>OX243856.2:7007500-16748668 GCA_945859575.2 Herminia tarsipennalis
ACGTCCCCGGCTTTAGTCGCACCCGCCGCCGGCTTGAGACGAGCGGGTAAGGCAGTACGACGAACCACAGACAGCACGCGACACGGGACATCACGATGATGACTACAATCGAATGAGTCCATAAGTCCGGCAGAGTTTTTTTTTAAAACGACTCCCGCAGTAGGCTACAAGCCCTGTGTCGCGGGGGACTTTACAAGTCATGGACACAAAGTACACCCAGACCCGGAACAACAATTCGTGGATCACACAAAGTGGTGTCCCGTGTGGGAATCGAACCCACGACCTATTGCGCCACAGAGGCAGTCGAAATTATTGCATTGTGTTAGTTTTATAAATATTCTCAGTTGGTTTTTATCATTAACATTTTGACGTCATCAAGGCAGAGGCGAATCTAGTATTTGTTTGTTAGTAGCAGTTGGAGACACTCCCACCGCGCCACAGAGGCATACTTGGACTAGTTGGACTGGTACCTACTTGGCCAATGTTGTTCCCCTCTCTCGCTCGTAGCCGGTGTTATTGTAAAGCCTTTTTCACACGTTCCGGTTTCAATCCGATCCGGCGCTCAGTACCCGGCGCGAAGTGTATGGCGACTCGAACGTATGAAAGCTACTGTACATCGCCATACACTTTGCACCAGGTTTCCGGTTTCAATCCGTCGTTGGATTGAAACCAGAGCGTGTGAAAAGGACCTAAGATCACTTAGACATGATCGGTGTTTTTGTAAGGGCCCTTTACAGACTAGCGTTACTTTCTAAGAGTATATGGTTGTTTCGGTATAAGCGCAGACACGCACGCTACAGTTCGCGCTTCAAAAGACCAGACTCACATACACGGGTTCCAGCGTGTTGTTTCGAACTGGTAGTGGTGAGTCAGTATCAACACGCAATAAATTTATAAACGCGTCAACACTCGTAGGAGTTGTGCATGTGGTAAAAGACGCCATACGCGACTGCATGCGCTTCCAAAAACTAACTTAGCGCGCGTATAAAACGCTAGTCTAAAACCGCCCTAAGCTTTTATACCTAACCTTATTATATTATCTGTGCCTAGACTAACTTCTCCCAAAAAATAATCTAATGGCTCGGTATTTCTATCAATCAGCCTGTATCGGTTCACTATTTATTATATTTTTATTTCGGATAAACACATTCTTAAAACAATGTATTTTAAAAATTAAAGCCATTTAGCTTAAAAAAATGGCATTCCCAACATTCCCTTTTTGGCACACCCAGTGGGCCAAAAAGGGAATGTCGGGCTTAGCACTGATAGTTTTGAGAATACTATTGTTACTGCCACAGGTTCTGTTTAGCATCGAAGGTGTTCTTTTATGGATTACCGCATAGAAATCGTCGATGTGCGCATTAGCAAACAGCTGAGATGCGCTACAGAACCAACATAGATATATTATAATTTACGCCACGATACCCGGTGCTTCACCTTCTGCGGCTTAATAAAGACAAATGTTTGGTATTATCTACGGTAAAAAAATTCTTGCCATAGCCCACAGTCATAGGAAATGGTAGGATACTCATAAAATACCGAGAGTACAGAAGGTAAACTTGAAGCAACGCAGTGACATCGGTCACACAAATGCTACAGTCGCGGAATGAAAAAGTCGTCATTTTAAGTCCACTTCAGCTTGCACCGGATCAAAGTTGTCAAACTAATAAAAAGGTTTTAGTTTAACATTATTTATAGTCAAGGAATATTCGTCTGAATTAATTTAAACTCTGTTGTCAAACAGTTCAGTATACGACTCTCTTGTGATACATAGTTTGAAAAGGTAACATGTGCTTGTAGAGCGTTAAACGAGTATATTTGAAAACTGATGAACATTTTATTATTCATAATTTTAGTGGTATTTATCTATAATATGTATGTATTTAGAAATATATAAGTATGTTGAACGGTTGTCTGCTTTCCATAGTACAAGCTCTGCTTAGTTTGGGATCAAATAGCGTTGTGTGAGTTGTCCCAAGATATTTTTTTTTTTATTCCGAGCTATACTCATAACACCTTTCAAACATAATGGCATAAAATGCTCTGTAATTCCATGTCTGTGAACTATGTATATGAATGCCTTGCTCGAGCAAAGTACGTTTAAAAAAAGTGGAACGAGTTTTTATTGCCAAGCTCTTTTCTCACAGCTTTTCTCTTACGAACTTGGCATTGATGTAGAATCATTCAATTCCTTATTTTCTCTGACGTTCATAAGCGTTGCATTCTGTAACCTAAGTGAATAAAGTACTTTGACTTTGAGTTTATGAATGTTTTGTTCTGTACCCTCGGTATTTGTGGTGGAAGTATAAAGGTTTCACTCTCAGTTTTCGGTTCTCATTCAATAACAGCATGGCCGCTTGCAACACCCCACTTTTTGCCGCAATTTTCTATAAATGTTTTGGGAAGGAAAACCTTTGGTGTTCAATATAGGGAATTTCATTTCGTCCCTTATACGTAACGGTCTGAAAAGGTTATAGAAAAGATTAGGAGTATTCAAAAATCTTAGTAAAGAAAGCATTTGTTTGAAACTATTTGTTTATCGAGAATTCCTTCTTACAGGGCTGAGATTTTGTGTTTTTCTTACATTTGAGAGATAAGCCACGAGCGGGAGGTTATTGGTATAGGTATTACAAATCATCCTGTATGTATAAATGAATCCCTATTTCCCTTGGTCACGAAATACCTAGAGAACGACTTTACCGATTTTTTTCATTAATATTTTTTAGCTTTTGAATACTCTGTAAAGGGTTTTTGAATACCCTGTATATCGCAGTTTGTTTGTTGGATCAAATGCAAGCTAGTTCCCTCCTACTATTTTTATACAAAAAATAATGTGAATTTTATTTATTTTCTTAATAACGATACAAGCAATATATCGACATTAACAATACGGCGGCCTCTCATTGGAGACTAGTCACTACGTGCGAGATATTAAAGCGCACAAGTGTATGCGCAAACACAAGTTCACTCTCTATTCCCTCACTCTCCACAATCCGACACGACCCGAGAAAGATTAGACGCAATACCGACGGTGTAGCATGCTCTCCGAGGCACGGAGTGGTATGACAATGTTCGAAAACGGTCACCCATTTATGGTCCGACAGTTAATGGTATCCTAGTATCTGGGTACTCAGTAGGACCACGGGTCTCAAATGAGAATAACAATCCTCTAAAATTAAATATTAAAAAAAAACAATAAATATTACAAGTTATTTGTTGATATGTAAAGAAGCCACGAGCAAACATTCAATAGTACCTACATTATGATATAAGTGCAGTAAGTTGAAAATTACAGCCGAGGCGATATTTCTCTAGCCCGAGCCTATAAGAAAGTAGAAGCTGTAATTATCAAAGCGCACGTATGTCATACGACGTCTTATAACATTGCGAGGAAATAAATAAAAAAAAAAACAATACAGCGAAAACAAAAAGCGCGCGGAATATTTTTTACTTGTTCACAAATTAGCGATGCGCGCGCATCTGTGCTTTTTAATAAGGCAAAGGCACAAAATCAGCCAGTGTTACAAATAAATTTAATATTTTTGTGTTTTGTTACAGTTAAATGGTTATAATTTTTTGACAAAATTAATTAAATTAAAGAATTAAATGTTTTTTTATTATATTTCATCTCCCAAAGTTAATTTTATTCATAATGTTAAACACTTTTCCGACATAAAAAAAATTGAAATTTAAAAATGTACCATTAGTCATAGACGGAGCATCTCGATAAACCGTGCGTTAACATTACAATAACGCACAAGTACGTAATGAAATACATTACGATATTGAAATTGTTGAAATAATTGATAAATGTGTTACAAAAATATTTATAACTGTACAAAAATGAATTGCAATTACTCACTATACCTACTTACATAGTTTACCGAGGACGGAAATCATACAAGAGTCTTACTGTATTAGTTCCGTTCAAATCCTCAAAGCATGAGCCATTTCTTGGAGTTAGTTCAACTCTTAGCCGTGAAGCCCCTTAATTATTTTCATGAAACAGCTTTTATAAAGGAAACTGTATTTTGATTAAAATATATAGGGTGTAACAAAAAGGTGTGGTCATATTCAAGGGTTGGTATGTGCCCATGATACTGCGTGCACATACCTAATTTTATAAAAATCGGAGTACCCTAAAAAAATATTTATTATTTTTTCATTCGTTTATTTATCAGTGAAAAAGTTATTAATTAAAAAAAGTATGACTTAAAAAGTTCTATGCCATAATAATACCATCGAATTTTGTACCAGGGTAGGTATAATTCTTATGCCATACGCTTTTCACTACTGAATTGACAAAAAAAAATGCTATAACTATGTAATAATAATGCAACCAGCTATGGCACTATGGTAGGTGCAATACTGATAACATACACTATCCGCTGGCGAATTAGACCACACCTTTTTGTTACACCCTGTATATAATGATACACCTTCACTTATTCGTGATTTTATAAAATTACATTAATATCTTGGGACAACATTAATTTTAAAACTATAGTTTTTACAATGTTGGTATGTGTGTACGATAGGGTTAGTCAATAATTGTCTCTCTTTTATTAGCGCATGTGGTGTTTACCTTTAAGTGATTGTTACACTGTTTTTTGTTTAACACCTTTGTTTTTAATGTACTGTTAGTGTAAACAATTGTTGGTGAACATAATAAATGAAAATAAAATAACTCACACAAGACCATATAATCCCAACCTAAGCAGAGCCTGTACTATGGCAACCAGACAACTGATAAACATACTTATATATTTCTAAAAACATACATATATAGATAAATTACACCCAGGCACAGAATAAACCATCGTGCTCATCTGACAAAGTTTTGTCCTGGGTGGGGATTGAACCCACCAACTCCGGCTTAGCAGTCAGGGTCACTAACCACAAGACCAAGAAGCCAGTCACTTAGCCGTTACTTAGTTTGGTAGTTAAATAACAAAACTATTACACTCCATACATGTTTTAAAAACAGTTTTTTTTCAGCAAATATCAACGTGGTACATACTTATTTCGATAGTTCTTTTAAACACACCGAGGTTTATTTTTCGAAAATGTATAATTCTCGATTAAGTGAATATTTTCGGAAATAATCTCCCCAAAAGTGGCATAAATTGTGGTAAATATCTTAGTGTATATGTATGTATATATATTTCCAAATACATACATATTATAAATAAATTACACCCAGTTTCAGAATAAACAATCGTGCTCATCACACAAAGATTTATCCTGGGTGGGGATCAAACCGATGACCTCCGGCTTAGCAGTCAGGGTCACTAATCTATTCTTAATAAAATAAAGCTGAAGAGTTTGTTTGTTTGAACGCGGTAATCTCAAGAACTACTGGTCCTAATAAAGAAATATTTCACTGTTATATATCCCGTTTATCGAGTAAGGCTATAGGCTATATAACATCATGCCACATCAATAGGAGCGGGGCAGCAATGACAAATGTTGCAAAAACGGGAGAAAAATACGCAGACGAAGACAGCTAGTTATAAGATAAACAGACCAGTCAATTAAAAGTAAAATGTCAATCATAGTCAAAATAATACCAATAGAACCAAAACCACTTTCAGACTCGGAAAATCAACGCTTATATCAGCTTTTCAAAAAATGTTGGAGTTATAACATAATAATATCTTGGAACAACTCATACAATGACTTCTGATCCCAAACTAAGCAGAGCTTGTATTAAGGCAACCAGACAACTGATAAATATACTTATAAATACATAGTGTAGTCATCACACCAAATTGTATTCTGGGTGGGGATCGAACCCACGACCTCCGGCCTAGCAGTCAGAGTCACTATAGTGTGGCCATTAGTGCTGTGCACTCCCTGAGGTATGCACGGCGAGGTGGGGGGCGAAGAAAAAAGTGCATGAGTTCACATGAGGTCGATACATGTCGGACAGATCTTACGATATCAGTTTGCATTTCTAAGGCAAGACTTGTGGCGGGACGTTGCGTTGGTCGGAGGCTATCTATCTGTAATATATACTTACTTTGTTGATTAAAATGTAACCCAAATATACTCATATTTTATTAAAAATATGCAGGTGATAAATAAGAATTGAAAGTTATAATTCACAACAGGACTTGTTTTATTAAACATTTTTTATATTTACAAACAATTATATATTCTAACGAAAGTTATTCTGACATAGATTCTGTTTCAACTTCATCTTCCATTTCGTCATCATCTTCATCTTCCTCTTCGCCACCGGAACTTGAATCAGAGTCTTGCAAATTTATTATGAATGAATCGATAACATTATCGAACCTACTATCGCGACTCCAGTAATCATTTTCATTTTTCTGGACATGATCGTCGCATTTCTGCCATTTTTCCGCCGTGAATTCCGAAAACAATTTATCCAATAAGATTATCTTTTCGTCTAGAGAAGAATTAATATAGTTTTGGGCTATGTTGTTTTTAATATCAGCCCAGACCAACTCGATTGGAGTTAAATCTGGATGGTACGGAGGTAAACGCAGAACAGTGTGTCCACTGGCTTTCAGGAGTTCGTCAATTCTATACACGGGTTCTTTTTGTGTATTTTTGATAAGAAGTAGCAGTTGAGCCTTTGACATGGTTCCTGAAAATTCTACATTATGGCGTAGCAACCAGTTCTGCATTTCACTTTTGAGGCTTGATATAGTTGGTTTCTTCTCAATCTGAACGCTGTGGTAAGACGCGTTGTCCATTACAACCACAGAATTCGGCAGCAACTTATCTTTTAACTTTTCATCTACCCACTTATAAAAAGTAGGTCCGCTCATATCTCCATGATAGTCACCGGTTCTAGCATCGGATTTGAATATAGTCAATGTATCATCCACTAAGCCATTTCGACACCCAGCGTGGAGTATTACTAGTCGCCGTCCTTTCCCAATATCAGCATGAATACCGGGTTCTGACGATGATTGCCAACATTTGCTGGCATGGTGACTGGCGTTGATGTATGTTTCATCAAGAAAATATATGTTTCGGTTTTCCGTTCTGTAATTTCTGATTTGTGTAAGATATATAAGGAGATGTCTCTTTGATTTGCATTTTTTGTAACGGTAGCCCATTTTGTGTAAAAGCTGTCTTAAATATTCCCGTCCACAATTCAATATGCCATCCTGTCTCAAACTTGATAGTAACTTACGGACACTTGGTATTTTTTTTTCAACTTCGTAAAACTGATGAATTTTTCTTCTGATAACTCCAAGGTCAAAATCATCCACAACGTGTTTTTTCTTTAGAACTTTTGGTTTTTTTGGCGATTGAAATTTTAATTGGCTTGAATTTTCAATTGATAAATAGCCCGCAGAAATCACATTATGTACGGTTCTTTTGCTGTATCCCGTAGCCTCCGCAACGATTTTAGCAATATTCACGTCATTTTTAAATTCAAAGCTTTCTTTGTCTGCTTTTCTTTTCTTAAAATATTCAGCCACCTTAAAAATGACAGTCTTCATATCACGAGATAACGCACGACCCATCTTTGAATATTTATCTCGTGTGCGTCTGACATAGACAGTCCGATACAAATAACACTACCTGCCGTCACAAGCGTTGACGGCGCACTGACAGCGCAGCAGCCGATTCTAACCCCCCCGTCTCACCGCGCGCATACCTCAGGGAGTGCACAGCACTAATGGTCATACTATAACCACTAGTCCAAAGTAAGCCAGTCAAAGTTATCTCTCGTTCATATATAAATGTATTATATAATTATATCTAAACTAACTATGCCCCGCAGGGTTACCCGCGGTTTATTAGCCTATGTGTTAATCCAGGGTGTCAGCTAACTCCATACCAAATTTTATTAAAATCGCTCCAGCCGTTTAGACGTGAAGAAGTAACAAACATACACACTCACAAACTTTCGCCTTTATAATATTAGTGTGAAGTGTGATTGTAGCTCAGTAACGTACACCATAAACAGAAATAAAAGAAAATTGATAAAAATTAGACCTTTCTAAAGTTTGTTTTTTTAAACGACAAAAAAGAAACTATTGTGTTTTTAGCCAACGAAAAGTATTACAAATATTCACTAGTATCCTTATATTTATTTATTTTCAATTTGTACCTACATGATTTACAATTGTAAAAAAAAAAACAAATTCTTCGACGAACCGTTTCCTCATTAAGTTCTGATTCGCAACTATTTAATATCACAGATGCATAGTATCATTTCACATTCAATGCTTCGTCGTTCATTTTATATAATTCTTGTATAATCCAACACATTTAGCAAAATTAATGACAAGAGTCACCAATGATGTAAATAATAAGAAAGAACCCAGAATGTAATCCCTGTCATCTAATTGTGCTATAGATGTTCCATTAATTATTCCTTGAAGTTCCATTACTGAAGCCTGAAAAAAAAAAATATTATAGCTGATGTGTATACCAAAAATATCTAACGACACTTAATAATTAGCTTTTTCTTTTAAAAAAAAAAAAAAGATAATTGGCAATGTGGGATTTTGGTCCCACATTACTAGCAATCCTGTTTACCCCTCCAGTTAAGCTTAATTGCTTGTGTAAGGAGTGGGTTCACGTCGGTAGTGTAATGGGTAGGATTTCAACCAGCGCCCTCATGATTGCGAGACTGATACCTTAGCCATTAGGCTACTCCAAATGTAATGTCGGATCACTCCCTGTAGTCCATAGTCCAGATTAAGTTTATTTTTATCGATACACTTCAGAACAGATTTTGATAAAACAAATCTAATAACTACCGCAGGAAATCAAAAACATTAAGATTATTAAACATCTTTTTCCTCAAGCTTATTTACATACAAACTCTAAAGCAAAAAATCCACCGCTTTTATACAATACTCCAAAGCGATAATCGCTTTTACTCAAAAGTGGTGGAACTTTACTCGGGTTGGAGTATCACTTTTACTGCCTTTTTCCAAAGCGAGTAAAAGCAATACTCCAACGCGAGTAAAAGTCCACCACTTTTGAGTAAAATTTTATCGAGTAATACCGTATTTGCTTTAGGACAAGCAGAAGCAGCAGTAGGAGATAAACAGATTTTGATGAAACTTTACAGTAATGTAGTTTATACATCAGAATAGCACGTAGGATATAATAATCAAAGACAACATGGGTGAAGTCGCAAAGAAAAGCTAATAACAAAAATAAAAATACAAACCGAAGCTTGAGCCACAACAGCTGAAACCAGAATGAGCATGTGTTTTGTGGTATAAGGTTCGCCTGTTACATACACAGATATCACAATAAACACCATAGCGAGTAAAAATGCTAATATTATACAGTGTAAATACAGAAAAATGCTTCTCAAGTTAAACTGAAACAATACGTACTTCATTAATTTTTACTAACAAAACGTCTAATTGGAAGACTTTCAAATAGACTGACTGACTGTCTTTTTCGATTTACGCCTACATTTTTATGGTGGCAGTCCATCATATTCACACACATTTTTATAAAAACGCGCCATTCATTTATTACGTAAAACGAATTTGGGTAGTTTTTGACCCCCCCACCATGTAAAAAAAAGAATGGACAGATCCCCCCCTCCCTATTTAATATTAATAACGTAAAAAATGAATATATTTAAGACTTGTTTTAATACTTTCTTTGAAAGCAACAATATTTAGGACATTTCTTGTAACATGTAATCAACTTTGGCTGTATTTTAAAGTTTTTCTCTCGCACCTTTGTACTAGCACGAATTCGCGCATTTGGCGCTCTTTTTCAAAATATAATCTTCACTTTGTGCATCTCTGTAAGAACTTGTGTAAGAATTGTCCTGGGTGGGGATCGAACCCACGACCTCCGGCTTAGCAGTCAGGGTCACTAACCACAAGACCAACAGGCCAGTCACTTAGCCGTCACTTAGTTAGGTAGTTAAATAACAAAACTATTACACTCCATACATGTTTTAGAAACTGTTTTTTTTTCAGCAAACATCAACGTAGGGTACATACTTATTTCGATAGTTCTTTTAAACACACCGAGAGTTATTTTTTCGAAAATTTATAATTCTCGATTAAGTGAATATTTTTGGAAATAATCTTTTTTTTTTTGTTTTTTTAAAAAAGACAACTCCCGCAGTAGCGTACTAGCCCTGTGTCACGGGGGACTTTACAAACATACAAGTCACGGACACAAATTACACCCAGACCCGGAACAACAATTTGTGGATCACACAAAGTGGTGTCCCGTGTGGGGATCGCATCCACGACCTCTTGCGTAGCAGTCGGACACACTCCTACCGCGCCACAGAGGCAGACATCCCCAAAAGTAGCATAAATTGTGGTAAATATCTTAGTGTGTAGACAGCTGGGGGAAAATTACTGTAAATATATAACCATGGGTCATTGTCAAAACGCGAGACAAGCGAGCTGAAACGCTGTTATAATAACACCTGCAATTATATTTTACTTATAAATGCTTAAATAAGTAATTAATAATTATTATACTCACACAGGTAACAGAAAGTATTAGAAGGAATATTGTAATAATAAAAATAACGAAACTTCCGTTTAATATAACATCTGTTTGGTAATCAACACTTATCATGGCTGATATGCCAATCACTGTAATAAGCTGAAAAAGTTTCGAATACATTATCCTTACGGGCATAATACAACATACATTTCGAATACAGTATAATACATTTTTTTTTAGGACGACTCCCGCATTAGTGTGCAAGCCCGGGGGACCTTACAAACATACAAGTCACAGACACAAAGTACACCCAGACTCGGAACAACAATTTGTGGATCACACAAAGTGGTGTCCCGTGTGGGAATCGAACCCACGAACTCTTGCGTAGCGGTCGGACACACTCCCACCGCGCCACAGAGGCGGTCGATCGAATCATTCTATATGCAACCAGCAACCTAACCAGACGACCCTGATGTGAAAAGTGGCAAAATCGAAAAGAATTACAATAATATAATATCTAATATCTTGGGACCACTCACACAACGCTATCTGATCCCAAACTAAGCAGAGATTGTACTATGGAAACCAGACAACTGATAAACATACATAAATATTTCTAAATACATACTTAATATAGATAAATAACACCCAGACACAGGATAAACCATCGTGCTCATCACACAAAGTTTTATCCTGGGTGGGGATCGAACCCACGACCTCTTGCGTAGCAGTCGGACACACGCCCATGTATCCGACTGCTACGCAATGATGTCGTTGCATATGCTAAACCGCGAACATGAAATGACACTTGTTTAATCTTCTTTGCTTCACTTTGGATGTATAGAAAATTTACTTTGTAATACTAGGAATGAAATACACATATCGGGGGCTTTGTTCTCATAATGTGGGTGTCAGACGTTCTGTCTCGCAGCGCACGCCCCAGACCAGCGGGCGGCGCGCGTGTCACAGCGTAACTATAAAACGCTACTACTTCATTTGTGCATTTTGAATCGCGTGTCTGGACGGTGCTGTTCAAACGTGTAATATCTCTACAACTTTAAAACACATTAAAAATAATAAAGTACGTACTGTTAGGCTTAAAGGAATTAAACATAAAAAGAAATGTCGAGGTTTAGGCATGCATATAAACCAAAAATAGCATCGTATCAGGATACCACTGAAACAATTTGCACAATATCTGTTATTAGGTAGAACAGAGACAAATCGCAAAGAGTAAAATATTTCAAATATGACTCGTTCACTGTTTTGTTCCACGAAACTTTCGTTCCATGGGACGAATCACAAAATTCGAATAATTTTTATATTGATACAATAATTGCATTTTGAAAGATAGAAAAATTTGAAATCCAGACCCAGGAATCGAACCATTAAGAGATGGAAAAATTTGATATCTAGTAACATAGTCCAGATAGGTGGTTCGCTTCTGGCCCCGGTTTGGCTACTGAAGTCTCGGGTTCGATTCCTGGGTCTGGATTTCAAATTTTTCTATCTTTCAAAATGCAATTAATGTATTTGTAAAGTCTTTGGCAAGAAATGCCTATAAAAATACTTCAATTTTTATATTCATTTAGCGTGTCGTCCCATTGCTTTATTCTTATGAAATCTATTTCTTTTAGTACAGTCGGTACTATTTACCTAACTATGATTGTGTATCTTGTTGTGTTAGGTAAATAAAACATTTTTTTGTAAAAAATATATTTTATTTCAAAATTAGCTATGACTTAGTATAACAGTTTGATATGGTGTATTATACTTTTTAGTTAACAATAAAACTGGTTAGTTCTTAGTATTCAATAAATTACTTTGGTGTAAAATCACTGGTATTATAATCAAAACAGTACTTTCGAAGCGGCGGTAGCCTAATGGTATCGGTCTCGCAATCGTGAGGTCGCAGGTTCAAATCCTACCCAAAAGTAAACTAATTACATGACTAATAAAGATCATAATTTTGTTGAGCAATCATGAATATTTTATCAACAAAGTGATAAAATAGCATATTATAGGTATATATCAAACTACTATTCTGCGTCCTAGATAATTTTAATTTAAATAAAATGTATTTTTTAATAATTTTATGGGACCCGTTCCTATTTAACTGACTAAGATTTTTTTAGCATAGATTACATAAGAATAAAGCAATGGGACGAATCGCAGAATGATAAAAATACAATTATTCACGTAATGTTACGTTTACTTACTACTTTAAAATAAAAAGGAATACATACAGTACATTGGCTAGTTTAAATGTTGGTATTTAAGTTTTATAAACAAAAAGTCTTGTTACTTACAATTCCAGTGATGTAAGAAAAACACCAGGTTCTTTAAATACCGCGCATAAAAAGTCACTGGAAGAAAAATAACAGTGATTATTTGAAACAACTAAGGGACCCTAGCAACGATTCGGCAAGAAGTGACAGCGAAGATTGGACGAGGATGTCCATGCATCACTCGCCTAATAACCGGTTTTGGAACTTTTATTTATTAACCACGTAATAACGTTACAGTGAGAGTTGATATCAAATGAGGCTAGGAATATTCTAAAAACTTCTTGCTGTGTTTATAGTGAACTAGCTTTCGCCCGCGGCTCCGCCCGCATGGATGTCGGTTATCGTGATAAAAACTATCCTATGTCCTTCCTCGGGACTCAAACTATCTTCATACAAAATTTCATCTAAATCGGTTCAGCTGTTTGAGCGTGAAAGCGTAACAGACAGACAGACAGAGTTACTTTCACATTTATAATATTAGTATGGATACTGTAAGGGCCTTTTTATACTTTTCTGTTGCCAGATAGACGGTGCCGTGTATAGCGATGTATGGTAGCTTTCAAACGTTCCAGCGGACATTGTCCGGCTAACCGGTCAGCGGGTGTACACCGGACCTGCGTTAACCTGCGGCCCGACTATTGCCGAAAAATTGCGTTTCTCAACAAAAGGGCCTAAGCGCCATGAACATACGCTCTTCTACTGATGCAATTATTCAAGGCTGCGGAACCCTAAGCTGAACATGGTTCGACATGTTCTTGCTCAGTTTTTATTATTTAATCAGATGGACACAATATTTTTTTCCTTCCATTTTTGTTGTTATTTTGGTTCTATTTTTGCAAAAGAAAAATAGTGAATTAATTTTATTTACTATGTGACTGTACTTGCGTTGACAGTCTAGATGCTACCGGTAATAAAACCGGATCGTGTGAAAGCTAAACATGATACGACCCGGTCATCAGGTATTCAGCACCGGCTACCAGGCAATCGGTATATGTGAAAAGGGCCTAAAACATGACTCTATTAGTGAGTGAATGGCTAAAACTGGCGACAAACAGCAGTGAGAAACGACACTAACTGACATAACGTATTATAGAGGTGGGTACTGACCAACATTGCACGGTGTAATGTAATAAATTACGATTTTTATTATTGACTTTCATAAAATCGACTTAACCGACTTTTTCCAGATTGGTCCAATCTCCCTATGTGCGTTAGTCAGTACCCAGGTTAAGGTCTTGCTGGGGAAATTGAAAGTCTCATTTTTTTTTTTTAAATTACAGGCACTATTTCATGCAAATTGGAAAATGAGTAAACGATATATGTACCAGTAGTGTCGTTGGTCGTTGTAGCTGCGTCTTATCACCGATGACAAACTTAAATACTTAAAGAAGCAAAATACCTGTTAAATATAATATATAGACATATAGCATTTAAAAACCACATCAATGTTGTTATCGACAATACTATCAAGATGTAATTGTTTCTCTTTCCAGGCTCATAATTAATATCATTATCACTTGATTTGGATGATGAACCGCTGGTACAGCTGGTAAAAATGGAACCGCTGAAGCCGCTGGAACTGCTAAAACCGCTGGATTGAAATATAGCTGCAATGATAATAACAGTAATAATTAAGAGCATTCCCAAAAAACTAAGCATACGTGAGACAACAAGCTGATTAGATATGTCCAAAACGATGAATGATTAGATTTTCATTAAATAATTTATGTACTACTAAATAAATAACAATGGTCTCCTAAACGACGTCGATTACTCGGACTAACCAACTGCGCAGGAGATATTATAGTGCACGAATGTTTTCGCAGACACAAATGCACTTTCTCTCCTCACTCTCATAGTCCGATGGACGGAAATACTACACGACCGGAGAGAGATTAGGCACAGGACCGACGGCTTAACGTGCTCTCCAAGGCACGGAGGGATGTATCAATGTTCGAAAACGGTCAACGGTAACGTTGCTTACCCTCGCAGATATCTCGACTTGCTCGGTCGTCAATGAGTCAGAGACCCCTCTATACACTTCTAAATTGTGATATATTAAACGTACAACAATCTTCCCTTTATATTGTTCAAACTGTATTCAAATTCATACACCCGTTTGGGCGATTCAATACCACTTAATTGAATCGAACTTTTAATCCCACTTTTTGTGGCAGAATTTAAAATGTGAGTCACCATCACAGCAATTTAAAGCATGCTCTTGTCAGAGAAACTAATGCAGGCGCAAAGTTTTTCTCAGAAAAGAGTATTACACTAGGAAAATAAAGTATACTTACAAAATTGTACCCACGCTGTATTTCTTTTTTGTATCTGGAACCCTTGTAACGGATCATCTTTCTCTTTTTTGTCAATTTTTCCTAGTAAATTAAAAAACAACAATCTATAAACAACATATTTTTCGATCCTACTCTTCGTAGGCTGTAATCCGTTAATATCAATTATGAAATCTTTTAGAACTGTCGATGTAGCAATAGCACTCTCAATATTGGTCCATTGAAGTTCATTGTTCTTGTCAGTTACGATAGTTCCTTTCTCTTGTGGTGTCTCAAATGATTTAACTTGTGCAGTTGCTTGATTTTTGTTTTCATTTTCAATTGTACAGACAGTTTCGTTCGAACCAGTCATTTAATTTTTATTTTTAAAATTTTAACCAATAATTAAGAATGACCAATCTATGCCATCCCTGAAATATGAGTTTATCAACTCATTTGGTAGTTTTTTGCTATAACATTTTGAAGAATATCAATATAAATTAAGAACCGCAATCAATTCTAGAAAGTAAAAAGAAAACTAATGATTTTAATTCACTCAACAACTTTGAAACGTCAAATTTTTGTGTGTCAAAATAAAGCAGAAACAGGGGCATCATACAGATAGAGTATATTATATTCTCTTTGGTATTTTTGATGTGGATTTATGGGATATAGTTGGTTAAAGTTTACTTCTTAAAACAAAAAGGTTTATGTCGTGCAAATATTTTTATATTCAATGGTTTTTTATAACTACTTTTAAATAATATCATTGAGTATAAAGTACTGCGTACGTAGTCTTAGAGATATAGTATGTACCCATTCTATAATTACGACAAGTAATACCACAATGATTACACTAGCGATCCCTAGATATTACGCCTTAATCGTTTTACAAATTTTTAAAAATATCATCTTCTGTACTACGGCTTATCAGAAATATTATTTCTTTATTTTTATATTAAAATTCAAGTTTCGCTCTAGTGTAGACACCCGGTGTCGCGGAGTACTACATATACAGAATGATTTTTAATATACGCTCGTGCTTTAATTACATTACACTAAATACCTTTGTAATACTCTACCCCGTGGTAGAGTATTGCAAAGTTATTTAGTATTTGTCTTATGTTCTTCGCGCTATATGTAATCCATGGTTTTTATTTAAAAAGTAACTGATTTTTACATCACATTGTAATATAGTTATAATCATGCAACGCGAAAGTTTAAATGTTAGTAAATATAACATGGTACAAAAACTACCCCATTGGATTGTGTTACTGATTTTGAGCACACTACTTTCAGATTTGCACACCAAGAATATCGTTGTATAATATAAAGTATGTTTAGAGTGCCAAGTCATAAAAACGACTTTAGTAATTAAACAAATAGTTCTTATTAAATAATCTTGTAATTATCTTACAACGATTAAATAGTAGTAAATAAAAAAGTAAATTTAAAAACTAAAAATTTATACATCTGATATTATACAGTCGGAGGCATTAATGAATGCTGTTGAACTTATAATATAAATATGAAGGATGCAGGATATCTTGTTTCTGTCTTTTTAGGCGGTTATTTTTTTAAACATAATATTAGAAAGTTATTTGGTGTATGTATATTACAAATCAGTCTGTATACAAATCACGGATACAGAGTGCACAAAGAATCAGAATAAAAAAATTGTGAACACAACAGATCCAAATAATGCGGCTTATGAAGTGGGTTTTCTGTGTTTTTGTTTCATACTTACAATTTTCAATGGAATTTGTACGAAATTTTATTACTTCTCATTTGATCAGCTGTTACTCGTAAACTTGTAAAGCCTTGTTAGCTGTAATGGTTTTCCTTTTAATTTTACTATATATACTTATTAACGGTCTCTGAGCAAAGCTGCGAACGGACGGACGGACGGACATGGCGAACTATATTTTGCCATTTTGGCAATGGAACCCTAAAAAGTGAATATTTTGACAACAGATGAAAATTATCTTAACATTTACAACAAATGAAAAGCTAATAAATATCTAAATTTGTGCTAATTTTCAGACCAAAGTTAATAAATGCGGCAAGTCCGTAACAATTGGCGCATGCTCGATGCGCTCAAAGATGTCCGCCGCGCCTGTGCGTTGATGTATTTCTAAGCGCAGCTCTCTATTAATTACCATTATGATAAGATTTAGATAGTTCGCACGGGCTTGTGGCAAAAACGGAAAAAAAAGTGAATAAGGGCCCAGTTTGTGATTCCTTAAGAAGCCTGGAGAATTGATTTTTGTTTGTCTCACTTCTTATGTAGCAGGTAGAGTATTTAAATAGTAAGGAACTCGCTTTTTAACAATATGTTCCCTAGTAGTTTGTTACTTTAGGTACAACATAATATACCTGTGGTTACATTTCCAGTGTTGATCCTATGTGCTACTAGAAAGTGACTGCTTTCATTACTATGGTTATTTTTGAGCAAGGACTGTTTGTGTTTAAGCTTACTGGGAGAATGTAAATGGTTTTCAAAAATCTTTCCTAAAACTGCTTTTAATTATACTGTTAAAATAACCGTGCACCGGTGCAGGCACCTATGCCTACACCGGCTTCGCACGGGTGTCATATCGTAGTTTTTTTTATACCTTGAGTTACATTATTGCAATTTCTGTAAAGATTATCCATACTAACATTATAAATGTGAAAGTAACTCTGTCTGTCTGTCTGTCTGTCTGTCTGTTACGCTTTCACGCTCAAACCGCTGAACCGATTTAGATGAAATTTGGTATGGAGATAGTTTGAGTCTCGGGGAAGAACATAGGATAGTTTTTATTGCGATAACCGACATCCACGCGGGCGGAGCCGCGGGCCAAAGCTAGTAATATATAATTTTTTTGACAATGAAATGTTGCCTATGTTACATAATGTTACTCCCCGATAATCAACTTACTAATGGCGAAAAAAAATTTTAAAGTAGTCCAGTAGTTTATGTGTTAAATCGTAAGAAACAAACAAATAAATAAATCAAATCTTTTCTGTTTGAATGAAAAGATGATGGATGGAAATCTGTCACGATATGAGAAAGATTGGGCGCAGGACCGACGGCTTAACGTGCTCTCCGAGTCACCAAGATGTGATTTTTTTTTAAATAGCCATCTTTGGCCTACCGACTTTGGTTAATGTCGCAGTAATATCGATCTGGTCGGCTACGGATCCCAATTCACAGGGGAAAGGTGTATACCCCTATCTATAAGGACGGGGCAAAAGTATTTTCGTATTTTTCATACAAAGAAAAAAACTTTTTCAGGTATATTTTTTTATTTATTTATAATATGTATGTGCCGTTTTGATCGATGACTTGTTGCCATCTTGTGGGTAGTGCCATGATCCCATTGCTGTAAAAAAATTGAGATTTTTGGTCAAAAAAATCTGACAGGTAGTTTTCACAGTGTTCTTTTGAGGTTGAAAGAGTTCTGAAGTAACCGAAACAGGTAGAAATCTGATGGAACAAGATCAGGGCTGCATTAACACTTCCGAGGCAAGCTCTCTCAATTTTTGTTGAGTGGCTATATATAGAACCTCATCAGTTGCTGACAGTAGAGGTCAGAATCGATAGTTTTACCCGGCGGCAAAAGCTCATAGTGAACGATTCCTTTCCAATCCACACAGTATCACTTTGTTCCGAGTCAGGCCGGGCTCTACCACGGTCTGTAGGTCCATGCTTCGAACACCTTTTTCGGACATTTTTATCGTAAGGGACCCATTTTTCATCACCCGTAATCAACCATTTAAGAAATGGGTTCGAATTGTTACATTTCAACAAATAATCGCAAACGGAAACACGTTGCCTTAAATTTGTCTTAGTGAGATCATGTGGTACCCAAATATCAAGTTTTTTCTTGTGCCCAGACTTTTGTAAGTGACGTAAAACTGTTTTATGATCATCATCCAGTTCTTTAGCAATATCGTAACTAATATGTCGATCTTGCTCCACTTTTTCAAAGATGGCACCGATTTTATCTGTGACAGGGCGTCCAGAGCGTGCCTCATCCTTCAAAATTTCCTGACTTGAAACGCTTGAACCACATTTGTGCTACTCGTATTGACACCGCATTAAGTCCGTAAACCGCACAAATTTTATTCGCGGCGTTTTTTTGTAATAAATCTTTAAAATGTACCAAATTTTTTCGTCACATACGTTCATTTCGCTTGCTTAAGAAACAATTGAAAAATGGCGGGACTAGTTTTTGTTTTATTTATTGCATCTTCAGGATGTCAACATATAATGGTATTCAAACCAGCCAGTTACAGTAAGTACAACCAAAGAGGTTTGATTACTAACAATACATTCAAAATACGAAAATACTTTTGCCCCTACTTATTATATAGGTATGTTTATGAAGATGAAACCATAACACTGGAAAATCATACTCGGTTTACTCAACGAAATAATTTAATACACCTTTGAAAGGAAATGAAGTGTATAAGAGATGCTCCTTACACTTACATAAATTTTCCATTGAATGGGTTGGGAAACCAATTTTAGAATATTAATTTTGTAATGACATGTTGTAATACTACTCTGTATAACAGAAAGGTAGTCATATCATAAGTGTTGCACCTTTAGAGGCAAAATGATAATAATAATAGAAATACGGCACGGAACCCTAATATACACTAACTGTCCCGGCGAACTTCCTACCGTTTTTTTTTGTGAATCGGGTTCAATTGTGAAACTAAACCATTCTCGAATCCACTGGAACACACACAAAAAAATCATTCAAATCGGTGCAGCCGTTTAGGACAATAGAAGTATATATATAAATAAAAGAATATTTATTTCTTTATCTCTCTCTCTCTCTCTCTCTCTGTGTGTGTGTGTGTGTGTGTGTGTGTTTATATATTATGAGTAATAAACGCATTAAACAGCAGTCATACGTACTCCGACTGCGGCACCACCAGTCACATTTAAAGATTACTTCCTAAATAGGCTCAAATACCATTTTCAAAGAAATTAAAACGAATTTACTACTTTCTTGATCCCTATCACTTTCAAGCCATTAGAAGGGCCCACCAATCCATTTGGCACAGCCACTCGACTCACGATATAACGATTTTTCTTTTGTCAAAGGACCCAAATGTGTTGGTTTCATTTTTCATATCTGTTAACGTAGGTCCATCATTCTCCTTCAAGTGCTTTAATGTGTTTTTAGTCACTTTATGTATAGTACACTTCCTGGCTGAATTTATAAAGTTGAAGAGTTTGTTTGTTTGCATTTATCGCCGAAAGTACGGGGGTCGATTTTGATAAAATTAGCTAGATAAATTATTTTAAGTTAAGGGAAGATATAGGCGTTTTATCTCTGTAACTACCGTTAGCTTATCAAGTTTTCCCCCCCGAGTCAAAATAATAATATATCTTGGGACAACTCACACAACGCTATCTGATCCCAAACTAAGCAGAGCTTGTACTATGGCAACCAGACAACTGATAAACATACTTATATATTTCTAAATACATACATATTATAGATAAATAACACCCAGACACAGAATAAACCATCGTGCTCATCACACAAAGTTTTATCCTGGGTGGGGATCGAACCCACGACCTCTTGCGTAGCAGTCGTATACACTCCCACCGCGCCACAGAGGCAATAATCGTAGACCCCATACTGACTTAGACCTTATGGATCGAATCGCGATAAAAAAAATCAATATACAACCTTGTTGAAGTGTATGTACACTTCAACAGCTAGTCTATATCTAATAATAAATAAGGAAGATGAACAGTTTGTTTATTTGAGCGTGCTTATCTCCAAAGACACTGGGCCGATTTAGACGAAATTTGGCGCAGAAAGCTTGAAGTATGAGAAAGGTTGTATGGTTATATTGATTTTTTATCACGATTCAACCCATAAGGCCTAAGTCAGTGTGGGATCTACGATTATTTTGGCTCGGGGGAAAAACATGATAATGCACCATCATCAAGTTTTCCCTCCGATTCTTTCAGCCCCATAACATTTGTCGCCCCCTTTTTAGGGTTCTGTTCGTCTGTCCGTCCGTTCGCAGCTACGCTCAGCTTTTCGGCTGTTTTAATTTCTGTATAAGCGGCGGTAACTTAATGGCTAAGGCTCGTAATTAGTGAGGTGATGGGTTCGAATCCTCCCCATTATACTACCGACGTGAACCCACTCTTAACACAAGCCATTGAGCGTAGCTGAAGGGGTAAACAAGATTGCTAGTAATGTAGGACCACAATCCCACAATGCTAGTTATCTTTATAAAAAAAAACTGTTAGTGCTAGAAGGCTGTAATTTTACAAGGAACACTTATTACTTATGCCAACATATTGAAATAATAAAATTTAGAAAATATTTTTGTTAGGGTACCTACCCTATTTACTAACATTTAAACTTTCGCGTTGCATGATTATAACTATTTATTATACGGGAATTAACGCGCATTGTTTACCTTAAAATTGCTTGACTTAAAATTGCTTGATGATTCACCGGCCTGACGGAGTCTTAACATCGCTGCGACAGTCCGCTTGTGACCACTGCCGGTGCAACCTGGTCGAAACGTCAAGCAATTTTAAGGTAAACAATGCGCGTTAATTCCCGTATAATAAATAGTTACTTACCCTATTTGTAGAGTAAAGTTTTTCTCAATAATTACCCTATCGTGTAGGGTATCATTAGATAGGTCTTTTAAAAACATTTAGGTATTGCACAGACCATTTTTCGATTTAGGGATCCATTTTGTGAAATATTAAGCTTTAAAATGCAAAGTTTTGTTAGAGTCGAGTGTCCCTCCCCCCCCCCCCCCCTGCCAGATAAATGTGCCATGGTAGTAGTATATGCAGTAAAATTAAAAGGAAAACTATCACAGCTAAGTAGGCTTTACAACTTAACGAGCAGCAGACCAAGTGAGAAGTAACAAAATTTTCGTACAGATTCCATTAAAAAATATTAATATAACGTTGTTAGTAGTATGAAACAAAAACAACAGAAAGCCCACTTCTTAAGCCGCATTATTCGGATGGGGGACTACGGAACACTACATAGTGCGTGGCCCAACATGCACTCGCCCGGTTTTTAGGGTTTCGTAGCCAAAATAGCAAAATCGGAACCCTTATAATTTCGTCATAACCGTCTGTATCACTATTGATTAAATGTGGTGAAGAGATGTCTTGTAGTAGCCGCTACATAGTTTGATAGCTAAATAATAAAAATATATATTTTTAGGGGGGCACTCTATACATGTAACAGCTGAATTTTTTTATTTTGGGTAAACATCAACGTGAGGCAAATCATTCGACAGGTCTTTTAAAATATTTTAAGGTGTCTAATAAGTTTTTTCGATTAAGTTTATATTTCGGAAAAAGGCTCTGAAAGTTGCATAAAATGTATATCCCCCCCTCCCCTTATCTTTGGTCCCGTGTGACCAAAAACTACGAAAAAAATCGAAAAGATAGCGCTTACCAATACTTTAAACTAAAATTATTTCGAACATGATCGGATATACCGTCATTGAGTTATGGCCGAAAAACTGCGTTTCTTATCAAAAGGGCGTAAGTGCCATGAACATACGCTCTTCTGCTGGTGCAATTATTCAAATCGGATCTTCTCATACGGCAATATATCTCATTAAAAAACCGGGCAAGAGCATGTCGGAACATGCGGCTCATCTGATGGTAAGTGACTACCACTGCCTGTAGACATCTACCTCACCAGTAATATAGCAGATGCGTTGCCAGCCTTAGACAAAAAGTAGACTATTTATTTTATTAACTAAAGGTCGTGGGTTCGATTCCCACATGGGACACCACTTTGATGTGATTCACAAATTGTTGTTCAGAGTCTGGGTGTACTTTGGTTACGTAACTTGTATGTTTGTAAAGTCCCCGGCGACACAGGGCTTGTACCCTTCTGCGGGTGTCACCTTTATTAAAAAAAATGCGCAATAGTTAGGTACTGCACGGATTTAGATGGTAATTCACAGCATAGGTGGAGCACAGATCAGTACCTGCAGTAAACTGCTTCGGTTCAAACCCCGAAGCAGTTTACTGCAGGTTTTTAATTGTTAGAGTCCTGCCCCTTTTTAACAAGTCACTACCCCTCACCTCTTAAATTAACCCTCGATTTGATTTACAGTAAAATAACTTAAATATTCATCAGAATAACACAGACGTCTTAGATAATATCACGATATCCGATAAACATTGAGCTACAGACAAAAGCCAATATTGGATACTGAATTACTTTATATTGCAATCCGATCCACACGGGACGAAACCCTAAGCTGAAGCATTATTAAATAAATAAAGCAAGATTTCCCACAGCTGAGCACGGGTCTCCCTAATAGAACCTACTAATGTAGGTCCAGGTTGACGAGCAGGTTGGCGATCGCAGTTAGGCCTTATAAAGTACGCATGCCCGTCCTCCGGTGTGACATCCCTTAGTCGTCTTGACGACACCCACAGAAAGAGATGGGGTACTATTAAATTAAACATAAAATATTACAACAATAATCTTCAATTCATGAAACAATTGAAAATATTCAGACTTTAATAGTCTAAATATTTTCAATTGTTTGTTTTTGTTTATATAATTAAGACAACCAAAACCAATTACAAAGGAATAAATAGCTAATTGAAATAGAGAGTTCCAAACGGCATTAACTAGGAAATTGGAAAGGACAGACAATGTCTTTTAGAGGTCGTTTTAGAGACAATCCTATTACAGCTATTGGTACGCAAAGTGTATTCGGGTAACGTTCAAGTATACAATTGTATTGCCAGCTTTAAAAGTTAAATTGGACAGATTTATATCTTTATTTTTTACCCCTAAAGAGTCTGCATGTGGGGCGTCATAGCGCCTTCATGGACAGATTGATAGGAAGACTGGTTTTCTTTTTTAAAAGTTTATTAAATCGGAATTATTTTGTTTGATGTAAAATTGATCGGCCATTATTAATAAACTAGCCTTTCTATTACTTATTTATCATACTGGTGGTTTTCAAAGTTTAGCTTGTATCCATACTAATATTATAAAGCTGAAGAGTATGTTTGTTTGAACGTGGTAATCTCAGAAACTACTAGTTCGAATCAAAAAAATCTTTCACTGTTGGATGGCCCATTTATCGAGGAAGGCTATAAGTTATATAATATTACGCTACGACCAATAGGAGCGGATCAGCAATGAGAAATGTTGCAAAAATGGGAAAAAATTACGCTGACGAAGTTGCGCAGGACAGCTAGTTATATAATGTTTAGCTTGTATTTAATCTTGCCTTATTATTATTATTATTGTTTAATCTGCCTATAATATCTTGTATAATATAATGGTAACAGGACGTTACCTACATAATACAGATTATAAACAAACAAACATTGTAAACATTGGCAATTTGTAAAAAGGCGCCGCAAATGTAGAATCATGACTTTTCACAAGTGTTGTATTTTGCTTAATAAATTTATAAAGAATTTTTGATTTGATATGATATAACAACTATTATAGCAACCGTCGCAAAAAACAACGCATAAGTTTTTATAAAATAAATTAAAAATAATGTTTAAAGTTGAAATTCTAATTATTTACAACGGTATAAATAAATAATTTTAGTACGTATTAATTCTATTTCGCGCAACTCAACAAAAACATTAACTTGCTACTTAAATCACAGTAATTTTGTAGATACGTATTGCGCGCGAATAGGCATTTAACGAAGAAAATTTCGCTAAATACATCGACCCTGCTGGCAACTGGCAACCCAATCAGAGAAGCACCTTCTGTTTAAGGCAAATAAAGTTTTATGTGCACTTTGTATTATAGGAGAGGGACAACGGAGTATTTCTATTTCCTGTATGACTTGTCATAATTATAAACATTTTATTCCACCTTGACCTTGCAAATTTGATTTCTTTGGGTGGTTGACCACACTGAAAATACGTGGTCATGAATTAATGATCTTCACAACAAATACTAAAAATAGGTTCATAATTTTGCGACACAAAGAACAATGATTATTGTGGTCCAAAAAATTAAGTTACGTAAGAGGTTGTCTCCACGGGCGAGAGAATCGCGACGATTCCAATCTTCTATCGTCAGGTAGGTAGTCACCACGAATATGCAATTTGTCCGCCAGCGTATCCTCGCGACTCGTAACGGAATCACCGCATGTCTATCACCACTCGTAACGGAATCGCCACGTTCCTTTAGGGACCGTCTCCACAGAATGCGAGAAATACGGCGATATTATCGCTGAGTCACCTATTTCTATACACCTTCTTAGAACTTAGTGTCTCCACACGATTTCGTCTAAAACACGCGGCGATTCTGTTTTTTTTTTAAAGATAACTTGCGATGTTGGATTTTTGGTCCCACATTACTAGCAATCCTGTTAACGCCTCCAGCTAAGCTCAATGGCTAGTGTTAGGAGTGGGTTTACATCGGTATAATGGGTAGGATTCGAACCCGCGATCTTACGATTGCGAGACTGATGCCTTAGCCCGACGAGTCGCGTAGATACGCTGGCGAAATAATCGCTCGTTCGTGGATACTCCCCGACGATAGGAGAGCGGAATTGTCGCAATTCTCTCGATCGTGGAGACTGCCCTCTAATAAGGCGTTATGCAATAGTTTTGTTGAAAGAGGCGAGACGCCTGTGTTTGACAGTGCGCTCGCCGCGCTCTCGATGCGATAGCGCTACGTTTCGCGGCGAGTGCGCGGCGTTACAAAGATGTTTCTCTCGCGCTCAGCCACTCATCGCATCGCCGCGCAGTGTATATAAATACGTGGCATGACGATAATATTGCCGCAATTCTCTCGCTCGTGGAGACGGATCCTAAAAGAATATGTGTCGCCTGGGTTACCACATGGTTCGTATAGAAAAGAGCGACCCGTGAACCCGTGAACATATTTTTTTTCTATGAATTTGTTAAATCTGAGACAGAAATCTGATATTAAGTAATGAAATAAATTCTGAGTCATCATTTGTCAACAACGAACGTTAAATATCATGGTATAGATAACTCAATAAACAATCAAAAAGGGCTATAAGGACTATGGTGCGTATAGATCAACAGCAATCCTGCCGACCGTGTTTTACTGAATTAAATATTCTAACAGTTCCAAGCCTGTATATAATGGTCTTACTTACAAATCTAACAAAAAATATACACCACTATGAAAGTAATGAAGAAAGATTAATTCGTGAGAGCACTAGGAGGAAAGATATGGTGCAGAAGATAGCACCATCCCTTAATATAGTTAAACACAGTGCGCATATTCATATAGGTCAATTAAACTTTTCAATAAACTTCCTGTAGATATTAAACTCACCATATATAGTAGAGAGTTTAAATCTAAACTTAGAGTGTTTCTTGTCAGTAGGTGTTTTTATTGCATTAATGAATTATAAATTGACATGCCCGACATATGTAATAAAATCTATGCTATGTAAATTATACTTTTGGACATTGTATTATTGTTATTTGAATTATTATTTTCATATAATTCTGGTGATGTTTTAGTGATTAAGGTTTTTTGATTGTGTCAATTTTAGATTTAAGACGTTTCAACACAATGTAATATTGTTTATGAAATAATAAATGAAATGAAATGAAAATCTTTTTTTAACTTGGGGGTTAAATATATACTTTGAAACAAAGCCCATAGTGACAAAAACATTATCCGTTCTATAGTACGTATAGTTTTAACATTTCATAGTATGAGGTAAATTTGTCTTGACAGTTTTTTACCCTCTTGGGTAACAAAGTCCCATTATCTTATTATATTATAGTATATTTTCTCTTAAAGGTCACAGGCATACTAGCCTAGGGCATATAAAAATCAGTTCTACGTATCAAAGCGTAGACGGTTACAAAATTATTATATTTTCTAATAATAAACGCAAAAGTTTGTAGAAATAGATGGATGTATATCCTTCAAAAACCACTAAACAGATTTTGATGAAATTTTACAATGTTAAGCCTATTTGTCAGAATAGCTTGACTGCAAGTATTAAACTAAACGCGGACGAAGCTGGGAGAATTTGTGAAGGAACCTATCTCTGTGGTGTAGTGGAAATACTGCTGAACTAACTAGACTTGGTTTATGGTGTATAAGAACAGTCTGCTGCACAAGAGGTAGTGGATTCGATTCACATACCTACGTGACGCAGAGATAGAGTTTAGATGTAGAAGATATTCTATTTATTAAGCCAATGTTGTTAACCTTTGTTACGAAGGTATTTCAAAGGTTATGAAAGAATATAATCAACATCTATCACGACAGAGCCGATAAAAATAGCTAGCCTCTTCAAAAGTAACATAGCGAAACAAACCCAAGCAAACATACCTAAAACTCTAAGGGATACGTAACTTGTCCAATTTAAGACCATTAAGCACAATTCACGTTCCAACGAAACCCTTTCTTGAGACCATCTCCTAAAAATCTTAAAGAAGGAATCAATTACACAGTCTTGACAAGGGTTGACCATTTAAGTGTATTGGAATAGTGGTTGAAAGGTAACGGATGGTGTGAGAGTTTGGAGGTGGTTTTACAAGTGAGCCGAGACGAACTTATATACAAAAAACTAGGCAAGAGCATGTCGGACCATGCTCAGTGTAGGGTTCCGCAGCCTTGAACAATTGTATTAGCAGAAGAGCGTATGTTCATGGAAGTTACACCCTTTTGTTGAGATTCTTCGATCTTATCCGAAATAATTTTAGTTTAAAGTACTTATTAGGCGCTATCTATGTGTTTTTTTTCCAAATTTTTTAGTTACACGGTTCAAAAGTTAAGAATCGGACTCGCCCACCGTAGGCTCCGTACAATTTTTTAGGCAGGTATATATTATAAATAGTTATGGAATCGAGTCTTGTAATATTAAAAATATAAACGGTCGTATCTTTTTTTACGTTCTTAGAAGATTGATTTTTGCATAGCTTCAAGTGACTTCAGAGTTGAGTATATGGTTTTAATTTAAACTCGATACTTCCACTCATTCCCAAGATAAAGGCTCTTGACAGACAGCCGGACAACAAAGTGATCGGATCAGGTACAGAACCCTAAAAACTACTTAAATATATCTTGGGACAACTCTCACATGGCTGTCAGATCCCAAACTAGGCAAAACCTGTACTAGAGTTTACTATGGAGATCCCTTTGTTGAGCTATCTGCTCAACAAAGGGATCTCCATAGTAAACTAAATTTCAAACAAATAACAAAATGGCAACTTTTAAAGGCAAATTTTAGATTCCTTGGATAGATTATAGTAATATTTGTAGGGATCTCTAATTTAAAAAAATACAGCCTAAATAAATAATTACTCGCTGATAATATAGTATAGTACTTTCATTTTGTGAAATAATTTTTAAAATCGGTTTAGGTGTGAAAGCGTAACAAACAAATTCGCCCCCTTTAGGTTAGGATTATGATAGCTAGCTTAGTTGCCCGCGCGAATGACTTTAACCCGTTTAGGGTTGATTTTCGCTTTGCACCGCTGAAAGACGTATTTCTTTATCTAAAAAAACTTTTTTACAAAAAAATATTACCGACTTCAAAAATATACAAGGCAACTAAAAAGCAAAAAAATAATATATGTAGAATAAAAAAAATAAAAACATTTTGAAATTGGTGCCATGAAATGAAATGTTTTATTTCTTACTTTTTAGTGGGTTGGTTTGTAATTCACTTGTGTTACAATAGGCTTATGTCAACTGCCCAAATCCTTTTACAAAATAGTACAAGCTCTGCTTAGTTTGAGATCAGATAGCGTTGTGTGAGTTGTCCCAAGATATTATTATTATTATAAATAATACTTGCCAGCTCTATTACATTGTGTAATAGTAGTATGACGAGAATAAAGTACCACATAATAACATATTAAAGTAACTGAATCGCAAACTCTGAAATATTGAAGAGATTGCGATTAATTTTTAATTTTTAATATATATATATATATATATATATATATATATATATATATATATATATATATATATATATATATATATATAATTCTAGTCGGTAGTTAAAGAACTACCACGGCTTTTGTTATTGCTTCGTTACAGAGAGCATTTTAACAAATTATGATGACGCAGGCCGAATATTGAAGTAATTTTTATAGGCATTTCTTGCCAAATACTTGTTTTCAAGAATTTGATATCTAGTAACATAGTCCAGATAGGTGGTTCGCTTCTGGCCCCGGTTTGGCTACGGAAGTCTCGGGTTCGATTCCTGAGTCTGGATTAAAATTTTTCTATCTTTCAAAAATGCAATTATTGTATTTGTAAAGTCTTTGGCAAGAAATGCCTATAAAAATTACTTCAATATTCGGCCTGCGTCATCATAATTTGTTAAAATGCTCTCTGTAACGAAGCAATAACAAAAGCCGTGATATTTCTTTAACTACCGACTAGATGTCGCTACGGGGGCCTAACCCGTAAGCATTAAGAGATAGAAGAATTTGATATCTAGTAACATAGTCCAGATAGGTGGTTAAACATACAGTCGAATTGAGAACCTCCTCCTTTTTGAAGTCGATTCAAAAGCCAAATTTTCACAGATTCAATTTTAAACCTGACGAAGTTAACAAACTTGCAACTCCTATTTTACCCCCTAAGGGGTTTCAACATGTGTTCCTCTATTTTAAACCAAAAGTCAAATACGAAATTCCGCAAGTTAGAACTGAATTTTTCAGATCTCTTCACAGATCTAACATTATTTGACTTTTAAACTGAAAGAGTTTTATACAAACTTACCTAACTAACCTAACCCACAATTTTGTCCCCTTGGGGAATGAATTTCCAAAAATCCCTTCGGTCAGTCAAGACAAAGAATTTTATATATATAGATAGATAAGTTACACTGAATAAATAATCGCCCTCATCATCTCATCACCCAATACTTATCCTGGGTGGAAATCGAACTAATGATTTCTGGCTTAGCAGTCAGTGTCACTAACCACTAGACCAATAGGTCCGTTAAAAAATTGAAAATAAAGACCACTGTATAATAAAAGCATTATTGAGTGAACTTTAAAGACCTTTTTTGAAAAGACCAGAGACTTTAAGTACCTATATTGTTAATCTGATGGAACCTTCACATAGATAAACTTAGTAAACCTTTCAATACACACACACACACACGCTGGCGCCAGGCTCTTAAGTCTAGCTTATGCTGAACTGGACACCCATTCGTTGCAACCGCGAGGCACAACATTTTATGTAACTTAATGTAATGCAACGAATAAATGTATCTTTTCTTATTCTTTTTTTTTTTTTTCAATAGTTCTGTAGAGTCGACTGTCTATGTAAACTTATTGGTAAACTTAAATCACGTCCATTCAATCAATATTATATCAACCTCTGAGACTAATTCAATAACCATAAACTAGGTCAGACACAGTCGTTATGTTACCATGCTTGTGAGTGAGGTAAAATCACTACCAGTACCTACTGGACTGGTTACGCCAAATCGAATGACCGTCCGTAACTTTTTAGATACCTGAGACTGCGTGGCGCGGTGGGAATGTATCCCACTGCTACGCAAGAGATCGTGGGTTCGATCCCCACCCAGGATAAAACTTTGTGTGATGAGCATGATAGTTTATTCTGTGTCTGGGTGTTATTTATCTATAATATGTGTGTATTTAGAAATATATAAGTATGTTTCTCAGTTGTCTGGTTGCCATAGTACAAGCTCTGCTTAGTTTGGGATCAGATAGCGTTGTGTGAGTTGTCCCAAGATATTATTATTATTATATAGCAAATGGCCGATGTACCACGAACTACAAGAAGACTCGGCGTATCAAATGTCAAAATCAAATGGAAGTCTTATTGTTTTTATAGACCGGGAGGAGAGCGCCAAAAAATGCTAGGATTTTATAAGGCTGATTTTTAGAGTTCCGTAGCCAAAATGGCAAAAACGGAACCCTCATAGTTTCTGGCCTAGTCTGTCCGTATGTCACAGGCATTTTACTCATAGACTACTCAGGTGAATATTGATGAAATTTGGTGAATGACACCTTTTCAGTAGCCGCTACTTAGTTTAATGCCTAAATAATAAAAATAAATATTTTTAGGGGGGCACTTCATACATGTAACAGAAGCAGATTTTTTTTTCTGCCTTTTAAAAGCATTGTAAGGTTTTTTATTTTCTTTTTTGATTAGGTGAATATTTTTGGAAATAATAGCTCCGCAAGTTGCATAAATTGTCTCTTCTTTTTAAACCGTGTGACTTAAAAATATGAATGAAATCACAAAGGTAGCGCTTAATAAGTACTTAAAACTATAATTATTTCGGATATGATTTGATATACCGTCATTGAGATATTGCTGAAAAATTGCGTTTCTCAACAAAAGGGCGTAAGTGCCATGTTCACACGCTCTTTTGATGATGCACTTATTCAAGGCTGTGGAACCCTACACTGAGTCCGACATGCTTTTGCCTGGTTTCTTGATATTATGTCACATTAGGGGAGTAAAGAAATACTCTTCCGTCAGTCAGCAGAAATATAATCAGCTACTGACAGCATAAGTTACAGAGTTATACTGACTGACTAATTGTTATGTGATTTTAATAATATTCTTCACCGGATATATAAAATTTTAGATCACGCATTTCATAGCACGTGCATATCGAGCACGATTGTGGAATACAATCAAAACGCGGGAAGATTTTTTGGAAAAAAAACGCGGAGGCCGATTGTGCCTCTTTGTCGCTCGTTCCGCGCTCTCGCTTGCACTTAAATGGAACGCGTCAGAGCGAGGTAACGCCTCATGAGTCATGTTTTTTCGTGCGTTCAGCCGGCTCCATCGAATTATAAGACGTTGTCACGTCAAAATAACATGCCTCTACGCCAAACGCTAAGGAATCCAGCTGACTGACCAAAGGATTATTTCTTTACTCCACTAATGTGACGTTATATAAAAAAACTGACTTTATAAAGTATATCCAGTTTTTGGTGTTCACCTCTTAGACTATTAGCGGTAGTATAGGGGTATATAACAAAGACGTACACTGCACACTGCTCTTTGTCAGCCGGCAACTCTTAACTCTGAATGGCTATTATTGTATGGTTTCGTATCTACACTCGTGGGTTTGGTCGTGGTCGTCTTATCAGGGTTACTGACACACTAAAGGGTTCACGTTTATTGTTCCAGAATGGCTGCAGTTTAAAACAAATAGCAATGACTTGTTAAACCTATCACCAACCCTAAAAAATTGCTAACATTATGCTATTATTTTGATATATCCAATGGAAAACCATTTTGACGTGAAAACGTCTTATAAATTGATGACGGGGTGCACGTACGAAAAAGGGTTACGTAGCAACGGTCACGTTATTAATTGGTTGCTAAGCAGTCACATTGTGCCGCCAGCCGTGCGAATGGCTGAAGTATTGTGGCCGTCGTTCGATTCCCACCCAAGATAAAACTTTGTGTGATGAGCATAATGGTTTATTCTGTGTCTGGGTGTTATTTATCTATAATATGTAAGTATTGAGAAATATTTAAGTATGTTTATCAGTTATCTGGTTTCCACAGTACAAGCTCTGCTTAGTTTGGGATCAGATAGCGTTGTGCGAGTTGTCCCAAGATATTATTATTATTAATACAAATCATAGACACAGAGTACATCCAGACTCGGAACAACAGTTTGTGGATTACACAAAGTGGTGTCCCGTGTGGAAACCGTACCCACGACCTCTGCCATAGTAGTCACGATCACTAACTACTAGACCAATAGGTCAGACGTCGACAAGTATAATCTAAAAATAGTTAAGATAATTCTCAACAGAAGGGTCGCCTACCTGTTTCTTTATCAACTCAAGCGTTCTTCAGCCTAAAGGGCGCAAAATAAACAAAATTCACGAGATAATAAGAACAATAAAAGCCTCGGATTGTTTCTACTCCTCAACTTTATTTTAAACGGAATATTTTATCACTTTGTTCCTTCTTAAGGCAGTAGGTTTTAAGTGGTTTTCTAAATAACTGAAAGAAAGGGTTCAGACTGTGATACTGATTGGTCGTAACAATAGCATTGTCTTTTAACAAGGGATTCCAGCACTCAGCAATATCGTTACATAATTGAGTAGTTGACTACAAAAAAGACTGGCCTGTTGGTCTAGCGGTTAGTGACTCTGACTGCTAAGCTGGAGGTCGTGGGTTCTATCTCCACCCAGGATAAAACTTTGTGTGATGAGCATGATGGTTTATTCAGTGTCAGGGTGTAATTTATCTATACTTATATAAAGATGAAGAGTTTGTTTGTTTGAACGCGGTAATTTCAAAAATTACTAATAATAATATTTTACTGTTGGATAGCCCATTTATCGAGGAAGGCTAAAAGCTGTATAACATTACGCTACGATCAATAGGAGCGGAGCAGCAACGAGAAATGTTGTAAAAACGGGCAAAATTTACGCAAACGAAGTTGCGCAGGACAGCTAGTCTAGAATATGTGTGTATTTAGATATGTATATGTATGTATATCAGTTGTCTGGGTGCCATAGTACAAGCTCTGCTTAGTTTGGGCTCAGATGACGTAGTGATATTATTATTGTTTTATTGTAATCACTTTAATAGGTCTTGAAATTTCTTTGAAAATTTATGTTCGTTCATAATTTAATTTCGTTCTTTAATTTTTTTTATACTAGTGGTTCCACCCACTTGGATGTCTGTATCGTAATTCTTCTTCTTTACAAAAGGCGACTCCCGCTTTAGGGTACAAGCTCTGTGTCGCGGGGGACTTTACAAACATACAAGTCACGGACACAAAGTACACCCAGACTCGGAACAACAATTTGTGGATCACACAAAGTGGTATCCCATGTGGGAATCGAACCCACGACCTCTTACATAGCAGTCGGACACATTCCTACCGCGCCACTGGGGCAGTCAATTAAAACTATAATTAACAATAGTAATTAAAAGAACCCTTTGTCTTTTTTCGAGACAGAAACCAAACTTATCTTCATACAAAATTTCACCAAAATCAGTTTTGCAGTTTTAGAATGAAAATGTAACAGACAGACAAAGTTTCTTTAACATTTATAAGTTTGGAAAAAATCTCCGAAAAATATCCAGTCGAATAACGAATACCCTAATTCGGTAGTTCATATATTTCACTTTAGTTCAGTAATTTTTGATAAAATCGCCATTATACATACCAACATAGATACTGGACATTCAGAGAACAACTGTCTTTGAAGCCTGTTAAAAAATACATCTTCAAATATATATTTTTTTTACTAAGTTTGTAACTAAATTAAATTTGTAACCAAGTAACTTGTGAGTATCATTGTATGGACCAGCCATTACCTTTACGCTGCGGGGAGACAACGTACAAATTAACTATGACATTCCTCTGAAAAGTATTTTTCGTTCAAGTTTTCTTGTTCCGTGTTTCATTCAACATTAAAATTTTAATGCTGAGAATAAATTGGACATTACAACCGCTCAGTCCGTTGTTCTAAAGCTTTCAATTTTGTTATAATTCTATTTGTTATTAAGATTATTTTAGCGGTTTATGTTGTAGCTTTTGTAAACCATGGAATTTGGTTCATTTGAATTTTGGGTAATTTAGACGGGAAATCAAAAGCCGATAATGAACGATGTTGTTGAAACCGCCATTATCTTTTATTTCTCTGATGACATTATTGTGAAAATAAATAAATATATTATATTCTAATCTATCATTTTCGTTCTCAATTTTTTTTTTAATGACTTCCGCAGTAGGATACAAACCCTGTGTCACGGGGGACTTTACAAACATACAAGTCACGGACACAAAGTACACCCAGACTCGGAAGAACAATTTGTGGATCACAGGGGTGTCCCGTGCGGGAATCGAATTATATCGTATTTGAAGCGGCGGTAGTCTGATGGCTAAGGCATCAGTCTCGCAATCGTTAAGTCGCTGGTTCGAATCCTACCCATTATACTACCGACGTGAACCCACTCTTAACACAAGCCTTTGAGCTTAGCTGGAGGGGTTAACAAGATTGCCAGTAATGTGGGACTCAATGTCACATTGTTAGTTATTTAAAAAAAAAACTTTTACGAGTGGTACGTCAGTCCCACAGCAGTATCAGTTATAAATCAATCAACGCAACACTGTGTCTTTGTTAAAGGGCGTAATTACTGAGCAAATAAGATATAGGTACGGTAAGACATGAGAAGCGCGTGGCAGTGACATTCAGATCTTTGCCAAACAAGGATTTGAGTGGCACTGATAACATTATGGCGCACGACCTACTCGTGAGCGGTGATATCACCATTTTAGTACAGCCGGTCATCGATTTATAAGATATTATTACGTCAATAAAAATTGAAACATGATAAAATATTATAAAACTTTTTAATCGCTTTTTAATCTGATTTGTGAGTGAGTGTCTTACCTCCGTTTAGAACGGCCATATCGACGCATCTCGTACACTCGAATTAAAGAGTAATATGCGAACGCAGCACAACACCTCCGTCGCGGTGCGCGTCATCGGTCCATCTGGGTTGCCGCGAAGACAAAATTACAAGTGTGCTAAATGTAAAAGAAAATACTATAGTTTTATTTGTGTTAAGTGAATTTATTATTACACAATGGCTTCAATAAAACAGAGTTGGAAAAACGGTTGCTCGACCATTATGCAGCGGTAGCCTATTGCTAAGGCATCGGTTTCGCAATCGTAAGGTCGTGGGTTCGAATCCTGCCCATTATACTACTGACGTGAACCAGTTCACGCGGGCTTGCGATCAAAAATGATCTAATTTCACAAGGCTTTCGGTTAGATAATGTAATAAACAAGTTAAGCTGGAAAAACACTGACACTGAAAACATAGATATGTGCCTAATTGCTAAGAAACATTTTGCTGTGCAATTGTTCATAAAATTTAGTGGATACAAAGTGTACAACTCGCTCCATCCTAACAATACTACCAGAGGTGGTGGAGCGATTATAATTAAAGAAAATATATGCCACTACGAATAAAGCAAGTCGTAACGGTGTCTATTAAAATATGTATAGTCATAAAAACTCTTGTCACATCACGGTATCAGCCCTTCAAGGTATATGATAAGAAAAGAGCAATATATAGAGTCAAAGTTTATATTAAGAGGCGACTTTAATACGAAGCACATTCATTGGGGATTGAGATTGAGTACGACAAAAGGCAAACAGCTATTAAGTACAGTCAAAGACAAGGGGTGTGAAATCATGAGCTCAGGTAAACTAACATACTGGTCCACTGACAATAACAAACTTAGACAAGACTTAGACAAGAAAGTAAAGAGGTATGTACTACGGTATTGTTAGATGTAGCGCAAGCTTTCGATGAAATAAGTCATGGAGGTCTAATTTATAAACTGAAACGAACTTTGCATAAGGATTTCGCAGACATCTTGAATCTTAAATTACAAACAGAGAATTTAGAGTAAGACAAGATGATGCTTACTCAGAGCTTCAAATGATAAAAAAGCCGGGGTGCCACAAGGTAGTGTGGCCCGATTATGTATCTGTTTTACACCTATGACATTCCCGAACTGAAAAATAACACTATTGCAACCTTTGTGGACGACACCGCTATTATGGCCACCGGGTCTAATTATAAGCAAGCAGTCCATTAAGTTCAAATAGCTTTAAATCACTTTCATGACTCATGGAAGATTAAAAATAAATGAGTCAAAATTCATACATATTGACTTCACCAATAAGAAGGGGGATAAATATCCAATATATGCAAATGGCCTACAAGTTCCATACGCAAATACAGCAAAATACCTAGGTATGACACTTGACGCTAAGCTTCAATGGAAAGCTCATGTAAAAAAGAAAAGACAAGAACTAGACATACGTTATAAAACTATGTACCTACTAGCTACTTGGAAGGAAGTCAAGTGTATCTATACATAATAAAATTTTAATATTTTAGCAGATTCTTATGCCAATATGGACGAACGGAACCCAACTCTGGGGCTATACAAAACAGAAATAAAGTGCTAAGGGGCATTGTCAATGCCCCCTGGTATAACATAAATTAAAATCTCCATCGTGATCTCAACACGGACACAGTCCACCAAATTACCAATAAAAGTGCCAAAGCACATGAATATAGACTTCGTCACCACGTGACTGGCCACATGGACTTAGTGCGAAGACTAAAAAGAACTAAATCGTTTGAGTTAGTGTTGTTATAGTGACTGTGCTTTAAATTTACACAATAACAATGTGTTTTCATACTAACATTTAAACTTTCGCGTTGCATGATTATAACTATTTATTATACGGGAATTAACGCGCATTGTTTACCTTAAAATTGCTTGACGTTTCGACCAGGCCGTGGTCACAAGCGAGCAAGTGCGACCCATCGTAAGTCAAATTGCCTGTCCCACTTACGACTTGGCAAAACACGTTGCGTCTGTATTACAGCCACTCGTGGGAAGAACAACGTCTTTCGTGAAAGATTCGCGCCACTTCGTCCAGATTATAGAAAATCTCAAATTGGAACCGGGAGACATAATGGTGAGTTTTGACGTTGAGTCATTGTTCACCAACGTTCCGATTAAGGAATGTCTGGATGTGGTGAGAGATAGACTGAGTGACAACGAGCTACCGTTCAATTATATTGATCTGCTGAATCACTGTTTGGAAGGAAACTACTTCCTCTTTCATGGTCAATATTACCTCCAGATAGATGGTGTCGCAATGGGGAGCCCAATAGCCCCGGCACTAGCTAAAATAATAAAATGGATGGAGCATTTTGAAGAGAAGGCACTAACTCTGGGTCCACCAATCATCAAACTATGGAAGAGGTATGTAGATGACGTGTTTGCTGTCGTCAGAGGAAGCCAACATGATGTGGATCAGTATATGGGGCACCTTAACTCCATTCATCCGAAGATTAAATTTACATGCGAAATGGAGACGGATAGATCGTTGTCATTCCTGGATATTAAGATAACAGCGCGAGCTGATGGATCGCTATCACACTGTGTATACTGAAAGCCCACACACACTGACAGATACCTGCATGCTACGTCACATCACCATCCTCGTCACCTACAATCCGTGATGACGTCATTGAAAAACAGAGCCTTTGACCTCTGTGACCCTGATCATGTGGAGCAAGAGCTAGTCCATGTTCAGGAGGTACTCAAGAAAAACGGATATCAGGTGTACCGAAGAATGAAGCATATCCCAAAACGTGACAAACCTCCGGAGGTGAACAGACAACCTGCTTATTTGCCCTACGTCAGAGGAGTGACAGACAAGATCGGATCAATTATGAAAAAGTACTCGATCCGTACGATCTACACAACGGTGGCTAAAGTGGGCAACTTGGTGGGCACTCCGAAGGATATTATACCTCTGCAGACGCCAGGTGTCTACAAAATTGATTACAGCTGCGGTAGTTCGTACATTGGCCAAACAAAGCGAACAATAGCGGAAAGGCTAATAGAACAAATCGCAGCAGTGAAAAACCGGCAAGTGAACATATCGGCAATTGCAGAACACATACTGCAATCGAACACCAATCACTGGATTGAGTTTCATCGTCCACAAACCCTCTCCACAGATCGCCATTTTTATTTTAGAATTGTGCGTGAAGCGATTGAAATTAAAAAACATAAAACTTTCAATCGGGAAGAGGGCTTCAAACTATCCGTGACGTGGAATCCAGTGATTCGTAAAACACAACCTCGTATTGTTTCGCAGTCGGTTAACATGGACAAAATCAGTGTAGTGTGCAGTGACCCTAACTTTTCGAGAAGTAAAAAAGTGAGGGTGGATGAAGATTCATCGTCCTGACGGAGTCATAACATCGCTGCGACAGTCCGCTTGTGACCACGGCCTGTGCAACCTGGTCGAAACGTCAAGCAATTTTAAGGTAAACAATGCGCGTTAATTCCCGTATAATAAATAGTTAATGTGTTTTCATTTTATCAGACTCTAAGAAAGTGCAACAAACATTTAAGAAAGTGCACAATTATTCTTAGTTGTAAAATTAGCGTAAACGTCTAAAATAGCTTATTAGCCTTATAGGCTGATGAATTTAAAAAAAAACCTGTTCTTTATACCTTAGAATAAAAAAAAAAGAATACAGATACACTATTTGGTGGCGAAGTGGGAGTGAAAACATACGAAAACAAAGACGTCTATCAGAAACCAAATAACAAGCAATCATTAGACCTTAGAATAAAAAAAGAATAAAGATACAATATTTGGTGCCGAAGTGGGAGTGAAAATATACGAAAACATAGACGTTTATCAGAAACCATTTAACAAGCAATCATTAAACATTCGAATAAAAAAAACGAATACAGATAGGTACACTATTTGGTGGCGAAGTGGGACTGAAAACATACGAAAACATAGACGTTTATCAAAAACTATTTAACATGCAATCATTAGACCTTAGAATAAAAAAAAAGAATAAAGATACACTATTTGGTGGCGAAGTGGGAGTGAAAATATACGAAAACATAGACGTTTATCAGAAACCATTTAACAAGCAATCATTAGACATTAGAATAAAAAAAAAGAATGCAGATACACTATTTGGTGGCGAAGTGGGAGTGAAAACATACGGAAACAAAGACGTTTATCAGAAACCATTTAACAAGCAATCATTAGACCTTAGAATATAAAAAAAAAAGAATACAGATACACTATTTGGTGGCGAAGTGGGAGTGAAAATATACGAAAACATAGACGTTTATCAGAAACCATTTAACAAGCAATCATTAGACCTTAGAATAAAAAAAAAGAATACAGATACACTATTTGGTGGCGAAGTGGGAGTGAAAACATACGAAAACAAAGACGTTTATCAGAAACCATTTAACAAGCAATCATTAGACTAACTATTATGCTAACTATACGTGTAATACTACATATATTATCTACTTTGTAAATGTTCTTCGCCTAACAAAATTATTTGACATTGAAATTGTTCAAACAATAATAATTCTCTTGAACATAATAATTTAACTTTCCATACTATTAAACTGATAATACTTCACACTACATACATTACAGCTACTTAAGGCTGGACAGATCCAACTCAGTGTATAAATCAAATGTAGCTGACTGCGCGCGGCCCTTTATTAGTACGTTGTCGGTATTATAGCCCCCAATTCCCTCGATGCCATAGTATGAATATCTTAATAGTAGGACAATAGTATTCAACAATCTAAATGGAGAATATCCGAATTTTTGTGCATGTTCTATGAAATTACTTTTCGATTCATTAGCTTTGTGTGTAGTATAGAGTTAGAAATGACTTTCAAATGCCTGCAGAGGGGTAATTTGATGTTTTTCGCAATAAGCTTGTTTGATATTAGTCAAAACAACAACTCTTTAAGAAACGTCAAAACGCAGATTTTATATGGAGATCTTATACGAATTCCGGTCTATGACGTCACTATTTTTTCAGTAGAGATCATGGCACACTTTTTATGTTATGCTTAATGCCAAAAAATCCTATTTCTAAACTTTTCTTTCATTGTCTTTATTTATCACAATAGTAAAACGAGACTTAATCGTTGGAAGTGTAAATGCTACGTCTAAATGCTCTTTTGGTTTATTTTTGTTTATATTGGAAACTAGCCTATTAATCATCATTGTTATAAATTGCGGTGTCGTGGTAGACAAAGTTAAGTGTAGAATTATTGAATTGCTTGAGAAAAAAGTCTAATGTAAATGTTTATCGCGATACTGACATTTTTATCATAATTCACTAAGCGTTAACATTTGTTGGAATCCAAATAGGTTTATTAATACATAATAGGTTCGGGCAATAGTATTTTCGTATTTTGAATGTATTTTAGTAATCAAACCTCTTTGGTTGTAGGTACTAACTGTAACTGACTGGTTTTAATACCATTAAATGTTGACTTCATTCATTCAGATGCAATAAATAAAAAAAAACTAGTTCCCGCCATTTTTCAATTGTTTTTCAATTGACATTTGGGTACCACATGATCTCACTGAGAGAAACTTAATGCAACATGCACAACAACAATTACAAGTGATGAAGAATGGGTCACTTACGACAAGCATGACTCGGAAAAAAGTGATATAACTATCGATTCCGACCTATAGCAACTTATAAGGTTAAAAGAAGCCATTGAGTAAAACCGGCTGAAAAAACAGGAAAGACATGGTATTCCATCTGACAACGCCAGACCGCACTCATCTTATAGCCACTCAGCAAAAAATGAGAGAGCTTGGATGGGTTGTGTGGATGATCTTGCTCCATCAGATTTCCACCTGTTTCGGTCACTTTAGAACTCTTGAGAAAGTATAAAGTTAACCATCTTGCTCCATCAGGTTTCCACGTTTGATCAAAAATCTCAAAATTATTTTAGCAATGGGATCATGGCACCATACACAAGATGGAAACAAGTCATCGATCAAAACGGCACATACCTTAATATAAATAATTAAAAAAAGATGGCATTTTTTTTTGTATGCATAGTACGGTAATACTTTGCCCCGGCCGTATAAAAGGTACTTTGATGCGAAAATACAAATACAACATTACTGAAAACTTTACAAAATATGATTAGGTCTACTGTGATATGTATTCTGTGGCAATTGAAGAATGTGTATTGTTTAATGAAAATACGCTGCATGCAATCGCAAGGGGCGCGGTGGCTTGATGGTAATGTTGCTCATGTGGGTCTGATGAATTCCTACTATTTCTTGTTTTAATGTCTATGAACACTAATATTATTTAATAATAGATTACATAATGGGAGAACAAATATATTGATGGCGGTTGATGAATGAAAACAACGATATGACAGGTTGACTATATTTTATTTATTGCATACATAACGTTTAATGTACAGGTTAAGACTTAGGTTAGGTTTCCTATGTGTTGTTCTTGGGATGGACTGCGGGGCTATCTCATCCCTTAACTTCCTAGCTCTGCTATTCCTGAGGACTGCGGGGCTATCACTCAGAAGGCCAATTAACGTATTTAAAGCAGTACATTTGCAGTGCAGTTGTTGTTAAGATTCGATTAAAACCATTTGTGTATTCTTGTAACTTTGGAATCGATCTCAAAAACGCTTTCGCATGGTACTAAAATGACGTTATTGCGCTCTTGAGACGCATACTTGACGCAAGCGTATTTGATATCGAACCCAAAGTTACAAGAATACAAAAATGGTCGTTTTAATCGAAACCTAACTGCAACTGCACTGCTTTAAATACATGAATTGACCCCCTGTTCGAACAAAGGCAACAGAGGTGACTACGGTACTATCGACCACTGTGCCGTCTGGCTAGCGAATGCCTAATATGACCTTGGCATGGATTGCGGGGCTATCGCATCCCTTTGTCAACCTGGCTCTACTACCGTTCATTTCAGCTTAAAGCAACTGAAGTGACTGCAAGTCTATCGAAATCTGTGCCGTCTGGCTAGCGAATGCCTCTTTCCTCCGATAGCCGCTATATAAATGTTTAAAAAATAATTAGGCACCGTCTGTTGGACTTTACTATCATAATGTAATGAAGTTTGAGGTTCCTCGTAATAATATCTTGAGACAACTCGCACAATGTCATCTGATCCCAAACTATACAAGAGGACTATGGTATCCAGACAACTGATAAATATGCTTATATATTTCTAAATACTTATTATAGATTAATTACACCCAGGCACAGAATAAACCAATGTGCTCAACACACAAAGTTTTATTATGGGTGGGGATTGAACCCAAAACCTGTGGCTTAGCAGTCAGGGTCACTAACCACATACCAACAGGCTGGTCTGTGGATTGGTTCCTATTGAGATCACGATCAAAATATCCATATACAGATCACGCTATGTACCTATTTCTATTTACAGATAACAACCGGTCCTACGCCTAATCTGAGAGTGAAACTATGTCTTCGTTTATATCTCTAGCGTAGATAGGCGCCGCGATTAGGCCGCGATCAATTAAAGTGTCCTGACAAAAAACCACCGATCAAACTAAATCCATGTTTTTGTACCTGACTGCGCAAGAAGGAGGGTTATGTTTTTCGAAAGTATATATATTTCTTTGGCACGCCTTAGAGCCTAAACAGTTTTAAGGATTTTAGCTTAAAAGGTTAGATTTGTCTTAGTTGTGAGATTAATTAATTGGGTACATTGATAAAAAAAAAAATGGCGTGATTTTGTCGCCAAACCTTATGTTTTAAAAAAATCTTCAAAACCAATCGAGTGGGATATCCAAATAATAGATTTTAAAAGCTGACAACAAATATATGTATAACTTATATATTTAAATGTTCCTAATGCTAAAAATACAACGTAAATAAAAAAAATAAAAAACAGCCCGCAAAAAGACGTAAACAAGATATTCGTCACATTTAAAATAATGCAGTCGGAGGTACAATTCTTAAGTTCAGCAAGATTCATAATGTCGCGTGCTTAATCCTAACTGCATGATACCGTAAAACAAAGACACTAACAGTCCAATCAGTAACTTTTTACAAATTCCGAAGATCAGAACAAATTCTGTTTCCAACAGTATTAACTTGGCCGTATATTAGATCCAGACATTAAGTGGACTTCAATAAATCGGGGTGCAAACCGCCGCTGTTAGAAAATGCGGAGTGAGTCCGGTAAGCACGACAAACGGATGGTGGGACGAGCGACCACCGACGACAAAACGAAGATTTACTCGCGCGAGGGATGCTACATGCCACATAAGAATAGAAACAATATGGAGACTGCTTTGGAATTAAGTTTTTTGTATAATACCAACTATAAAATTACATATACTACGGGTCTTAATCCAGGTCGTAGCAACTTCCGGGCTACACATCCCGGCTTCTATTCAGATATGGGTCTTAATCGCGTGAATATTTTAAGGTAAACCGTATTGCAACTGTCTACCCGTGATCACGGCCGTTGCATTACGGTCGTAACCTTCGGGCAATGAAAAGGTTTTTAACTTAAAATATTCACGCGATTAAGACCCGTAGTATATATAATTTTATAATGTCTACAAATCGTTTCTATTGATAAACTTTTGTTTATCAATATTTATATTACCAGATTCAGACATTATAAATATGTTATGGGGAAATTACATTGTGTCATTTTACTATCTGAATCTCAATAATTAAACAATTACTGGGTGAATTTTGTATACTCATTTTAAATCATACGCGTCTTTGTTAAGTTAATATCAAACAAGTTAAGTTTCTGAGATTAAATAGTATACGTAAAATACTACAAACCAAACAAGATTGATCAACATCTGAGAAAATGTGACTACTTTTGCACAGACGCATTTACGTGCAAATAAACCCAACATGATTCTATTTCCATACATTTAGAGTTTTTAATAGTTTTTATCTAATTAGCTTTAGGGTGAATTTCAAGTGAACGATGGGCCACATTATAACCAGTACTACATACCAACTTTTAGGCCATTTGGTTGTGAACGGACAATTGCTGCGTTTTTATGTCCAAGGCCCAGAAGGATTTGACATTATTCAAAACCTGTCACCCATTTATGGACTGTCCTCTCAATCGCCATGGCTTGTCCTCATGCAAATTGTAGTTCTGCTTCTTTGATACCAGTGTGATGACAAAAAAAAATGAATACGAAGTCTACTCCACGAGAAACTTTATTCTCACATTGATCTTAGTAACCGTGAATGCTATAGATAGGCTGTGCACCGCCCACAATGTTCCTAACAGGAACAGAATAAGCTCTGCAATGTAACTTTAAAAACTTGGTTGTTTCATCGAACTAATCGTATGTGTTTTTGAGTATGTTACATCCACGAAGTAACTAAATGTATAGAATAACTATTTAAAGTAAGTATTTGCGTTGATTTATTTTTAAGGTGCATCTATCATTTTCTACGACATCTAAGTCAAATATATTGACTCCAAGCATTATAATATGTACCCACTTGTTAGTTGTTTTCGGCAACTTCTCTCGCGCGGAAATTTTGAAAAACAATCTATCCAATGGGAACATGTGCCAAATTTCTTCGATTCCGATACACTAACAAACAGCTATCATAATACAAAACTACGCTCAATGAGGTCAAGCTGGGAAAAAATGCACTCATCCACTTTAGTACGAGATCCGGTCTAAGAAATATATACGTGGGACACTCAGAAAGTTTTTAGAAACTAAAAAACTAACTTCTATGGACAAAATATTTCTCTATACAAAGTTTCATGCGTCTGAACCAAATTTCGAAACATTTTTTCCAGTTCACCGCAGACACCACTTCCACGGCCTTCTCGAAAGCTGCTAGCGCGTCTTCCAGCGATGACTGTATTCCTTTCAGCAGAATTTTTATTTTAGAGTCTGTAAGCAAGGTGAACCAAGACTCTGACTGGTGTGGTATTCAGGAAGTACCTCTTTTTGAGCGCTGTGTGCGCGAGCGCGTTGTTATGGTGTACCCCGCTGATCCCAGTCGCAGGTCGCTTGTTACTCATTGCGTACAATTTTTTTTTTACTATGATGTTAAAATTTAATGAATTCAGTTTTTCCTTTATTATTTTGTATTTTATGTCATTGCTTTTTTGGAAAGTTTCATGATTCTAGGAATATGATCTTTCAATTCATTTTTGATTTACCTTATTGGCATGTGTGATTTATCAATAATATATCAATCAAGACAATATCTATCATATAATCTTTGTTAGGATCAAATACCAAAACAGATGAGGGTATTTATTTCTTAGGCTGGATCTTAGGCTACTTAAATCGAACAGCACTACACAATTAATGCATGTGTACTCTTTAGTGTTTACTGTGATAAAAATTACCTTAAGATATCCTCTCTCAAAAAAATCACCGAGTGAATCCACCACTGATACATGGGGCATTATAGAAAAAATACTTAAAAGTAGACCACAAATGCTATGGAAGGATGGCAAAAGGAAAACTGCAAAGAAGAAGCACAAGACTGACTGAAAAACGGTCAGCCGTTCTGAACCAGTTTGGTGTAGGCCTTTTACTTTTTTTTTACTTTACTTACCCATAAAAATGTGCCGTGTCTTATTTTACTTCTTCTTCTCAGGAAGAAGAAGTAAAATAAACAAGGAACATTTTTACGGGTAAGTAAAAAAACTATTTATAATCCATTTCATTTTACTTTTCACGTAACAACAGTTGCAACCAAAGCCTACAATTGAAACCGAGCTATTAATTCTCCATGCTTTTAAACACTGAAAGTCACAGGCTTACAGAACGGAAACCGCACGTGGCTCCCTCCCACCCCCTCCACCGGGAGAGGGGTGAGGGGAGGTATCCGGTACCGGTCAACTTCCTCTACGTGTCACACCTGCGGAGTTGGGACACAGATTATGTTGCCGCGTTTATCTTGTGAAGGAAAAGTGGATTAAATGTTTTGTATACGGATTAAAAATAATACGAAGAAAATAGTTGCGGGTTTATTTTTATGTTATATGTCTTGTTTATTCACGGAATGGATAATTTTGTTAAGATAAATATAAACATCTTGGGACAATTGACATTAGTTAGTTTAGTTAGTTTTACCTGGGCGAACAAGATAACCGCACTTAGCCTCCTAATTGAGCCATTGTGCGTGGGACAACTGACGTATTCAGCCATCTGATCCCAAGCTAAGCAGTGCCTGTGCAATGGCAACCAGACAACTGGTAAAGCTGATATTTGACTGCTTTTGTGGCGCAGTGGGAGTGTGTCCGACTGCTACGCAAGAGGTCGTGGGTTCGATTCCCAAACGGGACACCACTTTGTGTGATCCACAAATTGTTGTTTCGAGTCTAGGTGTATTTTGTGTCTCTGACTTGTATGTTTGTAAAGTCAAAGTCCCCTGCGATACAGGGCTTGTATCCCAATGCGGAAGTCGTCTTTTTAAATATATATATATATATATATATATATATATATATATATATATATATATATATATTTCTAAACACATACAGATAAGTTACACCTCATCACCAAAATATTATCTTGGGTGGATATCGAACCCACAATCTCTGTCTTAGGGTCACTAAACACTAGACCAATAGGCTAATCCATGTGAGTTAAAAGAATTGTTTTTGTTTGATTAATTAGATGCCTATAATGATAGTAAATAATGTTAGGGCATTGTAGCAGGTTCAGAACGTCAGCAGATATAAAAAAAAAACTTTGTTTTTAGTGAAGGCACTAACTTAGTGAGGGCATGCCATAAGCAGCGGTAGCCTAATGGCTAAGGCATCGGTTTCGCAATCGATTCGTTCGAGTTCGAGGTCGTGGATTCGAATCGACGTGAACCCACTCCTAACACAAGCCATTGAGCATAGCTGGAGGGGCTAACAGGATTGATAGTAATGTGAGACCAAAATCCCATGAATAAGCTATCTATAAAAAAAATCATCGAAAAAAATCGACAAATCTAAACAAAGACTAGACCTAAGTAGTAGGTCTATAGTGCTGTTTCTGGTTCAGGTTATATGATCTGAGCATTAAAACGGTACTGATTAAAAGTTATTTAGAATTTAGCCCAAGTTCAGATGAAAATGCGCATTTTGACAATGCGCAATTTTCATATAATTCTTAGAGTTCTTATGGTAACGCGCTTCTTAAGCGCGCAAGCTGTCCCGTGCAGTTGCCAGACGAAGTTTCGTCTGCGTAATTTTGTCCCGTTTTGTCCGCTGCTATTGGTCGTAGCGTGATGTTATATAAATGGATAAAAGGGCTATCCAACAGTGAAAGAATTTTACAATTCGCATCAGTAGTTCCTGAGATTACCGCGTTCAAACAAACTCTTCAGCTTTATAATATTAGTATAGATGAATGAACTTGTTTACGATCAAAAGCTCGTCATTTAACATAGGCTTTTACAGACATGGTTTTAAAACATTTCACAGGTAACTTCTTTACTACAATAATGTATATTAAAAGTAAAATTTTGTGCAGTCACCCGTACCAAAATACTTCAGCTGACAATATGAATTCCCCAAATCACTACATAAAATACAATTGTCATTTTATTTTTAATACTTTTATACCTTTTTCCATTTCTAGCATTTAAGGTAAACGAAATTGCAAAGGGGACCCACTTAAACCAATGTTTGACGTGTCTGTCTTTAACAGGTCGCTTCAGAAAAGTACATCGTTCTCTTAAAACAAATCCTAAAAGCGAATACGTAAGCATTACCAGTTTTGACATCGTTTGGGAAAGCATCCATTTGATTAGGAATGTATTCAGTGATGAGAGAAGCGGGTAACTAAACGTTTTTAAAGTCTTTTTTTACAAAACAGAATGAGGAGATGAGCAGCGGCTCTATTCACGTATTTAAAGCAGTGCAGTTGCAGTTTAGCTTCGATTAAAACGGCCATTTTCGTATTCTTGTAACTTTGAGATTGATCTCAAAAATGCTTGCGCACCGTACTAGAATATCGTTATTGCGCTCTCTTAACTGCAACTGCAATGCTTTAAATACGTGAATTGACCTCCAATTCGTGCGCCTGATGGTAAGCCATAACAGTATCAGTGCCATAAAATCCTTGTTTAGCAAAGACCTAAATGTCACCGCACCACACTCCTCATTTGAGACCTTAGTTCGTAAATCCATTGCCCAGTCATTATATTTGCTACAGTGCCCTTTAACCGAAACACAGCGTTAACATTAATATTTTACGGAAGAATAATTGACGCTGTTGTGGTATAGACCACGACGGCCTATGGTTTTAAAGAAAGTCACTTAAATAGATTACATGAATGGTATTTCATTATTTTAAGCAGTATTACTGCGCTTTATGAAAACAAGTAAACAGCAGATGACTGCCTCTGTGGCGCGGTGGGAGTGTATCCGACTGCTACGCAAGAGGTCGTGGGTTCGATCCCCACCCAGGATAAAACTTTGTGTGATGAGCACGATGGTTTATTCTGTGTCTGGGTGTTATTTATCTATAATATGTATGTATTTAAAAATATATAAGTATGTTTATCAGTTGTCTGGTTTCCATAGTACACGCTCTGCTTAGTTTGGGATCAGATAGCGTTGTGTGAGTTGTCCCAAGATATTATTATTATTATTATTATAGATCGTGAAAATGGAAGTAACAAAGTATGGATAATTATTCTGCCACCATATATTAAAACACCACATTCCACGGGTATATCTATATCCAGTCAAAACATTACGCTTAAGTTAATACGAGCTAGGTGGATACACATTTGTATCCACCTAGTTTGCACTAGTATAAACCTGTTCTTTTCTACATTTTGAGAAGAAGAGTTGACATTACAGATTTGAAATTTCAAAGAAAATCTGATACTCACCATTTGTTTTTATGAATCTCTTAAGGATCTCCACGATCTTGAGATTGATTCGGAATCTCAAAATACTCAATAATTTTAGGGTCAAAACTTAAAGACTCTCATCATTTTGCTCTTTAAATTATTATATGTTTTAAGATTGCAGTGAATTGTTCCCAGTAGTTCCGTGGTGGAGCTAGTGAGATTTGTTTTTCCCAATAGTTCCGCGGAACAATAATCTATTAAACAATTTGGATACCCCCTGATCCTTATCAATGATGGTAAGAACATAAATGTCTGAATCCATTTTCTGATTGTATCATTAGGTACATTATATGTTTGATATTTGTACGACATAAACATTTAGCAATTTCGAATGGAACCCTTTCTAAAGTGAGGGTGTAACAGCGATGAGGGTTTGGGAATTGCTCCATGGCAATTTAAATACCATAAGAAAATATTTGCTAACAGAAATAAGCTAATGTATAATATCGATACGTGAGATATAATGAGCCAAGTAACACAAATGGATAGACATAGAGTATAACATAATAAGGCATATGATATTTATTTCCTAACAAATTTACATTTATGTAGAAAATTTTACTTAATATTAAAAATATTATACATTATCATAAACAATATTCTTTAAACAATTATCCAAATGAAACATATTATAAAATTAATACTTACAATAATTTCCAATAATAAAATAAGTAATAATAATAATAATATCTTGGGACAACTCACACAACGCTATCTGATTCCAAACTAAACAGAGCTTGTACTATGGAAACCAGACAACTGATAAACATACTTATATATTTCTAAATACATACATATTAAAGATAAATGACACCCAGACACAGAATAAACCATCGTGCTCATCACACAAAGTTTTATCCCAGGTGGGGATCGAACCCACGACCGTAGCAGTCGGATACACTCCCAACACGCCACAGAGGCAGTCAAAGGCAGTGAAATAAAAACCTAAAATCTAATAACAAAAAATAACAAAAAAATAAAGAATTAAGATACTTAGAAATATACAGGCATGTTTATTAGTTGTCTGGCAGTCATAGTAGGCTCTGTCTTTAATAGGTTGGTATCAGGTGGCCATGTGTAAGTTGTTCCAAGATATTATTATATAAGAACAGCACTATAAAAACTAACTAATTATGCTAAACAGTACACCACTTACCTACTTATAAAGCTCTCTTGAAATCTGTCTGTAGTTTAATGAGCTGCGAAACTTGATACTATGTAATAAGCAAAACTTAAAAGACTAAACGCCGACAGTATAGAAAGAAGTTATGCTTCATACAATAGGTCTTCAAGCATACATGATACGAAAGTTAGGGACCCGTCTATAAGACCACCTTCCACATTCTAAATGTAGAGATTCCGATTAGAAAGTGTAGAGATTCCGTGTCCGTGAACAATGTTTATCTGCCTCACTCATAGCCGTTTATTTAAATCATTTATTTGTAAATTTCTTTGGAAAAAAAAGTTTTGAGGAATGACTTAAGCAAGGAAAGGTTATGTTTTTCGCGCGTATCTTGTATAAAATGTATGTAATATTTTTTATTACTTCAAATCTTTCAAACCACTAGACCGATTTGAACAGTTATGACGTCGTTAGATTTGTCTTGACCACCCAAGTGTTCTTAGTTATGTGACATATGAAAAAAACAAACATGGCGGCAGTGAGATTACAAAAACAAGAAGTGTGAAAAATAAAAGTTTTATGCCCTTTAATTTAATACCGCAATATGGGTATCAAATTAAAGCTGAAGCTCAAAACTGTTTTTTTTGTGCATACGATTTTTTTTTTAATTAATAGTATTAGGATGTTAAAACAGGTTTTATTTTCTGAGACTTGAACGATCCTGAATGCGGCAGTTGTGCGCAGACACAGCTCCTAGTAGCAGTCTAGGCAGACTGTTGGCGTTCTGGTAGTGCCTGGATTGGCTGGAATGACAAACAGATTTTACACATGCACAATAATCAGGAGGTTTTTGTTATACTCCATATAAAAAACTATGTCATTGTGTGCCAGCGAAGGATGTATAAATATTTTCCTATGTATGTATATTTGTGTTTATATTATTTAACTGTTGCGTTATAGAGAGTTATTTTTTTATGATTCCACTATTCTTTAAGCATCTGTCTGTTGCTGAACGATTGCTGAATGATAAATTTTCTTAACCAATATTTCAGAAAATTGCTTAGCAATCGTTCAACGGGCCAGTTTTATTGTTGGTTCAGTTGTTCTTTATTGTTATGTTAGTGAGTGACGCTACGATTTATTTCTACATACTTATAACTGTGTTGTCAGGTATAATGTTGTTTTGAGGTTACATCAAAAATTATACACTAAAAAATAGAGTCAACTAAGAACATTGAGCTATATACTCAGTTTATAAGTCATTAAAATATCCACAAACGAACTTAAAAGTACGAAAGAAACGACTTTTGGTTGATAATACGCATTTTCAAAATCGAAGCACTTACGTACCTACATATTTTGAACTACATTTTATATAAATTTATTACAATATCATTACACTTTTTTTGTAAAAAACATGTTTAATGAATATTAACAATAGATTATTCAATTTCAAAGATTTATCGTTTTATATTATAAAAATTATGTTGATTGTTCTTTGCATGTCCTGGAGCAAAATATGGTGAAACTATTTTTAAAATATACTGAAGATTCCATGTGCTATACCAATATTTACGCAAATAAATGAATTATTATTATTATTACTATGTTCTCCCCTTTACAATGAGACAGGGTGATTATTCGAAATAACCGACAATCTCAAATGGAAAAAGGAATGGAGTAGCAATCTATTTGGGCTTATTGCTTGTCGGCCCCCCATTTACTTAGTGCGTCCTTTTAACGCTCGTACGAGACGTGTGGGATTCTTTTTTTTTACCTATTACTGGGACAATGTTGAGTTGGATGTCATTAAGGTTTTTCAGGGGTTTTCTTATCAAATTAAGGTTCTATTTTGGTCAAATTACTTTTATGTGAATGTCAATACACACACGATAGCTAGCTTGTTATGAAATCTAAAATTATTGTATTCTCTCGAAGTAACCAAATAAATATTCAATATTAAAAGAAACAGTACCTACTGAATAATAATAATGATAATATCTTGGGACAACTCACACAACGCTATCTGATTCCAAACTAAGCAGAACTTCTACTATAGAAAACAGACCGACAATAAACATACTTATATATTTTTAAATACATACATATTATAGGTTAATAACACCCAGACACAGAATAAGCCATCGTGCTCATCACACAAAGTTTTATCCTGGGTGGGAATCAAATCCACGACCTCTTGCATAGCAGTCGGATACACTCCAACCGCGCCACAGAGGCAGTAATTTCACTGGAATTTATGTTATATTAAGCGACAGTTTTTATTTTTTTTAACAATTCATAACTCATTAGGTAATTCTAATTTTATTTCACTAAATTGACTATCTTGGGTGTCTCAATAACGCTGTCTACACAACAACTCCATTTTATTAATCGGAACAATCATAGGTGACAGCTGGCAAATGTCAGAGTTGTCACATGCAGGAAAAAATAATTGCACCAAAATTAAAAAGTGAACTCTAAGGTAATTTTCATACATTCCGGTATCAATCCGGTGCCGGGAACCCGGTCGCCGGCTACCCGACAGCGAATGTATGGCGACCGAACCGGACGGAAGGCGGAACATGTTATAGCTACCGTACATCGCCGCGAACGTGTGGAAAGGACCTTATTGGGACACCCTGTAGTTTTTTAAATAAACTTTGCATATATTTTATATATTATGTATTTAGTACTAGCGGACGCCTCGCGGTTTTACCCGTGTAGTGGAAATATAGGGATAAAAAATAGCCTATGTCACCCAGGGTTGGTGTAGCTTCACAACGATAAAAGATTTTTTCAAATCCGTCAATAGTTTTGGAGCCTATTCAATACAAACAAACACTCAAACAAACAATCAAATCTTTCCTCTTTATATTATTATTATTATTATATTATAAGTAATAATTAGAGATAAAAGTACAAAAAATAAAAATAAAGTGGTAAACTCTTTGGAGAAAATAAATAATAGGTTGTCGTAATTCTACTTTATCTATGGTACACAACTATTTATTACAGCTGATTGACTGTCATCTAGTATTGATAGTTTTAAAGATTATTTTTCTTATATTATGAGTAAATTTAACGTGACTGTATGTAGTGGAAATCAAAATGAGAATGTTCACGATGAAAATTACCAAATACAAGAAACATTCAAAGCAGAATCAAACGAAGTTAAAATAACGATAGATGGATGTCCAAATGACAACAAAATAGTGGGAAAACCAACTATGGTTACAACAGAAAGTATAGAAGATTTGGGACTGTTAAAAACTGATGTATTTCCAAAAAAAATCTTGTATCGCAAGATGAAACTGTTTAAAGAGCAGCTACGAAAGACTAGAAAAGAAAATATACTTCAGGCAAACCCATATCCCCCACAAGGCTATCCACCACAAGGCTATCCACCCCCCGGTGGTTATCCACCTCCAGGCGGCTATCCACCACCCCAGGGTGGATATTCAGGGTATCCACCGCCTGGTGGGTACCCACCACCTGGAGGGTATCCACCGCCTGGTGGGTATCCACCACCAGGTGGATATCCTCCTCCAGCCGGCTATCCACCGCCTTATAACCAACAAAACGCATGGACACAAAATCGTAAGTATTTGTTTTCTCTAAGTGTTTTTAAATAACTGGTGATTATTCTTATTTTTATGATGACTATCGTCACTTATATAAAAGGCAACCTGTACTGACTGATCATATCTTTATATCAACGATTGCGCTGTTTAGCACACAGATAGTTCATCTGTTAAGAAAGGATTTTCCTAAATTTATCCCCTAAGGGGATGAAACTGGGGTCCACAGTTTGTAAGGAGTAACAAGTTCCGTACGGGCACGCTGCAGGCGAAAGCTAGTTATAAAATAATGTTATTTAATACCAGACTAAGGTAGGATGTCATTAGTTTGACTCTTCAATCTGTCTATGGAATGGTTATTCCCTAACGAATGGACCTGTCAAAGTGTGTCACAGCGCGGCAATCGTTGCCGCGCTGTGACACACTTTGACCTAACCTACCCGGCTGCCGCAAGGGTAGTGCCGCGCAATTATTGCGCGTTTCCGAAATATACCGCACCAATATCTACACCTACATCCTAGGATCTACGTCGGTTTTGCCGCGCAGCAGGTGCGACAAAACTGAGCCCTGCACACTCTCTCTATTTAGACTTTATGAATAACGCATTTTTTTTGTATCAGAAATCTTAACTTATACCTTTTAAGCGAGCAATTCTTGTATATATATATATCTGAATTTGGGCAACGGTTTCAGCGATTTTCATGAAATTTAGTATGCAGGGGGTTCAGGGCCGATAAATCGATCTAGCTAGGTTTTATATTTAGAAAACGTCGTTTAAAAAAACCGAGCAAAGCGGTTATCAGGTACTGAATATAAAACTATGAAAGGTTTTTAGAGTTTTTTTTCTTATCAATGTTTTACCTAATTCTAAGTAAAAAAACAATTGACACATAACTTTGCAGCGCCAGATGACGATGAATACACTCCAATGGATCCTGCAAGGAGGAACTCATTCTTGCGTTTAGTGCTATCAATTGTTTTGGCAATGTTAGTTGCTACAGCAGTCTTCGTCGGGATATCTTTTGTCAAGTAAGGCATATTAAGATTTATGTAGTCTTGGGCTCTAGCTTAGAGTTCAAGTTTCTTAAAACTCAAAAAGGGTATCACCATTTCACTTATAAGGGTATAATCATATACGTATGCAAAAGTAATTGCCGAGTACAATCATGAATTGAAAGAACTACACTCGATTTTTCACATAAAAAAAAGTAACGATTTAAAAGCTTGTAAAATTTAGTTAAGTATTTCCAAGCAAGATTTTTAAATTATATCCTATGAGGGTCAACATTTTTTAAAGAACCATGTATTTGTGATTCCTTCAAAATTTATAAATTAAATAGGAAACAACAACATATAAAGGACTTCGACTTCCCAGGCCGTTTTTAGACGTCCGGTTTTTTTACCGGACGCCGGATATATTTTTTGTCGGACTGTGCAGTGTTGGCTTACAATGTGTTCACACCCACCGGATACCGACCGGCGATAAATATTCGAAAGGTTGGCCTCACTGGCGGAGTTGGTTAACAGCCTAGGAATGGATCCACGAAAATCCCGCCCGAACAATAGTTCCTTCGCATATTTATTATATTCAAAACAAAGATTTATTGCCTTATACCATGTTAATAATCATTAATTTATTTTTACAGCGAAACTTTAAGAGCTTTTTTCAAATCAGCAGGATTTTTAATACTTATCGTTGTAATGTAAGTGTTATATTCCATTTTTATTTAGTAGGTACGTTTTAGAAGTGTGTGATCGATTGTGCTCATAAAAACACAGCATGTACCTTATTTATCGGCAAGCTTGAAACACACCAAATAATTTATAATAATAGAGAATTAAGTACTCTTAATTATCTATTATTAAGTAAAAATTTTGCTTTTATACATTAAAACGATACTTCGTTTTAATGTATAAAAGCAAACTTTTTAATTATATTCGATGAATTATTAAATTATTAATAAAATCATTATATATAAAGGATTAATAAAATCATTTATTAATCCTTTAATCATTCTAACAGTCCAAATCACAATGTGGTGTCAAATGTGATCATCACTTATTTTTCAATATTGACTGCCTCTGTGGCGCGGTGGGAGTGTATCCGACTGCTACACAAGAGGTCGTGGGTTCGATCCCCACCTAGGATAAAACTTTGTGTGATGAGCACGATGATTTATGTGTTATTTATCTAGTATGTATTTAGAAATATATAAGTATGTTTATCAGTTGTCTGGTTTCCATAGTACAAGCTATGCTTAGTTTGGGATTAGATAGCGTTGTGTGAGTTGTCCCAATATATTATTATTAATAATAACAATGGATGACGTACTACGGAACGCAATGAGTACGATAGCGCGAAGAACACAAGACAACTTGAATGGCTGATAATTTTGCAAGTTTTCAATATTTTCATTTTCTTTTTTATGTGATATCTTGAAGTAAAAATCTTGTTAGTGAGCTTTGCATTATACCAAAAATAACCTTGTATATTTCTAAACACGAACCTGTTATGTTTGCTCGCTAGCTGGTGGTGTGGTTTGCGCTCAACTTTTGTTCGCGGCCTAGCCCGCATGGATGTCGGTCATCTTGATAAAAATTAAGACTCCATACCAAGTTTCATCTATATTAGGTTTAGTGGTTTAAATGTAAAAACATAACAGACAGGCAGAATTGCTGTCACATATTTTATAATATTAGTTTGCATTTAAACCCTAAGATTACATTATGTGCACAAATATATGTTTAGAGTTTCCCTCAGCACAGGGTTTTCTTCCCAGTGCGGGGTTTGCTTTTAAGGCGCTTCCCCATGCAAAACCCAGCGCTAGCCGTTTTTTGTGCACTTTGTAGAGTTATCTGCTCTTTATCCAAAAAATAAATATCAACTAATAAAAATACATTAAAATTCTACATCATTTTGACTCCAAAATAGTAGATTTTGTTTTTGTTATAGGAGTATAATGTTTATTTAATCTCCTCACAACGAAACCACAAAAATGAGAAATAATTATTGATAAAATGCATCTACACGTAAAGTACCATTTTCTTTGATTTTCTACGTACACTAATGAATGTGCAATTTAATAAAAAACATTATGCTTGAAACTTTTTTTTTTAAACGACCAAAATTTTATTTTATAAAGATTTTATTCCAAAAATTGAGTGCATTTGCTACGGTGCCGCGAGGAGGGAACGAATGCTCAAGGTTATTTGGTCGGGGTACGGCCTTAAATTATTATTGACTGCGTTGGTGGCGCGGTGGGAGTGTGTGCGTCAGCTGCGCAAGTGGTCATGGGTTCAATTCCACACGGGACACCGCTTAGTGTGATCTACAAATTGTTGTTCCGAGTCTTTGTGTACTTTAAGTCTATAATTTGTTTCATTATAAGGTCCATCGCGACACTAGGCTTCTTTAGTGTCTAAATTAAGTGTATTTGGTCCTTTTCAGGGTACTAATGATGGGAGTATATTACATAATGTATTGTAGCCCGTGTGCCCGACGACCGCCATGCAGTTTCATCATGTTAATTTTAACGGTAATAATTTATAATATCATTTCCCTGTGGCTTCGCCGGCGTTATGTTTGTTTTTTATGCCTATGTGCTATTCTGATGTATAAATTACATTACTATACTGTTTCGTCAAAATCTGTTTAGTAGTTCACTTTAAAGTAAGCTTGTAAACTTTCTAGATTTACTTATAGTGAAAATAATCAGCTCGAATCTATTTTTCAGGTAATTTTAATGAGTTTAATGTCGGCCATAGTGACGGGTCGATATCGGACGCAAATAGTATTGTACGCGTTGCTTGCTACTGCAGGGATTGTACTCGTGTGTTTAGCACTAGCTTGTTCATCAGTAAGTGCTTTGATAATCTATTATCTGGGAGTTTAACTGGGCTTTATGGCCTTCTATTGTTAGCTAAACGAACTACGGGCTTACTATTTCTACAAATAGGTGTTAAAATAGTCGAAAACGAGTTCGTCCAGAGAAGCGAACTTTGAGTGTAGGCTGTTTATCTCTAATACTTTGGTAATAATGTTTTGTCTTGTATTATGTTTAAAAAATGGAATAACAAGAAAGACAAAAATCGCAAGTTAAAATATTATGAATAAGGGTCATTGATGTGTGTAACTCTATATCTTCACACCTTATTTCATATGTAAGTATCATATAAGAATATATCTGTCTTTCATAAGCCGAGCCCACACCGACCAAGCACGGTTCCCATGACAGCCTCGGGAGCCTATATTGCTCGGTGTGTGCATGGCTCGGGCTGCGTCAGGTGCACACTGTCTCGCGAGTCCATGCTCGCGACCCTGTGCGCCTAGTGTTGACCCGGCTAATGCTGTAACGTTTTTTGTTATGCAATAGGATAAAGATGGAATAGACGGAGCTTAACGTATGTGTATCTCTGTCTGTGTATCTGTTTGTTTGTATGTACCATCGTAACGGTTCTTAGCAACCCTGACTGCTAAGTCAGAGATAGACTGTCCCAAGATATTTTATATTATTTTATATAACAGGTTGTCCTAAAACTATGCCACATGGAGAGAAAGAACCTTACATGTTGTAGATAGAACATTTTACTGTACCTAACACTTTTAGGATCATTTTTGAAATCGATATATGTATACGTTATTACGTGCGTAATGATGTTTTAATACAATACATGGTTACCAAAAAAAACATTTAAATGATAAAAATTTACGAGGCTGCCTGTCCATTGAAACGAAAATAATGAATAATAAATAGGATTATGCCCTGAAATAGAGCAGAATTGTTATGCAGTCCTATTGGTTAAAATTTCTCCATTTCTCCGCTCCACATTTTTATGGAGGCATTGCGCCGAGCGAATAATTCATTTAGCGTTACGCACATAGCGACACGGCCGCCCGCCTCGCTTTCTTGCACACAACCATTACTTCATAGTGCGCGGGAGCGCACGCCAAAATAAAGTCGTATATTCGTTCCTACATACAACACCATAACTATGACAATACGATAACACTTATTTTTGCATTTTTCCGTAACTTCAAGTTTTTTTTCACGGGTTGATATTAAGAGTTCTTATAGTTAATAACATTTTTATTTTATTTACTATAAGAACTCTTTGTATAGTCACACATTTTTTCGTGGCCCAATATTAAAGTTTTCTATATACATTTTTGACAGAGGCGAATCCTGTTTCTCATAATGTGCGTTTTGTTTAAACTTAATCAGCTTTTAGTGTTCTTTGTACGAGGTTTTTTATGATAATTGCTAACTAAGGTTATCTTGTTTTCAGTTTGATTTCACGAGTTATATGCTGTATGTGGTCGCTATATCAGCTGGCTTCTCAGTGATTGTCATGGTGTTGGTCATCGCTTCGGTTGCGACAGGAACTTATATGAAACCTGTTCATATTGGTATACTGATTATAGCTGTTTGTATACAAGCTGTGGTATGTATTTAACATATTTTACGGTACTATTATATAACGATACTTACACAAAAAAATATAGAAAATAAAATATTATACCTAGTCCGGCCTATAAGTTCTGTTACAAATGAAAATGCAATTTTTTTAATGAAGTAATATAATATTACTAAAACTTATATGAACATATTTATTAAAGTCTCAACAAAAAAATAAAAACAATATTCTATTCAAAATGGCTACCTTTGGCTTTTATACAGGCCTTCAATCTGTCTGGCCGGACTAGTTATGCGTATATATGTGTGTGTGTGTGATTTTTAATATGCTAATAAACTCCCGCTATTGACTTATTTACATTACACCAAATAACTTCGTAATATAAAAAAAATCACCTTGTAATGTTACTTTTGGTCTAGTGATTAGGGCGGATTGCTAAGCCATGGGTCACGGCTAAGGCATGGGTAACGTCATGGGTTCGGTCCCCACCCAGGATAAAATTTATTGTGATGAGCAGATTGGTTTATTCTGTGTCTGGGTGTTATTTATCTATAATTATGTATGTATTTAGAAATATATAAGTTTGTTTAACAGTTGTCTGGTTTCCATAGTACAAGCTTTGCTTAGTTTGGGATCAGATAGCGTTGTGTGAGTTGTCCCAAGATATTATTGTAATTTTGTTTTTAGGTATTAACTATGGAGATGCAGATGATAATAGGTGGAAGAAGTATAGAAATGGGTGAAGATGAATATGCGCTGGCCGCTTTCATGCTATACACATCAATTGTAGACATCTTCATTAAAATGGTCCAAATATTTGGTTTGTTAGACAGTTGAATGGCTTTACAATTTTATATTTTTTTTATTTTATTTTATTTTTATGCGAGCTTTTGTTGTTGATTTTTAAATAATCAGATATGGAAATTCCTTCATTTCAATATGTAGATACCTTATTTGGGCGTAATAGTAAAATTAAATTGGTTTATATAAACCCAATAGATTATTTTGTTTTTGAAAATCAAATGTGTATAATTAATAATTATTTTTTTAGAAATGATAATGTGTTAATAAGCATTGAAATGGTGTCATGGCCGTGTGTAAGTTATCTTACAATATTTGTTTATTTATTGAGAATACAATATAGCAGAAAATTATCAAGCCAAGCAGCCAGTAAGGGTGGCTACACAAATAAGCGCGTCGGCACTTTTGGTTCGGCAGTATTGGCCGAAAAACAAAGCCGACCTGGAACAGCTACGATACATGTTGGGCTTCAGTGCCGATCGGGTAGTTGAGTTGTGCCGGCATATAATACAAATTTAATGCCGGTCGACCTATTGTACGTGTTTGGCAAATCCGAGCGGTTTTTTTGCCGAACATTCATCCACATATATTAGACTAGCTGTCCCGCGCAACTTCGTATGCGTACAATTTCCTCTTTTTGCAACATTTTTCATTAATGCTCCGCTCCTATTAGTCGTAGCGCGATGTTAAATAGCCTATAGCCTTCCTCGATAAATGGGCTACCCAACAGTAAACAGAAAAAACTTTTCAATTCGGACCAGTAGTTCCTGAGATTGCCGCGTTCAAACAAACAAACTCTTCAGCATTATAATATTAGCATAGATATTACCTGCCGACCTGTGCCGAATGATGCCGGCTCGCTTATGTACAGCAACAAATAGACGGTGTGACTTTTCGAAAAGAAAGAAAGATTTGCACTGTTTATTTACTTTACTTTGTGTAATCGTGAGAGTTTTTAGTTTATACATTTTATGTGCTGGCCATAAGTACACACTATAATTTGAAATCTCGTGGTATACAAATACAGTCTTGAAACAGTTGCTGTTTTTAAAAGAAAAATAAAGATGCAAATAAAATATTATGACTGTAATTGTATTTTGCACCTTTTTGAATTGTTTTGAAATTTTCATAATTAGGTATCCATACACTCATTATTTTCAATTCTGAGAAAGTTTTTTGTAAAATAAATAGATCCTAAGATTGGGTCTGTTTATTTTATTCTTATTTTAGTAATCTTCACGTGTGATGTAGTCCAATTATTACTGTGATAATGACGTACCTGGTTTAAAATAAAAACAGTTTTTTTATTGAGACTTTTACTCTGTTTTGTAAAATGTGATTTTATATTATTTGAGTAATTAAAAAATATTTTTTTAATCATTGTTTTATTTAATAATAGTTGGCGCGAGTCGTGAGCATAAACTTTATTTATCTGCGTCTGTGGCGCGGTGGGAGTGTGTCCGACTGCTACGCAAGAGGTTGTGGGTTCGATTCCCACACGGGGCACCACTTTGTTTGGTCAACAAATTGTTGTTCCGAGTCTGGGTGTACCTTGTGTCCGTAACTTGTATGTTTGTAAAGTCCCCCGCGATACAGGGCTTGTACCCTACTGCGGGAGTCGTCTTTTAAATAAGAAAATAAAGAAAAAATATATCTGTTTTCATTTTAGGGTAGCGCGGTATGATCATTCGTTATGGAATTTTCTCGACTGTTATCTACTATTTTGATCCGCCTTCAATATATGTATGTTCGCGATTTTGTTGCGGTTTTCACTATTCGATTGCATATTTTTCTGGGAAGATTTTTGTGTTATCCTAGCTTATGGCACCTGTCCCACCAACAGCGAGAAAGCGAGTAGCGAGTAACGATTTAACGCTCAAGACAGCTATATACTTACGAGTATGTAGATCCCGTGTAAACAAAAGAGATACAGATATTAATAATAATAGTTGATCACATTCAGATCATCAATTTTGTTTACACGGACGGGATTTACAAAATACATCTATTGTACGTTTCTAGAGCGATAAATCGATACTCGCTCATCGTCGTTTGTGGGACAGGTGCCTGTAAAATACCAGAAATATAGACTAAACATAGTAGTGAGTCAGCGAAATTTGCATTCGCTGCTGTGCTTTTTTTTCCTTTATGCAATCTGTTTTGTAGCGAACATTTAGCATAGGGTAAGGAATATACTTTGTCTGGAAAGGCACGAGTCCAGTGACTTGCGCCCTTTATGAGCAGTTAGTCCCTACATCTCTAGGAGACTCTCTTTTTAGTTTTTTAAATGTCAAATTATTATTTATCAAGTGAGTAGCCAGTTTGTTTGTATGTTTGTCTAATCTATATAAGTAAGTTTTAATTGAGTGTTTGATCTCCTCTTGGGCTGTTCTAATTTCAAGGTCGTGGTGTAGTTGTTGGTTTGTTATAAACCATGGAGCGCCTGTGATCAAGGTTTGATTTGGAGACCCCAGAGTTGTAGTCCGTAAGTCCAGATTGGCCTCAAGATACACCCATACAACTGCAGTTTGGTTTTTAGCGACAACTGTGATTTTTTCCCGAGCATCCACTACATTTATGATGATGTGCCATTTTCTTAAAAAAGTTAAACGCTATGCACTTACCGATGGTTGACTTTAACCACTGGGTATCGATAGATAGGTAACTACACTAATTTTTGTGAATTTTGGCATTTTAAGCTAAAAGGAGGACATTAGTACCTACTATTTTGCTTGAGGTAGTTAGAACCAACCCCCTTCGCTAAATCCGCCGCTGGTACCTACTTATTTTATTCTATACTAGCTGTCACGCGCAACTTGGAATGCGTAAATTTTCCCCGTTTTTGCAACATTTCTCGTCGCTACTCCGCTCCTATTAGTCGTAGCGTTATGTTATGTTATATAGCCTATAGCCTTTCTCGATAAATGGGCTATCCAACAAAAAAAGATTTTTTAAAATCGGATCAGTAGTTTCTGAGTTTAGCGCGTTTAAACAAACAAACAAACTCTTCCGCTTTATAATATTAGTATAGATTTAATACAAAACCAATAAATTCAGTTAAACTAAAAGCTGAAGCTGTGTTGTACCAATATAGGTGAATATCGACTAAATACAGTGAGTTCTTACTTAGGGTAAGATCACACCATCTATCGACTCACACTTTATTCATTTAAAATCATTCTATTAGAGTTGTATGTATTTATGACGTGGGTTTTGAGTTTTGGTTAAAACTGTTAATAAGTTTAGCTTTGTCTGCGATTGTCCTTTTGGTCTGTCCGATATAGGAACTACCGCAACTGCAATCCACCTTGTACACGCCTTTAAATAATTCACGCGATTAAGTCCCGAAATATAACTAATATGTATAAAAATCGCGAAAGTTTAAAAACAATAATAGCAATGAAAAATGTTGCAAAAACGAGGAAAATTTACGCAGACGAAGTTGCGCGGGTCAGCTAGTTAAAAATACAATGTGAAATAATAGAAAAAAATATGTATCCGTTATAATGATTTGATTTGATAAAATTCACGATTTAAGTACCCAATTTCGTCAAAATATGTAAATTTTCGAGGTTCTTTTTTCAACATTGTTTGCATAAAGCCTCTTTACAATCAAAATTTATAATTAATTATGTTTATGTGAAAACATTTTATTGGCTAACTGTTACATATGTCTCAGTCTTCAAAAATAATTGTCATTTGCTGTTGGTTTTCCGAACATAAATAAATAAAATAATCTTTTCAGCCTCCACATATTTTCCTATATGACTTCTATCAAGTTTTGTTTTGGTCATTAATTTAAAATATATGCATAAATCAAATGGGAACATATTAACGGGTTAACAACACATTAACGGGACAGACAAGGATTACATACTGTATATCGGGATTAAGTTATTTCACGCGATTAAGTCCCGATTTATTTCTAATAAGTTTAACTTTAAGTTTTCCTTACTAAAAGATAACTATAAATGTATATACTTATTTCATAGAAAAATCCGTTCACTTTCTCCTATTTCATTAACGAACAAATTACAAAAACCGGCCAAGTGCGAGACGGGATTCGTACAGTATCGACTGTGATTTTTTGATTAAAAACAATGTCACAAATCCTATAGCATAAGGAAAGGCAAAACCCCAAAATCATTTAACCAGTTTCTTAGTACATAAGTTTGACTCGGCTGTTTTAGGGTTACGTAGCCAAAATGGCAAAACGGAACCCTTATAGTTTCGCCATGTCAGTTCGTCCGTCCGCATTTTTTTCTCAGAGACTGTTAGTAGGCTTTAATTTTGCATTGATTCACTTACGTCGGCAAATTGAAAGAAAAATAAAACCTCTTTTCCTCCCCTATATGTAGTGTGATTTTTTTTCTTACCTACCCCATCGTGTGGGGTACCATTAGACAGGTCTTTTAAAAACGTTTGGGGTTTGGGAAGACGGTTTTTAGTTTTAGGGATCCGTTTGTAAAGTATTAAGCATTGAGTGCAAATTTTTGTTAGTGTCAAATGCCTTCCCCCTACCAGCCAAATAAATGATGATAGGTATGTGAAAAAAAAAATTAAGGTAGTTGTATATATGGTGAAATTAAAAGAAAAACTATCACAGCTAAGTAGGCTTTACAAGTTTACGAGTAACAGCTGATCAAATGAGAAGTAACAACGTTTTTGTACAAATTCTACTGAATAATATTATTACGTTGAACATTACAAAACGGTGTTTCAATCATACTACGCAATACAGGCAAGTGTAACCAAAAAACTACTTCCTTTTTGGCTTTGCCGTAGTCGGGTAAAACCAACTAAATGCGAACTCACACTAGTAAATGTGATTTCACCCTTATATGTCAAAGTGGAAGGCGCGATCTTCGTTCGGATTCAATTTCCTCTAACATATTTCATAAGGAACTGTGAGGTTTCTTTCCTAACTTTGAGATTTATGAACTTAGCTGACGTTTTGTTTCATTCGTTGCCGATATATTGGTTCTTTTTATTTATTTACCAAGTTTTTGTTGTGTGTTGCTTAAAAATATTGTTTTAAGTCGTATTTTTGAGTTATTAGTAATCTTTTGCGATATGAAACAGTTGAATGACTAGTAGTCGATCTTCCAGACATTATAGCTATAGTTATCTACACTTATATTATGAAGTTGAAGAGTTTGTTTGTTTGAACGCGGTAATCTCAGAAACTCGAATTGAAAAATTCTTTCGCTGTTAGATATACCATTTATTGAGGAAGACTATAGGCTATATAACATCACGCTACCACCAACAGGAGCGGGGCAGCAATGAAAAATGTTGCAAAAACGGGGAATATGTATGCATACGAAGTTGCGCGGGTCAGCTAGTTGTAGTAAATATTCAATAAGATGATAAAATGTTGTTCTATTGGCCAAAAATTACGTTTGATCTAAAAACTGAGTTCCGACCTTATATTAGGCGTGGGAGCAGTTTACAGGTTTAAATTGCAAGGTTATTCTATGGCTTCTGAAATATTGCGTTATGGTATCGTGGTAATTGTCAGTTCATTTCACGATATCAGACTGATTCGGTGGCGTAATGGGCGTCCGTACGATAGCTGCGCTTGAGGGGTGGCACATTGGGACACAGAAAAAAGTGGCATTCAGTCTGAGTGTACTATGTTTCCCTTTAATTGTTTGTTTGTAAAGTAGTCCGAGATGCATGGTTATACCTATCATTATTTCATAAACAATTTTACAATCTTGTTTGATTTTAAAAAACTGAAAATTAGTACCAATCGAAGTTCTACACCAAGTGTTCATGTTCATAAACAAAACATAAAGCGTCTTCTAGAAGGTTGGAAACAAGGCCTCCCGTCAAGGTGACCTTGCTGGTTTCCAACAGTGTAGACGGCTGTTGCAAACCAAATTATGGTTTGACCTCCAACGCCCTTGGCGGGTGGGAGCGCTCTTCCACCACGCGGTTTGCTGATGGTTTGTCGCCGTGTAGTCGGCGTTTTCAACCGAAGAACAAACCAAACAACCATACAGGCATACATAAATTTGCGCAGAATTGATATGATATTTATTGCAATGTATTTAAGTAGTAGGTACTTCCTTCCTTCCTTCTTTTATAGTTTTGTTAAATTTATAAAAATGTATTTATTGCCTGTTAAAAATTTGCAAGTAATAATTTAATTGGTGTGGTTTGCAACCAACAATTGGAGGGGCCCCGCCAAGGTCGTGCGTGTTTGCGTTCGGTTTCCAACCGTTTGAACGAAAAAACTTAGGTAATAAAATGTGTACAAGTCAAGGTATAACTTAATAAAAATGTAATTATTTGAAATTGCAACAATTGATATTAATAGTAATGTCAATCTTACTAAACTACTACTAAACCATAGATTTACAGTCATCTATGGAATAGAAGCACTTCTCGGACAAAAGTTTTATTTGGCCTTCGCAGCGCCATCTAGTCCGTAGTTAAAGAACTATCACGGCTTTTGTTATTGCTTCGTTACAGAGAGCATTTAAACAAATTATGATGTCGCAGGCCGAATATTGAAGTCAAGTCGCATTTATTGTATTTGTAGTATTCACTTGTTCTGGAGTTTCGTACTTGTGTGGATGCCGAACAACTTCCTTAAGGACCACTAAGATGTAGAGACTAGGAAGCGTTAGAATACTTAGTCCCTGAAAGGGATCTTTACATGAATCCCATAGAAGTATACATATCCTAGTTTGGGAGATGTTTGAGAGGAGTTGGGCTTTATAAACATACAAATCAATTTGTGGTTCAGTGTTAGAATCGAACCCACAACCTTTGGCGTAGCAGTCGTGTACTCTCACTGCGCCACCGAGGCCGTCTATGAGAGCGCAATATCTAGTACAACAAGATGACCGAATATCATGTAACTACTAAGTATAGGAATATCATCCAGTATAAATATTGATAAACTTTCGCGATTTGTACACATTATGAAAATATATACATATATTACGGGTCTTAATCGCGTGAATAATTTAAGGTAAAATACCTCGTTTATTGCCCGACGTTCCGACCGTATTGCAACGGCCGTAGTCACGGGTAGGCTGCGACCACAGTCTACCCGTGACCCGTGTATATTTTCATAATCATCCAGTATGTTATACAGCATCTCCACCAACTCGTTGTCTTACCCCTTTTACTCTATAGGTCACTATTAAATTGATTTCTTGCATCAAACACAGTCTTGTAGTCAAAGCTTTGACAAGTATGTACTCCCATAACTGTGCATTAGTGTTGCTACCAAAATAATTCGTTAACTATTTATTGTTCTACCAGATATTGCCACGGCTTCGCCTGCGTGGATGAAAACTATTCTTTGTCCTTTCCCTAACTCAAACTGTCTCCATACTAAATTTCATCTAAATCGGTTCAATGTTTTAAGAGTAACAGACAGATAGAGTGATTTTTACCTATATGATACTAGCTGTCCCGCGCAACTTCGTCTGCGTAAATTGTCCCTGTTTTTGCAACATTTCTCATTGCTGCTCCGCTCTTATTGGCCGTAGCGTGATGTTATTTAACCTATAGCCTTCCTCGATAAATGGGCTATCCAACAGTGAAAGAACTTTTCAATTCGGACCAGTAGTTCCTGAGATTACCGCGTTCAAATAAACAAACTCTTCAGCTTCAAATATTAGTATAAATTAATTTGGTTTAAGTAGGTGCTACAGTCGACTATACATCAGTGCCTTAGCAGAAGCAATATTTTGGCTCAACACAGGTTTTTAATCAACGGGGCAAAACATGATGTTTGAATCTTTTGTGACGATGTAGTAAGGAATATTTGTGCTGAGTTGTTTGCTTAAGAGTACCTACTAGCTTGAACTCGCGGGTATGTGATTAAAAACCGGAAAAGCGCGACTCGGACTTGTCCGCCGAGGGTTCTGTACAAACTTATAGGTACATATTATAATCAGGAATCGAGTCTCACAGTTTTAAATTATTAGTACATCCTTTATTTTTTGGAATATTCACTTTTTAGTGCTGTAAGACCTTGTTTTTTGCCAAATTTCGTGATTCTAAGTCAATGGGAACCATACCATATAGGTTTTCATCCTATAGGGTAGTTCCGGTTGACCTAGAATTGATAATTTTGGTCAAAAGCAAGGTCTTCCTAAAACATCCAAAAAATAAAAAAGTTGTAAATTATGGTAAACTTTGGTACTTAGAATTTTTGTTCAAAAATTTAAATTTGCCCCTACATTTTTATTCTATTGATTTATGACTTGACTTGATCATGACATGTCACATCTAGACTCTTGAATATGTATGAAAACAGTTGAATCAGCTTGGGACGCGTGTGATAGCGATGCGTATCATAAATGTGTGTTTCTGATTCAATTGTTTTCATAGAAATTTATGAGTCTAGATGTGTTAATGCGTTACTTACGTTGCATAAATGGGCGCAGCTTGTCCTTACCCTTATAATTGTTTTTTTTTTTTAAAGATAACTAGCAATTAGGGATTGAGTCCCACGTTACTAACAATCTTGTTAACCCCTCCAGCTAAGCTCAAAGGCTTGTGTTAGGAGTGGGTTCACGTCGTGAGTAAGGACCCTGCCTGATGTATAAAAGTGTGATATCTAAGTAGTCTGCGATAGGTTGGGAATTTTTAAATTCCTTTTTTTAAGACAAACCGCATATTCCGATTGCCATCTCCACCTATCACGGATTAATCTGACATTTGTATGCTATATGTCAAACATTTTAAAACGATATCAATTTATACCTACTTTAAAATTGTCAATGATTCAATGAATTTCCAATTCGGTAGCATTACCGCGAGTGGTGTACGGTCCGGTCGTCTCCCAGTGGACACGCTTATTAGGTTATGAGACCGGAATATTAGATTCCATCCCCTTCATCAACGACGGTATTAAAGTGTGTAACAAGCGATGAACTCAGCGTTCATGATGATGGATTGATGGATTAGACGATTACTTAGTTGTGCATAGTTTTAATTGATTGAATCAGACGTCACATGATGGAAATTCATCTTAAATTGATGAGGACACCAACACTTAACCCGATCTGTAAATCGGAACGATTGAAGTAGTAAGAAAAGGCCCTCAATATAATAATCGAAATAGATTGATTAATTTCTATTCTTAAGGAAATTAAAGACAGGTTCAGGACAGTACGGCAGCGACTGAACGCCGGACTCTGTGCTAAGGACGGTCGCTAACGAACTGTCCAGCCCCTCTAGACGATTGGCATAAACGCTAATCGAATATAATGACAATAGATCGCACAACCGAGAATCGAGATTGATTCGCGATTGTGCACGCGGGACGTCGGACATCATTCTATTCGATTACTGTTTGTTAGAATCGATATTAATCTAATCCGTTATCTATATTAATATTATAAAGATGAAAGATTTGATTAGTTGTTTGTATTGAATAGGCTCCGAAAGTACTGGACAGATTTGAAAAATTCTTTCAACGTTGTGAAGCTACACTAACCATGAGTGACATAGGCTTTTAGTGACATAGGATTTTTGGAATTACGCGGGTGAAACCGCGAGGCGTCCGCTAATTTAATATAATTCATTCTATTTTTGTCAGAATTTAGAAAAACGTTATTGAGATTTGATTTAGACGGCTGACATTCAAAAAGTAAATGTCGGTAGTGACATCACATGACGTTGACATCTGTCATGCGGATGTCACTCCGACATTGAGATGGAATAAAAAGATGGCTGTCACATTGTAATCGTGTGTCGAACAGTTCAAATAAAATGCGTTTATTAATTTTTATTAAAGTCGGTGTTTATCCTTCACGTTTATGACACTTCTCTAGGGGGGGAGGGGGGGGGGGGCAAGGGCGCTACGTGTTCAGTCTGTATGGAGAACATGTTATTTCGTCGAAATTCGCATCACTGTACCTTATTTGTTTTTATAATGTAAATTGTTATTGAGGTAAGTAAAGTTGCATGTCAATTAAATATTCCTTTAATTCAACCACACTCATTGAAAGGTTTGTTAAGAGAAAATTAAATATTGAGTTAAGCTCGCCTTTTTACATAATTATTATGTATTTTGTAATATTGCTTGTTTTTTACTCTGTTTCTAGCGATTATACATAGATATAGATATTATGTCAAGCGATTATACAAATTTCATTTTTTTAAATTATGAAAATATAGATACATTTTGGTAATTAATAAAAAATGATAATTGTACATATAAAATATCTAGGTTAATCACTTTCACAGTGTCATACATATTTTCAATAAAGAATTAAAATTTGAATGTTAGTCCATGATTAACTATTTTGACTAGTTAGTCAACTAAAACTAGTTAGTTAATTATTATTTAAACTAATTTACCAATAGATGTAAAAGTCCATAGCTATTTAAAAAAAAATAAAGTTTGTAGTAACCAATAGCAGCATCTTCTGAAATCCTGCTAATATTATAAATTCAAAAGTAAATCTCTATTGAATATTAATATTATAATCGCCACATACGTTAAATGAGGAATATTTTATTTTTTTACATTTTAACAGTAGCTGTCATTGTTATAAACCAAATATGACATAATATAGAGTACCAAATAGAATTTAGAATAATTTCTTGTTATCAAAACGTTCGTCAAAAAACCTTTGTGTTCTGTTAGGTCATGAAATGCCTTTCGTTTCTGATAGATGTTTTATGAAATAAAATATATTCAAAACAAAAATTAAAAAATATTTTAATTTAGATATTACTGTTAAATATCTTACTGTGATTTAAAAAAATATATATTTATACAGGAAAAAGTAAAAATAAAACATTTAAGTGACATTATTAAAATGAAATTGCAGAGCACTAAACTATCTTTTAAATACATTAATAATATCAGTTGCTTTGAGAATAATCAAAGCAACTGATTTTTGTAGACATCTTCTTTATGTACGTGTGTGTGTCACTGAACTCCTCTTTAAAGGCTGGACCGATTTTAATCATTTTTTTTCGTGTGTTGTAGTTGATACGAGAATGGTTTAGATTCACAATTGAACCCGATTTACAACAAAAATTGGGCGGTACGAGATTCGCCGGGATAGCTAGTCTATTTAGATAAAAGAAGAAGCTGTTTGACTGACTGACATATCAACGTAGGGCCTAAACTATAAGGGTTAGAAACTTGAAATTTTGCACAAGGGTTCCTTTTATAACGTAGGGGGGTACTAAGAAAGGATTTTTAAAAACCACCTCCTAAGTGAGTAAAACGGGAGTGCAAAGTTAGTATGAAACTGCAGTTAAAAATATTTTGGTAACAATCTGGCATAAACGCGGGCGAAGCCGCGGGCATAAGCAAGTTATATGTATATATTTTTTATTTTTTTAGAAAGATGACCCCCGCAGTAGTGTACAAGCCCTGTGTCGCGGGGGACTTTACAAACATACAAGTCACGGACACAAAGTGCACCCAGATTAGGAACAACAATTTTGAATCACACAAATTGGTGTTCAGTGTGGGAATCGAACCCACGACCTCTTGTCAGTCGAACACACTCCCACCGCGGCACAGAGGCAGTCATACCGCTCAAGGTCCATTATCAGTAATGTAGTACAATAGTTTTAGTTTTAGTTCAAGCTAGTGTACCAGCCGCAGAGAAAAGCTATTTGCTATTTTAAGTTATTGGCTATCTGCGTAGAAGTTATTTATTATATCATTTTATACTATATCCAGGGGCTATCACAAATCGTTTTTTCGTTTACGCTTTTCGCTCCTAACACGATCGTCCACTCAACAGTTCCATTTGATTGAGTCGCAGTACCCGCTGTGCTTGTGAGCGTTTTAGTTTGGTCCGGGTCGTACAATCTGGAACATGCCTTCAGGCCGATTTACTTTTTTATGAACTGTCCTATTTCTGCAAATGGGGTCTCGGTATTTATATTACTAACTGTCTTATATACGTCTTGTAAATCTTGAACAATTTAGTGTATTGTTTTCTTATCTTAGATTGAGAAAGACATGTAATGGAATGAGATAAAATACTAACAAATCTTGATAGCTACTGATTGGCAAGAGAATACGGGTTGCGTTCCCAAAAGAGACATCACTTTATGTGATCCACAGATTGTTTTTTCCGAGTCTGGATGTTCTTCGTTACAGTTCATTGTCTTAACGATCAAATTCTCCGAATTCTTTATTTACTACCATTTACACTTAGCAAGCAAAATCTTCCGTAACCTTCGTTATGAGAGAAAAGCCAAGTTTTGACGGCACTTTTACATTTGTGTAAGGTATTATACAAAATAGCTGGATAATGTGATTAATTCAAGCCCTATAACTTTGACTAACGTGGGTTGCTATTATGCAAATTACTAGCGATTATACAAAGATACTATCTGGATTAATCGCTTTAACCGTATCATATTATCTTTGGGAGGTACTCAATTTAGTAAGCAATAGTATCCAAACTACCTTGTAGGTATAGCAATGTATAAAGATGCTTTTAGTAGAACTAGTCTATAGAAGTTGTCGTTAGTTGCAAACGATGGCACAGAAGCTTTTGTAGTTTAAATAAATAAAGGCAAAAGTGTACTGGAGCGTGGCGGAGCGACGCGCGACGGGAATCGGCGCACCTATTGCTGATGACGATTGAAAACTAAGGGACCGTGTTACACCGACTTGTAACTCATAATATTTACTAATATTTTAAATGCAAAAGCTTAGAAATACTAATACAATAATTGCAGGAATGGAACCCGATATTCCGTATGCCAAACTGGGGCCGGAATCGAACCATGTTACCGGGACTATATTACTAAACCTCAAATTCTTCTATCCTTCCTGCCTTCCTTATCCTTTTACTATCTTTCTATAATGCAAATATTGAATTAATAAAGTGATTGGCAAGAAATGCCTATAAAAATTACTATAGTATTCGGTCTGCGACATCATAATTTGTTAAAAATGCTTTCTGTAACGAAGCAATAACAAAGGCCGTAATAGTTCTTAAACTATAGGCTAGATGGCGCCTGCGAGGGCCTGCAGTTAGCAGTTTGGCATACAGAAGTTTCGGATTCCATTCTTGGGTGGACTTCAAATGTTTGATTTAATCTTTCGAAAATGTAATTATTGTCTTAATAAAGTAATTGGCAAGAAATGCATATAAAAAATACTATAGCTCAGGTATATTTTTTGACGTAAATCACATCACAATCACACTAATATTATAAAGGCGAAAGTTTGTGAGTATGTGAGTGTGTATGTTTGTTACTTCTTCACGTCTAAACGGCTGGAGCGATTTTAATAAAATTTAGTATGGAGTTATCTGACACCCTGGATTAACACAAAGGCTAATAAACCGCGGGTAACACCGCGGGGCACAGTTAGTATCTAATAAATCGATGACCGGCTGCAGTCACGAAAAAGTTTGACGTCACCGCTCACGTTCCGCCTGCTGATAGGCTGAAGTATTGTGGCCGTTGCGAGCACAGCTGTCACAGTCATAGTTGTTTATTGAATGCCATCAATGTTTTCTTATGACATTATCACGTAAAATAATCGTCGGTTAACTGACTAGACAACCATTTTTTAAATGATAAATAGGTTTGCTCCTGGTTTCAATCATGCCTGATGGAAAGCATTGATGAGGCTTCCTATGGAACGAGCGCATTTAGAAGATGCCTATGCACTCTAGTCTTAAAAGTGTCCGGGATATAATTAATTGGATACACTGACGCCGGCAGGGAGCTACACACTTTAGCTGTTCGCATAACAAATGCGTACCGTTTTGTACGAGAGATTGGTATAGCCACAATGTTTGGATTGCATGCAGTGCGCCTATATATGAATGGATAGATAGACTTGTTATTTACAAGATTAATCACGCTAAAACAGCTGAACGGTTCTGGATGGAAACGTTTAAAGAGATAGGAATTATGACAGTTGCATCTCAGTATATATTTAAGAAGATTATGTTTGTTAAACAAAATTTGCATTTATATAAAAAAAAATAATGACGTTCACGCGGTGAACACTAGAAATTACTGTGTATTTAAGCACAAATTACTAGGTCAATATCATAGGTTACACAAAACCCTTATTTAATGAATGGGTCTTTCTGTGAGAGCATTTAACAAGATACCAGCTAGTATTATGAGTATATCAGTGATTAAGTTCAAAAATGTAGTCAAAATCATCTTATATGTAGAGGTTATTATACAGTTGATTAATATTTAAATGATAAAAAATGGACTAGTTGCTTGCTCCTTGTCACTTTATTATGCTTGGGTGAGTTTTTTTGGCCACTTTATTTTAATTGTCACATTGATTATGAGCATAATTTGACTTTTGTAAGTAAAGATTCTGCGTGACGAATGAAGGCCATTCTTTTCTTTCTTTGGAAATTAGAAATAATATTTTATATTTAATAATTCGTTACCAGCCCTTTGGCCAATATATTAGCATATATAGTTTTTACCTACTAAGGCTGATTTTAGTACATCTCATGTTCCAACTTTTTAATAATATAATTTGAATCAGTCATTTAATATGTGACAGCACCTTATCCCCATATCAAGTTTATAAACATTCAAACATTGTAAAATTGGCAATTTGGAAAGAGTGGTCGCAAGTTTTTATTGCCAGGTTCTATTCTCCGGCTTTACATATTGTTTGCGAAATTGGCATTACATGTACATGCAGAATCCCGACGTATTACAAGTGTTGTTTTGCATCCCAAGTGAATAAAGAATTTTGAATTTTGGATGACATTTGGCGCAGAGATGCTCATTTTTAAAAGCATTAGGTACGCAACGGTGTAATGTGAAGAACGGGCAGTAAAAAATGCATACGGTGTACGCCCATACAAAAACAACGCGATTGCTGCCAAAGCCTACATATTGTATGGACTCGGGTGAATGAGTGTTGCAGTCCGGTGTTTGCGTAGTTTGTATTGTCTCTCAGGGAAATTGGGTTGAAGGTGGACAAAGAGGCGTCAAGTTGTAGGTTAAAGAGCAAAACATCTCTGTTTTAAAACTATAGGATGAAAATAAACAAGTAAAGTTTAAAGTTGATTCCCGTGCATCGCGGCTAACACGCGCGATCGATGCGACAATAGTCAGTGTATAAGAATGTATGGTGCTGTTTCCGAGGTCTGCAAAAGACGCGTGCGGCGGATGGCTGACGCAGAATGCGCGCGCACTCTGACTATTGTCGCATAGGCCGTGCGTGTTAGCCGCGATGCACGGGAATCAACCTTAAAGGCATGTTTATTTTCATCCTATAGTTTTAAAACAGAGATGTTTTGCTCTTTCCTTCCTTTCTTTCTTTCCGTGCGCGTCAGCCGCACGTCGTAAGACGCGCGCGGCCGCTATGCAAAGAAATGTACCTTATGGTGGCACACTTGCATAATTTTTCAGCGGTGAGTTTCACCTTTAAGCCATAGGCCATCATTGTGGGTATCACACCAATATCAATTATTCTTTCGTTAAAGCGGCGGTAGCATAATGACTAAGGCATCGGACTCGTCGCGGATTCCAATCGTACCCATTATACTTCCGACGTGAACCCACTCCTTTTTTTTTTATGGCCGTAAAAAATGCCTAACGCACACCTCCAGCACCCGGGGCAGACGCTGGAGGTAGTGTGGGACTTGCCCCCACTAAAAAATCGGCCGTGTACCAACTCGCCGCCTTCACACGGATAGGCCGCCGGAATTGGCTATTTCTTCGGCGGACCCACCCAGCGGCATAGCCCCATCGGGCATTCCTGCTCCTGCGGCGTTCTGGGTACACACAGAACGCCGCCATCGCGAAAGGCCGCGAGCGTGGGAATCTTCCCCGTCCATCACGCCCACAGCCCCACCAAACGACGTCACGCGCGGCTGCGCCTCGACGTCGCTCGGTTCGCCGGCGACGGGGCAGACTAGCCCCGCCGCCTCCCCCACGGGATAAAGTCCCCGCAGGTGGATGCGACCGCGTCCTGGACCCCCTACTACGCTACACATCCGGTACCCCTATCATCGACGACAGGGGCGAGGAGCGAGCAGGGCTAAGGGAGTCCGTTAGGTGGAGGGTGGAGAGACCTGAGAAGGTGCCTCATCTTCACCCTCCTCCATCCGCACCGGAGCCTGGGTGCGAGGAGCTGGGCCCGTCCCCGCGGGCGGCTTTGCGGCCTTGGTTGGCGGGCAGATTGCCCGCCGCACACACGGGGCAGTGGGGAGCGGCAGAACACGCCGCTGCCGTATGACCCGGTTGACCACAAAGAAACAGAAACAAAGTCCGCTGCAGTCAAAGCTACTGGTGCATTGCGGGCGCAAGTGACCCGCGCCCATGCACCGGTAGCACCTCGTGGGCCTCGCCTCGAGGATTGTGATCCTCGCCTGCCTCTGCCAAAGATTTGGCCGCAGCGACGGGGCAACGCGCCCACGCCGCACCAACTCCGCCGGGGCCGGGGCGAATCGCACCGACCTTCACGGTTCCGGGAGAGCACTGAGTCTTCAGCTCAATTGCCTCCCGGACAGCCTCGGGCGTGACTGAGTCGTCCAGGCCGGAGACGCGCAATTCCGCGCACTTTGTCGGCCTGGCGACCCTTACGCCCTCCTCGCCCCCCGCAAGACGCCTCAGCGTCTCCGCCACTAAGTCAGCCTTGCTAGGGCCCTCCGTCCCCGGAAACTCGAGGAGCCGAGCCCCGGTCTGTGAGCGGCGGAAGCTCACTTCCACGCCCCCAGCAGCCAGAAGTGCGGCCCTCGCCCCGCTAAATAGGCTGGCGTATGATACGCCCCTACTTTCCGCCTCCGGCGACACCGTCACAAGGACGGCGGCCGTTTTCGGCGGAGACAGCTTTGGTTTTTGCCTAGCTTTCTTTGCCGGGGCAACCTCCTGCACAGGAACGGCGGGAGGGGCCTTCTTATTCTGCCGGCGCCGCGATTTCCTACTCTCCGCCGTTCGCCATTCCTCATTAGAGGGGGCAGAGGCGGGGGCAGACGCTGGCGCCGGAGGACCGGCTTGGGCCGTTGGGGCGCCTGAGGCGCCCACTTCAGCGGCACGGGGTGCTTTCCTCGGCGCACGCTGCGCCCCTCGCCCGCCCGGCCCTGAGGCAACCACTGCCGCAAAAGACCCAGCGCGTCCCCCTGTTCGGGGTGGTGGCACCGGGCGTGCTATCAGTTGCCCCTGCGTGGTCTTGGGCGCCGCGAGCGGCGGCCGACAGCTAGGTTCCGGGGGCAGACGCGCCTTGATGCCCTCAAGGCGAGCGTCGACGAGGCCCCCGATAAGAAGTGAGAGCTGCCTCATCTGCGCCTCCGTAAAGGAGTCGCCAGATGGCCGCTCTCCACTATGGGCCGGGACAGAACCGGCCGGCACAGCACTGAATACGGCCGGGGCAGAACCGGCTCTAGTCGATCCAAGATCGGCACGGAGCAGAGCCATCTCGGAGCGAAGTGCCTTCAGCTCCTTCTCCAGACGGGCGTTGTCAGCGCGCAACCTCTGCGTCTCAGCCTCGTTGGCGGTGAAGCGCTCAAACAGCGCCTCCACCACCTCTTTCAATGTTGAGGCGGACGCCTTCAGGCCCTTAGCGAAGGTGCCTTTAAGATTCTTGCTCTTCTGAGCCACGTTCGCTATCACCTTCACGGAGGTGGCCGCCGAGTCCATTAGCTCCTCCACGGTCTTCGGGAAACTAACTCCCTCCGACGGGCGAAGCTCACCCAACAGCTGCTGGACCTGCTCCTCAGCAACTATTTCCCCCTCCGTGCGGCCTCTGTTGTAGGCCTCCCGCCTGGAAAATACGTCGGACGTTTTAACGTTCGGTGCCATCACTACAGGAGGGGGTGTCTTCGGGCGAGCGAACCTCGCCACAGACCCCCCTCTTTGGGAAGAATGTACCTTCCTGGGTGCCTCGAGGTCGACCTCAGGAAGGTTTCCGTCACCTCCGGGAGATGCGCCGCGCTTTTGTTGTTGAGCGCGGCGGTGCTCAGCTGACAGGGTCTGTGGACCCACCAACAAGTCCATATCGCTGACTGAGCTCAGCGACGAATCGGAGCCAAACCGGCCCGAGCGCAACAGGCTATCCAGTGACCCAGACGTCACCGAAGTTCTGGAACCGCTCAAAGGTCCGGCCTCCGCTACTTCTCGGGGCAAACTGCCCCCACTCCTTGCTGCATCCTGTCCTTCAACAGCCACATCTTTCAACACGAGCCTTGGGCTCCTCCTCTTATTAAAAATATTTTTAAGTTTCGAATCATCCATTTTGATCCCACGAGTATGGGGGAAATAAAGGTCCACCCGGGCAGTGCCCCCTGTACCCGGGTAAGCGTAAATTTGTATCCCAACTGGGGGGTCCGCAGGTACCCCAGCTGGGGGTAGCGCTTGGAACCGAACATCCCATCGGCCATGCATCCTCTGGTCACGCTCCGCAACACAGGATTCGGGGATTTTTTATAGAGGTTGTCATCCTCGCGGCCCAGGCGACCAAGCCAAGACCCTCGCCCCCGCTCGGAGCCGTAAGACATGTCTACGACACTCCTAATCGGGATTACGAGATTCCGACGGTGGCAGAAAGAAGATCTCCCCGCCCGCTCGACGGCAGTGTGAGTGCACGTCAAGCCCGTCCTCCGGGCAGCCCAGAATGGGCCACCCCCTACTCTGCCAGAACATTAGCCGTGTGACGGTGGTTTCGCGAAACGCCGCGAATCCACCGGCACACGTTGCCCAGGGTGCACCACGAGGAGGTTTTCCGGCACTTAGCACCCCACGTGAACCCACTCCTAACACAAGCCTTTAAGCTTAGCTGGAGAAATTAACACGACAACTAATAATAAGGGACCCAAACCCGCATTGCTAGTTAACTTTAATTAAAAAAAAATACTAATGTATTTCGGTTAATGGGCACTGTAGCAGTGTAATTACTGGGCAAATGAGATTTATAACTTAAAAGGTTTAAATAAGGAGCGCAATGTAATCAATGTCATGCGCGGAACAGTGACATTCAGATATTTGCCAAACAAGGATTTGGGTGGTATTGATAATGTCATGGGCTAGCGTGACGCTTAACATCAGGCCCACGATCTGGAACTCTAGTTAATTCATGTATTTAAAGCAGTGCGTTGCAGCGCAGTCGCAGTTAAGTTTTGTTTAAAACTGCATTTTTTTATGTATTAAGTAACTTTGTGATTGATCTCAAATACGCTTGCGTCAAGTATGCGTCTCAAACATAGAACTACGAGAACGCAGTAGCGTATTAATAAGTGAATTGGCCCGCTGCTAGTCGCTTAATTTCGTTGTATAAAAAAAATGTATTTAACAGGAAGCCAAGGGAGGTTGATCTTTTTAATTCCATTTGACAGGAATTTAAAAACGTAATAGTGAATGAAGTCGTAATGAATTAAAAGTAATAAATCTAGAAGAACAACATTCTGATTGAATTTCCGAATGTATACCTACCGACGTTGAAACTTCTAGTATAATTTATTGAATTAATTGTCAGAGTGCTCGCTACTGTAGAATTAAAATGAATAATGTTTTTTTCCTGAAACAGATAGTAATACGATAGGGTATGTTATCAGTTTTGCACCTACCATGGTGTCATAGCTGGTTGTATTATTATTATAAAGTAATAACATATTCTTTTTGTCAAAATTCAGAAGTGAAAGGCGTATGACATAAGAATTATACCTTCCCTGGTACCAAATTCGTTTGGATTAGTATGGCATAGTTTTTAAAATTATGGCTTTTTAAGTCATACTTTTTTAAATTAATAACTTTTTCATTCATAAATAAACGAATGAAAAAAGAATAAATATTTTTTTAGGGTATTCCGATTGTGATAAAATTAGGTATGTGCATTCAGTATCATGGCACATACCAACCCTTGAATATGACCACACTTTTCTGTTACACCCTGTATAATAAAAAAAGGCTAAAAAAATGGTTGTCCGTAAAGTCGGATTACGGACGATAATTTTACGTGATAATGTCTTATGAAAACATTTAGTTCCAATTGTATCGCATGTCGTTGCAAACGCCATTCGCTGATAGGCTGATACTTCAGCCTATCAGCAGGTGAAATGTGACCGTACGGTCACATTCCAGAACGTGACACTTTCGTGAATGTCACGTTCAAAAAAAACTAAATCTGTTATCATGACTCCCATTTAATTTCTGTAACTACATCACATGATTAATTTTCTATTACTTTTCTTTCTGTAGGCTATACTTGTTTTATAATCTGCATATACATATCATTTTGTATAATGTTATAATACTTTATTAAATATATTATTTATTTTAAAGTTTATAACCAGTCCATTTATTGTATGAATTAATTTATACATTTTTTAGGTATAAAATGTACTCTTAATTAATTCTGTAAAATATTTACAAAAATAAATAGAAACCTGGCAAGAGCATGTCGGACCATGCTCAGTGTAGGGTTTCGCAGCACTGAATAATTGCATCAGCAGAAGAGCGTATGTTACGCCATTTTGTTGAGAAACATTTTTTTGGCAGTAACTCAATGAATCAATAATCCGATTATGTCCAAAATAATTTTAGTTTAAAGTTTTTATTATTTTAATATTTTTTTGTCACACTGTTCAAAAGTTAAGAGGGGATAAAATTTATGAAACTTTCGGAGCGACTACTTCCAAAAATATTCAATCAATCAAAAATACAATATTAAAAATTTAAAAAAGGGTTTTTTAAAGACCTGTCGAATGATATACCACGCGTTGATGATTGCTGATAAAACAACAGCTTCTGTGCCCCCTCATAATATTTATTATTATTTTTTAGCTATTAAACTAAGTAGCGACTATTACAAGACAACTCTGCACTACATTTTATTAATATTCATTGAGTAGTCTTTGAGTAAAATGCCTGTGACATACGGACGGACAGACAGACAGACTGACAGACATGACGAAACTATAAGGGTTTCGTTTTTTTCCATTTTTGCTACGGAACTCTAAAAAAGAGCATTCCTCCCAATATCGATGTCAACAGGTAACGTTCCCAGAAGGCTGGCAACATAGCCACGTTGAATGACAATGTTAATTCTTTGAGCAAAGAAGAGGTGAGGCTTCTGGTCACAGGAAACACTGATGAGACGTCGGGCAATTTCTTTAAAGAGTAGGCGCGCACTTGGGCCCCACGGTCTTAGCGACTCAACTATATGTTATACATTTAGGATCGGTTTTGTCACCAATCACTCTATTCGATTGCCGGTTCACAGTTATACCATCGCTGGCGCTAACCTTTACAATTGTTTGAACAAAAAGGCCTTTGAAAAAAAATCTCGTTTGGTGTATTTGTCTGTTTTTACGTTGAAAAGCGGAATGTTGAAAAATTCAGGACACTGACAGGTCACGTATCACGGCTCTTGAATAGATTTAGAAATTTCAGAGTCTGTTTGTAAATACGGACATATATTCTTTTTTGTTGTGTTTGTAACAGTTTTTATATATTTTCGCTTTGAAAACATGAGCGTACGGAAGAGGGACGATTTGAAAGTTGAAATCCTCTCCCGCCCCCAATCATAACAGGTAGACCTTATTAAAGACCACATGTTCTGTCCTGTCCTCAGTCGCATGAGTTAAAGTCGTACCTACTTGGCCGAGGTTATTGTAAGAGTAAATTATACTTCCCGCTGTCCTTTTCACCTCAATGACTGGACCTACTCCCACCAAAAATAATTCTGGGTATGCCTATCATTATAAGGGAGTCTCGGTAGTAAAACAGACCGGAAGGTTGAAGGTGGCAACATGTTGGTAGTGTATTGGATGGGATTCAAACCAGTCAACATAAAAAATGGCCTGGGTCCTTATTTACGTTTTTTTTTTTTCGTTTTACGGCAAGCCCCGTGAACTGGCACATGTGCGATGATTTCATTTCAGTACGTAGATCAAAGGTTGTTCAAAATCAATATTCCATACTTTGCTAACGTATATACCTAATTGTTTTACCATTCACTCTTCGAAATTCAATCAAAATAATAGTCATTCATACTCTTATCTTCTTGGAAAAGTTAACTTGACGTTTGGAACTTGTTTAGAACACGCTAAAACATTGCACCCTAGAACCAAGACACAAGACTACAAAACAAGACTTCGAAGCAAAAATAGAAAGAACAACAAACTCCCAGAAGAACTCCCAGAACTTTGAAACAAAACATAGCCAGTTGACGTATATTTTTTCTCAAGAAGAATACATTTAATGGTCTGTTTGTTTTACTGTTCAGATTCACAAACTCAAATGTCATTATGCGCTCAAAGATGTCCGCCGCGCATGCGCGTCAATGCATTTCTAAGCGCAGCTCTCTATTTACCATTATGACAACATTTTGAAAGTTCGCACGGGCTTTCCGCGAAAACGAAAAAAAAGAACGGGAATAAGTATCCAGTTAGTCTAGTGGTTGATAACCTACGGGTCAATTAACGTAAAACGGCCATTTTCTTATTCTTGTAACTTTGGGATCGATCTCAAATACGCTTGCATCAAGTGTGCGTCTCGAGAGCGCAATAGCGGCATTCTAGTACGGTGTGCACGCGTATTTAAGACCGATCCCAAAGTTACATGAATACAAAAATGGCTATTTAAATCGTGGGTGGCAAGCTTTATCCTGTATGGGGATTGACCCCATACAAGATAAAGCTTTGTGTGGTGAACACAATGGTTTAATCTGTGTCTGGGTATCATTTATCTATAAAATGTAGGTCGGAGAAAGAAACATCGCTACTTGATTTCCGTTGACGTAACATCTGTTTCGATTTTCCTTTGAACATGGCGGAAGATGGCATGGTGGAGATATTAATATTACAATAAGACTTCAAGTAGTTATTCACCCCGTTTAGATACGATTTTTATGGCTTTATGTTACATTGTCTTTTTACGCTCACGAATCGCCCTTGACAGATCTCTCCACTACTAGAAAAATATTAAATTCTTGGTCTAGACACGCTAGACATGTCAACTTTGCTAACCAGATTTCTCTGAATATATATTAGTTATTTACTTTTTTGTATTCTGTGTTCAAGCTGTCGGGATTATTGTCGATTTCATACTTGTAGGCAATATGGCTTTTACATCTCATAGGATTTATACGAAAATGATTTTTTTGTCGATTTAAAAAAAACTGTTTGAATCTATCTAAACTTACATGTTACTTTATTTGTCCTAGGTCCTTATTCTTTTTCTTTTTTCCTTGTCCGCGGCAAGCCCGTGCGAACTGTCAAAACCTTATCACAATGGTAAATAGAGAGCTGCGCTTAGAAATGCATCAATGCACATCCGGCGGACATCTTTGAGCGCACCGCGCATGGTCCAGTTCGCACGGACTTTTCACGACAACGAAATAAAGATTCTGAATAAGTACCCTGACGCACCAACACAGAGCATTAACCGCTGGGGCTACAATATTTATTTTTTGGCATTAACTAAAAATGGTTTTTTGAAAATTTGTTTCCTGAGGGGATAAAATAGGGATTTTAATTTTGTACAAAACTTCATCATTTTAAAAATCAACTCTAAGGGGGTAAAATCATTCACGCGCGTGAATCCGTGAGCCACAGCTAGAATAAATGGTGTATTTGACGTTGTTGTCTTTTAGTCTGTCAACATGCCTATTGGCAAATCGCCAAAAATAAGTGTAAAAATCTGTAGTAGCTTTAAATACACGAAAGATTTAAAAGCCTTAAACGGAACAATAACATTTGAGTTTGTGAATCTGAACAGTAAAACAAAACAGACCATTAAATGTATTCGTCTTGAGAAAAAATATACGTCAACTGGCTATGTTTTGTTTCAAAGGGAATTGTCTTTTTGCTTCAAAGTCTTGTTTTGTAGTCTTGTGTTTTGGTTCCAGGGTGCAATGTTTTAGCGTGTTCTAAACAAATTCCAAACGTCAAGTTAACTTTTCCAGGAAGATAAGAGTATGAATGACTATTATTTTGATTGAATTTCGAAGAGTGAAGTGTAAAACAATTAGGTATATACGTTGGCAAAGTATGGAATATTGATTTTGAACAAAACTATGATCTAGGTTCTGAAACGACGCAGTACCGCAGGAAGGATACGCAGCCGGGTCGTATATCCACGTGGAGAGAGGAATTAAAAAGTAACTTCACGCAATCCCCACGTGTATACACAAATTCAATAATTATTACATTCAATGACTATCTATGCCCGTTCGTTCTGACTGTTCTTTCAATTGTCCTCTTTACTTTTTGTTTTTTTTTCTCTTTTTTAATCGGTTTTAAATCCGACATTTAAAACGTCAAATCAAATAGTTATTTAAATAACTATTTATTATACGGGATTTATAGTGTAGTGTGCAGTGACCCTAAAGTTTCGAGAAACAAAAAAGTGAGGGTAGATAAAGATTCATCGGCCTTACGGAGTCTTAACATCGCTTGGACAGTCCGCTTGTAACCACGGCCGGTGCAACATGGCTGAAACGTCAAGCAATTTTAAGGTAAACACCGCGCGTTAATTCCCGTATAATAAATAGTTATAATTTACAAATATTAATGAGGTTTCATGCGAGGTGATCGTATGCTCGATCCACCTGCCACAGTACCTCTTGTCAAAAAGTTGTTTTGTAAAATAAAACGTATAACATATTTTCGACCATTTGTATTAGAGTCGTTAGCTCATCAACCAACTCCACCACGACGACAACTTCGATTGCCTCTGTGGCGCGGTGGGAGTGTATCCGACTGCTAAGCAAGAGGTCGTGGGTTCCATCCACACCCAGGATAAAACTTTCTGTGATAAGCACGATGGTTTATTCTGTATAATATTATTTATTTTATCGGTTGTCTGGTTACACAGTACAAGCTCTGCTTAGTTTGGAATCAGTATTGTGTGAGTTGTCCCAAGATATTGTTATATATTATTATTATTAAAATAACACTTCATATTAGAATTATTAATTTTAGAAATTATGTGATTAAGTATCTAAACTGACTTTAGATGAAATTGAAAGCGATTCATGTTGAAACGGCTGAACAGAATTGAGCCAAATATTACCCATATTTGGCTCAAAAAACCCCGTGTAACTAATTAGACTTTTTATCGCCACACCTCGCGATAAAAATGGCATAACAACACGGGTGAAGCTATACCTTGGCGAAAGCTTCAACATATAAATTTATAAACCAAGATTTAATACGAAATAAAACACGTACAATGTGTGTAAACCGGATTTAACTCAATACTTCAATGAATGGTTTGTAGTCGTAGTTTACGAGCAAGTGCACGCTCGTTGCGTTCCGCGCTGAATGACCGACAAGTACGTAAGTGCAAATGTATTTTAAATGGAATATTTTACTCATATTTTCATAAGTGCACTTTGTTTTTATTTTGCAAATTATAAATGGTCCGATGAAAGGGTTAAATAGTTACGTTCTTTAGTTAAAACTTACTTAACCCTAGCAACGCTCTAATCCAACAAATATTATAAATCCAAAAATTCAGATGGAAGGATGATTTCGCTCTTTTGCGCAAAAACAACTGAAAAGATTTTGCCCTTTTGCGCAAAAACAACTGAAAAGATTTTGCCCTTTTGCGCAAAAACAACTGAAAAGATTTTGCCGAAACTTTACAGTAATACAGGTACTTATATCAGAATAGCATAACTATACTAATATTATAAAGTTAAAGAGTTTGTTTGTTTCTACTGATCCGAATTGAAAAATTCTTTCACTGTTGGATAGTTCATTTATCTAGGAAGGCTATAGGCTATATAACATCACGCTATGACCAATAGGAGCGGAATTAAAATAAGAATATTTGTCAGGGACATACATCGACATATCAATTCATATGATGTCCTAACATTTAAACTTTCGCGTTGCATGATTATAACTATTTATTTATTCACCTTAAAATTAATTGACGTTTCGACCAGGTTGCACCAGCCGTGGTCACAAGCGTCCTGACTATTTATTATACGGGAATTAACGCGCATTGTTTACCTTGAAATTGCTTGACGTTTCGACCAGGTTGCACCAGCCGTGGTCACAAGCGGACTGACTATTTATAATACTGGAATTAACGCGCATTGTTTACCTTAAAATTACTTGATGTTTCGACCAGGTTGCACCGGGCGTGGTCACAAGCGGACTGTCAGCTGCCCATATGATGTCCTACTGCTGGGAATGGGTCTCCTTAGTATAACCTACTTATTATAGATCCTCGGGGTAATTGCCATATTCTGACGATTTCGGTTGCAGTAAGGCTTTGGAGTACTCAGAGGACGCTGCTGCCGTAAAATCCCTTAGTCACCTTGACAACACCCACAGAAAGCGATGAGGTGGTACCTACTATTCTTAAGCCGGTGCCACATGCCAACAGGGACATGCTTATAAATAAATAATTGGCGTTATCACCTATTATAAGACAAAATATTTGACTTTAGTTCACTTTGGAGAGTTCATCTATTTCTTTCTACAAAGGCAAAGTCTGGCCAATCGTCCTGACAAGAGGTAAATAGACCATCGACGTCAAGTATTTCCAACGGGAGAAGATTTGTATGAAAGAATGTTTATTTCATTTCATGGTGGCACTAATGTGGAAGATCAAGGGAAAGCGAATGAAATTAAAAAATGATGGGGAGACTTGGACTCATTGACTTCATTAGTAGATATTTATATTCGTGCGAAGCCGTGGTGGGTGGCTAGTAAATCGTAAACGATATAATATTCTCTTTCGTCGAAGATCTTTAAACCAATAAAAAGTTCAATAACCAAGTAAACTTGACCAGGATATTGCCGAATCACTTTTATTTCTAATATTCAGTTATGCAACTGTCCTGAACATTTCCTTTATTTATTGTTTCCAATATTCGGAGGATGATTCCATTTATACTGGGGTCACCCAAAAGGCAACTTTGAAAAGCAGAATTGGAATATCCAGATTCAATGATGTTTTAAGTAAAAAGGTGTATTATAGTCTAATAATGTAATTTTATTTAATTTTTTCCTCTCTCATTTTTTTTTGTTAATCTGATTGTAGTCATATATACATTAATATACCTTTGTTCTTGTTAATGCACATCCTATATATTGAACACCTTACTGTTTTTGTATTCTTTCTCAAGAGAAAAGGAAAACTAAAAAACGATTGTATAAATATTATAATTACGAATAGGGAAAGGGACTGTTATACCTTACTACAGGTTAGCATCTAGCCTATTTAGGGTAACAGAACTTCACCCACTTAGATTGTAATCACCCTCACATAACAATGTACTCTGTATTTTTATTGAAATAAGCTTATGTACTACAATCCTTCTTTTATAAATAAATTATTATTATTATTATAGGTTACAGGCACTCAGAAAGCGGCACAAACTATACAATAGGGATATTGCCTGTCAAATCAAAACAGTCTTTTTTTATGAAACGTCAAAACGACAGGCTCTATAGAAATTTCTATGGAATAACAACCTATGAAGTCATAAGTTCCTAAGTTTTCATGCTTTTAAATTTAAAAACAGGTTAAATTGAAAAAGAACACTTATTTTGGAGCATTTTAAGACCTACTATTACCTGATTAGTATAAAATAATTTACTTTTATTGTAGTTAATTACCCAATTGACTCATCTTTATATGTCAGTGTCGCATCGCCGGTGTCAACTTATAGAAGCAGATTATTTTTTCTCTTTTTCGCTCATGATAAGCTGTCCCACTTTTCTATTTTTACGACTTTTTGAAGGGAAAACTTCTTTAGCGGCGTTGTACACTTTTTGGGACGGGTAAAAAATGTTAACCTCGCGTCAGGACACGTGACCTGATCGAAAATTCGTAAGGCGGAAGGAGATTAGACCGCCGGCGCGGCGTAGGAGAGGAAGTAATATCCCCCTCTCTTTCTACCGCGCGGCGAGAATGTATGCCTGCTCTTGCTGTTTTGTTTAAGCGGCGCAGGGCGCTTGCGCGAGTGTGCGTGTGTGTTTGTACTACAGTGTAATAGTTCTGAAGTATTAATTTTTTTATGTAATATAAATTGTCATGTTTGTGTACAATAGCGCAATACATTGTATTTAACCGCTGTAATTATAGTTTTGTACTGATAAACAAAGCAATTCATTCAAAATGATTCCCTAACCATTCCAAAATATGGAAAAATACACAACGTTAATGTTCAAGTTTTAACTTCTGCTAGCACTCCCGGAGTGCAACCCGATGTTTTTTTTGTAGAGACCAGGACTGCGCCACAAAATTGGCCACTCTCTAGAAAGAGACAGCGCTACTTTGTGAACAATACCTGTCAAAGGCCGGACTTCTCTCTTTCACGCTTTGTATTTACTTTTGATTGAAAGGGATCACACGGTCCAAGTCTAACTAATGTTGTGTATGTCATAGATTTAAGTATATCCTAAGTCTTTGGTTTATGTAACCTGTAAAAGTAAACACCTATTTATGGCGTTTTATTCTTCTTTTTTTTATGATAGTAGCTATCTATTTTCTGACTTAATAGTATCCAACATCTACAAAGATTCTGTTTATTTTACTTTTCACGTAAATGACTTGCCATTTTGGCATGTTATAAAATTCCAAAATATGCATGCAAATATGAATGATAACTACATTACTAATACTCTTTCACAATTTATAGTTATACAGGGTGATTTGTAATATACTAATAACCTCCCGTTCGTTCGTTTATTACACGAGATAACTTTGTAATATCAATTTTGAAAAATATTTAATATATTAACCCTTAATCACCTAATACTTGTTTTTGCAGTTATGACCTGAACCACCTATAGACTACTTTACTGGAGTAAAATCATTATTTATTGTGAGATTTAGGTCCTAAATCCGACAAAGAACCATCGATTTTACTCCGGGATCTCTCAGATGTGTGGAAAATGGTTGTGTGACAAAAGTAGGTGATAGCTGGTGAAGGGTTAATTTGTAATTTATTTTTCCAAAACATTTTTACAAAAGCCAAGACTGTGAAGGTTATAGTTATAGTACCTATATTAAAATAATATCTTCTATAATAATATTTTGGGACAACTGACACAACGCTAACCCGAACTAAGTAGAGCTTGTACTATAGACCAGAAAACTCATAAACATATTTATATATTTCTATTTAAATACATACATATGATAGTTAAATAACACACATAAACCATCGTGTTCATCACACAAGGTTTTATCCTGGGTGGGGATCGAACCCACGACCTCTTGCGTAGCAAGTCGGATACACTTCCACTGCGCCACAGAGGCAGTCAATAAAGTCAATAAGAAATCCCTGTAGATGTGTGGAAAATCTTAAATTGAAATAGGATAATTTTGAAAATGTTATGTTTTTCCAGTTTTTATTCATTAATTATGTATTACAAACGCAAAAAAATATATAGCAAAAGGAACTATAATAATAATAATAATAAAATTTATTCATAAAGTATAGGTACAATAGCATAACTTAGGTACACTTATAAATAATAAACGGCACAGTTGGATATTTGCCTGAACTAGGTTGAAACCTGTGTTTCAGGCGAGAAAGTAAAAAAGTATTTAAAACAAATACTTTCTGAAACTAAAACTAATCTCAACTAAAAATAAGAACTGTTAACTAAATATAAAACAAAGATAAATAAATTAACTTATATTATGCTAATTACATAATTAGTGAGAAATTTGAGCCTCTTTTTTTATTTTATTACTACCAGTAAATCCTCCGTCTCTTCGTATGACATAGCTTGACTATGTTCCAACCAAGACATTTCAAATATATATTTTATGAAGACAACTCTGACAGTAGAGTACAAGCCCTGTGTCTCAGGAGACTTTATAAACATACCAATCACAGACACGGAACAAAAAAATTTCAGTTTGATTCCCACACGGGACTTCTTCGTGTAAGTAAATATCCCGTGTGAAAATCGAACCCACGACCTATTTCGCAGCAGTCGCTTACACTCCCACCGCACCACCGAGGTTATGTCTTAAAAGCCGAATTTCACATTCAACTCATAGATCATATTTTTATAAAATTTTCACTCACATCAAATTCGAGAGTTTCATATCTTAGATCGTTTGTCATCCAGAACGTCGAAATAAGTTCATTTCGATCAAGTTTCGTCTGATGAGGTTTTTATTTGAGCCCTGACAGTCTGTTGGTCATTTGGACAGTTCTTGCCTCAGTTTATTGCCTCAAAGAAGTGATTTGACGGCTACTTTTAGTCCAGTGACTTTATTAGATTTTCGTTTTATGCCCTTTTTATTGAGATGGTGTTGACGTACATGGTTGGTCATGAATCGATCAATAGCAGTGTATGTGGAATCTTAACGCTATTTGTACTTGCAAAGTTTTTTTTTTTACTTTGTTTTTTTAAGGGTTTTTCATACAATATATACGTACATATCAAACCCATAGTACCTATCACACAATTAAGCACTTATGGTTCGAACTATTAATAACTAAGTACCCAAGAAATAAAATTAAAGATAACTATTAATAACCCTAAATAATTTTCTTGCATCTTTTGACACAGAGTACGCCAAGAGTTTGTTGAACATACCAACATCCGATTGGTTGATTTTAAATTGAGACATCAATACTTGTCTTTCCGATTCGTATCGAGCACACTCCACTAAAACATGATGTGCATCTTCTACTCTCCCACAGGTTTCACAGTTAGGAGAACTAGTAAGATTCATAAGATTCATCATGTGTTTATACTTGCAAAGTTATTTCATAAATTGTAAATTGGTTCTACCTTCTTCGATCTTAATAGGTAATGGCATTAAGTAGACAATTAAAGTAAGTAAGGAGGATAAAATATAAATAAAAATAAAATTAACATAAAATTAATGGGGTTCCTATAGTAGTCCGTTTTTATATACACCGTTATTCTTGGTTTAGTGCAAACTTATAAAAAAAATGGGTACCTCGCCTATCTGTAAAGTAGGGATGTGATTTTATTAATAAAATATTCGAATAACTCACACAACGCCCTCTGATTAATAATAATAATAATAATAAAGCCTTTTACTCTGGAATTAGAGATGATGTATAGGTACATCATCTCTAATTCCAGCGTTTGTATCATTCGTATCTTAAAAAATGTCTCTAGTCTCAGTGTGCATCTTTGCAAAGGCCTCCTGCAACAGTCTCCACTGTGGTCTGTCCTGGGTTCCCGTCTCCACGTTGGGCCAGTAGTCATTTCAATGTCATCCTCCCATCTAATACACTGTCTTCCACGGCTTCTCTTTCCGTCACTTGGGTACCACTTTGAAACTGCCTTACACCATTTTCCTTGTTTGTCACGCATCATATGTCCGGTCCATCTGCACTTTTATTGGTCAATGCATAGTACGAGCCTGTACTATAACAGTTGATAAACATACTTATATATTTAATAATACATACATATTATAGATAAATTACAACTAGACACAGAAAAAACCACTGTGTCATTAAACAAAGTTCTTTCCTGGATAGGGATCGAACTCATGATCTCTGGCTTAGCAGTCAAGGTCAGTAACCACTAGATAAACACGCCATATTGACATACATATTATATATAGACACATTGGGCTATTCATATTCTACAACTAACATATACATACAAACCGAAAGTTATTTAATAAATTAATCTACACAAAATAAATCTTCACTCACGGATATAATTCAGTTTGTACGGCAAGTAAATTAAGTAACTGTTAAGAATAAAACTGTGTTTAAATAAAAAATACAATTAAAAAATAAAAACCTGTAAATATACAAAAATAAGATACTCTTCAAATTTACATTAATGAATTCTGTTGAATTTAACATCGTGCCTCCGACTGCATGATATTAAATTTGAAGGGTATATTGTTTTTGTCTTTTTGCAGGTGGGTTTTTTATTTCTTCCTCATTGCTACCAAATTCACAATTCGGCATGACATACATTTACGTGAATTATCATGCTGCATGATCGACCGAAAAAATGTGCAGTGTAGTAAACAGCGTCGCTCGCTGCTTCTATGTTGTACTAGACAATCAATATGGAATTGTCAAATACAGATTTTTTTTCTTATCTTATTTTATAGGTTTTATTCACTATGCGCAAAAAAAGTAGACGTCATCTCTTGACATCCCGGACTTACATATCAACCCATATGATGTCCCACTGCTGGGCACGGGTCTCCCCAGTAGAACCTACTGGAATGTAGATCCTGGGGGTAATTGCCATAATCGCCACGCTTGGCGAGCGGGTTGGCGATCGCAGTAAGGCTTTAAGTACGCAGAGGACGCTGCTGCCCGTCCTCCGGTGTGACATCCCTTAGTCGCCTTGACGACACCCACGGGAAGAGATGGGGTGGTACTATTCTTAAGCCGGTACCACACGGCACCGGCTTAAGACCGTAAGTCCGTCCCGGACTCACGGCTCTTCTTAATTTAAACGCAATGTATTGATTTTGGGCCTCAACTTCTTGTACTGAATATCAATTGATATATATTGATATGATATTAGATTAAATGGCATTCGATTTGGCATAATACAAGATTATGCCAAATCAAATGCCATTAATTGATCGACCACTATGGTTTGATTGTTTTTGTCCAAGTATGTTTTTCTTTCCGATTCCCATAACTGGAGACAATCTTTATACATAGATATTAATAACAAGATGAATTCATCTCATGGCTCATGTTGACGTCGTTGTCGGGAAGCTCTTGCGGAGCACTGTCCATGTCCATCGCTGACGCCGCCATTAAACAAACTGAGCTACACAAATACATATACATACTCGTACATGAACCTTGATAACCATTACACTCATTTTTAACCGCCTTAATAAAAGTGCTTCTCTGTTAGATTTGTATGTGTGTATTTATGTTGTCGATTTCTACAAAAGCTAGTGATCCGATTTAGATGGGTTTCTCACTATTCGACTACATATTTTTCTGAAAAGGTTTTAATATATACAACGTAGTCCTAACTTATAAAACACCACAGATATAAACCAAAACATATGATGAGTCAGCGAAATTTGCATTCGGTGATGTGCTTGATATGCCTTTTTTTCTTTAAAGCGATTCATTTAAAAAAAAAAGTTATTATTTATTGGAAGCAATTGTCTTTTTAAGAAAACATAACACTCTTTTTATCGGCCTTCTTCTATCTATCCAGTCATTATAATACCTATTACACAAACCCGTGCATTTGATTTCGCTAAATTAGTGAAATTAGTTAGGCCCTACCGCAATGATTATGCATAGACAGTTACAAATTGATCCGATTGTCTCAGCTTAATGGTTACGCAGATCGATTATCGCTCGGTTAAGATATGTTGGTAAAGCAGTCTACTTCCGCAGTATGTTATCGCAGACGAGCCACTTATGAGCGATTTTCATTGGCCAGCGATAACCGTTCATTACTAAATTGGATAAGTTAATATGTGCAAATAACACGTCTCGACATCCAAGATCATCTAATTTATAAAATTCTCGTGTCACGGTGTTTGTAATTTAACTCCTCCGAAACGGCTCAACCGATTGAATCAAAAATAAAATCATGAAATTTTATGTGCATATTGGGTAGGTCTGAACCGGACAACATTTATTTTTCATCCCCCTAAATGTTAAGGGTGTCCCACCCCTAATTTTTGTTTTTAATTTTGAGGTAAATTTTTATTTTTTTATGATACCGGATTCAAAAATGAATTTTCACCTTTCTACGATCCTGAATTTTCACCTTTCTACGATCAACCCCTATTTTTTTATTTACCCCTATTTTGCAAAAACGGGTTAATTTAACGCAGACGAAGTTGCGAGGGTCAGCTAGTCATCAATATACATATTTAAAAGCTCTTGTCGGTAGAGCAATTTCCACTTCTCTCTATTTTCTGCTGTCTTTTTGAATCCTTGATACGTCTTTTCTTTAGTTTGTTGTACAAAGCTTCTTTTATGCTTTTCCCGTCTTCTCGTTCTCTATATTTTCCTTTTCAATACAGTTTTGGAGAAGTTGTAAGACCTTTTGTTGCCATCTAAGATAACAAGTTGATATTATCTCAGAAATGGTAACTGAAACTGATTTTCATCAACCAAAGCTTACAATTATCTTGATTTGTTTGAACGCGATACTCTCAGGAACTACTAATCCGATTTTTTACTGTTGGATAGCCCATTAATTGAGGAAGGTTATAGGCTATATAATATCACGCTACGACTAAAAGGAGCGGGGCAGCAATGAAAAATGTTGCAAAAACAGGAAAATTTACGCAGACGAACTTGCGCGGGTCAGCTAGTAATTGATATATTTGTAAATTTTCGCGATTTGTACACGTTAAGTATATAATTTTATAAGCTACGGGTCTTTATTGCGTAAATATTTTAAACTGGCTGACTGGTTGACTAAATGCCTACCCGTGACCACGGCCATTGCAATACGGTCGAAACGTTGTAGTAATATATTTAGCCTTAAAATAAAATATTTACACGATTAAGACCCGTAGCTTATAAAATTCTTTAATGTCTACATAATTTGTTTATTCGTTGGAACGCTATGATGTCACGCTTGTTTACATCGATGACAATGTAAGTTATATAATAACACAACTTCAAATAATGGAACAACATTAATTTGAGTCAATTAACGATAACATTTCTCTCTTTCTCATCTTTATCTTATGATAAAAATACGATACTTGCGATAGACTCGTACTTTCCCATCGATAACTGTGGGTAATATATGCATGTAATAACCAAATAAATTGACTTCCATATAATATTTTATTGTCAAAAATTACAAACTTAATAATCGTGCTGTCAATGACAGCTATCACTGGGCCTATGTTGGCAACTGGTGCTTGACTGTTGCCCGTTTGAAAAAGACCTAATCGTGAAGGTTTCTGTAGTTAATGATTAAGGAATGGAGGCCCTGTGGCTGGGTGGCGATCAATCAGTGAGTTTAAACAACATTGCCACGAGCTACTCAATTGAAGGGTTAAGTCCGAGCCGTTGGCGTTGGAGTTCTTAGACCGTGAAGAGTTGCCGAATCAGTAAGTTGAAGGGTTAATATAACGATTTATTCGTATTGCGCCGTTTATAAAATCTCTCTGTAAAAGGCTGTTTATCCATTGAAGCGAAGAAAAGCTGTGCAAATAAGTCCAATATTGTGTGATTTTTTTTCACATTTATCGGAATCGATTCCCGGTTCAATCAGGCCATTATTTGAAAATCTGCATTTAAATTCATTTATAAATCAAAATGAAGTCTCTCGTCATGAAGTCTCGTTGTTAAGATTCAGTAAAATGAGTTTTGGGACGCTCTGTATATTTTATTACATTACAAACAAATTACAAATTAACAAAGTGTTAATCAATACAACTTCAAACAACGTTAGTACCGAAATTATACATTTTGAACGTGGACCAGAGAAGCAAAGCAAGGAAGCGATAACATGTCTGTGATCCGTATTACTCCTTCGCTATGCGGTAATGGACCGACAGAGTCCGCAACTCCGCTCCCCACGTTTCACGTCTCTGCTGTCTGGCTCCGCTACTGAGCGCTTCGTGACACTGCCTTTTCACCGAAGCAAGGCGAAACCTTGCTTCGGTAGACAGGCAGTGTCACGAAGCGCTTTAGATACGTTTTAAGGGTAGTTTTAAGGGTTCCTTAAACAAAATGGCATAACGAAACCCTTTTAGCTTCGCCATGTCCGTCCGCAGCTTAGCTCAGAGACTGTTTGTGCTAGCAAGCTTAAAATTTTTGCATAGAAAATTTTTGGTACAAAAGTGTATCCATGCAAAAAATATACTTTCACTTTGTCGGCGTAAGTAATATTACTAACGCGGACAAAGGGAAAATATAAAATCTGGAAAAACATTTTTTTGAGGGTAGCCCCTCCCCTATATGTAAAGTGGGGATGTGATTTTCTTTTTCTCACCTACCCCACCGTGTGAGGTGTCATAAGATAAGTCTTTAAAAAACGTTTAGGGGTTGTTAAGATCATTTTTTGGATTTAGGGATCCGTTTGTGAAACATTAAGCTTATTATATTATTAAGCTTTGAATTGCGAATTTTTGTTACAGTCAAGTGTCTGCCCCCTGCCAGCTGAATGGTTTTTTTTGAAGATTCAGACAGAAGAAAAAAATCAAGGTATAAGGTTTATGTTTAATTCTTTTTTTTTTTTAATGATAGACTCTATTCAGGTTTTTATTGAGATTACAATCTAGTCTTAGACTAATAAGTAATTTTGTTGTAACTTAAACTGCTAGGGTGAATATTTTATAATATTATGAGTGTGACCATAGTCACTTTTCTTATTGTCTCTAGTAAAGGTCAGACACTTTGTTCTTGTGTTCTTTACGAGTAGCATTCACTATACCACTAAACACTAACTTCACTAAGTTAATTCAAAAGGTTTAGTCCTCCTAAGCCTTTGCACTATATCTGTGGTGTCGAGGAGCTAGATAGCAACGTTCACATGTTGAAGAAATCGTTGTTCATCAGCTTCGGCATTCTTTTTTATAACATTTACAACAAGGTCAACCTTCAGGTTACGATGGAGATCCTCGTTTCTAATGTACCAGGGAGCGTTTACAATACCCCGAAGTACTTTGTTCTGAAACCTTTGAATTATGTCTATATTACTTTGTTAGGTTTATGTATAATGAAATTAAAAGGAAAACTATTGCAGCTAAGTATACTTTACAAGTTTACGAGTAACAGCTGATCAAATGAGATGAGAAGTAAAAAAAATTGCGAACAAATTCCATTAAAAAATATTATTAAGGTATTACATTGTAAGTATAAAACAAAAACGACAGAATCCCACTATTTAAGCTCCAATATTGGGATAGTTAGGGAGGGGGGGGGGGACTACTGAATCCAATATTGTGCGTGGCCCGACATGCACTTGTCCGGTTTTTTAACTTCATTTATATTGTTAACAAAATGACTGCAGCTCTAATAGCCAACAGTTCTCATAAGATCATAGTAAACAGTGTAGTTCGATCCAAAACTAGGACGTGCCTGTGATCAAGGTCGTTGAAATTCTAACTAAATGTCGGTTAATAAAAAGTGTATTTAAACTTAAAGCAAACAAACTCGTCGTATTCAATGTCGTATCATGTTCATTACAAATCACGGAAAAACAGTTAAGTTTATAAGTCACAAAAGTTTATAAACATATTCATGTGACGCGTTGTTAAGTAAAATACATTTGTGTAAAAGTCCAAGTAAATCAAATCACTTGCTCGCAGCAAATAAGATCAAAGGCGAAAGTTTCTGCCGAAAATATCTGCACTCCGGTTAAGGCACTTGTTTTCTATATCGTTTCGGTTATTTCAGAGGACTTTTGAGGCTTTATTCTTTAAGAACTTTGGTTCAAATAAGCACATATACCTAGTCATCTTTCACGGTAGTCTTTTGTTCTGTAGCTAAAATGACACGGTGCCCTTAAAGTTTCGCCATTTCCGTCCGTCCGCAGTTTAGCTCAGATACATTTAGTACTAAAAAGTTGTAATTTTGAATAGATGTAAATATTACTTACGCCGACAAAGTGGTAAAGTAAAATCTTGAAAAATATTTTTTTAGGGTAGGCACCTCCCCTACATGTAAAGTGGTGATGTGATTTTTTTTCTGCCAACCCCATCATGTGGGGCATTGTTCAATGGGTATTTTAACAATATTTAGGAATTGTAAATACCACTTTCCGGTTTAGGAATCCGTTTGTCCAAATTTTTGTTAGAGTTAAGTGTCAGCCCCCTGCCAGCTGAATGGTTATTTTTGAAGATTCAGACAGAAGAAAAAAATCAAAGTATTAGGATTATGAATAATGAAATTAAAAGGAAAACTATCACAGTAGGCTTAACACGCGAGTAACAGCAGACTAAGAGAGAAGTATCAACCTTTTTGTACAAATTCCATTGAAAATGACTCGTTGTTAGTAGTATGAATAAAAACAACAGAAGACCCACTTCCTAAACCGTATTATAATAAATAAATAAAAATGAAATTAATATATTTCGGGTAACTGGGCCCATAGAAATCAATTTACAATGTACCACTAATAATATAATATAATAGAATAAAATAATAGTAATAAAATTCATATTTATTAAAAAAAATAAGATAAGATTAAAATTAAAATTAAATTGACAATATTTTAGATACATAACATACAATATGAAAATATATTTAATGCCCGACGTTTCGACCGTATTGCAACGGCCGTGGTCACGGGTATACAATGATTAATACCACCTAACAAACAGCCGTTTGTTAGGTGGTATTATTTTATTTATTTATTTATTAACTTTATGCACAAAGATATTGTACAAAGGCGGACTTAATGCTGAAAGCATTCTCTACCAGCCAACCTTTGGGTGATGTAACATAAAATTATATAGGTGCAGATTGTTGACAGCTAATGCTAGTTATTTCAGATGAATACAATAGAATAAAAAATATATATATACACACATACGTATACTTAAAAACATAACATACATACAAATATACATAACTATACTCAAATACATTACTTACATACAAAATACATATATCAACTTAAATACATTACATACATACAAATAAACATATACTTAAATTCATACCATACAGACATACGTAACAGTTTATGTGGCTAACGTTGAGTTTCAGCTATACCATCGAGTAACAGTGTACGAACTTTCAGCTTGAAATTAAAGCGATTAGAAGCCATTCTGATTTCGGGGGGCAATGCATTCCAGAGTAAAACAGACTGTACAAGGAAGGAGGATCCGACGAATCCAGAAGAATGAGCAGGACATAAAAGAAGCATATTGTTGGAAGAACGAAGCTCTCTACCATGGCTGGAGCACAAGTATTGAAAATTAGAAGTTAAGTAAGAGGGGCTAGTAGGAGAATTAAGAATAGAATAGAGAGTAGTGAGAACGCGCAAACTACGGCGCTGACGAATAGGAAGCCATTTCAGTTCAGAACGATAAGAAGACACATGGTCAAACTTACGGAGATTGAAAATAAATCGAATGCAATTATTTAGAAGTCGATCGTATTTATTGAGGAGGTCTGCATTCAGGTCATGATAGCATACATCACCATAATCAATCAGTGGAAATATCAAAGTCTGGATGAGCATTAATTTGGTTTTGTAAGGTAGAAAGTTTTTCAGGCGGTATAGACTCCGCATGGTACCAACCACCCTTTGACTCACGCTAGTAACCTGAGCTTGCCAGTTGAGGTTAGTGTCAATTAAAATACCGAGGTCCCTGACCGAAGAATTAAAAGGAATAGTAGACCCGTTAAAAATAATTGGTGGCAATGTGTCGAGGTTAAATTGGCTTAATATCCGTTGACTCCCTACTACAATAGCCTGACACTTAGATGGGTTCACTGTCAAGCCGAATCTGTCAGACCAAGACTTGATAGCATCAAGATCAGCATTTATCTTTGTGATGGCCTCGGACAAATCGTTCACACTGGCTTGGGCATACAACTGCAAGTCATCGGCGTAAAGATGAAACGCACACTGAAGAACCTTAGTGATAAAATCAATAAAGATAGAAAATAGTAATGGAGAAAGGATGCCGCCTTGAGGAACACCAGCGTCGAGAACACGCCACCTTGACATAGAATCATTCACACGCACAGACTGCTGGCGCCCCCGAAGATAGGACGAGAACCAGGCTAGAGCATTAGACGAGAACATCAAATGAGAAAGAATAGAGAGTAAGATATCGTGGCAAACGGTATTGAAGGCATTCGAGAAATCCACCAAAGCTAAAACTGTAACTTTGGTCTGTTCCATGCCTGCCCTGATATCCCCAGTCACTTTAAGAAGAGCAGAACTGGTGCTATGTCCAGCTCTGAAGCCGGATTGAAAATGGCTCAACAAGTTGTTACGATTCACAAATTGTGTAATTTGCCTATAAATACTGGACTCTAATACTTTAGATAGAAAAGGAAGAATAGAGATAGGTCGGAAGTGGTTAGGAAGAGTTGGATTTGAAATTTTAGGTAGAGGAATAACAAAGGCAAGGCGCCAAGAAGATGGGTAAGTCCCAGAATCAAGAGAGAAGTTAATGATATGAGATAGAGCAGGGAGAAGAAAGTCAAGGATAGGAATTAACATGCGACGGCTAATACCGTCATGCCCAACAGCATTGGATTTTATAGCAGAAATGACCTTTTTGATCTCGCCCGGTGTGATTGGAGAGAAATTAAAGAAATCGATGTTGGGGCGTGGAAGATCGGCTAGGTACTCGCAAGTACGACGCTTGGTTAGATGATCAATAGGTGCAGTGGAGGTGAAATGAGCATTGATGTCATCTATACCAACCGTCATCTGAGGATCATTACGCCCCTGTTTACCGATTCCTAGAGTCCCTAAGAACCGCCAGATATTTTTGGGGGAAGAAGAATCTAAATTGCTAAGAACATGTCGGCGTTTAGCGTTGCGAATCATCTGGTTACACCGATTCCTTGCAGATTTATAAAGGGCCCAATTGACGTCATCACGATCCTTTCTAAATTTACGAAATGCCCGATCTCTGCGCCGCATAGCCATCCTTACGCCATTAGTCATCCAAGGAGCCGGAGGACGTTTGATTTTAATTTTTCTGAATGGAGCATGAATGTCGTACAGCCCCACTACCATTCTACTAAAAATATTGACCTTCATATCAATCGTAGGAGCGTCGAATACAGGATCCCAATCCAAATTTGAGGCATCCTCCTGAAGTTTGCCCTTATTTATCCGGCCAAAGCAACGAACGTTTAAAATCTTAGGACAAAGTTTAGGTGGTTTAAGCGAGTACGAAAGAAAAATTAAATCATGGTGAGAGAAACCAGGGGCTAAACTTTGTCCATGACGACGGACTAGAGAAGGAGCCGAGGTAATAATTAAATCTAACCAGGTATCCATACTATCTAAGTTGTGATGAGTGGCTTGTAGTGGCAAGACATGAAAGCTGGTAGACTCGATGATCTGGAGTAACTTGCGTGAACGAAACGAGTTATGTGACAGGAGATCAGTATTAAAATCGCCCATGATGATATGGTGAGTATACTCGGACCCTATAGATTCCAGAATTGATTCAAGACTGGAGAAGTAATCTACAGCGGGGGGACAGTAAACCACCCCTAGAATGACTTTAGCCCCTTTGAAACAAACCTCAAGGAAAAGAAATTCCGCCAAAGTGAAATTGCTTGAATTAGGAAAAGACAATATTTTATAGGAAAAATTGCTACGCAGATAAATAGCTACTCCACCCCCTCTCCTATCTATTCGATCATTCCTGATGAGAATAAAGCCAGGGAGAGCATAGGAGGTAGAAAGAAGGTGAGGTTTGAGCCATGTCTCCGAAATCAAAATGGCATGTATGTTAGAATCAGCGAACGCCTCAACTAAGTCGCTGTAATGGCTAGGGATACTTTGCGCGTTAATGTGACAGACATTAAAAAAACATTTCTGTTGTTCATTAAACGTTTCTCGCAAATGGTCACCAAGTGTACATGTGATGGAGCTGAAGCTGTAATCACTCGATGAATAATCGACGGAATCGTTAGCTGATTGGAACGATTCATTATCGGACATAATAGTGATTTATATAAAATATTATATAAACTAAATAAAAATAAATAAAATATAAAATATAAAATAATGATAAATAAATATTAATAAAGAATATGCACGTACTTGTGGCAAGGCGTTTACCCTTCTGCACCACCCGCCAGCTGACACTAACACTTAAATTTACACAATTAAAATAATGAAAATAACAACAATTAAACTAAACTTATCAAACTACAAATACAAATTTCTGAACGCAACCGGTTGGACTGACATTAAAGATGACAAGTGTCAAATTACCTTACTGTCAAACATTAATTTACAAAATAAAATAAAAACCAAAATGAGGGTGTTGCAATTAAAGTTAAAAGTAAATCTACGTGATAAATTCAAGTATAAAAACAAAGAAAACAAGGTAGTCACCAAGTCATTAAAAGGTACCAACCGTATGCACTCAAACTCGTCAATATGCGAAGAAAAAAGATAAACAAAACAGTAACACGGCACAGTTCACACAAACGAGTTATTTTCGCGATGAAGTCTGCTTCAACCCTGCATCACCAGCGCCAGCCCGCGTTGCAGGCTTCGCTGCAGTCAGAGGATGCTTCTCCATCAAAAGATTCAGCTCGTCCATCGATGACAACTTGTGACGGCTGTTGTCGGGCGCTTTGATGGTGATAGTGGCGTCCAGTGTCCAAACAACCCTCATCCCAAAGTGTTGTCGAGCCCGACTGAAGACAGCCTGTCGGGCTTTAGTTAGGAATTCCCGAATCGAAATTGACGAGCCCTTCAATGCAGACTTAGCTCTCCAAACAGCGGATCTCAGAGCTGTACTGGCAAATCGCACGAGTATAGGCCGTGGCCGATCTCGACTCTGTGCACCAATTCGATGACAAACCTTTAAATCACACTGTGTAATATCTTTCACACTGATTTTGTGCTGAATAAGGTCTAGGATAGTAGCGGCGCAATCTTCTTTTTCTGGCTCAGCGACTCCAATGAACAGCAGTGCTTTGCGTCGCGATCTGGTCTCCATGTCATCAACAATTCTGAGACATTCGTTTACTTGAGTGCGAAGCAAAGCAAGCATGTCAAACATTAGTTCTCGGAAAGTGCGGAACTCCTCAGCAACTTTAGCGACGGTATCCCGGGAAGATGCTCCACTGTTCAACTGTGCTTCAAGTTCGGTCATCCGCCGATTGAAGGTCTCTTCAAGTGTTTTTTGTGTTGTCCTGATTTCATTCAGTTGTGACATGTTTAAATAAGTGGTGTGCTGGTAGGTGGTATAGGGCGTGTCTAGTGAAACTGCATGAAAGGCTCTGCCAACGTAAGTACTGGGCTATTGAGTTAAACTAAGTATGGAAATTATGCAAAAGCAAGAATAAATGTAATAGTTTAATTTAAATTAAATATTTAAATAGCACTAATGTGTCTACTTTTCCTACACCTACCCACAAAAAAAAAGTATTAATCATTGTATTGCCGGAATATGGCTGCTGCAGCAATGCAGCATGTAGGGACAGTCCAGCCTGTCAGCAAACATCGCCAGGACTGCGTTGGAGCTCGCTGCGTTGCTGTACTCTGTGCACCAGAGAGATGCTCCGCCTGCGCATAGTCGAATAAAAACAGACGGTACGCTCCTTCGCGAACATACCCGAGGCGCTACAGAACCGAGGCACACATCACATCACAATCCTAAGCCTAATAATGCTGGGCAGCTAAGTCAAACCCCGGCTCGCCTGTCACGATCACCTCTTGTATTCAGAAGATCCTCCTTTTATGTTGAAAGGACTTAACACGTGTACTCCACAAATTTACCAATATACCTATTTAATGTGAATTAATATTTTGAAGAGATATCAACTGTATAAATCAAGGAAATCGAATGACTACTGTACCACATTGGTTAGGTTAAACAAATCTAATTGTATATCACCAAAACCGTGCCGTTACTCAATATAATGCGATACGGACGTGAGCTCGAATGCATCATTTGCGGTTCTACTAATGTGAAATTATGTAGCGTTTAGAATCTACCAACAGCATTGGTTTTGTGTGTATCCATATTGAATTTTGGTTAAATAGTGCAAGCAGTAAGTAGCTTGCACTATTTAACCAACTTATGATACAATGCAGTAAATGAAAATAATGCAGTATAATGAAAATATTTCATTTCAGGCTATTCATCGCGTGGATATTATAAGATTTAAAATAAAAAGACGCCTGCTTAAAAATGTTGGAAACAAGATAACCTTAAAGTTCACTGGGATTTATTAATGCCTTTTTTAAGCAAGCGGCATTTTGACTTTTTTTTTTAAATTTGATTTAGCACTTACGCTCTTCTGTTGAGAAACGCTGTTATCGGTATCGGTAAGTTAATGACAGTATATCCGATCATGTCTGAAATAATTTTAGTATAAAGTATTTGTTATGCGCTACCTTCTTTCATATTCTTTGGTCACACAGTTCAAAAGATAAGGAATGGATGGGAACACAATATATGCACATTTCGGAGCGATTATTTCCAAAAATATTCTCTTATTCCAAAAACTTTATTAAAACTTTCAAATGTTTTAAAAAGCCCTGTCTAATGTCACCACACGTTGATATTTGCTAAAAAAATGTTTTCAGCTTCTGTTACATGTTTGGAGTGCCCCCCTAAAAATATTTAGCTTTCAAACTAAGTAGCGGTTACTACAAGACACCTTTACATTAAATTTTATCAATAATCATCGTGTAGTCATTGAGTTCCTATAACGAACGGATGGACAGACAGACAGACAAATTTTTTGCCAAAATGGCTACGGAACCCTAAAAAATAATTTAGTGGGTTCACGTCAGGAATATATTAGGTAGGGTTTGAAATTATGTTTATTTATAATTTACTGTCTTGGTGACGCGGCGGGAGTGTGTGCAACAGCTGCGCGAGAGGTCGTAGGTACGATTCCCACACCGGATCCACATCCACCACCTTGTTTGTGATCCAGAAAATGTTGTTTCGAGTCTGGGTGTACTTTGTGTCCGTGAATTTAATGTTGTAAAATCCTCCGCGACACAGGGCACCTCTAGAATTGTTTTTTTTAAATATAATAAAATACCTTTGGTCCGTAAGAATATACTAAATTATTTATGCTTTCGTCTTAAGTATACCTACGAGTATGTGTCAGTAGGTTGAGCATATTTCTACAAAGATTATACTGACGTGCTCGATGTATTTTGTTCTCTAACCACATTAGAAGTTTTAGTATCCATTTAAAATTACGAAATCTTAAAGCCCGAAATTACGCACTAACGTCATACATCACAGCTCTAGGGCATAAACTTGACGGAAACCAATTTGTTTGAGGAGAGACAAGATTAGCTTAAAATATAATTATACACTTGAGATGTTCAGATGAGGGCATCAAGTTATGTACTACCTTCGCCCGCGTCTTCGTCCGCTTGGATGTCGATTATAAAATTATCCTATGTCCTTTTCCTGGACTCAAACTATTTCAATACCAAATTCCATTAAAATCGGTTCAGCGGTTTAAGCATGAAAACGTAACAGACAAACAGAGTTATTTTAACATCTAAACTGATATTATAAAGCTGAAGAGTTTATTTGTTTTATTGTTGGAACGCCAAAATCTCAGGAACTACTGGTTCGAATTGAAAAATTGTTTTAGTGTTGGATAGCCCATTTATCGAGAAAGGATGTATAATATTACGCTACGACCAATAGGAGCAAAGCATCATTGAAACATTGATGCAAAAACAGAAAAAGTTGACGCAAAGAAGTTGCGCGGGTTAGCTAGTTTAAAGTATTCGTTTGGATGATAAAAAATTATATAGGTATAGGTATGCTCTACGGGTCTTAATCGAGTGAATAATTTTAAGTAAAACACCTTGTTTATTGGCCGACGTTTTGACCGTATTGCAATGGCCATGGTGACGAGTAGTCTAGTTCAGCTCAGCATCGACTCTTTACTATCACTTACTATTACGAAACTGTCGGTACTTGAAGAAGTATTTTATATTTTTTATTTCAAGTTTCGATGTTATGGGCCAAGTGATTAATCTATACACTATTTATAATGCCCGGGTAGTTTGAGTAATGACAAATCGAATTTGGCTAAGTAATTAACCTATTTAAACAACAAACAACAAAATTTACGGAAGTAAATTACTACTCTTGTAATTCTAATTCTTTAAAATTGTTTATTCACATAAGAATAAGTGAATAAAGAATTTGAAATTTGAATTAGAATTTTAAATATAAGTACACATCGATACATCGATATGATCTATCGATTATTTAACCCTATCTGAATGCCTTCTTCCTTTTTAGGGTTCAGTAGCCAAAATGACAAAAACGGAACCATTATAGTTGCGTCATGTCCGTCTGTCTGTCTGTCCGTCCGTATGTTTTACTCAAAGACAAAAAAAATAGTGAAGAGGTGTCTTGTAGTAGTCGCTACTTAGTTTGATAGGTAAATAATAAAAATAAATATACCTATTCAGAGGGGCACTCCATACATGTAACAGTAGCAGATTTTTTTTCCCGGAAACATCCAACTTATGGCACATCATTCAAAAGGTCTTTTAAAAAAATAACGGTTTTTAATAATATTTTTTGATTAAGTAAATACTTTTGGAAATAATCGCTTCGAAAGTTGCATAAATTATGTCCCCCCTCCCTTAACTTTTGAACCGTGTGACCAAAAAATATAAAAATAATCACAAAGGTAGCGCTTAATTAATACTTTAAACTAAAATTATTTTGGACATGATCAGATCTGTTGTCATTGAGTTATTGTCGAAAAACTGCGTTTCTCAACAAAACGGCGTAAGTTCCATGAACATACGCTCCTCTGCTGATGCAATTATTTAAGGCTGCGGAACCCTACGCTGAGCAGGATCTGACATGCTCTTGCCCGGTTTTATTTGTAAAATAGGTTACATCGAACAGTAAATATGTATCACCTAAACTATTTTAATTGTAAAAAGCGAATTATTCCTAATTGGGTAGTTGACTACAATAAAAGTAAATTACCTATTTTATATTAATCAGGTAATAGTAGATCTTAAAATGCTCTGAAAATAATTGTTATTTTACAATTTAACATGTTTTTTAATTTAAAAGCATGAAAACGAATACTAAAAGTAATGATTTTACGATAGGAACTTATGACGTCATAGGTTGTTATTCCATACACATTTCTGTAGAGCTTGACGTTTTGACATTTTATAAAAAGAGACTGGTTTGACTTGACTGTCAACATTCCTATTACAAGACATGTCATACAAACAGACGGAAGACTTATAACTTGTTCTGGTACTAAAATAAATAAGCACAATTTTTGTCAGTTATTCTTATAATTACTTTTGTAATTTTTTTGTTTGTTTTTCTAGTACTTTTAACTGTTCTTATTTTTAGTTATTAAGTGTAGTTTTAGTTTGAGAGAGTATTTATTAAAATACATTTACTTTTTAGCCCAATTATGTTTTAAGTAAAAAGGTATAGATAAGTTACAAGCGCTCAGCAAGCGTCAATTTAAAATTTAGAAAATTGATTTAGTTTTTATGTCAGTGCCATATCGCCGGTGTCAACAGATGAAAGCAGCGGATTACATTGTCTCTTTCGCTCGTGATAATAAAATCATGCTTTCCTACTTTTACAACTTTTTATAATAGTGTGACATTGCAATATATAGGTAATCTATGTGTGCATTAGTTTGCTGTTTTTAAAAATCGAATGTTGTTTATTTAACCTTTATACATATTTTTACTTAAAATATGTTACACAGTTCTAGCTACATAGGTTTCAACCTATGTAAGGCAAATAGTCTACTTTGCTGTTTGTCTATATCTAAATCTTTACTTCTATATCTATATCTATACCTTTATATTTATACCAATAGTAATACTAATAATATTATAAAGAGGAAAGATTTGATTGTTTGTTTGATTGTTTGTTTGATTGTTTCTTTGTTTTGAATAGGCTCCGAAACTACTGGACGGATTTGAAAAATTCTTTCATCGTTGTGAAGCTACACTAACCCCGGGTGACATAGACTGATTTTTATCCCTGTATCCCCACGGGAACGGGAACTACGCGGGTGAAACCACGAGGCGTCTGCTAGTATGTAATTTAAATAAATGTACCTAATGATAAGTTTATTGCACTTTTACTTTCTTAAATAAATAAGTATTATTACATATTGGAACGTTTTTGATAGACAACAAAAATATCCACTCTTTCCTTTATTTATTATTGCAGACTAAAGCTCAAAATATCCATGATTTTATGGTTCAAATACAATGTCAATAACACGACTACTCAAAAAATAAAGTCTCGTACAAGTTGTAACTTGTGCGTACGAAGGGTTCCAGATAAGTCAGGCGTCACTAATAATGTTAAGTTGGGTCTGAGCTACCCTTTATTTGTTTGTTAGTAAAAATTATCATAGTCCTCATAAATAATAATATCTTGGGACAACTCACACCAACGTCATCTGATCCCAAACTAAGCAGAGCTTGTACTATGCTTATATATTTCTAAATACATACATATTATAGATAAATAACACCCAGATACAGAATAAACCATCGTGCTCATCACACAAAGTTTTATCCTGGGTGGGGATCGAACCCACGACCTCTTGCGTAGCAGTCGGATACACTCCCACCGCGACAATAGGTTGACTATATCTCGTAAATCTTGATAAAACCCCAACCGTGCTCGTTTATATCAAAATTAAATAATAATAATAAATATTCATTTATGAAGGAAAAACTATACTTGTGAAAAGTCGATTCTACATTTACTAGAAGTTGTAGCAAAGAGCGGATGATCACGCGTCCTTCTTCTCATAACAGTTCTGGGCAATATATAACAAATATTGTTTATTAGTTCTGAGTAGTCAAAATTGTTATGAACTAGTCCTTGCAACATCATGTATTGGAGCAACATACGTCTAGACTTCAAAGTAATTAAATTGAGCTGTTAATTATAGGCCTGTGATTGAGCGATCAGCAAGATGAAGCAAAGCAACAGCAATGAACTATTATGTTCATAGAAGTATGGCAATGGCCTAGCACAGTTACACTTCGCATGTGTGTTGTGTGGACTACGAGAAAAATAGAGGTGCGCGTGTTTTATAGTACATAAAAAAACGGCGAGTCGCACTAGCATTATAAAATTTTAAATACTACGGGTCTTAATCGCGTGAATAATTTAAGGTCTTCTTTATTGCCCGACGTTTCGACCGTATTGCAACTGCTATGGTCACGGGTAGACTCATCAGGGCAATAAACAAGGTATTTTATCTTAAATTTATTCACGCGATTAGCTCCGTACCATGATCTAAAAAAACGGCAAAAAATATCATATCTGTTGTATGGAGGCCCTACTTAAATATATATATTTTTTAATTTAATTGTTTATTTTTAAAGTGAAAATATAACGTAATATTTTATATTGTTAGAATATTTCTAGCGTCTACCTGTTGCCGTTATCAATATTTGCCAAAAACGAGCAAAAAAAAATCGCGTTTGTTGTATGGGAACCTCCTTAAATATTTATTTTATTCTGTTTTTTAGTATTTGTTGTTAATAAATCAACTCAACTGTCTACCTGTCACGGTTCATGAGATACAGCCTGGTGACAGACGGACACAGTGGAGTCTTGGTCCCGTTTACTCTTTGGGTACGGAACTCTAAAAAACAATAAAAACTTAACATTTTTATTTACGAATATTGTTTATTTGTTGGTACGCGTACTCGTTGAATATGTATCTGTCATTATAAGCGTAATTAAGCATATTTGTTACGGCAAGTCTAGCTACCATATAGACTTGGTTGTACCTATGTTGTACCCTGGATGTACCTAGGTAGACTGACCTACCTTCACTCAGTTTTTTATTTGATAGCTATATACATACATACATTGATATTGATATTGATTTGATATATATTTACATTTCTGACATAAATAGATCTAACAAATAAACATATACTAATGTAATATCAAACAAAACAAAATAAGGGTTATTTTTGAAGCAGATCTATAAAAACTTATATGTATAAATGATACTCCTTTTGAAACTCGCCGTCAATTTAAGATAATAATGTATCTTTTGCCCTTCCTGTTCATTGAATACGTCAAAAGTAAGGAATAACAGACGATAATACGTAATATCTAATAGTCAGCAATACGAATAATAACTGAGGGAAGAAACAGATTGGATTTTATCAATAAATTGGATTAAATTTACTCTTGTTCAGTAAAAGTGATTTAGCGCCATATTAGGCCTGTACACAAAAAAATATGTCAGTCCTTATTGCCTGAAAAAGATATATAAAAAAGTTTTTTTTTAAATCCTACTGCACAATCACACCCGTGCAAAGCCGGGACTAATAGCTGATAAATTACATTACATCATAAACCATAGTGCTAACTATAGTAGTAGGTGGGGATTGAACCAACGAGCCTCCTTATCCTATCATGTAAGTCACGTGTGTCTCGATGAAACGGTAAGATGGAGAAGAATAATAAGATGCGTTTGTTTCTCCAAAACGGTCAAGTTTATCTTTTCAACCGACTTCAAAAAGGAGGAGGTTCTCAATTCGTCTGTATGTTTTTTTTTTTTTTTTTTTTTTGTATGTTTGTTCCCCGATTACGCAAAGACGGCTGGACCGATTTGAAAAATTGTTTTTGTATTTGAAAGGGTATACTTCCAAGTTGGTCCCATTGTCATCAGATCACGATCTGATGATGGGATCTTGGAGAAATCGAGGGAACTCTTAAAATATTAAAGGCACACCTACAGTGATTTAGGTATATTTCATAGTGATTCGTGCATTTACTCTTAAAAAATACCAATTGATGAAGTGGAACTGATGATGAAGACCACAAATGACGAGCAGACCGATTCAATATTTCAGTTTGCCATTCAGTTACTTTAATATGGTATTGAGTAGCACTTTATTCTCGTCATACTACTACTCCACAATGTAATAGAGCTGATAGTGAACTCCTCAACAATTAACGGCCCTGCATCGGGGTAAGCAATATTTTTAAAAGGATTTCAGCAGTTGACATAAGCCTATTGTAACTTAAGTGAATTACAAACCAACCCACTAAAAAGTGAGAAATAAAAACTTTTTTACAAAAAAATATCACCGACTTCTAAAATAAATACAAGGCAACTAAAAAGCAATAAATAATGTACCTTGAATAACAAAAACAAATTAAACATTTTGAAGTTGGTGCCGAATAAAACATAAAGACTACTATTTCCTGGCACCAACTTCAAAATGTTTAATTTGTTTTTGTTATTCAAGGTACATTATTTATTACTTTTTAGTTGCCTTGTATTTATTTTAGAAGTCGGTGATATTTTTTTGTAAAAAAGTTTTTTTGTTATTATTAAAACAGCCGTTACAATGAAATGTTAACTCTCAACACGAGTACCTAGTTTTATTGTAAGAATTCTCTAAAAAGTTATATTTAATAACTAGCTGACCCGCGCAACCTCGTCTGCGTATTTTTTCCCTGTTTTTGCAACATTTTCATTACTACTCCGCTACTGTTGGGCGTAGCGTAATGTTATATAGCCTTCCTCGATAAATGGGATATCAAACAGTAAAATATTTTTTTAATTCGGATACTAGTTCCTGAGATTATTGCGTTCAAACAAACAAACAAATACTTTTTTACGCCAACCAGGATTTTGTAAAAAAAAATAATTTTGTTTTTTATCGACCAATATAATCACGATGAACAATATCAATATTGTTAAAGTAGGAAAAATAAACATAAATAATTTTATTACATCACATAAGTAAACGCCCTAAGTATAAACTTAATGTTAAGACCTCATATTAATTACGAAAATTTAATTGGTAATTTGAGAAATACATTACAAACACATTTGAGTTCAACAATCTCTAAGATACCACTGAAGTAATAAAATTAGTAATAAATGAGCCATTTTACGAGTTCGCTTTTATAACCCGGTAAATTAGCGCTTCGGGTCGCCATGCAATTTGTGAGCTATGAGTAATTAATGCTTACGAAGTACCTATTAGGGTCAATTCATATTGAAGTGGCAGCGGTTGGTAGCGACCGGCACCGGACGGCAGCAAACTCCTCGGTATAATTGAGAGGTATTAACTACATATTAGGAGATACCACGATCTAAGTTTGTCTACTAAGAATTTGTGGAGAATGGAGAAGATATGGTTAAGAATTTGTATTAATAGGAAAGATGGAGTGTTCTATGGAATATGACGTCATATGGCATTTTTATTTTATTTTGTATTTTATAGAACATATTGTAACACTTTAATTACCCAAATTCTTTTATTGAACAGGGAAAATAAAATATACCTAGGACAGAAAAGTTGTCATTATCAATACCATTTAATATGTCATGGAAGATTTGGAAAAAAAAATGTTTCATAAATTGTTTTATGGCAGTATACTCAATGAAATGAAATGAAATGAAATGAAATGAAATGAAATTTATTTGCACGAAATATGGTTTACAAGGTGGTATAAATTAGGTACTAACTCTTTGATACGAGTTAGTAAGTATGTTGTTCTATGGAACAAAAACGGGGAAAAGGGTTTTTTGTACTATGACGTCATGTTCCATAGAACAAATATGTTAGCCTGCGTCAATTCCCATCGAATGCATATAATATTCTTAGAATTTGCCTGCATTTGTTTAATAACATTTATCTATTTATAATTTATTCATGAAGGTGGTGCGGTTTTTTGTTAGACTAGCTATCCCGCGCAACTTCGACTGCTTTCTTTCGATTGCTGCTCCGCTCCTATTAATTGTAGCGTAATGTTTTATAGCCTATAGCCTTCCTCGATAAATGGTCTATCCAATAGTGAAAGAATTTTTCAATTCGGAACAGTTCCTGAGATTACCGCATTCAAACAAACAAACTCTTCAACTTTGTAATATTATTATGACAAGGGTAATGATATACGACCATATCAATCTTCAAAATATTGTAGATAAAAGAGAGACTCATTAAAATGGAACCTTCGAAGAAACCCTATAAGTATATGTAAGCAAAAAATAACATCATGGTGACTCATACAATCTTAGAACAATTAGTTCTGAGACTACAATAAAATTAAATGCACAGTTTGATATTTGTCTGAACTAGGTTAAAGCTTGAGAAATCAAAATTGTAATGTTGACTTGTAGTGGACTATTCAATAGTGATAATGTTTGAAAAATCCGCAACTACTTTTACAGGATCATTTATAGACGTTTATTAGCGGCTCTCATTCAATTCAAATCATTCGGGCAATACTAAACATTTTGCAATGGAAATAAAGGCTAATATCGTTTGAATAGTCAAACTGCCGACCGCTTCGCTGACCGCTACCACTTCAGTATGAATTGACCCTTACATGTTACTGTAAAACCTTTTACATCGAGTGGTTTTTGATGTTATGTTGTAAAATGTCATTTGAGTGAAATGAGAACTGTCCTTTTAGTCGAACATTAAAAGGTTCGCCAGATGGGACACCTAGTTGTGATGTTAGTAGGGTGTAGCATAGGAAATGACACTAAAATAAATAATAAAAATAAAAAACTCGTCTGCTTTTGGAAACAAGATAATTTTAAGTCATGCAGTCGGAGGCATTAAAAAATCCCAGTGAACTTAACAAAATTCATCTGACTGCATGATTTAAGGTTATCTTGTTTCCAACATTTTTTACGCAGGCGAGTTTTTTATTTTAAATATTTATTTTTAGTTTAATACTTTTTAGTAGTTGTAAGACGTCATAACTGCAACTATTAAAAAAATAAGAATAGAATAGAATAGAATAATTGTATTTGCAAGAAAAGTGGTACAAAATTGTTGTTATAAAAGAGAATTAGATCATCACATTTCACCAGTTTAGGCATGCAAACACAATAACATTTTGATACATGAATCATTAATAATTATTTCATAGGTACATTAAATTTTTCCAATATCTATCATTATATTATGTCAATATTCAAATTTATTATTTCAGCTATTCCATTTCAATTTCACAAATAAAAAATTAATAAATTGGTATAATAAAATACAAATATGACAAGTTTCCTCATAAAATTAAATAAATTAGATTCGAATAAGAAAATATATATATTAGTTCATAATAATATATAAAGTCCCCGTGATACAGGGCTTGGACCCTACTGCAAGAGCCGTCTTTAAAAGAAAAGTGAAAAATTATTAAAAAGAGTAATAATACTTTTACATACATATTTTTTTCTCTTTCCCAATATGACCTCTGGCTGTCGCCATTTTGGATTTTAATTGCTGTCAAGTCTTTAGTGACACTTACAAGGTTAATATGAATCGATTGACGTATAAATCATCAAAATCGGCCCACGTATTTGGTCTATATTAGGCCACAAACGAACACACATACATCTACCATATCCACCATCCATACCATATATCAATAGCTACCTGTTTGACCTCTTTTGCGTCGCGCAGTCGGCTGGTGCAAAGAGCTGTTATAGCAATGATAGACATGCCTGTAAAACAGAACAGTAGCCTGCATGCTAGTTTAAATACAGACCCAGGCATGCTCGTCAACGTATACATATAACAATCAAGTAACACACGCAAAGAGCTGTTAATCAAGTATAGCAGCTGTAGGAATGTGTACCCGTTTTTCCCGTAATATTTATTATATTTAACAACTTTATGCACAGTTTTAGTACAAAGGCGGACTTAATGCTAAAAGCATTCTTTACCAGTCAACCTTAGGGTGATGTAGAGATACAAATCGAAATAGGTACAGTAAACTTGTTGGCAGTTGAATAAACGTTATGAAGAAAAAAAAAAATTTATGTACTTACGCAATTACATACAAATTTATATAAACATTCAAAAGCTCATACCATATTGACATACTAACGCGATAATTCAACTGTTTCTTCGAAGAATAAAGTATGAACTTTCACCTTATAGTTGAAACGGTTACGCGCCATCCTAATATTTTTTATAACTCTGAAGCAAGGACCAGATAACATACAATACGGACAATTGCCTCAATCAAAACGAAGCGGACCAACTCCGTAACCTGATCCAGGAGGACTTACGGTGGACAAGAAATGTTGCAATGGGACAGATTATTTTAACAATCGGCGTGATCCTAATTTACGGCATAATGAAAACACTGGACAGAAGAATGAAGAGTTTAACGGAAAAAAATAATAAACACTCGTGCAACAGCTAAGTCCAAATTACAGACGTCAGCAAATCACACCACAACAGGCGTCATCAAATTCCACCGCGTACAATAGCATTATTATTTATATACATCAGCAAATAACTAGTAAGGTCTAGGTCAAATTTATATTGTAAACACTATTACCATAAATTTTTTTAAAGGGGGGTGTACTGTTACAGTACAATATCTTTGTGCTGTATCTACAATCTACATCACAATCTTATGTTCCTTATCGCACGTTCAGTATTTATTAAATGTTTCTACTATCTGTTATCAACACGAAGTCGTTAGTATATAAGATGCACCTTTGGATAATTATAACCAGACTATACTACTTACATCTTTTGTCTCATTTATACCTTATCATATACTGCCAAGAAGTTTGGCAAACATGACATCAGACCAGTTCCTAGAGAAGTGTTGAAGCAAGCACATATAGCCATATGTGATTCTTGCTTAGTTAAGCGCTAGTAGCCGCTCTAAACATTAGAGAGCTCATGTAGAAAGCCTCCCCCTTAAAATATATTTTTTTATTATTTAACTAAGCAACCAAGTAGCAAATTCTACATCACACCAATGCACCAAATTTCATCAATATTCATTGTGTAGTCTTTGTGTAAAATGCCTGTGACATACGGATGGATATAAGGACATAACGAAACTACGGTTTTCGATTTTGCCATTTTGGCTAAAAAAGCTTAGAAACGATCGCCCGCTATTATTAACACCCTACCCTATGAGAACGAACAAGAATGTCCAATAAGACGGTTCGTTTGCCAAACGACAATTTTTTACCGAGCCATCGGACTAAATGTGATTATGAAATCGGGCGTATAACTGAAATGACTCCCTATTCATACAGAATTTGCTGACTTGCATGTCGATTCATGGTTTACATAATGCCTTTTGGTTTAGAGTGGATTAATGGATTAGATTTCTATGGAGTGTTTGTGATTTGATGCTTTAGACGAGGGCTATATCTTAAAAGATTGACTGTGAGTTTTTATATTCATACTAGAGCGTGCCACTTCATCTGTGTAATTTTCCCCGTTTTTGCATTCATTTTCATCGCCTTACTGCGATCGCCAACCTGCAAGCGAAGCGTGGCGATTATAGCAATTACCCCTAGGATCTACAATATGTAGGTTCTACCGGGAAGACCCGTGCCCAGCCATGGACCATCATATGGGTTGATATATGTATGGTACAATTTAGATGATAGTAGCATGAAAATAAAAGAGTTTATTGTTTTCAGTGCTCATGTATTATGTAGGTATCCCATTAAAAACATACATTTGAAAGAATGCTAAGTTCGCTATAGGTTTAGCCGATAACAGCAGTGAGATAACTAGAAACGAAGTTCTTTCAACGCTTCTTAAATCATAGTTCATTTCATTAATAACATTCTTCAATTGCTATAAACAATTTTTTTTGTTATTGGCAACTCAATAGAGCAACTTGGCAAGTTTTGTTCGCTACCTTCATTTCACAATTAGCTTAGCCGTTATAATGAACAAATAGACAGACAAAACAAAACTTAAATTAATTTTAGCTTACTACTGCGGCTCCCTCCACGTAGATAATTATTACATCTTTATTTCAGACAATTTCTATAAAGTTATAGTAAAACTAGCTGAACCGCGCAACTTCGTCTGCGTAATTTTTCCCTTTTTTCTTTTTTCTTCCTTTTTTTACAACGTTTTTTATTGCTGCTCCGCTCCTATTGGTTGTAGCGTGATGTTATAACCTATAGCCTTCCTCGATAAATGGGCTATCCAAGGATAAAACATTTTTTCAATGTGGCCCAGTAGTTCCTGAGATTATCGCGTTGTAGCGCGAAAAATAGATGTTGTCCGATTCTCAGACCTACCCAATATGAACACAAAATTTCATGAGAATCGGTCGAGCCGTACCGAAGGAGTTTAACCACAAACACCGCGACACGAGAATTTTATACATTAGATTACAATGCATCTATTTAGTGCAGGATATTAGAGTCCTGTCTATCAATATATATAGCAGTGACCTTTAGGATGCTATTTGAACTGCCCCAAAGTCAACTTATCATGGAGGTCAGTCGCTTGCGTATGATAACACAAAAGCCATTAATTCTCGCCTTGGTGAACATGCCAGAGGCTCTACAAAATCGAGGCAGCTCCAACAGCATCCAAGTTCATTGTTCTACTGGACGCGCAAATCATTGATCGATCTCTGACTGTAGTTGTATTAGCCTGCACATGTAGAACGTTTGACAGTAAGTTCTAAATAACATGTGTTTATCTGTGGCGCGGTGAGAGTATATACGACTGCTACGCAAGAGGCCGTGGGTTTGATTCCCACACGGAACACCACTTTGTGTGATCCTTAAATAGTTGTTTCGAGTCTGGGTGTACTTTGTGTCCATGACTTGTATGTTTGTAAAGTCCCCCGCGACACAGGGCTAGTACCCAACGGCGGGAGTCGTCTCTAAAAAAAAAAAAAAAAAACTGAACTTGGTTACTACCGTGCCAACTTATGGGCCAACATTTTACTCTGAATCGCCAACGCCCTGCGCTCCCTTTCAATATCGGCTTAGTCATCAACGCTTCGATAACATAATGGCCTAAGTACTTTAACTATTACAACAGTAGTTCCATTTCATTAAGTTTGATGATTTAAGTTTGACACGAGGGATTTTACAAACATACAAGTCACGAACACAAAACACACCCAGACCCGGAACAACAATTTGTGGATCACACAAAGTGGTGCTCCGTGTGGGGATCGAACCCACGACTTCTTGTGTAGCAGTCGGACACACTCCCACCGCGCCACAGAGGTAGTCATACTCTTTGAATTTATTATCATATTAATGTGGAAGTATGAATAATAATGTAAAATATTCAATAGCCCAATGGCTTTCTGATTACAATATATCCGAATGAATGTAATGAATAAAATCACTAACGACCAATTTATAACATTCACGTTACTATTAATGACTCATTTTCTAAATTAATATCAACAATACAACATTACAAATACTCATATTTACAATATTATTGTATGTTTTAAGCAATTAATGGCAATTTACATCGTAGAAATAATATCACCGAACTGTACCACATTAAGTCTCGGATTTCGTTCATTAAGCACGAATCGTTCTAAAATACGTCCTGGCGAACCACCAAATGGTGGTAACGACCACAGAATGACCACAAATACTAATGCAATGTTACTTTGTTGTGGTTTACTATTCAGCTAATTAATATTCGTGATTGTGTTGTGAATTTGGTTGACATACGGTTGAATTCTCATACGCTACTCATGTTTGAAGCACTGTTTAACTTTTATGCTGTCCCTATCACTTTATAATGAATAGTGAAGACAGAAATACTTTTGAAGATGTTGTATACGCAGGACAAACTCCAAAATAGAAAAAAAAACATCTTAACCTGGCATATAGGCTGAACTATGTCCGATTTTCGACATATGTATATAAATACTTATTTTGTGTTGTCATTTTATGATGTTCGCTCTTTTTTCTTTGTATTAATGTGTAAAATATGTCGAAACTAATTATTTCTTCTTCTGCTTTTTTTATACTTTTGAGGACGTATTAATATAATAATTTAAAGCAGCAGTAGCCTAATGGCTAAGGCATCGGTATAGCAATCATGAGGTCGCGTCTTCGAATCTTGCCCATTATACTACCGACTTGAAGCCACTCCTAACACAGCCAAAGAGCTTAGCTGGTGTGGTTAACAGGATTGCTAGTAATGAGGGACCACGACCCCACATTGCTAGTTATCTTAAAAAAAAACGTAACCGCGTGAAGAACTTAGGAAATTAAAAAACATCTTGAATAATCGTTACTTATCCGGCTATGGCTTGCTTCATTGTTCTAGTAGATCAAATCTAGATCGCAATTAAGCCTATAACCTTCTTCAAGCTACCTTCATTCGAAATTTAATCTAAATCAGACAATGATTGCCTCTGCGGCACAGTGGGAGTGTGTCCGACTGCTACGCAAGAGGTCGTGGGTTTGATTCCCACCCAGGATAAAACTTTGTGTGATGAACATGATGGTTTATTCTGTGTCTGGGTGTAATCTATAATATGTATGTATTTAGAAATATATATGTATATTTATCAGTTGTCTGGTTACCATAGTACAAACTTTGCTTAGTTTGGAATTAGATAGCGTTGTGTGAGTTGTCCCCAGATATTATTATTATATTATTATTTCGGTGATCAGTGTCTTCTAACAAAAGAGAATAGAGACTTCTTCTTGTTCGAAGAAAGACCCACCATTTAGTTTTGTGATATAAAGCTTTTAAGTCGGGCTTGGTGCGGAGTGGTGGATGTCACAAGTTTTTGATTTTTTGATAAGGTATAGAATTTGAAGGTTTTCTCACGATGTTTTGCTTCAATGGTTTTCTGAAGGCCTTACGCTTTAGCAACACGGCCGCTTGCCTTGCTCTCACGCACACAACCATTACTTTTTCACAGTGCGTAGGAGCGTAGGACAAATATTTTTTTTTTCATACATATCACACACGTGGATATCGGTAATCGCGATAAAAACTATTCTATGTCCTTCCCCGGAAGTCAAACTATCTCCATACCAAATTTTATCTAAATCGGTTTAGCTGTTTGAGCGTGAAAGCGTAACAGACAGACAGACAGACTTTACGTTACTTTTACATTTATAATATTAGTATGGCTAGTATGGATTACGAATGTCTTATCAATGCTCGTTTTATGCTTTATCTGTAAGTTTAAGATTTTAACGAGTAAATATTATGATATAAATCTTTAAATTTCTTTTTTTCTTCTCCTAGAAAAAAATCTTTGGTTAGTCACACTATTTTGTGTTCTAATATTTATATTTTCTGTATAAAATTATGACAGAGCCGAACCTTGTTTCACGTATTACCCTTAAACAAAACCTAACCTACCCTTTAATTGTAGCAATTTAAAAAAATCACAAACAGTGCAATCACTTGCACAGAGTGATCTATTCGATTCAAAATTGTGTTCATGTTTTTTTTTTAATTTAAAATTTAATTATCTCATACATTTATATATTAGTTTGTGGACGAAGGCATCCTTTTAAGTGTATGAAAACACTTTATTGTTTGTTTGTTATGTTTGTTGCAACATTCCCATTGTTTCCCCGTTTTTGCAACATTTTTCATTGATACTCAGTCCTATTGGTCGTAGCGTGATCTTATATAGCCTAGGAAACTCACCAATAACGTGACTTACTATTGGTATTTTTTTTTAAATCGGTTTAGTAGATCGAAAGTTTCCCCCTACAACCTCACAAACATGTATATGTTTGTGAGGTTGTAGGGGGAAACTTACTTTACCTCTTTATAATATTTGTATAGATTATCTAGTTATATTTATTTATACAATCATAATCTGAGTCTGTACCTGTTGAGTTTTTTTTAAAATAATTGACAACTCCCGCAATAGGGCACAAGCCCTGTGTCGCGGGTGACTTTACATACATACAAGTCATGGACACGTAGTACACCCAGACTCGGAACAACAATTTATGGCACACAAAGTGGTGTACCGTGTGGGAATCGAACGCACAAACGCTTTCGTAGCAGTCGGACACACACCCACCGCACCAGTCGAGGCAGTCACGAGATTATTTTTGTTAAGTGATTAATACATCGTGACTTTTCTTGCTATTCATCACAGTAAAATGTTTTGAAAGTGTGTTGAAAGTTTTTGAACATAAAATAAAATAATTCAGTAGGTTAGTCTGTTACACACCCACAAATTAATCCAACGAATTCTTCACACAGGAAGATATACGTCACTCCATTCATTACACCACTCTATGAAAACCATATAAATGAAAAAAAAAACTCCACATTTTGAACAGACAAATTTCATTCCACAATTAAGTAGGTAAACCGGAAAGCATCAGTCAGCCGGGCGAGCGCCGGACGCGCCGGATAACCGGGGCGAGGTCCGGATAGCACGGCGAGAACGGAAAATTTACATTCCCGCTTTGTGAAGACTTTTGAGGTGCGATGGGTTATAATTGTGGGTAGAAAGATATAATGTGTAATCGTTGCTACGGAATTCGTAGGCTCGTAGGCCAGTGGCTACGACGCTACGAATTTCGTAGGTACGTAGCGAATTCATTCTAATAAGTTTTTAAGTTCTGAAACTTTGGATCGATTTTTATGAAATTTGGCTATAAGTTACTTACAGATACTTAATGTCATCATCAAATATTTACTATGTATAATAATGTAGTATTGTATTTCAAGTGTCAAAGCTATTTTTGACGTGATAACGACTAGCTGACCCGCGATTTTGACTTTGATTTGGTCTTCTGGTGCAAATTGAACCCATACTTTTAAGCCTTAATAACAGAGACTATCACCATACTATCGGTATCGGTAATGTGAATTCAGTTAACAGTCAATCACTGAGGTACTTTTGGTGAGAGAGCATGAATTTGATGTGCAAGTGTATGCGCAGACACAAGTGCACTCTCTATTCCCTTAATCTTATAATCCGATGGGACAAAAATCCGACTTGACCAGAGAGAGATAATCTACAGTCACGTCTGCTTATATTATGACACTGATTGCAGATCAAAGCAAAAAAAACACATAGAGATAAATTATTCGTTTACCGAACGGTAACAAAAATTCAGACAACTTATAGACTCCCAAAAATTATATAAGTTTATAAAATCTTATAATATAATATCTGGAGACAACTCACATAACGCTATTTGATGGTTTATTCTGTGTCTGGGTGTTATTTATCTATAATATGTATGTATTTAGAAATATATAAGTACGTTTATCAGTTGTCTGGTTTTCATATTACAAGCTATGCTTAGTTTGGGATCAGATAGCATTGTGTGAGTTGTCCCAAGATATTATTATTATTATTATTATTATTATTATAACAAATTAAACAGAGTTTGTACTTGTACTATGGAAACCAGACAACTGATAAACATACTTACATATTTCTAAATACATACATTTTATAGATAAATAACACCCAGACACAATAAACCCTCGTGCTAATCCCACAAAGATTTACCCTGGGTGGGGATCGAACCTACGACCTCTGGCCAAGCAGTCAGCATATGACTTGTTTTGTCGTTGAGTTGGGATTGATTGAAATTGCTTTTCTTAAGCAACTTAGGTAGCTGATAGCGTGGAATGCTTATCAATAGCTGTATATCTTCAACAGTGTATTTAGAAAAAAAAACAGGTTGCACTCCGGAAGTGCCGGCAGAAGTAAAACTTGAACAATAACATTGTGCATTTTTGAATGTTTTGGGATTTCATTTTTTTTGTTTTTTTTTTTTATCAGATTAAAAGTACTATCATTTATGTGGTAAAACACAATATCATCTATTGCGCTATCGTAAAAAAATATCACAATTAAAAAAAAATAACAATGACATGACAATTATAAATTAAGTAATAATAAATAAAGTTTATCTTTCAGAAAAATTACACACTGATGAATTTTGATAATTATTTTTCGATATATCTGACATAATAATAAAAAAATATGAAATAATAAATCACTAATCAAAAAACCCAAAATCAAAAATTAAAATAAAAAAGGGAAAAATATAGTCGTTACTCGAACTCGAATTGAGGTCTTCTGGTTTCTGGACCGCCTGATTTCCCACCTGGTGGCGAAATTTACCTTCGTATTCTAATTGACCGCCTCTGTGGCGCAGTGGGAGTATATCCGACTGCTACACAAGAGGTCGTGGGTTCGATTCCCACACGGGACACCACTTTGTGTGATCCCCAAATTGTTGTTCCAAGTCTGGGTGTACTTTGTGTCCGTGACTTGTATGTTTGTAAAGACCCCGCGACACAGGGCTTGTACCCTACTGCGGGAGTCGTCTATTTAAAAAATAAAATAGAAAAATAAAATTATATTGTAGCAGTTTTTTATTGCTCTCCGTCCGTTCTACGAATTTGCAATTAGGGTCAGGTAATCTACAAATTTTCGAACAGGGTCACGTGACGTCACCCTGACGCGAGTTTAAATTTTTTTACCCGTACCAAAAAAGTGAACAATTCACTTGAAAAAGCTTTAAGTAGGTAGGTACCATAATAGATGGTAGTAATAGGACATATGTACTCTCAAATTGTAATTTACTTTAATAACTTTCTGAATAATAGACCAATATCGAGAACATCGATTTCCGTGCGATCATCCAACAAACCACTAATTGAAAAACCTTGAACCTTGACCACTACAAATAGAGTTCAAAATCGAACAAGCTTGACCTCTGTAGCAACTTAGGTACAATTCTCCAATAATAATTTGAACTATAAGCAGTTGACCTTAAGGTTTATTTTCTAATACATTGTGTCAGAAATACCAGCATTGTCAAGTTAAATTGAGATTAAAATTATTGTTTTGATTACACTTCAAATTGCTTTGGAGGTGGTGGTTGATTGGTATTTGTATGAATTTGCGGCCGATATAAAGGCCCTTTTCCACGAAACAAGTTACGGCCTTGTTTAGAAGCGGCTTTAATAAATCATCGACATTAAATATACGAAAATAAATTAAAGGGTTTATTCGATACCCTCGGTGTGTGGTGTGCGACTACTATGCATGAAGTAATGTTTCGATTTCCTCACAAGGGACACCACTTCCAGTGATCTACAAATTATTGCTCCCCATTAAAGTGCAATTGAAGTTCCCCACAACACAGGACTTGTAAACTACTGCGGGAGTTACCTTTTAAAACAAAAATAATATTATCTTAAATCTAGCTGACCCGCGTTCATCCGCGTCATTTATTCCCGTATTGCAACATTTTTTATTGATGCTCAGCTCCTATTGCATCATATCCTTTTTTCGATAAATGGGCTATCCAACACTATAAGATTTTTTCAATTCGAACAAGTAGTTTCTGAGATTATCTCGTTTAACTAAACAAACAAACTTTTCAGCGTTATAATGAAATGACTAGTTTTTTTTCATTAAAACGAAGCTTAAAACCTTCCCAATTTAACCAGTTTTATAATAAATATACGTGCTTTAAAATCAATCTATTAGTTAAGTTGTTAGGATGCTACAGACAGACAGACACACGTTAAAATTACAACACTTCTCTTTTGCATCAGATTTTAAAACATTATACTTCTTTTGATGATCGTTGGAAAGAGTCGGGTAAAGATAAAATCTTCTTTGGTCTCCTAACCCATGTCGGTTACTTCGGCCAATCTTATCAATGGCTACCCAACTACGCAACAGATATTATAGTGCTAATACAAGTGCAATCCCTATTCATCCAATCTCATAGTCCGATGAGATGGAAATCCGACACGACTGGATAGAGATTAGGCGCAGGACCGACGGCTTAATGTGCTCCCCGAGGAATGGAGGGGTAAGCTCCATACCTCGGGGAGCACATTAAGCCGTCGGTCCCGCATGATCGTAAACGGTCATCCATTTATAAATCGACAGTGATAACATCGCTTAACCTCGCAGATATATCTGCTTGGTTGCCACTGAAACAGGTATCCAAAATCTTCATAAAGAAGCCGTAAATAAGGTCAAAAGAGTTCATCAATAAATTTATTTGACAAGGTCAGTGTCGAACTCACATTGTTTAATTGTTTTGTATTAATTTTTAATACGAAATCGTTCCGTGGACAGAGGGCTTTATAAACCTTTTGTTTAAACTCGGCTATTAAAGTTGATGGAGATTAATGCGGTAGTTATAATTTTGATTGATGAACAAGTGTCCTGTTATATTGTTAGTATTGTTACTTTAGTAATAAATTGAGAGATTTTGGCAGAATCAAAAGTAATAAGTTCAAAATATATTTAATTATTTTACGCTACAAAATACTGAGAAAAAAACGGGCAAGAGCATGTCGGACCATGCTCAGTGTAGGGTTCTGCAGCTTTGGATATATTGCATCAGCAAAAGAGCGTATGTTTCTGGCACTAACACCATTTTATCCAATAATGTCGGATATGATTTTAGTTTAAAGTATTAATAAGCGCCACCTTTGTAATTTTTTTCATATTTTTCACACAGTTCAATAGGGCAGTTTTAAGGGGGGGGGGGGGAGACACAATTTATGCAACTTTCAAAATGATCATTTTTAAAACTATTCACTCAGTCAAAAAGTTTATTAGAAACCTTCAAATGTTTTTAAAAGACTGTCGAATAATGTGCCACACGTTGACTTTTGCTAAACAAAAAACAGTTTCTGTCACATGTATGGAAAAATATTAAATCCCTTTTAAAAATATATATTTTTATTATTTAGCTATTAAACTAAGTATTGGCTACTATAAGACACCATTTCACCAAATTTCATCAATATTCATTTAGTAGTCTTTGAGTAAAATGCATGTGACGAAACTATAAGGTTTATTTTCTAATACATTGTGTCAGAAATATACCCTTAAGGTTTATTTTCTAATACATTGTGTCAGAAATACCAGCATTGTCAAGTTAAATTGAGATTAAAATTATTGTTTTGATTACACTTCAAATTGCTTTGGAGGTGGTGGTTGATTGGTATTTGTATGAATTTGCGGCCGATATAAAGGCCCTTTTCCACGAAACAAGTTACGGCCTTGTTTAGAAGCGGCCTTAATAAATCATCGACATTAAATATACGAAAATAAGTTAAACGGTTTATTCGACCCCCTCGGTGTGTGGTGTGCGACTACTATGCATGAAGTAATGGTTTCGATTTCCTCACAAGGGACACCACTTCCAGTGATCTACAAATTAGTGCTCCAATCTGAGTGTATTATGTGGTTTGTTTGTAAAGTTCCCCACAACACAGGACTTGTAAACTACTGCGGGAGTTGCTTTTTAAAACAAAAAGAATATTATCTTAAATCTAGCTGACCCGCGTTCATCTGCGTCATTTTATCCCGTTTTGCAACATTTTTCATTGATGCTCAGCTTCTATTGGTCGTAGCGTAATGTTATGTAGCCTTTTTCGATAAATGGGCTATCCAACACTATAATAATTTTTCAATTCGAACAAGTAGTTCCTGAGATTATCTCGTTCAACTAAACAAACAAACTTTTCAGCATTATAATATTAAATATTGGTATAGATAAATGACTAGTTTCTTTTTATTAAAACGAAGCATAAAACCTTCCCAATTTAACCAGTTTTATAATAAATATATGTGCATTAAAATCGGTCTATTTGTTAAGTTGTTAGGATGCTACAGACAGACAGACACACGTTAAACTTACAACATTTCTCTTTTGCATCAGATTTTAAAACATTTTACTTCTTCTGACGATCGTTGGAAAGAGTCGGGTAAAGATAAAATCTTCATAATAATGGTCTCCTAACCCATGTCGGTTACTTCGGCCAATCTTATCAATGGCTATCCAACTACGCAACAGATATTATAGTGCTAACACAAGTGCAATCCCTATTCCTCTAATCTCATAGTCCGATGAGATGGAAATCCGACACGACAGGATAGAGATCAGGCGCAGGACCGACGGTTTAATGTGCTCCCCGAGGCATGGAGGGGTAAGAGGCATAATCGTAAACGGTCATCCATTTATAAACCGACAGTGGTAACATCGCTTAACCTCGCAGATATATCTGCTGATTGCCATTGACACAGGTATCCAAAATCTTCATAAAGAAGCCGTAAATAAGGTCAAAAGAGTTCATCAATAAATTTCTTTGACAAGGTCAGTGTCGAACTCACATTGTTTAATTGTTTTGTATTAATTTTTAATACGAAATCGTTCCGTGGACAGAGGGCTTTATAAACCTTTTGTTTAAACTCGGCTATTAAAGTTGATGGAGATTAATGCGGTAGTTATAATTTTGATTGATGAACAAGTGTCCTGTTATATTGTTAGTATTGTTACTTTAGTAATAAATTGAGAGATTTTGGCAGAATCAAAAGTAATAAGTTCAAAATATATTTAATTATTTTACGCTACAAAATACTGAGAAAAAAACGGGCAAGAGCATGTCGGACCATGCTCAGTGTAGGGTTCTGCAGCTTTGGATATATTGCATCAGCAAAAGAGCGTATGTTTCTGGCACTAACACCATTTTATCCAATAATGTCGGATATGATTTTAGTTTAAAGTATTAATAAGCGCCACCTTTGTAATTTTTTTCATATTTTTCACACAGTTCAATAGGGCAGTTTTAAGGGGGGGGGGGGAGACACAATTTATGCAACTTTCAAAATGATCATTTTTAAAACTATTCACTCAGTCAAAAAGTTTATTAGAAACCTTCAAATGTTTTTAAAAGACTGTCGAATAATGTGCCACACGTTGACTTTTGCTAAACAAAAAACAGTTTCTGTCACATGTATGGAAAAATATTAAATCCCTTTTAAAAATATATATTTTTATTATTTAGCTATTAAACTAAGTATTGGCTACTATAAGACACCATTTCACCAAATTTCATCAATATTCATTTAGTAGTCTTTGAGTAAAATGCATGTGACGAAACTATAAGGTTTATTTTCTAATACATTGTGTCAGAAATATACCCTTAAGGTTTATTTTCTAATACATTGTGTCAGAAATACCAGCATTGTCAAGTTAAATTGAGATTAAAATTATTGTTTTGATTACACTTCAAATTGCTTTGGAGGTGGTGGTTGATTGGTATTTGTATGAATTTGCGGCCGATATAAAGGCCCTTTTCCACGAAACAAGTTACGGCCTTGTTTAGAAGCGGCCTTAATAAATCATCGACATTAAATATACGAAAATAAGTTAAACGGTTTATTCGACCCCCTCGGTGTGTGGTGTGCGACTACTATGCATGAAGTAATGGTTTCGATTTCCTCACAAGGGACACCACTTCCAGTGATCTACAAATTAGTGCTCCAATCTGAGTGTATTATGTGGTTTGTTTGTAAAGTTCCCCACAACACAGGACTTGTAAACTACTGCGGGAGTTGCTTTTTAAAACAAAAAGAATATTATCTTAAATCTAGCTGACCCGCGTTCATCTGCGTCATTTTATCCCGTTTTGCAACATTTTTCATTGATGCTCAGCTTCTATTGGTCGTAGCGTAATGTTATGTAGCCTTTTTCGATAAATGGGCTATCCAACACTATAATAATTTTTCAATTCGAACAAGTAGTTCCTGAGATTATCTCGTTCAACTAAACAAACAAACTTTTCAGCATTATAATATTAAATATTGGTATAGATAAATGACTAGTTTCTTTTTATTAAAACGAAGCATAAAACCTTCCCAATTTAACCAGTTTTATAATAAATATATGTGCATTAAAATCGGTCTATTTGTTAAGTTGTTAGGATGCTACAGACAGACAGACACACGTTAAACTTACAACATTTCTCTTTTGCATCAGATTTTAAAACATTTTACTTCTTCTGACGATCGTTGGAAAGAGTCGGGTAAAGATAAAATCTTCATAATAATGGTCTCCTAACCCATGTCGGTTACTTCGGCCAATCTTATCAATGGCTATCCAACTACGCAACAGATATTATAGTGCTAACACAAGTGCAATCCCTATTCCTCTAATCTCATAGTCCGATGAGATGGAAATCCGACACGACAGGATAGAGATCAGGCGCAGGACCGACGGTTTAATGTGCTCCCCGAGGCATGGAGGGGTAAGAGGCATAATCGTAAACGGTCATCCATTTATAAACCGACAGTGGTAACATCGCTTAACCTCGCAGATATATCTGCTGATTGCCATTGACACAGGTATCCAAAATCTTCATAAAGAAGCCGTAAATAAGGTCAAAAGAGTTCATCAATAAATTTCTTTGACAAGGTCAGTGTCGAACTCACATTGTTTAATTGTTTTGTATTAATTTTTAATACGAAATCGTTCCGTGGACAGAGGGCTTTATAAACCTTTTGTTTAAACTCGGCTATTAAAGTTGATGGAGATTAATGCGGTAGTTATAATTTTGATTGATGAACAAGTGTCCTGTTATATTGTTAGTATTGTTACTTTAGTAATAAATTGAGAGATTTTGGCAGAATCAAAAGTAATAAGTTCAAAATATATTTAATTATTTTACGCTACAAAATACTGAGAAAAAAACGGGCAAGAGCATGTCGGACCATGCTCAGTGTAGGGTTCTGCAGCTTTGGATATATTGCATCAGCAAAAGAGCGTATGTTTCTGGCACTAACACCATTTTATCCAATAATGTCGGATATGATTTTAGTTTAAAGTATTAATAAGCGCCACCTTTGTAATTTTTTTCATATTTTTCACACAGTTCAATAGGGCAGTTTTAAGGGGGGGGGGGGGAGACACAATTTATGCAACTTTCAAAATGATCATTTTTAAAACTATTCACTCAGTCAAAAAGTTTATTAGAAACCTTCAAATGTTTTTAAAAGACTGTCGAATAATGTGCCACACGTTGACTTTTGCTAAACAAAAAACAGTTTCTGTCACATGTATGGAAAAATATTAAATCCCTTTTAAAAATATATATTTTTATTATTTAGCTATTAAACTAAGTATTGGCTACTATAAGACACCATTTCACCAAATTTCATCAATATTCATTTAGTAGTCTTTGAGTAAAATGCATGTGACATGTGACGAAACTATAAGGGTTCCGTTTTTACCATAAAGGTTCCGGAACCCTAAAAACGGGGCAAGTGCTTGTCGGGCAATGCACAATGTAGGGTTCCGTAGTCCCTAAAAAAAGTGTCTGGTGCAGTTTGATAAAACTAATCACTGTGGCTGAGTAGGTACGCATACACTTGTACAGTCAGCTAAAATAACACTATTTAGCTATTAGTTTTATACTAAAGGTTTTGAACTGACGGCCAATTCAACCCATTGTTTGTGCGTTGCCAAGTATCGGCCACAAAATCCACGACATTCAAACATACATTAGTATGAAGACCTCACAGGCCACTGTCGGCACGTAATCTTGCGGTCTGAAACTGCCGGCTGTCGACAGCTAGTGTGTAGGTTTTCAACTATTACCGAGGGGCAATAATTGCTATAGTGCGTGGACTATGCAGAACCAGGACGACAGGCGACCCGTTAGAGTGACAGACTGCAGGCGGAATGGTTATGTGTGGGACCCCTAACACTAACTCTTGAGGCTTGAGGCGTTGAGGCTGATGTATCCGATCTCGTGTACTCTTCTAATATTAGTGACCTCTTTTTTTGCATCAGTCCTCTAATATATTGTGTATAATATAATGGTGGCAGCACCTTACCTGCATATACAGTTTATAAACAGAGAAACATTGTAAACATTGGCAATTTGAAAAGAGTGGCCACGAGTTTTTATTGCCTGTTCTTTTCTCGGGCTTTACCTATTGTTTGCGAACAGGCATTACCAGTAAATGTAGAATCGACTTTTCACAAGTGTAGTATTTTGCTTCCTAAGTGAATAAATGATTTTTATTATTATTATTATTATTATAACCTTCGTAAACATGTGTCACTACTAGAGGATAGAATAATCTTCTTTTGACTGCCTCTGTGGCGCAGTGAGAGTGTGACCGACTGCTTCGTAAGAGATCGTGGGTTCGATTCCTACACGGGACACCACTTTGTGTGAACCACGAATCGTTGTTCCGAGGCTGGGTGTACTTTTTGTCCGTTACTTGTATGTTTATAAAGTCCCCTACCATACAGGGCTTGTACTTTACTGAAGGAGTCGTCTTTTAAACAAATAAAGTAAAAATAAAATATTGTAACCTTAAAATCTAATAATATTTAAGCCAAACAACATTAAAACCTTCTTTGTTTATTTCATTTTGATCGCTGTTTATGGTCAGTGGGTTATGGAAATATGAATTATTTATACTAATTACTAATTTGTATCTGACAACAGCTTAAAGTGACATATTTTGCATATATACTTTGAAGAGATTGACAACAAGTAAATAGGATAATAGAAAACTATATTTTATTATTTAAATAAAATAAAAAAAATACCATATGAAGTCTCAAGTCTCTAGTTATTAATAAACTTCAAAGCCAAAGTCAAACTTGTATATACCCTGTACATTTTGCCACGTACGTTGCACAGTGGGACATCAAACATTTGCAGTATTGCCAATAGTTTACGAGCACTGCTGTCACGTGTTTTGAATCGTAATGCTTGCGTACTATCTTGTTGTGTTCTATATTATACGTTCAAATAGTTTGTGGGAAAGTGTTTAAATAGCTTTATAGGACTATGTCACTTAGAATTTAAAAAACTAGGCAACGCATGTCGGACCATGCTCAGTGTAGGGTTCCACAGCATTGAATAATTGCATCAGTAGAAGAGCGTATCTTCATGGCACTTATGAGCGTAAGTGCATAAAAATTTTGTTGAGAAACGCAGTTTTTCAGCAATAACTCCATGACGGTGTATTCCATCAAGTCTAAATAATTACATATACCCTAAAAAAATGGCTACAGAACCCTAAAAACCCTACATGTATCAGACAAGAATTTAATTATACAAGACACTACTTTAAATTTCATCCAAAAATATTATATAATTTTTAAGTAAAATGCCTATGACATATGGATGGACAGACGGACAGACAGACAAACAGACAGACGGACGGACATGACGGAACTATAAGGGTTCCGTACTGCCATTTTGGCGGCACCCAAAAATAAAAAGGTACGAGGAACCTAACTAAAAACGAAATCTAAAGAACTACTATACCTATGAACCTATAGATAATTCATAAAAAGAAGACTTCGGCTAATAACAGTATCCAAATTCCATGAATAGATTAAATTCTAGGGATAGCTGGTTATTTTATAACGAGATCGTCTTTAGAGGATAATATCTGCGAGTAAACTATAAACTCTGTCTATACATTTAATATAAAAGTATTTGATCTCTGGTCTATATACAAAGGATTCAGGAACGAAATCGTTAAATCTCTACGGATTTTATGTTAGCTCAAAACTACTGCGTGGAAAATAAATATTTTGTATAAAATATTTTTCCTATCTCTTGAAAACGATAATGTAGAAATAAGAGAAAAATTTTCTGCAAATATCAGTATGTAGTTTCAAATAACACTTAACTATATATTATAAAATTATATATACTACCGGTCTTAATCGCGTGAATAATTTAAGGGAAAATACCTTGTTTATGGCCTGACATTTTGACCGTATTTCAACAGCCGTAGTCAAATTGCAACGGTCAGTCTACCCGTATTTTTTTTTTAGTTAATTAATTTAGTTAATATCGAAAGTTTATCAACATTTATAACATTTATACATTCATTTTAAATTTTCATGAATTCGTCAATTGTGTAGTTTTTCTCGAAATAATAATATAGTATTATTATTGCACTGTTTTTTTCTTTATGATACTCGATGCACACCAAAACGGAACCCATGCTCGGAAGCATAAATGTATCGACTCACGCACAAACGACGTACGCATGCACGAACGCACTCACAGAAATGCAGTCCGTAATTCTATATTCAGTAATCCTGTTTGCAATACCTTATTCTGCTCATTATACGCAGTAGTAAATCCAAGTTTCTACTTAATGGTCAATGAATTCTCACAACCTACATCTCTCCATGCACTGATAAACGATCTCCGTTCAGTATGACCACAGTATAAAAAATACAGTAAGATGACGTCTATGATGCTATGATAAATGTTAACAATGAGCGACAACGTCTAAAGTATGCCAGTCCTGGATATATAGACCCTGCTGTTTATATAGCGTGGTCTGCGTTCGTCTCTTAGTTCCTTCACGATTGGCCAGTCTACATGGCTTCGTCAAACGACTATGAATTATTAGACTGTGGTATTACCATTTGTAGGCAAATACACATTACTGAGTGACGTCACTAAGTGTCAGGATGTTCCGGCTGCCATTGTTGGACCGACAGAGATTTATGTCTGTGTACTACCTCGGGACATTCGGAAATCATCAGGCATTTAGTGTGAGTGTGTGGCCATATGTTCACATGTCAGATTTTGAGATAGAACGGATATGTCTAGCCTGAGGTGAGTTTTGTGAGAAGTTTGGTGCGAAATTATTGCTAGTCTATTTTCTTTTTATGCTAGTATGTTTGCCTGAAAGCAAATCCATGTTCATAATCTAGTAAAAGGTATCTTTTTAAGAGTGTATTTTTTTTGTGCAAGTAGCAAGTTCGAAATTTGACTACTATCAACTATCATTCCGATATTTCCCATGGGGGGCAACACGAAGAAGAGTGCGTTATCATTATGTAAAAAATGAGACACCATTTATAAATTTACAAAACAGTGACTGACTGAAAAAAGCACAAACTACTGAATGAAATCAGATGAAATTTGGCACACAGATAGTTATTATGACATAGTCAAAGAGGATTGGCGTGATTTGATTATCAAAATCAAAAGGAAAGCACATAAATGCTTCTAAAATTATAAAATGATGTGCACCAATTAAAAAACAAAAGATTCCAACCCGCCAATTTGTTTAAAATTTGTTGTTTATGTCTATAGACCTAAACAACGTTTTTTTCACAAATATATATGAAAACACAAAAGGTATTAAACTCGTAATAATTCCGTAAAATATAGTGAAAGGAATTGTTTTGCGGCCAATTTTAATTTCTTCCCAATCTCAACATTTTGAGTTCTCGAAACCGTGTAATGAGTTTCCAAACTCGTTCGCAGCGAGATTTATTGCTTAAAATTACTTCGGCCTCAAAATGTATTGCTGTGTCTTACTTTGATAACAGAAAGTCGAAAAGCGTTGACTTTTCGTTCGAAAACTGTTACAACATTTTCGGGGCAAGTATGAGAAATTATTTTTTGATAAATCTACGAATACAATTAACGATAGGAGTAGGTATATAGGATTCCAATTAGAAAAACCAATTGCGTAAGTGAAACATGAATTAATAAATTAGAAATAGCAAGAGATACCTAAAGCCCTTGATTAGATGTTTCAGGTGATCAATGAGCTAATCTCTTATTTGCTGAAAGAATTAGCGTTGCCGTTCAAAGTGGCAATGCTAGGTACGTTACTAAACGACATCGATGGGGTGGAGCATTTCCTCGGGCAAACTGGTTCCAGTCCCATTGATTAATTTATTGGTCATAAATCGGAAATATTTAGGCTTAATTTAAAACTTTACACAATACTGCGTATTTAAGAACGTTACCGCTAAAATTTGTGTGTATTTTATGGTGTGTAAGTAAACGACGACGAGTTGTAAATCTGATCTCTTGCCCCAATCTAGGTCCAGCATATTTGCACAAATACGCGAACTTACTAATTTGCGAAGTTTTGACACATTCATGGTTTTTCAAGCAGTGTAATTTTTTACACACATCAAAACGAACCAATCGACATATAATAAAAAAAAATCCAAAGAAATTCCGAAATGGTTTCGCAGATGACTGTGCGAATAACGCTTTTCACCTCTCATAACCGCGCAAGTATTGGCACAATGTACGAATCTTTGCACTATAAACACACATCTCAAACAGGGGTGGAACTTTGTCAATAAATTAAAGTTATATTAGTAAGTAGGTACCATACTTTTTATTTCTCTTTCAAGCTGGTCTAAGAGAATGCCTATCTGATTGTCGGTTTCCTTTTTTAAACTGGGCACCTTTCCAAAAGCTTTCAGATCGAAGTAAGTACGCTCCGGATGAAGGCACGCGTGCTGGTGAGATAGAAAAAATAAAGAAAATCAGGTGGAGTCATTTATATGCTCCCAAGATTATACTAGCCTCTTTCACAGTAAATTGTAGAAATTATTTATGGTTTTCTATTGTGGTATTATCGGATTAGTTCGGTTCAAGATTTATTTCTCTAGACGGGTCTACAGAAATAATTCGTTTTAGATCAATTCAATTCTGACATAACTATTGCTCAGTATTATTTTACCTTCATAGAGAGTTACATCTTGTTCTTCTGAGCTTAAGCATAAGCTTTTCATCTGGAACTGTCACCTAACGGTAACTTGTTGGTCTAGTGGTTAGTGGCCCTGACTGCTAAGCCGGAGGTCGTGGGTTCAATCCCCACCCAGGATAGAACTTTGTGTGATAAGCAATGGGTGGATTCTGTTTTTGGGTGATTAGATTAAATATATAATTATGTTTATCAGTTATCTGGTTTCCATAGTACAAGCTCTACTTAGTTTGGGATCAGATAGCGTTGTATGAGTTGTTCGAATATATTAATAACTCCGGTTCTAGTTTAGGTTAGTGTAACCTAAGCGTTTTCTACTGCGATGAGAGTGTGTTAAAAGGTTGAAGGTTTTGCGGCGTAATCTTAAAATAAAGATGTGTCATGTGATTCTTAAACAAAACGCTCTTGAAAGTAACGTATATTCCCACCTGTCTTGTTGAGTAGTTCTGTTGGAAGAACTACTGGTAATTTTTTTCCCATTAGCTGTCCCTAGAACAAATGGGAAAACACCCAGTCTGTAAAAACGATTTGCTTTATCTACAGTTCGTTTGAACTAACTCCACAAGATTTATTTACTAGTTATTCTGATAAAGCTCTCGAATTGAATATACAGTACAAGCAAATAACAGTTTTATTGTGACTATATTGTATATATTCTACGGTCGTATTCCTTTGAAGTAGAGGCTATCTTGAAGTGTCAGTCATTGTAATGAATATATATTACTTCTTATATCTCCGTCACATCTGAAAGACAATCGTTTCATATTTTTATATAATGGCATAATGGGATAATGGCATAATGGCATTTTCTGATAGTTTCTCTGGAATCAATCAAAGTAAAAGAATAGTCGAGAATAGTCTGGTCGTTAAGGCTTTTACGGTATTTTGTATTACAACAATATTTATAATAGTTGTTTCAGGTGTGGGTGCTTATTTTAATTTTTAAGGGTTTTTTTAATGGTGTCAACGGAACCCTATCGCTAAGACTTCAATGTTCATCAGTCCTTTTATCACAGGGCTGACGAAGTTAGGCTATACAAATTATAAATAGATGCTGTGCTTTGATGCTAGCTTGATTTTTTTATCAAATTATTAATTTGGTAAGCTATAACAACAAATAATAAAAATAAAAACACATTGTTTGGATGCGTAAGCTGTCATAAAACTATATGACATGCATTTAACAGAACTCAGTATTCAAAATTTGTTTGGTCACACAGTAGTCAAAATTTGACCATAATTAAGTAATTATATACATAATCAGAATCAGAATCTTTATTTGCTCGAAAAGTGGTAACCACTTTTCGAGCAAATAAAGATTGGGAGGTGTTACAAAGTTTTGATTCGTCAATTCACCAAATGGGCATGCAAACACTACAACATTAAGTTAGAATCTTAACTAATTAGACGAGATGTACTTACTTCAAAATAAAAATAAAAATAGGTATTTTGGTACAATTATTATTAAGATAGATAGATTGGAAAGAAACAATTATTATTTAGATGACAGTTAATATAATACAAGTCATTTTGAAGCGGCGGTAGACTTATGGCTAAGGCATCGGTCTCGCAATCGTGAGGTCGCGGGTTCGAATCGTACCCATTATACTACCGACCTGTAGTTGGAGGGGTTAACAAGATTGCTAGTAATGTGGGACCCAATTCCACATTATTAGTCACCTTTCAAAAAAAATAATTATGTACATTTTTTTAATTTAATTATTATTATTTTTAATATTTTTTTACAAAATTTCCCATGCAAATTCTATAATTATGAAAGAGCACTTTCATAATTATAGAATTTGCATGGGAAATTTTGTAAAAAATCTTGTATTGAGTAGAAGCATTGATGCAACAACCACTTACGCAATGCTATGCAGAATGTATTATAGGGTAGGTTAAGTGACCTGGGAAGCGAATCTATACTAATATTTATTAGATTTATTTCGGGACTTAATCGCGTGAATTATTTAAAGGTACGAACCTTTTATTTACCTTTAAATAATTCACGCGATTAAGTTTCGAAATATATCTAATATGTATAAAAATCGCGAAAGTTTAAAAACAATAATATACTAATATTATAAAGCTGAAGAGTTTGTTTGTTTAACCACTGATCCGAATTGAAAAATTGTTGGATAGCCCATTTACGAGGAAGGCTAAAGGCTATATAACATCACGCTACGACCAATAGGAGCGGAGCAGCAATGAGAAATCTTGCAAAAACAGGGAAATGTTAGGCCGACGAAGTTGCCCGGGACAGCTAGTTATATACGCAACTTCGCCTAAATAGTTCCGGTCTGGTGCTGGCAATTAAAAATTGAAGTGTGTTGTCTATTATATATATTTAATTTTAGCATTCCGCACTCCTTCTCTATATATAAACTATAAGTTTGCGAATTTTCATACTTGTCTGCCCCCGCAATAATCGTTAAAAGGGGTACAACCTTTTTGCTTTACGTATTAATATAAAGATAAAGAGTTTCATTCACATATAAACAGATACGGCGAAAATATCAAAGGGAATCAGTCAAAGGTTGATATCCAAGCTACCAAATGTGTACATAAAATAATATATTCGTAACTAATGACCATAAATGGCTTATCTAACTAGTCTGGCCATAAATAGTGTTACATAAACTCTTTTCTTTTCTACAACTTTTTAATTACTTTGAATTTGGAACGCGTTTATTATTTTTAAAAGTTCTTTCGATTTCGCGCTATTTCACAGCTTTAGCTTTGCTCAAAATCATCCGACAAAGAAATAATCTGTAACATTATTTCTTTGTCGGATGATTTTGAGCAATGCTAAAGCTGTGAAATAGCGCGAAATCGAAAGAACGTTAAGCAGCGAAAGTGGCAATGGGTTGGCCATATCTTCCGAAGAATCGATGGCCGCTAGAGCAAACGATTCCTAGAGTTAAGACTGCAACTTGGTAAAGTAGGACAGCCAGATGGACCGACGACCCCAAGAAGGTCCTGGGAGGGCCTGGATGCGCAAGACAGAGACCAGAGTGCTGAGGTGAAAATGTTATTATTATTTCATATCATTTATGGAAAATAATGCCTAGGTCTAGCAGTGGACCGCTAAGGGCTGGTGATAATTTCTTTGATTTGGGGATCCTTTAGGTTTTTCCTTTCCTTTAAACTATTTTTTATTTACTTCAAAATCAAATATACATTAATTTAAAATATATTTACAACATAGCTATTGACATTTATAATTCGGAACCGGTACTCCCGGAACTAAGGCGATAATAAACACTTATTTACAAAAAAAGACCGACTTCAAAAATAAATATAAGGTAACAAAACGCAAAAAATAATGTAGGTACAACAACAAAAAACATGTTGAAGTTGGTGCCAGGAAATGTTGTTTTATGTTTTAGATACCAACTTCAAAATTTTTAATTATTTTAAAAATACAGAATAAAAATCTAATCGGTCTAGCCGTCTGCGAATAATCAAGGTAGGTAAAACAAACATTAAAAAACACTTTCGAATTAAGAAACTCCTCCTTTTTAAAGTCGGTTAAAAAAGGGTTATTATTATTAGTCCAACTGGTTTCGACTTTTTGTGAGATTAACAAAATTAAAGACTCCAGTGTTGGTGGTTGGTGTTACCAACCAATTAAAATGTTTTCTGTTGCTTTTGCAATCCACACCATTATATTAATTCTTTAGGTTTAAAATAATTCAGCGAATTAGCATAACTGTGTACTTAGGAATTGTTCTAATTTACATTTTAGAGTTATTCCAATTTACACCTTGTTAGATAAGTATATTCGTTCTAACAAAAAGCTCTTTGTTGTTTATTTCAGTTTTCAGCACAGTGAAGAGTACAACGTTTAAGAATTATCATAATTTTATACAATTATTACTAAAATAATTAAAGTAAATATGATAAAATATTCGTGTTTTATCCTTTGTCCAATACAAAAGCAAATATTTATTATTATAAAAATTGTTTGTCAAAAAATCTCAAAATGTAGCTTCTTCAACGCCATATAGCGGTTCCCGACATCCACGCGGGTGGATTATTTGAATAAAAAAAAAAAACAAAATTTAAATGATAAAGGGAAAAAATCTATCATCTGAACTCGAACCAGTCTTTTTTTTTCGGAACCACCCTATATGACAAGAATAGCTCGTTTATAGGGATGAGATAAATACATAACTTGGCAATATAAAATACATCCGGACTTTTATAAAAATGAGACTCAATTCCCTATTGTTTGATGCGGTACAGCAATGTCATTCATGATATGCAGCTGGCATTTAGAATTGCCATAATAACTCTTGGCTTGCTTCGGGTTAGCGACCGCGGTATGATTGTAATTACGCTTCCGACAAGTACTGTCGCCATTTTCCTTTGGGAGTTCAACGTATATGATTTAAAATTCATTCATAATTCAGTCTAGACTGTGAACTACCACACAAGTACGGCTGTAAAAAGAAAAACAAATAGTTGTATTTTAAAGTTAAATTTTTAAACACTTTTTAACACAATATAGTAATAAACAAGTATAATAATAATAATATCTTGAGACAACTCACACAACGCTATCTGATCCCAAACTAAGCGGAGCTTGTACTATGGAAACATACATACTTATATATTTCTAAATACATACATATTATAGATAAATAACACCCAGACACAGAATAAACCATCGTACTCATCACAAAAAGTTTTATCTTGGCTGGAGATCGAACCCACGATCTGTTACGTAGCAGTCGGGTAAACTCCCACCGCGCCACAGAGATACCTATTAAGCTACAGATACGCTTTAATATCTACGATAAAATAGAAAAAAGAACTCATGACGTCAAAAAGTATTTCTTCATTAACTTATATTTATAATAGTAATAATAATAGTTTATTAATCACTATAAATCAATTACAATAAAAAACTGCACTATGACATTTCATTAACATAACATTTTATTTATCTATTTATACTATTACAAAATTGTAAAATAGCTGTGTCTGTAGGTTGAAGATATTAAAAAAAAACCTCAATAACTAATTAAGAGTTCGATCGACTAATTAAGGATTTTTGAACTCAAAACCATGCTTATTTAATTTGGTGACTGCTTGTTTGTTTGTTTGGGGTTGGTGCAAAAACTACTCAAAAGATTCTGATGAAATTTCGGAAGCATAATCTCCTATGTCCGGATTAAGGTAGAGGCTATATATCATCACGCTACTTTCCTTAAGAACTGGGCAATAGCGTATATTGGCTTATTGTATAGTGCTATTACAAAATAGTAAAGTAGCATTCTGTACATTGAACAAATTAAATAAGGGTTTTTGAATCCGAAATTTCGTTTTGAAATAAAGAAAGGAAGAAATGGTTTATCTCAAAATATTGCAGTGAAAATCTCCCCAAAACCCCACATGTTTAAAAACAGGCACTCACAAAACGACCAGTCTGTAAATACACTAACTGATATAATGGATGCGCCACCAAAATTGTCTTTTAATGTTTTGATAGAAGCCTTTCTATTCATATGCAAATGTTAATATCATGGAGAAGTTACTGTTTCACCGTCTGCTTTAATACCAAAGCGGCAAAGTTAGTTTGTTGTGTTCAAAACTTTATTTTTATTGTCCCCAACGAAACAGGTTCCGAGGTATAAAGTACTGAACAAACTTTCTGGTTTCTTTGTGCAAGTTCCTGCTTTTATTCCGTTGTAAATTGTAAAATGCTATTGTTTATGTTTGCTTAAGGTTTTTTTAATTTATATAACTTAAATAAAGGTGCCTATTATAGCTACTTACTGGCCCGTTGGTCTAGTGGTTCGTGACCCTGAACGCTAATTCTGAGGTGTTAGGTTCGCATGCCATCAGGTATAAAATTTGTATGATGAGCGCTATGGTTTATTCTGTGTCTGGGTGTAATGTATCTACACCTATCATATATGTATTTAGAAATATATAAGCAAATATGTTTATCAGTTGTCTGGTTGCCATAGTAAAGGCTCTGCCTAGTTTGGGATCAGATGGCGTTGTGTTAGTTGTCCTAAGAAAAAAGCAGAAGACCCCGGTTCAAGTCCGTATGATTATTATTTCAATTAAAATTTTGATTTTGGTTTTTTGATTAATATTGTTCATATTTCCTCAATATGTAATTCGTATCTAAATATAATTTCCAAAAATACGATTTACAAAATAAAAACAAAAATACCGAGCAAAGCTCGGTCATCCAGGTGCTTACTATATAAACGCGAAAGTAACTCTATATATCTGTTATGTTTCATACCTTTATTATACCATAGATCTAAAATAGATATAAAATCTGTACTGATTTCGATCTCATCAGAAAATATTTTTTACAAACTAATTGCAGTTATTCTAAAATATTTTTGCAAACCGACTTGTGAGTTTATAATAATAAAATTATTATGTATTAGTATATATATTCCGTAGCTTACATTACTACCTACGCCCTGAATGAATTTGTATAAAATAATATTAAAAATATCAATTCAGAGCATGTACCGACAAGTTCAATTTTAAACCAGCTCCACTATCCAGCTTGTATTAGATAGGAATAGTTTGGTTAATAGGATCACGTACCAAGACGACTGCGAAAGGATGTATACAGTGTTGTTATGTTCCATCTAAAGCACAACACACACACACACACACACACACAGGATAAGTTACATCACAAGGCAATAGTAGAGCTCGCGCGCACTACAAGATTTTTTTCTGTTTGCCGAAAGTGTGTCCCACAGTGTCATTGCACTAGCTGGAATGATCGACCTTTGCTTCGTGTTCTTAGTATCATAGAATAAATACAATGCCTACTGTAAGATTAATGACATATAACGTGGAATCCAGTGATTCGTAAAACACAACCTTGTATTAGTTCGCAGTCGGTTAACATGGACACAATCAGTGCAGTGTGCCCTAACTTTTCGAGAAACAAAAAAGTGAGGGTAGATAAAGATTCATTAAGTCTTACGGAGTCTTAACATCGCTGCGACAGTCCGCTTGTGACCACGGCCGGTGCAAACTGGTCGAAACGTCAAGCAATTTTAAAGTAAACAATGCGCGTTAATTCCCGTATAATAAATAGTTAAAATCATGCAACGCGAAAGTTTAAATGTTAGTTAATGACATGTGTTAAATCGCGTTTATTTATTCTCAAAACCGAAAAAGTAGTAAAACTTTGCAGGCTTGTTAATCGTTAGAGACATTCCCTAGAAGTGTCGTCTCTAATAACAATTATAAGCACTGACTTCCATATGATTTTGACAACTTACTTTCCAAATGTCAAAATGAAATGGATGTCTTATTGCTGTCGGCAGTATCCTGTACAGCGCACTACTTTACAGGTCAGTGTAGTGAGTCAGTATGTTTTATAATAAAAATTTGCAATTCGTCTCTAATTTCCTAGAACTGGAGCTCATGTCGCTGATGCAAAAGGGTAATTTTACCCTTTTGCATCAACGACGTGAGCGCAACAACTCGATGTCAATCCCATTCGGCAAACGCCTCTTACATATTTGATGTTCATTAATTGGTAGATATGATTCCTGTATTTCTTATGAAATGCTAAAAGTTTATTGTTTATTGTTATGCATTAAGATAAAGTAACTACAAGCCTAAGAGTTTAGTCAGACTGGTCGTCAGAGGTTTCGGTTTTTCTTTTGAACATACAATAATTATTATTACTTAATACTTTAAAATGTAAACTTACAGTAGCATATTGACGCGCTCTATCGATGGAGCACCAGAAACAAATTACTTTTGACGTGACAACGTCTTATAATTCCATGGAGCCGGCTGAACGCACGCAAAAACACGACTCATGAGGCGTTACCTCGCTCTGAGGCGTTCCATTTAAGTGCAAGCGAGAGCGCGGAACGAGCGACAAAGAGGTACAATCGGCCTCCGCGTTCGGCAGCGTTCGACATCTGGGGCCGTACCATGAACATTTAGATTATTTGCCAAGTACAGGGCAGTTCAACATCGTGTTTGAACCTGGCAGGTTTTTAATTTGTACCATGAACTTTAAAAAATTCTGTCCTGCAGCAACGTTCTAAAACACGTTTTAATTTTACTAATTTTATAAAGCTGAATAACAAAAACAAACTCAATAAAAGCTTGATTAATCAAAATAAACGATTAAACTTCTGTGCGTCTTTTAAAAATCATAATATCTACTTTAAATAAGACACTAGAATGAAGTTATAAATTCCCTTAGGGAGGATACGTTTTCGAACGAGCTTAGCTACATGTCAAAGATAGTGCTGTCAGCATATGTTTATATTCTATGTAGGGTGCTAAGACTATCGTGATCTCGGAAAATGACTTTATACATGGTATCTCAATACTACATGTAGGTACCTATTCCATTGCTACATAATTAAAATTTTAAAAATAAAATCGTACCTAACTAGCACAAATAACGAGACCATTATAAAAATCCATTAGTATGGACAGCCCTATAGGTAGTATGTTTAGCTAGGACATTGGTGACCGTAGATTGTCTCACCCTAATCTGTGGTCACACCCCTCGGTCCTGTGCCTAATCTCAGTCCGGTCGTGTCGGATTTATATCCAATCTGACTGAGAGTGAGAGAATAAAGAATGCACTTGTATCTTCGCATACCAAATACTTGTGCACTATAATATCTCTAAATTAAAATACTCTTTGCTAGTAGGTCAACTATTTATACATCAACTGCATGCTTATACATAGCTTGGCAAAGATAAGGATATTAAGAGACCGTTTTGAAATTCAATTGCATAGACAGTATTCCTATTGATAGTAATAAAACACACAAGGTACTTAAGTTTGTTGAAGCTTTTATTATGTATGGGCATTAACATAATTATTTTGTAGACTAAACATTCCTGCCAAATTTGAAGTTTACTACAAAGTTTATTACAATGGCTACAATTTCTTTACTGAGTTGATAACACTTAACAAATTTATCTGAGAAAGACAAAGTTTTGTTTAACTAAAGTAAATTTGAAAACAAATCAAATCAATTTATTTTTGCGAATATGACTAGGAACCTCTGTACATTTTTATATGGGAGCTACATAATACTATAAGTCTTTTTGTCATCAGTCAAAATATTGTAAGTAATGCTCCTTTTTTATTTACCTACATATTAAATTAGAACAACAATATATTGCGAAGTAAAATAATAATAAATAACATTGAATTGGATTTTGAGCTATTTATCACTGTGTATCACTTATTTATTACAACCTACTACACTTACTTGTTTTAATAAATGATTGTGTATTTATGACAGTATACAAAGAAAAAAGTTATTACTATTTAGGTACCTACTTTTTTTCATTTGTGATGTTTCATTTAGTCAGACTACATATTTCACTATTATAATATTTTTTTACTTTTACACTACCTATTCAATAAAGTTTTATTAGTTGGTAGGAATGTGTATGTATGCACTTAATCTTCTATACTTATAATAAATCTGTAGAGAGTTCAATTCTGTACATGAAATATATTTCCAAAATAACTATCAGGGGGTGATTAGGGATCGATACTGATGCTAAAAATGCAATCAGTAAAATTTTTGTCTGTCTGCCTGTCTGTCTGTATAACCGTTATAGAAACAAAAACTACTCGACGGATTTTAACGAAACTTGGTACAATTATTTTTCATACTCCTGAGTAGGTTATAGTATACTTTTCATCACGCTACAATCAATAGGAGCAGAGCAGTGAAGGAAAACGGGAGAAGTTACTCCATTTTTTAAGCTTTCGTCGCGTGTGCAACCGTAATGGTTAAAGCTACACAGAAATCATGTATGACGGAAATGTTCTCTTTAAAATTATATAAAAAATATCCCACGACAGCATATGTCTATCTTTTATGGTTGACTCACAATATCACGTGTAACTCCCGATAGCTTAGTAGTTCGAAGCTTTCTGATTATATTTGTCTACTCTTACGTTTATAACACTCTCAGTCATCCCTAATTAAAAAAGTTAACATAATTAACTATTCCATAAAAAATACTAATAGAAATCGGTATAGAAACACCAAAGTTATACATGAAATACGCTAATAATAAGCCATCGCGCGTGAATACTGAATCATGCTATCTATCTATATCTATACATATAATAAAATTGTAAATTTCACGTGTCTGTACATGGCCGAACATAGTGAAAAAAAATATTGGGAAATGTTCGAAAAGAGTATTTAAACACATTCCTACATTTTTAGAAATGTCTGTCTGTCTGTCTGTTTGTTTGAACACGCATCACGCAATAACTATTGGACAGATTCGGTTGAAATTTTGTATGTGTATTTTAATAAGTCTGGATTAACATATAAGCTATAATTTATCACGCTATTTCCCATAGGAGCTAAGCAATGACGGATAATGTTTGTAGCTATTTATCGTTATAAAACAATAACTACTTGACGGATCTTCATGAAAATTTGCAGTTTTATTGTAAATACTATAGGTCATTACTTGCACTATAAATCATTATGCTATCGTCTATGGAGAGTGAGCAGCAACGTATCTTTTGTCGAATCATTATGGTTTATCACAATTTTTTCCACAATAAGACATTATTTACAATTGTAACCCATGGAAACAATAACTTCACGCTAAAACTATTAGGAGCTAAACACAACATTTTCAATTTTCTTAAGATCAGCTATTTTAACCGTATTTTCATCAGCTGAGGTGGTCTATTGGCACAAGTAACGGTATTAAACGAGCGAGGTCGGAGGATCGACTCCCTAATTGCGAGTCTCTTTTTGTGTTGTGTTAAAATTATTTTTATTCTTTTTTTTAAGTATTTTTTTAAATGTATACTTATTTATACAAGCTTTTATTTTCGACTTTAACATGTTTACTTTGTTTAACAAATTTTCATATTAATAATCACTTCCAATAGGCACCTTTATCATTGTTTTGCATGAATAGTGATTATGTTATAAATGTAGAAATAAAAAACAATATTACATTACAAATAAACAGTAATTACTTGATATTTTCTAGAATTTATAAATGTTAATTGCTTAAAAAAATGAAAGATTAAGTCCGCGTTACATCAAAATAAAACACGTGGCGCCATCTGTGATTCGATATCTTCTGAGTGCCAAAATTGCTTACCTACAAATGTTAATAAACTTTCGCGATTTGTACACATTATGAAAATATATGTATTACGGGTCTTGATCGCGTGAATAATTTAAGGTTAAATACCTTGCTTACCTACGTTTAATATGCATGATAGTTTAATATAAAATCATCAAGTATAAAAATAAACTTATCCAGTTTTGAAAATAGATGGCGTTTAAATACAAATTAAAATGAATCAGGAAAATTGGTTTAAAAAAAAACTGAAATTCTAACGTAGAGGGATATGAATATATGATGATCTTAATTGGCGACAGGTTGACACACCTATTTTTAAATTCACCAATGTAGACATTATAAAATAATATTTTAATATTCTAAAGTGAGTGAAAAAAAATATTGAAATAAGTTTAGAAATAGTATTTAAACACAAAAAAAGATATCTGAGTATATCTTTTAGAAAAGTTTGAATGTTGTTTGTTTGTTTAAACATTGCATTCCCGCGGTACAAACACGGACACAAAGTAGGTGTACTTTAGACTCGGAAAAGATCGCTCGGGCAGGACATAACCTGCGATCATAGGGAATCTGTGAGAGTTTTTTCCATCATACCTTTATTACCTATGTATAAATTATCTTGAAGGAGCGGCTAGGTACCTCCGATTAAAAGGTCCGATTTAAAAGTGTCGGAGCCGAAGTTGGAGTCGGAGGTTTAAAATCAATCGGAATTTTCGACCTATCGGAGTCAGAATCGAAGCTCCTTAACTCAAAATTTCGCACGAGTAATTGGGCGGTTTCGAGCTTCATTTAACTCGAAACCGCCCCAGTACTCGCGTGGTGGGGGAATTTTTCAATATTAATAGTATTTGATGTGATGCAAATCAATTTTTTGTCGAGGTGTGGTCGTGGGAATTTTAATATTTTTTCTTCTAACCGTCTGGCGCCATAAACTTTGTCGCCCTTCATTTTGCTGCACTGGGCATTTGCTTGGCTTGCCATCCATAGATGCCACAGAGCATTGTGGAGCATGTTTACAATATGTTTTACACAGAAGTTGAATTGTAATATAAACTACCTTAATATAAACCCAACGTTCACGCGAACGAAGTCGCGGGCACAGCTAGTAGCAAAATAAATTGCTTACATGAATCAGTAGGTAAACTTAATTCTACAGTTTGCATAGATACATTTCTTTAGAGCTTTAAAGCCAATTTCTATTGAGTTGCTCTAAAAGGTGACATCATATCTTAAAAAGGACACAATGTATGGTATATAGTGATTACACTAAATTGGTTATCCACTCTTTGTGCATTTAAAATGCATAGGAATATTGTTTCAATTTGCTTTCTAAAACTCATCTTTAAGTGTATTTTCCAGTTAAAGTAATAGTCAAAATTAATACTTAAGAATTTTATAGTCTCTTTCACTTGATTATCAGAAAATTCAAGAGGTTGTTTTTTCAATATTAAGATTTAAGTATTTTTTTTCTATTTCTACATTTTATCACAGTTTGTACATTCAACAAATTTCATGTAAGTACATATACTAGTAAATCATGTTAGGCATTCAAATTAATGTATTTATTGTCACATTTCTTGCATTTTCTAACTAGGCATGATTTACTACTATAATAGGTGGTATCATGAGCAAATAAAACATCTTTTGTTCGATAGCTTTAAGTAGGTCGTTGATAGACGTAGTAATAAAGTTACTTATTTCACTGAATTTTGTCCAAGAAACATGAACTTATTTTCATCGCACTTAAACGTAAGTCTTATGAGTTTTGTTCACAGAAACACAACACTTTTTACATGGAATATACATTTCCATTAACACTGCTATCGTAAAAATATGTCAATAATTACTTTTATATTACGTATTGTATTGATAATACGATAAACATTTCAATTAAAGTTAGTTTACAATAGCTGCAAAATTTGATAGCACGGCAGTTCAATTATCGAGTTTCAAGTGTCAAAAGGTCTAAAATAGGCGCATGTCAGTTTCTAACCTGCTGTCAAATTCAAAGAATTGACAATTAAACAATAGGTCGCTCGCCGGCTTTAGTGACGTCATCGCTGACTCGCCTGCTTTTTGGCAGATTATTGTTCGAAATTAGCAGGGGGCTTAGACAAATGACACACGCTTCTCTTTCCACACACGCTAACGCGAAAAAATGTATGCATTTGACATAAGGTTGACAAAACGTCACGCGACTGTTGCTGAATTTGTAAACAAAAACCAACAGTAGCGTGTGCGGAAAAATAAGTGTGTGGCATTTGTCTAAGCCCCCAGGACAGTTCAATTTTCGTCTAAAATTGACCTGTTATAAGAGCTCATGGTACGGCCCCTGTTTCTCTCCTACTTGAGTGAGCGATGCGATCTGCTATACAATAATACATTTACATGTTTTCGTAAAAACTATGCACATTGTAAAAATAAATAAATAAAAATTGACATAATTGTATTTATGCGTACAAATAAATGTAACTTGCTCAATTCAATTGTGATTTTCAGTTACCTCCTTCTCTATATCCATACATAATATCTAACAAACAAATAAAATTAAAATCTTCTTTTGAAAAATGAAACCATTCCATCAGTATTTTCTTATGACGTTGTCACGTTCAACTATCGTCAGTAAACCGACTTTACAGACAACCGATTTTTTTAACACAAAAAAATGCTGTCATGACCTACGGTCGTGGTCTGCCACCAATTCATTATATGCGTTATATTATTACCGCCAAATGTGTCTTAACACTTGACGGTAATGATATAACGCGTGTTCACACCATTAAAGACTTGAGAGTAACCTTTGACCGTGGTCTGACATTTAATGATAATTTCTCCGCTCTTGCTAAGGAATCATTTAACCGGAACTCTAAGGATTTCCAGGACCCACATGCCATAAGAGTTAAGAAGTAGTAGTGGAATTCTAATGGTAGTAGTAGAAGTGGAATTCTCATACTATAATATATGTAATAATAACTTTAACTTAAATTTAAAAAAAAAAACTTTCTGGATCAAAATTAGACAGTCGTGTTTCGTCAGCAGCTCGTGTATCGCCGTGATAGATTACACCTCCAAATAAAAATATGTAGTTAGGTATAATGAGTCAACTCCCTTTTCGGTATTGCTTTCGCTAGTCAAGCTGCTATCAAGGATACAGCCTTAAATTCGCAATTTCACTAGAATTTTAAATATAAATGTTTATTTGTTAGTCAGTCACACCAGAATGACTCAACAGATTATAGTTGGAAATAGCACTTAAGAAACTTTTTATTCCGGTAACAAACTGCGGTGTCTTTAAAATTTTGACTAAAACGAAGTAGCGGGCAGCAGCTAGTATATTCTATTCTCGTCTCTCGACATAAACTGCGCCCGTCCTCAGTGTGCCATGCGCTTATACTGCACCAGTCTACTTGCTTCTCGACAAACTTAAACTACAATTTACACGACAAAATCTAATAGGGTATTGGAACCGCAAATAACTCAACAGAGCTCAGAACTTCGCAACAAACCGGATTATATTGTGAAATAAATGAGAATTGGCGTTTATACAACGTTCATAGCATCACAAACGTTTAAGGTGCATTTTGCACTCTAGGTATAAAATACAACCTGCATTATTCACTAGAGAACTATACCCGTGGGGCCGTCTCCACAGGCGAGAGAATCGCGGCAATACTATCGTCGCGCTACCTGTTTCTATACACGCTCGCGATTGCGACTAGTGGCTGAATGAGAGAGAAACGCCATCGTATCGCCGCGCGCTCGACGCGAAACGTGGCGCTCTTGCAGCTAGAGCTCTGTTAAATGCAGAAGTCCCGCCTCGAAAAAGTAAAGATTATCATCTCGAACACGTTACTAGTCGCGGCGATACGCTGGCGGATTATCGCTTGTTCGTGAAGACTGACCGACGATACTAGAGCGGAATCGCCGCGATTCTATCGCCTGTGCAGACAGTCCTTAAGATGACATCCAAATAATATGTACTTAAGTGTGTGATGGCTTTTCTCATAAGCATTTTCTACTAATATTAAAATGTGTGATAGCTGCACGTCAAAGAATATATTTTAAAATATTAACTTAGTTCAACTAATTTCAGATTAACAACCTGTGACGTTATAAGTTCCTATCGTCAAATCATTACTTTTAGCATTCGTTTTCATGCTTTTAAATTCAAAAACATATTAAATTGTGAAAAGAACACTTATTTTCAAAGAATTTTAAGACCTATTATTGCTTAATTTGTATAAAATAATATTTTTTCTTGTAGTCCAATTGTACTTAGAAGCGGAAACTTAGGTAAAATAACGGACTCGCAATCAAGAGGTATTTAATTTTAAAACCCATCCATAGCATACCTGCTATCAACGCAACGTAAACTTGTCTAGCAATTCAGCTAAATGTGCGATTCGTATTGCTTGTTATCTTAAAAATAAGACTAGGCTTAAATAGTCCCAACAATAACAAATACATTTAATAAATAAAACATAAAAGTTTTTCAAAATTTAGTAAAGACCAAAAATTATTAAATATTAATTTGGAAATAATAATGCAATTACTTTGTTCGTCGCCTAAAAGGGATTCTTTAAATGTCTAGACTTTTCACTACTATTCACAATTAAGTTCAAAAACAGATTTTGTTTGAATAGTTCATAACAATTAAATAAGAAAATTTCTATGAATTATTAATTCATTACAAGAAAATTCTTATAAATTTATCGATCTCAAAAACAAAAGACACAATTACTACGCATAATACTTATTGTTTATGAATTTAAAAAAGTACTACATTTGAAAAAAATCTTTAATAAACCCTAGAGACTAGCCAATTACGCAGGAGATAATTTTGAAAATTCGGCACCGTAACAGATATCGGTTAGGAGACCATTATTAAACTAATGTATCTTTAATATGCTTATAGTTAGAAAAAAAAACATAAATATGTTTATTGTTTATCATCTATATTTACAAGGGACCGTCTCCACGGGTCCGTCTCTACTATCTTCGGGTAGTCGAACGAGCGATTATTCCGCCAGCGTATCATCGCGACTCGTTCACACGTTTTAAGAGAGTGTATAGAAATAGGTGGCACGACGATAATATCGCCGCGTCTCTCCGGCCGGTGGAGACGGTCCTTAAGTATGTTTATTATGCTCTGCCTAGATTAGAATCAGATAGCCGTGTGCAAGTTTGTCTGATATTTTTGAATAGAAAAATACGAATTTGTAGGTACAACCCGGACATAAATCAGGGCGGGCGCGTAAAATAAAGAATATTCCTAGTCATGCAGATGCTCACAAATATGACCAATAAAAAATGTTATCACACCTTCAAATAATAATCCATATTTTTATGGTCCACAGATAACATAAACAAAGGAATAGACGTAAGTAAATCTGCATTTACGGGCACTTTTCAAGTTTATGATGGCAATCATTTTGATGACCAGGTTTAAGTGCCAGACTGTCTCGACGAGGGATTTATTCCTAGCTGAGGTCAGCTCCATCACATTTTCCTTTCGTTATATTGACAGGTTACGGGTTTTGAAGTTCGAGAGTTTACTACAATAATTTCTTCGTTATAATTCGATATTAATTTAATTACATTAAGTTCGGTAAATGGACAAAATTATATCTTAACATAATGTGTTTTTGACATGACATCTTATAAATCGATGACCAAATACGCACGAAAAATTATCACGTTACGCTTTCGATGCTAGGCTGAAGTTTCCTATCAGGGAATGGTGATTGCAGTGACATGCGATATAATTGGAACTATAGATGTCACAGGCATGATTGTGTATTACAATATCATCCAAGTTTTCTTATGACGTTATCACGTAAAATTATCGGTCGTAAACCAACTTTACAGACAAATATGTTCTTATTTACTTAAATACTTCTGTATTTATAAAAAACGATCCAAATCAGTCCAGTCGTTTAGGCGGAGTTAGGTGAGAAGAAGAAGAAGAATTATATATATAACTAGCTTTAGCCCGCGGCTCCACACGCGTAGATGTTGGTTATCGCGATAAAAACTATTCTGTCCTAAATGGCCTTTCTTGAGACAGAATATTTTCACATTTTTATTTAGTTTAGATTAACTTTTACCAGCGGTTTTGCTCCCCCCCCCCCCTTAAGTTTGAGTTTTGCCGATACGCCGATATTTTTTTTAATTAATCCTCGGACTTCAACGAAAAATGGACGAAGTTTTGCGCTTAGCAACAGATTTAGTGCTATCGCTCGCGGTTTCGACAGCGTGGCTGATTTTACAATGTTAAGGGTAGATTCGCTTTCAAACGCTGAAAGATGTGCTTCTTTATCCACAAAGCCAAATTTTCACAGATTTAATTACGCTTACTTTAACACTTGTTTATTCCAAATATTACCAAAAAGTAATCTAACTTTAAAACTGACGAAATGTCATAGACACTTGCCAGCCCATTTTTAACCCCTTACGGTTTGTTTTTCTAAAAACACTAAACATGCGATGCTTTATTTTAAACCAAAAAACTAAATTCAAAATTTAAAACATTTAACTTTAGTACTAATGAAGTTTCATACAAACTTGCCACCCCTATTTTACTCCTTTAGGGTTTGATTTTCTAAAAACACTGAAAAAAATGTTGCTTTGGTTTAAACCAATATTCTAAATACGAAATTTTAAAGATCTAACTTTAAACTGACGGAGTTTGATTAAAACTTGCAACCCGTAGTTTACCCCTTCAGGGGCTGATTTTCCAAAAACGCTGAAGCCCGTCTATCATTATTTTAAACCAAAAAGGCAATTACGAAATTTCGCAGATCTAAGTTTAAAACTGGCGGAATATCATGCAAACTAACAACCACAATTTTACCCCCTCAAGGAGTCAATGTCCAAAAAATCTCTTCTTATCGGATGCCTACATTATATAAGAAATATGTCCTCGAAATTTTATGTCTCTACGATCAGCGGTTTAGACCGTGCGTTGATCCACCAGTCAGTCAGTCAGGACAAAGAATTTTATATATGAAGAAGGATATACACTATACATAATATGTATTGAGTATATGTAATAATTCCTGGATAAAACCTATCAACTACAGCACGAAACAACTTATTAAATTCCTCCAAATTCACCTTTTTACCCCGTTCAAGAAACTCCAACCACTTGACCAAACAAATTATTATTGATAAAAAATAAGTACAACAATTTTCCGCCAATTCTCTTTACAATATTACCTGGCGCTAAATTACAAAATACGCAATTGAAACTCCTTTAAAAGGAGGAAAATTGCGAAACAAGCTATCCTAACAACGGATTCTTAATTAATTATTCAATCAGACTAAAGACGCGCTAAAAATAGGGTGTATTTTAAGCCCGTATGGATTAAAGAGAAAATATTAAAGCGCAGAGTCTTATAAGGGTATTCTGAAAAGGCACGTCACGATGGCAAGTCATCTCTTGCGTAAATATTTCAAGAAGTACGTGTCTTTGTCGAATATGGTATATGCTTTTAGTGAGGGTCGATTTTGGGACTTTCGCGATTCCGTTCTTAAAATTAAGGCAGATGTATGATGTAGTGAGGGTAGATAGTACTTTAAATTATTCTGAATAACGTAATCGATTTTTTTTTGTTAAATTTCTTAAAATATAATTCATTCCAATTATGAACTCCCTTTTGATATTTCCGATTTATTATTATTAATAAACTAAATAGTATTAAGCCGGAAATTATCATTTTAAAATATCACAATCAATCAAAGGTATTACACAATTAATTCATGAATATAATCAACGCTTTTTTAAGTTATAATTTAAAAATAATAACTGTAATATTGTAATAACTTTCACAGTAATTACAATGTCCTTTTTGACACCTGTCAAACCATTTTTTAAGATACCAGGCATTTTGTTGATACAACTAAAATTGTTGAATCAAGTGATATATTTAATATATAAATTATGGTATTTGATGTGCTATTTTTTACACTAAGACGTTGTTTTGTTGTCTACAGTTGCTTTATCGATAGAATTCTGAGTGGCTCAGTTTTAAAAATGTTCAATAGTATATTAAATTACCAAAATATATTATTCATGCGATTAATACCCGTAATATGTATATATATATATATACATATATATATATATATATATATATATATATATATATATATATATATATATATATATATTCATAATGTGTACAAATCGCGAAAGTATATCAACATTTATAGTATATTGAATATTTCCAATGTTATCGTTGTTGACATTGTAATTGGAATAAAGTAAAGTAAGCCGTTTCACGAAAGAGGTAGTAATAAATTAAAGTCAAATATTTTGACTTCAAACAGATATTCATTGTGTGGACTCCATTCAGACCTTTAACCTTTGCGACTGGTTTACATAGTTTAGTTGTAATAAGTATTCTGTTTTAAAAAGTATTATCTATCATCGTCTAGATAGACGATAGAAATTGAGAAGCGTTTTCACAAAGCGGCGGCATTCGGACTCGAAATCGTGAGGTCGCGGGTTCGTAGCTCACCCATGGTACTACTGATATGAACCTATTCCTAACGAACACCCCCACCGTCGAAGACAATGAAGGTAGCGTGGGGTTTGCACCCACTAAAAAACCCACCGTGTATATTATGAGCCCATTCCTAACAACAACCCTTTGAGCTTAACTGGAAGGGTTAACAAGATTGCTAGTAATGTCGGACTTAGTCCCACATTGCTATCTTTTAAAAAAAGGAAAAAAAATATTTAAACCGCGATTACATTAGGCAAGTTACTTGTATACAAGTTACAAATTACATGCAACTTGTATACGGTGGTTCAAGTTGTATGCAACTTGTACAACTTGTGTACATAATTTGTTCAAGTTGTATACAAATTGCATACAACATAACAAACCTGTATACAAGTTACAACTTATATAAGGTTTTTGAACTAGTACAAATGATTGAAATCAATAGTGTTTTGTTGTTGAAGGCTTAACAAGGTATTTTACCTTAAATTATTCACGCGATTTTTTATTTTGTACTAGCTGTCCCGCGCAACTTTGTCTGCGTAAATTTTCCCTTGCATATATTTCATAATGTTGAAGACTCGCCTAAGGAATAGCGTTATTAAAAGTAAGAAATTTAAAACATACAAAATTCCAATACGAAATCACGAAATTCAAATTTTGAACAAGGTGACTCAATTCGTTTCCAAGTAGGTACAGTGAAATTAGTCTCGAGAAATTTTTGCATATGTAGTGGTGTGTATGTTACTTAGATATTAGAGCGCGTTTCCACTATATCGTTCTGGCCCTTACAAAAATGTTTCAATATCCTAACATTACTATTTAATTTAATACTTATCCCTAGCAACACTCTGATTTTTGTTTTCAATAAAAACAAGTTTTTATTTTAAAGAAAAAGGTTTTGACTTTATTAAAAAAAATATGTCATTCTATTTCACGTCCTTGAGCAAACGACAAGGCGACTACCGTGAAACAATAAAATATCGTGTCGTTCTTTAGATGATAGTAGTTTAGCTATAGGTAAAAAGTTTTGACCATAATAATTACGAAACAAAACAAATAAATAAATCGTCACTTGATAGTGGAAAGTGGAAACACGCACAAAACCAGAATAAACCAGTTTACTCTGTCCGCAGGTGCCACGTGCAGTCTGACGTCAGTCGCTTGATACCGTTAGAACATAAAGCACGCATTTCATTAAAAAATTATAATTATTAGATACGTAGTAGTTTCATTGTGAAATTTTGTATTTGTTGATTGTTGTTATTGTTTGTTATTATTGTTAAAATATTTGTTGAAGTGTTTAATTTCAAGTGTGTAAGTGTTGTAACTTTATATTGATAATTCAAAATGGCTCCAGTGTTAAAACATGGTCGAGGCAAGCCTTTGACTTCTCAAACTAAGGAAGTTTTGTACTGTTTGTACAAATATTTCGAAAATGAGTGTAATAACAACCCGAGCAGTATTATGACCCCCACTCAATTAGTTGCTAAATCAACAGGAATTTCAATAGTATCCGTCAGAAAGGTAGTATCAGAAAGCAAATGTCGTCCTTCAGATCAGGAAGTAACATTTAAATCTCCTAAAAAGAAACCGAATCGTAAACCTACAATAGTAATCGATAACTTTGATCAGCAAGTTATCAGAAGAACAATTCATGACTTCCACATCACAAATAAAGAAGTTCCCACTTTAAAAACTTTGCACTCAAAATTGAAAGAAGATATCGATTATAAAGGTTGTGTCAGCACGTTACGAAAACACGTCATGTCATTAGGTTTTAATTGGAAGCAAACAGAAGATAACCGGAAACTTCTTATGGAAAAACACGAAATTAGATACTTGCGAATTAATTATTTGATGAAAATTGCTGAATATCGTGAACAACGCCGACCAATTGTTTACACCGACGAAACATATATACATACATCACATACCCTCTCGAAATCTTGGTCAGATGGAAGCACTTCAGGTTTGAAGCAACATATATTATATCGAAAGGCAACCGCTTAATCATTGTTCATGCCGGTGGTATTGCTTATGTTTAAAGCCGACCAAAAAAGTGGAGATTACCACAACAATATGAACTATGACAACTATTCAAGGTGGATTCAAACTCAATTAATACCCAACTTACAACCAAATAGTGTTGTTGTTGTTGACAACGCACCATATCATAACTCAATACAAAATCCTGCACCGAATAGTAATTCTAGAAAACAGCAAATGATAGACTGGCTGACATTTCGAAACATTGAGCATTCATCCACGTTGCTTAAGCCTCAATTATATGAACTGATTCTGCAAAACAAGGCGAGATTTATAGAGTACAAGATAGACGAAATATTACGACAGCACGGTCATACTGTGCTGCGTTTACCACCATACCATCCGGAGTTTAATCCTATAGAAAATATATGGGGGATAGTGAAAACATATGTCGCAAAAAAGAATGTCGCAATGAATATGAAGGTTATAATGTCATTAGCTGAAGAAAAAATGAACGCCATAACTGTAGAGGAATGGAGAAAAGTTTGTTTGCATGCTATTGAGGAGGAAAGCAAATATCAGGGTAGAGACGCAGCTTTAGACACAATATCAGAACGAATCATAATTAATTTAAATAATTCATCTGATGAAAGCGAGGATGGGGATGATTGTGATATGCCTGGGGTTGATGAATTATTAGAATAAAACATTTATGGCCGGAGAACACCTAATTCATACACGTCTTCACTGAAGTGAAAACCGGCATTCAATGCTTGTAATGTTTGGAACTGGCTTGTCTGCCTCATACAGTTCCATAGATTACAATGCGGTGGATACACATTTTCACGACCGTATTAGTACGTAGTGCGTATGCGTAGACGTGCACGCATTTGGTGTGCTCCAGCCACAAACGTATATTACCTTTAAAACAATAAAAACTAAAAATAAAATGTTGTTTTTTTTATTTGCTGACCATACACTACTACAAACGCAAAAATTTCTTCAAGCTAATTTACCTGTACCTACGTTGGAACATACAGGTTGATGCGAAAACGAATGACAGAAACAAAGGTCCCCCACTCATGGGACGTAGAGTGGTCCCACTTCAATTTTTATCTGAATAAATAAACGGAAAATTTTATATTAAGACACGAGGAATTTTGTTGATATAACTGAAATTGTTTTGGTATGGAATCGAGTGATATATTGATATGTAAATAATTATATTTGATGTGCTATTATTTACACTAAGACGGGTAAATAGATATACCTACCATATGCCTAAGGGTAAGCAATAGCGTTGTTTTGCTATCGATAGTTGCAGTATCGATAGTTATACTCAGCAACTAGTCACGTTGTCAATAGGGCTTACTGATACCTGTTCCGACTTTTTAGAGTCCTAATTTCTCAAACCGAAAATACACCATAATAAGTGTAAATTTTGACACGTTTACCTTTATTTCTTCTAACAGTGGATTTATATATTATAACGCCATCTTGACCATACATAATCAATAAATAATGTTATAAGCTACGGGTCTTAATTGCGTAAATATGTTATTTAAAGGCTAAATACCTTTGTTTTATTGCCCGATGTTTCGAGCGTATTGCAACGGCTGTGGTCACGGGTAGACTGGTTCAGTTCAGCGTCGCCTCCGTGAAGCGCGGGTTTCGGAAACTACCCTAAAAAATCAAGCGAGGATAGTTTAGTAAGAGGCTACTGAGTGAAAGTTTACGAACATATACCTAATACATAATCAAAGATAAATACCGTTAAACATTTTTTATTTAAATTAAAGGTGTTGAGCATAAGTAGCTATACACATATTCGGGCCATCTTGACTGCCTCTGTGGGCGGTAGGAGTGTGTCCGACTGCTACGCAAGAGGTCGTGGGTTCGATTTCCACACGGGACACTACTTTCCGTGATCCACAAATTGTTGTTCCAAGTCTGGGTGTACTTTGTGTCGGTGACTTGTATGTTTGTAAAGTCCCCGCAACACAGGGCTTGTAACCGACTGTGGAAGTCGTCTTAAAAAAAAAAAAATTGCCACGGGCACGGCGGTATCCCGATCAGCACTTGTTAATAAAGCCGAACATATTAAGTTGCTTAGACCGGCTTTGCCGAATGTGTCGACCCGCTTCAGTGTGTAGCCTCCCTAACTACTGATTTACTAAATTGATACTGGAAACACGCATGAAGCTCATAGACAATAAGAAACACAAACACACCACACACACACACTTTTTACACGTTAAATAAGTTATAGTTTTAGACATAGGTAATTGTTTTGTAAACTCATTTAATAGGCGAAGACACTGGCTGCTGAAATACAGTTGATACAAGTTCGCGATCAGAGTATTTCACATTCTCTGTAATATTTTTATGTCAATAAACTGTTATTACTAATATTATTTCACTTTTCATATTTCTCTAACTTTCAGTTACCTATAACTAAATCAGTTTTACATTGACTCGACTTACGAGTTGTTGGATATCATCTGGCCCGGTTTAAAATTCCTGGAACTAATTGACCCGCATATTAACTGCCTCTGTAGCGCGGTGGGAGTGTACACGACTGCTACGCAAGAGGTCGTAGGTTCGATCCCCACTCAGGATAAAACTTTGTGTGTTGAGCAAGATGGTTTATTCTGTGTCTGGGTGTTATTTATCTATGATATGTATGTTTTTATTATCAGTTCTCTGGTTGGCATAGTACAAGCTCTGCTTAGTTTGGGATCAGGTGACATTGTGTAAGTTATCCCAATTTGACCACCATAGCCACACACGTATAATTATCACCTAACAGCATTTTAGGATCAAGTACAATGTCTAGTAATCATGTAATTTATAGGCACAGAAGAGAGAGCCGAATATTTACGAGTCTATTTTCACGCTCATTCCTTAGTAATATATCTGTTAACAAAGCGCTAGATCTTTTTCTAGTTGTTCGTAATGATAATAAATGAACACATGATACTATTGCCTTAGTATCATGTGTTCATTTATTATCATTACATTTATTAATTAGAAGTACTCTAGCTTTTTACGTATTAAGTCTACCTAAATTTATTATGACCAAATAAAAAATCCGTCTGCGTAAAATGAACTACTGATGATTTTATTTTCTAATTTTGATGTCACTAGTGTCACTCTCTCAACTGAGACGAATCTAACGATACCTCTCAAGCTAAAATCCATCAAGCCATTTAGACTGTAGAGTCAGTTACTCGAAAAATTATAGCCCTCCTTCTTGCATTGCCGATAGTTCATACTTTTGACAGTGTTTAAATTAATAGCAATGTATTTGGCCCTCAAAAAACAAAAAAACGGATTGCACTCTTGAATATTTTGGAATGGTTTGGGATTTTTTTTTTATCAGTATTAAAGTACTATATTTTATGTGCTGAAATACAATATTCATATATTGCGCTATCGTACACGAACATGAAAATTTAAAAAATGACAACGACATGACAAATAAATCAAAAATATGAAATATTAAATCATAAATTAAAAAACAAAAATAAAAAAAAATATTATAGGGAAGAAATCATCATTTAAACCGGGGTCTTCTGGTTTCTAGACCGCCCGATTTCCCATCTGTCTTCTCACCAATCTACCAATCTTACGGTCACGTGATCATACCAAAAAAAGTGCACAACGCCGCTAAAGAAGTTTTCTTAAGTTTTCACTTCCTTTCCTTTTCACTCCCTTCCTACTAACCACTAGACCTGTTGGTCTAGTGGTTAGTAACCCTGACTACTATGGTCATGGGTTTGTCCCCACCCATGAAAAAACTTTGTGTAATTTTTTCTTTATGTATTTATAAATATATCAGTATATTTATCAGTTGCCTGGTTGCTATAATACAGGCTCTACACATTTTGGGATCACATGGCAGTGTGTGATTTGTCTAAATACATTAATTAAGATACCTTCAACAATAATGAAAAAAAAACACCATTTCTACCTTCAAACTTGTCACGTTCACAACATATAGTTCGCAAAAGCTCGCTATAAATTCGAAATGCAGGAATCGCAAGTTGCTGGAGCGTCGTGATCTTTATCGTCTTATAGATAGTAAGTGACAAACGACATGAAAGTAGAGATGATGTCCTGCTTGCGATTTGCTGACTATTCCCAGAAACAGAATCGATTTGTTAACGATTTCCGGGGACTTCATCGATTTGTTGACGAGAATCACGCTTCTGATGGACAGCGGCTACTAGATCCTTGCCTGCAAACTGTCTAGTACATATTTGTAATGTTTTTATTCTTAACTGTGCAGAATATTTATGAGATGGAGTTTTAAACAAAGAATATAAAGAATATAAAGCTCTTTAAAAATGGTTTTTTGTAAAGTCGGTTTATGGACGATAATTTTACGCGATTACGTCATAAGAGAACATTGATGGCATTGTAATAAACAACCATGCCTATGCATGCTTAGTTGGACTGGGCGCATGCGAGTATTTTCACCTGACGGCCACAATGCTTATGAGCAGGCGAAATCGCCGTTCGCTTTGATTAGCAACCAATCACAAAGGTGACCGCGTTGCAATGTGACACTTTCTCATGCGTGCACCCCGTCATTGATTTATAGGACATAATCACTTAAAAATCGAGGTTTTATGGAAATGTTTTTTATGTAAAGTTATACTTTTTAGGAAAGTTTTTCTACATTATTATGTAGAAAAGCTTAAAAAGGCGAAATATTTATCAAAATAATTTAGGTATTATTAGGTATACCTAAATTATTTTGACAAATATTTCATCTTTGAAGTTTGAAGAATCCGAAATGATCGTTGGTTAAAATACTGTTATTGACGTGTTCTGAATAAATGGGTGGCTCAATGTGGTGGCTCTACGAGATGTAAGGTAATGATCGCCAACCACTTTTGGTTACTAAATACAGTCGATCTCTACAGGGACTAGCCCATACTTATGCAGGATATAATTGAGCACTAGTGACCGCAAAGATAAGTACCAGTCATAACAGCTATCCCAGTAGCAATCAAAAGATACACTCGAAGCCTCATCAGACTGAGAAGAAATAAATTGCGTAAGACCATCGCGATCATTACGAGTCACTGTCCCTTAAACAGGCACCACCGCACCATTAGGCAGAAGGACAGCCCGCTCTGCAGCATAATTAATAAAAATATTAATTTCTCTCAATAACGTTACAAATTAAAGCCAAGTCAAACAAAACCTTTTGAGAGCTGGAGTCTGAACTAGGCTTAAGACCTGTATGACGGATCTCCAGCCTCTCTCCTTGTGTTATTATAACTTATTATTAGAATATTATTGGAACTTAATCGCGTGAAATACACACATCAAAAGTGTCTAGGGATCAAGCATTTTTATGCGGATTTCTTGAGATTGAGATGTGGCTTTGTAATAAATTTATGATTTTATAAATTTATATGGATCCTTTTTGGTGCATTTCATAATTTGAATCAGGAACTGTGAATCAAATTCGAGTAAAAGATGAAAATCAGCTGTCAATATTTTCCCTATAAAAACATACAACGCATTGAAGACATTATTAGTGCTACTGTTTCCCTACTACTGATTAAAACCAACGTTATTATGGAGCGGCGACGTCATTTAAGCAGGGAAGAAATGCTCAGAGCCGTGGGAATGATAGAAGCTGGTTCCCGGCAACGTACTGTGGCTTTAGCTCTGAATACAAGTCAGAGTGTTATCAGTCGACTTTGGACACGTTACCGAAGCACTGGTACCGTGGCTGAGCGCCATGGAGGACGGTATCGCTGCACCACACGGAGACAAGACCGATACATTCAAATCTTAACTCGAAGAGGTCCAACAATAACCGCCATGATGTTAGCCGTGAGGCTTCATCACTCTTCAGGGAACTTAATTAGCGACCAAACAGTCAGAAACCGCTTGCATAAAGTGAACCTTCATTCCCGAAGACCGCTACGGGTACCACCTATAGCAATGCACAATCGTAGGATTCGATATCAATGGGCTCTTGAACACAGAAATTGGGCAGAAGAACAATGGCGTTTCGTGTGCTTTTCTGATGAGTCTCGTTTTGGTATGAGACCGGATACAAGACGTATACGACACTGGAGAACCCCTGGACGCCAACAGCGATTAAAATCCTGCCAGGAAGTCCATCCTTATAGTGGTGGAACCATCATGGTATGGGCGGGTATTTGGATCGGCGGAAAACTGAGTTGATTTGGATCAGAGGCAACCTCAACGCTCAAATTTATGCTGAGACGATTGTATCAGACGTCATCGTTCCTCTACAAGTGCAAATCGGTCCCTTATTTCAGTTAATGCATGATAATGCACGACCGCACACCGCAAGAGTTGTAAGACAGACTCTCGCCGCAGCTAACATCAATGTCCTGCCCTGGCCTGCTCAGTCGCCAGACTTGAACCCGATTGAGCATGCATGGGATATGCTACAGAGAAGAGCTCTGCCGAATATGGAGGGTATCCAGTCGCAAGAAGACCTTTTTTTGTTGTTGCAACGAACATGGGCGGCCATTCCACAGCGTGATTTGGATGAACTCATTTTGAGTATGCCAAACCGATGTTCTTGTGTTGTTAGTGTTCGCGGTAGAAACACGGATTATTAATTGTTTAAGTTACCCAATAAAATTTTAAAGAAAACTGTTATTTCAGTCTTTTTTTCGAACTTTAATGTTAGTGGTTCAAATGTCAAAAACCCCTTTATTAGGAAAATGGCAAATTTCTTTATTAATGCAAAGGTGACTTGGTTTATCGTTACTGTGACAAACGAAAACACTTTATTTGATGAATCCTTAAAGAAATAAAAAAAAAAAATCAATCAGGAGAAAAGTTATTGCAAAAATATATGTTGATCCCTAGACACTTTTGATGTGTGTATTTAAAGGTACGAACCTTTTTACTTACCCGATCTTTCGATCGAATTGCACTGATCGTGGTCACGGACGTGCAATTCGATCGAAACATTATTTATTGACGTGTGTGTGTGTGTGCGACGCACCTCGGCCTAAACAAGAAGCTAAGTTCGGTTTTGTAGCCCTGTAACGTGCTATCCGAGGCACAAAGAGGTGTGATATTTTTCTGAAACGTCAACCAACAATGGACAAGTAGCAATGTTATTTAACATCACTTATCGCCACCTAGTCACGGATAATAATAGTGAAATAGTGAAACTCCGACTATATCTAAACAAAGTTTGCAACAACAATATCTGTATTGTAAATAGGTCAAAGTAATTTTACAAAGGGTATCTGCTTCATACCCCTCTATGCCTCAGTGAACATGTTATGCTATTGATTGTTCCCGTCATTATCACCATCGTTATGGGGTTTTTACGTCCCATACCGATATGGATATAGGAATACCATAGAAATGCTCTGTTAGGCTTTACTTTCGTCTGAAAACTAAGTATAATTACTGAAATAATTTTCATAGGCATTTCTTGCCAATTACTTTATAAATACAATAATTGATGGATTTGCATTTTTGAAAAATAGAATTTTATTTTTGAAATCCAGACTCAGCAATCGAACCCGAGACTTCCGTAGCCAAACCGGGGCCAGTAGCGAACCACCTATCTGGACTATGTTACTAGATCTCAAATTTTTCTTTTCCTTGATGCTCGCGAGTTAGGCCCTCGCAGCGCCATCTAGTCGGCAGTTAAAGAACTATCACGGCTTTTGTTATTGCTTCGTTACAGAGAGCATTTTAACAAATTATGATGTCGCAGGCCGAATATTGAAGTAATTTTTATAGGGATTCCTGTGTCTGGATTTCAAATTTTTCTATCTTTTAAAAATGCAATTAAGTATAATTACCTTTTTAGGTTTGTTAAATACCACTGAATTTTCTTGTCTTTGAGGCGAGTGTGTAGAGCGAGAGATCAGCGAGGTTAGGCAATGTTACCATTGTCGGTCTATAAAGAAACTGTCACATATCTCTCTGTGCCGCTGAGACCATGTTAGGCTGTAGGTCCTGCGTCGAATCTTACTACGGTAATACCGTGTTTTCATTCCATTAGACTAAGAACATGAGGTAATACAGAGTGTACCTACTTGTGATCGCACACATATCTCCTGCATAATTGCCTAATGCATCGATAGAATTTAATACAAAATAATATCAATTAACAATAAAAAAACCCGACAAAAGTTGGTTATCTGAAAAATCTAAGAACTTTCTAATTAAAAAAATGGTTATATGTCAAGTCGCTTTACGGACGAAAATTTTTACGTGATAACGTCATCAAAACGGAAAAGGACCATGCCTAAATAGCTTTTTTTTTAAAATTTTCAATTGTATCGCATGTCGCTGCAATCACCAAAACATTGACGACATTGTAATAAACAATCATGCCTGTGATAGCTTTAGTAGACCAGCTACAATAGTTCAGCCTATCAGCAAGCGGAACGTGACTGTGACACTTTTTCGTACGTGTCATCCATTTATATCGTCAAAAAACTTTATACTAATTTGTACATCAGTGTGGACGGTAGGATACCACAGACAGACACACGAATAAATATATTTTAAACCTCTAACGTCGGGGAAAATTACGTACGGACATACAGTATAATGTGTATATAACGACGTTTAAATTCGACGACGACTACACCTTGCTGCTACACGTTGTATGAAATATCATAAAATATGCCATTTTGTGACACTGACAACAACTGAATAACACATTGAATACTGAAGAAACTCATTTTCAAAATGGCTCCTTGCTTACGAAGACGCATAACATCGCAATAAATAACTTGCAGGGGCATTATACTAATGCATTCAACAAAATACTTACCTCAAATGCCATATATTTGTGCTCAGCTTTGTAGCACTTATCCGAATTGGGCTCAAATGAAGTCGATTTTTTAAATGTAAATTTCACTTCATTTGATTTGGAATATTGATTGAGTTTGGATTACGGAGGGTTACTTAAAAATACATTAGTGACCTTATTTCGATTTCAGCCAAATGTATTAGAGCTTTATTCCGTTCGCTTCCTTTTCAGAATGACAAGGTAATTAGTTGAATCTTCTTTTGATAACGTTTCTTAATATCTGTGAATTGCATATTTTCCGATCGAGTTTTTTAATTTTAGTAAATTGGTTTTTGATTAGGCAGCTTTTTTATTAACAAGTATTTAATAAGAAGTAATGTAGGTAGGTAGGTTATAGCGAATGTTGCTATATAATGTTGTGAGTCAAATAATAGACGGGTTCTATTCTTAATTAATGACTAGTTTAATTTGGTTAATACTATATTATTTAAACAAAAACTAAAACAAAGAGATTTACAATAATTGAGAGTGGGGTTTCAATATTGCTTAACTAGTAGAAAACCTTGTACGTGTTACTTGCTACTTCCTTAATATTAACAATTAAAAGTAAATATAATAATTTGTTAGGACGTGCAATTTAACACGTTTATATGTTTCTTACTTTCTATAAACTTATCCATCCATAATATTATCGAGGTTATTACATGGATAAATGTATCTTTTTACTAAAATATATAAAAGATTTTTGTAGTGAAAACTTCTTTAGCGGCGTTGTGCACTTTTTTTTTATGGGTAAAAAATGTTAAACTCGCATCAGGATCACGTGACCCTTATTAAAAATTCGTAAGACGGATGGAGATTAATGAAAAACTGCTATAATATAATTAGAATACGAAGGTAAATTTCGCCACCATCTAAAATGTTATTATAGCTCAAGTGAGAAATAGGGCGGTCCAGAAACCAGAAGACAGTGTCGCGCTGACGGTGGAGACGCGCAGTCGTCTTTTTCGCTAGTTGTGTCATAATATAATTATTTAATTCCCCATGTTTATTATTAATTACGATAATGGATGGCTTTAATCGGTCTCCGAGTGTTGTGGAAGATACGCAGAAAAATGATGAAGAAGAATTGATGATGGAAAGTACCCCTGAATCAGAAATGAATAAAAGGAATGTGGAGAAAAGAGTGCGACCAGAAAGTGAGGATATTAGTCCGGAAGATGAAGAAGGGTTTACAACCATAAACAGGAAAGCAAAAAGAATATTACGCAGATTTTACAGTAATAACGAAGATGTTGAGGGTAGACAAATAATAAATCCACCTACAACAAAATACTTCGAAGTCAGCCTTACATCTACTAAAATCTTACCGAAACAGATTGGTCTTGCAAAACTTCTAATGTCCGAAAATATAAACAATATTATACGAATAAAATACAAAAGTCCTTATCGAGTATTTATTTTATTGCAAAATATCGAAGACGTAAATAAAATACTCGACTGTTCTACATTTACAGAATTGAATTTTAGATGCCAAAGGACAGATCAACTAAGTTTTACGTACGGTATAATAAGGAATGTGGATTTGGAGGTATGCGAAGAAGATTTATTGAAGTTATTGCAAAGTGATGTAGACATAGTGTCGGCTAAAAGATTGAAACGTTTGGCTGATAAGGCGCAATGGATAGACAGTGAAGTAGTTCGTTTGGTTTTTAAGGGATCCGCCTTACCTCCGTTTGTCTCGGCATACGGGTGTCGCTTTAAAGTGGATCCATACATTTTTCCTGTAACCCAATGTTCAGGATGCTGGAGTTTCGGCCATTTGAAAAAGTTTTGCCCTCTTAAAAAGATAAAATGTCCTAAGTGTGGCCAGGATCACGAAAACTGTGAAACTATATCTTATGTGTGTATAAACTGCAAGGGCCCGCATATGGCTTTAGATAAGAACTGCTCCTATTACATAAAAGAGAAAAAAATTCGAGTCATCATGAGCGCTAATCAATGCTCATACAAAAAAGCCTTAGAACTATATAGACAACCCGACTCTAGTAATAACTATATGCCATTTAAATTTTCGGCCACAAATAAATTTATCACCAATACATCGAACACTCGCTATAGAGACGCAGTTTTACTCAAGGAAAAGGAAACGGAAACAGGTTCAGAAGATATAAGTGAAGAGGATGAAATAAATCAAGAGGAAGAAATTGCAACAAAAACCAGTTTAAAAAGAAGACCGAATAAAAAACTACATAAACCGAATAAGAAGAAAACATCTCTAAATAAAAATACACATCACAATCCAATTTATGAAGATATCGAACAGAGAGGTAGACATGAATCATCTCAAGGTAGGAACTCTGAAACATTACCTGAAACAAGTATCTCCAGATTTAGAAAGTTTATAAACAAGATTAAAACAATCATTGTAAGTGAAAGCTCATTTGAGGATAAAATCAGCCGTTGTATGAAGATTGTAGTTGAAGAAATGATATCTTTGGTTATGATTTGTTTTAAAAATGTAGATTTAACTGATAAACTTTTCTATATTCTCAAAAATGGCTAATGATGAGACAGTATTTGATTTTAATATCTTGCAATGGAACGCACAAAGTTTAAAGCCTAAGTTGGTTGATTTTGAGCTTACACTTAATCGAGAGAAAATTCACATCGCAATATTAAGCGAAACTTGGTTAGATACGGCAGAGCATCTTAACATAAGCGGTTATAATATATACAGGAAAGATCGAACCGACTCGTATGGAGGGGTTGCTATTATCTGCCACAAGTCTTTACGAACTTTTATAGGTCCTTTAAAAATAAATAATTGCGGCATAGAGATTATTCACGTTAGAATATTAAATTGTAATTTAATTCATAATATTGTATCAGTGTATTGTCCATCCTCCGTACGAACGTCTCAAACAGACTGGGATTGTGTTTTCTGCGCATTACCCAAGAACTCGGTGATCGCGGGCGATTTTAATGGACATCATTTTAATTGGTCCAATCGAAATGACTCAAGAGGTAACCAGCTGTTTGATTCTGCTTTGGAGAATAATTACGTTACTCTTAACAATAATAACCCTACAAGGATTAAACTGGTAAATGGTATATTACAACACAGCTCCCCGGACATTTCTTTTTGCACGACAGATATAGCACTCAATAGCAATTGGACAGTAACAAATGAAACCTTAGGCAGCGATCACCTAATGATTAAAATATATTTTAAGTATCAGGACGTTAGGAATGTTGTCTCTAATCGCAATTACAAGGAAGCTAATTGGTCGGAATATAGGAAAACTATTTTAACTTCGTTTTCAGAACTTCAAGAATCAGAAAGTGTTTAATTTTTGTACGATTTTTTTACGTCACAAATTAATATAGCTGCTAACAAATGTATCCCACTCAAAAAACTATGTACAAATCCGTGTAGAAAATTTATACCCAAGATATATTGGAATCAAGACCTATCTAAAATTACAGCCGAGCGACGACTAGCATTAAAACATTTTAGGCGAAATCCCACCCCACAAAACTTAAATTTATTAAATATAAAAATTTCTGAAGCTCAACGCCGTATTCGACAAGCTAAATCAAAATGTTGGCGTGCTTTTTGCAGCAATATACACGAGTCTACTTCATTATCAGACATGTGGAGACAAATGCGATGGATGAAGGGTGTTAGACAAGCAAGAAATTATTCATCAGATGACAGTAAAAAAGAGCTTTTAACATCATTAACACCAAATTTTGTGCAATGTCCAGATCCAGTAATTAGCAATCCCGATTCTCCCCTAAATTTTATATTTACTATGCAAGAATTTGAAGTATGCCTCAAGGCAAAGGATACGGCACCAGGGCTAGACAATATTACATACTCCATGATATCAAATCTCCCAGACGTTGGCAAAAAAAATCTCCTTAAAATATTTAACTTGATATACACAAATTCATGTATTCCTACTCAATGGCGGGATATTCAAATTATCCCAATTCCGAAAATTAACAATAGCAATAATAGTAATGTGAAGCTACGTCCGATTGCACTGATGTCTTGTTTGTGTAAAATCTTTCATAGCATGTTAGTAAAACGGTTAGAATGGTTTGTTGAAAATAAACGATTACTATCTCCATATACTACTGGCTTTCGAAGATCACACTCTTGTTTAGACAGTTTAACTCGCTTGATCACACACATACAAATTGGTTTTACACAGAATATATCCACTGTGGCGGTCTTTTTGGATATTAAAGGAGCTTACAATAATGTATTAATAGATCAACTCATTTATACTTTGAATAACTTAAACATTGGGACCAAAATGTGCTCTTATATATGGTCATTTCTAAGAGAAAGACACTTAATTATACATAGCGACGAATTAAATTATGGGCCATTCATACGATGGACATACAAAGGCATTGCCCAGGGTGATCCGTTATCGCCACTGTTATTTAATATTGTTACTGCTGAAATATGCAATAGTATACGTACAGTTTACATAAGTCAATATGCCGACGATTTTGTAATTTATGCCAATTATAAGCGAGTTGAAGATAGCGTCTATAACATTCAGCGATCGGTCGATACATTCATTTTCTTAATCGAAAATCTAGGTTTACAGCTGTCAAGCCAAAAAACTAAATATTGTTTATTCAGTAGAGGTCATAGGAGATTACCCATAAATATTAATGTTCAAGGAGTTCCTCTAGGGTCAGTTGAGTGTATACGATATTTAGGTATGTGGTTGGATAGATCTCTAAGATGGAGTAAACACATCAACGAAATTCATCAAAAGGCACAAAAATTCTTAAACATACTTAAAATCTTAACCGGATCAGCATGGGGTGTACACCCAGTACATGTTCGACGACTTTATATATCTCTTATAAGAAGTAGAATAGAGTACGGGTGCTACTTATACGATAATGCAGCCAATAACCACACCAGTAAACTGGACAGATTTCAAAATCAAGCGCTTCGTATTGTTGGTGGTTTTATTAAGAGCACCCCCATACATGTAATGGAGAGTGAGTTAAGTATACCACCTTTATTTATTAGAAGACGTTACCTAGCGTTTAAATTTTGTTTAAAATTCAAATCCTGGACCAATTATGTTTCGACAAATTACCTTGATGAATTAAGCGCTATGATGGGAGACCGATATTGGAATAGGAAAAAGAAACCACTCCTTGCTACTACTTACGACCTTTTGAATACTGAGGTAATCTCATCTTCTTATCCTCTTAGGATGTTTTCATTAAAATTATGGGTATCCAAAATTCAAGTTAAAAATATAATTAAATTAAATTTAACTCAGATTGTAAGCTCAAAGTCATCTTACGAACGAAATTTTTTAAAAGTCAGTACATTGCAAGAAATTAATGATCAATATAAGGGATGGCACGCTTTGTACACAGACGGATCAAAAACTCCGAATGGGGTAGGATCAGCTTATTATGACCCTAAAAACAATCATTTTGAAACCTTTAAAATGAATAAAAATGTTTCTATCATGTCAGCAGAGCTGTACGCATTATCAATGGCTTTAACTTATGCGAATAGTTTAAATGTTAACAAAATTGTAGTCTTTAGCGACAGTAAAAGTGGACTACAACACATTAGCAAAGCTTCCAAAGTGAAAGGTTTTGATATTGTATACACAATTTTAGACCAAATTAATAATTTTAATTGTACAGGTAAAATGTTAGCAATACAATGGGTGCCATCTCACATTGGTATTTATGGTAATGAGGAGGCTGACAAACTAGCAAGACAAGCAATTTTATCAGGTAATGTCGTAACATTGGCGCCAAATCACTCAGAAGTATTAAGTAAATACCGTACCAAATGCCATAATTTATGGAAAGAGTATTTTTATGAGAAGTCAAAGACTAAAGGCATCTGGTATAAAAGTATTCAAAGTGAGCCTCCTCTTGTACCATGGTTTTCTGGATCAGACTTAAGTCGTCATCAGATAGTCGCCGCACACCGTCTGCGATCTGGTCACATTCCACGTAACAAATTTGCTTACATGATGCGTAAAGTAAGTTCACCAAACTGTGAGTTGTGCGGCATAGTGGAAGATGTACAGCATGTATTATTGGAATGTGGTCAGAACGCAGACAAAAGGCAGCAACTGATGAAGTCCCTGAATTTAGCTGCTATGGATGTGGGACTTTTCCATGGTATTTTGGCAGATCCCACATGTAGTTCAGCCAAAATCCTGTTTTCGTTTATTTAATGTTAGTAGTTAAGTTAGTATAAGTTACGATGGGATTGGCATCGTCACTTCCGTGTACAAAAATCCCCTAAATAAATAAGAAAAAAAAAAAAAAAAAAAAAAAGAAACCAGAAGAGCCTAGTTCGAGTCCGAGCAAAGATTATTTTTTCCCTTTTTTATTTTAATTTTTGATTTTGGTTTTTGATTTGTGATTTGTCATGTCGTTGTCATTGTTATTTTTTAAATTGACATGTTTGTGTACAATAGCGCAATAGATGAATATTGTATTTAACCACATAAATGTTAGTACTTTTATACTAATAAAAAAATAATCCATTCCAAAATATTCAAAAATGCACAACGTTAATGTTCAAGATTTCGCTTCTGTCGGAACTCCCGGAGTTTAACCAGTTTTTTTTTGTTATTTTGACTGTAGCATTTCATAAAAACAATAATATAATACGCATAGGTATAGAACGTAAATTTTGTGAATTTGTTGTTCCTACACAAATGTGAAGAGAATTCGCCAGAATCGTCCCTTAAAAAAATAATCATGAGTTTGAAAGTACGTAGGGTTAAAGCTTCCTAAAATTCCTAGCAGGATAAACAAAGGTGTTTGTGTTTATCATGCTAGGAATTTTCGGAAGCTTTTCTCCGGGATTCGCACATGTGGATATTGATTATCAATACAAATGCTTGTACCCTACTGCGGGAGTTGTCATTTAAAAAAATAAAAAATAAATGGCATCCTATGAGTTAATCCAGGATATAAATAAAAGTAAAGGTTTATTTAATTATTTGACCTGATAACGTCTTATAAATTGATGACCATGTACAAAAAAAGTGTTTAAAAAAAGTTACGTTATTGATTGGTTGCTAAGCAACAGCGAATGGCGATTGCAGCGACATGATATGCGATACAATTAGAACTAATGTTATTGATGGTCGCTAAGCCATGCCAAAGGCGATGTGTGTTATTACGTAAACCGACTTTTCAGAGAACCATTTTTTTAGGCCCTTTTTGCATGTGTATTAAACTTTTAAAGTTAATCTACCTAAGAGATGAAGGTACAAACATATTTATTTATAATACTCGCAGGATATGTAGGATTCGATACAGTTCCATAACACGTAACACTAATACCTACTCAAAATATATGACGTCCTTTTTACGAAATACTTCATCATAACTAACCAATAGAGTACACTCAACCCGAAAACGCCTCTAGAAAAATAAATCTTCTATTTCGTTACCTTAAAAAGGGGCTCCAATATTTCTTCCATCGGAAAATCTGAACTATAAATTATACATGTGGCGTACAGATGTTCCCTCAATTCTTCGAGATAATTATTTATTAAAAACATGCATCACGCGGCCGATGGCCCTTTGAAGCCGGCTAGTGTTATGTATTATTCATAAGGTGCCAACTCAAGAATCTCTTTGCGATTTATATAGGACATACAGGCGTAGGTGTTGGGTAACGGAGAGGAAACTTGTTCGACGATTTTTCTGTCCTTTTCGTGACGTAACGGATTACGTCACAAAAAGGAATGTAACAGGGGAAAGGTGGAAGGAATTTCTGCTTGAGAATTGCATTGTGTGTAAATCTGGATTATAATTGTTATCGTTTCTGTACACCATTAAGGTTTTATTCGTATAATCATTTATTTCTTGACTTTCGACCTAACTGTGTTGTTATTAAGTGACTTATATATATTATTATAAGTTTTTTATCATATTATTTAAGTATAGTTTCACTCAAAAATGTACCCTATGTAATGTAATGTACATTAAAACTGGCAGATTGATCGATTAACTCACTCACAACACCGGGGTCTATACTTTTGAAAGCACATGGTGTCTACGAAGACATTTAATCTTGTAAATGCTTAGTTTATTTTGATATGTAATTAAGATGCTATATCATAGCGTGGTGAATTTTAGTAAGTTCAGAACGGAACTATAAATATAAATTTATACTTCTGTTCTGAAGTTGTTGTACGTTGCACCAAACAACAAAATCATTTCCGGCAAACCAATGTTGCCAGCAATTAAATCCTAAAAGAAACACTTAAAAGGCTCAGTTGTAGGTGTGTTTTACTTTAGTTATGAGTATTATATTAATAAATATATAATTTAGCATATAGTAAAAAAAAAGGTTGTCTGTAAAGTCGGTATACGGAAGATAATTTTACGTGACAACGTCACAAGAAAACATTAATGACATTGTTTTAAACAACTATGCCTGTAATAGCTTTAGTTCCAATTGCATCGCATGTCACTGCAATCGCCATTCGCTGATAGGCTGATCAGCAGGTAGAACGTGACATTTTTTCGTGTTTGCTGCCGGTCATCGATTTATAAGACGTTATCACGTCAAAATATATTACGATCACTACATCCTAACCCGTACATACAAAGTTACGTACTCTTTGTAATATTAGTCACTGACTCCGCGGCAACAGTACAGATGAACATATCTGCGAGGTTAAGCAACGTTACCACTGTCGGTCAACCATTGTTACACCGCGTTAAGCCGTCGGTCCTGCGCCCAATCTCTTTCCGGTCGTGCCGGATTTCTGTCCAATCGGGCAATTAGAGAGCACTTATGTCTGCGCATACACTAATGCACTATAATATCTCTTTATTAGAGGAATCCCTGACTCAGTGGCGACCGAGCAGATCGAGATATCTGTGAGGTTAATTAACGTTACCACTGTCAGTTCATAGATGGGTGACTGTTTTCAAAATTAATCACATCCCTCAGTGACTCGGAGAGCACATTAAGCCGCCGGTCCTGCGCCTAATCTCTCTACGGTCGAGTCAGATTTTCGTCCCATCGAATGTGAGACTAAGGAAATAGAGAGTGCACTTGTGTCTGCGTACACACTTGCGCACTATAATATTTACAGCGTAGTTGGCTAGTCTTTGATGTGATGGCCGCCGTAACCGAAATCAATTAGGATACCATTATTATTATAGACTAGCAACTTCATATGCGTCAATTTTCCCCGTTTCTTTCATTGCTGCTCCGCTCCTATTGGTCTTAGCGTGATATTGTAAAGCCTATAGCCTTCCTCGATAAATCGACTATCCAACAGTAAAATATTTTTTGATTCGGACTAGTAGTTCCTGAGATTATCGCGTTCAAACAAACCAACAAACTCTTCAGCTTTATAATATTGCTATAGATAAGGGTGAAAAAGATGTTTCTCATTCTTCCAAACCATGTGTATCAACAGTTAGAGATGTTAATGTGATTATTTATTAATGACACACGTAAATACAAGTTATTCGTACTAATGAAGCACCCGAAGCCTCTGGTTTTCTGAGTAATTGTCCTTCTAATATTCCGGAGGCGTATTGTTTACAGAGAAGTGAGTAAACAGGGAGATGTGTTTGTGATTTATTTTATTGTTTAGTTTTCTTAAGTCTTTTTAGAATTCAAAATATTTTGTTATCTAGTATCTATTCTGTATTTTTATTTTGGAAAAAATGGTGGGTATATATATATATATATACTAGCTGTCCCGCCCAACTTCGTATGCGTAAATTTTTCCCTTTTTGCAACATTTCTCATCGCTACTCCGCTCCTATTAGTCGAAGCGTGATGTTATATAGCCTATAGCTTTCCTCGATAAACGGGTTATCCAACAAAAAAAGGTTTTTTTAAATCGGACCAGTAGTTCCTGAGATAAGCGCGTTTAAACAAACAAACAAACTCTTCCGCTTTATATATTAGTATAGATAAGACTGTCTACGCGTGACCACGGCCGTTGAAATACGGTGGAAACGTCGGACAATAAACAAGGTATTTTAGAAATACAATAATCGCATTTGAAAGAATAATTTGAAGTACAGACCCAGGAATCGAACCCGAGACTTCCGATCGCTTTACCGGAGCGCGAAAGCCGAACCATTTAACCTGAACTATGTCACTAAACTTGAAATTTCTCTTCCCTTGTTGCATACGAGTTGGGCCCTCGTAAGCGCCATCTAGCCATGTCCTTAAGAACTATTATGGCTTTTGTTATTGCTTCGTTACAGAGAGCATGTTTAACAAATTATGATGTCGTAATTTTTATATGCACTTATTTATAGTAATTTTTATAGGCATTTCTTGCCAATTACTTTATAAATACAATAATTGCATTTGAAAGAAAAAAATCAAATTTGAGGGCATAGAAGCAGCTCTTGAAATCCTTATGACACCAATAAAAAATGTCTTATGAGGGTGATATAAGAGTACAAAAACTGCAGGGCAGCTTTGTGGCGAGATGAATGTGCATCGCGACACTGTGGTCCCGATGCCTCAGAGAGTCGGCCAGGGCCTCGTCTCCCGCTTGCCTTCACTGGCCGGCGGGAGTGAATACCAAGAGCGCCAGCAAGACTCTCGACTCAGTCTTGCCTTAATCGGCCGGCCGGTGAGAGGTCGCCGAACTTGTATGCTCGGGGGTGGAAGTGTAATTTTCAAGGGCATTACTATGGGGAAACCTGCTCACTCCTTCTTCGTGATGGTGAAACCGGCGCCGCATCGCTCGACACCCAAGCTGCTCACACCCATGTTGCTCCTGTCTCTGTCGCCTATTTGGCTGTATGCCTTTGGCGGCCAGAAGGGGGCCCATCTAATGAGTGGCGAGTCACCGCCTGCCCATTTGTCCGTGTGTTTTACTACGTGTCACGGGGCAGGCGCCATAGTCCTTCAATAGTACCAGTTAACCATTCCATTAACATATCACCTCCATAATCCAGTTTCTTGGTCGCCACTTTTTTACGTAATAGTTTTTAAACTAACCGGGGATTGTCGTTGGGTACATTTCTATAGTGTGTACAGCGATAATCGCCGGTTTGTGTCACATAGCCTTTAGATTAAAGTGTCTAACGGGTCTCTACGTGTTGGCTTGGGCTCCATACACGCCTCCTAAATGACCGGGACTCCATAGTCCCGTGATATGGAAACGACATACATAATAATAATCATACCATTTATTTCAGGCATCAATGGCCCATAGAAATATATATCTTACAGACTACCATATTACATACAATATTACAATAACAAAATTAAAATTAAAAAAACAAAAAACACGCCTGCTTAGAAACAAGATAACCTTGAATCATGCAGTCGGAGGTATTCATGAATCCTAGTGAACTTACTAAAATGCCTTCGCTGCATGATCTTTTTTTAACAGGCGCGTTTTTTATTTTTATTTTAATATTTTTTTTTTTAGTGCTTTAAGACGTAAGAACGTAAAAGAATAACTGTGACTACCAAAAACAGATAGTAACAAACTTTAAATCACTATATTATCCTAAACGGTAATTTTAAGTAAAAAATTATTTAAGAAACCTCATCATGGTTTTAAAATAAGATGACATAGTTTGTTGACTCTATCACTATATGGCGTCTGGCTGTCGCCATTTTGAATTTTGATTGCTGTCATGTCTTTAGTGACGATCGCAAGATTAATACAAATCAATTGACGTACGAATCATCAAAATCGACCCACAAGATTGGTCTATATAGTGCAACAAAGGAACACACAAACATACACGTCAAACACGCACGTCAAACACGCCCTCCGCAGTCGGGTAATTAATTTAAGTACCCGACAGGAACTCGTGCAGTGCAGATTAATGTGGCACGAGTGCTGAACATCTAACCTCATATCTCGATTATCATGTCAATCTGTCGAGGACTTTATATCAGAAAAATAATGGTTTTGTTAATTGAGTGGGTGCGCTTTTGCTTCCATTCCGTCCTTAAATCGGTTTTGTTACGAGACATAGTTGAGTGATAGGCCTCTTTTCTTGCCAATTTCGAGGTACTGTGGCAGGTGCGTCGTGGATTCGACCTGCCGCCTGCATAAAGCCTCATTATTTGTTAACTGTTTGTTTTGACGTTCCAAAAATTTAAAATAGCGATGAAGAAGAAAATGGGAAAACAATTGGGAGAATTGAGGGAAGCGTCAAGACGAACGGTCAGAAAAGTCTTGGAATGTAATTATTTTATGAATTGTTGTAATAAACCAAATAGTGACGGGGAAATAAGTCTTTTGATTCCCCACCATCGTGGAGAAATCGATCCTGTTACGCACCTCAGCACTTGCAATCTCAAGTCTCAGTACCTATATAATTGGTTTTATGAAACGAATCCCGAAACTTTGGACGCTACTTTTCAAAAGGAAAAAAAAACCGAATCCGTATAGAATAACTTTATTATCCGTATGTCCGTCTGTCTGTAAAGACCTGTCATCTAGGATACGCGTGGAGGTATCGAGTTGAAAATAAAACCATAAACTCAAGGGTCCTGTCCCTAAAATCAATAAAAAAAATCAAACTTCTAAGTTAACGTGAAAAAAGATACGGCCGTTAATGCCGCAAAAAACTATAGTGTTATTAGGGTAGATGACTGTCAACTCAAATCAGTATCTTTTTAAGAAACATCAAAACGATGCGCCTCGACTAATTTATATGAAATACAAAACAATGACGTCATTCTTTTTTATGGTCAAATCATGTAGTTTCAATGTTTGTTTTGATGTTTATACATTCATGACAACGTAAAATTGTAGAGAAACATTGTTTTTCAGAATATTTTTGCAAATGCTGTTTCCTGTATAGTGTAAAATAATTCATAGTTATTGTAGTCGTCTACCCAATTCTTACCTTTCATGTAGATATATATCTCAGTATTTATTCTAATTAATTCATCAGTCTAAGTAAAAATCTTTGTTTATAAAATTAATTGTCATTCTGATAGCTCTCTATTATTATCTAGGCTTATGGTAGGTAAGCATAGATATAATTAAGAATAAAATCGCAATGCGCTCGTAGCCTAAAATTTACTCCACACCCAAAAATTAACACCTCATCTAGTTCCTTTTCCAGCTAAGCTCATTAAATCTCGGCTTCCACAAACTTTACCGATCTTCGCCTAATATAAAACAGGCTTAAACAAAGAAGGCAAGGGCACAAAGGGTCGCTATTAGCGCAAATAAATCCCTAGACGAGAAAAAAAAATGGCTTAAGCTTGAGTGATAACTTCATAAGACTGTATCCCTTACAAATACTAATAGATATTACTGGGAATGGTGTGGTGCAAGTTAGAATGTAGAGAGAGAATGTGAGACAAGTCTGTTCCATTATACTAAAACCGCGCACAACCTGAGATGATTATAATAAACCATTACATAGTGTAGTTACATCACTACAATTTTCGCAACTTAAATCCATACTAATATTATAAAGAGAAGATGAAGAGTTTGTTTGTTTGTTTGAACGCGGCAATCTCAGGAACTACTGATTCAAATTGAAAAATAATTATTTTTTTACTGGTTTTGCCCATTAATCAAGGAAGGCTATAGGCTATATAACATCACGCTACGACCAATATGAGCGGAGCAGCAATGAGAAATTTAGCAAAAACGGGGAAAATTTACGCAGACGAAGTTGCGCGGGACAGCTAGTTTAAAATAATATTAGGTTTTCATTCTTTCATGTTATAGTTTAACTTCACCAGCTGTTTATGTCGCACAAATGAACTACAGCATACGGGTTGATTTGCTCTCATCTTTTTTTGTAAGTAGTAGATAATCTATTTATAAAAAAATCAACGTTTGCCTGTATGTATGTCCTTTAAGCCCTCTAAAACCATTGATCAGATTGTGATGAAACTTTAGCAGAATGTTCTGAGAAGGCCTTCGAGTAATAATATCTTCTTGGGACAACTCACACAACGTCATCTGAATCCAAACTAAGCAGAGCTTGTACTATGGCAACCAGGCAACTGATAAATATACTTATATATTTTCTAAATACATACATATTATAGATAAATAACACCCAGACACAGAATAAACCATCGTGCTTCAGGAACACTCGACAGCCTTCACAGAACATTCTGTTAAAGTTTAAAAGCCACAGCGAAGCGTGGCCGAGTTTAGCTGGTATTTAATATCATCTAATACGATATAAATTTATATTCTTTTATTTAACTAATGACAAACCTATATTTAAAAAAATAAAAAACGGTATGCCCTCTGGGAGTGCCGGCAGAAGTAAAAACATTTTTTTTTATCTTTCTATATAGTATAAATGTACTATCATTTAGGTGGTTAAATACAATATTCATCAATTGCGCTATCGTACACAAACATGGCAATTTAAAAAAATAACAATGACAACGAAATAACAATTAAATCAAAAATATGAAATACTAGCGGACGCCTTGCGGTTTGTTTGTTAATATTGGTTAGTTTTTTTTTTTTTTTTGTAATGCAACATTTTGAAATAACATACATACATACATACATATCAACCCATATGATGGCCCACTGCTGGGCACGGGTCTCCCCAGTAGAACCTACTGGTATGTAGATCCTGGGGGTAATTGCCATAATCGCCACGCTTGGCGAGCGGGTTGGCGATCGCAGTAAGGCTTTAGTTACGCAGAGGACGCTGCTGCCCGTCCTCCGGAGTGAAATCCCTTAGTCGCCTTGACGACACCCACGGGAAGAGATGGGGTGGTACAATTTTGAAATAACAAATAAAAAAAAAATTGCTATTTCAAAATGTGGTGTTTTATAAAAAAAATATTCATTGACTGTGTGGGGCTGAAAGGACGCAAGTTTTTTAAATTTTTTTGTTGTTGCACAAAAATCTAATATACATATATGTATATATATATATATTAAAAAAAAACAATACAGCGATATTCATAGGCAAAACTTAAAGTCGTGAGTCCGAAAATTATGTTGTAAACATAATTCTCCGACAAAAAAAAGACAAATTTAAAATTTTGAGATACCCAGTGCCCATACTTTGTAATAGGAAGTAAGAAAATAAAATTTTAGGCACCCCGACCCGAATAAGAGGTAAGTAGTACGAAGAAAATTCGTCAGGGGCTGCCAATCGTTGCTCTGAAATTAACTAAAATATTTCAGTGTGTGTTATATTTGTGCACTAAACTTTTTGCAGCTCACTCTGGTGTATTAACATCATAACATCAATTTAAGAACTGTAACATAAAAACACTAATCCTATACTGACAATTTTTTTTAACTAAATGAGTTACCATCATAAAATACATTTAAGAACCATCGCAGACAAATTACACACCCTTTACAGAAAACTGCATCTGAATAGGACGAACCGTTTGTTAAATGGCAACATTTGAGTGCACACACAAACAGTCTCTCACCCCAAACGCATATACGAGTACCTTCTCCATTCCCTCGTGGGTAAAAAATTCGTGATTTTTGAGCCGCAAGCCTGTGCAGCCCGAACGGCAATCTAGAGGGTACTAGTTGTCAAGCGTTACGTTTCACTACCACTGGCCCGTTTTAGGCACCTGTCCCACCAACGGCGAGAAAGCGAATAGCGATTTACCGTTCAAGAAACGTACATACTTACGTAGATGCAGTGTAAAAGAGATACAGATATTAATAGTTCATCGCTGAATGTTGACACTGCCGGCGAGTACTCGCTCTATACTGCATTTTTTTTGTTTACACGGACGGGATCTACAATATACATCTATTATACGTTCCTTGAGCGATAAATCGCCACTCACTTTTCGCTTATCGTTGTTGGTAGGACAGGTGCCTTACGCTGATACTCGAAATCTCTGACAGAGCATTATTTTCGTAAATAGCAATGGTACCTAGATATTTTTACCCGCGAATCTTTTCTGCATCTCTTTTGTTTACACGGATGGGATCTACAATATAAATCTATTGCATATTTATTAAGCGATAAAATCGCTACTCGCTACTCACGTCTTGGTGGGATAGGTGCCTTAGTATAATGGTGCAGAGTCGTCTTATCTGTGGCAAGTGCTGCTGAAAGTGTTAACAACTATCCACGGAGTCAAAATGATATCTTAAAACATATGAGCCGTCTTTCTTTACACCACACCTAAAGTCCCGGTACTCAACATTCCTAGCACGCTTCACTTACTAACGACACTATGCATTAGTGCGTTCATTTTCCTTCATCTCATCTCATCTCATGTTACGTGTTCCGTGAAACTAATTAGAGACGTGTCTCTAATATTTTTTCGTTTGCTTTTTTGTGGTGACCACTTTTTTCCATTACATGGGATTGACGAAAGAGTCTTCCGAGTTGATCAGGGTGCTTTTATTTGTTATTTAAAAAAAAGACGACTCCCGCAGTAGGGTACAAGCCCTGTGTCGCGGGGGACTTTACAAACATATAAGTCACAGACACAAAGTACACCCAGACTCGGAACAACAATTTGTGGATCACACAAAGTGGAATCCTGTGTGGAAATTGAACCCACGACCTCTTGCGTAACAGTCGGACACACTGCCACCGAGCCACAAAGGCAGTCAATTACATACAATTACATATCAAGGTCAAAACATTGTTATGTAATGGAGCGGTTGCTAGCACAAATCCCAGTTATTATACTACCGATGTTTCTCATATCAGGAATATCTAACACGAAAGAGCTCACCTAACATGAAAAAGTTAACAAGATTGCTGGTAATGTACGACGCACATTATTAATACAAGGTTAGACATCTTATTTTTACCCGACTGTAAAGAAGGGTTATGTTTTCGTTAAATAGTCCAACACGTAGACAAGTAAAACAAAATTCTTATCAAAGACTTAAAAAATGTCGGTTCGTGCGTGCAGGGTCATTGCCCTTCATGATAAGTATCTACGAATGTCAATCCGGACGTCCGTCGTCATTAAGATCGTTAAGCATCGTCAGCAGGACTGAAGACATTCATTCTGCCCCCAATCTGATTACACGAGGATTTTTTTTAGTTAATTTCTCATTATTACCTTCAGGTTTTCTTTATTCTGTGCCCAAAGGACGTTTGAAAACCTTATATTTTTATTTTTGCACTAAAGTACAAGTTCTGTGTCAAAAACCTGCCTCGTTGCTTTTGGAATCATGTTATTATGATTTCTAGTACATCTAACCGAAGATGAGTCTCAAATCGAGACCTGCGTATCTGTTATGTTTAGTCGAAGTGCTAATTCAGCAAGTTTGAACTCTTTATTACTCACTTGTCCACTCTGTTGTAACGCAACTGATGATACGCGACGTATCATCCGTCAGATGTGCTAAAACCATGAAGACATTAAAGAAAGAGACACTAAGTAGGTAACTTGGTTTCTCTGAAAATGATTTCCATGACTATTATCATTCTTGAAAATGTGATGGACAAGTACATTATAAAGTCTAGGACCATAATTCCGTTTCACTCAAAAGAGGTGTTTTTTTAAAAAAAGGGAAAGCCTAAAACGACAGCTGAAAAATAGACAATATTATATGGGAATTATCACTTTGGATTACATTTAATTTTTAGTTATACAAAGTTTATGGGGTCAGTTAGTTATAATATATATAATTATGGTATACTTAAGGAGTTTAAGTTGGTTTATCAAAGCTATCATTATAACAAAGCCAAGAATCCAAAATCTATTAAAATAATGACAAGTCCACACAAAATGCTTTTACTCGAGAACCTCTGAAAATTGAACTGTCACGACCAGGAAACTTGGAACTACTCCAACTGGCCAACGGTGATTAGATATTCACTTTTCATACATTATTTATCGTGTGATATCATATTAAAAATAATTCTTACTGAGTTTGGCGAGGCTTCTAAAGAAAAAGAAGGACATTTTAATATTTAATTGTAAATCAATGCTTATTTTCTCGGAAGGCTTTGTCTTAAATATTCAACGCCCAATATTTTTCCATTATGTCTTTGACAAAGACAGATAAGTACCTACCAATCTTTGGTCTTTGAAATGATTTTAGGTTTTACTTATTGTTTTGGGTTTAAAATTATTAAGATGAAAAGATTTGAGTTGTCTAAAACCTGTTTAATCTACCCTACCTATCTATATTTAATCAATCAGGCAGGAGGCATTGCGTTTATAAATTAATGTCAATTAATCCGCAATTAAAATCTTAGCATTAAAGACCTCAGCACTAAACTATAAAATTGAATCTACTTAATTAATGTGCAGTGTAAAATATTCATTTGATGGAAAAAGGAGTTTCAAATTAAAAGACGGTCGGAGTACCATCGGGAGGGCTCTAGACGTGTCTCGAGAGGTGCAAGCTCGGTGCATTACTACAAACCACTTTGAAAACAGTTTTTTGCAGAAAATGGAAATTCCTGTTGGAATTTTGTTTGAAGTTTTAACTTTGAATTTGGAGACACGTAAGTTTTAAGATTTACACTAAACAGTGTTATAACTGTAAAGTGTATTGTTTTCTAAGCTATTTTGAAAGTATTAATATAAACATGAGTGGTAGGTCTATGGTATAGGCCGTCTTGATCGACCCCGCAATAGTATCAGTTATTATTCTGGTATATAGTAATGTTAATGCATCGCTGTTTCGATCTAAGGCCACTGTAACAAGTATTATACTTGCTAAAGTGGCCTTACACCGAAACACTACCATCTATTTCTTCATTTCATTTTTTGTTTGCTTTTTTGTGGTGACCACTTTTTTTCATTGCATAGAATTCACGATAGTGTCTCCTGAATTAACCAGTGTGCTTTTTTTGCTATCTTATATATTTTTGTTAAAAAAAAGAAGACTCCCGCAGTACTGGCCCTGTGTCGCGGGGGACTTTATGAACATATAATAATGTAATGGATCACTGTGTTTCGGTCTAAGGCCACTGTAGCAAGTATTATGTAGTATACTTGCTAAAGTGGCCTTACACCGAAACACTACTATCTCTTCATTTCATTTTTCGTTTGCTTTTTTGTGGTGACCACTTTTTTCATTGCATAGGATTCACGATAGTGTCTTCTGAATTAACCAGTGTGCTTTTTTGCTATCTTATATATTTTTGTTAAAAAAAAGACGACTCCCGCAGTACTGGCCCTGTGTCGAGGGGGACTTTACGAACATATAATTCACGGACACAAAGTACACAGTTATATAGTAATGTTAACGCATCACTGTGTTTCGGTCTAAGGGCAATCTAGCAAGTATTACACTTGCTACAGTGGCCTTACACCGAAACACCACTATCATCACGCGCACGACCTGCACCTGACCATCTATTTCTTCAGTTCATTGTATAAAAAAACACTTAAATATTTGCTAGTTAAAAACTAACAGGTTTTAAAGTATTATGAATCAGAAGGATTATTTCATAACTAATATAATATTTATAATAGCTCAGAGAGATCCGACTACTACGCAAGAGGTCGTGGGATCGATCCCCACCCAGGATATAACTTTGTATGATGAACTTTAAGAGTTCCCTCGATTTCTCCAGGATCCCATCATCAGATCGTGATCGGATGACAATGGGACCAACTTGGAAGTATACCCTTTCAAACATAAACATATTTTTTCAAATCGGTTCAGCCGTCTTTGCGTAATCGGTGAACAAACATACAAAAAAAAATACATACAGACGAAATGAGAACCTCCTCCTTTTTGAAGTCGGTTGAAAAGACCTTATAAAATAATCTGTCTGTATTAACAGTAATAACGTTATTTATAACATAACGTTATATTGTTAGCGATGTAGCAGCTTTCGGGATTTACCAAATAACTAGTAGAATTGAAAGTTTTATAGCGGTTCTAAAAACGGTAACTATTGATCGTATACATTTACGATTCTGTTACGGTATTACTAACATTTTATATTGTAAGTACTATACTCGTAGTTTGATCACGTGAATTTGTTACTAGCTTGTGTCCAAGGTTCCACCCGCGTTGATCCGGTTATTATGACCTTTCTACTTGAGTTCTCTAATCTACGGTGTAAAATAAAGATCGAGCTACAGCTACATAGATACATCTACCAATTTATTTAATCGGTTTTTATGAAACCTATGTACGTCAACCTCAAACAAAGAAACGAAAACGAAAAATATAATTATGGTCTTCCAACCAGTATCAGCTTTTTGACAACCATTGAATTGCACAAAACTAACGAACCTTCGTGTAGTTTCTAATCAGTCTAGTCGAAAAACATTAAATATGAGAAAAAAATGCAAATGAGTTCGTCATTACCTAACCTACATTGCATTTGAAATCCGCTTACCCCATCTTATAATAGGTATGTTATCATTCAAATAATTAACGAATCTTTATAAACTAGCTGACCCGCCAACTTTCTCTGCGTAAATTTTCCCCACTTTCGCAACGTTTTTCATTGCTGCTCCGCTTCTATTGGTCGTAGCGTATTGTTATATAGCTTATAGCATGTCTCGTTAAATGGGCTATCCAACAGAATTTTTCAATTCGGACTAGTAGTTCCTGAGATTACTGCGTTCTAATAAACAAACTCTTCAGCTTTATAATATTAGTATAGATGAATGAGAAACATGGCTTTTGCATGCGTTCGACGGTTCCAGAGAACTAAGTCACTATCACAGATTGTCTCTCAAATTTAATATCTAACCTTTTAATATGACTTGCCAGATAAAAAGGGTTTACGCTATTTAAAAAATATTCAACAAAACCATTTTGTTTTGCTTGAGGCTCAAAAAATGGCCCAAGTTACCCCCATGCTCAATTAGGCAAAGGGTACAGAGGTTAGCAGGATAAATAATTCCTCCCGGTACACTGCCCTAATTGCCTTTTAATTGTGATTTAAAGTTAACCAGCGATTAACTTTAGTCCGAAATCATGGCAACATTATTAGCAGGTAGCAGATTAATCAAAGGCATGTTACGAGTCCGCCATTTTTTGCTAATTGTCTGAGGAATTAACTTTTGTGTTTAAAATGTTGAATAAATTTCGTAGGTCGTTAACGCAGAGCAAATAATCTACATAAAATGCCTCTAGCGGCTATTTTCAACTGTTATTTAAAAAGTTTCGTTTCGTTTTTTTTTATCATAAAGTGGATACCTTAACATAGGCTGAGTGTCTAACGAAGCAGAGCGAAGCAGTGGAGTAGAGTGAGGGAGTAATATAAACAAGAAAAATATGGTCACTTTCCTGCTCCGCTTCATTGTTCCACTTTGACGTTACTCTGCCTTGCTTCTTGCTCTGAACCAGAGTTTTTATTTTGACTGCCTCTGTGGCGCAGTGGGAGTGTGTCCGACTACGCAAGAGGTCGTGGGTTGACTTTGTGTGATCCACAAATTGTTGTTCCGAGTCTGGGTGTTCTTACTTTGTGTCCGTGACTTGTATGTTTGTAAAGTCCCCTGCGACACAGGGCTTGTACCCTAATGCGGGAGTCGTCTTAAAAAACAAATATTAGCCCAGCTCTGCTTTGCTTATTTTGCCACCGACCAAGAATACCTTTGATGTTTATAGAATTATACCTGTTCCTATCATTCGATTTAAATAATATTATTAATATCTTGAGACAACTCACACAACGCTGTCTGATCCCAAACTAAGCAGACCTTGTACTATGGCAACCAGACAACTGATAATATTAGATGTTTCTAAATACATACAAATTATAGATAAATAACACCCAGACACAGAATAAACCATTGTGCTCATCAGACAAAGTTTTATCCTGGGTGAAGATCGAACCCACGACCTCCGGCTTAGCAGTAAGGGTCACTAGCCACTAGACTAACAGGCCAGTCAGATTTTTTTTTTTTTTAAGATATTTAGCAGTGTGGGATTGTGGTCCCACATTACTAGCAATCCTATTAACCCGTCCAACTAAGCTCTATGGCTTGTGTTAGGAGTGGGTTCACGTAGGTAGTATAATAGCCAGGATTCGAACCCACGACCTCACGATTGCGAGACCGATGCCTTAGCCATTAGGCTACCGCCGCTAATGTGAATTGTGGAATACAAACCATATGTTCAACACATACCAATTAGTAAATCTCCGACCTTCCTCACTTGCAGAAACACAACACACATGTTGTTTCACGCACTCTTTCTGAGGCTTTCAGCTTTATTATTATGAAAAAAGTTTCCAATTTATTCGCTAAAAGTTAGTTTTATAAATTTCATACAGTCTCTTTTATAGAGCGAGTTTGTTAATTAGTTTGTTCGCGTGTAATTATAAAAGTAGACCTTTATCCTTTTCATGACATACGCTATATACGAATTTTGTAGAGGTAAAAATGTAAGAAATACAAAGTACCTCAAGGTACCTCATTGCCGATTGTTATAGTGACCGATTTTAAAGACTGACTAGCCTAAAATTGAGACCATATTCAAATGCCAAGTATCTGGTAAATGCTGATGTACCATATATTTCTGCCGAAGGTGCAGAAAATGATTCTACAAGGGACACGGACATGGCCAAAGGTGAGGTCTTTGGCTATGGACCAATATGACGTCACATCGTGTTATTTTTTGTAGTTTCAAGTCTGATATACTCACCTGTCATTTGTCTAGCTTTCAACGAGGTGGAATTCGTAAAACTTAACACACATACAAAAGGTTTAATCTTCTTTTACCTTATTTCGATAGTCTGACAGATGAGATAGAGTGTAGGATCTAATAATAATAATAATAAGTTTGCCACTTTTTGACAATAGTTTTTACACTAACCATGGCTTGTCGTTGGGTACATTTCTATAGTGTATACAGCGATAATCGCCGGTTTGTGTCAAATAGCCTTTAGATTAAAGTATCTAGTGTGTTGGCCTCGGCTCCACGCATGTCTACCAAATGACGGGGACTCCATAGTACCATAATATGGAAACGACAAACAAAATAATATTAATAATATCTTGGGACAACTCACACAACGTCATCTGATCCCAAACTAAGCAGAGCTTGTACTATGGCTGGTTGCCATAGTACAAGCTCACACACAACTTATAAACATACTTATATATTATAGATAAAGAATAAACCATCGTGCTCATCACACAAAGTTTTATCCTGGGTGGGGATCGAACCCACGACCTTCGGCTTAGCAGTGAGGGTCACTAACCACAACACCAACAGGCAAGCCAATGATCGGATATCGGACTGAACAAGGCACTAAATTGTTGTTATAAAATATTTGTTCTGAACTGTTGTTAGTATCGCTGATTTTATCGCTGAATTAATAATAATAAATTTATGACCAAGATTTAGGCTACTTACAGGCATAGATTAAAATCTAATAACATTTTATTAGATTTAAATCTATGCCTGTAAGTAGCCTAAATCTTCGTCTTTTCGTTTTTTTTTTGCATTTCGTTTGCATTAAAAAAAAAACATATTTGTGGTGCTCTATTCACATTGCAATACGAAAACCCCGAAAACCCTAAAATGCATACACCACATTTAAAACTGGATGTGACATTTTAAAAAAAAGAGATTCTGGCTGCATCACAAACTGCCAACGTTTTGATGAAAAAGAAAACAGTCGTTTGTCATTCAATCGTTTGTGGGTAAAAAAAAATGGGCGGCCCGCGATACAATCAATGACAAAAGACTTTGAACGCACATTTTTTAGACTCCCGTTTCTAAAAAAATGTGCAACACCAGTGATATTGAGGAGTAATTGACTAACCGTTTTTCAAAAAGGCACCGCACAAGCTACCGCTTTATGTGCGGTGACTTTTGAATTGTGCTTTATTGTTTATCAGTGTGTACCAATTTGTACTCGTTCAGTATGCTCTTGTTTTGAATTGATGTTCTATTAGGCTATAGTATGAGTGACTAAATTGTGAATTGGTATTTGTGTACAGGCAAGCCATAACATACCTGTCTTCCACATGTGTCTTATCAATTTTAAAAAAAAATATATTAAATTGGTATATTTCGATATAGATATTAAAATAGTATTTTATCGTCCCTATTCGTAGTAAATGGACTATTACAAATAAACGGTTTTGTTTATTTATTTTTTTATAAATAAAGATAACTAGCAACGTGGGATTATGGGGCCCACACTACTAGCAATCCTTTGGTTGACGTTCCAAATTAACCAGTTATCAAGTACATTTAAAGTTTTAAGTTATTTGGCGATTTTAACGTACTTAAAGACTTTTGACATTGCCTGTACAATTTTTTCAAAGTCATTTTATTTTTTTCCTTTACCATAGCGGTTGCTGGTTTTGATATGAAGTTTCTGCTGGAGATATTCAACCAACCTTAACCAATACTTGTCATTGCAAAGAGAATCTTTGCAATGACAAGTATTGGTTAAGGTAAGTTTGTAAGGTAAGTTGTTGGTTCTTGTAAGCTCTTACATCAATTGTAATGCAGTTAGACTTGGACAACTGAAATATAAACAGTGCACACTCTTTAAAGTAGTTAAAACTTTCACTTGATAGTAAAAAGGATACCTCTTACACCATGAGCAACCTCAAGTCTAGTTGATACCAACATTACATCACCATTATAATTAACTGCCTAGGAGTTCAGCAGGAATGTGTAAAACTGCTGTACGAGAGGGTTTAGGAAATGAAGAAATTTGTATGTATAATCCTAGAATGCTCTACATTCTAGGATTCTTAAATATTGCTTCCAAATATAAGTGTTCTTAGTGCACAATAATTGTATATTTGCAAGGCTTTCGCGCCATGGAATGCACCATAGAATGAACAAGGTACACACCATAGTACAAACAACAATTTTTTTTTTTTAAGACAGAGTAACTACAGCCACACTCCGCTGTAGTTACTTTGTCATTAAAAAAAAAATTAACTCCTAACTGCTAATTCTTCCGAATAATATACCCTCTGTGGTGCGGTGGGAGTGTATCCGACTGCTACGCAAGAGATCGTGGGTTCGATCCCCACCCAGGATAAAACTTTGTGTTATGAGCACGATGGTTTATTCCGTGTCTGGGTGTTATTTATCTATAATATGTATGTATTTAGAAATATATCAGTATGTTTATCAGTTGTCTGGTTTCCATAGTACAAGCTCTGCTTAGTTTGGGATCAAATAGCGTTGTGTGAGTTGTCCCAGGTTATTATTAAAAAAAATCTTGAAGTACCTACCTCATATTATGTGCTGAAATTAATCCAACAGTAAACTACGAGTAGAAATGACCAAAAATGAAGATAACTGAACGTCATAACAGACACCAAACGATCCGAAGTAAAAGATAACGCAGGCCACTAATGAAGGCCTCTTGGAAAAAATGACTAGTTTTATCTTTAATGGTCCACACGCATTATCATCGTTAGGAGCCGAGAGGGTCATTTTTTTGGCCTATACTATCTATAGATTACTCCAGTTTCATTTACTTATCTTACATAGAATGGGTTCAGAGAAATTATGATGCTATGATAGTGCATCACATACTGAAAAACTTAATTCGATTTTTCTGTTGCTATTTTCCTATTGATGGGGTTATAATTCCTACCAGTATGCAAGGACTCAGGCTCCACTTTGTGGTTTTGTTTCTTATGGCTGTGAGGTTGCAAAATATGTGTTTAAGCTATTGCATAGCTTTTATCGCGGGCTTTGATCGCGGCGACCGAATTAAGATATTCCGTAACGAAAATAAAACCTAACACTCCGCCTACCATGTAGCTCGGCCGAGCATTCGCTTAACGTATATGTATATGGTACGACTGTACGAAACTCGCACGGATCGAGACGAGCTGCTCCAAAATGTAATGAAAAGAAAAAAAAATACTGCATAAATAAAAAAAAAAAAATTTGAATTGCACAAGTTGATAAAAAATGCTATGCAATAGTTTTACCATAAACCATAGTACAAGTCGTATGTGTCGAAAGCAATTCAACAAACATACTATTGACATACACAAAGTACACTTAGACTTGTTATATTTTATTTTAGAATGACTCAAAGTTTTGGCCATTAAAGGACTTAAACTCATTGCTTTTTATGGAGCAGTTGTACGCATTCCAGCAGCACTACCGAATGAGTCAGAATCTGTGATAGAATACTGGCTGTGTGCAGTCGTGAGCATGTCTAATTGCGTTTTTTTCAGTTCCAAAATATGCGTTCTAAAACAATCAGCACTATTCCCCTGTCGATACATTAACGTGTAAGATAAAGTTTTGTACCTGACCGTTTTGTAGAAAATGACCTCAAACTGTAATTACCCTGGCCTGATCCAAGTAATTGAGGTCACAGGTTAATGGGACATAGATGGGAATATTTAGCTACTACTTTGCATTAAAGTCTCCGTCATCCTGTTGTTTTAACTGACTTTTAAATAAGGCATTTTGATATGTTTTTGCCTTTCCAATTGGGTGCTTTCGTATTATGAAAAATAATTGGAATTTTAAAAACGCTACTCTTGTAACTAACAAACCGGCAAAGAATTTTATACATTTTATATATATATATATATATATATATATATATATATATATATATATATATATATATATATATATATATATATATAAAATGTAAAATATATATATATATGTAGTATTGAAAAAACATAAACTTGTTGTACCAGCGTCAAGGTTACAAAAGGCCAATGTATACGTTTCTACAAGAAAATCCTTAGCGATATTCAGAAATTAAGTCGTAATAAATTTAAGTGTACTATTAAGAAAAAAATGTGTATGAAAAGTTACTACTCAATAATTGATTATATGAAAGACAAAAACGCTTGTATTTGAACTGTTTTCTCTCATATGCTTTTCAAAAATGTTGTTTCAAAAGTGAACTACTATGTTTGCTGAATACGTTTACATTTACTTACTAACTCGGTTTAAAGTTATTAAAGTATTTACAGTTATTAAAGTACCTATTATTATTTAGTTTATACAGATTTATAAACGATTACACCCACCAAATACACTGGTTCGTTTTTTTCTAAAAAAAAACTTGATGATTTTAAAAGAACGGCCCATGAGTTTTTTGGCAGCTTCTTAACTGCTACAATTTATGGTAAATTTCTCAGGTGAGAAATCGGGCGGTCCAGAAACCAGAAGACCCCAGTTCTAGTCAGAGTATTTGTGATTTATTATTTCATATTTGTTTATTAAGATCATTATAAAAATATGTAATAATAAATATTTTAATGTTCGTAAGACCGAAAAATATTGCATTTTTGAAAGATAGAAAAATTTGAATCCAGACTCAGGAATCGAACCCGAGACTTCCGTAGCCAAACCGGGGCCAGAAGCGAACCACCTAACTGGACTATGTTACTAGATATCAAATTCTTCTATCTCTTAATGCTTACGGGTAGAGACATCTAAACGGTAGTTAAAGAACTATCACGGCTTTTGCTTCGTTACAGAGAGCATTTTAACAAATTAATTCGAAAAATATTATTCAAATTTCATCAGTATGTATTATAATGTTCAAGTTTTCACTTCTGCCGCACTTCCGGAGTGCAATCCGTTTTTTTTTTGTGTGTTGGTTACCCAATTACTCGAAGACCGACTTCAAAATTAAATGAGTGGCCTTGCATTTAATTTTTTTGCAAAAAAATATTACCGACTTTAAAATTAAATAGAAGGCAATTAAAAAAGTAAAAAATAATAATAAACAATATAAAATAAATTGAAATTGGTGCCATGAAATAGTAGTTTTTATATTTTACTAGATTTCGTCCGTGAATCCACCCGCGTGGATGTCGGTTATCGCGATGATAAACCATATTATTTCTTTCCCCGGGACTCAAACTATCTTCATACCAAATTGCATCTAAATCGATTTAGCTGTTTGAGCGTGAAAGCATAAGAGACAGACAGACAGACAGAGTTACTTTCACATTAAAATTTATAATATTAGTATGGCAGTATGGATTTGACACCAACTTCAAAATATTTATTATTTTTTTGTTGTTCAATATTATTTTTTACTTATAAGTTGCCTTCCATTTAAATTTGAAGTCGGTACCTAATATTTTTTTGTAAAAAAGTTTAAATTTCTCACCTTTTAGTGGGTTGGTTTGTAATTCATATAAGTTACAATAACCTAATGTCATCTGTTCAAATCCTTTTACAAAACATTGCTTTTCTCGATGCAGGGCCGTTTAAACTCAATTTGTTAATAATAAAACATGTTTTAAACTGTTCGTTTATTTTGGACTTATGAAACTTTCTTATAATTAAATTATTCAGACTAATCATCACATAAATCAAATAGCGTGTCCATGTTCTTCCGACCAAAAGTAAAAAGAGAAAGTGTGGCCATGTTCTAAATCAAGAATATGACTAAAGAACAAATGTTGCCAATTTAAATGTAATACTAACAAAATTAAACAAAGAAAGTGAGTCTTTTTATTTAATTTATTAAATCGTTTAATGCACCCAGGTGACCAGGTTTAGACAAACAGGCTTATATAAAACTGTACATAAATTCTGACAACAATACACCTATTTTTTGCAGCAGTCTGGAAAAAGGTAGTTATAAAATTATATATACATACTACGGGTACATATTTTAAGGTAAATAATCTTTTTATTGCCCAACATTTTATTTTATTTTTATTTTTTTTTATTTTATTTGGGGAGCTTACAGCTATAGTACAAATAGTTTCATAAAACACATTCCTAAATGCCAATTACAAGCTTCCACAGATGGACAGAATACAATCTACTTATACATCAATTATACATTACAAATGTTTATACAGCTAAATAGAGCCTAATATGGTATTTACAATAGGTTAGGTACTCTGGTGACAAACATTTTGGTCAGTAAAGATCTAGCACATCTAGCACTTGTGGTAAATAAATCAAAACAACTGTCATTGTTTTTTGACCGTATTGCAAGCGTTGCAATACATAAATATATAAATTATTCATGCAATTAAGACCCGTACTATATATAATTTTATAATGTGTACAAACCATGAACATTTATCAATATTTATAGTAAATTCTTTTAGTATTGGATAGTCGATTTTATTGAAGACTAGCTGTGCCCGCGACTTCGTTCGCGTGGAAGTTGGGTTTTATTAAGGTAGTTTATGTTACAATTTAACTTCTGTGTAAAACATATTGGAAACATGCTCCACAATGCTCTGTGGCATCTATGGATATTAGGGCCTAGCTCTAATCAGGGCCCGACCTATGGCAAGGCAAGCCAAGCAAATGCCCAGTGCAGCAAAATGAAGGGCGACAAAGTTTATGGCGCCAGACGGTTAGAAGACAAATTATAATAGTATTTTACCAAAATGATTTGCATCACATCAAATATTACTATTATCGGTTTCGGGTTAAATGAAGCCCGAAACCGCCCAAGTACTCGCGCGAAATAGGGCTAGTGTGAGATAAGTTTTAAAAAAAATATCCTGGTTTTAAAACATTGCATTCCCGCGGTACTGTGATGCGTGTTCAAACTAACAGACAACATTCAAACGTTTCTAAAAGATATAGTGAATTAGTATGTCTTTTAGAAACGTTTAGTTTAAATACTAAACTACTGTCGTAGCCGAGGATAGAACAAAATGGCGTGCAATTAGAGAGGCTTATGTCCAGCACTGGACTGCGATAGGCTGATGATGATGATGATGAACCTGTCGTTAATTAAGATCATCATAAATTCATATCCCTCTACGTAAGAATTTCAGATTTATTTTTTAAATCAATTTACCTGATTCTGTTTCATTTGTATTTAAACGCCATCTATTTTCAAAACTGGATAAGTTTATTTTAATACTTGATGACTTTAAATTAAATTATACTTAAACTATCATGCATATTAAACGTAGGTAAGCAAGGTATTTAACCTAAACGCGATTAAGACCCGTAATATATATATATTCATAATAGTTGTGCCCGCGACTTCGTTCGCGTGAAAGTCGGGTTTAAATTAAGGTAGTTTAGGTAACGAAATAACTTCTGTGTAAATATGTTGGAAACAGTCCTGTTGACTAAATACTTACTAAATAAAAATCGATCTGTTCTATTCTTTTAGATAGTTAGTTTGGTGTGCGGCTTAAGAAGTGGGTTTTCTGTTGTTTTTGTTTCATTCTTTCAACGTTATACCTACTTATTACCTAATAATTTTTAATAGAATTTGTACGCAAATGTTGTTACTTCTCATGTGATCGTAAACTTGTAAAGCCTAAGTACTTAACTGTGATAGTTTTCCTTATAATTTTAGTATTTATACTACTACCCTGAATTTTTTCACATACCCAACATCAACCATTTAGCTGGCAGGGGGACACTTGACTCTAACAAAAATGTTCACTATAAAGCCTAATATTATACACAAAGGAATCCTTAAATCTAAAAATAGTCTTCACAAACCCTAAACGCTTTTTAAAAGACCTATCTAATGATACCACACACGATGGGGTAGGTAGGTGAGAAAAAAATCACATCCCCACTTTACATATAAGAGAGGTACCCTTAAAAAAATAATGATTATCAAGATTTTGTTCTTTCACTTTATCGGCGTTAGTAATTTATTCATGCAAAAGTTGCAACCTTCTAGCACTAACAGTCTCTGAGCTAAGCTGCGGACGGATAAGGGAACTATAAGGGTTCTGTTTTGTCATTTTGGCTAAAAATGGGGTGTATTTCATATAGTGTTACAACGCAATACTAATAATAAAACTGCTGTAACACTTTAGTAAGCAAACATAGAGCGTGTCATCTGTGTCATGCCCGCGAAAATGTCAGATATCCATAAAGGTACGGTTGACAAACAACGACCCCCCTCCTCCCGTCACCCGAACTACTCACACTTGAACGATGTTGAGCCATTCATTATCGTTGAATTGATGAACACGTAATCTCCAACCATAACCCCAAAACATGATCCTCGATGCACCTGTGTGATGCGTGGTCAAACAAACATTTCTAAAAATCATAGCAATGTGTTTCTAAAAAAACTAAACTTAAAAACTTCTTTTACTCAGTATAGAACATTATTGAATACAACGCCATCTACTTTCAAGAATGTTGCCGTTGTTTTGTTGTTCACAATTTGATTACATAGATGGCGCTACATGTACTTTTTTTACGTGTGTAATTTCTTTTTTTTTAGACGAACACATCATTTCTGGAAAATGTCGAATACTTTTTAATTATAATGTAATATTGTTTTTCATTTCTACTACGATTAATTCATTACTCTCAGCAGTGCATGCAATACCTATAATTAATTGCATAATTTACTTGATTTTTAATATAAAAAGTAATAACCAAAGTAAATAAGTTACCTACGGTCGAAAAAATAACTAAAACATTCAGAAAAATATTAAAAAAGGATAAAGACAATTTAAATAAATACAAAAAGAACATATTCAGACATCAGATTCGAGCCTGGGACTTCGTCGTCAAAGTCCGCTAGCATAGCTTCGAGGCTATACTGTTCGCTACTTAACACGTCAAAATAACTGTTCATGTGAAACTTAAAAATGTTGTGTTTAGCTCCTTTTAGTTTTAGCGTGAAGTTATGCATTCCACGGGTTACAATTATAGATAATGTCTAATTGTGGAAATTTTTGTGATAAACCATTATGGTGCGACAAAAAATACGTTGCTACTCGTTCCCCATAGACGTTAGCGTAATGATTCATAGTGTAAATAATGTCCTATAGTATTTACTATAAAACTGCAAATTTTCATAAAGATCCGTCAAGTAGTTACTGTTTTATAACAAAAAATAGCTACTGACATTATCCCTTACTGCTTAGCTCATATGGGAAAAAGCGTGATAATTTATAGCCTAAATGTTAATCTGCATCTATTAGATTGCACGTGCAAAATTTCAACCGAATCTGTACGGTAGTTTTTGCGTGATGCGTGTTCAAACAAACAGACAGACAGACAGACAGACAGACAGACAGACAGACAGACAGACAGACATTTCTAAAAATGCAGCAAAGTGTTTAAATACTCTTTTCGAACATTTCCTAATATTTTTTTTCACTAAGTTCAGCCATGTACAGACACGTGAAATTTACAGTTTTATTATATGTATAGAAGACTACATCACGCTACGACCAATGGAGCTCAGCATTAATAAAAAACGTTGCAAAAACTAGGAAAAATGACGCAGATAAAATTTCGGGTCAGCTAATCAAAAGTAAAAGTCAAGTTAGATCCGTAGTATATTCCGACAAGCAAAATAAAGCTCTCAAGACAGTTTTAAGACTACATTTAAAAGCAACTTCAATTATGCTATAAGACTATAAAGTCAGTCTTGTAGCAAACTATAACACTGAGATAACAAAAACGAATGCTCTTGAGTATGTTATGAGTTGTTTATTGCTATTATAAGTTAAAGAGTCTGCTATAATGTCTGTTATAATGCGAAAAGCGCGATAGTTTATAATCATTTAAAAAGGCATAATACATATATATATACATATATATATAACTAGCTGACCTGCGCAACTTCGTCTGCGTAAATTTTCCCTTTTTTCTTTTTTCTCCCTTTTTTTTACAACATTTTTCATTGCTGCTCCGCTCCTATTAGTCGTAGCGTGATGTTATAAAACCTATAACCTTCCTCGATAAATGGGCCATCTAACAGTAAAAGATTTTTTTATTTAGGACCCGCAGTTCCTGAGATTATAGCGTTCAAACAAACAAACAAACTCTTCAGCTTTAAAATATTATAGTATAGTTATAAATGTTAGGGGTGGGCAATGACCCGCGCAACTGCGTCTGCGTAAATTTTCCCTTTTTTCTTCCTTTTTTTTTTACAACATTTTTCATTGCTGCTCCGCTCCTATTGGTCATAGCGTGATGTTATAACCTATAGCCTTCCTCGATAAATGGGCTATCCAACAATAAAATATTTTTTCAATGCGGCCCAGTAGTTCCTGAGATTATCGCGTTCAAACAAACAAACAAACTCTTAGGGGGATGAAAAATAGATGTTGTCCGATTCTCAGACCTACCCAATATGCACACAAAATTTCATCAAAATCGGTCAAGCCGTTTCGGAGGAGTATGGCAACGAAAACTGTGACACGAGAATTTTATATATTAGATAATAATATCTTGAGACAACTCACACAACGCTATCTGATCCCAAACTAAGCAGAGCCTGTACTATAGAAACCAGGCAACTGATAAACATACTTATATATTTCTAAATACATACATATTATAGATAAATAACGTCCAGACACAGAATAAATCGTGCTCATCACACAAAGTTTTATTCTGGGTGGGGAATCGAACCCACAACCTCTTGCGTAGCAGTCGGATGCACTCCCACCGCGCCACAGAGGTAGTCAATATATATATACATATATAACATGTATATATTGTATTATTTATGATAATAAAGTTGTTTTTTAAGGTTCATTTCCGTGCATCGCGGCCGATCGCGAGTCGCGCGCGGTTTACGACAAGCTACTGACGCGCGCGGCCGATGCGACAATACTCAGAGTATGAGAATGTACGGCACCGTTTCCGAGGTTTGCGACAGACGCGCGCGGCCGACGACTGTCGTAGGCTGCGCGCGCACTCTGACTATTGTCACATCGGCCGCGCGCGTCAGTCGCTTGTCGCGGTGATAGGGTGAGTTTTGACGGGACTTTCACTATCAAATAGCTGAGAATGTTAATAGTAACTTAGACTTTTTATAATCATGCTAACACTAATCGCTAATCGCATCACATATTTGATTATGAAAATAAATAATATCTATAATGTCCCTAGGTAGTATGTAGAGCCAAGTTGTTGTCATCCCTAGGGGTATTAGAAAAGGTACAAAGTTTTCCCTCGACGAAATCTGCGGAAAATTGGCCCCGGCGAAGTTGAATTCGTGAGTGTAGCATACGAATTGAGTTGAAAATGTTGGGAGGGGTAGATAGAGAGCCAAGTTCTTAATTAACGACATATTTGTCAGGTTTTTTGAGCTTCTAACTAATGCTTTACGTTTTAATTCAGCTTGCTAATTAGTTAATGTTAAAAGATAGACTTTGATATTTCTTTCTCTCGTAAATTAAGCTGAATAATGACAGGTTTGTCATCACTTTGTTACTATGAACTATTGAGGTTCTGTTTCTTCTATCACATTTAATTAAATGGACTATGAAGGAAATATGAGTACACTGCTTACCTACCTATTAATAAAGCTTGCACTGTTCAATGTACATTAATTTATTAACTCGAAATGGCGGCAGCCTATTGGCTAAGGCATCGATCTCGCAATCGTGTGGTCGTGGGTTCGAATCCTGCCCATTGTAATACCAACGTGAACCCACTCCTAACACAAGCCATTGAGTTTAGCTGGAGGGTTTAACAATATGGGAACACAATCCCACGTTGCTAGTTATCTTTTTAAAAAAAAATAACTACCTATATTATCTATACTAAAATTATAAAGCTGAAGAGTTTGTTGACAAAGTTGCGCGGGACAGCTAGTATTCTATATTAAGAAACTCAAACTTTGAGGCGTGAACTAGAGCGTGAAGCTTGTATTCCTTTATAGATATTATTTATTTTCATAATCAAATGTATACATTGAACTGTGGCGTAAGACAAGGTGGATTAACCTCGCCCCGGTTGTTCAATCTCTACATTAATCAGTTGATGGTTGAGCTCAGCAACACTTAAATAGGGTGTCATATAGACGGGGCTTGTATTAATAATATCAATTATGCCAATGATATGGTGTTGCTGAGCCCATCAATCAGTGCTCTGAGACGGCTCGTCTCTATTTGTGAGTCGTATGCGGTGGCTCACGGGCTTAAGTTCAATGTAGAAAAAAGTGAGCTATTAGTTTTTAAATCAAGCAGCAACAGCTACGCATCTATACCTGATGTGTTGCTCTCTGCTTTAGGTCCTTTAGCTAGGGTAAACAAGTTTAAGTACTTGGGCCACTGGGTCACCGAAGATCTTAGTGATAACTTGGATATAGAGAGGGAGCGCAGGTCGCTGTCTGTGCGCTGTAACATGCTGGCCCGCAGGTTTGCACGTTGTACAAACTCAGTGAAGATTATGCTGTTTAAAGCCTACTGCCAGTCATTTAACACGGGCAGCCTGTGGGTGAGATATGGTCGACGGGCATACGGCGACCTGCGTGTCCAATACAATAACGCACTTAGGGTGCTGTTGGAGTTGCCGTGGGGGTGCAGCGCATCAGGTATGTTTGCGGACGCGCAAATTGACGGCTTTGCAGCCATAATTAGAAAAAGGTGCGCCACCCTGATGACGCGTCTCCGCGCCAGCACCAATACCATCCTAAGGGTGTTTACACATCGGTGGGAGACCCCGATGATGCGCCGTTGGGTGCGGCTACATGCTGTGCCATGAAATCACTCTTAGATACCTATATTATTATACTAACATTAGTTTGTAAGTAAATTGTTACTAACATAATATGGATTCGTCTGAAATAAATTAATATTATTATTATATTATTATAATCATACTAATGTTTATAGGGAGAGAGCAGCACTACAACTTTACAAAGACGAAGTCGCAAAGGTAGTAAGGTACTTATTTACTTACTTTACGTATATATTTGAATAGGCCATTGATGCCTATTGAAATACATACAATGTAAAGATGATTATAAAAAAAATAAAAAAAAAATAAAAAAAAATCCGACGCAAATCTAGATTTTAATTTGCCAGCAGTTCAAATATCGTCGGGTACTTAATCTTGTAAGAACTTCTAATTAAAAACACACATAAATATTCTACACGTACGTTGGTATACATATTTAAATACTTGCAGGTAGTATGTAGAGCCAAGTTGTTGTCATCCCTAGGGGTATTAGAAAAGGTACAAAGTTTTCCCTCGACGAAATCTGCGGAAAATTGGCCCCGGCGAAGTTGAATTCGTGAGTGTAGCATACGAATTGAGTTGAAAATGTTGGGAGGGGTAGATAGAGAGCCAAGTTCTTAATTAACGACATATTTGTCAGGTTTTTTGAGCTTCTAACTAATGCTTTACGTTTTAATTCAGCTTGCTAATTAGTTAATGTTAAAAGATAGACTTTGATATTTCTTTCTCTCGTAAATTAAGCTGAATAATGACAGGTTTGTCATCACTTTGTTACTATGAACTATTGAGGTTCTGTTTCTTCTATCACATTTAATTAAATGGACTATGAAGGAAATATGAGTACACTGCTTACCTACCTATTAATAAAGCTTGCACTGTTCAATGTACATTAATTTATTAACTCGAAATGGCGGCAGCCTATTGGCTAAGGCATCGATCTCGCAATCGTGTGGTCGTGGGTTCGAATCCTGCCCATTGTAATACCAACGTGAACCCACTCCTAACACAAGCCATTGAGTTTAGCTGGAGGGTTTAACAATATGGGAACACAATCCCACGTTGCTAGTTATCTTTTTAAAAAAAAATAACTACCTATATTATCTATACTAAAATTATAAAGCTGAAGAGTTTGTTGACAAAGTTGCGCGGGACAGCTAGTATTCTATATTAAGAAACTCAAACTTTGAGGCGTGAACTAGAGCGTGAAGCTTGTATTCCTTCCTACTTTAATATTTACTAATATAATAAATTCCAAAGTTCGTGAGGATGTGTGGATGTTTACATTTGTTGATCTTTAACGAAAAACCTATTGAACGGATTTTGATAAAGCCTCACAGTGATGAATTTTAGACATCAGAATAACACGTAGGTTATAAAAAAATAATGGTAAAAAAATACCTTTAAAAAAGGAAGAAAATAAACTTTATATTCAAATCAAACCCATCAATTTAGTATATGTATTACACAATTTATTGCTCTCTTTTTAGGGCAATTAAATAAAAGGTTGTTTTTAATAAGGTTTTTTCACCAATATTTTATTTTTAGTTATTGGGTTTAATGTAACTTTGTATTAGTTTTCGTGTTCTTCTCAGCAAGCCCTTTCATTTGATTGGGTATCAAAATAGCACTGTAATAGGAAAAATAACTATTACTGTTACTAATATTGGACTTGCTACCCCGTACAAAGTGACGTTTCAAATGCCGAATCGAATGACCCATTTGATACCCGTACTGTATTAAGAAAAATAACTAGTCATCTCGCCATCTTGCCGCCATCTTGGATGATCTGCCATATTGGAATTAGAATAACGTCACATAGCTAAGCATGCATTGTCATCGATACTAAAATTATAAAGCTAACGAGTTTGTTTGTTTGTTTGTTTGGTCGCGATAAACTCAGGAACTACTGGTTCGAATTGAAAAAGTATTTTAGTGTTGGATAGCCCATTTATCGAGGAAGGCTATACGCTATATAACATCACGCTACGACCAATAGGAGCAGAGCAGCAATGAAAAATGTTGCAAAAACGGGGAAAAATTTACGCCGACGAAGTTGTGCGGGTCAGATAGCTGAAAATAAGCGTATATAACAAATTTCAGCTCAATCAATTAAAATTCAGTTGCAAGATTCCACCCGGACAAACATACATACATTGCAAGTTCAATAAAAGTTTGTAAAAATCAAAATCCAAATCGCGGAGTAAACCTGGTAAAGTAATAATGCAAACTACTAATTAGGGCAATAGTCCGGTCAATTTAGACATTCGAAGTTACATAAAGTCCCAACAAGCTGAATTTCTGTGAAGTTGTTCAAAACATAATTATAAACAATGTCTAGAAGTTCCCCATCATTCCCCTGTAAGGAAAAAATTTAATTCAAGGTCAAAGGTCAAAAAAATGAGTTTTTCGCGATTTTCAGCAAAACGGTAAGTTTTATCATAAAAGTATCTCCGACAAAAATTGTAAATCATAAAATTATCTATAAAAAATGTATCAATACTTTTTTTCTTACGAGCCACCGTTTCTGAGATATAACGATTCAAAAAGTTATAAAAGTTGTTATCGTCATAATATGCACACGTTTCCACGCCACCTATGAGGTAGTGTAATCTGAACATTCTAAAATCTGAGGATTTTCTTCTTTCACTCTCTTCATTTAATTTCTCGCCACAAAATAAGCATAGTTCTTTGAAACAAAAAGCTGATTCACTGATACGTGATCTAGTACGAGGAGGACTTGCTGTGGATGTACTGGCTTCTTGTTCTTCACGTTGTCTTTTATTAGCTGCAGCAATAGAAGACTTTCGAGTATAATTTTTACGGCAATTTTCATGTATTGTCACAGATTTTTGATTTTTGAGATATTCCGAAAAATCATCAGCTCTTTCGATACTTGCATTAATTAATGTCTTCATACCACGTTCAACAGTAACAACTTCACTTTCAGTTAAAAGTTTAGCACAAATAAAACAATATTCAGACATTTTTAATATAAAACTCAAAACAGCACAATATAGGTTTGGATAAACACGTGTTTTCACTACAGAGTGACGCTCAAGACTAACAGTATTTCATTTATTATAGCAGGTATAAGACCCTAGCCACGCACACAATAGAACAAGAGACAGATGTCTCGAAGTTACACTGGCTTAAAGATTAAGGGACTGGGTTTCACTTTACCTGATATTCTTGTAGTTAAAACTTATGTATATTTTATATTGTAAGTATAAGTTACAATGACCGATAGAAAAATATTTAAACATTTAATATATATATATATATACATATATTATATAAAATATTACAACTCTAGATGTATATACGTGGCGTACTAATGCATATTATGACGATAACAACTTTTATAACTTTTTGAATCGTTATATCTCAGAAACGATGGCTCGTAAGAAAAAAAGTATTGGTACATTTTTTATAGATAATTTTATGATCTACAATTTTTGTCTGAGGTACTTTTATGATAAAACTTACCGTTTTGCTGAAAATCGCGAATATCTCATTTTTTTGACCTTTGACCTTGAGTTAATTTTTTTCCTTACAGGGGAATGATGGGGAACTTCTAGACATTGTTTATAATTATATTTTGAACAATTTCACTGAAATTCAGCTTGTTGGGACTTTATGTAACTTCACTCTCATTTTTTGGTCTAAATTGACCGGACTACAATGTAATTGAGAATAAGGTAGAGACTAAACTGCACTAATCTGAATGTGTCTTGAGATTATAGGACTTCGTTTGAATTCAGCTTGAGCTCTTAATGATGGCAATTTTATCAAAATAAGGGTATTTTGGCGAAAGTAGTAGCTTATTTTATTGAGTGAACTTAGTTACAGATGAGATGATGAGATAATAAGCTCCTGATCGTGGCATCTTAGCATAACACGAAATAAGTAATTATAATAAATAGTTTTAGAAAATATTGAATAAATTTATTAATATATAACTACTATATTTATTAATATATAACAAGTTATATATTTTTTTTTAAATATAACTTGTTTTTGGAGTGATGACCTTAACCACCTACAGCCTATTTTTTCTGGAGAAAATCATCGTTTATTGTGAGGTTTATTTTATTTTACTTTATAGACTCACCAACAATCGTTTACACTTGAACATTTCTAAGATGACAATATTAACATAAATTAGTGTAACATTTTTTTACTGGTAAGCACATCATGCACTATTTATTATTTACAATAATTAACCTACCACGTACTTTAAATTCATAAGTCATACAAAACAGTTAAGAATAACATTAATAAAAAAACGTATAATAACATAATATAGAATGCAATAAAAAATGAGACATAATTATCTAAAATTTTAATGTTTATACCCTCAGTCTAAAAAAAATCATCGAATTTACTCCAGGGTCTCTCAGATGTGTGATAAATAGTTGTGTGACAAATGTGTGATAAAGGTAGTAAATGGTGCACCACTTATCACCTACATTCGTAATATATATATATATATATATATATGTAGGTTAATAGCATATTAAAAATCAAGACACGTTAATAACAGCATTTATCTAGCGAATGTTTTATCTTTGCTATTAATTTAATTTACAAATTAGAATATATTAAGACAAAATAAAGTCCAAAAAGATTTTATTAGAATATTATCGGGACTTAATCGAAACAAATATTTAAAGGCATCGTGGTCAGGTACGGGTCGACTGACGTCGTGTAAATAAAAGTTTCGTGCCTTTAAATATTTCACGCGATTAAGTCCCGATAATATTCTAATATGTGTAAACATCGCGAAAGTTTAAAACCAATTCAAATGATGTTACATTTAAGAAAATGTAGCACCTTGTAATTTTTTGAGTGTTGACTTACACTGTAATAGTGTAAGTTATTACATTTCTTACAAAAATCGGATACAGTGACAGAGAATCTGATTTCAGAAAATTTAAACATTTTATTTAAATTAAATACCTATGTATATATTAAAAATATTAAATAGCTATTTATAAGATGCAAACAATTGCCAAATGTTTAAACAATACGCTGGCACTTGAAAATTAAATACAATTAATTGTTCTTGAATGTTACAAGAAATTGACGTCCTCAAAAAGAGCCTTCATCCTTTTGTATTATTGTTCTTAACTGTTTTAGTATTATTTAGTTAAATTTTAACTAGGTATGGGTATTTTTTATTAAATCTATATTAATATTATAAAGCTGAAGAGCTTGTTTGTTTGTTTGAACGCGATAATCTCAGGAAAATCTGGGTCAAAGTAAAAGATTTTTTAATTAGACCCAGTAGGGGTCAAATTTAAAAATATTTTATTATTGGATAGCCCATTTATCGAAGACTATAGGCTATATTACATCACGCTATGACCAATAGGAGCAAAGCAGCAATGAAAAACGTTGCAAAAACGGGGAATATTGACGCAGACGAAGTTGTGTGGGTCAACTAGTAAATAATATACTTTAAAACATTTTTAAACGTTACTTACCAACTGTGCACTAAACGTGTATGTTTTAAATTGCCACGAAACAATTCCAACAATTTTTATTTTTTGACCAAAGAGTTGGCAGCATTGAAAGTGTTCAACATTGTTAACTATGACGACATACGAATACTAAAGTTAAAACGACCGGTGATGCTGTTATTCGATTTACAGGAAGGGGAACTATGTCACGATTTTTCTCGGACACTCGAATTTCGAAAAATAAGTTACGTGGTCGTGTCGGTCGTCGTATATGTTGACGATATACGAAGCGTGTTGATTGTGTCACAGAAGGCTGGCTCAGATGCGCATGTACGTATATAGTCAACGTTGTCTCGGTCTTTCTATGCGGTCTCGGTTGTCATACGACCGAGATCTGACACTGACTAGTAACTAGTACGCTGGACTGGCTATCCCGTACAATGTGACAGCAATTTCAAATGCCGAATCGAATGACCGTCCTGTGATCTTTTTTGACAGTTATGACAAATGACAGTTGTCGTTATCCTTGTTAATCAAGTATAGATGTCTGCATCTGTGGCGCAGTGGGAGTGTGTCCGACTGCTACGCAAGAGGTCGTGGGTTCGATACCCATACGGGACACCACTTTGTGTGATCCACAAATTGTTGTTCCGAGTCTGGGTGTACTTTGTGTCCGTGACTTGTATGTTTGTTAAGTCCCCCGTGACACAGGGCATATACCCTACTGCGGGAGTTCTCCTTAAAAAAAAAAAAAAAAAAAAATAGACTTCAATTTGATTTTGTGAAATGACCACATGAAGACTTTCATTTGATTTTGACATTTGGATGTCAAAATCAAATGAAAGTCTTCATGTTGTCGGCAGTAGTCTGTCCAAAGTACTGGTAGGTAGTATAGAGGTCAGTGAGATCTATACGAGATACAAGCGAGATGACGTCCGTGTCTATTTTTATTTTTTATTACTAGACTAAAGTATACTATACGTTTCAAATGAGAAGATAATCGCGATCGCGTCAACTTCTCTCTGTACTTGTCAAAATTGTACCGCTAGCAACAAAAACTTCCAAGTCGGGTAAAGTATGTATGTGTATTATGGTAAAGGAGCGGACGTAATATTTATTTTCTTTCAACTATGTAGGTACCTACCTAACATTTTTCTTTATTATAATATTACTAGCTGTCCCGCGCAACTTTGTATGCGTAATTTTTCCCCGTTTTTGAAACATTTCTCGTCGCTTCTCCGCTCCTATTAGTCGTAGCGCGATGTTGTATAGCCTATAGCCTTCCTCGATAAATGGGCTATCCAAGAAAAAAAATAAATTCAAATCGGACCAGTAGTTCCTGAGATTAGCGCTTTTAAACAAACAAACAAACAAACTCTTCCGCTTTATAATATTAGTATAGATTAGTATTCTTTATTATTAATTAAACACAAAACAGAAATAAGTAAATAGGAAAAATACAAGAATATTCTACACTTTAGTGGCCTTTCAGTCAGACGTAATATTGTTTTCCCTAAAACATAATAAATAGTAAAATACAGTGCTTATAAATAGTTCATTAGAGTAGGTAGGTACTTCTATGTAATACTACGAATCATTTTATTGCTGACCTTACGTTACACAATGAAGTTGCAGTCGTATTGCGAAACAAAATATCATCCTTCTGTATCTATGTTTTATGTGGTTGTGTTCTGTTTTTTACGTAAATGTGTTTCATTTTTGTTGCTAAATGTGTGTTTTGTTCTCTTTGTGTGTGTTTTTTGTTTAGAATTGGACAGCTTGTGTTTTCGTTATGCTTGCTGTTGAATTTTGTAATAGTTTGTCGTTTACATTTTATTTTCTTTTATTCGATTTGAAAAAATAATATAAAACATGTTTTGAAATTATTGGTAGTTTACATTTTTTCACATGTAAAACGCGGAGCTATGAAAATAATGACAAGTCCGTTTGCCGTTATTTTCACGACTCCATTGGTAGACATTGCATTCGTTTCAGTATAATAATTATTGTCGATGGTTCCAAACTGCTTGATCCGACAGGAAAATTCATTTATTTTTATGTAAACTGTTTTACATGTTACATAAAAATAAATTTAAAACTACAAAAAATTACGAAGTTTCGTTTTGAGGTAAGAGAGTAGATAGGGATAGGATAGGGATACTTAGAAGGGAGAACTCGACTCGGTAAATGTAAAGTAGAACAACCCTAAGATCCTTTTCACACGTTCCTGTTTCATTTGATAATGAATGTATGTAGGATGACGATGACGATAGCACTAATAACGAACAAACTAATTTCGGTGAAGATGACTCTAATATGGAAAGAACTGCAACTGCAACTGGCGATGACAATATTACTGAAGATGGGGAAGGTGGCGCTGTAGGAATGCACAAGAATTTTGTACATTTACATAAGAAAGGAGCAATCGCAAAGGTTATCTTATGATACACAATGGGTACAAATATGACTATGGACTATGTCCATGTTGTTAGAATCTCATGGATCGTTGTCAATTCCACGGTTCGTCTTTTGGAGTACCTACTCCAAAAGACGAACCGTGGGAGCTATGTTACTAAAGTTCACCGACCACACACATGCCCAAGGACAAGAAAACAACGAAGAGACGTCATTTTAATACAATTTTTGTTAAATTATAAACTTGTCAATTGGACGCCGGAAAGCTGATGACCGGGCACTCGGTGCGAAGTATATGGCAATGTACGGTAGTTTCACCATCCATCCGTCCGGTTGCTATACATTCGCCGCAATAACCGGCTCCAGGTTTCTGGCGCCAAATTGAAACCGAAACATCTGAAAAGAGCTGTACTCAGTGCGAGTTTGTTTTACATTAACGCGATCGACATGTAGTACTTAGTACGTTTGGCGTTCCGTTTGGCCCGCTGCAAGCGTTTAACCAATCAGACAACCAAACGCAGTAACGATTCGATCGTGTTAACGTAAAACAAACTAGCAGTAGGCACATTGAAGGATCGACAACTTAAAGAAGGTCGCCGGTAGATTTTAGATGCGAAAGATGGAGGATGCTGAGTGTCAAAGGGCAAATTAGGTGTTGGTGCGTCCAGCACAGGAATGATGATCGAATCAAACAATGTATTTATTCAAACAGGTTAGTGACGATAATGATGGCGTTTCAAAGTTTTATTTTAATTAAGACAAGGCCCGCAGCCCTGTATCGCGGAAGACTTCAAAAACATACAAATCACGGACACAAAGTACACTCAATTTTGGAACAACGATTTGTGCATCATACAAAGTGGTGCCTCGTATGGGAATCGAACCCTCTTGATACCACGCCGCCGAGGCTATCAAACTTTGAAACGTCAATCAAGTAGTTAGTTATTAAATTACAAATATTCTCCAAAATTAAAGTCATTATCAAAGTTACGTCACAGATGATGATAGCTCAGAGCATTTGATCGCCTGTTACAGCGTACATCTGACCCAGTAGTCCCATTGTTTGTTCGGCAATAACGCCGCGCGATACATCTCGTGCACCTCGCTCACTGCACAGATACTGCAATTGATGTTACTAGCATTAGGTCTATCTACGTGTTTCATTACGTGTTTTGTTCATAAAAGTCAAAAATTAACAATACTAGGGAGACTTGAAAGAGCACGGTAAAAACCATAAAATCACTAATTAAAAAAAAAATTGCAAACTTTTTAGGTAACCTAATTTTTCAGCACCAAACGACTGTACTAGTAGGTTTATGTTCTTTCATTGCGAGCACTACTTATAGTCCGGTCAATTTAGACATTTGAAGTTACATAAAGTCCCAACAAGCTGAATTTCTGTGAAGTTGTTCAAAACATAATTATAAACAATGTCTAGAAGTTCCCCATCATTCCCCTGTAAGGAAAAAATTTAATTCAAGGTCAAAGGTTAAAAAAATGAGTTTTTCGCGATTTTCAGCAAAACGGTAAGTTTTATCATAAAAGTACCTCAAACAAAAATTGTAGATCATAAAATTATCTATAAAAAATGTATCAATATTTTTTTTCTTACGAGCCACCGTTTCTGAGATATAACGATTCAAAAAGTTATAAAAGTTGTTATCGTCATAATATGCACACGTTTCCACGCCACCTATGAGGTAGTGTAATCTGAAGATTCTAAAATCTGAGGATTTTCTTCTTTCACTCTCTTCATTTAATTTCTCGCCACACAATAAGCATAGTTCTTTGAAACAAAAAGCTGATTCACTGATACGTGATCTAGTACGAGGAGGACTTGCTGTGGATGTACTGGCTTCTTGTTCTTCACGTTGTCTTTTATTAGCTGCAGCAATAGAAGACTTTCGAGTATAATTTTTACGGCAATTTTCATGTATTGTCACAGATTTCTGATTTTTGAGATATTCCGAAAAATCATCAGCTCTTTCGATACTTGCATTAATTAATGTCTTCATACCACGTTCAACAGTAACAACTTCACTTTCAGTTAAAAGTTTAGCACAAATAAAACAATATTCAGACATTTTTGATATAAAACTCAAAACAGCACAATATAGGTTCGGATAAACACGTGTTTTCACTACAGAGTGACGCTCAAGACTAACAGTATTTCATTTATTATAGCAGGTATAAGACCCTAGCCACGCACACAATAGAACAAGAGACAGATGTCTCGAAGTTACACTGGCTTAAAGATTAAGGGACTGGGTTTCATTTTACCTGATATTCTTGCAGTTAAAACTTATGTATATTTTATATTGTAAGTATAAGTTACAATGACCGATAGAAAAATATTTAAACCTTTAATATATTATATATATATATATATATACACATACATAAATATATTATATAAAATATTACAACTCTAGATGTATATACGTGGCGTACTCATGCATATGATGACGATGACAACTTTTATAACTTTTTCAATCGATATATGTATTTCAGAAACGATGGCTCGTAAGAAAAAAAGTATTGATACATTTTTTATAGATAATTTTATGATCTAAAATTTTTGTCTAAGGTACTTTTATGATAAAACTTACCGTTTTGCTGAAAATCGCGAAAAACTCATTTTTTTTACCTTTGACCTTGAATTAAATTTTTTCCTTACAGGGGAATGATGGGGAACTTCTAGACAATGTTTATAAATATATTTTGAACAATTTCACTAAAATTCAGCTTGTTGGGACTTTATGTAACTTCACTCTCATTTTTTGGTCTAAATTGACCGGACTATTAACCGATTTATATTTTTTTTTTATTCATAGCTTTTTATTAGGCTTTTTTATTTAAATTTATATATGCGCATAGGTCGTAAGTCTCCATGCTCGGTGTAGGATTATGTAGATGTTTATTATTTAACTATCAAACTAAGTAGCGGTTTATACAAGATACACGCCGAATTCATTCATAAACGTTGTGTAGTTTTTGAGTAAAATGCCTGTGGCATACAGATGGACAGACAGGCAGACAGATAAACGGACGAAAACTATAGGGGTTCCGTTTTGCCATTCTTTCTACGAAATTGAGACGTGAGCTTAAAAAAATTTTTGGAAACGTAGTCCCAAAAAGAAGTCTACGTTTCAATGAAAATTGGTCATTTTCTTAATTAGAAGCGTTAAACTGAACATGATAACCAACATTCTCCTAAATAAAAAGTATAAAATAAATTCAACACCAAAATAAAACTCGACGAACAAAAACATTAATTAATTAAAAGTTACCGCGGCTAAGATGAAAATCCTTTTGCACCTTCCTTTTCAGCAATTTCAGTATTAAACCACAATATAAAAATAATAGAGAAGGCAACCTTCATACGTAGGTATATCGTACGAGTAACGCACACATCGTACGCGGAAATGAATCTCAAACCTTTTCGAAGCACTTAGTTCGGAAGGTTTTCCTAGATGCCGTGAGCTAGAGCAATGTATAGATTATGAGTGCGTGGGCCAAGCGCGCATTCTATGTTTTTTCTTTTTCCATGTAGGCACGACTAAATAAAGAGATGAACCTTTTTTGAGCCTGATGGTAAGCGTCACGCTATCCCATAATAGTATCAGTGCCACCCAAATCTATATTTGGCAAAAATCTGAATGTCACACATTAGTTCATAAGTCTCATTTTCCCAGTAATTCCACTTGCTTCAGTGCCCTTTAACCGAAACATAGTGATGTGTTAACATTACTATTTCTCGGAAGAATAACTGACCCATCAAGACGGTCTATGAATTAGACTTAGACCAAGAAGGTTTATAATTCAACATTCCTTATGAAATTCTTACTGAAGCCATACCTATCGAAGTCAACATTATAAATTTGTTACTGAAGACGTCAGACATCGAAATTTGACCTTTCAAAGAGCCGTCTTTCTCTTTCGACCCTACCACTACTACACTACTTTGAAAGATAATGTGGACTCTTTAGAGCAGAGGACATGAAAAGCTTTAGACACTTACGTATTTTGAGTTTGGTCTTCACCATAAGTTTCTTGTCTAAGACCTACCACTGATTTTTTCTTCAATCTACATTCTAATCCATGAAGGTTACTTTGTTTCTGCGTGTGTCGTCTCGACATTTTGTGATTAAACGCTGTTAAAGTACCGGGAATACATCTCCAATGCGGTTACTCCTCGCAATATTTCCGTACTCGCAGATTGCATTTCATGACATTTCATATATCATTTTCGTTTGAGTGACATTCCCGTATTTTGTAATTTGTTACAAATTCTGGTAAATTGCGACTGATGTTTCCCTTTCTACTTGGTCTGACAATTCGTTTAAGACCGACTGTGGAAATTACATTTACTTGTATAGGTACAGAGAAATAAATACTTTATTTAAAAAAAAATGTCTTTATATGGTAACGAAGATGAGGAAGGAAAGAAAAAACATATATTGTTTTTACAATATATGTTTTTTCTATCCTTCCTCATCTTTGTATATGCTTTTGTTATGTCCATCGTTTTCGATGGACAAACAAAAGCAAATACAAAATTACTGATACACAAAAATGGTCATTCTACAGTTATCAGTTCCTACTCCGTGTTCTTTTTATTAATGATCTTTTTTCCGCATCTTTTTTTCGTAAAGAATAAAGACCTGGAGTCTTGATATTGATAAAGTTTCGTTGCTAAACCTGCAAGGTCTCGGCCTTGGGAAAATTCTATAAAAATTTAAATACTTCATTGGTTATTTTTATCTTTTTGTATTGTAAAAGACAACTTCCGCACTTAAGCCCTGTGTCGTGAGGACTTTATAAAAATAAAAATACCTAAGCACAAAGCATGAAACAAACTTTTTATACTGTGACAACGACGATGATATTGAAAGGAAAATTTTAAGAGTAAATAAGTTTTTTTTTCAGTCTAAGATGTATGTCAGTAATAACTGAAAGAGAAGGCTTTTTAAGTGAAATTTAGTTATAGGATTATTTAAAATTCCTTAAATACCAAGGGTTCCAAGCGAAAAATATAAACATTTCCAAATGAAGGAATCGCAGGTTGTCGCTAATAATAAATAAAAAGAAAAACCTTTTTATCAAAATAAATTGCGCCATTGACGTAAATCATAAAATAAAAAAAACAACGACAATGTTTCACTTTGTTTGTAATGTTGTTTCTTTTTAATAGAACCTCGAGGGCTCGTTTTATAAAAATAAAATTACGAAACAAAAAAAGGAAAGTGCAGGAGTTTTCTGAATCCGTTGTAACAAAGTTGACCGTTTTGTTGAGTTCATTCACCTTAATTAAGGCAAAGTTACGTAAACTGTATCGGAATGTTTTACTGCAGGTTTTAACTTCATAATGTATGTTTAAGGTCTAAAGCAGACAACAGACTATCACTGGCTAGAGCAACCCCACTGACCTCTGTAGTACTAGTACACGAGACAGGCTTCGCCGACAACAACAACACTTTCATTTGATTCTGCCATTTAGACTGTCATTTAACAAAATCAAATGACTGCCTCTGTGGCGCGGTGGGAGTATGTCCGACTGCTACGCAAGAGGTCGTGGGTTCGATCCCCACCCAGGATAAAACTTTGTGTGATAAGCACGACGGTTCATTCTGTATCTGAGTGTAACTTATCAATGGTTTGTATTTAGAAATATAACAAATGTTTAGCAGTTATCTGGTTGCCATAGCCTAGTTTGGGATTTGATGGCGTTATGTGAGATATCCCATCATCATCATCATCATCAGCCTATCGCAGTCCACTGCTGGACATAGGCCTCTCCAATTGCACGCCACTTTGTTCTATCTTCGGCTTCTTGCATCCAGCTCCTGCCAGCCGTTTTGCGTAAATCATCACTCCACCTGGCCTGAGGGCGTCCTACACTACGTTTGCCGTGCCGTGGTCTCCACTCAAGAACTCGTTTACCCCAACGGTTGTCGAGATATCCCAAGATATTATTATTGTTACAAAATCCACGGAGAAATTAAAAGTTGGCTTCAACACGCGTTCTATCTGCGATCTTTGTTGACGAGTTCCCTACAGTAAGTTCTATCGGGAAACTGACCGTAGATCTACATAAAGTGAGTTTGGTCAATCAGCTTTGCGTCTGTGGAATAACAGCTAGGTATAGACTTTAGTGCGTCGCGGACTCAAACTCACAAAAGTCTGCCGTCTGAAACATCCCTTACATGACCGTTTATATTTTCGGTCAAAGCGGGATGCCATTTAACCCGTTATTGTTATGCCTAACACCTATTTAATAGTCAGAAATTAAATTGAGTTCTAATCCTCAAATGGAACATTATGCAGTCTGGTGAGTTGGGTTTGTAAAACAATAGATATAGTTTTGAATATTAGGTTTTATTTTCAAATGATAATTTAATTTATAATTATGTTCGTAAACTTTCGCGATTTTTACACATTATAGAATTTTATAAGCTACGGGTCTTATTCGCGTAAATATTTTATTTTAAGGCTAAATACCTTTGTTTTATTGCCCGACGTTTGACCGTATTGCATCGGCCGTGGTCACGGGTAGACTGAGTGTACCCGTGACCACGGCCGCGATTAAGACGTTTAGCTTATAAAATTCTATAATTCATTTAATTGTTTGTATGAGTTGTGTGGTATCTAGCACGCTGTCCTGATTTGATTATTCGATTGAATAATGTTGTTGCATAAATTGTTTATTAACATAATTGAATGTCCTCAGCTTCTAAGTTCAATATTCGAGTGCCATCTAGATATCCCAGATCATATCATATTATTATTACCCCCTCTCCAAAGTTCTGTATTAGGTTCTAATTCTGCTGTTCCCCGCCTTTATCGAATATATAACAAGTTACCTACTTCAATACTTGAAACATCGAATATTTACTTATTTAAACAAAAAGTAAAACAACTGTTACTCAATAAAGGATATTACTCTATTAAGGAATACCTACTTGATAATATATGACATTAATTGGTGACATTATTTGTTAAAGTACTGTATTTATTTTAGTGGAAATGATTATGAACTTATTAGATATTATACCTAGCCTGGTCATAAATACTGTTACAATTAAAAATAAGAAAGATATTACATTTGAATTTGGAATCTGTCATTTTTATACGATTGTTCATTGTATTTTCTAATTTTGGCGCCAATACATTGTACAATATTTTGCTATATTAAAATGGATTGGGGTGATAAAGAAAACCGAATCGCTGTGATTGCATTACACAAAGTTGGTATGGAGCCGAATGTAATTTTTAAAACTCTCCATACGCTTGGTATTAGTCAAATGTTTGTGTACCGGGCTATTAATAGGTACAATGAGACCTTCTCTGTTTGTGACAGAAAAAGATCTGGCCGTCCACGTAGTGTTCGTACGAAAATGGTGGTCAAAGCAGTAAGGGAAAGAATTCGAAGAAATCCTGTCCGAAAGCAAAAGATTTTATCTCGGGAGATGAAGATAGCACCCAGAACCATGTCACGCATTTTAAAAGATGACTTAGGACTTGCAGCCTATAAGAGACGCACTGGTCATTTTTTAACTGATAATTTAAAAAAGAATAGGGTGGTAAAATCGAAGCAACTACTGAAGCGGTACGCAAAGGGAGGTCACAGAAAAATTTTGTTTACGGATGAGAAAATCTTTACAGTTGAGCAACATTTTAACAAACAAAATGACCGTATTTATGCTCAAAGCTCTAAGGAAGCTTCCCAATTAGTCGACAGAGTGCAACGTGGGCATTATCCGACTTCAGTGATGGTTTGGTGGGGTGTTAGCTATGAAGGAGTGACTGAGCCATATTTTTGTGAAAAAGGTATCAAAACATCGGCACAAGTGTATCAAGATACCATTCTTGAGAAGGTAGTTAAACCCCTTAACAACACCATGTTCAATAACCAAGTATGGTCCTTCCAACAAGACTCAGCGCCGGGTCATAAAGCTCGGTCCACGCAGTCTTGGTTGGAAGTGAACGTTTCGGACTTCATCAGAGCTGAAGACTGGCCGTCGTCTAGTCCCGATCTTAATCCGCTGGATTATGATTTATGGTCAGTTTTAGAGAGTATGGCTTGCTCTAAACGCCATGATAATTTGGAGTCCCTAAAACAATCCATACGATTGGCAGTGAAGAATTTTCCCATGGAAAGAGTGCGTGCTTCTATTGATAACTGGCCTCAACGTTTAAAGGACTGTGTTGCAGCCAATGGAGACCACTTCGAATAAGCTTTTTATATTTTGAATTGTTTTTTATTTATGTATTAAACTAACACACTGTAAAAGTAATAAATATTATTTGCAATAAAAAAAAATGTTTTTTCTTCGTAACAATATTTATGGCTAGACTAGGTATACTTACAAATTTAAAATTATAATTTCTACACTTGACATATTCTGAAATCTGGACATGTATACTGTATTTAATTGATTCTCACTTTGTTTTGATTTCTTAGATTATAAAATAATATTAATTAATTTGCATGCTCAAAGCTGTTTATGGTGATTCTTTGTATTACTATTATTGTTATATCATTTGTACCCATATTACGCAAATAAATGGAATTGAATTGAATTGAATTTATTTATAAAGGCGGGGAACAGCGTAGAATAAGCAGAGCAGACTAAGTAAAAAATGACTATTGCATAGTTTACAATACAACTGTATTTTTTCACTTATTCTACTCTCATTCTTCTTTTGTAATTCCTTCTTATATATTTCACTAACATACAATGTTGGAATCAAGACATCTTATGAACAGCCATTTTTAGGGTTCCGTAGCCAAAAGGGCAAAAACGGAACCCTTAGGTATAGTTTCGTAATGTCCGTCTGGTTATCTGTCTGTATGTATCTTTGTCTGTCCGTCCGTATGTCACAGGCATTTTACTCAAAGACTAATTTATGAATATTGATGAAATTTGGTGAAAAGGTGTCTTGTAGCTACTACTTACTTTGATAGCTAAATAATAAAAATAAATATTTTTTGGGATGGCACTCCATACAAGTAACAGAAGCTAATATAAAATAGTTTTCAGCAAAAGTCAATATTTTTGGAAATAAACGCTTCGAAAGTTGCATAATTGTGTCCCCCCCCCCCCCTCCCCTTATCTTTTGAACTGTGTGACCAAAAAATATGAAAAAAACAAGCGCTTAATCAATATTTTAAATTAAAATTATTTCGGACATGATCGGATATACCGTCATTGAGTTATTGGAAACTGCGATTCTCCTGAGCTTGTAAACTTTTTGTAACTGTTTTAAAATTTTACTTATACCGTCTTTGTACATCTTACAAATTTGTCTATTTGTAAAAAAGAATCCTGAACACTTTAAGAAAATGAAAGATGCATCCTACAGAAGACTTAGAGGTGCGCTACAAGAAAAACTGTTTGTTGAATACTGTAGGCTTCAACTAATATAAAATAAAGTGTTCCAGATAGCAATACAAATTTATAATAGGTCTCTAAGTCATTTAAATATCCACCAACAAATCAATTTAAAACAAGGCTACGCAAAAGGTTATTAGAACACTGCTTCTATTCAATTAATGAAATACCTGGAAATGAATGTTTAAAATTAATTAACTAAATGCTATTAATACTCTACAGTATATGTCTACAGTATGTGAATTTATTGATAAATTGTATTTCATTAATTTTATCAAATGTCAATTTATTTTTTTGTTATTTAATGGCTGGCATGTTAATTTATTAATATTTGTACACAAACAAAACAAAAAAACACAGAAATGTAATTTTACCTATGTCTGACAAATAAATAATTCTTATTCTTAATATCAACAAAAGGGCGTAAGTGCCATGAACATACGCTCTTCTGCTGATACAATTATTAATTTTCAAGAAATTCTGAGGAACCCCTACATTGAGCATGGTCCGAATCATGGCACTTGATTCTCATTTTAACTATTTTTTATTATTCATCTCGCATCGCCACTTTAGTGAATTTTCTACATACGCTGTCTTAATATGATATGATAATAATAACATAAATTTATCTATTCGCTTTCAAACCATGTCTAAACTAAATATTATAAAGCTGAAGAGTTTGTCTGTTTGTTTGTTTGAACGCGGTAATCTTAGGAAGTGCTCCGAATTGAAAAAAACTTTTTTGTTGGGTAGCCCATTTATCAAGGAAGGCTATAGGCTATACAACATTACGCTACGCTACGCATTACGCTGTTGCAAAAATGAGGAAAATTGACGCATACGAAGTTGCATGGGTCAGCTAGTAATAAATATGTAGATTAAAAATCTGCAAATAGAGTAAAATTAAACAAAAACATAATATAATCAAAGCATCAAAACGACGAAATACAAATCAAAGCTTATGTACGATCATTTATTTAAATTCTTTCACACAAAAAATAAATAAACAAATATGATATACTTTTGTAAAAAATGCAATAGCAATTGCATGAATGCAATTGCAAACAACATACATATCTATACTACACTTTTTTTTTAAATTTGCGAATTAATGTTTAATGCGAAGCGAAACAAAAACATCTTAATAAATCTAAACACAAAACGTTAAAGTCGGTACTTACATACTTCCAGTAATCACAGCCTTAATCAACATTGTATTTTTTTAATTTTTCTCAATTAAATTTTGTTATAGACTTACAGTAATCGATTTAACAAGTTTACACCCCTTGTCTATGGTTCGCTCTTATGCCCTGTAGTAATAAAGGTGAACCTTAAACAACGGTGTAGACTTGATAAGTCAATTTCTATAAAAAATCTTTTTATAGAATAAAATTAACCTTTCAAACTTACAAGGAATATCAGCCCTTTAAGTTCACTCGTCTCATTATTATTAAGTATCTATTAATTTCTACTTAGATCACAGAGATACACTTCACAAATCAAAATAGTCTCTTCACAAAATCGTACATTGTGAACTGTAGCTAGTAAGATATACTTTGAAAATAACAGGTACTAAAAATACGAGCACATAGGTACTCTTAAAATAAAAACCGGACAAGACCATGTCGGACCATGCTTAGTGTAGGGTTCCGCAGCTTTTAATAATCGATCAGTAAATGAGCGTATGTTCATTGCACATAACCATACACCCAACCAACACATAAAAGGGCGTAACCTTTTGTTGAGTAAAGCAGTTTTTCGGCTTTAACTCAATGACGGTATATACCAATCATCAAATTAAACTAGGTTTAAAAATAAATAACAAATAGCTTTTTATCAATGAGGTATCACTACACATTAGGTGACATGTGGACCAACATGGCAATGAAAGATTTCGAGGTTTATTTTTATAAGGATGGTATAAAAAACAATAATTGCACTAGACACATTTTGCTGTAACGAATTAGCATGCAAATTAAAAAAAAAATACTTTTAGACAGACAGAGTTACTGTAAAAAGAAACATAATATTGTTTCTTTTTACAGTAACTCTGTCTGTACATATGAGACATTCACAAAATTAAATTAAATCTAAGCACATATTAACACTTCATCATTTAACTTACAATGCGTTTCTAAATTGGTATTGAACTAGAGCAGTATTTCTTTAAAATATGTTTTCAAGGCAGACCAGAAGTTACTAGCATTAGGTCTATGCACGTGTTTCCTTACGTGTTTTGTTTATGAAGGTCAAAAATTAACAATACTGTGGGAGACTTGAAAGTTAAAATTGGTGATTTTATGGCAAAAACCATAAAATCACCAATTTTAAAACTCCCGGTAAACTTTCCTGGTATTCTATTTTTTCAGCAGCAAATGACTGTACTAGTAGGTTTATGTTCTTTCATTGCGAGCACTACTTAACCGATTGATATTCTTTTTTAATTCATAGCTTTTTATTAGGCTTTTATATTTAAATTTATATATTCGCATAGGTCGTAAGTCACCATGCTCGGTGTAGGATTAGGTAGATGTTTATTAATTAACTATCAAACTAAGTAGCGGTTTATACAAGACACTTACACGCCAAATTCATGTGTGTTCTGAACCAATTTCATTCATATACGTTGTGTAGTTTTTTAGTAAAATACCTGTGACATATAGACGGACAGACAGGCAGACAGATAAACGGACGAAAACTATAAGGGTTCCGTTTTGCCATTCTTTATACGAAACCCTGAAAAGTAATCACAAAACTTGCTTGATCTAAATAGCTAACTTTTGGCATGTAGATAGAATTTTCGGAAGGAGATGTCAGCTTAAAAATATTTTTGGAAAAGTATTCCCAAAAAGAAGTCTACGTTTCAATGAAAATTGGTCATTTTCATAATTAGAAGCGTGAAACTAAACACGATAACCAACATCCTCCTAAATAAAAAGTATAAAATAAATTCAACACTAAAATAAAACTCGACGAACAAAAACATTAATTAATTAAAAGTTACCGCGGCTAAGATGAAAATCCTTTTGCACCTTCCTTTTCAGCAATTTCAGTATTAAACCACAATATAAAAATAATAGAGAAGGCAACCTTCATACGTAGGTATATCGTACGAGTAACGCACACATCGTACGCTGAAATGAATCTCAAACCTTTTCGAAGCACTTAGTTCGGAAGGTTTTCCGAGATGCCGTGATTATGTGTGCGTGGGCCAAGCGCGCATTCTATGTTTTTTCTTTTTCCATGTAGGCACGACTAAATAAAGAGATGAACCTTTTTTGAGCCTGATGATAAGCGTCACGCTAGCCTATAATAGTATCAGTGCCACCCAAATCTATATTTGCCAAAGATCTGAATGTCACACATTAGTTCATAAGTCTCATTTTCCCAGTAATTCCTCCTGCTGCAGTGCCCTTTAACCGAAACACAGTGATGTGTTAACATTACTATTTCTCGGAAGAATAACTGACCCATCAAGACGGTCTATGAATTAGACTTAGACCAAGAAGGTTTATAATTCAACATTCCTTATGAAATTCTTACTGAAGCCGTACCTATCGAAGTCAACATTATAAATTTGTTACTGAAGACGTCAGACATCGAAATTTGACCTTTCAAAAAGCCGTATTTCTCTTTCGACCCTACCACTACTACACTACTTGGAAGGATAATGTGGGCTCTTTAGAGCAGACGACATGAAAAGCCTTAGACACTTACGTATTTTGAGTTTGGTCTTCACCTTAAGTTTCTTGTCTTAGACCTACCACTGATTTTTTCTTCAATCTACATTCTAATCCATGAAGGTTACTTTGTTTCTGTGTGTGTCGTCTCGACATTTTGTGATTAAACGCAGTTAAAGTACCGGGAATACATCTCCAATGCGGTTACTCCTCGCAATATTTCCGTACTCGCAGATTGCATTTCATGACATTTCATATATCATTTTCGTCTGAGTGACATTCCCGTATTTTGTAATTTGTTACAAATTCTGGTAAATTGCGACTGATGTTTCCCTTTCTACTTGGTCTGACAATTCGTTTAAGACTGACTGTGGAAATTACATTTACTTGTATAGGTACAGAGAAATAAATTCTTTATTTTAAAAAAAAAAATCTTTATTTAAGGTAACGAAAATGAAGAAGGAAAGAAAAACATATATTGTAAAACGATGGACAAATAAAAACAAATACAAAATTACTGATAAACAAAAATGGTCCTTAGATAAAGGACCATTTTTGTTTATCAGTAATTTTGTATTTGTTTTTATTTGTCCATCGTTTTACAATCTATCTATTTTATAGTTATCAGCTTCTACTCCGTGATCTTTTTTCCGCATCTTTTTTTCGTAAAGAATAAAGACCCGGAGTCTTGATATTGATAAAGTTTCGTTGCTAAACCTACAAGGTCTAAGCCTTGGGATAATTCTATAAAAATTTAAATACTTTATTGGTTATTTTCATTTTTTTTTATTGTAAATACAACTTCCGCACTTAAGTTCTGTGTCGTAAGGACTTTATAAAAATACAAATACCTAAACACAAAGCATCAAACAAACTTTTTATACTGCGACAACGACGATTAAATTGAAAGGAAAATTTTAAGAGTAAATAAGTTTTTTTTCAGTCTAAGATGTATGTCAGTAATAATTAGAAGAGAAGAATTTTTAAGTGAAATTCAGTTATTTAAGTGCCAGTTATTCTTTCGAGAAATAGTAATGTTAACACATCACTGTGTTTCGGTTAAAGGGCACTGCAGCAGGTGGAATTACTGGGAAAATGAGACTTATTTTAAATTCCTTAATTACCAAGGGTTCCAAGCGAAAAATATAAACATTTCCACATGAAGAAATCGCAGGTTGTCGCTAATAATAAATAAAAAGAAAAACCTTTTTATCAAAATAAATTGCGCCATTGACGTAAATCATAAAATAAAAAAAACAACGACAATGTTGTACTTTGTTTGTAATGTCGTTTCTTTTTAATAGAACCTCGAGGGCTCGTTTTATAAAAATAAAATTACGAAACAAAAAAAGGAAAGTGCAGGAGTTTTCTGAATCCGTTGTAACAAAGTTGACCGTTTTGTTGAGTTCATTCACCTTTGAGGCGAAAGTTACGTAAACTGTATCGGAATGTTTTACTGCAGGTTTTAACTTCTTAATGTATGTATAAGGTCTAAAGCAGACAACAGACTATCACTGGCTAGAGCAACACCACTAACCTCTGTAGTCCTAGTACGCAGGACAGGCTCCGCCGACAACAACAACACTTTCATTTGATTCTGCCATTTAGACTGTCATTTAACAAAATCAAATGACTGCCTCTGTGGCGCGGTGGGAGTATGTCCGACTGCTACGCAAGAGGTCGTGGGTTCGATCCCCACCCAGGATAAAACTTTGTGTGATAAGCACGACGGTTTTTTCTGTATCTGAGTGTAATTTATCAATGGTTTATATATATATATATGTATTTAGAAATATAACAAGTATGTTTTCATCAGTTCTCTTGTTGCCATAGCCTAGTTTGGCATCTGATGGCGTTGTGCGAGTTATCATAAGATATTATTATTGTTATTGTTTTTAAACTTTCGCGATTTTTATTATAAGGTTCGTACCTTTAAATAATTCACGCGATTAAGTCCCGAAATATATCTAATTAATATTGTTACAAAAAATTGAAAGTTTGCTTCGACACGCGTTCTATCTGCGATCTTTGTTGACGAGTTCCCTACAGTAAGTACTATCGGGAAATTGACTTCTAATTGATTCTACATAAAGTGAGTTTGGTCAATCAGCTTTGCGTCTATGGAATAACAGCTAGGTATAGACTTCTGTGCGCCACGGATTCAAACTCACAAAAAGTCTGCCGTCTGAAACATCCCTTACATGACCGTTTATATTTTTGGTCAAAGCGGGATGCCATTCAACCCTTTATTGTTATGCCTAACACCTATTTAATAGTCAAAAATTAAATTGAGTTCTAATCCTCAAATTGAATATTATGCAGTCTGGTGAGTTGAGTTGTAAAACAATTGATATAGTTTTAAATATTAGGTTTTATTTTCAAATCATAATTTAATTTATAATTATGTTCGTAAACTTTCGCGATTTGTACACATTATAGAATTTTATAAGCTACGGGCCTTATTCGCGTAAATATTTTGCAATCAAGACATCTTATGAACAGCCATTTTTAGGGTTCCGTAGCCAAAAGGGAAAAAACGGAACCCTTATAGTTTCGTAATGTCCGTCTGGTTATCTGTCTGTATATATCTCTGTCTGTCCGTCCGTATGTCACAGGCATTTTACTCAAAGACTAATTTATGAATATTGATGAAATTTGGTGAAAAGGTGTCTTGTAGCTACTACTTACTTTGATAGCTAAATAATATAAATAAATATTTTTTGGGAGGGCACTCAATACAAGTAACAGAAGCTGAAAAAAACAGTTTTCAGAAAAAGTAAATATTTTTGGAAATAAACGCTTCGAAAATTGTATAATTGTGCCCCTTTCACTTATCTTTTGAACTGTGTGACCAAAAAATATGAAAAAAGGGAAGCGAAATATTTTAAATTAAAATTATTTCGGACATGATCGGATATACCGTCATCGAGTTATTGTAAACTGCGATTCTCCTGAGCTTGTAAACTTTTTGTAACTGTTTTAAAATTTTACTTATACCTTCTTTGTACATCTTACAAATTTGTCTATTTGTGAAAAAGAATCCTGAACACTTTAAGAAAATGAAAGATGAATCCTACAGAAGACTTAGAGGTGCGCTACAAGAAAAACTGTTTGTTGAATACTGTAGGCTTCAACTAATATAAAATAAAGTGTTCCAGATGGCTATACAAATTTATAATAAGGTCCCTAAGTCATTTAAATATCCACCAACAAATCAATTTAAAACAAGGCTACACGAATGGTTATTAGAACACTGCTTCTATTCAATTAATGAGAACCTGAAAATAAATGTTTTAAATTAATTAACTAAGTTCTATTAATACTGTATGTGAATTTATTGATAAATTGAATTTTAGATGTATTATTAATGTAGGATGTATTAACATTTTATTTTTGAATTTTGTATGACTTAATTGGATATTATTATTTTTTGTATTTAATTAATTTTATCTAATGTCAATTAATTTTTTGTTATTTAATGGCTGACATGTTATTTTTATTAATATTTGTACACCTAACGATAAGACATAAGGCACATAATGTTATTGTATAAAAAAACACAGAAATGTAATTTTACCTATGTCTGACAAATAAATAATTCTTATTCTTAATATCAACAAAAGGGCGTAAGTGCCATGAACATACGCTCTTCTGCTGATACAATTATTCATTTTCAAAAATTTCTGAGGACCCCTACATTGAGCATGGTCCAAATCATGGCACTTGATTCTCATTTTAACTATTTTTTATTATTCATCTCGCATCGCCACTTTAGTGAATTTTCTACATACGCTGTCTTAATATGATATCATAATAATAACATAAATTTATCTATTCGCTTTCAAACCATGTCTAAACTAAATATTATAAAGCTGAAGAGTTTGTTTGGTTGTTTGAACGCGGTAATCTTAGGAAGTGCTCCGAATTGAAAAAACTTTTTTGTTGGGTAGCCCATTTATCAAGGAAGGCTATAGGCTATACAACATTACGCTACGCTACGCATTACGCTGTTGCCAAAGCGAGGAAAATTGACGCATACGAAGTTGCATGGGTCAGCTAGTAATAAATATGTAGATTAAAAATCTGCAAATAGAGTAAAATTAAACAAAAAAATAATATAATCAAAGCATCAAAACGACGAAATACAAATCAAAGCTTATGTACGATCATTTATTTAAATTCTTTCATATAAAAAAGAAATAAACAAATATGATAAACTTTTGTAAAGAATGCAATAGCAATTGCATGAATGCAATTGCAAACAACATACATATCTATACTACACTTTTTTTTTTAAATTTGCGAATTAATGTTTAATGCGAAGCGAAACAAAAACATCTTAATAAATCTAAACACAAAACGTTAAAGTCGGTACTTACATAATTCCAGTAATCACAGCCTTATTCAACATTGTATTTTTTTAATTTTTCTCAATTAAATTTTGTTATAGACTTACAGTAATCGATATAACATAATGAGGCATAAGGAGCCAATGCAACTTTATCAGTTAATTTGACTGGACGCATATTACGGTTATAAGTTTTAGGTGTATTTTTAGTGCAGTTTATTAAGCGTTCAAGAGAAGTTAATATCTGGAGTTTTGTTGAAAAGTCATAAAATTCTAAGTGATTATCATGAGGGAACTCTTTGACATTGTTAGGACATTCAATATTTCTGCAAGATAAACGACGCAATGCTAAACGATTGCAGATTCTGCAGTCCAGAAAACTTGGTGGACTTTTAAAGTACCTGTGAAAGCTTTCAAATTGTCATGTAGTAACCAGTCCTTTTCAGTGACCTGATAATCTTCCACGAGTTCTATTTTAACGCCCTTGACAGAGGACTTCAAAGCGTTCACGAATGCATCAAGATCAGGAATATGACTCTGTAATGCAATGTATCGGTCTGCAGTTCTCTTTAGAAGTCCACCCACACCATCTCGAGCACCTTTGCCGTGTCAGCATTTGCAATAATTTTAAACTACTTTGTTAATTGAGGAAATATAGTCGAGACATTACATTTTTTTTTTGTTGCGATATTTTCTAAAGGAGAATCAGAAACTATGTAAAGATTTTGAACATGAGGTAGGTACTGTTTTTCTATTTTAGTCAAAATTGGAATGAGATGTGCCCATACTGCAGCAGCATCGTGTCGTAAAGATGTACTTATAGCACAAAAACATTATGTTTTTGTCGTGTGACCATCCGTATTAAAATAAAGAACAACAGTTTGCACAGTGATTTAGGAACGGGTCAAGATTAGTTTCAAATGGTTTCATGAGTATTAACGGTTCTACGTGGTGTCGTACTTTTTCAACGGTGATGGCAGTTTTCTCTATCACATTTTTAGTGTATGATTTTTTTCTGTTTTTCCCAGGCCCAATATAAAACGTTTTCCCAGTTATCACATTTTTGGTAAATAAGATGTAGATTTTATTTGTAGACATTCCAATAATATTACACACACGGGTTTCACATTGCATGCGCTTGCACAAAGTGTGTCAATGCAGTAGTGAGTAAAAGTCGGCGTCGCGCGTAAATTTGAAGGCAATGATTTTTTTTTCCTTCCCGTGTTTTTTTTATTGCCATAGCAAATTTTGGCCACGGAATCCACGGCGATGAAAATCAAGGCAAAAATATTGAATAACTAAAAATCTATTAATTATTCGAAGTAATAAACACTTCACAAATAATCAGTGAAATGGTATTCTATCAAATGGACAACACAATAATATCAAGAGGACAAACTTATTCAAATAGAAAGATGTACCTATCAACGGCGATGAAAGAAAAACTGTCTAGTAACATAAAAATGGAACATTTACATTTATTGCGCAAAAACGCAGGCATGTGTGTACGTCCTACCACGTCGAGCACTTAGGCGTGTGCTTGTGAGGAAATAATATGCAACGTTTAGCACACAGGATGCTAGTCGTTAGATAAAACAATATTCTTATACATATTTACGACACGGCGATGAAAGGAAATTCTGGGTCAAATGATTTTTTTTAAATCATTCGTTGTATTGTTTAAATATTTGAATAAATATATTCCGTAACAATACTTTAACTGTTCATGTATCAAATTAAACTAGGTTTTAATATAAATAACAAATAGATTTTTATCAATGATGTGTCACTACATATTAGGTGACATGTGGACCAACACGGCAATGAAAGATTTCGAGGTTTTTTTTTTTTTTGAGTGTCTATAATCCTATACTTTAAAGTATTTCACCTAACGAGAAAAAAATCTTTATTTGCATATTCTGTGGTTGTGGTATGCATAAGGATGGTATAAAAAACAATAATTGCACAAGACATATTTCGCCAAAACAAAATAGCATGCAAATTTAAAAAAAAATCTGTTTTAAAGTTACTGTCAAAAAAAAACCAATATTAAACATAATGAGACATTCACAAAATTAAATTAAATCTAAGCACTTAATAACACTTTATCATTTAACTTACAATGCGTTTCTAAAGTGATATTGAACGAGAGCAGTAATAAAAAATCGTTAACTGAATGTAAACTCTCATCTAGGCAGACCAGAAGTTTTGATAAAGAACATTATAACTATATTTTAGTACCGATTTCATCGATGACGCGTAATTCTTGGTCCCGGGAAGTTCACCCATTTACGCATTTCAGATTGATATTTTTATTTGCATATAAATACCAATCTGTAATGTCTCATATTATGACATCTATACTAATAATATTATTAAAAGAAAAAACTTGTATTTTTGTATATAACGAATAAACTTATTTCCGTATAATTTATTTTTGTTGAGATGGCAGTGTTTTCGAAATTCTGCTCCATCATAAGATCAGTTCCAATTTACTAAATTATTATAGTAATTTTTATTGTTGCCTGCCAATTACTTTATTAAAAACAATTATTGCATCTTTGAAAGATATAAAAATTTGAAGTTCAAACCCAGGAATCGAACCCAAGACTTCCAAATGCCAAACCGGGGCCGGAATCGAACCACCTATCTGGACTATGCTACTAGACCCCAAATTTTCCATCCCTTCCTGCAAATTTTTCTATCTTTCTAAAATGCAATTATTGTATTACTAAATTATTCTGTTGTACTACTACATTCACTTGCAAAATTTCATTGGGTTACGATCAAAATCTGTACATAAATTCCTGAGGAGTACCACTGCATCATCAGATCAGCTCTAAGTTACCAAATCATTGTGTAATCTTCCAAACTACATTCACATGTATAATTTCATTGCAATAATTTAATTAATTACAATAATTAGAAGTATTTAGATTAAACCTGATCGTCAAAACCTATGACATCCCTAAGGAGTTACACTCCATTATCAGATCAGTTTCAGTTACCAAATTATTGTATGTCATTAATACTGTTATTGTATTGTATTGTCATGAATTCTGAGAGAGAAATAAATGAATATACCATTATTATAAAATTTCGTTACAAAACAATAACTAGAATATTGTGACTTTTAATTACACAACAATAATTATAGATTATCACTTCCACGATTCCACCACATTAATAATAATAATATCTTGGGACAACTCACACAACGCTTTCTGATCCCAAACTAAGCAGAGCTTGTATTATGAAAATTAGACAACTGATAAACATACTTATATATTTCTAAATACATACATATTATAGATAAATAACACCCGAACACAGAATAAACCATCGTGCTCATCACACAAAGTTTTATCCTGGGTGGGGATCGAACCCACGACCTCTTGCGTAGCAGTCGGATACACTCCCACCATATTTATAGTTAGCAGCTGTGAAAACTTCTATATTGCGATTCAGGATTTGACGCGAGCTGTCAAGTGTCAGTTTATTTATATTATCTTTATATTTATATTATCTGTGTCTGGGTGTTATTTATCTATAATATGTATGTATTTAGAAATATAAAAATATCTTTATCAGTTGTCTGGTTTCCATAGTACAAGCTCTGCTTAGTTTGGGATCAGATGACGTTGTGTGAGTTGTCCCAAGATTATTATTATTATTATATGTGGGTACCGCCACAGTTACATTGTTATTTATTTACAAGTAAAGCTAATATAGGCGTGTTATAAAGGCAAGAATATCTCTAAAGAAAACAATCATTGTTTTCGTTGCTTTTGATAATTTCACTCCGATTTTTTCGATTGACAACCCTGGACTGTCATTTTTATTATACTCTTATAATTTCCGGAGTAAAAATACAGAGAATGGGAAGAAAATTCCAAATATATTTTACAACATTATTACGCGCCTCAAAAAATAATTACGACTTTATTACCACTTCGTAAGGTCAAATTTCCTTTGGTTCAAAGACATTGTCCTTATATTTTTCAAGCTATAAATATTTTACGTCATCATGAAACGATGTCCGTTTTTTTTTTAAATTGGGTGAAATTTATTCTCATTAACATTTATATTTTGAAGGGGAAAGTAGATCATTGTACCTACAAATTAAAAACAATTTACATGGAATTTTGAACATTGGCCGAAAAGCGTACTATAGTGACACTACACTACAGCGGAGAGGCACTACGCGGCGTATTCTTCCCTCTGTTTCTGTGCCGCAGCGCTCCATTGCAGTGCTGCTGCAGTGCAGTTGCAGTGAGGTTTTTGTTCTTTAGAAATGGTGGGTATATTTCTGCAGGCCACGGCCCGCAGCGCTGCTCCGCTGCAGCGCGGTTTAACCTTTAAAATGAATTTATTCGTACAACACTTTACTTTAATGCTACTGCTCCACCTGCATTAACGTTAACGTTGATGTAATGTCCAACTGTTAATTAAGGCGTTAAAAATGCACGTTGGCTACATTTAAGAGTAAAAAGTATTGCGTGGAAATTAACTCGTTAACACAAAAATTCTAGAGATTTTTTTATAAGGATCCGTAGCCATAATGGGGAAAGTGGAACCCTTATAGTTTCGTCATGTCCATCCGTCTGTCTGTCTGTCCGTCAATATGTTTTAGGTATTTTATGATGATGATGATGCAGTTTGGAGCATTAGTGTCTTGTATAAGCCGCTACTTAGTTCGATAGGTGAATTACAAAAAATAATAATTCTGGGCTACTCCATACATGTCAGCAATATGGCTCATCATTCGACAGGTCTTATATAAAACAAAAACTTTTTTGATTAAGTGAATAGTTTCGGAAATAATCGCTCCGAAATTGTCAAAAATTGTGTTTCCTCCCGCCCCTATCCCGTCCCGGCCAAAAAATATGAAAAAAACTTCGAAGGTTCAGGAAAAGGGAAGGGACTAACTAATTAAGGGAAAGGACTTTCATCTACAGTTATTTTCAACATGATCCGATTTACCGTATTTAAGTTATTGCTGAAAAACTACGCTTCTCAACAAAAGGACGTTAGTGCCATGAAGATACGCTCGTTTGCTGGTACACTTTTGCAGCTCGTACTTTTATTAAGTAGAGCATTTCTTTTTAATAACAGGTACGGAACCCCATTCAACCACTCCATTGTCATAACATAAGTACAGTAAACCTGTGTTCTTGCTCTGCGCCTGCGTCCGCGGAATAAGACGGCATTAATGTAGTCAACATCGTTTTCCACGCTAAACTACACCCTAAAACCCTATAATGAGGCAAAAAAACCGACACCCGAGCTTTCGCTTAACGTTTAATGCCATTAGTAATGCCGTATGTAAATTTAAACATAAACGTTGCCAACATCTACGTAACGCCTTAGTTTGCGCGTTCTCACTACTCTCTATTATTTTCTTAATTCTCCGACTAGCCCCTCTTACTTATCTTCTAATTTTCAATACTTGTGCTCCAGTCATGATAAGGAGCTTCGTTCTTCTAACAATATGCTTCTTTTATGTCCTGCACATTTTTCTGGATTCGTCGGATCCTCTTTCCTTGTACAGTCTGTTTTACTCTGGAATGCACTGCCCCGAAATCAGAATGGCTTCTAAACGCTTCAATTTCAAGCTTAAAGTTCGAACACTGTTACTCGATGGATTAGCTGAATCTCAACGTTAGCCACATAAATTACTGTAACGTATGTCTGTATGTTATGAATTTAAGTATATGTTTATTTGTATGTATGTAATGTATTAGTGTATAGTTGTATGTATGTCATGTATTTAGGTATACTTATGTGTGTATATTTTATTTTTTTATAATTGATTTTATTTATCATAGTTAACCAGCATTGGCTGTCAACAATCTGCACCTATATAACTTTATCACCCAAAGGTTAGCTGGCAGAGAATGCTTTTAGCATTAAGTCCGCCTTTGTACATTATTTTTGTGCATAAAGTCAATAAATAAAAATTAAATAAATAAATAGCGTGGCAGTTTACGCGTTAAGACGCAGGCGGAGCAGTAGCGAAAGATCTTCTCTAAGTGGCAGAATGTGTATTTTGATACAGAACGGCACAAAACAGAACAGTTGCGTGTATTTTGATACAGAACGGCATAAAACAGAACAGTTGCGTGTATTTTGATACAGAACGGCACAAAACAGAACAGCTGCGTGTATTTTGATACAGAACGGCACAAAACAGAACAGTTGCGTGTATTTTGATACAGAATGGCACAAAACAGAACAGTTGCGTGTATTTTGATACAGAACGGCACAAAACAGAACAGTTGCGTGTATTTTGATACAGAACGGCACAAAACAGAACACGTGCATGCTAGTCCCGTACTCGTTTAAACCATCTATAAGATGTTGGTCCTTGACTCAGTGGCAACCGAACAGATTGATATATCTGCGATGGGTGACCGTTTTTGAAATGTTACACCCCTCCGTGCCTCGAAGGTACACTAAGGCGTCGGTCCTGCGCCCAATCTCTCTCAGCTTCTGTCGGATTCCTATCCCATCGAGCTATCAGAGTAAAGGAATAGAAAGTGCACTTGTGTCCGCACTCACACTTGTGCACTATAATATTTCCTGCGTAGTTTTCTAGCCTCTGACGAGATTGTCCGCCGTAATCGAAATCGGTTAGGAGACCATTAAGATGTTCTTAAATTTTTTATATCTAACTTAAAGTGACGGCATACGATTTTAGAAAATAATATATTTTCGGGCTCTTAGGGGAGAAAAAGTGAATGGACAGTTCTAGGTCCTAATTCACGTTCTTTTTTTTTCGTTTTCGCGGCCAGCCTGTGTGAACTGTCAAAATCTTGTCATAGTGGTAAATAGAGCTGCGCTTAGAAATGCATCGACGCGACATGCATCATGCATCGACTCTTTATACATGAATCGAGTTGTGTTTGAGAATTTAGCCATTGAATTGTTAGGTTTACTTCTTATAACGATGTTATGTATATACCTACTTCTCTGGTCGACATGATAGATCTAGTGCAAACCCAAACTGGAACTGGAGAAAGTTTATGTGAGACGAAGTTTTTAATACAATTCCGGAACTTTGTTAGCTGAGAGCCACAGTCTGCGTGACGTCACACATCGACCGAAGGATATTTTCATTGGTGGAAAAGTTCGACTTATTTGGAACTAGTGAATAATGGAATAGTTATACTTGGTGGGGTTCATGATACAGTGGTCGCTAGTAGATCGATAGACCAGTGATATTAAGGGTAGATTACGCGAAACAGGGTTCGGCTCTCTCAAAAATTTATATAGAAAACCTAAATATTAGGACACGAAAAAAATTGTGTCACTAGTCAAAGAGTTTTTCTAGTAGATGATATAAAGAAAATTAAGGATATGTCTTAAAATATTTAGACATATCCTTAATTTTCTTTATCCCGCAAATAAATTTTCGTATTGTCATAGTCATGGCGTTTGTAATCTAAAATAGGTACGAACGAATATTCTAATTATATAACTTTATTTTGACCTGCATTCCTGCGCACTGTGAAGTAATGGTTGTGTGCGGAAGATCGAGGACGGCGATCGTGTCGCTGTGTATGTAGCGCTAAATAAACAATTCACTCAGTGTAATGCCCCCTTAAGCAACGTTGCTACTGTTATCCCTGAGTTAGAAACTATACATTACTGACGTTTTTAAAGGTACTTTTCTACTTTAAGTGACAGAGCCAGCACGCTATTTAACGAACTTGGATGACTGGGCGCTTGACGATTGAACAAAATGTTTGCTCTGTTGATAATGTATAATATAATGTATATAAACAAAATGGAATTAAAATTAACAAGAATCAACTACTTAGTTTATTATTGGTTTATTTTGTTATTTGTTATTGCTTTATTTTGTTAAAAAAAAATAAAGGTTAATTTCGTGTAAATAAAAATATTATTTCATTATTTTAAGTTCACTTTTGAAATCAGTTTATTTTTTTCAATTACTTCTTATATCTTTTAGTTTTTAAGTAACTAAATATTGTTTTATAAACCTATTTACTATTTGGCCAAAGTTTTGAGATGTTTTCCTTTTGAAATTTTCGTCAAAATGTGAGCCAGGCCTTCTAATTTTCACGTTTTCGTTAATATTTTCCAAACCACTTAACCGATTTTGATAAAAGTTATAATACTGTTCCTTAACTTGGAGTATATTAAATCATTACTATTTATCTACTGTCAGCAAATTTCATTCCACTCAAAACTCAATCCACTTCCATTACTATTAAACAGAGCAACATTAATCACTAACAGTAAACTTGTTCTCAACGAATATTCGTCAATTAACGAATCGATTAATTCATCCGCTCCCGTGTCAGTAGAGCGCGATTCATCCAACTCATCAATTTGTGTTCTACAGAATGTATTGCGCTTACCGGTAATGTGATGTAATGTGCTTCGCTTTAGAGATGGGTCACACGAGCGAATAATCTGGCTAACTTGATTTCTATGTTTTTCACCCCAAAATGATCGGAATCAACAGGTCCAAAAGTTCCAAACAATTGAAGAAAAATATTGCTACATTGCTTCTTTGTTTTAAAATTCTATTTATTTGCCTGTGGCCCTCATATCCTTAACTAACTTATGCTTTCGGCTGGGTGGTGATTAGAGAATGAACCAGGTCAGATTTATGATTATTTCATAGAAAAAAGTCAGGATTTTTATTTTCACGTGATAACGTCTTTAAATCGATGACTGGTTGCACACACGAAAAAGTGTTATAGTCACGTTCTGCCTGCTGATAGGCTGATGTGGGTCCACTAAAGCTGGCACTGGCAAAGTTGCTAAGCAACCACTTGTTGTTTATTACATTGCCACCGACTTTACAGACAACCATTTTTTAATACCGCATGCGCACCGCTTAAAATAATTTGATGATATTAATTGATTTGTATATTATAAGCTTGACAAAAATAATAAAAAAAATTAGTTATTTTTAGTTTATTTGTTAAATTTAACCTTTATAATGACTTTGTTTACATTTTTTTTGATAGACCATGAAATCTGTGTAATTTTTGATTGTAGGTATTGCAGGTAGGTATAGTGACATCGGGCTCCCAGGAAAGCAGGTACCAGGTATGTACCTCAGGATCGTAGATACACTAACACTGTCCTTGCCCGCTGCGGTTAGATGCGATGTCAATGTTTACAGTGGAATTCCAATATGTTGCTGTTTTTTGTTGATTAGACACTGTTAGTACGATATTATAGAAGAATATACAGCCCTGATCATAGTTTACATTGTTTTCGCTGTTACACGAAAACAATGTAAACTATGATCAGGGCTGTACCGAAATAACAGCAACATATTGGAATATATAAGCATAAACAATTTCGATGATCTTCCAGGTAAGCTAAATTGCTTTTCTCAGGAGTCAGCTCACATTGGTTCGTCGGTCGATCTCTCGATTGCGAACAACCATTGTCGATAATCTTCATAAATTCAATTCGACACAGTTCAGGGCCTCAATTCAAGTAGCATAAACTCTAATCGAATAGAAAGACAATCGAATAGAATGACAATCGAATAGAATGGTAATCGAGTAGAATGATATTAGAATGACGTCGTTGCGGGCACCATACATATTGCTAATCTCATATTGTAATTTTCATATTTACAGCGTCGCGCGCTATTGCGCGCGACGCTGTAAATAGTGTAATTACATCATTCTATTCGATTAGAGTTTATATCACATGTCTAGAGGCCCTGTTACCCGCAAATCGTTGGCCAAAATTAACGACAGTGTATCACTAGCTTTACGATTTAATCCCAAATACGAAATTATGTGGATTACAAGATAAAGCTGAGAGCACACTAAAAACTTATTGATGAGCTTTTGAAGAGTGTTTATGGTTCAATCAAACAGAGTACCGATTTAACTGCTATTATGTGTATTTTATAGTAACGAGGTGTAATAAAAATGAGATGTAATCATTTTACAGTATATTACTTTTATTATTATCCTTTGTATACCTCAGTTGAAATAACAACGGGCATAGTTCTTAAATAAAAGATAAGGTCTATTATAACTTTGATTGTAAAAGTTATTTATTTGTTTTGAAACTGAGACAATTAACTCGTTTAGGTTTATTTCACCTATACGAAGGTAATGAAATCAAGTATTTATGGAAAAAAGTATTTAAATGGAGTCCTGTGAATACCTTCTTAAAGTCAAAATATTTGACGTTGATAGTGTATCTATTATCTCTACTAACCGATGTAGGTTACGGCGGCTAATCTCATTAGTGATTAGCCAAATACCCAAACGATTTTATTTTTGTTAAAAAATACGTCTCTCGTCGTAAGGTACAAGCCCTGTGTCGCGGGGGACTTTACAAACATACAAGTTACGGATACAAAATACACCCAGACTCGGAACAACAATTCGTGGATCACACAAAGTGGTGTCCCGTGTAGGAATCGAACCCACGACCTCTTGCGTAGCAGTCGGACACACTCCTACCGCGCCACAGAGGCAGTTTAAATAACATAATAGTGCACTAGTGTATGCTCAGATACAAGTGCATTTTCTATTTCCTCACTCTCATAGACCGATGGTGTGCAAAAATTCGGCACTACTGGTGAGAGATTAGGCGCAGGACCAACGGCTTTGTATACCTACTCTCCGAGGCACGTAGGGTATGACAATGTTTGAAAACAGTCACTCATATATGCACCGACTGTGGTAACATTGCTTAACTTTGCAGATATCTCCATCTGCTTAGATGACATTGAGTAGGTCGGTAAATGGACCCTACAAAGTAAATCATAGTCAATTATTTTGACTTCAAATAGAAGTTATATAAACTACGGGTCCTAATCGCGTGAATAATTTAAGTTAAAATACCTTGTTGATTGCCTGACCCGTGACTACGGCAGTTACAATACGGTCGTGACGTCAGACAATAACCAAGCCATTTTACCTTAAATTATTCACGCAATTAAGACCCGTAGTATATATAATTTTATAATGTGTACAAATAGTAAAAGTTCCTCAACATTCAAATAGAAGTATAGTAGAAATTGTGTGAAAAAACAACAAACATCCATTAATTCTTACAAAGTTTAGTATTTGTAGGCTCAGGATGACGCAGGTTATAGCTTGCCATCGTTCACGAACACCGGGAGATCACCAGGTTTAGATTTTACCATTATTATTTAAATTTAAATCTTAATTTCACCACAGATAATTTGATAAACGAAATAATACTAGACGCGTCTAAATTAAATAGCTAATAATTGATTCCACATATGGCGCAACATATGGCAACACTTGACATTCATTGTCATTTACGTCGGAAAAGAATGAGGGTAGTTGATCATTCTTGCGGAACGTCACATGGACGTGATGGCGGGGCGGCCATCCTGACGTTCCGCATTCTTTCATTCTTTCCGACGTAAATGACAATGAATGTCAAGTGTTGCCATATGTTGCGCCGTCATATTTATAATATTAGTAGGATTTATAAAAAAATATAAATATTATGTAACAGAGTTGCTCCCAGTATGCTACAAGTATACAATATCGACGTTCGCCTCTAATACAAGGGAATTCACTTGCGTGTTACGTAGCCGGAGATGTAATGCATTCTGTTAAACGTATGTCACTGCTTGTTGTTGCAACCTTGGTACATGGCTACATGGAATCTATTAAACTTGGATAATTGGTTAGTGATTGCTGGACACTTGGTCCATACAAATTCATTAACATTTGTTATGGACCAAGTGATTATTCAAACCTTAGAGATGAGTTTAATTTATTAAAACTTACTTAGATGTAATTTTAAATAATAATTGTTGTGTATTGTACTTTTGATTTTGATTTATTTTAATTGACTTTACTTTTATTTCATTTTTTATCCCTATCCCTACTAATATATAAATGTGAATGTAAGTTTGTTTGTTACGCTTTCACGCAAAAACTACTCAACCGATCATCATGAAACTTTGCACACATATTCTTGCTTTGCACGCATTAGAAGTAACACGTGTGGTACCGGCTTAAGAATAGTACCACCCCATCTCTTCCCGTGGGTGTCGTCAAGGCGACTAAGGGATTTACCACCGGAGGGCGGGCAGCAGCGTCCTCTGTGTATTTTAAAGCCTTACTGCGATCGCCAACCCGCTCGCCAAGCGTGGCGATTATGGCAATTACCCCCAGGGTACTGGGGAGACCCGTGCCCAGCAGTGGGACATCATATGGGTTGATATGTATGTATATGTATGTAGAAGTAACATAGGATTATAAAAAAGGGGAAAATTTACGCAGACGAAGTTGCGCTGGACAGCCAGTTATTATATAAATTTATTTTTAAAATATTGTATGCCCAAATGGCGGGACATCGCAGAGCTGATTTAATATTTTATAACATCCTCTGTACCTATGGTTCACAATAAAATTAATTGATTGATTGATAAGGTGTCCTAATCTCTTCCATGATTAGTGTCCCATCCGTAGACACAGAGTCTCTCTTCATTCTACCATTTAAGAATCAAGGGCATGCACCTTAGTGGCTGACATTGGATGGTCATATACCAGATTCTCTTTTTCTTCGACTTCATCGGAGTACTCCTTCCACATATCCTTTTCCTTCAAAGCAAAAAAAAAAACTTTAAAGGAAAGCAAAGGATATGTAGAATCTGTAGTATTTTTTTGTTGACTGCCTCTGTGGCCCGGGAGTGTATCCTACTGCTACGCAAGAGGTCGTGGGTTCGATCCCCACCCAGGATAAAACTTTGTGTGATGAGCACGATGGTTTATTCTATCTGGGAGTTATCTATAATATGTACGTATTTAGAAATATATAAGTATGTTTATCAGTTGTCTGGTTTCCATAGTACAAGCTCTGCTTAGTTTGGGATCAGATAGCGTTGTGTGAGTTATCCCAAGATATTATTATTATTAATTGGGTATTTGACTACTATCAAAATTAAATATTTTATAATAGCCACGTAAAAATATGTCATAAAGTGTTCTGTTAAAGTATGTTCATTTATTAATTTAACATGTTTATTAATTTTTAATCATATATAGAAACACTAAAAGTAAATGTTTTGACCAAAGAAAACGTGACGTCACATGCTAGCATTCCAAACAAATTTGTACGGAGTGGGTCGTATTTTACGTTTCTTAAAAAGAGGCTGATTTGACTTCAGTCAAATACCCTATTGTAACTTCTTCAATTTCTATCTTTTTTTATCCTCTCTCCTGTATTTTTATAATCATACATGGTGTGGTATTTTATAAAAAAGGTGTATAGGAATTTTATTAAATACACGCATATTCCCTTTAAAATGTATAATTACCTATGTATCCCTATTATAAAATCTTTCTCAGTACAATTGTTAAATGAATTTGGTTGTTAAAAAAAAACTAGCTACTATAACTGCTGGTATTACAACAAACCAAGTTCGTTCCCAACAATAACATCGCCCAAAATTCAATTCTAGTACAAATAAACATAATATTATTAAATATATATTTCATTGTGTGATTACAACTCACTGCCATAGGAAACAAGTTAAACTGAGAACAATGATGTAAGTAGTTATTTGTTGCTCAGAATTTAATCAAAAACAATTCGTGCGTTAAATGATATATTAGTTGTGAATTTTGGCCACGTGTGACTATTAAGATTATCGTACACTGGGTACAAAATATCGAGAGAAGAGAAGGTAACTAAAAGGTGAATAATATGACAGATTCCATAACATGTACGGCTTCCTAATAAAAGTATGTACCTAAGCGCTATTAATATTTGCATGATTTAATGTGTTATTTAAAATATTAATACGCGAAGCAAAATCTATCTCTATGGAGAAAGAGTGCTTATATTTTTAGATGATATTAATATTTAGAAATACATTAAATTAATTAAAATGAACATTATATTTGTAATAGATAGAAAAAAATATACATGACAGGTATCTACAAGATTATTTTTAGTATGGTGCAAAGCTTAGACACCCCAACAAGATTTTTACTTCTAGAAGTCATTTAAAAGAAATATTGAAAACTTGCAGAGTTATAAACCATTAAAATTGTCTTGTGTTCTTCGCGCTATGGTGCTAATAGGGTAGATGCCTGTCAAGTCAAATCATTATCTTTTTAAGAAACGTCAAAACGCGCCTCGTACTAATTTATATGAAATACAAAACAATGACGTCATTCTTTTGTATGGTCAAATCATGTAGTTTCAATATTTGTTTTGATGTTTATAAATTCATGACTACGTAAAATTGTAGAGAAACATTGTTTTTCCGAATATTTTTGCAAATGCTATTTCCTGTATAGTTTAAAGTAATTATTTATTGTTATTGTAATCATCTACCCAATTGCGTCTCGCAGTACGTAATCCATTGTTATTATTGAAAAATGAGTGATGATTGCATCTCACATAACATTGTAGACAGGTTTTGGACTGTTAGAGTGATTAATGAATTAACTAATGATTGGTTATTTAATTAATTGAAAAATAAACATGGTTCAAAAACTACCCCATTAGATTGTGTTACTGATTCTGAGCAAACTACTTTCAGGTTTGCACTTTACAAAGAATAACGTTGTATACATACAAAAAGGTTATTAATTATAACTAGGCGAGCTAATATAAAAGCGTATTATTAAGGTAGGTACGCTTAATAAGAGCCGGTTCCTAATAAGATACATATTAGCGCACTTAAGGTTCATTTCCGAGCATCGCGGCCGATCGCGATGCACGGAAATGAACCTTTAATGCTAAAACTAAAACAGTTGTTGTGCAAAGCCTCAGTTCATTGCTTCTGCGTCAGCCGTTATGACAATAACTCTGAGTAACCACAGCGGTGGTCGACGTGACCCAATTTATGAAGAACTAGCTGTGCCCCGCGGTGTTACCCGCGTTTTATTAGCCTATGTGTTAATTCAGAGTGTCAGCTAATTCAATACCAAATTTAATTAAAATCGCTCCAGCCGTTTAGACGTGAAGAAGTAACAAACATACACACTCACATACTCACAAACTTTCGCCTTTATAATATTAGTGTAATAGTTATTCAATTTGGGTTGATTTCAGAAGTAAAAGTATATATTTATTAACTACTAGCTTTCGCCCGCGGCTCCGCCCGCGTGGATGTCGGTTATCGCGATAAAAACTATCCTATGTCCTTCCCCGGGACTCAAACTATCTCCATACCAAATTTTATCTAAATCGGTTTAGCTGTTTGAGCGTGAAAGCGTAACAGACAGACAGACAGACAGACAGAGTTACTTTCACATTTATAATATTAGTATGGATTATTCTGAACGTGCCTAACAAGGTCCTTTGCCTTGTCGGCTAATAAGGGCTGGACATGCATGATAGGTTACCTAATTTGACAAAAAAAAAAGATTTTTATAGTGTAAATAAGCTGATGCCTTTGCAACGCTTTCATTTACCAATAGATACGTTGCAAAGAAGAAAATTTGGCTCAGGATGGTCTGAAAATTATCCACAGAATGCTTTGTTTAACTCTGTTATTTTTTAATACTAAACAAGGTCCAGAGATTATGACTGAAAAGTAAAATTCATAAAAAAATGCTGATTATTTACATTTTGTGATTTTCATTTATTTATTTATTCATTTATTGCACACTATTGTTACAGGCAGTCCTTAAACATACATAGACCCCGTAAGGGTGCTGCAAAACTTACAAACTAATTAAATTAATAAATAGATAACAAGAAAAAAAAATCGAACTAAGTTAATAACTAGATATTAGGAACTTACATACTATTCACAAATATAATATTATAATGCATCTTCCATATACTCTCTAATAGTATAATAGCATTTTTCGTATAGCATCATTTTTAATTTATTTTTAAATATATTAATATTTCCTGTGCTTTTTAAGGAATCTGGCAGCTTATTATTTATAAGAATTATTAAAAACGTTCAGAGAATCACTATTTGGTTGAGGACACAGAGTATTCATTTTCTACGACTTTTTATGGGACTTGAAGATTTAGTTTAATTATTCAAAAACCAATAACGTAATAGTAGTTTAGCGCTACTGCGATCTAAAGGTAACATTTTTTGGCATCAAATGCTTAATAAACATCCACTTAAATATGGACCTAAGTAAGAGCCTTGATTATTATGGACCATCGACAAGCTTTGAGAAAATGGTTGTCTGTAATATCGGTTTACGGACGATAATTATACGTGATAACGTCATATGAAAACATTGATGACATTGTAATAAACAACCAAGTTTGTATATTTTCGTTTCAAATAAAAACATTTTATACTATTAAAAATACTTTTCAAAAAAGATTTATAATGATTTCCAAAAACCCGGCTCTTGTTAGATGCACTTACCATAAGCCAATAGTTTATTAAAAAAACGTTTATCACTAAGTAAATAAATAACAAAATGCGGCCTACATCAGATGCGGAGTGTCTCCGTATGAGCGCCGGGCTGCCAAAGTAGTGCTCATTTCCTGAGAGGAAACTGGATGCGAGGCGCTTTCCCATGGGCGGGAGTTACTGACTTCGTTGGCAAAGATTATTTTATATAGCCGCACAGAAACGATAGAGTTTTGAACAATTGTTCATGTGACAAGTTATCATGATACACAGACAGTCCCAATAAGTCAGGGGACACAACAATAAAGACCTTATTTTATTGAGACCCATCTTTGTACAATATTATTACTAGCCATTCCCCGCGGTTTTAGACAGTTTTTATAGACGATTCTTGTGTAAGTTCAGTTTTTTTTTTCAAGTTTCATCATTTTTTGAGTGTAGGACAAACGAACATCTATCTTCCTAAACGTTGTATAGATTGCGGCAGGTAGGCTGACTAATGCTCAGGATTACCCATTCGATTTTTGTGAACAAATTGTAGGAGAAAGATAAGCATTATTATCACTACAAAGGGATGAAATACAGTATTTTAAATATGTTTGTTTGAATGTTAATTGGCGATATGTGCATATTAATTCTATTTTTAGGTCCTAGATGTCCTTTAGGTTATATTTAACACATTTACGAATATATTTTAAATAAAAAATATAAAGAGTTAAAATTTTTGAGTTTCTGAAGTTGTTATCTATGGATTTATTATTTATTGAACCGATTTTATATATTATTTTACCAATACTCAACTGACTCTGTGGCGCGATGGGAATGTATCCGACTACTACGCAAGAGGTCGTGGGTTCGTCCCCACCCAGCATAAAACGTTGAGTGATGAGCCCGATGGCATTTTCTGTGTCTGGTAAAAATATAAGTATATTTATCAGTTATCTGGTTTCCATAATAAAAGCTCCGCTTAGTTTGGGTTGAGATAGCGTTGCGTGAGTTGTCCCAATATATATTAAAAAAATAGAAGACCACGTTGTTTGTGAGCTATATTATATTGCTCGTGCGAAGCCGGGGCGGGCAGCTAATCTTGAATATATCTAGTAGTAGGTAGTTGTTAGAACGCGAACTTAGTCTCCGTGATTTAAAAGTTATTTTATTAGAAAAATGGCTAAAGTTAACGTGGAAACATTGATAAGTGCATTGTCAAAGCAAATAACTACTTTGACAATAAAAGTCACTGCTCAAACAGAGCTGATTGAAGAGCAAAATAAGAAAATTGAATTGCAAAAATTGACGATCGAACAAAATTTTGCCGCCATTACTACCCTGCTAAATAAAGTTGGTGAGTTAACGGCAAAAGTAGACACGCTCAGAGCATCGGCCCGCGAGAAGGAGATGGAAATACCCGCCAAGTTAAGTGGTACGCAAAGTGCGAGCGAGACAACGGCGAGCGTCCCTTCAACGTCGCAAAATCCGAACGTAACTATACGCCCGCGCCGGACTGCGCGAGCAACCAATCACGAACAAGCGGAATATAAGGGCGAATCTACACAAGCCGATATTAATAGTAAAATTAAGCAGAGTGATTTAGAAAATGATTGGAAGGTGGTTAACCGGAAGAAATTAATGCCGAAAAATGTCCTAAAAGGAGGTAACTCGGAGATTTCTTCATTTCAAGCCATAGAAACAAAGAAATATATCCATGTATGGTCGCTACATCCTGACACTTCGATGGAAAAAATCATGGAACATGTTAAAGCCATATTATGCTCTAAGGACGACCATAATATTACAGTCGAAAAAGTTGTACCAAGGTCAAAAAGGGATTATGCATCGTTTAGGATCGGAGTACCTGAATCTGAGTTTGGAAAAATTAATTGTGTTAATAGTTGGCCGATTAATACTAAGTTCAACGAATGGGTGTGGTTTCGAAACACACAAAGGAACCCCAAAGCGGTGGCAGAGCTCAAATAAAATTCTACAAATGTATTACCAGAATGTACGCGGACTACGAACGAAAACAGATGTTTTTTATTCTAATTTATTACCATCCAGTTACGATTTAATTGCAATTACCGAATCTGGTTTAAATACCTCCATAAAGGATGGTGAACTTATCCCACCGGGTTACAACGTTGTACGATGTGATCGGATGGACGGAAGGAAGTTAGGAGGTGTATTCGTAGCTGTGACTTCGCGGTACAATTTAAATAGGGTGCGTGTTGACAATGTGGACGTGGCCTTATTCGAGCTTGTGTGTGCGACAGTTACTTTTAGCAATAAGTTTTTGTTTTTATGTTGTGTAGTTTATATTCCGCCAAAGTCTAGTTATAGTGAATATATGCAGTTATTTAACATTTTAGAAAATGTATGTGTTAAATATGAATCTGTTATTGTGTTGGGAGATTTTAACATGACGTTTGCGCCAGTAGATGTACACAATTACTACGAATACTTTGTGGCATTCTGTGGATTTCGGCAGGTAAATGACATTGTTAATGTTAATAATCGTAATCTAGATTTAGTCTTAACTACATTCACGGCGAGTGAGATACAAATTAAAACATCAGATGAGCCGTTGGTTAGCATTGACAGCCATCATCCACCGCTAGATATAAATGTAGTATTAGGATCAAATTGCTGTAGACCAGTAAATAGCAACAATTTAATTAGTGACATTAAGGTGTCTCATGCATCCTGGAACTTCACTAAATGTAATTTTCCTATGTTATATGACAGTTTTAGTTTATTAAATTGGGACGCGTTGTATGACCTTGAGAACTCAGAGGAGGCACTAAATTATTTCTACACAACAATTAATGAAATTGTTAGTGAACATACACCGATAAAAAGTAGACACAAATCACACGATAAGTACATTTATCCTGATTGGTACACAAAAGAACTTATTATGGACATTAGATTAAAAGCCAAGTATCACAAAATTTACAAGGTCACAGGATTGCAGTGTGATTACGAAACGTTCTCCCGGTATAGGTCATTAGTTAAACGTAAAATTGTTACTACGTACGAAGCATATCAGCGTAAATTGCAATATAATATTACAAATGACCCGAAATCTTTTTGGAACTTTATTAGAAGTAAGCAATGTAAGCGCAATAACACGGTAATAAAAAAGGACGGCAAAGTGTTGAGTAACGCCGAGAGTGCAGAGTGTTTTGCTGAGTATTTTGAATCGGTGTATAGCAAAGAACCTCCACGATTAGATCCTGTGGAGGCTGAGCGATCAGCGGCGGTGGCGGGCGCAGGCGCGGCTCGGGTGCACGTAGGCCAGCTGAGTGAGCGTGACCTGCGCTCGGCGCTCGCCCGCCTCAAGCCCAAACACTCCGTAGGACCTGATGGTATACCACCATTCATAGTAAAGGATTGTCGCCAGGTCTTTGAAAAACCATTGTTATTTTTATTTAATTTATGTTTAAGTGAGGGGCTTTATCCGGACAGATGGAAGATGACCAGAGTAATACCAATACCAAAAGGTAGTGGGAGGGATGATGTCACCGAATATAGACCAATAGCAGTGCTGTCGGCTTTCGCAAAGGTATTTGAATCAGCATTACACGCGTGTATTTATAACCAAGTTAGCCCTCAACTTACCGATGCTCAACATGGCTTTCGGCCGGGCCGAGGTGCCTGCAGTAACTTGCTATCGTTTATGACGGATATAACGCCCGTTGTTGATGCTGGAGGACAAGTAGACTGCGCGTACTTCGACTTCCGGAAGGCATTTGACACCGTAAATAATGACGTTCTACTGTCGAAATTAGCCACACTGGGTTTTACGTCGCACTTGTTAAAATTTTTTACGAGTTACCTGTGCGAGCGCCGGCAGTATGTGGAGTATGCTGGTCATCAATCTGCTCCGTACTTCACACTATCCGGTATAAGTCAAGGCTCAAATCTGGGTCCGTTAGAGTTCCTCTTAATGATTAATGACCTTCCAGTAGTCGTTCGGCATGCCAGGTGTTTGCTGTTCGCAGATGACCTGATGGTCTATTTGCCAATAGCGGGCATTTCGGATGCGGGGCTATTGCAGGAAGACATTAATAGAGTAGTCCAGTGGAGCCATAATAACAAATTATTTTTTAACGTTAATAAGTGTGGAGTGATTACCTATGGCCGGGTCAGGAAACCATTACAATATCCGTACCAGATGGAAGCAAACATAATTCCGAGACTTAGTTCTACACGGGACTTAGGTGTTGAAATGGTTCCTGAATTAACGTTTCGTAAACACATTGTTGACATATGTAACAAATCATTTAGAAATTTAGGCTTCATACTACGAAATAGCAGTAATTTTGATGGCATGTCATCTGTAAAAATGTTGTATAACGCATTGGTTCGAAGCCATTTAGAGTCAACGGCTATTATTTGGAATCCCCATGAGGATAAATATAACCTCATGGTGGAAAGAATACAAAATAAATTCACTCGATTTTTATACTTAAAGGAATACGGAGTATATCCCCTATACCCGTTAATGTACCCCAGCCTGTTCGTTCTCGGCATGGTGGGGTACGTGCGGCTGAGCGTCCGGCGTGACGTGGCCTTGGCAGTGTATGTATGGCGTGTACTGCGCGGTTACGTGCACCACCCCGACGTGCTGGCGCAGCTGCGGCTGTGCGCTCCGGACAGGTACTTGGAGAAGCGTAGGCAGCCGCTGACGCTTTGTCCCCCCGTCCCGAGAACGAACTTGCTTAAATTCGCTCCTATAACACGAGCCATACGGCTAATAAATGAGATTGCGGTACATATTGATATTTATCAGTGTAGCCTGCCGAAATTCAAGGAGGTGGCACAAAGGTGCATTGAATTGGGGTAGGTACATAGATTATTTTAATTGTTATTGTTGTTTGTGTCTGTTGTTTTTATTGTAAATTTTTTAGGTTAGGATAAGTTGCCAAATTATTTTTAAGTTTTATTACCCGCTTACAGTGTCGACTTGGGAATCCTGTAATGAAACTGTAATGTTTTTAAAATAAATAAATAAATAAATAAATATTATGTTATATCTCTCAGAAATAGTTTTTATCTAAATGCTAATAAAACTCAAACAACAGCCAAGTAACAAATGGTAAAACTAAACTCATTAAGGTTTCCTTTTCATTTAGGTAATATTAGGTATAGGTACCTCAAAAATCTACTACACAGTAACAGGTAGAAAACAGTTTCAGTTTGTAATAACATTTATAAATTGGCAATTCTGTTATAATATTTTATTCTTTGATTAAATACTGGCTCTTTGGATGAAATATTTTCTTGACATCCTCTTTCCTTCGCTTGGTCAGTTTGCCGTATGATTGCTATTAGATATTTTTTTTTTTTTATTGCCTTTGGTTGGCAAACGAGCTAGCAGCCCACCTGATGGTAAGCGGTAACCGCTGCTCATGGACTACAGGAATGTTAGGGAATTTGAAATATAACCTCTGGGTTTAAGTACTTTGAATTCTAGTCCAAATCACTTATCCCGCCTGATTCTTTAGACATAGACATAGACATTCATTTATTGCAAAACTGTGCATACATAAGGGTGTTACGTATGCACAGTTTTGCAATATGGTTTAAAAAATATTTTATATAAAATCAACAGTTACACTAACTTACTTAAAACTAATAAAGAAACAGTCATAAAAACAAGGCAAAACATAAAAAATACTAAAGATGTTACATGCTACTCTACAACTACTTACATTAACTTGGTTTCAATAAAAATCCCTGAGGGTGTAAAACGCATTATCTATTAGTCATCTTTTCAGAGTATTTTTAAAGATATGTTACTATTTATTTTTTTATTTGTACATATTTATGGTTAAATACACGTATAGCAGTAATATATGTGCTTTTATAGTATATTATGTTATTAATAATGGGTAGATTTATATTGTATTCATATTTAGTACGAATATTTAATCTTGAGTCTGATATAAAATTAAAAAAGTCACTGTTACATTTTATAAACAAGCATAATTCCAACGGCTATATATATATAGCCGTAAGTGCGAGAAAACCTTTTTTTATAAAGATCATTTTTATAGAGTCGGTGCTCTACATGCTAAAAATGATACGTAAGCATTTTTTCTGAAGCACAAACGACGAGTGTACGTTTGTAGAATTTGCCCAGTAAATTACACCATATGTAAGTAGAGGATAGATGTAGTCAAAATATGCTGATTAAGCTGTAGCGATAGAGGCAGTTTCGACAAGGACAGACATAACTTCAGTAACTAGATTTTTTTAATTTATCTTTTTCACATGTTCCTTCCAGTTCATAATTATGTTGATGTATAGTAAACCCTAAGAAATTAATTTTCGTAACTTTCTAAATATTTATACCTCGTATCTGTTTAACGCAGAGCCTAAACCGCTGGGGCTATTGACTTACATGTTGGCAATTGACGCTTTTTAGGTTGTAGGCTTACTAAAGAATTTTTATTTTTTTTGGAAATTTGTCCCATGTGGGACAAATTAGGGGTTCCTATCTTGTAGGAAACTAATTCGGTTTTGAAATTGGATTTGTAAAATGTTGTATTTTGATTTAAAATAAAGAAACATGTGTTTCAGCGTTTTTGGAAAATTAACCTTTAACAGGTTAAAACTAGGACTGGAATTTGCGGAAAATCGTGAACCTATAAGCCTTAAAATTAATATTTTCAGAGCCCATTTTAATTTATACTACTGGCATTCATTTTGTTTTCTATTTTTTTTTTTAAAGACGATCCCGCAGAAATTATGAGCCCTGTGTCGCGGGGGAACAAACAAGTCACGGACACAAATTCTAAAGGGAATAAAATGAAGTAGGAATTGTTGTAAAAAAAATAAAAACTGCAGAAGCTACAGACCTCGCAGGGCTTAAACTACTGCAGCTAAAAAAAAAAAAATTGACAATGGTTTCCTACGGAAAAACTTAGGAAGGATTTTTTTATGTTCTTCCCCTAAAGAGGTTTTATGTCCACTACGCGAGAGTAATATGCACATGTTGGTAAAGTCTTATTTGTGCGGCAACGCAAAGCTTTTATATGTTGTAAGTCTTTAGAGGATGAAGATAAATCTCTTAGACTAAAGTCACTGTACTCTATCTCACTTATCTACCTTCATATCTCTTAATTAAAGTACAAATTGCACTAAATTCAATCCAGGATCTCAGCTTCCGATTCAGATACTAAATTGATTGGCGGATTAGATTAACCAATCGAATTGTATTGGCCAATGAACCAAAGTTCCCGGTACCAAGTAAATTTATTTAGGCCATGGACGATTTGAATTTAACAGCTGATGGGTTTCTAAGGGTCCAAATTGTGTAATACTTAACACGATCCTGTAGTAAATTTTGGATTATTGGATCTTCAATAGACTATATTCGTTCTAATGACGTTAATGGAGGATTTATTTGATTCATTCATGATAGGGTCTCCTTTATTCAATTTTAGTTCCTTGGAAGTTTAGAGAGGACATTTTTTGCTGTCAGTTCTTTTTTTCTAGATAGTTGTCTTCTTAACACGATGTACGTAGTACAATTTTTTAATATTTCACAGATGGATCACGATGCTAGTGAACAGCAGGGGTGCCGGATGGATAACGATGCTAATGAACAGCAGGGGTGGCGCCTGATGATAAGCGCTTACCGTAGCCTATGTATGCCTGCAAATCTTAACCAAAGGAGTCACCACGTAGATAATAACGTTAAACGTGAATGGGCTATTATAAGCGTCTTGCTCCTATCATATAGGTAGTCTTTCGGACTGTAGATAGCAAGCCAATATGAAAAAAAATTATTTAACATGATCTCTAGAGGCAAAGACATGATTTCTTCAATCGACTGACATGTGTTGCCATCATGTTTAAAAGTGTAATAATAATAATAATAATCTTTATTTGCAAAAACATTGTTATGATGGAAGGTCGTCTTAAAATTAAATGTGTACATCATGTTCTACCTAAATCGGAGTCAATAGAAAATATACGTTTAAGAAGTTAGTGTTATGTTATAACATTTAACAATCGGCCTGTTTATTATCTACTAGCTGTGCCCGCGACTTCGTTCGCGTGGAAGTTGGGTTTATATTAAGGTAGTTTATATTACAATTCAACTTCTGTGTAAAACATATTGTAAACATGCTCCACAATGCTCTGTGGCATCTATGGATATTTGGGCCTAGCTTTAATCAGGGCCCAACATATGGCAGGGCAAGCCAAGCAAATGCCCAGTGCAGCAAAATGAAGGGCGACAAAGTTTATGGCGCCAGACGGTTAGAAGACAAATTATTAAAATTCCCACGACCACACCTCGACAAAAAAGTGATTTGCATCACATCAAATACTATTAATATTGAAAAATTCCCCCACCACGCGAGTACTGGGGCGGTTTCGAGTTAAATGAAGCTCGAAACCGCCCAATTACTCGTGCGAAATTTTAAGTTAAGGAGCTTCGATTCTGACTCCGATAGGTCGAAAATTCCGATTGATTTTAAACCTCCGACTCCAACTTCGGCTCCGACACTTTTAAATCGGACCTTTTAAGCGGAGGTACCTAGCCGCTCCTTCAAGAAAATTTATACATAGGTAGGTAATAAAGGTATGATGGAAAAAACTCTCACAGATTCCCTATGATCGCAGGTTATGTCCTGCCCGAGAGATCTTTTCCGAGTCTAAAGTACACCTACTTTGTGTCCGTGTTTGTACCGCGGGAATGCAATGTTTTAAAACTATTTTGCGGGGGCAAAATAGTTTTAAAACATTGCATTCCCGCGGTACTGTGATGCGTGTTTAAACAAACAAACAACATTCAAACGTTTCTAAAAGATATACTCAGATATCTTTTTTTGTGTTTAAATACTATTTCTAAACTTATTTCAATATTTTTTTTCACTCACTTTAGAAGATTAAAATATTATTTTATAATGTCTACATTGATGAATTTAAAAGTAGGTGTGTCAACCTGTCGCAAATTAAGATCATAATATATTCATATCCCTCTACATAAGAATTTCAGTTTTTTTTTTTAAATCAATTTTCCTGATTCTTTTTTTGTATTTAAACGCCATCTATTTTCAAAACTGGATAAGTTTATTTTTATACTTGAATAGAATAGAATAGAATAGAATATATTTTTATTTTCAAGAACATAGTATGGTACAGGTCTTATAAAAAAAGGCGTTACAGCATATTCTGCCAATTGTGGCGTGCAAATATTTAAACATTGTACAGGTATTTCTTATACTTAATATTAGTTTAAATACAATTATTATATATGTCAAGCCATGCAATCATAGTAATTTAATATAATTAGAATAATGTCATTAAGTGAAAAGTAATAACAATAAAGTTAAATTAAAAATTATACATTAAACGCAATAAAAATGTATCATTAAGGTATTCATAGATATTGTAGTATATTTTTTCTTGTAACAATTTTACCAGTTCTCTGCGAAACTGCCTAATAGGTAGATTTGATATGTCTTGTGGCAGGTGGTTATGTCTAGTCCTACTATTCTCTCTGTCTCCTAGTTTTTGAAAAAGTGTCATATTGGTTTTTACAAATATACACATTTCAAATATATATATGCATGGTAATGTTAGTATCCTATGTAGTCTAAATAATGTTTTGCAACTATCTAAGTGGTCCAATTGAAACATTGCTCTGATGCATTTTTTTTGTGTTATAAATAATTTATCCACGTCTACCGAGTTACCCCATATAACAATACCATATCTGAGTACCGACGTCACATATGCGTGGTAGGCAATAATAGCAGTCTTGACGTTAACTATTTGTCTTATTTTTTTTTAGTACATATACATAACGATCGATTTTGTTGACAGTTTTTTCAATATGAGCCTTCCAGTTACAATTCTTGTCCATATTTATACCTAAAAATACACATTCGTTTACATTATTCAGTGGTTGATTTTGGTAGAATATTTCTAGAGGTAGTGTATTTGCTTTGTATGTTTGAAATTGTATTATATTGGTTTTGGGAATATTTATTTTTAAGTTGTTTTGTTCCAACCAGTTTATGGATTTGTTTAGGGCTATGTTAACTTTTGTTTGTAGTGTTTTTATGTTTCTACTTTTTATTATTAATGTTGTATCATCCGCAAACAGAATACAATCCTGATTTATTGCGTCAGGAAGATCGTTAATATACAGTAGAAACAATAAAGGGGCAAGAATACTGCCTTGTGGTACACCGTAGCTATTTTGTTGATATGCGGATTGGTAGCATTTATGCTGATTTCGTTCAATTCTCGATATTTCAACGCATTGTACTCTATTTTCTAGATAGCTTTTAATCCAGTAGTATGCAGTACCGCGCAGACCGTAGTTATAAAGTTTGGACATTAGTGTATCGTGACGGACAAAGTCAAAGGCCTTTGTCATATCTAAGAATATGCAAGCTATCATTTCCTTTTCATTTAGTGCCTGTGTAATTTGTTTTATCATAGAGAAACATGCCAGGGATGTGGAGCTCTGTTTTTTAAATCCATATTGCTCTTTCTTTAGGATGCTACATGACGATATAAATCTTTCTATTTTATTATGCATTATTTTCTCGAAAACCTTTGCTAGAATTGGAATTAGTGTTATGGGTCTGTAGTTTTTCATGTTTGTTTTATCGCCCTTTTTATAAAGCGGCTTAACTATAGACTTTTTCAGCCGGGTTGGAAATTTCCCCTCTGTTAATGATAAGTTAACAATGTAAGTAAGTGGAGATCAATGATGATTTTATATTAAACTATCATGCATATTAAACGTAGGTAAGCAAGGTATTTAACCTTAAATTATTCACGCGATCAAGACCCGTAATACATATATTTTCATAATGTGTACAAATCGCGAAAGTTTATTAACATTTGTAGGTAAGCAATTTTGGCACTCAGAAGAAATCGAATCACAGATGGCGCCACGTGTTTTATTTTGATGTAACCCGGACTTAATCTTTCATTTTTTTTAAGCAATTAACATTTATAAATTCTAGAAAATATCAAGTAAGTAATTACTGTTTATTTGTAATGTAATTTTGTTTTCATTTCTACATTTATAACATAATCACTATTCATGCAAAACAATGATAAAGGTGCCTATTGGAAGTGATTATTAATATGAAAATTTGTTAAACAAAGTAAACATGTTAAAGTCGAAAATAAAAGCTTGTATAAATAAGTAAACATTTAGAAAAATACTTAAAAAAAAGAATAAAAATAATTTTAACACAACACAAAAAGAGACTCGCAATTAGGGAGTCGATCCTCCGACCTCGCTCGTTTAATACCGCTACTTGTGCCAATACACCACCTCAGCTGATGCAAACACGGTTAAAATAGCTGATCTTAAGAAAATTGAAAATGTTGTGTTTAGCTCCTAATAGTTTTAGCGTGAAGTTATTGTTTCCATGGGTTACAATTGTAAATAATGTCTTATTGTGAAAAAAAAATTGTGAAAAACCATAATGGTTCGACAAAACATACGTTGCTGCTCACTCCCCATAGACGATAGCATAATGATTTATAGTGCAAGTAATGACCTATAGTATTTACAATAAAACTGCAAATTTTCGTGAAGATCCGTCAAGTAGTTATTGTTTTATAACGATAAATAGCTACAGACATTATCCGTCATTGCTTAGCTCCTATGGGAAATAGCGTGATAAATTATAGCCTATATGTTAATCCAGACTTATTAGAATACACATACAAAATTTCAACCGAATCTGTCCAATAGTTATTGCGTGATGCGTGTTCAAACAAATAGACAGACAGACAGACATTTCTAAAAATGTAGGAATGTGTTTATATACTCTTTTCGAACATTTCCCAATATTTTTTTTCACTATGTTCGGCCATGTACAGACACGTGAAATTTACAATTTTATTATATGTATAGATATAGATAGATAGCATGATTCAGTATTCACGCGCGATGGCTTATTATTAGCGTATTTCATGTATAACTTTGATGTTTCTATACCGATTTCTATTAGTATTTTTTATGGAATAGTAAATTATGTTAACTTTTTTAATTAGGAATGACTGAGAGTGTTATAAACGTAAGAGTAGACAAATATAATCAGAAAGCTTCGAACTACTAAGCTATCGGGAGTTACACGTGATATTGTGAGTCAACCATAAAAGATAGACATATGCTGTCGTTGGATATTTTTTATATAATTTTAAGGAGAACATTTCCGTCATACATGGTTTCTGTGTAGCTTTAACCATTACGGTTGCACACGCGACGAAAGCTTAAAAAATGGAGTAACTTCTCCCGTTTTCCTTCACTGCTCTGCTCCTATTGATTGTAGCGTGATGAAAAGTATACTATAACCTACTCAGGAGTATGAAAAATAATTGTACCAAGTTTCGTTAAAATCCGTCGAGTAGTTTTTGTTTCTATAACGGTTATACAGACAGACAGACAGACAGACAAAAATTTTACTGATTGCATTTTTGGCATCAGTATCAATCCCTAATCACCCCCTGATAGTTATTTTGGAAATATATTTCATGTACAGAATTGACCTTTCTACAGATTTATTATAAGTATAGATAGATGAACTCTTTCATAGTATAAAAACCTCTATCTATCAGCCAAGTGTTGAGGCTTTTAACAAATTTATTATAGGGCAGGTCCTTTATAATGTTAGGTATGCGATTAAATATAAGTCAACATATTTATAACCTCGCCTGCCTTCAAAATGCTGTATATTATCCCATTTGATAATTGAAAAACTCATCGTAAGCTGTTTTTCTAATATTAGAATATCCAAAAATACGTTACATAGATTGATCTGTTTCTAGAATTTGAAACAAACTAAACTAACACTTTGTAATCACTAGTACTAATATAGCGACGACTAATTGAGTTACCGAATCGTTGTTTGACTTATATTAAATACCTATGTTCTCATATTATGAAACATAAACCCTTAAGTAAGTTTTAAGTACCGCTAAAGTAGTTCACTTTGAGTTGGTGGAAGTTGGCGAAACTTTAAGTAGATACTCGGGATTTGACTGAGAGTAACTCAATGTCAATAGGCATACTTCTTAATAGTTAATATATTAATTGATAGTTAATAAATTATAATTTTAGATAATTAATTAATACCAGGCCTGTTGGTCTAGTGGTTAGTGACAATGACTGCTAAACCGGAGGTCGTGGGTTCGATCCCCACCCAGGATAAAACTTTGTGTGATGAGCACGATGGTTTATTCTGTGTCTGGGAGTTATTTATCTAAGAAGAGAAATATTTAAGTATGTTTATCAGTTGTCTGGTTTCCATAGTACAAGCTCTGCTTAGTTTGGGATCAGATAGCGTTGTGTGAGTTGTCCCAAGATATTATTAATAATAATAAAATACCGCATATACATATAGTAACGTGTAACAGAAAGGCTCGGCTCGGCAAACGTAGTGTAGGACGCCCTCGGGCCAGGTGGAGTGATGATCTACGCAAAACGGCTAGCAGGAGCTGGATGCGAAAAGCCGAGGATAGAACAAAGTGGCGTGCAATAGGAGAGGCCTATGTCCAGCAGTGGACTGCGATAGGCTGATGATGATGATGATGAACAGAAAGGTGTGGTCATATTCAAGGGTTGTTATGTGCCCATCATACTGAGTGCCCTCAAATTTGACTTATTATTTTATCATTCGTGCACCTTGGGGGGAGGGGGGTATAATATTCATGCAATACGCCTTTCGCTACTTTAATTAAGTAATAATAATACAATTGGTTATGACACTTATAACATACAGTATCCGTTGCTAAAATCTGACCACACTTTACTGTTACATATTGTATAATGCACATGTTGTATAAATACTAATTAAAAGCAGTAAAGCTATATACACAAATATACTTTATAAACATTGCGTTCAAACGCGAAATTTCGGACTACTTTGTTCTGAAGGTGTTTCGAGATATCTGTGTGTGAGCTGCTCGAGCGCATTCAAATATCGGGGTTAGGAAACGAGTGACTATTCATCATTATTCACGATGATGAAGTTACATCAAATTGGTCTAAAATAAGTGACAGACACGACAGACTCAAGTTTGGTTTTTGAAGTACGAATTTCCAAAAAACTTTCCACGAGTTTCATGGTTCTACAGATAATCAAATCGGTTCGATAATCGCGTTGACAGCGACATCTAGCGGCTATGACGTGTACATCAATGTTCCTGTTCCACGAGCCGTATGATACATTCTGACAGCTGCCGACAAGTGAAACACATAGTTAATGTATTCAGTATTCGATATTATGTGCTGGTTTAGATACATATGCAGTGGATAAGCTAGTGAGGTAGGTAATTATGACCGGACTTGATTGCTGTGTGCTAAAGGTAGTAGGTTCGATTTTCAATATACGAAAAAAAATGGGAAGATTTATAAGCTGCTTTTTGTCACAATTTAATAAACAGGTAACGAAATAGCACATAGGTGGATCCCCTCCGCCAAACGGTTGTTTCATGAAGCGAATTTCTTGTATTGTATTGAATTTCTTTTCCCATTTGCCATTTCTCTGAACTGATATATGTGTACCTCGGGCAGTTATTGCAGTTAGGTAGAAACAACTTCGAGGACGAGGTGAACAGGAGAATTCGGTTGGGTTGGCCAGCGCATACGAAGCCAAAACGTGGATACTAGCGGTACGGCTGGTCCACAAGTTCAAAGTCGCTCAGCGAGCTAAAGAAAGGGATGGATGATGCTCGGAGTTTGCTGGTTACCACTAACAAACCTTGATACAAGTCAAACTACGCCCATAACATGACCATAACACATAGGTTTTAAAAAATAAACTTAATAAGCAAGAAAACTTAGAGAATCATTGATGTATAATTGAAATCAAAACCCAGACACATTCAGTTGATTTATATCAGCACTAGTTACTGTATGGAAGCATTCTCCTCACTCTTGGGAATCCACTGACACTTCGCAGTGTTGGAATATTCAATTAGTTATTAGTTTGCCACAGCAATACGTCTTCGTTTGATATTAGAAGATTTATTACCTCTAAGTTTATGGGCAAATTTTCATTGGTAGATAATTCGGTGAAAACATTGCAATAAGAGAGAATTAATATGAGAAACTCACTATAATAGACCCCTCTTCAAAGTTCGCCGCGACCTTCAATTTGTCTGTTGATTCGCAACTGATTGTGTCAAAGTATGTTTGAAAGAAAAAAATTTACACCTATATATGTACGACTAGTGGACGCCTCGCGGTTTCACCCGCGTAGTTCCCGTTCCCGTGGGAATACAGGGATGAAAAATAGCATTTGTCACCCGAGGTTAGCGTAGCTTCATAACGATGAAAGATTTTTTCAAATCTGTCCAGTAGTTTCGGAGCCTATTCAATACAAACAAATAAATCTTTTCTCTTTATAATATTAGTATAGTATAGATAAGTAGAAACCATAATGCCTTTATATATCGACATGGTAAACACCATACCTATTATTGAAAAAATAGTATTCGATATCTAAAGAGAAACTAAAATGTAGGTTTAGGTTTATAATATCAATACACCAATATAAAGATACGTATCGGCCATCGTTGGTCCATACCGACCAACGTCTATCTGACTGCTCCTCTGAGCCACTTTTGAAATTTAAAATAGTGATATCTGGTGCCTGGGGAAAGATATAAGCTATTTTAGCACGATAACTGACTGCGCTAGAGGAACCATGAATAGCCATTGCAGTAGCTACCTATCTGTGTTGTTAAGTATCTCTTTTATTGATACTTGTACTAAATTTGATCTTCTACTGTGTGTACTAATGTGATACAACACAAATAAAAGAGTAGGTACTGAGGCAACGCAATGCTGCTGTTGAGGGATGTAGCAGGGTTGATTATCTACGTGAATGAGAAAACACAGAGTTATTTCCCAGATCCGACTTAATTTATTCAAGTATTTTATTAATTTTCACATTCAAAGACTCTTTTCGACCCCTTCGCCCTGACGCTTTTTTTTAATTCTTCCTCTTGTTTTTAATGTTCTTTTTCTCAGCTTTTAAAATGAAACTTATAGAACTTCAAGACAAATAGTTAGAGGTCATCGAAACCACCTGCCTCAGTACCTACTAGTACTTTTCTGAGTAACTGAGTCGGTACCGATCATTACTCGGCATTATGTTTACTGAGCCGAGTATACGGCCGAATTACTCGGTTTTATGCACTCAAAAACATGATAAAAATATATATATATATATATATCAGTAGTAGTATATATATATATATATATATTAGTAGTATATATATCAGTCCTATTAAAGTAGTAGTTTAAAAGGTATGATTTATGTATTATTATCAATATGGTATTTATTATTTTTATTTATTTATCTTTTCTGTAATTTATTATATTATTTATCTATTTATTCTATTAGTTTATTTATAAAAAGGGGCTAGTTGAAAACCAGCGTCAGGCATCTTGCCTGGCATATGCTGAACTAGCTCCTATTTTTCGGCTTAAACTTTACATAATGTTGTCAAATTGTATTTAATTTAGTAGCTATTGGTTTTTACACGTACATGTACTCATTTTTTTTTCTGTTTGTCGAAAATAAATTATTTTTTCTTTTCTTTCTTTTCTTTTCAAAAAAGATGGAACAAGATGCCCTACATAATTATATAATTTCCTGCAGTCAGAGGCATTTCACTAAGTTCATCGAGATACATTAATGCCTCAGACTGCATGAAATGACATAATTATGTAGGGGATCTTGTCTTATCTTTTTTGTTGAGGAGGGTTTTTTCATTTTTATAATTCATTTTTTTATTTAGTACTTTTTATAAGTTTGTAGGATGTAACCGATGTAACAAGTAACTTTTATTGTCAAGTAATGAAAATTGAGAAAAAAATGGTTGATAACTAACTTTTTTTACTATTACAGTCATAATCATGTTATACCTGTTTGAAATGCTTAAGATGAGCCCTTTAATTTGATATCCAAACATGCAGTATTCAAAACAACTTTTATTCACACCTCTATAATTTGACATCTCACAGCCGCCATGTTTGTTTTTTTTTCAAACGTCACTTATGTAAGAATACCTACGATGGGCGATGAAGACGAATCTAACGACGTCTTAATTGTATAAATCTATTCAGTGGATGCATTTTTGAAAGATAGAAAAATTTGAAATCCAGACTCAGGAATCGAACCCGAGACTTCCGTAGCCAAACCGGGGCCAGAAGCGAACCACCTATCTGGACTATGTTATTAGATTTCGAATTTTTCTATCTCTTGTTGCTCGCGAAATTTAGGCCTTCGCAGTGACATCTAGTCGTTAGTTAAGGAACTATCACGGCTTTTGTTATTGCTTCGTTACAGAGAGCATTTTAACAAATTATGATGTCGCAGGCCGAATATTGAAGTAATTTTTATAGGCATTTCTTGCCAATAACTTTACAAATACAATAAATGCATTTTTGAAAGATAGAAAAATTTGAAATCCAGACTCAGGAATCGAACCCGAGACTTCCGTAGCCAAACCGGGGCCAGAAGCGAACCACCTATCTGGACTATGTTATTAGATTTCGAATTTTTCTATCTCTTGTTGCTCGCGAAATTTAGGCCTTCGCAGTGACATCTAGTCGTTAGTTAAGGAACTATCACGGCTTTTGTTATTGCTTCGTTACAGAGAGCATTTTAACAAATTATGATGTCGCAGGCCGAATATTGAAGTAATTTTTATAGGCATTTCTTGCCAATAACTTTACAAATACAATAAATGCATTTTTGAAAGATAGAAAAATTTGAAATCCAGACTCAGGAATCGAACCCGAGACTTCCGTAGCCAAACCGGGGCCAGAAGCGAACCACCTATCTGGACTATGTTATTAGATTTCGAATTTTTCTATCTCTTGTTGCTCGCTAATATATAAAATTACTTCAATATTCGGCCTGCGACATCATAATTTGTTAAAATGCTCTCTGTAACGAAGCAATAACAAAAGCCGTGATAGTTCCTTAACTAACGACTAGATGTCACTGCGAAGGCCTAAATTTCGCGAGCAACAAGAGATAGAAAAATTCGAAATCTAATAACATAGTCCAGATAGGTGGTTCGCTTCTGGCCCCGGTTTGGCTACGGAAGTCTCGGGTTCGATTCCTGAGTCTGGATTTCAAAAAAAATTTTCTATCTTTCAAAAATGCATTTATTGTATTTGTAAAGTTATTGGCAAGAAATGCCTATAAAAATTACTTCAATATTCGGCCTGCGACATCATAATTTGTTAAAATGCTCTCTGTAACGAAGCAATAACAAAAGCCGTGATAGTTCCTTAACTAACGACTAGATGTCACTGCGAAGGCCTAAATTTCGCGAGCAACAAGAGATAGAAAAATTCGAAATCTAATAACATAGTCCAGATAGGTGGTTCGCTTCTGGCCCCGGTTTGGCTACGGAAGTCTCGGGTTCGATTCCTGAGTCTGGATTTCAAATTTTTCTATCTTTCAAAAATGCATTTATTGTATTTGTAAAGTTATTGGCAAGAAATGCCTATAAAAATTACTTCAATATTCGGCCTGCGACATCATAATTTGTTAAAATGCTCTCTGTAACGAAGCAATAACAAAAGCCGTGATAGTTCCTTAACTAACGACTAGATGTCACTGCGAAGGCCTAAATTTCGCGAGCAACAAGAGATAGAAAAATTCGAAATCTAATAACATAGTCCAGATAGGTGGTTCGCTTCTGGCCCCGGTTTGGCTACGGAAGTCTCGGGTTCGATTCCTGAGTCTGGATTTCAAATTTTTCTATCTTTCAAAAATGCATTTATTGTATTTGTAAAGTTATTGGCAAGAAATGCCTATAAAAATTACTTCAATATTCGGCCTGCGACATCATAATTTGTTAAAATGCTCTCTGTAACGAAGCAATAACAAAAGCCGTGATAGTTCCTTAACTAACGACTAGATGTCACTGCGAAGGCCTAAATTTCGCGAGCAACAAGAGATAGAAAAATTCGAAATCTAATAACATAGTCCAGATAGGTGGTTCGCTTCTGGCCCCGGTTTGGCTACGGAAGTCTCGGGTTCGATTCCTGAGTCTGGATTTCAAATTTTTCTATCTTTCAAAAATGCATTTATTGTATTTGTAAAGTTATTGGCAAGAAATGCCTATAAAAAATACTTCAATCTATTCAGTGGATTGTGAGATATCAGGTTATAAAGAATATTACATACATACGCGCGAAAAACAAAACCCTTCGATACAGTCGGGTAAAAATTTAGAAAAAACCCACTATGGGCAAAAAAAGAATCAAATTAAAAATGTCTGAGGGGATGAACACTGTAGGAACTAATAATATATAATCCGTTTTAATAGTAAAAATATGAATTTGACCATTTTGGAGAAACACGCGCGTGTACTGTAGCCCCGCTAGCGGTTTTTAACTTAGTATAATTCTTAGGAATGAGACTTATACAGAGCAAAAAACCGTTTCCAAATCTTCTTAGCTGTCTCCGAGAAAAAAAAATGACAACCGTATTGGAGAAACATGAGCACTGTAGCGCCCCCTGGCGGCTTAGAACCTTATAACTTAGCTACGAACATGTTCAGAAATGAAACTTACACAACGCAAAAAACCAGCACGATCTTTTATCCATTTTAAAAGTTTGTAACTATATATGACAATTTTTACTTGCGGAATAACGAGTAATAACAAAGTAGATACTCGGCGGATCTCTACTACCTAAGAAATGTATACAAACTTATGATTCACAAATAAATATTTATGTATATGATGTTACCATGTCAAGACTAAATCACCGAACAAATCATATTAAATATTGGCAAGGAACTAGATGGTATCCTGATGTATTACATAGGATAACTTGTATCGCCATAGTTAACCGATATATTATAGGTTATCTATCGCTATACAAATTATCCAATGTGGCCCACCAGAATGTCCTACCATCTATATCCTTGCCAATTTTCAATATGGTTCATTTTTAGTTTTAGTCGTGAAATGGTAACGTCATTTTCACGACTCACGAGGGCGGAGCCACCGGCAAACCTTATGCTTGTAAATAACATGCTTTTTATGAAAAAGTCACATAACCACTGATAGGCTTTTGCGGTTTTATTATTACAAAAAGAAGTTCTCTTTCCAAACCGTCATTATTCAAGTGAAAGTTGGGAATAGAGTCAATTGTATGCGTTACGTGACTGCCGAGTTGCGAGTCCCTATAATAAAAGTCTTGATTGACAGTATTGAAATTGTAACATACTTTCGTAATCATAGAGAATTTGGGAAAGTATTTCGGCGGTAGAAATGTATTTTCTATTTGTTATGAAATCTAAAAAGTTTTTAGATGTAGGACTAGCTTTAACAACGGCGTTGTAAGGGTTAAGTTTAATTCTGATTGAAATTTTGAAGACTTAAGGTTCATTTCCGAGCATCGCGGCCGATCGCGAGCCGCTCGCGGCTCACGACAAGCGGCTGACGCTCGCGACCGATGCGACAATATTCACAGTGCGCGCGCAGGCCTACGACAGTCGTCGGCCGCGCGCGTCTGTCGCTTACCTCGGAAACGGCACCATACATTCTTATACGCTGAGTATTGTCGCATCGGCCGCGCGCGTCAGTCGCTTGTCGTAAGCCGCGCGCGACTCGCGATCGGCCGCGATGCACGGAAATGAACCTTTACAGGTGTTTGAAATTGAACTTTCAACTTTTTTTTTTTTTTTTTTTTTAGTTTATTTATGCAAAAAATATATACAATTTTATTTACATAATATTTTTTCGCCAAACTGTAATGTTTGATGGCGAGACGCGCTCTTGTTTAGTAATAATATAATAAAACGACATACTTAACCACTACATTACACACTAATAACTACCTACTGACGTAACAATAATTTAATTTTGTAATAATACAATCATTTAATACATAAATACAATCAATCAGAGACACGCAAAAGATTGCGGTCACTCTGTGTACCGCCACCAGCACCTGCCGCATCTCGGCCATCGAGAAGCAAGTCTCGCAGTTTGGACCTCAGCACACCTTTACTTAACATAGGTTTCTGTCTTAATAACTTAACCTTATTGAATGTCTTTGGTACTAAATACTTTGACAGTCTTTTGCCATAATAGTTGGTTATTCGCGGTTGAATTAATCTATTTTCTCTGACTCTTCGTGTATTATATTTATTGTATACCATTTCTTTATATTCATCACTATAGTAGTATTCTAGCCCTATTAAGTATTCCACTTTTTTGTCTAATGGTAAGATTCTACAAACAGGAAATAACTTTTCATAATCTTTATTACAATTTTTCTTATCTTTTTTGCTAACTAGAAACTTAATTAATCTAATTTGTAAATCTTTTATATTCTTCAGGTATGTTTTAAAGGTTCTACCGTAAACAATAAGTCCATAACTGATAAGTGAGTCAGCTAGTGCATAATATACAATCAATAATGTGTGTTTATTTAATACTCTATTTAATTGATAAAACTTCCCTAGTACTGATCGCAGCCTGTTGCAAATATCAACAACATGTGTTTTCCAATTAAAGTTTACATCAATATTCAAACCTAGATATTTAAATGCTTCAACGTATTCTAATTTATTACATGTGCAATTATTTTTGTTATTATGCAAACATTCGTATGTATGTCCTGTCACAGCAAGGCTTTCCCTAGAGACTGTTTTAGCCCGTCGGCTATGTGGTGAGCGTATATGCATAGATTTGGTTTTTGTGAAGTTTAATATTATGCCATTGTCATGTGCCCACTTGGTAATATTTTCGAAGTCCTCTTGTATATACCTTTGAACCTCACATATATCTTTAGCAGCGTAAACCAGACACATGTCATCCGCATACATGTACACCCGACACCTGTTCACAACATTTGACACACTATTGACGTGCATCACATAACCAACGGGCCCAAACACTGATCCAGTCGGTACCCCTAGATCCACATCCATTTCATCACCGGACACTCCACATATGGCGGTCCGAATTTTCCTATTACTCAAGTAATTTTCAAACCATTTATTAGTAGGTCCGCGTATACCGCATTCATTCATGGCCTGCAATAATATGGCATGATCCAGTGTATCAAACGCTTTTTTAAAGTCTATATATAATGCTATAAGTTGTTTACCGGCGTCTAGACTTTCATTAACATAGTCTGTAAACCCCGCTAGAGCAGTGGTAGTACTACGCCCCTTACGGAAGCCGTGCTGTGATTCTGACAGTATGTTATTACCTTCCAAGAAATTACTTATTTGACTAACAATTATTTTTTCAAATATTTTATCAATGACTGATAATATGGCTATTGGCCTATAGTTGACATATTCCAAATGATTTCCAGACTTATAAATCGGACGCACAATTGCACTCTTTAATTGATCGGGGTAAATACCCTGTGACAAACACATATTCATGAACAAAGCTATAATAGGACTTAGTTGCTTTTTTAAATATTTAACATCCTTAACTCTGATTCTATCCAAGCCCGGTGCTTTTTCACATGACAACAAAGTTATTAATTTACTACACTGTTTAATTTTCAAAGAGATATTCTTAGTGCCAATCTTTGGAAATTGAACTGTTTTTACCTGACTACAGCGTTGACAATAAAAACTTTTTTCTTACAAAAAAATGGTTGCCTGTAAAGTATATAATTTAACGTGATAACGTCATAACATTGATGACATTGTAATAAACAACCATGCCTGTGACAGTTTTTTTTTAATATTTTTTCCCAATTGCATCGCAATTGCATGTCGCTGCAATCGCCAAAACATTGATGACATTATAATAAACAACCATGCTTTTTACAGCTTTAGTGAATGGTACAACACTTCAGCAGGCGGAATCGAAATTAGCATTGCTTAGCAACTAGTCAATAACGTGACTGCCTAGCAACCTTGTGCGTGCACCCCGTTTCGATTTTCGACTTCAATCACAGTTGATTTGCTGGCATTTATTGAAGAGTATAGCGAATAATGCTATATATTGTTGTGAGTCAAATAATAGACGGGTTCTATTGTTGGTTAATGACTAGTTTAATTTGGTTAATCCTATATTATTTATACTAAAACTAAAACAAAGAGACTTACAATAATTGAGAGTGGGGTTTCAATATGCTTACCTAGTAGAAAACCTTGTACGTGTTACTTGCTACTTCCTTAATATTAACAAGTAAATATAATAATTTGTAATTTGCAATTTAACACGTTTATATGTTTCTTACTTTCTATAGACTTATCCTATGGCTTTGCCATAGAGAGTTTCGGTGTCAGGATCTTTACGAAATTTATGTTGGGCCATTTCGAAATAAACCACTTTCGAACCAAAAAATAATTTTGAAAAGCTGTCTGTATATAACGGAGTTATGCTCGAACATATATAAAAATACAACATCCGAATTGAAAACCTTTTGAAGTTGGTTAAAAAGGTAGCGTTATTTTATGTATGTTCCATACCATAGCGCCTAAACCTTATCTTATCTGATTACGATGAATAGTGCTTAAATCGATTTATAATCTTTGTTTGAATAAATCGATAAACGAAATGAGTAGTAGGTGTATTTAACAAAGTCAAATTAGACTACTTTCCTAAATAAGAAAAATGAATCGCCTACAAGAAAAAAAAATCAAGCATATCACCGAATACAAATTTCGCTGACTCACTCCTTGTTTTAGTCTATATCTACGTGTTAAATTAGGACGTTTTATACAGTAAACCCTTTCGAAAACCCCATCTAAATCGGATTACTAGCTTTCGAGAAAATCGCGATTGACATACATACGGGTCAAACAGAGAGCCACCTTTTTTTGAAGGCAGTTAAAGATTGTTTATCGTAGTTGGCTATGATGTATGCTCAGATAAAACTCCTACTCCTATAGGTATATGATTAATTAATAATAATAATAATAATATTTTAATAATATTTTGGGACAACTCACACAACGCTATCTGATCCCAAACTAAGCAGAGCTTGTACTATGGAAACCAGACAACTGATAAACATACTTAAATATTTCTAAATACATACATGTTATAGATAAATAACACCCAGACACAGAATAAACCATCGTGCTCATCACACAAAGTTTTATCCTGGGTGGGGATCGAACCCACGACCTCTTGCGTAGCAGTCGGATACACTCCCACCGCGCCACAGAGGCAGAGAGGTATATCTATAGATGTCATGAGTATAATTTTATTTGGAAATATCTTCCGAATACATATCCTTCTATAATAGCACTTTCTTCCCTAATAACAAAACCCAAGTCGCCAGATTGGCAGTGCATCTGTCGCCCCTAGCCCCCCTTCGAATTTGAATCACAAATTACAAACTACAGCTAATGTTCTGTGTAATTTTACGATTCTTTCCACTCTGGGGACGAGATTACTTGTGGGATTAACCAAGGGTGGTTAAATGGATCGGTCACCTTTATGGGGTAGATATATTATGTTGATTAAATTGAGGCCAAATGTATATCTTATAGAAAAAGTTGGACGTTCTGAGGTGTTTATGAGTTTTGAAAGTAACTCTGTCTGACTCCTTGTGACGTTTTAATGAATGACTAATAGATTGATTTTGATAAAAATAAATCTGGCTTATACTATTTTTATCCCGATAAACGAAATTCACTTTGGGAAACCGTTGGAAGAAGTTAGTAATGTCAAAGTACCTGTATTAGTTTGTCTTTTACGTGTTAGACGTGATAACGTCTTCACGTCACGAAAAAGTGTCACATTCCGCCTGCTGATAGGCTGATACAATCAGCCTATCAGTGAATAGCGATTGCAGCGATATGCGGTACAGTATCTCAGGGCAAAACTAGGGTTCCAAACTGATTCTGTCACGAGGAATTAGTATTCATTTTAGCCAAACTATTTATTTACATAAACATTTTGACCCAATCTGTATGAACTTATGTTTAATCTTGCCGAAATTAAATTGCCATGAACCACCAGATTGGCCACAAAGAAATACATTACCTCGTGACCAATCTAGTATATGACCACAGAATAGGGTATTTGACTAAAGTCAAATCAGCCTCTTTTTACCGAACAAATTTGTATGAAATGCTAGCAAATGACGTCACGTTTTCTATGGTCAAATTATTAACTTTCAGTGTTTCTCTTTATGATTATAAATTAAGTAACACATTAAATTAATAAATGAACATATTTTTAAGAACACTTCATGACATATTTTTACCTGGTTATTTTAAAATATTTTATTTTAATAGTAGTCAAATACCCAATTTTAAAAATTATAAACATAAATATAATATAACAACACAAAAACTGGCTCGTAATAACGAACCACGACGAAGACTACCAAAGGTAGACAATGGACATTTGGTAAGAAGCGAGAAGGCTATGACGACGAAAGCAGTCAGCTATAGCATAAAATAAGAGTACCTGCAGAAGAAACGCTCATGTATACGTTGCAGTCAAATAGTATAACATGGCACATACAAACCGCCGCGGCATCGGGATTTAATACGTTTTACAAAACGCCTAAGACAAGTTGTAAATGAATTTCAGTGTATTATCATCTACTTCGATGTTTTAGTAGGGCGATAATAATAATAACGCTTGTAATTGTTATAACGTTATAATGGCAATACTATGAAATAACATAATAGACAATTTTTTTTTGCTTAATCAAAGTTAAATTCAATGTTTCTGCATTCGCGTGTGGTCACAGTTCTAACTTAACCTGACTTAACCGAATCGATTAAGTAAATAGGTGCTTATAATTATTTTATTTATATGCACTATTTTTAGCCCTTGTTGGGTGAGACAGATTTAGCGGATATCAGTTTTCGTGAACACCTCAACATTTTGTGCGTGGCGTATGACAATTTGCCGAGGCAAATTGTTATGTCGCGGCTATTTTTAAATGGCGGTAGGTAAATAGAAAGAAAGAAAAGAAAAGAAAGAAAAAATTTATGTCTAAGTAGCATTAAACAAAATGGCGGCAACTTACACACGTGTAAAGCTTTTTGTAATAGTACAAAATGCTGACGCCGTATTATACTATTTGCCTTCGACATATTTACCGCGATAGATCGGTCACCTTTATGGGGTAGATATATTGTGTTGATTAAATTGAGGCCAAATGTATATCTTATAGAAAAAGTTGGACGTTCTGAGGAGTTTATGAGTTTTAATTAGATTCGCGTTTAGATTGAACAAAGTGGCGTGCAATTGGAGAGGCCTATGTCCAGCAGTGGACTGCGATAGGCTGATGATGATGATGATGATGATGATATTTACCGCGACTTTGATACCTATGCACACAAAATGAGCATCTACAGCGCGTGATTGTGGCACTCGCTGTCTTTGGTCCGTCTCGTTACGGTTCTCGGCGATTCTGCCTGTGCACAGTCTGTGACGACATCTACGTGTGCGTCAAAAGCGTTTCGTATAAAGCCTTTACTAAGTAAAGTATTTTGTGGCTTTGACCCTATAAAGACCTATTTTTACTGCTGCAGCTGACCCGCGCAACTTCATCTGCGTAATTTTTTCTTGTCTTTGTTACGTTTTTTATTGCTGCACCACTCGTATTAGTCGTAGCGTGATGTTATATAGCCTATAGCCTTCCTCAATAAATGGGCTATCCAACAGCAAAACATTTTTTTATATTTAGACCAGTAGTTCCTGAGATTACCGCGTTCAAACAAACAAACAGCTTAATAATATTAGTATAGATGTTGCAACAACTTGAATTCCCAACAAATAATTATGTTCGCTCGAAACTACCTAATTATTCTTTGTTTCACAGTAAACAATATAAATTGGTAGCAAGTGTAAGTTAATATTAATGAATGGGCTCAGTTGTTCCCCAACCGCGACTATTAACTCCCTGTGTTGCGGTATTCACTTCACAACCGACACGTTTCACTAAATTTGCTTGTGACAATATTAAGCTGACTATGTATATGTATTCGTGTTGTGATCCTTGAAATTCGTGCAACTAATTTCTGCTGCTTGAAAACTATTGATTAGGGGCAATAGGTTTACTCAGATATTGTATTTAAATTCCGGTAGATCATATCAACCCATATGATGTCCCCCTGCTGGGCACGGGTCTCCCTAGTAAAATTTACTTGTCTATATTAATCCTGGGGGTAATTGCTATAAACGCAAAGCTAAGCTCAGTACGCAGAGGACGCTGTTGGTCGTCTTCCGATGTCCGCTGGTCGCTCTCCCTCCGTCTTACGAATTTTCGATCAGCGTCACGTGATCTACAAATTTTCGAACAGGGTCACGTGATCTGACGCGAGTTTAACATTTTTTACCCATACCAAAAAAAGTGCACAACGCCGCTAAAGAAGTTTTCTCTTCAAAAAAATATTTATTTACTTAGAAATCAAAATACAACTCTTGTGAACAGTCGATTCTTCATATACATATTATGTAATGCCTATTCGTAAAAAAATAACCTATTGTTTAGTCGCAGCTTAGCCGGATCAAAGAACGGGGCAACAAAAACTCGGGGCAGTCTTTTCAAATTGCCAATGTTTCCAATGTTTCTTTGTTTATAAACTGTATATGCAGGTAAGGTTTTGAGGTATACACCATATAAGAGAACTGATGCAAAAACAAGAGATAAAAAATATTGAAAGAAGAATACATGAGATTGGATAGATCAACCTCAATGGGTACATCATAGTAGGAGCATCCACTTACAAAATAAAAACTATGCGGGCTTAAATATTGACCAAATAACTGCTAAATTAATGAATAAGTATAAAAGTTTGCAAAAGAAAGAAAATAATGATTGATTATTCATTGGTTGCTGAGCAACAGCAAATGGCTGCAATCAGTGACATGACATGCGATACAATTGGAACTAACGTTATTGATTGGTTGTTAAACAACGCGAATGGCGATATGTCATCAATGTTTTCTTATGACGGATGTTATCACGTGAAATTATCGACCGTAAATCGACTTTACAGACAGCCATTTTTTTTAAACCGCATGCTTTACCTACTGGTTAAAATGGATAATTTTATTAAATTAATTGATTTGTACTCGTACATGTGTTTTATTATAAGCTTGGCAAATTAATAAAATGTTGATCATTTTTAGTTTAATTATTGAATTTTGAGTTATCAATGACTTTGTTTACATTTTTATCGATAGACCATTAAATGTGTTTATTTTTTTATTGTAAGTATTACAAGTAGGTATAGTGACATCGGGCTCCCAGGAGAACAGGTACCTCAGGATCGTTGACAGGGCGTTGAATTTCTCAGGTTGAACACAAAGTTTATTCCTGAAATAGGGTTACTTACTAGCGTCACATATTATATACCACAATTAACTTTTATAGAATCACTTATTAATAACCACAATATTGATCCTAATAAATTAACTAGGATTGCTACTTGTAGTAATTCTACTAGTCTGTAAATTTTCCCCGTTTTTGCAACATTTCTCATTGCTGCTCCGCTCCTATTTTTTTAATTATAGCCTTCCTCGATAAGTGGGCTATCCAAGTTCCTGAGATTACGACGTTCAAACAAACAAACAAACTCTTCAGCTTGATAATATTAGTATAGATTTACATAATTAGTGCATGCAAATATTAAAGTACATTTTTGTAACCAAAATCGTATTTCTTTTCATACTCTTAAGTGAGTAGAAATATTTCTCGAGAAGCCAACAACCAAGAGCTGATGTAAAAAATATTACTATTTTATAAATTATTAGATATTTTGTTATAATTTTTAACACACATTGCGTAACAATTGTTTTCAAATCTTCTACTTCTAGGTAGCATGCCCAATATAAGCCAATCTAGATTTCTTGAATTGTATCTCGTGGTATCTCTTGCTTGCTTGAACAATTCAGGGTCATGTTTCACCACTTTTCCTACTTCTAAAATATAAAAGCAAGCAAGAGGGAATATTTTTAGAATCCTTAAGTAGGGGCGACAAGATATTTTAGGTGCCTTATGCACCATTTCTGGGCAATAAAACACAGGCGGCGTCTGTGGCGCGGTGGGAGTGTGTCCAACTGCTACGCAAGAAGTCGTGGGTTCGATTCCCATGCGGGACACCGGTTTGTGTGATCCACAAATTATTGTTTTGAGTCTGGGTATACTTTGGACCGTGAATTGAATGTTTATAAAGTCTCTCGCGACACAGGGCTTGTACCCTAATGCGGGAGTCGTCTTTTGTAAAAATAAAAAAAAAAAAAGGTTTCTGAATGTCCGTACTATTTCCGCAAATCAATAAACTGTACCGCAGTACAGATTTGACATATGATAATTTTTACAGAGCAGAAGAAAAACCATTTACTTTATTTCTTACTTTCTCAATATATTGTGTTCCTCGGTGTATACATTACAGTCCTGTATCTCCCCTATCAATTTATCGACTGATTTCAAAGCCACTCTGTATACACAGGCATGCAGATACACGTTAAACTTATAATAACACTGCCGTTTCACGTCAGGACATAAAATAATAGCAGTGCAATCTGAAACTGTTGTGAACGAAACTTAACGCGACTGCACGTCTGTTATCTGAAGTTCACACTTCGCGCACTCCACATCGCCTCAACGGCGTCTTACATTGTAGTAGTTTTATTACAATGCGGCTCGTAGTTTTACAAGAATTTCGGTGTCTAGTGTACTTTGTAATGCAGTAATGTTGGATTACAAGGCTTTATTGTAAAGTAATGGGAGTATTAAAATAGATTGTTTTGTACTTTGTTGTGGATTTTTCTTGTATTGTGTAATGTTACAAATTGATAATGTAAACTCATTAAAATAAAAGAAAAGTGACTGATGTATTGAACACTATCTGTACCTATAATTATATATTGTTATACCTATATATTTGTCGATTATCGATTGAACCGTCGTTACGATATATAATCTACGAACTCGCATGAAAATCACCTTTTAATTAAACACGCATTACAATCGATTCGTTCATTAAAGTGCCACAGACAAACAAACAGACCACACAAATGATTGCACGCTTCAAACTGCACCTTTATTATGGATAAAATTTTGTTAGTATCAAGAAAAGGGTTATAAAAACCGGGCAAGTGCATGTCGGGTGCACAATGTAGGGTTTCGTAGTCCCCCATCCGAATAATACATCTTAATAAGTGGGGTTTCTGTTGTTTTGGTTTCACACTTACAATAATGATTTTCAATGGAATTAATACGAAAATGTTGTTACTTGAACAGCTGTTACTCGTTAATTTTTGAAGCATACTTAGCCGTGATAGTTTTTCTAATTTCACCATATAGACTACTACCGTGATTTTGATACATACCCTACATCAACCATTTAGATGGCAAGGGAGGGGAGGACACAAGGCTCTAACAAAAATTTGCACTTTAAAGCTTAATATTACACAAACGGATCCCTAAATCTAAAAATTGTTTTAACAATCTCTGAACGGTTTTAAAAATCCTATCCAATAATATCCCACACAATGGAATAGATGAGAAAAAAAAAACACATTCCCACATTACTCAAAAATGTTTTTCAAGTTTTCTTTGTTTCACTTTATCAGCGTAAGTAATATGTGTATCCATGAAAAATTCCAACCTTCTAGCATTTAAGCCTTTTAGCTAAGCTGTGGACGGGCGGACGGACGTTGCGAAACTATAAGGGTTCCGTTTTGCCATTTGTCTATGTAAATAATAATACCTACATCGAAAAACACTCGTAACAGAACAAAAACTTGAAGTTTAACACAACTGCTGCCCTATTTTTCGTCGTCCTACGGCCTGTCTCAATAATCTATCTATCGAAGGATTTGGCTACTAGAGGTAGAATTTTGACATATTTTGTATGGAGCTTAACTATACTTATAAATCTGAAGAGTTTGATTGTTTGAATGCGGTACTTTCAGGAACTAATGGTCCGAATTTAAAAAATATTTCACAGTTTGATAGCCTATTTATCGAGGAAGGCTATAGGCTATATAACAACACGCTACGACCAATAGGAGCGGAGCAGTAATGAGAAATGTTGCAAAAACAGGGAAAATTTACGCAGACGAAGTTGCGCGGGACAGATAGTATCAAATATATACCTCTAGTAGCCAAATCCATCGATAGTTAGATTATTGAGACCAGACATAAACATTATCATCACTATAAATGTTGATAAACTTTCGCGATTTGTACACATTATAAAATTACGGCCGTGGTCACGGGTGGACTGTCCAATTCAGTCTACCCGTGACCACAGCCGTTGCAATACGGTCGAAACGTCGGGCAATAACCTTAAATTATTCACGCGTTTAAGACCCCTAGTATATATCATTTTATAATTATCATTACTTTCTTAGCTACAATAGACATGTTCTAGGTAAAAGCTACCTAGGTCTGTCCCAGTGATTTTCATAATGCAATTTTAGAAATAATTCATTCAAAAGCAAATATCAATTCTCGATTATAATTTTTCCAATCACATGAAAATTGTTCTCAAATCCCTATGAAGCCACATATATCCATCATTCGATATCAACTCAATAATTTTTATCGATAGCAATGATTGGATATCTGTTGAAACTCCAGGGACTCACTCGAACAATAAAATTGTGGTCGTCACAAATAAAGAAAATAGCAAAGTTGATTCGGACATTTTTGTTTTATTTTGTTCAAGCGAAAATTATAAATTAACGATTACAATAAGGGAAATCAAGCGCGGATCCAGAATTTTGTTCAGGGGAGGGGGCAAGATATGACTCAACCGGTCAAGCGTGAGTCTACGTACAGACGTTCGGAAACAGCACACTCACACAGACACGGACATCTACGAAATCCCTAAGCGGTTTTCGCGGTGCTCTCATAAAGCGGTTGGCGCGTCCAGTGTACGTCTATCTCATCGAGGCCACAACCGTATGCGATCTTTTTAAAAACCGGGCAAGTGCATGTCGGGCCATGCACAATGTAGGGTCCCGTAGCTACCCAGCACAATAATGCGGTATAAGAAGTGGGTTTTCTGTTGTTTTTTTGTTTACTATTAACAACGTCAGGTATATGTAACATTCAATGGAATTTGTATGAAAATAATGGTTACTTCTCACATGGCCGGCTGTTACTCGTAAACTTGTAAAGTCGACTTAGCTTTGATAGTTTTCCTTTTAAAATTAAGTATAAATACTACTACCGTGATTTTTTAACATACCCAGCATCAACCATTTATCGGGCAGGGGGGCGAGGTCACTTGCCTCTAACAAAAATTTGCACTTTAAAGCTTACTTTACTTTATTTCAGAAACAGATCCCTAAATCTAAAAATAGTCTTCTTATCCCCTCTTTTTAAAAGACATATCAAACAATAGCCTACATGATAGGGTAGGTGAAAAAGAATCCCTTCCGCACTTTACTTATAGGGGAGGTACCCTCAAAAAAAAAATGTTTTTCAAGATTTCTCTTTATCGGCGTAAGTAAAATGTGTATCCGTGCAAAATTACAGCTTTCTAGCACTAACAGTCTCTAAGCTAAACTGCGGACGGACGGACGGATTTTTTAAATTCCTAGTGTAACTTGAAAGGTAGGAATCAATATCGAATAATAGTAATAGCCCGTGTGATCGATCAAAAATATTCGTGAATTTATAAAACCAAACTGGCACCTTCTAATATTTTGTGATTTTCGAAAATGGCAAGGCCGAAGGGCATTTTGAAATGTCTTGTAGTTTTTGTGATTTTCAAAAATGACAAAGCCGATAGTGACTTTTAAATGTAAGATGGCGGCCGTGATTTTTTTTATCATGGGTATTATTTCCATAGTTTTTAGGATGTTATATTTTTTTTCTTTTTCATATGTGTTATTTTTATAGTTTTTGATTATATAAGCCTTTATTGAGGTCAAAATGTAAATCCAAGATGGCAGCTGCAAAAGCTTTCATGTTTTTTGCTCTGGGTGTCATTTTTATGATTTCTTTTTTTATACCAAACTGCACACTACATTTGTACAAAGGCGAAGTTTTTGATTATATAAGCCTTTATTGAGGTCAAAATGTAAATCCAAGATGGCAGCTGCAAAAGCTTTCATGTTTTTTGCTCTGGGTGTCATTTTTATGATTTCTTTTTTTATACCAAACTGCACACTACATTTGTACAAAGGCGAACATAATACCTTTGACATTATCTACCAAACAACCTAGGGTCCATATATCCAAAATTTAAATCCAAGATGGCGAAGAACTTATTTTATTTGTTAACTAGTTATTTTTATTCTATTGCTTGATCATAAATACTAGATAGAGCTATGAACGAATTAAATAACAAAACAGAAGAGTGACAACCCTAGCCCTCTAATAGAACGTAGGTAATAATTTCAACAATCAGGCCTAGTTTCCGTACTATATACATATTTATATTCCCACAAAGGGGAGGGTGCATTTGATTCACTGGTATACCAGCCATCACCGCCGAAGGGGATTATCAAAATTCTCGAATTCCCCAAAATAGGTGACTCAGTCGAATCAGGGGTTGGAAGGGCAGATTGCCCCAGTTGGCAATGGTGCGAGTCCCTTGGGTTCGAGCCTGAGAGAAATCAACCCTTACGATATTGATTATGATATGTCTTTCTTTATTTCCTAGTGTATAAGGATAGTTGCAGAAGGGTTCCAAGTCCTGATCAATTGTCTGGGATTCGAATACGACAATTCAATATATAGACCTCACCTGCCGGTCCATATATTGGTACATAGTTTCTTAAAATGTCACCATACTATAGTAATTTTTATAAGCATTTCTTGCCAATTACTTTATAAATACAATAATTGCATTTTTGAAAGATAAAAAAAATTAAGTCCAGACCCAGGAATCGAACGCGAGACTTCCGTATGGACTATGTTACTAGACTTCAAATTTCTCTATGCTTTCATGCTCGCGAGTTGGGTCCTTGCGTGTGCCATCTAGCCGGTTGTTAAAGAACTATCACGGCTTTTGTTGTTGCATCGTTACAGAGAGCATTTTAACAAAGTCTCGGGTTCTCAAATATTTCGGGACTTCAAAATTTTTCTTTCTTTCAAATACTCAATTATTGTCACCATACTGTTAAGAAGAGCGTATGCTCCTGCACTTACGCATTCTTTGATTGTGTTGATTACGCCGCATTGTTCGAATAGAGAGTGCACTTAAAATTGGGTAGAGATTATTTTACCCAAAATTACTATCACTTTGGAAAAGGTTTATCTGGTATGTTGGCATTCTGTACACCTATACGTAATTAAAGAATCGAGCAAGGGCATGTCGGACCATGCTAAGTGTAGGGTTCCGCAGCCAATAATTGCATCAGTAGAAGAGCGTATGTTAATGGCACTTACTCCATTTCGTTGAGAAACGCAGTTTTTCGGCAATAACTCAATGAAGAAATATACGATCACGTCTGTAATAGTTTGAGTTTAAAGTATTTATTAAAGGCTACCTTTTTTTTCAAATTTTTTAAAGATAAAGGGGGGGGGGGGGGAGAGGGCACATATTTTTGCAACTTTCGGAGTGATTTTTTCCGAAATGTTCACTCAATCAAAAAAGTTTATTAGAAACCTTATATTGATATTTTTTCGGATGTAATGCGGGAGGCATTTCATATAATGTGACAGAAGCTGTGCATTTTTTATTATTTATCTATCAAAATAAGTAGCGGCTACTACAATACACCTTTACACCAAATGACATCAATATTTATTGAATAGTGAGTAAAATGCCTGTGACATACGTATGGACTGACAAATATACAGACGGACATGACGAAACTATAAGGGTTCCTTTTTTGCCATTTTGGTGACTGAACCCTAAAAATAGGTTACTTAGTTCAATCGCGAGTATATACTTCACACTGTAATCAGACGAATATTTTTCGCATGCATTGAACGAACGCTGTTCAAAGCTAAGCATATACCGTTAATAACGCAGCTTTGGAATTCAACCCTTTAATACTGAAATATTCATAATTAAATTCCGAGAAACTTATGAAGTTTTTATCAACGAATTTTATTAACGGTCTAACTGGCCAAAACTGATTTTATTAAAATACTTTAGGTAACTACGAAACAACATTATTGATGTAAATAGCAATCCGTAACTTTATGTACTCCGAAAAAGTATAGAAAAAAATTCAGAAGGATTTTCATTAGAAATAAACCTTCTTTTTATCTTTCATAAGCCATTTAACATCTGACATTCAGAGTTATGCCTACTCGTAAGACCCCAGAATGCTGACCAAAAGTACTTTATGTAATAATCTATAAATTGCGCAAGCTTTTTGTACTGGTTTGCTTATTCTGAGTTCTTGCTGAATCAAATAATGTTGGTAAAAAAGTAAGTTTAACAATTGTTTGCCTGTCTATTCCACCTTTTTTTTGGCGGGAAAAAATGCTGACGAACACCCCCACCGACGATGGAGGAAATGTGGGGTTTGCATCCACTAAAAAACCCGCCGTGTATCGCTCGCCACCTCGCCACCTTCGCCGTTCAGGATTACAGGTCGTGCCGGATGGTGGTCTATGTCAGACCGCGTTCGCTATTAGGGATCTTGGGAATCGGAACTTCCCGTCTATACACCTCCACTTTGTCCTCTGCTTAAGCAGAGGTACACGTGGGGACACCCACTGCAGAGCTACGTTGGCCGCGTCAGTAATCAATGATCGCGTGACCAACCCCCACGTGAATTAGTGGAGAAGCAACTGACTCCTGTAATACAGTTTTATAACTAACACAGGAGTCAGCGCCTCAAGTATTATTGTAATTAGGATTTTTTTCTTTTTTTTGGTGTCAATAAAGATTATTATTATTATTTATATTATCTATTATTAACAATCACATTATTTGTTCACCTGTTAAATTTAATCTAATTTGCTTTAATTGTTTAATGTTTCTAATGTTATTAATTTAATTTTGTTCGATTTAATTTGTTTTTTAATAGTTTAATATTTTAAAGTTATTTTTTTTATTTTACTTATTTTAATTTTATTAATGAAATGTGAAAAAGTATTTTACGTTCATTTGTGTTCAATGTTGTTGAACTATTTAATTGGCTTAGTGTTTGTAAATGCAGTCAGCACAAGCTGATTCCTATTTTGCTATAAATAATGTTCCCACTATAAAAAAAAGCTGAAGAGTTTCCTAATAAATAAATAAATTACGCCAACTACGCAGGAGGTATTCCTCTCTATTCCTTTACTCTCATAGTCCAATGGGACGGAACTTAGATTCGACGGGAGAGAGATTAGGCGCAAGATCAACGCGACGGCTTAACATGCTCACCGAGGCGCGGAAGGGTTTGACAATGTTCGAAAACGGACACCTATATATGGACTGACAGTTGTAACGTTGCTTTTAAACTTGCAGATATTACAGATTTTTAATACACAAATGAACACACAAACAAATAAAAAAATTTAGAAAGATTTATCCAAGTTTACTACTGATCTCCAAATAGTTACCAGAATACATTTCTAACAAATTTCTAAGATGCCGACGCAGCTCGGTCACTTCTATAATAACGCATTTCTGTATCTACCAATTTGAGGTCAAATAAAAAAATGTATTTCTACTGAACATCAAGATACTTTTCATGTCATTTTATGGTGACATCAAATCTTTACGACTATTGCGTTTATGGCTCTCTCAAGCAATAAAAAATGTAGGTAGGTTCTTTCAAGCCATATTTAATAATGAAGGAATGCATTATTAGGTCATTTTATAATTCACTGGCCATTTGGGAACGTAAAATTTATTATGGACGATTTTTAAGTGTTTTATGGTATATTTTGGCACATGGGAAATGAAGTAATGGTAGAGGCATTTATCGAAGTTGTGTTTGTATAAAAGGTTTCAGCTATCGAATATTTTGTACGTATTTTCGGTATGAGTTTCTGATTTCGTTGGTTGGATTCAGTCATTGTAAAATTTAGAATACTAACGGCCGAGTAGGTACTCAATCGTAACGGCCCTTAATAATAACATAATATGATAATGTTAAGCCGTCGGTCCTGTGCCTAATCTTTCTCCGGTCGTGTTGGATATCCGTCCCATCGGACAATATTGCATCTAAGAGTTTGACGGCGTTGGGGAATTTTTATTTTATAATAATAATAACAATAATATCTTGGGACAACTCACACAACGCTACCTGATCCCAAACTAAGCAGAGCTTGTACTATGGAAACCAGACAACTGATAAACATACTTATATATTTCTAAATACATACATATTACAGATAAATAACACCCAGACACAGAATAAACCATCGTGCTCATCACACAAGTTTTATCCTGGGTGGGGATCGAACACATGACCTCTTGTGTAGCAGTCGGATACACTCCCACCGCGCCACAGAGGCAGTTTTATGTTTTTTTTTCATAAAAAATATCAAACAAAATTTAGGTTATTTTATATTTTTGGCTTTATAAAACGGGTTAGCGTACCACTGGTCAGTTTCCTTACTCATAATTTTTACTAATTTACCAGTTTACTCATTAGACAGTTTCCAATTTTCTTATTTGCCAGATTCACTAATTTGTTAATTTTATGTTAGGTTGGTTTTCTGGTTCGCAAGTTTCATTGCTCGTCAGTTAGCTTAGATTGTCAGTTTTGCCATTTCGTCATGGTCCTAACCCGTTACGTTCCTTGTTCATCAGATAGTTTACTCCGATTTTGATTACTCCGTCGTATCATGTCATATATTAATGCAAATACCTATAACACAATTATTTAAGTTCATAAAACTAATTTCAGCGTTTGTTTTTATTACTTAAAGGCGTTAAGAAGGCGAGTGAATGAGTATACGTGAAGCAGTATTTTTTTTCAAGTGAGATGAAACTTCGTACAAAAATAGTTTGTTAGCTTTTTTGCGCTATTATTTCGCTTCACGGAAAAATATAAGGTCGTGGCAAAAGTATTTTCGTAACTTTCATACACAGAAAATATGTATTTTTAGGTATATTTTTTTATCTATTTATAATATGTATGTGCCGTTTTGATGTATGTATTGATTTGTACCAATTTGTGGGTACTACCCACAAATTGATCCTCCCATTGCTTGCCATGATCCCATTGCTTTAAAAAAAATTACATTATTGATTAATAAAATCTGATATTCTAAAGAGCACGGCACGGCAAACGTAGTGTAGGACGCCCTCAGGCCAGGTGGAGTGATGATTTACGCAAAACGGCTGGCAGGAGCTGGATGCGAGAAGCCGAAGATAGAACAAAGTGGCGTGCAATTGGAGAGGCCTATGTCCAGCAGTGGACTGCAATAGGTTGATGATGATGATGATGATGATTCTAAAGAGTTCTGAAGTGACCAAAACAGTTGGAAATCTGATAGAGCAAGATGAGGGCTATACGGAGGATGCATCAACACATCTCTCTCATTTTTTGCTGAGCCGCTATAGATGAGTGTGGTCTGGCGGTGTCATGATGGAATACACGCCCTTCCTGTTCACCAGCTCCGGCCGGTTTTTCTCAATAGCTTCTTTTAACCTTATCAGTTGCTGACAGTAGAGGTCAGAATCGATAGTTTTACCTGGCGCCAATAGCGTGGACGATTTCTTTCTAATCCCACCATACACACAGCATCACTTTGTTCCGAGTCAGGCCGGGCTTTGCCATGGTCTATGGGGCTTGTTCATGCTACGACCACAATGTTTTTTGGACATTCTTATTGTAAGTGACCCAATTATCAACCGTTTAAGAAGTGGGTCGAAATTGTTATGTTTCAACAAAGAATCGCAGATGGAAACACGTTGCTTTAAGTTTCTCTCAGTGAGATCATGTGGTACCCAAATATCAAGTTTTGTCTTGTACCCAGGCTTTTGTAAATGTCGTAAAACTGTTTTGTGATCTACTTCCACTTCTTCAAATTAAGCAGCACTCAGTCAGTTACAAACAGATACTAGAAACGCACCCGAACCCTAGCAACTGTGCTGCTGACGATTGACTACCCAAAGAGGTTTAAACGCAACCACATAATCGAACTAGATTTTAAGTAAAGGGAAGAAATGTTAATGGACGGCTCCTCCCAAAGACTATTGACGCCAACACACCTGCTCAAGGTCCGAAGACTCATTGCAAATGAAAAGGGGGGAAAAAAAACTTCCACTTCTTCAGTAATATCGGAAGCACTAATAACTTGGACTTGCTAATCTTTTTCAAATATAGCACTGATTTTATGCGTGACAGAACATCCAGAGTAAGCCCCCATTCTTTACACTAAAATTACCAGACTTGAAACGCTTAAACCAAATTTGTGCTACTCGTATTGATACTGCATTAGGTCTGTAAACCGCACAAAATACACGGCGTTCGTCTCATTTTTATTACCCGACTTTAAGGAAGGGTTATGTTTTTCTCACAATTAAGAAGTCGTTAGATTCGTCTTAATCGTTGAAGTGTTCTTAGATATGTGACGTTTCAAAAACAAACATGGCCGCTGTGAGATGTCAAAATAAAGAGGTGTGAAAACAAAAGATGTTGTGAATACTGAAATATGGGTTTCAAAATTAAGGGCACATCACATCTTAAGCATTTCAAAAAGGTGTAACATGATTATGACTTAAATACTAAAAAAGTTACTAAGCAATCATTCTTTTTTAAATTTTTCAATACTTGACAATATCTGTGATAAAAATTAGTTATTACATCGGTTACATTACTTAAATATTACATTAACTACTAAAAAGTATAAAATAAAAAAAAAAAATAGCGGGTTTTTTAAATTATTTTTTTTACCTTTTTTTTAATAAAACTTTATAATGTACCGAATTTCTTCTCTTCTTGCTTTAAAAACAATTGAAAAATAGCGGGAACTAGTTTTTTTTAATTTATTGCATCTTCAAAATATCAAGATTTAATGGTATTAAAATCAGCCGGTTACATTCAGTACAATCAAAGAGTTTGATTACTAGCAACACATTCAAAATACGAAAATACTTTTGCCCCTACCTATTAAATATCGTTGAATTTAACATTTGACATTATATATGCCATAGCTGTCGCCCGCGGCTTCGCTTGCGCGGCACCCCCTTAAGGGTTGATTTTCAGTTTCGATCAAAACACTGAAACACGTGTTTTTTATATTAAATCAAAAAGCTAAATACAAATTTTCACAGATCTTACTCTCTCTCGAAATTCACGGAATTCCATACAAACTGACAATTATTTTATTATCTTAGGGTTTCCAAAAACACTGAAACATATATTTCTTTATTTTAAATGAAAAAGCAAATTACGATATTTTATAGCTTCAATGTCATAAAACTTTACCAAAACCAAACCAAAACCCAAAATTTTAGGTTTGTAACCCTAGACCCTAAACTCTGCGTTGATAAATCAGTCAGTCAGTCAACACAGGTGTTTATAATGAATGTATAGATAGTCATATTCATTCCCTTGTTGCCCGTGGTCCTACTGTTATTGCTTTAAGGTTTACAAGAGATTTTAAGAATACAGCCGGTACGACGTGTTAATTTAGAAGAATCAATTATATTTAAGTCAACGTGCTTAAATGAATGAACAAAAAAATGCTTGCACACCACACAAGCTGTCATTTCATATACCTACTCGTGGGAAGTTGACTTATTACCTATGCAGTATGATAACGGCTTGCTAATAATCTTAGTTGAATACCCAACGTTACATGACGCAAAGGTAAACCGTTCGATCAGCGAGGCTGACAAATAACAAAATTAGCAGATCGTAATACTGGCAATTTCACGAAACTGACATCCTAGTAAAATTAGCGAAAGAGGAAAATGAAGAATCAGGAAAATGCCTAACTTGCGAAATTGTCAACGTACCGAAACTGTAAACGACTTGTTGACAACTTTGCCTGTGCATAGGTTACCGTAGTCCTGAGGCACAAATCACGGTTTTAACCTAACAAGTAAGACGTCGACGTCGACCCGTGACCACGATCGGTGCAATTTGATCAGAACATCGGGTAAATAAAAGTCCCGAAATATATCTTATAAATATGACAATGTCAACGAGTGCTGAGAACGAGTATTTTTTGTATTGTTTAAAAATTCTTTTTTTGTGACACTTCCCTATCACCTGGGAAACTATAACTATAATAATAATAATAGTAATAATAATAATTTATTGATCAATTATAATATATTTTTTACAAATTAGTGCTCGGCGTCCTCTTTTAAGCAATGAATGCCTGTGTTAGAGGACACCGGTCTTCCGTAGTATGTTGATACATTTTGTATTCATTGATACATTTTGGTTTCGATGGATAGACTAAACATAGGTCGTGTGTGTGTGTGTGTGTGTGTGTGTGTGTGTGTGTGTGTGTGTGTGTGTGTGTGTGTGTGTGTGTGTGTGTGTGTGTGTGTGTGTGTGTGTGTGTGTGTGTGTGTGTGTGTGTGTGTGTGTGTGTGTGTGTGTGTGTGTGTGTATGTGTGCGTGCGTGTGTGCGTGCGTGTGTGCGTAAGATAAAGAATAAGTAAGATATCATATCACATCATTTTATATGTGCTAACAATGCTTCTGTCTCTTCATATGCAAGTGTTTTTATCCAATCTGTAATATTTTTTTTAGTCATACTGGTTTTTTGAATCTATGTAAACCTTTTTGTTTATCTTATTATATAATTGGGCCGATCGCTTGTTGATTTGCCTACAGGCAAAAATAGTCCTAGTTTGGGGAACTTGTATGATGAGATCATTCCTTCTTCTTTTGGTGTTTTCGGCATTATATGCTACAATCTTGTGTTTCTTTAGAACTGTGTGGATTATGTACAATTTCCTTACTGATAGTAAGTCACTCTTTTGGTAAAGATTTTCTGTAGAATATCTCTTCTTTTTAAAATGCATTGTTTTTATCAGTGCACCTTGCGCTCGCTCAATATGTAAGAAACAGGATTTTGCAGCGTCTCCCCAAATTGGTATGCAGTACGCCAAGACAGACTGCACTAGAGCAACATAGATTTCTTTTAGAATGTTACCTACTCGAAGATACGACCTTCGTGTCTATGTTCCCCGGTACAATGTGTCTCAGTGTTCTGAAAATAAAACTTAACTTTCTTGCCCTGTTTGTGAGAACTTCTAGATGAGGATACCAGGATAAGTTCTGGTCTATAGTCACGCCTAGGTACTTAGCTTGCCTGACTTTGGTAATAGTTGCGCATTTACAATGTACATTTGTCGTGTCTCCACATACATGTACGTTTATTTTAAACGGTTCCTTTGGTTGTGTGCGATCTGTAATACTGAAGCAGATATAATTTGTCTTACTAGTGTTAAGGGTAAGTAACTTGTTATTTAACCAGTTTGCTATTTTAGCCATGGCTATCTCTGCTCCAGCTTGTACCTTATCCCAGCAGATTCCGGAAAACACAACTGCAGTACCATCTGCGTATGAGAAGACTTGAGCATTTTCGAGCTTCATATTACAGAGGTCATTGACGTACAACAAAAACAGTGTTGGACCCAGTACGCTGCCCTGAAGAACGCCATATATGACCTCTGCGTCATCAGTAATGTATTGCCCTATCTTCACTCTTTGTTTCCTGGCTGAGAGATAGTTTTTTAAAAGGCTTAAAATATTTAATAAATAACTTCATTCAATCGATTCAGTATGCCGTCAATTTTAAGAATATGCAAAATATTTTAAAAGAATGTTTAAATACCTACCCTTTTTTATTTTTATGAATAAATTTAAATAATCCTTTTTTAATAAATCCTTTATACAAACACGAAAAAGATATACTGAAAAGAACTCCGTTACAACCGGGTGTCCATAAGACACTGTTCTCTTTTTATTTTGGTACCATAGCCAAAATGGCATTAGAGTTTCGTCATATCGGTCTGTCTGTCTCAGGTATTTTACTCAAAGACTACATAATTAATATTTTTGAAATTTGGTGAAAATGTGTCTTATAATAGCCAATCTTAGTTTAATAGCTAAATAAAAAAAATAAAAAAAATTAGGGCGGGGGGCAACCCTAAATTTTTTAGCAATCATCAACGTATAGCACATCATTCGACAGTAGTTTCAAAAACATTTTAAGGTTTCTTAATAATAGTAATAAACTTTTTTGATTTTGGAAATAATCGCTCAGAAACGGGTGCCCCCCCCCCCCCCTCCCCCCTTATCTTTTGAACCGCGTCGCCATAAGATATGAGAAAATCACAATACAACGGAAATATTTTTGATATTATCGGATATACCGTCATTGAGTTATTGCCGAAAAAACTACATTTCTCAACCAAAGGGCTAAGTGCCATGAGCATACACTCTTCTGCTGGTGCAATTATTAAATATGGATTTTTACTTGTAGTGCGTTTATTTGCAATAACGGCTGCGGAATTCTACACTGAGCATGGTCCGAGATTCTCTTTCCCGTTTTTTGTGGTAGCCCTCAAGGTAATGCGTTTATAGATTTGGTTTATTTAACATGCTTTGTAGGGCGTTTATGACCCAATATATTAAAAAAAAACTTGAAACGTGTTTTAGATACAAGGGACAAAGAAGAAATACTTAACAAGTTAAACTAAATCTTAATGTTAAGGCACAAGTTTCAAAATTGTTCAAAATCTTCCTATAAAGGATCTTCTGTGATATAACCATACCTTAATACAATCATTCAGTCAAATGATACATCAATTATTTGTATAGTACCGTATTTATTATAATGTATTTTAAGCTACCTGTACTTTAAGTTAAATATAGAACCTCTTGGAACGTAATGTCCTACATTTATACAGATAATAGCTCCCATGTGAGGCGACCCTTACAGTGATTCTAAACGAAAAGCTTACTCGATTCTTTTTCTCTCGAGTGATTTAGACCCATCCACGACGTTAAATCTGAGATTTACCACCGATTTTTGGCTCGACTACCCTCATATTCATATGATGTTACTTAGTACGTTCTCGATTTTGAATATTGTCTTGAAATCGAAACCTATCGTCTATGTCCTGTCTGGACATCTATCTTTACTTTTGTATCTCAACGGGTACATTTATTATCAGTTGGCATAAATTTTGTCATAATTGACGACGGTATTTGGTACATATTCTGGACTAGTAGTCCCGCGCAATTCGTCTGCGTAAATTTTTCCCGTTTTTGCAACATTTATCTTTGCTACTCTGCTCCTTTTGGTCGTAGCGTGATGTTATTTAGCCTATAGCCTTCCTCGATAAATGGGCTATCTAACAGTGAAGGATTTTTTTTTAATCGGAAAATAAACTCTTCAGCTTATTAATATAGATTAACAATCCAATCCAATGGAACCCTCTTTAAAAATATAGTTTCTGATATAAAGAGATTCTAATGCATATAGCTTCCTGGATAGTCAATCTGGAACCAACTAAAAAACCATCGAATCTTTCTATATGTAGTATGCGTTTGCGCGCTGTTCCATCCGCGTGGATATCGATTATCACAATAAAAACTATCCAATGTCCTTTCCTGTTATTCAAACTATCTCCAAACCAAAGCGTGAAATCATAACTCACAATTATAATATCAGTTTGGATTATTTTCACTCTTTTTAATGCAAGCTTACAATGGCTTACACCGTATAGCAACTTAGGTTGGTATACTACGGGACATAGGCCTCTCCCATTATATATCACGACACCTGGTTCAATACCTACATCCTAGCAAGCATCTTTAGATCGTCGGTCCATCTGACTTTTACCCGACTGTAAGAAAGGATTGTTTTTCGTGTATGTATGTATGTAATATTCTTTATTACCTGATATCTCACAATCCACTAAACGGATTTATACAATTAAGACGTCGTTAGATTCGTCTTGATCGCCCAAGTGTTCTTAGATATGTGACGTTTGAAAAAAAGGAAATATGGCGGCTGTGAGATGTCAAAATAAAGAGGTCTGAAATAAAAAGTTGTTTTGAATACTGCAATACTGCAATATAATATATCAAATTAAAGGGCTCATCTTAAGCATTTCAAAAAGGTATAACATAATTATGATTGTAAAAACTTAAAGTGATCTAAAAACATCTTCAAAATTTCAGAACTGTATAATCAAAGATTCAAAGGCTTTATAAAGAAAATTATAAAGGACTTACTGCTCAATTTTATGTTCATAATAATTCTTCTTCGTAAAGTTTACGAGCCAGTTTCTCTGTACGTGACGATTTCGTTGACTTGACATACTGGCACACTTGTTTTTATGTATTGTTAATAAAAATAATGTTACGGTGACCTGGGCCTACTTTATGGGATTATATAAAGTTATGATGGCGTAAAATAAATCTATATTTGCGCACTTATTTGTACTTTTAAGATCTTATTGCCTATTGAAGATGGAATATGTAACTTTGTTCCTATTATAGAGTTTTATAAGTTATAGGTCTTAATCGCGTAAATATTTTATTTTAAGGCTAAGTACCTTTTCATTTTATTTAGTCTACCCGTAACCACGGTCGTTGCAATACGGTCGAAACGTCGGGCAATAAACAAAGGTATTTGGCCTTAAAATAATATATTTACGCGATTGAGACCCGTAGACCATAAGTTCTATAATGTGTACAAATCGCGAAATTTACGAACATATATTTTGTTCCTATTATTTTCACATTCATACCATTTTCTATAAAAACGACAAAAAAAAATCACGTTTGTTGTATGGAGCTATACAATGTGATATTGGCAATTAAAATACATCATCTACGAAAATTTCAACTGTCTAACTATCAAAGTTTCTGAGATTCAGCCTGAAGACAGACGGACGGGCAGACAGCGGAGTCTTAGTAATAGAATCCTGTTTTACCCTTTGGGTACGGAACCCTAATAATTGGCAGGACAGGTACAAGTTCTCTGTTGTGTAGAAGTTAATAAACATACAATCTAATATTAGTTTTAAAAAATCCGACTACAAAAAAGACAGAAACAAGATATCCTTGATATTTAATATCATGCAGTCGGAGGCATTAATTAATTCTGTTACTTATTAATATTTGGTTTGGTAGGTATGTTCCCATACCTACTTACTAATAAACCAATTTAAGAACCAACGGGTTCTTAAATTAGTTTGTAACAAAACATCGAGCGTCATGATCGAAGTGTGGTTTGAGTAAATTTAACAACAGTGAATGTTCGACCTTCTGTTACTAGTTAATGATAAAGTGTATACTCACCTTTAAGACTACTGAAATATAGCGATGTCTATGTTGGCGCTACGGAGCTTTTCTTTTATATTCTCAGTGTTTTGTGACGAAGCGAGTCTTAACACAAACGGCTTAAGGAGTGGAGTCCCTTTCATCACTAACTTTAATATACTATTGAAAAGGACGAATATCGTTAAAGATACGGCGTTTATTATCAAGAGAATATACAAAGACGATATTATCATTTAGTCGTTATAACTTCAACTTTATATAAGGATGTTGCTTCGCTCAACAGAATGATTTCAGAAACTAGGTTTTTATGGCAATTCGGTGGCAGGTTGTCGTACGTTCCATTTGGCCCGGATTAGTCTAGAATTTTGCTCATAGTCCATATTATGCGAGACTTAGAATCTATCATAACCTAATTTTTATTTATAACTAGACTGGCCTGTTGATTGCTAAGCCGGAGATCGTGACTAGCATAAAACTTGGTGTGATGAGCATGATGGTTTATTCTGTCTGGATATAATTTATCTATGAATCAAATCAAATCTTTTTATTTGCAGAAAAGTTGGTACTGAAAGGTTTAACAAACAAAAATATTGTTCATACAACTTTAGTCAAAATTATTGGCATGCAAAACATTTCAATAACAGTAGATACACAATAACCCAATAACAATACAATATTCACTAATAATACAATATGCAAAAATAAAATCCATAACATTAAAAAATGTCATAATAGGCATGACATTTTTTAAGCTTTAACATTAACAAGTAGGTGCTTGCAAAACAAAATAACATAAAATTAAAAACAAGTCGGTGCTTAAAAATAACTTAAATTAACTTAAATTTCTACACATTGTATATCTTTAGCAGCTTCTGAATTAGGTGTACATAGTATACTGAAGACAGAACCCATCTCTAGCCTATTAATGTTATAGAGAGAGAACAAATTTTCTCTACCACTACGATTCCGTTCACATTCCATTATGAGATGTTGGACATCATCAATTGTGCCACAGATTTCACAATTCGGCGAATCATTTTTCCTCATCATGAATGCAAATTTTAAGCTATTGCATAGCTTCTATCGCGGTCCTTGAGCGCGGGGACCGAATCCAGAAATTCCGTAACGAAAAAACCTCACGCTCCCCACTCCGACGGGCACAGCGGTGATACTTTTTAGTTTTGCCATCTATCGATGAATAGCAGAACTTTTAATGACTTTTTTTTAAATAAAAAAAAAAAAAATTTTTTAAAGAAAAAAAAAATTAAAAACATTTTGTTATAATTAAAAATTTTTTTTTTTTTTAATTCCTTTTTTTGTAATTTAAAAATAAAATTAAAGAAAAAAAAATTAAAAACATTGTTTTTTTATAATGAATTTTTTTTTTTTTTTAATTGCTTAATTTGATAAAAATGCTATGCAATAGCTTTACCGCGGCAGTCCCCGAGTGCCACACATTTTTTTTGTGATAGAATGTGCCCGGAACTTTTACGCTGTTACGGATTTTTTTAAGCTGTTATGAAACATAGTCAGAACGGTACATAATTATTTCCCACTCATAAAGTCAGGTACTGTGTGATTCGATTGAATATGTTAACTGGCAGGCTTTTTATATCGTGACGAATGTTATTATACAACGTTATTTTTAGTATAGTACACAGCGCAGACACCCCAACAAGATTTTTACTTCAAGAAGTCACTTAAAAAAAGAAAATGTAAATATTGAAAACTTGCAGAGTTATAAGCCATTCAAGTTGTCTAGTGTTCTTCGCGCTATCGTGCTTATGGCGTCCCAAAATACGTAATCCATGGTTATTATTGAAAAATAAGTGATGATCACATTTCACATCACATGGTGAACAGGATTTGGATTGTTAGAATGATTGATGCATTAATTAATAATATAATAATTCATTAATTTAAAAATATAACATGGTCCAGAAACTACCCCCTTGGATTGTGTTACTGATTCGGAGTAAACTACTTTAAGGTTAGCACAATACCAATAACGATATAACTTTAAATAATTTCAGGATGTCTTGTAAATCTAAGAAAAATATCCTGGGCCATTGTAAATATGTTTTTATTAAAGAAACTTGGCTCCTTCTAAAATGTACAAACTGGGTAAAGTAAGCAGCTTTAATTGACTAAATATTGACCTACAAGATACCCAAGAAGGAATGCCTATAATAGATCTTAAACATTTTTTATAAGAGAATTGAAAGTCAGTAGAGTTTCCCCAAAGTACCATCCCATATCGTATTACTAGTACCACTAGCACATGAATGTATTTAGAAATTGTCTGGTTGGTATAGTACAGGCTCTGCCTAGTTTGGGATCTGATGGCGTTTTATAATAATACCTAATAATAATAACTTTATTGAACAGATAAGGAGATACAGTTGGCGTTAGTAATACTGAACCCAACACTTGGATACCCTGTGTTGTAGGGGACAGTCTCTTTCGGTACATGTTGGTGTCTGGTATACTATATTATATATTACTAGCTGACCCGCGCAACTTCGTCTGCGTAAACTTTCCCCATTTTTGCAACATTTTTCCTTGCTGCTCCGCTCCCATTAGTTGTAGCGCGATGTTTTATAGCCTATAGCATTCCTCGATAAATGGGCTATCTAAAAGTAATTTTTTTTTTTCAATTTGGACCCGTAGTTTCTGAGATTATCGCGTTCAAACAAACAAACAAACTCTTCTCTCTCTTATAATATTATAGTATAGTTATAAATGTTAAGGGTGGATAACCCTTATCACTTAGGGGCATGAATAATAGATTGTAATTTTCCCTTTTTCTTCCTTTTTTTTATAACATTTTTCATTGCTGCTCCGCTCCTATTGGTCGTAGCGTGATGTTATAACCTATAGCCTTCCTCGATAAATGGGCTATCCAACAATAAAATAAATTTTTCAGTGCAGCCCAGTAGTTCCTGAGATTATCGCAAACAAACAAACTCTTAGGGGTATGAAAAATAGATGTTGGCCGATTCTCATAGATACCGGATAAGCACAAAAAATTTCATCAAAATCGGTCAAGCCGTTTCGGAGGAGTATGGCAACGAAAACTGTGACACGAGAATTTTATATATTAGATTATTCTCTTTATTAAAATACAATACATATAAATTACATTTTTAAATATAGGTAAAAAAATATATATTTAAAAATATAAAAATTGTGTCCCACCGGCATCGGGTACAGGGAGCAAGCTACTGGTGGTTACGGCCCCAGAGAAAGAAACCTCCTCACAATGCGAGCCGTGTCCAGAAGTACTGCCTTCTTCATCAAGCGCTTGATCCAACCGTCTAACGCGAGCCTCTCAAGGTGTTGGTCGAGGCTCTTGGCAATCAAACCATTAACGGAGACGACTATCGGTATAATGATCGCCGAATCAACATCCCACATGTCGACAATCTCGTGCGCCAGATCCAGATATTATATTATATATTATTATTATTATTATGTATGTCGTTTCCATATCACGGGACTATGGAGTCCCGGTCATTTGGGAGGCGTGCGTGGGGCCGAAGCCAACACGTAGAGGCCCGTTAGACACTTTAATCTAAAGGCTATGTGACACAAACCGGCGAATATCGTTGTATACACTATATAAATGTACCCAACGACATTCCCCGGTTAGTGTAAAAACTATTGTCAAAAAGTGGTAGCTAAGAAACTGGGTTATGGAGGTGATGTGTTAGTGGAATGGTTAACTGGTACTATTGAAGGACTATGGCGCCTGCCCTGCAAACACATGGTAAAAACACACGGACAAATGGGCAGGCGGTGACTCGTAGATGGGCCCCCTTCTGGCCGCCACAGGCATACAGCCAAACAGGCGACAGGGAGCAACATGGGTGTGAGCAGCTTGGGGTGTCGAGCGGTGCGGCGCCGGTTTCACCATCACGAAGAAGGCCCGTGAGCGGGTTTCCCCGTAGTTATTGAAAATGACACTTCCACCCCCGAGCATACAAGCTCTGGCGACCTCCCTTTGGCCGGCCGATTAGGGCAAGGCAGAGTTGAGAGTCCTGCGGGCGCTCTTGGTGTTCCACTCCCGCCGGCCAGTGAAGGCAAGCGGGAGACGAGGCCCTGACCGACTCTCTGAGGCATCGGGACCGCAGTGTCGCCACGCACATTCAGCTCGCCACAAAGCTGTCCTGCGGTTTGTGTACTCTTATTTCACCCTCATGAGACATTTTTTATTGGTGTCATAATGATTTCAAGAGCTGCCACTATGCCCTCAGAGTGTTGCGTTAATCTCATATAGGGAGACAACGACTAGTCCCGAGGAGTTATTATTATTATTATTGTCGTTCATTCCACTTGGTCCGACCTGGTCTAGAAATTTGCCCATACCTACACGAGTCTTACAATATTTCTTATCTTAATGTTTTTATAAATTAATATTAGCTGTCTTCCCCGGCTTTGTATAAGTTCTAATTAGGATTATATAGACTAGCGGCCGGTCTCAACAATCTATATATCGATGGATTTGGCTACTAGACATAAGCTCCATACAAAATATATCAAAATTCCACCTCTAGTAACCAAATCCATCCATAGATAGATTAATAAGACCGGCTGTTAATCTTTCCTTTACAGTAGGATCGTAGTAAAAGAAAAAAAAAAGAAAATATTTGTCTCATTAAGACAAATATAATTAAGCGTTTACATAGTTATAACTTTCCGTAAATGATTTTTATCTATATACTTTTACAAACGGAAAAGAAGCGGCGGTAGCCTACTGCCTAAGGCGTCGATCTCGCAATCATGAGGTCGCGGGTTCGAATCCTACTCATTATACTGCCAACGTGAATCCACTCCTAACACAAGCCTTTGAGCTTAGCTGTAGGGGTTAACAAGATTGCTAGTAATGTGGGACTCAATCCCACATTGCTAGTTATCTTTAAAAAAAAACATTACCTATAGATATTAATCGGACGATCAATCTGTCAGTCTGCACGCTAATTTTAAAACTTTGCTTCGTAATGTTTGCCTGATAAGACACATACGAGTACCTACTTACTTTACAGTAATTTGCGAAAGCTTGCCGGTAGTACTATTGAATATTTATTATCAAATACTCTCATAGACTTTTGGAATGGACATTAAAACAATATGACATCTTTCTAAAAGACGATTGTATGGATTTTCCAAAGTCCTTTGTAATATCGCTGATTTCCATAACTCGAGCTGACTATTTTGACAAGGCAATATTACCTTGAAATTATTGATGTTTACAGTCAAATAACTGTTTATATAAAGGGGTATTTCATGCTCGTGTAAGTCCAGATCTAAGTGTAAAATGTTTATTTAAATTGTTTTAGGCATCGAAGTAAAAGGAGAGGTTCTATAACTTTAATTGTGTATCTCTGCATATCTGTGAATCTGTTTGAAGCTCTGACCTCTTTAGTACCAGTACAATGGACAGGCTACCGCGGACAACAATAATACTTCCATTTTATTTTGATATTTAGACGGTGACTCAAATGGATACTTGAAATCAAATTCATACTTTTTTTTTTTAAATGGCACTACTACCGATGTCGACAATTCTGCCAAAGTCAGACGTACGATGGAGTAACAATTTTGAATTTTTAACGTTGAACTATTTGTGTTGCAAATTGATACTTGTGTAACAAGGATAAAACAACAACGGCCATTTGTCTTAACAGTCAAAAAAGTTCACATGACGGTCATTCGATTCGGAATTTGAAATTGCTGTCACTTTGTATGGTGTAGTCAGTCCAGCGTACTATGACTATGGTTTGAGGTATCAATGGTTTGAGGTATCTTAGCACTTAGGCACCTGGCCCATCAACGACGATGAGCGAGAAGCGAGTAGCGATTTATCGTTCAAGAAACGTACAACAGATGTATTTTGTGGATCCCGTCCGTGTAAATAAAAGAGATGCAGTAAAGAGCGAGTACTCGACGGCAGTGTGAACACTCAGCGATCAACTATTTAATATCTGTATCTCTTTTGTTTACACGGGATCTTTTCTCGCCGTTGGTCGGACAGGTGCCTTAAACGTATGTTCCGATTTAATGCAGTTGCATCTATTGGAAATTGAGATAATTCTTATTTTTTTAAAGATAATCTAAGATATATATTGTTCGCAGAAAGATGTACCTATAATGCAGTTACTAGTTCGAATTTCTTTATTTTCTCATTGGGAGCGTGTCCTTTTGACGTGACAACGTCTTATAATTCGATGGAGCCGGCTGAACGCACGAAAAAACATGACTCATGAGGCGTTACCTCGCTCTGAGGCGTTCCCTCGCTCTGAGACGTTCCCTTGCTCTAAGGCGTTCCATTTAAGTGTAAGCGAGAGCGCGGAACGAGCGACAACGAGGTACAATCGGTCTCCGCGTTCGGCAGGAAATCATTCCATCAGTATTTTCTTACGACGTTGTCACGTTCAACTATCGTCAGTGAACCGACTTTACAGACAACCGCTTTTTTCCAATATAAATTAAGACAATTATAAAACGCTCTGGCTCTCCAGGTAGCAAAATCTTCTGCCCAGTTTTTACAAACTAAGCGCTCAAAACGACATTCACGGATTATGACATCGTAGTTAATCATGATTGTGATTAATGAAAAATCCACAAATATTCAGATAATATCGATAGGAAGTTATTAAGTTAATATCCATTACTATCGCATTAGGCACAATTACGTCAATAACTATCAAATTCACATCACATCAGACTAGTTCATATTGTAACCGCAACATCGATATACGAGTATCAAATCCAATTTGTCGATGTCGACACCTTTATAGGAAAACGATGAAACAATTAATAACAATAACTAAGGGCGACATTAATAATGATAGATGAAATAAACTCTATTGTCCTGGGAATATAGTTGTTTATTGTTAATTAGTTTGTTTCTTTATTATTGTAACTGAATAAGAAAGTGACTTGGCATTTCAGCGCAAATATCAAGAATATTTTTATAGCGTTAGTTTGTTAAACAAAAAACCTTATAATCGCTTCCTGCACTGGCATGGTGGTGCATCGATGGTATACAACTACTGAGTATGCGATTGCGGATTCGAATCCAATATGGAACAAAACTTTGTGTGATCACTACATAGTATAAAACAAAGTCGCTTTCTCGGTCCCTATATCCCTATGGATGCTTAAATCTTTAAAACTACGCAACGGATTTTGATATGGTTTTTTTTTTTTTTAATAAATAGTGTGGTTGAAGAGGAAGGTTTATATGTATAATAACATCCATTAAATAGTGGAGAAATAAGAAGCGGAGCAGCAATAAGAAATCTGGTCAGCTCTGATCGCTGGTCAGCTAGTGTTTTATACACTTCATCTAGAGTTGGATTTTAAGAAGGTTAAATTAGTTTTTTCAAGTGATCAGTGTTTTTGTTACTTAAAGCGCACTTACCGTCGGGTACTTAAAGTCCACAACTTTGAGATCATTTTAAAATACTAATAAACTCTATTGTCTATGTTTATTTTCCGTAAATAGGGTTGATACATGCAAGTGATCTTATTAATAATTTACATAATGAATGCTTGCCTATTTAGCCATTATCAATAGCATGCAAATATTGATTACATAAAACTAGGTTTACAATATGAACAAGATAGTATATTTTCGTAACCAAAACCATATTTATTCATTCATTCATCGTTTCATCCTCGTATAAAATACTATTATTTTCAAAGAACTCCTTAAGTGAGCAGAAAGATTTCTTGACAAGCCAACAACCAAGAGACGGAAACTTTTTAGAAGTAGTTTTAAATTAGGAGGGATTTTATTATAAATTTTAACACACATTGCGTATCAATCGTTTTGAAATCTACTACTCCTAGGTATCATGCCTAATAAAAGTCGGTTTGGATTTCTTATATTGTCTCTCCTCGTTGTATATCTTGCTTGCTTGAACAATTCAGGGTGGTGTTTCACTATTTTTCCTACTTTTAAATGAAAAAGGTAAGCAAGAGGGAGTGTTTTTGAGGTTTTGAAGTAGGGGCGACAATATATTATTATGTTAGGTGCAATATCGCAAATGAACCTTAAGCATCTTTTCTGGACAATAAAAGCTTTCTGAATGTCCGTACCATTTCCGCAAATCAATAAACCGTACCGCAGCACAGATTCGACATATCGATACCCTAATTTGCAAACCTATTAACTCCTATATAGCAAATTTTAGAGGAGAGACTTAAAACGTCATAATAAATTGTACATAACCGAATAAAGAAAAACCACAATTCCTTTTGGAAATTACGCTTTTTATTTACCTAAAAACACTTAAAAATCTAATTTTTCTTTTAACTATAGGGTTTTATAGTGAAAAAAGGAGTTGTTAGATTTGGTTTAAACAATAATTGAAAATAAAAGTGGAGTTGTTAGTTTTTATCTTAAACTTTAATCAGAGTACAATCGTACAAACAAATTGTATTTTATAAAATTGAACGAAAATAATTAATTCTCGTGTGGCAACGCATCGTAATAGGCGTGATAATCACGAGGCATAGATGACTTAAGTTGCTGTAGATCAGAAATTTTTTTTTTTCGTGATTTTTCTTTCATCATATAAGTTTTTTAGGTCCTCAACTCTCACGGCGACAACTTGGGTTTTTCTTTGATTGAGGATACTCCACTCCTCGCCAAACCGCAGCTTATACATTACACCTCCATTAGGTCTGTACTGCAGAGCTCTCAGATCAGTAACCTGTAAAAAAACACTTGATTTTAGAAAGCCTTCCTGTAAATAATCACTTACCAAGAAAAAAGGTCTTAAGTCATGATAAGTTAAAACAAAGCTTGCAAATTGAAGGTAAAAAGTGTATACCTTTGGATCCCCTGTCATTTTCCCTGGGCGAATGGGTTTATAAAAAGCGATTTGTTTGAAATCCTTGAAGTAGGGAAAAGTCAAATATTCACATTGGTATTTTTTGTTATTGGTCTTTCCGTTCGGCAGATGTTTAAGTATTCAGCGGCTGAAAAACCAAACCATCTATGCCCATAGATGGTTTGGTTTTTCAGCCGCTTCTCAATCATGGCATGCATGCTGTCCACCTCAGTTTATCAGCTCTAGCTTCCTTCTTTTTCTGAATAATCTCACTGTATACGTCTTCACTGATTTCACCAATCACATATCCATTGCAAATTTCACAAAGATCTTTTTTTGGTTTAAACAAGGATATTTTTTTCAAGGTAAGAGCATTGGAAAATGTGGCGATGCTCATTGGTTTTACGTTTTTGGAATTGCATTCCTCTTTATAGAGTGTATAGAGCTGTTGCTTCGATATAATTTCGGGTTGCAAGTACAACAGAGAGGTTCTTTGCCGGCAGTAGTGAGAAGGTAGTTTGGGTAATTCGTCCAGAAAACTGTCCATAAATTAATTTTCTGACGAACTGACTCTATTGCTGGCGGAGGCCGTTGACGGATTGTTAGGATGGAAAACATTTTCACCTGTTGTGGTTACTTGTGATGTCTTTCCTTCTTTCCAATCTCAGCATTGGTAGGTGGTTATAGAAAAGTACTTACCTTAATATATGTTATTCTGTTTTTAAGCTTCAAACGGTAATAAAACACACTTTAACCAATTGTTTTGAAAATAAATCTTCGGGAGCATGCGTTCGCTTCTGTGACGCCATACAAAATGGCCGACTGCGCGGGAGATATTTGATTATTTTGTCAAAATCGATGCGTTTCGTTTAACGTGGAGTTGTTTGATTTTCAAATGGCTTTTTACACCAATACAGTTGGGAATCCTGGAGATATTAGTATTTCAAAAAATAGAGCAAAAAATCTAGTTTCTGCCGGTATCAAAATGTCATTTTGGTGAAAAAGTGGAGTTATTAGGTTTGCAAATTAGGGTATCGACGATACCCTAATTTGCAAACCTATTAACTCCTATATAGCAAATTTTAGAGGAGAGACTTAAAACGTCATAATAAATTGTACATAACCGAATAAAGAAAAACCACAATTCCTTTTGGAAATCCTTGAAGTAGGGAAAAGTCAAATATTCACATTGGTATTTTTTGTTATTGGTCTTTCCGTTCGGCAGATGTTTAAGTATTCAGCGGCTGAAAAACCAAACCATCTATGCCCATAGATGGTTTGGTTTTTCAGCCGCTTCTCAATCATGGCATGCATGCTGTCCACCTCAGTTTATCAGCTCTAGCTTCCTTCTTTTTCTGAATAATCTCACTGTATACGTCTTCACTGATTTCACCAATCACATATCCATTGCAAATTTCACAAAGATCTTTTTTTGGTTTAAACAAGGATATTTTTTTCAAGGTAAGAGCATTGGAAAATGTGGCGATGCTCATTGGTTTTACGTTTTTGGAATTGCATTCCTCTTTATAGAGTGTATAGAGCTGTTGCTTCGATATAATTTCGGGTTGCAAGTACAACAGAGAGGTTCTTTGCCGGCAGTAGTGAGAAGGTAGTTTGGGTAATTCGTCCAGAAAACTGTCCATAAATTAATTTTCTGACGAACTGACTCTATTGCTGGCGGAGGCCGTTGACGGATTGTTAGGATGGAAAACATTTTCACCTGTTGTGGTTACTTGTGATGTCTTTCCTTCTTTCCAATCTCAGCATTGGTAGGTGGTTATAGAAAAGTACTTACCTTAATATATGTTATTCTGTTTTTAAGCTTCAAACGGTAATAAAACACACTTTAACCAATTGTTTTGAAAATAAATCTTCGGGAGCATGCGTTCGCTTCTGTGACGCCATACAAAATGGCCGACTGCGCGGGAGATATTTGATTATTTTGTCAAAATCGATGCGTTTCGTTTAACGTGGAGTTGTTTGATTTTCAAATGGCTTTTTACACCAATACAGTTGGGAATCCTGGAGATATTAGTATTTCAAAAAATAGAGCAAAAAATCTAGTTTCTGCCGGTATCAAAATGTCATTTTGGTGAAAAAGTGGAGTTATTAGGTTTGCAAATTAGGGTATCGACGATACCCTAATTTGCAAACCTATTAACTCCTATATAGCAAATTTTAGAGGAGAGACTTAAAACGTCATAATAAATTGTACATAACCGAATAAAGAAAAACCACAATTCCTTTTGGAAATTACGCTTTTTATTTACCTAAAAACACTTAAAAATCTAATTTTTCTTTTAACTATAGGGTTTTATAGTGAAAAAAGGAGTTGTTAGATTTGGTTTAAACAATAATTGAAAATAAAAGTGGAGTTGTTAGTTTTTATCTTAAACTTTAATCAGAGTACAATCGTACAAACAAATTGTATTTTATAAAATTGAACGAAAATAATTAATTCTCGTGTGGCAACGCATCGTAATAGGCGTGATAATCACGAGGCATAGATGACTTAAGTTGCTGTAGATCAGAAATATTTTTTTTTCGTGATTTTTCTTTCATCATATAAGTTTTTTAGGTCCTCAACTCTCACGGCGACAACTTGGGTTTTTCTTTGATTGAGGATACTCCACTCCTCGCCAAACCGCAGCTTATACATTACACCTCCATTAGGTCTGTACTGCAGAGCTCTCAGATCAGTAACCTGTAAAAAAACACTTGATTTTAGAAAGCCTTCCTGTAAATAATCACTTACCAAGAAAAAAGGTCTTAAGTCATGATAAGTTAAAACAAAGCTTGCAAATTGAAGGTAAAAAGTGTATACCTTTGGATCCCCTGTCATTTTCCCTGGGCGAATGGGTTTATAAAAAGCGATTTGTTTGAAATCCTTGAAGTAGGGAAAAGTCAAATATTCACATTGGTATTTTTTGTTATTGGTCTTTCCGTTCGGCAGATGTTTAAGTATTCAGCGGCTGAAAAACCAAACCATCTATGCCCATAGATGGTTTGGTTTTTCAGCCGCTTCTCAATCATGGCATGCATGCTGTCCACCTCAGTTTATCAGCTCTAGCTTCCTTCTTTTTCTGAATAATCTCACTGTATACGTCTTCACTGATTTCACCAATCACATATCCATTGCAAATTTCACAAAGATCTTTTTTTGGTTTAAACAAGGATATTTTTTTCAAGGTAAGAGCATTGGAAAATGTGGCGATGCTCATTGGTTTTACGTTTTTGGAATTGCATTCCTCTTTATAGAGTGTATAGAGCTGTTGCTTCGATATAATTTCGGGTTGCAAGTACAACAGAGAGGTTCTTTGCCGGCAGTAGTGAGAAGGTAGTTTGGGTAATTCGTCCAGAAAACTGTCCATAAATTAATTTTCTGACGAACTGACTCTATTGCTGGCGGAGGCCGTTGACGGATTGTTAGGATGGAAAACATTTTCACCTGTTGTGGTTACTTGTGATGTCTTTCCTTCTTTCCAATCTCAGCATTGGTAGGTGGTTATAGAAAAGTACTTACCTTAATATATGTTATTCTGTTTTTAAGCTTCAAACGGTAATAAAACACACTTTAACCAATTGTTTTGAAAATAAATCTTCGGGAGCATGCGTTCGCTTCTGTGACGCCATACAAAATGGCCGACTGCGCGGGAGATATTTGATTATTTTGTCAAAATCGATGCGTTTCGTTTAACGTGGAGTTGTTTGATTTTCAAATGGCTTTTTACACCAATACAGTTGGGAATCCTGGAGATATTAGTATTTCAAAAAATAGAGCAAAAAATCTAGTTTCTGCCGGTATCAAAATGTCATTTTGGTGAAAAAGTGGAGTTATTAGGTTTGCAAATTAGGGTATCGACGATACCCTAATTTGCAAACCTATTAACTCCTATATAGCAAATTTTAGAGGAGAGACTTAAAACGTCATAATAAATTGTACATAACCGAATAAAGAAAAACCACAATTCCTTTTGGAAATTACGCTTTTTATTTACCTAAAAACACTTAAAAATCTAATTTTTCTTTTAACTATAGGGTTTTATAGTGAAAAAAGGAGTTGTTAGATTTGGTTTAAACAATAATTGAAAATAAAAGTGGAGTTGTTAGTTTTTATCTTAAACTTTAATCAGAGTACAATCGTACAAACAAATTGTATTTTATAAAATTGAACGAAAATAATTAATTCTCGTGTGGCAACGCATCGTAATAGGCGTGATAATCACGAGGCATAGATGACTTAAGTTGCTGTAGATCAGAAATTTTTTTTTTTCGTGATTTTTCTTTCATCATATAAGTTTTTTAGGTCCTCAACTCTCACGGCGACAACTTGGGTTTTTCTTTGATTGAGGATACTCCACTCCTCGCCAAACCGCAGCTTATACATTACACCTCCATTAGGTCTGTACTGCAGAGCTCTCAGATCAGTAACCTGTAAAAAAACACTTGATTTTAGAAAGCCTTCCTGTAAATAATCACTTACCAAGAAAAAAGGTCTTAAGTCATGATAAGTTAAAACAAAGCTTGCAAATTGAAGGTAAAAAGTGTATACCTTTGGATCCCCTGTCATTTTCCCTGGGCGAATGGGTTTATAAAAAGCGATTTGTTTGAAATCCTTGAAGTAGGGAAAAGTCAAATATTCACATTGGTATTTTTTGTTATTGGTCTTTCCGTTCGGCAGATGTTTAAGTATTCAGCGGCTGAAAAACCAAACCATCTATGCCCATAGATGGTTTGGTTTTTCAGCCGCTTCTCAATCATGGCATGCATGCTGTCCACCTCAGTTTATCAGCTCTAGCTTCCTTCTTTTTCTGAATAATCTCACTGTATACGTCTTCACTGATTTCACCAATCACATATCCATTGCAAATTTCACAAAGATCTTTTTTTGGTTTAAACAAGGATATTTTTTTCAAGGTAAGAGCATTGGAAAATGTGGCGATGCTCATTGGTTTTACGTTTTTGGAATTGCATTCCTCTTTATAGAGTGTATAGAGCTGTTGCTTCGATATAATTTCGGGTTGCAAGTACAACAGAGAGGTTCTTTGCCGGCAGTAGTGAGAAGGTAGTTTGGGTAATTCGTCCAGAAAACTGTCCATAAATTAATTTTCTGACGAACTGACTCTATTGCTGGCGGAGGCCGTTGACGGATTGTTAGGATGGAAAACATTTTCACCTGTTGTGGTTACTTGTGATGTCTTTCCTTCTTTCCAATCTCAGCATTGGTAGGTGGTTATAGAAAAGTACTTACCTTAATATATGTTATTCTGTTTTTAAGCTTCAAACGGTAATAAAACACACTTTAACCAATTGTTTTGAAAATAAATCTTCGGGAGCATGCGTTCGCTTCTGTGACGCCATACAAAATGGCCGACTGCGCGGGAGATATTTGATTATTTTGTCAAAATCGATGCGTTTCGTTTAACGTGGAGTTGTTTGATTTTCAAATGGCTTTTTACACCAATACAGTTGGGAATCCTGGAGATATTAGTATTTCAAAAAATAGAGCAAAAAATCTAGTTTCTGCCGGTATCAAAATGTCATTTTGGTGAAAAAGTGGAGTTATTAGGTTTGCAAATTAGGGTATCGATATGTAAAATAAGCTGAACACGCAGTTCTTCTATTTGCAATTTTTGCTAATTTGTACCACAATATATGTATATATGTATCTTTACTGTGTTGTACAGAGCGAAAGAAAAACTATTTTGATGCTTACTATCTCAATATGTTCAGCCCAATTTAATTTACTATTAATATTAATTCCAAGAAATGTCAAATTATTGGTATTTATTTTTATGTGTTTTTTTAACGGACTTTTTAAATAACCGATGGTTTATGTTTTTCACGCGTATCTTGTATGTATGTATGTAATATTCTTTATTACTTGCTATTTCACAATCCACTGAACGGATTTATACAATTAAGACGTCATTAGATTCGTCTTGATTGCCCAAGTATTTTTAGATATGTGACATTTGAAAACAACAAACATGGCAGTGAGAGGTGTGAAAAATGTTTAGAATACTTCAATATGGGTATCAAATTAAATGGCTCATCTTAAGCATTTTAAAAAGGTATAACATGCATTATCATGTTGTACCTTTTTAAAATGCTTAAGATGAGCCCTGTACTGTAAAACAAAAAAAGTTACTTTGCAATCATTCTTTTTTAAATTTTCAATTCTTGACAATAATTGTGATTAAAGTTACTTGTTACATCGGTTAAAAAGTATTAAATAAAAAAATAAATTATAAAAAAAAAAGATGGAAACAAGGTTCCCTACATAATTATATAATTTCCTGCAGTCGGAGGCACTTCACTAAGTTCATCAAGATTCATTAATGCGACTGCATGAAATTATATAATTATGGAGAGGATCTTTTTTCCATCTTTTTTGTGCTGCCGGGATTTTTTATTTATTATATTTAAAAAAAAGATAAATTACACTATTGTGATTAATGTCGGTTTATTTCATTCGAATTGCATTGTTACAACACACGAAATAATGTTTAAATTGACATTAACATTCAATAGCTACAGTTGTGTAGAGCATAATATAACCCACTCCATTTTCCACAGTCCCAAATATTGTGACTCAGCGGAGCATAAAATCAGTTCATGCGCTATTTATGTTGTGTGGCCACCTTGAGTTTCAAGGGTTGTGAAGATATATGAACACGGGGTAAAGGCACAAAATACTGAGATTACAGAAAACAACCTGTCTCCCTGGAGCAATGCTCACATTGACCTCGCTTTGTTCGAAATTATTTGCTCAAAAGTGACGTTACCTGGAATTTACTCCCGGAGTTTTAAAACTTGGTGGTTATGGTAGGTATAAAAAACTACCTTATAAACAATTTACAAGTGTGAATTTACCTATAGTTAACTTGAAAGGCTCTTTCCGATTTTCATCTCTGTTAAGTACTTATTTTTATTGTTAAATGAGTAGGAAAAGAAATACCGGGGAAAGAAATATAGGTGCCGTATTTTGAATATGGCGTTGCGAGCTGCAAAGATACGAAGGGGCAAAGTAAAAATTTGAAAAAATCTCGTTACATAAAATTACCAATTTTCATAACTCATGGAAAACTTGCCAGGTAAAAGTGCCAAGCGTCGTAACTGATAGGCGTTCTGGGAGAGATTCTACATCTGGGTGGATTGTAGGTGTATGTTACTCGCGTGCGCGTTTTAAGAAGGTCGTCTTCTGTACTCTTGGTATGTCGTGGTATAGGCCAAATAATATGATGTCCCATTTAATATTCATATGAGTGATTTAGTATGGGCGAGGACGGGAGTCGTTCCTTATTGGGTATTCAACCGTATCTAGTTGAAACAGTCTGAATTTGACCTCAATAAAATACAGGAAGATGATAGTTTTCTGGGTCTAAAAGCGAGTTGAATGATTCGTAATAGGATCGTTTCTATGGCTGACAGATCTCGATTGTTTTGTGACACGTTTATCGATTCAGATGAGTGTTGTATCGATAAAAAATGGTGTCTTATCAGGTTGGAACGTGTTTCTATTGCTATATCTTATTTGTGTTTGTTTGTTAAGAAAAAAACAAATCTAGACTAGAACATAAAATTTAAAAAATGTCCTATTTAAAATTAATACACTGACGGACTTATAAACTGCATCAAAGTAATAGACGACTTTGAAATAAATATTTTAACCAAGTATGCAAACTTTCTATACAGATTTAAATTGAAACCTCTAGATTGGTTCGTGAACTTTAAAACAGCGTAGGATCATATCTTTAAGTTTAAGTTTATGTACTGGAAAGGACCTTAAGACCTTTTTTGAAGAAAAAACAGAAGTTTAAGGAAAAATTGTTTAATTAAAAAATTGGTTTTAACAATAGACACAAACTTTATGCAAGGGTTTATTTGTGTTTTAATAAGGTGTATTACCCCCACGTGCCCTTATTACGGATTCTAATCGGTTCCGCATAGATTTTATAAGGGTTTTTAAAAGATCTTGCGGAATATTGTCCCATTCTTCTGAAAGTGCTGTTCTTAGTGCTGCCACTGTCGTAGGCGAAGGGTTTCTCGCATATACAGCTCTTTTTAAATTGTCCCAAACATGCTCGATGGGATTAAGATCCAGGCTGCGTGCTGGCCAATTCATTGTACGTATCCCAACCTCTTCGCAATAATGTTGAACTTGTGCAGCTGCATGCGGCCGGGCATTATCCTGCATTAAAGTAAAATTTTCGCCTATGAATCCCATGTAAGGCACCACGTGATCTTCTAATATCTCTGTTATGTAGCGATGTGCTGTCAAACCCCCTCTATTACCGTTTTGACGGACCATGTCTATGAACACAAGTTCTGTTCGCCCGTTCATCGATATGCCACCCCAGACCATACATGAACCGCCTCCAAAAGGAACACGCTCCTCAATGCAACTTTGAGCATATCGCTCCCCACGTCGACGATAGACTCTTCTGCGACCATCTGCACCATATAAACATGTCCTACACTCGTCCGTGAACAATACAGAGGCCCACTGCTCTTCTGTCAAATTCAGGTGATGACGCGCAAATCTTAAGCGAGCTTGTCTGTGAGCTGCAGACAACTTTGGACCATTTGCTGGTCTAAAAGGGGTGATAGCCGCTTCCTTTAACCTTCTTCTTATTGTTCGTGCACACACGTTTTTTCCACGCACTTCATTAAGCTCGGTTTTGATGTTAACTGACGTGAGGAAACGATTTCGCAGGGAAGTTGTAACAATAAATCGGTCATCACGACCTGTGGTTGCTCGAGTTCTGCCTGTACCACGTCTCCTCCTGTAAGAATCTGTCTCTACAAACCTTCTGTATATTCTACAAACCGTAGACTGGTTTAAATTTAAATTTCTACCAATCGTTCGTTGATCCAAGCCCTCCCGCACCAATGCTACAATTTGTGCCGCTTGTTCGGACGAAGTATCCATATTATGGTTCAAAAACTCTCGATGTGTTAAAAAACTAACCCAACAATTATGCTGGTAACAATAATTCAATTGACCAAACAAAAAAAATCAATGAGAATTAATTTAAAACTTTGCTATAAATAACACGCAAATCTGATACTACGAGTAAATTTTCTTTTCCCGGCTATATTCATTTGTTTTACCGCAGTTCCATTTTTTAAATTAATATAATTTTTTTTTAAGATTAAGAGCCAGTCTTTCCATATTTATATAATTTAATCTAAAAAGTTTGCATACTTATTATAAAAAAATCCTTTTAGAGTAAACCTGAACTTTGATGCAGTTTATGAGTCCGTCAGTGTATTTTCATATATATATTACATACAGCCAGTTTGACATAAGTAAAATGAGCATTACAACCTTTTTCAAAAAACAAACAACCAATATAGCACAACTGCCCTATTCTAGCTTCATATAATCATAAATAATATATTTTTGATCAATGTCAAAATGTTACACTTTTTTTCTGTCTAGAAAAACTTCGACATATACAACGGGGACTTCATCGCGTGAAAAATTTAAAGGTATAGTTATATTTTATTTACCCGACGTTTCGATCGAATTGCCACAAATCGCACCCTAAGATCTCGGATGAGATATTAGGGTGCGATGGAATATTTTTCTAATCGGTCACCCATCTGTAAACCGAAAACGCTAACATTGCACATCCTTGTAGATCTTTATATCAGTCACCACTGAGTCATGGACGCCAAGACACTGACGGAAGACTACACCAAGACGGAAAACATAGACGCTCATGAATTATAAGAAAGGGTACTGTTATGCTCCCAGCATACGACGATCTAGGCGCAGACGCTTTAAATGAAGTGAATAAACTGAAAAAATAACATACTATTGTTAGTTCAATTTCATAAAGTTAAAACGAATCTTAATATCTCCCAAACATAAATCTAAAAATTTAAAATGCCGATATAAATTCATGTATTCAAGCATAAATTCTTTTCAAGACCCATATATGTCCAGTATATCGGCTCTTAAGGCACATTGGAAGTACAAATTGAAAAATATTGAGGGTACTATCAGCTAGATTTAAAACCGGTACTTTAAGCTTTGACAGTTCAGTGTTTTGATCGCAAAACGAGGTTCAGAGTAAAACTCATGGACAGCTCTGTATTTGAGATTGCCCCTACCATTGTAATTTAGAGGTGAGTTTTGGAACGTCTAGTTGTCATGCCAGGGATCCCAAACAAATGCCATCATCTGTAAACGTTAAACAAAAAAATGTATGGATTAGACGTTAAGTTAAAACAAAATTCTATTTTATTTACCAACAGATGTCAGATGTATACAACTTTTTCTTTTCGCAGGCGCTTAAAGAAAATGTAATTTGCCTTGACCCCTAAGCTGTTTTGTCGCTGTTCGTCGTATGCATACAAGTCCAAGTCCTCACTCATCACATCGTTTAAACACATTATACAACGTGTCTTTTAAATTAGTTGACAAATTTATAGGGGAGATTCAGTCTATATTACAATCGGTTTGAATCAAAACAGGTATGCCAATTAATTGCAGAAAAATTAAACAGATCAAAGTCTATCGATAAAAGTGTGAACAAAGTCATTGAGGAGGTTAAATTTAACAAATAAACTGATAATTTCAACGTTTTATTTTTTTTATCAGGCGTATAATACCGAAACAAATCAATTAACAATGAAATTATGCATGTATTTTGTGCAATTACACCCATAGACGAAAAAGTTATTTGGCATTAAAGGAAAGAACATGAGTATTTTTATAAAAAAATATATATATTTAACCAACCGTGGCACTTGGGACATAGGGGGTATGGCCTAGCTAGTGACCCCTCAAATCCCTGGAAAAATTGTGTCGGTCCATGCACCAAACAACCTGCATATTTTTTTACTTTTTTTATAAAGATAACTAATAATGTGGTATCCCATATTACTAGCAATCCTGTTAACCCCTCCAGCTAAGCTCAAAGGTTTGTGTTAGGAGTGGGTTCACGTCGGTAGTATAATGGGTAGGATTCAAACCCACGATCTCGCGATTGCGAGACCGCTGCCTTAGCCATTGGGCTACCACCGCTTGTGTAGTATCCATTTTCCATCTTCATGTTCGAGCTAACCTCATACCTGAAGGGGATTTGACGACATAGCACAAGTTATTTTAAAGTTACTTTCTTTATCTGTATACTTCTTACTGCACCCATTTCTGATATCTGTTTCTGACCTATTCTATAGTCGTCGTCTTCTGGATTGGTCAACCTTCGGTATAGCTAGCATTTTTGCTCTTGTAAGGCAATCGTTTTCTACATAAACTGAAGAATGTGGCAATTCGATTTTATTATAAAAAGAAGTTATTTGTTGCCGCCATTGAAGAAGAAAAAATTAAGAATACAAAATTTCAAATATATTCTAAATTCGAAAACCAATGGTAACGTTCTTTATACCCGTCTCGTTACGTTGAAACGTTTTTTCTATTCTATTTCTAACAACGTAAACTACAATCAGAGTTCACGCTCGGCGTCACGTCGGTTTAACAGGGACTGGGTGTGTCACTTATATAATAAGCCCGGATTTAAACTTTAAGTCGAATTTATATTGCACTAGCGTGTATAAAATGGTAAAGTAACTTTTGGATACATAGCTACTATAAAGTTGCTTTCGTATTGAGTTGAGAAAGTGAAGCTCTTTCCAGACTACGCTATATAGTTCTGCTATATAGTACAGCCTTAAAATTAAAGCTATACTATATAGCATTTTTCTTTAAGATGGTGTAAAGTATATCTTTTCACTCAATGGTGTTTTTAAGAGTAAATGCACGAATTACAACAAAATATACCCAAATTACTATATAGGTGTGCCTTTAATATTTGAAGAGTTCCCACGATTTCTCCAGGATCTGGAGAAATCGTGGAGGAGGAGTGGCAGCACCATAATTTGTGCCATTCAAACATTGTTAAATTGGCAATTTGAAAGGAGTGACCGAGAGTTTTTATTGCCATGTTCTTTTCTCCAGATTTATCTATTTATCCAAATTTTTTGAACTTGGCATTACAAGTGCATGTAGAATTCCGAAAAAACGTCGGGATTCAAGTGTTGTTTTGCATCCTAAGTGAATAAAGAATTTTCAATTTTGAATTTAATTGCGTTCACGTTACGCGATATAATCACAAGCAAATTGGAGAAAGGAATTCGACTCTAATTTGTAATTTCGCTAGAAAAGAAGAAAAAAGCCATAATTGCATTTTGAAAGATAGAAAAAATTGAAGTCCAGATCCAGGAATCAAACTCGAGACTATGTTACTAAACCTGTTCCTGCTCGCGAGTCGGGCCTTCGCTTCTGTCGCCGTAGATTATTTTTAACCCACTTGTACCGTACATTTTTCCGGAATCGAGGAGAGCCTATGTGCTATTCTAAATTATAAATCTTTGTGCCAAATTTCATCTAGGCCATACAGCCGTTCTGACGTAATTTAGTAATAAACAGCTATCCATCTAATTTTTTTTTTTAAATAAAAATAACTAGCAATGTGGAATTGTGGTCGCACATTACTAGCAATCCTGTTAACCCCTCTAGCTAAGCTTTATGGCTTGTGTTAGGAGTGGGTTCACATAGCTCCCTGGCGGATCCGATCCGTCGCCGGCGAACCGGGCGGCGTCGGCGCGCACATCTTCGCCTTATGCCGCCTTAGGTGGGGCTGCGGGCGGGCGTACGGGGTAAATTGCCCCGCCCGCGGCCTTCCGTGAAGGCGCGGCGCCCTGTGTGTATCCAGGGGCCGCGTAGGTGTGAAATGCCCGGAACGCAACAACATCGCGTCCGGGCATTGCCACTGGGCGGGCCGCCGACGGTATAACACATTCCGGCGGCCCGTTCGCGAAGGTGGCGAGCGATACACGGCGGGTTTTTTAGTGGGTGCAAACCCCACACTACCTCCACCGTCTTCCCCGGACGGTGGGGGTGTTCGTCAGGAATTTTTCCCGCCAAAAGAAAAAAAAAAAAAAAAGGAGTGGGTTCACATCGGTAGTATAATGGCCAGGATTCGAACCCACGACCCCACGATTGCGAGACCGATGCCTTAGGCATTAGGCATTTGTCATTTACTATACTAGTAGGATTTCCTGATCAGTGTCTTTGTAATCAACTATCCAAACTTTCGCCTAACGTGAGCATGATCTAACATACTCAGAATAGTGTTATGCTTTAGCCACAATACTTGGTCGACCGCATATCGAAGGCCGATATCGCATTAGGCGGTACATTGCATCTAATGCTTTGTGGTTATATCGGTAATGTATCTATGTTTGAAGAGGTTTATGTTGGATTATTATGGTTAACAATTAGTGGTTTATGGTCGATAAAGATGCTATTCACTATTCAAATAATAGCCAAGGATTCAGTGGCAACCGTACAGGTTAAGTCAAGTCCGTACATCGTTTTCTCTAAAAAAAAACGGGTTGCACTGTGGGAGTGCCGGTAGAAGTGAAAACTTAAACATTAACATTTGGATTTTTGATTATTTAGGAATGGATAAGGATCTTTTTCTTTTTTCGCGTCAGGGTCACGTGATCCTGACGCGAGTTTAACATTTTTTACCCATACCAAAAAAGTGCACAACGTCGCTAAAGAAGTTTTCACTTCAAAAACACGTTAAGTTATCGATACTGCGCATGATCTTACTTCTCTCTTACTAAATTGCTACAATTGTTTTTCACGTATCTTTCATAACGCCTATATAAATAATTTCTTGAAATGCTTATCTATACAGCTATACTAATATTATAAATCAAAAGAGTTTGTTTGTTTGTTGGATAGTCCATTTATAGAGGAAGGCTTTAGGTTATATAACATGAAAAATGTTGCAAAAACGGGGAAAATTTACGCATACGAAGTTGCGCGGGACAGCTAGTATATTATAAAGCTGGAGAGTTTGTTTGTTTGTTTAAACGCGCTAATCTCAGGAACTACTGGTCTTATTTGAAAACTTCTTTTTTTGTTGGATAGCCCATTTATCGAGGAAGGCTATAGGCTATATAACATCACGCTACAACCAATAGGAGCGGGAGCAGCAATGAGAAATGTTGCAAAAACGGGAAAAAATTACGTAGAAGAAGTTGCGCGGGACAGCTAGTATATTATAAAGCTGGAGAGTTTGTTTGTTTGAACGCAATAATCTCAGGAACTACAAGTCCGAATTCAAAACATCTTATACTGTTGGATAGCCCATTTATTGAGGAAGGTTATAGGCTATATAACATTAAGCTACGACAAATAAGAGCGGAGCAGTAATGAAAAAAACATACAGTCGAATTGAGAACCTCTTCCTTTTTGAAGTCGGTTGAAAATGTTGCAAAAACGAGAAAAAATTCCGCATACGAAGTAGCGCGGACCAGGTAGTCTCTTAATATAGCTGAAGAGATTGTTGGTTTGAATGTAGGAACTAATCTGCGAATATACTATGGCGATTTAGATGAAATTTGGTATAAAAGAAGATCTAAAGTTGAGGAAAGTTTTAGACTTTTTATCGCGATCCAATTCATAGGAAAAGGATAATTTTTAAATTGCGGCTGAAATAATTTCACAAAGAAACATTGTGGACACTGGCAGGCGTACATAAAACATTATTTGCAAGTTAAAAAGTATAAGTAGAATATCCCTCTATATTTTTATTCCAAAAATATTAGGAAGGGCTGAAAACGCTATCTACATTTTCACAGCTATTCAGGAAATCGGGCCGCTAAACAAGCGGGTCGTCGTCGTTAGTCTTAAATTTAAAGATATTAATATTATAATAGACCACAAAGTTAAACGGCCTGTTTCAATATCTTGTCTAACTAGTGTTGCCCAAATGCAAGAACAAGACGAGACTTAGCCAGTCTTGGTCTTGGTCTTGCGCCAATACACCTGGTCTTGGTCTTGGTCTTGGTCTTGCGCTCCCAGTCTTGGTCTTGGTCTTGGTCTTGCAGCAAGAGTCTTGCAAGTCTTGCAATTACCTATTAGTCTATTACTATTTATTAAAGTTTACTTTAAATCTTAGAAAAACGTATTAGAATTGGAACATTGTGAGCTTGAATTAACATAGCCATAGTAAAGATCAAGCAGATTAATAAGTAACTGAAGATTTGATAAGAAATTCGAAAAATCAACTGACCTATATGTCGTTTTCCATGGAAGTAACTGTTTCTTAATAAACATTTATGATTTATAAGCTTACATTTGCTAAAACATGTAAAAAAACAAATTAATTACAATAACTTGACTGTATTTTAAAGAACAATACTTATCTGTCTAGAAAGAGATTGAACCCTCAACTTATAAGAAATTTAATAAAAGAGTTTACGATTTATCATTTATTTGAATAAAAAATAAAATACAACACAAATCAACAGCTTTATCATTAGGTTATGATACTTTATATAATTTTTTTTGACCAAGAATTAATACAAAGTAACCATCTGGCTGACTCATCACTTAACCTATTTCTATGTTTTCTAATTACTAATGATGCTTTAGAAAATAACCTCTCAGCAGGTACTGAAGTTGCAGGTATTGAGAGAAAATCACGGGCCATTTTCGATAAAATCGGATACTCTGTCTCATGCGTCCTCCACCAATCTAAAATGTCTTCCGAGCTGGCAGTTCTTGGTTTTCTCAGGTACTCCTCCAACTCGTCTATCACTAAGCCTTGAAGACAAGATCCAGATGACGTCGAGGGACATTCATAGAGTTTATCAAAGTCTATTACGTCTTCATCTTCATCACATACTTTATTTTCTTTTTCTGGTAATTCCAGAGATTTGTTCAGTGAGTGTAGACTTTTATATTCTTCATAAAGTTCATTGAACTTGCGCAGACTTTCTGTTTTAAGTTGCTTCCCCCACATTGTCAGGTCAAAAGTCTGAGCCTTATGCCTTGGGTCTAAAATTAAAGAAGTACAATAAATCCAGTTGCTCTTCTTGTAATGTTTAAGCATTTTGTCTCGAGCTGCTTGGAAAGCTAGAATGAGCCTTTCATCCACTTCAGATCGATTAGGTTTCTCATCTAACTGTTTTACCATGGATTCAATTTTATCTAGCAAGAGATTGAATGATACAATGACTAGCGGTAATGTAACATATTTGTCTCCACCAAGTTTTGTACTTAAAAGTTTAAAGTTTATTAGAAATTTATGTAATTTTTCGAGTACCTGCCATTCATTAGCTGTGATTTGAAAATCATTTAATTCGGTGACAGAACTGCACAATATGTCAATGCCCGCTCTCACTTTAAAACCAAATCCAATCATATCATGTGTGGAATTCCATCTCGTTGGACAGTCAAGAATGGCATTTAGATTTGATGGCACGCCAGCTGCTTCACAAGCAGACTGAAACTTCTTCTTCACTATCTCACTTCTTTTTATTTTACTGGAAATACTGCGTAACTTTGTTACAGATGTACGCGAGTCAGCAATATTTGGTGCAGATTCTTCATCTTCCTCATCCTCAGTTTCGTCTGCATAGTCTTCGTACTGCTGATCTTGCGCGTTAGTGTCAGACTCACAGTGTAATGCTAAGGTCTTTAATAAATCTTGTACACCAAGGTTTAAAATGTGAGCAAAGCACCGGAAATGTTGATTGTCTGAATCAAAGTGTGGCGGCAGCTGTTTGCCCAGTTCATACATGAATTTGGTATTTGCAGTTGCGTTGTCGACCGTGATACCTTGTATTTTATCAATTATGCCATATTCCAATAAACATTCATGGAAAATCGTTGCAATATCTTCCCCAGTATGTCGACCGCGTGATGGTATAAAATCAAGAACTACAGATTGATACTTCCATGCGTTGTCTATATAATGAATAGTAACCCCGTAGTAACTCCTACCAGCAATTGACGTCCACCCATCAATGGTAAAAGACATTTTAGATGATAATTGTTGAAGTCGTTCCTTGAGATTCAATTGGAGCTCTTCAAATCGCTCTTTGACTTTCCTTCTAAGTGTAGACCTTTTAGGAAACACCATATTAGGGCAAATACGTCGAAAATATACTTGTGTAGCTTCGTCATCGAAAAATGAGAAGGGAAGATATTTTTTCACCACCCAATCAACTGTAGCTGTCGTGATGTTGTCACTGCTGTTTTCCGACTGAAACAAAACAATAAATCTTGTGTTATTAGGTTTGAGCGTATAAGAGGAGGAGGTTTGTTGTTGTTAAATCGAGAAAATCGTTAAATTGATATTTGTTATATTAAGGTTGCACTGTACTGTAATTTACCAAAATAAAGTACTTAGTTGTTACTGGCCGATTAACTGAAAATATGGGTGTTTATAAAAAATATTTAAGACGATAATTACATACTTAATATGTCGCACCCCTAGATGAAAACTGTGAAAACACCACTAACTCAAAAATACTTACGTAAGTTAATGGCGTTTTTGAAAGTATCGCATGAATAGCTACGCGGAGTTAAAATTCTTTTAACTGTTAAAAAAATATTCTTACCTGTCCACTTCCAGCGGTTACTAAAAAGCTTGTGATATCTCCACTTAATTTTGGTTTAACAGGAAGAAATATTTCTGATTCCTTTTTGTGGAAAGATATTAGATGTTTCCTTAAGCCTGAAGTGTTTCTGTTTTTCATTTTTATTTCAATCTTTTTATGTTGGCACAATTTACAGAAGGCAGTTTGGGATGCATGAATTATTTCGAAAAACTCCTCAAATTTGCTTTTGGGTCTTTTAGATCTGTGACTCAAACTCTCGTTACTCGGACTAGAATAATTTGAATCTTCGTCACTCATATTAAATTGTACACGTGATACGTTTTTAGAAAACAACGAGAATTAGTAAAAACAATTATCAAGTTAGACTCGAAGCACAGCTCAATTGGAAATGACTGGAATTAAAATAATTCCTTTATTTATAGTACGTTTCCTTGCTTTACCGCGCCGCCTCGCCACGTGCCGGCTCTATGAAAAGGATGCCGCCGCAAATCAAACAATGCCGCGTGCGGCGTACAAACACACACTAAATATTACCTACTTGCACAGACGCGACGCGTGAATAAAATAGAATTAGTGCCAATCACTATTCTTTACATATAAGTGAATGTTTTGGCGTACATCTATACTAATATTATAAAGCTGAAGAGTTCGTTTGTATGTTTGATGACAGAAGTTTTAAAATAAATAAATAAGTCCTGAACGTCACTATACCTCCAAAGTTACTATTCCTCGTGGACGAAGTCGCGGGCACAGCTAGTAAATACTTACTCTCATCATCTCTCTCAGAGATATTCGGGCTGGTAAGTAATACAAAACTCTTATCGCAGGCTTTTTATTTTATTAGTAGGTAAGTACCTACGCTTTTTATATTATTTTATTAGTTTTGTAGAATTTTTTTACACGTTTCAAGTATATTTAAAAGTGGCTACAATATTTATTAAACGGGTGATATTTGAACACTTTTTTGCTATTTTTTCTTGTAAAAACTTAAGAAATATAATGACTAAATGTACAATAATAGTACCTAAGTAATTAGTTTAAAACCATATAAGTAATCAATATTATAATATATACTTACTAGAATGAATTAATATGACATCTACTACCTATCCTTACCATTTTATCCTAATCATAATACTACTTGCGTGATCAGTATAATGTATTCATTTTCATTCTAAGCACTCTGAAACTTATTTATTCTTTGGAACACCTGTAGGTACTCTACTAGGAAATTATTTTGCATGAGTATACCTTCGCCCTATGGCGGCAATCAAATAGTGTCAAATGTTATGATTTCGGCGTGGCGGCAACGATTGTTTTAGATTTCAAAAGAAGCCGCCGGCGCGTGTATCATAACCATGTACTTCCGAAAAGCGGCAAATTTCTTTGAGAAGTAAGTACAAAACCTTTGATGCCGCATTATCAAAGTGCCGATGGTTAAAACATAACTATGCATGCACTCAGTTTGATTTTAATAGATATTTTTTTATTCGCTATGTTTATGGTATTAGTCGTAATGCGCATAGGTCCAGTTTTTCATATTCTTTGATACAGTTTTTTGCGTCTCATAGAATTCCTAAGCGTACCTACCTATACACCGAACTGTTACACCTAACTACTCAGTGAAATAGCGCTAAGTCCTAGCTGCAAGACGCAAGAGTCTTGCAGGCTATGTCTTGTTCTTGCTCAAGTCTTGCACGGTCAGTCTTGGTCTTGGTCTTGCTAAAAATACGCGGTCTTGTTCTTGGTCTTGGTCTTGCAAAAACGCAAGAACAAGACCAAGACTGCAAGACCAAGACTGAATTTGGGCAACACTATGTCTAACATTAACTTTCTGGTGAAATAGTATAAAAAAGGGAGGCTTAGACAAGGTACATTCGCTCCATGCCTAATTCGCTTACGCCTACAAGATGTCGATTCCAAATGATTTTTCGCAAAAAAAATGTTGTCTGTAAAGTCAGTTTACGGACAATAATTTTACGTAAGTTTATAAGAAAATATTAAATAAACAACCATGCCTGTTATTTATAGTTATTTAAATGCGGCGTTTTTTTTAAATCTCCAATTATACCTATCGCATGTCACTGCAATCGCCAAAACATTGATGACATTGTAATAAACAACCATGCCTGTGACGGCTTTAGTGGACCCGGGCGCAGCAGCCTATCAGCAGGCGGAACTAATTGTGTCAATTTTTCGTGTGAACACCCAGTCATCAATTTATAGGACGTTATGACGTCAAAAATAAAAAATGTCCATGGTCTTCATCGCAAAAGTCAAATTCTGAAAAAAATTAAATCGGCCATTTCGTTTTCTACATGATTTCGTCGTTCGCTAGGGTAGTTAAAGTACCTACCCACTTTTCTTTCGTACTTACTTTTGGCCTGCAGTAATTTATGCTTTTGATAAAAACTTCCGGGTTAGCTATAGAATTTATTATTTATAGAATTTATTAATTGATGGTTATAGAAATACGCAAATTTTAACAGACAGTTACTGGTAGATAAGATTTTGAGACTGGCCGTAAATAAAGTGCCTCGGTGAAGCAGTGGCAGCATATACAAGGAAAAATGTAAGCGAAATTAAAAATAATTAATACATCCAAAGGGGAACTCGTGCCGATTTTGGTATGGGCGCTGCATGAGTAAAGGATGCATACCATCTTGGTCTTCACTCTTTACTATATGTGGCATAAACGCTAATCGAAAATAATGACGTCGTTGCACTCGCAAAACCTCGAATATATATTTTTTTAAATATGTGACTCCAAGTTCGCGCGCCACGTCATTCTAACGTCATTCTATTCATTATATTTGATAAGAGTTTATGCTACTTGTGTAGGCTGGCTGGTATCCTATGTCCTCCTATGTCGATCTTTGCGTATTGAATCGCACTTGTCAAAGTACAAGCCTAGTGTCTCAGAGTACTTTACAAACATACAAATCCCGGACACAAAGAACGGGCTCTCGGGCTATACCTATTGTTTGCGAACAGGCATTACCAGTAAATGTAGAATCGACTTTTCACAAGTGTAGTATTTTGCTTCCTAAGTGAATAAATCATTTTTATTATTATTATTATAACACTAAGACTCGGAACATCAATTTGTAGATCCCAAAAAGCGATGTTCCGAGTGGGAATCGATCAGTGTGTACGCGTTAAGAGTCCGAAATCGCTTCTCTCCTGGCTCCACCGAAAGTGGCGTATGGCCAGAGCAAAAGTCAAACAAATAACATTTATAGGTGCGTATATTACTCGAATAGGTTACATAGCAAAATTTTGTTTGTTTATGCAACTCTGTACGCGATAATCATAGTTCAGTACTGAATGTGAAAAGATTTATTGTCAGGTCAGGTTGATATCTGTAACAGCTGTTACGGAAATAATGTCTGTCAAGTTCTGTATATTTGGTAGTAAAAATGTACACATGGAATGTTTGAAAGTGTACAAATGGAGACGTTTCATACATTGTCGTAAAATTCGTTTTCTGAAGGTAACTTCTAAAAAATATAAAAAATAATCTTTTAGATCACGAGATCTGGATTTGTACTACAGTATTATTTTCGAAAAAATACATTGTCTAAGAAAGATACAGTTATAGAATAATACTATACCGTATATATATATACATATACATACCGTATGGTCGAAACGTCGGGCAATAAACAAGGTATATTGCCTTAAATTATTCACGCGATTAAGATCCGTAGTATATACAATTTTATAAAGAAAAATACTAGTTATTTCCACGGTTTCGTTCACTTTATGTTTTATTGTTTTAACCTATGTTCTATTTTGATATAAGTTGATTACTTTCATCATCATCGCACGTCGACTGCTGAACATAGGACTTACACAGGGACTTCCACAAAAATCCGATCTTGAGCGGTCTACATCCAACGGCTCCCTGCTACCTTAATCAGGTCGTCAGCCCATCTTGTGGGGGTCGTCCTGCACTGCGTTTTCCAATTCGTGGACGCCACTCGAGGACCTTCCGCACCCATCTAGTGTCGGTTCTGCGAGCGATGTGACCTACCCATTACCACTTACAACATAAATGTGCATAAATGTGCACAACAACTTTGAGGGTACAGAGAGAGTTCTTCCCATCATTGACCGGCATTGGCACTACATGGATATTCTTCATAATTTTCATCTTTTCCGTATTATTTTTTAAGCCTACCTTTTGAGAAACTGTATTGAGGTCACTGAGAATGTTGCTAAGCTCGTCCAGCGATTCTAAAAGCGAGTTATAAACATCCATACATGTATCAAAATTCGCGGTTTCATTATTATTATTTTGGGAGCTACAATATCACAAGAGATACACAGATAAACATGTCAAACTTAACCATCTTTAGATACACTATGCGGGACTAGGCCTAAGTAACAAATTTGTTTGAAGAGCGGGACCTCCTGCTAAAGGCTTTTATAAAGCTTACTAGGAGGATCTCAGAAACCTGTCTATTTAGTATCCTAAGGCTTTTGGAAAATAAAGAATTTATTATTTTTATTATTACAGATAAATACGTCAAACTCACAATACCTTTTTTTGTCTCGGAGGTTATTTATTTTTTATTAAAGGTGACTCCCGCATTATGGTACAAGCCCTGTTTCGCGGGGGACTTTACAAATATACAAATCACGGACACAAATTACACCCAGATACGGAACAACAATTTGTGGATCACACAAAGTGGTGTCCCGTGTGGGAAACGAACCCACGTCCTCTTGCGTAGCAGTCGGACTCCCACCGCGCCACAGAGGCAGTCGTAAAAAATTACTGCCTAACTTCTATTTCTATTATTTAGAAAATCAGAAGTAAAAATTTACTTCTTAACTTGTATTTCTTTTATTTCGATTATGTTTTGTTAATCCAAACCTGTTCATATTATCAAAATAATTAACTGAATTATACAAACATATCAACCCATATGATGTCCCACTGGGCACGGGTCACTTCAGTAGAACCTAGTAGTTCCGGGGGCAATTGCCATAATCGCCACGCTTGGCGAGCGGCTTGGCGATCGCAGTAAGACTTCAAATTACTTAGAGGACGCTGCTGCCCGTCCTCCGGTGAGAAATCCTTTAGTCGCCTTGACCCTCGGGATGAGATGGGGTGGTACAATTCTTAAGCCAGTACCACATGGCGATCAACTGAAATACCATCACAAATATTGAAGTCAATTACATCTGCAATTCACATAAAATTCAAATATAACAATCCGTATTTTAATAAAATACATTTGAACGTATTATAAATCACATTTTTCAATTTAACATACGTCGCCGACGGAATAAAATGATCGTAAACAGAAAAAAGTGCCTTAATAGTGTTGCTTTTGCACCATATTTTTCAGGAAAGAGCCTTATACGAAAATGCACTTTAAGAGAAACAGGTTACAGTTCAGAATCTGTTACACTTTTATTCTATTAAATAACACTTGGTCTCTTGACGGTGCTTCTATACAGGCTTTCGATTTTTACTAAAGTAGTAAGTTCACTTACAGCCTTCATATTTTAATATGTGTAAGTACAAGGATCCCTATTTATTTACATTTCACTTATATATTGTTTATTTACATTCATTCTCTTCTGTTATTATGTTGTACTAAGTAACTGTACTTGACGAGCATAACTTTCGTTTATACAATAGGTTTATTTCCTAAATAAAGATAAAAATTCAAAAGTCTTATCTATACCAATATTATAAAGCTGAAAAGTTTGTTTGTTTGTTTGTTTCAACGCGGTAATCTCAGGAACTACAGATCCGAATTGAAAATTCTTTCACTGTTGGATAGCCTATTTAACGAGGAAGGTTATAGACTATATAACATCATGCTACGACTAATAGGAGCGGAGCAGCAATAAAATATGTTGCTAAAACGGGGAAAATTTACGCATACGAAGTTGCGCGAGTCAGCTAGTAAAATTATAGATAGATAGAAGATAGAAAATTCTTTATTGTACACCACACTTAATAAATTACATTAAAATTACAATATCACATCATATCTTACATAAGCGCATGCACAATGGGCGACCTTATCGCTGAGAGCGATCTCTTCCAGGCAACCTTTGGATGGACAGGAATGTATATAAGAGTACCACGTGGTGTAGAAAAATGTAAATTAAATAAAGACGTACACGATTTTACATAATATTAATAGATAAACACAAAAACATATATCTAACATTCCAATAAAACGATTGAAATGTTAGATATATAAATACACAATATACTATATTAATAGATAATAATAATAATAATACGAATAATAAATATATAAATAAATACAACAAACAAACATTACATAAACACAATAAACTAGTTATATTTAAAATAGAAAAGAAAATAAAATATAAAATTCATATATTTATTTATGTACATTAATATGTAGCTGCAACTGGACCGCTGGACAGGTGGTGCGCTTTTACCATTTTTTTAAACATATTAGTTGTTTGTGCCTGTCTGATATCTATGGGTAGTGCATTCCACAACCGAACAGCTACTACGGTAAATGATTTATCCATAAATTTTGTGGAATGCATTGGCATTTTCAAGCTCAAATCATTTGATGACCTCAAGGACCTCATATGTGTGTCATGCAAGAACTGAAAACGTTCTTTAAGATAAGAGGGGGCATTGGGATTGAACAAAATATTGTAAAGTAGTATCAAAATATGAGTATTCCTGCGAAGACGAATTGGAAGCCACTTGAGTTTTTTGCGAAATTCAGAAACGTGATCATATTTGCGTAAACCAAATATAAATCTTATACAAACATTTTGGAGGCGCTCAAGTTTATCAAGTTGTTCCTCGGTTAGATCTAGATAGCTGACATCGGCATAGTCAAGGATCGGCAGTAGTAAGGATTGCGCAAGCGTAATTTTAGTGGCGATTGGCAAAAAGTTACGCAACCTGCGTAAAGACCCCGCTGCTGCAAAGAGTTTGCGACTTGTTTCTTGCATCTGCTGTGCCCATGATAAGGTTCTGTCTACGTATATCCCCAGGTTCTTGACACAATTTTCAATGAGTAGGATTACATTGTTGAAATGAACTAGTGGCAATAGAGGCCAATTGATTTTTGATAGCAATCCTGGGCTACCTACTATGGCGATCTGGGTTTTCGCTGGATTAACCGTGAGTCCATAGTTTTTACTCCATTTAGAGACATGCGCCAGGTCCTTATTCAGTCTTGAGATTCCTTCAGTGAGTTCATTTACTGTAGCCTGTGTGTAAATTTGCAAATTTGCAAATTATATTTACGGAAGCGGAGCTAAGTAGTAGGTACATTAACCCTTTTGTTCATCACTAGCTGTCCCGCGCAACTTCGTATGCGTAATTTTTCCCCGTTTTTGCAACATTTCTTATTGCTGCTCCGCTCCTATTGGTCGCAGCGTGATTGTATATAGCCTATAGCCTTCCTCGATAAATGGGCTATCTAAAAATGTAAGATTTTTCAATTCGGATCAGTAGTTCCTGAGATTACCACGTTCAAACAAACAAACAAAAACTCATCAGCTTTATAATATTAGTATAGATAATACTTTAGTAACCGTGTGTTAACTAGTGAATGTTCTCTTCTTCTATTGTATTATATAAGAAAATATGACGTTCAATTTGTCAGTTTATCAATAGTAAGTTAAGCCGCCCTTGGGTAGACGGGTTAACGTACGACATCTGCCCCTAGATATTTAAAAGAATATGAACTAAACAATAACAAAAAAAACTTAGTTTTTAGTTCGTTGTAGCATTTTTTTATTAATTTCAACTAAGACAAAACAAAGTTTTCGTCTTTCACAGACTTCGTTGATGTCAATGCCACAAAACTAAACTAATTAATAATCCAGGGATTAAAAGCATTTTCTCGTCGATTCGAGTCTTCACACAATCCTCATCATCAGCCCGTATCGGTCCACTGCTAGACATATTGTCTCTCCTAATTTACATCACCCAGTCTTCCGCCTTCCGAATCCAGTCCATCCCAGCGACCAGCGCTACCGAGGCTGTCAACATTTTTATTTAAAAAAAAAACTACATCTTTTAAAAAAAATCGGTTCAGCATCATGGTTTAATGACCTGGACAAATTTGAACTGACTAAATTGGCACCCTGTTTAAGTAATAATAAGCAATAAGTCTATTTCCAGAATAAAATTACAAAATACATGACATCGTTTATAATTATTATTGTAAACTTTTTGACTGCCTCTGTGGCGCGGTGGGAGTGTGTCTGACTGCTACGCAAGAGGTCGTGGGTTCGATACCCACACGGGACACTACTTTGTGTGATCCACAAATTTTTGTTCCGAGTCTGGGTGTACTTTGTGTCCGTGACTTGTATGTTCGTAAAAGTCCCCCACGACACAGGGCTTGTACCCTAATGCGGGAGTCGTGTTTAAAAAAAAAACAGCAAGTCCTTATGATTTATGTGAAATTTGACGAAACTCCTTGCGCTAGGCTAAGCCTGTCCCGCCGTTCACTGCCACTGAATTAGCCGCCGATGGCATAACAGATTCCGGCGACCCGTTCGCGCAGGTGGCGCGACGCTACACAGCCAATTTTTTAGTGGGGGCAGGTCCCTAACTAACTCCAGCGTCTGCCCCGGGTGCTGGAGGTGTGCGTTAGGCATTTTTTACGGCCTTTAAAAAAAAGGCTAAACCCGTCACGCAAAGAGCCCAACTTAGTTTCTGACTATGATATAGGTACATGGAAGTACTTTGTAAAATGTTAGAACGATGTTAATATTAAAATAAATTAAAGAAAAATGAAATAAACAGGGTAAGGAAAATCTTACCAATGATACATAATTAACAAAATAAAGGACATAAAATACAATACCTATAATCATTCAGTTAATGACTTAAAATGTCACTATGGCCCTTGCTCTTAATCAGTGGTCTATCGCCGGCTCCAAACATTATTGAAGTCTAGCCAAGCAAAGTTATTCAAAAACTAATTTAAATAAAATGTTAATTAAAAGGCAATACAAGTTTTCTGTTATTCACGAAATAGTGAAAAGTTTAATTGACTAATTTGTTTAATCTCGAAGCGGCGACCGCAGCAGCGAGTTCTCGGCGTGTTACTATTCCCCAAGCTTGGGAATACTGTTACATGTAAATGTTAAATTCTATTTAAGTCTAAAGTTTTTTTCACAATTCCACTTCTAGAAGATTAGTTTTTAATTTTTTATCATTTACTTGAGAGGTCTTTGACTCTTGACAAATGGAGGAGATACGAGCTACACCACTGTTGGTCAGTGAAAAGTGAACATTTACAAAAAAATGTCACATCTCCTCATGCCTTTAAGAGCACATTAAGGCGCTTCTACAAAACATTATGCTAGAAACATTTTTGTCAAACGATCAAAATTGTATTTTATAAAGGTTTTATTCCAAAAACTGAGCGCATGCGCTACGGTGCGGCGAAGAGGAAACGAATGCTCAAGGTTATTTGGTCAGGGTACGGCCTTAAGTCATTAGATTCTGTGCCTGTTTTATTTTCGCCCCATCGAAAGAGTGCACTTTTGTGCGCGCACGTTTATTTGAACTAGTATAATTAATCTGCTGCATTGTGCTTAATCTCTAATTAAATTGGCCGCCTCGCCGTAACCGAAATCTGTTAGGAACAGTCTCTAATTTCTATCGCACGATTAATTGAACTGAAAGTGAAATAAGTTTTTTTTTAATTACTGATAAACACCGTCTGTGTAATGACCCGCTTTCTTTTTCGTTGTGTATATTTCTTTGCCATGTGCTAGACCTAGGCTAGATCGATTTTTACTTGAGATGTAGCGTTAGATTCCTCTGTTGCGGGAGTGACACTAGATACATTAAAATTCATAACAGTGCACTGGTCTCCCCAGTAGAACCTACTTATTGTAGATCCTGGAGGTAATTGCCATAATCGCCATGCTTGGCTAACGGGTTGGGGATCAGCAGTAAGGCTTTAAAAATCTGTTAGGAACACTCTCTAATTTGTATCGCACGATTAATTGAACTGAAAGGGAAATAAGTTCTTTTTTTTAATTATTGGTAAACACCGTCTGTGAAATGACCCGCTTTCTTTTTCGTTGTGTTTTTCGAGTGTATATTTCTTTGCCATGCTCTAGACCTAGGCTTGGTCGATTTTTGCTTGAGATGTAGCGTTAGATTCGTCTCTGTTGCGTAAGTGACACTGGATACATCAAAATTCATAACAGTGCACTGGTCTCCCCAGTATAACCTACTTATTGTAGATCCTGGAGGTAATTGCCATAATCGCCATGCTTGGCTAACGGGTTGGGGATCATAATCGCCATGCTTGGCTAACGGGTTGGGGATCAGCAGTAAGGCTTTAAAAATCTGTTAGAAACACTCTCTAATTTGTATCGCACGATTAATTGAACTGAAAGGGAAATAAGTTCTTTTTTTAATTATTGGTAAACACCGTCTGTGTAATGACCCGCTTTCTTTTTCGTTGTGTTTTTCGAGTGTATATTTCTTTGCCACGCTCTAGACCGTTATGCTTGAGATGTAGCGTTAGATTCGTCTTTGTTGCGGGAGTGACGCTGGATACATCAAAATTTATAACAGAGCACGGGTCTCCCCAGTAGAACCTACTTATTGTAGATCCTGGAGATAATTGCCATAATCGCCACGCTTGGCTAACGGGTTGGGGATCAGCAGTAAGGCTTCAAACTTTACAGTATGCAGAAGACGCTGCTTCCCGTCCTCTGGTGTGAAATCCCTAAGTCGCCTTGACGACACCCGCGGGAAGAGATAAAATAAATATTCCAGTCATTAATCATAAGCAGTCGGGTTTTGCAATATTAATTTAGCTTGTTAGCTACTCACTATATACAAAAAACATTTGTGTCGAAATATATGTAAAGAGTTTATACAAAAAAAAAACACACACACACACACAGAAATAAAATTCATAAAAATACAAATTATTTCTTAACATTTGCTTGTCAAATCGGTTCTGATAATACAATCAAATTAGATTTAATTAAATAATACGCCTTTTCTAGTAACAGTATATATAGGTTTGCAAAAAAAACATATATGTACGTAAAACTATAATATCTATCTACATTTTAGACATGTCTAGATAAATTATTGCTTTTAAACTTTCGCGATTTTTATACATATTAGATATATTTCGATACCTAGATCGTACCTTTAAATAATTGACTTGAATAAGTCCCGAAATATATCTAAAATGTATAAATACTACTTAAAGTTAAAATATCATATTTTAGCGTCTAAAGTCAATCTATTGAAAAGTCTGTATCGTCAAATAAGTTTGTTTATTGTCCAGACGAAGACCTATAACCGTTCATATTTTATAGCTTCATGATGAAAGCGTCTGGAGAGTTTTTGATATCCATGGTCAATTGCTATAAAATTATTTAGTAACTTTGCTCCTTAGTTTTACTTCTATACAAATTTGTTTGGAAGTCAAGATAAGAAATGTTTTCTAAGGGCTTCATACTAGCGCTTTTATCTGCGCGTATACGGTTGTTTCGACATGCGCGCTTACACGCGTGCTTTAATTCGCGCTTCAAAAAATCGTACGTGCGTACGCGGACATATTCCAGCGTGTTCGTTCGAATCGATAGTGGTGTAAAAATATATGTATTACGGGTCTTAATCGCGTGATTAATTTAAGGTAAAATACCTTGTTTATTGCCCGACGTTGCAATACGGTCGAAACGTCGGGCAATAAACAAGGTATTTTACCTTAAATTAATCACGCGATTAAGACCCGTAATACATATATTTTTACACCACTATCGATTCGAACGAACACGCTGGAATATGTCCGCGTACGCACGTACGATTTTTTGAAGCGCGAATTAAAGCACGCGTGTAAGCGCGCATGTCGAAACAACCGTATACGCGCAGATAAAAGCGCTAGTATGAAGCCCTTAGAAAACATTTCTTATCTTGACTTCCAAACAAATTTGTATAGAAGTAAAACTAAGGAGCAAAGTTACTAAATAATTTTATAGCAATTGACCATGGATATCAAAAACTCTCCAGACGCTTTCATCATGAAGCTATAAAATATGAACGGTTATAGGTCTTCGTCTGGACAATAAACAAACTTATTTGACGATACAGACTTTTCAATAGATTGACTTTAGACGCTAAAATATGATATTTTAACTTTAAGTAGTATTTATACATTTTAGATATATTTCGGGACTTATTCAAGTCAATTATTTAAAGGTACGATCTAGGTATCGAAATATATCTAATATGTATAAAAATCGCGAAAGTTTAAAAGCAATAATTTATCTAGACATGTCTAAAATGTAGATAGATATTATAGTTTTACGTACATATATGTTTTTTTTGCAAACCTATATATACTGTTACTAGAAAAGGCGTATTATTTAATTAAATCTAATTTGATTGTATTATCAGAACCGATTTGACAAGCAAATGTTAAGAAATAATTTGTATTTTTATGAATTTTATTTCTGTGTGTGTGTGTGTGTTTTTTTTTTGTATAAACTCTTTACATATATTTCGACACAAATGTTTTTTGTATATAGTGAGTAGCTAACAAGCTAAATTAATATTGCAAAACCCGACTGCTTATGATTAATGACTGGAATATTTATTTTATCTCTTCCCGCGGGTGTCGTCAAGGCGACTTAGGGATTTCACACCAGAGGACGGGAAGCAGCGTCGTCTGCATACTGTAAAGTTTGAAGCCTTACTGCTGATCCCCAACCCGTTAGCCAAGCGTGGCGATTATGGCAATTATCTCCAGGATCTACAATAAGTAGGTTCTACTGGGGAGACCCGTGCTCTGTTATAAATTTTGATGTATCCAGCGTCACTCCCGCAACAAAGACGAATCTAACGCTACATCTCAAGCATAACGGTCTAGAGCGTGGCAAAGAAATATACACTCGAAAAACACAACGAAAAAGAAAGCGGGTCATTACACAGACGGTGTTTACCAATAATTAAAAAAAGAACTTATTTCCCTTTCAGTTCAATTAATCGTGCGATACAAATTAGAGAGTGTTTCTAACAGATTTTTAAAGCCTTACTGCTGATCCCCAACCCGTTAGCCAAGCATGGCGATTATGATCCCCAACCCGTTAGCCAAGCATGGCGATTATGGCAATTACCTCCAGGATCTACAATAAGTAGGTTATACTGGGGAGACCAGTGCACTGTTATGAATTTTGATGTATCCAGTGTCACTTACGCAACAGAGACGAATCTAACGCTACATCTCAAGCAAAAATCGACCAAGCCTAGGTCTAGAGCATGGCAAAGAAATATACACTCGAAAAACACAACGAAAAAGAAAGCGGGTCATTTCACAGACGGTGTTTACCAATAATTAAAAAAAAGAACTTATTTCCCTTTCAGTTCAATTAATCGTGCGATACAAATTAGAGAGTGTTCCTAACAGATTTTTAAAGCCTTACTGCTGATCCCCAACCCGTTAGCCAAGCATGGCGATTATGGCAATTACCTCCAGGATCTACAATAAGTAGGTTCTACTGGGGAGACCAGTGCACTGTTATGAATTTTAATGTATCTAGTGTCACTCCCGCAACAGAGGAATCTAACGCTACATCTCAAGTAAAAATCGATCTAGCCTAGGTCTAGCACATGGCAAAGAAATATACACAACGAAAAAGAAAGCGGGTCATTACACAGACGGTGTTACCAATAATTAAAAAAAGAACTTATTTCACTTTCAGTTCAATTATTCGTGCGATACAAATTAGGAAATGCTCCTAACAGATTTTAGTTACGGCGAGGCGGCCAATTTAATCAGAGATTAAGCACAATGCAGCAGATATTTATGATACTAGTTCAAATAAACGTGCGCACACAAAAGTGCACTCTTTATTCTTTTACTCTTATAGTTCGATGGGACGAAAATGCAACACGATCGGAGAGAGATTAGGCACAGAATCTAATGACTTAAAGCCGTACCCTGACTAAATAACCTTGAACATTCGTTCCCTCTTCACTACACCGGAGCGATTGCGCTCAGTTTTTTGAATAAAACCTTTATAAAATACAATTTTGGTCGTTTGACAAAAATGTTTCTAGCATAAAGTTTTGGAGAAGCGCCTTAATGTGCTCTTAAAGGCATAAGGAGATGTGAAATTTTTTTGTAAATGTTCACTTTTAACTGACCAACAGTGGTGTAGCTCGTATCTCCTCCATTTGTCAAGAGTCAAAGATCTCTCAAGTAAATGATAAAAAATTAAAAACTAATCTTCCAAAAGTTGAATTGTGAAAAAAAACTTTAGACTTAAATAGAATTTAACATTTACATGTAACAGTATTCCCAAGCTTGGGGAATAGTAACACGCCGAGAACTCGCTGCTGCGGTCGCCGCTTCGAGATTAAACAAATTAATCTATTAAACTTTTCACTATTTCGTGAATAACAGAAAACTTTTTGATATCCACGGTCAATTGCTATAAAATTATTTAGTAACTTTGCTCCTTAGTTTTACTTCTATACAAATTTGTTTGGAAGTCAAGATAAGAAATGTTTTCTAAGGGCTTCATACTAGCGCTTTTATCTGCGCGTATACGGTTGTTTCGACATGCGCGCTTACACGCGTGCTTTAATTCGCGCTTCAAAAAATCGTACGTGCGTACGCGGACATATTCCAGCGTGTTCGTTCGAATCGATAGTGGTGTAAAAATATATGTATTACGGGTCTTAATCGCGTGATTAATTTAAGGTAAAATACCTTGTTTATTGCCCGACGTTTCGACCGTATTGCAACGTCGGGCAATATACAAGGTATTTTACTTATTATTCACGCGATTAAGACCCATAATATATATATGTATATATATGTATATATATATATTTTTTTTTTTTTTTTTTTTTTTTTCATAATGTGTACAAATCGCGAAAGTTTATCAACATCGATAGTGGTATGTCAGTATCAATAAACTTATTACGAGCTTTTAATTTATACGCGCGTATTAAACGCTAATCTGCAACCGCTCTAAATTCATATTAGGAGTAACTGCAAGCCCACCAAAACACAGTTATAATTTTAGTTAATTTCTGTTAGGGCTTGACCGATTTTATACTGTACTTATAGTTTCTGGTCTTTTTTTTATCTTCTTCAATTAAAATCCTAATTAAAAGATTTACATTATTTCTCACTAAAAGTTGTTTAAATTAACACTTAGTCTTGCTGATAGAATTCACAAAAATCTTTATTTTTACACCTACTCCATATTTTTTAATCTCAAAATTCCTTTGTACACAATCTCATCTAATAAATTTCAACTAACAAACTGTCTAAAGACTCTAATGAACATTGTTTTAGCGTAAACACATGCTAGTTCTACTTCATTAGTTCGGATGAGCTCATTACTGACGCCATTGAAAGCTGCAAGGCTAATTATATGCAAGTATGTTCTGCCTGAGATTCTTGTGAAACTAACATACTGGACGGAAGAACGGGGAGCATATTTGACTGGGAATTCATAAAGGTTCAAGCTGCAAATGTTATCGGCTCGAAGGAACATGATCACGCAAAATATAGTATTTTCTATATGTATTGAGGTAGGTAATTGATTATAAAGGCCTTTTTTTACGGAGACGCGGGGCGTTGTGCGTCGCGTTTGGCGTAGAGACTCACGTCGCGTTGGACTTTTTTTTCTTGACAACTTATCATCGCACGCGTAAACATAAGCATATGACAATGTATGATGTTGTTTATAATAATAATAATAATAGTAATAATATCTTGGGACAACTCACACAACGCTATCTGATCCCAAACTAAGCAGAGCTTGTACTATGGTAACCAGACAACTGATAAACATACTTATATACTGGGTGGCGCAAAAGTAAAGACCCTATTTGGTTCAGCTATAACATTTTTTCTAAATTAGAAAACTAGATTTAGATTTTTTTAAATGTATATTTGTGCCATTAAATTTCGTACCATTAGGATTTAAAGATGATGTCTTTTAAATGGTGACCTCCAGAGTTGATACACATTTGAGCCCTATTTATGACATTTTGCATAACTTGCCGTAACACTTCCTGCGATATGTTCGTTATTTCTTGACGAATGTTTTCTTTTAGAGCTGCGAGAGTCTGTGGCTTGTTCACATACACCCGAGATTTCAAAAAACCCCAAAGAAAGAAGTCTGGACTGGTCAGATCGGGTGATCTTGCAGGCCAAGGCAAATCGCCAAAACGAGAGATAACTCGGCCTGGAAAAGCGTCTCTCACTAAGTCCATAGTGTCGCGCGCTGTGTGTGCCGTAGCGCCGTCTTGTTGAAACCAGATGTGCTCCAGCCCCAATTCGTCCAAACTGGGTATCAAAAACTCACGTAACATGGTTCTGTAGCGTTCTCCAGTGACAGTTATCGCATTGCCTCCAGCGTCTTCGAAAAAATAGGGTCCGATCACTCTGTCAACACAGATGCCACACCATACAGTAACTTTTAGTGGGTGTAGAGGTGTTTCTTGAATAATGCGCGGATTATCAGTGCCCCAGAACCGAGTATTCTGCTTATTGACATGCCCTGAGAGATGGAAATGCGCTTCGTCACTCATAACCAATTTTGAAGGAAAATCATCCTCTTCAAGGTTGAGGTTTATGACGCGCTGGCAGTAATCTAGACGAGCTCGGTGGTCAGCAGGCAGCAGCTGATGAGTCATTTGAGTTTTATACGGGAACATCTTTAAGTCTTTCACCAAAATACGCTGCAGGGTCCGTCTGGAAATGCCCAATTGCGTGGCACGTCGCCTCGTTGATGTTTCTGGACACTCTTCCACATCTTCGCGCACAGCATCGATATTTTCAGCTGAACGGCCTGTTCTTGGTCTCCCAGACTTAGGTCTATCCAATGTTGAGCCAGTTGCTTCAAGGCGTGTGGCAAAGCGTCGAATTGTGCGACCAATCGGTGCCGGACGGTGGGGAAATCGTCGACGAAATTCACGTTGTGTTCTTATCACTGATGAATTATTCCGTAAGAACATTGACACAATTATTCCACGTTCTTGGGGAGTAAAACGGTCCATGTTTATTTTCAGTGTATTTTACATTTGTTCACTACACAATTTTCAACAACAGAATGACAGAAAATGTCATATAAAAAAAAAAAGTATTTTCTTTAGTGCCCGTACTTTTGCGCCACCCAGTATTTCTAAATACATACATATTATAGATAAATAACACCCAGACACAGAATAAACCATCGTGCTCATTACACAAAGTTTTATCCTGGGTGGGGATCGAACCCACGACCTCATGCGTAGCAGTCGGATACACTCCCACCGCGCCACAGAGGCAGTCAATATATAATTTATAGAGATGCGAATCGGCTGTGGCGCACGCGGTGTATTAATAATTCACTTTTTAACATAGAATATTATTATATTATGGTATTTAATATTTCATTTTTATTATAAATTTACATTCACAGTGACTTTGAATGTACGGCTCGAAGGACCATGATGATATAAAAAAGCAATTTCACTTTACTACATTTACGACCAAATTTATATTTTAACTAGCGTTTTATTTACAAACAAGGTCTATGTCCATCAGTGGACCGATACAGGCTGATTGATTGATTGAAGTGTTTTTTTCGATGTTCTTGGATGTCTAGCCGGGAAAAGCTAAGTACATGGCAAGATTGGCATTTGAACCAAGCCTCTATTGGCCCACTGCTCCAGTGTCCATTGGTATTTTGGAAGATATGACTCTCGCTGTTTTGTGCTCAGGTATTATTTTACATTGCTCGCAATCTTAACCAGTAATGTGTCACGCTAAAAAGCCGGGCGTTACTAAGACTAATCCTAGCGTGTTCTTGAATGCAGTCTTAATTACCGTGTAATGAGGCACAGGATCTTTAGCGACAGAATATTATTACAAGAGTCAACACTAAGAATTCCTTTGAACGCTAAATGAGGAAGGTAATTGACTTAATTTTATGTAAACATTAAAAAACCGTGATTGTCTGAGTGATATATTAACGCGTGCTCAATTTACAGAAGAGAGAGAGAGAGATAATTGTTATAAAGTAAGCATCTATTATAAACAGATTTTTGAAAGTTCACATAGGCAAAGTTGCGGATAATATCAAACTGCAATTTTGTCATATTGTTGCACTGTAATTTGTATAACAATTCAAGATTATATAAATCTTGAATTGTTATAATTTCGGAACGCGGGCTCTTTTGATTGTCACCTATTATCTCCATATGTGGTCTTTATTATAATTATTAGGAGTCCGTCTTCCTCTTTACTAAAATTGAATGCATCATAAAAACACTTGCACTGTAATATTTAGAACCAAGTACAGTACGAGTAAATTAACGTCCGGGCAAGCTAACTACGATATGGCAACGAGAGACGTAGGGAATAATATGCTTGTAATTTAAATGACTTCATACTTCTCCACACTTTCATAGGACTAGTACCAGGCCCGAATTTTCGTTTACGGTTCTTGCCACTGAATGAAGAATTTTATATGAATTCAATCAGTGCGCTTGAGTGAATGTTCATATTGTGACAAAAACATCGGTGCTCTCTCTCAATTAAATTACCTTCCTCCGATTATGTTGGATTTCTTTCCAATCGGATTGACTGGCCTGTTAGTCTAGTGGTTAGTGACCCTATCTGCTAAGCCGGTCGTGGGTTCGATCTCCAGGATAAAACTTTGTGTGATGAGTACGATGGTTTATTCTGTGTCTGAGTGTTATTTATCTATAATATGTATGTATTTAGAAATATATTTATCAGTTGTCTGGTTTACATAGTACAGGCTTTGCTTAGTTAGGGATCAGATAGCGTTGTGTAAGTTGTCCCAAGATATTAGATATTATTATTAAAGAGTGAGGAAGTAGAAAGGGAAATTGTATTTGTGTATGCACTGGTATACTATATTACTGCCTGCGCGGTTGGCTAGTCTTTGATGATGAGGAGAGTTTTAATATTATTATGGATTTTTTAGGGTTCCGTAGCCAAAATAGCAAAATGGTACCCTTATAGTTTCGCCATGTTCGTCCGTCCGTCCGCAGCTTTGCTCAGAGACTTTTAGTGCTATAAGGCTGTAATTTTGCTTATTCCGACAAACTGAAAGAATAAAACGTATTTTTTTTTGTTTAGAGTAACCCCCCTGTGTGTAAAGTGGGTATGTGATTTTTTTTCTTACCCACCCCATCTTGTGGGATATCGTTAGATAGGTCTTTAAAAGAGTTTAGTTCGGAAACAGCCGATCAAATGAAAAGTACCAAAACTTGTTGTAAGTACGAAACAAAAATGACAGACAAACTTCATAACTCGCATTATTCGGATGAAGTGGGACGGGGGGGGGGTGGCTACGGAACCCTACATTGTGCGTGGCCAGACATGCACGTGCCCGTTACTTAGTGTCTGCAGTTACTTTTAATTAAACCGCACAGTGTTTATGTCAATCTAAGAAAATTGTTATCCCTAAAACATTCAAAAATGTTTCTTGAGTATTTCAAAATGCCGGGTCGACGGCGCGCTAGTGTTCCACGCGCGCCTCAAAGAGGTGTCAGCAAGTGACGGGGCCCCATTGGGCCGGCGCCCACCGGGAGTGCGGGATCGTTCGAAAGAGTTACCGTGCTCCCGGAACACCAGGGCGAAAGAAGGAATACAGATGGGTTTTAGTCAGTAAGAGTCTGACACGCCCTCCCGCTCATGCCCACAGCGGGAGAAGTCATTTGATGATTTCCCATCTATAAAGAAAAAAAAAAAGTATTTCAAAATACACAATAAACATTAGTTTGTCTTCTGATAATGTCGAGAAATTGCAAGCGTTTTCAAAAGACTGATTATTAAATATAACGCTTATTGCTTGCAATTTTATGTCGCTCACCTCTCGGACTACAAAGGAAAAATATGACGTCACAGCACAAATATTCACATTGTTTACCATACCTCAGTTTTTGGCGGCAATCTTACGTACGGTGGTAACAAAATAAATTCTAAGAGGAATCCTACTATTCAATAGCCACTATTGAACACACAAACACCCTTAGAAAACTAATTATTCTTGTTTTCTTGTTAACTCCTAAACTAAGCTAATTTAAGTTGTACTGAGAGCGAGTTTAACGCAATAGAGAAACAGGCCACAGAATACCGAGAGTGCAGAAGGCCATCTTCATACAAACTTTACTTGAGCCACGCACATTTAGACATCGTTGGATATGCATTGATCACGCCGCCATTGACCTCTCTATGGCTAGTACGATGGACTGGCTATCCCGTACATAGTAACAGCAATTTCAAATCCTGAATCGAATAACCGTCCTGTAAACTTTTTTGACACTTATGACAAATGGCCGGTATTGTTATCTTTGTTACAAATGTATAGACGTCCACTTTTTTTTTTAATGTAATAATATTTTTGTTTGTTACAGTTCACTAACAATACAAATAGTTCAACAATAAAAAGTCAAAACTGCATGTTACTCCATCGCACATCTGACTTTGGCAGTGCTGCCCAATAATAAAAAAAAAGTATAGATTTCAAATGACGGGCTAATATTAATAACCTTGGGACAACTCACACTCTGTTCCCAAACTAAGCAGAGCTTGTACTATGGAAACCAGATAACTGATAAACATACTTAAATATTTCTAAATACACATATTACAGATAAATAACACCCAGACACAGAATAAACCATCGTGTTCATCACACAAAGTTTTATCCTGGGTGGGGATCGAACCCACGACTTGTTTTTGATGGCGGTAGACGGTCCAGCGTAGTAGTAGTTTAGAGATCAGTGCCACATCACACTTTGTTCGGAAGGCGTACCCAGATTCTGCGTGCTTGTGCGATGTCTATGTGTGCGTGCGTCAAGAGCGTTTTCTATGTGATTGTCTTATGTACTTTCGGTATTCTGTGAACAGACCGAGAAGGATTACTAGGATTTAGGTACAAGAGATTCTATTATAACGGACTATAAATGGTTCAAATAATATCATGTTGATATTTAGTTACTTTGATCTATTCATGAAACTAAACGTTCTAAGCCAAATCTTTAGATTGGAATCTCGTGTGGTAGATAGGCTTAAAAATCTTTGAATGGGATAAAGTTTCTTACTTGACAAGATGCCTACATTTTTCAGTAAAAGCTTTTTGTTTTATTAATTTTATTTATCCTAGAGATGAGGTTGTTCGTTTAAAAGCGTAAACATTTTACACGCATAACTATTTTCCCTTCGCGTATGTGTATTATTAAAGTACCTACTTAGTAAGTTATACAATTATGCACCTACCTGTACTAAGGGTATACAGGGTGATTTTTATGTACTAGCTAGCTGTGCCCCGCGGTGTTACCCGCGATTTATTAGCCTATGTGTTAATCCAGTGTGTCAGCTAACTCCCTACCAAATTTTATTAAAATCGCTCCAGCCATTTAGACGTGAAGAAGTAACAAACTTTCGCCTTTATTTATTTATTTATTTATTTATTGACTTCATGCACAAAATATTGTACAAAGGCGGACTTAATGCTAACAGCATTCTCTACCAGCCAACCTTTGGGTGATGTAACATAAAATTATATAGGTGCAGATTGTAGACAGCCAATGCTAGTTATTTAAGATATATACAATTGATTATAAATATATATATATAAACATACGTATACTGAAAAACATAACATACATACAGATATACATAACTATACTCAAATACATTACATACATACAAAAAACATATACTAACTTAAATACATTATATACAAATAAACATAAACTTAAATTCATAACATACAGACATACGTTACAGTCATTTATGTGGCTAACGTTGAGATTCAGCTAATCCGTCGAGTAACAGTGTACGAACTTTCAGCTTGAAATTGAAGCGATTAGAAGCATTCCAGAGTAAAACAGACTGTACAAGGAAGGAGGATCCGACGAATCCAGAAGAATGAGTAGGACATAAAAGAAGCATATTGTTGGAAGAACGAAGCTCCCTACCATGGCTGGAGCACAAGTATTGAAAATTAGAAGATAAGTAAGAGGGGCTAGTAGGAGAATTAAGAATAGAATAGAGAGTAGTGAGAACGCGCAAACTACGGCGCTGACGAATAGGAAGCCATTTCAGTTCAGAACGATAAGAAGACACATGGTCAAACTTACGGAGATTGAAAATAAATCGAATGCAATTATTTAGAAGTCGATTTATTGAGGATGTATGCTATCATGACCTGAATGCAGACCGCATTCAAGTCATGATAGCATACATCACCATAATCAATCAGTGGAAAAATCAGCGACTGGATGAGCATTAATTTGATTTTGAAAGGTAGAAAGTTCTTCAGGCGGTATAGACTCCGCAGGGTACCAACCACTCTTTGACTCACGCTAGTAACCTGAGCTTGCCAGTTGAGGTTGGTGTCAATTAAAATACCGAGGTCCTTGACCGAATAATTAAAAGGAATAGTAGACCCGCTAAAAATAATTGGTTGCAATTTGTCGAGGTTAAATCGGCTTAATATTCGTTGACTGCCTACCCCAATAGCCTGACACTTAGATGGGTTTACTGTCAGGCCAAATCTGTCAGACCAAGTCTTGATAGCATCAAGATCAGCATTTATCTTTGTGATGGCCTCGGATAAATTGTTCACACTGGCTTGGGCATACAACTGCAAGTCATCGGAGTAAAGATGGAACGCACACTGAAGAACCTTAGTGATAAGATCAATAAAAATAGAAAATAATAATGGAGAAAGGATCCCGCCTTGAGGAACACCAGCCTCGAGATCACGCCACCTTGACGTAGAATCATTCACGCGCACAGGCTGCTGGCGCCCCCGAAGATAGGACGAGAACCAGGCTAAAGCATTAGACGAGAACATGAAATGAGAAAGAATAGAGAGTAGGATATCGTGGCAAACAGTATTGAAGGCATTCGAGAAATCCACCAAAGCCAAAACTGTAACTTTGGTCTGTTCCATGCCTGCCCTGATATCTCCAGTCACTTTAAGAAGAGCAGAACTGGTGCTGTGTCCAGGTCTGAAGCCGGATTGAAAATGGCTCAACAAGTTGTTATGATACACAAATTGTGTAATTTGCCTATAAATACTGGACTCTAATACTTTAGATAGAAAAGGAAGAATAGAGATAGGTCGGAAGTGGTTAGGAAGAGTCGGATTCGAAATTTTAGGTAGAGGAATAACAAAGGCAAGGCGCCAAGAAGAAGGGTAAGTCCCAGAATCAAGAGAGAAGTTAATGATATGAGACAGAGCAGGGAGAAGAAAGTCAAGGATAGGAATTAACATGCGACGGCTAGTACCATCATGCCCAACAGCATTGGATTTTATGGAAGAAATTATCTTTTTGATCTCGCCCGGTGTGATTGGAGAGAAATTAAACAAATCGATGTTTGGGCGTGGAAGATCGGCTAGGTACTCGCAAGTACGACGCTTGGTTAGATGATCAATAGGTGCAGTGGAGGTGAAATGAGCATTGATGTCATCTATGCCAACCGTCATCGGAGGATCAGTACGCCACTGTTTTCCGATTCCTAAAGTCCCTAAGAACCGCCAGATATTTTTGGGGGAAGAAGAATCCAAATTGTTAAGAACATGTCGGCGTTTAGCGTTGCGAATCATCTGGTTACACCGATTCCTTGCAGTTTTATAAAGGGCCCAATTGACATCACGATCCTTTCTAAATTTACGAAAAGCCCGATCTCTGCGCCGCATAGCCATTCTTATGCCATTAGTCATCCAAGGAGCTGGGGTACGTTTTATTTTAATTTTCCTGAATGGAGCGTGAATGTCGTACAGCCCCACTACAATTCTGCTAAAAATATTGACCTTCATATCAATCGTAGGAGCGTCGAATACAGGATCCCAATCCAAATTTGAGGCATCTTCCTGAAGTTTATCCTTATTTATCAGGCCAAAGCAACGAACGTTTAAAATTTTAGGACAAAGTTTAGGTGGTTTAAGCGAGTAAGAAAGAAAAATTAAATTATGGTGAGAGAAACCAGGGGCTAAACTTTGTCCATGACGACGGACTAGAGAAGGAGCCGAGGTAATAATTAAATCTAACCAGGTATCCATACCATCCAAGTTGTGATGAGTGGCTTGCAGTGGCAAGACATGAAAGCTGGTAGACTCGATGATCTGGAGTAACTTGCGGGAACGAAACGAGTTATGTGACAGAAGATCAGTATTAAAATCGCCCATGATGATATGGTGAGTATACTCGGACCCTATAGATTCCAGAATTGATTCAAGACTGGAGAAGTAATCTACAGCGGGGGGACAGTAAACCACCCCTAGAATGACTTTAGCCCCTTTGAAACAAACCTCAAGGAAAAGAAATTCCGCCAAAGTGAAATTGCTGGAATTAGGAAAAGACAATATTTTATAGGAAAAATTGCTACGCAGGTAAATAGCTACTCCACCCCCTCTCCTATCTATTCGATCATTCCTGATGAGAATAAAGCCAGGGAGAGCGTAGGAGGTAGAAAGAAGGTGAGGTTTGAGCCATGTCTCCGAAATCAAAATGGCATGTATGCTAGAATCAGCGAACGCCTCAACTAAGTCACTGTAATGGCTAGGGATACTTTGCGCGTTAATGTGACAGATATTGAATAAACATTTCTGTTGTTCATTAAACGTTTCCCGCAAATGGTCACCAAGTGTACATGTGATGGAGCTGAAGCTACAATCACTCGATGAATAATTGACGGAATCAATTTTATTATATTACTGTGATAACCCCCCGCTTGGGGCTTCTTTATTTAACACTCAATAACTCTGTTATATAAGTTTTGGAAAATATTTAATAAATTAACCCCTAATTGATGGCTAAAGAATCGAACATCCTATCCATTATAATACTACCGACGTAAACCCATTCCTAAAACAAGTCATTGAGCTTAGCTGGAGGGGTTAACAGGATTGCTCGTAATGTGGGACCCACAATCCCACATTGTTAGTTATCTTAAAAAAAATCATGTACCACTTGTTTTCGGAGTTATGACGATAACCACCTACAGAGTGTTCTACTGAAGTAAAATCGTTGTTTATTATGAGGTTTAGGCCCTAAACTTGACAAAGAAACATCGATTTTACTTTGGGGTCTTTTAAATATGTGGTAATTTGTAATTTTTTTTTTCAAACATTTGGCAAATTATGAAGTTGTTTTGTGTAGTGTAAAAAAATGATTTTAAACTTTCGAGATGTTTATAAATATTAAAATATTATCGAGACTTATTCGCGTAAAATATTTAAAGCATTTATTTATCCCACGTTTCGATCGAATTGCACCGATCGTTGTCACGGGTCGACCCGTGACTATGATTGGTCCAATTCGATTCGATTATAAAATAGTGTAAAGATCCCAAGAGCGGGGGGGTTATTAGTATATAAAAAATCAACCTATATATAATTTTGTCATGTGCATAATTCGCGAAAGTTTAACAACTTTCACAACTTATTAACTTTCATTAATTTGTGGAATATTAAGTGTCTAGGGGTTACAAGGTAACTGGCAAATCGCGATTTGGTTTATTTTTACCTGACTGTGACGTAGGGATAGGTATATGTTCGACGGGTCCTTCTCCTCACGTGGCTTGTATGCTATCCTGAGAGCCGTGGCCTCTGCGAGAAACCTTCTCCTTGAATATTTCTCCACAGCCTACCCTGTTCTCGGCAGAGCGGATGGCATCTCATACCGAGGTGTTTAAAGCCGACGTGTTTTTAAGATATTTGACGCGTATGTAGTAGCAAATTATAAAAAAACCGGACAAAAACATGTGGGACCATGACCAGTGTAGGGTTCCGGAGGTACTTTCGCACTTTTGTTGAGAAACGTAGTTCTTCGGCAATAACTCAATGTTGGTTTATCCGATCATGACTGAAATATAAAATAATAATTTTTGTTTAAAGTATTTGTTAAGCGCTACCTTTTCATTTTTTTTTTTCATATTTTTATATGTCATGGTATAAAAGGTAAAGGTCACAATTTATGCAACTTTCGAGCGACCATTTCCAAAAATATAGGTACACTTAATCAAATAAGTGTATAAAACGTTGATGTTTATTAAAAAAATATAATTTCTGTTACATATATTAGAGTGCCCCTCTAAAAAAATATTTTTATTTATTTAGCTATCAAACTAAGTAGCGGCTACTAGAAGACACCAAATTTAATCAATATTAATTGTGTAGTCTTTGAGTATAATGCATGTGACATACGGTCGGCCAGACAGATAGACGGACATGACAAACCTAAAAGGGTTCATTTTTTGCCATTTTTGCTACGGAACCAACGCAACGTTAATAATAAAACAAATTGTTCTCATTACATCTCCTTTAAATCTTACAACGACTAAAAATGCCTAATATAGAATTAAACTAAACTTTAAATATCCGTCTGCAAAAAAGACAGAAACAAGATTCGGACGCTTTATGAATTCTGTTGAACTTAATAATGTCCGACTGCATGATATTAAACACGAAGGATATCTTATTTCTGTCGTTTTCGGAGCTAGGTTTATTTAGTTTCTCGCCAGCCCAGAGATTGGACGCGATAGAAACGTAAACGCTTTATAAATCCAGAAGTTTAACTATTTTATACCAATATTTAATTAAATTCTTAAAGAGATAGGCTCAAACTCGGAACAAACAGTACAAAAACATTCAACCTCCAGTTCTCGTCTCAAGGTTAAGACGAAATCAAAAACTTAAGTGGCAGAATAAAATCATTAAACTGAATTAAGTCATGACATAGCGGTAATATGATCATAAGATTTTAATGTGTGTTGGCGGGGATATTGCTTAATTAAATGAGGGAGTGAGGGATAAATGAGTGAAGAAACTCATGGATTGTTTATACCTTTTGTTAAATGTTTATGTATGTGCCATGTGGTGCCGGCTTAAGAATAGTACCACCCCATCTCTTCCCGTGGGTGTCGTCAAAGCGACTAATGGATTTCACACCGGAGGACGGGCAGCAGCGTCCTCTGCGTACTTAAAGCCGTACTGCGATCACCAACCCGCTAGCCAAGCGTGGTGATTATGGCAATTACCCCCAGGATCTACATACTAGTAGGTTTTACTGGGGAGACCCGTGCCCAGCAGTGGGCCATCATATGGGTTGATATGTAAATGTTTATAAAACTTATGGATTGTTTTTAATGTTCACTTCATTAAAAAACTACACTATACAAAACAATTAATAAAGTAAAAAAATGTGTGGCGCTCGGGGACTGCCGCGGTAAAGCTATTGCATTGAATTTTTTATCAACTTATAAAATTATAATTATTTATTTATTTATGCAGTTTTTTTTTCTTTTCATTACATTTCGGAGCAGCTCGTCTCGATCCCTGCGAGCTTCGTACAGTCGTACCATATACATATACATTAAGCGAACGCTCGGCCGAGCTACATGATAGGCGGAGTGGGGTGTGTTAGGGTTTATTTTAGTTACGGAATTTCTTGATTCGGTCGCCGCGCTCAAAGCCTGCGATAAAAGCCATGCAATAGTTTAAAAAGCAGCGTGAAAATTATTAGCTTTCTCACGCGGCTCCTCAACTATTTTCTATTATGTCCTTTCTCGGGCTTTAAGGTATTAAATTTCATTTAAATCGATGCAGCGGTTTAAGCGTAAAACGTAACGTAAGTTTGTATTACAGTGTTAAATGGAGCAAACAGTTTTAACCGGTCAATCGATAGATTGCTTAGGTATAATTGATGGCTTGTAGTGAAAATCTTACGTCACCGTTATAACATTCTATTTTTCTTTTGTTAAAATAAAGTTATACAACTACTCGCAAAACCTGTCCTATGATCATGATCAGACATAAAAATTTGACTGATTTAAATAAGAACTAATATTATTATGTACATATAGCTACTATATGTTCTGTTTTTCAAATAAATAAATATTGTTTAATACAATTACTTCTATTTAAGACTATAATCTTGTACTTGTTACAGATACAAGTAAAAAATTATGATTAATTCTAAAAATATACAAGAATACTGCTTACATTGGAGCCTGCACAGGTAAAACCTGTACCACAGACGGCAGAAGTGCTTAATAATAGTCTTATATAGAAGTTAAATGGATAAATTATTACTATTATTCTTGCAGCTATTGTTTTTAAACTTTCGCGATTTATAAACATCTATCTATATATATATATATAAATGTAAGTTGGAAAAACTCAAAAAGTTCTGCACCGATCGAGCTGAAATTTTAGCATGATATATAATCCGCATCAAGGATTGTTTTTATCTATTCAATCACAATGAGCCACAGCGAAGCGTGGCAGGGTACAGCAAGTATTAAATATATTTCGGGACTTAATCGCGTGAATGATTTAAAGGTACGGTTCAGTCGACCCGTGACCACGATCGGTGCAATTCGATCGAAACGTCGGGTAAATAAAGGTTCGTACCTTTAAATAATTCACGCGATTATGTCCCGAATTATATTCAATATTTTTGCATTGTCATCGGTTCTTAATGTATATATAACACTAACTGTCCCGCGCAACTTCGTATGCGTAAATTTTCCCCGTTTTTGCAACATTTCTCGTCGCTGCTCCGATCCTATTAGTCGTAGCGCGATGTTATATAGCCTTCAAATCGGACCAGTAGTTCCTGAGATTAGCACGTTTAAACAAACAAACAAATAAACAAACTCTTTCGCTTTATAATATTACTATAGATTTCAATGTGTATTTTCTGGACTATAATAATACGACAAAGAATCAGTCTCATTATAACCTGCAAGTCACGCTAATAAACGTGTTATAACAGGTTTATTTTATCTAATAATGTTTTTTTGTTTCCTAAAGTCCTGTCTCATTTCTTTCACACATCGCCAAGCGTCCTTACTAACGTTCTTTTTTTTCGTTTTCACGGCAAGCCCGTGCGAACTGGCACCTGCACGATGCGCTCAAAGATGTCCGCCGCCCATACGCGTTGATGCATTTCTTAGAGCAGCACTCTATTTATCAATAAGACAAGATTTTGACAGTTCGCTTGGGCTTGCCGCGAAAAACGAAAACGGACCCAGACGCTTAATGGCCTAATCAGGAGGCTAAATGCTGCAATTTTTCTTGTTCGCCCAGGTAAAACTAACTAAGGTCCCAGTTCAAACTCATGGGCAGGAAAAAAGTTTTTTTTAGCCAAGATTGAAGACTTCAGGTAACTCAAGCTCATGTGGGTAGAGCCGCAGGATAAAGCCAGTTACTTGGACAGGGTTTCATAGAATACAATATGTACCTAAACATGCCACTTCGCTGTCGATTGGTCGTAACTTAAACATTGCAAGCTAGCATTGGAAAATTAATTCTAAACCGAACAGATGAAATTGTCAAAACATTGCAACGGAATTTTAGTTTGTAGTTTGAAAACGGAAACTTTGGTTTAAACTTTTATTATTAGTCTTAGTTATTATATTCCGTTTCATCCTGTTGGTCTAGAGGTTAGTGACCCTGACTGCTAAGCCGGAGGCTGGAGGTTCGATCCCCACCCAGAATAAAACTTTGTGTGATGAGCACGATGGTTTATTCTGTGTCTGGGTGTCATTTATCTATAATTTTGTTGTCTGGTTTTATAGTAATAGGCGTTTTAATTTTGATATGATAATGTCTTATAAATCGATGACCGGGTGCACGCACGAAATAGTGTCACGGTCTGTCACGTTCCTCCCGCTGATAGGCTGAAGTATTGTGGCCGTCGGGTCCACTAAAGCTGTCACAGGCATGTTTGTTTATTACAATGTCATTAATGTTTTGGCGATTTCAGCGACATACTCACAGGCATGCTTAAACTGTAATCGTTTTTAATCGACGTCTTTCAATTTTTAATCTACTTGATGAATCTAACTGAGAAAAAAAACCGATGCAGGAGCATGTTGGACCATATTCGGTGTAGGGTTTCGGAGCCCTTGCCGTATGAAAACAGCAGAAGAGCGTATGTTCGTGGCACTTTGGTTAAGAAACACGGTATCGGCAATAACTCAATGACGGTTATTCGACCATGTTCAAAATCATTTTAGTTGAAAGTATATATTAAGCGCTACCTTTTTGATTTTTTTCATATGTTTTAATCACACGGTTCAAAAGATAAGGGGACATAATTTATGCAATTTTCGGAGTGATTATTTCCAAAAATATTCATTTAACCAAAGAAGTTTATAATAAATAAATAGCCCACGTAAATGTTTGCTCAAAAAAAATTAGCTTCTGTTACCCCCCCCCCCCCCCACCACCCCATTTATTTATTTTTATTATTTAGCTATCAAACTCGAGCATTCATTTTTGATCTAATTAAAAAAAATCGTCACACAAACAGTTATTTGTTGTTTTTAGTTACAAAATTTAAAAAAAACTTAAAACTCAAATCACGAGCTGAAACTGGACGATTTTTCTTAAATATGGATTCTTGCAGGTTTCCTTAGAGTAAATTTTCCCAATTTCAGGGGATGCTATAACGATGGCTCATATAAATGCAAATGTAAAGAGAACCGAGGTAAGCTCCGAACCTTTGTTAAAACTTGTCAAATTAATGGCCAAGTTCTACGGGCCTTCGAAACTTGGCCTTAGCACGTACGATACGGCGATTGCTGTAGATATGTTATAGCTTTGATTAAGGTTGTGAAGAGAATAATATTACATAATATCTTGGGACTATCCACACAATGCCATTTGATGTCAAACTAAGCAGAGCTTGTTTCCATGGTAATGGAAACCAGATAACTGATAAATATACTTATATATTTCTAAATACATACACATTATAGATAAAAAAATAAATTATAAAAATAAAAAAAACCCGTCAGCACAAAAAAGATGGAAACAAGATCCCCTACATAATTATATAATTTCATGCAGTCGGAGGCACTTTACTAAGTTCATCGAGATTCATTAATGCCTCCGACTGCATGAAATTATATAATTATGTAAGGGATCTTGTTTCCATCGTTTTTGTGCTGGCGGGTTTTTTATTTTTATAATTTATTTTTTATTTAATACTTTTTAGTGGTTGTAATATGTAACGGATGTAACAACTAACTTTTATCACAGCTATTGTCAAGTATTGAAGATTGAAAAAAGAACGGTTGCTAACTAACTTTTTTAGTATTACAGTCATAATCAAGTTATACCTTTTTGAAATGCTTAAGATAAGCCCTTAAATTTGATACCTACATTGCAGTATTCAAAACAACTTTTTTTTACACCTCTTTATTTTGACATCTCACAGGGGCCATATTTGTTTTTTTCAAACGTCACATATCTACGAACACTTGGGCAATCTAGACGAATCTAACGACGTCTTAAATGTATAAACCTGTTCAGTGGATTGTGAGATATCAGGTAATAAAGAATATTACATACATACATACATACAAACATAAATGCATACATACAAGATACGTGCGACAAACATAACCCTTCTTTACAGTCGGGTAATAAATAACACCCAGACACAGAATAAACCATCGTGCTCATCACACAAAGTTTTATCCTGGGTGGGGATTGAATCCACGATCTCCGGCTTAGCAATCAAGGGTCACTAACCACTAGACCAACTGGCCAGTCTTGATTTCTGTCATGGTGGCCAAGCGCTTCAAAGACTACCCTATTAAGCAGGTGATATTAAAATGTAAATTAAAACATAAGTGTATGCGCAGACGATAAGTGCACTCTCTATTGCCTGATAGTCCGATGGTACAATGTAGGAGAGAGTAGGCACAGGACCGACGGTTTAGATTAACGTACTTTTCAGGGGCCAGACACGGTGTTGCATTTCTAAAAAAAAAAAACAGAGAAAGGTGAGGAAACCCGGTTGGAACGTTGTTCCTTTTGCTATTCAAATTCTTTATTGTACACAAAAAAAGAAATAAACAATAAGTACAAAAAGTAAATATGTACAAAGGCGAGCTTAACTCATAATTTTTGTGATGTTATCTATCATCAAACTTTTGAGCTCTAGAGTAGAATGTAATTTAAAAGTAATCGGGTGTGTAAAAATAAAAGAAAAAAAATGTATAAATTGAACCATTTTTATAAATAAACAGTGATTTTAGGAACATACTTATATATATATAAACGTATGTTATTAACATATAATATAATATGCCTAAATAAATACACATATACATACCAGATATTACATGCACTTACATGTTAATATTACATAAATAAAATATTATATGACATACTTAATTAGATAGAGAGAAAATATTCTTTTGTCCTTTTTTTAAAAACGTTAAGACAGAGGCTGTCGCGTAATGGGTGAGAGAAAGATAATTAAAAAAACACATCGCAATATCTTTTTTGTCTTTGTATTAACTTATAATTAAAAACATAATCTGGAAGAACAAAATTTGTCCCATTTCAAAATAGGATTTATCACACATACATACACACATCAAAAGTGTCTAGGGATCAACATATATTTTTGCAATAACTTTTCTCCTGATTGATTTTTTTTTTTTATTTCTTTAAGGATTCATCAAATAAAGTGTTTTCGTTTGTCACAGTAACGATAAACCAAGTCACCTTTGCATTAATAAAGAAATTTGCCATTTTCCTAATAAAGGGATTTTTGACATTTGAACCACTAACATTAAAGTTCGAAAAAAAGACTGAAATAACAGTTTTCTTTAAAATTTTATTGGGTAACTTAAACAATTAATAATCCGTGTTTCTACCGCGAACACTAACAACACAAGAACATCGGTTTGGCATACTCAAAATGAGTTCATCCAAATCACGCTGTGGAATGTAGTCCGGTCTATTTACACATTCAAGTTTACATAAATTCCCATAAAGCTGAATATTGGCATAGTTGTTCAAAACATCATTATAAAGAAAATCTCAAAAGTCCTCATCGTTCCGAGGTGTGCTAAAAATTTGGCACGGGGTCAAAGGTCAAAAAAATGAGTTTTTTGCGATTTTTAGCGAAACGGTGAGTTTTTTCGCAAAATTACCCAAGTACAAAATTGTAGATCACAAAATTCTCTACAAAAAATATATCAATAATTTTTTTCCTAAAAGCCACCATTTTGGAGATATAACGTTCCGAAAAGTTGGATCAGTCGTAATCCCTCTATTTTGCACACGTTTCCACGCCACCTATGAGGTAGTGTACAAAGCGCGTTTTTTTTAACGTGGTTTCCCCAGTAGGCCTATTCCACGGGTCTGCTGAGATTTTATATGTTTTAAAACTATTGCAAAATAATATTATATATTATAGTGGGCAAAAACAACGGCGGTGTAATTAAATAAAATACTTAAAATAAAAAGTTAGTCGTCTGATTCATAACTGTCCAAGATTTCTGTTTCTTCTTCTTCTTGATCTTCTTCTCCTTCTTCTTCCTGTTCATCCTCTTGTTCTTCTTCTTCTTCTTGTTCTATTTCACACGTAAACTGCCCCAATAGCGATTCCTGATCGGTATCAAACGAATCTTCAAGAGTTGGTGACTCAACATTCGAGCATGATCGGCCTTGACAGTGTGTGCATGCCAGGGAACAAAACAGTCCAACTTTTCTGCAACCACATTTTGCACTACACCCTTTCTTGCAGTTGCAAAATATTGTGTTGAGAAGTTTCTCAGGTGCTGGTGGAAGTAAAGTTTGAACTGGCTCTAGTGTATTGTCGATCAACTTCCAACCCCAGTCTTTAGGGTCCAGCTGATTACCAAGCCACACTTGAACTTGGTAATATACCCGAAAGACTAACGGTATGTATTTCATATATTGGGCATGCCAACATAAAGCAGGTATACGACCCTAGCCACGCAGACAATAGAATAAAAGACAGATGTTATCCCAAGGTTATACTGACGTACAAATTTAGGAACGGGGTTTCATTATACCTGAGATTCTCGTAGTTTAACTTATATTTTACATAAGCAAGTTACAATAAATAATAGCGAACTTATTTTAGTTCTATTACACCTTTAGTGACTTTCATATGTGGCGTACGTGTGCAAAATAGAGGGATTACGACTGATCCAACTTTTCGGAACGTTATATCTCCAAAATGGTGGCTTTTAGGAAAAAAATTATTAATATATTTTTTGTAGAGAATTTCGTGATCTACAATTTTGTACTGGGGTAATTTTGCGAAAAAACTCACCGTTTCGCTAAAAATCGCAAAAAACTCATTTTTTTGACCTTTGACCCCGTGCCAAATTTTTAGCACACCTCGGAACGATGAGGACTTTTGAGATTTTCTTTATAATGATGTTTTGAACAACTATGCCAATATTCAGCTTTATGGGAATTTATGTAACCTTCCTCCTGATTTTAGGCTTAAATAGACCGGACTAATGGCCGCCCATGTTCGTTGCAACAACAAAAAAAGGTCTTCTTGCGACTGGATACCCTCCATATTCGGCAGAGCTCTTCTCTGTAGCATATCCCATGCATGCTCAATCGGGTTCAAGTCTGGCGACTGAGCAGGCCAGGGCAGGACATTGATGTTAGCTGCGGCGAGAGTCTGTCTTACAACTCTTGCGGTGTGCGGTCGTGCATTATCATGCATTAACTGAAATAAGGGACCGATTTGCACTTGTAGAGGAACGATGACGTCTGATACAATCGTCTCAGCATAAATTTGAGCGTTGAGGTTGCCTCTGATCCAAATCAACTCAGTTCTTCCGCCGATCCAAATACCCGCCCATACCATGATGGTTCCACCACTATAAGGATGGACTTCCTGGCAGGATTTTAATCGCTGTTGGCGTCCAGGGGTTCTCCAGTGTCGTATACGTCTTGTATCCGGTCTCATACCAAAACGAGACTCATCAGAAAAGCACACGAAACGCCATTGTTCTTCTGCCCAATTTCTGTGTTCAAGAGCCCATTGATATCGAATCCTACGATTGTGCATTGCTATAGGTGGTACCCGTAGCGGTCTTCGGGAATGAAGGTTCACTTCATGCAAGCGGTTTCTGACTGTTTGGTCGCTAATTAAGTTCCCTGAAGAGTGATGAAGCCTCACGGCTAACATCATGGTGGTTATTGTTGGACCTCTTCGAGTTAAGATTTGAATGTATCGGTCTTGTCTCCGTGTGGTGCAGCGATACCGTCCTCCATGGCGCTCAGCCACGGTACCAGTGCTTCGGTAACGTGTCCAAAGTCGACTGATGACACTCTGACTTGTATTCAGAGCTAAAGCCACAGTACGTTGCCGGGAACCAGCTTCTATCATTCCCACGGCTCTGAGCATTTCTTCCCTGCTTAAATGACGTCGCCGCTCCATAATAACGTTGGTTTTAATCAGTAGTAGGGAAACAGTAGCACTAATAATGTCTTCAATGCGTTGTATGTTTTTATAGGGAAAATATTGACAGCTGATTTTCATCTTTTACTCGAATTTGATTCACAGTTCCTGATTCAAATTATGAAATGCACCAAAAAGGATCCATATAAATTTATAAAATCATAAATTTATTACAAAGCCACATCTCAATCTCAAGAAATCCGCATAAAAATGCTTGATCCCTAGACACTTTTGATGTGTGTATATTAAACACAGCCAGTTTGATAATTTGACACACAACCTTTACAACACCATCTCTCTTCATCCATATCCATACTAATATTATAAACTAGCTGTGCCCGCGACTTCGTTCGCGTGAAAGTCGGGTTTAAATTAAGGAAGTTTATATTACGAAAAAACTTCTGTGTAAATATGTTGGAAATAGTCCTGTCGGGTGAGCCGCGATATGATTCATCTATTGATAGCTTCAACACCCAAAAGCTTTGTGAAAATAAATAAGTACCAAATACAGACTCTTTAGGTATTCGTTTACTGTGTTTTTCTGTCATTAATGTGTGTTATTTGTGTCTATTTTCTTTTTGTCAATTGTTATTTTTATTATTTTACTGTTTTGTTGTTGTAAATACTCAATTGTAAAACCTCTTTATAAACGTGACGATGGAACGAATATGTCTAACTATAGACCTATTACCATTTTACCAATATTATCAAAAGTCTTCGAAAAGGTAATGCATGACAAACTGTCTTCTTTCTTCAATGATAACAACATTATAGTTGAAAATCAATTTGGTTTTCGAAGAAACAAGTCTACGAGAGATGCTTCATTCTCTCTTGTGCATAATATTCTATTAAGCACAAATAGTAAACATTATACAACAGTATTATTCCTTGATATGAACAGGGCTTTTGATTTTGTCCCCCAAAAAACACTGTTACATAAATTAGAGGATTATGGTATCAGAGGACCAGCCTTAAACTGGCTTAAAACATATTTACATAACAGAGTACAATGTGTGGAAGTAACACAAATAAACTCTGAAGACATTATCCAAGTCTATAGGTCAAAGTACAAATGTAACAAATTTGGTGTTCCTCAAGGTAGTGTACTGGGCCCACTACTCTTCTTATTATATATAAACGACTTACCTAGTGTCACTCATCACAAAACTATCCTATTTGCTGATGATGTATCTGTCATAGTATCAACTCACAGAGATATGACATTCAATCAACATGAAATAGATGTTAATAATACTTTGGCAGACATTATTCAATGGTTAAATAATAACAATTTAAAAATTAATCTATTAAAAACTAATTTTATCAATTTTAATAATTTCAAGAATAATAAGAATTTAAATGTTAATTATAATGGACAAATTCTATTAAAATCTAATACTGTGACATTCCTAGGACTAATTATTAACAACACACTTAATTGGAAAGAACATATAAACAAAGTAACTAATAAAATAAATAGTTTCTCATTTGCTCTGTACAAGTTGGGCAAAATTTCTAATAGATCCACAGCATGTACAGCATATTTTGCTTATGTTGAGTCTGTACTAAGATATGGGTTACTTTTGTGGGGGTATGGCACAGACATAAATAAAGTATTTAAAGCACAGAAACAGTGCATACGATCCATCTGTAATATAGCGCCGGATGTCTCTTGTCTTTCCTACTTTAGAGAATTAAAAATCCTGCCTCTGCCTTGTTTATATGTGCTGGAAATAGGCAAATTTGTTAAACAGCATCCGGAACTATTCAAAGAGGCTAAAGAGGTAACAAATAGAACTAATCTTAGAAACCCGAATAGGCTAGTTTTAAATATGGTACCTAAGACTAGTAGATTTCAAAATAATTGTTATGGAATGTGTATACGAATATATAATAAAATACTCGAACATTATAAGAATCTACCTATTAATAAATTTATACCCTCACTAAGCTGTTGGCTAATGCAGAGAACATTTTATTCGGTCAAAGAATTTTTAGAATATAAGCATGAAAATTTATTATAATATCAAATTAATGTGTAATATAATGTAATGTATAATATAATATAATGAATGAGTAATATAATGTAATGTGTAATATAATATAATGAATGTGTAATATAATGTAATGAATGTTTAACATATAATGATATAATAGAATTAATGTTTAACATAATGTAATTTAATGTAATGTTATCCTTACTGCATGATTATCTGCATGCTATCTTTGATGGCTAAATAGGCGTGTACTGTAAGTTAATATAACATCTTTGTAACCCTATTTAAAGCAAATAAAGATTTTATTATTATTATTATTATTATTTATTTATTGCTTTCTTATCTTCTGCATGACTGTTCCTGTTAAATTATAATAATGTATATGCATGTGTCTTCTGTGTACTAAATAAAAATCGTTCTATTCTATTATTTTATATAGTTAATTAGGTGTGCGGCTTAAGAAGTGGGTTTTCTGTTGTTTTTGTTTCATTCTTTCAACGTTATGCCTACTTAATACCTAATAATTTTCAATAGAATTTGTACTAAAATTTTGGTACTTCCCATTTGATCAGATGTTTATCGTAAACTTGTAAAGCCTAAGTACTTAAGTGTGATAGTTTTCCTTATAATTTTAGTATTTATACTACTACTGTGATTTTTTTCACATACCCAACATCAACCATTTAGTTGGCAGGGGAACACTTGACTCCAACAAAAATGTTCACTATAAAGCCTAATATTAAACAAAGGAATCCTTAAATCTAAAAATAGTCTTCACAAACCCTAAACGCTTTTTAAAAGACCTATCTAATGATACCCCACACGATGGGGTAGGTGAAAAAAAAATCACATCCCCACTTTACATATAAGAGCGTACCTCTCTTATATGTTATAATGATGCAAGTAAGAAAAAAAGACATGGACTCCCCCTCCCCCAGACTCCGCTTTGACAGACAATGACCCCCACCCCGGTCCTCCCGTCACCCGAACTACTCACACTTGGCCGATGAGTCATTCATTATCGTTGAATTGATGAACACTTGATATCCAGCCATAACCCCAAAACATGATCCTCGATGGACCTGTGTGATGCGTGGGCAAACAAACGGACAGACAGACAAACATTTCTAAAATGATAGCAATATGTTTCTTTTTAATACTATTTTAAAACTTCTTTTACTAAGTATAGAACATAATTGAATACAACGCCATCTACTTTCAAAACCAGTGAAGTTTCTTCTAATACTTAATGTTTTTTTTAAATAAATCAATTTAATTAAATAAATAGGAGAATGTTGCCACTCAGCAAGAAACGAATCCGTCATCGCAAGCACCTATACCCTAATAAATGTTTTCACAAATAAGGAATTGTTTGATCACGGTGACCAATTTGATTTCATAGATGGCGCTACATGTTTTTTTTTACGTGTATAATGTCTTTTTTTTGAGCACGAACACATCAATTCTGGAAAATAACGAATACTTGTCAAATTGTAATGTAATATTGTTTTTCATTTCTACTATGATTAATTCATTACTCTCAGCAGTGCATGCAATACCTAAAAATATCTTACATAAGTGCATATTTCACTTGATTTTTAATATAAAAAAATATTAACCAAAGCAAATAAGTTACCTATGGTCGAAAAAATAACTACTTATAACATTGAGAAAAATGTTAAAAAAGGACAAAGACAATTTTAAAAAATACAAAAAGAACATAATCAGATATTAGATTCGAGCCTGAGACTTCGTCGACAAAGACCGCTAGCATAGCTTCGAGGCTATACTATTCGCTACTTACAATGTCAAAATAACTGTTCTTATGAAACTTCAAAATGTTGTGTATAGCTCCTTATAGTTTTAGCGTGAAGTTATGTATTCCATAGGTTACAATTAAAAATAATGTCTAATAATTGTGGAAACAATTGTGATAAACCATTAAGGTGCGACAAAAAATACGTTGCTACTCGTTCCCCATAGACGTTAGCGTAATGATTCATAGTGTAAATAATGTCCTAGGTATAGTATTTACTATAAAACTGTAAATTTTCATAAAGATCCGTCAAGTAGTTACTGTTTTATAACGAAAAATAGCTACAGACATTATCCCTTACTGCTTAGCTCCTATGGGAAAAAGCGTGATAATTTATAGCCTAAATGTTAATCCGCATCTATTAGATTGCACGTGCAAAGTTTCAACCGAATCTGTCCGGTAGTTTTTGCGTGATGCGTGTTCAAACAAACAGACAGACATTTCTAAAAATCCAGCAGTGTTTAAATGCTCTTTTCGAACATTTCCTAATATTTGTTTTCATTATGTTCGGCCATGTACAGAAACGTGAAATTTACAATTTTATTATATGTATATAGATATAGAAGATAGATAGATAGATAGCATGATTCAGTATTCACGCGCGATGGCTTATTATTAGCGTATTTCATGTATAACTTTGGTGTTTCTATACCGATTTCTATGATTCTTTTTTATGGAATAGTTAATAATGTTAACTTTTTTAATTAGGGATGACTGAGAGTGTTATAAACGTAAGAGTAGACAAATATAATCAGAAAGCTTCGAACTGCTAAGCTATCGGGAGTTACACGTGATATTGTGAGTCAACCATAAAAGATAGACACATGGCTGTCGTGGGATATTTTTTATATAATTTTAAGGAGAACATTTCCGTCATACATGATTTCTGTGTAGCTTTAACCATTAAGGTTGCACACGCGACGGAAGCTTAAAAAATGGAGTAACTTCTCCCGTTTTCCCAACATTTACCTTCACTGCTCTGCTCCTATTGATTGTAGCGTGATGAAAAGTATACTATAACCAATTCAGGAGTATGAAAAATATTTGTACCAAGTTTCGTTAAAATACGCCGAGTAGTTTTTGTTTCTATAACGGTTATACAGACAGACAGACAGACAAAAATTTTACTGATTGCATTTTTGGCATCAGTATCGATCCCTAATCACTCCCTGATAGTTATTTTGGAAATATATTTCATGTACAGAATTGACCTCTCTACAGATTTATTATAAGTATAGATGTGAAAGTAACTCTGTCTGTCTGTCTGTCTGTCTGTCTGTTACGCTTTCACGCTCAAACCGCTGAACCGACTTAGATGAAATTTGGTATGGAGATAGTTTGAGTCTCGGGGAAGGACATAGGATAGTTTTTATCGCGATAACCGACATCCACGCGGGCGGAGCTAGTATAATTAGGCGGAGCTAGGAAAAGCTAGTATAATCATAATTAATAGAGTTTTGATCGATGTCAAAATGTAACACGTTTTTCTGTCTAGATCCTTAGCCAAGCAAAAAAAAATATTTTACTTAATATTAAAATATTCCTGACACTTGAGGAAAAAGAAGTTGATCATCTTTAAAACAGATAAACTGGTTTTCGTTAACACCAGCTAAGAACCATCCTGACTAGCTTTATAATAATAAAAGAACCGCTTTAGAATACGCTTATGATCACTAGTCACAAAAAAACACACAATATCAACCCATACCATGTCCCACTGGTGGGCACGAGTCTTCCCAGTAGAATCTAGTTATTATAGGTCCTCGGGGTAATTACCATAATCACCACTCTTGGCGAACAGGTTGGAGATCACAGTCTGAAAGCCTTTCTTCGTTACCTCTACCTGAAATTATATGGTTATTACCCGTACATGTACCCCACATCATTTGTGTTGGGCATGGTCGCATATCAAAGCTTTGAAGTTAGAAGAAACTTAGCTCTTATTAAATACTTCTTCCGTCTAATTCGTGGTTTCCTAACTAATCCCCCACTGCTACAATATATCTCACTTAACGTTCCACCACCCATCAGGCAGACACTCCGTCCCAGACAACGCCCGCTATTCTCGGTACCTAATTCTACTATCACCCTCTCAACCAGTCCACTTTACCTTGCTCTCACTCACATCAACAATCTTCTATTGAGTAATGAAACAGTAGCTATATTTAACTATACGGAAGCGAGATTCCTAATTGAAGCTTGTCAGTACTTGGAGACTATTGCCACTCCTAGTACCATTAGAGTAGAATAAATGTAACTACGTAGGTATCTTAAAAAGTTATAAAAAAAACTGATATTATTGTATCATAAATTTATAATAAATAATATGTCATGTACTTATCTTAAAACTTATATGGTTAGATTATCTGTTAGTATAAGTTGGATAAAATAAATAAATAAAGTCTTTAAAAATACTTAGAGCACGCGCTGCCCTCCTCCTTCTGTGATTTGCCACCGGAGGAGGGCAGCAGCGTCTTCTGAGTAGTAGAGTTCTTTAGTCACCCTGACGACACCCACGGTAAGAGATGGGGTGATACTATTTTTAAGCCGGTACTACACGACAAACATTAAACTTATAACCCTACTTTTGCGTCGGAGGTTAAAAATAAAACATAGCGAAGTTTGCTAATTAAAAACAATTTGTTATACATCTATTCTTACATAATTATTATAAGTTCATAATTACCACAATTTTCTACTGAAAATCGGATTTGTTGCTGAATTTCATAATTAAAACCAATTTGGCCCGGCGACGACCTCAAATTTCATCGTTAAAGCAACTATTTACTAAAACTTCTTAGTCGACTACTTTACGGAACAGAAATGTGATTAATTTTCGGAAATTTAAGGGTACTTCCTGATCTGGACTACAAATTACGATAAACTACTTTGAGGTTTTGTTAAAACTGTGTGTCTGTGATTATATTTAAATAAATAGGCTATTTAGCTTAGTTAGTTATCTTTAAATAATAAAAAAAATATGTGGCACTCGAGGACTGCCGCGGTAAAGCTATTGCATACCATTTTTCATTCCATACGGAGCAGCTCGTCTCGATCCGTGCAAGCTTCGTACAGACTTACCATATACATATACGTTAAGCGAACGCTCGGCCAAGCTACATGATAGGCGGAGGGTGGGGTGTTAGGTTTTATTTTCGTTACGGAATTTCTTGATTCGGTCGCCGCGCTCAAAGCCCGCAGTTGTAAACAAAAGCTCAAAGTAGTTACTAATTGTAGTAGTGTAATTTTTATAAAACTTTAAAAAAAATGCCTTTTGCCATTTTCTGCCACGCCCCACCATCTTGTGAAATCAACTGTCGTCAGCTGTTTTTCCGGACCGATATGACTTTGGGACCTTCAGAAAAAGAGCCTTCTCTTTTCATAAAGAGATATCGCAGACTATACTTCTGGTGTGGCTTATGTCCTTGGGCAGTGGTAATCATTTACTATCAGGTGAGCCGCTTGTTCGTGTGCCCACTACCTCGCAAAAAAAAAAACTATTGTGCATTTAAATATTTTTCGCGATCAAGACGTGATAAACCTACTTCTTATCAAGAAATAAAAAAAATATCTTTATAATTTTTTTTTTTTTTATAGATGGGAAATCATCAAATGACTTCTCCCGCTGTGGGCATGAGCGGGAGGGCGTGTCAGACTCTTACTGACTAAAACCCATATGTGTTCCTTCTTTCGCCCTGGTGTTCCGGGAGCACGGGAACTCTTTCGAACGATCCCACACTCCCGGTGGGCGCCGGCCCAACGACGGGGCCCCGTCACTTGCTGACACCTCTTTGAGGCGCGCGTGGAACACTAGCGCGCCGTCGACCCGGGCCTGGTCCTAAGCTGGACGGCAAGCTACCCACTGCTCTTCGTCCTCGTCGTCGTCGTCGAAGTTTTTTTTTAAAGATTGAGCTAAATAGTCTATTTTTGGTAGTATAATGGGTAGAATTTGAACACACGACCTCACGATTGCGAGTCCGAGGCCTTAATCATTAGGCTACTGCCGCATTTATTAAGTTTAATCTCTTCAGTCTCATATAACACGTCAGAAAAGAAAAAATAATAATCTTTTTATACTGGGAATAGTAAAATTAAGCTTCTCACCATGTAATTTGAATAGACAACAAACTAAAACCGAAAACAGTGAAAAGTAAAACATACTCACGCATAAAAATATTTAGTATAACATCAGCTTTATACAAATACGGCCTTAAGAAACTTCGAAGCTCGTGATAACATTAGGCAGGTACACAATAATCCTGTATAAGGACCCAGTTTGTTTAAATTTTGAAGTAAACTGCATCTTGTTTAAATATTCCTGTAGAAGATACTAGGTTTTGTTCGTGGCTTCGCTCGCAAGGCCTTTGGTTTTTGTGGTGTGCTTTGAAATTACGTGTTACTACAGGTTAGAAATTAACTAAAAATTTCATCTTAATGTGTTCAGCTATTTTTGCATCCACGTCAGACCATGCTCAGGGTAGTTATTACAAAAGATTGATATGAAAAAGTACACATAGTTATAGGATAACGTTGGAATGATTTGAAAAGTTAAAAGTACCAACTTATTTTTAAGCTTCTGGCCCCGGTTAGGCTGCGGAAGTCTCGGGTTCGATTCCTGAGTCTGGTTTCAAATTTTTCTATCTTTCAAAAATGCAATTATTGTATTTATTTTTAAGCGTTAACTTCGTTCAAATTGTCCGTGCCATCAGACTATAAGAAGGTGTACACAGATACTAACAATATCTCCAGTGTAGTCGGCTAGTCCCTAATGAGATAAGTCGCTGTAACTAAAATCAGTTCAACAAATCTAGCAACAAAACCGATGAAATCAACGTCAAACTACAAGTAAAATATTCATACAAACTTATCCAACTTGCTGTCTTACTTGCTCGGTTTAACACCCTTACAACACAGCATAGCTAATGGTAGTTTAAAGTTCGTACTACCGCGGAAACATAAGCGCAATATATCCTCAAAATATATGCATAACTCTGAAGGTAGTTTTCTTTCTTTGTTATAAAGAACAACTAACTCTTTTGAAAATTCTTTGTGGTCCAATTTTGTAAAATGCGGCCATTTTTACAAGCTTTTGTGTGTTCAGTACGAATTTTGGAAGCTAAATTATTGGTGTACTTATGAATCTTTGGTGACAATACTATATATGGTACCATACATTTTTATTATATTATAATAATAATGTTAGATAATATATAATACATTATGCTAGGTGACCCTACGAACTAACTATATGCAAACTATTAACATTATTTACAACTTGCCTAGTAAACTAAAAAAAAGGGTTACTTAAATAGGGAGTAACAACCAGTTTAGGCTTCGAAGAATTCCTCCCCATCGATGGCAACCGGTATAGTGCCCAGAAGGCTGGCAGCATTGCCACGTTGTTTGACAATGCTTATTCTCTGTGCAAAGAAAAGGCCAGCCTTCTGGTCATGAGATGCACTGACAAGACGCTAATAATAATAATAAACTCTTTATTTTCCAAAAACCTTAGGATACTAAAAGAATATACACTTTTCTGAGATCCTCTTAATATGCTTTATAAAAGCATGTAGCAGGAGGTCTTGCTCTTCAAATAAATTTGTTACTTAGGCCTAGTATTACATAGCGTATCTAGTTTAATATTAAAAAGATGGTTTTAATTTTTCTTTGTCTGTTTGTGAGGGTGTGCGTGTGTGTGTGTGTGTGTGTGTGTCGACGGCCATAGCAGTTGCAAACCTGACGGGTAGGCTCGCATTTCTTATTTTTATTATCATCATTATCATCGGTACTTTTTTTTGTCCGGGCCTACCCGCCAGGTTCACCACTGAGCCACAGGATTTTTTTAACTAAATAGGATAACACATGGAGTTTGAGCTCATTCTTAGTGAGTACTTTAGTGCTGCATGATATCTAGAGCCTGATGATGGAGTCGGAAGGTGTCCATGAGAATTTCTGAATTAAACAAGATAAACCCTAGTTTGGGATCAATTGGTTCGTGTTGAGGAGTACTATTTTTAACACCGAATCCACACTTAACAGCTTGTTATAAAAATATGTTTTTATAACTAATTTATAGACGTGATATCGTTTTATAAATCGATGACCGGGTGCACGTACAAAGCAGAGTCTAAAAAACGTCACGTTATTGATTGGTTTCCAAAAAAAAACAAAAATCGTCGTCGATAAATACATCCAACACTAATGTTGGATCACTAGTGTTTTTCAGTTCGAATTAGTAGTTCCTGAGATTAACGCGATCAACCAAACAAACAAACTGTTCTCGCATAAAATAATATTTTAGAGTACTCAGAAAACTTAAATAAAATTCACACAATCAAACCGAAAAAAAGCTCTACAAGCTCTTATTAACGCCTGCATTTTTTCACCCGGGGACATTGTAATTAAATGAATACCAGCACTTGAACACAAAAAGTAGCTAACATTGTGAATGTTTGTTCTACATTTTAAAATACAAGTGCTATTTGTTCAGAACTCTTTTGTGTAATACAAAGACAACTAATAAACATCAACCAGCTATTTTATGTGGAAAATGATATATTTCACGGCATTTTTTAAAGTGTTTGCTCTTCAAATATTAGTCTTTTTAAAGGTTCATTTCCGTGCATCGCGGCCAAGCACGGAAATGAACCTTTATCCGCGACGCAAAGAAGGGTAATGTGTTTATCAGTTATGTATGTATGTGTGTTCTTTTTGGCGCTATATAGACCAAACGCGAAGGCCGATTTCGATGATTCATACGCCAATCGATTCCTATTAACCTTGCTATTGTTTCAAAAGACATAACAGCATTAAAATGGCTACAGCCAGACGCCATATTGTGATAGAGTAAAAAATAAAGTCAACAAACTATGTGGGGTATGATCGTGTAGTTATTTTAAAATCATGATAAGGTTTCTTAAATATTTATTCATTTAAAATAACTGTTTAGGATATATAGTGATATAAAATTTGTATCAAAATATTTTCACTCAAATTTTCAGTAGTTACAGTTGTTACGTTAGTTTTTTCAGTCTTACAATTAAGCATTAAGAAAGAATAAAATTTTAAAAAAATGTAAAAATCAAAAAACCCGCCTTCTTAAAAAAGATTGAAACAAGATAACCTTAAATGCAGTGCATGTAGTCGGAGGCATTTTAGTTAGTTTAATGGGATTCATGGTTATCTTGTTTCAAAATTTTTGTTTTTTATTTTTAATTTTTTAAACAGCCATTTTTCAGTTGGATGTAAAGAGTTTGTATGTACATTTTTATTTTTTTTTATTGCCTATGGTTGGCAGACGAGCCAACGGCCCACCTGATGGTAAGCGGTAACCGCCGCTCATGGACTACAGGAATGTCAGGGACACACCCAAGCCGCTGCCTACCGTGAAGTGAAAACTCTCTTTAAACCTCGTTTGAAGAAAGACATGTCGTAGCGCTCGGGAAACACGGCAGCAGGTAGTTCATTCCAGAGTCTACACGTACGTGGAAGAAAAGAACGCCGGAATCGATCCGTACAGGACCGTATTGTTTCCAGGTGGAATGGATGAACCCTACTACGATGTCGAGTGGTGCGGTGGTAGAAAGGTGACGGTGGCACTATGTCAAACAGTTCCTCAGTGCACTCCCCGTTGAACAGACGGTAGAGTACGCAAAGTGCACCAAAGTCACGCCTCTGCTGTAAAGACTCCAGTCTGTCCGTGAGATTGGGGTCATCAACGATCCTAACAGCTCGCCTTTGGAGGGAGTCAAATGGATCGAGCAAGTATTTGGGGGCACCCGCCCAGAGATGAGAGCAGTACTCCACGTGCGGACATTTGAACTTTTTTGTATAAATAGCTACGAATTCGTTCGATACTTTGCGCATATGAAATTGTAGAAATCTATTCCTATTTCTACTTTGAATTAAATATTATATAGATTAAATTGAAACAAATCATGCAAGAGCAAGTCGGACCATGCTCGGTGTAGGATTCCGCAGCCTTAAATAATTGTACAAGAGCGAACTTACGCCCTTTTGTTGAGAAAAGTAGTTTTTCAGCTATAACTCAATCACGGTATAATAATAATAATAATAATAATATCTTGGGACAGCTCACACAACGCTATCTGATCCCAAACTAAGCAGAGCTTGTACTATGGAAACCAGACAACTGATAAACATACTTATATATTTCTAAATACATACATATTATAGATAAATAACACCCAGACACAGAATAAACCATCGTGCTCATCACACAAAGTTTTATCCTGGGTGGGGATCGAACCCACGACCTCTTGCGTAGCAGTCGGATACACTCCCACCGCGCCACAGAGGCAGTCGAGGTATATTCGACCATGTCCAAAATAATTTAAGTTTAAAGTATTTATTAACCTTTGTGATTTTTTTCATATTTTTTGTCACACAGTTCAGAAGTTAAGGGGGGGGGACACAATTTGCAACTTTCGGAGTGATGTTTTAAAATTTAGCTTTCAAACTAAGTAGTGACAACTAGAAGACACCTTTTCACCAAATTTCATCAATATTTATTTAGTAGTCTTTGAGTAAAATGCCTCTGACATACGGGCGGACAGACAGACGGATATGATGAAACTATAAGGGTTCCGTTTTTTGTCATTTTGGCTACAGAACCCTAAAAAAAAGGTAAAAGAGGACAGTGAGACGCTCACACGAGCAACTTATGCTTAATGTATTATAGAATTTTATAAGCTACGGGTCTTAACTGCGTTAATATTTTATTTTAAGGCTAAATACCTTTGGTTATTGCCCGACGTTTCGACAGTATTGCAACGGCCGTGGTCACGGGTAGACGCAATACGGTCAAAACGTTGGGCAATAAACAAAGGTATTTAGCCTTAAAATAAAATATTTACGCGATTAAGACCCGTAGCTTATAAAATTATATAATGTGTACAAATCCCGAAAGTTTACGAACATATATATGCTTAATGTATTTTAATATTATCTACCTTTTAATATAATAAAGAGTATAAACAAGTATACACAAGGTGTGCAACTTTGTGTATACTTTTTATATTGAACAGGATATAAATGAGGACAGGGCAATCGCAATATGAGGTTAGGGCAATCGCAATATGAGGTTAGATGAGATAACCTATAAAGAAGCTACGCTTTATACACCCGCACAGCGCCCGTAACATTCTAGTTTTGCACCAGTGCCCGTTGGATGCTTAATAATATATTGATTTTAATCTCACTTCTGTTATTCCTTACTAAAATTGAATTTGAATCTTTATATCTATACTAATATTATAAAGCGGAAGAGTTTGTTTGTTTGCTTTGTTTGTTTGTTTGTTTAAACGCGCTAATCTCAGGAACTACTGGTCCCATTTGAAAAAATATTTTTTGTTGGATAGCCCATTTATCGAGGAAGGCTGTAGGCTATATAACATCACGCTATAACCAATAGGAGCGGAGCAGCAATGAGAAATGTTGCAAAAACGGGGAAAATTTACGTAGACGAAGTTGTGCGGGACAGCTATAATTTGATCTGTCACAGACTACATATAATACCTACATTGTACAAAACTGTTGCTAGCACGTACTAGACTTGGGACCTGTTTTCATTTGAAAAAATATTTTTTGTTGGATAGCCCATTTATCGAGGAAGGCTGTAGGCTATATAACATCACGCTATAACCAATAGGAGCGGAGCAGCAATGAGAAATGTTGCAAAAACGGGGAAAATTTACGTAGACGAAGTTGTGCGGGACAGCTATAATTTGATCTGTCACAGACTACATATAATACCTACATTGTACAAAACTGTTGCTAGCACGTACTAGGCTTGGGACCTGTTTTCGGGACATTTTTTCCCGTATCTTCCCCAAAATCGAATTCAAATATAGTCTGCATAGGTATTTTATTCGAATGATTTCAGTGAATTTAATGTATAACGAGCAATAGATATATTTAAATTGTGACATTAAAGCGTTGTTTTGATTATTAAATATTGTGTAATTATGTTATTTTATAAAAATATTTTATGAACTACTTTATTTTGCTTTAATTTATAATTATTATACAAATTGTATGTTAAATATTAAAATGGGTTTAAAATTGTTAAAACTGCCATCACTACTTAAGACAAAAAAAAATTAAAAGATTTTGCATGCAAAGACGCCAATTGTGAATATAAATTTTATTCAAAAGAAAACCATTAAATCAGTAAAATAATTTAAGTGTTCTCCATTTTGCCCTTTTCTCCTTTTTAGGGTTCCGTACCCAAAACAGAACTCTTATAGTTTCATCATGTCCGACGGTCGGTCTCTTTGTCAAACTTTTTAAGGTTTCTAAAATAGTTTTTTGATAAAGTGAATATTTTCGGAAATAGTCAAAAAGTTGTAAAAATCTTTGGACCATAGTACCAATAAATAAAAAAAATTACAAAAGAAAAAAACTTATTAGCAATTATTTTCAAGATGATTGGACATACCGTTTTTTAATTAATGCCTAAAAACTGCGCTTCTTAACAAAAGGACGTAAGTGCCAAGATATTCTTTTCTGCTGCTTCTTCTGATATGCTCTCTTATTCTTTTCATATGTAGTACCTAACAGCTGCGGAACCTTGCATTGTGCATGATACGACATGCTCTTGCACGGTTTTTAAGGTTCCGTAGCCAAAATGGCAAAACGGAACCCTTATTATTAAATTATCAAAATTATTAAGACCAGGCGAGGGTAGTTGAAAACCCCGCGCCTCACGGAGACATCGCTAAGCTGCCATCAGTCGACCCGTGACCACGGTTGGTGCAATTCAATCGAAACGAAAATAAAAGGTTCCTACCTTTAAATAAATCACGCGATTAAGTCCCGAAATATATTTATTAGGAACCCTTATAGTTTCGTCATGTCCATCCATCCGTAGCTTAACCCAAGGACTGTTAGTGCTAGAAGGCTGTCATTTTGCATGGATACACATAATACTTACGCCAACAAATCTTGAAAATTTTTTTTGAAGGTACCTCTCCCCTATCCCCTATATGAAAAGTGGGGTTTCTCACCTATATCATCGTGTGGGGTATCATTAGATAGGTCTTTTAAAACATTTAGGGTTCAGATTTAGGGACCCGTTTGTGAAATATTAAGCTTTAAGTGCAAATTTATTATATTGATGTAGCATTATTAATGAGATTATATATTGAATTAAATTAAATAATTAAAAGTATGTGAAAATATCACGATATATAGTGAAATTAAAAGGAAAACTATCACAGCTAAGAAGGCTTTACAAGTTTACGAGCAACAGCTGATGAGATGAGAAGTAACAAAATTTCGTACAAATTCCATTGAAAATTATTATTAAGTAGGTATAACGTTGTAAGTATGAAATAAAAACAACAGAAAGCCCACTTCTTAAGCTGCATTATTCGAATGGGGGTGGGGAGTACGGAATCCTATATTGTGCGTGGCCCGATATGCACTTGCCCGGCTTTATACACTATAGAACTGTTTTGTTTGGAAGATGGAATAAATCTTTGCTTATTTTTCTACCAACGTAACATGTTCCAAAGTACCTTAGACATTGTACCCTGCAAAGAAAGCCCAGCTTTGCAGCGATAAGGAAGCGTGCGAACCAGTATGACGCAAGTTACTGACTTTTGTATTTTGTACTTACTTTGGCCAATAGTTAAGCGCATATAGTTTTTACCTTTGTTGTAAGTAGATGCTCCTACTATATTGTACCCACTAAGGTTGATTTTGGTTTATCTCAAGTTTCAATTTTTTAATAATATAATTTGAATCAGTCCTTTAACATGGTGTATAGTATATTAGTCGCAGCACCTTACCCCCATATAAAGTTTATAAACATTGTAAAATTGGCAATTTGGAAATAGTGCCGCGAGTTTTTATTGCCAGGTTCTATTTTCAGGCTTTACCTATTGTTTTCGTGATAAATTACGGCCATTCTTTCCTGTCTTTTGCAAATTATGTATTTATTTATCAAGTAACAGTCAAATGGCCAATATTTAAGCACATAAAGTTGTACCCATTGAGGGTGATATATCAAATCTCGTGTACTCTTTTTCTAATATTTTTGACCTCTTTTTTGCATCAGTCTTCTAATATGGTGTATAATATAATGGTGGTAGCACCTGACCTGCATATACAGTTTATAAATAAAATAACATTGTAAACATTGGCAATTTGAAAAGAGTGGCCACGAGTTTTTATTGCCTGTTCTTTTCTTGGGCTTTGCCTATTATTTGCGAACAGGCATTACAAGTAAATGTAAAATTGACTTTTCACAAGTGTAGCTTTTGCTTCTTAAGTGTTTTTTTTTTACATTTAAAGCGGCTGTAGCCTAACCACTGTTAGATCCGCAGAGGGGTAACGGTTTCCTCACTTAGTTCTTTTCGTAATGTCTCTTCAAATACGTCAGATTCCTCGGCTTTTCAGACTTCAAGAGTGAAAGAATATCTATCTTGCACAGTATTTTTCTTGCTAGTTGCTTGCCATTTGGTAAGTAGTATTGTGTGTCATAAATTTATGAAAGTAGTTTGCCTAGCATACATTATGACAAAACTGACAAGTACAAAACCAATTTGCTATCATTCATTATCAATTACTATGCAGGAGATATTATAATGTACAAGTGAATGCGCAGACACAAATGCGACATTTTTCTAAAACGGTCACTCATCTATTGACTGTAACCTTGTTGTCTGTTGTCTCGTTGTGCTCGGTCGCCACTGAGTCAGAGAATATTACTGACAAGCTGACCCGCGCAACTGCGTAAATTTTCCCCGTTAGCAATATTTTTGTTATATGCTTCTTCCCTGTCTTCCTCGATAAATCTAACAGTAGTTCCTGAGATTATCGCGTTCAAATAAACAAACACACACACTCTAACAAATCGAACTACCTATCTGGACTATGTTACTAGACCTCAAATTTATCTTCTCTTCTTCAATTTTCTCTTCCTTTCATGCTCGCAAGTTGAGCCCTCGCATGCGCCATCTAGTCGGTAGTTAAAGAACTATCACGGCTTTTGTTATAGTTCTTTGATATATTGTGTAGTTCGTTTGTGGTTCGATTCCAGCCTCGATTCGGCATACGGAAGTCTCGGGTTTGATTCCTAAGTCTGGAAATCAAATTTTTCAATCTTTCAAAAATGCAATTATTGTATTTATAAAGTAATTGGCAAGAAATGCCTATAAATATTACTAAAAGAATATATCCTTTTATTTTCTACTTTCTAGATCGGTATAAGCTAGAAACTTGGACCATGTATCACAAAAGGATAAACAAGACATCGATTAGAACAGCTGAGTGGCGCGAATGTAATTTATTGCTGAGCGTATAAGAGAGGTAGGGCGCAACGAGTTTCTTCGCTCAATTTGAACGGCGCATTTAGGGAATTACCTCTACAGAAAACCGCATTGAAACAACAACTTGATATTGTATTTATGACAGTGTATATATGGTAGAGCTCACTTGTTTTTTTAAGTCGTACTACCGTTCATGCAAAGGAATTAATGTTATGCCTATTTTAACTCTGCTGTTGCTAAAGTTCATTGATATTGTATTTATTTACAATAAGGTTGGTAGGTAATTCGTAGTAAGCCTGTTTGTCACTTATAAAAAAAACATTTTGAGGTGATAACGTCTTATAAATCGATGACAGGGTGCATGCACCAAAAAGTGGCATGTAGGAACAGTCACTTTTTTGATTGGTTGCTAAGCAACGCGAATGGTGATTCCGCCTGCTGATAGGCTGTAGTATTATGGCCGGGTCCACTAAAGCTGTCACAGGCAGAGTTGTTTAGAACAATGTAATCAATGTTTTGGCGATTGCAGCGACACCATTTTTTTATAGTTCGAAAGTATTTATACAATATGATCTTGTACAATATGATCTGAACAAAATGTAAAATGCAAATATAGCAATTTGACGAAAATAACGATAAATTGTTGAATCATTTTTAAGGTACTACAAGTATCAAAAAACCTAAACTTTTTATATTAAAAAAAGAAGACCCACAATTATACTAGATACTAGTGTCATTATTTGTTTTTAAACTTTCGCGATGTTTACACATATTAGAATATTATCGGGACTTGATCGCGTGAAATTTTTAAAGGTACGAACCTTTTATTTACCCGACGTTTCGATCGAATTGCACCGATCGTGGTCACGGGTCTACTGTCGACCCCTGACCACGGATCGTGATCAGCGGATTAAGTCCTGATTGTATTCTAGTAAGGTCATGAATTATTATTCAAAATTTTAGACTATTTTTACAACAGAAAGCAAGTAAAATCGTATCATAAACAAAATATCATTACATTTATAGTTTCATGAACATATCCAACTAATAAAAGCTTGTTATTACTACAATAGCTATTTTCCACATGCACACGTCAAAAGTGTTAGTGAATTGCAAACGAATGAAACTATAATTGGGAACTCGTGGTTCAACGCTGGCGAACGGTTTGATTTTCAAACGCAAATACCGTCAAATAGATGCCCAGTTCCCTGTCGAACGGAGCTATGTATTTTTTAGAGCTTTGTGATGCTATTTTGCCCCGTTTTTATTTGAAAGTGCTTGGCAATGTTCTTTAGCTTTAAATTAAATGATCCTGTCATCTTTCAATCCAAAAAAGTTCGAAATTGAACTTTACCAACGTATAGAAAGATCGTTTTTAAATCTGTAGGGATAAAACATTATAGCAACTAGGTTATGTAGGTATCTGCATACTTCAAATGAAAAATTTGCCTCCATGATTCTTATGAATAGTTCTAATGACCTGGGTGTGGAATCACATACAGAGTTACGGATAGCACAGTATTTAAAAATAATAATGAGTACTAATTATATCACGACTGCCTCTGTGGCGCGGTGGGAGTGTATCCGATTGCCACGCAAGAGGTCGTTCGTGTTCGATCCCCACCCAGGATAAAACTTTGTGTGATGAGCAAGATGGTTTATTCTGTGTCAGGGTGTTATTTGTCTATAATATGTATGTATTTAGAAATATATAAGTATGTTTATCAGTTGTCTGGTTTCCATAGTACAAGCTCTGTTGGTATATAAGTAGATAGATAGTTTGGGATCAGATAGCGTTGTGTGAGTTGTCCCAAGATATTATTATTATTATATCATGGCCACTTCCTGATTCCTACTGTAAGTGACGTTACCTTCGCTCAATTGAAACGTTGTTGCCGGCTGATAAGAAAATGTCTGCATGATAATTTTCTATCTCACACACATGCTTATGTGAGGGAGATAGAACATGATCATACACATTTTCTAGTGTGAGTTGCTTGAGCGCGTTGTATGAAGGTTACTTTTTGTACTTTTACTTAGTATCAAGTGACATCAGGACACCGAATCTTGAAACGTCTTCCAAATAAAGCAATTTGAGCCCGTAAACAAGTGCCACGAAAACCCTAATCTCATAAAAAAAATATATTCCAGGCTTAGCACGCGCAATGACGTCATTCTATTCTACGCCACTTATGTAAGGGCAGAAGTGGTCTGTAACTCAGTGTCCATCAAAAATGTCAATGAGTTAATTGACCGAGCGTGGTGCATATACACAAATCAAATCTTTCTTCTCAAGATTCGGTCTACTCAAGATCCCCCTAAGGGTACCTGGGGTAATTCTTCCAGGCGATGTCCGGTGTGAGTGGTGTCACTCGCCACCTGTAAATACAGGCGGGTCCCTAGGTAACGGCTGCAATATTATTTGAATTACTAACGATACATGGGCAAAATTACGTCGCTTTATATCCTACAGCGGACTTTAAGTCTTGCGTAAGTACAAAAACCGGGCAAGAGCATGTCGGATTATGCTCCGTTTGTTCATGGTACTTACGCCCTTTTGTTGAGAAACGCAGTTTTTCGGCAATAACTCAATAACGCTATTTTCGATCTTATCTGAAATAATTTTAGTTTAAGGTATTTATCTTTGTGATTTTTGACACGTGGGACACGATTTTTGCAACTTTCGGAGCGATTATTTTTAAAAATATAAATATTATAAAAAACTTGATGAAGCTCGTGCTGGCAGTTGACCATAAAGACACTTCACAAACTTGTATAATTATGTACATTTTATTTTTATTTTTTCTTCTTAAAAAGTTAATTTAGATATTTAATCTTAAGTGTATGTGGAAGAGTGGCAGCCTCCTAACACAGGTAACATACAAGCCTAAAAGGAGCGCTCCAAACAATTCTGTAATAAGATTAAGCACAGTTACTGGAAATAAATAATTTATTAAAAATTTACTAATTTTTTCAACGATCAGCGACGATCATTGTTATGATTTTCTTTAAGCCAAAGTACGCTTTGTAGATTTCAGCCACAATTTCCGCAACCAAATTTCTGAGGTAAAATTTCCGCGCTTAAGGTGTTAAATCAGCCGAATACCTAACCTAACCAGAACGTAAAATCAGACACAAAACTTCGGTCGCATACCTTCGACATAGGTAGTGTGTTTAGATATGATTGATTAGACAGCGTTTGTTTTATACATTTTCACGAGGTCTCTACTTTGCTGTTAGTTTTACTACGAGGTATTTCTTCTCGCTAAAACTGATATTAACTTAATTATTATTCTTATTTTTACTACAAACTGCGGCGCTTCAAGCTTATAATCAGTTTGTTTATTCCATTCAGTTTTCTTGTTGCGCTTTTAATGAACGCAAATTGTATAAAAGATTTAGCTTTAGTTCTGAGTGATTTTTCTTTCGTTTCATTTTATTTTTCACTCTTAAAAAGTGCAGTCTTTTTCGTGCGTATTACTTTTCCGTATTTAAATAAATAGGTAATATTGTAACTATTCTCTATAATAGGAAAAGATTTTTAAATTTTAAAGATTTTTTGTTCAACTGTGGGCTGATGCAGCGGTATTGCATATGATTGATAATCAAGGTAGTGGGTTCAACTTCCAAGTGCAAAGTCAAAGTCAAAAATACTTTATTCATTTATGTTACAAATGCAACGCTTATGAACGCCAGACAAAATTTAGAATATAATGATTCTACATTTAATGCCGAGTTCGCAAGAGCGAACTTGGCATTAAATGTAGAATCATACGGGATGTAAATCAATGTAGAATGTTTAATCATACTCTTGTAAAGCCGTGAGAAAAGAACTTGGCAATAAAAACACATGGCCATTTTTTTTAAATGCCATTTTTTACAATATTTTTGTATTTATACATTTAAGCCAATAGGTGCTGCAACCATTACACCATGAAACTCACGCAAGCAATTACCATAATATGTAAACTGGTTTAATCAAGTTTTAAATGAATTAATTAAATTAATTAGCGACTTTGTAAGATTCATAAATGTTTGTATGGAGTCTAGTAATATCTATTATCTGGTATTATCGAATCTGTTAAATGTATGTCTGTCAGTAGTCCTTCATGACACAGAGTTTGCAAACTATTTTTATAAATCTGTTTACATAAGTGAAAAAAAACCTATAGGTAAGTTTTAACACAACTAAATGAAGAGACGAGCAGTTCGTAAGCCTGTTGGTACATAAGCGTCACACTACTGATAATATCAGTGACACCCAAATCTTTGTTTGGCAAAGATCTGTATATACCTAGTCTGGCCATAAATACTGTTACAATTAAAAATAAGAAAGATATTACATTTGAATTTGGAATCTGTCATTTTTATACGATTGTTCATTGTATTTTCTAATTTTGGCGCCAATACATTGTACAATATTTTGCTATATTAAAATGGAGTGGGGTGATAAAGAAAACCGAATCGCTGTGATTGCATTACACAAAGTTGGTATGGAGCCGAATGTAATTTTTAAAACTCTCCATACGCTTGGTATTAGTCAAATGTTTGTGTACCGGGCTATTAATAGGTACAATGAGACCTTCTCTGTTTGTGACAGAAAAAGATCTGGCCGTCCACGTAGTGTTCGTACGAAAATGGTGGTCAAAGCAGTAAGGGAAAGAATTCGAAGAAATCCTGTCCGAAAGCAAAAGATTTTATCTCGGGAGATGAAGATAGCACCCAGAACCATGTCACGCATTTTAAAAGATGACTTAGGACTTGCAGCCTATAAGAGACGCACTGGTCATTTTTTAACTGATAATTTAAAAAAGAATAGGGTGGTAAAATCGAAGCAACTACTGAAGCGGTACGCAAAGGGAGGTCACAGAAAAATTTTGTTTACGGATGAGAAAATCTTTACAGTTGAGCAACATTTTAACAAACAAAATGACCGTATTTATGCTCAAAGCTCTAAGGAAGCTTCCCAATTAGTCGACAGAGTGCAACGTGGGCATTATCCGACTTCAGTGATGGTTTGGTGGGGTGTTAGCTATGAAGGAGTGACTGAGCCATATTTTTGTGGAAAAGGTATCAAAACATCGGCACAAGTGTATCAAGATACCATTCTTGAGAAGGTAGTTAAACCCCTTAACAACACCATGTTCAATAACCAAGTATGGTCCTTCCAACAAGACTCAGCGCCGGGTCATAAAGCTCGGTCCACGCAGTCTTGGTTGGAAGTGAACGTTTCGGACTTCATCAGAGCTGAAGACTGGCCGTCGTCTAGTCCCGATCTTAATCCGCTGGATTATGATTTATGGTCAGTTTTAGAGAGTATGGCTTGCTCTAAACGCCATGATAATTTGGAGTCCCTAAAACAATCCATACGATTGGCAGTGAAGAATTTTCCCATGGAAAGATTGCGTGCTTCTATTGATAACTGGCCTCAACGTTTAAAGGACTGTGTTGCAGCCAATGGAGACCACTTCGAATAAGCTTTTTATATTTTGAATTGTTTTTTATTTATGTATTAAACTAACACACTGTAAAAGTAATAAATATTATTTGCAATAAAAAAAAATGTTTTTTCTTCGTAACAATATTTATGGCTAGACTAGGTATATCGCACTACGCGCTTGATTTAAGACATTATATTGTAAGTTTTTTTTAAAGACGACTCCCGCAGTAAGGTACAAGCCCTGTGTCGCGGGGGACTTTACAAACATACCAAGTCGCAAACACAAATCACACCCAGACCCGGAACAACAATTTGTGGATCACACAAAGTGATGTAGTGATCTAGATCATAAACATAACATAACATCACTATTTCACGGCAATATAACTTAAACTGTGTTGTTACCCCCAAGACGGCATATGGCTTAAACCTACCAACTATACCAGTGATGCTTGTTTTTAAGCTATTGCATAGCTTTTATCGTGAGCTTCGGGTTTTGCGCGCGACCGTATCAAGAAATTCCGTCACGAAAATAAAACCTAACACGCCCCACTCTGCCTACCATGTAGCTCGGCCGAGCGTTCGCTTAACGTATATGTATATGGTACGACTGTACGAAGCTCGCACGGATCGAGACGAGCTGCTCCGAAATATAATGAAAAGATAAGAATTTAAATATCAAATTTAATTAATGCAATTATTTTTTTTTTTTTTTGTGTTTTTAGTTTAAAAAAATCTATGCAATAGCTTTACCGCTGTCCCCGAGTGCCACACATTTATTCTAAAACATTACTAGTTTGGTTCCTTATATATTACTGGTGCAGTAACCTTTTAGGTACCTACGTTGTGTCGTTTTCCTCATTATGTTTCCAAGTAAACGCCAACTTTAAGAACGAACGAAAATAATCGCAAAATATAAGAAAATTCGCGCAGTTTTCTGAGTATAATTTTCTTTCATTAAAAGCGCAACAAGCAACATTTATAGAGCGTAAACAATTTGATTAAAAACTTAAAGCGAGGACAGAGGCGACGAAGATAACTAGGGCCGATGGCAGTTCATAATAAAAAAAAATCACAAGCTTGATCGAGCTCTATGATTTTTACTCAACCGGCGGTGTATATGACCGACATCCACGCAGGCGGATCCATGGATGGTAGCTAGTTTATGATTGTTTTTGTTTCATAATACTAATCCAAACTAATATTATAAATTTGAAAGTAACTCTGTCTGACTGTTAAGTTTTCACGCCTAAACCACTGAATCCATTTAGATGAAATTTTGTATAGAGATAGTTTGAGCCCCAGCAAAGGACATACGATAGTTTTTATCGCGATAAAGGACATCTACGCTGGCGAAGAGAAAAACCACGGAAATAACCTGTATAGGGTAAAACCAGGAGAGATGGAGCAGCGGGTGAGACGGACCATCGTAATTTCTACCAAACTATTAAATTTATTTAAGCTAGCAACATTTACGCGTACTTGCCAACCAATTTGCTCTGTGCTTAAAGCAAGACGGTTCGTTTTTGCCTTGTAAAATTAATAATATACGCATTATAAGGTTTTGGAAGCGTGATTTTTTAAGCGTTAATTATTTCTAAAAAAAAGCTATGATTGTGATTGTGTGATTATATTAGAGTAACAATTGATTATTAATAGTTACTAACTACAACACTAAATTGTATAATAGTTATTAATTTACTGGTTTTACCCTATGTTTATTTTTTTTATTTTTTTAAAAAGACAACTCCCGCAGTTCAAACAAGCCCTGTGTCACGGGGGACTTTACAAACATACAAGTCACGGACACAAATTACACCCAGACCCGGAACAACAATTTGTGGATCACACAAAGTGGTGTCCCGTGTGGGAATCGAACCCAAGACCTCTTGAGTAACAGTCGGACACACTCCCACCGCGCCACAGAGGCAGTCAAGCGATTGCGATATAAGTCAAGTATTGTATATTATATCGCAACATCAAAATAATAATGTATACCTACTGTTTTAGTAATCTCGATGTATACCGCTTTTCGTCTACAAATTTATCCGCTCTGAAGCTATCAACGTTTTTTCCTGATTGGTGGGATGATATAGGTCAAATTTATTATTATTCATGAAGTTTCGCGGCGATCCGTCTTTTGTCTCTTTCTCTTTGTCCAGTATGTGCCTACACTGAAGCTATAAATAAAATACAAAATGACAGGGACAGTAGAGTAATTCCTCGGTTCAGCGAAGCGGAAAACTTAACAGGACTTGAAATAGATACTTTTATAGATGTGCCTTATTCCATTTATTTTGTGGGACGTGAACGAGGGCAGTTGAAAGCGTTATGGTGTTTATTTCATAGTTACTTTGTGGTAACTAGGTGAAGGACAGATCAAGGGAATATAAAAATGAACATACAAAAAATTATTAGAGTGTTTTAAGAGCAAATATTTAATTAAAAAATAAAAACCACTACGACAACCTTTCAGGGTCCTTGCTTTATTCACCGTCTTTTTCTTCGTTTTCGCGTCAAGCCCGCGCTTCTGACTGTCAAAATCTTGTCATAATGGTATATTATAGAGAGCTGCGCTTAGAAATGCATTGCGCATGCGCGCGGACATCTTTAAGCGCACCGCGCATGCGGCAGTTCGTCAAACGAAATGATCATGATCTCGCGACTTCGTACGCATTGATATCGAATCCGCGTGAATTTTGAAAAATAGGATGACGGCGCGCGGCTTATTGAGATAAAACATGTAATAATAATAAAAAATGTGTGGCACTCAGGGACTGCCGCGGTAAAGCTATTGCATAGCAATTTTTAATAACTTAAGCAATTATAATTATTTATTTATTTTTTATTTACGCAGTATTTTTTTTTTCATTACATTTCGGAGCAGCTCGTCTCGATCCGTGCGAGCTTCGTACAATCGTACCATATACATAATTATACGCTAAGCGAACGCTCGGCCGAGATACATGGTAGGCGGAGTGGGAGGTGTTAGGTTTTTTTCGTTACGGAATTTCTTGATTCGGTCCAAGCCCGCGATAAAAGCTATGCAATAGCTTAAAAATAAAAACTTTTATTTAACACATAAATATATCACTTTTACAATACAACCAGCATTAATTTGAAGTAAAAAATTTTAAGTATAAACCCTGTCATTCAAACTAGGCTGAGAGGCCTGTACCTTGAGAGATAGTGAATTAACCTACATGTAGGTACTTGTGTACCTTTTTAAATTAGATTTGTACTAAAACTTTTGTGGAATTCGCATCTTATTTGGTGCCGTAGTTTTTTATGATGCGCGATACACACTGACAGTCAGACACACAAAAATTCTGAAAATAATTATTTTGTCTTCTGCTGATGGTTTATAGATCCTCCACATTAAATTTTCTTAAATATCTGAAAGTACAGACATCGAACAGTCGCTATGTTTTTTAAACATAACTAGCAATGTGCCCCACACAGCACTTATGTTAACCCCTCCAGCTAAACTCTGCTGGCTGGTATTAGGAGAGGGTTCACTTCAGTAGTATTAGCGTATGAATCCGCGACCTCACGCTTGCGAGAGTCTGATACCCTAACTATTAGGCTATTGCCGCTTTTTATTATATGTATGGATATAGATAAAAATATTAGGAAGTGTTGTTGTCGTGACAAGGGTACTAGTATCTATTTTTTTTATTTATTAAGGCGACTCTTGCAGAAGGGTACGAGCCCTGTATCGCGGGGGACCTTACAAACTTACATGTCACGGAAACAAAGTACACCCAGACCCGGAACAACAATTTGTGGATCATACAACAAAGTAAAAAATAAATAAATCATTTATTCGAAACCTACCCATTTTACATTTTTGTAAGCCTGCCAAACTGCATAGCAGTTTGTCGGCAGTGAGAAAGTGGTGTCCCGTGTGAGAATTAAACTCACGACCTCTTGCGTAGCAGTCGGACACACTCCCACCGCGCCACAGAGGTAGTCATAAACGACTAGTTAAATTTAAATTTGAAAACTTAAGGCACTATTCCATAAAGCTAGTTACTTGTATACAAGTTACAAATTTTATAAAATGTATACAACTGGTATGAGGTATTCGAACCTGTACAAAATATTTAAATCAATAGTGTTTTGTTGTTGAATATGTTTCTAATGCAAGCAACTTGTACGCATATGTTACGTCATACTTGTATAAAAGACTAACGGAATAGCGCTTTCAAATATGATGCCTTTAAAACGTTGCTGTCCGATAATACCCCTCAAGAAGTAACATCACGGGACTCAAAAAGTTAGTTTTTGAGTAGTGTATGAAGTACAAAGACGACTAATATCATATTGTAACCTTCAGCAATCCTTACAATAAACCGAAGCTAGGTATTTTGTTTTGTTTCAATTGTCACAGAGGAATAGTATTGTCTTTAGCTATCATAACGCTTACGTAGATATAATTTATACGGACCGTTAGCAACGTAAGGCAGACACTTTTTTATAATATAGATTTTTCAAATATAAAAGCTCAAATATGAAAGGGCCATCATTTTATTTCGGTCGGATCCCCTTACTATTTTACGCCAAGTCAATCTGTCTTTTGTTGGGCTTCCTTAAGGCCTCTTTGTATAACTGTCCACCAGGTCAGTGGCGAGCGGCCTTTATCTACCTCTCTTCTGCTCCGGTATATTTAGGGCAATCTGTACAACAAGATCTTCTTTACGGCCTCTTGACATGTCCGTACAACATGCGGCGACTCTCGGCGATTTTATCAGGTACGTACTGGTATGATTTTAAAGCTACCTCGGACATACTTGTTACGGATTCTGTCAAGCCGTGTTACACCTCCCGCCCATCTAAGCATCTTCATTTCGGTGTTGTGGAGTTTTTGCTCATGCGTCTTTTATGTTGTCCAGCACTCAGTCACACACAACAATGCTGGGCGCACTGCTACTTTATATACTTTGCCCTTTGTTCTTGTGGGAATACGTGGATCGCTATACACCAGTAAGTTTTCTTCACTTCTGCCATGCGACACTGAATCTGTGAGTCATGTCTGCATTAACGGTAAGCATGGAGCCTAGATATTTGAACTTCTCTACTGTAGATATAGGTGTCGATCTTATGAAGATAGTTTTAGGTATCACGTATTCGCTGAAAGAGCATTTCAGGTACTCAGTTTTGCCCCGACTAACGCATAGACCTAGCTTTTAAGAGCGTTTTGTGTCGGCAGCCAGAACAATATCGTCGGCGTTAAGCATAATCCACGGCAGCGAAGACGGTATTTCTTTGGTGAGATAGTCTATCATCAGGTTGATTTATACAATACACTACACAAGAATAGAAATACAATACACAATATGAAAGGGCCAAAGCAAGGTATTTAATTTTTCTAACATATAAGGCTGTATATGTGTGTTTTCCATGCGTAGCATGTAGCCCCCCACCGAATGAACGGTTTTTGTTTTATTAGAAAACTAGTTCCATCTGTTTTGATGAAAATCCATTAAGGAGTTTTGAATTTTAGAAGAGGAATATTGCGAGTCAAGGGTCTTTAGGTGCCTGCCACTCGATATGATGAGAGTATCTGCCCATAATTTTCTTTGTTATAGGTCTCTCTTTTTGTGTGCGGTTTGTCAATCTATTTTGGTTAGTAGATTAGTATTATGAGTATTTCCTCACTACTTCAATCTTGGTGATTCACAGATCGAGGGTGGATGGTGGGATCCCTCCTTAATAATCTACTATGATAGATTTCTGCCATGTGACGCCTGATTCCATCAGTTTTGGATATCTGTAAATTGATAGGTGTTTTGTTATATTAGAAGCCAACTAAAAAGTACTATGTCCATATAATTTTTTATCGTATCATTTCGTGTTTATGGATCCATCCAATGGATATAAGTCGACAGAGAGGGTGGTGTCCAAGGCACGTGTTACGAAAATGATTATCTATATGTTAAGCGAATTATGTTGCTGACTATACTTCTTCATTGTCTAACTTGGTCTATGTATTTAGGCTTACTTAAACCCGTTACATCTGCAATTGTCTTGAGTTGGTACGTTGAATGTAACAACTGTACAGTCCATCTGTTTATATTACATGTAAAATGAATTTGAGATTTGTATTGTGAAATTATTGAGTTTCATTTTAAAAAGATAGCTTTTATCTAATACTAGCTGTCCAGCATATTCGTCTTCGTAATTTTCCCTGTTTTTGCAACATTTCTCATTGCTAATCGGCTCATATTGGCCGTAGCGTCATGATGTCAATAAATAGGCTATCTAACAGTAAAATATTTTTTCTTGGTATTAAATAAAGCATTTTTCCTAGTCTGTAGAATTCGTACTGAAATTCCAACATCGTGTTGTTATATAGAAAATAGTTTACATAATTGCGTACATCTTTGCCAAGCCTATACCAATAATTATGTACATTCATAATCACTGCAAATTATTTTGAATAGGAAACTGACTACATTTGAATTAATTAATTCAGTTTTAGATTACACTGCGTGAATAATATGGAAATACGCAAACAGTTTCGCTGAGACACAAAACGTGGATAACATTATTACGTAATTCAGCTGCCTGTTAATTTATATATTTACCTACAGTACTATTATTTACCTAAAGATTTATATTATATTCATATATATATATATATATATATATATATATATATATATATGAAAATAATTAATTATATCTAATAAAAATAATATCTTGTTACAACTCACAAAACGCTATATGATCCCAAAGTAAGCAGAGCTTGTACTATGGTATTAATATACTATATACTTATATATTTCTAAATACACATATATTATAGATAAATAATAATAATAATATCTTGGGAAAACTCACACAATGTCATCTGATTCCAAACTAAGCAGAGCTTGTACTATGGTAACCAGACAACTGGTAAATATATTTATATATTTCTAATTACATACATAGTTAGTTTTACCTGGGCGAACAAGAAAACCGCACTTAGCCTCACAATTGGGCCATTGTACGTGTTCTACTTATCTATCTGTCACTCCAGCCAACCGATGCACTCCCAAAACGCCAGCAGCTTGCCCAAGTTGCTGCAGGCTTCCTGAAGGGATGTTGGTGATGCTAGGAGTCGTGCCCGTTGTTCTGTTACACTGCCACACTCCGTGAGCACGTGTATTGGTGTTTCTTCTGCCTTCATACATCCTCTGCAAAGGGGACTATCCGTCACCCCTATCCTGAAAAGATGCTTGTTTAGGGGACAGTGGCCTGTGATAATGCCTATGGTTTTTCGCAAATTGTCCCTGGTCAGCCTGATGAGATTGCGAGTGAGTCTTTTGGACATCATTGGAATCGCCTCTTTCGTGTGTCTGCAGTCATCGGTATTGTTCCATTCTGCTTGGTGGGAAGTCTCAGTTTTTTCATGCAGCCATGATTTTATTTGAGAAATGGGCAGGGGGAGTAGTGGTTCTGGTCCGTATGTGATTAAATTAGATCCCTGCCTTGCCAGTTCATCTGCTGCGTCGTTGCCTATTGAGTTGCTGTGCCCTTTGATCCATTGCAGGGTCACTGTGTTGGGTCCGGTGATCTCCTGAAGGGCCATGTGACAGTCCATGACAAGGGCTGAATTGATTGTTCGGTTTTGTAGTGCTAGGAGTACGGAGGCACTATCCGAGACAATTTTTATGTTGAGACCCTTGATGTCTCTTGCCGCAACCGCTTGGGCCGCTCTGGTGATTCCAATACATTCGGCCTGGAATATTGTGTTCCTTTTGTCTAAGGATGTTGACAGTCTTATGTTGAGGTCGTCCGAGAACACACCGGCTCCGGTTCCCTTAACCGTTTTAGACCCGTCTGTGTATATTCTTACCGTGTTTGTGCCTGAGCTGTCTTTCGCTTCTGGCATCAGTTGGATTCTGTATCCTCGGTTAAAAATATATTGTTGTGGTATTTTATCCACTGGGGCATCAAGAAGAGGTTTCTCTTTAGTGATGCCCGATAAAATTTTCATGTGTGTTGGTCTGTTGTCTTTTTTCCATAGTTTGTTTGACCTAAGTCTGAGGGCCGCTGCCATTGCCTCTTCCTGAATGACCAGGTGTAGTGGTTTCAGGTTTAAGAGGCATTCTAGTGCTGCTGATGGGGTGGTCCTCATACATCCGGTTGCCGCAATGCTGGCCAGGCGCTGTAGGCTCTGGAGTTTGCTTCTCGTGGTGATCAGTTGTGTTCTGGGCCACCACACTACTGAACCGTATGTTATTGTTGGTCTGATAACTGCACCATATAACCATAGTGTAATCCGGGGATTGAGGCCCCATTTTTTACCAATCAATCTTTTACACTGCCAGAAGGTTATGCAGGCCTTTTTCAGTTTTGTTTCTAAGTGACTCGCCCAATTGAGCTTGTTGTCTAGGATGACACCCAAGTATTTAACTTGTGTAGCTAGGGTAAGTTCGCTTTTGAAGAATTTAGGTAATTGTAGCTCCGGTAATTTCCTTTTGTTTGTGAAGAGGACTAGTTCCGTCTTCTTTGGGTTTACTGAGAGCTCGTGTTCAGCGCACCATTCTTCTACTAGTTCAAGGGCGGAACGAAGTACCTTGCAAAGTACATTTTCTGCAGTCCCATTTATTAATATGGCTAGGTCGTCTGCATAGCCAATGGTTGTGTAGCCTCTTGCGTTTAGTCTTCTTATCAGACTGTCCACGACTATGTTCCATAGTAACGGTGACAGGACTCCTCCTTGTGGGCACCCCTTTGTTACCTTGGCTCTTATGGTGGAATTCACCGTTACCTGAACTGCCCTGTTGCTTATCAGTTCTGTGATCCAGTTTCTTATGACTGGTTCCACCTTAAATTTCTGTAGGGCGTGATTTATGCTCTTGTGCATGGTTTTATCAAAAGCTCCTTCAATGTCAATGAAGGCGGCTAGTGTTGATGCCTTGTTTGTGATAGCTGTTTCTATCTTGTGAACTACTAGGTGCAGTGCCGACTCCGTGGATCTGCCTTTTCTGTAGGCATGTTGTTGGGGGTGGAGTGGTCTTTCGATCAGCGCTCCATCCCTTATATGTCTGTCCACTAGTCTCTCGAGTGTTTTTAACAGGAAGGAGGTTAGACTTATGGGTCTGAAGGATTTCGCTTCAGTGTAGTCGTCTTTGCCTGGTTTTGGCAGAAAGACTACTTTTGCTTCCCTCCATTGTTTTGGTATGTATTTGTATGCGATGCATGCTTTGTATATTGGTGACAGAATTTTTGTCACCTTGCTGATTTGCCATTGCAGCAGTGCCGGGAATATGCCATCTGGTCCCGGTGATTTGTATGGTTCAAAGCTGCTTATGGCCCATTCGATTTTCACCGTTGTTACTACTCTATCAGCATCTTCCCATTCTAAGGAGCTTGGTTGGGTGTGGGGTTTATATGGCCATCTTTGTTCTTCATCAAGTATGCATCCGGGGAAGTGCGTTTTGAGTAGCAGTACACTGGTTTCCTCATCGGACTTGGTGTATGTTCCATCATCTTTCTTAAGGCAGCCCAGAAGTTCTGGACAGCTTTTTGATAGTATCTTTTTGGCCCTGACGGCCTGGTTAGTTGTGTTGATGCTACTGCAAAAGTTTCTCCAGGATTCGGTTCTACGATATCTGGTTCGTTTTTTGTAGTGCAGTTGTGCCTGTTTGTAATTATCCCAGTCTGTTGTCCTTCTGGTGTTCTTCGCTCTATTGAACAGTGTCCTGAGTTTGTGACGTAGACGTTCGAGCTCCGATCCCCACCACGAGCTTTTCTTCGTGTCTTGTGTCACTATAGGGCATGCTTTTTCGTAGCTTTCCACTAGTGACCTTGTTAGAGATTGGGTGCTTATTTCAATATTTTCGGTGTTAAGTGTTGCGTCTACTGTTTGTGATTCGTTCAACGCTATGTTAGTGAGGTTGATATATCTTGTCACATTTGTTTTGCGGGGATTGCGGAATGGGACAGGATTTGGCAGTTTTAGATTAAGTTGAAAACATATTCGGCAGTGGTCCGCCAGCGATGGTTCATTAGATACGTGCCATCCTTCTATGAGGTCCACGGCCGAACATGTCGCCAAAGTGATATCTATTATTGTTTGGTACCTCGAGCTTACAAAGGTGGGTTTCGTTCCTTTGTTTATGATGCTAAGGTTGGTTTTGAAGAGGAATTCAATTAGTGACTCACCTCTTTTGTTTGTATCCTTACTTCCCCACAGATGATGGTGTGCATTGCAGTCTGCGGAGATGATCAGATTCCAGTTGTTAGCCTCGCAGTGCTGTACCAGGTCGACTAGTTCCTTTGAGGGAATTTCGCCGTCGCTGGGCATGTAAGCTGATGCGAGTACTAATGTTGATTGTTCTTCTGTGAGTATTTTTACCGTAGTAAGGTCTCTAGAACAGAATTGGTTAAGCATGGTTGTTGTTATGGTTTTAGGCATGTAAATACAGGTTCTAGGTCTTTCCACAGTTGCGTCTAGAAATAGCTTACCGCCAATGTTGTTGAGACCGCAGACTTTATTGTTCCTGATCCAGGGCTCCTGGATCAGGGCGACGGTCTTGTGGTTTACCTCCAGCACTCTGCGTAGTGTGGCCGCCGCGATCTGCTTGTGCTGGAGGTTTGTTTGGATTACTGCTATTAAAATTACATACATATTATAGATAAATTACACCCAGACACATCAACCATCGTGCTCATCGCACAAAGAGTTATACTTGGTAGGAAACGAACCAACGACCTCTGGTTTAGCAGTCAGGGTCACTTATCTCTAGACCAACAGGCAAAATGTTAATACAATTTAAGTACAAGTTTTAACAACTTAAGCAAAGTTTTAATATTGAGGCTTTATCACATTATATAAAGTTTTATCAAACATAAAATAGTCTACAAAAGTTCATAATTATCCAAACATTTGAACAAAAATTAGTACAAATTTGCTTGAAATCTTAATTGAACATAAAATAAAACCAGAGATATATGCATAATATAAAATAAGTATTAAATAGAACATTTTACTTGATTTTTGAATTTAAATATCATATGAAATCAACGCAGACACACAGAGATGCTAATATCAAATGCTATCAAATTGAGACAGAGAAAATTTGGAATTCATTTTGCGTTCAAGAGGTGGGTTCCGGTTCAAATATAAGTCGCAGAAGACTCTTCTGAAGTTTCATAATAAAGAAATCATGCATTTTTCATGATCGCTTTGCCAATTTTTCATTTAAAAATATAATTTTCAAAATCTAATTTGGCATGGGACTAGTACGTTCATACACGACAGCAAGACTACAGAAGGTTACTTTCATACAAGCGTGTTACACCGGCTCCTCACATTGACCGGTCGGTCGTAACGCCACTTGTCCAACGTATGGATCTAGTTTAACGTTCGTCCCAACGTTGGTGCTAATGCTATTTTCTAGATCCAGACGTTAGACGAGTGGCGTTGGAACCGACTTTGGGGCCAACGTGTGGAGCCAGCGTTACAGTAACGCACAAAATCAAAATCATTTATTTGCATGAATTTTACAGAAAGTTCTTAATTAAATTATGACATATCTTATTCTGCCTTCACATTGGCGTGCAAATTTAAATATATAAATATTACAGATGTTGCTAGTAAAATAGCATTAAAATATATAAAAAAAGCAAAAACATAGCCCCAATCCTTTTCTATTACAATAATTAGTTATAAATTGTCTTAATAATTAATTGTTAAATAAAATAATAAAAATAATTGTAACACATTGCGAATATATTGTAATTAGTATTTGTATGTCATATTGCCTACAGCTTATAATAAAAAAATCATGTATTTATCATTTATATATATATTATATTTTATTTTAAGGCTAAATACCTTTGTTTATTGCCCGACGTTTCGACCGTATTAAGACCCGTAGCTTATAAAATTCTATAATGCGTACAAATCGCGAAAGTTTACGAACATATATATTATATTTATCAAAAAATTATTTAAAATATGTCTAAATTTGAAAAACGGTAGACTCCTTAAAGAATTTGGAATCATATTAAACATTTTTATGCACATTATATAGCTATTGTAGGATGTTAATCAAATAGACATAATAATAATAAAACTTTATTTGCAGAAATATGGTACAAATGGTGTTAACGCTAATAATAAATAAGTTTCACATATTTTGTCAGTAGGTATTCTGAGATGCAAATCTTCATCGCTGCATATTCTGACATCGCTCAGGTCAATGAATGGTAGTAGTGTGCTGGACTTGCTACCCCGTACAAAGTGACGTTTCAAACGCCGAATCCTACGACCGTTCTGTGAACTATTTTGACAGTTATGATAAGTGGCCGTTGTTATTGTTACACATGTATAGACTATTTTTTCTCTTTTCTTCAATTTCATCGGTAGATAGGATTTTTAAGCTATTGCATAGCTTTTATCGAGGGCTTTGAGCGCGGCGACCGAATCAAGAAATTCCGTAACGAAAATCAAACCTTACACCCCCCACTCCGCCTACGTATATACGTATATGTATATGACACGACTGTACGAAGTTCGCATGGATTGAGACGAGCTGCTCCAAAATGTAATAAAAAAAAATACTGCATAAATAAAAAATAAATAAATAATTATAATTGAATAAGTTGATAAAAAAATACAATGCAATAGCTTTACCGCGGCAGTCTCTGACTGCCACACATTTTTTTTTAAAGATTGAGTCCCACATTACTAGCAATCTTATTAACCCCTCAAGCTCAAAGGTTTGTGTTTTGCGAGACCGATGCCTAAGCAATTAGGCTACCGCCGCTTCACATATTAAAGCTCGCACATTCTGTGCATCCACCATTTTCAAGTTTATTTTCTTTCTAGTTTTCTTCTTTGAATTACAAAGTCTCATTATTGTCCAGTTATCTGTTTTACATGTTAAACGCCATTTAAACACTCGAGTATAGACTTCCATTTATAATAATAATAATATCTAATAATATCTTGGGACAACTCACACAACGCTATCTGATCCCAAACTAAGCAGAGCGTGTACTTTGAAAACCAGACAACTGATAAACATACTTATATATTCCTAAATACATACATATTATAGATAAATAACACTCAGTCACAGAATAAATCATCGTGCTCATCACACAAAGTTTTATCCTGGGTGGGGATCGAACCCACAACCTCTTGCGTAGCAGTCGGACATACTCCCACCGCGCCACAGAGGCAGTCATTTGATTTTGTTAAATGACAGTCTAAATGGCAAAATCAAATGAAAGTTCTGTTGTTGTCGGCGAAGCCTGTCCCGCGTAATAGTACTATAGATGGCAGTGGTGTTGCTCTAGCGGCGTACATAAACGTGCGTATGTAGCTTACCTTTTGTCCTTTCTGTATTTTATACTTTACATCTGTTCTTTCGCTATTTTGTGTCAGTACATTCGTATGACCAGTAAAGTAATTAAGTCTACTTAAATATTCTGCGAATTTGACTGCCTTTTTTATTCAGGAAGTATTTGGATGACAAATGTGTTTATGATTGCTTTTGTTAACTGGATAACGTGTTTTTCTATTAAAAAATCTGTGTCTCTTGAGTCACACATCTGGTTTACTTTTAAAATTCATTCAAATTTTCCGTCACGTGGGTGTTATGAACCATAGAGTGGTTTACATTGAATAAAACCGGAATACTCACATGATCTTCTACTATTGTAAAAATGTAAAGTAGGTGCATAGAGCAAGAGCATGTCGGATCAGACTCAGTGTAGGGTTCCGCAGCCTCGAACAATTGCATCAGCAGAAGAGCGTATGTTCATGACACTTACGCCCTTGTTGAGAAAAGCAGGCTTGCGGCAATAACTCAATGACGGTATATCCGATTTAGTTTAAAGTATTTATTAAGCGCTATCTTTGTAATTTTTTCCATATTTTTTGGTCACAAGTTAATGCAACTTTCGGAGCGATTATTTCCAAAATATTTACTCAATCAAAAAAGCTTCCTCAAAATCTCAAAATCTCAAATGAGTAAAATACCTGTGACATACGGACGGACAGACAGACAGACAGACATACAGACGGATATGACGAAACTATATGGAATCTGTTTTAGCCATTTTGGCTACGGAACCCTAAAAATACGTACTGAAACTGTGCTTTGTATTTTTCATGTGTATGTTTGTTTGTATTGGGTTGACGCAAAACTCATTACTCAATAACTTTTAACATTTTAAAGCTAATCTAATACAGTTAATAATAACCCACCATAAGAATTACACTGTTACTGAATAACACGCGTATATAATTACGATCTTTATTCCGTGTTTGTGGCAAGCCCATGCGAACTGGCGTATAGCAATGTCCGCCGCGCATGCGCGTTGATGCATTTCTAAGTGCAGCTGTCCAACAGTTCGTACGGGCTTGCCACGAATACCAAAAATAATAACATGATTAAGGACCCAGGATTGTATCAAGCGACTGTTTTGTCCTCTTCTGTTCTATTTTGAAAAAAAAAGAAAAACATTGGCAAGATATTCACTAGTCAAAATGCTAATATTTAGTTATTATCAATAAGAGAGAAACGATGTAGTTACATGCCTGTCGGTCTAGTGGTTAATGACCCTGACTGCTACGCTGGAGGTCGTGGGTTCAATCCTCACCCAGGATAAAACTTTGTGTGATGAGCACTGTCTGGTTGTTATTTATCTATAATATGTATGTATTTAGAAATATATAAGTATGTATATCAGTTGTTTGGTTGCCATAGTACAAGATCAGATGACGTTGTGTGAGTTGTCCCAAAATATTACATTAATAGTACATGTTAATTAAACAGGATAGTACCTTACATAGATACCAGTAGGCATTATACACACGGCGTATATAAATTTGGTAGCGAGTTATGCAAGTTTGGACCTACAAGCATTTATGTAAGTCAGTCGCCTTAAATCTAAGTCAGTACAATATTTAGATTATGCATAGACTAAATACAACATAATAAACGTATACCTGAAGTTTCATAAAACAAACCAACGCACTTTGGAGTTTCTAAACAAAATAGACATCGTCTTCCTGGTATTAAACCGATTAAAGCGAATTAAGCAAACATTGTAGGAACACGACAGGGAACAACAGCAACTAGGGACGTGGATGGCATAATTATATTGTACTGTTGCTATTGCAATAGATGGAATAGGGAGAATCAGTTGCACTAAATTATCTGATTTTGACAAATTTCATATAAAATGTTACAAAGTTTGTAACTTTGTAACAGTTTTTAATAGCTTTTTCACGCAAAAATATACTCAACGGTTTTTTATGAAAAGTTAATTTTATTTACATTTTTAACATAATGCTGGCGAGGCCGAGGCCAATAACTAGTAATTTATCAACAGTAACAGTCGAACCACATGGCCCGGTACAGCACCACCGCTCTGGCACAGCACCGCTAATAATTCGCCGCATAGGCGTAAGCGTTTACACTGGCGGCGCCGTCGCGCGGTATAAAGTGTTGGACGTTCAGTCTATGTCTATGCATAAAGTGGCGTGTCTTCGTTTACATCCCACCCCGCCTCGTCTTGGTCCGGCGTGCAAGCGGCGCGGTGTCGCGCGGCGTCGCGCCGCTCCATATCAGACGTCGCACCGTAGCTGTACCGCGCCGTGTGGTACGGCTCTTAAGAACCGATTTTAAAAATTAAATCCCTAAACAGGCGAAATAGGGGTTTGTAATACAATAATAATCACGCTCTATTTCCTCATACCGATAAGAGAGCATCACTAATTACAACACATTAACAAGCATTGCAAAATTGAAGAAGAAGAAAGGTGGATTTTTTTTGATAATGATCATCTAAATAACCACTCAACAAAGAATCAATCTGCTCCGAGAACTAAGAAAAGAGAAATACAAATAGAACTACAAAACGAAGTCGGTTTCGTGTTTCTATGGATAAATTACTTTGCCTGTGTTCACCGAGGAATTATTATCATTACAGCAGAGTAATCGTTGAATACTGGTACCAGTTCGTATAGAATTGCAAAGCATAAACTCAATGCAATTTTACTTCACCCGGTATTTCCCATCCAGAAAGAAAATTAATGTTTTATGGTATATTGGCACGGAATCGCTATTTGTTGGTTATTTTCGTAATACCTGATTATTTTATACTTCAAAATAAAGTTACTATCGTATTCGTATTGACGACAGAGAGAGCTCCATGACAAAGAGACATGCAAGTAGGTCAAAAGAGTAATGATGTTCAGCAATGACAAGTTCATTGATGAGTGGTCGTTTTCTAATTCTACCGTCATACTCGTGTCCGTCTCCTATCTCTCGTTTTCTCGTATAAGTGAACATCTCTCTTTCTCTTTTTTGTGCATTCTCTCGTATCATATATATCTCTCTTTGACCTTCTCTGAAATTCAAATATCTTCATTTTGTAAAACCAATTCAATGATTGTTTGAAAACGTCAAATTAATCTTGTAATATTTAAAATATTCGTGTCACGGTGTTTTTGGTGGAACTCCTCCGAAACGGTTTGATATTTGGTAGGTATGTGAATAGGTCTGATCGTAAAATATTTTACTTTTTTTTAAATCACTATTTTAGTAATTTTGTATGAATTGCAAACGGGGAAAATTCACGAAGACGAAGTTGCGAGGCTACAAAATTTTGCTGCATTAATGAAATAAAAGGCAACAGTTTCAAGTAAAGAAGAAGTTAATTTCAAAATTAAGCGAGTGAGGACTAGGTTTGGGCACTGTAATCAGGAATAACTCCTGCAAAGATTTCCTTAACATTTAATGCTCTGCCTGTCTGTCTGTTACAATTTTACAGCTAAAACACTGGACCGTTTTGTTTGAATTTGGGTATGGATATCTATAGTTTGTAGGTTAGGGATAGACAAGGACTTCTTTTACCGCAATTACTAACATTTACACGAATGAAGCCACCAGCAAAGCTAGTTATCACTATGTCTGAAAATTAATTAATTAATTGTTCCTTGTTACTGGAAGTTCGGCTGTAATGAACGTTTATTATTAACGTTTAGTATGAATAGTTATGATTTACAAGCCAATTTATAACAGGACGTAATCATAAATTAACTGTAGACATCTTTTGACAAATTTTCAGACAAAATGTTACTTCTGGTAATGATCAAATTGCTCTGCCACGTTTACAAATAACGAAGGCGATAGTACAATTTTGAACAATATCGATATTATTATTTAGATAAAATTGATAGTATTGGAACAATCTTTATTAGATAACCATATCGAATATCTATCTAATTTTTATATCGATAGTTATGCAACGCTAATTGTTACTTAGATGTTATACTACGTAATAACTATTTAAAGTACTGTGTCACAATTTTTGGTGGTTTGGGTCTCACTATAGTCAGCTTACGCAAAATCTTTCTGCGACAAAAAAATCGCAGCAATGAAACAGTACTCTAACATAAATAAATCACATAAGTCGCGTCCCTGGGCTAAGATTTGATGTCAAACACGTCACTGTGGAGTACTTAATTTATGTTTTCAATAAACGTTGCTTCCAAATACTCAAGTTGATGCAAACGTGAGGCTATAGAAAAGTGGAATATTCAAATAAGTACGCCACAAAGGAGCTAATTTTAATGAGAATATTACAGCGAACCGGATCAGAATTCGGAATTCCGATAATTCCGAATTCTGAAACTCGTACATATTTCTTAGAGATTACTTTATGATTGATTATAAATTGGTTCGGTAGCTGTTACGTCGTGTTCTGAATTACAATGTGCTGGAATTTCGTATGAGGGTTGTTGCTTTATATCATATTATTATGTTAAAAAGATACACAAGTTTTTTATGAATGTATAAATTGGAGCTTACGCGTTACCACGTATTAAGCGTAGGTTGGAATATAGAATTAATATTTTTATTACAAAAACATTGTATAAGCAGTTTTTAAATAAGATTACTAACAATATAGGTCACACATTTCTAGCAATTTGGTTAACTCTGCCAGCTAAGCTAAATTGCTGATGTTAGGTTTGAGTTCAAGTCGTCGGTAATATAATAGGTGTAATTCCCTCAATTGCGATTCCTTGACTGCCATTTACAAATGATCTACATAATATTTTCGTTTCTCTATTGAATTCAGAATTATCTATAATAGGAGGAAACAAAACTTTTTTTCCTTTATTCTCTATGTCCCGATCGCGGAGCTTTGCTGGTCGATCCATGGGTTTTTTCTTTTTTGCCTCTGTTTCTATCAATCGAACCATCGTTATAACAATGAGATGATGATGAGAAATGAACAATACTGTCTTATACATACATATATTTTTTTAAAAACGTTGTTAAAATTTATACTTTTAATTTATCATCCTTTTACAGTTTTGCATTTACTAAAACTTTTGTATTTGCTTCTAAAAACCACATTTCGCATTTATCATCTTCAACAGTGTTTTACTTTAAACTTTTTTTGTTGGGACCCATATCACTACGTCATAATCAGCTGTGTTTGCAAATATACACAACTGTGAACCTAAAGTTTTGTACACAAAACAAAATAAAGAGAGATATAGTGTAATCCCGGCGAGAACACTGGCATACTAAATAAATAATAGTAACGGGCTTGCTGCGAGCAAAATTTGTTAATTAAGTCAGGTCTTGGTGATGAATCTACAGACTAAACTAATTTTGAAACAGATTTTTGAGAATTAACTTTTGCTTTCGGGGTAGAAAGTAATAGTAAATGTAGCTTGAAATCTAGTCTAAAGAATGACCAAATTCACAGAACAAGAGGCCTACTCTGATTTAGCGAAAAAGATAGAGTCGATCCGAAAACGGAATAATTGAGACGGTAAAATACAGATGGCATTTGTTTTCAGAAATAGCCTAAGGATCTAGAAAATTCTTGTACTTATCCGAAAATTAATTAGGTCATTTGGTTTCCTTTCGGGGTTATATTTTTCCCAATCGGAATGCGGTAAACACATTGTTTTCAAGCATTCAATGAACTTCATAATGGTAGTGGATACAATACACTAGTACAATACAATAGTATACTGCATATAAACTTCTTTCTACAAGCAATATAACTGTTGCAAGAGTCCCTTAGTTACTGTATAACATAGGCGAAACTATGCCAACGACAACTCAGTATTATAAAAAAAATCACAGCTTCACACACAAAGAAAGAACATGGTAGGTACATTTCCGTTAAGGAAGGAAAATAATGAATTGGTAAGTTACACACAAGCCAAAACCAGGCGAATGGTGCAAAAACTAGACTGTCAACTGCTCTGGGCAGACAATCTTTCCCTGTACAGTTGAAAAAAAAGTATTAAGCACGAATTAATTTTCTGTCACTAACATAAATGATAAAAACTGGCTAATTAATGCTTTGATGACTGTAACCCACTTCAATGTTCCGCAAATAGAGTGCCACGGTACACTGATGTTCCGTGCAGATCGGCGTGTGCCATGAGCAAACAATTTATTTTAGAATCAATAAAAAAAAATTGTAAGTTGTGGTAAAAAATTAAAAACATATGATAGGTACATTAGGTGTACTGTGAATTTGTTCTATTTGTTTTATGAGTAATTTGAACACAAACAAATCCGGAACTCGTTATATTATCGTCGATGCTCAGATGAGAGGGCGTACAAAGCGGTACATTTTCGCCACTTCTTTAAAAATAATAAATTTTGTTACTGAGAAGCAGTTACGAATAACCTCTCTGATATGACCATCGGTAATTGTGTCTACAATTTGCGCTAGTTTACTGTTGTACGTCGTCATCAAATTTATAAAAATGGTTGGCAAAAGTTTTTCACCAATATTATTTACATTACTACACACATCAAAAGTGTCTAGGGATCAACATATATTTTTGCAATAACTTTTCTCCTGATTGATTTTTTTTTTTATTTCTTTAAGGATTCATCAAATAAAGTGTTTTCGTTTGTCACAGTAACGATAAACCAAGTCACCTTTGCATTAATAAAGAAATTTGCCATTTTCCTAATAAAGGGATTTTTGACATTTGAACCACTAACATTAAAGTTCGAAAAAAAGACTGAAATAACAGTTTTCTTTAAAATTTTATTGGGTAACTTAAACAATTAATAATCCGTGTTTCTACCGCGAACACTAACAACACAAGAACATCGGTTTGGCATACTCAAAATGAGTTCATCCAAATCACGCTGTGGAATGGCCGCCCATGTTCGTTGCAACAACAAAAAAAGGTCTTCTTGCGACTGGATACCCTCCATATTCGGCAGAGCTCTTCTCTGTAGCATATCCCATGCATGCTCAATCGGGTTCAAGTCTGGCGACTGAGCAGGCCAGGGCAGGACATTGATGTTAGCTGCGGCGAGAGTCTGTCTTACAACTCTTGCGGTGTGCGGTCGTGCATTATCATGCATTAACTGAAATAAGGGACCGATTTGCACTTGTAGAGGAACGATGACGTCTGATACAATCGTCTCAGCATAAATTTGAGCGTTGAGGTTGCCTCTGATCCAAATCAACTCAGTTCTTCCGCCGATCCAAATACCTGCCCATACCATGATGGTTCCACCACTATAAGGATGGACTTCCTGGCAGGATTTTAATCGCTGTTGGCGTCCAGGGGTTCTCCAGTGTCGTATACGTCTTGTATCCGGTCTCATACCAAAACGAGACTCATCAGAAAAGCACACGAAACGCCATTGTTCTTCTGCCCAATTTCTGTGTTCAAGAGCCCATTGATATCGAATCCTACGATTGTGCATTGCTATAGGTGGTACCCGTAGCGGTCTTCGGGAATGAAGGTTCACTTCATGCAAGCGGTTTCTGACTGTTTGGTCGCTAATTAAGTTCCCTGAAGAGTGATGAAGCCTCACGGCTAACATCATGGCGGTTATTGTTGGACCTCTTCGAGTTAAGATTTGAATGTATCGGTCTTGTCTCCGTGTGGTGCAGCGATACCGTCCTCCATGGCGCTCAGCCACGGTACCAGTGCTTCGGTAACGTGTCCAAAGTCGACTGATAACACTCTGACTTGTATTCAGAGCTAAAGCCACAGTACGTTGCCGGGAACCAGCTTCTATCATTCCCACGGCTCTGAGCATTTCTTCCCTGCTTAAATGACGTCGCCGCTCCATAATAACGTTGGTTTTAATCAGTAGTAGGGAAACAGTAGCACTAATAATGTCTTCAATGCGTTGTATGTTTTTATAGGGAAAATATTGACAGCTGATTTTCATCTTTTACTCGAATTTGATTCACAGTTCCTGATTCAAATTATGAAATGCACCAAAAAGGATCCATATAAATTTATAAAATCATAAATTTATTACAAAGCCACATCTCAATCTCAAGAAATCCGCATAAAAATGCTTGATCCCTAGACACTTTTGATGTGTGTATTTAAAGTTACATTTTTATGAAGAAATCATAATTAAAAATAAAGATTTCTTTATTGATTTCGATAGAGTATCATGGTGTGATATCCCCCTCCCGTGGTATCACCACGATTCGACTAATTAAATCGGCATTCAGTATCATTCAATTTTATTAATTTTGGAATGCTCAACGGCTTTTAATTAAATATAGATTACACTCAATATTTTTTTTTCTATTACAAAGACTTCTGTAAAATCAAAAATCAAAGTAAAACAAACCATTCCAATAAAGCACTTAAACGATTTCCTTATAATTATCGCAGTGGCGATTTACGTAACTGGTGATCATAAAACCTACCCTATCGGCTATAATCCTTCCATTACAACCGGGATTAACCCTGCCAGTGGCGGTGTAACACGTTACTTCGTGGATTACCATCGTCATGGATTTTGCCGGCCGTGAACCTTATCAATCATGCTTCGGTTCAGTCAAAAATAATACATCATCTATGTACCAGATTGTCAGAAAGCTTTAAAAAATACGCTTGATGAACTCTCATTCGTCTTTTTGATTTTTTTCAGAAAATATCCCACTAATTTTATAAATGCGAAAGTTTAAATGGACTTTTATTCAATCACGCCCAACAGCAGAATGGATCTGTATGAAAATTGGTGCAAACATAGATTATAATCTGAAATAGCATTAAACTTATCCTGGAAAATTGACGGTTCCAATCAATTATGTTTTAAGTAATCACACTAATATTATAAAGGCGAAAGTTTGTGAGTGTGTATGTTTGTTACTTCTTCACGGCTAAACGGCTCGAGCGATTTTAATAAAATTTGGTATGGAGTTAGCTGACACCCTGGATTAACACATAGGCTAATAAACCGCGGGTAACACCGCGGGGCACTGCTAGTATAACATAATTGGTTCCCGTGGGATCAATTTGGATATTAAAATTTCTAAGTACCGTTTGAATATGATTTAAACCACTTTTTAAAAGAATAAAACACAAAGTTTTGTGATTCTTAGAATTACGTTACTCACTTATTGAAAAATAAAGTATTGAGAGAATTAGATAAGAGAAATACCATTTGAAAACAAAGTAATATGAACAAAATGAAACTAAATTAATCCTGAATTAGTTTCCTAGTAAAAGAAACCAAAATAAAGTGCTAATAAAATTCCTAGAAACGTATTCAACATTTTTTTCCGATCAAACAAACTGATAGAAAATAAACTATGACCGCAAAACTCGGAACTCGTGTAAAATTCATTGTAAGACTTTTTTGCTGTCCATATTTTTTGTTCTCCGGGGAACGTCGAACGTGATATTTCTTGTGTCTCCGATAAACTGCGCGATATTTCCTTGGTTCAAGACTTATTTTGTCCTTGTCTTATCTTGTTCTTTTTTGAACTGTTGTTCTTGAAATTATTTTTTCTGATTGCATACTTTCTGAACAAAGCCTTTGAACATCGACACCTCATTTTTTTCTAGTCTTGTGTTGTAACAATACAGATTATTTGAAATAAAATTTGACCATAATACTGTAGTTCAAGGTCAAGGGAACTGATTTACTTCTTACCTTCATTTAAATAGGTACCGCACTGACATAATCTAAAGTCTAAACTTGTGTTTCTACGAGTGGCTAAAGTTACCTGATCTCACTAACGGTCGGTCTCAATAATCTACCTTTCGATAGATTTGGCTACTAAAGGTAGAATTTTGACATACACTGACGGACTCATAAACTGCATCAAAGTTCAGGTTTACTCTAAAAGGATTTTTTTATAATAAGTATGCAAACTTTTTAGATTAAATTATATAAATATGGAAAGACTGGCTCTTAATCTTAAAAAAAAATTAAATTTAAAAATAGAACTGCGGTAAAACAAATGAATATAGCCGGGAAAAGAAAATTTACTCGTAGTATCAGATTTGCGTGTTATTTATAGCAAAGTTTTAAATTAATTCTCATTGATTTTTTTTGTTTGGTCAATTGAATTATTGTTACCAGCATAATTGTTGGGTTAGTTTTTTAACACATCGAGAGTTTTTGAACCATAATATGGATACTTCGTCCGAACAAGCGGCACAAATTGTAGCATTGGTGCGGGAGGGCTTGGATCAACGAACGATTGGTAGAAATTTAAATCCGCTACGGTGCCGTTGGAACCAATTGGTTCCAGTACATCGCCGTACCGTCAAGCCCCGCTGGAACCAATTGGTTCCAGCGCGACCGCCCCGTTATAAACTCTGTGTGTGCTCAATATACGGTTTATTTTCGTCCGGTAACTTTTGTGGCTCGGGTCTATGAAGTATTTCATCCATAGACATCAATAGAATTAAAAAATATAGCAGACAGCATTATGACAAACGAATATAAACAATCGTCCATGACACAGCTGTACCGCGCGTCAGCTTGACGGATTTTTGAGTTTTATTTGAGTTGGTGGTAATGTTTTGGCAGAAAGTGAGTGAATATTTATTTGTAAGTGTATAAACGACCATTACAAATAATATTTTTCATAAAATAATATCATAAAACTTGTTTTTAGACCTAATAAATACGTAGTACGTCTATGACGTCATTGCCACAGTAGGCATTTCGGCTATTTTTGAGACAACTAGTGGTCTTGTAACGTAAATAATAACGCAAAAACTATTGCTAATTCATATTTTATATACACACGGCATGGCAAATGCTATATTATTCATAATTTTATGAAAATTCATGTGTAGGTCGCGATTTGTTGTGAAATGTCAAATTTTGACATGGCCGCCGTAGTTAACTACGCTGCAGGTCATGTCGATAGCGTTATCGATAAAAGTGAATGTTCGATTTCGATTTATCGACATACAGTATTTTATTGGTAAAAAAATTGAGTTCCTTTTTTTACATGATTTCATATGTTTTATGTTATTATTTTAAACGTGAATGTGGGTAAAAGTTTTATTGCTCGATATGTTAGATTTTTCGAAAAACAGTATATAACTTGTGATGAATTTGATTTCCTTTTTCACATAATTTTACAAGTTTTACGTTATTAGGTATTACACCGTGAATATGTAGTCGGTTTTGGAAAAAAAACGTAGTAATTTTGAATATATATATTTTTATTTATTTTATATAATAAATAATTAACGTACAAACCTACAGTTTAGACTTTATGGAGGTGTGTCACGCCGTAACAATTGACGCAACGAAACTATTGAACGTTTTTTTTTTTTTAATGTTGATTTACAGATGCGGCAAAGTTTCATGTCTGCGCAAATATACAATTAAAATAAAGTATATTCTGTTTAGGGTATGGCGCAATATCTACCTGGAGTATTCTTCCCCCAGACGATTTGAATCGATCCTCCGATGATTCAGATACAGATGGTTTGTGAATATTTGGCAGCTAAGTCTTGAGGTAAAAATTTTAATGTATTGGATATTATAATCACTTTGATAACGTGACGTTGTCTAAAGAGGAACTTACAGGTACGCAGTTCCTGTGTGCACGTTGACTTAAAAATCGCGTAAAAGAAACGCCTCTCGAATCGGAATGGGCTACACTTGCGCCACCTACCGCAAATATGTCGTACTACTACGTGGTAATCTATTGCACACCCGCTTGACTTTTTGTTCTCTTCTAATTAGTTTTGTTTACTTTGCCTAGATGTCACTGTCTGAAATTTAGTGTTATGATCTTATAATAAGTACATAATCTACCTGGGCCCCGAATCGAAAAGTATACGATGACTGTCATACGGCTTATAAAAATTTCAATCGTTTTACCTTTTCTCAATTATTCAATACTTTTGTTAGTCAATTCTTACCTATTTGTTATTACTTTTAGCGATATCGGCATTGCGGTGCCTTTATATCTATTTCTTATTACTTTTAGCGATATCATCATTGTCGTGAAACCACGACAAGAATCACGAGACGGCGGCGTGGCGATGATATTGTATTGGACGTTGGATGAAGATGAAATGTTTCGGCATATGTTAGATGGGCCACAACACAACGTGATCAAAGTCAACAAATTTTGTCAAGCATATATAGAGTTGCATTTTGTAATAAAAAAGTAAAATACTTCTATGTATACTTAACACAATTCCCTTATTAGAAATAAAATTATCTTATAAGAAACTTTTTGCCTTGGGTCAATGAAGTAATTCATCCACAGATAAAAGTAGAATAAAAAATGACATTTGTTACAACATAAAATGAACCCAACCAAAACAATTATTATAACAATCAATCGAGTTTTTTTTATTCAACTTAGGTCAAAAGTGATATAAAAATAGAAATTTGATTTTGTAAACTTTGTGTTTCTCAATAGTTTTGTTGGTTTGTATTTCACAAATCTGACAGGATAAAATATGTGGGCCTCCTCAGCCCTCTATTGTAAACAAACGTGAGTCATTCATGATTTCTTAGAGACCAAACAGACTACAGTGGCATAATTCTGTGTCAACGCGCTGGTCGGTTATTGAGTTACTGAGCATAAAGTTATGTGATTTCCTAGATTTTTTAAACTTTTTGCGATGAATATTGAAACTTGACAAATCATAGTTTTACGTGAAATATTATCATAAAACATTGAAAGAAGGCCTAATTATGTGAATGTGTAAGTTCGTCTATTTTGGAGGATTGTCTTAAAATGTAAGTAACAGTGCACAAACAAGCATATAATAATATATGTAAATAGAAATAATGTATGTATATTGTTATGCCCTTCTAGAGATATAACTATGACTATGTGTATGTTTTGAATTGTCATTGAATAATTGTTTGTAAAAATGGGTGTATAAGAAATAAATATTTTGTACGTTCGGAAGACAGATTTATTATGAATAACAAGAGTTAACCATTACAATTATAATAGTAAATGAAAATATCATTGGATTACTGGTCCTTTATTACAAAAGTTTTGAAAAAGTGTCGTACTTTCGAGTGCAGCCGTTTACACTAAGATATACAATAATTGAAATTACATCACAAGCTATAAATATAATTCCGGCCGATATAATGACGTATAAATGTCATAGGCGCGTCATAGGCTAACATTACATCACGTAAAATAGGCGCGCGGTGAAGGCAGCGATTGCGATATAGTTTTCTCTTTCACTGTCACGTAAAAGACAAGCGTATCGTTCGAACTAAGTACGTTTGTGCTAATTGCATTTTTCTAGCAAAAACAGATAGTACGGGTTCTATAGAACAAATTTTAAAATTATACATATCAAGCTGGAATTGACATGGTAGCTTTGTTTTGTCGAGACGCCCAACTTTATGTATACCACAACTTTATATAGTGGTAGGTACGTTAGTGTAAATATTACAAACTTAACTTTGCTGTTGGAAAACTATTGTCCCCATACATCAATATAGGCCGCAGTTAGTTTACCAACCGCAAATAAAATTGTTATTAAAAAATGAATTTCAAATTGCAATGATTATAGCTTTTACTTGTGCTAAGTGCCATGTAGCTTGTAGTAAAAGCCATAATCGTTGCATCACAAAAAATATTTTTTTATTACTAATTTATTTGCGGTTGGTAAATTAATCGCGGCATATGTTGATGTATGGGGATAACAGTTTTCCAACGGCAAAGTTAAGTTTGTATAATTAACACCTGTTTTTTTTTTCAACAAATACCTATATACTTTACATCTCGTTTCTACAGCAACCGCAACTGTATTGGGTAACAAGCACTGTAGGCCTACTCTTTATCTTTAGACCGAAATTCATGAATTTTCGTTTACTTAAATGTTAAGTTTACGAGGACTATTCTAATCAATTTTCGAGTAAACACAAGAAGTTCGAACCCATGGAAGGTTTTTTGGAACGAGGGATTAAATAAATGTTCCTGGCTCTATATACTATGATCCCATTTTTGATTAAAACTTCGTTTTCATATAATTATAGTGTAGGCCTCCTGACGTCCAAAAAGAATATAAAACTTCGTAATACTGACCTCTATACTACTCAAGTACTATAGAGGCCAGTAGTAAAAAGCACTGACCTTATACTACGTAGGTACCAAAAAGAATTTAGCACTTACGTACTATAGAGGTCAGTGGTAAAAAGATATTATATATCACCAAAGAGAATTACAAATAATTAACCCTTTGTTAGGTACCCCCTTTTCACAAGTTCCGGTTTGAACCCGGTCCGGTGCCGGGTACCCGGCGCGAAGTGTATAGCGATGTACGGTAGCTTTCACACGTTCCGGCGTCTGTCCGCTCCGGTCTCTATACATTCACATCGACAAAGGAAACAAACAAGCTAAATTTTATAAATATTTTTTACCACGTTTTCATCACCGTGTAATGTCGCTATATATTTATACATGTAAATAGGTACATTTTTACGACTAATTTAGAGAACGACACCTAAGGTAATAGATTTACTGTTTTATTATTATCTATTTTGTAACAAAAACAACCTTGAAAACATATATAAGTAATTGTAACCAGTTACTAGAAATATACAGTCCACTCATAAGAATACACCCATCTCATTAACAACACTAAACAATAAATATTAATAAATCCGCAAGCAGAACCGGGTGAAACCCGTAGTATCTACATTGGCGCGACATACCAGCTTCGATAATATGATTTGATCAGAGCGGTTGCCTCTACTAAGTAACATTATGTTAGGTTCTTTGTTTTCATTAACGTAAACATAACTCTCAGTTAACAATTTATAGGTGTACTGATACTGTTGCCTTTATAATAAATAGTTTATTCTAAGAGTCCAACACGTGTATACTACGTAATGATAATAGCGCAATAAACATAGAGATTTATGGCTTTGTTTCTTGGGCACCCACTTGAGCCGTTTCGTATGGCAGCGATAGCGGGACTGTGACCCTTGTAGCAAAAAATGACTGTACCTGAGAAGTTAAACGAATAAAATGAACAAAAGTTGTCGTTCCATATGATTTTTTAGTCCTAAGTAGGAAACCATGCGAGCTAAATTTATCGATATTTTGATATCAAGTGTCCGACACTACGTAATGTGCTATACATTTAGGTATATATATAGGTACATTTTTACGACCACTTTAGAGTGCGATATCTTCGATATTTTCTATGAATGCTAGGTATATTTGTGTAGGATTTGATTTATTGATTTGTTGTTGTTTATTGTGAACTATTGTGCAACTTTGAACACCCATAGTTTTGAACAAAAATAGCTTTCAAAAAAAAAGATACCAGATTTGTTTCCTCGTGTCAAACATTTTGAAATTAGAAATATTATAATCGCATACTTTTACAATTTATTGATAGAATTTGATTTTCAAATAAACAAGCAATATCCTAGTAACATTCGATATTGAAATATAGTAATCATAACTGTGATGATCACTTACAAAGTCATACGTAGAATTACGTAAATTACTGCGAACTGCGTCGCGCGCTATGAAGTTCGAGTTTGAATATTATAGAAATCAAATTGAGCAGCTGTAAAATGACGATACCATTGGATAACTGGTCTTTATATAAGATAGCTCTAAAAAAATTATGTAAAAATATTCAGTAGTTTTGTCAGAAATCAACATAATATAACAACAAGTTACATTTTTCATGTTCTTTGATTTCAATGGCATGAATAAAACTCACAAATGATTATACAACTTCACTTAGTATTATAATGAACAGTCCGTTTATTCAACAGGCCAAAACTGTTTACAGAATGTTAATCGGGGCAATAGACGCTGAGTTAAGTACTTTTTTGTGAGCCGTGTCATATTACACAGCGATAAGCGCGGGGTATCGGCACGGCCAGGAAGTTAATTGTAAACAACGAACGGGGACTCAGCGGTTAAACCAGTCTACGGTTTGTAGAATATACAGAAGGTTTGTAGAGACAGGTTCTTACAGGAGGAGACGTGGTACAGGCAGAACTCGAGCAACCACAGGTCGTGATGACCGATTTATTGTTACAACTTCCCTGCGAAATCGTTTCCTCACGTCAGTTAACATCAAAACCGAGCTTAATGAAGTGCGTGGAAAAAACGTGTGTGCACGAACAATAAGAAGAAGGTTAAAGGAAGCGGCTATCACCCCTTTTAGACCAGCAAATGGTCCAAAGATGTCTGCAGCTCACAGACAAGCTCGCTTAAGATTTGCGCGTCATCACCTGAATTGGACAGAAGAGCAGTGGGCCTCTGTATTGTTCACGGACGAGTGTAGGACATGTTTATATGGTGCAGATGGTCGCAGAAGAGTCTATCGTCGACGTGGGGAGCGATATGCTCAAAGTTGCATTGAGGAGCGTGTTCCTTTTGGAGGCGGTTCATGTATGGTCTGGGGTGGCATATCGATGAACGGGCGAACAGAACTTGTGTTCATAGACATGGTCCGTCAAAACGGTAATAGAGGGGGTTTGACAGCACATCGCTACATAACAGAGATATTAGAAGATCACGTGGTGCCTTACATGGGATTCATAGGCGAAAATTTTACTTTAATGCAGGATAATGCCCGGCCGCATGCAGCTGCACAAGTTCAACATTATTGCGAAGAGGTTGGGATACGTACAATGAATTGGCCAGCACGCAGCCCGGATCTTAATCCCATCGAGCATGTTTGGGACAATTTAAAAAGAGCTGTATATGCGAGAAACCCTTCGCCTACGACAGTGGCAGCACTAAGAACAGCACTTTCAGAAGAATGGGACAATATTCCGCAAGATCTTTTAAAAACCCTTATAAAATCTATGCGGAACCGATTAGAATCCGTAATAAGGGCACGTGGGGGTAATACACCTTATTAAAACACAAATAAACCCTTGCATAAAGTTTGTGTCTATTGTTAAAACCAATTTTTTAATTAAACAATTTTTCCTTAAACTTCTGTTTTTTCTTCAAAAAAGGTCTTAAGGTCCTTTCCAGTACATAAACTTAAACTTAAAGATATGATCCTACGCTGTTTTAAAGTTCACGAACCAATCTAGAGGTTTCAATTTAAATCTGTATAGAAAGTTTGCATACTTGGTTAAAATATTTATTTCAAAGTCGTCTATTACTTTGATGCAGTTTATAAGTCCGTCAGTGTATTTTGTATGGTGCATAAGTCAAATACCTCTAGTAGCCAAATTCACCGATAGTTAGATTATTGAGACCGGCCGTAAGACATTACATATTAATTATTGGAGACTGGTAAAATAAATACTGAAACCTCGTCGTATATTTGCAGTAAGTTTTACCCAAATGCGTAAAAAGGATAGTTATATATACTTATTTCGAACGTACTTATAAATGTGTATTATTATTGAGCACACTTTAGAGCCTAAACGGTTTGATGGATTTCGTATTTCGTCTCAAGTGTATACATATATTTTTTAGTTTATTCATTTAGCAGCAGTCAAATTATTATTAAAATTCTCTTTTTCTGTCATTCAGTCGCCTAACAAAATAGATATGTTGTTATGCGACTGAGTGACAGAACAAGAATTTTTAATAACAATTTAGTATTCAAAGAGTTCGCAACAACATCTGATTGAAAGCCTAGCTTATCTTAGAGGGGCGTAAGGCAACGTCAAATTCGTCAATGAGCACGTTAAGCTGTCTATCTTGCGCCAAACCTCTGTCTAGTCGCATCGTATTTTCATGCCAAGGGACTATGATAGTTAGAGAATAAAGAGTGCATTAATGTCTACACAATCACTTGTACAATATAATTATACTATCTATGTCTTTGGTGTGATTAGGCACCATGACCGAAATCCATAAGAAAATGTTTATTTTATTTTCATTATTTATTAAAACATATAAATACATTACCAGAAGGCCAAATAAAAGTTTAATTATTAGCAGACGACAGATTGCAATTGAAATAAAAAAAATAAAAAAACTGGATACAGAAAAAGAACAGTTAGGTTTAGTAAATAGTTTTAAAATCTGGGCATTGACTGTAAATTCAATCTCATCAATAAGCATTTAATGTAAAAATATAACTGAGTTATGTATTTTAAAAAGATCTTCAATATGAATAATTTTAAAATTTTTAACGCATTTCTGTATCTACAGTTGAATGCTATTCTAAACTGCTGACTATAGAAGCTTAAAATTGTTCATTCATAATTTTGTTAGATCTAAAATGAGGTGGTGTTATAGGATTTGCGTCTGTGATATTAGATTTTACTTCTTCGTGTTGGACTGACTCCAAAATAATCAGAAGCCGTACTATGAACATCTAAATTTTTTGCCAAGTGCAGGGCAGTTTTACTTCACTGTCAAGTGCAAAGACGAATAGACGAATAGACAATTTGTCGCTCGCCATTTTGGTTACGTCATCACTGACTCGCCTGCTTTTTGGCAGGATTATGGTACGAAATTAGCAGGTCTTTTAATTCCCAAGGAGAAATAGGGATATGATTGAAGAACAAAATATTGATAGTAAAGATAACCTTAATGCAATGTCCGCTAGACACACGTAGATATGGCTCATGGACAGGAAACATCAGGAGCCTTCTGAATAGAGAGGTCTGAAGTGGTCTAAAATTCCTTATCAGTGAAAATGTCTATTGGTGCGTATTTTGTGACTAAAGTATGTCTTGTATTTCGGTCTAGGGTATCGTTGTGCTTTACAAAGTAGGTGAAAAAAATTGAAAATGTTTTTAGGGTTCAGGAACCAAACTGGCAAATCGGAACCATTACAGTTTCGTTACGTCCGTCCGTTCATCCGTCTACGGACGAACAGACGTCAGTCCATATGTCAAAGGCATTTTACTCATAAACTACACAATTCATATGGATGAAATATGGAGAAAAACTAACACCCACATCCATCAGCAGAAAGGCATGTAATAAAAATCTTTAAGTTTAAATTTTAATTGGAAATAAATTATATTTTATTAAATTCAAGTTTAAAATTTAATAAATAAAAGTATATATTCTTTAAACCTATTTTACATTGAATCTACCTTATTTTTACAAGAATGAGCGTTCAATAGCCTGGCTTCAAAATACTGTTTTAAAAACACAAAGATCTAAAGTAATGCACGCAAGTAAATACTCACAAAACATAATTAAGCAGAAAACTATATCACAAACCATGTAACGTACTACGGGAAACACATCATAACTACTAAGATATTCTTTTGATACTGATGTCTCTCATTTGTGGAGCGTTAAGCTGTATTAACACTATCCAAGTAAGGGTCATTCTCTAGGCACCGAAAGGCAAGAACCACCCTATTTTTTTTTTATATACTTAATTTATTTATTAACATAACAAAATTGTTCAGCCTTGTGACGGGAAAGCCGGTTTCAGCCGATGCGCAGATTGACATGATTTTGTAAATAAATAAAAAATATATGAGTTTTAGGCGCCAGTGTTAGAAGTGGAATATTTATGAGTAACTTTTCAGATATATTTTACTTAGTACTTTTATTATTCAAGGCCATGTTTGAAGAACATCATGGTAGGGGTGGCGGCTCCATTAAAATCTCTGTACTCACATTCGGCTACCATGCCATCGCAGTCCATGGATTCACCGGTGATGAACAGGAGTTCTTTAAACCTAACTAGGATGTCCTTCATTACTTTGTTCATGTTGGTCTTGAAAACAGCAATCTGGTCAGGCGCCTTCTCTTCCAATTTGGCAACTAATTTCTTCATGTAGTCTTTGAGGTATAATGTGTAGGATTTCTTGTCACCAAACGCGAAAGTTTCGACAAACCTTTGGTTAAGGACTATGGCAACATCGCTTTCAACTGCATCGTCTGTGCCTTCGTCCGCCTCCTCAGCAGAGGGTCACCGGTCACTTTGTAAATTACTTCGTCGACCTGTTTTAATCTGTATGTGTCTAAGAACATCTCATTACCAGTAATAATATCTTTATAGATCCTCATTTTGTTGGATTGGAGGCGATTTAAAATAATAAAATCCGAAACAACGGCTTCTCGCCCCAAGAACTAAACTATATTTTAGTTTTTTTTCTAGCAAGATCCAAATTTTTCATTTTAAATCTACAAATGCAATTTGAACTGTTATTAGCTGAAATGTTAAATTTAATACCATAAATGCTTACATAATAAAATGTAGGTCAATAATATGTAAATCAAACCACATAGAAATTGCTACACTTTACTTTTCAGATTTATGTACTTTTAAGCCACGTTGCTCCCAAATGAATAAACCAATTATGTTGTTTTTTTCACATCATCGCCGTTCAGTTATAAGTATATATTACAATATGCTTTGATTTACGTGTACATTTTTTTATGTAAATATCTATAGTATATAGGTGCGCATTTTAGCTAATAATTGTCGCGCAGCGCGTCATCATATGCTTTGACATGGTATATATTCTGGGGATCAGTGTCAGTTACGTAAAGAACGCTACCACTTTCGGTCCTCAAGATGATGACCATTTTTGAAAAATATCAAGGAATGTTCCATGCCTCGGAAAACTCGGGGGTCGTCTTCAGTCGCGTCAAATTTCTGTCCCATCGAATTATGAAAATGTCGGAATAGAATGCATTTCTGTCTGCGCACATCATTCCATGTGCAGTGTGCCAGTGTTCTTAATAACGTTCTTTTTATCCGTGTCCGCGACAAGCCCGTGCGAACTGTAAAAATCTCTAATGATAAATAAAGAGCTGCGCTGAGAAATGCATGCGCGGCGGACATCTCAAAGCGCACCGAAATAAAGACCGTGAATAAGGACCCAAGTACTATGATATCTCTTGGTCTCTGATGAGATTGGCCTTTGCATATTATTGCATAGTTAGTATAAAATATTCTATTTTAATAGTAGTTAAACATCAAATTGCTAAAATATTTTTAAGTTGGAAAATATATGGTAAAGTTACCAGTCACAAAAAAATGCTTGGAAAGCAACCAGTAGATGTATGGTTCGCGTGTTTCCGTCATCAAAGAAGGAATTATTTCACGCCTGTCCGTGCAGTCACTTCTCACGATCGCCTAAATCGTTGTTTTGCCACGTCTATTCGCTAAAATACTGGGAAAAATGCAGGCAATTAAGTTAAAAGGTAGATTTTTGTTGTTCCTGGTACTGGCCAATTTGTTTTACAAAGCTCTTTTAAAAATATAAATTCTAAATACTGTGTAGTGGACTATACAACCATGAACTTAATGAACAGATAGTACATCCAGACTTGGATCAATATTAATGGGTATCACAAAGCTATGTTCTATGTGGGAATCCACCCATACAATCTTGCGTTGGGCTGCCATATGCTGATCTACAATGTGATTTGTCTTGCTGAAGGAATTGGGCAAATATTTTTTTGGATAGAATTTCCTTTTGTTCTATTGTTCTAAATTCAATTTCGAAATGGGATTCCTGAAGCTTTTGGGCTTGCGGCTCTGCCCACATGGATATCGGTTATGTATTATGTCCTTCGCTCAGAATAGCTGAATTTAATGAATTGGCCAGTAGATAGATGGCATCATCTATCTACTGGCCAATTCATTAAATTCAGCTATTCGAATCCTACCCTTACTACCGACACCGACGTGAACAATGGGTTCACGGCGGTGTCGCCAACAATTTAACAAAAACAAGCAATTTCTCTTAGCTGGAAAGGTTAACAGGATTGCTAGTAATGTGGGATCCATAAACCTACTTTGTTACTTTTATTCCCAGAAAAAATACTGTAACTTACCTTGACATCGCTGTGGTCGCTGCTGCAGCCCAAATCAGGCTTTTTAGGCACTAGCATAAGTAATGAGGCTCCTGTTAAGCCATCATCATTGATGATTATATGAGTCGTACAGGATAAAAAGTCGTATAGGCAAACAAAGTAAACAAAATCACTTTGATAATATTTTTTCTACACAAAATCAGTTTGACTGCCCCTGTGGGAGTGTATCCGACTGCTACGCAAGAGGTAGTGGGTTCGATCCCCACTCAGGATAACACTTTGTGTGATGAGCACGATGGTTTATTCTGTGTCTAGGTGTTATTTATGGTTTACTAATGTTTGTCATAATTTAAAATGCCATAATTTCACATGCCATACCGGTATTTGCCATAATTTCATTAGAAATAACGCTTCAGTTGCCATAATCGTGAAATGACATAAAATGACTTTCACTAATTCCATTGGTCATAATCGATCAAGTGTCATAATAATTTAAATCCATAAATGTATTTGCTATAATTTTCGTTTTCAATAATACCATTTTCCATAACTTTTATTTACCATAATATAAATAAAGATAATATAGTATAAGCGCCTGCAATTTTTATGTTAATGAGTAAGTTAATATATTTTTTGCTATTAACATATTCACAGTTAAAGTTATATAATGAGGGTAAAACAAAATAAGTCTGACATAAATAGACAATCCATTAGTCGTCAGTTATTAACAATATCATAATAAATAAAAATAATTACAGTGAAGAAGAGTTTTTGAGAGCTTTGGCCTCCAACTTAAATTTAAAATAATGTTACTTTCAGAATTTTTTTTTTATTACTTATCTATACTTGAATTATGTTGATTAATAAATGATTATACGACACAGATTTTTTATTTACAATTAAACCTGAAACTAAACCTCATATGGCGCCTACTTACTAAACTCGACGGAGCCCCGCTTCGCGGGGCTCCTACTTTTGGGTGGTTTAAAAAAAAAACCTAACACGAAGACTAAGGCGGGAGCTCCGCTTCGCTTCGCTCCCGCCTTAGTCTTCTAACCTAACCTATCCGAGTCGGATTGCTCTGAGTCGGGGTGTTAAAGATAATTAATTTCGACCTAACAATATTATGTATTATTTTCATAATTATATCAAATTTTGATTATGTCAAGAGTCGATTATGAGACGTGTTACTTATGGAAACTAATTATTATGATATATGTTGCTATGGAAAGTCATTTTATGGCAAATAAAAGTTATTACTGTTGAGTTGTTAAGGCAAACGTTATTAGTATAAATGATAATAGTGCAAGTAAATATTATGATCGTGGACGATTATGGCAAACAATATTAGTGCAAATTAATTTATGGCAAACGAGAGAATACCGTTATTTATCTATATTTAGAAAAATATGAGTATGTTTATCAGTTGACTGGTTGCCATAGTACAAGCTCTGCTTAGTTTGGGATCAGATGACGTTGTGTGAGTTGTCCCAAAATATTATTATTATTATTAATAAATTAAGTTAAATAAAGTAATATGTAACGTACATATTATTTTATCCTAACATTGCGGCGTTAGCTAGAAAGAAACATTTCTGTGTCATATATAACTTTCTGTAATCTCCGAGTGAATTCAGTATGAATGTGGGAATGCGTCTTTATTTGAGGTTACGTGTGAAGTTCTTTACTACGACCTAAATAGGCGAAAATAAATGAAAGAGTCTGCTTGAATACCTCCATTCATAATGTACTTACATTCACGTGCAAAATAGTTAAAGTTTACACACTTTTATTTAAATTTTGTTTTATCTCTTTCTTTATTTTTTAAACAGAACAGTGAAATAAATTCTGCGAAACATAATGTTGGCGATTCTTTGAAACACCATTTTACCACTCACACCATTTCACCAGATAAGAGTCAATATTTTGAAAATCAAAAGGTCTTGTTGACAATGAAAATGTGTATACATGGAAATCAGTCCAGCCGATGAAAAGGTTATTCAGAATAAACAGACGGACATACTGACAAATGGGCAGGCAGATAGAAAAGCAAATAAATACTTCAATTTAACACAAACTTTAGGTAACTACTAGAGATAAATGCTATCAAGTCATCCCAAAGGTCTGCTAAAAGTCAATATAATTAAAACTTCTCTGAGATTGAATGAAGCAGAAATATATTATACAAAAAAGTATCCAATTGAAATCATATAAAATATAATCTAATACACTAGAATTCCAAGTCGTTAAATTAGTTATTTTGGAGAATCGAAAAAATTTATGGATGACGTCACTTCATTGGCAGGCTATCTGTGTGTCTATCTGTCAGATTTTATCTGTCAATTGCGAATCTAGAGTAAGGGGGGTCTACTAAGAGGGCGATTCAAGCCCCCCCCCCTCTCTATACTATGATATTACGATAGGCCTTAAAATGCTTTGAAAATAAGTGTATTTTTTCACAATTTAATATGTTTTTGAATTTAAAAGCATGAAAACGAATACTAAAAGCAATGGGATATAATAAATGTGTTATTTTGCATGTGACTGTTATTTTAAAACTATATTGATAACAGCGAGTTAATAAGCCAGTGACGACTCACAGAACTCACGATACATACGCCATCAGACATACTTTTGCAGTGCAGATAGGTTCCTGCACGTTTTATGACCTGCACATTTTGCGACCTGCACATTTTGCTTAAAGCTTGTCGTTTTGACATTATATAAAAAGAGACTGATTTGACAACATCCCCATTAAAACTGTATAATTCTATGATACCGATACTGGCAATACACCGTTTTGGTATGTAGCTACTAGAAGAACAAGATGAGCTTACTTCAAATGTTGAACGTTATTTGCCCGTTGAGTTAGTTTACACCTTATTTCATACTAGCTTTCGCCCGCGGCTCCGCCCGCGTGGGCGTCGGTTATCGTGATAAAAACTATACCATGTCCTTTCCCGGGACTCAAACTATCTCCATACCAAATTTCATCTAAATCGGTTTAGCTGTTTGAGCGTGAAAGCGTAACAGACAGAGTTACTTTCACATTTATAATATTAGTATGGATTATTCAAGTTCCTATAGAAAACGCGCAAATGCTCGTTAGCAAAAGCGTGTTAAGCGCTCTTCATAATTTACCGTAAAGCAAATCTGCCGTTAAGCGAATCTGTCTTAAAGCGATCAAGGGATCTGAACATAGGCTACAATTCAGCTCTTGCTTTTTAGAAGACTACAAACCTCCCTTTTCTGGTGACCAAATTATTATCAGTCCTAAAGGAATAATTTTCTAAAATATAGCGCTATTTATCATTCCTTTAATTTCTAAAGGTATTGAAACAAATTTTAATGTCGAGAAACTAATTACAGACTTAAGTGGTAGAGTACCTTCCAACAAATTAAACTTAATGAGCGTTCATTTTATAATTAAACATTTTGTAAAAATATACTTGACCGCGTTTTTAATGTCAGTATCATAATTTGTTTCAGAACTTAAAGGCGGCTGTACACATTGGGTCAAATTAGTCGACACGTTAGGCCAATGCGCCAACGCGGTTGGCGGAGTGCGCCAAGTCCCTCCACCGCCCGCCGGCCACTGTTATCGGCCACCACAATAACAACATACCGCCAAATAGATCTCTAAACGTTGGCCCAATGTGTTGGTCCAAATTGTAAAGTCGACTTGAGAAAAATCAAGAAGTTAATTCATTTCTGTATATCCTTTGTTTTTTTTTTTTAAAGACGACTCCCGCATTAGGTTACAAGCCCTGTGGCGGGTGGCTTTACAAACTTACAAGTCACGGACACAAAGTACACTCAGACTCGGAACAACAATTTGTGGATCACACAAAGTAGTGTCTCGTGTGGGAATCGAACCCACGACCTCTTGCGTAGCAGTCGGACACACTCCCACCGCGCCACAGAGGCAGCCAAAGCTTCGTTTAACAAGGCCTTCGCGAAAGAAATCCAGAGAAAAACACAAAATGTGTAACGCTTGGAAGTTTTAAAACTATCAAAAGATCGTTACAAAGTGAGAAGTTGTTGTTGTGTAAACGTATTATGTGGTGCCGTGTGGTGCCGGCTTAAGAATAGTACCACCCCATCTCTTCCCGTGGGTGTCGTCAAGGCGACTAAGGGATTTCACTCCGGAGGACGGGCAGCAGCGTCCTCTGCGTACTTAAAGCCTTACTGCGATCGCCAACCCGCTCGCCAAGCGTGGCGATTATGGCAATTACCCCCAGGATCTACATACCAGTAGGTTCTACTGGGGAGACCCGTGCCCAGCAGTGGGCCATCATATGGGTTGATACGAACGAAACGTATTATGAACCCTATAACTATCTAAAACTTTCACTTCAACGTTAGGGAAAAAATGCGATTATTTTGCGAAATACTTACTTGCAAAACTCTGCAGTGAAACGACTTGAGAATATGACATATCCTCCACGAGTTTCAGTCGTAACATTACTACTGAAACTCGTTAAAGACGGTTTGACAGCGATACCGACGAATAGATCCTATTCGAACTCAAGTTACGTAGTACCTACCTTATATCAGCCTAACCTAAAAAAATGATTGTCTGTAAAGTCGTTTTACGGACGATAATTCTACGTGATAACGTCATAAGACACCATTAATGACATTGATTATACAACCATGCCAGTGACACATTTTTTTTCAATTTCCAATTGCATCGCATGTCGCTGCAATCGCCAAAACATTGATGACATTGTAATAAACTACCAAGCCTGTGACAGCTGTAGTGGACCCGGGCGCATACGCGTGACAATACTTCAGCCTATCAGAAGGCGGAAGGTGAGAGAAACGTGAGCGGTGATGTCACAATTTTTCACGTCACCGGAACGTGAGCGTTAACGTCACACTTGTTGACGTCACCGGAACGTGAACAGTGACGTCACACTTTTTCGTGAGTTTCGCCGGTCATCGATTTATAAGAGGTTATCACGTCAAAAAGAAAAGTTTGTTATCAATATTGCAGTCTTATAGAAGAAGTCTATAACTAATACCACAGTCTATAATATATTACAGTCGTGTGTACAGACCAGTTGACGCGAACGCTGCGAGTATAGTGTACCTCCTGTGGAACGACTGTATTAGTTATTAGACTATGCTAATACCTACTAATACAATAATTAATAATATAAATAATTTCTTGGGATAACTCACACAACGCTATGTGATCCCAAACTAAGCAGAAACCAGACAAATTATAAACATACATATAATAGATAAATAACTCCCAGACACAGAATAAGCCATCGTGCTCATCACACGAAGTTTTAACCTGGGTGGGGATCTAACCCACGACCTCCGGCTTCCACCCACTAGAAGCCATCGATTGCATCGATCTAATCTATATTATGGCACTGCTTTAACAAACTGTTTTTTTTTAATTAGTTAGTCCTAGTGTACTTTGTGATACAGATATGTAAGCATCTCGCGACACAGCACTATGTAATATCCCTATTTTAAATGTGAAAGTTTGAGCTTAGACGTTTGTTATTCCATGGTGTAAAAGCCATGAACCGGATTTTCAAGGTGTAAAAACCATGAACCGGTTAACACAGATTAGTTTGCATCACCAACTCACATTGGGTTTGTGGAACTGGCTTATGAATAGTGCCACTCCATTTCTTCGTGGGTGTCGTCAAGGCGACTAAGGGATTTAACACTGGAGGACGAGCAGCGGCGTCCTCTGCGTGGTTGAAAGCCTATGTTCTATGATAGGTTACTTAGTCTTTAAAGTGCTTAAGGCACTTACCCCTAGGAGCTATAATGAGTAGGTTCTACTAGGGAGACCCATGCCCGACAGTGGGACATTATAGGTTGATACCTTATAGCCAGGTTCTTTTCTCCGGCTTTACCTATTGTTTGCGAACTTGGCATTATATTTAAATGTAGAATCCCGACGTATCACAAGAGTTGTTTTGCATCATAAGGGAATAAAGAACTTTGAATTTTGAAATGAATTTTTATCACTATCACACTAATATTATAAAGGCGAAAGTTTGTGAGTATGTGAGTGTGTATGTTTGTTACTTCTTCACGTCTAAACGGCTGCAGCGATTTTAATAAAATTTGGTATGGAGTTAGCTGACACCCTGGATTAACACATAGGCTAGGCATTAACCGCGGGTAACACCGCGGGGCACAGCTAGTAATCAATAATATCTACCCACGTGGGTAAAGCCACTGGAGAAAGCAAGTTTTGTGATATTGTAAATTGTATCCTTCCTATTAAATGTAGTGGAATTGACTTAGATAATAATAAATCCTATTTATCTTACTTTCTATAAACCGATTGGTTATCACACGAGCCATATTCATACGATTCTTGGAACCCAATAAATACCCGATACGCGTTATAAATACAAAATTGATATCATCTCATTTCCTATATCGAGAAAACGGAAAATATTTATGGTTACTTGACAGCATGATAAATATAGTGCTACAAGGATCTTTTGGCGCGTGGCCAAAATCAGAACTAACGCCACCATCTTGTAAAGCGCGCCCTCATGTCAATGTCATCCAAGTGCCATTGGCTAGTATTGTTAACTCGTTGCATTGGCACGTGGCCGAAATCAGAACTAACACCGCCATCTTATAAAGCGCCCTAATGTCAATGTCATCTAATTGCAATTGCTACCTGGTTGAAATCAGAACTAACACCGCCATCTTGTAAAGCGCCCTCATGTCAATGTCATCTAAGTGCAATTGGTACGTGGTTGAAATCAGAACTAACACAGCCATCTTGTAAAGCGCCCTCATGTTAATGTCATCTAAGTGCAATTGGTACGTGGTTGAAATCAGAACTAACACCGTTATCTTGTAAAGCGCCCTTATGTCAGAGTCATCTAAGTGCAATTGGTACGTGGTTGAAATCAGAACTAACACAGCCATCTTGTAAAGCGCCCTCATGTCAGAGTCATCTAAGTGCAATTGGTACGTGGTTGAAATCAGAACTAACACCGCCATCTTGTAAAGGGCCCTCACGTCAATGTCATCTAAGTGCAATTGGTACGTGGTTGAAATCAGCACTAACACCGCCATCTTGTAAAGCGCACTCATGTCAATGTTATCTAAGTGCAATTGGTATGTGGTTGAAATCAGAACTAACACCGCCATCTTGTAAAGGCCCTCATGTCAATGTCATCTAAGTGCAATTGGTACGTGGTTGAAATCAGAACTAACACCGCCATCTTGTAAAGCGCCCTCATGTCAATGTTATCTAAGTGCAATTGGTACGTGGTTGAAATCAGAACTAACACCGCCATCTTGTAAAGCGCCCTCATGTCAGAGTCATCTAAGTGCAATTGGTACGTGGTTGAAATCAGAACTAACACCACCATCTTGTAAAGCGCCCTCATGTCAATGTTATCTAAGTGCAATTGGTATGTGGTTGAAATCAGAACTAACACCGCCATCTTGTAAAGCGCCCTCATGTCAGAGTCATCTAAGTGCAATTGGTACGTGGTTGAAATCAGAACTAACACCGCCATCTTGTAAAGCGCCCTCATGTCAATGTTATCTAAGTGCAATTGGTACGTGGTTGAAATCAGAACTAACACCGCCATCTTGTAAAGCACCCTCATGTCAATGTCATCTAAGTCCAATTGGTACGTGGTTGAAATCAGAACTAACACCGCCATCTTGTAAAGCGCCCTCATGTCAATGTTATCTAAGTGCAATTGGCACGTGGCCGACATCAGAACTAACACCGCCATCTTGTAAAGGCCCTCATGTCAATGTCATCTAAGTGCAATTGGTACGTGGTTGAAATCAGAACTAACACCGCCATCTTGTAAAGCGCCCTCATGTCAATGTTATCTAAGTGCAATTGGTACGTGGTTGAAATCAGAACTAACACCGCCATCTTGTAAAGAGCCCTCATTTCAATGTCATCGAAGCGCCAAAAGGTCCTTGTGTGCTGCAAGGATCTTTTGGCGCTAATGACAAGTATGTCATTAGCGCCACACAGACGAAGTTGCGCGGGTCAGCAAGTATGATGACCCGCGCAACTTCGTCTGCATAATTTTTCTCCGTTTTTTGCAACATTGCTCATTGCTGCTCTGCTCCTGTTGGTCATAGCGTGATGTTATATGGCCTATAGCCTTCCTCGATAAATGGGCTATCTAACAGTGGAATATTTTTTTAATTCGGATCAGTAGTTCCCGAGATTCCCGGGTTAAAACAAACAAACAAACTCTTCAGCTTTATAATGTTAGTATAGATAACATAATACGAACAATTCCAATATTTGTATTATATCTACACATTTTTATGACCTTCGTAGAGCTTGTAAATGGATTTCAGGTCGATCCACTTCGTTTAAACGTTCGCTCTGATTTATACCTTGACCTTCAGTAAATGGAGTTTCATAGGCTTGTTTAGAATTATAGTTTCCTTTCAGAACCATTTTTTTTGTAAAAATATATACAGTTAGGCTTGTTTATGGTTTTCTGAAATACTACTGTAGGTAGGTACATAATATTTTACGATAGTTGTAAGTTCTATTTTGAATGTTTTTTTTTTATTGTGTGAAGTCACACAGTATTGTGTTAGGTGACAATACATATATTTACATTTTGATTCTATAAAACGAGATTACATATGAAGTCTTATAGATGCTTATACGTAAAAAACCCTAACTCGTGAGATTTATTTATAATACGACTGAATTGATCCTCTACGACTTAGTTTAAACTAGCTTTTTATTTAAAAGTCCGCTTCAAAATCATTTTATTCGTTAGGGTGCTACAATACCGCAGTCAGATACAAAGACACATTATAATAAACATTATACTCATAAAACCCCTCTTTTTGTCATTGTTTAATAATCTTTTTTTTTTCTTTTTTATAAAAAGTTTTTATAACGAGTCTAGCAGTAGGATACCATACCTGTGTGGTGTGTGTGTACCTGTGGAGACTTTAAAAACATACAAGTCACGGACACAAAGTACACCCAGACTCAGAACAGCAACTTGTGGATCACACAAAGTGGTGCCTCGTGAAGGGAATCGAACCCACGACCTCTCCCACCGCGCCACAGAGGCAGTCAATAATTAAACGCAAAACTAATAAAATAACTACTGGAATTAAAACTCATTCTGTAGAAATTAACATTGTACCACATGGCTGCTGGAAAAATAACAAAAAACGTAACCGTAGTTAGTTAATTAAGTGTAATCTTAGTTCATCTTTCAACTTTTCACTTTCTTAATTATATTCCAAGCTGTTCTTCACAGATTGTGCTAGAATATTCTAGAAAGTTGATAAAGTAGATTAGTAGTTGTTGATAAAGTATATTTGTGGGAGATCTTTTTTTTATAGACTAGATAAATGTGAAAATTTTAATTTAATTTTTGCATGTATGACTTGTACGAATTTTAGAACTTAAAAAAATATATAATTTTTGTTATTAGCGCCTAACCTATAACCCACTTGACATGTTAACACATTTTTATTTTTAACGGGATCTAGGTAACAAAACAATATTGAACGATTTATTTAATATCAGATAACCCACACAAGGTTATCTAAATGCAATCTCGAGAGACCTACAATAGCTATAGCAACCAGAGAAACAACAGAACATACCTATACAATAGGGTAGATGACTGTCAAGTCAAATCAGTATCTTTTTAAGAAACGTCAAAACGATGCGCCTCGTACTAATTTTTATGAAATACAAAACAATGACGTCAATCTTTTGTATGGTCAAATCATGTAGTTTTAATGTTTGTTTTGATGTTTATACATTCATGAAAACGTAAAATTGTACAGAAACATTGTTTTTCAGAATATTTTTGCAAATGCTATTTCCTGTATAGTGTAAAATAATTTATTGTTATTGTAGTCATCTACCCAATCCATACTAATATTATAAATGTGAAAGTAACTCTGTCTGTCTGTCTGTCTGTCTGTCTGTTACGCTTTCACGCTCAAACAGCTAAACCGATTTAGATGAAATTTGGTATGGAGATAGTTTAAGTCCCGGGGAAGGACATAGGATAGTTTTTATCGCGATAACCGACATCCACGCGGGCAGAGCCGCGGGCGAAAGCTAGTTCGAAATAAATACAATAATATCCTAAAACATAAAACAAAGTCGTAACTACACTCATAAATTAACAACGGGAGGACCGATTTTCAAGATCTTTGAGTACTCAGAAATATATTTATACTTGGTAAAAATAGAACCCACAACGTCTAGCTTAGCTGTCTGGCTCCCTTAATCATAACTAGCTGTCCCGCGCAACTTCGTATGCGTACATTTTCCCCGTTTTTGCAACATTTTTCATTACTGCTCCGCTCCTATTGGTCGTAGCGTGATGTTATATAGCTCATAGCCTTCCTCGATAAATGGGCTACCCAACAAAAAAGGTTTTTTCAATTCCGACCCGTAGTTCCTGAGATTGCCGCGTTCAAACAAACAAACCCTTCAGCTTTATAATATTAGTATAGATTAGTAAATAATAAGCAGACGTTTTAAGAGCATTTTAACTAGCGAATGATTTGTCTTAGTCTATTCTATTTTGAAAATGAAATGAAAAGCAAAGACAAAACTCTCGCTAGTTAAAATGCTCCTAATACGTCTGATATATCTTTTTTTAAATGATGAAGTAACACACTATTGCATAACTTTATACTGTGTGCTTTTTATAAATTGAACCTCCAATGGAAATCGTCTCTGCTGTACAACAGGTACATACAGGTTAATTAGTACCACATTATATTTACACAAACCTTTTCAAAATTGTAGGCTCAGTAATTTTGAAGAACTTTAATACATATATATTTGAGACCTTACACCAAACCCTTTCATTTGTTATCATGTTATGCCATTCCGTTTTCAAAGGCTTTTTCAATTTCTTCATTTGCCCCCTAAAGGAGCCCCCTGTTCAAAATTCACAACAGACTTATTTTTATTTTTTCTGCAATCTGTGGTTAAAACTGCTTTTTGGGTTTTTTTTGGGGGGCAATTATCTATTTTAATGCTTCTTTAATAACTATAACAATAAATTAAATAAAAAATACTTATTTGATATCCCCACAACAAGCCCTTAAATTTGGTATGTTACGGTTTATTTATTATATTACGGTTAGTTTAAAAAAAAAACTAGTTTCCCCTCCAAAAGTGGCAATTTTTTTTATTTAGGTTAAGCTGCCGTGTTTGGGTCACAGAAATACATAAGTGTACTAAATTTGAACTTCATCGGCTCAGTGGATTCAGAGAAAATTGGCTGTGAAAGAAGGACAAACAGAAACACGATAATGGTTCCGTTTTTTTTCCATTTGAGGCGCGGAACCCTGAAATGTAGTGCACAGAACACAAAGTGGTGTCCCGTGTGGGAATCGAACCCACGACCTCTCGCGTAGCAGTCGGATACACTCCCACCGCGCCACAGAGGCAGAGTTAGTGGAATTTAAAATGAAACAGTAATAAATAACATCTTAATCTTTGTAGCTGCCAAAACATAATCTTAAGACACTTTCCTTAGTAATGAATGAATATTAAAACATAATTAATTAACAACTGAAGTTTGAGTGTACTTTGTGTCAGTAATTTGTATGTTTGTAAAATCCCCCTATCGAATCCAACACAGGGTTTATACCTTAGTACTAAAATTGTCTGTTAAAAAAAGTTTATAGGTAGGTTAACCTAATATGAATAAGGTTTCTGCTTAGTTTAAGAAGTTAATTTTGTATAGTAGAGAATCTCTGTACAATTAACCGTATACTTTAGATGAGGCTTAAACACGTTAAAGAAAGCAACGCTATTTAGAAAAATAGGCAAGCGCATGTCGGACCATGTTCAGTGTTGGGTTCTGGAGCCATTGCCGTATGAAAAAATCCGATTTGAATAATTGCACCAGCAGCAGAGCATATGTTCATGGTATATTTTCGGTTTTGTTAACTTAATGACGATATATCCGATCATGTCCGAAATAATTTAAGTTTAAAGTATTTGTTAAGCGCTACCTTTTAGATATTTTTAACATTTTTTGGTCATTCGGTTCCAAAGATAAGGGGGGGGGATAATTAATGCAACTTTTGGAGCGCTTATGTTAAAAAATATTCACTTAATCAAGAAATATGCAGTGCCTCCCTTAAAACTATTTAGATTTATTATTTATCTATCAAACTAAGTAGCGGCTACTACAAGACATCTTTTCACGAAATTTAATCAATATTCATTGTGTAGTCTTTGAGTAAAATGCCTATGTCATACGGAAGGGACAGACAGACAGATAGATAGATATGACGAAACTATAAGTGTTTCGTTTTTGCAATTTTGGCTCCGGAACCCTAAAAAGCGTCACCAATGGGACAACTTTAAGCAAAAGGTTAGTATCAGTTATCCCATAGGACTATTGTGTTAAAATGGTGTCAGTTGTCTCATCATTAGACAACACTATGAATAAGCAAATTGGGATAGACCCGTAGTATTATTTTATTTTATTTGAAACACTAGGTTTTGATCGTGGCTTCTTCCACTTTACGTTTAATATAAATACTACTGGTTGATCCACCAAACTTTGTCTGTGTCAATTTTCATCGTATTTGCAACAATTTTCATTGCTGCTCCACTCCTATTGGTCGTAGCCTGTATATAGTCTATAGCCTTACGCAATATATGTGCTATCCAGTTCAATATTATTTTCAATTCGAAGCAGTAGTTACTGAGATAATCGCGTTTAAACAAGCAAATTCTTTAGCTTTATAATATTAGTATAAATTTTTGTTTTTAAACTTTCGCGATTTTTATACATCTATACTTAACCCTTAATTAGGCGCATGGGGTCAGAGCCACTTGAAATTGAAAAAAAAATGTTTTACAGTGTTTCGAGCGCGCTCATGTTCTTTCTAGCTTCCTCACTCCCCGCGGGGTATGCAAATTAGTTGCGACCAGAACATCAACGCGTGCGCACGTATCGCTGCACTCTTGAGTGCTGACCCCATGCGACCAGTTACGTTACATTTTTTGGCGGAGGTAAGTTTTTACTTTTGTGTTTTCTTTTAGTTTATATTAGTATATTGTTTATCATTTTTCTTTGTATGTGTGTATTTTTATACTGCGTAATTGCTTTACGTATTTTTGAGTTTCTTTTGATCATTTTTCCTTTTTTTTTTCAGTTTTTTACTGATTTCAAATGTCTAACGAAAGACAAATATTCCAATGGCTGGAGGAAGTGTCCGATGAAGAGCAAGATGTAGCTGGTTCGGATTCTGAAGACGAAACGGTAAACGATACCGCTATTGATAGTGCTCATGATTCAGAAAGCGAAATTGAAGAGTCTGAAGATATTCAAGCCATCCCTGAACCATCGGAAGGTAACTATTTTTTATCTCGACATACTCAGAGAAATGGCCCGAAAGTGAAATGGTCTAAAGTACCACCATCGAACGCAGTAAGGACCCGAGCACAAAACATTATTCTTCACTTACCGGGAGTCAAAGATTATGCAAGAAACGCCAAATCTCCCCTTGAATGCTTCCAATTATTCTTTGACAATGATGTTATTGAACTTTTGGTCACAAATACCAATTTATACATTGATAAAATAAAAGAAAACTTCCGAAGAGATCGTGATGCACTCCCTACCGATGACACGGAAATTAATGCATTTTTGGGGTTACTGATTATGGCTGGAGTCCTAAAAGGGTCGCACTTCAATTTTATTGATTTATGGGCACAAGATGGATCAGGCGTAGAAATGTTTCGTCTAACAATGTCTTATAAACGTTTTCTATTTTTGTTGAGATGTCTACGGTTTGATAATACGTCAGATCGAGAGGAAAGACTAAAAATTGATAATATGGCAGCGATAAGATATTTGTGTCAAATTATAGAGAGTAAGTTTTTAGCTGCTTATTGCCCCGGCGAGAATGTAACTATCGATGAACAGTTGGTTGGTTTTCGTGGTCGCTTTAGAGGGAAGGTTTACATGCCTAATAAACCAAACAAGTACGGAATAAAAGTCCAAGCCATGGTGGACTCGAAAACATATTACTTGTGCAAGTTTGAAGTTTATTCTGGAAAACAACCAGATGGAGAATTTCAGATATCCAATTCTCCAGATGAGATTGTGAAACGTCTTGTTGAACCAATAAAACGCAGCGGTCGAAACATAACAACTGACAATTGGTACACAAGTACAAAACTGGCTAAGGAGTTGCTAAAGCCTGAATATAAATTGACTCTTGTTGGTACATTGAATAAACGGAAGCCTGACATCCCAACTGAATTTTTGCCAAACAAAAATAGACCAACATGTAGTTCAGTTTTCGGATTTCATAATCAAATGACTATAGTCTCATATGTTCCTAAGCCAAAGAAAGCTGTTGTTTTACTTTCCACCATGCACAATGATAACGCCATTGACGAAACAACAGCCGGAGCTCAAAAACCAGAAATAATTACTTATTACAATTGTACCAAAGGTGGTGTGGATTGTAATGACCAACTTTGCAGCAATTATAATGTTGGAAGAAGAACAAAAAGATGGCCACTAGCTGTATTTTTTCATCTTCTAAACATATCTGGCATCAACGCATTTGTCGTACACAAGGCGAATACTGATAAGAGTATTACACATATAAGACGGGTTTTTTTGAAGAAATTAGCAGCTGCACTTGTGGAAGATCACCAAAAACGTCGCGTACAACTACGCGCTGTACCAACGACAACAAAGAAACGGCTCCGTGAACTTCATGATGTGGACGAGACGGTCCAACCACCGACAGCTAAGCGCGGGCGCTGTTCATCATGTCCTAGAAAGGACGACAAAAAAGTGCCAACAAAATGCTTCAAGTGTCATAAATTTATTTGTCAGCAACACTCGAGGGTTTACTGCGTCGGATGCAGAACAGAAGAATCCGCTGATGAGACTGATTAATTACTTTTTTTTAAGTTGATCTCGGCCATGCCAAAAAAAAAATAGTTTAAGGAGAGGTTACATTTTTTTATTTTTTTATTAAACGTAATGTTCCAGTTATGTTTTCGTTTCTTAAAGTTAATTATATTAAAGAACACTACTAATTACTATAAAATACATATAGTTTTATTTCTTTTTGACACTTCTTTCCCAATGTTTTTTTGGGGTCACTCAAGACCCCATGCGCCTAATTGGGTGATTTTTTCAATGCGCCTAGTTAAGGGTTAATATTATAAAGCCGAAGAGTTTGTTTGTTTGTTTGAACGCGGTAATCTCAGGAACTACTGGTCCGAATTGAAAAAATATTTTTCTGTTGGGTAGCCCATTTATCGAGGAAGGCTATAGGCTATGTAACATCACGCTACGATCAATAGAAGCGGAGCAGTAATGAAAAATGTTGCAAAAACGGGGTAATAAACGCATACGAAGTTGCGCAAGACAGCTAGTATAAGATATTTTAAAAGTACGAACCCGACGATTCGATCGAATTGCACTAATCGACACGGGTCGACCCGTGACTACGATCGGTGCAATTCCATCGACCTTTAAATAATTCACGCGATTAAGTCCCGAAATATATCTAATTAGAACAGATGTACTATTTTGATGTATAAACATACTATAAACTACCATAAAGTTTCATCAAAATCCGTTCAGCCGTTTGTGCGTGACACAGGAACAAATATTCAGACTCTATCTTTCCATTCTCGGGATTATAATATTAGTAGAAATAATTAAATCGACTCATTAGCAGGCGCGGATCTAGAACTTGGCTTTGGGGGCAATTTGACTCAACTGGCGAAGTGTGAGTCACTCGCATGACGTCCCCCCCCCCCCACCTCGTCATGCGTAAGGTGTGGTGCATTTGATTCAACATCGGTACACCAGCCACTTCAATTACCGGTCAAAACACAGTCTTGTATCAAATTTCTCAAATTCCCCCAAAAAAAGGCATTTCAGTCGAGCAGGAGGGGGGCATAGCCCCTGTTGCCCCCCCTCCCCCTTGAATCCGCGCCTGCTCATTAGGGTACCAACATATTCACGTAAACAAATACTCTACACACATGTTTTAAAAATTCAAAGTTTAGGGACACCATTTGCTGAAACTTTGGAGTATAATTAGGTTAAATATTTTAACATCAATGTTTGAGTTGATTAACACGAAACAAGTTGTGTAATTTCGACCTACGCCTGAAAGTTTAGGAAATATATGGCTGTTGCCATCTAATCTAGTTTAATTTTGTAATATAATATTAGGGTTATTAGGAACAACTACTTAATATAAATACATTATTGACGTGTATATTTTTTACTACCTGAACTGCGAAACTTCGTCTGCGTAAATTTTCCCCGTTTATGCAACATTTTTATTTCTGCTCCGCTCCTATTGGTCGTAGCGTGATGTTATATAGCCTATAGCCTTCCTCGATAAATATGGTCCATTTAAAATAAGTACTAACAGTAAAATTATTATTTCAATTCGTACCAGTACTTCCCGAGATTATTGCGTTCAAACAAACTCTTCAGCTTTTTATTATTAGTATAGATTTGTCTTCACAGTATGATATAATTATACCCGACGCTTAGAAGAGAGTAGGTACCCATATTTTTGGAGCGTATTTATCAACGTATGTATGTACTTATGTCCATCTTAATTGTGAGAGTTATGAGTGTGCTATTTAATATTTTAGTTTTATGTTTCCAAACAGTATGATTTTTAACCGACTTTAAAAAAGGAGGAGGTTCTCAATTTGACTATATTATTTTCGTGTGTTTGTTACCCGATTACGTGAAGATAGCTTGACCGATTTGAAAAAAATATTTTTGTATTCCAGGTTAGTCCCATTGTCATCAGATCAGGATCTGATGATGAGGTCCTGGATAAATCGAGGGAACTCTTCGAATATTTAAGGCACACCTATAGTGATTTAGATATATTTCATAGTAATTCGTGCACGTATTTTCCAAAAGTAGCAATTGGTGAACTGATGATGAAGACCACAGATGACCAGCGGAACTATAAAATATTTCACAGTTTGCAATTCAATTACTATTGCTTAGCACTTTATGCTCATTATGAGTAATAAAGCTGATGGTAGATGAAACTCCTTAACAATTAACGGCCCTGTATTGAAAAAAACTACATTTTTATTGTAATTTAGATGAATTACAAACTGACCACTAAAAAGTGAGAAATAAAAAATAATAAATAAACATTTTGAAGTTCGTGCCAAATAAAACATAAAAACTACTATTTCATGGCACCAACTTAAATTAATTTATACTTTTTAGTTGCCTTATATTTAATTTTGAAGTCAGATATTTTGTTGTTTCTTTTATAATTTCTTGGGTTAACTTTTTTTTTGTTTGTCATCATGAAATTCGACCTATCTAAATAAACTAAAAAATATTTTTAAAAGCATGATTTTTTTATTAAGATTATTTGATTGTAAAGCTTTAAATGTAAAATTTGACAGACAAAGGTGATAACAAATGTTAGAAATCTGCTATATTTTTCCGAAATGGAGTACCTATTAAAATCATTATTTATATACAATATACAAGAAAAAAAAAGAATATGAAAATATTGAAAATTTGCAGAGTTATAAGCCATTATAGTTGTCGTGTGTTCTTCGCGCTATCGTGCTCATTGCGTCGCGTAGTACGTAATCCATGGTTATTATTGAAAAATTAGTGATGATTACATTTCACATCATATTGTGAACAGGATTTCGACTGTTAGAATGATTAATGAATGTGTTATGATTAGCTCCGAGTCTGGGTGTACTTTGTGTCCGTGACTTGTATGTTTGTAAAGTCCCCCGTGATACAGGGCTTGTAACATACTGCGGGTGTCGTTTTAAAAAAAATCAATGATTAATTAATTCATCGAGAAATGTAGCATGATCCAAAAAGGGTTTGCGCTATACTAAGAATAACGTTGTATACCTACATACTCCTTTTAGATAGAACTACAACTTCTTTACATATCAGCCCATAACATGTCCCACTGCTGGACATGGGACCCCGTAGATCCTACTTATATAGGTCGTGGGGGTAAATGTCATAATCGCCACGTTTGGCATGCCGGTTGGCGATCGCAGTAAACCTTAAAAATACGTAGAGGACGCTGCTGCCCGTCCTCAATTCCTTAGTCGCCTTGACGACACCCAGCGGAAGAGATAGGGTGCTGAAAAAAAGCCGTGTGGTACTACCACATGGCTTTTTTACACACTATATTTCTTAAACCTTTTAGAATGTTAAATAAAGATGTCGCCCGAAGACTTTTCAGCTAACTTTGTCTCACTAAAACTTCAACTTGAAAGTAAGGAAAAAACCAAAAACTCTTAATAGAAAAACAGTATCAAACTGATATATTTTACGCTCAGCACCGAATAACTTCAAAGTCAAAATAAAGTCCCGAAGAGGAAATAAAACTTTTGTCCCTTAACCTTTATCAGTTTCTTAAAGCTTCGTATAAATTTTATATGTGTCGACGGAAGTCAGCCTGATAGGGTAAAGACGACAGGAGAGCTTAGTTTATATCTGTACTATTATCAAATTGTATAATAACGGTGTTTATATATTGAGGACATTCACCAAAACTAGTCTACATTATTACTGACAATTATCTACATTATTGACTGCCTCTGTGGCGCGGCTCAAAGTTTTGATCTGATAATGAGATCCTGGAGAAATCGTGGAAACTCTTCACATATTAAAGGCACACCTATAGTAATTTGGGTATATTTTGTTGTTATTCGTGCATTTACTCTTAAAAACACCATTGAGTGAAATGGAACTGATAATAAAGACCATAGATGATCAGCGGAACTATTCAATAATAAATACCGTGTTCGATACCTGATTCTTCGCCTCCATCAAATCATGAAATGGAGCTGTTAGTCTAGTATCAGGTAAACTCCTCAAAAATCAGCGGCCTTGTATCGCAAAACGCAACACCAATACACATCGTATTTTACATATATAGTGTACAGTTAGTACCTACACCCAGTAGTACCCGCGCAACTTAGTATGCGTCAATTTTCCCCGTTTTTGCAACATTTTTCATTGCTGCGGCGCTCCTATTGGTCGTAGCGTGATGTTATATAGCCTAAGACAGTGAAAACATTTTTCAATTCGTTTGTTGTTATTGAGATTACCGCGTTCAAAAAAAAAAACTCTTCAGCTTTATAATATTAGTATAGATATATTATTTCTTCTGCAATGTTCATTGCACATTACTTGCAATCTTGTAAACCCATAAAGTAAAGCTAAATTGTTTGTGTCAGCAGTAGATAAGTTCACGGCAATAGCATGAAATTTTAACTTGTGACCTCTCACTCTCTCTTGTGATTGCGAGTCCGATGTTCTAATCACTAACAAACCTGTTCTGTCTCTTCTATTAAAATATGTGGTGCACAAACCCTGATTTTTAAAAGTGTTTTTAGGGATAATTTTTATAGGCATTTCTTGCCAAAGACTTTACAAGTCTCGGGTTCGATTCCTGAGTCTGGATTAAAAAAAAATTCTATCTTTCAAAAATGCAATTATTGTATTTGTAAAGTATTTTTAGGGTTACATAGCCAAAATGGCAAAAACGGAACCCATACCTATAGTTTCATCATGTCCACCTGTCTGTCTCTCTGTCCGTTCATTTGTCACAGGAATTTTACTTAAAGACAACACGATGAATATTGATGAAATTTGATGCTTAAGTGTTTTGTAGAAGCCGCTACTAAGTCCGATAGTTAATTATTAAAAACAAATAGTTTTTAGATTTCACAACCCATAAATAATTTTAAAAGACCTAACCAAACACCCCACCCGATGAAGTAGCTAAAAAAAAGGCACCCCTACTTTAGGGTAGGGAACGTACCCACCCCAAAAAATTGAATATTTTTCAAGATTTTATTCTACCACTTTATCGGCGTGTCTGAGCTAAAGTGGGGACACAGACGGACGGACAGAGCGAAATTTTTATATCTATAATATCTTGGGATAAGTCACACAACGCCATCTGATCCCAAACTAAGCAGAGCAAGCAATAACCATAGTACGAAAACTGTCATCAAGTTTTAAATGAATTAGGCCTCCTATGGTGTGTGGATGGGAGCATCAACTTACAAAAATACAGAAGAGGGTAAAGGCAACATGCGATTCGATTATTATAAAAGGTAATCTTTGTCGAGTTTAAGTTTGTAGAACGCATTTGACACATTCTATACTCCAAGCGGATTGACGGATTTCATTAAACAAGGTGTCGTTGGATTCGTCTTAATCGTAGAACTTACGTCTAGATAAACTTTTCAGTAAACTAAATTTATCAGTCTGATGGCGTCCAGCCTCGGCCGCTCCGGCTCTCATAGCGCCACGCACAGTGGAGCAACACAAACTCAAATATCTTTATTTCGTAAAACCTGGTTAATGATTATTTGAAAACGTCAAATTAATACAAAAAAATATAAAATTATAATTATTAGAAAAAAATCAACTGAGGTTAGGCGGCAGCCGCTCTTTTAAAATCATCAAGTTTTTCCTTACTTACAAAAATATTTTTTACAGAACGAACCAGCGTGTTTGGTGAGTGCAATGTAGAACAAACATCAGTATTACTATAAATTATTTTAAGATAACTCAATAGTCCTTCCACAAACAGACAGACAGACTTCAAATTTTTTGTCCATTATTATGAATAGACGACCTTAAGGTTTTTATTGCATTTTTTGTTATTATACTCGCTAATCCTAATAAATAAAATATGAAACTAACTGAATTAAAATGCGATTGCATGCTATTTTTATTTTTACATATCCTATTATGTCACGACATACCTACAAGCAAAAGGATTTTATTGGTCATTTTACTGTATTAAAAAAAACCCACCTGCTTAAAGAACATTGAAACAAGATAACCTTATATCATGCTATCTTGTTTCATTTTTTTAAGCAGGCGAGGCTTTTGATTTTATATTTTTTTTTTATTTAATACTTTTTAGTGCTTTTCAACTAAGCGTAGACGTAACGTAACGTAATAACTGTAACTACCGAAAATTTAAGTGAAAATAGTTAATAACAAACTTTAAATCGCTTTAAATCCTAAACGGTTATTTTAAGTGAAAAATTATTTAAAAAACCTCATCATGATTTTAAAATACGTACACGATTATACCCCACATGATATAGTTTGTAGACTTTTTTTTTCTCTATCACAATATGGCGTCTGACTGTCGCCATTTTGAATTTTGATTGCTATCATGTCTTTAATGACGATCGCAAAATTAATATGAATCGATTGACGTATGAATCATCAAAATTGGCCCATGCTTTTGGTCTACATATATAGTGCCACAAACATGCTCATCAAACACATTATCCTCCGCAGTCGGATAAAACTAACATAATTATTAAAATCGTGATAGCAAAATATAATAAATCACACGTTTATAATGTTGCTCACTAAATATTGGCAGGCGCTGTACCAAAGTTTGTTAGCGTCAACGAATTTTCGTCTGTCAACACAGGTCAAATTAAAGAAAAACCTATCAAAAGACTTCTACCATTAGTATTGGTTAGTTTAGATGAGATTAATTCGAAAGTAAAAGCATGAGCTGGTACTTTTTTTTTTTTTTTTTTTTAATAAAAGATAACTAGCAATGTGGGATTGGGTTCCACATTACTAGCAATCCTGTTAACCCTTCCAGCTAAGCTCAATGGCTTGTGTTAGGAGTGGGTTCACGTCGGTAGTATAATGGGTAGGATTCGAACCCGCGACCTCACGATTGCGAGACCGATGCCTTATCCATTAGGCTACCGCCACTTAAACTATTATTCCTTTAACGATTAATTGCTATAATATAATATTCAGGCGTAGGTCTAGTTTGGTATTAAAACTATTGTTTTTAAAAAATGGGGACGAGATATTCCCTCTCGTTTCCTATTTTTTATTTTATATAACATGTTGATAATATTTTAAATTATCAAATAATAATCAAATGAGATCCGGGATTTAACGTGGAACAAACAAAAGTCAAATATAATGAAATATATATTTAAGTACATTAAAGCTAGTGTACTAGATAATTATATTAAAGAAAACAATTAGTTTACTATTAGTAAAAAACGTTTTCGAATCTTCAAATTCGCTTGCAGTCACGGAACAAACATTTTGTGAACTCGTACCAGAAAACATGCCTAAACTAAAAATATTTTATTAACCTCATTGCATGGTTAGTGATTTATACCTACTAAAGTTTTATATCCAAAGAAAAACCAATAGGATCCCAAAGTCTTTGATTTTCCTTATCAGCTTCATAAGTAATGTGATAAAAGATTTGTAGTATAGGAGAGATAACTTCTCGAAGGTAAACTTTGCCTTTGTGTAACTGTGCCACGATCAATACCTGAGTAAATATTGGAGCTTTCTTCCAATAAGCTTTATTGTAGACTTGATAATAATAAACTTGTTTACATGAAATATATTTAATTCCGTTTTTAAAAAGGTAACTCCCGCACTAGGGTACAAACCCTGTATGGAACCTGTCGCACAGGTTCTGTGAGACAGGTTCCATACAGGGTTTGTACCCTAGTGCGGGAGTCACCTTTACCTTTACCCTCTGCAAGTGGGCAAGAGTAGGGATTCGTAGTGCCCCCCCCCCCCCCCCCCCATCAGAATAATTTGTGTGGCTTAAAAAGTGGGTTTTCTGTTTTTGTTTCATACTTACAACGTTATATCTACTTGATAATATTTTTCAATGGAATTTGTACGAAAATATTGTTACTTCTCATTTGATCAGCTGTTACTTGTAAACTTGTAAAGCCTACTTAGTTGTGATAGTTTTCCTTTTAATTTCACTATATATTCTACTACCGCGATTTTGTAGCTGCCAGGGGATTATTGACTCTAACAAAAATTTGCACTTTAAGGCTTAATATTTTACAAACGGATCCCTTAATCTAAAATTCGTCTTTCCAACCCCTAAATGTTTTTAAAAGACCTATATAATGATACCCCACACGATGGGGCAGCTGAGAAAAAAAAATCACACCCCCACTTTATATAGGGAGGTACCCTAAAAAAATGTTATTTCAAGATTTTACTCTTTCACTTTATCGACGTAAGTAATATGTGTAGCCAAGCAAAATTACAGCCTCTTGGCACTAAGTCTCTGAGCAAAGGTGCGGACGGACGGACATGGCGAAACTATAAGGTTAAAAAATTAACCCCTATTTCCCTTGGTCACGGTATAACTAGAGAATGACTTTACCTATTTCATTCATTCTTTTTTTAGATTTTTTATACAGATGGTACTTACGTAGAAAAAAATAAAGAAAATAACGAAAAAAAAACGCGGTACGAGGTTCGCCGGGACAGCTAGTCTATACCATAATAATATATATATATATATAATATAATATTATAAAGAGGAAAGATTTGATTGTTTGTTAAAACCGAAACTACTGGACGGATTTGAAAAAATCTTTCATCGTTTTGAAGCTACACTAACCCCGGGTGACATAGGCTATTTTTTATCCCTGTATTCCCACAAGAGCGGGTAGTATCTACATCTATACTAATATTATAAAGAGGAAAGATTTGTATTTTTGTATGTAACGAATAAACTCAAAAAGTACTGGACCGATTTTAATAATTCTTTTTTTGTTGGATAGCCCACTTATCGAGGAAGGCTATAGGCTATATAACATCGCGCTACAACCAATAGGAGCGGAGCAGCGACGAGAAATGTTGCAAAAACGGGGAAAATTTACGCATACGAAGTTGCGCGGGACAGCTAGTCTATCTATACATATAATAAAACTGTAAATTTCACGTGTCTGTACATGGCCGAACTTAGTGAAAAAAAATATTAGGAAATGTTCGAAAAGAGTATTTAAACACTTTGCTGCATTTTTAGAAATGTCTGTCTGTCTGTCTGTCTGTCTGTCTGTCTGTTTGTTTGAACACGCATCACGCAAAAACTTCTGGACAGATTCGGTTGAAATTTTGCACGTGCAATCTAATAGATGCAGATTAACATTTAGGCTATAAATTATCACGCTTTTTCCCATAGGAGCTAAGCAGTAAGGGATAATGTCTGTAGCTATTTTTCGTTATAAAACAGTAACTACTTGACGGATCTTTATCAAAATTTGCAGTTTTATAGTAAATACTATAGGACATTATTTACACTATGAATCATTACGCTAACGTCTATGGGGAACGAACAGCAACGTATTTTTTGTCGAACCATAATGGTTTATCACAAAAATTTCCACAATTAGACATTATCTATAATTGTAACCCATGGAATACATAACTTCACGCTAAAACTATAAGGAGCTAAACACAACATTTTTAAGTTTCATAAGAACAGTTATTTTGACGTTGTAAGTAGCGAACAGTATAGCCTCGAAGCTATGTTACCGGACTTTGACGACGAAGTCCCAGGTTCGAATCTGCTGTCTGATTATGTTCTTTTGGTATTTTTTTAAATTGTCTTAATCCTTTTCTAATATTTTTCTCGATGTTTTAGTTATTTTTTCGACCGTAGGCAACTTATTTACTTTGGTTATTATTTTTTTTAATTAAAAATCAAGTAAAATATGCACCTAGGTAAGTTAATTATAGGTATTGCCTGCACTGCTGAGAGTAATTGATTAATCGTAGTAGAAATGAAAAGCAATATTATATTATAATTAAAAGTATTCGACATTTTGCAGAAATGTGTTCGTCTAAAAAAAATACATTACACACGTAAAAAAAAACATGTAGCGCCATCTATGAAATAAAAATGTTTACCGTGATCAAATAATTCTTTATTTGTTTAGGGTAGATATAGGTGCTTGAGATGAACGATTTGTTTCATGCTGAGTGGCAACATTCTCCTATTTATTTATTTAAATTGCATAAATTAATAAAAAACATTAAGTATTAGAACTACTGTTAAAGAAACTTCACTGGTTTTGAAAGTAGATGGCGTTGTATTCAATAATGTTTTATACTTAGTAAAAGAAGTTTTATAAAAAAACACATTGCTATGATTTTTAGAAATGTTTGTCTGTCTGTCCGTTTGTTTGACCACGCATCACACAGGTGCATCGAGGATCATGTTTTGAGGTTATGGTTGAAGATCATGTGTTCATCAATTCAACCATAATGAATGACTCAACATCGGTCAAGTGTGAGTAGTTCGGGTGACGGCAGGAGGGGGTTGGGGTGTCGTTGTCTGTCAACCGTACCTTTAGAGATATCTGACATTTTCGCGGGCATGACACACATGACACGCTCTGTGTTTGTTTACTAAAGTGTTACAGCAGTTTTATATGCATTTCAGTTGTATATCTTTGCAGACAAAGGAAAATCCTGAAAAAACATTTTATTAGTATTGCGTTGTAACACTTTATGAAATATATCCCATTTTTAGCCAAATTGGCAAAACAGAACCTTTATAGTTCCCTTATGTCCCTCCGTCCGCAGCTTAGCTCAGAGACGATTAGTGCTAGATGGTTGCAACTTCGTATGATGAAATTACTAACGCCGATAAAGTGAAAGAATAAAATCTTGAAAATCATCATCTCATCATCATCTCTTATATGTTATGTGGGGATGTGATTTTTTCTCACCTACCCCATCGTCGGGAGTCGGGGGGTATCATTAGATAGGTCTTTTAAAAAGCGTTTAGGGTTGTGAAGACTATTTATAGATTTAAGGATTCATTTGTGTATAATATTAGGCTTTATAGAGAACATTTTTGTTAGAGACAAGTGTCCCCCTGCCAGCTAAATGGTTGATGTTGGGTATGTGAAAAAATTCAGGGTAGTAGTATAAATACTAAAATTATAAGGAAAACTATCATAGTTAAGTACTTAGGCTTTACAAGTTTACGATCACATGGGAAGTAACAACATTTTCGTACAAATTCTATTGAAATTATTAGGTAATAAGTAGGTATAACGTTGAAAGATTAAAACAAAAACAACAGAAAACCCACTTCTTAAGCCGCACACCAAACTAATTATCTAAAAGAATAGAACAAAACGATTTTTATTTAGTACACAGAAGACACATGTACCTATAGACATTATTATAATTTAACAGGAAAAGTCATGCAGAAGATAAAAATAAACAATAAATAAAACAGTAAAATAATAAAAATAACAATAGACAAAAAGAAAACAAACACAAATTAATAACAAAAAACACAATTAACGAATAGAAGAAAAAGAAGTCTGTATTTGGTACTTATTTAATTTCACAAAGCTTTCAGCAAGCTAAGGTGTTGAAGCTATCAATAGGTGAGTATATGACGATTCTCCCGACAGGACTGTTCCAACATATTTACACAGAAGTTATTTCGTAACATATTAATTTAAACCCGACTTTCACGCGAACGAAGTCGCGGGCACAGCTAGTTAGACATATATTGGGACTTAATCACGTGAACTGTTTAAAACTAAGAACTTTACCTTACCCGACGTTTCGATATAATAATAACCTACAACATTAATTTTCGAACCACAAAAAATCTAGCTCAAATATCGATACTTGTGCCTCATAGAATTTTTAATAATTTATTTGAAGAGCATCTCATAAATTCAGGGAGGCTGTATATTTCGAGGGGCTTTCCAATTAGGTCAGGTATCTCGAGCCTACCTGTCGATAGATGAAGAATGTCATTCGTTTACCAACGTAGCTACCGGTGATTTTGATAGACCGTCTAATTTTGTTGGGCACAAGCTTTGGGCATCATCATTTTAAAATATTGCCTATTTTTTTTGTTTATTGATTACGAAGAAAAAAAAACTCGGTTGTGCTTAGGGTTGCCACCCATACTTTTTCAATGGAAGAGGAATAATAATAAAATTGGATACTTAACACTAATGCAAAAAAACAAAGTAGGTATACATTGTACAACTTAAATGTACAAAGGGCGCCCTTATCGCTCTTATCTTCTCGCGCGATAAGGGCGCCTGCTCTTCCAGGCAACCTTTGAATAGACAGAGACATAAATAAATACATAAAATAGGTAGGGGTAGTGTACAGCGTGCATAATGCGTGATATTAACTTATTAATTTAAAAAAAAAACAAGGTAAAGAGAAGGTAATTAATGAAAAATATGGTTGTCTATAAAGTCGGTTTACGGACGATATTTTTTTGTGATAACGTCATTGAAAAACACTGATAACATTGAGTAACACATGTATCGCATGTCGCTGCAATCGCTAATACATTGATGGCATAAGAAGCCCTTGACAGCTTTAATGGAGCCAGGCGAAGTGCACTCATGCGCCCGACGGCCATGTACTTCAGCAAACGAAACGTGACGGACCGTGACACTTTGTCGTGCGTGCACCCGGTCATTGATTTTAAGACGTTATTACGTCAAATAAAAGGATTGAACTTAGACTACTGACTGATTGGACTGAGCGCACAGGTAATAGGAAGCCGCGTATTTGACTGACAGACATTCTGCCAACAGGGAAAGTTGAAAGAAGACCATGAGGAAAGCAGTTTCCACTTCTACCATCGTTGCGGATACCAAGAGAGAAAGGACAATGAAGAAGAAGCGCAACACACGTCCTTCACTCGGATCTTTGCGGTATAAGGATTTGAGTGGCGCTGTTATTTCTATGGCCTGCTGTGAGAGCCAAACCACACGGCGCAGTGCACGGTGCGACGCCTGAGCAGTGCCGCTACGGTATCTTGCTTAAAAAATCTATGGTAGGCCACACGGAGCGGCGGACCAAGACCCGGTCGGGAGGGGTCTAAGCGGAGCGGCACCGCAGTAGAAGGAATTCCGTATTTTATTAACAGACTACCTATAGGTACGTCCAACGCACAACGCTGTAGTGCCGCACCGTCGGTGTGAACGCCTGTGCGATGTTTTTTTTTTAATAATATCAACTCACACAAAGCTATTTGATCCCAAACTAAGCAGAGCTTGTACTGTGGAAACCAGACAACTATAAACATACTTATATATTTCTAAATACGTACGTATTATAAATAAATAACACCCAGACACAGAATAAACCATCGTGCTCATCACACAAAGTTTTATCCTGGGTGGGGATCGAACCCACGACCTCTTACGTAGCAGTCGGATACACTCCCAACGCGCCACAGAGGCAGTCATTATTTGCGGTGCGCTACCGCAGTGCTGCCGTTCCGCACCGTGTGGTTCAATTCTGACGCTTATCATCATGCTCTCGATCTATTATCTCTTCATTTAATTAAAAAAAAAAGTTAATACGGATACACTACTACGTACATAAATGTTTATTCCGAAACTGTTTGTAGGTACCTACTTTATGTATACTCTAGTGCAATTGACTACTTCAGAGGCCCAGTGGGAGTTAGTCCGACTGCTACGCAAGAGGTCGTGGGTTCGAATCCCACACGGGATACCACTTTGTGTTATCCACAAATTGTTGTTCCGAGTCTAGGTGTACTTTGTGTCCGTGACTTGTATGTTTGTAAAGTCCCCCGTGACACAGGGCTTATACCTTACTGCGGTAGTCGTTTAAATTTAAAGCGGCGGTAGCCTAATGGCTAAGGCATCGGTCTCGCAATCGTAAGGTCGCGGGTTCGAATCCTACCCATTATACTATTGACGTGAACCCACTCCTAACACAAGCCTTTGAGCTTAGCTGGAGGGATTAACAAGATTGCTAATAATGTGGGACTCAATCCCACATTGCTAGTTACCTTAAAAAAAAAATGACTTCTAAAATTAAAAATATGTCACAAATCCGTGCCTACTCATACAGTAGCCAAAGGGCTGCTCGGTATGATTTCTCACTGCACCCTTGTAATCTTTTTGGCTTGAGTGAAATATAAGCAGGAACACGCGAGTTTCCCCCAAAATGATTACGTTATAGCCGCCAGCTATAGCCAACCTCTGCAGGTACTTCAACAAATGTAATTATTGTCTACCCTTTCCCGAACGCTTAAAACTCAGCGCCGTTAAATGTAATGTAATAATCAAAGTTAAAAGTACATCGTAGATAATATTGCTATATCTATAAAGGTATCTGTGAAGATAATTCAGTGTGGTTTAGTGGTTAACCGTGAACGCAGTATTTCAAAATACAGAGACTATAAAATAAAACTTTTCCACGTACCATATTCAAGAAACGCACATAGACATCATTGAAGGACGCGTACCTTGTGTTACCATCTCTAAATTATAATTTAGTCAATTTTCATCAGATTCTGATACTCCTTTAACAAGGATAAAACAATGGCCATCATCATAAGTATCAAAAAAGTTCACAAAACGGTCATTCGATTCGGCATTTGAAATTGCTGTCATTTTGTATAGGGTAGATAGCAGTAGCGAAAGGTTACAATTTTCACGACTAGATTAGAGGTAACTCATTACAAAAAAAAAATTGCAGGACACGGTTCTTGAGAGGTATTAAGGGGCGTCTAAACGGGCCATTTATACGGCAATTTCTTGCGGCTATTGGCAACTAATTGCTCGGCCAATAATGGTAATATGTCTACAATTGTATGGCGCATGATCCAGTCTCCTAAATAAGCTACACAACCCGGCAACAATAAAATAGAGGGCGACTGAAACAACAACAAAATTGGCCGGCAACATTGGGGAAAATAGATCGCTCAGCGGTCGTCCGGCAACCATCAAATCAATATTGGAGAGTACAGCCATGTTGCCGGCCACAGCATTGCCGTAAACAGTGGCCCGTTTAGACGCCCTTAGTAACAACAATTCAAAAGGGAAACCGAAAATAATGGCGTTATAAGAACCCTCCGCCACTAGTAGCTGGCTACCAGTGGCGGAGGGTTCTTAGCTTAGTTCTCCCAGCGCATTAGTACTTATAGAAGTCAGTGTGTTAGTATTTTGTGCCCATAGTTTTTAAGCTATTGCATAGCTTCTATCGCGGGCCTTGAGCGTGGAGATCGAATCCAGAAATTCCGTAACCAAAATAACCTAACACCCGGGGACTCCTACCGGAACAGCGGTGATACTTTTTAGTTTTTTTTTATTATTTTACTTAAATATTATAATAAGGATAAAAAATGCTATGCAATAGCTTAAGTCCCCGAGTGCTACAGTTTTTTTTTTTGTTTTTTTTTCTCTTTATTTTAAGGAACTTTTTGTCCATAGACATGTCAGTTCCCTGAAAGCAAATAAAGTACATGCTCACAAAAAAATTACATAAAACAATCATATCCTTAGATTTAAATGAGTTATTAAAATTAGCTTAAGTGTACTAACTAAATATTAAATTAACACAATATCTTTATGTTTAAGTAGTTAAAATTAGGTTACCTATACTAAATTAACTAATTATCTTGCTATTTCTGTTGTTGGTTCAGCTAATATACATAAACAAATTCCTACATCTAGTTTATTAACATTAAATAGCTCCATAAAAACTTTCCTCTTCTGTTCATTCCGGACACAATCCGTCAATAGATGTTGGACATCCTTTATAACACCACGTGATTCACAATTTGGTGGCTTTTCCCTTGTGCCCTAAGTTAAATAAATGTATTAAAAAAACAATTATTTTTTAACATTCAGTAGACTGCTTTATCTAAATGTAAGTATTGATTTATTTAAAGTCTACAAAAAGAAATCAATTCACTGGCTAAAGGAAACCGTGAGACGTTGAGAATATCCCATTCCCGTTGTAAAGTAATGGAGAGAGGAAAAAATAAAGCTCCTTAAAGGGTCCTAATGTACCTCTTGATTCTATACAGCCGATGGGGATGCTATCTTCGATAAAATGTCGACCATCTATTTCGGTATAGAGAGTTACTGAGGTATTTTTGCATTGTACCTACTTCATTCTTTAAGGTGATTCATTCAAATGCGGGTGAAAGAGCAACGCTTGTAATAGAAATGCTTTCAAATATGTATAGGTACTTACCTACTGTATTTTTTAAAAACCATAGATAAGTACTCGTATCTTACTAGACCAGCCATAAATACTGTTACATAAAAACTTTTCTTTTTTTCAACTTTTTAATTACTTTGAATTTGGAACGAGTTTATCATTTTTAAAAGTTCTTTCGATTTCACGCCATTTCACATATTTTTTCGTGTTCATGTACAAATTACAATATGGATTGGGGTGTTAAAGATAAAAGGATTGCGGTTATCGCCTTGCACAAAGTCGGTATGGAGCCGTCGGTCATATTCCAGACACGTATGTTGGTATATCGTACTATCAACAGATACAACAGCGCTTCCTCTGTCAAAGACTATTAAAGATCGGCGGCCGCGTGCTGTTAGAACTACAAAGGCTGTTTATGCTGTTAAAGCCAGAATTCGTCGAAATCCCATTAGGAGTCTTATCGCGAGAAATGAAGATTCCCGCTGAAGACTGTCGCGTATTATAAAACAAGAGCTCGGTGCTTATCATCGATATACAGGACATGGCCTAAATCAATCTTTAGAATTAAAGAGAGTGGATCGATCAAATCGCCTTTTGTCGCGATACATAAGTGAAGGGCACCGAAATGTCCTCTTTACCGATGAAAAAAAACCACGATTGAGGAGCACTACAATAAGCAAAATGATAAAGTGTACGCTCACAGTTCTAAAGAAGCTGCTCAAGTGGTCGGAAAGGTACAGCGTGGTCATCATCCTGCGTCAGTGATGGTTCAGTGGGGCGTGTCTTATCAAGGCGTCGCATATTTACATTTTTTGAAAAAGGAGTTAAAACTTCAGCCAAAGTGTATCAAGAGACAGTCTTGGATCATGTTGTGTAACCTCTCAGCAATACACTTTTTAAAAATGTAGCATGGTTTTTCTAGTAGGACGCTGCACCGCCTGCACCTGGTCACAAGGCACGAACTACTCAAGCCTGGCTTGAAACCAACGTTCCGGACTTCATTAGAGCTGAAGACTGGCCCTCATCTAGCGCAGACCTCAACTCTTTAGACTACAAGTTATGGTCAGTTTTAGAGGACATGGCTTGCTCTAAACGACACGGCAACATTGAGTCTCTTATAAAATCTCTGGAGCAAGCAATGGCTAAATTTCCCATGGAAACAGTGCGTAAATCCATAGATTCGTGGCCAGGCAGATTAAAGGTCTGTATAAAAGCCAAAGGTGGCCATTTTGAATAGAATATTGTTTTATATTTTGCTGAGACTTTAATAAATATGTAGATTTAAATTTTTGGAATATTACATTACTTCATTAAAAAAAAATGCATTTGCATTTGTAACAGCAAAAAAAGCTGAAGAGTTTGTTTGTTTGAACGCGATGATCTCAGAAATTACAAGTCCGAATGGAAAAATTATTTAACTGTTGGATAGCCCATTTATCTAGGAATGCTATATAACATCACGTTACGACCAATAGGCGCGGAGCAGCAATGAAAAATATTGCAAAAACGGGAAAAACTTACGCAGACGTAGTTGCGCGGGTTAGTTAGTAAACCTATATAAATAATCTGAATCTCGGCTACGGCTCCAGCGATTTTCATGAAATTTAGTATTCAGGGGGTTTCGGTTAAAGTATTTATTAAGCGCTACCTTTGTAATTTTTACTACAATTATTGTATTTTTTAATATAGTGTTTGGCATGAAATCCCTATAAAATTATTCAGTATATACAAATGTACTCTTTTCCCGTCACCACGGCCGTTGCAATGCAATACAGTCGAAACGTCAAACGTCGGACAGTAAACAAGGTATTTAGCATAAATTATTCATTGGATTTAGAGCCGTAGTATATATAATTTTATAATGCGAAATAGTAATCAATAAGATCTGTCCACTGGAGTGGAGATTTTATGCAATCCTACGCTAAATAATTACATATTATTACATTTAGTATTTAGACTGCCTCTGTGGTGTGGTGGGAGTGTGTCCGACTGCTACGCAAGAGGTCGACCACTTTGTGTGATTCAGAGGTGGTTGTCGCGAAACAGGGCTTGTAGACTACTGCGGGAATTGTCTTTAAAAATATATAGATAAATAAATTACACCCAGACACAGAATGAACCATCGTGCTCATCACAAAAAGTTTATCAAAAGTGGGAATTTAATCCACGACCTCCGGCTTAGCAGTGAGTGTCACTAACCAGTCCAGGCCAGTCAATATGAGAATAATCTTCAGTTAGTCTTATTCTTTATTAAACCAACAACACACACAACCATGAAAGGCTTCGCTTACTTCGTCACAACCCTCAATACGCAGCCATAAAACCACGTGTACTGCATGTATTATTCAAATTTGTTCCGAATTCGTCTCAGCGCTGCCGTCTCTTTGAAGGTACGAACTAAAATATTTTACATAAAGATCTTGTTTGAAGGAAGCTTATTAGTTCAGCTTTGTTGGTATCTCTCATGAATTTATGGTGGAATAAGTACATTGGAAGGACAAATTTTGACTGCCTCTGTGGCGCGGTGGGAGTGTATCCGACTGCTACGCAAGAGGTCGTGGGTTCGATTCCCACCCAGGATAAAACTTTGTGTGATGAGCACGATGGTTTATTCTGTGTCTGGGTGTTATTTATCTATAATATGTATTTATTTAGAAATATATAAGTATATTTATCGGTTGTCTGATTTCCATAGTACCTACAAGCTCTGTTTAGTTTGGGATCAGATAGCTTTGTGTGAGTTGTCCCAAGATATTATTATTATTATTAATTTAGTATTGTACCTACCTATCTACACTGACGGACTTATAAACTGCATCAAAGTAATAGACGACTTTGAAATAAATATTTTAACCAAGTATGCAAACTTTCTATACAGATTTAAATTGAAACCTCTAGATTGGTTCGTGAACTTTAAAACAGCGTAGGATCATATCTTTAAGTTTAAGTTTATGTACTGGAAAGGACCTTAAGACCTTTTTTGAAGAAAAAACAGAAGTTTAAGGAAAAATTGTTTAATTAAAAAATTGGTTTTAACAATAGACACAAACTTTATGCAAGGGTTTATTTGTGTTTTAATAAGGTGTATTACCCCCACGTGCCCTTATTACGGATTCTAATCGGTTCCGCATAGATTTTATAAGGGTTTTTAAAAGATCTTGCGGAATATTGTCCCATTCTTCTGAAAGTGCTGTTCTTAGTGCTGCCACTGTCGTAGGCGAAGGGTTTCTCGCATATACAGCTCTTTTTAAATTGTCCCAAACATGCTCGATGGGATTAAGATCCGGGCTGCGTGCTGGCCAATTCATTGTACGTATCCCAACCTCTTCGCAATAATGTTGAACTTGTGCAGCTGCATGCGGCCGGGCATTATCCTGCATTAAAGTAAAATTTTCGCCTATGAATCCCATGTAAGGCACCACGTGATCTTCTAATATCTCTGTTATGTAGCGATGTGCTGTCAAACCCCCTCTATTACCGTTTTGACGGACCATGTCTATGAACACAAGTTCTGTTCGCCCGTTCATCGATATGCCACCCCAGACCATACATGAACCGCCTCCAAAAGGAACACGCTCCTCAATGCAACTTTGAGCATATCGCTCCCCACGTCGACGATAGACTCTTCTGCGACCATCTGCACCATATAAACATGTCCTACACTCGTCCGTGAACAATACAGAGGCCCACTGCTCTTCTGTCCAATTCAGGTGATGACGCGCAAATCTTAAGCAAGCTTGTCTGTGAGCTGCAGACAACTTTGGACCATTTGCTGGTCTAAAAGGGGTGATAGCCGCTTCCTTTAACCTTCTTCTTATTGTTCGTGCACACACGTTTTTTCCACGCACTTCATTAAGCTCGGTTTTGATGTTAACTGACGTGAGGAAACGATTTCGCAGGGAAGTTGTAACAATAAATCGGTCATCACGACCTGTGGTTGCTCGAGTTCTGCCTGTACCACGTCTCCTCCTGTAAGAACCTGTCTCTACAAACCTTCTGTATATTCTACAAACCGTAGACTGGTTTAAATTTAAATTTCTACCAATCGTTCGTTGATCCAAGCCCTTCCGCACCAATGCTACAATTTGTGCCGCTTGTTCGGACGAAGTATCCATATTATGGTTCAAAAACTCTCGATGTGTTAAAAAACTAACCCAACAATTATGCTGGTAACAATAATTCAATTGACCAAACAAAAAAAATCAATGAGAATTAATTTAAAACTTTGCTATAAATAACACGCAAATCTGATACTACGAGTAAATTTTCTTTTCCCGGCTATATTCATTTGTTTTACCGCAGTTCTATTTTTAAATTTAATTTTTTTTTAAGATTAAGAGCCAGTCTTTCCATATTTATATAATTTAATCTAAAAAGTTTGCATACTTATTATAAAAAAATCCTTTTAGAGTAAACCTGAACTTTGATGCAGTTTATGAGTCCGTCAGTGTATATGAGGATTATGTTTTCCTCTGTTTTCGTCAATCTATACTATTCCTACAACAATAACGATGTTTATTCTGACATTTCTGAGAATGTATGTAAATCTGCATGATTTCTAATCGTAAAAAAATAGTTTATGGCAGTAAATCACGATTTGAGCAATCAAACCTGTACTTTTACGTACTATGGTATATACCTATACCTAGTAGTAATGAAATACTAATATTCTATTTGACACTTTCAAAATAGATTTCATAATTCGAACAGAATATAACAAGGCAAATAAGTTTTCTTTGTTTAAACGAGATAATCTCCAAAAGTACTTGGCCGATTCTGTTAAACTTTGGTAAAGAAGTACTTTAAAGCTCAAGGAAGGACATTGGCCACTTTTTATTGTGACAACATCCATGGCCGCTCAGGTGGTTTAAGCATTTATTGATTTAGATCCAATCCCATTGAGATCGAAGAAATGTCTCCACGCGTAACCTTATTTCTAAAACTACAGCTACAGTTATCTTAGTAGATTATAAGGGGGGGGGGGGGGGCACATAAGATGGATTTCCGCCTGATTCAATCGGTAAAAACAATCTTTATCAAAAATAGGTAGTCATTGCCTAAGAGTCAAGCAAAAAAATGCCAACACAAATATTATAAATGTTGATAAACTTTCGCGATTTGTACACATTATGAAGGCCGTGGTCACGGGTAGACTCGACCACGTCCAGTCTACTCGTGACCACGGCCGTTGCAATACGGTCGTAACGTCGGGCAATAAACAAGGTATTTTACCTTAAATTATTCACGCGATTAAGACCCGTAATATATATATTTTCATAACAAATATTATAAATTATTTCTTCAACGCAGATTTAGATTTTTCAAGTAAAATGTATATTATAGCAGTAAGACAGAGCGTTATTAAGCTTCCCTTAACGTGAGCCGAGAAGTAAAATATAACACTCTAGAAATATCTGCAGAGTTCTTCAAAGTAAAACCATGCTTTTAGTACGGGTTCCCTAGAACAAATTTTAAAATGATACTATATCAAGCTGGAATTGCCATGGTAGCTTCGTTTTGACTAGACGGCCAACTTTATGTATACGACAACTTTATATAGTGGTACGTTAGTGAAAAAAACAGATGTTAAATATGACAAACTTATCTTTGCCGTTGGAAAACTGTTAAGTTTGTCATATTTAACACCTGTTTTTTTCACTAACGTATCACTATATAAAGTTGTCGTATACATAAAATTGGGCGTCTTGTCGAAACTAAGCTACCATGCCAATTCCAGCTTGATATGTATCATTTTAAAATTTGTTTTAGGGAACCCGTACTATTTAGAATGTCGGTCAGAAAATAAACACAAAAATTATTCATTTAGAAAATCTGGCTTTCTTTACATCCCGGATATTTTTAATAATAATATATTGGGACAACTCACACAACGCTATCTGATCCCAAACTAAGCAGAGCTTGTACTATGGAAACCAGACAAGTGATAAACATACTTATATATTTCTAAATACATACATATTATAGATAAATAACACCCAGACACAGAATAAACCATCGTGCTCATCACACAAAGTTTTATCCTGGGTGGGAATCGAACCCACGACCTCTTGCGTAGCAGTCGGATACACTCCCACCGCGCTACAGAGGCAGTCCCAAATTGAATCGGCATTCACCAAATTCGATGGTGTATCTTAGAATTTTTTCCTACATTATACTTGATTCGGACATACACCGGTGAATGTTAACATTCACAGTAGGATTACGGTGACTCTTAGATGCTATGAGGTTTACAATATTTTATTTATTTCTAGAGGGTATTATTAAGGTACATTAACAGTATACATCCATAGCGTTTATGTTATTGCAAGGTTTAATATTTGTACTTACATGTATATCAATGACAAATGTACACGTAATAGATAACTATATTTTGTGGTTATCAAAAAAAAATGATGTTTCTGGCACTCGTCGCCCGCTGCCGCGGCACACTTGCTTTGCTCGTTTGTCTCGGAAGGGGTTTACCTACAGTTATACCCTAACATAATTGAAGCGATTTTCATTTTTTAATATCTATAAAGTCTGTAATTTAAGAAAACATAATTTGACCCATTATTTTGCTCCTGTTAAATAATGGGCCAAATTACGATCCCGTGCAACCACGATGAATTAAACATGGACAAGACTACTTATTATTAGAAAGGATTATAGAGATTTGTTCCTGATTCGTCATATTCCAAATTGGTCATCTTCCAAACACGACACTTTCCAAACTAGTCATATTCCAAACTAGTCATATATTAGATTCGTCATCTTCCAAATTTGTCATACAATGTACATTTGCCTGCACAAATTAATTCAATAAATCCTTTGTGGTAAATTTTATGATAAGAACCTATTTATATGAGTGTTACTTGTCTATCATGAAGTTAATGTCATTGTCACTTTATTATTTATATTGAGTGAATATAATTTTAATGAAATAAAAAGATGGCTTCTAATAATAGTACGCACGAAGAAATGCATTTTATCGCAAGTGAAAGAGGGAAAAAGTTACTTTTGTATTCTGGATACAAATACAGTCTACACAAAAAAAATAAAAATGGTACTGTTACATGGAGATGTACAAAAAGGGGTGAGTGTGCAACTTCCATTACTGTAAATGATAATAATGTCGTCATGAGGCAGCCTAACCATGTATGTAATCCGGAGTTTATGAAGTTAGAGGCTGACAAATGCTTTGATAATATGAAATTGGCAGTCACCAATAATTTCGCACCTATACCAAAAATATTCGAGAAAATTGAACAAGATTTTATAGAACTTAATGGAGAATCTTCTCTGTCGGAGCTACCGATATGGAAAAATAAAAAAAGTACTTTATACAATGTCAGAAACAGATTTCTTAATGTGCGAAAATGCACATATGATAAAGTAAGCGATGTTTTGATCCCAGAACAGCTATTTAAAGATTTTTTAATTTGTAGTGACGGACTTGACGATAAAATTTTAATATTTTCATCGCCTACTGCTTTGGACTTTCTATCAAAGACTGAACATTATTACGCTGATGGTACATTTAAGGTTGCGCCACCCCCTTTTAACCAACTCTATAGTCTTCATGCAAATTTGGAGTCAAGTGTTATAAATTCATATTTTGTACCACTCGTTTATGCGCTTTTACCAAGCAAAAGTGAAGAGATTTATCGGCGTTTATTTTTCCTTCTAAAAGAAAGGTTTGGTTTAAATATCACCAAGTTTAAGTGTGACTTTGAGTTAGCTGGTATAAACGGTTTTTTATCAGTATTTCCGAACGCAACAGTAACAGGATGTTATTTCCATTACCAAAAAGCCTTATGGAAAAAATCTAAGGATTGTGGAGCATTCGCTACTGAAGAAGGCAGATTTTATACAAAATTATGTGCAAAACTAGCTTTGTTACCTAAACAATACGTACCGGAGGCATACTTAGAAATATCTCACTCTGCCTCAGATTCAAACGAGATAAGGTTATTTCATAATTATTTTGTAAATTTTTGGATGCAAAAGATCACTAGCAATTTATTTTGTGTTGATGAAGATAATTTCCGCACAAATAATGCCGTAGAAGGTTGGAACAACAGAATTAACCATTGATTAAAGAAAAAAGGTTCATTGTATTTATTTGTAAAAAAGATGAGAGAAGAAGCACTACACCAGGATATAAGAATAAAAAAATTTTTTTTACATTCCAACCAAACGCACCGCCGACGAACTACAGAATTAAATAAATTTACAAAAGAAAAGGAGATAGTACAGGATTTTGTAGATAAAAAAATAACTGTTGTGGAGTGTCTGAGTAGGCTATGTGAAGTATAATTTTATTAATGATTTATTTTCTCTAAGGAGAATACTTGGTTATTTTATTGCAAAGAAAGTGTGTTTGCTTTTAACATAAATAGGTATATTTTAAATCTTAAAAAATGTTTTAACAAGAAATAAATTTAGTTACTTACATTATTGTTACTTTGGTTTTTATTAAAATTCAGTTTGACTGTACAATGACAAGTTTGGAAGATGACGAATCTAATATATGACTAGTTTGGAATATGACTAGTTTGGAAAGTGTCGTGTTTGGAAGATGACCAATTTGGAATATGACGAATCAGGAACAAATCATTATAGATTATAAAATTATATATAATACGGGTCTTAATCGCGTGAACATCTTAAGCTAAATACCTTTTTTTATTGCCCGACGTTTCGACCGTATTGACAGCCATGGTCACGGGTAAACTAGTTCAGTTCAGCGTTGCCTCCATGAAGCGTGGGTTTCGGAAACTACCCTCCCTTGATTTTTATCACTCACTATTATAAAACACTAAGGACATCTACACACTAGCGTGTTAAGTTTGTTCGGCGGTAGTTTGTTAATGGTTATAAATATTCACGCGATTAAGAAAGAAAAGATACATTTATTCATTGCATGACATTAAGTTACATAAAATGTTGTGCCTCGCGGTTGTAACGAATGGGTGTCCAGTTCAGCATAAGCTAGACTTAAGAGCCTGGCGCTGGTTTTCAACAGGAACCCAGCGAACCTGTAGTAAATTTAATTTTATAATGTGTATTAAATAAGTACAGATTAAGTAGTTTGTTTGGAAGGCGTTTCGCGATTTCGTGTTTATGAGCGATCTCTATGTATGTATTGCATAAACGCGCTTTGTATGAAGGTGTACTAGATGACGGTTTTATTCGAATTTTGGCATCTCGATTACACCATGCTTACTCTACCAAAATCCGTTAAAAAAATAGTAGGTAGGTTACCGAAATATATATTTCTTGCGATTCAGACACTACATAATTTAAGAAGGTCAAACAGATATAATTAAGCAGCTGTCGAGCGATAAGCGAGTAGTGATTTTATCGCTCAAAAACATACAATAGATGTATGTTGTAGATCCCGTCCGAGGTAACAAAAGAGATGCAGTATAGAGCGAGTACTCGCCGGCGCGGCAGTGTGAACGGTCTAAGATCAATTAGTAATATCTGTATCTCTTTTATTTACACGGTATCTACATAAGTATGTACGTTTCTTCAGCGATAAACGCGCTTCCTCGCCGTAGGTGGGACAGGTGCCTTCGGCAGGTTTGAAAAACAAATATGGTGGCCCGCGCGCGCGCCTATAATGCCTAAGCCTAATATAAACACTTATTACACTACAATGAATTAAAACAGTCTAAAATCTACTAATTCTATATACATTGCTGGTTGGACTAAAGGTATTAGATGGAAGTAGCAACAAGCCAGCAATGTATATTGATTTAACCTGTTTAAATTGAGTGTAACCTGTCTATTATGCGCATTAGCCACTGGCGGTCAGACGAGCAGGCGAGACGCGCGGGGCGGCGAGGCCACGCGGGTTGGCTGGCGGCGACGGGCCCGCTCCCGAATCTTATGTTATTGTTATTAGATGACGTAACAAGCCAGGCGTCTGAGCAAGCCGCTTGTGCGCTTGTTACGACTAACAAAACAAAACATATTACCCCGTAAAGTAACATTCGTTTATGCAATAGTGTACTCTTAAACAAAGACGAGTAATGAAACAAAGAAACAGCGGTTTCTGGATAACGTCAAAATATCGCGTAGGTAAATTAATGAAAAGATCGTCTCGTGTGTATCTAGTGAAGACACGTCAGTCATTTTTAGAGTTCCGTAGCCAAAATGGCAAAAACGGAACCCTAATAGCTTCGTCATGTCCATCTGTCTGTCTGTCTGTCCGTCCGAATGTCACTCAGTACTCAAAGAATATTGGTGAAGTATTGGTATTGGTAGCCGCTTCTAAGTTTGATAGCTAAATGATAAAAATAAATATTTTTATGGGTGGCACTCCATACAGAAACTGTTTTATTTTTTCAGCAAACATTAACGTGTGGTACATCATTCGACAGGTCATTGAAAAACATTTTGAAGTTTTTATTAACTTTTTGATTGAGTGAATATTTTTGGAAATAATTGCTCCGAAAATTGCATTAATTGTCCCCCCCTCCCCCGCCCCCTCTATCTTTCAAACCACAAGACAGATTTAAACAATTGACACGTCTTTCTCGCCGTGTTCTTAGCTATGTGACGTTTGGAAAAAACAAACATGCCGGCTGTGAGATGTCAAAAACAAGAGATGTGAAAATAAAAGTTTTTTCGAATACCGCAAGGGTATCAAGCAAAGTAAGTAAGCATTTCAGAAAGGTATAACACAGTTATGACTGTAATACTTAAAAAGTTAATAAGCAACCATTATTTTTTCAATTTTTAATACTTTCAATAGCTGCGATAAAAGTTAGTTGTTACATCGGTTACATCCTACAACCACTAAAAAAATAAATTTAAAAAATAATTATAATTATTTTTTATAATTGATTTCGGTAGAGTAACATGGTAACTAAACTAACTATATATCTCTTCTCATCTAGTATAGTCTCTTCTTTATATTGAGTGATTAAACTATTTTCAATAATTGCACCTTAGCTCATTCTTATTCGGATCCATTCAGCGGTTTTTATTCTATCCATTTTCCCTGATCGAACCTTCCATATACCTACTACAAATTTCATCATTATTCATGTGCCATTAAAATGTGCATACATTTGCTTGCGATAAAAGCATTCATAACCCTACAGCATCCGCAAATCGTCAGCTACAAGTAATAATACCAGAGCTTAAACGGCTTGTAGCTCATTCCACTGTAATACTTATAAATCTAGAATCCCGCAGAGTTGCGAAGCCTCAAAATGTGGCGTTATCCTTATCAGTGACGAAGGTGAAATATGCAGTAACATTTAATGTGGCTTTATTTTGCAAGCTTCGTCGTCATACTAATTATGCTTTGGTTGGCTTCAGACTTATTAGACTCCCGACTAACATCATATAATACTAACGGCACGGCGTGACTCATATTTATTATTAATGCCAAATTACAGCTTTCTAGGTATACTGGAGATCTCTGAACAAAGCTGCGGACCGACGCCCGTCATTACGACATTGTCATATAACGAAATTCTAAAGGTTTCTTGTTTGCTAAGGAACCCTAAAAACAAACACGGGAATTAACTCTAATTAATAAAAAAACCACCAATGGCCATGACCTTGGGACTAAGGTCAGTACATCCTGATCGAAAAGTTAAACAATCCAAAAATGAAAAATGTAATCCCCAAAATACAAAAATCCGCCTGCTCAAAAAAGATGGAAACAAGATCCCCTACGTATATGCATAATATCATGCAGTCGGAGCCATTAATGAATCTCGGTGAACGTAGTAAAGTGTAAGTATATACGTATCTTGTTTCCATCGTTTTTGAGCAGACGAGTTTTTTATTTTTTAAATTTATATTTTTTGTTTAATCCTTTTTAGTAGTTATAGTATGTTACAACTACCTAACTTTTAACGCAGCTATTGCCAAGTATTGAAAATTGAAAAAAGAATGGTTGCTAACTAGTTTTTATAGTATTACAGTTACGACCTTTTTGAAATGCTTAAGATGAGCCCTTTAATTTGATATCCATATTGCAGTATCCAAAACAACTTTTTTTTTATATACCTCATTATTTTGACATATCACAGCGGCCAAGTTTATTTTTCAAACCACACGTACCTAAAAACACTTGGGTGGTCAAGACGAATCTAACGACATCTTAATTGTATAAATCCGTTTAGTGGTTTGAAAGATATGAGGTAATAAAGAATATTACATACATACAAACAGGATAAGCACGAAAAACAAAACCCTACTTGCAGTCCGGTAAAAACATTAAAACCACGTGGCACGATTTTTATATATTACAGTAAAATTCACTAGAAGCCCGCCGAAGTTTTCTCCAGTATCTATACCTACACACAATAAACTTAAATAATTCGGCAGAAATTAACAACCGCAACAAAATCGAGCCGTCGCATAGTTTAGAAGATCTTTATGTTTTATATAAGTATCAATTTATTTTATTACAGAATTAAGGACAAACAACGGCAAACGACTTTGTTTCATACCATGTAAAAAACAAATAGCTAAAATGAGCTTAACCTAATAATCCTTATTTTTAAATCGATGATAATTACCGTGATCAACCCGCTCACGTTAGGACGAAGCAACAATGCGTTTACGCAAACGAGCGGGCCTTGTCGCGACCGCAGTTTAATCAGCGACGATGTGTTTGGCCCGAATTGTCCCACTTTTGTATGGTCTCTCGATATTCAGAGATAGGTGTGTCCAATTTTAGCGGTGAACAATTTGCATGTGGCTTTCAAAATCGTTCAGATTGTTTGAAGCCGCCAGGTCAAATTTAAAGCCTCTAAAATAAGTATACTTTACTAACTATAAACTGCGTGAATAAATAACTTCAAAATTATCTACAGAATGATTTGTAATTGTAATATACTAATAACCTACCGATCGTGGTTTCTTTACATTACACTAAATAACTTTGTAATATCAGTTTTGGAAAATATTTATTAAATTAAGTCATAATCACCTACCACTTGTTTTTGGAGTAATTTCATTTATATTTTACAGGAAAGCTTACGGTCTAAAATTCAAATACCCTAGTTACAAATAAATACGAGTAAATTGTCAATTACAAGCTTTCACACATTATAACTAAATAAAGTACCTACTTGTATTAGAATGAGCATAAAAATATTGTTATAAACTACTTACAACTTTAAAAATTAACTTAAGTTTTAAAGTTTGATTGTCTATCGTAAAAGAAATCATAGGTTAATGCTAAATCAGTATCAATTATTATATGGTGCTTCGATCACTAACAAAGAATTCTTTACTCAAAATGCGGCTTGCTTTAATTATCTTAAATGGCTAAGGTAATTAAAGTAAACCGCACAGACTATTTTACTGTATTAAAATTATTGTTTATTGTGAGATTTAATTCTTTAAAAAAAAAAGATAACTAGCATTGTGGGATTATGGTCCCACATTACTAGCAATCCTGTTAACCCCTCCAGCTAAGGTTTGAGCTTGTGTTAGGAGTGGGTTCACGTCAGTAGTATAATGGGTAGGATTCGAACCCGCGACCTCACGTGTTACGCGCGCGCGCTCGGCGTACGGTTGTGTGACAGTGTACCACGCTTAATATATATCTGCATAGGCTAACGTTTAAATTATCAAAAATGGTGAAATGTAAAAAATGTAAACTGTTTGTGTCGATGACCAAGGACGAGGTTGTAAAGTGTAATGGTGTATGTAAAGAGGTGTTCCACAAGAAATGTGTGCAACAAAACCAGAAATTTTTGCAAACGGCCATCTGTAACGACTGCCAGAAAACCGTAAGCAGTTCACCACAGCCAGCTAGACAACAACCAGAACTAACTATCGATCTTATTGAGACATCGGGAGAGAAAGTATTAGCTGAAGTGAATAAAAAATTGGCGGTACTATTCAAAATGGAAAAAAAAATTGAAGACCTCACTGCTACCTTGGAGTTTTATGGCGATATGTACCAAAAATTAAACGAGTCTAAGGAAGAAACACAGAAGAAAGTCAAGACATTAGAACAAAAAAATATTTTCTTAGAGAAGTGCAATAAAGCTCTAGAAGAAAGGGTTCAGGAGCTAGAGTTACAGTCAAAGGAAAAGAATATCGAAATCCATGGATTAGAGACCCATGATAACGAAAACACTAAAAGTGTGATACAAGATTTAGCTCAAAAGTTGCACTTGAACCCGAACGATATTGATGATGCAAAGAGGGTAGGTCAAGAAAAACCGGCCGATTCAAAACCAAGAATTGTACTGGTTACGCTCCGGTCAAAAAATGCACGTCAACAGTGGATGACAGCAAAAAAAGAAAATAAAATCACCAACAAAAAAGTGTACAATAATGGCAGTGACAAGCCAATATGTATTAACGAAGACTTGCCAAAGTACAAACGTCAACTGTTATGGGCCACAAGAAACAAACTGAAGCCGAAAGGCTTTCAATATATTTGGGTATAAAATTATAGTATTCTAGTTAAGAAAAATAGCGAAGACAAAAAGATTTACAACATTAAAACCGAAGATGATTTGAATAAGTTTGATGAGGGTAAATAAAAGTATGCGATTAGCACAGTAGGTACACACCAGGTGAACTTTAGCATTAAAATTCAATCGACCGCATAATATATCTACTGATAATATATACAAAAGATATTACAATATAAAAGTACTGAGTAACGATTTAGCCCAATACAAATGGCACACACATTTTTTCCATCTAAATATTGGGTCACTGCGAAAACATTTTAATGAGCTACTTGTATTATTAGAAGAAAGTAAACATTGAATAGATATAATAATCTTAAGTGAAATAAATATTAAGGAGGAAGAACTACCACACTATCAAATATTGGGATATAATACATATATACGGACAAGGGAAACTACAAGAGGAGGAGGTATCTTAATAAACGCTAAAGAAGAGCTTAGTTTTGAAGCTAAAAAAGTGAGTACTGAAGCCGCAGAAACACTACATGGTCAGCTGAAAACAGGTAAAAGCACAACACATATAATTGCTATTTATAAACCTCCTAAAAATAACAAGTTAATCTTTATTAGCCAATTAGAGAGTATCGTTAAGTCTATTCCGACATCTGACAATATCATAGTGATCGGAGATACGAATTTAAATATCTTAAATGATATAGCAAACCCGATTGTAATTAAATACAAAAACACCTTGTGTGAATGCGGCCTGCAGTGTGTAATACCGAGTGCAGAGATAACGCGCGAGGCGATAGTGGACGGGCAACTTGTGACGTCGTGCTTGGACCACGTATGGGTGCGAGCGGGACGCAGCGAGTGCGAGTTGATGTCGTTCGTATTTGAAGCTAAGATCTCCGATCATCATGCGGTAGGACTAACTCTGGATCTGCGCACGAGTAATAAGATTAGCTATACAGACTCAAAGGTGACCAGTGTACGTGAAATTATTAGTGATAAACTCGTTAGACATCAGTTCGACGCATATGACTGGGCGAAACTATTAGACATTACGTGCCCGCTACTGTTGTATCAGACGTTAAGTACAGTTTTTGATACGATTTATAAGGAAAGTACAATTAAGGTTAGGGTGCAAAATAAAAGAATAACACAGCCATGGGTGGATAAAAGTTTATACACAATGTTGTTAAGAAGGGATTATTTATTTAGATTGTGGAAAGCAGAGCCAAAAAACATAAATAAAAGACTAGACTACACAAAATTTAGAAATAAAGTAAATAAATTAGTAAACCAAGCTAAGAATAAATATAGACAGACAGAAGTAAAAAACTGTAACGGGGATTATAGAAAAATATGGGCAAAAATTAACTCATGGCTGGGTCAAAAGAAAAATAGCCTAGACGATGTCATAATGAGACATTTGGGCAAAACGGAAAATGTAGATCAAATTTGTACAAACTTTAGTAAAACATTTACAAAAGAAATAAAAGCAATCAAACACAAGCAATACAGCAATGTAACACACAGTTTTTGGATAGGAACAAATATGTGATATCGAGTCAGGTTAGCTTTAGGTATATTGCTGTAAATCCGTCGGATATTGAAAAAGTAATAACTTTGTTGTCATGTGAAAAAGCACCGGGCTTGGATAGAATCAGAGTTAAGGATGTTAAATATTTAAAAAAACAACTAAGTCCTATTATAGCTTTGTTCATGAATATGTGTTTGTCACAGGGTATTTACCCCGATCAATTAAAGAGTGCAATTGTGCGTCCGATTTATAAGTCTGGAAATCATTTGGAATATGTCAACTATAGGCCAATAGCCATATTATCAGTCATCGATAAAATAATTGAAAAAAAAATTGTTAGTAAAATAAGTAATTTCTTGGAAGGTAATAACATACTGTCAGAATCACAGCACGGCTTCCGTAAGGGGCGTAGTACTACCACTGCTCTAGCGGGGTTTACAGACTATGTTAATTAAAGTCTAGACGCCGGTAAACAACTTATAGCATTATATATAGACTTTAAAAAAGCGTTTGATACTCTGGATCATGCCATATTATTGCAGGCCATGAATGAATGCGGATTACGCGGACCTACTAATAAATGGTTTGAAAATTACTTGAGTAATAGGAAAATTCGGACCGTCATATGTGGAGTGTCCGGTGATGATCTAGGGGTACCGACTGGATCAGTGTTTGGGCCCGTTGGTTATGTGGTGCACGTCAATAGTGTGTCAAATGTTGTGAACAGGTGTCGGGTGTACATGTATGCGGATGACATGTGTCTGGTTTACGCTGCTAAAGATATATGTGAGGTTCAAAGGTATATACAAGAGGACTTCGAAAATATTACCAAGTGGGCACATGACAATGGCATAATATTAAACTTCACAAAAACCAAATCTATGCATATACGCTCACCACATAGCCGACGGGCTAAAACAGTCTCTAGGGAAAGCCTTTCTGTGACAGGACATACATACGAATGTTTGCATAATAACAAAAATAATTGCACATGTAATAAATTAGAATACGTTGAAGCATTTAAATATCTAGGTTTGAATATTGATGTAAACTTTAATTGGAAAACACATGTTGTTGATATTTGCAACAGGCTGCGATCAGTACTAGGGAAGTTTTATCAAATAGATAGAGTATTTAATAAAAACACATTATTGATTGTATATTATGCACTAGCTGACTCACTTATCAGTTATGGACTTATTGTTTACGGTAGAACCTTTAAAACATACCTGAAGAATATAAAAGATTTACAAATTAGATTAATTAAGTTTCTAGTTAGCAAAAAAGATAAGAAAAATTGCAATAAAGATTATGAAAAGTTATTTCCTGTTTGTAGAATCTTACCATTAGACAAAAAAGTGGAATACTTAATAGGACTAGAATACTACTATAGTGATGAATATAAAGAAATGGTATACAATAAATATAATACACGAAGAGTCAGAGAAAATAGATTAATTCAACCGCGAATAACCAACTATTATGGCAAAAGACTGTCAAAGTATTTAGTACCAAAGACATTCAATAAGGTTGAGTTATTAAGACAGAAACCTATGTTAAGTAAAGGTGTGTTGAGGTCCAAACTGCGAGACTTGCTTCTCGATGGCCGAGATGCGGCAGGTGCTGGTGGCGGTACACAGAGTGACCGCAATCTTTTGCATGTCTTTGATTGATTGTATTATGTATTAAATGATTGTACTAGTATTATTAAAAAAATAAATTATTGTTACGTCAGTAGGTAGTTATTAGTGTGTAAATGTAGTGGTTAAGTATGTCGTTTTATTATATTAAATATATATTATTATTGAACAAGAGCGCGTCTCGCCATCAAACATTACAGTTTGGCGAGAAAATATTATGTAAATAAAATTGTACATATTTTTTGCATAAATAAACTATCTAACTAACTTAGCTATTAGGCTACCGCCGCCGGTTTAGGCCCTAACAAAGAAACATTGATTTTAGTCCGGGGTCTCTCAGAGGTGTGGTAAATGGTAGTGTTACAAAAGTAGGTTAGGTGGTGAAGTGTTAATTTGTATTTTATTGTTTTTTTTTTTCAAAAAATATTTCGAAGTTATTTGGTGTAGTGTAAAGAAGCCAAGAGTCATCTGTTTCTTTGTTTACCAACTTTCATCGGAGGCTACGCCTGCGTAAATGTTGGTCGGTCGATAAAAAGTGTCCAACCTACTTCGTCAAGATATCACCAATTTCTTTACCAAATTAAATTAAGACCAATTTAGTCATCTAATCGTCAACTCTGAACTACTTTGTTTGGAAAGTATTCCAACTTTGCAAGATTCCTTGTCCATCAACTACGTCTGTGTGTAGGTAAGTATGAAACTTTAAATCAGTATGTAGGTCACTCGATAAGTTTTGAGATGCTTGTAATTCAAAAACAGAAGGCGTCTGTATTATATACAGGGTGTAACAGAAAGGTGTGGTCAAGTTTAAGCAGCGGATAGGGTATGTTATCAGTATTGTACCTACCATTGTACCATAGCTGGTTGCATTATTATTACATAGTTATAACATATTCTATTTTCCAAAATTTAGTAGTGAAAGGCGTATGACATAAGAATTATATCTCCCTTGGTACAAAATTCGATTGGATTATTATGACATAGAACTTTTTAAGTCATACTTTTTAAAATTAATTACTTTTTCACTCATAAATAAGCGCATGAAAAAATAATAAATATTTTTTTAGGGTACTCCGATTTTGATAAAATTAGGTGTGTGCACTCAGTATCATGGGCACATACCAACCCTTGAATATGACCACACCTTTCTGTTACACCCTGTATATATAAAAGTAATTTTATTTAAAAATAGAACGCAAGTAGCCAGGTTGCTGGTTTAAAAAAAATAATGATGTTCCAACTTCCAGTAACTTTACTACAACAGTTCCCGCCGACAAGCTCCACGAGAGAGAAGACCAGAGACTGAGCTGCGGGAAATCATGCTGCATCACGACAACGCTTTGTCACAAACGTCCCTCAGTACAAAAGCGTTTCTTGAGGAATCTGGTGTTGAAACCTTGCCGCATTCGCCGTGCAGTCCTTTTTGTTCCCGTTAATCAGGTTATATAGTTAAGTATAAAGTTCTATTCGCCTAAAATAAATAATAAAATACGTTTGCCAGCCTTGATCCGATAGGTCCGAAATTGCGACTTAGTAGGCAGCCACGGCCTCTTCGACACACAAAATAAAATAAAATTTCATTTTATTTTGTGCGAATAGAACTTTGCTTAAAGAATGAAGGAAAGTATTTAAAAAAAAGGGAATATCTTGTATAGTTTTTACTTGTCTCAAAACATATCGAGTTACTTACGTATTTGTTAGTCTCTTTTTTTACCATATCCTGTATTACACATTACTGTGTGATGGGTATTACTGTAATAAAATAAATGCGCATTATATGTAACAAAATTGAGCTTTTTTTTGTAGTTATGTACTTTTATTGAAGACACAAATTAAGAGAACCAAAGGACTAGGTAACCACCGCGGTTGCTGTGCTGAGTATAATTTTGCGGTAATACCGCAAAATTATACTCAGCACAGTATACCTACCGAGAGTATTTTCTAAATAGGTTGTGTTTATTTATCCAATGAAAACCTGCACACAATAAAATACTTAAAAACGATTAAACAAATTACAAGACTTCAATAACATCAATTCATAAATATTTCCATTATCATCAATGCAGATGTTACCGTTATAAAATTAAGCTTAATTTCAATGATCGTAGGTACTTTGATTATTTTTTTAAAGATAACTAGCAATGTGGAATTGAGTCCCACATTACTAGCAATCTTGTTAACCCCTCCAGCTAAGCTCAAAGGCTTGTGTTAGGAGTGGGTTTACGTCGGTAATATAATGGGTAGGATTCGAACCCGCGGCCTCACGATTGCGAGACCAATGCTTTAAGAGAACCAAATTAGTAAGTTGGTATACATCGTATAACTCTCGTCACAGTATACCTATCGAGAGTATTTTCTAGGTTGTGTTTTATACTTTCGGTATCTGTGTATTTATCAAAGCTTACACATGTACGCAATAAAATACTTAAAAACCAATAAACAAATTACAAAACTTCAAAAACATCAATTCATAAATAATTCCATTATTATCAACGCAGATGTTTCCACAGATACCTACCTAAATGTTGTTCTATTATCGTTCATGACGGCCTATCTAAACTTTATTTTATCGCGGTTTCAACGAACAAGGAACAAGGTCAAATAATGACGAGTTGGGACCTAATTACGTATCACTACATAGTATAAAACAAAGTCGCTTTCTCTGTCCCCATATCCTATCCTATTAAGTATGCATAAATCTTTAAAACTACGCAACGGATTTTGATGCGTTTTTTTAATTGATAGAGTGATTTAAGAGTAAGGTTTATATGTATAATAACATCCATAAAATCGTGGATAAATAAGGAGCGGAGCAGCAATAAGAAATGTTGCAAAAATTAATTGCCCGACGTTACCCTTAAAATAAAATATTTACGCGATTAAGACCCGTAGCTTATAAAATTCTAAAATGTGTATAAATCGCGAAAGTTTACGAACAATAAGTGATCCTCTTTTTATAAGTACGTACTCTTTATTAACTTCCCTTGAAGTGAAGTAAAAACTTATATGGGTCAAGCTTAATATTTTATGATATTTATCTATCATTGTACTCACAGAACAGCGCGTCGGTTTAACAATAACGGGTTTATTCAATTGCTCTAAATGTGAAGAGCGTAGAGAATATTTACGTTTCGCTCCTACATTCACCAGACGATAAAATGGCGCGTCAGGTGGTATCGACGACGCGCCAGCGCCGAGCGCAGACGCACGCCCCACCTCTCCACTCCGCACCGCGCCCCGCAACCGCCAGTTCCCCCGTGCACATGGTCACGGACGCACGCGTTGCAAAATGGCAGGAGTTACAATTCCAGACTTAAACTATTATAAAGCTAGAAGATATTACTTCGAAAAGATAAGAAACACCACTGCACCAAAAATATCATTATTTACACGAAAGGGAATACAAGATAAGATAGAGGAGGTCCAAAATGGCAGCTGGAACGCTTCTTGTTATATGGTTATCAAAAGAGATGACGTTTGGAAGCTTATGATAACGGCAGGCACACCACATCAAGAAGTTGTTAGTTATGAAGACGCATTTGATGTAATTTATAATATTCACGTGGCTAATAACCACGCTAACATAACGGAAATGCAGCCAATACTGCAAAAACAATACTCCTTACCTACTATGTGTTTAAAAATAGTTCTGGACGGATGCCCAGTATGTAATTCAAAAACTAAACACTCTTTACCTGGAGTCTCTTTACCTGAAGTCTCTTTATCTGAAGATTCGTTACCTGAAGTCTCTTTATCTGAAGATTCGTTACCTGAAGTCTCTTCACCTGCACCAGCGACCGTGATGGTACGGGGAATAAATAGTGGAGTGTGGCGATTGACTTATTTTAGTAACCGCAAATGTAATACAGACAATAGTGCACATTACTTATTGTTATATAAACACGATGAGACAAACTTTGTAATCGTGAGACCACTTTACACCGAACCAGGTGAATCAACAGATGAGATAAGTATGGTAATATTCAAACTATTCCTCGACTTTGGTGTTCCAGAGAAAGTAATAACATGTAAAAATAGGCCTCTTAAGACCATTTTGGAACAAGTTGCCGGCATGTTGCCTTCATTTCGAGCACCTTCTGTAATGGAAAATTTGTACTCTAATGATCTCAAAGATAAGGACAAACAAGAATTGTTATTTGAGATGAACAAATGGAGAGCAGAGTCCGGAGTGTCAATATGGGAAATTGGTTGTCATATAGTTCAATGGAAATTGAATACAACTAGGAAACGTATCTGCCAATACACAAACACGGCAGATGATTCATCAGCACCGATTGGAGTACCATTTAATCTTTTCTTTGGGGAAGAAGCTAATGTGAACAAATACATTTACAAAGATATGTGTAGCTAAGTGCTTACGTCGCGTCGCGTCGCTTGTTTGTTATAAAAAAGTTGCCTCCACCAATGTTTACCTAATTACTTAATTTGTTTGTAATGGTTCAAGTGGTAAAAATACTGTATTGAAATGTCATTTACTAATTAATAAAATGTTTAAAATTTAAGTTTGTAGAATTATATTTTTAAATAAAAATATTAAAATCCTTTTGTTGTATTCATTTCAAATCAAAACTTCAATAAGAAAGTTTTGTGCATGTCGGTGGCACATTGGGAGTGTATACGATTGTTACGCAAGATGTCGCGGGTTTGATTCTCTAACGTTTCTGTTCCGAAGCTGGATGTACTTTGTTTCTGTAAGACTGCAAGAAAGGGTTATGTTTCTCGCGCGTATCTTTTATGTATGTAAGTAGGATTCTTTATCACATATCGTTGAAATCACAAGACGGATATAAACAAATAAGACGATGTTAGATTTGTCTTGACCGCTCAAGTATTTTTACATAAGTGACGTTTGAAATAACAAACATGGCGGCCGTGAGATGTCAAAAACAAGGTATGAAATTAAAAGTTTTTTTGGATTAACGCAATAAGTGTATCAAATTAAAGGGCTCATCGTATGCATTTCAAAAAGTATAACATGATTATGACTGTTATACTAAAAAAGTCAATTAGCAATATATTTTTTTTAAAATTTTCAATACTTGGCAACAGTATTGAAAACAAGACAACTAAACAACAACAATAACTAAAAAGATTTCTTTTTTAAATTATTTAACTTCGATATTCGAGTGATTTGTTATAAACCCAAGTATGTTGTATGTAGTTTTTGTATACTAAAGTACTCCCACTCGTGGCTTCTTATTACACTAATTAACTTTGTAATATCAGTTATGGAAAAAAATATCATATCAACCCAATACCACTTATTTTAGAGTAGTACCCTGAACCACCTACAGTCTATTTTACTGGAGTAAAATCGCTGCTTATATCTTCAGCCAACAGACGCTCATTGTTGAGCAAAAGCCTCTTTCATTCCCACTGTGCCACTGAAGTCCTAAGCCTGACAAAATATCGATTATATTCCCGAGTATCACAGAAGTGAGGTAAATGGTTGTGTGACCAGCAAACGTGATAGGTATTTAGCTAAAGTAATTTAGATGATTATGCGGCATGTAGGGCTGTTGGCCTGTTGGTCTAGTCGTTAGTTAATCTGACTGCCGCCGTGAAGCCGTAGGCCGTGGGTTCGAGGATAAAACTTTGTGTGATCAGCACGCTGGTTTATTCTTTGTCTGGGTGTAATTTATCTATAACTAGTTGTCCCGTGCAACTTCGTCTGCGTACCTACATTTCACCGTTTTTGCAACATTTCTCATTGCTGCTCCGCTTCTATTGATCGCAGCGTGATATAAATTGGCATTTAGCCTTCCTCAATAAATGGGCTATCCAACAGTAAAATATTTTTTCAATTCGGATCTCTAGTTCCTGAGATTACCGCGTTCAAACAAATAAACTCTTCAGCTTTTTAATATAAATATAGATATGTATGTATTTAAAAAAATATTTAAGTATGCCAGCTGTCCCGCATTCGTCTGCGTAAATTTTCCCCGTTTTTGCAACATTTCTCATTGCTGCTCCACTCCTATTGGTCGTAGCGTGATTTTATTTAGCCTATAGCCTTCCTAGATAAATGGGCTATCCACCAGTGATTTCTTTTTTTACCTTTTTACCGCACCTTTACTCAGAGACTGTTAGTGCTAGAAGGCTGTAATTTTGCATGGATACATATATCACTTACGCCGACAAAGTGAAAGAATCAGAATCATTGCGCTCCGTAGTACCTATCCAGGGTTATTATTGAAAAATAAGTGATGATCACATTTCACATAAGATTGTGAACAGGATTTGGACTATTAGAATGATTAATTAATTAATTAATGATTGATTAATTAATTAATTTAAAAATTTAACATGGTCCACAAACTACCCCATTGGAGATTCTAAGCAAATTACTTTCAGGTTTGCACTATGCCAAGAATAACGTATAGTAGACCGGGAGGAGAGCATCAAAAAATGCAAGCACTTTATAATGGCCGATTTTTTGATATTACGTCACATTAGTGGAGCAAAGAAATAATCCTTTGGTCAGCCTTTACTTGCATCGGCTACCAACATCATCTGTTACAGAGTTATACTGACTACTTATTGTTATGTGATTCTGATAATATTCTACACCAGATATACTAAACTAGCTGTCCCGCGCAACTTCATCTCCGTAAATTTTCCCCATTTTTGCAACATTTCTCGTTGCTGCTCAGCTCCTATTGGTCGTAGCGTGATGTTATATAGCCTATAGCCTTCCTCAATAATTGTGCTATTTAACAGTGAAATAATTTCTTAATTCGGACCAGTAGTTCCTGAGATTTCTGATTACGCGTTAGATAACACGCGCAGATCCAGCACTGTTAATGAATACAACTTTAACGCATGTTTGACGCACTTGGATACAACATTTTGTATGACTGACAACCGTAAAACTTATTTTGAATTAATATACACCTAGAAAACTATTTTAAAATTTAAAAAAACAGAGTCACTATATATTTAGTTCATTAAAAAAAAAATGTGTGGCACTCGGGGACTGCCGCGGTAAAGCTATTGCATAGCATTTTTATCAAATTAAGCAATTAAAAAAAAAAAAAAATCATTATAAAAAACAATGTTTTTAATTTTTTTTTCTTTAATTTTATTTTTAAATTACAAAAAAAGGAATTAAACAAAAAAAAAATTTTTTTAATTATAAAACAATGTTTTTAATTTTTTTTTTTTTTATTTAAAAAAAAGTCATTAAAAGTTCTGCTATTCATCAGTAGATGGCAAAACTAAAAAGTATCACCGCTGTGCCCGTCGGAGTGGGGAGCGTGAGGTTTTTTCGTTACGGAATTTCTGGATTCGGTCCCCGCGATAGCTTCTATCGCGGGGCTTGAGGCCCGCGATAGAAGCTATGCAATAGCTTAAAAAAAATAACTTGCCTCTACGCCAAACGCTAAGGAACCCAGCTGAGTGAATAAAGTATAATATCTTTACTTCAATAATGTGACGTAATATAAAAAAACCAGCCTTTATAAAGTACTTGCATTTTTTGGCGTTGCCCTCTTGGACTATAAGTGTAATCGATCTCCTATCTCCTTCCTATCAGTAGTAGGATACGCATGTTGTGTGACTGTGAATGCGTGTGTGTGCGTTGTGTTATGTTACCTCCTTCAATATTTCTTAGTGAGTACCGCAGTGCACGTGCAGTTCCTGTACGGGACGGCCGTACAATAATAACACTGTTGTACAATAATAACAATGTTTTACATGTTGTTTTTTGGGTTCGGAAAAACAGAGCCCTTATGGTTTCGTCATGTCCGTCTCTCTGTCTGTCCGTTCGTATGTCACAGGCATTTTACTCAAAGACTACTCAATGAATCTAGATGAAATTTGGTGAAAAGGTGACTTCAAGCAGCTGCTACTTAGTTGTTTTAAGATTATTATATATATTTTTTTTTAAAGGCGACTCCCGCAGTAGGGTACTAGCCCTGTGTTGCGGGTGACTTTACAAACATACAAGTCACGGACACAAAGTACACCCAGACTCGGGACAACAATTTGTGGATCACACAAAGTGGTGTCCCGTGTAGGAATTGAACCCACGACCTCTTGCGTAGCAGTCGGACACACTCCCACCGCGCCACAGAGGCAGTCTATAGCGGTTGTCCGGTTATATTTGTAACAAACTTTTTTGATTATTACTAAAAAAATTGTGTTTCTCAACAAAAGGGCGTAAGTGCTATTAACATACGCTCTTCTACCTACTGATGCAATTGTTCAAGGCTGCCGAACACTACACTGAGCATGGTCCGACATGCTCTTGTCCGTTTTTTATAGATAATGGTATATACCCTTCGTGCATGAGTTCGACTCGCACTTGGCCGGTTTTTTAATATTATTTGTCCAATATTATCATCATGATTACTTATTCTTAATATATTTCTAAAAGTTTTTTTTTAATAAAAACGACGATTTCGGCACTAGCCCTGTGTCTCGGGAAACTTTACAAACATACAAGTCACAGACACAGAGTACAACCAAACTCGGAACAACAATTTGTTAATCACACAAAGTGGTGTCCCGTGTAGGAATCGAACCCACGACCTCTTGCGTAGCAGCCGGACTCACTCCATGTTTTGGTTAGGCCTGTTTCGGGACTTTACTGTAGACGAAATCTAAATTAATAAAAATATAAAAAACCCGCCGGCACAAAAAAGATGGAAACAAGATCCCCTACATAATTATATAATTTCATGCAGTTTATTTTTTTATTAAATACTTTTTAGTGGTTATAGGATGTAACCGATATGTAACAACTAACTTATCACAGCTATTGTCAAGTAGGTACTGAAAATTGAAAAAAGAATAGTTACTAACTTTTTTAGTATTACAGTTATAATGATGTTATACCTTTTTGAAATGAATTAGGTAAGCCCTTTTAATTTAATATCCATATTGCAGTATTCAAAATAACTTTTTTTTCACACCTCTTTATTTTGACATCTCACAGCCGCCATGTTTGTTTTCGAATTTTTAAATGGCTATTGCACTATCAGAATCAGAGCCCTATATCAAGGCGGCCTTGAGAATTAGGTCTCTCTTTTAAAGGGTTTAGGGTCCTTTATAATAAGTGCATTATTGCCTTTTTTTTTTTCTGGCTGTACCTATTGCTTGCGAACTTGGCACATGTACATGTCTCGACATATCACAAGAGTTGTTTTGCATCTTAAGTAAATAAAGAATTTTTATTTTTACCCATCAAAGGTCGCTGTGATACTGAAGAATGTTCTAATCTAAACTACCTCGATCGTTTAAGTATTACTTCTAGTCATCTGATACGTTAAAGCGTAAGTCTATACTAATATTATAAAGCTAATAATAGTAATAATATCTTGGGACAACTCACACAACGCTATTTGATCTCAAACTATGCAGAGCTTGTATTATGGAAACCAGACAACTAATAAACATACTTAGATATTTCTAAATACATACTTATTATATATCTATACTAATATTATAAAGCTGAAGAGTTTGTTTGTTTGTTTGAACGCGGCAATCTCAGGAACAACTGGTCCGAATTGAAATATTATTTTAATTGTTTTTTTTTTTTTAAATTGAAATTTTATTTCTGTCGGCTATATAACATCACGCTACAACCAATAGGAGCGGAGCAGCAATGAGAGATGTTGCAAAAACGGGGAAATTTACGCAGACGAAGTTGCGCGGGACAGCTAGTAATACCTAACATATTTGTAGGTACAGTTGTCTCAATGTAACTCACTAACTCAACTCGACAAATTTGGTAAAAAGGTGTCTTGCAGTAACCGCTACTTAGTTTGATAGCTAAATAATGAAAATAACTCTATAGGTACATGTAACAGAAGCTATTTTTTTTTGAGCATACATCAACGTTCAAGCGTACGTACATCGTTCGACGAGTCATTTTCGGGTTTATAATAAACTTTTTTGATTTAGTAAATATTTTTGAAAATAATTGCTCCAAAAATTGCATTGTGTCTTGTGTGAAAAAGTAAATAACTTTTATCACAGCTATTGCCAAGTATTAAAGGTTTAAAAAATAATGCTTGCTAATTGACTATTACAGTCTCATGTTTTACAATGGCTGTTAACCTTTTTAAAATGTTTACAATGGGCCCTTTAATTTGATACCCATATTGCGGTATTCGAAAAAACTTTTATTTCCACACCTCTTGTTTTTGACATCTCACAGCCGCCATGTTTGTTTTAGTCAAACTTGACTTACCTAAGAATACTTGGGCAGTCAAAACAAATCTAATGATGTCTTAATTGTTTAATTCCATCTTTCTTGCAGTCAGGTAAGTAACGGACACAAAGTACATCCAGCCTCAGAACAGAAACGTTTGAGAATCGAACCCACGACCTCTTGCGTAACAATGGTACACACCCCCACTGCGCCACCAATATGCACAAAACGTTTTCATTGGGGTTTTAATTTTAAATAATACCTATAACAAAGGGATTTTAATATTTTATTCAAAAAATCAATTTTACAAACTTAAATTTTAAACATTTTATTCATTAGTAAAGGACATTTCGATATAGTATTTTTACCACTTGAACCATTACAAACAAATTGAGTAATTAGGTAAACATTGGTGAAGGTAACATTTTTATAACAAACGTGCGACGCGACGTAAGCACTTAGCTACACAGATCTTTGTAAATGTATTTGTTCACATTAGCTTCTTCCCCAAAGAAAAGATTAAATGGTACTCCAATCGGTGCTGATGAATCTTCTGCCGTGTTTGTGTATTGGCAGATACGTTTCCTAGTTGTATTCGACTTCCATTGAACTATATGATATGACAACCAATTTCCCATATTGACACTCCGGACTCTGCTCTCCATTTGTTCATCTCAAAAACCAATTCTTGTTTGTCCTTATCTTTGAGATCATTAGAGTACAAATTTTCCATTTCAGAAGGTGCTCGAAATGAAGGCAACATGCCAGCAACTTGTTCCAAAATTACCATTTTGGAACAAGTTGCCGGCATGTTGCCTTCATAGGAGGCCTATTTTTCCAGGTTAATACTTTCTCTGGAACACCAAATTTGAGGAATAGTTTGAATATTACCATACTTATCTCATCTGTTGATTCATCTGGTTCGGTGTAAAGTGAAGATTTACAATATATATATAAAGGCCAAGCATAATATTTTATGATATTTATCTATCATTGTATTCACAAAACATCGCGTAGGTATAACTATAACGGTGATATTCATTGCTCTGAGAGTGAAGAGCTTAGAGACTATTTACGTTTCGTTCACACATTCACTAGACGATAACATGGCGCGTCAGGACGCGCCAGCGTGAGCGCCGGGAGCAGACGTGCGCCTCTCCTCTCCACCCCGCACCGCGCCCCGCAACCACCACTTTTCCCGCGCATACGGTCACGTACGTACGCATTACAAAATGGCAGGAGCTATAATTCCAGACTTAAACTATTACAAAGCTAGAAGATATTACTTCGAAAAGATTAGAAACACTATTGTACCAAAAGTATCATTATATACACGAAAGGGAATACAAGATAAGATAGAGGAGATCCAAAATGGCAGCTGCAATACTTCTTGTTACATGGTTATCAAAAGAAATGACGTTTGGAAGCTTATGATAACGGCAGGCTCACCACATCAAGAAGTTGTTAGTTATGAAGACGCATTTGATATAATTTTTAATATTCACGTGGCAAATAACCATGCTAACATAACGGAAATGCAGCCAACACTGCAAAAAAACTACACCATACCTACATTGTGTTTCCAAATAGTTCTGGACGGATGCCCAGTATGTAACTCAAAAGCTAAACACTCTTTACCTTGAGTCTCTTTACCTAAAGTCTCTTTATCTGAAGATTCGTTACCTAAAGTCTCTTTATCTGAAGATTCGTTACCTGAAGTCTCTTTATCTGAAGATTCGTTACCTGAAGTCTCTTCACCTGCACCAGCGACCGTGATGGTACGGGGAATAAATAGTGGAGTGTGGCGATTGACTTATTTATAATGATTGTTATAGATAAACTAGCCGTCCCGCGCAACTGCGCGGGACGGCTAGTTTATCTATAACTAGCTGTCCCGCGCAACTTCGTATGCGTAATTTTTCCCCGTTTTTGAAACATTTCTTGTCGCTTCTCCGCTCCTATTAGTCGTACCGATGTTATATAGCCTATAGCCTTCCTCGATAAATGGGCTATCCATCAAAAAAAGATTTTTTAAAATCGGACCAGTAGTTCCTGAGATTAGCGCGTTTAAACAAACAAACAAATAAACAAACAAACTCTTCCGCTTTATATGTAGTATAGATTTTTATGTACTTAGAAATATTTAAATATATGTATGAGTTGTCTGGTTACCATAGTACAGGTTCTGTCTAGTTTAGGATTAGGTAGCATTGTGTGAGTAGTCCCAAAATATTTAGATACTCGTATTATATTATTCTGTATAGCGATAGCTCGAGTCCCGCGGATGGACATAGGATACTATTTATCGCAGTAACCGGCATCTATGCGGCCGGAACCGCGGGCGACAGCTAATTACAAAATATTTTGACATTATGACAGTTTAACTCTTTGCATTTTTCTCGTCTTATGTCTTTTCAGTTTGTTAGGTATGCAGCTTTATATTTTCTTACCACTGTCGTGCAAGATGTAATGGAGTTTTCGATTCCCAGACGATGCCCATTAATGAAAAGTATATCAAGTTGTATTTACTGTGGTACTTATCCCGCTTTGATAAAACATGTAACGGTACCTAGGTACCTATTTAAATTAGATTAGTTACTTTTAAACTGCAAAATACTTTATTCAAGAAGTTGGAAGTCAATTTACAACAACCGGGCAAGTTCATGTCGGGCCAAGCACAATGTAAGGTTCCGTAGTCCCCCATCCGATAAATTTGGGTTAGGAAGTTGGTTTTTTGTTGTGTTAAGTATATTTTTCAAAGGAATTTGTACGAAAATTTTATGAGCTATTACTCGTAAACTTGTAAAGCCAACTTAGTTTTCCTTTTAATTCCACTATATATATTACTACCGTGATTTTTTGCTTCACTTTTTACCCTACTGTAAGTAAGGACGGTATCGCGCGTATCTAGTATGTATGTATGTAATATTCTTTATTACCTCATATCTCACAAACCACTAAACGGATTTACACAATAATGACGTCCTTAGATTCGCCTTGACCGCCCAAGTGTTCTTAGATAGGTGACATGGTGACACGAACTTACATAGGTGACGAAATTTTTTTTTTAATTCACAGATGCCACTGATTTTATCTATGACTAGACGTCCAGAGCGAGTCTAATCCTTCACACGAAATTACTTACTCTATGCTTTACACTATACACAACTTTTTTTTCCCTCTTCCCTCCAATATTAATCGGTAGAGATTATGGCTCGCACATTATGTGCATACGCCAGTTTCTAGTATAAATTCTTTCTAGTTTTCTTCTTTCAATCACAAAGTCTCGTTCTGGTCCAGTTATCACGTATTTCAAGTATATTTTACACTGTTTTACACTTTAAACGCGGAGCTGTAAAAATGGCAAGTATTCAATCTCTTGTACTATTCTAATATTATTGGCCTCTTTTTTTGCATCAGTCCTCTAATATGGTGTATAATATAATGTAAAAATTGGCAATTTGTAAAAGAGTGGCCACGAGTTTTTACTGCCTGTTCTTTTCTCGGGCTTTACCTATTGTTTGCGAACAGGCATTACCAGTAAATGTAGAATCGACTTTTCACAAATGTAGTATTTTGCTTCCTAAGTGAATAAATCATTTTTATTATTATTAGCGAGATGTCAGATTGCAGCCATTTTTACAACTCATACACAACTTCATAATATTCACATATACTACACACATACGTTCACTTTGCTGGAACTAGTTTTTTTTGTTTAATGTCAACATTTAAGGTATTAAAACCAGACAATTAGAAATAGTACAACTAAAGAGGTTTGATTACTAACAATACACTAAAAATATTTTGCCCATTTTGCCCCTACCTATCATAAATAGTTCAGGAATCGGATTTCGCAGTTTTTAAAATAAACGGTCATATTTATCGGTTCTTTTACGTCAACCTAGAAGTTCGATTTTTACACAGCTTTAAGGGACTGTATATAGTTTTAATTTCAGTTCGATAATTAGACAAAGGGTTTTGACATACAGACGACGTGCGACGGCCAGACGGACGCCCAACAAAGTGATCTTACAAGGGTTCCGTTTTTTAGGGTTCCGTAGCCAAAAGGGCAAAAACGGAACCCTTGTAGTTCGTTTTTTCAGCATATATCAACGTGTGGCACATCATTCGACAGGTCCTTCAAAACATTATAAGGTTTATAATAAACTTTATTGATCGAGAGAATATTTTTGGAAATAATCGCTCCGAAAGTTGCATAAATTTTGTCCTCCCCCGCTTAACTTTTGAACCGTACCTATGACCAAAAAATATGAAAAAATCAGAACGGTAGTAATAATAAATACTTCAAACTAAAATTATTTCGGACATGCTCGAATATACCGTCATTAAATTACTGCCGAAAAACTGCGTAACAAAAGGGCGTAAGTGTCATGAACATACGCTCTTCTGCTGATGCAATTATTCAAGGCTGCAGAACCCTTCACTGAACATAGTCCGACATGCTCTTGCCCGGTTTTTCCTTTTGAGATGCGGAACCCTAAAACAAATAAACAGACGCGCCTTTTCAGTAATAAAATTGTGAAACCACTACTGATGGCCAAAACTTGTACGGTAAGAGGATTACATACAGTAAGTTCATTAACTCATCCAAACCATTCCTTTACCTACATCTTAAGGCAAAATCACAGTATACCAGAGAGTACAGAAGGCTATCTTCATAATAGACGCTCTTGACGCACGCACATCATCACATAGACATCGCTATCGCAAACGAATTAAGGTACACGCGATTCGCGACTCTGTGTGTGTGAACGATGAATGCCAGTGGCTGCCGATTTCGTTTGTCAAATCCCTACGATTCGATTCGATCAATTACACCATGATTAAAAAAAAAATTGATATAAAAAATAGTAGGTACATTTAAAAAAAGAACGGTTGTCTGGAAAGTCGGTTTACAGACGATAATTTATGTGATAACGTCATAAGAAAACGTTAATGATATTGTAATAAGCAACCATGCAACAAGCCTGTGACTGCTTTAGTAGACATGCGCGCATTCATCCGACAGCCTAATACTTTAGCCTATCAGCAGGCGGAATCGCCATTCGCGTTGCTTAGCTACCAATCAATAACGTGACTGAGACACATTTTCATGCGTGCACCCGGTTATCAATTCATAAGACGTTATCACGACAATAAAATTAGATATTCGCGGAGACAATGCACTTTTTTTTTCATTGATTTCGGCCGAGTAACATGTTATGATCCTTCCCCTGCGGGCATTCGACTTATACTTATTCTATATAGCATCCAGAATGTCGTCAACAGTATTTACTCTGAAGTTTGCGTTCTGTTTTCTCAGTATTATATGGCAAAATTCTGAGCGTGTGAAAGAGACGACCGAGAAATATACAAAGTAAAGAAAGAAACGGGGAACTGAGGAAAGCACATCAGATTACTTATAAACTTGGTAAAAGATTATCTTGATTGAGTTTCTTCCAAGTTACGTGGCTTCCTCAGCTTCCCCGTCGAGTAAATTGTTTGGTTAGTTGAGACTTATTTACTCGTAATTACTGATATTAGTTTTGGTTAATAAAGTTATGAATATTTGCCTCAAAGATTTCAATTTATTGGTAGAATCTTATTTCAGGATATAAATTTTCGGAAGTAATTTTTAAAGTTACATACAAAAAAGAAATTGTCATCCTATTTTTTTTTTATAGGAAGATAACTAGTAATGTGGGGTTATTGTCCCACATTACTAGCAATCTTGTTAACCCCTCCACTATTCGCTAAGGTTTGTGTTAGTTAGTTCACGTCGGTAGGATTAGAGCCGCGACCTCACGATTGCGAGACCGATGCCTTAGCCATTAGGCTACTGCCACTTACTATTGAAATTGTCAATCTAATTAAGTCTTAATTAGACTAACAATTTCATTCTTGTAGGTATAATAAAAGTATATATTGTTTTGAAGAGAAAACTGAAGTAAAATACAATCGGGCATACACTACCACGATCCTACTGCTCCACGATTGTTAATATTTTATATTCAACTAGCTGTCCCGCGCAACTTCGTCTGCGTAAATTTCCCCCTTTTTTTATAATCCTATGTTACTTCTAATACCTCCAAGAATATGTGTACAAAGTTTCATGATGATCGGTTGAGTAGTTTTCGCGTGAAAGCGTAACAAACAAACTTACATTCACATTTATATATTAGTATAGATACCTTGATACGATAATGGTTTTCTAACTGATGTCGGTTACGCGGCCAGTCATATTAGATACTAGCAAACTACGCAGGAGAGATATATGTACAAGGTTATTTTTGGTATAGTGCAAAGCTCAGACACCCTAACAAGATTTTTATAACAAAAAAATTATGTAAAATAATAGAAAATGAAAATATTGAACACTTGCAGAGTTATAAGCCATTCAAGTTGTCTTGTGTTCTACGCGCTATCGTGTTCATTGCGTCCCGTAGTATTTACATCACATTGTGTACAATGTCCATGAAAAATATAACATGATCCAAAAATAAATAACTAACTACCCCATTAGATTGTGTTACTGATTCTGAGCAAACTATTTTCAGGTTTATATATATATATATATATATATATATATATATATATATATATATATATATATATAAACCTGAAAATATTGATATATGTATGCAAGTGCACTCTCTATTCCCTCACTCTCATAATCTGATTGGACGGATAATCCAAGACGACCGAAGAGAGATTAGGCGCAGGACCGATGGCTTAACGTGCTTTCCGAGCCACGGAGGGGTGTGACAATATTCGAAAACGGATGGTGCGTAACGTTGCTTAACCTCGCACATTTGATACAGGTAATTGTTATCCAGCAGTGGACTGCGATAGGCTGATGATCATTTATTTATTGACTGCCTCTGTGGGTTCTATCCCCACCCAGGATAAAACTTTGTGTGATGAGCATAATGGTTTATTCTGTGTCTGAATGTACTTTATTTAAAATACTAGCTGTGCCCGCGACTTCGTTCGCGTGGAAGTTGGGTTTATATTAAGGTAGTTTATATTACAATTCAACTTCTGTGTAAAACATATTGTAAACATGCTCCACAATGCTCTGTGGCATCTATGGATATTTGGGCCTAGCTTTAATCAGGGCCCAACATATGGCAGGGCAAGCCAAGCAAATGCCCAGTGCAGCAAAATGAAGGGCGACAAAGTTTATGGCGCCAGACGGTTAGAAGACAAATTATTAAAATTCCCACGACCACACCTCGACAAAAAAAGTGATTTGCATCACATCAAATACTATTAATATTGAAAAATTCCCCCACCACGCGAGTACTGGGGCGGTTTCGAGTTAAATGAAGCTCGAAACCGCCCAATTACTCGTGCGAAATTTTAAGTTAAGGAGCTTCGATTCTGACTCCGATAGGTCGAAAATTCCGATTGATTTTAAACCTCCGACTCCAACTTCGGCTCCGACACTTTTAAATCGGACCTTTTAATCGGAGGTACCTAGCCGCTCCTTCAAGATAATTTATACATAGGTAATAAAGGTATGATGGAAAAAACTCTCACAGATTCCCTATGATCGCAGGTTATGTCCTGCCCGAGCGATCTTTTCCGAGTCTAAAGTACACCTACTTTGTGTCCGTGTTTGTACCGCGGGAATGCAATGTTTAAACAAACAAACAACATTCAAACGTTTCTAAAAGATATACTCAGATATCTTTTTTTGTGTTTAAATACTATTTCTAAACTTATTTCAATATTTTTTTTCACTCACTTTAGAAGATTAAAATATTATTTTATAATGTCTACATTGGTGAATTTAAAAATAGGTGTGTCAACCTGTCGCAAATTAAGATCATCATATATTCATATCCCTCTACGTAAGAATTTCAGTTTTTTTTTTTAAATCAATTTTCCTGATTCTTTTTAATTTGTATTTAAACGCCATCTATTTTCAACTGAATAAATTTATTTTTATACTTAATGATTTTATATTAAACTATCATGCATATTAAACGTAGGTAAGCAAGGTATTTAACCTTAAATTATTCACGCGATCAAGACCCGTAATACATATATTTTCATAATGTGTACAAATCGCGAAAGTTTATTAACATTTGTAGGTAAGCAATTTTGGCACTCAGAAGAAATCGAATCATAGATGGCGCCACGTGTTTTATTTTGATGTAACGCGGACTTAATCTTTCATTTTTTTTAAGCAATTAACATTTATAAATTCTAGAAAATATCAAGTAATTACTGTTTATTTGTAATGTAATATTGTTTTTCATTTCTACATTTATAACATAATCACTATTCATGCAAAACAATGATAAAGGTGCCTATTGGAAGTGATTATTAATATGAAAATTTGTTAAACAAAGTAAACATGTTAAAGTCGAAAATAAAAGCTTGTATAAATAAGTATACATTTAGAAAAATACTTAAAAAAAAGAATAAAAATAATTTTAACACAACACAAAAAGAGACTCGCAATTAGGGAGTCGATCCTCCGACCTCGCTCGTGTAATACCGCTACTTGTGCCAATAGACCACCTCAGCTGATGAAAACACGGTTAAAATAGCTGATCTTAAGAAAATTGAAAATGTTGTGTTTAGCTCCTAATAGTTTTAGCGTGAAGTTATTGTTTCCATGGGTTACAATTGTAAATAATGTCTTATTGTGGAAAAAATTGTGAAAAACCATAATGATTCGACAAAACATACGTTGCTGCTCACTCCCCATAGACGATAGCATAATGATTTATAGTGCAAGTAATGACCTATAGTATTTACAATAAAACTGCAAATTTTCATGAAGATCCGTCAAGTAGTTATTGTTTTATAACGATAAATAGCTACAAACATTATCCGTTATTGCTTAGCTCCTATGGGAAATAGCGTGATAAATTATAGCCTATATGTTAATCCAGACTTATTAGAATACACATACAAAATTTCAACCGAATCTGTCCAATAGTTATTGCGTGATGCGTGTTCAAACAATCAGACAGACAGACAGACATTTCTAAAAATGTAGGAATGTGTTTAAATACTCTTTTCGAACATTTCCCAATATTTTTTTTCACTATGTTCGGCCATGTACAGACACGTGAAATTTACAATTTTATTATATGTATAGATATAGATAGATAGCATGATTCAGTATTCACGCGCGATGGCTTATTATTAGCGTATTTCATGTATAACTTTGGTGTTTCTATACCGATTTCTATTAGTATTTTTTATGGAATAGTTAATTATGTTAACTTTTTTAATTAGGGATGACTGAGAGTGTTATAAACGTAAGAGTAGACAAATATAATCAGAAAGCTTCGAACTACTAAGCTATCGGGAGTTACACGTGATATTGTGAGTCAACCATAAAAGATAGACATATGCTGCCGTGGGATATTTTTTATATAATTTTGAGGAGAACATTTCCGTCATACATGATTTCTGTGTAGCTTTAACCATTACGGTTGCACACGCGACGAAAGCTTAAAAAATGGAGTAACTTCTCCCGTTTTCCTTCACTGCTCTGCTCCTATTGATTGTAGCGTGATGAAAAGTATACTATAACCTACTCAGGAGTATGAATAATACTTGTACCAAGTTTCGTTAAAATCCGTCGAGTAGTTTTTGTTTCTATAACGGTTATACAGACAGACAGACAGACAGACAAAAATTTTACTGATTGCATTTTTGGCATCAGTATCGATCCCTAATCACCCTCTGATAGTTATTTTGGAAATATATTTCATGTACAGAATTGACCTCTCTACAGATTTATTATAAGTATAGATGTATGTATTTAGAAATATTTAAGTATGTTTATTAGTTGTCTGGTTTCTATAGTACAAGCTCTGCTTAGTTTGGGATCAGATAGCATTGTGTGAGTTGTCCCAACATATTATATTATTATTATTAAAACTGGAACTGGAACTGGGGTCTGGCAACACTGTAAACGTCAGACGTAAATTTTGTATTTCTTTAAATTAAATTAACTTTTATTTTGTAATTAATTAGTTATTAATATTTAAAGTAGTGACTAGTATTATTAAGAATTGCCTTAATCAGTGTATAAAGTGAGTCGTCCCTGGAGAACGCACAAACTTGCCGATCATCACTGCCGCCAACGGATGAATTTTCAAAAGCTCATCTTAAAACCTGGGGAGTATTTGACTTATTTGATATTAACTAATACTCCACAAGCACATAAATATATGTCTCATCTGTGCATGAGCTTCGTCATTCTCTCACTGGCACCAGTTTTTATCTCTTTCCGCTTGACAAATTGTGGAAGCTGAATTGAAGACCTAAACAATTGGCCCCACACACTCATTTACACACAAAATTACTGTACAATTAGGCAACTAACACTATAGTAATACTATTTAGATATAAAACTTTGTATGTTAGTCTTCAATAGTTTAGGTACTAAGTTTTGAATTAGGTACATACCTACCTCATACCCAAAATCTTAAAAATCCACTAGAATTGTGAATCCACTATTGTGTTTCTTTTAGTCTTTATATTATATTTTTATCATTTTAATATCTTGCTTATATTCTATAGTTGAATTAATTTGTATTTCAAGTTTTCTTTGCATTTATTCTGTAATCTTATATAAATTCTACCTACCCCCTTCTCATTTTTATTGTTTAAACTTTTTTCTTTCTTGTTCTTAGCTTTGTTTATTGTGTTACAGGAGTCTAGTGGACTAATCTGACAATGAGCACACACATGATGACTCGCAGGGCAACAGCAAAGGACATGGAAAATAAATTAAAATTAGCGCTACTTGAATTGAAGAAATACAAAGAGGACAACACCCAACTGCTGTCAGAGCGCAGCGACTGTGAAGTAGAAATTGTGAGACTAAATGAGAAGGTAGCTGCACTGAAGAAACAACTTACAGAACTGGACTTACAAAATATGGATCTTCAAGAACAATGTGGCCGTCTTCAACAGGAAATAAACTCTTTTAGTGACTGTAGTGAAGTGTTTTCAGAGTCTCTGAGTCACAATACTGAATTACAACGTGATCTGAACGAAGCTCATAGGACTATAGTTTCCCTTAATCACACAATACAGGCAACAAACAGTAACGTGACTCAGAACCTCTATAGTGAGCTCTTAGGTGTAAAGTGGGTGTCGCACTTAAAACTTAAGTTACTTAGCCGCAAGAAACAGAGAAAATACTCAAAATTAAATAAATTAATAAGCAATATTAAAAAACAAAGTGATAAGTTAGGAAAAGTTAAAACTTTATCTAAAATTAATTCTAAATTGACAAAGGAACATAAAAGACTGCAGTCAGACTTGGACAACTGCAAAGATCAAATGATTGCCAGCAGGTTAATGTATGACCGCCATACACAGGAGCTTAACACACAAATAACGAACTTGCACTCCCGTCTAACAACTCTCATGCTTGAACACCAAACAGAAACTCAAGTATTCATTAACAAGTATGAGGAGGTAGCCAGAGTAGCTAGAGAGGAAACAGAACAATTAACCTCTCAGATTAAAAACAACCTATGCTACAATTGCTCACTACCACCGTTTGTCGGTCAACACAACACTCACACCAATACACGGCAATTACAGAGCAGTAAATGCAGTAAGTCTGACTCTGACTGCAGATTGTTATCTGACCAGCATACTCTGAATTTTACAGAAAATAAAGTTGTGATTTTTTCTGACCAATTAGGTATAGATTTTAGCAGGTTTATTATAGGTCACACAAAGTATAGGGTCATAAATTATTGTTCAACAGGATCAAATTTTTGTAATTTAATTAGTAAATTTAATAATACCACCTTAGATAATAGGTCAACAGTTATAGTATTATATGGTGACAGCTTCTCAGTCACAAAGAGAGACATAATTAAATTAACAGAAACTGTTACATACATGCATGAAAAAGTAGGTTGTAAGTTTATTTTATGTAGTCTACCTTATTCGCAGTCAGTATCTGATTTACAAAACAAGCATGTACAGAGCTTGAATCTTTTATTATATAACAGTACTTACTTACATAGTAAGTATATTTTGTTTTTTGACACGAATAAATTTATTCGTAATTTTATTTTAACGAAAGATAGAATGTATCTTTCCACATTCTACAAAAGACAACTTGCTAAGTTATTAGCATTTAATTTACACCCTGACCTAGGTACAAACAGTACTTTGCAGGATTCATTTAGTGTTAGCAGTTCTACTTTGAATGTTATTAAGACTCCTAGTTTAAACTAGTAAGTCAGACAATGGACAAGCCCACAGGTGGTCTAACTGTAGTTCACCAAAATATTCAAGGCTTATCCAGCAAAATAGAGGAACTCGAATTGTTCCTTAAAATGCACAGTGTTGATATTTGTTGCTTAACTGAACATTGGTTGAAAACTAATGAACTGATATTTAATAATAGTTATTATTGTATGGTTAGTGCATTTATAAGAGAAAGGGCTATACATGGTGGGTCTATGATATTTGTATGCAACAATGTTAAATGTAAGGAACGCAAGGATATAGTACATCTGTCTGTTGAGCGTACTATAGAATTATCATGTGTGGAGCTGGAGAGATATATTATAGTTTGTGCATATCGACCACCACTGAGTGATTTTAACTTATTTGAATCTGTCATGGAAGATGTGCTTAAAAGGGTAAGTTACGGTATTAAGCATATAGTAGTGTGTGGCGACTTCAATGTAAATTTACTTGAACAATCATCTTTGTCTACCAGATTAGTTAACCTATTTAAATCATTTAATTTAGTGTACTTATTTAATGAACCAACAAGAATTACATCACATTCTGCTACTTGCTTAGATAATATATTCTGCAACTGTAGTTATTTTAATGAGGTAATATTGAGTGATTTAACATCAGATCACTGTGGGCAGAAAGTCACTTTTCCCTCACACACAGTGGCCAAAATAGATAAGATCACATGTAGGCCAATGAGTACGGCTCGCTTAGAAAAATTCAATTCTAACGTTTCTGCTAATATTACCAGTATAGATTTCAGCCACTCTGATCCGAACTATCTTTACTCCTCAGTGTTTAATATAATCAAAAGTGAATACAATAATATATTTAAATCAAAAACTTTTTATAAGAATTCTAAACTTAGCTTTTGTGATTGGGCAACTACCGGCATTTATAAAAGTAGAGCTAAGTTATACGAGTTATATGGTATGAAACAATTTAATTTTGATCAAAACTTTATTCAGTATGTGAGAAACTATTCAAAAACTTTTAAAAAAGCTTGTGCATGTGCCAAAGCTTTACTTATTAGTAGAAATATTAAAAAATCTGATAATAAAATAAAAGCCACTTGGAATATTATTAATTCGGAAAGCGGACGGGCAAAGCCTCGGGATAAAAGCTTTGAATTATTAATTAACAAAAAGACTGTTACTGATAATTTAGACCTAGCACAAACTTTCAATGATTTCTTTGCTGACATACCACTAACCACAACCAGCTCCTTGAACGCTTGCCCAGATAAAGCCGAATCACTCTTGAGAGATAATGTGGATCAATGCAATGTACCATTTGCTTTTAAATATATATACCCCAGTGAAATAATTAAAATATTCAAGTCACTCAATTTAAAAAAAACTGCTGATTTATGGGGTATTTCAGTAAAATTAATTCACAGTATAATTACTGGCATAGCGCCACAGTTATCTATAATTTTTAATCAATGTGTTGATACCGGAATGTTTCCTGATCTGATGAAACATAGTAAAGTAATACCATTATTTAAATCCGGATCAAAGAATGACCCAAGTAATTTTAGACCAATATCCATCTTGCCAGCTATTAGTAAAATTTTTGAAAAGGCTATACTTATGCAGTTAGAATCACACTTTAATTTTAATAATCTACTGCATCCCGATCAATATGGTTTTACAAAGGGTCGCTCTACAATTGATGCAGGTACTAAGCTACTGAAACATATTTTTAGTGCCTGGGAAGATTCACAGGATGCCATTGGAGTGTTCTGTGATCTTTCTAAAGCTTTTGATTGTGTGGCGCATAGGACACTTCTCCTGAAACTTAGGCATTACGGTATTAAAGGTACAGCGCTGGATCTACTTGCCTCTTACCTAAGTGAAAGAATTCAATATGTTGATATAGGGGGAGTAAGGTCGTCTGGATCTCCAATTAGTATGGGCGTGCCTCAGGGATCAATACTCGGTCCCTTCTTATTTTTGGTATATATTAATGATTTACCATTTTATGTTAATAACTTTTGTGACATCATTCTATTTGCTGATGACACTTCTCTAATTTTTAAAATCGATCGTAAACTAGAAAATTTTGATAAAATAAATAGAACACTCGCACTAGTTCAAGATTGGTTTACAACGAACAACCTACTTCTAAATCCCAAAAAAACTAAATGTATTAAGTTTAGTTTGCCAAATGTGAAAAGTACTAATACGAGTATAATTTTAAATAATGAGGTGATTAGCTTTGTCGACTCGACAGTTTTTTTGGGAATTACATTAGACAATAGGTTACAGTGGGGCACCCAAATATCATGTCTCGCAGGAAAACTCAGTTCTGCAGCGTATGCTGTCAGCAAAGTTAGACAGCTTACGAACGTAGAAACAGCTCGACTAGTATATTTTGGTTATTTTCACAGCGTCATGTCCTACGGCATATTGCTTTGGGGCAAGGCGGCTGATATACAAACTATTTTTATTCTTCAAAAACGTGCAGTGCGTGCGATATATCAACTAGGAGCACGAGTTTCCCTTAGAGAAAAGTTTAAAGAGATAGGCATTTTGACAGTTGCATCACAATATATATATGCAAACGTTATGTTTGTAAAGCAAAACTTACATTTATATAACAAAAATAGTGATATTCACTCTGTGAATACAAGAAATAAGCACAAATTGGTAGGTCGATATCACAGGCTTCATAAAACTCATAACTCATTCATGGGACTAGGTGTTAAATTTTTCAATAAAATCCCAGTCAGCATATCGAGTCTACCAGTAAATAAATTTAAGAATGTAGTCAAGAGACATCTTATACACAGAGCTTACTATTCAATCGATGATTATTTAACTGATAAAGATAAATGGATGTAGTTCGTTGCTACCTATTAATGTATTGGGTTGTATAGTTTATTGCATTTTACTAGGTGAATATTGTTGTCACAGTTTGATAATGTTGCTTAGGTACTAGTAAAGAAAACGATTTACTTTTGTAAGTAAAGATTCTGCGTGATAAATTACGGCCATTCTTTTCTTTCCTTTGAAAAACATGTATACTTATTCATTAAATAGCAGTAAATTGGCCAATATTTAAGCACATAAAGTTTTTACATCGTAAGTGGATGCTCCTACTATGTTGTGCCCATTGAGGCTGATGTATCCGATCTCGTGTACTCTTCTAATATTAGTGACCTCTTTTTTTGCATCAGTCCTCTAATATATGGTGTATAATATAATGGTGGCAGCACCTTACCTGCATATACAGTTTATAAACAGAGAAACATTGTAAACATTGGCAATTTGAAAAGAGTGGCCACGAGTTTTTATTGCCTGTTCTTTTCTCGGGCTTTACCTATTGTTTGCGAACAGGCATTACCAGTAAATGTAGAATCGACTTTTCACAAGTGTAGTATTTTGCTTCCTAAGTGAATAAATGATTTTTATTATTATTTTATTATTATTATTGAAAAAAAAAATATGCAGCACCAAACCTAATATTAATGAACTAGTTGACCCGCGCAACTTCGTCTGCGTACATTTTCCCCGTTTTTGCAACATTTTTTCATTTCTGATCCGCTCCTATTGGTCGTACCTTGATGTTATATAAAAGGATTTTCGAAGTAAAAACTTTTGTAGTGGCGTTGTGCACTTCTTGGGATGGATAAAAAATGTTAAACTCGCGTCAACTATGCAATAGCTTAAAAACATTTTAATTGAAAACTGTTTACCTTTATTTACATCAATCACATATTCGCTTTTACACCATTTAATAGTGGAACCTAAGCTTATGCCACGTTATCACACAAAATTAATGTCAGTTTTTCATCTAACCGCCATTTAAGGTACATATACAATATAGGGTACCTTTTAATCGGGTTCGCATGGTGTAATCCTACGTCAATGTCGGCCCAAACACCTGTTACCGACATTATAGGATTTACGAACGCACCGGCCCGTTTGTCTTACCTAACAACTGAGGCTTCATAAATTATATTAGAGGCATATGCACGATACCAGATTTTGGAAGATTAGGTTATTATTTTATTTTATTAGAGTACTTCTGTTAGGCCTGTCACAAAGTACTGAGAGTACAGAAGGTGCTTTCATAAATACATGTCTACTTTTATCCTTTTTTTCCTTGTCTTGAGAAGAAGAGGTAAAGTTTGTGAGTTTGTGAGGTTGTAGGCGGTAATCTCTGGATCTACTGATTCGATTTTGAAATAAATATCTATAATTTATACTAATATTATGAAGCTGAAGAGTTTGTTTGTTTGTTGGAACGCGCCAATTTTAGGAACTACTGATCCGAATTGAAAAATTCCTTTTCTGTTGGGTAGCCCATTTATCAAGGAAGGCTATAGGCTATATAACATCACGCTACAACCAATAGGAGTAGATGACACAAACGAAGTTGCGCATGTCAGCTATAATAAGCTTGAAGCGGTGGTAACTTAATGGCTAATGTTTCGGACTCGCAATCGAGTCCAGCTAAGCTCAAAGGCTTGTAGTATAATTACTACAAGCCTTTGAGCTTAGCTGGAGGGATTAATAAGATAACATAATCCCACATTACTAGTTACTTAATTTAAAAACCAATGATAATAATACGTACACACGATATTACGTTCCACAGAATTCATTAACGCCTCCGACTGCATGGTATGTAGTATGGGTATGGGATTATGAAAGGTAACTTGTTTTTGTCTTTTTGCAAGCGAGTTTTTTGGTATTTGAATTTTTTTTTATTTAGATGTTTTAGCCGGTGTAAGATTATTAAAAGGTGCCTCTCAGCCACCATCGCCCGCGCCTCTAATGTAAACATCCGAGCGGCCGGTAATCTGACACCGGCAGTGGCGTGGGGCACTTGAGACGGCTTATCGTTATTTATGTTTCACGCTCGAAATTAAATGATGAACCGTCACGATTGAACTATACCTACAGTTGCTAACACCACAAAATACCACGAGTAAAGAAAGTAGCTTTCATACAACGTGCGCTCGAGAGCATCGCTCATAAACATCGCTTACGTTCACGGAATCATGAGGCGCCGTCCGAGTATTTTTTTTATGTAGATAACAGCGATGTGGGATTACTAGCAATCCTGTTAACCCTGCTCAATGGCTTGTGTTAGGAGTGGGTTCACGTCGGTTGTATAATGGGTATAATTCAAATCTCACTAGTCCAATGCCTTAATTATAAAGTGGTCAGAATCAGTCATCGTGTCCGTGAACTTTAACTGTGTGCGTTTCTCGAACGAGGTATTTCTGAAGGTTTTGATTGTACTCTGGGCATATGTGATAAAACATTGTATTGGAATATAGTAGGTATTGTCACAAAACAAGTCTCGTAAAAAAATTAAAAAAAAATGTTGCCTGTAAAGTCGGTTTACGGACGATAGTTTTTCGTGATAACGTCATAAGATAACGTTGATGACATTGAAGATTGCACCTTTTTTTAAATTTTCAATTGTATCACATGTCACTGCAATCGCCAAAACATTGACGAGATTGTAATAAACAACCATGCCTGTGACAGATTCGATTGAACCAGGCGTTTGTATGCGCATGCCTATTAGCAGGCGGAACGTGAGCGGTGACGTCAAATTTTTTGACGCCACCGGATCGTGAGCTGTGATGTCACTCTTTTTAGTGAGTGCAGCCGATCATCTGCGTTATATAAAAGAAAAAGCTGACTGACTGACTCACATATCAACGCAGGGCTTAAATTATAAGGTCTAGAAACTTGAAATTGCATAAGGGCTCCTTTTATAACGTAGGGGAGCACTACGAAAGGCTTTTTTAAAATTCGCCCCCTAAGGGGGTAAAACGAGGGTGCAAAGTTAGTATGAAACTTGGCCGTTTAAATATTTTTTTAACAATCTGGCAATCACACGGGCTAAGCCGAGCTTATGCTAGTCGATTTATAAGACGTTTTTACGTCAATGAAAATGCATAAATAAGTTTCATACGATCGACGCGGCCATAGACATATTTTCTTCTTCTTTATTAACTATCAGTAATTTGGCCAATATTTAAGCACAACAGTTTTTACATTATTAGTGGATGCTCCTACAATGTTGTATCCATATTGAGGTTGATATATTCAATCTCATGCATTCTTCATTTAATATTGTTAGCCGACTGTTTAACTCTTGTTTTTGCATCATTCCTTCAATATGGAGTATATTATAATGGTGGCAGCACCTTACCTACATATAAAGTTTATAAAAAAAGAAAACATGTAAACAATGGCAATTTGAAAAGAGTGGCTGCGAGTTTTTATTGCCTGTTCTTTTCTTCAACATTACATGTATATGTAGAATCGACTTTTTACAAGTATAGTGATTGCTTCATAAATGAATAAAGATTTTTTATTATTATTATTTAAAAATACAACTTCCGCACAAGGGTGCAAGCCCCGTGCCGCGAGGACTTTACAAATATACAATAACGGACACAAAGTACCTACACCTAGACTCGAAACAACTATTTATGGGTCACATAAAATGGTGTCCCGTGTGATAATCCAACCCACGACCTTTGGCTTTGCAGTCAAGGTCACTAACCACCAGACCAACAGGCCAGTTTTACATTATTCACAAATCCAAATCCAATGACACTTTTTGCAGACGATAGCACCGTGGTAATTAAGCTTAATAACCGAACTTCCTATGAGCATGATATAAGCAACACCCTTGACTCAATCATTAGAAGCGGCGGTAGCCTAATGGCTAAGGTATCGGTCTCGCAATCGTGAGGTCGCGGGTTCAAATCCTACCCATTATACTACCGACGTGAACCCACTCCTAACACAAGCCTTTGAGCTTAGCTGGAGGGGTTAACAAGATTGCTAGTAATGTGGGACTCAATCCCACATTGCTAGTTATATTAAAAAAAAAAAAAAATCACATGGCTAGACACTAATAATCTGAAGGCAAACATAGGAAAAACTAAAATAATTCATTTTAATCAGCGTGTAAATACAATTGTTCCTCAGATTTACTATAAGGATGAACCTATATCTGAGGTGCAATCAACAAAATTTCTCGGTCTTACTGAGGATAATAAATTAAATTGGAAATCTCATATTGAGACACTATGCAGAAGAATGAATAAATCAGTATATGCGCTACATGAATTAAAACAGATCTCAAATATTGATACCTTGTTGACCGCTTATCATGGTTTAATTACTTCACTCCTGATGTATGGTGTTATTTTTTTGGGCGAATTCCACTGATATTGATCTAATAATCGAAACCTTCAAACCGTTTTTCCAGGAATATGAGATACCAACGCTCTCAACCTATATATTTACGAGGTCTCAATGTTTGTTAAGATCCATCCAAACTTGTTCACATTGGCTTCTGAGGTCAATAATAGAAGACAACGTGACGTATTTCGCCTCTGTATGCGTCGAACCCATACCGCTTTAATGCACAAAAGCGTGTTTCACATGGCTCCTGTAATTTTTAATAAACTACTTAAAGCAATAAGGGCAATGGATTCTCCTCTATTTATAAAAACAATAAAGGGCCCCATAGTAATAATAAATGCTACTATAGCTTGAATGAATATCTTAACGATACCTTTTCCTAGCAAGACCTCACATTGACGTCAAGTAACAGGACAATTTATGAGTTTATGACATGTATCTTTTAAATAAAATTAATTTATAATGAATGAACTGTAATTCTGGGAATGACATTGAAATATTTCAAATACTATCATTAATAAATAAATAATTGTTCTTGACTATTTATTTTTTACAATGACATTACTTTAATTTTATCTTAAATACTTTTATTTCATTTTATTTAATCATCATCATCATCATCAGCCTATCACATGCCACTGCTGGACATAGGCCTCTCCAATTGCACGCCACTTTGTTCTATGTTCGGCTTCTCGCATCCAGCTCCTGCCAGCCGTTTTGCGTAAATCATCACTCCACCTACCCTGAGGGCGTCCTACACTACGTTTGCCGAGCCGCGGTCTCCACTCAAGAACTCGTTTTGTTATTATACATACTTTTATTATATCGATGTTAATCTCTCATTGATTGTAAACAAATTTTACATGCCTTACGGTAGAATCACTTGAAACTTGTTTAATCAATAACATCAGTCTGTAACAGTGTTTTCTGCAAAAATAAAGTTTGATTGATTGATTGATTGGTCCGATTTTGTGTTCTTGAGCGAAGTCTTTGTATTTGTTGCTGTAAACTTTACTTCTGTGCTCTCACTGCTTTGTGGTCAAGTGCTATTGTGATGATGAATTCCGTGAAGCTGGCATTCCATTCATTATAGGTAAAACTGTTTGCGGCCGAAAAAGAGATTTCTGTTTAATCCTGATATTAGGGACGTGGGAGAGAGATACGGCACTGAAATATATATTTTTTAAATAAACAAATAAAACTTACTTTATTTCAGACCTTAATCCATACTAATGTCAAGTAGAGACTACTTACAAGTGCTGCGCGCCGTGCCTGGATCCTTATTCACTATCTTTATTTCGTTGTCGTGACAAGCCCGTGTGAACTGACGTATGCGTAAATGTCCACCACGCATGCGCGGTAGAGAGCTGTGCTTAGAAATGCATCAACGCGTATGCACGGTGGACATCTTTGAGCTCACCGCTCAGCACGGGCTCGTCACGGCAACGAAATAAAGATAGTGAATAAGGACCCAGGTCTGCGTTGGCATTATGTTGGGAAATAAAACAGTTCTCACATTCAACAATTAGCTTTTCCTAATGTTTCGTCCGCGTTATGTTTGATTTGTATAGCCAATGTGCCATTCTGGTGTATAAATGACATTACTGTAAAGCTTAAACTAAATTCATTCAGTAATTTTTGTGTCAAAGAGAAACAATCATTGATCCATTCACACAAACTTTCGGATTCACATTCACCAATAACATAATACATATCAACCAATATGATGTGCCACTGCTGGGCATGGGTCTCCTAAGTAGAACCTACATTATAGATACGACTGCCTCTGAGGCGCGGTGGGAGTATATCCGACTGCTACGCAAGAGGTCGTGGGTTCGATCCCCACCCAGGATAAAATTTGCGTGATGTGTGATCTAAAATATGTATGTATTTAGAAATAAATAAGTATGTTTATCAGTTGTCTTGTTGCCATAGTACAAGCTCTGCTTAGTTTGGGATCAGATAGCGTTGTGTAAGGTGTCTTGGGGTAATTGCCACGGTTGGCGATCGCAGCAATGCTTTAAAGTAGGTACGCAGAGGACGCTGATGTTCGTTCTTCAGTGTAAAATCCCTTAGTCGCCTTGACGACACCCACGAGAAGAGATGGAGTGGCACTATTCTTAAGCCAGTACCACACGGCCTACATAGCATTGTAATTACCAATGTGTTGGATACATTGGTAATTACAATGCTATATAGGCCGTGTTTGGGACGATGTATTTATTTAGAAATAAATTGTATATTTGAATAAAATACTAGCAGTTCCTTTTACCATTAAAGACCATAAAGCAAACTAAATATAAAACGCTTCAAACTGGTTCAAATTCTATGAAATAAAAAAATCCTATTCTACAGTAAACTTTTACTATAAGAACGACCATAATAACAGCTAAATCACAGTAGCACAGTAAAATGAAGTCTACGAAATTTACACAGACAAGTTTCAAAGTTGTATCGCAGAAACAGTGTTGCAGTGTGTACATACAACATAAGAAAAATAATATGTTACGCTTACAATGTTGGCAATAACGCGAGAACACTTCGTAGGCGATGAAAAATGAATGAGTAAAGAGCCTCTACTTTTATATTTGAGAGTACTGCGCTGTTGAATTTTGCGGCTAGATTTTTTGTGCTTCGGCAGCGAACTTAAAAAGAAAAATGCATAAAATTTATATTGATGATAGAGGAGTATTATAACCATAGAACATTGATACCTACTAGTTCATTTGTTCTGAGATTAAAACGATCGAAATGATTGTAATATGATTGGATTGTCAGTTTAATTTGTAATGTGGCTAATGCAACAATCTCGTGTCACTGCTGTAATTGCAATTGAATTGGTAATTTCTAAGACCATATGAGACACTTAGGGATTTTTGTCGTTTAACGTATTTCTATTCACTGTCTTAGAACGTGTCTCCATACACTCGTGGCGATTCGACGAAACTTTATCGTATCGCCGCGGGTCGGTTCGGAACGTAGGGCTCTAGCAGCAAGAGCGCGGCGAGAACGCGGTCAAACACAGGCGTCCTGCCTCTTTCAACAAAACTTTTGCAAAACGCCTTTTTGCGGAATCGTGGCGATTCTGTAACGAGTCGTCGCAAACACGTGTCAATTCCATTGCGAGTCGCAACTATACGCTGGCATAATAATAGCTCGTTCGTGGAGACTATCCGACGATAGAAGAGCGGGAGCGTCAAGTTTCTCTCGCCCGTGGTGACAGCCCCTTATGGTAGATGCACATTTTGAATAAGAATCACATAAGCATTATTTCCTATATTTCCCTGTCCTATATTCTAGAATAGTACATTAATTGTGAGTTTGAACCTTTACCGTTACAGTTTATTAAGGCATTTTATTACAACCTAGGGTTTTCAGTTAATTTTGTAATGTGGCTAATGCAAAAATCTCGTGTCACTCACTGCTGCAGTGGCAATTGAATCGGTCATTTCAAAAACTATATACGTCACATTCCTTTTATACAGAATGATTTGAAAGTTCCCGGTCGTGGCTTATTTACATAACAATGAATAACTTTGTAATTTTAAAATATTTAATACTAATGAAGCCATAATTACATACCACTTGTTTTTGGAATTTATGAACATAACCACCTACAGACTATTTTACTGGACTAATATCGTTGTTTATTGTGAGGCCCTAAACCTGAGAAAAAAACATCGATTTTACTTCGGGGTCTCTCAAATGTGTGGTAAATGGTTGTGTGACAAAAGTAGGCGGTACCTAGGTGTTTTACAATATAATTATTTATTTATTTATTTTATTTGAAAAATAAATAAATAATTATAATCGCATATGTTGATAAAAAATGCTATGCAACAGCTTTACCGCGGCAGTCCCCGAGTGCCACACATTTTTTTTTGCCTAAACAAGATAAGATAGACGCGCATTCTTAGTTAGGATCACATACATAGGTCAGAACACTCTTCCTTCTCCTGATAGAAACTCGAGACAAAACCCGGTATGGTACCTTCCGTAAAACACGAGTAAAGTCCTGCAACTGATCTGACGCCAGTCATTCCTGTAGGGTCATTTCTATCGGAGAGGTCGAGAGGGCGATGCAATGTCTGGGCATGCTTGCGCCACCTAAATCGCCCCAGGCGATACAGCGTCCATGGAGGTAACTGTTGTGACGCTGTTTTAATCATCTGATCAAGATGGTATAATGGTGAATGATGGCCAATAATGAGTCTTGGTTTGTAAACTTATTTAATAAACAATTCAAAACGTAATCCGTTTGTGGGGTGTACCAAGCCTCGGAGTATTTGTCAACGTCACACCTCTTTTAACCACATCTGTTTTTAAAAATAAATAAACAAATAAAAAAGCTGTAAATACAATGTAGTTATTCGTTTAAAAACCCGTCCAATTAAGCTGAAAGTTTAACTATTTCGTCCCATCCACAGCCACCGAGCGGTACGAGGCATCGTTACGTAAATTTAAATGAGAAATGGGAATTGTTTGGCGTAATGTTGGAAAAACTATGTAAATGTTACCTGTGAAATGTATTGGATTGTAAAAGGAAGTTGGAATTATGTTTTTGAGTGTTAGACTGTAGGTACATGCAAAAAATAAATATAAAAATCAAAAAACCGTTAAAAAAGATTGAAACAAGATAACCTTAAGCCATGCAGTCGGAGGCATTTATAAATCCCAGCGAACTTACTAAAATGCCTCCGACTGCATTTAAGGTTATCTTGTTCTAATCTTTTTAAGCATTTTTTTTTATTCAATATTTTAGTGCTTAGTTGCAAGACGTAACGTAACATAATAACTATAACTACAAAATTTTTTGTGAAAATAGTTGGTAACAAACTTTAAATCGCTTTATATCTTAAAAGGTTATTTTGAGTGAAAAATGATTGCTGTCAAATCTTTAGAGACACTCGCAAGTTTAATACGAATCAATTGACATATGAATCATCAAAATCGGCCTACGCGTTTGGTCTTTAGAATGCCACAAAAGAACACACATACATACATACACGTCAAACACATAATCCTCCTCCACAGTCGGATAAAAATTGTGGGATACCTTTTGTGTAATAATATTAACCAACTGATTTGATCTAAAAGTGCAGCGGAAGTTATTTTGACATTTACAAAATTCCTCTCAAACGTTCAGTTTTACTAAATATTTCATAGAAAATTCATCACGATAGCATATATCACAAAAGGAAAGAGAAACTTGGATTTTTGCCAACGTTCAAAATCAAAGTTGCCCCGTTGGCAAAAAAACCGAATTGAATAATGGCTTCGGGTTCTTCAATTGGCAATTGTTTGTGTGAAAATATCGGGAGAGAGTTGCAAGAATGGATAATTCATTCTAAAACTCCATTCCTGAAAATGGGCTTGTTGAATGAATGTTAAGTATGTAGGAACAATCATTGTATCGTGGGAAATATTGATAATAACACATTTTTTTATTGTTATTTTTTGCAGATTACGGGTATTTATTGCATGAATATTAAGGTTTAAAAACCGGGTGAGAGCATGTCGGTCCATGCTCAGTGTAGGGTTCCGCAGCCTGGAATAATTGCATCAGCAGAAGAGCGTATGTTCAGTTATGCCCTTTTGTTGAGAAACGCAGTTTTTCGGCAGTAACTTAATGAGGGTATATTCGACCATGTCCAAAATAATTTTATTTATTAAGCGCTGTCTTTGTGATTTTTTCATATTTTTGGTCACACGGTTTAAAAGTTAAAGGGGGGGGGGGGGGAGACACAATTTATGCAAATTTCAGAGCGAAAATTTCCAAAAATACTCACTCAATCAAAAAAAAATAGAAACTTTAGAATGGTTTTGAAAAACTTGTCAAATTATGTACCACAAGTTTAAGTTTGCTGAAAAAAAAAATTTCTTCTGTTACATGTATGAAGTGGAGTGCCCCCCTAAAATTATTTTTATTATTAAGTTATCAATCTAAGTAGCGGCTTTTTCACCAAATTTTATCAATATGCATTGAGTAAGTACCTAGTCTTTGAGTAAAATGGCTGTGACATACGGACGGACATGACGAAACTATAAGGGTACAAAACCATAAGAAGTTGGTGTTCTAAATTATTGTTGGTATCTGTGTCTGAGTATCCCTGTGTAGTCTGTACCATCGTGATGCCCAAACGGGTGGATTAATTTAGATTTTTTTATATCCTAATTTAATTGAGATGATCATTAGTTTGTCCGTGTTTCTGCTTCATAAAAATGTATTCATTCAATTTGAAGATAATTAACTAGTTGCTGTCATGTGTCGGGTTTGTTTTATTTCTAGAAGTTTTTGAACCTTGAAGGTTTATATCAGTACATAGCGGCCGATCTATCGCGTGCGGCTGCAATCGGCCGCTATGCTGATGCGACAATATAATCAGACAATGAAAATGTAAAGTGCTGAGGTCTACGCAAGACCGCGCGCGTCAGCCGCACGTCGTAAGCCGCGTCGACCGCGATCGACCACGATGCACGGAAATAGACCCTTAAGTGGATCAAACGTACGACCATTTATAAACAGCTAAGGCGATTCTGAAGGAATAAGGATAAGCTACTTTTTTGGGTTAGCCGACATCCATGGGGATGGAGTTTCAGAAAACAGCTAGTTATAATAGCTACTAGCTTTTGCCCGCGGCTTTGCGCCTGTAGATCAAAATCTAGCTTCAATCTACCTCTAGCACTATTTTATTTAAAATGGTCCAGTTACATCAGAGATTTGTGCGTATAAACAAACAAACAAACGTTTTAGTTCTTAAATCTCAAATTGTATTAAACCTGATGATTATTTTTTTTATTTAGCTTGGTTCCCAAAGTTTACAGACAGTTATTCTTTTTAAAATACAACTAGCTGTTCCGCGCAACTTTGTCTGCGTAAATTTTCCCCGTTTTTGCAACATTTCTCATTGCTGCTCCGTTTCTATTGGTCGTAGCGTGATGTTATATAGCCTATAAAACGGTATAGGGCTATAAAACGGTAAATAATTTTTCTATTCGAACCAGTACTTCCTGAGATTACCGCGTTCAAACAAACAAACAAACTCTTCAGCTTTATAATATTAGTATTGATTAGTATAGATTAAAAATTTATATTTTATTACAATTAACAATTTTCTCACAAGTTTTTATTTCGATACGTTAACTGAACACTGTGGACAGAGCTTTACAGCAGATTACGTTATAAGTCGATTGCATATTCAGCTGCAGATTTTATGAATCGAATTAACGCATATGAAATTAAAATATCATAAAAACATTCCCATTTAAATTGGGAGACAAAACATGAAATAATATTCATGAAAAATATGAACACGGTGAGTTTATTTACATTCATTTTATAAATATTGAACATCCGTTTATCTATTGAATAAAACATGAGATAGATACCTACTCAAAATATTATCACAGTATAAGAGGCATGTAGTATGAAGACGTCTTTGGTATTGTGATAAATGCGACATAAATACGACAGCCCTGGAAACAGAGACCGTTCTGTGTATACACAAAATGGTCTCATCGTGGTCTAACCTCGCTCTCAACCCCCACACGTTTGCCCCCTCTAGACGGCTTTGTCGAACGACTGTATGACTTAATAGACTGTGGTACTATTTTAAGCAGGCCAGGAATTAAAACGAAATGGTTGAAGAATTAATGATGAGTATTATTATTTACTTGAATAATGATTCTAGTGAAAATAATCTACTATGCGTTTCAAATGAGTTGATAACTGTCATGATGATAATTTGTTTCGCAATACGACTGCAATTTCATTGTGTAACGTAAGGTCAGCAATAAAATGATTTGTAAAAAGGTGTCATTAGTAGTACACAGGAGTATCTACGTACTCTAATGAACTGTTTATAAGCACTGTATTTTACTACTTAATATGTTTTAGGTAAAAAAATATTACGTCTGACTGAAAAGCCACTAAAGTGTAGAATATTCTTATATTTTGCCTATTTACGTATTTCTGTTTCGTGTTTATTGAATAATAAAGAATAATAATAATATTATAATAAAGAAACATATTAGGTAGGTACCTACATAGTTCAAAGAAAATAAATATTACGTCCGTTCCATTACTTTAATACACATATAGAAAGAATATATAATAGAAAGAGAGAATGCTACTTTGTGATTTTTCTCTCTTTCACGATTTGCAGTAAATATTTACTTTATAATTGAAAGGGATGGCACGGTCCAGGGCTATACTTAAATGGTTACCTCATTGCATTGGCACGAGGTCTTAATTCGAAGTAACGCCGCCATATTGTAAAGCGCTTTCATTTCAATGTCATCGAAGTGCAATCAATGTGATCGCCAAAAAGTCCTTGTAGGACTGTAACCATAAAACTATTAGCACGGTTCGTGCAGCGTGGTCAAACGACCAAGGATATTAGGACGAGTCATTTATTTATTTATTTATTATTTCGGAAACTCAACAGCTTTTTTACATAAAACAATGATATGGTTACAATAATCGTACACTTTAGCCACTAACAGAGTTTCACAACATGATCAACAGGTTCTATAGGAATTACAGTATAACATTAATTACTATTTTTTTTTTTTACATATTGAGTAAAGGATATGTGAAATATATTAAGGAGACACCCGTTTCAGTCGGAGTCTCGCCTACATACATCTTGTATGTAAAAAATAACTTTATGCTAACAAACAACTTAAAGTAGCAAGCAAGCAAATAAATGTAGCATATAAAGATAGGCACTTAATATCAATAGCGGTGATGGGTCCCAATGAAGATGCACGAAGAGGAATACATTAATTAAAATGTAATATAAAAATTTAACTAAGTAAATGTTATTATGTTATCGCGTGCTGTGCTCAGAAGGGAATGGCTCATTGCCTTCCGTGCACATACTTCTATTATCATTGGAAGTGGTCAAGAAGATGGATCTAGGAAATTGCGAGATATATATTTTTTTAAGACTGCTTTAGAACAATTAAAAATATCTAATTCCTTATATTTATTGTTATATAATCTAGGTAAACGGGACATTACTGCATTTGTAGCGTAATTGGTGCGGTGAGTAGAGGTGCCGAACAGAGGGGCATGTCTCGTACGCGTTTTTGGAGTGTAAAATTTAAGTTCAGATAGTAAATTAGAACTTTGTACCTTATAGTGCAGTATATCATGTAAAAAACAGATGTCCATTAGTTCTCTTCGTTGTTCTAGGGTTAACAATTTATAATATAAACAGTCCTCACTGTAAGTACTATGGCGCCTATGAAGTTTAAAATTCAGGTATCTAATGAAGAGTTTTTGTATCCTCTCCAATTGTTCTTTATATGTAGAATATTGGGGTGACCAGATTGGACTACCAAACTCAAGAATACTCCTACAGTATGTATTATAAACTATCATTAAACAATTTTTATTTGAAAAAGGCTTGCATGTTCTCATAATAAAACCTAAATTACGGAATGATCTATCTACTATGTGACTGATATGTTCAGCGAGTAACATTTTAGAATCGAAAAGAATCCCTAGATTTCTTACCAACTGTGTGCGTTCAATAATAGTGTCATTAAATTTATAGGGAAATATAATAACTCGTTTTTTACGGCTAAAGCTGATACATTGGCATTTTTTTATATTAACACTAATACTGTTATATTTATAGTATGCGTAGAGTGTATTTAAATCTTGTTGAATGAGATTACAATCGGACGGGGTGCTTATTTTCAAAAACACTTTTTTGTCGTCAGCGTACAATAAGTGATTTGAATGTTTTAGACATGAGTAAATGTCGTATAGATATGCACAATAGAACAACGGCCCTAAGTGAGATCCCTGAGGGACTCCAGAGGGAATTTGAACAAAATCTGATTTAAATCCTCCTATCACCACCGATTGTCAGGAGCGATTTGTCAGATATGACGCAACCCATCTATGTAAGTCCCCGCGTATTAAAGTAAATAAATGTGGGCATACTGTCATAGCAGAGATGACAGTATGCCCACATTTATTTATACTAATCTTACTAATACTAACATTTAAACTATCGCGTTGCATGATTATAACTATATAATATATGGGAATTAACGCGCATTATTTACCTTAAAATTCCTTGACATTTCGACCAGGTTGCACTGCACCGGCCGTGCAACCTGGTCGCTGCGACAGTCTGCTTGTGACCACGGCCATAATCTCAGGAACTACCAGTCTGAATTGAAAATTTATTTTACTGTTGGATAGCCTTTTGATCGAGGAAGGTTATGAAAAATGTTCAAAAAACGGGGAAAATTTACGCAGACGATGTTGCGCGGGTCAGCTAGTGCATTATGCACAGTGATCTTTTTTTAAGTAACTAAATGAAGAGACGATTAGGTCGTAAGTCAGATGATAAGTCACGCTAGCTCATAACAGTATCAGTGCCAATCAAATCTGCGAGAAGTATTGACCATAGAATACTCTGTTTTAACGAGGTTTTGACTGGAGAACGACTCACGTAGTAGAACTAGCGTGCTCTACTCTATCTACTTGCCGCACTACTCTCAAATTATTAGTTTCCGACGTGATAATGTCTTATAAATCGATGACGGGGTGCACGCATGGAAACGTACAACGTAGTAACGGTCACGGTATTGATTGGTTTTTAAGCAACGACCACGTTATTGATTTATTGATTGGTTGCTAAGCAACCACGAATGACGATTGCTGCGACACGACATGTAATACAACTGAGACTAACGTTATTAATTCGAATCCGAGAAATTGCGCGTCCGATGCCTTTAACCATTAGGCTACCGCCGCTTGATTACGTGGTTTGAATGCAGATTGATAAAGATTTCATTGTCGCACAAAATGGGTGCGACACAATGTGTACTGACGATGACGGATGTACACAAACATTTAATTCACGGACATAAAGTACACCCAGACTCGAAACAACAACTTGTGAATCACACAAAGCGGTGTTCCGTGTGGGAATCGACCCCTTGTGTAGCAGTCGGACACACTCCCACCGCGCCACAGAGGACGCCACGTTTTTGGACGTCTTTCTGTTACATGAGGTTTCCAACTGTAGTCTACGATAAAGGCTGCAGAATGCAAATATAATTCATACAATAACCAAACTATAGGATTAAATCTTAACTTCACTCGCCATGTCATCTACTAACAAAACCGATTCCTGTACTCGAATATTAGGTTCATATCGATACAGTGATCGTGAGATTTTACGAGTATTAGATATTGTAATGCTTATAGCAGTATTATCGTGTTGAAAGCATATAAATATTTAGCACACAGAGTCTGTTCCGAGCGACGACCCTCAAATATAACTGAAAGCCTGATCAGGTTTCTAATAAAGGGTAGAAGGGGTTTCAGTAGTCCTATTGTGTGCCAGGGAACTGATTTAATTGCCTACAGGAATACGTTCCCAAGTGAAAGTCTCACTGCGAGATGAAAGAAGCCAATATCGTTTAGCTCAGCTTATGCAGACGCAGTGTGAATATATTTGTTGTAGCAATTAGAACACTGTATTACATTATAGAGATGGTAAAAATGGTTTACGGACGATAATTTCACGTGATAACATCATAAGAAAACATTAATGATATTGTAATAAACAACCATTCCTGTGACAGCTTTACTGGATCCGGCCACAATACAGAAATAAGCAGGCTGAATGTAATGGACATAATGTTCTTTATTATGTTGTTGCTAAATTTAAGTTTTAAAGAGAAGTAACTGATATCTAGTTGATGACTCAAAGTTTAGTATTGCTGCATGTGACAGCGCTAGCAAAAGCAAAAAAGGGCCTACAAGAGTATTAGCGTTGTGGTCCACAGACTACAACAATAGCTGACGTAGGTCCTTAATTGTTCCGCACCAATCTGCTGTAATGTTTTCTTTTTTTGTATCGTGGTACAAATAAAATTATTTTCTTTCTTTCTTTCTCTAATGGACCGTGACACTTTTTCGTCAGTGCACCCGGTCATCTATTTATAAGACTCACTCACTCAGTCGACCCGTGACCACGATCGGTGCAATTCGATCGAAACGTCGGGTAAATAAAAGGTTCGTACCTTTAAAAAATTCACGCGATTAAGTCCCGAAATATAACTAATATATTTATAAGACGTTGGCACGTCAATTTTTTTTTATCTATAGCTTGGTGAATACTGTGTATCTGTTAGATACTGGCGGTCTTCTCTCTAGGATAACCTGTATTGTGAAGACCATGTTTATAATAATAATAATAATAAATAATAATAACCATTTATTTCAGGCTACTAAGGCCCATATTATACAAATACATAAATAGAAAACTTATTAGACTAATACATATTTAATAAAAAACTAAACACAAAGTTAAGCACGAGACAGCGGCGACGGCGCACTATGGGCTCAAAGCATGATTTGCGTCTCAAAAATCATTTTTCCACTACTCATAACTGCATAATTCCACTAATTAGAATGTGTAACTGAATAACTGATACACCATTTAGCGCTTGTAAAATGGACTAGAATTAACTTTTTGGTACTAGTACTTGACCTTGAAGTTTAAGTTTTAAACGATGCCATTTAAAGAGAGTAAAATACAAGATGTTTACATGACTATATTTCTATATTTTTGGAATAAATCATATAAGTGTGCTATATGGTTGGAAAGGTAATTTAATAAGGTATTGATTTATGAAATAATTGGGTGAAAAACCATTAACCAGAAAAATACACGTAATTTTTTCCGCAACACTGTAATTTTCCAGTCATTAAAACTTTGAACAGAGCTTTGACAGTTACCTCCACTTCCCTCCAGTCTCATTTTACATTCATCGGATACTTCAGTATTTGTATATTATAGTTCAAAAAAAAAATTTTACCCAAAACCACCCATGGGACGTATTCATGAACAAAAGGAGACGAATGAATTTTTTTCGAATTTCATCTTAGGTTGATTTCTTGATGAGATGCATTACATTTTATAATTTTTACATCACTATGCACATTTTTATGAAAAACTAGCTGTCACCCGCGGCTTCGCTCGCGTGAACGACATTTATCGTCATTTGGGAACCGTACATTTTTCGGAATAAAAAGTAGCCTATGTGCTATTGTAGACTATATCTGTGCCTAATTTCATTCAGATACCAGCCGTTCTAGTGTGATGGAGTAACAAACATATATAACATAACATAACAAACTTTTTAGGAACAAAATGAGTAGAAATAATAAAAATAATCACTCAATTAGTGTCTAACATCTAAAAAAGGAAAAATATTAATTTGCCTATCAGTAGCTTTGATATGTCTAAAACTTTTATTTGTATTAGTTTGGCGTTGATAACATTATATTGTTCTCACGGGAACATAATAGAATAGGTAATTCATTACTGTTCTACCTATTGGACATTTATCGGAGGATGCTCAAGAATCGCGGAACAAGGATTACAAGAAAATCCGACTGAATCATGCCAGAAAGTGTTCTAGATCAGCAACCAACGAAGACGTATTTCATGGCCTTTTGTTTACCTCAGATCCTTATATATCAAGCATAAGAAAACCAGCATACACTATTGCAAAAGATCTTTTTGATGAGGCTAAGAACCTGTTAAATATTTAAATACACGCATAGTTTTATTTTATACTAATATTATATTTAAGTTTAGAAATTTTGGAGAGACATGTCTCCTATGTTGTAATTTTCTCAACTATCACGTTGTTTAGTGATATAATAATAAATATAATAGGGTATCTAATCCTAGTTTTTATTAAAATTTATTAAATCATAAATTTCATTAATTAATTTTTTAATACCTTATAATTATTTACTTACTAATCACCTTCATGTTTCCGAAATATTCAAATAGTAAAACAAAAATGTAAATTTGCATGAAAATGTAGCGTTTTTTAAATTTGTTTGATTATATATATGTAATAATAAAAGAAATACATAAAGCTAATGGTATCATTTCATAGCCCATATATTGGAGATTCTGTATGCAAAATTTCGTATTAGTAGGTGTAATAGGAAAAAAGTTACAGATCTTTGAGACGCAACTCACGCTTTGGTCCCATAGTGCGGCGTCGTGTTTCCCTGCGAGGTGTCGCGTAACCTGCCACGAAATCGTCGGTATGCGACACCTTTCGGCCAAAGGTCTTCCTTCATGAAGGTGGACAGATGTTCCGCGGGCACTCGCACCATAAACGACTTAAAATTAACGTTATGGCGCGACTCCAATTTCTCCACCCTCAAGGTCCACTTGGTCTTTTTTCTGAGGTACTCCACAAGTTCCTCAGTCTTTGTAGTGTGATGCAGACGAGACACATATAGCTGCGTCGTAGGTGTTGCCGGACGCAGCAACATATTGGGTCCCGTCACGCCGGTACCACGCTGGTTGCAGCTGGAGGGCTTCCTCTGCTTCTTTTCGACTTTTATGAAGCCCTCAGCGTCTATTTGCCCTTTTGTAGGGACTGGGGGCACGCTCTTCTTCTTCTCCCCTGTTTGAACCGCTGTTAGTTTCTTCTTCGCGGCAATATCGGCATAAGCACGACTATGAGTAGACGTACTTACGCTTGTCTTGACCTCTTTCGGAGTCGAGAGGCGTACGGTGACGGCACGTGATGCGTTGTTGTCAACTTGTACAGTCGGTGACGCAACTTGACGCGGCGACTGAAAATTGCTGACCGATGCATTTAGCGCCTCGCGACAACTGTTCACTTTAGAGGCGTCAGGTGACCTACTTGCAGAAACAGCGTTGCGTAATAACACTACTTCGGCGCGTAGTTCACCTATGGTGTTTTCTGACACCTCCAGCTTGGTCTGTACCTCGGCCAGGCTTGTTTTCAAGAACATGATGTCCTTCAACAGCCGGGTGACGTCGACGTGGTCAAAACTGACGGGGGGCAGTTTCCGCAGCTCTTTGGCCACGAAAGCTGGCACGTCGTCCGGATCAGTCCCTTTCAGCAAGGTGATGATGTCCTGGATGCTCTTCTCAGTTCCATCTCTCCTGCGGGGCGGCATCTGTTCGATTTTTCCAAGGGTTTGGAAAATCAACCTCTTGCCACTGCTAATCTCATCTTCCTTGAAGTTCGATTTGCAGATCTGCAAAATGCTGATTTCGTCCATAGTATCGATAGCATTTTGAATAAATGCCAACAGTTCGTTAGCTATAAGTTGCTGAGAACTCATAGTGACGTATAGCGACTATAGCCGCACAATACGCGTACAGAGTAAGCACGTCCGTATCGAAGCGCGCATTGCACCGGACTGTTTATGATTATGATTAATGCGCCAAGTATTTCAAACTACGCCGTGATTAACAAAACTAAGATAAAAGAGATAGCCGTATAACATTAACGTGAACTTAACTAAGAAGCAATGAAGTGGTAAGAGAACTCAGGTTGTGAATATAGTATTATGTGTTTGGTGTCTTTGACTTGCTTACGTCATCTTCTTCTTCTTTAAGTTTCGACTGCAAACATAGGTCTAAACCATAGGCGGCCTTGGTGGGTGAAATAATGATATTAACACTGTTTTTCGGATGAAGGCAAGCAAGTGTAATTTTTTTTTTTTTAAAGGTATCTAGCAATGTAGGATTGAGTCCCACATTACTAGCAATCTTGTTAACCCCTCCAGCTAAGCTCACAGGCTTGTGTTAGGAGTGGGTTCACGTCGTCGGTAGTATAATGGGTAGGATTCGAACCCGCGACCTCACGATTGTGAGACCGATGCCTTAGCCATTAGGCTACCGCCGCTTTGATTTTATTGGGCAAATGAGGCTTGTGAACTTGTCTCAAATGAGGCGTGTGGTACGACGATGACATTCAGATCTTTCCTAAACAAGGATTTGGGTGACTGACACTGTGAGTCTAGCATGACGCTTACCATTAGGTGCGCGACCTGCCCGTCTCCTCATTTCGTAGTATAAAAAAATGTAGCCCAACGCTTACATCATAGCAGAATGAAAGTACGCTAAACGCTATTTATTTCGTTTAGCTCAGCTTGCAATGCGATCTTATTCTTTTGTTTATACGCTTGAATACGTTCGTATGTGTTCGTAATTTTATTATAAGAAAAACCTATTGACTTGTTTCGTTATGTAAGTACCTACGAATATAATCTAAATTGCTTCATAACATCCTTTACAAGGTTTTAAGGGACGTTATAAAGCAATTTGAAAAGTTAACATGCCTTAACCGAGTCCTAACAATAAGCTTTATATGTGATACCTAGTATATCTGTCTTACGTTATACGGAGCTGTTTTTTAATCCTATTATTAAATCTAATTAGTGACGTTATAACGCCTTATAAATTAATTACTGGTAGCGCGCACGAAAAAGTATCACGTTAACGAATGGTGATAAGCTGGCGTATCAGCCTATTAACAAATGTCGATTGCAGCGACATGCGGTACAATTGCAACTAAAGCTATTAGCCTATCAGCGAATGGCAAAAGCAGTGATATGCGATACAATTGGAACTAAAGCGGTCACAGGCATGGTTAATAATAATAATAAAAACATTTATTGGAACATAAAAACTAAAGAATATATAAAAAATATATAAAGAATATATAATATATTACGAAGCAATAACAAAAGCCGTGATAGTTCTTTAACTTCCGACTAGATGTCGCTACGGGGGCCTAACCCGTAAGCATTAAGAGATAGAAGAATTTGATATCTAGTAACATAGTCCAGATAGGTGGTTTGCTTCTGGCCCCAGTTTGGCTACGGAAGTCTCGGGTTCGATTCCTGAGTTTGGATTCAAATTTTTCTATCTTTCAAAAATGCAATTATTGTATACATAAAAACTACGTAAACATTTAACCCGCCAAACTGTGTAACAGTTTGTCGGCGGGATTAGCGCTTGTTTCACACCCTGCAACTAGTTCCTAATTACTTACTAAGTAAAAAAATAAATATGCTAGTAGATACAGTACAATTAATCGTATAAGTTACTAACAAACAATTTTCCAAATTGATTACATGTTGGCGAACTCAGACAGTTTATTACAATGCCATCAATGTTTTCTTATGACGTTATCACGTAATATTATCGTCCGAACCGACTTTACAGACAATCATTTTTTAAAAATAATTATCCGTTCGACCGATACAGGGAGCGCATGTTGGAATTAGGCGTCCATGTCGTAATGGTTCGTAGAAACTCTATATGGAATCAGTAATTTCACTGCAGGCTTTTGTAATATTGAAGCTACTACGTCCACTTCGTGTTAACGTTTTCAGCTTTTACTTAAGTTTATGGCAATTGTGACGACTTTAAAAAAAATCTGCTATTAACGGGCCAAAATTTAAAATTGTCTATATTTTTATGATTAAGGTTATCTTGGTTCTTGTACAGTTTTTAGGGGTCCGTGGCAAAAACGGCACCCTTATAGTTTTGTCATGTCCGTCTGTCTGTTTGTGGGTCCGTATGCCACAGGCATTTTACAAAATGACTACATGATGAATATTGATTAAATTGGGTGTCTTGTAGTAGCCGCTACTTAGTTTGATAGCTAAATAATAAAATGTTAGATTTTACAACACTTTTTAACTTTTAATTCACACCTCTTTATTTTGACATTTCACAGCCGTAAGATAGAGCCAAAAATAATTATTGTGAGACATTGTATGAAATATCAAGCTTTGAAATTGGTTTGAAAAAGAAAATTTATAAAACACATGTATTTAAAAAAACGGCTCACGCTTTTCTTTTAGAGAAGTGTTATTATTCAATAGATGAATTTGGTTGCGTAAAAGAAAATACATAAACTTGACATAAATAATCTTTACTAATATCATAAAGAGGAAAGATTTATATTCTTGTATTTTTGTGTGTGTGTTTGTAATGAATAAACTCAAAAACGACCTACTACAAAAATTCTTTCACTGTTGGGAAGCTACACTAACCTCGGGTGACATAGGCTTTTTTATCCCTGTATTCCCACGGGAACAAGAACTACGCGGGTGCAACCGCGAGGCGTCCGCTAGTATATAAAATTGTAAATAATAATTGTATTTTTTAATACATTAATTATAATACATTATCACATTTTAATTTGACATATATACTCAGAATTTTAATTTATCATCATAATTTTATGTTTGACTTTTTGTGTTTTTTTTGGTTCGTCTTTGTTACTGTGATTATTTTGTTATTATTATTTTTACATGCAGACACAATTGTGTAATTGTTTATTGAATAAATGAATTGAATTGACATTAAAAATATTATCGGAACTTAATCGCGGAAATAGTTTAAGGTATGAACGTCGTCCGGCAAATAAAAAAGGTACCTTTATATATTTCACGCGATTTAAGTCCCGATAATATTCTAATAAATGCAAAAAACGCGAAAGTTTAAAAACAATTACCTCAGAATAGTACATTACATTATAAAAATCTAACATAACGCGGACGAATCCGAGAGAAAAAGCTAGAAGTTGCTTATAAAGTACTTAACTACCTGTCTAAAAGATTAACAAAGATGTTTATGTCGTTTGAAATCCTTTGAGAAGCTTTTAGTCTCGATTTATTCCTCAGAGTGGTCAGCGATGAATATTGTAATCAGTAAAGAGGCCTTTAATCATTAGGGATTTGGTGGAATATAAATTTACTTGAAAGACGTACCTAATGCCTTATTTATGCAAGTTTTATAAATTTTGGCATTTATTTTGGTTATTTTGTGTTTAGTTAAAATATAAGTAACATATTATGAAATAATTACTCCCCTATTTTTTACCCGACTGTAAGGAAAGGTTATATTTTTTGCTCATATCTTGTATGTGTGTATGTTAGATGTAATTTCTTTGTTACCTCTATCTATCAACCACTAAACGGATTTATACAATACGACATTTGAAAAAAAATAAACATGGCGGCTTTGAGATGTCAAAATCAAGAGGTGTGAAAAAAAAGTTGTTATGAATACTGCATTACGGGTATCACAATAAACGGCTCATTTTAAGCATTTCAAAAAGGTATAACATGATTATGACTGTAATATTAAAAAAGTTAGTTAGCAACCATTATTTTTTTCAATTTTCAATAGTGGACAATACCTGTGATAAATGTTACATCCTATAACAACTCAAAAGTTGTTAAATAAAAAAAATAAAAACTATAACACTTGGCACTTTACTAAGTTCATCGAGATTCATTAATGCCTCCGACTGCATGAAATTATATAATTATGTAGGGGATTTTGTTCCCATCTTTTTTGTGCAGGCGGGTTTATTATTTTTTTTTATTTAGTATTTATATTGTAAATTGATACCTACTTATATATTTCAGTCACCGACAGGTGTCCTCTTATAATAACTGACGGTCAATACACCTTTCTTGCTGCCAAGATCCCTATATTTGTGACAAAAGTACATCAAGTTAGACTTGTATAACAATAATTGTTTTTAGATTTTCGCGATTTTTGCACAAATTAAAATATTATCGATACTTATTCGCGTAAAATATTTAAAGGTACGAATAATTTATCTACCCGACGTTTTGATTGAATTGCACCAATCGTGGTCACGGGTCGACTGTGTTAGTCCCGATAATATTCTATTATTGAAATAACAATTTGTGAATCAGATAAAGTTTTGTCTCGTGTAGGAATCGAACCTACGACCTGCTGCGGCGTAGTTATGGATACGCGTGCCAATTACCTGACTGCGTCAAAGGTAGTTATAATCTCATAACTGGTTTTAGTCATGGCGACCGTATTGGTCAATTTCTGAAGACTAACCAACTACGCAGTAGATTTTAATAGTGCACACTTTATACCTTCACTCTCATAGGCCGATGGGGGGATTAATCCAACACTATCTCAGACATTTTAGGCGCACGACCGACAGCTTTAGCGCTTAAAAAAACATTTAGATTTCTATTAAACTTTTTGATTGAGTAAATATTTTTAGAAATAATGGCTTTGAAAGTTACATAAATTGTGTCCTCCTTATCGTTTGAACCGTATGACCAAAAAATACGAAAAAAAAAACACAAAGGTAGCGCTTAATAAATACTTTAAATTAAAATTATTTTGCCGTAAGCGCCACGAACATACTCTCATCTGCTGAGGCATTTTTTCAAGACTGCAAAATCCTACACTAAAATGGGCCGACATGCTCTTACCCGTTTTTTTTTAAGCATTTTATGCAAATTTTATACATAGGTATTAAATGTATGGAGTAAAAAGTCGCCTTAATCGGTCGTAAGCTGATAACAACTCCAACACCAAGACATTGTGTTTACATGGTTTCTGCAACGATACTCACAGAGCCGTAAAGTTCCTTGGTAATGACATGGATGACGTCACGCCATAAAATCGTATCTCAAGGAGGCTTAATTCGACCCATAGTGACCGACAGTGGTAACATTGCTTAACCTCGTTGATATCCTGATCTACTCTTTCATCACTAACGTCTGCTCTCAATAATCTAACTATAGATGGATTTGGCTACTAGAGGTATGTATTTGACAAAAGCTTCATACAAAAAATGACAAATTTCTATCTCTTTGGCTACAAATACATCGATAGGTAGTTTGTAGATTATTAAGACCGGCCGTAAGTCACGCATAGGCGTATCCGGGGGTGTTGGGGGTTGAACCCCCCCCACCCCAAAAAGAGGTAAGGTAGGCAAAGTACACATTTGCTCTGTGTTGAGTCAATTGTACCACCTAAGCCTAGCCCAAATTACGATCCACCCCCCCCCCAAAATTATCCTGAATCATAGTATAATAATAATATAATAAGTATATCTATACTAAAATTATAAAGATGAAATATTTTATTGTTTGTTTGCATTGAATAGGCTCCAAAACTACTGGACCGATTTGAGTAATTATTTCTCGATTAGAAAACTACATTATCGAGGAGTAACATAGTCTATATTTTGTTGTCAAAAAAATTAGAGATCCCTACGAAAATTACAATAATGTAACTCAAGGTGTAACAAAACTATGATATGACACCCGTCCGAAGCCGGGGTAGGCTGCTAGTTTATTATATTTGTGTATATTCGTAGATTGCTGACCGTCGTCAGTCTTGGCTGTGGCATTCACATAATAAAGACGGTAACAAACAAACAAATAGACCATTTTGTAGTTGTATTCATTACTGACCGGCCATTGTGATTATTTACTCTACCTAATAGGTCACGAAGTTAGTGTTTAAGGGCACTTAGAGTGTGGTACAAGTCATAAACGGACATCATTCAATTTAATAGCTTCACTTGTATGTACCTAATTTACGTAATTTTACAAAAATAATTTATTATTAGTTAGACTTGCAAAAAACCCGTATGCGTACGTAACGCCGTAGCCAAAATGGCAAGAACGGAAGAGAAGAAGAAGTTTCGTCATGTTCATCTGTCTGTCTGTCTGTCCGTCAGTATGTCACAGGGATTTAACTCAAAGACTAATCAATGAATCTTGATGAAATTTGGTGACTAGATGTTTTATAGTAGCCGCTAGTTAGTTTGATAGCTAAATAATAATAATAAAAAGTTTAAGGGGGGCACTTCATACATATAACGGAAGCTGAAAAAAAAAATTTTCAGCAAATATCAACGTGTGGCACATCATTCGATATGTGTTTCAAAAACATTTTGAGGTTTCTAATACTTTTTTTGATTGAGTGAATATTTTTAGAAACAATCGCTCCGAAAGTTGCATAAATCGTGCCCCCCCCATTAAGTTGTGAACCGTGTAACCAAAATAAGACGCTTAATAAATACTTTAAACTAAAATTATTTTGGATAAGATCAGATATTATTCAATAATTATTCACTGAGCATGGTCCGACATGCTCTTGCCCAGTTTTTATGTTTAGTTTGCCCCAACGCCGGAATGATTTAAAAAAAAAAAGGAAATTATACAAAAAACGTGATTTTTATGAGCAGCTTTAAATATAACTCACCAACTTCCCACTGCGCCGAGGTGGGTAAAATTAGGCACGATTTTAGCGCAAGAGGTCGTGCTCGATTCCCACACGGGACACCACTTTGTGTTTTTCACAAATTATTGATCCGAGTCTGAGTACACATACTTTGTGTACGTGAAATATAAATTCCCCCGTGACACAGGCCTTGTGCCTTACTACGGGAGTTATGTTTCTCAATAACTTACACAGACAAAAATATCAAGCACATCAAAGAATGCAAATTTCGCTAACTCCATTTCATGTTTTAGTCCATATATCTGGTGTTTTTTTAAGCTAGAAGAATTTTTAAGAATCTTCATTCACCCTCACTTTTTTACTTCTCGATGTGCAGTGACCCTAACTTTTCGAGAAGTAAAAAAGTGAGGGTGGATGAAGATTCATCGGCCTGACGGAGTCTTAACATCGCTGCGACAGTCCGCTTGTGACCACGACCGGTGCAACCTGGTCGAAACGTCAAGCAATTTTAAGGTAAACAATGGGCGTTAATTCCCGTTTAATAACTAGTTACAGTCACAACAATTTTAAAGTATTGAACTTTAAAATTATATAACTAAGATCGTTCAATTATTTCAACAGTCTGAGTGTAAATTTTGACGTCACGACAACAAAACACGTCGGAAAACGCTCACTCTTACCGTTTGTGCATAACACATTGAGTTGACACACTTGGCTATAGACGTGCACCAACATACTTCCTAACCTCAATTCGCCGAACTAGACGTGAATGACAGAGGTGAACTTGTTTGAACACGTTATGTCATTATGTCGCAGCAAAGCTATGAGAATAACTACCTTTTTTACGCTGTCGAGTTATAAAATAATGGACAAAAGGTGTGTGAGTGCCGAGAAGTTACCTACAAATCTATACTAATATTATAAAGCGGAAGAGTTTGTTTGTTTGTTTGTTTGTTTGTTTGTTTAAACGCGGTAATCTCAGGAACTACTGATCTGATTTGAAAAATTATTTTTTTGTTGGATAGCCCATTTATCGACGAAGGCTATAGGCTATATAACATCGCGCTACGACTAATAGGAGCGGAGTAGCGACGTGAAATGTTGCAAAAACGGGGAAAATTTACGCATACGAAGTTGCGCGGGACAGCTAGTATTTTATAAACTGCAGCATTCTGTTGTACGTTGGTAAGATAGATATTTCCCAAATCGAGATTGCTCGCTGTGTCATCTGTTTATACGACTTTCGCACATGTATTTTTTAAAATTAGAGTTTTTTTATTCTATCCTAAGTATAAAATCAAAACGCATGAAAGAATTAGGAAGGAATAGAGGAATTGACTTTTGTTAAAATTGTTAAATTACTGGGAAACAAAGACGGTTTATTTAAAAAAAAAATCGGACAAGTGTGAGTCGGACTCGCCCACTGTTGATTCTGTACAAATTTTGATTTCCGTGAGAGTGTCAAAATATACGTTTTTTGCGGCATAAATGGCCGTATCTTTTTCTTATGTTAACAACGTTGAAGTTTGATTTTTTACAGCTTCAAGAGACCTGAGTATATGGTTTTAATTTCAACTCGAATCCTCCACGCGTTCCCTAGGTAAAGGGTCTTGACATGTCTGTCATGACGGACGGACGAACAGCAAAGTAATCCTAAAAATGTTCTGTTTTTTCCTTTTAAGGTATGGAACGTTTAAAATATATAGTTGGCTTTAAAAAGACTGTAATTGTTTTGTTCTGTTCTTATGATTTATCGTTTGTATTATTTACAAAATCAGTCATCAAATCATTTTTTTTACTATCTAATATTCATATTAAGGGGTCATTACACTGAGATAATTATTTATTTAGCGCTACGTACTACTACAGCGACACGATCGCCGGCATCGCTCTTTCGCACACAACCATTACTTCACAGTGCGCAAGAGCGCAGGTAAAAATAAATTAGAATATTCGTTCGTACATATGTTAGATTGCGAACGCCATGACTATGACAATACGAAAATGCTCGTTTTTGCATTTTTCCGCAACTTCAAGATTTATGTGCGGGATCATATTAAATTTCTTTATATGATCTACTAGAATAACTCTTTGACTAGTGACACAATTTTTTTCGTGTCCTAATATTTAGGTTTTCTATATAAATTTTTGAGAGAGCCTATCCCTATTTCGCGTAATGGACCCTTAATTAACTTCATAAACGCTTTATCTCTACGTTTGTACCACAAAACTAACAAATCTCTCTTGTTTGTATTGTATACATTAATCTAATTACGGCCGAGACTCAGAACAGGTACATGATTAAAAACACCTTAAGAGTGGCAATTAGCTGAGACTTTATTTCTTGTGATTTCTAGGGTAGTTTTCTAATAAACGGAGTTGGTTATAGGCAGTATTTAAAGTCATCGACTAGCCTCAGTTAAACATCTACCGACGCCTATATGTTTTTTTTTAAAGCCCTGTGCCGCGGGGGACTTTACAAATATTCAATTCACGGACACAAAGTACATCCAGACTCGAAATAACAATTTGTGGATCACACAAATCGGTTTCCCGTGTGGGAATCGAACCCACGACCTCTTGCGTAGCAGTCGGACACACTCCCACCGCGCGACAGAGGCCGCTAAATGTTTGTTTATTGGTCTACATATCAACTGGCAAGTAGGTCTTAACTGAACGGGTGGGGGATTACTTTCATCGGAAGGTAGTGAGTGTGGTATTAATTAATATCATCATCTATTTTTCAACAAAAATAAAAGTGTACTTAATGATATGCTCCCTATAGATATTCCTTGTCCTACTAACCTCAACTATCTGTTGTCTCTTGTTTTTACCCCTTTACATAATAATAATAATAATAATATCTTGGGACAACTCACACAACGCTATCTGATCCCAAACTAAGCAGAGCTTGTACTATGGAAACCAGACAACTGATAAACATACTTATATATTTCTAAATGCATACATGTTATAGATAAATAACACCCAGACACAGAATAAACCATCGTGCTCATCACACAAAGTTTTATCCTGGGTGGGGACGGAACCCACGACCTCTTGCGTAGCAGTCGGATACACTCCCACCGCGCCACAGAGGCAGTCATTTTCTTTACAACATATAATAAACAAATATATTGTAGTTAACAAAATTAAATTATAGATTATTGTGTTCTGTTGTTGTTCTTCTATGTTTTAACCGATGTGATTGTGTACATAAATTGTATTTGTTTCGTCCTGTGTATGTCCTATGTCTGTGTTGTTTTCAGATCAATATAGGAGCAAAATTTATGATCTAGAAAGAACCAATCATTCTTCCACCACCGACCAATCTCCTTCGTTTGTTTCTACTCTACCCACGCGACATTGGCAAAATTGTGGGAAAACCGCAGAATCCATTGAAATAAAGTTGAAGTTGAAGTTGAAAGTGTACTTAACTATACACAGTAATAGTTAGATACACATTTTTGCTTTTGTTCAAAGCAGTAGTCTATACTACTAGTATAGTATTATATTTTACAAATACAATAATTGCATTTTGTTTTTATTTTATCTAGTAACATAGTCCAGATAGGTGGTTCGCTTCTGGCCCCGGTTTGGCTACGGAAGTCTCGGGTTCGATTCCTGAGTCTGGACTTAACATTTTTCTATCTTTCAAAAAATGCAATTATTGTATTTGTGATGTAATTTGCAAGAAATGCCTATAAAAATTACTTCAATTAGTATTATATTATCTGTGTCTATACTAATATTGTAAGCTGAAGGGTTTGTTTGTTTGAACGCGATAATATCAGGAATTACTTGTTTAAATTGAAAAGTTATTTGTTTTGGATAGCCCATTTATCGAGGAAGGCTATAGACTATATCACGCTATGGCCAATAGAAGCGGAACATCAATGAAAAATGTTGCAAAAACGGGGAAAATTGACGCTGATGAAGTTGCGCGGGTCAGCTAATATTTAATAATTTATCGAATTACTTTTAAAACACTGAGTAACAAGGATGATCTAATAAATTTTCTAAAATAAAAATAATATAAAACCAGTTTTTCAATGAAAGTAAATAAAATAAATTGAATTTATGTTATCTCAAATTTTCCTTCTCCTTGATTTTAATCAAAACGATTCAGAGTAATGTAATTATATGAGATTGAGACAAGTTGCCTGATTAAACAGATTGATAATAAAGTTACCTTATACATTTCGGATATTTCTAAATTTGATTTATAACAGGCGACGAACTGAATCGGAAAAGGGAATACCTGTAATAGATGTATTAGATATATTTCGGGACTTAATCGCTTGAATTATTTAAAGGTACGAACCTTTTATTTACCCGACGTTTCGATCGAATTGCATCGATCGTGGTAACGGGTCCAGTTTAAATACAATAACTATAATAAATGCTTGTGCCTACATCTATCTTCTGATTATAGGTCGATTTTCAATATACTAATAACCTCTTGCTTGCGGCTTCTTTACATTACACCAATTAATTTGGTAATTTCAATTTTGAAAAATGTATACTAATATTATAAAGCTGAAGAGTTTGTTTGTTTTTTTGTTAGAACGCGGTGATCTCAGGAACTGCTGGTTCGAATTTAAAAAATATTTTACTGTTTGATAGCCCATTTATCGAGGAAGGCTATATAACATCACGCTACGGCAACAATGCTCAAACAATTCTCCGTTGTGAAATCCCTTAGTCGTTTTGACGACACCCACGAGAAGAGATGGGATGGTACTATTCTTGAACAGGTACCGCACGGCACATGCAGTCATCACTTATTTTTAAAAATATTCATGGATTACGTACTATGCGACACAATGGGCACGCTACTGCGAAGAACACGAGACAGCTTTATAACTCTGCAAGTTTTCAAAAAACTCGTTGGGATTTCTGAGCTTAGCGTTATACTGAAAATAACTATGTATAAAATGCAATTGACTGACCTATCCACACGTAGCTCAAACCAATGGATTGCACTGACGCCGATAGTTATTATGACAAAGGCACGCTGAGAAAGAATTTTTCAAAATTCACTCCCTAAGTGGATGAAACAGGAGCTCAAATTTAACACGGGTGAAGCTGCGGGCATTTTTTTTAAATACGACGCCCGCAGTCGCGTACTATCCCTGTGTTGGGGGGGACTTTACAAACATACAAGTCACGGACACAAAAAACACCCAAACTCGGAACAAAAATTTGCGGATCACATAAAGTCGGGAATCGAACCCACGACCTCTTGCGTAGCAGTCGGACATACTCCCACCGCGCCACAGAGGCAGTCAAAACAATCGAGGATTATATAAGAACTACTATAACTTTACGAAAAATATGAATAAATTGTTATTGACTGATAGGTACAGCAGTAGGCAGACAGCTCTTACCACTGAACGGATTGGATCGAAATTATACAGACAAAGATTACGTAAACATTCGGATTTTTAAAATTTTGCAAAACTTTTAAGTAAAAACTTTACAAAAGTCTTAAGTAATTTATTAAAGTTCAATCGCTAGTAACAGTAGTACAAAAAGTTTTTTTTTTAATGTTATGTTTAAAAGTTGAATATTAAAGTTAACAATTATCAATTGAATTAATTAGCTTTAATATTTTATTGCCCCTGACCGATTAATGTAATTTGATTAATATAATTTATTTTAAAAACAATCCGGTCCAACGTACTATAAGTATGCATAAACACAAAAATTACTATGAAAACCCCAAATAGTGACGGGGTGATTTGAAAACGTTCGAATGTTAATCCAAAGAAACTGATTACGACTAAGTAATCGAAAATAAATTATATAAAAATCTGTGGCGCGGTGGGAGTGTATCCGACTGCTACGCAAGAGGTCGTGGGTTCGGTCCCCACCTAGGATAAAATTTTGTGTGATGAACACGATGGTTTATTCTGTGTCTGGGTGTTATTGCACCGATCGTGGTCACGGGTCGACTGATGGCAGCTTAGCAATGTCTCCCTGAGGCGCGGGGTTATTCAACTACCCTCGCCTAGTCTTGATACTTTGTACTGTCGGTACTTCTACACATTACACTAACGTCTTAACGGCTACGATTTCAATTGCTGATAACAGGGTTCCAAGATGGTGAGAGCCGGTATCCATTTTCTCGATTGAAATTCTTGTACTTCTTGATCTCAACCGCCTTGCGCACTATCTTGGAATAATAGTGGCGATCGGTGGAAAGTACCTGTGGCTTATCCAATTCTATCCGTCAGGAAAACGGAGGGAAAGCAATGAAAAACTGCTACAATATATTTAGAATACGAAAGTAAATTTCGCCACCATCTACAATGTTATTAAAGCTCAGGTGGGAAATCGGGCGGTCCAGAAACCAGAAGACCAGTTCGAGTCCGAGTAACGATTATTTTTTCCCTTTTTTAGTTTGATTTTGGGTTTTTGATTTGTGAATTAATATTTCATATTTTTTAAAAGTATGTCAGTAAGATCGAAAAATATTATTCAAATTTCATCATACGTACTGATGAAATTTGAATAATATTTTTCGATCTTACTTTTTCTGAAAGATAAACTTTTTAAAAAATTACAATGAAAACGACATCATTGTCATTGTATTTTTTTAAATTTTCGTGTGCGCAATAGATAAATATTGTATTTAACCAAATCAATGATAGTACTTTTATAATGATAAATAAAAAAAATCATTCCAAAATATTAAAAAATGCACAACATTAACGTTCAAGTTTTCACATCTGCCGGCACTCCCGGAGTGCAACCATTTTTTTTAAAATTAATTGATACAAACACAAAAAAGAGAAAGCAAAAGGTATGCCAGCTTAGGGGTAGGTACGATGGAGCTGGCATGGCTTAGCAGTAGTCAAAAGCTCTTAGATTAATAAACTTATAAAAAAACTTCATTCCAACCTAGTGTCCTTAAGACACTTCTCTATTCTTATTATATCTCTACTCTACTTTATTATATCTCCCTGTATATTTAGGTATTATGTGTCTCGGTCTGTAATACCCATCTTCTTCACCGCGACTTAAAAATACGTAAACCTTAGCTTTCAAAGAATCCAAACTCTTTAATCTTGGATTTTATCTAGCGTACGTAAGCCTTGACAGATGTTTGACCTAAAAATGTTTCTCTTTTTAGCGAAGCAGTGAAACATATTTCTTTGTTATTATTTGTACAAATGAACAGGAATTTTCAAGAAATATTTATGTAATCGTAATGTTTATTTAATAAAAATTAAAAGACTTACTCTTTAAAATATTATAATCTAACATTAAAGCTAATAAGTAAAATTAAGTTAGATATATTTCGGTCGACAGTCGACCCGTGACCACGATTTCGTTCGAAAATTTCGTACCTTGAAATAATTCACGCGAATAATTCCCGAAATATATCTAATATGTATAAAAATCGCGAAAGTTTAAAAACAATAAAATTAAGTTGAAATAAGCTGCTAAGATCTTTTAATAATCTAAGACATTATTCATTGATTTTTCTTAGTGTCTCATAAATTGAAAACACTTTGTTCTTGTGTTTTAAGTGTTTACACTTAAAACATAAGAACAAATGTGTTGCACTCGGGGACTGCCGCGGTAAAGCTATTGCATAGCATTTTTTATCAACTAAAATAACAACAAAATATTTTTTTTTTTTTAATAAAAAAAAAATCGTTACAGAATTTGTTAATTCGGTCGCCGCGCTCAAAGCCCGCGATGAAAGCTATGCAATAGCTTAAAAATAATTTAAAAAAAACCCTAAACGCTACACTAACTCAAACGGCTTACATATTTTGAGTCTTCGTTTTAAGTCCGTACAATCGAGGAGTTGGATAGCCTCAAGATTGACATGGTGATGAAGCTTTTATCGTGAGCTTCTGCGAATTTTCAAATCACTTGATCTACGAATTGCACTTCTATGTCCCGGTGAAGGTTATTATTGCGGATATACCAAGATGCACTTACAATGTCTCTTAGCACTTTGTTTTGAAAGCGTTGAATTACATTTCTGTAGCTCTGTTTGGTGCAGCCTCAAAGCTGCACTCCATAAGTCCTTAAGGACTTATAGAGATTTAATTACTCTCAATTACTTATACATTATTATTTATCTACATTTTTTTCTTTTTCATTAAAAAAGATAACTAGCAACGTGGTTTTGTGGTCCCACATTACTAGCAATCCTGTTAACCCCTCCAGCTAAACTCTATGGCTTGTGTTAGGAGTGGTTTCTCGTCGGCAGTATAATGGTCAGGATTCGAACCCACGACCTCACGATTGCGAGACTGATGCCTTAACCATTAGGCTACCGCCGCTTCTAATCTTAAATTGTTTTAAATTAATTTTGTTACAATATTTCACTTATTGCGAATGGATTGTACTCTCCGCAATTGTAATATACAAATAAACCGTAGTTTCATGTCAAGGGTCATACCGAGATATATAACTGTATCAGCGTATGTGATAATCTAATTATTTATATGTATTGAATATTATTGTTGTTTCCTGTAGGTAAAATTAATAATAATCGATTTTGATTCATTGAGTTTAGTATGCCATTTTTGGGTCTAGTTAAACACTTTTCTAACAGCTGTTTGGACTTTTTCTACTGCTTCCTTATGAGAATTACCTACAGACATAAAAGTAACCATAAACTGTTATTGACGTAATAATGTATATAAATCGATGACGGGGTGCACGCACGAATAAGTGTCATGTAGCAACGGTAACGTTATTGATTGGTTGCGTAGTAACGGTCACGTTATTGCTTTATTGCTAAGCAGTCACGTGATTGACTGGTTGCTAAGCAACGCGAATGGTGATTGCGCCTGCTAATAGGCTGAAGTGTTGTGGCCGTCGGGTACATGCGGAGAGCTGTCACAGGCATGGTTGTTTATTATAACGTCATCAATGTTTTGGCGATTGCAGCGGCATGTGATACAGTTGGAAAAACAAAAAAAACCTGTCACAGGTATGGTTGTTTATAAGAATGTCATCAATGTTTTCAAATGACGTTATTACGTAAAGTTATCGTCCCTAAACCGACTTTATAGGCAAATTTTTTTTTTAACTTTTGCCTGTAACTTTTTTTGCAAACGTTTTTAATCAAGTTTGGATTGCAACCGTCTCTTTATTTTTGAAAGATGTTTAAGAGGGAGGTTGAGCCAAATTTCACGAATTCTCACGTGGGGGTCTTGGCAAATTTCAATATAATTTCTTTTTTCGTAAGAATCCATCTAAAATTGGAATTAATTAGGTAATTTTTTCCACCCTCCCCCCTCGTCATGCGAGAGACACTTCTTACACTTGAACAGTGTTTTTTTTTTCTCTCACAATGTGTCAACAGAGGAAAGGAGAGGGTCCAAAATTAGCCAAAATCACATCACGTAATTTATGGATGCCCTCTTATCGCGATAAAATTATCCATGTACTTCTCTCACGATGTCTCAACAGAGAGAGAGGGTGACCAAAATTGGCCAAAATTATCTCACTTAATTTATGGACGCGATAAAAACTATCCTGTGTACTTTTCTCAGGATATCTGTGTCGTACGTCACGTCATATATCCTTCCATTTTTTATTAATCTAGAAACATGTCAATTTACGAGACATATACCACACATCTCTTTACCCAAAATCCAACTGATAGAGAATGCCTATGGCATTAAGTCCGCCTTTTTTATTTGCAGGAAGTTTTTAAATAAATAAATTATTTTAGATGTATTTTTTGGAAATATTCATGTTGTTATTTCATTCTCAATTTCGTGATACAGGCTCCATCACCTAGTTAAATCGTTATAATAGCTGTATTATACCATAGTATGAATAAATTGTAATCTAAAAATACTTAATGGCAAAATTGTATTAATTTTTTATGTTTCAAAATTCGCCAAAATTACTTGACGTAATTTAAGGACGCCTCCTTATAAAAACTATTCTATGTACTTTCTCGGGTCTTAAACTACCTTCATACTAAATTTCATCTAAATCAGTTGAGTGGTTTATGCGTGAAAAGGTAACAGACAGAGTTGTTTTCACATTTATAATATTAGTATAGATGTATTTTTTAGAAATAATCATGTTGTACTTTCAAGTATGTATAACTAAGTGGTCTCATTTTTGTGATACAGATTTTATCTACCTAAAACTACCGTTTGATATATATTTCTTGACCGGAGCCAGTATAAAAACTTCATAAATAAGTTTCAGCTTGCTGCAGGCGTCAACTGTTAACACAAAATTCAATTTAAAACTGTTTTGTAAGTATCGACCGATAAAACATAAACTTGAGGGTTTAATACAAGACTAGACGCCAGCTGTTCAGTTTATAAAGCTATCCACAGATTATTAAATTGAGGTTCGGGAAATTACATTATTTGGCTAGCGTGGCCTCGATAGGTTTCCAATTTCTGTGAGCAAGCTACGTGAACGCTACAGTACGTTATAATAGCTGTATTATTCCATGGTATGAATAAATTGTAATCTAAAAATACTTTATGGGAAAAATGTATTGATCTTTTTTGATATTTTTCATATTATTACTATATATTTTTCATATTAGGACTGTCTCTGTGGCGCGGTGGGAGTGTGTCCAACTGCTACGCAACAGGGTCGTGGGTTCAATTTCCACACGGCACTCCACTTTGTGTGATCCACAAATTGTTGTTCCGAGTCTGGGTGTACTTTGTGTCCGTGACTTGTATGTTTGTAATGTACCCCACGACACAGGGCTTGTACCCTCTGCGGCAGTTGTCTTTAAAAAAAATATATATTATCGTCAAAATCGTGAGACTACGTTAAGGGTAGATTACGCGAAACAGGGTTTGGCTCTCTTAAAAAAATATATAGAAAACCTAAATATTAGGACACGAAAAAAATGATATGTCATAATATGATCCCGCAAATAAATCTTGAAGTTGCGGCCCGCGACACAAGGCAACAATGCAAAAACGAGCATTTTCGTATTGCCAAAGTCATGGCGTTCGTAATCTAACATATGTACGAACGAATATTCTACTTTATTTTGACCTGCGCTCCTGCGCACTGTGAAGTAATGCTTGTGTGCAGAAGAGCGAGGCCGGCGATTGTATCTCTGTGTACGTAGCGCTAAATAAATAATTCTCTCAGTGTAATGCCCTCTTAAGGTTAAATTAACAAAAACACGCGACGGCAAAGAAACGAAATGAAGATACCCTTAATATTTAATATCATGCAGTCGGAGGCATTAATTAATCCTGATAAACTTAAAAATTGTGCATATTATAATATAAGGCGTATCTTGTTTTCGTATTTTTGCAGGCGGATTTTTTAAATTTATTCTTTTTTTAAGTCTGTTTGTTTTTTAGCATTTCTTATTTCAAATTACATTTAAAAATATAAGTTATTAATTTATCATCAGTTTTTAAAATCCTTTATTTTAATACCCTAGTAGTTTTGTTTTTTTTAAACATAAGAATATAATGGCGACAAAGAAATATACATACATACAATAAATACTCAAAAAACATAACCATCTTTCTTGCGCAATCGAGTAAAAAATGACACTCCTTCGCAAATCGTGACAGTGTTGAAAACTTTGCATTTTCTTTACGAATAACGTCCTACATGTAAATGTCAGGGTAGGTACTACATTATGGCGCCCTCCGGGAGTGCGGGATCGTTCGAAAGAGTTACCGTGCTCCCGGAACACCAGGGTGATAGAAGGAACACAGATGGGTTTTAGTCAGTAAGAGTCTGATACGCCCTCCCGCTTGTGCCCACAGCGGGAGAAGTAATTTGATAATTTCCCATCTATAAAAAAAATGTGTGGCACTCGGGGACTACCGCGGTAAAGCTATTGCATAGCATTTTTTATCAACTTATGCAATTTAGATTATTTATTTATTTTTTATTTAAGCAGTTTTTTTTTCTTTACATAACTTTTGGAGCAGCTCGTCTCGATCCGTGCGAGCTTCGCACAGTCGTACCATATACATATACGTTAAGAACGAACGCTCGGTCGGGCGACATGGTAGGTAGAGTGGGGGGTGTTAGGTTTTATTTACGTTACGGAATTTCTTAATTCGGTCGCCGCGCTCAAAGCACGCGGTAAAAGCTATGCAATAGCTTAAAAAAGGTAGGTACATTAAAGTCCGACAGGACGGAAATTTAACACACCCGGAGAGAAATTAAGCACATGACCAATGGCTCTGAAACACGGGGCATAACTTTTTAATAACCACTGAATTCATGGCCCTGACAATACTAATTTTCACATAAATAGCAGTAGTACCTTCCTATAATATATACAAATCGTATAGACAATATCGTAAGCAAAAGTAGTGTAGTAATGACGTCATAACACCCAGCTATATTTTTAATAGGAAGCTAATATATTTAAGGATTGTACTACTATAATTAATAGTCACATGCTAATAGGAAATGACATGGCAACATAATCTAAATGTCATATAAATAATGATAAAACCTTCTGACATTGTTAGCAAGGTCATGCCTTATTACCATGGGAATAGAATGGATCTACTCGTACTACTATAGTAAACTAAACAATAATATGTGGGTATAGTCTTAGTGGCGCGGTGAGAGTGTGTGAGACCGCTGGCCGTGGTCACAAGCGGACTAAGTAATAATATAATAATAATCTATTTAAGGTAAACAATGCGCGTTAATTCCCGTATAATAAATAGTTATAATCATGCAACGCGAAAGTTAAAATGTTAGTCAATTATTTTCTGTCAAAGTGACAATTAAATTTATTAACAAAGATTTTATAATTATATACAATCTGAAATGAAGGAATTTAGCAAGATGAAAATAGCGGAATATCAAATCAAATGGTGGAATTATATACTTAAAAGGTAAGAATTAACACTACAAGCTCCTGCACTACCCAAATAAAGCTGAGCCTAGGACTGACAGCTCAGTAGATGATGTTGAAATACATTTATACGTGTTTCTTTCAGTGCTTTTTTTAACAGGTCTTTCTGAACTAAATAAAATGATTAAGAAGTGTTGTTCATCATCATTGTCCTCAAAAATAAAGTATTGTGAATGGTCTGTGGTGTTATAAGTATAGGTATTCATTCTGGTAGTGACATGTTTTTGTGATTATTTAAAACTAAAGTTTAACTAATTACCCGACTGCGGAGAAGGGTTTGACGCGTACGTAAGTATGTAGGGATGGATGTATCCTTCCAGTTCCAATATTCCTATGTCCACTCATAACTCCTTAACGGTTCAATCGATTTTAATAAATGAAACGTCATTAGATTTATCTTGATAACGCAAGTGTACGTAAAAAAAAATAAAATAAATTTATTTACGGATTTTATGCAGTAGTGTGCGGCCTGAGAAAAACGTTTGGAAGACCCTCGATTCGAGTATCAAATAAAAGGCGAGTTCAAATATAAACAAGGTGTACTTAATAAAAATATAAATTTGGAAACTAAAAACCCGCCCGGAAAGATTAATGTTAGTTAAAAGATTAAATATAAAAAGTTTTTAAACTAAACAAAACCCACCTGCAAAAAGACAGAAACAAGATATCCTTCAAATTGAATACCATGCAGTTAGAGGCACAATTAATTCTGTTAAATTTAATATAGTGCCTCCGAGTGTAAGATTTTAACTTTGAAGGGTATCTTGTTTCTGTCTTTTTGCAGGTTTAGTTTATAAACTTTTTTATATATAACCTTTAAAGTAATTTTAATCTTTTATAATCTACCATATAGCTTCAATAATCTTATATTTTATCATTTTAATTATTATTTTAATATGTAAGAATAAATATTTACCTACTCTTGTTAGCTTTTGAAAAAGTGTATTAGATTTTGTCAATTCCTTTTAATTATCTTGTACTCATATGTACCACTTAATGACAAACAAAAAATCTATTTTACTCTATTCCCGAAAAAATGTTCACGTGGGATAAATTGGTTGTTCAAAATGTTCACGCGAACGAAGTAACTTATTTAAAATAATACATTTATCGAATGCCACATTTACTATTACTATTACAGTAAACTATACGTGAGGTTCCTATGGTAATCGTACGTATGGTAGGCGTTAGTTATTAAGCTGTCAAATTTAAATCAACACCTCATAAGTTCATTGTATATGTAGATGACTTAATAACACGCGATAATTACTTCAATTATTTATTGTAATTTTAACGTTTGGTAAATTTAGTGTTCTCGATAAGTTAAGGTTTAGTTTAAGTTGTAATTCGTTTAGTTTCTGTTGTTTGATTGCTTTGATAATATTTTGCAGGTACAAAGTTATAGAATCAACAATGAAATTGTTGATGAATATACTAAATACCTCAGTGTGTATTTGAAACTTTTTAATTGAATTTGATTTTATGGAGATTGATTTTGAAGTATACCTTTCTTTACCTAGAAAAAGATAAAGATAGAGATAATGACAAAACTACATTATGAAAGTGAAAGACAAAAATTGAGTAAATGCATGCTAGTGAAAAGGAAGTGACTGGGAAGTGTAAGGGACGAAATGGAGAACAGAAAGAAGTATAAAGCTGAAAAAAATTGTTTACAGGAAAATGAATATTTAGTTGGTTGTCGGAACATGCCGTGTGGTGCCGGCTTAAGAATAGTACCACCCCATCTCTACCCGTGGGTGTCGTCAAGGCGACTAAGGGATTACACCCCGGAGGACGGGCAGCAGCGTCCTCTGCGTACTTAAAGCCTTACTGCGATCGCCAACCCGCTCGCCAAGCGTGGCGATTATGGCAATTACCCCCAGGATCTACATACTAGTAGGTTCTACTGGGGAGACCCGTGCCCAGCAGTGGGCCATCTTATGGGTTGATATGTATGTCGGAACATACTGCTAAAATATCTGCTTACGTATGATATGCTGTCGCGCGTAGGTAACGTAACAAACAGTGTATACAGGGTGATTGAAGGGTGAGCCACAAAAAAACCGGTTTGTTTTCAAGGATGCATTAAAAGGGTGACGACCAAATTATTCAATTGAGCTAGTGCTTGAAGAAAAACCTGTTTTTTGTTGAGTTATCTGATTAATTATGGTGGAAAGAGTAATAACTAGAGAAGTTTTAAAAAAATCCACGATTCTTTTTTTTTTTTACAGTATAAAATTGATGTAACATTTTTTCTTATCGATTTATGGAAGTTTGATACTCTATTGTTATTTTTTTTTTATTGTTACTTTGAAATTATGATTGAATCTGAATAAGACAACACTAGACTATTTTTTTTTTTGACGTCACGGTCAGAAATAAAAATATATTATAGATTTTAACAAAAAATTTGGTGATTTTCCAGAAAATTGTTAAAAACTGATTACTTGTGAAACTTGGGGCAAAACGTTATTTAATTAGACGCAATAAGTAGCCAACAGCATCATGCTGTATATCCTACTAACTTTAAGGTTAGGTCGGTACTGCTTTAAAACCTATTGAATTTATTTTTACAATTTCTAAAATTACTCGCATTTGCGATTTTAAATTCGTGATTTTGTGAAAACTTTTTGCTGAAAATACATCGTGAAAATTAAATAACCGAGCAAGTGCATGTCGGGCCACGCACAATGTAGTGTTCCGCAGTCATCCATCCGAATAATGCGGCTTAAGAAGTGGGTTATCTGTTGTTTTTGTTTTATATTACTAACAACGTTATATAGGTATTTTTAATGGAATCTGTATAAAAATTTTGTTACTTCTCATTTGGTCTGCTGTTACTCGTTATGTTGTAAAATCTGCTTAGCTGTGATAGTTTTCCTTTAAAAAGACTTATCTAATGATATACACACATACACGATGGAATAGGTAAGAAAAAAATCACATTCCTACTTTACATACCTAATATGGGAGGTAGCCTAAACTTTTTTAATTTTATTATTTCACTTTGTCGGCAAAAGTTATATGTGCCGATCCATGAAAAATTACAGCCTTCTAGCACTAACAGTCTCTGAGCTAAGCTGCGGACGGACGGACGGACATGGCGAAACTATAATGGTTTATTTGGTTTTGCCATTTAGGCAACGGAACCCTATAACCGCGAAGTGACAGTGCTTTTAGTAAAATATGTAATAAATAGTATGATAGCTTCACACGCTCGCGTTCAAAACGACATTCATTCAATGGACAGTCGGCGGCCCGTGTTGCCGAGCTGCTTTCCGGGCTGAGTGCCGCGCGTCTAAACACACCATTAAATATTTAAATCGTTTCACCCTCAAGTTAGTCAAAATTAACCGCCGTTTTGCTCCACTTGTTTTACGTAAATATATTCAATAATGTATCGTCGAAAATGTATCGAAACTTTTTACATTTAAAATTACCTCTTTCGAATTAATAATTTAAAACTTAATTATCGTTTCGAAATTTGTTTTGAACGTTGACAATTACTGCTACGTTCTTGATAACATTATTCATTACCTTTTATTATAATTGAACTTATAGGTAACCTGTCGGTTAAAGCATTAGATTCGCAACCCAGAAGCCACTGGTTCGAATTCCACCCAATTATTATTTACTAGCTGACCCGCGCAACTTCGTCTTTGTAAATTTTCCTTGTTTTTACAACATTTTTAATTGCTACTCCTATTAGATTTGGCGTGATGTTATATAGCCTTCCTCGATAAATGGGCTATCCAATAGTAAAAGAATTTTTGATTTTGGTCTAGCAGTTCCTGAGAATATCGCGTTCAAACTAACAAACAAACAAACTCTTCAGCTTTATAATATCAGTATAGGTTTAACTGATTAAAACGGTTATTCAATTACATTAAACAGTGCCTAACAACTTACAAATAAAAATTATTAAAGTTGGCTAATATGTAAAAAAATAAAATGTGTGGCACTCGGGGACTGCCGTGGTAAAGCGATTGCATGGCATTTATTATCAACTTAAAATCAACTAACAAAATAAATAAAATTAAAATATATTTATTTTCATTTAAAAAAATATGCATTACTTAAATAATATATTTTTTAATTTTTTTACATTTCGGAGCAGCTCGTCTCGATCCGTGCGAGCTTCGTACAGTCGTACCATTTACGTATACGTTAAGCGAACGCTCGGCCGAGCTACATGGTAGGCGGAGTGGGGGGTGTTAGGTTTTATTTTCGTTACGCAATTTCTTGATTCGGTCGCCGCACTCAAAGCCCGCGGTAAAAGCTATGCAATAGCTTAAAATGTATCAACTGCTGACGTCAGCTCACTCTTAATACAACCAATTTAATTTAGCTGGAGGGGTTAACAAGATTCCCAGCAAATGAACAAAAATTCTAGCGAACTAGCAAAGAGTCGCCCCGAGCTTTTATTGTCTTATCCGTTACATCTTTCTAGTTATGATTTTTAGTTTTCCGACGAATTTCATTAATTTTGAGTTGTGGCCATTAAGGTTGGGTTGTGTGATTTTAAGACAACACAACAGTTAAGAGATTGAAACATATCCATTGAAATCGCAGCTTTTAAAAACGAAATAACATGAAGCTTACTTATAAAGTCTGAGTGGTTCTTTCATAATAATTTTCTTTCTGCAGAAAAATAACGTCATATTATTCCCCAACGATTCCGAGCTAAGAAACAATAAGGAATTCAAATAGAGTTGTTTCTAGGTATCTGGGGCAGTGTGAGTGCTAACTGAAAGTTTGTTTGGCTACTTTTGCTTCTAGAGGACGGAGCTCGACGGTATGATATTGTACCTACATATTTATACGCGGATACCTTGCCCTGGTCTGTCGGTCTACTGGTTTGTGACCCTTACTACTTGATGCTCGACAAAATTATATAGTATTGTAGTATAAATTTGACGTTTGTGGTGGAGGCCATAGACATTTTTTTATTTTTTTGTGAACGATTAGAACGGCACAATTTGGCACGGAAATAAACGCGTTTATTCCCGTGTCAAATTGTGTATATAATGCAACGAGTCTTTTTAAAAGTTATGATTAGAACGGCGTTAGTGAATTCCCCACGAGAGGAATTTACCTCTTCTAAGCCCCTGAAAAGCTAAAGGGTTTGTTTCTTACCCAGAATAAACATTTGAATGATAAGCAATCATGCTCATGCTTATTTTTTTCAGATATTTAAATAAGGAAAAGGGTGAAGAACCAGCGCAAAAGGTTTAAATCGTATTGTAGGTACGTTAGTACAGATTCTACAATTCTGAAAGAATATTTTTTCCATGTCATAGTTATACCAGATATTATATCAGTGTAATGACATAAAATATACTACTAAAGAAATCCCACTTTGGTACAACAGATACAGAATGTTATTCAGATTATTATTAGCTGATCCACGCAGATTCGTTTCTCGCAATTTTACCCGTTTTTGCATACATTTTCATTGATGCTCCATTCCTATCGGTCATAGTGGGATGTTATATAACCTTTGAAACTTACAAATAACGCGGCTTTGTAATAGTTAAAGAATTTTCAAAATCGGTTTAATAAATTCAAAGAGATAGGCTCACGTCAGGTAATATTGTGTAAGTTTAGTCTGTACATTTTAGTAACGAATCCCAGACAGACCGTAGTTAAACTGGAAGTGACTCATTAAATTTCGAATGCGAAATTATATAAATTGCGAATGCGTCCACCGCTGAAGGTAGCACCAACAATGACTCGGACTGCAAAGCACTACTAGGGACTTCACGAACGAGCGGTTATTCTGCTAGCATATCATCGCGACTCGTAACGGAATAACTTTTTCGAGGCGGGCCGCCTGAGTTTGATAGCGCAGGCAACAATGCGGCCTGCAGCTTGTCTTGGACTTGTACCTTTACTTGGTAACAAAGTCTTATGGCGTCAAATTCTACAAAACATCTAATAATGCAAATGTCTGAAATTCTCGTATTCAACACAGTTATTTCGATAATCCAACGCGGCACATTCCGAAATAAAAGACAGTTTTGAGTATATATTTTTACTACAAAATAAGACAGGAGTTTCTAAGAAAACGTGGTCTGAATAGGATGATTAGGCGAAGCCTTGGTCAAAGTCTAGTCTGCAATAAGTTTCTAGACTCCGCATACGTAATGTTATCATTCAATTTGACGTTCAAAGCCACGTTCTCGTTGGAAATTCCTGAGCAAGTTTCAAAACTATGAGCTCAAAGATATGTGCTAACTTTTCATGTTAGCTTCGTGGAGCCATTGTTTCAGCGTATTGGGCTCAAGTGGTTAGTATGAACACTTTGTTTTCGGAGTATTATGTGTTCTTTGCTTTGAGTTCAGCTACAAGACAACCATAAACGACTAAGGTGAGCAATCCTAACTATGTAAGGTTTGTAAGGAAGATTTTACTACTTGCAATGTCCATCAGGTATTTCTAGGTAGGTACTATATAGTGGTAACTTTTATAGTGTAGTAAACTGCAAAAAAAAAAAAATAAGTCTTATGTTTCTAAAAAAATAAACCTAACAAGGAGAAGCTGCGGTAGCCTAATGGCTAAGGCATCGGTCTCGCAATCGTGAGGTAGCGGGTTCGAAAGCTACCCAATAAACTACCGACGTGAACAAACTCCTAACACAAGCCTTTGAGCTTAGCTGGAGGGGTTAACAAGATTGCTAGTAATGTGGGACTCAATCCAACATTGCTAGTTATCCTTCTTAAGAAAAAAAAAATGTAGCTAAATTTTAAATAACGCGTTACGATGAAAAATATTTTGCTTATCTAGATATATGATAGGTGAAATTTCCAATAATTCTTTTTTTACTCGGAACAACAGTTTGTGAATTACATCAAGTGTGCTATGTAGCAATTGAAGCGCAGCAATGGAAAGCGTCAAACTTCAAATAATTCGTAAAACGTGATTTTATTTCGTAAAACCAAGTGAGTGATTGTTTGAAAACGTCAAATTAAAATACTTAATCTACATTTATATATTACTAGCTGTTCCCCGCGGTGTTACCCGCGTTTTATTAGTCTATGTGTCAATCCAGGGTATCAGCTAACTCCATACCAAATTTTATTAAAATCGCTCTCGCCGTTTATACATGAAGAAGTAACAAACATGCACACTCACATACTCACAAACTTTCGCCTTTATAATATTAGTGTGATGAAAGATTTGTATTTTTGACCGATTTCAAATCCTGACGCGAGTTTAACATTTTATGAGTTGAGTTTACAATTTTTTATTCTTAACTATTCACTGTAGAAATAAAATAGCTTAAATCTACAAGCTGTTAGGTTTACGATAACAGCACAGAGGTATACCCCTCGAAATGATATCTTGTCGAATGTCATACTGTGAAAATGGATTCGTGGAGTATGAAATGAGTGCACCTCGTCGCATTTAAACGACGGGGACGATGGCGGTGAAGTCTATAACAAGGAAATCGATTGTTCCGGTAGTAGAGTGAGCAAAAAAGTATTTAGAAAACTTTACAAAAATAAAAAATGATTGACTGTAAAGTCGGCTTACGGACGATAATTTTACATGATAACGTCATAAGAATACATTGATGACATTGAATAAACAACCATGCTTGTGAACACAATACTGCCTATCAGCAGGCGGAATCACAATTCGCGTTGCTTAGCAACCAATCAATAACGTGAGCGGTGAGGTCACACTTTTTTGTGAGTGCAGCCGATTTATAAGAAAAACCCCGCGCCTTACGGTGACATCGCTAAGCTGCCATCAGTCGACCCATAACCACAATCGGTGCAATTCGATCGAAACGTCGGGTAAATAAAAGGTTCGTATCTATAAATAATTCACGCGATTAAGTCCCGAAATATATATAATAGGGTTTTTTTATTTTTATAATTTCTTTTTTTTTAAATAATTAAGTAATTAGGTTGTTTTGTCAGAAATTAGCTTGTTGATTAATTAATTGGCAGGTTGAACATTATTTTATGCTGTTTTGACGGAATCAACAAATGTAAACACACAAAAAGATTTTTCCTGTTCTCTCAATGTGTGCATTGAGGAAACGGAAAATTCCTTTTTTAAAATACCTGAATTGACTTCACCCTAACAAAAATTCGTAAACATTTTCGCAAATTTTCTTAGCAACGGATTTAAAGGAAGGTCAAGGATCCTAAAAGCATTGCGCAAGAAATCTGTTCCAAACTCTAAATGTAAAGTAAGATCATCCAGAATTTGCATTAGTTGTATAAGAAGGTAAGAAATGTATCGTTTTCGCTTTAACGCTACGGAATTAACTTAAAGAATTTGTCTCAGTATTCGCGAGAATTTGAAAATGAGTGTATTATTATTAAAAACTGTGGTGTTTTTGAGTTCAGCATTTCAGCTATGATCATCTGTGTTGTAGAATTCGTCCAAATCTGTACGCCTATGTTAGCTTTCATACTAATAGCGAAACTTTCACAAAATTCTGACGCTCTCTCTCTACTCTATCTGTCTGTCTAGCTGTTACGTTTTGACGAGTAAACCGTTTAGTTTAGTTTAAATAAAATTTGGTATGAAGATAGTTTGAATCCCGGGAAAGGTCATAGGATAGATTTTATGGCGATAACCAAAAGCTTTTACGAGGGCGGTACCACAGGCGAAAGCTATTAAAAATACTTGAGAAATCCAAAGTTATGATACATTTCAACGTTTGAAGAATTTTTGTTGAGCGCTAATTTGGTTAAATTTTGTTTAAATGGCTGCACATTTTGTGCGGTTTAAGATTATTTACACATTTAAATGTAAAAATAATCTTAAAGTGCTATGCCTATGCATATTTTGAATCAATTTGATTTATTTTGTAACGCAGGCCCCTTCGGCCACATTCGAAACCAAGTTTCGAAACCGGTTTCGAAAACAGAATATTTTTTCTTCTTTCATTCTTATTCACGGCTATTGAAATAATTTATGGAAAAAGTTTATTTAAAATTTATACTTCATCTTTTTAAATTGTCATGCTGTGAACACATGTCTTTGGAATATTGTCTCGAACCGAACTTTGCAACGTGTAATTTTAAATTGTGATGATTGTATTCTATTTTGTGTGCCTAATACTATAAATAAATAAATAGTACTATGTTTATAACCTACTGGTATTTCAGCTATCTTGGTCCGATTCTAGGCGAGGAAATACTAAAATATTTGTAGCTAAGTCTCCCGCCCGCAATGCGACAAGTACTAAAGCGGTACTGAGTAACTTAAGCACTTTTTTGTTCAAAACTTCCTTTAAAAAAACTAAGCTATCATTTTCTTTATAATTTTCTTAGTTATGACACAAACTTGGAGGAAAGTTGGATAAATATGAAAATGTTTTGTTATGAATTATGAAACTAGGTATTTTTCTTCTTAGAGTACTTTCCATCTGAGAAGATGGATAACCATTTAGCAACTTATTCAAATATGGACTTCTGTGTTTAGTAAGTTTATGTACATCTGTAAATTTAGCACCCACGGAATAATGTGAGATTCGAGAGAATATGGAGAAGGAATTAAGCTAATAATTTTAAATAATATGCATTAGAAATAAATGAATTAAATCAAAATAAACATTATACCTACACAGTACCACGTGTATGACACACTCTACCAATGTCAAATAGAATTGACACGACAATTTGAAAGAAATAGGTTGAAATAATGAACTATGGTCTCATTTAGACCTCTTGGCCTTGGCGACTCTTACAATCAAAAATTACGTAACACGACAGCGTGCATAGTTGCTATTAGTACAAAAAACTGAGAGAACCGAATATGACCTTCACACAACGCCCCTCGAGCAACTCACACATAGACATAGTTCAGTTGGAATCTCGGGACACGTTCCAAACAAAGTGGTCAGAAATGGTCGTTCATTCTATGTCCGTATGCGTTGCTTGAGTGATACTTATTAATTTCAGCAGACTTTCTGTACTCCCGGTATTTTATGTCAAAACATTATCATGAATAAAAGGTAACAGTACATTTTCAGCTACATCAATCTACCCGTGAAGTTCTTTTTGACGGAGAACAAATAAAAATTTGTAACTTTGTTATGCTGACCTTATCTAGTTATTATCACTTAATATTTCAATAAACTTGTATTTCCTTGCATCCAACCGTAAAATTCGTGCTGTTTATAACAACTCGAAAGTAGTAGACAGTTCTAATGAGGCTTAAGGCATGGGTGATAATGGGTGACAATGATGAACTGGAAATCCTATCAAACTTTAGTTATATTACAATAGCCTTCCTTTTTGCTTCACCCAAAATGATTTTTATTGAAATTTTGAACCTGTTTCCCCTGATCAGGGATTGAATTTTTGTATTTTATTTCGTTCTTCACTGATATCTATGTAATAATAACTGCTTGTGTGCGAAATTTCAACCTAATACATAAAACGATTTGAGCTGTGCGTGAAGATTATTAATTATTTCACACCATAAACCAAATTAATTAAAATAAATTCACCGAGTTGAATATTTCTTTGAATTTCACCTGTAATCTCCGCAGAGCTCCTACAAAACCGCTTTGAATAAATCCAGTCTGTCGATTTGATCAAACATTGGTACCAGTAGCAAACAAACATAATCCCCAAGGAAATAAGGGGGATTTGATGTAACACGGGTAGGGACAGGTGATTGGTTACCAGAAATTGGATCTAAAAATCGGTCCAATACAATCAGTTCATTTATCAGGAGATTGTGTATATAGAATACTAATTACTTTTGCGAAGCATTGATGGAATATTTGATTAAAACGTATACTTCTACTATGTGTATACTTCATTCTAGGGGTCAATAAAGAGAGCAGAATTGAGTCAATGAGACCACGTGAACGTTTATTATGCGATGGAAAGCAGACGCAATATTGCCGCATAAAAGGGGCATAATTAAAAATGCATTCCTTCCTAAAATAGCAAGGTAAACATTTGGCTTTTTAAATTGCTTTGCTAAAAAAACGTAAAAATAACGACTCAGTTTTAGGACTATGTTGGCAAGAGGTAAACAAAAACTGAAAGGCCAAAGCTTTTTTGAGTTTTAGGTGCCTACACGTATTTTTATTTATTTTAATTGATTTCAAGTTGCTATGGAATAGTCGCGGCTCGTCGCTTATGGTAAAATGAAAGCAGTTTTCTAAACAACAAGAGTTTGATTTTAAGTTTTTTTTATCTCAAAGCATGATTCAGTACTTGATAGATTACCTGAAGCATTTATTTGTAAATAGTATCTAGTTCATCATCATCAGCCTATCGCAGTCCACTGCTGGACATAGGCCTCTCCAATTGCACGCCACCTCGCACCCAGCTCCTGCTACTACTGAAACTATTAGCCAGGAGGCATCTCCTGGCTAGTAGTTTTAACAAAACTATAGAGGATTTTCAGACGTTTTTCAAAAAACAATACCAAAACGTGACTCACGTTTCTTGTTCCAAGAACTATTTTTCAGAAAGCCCATAACCATTTTGTAAAAGCACAACTCAGCAGCTCACCGCGTTCAAATCACTTGGAAGTTTCCTGAACAAAATTGTTATTAACGACTAAAATCTCCACATGCACTCGGAACTAGCACACAAATATTTATAGCTGGGTTTATTCACCTTATGTATGGTCTTGAAATTGTTTCTTCAGCGTATTTTATTAAGTTGTAATTTCTTGGAGTATTCTTTACCATTCCTGTAGTAAATATTTTGGAAAACAACTTCTGTTTTTTTAAAACCGGACATAGTATACATATGTATTTCTTGTGTGCGTGTGTATGTCACTGAACTCCTCCTAGACGGCTGGACCGATTTTGATGAAATTTTTTGTGTGAGTTCAAGGGGATTCGAGGATGGTTTAGATTCACAATTGAACCCGATTTACAAAAAAAAGAGTCGAGACGAAGTTCGCCGGGACAGCTTGATATTATATATCATATTTATTCATAACAAACTTACCTTTATAAATTAGCAGACGTTTTAACAACATTTTATTACATCCCATTTTCAAAATTGAAGAAAAGCTTAAAACGTTTCCTAATTTATTTGTTTGTCTAATATTATGAAGAGGAAAGATTTGATAGGTTGGTTGATTAAATAAGCTCCGAAACTACTGGACCGATTTTTTAAATTCTTAGCACCATTAGAAAGATAAATTATCGGGGTATATACATACCGTCAAAAAATTAGAGATCCCCACGAAAATTACAATAATGTAACTCAAGGCATAAAAAGCTACGATATGACTATGACACCCATGCGAAGCCGGGACAGGTAGCTAGTTGTGAATAAAGGGGGAAATGTTTGCAGTTGCAACATTTTAGTCATTAGATTCTTAATATAATAATAATCAAGGTAAAGTGATTTAAATTATTTCCGTAGCTACTTTTAGAATTTTCGTTTTTCTAATAACTACCGGCATTTCTAACAGAATGCATAAAATTTATAATTTTAAGTCAAACGTAAAATTTATAGAAACAAAATCATGCATTTTAAACAAACATTTCAAAAATATGCACTCAGCAAGCAAGATTAAAATCTTATGAGAGACTGTAACGACTACAACAAAGGGTAACCATAGAGAAAAATGCAGAGCAAATATCTCAAGATCAAAGCACTACAAATCTTAGTAACGGCATTGCAGAAACTACTACACAATTCCAAAGGAATGACAGCAAAAGAAATTGCAAAGTTCAGTTTTTATTCCAACCATTTGCGCCTTGGATTCCTTGAACTGCTGACATCACGAACATCTGTGCACATTAATATATTGTGACAGCTTCAACATGGGTTGAGATAAATTTATTATTAAAGCTTACAGCGGTTGGGATGCGGCCGCAGATCTAAATTTTAGAAGTCAGGAATGTTAGAGCGATAGCACTTTGAGTTGTAAAAGGATTACTTCTACATTTCTTTGTAATTTGTTCTTTAAAGACTTTTGAAATACTAATTCGGAGTGTAATGTAAATTATGTACAACATATTATTTGCGAGTAACAAATGTTATAGCTACTCTAAAGTATAAATAAGCTACCTTTGAATGTTATTCTCTATAAATAAATATAGCAATATGTCTTAATTTTGCTTTTTATATTGGTTTCAGAACATACTACCATTCTCATCATAGGAGGCTAATTTATTTAAAACTTGATTATGCCTACTTTACGTACTATTATTACTGCATGTGTGAATTTCATGGTGTAATGGTTGAAGCACCTTACTGGCATAATATTTAAGTAAAAAATTGGACATGAGTTTTTATTGCCAAGTTCTTTTCTCATAGCTTTACTCTCGCGAACTTGGCTAAAATCATTGTATTCCATTTTTTTTCTGATGTTCATAAGCGTTCCATTTTAGAACCTAAGTGTATAAAGTACTTTTGACTTTTTGACTTTTAAGAGAGAGAGAGAGAGAGAGAGAGAGAGAGAGAGAGAGAGAGAGAGAAAGAGAGAGAGAGAGAGAGAGAGGATATATATAATTAATTCTAAGTTATAGAAATACATTTTGTGATAGTGTAAAAGTAATTCTACCTGTTTATCTGTCGGTTACGTTATCACGCTTCAAGTGCTAAATCGATTTAGATCTAATTATGTATATATAATATTATAACTTGAGTTTTAAAAAAGTTATACCTATCCATGCAAATATTTATTTATAACTGACATTCACACGAACCCAGCTGCGGACAAAATCTAGTTTTTAATTAAACAAGTTAGAGAAACCCAAGCAAGATGGAAAATTTGTTTGAAATATTTTAACTGACACAAAATATTTCTGAAACGAAAAGTTGTCAACCTAATGCCATTCTTGTTCATTCAGAACTAAAGTTTATTTACATTTACGACGGAGTTTATTTGATGTCCACCCACTAACTCGGATGAGAGAAATTCAGATGGTTTACAACATTAGCTGGAACTCTAAGGGTTATGATGTCTCTTTGAAATTATTTATACGGGCGAGACTTTACGTCAAAACACAAAATAAACGATCTACGAATGTGAGCAATTTACCTAAAAAGGAATTTTCTTCGGTGCATTTTGGTAAGGTTGCTCTGTGCTTTTATGAAAGTAAAATTAAAAATGAAGAAATTGAATTGCCAGCAATAGCTGAATTGAAAACGTCAATTTTAAATGAAACGACAATAAATAAAAGTTGGATAGAAGACTTTTATTGGAAAGAGAAATAAAATGAAAGCGGAATGTAAAATTATGTGATGTAGGGACTAAGAACCGCAATGCTGCGGTCTATGTTGTGGTTCTGCGGTATTCAGAATCGGATTTTGTGTAACCAAATGAGTTTTATTATCGGCGTAATGGGATATGAATTAACGATGAAACCATTTTGTCTGTCGTAATTGAATTGCTGATGCAATATCCACTAATTTTGAAAAACGATAAAACATTCAAATTCTGTTTTAATTTGCAAATAGATTTTTCTAATTTAAATGATCATTTTTGAAATAATTTTAATAGAAGTATTTGTTAATCTTTTTGATATGTTTTATATTTTTTTAGTCACACTGTTTAAAAGATAGGGGGACACAATTTATGCAACTTTTGGAGCGATTATTGTCAAAAATATTCAATCAATCAAAAAAAAATTAGAAATCTTAAAAAGTTTTTAAAAGACCTGTCGAATGATGTAACCTTATAAAAAAAAACTCAGCTTCTGTTACATGTATAGAGTGCCCTCCCCCCTAAACTATTTGTTTGTATTATTTAGCTATGAAACTAAGTAGCGGCTACTACCTTTTCCCTAAATTTAATCAATGTTCATTTGGGTAGTCCTTGGGTAAAATGCCTGTGACACACGGACGGACAGACAGACAGACATATAGACGGACATGACAAAACTATATGGGTTCCGTTTTGGACATTTTGGCTACGGAACCCTAAAATTAAAACATGTGTCCTTGGTAATACTTGGTATATTACTAACAGAATCAACAATATTGATATTTTTCAACAAATTCTTCAAAATTATGCACTTAGTACTTGTAGTATGAAGCTAACAAAATGTCATTGTAACTTTTTAATAATCTGCTTGAGAGAATTAAGACTGCTTTAGTTTTTTTTTTTTTTTTTTTTTTTTTTTTTTTTATTTTGGCAACAAACAGTTATTTACAGTTAAAATACATAAGAATATGTGGCTCTTTACAATAAACCTACAGTGCCGAAAAGAAACAATAAGTAATAATACAATTTTAACTCTTAATTTGGAAGGACGCGTATAACAAGAAATTGCTTAATACTAAGAGAAAAAATACATAACAGTTATGTGATATCAATTTAGTTTAAGTGAACAAGTATAAGTTATATTATTTATGTATGTATATTAAATCCTATATATTATATCTTATCTTATTATCTTATTAAATCTTATATATTATATAGTATATTAAATCTTAAGTAACATTAAATCTATGTTTTAATTTTAATTTTAGGCTATTGAGAGAGTTATCGAACAGATCTATGTCTGTGAAGTTTCTGTTATAATTGTTAGTGGAACGATATAAGAATGAGTTACGAGTATAAGTTTTACAAAATCTTGGAGGTACAAAAAGTGGCTTAACTCGTGAGGGGCGCACTGGTAGCCTAGCATGGGCTTTAAATGATATATTTGTTAATAATGCTGGCGAATCTGTTAGCGAGTTTAAAATTTTGTACAATTGAGTGATATCAAACATATTACGTCTAGTGTGAAGAGTAGTTAAATTATGCCTATGCAATGCGTCTTCATACGATTCATCATAAATGTTTAAACGGTAATTGAGTGATTTAAGGAACTTTTTCTGAACAGTTTCAATACGGTAAATATGTGTTTGAAAGCATGGGCTCCAAACAGTACTACAAAAGTCTAGAATAGAACGAACAAATGAGAAATACAGGATTTTTAGTGTTTTAACGTCTTTAAAAGGTTTACTTATACGAAGAATAAATCCTAGGTTACGAAATGCTATACTAACTATACGGTCAATGTGGTTATTAAATGTTAATTTGGAATCCATAATCACACCGAGGTCTCTTATGGTGGAAACCCTTTTAAGAATGGAATTGTTTATCATATAATCAAAGTTGGTTTGGTGAGATTTTCGTGTATATGACATAACAAAACATTTGTCTATGTTAAGGAATAGTTGATTTATTTTACAATATTGATGCAATCTTAGTAAATCTTTTTGCAGCTTTGTGCAATCATGTATGGACTTGATTACTGTAAATATTTTAGTGTCATCGGCGTAAAGTAAGTGATTACTATGTTTAAATATTAATCCTATGTCATTAATATAAAGATTAAAGAGCAATGGTCCCAGGTGGGATCCCTGGGGAACCCCAGAAGGTACAGGGAGGAATCGCGATGAGTAACCTTTAAGGTAGACCGCCTGACTTCGGTTTTTTATATAAGATTGTATCCACCTCAGGAGGTTGCCGTGCACACCGGCCTTTGCGAGCTTTACAATCAGCATATCATGATTTATTTTATCGAATGCTTTTGAAAAATCGGTGTACACGACATCCACCTGAAGGTTTTTGTCCATGGCTTGTACTAAAAAGTCAGAAAAATTTAACATATTACTGTCTACGCTACGGTGTTTGAAGAAACCATGTTGATGTTCAGATATATGATTACGAAAAACAGCTGAGATTTGAGTAGTCACTATTTTTTCAAAAATCTTACCCAAGACGGACAATTTAGAGATTGGTCTGTATTCTGTTATACTATCTTTTTTATTGTTCTTGGGTATAGGAGTTATAATGGATTTTTTCCATATTCCGGGAAATGCTCCAGTTTCTATCGAAGTGCGGAAAATTATTGTTACGGGTCCAGCAAGAACGTCAGCACATCTAGAGATGAAAATTGGGTGAAGGTCATCCGATCCTGCGCCTTTTTTGGTGTTAACTTGTTTTAATTCCTTTAATACAAGATCTAAATTAATTTCTATAGAGCTTATATCTACACTTGAAAGTGAATTATCATACGTATGAGGGTTGGCTTTGGACGTATTACTAATAAAAACAGAATGAAAGTACTGGTTAAAGGCATTACAGATCTCACTTCCAGAAGAGAGTATTTGGCCCTTATATAACATCCTTTCTGGGATTTGATTCTGATTAGACTCAGTTTTAGATTTTACGAATGACCAAAACGAATTAGGGTAAATTTTGATGTTCTCTTCGGAAAACTTAATGTAGTTTTGATAACAGCCTTCAGACATTTTTTTAAATCTACTCCGTAATATTGAAAAGGTGTGATAATCTTGAAGATTGCCGTACGTTTTCCATTTTTTGTGATACTTACATTTTTCTTTAGACAATTTAATAAGGGGCTTTGTATACCACGGAGGATATTTTTGTTTAGATTTTTGTATGTAAGAAGGAACAAATTCATCAATTGTACTATTAAGAATACTGTAAAAGTAATCAGTCATAGAATCAACATCCGAGAATTTAGTTAGGGATACTTCCCAGTCTACAGAGCTAAGGGCTGTCTTTATTGAGTCGTAATCGGCCTTATAATATTGTCTTTTGTTAGTGGAAGAAAGCTGAAGTGTAGGGTAATAGTTTAATTTTATGTCGATTTCTAAGGGCTTGTGGTGGGAGTCTTGTGGTACCAGAGGACGTTCACACAGTGAGATAAGACACGTCTTATTACTAAAAATTAAGTCTAATAATCTATTATTGTGGTTAAATTGATTATTATACTGTGATAATAAAGAAAGATTCATAAAATCAGCTGTAAGACAGGCTAATTTATCGCCATTGGTGCATATATCCATAGAATTTGAATTATAATTGTAACACCAGTTAGCGTGAGTGACGTTAAAGTCGCCAAGTATTACGTATATGTCGTGTGAATTACTGAGGATAAATTCGCTTACTCGGTCGTAAAAGGACGTTAATGTCGATACATGGTTATTGCCGTGCGGAATATACGTGGTTATAATATGTATATATCGATTCGAGGTGTTATTGTTACGCGGTGCCGACGGGCCCACTGTTACACTCGTGCGCAACGGTAGTGAGACCCATACCTCATCTGACAGCGGCGGCGCACGCATGTCTTTGCGCTGCCAAGGACACAGCTCACGGCGTACGGCAATCATTACGCCTCCGCCGCGAACATGACCGGTTTCTCGACTGTTACGGTCGCAGCGATAAAGTTCGTATCGGTTATCAATATATTCGTTGTTATGGTATTTCTTAGTAAGCCAAGTCTCTGTGATACATATGACGTCAAAATTGTTATTTAGAACTTCTTTAAGAAATGTGTGTGATTTAGTGCGTAGTCCCCTCACGTTTTGATAATAAAATGACAAGTTGGTTTTATCGAATTATAATCAAAAGAATATTCACGCAAAGTATCCAGGTTCCACTAACATTATTTAAAAAGTTTACAAAAGTATTACAATAATGAGCCTTATAATAACACATAGATGTTATAATGTTTTTACAGTAATAACGTACAAGATAATATAATAAAAGTAACAATATTAGCGATAACAATTGCATGCATATAAGAAAAAGAAAAGCGGGTAGTCATTTTATTTTTGCGAGGTCAGTTTCATTGGACACACATTGTATTTTGGAGGAGTCGGTTTTACGTACTAAAATTTTACATTCAGACACCCAAACATACTTATAGTTATTTTCTTTAGCGAGCAGGCGAACTTGCCGGTATAATTGTTTATTGTATGGTGTAAGATGCTCATTAATGAAGATAGGTTTCGCCTGTCCGACCAACCCGGCATCGGCTGTAGTCAAATTTCGTCGCGCACGAACAGCAGCCAACATATCACTTTTGCGTTTCCTCTGCGTGAACTTGATGATAATATTAGGTATAGTTGTGCTATTATAGGCTGATTCACTGTGAATACCTGTGGAACCATGTGATACGGTGTTGTTTACATTGAAGCGTCGAACGCGGTGAATATAATCGATGTCAGTCGCAGTGATGGGGAAGTTAATCTTTTTCGATATATTTTGCACGATATTGATTAAATTTTCACCCTTTGTGATAGGGATTCCTGTAATTTCCAGATTGTTAAATCTACCCTGTTGCTCCTTAATACGTAACTGTTCAGATAAATTGGTGATATTTAACTGTAGTTGAGTAACGTCACTGGATAGGGTCAGTATCTTGCTGCCATTATTAACATTTGCCGACATTAAATCACTCATATCCTTACGGGCAGATGTTTGTTCTTGTGACAGTTTATCAACTTTGCTATTTACAGTACTCAACTCAAGCTTAAATCCATTTATATCATCACGCAAGGCCTGTAGGGAGCCCAATATATGTTGGTTATGGGTATCAAGGGTGGTTTTTATTGTAGTCATAATTTTATTTTGGAAATCTAGTAATACCTCCGAGTGATCGCAGCATTCGGGCTGTTTTCGCTTTCTTAGCGTGACACCGATATTTGGGTCATCATGTAATTTGGATAAATCTGGTTGTGAACCAGTGTCTATTTTAGAGGAAGATCTTTGTACACTCATGATTTTGATGTAGTGCAGTATCCAAACACAGGTTGAATTTATACGAGTTTGCAGGTACCGTTAAAACAGCGGCCGAAATCTTCGTTCACATTCACTCGTATGTAGTCAAAAATACACGACCGTTCACAGAAATACACGATCTATGTTATGTAGCGGATAAAACAATTAGTGTTCTCACTTATGCATACATTAATCACTGCACGATTAGTTTTGCAATAAGAACCGAAAGTCCGTAGTTACAGAGTTCACAATGCAATTACGATGGCTTAAAAAAAAAAAAAATGAAAAAATGTTTTATGAAATAAGGTTAATATTGCTATACTAAAATAGTTTCAGGTGAAGAATGTATCTCATAAAGGAGACTATGTTGTACCAAGAAGTTTATATTAATAGCTGGAGGGATTTCAGTACATTTTATATTTTCATTAAAGAATTTTTGTGGTGGTTGATAATATTAATGTAATACAAATAGGAGTAGAATTTACAAAAGAGATGCATACAGGATCATCTCAGAGGGTCACAGAACATTAGCGTATTTCATAAACCTATTACAAAAGAGTGGTCTTGCGCTATATTTAAAGAAGTTTTAGAATAATACTTACACTTTTTAAATGATTAATTCGTAAAAATAACTGAACGAGATAATTATCTTTACTATAGTTATAATATCAATTGACTGGGCTGTTGGTCTAGTAGTTAGTGACCCTAACTACTAAACCAGAGGTCGTGAGTATGATCTTCACCCAGGATAAAGCTTTTTGTGATGATCACGATGGCTTATTCTGTGTCTGAATGTTATATATCTATAATATGTATGTATTTAGAAATATATAAATATGTTCATCAGCTGCCTGATTTCTTACAAGCTCTGCTTAGTTTAGGATCATATAGCATCGTGTGAGTTGTCCCAAGATATTATTATTATTAAAAAATCTAGACTTGCCATTTGATCGAATATTTATTCCGTACGTTAATGTATACACTGAAAAGATTTAAAAATGGATTTGCTTACAGAATGTATGCTTTTTATTTTAAAGCCTAATCCGTCTGTCGCGGGCTTTTTATTTACGTGTTGTTTTTGTTTCCAAGTACCTGGTTTAAATAAATAAAGAATGACTTTACTCGTATGTAGGATTATGGCTTAGTATTAAGTGCAATGTTTCCTACCTACGCATAAGGAATAATTGTGTTCGAATGAATACTTTAATTTAAGGTAGCAAGTCTCTCAGTAAAACCTCCCGTACGTCAGATAAAAAGTTTTTAGAACGAAGTTCCTTATGGCATGTTGCGAAAGACGGAAAAAATTAAGACCAAAAGTTGTAACGACACTTTTTGCTATAATTGTAAGCCGTGCGGCGTGCGCGTGTTTCTCTGTCTGTCTCTCTCTCTCTCTCTCATAGAAAGCAAGCCAGTTATTTTAATTTCGTCTTACTATTTCGCATTGAACAGTGTGGTGTCGCGACGATTATAAAGAAAAAAAAAAATACAATTCCTTCACTGATTAATCGAAAGAAACTTCGTTCCATCCGGGTGTCCCTTGACACCTCTCAAGTTTTTTATTATGAAATTAACTAAACGAATTTTCATCAAATTACGTTGAGGGTCATCCAAATTAAACCAACTTTCTTATAATAAAATCCATATCAAAATCCGACCACCAGTTTGGACAAGACACAAACGAACAGATACACCGTACAAATATCAAACTTAAAAATCTATGCTTTTAGCTCTGCAACTGAAGTAACCCAAATTTCACAATTTTGCTGACGCGGTAGACTCGTGGACACCTGTTTAACGCTATTTATAATAAAATAGTAAAAAAATAAACTCTTTTATATTATTATCGCAATTAGTTTTGATATGTGTTATACCTATCAAAAAAAATATTTCGTGTGACTATTTAATTATGTTTTATATTATTAAATTTTACATTTTAAGTAATCACAATGATAAGTTTTATGTATATTTGATAATTCAAAACCAAGATATAAAGCTTTAAACTTCCACATTTTTTTAATATTTTAATATACCTATTGATATAGAGTATTTCAAGATCAACCAGAAAATTGGTTTGGAACAGTTACATCGTGTACAAGATGAGCAGAAGTTAAGTCATTACATACAATTTTCATGCAAAATTCACTAGTAATATATCATGATGATTTAACACTGGCTCCCGGGTCATGTTCATCCTACTAATACTGCAAACGTGAACTTAGTGAGAAAGAATGTTTCTTATTTCTTTAAAAAAAGACTCTTCTAAACCCATTTTAATAAAAAATATAATCTTATAGTTTGTACCTGCAATAGAATAGCTAACAGGCCATAAACTCAAACTTAAAAGGGGCAAGCTTGTTATAAATGTCTTGTCTCTTCTCATCATATTTTCACTATTTCCACATGCTTAATACCTTCAGTTTAAATCAAGTTATGCCTGATGATGTGAGGATCATCCACATTATCAAGTGTCTATCGGTTAGTTACTACTTCCAACCTCCTTGTTAATTGGCGTAAATTTTTTAGTATTTAATTATAATTTATTGATCAAAATTCTGAAATATCTAATTATCACAAACTAAGTAAATTACGTCAATAAAAATAAAATAGTAACTATTCTACTGTCGAGTGGTCTAGGAGACCGTATGGATATATTTCGATTTACTGACATTAATACTGACTTGGTAGATTGGTAGACCCCTAACCACTGCAGAGAGCAATATACACCAGCCACAAGTACTCAATGTGACTTATGAAGATACTGAATGCATGAATATAGTATCCTTAAAAATAACGACATAATACGTGTTTTTGTGATATGAGGTGTCCAGAGGACTACCACGACAGTTGTATAAGATTAATATACTAACAACCTCGAATTAATAATGATAGCCGTATTTTATTTTACAAAACCGGCACCTGAAAAATGGTGAAAAGTCTGAAACAATAGATTATGCCAACTAGTTTCCGCATAATAAAGGTACAACAAAACTTTCAATTTGCTTTAAAACAAACCGAGGCTTGTAAACTATAAACTTAAACATATTAATGTCAACGTATTCAGAACAAATAAATAAGAAACAATTCGTACTGCAATCCATTTTCATCCTTGAAGCGTATAGCAAAAAGTTGATTTTAGATTGATGATTCTAGAATTTAAAACGAATCATTGAGTTTCTGCATTAGTTAACGAATTTATGACTTGAAAAATCGTTTGGTACTTAAGTTATTTAAAGTAATATCTGAAGCCATTAGTGTGGAGTGTTTATATCCACTTTTTGGATGTTTTACAAACATAAAAACGTTTTTGATGTCCTCCTCTTTGATGTTCATTTTATTTATTAATTTATTTACGGTTTTCATGTATCTGACGAGTTGTAAAAGTATTTGTGGTATGTTAAATGGTGTTATGAATACTTGTAGCATTTATCACGGATGTTCTTTGTAACATAAAGTGTGTAGGATGACTTATCTGTACTTTTCACTTCATCTTGATTCTAAATGCATCATCACATAGTAACCTGCTATTAATACAATATGACACTTTCGATTATCTACTTTTCAACTCTGCTGTGCTCGGCAACTTGTTCATGTCTTCTGCAATTACTATTTCTTTCCTATCTTCTCAGAAGGTTTAAGAAGGCTGAATTTCTGAGACTTCTCAACTTTTTTCTCAATAGGTTCTAAAAAGGCCATAAATTAAATCTAGAATCATTCTATTCGAAATTATGTCTGACGTTAACGTATTTGGATCGTTGATGAATAAGTATTTTGCCTTTTAACTTTGAGGCCTATCTGGGCCCCTAGACAAATGGCATTCTAGGGGCCCAGATAGGCCTCAAAGTTAGCTCAAGCTCTAATCGAATAGGATGACAACGTTGCCCGCGCAACACTATAAATACGAAAATTGATAATATGAGATTAGCAGTTGTGCGCGCGCAACCACGTCATTATATTCGATTACCGAATACTCTAATCGAATATAATGCCATTTGTCTAGGGTGGCAGGTCTATTTACTGGTCCTTATCAAGTCTCATAATCATAACAAAATGCATCATGAGGGGGAAAGACTCCAACCCGCGACAAATAAATTGGATTTGGAATCCAACTTATTTAAAATCGATTAGAGAACTAAACTATTTATTCGTATACTATCCACGTATACATTGTAACTCATGGATAGCTATTGACGAATATACGTGTCCATATATCATAATTAATCGAAACTTCACGCGGCGCGCTTATGATGATTGATTACATCTCGCGTCGGTTGGCTTGTGGGTACTTTGGTATTTATAGCTGAAAGCGGGAATATTATTTTTAAGTATTCGGTCTGCCATGTTTAGAATTTTGTCGTACCTACTAGCTGTTACTTTCGCCTCGTCTACTGAGGCAGTTCCATAAAGATCAAGCTGTTTTTAAACTAAATCAGTGCACTTTTTAGGGTTCCATAGCCAAGATGGCAAAAACGGCACCCTTGTAGTATCGTCTTGTCCGTCTGTCTGTCCGTAAGTCACAGGCATTTAACTCAGAGACTACTCATTAAATATTGATGAAATTTAGTGAAAGGTGTCTTGTAATAGTCGCTACTTAGCTCGATAGCTAAATAATAATAATAAAAAAATCAGAAGGACTCCATACATGTAACGGAAGCTGATATTGTTTTTTAGCAAACCTTAACGTGTGGCACACCATTTGACAGGTCTTACAAAAACATTTTAAGGTTCTGAATCATTTTTTTCATTAAGTGAATTTTTTTTTACCTAAAAATATAAAAAAAAAATCACAAAGGTAGCGCTTAATGAATACTTCAAACTAAAATTATTTTGTAATTTTTAAACTTACGCGTTGCGTTATAACTAAGCTGACTGACAGCTTGTGACCACGGTCGGTGTAACCCGGTCGAAACGTCAAGCATAAGGTAAATAATTTACCTAGTTTAAACGCGTTTATTCCCGTGTCAAATTGTAGGTAAAATTATTTTGGACATGATCGGATATACCGTCATTGAGTTATTGTTAAAAAACTACGCTTTACTTTGGGTTACTACTTTGTGTGATCTACAGAGTGTCAGAGTATCTTATGTCTTTCTTTAGTAAAGTATCATGTGTCATAGGACTTGTAGTGCGAGATTTGCGTTTTTAATAAATAAAAATAATACGAGATAAAAGGAAGACTTTACAATGAACGTGCGAATATAACGCTTGTACCATAAACAGTTTATATATATCAGATTGAAACTGATGGCAACGCTATGACGGATACACATTAATATCGTCTATCTTTCACTAATTTATTGTTTTAAACAAAGATTTTTTACGATGGGGCTGACATTATCGTGTTCGATTACAAGCCCCTAAACATGTAAATAAAAAAATAATAAAGATTAATCAATAACGCAAGATTGGCTGGCAGCATCTGCTATGTCTCTAGTTATAGAACATTTGCCTAATATCATATACAGAAGCAGAAATCAACGTCCAAAACATTACGACAACGCTTATTCCAGTACCAACTGGGCCCAACTTGTCACAATCATATGTTTTTTCAACGTATACAAATTTTTCAACCGACTTCAAAAGGAGGTTCTCAATTCGACTGAATTTTTTTATGTTTGTTATTCGTATACTCGCAGACGGCTGGCCGAATTGTTTTTTTTTTTTTTTTTTTTTATAGGCATTCACAGTAGGTCACAAGCCCTGTGTCGCGGGGGACTTTACAAACATACAAGTCACGGACACAAAGTACACCCAGACTTGGAATAACAATTTGTGAATCACGCAAAGTGGTGTCCAGTGTGGGAATCGAAATCACGAATTCTTGCGTAGCGGTCGGACACACTCCCACCGCGCCATAGAGGCAGCCAGATTTGAAAGGATATACTTCCAGATTGGTCCAATTGTCATCAAAGTTTGGATCTGATGATGAGATCTTGGAAAAACGAGGGAAATCTTCAAATATTAAAGGCACACCTATAGTAAATTGCGTATATTTTGTTGTAATTCGTGCATTTACTCTTAAAAAACACCATGGAGTGAAATGAAACTGGCTGATGAAGACCACAGATGACCGGCGGAACTATTCAATAATAAATATTGCGGGTTGCCATCTGAGTACCGTTTTTGATCAAAACAACATTTTGTAAAAAGAAATTATAAGTTTGAATTATGCTATTATAACATAAATAAACTACAAATCAATACACTAAAAAGTAAGAGAAAAATACTGCAATTTCGAAACGTACAAAACTTAACCATTATTGCAGTCTTCAGTTGCATACAAATCAGTTCTCAAGTCTTGAACTGCACTTCAACCAAGATTAACTACTATTACAACCAGCTTATTGTTTCATAGAGCTCACAGACTTACCTCGCCGATAATCCCCGTGTAGCTTTCAGCAGGATATCGGGCTTGAATAGGTCTTTAGTGTTCTTCACAGTAAAGCATTGCAGATTATTCTTAGAATCTAAACAAATGAAGTTTTACTTGAAGATGAACGAACCAGGGTAATTTATATCTAGCTGTTTATCAAGCGCTAGTGTGATTTATCAAGTTGATTGTTTTCTAAATATATAAAATTCTTTGTCCTAACTGACTGACTGTCTGACTCAACGCACAGCCTAAACCGCTGATTGTAGAGACGTAAAATATGAAAGCGCTGTTGACTGCCTCGGTGGCTCGGTAATAGTGTGTCCGACTGCTACGCAAGAGGTTGTGAGTTCGATTCCCACACGGGACACAACTTTGTGTGATCCACAAATGGTTGTTTCGAGTCTGGGTGTACTTTGTGTCCGTGATGTGTATGTTTGTAAAGTCCCCCGCTTGTCTCGACTGCAGGAGTCGACTTTATAAAAAGAAATATCGAGAAGAAATACTCTTATAATAGGCATTCGTTAAGAAGGGATTTTTGAAAATGCATCCCATTAGGGGGTAAAATTTTGACTCTGTCAGCTTTAAAGTTACATTTGTGACATTTAGTATATATATTTTTGGGTTAAAATAATGAAACATATATGTTAAGGACCCCCTTAACATGTATGTTTCATTAAAAATAGGGGTTGCAAATTTGTATGTAATTTCGTTAGTTTTAATGTTAAATCTGTGAAAATTTAACATTAAACTGACGGTATGTATATTCGTCTCAGTTGTGAGAGTGACACTGTTTACATTAAAATAAGAAGAAATAAAATGGCCGATTTTTGGTGCCAAAATATGTCAGTCAATAATTTCAAGCAGGTCAGTCAGTAAAAAGCAGTAAAATATTTCTTCAATTTGGACCAGTAGCTCCTGAGATTATCGCGTTCAAACAAACAAACTCTTCAGCTTTATAATATTAGTTTAGATTTGAAGTGGTGGTAGCTTAATGGCTAAGGCATCGCACTCGCAATCGTATTGGTCGCGGGTTCGAATCTCACCCATGTCGGTAGTATACTACCGACTTAAACTTACTCCAAACACAAGTCTTTGAGCTTAGTTGGGCGGGTTAACAAGATTGCTAGTAATGTGGGCCCAAAACTCACATTGCTAGTTATATTTTTTTGTAAAAAAAAATCACATCAAATTTATAATAGGTACTCTCTTGGTCGTAGGTCAAAATGCTCATACGAGGTATTTTAATGTCGAAAGTATTTTCATCCTTTATATGAATTTCTCTTTAGTACTTACAAGGATTTCTATTCAGGTTATTTTTTCCGTTTTCGCGGCAAGCCCGCGCGGGCTGTCAAAATCTTATTATGCCTATACTAATAAATAAATGTGAATATAAGTTTGTTTGTTACGCTTTCACGTGAAAACTACTCAACCGATCATCATGAAACTTTGTACACATATTCTTGGAGGTATTAGAAGTAACATAGGATTATAAAAAAAAGGGGAAAATTTCCGCAGACGAAGTTGCACGGGACAGCTAGTAATCTATATCTATGCTAATATTATAAAGCTGAAGAGTTTGTTTGTTTGTTTGAACGCGATAATCTCAGGAACTACTAGTTCGAATTGAAAAATTATTTTACTGTTGGATAGCCCATGTATCGAGGAAGGCTATAGGCTATACAACATGACGCTACGACCAATAGGAGCAGAGCAGCAATGAAAAACGTTGCAAAAACGGGAAAGGTTTACGCATACGAAGTTGCGCGGGTCAGCTAGTGGTAAATAGAGAGAAGCATATAATATAGCTATGCATCAACACTCAAGCGCGGCGGACATCTTTGAGCTCACCGCGCATGCGTCTGTTCGCACGGGCTTGTTTCGCTTTACCACTGACCTCTTGATCAGCGAGGCGTCAAGGGTATAATTCTTCTGATGTTTTTGTTTGGTGCTTCAAGCATCTGTTTTATCTCGATGCGAACCTTATTAATATTCATTAGCTATATCAGCTGTCTTGTTTGTGTTTACTCCCGGCCTTAGTTTGACTTACCGTCTGGATTTTCTGAGATAAGTAATTTTACTTTTATTTTTTCCTAGCGAGTATTTGTCATGTTATCTATACTAATATATTTAGTATAGATTAGTATGATGATCATAAAGAGGTAAGATTTGAATTTTTGTATGTAAGGAAAGAATTAAATTAAAAACTACTGGACCGATTTCGAGAATTCTTTCACTGTTGGGAAGCTACACTACCATCGGGTGATATAGGCTACTTTTCATCTCTGTATTCCCTGGGAAATGGGCACTACGTGGGAGAACTACTACTGCTAGGAGTCCGCTATTTATAATTAAAGAAGAGTTTGATAATAATTTGTTTTAATGCTTTTTTGTAGCTTAATTGTACATTAGACTGCCTCTGTGGCGCGGTGGGAGTGTATCCAACTGCTACGCAAGAGGTCGTGGGTTCGATCCCCACCCAGGATAAAACTTTGTGTGATGAGCACGATGGTTTATTCTGTGTCTGGGTGTTATTTATCTATAATATGTATGTATTTAGAAATATTTAAGTATGCTTATCAGTTGTCTGGTTTCCATAGTACAAGCTCTGCTTAGTTTGGGATCAGATAGCGTTGTGTGAGTCGTCCCAACATATTACATATTTGTAGTTTAGGTCACATATTGACGTCATAACGCTGAATATGTATCCGCTCAAAACGTACCTATAGTTTATATATCATCAGAGTTCAGTGAACAGTGGCGTACTAGACTGCCTCTGTGACGCGGTGGGAGTGTGTCTGACTGCTACACAAAAGGTCGTGGGTTCGATTGTTGTTCCGATTCTGGGTGTACTTTGTGTCAGTAAAGTCCCCCGCGACACAGGACTTTACACTACTGTGGGAGTCGTATATTACTGGGTATGCCATGCAATCTCTGTGCAGGGCAAAGCAACCTCTTCCCTTTCAATTCTGACCGAGCTGAGCATGCCACCATACTTTATGCATTCATCCCTTCCTAGGCTTAAATAAACATACCATTATTTATCTTTACATTCAAAAATATTACGCAAACATTAACCGTGAAACTACCATTTAGAATGCCATGAGCCATCATCAAGTTAATGTTTTATGTCATTTGCTTTACGAGGACATTAGTCAATATTACTAATGAGGTCAATTCAGCCTTTGTGAAAAGCACGCGATACAATGGAACCTAACGTCTGAAGTTGACAACGCGATTTGCTTGCTTTAGTTACTACTTACTTAGAGTTTAATATTAATATCTGCAATTATATTAGCTTGTAATTTGAAATGTCTAGTTCTTTTCTCCGGCTTTACTATTGCCTTGCTAGCTTGAAATATAGAGTCAGACATTTTTGTTAATGACTTAGATATCACAAGCATGACTTTTGCTTTCTTAGAAAGTAATAACGTAATAATGTTTATGAAGAAATTATAGGTCAAGATGACCTTAATTTTAGAAAATTGTTTCATTATAAAAAACAAATAAAATCGAAATTATAGTTCCTTATATAAAAAATTTGGATCAACGGTAGTTACAAGTTCCAAAGTAAATTAAGTATTTAAGGGGCTTCCCCATGTTTCAGAATCATGAAAGGCTATTCCAATACAAAACACCTTAGCCAAAGAAGTGTCCAACATAGTAAATAATAAATATTACAGAAGCACAACTTTCGACCGAGGAATAAAGAAAAACAAATCTTCAAATTATAAATAGATATTATAAATAGGCTAAGGAATATAAATTATAGTTGACCCACACAACTTCGTCTGCGTAAATTTTCCCTGCTTTAACAACATTTTTTCGGGCTGACATGTTCCTAGAATAAAAGCCCAAAAAAAAAGATTATAAAAAAAACATTTTTTTCTTTTATTTTACTCCTGTTGGTCGTAACGTGATGTTATATAGACTTCCTCGATAAATGGGCTATCCAATAGTATTTTTTTTTTTTAAATCAGACTGGTAGTTACTGAGATTATTGCATTTAAACAAACAAACTCTTCAGGTTTATAATATTAGTATAGATTATACATATAGAGGTACACATGATTTAAAAAAAATCTGAATTAACCCGATACAAAATATATCATAATTATGGCACTATATGCTCATATAAAACCGGGCAAGGACATGTCGGACCGTGCTCAGTGTAGGGGAACCCTGTAGCCTGGAACAATAGCATCAGCAGAAGAGAAGAGCGTATGTTGATGGGACTTACGCCCTCTTATTGAGAAACGCAGTTGTCGCGATATTTTTGTGACTTTTTCCATATTTTTTGGTCACACGGTCAAAAAGTTAAGGGGGATGCGCACGATTTATGCAACTTTTGGAGCGATTATTTCCAAAAATATATACTCAATCAAAAAAGTTTAATAGAAACCTTGAAATATTTTAAAAAGACCTGCCAGTTAATGTGCCACACGTTGCGTTTGCTGAAAAAAAAATCAGCTTCTGTTACATGTATGGAGTGACCCCTTTAAAAATATTTAATATTATTATTTAGCTATCAAAGTAAGTAGCAGCTATTACAAGACACCTTTTCATAAAATATCATCAAGATTCATCGAGTAGTCTTTGAGTAAAATGCCTGTGACATTCGACCAGACAGACAGACGGACATGACGAAACTATAAGAGCCTGTCCAGATGAAGCGTTTTACGCGCGAGTGAACTCGCGCGTTTTGATTTGTATTGCGTCCAGATGCGGCGTATCACGCGCGTTCTCGCGCGCATGTGTTGGAGACGGATTTGAGCAGTTATAAACATGGACTCGGATACAGCGGTTGTGTTGTGGCTTGCATACCGTCGATGGAGACGTCGTAAACAAAGAGAAAGTCGACGATTTAACGTACATCCCATTCTACGTGATAGAATGACGCATAGTATGTTTATAACTTTATACCCAAAACTCAGAGAACATAGTGAAAAGTTTTTCAACTACTTTCGGATGTCAATAGCATCGTTTGATAATTTACTAGAAATTATCAAAGAAGATTTGTCTCCATGTCAAAATTATATGGTACGGGATACTGTTTCTGCAGAAGAAAAACTCGTGATTACTTTGAGGTAATATTTTTTATTGCTTTAGTAATTATAAGCCCAATTAACAAAAATAAAGAATTTAAACAAAATTAACAAAAATTAGGAATCATCATTCTTATATAATATAGGTAGGTACTTAAGATTTAATTTAATTATCGTATAGTTCCATTAATTCAGATTCATTGGAATCTTGTGTAGATGCCGGTGAAGGGTGTTTGTAGCTAGACGTCGTTGGTGGTCGTGACGCAGTGCAATAACCTCGATTGTAAGTCGAAAAGGTTTCAGGTGGAAACGAAGATGTTGAAGGGTCTGTTGTGGTATATCCTGTTTCTCCAAAATAATCTCTCTGTCCACGTTGTGTCATTCCTGTTTGGTAATGATAGTGTGTCGAAGGTTGGTAGTCGGAACGAGCTGCTGCAGGTCTAAGACACAGAGCTTGTTGAGCTTGAAGTACTTTCATTAATTCAATTTTTGTTTGAAGTCTGTTTTCCTCTGGTACTTTAAGAAGCTCTTTGTGTAAGGACAAACAAAATAGTTTGTCATCATCTGACTCTATTTGGTTTGTTGCCTGTGGCTGATTCCCAGATGCTAAATTTGTTTTTATGATGGAGAGGAATTCTTCGTCAGCCGCATTTAGTTTTTTCTTCTTTTTTGCCTGACTACGTGGAGGTCTCATCACATCTTCCCCATCGCCAGAAAACTCCTGTTCTTCAGTTGCAACACACGCGGTGTTGATGTTGCTCTCAGTTATTTTATTCCGTGTCGATCTTTCGAGAAACATCAAACGTTCAAAATAAATATATTTGGCTTTGCCGGAGGCTCCTGATCCAGACGGTGTGGTTTTCTTCTTCTTCATTTCTCTCACAAAGCCATCACGCAACCCTTTCCACTTCTTCTGCAATAAAGTACCTGTAAATAATAAAAAGATCGAAATAAAATAATAATAATTATTTTACTTTCTTTTCAGATATTTGGCCACAGGATGTTATTTTGCGGATCTGCATTATGCCTACAGATTAGGAAAGTCTACAGTTATCGAAATAGTACAGAAAACCTGTTACATCATGTGGAACAAACTGCTAAACATAGTAATGAGACAACCAACGAAAGCTAAATGGAAAGAAATTTCGAAACAATTTCAAAAATACACAAATTTTCCAAACTGCATCGGTGCCATTGACGGCAAGCATATCCGTATTATAAAACCTAACGATTCTGGGTCTCTTTATTATAACTATAAGAGTTATTTTTCAACTGTTTTGTTGGCCGTATGTGATGCAAATTATTGTTTTATTGCAGTGGACATAGGCGCATATGGAAAAAGTAATGACTCCACAATTTTTAAAGACTCTATTTTATATAAAAAACTTGTCGAGAAAACTTTAGATATTCCAGATCCAAAGCCAATATCGCAAACAGATGCAACCCCCTTACCTCATGTCATAGTAGGAGATGAGGCGTTTAGTCTGTCTGAAAATATAATGCGCCCTTACTGCGGTAGATCTTTAACAACCAAAAAAAAAATTTTCAACTATCGCTTATCCAGGGCCCGGCGTTACATTGAATGTTGCTTTGGCATCTTGGTAAATAAATGGAGAATATTTCATAGACCGTTGAATGTGGATATAGAATTTGCAGAAAACATAATTAAGGCTTGTTGTGTTCTCCATAACTACGTAAGGTTAAGGGATGGCTATAGGTATGATCACACTCTCTACGAAACATCTCTGAATAATTTGAACAATGAGGCAGTGAGGCCTAATGCGAGATCATTGAATATAAGAGATAGATTTGCTGATTATTTTGTAAACGAAGACAAACTCCCTTGGCAAGATAAAATGATATAGTTTAACAATGTAAAATCTATGCAAATAATAATATTATTTAATAAAGTATTATTTACTTACCTAAAGTTTTTTTTTTCTCTTCGGAATCACCAACTTGACAAAAAACTTCCACTATTTCTTCCCAGTTCCTACGTTTAATGGTTCTATTAGTCAGAATAATCTGATGATTCCATGTCCCATAGAGCTACCCTTTTCTCAATTTCGTCGATAAAAAGTTCCGTGTCAAAGTTATCACGCTCCATTTTGAACCAAATACGTCCACTCGCCACGGACACGCGCGTAGTACTGGACGCAGCACAGGCGCCCGAGTACCTCGACTCGCGCGGCGCTCGCGCATGGGACGCGCGAGTCGAGAGTCCCGCTCATTGCACGCGTTTTACGCGCGAGTGAGGAAACGCGCGTAGGCATCTGGACGGGATGTACGTAGCTCTAGTACCTCGGTTACGCGCGAGTGTCAACGCGCGAGTTCACTCGCGCGTAAAACGCTTCATCTGGACAGGCTCTAAGGGTTCCGCTTTTGCCATTTTAGCTACGGAACCATAAAAACGTCATTATGTAAATGCCGTGTAAACAAAAGAGATGCAAATATTTATAGTTGATCGTGATTGTTCACACTGCCGGCGATAATTCATTATTATTTACACGGGATCCATCTATTGTACGTTTCTTAAGCGAGAAAATAGTTAGTTGTTCACTACTCGTGACGGTGAGACTAGTGTCTACAATATTAGGTAATTGAAATTCAAAGGGAAGCTGAAAAGAGTGTGTGTTAATAATACTTCTAATGGTAGAGCTTGGGGCGAGACTAGACGAGAATGACTGTAAAATAAACTTTGTAGAAAGGTCGATTTAAAAAAAAAGGTGACAGAAATGTGTATTCAAACTACATCTATGGACAAACTAGATAAGGTAAACCATAACTAGTTATGTCCAGAGATGAAATTTGAGCACTAAGGATATATAACTAAGATTATAGGGTTTTATATATTACTAGCGGACGCCTCGCGGTTACACCCGCGTTGTTCCCTTTCCCGTGGGAATATAGGGCTAAAAAATAGCCCATGTCACCCAGGGTTAGTGTAGCTTCACAACGATGAAAGAATTTTTCAAATCCAATCAAATTGAATAGGCTCCGAAACTACTGGACGTAGTTTCGGAGCCTATTCAATACAAACAAACAATCAAATCTTTCCTCTTTATAATATTATAGTATAGACTAGTTGTCGCCTGCAACTCTGTCTGCGTAAATTTTCCTCGTTTTTGCAACATTTCTCATTGCTGCTCCGTTCTTATTGATCGTAGCGTGATGTTATATAGCCTATAGCCTTCCTCAATAAATGGGCTATCCAACAAAAAAATAATTTTTCAAATCGGACCAGTAGTTCCTGAGATTACCGCATTCAAACAGACAAACAACCAAACTCTTCAGCTTTATAATATTAGTATAGATTTGACACAGTTATTTGTACCTAATTAGAATTCAAAGCGAAACCAAACAAAATTGCGTTCAAAAGAACATGCCGCCAATTGTGGAGAGCAATTTTAACAGTCATCCTGTCTGTAGTCTGTTCGTTCTAACAGAAGCAAGCGTAGCCTCGAGCTTTTAGCTGTAAAATACTCATAAATCTATACATAGATACAAATCATATTCAAACTGGAACCAGTTATGCTAGCGGGGCGAAAATTTGAAAAACATTCATGCAAGAGACGGGATCAGATATCGTCGTATAATACTCCCATCGGCCGAGATTGTATCGTGTCACGGGATTCATAATTTATGAGCCGGCAATACCTAGGGGTTACGTGTGATATGTGATAGCAACGATATAGGGAAACTGGATTTGGTATTGAATTATTTATGAACCACAATACAATAGAACGGTTCAGATTAACCTGTAATAGAAGCGTGTGGTCAAATTTCATCAGCAGATAATACTATATGTGTATTGGCATAATTCTAATTCAAATATTTTATTCACTTATAAAGCAGAATACTATACTTGTGAAATATCATGATTCGTGGTCGCGGTATGTGTTGGACGACACCACGTTCCGCATTGCTGCCTGCTTGCGTTTAGATGCTCCATGTGTATCTCTTCATCGATGCCGATGCCGATACATATCATGCAGCAGGAGTGCAGGCCGCATATCACGACACGCTAGTCTTAATGACATCATCCGTCGGGCTCTTGTCAGCACTGATGTGCCAGCTGTTGCTGAACCTAATGGTTTGGCGCGCAGCGATGACAATAGGCTGGACGGTATGTCTTTGCTACCTTGGAAGATGTGAAGACCTTTGGCGAGGGATGCAACCTGCTTCGACACCCTTCCCATCTTCCAAACACTGTGAGCTGTGCCTGCGCTGCTGCTGCATCTGCGGAGACCTACAAACGGCGCAAATATAGTAATCTAGTCGGAGATTACATATTTGAGCCGTTTGGGGTCGCCTTTTATTCAAAGATATCGCCTTTTATACAACGTGGCAATGCTGCCATCCTTCTGGGCACTATACCGGTTGAGGTTCCCTTTTTATGTAATCCTTTTTTTGTAGTTTACTAGGCAAGTTGTAAATAATGTTAATAGATTGTATATAATTAGTTCGTAGGGTAATTTAGCATAATGTATATAATAACATTGAACATTTTCATTGTAATAAATAAATATCACATCATGATTCTACATTTTTTTCGCAAGCAATAGGTAATAACTATTGCATCACCTATGATGTACCTATATAGCTTTTTATAGTGTTTTATTTTTGTCAAGTTTCCGTAGAGAATAGCGTATGAATGATTATATCATATTTCCATAAAACGGATCTAAAATATTAATTTGAGAAGGCGTATCAAATATCATTGTCCATCTGCTACAGCACAATCCTATTGCGTGTTTTTAACATTTTTAATTTATACCAACGAAAATAATGGTTGTCTGTAAAGTCGGTTTACGGACGATAATATTATACGTGATAACGTTTTAGAAAATATTCAGGACATATCGCCATTCGCGTTGCTTGGTAACCAATCAATAACGATGGTTCCAATTGACTGCCTCTGTGGCGCGGTGGGAGTGTGTCCGATTGCTACGCAAGGGGTCGTGGGTTCGATTCCCACACGGAAAACCACTTTGTGTGATCCACAAATTGTTGTTCCGAGTCTGGGTTTACTTTGTGTCTGTGACTTGTATGTTTGTAAAAGTCCCCCGCGACACAGGGCTTATAACCCACTGCGGGAGTCATGTTTAAAAAAAATGTATCGTATGTCAAGTCACTGCATTCGCTGTAGCTTAGCAACCAATCATTAACGTCACTTTTTTTAGACAATCTCATCATCGGTCATCGATTAATAAGACGTTATCACATGTGCGTACTACTAAAGAACATCGAACACTGTGTTCGTCAAAAATATTTGTGGCGATCCAATTTTGTCGTACTGTTCGGATGGTGTTATAAGAATTTTGATGCAACATTGTTTTTATTTATTAGCTACTTTACTGTACTTTAGTGAATCTCTGGTAACCTGAAAAGTTGAGCGCGAACACAAGTAGAACTGTGTTCGCAAGGTGTTCGTGTTCGCTTTGCTAATTTACGTCCACACGTACGAACAAAATGTTCCACGATCGATGTACTTATTCACCATGTTTTGTTCGTTCATGCGTACACGGCTTAAGATCTACTTACTACTTATACTCGTATTGCCTGATTGGTTTATAATAATTTGTTATTCTTGTAACTATCCAATCGTTCGAACCAGTTGTTCGACCTAGAAATAAAATAGATAGTAACGATAACCTTATCTATACACAACCTATCGATAGTTATACACCACTAATGGGTACTATTGACGCAATAACTGCAATAAAAGCACTCTTGAAGTTCGAATTGAAAGTTACGAAGTAGATAAAGAACTTCATTGACAAAGTGGTATCCGGACTTCATAGTTTTAATAAATGTAACTTTAATACAGACCTTGCAGGGTTTCGCTCTTTGAGTGCTGAGAAATGGGCAACTTTAAAACCAATTTTGTAGAAATGTTACTCTACCCATCATATAGTATGATAGTAGATTGAAGTAATTTTTATAGGCATTTCTTGCCAATTACTTTACAAATACAATAATTGCATTTTTGAAAGATAGAAAAATTTGTAGTCCAGACCCAGGAATCGAACCCGAGACTTCCGTAGCCAAACCGGGGCCAGAAGCGAACCACCTATCTGGACTATGTTACTAGACCTGAAATTTTTCTATCCCTTGATGCTCGCGAGTTTAGGCCCTCGCATGCGCTATCTAGTCGGTAGTTAAAGAACTATCACGGCTTTTGTTATTGCTTCGTTACAGAGAGCATTTTAACAATGATGTCGCAGGCCGAATATTGAAGTAATTTTGATAGGCATTTCTTGCCAATTACTTTACAAATACAATAATTGCATTTTTGAAAGATAGAAAAATTTGAAGTCCAGACCCAGGAATCGAATACGAGACTTCCGTAGCCAAACCGGGCCAGAAGCGATTAAATTCAATTATTGTTTTAGTATGATAGTAGTTCAACAAATGTACAAAATATGGGAATATCAAATAGCAATGTAGCGATTCGCCCTAGGTTCCCAGGGGTTTTCTTCCCTTGCTAAAAATATATATTTCTGTATATATAGCTTATACCCGCGGCTCGAAAAACACTGTGTTCGTTAAAAAATCTGAAGGAATCTGCAATGACAAAGGCGTTGCAAGTAAATGTTAAAAACTTTCGCGATTTGTACACTTTATGAAAATATATATGTTACGGGTCTTAATCGCGTGAATAATTTAAGGTTAATATCTTGTTTATTTAAGTCTACCCGTGACCACGGCCGTTGTAATACGGTCGAAACGTCGGGCAATAAACAAGGTATTTTACTTTAAATTATGCACGCGATTAAGACCCGTAGGTATTAGACATATTTTCATAAAGCGTTGTGAGTAGTCGTAATTCATTACAATCCGAGACGTCTTAATGCAGTGGTAGACTCTGGTGATGTAAGCGGTTAAGGGATTCAAATCCTCCCCTCCTCTCTACTAAAACATCCCATTGTGTATTGTTTCAGCGTTTAACTTTATAATAATTAATCTCGGTGAGATAAAATTAAAATACTAGATTCGCCACTGCCTTGATGACGTCAAAATGTTAATAATAAAAACCAACTGACAATATTTATAAAACTAACACAATGCAATAATATTTTCGACTGCCTCTGTGGCGTAAGAGATCATGGGTTCGATTCTCACACGAGACCACTTTGTGTGATCCACAAATTGTTGTTCCGAGTCTGGGTGTACTTTGTGTCCGTGACTTGTATGTTCGTAAAGTCCCCCGCGCACAGGGCTTGAACACTACTGCGAGAATCGTCTGTAAAAAAAAGCATCTCGTTGTGAAGATTTAGCCGTATCAAAATCTGTTGCGAGATTTAGGTGAACTAAGCGCATAATCCGGCAATCACGGAAGCCGTCTTTACTTTGTACTGTGTACTGATTACCTCTAAAGCGTGACAAATAGATACGGAACCAGATACGACCCACAGCGCAATTAACATCTGACAAGATGATGTATCCAATAAGCCAAAGTAACATCAAGTATCAATTAATTAAGAGTTTGTACAAATTTCTACTTAACATACGTCACTTTACAAATTGGAACATTCAAGTCAATAATAAATTCTGTACCGTTCAACGGAAAAGTTCCAAATTAAAATTAGCGTTCCATTTTTGAACTGTACTTTAATACTTTAAACGGTTCGTCGATTATTTCAGAACTATTCGAATTTTAAAAATAAACGGTTGATTTTGGAACCATAAGCTTTTGAATTTACAATACGCTGATAGGCGAATGCGGGTGTTACGTCACCGTTATATTTATCCAATGAAATTCATTAATAACAAAGTGACAGGCCGCAATATAAACGGAAACTTTGATAAATTATGAAAACCTGTGTGGTTTTCGGATAAGAATACGCGATATGATATTTATTCCCGTGGGGTATTTCAGGGGCGGTGGAAGCGTACTTATCAACTTACTGCAACGATCAATCTGCCTGCCACCATTTATATGTATGGCGTACCGTATTTTCAAGGAGGGTGTGTCGATAAATATTTTAATATTTGGTATGTTTAATACGTAATATTTTATCATAATTTCATTTGGCAACTTATACAAGGTGTAACAGAAAGGTGTGGTCATATTCAAGGGTTGGTATGTGCCCATGATACTCAGTGCACATATCTAATTTTATTAAAATTAGAGTTATAAAAAATATATATTATTTTTGTTTTCGTTCATTTATGAGTGAAAAAGTTATTAATTCAAAAAAGTATAATAATAATAATAATATCTTGGGACAACTCACACAACGTCATCTGATCCCAAACTAAGCAGAGCTTGTACTATGGCAACCAGACAACTGATAAACTTACTTATATATTTCTAAATACATACATATTATAGATAAATTACACCCAGACACAGAATAAACCATCGTGCTCATCACACAAAGTTTTATCCTGGGTGGGGATCGAACCCACGACCTCTTGCGTAGCAGTCGGAGACATTACCACCGCGCCACAGAGGCAGTCGAAATGACTTATAAAGTTCTATGCCATAATAATCCAATCGAATTTTGTACCAGGGGAGGTATAATTCTTATGCCGTACGCCTATCACTATTGAATTTTGAGAAACTACTTTAACTATGTAATAATAATGCAACCAGCTATCACACTATGATAGATGCAATCCTGTCAACATACACTATCCGCTGCTGAAATTTGACCACATCATTCTGTTACACTCTGCATGTATAGTGGTAACTTATGAGTAGTGTAGTATATGCTTAAACTGGGCAAATGAGCCTTACGAACTATAATGTTACAAACAAGGATCTCGGGATTCCTTATTAGATTGCCAAAATTAAGATTTTGATACTTGATATGGGCTAGTGTGACACTCGCTCGAACAAAGCTTACTACTTTGCTCGTCTCTTCATTTAGTCATACCTAAAAGATAAAAAACATCTTTACCCAAAATATAAATCTATACTAATATTATAAAGCGGAAGAGTTTGTTTGTTTGTTTGTTTGTTTAAACGCGCTAATCTCAGGAACTACTGGTCCGATTTGAAAAAATCTTTCTTGTTGAATAGCCCATTTATCGAGGAAGGCTATAGGCTATATAACGCGCTACCACTAATAGGAGCGGAGCAGCGACGAGAAATGTTGCAAAAACGGGGAAAATTTACGCATACGAAGTTGCGCGGGACAGCTAGTATAATATATACAGAATGTGAATGATCATTAGCGGACACCCAACATGTTTTTGACTCAATATTATACATCTACCCCCTTTATTAATTAGTTACAATTAGTAGTTGTTTTATTTAAATTACTACATGTATTCTGTATTATAAGTTTAATATTATATTAGAAACTGTACAATGTCACTACGAATATACTAAAAGAAAAGTGTACCTATTTTCTCTGTAAGTGATATTTTTATGTCTTTTGAGAAAAGAAATGTCTTTAAACTAAAATAAATAATGTAACAGAAAGGTGTGCTCAAATTTCAGCACCTGATAGGGTTGTCAGTATTACATCTACCATAGCCGATTGCATTTTTATTACATAGTGGGGGGGGGGGGGGGGGGCACGAGAAGCAAATGGCAGGCCATGGATCTAACATGCTCACATTGACCAAGTATGAGTCGCAAGACGGAGGGGTGGGTGCCCTAAAAACAATCGTTCTGAGGGGACCCAATAGGTTATTCTATTAACACACAGCTCAAGCCACAGAACGGATTGCGCTATTTAGATAGGTATTATGACGTAAGCATTCACTAAAGGTTCATTTCCGTGCATCGCGATCGATCGCAAGCCGCTCGCGGCTTACGACAAGCGGCTGAGGTAAGTGACAGACGCGCGCGGCCGACGACTGTCGTAGGCCTGCGCGCGCACTGTTAATATTGTCGCATCGGCCGCGAGCGTCAGCCGCTTGTCGTAAGCCGCGAGCGGCTCGCGATCGGCCGCGATGCTCTGAAATGAACCTTAAGAACGTAACATTCCTAGACGGTGTCGCGACGTATTCTACGCGCGCCTCCTTACACGAAGTGGTAGTAAAGCCGCCAACGTAAGCAACCGATGTCGTCGTTCTACGATGACCGAGCCTGCTGATGGTGGAGGCACCAAATCCGCAAGGGACACCCTCACCCTCGGCCATAGGCTGTTATGTAGGAACACCGTGTGATTTTTAGTCGGTTCGACTCCGACATGCCCTCTTCTACTTGCCCTCGTAGGAGTGGGATCCGTGGGGATTTTTGCACACGTAAAAAAAAGGCATTCAATAAGAAATAATAAAAGTATCCAAAACTTATATAGAGAAACAAGAACCACGCGGGCAGAGCCGCAGACGTAATCTAGTTTATCATAAACTCGTATTGTCAATATTGAAATTACTAAGATTATTTTCGTTCGTGGAAAAGGGCCCTTAATGTCACCGCTACAATGAGGTCGTCAACTAATTACAACGGTCAACAGTTTATATCTTCAATCATATTTTAATTTTTTTATGTGCTGGTATTATTTACCTATCAGACTTTAAAATGAACATTTTTTAATAATTATTGCTTTATAAACAGATTCACGTCAAAGTTTATAACTAGGACGGAATTCATTTTTTAATGTATCAATATTTTTTTGAGACGCGGCTATAAATGTTAAATAGATATAGACAGGAGATTTCGATTAAATCATACATATAAAATAAATTGAAGCGGCAGTAGCCTAATGGTTATGACATCGGGCGCAATCGTGAGGTCGCGGGTTCGAATCCTATCCATTATACTACCGACTTAAACACATTCGGCTGGAGAGATTAACATGATTACTAGTGCGGTGGCACTCATAATCCCATATCGTAGTCATTATCTTAAAAAAAAAAACACCACAAAAGACTTAGTTTAGCTGAAACTAAATTAATTGTAATTAAATTTAATAATTTTCACACAATTTAATATTGTTTTGCACGTATTAATAATTATCAATATGGTTCGTCTGTCGTGGTTTGGTCTAGTGGTTAGAGGCCTTGACTACTTGGTCGTGGGTTCGATTCCTACGCAAGATATATCGTAACGTAATGAGCATGATTGTTTATTCTGTGTCTGGGTGTAATTTATTTAAAATATGTATGTATTTAATAGGGAATATTAACGCATAGGACTCGCAATCGTTAAGTCGCAGTTTCGAATCCTACCCATTAAACTACCGACGACGACGTCAACCCACTCCTAACAGAAGTCTTTGAGCTAAGATGGAGAGGTTAACAATATTGCTAGTAATGTGGGACTATAATGACACATTGCTAGTTATTTTCATAAAATATATACGAGTATATACAGGTTGATTTGTAACATACTAATAACCTCTGGCTCGTGGCTTTTTTAGATAACACTAAATAACTTTGTAATATCAGTTATGGAAAGATTTAGTATATTAACCCTTAATCACCTATGTCTTGTTTTTGGAGTTATGACCTTAACCACCTACAGACTATTTTACGAAATTAAAATAAATAAATCGTTGTTTGTTGTTTAAAAAAACATCAATTTATCTCCGTGGTCTCTCAGATTAGTGGTAAATGGTTGTGTAACAAAAGCAAACTTGCTAGTAGGCGGTGAATTGATATTTTGAATTTAAAAAAAAATAGATTACGAAGCTTTTTTTGGTATAATGTAAAGAAGCCAAGAGTAATAATAATAATATCTTGGGACAACGCACACAACGCTATCTGATGCTAAACTAAGCAAAGCTTGTACTATGGCAACTGATAAACATACTTATATATTTCTAAATACATACATGTTATAGATAAATAACACCCAGACACAGAATAAACCATCGTGCTCATCACACAAAGTTTTATCGTGGGTGGGGATCGAACCTCTTGCGTAGCAGTCGGATACACTCCCACCGCGGCACAGAGTGGGTTATTAGTATGTACAAAATCACGTCGTATATCAATACATTCAAAACAATATTATTTTTATGAAAATAATATCTATACTAATATTATAAAGCGGAAGAGTTTGTTTGTTTGTTTAAACGCGCTAATCTCAGGAACTACTGGTCCGAATTAAAAAAATCTTTTTTTGTTGGATAGCCCATTTATCGAGGAAGGCTATAGGCTATATAACATCGCGCTACGACTAATAGGAGCGGAGCTGCGACGAGAAATGTTGCAAAAACGGGGTAAAATTGCGCATACGAAGTTGCGCGGGACAGCTAGTATTAAATAAAACAGATTACATTGCCAGACTTTAAAATAGATAAACAATTTCTTCCCATTTCTTCTCCATGGAATTCTTGAGATCGATTTTGTGTCGCAGTGTGTTGGTTGCAGATTGAAGACTGATTAAAGCCATGGGCGACATGTTTCCTATATTGTGGGCAAGAAAATTGGATGCGGGAAGTTCCGCTTATTGCTTCCCTCTCTGGGTTTTGAGTTCAGTCGTCTGCTTATATTGCTAAGGTTATTGAAGTGAACTTTTCTACATTTTGATTTAAAATCGTTATTTCTGTAAAACATAGCACAAGTTTACAAGTTTGTTTAATTGAGTTTGGCTCATTATATTAATGTGACAATTGTAAAAAAAAATCCTGTGACCACTAAACTAGGTGTAAACCTGTATCTTGGAGGTCAGTGCTCAGTCCGTATCTTACATGTGGTAATTGTATGTTCAAGAAAAACATAGTAGGTAAAAAAGTGATTACACTATAAAAAACTTTTTTTTTTTTAATCTTTTTTTTTTTTGTTTATTGGGGATTTTAGTACGCAGTACGACTATGTCAATCCCATCGTGCTTACACAAATATCCTTACAATTACTTAACTAAGAATAACCTACTTATCTAACATAACAGCAAATAACAATTTCGCCGACTTAGATATAGGATTCGCCAAAACACCATGAAACATTCCTACATCAAGTCGCGAGAGATTAAGAACATTTATAAGCATTTGCCTCTTATCATGGTATCGTACACACTCCTCTAACACATGTAATACATCCTCTATTGTGCCACAAACCTCGCAATTAGGGGTTTCAGATTTTTGCATTAAAAACTCGAATTTGTTTAAAGGAATGTGTCCCGACCGTAATCGATGTGCTACAATAATTTGGCGACGACTTAATGTAGCATTAGCAAACCAGGGTACACGAGGAGGTTCACTTTGTAAGCTTTTGTACCAGATTCCTTTTGATTTCGATCTCTCATCGTAATATTCTTTCCAGAGATTGTGACATTGAGTTCTGTACTTAATTATAATCTCAGAGCATGTTGGTAGTAAGTGCATCTGTGTACCTGATAATATAGCTTCCCTGGCTAATCGGTCAACCTCCTCGTTACCTGCTAGTCCTATGTGAGATGGTATCCATTGCAAAATTATAGACTTATTCGTTTTGCTTAGTGAATAGATAAGTTCTAAAATTTTATATGCTATCGCCAACCCCTTTGACCCGAAGACACATTTGGATATATGCTGCAAAGCGCTCTTACTGTCGGTGCAGATTAGTATTTTATTGATATTTAGGTGTGAAGCATATTGAAGTGCTTCATAGAGAGCAACTAACTCAGCTGTCATGATAGTCAGATGTTTGTTCATTTTTAATATATTGTAAAATTTATTCATAGGATCATAGTAAGCTGCACCGACACCGTCAAGCGCCTTAGATCCGTCTGTATATAAAAAATGCCAGTCACTGTATCTTTCTTGGAGTTCGTTTATGACATTGTACTTCAAAATATTAACATTGAAATGTGACTTTGGGCTGTTTACACAATTTAAATTAGATCTTATAATATTATTGACATTTATATCAGATACCCATATTTCCAGAGTGAACATATCAATAGGGTAGGAGGAAGAGATCTCCTCGGACTTTAGCATGAGGTGCGATGTAACTAACAGAGGATTCCTTTTTCTATTCCAATAAATGTGTTGAGCCATCTTACCAAGGTCTGTTATAATATTCCTGGTAAAGTCATTGATTCTATTTTTTAAACTCAAATAATATTTGGATGCCAAAAATCGTCTTCTCAGGTTTAGGGGAGGTATGCATAACTCACTTTCCATCACATGGATAGGAGTAGTTTTTATAAATCCGCCGATAATTCTTAAAGCCTGGTTCTGTACTTTATCTAGTTTATAAGTATGAGTAATTGCAGCATTATCGTACAGAAAGCATCCATAATCTATCCTGCTTCGAATAAGAGCAATATACAATCTCCGAATGTGTAACGGATGTACACCCCACGATGATCCCGCAAGAACTTTGAGTAACTGAATCTTTTTTTGTGAGCTTTCATATAACTCGTTGATATGTTTGCCCCATCTTAAGCATTTATCGAGCCATACCCCCAAATACTTATAACAGTCAACAAACACTAGTGAAGAATTATTTACATTAATTTAAGGTCCATCGACAGTCTCTTACGGCCTCTACTAAATAGGCAACATTGTGTTTTGTGACTTGAAATATTTAGTCCTAAGAGTTCCATACATGAAGTAAAAAGATTTAAGGCTGTTTGCATATTATCAATACTATCTTTGAGCTTATTATAGTTACGTTAGTACGCACGAATTTTTGAAGATCATGTTATAGAGTTCTAATAAGTACTTTTTAACAATGGTAGGAAGATTAGTTATCATTGAATATGTTATATTATCGATTCCAGGAGAAGTGTCTTTAGGTTTTAAACAGGTCTGTAATTCCTGTAAGGAAAATTCACAATTTACAGGTGATTCTGCATCGCTGAGTAGGGGAGTTGGGGTCAGAACAAAGTCCGGTGCCATTGAGACCAATAGCTCCACTTTTTTCTCATCTGATGAAAATAATCTAGATCGTTTTAAGCCCTTAAGCCACCGCATTTTCCTCCACATATCAGAAGAATTCGTTGTATGGTCGATACTGTTACAGAATTCATACCAATTTTGGGATTTGGCACGTCTAATTTGTCTTTGAGCTGCTGAGATTTTTATTTTTAATATATCTAAGTTTTGTGGTGTGGGGTTTTTTCTAAAGAGTGTTAATGCTAACCGTCTCTCCGCAATTATTTTTGAAAGCTCCTGATTCCAATAGGGTTTCGGTTTAAAATTATTTCCTGGATTTATGCAGCGTTTGGTTAATGGGATTGATATATCAGCAGCCTTATGTATTTGCTTAGTCAAAAAGTTATACATGCTTTGAACGTCTTTCGAAAGGGGTGGTTCTAAAAATGATGTTGATATAGTTTCTCTATATTTAGGCCAATCGGCTTTTTTAAAATTTCGTTTTGATATAAAATTATAAGTGTCCTCATACTTTATACAAATTTTAATCATTAGATGGTCGCTGCCAAGACACTCGCTACTTACTGACCAAAAACTATTCGTAGCTATGTCTGTACTGCAAAAGGAAACATCGGGAGAGGTTTTTTGTAAAAAACCATTCACGAGCTTTACCCTAGTAGGAGATTCAATGAAATAAAATCGTTTTCTATTGTGACGTCAAACAACTGGTTTCCTCTAGAATCAGTTCTGTTGGACCAACTTGCATGATGGGCGTTAAAATCACCTGCTATTATGGAGTTTTTCGGTAATCTTGAAAATATGTACTCCCAATCTGCTTGAGTTGTTCTTACTGAAGAAGGACAGTAGACAGATATTATATGATTAACTAGTTTGCAATTGATAATTTTGATATGGATGATTTCTATACCGGAATTACTCACAGATAAAGGTATAATAAACGTTTTTAGTCATTTGTGTGAAAGAATTGCGACCCCACCATACGAGTCGTATCTATCTTTTCTATAAATATTATACCCGGACAGATTTAATCGAGTCTCAGGCTCCAACCACGTTTCGCTAAGTATAGCTACATGAATATTTTCTCTATTTAAAAATAATTCAAACGCATTTAATTTAGGCTTAAGGCTCTGTGCGGCTCGTTAGCCATCTTTGAATAATGTAAACATTGTACTTGCTATATCGCAGGTCTTAAAAAATGTGACAATATAGGACATAGCTTCTTCTAACAGCATTTTCACGAAATCCTTAACCTTATCTTCAAATAAAGAATTCGATGTAAAAATATCTTTACACTTATATAATAAGTTAGTAAATCTAGGCAGTTTTTCTCTCCTATCCTGTCTTTTATGAGAGTCTTCTACTAGGTCCTTCGTGCTATTTTCCTGTTGTTTCAATGTCTCTTGGAATTCCTGTTGCTTTTTTCGACCTTTGCTTTTTTACGTTTTGCTTTTTTGTTTTTTTTTTAAATTGCGGGATTTTCACTCGTGTCCTCCTCTGTATCACTTTCATCTTCACACGATATATTCATTTGTATTGGTAGGGTTAATACGTCAGTTTTCTTTTGAGAAATGAGGATATCTCTGTAACTATAATTATTTATTGAAGTAGACTCCGTATTTTCATAGGGTACATTCTCATGTGTAGCGGTACGTTCAAGTGATTTGTTCTGGATATATAAACTAAGCGCTTTTTTATATGTGCAGTTGTTTTCGCTCATAATATATCTTATATATTTTTCTTTTAAATAAATTGAGCAGTTTTTATTTAACGCCATATGTGACCCTTTGCAATTAATGCAGGTGTATTTCTCTGTTTGACAATTGTCATGGTCTTGTCCACACTTGGGACATTTGATTTTTTGAGTAGGACAAAAGCGCTTTGTATGCCCATATTTCCAGCACCCGGAGCACTGCGTGACGGGGAAGATGTATGAATCAACCTTAAATCGACATCCGTACCTGTAAACATAATAAGTTAATGTAAAACTCATAAATGCGACACGGACAGCTTCGCTATTAGTCCATTGTCCGTCCACATTTAGACGTTTAAGTCTTTTTACCTCTTTTATATCAATCTCACTCTGGAATATGGTCAATAACTCGCTCTCTTCCAAATCCATATCTATATTTCTTAGCACTCCATATGTAACATTTAATTGGTCTGTTCGTAGACACCTAAAGTCTAAGTCCTTGAACTTTTGACAATTAAGTAGCTTAGTTGCATCTTCAATGTTTTTAAACGACGCAAGTAATTTATAAGGGCTAAAAGCCCTTATAAATTACTTGCGTCGTTTATTGCGTCGTATTTTATTTTGAGGATATCATTTATATTTTCCGATTTAAGTAATTTTGCCATACCAATCATTTTAGGTAGCACCTTTTTTGATGTGATACAAACTTCAAAATATTCCGGCACTTGAGCATTTTTTTTTGAACTACCCGCACTATCGTTTTGATTATGTGAATAGCTACGTAATAGTCGCTTCGGTCTTCTGTTCACCTCGATAAATCCATCATCTTCTACATTATTTTCCTCGCTATCCTCTCGAATCCTTTTCTCAACACTTCGCTGTATATTATTCTCTTTTCCTTCATTATTTTTCGCTCCAACCTCTAAGTTAAGTTCAACATTTCTTTCTTCCACCATTTTCTTTGTACTATCTTCACTTAAATTACCCTCATCTAATGACGAAACACTTACAGATTTATGAAATCTATCCGTTGCCATATAATAATAATAAAGTAACTGTAAGTTTGTGTGAGTGTATTTGTGTGTGTGTGTGTGCGCGCGTGTGTGTGTGTGTGCGTGTGTGTGCGTGTGTGTGTGTGTGTGTGTGTGTGCGCGCACGTTTGTTGTAGATTATAAGTAGAATTATTAATAAATCTTCTGTAGTTTCTTGAGACAGCTTGAGCTTAATATGATTTTTACATTGGTTTCTAGTTATATGTTTTAGCTGTTGCTTACTGTTGTGTTTAGTTGCTTTTCCGTTGATAAACGTCAAATTGTTTTCATGTTTTGGTTAGTAGTTTTTTTAGGGTTTAATTGTTATTCTATTGCTTTAAATTGTTTCGTCTAAAAATGTATTTTTAAAGTACTGTACAAAAAAAGCGGAACCCCTATAGGATCACTTTATTGTCGAAAAGCCCCTATTCTCGGGAACGCGTGGAGGTATCGAGTTGAAATTAATTTATTAATTTATTATTTTTTAATTTAATGAAGCGCTTATCTTCCTTATTTACTAGTCCTGCTAACGTTATAAATACATATGAAAGTATGTCAGGCCATTCATCCTCTTCATATCTGTTACTCCTTCAAGCAAAAACTACTTGACAAATTTTAATGAAACTTTACAATGTTATATTTTACACTTTTCTCACTCTCGATTGAAGATGAACTTGTGTTCATCTTCAATCAGAATAGCGTACCTATCCAACTTAATATTAAAAATGTATAAGTAACACGCTTAAACTACTGAACCGATTTAGATGAAATTTGGTATGTAGATAGTTTAAGTCCCGAGAAAGGGTACATCATTTTTATAGCGATAGCTGACATCCAGTTGCCGTGAGCGGACTGACTGAGCGGAAAATCGTACTGATGATGGATCCTTTTGATGGATTTTATTCTGGGGGGTGGGCACGAGAGGCACAGGGCAGAGCCTGATGTTATGCCGGCTCCTCCTAGAGGCTCTCGGTACGAGTCTTGGCGAGTGGAGGCTGTAGGAGTGTTAGCCATCCACACTCTTGATTTATTCAGTTGCCCGCTACGTCTACTACAAGATGGACGTGATTGAAGTGACTACATTGGCTACTTTAAGTACCTACCAATATTATAATGACTTGCGCGCGAGAGTGTGGTTGATTCCCCATAACAAGTTTATAAACATTCAAACATTGTAAAATTTGAAAAAAGTAGCCGCGAGTTTTAACTGCCTGTATAAAAAAAAAATGAGTAGGAACTTTCGCGACGCTACGGCCGCTTCTACTTCAAATAATATGATGGATAGTTGTATGCTTTTATTATTACATTTCCAAATACCTACCTATTGTACTCATATTTAATTGTAATTACACTCAACAGGGATTATTATTCAAGACAATTTAATTTTACTTCGTTTTGTAAGAGGCTTCATGTGCCTTTAATAATATTAAAGCCTTAGAATATTACGCACACAGAGCTTGGCTTGTACACTAGAGCGGGAGTCGTCTTTAAAAAAAAAAGGTTTTTTTGACTGTACATAATCTACCTACTAGCTATATTTCGGGACTTAATCGCGTGAATTATTTAAAGGTACGAACATTTTATTTACCCGACGTTTCGATCGAATTGCACCGATCGTGGTCACGGGTCGACTGATGGCAGCTTAGCGATGTCTCCGTGAGGCGCGGGGTTTTTCAACTACCCTCGCCTGGTCTTGATAATTTTGATAATTTGTACTGTCGGTACTTCTACACACTACACTTACAACGTCTTTACACTGAGGCACGGTGTCTTTTCGATCGAAACGTCGGGTAAATAAAAGGTTCGTACCTTTAAATAATTCACGCGATTAAGTCCCGAAATATAACTAATATGTATAAAAATCGCGAAAGTATAAAAACAATAATTACCTACCTACTAGCTGATAGCTTGTACCGGTCATTACAGACTATATTAAGTCAAATATCTCTTGTACCACAATATTATTAGACTTCTGTTTCATAGTGTAAATCTCGAAACAAGACTAACTAATAGTTAGGAAGCTACGTAATCGTCTATCTATTGTCTTCATTAAAAGGATCTTAACGTTCAAGACGACCGGATTATGTTGTACAAATGTTTGCTCTAGTAAAATAATTATAATAAAGTCTGGTAGATTTAGTTTTAGAATGAATTGCTTTCGTGTTATAAGGAGTATTTTGAGCAGCTTTATTGGCTATTATAAAGCTACAGAGTTTATTTGTTTGTTTGAACGCTATAATCTCAGGAACTATTCCTAGTAGCAGTTCCTGAGATAAATCTCTATGTAAATTTTTGCCCCTAAACCGAACGTACATTTCTAAATGAAACGGGCACAAGCATGTCGGACCAAGCTCAGTATAGGACGCAGCTGTTACTACAAAGAAATTCACTACATAGTACACTATTACTACAAAGGAATTCGCTACATATTAAAAAATGCGATTTGAAAACGTGCACCAGCAAAAGAGTGTATCTTCGTAGCACTTTCGATCTTTCGCGGAGAAGTGCATTTTTTCGGCAATAAGTCAAAGACACAGGTATATTCGATCATTTTAGGTGAAAGTATTTATTAAAGCGTTATATCTTTTTTTATATATACGGTATCAGATAGTGTTGTGTGAGTTGCCCCAAGATATTATTATCCCAGTTTTTTAATTTTTTTAAATACATAACAAAATACATAAATTTTAAAATATAAAAAAATAGTGTCCCACCGGCATCGGGTACAGGGACCAAGCTACCGGTGGTTAGGGCTCCAGTGAGAGGAACCGCCTCACGATGCGTGCCGTGTCGATATAGCTGCCTTTTGCATCTGGCCCTTGACCCAGCTACCTAACGTGAGCCTCTGTAGTTGTTGGTCGAGGCTCTTGGCGATTGGTTCATGGGCAGAAACAACTATCGGCACAATGACCGCTGAATCCACATTATTATAATGATGTGCTACAACGCAGATGTTTGCTGAAAAAAAATGTTGAACTTCTGTTACATGTATGGAGTGCCCCCCAAGAAATATTTATTGAACTAAGTAGTGGCTTATACAAGACAGCTATATTCCAAATTTCATCCATATACATTGTGTAGTTTTTGAGTGAAATGCCTGTGACATACGGGCGGACGAATAGACAGACAAACGACGAACACGACGAAACTATAAAGGTTCCGTTTTTGCCATTTTGGCGACGGAATCCTAAAAAACTATCAAACATTCTGTGCTAAATCTTTGTTGGATCCTTTCAGTGATCTATTAACAAACATTTAAATTCAAATGTTACTAACTTAAATTTTTACTTGGTTAGATATACTGTTTACCAATCTATCCATGTTATAGGATTAAGCTCAATACACACAGAGCTCGAGTCAAACTACATATCGGGACGCAATCTATACTAATATTATAAAACTGAGTCCTGTGAGTCTGTTTGTTTGAACGCGGTAATCTCAGGAACTACTGGGTCGAATTGGAGAAATATTTTACTGTTGGCTAGTCCATTTATCGAGGAAGGCTATAGGCTATATAACATAACGCCAATAGCACAGCCAATAGCAGTAAAGCAACGAAAAATGTTGCAAAAACGAGGAAAGTTTACGCAGACGAATGCATAAAATCATGCAGAATAATGCATAGAATCGGTGAAGTTAGAATTAGCGCCAAGATATAATTACTACTCGACGCCAGCAGTGGCTAGATCCTGCCACCAGTAGCAGGCACCTCAGTAGATATCAGCTTCTAGCTCAGACGCAGTCAAGATCAAATGCAACATTAGTCAAAAATGTACGAAAAAAAGATGTGTTTTGGTTTTAGGACACTATAGGTAGTGTAATTTCCCAGCTAATGAATCTTAGTAGAATAATGATTTGAGTGACATATACTCTACCTAAATCCATCCTGTGTGCATTTCGCTTTACGTGGTTGAATAACTCTTCAGCAATCTATCTATGTAATAGGGGTAAGATACGCAAAACTCGATATGCCCAAACCAATTCAGAGTAACATGTGGGTGCGACAGCGGAACTTAATTTATGACTAACTATCTTTCGTCACGGTTTTGTTGAAGATTTGTCGTCACACTTTTGTCACGTGCGGAGTGTGACACCGCCATTTTTAGGGGTTTAACCATTGTTTGTAGTACGCGTGAAGTGCCACGTTTGGGATAATTTATGGTTCGCTCCAACATGGGGTGATGGAAACGGTTTTTTGTCGTTTCTGTGGGAGCGTGTGTAGCGATGATATGTGTGTAGTGTACGCTTTAAATATTTTGGGAAGTGTTGATAAATTTTGTATTAATGTCTATTGAGTCGGTATCTATTTAAAAAATGTGTCGTACTGGTATTTTATCCATGAATAGTTTTTAAAGTAAGTATCTGCTGTTTGTTTGTATAAATGAATGTTATTTTGAAATCAAGGCTTATGCATAGTTTTAAAATAATAATACCAAGATGCGTATTTATAACTAGCTGTGCCCCGCCGTAATAGCCGTAATTTATTAGCCTATGTGTTAATGCAGGGTGTCAGTGTCAGCTAACTCCATACCAATTTAATAAAATTGCTCCAGCCGTATAGACGTGAAGAAGTAACAAACATACACACTCACAAACTTTCGCCTATAAAATATTAGTGTGATTATTTCAAACTATCTGCCAGTCATAACGTAGTTTATTTATACCTTGAATTATTATATTGTTGCAATTTTCTTTATTTTTACAATAAAATATAGCCTATGTTACTTCCTGATAATGTAGCTTTCTAATGATGAAAGATTTTTTAAAATCGGTCCAGTAGTTTTTAAGTTTATTAGTTATATACAATAAATACAATAATACAAATCTTTCCTGTTTATAATATTAATTAATTAATGTAGATGTAGTAATAATAACAATAATAACAATTCTTTATTCACTTAGGGAGGAAAATACCGTACTTGTGTAATAATAATAATAATATTAATTTATTTCAGACGAATCCATATTATGTTAGTAACAATTTACTTACGAACTAATGTTGGTATAATAATGTAATGCCTGGTCACAAACAATAGGTAAAGCCGGAGAAAAGATCAGGCAATAAAAACTCGCGGCCACGCTTTTCAAATGCCAATGATTACAATGTTTCTTTGTTTATAAATTGTAAATGCAGGTACCACCATTATATTATACACCATATTAAATAGAGGGCTGATCCAAAATAAAAAATATTGAAAGAAGAACACATGAGTTTGGATATATCAGTCTCAATGGAAAAACTATACATATAGTTAAATTTTGTGGATAAAGATACTATCAGTTTAGGCTGAAATTTAATTTTGTGTTAAAAATTAATTTTAAGCTTCATAAAATAATTCTGTCGTCCTTAAAATTTAAAACAATCTTGAGATTAGTTTTACGTTTAATTATAATAAAATAACTAAAACAATTTCTCATAATGTTTGTGAGAAAACTAAAATTATTCATTTATCAAACTGTTTAAACGTAATTTTAGCAAGTACACGATATAATTAAAATATCTTAAGTTTATTGCGATAATGCTGCTGTCAGACAAACTGCAAATGAGAACAGTATCGACCGCGTGATCACGAGACAGAAACAAGATACCTACCTTTTTAGTAATATCATACAGTCGGAGGCATTAATGAATTTGAACATAATAACGTGCCTACGACTGCATGATATTATATAAAGGGTATCTATCTTGTTTCTGTTCTTTTGCAGGCGGTTTTATTTTATAATGACCGGCAAATTACACTTGAATTCTTTATTCTTAAATTCCATTCAAAGCTGGTCGTAGAACAACATGTTCCACGTGACTTATAGCCTTGAATTACGTAATATCTCACTATTACAAAGCGACAGGATCTTTAGTTGTAGATACGGTTTTAGAAGAAGTATTGAAGATTTTTTCTATAATTTGTCACTCCAAACAATTTTATACATCCCTACTAATATATAAATGTGAATGTAAGTTTGTTTGTTACGCTTTCACGCGAAAACTGCTCAACCCATACTCATGAAACTTTGTAAGTACACATATTCTTGGAGGTATTAGAAGTAACATAGGTTTATAAAAAAAAATGGGAAAATTAGACGAAGTTGCGCGGGACAGCTAGTATTATATATTTTCATAGTATATATTTTTAAACTCTCCTTTTTAAGCCCTGCCCTGTCTTTGACTTTTTTTTTACACGCGCTTTAGATTTTACGTAGGGATCGGAGCGAGTTATAGCAAATTTTTTTTTTTTGAATTGTAGACGTACGTAGAAGTGCTACGACTCTTTTCGTCTAAGTTTTAAGAATGTTATGTACCAGTGACACTGGCGTCATCGAGATGTATATAATATTTTTTTTTCAAGACTACTTTGGCAGTAGGGTACAAGCCCTGTGTCGCGGGGGGCTTTACAAACATACAAGTCACGGATATAATGTACACCCAGACTCGGAACAACAATTTGTGGATCACACAAAGTGGTGTCCCGTGTGGGAATCGAACCCACGACCTCTTACGTTGCAGTCAGACACTCCCACCGCGCCACAGAGGCAATTGGCATTTATTAAAATCGGTTATACATACATACACATTAAATACATAACTCTCCTCCGCAGTCGGGTAAAAAAGTGTACACCTTCGCCTTAAAGTACAAAAATAAAAATAAAAATATACCCGAGACAGAGATTTATGCCCGTCTGACAGGACAATAAATAATAAATTATTAACTTTTTTTTCAGCAATATTAAATGCCTGCAAGTATAAAAGCAGAAACAATATTCTTATACTAATAAAACAATTATCTAGAGACCAAAACGTCTGTTCAAAGTAAACGTACACTGTACGTATTTAATTACTCCAACATTGTCATTTAAAAAAGCAGCATATAGCGCTTTGTGAGTAAATAATCTACGCTTTCATCGAATGCGTTGTTGTCGCGTGGTCTTATGTAAATCCAGCTTAAATCGCTGAAAGCTGCTGCAAATCGGCATTGTTAGAAGTGCACAGTTGTGTTGCCGTAAATGCATGGCTTTGTTTAACCTTCTGCGAAATATTCTAAGGCTTTAATATTATTAAAGGCACATGAAGCCTCTTACAAAACGAAGTAAAATTAAATTGTCTTGAATAATAATCCCTATTGAGTGTAATTACAATTAATTATGAGTACAATAGGCAGGTAATTGAATGAGATTTAATAATAAAAGCATATATTTGAACTATCCATCAAATTATTTGAAGTGTTTAAATTTAGTAATTCAAAACTTTGCGTTACTGCATTTGAAGTCAAGTATTGGTAGGAGAGACGCTCACCATCGATTTTCACACATCTTATATCCAGACTAGGTGCCTCGCATAACTTCGTCTGCATACATTTTCCCCGTTTTTGCTACATTTCTCATTGCTGCTCCGCTTCTATTGGTCGTAGCGTGATGTTATATAGCCTTCCTCGATAAATGGGCTATCCAACAGTGAAATAATTTTTCAATTCGCATCAGTAGTTCTTAAGATTACCGCGTACCGGGGAAAATTAACGCAGTCAAAGTTGCGCGGGACAGCTAATATATTTATATTTTACTAGTTGCACATTTACGTCTGCGTAATTTTCCCCGTTTTTGCAACATTTCTCATTGCTGCTTCGCTCCTATTGGTAGTAGCGTGATGTTATATAGCCTATAGCCTTCCTCGATAAATAGGCTACCCAATAGAATTTTTTTTTAAATTTGGACTCTTACGTAGTTCCTGAGATTGCCTCGTTCAAACAAACAAACTCTTTAGCTTTATAATATTAGTATAGATTAAGTTACCTGGTTATTATATGAGTAAAGTTCGATGTTTAGCGTCTCTTAGACTATAAACAAGTGTCGGCTAATTACTTAGGCGATATTGACCTTTGACCTTAAATATTTCACGACGCACCGCTTCAGCACTAAACCAATTTAAACACATAAATAGCTAACGACCAATTTAGATTCGATATTCTATTGAATATTCAGAGAGTTAGGGCAAAGTGTTTCTCAACTAGAGATGTAAGTAAATTATCTCTGCCACAAATTTGGAGTACGCTTTTGCGCTTATTCAATAGTATAAGTGTAAGGTATATAGCGTGGTGACGGAGTAAGAATACAAAGTACCCCATCTCTTCCTAAGACTTTCATACGAGGCGACTAAGGGAAATACACCGCAAACATAAACAGTGCCAAGAGAGGAATACTCGAAGCAAAACCCGGTATGGTACCTCCCGTAACACACGCGTCTGGCCCTGCAACGGATTTGGCGCCGCACGTATTTAGGAGTAATTCCTGTGGGTTCTGTCAGTTAGGTAGAGAGGGTGATGCAAGTTCTGGGCATGTTTGCAACACCAAATCACGTCCATGGCGGTACAGCGTCCGTGGAGAGGGTAGTCACCAGCGAATTTGCGACGACACCCGCTGTGAGTACAAGCCCTGTGTTGCGAGGGACTTTACAAACATACAAGTCACGGACACAAAGAACACCTAGACTCAGAACAACAATTTGTGGATTACACAAAGTGGTGTTCCGTGTGGGAATCGAACCCTCGGCTTCTTGCGTAGCAGTCGGACACACTCCCACCGCGCCACAGAGGCAGTATTTTTTTTTAAAGACGACTCCCGCAGAGGGTACGAGCCCTGTGTCGCAAGGGACTTTACAAACATACAAGTCACGGACACAAAGTACACCCAGACTCGGAACAACGATTTGTGGATCTCACAAAGTGGTGTCCCATGTGGTAATCGAACCGACGACCTCTTGCGTAGCAGTCGGACATACTCCCACCGCGCCACAGAGGCAGTCAATTATTGTAATTAAACTAGAAGAAAAACAGTATTTAAATTAAAAATGTGAGACTCGATTCCTGATCTATTTATAATAATACTAGCTGACCCGCGCACCTTTGTCTGCGTAAATTTTCCCTTTTTTCTTTTTTCTTCCTTTTTTTTTTACAACATTTTTCATTGCTGCTCCGCTCCTATTGGTCGTAGCGTGATGTTATAACCTATAGCCTTCCTCGATAAATGGGCTATCCAACAATAAAATATATTTTCAATGCGGCCCAGTAGTTCCTGAGATTATCCCGTTCAAACAAACAAACAAACTCTTAGGGGGATGAAAAATAGATGTTGGCCGATTCTCATAGATACCGGATAAGCACAAAAAAAATCATCAAAATCGGTCAAGCCGTTTCGGAGGAGTATGGCAACGAAAACTGTGACACGAGAATTTTATATATTAGATTATAAATAGACTTTAATATTGATAATAGATAGATAATTACATATTATATACGGTAAAGGGATAGGGTAGTAAATGAATATTCTGTTTAATATTACAATGCCCGAACTTATGATTCACCATGGGAAAATATCCTGTGATACTAACGGAAGCGAATATTATGCCGATTAAATCGTGAGCTACGAGTTATTGGCCGTGAAGTAATTAAATAGTGCTCTGCGGCTTATTGGTATTTGCAGTTTTCAATTGCATTGTGCTTCCTGAAATATTTGGGACAAGTGGGACAACTGATACACAACCATCTGACCCCAATTCCTATAATAATAGGATTTATTTTTAAATTTACTATTTGTAATTATTATAAGTCCTACATACATTTAACGTGGGTGGGAATCAAACTCACAATCTCTGGTATAGCAGTCAAAGAAATATATCTTTAAATTTACTATTTGTTATTATTATATATAAACTGCCTCTGTGGCGCCGTGGGATTGTACCCGACTGCTACACAAGAGGTCGTGGGTTCGATCCCCATCCAGGATAAAACTTTGTGTAATGAGCACGATGGTTTATTCTGTGTCTGGGTGTTATTTTATCTATAATATGTATGTAACCAGACAACTGATAAACATACTTATATATTTCTAAAATATATAAGTATGTTTATCAGTTGTCTGGTTTCCATAGTACAAGCTCTGCTTAGTTTGGGATCAGATAGCTTTGTGTGAGTTGTCCCAATATATTATATATTATTAATACACCCAGACGAGAGACAGAGAATTGCGATCATCACATCATTTATCCTGGTGGGAATCAAACTAACGATTTCTGGCGTAGCAGTCAACCGCTAGACCGATAGACGCTAGATAAATAAAATGTTGCAGGTTTTATCGATGTGCGACAAAGTGCGCATAAGGCACCTGTCCCACTAACGACGATGTGCGAGAAGCGAGTAGCATTTATCGCTCAAGAAACGTACAACATATGTTTTTCGTAGATCCCATCCATGTAAACAAAAGAGATGCAGTAGGAATAGAGCGAGCCGGGAGTGTGAACACTCAGCGATCAACTATTAATATCTGTATCTCTTTTGTTTACACGGGATCTACATAAGTATGTACGTGTCTAGAGCGATAAAATCGCTACTCGCTACTCTTTTTCTCGCCGTTGGTCGGTGCCTAAGGGCGGTTTCAGAGCAGTTGTTTTTTCTGCGTGTATACTACCGTTTCGGCATACTTACGCGCTTGCAAGCTCTATATTTCGCGCTTCAAAAAACTAAACTTGCGTACACGTATACACGTACATATTTTTCGATCTTACTGACATAATAATAGAATAATATGAATAAACCAAAATCAAAAATAAAATAAAAGAGGGGAAAAAAATTGTTACTCGGACTCGAACGTCTTCTGGTTTCTGGATCGCCCGATTTCCCACCTGAGCTATAATAACATTGTAGACGGTGGCTCTCCCGCCGTCTTACGAAGTTTCGTGTCACGTGTCCTGACGCGAGTTAAACATTTTATACCCATCTCAAAAAGTGCTCTTAGCCGCTCAAGAAGTTTGCACTTAAATAAGTACCAGCATGCTTATACGAGCGTATACAAGCGCGTCCACGCTTGTACCACAGATAAGAACGCTCCTTATTTTATGCTTGTACTATAATAGCTGCGAGTGTGGCAAAAGGCGCCCCACACCAGCCTACGTGCGCTTCTAAAAACAAACTTACACGCGCGTATAAAACGCTAGTCTGAAACTGCTTTAAACCTAACCGCTTGAACGTGCGAACAAGTCACCTATGATTAAGCCTAATAAGTCCTATTCGACTCAAAATACAGATGTACGCCACTATTACTATAAAGTACATAGAGGATTGTCTCAAAAGCTTTTAATATAATGGATTGAACAAGTAAGGGTATTATTTAAATGATGAGTAAATATTCTAACAGTGATTGAATTAAATTAGAAATAGTGTGTTAGTTTAGGGTAATTAGTTAGTATGTAGTTAGTTAAGGGTTCTATTTGTGATTTTAAAAGGGAAATTGCTATTTGTTATTTAAGTTTTGTGTTTTTTACAAGCTTTTATTTAACTTGCAGTGTATGTATGTTTGTCCGGGTGGAATCTTGCAACTGAATTTTAAATCAGTTATCTTTAACCGATTGAGCTGAAATTTGGTAGACAAGCTTATTTTGGATGACATTTCATGCTGTAAATATTTACTTTTTAATTGAAAGGGATGGTACGGTCCACGTCTATACGTCAATGGGTTAAATACAATATTCCTCTATTGCCAAAGATAATAGATATGTGTGTTTTGAGTCTATTGCGCTATCGTACACAAACATGACAATTTAAAAAATGACAACGACATGACAAATAAATAAAAAATAATAAATATAAAATCACAAATCAAAAAACATAGAAAAGGGAAGAAATAATCATTTGGACTGGACCCGGGGTCTTCTAGTTTCTAGGTCGCTTGATTTCCCACCTGTCTTCCCACCAATCCACCAATCTTATGGTCACGTGATCCTGACGCGAGTTTGACATTTTATACCTACCGATACGATAAAAGTGCACAACGCCGCTAAAAGAAAAAATAAAAATAAAATCCCCCATTTTATTTCGTTTTCTACTATAGTTACATTTTCATTAACGACATCACTATTCAAATGAGACTTTATATTACGACTAGCTGTCCCGCGCATCTTCGTCTGCGTAAATTTTCCCCATTTATGTAACATTTCTCATTGCTGCTCCGATCCTGTTAGTCGTAGTGTGATGTTATATAGCCCCTTCCTCGATAAATGGGCTATTCAAAAGTGCAATATTTTTTCAATTCGGACCAGTAGTTCGTGAGATTACCGCGTTCAAACAAACAAACAAACAAACTCTTCAGCTTTTTAATAATAATATGGATAACCAAAATCCAAAAGAAAGCTACCAAACCTACCAGTCATAGGTGATGTTATAACACTACCGAAACTTAAATCAAAATATTACACTAGTCTTCAACACTCTAGAATATAGGTATACTATCAGCCTCTAAATTCTAACTACTAATACTATTACAGAACATAATTAATTATTCTAGTAATAGGGAGCTAATGTTTATTAATGCTCCACAAATACGATAGAGGAACAAGGAAGAACCTTCCACGGTTCTAGTACCAATATTATATTACAAATGATTACTTAAGCTACACGTTAAGTGAAAGATTGATAGCGTGGTAGTACGAAATAGCGTGTTAGCGAGAATCAAGCGCAAATAGCAACCTTATTGAATCAAGAATACGGTAAAAATAAAAACTCTTTGTTTGATCTATAATTTTATTTTGTTTTGAGATCTTCACGCTGCTTGTTTTTAAAATTAAAAGACTAATTAATTGCAGAAAATCGTAGAGAAATTACTGTGTTTGTGAAAGATATTAATTTTTCAGACGCAGTTAAGTTTTATGCTGTTATTGTCAGTTAAAGGTAAATAATTTAGAAATACGATAGAAATATTATATATATTTCGGGACTTAATCGCGTGAATTATTTAAAGGTAACCTTTTATTTACCCGACGTTTAAGTCCCAAAATATATCTAATATATATAAAAATCGCGAAAGTTTAAAAACAACGATAGAAATACTTTTGAACACTATTCAAAAATCATATATTATTTAATATTGTTTTCAAGTGACATACATGTCACTTGAAAACAATATTAAACTAAACTAAATTGCATTTATTGAGACTACATTTCTTTAAACCTAAACCTATTTCACACGTAACGGCCGTTTTCAATATTCCATATATCAATCGGTTTGCTTTGAGATAAATTTTTGTCATAAGCTCAATACGGAATATGCCAAAATTTCTTAAAACTATTTATCGATAGATTTGGCAACTAGAGGTCGTCTAGTTGCCAAATCTATCGATAAATAGTTTATTGAAAACGGCCGTAAATGTGTCTGTCTATGTAATGATAGAAGATCCGATATGGTCTTGTCCATCGCATCAAATCGACCAACAATGACAAAACAACTCCTAACTATCTTCTCGGAATTTTGGAATGACTTTTTGGACAAAGAAGCCAGAAGTCGATGAAGAATTGTCTGTAATTCCGTTTCCATGAACGATATGATGTATGCATGGATTGAATGAGCGAGGTACGTATGAAGGTTCTTCTCACTTTCAGTATTTTGTCGCGTCTGTGAAATGTCCTATGACAGAAGATGTCTTGATAGTCTTTTGCATCTTGGGTATGTGGCGGTACCCACATATAATAATATAAAAATAAATTGACACTTGACAGCTCGCGTCATAATCCTGAATCGCGATATAGAAATTTTCACAGCTGCTAACTATAAATACAAGTTCCCAACGTTAACTGTTGGGCCGCGGCCCGCCAGGCACGATCACCTCGCCTGGTCGGAGGATCCTCCCTTTGTGTTGGAGGGACTTAACACCTTGCCCTCCACAGGTACACCTGATATCAGATAGCCAGACTTATCAGCTAGATATTTACAAGATTAAGCAACGTTACCACTGTCGGTCCGTGCCGTACACTGTCCACCATTTTTTTTTAAATGTCACACCCGTTCGTGTCATAAAGAGCACGTTGAGTCATCGGTTCTGTGCCCAATATCTCTCCTCTAGTATCTGATTTCAGTGACAGAATGCTCACACACTTGTGCACTTCAAATATCTCCAGTCGTGTATTGTTGGATAAAAACCATATCAGATCCTCTAAGGAAAGATAACCAGACAGCGTTTGATAGCAGTAGGTACTACGTGTTCTAAAGATATATTCCTCATCTTATGTATCGTTGTACGTGATAGTACATGCAACCTGTAGGATTCTCGTATGATCTAGGCACTACACGTATCGCTTCGGTATAATGCCAAGGAATTGTCACACAAATAAATGGAGAGAGAGGCTTTTGGCGGCAAAACGGTAATTAAGGAATGGTTTTACTTGAATACTAATGAGAAATATAACAATAAGCTTTTTGGTGCAATAAGTTAATTGTGTGGTTCCAATTAAAGGAGTTGTAACTGTTAAATCAAATCAAATGAAATGTAGCAATCAAATGTAGTGGAAGAAGGAGCTGCGTTTAGGTCATAGGGGTCCAGGATTTCCTTCTGGGGGGCACGAGAGGCAAATGGCAGTGCCCTTACCCGGTCAAGTGTGAGTTGCAGGCACGACGGCAGCTGAAAGCCCAAAAGTTCGTTCAGGGGAAGGGGGAGGGGGGTGCAAATGTGCAAAGAAATACTACACAAGAAATTCGGTAAGTAAACAAAATAACCGTATGAGAGATCCCCCCCCCCCCGTTCGTTAAATAGCCATAGGTGTTCAATCTAGATCCCATGATCGTGATCAGGGTGCATATTCACTATGTTTTTTTTTGTTTTCGCGGCAAACCGACGGCAATTGGCGTATGCGCGGTGCGCTCAAAGATATCCGCGCGCGCGATGCATTTCTAAGCGCAGCTCTATAAATACCATTACGACAAGATTTTGACAGTTAAAACGGGCTTGACGGAAAAAAAAAAGATTGTGAATAAGACCAAATGATCTTAATTCAAATTGATTGTATAACGTGTTAGATTGACGAATCATGTTACAACTAGCCGATTCAAGATGTATCTATCTATTGCAACCTGCTACCTTGATCAGATCACGATCCGGATTGGACAAGTAATGGTCGCCATACGAATTGCAATGAATCTAATCATGACAAAATGTATGAAAGAAACGGAACGACCAAGTCGGCATTTTATTTCAAATAATCATTGTATAACAATAAGTCCGAATTGAAAAATTATTTTACTGTTGGATAGTCCATTTATCGAGGTAGCCTATAGACTATATAACATCACGCTACAACCAATAGAAGCAGAGCACCAATGAAAAATGTTGCAAAAACGGGGGAAATTTATGCAGACGAAGTTGCACTATTCTTCTTAAAACCATGTCAATACCAAAACAGTAGGCCTACTCTCTTTCTTTGAAATGAAATTCATAAATTTTCGTTTACTTAATTTTTTTAAGTTTACTGGGACTATTCTAATATTTTTTTCAATAAGCACAAGAACTTCGAACCCATGGAAGATTTTCTGACCGCGCGTTGACTGCCTCTGTGCCGCGGTGGGAGTGTGTCCGACTGCTACGCAAGAGGTCGTGGGTTTAATTCTCACAAGGGAATTTTGTATGATCATCCTTTGTATGATCCACAAATTGTTGTTCCGAGTCCACAGGTGTACTTTGTGTCCGTGACTTGTATGTTTGTTAAGTCCCCCGCGACGCAAGGCTTGTACCCTACTGCGGGAGTCGTTATTTTATTAAAAAAAATAGATGTTCCAAAGTTGTTACCAATATACCACCTCATTTTTGATCGAAATTTCATTTTCATTGAATTAGAGTAGGCCTACAGGGACCCTAGACCAATGGCATTCTATTCGATTAGAGTTAACTACGAAAGTAATCATATGCGATTAGCAGTTGTGCGCGCGCGACGACGTCATTCTATTCGATTGGCGTAAACTCGAATCGAATAGAATGCTATTTGTCTAGGGGCTCTGAATAGATTACCGTCTGATCAATTCACATTTGATTTCTCTCAGTGGTCGATTATTCGCAAAACATTATCACCCAAAACAGCATATTATGCAAAGTCCCACAACAATAGCGTCGAAATAATCCGCACATACACGAATATGTACGTTCACAGAAGACAAACATAAAAGGCCGACTCAACGAGCAAAAAAAAATAATTTTAAATAACAAAAAGCCCGCCTGCTTAAAAAAAAAAAACAAGATAACCTTAAATCATTAACATTAATCAGTTAACCTTTCACTGGGATTCATGAATGCCTCCGACAGCATGATTTTCTTATTTTCATCTTTTTTTAAGCAGGCAAGTTTTTTGATCTTAAATATTATTTTTTTATTAATACTTTTTAGTCTTATTAGTAAGACGTAATTAACTGTAACTACCGAAAATTTCGAAATTAGCGAAAATAGTTGGTTAGTAACTTTAAATCGCTATATATCCGAAACGGTAATTAAAAGTGAAAAATCCTTGAAGAAACCTCATCATGATTTTAAAATGCCTCCACAATGATACCCCCACGGGACATAGTTGGTTGATCTTATTTTTTAATCTCTCTCACAATAAGGCGTCTGGCTATAGCAATTTTGAATTTTGATAGTTGTAATTTCTTTATTGACACTCGCAAGATTAATACGAATCGATTGACCTTTGAATCATCAAAATCGTCCCACGCGTTTGGTCTGTATAGTGCCACAAAGAAACATACATACATACAAAGGCTGGTAAACACATTTCCCTCCTTTGCATTGCAGAGTCGGGTAAAAAGTCTGACACACACATAGAAGAACGTACTGAGATCTCGGGCAAACTCCGTCAAATGTCAACCAATACAGCACAAGTTGAGCTCGTCTGTAGTGTCAGTGGATTTCTCGTTGACCTATGGAGCCGGCCTTCTGTGCATATATATTTATGTGGCACGATGTAACAACTGTTCTTTTGTGCACTCGGCTGTTGGTAAATGCCTTTTACAGCGTTGATAATTCGATGTTAAAGCGTTTTCGAATAATGCTATTGAAGTGAGCTGTATTCAATGTATTTACTTCGATGGTAGCTTTATTTATGATGGGTTTGCCAAACTTCTTGGCAGTATATGATTAGGTATAAATGAGACAAAAGATGTAGTATAGTCTGGTTATAATTATCTAAAGGTGCATCTTATATACTAACGACTTCGTGTTGATAACAGATAGTGGAAACATTTAATAGATACTGAACGTGCGATAAGGAACATAAGATTGTGATGTAGATTGTAGATACAGCACAAAGATATTGTACTGTAACAGTACACCCCCCTTTAAAAAAAAAATTTATGGTAATAGTGTGTAAACACTATTACCATATAATTAATTTATATTGTAAAATATAAATTTGACCTAGACCTTACTAGTTATTTGCTGATGTATATAAATAATAATGCTATTGTACGCGGTGGAATTTGATGACGCCTGTTGTGGTGTGATTTGCTGACGTCTGTAATTTTGCCTCAGCTGTTGCACGAGTGTTTATTATTTTTTTTTTTTCGTTAAACTCTTCATTCTTCTGTCCAGTGTTTTCATTATGCCGTAAATTAGGATCACGCCGATTGTTAAAATAATCTGTCCCATTGCAACATTTCTTGTCCACCGTAAGTCCTCCTGGATCAGGTTACGGAGTTGGTTCGCTTAGTTGTAAATTAATGGTATATGTTAAGATCTATGTTAATATATATACGAATAGCTTGCTTATATCAGCGATTTTTTATAGACGTACTACTGGCTTTACTTTACGTCCCGATCGTGTAGTGTACGTGTGTGAATGCCTGTCGCAATCCTTTGAATCTGGCACGTAGTTTGATTCGTCATTGATCATGAAAGCTGGTTTCAATCTATCAATTGATATCACTGTCTCTTTATCCCTAATTCTAATGCAAAATGTTTTATCTGTTTTACTAATTACTGGGTAGGGTCCTTCATACGGCGGTGTCAGGGCTTTCTTAATTCTATCACACCGAACAAATACGTGTGAGCATTCTTTGAGTTCGGGATGCACAAATATAGCTTGATTGTGTTTTTTTCTTTTCGGAATTGATGTCATTTGTGTGATGTCCTTTTGAATTTGTTTTACAAACTCTTCGTACGTTGATAACTGTGCTGCTGATGACTCAAAAAATCCTCCAGGGAGTCGTATTGGCGTTCCATATGTCATCTCTGCTGAACTATAACCTGTGTCTTCTCGCAAGCTACTCCGCAACCCGAGTAAAACTGTTGGAATTTCTTTTAACCAATTTTCGTTGGATTCTCTTGTCATTAACGCCGCCTTTAAAGTTCTATGAAATCTCTCTATCATTCCATTGGATTGTGGATGATAAGGTGTTGTCCTAATTTTATGTATTCCCAAAAATTGTGAGAGTGACTCAAATATTCTTGATTCAAACTGTCGGCCTTGATCCGTAGTAATGCGCAATGGACATCCAAAACGAGTAATCCATCCCTCGAAAAGTGTCTTGGCTACTGTTTCTGCAGTTATATCTTCTACCGGAAATATTTCGGGCCATGACGTACAACGATCTATGATTGTGATTAAATATCTCTTCCCTTGTGAAATCGGAAGTGGTCCGACGATGTCAATATGTAAATGTTCAAAACGTTGCGCTGTCATAAATGTACCAGGAGGTGATATCGTATGTCGTTGTATTTTTGATTTTTGGCAGGCTATACATGATCTACACCAGTTATTGATATCTTTGTTCATATACGGCCATAAATACCTTTGGGTTATCATTTTTCTCGTAGTTCTTTTTCCTGGATGGCTCATACCATGAATGGTATCGAAAATTTGTTTGCGAAAATGCTTTGGTAAGTAGGGGCGGCTTTTTCCAGTAGAGGTGTCGCAGGTGATGTTTATTGTGGAACCCGGAAGCGTAATGTTTTTGAATTTTAATCTTTTATTGTCATGTAATTTACTTAGTTCATTATCTGTTGATTGACATTTTTCCAATTCAGCGTAATCGATAGGTGATGGCACGTATATTTCCTCTATTCGAGATAAGGCATCGGCGGTAATATTGTCACGTCCGCTTATGTGTTGAATGTTGGTACTGTATTGTGAAATGAAATCTAACTGCCGGACCCGTCGCGGTGTATCGTTTGATGATGGTTTTTGGGAGAATGCGTATGTCAAAGGTCGGTGATCCGTAAATATTGTAAATTCTCTTCCCTCGATTAATCTGTGAAAATGTTTGACGGCCATGTATATTCCTAACAGCTCTCTGTCAAACGTAGAATATTTTTGTTGAGTTTCGCTCAATTTTTGTGAAAAAAATCCTAATGGTTCCCAATTGCGTCCGGATTTTTGTTGTAAAACTCCACCAACGCAAGTAGCACTAGCGTCGGTCATGAGCGCTAGTGATGCGTTGCGGGAAGGATGCGCTGTTAACACTGCGTTTTTCATGCTTTCCTTGCATTTTTCGTAAGCTTTGTCTGCTTCCGTTGTCCAAGGAACAGGTGAATTATCGTTCTTTTTTGAACCATGTAGATATTCGTTTAAAATTCTTTGATTTTCCGCTGCGCGTGGAATATTACTTCTGTAGAAATTGACCATGCCCAAAAATCTTCTTAATTCTTGAATTGTTTTCGGTTTGGGAAATTCCATGATTGCTTTGTAATTTTCTTCGGTAGGGTGTATTCCTTGGCTCGTTATATGATAACCTAAGAAATCTATTTCCCTTCTGAGAAATTCGCATTTTTCGTGATTAATGGTTATTCCATTCTCGTGTAAACGTTTGAAAACCGTTTCTAAATGCTGATAATGCAAATCTTCGTTGTCCGATGCAATGAGACAGTCGTCTACAAATATAAATACGTAGTTTAAATCTCTAAATAAGGAATCCATGAATCGTTGAAATGTTTGTGCCGCATTGCGTAATCCGAAAGGCATTCTTAAGTACTCAAAAAGTCCAAAAGGTGTGATGATGGCTGTTTTTTCTATATCTTTAACAGGAATACAATGGTATGCTTTACGTATATCTATCTTGCTTAGTATCTTCTTATTTTCTAATATGTATGTAAAGTCAGTTAATCTTGGTAGTGGGTATTTGTCCGGTACTGTCGTGCTATTGAGCATTCGATAGTCTCCGCACGGCCTCCACTCGCCATTTTTCTTTTTTACCATATGTAATGGGCTTGCCCATGGGCTATCTGACGGTCGGCAAATTCCGAGTTCTATCATATTTTGAAATTCCTTTTTGGCTATGTCGTATTTTTCTGGAGGTAATGGTCTTGCCCGAGCTGCGACGGGTGGTCCTGTAGTGATAATGTGATGTTCAATCTTATGTTTGGGCGCATTGCGGAGAGAGGACTCTTTCGTGATGTCTTCGTATTTGTTTAAAAGTTGCGTAATACGTGGATTCGTTCCCACTGCGATAGTACGAATTGTTTGTTGTGTCGCTTTTTCCGAAATTACATGCGTTGTCAGCTCTGTAACTTTGTCGATAAGTTTGCGACCTGCTATGTCGACTAATAGTTTATAGTGCTCTAGAAAATCTGCTCCAATTATTGGTTGTGTAACATCGGCGATTACAAAATTCCATTTATAACATCGTTGTAGTCCTAAATTCAAGGTAAGCGTCTTCTCGCCGTAAGTCCTAATTTTAGTCCCATTTGCAGCGTATAGTGTGTATTGTTCATTTTGTAAAATTGAATGTCTCTGTTGCTTGCTAATGACTGAAATATTTGCGCCCGTGTCAATCAAAAACTTCATACCACTTTTTCGGTCGGTAATGGTGAGGCGATTGGATGGGTGGATTGCACAGAGTTTCGCCGTTGTCTGTGCTCTTATTCGTTTCCCTGGTTCCGTACGTAAGTCATTGGTTTCCAACCGCATGGTTTAATGCAGTTCTTTGCATATTTTCCGAATCTTTCGTGGTAGTAACAAAATTGATTTGCTCCTCTATAGTTTGTTCTCGGCCTCATAATCGGGAATTGTTGACGTTTCTTGAAATGATTGTGCGTGTTGGGTCGATAGCCATATTGACCTTGCTGAATTGCGTCAATATCTATCTGTAATTTTGCTAGCTGGGCTAAAATGCATGCTGTATTGTTGTCGTTTGAAGTGTCGTTGCTAACAGCTGATATTTCGGTTACTTTTGAATTCATTATTATTTTGTCTGCAATTTGGCTCAGTTTGTCAATTTCCATGTCTTCCGTAACTGCTAGAACCGTAGTAACTGATGTTGGTAAAAGCCTGAACCATAGTAGTTTAATTGTTTCGTCACTGATTTTTCCTCTCCCGAGGACTCGCATTTGACGTAATAACTGCGAAGGTTTTTGATCACCGAGTTCTGTCTCTGATATTAATTTTTGAAACTGTCGCTGTTCTGTTTCTTCGTAACAATCAATTAAACGTTCCTTGATGTTTTTGTATTTATCTGTAGTCGGTGGTGAAGTGATTAGGTCACTAACCTGTAGTATTTCTTCCTTGGATAATTTTGCTATTACTGTACAGTATTTGTATTCGTCTCCTTGCTTCTGTGGTGCTAATATGGCTTCTAGTTGCGTGAACCATAATCTTGGTTGGTCTTTCCAAAATTCCGGAATGCGGGATAAAACCGAGGTGCCAGCAGCTACTTCAAGTGTTCCTTGCTGATTTATGTTCGCCTTGCACGGTGATTGTGCCATGTTTCTTGCTGCGTATTCGTTCGTCGGGGTCACCAATTTGCCAAACTTCTTGGCAGTATATGATTAGGTATAAATGAGACAAAAGATGTAGTATAGTCTGGTTATAATTATCTAAAGGTGCATCTTATATACTAACGACTTCGTGTTGATAACAGATAGTGGAAACATTTAATAGATACTGAACGTGCGATAAGGAACATAAGATTGTGATGTAGATTGTAGATACAGCACAAAGATATTGTACTGTAACAATGGGTACTGATTCTGTAATTAATTTGTGATGTGTACTGAGTAGTTGACAATTTACAAGTGAGATAGTGTCAATTACTAGTGATTTACATATTCACGGTGTTACGTGGTAGGATATAAAATCCACCGATTTTGTCGCAGATTAGCTTTTGTGTTTCTAATAATTAAGTGGGGCGGCGCAGCTGCTGGCGGTGCCCCGCGCTTACCAAACTGCTGCAGAGGGCACAACATGTCGTTGACGTATTTACTTCTTCACTGAGCGAGTTCACTAAGGTTACCTACCATGTAATTAGTAATAGTTAATTTGTGAATTACAGACTAAATTGTCTACGTATATCGCATTAGATATAGGATCTGTAATGGTATACGTTAGTATTTAATGTTATAAATAAATAAATGTTTTTGTCATTTAAAAGCACCAATAAATTGGATTCAAGCGTGCTATGGAATGAGATTAGGCCACTGACTATAGTACTGGTAGGGATGCTGGACCACACCAAGATTCCATTTCCATTGATTGGCCTGTTGGTCTGGTGGTTAGTGACCCTGACTGCTAAGCCAGAGGTCGTTGGTTCGATCCTCATCCAGGATAAAACTTTGTGCGATGAGCACGATGGTTTATTCTGTGTCTGGCTGTAATTTATCTATGATATATATGTATTTAGAAATATATAAGTATGTTTATCAGTTGTCAGATTGCCATAGTACAAGCTCTGCTTAGTTTGGGATCAGATGGCGTTGTGTGAGTTGTCCTAAGATATTGTTATTATTATTTGATGTTGACATTTGGACGGTAATTACAAAATCAAAATAATTGAAGTTTAACGCTACAATGAATTTGTATACCTTTGTAAAATCTCCAAAAATGTTTAAATTATGGAACAAGACACCTAAAAAGTTTCAAAGGGTTTAATTCAGGGACACTTTCTGTGAATGGATCAGGCGCGGATCTTCGTTCTCCAGGATAAGGCAACATTTGATTCAACCGGTCAAGTGTGAGTCGCTCGTACGGCCGGTGGGGAGGGGGGGTTGCCTTTGATTTAACACTGGTACACCATATCCATCACCACCAGTAATATATATACACACATCAAAAGTGTCTAGGGATCAACATATATTTTTGCAATAACTTTTCTCCTGATTGATTTTTTTTTTTTTATTTCTTTAAGGATTCATCAAATAAAGTGTTTTCGTTTGTCACAGTAACGATAAACCAAGTCACCTTTGCATTAATAAAGAAATTTGCCATTTTCCTAATAAAGGGATTTTTGACATTTGAACCACTAACATTAAAGTTCGAAAAAAAGACTGAAATAACAGTTTTCTTTAAAATTTTATTGGGTAACTTAAACAATTAATAATCCGTGTTTCTACCGCGAACACTAACAACACAAGAACATCGGTTTGGCATACTCAAAATGAGTTCATCCAAATCACGCTGTGGAATGGCCGCCCATGTTCGTTGCAACAACAATAAAAGGTCTTCTTGCGACTGGATACCCTCCATATTCGGCAGAGCTCTTCTCTGTAGCATATCCCATGCATGCTCAATCGGGTTCAAGTCTGGCGACTGAGCAGGCCAGGGCAGGACATTGATGTTAGCTGCGGCGAGAGTCTGTCTTACAACTCTTGCGGTGTGCGGTCGTGCATTATCATGCATTAACTGAAATAAGGGACCGATTTGCACTTGTAGAGGAACGATGACGTCTGATACAATCGTCTCAGCATAAATTTGAGCGTTGAGGTTGCCTCTGATCCAAATCAACTCAGTTCTTCCGCCGATCCAAATACCCGCCCATACCATGATGGTTCCACCACTATAAGGATGGACTTCCTGGCAGGATTTTAATCGCTGTTAGCGTCCAGGGGTTCTCCAGTGTCGTATACGTCTTGTATCCGGTCTCATACCAAAACGAGACTCATCAGAAAAGCACACGAAACGCCATTGTTCTTCTGCCCAATTTCTGTGTTCAAGAGCCCATTGATATCGAATCCTACGATTGTGCATTGCTATAGGTGGTACCCGTAGCGGTCTTCGGGAATGAAGGTTCACTTCATGCAAGCGGTTTCTGACTGTTTGGTCGCTAATTAAGTTCCCTGAAGAGTGATGAAGCCTCACGGCTAACATCATGGCGGTTATTGTTGGACCTCTTCGAGTTAAGATTTGAATGTATCGGTCTTGTCTCCGTGTGGTGCAGCGATACCGTCCTCCATGGCGCTCAGCCACGGTACCAGTGCTTCGGTAACGTGTCCAAAGTCGACTGATAACACTCTGACTTGTATTCAGAGCTAAAGCCACAGTACGTTGCCGGGAACCAGCTTCTATCATTCCCACGGCTCTGAGCATTTCTTCCCTGCTTAAATGACGTCGCCGCTCCATAATAACGTTGGTTTTAATCAGTAGTAGGGAAACAGTAGCACTAATAATGTCTTCAATGCGTTGTATGTTTTTATAGGGAAAATATTGACAGCTGATTTTCATCTTTTACTCGAATTTGATTCACAGTTCCTGATTCAAATTATGAAATGCACCAAAAAGGATCCATATAAATTTATAAAATCATAAATTTATTACAAAGCCACATCTCAATCTCAAGAAATCCGCATAAAAATGCTTGATCCCTAGACACTTTTGATGTGTGTATATTTAAAGACAGAAAGAGAGAACGTATAACATCTAGTTCTATTCCCTTCAAGAGCTAAAAAAGTACGGTGACAGTAATTCCAGGAGGCCTACTGTAATTTAATGAAAATGATGCGTACAAATCGTGAAAGTTTATCAACATTAATGAGACAATGTATCTGTCAGCACCTGATGCCACCTGATGATACCTGATAAAGGGAGCCGTAAAGAGAAAAGAGAAAAACAATACCTCATTCGCCTTTCACGATGAAAAACGTGGCTAAAAGATGACAAATTAAATTTTAATCAGTTTCACCCACTGACTGTACTAAAACACACAAAAACAAACCGTATTAACACAAACATAATCAACAAATTTAAATCCTCTCCAAAAATATTTACCAATCAAATAAATCTGTATAAATAAATGATGTATACCGATGTTATTTAATTATCACTCGTACGGAGAACGGATACAATACATTCGTTAGTGCTGTATTCAACTAATTCAGAAGCCGACAAGTTTTCTGCAGTGTTACGAATTAACTTCTCCAATTCATTCATTTTTAAAAGAAACACTTTTCACAGGAAAGGTGAAAACAGAGATAAAAGTACATATTCGGGAATACGTGAGATGAAAAATTGTATGACTTTTTTATAAATATTTTAAAAATTATTTTTATTTTTATTTTATTTAAAAAAAGATGACACCCGCTGTAGGGTACAAGCCCTGTGTCGCGGGGGACTTTACAAACATACAAGTCACGGACACAAAGTACACCCAGACTCGGAACAACAATTTGTGGTTCACACAAAGTGGTGTCCCGTGTGGGAATCGAACCCACGACCTCATGCGTAGCAGTCGGATACACTCCCACCGCGCCACAGAGGCAGTCTTACAAATGCAAACACTGTCGGTCAAAAATCGGTTTAGGTATTTACGTTCCTTTTTTCTGTATTCGCGGCAAGCCCGTGCGAATTGTCAAAATCTTGTCATAATGGTAAATCGTGAGATGCACTTAGAAATGCATCAACGCGCACGCACGGCGGATATCATTGCGCCAGTTCGCATGGGCTTGCTGCGAAAACAGAAATAAGAACATGAATAAGGACTCAACAGTTTAAGTGTTGAAAGGTAACAGACAGGCAGGTACTGTCTGTTTCCTTCTGTGCCCTTCTCATGCTTAAACTGCTGAATTGATTCTTATGAAATTTTGTAAGGAGTTAGTTTGAGTCATAAGGAAGGATATAGGATTGTTTTTATTGCGATAACTGACAACCTTGCGAGCGGTGCCGCGCGCAAAAGCTAGTATTGAATAAGTATCGAATCAACAACAGCACAAAGTGCCCCGTTTTCAAAACCCGTACTGTAGGTATACCATTTTATGTGACCTTAAAACTCCTGTTTCATATTTTCCTGCAATTTATATCTATAACATAATAATATTATATTTGTAAAATCTTAATGTTAATTAAAAATACGTTGTAAGACGAAATTAACAAAATTAAATTTTCTCTTCATTTTTCTTCCCATATTCCGTTCTCATTTGTGTTGCAATTTCATAAATTGAAGCAGCCAAGAAGCTCATGCATAAAATGATCAACATTTTAAAAATAAGCAACAAACTCAGTTGTTTGAAACTTTATATTACTTGACCTTCCCACTGAATAACATTAAAAAACTTTGGTACCATAACCAAAACAAATTACAAGTCCACAACATAAAAATTACATCCCAAAATATAACAGTTGTAGCCAATTCTCTACAAAATTACCTTCCATCCATTTACATAACTTAAGACTGATTTAAAATTAAAATAAGCCACGTCCACACCCTCTGTTCCTTGCAACAATGCGGGGCTTGTTCCTACATCTATTAATCTATTAATGTGTATTCCCCCTTAAATTCGGATTCCTGATACCAACATAAATGACATGTACATAACTTTTCAAACGATGTTAAACCTTATTCTTTTGACACTAAAGTAAAAAATCAAATGTGACAATTTAAGTAAGGTCTACAGCATAAATAGGGACGATTTAATATTTTATCAAGGATTAATTTTATAGCTTGTCATGTAGGGATCATAAAACCCTAAGATTAGACGTGACATGCGATTTTAGTCTTGAAAAACTTAAAAAAAAAAGATAACCTGGCGTATTTTATTACTCGCTTCTGAAAGGCGTATAAATTTCAAATATCGCGTGTATATTTCAGTGCTCTTCAAACAAAAACTACCAAAACAATTGAAAGAATTAATTATACGAAACAAAGAACCTAAATATATTTAATAAAATTATCATTCGCACAATAACTAGAGTTTTGGTTCATAACTCAACAATATGAATGTAAGCCATCATAAATTGGACCCACAGCCATTCAATATGGTGACAATAATCTTTATGGGTTGGCGGATTCGGCTGTGATTTGCGGATCCATCTATAATGGCAGTGTTATTGTCGCGTCACTTATTGTCAAAATGGTTTAGTGAATGGATTCTGTGAAACTAACAGAAGGGCGCTATAATAGGGCGACCACAATCCTATTGTGGAATGGAATTTAGTTGCGGAATTTATTAGTTATAGGTTTTACATTCGAAATTTTATTATAAATTGGATTTGTGAGGATGGAAGGATGAATGTTTGCAGGTCTTTGACTTAAAAACTACTGCATGGGATTTAATTAAACTTTAGAGTACTTAATTTTGTTTATCCATTAGAATAGCACAAAGCTGTCAAATCCGTGGAGAAAACCTAGTCCATCCTATTTTATAGGTCAGAATTTTATTGGTATCTTGTAAAATTACAAACTTTTGTTGAAAAATGTAAAAGCTGTATTCAGCAATTATGAATGTAATATTACATTTGCAAATAATAATAATAATAATAATAATAATATAATATCTTGGGACAACTCACACAAAGCTATCTGATCCCAAACTAAGCAGAGCTTGTGCTGTGGAACCAGACAACCGATAAACATACTTATATATTTCTAAATAATAATAATAATATATTGGGACAACTCACACAACGCCATCTGATCCCAAACTAAGCAGAGCTTGTACTATGGAAACCAGACAACTGATAAACATACTTATATATTTCTAAATACATACATATTATAGATAAATAACACCCAGACACAGAATAAACCATCGTGCTCATCACACAAAGTTTTATCCTGGGTGGGGATCGAACCCACGACCTCTTGCGTAGCAGTCGGATACATTCCCACCGCGCCACAGAGGCAGTCGAAATACATGCATATTATAGATAAATAACACCCAGACACAGAATAAACCATCGTGCTCATCACACACAGTTTTATCCTGGGTGTGAATCGAACCCACGACCTCTTGCGTAACAGTCGGATACACTCCCACCACGCCACAGAGGCAGTCAATAATTATCAAAACTCAATCAAATGTAACTTAATAACTAATTTCAATTATTGACTTAAATTATAAACTTTCATTGAATAACACTAATAAAATAAATACTTAGTTCTAAATATTAAGAGTGTATCTACCATCACTGTAAATTCCAATGAAGCTTTACTGAAATTGAAAAAAATTAAGTTCACATTTTAATATACCTCAGGTCAGCGATCACTGAATTAATGCTTACAGACTAGTTAAGCAGATTTTTCTTTATTTATCTAGTCAAATAAAATTAATTGGGACCTTTTTAATAAACAATTTTCTGAATTTTAACTTTTATGATTTATTTTTGTGACTTAGCGTAGCGGGAATTTTAAACGATTTTGTTTTGATTTAATATTAATATTTTACAGTGGTTTATGCTCGTGGCTTTGTCTGCATAAATTCCGGTTTTTACGACCATTTACTTACGCTAGCATTCACGCAGCTAGTAAAACGGAAATTCTATGTATAGTATAATAATAATATCTATAATATCTTGGGACAACTCACACAAAGATATCTGGTCCCAAACTACCGATAACCGATAAACATACTTATATATTTCTAAATACATACATATTATAGATAAATAACACCCAGACACAGAATAAACCATGGTGCTCATCACACAAAGTTTTATCCTGGGTGGGGATCGAACCCACGACCTCTTGCGTAGCAGTCGGATACACTCCCACCGCGCCACAGAGATAGTTATTCTTAATACATTTTTATTAAACTTGTAAAAAGATTCACTTAACTAGCCTTACCAAAATCTATTCACGGAATTCTGCGTCAATCCTAAACTTATGTTTCACTAGCTGACAGAGGCGAAGGGTTAGACATTTTTTGAGGTGCCCCGATACAAAAATATACCTTGCTGAACATGGTTACCTACAACCTATAATACTAAGTAACTAAAATCTAAAGGGAAGCCGAAACTAATAGCTGACCCACGTAGCTTCATCGACTTTAATTTCCCCCATTTTGGAACATTTTTCATTGATGCTCCACTCTTATTGGTTGTAGTGGACTACAACCAATAAGAGTAACACCAAAAGATTTTTAAATTCGTACCAGCAGTTTTTGGATTATCACGTTCAACAAAACAAACAAACTCTCCAGCTTTATAATATTAATCTATACTAAAATTATAAAGCTGAAGAGTTTGTTTGTTTAGCAGTAGCAGTGTCTATACATCTATATGTATAAACACTGCTACTTGATTTTGTAGTAATAAGACTTAAAGTGGTTCATGTTGTCGTATTTTCACGCAGCCGACTGAACAACGTTATATTTGGTATACTAATCTATATTCCTTACTAAAGTTGAGATATTACCTGCAGATCCACCGACATTCTCAGACATATTATAAACATATTACTTCCTGATACAAGTTATGGTAGTATTCATTGAGGGACTATTTAACTGCCCTTGGAAATAAATCATTTTATTTTATCAATTACACAAAACAGGCGTACATGTACGCACGCACTCACGCAGACACACACACACACACACACACACGCGCGTGCACGCACACACGTACGCCCCCGTACACTGCTGCTTAAGTTAACAGTCACATACATTTATTTTTATTGTGAATTTAGATTTTCATTTTATTGTATTGATAACTTTGATTATAAATCTTATAATGCTTCACCTGTAGTTTTAGGAAACTCTTTACCTGGCCCACCTGTTCCTCACTTTTTTAAAGATAATTAGCAATGTGTGATTGTGTCCCACATTACTAGCAATCCTATTAACCCCTCCTCACTAACACAAGCTATTTCATAGCCTAGTTAGGAGAGCAGTATGCAGCCCACTTTTTCTATATAGTCCTTAAGAACTTACTACAATACCACTTATGATTTACTTTAATTGTAATGTATTTTAAAGTCAAATAAAAATAAAATATTATCAAATCTTCCTTATTCGTCTTCACTCATATCATTAAAGCAAATTTTGTGTTGAATTTTATGCTCTAAACGTAATGGTTTTGGCAGTGGTCAGTCAAACGATTTTGGCTTTATATTATAATGTATTAGAATTTAACAATATTAACATGTAATTTATTTCTAGCATCAATGATCCATAGAAATATATACTTTACAGACTAACATACAAACAATAACACAATGGGGGTTTGTAAATACAACATAAAATTAAGTTAGTACCTACGCTTTACTTGTACTTTGTCTTTGAGCGTTCTTGTGGCATTTGTCCGCGGAAGCGATGGAAAATCACACCCACCGGCCAGAAGTCTTCCTCCATGACAAGTGCAGAAAGTTAACTGGAACTCGCACCACAAACGCCAAGAACTTACTTCGTGAGTGTTGTAATATGAATATTCATTAGGGAGTTTTATCTTACAAGTACCGAATGTTTAATCTTACCACTAAATATATCGATTGAATTATTGCTTCTTGGGCGCCGTCTCAACATTCCAAAATTCCTGAAGCGAGAATCAAATTATTAAACCAAGGCAGAAATTCAACTAAAACAATAGAAAATTATTCCGTGCTATACTAGATCATCCTAACAGAATTATATTCCAAGTGAAATAACGCATAACTTATTTGACGGGTTTGTGGAATGTGTCCTGTTTTTGACATTGAGTTATGGCCACCACAGTTAGTATAGAAAGTGGATGGAAGTATTAAATTGTACGAATTCACAGATTGTAATGTACTGGAAATATTGTATTGTTCTCGACTTACCTTAATGTGTAAAACAATATAGTTTTGTTATACTCTGACCAGATTATACACTGACTGTGTATTTACCGCGAAAGGGAATCCTTTCTTCTGAGAAATAATGTTACAACTTGCAACTTTATAAACTGCATTCATTTGCTTGTTGTACTATATGCCTTGGTGCTTGTGTGTTATTCGTTTGTGGTTTAATGGTGGGCTTACACGCTCGCATTCAAAGCGACATTCAACGGACTCAAACACCAGCGTTAGCGTGTAAATAGGCGTTAATGTTTGTTTGTGAACAGTTGCTAAAACGCTTCATAAGACAAGACCAAAACGTACAAATACTCTGCGATTACTTTATAAAATATTTACACCCACCGGCGATTCAAATTTCGTGATTTAAAAAATGCCGCATACTGAAAATAGATACTGTGTAGGGAGATTTGGCAATACGGGCCAGGCCTAATGGCTCGACAGTTATAGTCCTAGCTTGCTCTGTGAAAAAACCCTACCGATTTAATATTAACAATTCTGTGACGTGTAAAATCATTCACTTTTAAAATAGCCAACCTTTTAGCTCAGTTTTAACAATGCATGCACTAATTATCTTACTAGATATATGAAATTTATTTTTGTAAAGAAAAACTTGATGATTTTAAAAGAGTGGCACATGAGTTTCTTGGCAGCTTCTTCTCACGAGCTTTACACTTAGAACTGCCGCCTAACCTCATTTTGTTTTTTTTTTCAAACAATGGTAATTTTATAAATTTTTTTGTGTGTATTAATTTGACGTTTTCAAATAATCATTAACCTGATTTTACGAAATAAAGATATTTGAGTTTGAGTGAGTTTGAGTTTGAGATATTTTATCTGTGTGACTCTGTAAATTCGGAAATAAATTTATTGTGGCATCAGCAACTAGGCATAATCAATTATTGTTTTTAAACTTTCGCGATTTTTATACATATTATATTTCGGGACTTAATCGCGTGAACTATTTAAAGGTACGAACCTTTTATTTACCCGACGTTTACATCTAATTGCACCGATCGTGGTCACGGGTTGACTAGACGTCGATGAGAGATATATATAATTTAGAAATATATAAATATATTTATCAGTTGTTTGGTTACCATAGTACAAGCTCTGCTTAGTTTGGAATCAGATGACGTTGTGTGAGTTGTCCCAAGATATTATTATTATTATTACATATCTGAGAAACCCCGGAGTAAAATCGATGTTTCCTTGTCAGGTCTAGTGCCTAAACCTCACAATAAACAACGATTTTACTCTACAAATAGCTTGACGTTGAAACGTAAAATCATTTTTAGGTAAATGTGTCTCAATTCCCGTACACAAAATATTTGAATTCTCATTATTGTTAATGCTACATTCCAACAATACAGACCAGTTGCCTGTTTAACGCAAATTAATCAAAACTTACAATTACCGGTACTGTTAATAAATTAACGACCGTTTTATTTTACGCAATGAATAACTAAAACTGATTTTATTTGTGTTGAACCACTTATTTATAGCAATCTAAATGAATCCTTTATTAATTTAAATTAGCATTTTAATAGGTACAAAATTAAATGTACTTGATACGTTTAATGCTTTGAAACACTTGCCACATTAATTAAAATTAAAGTGTACTTAAACTACTAAGTTGTTGAAAGGTTATGCGTTTGCAATGAGTTAAAAAACACGCGATTAATCGCTTTCAGTGCGCTATAATTGTATAGGGTCTATATGTTATATTCATTATTACCTGATATCTCACAATCTACTGAACGGATTTATACAATTAAGACGTCGTTGGATTTGTCTTGATTGTCCAAGTGTTCTTAGATATGTGACGTTTGACAAAAACAAATATGGCGGTTGTGAGATGTCAAAATAAAGAGGTATGAAAAAAAAGCCTGGCCTGTTGGCTAAGCCGGAGGTCGTAGGTTCTATCTCCACCCAGGATAAAACTTTGTGTAATGAGCACGATGGTTTATTGTGTTTTTGGGTGTTATTTATCTATAATATGTATGTATTTAGAAATGTATGTGTATGTTTATCAGTTGTCTGATTTCAATAGTACAAGCTCTGCTTCGTTTGGGATCAGATGGCTTTGTGTGAGTTGTCCCAAGATATTATTATTATTATTACATATGTAGCTGAATCTACGTCTTACTTTATCCGTATCATCCTGGTGAATTTTGGATTTCACTGATCTACAATCATTTTAATCCCTAATATGGTCTGTTCTTGCGTTCCCGGTACGAAATTCTCATTATATATTTTAATTACTTATCTCATAGCAGATGTATGATAATGATACCCCATTTACCGGCGAAAGGAGGCTCTGATTTTACCGCTCTAAGTACTGAGGTACGTAAATTAATGTGTTTAAAACAATAACTTTGGCTTTAAACCAAGTATTACCACAAGGAGTTTCCACGATGAAGTTTGTACTTTAGGTGGAAACTTCTACTTAGAACTTAATTTGGTTATTGAAGTTATTTTCGAAATTCAACACTATAGACTGTGTTACCCATCGCCCTAGTATACTGTTAACACATTTGAAATTAGGTGCAAAATGGCAGTTAATGGTTGCTTGCTCTTTGAAATAGATTTACGCGCGTGAATTTGCGGTTTCTGGTTTAATGAATAAACAGTATTATATAAATTACAATTTAAAACATTCAATATACAATTTAATACAAACTGATTGCTAAGCCGGAGGTTGTGGGGTTGATCCCCAACCAGGATTTTTTTTGTGTGATGAGCATGATGGTTTATTCTGTGTCTGGGTGTAATATTTATATCAGGTATGTATTTAGAAATAATAAGTAACCCATGTTTATCAGTTATCTGGTTGCTCTGCTTATTATGATTTCAGATAGCTTTGTGTGAGTTGTCCCAAGATTTATTATTATTACTGTCAAAAATTAGGCTATTTCCATTATTATGCATATAAAAAAACATTTGAATAAAAAAATATTAAGCATATTTTTTTATTCAAATGTTTTTTTTTTATTTTAACATAATTTTAGCTATCACGGCGTATATAACCAAGTTCGCCGTAAAAATTGTGTACAAAATCTTATTTCTTAAACTCTTCAGAGAACTCCTCAAATATACACAGGACCTTGAGCAGATATAATGTCCACAAAAGTGACGTTTGTACAACAGCTGCATTAAATAATAGGGGATTAATAATAAAACACAATCATTTAAAAACCCGCCAATATTATTCATGTATCTGAAAGATAGTTTAAGGCCACTCTGCAATTTCCCAAAGATTTAATATTGTCAATTAAATCTTTTGTTTTTCCTGGATAAATATAAAAAAAATCACATTAAGATATTTAACAGTAATACCTATAAATAATTTTAAATAAGAATAACTTCATGTTTTTTTTTGAATAATTAAACAAACATGAAGGATTTAGGTGACAAACACACAAACAGAAGAATTATTTATACTAATATTATATAGCTGAAGAGTTTGTTTGTTTGAACGTGATAATCTCAGGACTACGGGTTCTAATTAAAAAAATATTTTACTGTTGGATAGCCCATTCATTGAGGAAGGCATAGGCTATATAACATCACGCTACAACCCATAGGAGCGGAGCAGCAATGAAAAATGTTGCAAAAACGGGGAAAATTTACGCAGACGACATTGCAGGGATCAGCTAGTAGTACGTATATTTCTTGTCCAAATCTAATTCGTCTGTAAGGTTAGAAATTATTATAATAGTGATCATATCAACTCATATGATGTCCCACTGCAGGACGAGTCTTCCCTGTAGAACCTACTTACCTCGATCCTGGGGTATGGTATTTGCCACAGCCACTTGACTGCCTCTGTGGCGCGGTGGGAGTGTATCCGACTGCTACGCAAGAGGTCGTGGGTTCGATCCCCACCCAGGATAAAACTTTGTGTGATGAGCACGATGGTTGATTCTGTATCTGGGTGTTATTTATCTATAGAATGTATGTATTTAAAAATATTTAAGTATGTTTATCAGTTGTCTGTTTTCCATAGTACAACTCTGCTTAGTTTGGGATCAGATAGCTTTGTGTGAGTTGTCCCAGATATTATTATTATTTTTTTATCCGCTTGGCGAGCGTATTGGCAATTCCAGAAAGACTTTAAAGTAGGCAAAAATAATAGTGGTACGTTACCAAAAATGTTACGGAACAACTTTTCACATCCGCTTTTCCAACAAAGCATTTTTGTTATACGCCATTTAATTTTAGCGACAAAAATATCAGATTTCCAGAGACAATCGCAATAGTTTCTTGAAACGGACCGTATGACAGGTATGATTGATCACAGGACATGGTGTCAACGACCCGCGCTGAATCATTGGAACATTCTGGAATGTTCGTATAATTTCCAGTAGCAGTCAGGCACTTGTCATGCCTTTAAATTGATGAATCCGGGACGCCTCGTTAAGTGGGGGGAAAGTGAATTCTTTGGATATTCCCTTATGATGTATTGGTTTTATTTCACTTAAATCTATTTTTGATTGTAAAGTTAATGATTTTGTTATGAACGGAAACTAATCTGTCAGAATTGTTAACTTTCGACTTTGTTGCACTTTTTTCAGTTCTTTCGAGCCATTTAGCTTGTTTTTTTTCATTTATCTATATTTAACACTAACTGTCCCGCGCAACTTCGTACTGCGTACATTTCCCCCGTTTTTGCAACATTTCTCATTGCTGCTCCGCTCCTAGTGGTCGTATCGTGATGTTATATAGCTTATAGCCTTCCTCGATAAATGGGCTATCTAACAATAAAATATTTTTACAATTGGGATTAGTAGTTTCTGAGATTACCGCGTTCAAACAAACAAACAACTCTTCAGCTTTATAATAATAGTGTAGACAAAAAAAATCACAAGTAGTCCAAACAGTATTTCAAAAAGTATTCGCCTATTTTTGGTCCAGAAATCCAATAAAGCAGTTTGTAGCTGCCATATAAGTTTATCTGACTTTTGTACTGTAGACAAGAGGAATCTGCAATGCAGGGACAGAACAGATCAATAAATCAGCAAGGTGGCCACCGTCTGTCCCATAAATATTTTACCGTTATCTCAAAATTGCCTTTAGAAGTCCAAAAGCGCAGTCTTACCTTGAGAGATCCGGTAAATAAAACCTAGAACTTTAAGGAAATAATATGAATATTCCTTATTTTATTTCTAAGAAGGTATTTTGTAAATCATGCGAATAATATACATCTTACCGAGAGATCCGGTTAATAAAACCTAAAATTTTAAGGAAATAATATGAATATTCTTTATTTTATTTATAAGGTATATTGTAAATCATGCGAATAATTTACATCTTACTGAGAGATCCGGTAAATAAAACTTAAAACTTTAAGGAAATAATATGAATATTCTTTATGGGCTATCCAACAGTGAAAGAATTTTTCAATTCAAATCAGTTGTTCTTGAGATTACCGCGTTCAAACAAACAAACAAACTCTTCAGCTTTATAATATTAGTATAGAATAAGAGTCGGAACCCTCAAAAAATGTTGGTACACTAAGTTGATATTACTTTTTTTTTATATTAGGCAATAATACTTCCAAAGAGTTTCTTACAATACATAATCACGTGAATATTGTACCGTTCTCAATTAGACTAGACCTAAACAAACTATGAACAACTCACTTTCATTCGGGATAGCAAATATTTGCTGACACAAACAGTTCCTCTACCATAAAGATTATGAATTTTGTTTTATGTATTTACTTGTAGACGGAGTCATCAGATAAGCATTATCATTATTGCTACTCTTTATAATTTTTGAATTTACCCCTCCACTATTATTACGTTTTTTTGCACAAAATAATAATCTCCTAACAAAGTACATCGCAGACTAGCTACACAATATTATAAAGCTGAAGAGTTTGTTTGAACGCGATAATCTCAGTAACTACTGGTCAGAATTGATAAAATATTTTACTGTTGGATAGCCCAACATCACGCTATGACCAATAGGAGCGGAGCAGCAATGAAAAATGTTGCAGACGATTGCGAGGGTCAGCTAATAAAGCGTAAGTGTACCTATGTAGGCACAAATGCACTATCTATTTCAGCATTATGTAATGTATAATAATCATATGTATATAATGTCCAGTGGAATGGTAATCAGACATGACCGGAGAAGTTTAGACGCAAAACCGAAGGCTTTGGGCTCTCTAAGACACGGAGAAGAGGCCGGATTTTCTGCGTCGTGGATTTTTTTTGGATATAACTTATTTGATTATAACTTTTTGGATATAACATTATCATGGCAAACAATTGCACTATGTGCATCAAAATTGGAATGGCAAATTGGCGATTTTTTTTATTGTTAAGGCAACTCCCGCAGTAGGGTACAATCCCTGAGTGGCGGGAGACTTTACAAACATACAAGTCACGGACACAAAGTACACCCAGACACGGAACAACAATTTATGGATCACACAAAGTGGTGTCCCTAGTGGGAATCGAACCCACAACCTCTTGCATAGCAGTTGGATACACTCCCACCGCGCCACAGATGCAGTTAAGAATCTCATGGTTTTGTCTCATGAATCTACAACCTGATCGTATATGGGCCGAAAATTTAAATATGGGCAACATTGTCAGTTTCCATATTTCAACTGCAAGACTATTTTCTATTGTACATATTTCAAAATGTATTATTAGTTTAAACATTGAACCGTACATAAATTTTCCGTTCTTTACACCCTCTATTTAACTCGGTAAAGATATAGACACGAACATTAATAACATATGAAACAACGATATATCATAGGATGCATAGTGTTGAAGCGTTTCGCGCTTCTTGAAATATTAGGATGCGCACTGCGCCTAACCGTTTGGCGGAGCTCTTTTAAGTCTATGCTCTCCTGCCTTTTCTCGTGGCTTTGCGCGTGTTTTCTTTGATTTTTACAGCTTAAGTGCTATTTTGATATATAAACTACGTTACTGTAAAGTTTTATCAAAATTCTTTTAGTAGTTTATGTGTGACTCTTTCACAATATTTTCAAATGGTGTTTAAGGTACTACCCTAAATTAAAATGACCACTCAGTTTTGACATTTCTCGGAATGTTATTCTGCAAATTACATTCTCCAGAAATGTCAAAAGTGCCTCTGTGGCGCGGTGGGAGTGTGTGCGACTGCTACGTGTGACACCACTTTGTGTGATCCACAAATTGTTGTTCCGACTCTATGTACTTTGTGTCCATGACTTGTATGTTTGTAAAGTCCCCCGCAACACAGGGCTTGTACTCTAATGCGGGAGTCGTCTTTAAAATATATATAAAAAAAAATTTGTAAAATTGTAAACAAAATGGGTCGTGATGAAATTTGGCACAGAAATATATTATTGTCTTAAAAATAGCACATAGACTATAATGCTGGAAAAATGTGAAATTTCCCGCGAACGAAGTCGAGGGGAACAGCTTAGTAAAAAGTAAACGCTTTCCGCTATTTTGCTAGTGTCATCGCAACCTAAATATTTGTAACAAGACATTGAAAATATACTCATAAATAAAACACGTACCCCTCATTAATCATTGTAATAAAACGCGAAGTATTAATCTTGGCGTTTTAACTTGATGTGAGTTATGTATTTGAATATTCTCGATCCATTTTGAGCTCTGAGATTTTCGCTTTACTTTGTTAGTTTAAACTAGCTTATTGCTTTTATTTGTGTTTTAATAATTCGTGTTTAGTCGAAGGCAGTTGTTTTTTAGAAATAATAAAAAAAAAAATCCCGACTGTAAGGAAGGGTTATGTTTTTGGCACGTATCTTGTATGTGTATGTATACATGTATGTAATATTCTTTATTACCTCATATCTCACAAACCACCGAACGGATTTATACAATTCAGACGTAGTTAGATTCGTCTTGACCGCCCAAGTGTTCTTAGATAGGTGACGGTTGAAAAAAACAAACTGTGAGATGTTAAAATAAAGAGGTGTGGAAAAAAAAGTTGTTTCGAATACTGCAATATGGGTATCAAATTAAAGGGCTCATCTTAAGCATTTCAAAAAGGTATAATATGATCATGACTGTAAAACTAAAAAAGTTAGTTAGCAACCATTCTTTTTTCAATTTTCAATACTTGGCAATAGCTGTGATAAAATTTTGTTGTTACATCCTACAACCACTCGAAAGTATTAAATATAGAAATAAATTTAAAAAATAACATAACCCGCCTGCATAAAAAAGATGAAGACAAGATATATAAAGAATTATATAATTTCATGCAGCCGGAGGCAATAATTAATGTCGATGAACTTAGTACCGCCGACTGCTTGAAAAATAAAAAAAACCCGTTATTTTTTATTTTATTTTAGAAAAAAAAAAGATGACTAGCAATATGGAATTGTGGGTTCCAAATTACTAGTAATCCTGTTAACCCCTGAAGCTAAGCTCAATGGCTTGTGTTAGGAGTGGGTTCACGTCGATAGTATTATGGGTAGGATTCGAACCCGCGACCTCACGATTGCGAGTCCGATGCCTTAGCCATTAGGGTACCGCCGCTATGGTTTTTAGTTGGGATTTTAGGTTTGTCCGTTGTTTCGTTTAGCAACTAGTAATCTAGTACCAATTTAGTCATCAGGCAACTGATTTTAACTATTGACTCGCGGCATATATGTGGCAAAAATATTTTTTTTTTTATTGAAGTAAGTATGAGTTTTACAAAATAGGAAAATCTACACTCCATTAATGTGTAAAATTATTTAAAAAAAGTGAAAATTATATCTTAAATTACAAAATATCTACGCGATCTTGCCAAAAGAAAAGCATCTTTCAGTTGCCTTTCGTATTGATATTATGATAAATTTAAACGAAATTCAAAACTCATCACGGAGTGACATCCTCACGGCGCACAATGGGACAAAACGCTTCACTCGTCGTCATCGTTTCGACGACATGAAGCGAGCCGCCCACTTCACCCCATGCGATGTCCGCACGTATGACTCATTTCACGAAATCCATTTCATATTTTTCCGCACTCGTACAGTACATTGTACGGTCACCGACAGACGCTTAACAGATCCAACTTCACGAGCGGAAAAATTCGAAAATTAATTGAGCTATCCATTGTTTTTCATATTTGTTTTATTTTAAGCTGACTGTCCTGTAGGTCTAGTGTTAATTCAGGGGTCGTGGATTTGATTTCTACCTCGTATATACTTTATGCCGTATATGAGTGGTCCTAAGATATTTATTTGTTTGACTCAGAGAGTTTAAGCAATGTCACCACTGTCAGTCTAACGTCTAGTCTCAATAATCTAACTATCGATGGATTTGGCTACTAGAGGTATATATTTGACATAAGCTCCATACAAAATATGTCAAAATTCTACCTCTAGTAGTCAAATCCATCGATAGATAGATTATTGAAACCGGCCGTTAGATAGCACGTTAAACCGTCCATTGGTTTGTCAAGACAGATTTTTGTGGGAAAATTGATAGTGCATTCGTATTTGTGAACAACTTGTGCATAATAATCTCTAATGAAATTATTGTTTTTAAACTTTCGCGATTTTTTTTGCGCAATTTTTATTGCAGCGATCGTGGTCGCGGGTCGACATGACCCATGACATGAGTCAACCCGTGACCACAATCGGTGTAATTCGATCGAAACGTCAGGTGAATAAAAGGTTCGTACCTTTAAATAATTCACGCGATTAAGTCCCGAAATATATCTTATCGGATGAAATTAATCGGAGACTAGCCACCTACGTCATGCCACATCTGAAGCCTGTTAGGAAACCCATACCTACATTATTGCATGACAGTTTCGTTAAAATTCTTGCTTCGATTCGTAAGTTGTTGTTGTGTCAAAATTATTTTTGAAAACCTGTAATTGTAAAGCGATTTATGGTGCTAACTACATCAACTCTACACTGAATAGTACAGACTTTGATTCAAGTTAAATAAAAATATTTCTATTTCAACATAAAATAAATTCAATTCAAGTATCGAATTTTTTCAACAGATATGGCACTTGAAAGTTATCGAAGCCTTTCATTGAAATAAATATAATATTTTCAGTTACTATTACCACAAAAATAGGTACAAGAGAAAAGTTTTCTTATACTTTTGTATAACAAAACAGTTGTCTTTGAAATTATTTATAAAGAAGTTGTTGTTCATTTGAATATGACCTTTAACCTTTCCACAATGGCATACCCCCGAATACTTAAAATACATTGCTTTGTTTTTGGGTTCAAAACTATTTCTATCGTTACTATTCACTTTTATATTTTCCGATTCCATTAGGCAAGTAACTTGTATGCAAGTTGCGAATTGCATACAATTTGAACAAACCTGCATACAAGCTACAACTAGTATGAGGTAGTTCGAACTTGTAACATTACATTTTTATTCTAAATACCTAAGTTTTTCGAAAACATCTTTCCAAATGTGACGTCATATTGTAAGTAGGATCTGCCTAATCGAATAGCTTATTAAAAGTTTACGGCGTTTCAATACTAAGTAGTGTTTAAATATTCTCCTGATAGCTATTTAGAAAATATATATAATGTTCAATCTAGATTGCGATCACGTGATCGTAATTAGCGATCTTGATCCAGATTGACTGTGTAATGTGTTGGATTGACGGATCGCGACATGTCACAACTAGTCGAATCAAAATGTATTATTCTATTCTGATCCGCGACCTTGATCAGATCACGATCTGGATTTAGCGTGTGTCGAGAGCATTTACTATGAAGTTTGCATTCTGTATCTACTATCAGTAAAATCTTCCATGCAACAAGATTTTAAAAGAACCACCATGACAACACATTTCAAAATTGGTTGGGAGATGCAATTATTTCCTTCAACATTTACATGGGGGCTTACAAATCGAATCAGTGGTAGAGGATTAAATAAATCGCCCATTTCATTCCCTCTAATAAACTCTAATGAAAGCAACCCTCACATATGCGCTTGCAATAATTCAAAATGGGGCTTGTGATTTTATACGCAGTGTGGTGGGGTATGGTGTTCTGTTTTGAACAATTACTGCCAATATTGATGGAATACGTTTACATGATGCGATTACTTTCAGAGTTAAAAATTAGGGAGCTTTTATTTACATTCAGACACGAAATAACAAAAATCACACTAATATTATAAATGCGAAAGTTTGTGAGTATGTGAGTGTGTATGTTTGTTACTTCTTTACGTCTAAATGGCTGGAGCGATTTTAATAAAATTTGGTATAGAGTTAGCTGACACCCTGGATTAACACATAGGCTAATAAACCGCGGGTAACACCGCGGGGCACAGCTAGTGTTATAATAAAATAGTGGTAGAGATTTTTTTTTTTTTTTAGAAAGAAATAAGTATGTGAGTATTTTATTAAAATGAAAATTTTCAATGTTATTAAATACATTAATTACCCTACGAACTAATTATACACAAACAATTAACATTATTTACAACTTACCTAGTAAAGTACAAAAAAAAGGATTAAAAAATAAAGGTGGGAGTAACAACCAGTTTAGGCGTCGAAGAATTCCTCCCCATCGATGTCAAACGGAATAGTGCCCAGAAGGCTGGCAGCATTGCCACGTTGTATGGCAATGCTGAGAATATGGTAGAGAATTAACCATAATTACCTAAAATCATCCTACTATCTTGAAAATATCCTTTAATTAACTAGAACGATTGAAACCTAGTGTAATAAGTAGACTTCTGAGCTCAGACTTACAGTGATCAACTGACTACCTTTTTTTTTTAAAGATGACTAGCAATGTGGGATTGTGGTCCCACATTACTAGCAATCCTGTTAACCTCTCCAGCTAAGCTCTATGGCTTGTGTTAGGAGTGGGTTCACGTCGGTAGTATAATGGTCAGGATTCGAACCCACGACCTCACAATTGCGAGACCGATGCCTTAGCCATTTTAGGCTACCGCGCTTTATGTGGTCAACAAATCAAAATGTTTAAGTGATCAACTGACTACCTGTCAGCAGGCTACGTTTTACACATTTACAGAATCGCCGATCTACATACAGGCACTGGTATCATATTGTGCCTTCCTTGTCTAAATTCCTATCATACACAATCCAATGCCGATATTTGACAGAATAATTGGCATACAAAGAGAGTTCTGAATTTATGTAGTTTAAAAAATACTACCTAGCTTTAAGCCTCGTCAAACGTCAAACAATGTGAGCATATATCAACTGAAATATCTATCGAAACACAGCCTGTTCGTACTAAAAACGTGAAAAAATTCAAAGCTCAAACTAGAATTCGGATGAAGTATTAATCTATCTTGAAATTCGATGTCAACTTTTTTACGGTTCATGTTTCAAAGAAGTCCAACAGGCGTATCCTTGCATCGTTTCCTATGAAGGGGATTCAGTACAAAAATAAAGGGAACTTAATAACAGGTTTGATGTAGCACTGTAATTTGAACACGCCTCGAGGGTAGTGACATTTATAAAATTACTATGACACGTGTTTATGTTATAATTACAGACGTGCGATACTAGAATTCACGAAACGGTAATTTCCTATGATTGTGTAATTAATGTGCTCTGTCAGACTGCATGCTTGTGAGCGATTATTCTGTTATTAATTTTGTTCCCATCTTCGCAACATTGCCTGAGTTTCCATAACAATTTTTATGAAATTTGTTTTGTAGTTTCACAGATAATATCATTTATTTTTTAACCTTCTTTAAAATCTGAGATACCTCTTACTTTTCTTCTTTTTCTTACACCTAGTTTCAGTAGTTTCAATGTTTCCTACATTTCATTTCTCGTTTTACTAACTTAAGGAATAATAAAAAAAAACAAGTTTGTTTAGCTTCAAATGACTGGATAACGTATAACGTTTGAGGATTACATATAGACCGACAATAAACCTTAACTACTAGTTGTGAAATACACAATTTTGTGTCAAATCCGCAATAGTTCTACGCGCAGTATGTATTTGACATGACCGATTCACCATTATGTGCAGTATTTTTTTTTACAAAAGGTAACTAGCAATGTGCCCCCCCACCTGAGCTGAAAGGCTAGTGTTAGGAGCGGGTTCACGTCGGAAGTACAATGGGTAGGATTCGAAATCCCGACCGCACGATTGCGAGTCCGATGAATTACCCAATAGGCTACTGCCGCTACAGTATGCATTTTGACAATTCTTTAATTTCTATAAGTTATTACATTTATAAAAAGGAATAAATCTTTCCAGCCATGGATACTTACTTCTCAACTCTATTCAAAACACCAATCCCCTTACGCACATATGACAGAAAGTCAAGCAAGTAATATCTATGTAATAATGTGTCACAAACATATAGCACGTGTAAGGATGCACGTCAACGCGCGCACCTACTCGCATTGTTCCACGCCACAAATACGCTGAGTCTGCAACCGCTCTTAATCGCTAATCGTTAACGATGGGACATGACTTTACTTAAAACGTTCACTTCCGACGAATTACGCGACGTAACTTAATTTAGTTGCTTTTTAATACGAATATTTTTGATAAGCTATGATTAATTACACCCTTTTGTGCGTTTCAGCCGGGGTTTTTTACGGTGACGGCTTTAATTAAAAATGCTTTCTTGATGTTAGAGTTTTGGTTTTGACAATTATTTTGGAAATAATTACGTTTCTGATTTTAAAAGAAATGGGAAGCATTCCATTCAAGATTGGATCCCATATTACAAGTTGTCTTGTCAACTTAGCAAGGGTGCTGGTATGACTATAATTTTAAGAAATAAACAAGAAATACAAAATATTATGTAAACCAATAAGAAATGTATGATCAAATTATTATGCCAATAAATTATGCCAATGCCAATTGGAGTGTTCACCCTAAAATGAACAAAACATGTGTTTTATTTTTTTAATTTTTGACTCTTCATTTGGGTTTCTCTGATTTTGTAGAAAAAAAAAAACAAAAATAAATAAGACCAGCCGTTTTTCAATTTTAACCATATTTTAGATTGTGCGTAAGCTCGTACATTAGCTTATTTATTAATATTGCTCAAGTAATTATCATACCGACATTTTGAAATGTCTCAACCATAGAGTTTATCATATTTTTATCACCAGACATTATATCCAAAGTACTCTGATATCGTCACAGATATACCTTCATTCATACCTACAGATACTTCCTTACAGTTTGCCAAGGGTAGATCCCACCAACATTATACAGATAAAATGTGCTTGCGTTTTATCGCTATCCATTATTTTTGCTTACAATTAAACTGAGTAACAGTATAGATAATCTGCTTTAATATTGTCCACAAGGGACTGTTAGCTACGTAATGGAGATATGCTAATGTAATTTGGACTTGTCAACAAGAAAACACGCCTAGTTTATAAGGTAAAGGTGATATGTTAGTTCTAGACAAGTAAATTAATAAGTAGGGGAAACCACCTAATTATTGGCTTCGCTCGGTGTTTTTTTAAACGTTTTCTATAAATAAAACCTAGCTAGAACAATTTATCGCCCCCGAAACCCCTTGCATACAAAATTTCATGAAATTTGTTGAATGCGTTGCCGAGATACAGATTATAACTAGTCCGGCCATAAATACATAAACACTTTTCTTTTTTTTAACGCGTTTATTATTATTAATAGTTTTCGTATCATTATCTTGGAAATATAGCAAACTAATAGTATTTAAGATCTTTAATAACCAACCTATGTTTAACAAATAAATAATTCTGATTCTAATTCTTGGCGGCCTCTGTGGCGCGGTGGGAGTGTGTCCGACTGCTGCGCAAGAGGTCGTGGGTTCGATTCCCACACGGGATACTTAGTGTTCGTGAATTGAATGTTTATAACACCGTAATGCGGGAGTCATCATTAAAAAAATATATACATTATGGTTTGGGGTGTCAAAGAAAACAGGATTGCGGTAATCGCCTTTCACAAAGTGGGTATGGAGCCGTCGGTCATATTCCAGACATTTCAAAAGCTTGGTATCAGCTGTATGTTCGTATATCGTACTATCAACAGATACAACAACTCTTCCTCTGTCGAAGACCATAGAAGATCGGAGCAGCCGCGTGCTGTTAGAACCACAAAGGCTGTTAAAACCAGAATTCGTCAAAATCCTATTAGGAAGCAAAAAATCATATCGCGAGAAATGAAGATTCCCGCTCTGTCACGTATAATAAAACAAGACCTGAAGCTCGGTGCTTATCGTCGTTATACAGGACATGCCCTAAATCAATCTTTACAATTAAAGAGAGTGGATCGATCAAAACGCCTTCTGTCGCGATACGCAGATGAAGGGCACAGAAATATCCTCTGTACCGATGAAAAAAAATCACGATTGAAGAGCACTACAATGAGCAAAATGATAAAGTGTACGCTCACAGTTCTAAAGAAGCTGCTCAAGTGATCGGAAAGGTACAGCGTGGTCATCATCCTGCGTCAGTGATAGTTTGGTGGGGCTTGTCTTACCAAGGCGTCATAAAGCTACATTTTTGTGAAAAAGGTGTGAAAACTTCAGCCAAAGTGTATCAGGAGACAGTCTTGGATCGTGTTTTGAAACCCCTCAGCAATACACTTTTTAAAAATGTACCGTGAACTTTCCAGCAGGACTCTGCACCTTCTCTTCATACCGAACTTGAAAAATGAATGGTTTCGTTGTTTTTTTTTACGAGTACCAAGGATTGGGTGGTTTACTCTACTAGTTTTCGTCCGCGGCTGCGCTTGCGTTGATGTCGAATTCCCTGGGTTTAACTATCTCCATTTAAAATTTCATCAAAATCAGTTCAGCATAAAAACATAACAGACAGACAGATTTACTTTCACATTTATAATATTATATTAGTTTCGATATTAAACAACAAAGAAAATGTCGAGGATTCAGAAAGCTAAGTTTATGATCATCGCTCCGACACGGCTCATAACTTCCAATAAAATTACAACTTAAAATCGTGTGCGTTAAAGTACATTTTAAAAATGACAAAATAAAGTGCGGTGACGGAACAGCGATTCAACCCTTATTAACTGGAAATATTCGTGCAATGGACGAATCGTAAAACATATGTGAGGGATCGTGTATAAATAAAAAACAGGGCAAGTGGATGTCTGACCACGCTCAATGTAGGGTTCCGTAGTCCCCCATCCGAATGAGCGAAGTGGGTTTTCTGTTGTTTTTGTTTGATACTACTAACAAAGTTACCTAAGTATTTTTCAATGGAATATGTATGATAATTTTGTTACTTTTCACTTAATCAGCTGTTGTTTGAATGCATTCTTAGATGTGATTGTTTTCCTTTTAATGTCACTACTACCTTGATTTTTTATACATACCCAAATTCAACCATTTAGCTGGCAGGGGGAAGGACACTTGAATCTAACTAACCGAAAAATAGTCTTTACAACCTCAAAATGTTTTTAAAAGACCTATATAATACCACAAACGGTGGGGTAGGTGAGACAAAAAAATCACATTACTACTACTACTTTACCTTAAACGGTAACTACCTTCATTTTTGACGTGACAACGTCTTATAATTCGATGGCGCCGGCTGAATGCACGAAAAAACATGACTCATGAGGCGTTACCTCGCTCTGAGGCGTTACATTTAAGTGCAAGCGAGAGCGCGGAACGAGCGACAAAGAGGCACAATCGGCCTCCGCGTTCGGCAGGAAACCATTCCATCAGTATTTTCTTATGACGTTGTCACGTTCAACTATCGTCAGTAAACCGACTTTACAGACAACCGTTTTTATTTTATTATTTTACTTAATCCAAAATTACAGCGGACGGACGAACGGATATGGCGAAACTATAAGGGTTCTGTTATGCCATTTTGGCTACGGAACCCTAAAAACGGTATAGCGCAGAAATCTGAAACAACACGTTGGGTTTTTCAAGGTGTAACCTCATACTCCAAACTAATATTATAAGGCGGCAGTAGCCTAATGGTTAAGGCATCGGACTAGCAATCGTAAGGTGGTAGGTTTAAATCCTATCCATTATACCACCGACGTGAACCCACTCCTAACACAAGCCATTAAGCTTAGCTGGAGGGGTTAACAGGATTGCTAGTAAAGTGAGACTCACAATCCCACATTGCTAGTTATCTAAAAAAAATGTGAAAGTAACTTTAACTGCCTCTGTGGCGCGATGGGAGTGTGACCGACTGCAACGCAAGAACGACCTCTTGCGTAGCAGTCGGACACACGATCGATCGGAGGATTCGATTCCCACATGGGACACCACTTTGTGTGATCCACAAATAGTTGTTCCGAGTCTGGGTGTACTTGTGTCCGTGACTTATATATTTATAAAGTCCCCTGCTACACAGGGTTTGTACCCTAATGCTCTCAGGAGTCTTCTTTTTTAAGAAAAAAAACGATGTCTGTCTGTAACGCTATCACGCTTCAACCGCTGATCTGATTAAGATGAAATTTGGATTGTAGATAGTTTGAGTCGTGTATATTTTTTATCGCTATAACGAACAAGCTGAAGCCGTGAGCCAAAGCTAGTTGAAGATAAAAATAACATTTAACCCGTCCGTGCAGTCATTATTGTAACAAATCTTATTCGAAAATCATAAACAGAACACAGTCCACCCGTTTTTCAAAACGGAAAACTGTCAACATTTCAATGGTACAAGATAAGCCCTGTACAGTCAAAACAATTGTTAGATATAAATCGTATTTAACGCTTCACAATTGTCTTAGATCAAGACGGATTGCTTTGTCTCCTAAATCTAGATTAACTATGTTGAGACAGTGACTCAGAGGCTTCGGTTTCATTATTCCGGGCCCATTGTTTTCGTAGATTGGTCTTTAACACGATAATTTTTCTGTGTCCACGACCGCAGTTTTAATTATAAACCTTAAAGAAGCGTAATTTATTTAAAAGTCTGACTTGATTGAGAGTGAAGACTAATGGTTTTGATATCGAACTAGTGGTTTTAAACACGAGATATTTTAAATGTTGATAAACTTTTGCGATAACGAAAATATATAATAATATCTTGGGACAACTCATACACCGCTATCTGATCCCAAACTAAGCTGAGCTTGTACTATGGAAACCAGACAACTGATAAACATACTTATATATTTCTAAATACATACATGTTATAGATAAATAACACCCAGACACAGAATAAACCATCGTGCTCATCACACAAAGTTTTATCCTGGGTGGGGATCGAACCCACGACCTCTTGCGTAGCAGTCGGATACACTCCCACCGCGCCACAGAGGCAATCAAATATATATTACAGGTCTTAATCGCGTGAATAATTTAAGGCAAAGTACCTTGTTTTATTACTTTAAATTATTCACGCGATTAAGACCCGTAATATATATATTTTTACGAGATTTTTTTTAAATATAAAAAAAATCTTGCGTTGTCGATGCCTAGGTTAGAATACCTCTGTGACAAATTTTACCAAAATTTTGTTGGTATGTTAATATAGGGCTTTGATAATTATATTACTCTGACATGGTCATCGAGATCACATGTTGGTACTTATGTAATAATCTCAATGATCACGGTTCTCGTATTCAGATATATACGACTAGCTGACCCGCGCAACTTCGTTTGCGTAAATTTTCCCCGTTTTTGCAACATTTCTCATTGCTGCTCCGCTCCTATTGGTCGTAGCGTGATGTTATATAGCCTATAGCCTTTCTCAACAAATGGGCTATCTAACAGTGAAATATTTTTTTTAATTCGGATCAGTATCCTGTGATTTCCGCTTTCAAACAAACAAACTCTTCCGCTTTATATTATTAGTATAGATAATATTATTTAAATAATGGGCATAAGGTTCACAGTTAAGTACCAACACCATACATTGTTTAAATTTATATTTTGCCTTTAATAACAATGTTCAAAGTGAAAATATAATTGAATGATGATACAAATATTTCACTCCAGTGCCGAAACTCTTTTGATACGGGCTAAAACTTTTACAAACCTTATAGATTTTATATTTAAAGTAGTGGCCTTTTGATTTCACCGTGAAAGTATTGAGGTGATTCCACGGCTAATTTTAGCAAAAATACAAAAGAATAGGTATTGCTTTGTTTACCAAAAATAAAAGAATAGGTAAAGCTATTTTAACATACTTCAGAAAAGTATGTTATGTATTCGATACGTGGAGCTGACCCGCGCCACCTCGTCTACGTAAATTTTCCCCGTTTTTGCAACATTTTTCCTTGCTGCTCTGCTCCTATTAGTTGTGATGTTTTAAAGCCTATAACCTACCTCGATAAATGGGCTATTCCAGAGTATTTTTTTTCTATTCGGACCAAATATTTCCTAAGATTGTTGCATTCAAACAAACAAACAAACAAACTTTTCAGCTTTATAATATTAGTATAGATTATCGAAATTGCATGATTTTCACATAATATGACGATCGATTAGGGATTTTAAATAAATTTATGAAATTAAAAAAATGTTAATGATTTATCCCAAATTAAAGGTCATATTGTGACAATTTATTTTTGATGGGATAACGTGTTATAAATCGATGACCGGCTGCCCTCACGAAAGTATCTAAAAAAAGTCACGTTATTGATTGGTTGCCAAGCAACAGCGAATGACGATTGCAGCGACATGACATGAGATACATTTTTTTTAACAACTATTTGTGGATCACACAAAGTGGTGTCACGTGTGGGAATCGAACCCACGACCTCTTGCGTGGCAGTAGGACACACTCCCACCGCGACACAGAGGCAGTCCATCATCAGCCTATCGCAGTCCACTGCTGGACATAGGCCTCTCCAATTGCACGCCACTTTGTTCTATCTTCGGCTTCTCGCATCCAGCTCCTGCCAGCCGTTTTGCGTAAATCATCACTCCACCTGGCCTGAGGGCGTCCTACACTATGTTTGCCGTACCGTGGTCTCCACTCAAGAACTCGTTTACCCCAACGGTTGTCGGTTCTTCGGCAAATATGGCCAGCCCACTGCCACTTCAGCTTGCTAATGCGGTGGGCTATGTCGATAACTATGGTTCTCTGCCGGATCACCTCATTTCTGATTTTGTCCCTAAGAGAAACTCCGAGCATAGCCCTTTCCATAGCCCGCTGAGCGACTTTGAACTTGTGGACTAGCCGTACCGTCAGTGTCCACGTTTCGGCTCCGTATGTCATGACGGGTAGGACGCACTGATTAAAGACTTTAGTCTTTAGACATTGTGGAATCGACGATCGACGAGACAGAGGCAGTCAATTGGAACTAACGTTATTGACGTTATTTGATTTGTTACTACCAATATTTTCAAAGTTGCTGGAAAAAGTGATATACGCACGTTTAAACAATTATCTAGAGAAGTATAAATTGCTAAATGAAGCTCAATGTGGATTTTGCCAAAAACCGCTCCACATCGCTTGCTATTTTTAAAATCCTAAAAGGTATACTTGATGCAATGAATGTGAGAATGCCTGCGACATCTGTACTTCTGGATATGTCTCAAGCCTTTGTCTGTGTCAATCATATAATTTTACTTAAACAGTTAAACCTAATCGGTGTAAGAGGGATAGCTTTGAAACTTTTTGAGAGTAATTTGACTAATAGAAAGCAAGCGACTGAAATAGCATACCATAATATTAACACTAGTACTGCTATGAGTACCAGGTCTTCCTACAATGTAATAAAAGTTGGAGTGCCGCAAGGGAGTATTTTAGGACCCTTGCTATTCATAATTTACATTAATGAATTCCCAAACATGATACAATATCAAAGCGTACTATTTGCCGATGATATATCTATATTAATTACTGGTGATAGCTTAACACAAACAGAATATGAAAATAAAATAAATAATACGGTGTCGAAAGTAATTGAATGGTTAAGACAATTAAATTTAACAATAAACTTAAAAAAAACAAAGATATACAATTTCGACCACATCAGGCTATACATGAAAAACTAGCAATACAATACAAAGGAAAATTCATAGAAGAAACAAACACATCTAAATTTCTAGGTCTATATTTAGATAACCATCTTAATTGGAAAATGCATAGACCAGCTTAATAATAAAATAAGGTCATACTGTTATACATTACATGTAATAATCAACACAACAAATGTCGAAACAGCCCAGTCAGCATATTATGCTAAAATTTATTCATTGTTGAATTATGGTATTATTTATTGGGGAAACGCCGTAGATTCTGACAGCACATTTATATTACAAAAAAGATGTATCCGAATCATTCATAACATTGACAGGCAGACATCATGCAGAACAATATTTAAAGAACATAAATATCTCATTCTAACAGGAATATACATACTACAGGCAGCTTCGTAAAAAAACACAGCACATACTTTCCGAAAAAAAGCACTTTAAATTATAATAAAATATTACGAAATAGAAGCAATATAATATTGCCTCATGCTAGAACGGATTTTTTTAAAAGGAATAAATACTTTTCTTATATAAAATCTACAACCACTTACCAAATGACATTAAGCAATTAGATATGCCACGGTTTGAGAGAACGCTTAAAAAAATGTTAATAGATCGTTGTTTCTATAAACTTACAGAGTATTTTATATATAATTATGTTGAATTTATTACTGTTTTAATCATATAATTAATCTTAGATAAAATTGCATGCCTAATGAGGTACATTGTGTTGCACACCATTACTTTTGAGACCACATATTTTGTAATACCACAATTACTGCAATAAAATCCATTTCATTTCATTTCATTGATTGCTAAACAACGCGAATGGCAATATATCCTCAATAAAATAAGTGAAATTGTCGTCCTTAAAAGACTTTGTAGATCGATACATTTTTGAAGTCTGTCTTTTTTAAATTACTTTTTGTTAGATTTTTTAAACGAAGAAACAATATAATATTACAAGAAAGTGAAGAAGCTTCGTCAATTCTTGGGAAATAAAGAGCGTTCCATCTGCGTTTTGTCGCATTGTGAACGAAAATATCAAACAAATTGATATACAATTTTCCGTCGCACTTGAGCCATTCAGAGTAATCAAAAAAGTCTTACAATTTTTCACATTTATTTGTGACACCTCTGACCTACTCTGGCAAAAATTTCAGGAAAAAAAATGAAAATTTATATTTCAATGTACCCCGTTCTTCGAACCAATAAATTATACCGCAGTTGGAATTGTATTTTCACGATTCACACCTATTTGTGTTGGAGCAATAAATACCAATTTGCGTATTTCGTACGCGACGTTATTACTTCGCAATTATTATTTACAATTCTCAACGAGATCCAGTATTCCTTGGTAATAAATGTTTAGCAAATATACCTACTGTGATATGGGTCAAACGAACGTTTTTTTTTATAATATGAGATTATTATTAAGAAAACACGGCGAGAAAACTCCTTCCTTTTCCTTACAAAACTTTGAAGATATTTTGGCATCTATCAATTTGCATTAATGTATAGCAAATTTTGACCTTACCCATGATGCTGTAATACTGTCGAAACGTCGGACAATAAACAAGGTATTTTACCATAAATTATTCACGTGAATAAGACCCGTAGTATATTTATATATATATAATTTCATAAAGTGTTATTGAATATGGTATGTTTAAAAAAAAACCTAATTATTCAAGCTAATACAAGTTAAAAAAATGCTTTATTTCAATTGAAAAAACAGCTCTGTTATTTGCAAAAAAATGCCAGTTTACTCTCAAGAAAGGTAAACAATTTTTGAACCTCTCATACCAACCCTCTTAGTATAAGAGGTTGGCTTCGTCTAAATATAGTCGAAGGATTTGTTCACGGTAGGAATAATACAATGTAAATAAAACTAGGTACATTGGAGAAGATGAAGTATAGGTACATAGATTTAAAGTAAATTATAATAGACGTTGCCTGAATAATAGACAAACCTTTTACGTAGTCGGAAAAAGAATCTTAATCTTAATCTTAATCTAAAGACCATACACTACTAGCTATAGCCCACGGCTTAGACCCGGTGGTTGTCAGTTATCGCGGTCAAAAGTATTTAATGTCTTTTCCCGGATCCATTCAATTCCATCAAATTTGATTTTTAGTATGTAGAGTTTGAGTCCCGGGAAGCGTAAAAACGTATTAATTTTGAAAAATTTTAGTCGTAATTTTGTTTATAGTAATCTAATATTTTCACACTATACAAAGTTAATTTTCAAAGAGACACCTCAACAAAGATTATTACTTCAAGAAGTCATATAAAAAAAACAATATTTTGAAAACTTCCAGAGTTATATGCTATTATTAATTTAGATTACGCGAAACAGGATTCGGCTCTCTCAAAAATTTATATAGAAAACCTAAATATTAGGACACGAAAAAAATTGTGTCACGTGTCAAAGAGTTTTAAGGATATGGCTTAATATGATCCCGCCAATAAATCTTGAAGTTGCAAAAAATGCAAAAACGAGCATTTTCGTATTGTCATTGTCATGGCGGTCGTAATCTAACATATGTACGAACGAATATTCTAGTTTATTTTGACCTGCGCTTCTGCGCATTGTGAAGTAATGGTTGTGTGCGGAAAAGCGAGGCCGGCGATCGTGTCGCTGTGTACGTAGCGCTAAATAAATAATTGTCTCAGTGTAATGCCCCCTTAAAGTTGTCTCGTGTTCTTCGTTTATAGTGCTCATTGCGTCAATCCATAGTTATTATTGAAATAAGTTATGACTACATTTACATTGCATTGTGAATAATTACTGAATGATTGATTGATTGATTAATTAATTGTAAAATATAACATGGTCCAAAAGTTTTCTCGTGTTCTTCGCAATATCGTGCTCATTGCGTCGCGTAGTACGTAATCCATAGTTATTATTGAAATAAGTGATGATTACATTTTACAATACATTGTGAATAATTACTGAATTAATTATTGGTTGATTAATTAATTAATTGTAAAATATAACATGGTCCAAAAGATTTTGGCAGTAACACAATAGAATGGAGTTACCCCATCGGATTGTGTTACTTTTCTGAGCAAACTACTTTCAGATTTGCACTATAGGTACCAAAAGTAACGTTATATATTCAGGTATTATTGTATCCATCTATCATACGAAAGAGGCAACATGTGCCAAATAATGTATTGTAAAACAAAGCGACTGAGTAGAGTTTCATACAGAGTCGAAAAAAAGTGCTTTAAGTTTGTTTTCGTTTGTTGTATTTATTTTTTTACTTATTTCCACTTTGCTTATCGAGGTTTATCTTATCTTTGGTATTTAGATATCTTAGTATATACGACTACTAATATTTCGATGGCTCCTACGTATAAGTACTATCGTAAGTTTAAAAAATGTGTGGCACTCGGGGGCTGCCGCGGTATAGCTATTGCATAGCATTTTTATTAACTTATGCAATTGCAGAAAAAAAAAATATTAAAAAAAAAACATTTCATTTCGGAGCAGCTCGTCTCGATCCGTGCGAGCTTTGTACAGTCTTACCATATACATATACGTTAAGCGAACGCTCGGCGGAGCTACATGGTAGACGGAGTGGGGGTGTTAGGTTTTATTTTCGTTACGGAATTTATGATTCGGTCGCCGCGTTAAAGCCCGAGCCTGCGATACAAGCTATACAATAGCTTTTAAATTTTCAGTTTTTATATTCCTACTCTAGTGTATTAAAATGAAAATTTACAATGTTATTAAATACATTATGCTTGATCACTTTAATATAAACTAATAACATTATCTAATTAATAAACATCATAAACATTTTCATAATTCCTTTAACATTTCAATTTAATTGAAAACAAAACGAATAAAACAACAAAAACAAACAATGTAAACAAATTTGTAAATGCAGTTGTGAATATAATAATTAATATCATTTGTGATTTCACAGCCAAATCCTTTGAATGTATACCAAAGAATTATTATAATAACTTTGAAGCTAACATGGATTGTCTGTCATTGTGTAACAAGCAAAATCCTAGCTCCATTTAAACGTCAATCAAAAGCTATCTAGATTTTAGGTTAAAAACCCTCGGAGATACTCCATCTTTTTCATTCAACATAGGTATAAAAGAGACGGCACGTAGCTTCATTCATCACTCATATCAGAGATATGAAAGTATACGAAGACAAAAAGTTGTGAACGCGATTCGGAACGCTTTGGCTTTTGCTTCTTTTGCTACGGCATTCCATAGGCGTTTAGAAAATGAAAATGTTTCTAGTCTTTTTGTACATTGTGATTAAAGGCGACAAATAAAAGAACTTCGAAATCAAGATTTTTGCATTGGGTAATGTTTTGTTTTCGATTTTTCTTATTCGTGAATACATAAAGGCCTATCTAATACTATATTTATTTGTAGGTACTATGAGTAATTAAATGTTGAGGGTTTGATTCTCATTCGGGACCCACCCAGGATAAAACTTTGCGTGATGAGCACGATGGTTTATTCTGTGTCTGGGTGTTATTTATCTATAATATGTATGTATTTAGTTCAGTTGTCTGGTATCCATAGTACAAGCTCTGCTTAGTTTAGTATCAGATAGCGTTGTGTGAGTTGTCCCAAGATATTATCATCATTATTATTAATAATTCATAGTTCTGAATTTGAGTGTACTTGCATCTGTGTTCGTTTGTAAAGTATCACCTGTACTATCCTGTGACAAAAAATCCGGACATGTGCGAATTGGACTCGCCCACTGAGGGTTCCGTAAAAAATAGTAGGTATATATTATAAATAGATCAGGACTTGAGTCTCACAGTTTTTTACTTTCATATAATTTAAAAACAAATGTATAGTTTTCAGACATTTTCCTATACTTGTACATTGTCTACGAAAAATGTCCTATAACTTTTGATTCCTTTGAGAGTGCCGAAATGTATCTTAAAATCTTAGAAGTGTTTTCATAGTTTCAAGGGATTGGCGAACTGAGTATATAGTTTTAATATCCTCGAGATAAAGGGTCTTGACAGACAGGTTCCGTTTATTTCTTTTGAGGTACAGAACCCTAAAAAAACAAGATTTTTTATAGGCTACATATCTATGTTATTCAAGTAACTTTGACAAGACATTATCATAAATACTTCAATATTGAGACACAAACCTTCGATCAGGGAAAAAAGTAGGTACCATGCTATAATGGTAGAACAATCTGGTTATTTCACGAAGTTTTTTCTCACCGATTTTTAGTAGTAACAATAAAAAAGAAACAACGAAAACAAATGCGCGACGTCTGTCTATATGTATAAACATATATATAAGCCATTTGCGTTAGAGAACAGTTATTCAACACTTCAGAATAAGTTTATATTACTTTAAATGCAGCATTAAAATAATCGTTCTTTCATGTAAATAATGGCTGTTCGTGTGACTAACAGATATACTTGGAATATAAGTTATTTTAAGTGCCCTTTGATGAGTTTTGACGCCACGTGGACGTTGGTTGTCGTAAAAATATTATATGTCCTTTCCCAGGATATCATCATTGAGATCTGTTTTTTTTATTTTAAAGATAACTAGCAATGTGAGATTGTGGTCCCACATTACTAGCAATCCTGTTAACCCCTCCCGCTAAGCTCTATAGCTTGTGTTAGGTGTGGGTTTACGTCGGTAGTATAATGGCCAGGATTCGAACCCACGACCTCACGATTGCGAGACCGATGCCTTAGCCATTAGGCTACCACCGCTTTTACTGTTTAGTTACATTGGTTTTGCAATGGCAAATATTTTAAAGATTTCAGCATATTTTTATTTATTATTGTTAAGTTTATTCAGTTAATTATAATATTATATAATATTAGATTGTGCATGCAAAATGTGTCTAATATATAGTTTATGCGTGATACGTTTACAGGCATATCGACACTGTCGATAACGACAGACACATACAGATGATAAGACTAGCCTGTTGGTCTATTGGTTAGTGACCCTTACTGCTAAGCCGCAGGTCTTGGGTTCAATTCCCATCCAAAATAAAACTTTGTGTGATGACCAAGATGGTTTATTCCGAGTCTGGCATCATCTTCTCTTATAAATCTACACATCAACAATTTGGTAGTTAATTTAATAAAAATATAGAATAGAAGTATTCAGTGCAATAAATCGAACATAACTTGGAGTTGTTTCAATTCAATTCACTGAAAACAAAACGAAGTATTCATTATGAATTACGTGAAAACGTAAAAACGTGCGGCTGTAAAACTATTTTGTTAAATGAAAAATAATATTTTCAAATAAATTCATATTTATATATAAATTCTTGAACACAGCTAGTAATTCCGTATTGCGAATTCCATAATTTTTATGTAGGTACATCAAAAGCTGGAATTTTTATTCAATAAACATACTCTTTTGTCTTTATACTCTTGAAATTTTGTAAAGATTTTTTAGTCTGGGACAGGACGATATGGAAATTTTCGAATTCATTTTTAAAACACAAATGGAGGCAAACAAAGATGAGGCTCTGCAAGGCGTAGGACGCATACCACTGACCTCTAATAGTACTAGTATCCTATACAGGCTATCACCGACAACAAAGTTACTGTCATAATTTTGACATTTGGACGGCCATTTGATAAAATCAAATTAAACTTGTGTAACAATAATAAAAACGAGATGTAAAGAAAGATGGAAATAAGATCCCCTACATAATTATATAGTTTCATGCAGCCGGAGGCACTAATGAATCTCGATGAACTAAGTAAAGAGTCTCTGACTGCATGAAATTATATAATTATGTAGGGGATCTTGTTTTTATCTTTTTTTGTGCATGCAGGTTTTTTTGTTTTTATAATTGATTTAATACTTTTTAGTGGTTATAAGATGTAACCGATATTACAACTAACTTTTATCACAGCTATTGTCTGAATGGTTGCTGATTAACTTTTTAGTATGACAGTCATAATCATGTTTACCTTTTTGAAATGCTTAAGATGAGCCCTTTAAATTGATACCCACACTCCAGTCTCAAAACTTATTTTTTTAACACCTAATTATTTTGACATCTTACAGCCGCCATGTCTGTTTTTTTCAAATGTCACATATCTAAGAACCCTTGGGCGATCAAGGCGAATCTAACGATGTCTTAATTGTATAGTTCCGTTAAGTGGATTATGAGACATCAGGTAATAAAGAATATTACATACATACAAGATACGCGCGAAAAACATAACCCTTTCTTACAGTCGGGTAAAAATGGTGGCAAACTGACCTGCCATTATTTCTACAGCTCCAAATTTAACGAGTATAACTTGTAAAAAATAAATTGAATACGTGATAATTGGATAATAATGAGATTTTGTGCAACTAAAGTGTACAATAAATACTTGACACTGGCAGAAATTAGCCGTTAAAACGGCTAGATTGCTATAAATTCAAAGAAGAAGTATAACAACAACGGTAATTTATCTTAAGTGTCAAAAAAGTTCTCAGGATGGTCATTCGATTCGATATTTGAAATTACTGGCACTTTGTACGGGGTAGCCAATCCGGCGTACTATTAATATAGAAGTCAGTGACGAGTAGTATAACGTTGCTCAGATCTTAGTAAGTTGGTACCAGGGCTGTACCTCAGGATCAGGGATCAGGGCTCAGGAGACAGGGCGCTCAAAAAAAGAGATGATTTCCCAAAACGAACACAAAGTTTATTACTGAAATATAAGTTTTACAAGTTAAGTTAAGTTTTACATTATAACTCATATGAAAGATCACTATTTAACGGCCACGAGTTTTTATTGCCTGTTCTTTTCTCGGGCTTTACCTATTGTTTGCGAACAGGCATTACAAGTAAATGTAGAATCGACTTTTCACAAGTGTAGTATTTTGCTTTCTAAGCGAATAAATCATTTTTATTATTATTATTATTTACGCAAGAGGTCGTGAGTTTGATTCCCACACGGGACAGCACTTTGTGTGATCCACAAACTGTTGCTCCGAGTCTGGGTGTACTTTGTGTCCAAGACTTGTATGTTTGTAAAGTCCCCCGTGACACAGGGCTTGTATCCTACTGCAGGGGTCACCTTTTGAAAGAGGAAAAAAAAATTACGACCCGAGCGGTCGCCCATCAAACTCTCAGTCCAAGACTGTCTTTTATTTAATTCTTATTCTATTAAATTAAAAACATATTTCAAACGAGTTTCATATACACACAGGTTACATCACAAATTTATGATGTATTTGCCCGAGACCTCGGCATATACATCACAATACCGTCATCCCATCGTATTTTATATCAAGACTGTTATGTCAACTTATCACATTTGATTTATAGATTATTTTGCTAATTTACAGAGATTTAGTACAAAAGAGAATTAATAATGAATGAAAATTCAAAATTTTAGATAAAAGTATATTAATTTCCCGATACGCTAAAGGGGGATTTTATATAAGGTAAGTGGCGGCCCACTCGATGCTAAGCAAAATCGTGGTCTAGAGACGCCAGAAAAATACAAGAACAAACAGCCTTGCATTTAGAAAAATATTGTAAAGAGGGTATTTGGCTACTGGTTTTTATACGGCAACAATTGGCATATTACCAAAACGGTATCACATTTTCCCTTTCTGAAACTACTGCCTACAGTAAGCCCTCTAAAACCATATTGAAACAAGCATAAACGTATTCACTAGAATCTACATTTGTGATTCTTACTTATACCGATAAGTAATATAATATTCACTGAATCTAGGGAGGGGAAGTCACCAGACACACTAGATCTCTTTGAAACAGTCTTCGTTGGTGCTTCATGTCTCAACTTACATTGGTTGTGTGTACATAGTGTATGGTGGCTGAATTCTGTTGGGAGATCATCGACTTGCCACCCCTTGATGTCATTTTGTATTAGTTCACCCCAGTATTGTACGAGGGTGTGTTTCGAAGTACGTGAAACTTTTTATTGTTATTTCTTACTAAGTAGCTTTTATTACTGGGTAAGAAAGGGTTTCGGTAAAATTTATCAAATAGTTTTTGATTTTGTCAAAAACGTAATATGGATTTACTACATACGGCAATGCCGGGTCTACCCTACTCCCTTGGGGAACTCCTCATGGGAGTAGGCAAGGTCCGGCACGCAAATGGAAACTTTATTTACTGTGCTGTAAAATTGAAATTCCTTGTTTTCACTGAATTTAATGCACTTGATATGTTATATCTCATTTTCGCTGACTAGTACGTACGTATTTGATCCTTGCTCTTCTTCTTTAGAACAGGTTAGCTTTACGGCAGATTAGCTTTACGCCTCTAACTTACTTCAATGCCTCTGTGGCGCAGTGGGAGTGTATCTGACTGCTACGCAAGAGGTCGTGGGTTCGATCCCCACCTATGATAAAACTTTGTATGACGAGCACGATGGTTTATTCCGTGTCTGGGTGTAATTTATCTATAATATGTATGTATTTAGAAATATTTATGTATGTTTATCAGTTGTCTGGTTTCCATAGTACCTACAAGCTCTGCTTTGTGTGAGTTGTCCCAAGATACTATTATTATTATATTATTATTTACGGCAGAAATTGTACAGTCGTGTTGTAATGATACCCACGTCCGATCCGTATATCTTTTTATATGTCATTATTTTGTGCGTATGTATGTCACTGAACGTCTCCTAAACGACTTGACCGATTTTGATGATTTTTTGTGTGCGCTCCAGTGGATTCGAGAATGGTTTAAATTGACAATGGAACTCGATTCACAAAAAAAGAGGCGGTACGAAGTTTGTTTTGTTTTTATGAAAATATATATATTACGGGTCTTAATCGCGTCACGGGTGACCACAACCGTTGCAATACGGTCGAAACGTCGGGCAATAAACAAGGTATTACCTTAAATTATTCACGCGATTAAGACCCGTAATATATATATTTTCATATTGTGTACAAATCACGAAAGTTTATCAACATTTATAGATATTAATAATACTTCTGGGAGTTTCAATCTTAAACGATTTTAGATTACCACTATTTGGTCATACTTGCCGCATCGCTCAGCTGCAGTGTGTTTCCAGCCTAGATCGATACATAGCCTGTAATAAAATGTTGTGTTTAAATATTTCAACAGCGGATAGTACATGACGTAAAACTATTACATTTCTTGTGATACAAAAATCAATTGCATTATTATTTTGTATTATATCTAGATAGACTTGATGAACACATAAACTTGCTGCGAACTAAAAGATCTACTGTGACTCATCTTTCTTCCCTGAAGGATATCTCCAAGGTTTAGTCTGACCATGAAGTTGACTATGCTCCTTGGTGTCATTACGTCATTATATATATTGTGATCAAGGTGCTGGCTTCTGGGTCTGGAAAAGTCACTGTAGATATTTTAATAGTAATCCTCTAAGGAAGTAAGATATTACTACCCTAGAGGATTTCTCCAAAGTTTAGTCTGACCATGAAGTTGACTATGCTCCTTGGTGTCATTACGTCATTATACATATTGTGATCAAGGTGCTGGCTTCTGGGTCTGGAAAAGTCACTGTAGATATTTTAATAGTAATCTTCTAAGGAAGTAAGATATTACTACCCTAGAGGATTTCTCCAAGGTTTAGTCTGACCATGAAGTTGACTATGCTCCTTGGTGTCATTACGTCATTATACATATTGTGATCAAGGTGCTGGCTTCTGGGTCTGGAAAAGTCACTGTAGATATTTTAATAGTAATCCTCTAAGGAAGTAAGATATTACTACCCTAGAGGATTTCTCCAAAGTTTAGTCTGACCATGAAGTTGACTATGCTCCTTGGTGTCATTACGTCATTATACATATTGTGATCAAGGTGCTGGCTTCTGGGTCTGGAAAAGTCACTGTAGATATTTTAATAGTAATCCTCTAAGGAAGTAAGATATTACTACCCTAGAGGATTTCTCCAAGGTTTAGTCTGACCATGAAGTTGACTATGCTCCTTGGTGTCATTACGTCATTATACATATTGTGATCAAGGTGCTGGCTTCTGGGTCTGGAAAAGTCACTGTAGATATTTTAATAGTAATCCTCTAAGGAAGTAAGATATTACTACCCTAGAGGATTTCTCCAAGGTTTAGTCTGACCATGAAGTTGACTATGCTCCTTGGTGTCATTACGTCATTATACATATTGTGATCAAGGTGCTGGCTTCTGGGTCTGGAAAAGTCACTGTAGATATTTTAATAGTAATCCTCTAAGGAAGTAAGATATTACTACCCTAGAGGATTTCTCCAAAGTTTAGTCTGACCATGAAGTTGACTATGCTCCTTGGTGTCATTACGTCATTATACATATTGTGATCAAGGTGCTGGCTTCTGGGTCTGGAAAAGTCACTGTAGATATTTTAATAGTAATCCTCTAAGGAAGTAAGATATTACTACCCTAGAGGATTTCTCCAAGGTTTAGTCTGACCATGAAGTTGACTATGCTCCTTGGTGTCATTACGTCATTATACATATTGTGATCAAGGTGCTGGCTTCTGGGTCTGGAAAAGTCACTGTAGATATTTTAATAGTAATCCTCTAAGGAAGTAAGATATTACTACCCTAGAGGATTTCTCCAAAGTTTAGTCTGACCATGAAGTTGACTATGCTCCTTGGTGTCATTACGTCATTATACATATTGTGATCAAGGTGCTGGCTTCTGGGTCTGGAAAAGTCACTGTAGATATTTTAATAGTAATCCTCTAAGGAAGTAAGATATTACTACCCTAGAGGATTTCTCCAAGGTTTAGTCTGACCATGAAGTTGACTATGCTCCTTGGTGTCATTACGTCATTATACATATTGTGATCAAGGTGCTGGCTTCTGGGTCTGGAAAAGTCACTGTAGATATTTTAATAGTAATCCTCTAAGGAAGTAAGATATTACTACCCTAGAGGATTTCTCCAAGGTTTAGTCTGACCATGAAGTTGACTATGCTCCTTGGTGTCATTACGTCATTATACATATTGTGATCAAGGTGCTGGCTTCTGGGTCTGGAAAAGTCACTGTAGATATTTTAATAGTAATCCTCTAAGGAAGTAAGATATTACTACCCTAGAGGATTTCTCCAAAGTTTAGTCTGACCATGAAGTTGACTATGCTCCTTGGTGTCATTACGTCATTATACATATTGTGATCAAGGTGCTGGCTTCTGGGTCTGGAAAAGTCACTGTAGATATTTTAATAGTAATCCTCTAAGGAAGTAAGATATTACTACCCTAGAGGATTTCTCCAAGGTTTAGTCTGACCATGAAGTTGACTATGCTCCTTGGTGTCATTACGTCATTATACATATTGTGATCAAGGTGCTGGCTTCTGGGTCTGGAAAAGTCACTGTAGATATTTTAATAGTAATCCTCTAAGGAAGTAAGATATTACTACCCTAGAGGATTTCTCCAAGGTTTAGTCTGACCGTGAAGTCGACGATTCTCCTTGGTGTAGAGGACTTTACGTCTTTATACATATTGTGATAAAGGTGCTGGCTTCTAGGTCCTTATTTACATTATTTTTTTCTGTGTCCGCGGCGAGCCCGTGCGAACTATCAAAAACTTGTCATAATGGTAAATAGAGAGCAGAGTTTAGAAATGCGTGGCGGACACCTTTGAGCGTACTGCGTATGCGCCAGTCCGCACGGGCTTTCATTACTACTGTGACTGATAAGTCACTGTAGATATTTTAGTAGTAATCCTCTAGGGAAGTAAGATATTACTTCCCTATTTTATTTTTATTTTATTTTATTTATTAGGTTCACCAACAATTATTTACACTAACAATACATTAAAAACAAAGGTGAAATACGACAAAGAGTGTAAAGTCGACGATTCTCCTTGGTGTAGAGGACTTTACTTTTTTTTTATATATAAGATGATTCAATTTTGATCATTGTGATTAAGGTGCTGGCTCTAGGTCCTTATTAACTTTCTTTTTTTCTGTGTCCGCGGCAAGCCCGTGCGAACTATCAAAATCTTATCGTAATGGTAAATAGAGAGCCGCGCTTAGATATTCATCAACGATCATGCGTGGTGGACATCTTTGAGCGCACTGCGCAAGCGTCAGTTTGCAAGGGCTTGTCACGTCAACGAAATAAAGATCGTGAAAAAGGACCCAGGTGTAATGGAATGCCTCGCCCCTCAGTGGATGGGTAATTTGTGTTTTAATATTAATCGGAATAATTTTACGATGTTTCGATTTAGATAACATAGTTATAGGCATTCAGTATCATTTAAATATACTGAATGCCTGTGATATATTTAGATTTTTGAATTTGACCACATCTTTTAAGATTTTTGGTCTCTATATATTTGACTGTCTAAATATACTTGAGTAAATCAGTCTCAAACACTTTGGTGGGACACTTTTGAGTGGGAACTCCATTTAGATACTATTATTTGTGTACTATCGAATGTCGCTGCTAGCTGTGACTCGTTTCCCGCACTGGACATCATCTATACTAATATTATAAAGCTGAAGAGTTTGTTTATTTGTTTTTACGCGGTAATGTCAGGAACTACTGGTTTGAATTGAAAATATCCTTTTCTGTTGGGTAGCCCATGTATCAAGGAAGGCTATAGGCTAAAGAACATCACGCTACGACCAATAGGAGCGGAGCAGCAATGAAAAATGTTGTAAAAACGGGGAAAATAAATTGACGCATACGAAGTTGCGCGGGTCAGCTAGTTTTATATAAAGCACAAATTGTTGTTCAAATCCTTAAATTTAAAGAACAATAAAAATCTTTATTTTATTGTTTTTTAGATATTATCTTCATAGCCTGAAACTAAAAACCGGGAAAGAGGATGTCGGGCCATGCCTAGTGTAGGGTTCCGCAGCCTCGAATAAATGCATCAGCAGAAGAGCGTATGTTCATGGCACTTACGCCCTTTTGTTGAGAAACGCAGTTTTTCAGCAATAACTCTATGACGGTATATCCGATTATGTCCAATATAATGTTTGTTTAAAGTATTATTTTTTAAGCGCTACCTTTGTGATTTTTTTTTATTTTCAACTATGCAACTTTATGCAACTTTCGGAGCGATTATTTCCAAAAATATTCATGTAATAAAAAAAGTTTATTAGAAACCTTCAAAAAGTTTTAAAAATCAGTCGAATTATGTGCCACACGTTGTTTTAAAAAATATTTATTTGTATTATTTAGCTATCAAACAAAGTAGCGGCTACTACAAGACACGTTTTTACCAAATTTCATCAATATTCACCGAGTAGTCTTTGAGTAAATGCCTCTGACATACGGACAGACAGACATACGAACATGACGAAACTATAGGGGTTCCGTTTTTGTCATTTTGTCTACGAAACCCTAAAAACCAAAAGATTATTTTGACATCCATCAAAATTAGATTACAGCTAATCAAAGCCCATACAAATGCTCAGAAAAAGAAACATATATTCAAGCATTAGAATTGTTAAAAGACTAATGAGGACACAGTAGCATTAAACTCCTCGTTCCTAAACTTGAGCCAAAAGTATTACAGGAAAATAAGGTATACTTATGCATGTTATACCTGTAATCTAACAAAGGGGATATCCGAAGGATTAAACAGAGATATACTATCGTCCGTTTACATATATAGCGGTAGACCTTTCACCATTTATCACTTACAGAGGACTCCCGTCTGTAATTTATGTTTTATCCTAGAAAATATCCTTAATGAAAATTTTCGTACCTGTATTTGTGAGCTTTGTTCCCATCTTTGAATGAGCTTTTGTGTGGTTGTGTTTGAAGGTTTGACTTGTTGAATTATTTTGTGTAAATGTTGATAAACTTTCGCGATTTGTACACATTATGAAAATATATATAGGTATTACGGGGCTTAATCTCGTGAATAGTTTAAGGTAAAATACTTTGTTTATTGCCCGACGTTTTTTTTTTATTTTTTATTAACCTACATCGGACAAACCAAGCGCACAATAGTGGAAAGGGTTAAGGAACATATCGCGGCTGTGAAAAACTGACAGACAAACAAATTAGCAATACCGGAACACTTGCTATATGCGAGAACCAATCACTGAATTGAACTACACAAACCATAGGTCCTCTCCACTAACCGTCACTGTTACTCCAGGATGGAGAGGGAAGCGGTTGAAATAAAAAAAACATGTAAATTTCAACCGAGAAGATGGCTACCGTTTGTCAACATCGTGGAATCCCGTGAACAGCAAATGTATACACCGCCGAACAAACATTACACGTCAGGGTGCAAATGTCCTTAGTGTTGTGTGTCGAAGTACCGACGGTTCCGTAATAGTGAGTTATAAAAATCAAGCGAGGGTAGTTTTCGAAACCCGCGCTTCACTGAGGCGACGCTGAGCTGAACTAGTTTACCGTCGAAACGTCGGGCAATATCCAAGGTATTTTATCTTAAATTTTTCACGCGATTAAGACCCGTAATATATATATTTTCATATTTTGTGTAATTCCAGAGCCATTCGTTGGACGCGTGGCGTTGGGACCAACGCGTGGAGTCGGCGTCACTCTCATCCCAACGTTGGCGCCAATGCTATTTTCTAGATTCACACGTTGGACTAGTGGTGTTGGGGCCGACGTTGGTACCAACGTGTGGATTCGGCGTCACTCTCATCCCAACGTTGGCGCCAATGCTATTTTCTAGATCCACGTTAGACGAGTGGTGTTGGGGCCGACGTTGGTACCAACGTGTGGATTCGGCGTCACTCTCATCCCAACGTTGGCGCCAATGCTATTTTCTAGATCCCCGTTAGACGAGTGGTGTTGGGGCCGACGTTGGTACCAACGTGTGGATTCGGCGTCACTCTCATCCCAACGTTGGCGCCAATGCTATTTTCTAGATCCACGTTAGACAAGTGGCGTTGGGGCCGACGTTGCTACCAACGTGTGGATTCGGCGTCACTCTCATACCAATGTTGGCGCCAATGCTATTTTCTAGATCCACACGTTGGACGAGTGGCGTTGGGGCCGACGTTGGGATCAAAGTGTGGAGCCAGCTTAAAAATAAATATGTCTCCTAATCGATTTTGGTCACAGCGGCCAGTCTTATCAGATACGAGCCAACTAAGCAGGATATATGCACTTTGTACGTAGAAAGAAGTCCACACTCTATTACCTCACTCATAGAGCGATTTGATGAAAATCCGACACGACTGGAGTTCGGTTTCTGAGCTGAGGTAAGTACTTTATAATTACACAACTACCAAAAATAAAGAGTATCATGTCATGTTCAGTGTTCAGTCAGTGAGTTTCTTTGCTTTTATTAGCTTCATACGTATGTTTGTATGTTCGTATATAGGTATTGTTAGTTAGTATGTAACGGAATCTTTAAACGTGTTTTTCAACCACTTCAGAACGTCGCATTTAATTGAAACTTCGCACACTTATCAAGAACCGAAGACAATACAATCCGGTAAAATAGTGGTTGTAAGTTTTGAAGTTGAAATTTGGTATTTGGCTTATTTTATAATAAAGAAAACATATTTCGGCGTTTTTGAAAAATCAACCCCTAAGGGGATAGAATAGGGGTTGCAAGTTTTTTTAAACCTCGTTGGTTTTAAAGTTGGATCTGTGAAATGTTCCTATTTGGCTTTCTGGTTTCAAACAACTAAAAAAAAAAAACACTAAATAGCTGTACTAAAAAGTAATAAAAAAAAATCAGTTTATCGTAGAAAAGCGTGAGGTGATTATAAATCAATATCTTCACAAGCACTCCACGCTGTTTTAACAGACTTATACCATGACTTCTATCTTTACTACGATGTGAACAAAAGAAAAACTACACTGTTTTTACAAGTCATAAAATCATTTATTTTTATATAACCTGCAATGTTTGTGTGTTCGGCACGAATCTTAGAAGCTAAATATTAGAACCACTTCCCAAAGTCCGATTGGGCTTTGGGAAAAATTTAGTGTCCATATGTGTTTTTGGTGACTGCATTTTTTTTTTTGTTTTCTTCGTTTAAAGATAACTAGCAATATGGGATTGAGTCCCACATTACTAACAATCTTGTTAACCCCTCCAGCTAAGCTCAAAGGCTTGTGTAAGGAGTGGGTTCACGTCTGCTAATCTGCCCCGCCCGCGGCCTTCCGTGGAAGCGCGGCACCCTGTGTGTATCCAGGGGCCGCGTAGGTGTGATATGCCCGGAACGCAACAACATCGCTTCCGGGCATTGCCACAGGGCGGGCCGCCGACGGTATAACAAATTCCGGCGGCCTGTTCGAGTAGGTGGCGAGCGATACACGGCGGGTTTTTTAGTGGGTGCAAACCCCACACTACCTCCACCGTCTTCCCCGGACGGTGGGAGTGTTCGTAAGGAATTTTTCCCGCCACAAAAAAACAAAAAAAAGGAGTGGGTTCACGTCGGTAGTGTAATGGGCAGGATTCGAAACCACTTTTTAACTAATTAAGATAACCCATCGATAACTCATTTGCTGCATGATATCTAGGATCTGATGATGGAGTCGGAAGGTAGCCATAGGAACTTCTGAATTAAACAAGATAAACACATCGAGTTTGGACTCGATTGTTTCGTCTTAAGAATATATAATAATAATATCTTGGGACAACTCACACAACGCTATCTGATCCCAAACTAAGCAGAGCTTGTACTATGGCAACCAGACAACTGATAAAAATACTTATATGTTTCTAAATACATACATATTATAGATAAATAACACCCAGACACAGAATAAACCATCGTGCTCATCACACAAAATTTTATCCTGGGTGGGGATCAAACTCACGACCTCTTGCGTAGCAGTCTTGTGTCATTTGGATGTAGCAGAAGTACTTAGTTTTAATACCAAATCTTCACATAAAAGCTAGTTTTAAAAATACTTTTAGCAATTGACTTATTATAGTTCACTTTATTTATTCTACGCCAATGTCCGCTCCGGGCTATTATACAAGCTTTCTGTTTGTTGAATTGTTTGTTGTCTTGCTACGGGCTTTGCAAACATACTATTATCCGACAAAATGACCTAGAGATGAAATAAGTATTTATGGTCCACAAAAATCAATACTAATATTATAAAGCTGAAGAGTTTGTTTGTTTTAACGAGATAAATTCATTAACTACTGGTCCAAATTGTCAAATTTGGCTATAGATACGAAGTTGCGCGACCAGGCTGCGTAAATTTTCCCCGTTTTTGCAACATTTTTCATTGCTGCTCCGCTCCTATTGGCCGTAGCGTGATGTTATATTATAGCCTATAGCCTTTCTCGATAAATGAGCTATCCAACAGTGAGAGAAGTTTTAGTTCCTGAGATTCTTGCATTCAAACAAACAAACTATTCAGCTTTATAATATTAGTAAAGATATAGGTATCATAAGCAATCGAATGGACAACCTCGTCTACGCCACTAGTACGCAATTCCATTGCAACAAAGACAACATTGCACAGTCACAAAACAAATTTCCATAGAAACAATCCAGACATAGTCACGTATACCCAAAGATTGACAAACGAATACGAAAAAGCCACAAAAATATATTACACGAGCCCCTTTTCATGACTACCATCAATTCTGATTGGTTACATTGAGCTCCTTACTGTATTTCAGATAAATAACATCTTGTATCGGATTGCTAACGCGTTATTTCCCTTGTTGTAGGGCCCTGGACGCGTGCTTGACTATGCGGCGTGGATTATGTCGGACGATACAGACGCGCGATTTTGACGTGCGACTAGTCGCATCTAGAAATTATTGTTTTTTATTTGGAGCACATAGCCACCTATGTAATTTATGTTTGTGCTTTAATTCGAAGCGTGTGGCTACACGATAAACACATTCACAATTATCACTTAAACTATTAGGATTTTATTTTTATTTATAATGTTTGCTGTCAAAACGCTAAAAAGACTCACTTCCTCGATTTTTAGTCTATGGCTTTCTCGAGAGTTTGGGAACTGGGCTCTAAAACAAAACTATGCAGATAAGAATGTCAGCTAGGTATAAAGGAAATTATTTTGAGTATCCCTAACGCTGGTTTCACAGTTACACGTTTGAACAGCGCTTTGCAAATGTGCTAGTGTGGTAACGTTACTGTGTTTTATAGTTACGCTATTGAACCGCTATGCCTTTGTATATTACCAAATCGAGTATAGAAAGTATTTACAGAAATATATCTCAACAAATAGGTAGGCTACAGAACGCTAAGTTTCATCGAAACCGGCGCCAGGCGCTCAACTGTGTAAACGTCACACACAGTAATTGTTTCACTTTTATAATATTCAGTATGATTTAACAAATCACAAACGATGCCTTCTTATTTCTTACTAGTTGTCCCGCGCAACTTCGTATGCGTAAATTTTCCCGTTTTCGCAACATTTCTTATTGTTCCGATTAGTCACAGCGTGATGGTATATAGTCTTTAACTTTTTCGTTAACCGAATTTTTCAATTCGGATGAGTAGGTAGTTCCTAAGATTACCTCATTCAAACAAACTCTTCAGCTTTATAATATTAGTATAGATTCTACATAATTGTGAAATACTCGCCACAAAGATATGATAAATTCTGTAAACTAACATAATAATTCTAAATAATCTACAGATAAGGAAACTCAATTTATTTAACATTGTCACAGAAAATCAAGCATCGATACATCAAAAGTAAGATTAATCGATTTCCAATCGCCCGTTTGCAATCGAATAGGATTCAATAACGATCACCCTGATAGATGGGATGGGAAACCATTACAATTTATGGATGGTTTGCTTTATCTACCAACGGATGTGACTGGCGTAACATGATAGTTATAATAAAACCGGTCAAGTGTGAGAGGGGGCGTGAAATCATTTTGTCTAGTATAGATTATGCCTGAGTCGGTGGAATGGGCAGGACCCGTAATTAAGCCCCAACTACGCAAGTAATCGGTCATGACAAAGAGTAATATTATAGTTATAGATGCTCAGCTTCGATCTGTATGATAAGGTCGTTCGTCTTTCGGGACCAGGACCGGGACCGCGGCCCCAGAAAGTGAATTGAATTTATTTTTTTATTTTTATTCGTCATATGGGACCACAAATAAAAGCAAAAAGTTCTTGGCTCGGGACAGTACCTACAGTCGACACAAAAAATTAAAGGTCACAAAAAATAAAATAAATCAATAATTAATTACAGCGCTTATCACATAAATAAGTCTTTGATAAAAATAGTATATGATATAAGAGATAGGTAAATCATCATAGCTTTAATTAAATCCATACCTACTGGCGGTAAACACACATACGTAGAACACTCAGAAAGTTTTGAGAAACTAAAAAACTAACTTCTATGGATAAAATATGCCGCGCTTGAACTCGCAATGCCAACGGTAGATGGTTGCTTTTGAAGGTCATACATAAAAGCCATTTGAAGTCGATCAAATGACTCATCGTACACCATTAGCCACATTTAAAATCTATTATGGAAAAATAAGTGATGATTACATTTCACATCACATTGTGAATAGGATTTGGACTGTTCGAATGATTAAAGAATTACAACACTACCCGATTGGATTGTGTTACTGATTCTGAGCAAACTACTTTCAGATCTAGGTATACCAAGATTAACGTTGTATATTAAAACCAGACAAGCTGACCCTCGCCACAGTGTCTGCGTCAAGTTTCCCTCGTAATAAAAAAAAATACCTTAGGTACGACCAATTCTCATTTATCAACCAAATAAACAGAAATAAAAACCATTAAAATTGGTCAAGCCGTTTCGGAGGACTTCGACCACAAAAACCGTGTCGCAAGATTTTTATATTTAAGATAGTGTAATAAGACCTGTTATTATGGATGTCTTAATACAAAATTAACCAAAACTAGAATGAAACAATTAACTTTCTGCTTTTGAAGGTCATCCATAAAAGCCGTTTGAAGTTGATGAAATGACTCATCGTATACCATTATCCACATTTAAAATCTATTATTGAAAAATAGGTCATATCACATTTTGAACAGGATTTGGACTGTTGGAATGATCAAGAAATTAATTAATGATTGATTAATAAATATTTTGTTACATCAATATACTAAATAACAATCACAAGTAAAGAACTACAAATAATAAACTTGTTCCAAATCGGTGCCCATGGGCATTGTGCCCAGAAGGCTGGCGGCATTTCCTCTTTGTATGGCCAGGCTTATTCGCTGGCCGAGGAACATGCCGGCCCTCTGGTCACCAGAGCTATCTCATAGCTGCTTGGCCAGCTCCTGGTATAAGCGGTGCGTGCCTGGTCCCCACGGTCCCAGGGTCTCGACCCCAAACAGCTCAAATATGCAGGTGTTGCTGAGCCCTGCATATTTGAGCATTGATTAATTAAGTAATTCAAATATATATCATGGTTCCAAAACTACCTGATTGGACACTATGACTAAAGATTTTTATATATATGATAGTGTCACAAAACCTGTTGTTATGGATGTCTAAATACAAAAATAACCAAAACTAGAACTTCACGTGAATAAAAATGAAGCAATCACGAACATTATATTTAAAACATAATTATAGTATGGTTGACTAAGCTGAAGTTCAAAGTCTCGAGCTTTTCAACCACAAAATAATCTACATTTAATATGAGATTGTAAATCTTTAAATAAGTACTATTACGGAATATTAAAGGCCTAATGTCTTAAAGGGAATGAGCTTAAATGTAATCTGAAAACCTATCTAGATTAAACTGTGTGGAAATGGGTATACTTACAAAAAAAATGAAACGCTCAATAATCTGAGAACGGTTATAGACTTATTTCAAACTAACTGACCCGTGTAACTTCATTTGCGTTATTTTTACAGGTTTTGCAACATTTTTCATTAATGCTCTACTACTATTGGTCGTAGTGTGATGTTATATAACCTATGGCACTCACAAATAACGTGGCTTTCTATTGGTACAAGATTTTTTAAAATCGGTTCTGTAGATCCAGAGTTTACCCGCTACAATCTCACGAACGCCAAAATACCTTTACCTCTTTATAATATTATAGTGAAAGAAATAAGTGGAAAAGTATAAATAGAAGTATATATTACTTTTGTTCACATTGAAGTCACATCGTAACAGTCGACTTCTAGACGTATATGGATATGATAAGTTAAATAGGATTTAAAGTAAGATCTGCAACAATGCAGCGGTTCCTTTCAGTAGTTTTTGCGACTCGACAGACATATAAGTTGTTTGTTTGCAAGCTGTATAATATTCTAAGGAGTAGATCTAAAGGAGGAGATCTTTGTAAAGTTGAGATTTGACCTATCAACTAGGGACGTTGGTCTCGCTAAACTAACCGGATTTTAGTTTCAGGTTGTTTTGTTTCTAAATACTATAAAACTCTCCTAGCAGGCCGCTTAGAACTGGACCGGCAATTGATCTAACCTTACCTCTTTTCTTCTTGTTCCTCTCTAATTATTACAGATTGGAAATCTTGCTTAGTCCCTGGCGAGATGAAATAGCTCCGCGGTCTTCTTGACTCCTCGCGGATGTTTCGAAATTACGACTTCTTTCGAAGCTTGTCTGCATTTTGCTATCATAATTAGTTTCAGTAACTTGTAGCTTTATATGGCCATGTTTGGTCAGCGTGAATAAGCTCTCGAAAATAAAAACTGAACGCATAGTGTGTATACAGTACAAGACAAATGAAAATTCCACTAGTAATATTGTTGGAAAACAATTCAAAGAAAAACAATAAGAATAAAAGTTATAACTTTCTTTGTTCTTTTCTTCTTACTTTATTATGAGCACAAGCCTGTTACGTAGTTAGGTTTTTTAGATAGTTTTTGGTCCTATTATTTTATTCAGTCGTCATTCATTCTACGCCTACGTTATTTGAAATTTATTTTGGTGTTCGGTCTTCGTTCATTCCTTTCATTCTATAAATATCTTCGGGGACACTCGGCCCTCTAATCCTAAACTAAGAAGAACCTACTATAAATGTTTATACAATTTTGCGATTTGTACACATTATGAAAAATACCTGCATGACCGAGTATTACGAGGTATTTTTTTTCTAGCAAGACCGATTTATCACTCCCGAAATACTAAATTTCATGAAAATCGCTGGATCCGTCACCGTAGGTATACAAAATATATACCTATATATACAACAATTGGTCGTTTAAAGGTATAAGATATATATTACGGATCTTAATCGCAAAAAACAACTTTAAATTATTTACGCGATTAAGACCCGTAATATACTCGTATGTATATATTTTTATAAGAGCCTACTATGGCAACAAGACACCTTACCTCACATTTATAATTCTAAATGCATACATATTACTAATAAATTATATCCAGATTCAGAATAAACAACCGTGCTCAACACGCATAGATTTATCCTGGATTTACCTTTGGCTTAGCAGTCAGGGTGACTAACTATTTGACCAATAGGTCAATAGTGTAACTTGTATGTACCGCTAGCGGATAGCTTTTTAAAATAAACACGTTTTTTTAAACTTAAAATATGAATGCGGACAAAATCTGAAGCACACAGGGTTTCACTTGCATTTGTGTGAATTAAACAGCTCTAATATATATAGGTACAGGTTGATTTGTAAAATACTATTAACCTCCCGCTTGTGGCTTAACATTACACCCAATAACTTTGAAATATCTACTTTGCCAAAGAAAACTAAATTACTTTTGTCACACAACTACCTACCACACATCTGAAAGGCCCTGCAGTACAATCGATATTTTTTCCGTCAGTTTGTAGGCCCTAACCTCATAATAAACAATGAAATCATTGTTTAATGTGAGGTTAAGGACTCCAGTCACATAGACTGGAGGTGGTTAAGATCATAACTCCAAAAACAAGCGATAAGTGATTAAGGGTTAATTTATAAAATATTAGCTTTCGCTTGCGGCTTCGCCCGCGTCGGTTATCGCAATAAAAACTATCCTATGTCCTTCCCCGGGACTCAAACTATCTCCATATCAAATTTCATCTAAATCGGTTCAGCTGTTTGAGCGTGAAAGCGAAACAGACAGATAGAGTAACCTTCACATTTTAAATATTAGTATGGATGAATATGGATTTTCCAAAAGTAATATTACTTTGTAATATTATTTTTTTATTTCATGTGTAAAAAACCACAACCTAGAGGTTATTAGTATATTAAAAATCACCCTGTATATATAAGCGTGAAGCTGTCGACCATGAAGAACACCCCAGCTTCTTTACATCTCTATTGGAATATGCTACATGTTTTTTTTTTAAAGATGAATTCCGCAGTAGGGTACAAGCCCTGTGTCGCGGGGGATTTTACAAACATACAAGTCACGGACAAAAAGTACACCCAGACTAGGGACAACAATCTGTGGATCATACAAAGTGGTGTCACGTCTGGGAATCGAACCCACGACTTCGTGCGTAGCAGTCGGACACACTCCCACCGCGCCACAGAGGCAGTCGAGGCGCCAGAGTTGGTTGTTGCAAAAAAGATTAATAAATCTAAATAAAATGATTAATTAATCTTTCTCGTAAGATTGATGAAGTAATGGATATAATAATATCTGTCGCTGTATAATCGAATTACTTGGGTCAACTCGGAGTCTCCGTATGGCAGGACGTTGTAAAACACATTCACATTTATAAACATTTTAATAAAATTGAAAGGTCATGAATATATTTTTGGAAATGTAATATTCTCTTAAAGTAAATAGACGCACAAAATATACATAATGAGGTTGCTACTTCAAAAGATTATTTTGTTTAATGTTTATATTGAAATTGAAATGTCAAAATCATTCCAACATTATATTTGAGGTATATGGATACCTGCAATTGGGGAGACATAAAATCAATTCGTAATTTCATAATGTATTTTTATTTTCGAATTCTCAAAGGACATATAACTTTAACCCTTGGCATGTCTGATGCCAAAATGTTAAGCCGTATGCCTGATGGGGTCTGCGAGACTCGTACGCGCGCTTTAATAATGCCCTTCATTAAAATGAGCGTTTATAGCGACTAAAATAGCGAATAATGAGCGACAGCCAATCACCGAGGGCTATATATAAGTCAAATACAAATTTGAATGAAATACAGCTATTTGTAGAAATAGGTGGGTCTGTGAGACCATACCAAGCATGCCGAGGGTTTGAACTTGAATGTATTTCTGTTGCTACTATATACCTTGAAATGACATTGACGAAGTCTATATTTAGCGTTTGATTTATTCAACCGCTAGGTTTTCAAACTGAGTGACATCTGACAGGAATAATCTTCCAGAATATGACTCTCGAATAATTTTGTTGTTTTCATTCAGACAACATCAAGACTTCCATTTCATTATGACATTTGGACGGTTATTTCACAAAATCAAATAAAAATATATACTTGTGTGACAAGGATTACAACAACGGTAATTTGTCTTAAGTGTCAAAAAAAGTGCACATGACAGTCATTCTATTCGGAATTTAAAATTGCTGTCACATTGTACGGGATAACCAGTTCAGCGTGCGACGTACTAAAGAGGTTAGTGCTCAAGAATCAGTGCAACGTCAATCCAAACATTGGCTCCAACTTCTGTCTCAACGCCGCCTGTCAAACATGTGGATATAGACAACGCTCGCCCTATTGTTGGCGCCAATGGTATTTTCTAGATCCACACGTTGGACTGGTGGCGTTGGTATCGACGTTGGGGCCACCATGTGGAACCGGCGTAAGCGATTAACATCGTCAGAACTTTTTTTAGAGTTACTGTAGGTACTAACAGCCTGTTGAAGCTTTACATAACAATTAGAATCAGCATCGTACTGGTTTGCGACCAACAGCTACGAGTCAGTCAGTATTAGAACATCCTTAGGTATAGTTCAAAGAAAATAACAGCTGTTTTGCATCATCATTATAAGTCTGTATAGGGCACATAATAAATAAATAAAATAAAAATAAAAAAGCCTTTTATTTCCTAATGTTACAATTATCTTACAAGTTCTAATAGGTATTTTTAAAGATTAAATACAATTAATGCACATGGTTACTCACATAGATTTATTATTAGTTTACTTAGTTTTTAGTTAATTTCACAGGTAGTAACTCTGTACTTTATATTTATTTGTAGATAGCTATTTATTTAGGAACCCCTCTCGGGTGAAGGCCTCTTCCAAAGATTGCCACTTTTCTCGGTCTTGAGCTATCTGTTTCCATTGTGGTCCAGCTATTTTTCTGATGTCATCCTCCCAGCGAGCAAAGGGTCTACCTTTGTGTCGTTTGCCCATCGGTCCGTTCCATGATGTTACCGTTTTTGTCCATCTGTGGTCTTTAAGTCGCGCTACATGCCCGGCCCACTTCCATTTTATTTTTTGTGCATGAATAAGGGCATCAGTTGTTTTTATTTTTGCTCTTATATCTGCATGCCTTATTTTTTGTACTCTTTTTATATTTAACATACTACGCTCCATTCCCCTTTGACATGTAGTGATTTTATTTTTTGTTCTGGTAGTGAGCTTCCAGGTTTGGCACGCGTATGTTAAACATGGGATCAGACACGAGTCCATAACTTTCTTTTTTAACTTTATGGGCATATCGCTTTTAAATATCTCTTTGAAGCTCCAGTATTTAGTCCATGTGTTCTTAACTCTCCTTTCCACTTCTAGCTCGTTACTATCTCTGTTGAACCCAATTTGTTTTCCTAAATAAGTATATTTTTCTACATATTCTAGTGTTTCGCAGTCTATTTTTATGTTTGTTTTTATGTAGTTGGACATAGTTTTCGTTTTAGTAATGTTCATTTCAAGGCCCACTTGTCTGCTAGCTATGTGTAGAGCTTCAATCATGTGTTGAAGTTCAGAGCTTGTTTCGGATAGCAAAACCAGGTCATCTGCAAATCTGAGGTGGCTTAGGTATTTTCCTTTGATGTATAGTCCTCGATTGCTCCAATTCAGTTTATGTATTATGGACTCAAGTAATGCAATAAATATTTTTGGCAAGATGGGGTCCCCTTGTCTAACACCTCTTTTGACAGGAAAGCTTGGCCCGACAGTTTCTAGCTTCACTCTACTTGAGCATTTGTTATATATGTTTCTTAGTATAGTTATATATCTTTCTTCAACATTGTGCTCTTTCAGAGTTTTCCAAATACTGTCATGTGAAACCGTGTCAAATGCTTTTTGATAATCAATAAAAGCGATATATAATGGTCTCTGAAACTCCTGATATTTTTCTATTAGCAACTCTAGGGTATGTATGTGGTCTACAGTTGAGAAGCCCTTTCTAAAACCAGCTTGTTCGATGGGTTGTTTTAGTTCTAGTGTTGTGCTTATTTTCTGGTTTATAATTGTAGCAAAGAGTTTATATATTGTTGACATTAAGCTTATGGGCCTGTAGTTTCCTATATCCTTAGGATCTCCTTTTTTATAAAACAAAATGATGTTGGATTCAGACCACTGAGAAGGTGTTTCATACGTTTCTAATACCTTGTTAAACAGTTTAGCTAAAGGAGCAGCTAGTATGACATAGGCTGATTTCAAGGCATCGTTTGTAATCTTGTCTGAGCCTGGGCTTTTGTCCGGTTTTAGTTTCTTTATGGTCTCTATTATTTCTCCACACTCTATCGGATCTATTGGGCGTTGTGGTGTTGTGTGTGTCACTAAATCACAATATGTAATGTTGAACTTATTTGCGGCGCCATATAGTTTCTTATAAAAATCTGTGGCGATACTTACAATATCTTTACGACCATACATAGTTTTATCCGCAACTTTTAGTCCTTCGATCCATATTTTTTTAGTACATAATGCTTTATATCCTTTTTTCAAGCTTCCCTTTTTTTCCAGATGTTTTTTAATGATTGTCATTCTGTGTTTCTTGTAGTCGGTTTTTATATATTTGCTTATTAACTTATATAGAGCTTTTAATTCGTTTTTCATGGCACGAGTTTTATTGATGGTTTTCTGTAAATCTTGTCTTCTTTTTATGAGGTTTTTTGTGCGTTCTGATAATATATTGCGATCCTTTCTTTGTTGATTTTCATTCCATGCTCTACACAAGCTTGTTTGAATAGAGTTTATTAATTTATCATGATATTCTTGTACTGTGTCTTCAGGGTTTGTGTTTAGTAGCGCTGGTATATCTTTTTTTAGCATCTCTATATACAATGATATTTCTTCTTTGGTTTTGAGTGCGCTATATTTGTTATTATTATTAAAACTTGCTCTGCTTTTTATTGGCTTCGCAAGTGTTAATACTGTTCTAATTGGCCTGTGATCTGATGGGTAGCTTATACTTAAGGTTTCAATATTTTGAATCATTTGAGGTCGATTGGTCAGTATGAAATCTATTTCATTTTTATATTGACCATTAGGGGAGCGCCATGTCCATCTTTTTTTCAAGTTCTTTTTGTAGAAGGTGTTGATAATCGCTAAATTGTTCTCCAAGGCGAAGTCTATGAGTCTTTGACCTCTGGCGTTTCTCTCTCCATAACCGTTCTGTTTCATCACCAGGTATTCGTCGCTTTGTGGTTGGCCTATTTTTGCGTTAAAGTTTCCCATTAGAATAAAATCGTTATACGCTATATCCATAGCCTTGTAAATATTTTCATAGAAAGCAGTGACCTCCTCATCATTTGCCGCTTCCGTAGGGGCGTAGGCTTGAATTATAGTAATTTTCTTACTTGGTAGGTCCAGATGTAGTAATGCTACTCGTTCCGAAATGCCGATATAGCTAGCTAAATATTGTTTTAAGTATTTCTTGATTATGAAGCCGACTCCATTCATGCCTGGTGTTTCGCCAGTGTGACAGAGAATGAAGTCTTCGTATTCTATTATTTTGTTGCCGAGGCGTCGCGCTTTAGATATTCCAATGACATCGTATTTGATATTTGATAGAGCTTCAATTAGTTCGATTAATCGTTCGTGTGATGACAGTGTTCTAACATTGTAGGTAGATATATAGAGTTATAATAATAATAATAATATGTTGGGACAACTCACACAACGCTATCTGATCCCAAACTAAGCAGAGCTTGTACTATGGAAACCAGACAACTGATAAACATACTTAAATATTTCTAAATACATACATATTATAGATAAATAACACCCAGACACAGAATAAACCATCGTGCTCATCACAAAAAGTTTTATCCTGGGTGGGGATCGAACCCACGACCTCTTGCGTAGCAGTCGGATATACTCCCACCGCGCCACAGAGGCAGTCAGGCAGGCAGAGTTGTTTGTGTTCTGTGATTTTTGAGTATTTTGAAAGTGTAATCTTTGGGAGGTTTTGGTCAAAATCCTCCTCGGTGACCAGCCGGCTTGGAAGATGTATTGTAGTGTTTTTTCTTTTTTTTTCTTTACTTTTACTTTCTGGGAGAGGTGCCGTTAGTTGCTATATATTATTGCTGTTATTTTCATCATCTTGGCTTTTTCCGTTTTTGTCGACTAAGTAATTAAGTATACCCGGTTTAACCATTCCCTCTGAGAAGCTGGATGATCTCAGCGGCGCAGTGCGCATTAAAAGGGTTTTGTTTTTCTTAGCAACTTGAGTACTGCGAGGATTACTGTTCTCAGTGTTGATGTTGTGCTGTGGTGAAATAGAGAGATTTCTCTTCCTGTTATCGGTTGATTCAGGTTTTATTTTATTTTTTAATATGATAAGTTTGTCGTATTTAATGACTGCATTATTACCTTTCTCTCTTTCAATTTTTATTTGTTCTTGCAGCATTTTTCTTTTCTCAAGTACGTGTTGAGGATAATCTTCCTTTATATAGTAAGCAGTATTGTTTAAAGACCCTTTCTGTTTCATAATCTTGATTTTACTACCCAGCGTGGTGAGTGTTACTGTAATCGGTCGGGGTTTTTCTGATTTTCTGCCTATTCTTCTGGCTTCTTGTATGTCACTGTAATTTAATTTTAATGAGAAATATTTGTTTATAAAAGTTATTATATTGGTCTCCAGCTCGAAATAAGATTTTTCGCTTTCTTCAACACCAAAAAAAACAATATTTCTCTGTCTTGCATATTTCTCTAACATATTTAGCCTTTGTTCTTGATTTTCTATTTTTTCTTTAAGCTTTCCTTGATTTTCCTCCAAAGTTCTAAATTTTTCATTTATTATTTGGCTTACATTTTCTGTTACTCTCTCTGTTACATTCTCAGCGCTGATTGTAATAGCCTTTTTCTGTTCATCTAGATCTTTTTGGATCTTACGAAGTGCAGCCATAACTTCTTCCATCTTTTAAAGCTAAAATGTTGGTTTTCTGTTCGCTTACTTTGCTACTTATCGCTAGATGGCGCTTTTAATGAAATTCGATATATTTTTGTTCTAGTATAGCCCTCTAGTGTTTAGTAGCGGAACCAAGTTGATCTATCTTTTCGTTAGATGGCGTTGTTAAACCGGCAGTATTGTTTTCGGTTATTTTTGGAGGTTATGTTGTAAATTTGCGTTTCTATTTTAACTTTTTAACTAACCTTGCTCAATAAGTTTAACTTGTGTAGTACTATTTGAAGTCCTTCAGTGCAGCTTGTATGTATTTTTCCACCTCAGTTACCTTGGCTATCCAAACCAAGGTTGTTGTTGTTGATAACACTTTTCGATTGATAACGGTAGCAGATCTTCACTTTCCACCAAAACTTCACTTCGACGTTCTACTTAGTTATAATAATTGTCTTCACAACTGGTTTTTTCTTCGAAATACGTAATAATTACAATTTAATAAACCGATTTACTTGGAAAACGATGTTGACAGCGGCACTACAGCGCCCTCTCCCAGCTACGATAGTCCAGATAGGTCACATAGGCCTCTCTTAATGGTCCAGGGCCTCTACTTGTTCAGTTTATCCCAGAGGCCTTTATTAGATCGTCGTCCATTTGGATCGAGCGACCTCCATCCATCCATTCGTCGTCCATCTGATTGGAGGTCGTCTTACCTTACATTTACTGAGAAATATTATGACTTTTTATCATTATATACTTTTTACCCACGAAGGAACGGAAAAGGTATATGCTTTTGGGGTGAGAAATTATTTGCGTGTGCACTCGAATGTTGTCATTTATCTCAATAACGGTTCGACCGATTCAGATGCGGTTTTCTCTAAAGGGTATGTAATTTGTCTACGACGGTTCTTAAATATATATATATATATATTTTAACTTTACGAGTTACCATCGTAACTCCTAAATAGGTATATAGTAGGTGTTGGGTTTCTGGTAAATAAGTCCCTTACTGACAACGTTGTGGAAATGTCTAGCGTGTCGAACAGGGTAGCGTACCTCATTATCAAGCTCACCGAGAGGTATAGCCTCAAGGTAGTGCAAGTGTACGCACCGACCTCGGCACATCCAGACGACGAAGTGGAGGATATGTTCGATGACATATCGAGAGCCCTTCACTCCACTACTAAGAACCACTACAACGTTGTTATGGGGGACTTCAACGCTAAAGTGGGAGTACAAAATTGCAGCGAATTGGTAGTAGAATTCCATGGATTTGGAAGCAGAAATCATAGGGGGCAAATGCTAGTCAACTTCCTCGAACGGGAGGGGCTCTTCTTGATGAACTCCTTTTTCAAGAAACGGCCCCAAAGGAAGTGGACGTGGCAAAGCCCCGACACTATGACGAAAAACGAAATCGACTTCATCATGACGTCGTATAACGGTTCATCGGTTCGTAGACGTCACCGTGATCAATGTGGTTTAATACCGGTAGTGATCACCGACTTGTCCGAGGCTCTCTGAATATCGGCTTCAAGGCGGAACGTGCCCGTCTGATGAGGTCCAGGCTTCGACCTACTTTGCTCCAAACCATGATAGGATCCGAAGCGTTCCAGTCAAACCTGGATAACCAATTTGCTGCCATGGAAACCACAACAGACGTAAACCAGAAGCTCGTAAATGTGGTTCGGATACTCAGGGAAGAAGGTACGAGATTTTGTGATGTGCAGCGTAAGGGCAAGAAGTCAAAGCTTTCGGAAAGGACTTTAGGGCTAATGAAGGAACGACGTGAAAACCCACCCGTCACTTCGTCGGAAAAGCGCGCTCTAAACCAAGAGATCAACAAGCTTATACGACACGACCTTCGGCGTTCCAACACCCTTTTCATTAAAAGAGCGATCGAACAAAACCGGGGGTCAAAAGTGTTCGTACAATCTCTTGGAAGAAGCCACCTGACGAAGTTGACCACAACAAGTGGAGAAGTCGTTTCTTTGAAGCCGGCAGTCCTCTCCGAAGTGGAAGGCTTCTATGGCCGGTTATACGCTTCGCATGCATCTCGACCTGATTCTGAGGATGAGGGTCCTCTCCTCCACTCTAACACGCCACTACACCGAAGACCTGCCAGAAGTCAACATTGACGAAATCGTGCTGGCTCTTAGACAGCTAAAAAATGGAAAAGCCCCTGGAGAGGATGGCGTTACAACAGAGCTGTTAAAAGCTGGAGGTAAACCCGTACTGAGGGAGCTCCAAAAGCTCTTTAATGCTGTCCTGTTTGAAGGGAGAACTCCGGAGGCGTGGAGTAGAAGCGAAGTCGTCTTGTTCTTCAAAAAAGGAGATAAGACCCGGCTGAAGAACTACAGACCTATTTCTTTTCTAAGCCACGTCTATGAGCTGTTCTCAAGAGTCATCACGAACCGCCTTGCGCGAAGACTTGACGAATTCCAACCACGGGAACAGGCTGGATTTCGGAGCGGATATGGCACCATGGACCACATCCACACAGTGCGGCAGATTATACAAAAGACCCAAGAGTATAATCAGCCCCTGTGTCTAGCATTCGTGGACTATGAGAAGGCCTTTGACTCGATTGAAATCTGGTCCGTTCTGGAGTCGCTGCAGCGATGCCAAGTAGATTGGCGATATATCCAAGTGATGAGATGTCTCTACGAAGCCGCAACAATGTCCGTCCAAGTACAGAATCAGGAAATAAAACCTATACCATTGCATCGAGGAGTGAGGCAAGGGGACGTTATCTCCCCGAAACTGTTCACAAATGCAATGGAGGATATGTTCAAGACGCTGCACTGGAAAGGGCGGGGCATCAACATCAATGGTGAATACATCTCTCACTTGCGATTTGCAGATGACATTGTCATTATGGCGGAAACGCTGCAGGACCTGCAACTGATGCTGAATGACCTGGCTGACTCCTCTGTACGCATCGGCCTAGTCTCGTAGTGTAGGACGCCCTCAGGCCAGGTGGAGTGATGATTTACGCAAAACGGCTGGCAGGAGCTGGATGCGAGAAGCCGAAGATAGAACAAAGTGCCGTGCAATTGGAGAGGCCTATGTCCAGCAGTGGACTGCAATAGGCTGATGATGATGATGACCAATAACAGGTCCGTAGTAAGAAGAAAATTCGTCGGGGTCTGCCAATTATTGCCATGCACGAAATATAACACACACTGAAATATTTTAATTAATTTCTGAGCAGCGATTGGCAGCCCCCAACGAATTTTCAAATCATGGGTCTCTCTCTTTATTTTTTTTTTAATAAAGATTAGCAATGTGTGATTGAGTCCCACATTACTAGCAATCTTGTTAACCCCTTCAGCTAAGCTCAAAGACTTGTGTTAGGAGTGGGTTCACGTCGGTAGTATAATGGGTAGGATTAGAACTCGCGACCTCACAATTGCGAGACCGATGCCTTAGCCATCAGGATACCGCCGCTTCATCTTTTCATTCAAAGTATGGGTCGTGGGTTTTTTCAATTTTTTTTATTTTTTAATACTTTTTAAAGATTTGTTACAAAACTTTTTGGTATATCTAATACATAATTTCACAATAGTCGTGTAACAATATATTCTCCAAACATTCTATGACACTACAAGTGTAACACTATAACTCCTAACCCTATTATTTTCAAGTAGGCACGAGTGTTAGGATTTTATTCAAATCAAACGAGGGTACATTTAATTTTTTACAAATGCTGACATCTGATCTCGGAACACAAAAGAGCGAACAAAATGCTTAGTTGTTAGCTAGCTTGCCTAAAATAACAAAAATAAATGTGTACAATATTTTGGTGCCTTCTGGTGGTAAGTTTATTCTTCAGTAAAATGGTGATCTTGTATAGATCAAATACCTTCAACCGAACACATCACTGTGTTCCAGTTGAAGGCTGGGACTGGAACATTGCATTGAAAATACTGTATATATAATTATATATATAATCTATACTTATAATAAATCTGTAGAGAGGTCAATTCTGTACATGAAATATATTTCAAAATAACTATCAGGGGGTGATTAGGGATCGATACTGATGCCAAAAATGCAATCAGTAAAATTTTTGTCTGTCTGTCTGTCTGTATAACCGTTATAGAAACAAAAACTACTCGACGGATTTTAACGAAACTTAGTACAATTATTTTTCATACTCCTGAGTAGGTTATAGTATACTTTTCATCACGCTACAATCAATAGGAGCAGAGCAGTGAAGGAAAACGGGAGAAGTTACTCCATTTTTTAAGCTTTCGTCGCGTGTGCAACCGTAATGGTTAAAGCTACACAGAAATCATGTATGACGGAAATGTTCTCCTTAAAATTATTTAAAAAATATCCCACGGCAGCATATGTCTATCTTTTATGGTTGACTCACAATATCACGTGTAACTCCCGATAGCTTAGTAGTTCGAAGCTTTCTGATTATATTTGTCTACTCTTACGTTTATAACACTCTCAGTCATCCCTAATTAAAAAAGTTAACATAATTAACTATTCCATAAAAAATACTAATAGAAATCGGTATAGAAACACCAAAGTTATACATGAAATACGCTAATAATAAGCCATCGCGCGTGAATACTGAATCATGCTATCTATCTATATCTATACATATAATAAAATTGTAAATTTCACGTGTCTGTACATGGCCGAACATAGTGAAAAAAATATTGGGAAATGTTCGAAAAGAGTATTTTAACACATTCCTACATTTTTAGAAATGTCTGTCTGTCTGTTTGTTTGAACACGCATCACGCAATAACTATTGGACAGATTCGGTTGAAATTTTGTATGTGTATTCTAATAAGTCTGGATTAACATATAGGCTATAATTTATCACGCTATTTCCCATAGGAGCTAAGCAATGACGGATAATGTCTGTAGCTATTTATCGTTATAAAACAATAACTACTTGACGGATCTTCATGAAAATTTGCAGTTTTATTGTAAATACTATCGGTCATTACTTGCACTATAAATCATTATGCTATCGTCTATGGGGAGTGAGCAGCAACGTATGTTTTGTCGAACCATTATGGTTTTTAACAATTTTTTCCACAATAAGACATTATTTACAATTGTAACCCATGGAAACAATAACTTCACGCTAAAACTATTAGGAGCTAAACACAACATTTTCAATTTTCTTAAGATCAGCTATTTTAACCGTGTTAGCATCAGCTGAGGTGGTCTATTGGCACAAGTAGCGGTATTAAACGAGCGAGGTCGGAGGATCGACTCCCTAATTGCGAGTCTCTTTTTGTGTTGTGTTAAAATTATTTTTATTCTTTTTTTTAAGTATTTTTCTAAATGTATACTTATATAAACAAGCTTTTATTTTCGACTTTAACATGTTTACTTTGTTAAACAAATTTTCATATTAATAATCACTTCCAATAGGCACCTTTATCATTGTTTTGCATGAATAGTGGTTATGTTATAAATGTAGAAATGAAAAACAATATTACATTACACATAAACAGTAATTACTTGATATTTTCTAGAATTTATAAATGTTAATTGCTTAAAAAAAATGAAAGGTGTGTTTTATTTTGGTGTAACGCGGACTTACCGCGTTACACCAAAATAAAACACGTGGCGCCATCTGTGATTCGATTTCTTCTGAGTGCCAAAATTGCTTACCTGCAAATGTTATTAAACTTTCGCGATTTGTACACATTATGAAAATATATGAGTATTACGAGTCTTGATCGCGTGAATAATTTAAGGTTAAATACCTTGCTTACCTACGTTTAATATGCATGATAGTTTAATATAAAATCATCAAGTATAAAAATAAACTTATCATGTTTTGAAAATAGATGGCGTTTAAATACAAATTAAAAAGAATCAGGAAAATTGATTTAAAAAAAGAACTGAAATTCTTACGTAGAGGGATATAAATATATGATGATCTTAATTTGCGACAGGTTGACACACCTATTTTTAAATTCACCAATGTAGACATTATAAAATAATATTTTAATCTTCTAAAGTGAGTGAAAAAAAATATTGAAATAAGTTTAGAAATAGTATTTAAACACAAAAAAAGATATCTGAGTATATCTTTTAGAAACGTTTGAATGTTGTTTGTTTGTTTAAACATTAGTAGTAGGTGTACTTTAGACTCGGAAAAGATCGCTCGGGCAGGACATAACCTGCGATCATAGGGAATCTGTGAGAGTTTTTTCCATCATAACTTTTTTACCTATGTATAAATTATCTTGAAGGAGCGGCTAGGTACCTCCGATTAAAAGGTCCGATTTAAAAGTGTCGGAGCCGAAGTTGGAGTCGAAGGTTTAAAATCAATCGGAATTTTCGACCTATCGGAGTCAGAATCGAAGCTCCTTAACTCAAAATTTCGCACGAGTAATTGGGCGGTTTCGAGCTTCATTTAACTCGAAACCGCCCCAGTACTCGCGTGGTGGGGGAATTTTTCAATATTAATAGTATTTGAAGTGATGCAAATCACTTTTTTGTCGAGGTGTGGTCGTGGGAATTTTATTTTATTTATTTATTTAAAACTTTATGCACAAAGTTGTACAGAGGTGGACTTAATGCTAAAAGCATTCTCTGCCAGTCTACCTTAGGGTGATGTAGAAATGGAATGTGTGAAAGGAGCAGTAACCTAATTGTAAAATAAGAACTTCCTTATTATTCTTACATAATACGCAAATAAAACAATATAACTATACAATACTATACATACTTACAAAAATACATACATACATACATATATACCTACATACATAACTATACAATAGTATACATACTTACAGCAATACATACATACATACATAAATAAATACATAGATACAGACTAATATTTATGTTACTAATGTTGTGATGATTCAGCTGATCCATCAAGGAATAAAGTGCGTACTTTCCATTTAAAATTAAGGCGATTGGGTGCCATCCTAATTTCGGAGGGCAGGGCATTCCAGAGAGAAACAGATTGAACTATAAAAGAGCATCCGACGAATCCAGAAGAATGAGCAGGGCATAAAAGAAGTAGATTGTCGGAAGATCGAAGATCTCTACTGTGATTTGAGTGCAGGTACTGAAAGTAGGAAGTCAAGTAAGAAGGGGCAGTAGGAGAATTAAGAATAGAATAGAGTGTAGTGAGAGCGCGTAAACTATGTCGCTGGCAAATAGGGAGCCATTTAAGTTCGGAACGGTAGGAAGAAACATGGTCAAACTTACGAAGATTGAAAATGAATCGAATGCAGTTATTTAGAAGTCGGTCAAGTTTATTAAGGAGCTCTGCATTCAGGTCAAGATAGCATACATCACCATAATCAATCAGGGGGAATATTAGCGTTTGGACGAGCATTACTTTAGTTTTATAAGGAAGAAAGTTCTTGAGACGATATAACGCCCGCAAAGTACCCGTAACCTTTAATAATTTGTCTTCTAACCGTCTGGCGCCATAAACTTTGTCGCCCTTCATTTTGATGGACTGGGCATTTGCTTGGCTTGCCCTGCCATATGTTGGGCCCTGATTAAAGCTAGGCCCAAATATCCATAGATGCCACAGAGCATTGTGGAGCATGTTTACAATATGTTTTACACAGAAGTTGAATTGTAATAAAAACTACCTTAATATAAACCCAACTTCCACGCGAACGAAGTCGCGGGCACAGTTAGTATAATAATAATATCTTGGGACAACTCACACAAAGCTATCTGATACCAAACTGAAGATGAAGCGGCGGTAGTCTAATGGCTAAGGCATCTGTCTCGCAATCGTGAGGTCGCGGGTTCGAATCCTACCCATTGTACTACCGATGTGAACCCACTCCTAACACAAGCCTTTGAGCTTAGCTGGAGGGGTTAACAAGATTGCTAGTAATGCGGGACTCAATCCCACATTGCTAGCTATCTTAAAAAAAAAAAAAGTGCTTGTATTATGGAAACCAGACAACCGATAAACATACTTATATATTTCTGAATATATACATATTATACCACCCAAACACAGAATAAACCATCGTGCTCATCATACAAAGTTTTATCCTGGGTGGGGATCGAACCCACGACCTCTTGCGTAGCAGTCGGATACACTCTCACTGCGCCACAGTTTTAGTTATGCAAACATTATCGAGATAATAATGTGGGGTCTACATCTGAAGGCAAAATATTTTAATTGTTGTGTATTTATTTAGTCAGATATCTCTCTATGAAGAGAAACAGATAGGTTTCAAAGTCAAACATTTCGAATTTTCTCGTCCATTTTGATACTATCTTCATAGCAACAACAACATTTATTGCAAAGGTGTAGTAGTGATTCAGTGTTATTAGCTCAAAAGATGAAGCTAGATGACTGCCTCTGTGGCGCAGTGGGAGTGTTTCCGACTGCTACGCAAGAGGTCGTGGGTTCGATTCCCACACGGGACACCACTTTGTGTGATCCACAAATTGTTGTTCCGAGTGGTGTACTTTGTGTCCGTGACTTGTATGTTTGTAAAGTACCCCGCGACACAGGGCTTGTACCCTACGGCGGGAGTTTTTTGTAAAAAAAAAGCGACAAAAATTTGCATCATAGCCAATAAGTGGTTATGATCATCAGATCATCAGCGTTAGTAATGTATGTCTAAAATTTTAAACCTTCAGGAGGAGGACAATTTTTAATTTATTTTTTTAACTTGAAACATCTGTACGATATTGGTACTAATGTATGTAGTCTCACCCATTATCGTGCACTGCATGCAAGCGTAAAGTTTTCATGGCGACTATTGATGGTGCAATCGATAAAGCAGTTTTTCTAGGCCGTATCAATAAACACAAACTTTTTACTTGTTAGGGAAATATTAGGAAGAAGTATAAAAGTCAATAAAGTGGCGCGGTGGGAGTGTGTCTGACTGCTACGCATGAGGTCGTGGGTTCGATTCCCACACGGGACACCACTTTGTGTGATCCACAAATTGTTGTTTCGAGTCTGGCTGTACTTTGTGTCCGTGAATTGAATGTTTGTAAAGTCCCCCGCGATACAGGGCTTGTACCCTAGTGCGAGAGTCGATTAGTTTACCTGACAAACCAAAATTTGGTTCGGTCCCAGATTAGGGGGGAATTCTGTTCTACCGTTATCCGATTTAGGTTATCTCCAAATATAAAGAAGTTAAATTTTCAAGTCATTCAAATTATTTGAGCAATACTGCCACAAAGTATATATACTAGCTTTCGCCCGCGGCTCCGCCTGCGTGGATGTCGGGGACCGCTAGATGGCGTTGAAGAAGCTAGATTTTGAGATTATTTGACAAACATTTTTTTTCCTGTGTTATGTTATGTAAAAGGTATCCTATGTTACTTCTAATACCTCCATGAATATGTGTACAAAGTTTCATGATGATCGGTTGAGTAGTTTTCGCGTAACAAACAAACTTACATTCACATTTATATATTAGTAGGGATTCATCTGTGTTAATTACTGACCTAGCCTACATAGCTGTTGATTTGCATTGTAAGATTTGCACGACGTCGTCATCCTAAGAGAGTTTCACAACCGAAATCACGAACGTGAACTGACGCTTCTGAAATAATAAAACATTACATAATAATGAATCATTCATTTTCCTTTCAATTGTATCCCAAAGAGACAAACAAAACGTAGTATCTTCCTTCATAACAGTTGTTATCGTGCGTATATAAGACAATGCATAATCTATGAAACTCGATTGATCACAAGCCAACGCAAAATCAAATATTTCCTTTGTATCTCGAGAGTGTAAACAACCCTTTGACCCTGTGAGAATCTCGATTGCGTACATACTACTTGTTTTCGAAGTAGAGCATACCTCTAAATGTTTGATTATAGTGTCGAGTTTACGAAGTCCTTTACGGAAGTTTATTTCGATTCATTAAATTCGGCTACCTACCTACAGTAAAACTGACTGAGTAGAATATTTTGGAATTAAATCAGATCTGTGTGTTGTGATATAATTATATCAACCTATATGATGTTGAACCGTACCCACTACTGGGCACGGGTCTCCCCAGTAGAACCTATTTATAATAGCCATTACCCCCAGAATAATTGCCATAATCGCTAAGCTTGGCGAGCGGGTTAGCGATCGCAGTAAGGCTTTTAAAATACTCAGAGGACGCTGCAGCCCGTCCTTTAGGAAACCCCTTAGTCACCTTGACAAAACCCACGGGAAGACGTGGGATTATTCTTAAGCTGGTTATGACATTCTTAAGAGGTGTCACAATAGATCTTTTAGGTCGCAGCGACTTCCGGGCTACACATCCCGGCCTCTATCCAGATACAATACAATATGACATTATTCAATATTTATGCTTTATCGCCTTCAAAAAGGTATCTGTTTAACCCGTAGGTATGTATGTACATATATATGTTTGCGATTATCATAAAAACTAGTAACCCTGTTTAGATGAGGCTTTCGCTATTCGACTGTATATTTTTCTGGAAAGGTTTCAGTTTAGAAAATGTTATCCTTACTCAAAAACAAAAGATATAGTCTAAAACATAGGAGTAAGTCAGCGAAATTCGCATTGCGTAAAGTGCTTGATCATTTTAACTGCCTTAAAAAAAATCTCGAAATTTTCGCGATTTTCTCAAAAGCTTTAAATAGGGTTTTCGCTATTCGACTAAACATGTTTCTGAAAGGTTTTAGTGTATGAAACGTTGTCCTAGCTTACCTATATTATACTAGAGATATAGACTAATACATAGGAATGAGTCAGCGAAATTTGCATTTGGTGATTACCTACTTAATATTTTTTTTCCTTGAGATATTCAATTGAAGGCGTTTAATTTTTCTTAAAAAACTTATTTCATATCAATTGCCATATTCTTGATTGAAAGCAAAAAGTCGTTTAGTGATACAAAATACCAAGAGTACCTACAGAAGATAGCCTATACAGAAAACGCTGTTGATGCATGCACTCATAGACATCGCGCACGGAAGCGGAATCGGGGCACTCCTTCCAAACAAAGAGTACCAATGTGGTTTTTGATTCATGTTATTCTGTGCTCAGAGAGGTACCAATTTTAGCCACCCATTTAAATAGACTGACAGATCTAAACCGTGTCCCTAAATTCAGCGAAAAAACTTGCCATAGTAGTGTCCATACATATTTTTTTCACCGCAGTGGACTGAAAGTAAAAACCTTTCATAATTCGAGGGGAAAAAATATTTCGGTTGATTTTTTTGTAAAAATACAGGATGCCTCTAGTTTTTGGGGTTTTTAAGAGTTGTGGCGGATAGCTATGCCATTTCATGTGCAGATACAAAAAAAACTGAAATGTTTGTAAAATTATAGACATCTTTTTTTCTCGAGTAGTCATAAGTATAGTAACATTTAAACTTTCGCGTTGCATGATTATAACAATTTATTATACGGGAATTAACGCGCATTGTTTACCTTAAAATTGCTTGACGTTTCGACCAGGTTGCACCGGCCGTGGTCCCAAGCGGACTCAGAGTCCGCTTGTGACCACGGCCGGTGCAACCGGCGCAACGGTAGTCATAAGTAGGTCACCTTTTGATGCCCGCTAATCGTTGAATGTTGGGACACTTTTTTTATTGATCTACGCAGTTGCTAGTGTCAAACATTTTGTATAAAACAGATTTGTTAACATAAAATGTTTGACATACTAATTTATGAAACAAATCAATAGTAGGGGTAATGTTGCAAGTAAACAGAAACAGTTGTATTTGTTAAAGAATTTAAGAAAAAGCTGAACGTGACTTCGAATATAGTAACAGAGTTATAATACTTAAATTCTGTATCGAGGATTGGGTAGATAAGTAGGCTGTAGACGAATCATAAAGACGAGGAAAAGTATTCACAAAATGCTTGTATCAATGATATTTCGATATACAGAGATACTCTAATGGAATTGCTTCAAATTACTGCCTTTTGAATGGAAAAGAAATAGATCTTTGATAAAAAGTTCGCATAGAAAGTTGTTGGATTCCTATTTGTCATTTATTTTCCCGTTTGAGTTTTGTTAGTCAAATAGCTTGTTTTGCATGTAACTAAAATAACAAGCTCATAAATATGAGCTTGTTATTTTAGTTAATGTATGTGCGACGAATAAATAACTTTAATATCGATGCAATTGTATGTAAACATTAGTATTTGCGTTTTGGCGTCGAGAAACCCTTGTCACAAACACACTTAATTTTTACCCAACTTCGAAAAAAGGAGGGTTAAGTATTTCTAGTGTATGTATGCATGTATGTATATTACTTTGGCATGCTCTAGAGCCTTAACCGCTTGATGGATTTTAGCTTGACAGATATCGTTAGATTCGCCGTAGTTATATCCATAAGGTACATCAAAATTTGAAAAAAAAACAAAGGGCTAATTTTTATGGCCAAAAATTTTCAGTTTTTAATTTTAAGCAATCGGGTTTCGATTTGTTTCTAGGTCATGCCGCTCTCGTCACAATTTTTTTCTCCACAAATGTAGACGGTAGCAATGAAACAAATTATACGAAGTGTTAGCTCATTCAACAAGATTTTGTACCGGCAAGCAACATAATATTGTAAGTCAATGCCGTTATCACCAGGCCAGGCTACCACAGCTCAATCTATATTTTACGGAATATGGATTCAAACGCCGTGTGGAACTACTCTTTGATCAATGTTTCATACTCGCACAAGTAGAACGATGACATTAGAAAACCGATCGCAAATTAATTTATAAAGATACTAGCTTTGGCCCGCGGCTCCGCCCGCGTGGATGTCGGTTATCGCGATAAAAACTATCCTATGTCCTTCCCCGAGACTCAAACTATCTCCATACCAAATTTCATCTAAATCGGTTCAGCGGTTTGAGCGTGAAAGCGTAACAGACAGACAGACAGACAGACAGACAGAGTTTCTTTCACATTAAAATGTTAGTATGGATTAACATTATTTATCGTTATGAAGTAGCCTCAGTTTCTTGTCACAGATCAAAACTCGCGAAAATCGAACTTTCACATAGTGTCGCACAATTTCATTGATTATTTGCGAAACGTCAAAAAGAATTCGCATATGGACTCGCAGATAACTGTGTGAATAACATTGCATTTAAAATACCCTGTTTTATGCGTGCAAATATTCGTAGGATGTACAAATCTCTCCACGCATTTGAGGACCCGGGTAACATTGGTATTTCGTCACTCTCTCAGACAGATTGCTCTGATTTGAATAAAAATTTAGTTTTCACGACCTTTAAATAAAGCTATATTTTATTTGCTTCAGTTATATGCGAAATGTTATGGGTGAATCTTGAGAGACAAAATTTTTGACGTCCGGTGGTAAAACGTACCCGCAATACCGAAATAAAGATGTAAAGTATTTTTTTTACGTCTTAATACAATGGTATCTAATTGATGCATAATAGTTTTTCTATTTAATTAGCGTGTAATTATTGTAAAAAAAACATAAAGTCACGAAAATTTATAACCTTGGCGCGTCCTTTACATATTTTTTTGTGAAAACAGTCCGAAATCAGAAATTTTTAAATGTAAAATATATCATTTATCAAGTATTTCAGCAACTAGACTAGTAGATATTTAAAATAAAAATATACATTTTGTATTTTATCCCACAGTTTTACATTGAAATAGATTTAAAGTTTTGTCCCGAACTAAACAGTGATTCCATTGGCGTGCCACATAACTAGGCATAGATCGCTAAGGGAGCGGTCGAGAAGCGTAGATATCCGTTCTCATGCGAGCTTCTGTCGCGCTTCAAACGTCGTGGTGGAAGGTCGCGTCTCATTTTGCCCATGGACGAAATTATGAAGGTAACTATTTGATTACCCTGGTTTTGTTTCACTTGGTCTTTGATTCCCCTGACAGCATAAAAAAATAGTATAAGATTTTTTAGGATTTTACTATTATTACAAACAGAAAGGCATTAAGGATATCTCTTTACAAATCTTATTATTATTAATTAGAACTTTTGAATTTTTACATAATCGGTAAAAAACGTACTTTTATTGATTACCTTGGTGTTGATTCACTTGGCGTTTATGCCATGGTAATCAAAATTTTCTATATTTTGTTTGTAATAAAGTAAAATTACATTATTTCCTAATACAACAATATTTCTGTATAATATACTGAGTGACAGGCCTGTTGGTCGATTGACAACTGACTCTGCCTGCTAAGCCGTTTTGTTCTTCAAAAAAGGAGATAAGACCCGGCTGAAGAACTACCGACCTATTTCTCTTCTAAGCCACATCTATAAACTGTTTTCAAGAGTCATCTCGAACCGCCTTGCGCGAAGACTTCGAACCACCGGAACAGGCTGGATTTCGGAGCGGATATGGCACCATAGACCGAATCCACACAGTGCGGCAGATTATACAAAAGACCCAGGTGTATAATCAGCCCCTGTGTCTAGCATTTGTGGACTAAAAGGCCTTTGACTCGATTGAAATCTGGTCTGTTCTGGAGTCTTTGCAGCGATGCCAAGTAGATTGGCGATATATCCAAGTGATGAGATAGTCTCTACAAAGCCATATCCACCATAGCCACCATATCCGTCCAAGAACAGAATCAGCAAACAAAACCTATACCATTGCATCGAGGAGTAAGGCAAGGGGACGTTATTTCCCCGAAATTGTTCATAAATGCAATGGAGGATATGTTCAAGACGCTGCACTGGAAGGGGCGGGGCATTAACATCAATGGTGAATACATCTCTCACTTGCCATTTGCAGATGACATTGTCATCAAGGCGGAAACGCTGCAGGACCTGCAACGGATGCTGAATAACCTGGCTGACTCCTCTGTACGCATCGGCCTACGGATGAACTTGGATAAAACCAAGGTCATGTTCAATTAACATGTACTACCGGAACCGACAGCGGTGCACGGCGCCGTTCTCGAAGTTGTTCAAAAATATGTATATCTCGGGCATTCATTGCAGTTAGGTAGAAACAACTTCGAGGACGAGGTGAACAGGAGAAATCGGTTGGGTTGGGCAGTTTTGGAAAAAAAAATTGTGATTCTGATTATTAAATTTTTAGATCAGATATTGTGTCATCAAAAGAAACGTTCCTAATTTTAGTTGAAGTTTTAGATAATGTTTAAGAATAAAAGTTTCGTTTTCAATTATTATTACTTAATATGTATATTTTATTATTACTACTTAAGACTAAGTGATTAAAAGACTGATTATTAAAAGAATAGTTTGTTTTATTACCGTGTTGATGTTAATTTTGATTCCCATGCCATCGTTTTTTGATTACCCTGGCCTAAAAAAAAATATTTTAAATATCTTTGTAATGCGTTGCTCAAAAATGACCCCTATTTGATAAATGTGTTTATAGTTCGGCTTAGAATCATGAAAAGCTATAATTTGTAAAAAAAAATATAAATAAAAATGCGCCACGGGAATCAACTAAATAATCCCAATCTCAAGATTTACCCTTATATTAGAAAAATGTGATTTCAAAAACGTTAAGAGTGAATAGGAATAAAGCTTGAACAAGCCGTACCTCCAAATCTTTTGGGAACTAGAAAACCCCTAATGGGATTGTTATTTTGTTACTTGATCGCCAGATGTGAAAATTATTAAGCATTATTCTGACTAATGTTTAGTCCACGGAATAAAAAAGACTATTAAAATTTAACTTGAATACCAGTCTGTATGTTTGTTTAATAACGTATCCGAACCTATTTAAGCGTTACGCGTCATAACGTGTAGGAATGGTAAAGGGATGGTATTGTACAATTCTGATAATTACCTAAAATACAATGCACATACCACAACTTAAAAAAAATACAATATAATCTTGGGACTTGCAATCATGAGGTCGCGGGTTCGATTCCTACCCATTATATTATCGACGTGACCCTACTCCTAACACAAGCCATTGAGCTTAGCTGGAGGGGTTAATACCATTGCTAGAAATATGGGACCAATAATTCCATATTGCCACACTGTTATTGATTACATTATAAATAGAAATCAGACATAAAACGAACTACCAAGCTATCAATCGAAGAACCATCTAAGTGGGCTTGAAAGTATCATTACACGTTCAGTTGTTACTGTAAGAGCCGGAAGCTAGTTTTAAAACGAAATAACTAGTGATCAAGGAAATTATAGCGCGGCTATTACTTAGCAGAAAAGATAGTAGGTACAAACTTTTGAAAGCACCACGAATGTCAGCTTTATTTTTTTTTTCAGGTCAGATAGCTGTGTACGTTTTTGGTATACGACATAATTTTTTTTCAAAAAACCGGGCAAGAGCATGTCAAACCATGCTCAGTGTAGGGTTCATAGCACTTTCGATTTTTGTAGAGAAACGCAGTTTTCCGGAAATAACTCAATGACGGTTCATTTGATTTTTCATATTTTTTGGTCAAACTGTTCAAAAGTTAAGGGGGTTACACAATTTGTGCAACTTTCGGAGCGATTATTTCCAAAAATATTCACTCAATCGAAAAAGTGTTTTTGAAACCTTAAAATGTTTTTAAAAGACCTGTCGATAAATGTGCTACACGTTGATGTTTGCTGAAAAAAAATTCAGCATACAAAAATATTTAGTTTTATTATTCAGCTATAGTAGGCCGCACCTAGTAGACCAGTGATTTTTAGGATTCCGTAGCCAAAATCGCAAAACGGAACCCTTATAGTTTCGCCATGTCCGTCGGTCTGTCCGTCCTTCCGCAGTTTAGCTCAGAGACAGTTATTGCTAGAGGGCTCTAATTTTGCATGGATATACATATTACTACGAGGTGGCGCTAGTTGTCATGTCACGCTTTTAAGTGTACCTCGCCTTGTAAAGTGGGGATGTGTTTTTTTATCCCCACTCCATCGTGTGAGGTATCATTACATAGTTCTTTTAAAAACATTTAGGGGTTACGAAGGCCATTTTTAGATTTAGGGATCCGTTTGAAAAATATTAAGCTTTAAAGTGCAGATTTTTGTTAAAGTCAAGCGTCCCCCTCCCCCTGCCAGCTAAATGGTTGATGCCCAACATCAACCATTTAGCTGGCAGGGGGGAGGGGATAGGATAATTATATATTTGAAAAATATATAATTATTAATAATATATACGGCCGTAGTATAAATATAGTGAAATTAAAATGAAAACTATCACAGCTGTGTAGGCTTACCAAAGCTATATTAACATTGTAGGAGGTGGAAATTTACGTTCGTGTTTGAATTATATTGTAACAGTTTTTAAATGTTCTCCCTCCGTCTTACGAGTTTTCGATCAGATCACGTGTCCTGACGCGAGTTAATTTTTTTTTTAAAAGAGCTTAACGCCGCTAAAGAAGTTTCACTAAAAAAAAAACGTTGTGCATTTTTAAATATATTGGAATGGTTAGTGTTTTTTTATTGGTATTTTTTTTTTTTATGGACAGGTCTAAATAAAAAATAATAATACAACCATTATTATTTGTATTTAATCATTTATATGGTTTAATACAATATTCATCTATTGCGCTATCGTACACAAACATGTCAATTTGAAAATGACAACGATAACGACATGACAATTGAATTAAAAAATATGAAATATTAAATCACAAATCAAAAATAAAATGGAATTGAATTGAATTAAATTAAAAAATAAAAAATAAAAAAGGGAAAAAAATAACTATTTGGACTCGAGCACGGTCATCTGGTTTCTCGACCGCCCGATTTCCTGCCTGATCTATTTTATCATTGTATAGGTCGTGCCGAAAATTCTTCTTATTCTAATAATACTGTGGTAGTATAGTTTTCGTCTTACGAGGGTCACGTGATCTTGACTCGAGTTTATCATTTTTTACCTATCCCAAAATAAGTGCACAACGCCGCTAAAGTAATGTTCACTTCAAAAAAAGTATAAAACAAAAACAACAGAAAATCCAGTTCTTAAACCACATTATTCATGGACGGGGAGGGGTCACTACGGAACCCTACATTGTGCGTGGCCCGACATGGACTTGCCCGGTATCTTTTCCCTACCTTCGAAGAAAGAGCTTACTTTTTCCTTAAAGGCCGGCAACGCGTCTTCTATGTCTCTGGTATGGCGGATGCCCATAATAAGGTGAGCCGCTTGTTCATTTGCCCTCTAAAATAATTTACTTGTAGTATTTTGTATGAGATATTATACAAAATACTACATGTGAATTATTTCATGGAAAATGTATTTGACGCTCATAATTTCTCCAAGAAAATCAGATAAGAAATCTTCAAACCCTATTATAGAGTTGAACATCTTAATTCTTCAACAATGGATGGTGCTCAACAAAAGCTTTCAATGTGAAATATAGTCTACGCCTATTGTCCGAGCGTTTGATATATCGACTTTTATCGACAGTCTTCGGTGTAGACACCAGTTTTACATAAGATGAATTATGACTCGCGGGTCCATAGCTCAGGGTACTCCGTGACTGATACTGAAACTGTAATGTTGAAAAATGTGGCTAGAATTAAAATGGCGTGATATTTTGTTAACCTTTCAAGTTAAACGAAAATGGTTTAAAACCTACGCGTTGTTGTTTTTGAACTCACGTAATTTTGTTACTGAATGTTTTCGCACTTACGTAGAACCTTGTAAGTGTTAATGCCTATTTTCTATATACAAATATTACTTTGGAAGTAGAATAAATATTCTTGAAAGTAATATAAAACCGCTTTTTGCGGTTTTAATTTAATGTATTATTTTTAATGAAGGCTTAAAAAAATAATTTTGTTTAAAGACTTATTATGTAACAGAATCGTGTGGTTAAATTTCCGCAGCAGATAGGCTATGCCATAAGTACTTTCTGCTTCTGCCATGTCGCTAAATCGGATTACACTCTTATTACTTAGGTACAAACCCGTTTACGAATATGTTTTTGAGACGGTCGATAGTGTGTGGTAGACTACGCGAAGTTTTAAGTTTCTCAAAACAAGCACTCTCCAAAAAATGTATATTTATTTGCAAATTTCATCCTTAGCTGTGTTTCGCAGACCGACAGAAAATACATACTTTTTTTAAAAAGATGTGGCAAAATCGATCAAATAACAATCTTGTTAACCCCTTTAGCTAAGCTAAGTTACTTGTGTGGGTAGTATGATGGATAGGATTCGATTCCGCGCCTCTTGATGGCCTTCCTCCGCTTTTCATATAAATATATTTACTACTAGCTGACTACAACTTGTCTCACATTTCTCATTGCTTCTCCGCTCCTATTGGTCGTAGCGTGATATTATACTTCCTCGAAAAATAGGCTATACAAAAAAAATATTTATCAATTCGGATCAGTAGTTCCTGAGATAACCGCGTTCAAACAACCAAACTCTTCAGCTTTATAATATTAGTATGGATAAATTAGGTACACGACAAGTGACGTCATGATGATTTTTTACGTTTTATTATATACAAGCTGTCCCACGCAACTTCGTCTGCGTAAATTTTACCCCTTTTTTTAATATAATCCTATGTTACTTCTAATACCTCCAAGAATATGTGTACGTTTCATGATGATCGGTTGAGTAGTTTTCGCGTGAAAGCGTAACAAACAAACTTACATTCACATTTATATATTAGTATAGACGAATCCCTACTAATATAGACGAAGAAAAGAAGAATTATGTTTTTTAACAGTCATTATATGTATGTACGAATGTTTGTATCTAATACTTCAATACTAATATTATAATGCTGAAGAGTTTGTTTGTTTGTTGAACGCGATAATCTCTGAAACAACTATGTTACTGTTGGATAGCGCATTTATTGAGGAAGGCTATAATAGGTTACCTAACATTACACTACGACCTAGGCAAAATGACGAAGGCAAAGTCTAAGCTAAGCGCACCACTAGGGTGCGGGTTCAAATCCTACCCGTTTTAATACCGACGTGAACCTACAACTTTTTTTTTTTGATGTTGCCGGGAAAATTCCTGACGAACCGTCTTAGGAAGACGATGGAGGTAGTGTGGGGTTTGCATCCACTAAAAAACCCGCTGTGTATCGCTCGCCACCTTCGAACGGGCCGCCGGAATGAACCTACTCCTAACCAAAGCCCTTAGCTGGAGGGGGTAACAGGATTGCTAGTGATGTGAGACCACAAATCCACATTGCTAGTTATCTTTTCTAATAAAAAAAAGAAACAAACAAACTAACCACTAGACCAATAGACCAGTCACCTACACACTGAATAAACAATCGTGCTCATCACACAAAGATTTGTCCTGGGTGAGAATTGTATCCATCACATCTGGCTTAACAATCAGGGTCACTAACCCCTAACAATAGGCCGGGAGGAATGTTTTATTTACTCAATTTTGTGTCAAAATATTAACTTCTAGCAAAGAGCCACTGCAACTTTTACCTACAAAGACAACTCCCGTCAACCGTACAAGCCTTATGTCGTGGGGGACTTTACAGACATACAATTCACGACACAAAATACACCCAGACTTAGAAAAACTATTTGTGAATCACGCAAAGTGGTGTCCCGTGTGGGTATTGATTTTTTTTTCTAAAGCATCGGTCTCGCAATCGTTAGGTCGCGGTTTCGAATCCTACCCATTACACTACCGACGTGAACTCACTTCTAACACAAGCCAAGCTTAGCTGGTTAACAGGATTGCTAGTAATGTGGGATCAAAATCTCACATTACATTCATCTATAAAAAAAAAAAAACCTCCTGCTCAGCCGTCGTTCACACTCCCACCGCTGCACAACGCCGCCGCAATTTCAAAATATGTAGGCGTAGATACACATGCAAATGTATTGCCATATTTAGCTAAATAAACAGTACCTACATTTCCAACAAGTCAACTCATTAGAAGTCACAACTTACATTTATAATTATAAGTCCAATAACAAATGTTCCTACTTGTTTGTTGTTAGAGCTTGTTCAGTTAATATTTGATTAAGCATAGGTAATTGCAGTTGGTAGGTAATTATACCAAGTTCCATAGCCATATATTATGTACTACATACACCGTCATTTCCACGTCGTTACAATGGAAGGCTCCATTGTAACGACGTGGAAATGATGGTGTTGATCGATGAATTAGCGACGTCAAGCGACGTTGTTATTGTCAGATGGGTGACCGGTTGTCATCAAATTACACAGTTCTCGCAAAGTAAAATGTAACCCCGTTATGCTATCTCATTTTACTGTGTAGGTATAACTTTTATAGTTTGATATGAATATCTAGAACCAAAATCACGTGGTTTATTCAGTTAAATATTATCCATGTAAATCAATTAGCTAGTTTTCAAGAAGTGGTTTTATTTTAATACTGACTGCCTCCGTGCGCGGTGGGAGTACGTCCGACTGCTACGCAAGAGGTCGTGGGTTCGATTCCCACCCAGGATAAAACTTTGATGTGAAACTGTGATGAGCACGATGGTTTATTCTGTGTCGGGGTGCTATTTATGTATAATATGTATGTATATTAGAAATATATAAGTATATTTATCAGTTGTCTGGTTGCCGTAGTACAAGCTGTGCTTAGTTTGGAATCAGATGACGTTGTGTGAGTTGTCCCAAGATATTATGATATTATGATATAATATTGCTTATCTATATGGAGTTCACGCCATAAATGTACCTAGATTTATGAACAAACGAATGAGAAATATTTTTATTTCAAGCAAATTTCCTAAGGGACCGTCTCCACGGCCGAGAGGATCGCGGTGATTCCGCTCTGCCATTGTCGGGTAGTCTCCACGAACGAGCGATTATTCCGCCAGCGTGTCGTCGTGACTCGTAGAGGAATCTCCGCGTGTCCGCTACGATGATTGTCACTTTTTGGAGATGTGGCGGGAGCACTGCGATCTCGCAGCGAGATTTGTACGCGCGGCGATACAATGACGTTTCTCTCGCACTTAGCCACTCATCGCAACGCCGCGATAACATCGCCGTGTGGAGACATGTTCTAAGTGAGTGTATAAAAATAAGTGGCACGGCGATAATATCGAAGCGATTCTCTCACCCGTGGAGACGGTCCATAAGTGTAAACTATATTGAAAATCATGTGCTATTTTCGAAATGGTAGAGTATATATATTTTATTAAACGAAGACCAAATTAAATCTATACAGTTCGCCCAAAAAACGTAGCTTCGTTAAATCCTATCTCATTAGACTGTGCACGTTTTTAATATCTGTTATTTTGTGTAGTAGGTTTTGTATGTTTTCCATATCAAACATGTTTTTTATTATATTTTGCATTATATAAAAAACTTTGTTTATTTATTTATCTTCCTACAAGTGGTAAGTTTAAGCCATAGCCCGTCTAGGTCAGCACCACAACAAAGTCAGTTATTCTTCCATGAAATAGTAATGTTAACTCATCACTGTGTTTCGGTTGAAGGGCATTGTAGCTAGTGTAATTACTGGGCAAATGTAATTTGCGAAATAATGTCATAAATGATCAGCGCGGTGCGGTGACATTCAGATCTTAGCCAAACAAGGATTTGGGTGGCACTGATAATATAATGGGCTAGCGCGACTTACCATCAGATGCACGACTCTCTCTTTTTACTTAGTTGTATCAAAAATAATAATAAATAAATAATATCTTGGTACAACTCACACAACGCTATCTGATTCCAAACTAAGCAGAGCTTGTACTATGGAAACCAGACAACTGATAAACATACTTGTATATTTCTTAATACATCAAGCTATATAATATCTATACTAATATTATACCTATAGCTGAAGTGTTTGTTTGTTTGTTTCAACGCAAGAATCTTAGGATCTACTGGTTCGAATAAAAAAATATTTTACTATTATATAGCCCATTTATCGAGAAAGACTATAGGCAATCAATAGGAGCGGAGCAGCGATGAAAAATGTTGCAAAACGGGGAAAATTTACGCAGACGAAGTAGTGCGGTCTAGCTAGTTATAGATAAATAACACCCAGACACAGAATAAACCATCGTGTTCATCACTCAAAGTTTTATCCTGTGTGGGGATTGAACCCACGACCTCTTGCGTAGCAGTCGGATACACTCCTACCGCGCCACAGAGGCAGTCGTAAAAAACATCTCTGGGCCTCAGTCCATTTTGTCACTGAAGGTTGCCAGCTGAAAATCAGCTCTGGGTGTTTCATCTAGTTTATGCTGAAGTAGTGAACCTTTCAGTACGGGCCTGCTTAGCATTATATTTAAAAAAAACAGAGTAAATAGCATAAACTTATAATATAAACTTACCCTGAGCAATAATATGCTCATTTTATTCAACGAAGACAAAACTAAATCTACCAAATACCGACACGATACAGCTCGGCTTAAAAATCTATGGTTGCAAATGAAACAGGGATTAAGGTACGACAGAAGGTCGACAAGCTGTCATAATGATAATCCCCCACTTGACGGGGGTCGAAACCTTAAAACATTCACGTTAATACCTGTAAAAAGTGAACCAGAACACCTGTAACTAATAATGCCTGATTACAAATGTAAAGTCTGGCTTTGAATGCTGTGAAATGTACGTCAGGTTGGGATTACTAGACGTATTTTTTTATTAAATGCTTTGAATCATAAGCTTCGGTGTGTTTGTCATAGTAATGACATGTATAGACATAAATATAGGCTGTACAATTAGAAACAGATGATTGCATCAGACAGGAAAATATGAACAGATATAACATTTTTCCTTAATCCCAAATAAGATGTGATAGTGACAGGACGATGATGATCAACAGCTTGAGTGTCATAGTTCCTTACATATTAATATTTCTAAGACTATCCAACTATCCAAGAAACATCATAATAGCGTACAAGTGTGTGCAAACACAAATATGCTTTAAGTACTAATGGGACGAAAACTCATTTGTATAAAACGGTTACCTATCCATCTATTGACGGACAATGATACATCGACCTAGCTTTTCCCTAAGAATAATAACAAGTTTGAATATGCAGATGGTGTAGAGGTGGTTAATCAATCAGCCTGTACAGCATCACAGCACCCGATCTTCCCCCTTCCGCATCAAATTTATTCCAGCGACCTTCTTTAGGTCATCAGTCCATCTGGCTGGAGGTTCTCCTACCTTACTTTTACCAAGTCTCAGTCTCTAGGCGCCTGCGGCCATCAATCCTTTGGCAAATATGGCCAGCCCATTGCCACTTCAGCCTGCTTAAACTGTGTGTTATGTAAGTTACTTTGGTTCTTTGTTGGATATCCTTATCAATATTATCTTTATAATTATCAAAATTATATTCTGTTCATAGTAATTGTTGTCATAGAGATGTAGGTATCTATACCTACATATGGGAGCGTGGAGATCAACACTGAAACTAGGCCACTAGACGCTGTTTGTATCTCGAAACACGTTAGAAACAAACATCTACATAAACATTCAGTTTGAACTCATAACGTACAAACTAGAACTCGTGAAGTAGGTACAGTGAAGTAGAACTCATAATTAGTCCATTCAAAAACTTCAACACTACATGAAATCTTCCTCAACGGCATTCTATTAACAGAACTACTGATAACTAAGTTCGGAGTAGAAATGTTTGTTGCCAAGCTATTCCAGTGATATTAACTTTGTGTGGCACTTCCCAGCTAACGAGTCAAATTCCTAGACAGTAATTACAATGTACAGCCAACTCCGGTTGTACTGAAAGCAAATGTGGTTCTGGCATATGCCGTACGGACGATTAAGGGATTAGAGGACGAAAATTATATGCAGCATCTGTATATATGTTTACGTAAATATGATTAATTCGAGATTATGCATAATAGCTAGTCATTATGAATAATGACTAAGTTGTGTAGTAAATATGACAAAATAGTGATGTTAATTGGCTCTTATTCATAATAGGTAGTTGATCATAGGAAAAGTATGTCAAGTTTGTATGGGTCAGACTTTATTGCCCAGATCTTATGAATCGTATCTTCTTCGGCGCTGCGGGAAGTGCGGCCTCTTCAGCCTTGCGTATCAAAGCGGGCGGAATCTGCACTCCCTCTGCGCCTCCGGTTCTAAGTCAAACCCTCGGGGTGTCACAAACAAGTACCACGTGAAGTTGGAGTGGGCTAATTCGATTTTGTCATAGTTTTGAACTAGATTTACTACATTCCTACTACTCGTTTCGAATGAAATATACCCATTTTATTACTTTACCTAAGACTTGATAAATATTATACATAATAACAAGGCAAAATGATTAATTCGGACCTTATAACCATAATTATAAATGCGTTTTATTATGCATAGTTCCTAGTGACTATCAATAAATTAATTAAATTTACTGTAACATTTATAAAAGGAAACCGTGACTAACTGCTTTATATAACATTGTAGATATTCGCTAAGAACTAATTTTTCAAAGTAGTTAGTTTTGAGCAGCGAACTACTATAAATCGTTGTCGATGGCCCAATACCGGTGCCACAATAAATGTATGAATTTCAATGGGAGAAGGGACGCACCAGTGCGACACCGGTACCTCGTGTTCCCCTCCCTTAACGCACCGGTGCTTTGGTGGCAGCGATTCTGTAAATGATATAAGGCTTGTACTTTCTGTCTTGTTTATTCTCCCGTAACCCGCGCTAGTGCCTTTGCTAGACATTACACCTAAATATAAAATTTACATAAAAATTAGGCTAAATGCTCGTTAGTTTTTGAAATCAGGTTGTAACAAATCATCGAGCGTCACGTTCGAAGTTTGGTTCGAGTAAATTAAACAATAACGAATGCTCGACGTACCGTTACTAATAATTGCTCAAGTGTATACTCAGCTTAAGGGTCAACAGATAGGTGAAGTCAAATTTTATAGGTGGTAAATATGTTTGCATTATTAAGGCAAAGTTATATATATATTTTTTTAAATTAACGACCTTTTTATCGATAAATAAATCAATGAAATAATATTATGCGTAATTTTATGGCACTCATTGATGTTCAGTATAACCATTATGAATGGGAGGAATTTGACGGCGCCGTCTATGCCAATATTCACCCCTTTGTTCGGTTTTAGGTAGATTATAAATTTAGTTCGTTTTTAATTTGGAGTAGTATTAAACTGTATAGTAGCGTCTATTTATTAAAAGTAAATAGTCATACTGCCTCTGTGGCGCGGTGGGAGTGTATCCGACTGCTACGCAAGAGGTCGTGGGTTCGATCCCCACCCAGGATAAAACTTTGTGTGATGAGCACGATGATTATTTATTCTGTGTCTGGGTGTTATAATTTTTTCTTTTTTTTTTTGGGGGGTAGGTGTAGAAAACAAGTAACACATTGTCGCGATTTTGGAATTTATTTAAAATTAAACTATCAAGTTTCAGTTGACTTGGACAACTTTTCTGTACTATTTACACTACACATAGTACTTACGTTTGTACAGCATCTTATGCAGTATTAACTACTAATTTATACACCACCTACCAGCCTAACATTCACACAAGATGTCACAATTAAACGAAATTAGGTCCACACAAAAATCACTGGAAGAGACCTTCAACCGGAGAATGAATGAACTGGAAGCGCAGTTGAACAGCGGAGTGCCTTCCAGAGATACTGTAGCAAAAGTTGCCGAGGAGTTTCGCACCTTTCGAGAACTTGTGTTTGAGATGCTCGGTATGCTCCGCAATCAAGTAAATGACTGCCTCAAAATCGTGGATGAAATGGAGACAAGATCACGACGAAAAGTGCTCCTCTTCATTGGTGTGGCTGAATCTGATAAGGAAGACTGCACCACTGCAACACTTGACCTAGTGCAGAAGAAGCTGGGTCTCAAAGATTTCACACAGGGTGATTTTAAGGTCTGCCACCGGATTGGAGCCCAGAGTCGAGATCGCCCCCGACCCATACTTGTCCGATTTGCCAGTACAGATCTCAGAGCAGCTGTTTGGAGAGCAAAGTCCGCTTTAAAGGGCTCTGCAGTTTCAGTTAGGGAATTCCTAACTAAAGCCCGACAGGCGGTCTTCAGCAAAGCTCGTCAGCACTTCGGGATGAGGGCTGCTTGGACACAGGACGCCGCTATCTACATCAAAGCGCCCGACAGCAGTCGCCACAAGTTGTCTTCAATGGATGAGCTGGACCTTTTGATGGAGAAGCACCCTGTTTCTTCGTCTAAATCTGATAAGCGGGCCGGCACTGGTGACACGGGGTTGAAGCAGCCTTCTTCACGTAAATAACTTGCATCGCCTTTATTGTGCGTGATATTTTGTGTCGTGTAAAGTTTTGTTTTGTTGTTGCTCAGTGACGTAAGTTAATCGCAACCAATTGGTACCCCATAACTATTTAATTATCTAGTTTGTGCACTGTCCTTTAACAGGTAGGTTTTTAATTTAATTAATTTCGATACCCACTGTTTTATTTCTCAGGAATTAACTTTTAATATTATTTGATTGACAGCTTCAATTTGACATGACACAACAACATTTGGTTGTCAGCTGATGTCAGTCCAATTGTCCAATTTGTTGCGTTTAGAAATGCCTTGTTTATTTTTATTTTGTTGCGTTTAGTTTATTGATTGTTTAAAATGTATTGTATTTTTTTATTGTTATAGTTATTTCTAAATATTAATATTTTGTGAGTGTCGGCTGGCGGGTGGTGCAGAAAAGTATTCAGAGTAGAGTTTAGTAGTAGTAGTAGTAAATTCATATATTTACATAATTAATATTTATTTAGAGAAATATTTATTTATATATATCATTTATAAATTTATTTATTTTTTATTCTTTATCTATAAATTATTAGTACTAATGTCTGATAATGATTCATTTTATTCAGCAAACGAATCTGTTGATTCATCGAATAATGATAGTTTCAGCTCGGTTTCAGATTCACTTGGTGATTTTTTGCGAAAAACATTTAATGAGCAACACAAATGTTTATTTAATGTCTGTCACATCAACGCTCAAAGTATTCCTAGTCACTACAGCGACTTGGTTGATGCTTTCGCTAATTCCAACGTACATGCCATCTTAGTTTCGGAGACTTGGCTCAAGCCTCACCTTCTTTCTACTTCATACGCTCTCCCTGGCTTCGTTCTCATTAGGAACGATCGAGTCGATAGGAGAGGAGGTGGAGTCGCTATTTATCTGCGTAGTAACTTTTCTTACAAAATATTAACATTTCCTACTTCCAGTAACGGTACTACTGCGAAATTTATTTTCCTAGAGGTGTGTTTCAAGGGGGCTAGGGCCATTCTAGGTGTTGTTTATTCTCCTCCAGCAGCGGATTATTTCTCCAGTTTCGAAATGATTCTGGAATCTATAGGGTCAGAGTATACTCACCATATCATCATGGGCGATTTTAATACCGATCTCCTCTCGAGTAACTCCCTCCGTTCCCGTAAGTTACTCCAGATCGTTGAGTCCACTAGCTTTCATGTCTTACCACTGCAAGCTACTCATCACAACTTGGATGGAATGGATACTTGGTTAGACATCATTCTTACCTCGGCTCCTTCTCTAGTCCGTCATCATGGGCAATCTTTAGCTTCGGGGTTTTCTCATCATGATTTAATTTTTCTCTCCTACAAGCTAAAACCACCAAAACCTTGTCCTAAAGTTACGTACGTGCGTTGCTTTGGTCGGATGAATGAAGATAAACTCCGTGAGGATGCGTCGGGATTGGATTGGGAACCGGTATTTGAGGCCCCTACGGTAAATGATAAAATTGACGTTTTCAATGATTTGGTCGTGGGGTTGTATGACATTCATGCGCCTGTTAAAAAAGTTAAAATTAAGCGGCCTCCAGCTCCCTGGATGACGAATGGAATCAGGATGGCTATGCGGCGCAGAGACCGAGCTTTTCGCAAATTTAAGAAAGACCGGGATGATGATAACTGGGCCCTTTATAAAACTGCAAGGAATCGGTGTAATCAGATGATTCGCAACGCTAAACGCCGCCATATTCTTATTCATATTAATTCATCTTCTCCCAAGGGTATTTGGCAGTTCTTGGGGACTCTAGGAATTGGCAAACATGGAAGTGTTGATCCTCCGTTGGCGGTTGGTATAGATGAAATCAATACTCATTTCACCTCCTTCGTACCTATTGATCATCTAACCAAGCGCCGTACCTGTGAGTACTTAGCTAACCTTCCTTGCCCAAACGTAGACTTCTTTCACTTTTCTTCAGTTGAACCTGGCGAGATCAATAAGATAATTATTTCTATCAAATCGAATGCTGTTGGTAATGATGGTATTAGCCGTCGCATGATTATACCCATTCTTGATCATCTTCTTCCTGCTTTAACACACATCATAAATTTTTCTTTAGATTCAGGGACTTACCCGTCTTCGTGGCGATATGCTTTTGTTATTCCTCTGCCTAAAATTACAAATCCCACTCTTCCTAATAATTTTCGACCTCTCTCTATTCTTCCTTTTTTATCTAAAGTGCTGGAGGCTTGCGTGCATAAACAAATGACACATTTTGTGCATCGAAACAATTTGTTGAGCCAGTTTCAATCAGGCTTCAGGCCAGGATATAGCACCACCACTGCTCTTCTCAAAGTAACTGGCGACATTAGAACTGGCATGGATGATACCAAAGTTACGGTTTTAGTTTTGGTTGATTTTTCTAATGCTTTCAATTCTGTCAGCCATGATATCTTACTCTCTATCCTATCTCATCTGATGTTCTCGGCAGGTTCTTTAAACTGGTTCTCATCTTATCTTCGGGGACGCCAGCAGTCCGTGCGCGTGGGTGATACTTTATCGAGGTGGCGCGATCTTGACGCTGGTGTTCCTCAAGGCGGTATTCTTTCTCCTCTATTATTTTCTATTTTTATCGATCTCATTACTAATGTCCTTCAGTGTGCGTTCCATCTTTACGCAGATGACTTGCAGTTATATGCCCAGGCCAATGTGAATAACATATCCGAGGCCATCACTAAGCTTAATGGGGACCTTAACGCTATCAAGACCTGGTCAGACAAGTTTGGTTTGACTATAAATCCGTCTAAGTGTCAGGCCATTGTGATAGGGAGTCAACGCCTTTTAACTCGACTGAACACCGACACATTACCACCTGTCATAATTAACGGCTCCATTATCGCGTTACATTCTTCGGTTAAGAATCTCGGGATTTTCCTTGATACCACCCTCAACTGGCATACTCAAATAACAAATGTAAGTCAAAAGGTTACGGGTACTTTGCGGGCGTTATATCGTCTCAAGAACTTTCTTCCTTATAAAACTAAAGTAATGCTCGTCCAAACGCTAATATTCCCCTTGATTGATTATGGTGATGTATGCTATCTTGACCTGAATGCAGAGCTCCTTAATAAACTTGACCGACTTCTAAATAACTGCATTCGGTTCATTTTCAATCTTCGTAAGTTTGACCATGTTTCTTCCTACCGTTCTGAACTTAAATGGCTCCCTATTCGCCAGCGACATAGTTTACGCGCTCTCACTACACTCTATTCTATTCTTAATTCTCCTACTGCCCCTTCTTACTTGACTTCCTACTTTCAGTACCTGCACTCAAATCACAGTAGAGATCTTCGATCTTCCGACAATCTACTTCTTTTATACCCTGCTCATTCTTCTGGATTCGTCGGATGCTCTTTTATAGTTCAATCTGTTTCTCTCTGGAATGCCCTGCCCCCCGAAATTAGGATGGCACCCAATCGCCTTAATTTTAAATGGAAGGTACGCACTTTATTCCTTGATGGATCAGCTGAATCATCACAACATTAGTAACATAAATATTAGTCTGTATCTATGTATTTATTCATGTATGTATGTATGTATGTATTTTTGTAAGTATGTATACTATTGTATAGTTATGTATGTAGGTATATATGTATGTATGTATTTTTGTAAGTATGTATACTATTGTATAGTTATATTGGATTTTAGTATTTATTTTATATTCTCTATCTAGCTATTTTTATTTGTGTATAATGTAAGAATAATAGGGAAGTTTTTATTTTACAATTAGGTTACTGCACCTACACATTCCATTTCTACATCACCCTAAGGTAGACTGGCAGAGAATGCTTTTAGCATTAAGTCCACCTTTGTACAACTTTGTGCATAAAGTTTTAAATAAATAAAATAAATAAATATAATAATAATAATAATAATAATAATATTTATCAATAATATGTATGTATTTAGAAATATATAAGTATGTTTATCAGTTGTCTGGTTTCCATAGTACAAGCTCTACTTAGTTTGGAATCAGATAGCGTTGTGTGAGTTGTCCCAACATATTATTATTATTAATATACTAACAACCCTTGAATTGGACTACACATAACACTCGTACATTAGGTAAACACAGTAACAAATCTAGTTTTACCTTAAATATTTCATCGAATGCTTTAAATACAATGCGATTTTGAACAAGGACGATGTAAATCCGAGCGAACAGTACAACAAATCTCAACACCTAAGTAGATTGTGAAGCCTTCAGGGACAGAGACAAACCACTATCAGTTACACCAGTCACGTGCAAGTGTACAGCGATCGTTCGAATCTATTCGCGTTTCGGTGAACCGAACCGATCCTCCAATGGAATGAATAAATACGGTTGTACTATTGGCGTCGATTCTGTTGAGAACTAAACTTGTCACCATGTATCTTTATGAAAATATATACATATTACGGGTCTTAATCGCGTGAATCACTGTCACGGGTAGACAGTCTAACCGTGACCACGGCCGTTGCAATACGGTCTGAACGTCGGGCAATAAACAAGGTATTTTATCTTAAATTATTCACGCGATTAAGACCCGTAATATATATTCTCATATCATGTATCTTTTTCTCACAATAGTTGTAAGCAAAGGATAGAGAATTAAAGTTCGTGTTGAAATATAAAGTACTATATTTATCAATTATTTCTTAGTCCCTTCCGCGCGACCTGCTGTGGGTCTCCGTCCTGGACATGAGTTACCATGACCGGTTTGAAGGCTTTAAATAGATTTCGGATTCAGGTCATAAAACATGATGAGGTGGGGAATCACAGTAGTTCCAATCTGAGCTGTTTATGCGGTGCAATACAGACAATGGCCTACCTTACATCGTGTCCTGTGCGCCCGACCACCTGTACTCAGAAGGACTTGATGACTGCCGCAGACAATGCAGTTGACGTGGCCACGTCCTGGGCGTCCACAATATAATGGTTTTTATATGTTTTCTTTTATTTTATTTTATTGTTTGATTGTAGGTAAATATTGATTAGATAAAAACGATGCGACCCCCCCAAGATTACCGACGAACTGATCGGTTAAAGTCGATTGTTGTGGAAGCCTCATCGTGGGGGTAGACCTATGTTCAGCAGTGAACCCCTACATTTTGATAATAATTATGGTTAAGTAAGAAGTGACAGTAGGTGTTTTCCAAAGTTCGTAAAAGTTCTTCAGAATACGACTGGATAGCACTTGCGAGGGTTCAACAAGCAAGCAACAAGTAAAAAATAATTTTAAGTTTAACGACATAGTTTAGGTTAGATGGTTAGGTTTTTGCGCTCCGGTAAAGCGATTGGAAGTCTCTGGCTTGATTCCTGGGTCTACACTTCAAATTTTTCTTCCAAATGCAATTATTTCGAAATCAATCCACAGTTCTGTTCGCTACCGCGACCGTACCTACACCCAATGCGCTATAGAAGTTTGGTTTCACTAATAGAAAATAGATGTTTTCCAGAATAGACCCCATCGTACGTACAGTCGCAGTTACTTTTATTACGGCCGATATTAAGGCCATGTTCCGTTTGGTATTGTTAAAGTTATGATGAATAAACGCTGCAAATAACTGTTTGTCCAATTCGTAGGCTTTGTTCCGAATTGCTAATTTTGGGAATAAAAGTTTCGGTTTCACAGCGCCGTTTATTGTTTGCAGTGAATGATATAAGGTCAAGTGTCAATAATTCTTCAAGTTAATGGTTATTGGTGTAATTTTATTTTAAGCACTAAAGTTAATATCAAGGGAAGATTTTGCGGTCTGAGTCCGGACGTTCTTTTTTTCCGTTTTCGCGGCAAGCCCGTACCAACTGTCAAAATCTTATCATATTGGTAAGTAGGTAAAGAGCTGCGCTTAGAAATGCATCAGCGCGCATGCGTGGTAGACATCTTTGAGCGCATGCGCCAGAACGTGAATAAGGAGCCAGGTGAGATCACGAGAATGGCGGACTAGGAGCCTAACATAATTCAAAAATACTTTATTTGCTTAGGTTACTACACTTGTGAAAAGTTATGATTCTACATGTACATGTAATTGCCTGTTTGCAAGCAATATGTAAAGCCGGAAAAAAGAACACGGCAATAAAAACTCGCGGCCACTATTTTAAAATAATAATTACTTTATTAGTACTAGTTTTTCCCCCGCGACTATACTTGTTATTGATCTTGATTGAAATTTCAAATCCCCGTTTTACCCCTTTATGGGTTGAAAATGCCTTTAGGGGATGCCTACATCATAACAACTATCTGGATGCCAAATTTCACCTCAATTTCCTCTGTAGTTTATGTCGAGCTTTGATAAATCAGTCGTCACGGCTTTCTTAGATAAATAGTTGTAAAATTTGAAACTTTTCGGTCGCATTATGTACGTATTAACTGACCCGCGCAACTTCGTCTGCGTCAATATTCCCTGTTTTGGCAATATTTTTCATTGCTGCTTCTTTCTTTTTGGTCGTAGCGTAAAGTTATATAGCCTATAACATTCCTCAATAAATTTGCTATCCAACAGTAAAAGAACTTTTCAATTCGACTCAGTAGTTTCTGAGATTATCGCGTTAAAAGAAACAAACAAACTCTTCAGCTCTTATAATATTAGTATAGATATGCATGTTGATATCTTATTAAACTTTTAGACTTTCCTATCTGAGTCACGTGCAATTTTTATTCACCAGTATTCAGATCTTTTTCTTAGTCTTCGTTAAAGAGCCTCTAATTTATTGTTGCCTAACTGGTTTAATAAACTTCGTCCCGCGCAACTTCGTCTGTGTAATATTTCCCCATTTTTGCAACATTTCTCATTGCTCTTTTATATGTCGTAGCTTGATGTTATGTAGCCTATAGCCTACCTCGATCACTGGGCTATCCAACAGTGAAAGAATTTTTCAATTTCGTGAGATTACCGTTCAAACCAACAAACTCTTCAGCTTTATACTATTAGTATAAATAACTTGTCTAATCTGTACCGTTTAATAACAATGTAATCCTATCAGGCATCAATGTGTTTGGGTATTGTAAGATATAAAATACGACCCTTTTATACGCATTCTTTATTATGTATATTATTAAAATTATAAGAAAAAAAAACACAATTCTTAAGCGAATCTTTTAAAAATAAAACACAATCACAAACTGGCTTTTATATCAAGATAAAATAACATTAAATTTAATGAGATCTATTATATTTCGGTCCACAAAAGGATATCATTTCTCTCACCATTGCTCAATGATTTGACTTTCATATAATGAACTTAATTTGAATAACCGATACGTCGGTCTTTTTAAAATATTTTCCATTTCGTTGGCCGAAAATTGATCCGACACTTAATCGTTCCCAGTTTACGACCAACTGCGGTTTATATTTACGATTACTGAATAATAAACGGAAACTCTGGTTCAAAGGGATTCTGGTACTTTTTTGTAAATACAATGAACAGGAATAAATGGGAATTTATTTTTTCAACAGTATTTTTGTTGAAATGTAGATAAACATTAGGCTAAGTGGAGGTCAAATTGAATTTATTGTGCTCGGCTTTCCAATGCGCTAAGTGTCTAGCCTAGCTTATGCCAATGACATTTTTCAGTAAATACCTAGAGTATAATAAAAAAAATTTTTAAACGTTAATCTATGACGTTGAGCCTAGTCAATAAAGCCGAAAACATTGGGCTCTCAGTTCAGATGTTTTAGCAAAATTCGACTTTCAATAACTTTTAAACAATTAATTTTTGTGTCATTATTACTTTTTATCTAAATCACGGAGGTATGTAACTAAAATATATTAAATATCCATTTTATTAATTCTTCAGATAAATTCATATTTTGCAGATTCCTCAGTAAACACATTACTGAATTGAGGGACCTAGATATACCGCCATAAATCTGTAATGTTCTACAGATTTGGAATTTTTCTTAAAATATTCAAGAAATTCTTAACTAAATTTTTAAATAAAAATGATTACCCCGAGATAATACTTTGTAAAATGTAGACTATGCCACTTTATGCACGCGTCTGGATTGATGGCCCAAGTTATTTTATCATAAGTTTTAATTCACGATTAAAAAAATCATGCCCATTTGCTATAATTTTTTACTGTACTGTAAATCATATTTCGTTTGCCAAGGATTAAAAAAATGAGCTTTCGATCCAGATGCACATGTCCTACGCGAATTGTATGAAGATTACCTCTCACTGATTGCGTAGTATTATACTATGCCTACTTAAAGCAGCAATATGTAATAACCATTAATATGTATTTATTTATACTCTTTGCGGTAATGTTGCCCTTCGTCTGCGTAAGTTTTCCCCGATTTTGCAACATTTTTCATTGCTGCTCCGCTCCTATTAGTCGTAACAAGATGGTATATAGCCTATAGCCTTCCTCGATAAATGGGCTATTCAACAGTTAAAGAATTGTAGTCCAAATTGAAAAATCCAAAATTTTTCAATTCGGACTAGTAGTTCTAGAGATTACCGCGTTCAAACGAACAAAGTCTTCAGCTTTATAATATTACTAGCGGACGCCTCGTGGTTTCACCCACGTAGTTTCCGTTAACGTTGGAATATAGTGATAAAAAATAGCCATTGTCACCCGGGGTTAGTGTAGCTTCACAACGATGAAATAATTTTTCAAATCCGTCCAGTAGTTTCGGAGCCTACAATCAAACAAACAATCAAATCTTTCCTCTTTATAATATTAGTATAGATTAGTATATCTATATATAGATAAAATTTCAACCACTTCTCGGGTAAATATACCTAATAGCCCTTAGGTATAGGGACCATATAGAAATAAGAACATACAAACCTTGACTATAAAGATTCGTAGTTTGACTCCGGCACCCTAAAAAGGGAGCGAATGATTAGATACGGAATGGAATTTGGGAATGCAATAAAAGGACTCCATTTTTCCTATGGGTGTGTAAGTCGCTCCAATATCTTCAGTTTAAGGATATTAAAATTCCTTTTTTTTCGATGACATTTTAATGGTGCAAAAGGATTATTTTCTTGAAATCATTAAATAATAACCACTACATCATATTGCAACTGAAATTTATACTAAGTTGCTGTCATACGTGGGTACTTAATTATTTAGAAGGATCTTTACTTTTCAACGAGAGAACCGCAATAAGTAATTTAAACCAATATTATAAAGAGAAAAGATTAGTATTTGTGTGTGAGTGTGTGTGTGTGTGCGTGTGCATGTGTGTGTGTGTGTGTGTGTGTGTGTGTGTGTGTGTGTGTGTGTGTGTGTGTGTGTGTGTGTGTGTGTGTGTGTGTGTGTTTGTAATGAATAAACTCAAAAACTACTGGACCGATTTCAAAAACTCTTTCACCTTTGGAAAGCTACACTAACCCCGGATTATATAGGCTATTTTTTATCTCTGTATTCCCACGGGAACGAGAACTACGCCGGTGAAACCGCGATGCGTCCGTTAGTGTGTAATAGTTATGCTTCAGATTCTGTACCATCTGAAGAGCACAAGTTTCTTAAATCCTTCTTATTTATTGTCTACATCATAAATAATTATAGGTGTACGAACTGGGTGCTGATGAGTTAATTAGTGAGTCAGGACTATCATTTAAAGGGTTCCGTAGCCAAAATGGCAAAATGGAACCTTTATAGTTTCGCCATGTATATCCGTCCGAAGCTAGTTCAGAGACTGTTATTGCTAGAAGCTGTAATTTTGCATGGATACACGTATTACTAACGCCGACGTAATACGTGTGAAGTGAGAGAATAAAATACCTTTTTTAGATTTTGAGATCCGTATGTGAAATAATAAGCATTCAAGTGAAAATTGTTGTTACAGTCAAGTATCCACATCCCCCGCCAGCTAAATGGTTGGGTATGTGAAAAAAATCACGGCAGTAGTATACTACTACCGTGATTCATTCATTGCGCGAGATATATCTGCAATTAAAAGAAAAACTATCACAGCTAAGTTGGGTTTACAAGTTTACGAGGAACAGCTGATCAAATGAGAAGTAGCAAAATGTTCGTAGGAATTCCATTGAAGATTATTATTGAGTAGGCATAACGTTGTAAGTATGAAACAAAAACAACAGAAAACACACTTCGGGGGAGATTACGGAACCCTACATTGTTAGTGACCCGACATACACTTGCCCGGTTTTATAAGATGATTAAGGCACTTTATTCTTCAAGGAAGCGTACTCGGGCCCTTGCGTTTAATTTTTACATTCTGGTATAAGACAGCTCAAAACTGTGTTGTCACTATATATCAATAAAAGTGATCGCGGAAAAAATATGTAGTTTTAAAAATATACATTTTTGATGGTGATGATGATCTAAATTTAAAATGTTATGAACATTCATTAAAATGAATGGGTAAATCTGTGTAAAAATAAACACAGAAATATAAGGTTTCACAGATGCTTCGAAATGCTGGTAAGACACGATTGCCACTTGACCTACATTGCTGTCTGCACCCGTAAGATTTTACGAACGTGTAAATTTTATTGCTAAATGTACAGAAATGCTATTTTTTAATACAACCCGAGCATTTTGATAAAAACGGTTTCGCAATTCATAAATTTAATTTCAGGCATTTTCTTACGTTGATAGTTTTGTATCAATTCATTTAGGTTAATATTGTTGATAATTATTATTACCTATTATAATATCTTGGGACAACTCATACAACACTATCAAACTAAGCAGAGCTTGTACGTCTATCCGTCTATTAGATGTCCGGTTTCAATAAACCGGACATCTAATAGACGTACCTACTCGTACATACATATTATAGACAAATAACACTCAGACACAGAAAAACCAAGGTGCGCATCATACAAAGTTTTATCCTGTGTGGGGATCGAATCTACGAACTCCGGCTTAGAAGTCAGGGTCACTAACCTCTAGACCAACAGGCTAGATATTATAATTAGATATGACATTTAGGTAGCATGTATGTTAGTTTCATTTCCAATTCCTTTCTTTTATAATTTTTTTAATAATGCTTGGCATACTTTCCCCTTTGTAGGTATCTAAATATAAACATAACTACAAAAATACTACCAACTAGTCAATAGGCAATCGTCAGTTATCACAGCCATTAAAAAATATATAAACCAATGAGATTCCCGTACCCATATAACTACATATATGTACTGCACCGCCTCCAGTTTATTCATGTTTGTCCAACAGATTTATAATCAGCATTTCACATACGCCATGTACAGATGTTGAGCTTCAAGCTTCTAACACAATACCACAATTGATTCTGACGTCACACATGGGAAATGGCTGGTGTATTCATAGTCAAAACAAATAATTACTGTGGGGAATTAAACAGAACATCTCAAGATTACGAAACGAGTAGGAAGAGGATGGGAAAACCAAAAAGGAGATAATTGCAAAACGTTTGAAAACAAATTGTATGTTTCCGGAAACTAGTAGCGATGATAAATCTTCTTCTAATGAATAAGTAATTAATAGTTTTAAAAACTAAAAAAACACGTTTTGGAAATAGTTGTACTATAATAATAATAATAAATAATAATAGCCCTTATTTCAGTCCTCATATTTATTACTTAACACTACTACTTATTTCTTAAATGACATTTTAATTTAATGAATAGGCATAATTTTATTGTAATTGATAATTTGTAAAACGCTCAAATATCGGCGGCTTCAATAAAATCTTTATTTGAAAGGGTAATTCCTCCCTTAAGGATCAAACAAGGTATTTTAACGGTCTTAAAAAACACTCATACTTACTTGAAAGTAAAATTTATGAATTTCGCAAAGCTCGGTTATGTGGGAGGCGAACTCAAAACCTCTTTACCACCAGTTGTATGCACTCCATTGAGCCACTTACTCAAATTATTTAAAAGTCATTGTTTTTTTAAACTTTCGCTTTTTTTATACTTAATCGAATTGTACGGATCGTGGTTACGGGTCAACCCGTGCAGACGGTGCAATTCGATCGAAACGTAGGATAATTCACGCGATTAAATCCCGAAACATATCTAATATTTTTAAAAGTCATTTAATGATAAAATTTTCCAATTTTATCACATATCTACAAACAAATCGAGTCTATTTTTAAACTGTCTCTTGTCCTAGTACCCTTTTTTAATTCGATCTGGACCAAGGGTTTTCTTTAGGGAATATAAAGATACCTTAGTTTTCCCTTTAAAAGATGTCGTCAAAAGAAAATAATCTTTTATTATACAACATGATTCGAATATTTTCGTCTCCTTTCTGTGCTTAATCGATTTTATTCCATAAGTAAAAACATTCGATCCATCCAACCAAGAAAAAGTAGGTCAACAGTTTATCAAAAGTAAAAACCATTTACCAAGTTATTAACCGATAGAATCTGAATGTTGATGTCACATGAAGATGATATGGCAGTAGGCCAAACCTGACTAGTTGGCAAATAATAGGACTTAAAAGCTCTGGAAATGAAGCTTCGTTCACAATTTGACGTTTTAAATAAAATTATTTGACCTGATTTGAAGATTGGAATAGCAGACGTCATACAGTGCTGGTTTTAGAATGCTAAACAGCTAAACCTGTAACCCAGGTCAAGATTTCTACAGGGCTTCCCGCTCTACTAATAATTTAAAAAAATATAAAGAGCAGGGCATACCGCTAACTGACGAGCGAGCAGCGTTTCACCTCTTTTCATTACACCGCGAATTACAGAGATAAGCTATGTCAGTGATTCAAACGATGCGAACTAAATATCCCACGATTCCAACAAACTTATTCGTTCACCTCGTTAGCACAGCTTAGCTCTGTGAACTTCGCGGGTTGAACCAAAGTAGAAAAAGAGGTTTGCGAGGTGCATCCGCCCGCTAGCTCTCCCACCCGCTTGTCCATAGTTTATAGTTAGTGGAGTTTATAATTTTCGGTGTGACCCAACATACTTTAGTTAGCCAAAGCTTCGTTTAGCTTATGTAGTTTCCCTCGACTCGCTCGCTAGTTGGCGGTGCGACCTGCGCCTAAGAAATATGACGCTGTCATACCTATTCCACACAAACTTAATTGAAAGAGCACATAATTTGACATTTTATAAAAATAAACTGACATATTTTGGCAGTCCATTTGTAGATGATTTACATTGACTTAGGTCTGATGCATTGGAGCCAGTGCATATCAGACCTTAGTCAACGTTAAGTTCTAATTTTAAGGCTTATAGAGTATAAAGACAATGTAGAAGACCCAGAATTCCAATCTTCACAATATGAGGTTCATTGATAGCTTGCTTAAGTACGTAACTTGTATGACTCTGATATATCCTGCGCATATATACCTACTACTTTCATTTGTTCTGAGGATGCATCCTACTCGTAGATAATTAGCCCCGTGAATAATATTTCCCTACTGTCCAGCAATCGTAGCATTGTTGCTCTGGGTGCGATTGCAGTAATACTGCGGACTATTTTTTATAGTTGGACTACTGTATTAGATATTTAGTGTGCCACATTTATAGTAATGGTCACACCTTATTGTTTTATTGTCTGTGCATAATAAACGCGGCATTTTGCGGTTATTATGACAGATGGGGGTAAGGTGACGATCGTAACTCATGATAATGTCCCCATCGATTGCACTTAGGGGAAATCTATTGAGTTTAGTGGACTTTTTTTTATTATTTTAGGAAGTACTTACATGTATGATGGATGTACTTTTAGGTACATTAATAGTCGTTAACAGTTTGGTATTTTTCCTAAGTTATGGAATGAAGGTTGTTGAATTTATGTGGTCTATTTTGGGAAGTAAAGTTTCCATTGGAAATATTTCTTGTTTTGGGAAGTGAGGTGCTAAACGACATTTGTTTTTAATCATATATTTGGTAACATCTTATAAATCACAATTTTAATGAACGTAGCTCAAACTTACAAATATAATACATATATTTCGGTAAGAAAAATATTAACTAAGGATATCCATTCCCGAATTACTTTCACCAAGAATCATGAGCACAATAAATACATGATTAGACGGGCCAATAACATTTCTCTAATACCTCCTAGAACAAATTACGCTAAAAAGAGCATCTTATATGAAGGAGCTCAATGCTATAATAAATTACCAGAGAATATAAGAAAATCACTTACCTTACCTATATTTAAAAAACAACTGAAAAAACAAATGCTGCAGAATTTTACGGAAGTGTAAATAATAAACTTAAAAAAAAGTATAAATAAAACTAAAACTTAACAGAAAACTATAAGTACTTCTCTATTTACCAACCTATATAACAAACTATGGCTTATTGAAATTACAACAAATAATTGAAAAAAGTCACTGTGTCATAGGCCTAAGTAAACACCTATTGTGTAGTCATTAGCGGACACCCAACATGTTTTTGACTTAATATTATACATCTACCCCCTTTAGTAATTGGTTACAATTAGTAGTAGTTTTATTTAAGTAATTACATGTATAAAACTGTATAATCTCACTACGAATATACTATAAGAAAAGTGTACCTATTTTCTCTGTAAGTGATATTTTTATGTCTTTTGAGAAAATAAATGTCTTTAAACTAAAAATCGATGAACAGGTACACGAACGAAAAAGTGTCACTTTATTGATGTCCTAAGCAACAGTCACGTTATTAATTAGTTGCTAAGCAGCAGTAAATGACGATTGCAGCGACATGACATACGATACAATAGGAACTAATGTCATCAATGTTTTCCTATGACGTTATCACGTAAAATAATCGTCCGTAAACTGACTTTACGAATAACTATTTTTTTTCTGGAAGAAAAGGCATAGGTATATCTTCTGCTTGTGTAAGTCGTAATCCACCATGTTTGTGGATTGATGGATGAATAAATTTATTTACGTCTAGCTTTCGCCCAAGGTTACGCCCATGTGGAAATCGCTTATCGAGTTAGGAACTATCCTATGTCCTTTTCCGAGACTCCTACTATCTTCATTACAAACTTCACCTTAATCAGTTCAACGATTGATGCGTGATAACGTAGAAGACAGACGTAGATCAACACTATTGTTCGCCCGCGGCACCGCCTGCGTTGTTGGTTATCACGATAAAAACTATAGTTTATTTATTTATTTAATCTTTCATCACATGTCCTTTTTCGAGACTCCAAGACTAACACTGCTCTTATGTACACGTAACATTATTCCAATTAATTTCACTACCATGTAAAAGTAATGCCAAAAGACGGTCCTAAATCGCTCAAAAAAAAAACTGTTATCGGTTTACAGATGATAATTTTACGTCATCATAAGAAAATGTTGATGACTTGTAATAATAATAATAATAATGATTTATTATCCAAAAAAGATTCTTAAACAGATTCAAAGATACAGTTTATAAATTTACAATGGTTGTTGTAATCGAGTCTGTACAATAAAATATAACTCTGCCTCTCAAACTAGGGTAACCTGTATCTTGAGAGACAGTGTTCAGCCTTGAGAATGTCGTAAACAACAATAGTATAAACATAGTAGACTGTGTCGATTTATAGTTTTAACAATAGAATTAAGTCTTGAATGTGAAATGATATCCTTATTATTATTTTTATACAGTTTAGAAAGAGGAGGTAAAATATAACAAACGTGTGTGTGTGTGTGTGTGTGTGTATGTGTGCGTGTGCGTGTGCGTGCGTGTGCGTGTGTGTGTGTGTGTGTGTGTGTGTGTGTGTGCGCGCGCGTGTGTGTGTGTGTGTGTGTGTGTGTGTGTGTGTGTGTGTGATTGTGTATGTAACTTAGTTGTCGAACTTAAGCAAGGACTCTGTCTGAGCATAATCCTGTTGTAGTAGCCACTCTGTGACTTTAGATTTAAAACTTTAGAGTAATAAAATTGTAAAAACAAAATTGTTGTCATTTTGTTTTTTCCAATGGTATCGTATGTCACTGATGACACCAAAACATTGATGACATTGTAATAAATGGGCGCATGCTCCCGGCGGCCGCAATACTTCAGCCTATCAGCAGGTGGAATCGTCATTCACGTTGCTAACCAGTCAATAACGTGACCGTTGTTACGTGACAGTTTTTCGTGCGTGCACCCCATCATCGATATATAAGACGTTATCACGTCAAAAACCATAATAGCGTTAGCACTATTTTCTCATACTAGAAAGATAACTTCTATCACAAAATACACATAGTTTTGTAAACCACTCAAAACATAGTTAACAAAGAAAGTTTATACAATTTTTCCTACATTTTTGTGAGTATCTAGTCCCTTGAGAACCCAAAACAAAACCTCTTTCGCAAACTTGTAACGATGTTGGTTCGCATTAGAATTCCATTCAGCCGCCGTACCCATGTTTATGAAAATACAGATTTGTATTATTATTATTATGGGAAAGAACAGCAGTTTACGAATTTAGATGAAACTTGCAATCAGTTTGATTAAGATTATTGCGTAGCTTGCAGAACACGCCTTTTTAGAATATATTATTTGTATTCTTATAAACCTATTAAAAGTCGATGTTAGCCATGGAGACAGTACCTGTCTAGACGGAATTCACGCTATGAATATAACTATTTTTTATGCGGGAATTAACGCGCATTATTAAAATTTATAAAATGGGCATAAAGCCAGTTTTGCAGTTTAGAGTCTGTAGATACTTTCTATCTCTCTCATGAAGGCAACCTGCATCGCTGTATCTCAAGAGAAAAAACTCGTTTTAGACATACATTCGTTTTTGAGACTGATTAGGTATGTTATATAACATCGATAACTTATAAATGTAATTCGCTTTGATATTATAAATAGCTAATATTTCTTTATATGCCCACAGAATACATTACACTCAATACCACCTATTGAAGCTTTCATATCGAAGTTAATTTCCTTAAACAAATAGTGATCGTTTAATACCAATATTACTAAGTCTATGCCAACATATTGAGAAGATTACTTACGACTGAATTCAGTTGTTTGTGAAGCGAAATTGTGTAATGTACCTATTACGAATAGGGCTGCTACAGACATTAGCAAATCGGCACGTTCGGTTCGGCAATACTTGCCGAATCGAAGCAACAACTACACATGTTCATGAGCCGATCGGATCGTTTATTCGGACCAGTACTTTCATTACTGCGGAGGAGGGTTATGTATTTGACTTGTTTGTATGTATGTGTGTTCCTTTATAGCACTATATAGACCAAACGAGTGGGCCGATTTTGATTATTCATACGTCAATCGATTTGTATTAATCTTGCGAGTGTCACTAAAGACGTAACAGACATCAAAATTCAAAATGGCGACAGACATACGCTATAAATGTTGATAAACTTTAGCGATTTGTACACATTATGAAAATATATATAGGAAATAAGGGTCTTAATCGCGTGAATAATTTAGTCAGTCTACCCGTGACCACGGCCGTTGCAATACGGTCGAAACGTCGGGCAATAAACAAGGTATTTTATCTTAAATTATTCACGCGATTAAGACCCGTATATACATTTTCATAAAGCCATACGCCATATTGTGATTTGTGTCTGTGACTTGTATGTTTGTAAAGTACCCCGAGATACAGGGCTTGTACCCTACTGCGGAAGTCGTCTTTTTAAAGATAAAGAAAAGAAAAAGAGAAAAAAAATAAAAGTCAACAAACTATGTCATGTGGAATAATATCGTATGGGTATTTTAAAATCATGGTGAGGTTATTTAAAGCATTTTTCAATTAAAATAACCGTATAGGGTATACGGCGATTTAAAAGTTTGTTACCAACAATTTTCACTCAAATTTTCGGTAGTTACAGTTATTACGTCACGTTTCGTCTTACAACTAAGCACTAAAAAGTATAAAACAAAAAATAAACTTTAAAAACAAAAAACCCGCCTGCTTACAAAATATTGAAACAAGATAATCCCCTTTAATCATGCAGTCGAAGGCATTCATAAATCACAATGAACTCACTAAAATGCCTCCGATTGCATGATTTAAGATTATATGCAGGCAAGTTTTTTAATTATAAAAAAATATTTTTTATTTACATATTCGGATTTACCAGCTGGCTGTGCCGATTGATACCAGTCCGCTGTCGCCTGGCCTAGTATATGTGTTCGGCAAAACTGATCGGCTTTCTTGCCGAACATTCATCCACATATATTCGGTTTTACCGCCCGGCTTGTGCGGAATGATGGCCTGCTTATGTTTGTAGCAACTCTAACATTATCGATACTTATGTATAAATAACAATGTTTATGCAAGAGAGATAGGAATAAATAAATGTTTTTATTTGTGTATGACTACGTTCAGGCATGCTACGTAAAATAAAACGAAAATATAGGTATGCAAGCAACCTGCTTCTGCTTCGAATGGTAATTTTGGCAATTTATAAAAAAATAAGCCTATATTATAGGTACTATTTATGTGCCACTAACGTCCTGTACTGAATTGGCGTAGGTTTCAATCTGTGTGTACCTCATGGGTATAAAAATTGGCGTACCTATAAATATTTTACACGATTAAGGCCTTATACATCATATATATTATTTGAGAAAACAACAACGCTCACTGTATTGAAGGATCAACTCGACCTTCAATAAAAATGCGTACGATTACAAAGAAATAAACGGATTTATTTGAACTATTCCAAACGACCGCACTGTTCAACACGCGAATACAATCTGTCTGCCATCTTTCTATCCCCTCTCCATGTCGGAGTGACATCCGCATGACAGATGTCAACGTCATGTGATGTCACTACCGACATTTACATTTTGAATGTCAACCGTCTAAATCAAGTCTCAATAACGTTTTTAAGTAGCAACGAGTTAAACTCTAATAAAAATAGAATGAATTAAATTAAATAACGGATTAGAATAATATTGAGTCTAACAGTATAAACACAGAATACCGTACAGAATGAAAGCTTCATACAAAACGTTGTTGACGCACGCACACATTGATATCGTTACAGACGCTGTAAAACGGAGCAAGACATACTAGAGACCAAGATAGAGCGAGAGCCACGCTCACGCGCTGCGGATGTGAGTTTTATGCGTGTGTGTGAGTATTGGTATAAAAGTCGCGATACACACATGAGATTCAAAACTTTTGAATATACCTAGGTATCGGAAATACAGTGTAATTAAAATTCTCTATAAGTTTCTTTTTTTTTGGATCTTACGGCTTTTTTAATATATTGGATTGAAACTTTGACATCCTCTGTGGCGCGGTGGGAGTGTATTCGACTGCTACGCAAGAGGTCGTGGGTTCGATCCCCAACCAGGATAAAACTTAGTGTGATGAGCACAATGCTTTATTCGTTGTCTGGGTGTTATTTATCTTTAATATATATATATACTGTGGTGACATTAAGTCTCGTTATCATAACTTTAACGTTAAGTTAAAATAATTTGATCGGACCAACAAGTAGGTGCTTAAGCTAACTATAATCAATTTGTCCAGGTTACTGGTTTTACAATCTTTTAATAGTACTCATTAAGAAAGAGGTATGGTAGGGTACAATGAATTGAGACTAAGGGAGGAATTCGCTTTGATAATATGTGTTCAAGTTACTCAGAGGTAAGATTGACAACGCGGACATATTAGGGCAGGTAGGCCTGTATGTTCCCAAGTTGACGACCACCACTGCTATTAGTTTCACAAGCTCGAACCAATCTGCTGAGCGAGGCTCCTCTGACGTGTGCAGTCCGTACCCTCAATGTTATAGCTGGATACACAGATTTATTATGTTGTACTGTGAGTGTATGAGTTTACAAAGGTGTCATTGTTTGTAATTTCTTATAAAAACGGTTAAGTGTATATAGATATAATAAAGTTGTATGTAATAATTAGAATATGTTGAATGTTACTTTAAAAAGGTATGCTATGTACGCTATCGTCTTGGTTTTACTGTCATGATAGTTATACGTTTTGCAAATAAATAAAAAGATTTTCTTTTGATGGTCTATCTTTATCTTTCCCTTCAAGTAGAAATCCTTTTCGTAGACTCCTTATCTAATATAGATATTATTTTATTATTGGTACTGGTAGCTGATAAGTTGACATTTACATTTGTAAATTGATTTTGCAACCTGCCATTGTCCACTACAGTTGAAATATTACCTCATTCTCTATGCTTTATGTTTTAAACGGTTCATTGCCTTGCCTGCCAATACGAACAGGCGATTGGCCGTTTCCAAGAAAACCATTAACTGAAAATCGAAGTGTACTGCAGTAAACGATATCTATGTTGGTACTGTGCCAAACTGGCCAGGTGGGAGTAGCCTGATACCGACTTAATACTTACTTGCTACTTCAACATATGGCGTATTATAATTTACATATCGTAGATTATACCGCAATAACACATACGGTAGCATCATGGCATCAGTATGATGTTGTTTTTTTGTAATTCTAGGTATAGTATTTATTATTAAAACACACTTGGCCCTAAAAAATCTTTCGAAAGACCTATTTAAAGATACCCCACGCAATTGGGCAGACAAGAACAAAAAATGTTTTACGCGTAACTATAAAAAAAAGTAAGAACTTATTTTACAGATTTCCCGGCGTGATTAATATGTATATCTATGCCAAATTACAGCTTTCTAGTACTAAGGGTCTCCGAGCCTGCCTGCTGACTGAAGGACGGAGGGACGGACGAACGTGGTGAAACTACAGCAATAAGTGACCCTGACTGCTAAGACTAAATTCGTGAGTTTGATTCCCACACAAATGTTTGTTCTGAGTCTAGGTGTATTTCATGTCCGTGATCAGTATGCATGTAAAATCCTACGCTAGTACGGGAGGTGCCTTTGAAAATAACCAGAAGTTTTACTACAAACTTTATACCCGACTACGACATTCTTTTCAGACCGCTTCAAAGCTCAAAACAATCATTTTTTTTTATTAGATTGTGTTACTCATTCTCAGCAAACTACTTTCAGGTTTACTCTATACCAAGAATAAAGATGTATAGACTGCTAAAAACATTACCCTTCCGTTTTGGCTTCACCGTAGTTGCGTAAAATAACTTACCGGCAAGCGTGTCTGATTTGTACAAAAATAGATGTCAATGTATAAACATGTTTCTTTATCATTCCACCTTCAAAGTTCTATTTATAACGTAAATAATTAACATTCATTTAAAAGGTCACAAAAACGAAATCCACGTGGGTAAGGATATGAAAAAATGTCTGTTATGAGTACGTAGGTATAAATACAATCTTCAAAATATGTTGCGTAATAAGCTAGCAAATTACTTCGTCAGAATATGATTAATTTTCTAACGCGTCATCGACAAAAGCTCTTTCGTCTACAGTACTAAGCATAACTTCAGTTGAGGTTTGAATATTAATATTCTGAATAATCTAGAGGCTGCAATGTGTTGAACCGCTCTATCCACTTTAAAATCGCTAGGGGATTGAAACTATTTTGAAGTCAGATACTTGCAAACTGTTCTACCAATCTGATAAAAATTTACCCAAGCGCTGAGTCATAAAACGTCGAAAGTGCAGAACAAAAACTTAACCAACGTTACGATGACGAACGCTTAACTATTTTATTAATGTTGATAAACTTTCGCGATTTGTACACATTATAAAAATATATACATACTACGGGTCTTAATCGCGTGAATATTTTAAGATAAAATACCTTGTTTATTTCCCGACGTTTCGACCGTATTGCAACGGTCGTCTACCCGTGACCACGGCCGTTGCAATACGGTCGAGGTCACGGGTACTTTAAATTATTCACGCCATTATGACCCGTAATATATATATTTTTATGATACTATTTCATAATTACATTGAGCGTTGTCATGTGAACGCAGAATATTAAGAATGAAGTTGTAAACGCGCGAAGGTAAACGTGTATCAATGCACAATAGGCTTATACAAACACACCCGATTAAGACTCACATAGACATTGCTTTCGGAATTTTAGACTAGTTCAGACAACTTTGTTTAGACTGTGTTTCGAAAGTACTTATACACCTACGACGTCTATGTTTGCATTGCTCAACCGAAGTAAGTATGCTTACGGACACGGAATCTCATGGTAGATTCACAAAGCTCGAGTTCAAGATCGAGCGCGAGTATGTGAATAGGCGAGAATGTTGTGCTGAACGGCCCGTGTCACGCTGGTTGCCGAGCTTCTTGCCAAGATGCTTGCCACGCGTCTGAACGTACCACAAAGCTTACCTTCTGTTATGTGGCTGAGTGTTTCGCTCGTACCGCTGATACATATCATATCTGTTTATCTTTCCGAGACCCATGTCCTTACAAAGCGGTTTTTTACGACTACCGTCATTTAGTTGAACATTATTAAAGACTTATTTAAGTTAACAATTTATCTGTTAATGTTTTCGTATAAAATGCTCATAAAAAGACCATTATGTTCATTTTAATTTAGTTTTTTAAATATTGTGAAATGAGTTCTGAAAAAAATGCATCGTTGCTACTAATGCCTTTGTATTTTAACACGCTTAAATAAGCTTCACTTGTAACTAACTAACTAACAATTTTGTAGACTCTTAGAAGTATTAGAATTATTAACTTCTAACATTCCATTCATTCCATCCAACTCGTGGGTAATAAGGTAAGAAAAAAATCAAGATTAGTGACATAGTTCAGGTTAACGGCTGGCAATCCGTCCGTCCGTATGTCACAGGCATTTTACTAAAAGACTACCTACTCAATGAATTTTGGTGAAAAAGTGTATTGTAGGCTACTACAAGACAGTAACAGTTTGATAGCTAAATTATAAAAATAAATATTTTTAGGGGGGGCACTCCATACATGTACAAGAAGCTGTTTATTTTTAAGCAAACATCAACGTCTGGTACACTATTCGACATGTTTAAAAACATTTTAAGGTTTCTAACAAACTTTTTTGGTTGAGTTTTTTGGAAATAATCGCTCCGAAAGTTGCATAAATGATGTCCTTTCTCCTTAACTCTTGAACCGTGTGAACAAAAAATATGAAAAAAATCACAAAGGTAGCGCTTAATAAATACTTTAACTAAAATTTTTTTGGACATGATCGAATATACCGTCATTGAGTTATTGCTGAAATCTGCGTTTCTCAACAAAAGTAAGAGAAGTGCCATGAACATACGCTCTTCTGCTGATACATTTATTCGAGGCTGCAGAACCCTACACTGAGCATGTCCCGACATGTTTTTGCCCGGTTTTATTATGTAATTTTGTCACAGTTAGTTTCGTGGTCGTACTACATATATGCGACAGAAATAAACCAAGCAATACTAACCTGAATGGTAGACGAATTACTTCCATCATACTTTATGAAAAGAAAATTAGTATTCTTTGATCGTGGCGTAGATCTTATTGACTATGCAGCTCACACTAAATTTTGAGCTTCCTCACTAAGTTGAAGACGTGCAATAATGACGATGCTTAAGTCTTCAAAGCATCATGCCTCTTTATTGAACTGTGAAGGAATATTTATTATAATGTTAGGAGGAAAATGGGGAAATGCCTCGGGAGATATCTAGCATTTATTACTGGACTTAGCGTAGGTGAAGAATAATTTTATATGAGATATTTCATTTCATCTTTTGTACGCTTGAGGATTCAGTCGTTAGAACAGTTGTGAGAAAGAAGTTGTAATATTCTTTCACTTACTCGTATGAAGTCAAAACTATTCTATTCACATAAATAGTATTATTCAACACTTGAACTTTAATGGGTTTAATAAAATAAGCTAAGTATTTTCTTATTATATAATAACAATTTACCACAAGTGCTAGATGTGCTAGATCTTTACTGACCAAAATGTTTGTCACCAGAGTACCTAACCTATTGCAAATACCATATTAGGCTCTATTTAGCTGTATAAACATTTGTAATGTATAATCGATGTATAAGTAGATTGTATTCTGTCCATCTGTGGCAGCTTGTTATTGGCATTTAGTAATGTATTTTATGAAACTATTTGTACTATAGCTGTAAGCTCCCCAAATAACATAAAATAATAAATCTTGGGACAACTCACACAACGCCATCTGATCCCAAACTAAGAGAGCATGTATTATGGCAACCAGACAAATGATAAACATACTTATATATCTACGCAAGAGGTCGTGGGTTCAATTCCCACACGGGACACCACTTTGCGTGATCTACACTCTTGTTGTTTCGGGTTTGGGTTTACTTTGTGTCTGTGACTTGTATGTTTGTATAGTCCCCCGCAACACAGGGCTTGTACCTTAATAAGGAAGTCGTCTTTAAAAATTAAAAAATATATAGATATCACATCCAGACACAGAATAAATCATCATGCTCATCACACAAAGTTTTATCCTGGGTGGGGATCGAATCCACGCCCTCCGACTTAGCAGTCAGGATCACTGACCACTTTACCAACAATGTAATAGATATGGCTGGGGAGCCCAAGTTGTTATATTGAATTTACTATTTTATCTTGGGGACCTATTTATGTTGGAGATAATTAATGGTGTGAAGAAAAAAATGTTTAGGATGCTAGAAAAATGTTTAGAATGTTTTGGTGGTGGTCCTTTCAATGGTGGGGAAGAGAGTTGGCGGCTCCAGGTCTTAAAAAAATAACTCTTTTGCATGAAACGGGGTTGCTAAGTGAACTCACAAGAGGTTCCCAATCAAATGACTTAGGATTGGGACAAACCATAAGCTCGTGGCGGCTTTTTGAAAATTTAAATAAACACCGTCAGATTAAGAAAACCCTTTCACATAACCGTTGAAATATTAGATCAGCGTGTCTTTCATATCAAACTGAACCATCTGTATGATAATCTCATGCGTTCGAGTATTTCTATTGATATATTTTTTAACTAAATATTTTGATCGGCTTCCCAAAACGTGCGTCATTATATGAAGAGCTAATTATTAAGTAGGAGTACTCAACAAGGTACGAGATATCCCCCTTATGTTAATCTGCTGCGCTGGACTAAATCAAAGTTAGCTACTTGGGCTCCCCATCTAGTAGAGCTGGTAAAAAATAAACAAAGCAATAAAATAGTAGTTTATAATTGTTTGCAATGTCTTGTTTTTAAATCTTATTTCCAGAGCCTAACGTGATTAGAAGTAAAACTGTTTGATTCAAATACACAGTTAAGGTTTTAAATTAAGGTCATGTCGTAGCGGCGTAGCACTTGTAGCAAGCGTAGCTTCGTAGTATGTGTAGGTAGGCCAAATTGGGCCAAACACACTGATGATCATGATTCATAGAAAACAAATGAAACATTTATAAAACAGTGGCCAGTGAGTTTCTTGACAGCTTTTTCTCACAGTTTTACATTTGAAACTGCCGATTAACATTAATTTCTAAAATTTTGATGCTTTAACACAATAATTGATTCGATTTAACAAAATAAGCGGCAGTAGCCTAATGGTTAAGGCATCGGTCTCGCAATCGTGAGGTCGCGGGTTCTACTCCTACCCATTATACTACCGACGTGAACCCACTCCTAACAGAGGTCTTTAAGCTTAGCTGGAGGGGTTAGGTTAATGGGGGACTTAATCCCACATTACTAGTTATATTTTTCAGAAAAAAAAAGTTTCAATTAAGATTTTGAAATGTGCAGTTTGAGTCAGATTTCTAATATTTTTCAACGTAAATTTCGCCAATTACCAAATCCTTTTTAAATTAACAGATTACGAAAAAAACACATCAAAATAATATTTCTTTAGAATGCTTTTCTGCACAAGATCAAAACCGTAATAAAAATGAAGTTGCAAACAAGACCCAACAGTTCTCCCTGTTGACGAATTGGTGACCCTTCCAAATTACATCGGCTTCTATCCTTCGGACACCAAACTAACACGACTACTAACTTGACGTCCGACCCGGCAAAGTAATAAACAAACTATTTAAATATGTATATCGTAGCTTTGACATAGATCCCGGTGTCAATTCGCAACTTCATCTTTCGTGTGAAACCTATACAAGTTTCCAAGTTTATCAACAAATATGGGTGCGAGGAGATTGAATTATTCTGCTTTTTACACTTCTATCACATGTGTATAATGTACTGTTTTGAGAGTATTCTATTCAATAAATGATTTTCTGAATGATATGTAATGTAACAAAATTATAACTCTTTGACATGTTTTTTTATAAATTTTTAGTATTACTATAATTTTTATTTCTTGACATAAATGTGATAAATGGACCTACTAATTGGTAATTTTATAGAACAAATTATTTAAAAAAAAATAATGTATTTTTTTTTCGTATTATGCATAAGGTAATAAGAAACAAATTCAGCAGGTATCTTATTTAAACGAAATAACATTTGCATGTCACTATTGACTGAAGTTGTAAGAATTAAATAGTATAAAATACCACAGATGTACCAACTTTTGTACAAATAAAGAAGCACACGGTAATGGCCCAGGGGTGTTATTCTCTTAACTTAGCTTTGCCCACAGCGCTATAGCAGCGATGTAATTCATGGCGAAAAAAAATGATGTTTCGTCATTGCGAGAGCGTGTGCTTAGATAATTAGCACCTCTGCAATGTGTAAACCAAGAAAACACTGATGAAACATGGATGCACTCTTTTGACATAGCTTTGTCTATGACTGTCCCAAATGTGTGTGGATAGACCCGATTTGGTGAAATCTGCCGTCAGTTGTGATTAATAATTAGGATGGTACCCTGTCGCCTTAATTTTAAATGGAAGGTACGCACTTTATTTCTTATGGATCAGCTGAATTATCACAACATTAGTAAGTTATATTAATGTCTGTATCTGTCTTTATTTATGTGTGTATGTAATATCTTGGGACAAATCACACAACGTCATCTGATCCCAAACTAAGCAGAGCTTGTACAATGGCGACCTGACAACTGATAAACATACTTATATAATTCTAAATACAAACATATTATAAATTACACCCAGACACAGAATAAGCCCTCGTGCGCATCACACGAAGTTTTATCCTGGGTGGGGATCGAGCCCACGGCCTACGTCTTAGCAGTCAGGGTCACTAACCACTAGACCAACTGGTCAGTCATGTATAAGTAGGTATGTATTTTTTTAAGTAGGTATGTATATTATTGTATAGTAATAAAAAAATCTTTTATATTCTCTTCTAGCTATTTTTATTTGTGCGATATGCAAGAATAGTATAGGGAATGTTGCTATATAATGTTGTGAGTCAAACAATAGACGGATTCTATTGTTAGTTACTGATTAGTTTAATTTGGTTAATTCTATATTATTAATACAAAAACTAAAACAAAGAGATTTACACTATTTATTGAGAGCGGGTTTTCAATATTGCTTACCTAGTAGAAAACCTTGTACGTTACTTGCTACTTCCTTAATATTAACAATTGAAAGTAAATTAACACGTTTATATATTTCTTACTTTCTATAGACTTATCCTATGGCTTTGCCATAAATAGTATGAAATTATTCATTTCCATTTAGTTTACTACACTTACACATTCTTTTTCTATATCACTCTAAGGTAGACTGGCAGAGAATGGTTTAAGCATTAAGTCTGCCTTTGTGCAACTTTTTACATAAAATGTTAAATAAATAAATAAAGTCACACTTGGTTATTTTTCTTCTTCTGATCGGGGTCCTTATTCACTATATTTTTTTACGTTTTCGCGGCCAGCCCGCGCGAACTAGCGCATGCACGGTGCGCTCAAAGATTTTGACAGTTAGAATCGCGGGCTTGCTGCGAAATAAAAAAAAGATAGTGATTAAGGACCCGGCTCAATATGGATACTAAAATAAAAGCCACATTAAGACAATTCCAAATATGTACTCGTACCTATAACATTTTGCTCGTTGCTGTTAGTAAAAGGCAGAGTATTTTTTAATAGTAATATGTTATATGTTATATAGTTTTATGTTTTTCCCTTGTTCATGATACGTTATTTTGCTGCGCTTTGAACTCGAGCACGTTTTTTGATAGTTAACGATATAAAGCTTACCCACAGTCAGGTTTTAGGTGTCATATTTTTTGGAAATACTACATCTATCAGATCGTGGTGACTTCGCAGATCTTCTGGTAAACGTACTAAATCACCACTGAATCATTTGACGAAACTTAGATAAAAGTCTGAAATTCTAAACACAAAACTATTCAGAACAATTTCTTCGTAAAATCCCTAACAGAATTCCATATGAAATATCCACATTTCAACAATCTGTTTCATTCCACGAAGCGGTAAGAGCAATTTTGTATAAAATATTTTATAGTTTCAAAGGGAACGGGTGCGATTCGAAAGGTCGGTTTGCATACACACATGATCACACTCAATATGCTTAACCTAATGGGGATACCCAACAGTCTTTTTGTTTTGGACCGTTGAAGAGTAAACCGTTTCTAAAATTGTTCCAATGAATAAATACTATGAATTCAGAGAGTTGTGATTAAGTGTGAGCAGTGGCGAAAAAGCATTTTGGTTTAGAAGGAGTTGGAGCTGAAGAATGACATTTTTTAGGGGAACATTGAGTACTATTGAAAAATACAAGACTTTAAGCTAAGGTGGGTCCAACTCCTAATAAAATAGGTTTTAAAATATAAGGGCACACACGGGCGAGGGCGAACTGAGATATATTTTCTTTTACTACAGAGTCCTTATGCACGTTCTTTTTTTCCGTTTTCGCGGCAAGCCCGTGCCAACTGTCAAAAATATAACATTTTCATATTTACAATGTTATACCTACATAATAACAATTTTCAATGGAATTTTTACGGAATTTTGTTACTTCTTATGGCAGTCGCCATAGTATATTCCTATACCAAATAATGAAACACCAGTACGTGTTTAGATTGCACTTCCTAATTGTCTATTTTATTATTTATAAATTACGCAATCTACACGTACTGCTAAGAGGCGCTGAATAAACAAATCGCCCTCCTATTATAATATTACTTCCTATATTTTTACGTGTATAAATACTTAGGTTTAAGATTTATTAAGCTAGTCAATTAAGTCAAGTCAATATAATCTACAACCCTTCATCTCGCTTCTCATTGACTCACAATAAATATATAGCAATACGCTATACTTCTCATTTGATCAGCTGTTCCTCGTCAATTTGTAAAGCTTTCTTAGCTGTAATAGTTTTTCTTTCAGTTTCACTATATATAGTACTACCATGAATTTCTCACATACTCAACATCAATCATTTAGCTGGCAGGAGAGGGGGACACTTGACTCTTGACAAAAATTGCACTTTAAATCTTAATATTTCGCAAACGGGTCCCTAAATCTAAACATGGTCTTTCTAACCCCGAAACGTTTGTAAAAGACCTATCTAACAATACCTCACACGATGGAGTAGGTGAGAAGAAAAAAACACATCCCTACTTTACATATAGGGGAGGTACCCTAAAAAAAATGTTTTTCAAGATATTATTCTTTCACTTTGTCGGCGTAAGTAATATGTGTATCCGTGCAAAATGACAGCCTTCTAGCACTAACAGTCTCTGCAGCAAAGCTGCGGACGGACGGCTGTAAGAGAAACTATAAGGGTTCCGTTTTGCTATTTTGGCTACGGAACCCTAAAAATGTCATAATGTCAGCAATTTCTTAGTCCAATTACAATTTGCAAATTTTACACATTTATTCTTTACATTTCCTGTCTTACACAATATTGAATCACCCCCATCAAGTTTATAAACATTCAAACATTGTAAAATTGGCAAGAATGGCCGAGAGTTGATATTGCCATGTTCTTTTCTCTGGCTTTACCTATTGTTTGTGAACTTGGCATTACATAATATTTACATGTAGAATCCCGACGTATCACAATTGTTGTTTTGCATCCTAGGTGAATAAAGTTTTTTTTATTATTTGTGGATCATAGAAAATGATCCACAATAAATGAAAGCGACCTCTACGAGCAATATAATGGATTAAGTATTTCTATTTATTTTTAAAAGTGATAATAATAGCAATATTCAAGGTCCAACAACCTTCCCTATTTAATATCGTTTACAGAATAAAGATGTATAATTAGGTTTCTGTATGTGGCAATTATGGGCTAAACCTTCAAAGAGTTTGTTAATTATTTAGTTAGTCGATTATTAACTACCTACCTACAATATCGTGTAGATATCAGGAGCTGAAAAATTATTTACCTATCACTAATTATAGATGTATTATTGACATGTAATTTATCACAGAGCTGTATTGCCGGTAGTGTAATATTTGACTAGCTGTCCCGCGCAACTTCGTCTGCGTACATTTTCCACGTTTTTTCAACATTTGATATTACTGCTCCGCTTCTATTGGTCGTAGAGTGATGTTATATAGCCTATAGCATTCTTCGATAAATGGACTATCTAACAGTGAAAGTACAGTAAAACTAGTTTATTTACAACTTCACGCGACTCTGTCCGCGTAAAGTTATAGTGCTGTTCTTTCTCTATAAATATTAGCCTATAACTCTTTACAGCCTCAGCTATCTGACTGATTTTTGTTATAAGTATAAGACAATTAAGCCGTAATTTATTGCCATATTTTAGATATTTGTGTCAGTGAGTCATCTACAGCAAACTTCATTTCGCGTAGAAAGGGATACACTACGCCTAAACAATAGAGAGCGACTGAAACAACAACAAAAAAACTGGCCTGACGATCGTCCGGCATCCTTTCAATACAATATTATACCAAAAATGTTTATGTTTTTTTTTCGCTATTGTTTGCAATGTTGCCGGCCACTGGATTGCAGCCACTTAGATGATGACAGAGACAAACCAATGATGACTGGCCTGTTGGTCTAGTGGTTAGTGACCCGGACTGCTAAGCCAGAGGTCGTGAGTTCGATCCCCACCGAGGATAAATTTGTGTGATGAGCACGATGGTTTATTCTGTGTCTGGGTGTTATTTATCTTTATTATGTACGTATTTAAAAATATTTAACTAGGTTTTGATAAATATACTTATATATTTCTAAATACAACTGATGATGTCACCAAAAAACATCAGTTGTATTTAGAAATGTAACCAGAGCTTGAACTATAGAAACCGTTCCATAGTTCAAACTATGCTTAGTTTGGGATCGGAAGGCGTTATGTGAGTTGTCCCAATATATTAGTATTATTATTAAAATTAATGAATCTTTCTCAAACGAAAACGTTAAATTTATGCAGCACGTAGTTACACTTTCAAGATAGGTACATAAACAAGTTCACGTAGTCAAAACATAGAATACATAACGCTGACTTATTGCAAGACCGTCATAATTTAAAATCTTGATTTTTTGCGAAAATATGAAAAATACAATGCTTGACAAGTATATTTTTGAGTACCAATGACAAACACTGTCTCGACTAGTCATTGGCGGAAATATTAATATCGCCAGAAAAAAAAAAGACATACACGTTACGTCACTTGTGCTTGTCACTAGATGGCGTAAAAATCCTAATGAGACACTGTTGCTGGACGGTATGTGTTTATTTGAATATAGTTTTACCTCAGAGGCGCAAAAGTGTTTGCCAAGAACACACGAGCGTATATGAACAGTAAATATATAACATAACATAATGTTATAATTTAAAGCACTAATAACTAACACAAAAATTCCAAAAAAGTATAACCTGTTTCTGTTATTTTTTTGTGAATATATCGAATTGAAAGTTTTAATAAAGCCTCCTGTAAAATGAGTATTTTTTAGTTATGACGTTCTTGCAATAAGTAAGTGAATTAAGCATCTATGAATTACAAATGGTTTTTCTGCGAAACAAAATAGTCACATAACATCTCTACTTTGTAACAAAATGTAAATATCTTTCGTACATGTATTTGGGGAAATATGAAGAGGATATATTCCCTACAGGCGGGTAGTACGCATAATCGAATATAGCCCACTATTGCGAACCCCTAACATAAGTTATTATGAAGGATGAATAACAGATGTGGTAGTAATTTGATGGATGAAGAAATTTGTCGTAACACTGTGTTTACATAGTTTAGTAAAATATGATGGAGGAAGACTGCCAAGTAGGTTTATTTTATTGAACCATATAAAAGCTAATAAGATTGATTTGTAGTCTAATAAATTAGAAATTTATCGGAATATTGATGAATAATGAATGGGGTGACCCTGTTTAAGCGGCTTGCCATGCGTTTTTATTGGTATCAATAAAATTTTGTCCTCATGTGACCCAATAATATACTTTTTAATCCATGGCGGGCTGTAAATGTATAATCGTTTCTAGTAATCTTCTGACGAAATAATAATAATAATATCTTGGGATAACTCACACAACGCTATCTGATCCCAAACTAAGCAGAGCTTGTACTTTGGAAACCAGACAACTGATAAACATACATACCTATATATTTCTAAATACATACATATTATAGATAAATAACACCCAGACACAGAATAAACCATCATTTTTGTCACACAAGTTTTTTTATGGGTAGCGATCGAACCCACGACCTCTTGCGTAGCAGTCGGATACACTCCCACCGCGTCACAGAGGCTGTCAAACTGTAGCTGACATTCAAATATACTTTTGTATAGTGCTGATAGGTATAGTAAGTTGATGGTCTATAACGGGCTTTCAAAACTATTAAAAGTTACATAATAAATCTAGCTAGTAATACAATATATGTAAGTAGTTAAATTCCAAAAAAAATTAGATAGTACTGTTGCGTTAAGGGTTTTAAATTAAACGTTAAAAACCTTTTGAAATACGTAAATAATAGTCTGGAAAATCATATAAAGCATTTTTTTATTTTTACAGAAGTTTTATCTTAGTGGAGTGCATAGTTAAAGCAATGTGGCATCTACTAGGAAGGAAGGAACTAGATCCCAAGTGCGTGTTTTGAATGAAAACTTGAAAGCTAATGTCTTTGTAAGATACAATATTATGTTGGCTCTGTCATGCAGTCAATAGGTCCACATCGATCAAGCACGGTTCCTGAGGCAGTCTCGCCGTCCGTGCTCAGTCAATGTGCACAAGGCTATAACATACCTACACACAGACTGCCACTCAATAAAATAGGTACTTTTTAGGTTAATAGAAATAAAAACCTTAACAAAAACTATTTAAAAGCTAAAAGAACATTTTTACACTTAAAACATTAAAAACCCCCGATACGATGTAAATTAAGGACTTTGGAAGACTTAAATAATAAATTTGAACAAACAAACAGATGGACAAATATATCGCAACGCAATTTAAAAGGACATAAAAATAAATTTACGCTTTCTCGGTCAACTGTAATAAAACGTAAGTGTACGATTTAGATGCGTTTATTTTTTACATTTTTGGTATAGAGCTATTGAGTTGGGGCTCTGAAACTAGCGGGTATTGGGGCAAAGACGGCACGGTCTTAATCTACAAGCTGGTGCTGTCAATAACAGCAGCGGTCGTCAGCTGGACACATTTTTTCAGCTCTGTTCTCCTGGTACTAGGGTACTGGAGCTTTTGACTACAGTTAAGCCATGCCAGCTCCATCGTACCCTAAACTTAGACAGCTTAAAAGGTATCGCATTAAAGGACATTATACAGCTTGAAAGGTATCGCATTAAAAGGCATTATACAGCTTGAAAGGTACCGCATGAAAAGGCATTATACAGCTTGAAAGGTATCGCATTAAAAGGCATTATACAGCTTGAAAGGTACCGCATGAAAAGGCATTATACAGCTTGAAAGGTATCGCATTAAAAGGCATTATACAGCTTGAAAGGTATCGCATTAAAAGGCATTTTAACTACATATTAGTTTAGTATATCTTATTTTTTCTCTCGGTTTTTCTTACACGGATTTCTACGATGTTTCTCCACATTTTCATCTGTGATTCAGTTACCTCTGTGTTATATTTCATCTATTTTTGTCACCAGTTCAAGCGTGATAAACTTAGAAGAGCTTCAAATTTTGTATGCCTGTTAACATTCTCAATATTATTCGATTATCTGAACTTATATATAAATACTAGAAGAGGGTTGGTTAGCCAACAAAAAGGTCGAAACGACATGATTTATTTATTACCTACAAGTTGGTTGACCCACAGAGTATGCACAATGTATTTTACATTTCATATGTTTGATTCAGAAACGAAAAATATGAATAATGCAATTTTTTCTTTAAGACGACTTCCGCAGTAGGGTTCAAGCCCTGTGTCGCGGGGGACTTTACAAACATATAATTCACGGACACAACGTACACTCAGACTCGGAAAACAAAGTGGTGTCCCGTGTGGGAATCGAATCCACGACCTCTTGCGTAGCAGTCGGACACAGTCCCTCCGCGCCACAGAGGCAGTCACTTCAGTCAGTTTCAATCACTTTATTTTAAGCAAATAAATATGAAATACAATCAGTAATTTAGGCTGACTGAACACCGACCAGTCACCAACTATTTTTTATTTTTTTTATATTAATATACCTAACTAGCAATATGGTATTGTAATCCCACGTTACTAGCAATCCTGCTACCCCTTCCAGCTAAGCTCAATGACTTGTGTTAGGAGTGGGTTCATGTCGGTAGTATAATGGGTAGAATTCGAACCCTTGATTGCGAAACCGATGTCTTAGCAATTAGGCTACCACCGCTTTAACTAAACTTTATAGGATATCTATAAATTGGCTATACCATGTGGAATGGTCGGTTGGCAAGCAACACTCTTTAACCTCTCTGAGCACTAAATCATCTTATACGAGTAGACCCAGCTTAATTAATTAATTATAGGAGTATAAAGACATGCAATACCTAGTGAATTATCTAGTCAGCATTATTGCAAGCGGCAGCTGAATGTATTGAGCTCTTTATAACGTCTGTATGTACCGTGACTAGTATACTATCTATACTATCTATTCTATGTATACTATCTATTCTTAGTAGTTCAGGTACAATTAGCAACATAAGTTGTTTAAAAAATCCAAGTTTTTAAAACTATTAAATTTTAAAATGGATAGAAAAATCAATGTGTTCACACACATCACTTATTGTTGTGGCACCGCTCCAATACAGCACATAACTTGTTATTAAGATTACGACTTCAAAACAAGCGCGCTGTAGTGAATTTTAAATTGTCAAGAAAAAAATGGTTGTCTGTAAAATCTGTTTACGAACGATAATTTTACGTGATTACGTCATAACGACACATACGAATACATTGAAAACATTGTACTAATCAACCATGCCTGACAGCTTTAGTGGACCCGGACGCATGCGCCGAACGGCCACAATAAGTGCTTCTGCCTATCAGAAGGAGGTATCACCATTCGTGTTGCTTAGCAACCAGTTAATAACGTGACTGCTTAGCAACCAATCAATAATGTGATCGTTGCTACGTGACTGCTTAGTAACTAATCAATAACGTGACCGTTGCTACGTGACACTTTTTTGAGCGTGCACCCTGTCATCAATTTTTAAGACAGTATCACGTCAAAAATATTGACGGCTTGCCGCAATGTTAGCATTATTTATGTTGCCATTTTAAAATTTACTTTAAAGTACACGAATAAAGTTCAAGTTATATGCTCATATGCCCTGCCGGAGCGAGTGGTTATACCTAGCGCGATGTTCACATCTCTAAGTTCACATGGAGGCTTTAAATTCGATATTATTACGTATATGATTTTACCGAATACGAGATTGTTATTATATTTACAATTTCATTCAATACAACTCCCAATATTTGTACAGTAGTAGATACATCCTGCAATTTAATAACATACTGTAGCTCCATTTGAACCAACCAGAACTACATGAACTGTGTGTTTCATGCGACGAAATCGAGTTGTGGGCGATTCGAGACGTAGGCAACCGTAGTGACAAGTCATTCGGTAAAAAAGTTTCTCGGACACGAGAATTGCTTGCATGGACGCCATGTGAACTCACTGTTCAATTCAATAAAATCTCGTGTAGGTACAATATACGAGAAAAATTAAGTTGTGTTATCGTAGCGTGATCTGTCACCGCGTGACTGTGTAACGATCACTTGAACAGTCGCGTGTAAGCACTGACCTGTCAAGCCAGGTTCATAGTTATCTGGCGAGTTTCATACGTTTATGGTGGTATAGATATTTAGTTCTGATAGTTTTTTACGCATCAGAAGAACAGTGTCAATTCTAGTTTGCGCCAGAGCATTGAGAACATATAACGTAGACACGGTGCCGTCACAACTCATCAGAGGAATGTACAAGCGTAGAGTGTTGTGTTGTATGTGACTCTTGTTTTGAATCAAAATATCGTACAGAAGTGTCAGAACAGCTAACAACAACTAGCATAGCCGTCATGTCACGAATCACTTTTCATCACGTCATTTAATTATAGATCCGACTTCAGCGTTAATCAAAACGTCTGCTATAGTTACATACTATATTGACGTGTCAGCTGAAAATTATCGTGTGAGCAAATTCAAAGTGTCGTTATACTAATTATTTTGCTGACTCTACATACTGCATCGTTCCAGATGGGACCTAAACATAATTGGCAATCAAGTAGGTGGCCAGCCCCTCAAGGGACAGTCTGTACGATATATGTTATGTTGCTAAACAAACTACGTTTTAATTTACTGAAAAGTTAGCCTTAATATAGTTTATGCTTCAAGATTGATTCAAACATAGCGCAGCAGCATAATTGCGCCAGGACGGTGCGTGTTGCTGACGCGTTATATGTTTTTCACAATATTTGGACCTAGATTTAGAGACTGGATAAAAAAAATGGCTGTCTGTTAAGGCGGTTTACGGACGATATAACGTCATAAGAAAGCATTGATGACTTATCGCCATTCGCATTGCTTAGCAACCAGTAAATAACGTTAGTTCCAATTTTATCGCTTGCCGCTGCCAGCGCCATTCGCTGTTGCTTAGCAACCAATCAACCGTGATTGCTTAGCAGCTAATCAATAACGTGACTGTTGCTACGTGACACTTTTTTGTGCATGTACACGATCATCACTTTATAGGACGTTATCACGTCAAAAACTAAAACCGGTTTTTATGGAATTTACACAAAATAGTTCACATGTAAATTAAACTCGCTTGTTGCGAGTTCCATGCTGTAACAAGTATTTTTTTTTAAATATACTTTTTAAAAGATTAACCAGACTAAGGTCTTTTCAACCTTTGTGTAATGCAAAAGCGCTTGTTGGTCGAACCCTTCATTTTTTCGTACTAAGCTTCAACCATCTTGTATTTTTATTTAATCAAACATATTTCTCTTGCATAAACTGGTATAAAATAAGTTAAATAGTGTACTTATCTTTTTTTTTTCTTTTGTCCTAGTTTGAAGTTATTCATTTTCATGTATTACAATAATTTTAAAAGTTAAGCCTTTTATTTTCTGAAATTGGAGCATTTTTGTACCTTAATAGCTGAATTGCACAGAAATTGGTGCAATGCAGTAGTTTATTCATAGATAATTTATTGTAATGGTGTTGTAATAACATTAGTATGAATAGTTGTTAGTCATTCACGTTCAAATTACTATAGAGGTTTAAATATATTGTATTCTGTATTTCTTATCTTCGCTACTATTTTATAGTTAAGTAGCTGTATCTCCACTTTGAAGATATTTTAAATCATAAACTAAATACATATATGAGTTAATTGTGTCTTAACCCGAAGCTACAAATAGTTTTTTTTTTAAGTTTGTTTGTTTGGAGTTAATCAAAATAATCTTAAACACAATTTAACTGACGTTTTAAAGATAATACTTTAACTGAAATACTGATACAAGTTTCATCAAAATCGTTTAAGTATAGCGGTAAATGCAGCTTGACATCTGTTTTACTAACCGTGCCATACATTAGAGAGCTTATATTAGTGTTTAAAACACTTCGAAATGTCGCAAACCAAACGATCATACGCAGTGTCAGTCTATAGTGACATATTGCATTTCATGTTGGGGAGGGGCTATTTTTCTTCTTTTTTTTTTTCTTTTTTAAAAGACGACTCCCGCACTAGGGTACAAGCCCTGTGTCGCGGGGGACTTTACAAACATTCAAGTCACGGACACAAAGTACACCCAGACTCGGGACAACAATTTGTGGATCACACAAAGTGGTGTCCCGTGTGGGAATTGAACCCACGACCTCTTGCGTAGCAGTCGGACACACTCCCACCGCGCCACAGAGGCAGAACTTTACCAATGAATGAACAACAGTTATTTTACAACACCAACAAACGCCGTATAAAAAATTGAAAAACGTAGAAAACATAAAATCTGCTCACTTCCACCTGCACATTCCTCCATCAAAAGTTTATTCTATTTCCTAGAACCTTCTTTATACAACAAAATAAATAAGCATTGCCCGGCTCAATGTATTACAATTCTAAGAAAATGGTTCACTCGTTTCTTCTGAAACATACATACGACGAAACGGAAAAAATGCTTACTAAATAAAAATATATACACACATTATTCTCCTCATATTACTTACAGTAAATCAAACAATCGCAACATGAACAACATACACACACACGCACACAACACACACGCACACACTCACACCTACACACTTCCTTTTTATTTAAAAATTGATTTTCAACTTTATGTAATTTTCCTTGTAACTTTTGATAGTATGTATTCATAGAATTTACTTTATGAACATTATAATATGGTACCGGTAAATAAAAAACAAATACATGTACCTTTTATTACCAATGTTTGTAATACACGAGGGATCGGAACTGCAACTTCTTCATACAGGTTACTATGTAACCTAATTAGGAGTGCAGAGCTGCACAAAATACTATTGTAAAAAAAATTGTAAATTGGTAAAGTAGTTTTTAAACTGGCATCCACACGGGCCAACCACAAATCCAAGAAGAATAAATTTTAAAATTCCCTCCGCTGTTTTCAAAGCCCCGCCATGAAGATAGTCGCTCGCATATAAATATACTCTAATCTTCACTCAAATATCTCTCTGAGACGCGACAGATGTGTGGAATGTTTTCTAGTGAACTACGCTCAGATTAGTGCAAACGATTGTAGCAATTAGCTGTAAAAATATTTTCGGATTCATCGGTTTTGTCGTTAAACTTGCTACTTCCTGGGGGCTTCTGTCTATTTAGTTTGCCACCCTAGTGTATTTTTAGATAGTAGTAGCTGTTCCCGCGTCTTTGCCCATTTAGAATTTATTAGTTTTATCCATTATTTTACTTCCTTGTAGGCTTATTTAATAGAACGTAAAACGTTTTTTTTTTAATTGTTGTCTGTAAAATCTTGAATAGATGATAATTTTACGTGATAACGTTATTGGAAAGCATTTATGATATTGTATTAAACCTACCTTTCTTACTTGTAAAAAAGTTTTTTTTTAATTTACAGTTGTATCGCATGTTGCTGCAATTGCTGAAATATTGATGAGATTGTGATAAACAACCATGCCTATGACAGTTTTAGTGGACGCGGGCGCTAGCGCGCGCATACACCCGACGGCCACAATAATTCAGCCTATCAGCAGACGGAATCGCCATTCGCGTTGCTTAACAACCAGTTAATAATGTGACTGCTTAGTAGACAATCAATAACGTGCCCGTTGCTATGCGACTACTTTTCAACCAATCAATAACGTGACCGTTGCTACGTGACACTTTTTCGTGCATGCACCCTGTCATCGATTTATAAGACTTTATCACGTCAACATGTTGATTTGAATAAAAAATACCAGTACTATCTACTACCTCAAATGTAAACATATTAAGCTAAAATTATTTACTATCGCTTCAGTTGCTAACTCGTTATGTTGCTAGAAAGCTCGCAGCATTGCCACTTTCAATATTAGTAGTTCTAAACTGTTCCAAATACCTATGGTATTTTTCTCTGCTAATACTATGACGATAGAGTATTTTTACTTGTACGTGACGGCGCGGCGCAACATATGGCAACACTTGACATTCACTGTCATTTACGTTGGAAAAGAATGAGGGTAGTTGATCATTCTTGCGGTACGTCACATGGACGTGATGGCGGGGCGGCCATCTTGTAGGCAGTTCGCCGACGAGAGCCGTTTGCGCACCACGTGCCCGAAGCATCGCTAATTTCCGACCCGATCATTTTATTTTTTCATATAGTGATATGTGGAATCAATTATTAGCTATATAATTTAGACGCGTCTAGTATTATTTCGTTTATTAAACTATCTGTGGTGAAATTAACATTTTAATTTAATTAGTAATGGTAAAATCTAAACCTAGTGATCTCCCGGTGTTCGTGAACGATGGCAAGCTATAACATGCGACATCCTGAGCCTACATACGCGTCAGTCTCCAAAACTTCTAAGCTGGTTGCAATGAAATATATACTAATATTATAAAGCATAAGGGTTTGTTTGTTGGTATGTTTGTATGTTTGTTTGCTTGTTTGAACGCGATGATCTCAGGAACTACAGGTCCGAATTTATAAATATTTTACTGTTGGATAGCCCATTTATCGTGGAAGGCAAAAGGCCCACACATATACCACCGCGCTACAACCGATAGGAGCGGAGCAGCAATGAAAAATGTTGCTAAAACAGGATAAATTTATGCAGACGAAGTTGGGCGGCTCAGCTAATCTATCTTCTATACTTATAATAAATCTGTAGAGAGGTCAATTCTGTACATGAAATATATTTCCAAAATAACTATCAGGGGTTGATTAGGGATCGATACTGCAAGACAAAAATGCATTTTTGTCTGTCTGTCTGTCTGTCTGTATAACCGTTATAGAAACAAAAACTACTCGACGGATTTTAACGAAACTTGGTACAATTATTTTTCATACTCCTGAGTTGGTTATAGAGTACTTTTCATCACGCTACAATCAATAGGAGTAGAGCAGTGAAAGAAAACGATAGAAGATACTCCATTTTTAAGCTTCCGTCGCGTGTGCAACCTTAATAGTTAAAGCTACACAGAAATCATGTATGACGGAAATGTTCTCCTTAAAATTATATAAAAAATATCCCACGACAGCATATGTCTATCTTTTATGGTTGACTCACAATATCACGTATAACTCCCGATAGCTTAGCAGTTCGAAGCTTTCTAATTATATTTGTCTACTCTTACGTTTATAACACCCTCAGTCATCCCTAATTAAAAAAGTTAACATAATTAACTATTCCATAAAAAAGAATCATAGAAATCGGTATATAAACACCAAAGTTATAGGTACATGAAATACGCTAATAATAAGCCATCGCGCGTGAATACTGAATCATGCTATCTATCTATATCTATACATATTATAAAATTGTAAATTTCACGTGTCTGTACATGGCCGAACTTAGTAAAAAAAATATTAGGAAATGTTCGAAAGAGTATTTAAACACTTTGCTGCATTTTTAGAAATGTCTGTCTGTCTGTTTGTTTGAACACGAATCACGCAAAAACTACCAGACAGATTCGGTTGAAATTTTGCACGTGCAATCTAATAGATGCGGATTAACATTTAGGCTATAAATTATCACGCTTTTTACCATAGGAGCTAAGCAGTAAGGGATAATGTTTGTTAGCTATTTTTCGTTATAAAACAGTAACTACTTGACGGATCTTTATGAAAATTTACAGTTTTATAGTAAACTAGCATTCGCCCGCGGCTCCGCCCGCGTGGATGTCGGTTATCGCGATAAAAACTATCCTATGTCCTTCCCCGGGACTCAAACTATCTTCATACCAAATTTCATCTAAATCGGTTTAGCTGTTTGAGCGTGAAAGCGTAACCGACAGACAGACAGACAGACAGAGTTACTTTCACATTTATAATATTAGTATGGATACTATACCTAGGACATTATTTACACTATGAATCATTACGCTATGGGGAACGAGTAGCAACGTATTTTTTGTCGCACCATAATGGTTTATCACAATTTTTTCCACAATTAGACATTATCTTTAATTGTAACCCATGTAATACATAACTTCACGCTAAAACTATAAGGAGCTATACACAACATTTTTAAGTTTCATAAGAACAGTTATTTTGACATGGTATGTAGCGAACAGTATAGCCTCGAAGGCTAGCGGTCTTTGACGGCGACGAAGTCTCAGGCTCAAATCTGATATCTGATTATGTTCTTTTTGTATTTTTTTAAAATTGTCTTTGTCCTTTTTTAATTTTTTTCTCAATGTTATAGTTACTTTTTCGACCATAGGTAACTTATTTGCTTTGGTTAATATTTTTTTTATATTAAAAATCAAGTGAAATATGCACTTATGTAAGATATCTATAGGTATTGCATGCACTGCTGAGAGTAATGCATTAATCGTAGTAGAAATGAAAAACAATATTACATTCCAATTTAACAAGTATTTGATATTTTCCAGAATTGATGTGTTCGTGCTCAAAAAAAAGACATTACACACGTAAAAACGTGTAGCGCCATCTATGAAATCAAATTCGTCACCGTGACAAACAATTCCTTATTTGTGAAAACATTTATTTAGGGTATAGGTGCTGACGATGACGCATTCGTTTTTTGCTGAGTGGCAACATTCTCCTATTTATTTAATTAAATTGCTTAAATTAATAAAAAAACATTAAGTATTAGAAGAAACTTCACTGGTTTTGAAAGTAGATGGCGTTGTATTCAATAATGTTCTATACTTAATAAAAGAAGTTTTTAGAAATGTTTGTCTGTCTGTCCGTTTGTTTGACCACGCATCACACAGGTGCATCGAGGATCATGTTTTGGGGTTATGGTTGGATATCAAGTGTTCATCAATTCAACGATAATGAATGACTCATCGGCCAAGTGTAAGTAGTTTGGGTGACGGGAGGAGGGGGGCGGGCGGTCATTGTCTGTCAACGTGGAGTCTGGGGGAGGGGGAGTCCATGTCTTTTTTTCTTACTTGCATCATTGTAACATATAAGAGAGGCACTCTCACTCTTATATGTGAAGTGGGGATGTGATTGTTTTCTCACCTACCCCATCGTGTTGGGTATCATTAGATAGGTCTTTTAAAAAGCGTTTAGGGTTTGTGAAGACTATTTTTAGATTTAAGGATTCCTTTGTGTAAAATTAGAATTTATAGTGAACATTTTTGTTAGAGTCAAGTGTTCCCCTGCCAACTAAATGGTTGATGTTGGGTATGTGAAAAAAATCACGGTAGTAGTATAAATACTAAAATTATAAAGAAAACTATCACAGTTAAGTACTTAGGCTTTACAAGTTTACGATAAACATCTGATCAAATGGGAAGTAGGTACCAAAATTTTAGTATAAATTATATTGAAAATTATTAGGTATTAAGTAGGTATAACGTTGAATGAATGAAACAAAAACAACAAAAAACCCACTTCTTAAGCCGCACACCAAATTAACTGTATAAAATAATAGAACAGAACGATTTTTATTTAGTACACAGAAGACACATGTATAGACATTATTATAATTTAACAGGAAAAGTCATGCAGAAGATAAAAAAAGCAATAAATAAAACAGTAAAATAATAAAAATAACAATAGACAAAAAGAAAAGAGACACAAATAACACGTATTAATGACAGAAAAACACAGTAAACGAATACCTAAAGAGTCTGTGTTTAATACTTATTTATTTTCACAAAGCTTTTGGGTGTCGAAGCTATCAATAGATGACTATATGATGATTCTCCGCTGCTGAATAAGCGGAGAATCATCACATAGTCATCAGGACAGGACTGTTACCAACATATTTACACAGAAGTTATTTCGTAACATAAACTGCCTTAATTTAAACCCGACTTTCACGCGAACGAAGTCGCGGGCACAGCTAGTTTATAATATAATGTAAATAAGTGTCTGATTGTTCATCTCTTTTTCTTCCAATTTCTACGTACGAGGGGAGGTAAATAAGTTCGCGGAATGGGGGCTAAAAAAGGCAAAATAAAAATCAAAATTATTTTTCTTTCTCAATATATTCTCCCTTAACCCTAATACACTTCTCAGATCGTTCGATTAATTTATTTATACCATCAAAAAAAAATGTTTTGTCTTTGTCGTCAAAATAGGCTGAAATTGCATTCTTCACCTCATCATCAGAAGAAAATTTCTTTCCACGGAGTTCTTTTTTCATTTTTGGGAATAAATAATAATCGCTGGGGGCTAAGTCTGGACTGTAAGGAGGATGTTCCAATATTTGGAAGCCTACTTTTTGTATGGCAGCCATCGCAACTTGTGCTTTGTGCACGGGAGCGTTGTCGTGCAAAAGCAGCACCGTTTTGGTCAATTTTCCCCGTCTCTTCTCCTTCACAGCATCTCGCAAGCGTTCTAGCAGAGCAGCGTAGTATTGTCCGGTTATATTGACACCCTTTTCCTTGTAATCTATTAACAAAATTCCTTCTGTATCCCAGAAAATCGTCGCCATGAGTTTTCCAGCCGATTGGGACACTTTGAATTTCTTGGGAGGTGGTGTACCCTTTTTGTGCCACTGCATGGACTCCTGTTTTGATTCAGGCTCATAATGGTGAACCCAAGTTTCATCTCCAGTCACAATGCTGTTCAAAATTGCTTCTTTGTCGTCAGCACAGAGGTCCAAAAACTCTCGACAACATGCAACTCGTCGTTGCTTCTGATGTGGCGTGAGCATTGTCGGCACCCACCTTGCACACACCTTTGACATGCCAAGATTGTTGTGTAGCATATTCAAAATAGTTGTATCTGATACTCCAATCATTTCTGCGAGTTGTTTCTTCTTTAAACGTGCATCTTCCAATATTAATTTTTCAAGATTATCGACATTTTCTGCAGTGGTCACTTCAATAGGCCGTCCTGCTCTGGGGTCGTCTTCTAGTGAGTCTCTGCCTTGTTTGAAGAGGTTGTGCCACTTGTAAACCATGGTTTTACCAGGACAAGAGTCCCCATACACGGAAGACATCTCTTCTAAAATGGTTTGAGGAGGTTTTCCTTGCTTGATAAGGAATTTGATGACAGCACGAAACTCGATTTTCTCCATTCTTGCAGTAGTCTTCCGGATTTACTTGTTTGATCGATGATAGCTCAATGAATAATGACCCGATTTTTATGAAACTTGGTATTTATACTCCTAAGTAGTCCCGCAATTCGTGCAGGTTAAAAAAATTACCCCCACCCCCCGCCAACACCCCGATTCCGCGAACTTTTTGACCGACCCTCGTATGGTATATTTAGAATTGTTCTACACATTCTCGCTTTGTTAACGTCCTTCCACTAGTTCTACTATCTATGTATCTTTATTCTAATTCTTTCTATATACAATAGACATGAAAAGTGGAATTTTCTTTCCCTACTTTTCCTCTTCGACCCTGCTCCTCTTCTTGCTCCGTCAACTCCTTTCATCTCTTTCTTGACCCTTTTGATATTTCTAAGGCAATTCGTTTTTGTTACCAAATACATCGTTAATATCATGAAGCCGATGTTATTTTAAAATAATGAACTGTTACATTTTCCTTCCTTCAATTTGATTACATTACACATTTAAACCAATTGTCTCAGTTATTTTTAGATTGCTCATGATAATATTTATTTTGTTACCATCTTTCGTGACATTTCTTTGAATGAATGGATTTTCTTATGAACGTTTTCCTTGCTTTGTCTTCTTAATATTTATTTTACATTAATATCTATGCGAAATATTTTTTAGCAATTTCAAATTTTTAAAGCTGAGGAATATTTTATCTAACCAAAAATGACTAGGTCAAACAAAAATATCACTGCGATACTAGTAAACTACAACATCCTGATACATTTCACTGTATTGATTCCACCTATTTTAAAGGTTCTAACATAAATATTTGACTGCCTCTGTGCCACGGTAGGAATGTATCCGGCTGCTACGCAAGAGGTCATGGGTTCGATTCCCAGGATAAAACTTTGTGTGATGAGCACGATAGTTTATTCTGTGTCTGGTTGTTATTTATCTATATTATGTATGTATTTAGAAATAAATAAATATATTTATCAGTTGTCTGGTTACCATAGTACAAGCTCTGCTTAGTTTGGAATCAGATGACGTTGTGTGAGTTGTCCCAAGATATTATTATATTATTATTATAAAATATTAAAAATACAAATAGGGCAAGCTTCATACTAAGTTCGAGCAATAGACATATAGACAACGTTTACCGACACGTAATCTTGGAATACTTTCGGAACAAAGTGGTCCAAGATCATGTATTCGTAAACGATGTGCTCGAAGTTCATACAAAGATAACCGTCTGTTCTCTTATTTACATTAAATCTATGAAATCTCAATCTCAATTTTTCTTAGAATGTTTCCCTCGCTTAATATTTTAAAATATTTTCTAATATTATTATTTATCAACTGTGTAAATAATAGCTACAAAGCTGTGTAATTGTTAAGCTATTGCATAGCGGGCTCGGAGTTTGAGCGCGACGATCGAATCAAGAAATTCCGTAACGAAAAATTCCGTAACGAAAATAAAACCTAACACTCCGCCTACCATGTAGCTCGGCCGAGCGTTCGCACGACTTCTTCGTACGACTGTACGAAGCTCGCACGGATCGAGACGAGCTGCTCCGAAATGTAATGTTTTTTTTTTTTTATTGCTTATGTTGTTAAAAAATGCTATGCAATAGCTTTATCGCGGCAGTCCCTGAGTGCCACACATTTTTCTTTTTTTTTTCATACGACTCTCGCAGTAATGTGCAAGCCCGGTATCGCGGGGGACTTTATAAACATACAAGTCACGGACACAAAGTACACCTAGACTTGAAACAACAATTTGTGGAACACACAAAGTGGTGTCCCGTGTGGGAATCAAACCCACGACCTCTTGCGTAGCAATCGGATTCACTCCCACCGCACCACAGAGTTAAAGTTTAGGCGTGCAGAAGTAGATTCAAAAGTGTATGTGCCAACTCATACAAATTGTACAAAAGCCTTCTAATAGTCTAATTGAGTTTACGTTCCAAGATGGTACTGACTAGTAAGGCTTAGAAGAGAGACCAAAGTCTCTTGATTTCGAGGCAAATGGACTTCGGCGTTCCGAACATTAGTAATTGCATTTGTATTCAGCGGAATTTGCGGTCGAACAAAGCGTGAACTTACGGCACGTTTAAACGAAAGCCAATTTTAAAAGCACGTTTCTGCTGCATTTGTTTAAAATTAGATTGCATGTGTACTTTTAAATTTTACTTGTTTTTATTCATGGAACATTTTGTTACATTGTTTACCTTCTATCTCAGTAATTGAATGTACCCATGTTCGTACTGAAATTTAAACACTAGTCAGTCACTGATATAGTTTTATTACTATTCCTCAAACTGCGTTACCCTCCGACCTACCTCATTCAGGTACCAGGCTTCAGGGCAAGCCGGCGCACGAATGTGCAGAGTATCTCTGTACATTTAATGGTCCAGTATTGGTAAAATAAGCTGCTAGAAGCTCTTTCAGTATTTATCTTGATTTGATATTGTTATCAGGTGTCAAGTGTCTTCTTTCAAATATTACTATAGCGTGATGAACTATGAGACAAATAAGAGACGAGATTTTATGTTAGTTATTGACTAGTTTATTGTGGTTAAAACTATGCTAATTATACTAAATTCTAAACAAATAAATTTGTAATAAGAGGTAGGGGTAATCTATTGTTTTTAAACTTTCGCGATTTTTATACATATTAGATATATTTCGGGACTTAATCGCGTAAATAAATAGAAGGATCGTACCTTTAAATAATTCACGCGATTAAGTCCCGAAATATATCTAATAGGGGTATAATCTGTTAAATTCACAATTCTTACAAATACATGCTTTGGCGTTTGTGTTAATTTTGCATTATTTAAAAGAATTTAATATCTAATAAGAAAGTGTAAAACATTACGTTCCTGAGTTTCTTATTTACTATATACTGATTCTATGGCTACCGCCATACTACTGACTTAAAGTAAACTAAACTTTGTCTAAGTGATGTTTGAGGTAAATCTTTGCATTGTTACACATAATATGTGAACTCATTGAATCACGCCTAGCCCAAACCCCTAAGTTGAGAAAGCTGAAATATTGCAAAAACATTTGTTTTTGAAAGTTGGTACAAAATAAAATTAAAAATAATCAGATGATGATATTTGGAACACTTTACTTTATTATATACTTAATTGAGAATCATAATAAATCAGTTTTTGCCATTCTCATCTCAGATTGGCACCAAAAACAATTTTCTTTTTAATTAATCCAGAGCTTGTATGGACGTGCCTTTACCAAGTTTTTGCAAACCGCTCGTTTAGTCGGATTAGAGAGCTAAGAAACTTGCCTTGCAATTTTGTTCTACAGTGCATTTCAATTGGTTTATACAATGATGTTTTAAGTAAAAAGGTGTAGATAGGTTACATAAACAACATTCTATTTTCAAAAACGGCAGACTAATGCACACAGATAAAAGTGTCACACTATTATAAAATGTCGTAAAAGTAGGAAAGCATGATTTAATTATCACGAGCGAAAACGAGAAAAATGTAATCTGCTGCTTTTATCTGTTGACGCTTGTCATGCGACATTGACATATAAAAATTTGGTCAATTGTCTAGATTTCAAGGTGCCGCTTGCTGAGCGCTTGTAAACTATCTACATCTTTTTACTTAAAACATCATTGGGTTTATATTATTAAAGCATAATTCAAGTTATGTTAATATCTATATTACATATATTGTATGATAGATTTGAAGATAGTGCATTTCAAAACTAAAATAATTCCATGTCGACCACTTTAAACCTCTAAACTATTCAGCATCTCTAGAAATTCCAAAACAAATCCAATAAATTCGACTATACGACTTAAATAAAATAAACCAATACAATACCAAAAAATATTGTTTAAATTAAACTTCCAAGGAAGTAATATTAAGTAAAAATGTTATGCCCAAAAACCACTTTCACAAAATTAATTGATAGAAGCCTACCCAATTTCATCAATCAGTTTATCATTTACAAAAAATATTCCTCAAAAATACAAAGGAAAAGAAATTTCTTTGAAGGTAATAAATAAGTTTTGGGAAGTTTCTAACAATTCACTCAAAGGAATAAAATTGTGCTCGTTCGTTAGACATTTCGTCAGACCTGAAAGCACTGACTCGGAATCGAAATCGGATGTTAAATAATAAATTCCATTTCATACAATACGGTGCCATTACGATAGTCATTATCATTACTTTTTTCCAGATTCTAAGTTCAACAAACTTCCAACAGAGAAAACTTTGATTGAACTTTCACTGATGCATAAGGAATGAGGACAATCTAATGGATGGGCCTTTTATCACGCTGAACGTCGGATTATCATGATGTATTTCTAAAGAGATTTTTCTGGTCTTCTTCCAATATTGAGCCATGGCCAATTCTTCTTACGTAGTATATTTAAATTGTTTAAGTTTAATCTAGTAAAAATTTGCATCGACTGATGTCATCAATTTTGGCATATTGACATCATTAAAATATTTTTTTTTGGAAAAATTACATTTAATCTCGATGAACTAAGTATTGTGCCCCCGACAGCATGATATTATATAGGTATGTAGGGGATCTTGTTTGCAACTTTTTTGCGCAGGCAGGTTTTTATTTTTAAATTTATTTTTTTATTTAATACTTTCAAGTGGTTGTGAGATGCGATGTAACTATTTTTTATCACAGCCATTGCCAAATATTAAAAATTTTAAAAAGAAAGGTTACTAATAGACTTTTTTAGTATTATAGTCATAACCTCGTTATACCTTTTCAAAGTGCTTGTGATGAGCCCTTTAAATTGATACCCAATATAATAATAATAACTTTGGACAACTCACACAACGTCATCTGATCCCAAACTAAGCAGAGCTTGTACTATGGAAACCAGACAACTGATACACATACTTATATATTTTTAAATACATACATATTATAGATAAATTACACCCAGACACAAAATAAACCATCGTGGTCATCACATAAAGTTTTATCCTGAGTGGGGATCGAACCCACGACCTCCGGCTTAGCAGTCAGGATCACTAACCACTAGACCAACAGGCCTGTAGAATATTTCCGCCATATTAAATCTGGTTCAATTTGTTGATTATTCAAAGTTTCTATTCCATTTCCTCTTTTCAAGTGATAGATACTAATGATGTACGACAAACACAATAGCTCGCATCTAACAAGACTATTCAAAATTTAATAGCATTTGAGTGAAACAATTCATTGTTATATAAACAAATTTCTAGCGAAATAACAGTTGCTTATATAATAAGATGGTGAACAGTAATCAAATTGTTGAATTACAAAGGCAAATGTGTGATTGTTTAAATGTTGGTTTGTGTGACAAGATAGGCTTTGGATAACTACGGTAAAAAAGTTGTTTATTCGTCTTTTTTTAAGAAAGAAGAAAGAGAAAGAAAAATCGTTTATTTGCCACAGATACAATAAGCTTCTTAAAACAAATAAATTTACAACTGAGTATGTGCTTGCACGTCGTATCTGCGACAAACGAGGTTTCCACTCAGCTTAAATGCCATGTTGTGGCATGAACCACAACACAGTGCTGGTTTTCAGTGTGAACCCCAAGTGACGTCCGAAACCATTAAGGTATATCCTTAATTAAATAAATAATATTTAGGTATAATACATAGCAATAAATATGTTAGTAAAATTTAATAAACATTTTTTGTTATTATTGTAAATAGATGATAAACATATAAAGGCACAGAACATAAAATGATATTACATTAGAATATATAAATACATGACTACAGTCTTTGTACTCATCTCCTACGGAACGAAAACTAGGCATCCGTAGTGGCTTTCGATCATCAATGATACAATGCCGTGCGTGACCTACTTATGTGCGGAATAGCGCTCTGTCTCACTCCCACACGGGGTTCGCAATGCGCTTGCACAGGTTGCGTCGTAATTATAATTAATTAGTGTCGAGATCGATAAATGGGGGACTGTGCTGTGCTAGTCGCGTTACAAAAACAAAAACCAAAAACAATGAAGGAACGGGCTAAAAGTCAATGCTGAGTGTCCTGGTTTAGTGTCCTGTCTCAGTGTCAGTCAGTGATGTGTTATTTAGTGAGTGACTTGGTTTTGAGGTAAGGAGTGCATATAGTGCAGGAATGCGGAAGCGTTGACGCGTCTCCTGTAAACGGAGTTTACATATATCTGCCTACTAATTTATATATATATATATTATATTATTAACGCATTTTCGTCAGAAAAATCTAAGTGTTACTAGGAAATAAAGAAAGATAAATGATAATTCAAATCTATTCATATTTGAAACCTCTTTATTCAGAAAAAAAAAATAGATATAATATAAGACAACATATAAAAGTAATATATTTACCCAACAAAAGACTTAACTTCAAAAAAAGGTTGTCTGTAAAGTCGGTTTACGGACGATAATTTTATGTGATAACGTCATATGAAAACATTGATGACATTTTAATAAACAACCATGACTATGACAGCATTGGGCCCGTGCCCGCCCGATGGCCACAATACTTCACAGCTTCAGCCTATATGCAGGCGGTATCGTCGTCCGCGTTGCTTAGCTACCAGTCAATAACGTGACTGCTTAGCAACTAAACAACAACGTGACCGTTGCACTTTAAGCTCTATCCACACAAGGCTGGCACTTGACAATCATGCTGCCATTATAAAACCTATAAAGGTTTTAGAGAGAAGGGTAGGATCGCAATAACAAGGTAATTAATTAAAATTACTAGGTAGGTACCTACAAATGTGAGCAACACATTACCAGCAATCTTTTTCATCCCTCCAGTTAAGCTAACTTGCTTTTATAGTTTGGAGTTTTTTGTGTTAGGAGTGGTATCACTACAGTAGTTACGAATCAGCGACCTCTTGATCCCAAATCAATGCTTTATCCCCTAGTAACGTTGAATTACCACTTCTATATTTACAATAGTTCTTGGTTAATATACTCTGTCTTATGCAATGTAAACATCGAGCCACTTCGAATAGAACACAAACACAACACAACTATTCAAGTTGCGTCATTGTTCATATTCAATTATGGTAAGCACTGTGTTGAGGGATGAATCGAAACTAAAATAATTTTATTATCAGTACTTAGGGTATGCAGAAAGACAGACAAAATTCTCATTGCATTTAGCTAAAACAAGTTTTCAATATAAAAAAAGCGAAGCGACACGATTCCAGTTTCTAGGCTGCTAATGAGAATTGGCTGGAAAAAAATACGCTGACATTGCCCAATCTGGGCCAGTTCCCGGTTTGCCCCAGCAACTAATGTGTATGTACTTTGGGATTTTAAACGAAAATTTTCACAGTTGGAGTACCGACAAAAAGCGACGTGCTCCTGCACTTTGCTTTCACGAGAAGTTCCTACTAGTAATCTAGTAAATCGATCTGCATTGTCAGCCGTATATATGTTTTAAATGCATCTTACATCATCATCAGCCCTGTATCGGTCCACTGCAATGCATCTTAGATTTTTAAATAGCCATATATACGTTACTTAAGCAAATGAACGGACTGCTTTTGTGGCGCGGTGGGAGTGTGTCCGACTGCTACTGCTGCTTGTGGGTTCGATTCCCATATGGTACACCACTTTGTGTGATCCACAAATTGTTGTTCCGAGTCTGGGTGTTCTTTGTGTCCGTGACTTGTATGATTGTAAAGTCCCTCGCAACACAGGGCTTGTACCCTACTGCGGAAGTCGTCTAATTTAAAAAAGTAAAAAAAGTAATTAATTAAGAAACTAGAATAGTTTCAATAATAACAAAGGACACCACCACTAGCCTCGGGCCTTATCCGCCGGCACATCGTATAATTAGACTAGTAGAGACTTGAACATATGTTTTAAAATACAATTTATTAGGAAAATCACCACACAATATTTCTGCAGTAGACAAACAATACAAAACAATACTTCAACAATATTTCTCAAAAGAGTTGCACGTATGGAACTCGAAAAACACAAATGGTTTTAACTTTAGTCCTCTTAATACAACAATATAAAAACAGAATTTCCAAACGAAACTTTTGTCCAAAAATTTTGGAGTTTGTAGGCGGAATAAACTTCTAAAACAAGACATAAAAACATTCTCCTTTCGTACAATAAAAAAGTAATTGCATCAGAAGACTCCGTTTCCAAGTAATTGTAGGTATGAAAGCTTTTTGAGTTCGGGCAGGGGTCCAAAAAAACGCACACGAAATCTTTTGTTGAAGATTTTCCTAAAGGGTCTAATGAACCATGAGCGTTCGGGAATTCAAAGATAACATTTTGGTTATGTTCGTACCTACATATATTTAAAATCTATGTGATGGTAAACTAATTTTTCCTCTCTGTATTCGGCGTTTATCTTCAAACCAATTTGAGATACAAATTTGTATTATGTGCTAGCTTTGCTAGTGGCTCTGCCCGTGGATGTCGGTTATCACGATAAAAACCCTATATCCTGTCGGCGAAGACATTTGATTTTTTGAATTTTAGCTATTTACGATACTATATTATGATTAATTTTATACTAATATATGTTTGACTGTATAACAAATATATCCTATACAGATTAACAAACGCAATAAAACTAAAATCTATTCGATCACCTCTCATAGAATAGCACTGACTCGACATCAATACTACTACGTCCTAAGCAGAAACTTGTACCTTTAATTAAAAACTCGGGGCAAACATTTTTTCGTATAATTTCATACAAAGAAAAAAAAAATATTTTTTTATTTCTTTATAATATATATGTGCCGTTTTGATCGATGACTTGTTGCCATCTTGTGCCATGACTGCTGTAAAAATTTCGAGATTTTTTATTAAAACAATCTGACTAGTAGTTTTCAGTGTTCTTGAGGTTGACTTTATGCTACCTAAAGAGTTATAAAGTGACCAAAGCAGGTGGAAATCTGATGAAACAAAATCAGGGCTATACGAAGGATGCATCAACGCATCCCAGCCAAGCTCTCTCAATTTTTGCTGTGTTAGCCACAATGAGTGCGGTCTGACGTTGTCATGATGGAACACCTCGCCCTTCCTGTTCACTGGCTCCGGCCGGTTTTCCTCAATGGTTACTGACTAACGATACGCCAGGTAAAACTATCGATTCTGACCTCTACTGTCAAGTAGAGGTCAGAATCGATAGTTTTACCCGGCGGCATAAGTTCATAGTGGACGATTCCTTTCCAATCCCACCATGCACATAGGCTTTGCACGGTCTGTGGGGCTTGTCCACGCTTCGACCACGATCTTTCCGGAGATTCTTATCGTAAGTGACCCATTTTTCATCAACTGTTTGATAAATGGGTCGGAATTGTTACGTTTCAACGTCGAATGCAAACACGTTGCATTAAGTTTCTCTCAGTGAGATCATGTGGTACCCAAATATCAAGATTTTCCCAGACTTTTGTAAATGACGTAAAACTGTTTTGTTATCAACATCCAGTTCTTCAGTAATATACTAATATGTCGATTTTCGTCCACTTTTTCAAAGATGGCACTGATTTTATCCGTGTCCAGAGCGAGCCTTATTCTTCACACAAAAAAATCCAGACTTGAATATTTTTCATAGGTAAAGAGGATATTTCTGTGCCCTTCATCTGCGTATCGCGACAGAAGGCGTTTTGATCGATCGATCTCTTTAATTGTAAGAATTGGTTTAGGGCATGTCCTGTATATCGACGATAAGCACCGAGCTTCAGATCTTGTTTTATAATACGCGACAGAGTCCTAGCGGGAATCTTAATTTCTCGCAATAAGATTTTTTGCTTCCTAGTGGGATTTCGATGAATTCTGGCTTTAACAGCACTAACAGCCTTTGTAGTTCTAACAACGCGCGGCGGTCCCGATCTTTTATGGTCTTCAACAGAGGAAGTGTTGTTGTATCTGTTGATAGTATATACGAACATACTTACTTTTGAATTGTTTGGAATATGACCGACGGCTCCATACCCATTTTGTGCAAGGCGATCACTGCAATCCTATTTTCTTTAACACCCCAATCCATATAACGTAATTTGATAATGAACACGAAAAAATATGTGAAATGGCGCAAAATTAAAAGAACTTTTAAAAATAATAAACGCGTTCCAAATTCAAAGTAATGAAACAGTTGAAAAAAAGAAAAGTTTTCATGTAACAGTATTTATGGCCGGACTAGTTATATTATAGTCTGAATTGCACATAGAGTACTTTTTAATGCAGAAAAATGTACGGTTTCCGTGAGATATATTTGCTTTTTGTTTTCGAAGTTGCTGCTCGTATACTATTAAATATATCGGAAAACTCATGCAATGCCATCTCATCAAACTGGGTAGTGCTTATTGCATGCCTATTACCGGAAACAACATTATTTTGTGTACCTTAGCTATCTAGCAGTCTCAAAATTATAGGTCTAACTACATACCGGCAAAATTACAAGAACGGTAATAGGAACATCACAAAACAAGATAAGGTTTGGGACGCGTACGTAGAGAATTGTATCACAAAATACTGAAAGTGTAGAAGGTAATATTTACATGTACCATAGGCCCTCTTGATCACCACAAAAGTGTCAGTTATTCTGTGAAATAGTAGGTAATGTTTATTTATTTTCAGTTATTCCTCTGTGAAATAGTAGTTAATGTAATGTTAATTGTGAAATTACTATAGCATCTGTAGTTACTGGGCAAATAAGATTTACGAATTAATATCAAATGAGTAAAAAAGTGCAGTGCTGTGGCATTCAGATCTTTGCCAAACAAGGATTTGGGTGGCACTGATACTATTATGGACACTGATACGTCTTTTCATTTAGTTGTATATAAAAACACGTACGTCGTTAACCAACGTAAACATCGTTTAGGGGCACGAAATTACGGACCACTAAAATGGTCTCCTTAGCGATTTTGGTTATGGCGGCCATTTTCATTAGATACAAGCCGTGTACGCAGGAGATATTATAGTGCACTAGTGTTTGCGCCAACACCGGTGCACTCTCTATTCCCTCACTCTCATAGTCAGGTGGGACGGAAATCCGACAAGACCGGAGTCAGGCGCAGGACCGACGGCTTAACTTGCTCTCTGGGGTAAAGAGGGGTTTGACAATGTCCGAAACCCCACCCATCTATAGACCGATAGTGGTAACGTTACTTAACCTCGCAGATATGTCGATCTGTTCGGTCGCCACTGAGTCAGGGATCCCGCTAAGGGGATCACTTTATACGCAAGGCATTACAAGATTCCGTGTCCGTGAGAGGTATATGTGCGTTGCTCAAGCGGGCGTTATTATAAGTTTGACTTCTGTCCTCTCGATGTTTTGTGATTTTATTCCGATGCCTACAACAGGGCATTTGCCGGAATTATCCTACAATATTATTTAGTCATATCGTAATCTAGAGAATTCATATTTTCCAGAATTGGAATCGTTTTGTTAAAGATAAAATATAAACCTATGTAGAAAATATCTTGTTCCAAATAATTGTATGCCAGAGAGAACTTTACAAACATTCAAATCACGCACTCTGTACGAGTACATTCAGGTTTGGAGCGACAATTTACGGATCATTCATTTTTGTCTCGTAGATGAACTGAACTTTTGTAACTATGTAGGCATTGTCGTTTGCCCTCTTATAGAGGCTTGGGCAAAAAAACATTCTGGGGTGGGCACCCCAGAATGTTTTTTGCCCATATGCCTCTGAACAGAATAAAATCCTGGATCCACCCATGTTAGTGTCAAACGTTACACTAAACCAAAATAATCAAACTCCTTGTTCGATTTAACCATATAACAAACTACATGTACGTACATGAAAAAAAACCGGACAAGAGCATGTCAGTGTAGGATTCAGGAGCCGTTGACTTATAAAAAAAGAGCGTATGTTCATGGCACTTACGCCTTTTTGTTGAGAAATGCAATTTTCGGCAATACGTAAATGACGGTACCTATCATTTTCAAAATAATTTTAATATTAAGCGCTACCTTTTTATTTTTTTCATATTTTGTGGTCATACGGTTCAAAAGAAAAGAGTGGGGGGGGGGGATAGTTAATGCAACTTTCAGCGCCGTTTCCAAAAATATTTACTAAATAAACAAAATTAAAAGCCTTTTTTTAAAAGCCCGTCAAATGATGTGCGTTGAGGTACGCTCAAAAAAAAAATTGTCCTTCAAGACTCCTTTCACCAAATTTAATCAATATTCATTGGGTAGTTTTTGAGTAAATGGCCTGTGACATAAGGACGGACAGATAGACAGACAGACACAGGCGGACATGACAAAACATCATATAAGGGTTCCTTTTTTGCCATTTTGGCTACGGAACCCTAAAGCGTAGTTTCAGATTCCAAAATCGTTAATTATATTCGATGATCTAGGTTTCTTTTATTTCTTTCAATTTTAAACAGTAGAAGCTAGGAAATTCTGTGTCCTGTCCTGTTAAAATAACTTTACGCAGAAATTAAACACTAAAGAAAAATGGGTGCGACAGAAATTTCAGAAAAGAAAACATTCTCTGTACAATAACGTATTAAGTCGAGACAGCTAGATTGTCACAATGGCTTTTTCACAATTCTACGGATTAGTGACGAATAAATATGATGTTCCATTGTAGTGTATTCTATAGAGAAATAACACATTGTATGGGGATTAAGGCCCAGTCTGGTTAAAAGAAAAAGCATGTGTTTCAATTTTCAAGAAGTAACTACTATTAAATTGTTTCCTATTTTATAAGGGACTCATGACGATTAGATCATTTAAACCTTAAATCATTAAAAAGGTTATCTGTAAAGTTGGTTTACGAACTTATATATTTAACTAGCGGACGCCTCGCGGTTTCACCCGCGTAGTTCCCGTGGGAATACAGGGATAAAAATAGCCTATGTCACCCGGGGCTAGTGTAGCTTCATAACGATGAAAGAATTTTTCAAATCCGTCCAGTAGTTTCGGAGCCTATTTAATACAAACAAACAATCAAATCTTTTTTTTATATAATATTAGTATAGAAGTATAGATAAAAGATTCACTGTGTAACTCTTTGAATTGACGGATCGCGACATGTTACAAATAGTCGAATTAAGGTATATCAATACGAGGTCGTATTAATATTCACGTATTTAAAGCAGTTCAGTTGCAGTTAAGTTTCGATTAAAACGGCCATTTTTGTTTTCTTGTAACTCTGAGATCGATGTTAAAAACGGTTGCGTTTACGTACTAGAATGTCGTTATTGCGCTCTCGAGACGCTATCTGATCCCAAACTCAGCAGAGCTTGTACTATGCAAACCAGACAACTGATAAACATATACTTATATATTTCTAAATACATACATATTATAGATAAATAACACCCAGACACAGAATAAACCATCGTGCTCTTCACGCAAAGTTTTATCCCGGGTGGGGATCAAGCCCATGACCTCTTGCGTAGCAGTCGAATACACTCCCACCGTGCCACAGAGGCTCACACTAATATTATAAAAGCGAAAGTTTGTGAGTATGTGAGTGTGTATGTTTGTTACTTCTTCACGTCTAAACGGCTGGAGCGATTTTAATAAAATTTGGTATGGAGTTAGCTGACACCCTGGATTAACACATAGGCTAATAAACCGCGGGTATCACCGCGGGGCGCAGCTAGTATTAGAATATATTGAATATTGTATTGATATTGGATAATAAGTGGAAATTGAAGGTTTTTATAATATTTCATTATTACTGTATCTGTTTTTATTGAAATATTTTACAACTTTGATTACAACTATTTATTTTCCTTGTGTATCAACTTTTCTGCAAATATAAAGATTTTGAATTGGTTTTTAATAATTGCCGTGCGATGCGTTTGCAATTGATACTGCATAAAAACTGTAATATGACGTATAACATAAAACTATGTTTTTATTGAACATTTAACTCTGGCTTTGCGAGCTTTGTTGCATTTCCCATGTAAAATACAATGTTTAAATTCAATATATTACTAGCTGACCCGCGCAACTTCGTCTGCGTAAATTTTCCCCATTTTTGCAAACATTTTTACTTGCTGCTCCGCTCCCATTAGTTGTAGCGCGATGTTTTATAGCCTATAGCATTCCTCGATAAATGGGCTATCTAAAAGTAAAATATTTTTTTCAATTTGGACCCGTAGTTTCTGAGATTATCGCGTTCAAACAAACAAACAAACTCTTCTCTCTCTTCTAATATTATAGTATAGTTATAAATTTTAGGGGTGGATAACCCTTATCACTTAGGGGCATGAATAATAGATTGTAATTTTCCCTTTTTTCTTCCTTTTTTTTTATAACATTTTTCATTGCTGCTCCGCTCCTATTGGTCGTAGCGTGATGTTATAACCTATAGCCTTCCTCGATAAATGGGCTATCCAACAATAAAATATTTTTTTCAGTGCAGCCCAGTAGTTCCTGAGATTATAGCATTCAACCAAACAAACAAACTCTTAGGGGTATGAAAAATAGATGTTGGCCGATTCTCATAGATACCGGATAAGCACAAAAAAATTCATCAAAATCGGTCAAGCCGTTTCGGAGGAGTATGGCAACGAAAACTGTGACACGAGAATTTTATATATTAGATTTAGAAATATATTTTTAAAATGTAGGTACCTATTGTTGGCTTCATGAAGTATTTTTAGTTCAAAAAATTAATGCTATCAACAAACAACGTATTCTACGAACTCGACTGTATTGGTACTTAAGTCAACATGTTTTTCCTGTTTTCTAGTTATTTTTTTTATAAATAAATTCTTAGAAGAACCTCAGCACAAGTAAGTCTTTCTTTCATTTGGGCTTTTGTCATTTTCAGTTCCATTATTCAAATATATTGTAACTAATATTGCTAAAAAAACACCGCCGAAACAAAGCTTCGATAGTGCTCTATTACACCAGCCAACATATCAACCCATATGATGTCCCACTGCTGGGCACGGGTCTCCCCAGTAGAACCTACTGGAATGTAGATCCTGGGGGTAATTGCCATAATCGCCACGCTTGGCGAGCGGGTTGGCGATCGCAGTAAGGCTTTAAGTACGCACAGGACGCTGCTGCCCGTACTCCGGTGTGAAATCCCTTAGTCGCCTCGACAACACCCACGGGAAGAGATGGGGTGGTACTATTCTTAAGCCGGTACCACACCAGCCAAACTTAGAAATAAATACCCATAAAGCGCAAAACGTGATGTAAATCTGGATACAACATTAAAAATGTTTAAGCGCAATAATTCGAAACCGGGCAAGTGCATGTCGGTCCACGCACTATGTAGGGTTCCGTAGTCCTCCCCCCCCCCCATCCGAATAATGTGGCTTAAGAAGTGGGTTTTCTGTTGTTTTTGTTTCATACTTACGTTATATCTGCTTAAGAGAATTTTTCAATGGAATTTGTACGAAAATATTGTTACTTCTCATTTGATCAGCTGTTACTTGTAAAGCCTGCTTAGCTGTGATAATTTTCCTTTTAATTTCACTATTTATACTACTACTGTGATTTTTTTCACATACCAAGCATCAATCATTTAGTCTACACGTTTTTAAAATACCTATCTAATGATACCCCACACGAGTAGGTAAGAAAAAATTCACACCCCCAGATTATACATAGGGGAGGTACCGTATTTTTTTTTAAAGATTTTATTCTTTCACTTTATCGCCGCAAGTAATATGTGTATCGATGCAAAATTACAGCCTCCTAGCATTAACAGTCTCTGGGCAAAGGTGCGGACGGACGCACGGACATGGCGAAACTATACATTTACATATTTCGTTTTGCCATTTTGACTTTGGAACCCTAAAAATTATTAAGGCATGCAAAGCTGTGGGTGGGTTTACATTATTTTAAAATATTATACACGTTTAATATGAAAAACCCATATTTTTGACAATGAACTGCAAAAACTGATAGAAGACCGACAATTTGACAGATTTTCGCGCATTTAGCACATTTTTTTTTTGCTTGCAAATGTAGTTCCGCACCCTGTGTTTAACTACGGTGCCCAAATGACATACCAAAAATGCAGCTTTACGTCGCATTTTGCGTTTTTTTAATGTTAAAGTTTGAATGATGTATACCTATTCCTAATTTTAAAATAATGTAATACATTATTTTAAAATATAGGGTAAGTAATTTTTTCTTATTTCTTCTCGAGGTATTATCCTCATAATGTATTCTGACTCTTAGATTTCCAATTTGACATAGCAATAAAACCCATAATAGCACTCTACCGACTTATTGCCTACGGGCGTCGATTTGCATAGATTTGTACCCACGTAGTAGCTTCTAAAATTGCTTGACCTATAACTTTTCTGTATTGTTTATTGAAATAATAATAATTATTATCTTATCCGATTTTGGTCACGGCAATCAATACAATAAAGCCAAAGTACTTTATTCACTTTGGTTATAAAATTATGAATATCACACAACATTTGGAATAGAATGATGATTTGATGCCACGTTCGCAAAAGCAAAGCATGGTAAAACCGTGAGAGAAAAACTTGGAAATAAAAACTATTTTACAAAAAAATAAAAACTAACTTCCAATATAAATATAAGGTAACTAAAAAGCAAAAAATAATATAGGTACAAGAACAAAAAATAATTAAACAATTTGAAGTTGGTGCCAGGAAATGTAGTTTTATGTGTTAGGTACCAACTTCAAAATGTGTATTTTTTTTTTGTTTTTGTCACACAGAACACAACTCAATTCCCTCGCTTTTATAGTCCGATGGGACGGATTTTATGCGTTTTTAACTCGAGAAAATCGAATAATTTTTAATTAATCGAAAAAATCGAGATAGTTTTTTTTCTAAGACCCCCGTGTGGTATCAAATCAAAAGGCTATAAAAAGCGAGTTGAAAAAAATATAAACCTACCTAATCTATAAGCTTAAAAATTTCTGGCGTGACAAATCAAAGAAAAAAACGAAGTTAATAATAAAACAAATAAGTATTATTAAATCACCTTGTAGAACGACTAAAAAGTACTAAATGGTTTTTTTATAGGTATATAAAAACACAAAGCTGTGGGCCCAGGACTGATAATAGCAAACTTAAAGTCATCTTGCTGGTCACTTAGCTACTTGGTCACCACTTAGTCTTAGACCCCTAGCAATAATACGAAATAAAGAGAGTACAGAAGTCAAACTCATGTATGTACAACGACGAATACCTACACACACAACACCGCGCGAGCGTGGCACTCGCTCTATCTCTGATCGTTACTCGTTCCAGGAGGCCTACTCTAATTCAATGAAAACGCACCTTCTATCAAAAATGAGGTGGTGATACACAAAGCCAGCTACATCTATTTAATTCAGTCGTTCCAGAAAATTGACCATGGTTTCGAACTTCTAGTGCTAATTCAAAAAATAATTAGAATAGTCCCCGTAAACTCAAGAAATATAAGTAAACGAAAATTCATGAATTTCGTTTTAAAGATAGAGAGTAGGCCTACAGCTCGTTCCGAGTCTTCGTGCCTGTGACGCTCAGTGACGCGCTCTTACTTAACGCACGCTCATATAGAAATCTATGTGTGTGTGCGTCAAGGGGGAATTGTATGAAGTTTGTTATCCGTACGTGTATAATCTGCTTAACAACGAAAGACGAACTCAATTTAGTTTTTTGGAAAATATCAAAACTAACTTATCTTGTCTGCGACAGATAGGTCCACATGCAATAGCTTAAAAACCTATACCTAAAATAAGTACACTTACAGTTTAAGTTGGATCATCCATTACCATTTTATGAAGCATTTAAATTGTCACATTTCTCTGCGTGGTAAATAATGACTTCTTTTCGGCAAAATAACGTTCCCAAATGCCATTATCCGAGTTCGCAAACATTTAATTGAAGTTTTCGTTTTGAGCTCGTAAGTCACAATTCCAATTTCCTTATATCAAAATGTATTTTGAGTTGAGTGGCTTTGGATCTGATACATCTGAGTTAATGCCTATCATTTTTTGCTCACAAAAAAAGCTTTGTGAAATTGAGCTCATAAGCTACAATGGGTGCGACGCTGGGCTGCTAAATTTGTGTGTTGTACAAATTGCTGTTTAAAATCTGGGTTTACTCTGTGTTCGTGATTTGAATGTTTGTTACCCCTGCTGCAAAGGGAAAGACGTTTTTCAAAGTAGGTAGGTACAATATTAAAATATCTTATACGTGACACAAAACATTAATTATTTTCAAAATGGCTAAATAGATTTTTATTAAACAAACCCTAAAAAAAGTTGAATTACACCAATTTTTAGATATTAAAATCGAAACCCAATTCGTCTCTGCGTTTGGGAGCTACAAGATAATTACGTTAAACAACAACACCCTATTAGCATCAGAGGTAAAAAAGAAACAATCAATGACTGGACACTTTCAAATATGAATCGCTACAAAATTGTTTACCTAAAGAAAACCCAGCTGATTTCAGCTATAATACGCTCATTAGTTATAAGAAAAGAAGTATTTCACACCATTTGCTACTCACCAACCGCGAAACTATTATATATTGCTGGGCGCCATTAGCACTTGACGGGGGCCAAATATTCTTCAAGAACCTATTGACGTCCAAGCTGAATGGCCTGAGACTTTCGTAGTATTTTCGTGGCCAGTTTATAAGCTCCATATAGATTTCACTGGCTTGGTCACCCCTCTTGCTTTATTGTTGCTGTCCCACTCGCACACTCGCACCTAAAGACACCCCAGTGCGTTAACGTACGTTGCTGCGGACGGTTGCTGTTGACGATTTTCGATTCAGAAGAGATCGCTATTCAATTTTTTATCCCGAACGTGGTGAGAGCCAATTTCTTTGGAACAAATGTGATGTTTTTATGAATTGATTTTTTTTATCGTGAATGGTGTTTTTTAACTTTAAAAAGATTAAAGTGTGATTTTAAGTGACAGACGTTTGTGATTTGAGTGGAAATTAAATTAAGTACGTTGGATTTTTAAAGGTAAATATTTTTAAAGTTATTTTACTTAAAATTTAACATTTAATTTCTAATTTATGACTTTGCTTATTATAAGTCAATAAAATAAATTAACTTGAATATTTTTGCTACGTTCAATTTTAAATATTTATTAATATGACGAAAATTAAGTGCGTGGTTTACAAAAAACGTGTGTAAAAAAAACCGTACTGAAACGGTTTTTTTTTTCTTTGGAAGCTAATAATGACAATTAAATGGTATTTGACCTTTTATATTCTATGGTAAGTAATTAAAATTTTATTTCTGGATTAAGCCGTTTCTTTGGATTTAATTTTACATTTCCGGGAAAGATATTTATTAATTCTCGGTACTTGTTTTATAAAATGGAATTCCCAAATTAATTATGGTATTATTAAGCTGTCTTATTTGGTACATTATGTAAGTAAATTATTTTAAACATATTTTGATGACATGATAATCTAATATTCTTACATTTGGTTTATTCATTTTAAGTTCAGTAATGACTATCAGATTTTTGCGTATTTTAGGGTTTTAGAATTGCGTAAGCTTTTAAAAAACTAGTTAAAACTACGTTTACATAAATTTGTTTAGTACCTAAATGTTTTTCATAATCGAATGGGTACATATAATTAAATTATTTATTTAAATGGCATGTAATCATGTTATAATAAATGTTTTTTTTCGTGTGTCAGTAATAGGTGCGTGCGTAAATATAGTTTATAACTTTTTTTTTTGTAATAGATTTTAAATGGGCAGATATTTTAGAACTTGGACATTTTGTCTGGATTGCTGCAACCGTGATAACGAGTGCTACATTTTATTTGACAAAAGATATAGCTGTCGCCCTACCGTGGGATTTAAAATTATTTATCACAAATATGAAAAATAATTTTAAATATGATATACTATGAAAAGTTTATTACATTTTTCTACTATAAAAAGCAGTTTTATTATTGTTTTTATAGAAATGTTAATATGTATAAATATGAAAATCCTGACTGACTCATTTGTTCACGCCGTTCAGCCCAAATTCATGTTGCCCGTTTTGATTACCAGAAAAAAAACATAGAAACCTGAAATTTTCCAAATGGTCTTATTTTATGAAAAAGGATTTTAGGAAACTCACCCCCATATTCATGATAAATTTGCAGACGTTTCAACAGCATTTTAACTAGAGCTTATTTGTCTTCTGCTATTCAATTTCGAAAATGGAATGAAAAGCAAATACAAAACATTCCCTATTTAAAATGTTCTTAAAAAGTCTTGATATTTATTGTATTTTTTTTTTTTTTTTTTTTTTTTATATATTTATGGGGTAAACCCCATAAATATAATAAATATGCAGACTTTGACTTTAGATCTCTACAAAAAACGGTGATGATGGAGGTGGTTATATGAAAAATAGTACATTTAGAGCTGCAGTGACTTTGACTTTTAAATAAAAAAAAATACTAGTAGTTAGTAACTCGACCTTAAAAGGGGTGAAATAGGGAGTTCTGATCGTTTGTGTGTTAGTATAAGGGGTGGGATTTGAACCCACGTCCTAACGTTGGCTACCGGGTGTTGTCTCTAAGCTACCACTACATAAAATTGACGAAGATACAACGTTAGTCGTCGTGGAAAAATGAAGCTACTCACGAAAATTTTGCCTTATAGAAATCTTTTTTAAAAAATGTTAGGAGGAATCTCAGCCTACAAATTCTACCTATTAAACACTAGTACTTATTTTAGATATGTTTCTTTTCGCTAAGTTAGAGTTGTGATGAAATTATACAATGGATGACTGGCTTTGAATTTACTAATATGGAAATACGAAACAGAGTAGAAGAGATGTGATACTTAGCTTCACCATCGGCCTGTATCAGCCTACTGCGAGACATAAGCCTCTCCTAATGCCGCAACACCCGGTCATGTCACAGCATTCAGTGGCTATCCACCGAATCTAAGCAGCGTACACTCTCTTTTTGTCTCTCATCTATTGAGGAGAGACAACAAGAGACTCTGATTAGATTTAGTGAACACGGTTAAACATAGAAGTAAAGACAAGAAATATTGGTATATAATGAAATTCTATTTATGGTTTTTCTCTGCTCCCGTGTCTCTAAGACCTAAAAAAAAAAAAAAATTGCTGAAGTGCATTCAGCAATTTTTTTTTTTTTGAAAAAGACAACTCCCGCATTAGGGTACAAGCCCTGTGTCGCGGGAGACTTTACAAACATACAAATCACGGACACAAAGTACACCCAGACTCGGAACAACAATTTGTGGATCACACAAAGTGGTGTCTCGTGTGAGAATCGAACCCACGACCTCTTGCGTAGCAGTCGGGCACACTCCCACTGCGCCACAGAGGCAGTCAAGATTGAATGCAAGAGTTCACTTAGCTGAAGTCCTGCGGGTCAGTTTACGTATTTAAAGCAGTGCATTTCTAGTTCAGTTGCAGTTAAGCTTCGATTAAAACGGCCATTTTCGTATTCTTGTAACTTTGGTATCGATCTTAAAAATGCTTGCGCAGCGTACTACAATGTCTTAATTGCGCTCTTGACGCAAGCGTATTTGTACATCAATCCCAAATTTATAAGAATACAAAAATGGCCGTTTTAATCGAAAGTTAACTGTAACTGCACTGCTCTAAATACGTAAATTGCCGTCCAGGTCTGAGAAACTCCGCTTTAGTGAGCTCTTAACTCATATAGATTAGCCCACCAGCAGATGTAGGTACTAATCTCCATTGATTAGAAAGTTCGATGAAACAATTCGATGCTGTATTTCTTCTCTTGTCGGTAAAGTCCCCAAAATCGATTAGTTACTATACTTTAATTTATTAATTAATATTGAGTTGCAACTACAGATGGAGTGACCACGGTTACATGTTGACGTAGCATTGAAATTAAAAATATTTTGAGATTAAAAATAAAACGTGTAAAGTAAACCATTATTACCTTCTATTTATTTGTTTTAATAGAAAAGATGGCCGAATGATTTTTGAACGCACCGATCATACCCCTGCACAGATTGGGTTGAAATTTGGCACATATTTAATTAATACTCGTAAGATTGCGTCTACAAAGAACGGATTTTTGAAAATTCATCTTTATCATGGAACTGTAGTCCAGATTTCTATCGAAATTGTGAAAAGTCTCTTTTCATAATATATCTTAATTTAATAATGTAAGTGTCGGAAATTGAGAATGTGGAAATAGAGTGTACACTTATATTTATTAGTAGTATTATACTTTCAATAAGTATAATACTACTAACTGAAATTTCCCCGTTTTCGCAACATTTTTCATTGCTACTCCACTCCTATTGACAGTAACGTGATGTTATATAGCCTATAGCCTTTCTTGATAAAGGGGCTATCCAACAATAATATAATTTTTCAATTTGGACTAGTAGTTTCGGAGAGTATCGCGTTCAAACAAACAAACTCTTCAGCTTTATATTATTATTATAGATAATTTCTTATGCGTAATCTGAAGATTGGATGCGATCGAAAAAATGTGTTAGTTACATTAATTTAATGCACAGTCGCTAAAAAAAGTAACTTCAGTATGAATTCGATATTTCAAGGTAAATCCTAGACATTTTAATGTAAAAGCCGTTGAGATATTATGCTTGGAGAAAATAAATAGCATGTATTATCCGCAGTCGAGTCGTAAGATTTGTAGGCGACTTTTTGTAAGACTAGTAAAATATTGCTTACATTACATACGTACTCGTATGTAGGTATCTCGTATGTTATTTATGGTCAACGGTATTAATCGGTTTATCAGGATTAAGTTTTTAGTAGGATCTGACTTTTTAAATTCATATTAGGTGAAAGAATTTAAAAAGTAAAATTTTACTAACAGTTTTAGTGAAATTGTTTCATGCGATTATGTGTATGTATACAGGCTACAGGTATCTACAGGTATACAGGGACTTAATCGCATGAAATATGAAGAAATCCTTTTTGAAGTCTGTAAAAAATCTGTTTATGTCGTCAGTTTTTCTGTTTTTGTGCGAAAATCATTTCGTCGACCCATAAATACCCTATATACCTACAGATATACAGGGACTTAATCGCATGAAATTATAAAAGGTTTTTACCTACCTTTATACAGTAACTTTACTCGACTTTTTGATCAAATATCATCGATCGTGTTCATGGGTCGATGAAATCTTTTCGTACAAAAACGGAAAAACTGACGATATACACTGATTTTTTGACCGACTTCAAAAAGGAGGAGGTTCTCAATTCGGATGTTTGTATTTTTTTAATATATTCGGGCATGACTCCGCCTATTAAAGACGGGTTAAAATTTGTTTTTTGATTGAATGAGGTTAATTACGTAATGATTCCATATAAATTTTGATGATGAGGTTCTGATGATGAGTTTCAAAGAAATAGAATGAAACCATGGTAGAAGTCAGTTAAATGATTTTTTTTTTGTTAACATGTTTTTATTGGAAATTCAACCCCTAACACCTTAAACGATAGTTCAAAATTTTTATCAAAATCTATTTTTTTTTTTTCTTAAAGACGACTCCCGCAGTAGGGTACAAGCCCTGTGTCGCGGGGGACTTTACAAACATACAAGTCACGGACACAAAGTACGCCCAGACCCGGAACAACAATTTGTGGATCACACAAAGTAGTGTCCCGTGTGGGAATCGAACCCACGACCTCTTACGTAGCAGTCGGACACACTCCCACTGCGCCACAGAGGCAGTCTTTTTTATTACTATTATACAATGCATTTATATTATACTATGTGGAACAGAAAGTCGTAGTCAAATTACAGCTGGGCATAGTATCTATATACGTATCGCATAAGTCCTGGTGTAAAATTCAATTCCATTGTTATGACATATATCTTCTTGACTGATATAATTTTGGAATTAAAATTAATGAGTGAAAAAATAATGAATAAATTTTAAAAGTACCTACCTAACTTAGATTTTAACAAAATTAGGTAAGAAACATTAGTATTACAACCCTTGAATTTGATCACACCTTTTAGTAAGACGTATTATAAACATATTTAAATAAAAAACGTCAATTCATTTTTTGTAAGTAGGTATGTATGAATATATTATATTTCTTTGGCGCGCCTCATAGCCTAAACGGTTTGATGAATTTTAAATTTGGTCACTCAGTACATCAAAATTATAAAAAAAACTGAGCAGGTGCATGTCGGGTCACACACAATGTAGGGTTCCGTAGCTACCTAACATAATACTGCGGTATAAGAAGTGGGTTTTCTGTTGTTTTTATTTCATACTACTAACAATATTAAATGTATAAACTATTTTCAATGGAATTTGTACGAAAATTTTGTTACTTGTCTTTGATCAGTTGTTACTCGTAAACTTGTAAAGCCTACTTAGCTGTGATAGTTTTTCTTTTAATTTCACTACCGTGATTTTTTTCACATCAACCATTTAGGTGGCAGGGGGGGGTACACTTGACCCTTAACAATATTTCACAAACGGATCCCTATGTCTAAAAACGGTCTTCACAACTCTTAAACGTTTTAAAAGATAGATACCCCACATAATGGGGTAGGTGAGAAAAACCTTTTTTATAAAGATAACTAGCAATGTGTGATTGGGTCCCACATTACTAGCAATCTTGTTAACCCTCCAGCTAAGCTCAAAGGCTTGTGTTAAGAGTGGGTTTACGTCAGTAGTATAGTGGATAGGATTTGAACCCGCGACCTCAAGATTGCGAGACCGATGCCTTAGCCGATTAGGTCGATCACTTTGTCGGTGTAAGTAATATGTGTATCCATACAAGATTACAGCCTTCTATTACTAACAGTCTCTGAGCTAAGCTGCGGACGGACAGACCGACATAGCGAAACTAGAAGGGTTCAATTTTGCCGTTTTGGCTACGGAACTCTAAAAATTGAGATTTTTTGGAATAATTTCAGTTATCAATTTTAAGCAGTCGGGTGTTTCATTCATTATAATTTGCCTGCATAACAATTCGTTCTGAAATACATTGCGTGCGGCGTTGATAAAGTGCAATGCCTGCCCCTAGATGGATGCATTGTACATGATAAAACATTGCACTGGTATGATATAATCAGTGAAACATCACGCGATGATCAAGCTAACATCAAATCTAGGGCACCAGAACGCTATTTCAATCCGTACTAAATTTATTTGTGTAAGAGTAGTAACCTAATATTTTGTATGGTGATGATATTAAGATAATTTTTGGATACTGTTTAGTTAGAAGGTAGGTAACCACTTAGACTAAGGCTGAGATCTATGGAGCGTACTTACTTTTACTACGCGTACTCTTTGTAATGTGTAACCAAGCTTAGCTTAGGTTACACATTACAAAGATTTTAGGCTATTGCATAGCTTTTGTCGTGGGCTTTGAGCGCGGCGACCGAATCAAGAAATTCCGTAACGAAAATAAAACCTAACACCCCCACTCCGCCTACCATGTAGCTCGGCCGAGCGTTCGCATAACGTATATGTATATGGTACGACTGTACGAAGCTTGCATGGATCGAGACGAGCTGCTCCGAAATGGTATGAAAAAAGAAAAAAAAAACTGCATAAATAAAAAATAAATAAACTATATATAATTGCATAAGTTGATAAAAAAATGCTATGCAATAGCTTTACCGCGGCAGTCCCCGAGTGCCACACATTTTTTTTTAGTATATTTATTTGCATGTAGGTATAATAATTCAAATGGACTAAATGCTAGATTACCATACGAACTAATTATATTAAATATTGATTAAAATTAACCAAGTATTTACAACTTACCTAATAAACTACAAAAAAAGGAGAATTTCATCCTGTTTTAGTGTTTTCTATGGCGTCGAATAATTCCTCCGCATCAATGTCAACCGGTATAGTGCCCAGAAGGCTGGTAGCATTGACACGTTAGTGATGTAACAACTAACTTTTATTGCAGCTATTGCCGAGTGTTAAAATTGCAAAAAAAAATATGGTTTCTAATTGACTTTTTTAGTTCTGCATAATCATGTGATACCTTTATGAAATGCTAACAATGAGCCCTTTCATTTGATATCCATACTGCAGTATTCAAAAAACCTTGTTATTCACACCTGTTGTTTTTGACGTCTCACAGCCGCCATGTTCGTTTTTTTCTGGTCCCGGAAAGCACTAATTGTACTCCTTTTGATTTTGCAGAGGGAAGGAGTACGATTAGTTTCTGCTAATATTAAACTAATTCAACATAAACCTTAAGGAAATATTAAGATTTTCATCAAGTTTGACTTTACTAAGTTTGAGCTAAACCAAAGTACGGTCTTTAGAATTTAGCGTAAGTGATTCTCTTTATTGTAAAGAAAATATATGGTCCGTGAAAATTGTAATTTTGTTCAATTTTCCCGAAAAGCAGTAATTTTCAATATTGTTATCACCGTGATTAGCCTAGCAAAAGTTTTCAATCAAAACAATATTTACCACAGTCACATGTTATCTATACTTAATATTATAAAGCTGAAGAGTTTGTTAGTTTGTTTATTTGAACGCGATAATCTCGGGAACTACGGGTTCAAATTGAGATTTATTTTACTATTAGGTAGCAAATTTATCGAGGTAGACTATATAACATCAATAGGAGCGGAGCAGCAATGAAAAATGTTGCAAAAACGGGAAAATTGACGCAGACGAAGTTGCGTGAGTCAGCTGGTAATGTATAATTTCGTGGTATTTTTTCACTAATAAGTACATAAAAACAAAATAACATACATAAAATCGGATTATAATATCTATCATGTACCTAGCTACATATTAATGGATTAGACAGAGTTTTTGTATAAATTTTATATAAGTCAAATTAAAGCAATAGCGTAAGTTGTGCCAAAAAATAAATAATAATAATAAATCTTTTTACTGCATCACATATGGTACATACATAGGTCTTAAAGGCAGTGTCTGAGTTTAACATATTTGGCTAACTTGGGTATGCAATAATATTAAAAAGTACCTATCTAGAAAATACGGAGTTGGAATAATTAATTCTTATTTTCGAAAAATTCTTTAAGAGTGTAAAAAGTGTGATGTATCAACCATTTTTTTAAAAACTGACGGCCACACTTCAAATTGCCCCTTTTACTTAATAACTACCAATAATAATAAGTTATATCGCCTGATAGCACTTTAACAACCGAATTATCAATTGTTCATCAATAATTTTCCTGACCAAATTCGATCACGACGACCAATATAATTAGATATACATACGAAGCGGCGGTGATCTAATGGTTAAGGCATCGGTTTCGCAATCGTAAGGTCGCGGGTTTGAATCCTACCCATTATACCACCGACGTGAATACACACCTTTTTTTTTTTTTTTTTTTTTTTTTGGCGGGAAAAATTCCTTTCGAACACCTCCACCATCCGGGGAAGACGGTGGAGGTAGTGTGGGGTTTGCACCCACTAAAAAACCCGCCGTGTATCTCCCGCCACCTTCGCGAACGGGCCGCCGGAATTTGTTATGCCGTCGGCGGCCCACCCAGTGGCAATGCCCGGACGCGATGTTGTTGCGTTCCGGGCATTTCACACCTACGCGGCCCCTGGATACACACAGGGTGCCGCGCCTCCACGGAAGGCCGCGGGCGAGGCAGATTACCCCGTACGCCCGCCCGCAGCCCCACCTAAGGCGGCATCAGGCGCAGATATGCGCGCCGACGCCGCCCGGTTCGCCGGCGACGGAGCGGATCCGCCAGGGAGCTCTCTTCCCTGACGCGCTCCGCCGCCTCCTTCTGCGAGATGACGTCCACGCAGAAGGATGCGACCGCATTCCACGACCCCTCGCTTCGGACCATGGACAGAACCACGGCCGGCAGCGAGAGGTCACTTCCGACCACTGCGGTGAGAACTCGACGTTGCCCCTCCCAAGCTGGACAATGCTGGAGGGTGTGCTGCGCCGAGTCCTCACCGCAGTCGCAGTGGTGGCAGGCGGGACTCGGTTCCCTCCTAGCAACCGTGTGCAGGTACTTCCCGAAGCAGCCGTGCCCGGAGAGGACCTGCACTAGCCGGAAGGAAAGGGTCCCGTGCTGCCGCCCTGCCCACTCCTCCAGGACCGGCTGGAGCGCCTCCACGGTTCGAACACCTGCCCGTGGAGCCTCCAGCCGGCCCTGCCACCGGGCCATGATTGCCCGGTGTGCCTCACCGCGCCAAGCGCGTAGCTCTTCGGGCAGAGGCACCGAACCCCCTGCCCGAACAGCCACCGCCCGCCGATACACTTCGGCGAGCACTTCCGCCTCTAAATCCCACGGGGGTGTGCCGGCCAATGCGCACGCCGCCTCTGCAGACACCGTGCGGTATCCGCGTATGGCCCTGACCGCCATGGTCCGCTGGGGTCTCCCTAAGCGGACCCTATTCTGGGCGGTCAGGGACGCCGCCCACACGGGTGCGCCGTACAGAGCCATTGACCGCACCACCCCCGTGTACAACCGTCTACTCGAGGCACTAGGCCCGCCCAGGTTCGGCAACAGCCTCCCCAGTGCGGTCGCCGTAGCCTCGAGCTTGGGCGCCAAAATGCGGAAGTGCTCGTCGAAGAGCCACCGCCCGTCTACCACTAGGCCCAGATACTTCATCTGGGCCCGGACCTGTACGAGGACCGAGCCGACGGCAATCGAGGCGCCAGCAGGTGGACCGCGACGGGGCCCATGGAATAATAGGGCCTCCGTCTTGGAAAGGGCCACCCTAAGCCCCAGCGCCTCGATGCGCCCGACCATTCGGGAAATCCCTAGGTTGGCCAGGCGCGCCGCCTCCTCAAAATTCCCACCCCGGGCCGTGATGAGGGTGTCATCCGCATAGCAGATGACCCCTATCCCAGGGGGGAAACCACACCGCAGGGCCCAGTCGTAGCCAATGTTCCACAAGAGGGGCCCCAATACAGAGCCCTGTGGAACACCGCACGAGACGTCCCTGCGGATTACCTCTCCCTCTCGGTCCTCGTACAGAATCCTTCGGCCTTCGAGGTAGTCTGCCACTAGCTGCCTCAGGTACACGGGCACTCCATGATACCGGAGCGCCTCTCTGATGCAGCTGAATGGCAGAGACCCGAAGGCGTTGGCGATATCGAGCGATACCGCCAACATCACTCCTCCACCGGCGACGGCCTCCTCCGATGCGGCCTTCAGGCGCAGAATGGCCCCAATGGTCGAGCGCCCAGCACGAAAGCCGTACTGAGCGTCCGACAGATCGGGGCCGACCTCGTTCAAATGCCGGACGATGCGGGTAGCGAGAATCCTCTCCAGCAACTTCCCCGCCTCGTCCAGCAACACGATAGGCCTGTAGGCCGCAATTGAGTCGGGAGGCCGTCCCGGCTTCGGGAGGAGCACCAGCTTCCCTGCCTTCCAGCAGTCAGGGAACCGTCCGGACGCCAGGCACACGTCGAACAGTCCCCTGAGGCGGTCCCCTATGTGGTCGAGGGTCAGGGCCAATACCCGGGCGGGAATCCCATCCGGCCCAGGGGCGGTGTTCTTCGAACGCATTCGAAGAACAGCCGCGCCCACCTCCGCTTCGGTGACAGGCGGCACAGTTGTGTCGGCCTCCCGGTCATCGGTCTCATCCTCGGAGACCATCGCCGGGGGCGCGTGCTCTGCCTGCAGCGGGAATAGGCCCTCGACCACTTCCGCAAGGAAGCTGGGCTGGAGAGTCTCGGTAAGGGGGGGGCCCGCCGAGCGGAGCTTGTTCAGCGCCGCTCGATATGGGCGACCCCAGGGGTCACGGTCGAGACCCTCCAGCATCTCCTTTCTCGCCCTCTCCTTGGCGCGACAGATAGCCAGCTTAAAGGCGTCCCTCGCTTGGCGATACGCCTCATGAAGCTGGCTCTCCTCCTGGACATCGCGGTGACGAGTCCGGCTGCGGGTAAAGGACCTCCGCGCACTGATGCAAGCGGCGCGGAGGGAGGCAAGCTCCTGGGACCACCAATACACCCCCTTCCTCGGGGGGCGACGTCGTGAGCGGGGCATGGCCGCATCGCAGATCTGCGTAAACGCATCGCGAATGCGGCCAGCCATGACGTCCACCTCCTCGGTCGGAGGTGGAGACGACCACGATGCCACGATGGCCGCCTCTTCCAGCAGGTCCCTGTCCAACGCACCCACAGCCCACCGCGGAAACCGAGGCGTTCTGCGCGCCGTGTGACCCCTAACTGAGTCCTGGTTCCTGGAAGACCGGGAGAGCTCCAATCGGATATATCGGTGATCCGAGAGCGTCTCAACCTCATCCAGGACGACCCAGTTCCTTACTCGCGCTTCGACGGCAGGGGTAGCGAACGAAAGGTCCACTATCGACCCCCCCTGCTGTCGAACGCACGTATTGGTGGCGCCTCTGTTTAGGAGACAGAGACCCACCGACGCCGCCCACTCCTCAACCGCCGAACCGCGGACGTCCGTGCTGGGTGACCCCCACGCCGTAGATTTGGCGTTGAAGTCCCCCAGCACCAGCACGTGGCGAGGTGCCAACCGCCGTATCGAGGTCTCCAGGTTGGTAAGGAAGACCTCGAAATCGGCAAAACTCCGGTTTGGGGAGAAGTATACTCCGTAGAGCGTAACCCCTCCCCAGTCGGCAGCAACATATCCCGAACCCTTGTCTCTGATCGACAAGGGCAGGGAATGAAGCGCAGCGGAGCTGACGATTGCCACGGAGCCGTCCCGGTCACCCGCCCAGTTCGGGCGGGGAGGAACAAAGTAGGGCTCCGCGGCTACGGCGACACCTATCGACCACTCCGCCATGGTCTGCAGGAGAAGGTCCTGGGCAGCGGCGGAGTGGTTGAGGTTCGTCTGGAGGATGATGGAGGAGTTACCGCTGTCCATTTAGGAGTGCGGCACTACATCCATCACCTCCACCTCAGTTGGTGGCTGAGCTCCGGGGGCAGCCTGGGTCGATTGGCTGCTGCCCGGGAGTGGCTTGGAAGCCTTGGGGGGCTTACATCCCTTCCGCCCTACCATATGATTGGCGGGCAGATTGCCCGCCGCACACATGGGGCAGAAGGGGGCGGCAGAGCATTCCGCCGCCCTATGTCCCGGTTGACCGCAGCGATAGCACATTGTGCTGCAGTCAAAACCGCTGGTGCACCTGGGTCGCAAGTGCCCCGTGGCCATACACTTGTAGCACCTAGTAGGCCTCTCCTCCAGGACAGTGATCCTAGCGGAAGAGAAGCCCACAAGGAGCCGGCCCGCGTCGGCCAGGGTTTTGGCCGAAGCGACGGGGCAGCGCACCCAAGCTGCACCTACTCCACCGGGACCGGGGCGGATGGCGCCGACCTTCACGGATCCGGAGGCACATTGAGTTTTTGTCTCAATGGCCTCTCGGATATCTTCGGTCGTGATCGAGTCATCCAGGCCCGAAACGCGCAGCTCTGCGCATTTCATGGGCCTGGCGATCTTTACGCCCTCCTTCCCCTTGGTAAGCCCCCGCAGCGTCTCCGCCACGAAGTCCGCCACCCTCGCGCCGTCTTGACCTGGACACTCTAAGATTCTGGCCCCGGTCTGGGCGTGGCGGAAGGAGACCCCTGCGCCAAGATTGTTGGCGTTAAGGGTCACCCTCGCCTGGCGGAAAATCTCCGCGTAGGAGACGCTTCCACTCCTCTCCGCCTCCGGCGACAGCGTCACGACGACAGCTGCCGACTTAGGCGGAGTAAGTTTAGGCTTTCTCTTGCCACTTTTGTGGGCCTGAGCTGGCAGAACAGCCTCGGCTTGCGCCTTCTTCTTTTTATTTTTTTCTCTGCGCTTTCCACGCCCGACCGTCTGCCACTTCTCACCAGGGGGAGGGGTTGTGACGGCAGCTGGCGCACTGGATACAGCCGCACCCCGCACACCCCTAAGTGCCCGCTGAAGGAGGGATTGTGGTTGAGTAGCCCTCCGTTCCTGTAGTGTGGGAGTGGTCCTAGTGGGCTGCACCACTTTCTTAGCCGGCTGAGAAGCCAGTGCATGGTGCGCCTTACTCAGAGCGACCTTCGGCGCAGCTGCTCCAGCGAATGACTCCACGCGTCCCCCGGAGCAGGGTAGGGGCGTGGGAGATGCGGCCGTATACCCCTGTGGGGGTTTCGTCCTACTCGCCGCAAGCGGCGGCCGGCAGCTTGGCTCGGGGGGGAGACGCTCCTTAATGGTTTCTAGCCTCGCGTCTAGCAACCCCCCAAACATAATCATTAATTGCCGGCATTGCGCCTCTGTGAAGGTGTTTGCCGGCTGCTCTTCAGCCACTGGGGCGGTTTGAGCCTTACAGGCCAACGCTGAAGAGGCCTGTGTCGGGGGAGTCGTGGCCGAAGAGACCTGCACCGCATGGCCGGGAGTGGATGATGTAGCCGGGGTGGAGCCAACTCTTGCCGATTGTATGTCGGCCCTCAACTGGGCCAGCTCTGCACGAAGTTCGCCCAACTGACCTTCCAGGCGAGCGTTGTCCGCCAATAGCCGCAGCACAGTATCTGACTCAGTGGCCGTAGCACGCTGAGCCAGCGTTTCCACTACCTCCGTCAATATGGAGGCAGATTCCTTTAGGCCCTTGCTGAAGGTGCCCTTGAGGTTCCTCGACTTGGTAGCAACCTGCACTATCAAGGCAACAGACTTAGTGGCGGTCTGAATGAGGTCCGAGGCGGTTTTCGGGGTACTATCCCCTCCCACCGCGCGTAGATTCTCTAAAATCTGCCCCACTTGATCTTCCGCAACCATCTCCCCCTCCGTACGACCGCGCATGTACAACTCCCGTCGGGAAAACACAGCAGACGCACCTGCCAAATTAGGCTCTTTAGTCTTCTCAGACGCTGGTGTTTGGGGGCGAGAGAAGGGCGTCAATGAACGTGTTCTTGCCCCCGCACCTCCTCTATTGGAGGACCTCACCTTCCGAGGGACTCTAAAGTCTACCTCAGGGAGGTCCTCATCATCGCCGGGTGAACGATTGCGCTTTTGCCGTTCTGTAGCGCGTCCTTTCCAGCTTGCCCGAGCTTGGTTCCCCAACAGCTCCGTCGCTTCATTCAAGTCGCTGATGGAGGACACTGAGCCACGTCGACTCCTGCGTGTTAAGCTCTCCGTGGACCCGGTGAGCACTGGAGACCCCGACCTCGATATTATGGACTCCTCCGCCATTGAAGCTGGCACACGTCCTGCCTGCTTTTGGGGCGCGACCTTCGCGCCATTCTTGGTGCCGGATTTACAGCTCGGCGACGGGCTGTTTTGTCGTGGGTTGTCCCCCCCAGAGTACGTGGGACTGACGGAGCCGACTGGCTCCGCAAGGGATTCCCCGAACGAAGAGCGTTCGGGACCCTCCTGGGTAGAATTACTGTAATCCTTGACCTGCGACATGATTTTTCAGTTTCAAGACCTGCGTCTAGGTAGCCCTTGGGACTGAGATCCCCTCAGCCATTCATCCCATTGCCAGGCACCACAAGCGTAGGATTAGGGTATTTTTTAAAGGGGTTTACTTCCCCGCAGCCCACAAAGTGGGCTCCCGTTCCTGTCAGTTCAGGGTTACGGGTCGGGCCGGCCGGTGGTCTGTATCAGACCGTGTCCACCATCTATAAATAAATGGTGAACCCGTCGCCCCTCGCCTTTCGTCCGAAAGGCCCAGAGATGGCACCCTCCTACTCTGCCAGAACATTAGCCGTGTGACGGTGGTTTCGCGAAAAGCCGCGAATCCACCAGCACACGTTGCCCGGGGTGCACCACAGGGAGGTTTTCCGGCAAACAGCACCCCCGTGAATACACACCTAACACAAGCCATTGAGCTTAGCTGGAGGGGTTAACAGGATTGCTAGTAATCCGGGACCACAATCCCACATTGTTAGTTATCTTTATAAAAAAAAAAGATATACCTCGCTACATACGCAAAAGTGTGAGCACCATCTATTTTCTCACTCTCATAGTCAAAGCCCGAGGATACCAGAAATAGATTTGCCTAGGACCGACGGCTTAATTTACTCTCCAAGGCATGAAGACGTTACGAGACACTTTCAAAAAACGATCACCCATCTACCTGTCTATCTCTATGATGTGAATGTTTTATTTAAAGAAGTCATTACAAGTCTACACTCGCCAAAAACGTAAGTCGACCAATTTCCTCTAACACCAAACAAAAACGACAAAATAAAGTTACGTGACTAACACTACTCAATTATACTATAAATATCGTTATAAAAACTGTTTCATATTCATATTAGTCAAAAACACCGTTTAATTTTGTAACACCGCCGTAATTTCAAGCCATTAATATATCAGATGAAAGGAATCGCTATTTTGATCAAAAAGATTGATATGTTGGCGTTTAATAACGTTTGACATTTGAAAAAAGCCTTTCGGATGTTTTAGAAGTGTAACGGAACGTTAAAAGGCTGTTTTTAAATAAAAATGAACCTTTTTCTAATGAAAACAAGGTCAATTAGAGCATGAACAATGAGATGTTTGCCGAAAAGGAGCTGAAAGGGATTCTAATAAGTTGGGATCTGTGATATTTGCCTTTTCCTGAAGCGTAGGTAATGAAGCCTAAAGTTATTCCTAAATATACATGTTTCAAAAATGAGGGATCGATTTATGTTGTGTCTATTTTTAAAAAGTAATCTTATTAATCATTTTATTTATGTTCACTTGACGTCACAATAAAGTTTTGTGACTTTTTAAAATGTCACGTTAATTGGACAATTCCTCGTTACGTAGATTGACATTTTAATGTAATTACATTGAAATTTTAAATGGAAATCTAGATTCTAGATGTCTTAAAAGGTCACGATATTTTAAACTCCCACACATACAATGTGTTCATTTTTTAGCATCGGATAGTAAATGCCATAAGTTAATACTTAATATATTAATGAGATTGGGCATCGCGAAAATCATGATAAAAAAAAATAAAAAATAAAAATATTCCAATGAGATTGCCACTGCCCATACTCATTTTCATCTCTCATTTTTGTCAAATTTCTGCAGCAGACAAGGTATGGTATGATTATTGCACCTTCCATGCTGTAAAATCCGATTGCATTATTACAGCATAGTTGTTTTTAAATGGTAAAGTTTTTAATTTATAAATAATTGAAAGAAATATTAATGAGTTTTTAGGTAGTTGCGCAAATTAAAAAAAAAAAAAACATTTTTTATCAACTTGTGCAATTATTTTTTTTTCATTTTGCTTAAAATCTTTCTCACGCTGATAATATGCCCTTTGATGTTCACATTTCTTTTTCTTTTTAGCTCTTTAAGTTTTTCTTCTCTATAAAACGAAAATAACTGTGTATAAATAATAAGTATAAATAATTAGATATGTAAAAGTGTAATTACACACACAAAAAAATTATTAGGTATTTCAATTACGTATTCGTCCGATTTCGTAGTAGCTCGTCTCGATCCGTGCGAGCTTCGTACAGTCGTACCATATACATATGCGTTAAGCGAACGCTCGGCAGAGTTACATGGTAGGCGGAATGGGGTGTTAGGTTTTTTTTTTGTTATGGAATTTCTTGATTCGGTCGCCGCGCTCAAAGCCCGCGATAAAGGTATGCAATAGCTTAAAAAGGGTGTAAGCATTCAGTAAGCTTTGAATTTGGTCACACACCTTACCGTTACAAATGTGGAGGGCGCTCCAACACAAAGCGAGGACCCTCCGACCAGGCGAGGTTATTGTGCCTAGCGGACCGCGGTCCAATGGTTAACGTTAGGAACTTTTTTAAATCGCTAGCAGCTGTGAAAACTCCAATATCGCGATTCAGGATTTGACGCGAGCTGTCAAGTGTCAATTTATTTCTGTGTGTTATATGTGGGTACCGCCACACATATTGGGTATTACTTAAATTATTGTTAATCACTCGAATAATAAGATTTTTTTTTGTTTTAAAAAAAAGGCGTCTCCCACAGTAGGGTACAAACCGTGTGTCGCGTGGGACTTTACAAACATACAAGTCACGGACACAAAGTACACCCTGATTCGGTATAACAATTTGTGGATCACACAAAGGTGTATCCCGTTTGGGAATGTAACCCACGACCTCTTGCGTAGCAGTCGGACACACTACCACAGCGCCATCCTTTCTCCACCGCGTTATCCTTGAGAGTATGCCATGGAAATAGGTACCTACTAATGCCACCCACCTATACATCTATACTAATATTATAAAGCTAATAAGTTTGTTTGTTTGAACGAGGTAATCTCAGGAACTACTGATCCGAATTTAAAAATTATTTCACTGTTGTATAGCCCATTCATCGAGGAAGACTATAGGCTATATAACATCACGCTAAGACTAATGGGAGCAGGGCAGCAATGAGAAATGTTGCGAAAACGCGGAAAGTTTACGCAGACGAAGTTGCGCGGGACAGCTACAGTACTATACTATACAGTGTTCGATAATAAATGATGGACCATTTTGTTACTTATAACGGATATCCCTAAACACTTTTTTTTTAACTTAAATCAAAGTCTTTTGGCTTGGTTTTTACTTTTTAAATTGTACAATTAGGTCCCTAATAATCGGACTGAAGAAGTAATCAATCTTATCCATCTATATAGATAGAAGATAATATGACGCTTGTAATACATCAAACGTTCTTACGTCTGTCAAAGACGTTTGAAACATAAATCATAACTCAATATACAAATGTTTCTCAATTTACGGATTATGGATTAATCCGTGTACTATATCTTTAGTTTTATTATAAAACTTAGTTTTTGTTATAATCTGGGCGTGTCATTAAACTCAAATTAAAATTTATAAATTAAAAAACATGAAAAACAAATACGAATTGAGTATTTGTGGCTACTTGTATAGTATACATGACTTCTTCAGCGTGGAATTAAAATATATTTTGGAAATTAAAAAACGATTGAATCAGGCGTAACATGGCGGAAATCCATCTTAATTAGATTATAAGGGAGGGATCCCACCACCCACCCTCGATCTGTGAATCACCACGATTGAAGTGGTAAGGAAATGTCCTTAATACTACAATCAAAGTAGATTGACAGACCGCACCCAAAAAGAGAGACCTGCAACAAAGAAAATTAGTGACAGGTACTCTTACCAAGTCGAGTGGTAGGCCTCCGGACCCTTGACTTGCAATTTTCCGCTTCGACGAAGTGAAATTTCAACACGTGTTTCGCCTCTACGCGAGGCATCCTCAGGACAGTTTTAGTCAGCTCAGTCGGTGCCAAGCTCAGATCGAGAGTGGGTGGTGGTATCCCTCCCTTACAATCTATTTCGGAAATTGAAAGTAGCCTAATAATAAATAAAATAAAAAGCCTTTTATTTCTTACAGGTTACAAATATTTTAACGGAGTTTATATGAATTTTTGTTAGTACTTAAGTTTAATTCCTTAATTTAGTTGTTAGTATTTTCCTAATACATAAGTTTTTGATTATTCCTATACTATTCCTACAATATTATTTAATCTGTAAGAACCCCTCTGTAGGTGAAGGCCTCCTCCAAACTTATCCAGTCCTCTCTAGATTGGGCTACTTGTAACCAGTTGGGGCCGGCTGTTTTTTTGAGCTCATCTTCCCACCTAGCTACAGGTCAGCTCTGTTTCTTTTGCCTTGTGGGCCCGCCCATGAAAGTAGCCTAAGCCACTCCTTATATCATCGGCTATCTATCAGTGACAGTCCCGTCAAACTCGGTCATGCTATTTCGAAGTTTAGCCAATTTATTGTAAACATAATATTGAAGTACTGGGAATTAAAACAGAGTACTCAAGAAACTAAACATCAACGAAAGAACAAGGTAACAGCCAAAATACAAAGAAAGTTTTATAAAGTGACTATATTCACTTCAGTCTTAGCTGCCTTTGAGCTGTCAGTACAAGACTTTATTTTATAGACCGGCTTTAAAACTGAACGCTTACTGAGTTTGTAGACTTCCTCTGCTTCATGGAAACTAGTATCATCTACAAACAACTTTGAATTTGTAACTACTATTTTGTTGAAATAAGTTGCTTCAACTCCGATTCGTATTTGTTTTCGTGTTTAATGAAAATTTATTTGTTTTGGTACTGCTTTTTACCCGACTTCAAAAAGGAGGAGAATCTCAATTCGAATGTTTGTATTTTTTTATGTATCTTCGGGCATAACTCCTTCATGTATAGACGGATTTGGTTCGAAACGTTTATCCCGAAATGGTTGTGATGCTATAAAAGCTTGCTAGTAATAGAGAGATAGATAAAAATAAATAGAAAACTAGTTTACACTACAATTATATATTCTTTCGCGATTTCTACACATTATAGAATTTTATAAGCTACGAGTCTTAATCGTAAATATACCTCTACCCATCTACCCGTGACAACGGCCGTTGCTATACGGTCGAAACGTCGGGCAATAAACAAAGGTTTTAGCCTTAAAATAAAATATTTACGCGATTAAGACCCGTAGCTTAAAAAAATCTATAATGAGTACAATTATAGTCGTAACAGAATATCCTTTTTTACAAAAATACACAGATCTCTTTTATTATAGTTTTCAATCTTAATTGAAGTAAGATATTGATGTGACAATAGTGAAATATATAACAAATGGAATATATACTTATGAGGTACGAATTAACACTACATGGAATATATACTTATGAGGTACGAATTAACATTACACGGAATATATACATAAGAAGTAAGAATTAACACTACATGGGATATATACATAAGGGGTAAGAATTAACACTACATGGAATATATACATAAGAGGTACGAATTAACATTACATGGAATATATACATAAGAGGTACGAATTAACACTACATGGCCTCACATGAAATTCATAACGATTTGATAATGAATTTTGGAGACTGAATATTAACGAAACTCCTCAATTTTTGCGCGTATCTGTATATATGTATGTAATATTCTTTATGACCTGATATCTCACAATACACTGAACAGATTTATATAAAGACGTCGTTAGATTTGTCTTGATTGCCCAAGTGTTCTTAGATATGTGGCGTTTAGAAAAAACAAACATGGCGGCTGTGAGATGTCAAAATAAAGAGCTGTAAAACCTGTTAAAGAGCTACCATACCGCAGAATGACACATAACATAATACACAGATACACATCCTTTTTCGCGTCTAGATAAAAAATACTACTACATTTCGAGCAAATTGTTAGATTATCTCAGTACTGAAAACAAAATTTTCTTCATTTAAGTCGTAATCGTGTCTAACAGCGATCATTGTTCCCGAGGGGAACTCCTTAGAAATTGGGATGTTGAAAATTCCTACCTTGAGAATTATCAAAGATTACATAAGACATTTTAGTTAACAACACAACGCAATATTGGCATGTCTATCAAAAAAAGTTACACAATAACTCTATGTCTAAAATAAATAAAATAAATTTAACTTGGGTCGAGATCCTAGAACCGTTTCGACCAAGCGCGCACCTCCTATACCAGGAGCTGGCAAAGAGATAGTTCTGGTGACTAAAGGGCCGGCACGTTCCTCGGCCAGTGAATAACAAAGAGGAAATGCGGCCAACCTTTTGGACACAATTAGCTTGCCTCTGTTGCGCTGTGGGAGTGTGTCCGACTGCTACGCAAGAGGTTTTCTACATAGGACACCACTTTGTATGATCCACAAATTGTTGTTCCGAGTCTGGGTGTACTTTGTGTTCGTAACTTGTATGTTTGTAAAGTCCCCCGCGACACAGGGCTTGTACCCTAATGTGGTAAACTTTAAAAAAAAAGTAAAAAAAAAAGCAAAGCCCTTGGGCGCTGATTTGGAACAAGTTTACTATTTGTAGTCCTTTACCTATACTGTCATTGTTTTTTATATGTAGATCTTTATATTATTTGTAATAAGTTCTTACAAGTTTATGTGAACATTTGGTACATTAGACACGCTGTCTAGAATGCATGTTAAACAAATTATAAAAAACCTGACAAGTGCGAGTTGATCTCGACCACCGAAGGTTCCGTACAAATTTGAAGATACATAAATAGTATCATACATCTCATCATATGTATGCGCCGCTCGGTAATCTTGTTTCCCACAGAAAATGCTGTTAGGTAGACTAACGTTAATGTGAGATTAGCGATAGAGTTAACGTTGGAATTTTGGACTTTTTTTTGTTGGAATTTTACCTTTTTAATACATTTTTTTTTTCGAATTTGAATCTAGTCTCGCAGTTTTTTCCGAGCTTTTCCCAAAATACGTACTTTAAATAAAGACTATATTTTTTAATATTTAATTACAAATGTATATATAGCTTTCAGACTTTTCCCTTTCTTGTAGTATAAGACGGTATAACTTGCCAAATTTTATAGTTCTAGAAATCCTCAAGTTTTTTGCAGCATAAATCGGCGTATCTTTTTACCCAACTGCGCAAGAAGGAGGGTTATGTTTTTGAGTGTATGTACGCATGTATATTTCTTTGGCACACCCTATAGCCTAAATAGCTTGATAGATGTCATTAGATTTGTCATAATTTTTAAGTGACATGAGTACTTTAAAATTAAAAAAAAATTAATAGTGTGATTTTGGCGCCAATATATACTTACTTACTTACATTTAAAAAAAATCATAAACCTATCGAGTGGGGTATCAAAATAAAGGATTTAAAAGCTGATCACAAATAAATATAAAACTAAATGTAATTTGGAATAACACATGGTAAAAAAACGTTAGTGAAAAAAAAATTACGAATTAAAAAAACCCGCCTGCAAAAAGACGGAAACAAGATACCCTTCAAATTCAATAACATGAAGTTGGAGGCACAATTTTTACGTACAACAGGATTCACAAATGCCCCCATAATGAGTTAAAACATAATTTAGTAGCAAAACAAAGCCAATTACAGGTTATTGTAATCTGCAACTGACTAGAATTATCATAACTCACAACTATCTCAAACAGATCTCATATCTCATAAATTGATACAGACAGGTACAGTATCGCTTGCAACCAATTTCCTCCAGCATTAATATAGCCACATAGATTTTCTCTACGATCGCTGTTATACCTATATACGTACATGATGCTCAATTAACTGCGGCAGGCGCCAAGAACTAAGATGTTTGACGTACCTGCATCCCGCACTAATCTGTAGAAATTTGCTCCAACGATAAGGGCTTTAAATATTTTAAATAAGGTTTCCTGTCGAATAGATATTTATGTTTGTTCTATGGCGAAATTTGAAAAGGTGACACTGGACTATCTTAGTTATCTTTAGCATAATAATAATAATTTAGTTTAGTGTTATTAGTTGCGGCATTGCTGTATTGGGTGTTGTGTTACCTGTATATAGTTTTTACATTATTTATTTTGACGTGACAACGTCTTATAATTCGATGGAGCCGGCTGAACGCACGAAAAAACATAACTCATGAGGCGTTACCTCGCTCTGAGGCGTTCCATTTAAGTGCAAGCGGGAGCGCGGAACGAGCGACAAAGAGGCACAATCGGCCTCCGCGTTCTTCAGGAAACCATTCCATCAGTATTTTCTTATGACGTTTTTTGTCTACATAAAACTAGTTAATTAAGTATATACTGTACATTAAGTCAGGGCTCTTAATTAATATTAAATTTGAACATCCTTAGGGTTAAAAATCAGCACCTTTAATAGAAGTTATTACGATAACTATGCAAGGGTGTTGGTATCGACTACAGCTGTGATTTTAAATTAGCTATAAGATAAAACAATGTACAACAATGTCCATTTATATGTAAACCTGTTCATATGCAATAAATTATTATTATTACATTGTAAGTGGATGATACTATGTAGGTTGATATATCCAATCTCATGTACTCTTCTTTTAATATTTTTGATTTCTTATTTTTGCATCAGTCCTCTAATATGGTGTATAATATAATGGTGGCAGCACCTTACCTGCATATACAGTTAATAAACAAAGAAACATTGTGAACTGGCAATTTGAAAAGAGTGGCTGCGAGTTTTTATTGGCTCCGGCTTTACCTATTGTTTGTGAACAGGCATTACTAATGTAGAATCGACTTTTCACAAGAGTAGTATTTTACTTCCTAAGTGAATAAAGATTTTTATTATTATTGTTACGAAATAAATGTATAACCCATAATCACCTACAGACTATTTTACTGGAGTAGACCAGACAAAGAAACATCGAGTATACTCCGGGGTCTCTCAGATGTGTGGTAAAGGGTTGTGTGACAAAAGCAGGTGGTATGTGGTGAAGGGTTAATTTGTATTTTTTTAAATTATATTACAAAGTTATTTGGTATAATGTAAAGAAGCTAAGAGTGGGAGGTTATTAGTATCTATATTAAAAATCAGCCTGTATATTTTTAATATAGATACTATGTATATAGATACTGTATATATCTACTAGTAAATTGTTGTCAAGATAGGGGCTGATGGTATCCGTTTGAATCAAACAATATTAGGGATGGAAAAGTGTATTCGCCTTTAGTCAAGAATCGATTCTCATCTCTACTAAAAATAATCGACTTCAGCTGCCTCAACTAGGAAGTTTGGGTACGTAATTCTTATACTTGTGACATGCCACCTCCGTAGTGCGAGCGACTAATATCACCTCCGCCCCGTCTCACCTCATAAAACACTATTAAACATTTTGAAATAGGTCAATATAAATAAAAAAGTCGACTTTCAGGAAGGATTAATCGACTTTTGGAATTGAGAAACTTAAAAATCGATTACAATCTTAATTTTGTGCGCGGTTTTTCCAAAGCTAAACAATATTCGTTGATAATTCTTCGTTGTTGTCAACAATATTCGTTGCCTATAATAATGCCAGCTTGCTAGTAGTAAGTGGATTAATCTTCGCGATCTAAAATTGGTATTACTGATCCGACGCCGCTTTTTACCTATTATTGGACTTAATAAGAAAACAAATTTAACTCACATACAATTTTGATACAACATAATGTTCGAAAATGGTCACATTAATAACTTTTCTTTTATACTAACTAATAACGTGATGATTTCTTATGTCTTATTCAACAAAGAACCTTAAATTCTAAAAGCAACTTTCTAAGTCACCTGGAACTATTAAAACATTTTGACGACTGAGTCAGTACAGTCAAAAAATCAGTCAAAATAATTGGTACCCATATTGCAGTAACAAAACAACTTTTTTTTCACACCTCTTAATTTTGACATCTCACCGCTCGCCGCCATGTTTGTTTTTTTCCAAAGGTCCCTAATAAAAGACCACTTGGGCGGTCGAGACGAATCTAACGACGTCTTAATGGTATAAATTCGTCTAGTGGTTTGAAAGATAGGTATGAGGTATTAAAGAATATTACACACAAGATACACGCGAAAAACATAACCCTTCCTTGCAAATAGTGATTTTCCGTCGTCAATAGCTTATAATGTAAAGATATTTTTGCCTATAAATAGTAGCTTGATGTTGGTAGTAATATGTGATTTAATCTTTGCGATCTAAAATTGGTATAACAGTATATACAACGGCTTATGGGAAACTATAAATAATTAGACTTGAGACTGTTTGAGTTTGCCTGTGATCGATTGGTTACAAATTATTTTGCCTATTAATTATTCTAACTATTAATCAAACGGTAGAACTATTCTTAGTTCTCATAAGATAATATGTTTGATTGGTTGTGTGGGTAGAAATTTAGTTGGCGACGTAAATTTAAAAAAAATGACATTTTATTTTTCAAATTGAATGAAAATGATTGTATCTCTAATGGAGTTCACACTATGAATAATAATAACATCTTGGGATAACCCATAAACATACTTATATATTTCTAAATATATATTTTTTTAAAGACGACTCCCGCGTTAGTGTACAAGCCCTGCGTCGCGGGGGACTTTACAAACATACAAGTCACGGATACAAAGTACACCCAGACTCGGAACATCAATTTGTGGATCACACAAAGTGGTGTCCCGTGGGCAGTAGCAGTCGGACATATTCCCACCGCGCCCCAGAATAAACCGTCGTGCTCATCACACAAAGTTTAATCCTGGGTGGGGATCGAACCCACGACCTCCGGCTCAGCAGTCAGGGTCACTAACCACTAGACCAACAGGCCAGTCAAGTATCAAATTGAAGATACAACTTTTGAAGTTGATATCCAACATCATTTTGGCCTTGACGATAGTTCATGGATCCTCCAGAGTACTTATATAAATGTTAAATATTTTGACTTTCAAGTAGGTATGTAAAACACGATTAGGGTATTAGTCTAAATGTCAAACCAGTGTCTTTTTATGAAACGTCAAAAACACTAGTTCCGTACAAGTTTAAAGTATTTTTATTATGCATATAGTATATTTGTTTGTTCCAGTTTACTAACCTCACAATCAGTTTAATGTTAAAATTTAATCCAAAATTTAAATTTAAAGTTCCTACATCGCACATCTGACATTGGCAGAATTTACGACATCAGCAGAGTTGCCATAAAAAAAAATCTAGTACGAAATACTAGCGTATGACATAACATTTTCAATTATCAAATCAATTACTTTTAGTATTACTTTTATTGAATAAAATATAATCAACATGTACAATTAAGAACGCACAGATATTTTCAGAATTAATTATTAATGACATATTATTCCATGGTTAGTACAAAATAATTTCTTATTATAACCAATCCAAATATACACTATTTTCTTGAGCAGAACACAAATGATACCAACGTCAAGTTAGTTGTTTGACATAATGTTACAAAAGAGACGACAGAGCCTAAGTCGCGCAAGCAACATACTCAATGTTCATGCCAAGCTTAAGTGACATTAGCTGTTAACCCGTAAGGCACGATCACTTTGCCTAAACGAAGAATTCTCCTTTTATGTTGAAGAGTAGTGAACTTGTGACATTTTGTCCTCAAAAACTAAAATATATCAAAGGAAAACCTAGCGATGGAAATGCCCTGAAATACTACACAGTCTTTTATATAACCTGGCTACTAAATCAAGCTCCCCACGGGTAAAACCAAGAGAAAGAAAATGAAAAATAAATTTTAGTAGGTAAACGATTTCAATGAAAAATAAATTTTAGTAGGTAAACGATTTCATTTCATTAAATTGCTATCGTATGATATTATAAATTTATATAACGTGGTAAAACTGAGCACTTATTTTCTTATTATATATTAAAGTAATAAAAAGGGACTTAGATTTTACCAAGGAGTTTAATATGTTACCCTAAATTGTGATTACCGAAAACTAATTCTGATAAATTGTTGGTTACTCCAACACACTATATTTATAACATAGTGATTAAAGGAAATCACTTTTGAAAGGTGAATAACTTAAAGGTGCGCACGCAAGTACTTTTTGTTAAAAAACGCTTGCCTGGCAACATATTTCTACATTGCTGAAAACGGCAGTGAAAAGAAAGAAACGCGTAAAAGAATTTATGTTCGTACTAGCTTTTCTTTATATGCTTTTTTTAATCAGTGCAGCGTTTCTATTGAATTTTCCTACGCACGCTTCCTTACACATGTCACTTATTTTCATGAGTTTACTGTAATTGTGCATATTAACATAGGTTGCACAGCTACAGGCATTTGTATTTCTGCATTTATCGAATTCATTTTGTGGTTTAAGCTGTGCATAATTTGATAGAGGCAAAGTCTACAGGTATTATATTCCATATTATGGTAGAATAGATTACTACTTATCTACTTATCTAATTGAAACTGCTGAGTTCATAATTTTCTGGAAAATAATGATGTAAATTTTATACATACTTGTATGTATAAAATTTTGAATGTTAGGACTTGTCCTAACATTCAAAATAATACGGTACAAATAATAATAGAACACAGTTTGTTTAGGCACAAGGAAAAACCTTAATGAACATTTTTCGTAAAATAATGAATCCAAAAATATGTTTTTGTAAAGTTATTTCCACTTGGTTTTACATTTATGCAGATGAAATTTCTGAAGCATTAAATGTGAGAGAATTCGTGCAACAATAATTTTCGCGAATGTACCAAAATGTTCAGTCTTTTCAACAAACCATCTCCAACATAACGTTTTACGGTCCGGGCTTATTCTATAGTACCCTAAAATTATGACATAATTCTTTTTGCGTCTATAAAATGCTTTACTAGTGAATGTTATCTTTCATAATGTAATTTTTCAATAAAAATGTTCACTCTCTCCTTTCTTTTTCATAAACATAATTTCCTCGTTGCTTAGGGTCATTAAATTTTGTATGTTTTAAAGACAACACGTGCAAAACATGAACCATGAACTCAAATTACATCCAGAACCTGCTTATTCCCTTGCGTCCCAAACCTATTGCTCTCCAAAATTCATTTTTCCAAAAATTCATTACCAGGAGCTCCAATAATGTTTATGATAGAACAAATAATATAATTTGTGGACTATTCAATGTGATTCAGTTAGTTCTAATAGTGTACCATCCGTCAAACAATTACTTCAAATTATGAGTTGCCATTATACTATACAATTTATTATAACCCGTAGGGTTTTAATCGTGTGGATATTTTGAGGTTTCCTTCGATTTATTTTCTAACGTTTTGACCCTTTTGCAACGACCGATGGTTACAAGTTGACCCTGCTATTTTGTTGTTTCTAAAATAATTCGTTTTCACTAAGCAATAATAAATATTTTTTGGAATTTCGGGAGATAATTTTATATGTTTAAATGGTAAGAGTCCTGTCTTTTTCTTTTTGACGTAAAGCTTTGGAGCCCAAGATTTCTTCAACATTTTATTGCTGTCTGAAACCTGTATATTTTTTGTTAAAGTTAAATGAGGTATTTTAACAATAAAAATCTGGGCTAAATCCTAAGGATAAGCCCGATAAAATACGGTAACGTCTGAGGCATTATTGTTGGAAGTCCAAATGTTTTTAGAACAATAACGAATAGTTGTTCTTTCATACACACAACGTACAGTAAGCATTGGATAGCGTACTAGTAGGCCAAGCGAACTAACATTTTTTAGGGTTATTTTTTCTAAAAACTGGAATATTCCGAGGTAAGTAATTGCTAAACATTTGCCAAAAGTTGAGCCATCGCGAGTTTATAGTCGGTACAACTGGGTTTACAGGTTGAAACGGCAAGCAATCTGAAGGCCAATTCACGTATTTAAAGCAGTACAGTTGCAATGCAGTTGCAATGCAGTTGCAATGCAGTTGCAATGCAGTTGCAATCAAGTTTCGATTAAAACGGGCATTTTAGTATCGATCGGATCGATCTCAAATACGCTTGCGTTAAGTATGCGTCTCAAGAGCGCAATAACGACATTCTAGTACGGTGCGCAAGTGTTTTTGGGATCGATCCCACAGTTACAAGAATACAAAAATGGCTGTGTTAATGGAACCTTAACTGCAACTGCACTGCTTTAAATACGTGAATTGACCCCCTGAGATTGAGATCCCGTTCCCACTTGTCGTGTGTCGGATCCGACACCCGACAGTTAAAACATCGTTAAACAACACAACATCAGTTAAACATCACATCCATTAAAGTCGCTGGTCGGATCCGACACACGACCAGTGTGAATGAGCCCTAACAAGCAAGACAGGTTAACTTATTTACAAAAGGAATAGTTATCTGTATTATTACACTAGTTTTGAAACAAAAAATATTACGCAATTTATGTATACAACTACATAATTAACGCATTAATCACTACAACTACACGATCAATCAGAGACTATATCATTTAGCCTAAAAAAATCCATCTTTCCTGCATGCGAGTTGAGCCGCTTGCGCCGTCTGGACATTATTTACTAGAACTATTAGGGCTTTTGTAATCGCTTCGTTACATATAGTATTTTTAATAAATTATGAGGCCGAATATTATAGTAATTTTTATAGGTATTTCTTGACAATTATTTTATTAATACAATAATTACAATTACGTTACAATCAACTAATTCACAGCTTATACCTATCTAGTCCTATTTATTTCTAAAATAGAAAGTATTGTTATTGAGTAGGTACTTTAGTTACAAACTTTAGTCACACAGACCTTAAAATATTTACGCGATTAATACCTTAGTACCTTTTAAAACTATATAATTTGTACAAATCGTAAAAAATTACAAACATGTAAAGTATTCTTACCAAGGTAAAATTAGTAGGGTCCTCCATTCTGCCCAGCCAGCTTCGAAACGGTGACATGTGGTTTTGATAAAGTGAACGACGTGCAACGTACGCTCAGTAATTGCACAAAATATTAAGCGTACCTCCAGAAGGCAACCTTCACACAACGCGCAATGCACACATAGAATTGGAATATTGAAACGCCTTTTGAACAGAAGGTCAATTCATGCTAGCGCAGAGTCAAAGCGCATCGGAGCGTCAACCTTTTGTCCGGTTTAAACTCGAGGCACGCAGCCCAGCAAGCAGCTCAGTATGCAGCCCGACACGGGTCGGCGATACAAACAAGCCGTTCAAAAAACAGCCGAGTAGCACATTCACACACGCTCGCGCTAATGTTCGTGGCCGTTAAATATCGCTTTGAACGCGAGCGTGTCAACACACCATCAAATTTAACTATCATAGCAAAATCACACTTACCTCTACAATGTAATCATCAGCGGCTTATCAGAGTCCACTGCTGGACATAGGCCTCTCCAATTGCACGCCACTTTGTTCTATCTTCGGCTTCTCGCATCCAGCTCCTGCCAGCTGTTTTACGTAAATCATCACTCTACCTGGCCTGAGGGCGCCCTACACTACGTTTGCCGAGACGCGGTCTCCACTCAAGAACTCGTTTACCCCAACAATTGTCGGTCCTTCGGCTAATATGGCCAGCCCACTGCCTATGCCCACTGCTATGTCGATAACTTTGGTTCTCTGCCGAATCATCTCATTTCTGATTTTGCCCCTAAGAGAAATTCCAAGCATAGCCCTTTCTATAGCCCGCTGAGCGACTTTGAACTTGTGGACCAGCCGTACCGCCAGCTACACACCCACAACGTAATGCACATATCTATTTCGTCTGCAGTATAAGTTGTGACGATATGGGTAAATTTGCTATTGAGATTAAGATTGACGATTCGCTTCAATTCTGCTATACAATGAATCGACCCAAAGTGGTTCAAGCGGAATGTAATTCCGTATCCGTGAACTATGAGTAAGTTGTTTGAGCGAGCTGTGTGTGGAGGAATGTCTTTGTGTGCAGGTTATCTTCTGTTCTCCCTGCGTTTTGTGGTAATTGCACGACTGTCGCTTGCGATCGTTAGGCTGATTGGTGTCACTTTGGGGATCATTAATTTTTCCACCCTGCATTTTATTTTTGCAGTTCCCTGTATAAAATAAAATAACGAATTAAGCTGTACGTGTATTAAGGTAGTTGGTTTATTTAAATTAAAGTTGGTTTGGTTAGTAGATTGTTTCCACTTTCAGTGTAAAAAATGGAGTGTACAAAAATTTGTACTACTTTTTTACTTTTTCATGAGTGAGCTATAAAAAGTATTAGGATAAAATTAGGGCTTTCAATTTTGTAATTTAATAGCTGAACAATATAAGTTTTTGTTTCGTTAAGGATATTATTTTATTTATAGATAGGATTTGATTTATAAATGGGATCATGAGTCACACATTACTAGCAATCCTGTTAACCCTTCCAGCTAGCTGGTGTTAGGAGTAGGTTCACGTCGGTAGTATACTACCGACGTGAACCTACCGACGTGAATATCATTATACAGAGCCTTACAAGGGGCTGTTGCTTAAGTTTAACTAATACTAAGCGTAAAGGAGTTGGCGCATATATTACAGGTAATATGCGAATCTATCACTAAATACCTTTGTTGGATTCTTCTTGGAAATAATGTCTTTTTTGCCTTTTGGGTACGTTACCACTCGACATCGATGTGGAAGAATATTTTGACTTGTGAACGAGTGTTGCCTTTTTTTAGTTATTTGGTTTTGTTATTTTGTAAATGTTATCCTTCTCATTATAATGAGAAGGATTTGAACCTGCGACCTCACGATTGCGAGTCCGATGCCTTAACCATTAGGCTACCGCCATCTGATTTTCAGTGTGCTTTAATATTTATTTATTGATAAACTATTAAAACTAATAGGACATAATTGATAGAAACATTAGGCTTGAAGTTTTGTAAGTAATGAATTAATTTGTTGTGTTACTGTTTTCATAACAATATACCTATTATATAGGCTCACCTCCCGCTCGTGGCTTCATTACATAACATTAAATAACTTTGTAATATCAGTTTTGGAAAATATTTAATATATTAACCCTTAATCACCTACCACTTGTTTTTGGAGTTATGACCTCAACCACCTACACACTATTTTACTGTAGTAAAATCATTGTTTATTGTAAGATTTCGGACCTAAACCTGACAAAGAAACATCGATTTTACTCCGGGGCGTCTCAGTTGTGGTAAATGGTTGTGTGACAAAAGTAGGTGGTGAAGGGTTAAGTTTTTTAGTTATTTGGTGTAATGAAAAAAGCCAAGAGCGGGAGGTTATTAGTTTATTAAAAATCCCCTTTAAACTCGTAATTTAATAAATGTCATAGTAGGCCTAGTCCGGATTGCGATACTAAAACGCATTATTACGCAATTACGCAGTACGTTCCCAAGTTTATCGCAATACAAATGCTTCTGTTTCGCAATACACAAACGTACTTATTTACTGCGTACACAAAGAGAATCGCACCTATAAATTGCAGAATCTCATGCTTTAAATAAATAGATATAAATTTAAGACCATATGTGTACTAACATTTAAACTTTTGCGTTGCATGATTATAACTGTTTATTATACGGGCGTCAACGCGCATTGTGACCACGGCCGGTGCAACATGGTCGAAACCTTTATTTCTTGTTTACCATAAGTTACATATCAACCCCTATGATGTCCCACTGCTGGACACGGGTCTCCCCAGTAGAATCTAATTATTATAAATACATATCAACCCATATGATGTCCCACTGCTGGGCACGGGTCTCCCCAGTAGAACCTACTGGAATGTAGATCCTGGGGGTAATTGCCATAATCGACACGCTTGGCGAGCGGGTTGGCGATCGCAGTAAGGGTTTAAAATACGCAGAGGACGCTGCTGCCCGTCCTCCGGTGTGAAATCCCTTAGTCGCCACCCACAGGAAGAGATGGGGTGGTACTATTCTTAAGCCGGTACCACACAGCCGATTATTATTATTATAGATGCTGGGGGTAATTTCCATAATCGCCACGCTTAGCTAGTGGGTTTAACGATCGCAGTAAAGCTTTAATGTGCACAGAGGACGCTGCCCGTCTTCGGGTGTGAATTCCCTAAGTCGCCTTGATGACAGACAACCACGGGAAGAGATAGAGTGGCACTATTCTTAAGCCGGTATTTAATGTAAATGAGATAGATTTGTTGCATCGTAGTGCCTACATGATAGGGGTTTTATTTTGTAGGTTAATCGGGATGATTGTAGATCTGAATCTGGTTGTGATCTTATAATATACAAATAAATATAATAAATTTAGAAAAACAAACCTAAATCTTTCCCGGAAAAATAAGCAGTCGAATAGCGAAAACCTCATCTAAATCGGATCAGTAGCTTTTCAGAAAATCGCAAACATACATACATACGGGTCAAACAGATAAATAATATCTTGGAACAACTCACACAACGCCATCTGATCCCAAAATAGGCAGAGCCTGTACTATGACAACCAGACAACTGATACACATACTTATTTGCATGCTTAAATACCTACATATCAAAACATTGAGAGTATACAAAGGCACGGAATCTCGAACCACTTTGTTCTGATGGTGGTCCAAAATTATGTGTCTGTGAAAGATGTATATGTGTGTATAATATGTGGATTTCTTATAAAGCTTTCTTTTGAACGTCGGTGCTTTTAATCGACTTCAAAATAGAGGGGGTTCGCGATTCGGATGTTCGTATTTTTTTATGTATGTTCGGGCATAACTCCGTCTGATATTCAAATTATTTTCTTGTTCGAAAGTGGTTAATTTCAAAATGGTTCCATATAAACTTGGTAAAGACCTGATGATGAGTTAAAACAAAAACGTTTATTCATTGTAATTTGGATACAAACTACAGTGACATAAGTACACAGAACATTAGGTAGGCAGGTATATTACACAATAAATAATGGTGGCAACGAAACTCTTCAATATGTGCCACCAAATTAACCGTGATTTAAGTCGGTTAGCTATTGTTTTGTTATAAAAATACTGTTATCTATCCTTAAAAACTTTAGATACGCCTAGTATTAATCTACTTAAGTAACACCGTCTTCTTTTTAGCCCTATAAAAGGACAAATGTTACCTCTTCTAAAATTTACATTATTTACAACCAACAAATGATTTACATACATTTACAAAATAACAAAATCAAATAACTAAAAAAAGGCAACAATCGTTTACGCGTCAAAATATTCTTCCCCATCGATGTCGACTGGTAACGTACCCAGAAGGCCTATAAAAAGGCATCATTTCCTCGAAGTACCCGACAAAGGTGATCGATTCGCATATTACCTGTAATATATGCGCCAACTCCTTCACGCTTAGTATTAGTTAGTCTTAAGCAACACAGCGTCTTGTAAAGCTCTGTATAATGATATTACTTGATAGAAGAACCATCACAGGTATTCGCATATTACCTGTAATATATGCGACGGCTCCTTCACGCTCGCGTGAACCAGATTTTGCACGGGGAAGTACGCGCGATTAAATATACTCTACCAGGGGAACATCTCACGTTAAGCGTTGCTGCAGGAAAAGATTTTGTAAAGAAACATGTTAGGGCTTGTTAACACTAGGTAGTTAGTTGTTTTAGATCAGTGTAAAACGTTTCTAGCAAAGAGAGTGAAAGAGAAAACTAATGAACAAGAAAATGTTACTCAACATCATAAATAAAATACCCGACATGTTAGACAACAAAACCTTTTGAGTTAGTATAGTGACTAATTACTAATTATATAGTATAATGTACAGTGCAGTGTTATCAAAGAACACAAGAACAAAGTGTTTTCATGATATTAGAAACAATAAGAATAGTGTTAATGGACATGAAATTATAATAATATTATTAGTAGTTAATGTCTAACTCTCATTACTTATTAGTCTCTGTAGACTCAATTGTAATTACAATGGGGAATATAGCTGTTCAAAATTACAAAAAAAAAAGTTAGATAACAAGCTATTACAAAACTAAAACCCCGCTGCTTAAAATTAGTAACAGAAAAATATTGGTGTTAAAAACTTTTTTTTTAATTTTTTGTACCCACTTTCAATCTTAGAATTAGACGAATCTACTGATATATCTCAAGCCAAAATCCATTAAGCCATTTAGGTTCCATAGCGTAAATAACCCTCCTTCTTGCGCAGTCGGCTAAAAAATAGATGACTATCAAAACAGCTGATTGAGTATTGAAGAAGCAAAACTGACAAGCATTCTGATTAAAGTAGATTTTTAATAAAAACGCTGCATCAAAATCGATCTATTTATGCTGAAGATACAATATCACCAGATTCATATACAGATGCTGAGGTTTAAAACGCTCATTAATAAGCGTGCAATGACAAGCATACGTGACTACCAAGTAATGTGTTCACCAGGGGTGTAGCTACCGCTCAATTATAAAGGCCCCCTAAGGCTACAGAGGCCCCGCACGTGTGTTGTAGGCCCCCTCCCTCCACCGTGCCAGTGACACTCACTGTCGACTCAATTACAAATTAGTGCGGCCGACTCATTACATAGGTCCTTTGACCATAGTGGTCATTAGACATCACCCACCCAACAAATTTTGGAACAGGGCTAAGGTAAGCTACGCCGCTGGTTTTTATATCACTATTTTACGGCAGAATAACTGAGATTTTGAAGACAGCCTGTTGATTATACCTCATCATCATATCATATGGTTTGACGTCACACTTGTGGGCTCGGGTCTCTCCAGTGAAACTTACTATTTTTGAGAGGGTTGGCGATCGCAGTAGGACTTTTAAGTACACAGCGGACGTGGCTGCCCGTCCTCCAGTGTAAAATCCCTTAGTCGCCTTGATGATACCCACGGGAAGAGATGGGGTGGCACTATTCTTAAGACGGTACCACACGGCATAGCCGTGATTATACCTAACACCGGTATTAATCATGGTACCATAGTAGGTATCTATTGCCTGTTAAATGATTTAACTATACTAATACAATAAATGCATTTTTGAAAGATAGAAAAATTTGAAATCCAGACTCAGGAATCGAACCCGAGACTTCCGTAGCCAAACCGGGGCCAGAAGCGAACCACCTATCTGGACTATGTTATTAGATTTCGAATTTTTCTATCTCTTGTTGCTCGCGAAATTAAGGCCTTCGCAGTGACATCTAGTCGTTAGTTAAGGAACTATCACGGCTTTTGTTATTGCTTCGTTACAGAGAGCATTTTAACAAATTATGATGTCGCAGGCCGAATATTGAAGTAATTTTTATAGGCATTTCTTGCCAATAACTTTACAAATACAATAAATGCATTTTTGAAAGATAGAAAAATTTGAAATCCAGACTCAGGAATCGAACCCGAGACTTCCGTAGCCAAACCGGGGCCAGAAGCGAACCACCTATCTGGACTATGTTATTAGATTTCGAATTTTTCTATCTCTTGTTGCTCGCGAAATTAAGGCCTTCGCAGTGACATCTAGTCGTTAGTTAAGGAACTATCACGGCTTTTGTTATTGCTTCGTTACAGAGAGCATTTTAACAAATTATGATGTCGCAGGCCGAATATTGAAGTAATTTTTATAGGCATTTCTTGCCAATAAGACATCTGGACTATGTTATTAGATTTCGAATTTTTAAATTCGAAATTCGAAATCTAATAACATAGTCCAGATAGGTGGTTCGCTTCTGGCCCCGGTTTGGCTACGGAAGTCTCGGGTTCGATTCCTGAGTCTGGGTTTCAAATTTTTCTATCTTTCAAAAATGCATTTATTGTATTTGTAAAGTTATTGGCAAGAAATGCCTATAAAAATTACTTCAATATTCGGCCTGCGACATCATAATTTGTTAAAATGCTCTCTGTAACGAAGCAATAACAAAAGCCGTGATAGTTCCTTAACTAACGACTAGATGTCACTGCGAAGGCCTTAATTTCGCGAGCAACAAGAGATAGAAAAATTCGAAATCTAATAACATAGTCCAGATAGGTGGTTCGCTTCTGGCCCCGGTTTGGCTACGGAAGTCTCGGGTTCGATTCCTGAGTCTGGATTTCAAATTTTTCTATCTTTCAAAAATGCATTTATTGTATTTGTAAAGTTATTGGCAAGAAATGCCTATAAAAATTACTTAACTATACTATTTATAGAGTAAATTAAAAATTGTTGCCAGGGGGGGTGTTGTAAAGTTTACATAACCTCTAAACGTTTTTAAAAGACCTATGTAATGATATCCCACGCGATGGGGTAAGTGAGAAAAAAAAATCACATCCCCACTTTACATCTATAATACTTTACTCTCAAAAATAATGATTTTCAATATTTTATTCTTTCACTTTGTTGGCGTAAGTTATATGTGTATTCATGCAAAATTACAGCCTTCTAGCACTTATAGTCTCTGAGCTAAGCTGCGGACGGATGGACATGGCGAAACTATAAGGGCTCCGTTTTGCCATTTTGGCTACGGAACCCTAAAAATACTGTAGGTAACGTCAGACCTATTTTTTTAAGGAGGCTTATCCAATGTTTACTATGTGCTAAAACGTAATATTTCGTTTATTATTATTTTATCTCAATACCTGACGTGGTTTAATTAACGTACGTGTACTAATATATAGTATATACATATAAGCTGACAGTATAATTGACTTAGTTATTCATTTACGATGTTAAACGAACATTTCCCCTCGGCTCGGTTGGTGAGAACTCGGTTTACCTCCACCCTCTCGGGAATTTTGCTATATTTTGGGTTGAAAATGTATCCTTACATTATTCCTTGGTATTACTCAGCAGAGAAAAGCAAAAAGAAAGTTATGATTTATTTTAAGTTATATCGCGTAGATCTCTTCTGGCAAATAGTTTCGTTACTGATGTGCCAAGTAGGTTTTAGTGATTTTGTAATTTATAACGATCCTCTCAAAATTTGTAGTACCTATCTACGTATTAGTTAAAATTATAAATTACCAGCTGAGCCGCGCAACTTCTGTTGCGTAAATTTTGCCCGTTTAACATTTTTCATTGCTGCTCCGCTCCTAATGTACAAGTTCCCAACGTCAACCGTTGGACTCACTCATATCACCGTAGACAAATTTTTGTAAGTTCCGTCTAACAAAAGTTTGAATACGTAGGTACATTTAGGTTAGGAGCACACGCTCGCCGCACGACCGCGCAAGTGTGTACATAGCCTAACGGCTTACACTTAACACCTTACAAAAAAAAAGTCAACCGTTGAACCGCGACCCACCAGGCAGGATCACCTCGCCTAGTCCCTCCCTTTGTGTTGGAGGGACGTATCACCTCACCCTCTACAATTAGTATGTTACAAATCACCTTGTTTATACAGAAACGTCAAGCTAGAGGTCAACATCACACAGCCTGAATACCTAGTATCTACTTTGAATAAACCTCCAATAGGTTTGGATAAAGTAGCACATAGAGAGAACGCTTCCTAGAGGCCAATTCACGTATTTAAACAGTGCAGTTGCAGTTAAGTTTCGATTAGAACGGCCATTTTCGTATTCTTGTAACTTTGGGATCGATCTTAAAAACGCTTGCGCACCGTACTAGAATGTCGTTATTGCGCTCTCGAGATATTTGATACTTGACGATATTGAGATATTTGATAAAACGGCCATTTTTGTAACTTTGGGATCGATCTCTAATACGCTTGATTAGAGATCGATCCCAAAGTTACAAAAATGGCCGTCTTAATCGAAATTTAACTGCAACTGAACCGCTACTGCACTGCTTTAAATACGTGAATTGACCCCCTGGCTTGAATTTAATACTAATTGTAGAGGTACATTACATAGATACGTTCAGTCCCTTAATCACGATTGGTGCAATTCGTACAAAACGTCGCCGGGTTAACTGAATGCAGTACAATACGGTAACAAGTCCGGCTTCACCAGACAACTAGTAGAAGCTTAAATGCGTTAATGACATAAATTTTTGGAATAACGAATTTTTTATTGCTCTTTAGGGTTCCTCAAAAGGAAAAAAAAACGGAACCCTTATAGGATTACTTTGTTGTTTGTTCGTCCGTCCGTATGTCTATCAAGAGGTATCAAATTGAAGATAAAACCATATATGTACTCAGGTCTACAGTCCCTTAAAGCTCTGAAATCACGTACGAACTTCGAAGTTGAAGTAAAAAAGATACGGCTGTTTAAAAAAAAATATGCGATACTCAATTTCTATTTTCTACACTGTTTATCTATACTTATAATAAATCTGTAGTGAGGTCAATTCTGTACATGAAATATATTTCCAAAATAACTATCAGGGGGTGATTAGGGATCGATACTGATGCCAAAAATGCAATCAGTAAAATTTTTGTCTGTCTGTCTGTCTGTCTGTATAACCGTTATAGAAACAAAAACTACTCGACGGATTTTAACGAAACTTGGTACAATTATTTTTCATACTCCTGAGTAGGTCATAGTATACTTTTCATCACGCTACAATCAATAGGAGCAGAGCAGTGAAGAAAAACGGGAGAAGGTACTCCATTTTTTAAGCGTTCGTCGCGTGTGCAACCGTAATGGTTAAAGCTACACAGAAATCATGTATGACGGAAATGTTCTCCTTAAAATTATATAAAAAATATCCCACGACAGCATATGTCTATCTTTTATGGTTGACTCACAATATCACGTGTAACTCCCGATAGCTTAGTAGTTCGAAGCTTTCTGATTATATTTGTCTACTCTTACGTTTATAACACTCTCAGTCATCCCTAATTAAAAAAGTTAACATAATTAACTATTCCATAAAAAATACTAATAGAAATCGGTATAGAAACACCAAAGTTATACATGAAATACGCTAATAATAAGCCATCGCGCGTGAATACTAAATCATGCTATCTATCTATATCTATACACTAGCTTTCCCGCGCAACTTCGTATGCGTAAATTTTCCCCGTTTTTGAAACATTTCACGTCGCTACTTCGCTCCTATTAGTCGTAGCGCGATGTTATATAGCCTATAGCCTTCCTCGATAAAAGGGCTATCCAACAAAAAAAGAAGTTTTCAAATCGGACCAGTGGTTCCTGAGAATAGCGCGTTTAAACAAACAAACAAAGCAAACAAACAGACAAACTCTTCCGCTTTATAATATTAGTATAGATATAATAAAATTGTAAATTTCACGTGTCTGTACATGGCCGAACATAGTGAAAAAAAAAATTGGGAAATGTTCGAAAAGAGTATTTAAACACATTCCTACATTTTTAGAAATGTCTGTCTGTCTGTCTGTTTGTTTGAACACGCATCACGCAATAACTTTTGGACAGATTCGGTTGAAATTTTGTATGTGTATTCTAATATGTCTGAATTAACATATAGGCTATAATTTATCACGCTATTTCCCATAGGAGCTAAGCAATGATGGATAATGTCTGTAGCTATTTATCGTTATAAAACAATAACTACTTGACGGATCTTCATGAAAATTTGCAGTTTTATTGTAAATACTATAGGTCATTACTTGCACTATAAATCATTATGCTATCGTCTATGGGGAGTGAGCAGCAACGTATGTTTTGTCGAACCATTATGGTTTTTCACAATTTTTTCCACAATAAGACATTATTTACAATTGTAACCCATGGAAACAATAACTTCACGCTAAAACTATAAGGAGCTAAACACAACATTTTCAATTTTCTTAAGATCAGCTATTTTAACCGTGTTTTCATCAGCTTAGGTGGTCTATTGGCACAAGTAGCGGTATTAAACGAGCGAGGTCGGAGGATCGACTCCCTAATTGCGAGTCTCTTTTTGTGTTGTGTTAAAATTATTTTTACTCTTTTTTAAGTATTTTTCTAAATGTATACTTATTTATACAAGCTTTAATTTTCGACTTTAATATGTTTACTTTGTTTAACAAATTTTCATATTAATAATCACTTCCAATAGGTACCGTTATCATTGTTTTGCATGAATAGTGATTATGTTATAAATGTAGAAATGAAAAACAATATTACATTACAAATAAACAGTAATTACTTGATATTTTCTAGAATTTATAAATGTTAATTGCTTAAAAAAAATGAAAGATGAAGTCCGCGTTACATCAAAATAAAACACGTGGCGCCATCTGTGATTCGATTTCTTCTGAGTGCCAAAATTGCTTACCTACACATGTTAATAAACTTTCGCGATTTGTACACATTATGAAAATATATGTATTACGGGTCTTGATCGCGTGAATAATTTAAGGTTAAATACCTTGCTTACCTACGTTTAATATGCATGATAGTTTAATATAAAATCATCAAGTATAAAAATAAACTTATCCAGTTTTGAAAATAGATGGCGTTTAAATACAAATTAAAAAGAATCAGGAAAATTGATTTAAAAAAAAAAAACTGAAATTCTTACGTAGAGTGATATGAATATATGATGATCTTAATTTGCGACAGGTTGACACACCTATTTTTAAATTCACCAATGTAGACATTATAAAATAATATTTTAATCTTCTTATGTGAGTGAAAAAAAATATTGAAATAAGTTTAGAAATAGTATTTAAACACAAAAAAAGATATCTGAGTATATCTTTTAGAAACGTTTGAATGTTGTTTGTTTGTTTAAACATTGCATTCCCGCGGTACAAACACGGACACAAAGTAGGTATACTTTAGACTCGGAAAAGATCGCTCGGGCAGGACATAACCTGCGATCATAGGGAATCTGTGGGAGTTTTTTCCATCATACCTTTATTACCTATGTATAAATTATCTTGAAGGAGCGGCTAGGTATCTCCGATTAAAAGATCCGATTTAAAAGTGTCGGAGCCGAAGTTGGAGTCGGAGGTTTAAAATCAATCGGAATTTTCGGCCTATCGGAGTCAGAATCGAAGCTCCTTACCTCAAAATTTCGCACGAGTAATTGGGCGGTTTCGAGCTTCATTTAACTCGAAACCGCCCCAGTACTCGCGTGGTGGGGGAATTTTTCAATATTAATAGTATTTGATGTGATGCAAATCACTTTTTTGTCGAGGTGTGGTCGTGGGAATTTTAATAATTTGTCTTCTAACCGTCTGGCGCCATAAACTTTGTCGCCCTCCATTTTGCTGCACTGGGCATTTGCTTGGCTTGCCCTGCCATATGTTGGGCCCTGATTAAAGCTAGGCCCAAATATCCATAGATGCCACAGAGCATTGTGGAGCATGTTTACAATATGTTTTACACAGAAGTTGAATTGTAATATAAACTACCTTAATATAAACCCAACTTCCACGCGAACGAAGTCGCGGGCACAGCTAGTAATATAATATATTTACAAATTTGTACGGAACCCTCGGCGGGTGAGTCTAACTCACACTTGGCCACTTTTTTATTCTATTCTCAAAATAGAATAGAATAAGACAAAATATTCGTGAGCTAAAATTATCTCATTAGTAAAACCGACCATTTTCCAACCACCATCGTTCTCATTCCCAAAAATGGCGGACGTTTTTCATCAGATAATACTAAAACAGTACCATTGGCTTCAACAGCAATGTTTTATATCATATATTCACGAGAAAAAGTTAAATAAACCTTCACATTCACACTTCACAGGCCCTTTGTCATATTTATCTTGACAATTTGCAAAAGGTTCACTCTAATGAATCTATTTTTTGCTCACCCTTGTTTTTGTACCAAGTCCTCTGTTCAAAGCTTCAATAAGTTTCTGCCACGTTTTGCACTTTCTGCCCGTTACCCGGTATAATCTATTGAAAGTTTTAAGTGACATCTGCCTGAAATAAATTGCTTGAATAGTCTCCTTCTATCTTGAGAAGACAGTGACTCTTCGAATAATTTATTTAATTGGAAATCAGCTTCTTCCAGAGGACGTGTCTAAGAAAGTCTTGTGAGTATTGTGCTTATTTGATTCTTCTTTTTTTTTGAGACATTATACAAGACTGACGAGGAAATTACGACCTCTATCATTATGAAAATATATATATTACGGGTCTTAATCGCGTGAATAATTTAAGGTAAAATACCTTGTTTATTGCCCGACGTTTCGACCGTATTGCAAAGGCCGTGGTCACGGGTAGACTAGTTAAGCTCAGCGTCGCCTCCGTGAAGCGCGGGTTTCGAAAATTACCCTCTCTTGATTTTTATAACTCACTATTACGGAACCGTCGGTACTTCGACACACAATACTAAGGACATCTGCACACTGGCGTGTAATGTAATGTTTGTGAAATGTCGGGCAATAAACAAGATAGTTTACCTTAAATTATTCACGCGATTAAGACCCGTAATATATATATCTTCATAATGTGTACAAATCGCGAAAGTTTATCAACATTTACGACCTATATCAGTTTCTTTAACCAGGGAGTTGGTTTTTGCAATATTAATTATTGATAAATTGTGATTTTCATCATCAGTCAATGAGCAGGAAGGTACTGAGTCGATTCACGTTAGTATATAGGTAGCTTGAGGTATATATGTTACTCATAAAATAAACCTAAAGATTTATTTTGTAATATAAGTTCACGATTTTCTCGAAAGCTCGTAATTCAATTTAGATACGGTTTTAGCTATTCGACATCATATTTTTCTGTGAAGGTTTTAGTGTATAAAACGTTGTTCTAGCTTATAAAACACCAGAGATATAAACTAGAACTTAGGAATGAGTCACCAAATTTGCATTCGGTGATGATGTGCTTGATATATTTAAAAAAAAGTTATTTGTTTTAACATACTAATCACCAAATATATTGAGCCAATACAGGTTTTATTTTGTATGGAAGTAGCTCGTAGCTTGAATTTTTTTTTTATCCTCGTTGGCAAAGCCTAAGGCAATAGCTATTCTATAATACATGTTCGATAAGCTCTGCATTAAATTTTTCTATTTTAGGAATAAAATGTAAGAGATTTGGTTTGTGGCTTTCCCGTTACAAATAAAGGAAATCGTGAATCAACATTTTCAGAAAATCAAAGCCTAAAAGGGTCTAAAAGGGGTGAGCGTTCCTGTGGTAAATCTTTTAACATAATGACATACATTTGCTGTGGCTGCAAATAAATAAATACAAGTTTCAGAGATGCCTAAATGGAAATATAAAAGTCAATGTTTTTAAATTCTCATTTAAAGAATAAAAAAAAAAACTTGAGAGGTGTCAAGGGACACCCGTATCGAACGAAGTTCTTATCTTATTTTTTTTATTTTTTTTCTATAATCTTCAATGCGCGATAAGGAACTTCGTTCCAATAAAAAAAAACAGATACGTAAGACTAAGGACTGAAAGGATTTTCATCAAACAAACAAAGCCACTCAGCTATTCAAACTGCATTCAATTCAATCTAACGCTTAAGATGCTACGATGATACTTTAAATGCAGACAAGCATACAGATACACAGATACAGGCGTTAAACACAAACCGTCCTCGTTTTACTTAAAAATACAGTGAACTAACATGATAACTAAAGTCATTAGCTCCTAGAAAGTGATGCAAGTCATTATCTAAATGAAATGAAACCGGCCCAAGGATATAGCCCTGCGGAATCCCCGACTTAACCACAGACCCTGGAGATCGCTTTGTGTTGACATCAATCTTCTAAATGAATTACTTGAAAAAGATGTAAACCATTAAATATCTGAAAATAAATTGGTTCAAAGAATATTGATGTTTATGCTACTGTTAATATGGTTAAAATTGGCTAGGTGATTGGTGTTGTTGTAGTTACACACGACCGCATAATAGTAGCTTACCATGAAGTTTTCTAAAAAAAGTTTACAAAATTTTTAATAACATAGGTACCATTTTCTTGAGACAGTTTCATCAAAAATATTTTTCCCTTGCTTAATCCCGTTACATAGATCGGTTTTCTTTATCATACGATGTCATTCATTTCGCTGTTAACCATCTTGAATAGACACACCTAACTCCTTTAGGACTCTGTTGACCTTCGTCATTTAGGTTATATTTAGCGCCTGTCTTTCCCTCATTTCTGTGTTACTGTGGAGGCACTTAATATTATTTATCCAAATCGCCTTAGCCTGGACGAGCAATAGGTTCTGAAACAATAGAGTTTTTATTTCACCTACTCAACCAATTTAAAAAAAAAGGGCTTTTATCGCAGGCTTGGGCTTTGAGCGCGGCGACCGAATCAAGAAATTCCGTAACTAAAAATTCCGTAAAGCCTACCATGTAGCTCGGTCTAGCGTTCGTTTAACGTATATGTATATGGTACGACTGTACGAAGCTCGCACGGATCGAGACGAGCTGCTCCGAAATGTAATTTTAAAAAATATGAAAAAAAAACAAAAAACGTTTTATTTTTATTTTATAAATTCTTAACAAACAAAAAAAGAATTTCCCAAATCAGTCCAAGCGTCATCGCGTAGACACCATACATGAAAAAAAATGTGTGGCACTCGGGGACTGCCGCGGTAAAGGTATTGCATAGCATTTTTTATCAACTAATGCAATAAAAAAAAAAAGAAAAAAACTTAGGTTCGCTTTTAAGTTGATTCCATTGTCAGCATGTCTTATGATGGAATTCAGGAGAAATCGATGGAAACTTTTAAATATTTTACAGCCTCTACAATCAAAGTTTATTTTGACAACAAAATTAATTAATATTTTCTAACCCTTTGCACCAACTTCAAAATATTAAAAAAAAAGAATATTTAATTTATATTAATAAAAAAAAAAATATTTAATTAAATATAGGTACTTATTTTAAAATATTGTGAAGTTGGTGTCTTGAAATAGTAGTTTTTAATGTTTCATTTGGCAGCAACTTCAAAATATTTAAAAAAAAAGTGTTTTTTTTTTTTAGTTTGAGTCGGAGATATTTTTCACAAAGATTTTATTTATGCGTGATAAGCTGATAAGTCAAGCCTTTTAAATTACAATTTAAACGCCGTGAAAATTGCCCAACGGTGCCGAAAAGGATAACGGCTTAAACGAATATCCTTTGCTCGCACAGTAAAGTCCTGACCGAGCGATTTTTCTTTATACATTTAATTCAGAATTTTGACAATAAAAACAAATGTAACAGCTTTAACTAAAATAAACATTAAGTCTTATTTATGATTGAATTAAAAGGCCTGTTCTAACTTAACCTAACAGCTTTATGTTAACGACCCAATACTAATAAATAGGTATTTAAAAATTCATCAGCACGAAACAGTTTAGAAACTTTGTATTTACTTTAAATAACTACAACCTTCGTCTTCATCAACATTATGAAAAAATGAAAGTTTTTAGTTTTGCCTCATGATTTTATTGATGTTTGAAATTAAAACTAGCCTGAATTTAATTCTACCCTAAACAATTAGTGGCAAATTTTATAGGATAGGTAATATTTTACATTGAGTGAAAGTCTCTTCCATATTAGTCTTGTCATTGCTAATATTAGCAGAAACAAATTTACAGATAGACAAAAAAAATATTTCTCTACTCTATTCTACGGAAACGGAATCTTATTAGTAAGGCTCCGTTGTTTGTTTTTTTTTTTTTATTTATTGAGGTGGTATGGAACCCTACGTGTGCGAGAGTAATTTGTACCAGTCGGTTTAAATCTGTTCTGTAGGTATACCTATATTATGGAATATATTCCATAACAAACTACTACTTTAAGTATCTATTTATTTATTACAGGTACACTTTTCTAATTTATGTATTTAAGGCGTGTTTTAAGGTTAACTCACCATAAAACACTGAAAGTTCAGAAAGAACGCTTCATACAAATGTCTCAAGCGATGCACACTTATACATCCAACACAACTTTGTTGCGAAGTGGTTTCGTTCGAGTCAAAAAAAAAGATTCTGCGTCCGTGAACGATAATGTATGTGTCCATTTCTCTAATGAAATACGCATTCGAATATCGGTGTTTTATGAAGTAACTAAGCTAACATAATACACGACACAATGCCTTTTTATGATTTATAGCATTTATAATGGACCATACATAACAATATCTCCCCATACGAAATCAGTTCAATGATTTAGGCCCGTATTTGAAAGCCCAAATCCAGTAATGGGCCTTTATAGACTAATAAAATGATGACTGTACTAAATTACGAACTTATACAAACAAGAAATTATTTCGACATTTTCGAATACTGAAATTACACGTTGCTACAGTTTAACACGGTTCAGTACACCCATTCACATGTACGGGGCCTTTCCAAAAGAAATTGTTATAAATTTATTGCGTCATGAAAAAAGAATAATCTACGGGCATTCGTTCGGGCAGGCCGTGTATTGGACCAATGTGCGGTCCGAATTCGGATCACTGACTTTTTCCACATTTTCAATTTATATCCGCGTTCATTTTTTGCTTTTATTTGAAATTTTAGATTGTTTATTGCTTAGATAAGTATCTGTGTTTATTTTTCTCTTTTAATTCCTGGGAGCCATGGTGCGAAGTCGAGAATTACGATTGGGATGCTTACAAATGTTTTTACGATTAATTAAACAATCAATCGAGATGTTTTATTGATATAAGAATCAGTTGATGTTTTTAACTAAACAGATACAGGATAAAATCTCAATCAATTTTTTTTTTTTTAATAGTTATGATTTAAAAAATGTGTTTATTGTCCTTTGTATACATTTTACACACAATGGCGAGATCTGTGTTCCTGATAAGCTAAGTAAGCTTTATACAAACTATCTTATACAACACTCATAGGGATCGATTTCGGTCCACAATGTTTTGAATGTATTCCGTGATTCCGTGTCCGTGAATGACATTAATGTGTGCGTTGCCCGAACTTATCTTCTATACTCTCGGTGCTTGTTTTATGAAACACACGTGCATCGAACTAAGTTTAATTTTAGGTTTGTTTATTATTTAAAAACTACCTTTGGCTGGCCTGTTAGTCTAGTGGTTAGTTACTCTGACTGCTAAGCCGTAGGTCGTGGGTTCGATCCCCACCCTGGGGAAAATTTTGTGTGATGAGCACGATGGTTTATTTTGCGTCTAGGTGTAATTTATCTATAACATGACATGTATTGTGAATTTAGATATATATAAGTATAGTATAAGCTATATGGTTACCATAGTACAGGTTCAACCTAGTTTGAGATCGGACAGTGTTGTGTGAATTGTTTTTTTTTTTTTTAATACGACGACTCCCGCAGAAGTCCCCCGCGACACAGGGCTTGTACCCTACAAGCCCTGTGTCGCGGGGGACTTTTACATACATAGAAGTTACGGACACAAAGTACACCCAGACTCGGAACAACAATTTGTCGATCACACAAAGTGGTGTCCCGTGTATGAATCGAACCCACGACCTCTGACCTCTTGCGTATCAGTCGGACACACTCCCACCGCGTCACAGAGGCAGGCAAATGTTCCAAGATATTTTAAAAAAAAACCTTAGTTTTTTTAGTAGTACAAATGGGATGTGACATATCAAGTGGCACTTCTTATTACTTCAAATAAGGGTAGTATTAGCATCCCAGGATCATTGGTTTCGACTTTTCGTACAAACAGACACCGGCCGAACCTATACTCAGTACCTCATATTTTTGCGATTTCGAAAGGGGGGATACCCCTAAATCCCCATTGGTACGCCCATGGTGTCGTGTAATAAAAAGTGAAAGGTTTATGGTGTCGTGCAATATGAAGTACTTGGTTGGGTCGGATAACATTTAATTAAGAATTGCCGACGCAAATTTGCCGACCCGACCCGAAATGTAGTGCCCTTCAGTTGATACAAAACTTAGCCTTGACATTTACCTTACAAATTCTATTATAATCGACGGATTTAGCTTCGGATCAGTTATTAATCTCAGCCGTAAGATTAACTAAATTACATAGGATTACAATGTTTAATACACACGAACACACTTTGTAGGACATCTATCTCTATTCTATGTAAGTTATCTATTGCGACGTACTTATATTAAATTCTGGAACTTCATCAGGTATAGAACAAACTAAACCGTCCCTATATCTGACCTTTACATAGGCGTGGAATAGAACAGTGTTAGCAAATAAAATTGTCAGTTAATTGAAATTATGGAATTGTGGCGTATCTTTACTTGCAACGCAAAAGGAAAGTTTCTTTTGCGTTTCTAAACTTTTATGGTCCTTTTATAAAAGATAGCAGGATACTTACTACAAACATGTCATACTGTATCTCAAACGTTCTTTTTCTTTTATTAAACAAAACTAACTTGACTCTTGACTCCGTATACGCATGAATTAAAAAAAACCCGCGTGATTTTTAAATAATAGTACCTACGTAAAGCGATTTCTAGACAGTTTAGCGATTTGTACACATTATAGAATTTTATAAGCTACTGGTCTTAATCGCGTAAATATTTTATTTTAAGGCTAAAATACCTTTGTTTATTGCCCGACGTTTCGACCGTATTGTAACGGCCGTGGTCACGGGTAGACTGGACCATACCCGTGACCACTGCCGTTGCCGAGAATGAGATAACCTATTATCAGAATTTTAATTGGATCTGTCATACATAATAATTTTGTGTAAACTACATCAATAGAAGAAGAAGAAAAAAAACGGTTTTTGCTTTCTTTGCTATAATAAACACTTCCTTTATTAAATTTACTTGATATTGTCCTATTGGGCAGCTTCAATTACCTATATTATATGCATTTGAGTAAGTATAGAATAAGTCATTTGTCCCTCCAAAATGCAACGGAAAGAAAGCGAGTAAGGCACCTGTCCCATCAACGGCGATTAGCGAGAAGCGAGCGCAATTTATCGCTCAAAAAACGTACAACAGATATATTTTCTAGGTCCTCTCCGTATAAACAAAAGATATGCAGTATAGAGCGAGTACTCACCGGCAGTGTGAACTCTCAGCGATCAACTAATAGCTGTATCTCTTTTGTTTACACGGGATCTACAGGGATCTACATAAGTATGTACATGTCTTGAGCTGATAAAATCGCTACTCGCTACTCTTTTTCTCGCCGTTGGTCAGACTGGCACTTGTTCCACCGTCGGCAAGTAGCGAGCAACTATGTGGATAGTTGCTCGCTACTTGCCGGCGGTATTTCATCACTCAAGAAACGTACTATATATGTTATTGTAGATCTCGTCCTTATAAACAAAAGATAATCGATTATTTACATGGACGGGATCTACTACTATGGGATATAGATCGTCGATTGTTTACACTGCCAGCGAGAATTTGCCCCCATACTGTATCTCTTTTGTTTACACGGGATCTACACATATTGCACGTTTCTTGACGTTTCTACGGCGAAAAAATAGTTGATAGTTGCTCGCTACTCGCCAGCGGTGGCACAATGGCTGTGATTTTTTTACTATTACAGCATACATAGTAGGTACTTACGTACACTCAGCCTACATTAATGTATGCAATCAAACCAGCGACTGTAATACAAAACTCCTCCTATTAGCATTATAAAATGTATGCAAATGCCATTATTAAACCGTCTTCTAGACAGTTGGAAACTAGGTTTACCGCCAAGGTGACCTTGCTGGTTTCCAACAGTGTAGACGGCTGTTGTCAAATTACTTGGTACATGGTTTGCAACAGCCGTCTACACTGTTGGAAACCAGCAAGGTCACCTTGGCGGGAAGCCTTGTTTTCAACCGTCTAGAAGACGCTTAAGAAATAACGAAATGTACTCAAATCACCATAATGATATCAATAAACTGCAGACAATTACCTACCACAATAGTTGAGTCAAATTCTTTGAAACTTATTACCTCTTTACTAGTTAATGCTACTGTTTATACCATCGGTTACTCATCGCCGCAAATCTAATTTAAAAAATGTGTTGTTGTAGGAATATAATATGTTTTTCTGAACTATGAGAATGTAAATTCAACTCCAAAAAACCTTTTATAGTTCTGTACATACGAGTATTACTTGGAAATTCTATGAAAATTTTGGCATAGCATACCTAGTCTATACTAATATTATAAAGAGGAAAGATTTTATTGTTTGTTTGATTGTTTGTTTGTATTGAATAGGCTCCGAAACTACTGGATGGATTTGAAAAATTCTTTCATCATTGTGAAGCTACAATAACCCCGGGAGACATAGGCTATTTTTTTATCCCTCCTACAAGGGCATCCGCTAGTTTTAATAGCCTTATTAATTTGTTTTGTGTTAAAGTCATTCAAGTTTATTACTACCTGCAAATACTTATACGTTTACAAATCTTTGCGCGCATAAGTATACACATGTTGAGGGTGGTCAGCTGATATCAAATGCAATACCATTGATAAACCCATATGCTAATTCAATTTTGACGTTATTGCGTTGATCATCAAACGATGTGCACTGCATTGATAACGGCGCATATGTCAAAATAAATCATATTAATAAATACGAATTTGTGTAACTGTAAATTTGATAAACTACACAAATGGTTTAAGATTACATTTATTAGTCATCCAACATTGGGTCGAGTCCATGGGTAGCACATTATCATGGAACAGGAAAAAAAATCACATTGGATCCTCGATTGATCCAAATATGTCAATGGATACAATGCTACAAAACATTGTGACCGTTTTCGAAAATTGTTAGTGCCTCGGAGAGCCGATAGCCATCGGTCCTGCGCCTAATCTCTCTCCGGCCGTGTCGGATTTCCGTTCCATCAGACTATGAGACTGAGGGAATAGAGAGTGCACCTGTGCCTGCTGTCTCCTGAGTAGTTGGCTAGTCTCTAATGAGATTGGCCGCTGTAACCGACATTTACATCATTATACTTAATATTAGAAGTAAAATGACTCGATGCTACATGACGTGGTTCAATTCCTTTATCAAAATCAAACACTTCCCGGAGTGTTCAAGTTTATTTCCATTTCCACGTTACGCAAGCAAACGTTTCTGAGTTCACCGATCACATTTACTTTTCGTAAGAACACTCTATGAATACCACTGCTATCAATTTAGATCATAACTCGATTATCGAGTAAGGAAACAGCCCTTTGCATAATAAAGCCTTCTCAAAGAAGTTTATTTTGCTGAGAGAATATACGTTTACGACTTTATATACAATGCTGGATTTGCTTGAATTGGGGTAATAACTGATTTAGGGTTTTATGCTGAGTCATGTTTTACACTCCAGGCGTGTCAATAAAAATGTGTTATGTTTTATTCAAAGAAAATGAAAAAATGTTTCGTAACAGTTTCGAATAAAGATATGGCAAGTAACATTTTGTACTACTCAGATGATAAAATCAAACAAGCTTTTGTATCAAATCCGCTTTGGTTCACATCGCGTGCATCACACCACAAAGGCAGACGAATGCGGAGTACCTCCTGATCAAGACGAAGTGGACCTTGAGGGTGGAGAAGTTGGATACATAATTAATGATGTAGGTATTAGTTTACTGCTTTTATGTAACGTATTTTGGGTAACTGTAGTTTAAATTATGTATTCGTTTATTAAGTATGTATGTATTTGTATGATATGGGCGTTAGTAGCCTGAAATAAATGGTTATTACTAGTTATTAGCGTTATCACCCTAGCATAGCCTACGTGTAAGTAATAAAGAAAGAGTTAGACTTCGAAGTTAGATGTTAACCCACAACAGATTTGTGGCGGATTAAAATTTACTTCAAAGGTTTTTTTATAACAATCTAATCTAAAAAGATTTTGATACTTGATAATTTTGCAATTTTCTAATTATATTGAAATTTCCAGGCCAATAAGCCAGGAAATAAGTTGTGAAACTCAACAGAAACTACTAATAAACGTTTATTGCATTTGGCAACAAGGCTTTCACGTTAGAGCCAGGAGTTGTGCAGAGAAACTCTTCAATGGCTACTAGTTAAATCTTCGAGATTGAGCTTATTTGGATTGTTCTTCCAAATCCCTTGTAATAGTATTTTTTTTACGTTTCACTTATTAGTCTTATTAGTAAGTATATAATAAAAATTATGTAAAATTGAAAGCAGCCATCATACAACGCGCATATAGATATCGCCAATGAACAGAATCTCGGCGACTTGCACCTATTCGTTCTGAAGTGTTATAAAGTGGTCTGTAATTCCGTGTACGTTTCCGATATGAGTTGATAATGATATCTTGGGACAACTCACACAACACTATCTGATCCCAAACTAAGCAGAGCTTGTACTATGGAAACCAGACAACTGATAAACATAGATACTTATATATTTCTAAATACATACATATTATAGATGAATAACACCCAGACACAGAATAAACCATCGTGCTCATCACACAAAGTTTTATCCTGGGTGGGGATCGAACCCACGACCTCGGCGTAGCAGTCGGATACACTCCCACTGCGCCACAGAGGCAGTCAGTTGCTCGAGCAAGGCTCAAAGCTCGTAATTTTATGACGAATTCCGAGTGCTGTACTTTTCTCACTGATTAATAACCTGATAGCCATTAGGTTACCAAGTTATCAATCAGTATAAAAAGTACCTCATGATTACCAAGACCTCACGATTGCGAGTCCGATGGTTTAGCCATTAGGTTAAGGCATCGGACTCGCAATCGTTAGGTCACGGGTTTGAATCCTACCCATTTTACTACCAACGTGAATTCGCTCCTAACACACGCAAAATTTGGCTGGAGAGGTTAACAGAATTATGTAATATGGGATCCAATCCCACATTGCTAGTTATCTTTCAAACAAAAACAAGAAAATAATTGGGTTTGAAAAATATTTAGGTAAGCTTTTTTCTGTTTCACTAAGTTCAACAGTATTCATTGTTACTCTCTAGTAACAAAATTGCTAAACAGCAAAAGTTCAGAGATAAAACGAAGTTTTATTCTGTCTTGAATTTATAAAAAAGGATTTAGGTTTGAAATGAAACTTTTTCGGAGTCTTATTCAAGTTTGGCACAACCCTTTTATTTAAAGGTGTGTGTCCATTACCATTTCGTTAAATGCTAATGACATGAGCACAGGTCTACTTTTAAGAATATCGTTCGGTGAATATCGGTTCAAACTAATTTTATGGGTTCACGTATAGGCATGAAATATAAACGCAAACATGCCATGTTACTTTAAACAGATAACATAACTCTTTTTTATGTATTAATAATAATATCTAAGGATAACTCACATAACGTCATCTTATCCCAAGCTAAGTAGAGCTTGTGTTATATCATCCACACAACTGATAATTTACACCTACATCGTGCTCATCAGACAAACTTTTATCCTGGTTGGGGATCGAACCCACCACCTCTGGCTTAGGCTAGACGCCAGTCATATATCAAAGGAGGCTGATATGATATGCATATGTGTATATATATATATATATATATATATATATATATATAGCGTATATCTGGATAAAAAAACCTATTGAAATTATAATTTTAATAATCATAATTTTATTAAGCATTTTACAACAATTATAGGTACGCAGTTATATTAAAATAAAGTAAAGAAAAACACTTGCAAAGCTTAAAATATATAGCAGTAGCAAGCTAGCTATCAATGGTATCTACTACGACTTGCGCGTGTTTATCATAAATAGATCTCGGTACGATAACGCCGAAGGGTGTAATGAGCTTACACCTTTATACATACAAAACAAAATTAACAGAAAGCTAGATAAATTGCAAACATTGCGTGACTTCACCACATAGTTGGTTATAATTATAATGTCTCCATTTCACGAAGCTATTTAAACTTTACTTATTTACTAATTAAGTACTCCTTAGCGATATTGTCGACTTTCAACAGCATTATGTTTGTAATTTCTAATTAAAAACAATGACAGGTTTAATACGCATTTTTATGGCTCCCTGTAGTCCGGTTGTAATTTATTACTTTCATATAGTTGTAAAAAAACCTACTGTGGAAACATTAAAGCCAAGACTTTTCATAAAACACTTGAGCAACGCACACATAGACTCGGCTCTGTGAGCCGAGTCTATGTGTGCGTTGCTCATTCAGAAGCTCGGACCAACTTTACATTTTCGTCATTTTGATGATTTTTTTAGAGTAAAAGGATAAAATGGAGGATAGAGTGGCACCCTATGCGTCCCGAACCCACGACTTCTTGCATAGCAGTCGTACACACTCCACCGCTCCACACAGGCAGTCAATTTATTTTTACAGATTTTTGTGGAATTTTGGACATAAATTCCACAAAAATCTTTACCAGAAAACACCTACAGCACAATATACACTTCGCTCGGCACGCGTACATATACGTGTTCGTACAAAGCATGCTTTCTATGCTCTCGGTGTTTTGTGGTCCTGTCCATATGCTTGACCCGTAACATCCAGTGGGGTCCCATGCGAGATCTTTACTCAATACTTAATCAGCCCTTTTGACCCTAAGTTACTTATAACCAAGATCCCAAAGACGGCAGACATCATTTATTTTTTGATAACCAAAATGAATAATGTCAGTATGTAGGTACAGCAACAACAACACCAATAGATTTCTTAGATCAGGATCGTACTTTCCTTGGTGAGAAATCAAACTTGATCGTATGCCTACTTATATAAACCGTCTGTAAGGTATGACTGTATACTGCGTTCTTATACTGCCGACTGTATATTATCTTGGAGTATTGATGACTGATTTTTAACCATATTTTTTAACCTTTATCGTGTAAGCTGTCAGTTGACTGCCTCTGTGGCGCGGTGGGAGTGTATCCGACTGCTACGCAAGAGGTCGTGGGTTCGATCCCCACCCAGGATAAAACTTTGTGTGATGAGCACGATGGTTTATTCCGTGTCTGGGTGTTATTTATCTATAATATGTATGTATTTAGAAATATTTGTATGTTTATCAGTTGTCTGGTTTCCATAGTACAAGCTCTTCTTAGTTTGGGATCAGATAGCGTTGTGTGAGTTGTCCCAAGATATCATTATCAGATATCATTATCAACTCATATCGGAAACGTACACGGAATTACAGACCACTTTAGAACACTTCAGAACGAATAGGTGCAAGGCACCGAGATTCTGTGTCTATTGGCGATATTTATATGCACGTTGTATGACGGTTACTTTCTATTTTACATAATGTTTATTTATACTTACTAATAAAACTAATAAGTGAAAAGTAAAAAAAATACTTGTCCCAAGATATTATATTATTATTATAGATTTTAAACGAAGTGATTCTACGTTCCTTGTTTCTCTGATACATGGAAAAGAACCGTTCGGCCAAGTTAACAGGTTAGGTACCTGTTACTTGGCTAAACGGTACTTTTACATGGAATATGAACCTTCATACTGACACTGCTCATTCTTACACATTTAGTTCATCAGAATATAAATGACGTCTGGCGGCACGGGAATCTCAACCTAAAGGTTAATATAGACTTGAGCATTCGCTTGAGCATTACAATGTAATGTAACATTCTTAAGAATGGTACAATACATGCAACCGAAAACGAGCGTCATATTGAAGTGCGGTTTTAGGAAATTTAAAACAGCGAATAATAGACGTTCATTACTAATAAATAATCTTGATAGACTCGATTGATGGATGTCAACGTTGTACCGTATGTGGAATATATATATATTTAATTAATTATTTAATATATATTTCTCTGTTTTAAACATAAGTTTAAAACAGAGAAAGCTCGACATTCTATTACTAGTATTTACTAGTAATAAAATGTCGAGCTATAAGTTTAAAACAGAGAAAGCTCGAGATTCTATTACTAGTATTTACTAGTAATAGAATGTCGAGCTTTCTTATGTTAATATTCTTCCACATACGGTACAACGTTGACATCCAGATTGCTATACAATTTCATCAATCATCTCCGAAGCCTTCGTCGATACCGAAAGCAAATGTCAAATTACGTCTAAGGAAAATTGTAATCTGTTCGGGTCCTGTCAAGTTTAGAGGGGATAAAATCTCGGGCTAAGAACCGTATTTCGGTTGACATAGTATGCCTGTATATACCTTTTTAAATATAACTGTCAAAGCGTCAGTCAGATTACTCAATTCTGAGCCGTTGACCTACTTATGTGCGAAATTAATATTGGGATAGATTTTCCTTAATATTTATTGCTTCCGTGGATGGCATAATGAAAAAATACAAGTATCTACTGTTATTGAGATTCTGGAAGTGCTCTTTGTCTCCGCCCGAAGCTGTAATTGATATCGCAATAGAAATAATCAAAATTATCTCTTCATGATAAATCTTTGTCACTGCTTTAAATTTACACAAGAACAAAGTATTTTCAGTTTTGTTATCAGATTCTAAGAAAGTGCAACAGACATTATTCTTAGTTATAAAATTAGTGTAAGCGTCTAAAATTAAGTTAGTGTAAAATTAATAATAACAATAATAATATCTTGGGACAACTCACACAACGTTATCTGATCCCAAACTAAGCAGAGCTTGTACTATGGCAACTAGACAACTGATAAACATACTTATATATTCCTAAATACATACTTATCATAGATAAACACCCAGACACAGAATAAACCATCGTGCTCATCACACAAAGTTTTATCCTGGGTGAGGATCAAACCCACGACCTCCAGCTTAGCAGTCAGAATCACAAACCACTAGACCAACAGGCAAGCAATTAAAAATATAGGCAAGATCGTAATGAATTGTTAAGAACTCTGCTCTTTATACCCTAGAATAAAAAATTAAAAAATATAAATCTTCGTAGATTCCCGATTAAATAAACTCTTTTCGCATTTTAATATTACAGTACCTAGGTATAATAGATAAACTAAAGCTTTCACATTTACCATAGTATATCCTTTCTAAAGCCTTAAAGTTATATAACTCACTCCACATTTGTTTAATACAACCAGCAATACAATAAGTATTTTTTACACCGTAATCGTCGGCCTCAAGAAACATTCATTCAACTCCGTTTCAAAGCACCGTATCTTTTTTGTCTGAAATTATTTCGACCTATTTCGAGGCGTTTGAGTTGAACTTGGGCTTTACAAAAACATTCCTACCCGTAAAGTAAATTATTTGCTACAAAAAATACTGAGCGGATAAAAGACAAACGGAATGACACACAGAACATGCCTCGCTTACCTAAGGCTCTTAGTACACTAGTACTTGTTCCAACTTATATTATTAAAGCTTCCGTGACCGAAATGTAGACCTAATTTTTTTTTAAGATGACTCCCGCAGTTGGGTATAGGCCCTGTGTTGCGGGGGACTAAACAAACTTGTTGTTATGGAAAATTGTTGTTCCATGTCTGGGTGTACTTGTAAGTACCACCCAGACATAACAATTTTTGGATCACACAAAGTGGTGTCCGGTGTAACACTCTCACCGCGTCGCAGAGGCAGTTAATGCTATGCTACCGTTTTCCTGCTGCTAAGTCCAAACCTTAAGCTGTCTTGATGGATACCACAACAGTGTCTTTCGTAAAATAGTGATGTTCAATCGTTAACACATCCATGTGTTTCGGTTGAAGTTCGCTGTATCAAGTATAATTACTGAGATTTGCCCAGTAATTACTCTTGGTATAGCGAACTAGTGAAACTAGTGTCTCAAATGAGGAGTGGGGTGCGGTAATATTCAGACCTTGGCTAAATAGGGACAAATGGTTGTCTGTAAAATCAGTTTACGGACGATCATTTTGCGTCATTACGTCTTATGAAAATATTGATGACATTGTAATAAACAACCATGCCTGTGTCAAAATACTTTAGCCTATCAGCAGGCGGAACGGACGTGACTTGCTGAACTGCTTAGCAATCAATTAATAATGTGAACGATGACTTCACACTTATTCGTGAGTGCAACCGGTCATCGATTTATAAGACATTATCACATCAGACTGACTAACAGGAGATGGATCGACGGCTTAAAATGACCTTTGAGACACTTAATGGTGTGATGATTTCGAAAACGGTCACCTAACTGTGGACTAGTCCAACTGTAAGAGTCCATGTCTCGGAATCGTTGATTTGTATTTGAATGGGTACTTAAAATATTAAATCATACCTAGTAATTTGGTAAATACATGAATGAAGCGCAATGATGCTATTGCTAGTGTTAAAATAATGTATGACAGTTATCTCTTATTTCATTTTTGATAGCGGTGACCGCTAACTGTGGACTAACCTAGGTCCTTTTCGTAAGCTCCAGTTTCAATCTGGTTGCTATCCGAAACTGGGTAACCGGCGAGAAGTGCATGGCGATGTACAGTAGCTTTCACACATTCACCGCCAGGTAGCCGGCGACCGGCACCGGAAACCGAAAAGTGAAAAAGACCAGACCAGAGGTAAAAAATAAACTTGCTTAATATTTCTTGTTTAGCAAGTATTGTCTTCATTTCTATAGGCATTGCGGTAGAGGCAAAGGGAAATCTTATTAGAAATATTATATTAATTAATTTTAGTAGAAAGAAAAATGTTTAATTTTTTTTTACCGATAGGTAAAGTAATTACTAATAAAAGCCTATAAAAATACTAAAATACCATAAGTATATTACGTACAAGCACAAAAACGCAAAACTGGCTGGTTTCATATTCCGACTATAGAATCTTAAAATCGCCTAATCAACAGTTGTTCTACAACTAGTTACAGTGTAGTGCCCAACAACCTTTACCGCCCCGCATACCTCAGATATTTTCCCTGATGCTCGGGACACGTGCCTCTATTCACCTTATACCTATAGAAAGAAGTAAACCTGTCTGAGAATCAATGTGGGATTTAACTGATATATGCTATCGTATGAAATAATATTTACTTACCGTAAATATTTTTGTGAGTAAAGTCTTTAGGTAAATGAGTGCTAACCATAAAATTTTTTTAGAGTCTGGCGGGAATTACGTAGTCTGTCTTTTTGTTTAGATTATTTGGTTAGGAACACATAGGTAGGTACAGTCGAAAATAATATTAGCAAATTTATGAGCAGTATAATAGCTCAGCCAGAATTTTAACCTGAAGCTCTGCCGCCAACAAAAACAAAAATATGAAGTAAATTAAGGACATTTAATCATTCCAATTCAATGTTAATATGAGCACGTGAATTCAATCAATACCTTATAAGACGCCATACTTGAAAATTACCTATATACTTTTTGTTACAAAGCCTATTTTATTATGTAATAGAATAATCTTTCAATACTAACTTTAAGTTACGTTTATTAACTTTAAGTTACTTTAAGCACTAGTTGTCCCGCGCAACTTCGTTTGCGTCAATTTTCCCCGTTTTTGCAGCTTTTTTCATTGCTGCTCCGCTTCTATTGGTCGTAGCGTGACCAATAGAAGCGGAGCATTTACGCGTTACAGAAAAATATTTTTTCAATTTAGACTAGTAGTTCCTGAGATTACCGGGTTCAAACAAACAAACTCTTCAGCTTTATAATATTAGTATAGATAATTTAGATTGCTTTAGTAATTCGAGCAAAAATAAATTTTACAAACAACATTAAGCATACTGAAATGGTTGAGATATTCTATAAGATTGGGTAGCGGTACAGTTTAGTCACAAAATACAGAGAGTGCAGAAGTCAAGCATCAGAAGTATATTGCTCGAGCACTGCATTCATCACACTCACAGCTGCAGCTACGGAATCCAAAAGAGAAGTTGTGTACGAATTATAACTACATTTTGTAGTATTATTTTAGTATTTATAGTAAACAAATATTAGACGTGAATTTTTATATGTAGAAACTAGCGCATTGAAAAAATGAAAGAAAGTAAAATATTGTTTGATATCCAGATCTAGTTCTCTGAATTCTGCTTTCAGGGTCGTTATTTACGATGTTTTTGCTGGGTCCACGGCATGCCTGTCCGAATCGTCAACATCTTGTCAAATGGAGAGCTGAACTTAGAAATTCATAACACATCTTTGAGCGCGTCGCACATGCGCCGTGATGCATTTGTGAGCAAACCTTTGACAATGTCCAAATTAATATTATAAATGTGAAAATAGTTTGTCTGTCTGTTACGTTTCCACATTTAAACCACTAAATCGATTTAATTGTAATTTGGTTTGGAGATAGTTTGAGTCCCGGGAAAGTATATAGGACAGTTTACTGTACAGTCATGCTCGTATTTTAATTCAAAACATATACAAGGAACACTAGTTTCTATGTTATTTTGCGCTAGCCACTCGATTACTTATGCATTGCTAGGTTCATACGCTAACTCCATAGGCGTTAGCCTAAGGGCAACAGGGAGGGCAACTTGTCGCCCTAACAGAAGCAAGTCCGAGATGATGCTGCGACGTGTTCCACGCCACCTTCTGTCACCAAGTGGGAGTGAAGCCACCCACATTAGCCGTCGTTAAAAGATCGTCGTTGTAATCAAAGACCAAGCCTGCTAAAAAGCACAAATTCCGCAAGGGACACCCTCACTGTTGGCCATAGACTTATGCGCTGGAACACCACGTGATTTTTAGTCGGTTCGACTTTGACATACCCTCTTCTACTTGCCCTCGTAGGTGTGTGATCAGTGGGGATTTTTGGACACGAAAAAAAAAGTTTCGTGCGCAAGCTTCTGAGGTTTCACGACCGTGAACGTTGTCTATGAGTGCGTTGCTCAAAAACTTTTCTTTTGTACCATCTGTGCTTTGTGACACAACCAACCTACTGAATAATTCTTATCAAATAACAGTCGTAGTTATCAAATTGAAATATAAATGTCTTATTAATAACGTGGCGATAACAAGTTGCTCTGTAGAACAATCAGTAATATTTTACTAAATATGGCGAGATTGGGAGCCGACCCGACCCGAACTCGATCGGGAATGATAACCTTTGTTATTAACCGACTTCAAAGGGGATGTTTTTAATTGAATTTTAATTTTCCGTATTTTCCAGGTATTGCGCTATATTTTAACCATGGAACGATTTGTAAATTATACAGGATGTAACAGAAAGGTGTGATCATATTCAAGGGTTGGTATATCAAAATCGGAGTACCCTAAAAAATATTTATTATTTTAATCATTCGTTTATTTATGAATGATTAATTAAAAAAAGTATGACTTAAAAAGTTCTATGCCATGCCAATTTTGTACCAGGGGAGGTATAATTATTATGCCATACGCCTTTCACTACTGAAATTTGACAAAAAGAATATGCTTTAAATATGTATTATTATTGCAACCAGCTACGGCACCATGGTAGGTGCAATACTGATAACATACCCTATCTGCTGCTGAAATTTGAACACACCTTTCTGTTACATCTATACTAATATTATAACGCTGAAGAGTTTGTTTGTTTGTTCGTTTGTTTGAACGCGGTAATCTCAGGAACTATTGGTCTGAATTGAAAAATTCTTTCTCTGTTGGGTAGCCCATTTATCGAGGAAGGCTATAGGCTATATAACATCACGCTACGATGTTAAACATTACGCTAATAGGAGCGGAGCAGCAATGAAAAATGTTGCAAAAACGGGGAAAATTGACGCATACGAAGTAGCGCGGGACAGCTAGTCTTGTATATTTTTTTAATTTTGCGAAATGGAGAGACGGTCCTTGTCGCCTATAGCAGTTTCAGCGCCACCCAAATCCTTGATTGACGAAGATCTGTGAATAAAGTGCGAGTTATTTTCAGTTAACGCGATTAAAACGTTTACCGCATTTAGGTCTCTGATTAGTTAGGAGTTTGGAGCGGGCTGTTCAGAGCACCATACGTTTAAAACGTGTCGATCGCGTTAACGTAAAATAAAGCAAATGAGGAGCGCGGTACGGTGGTATTCAGTGGGTCTTCTGAATGCCACCGTACCGCGCTCCTCATTTGAGATATTAGTTCGTAAATCTCATTTACCCAGTAATTACACTTGCTACAGTGCCTTTTAACAGAAACACAGTGATGCGTTAACATTACTATTTCACGGAATAATAACTGACATTGTTGTGGTATCGACTTAGACGGCCTATGGCTTAGAGCTACCACTCCTAAGCTTTTGAACCTCCGAAGCACAAGAATGGTTGGAATAAGTTTAACATTTGTATGTGTATGTCATTGTACCGCCTAAAATAGTAAATAGGTTTAGTCCTGGCATTTTTCATTACAGAGTTAGTTTAATCGGAATGATTCTTAGCTTTGTTTCATCAAAATCCGTTAAGCCGTTTTGAAGATATTCAAATTTTAGTATCACGTATCAAGTAATATTAGGTATTTGATATGAAAGAGTCGAGGTAATTCAACAGTATAACAATAGATAGGGACGAATTCTAGTATAGGGTGTATTTAAATCGACTTCAAAAAGGAGGAGGCTCTCAATTCGGATATTTGTCCTCGATAAATGGGCTATCTAATAGTAAAACCATTTTTCAATTCGAATCTGTAGTTTCTGAGATTACCGCGTTCAAACAAACAAACAAACTCTTATCAGCTTTATAATAACAGTATAGATTATGTATATAATTTTATACTTTCAGCGTAGGTAATTACTATAGACTTACTCTAAATGTGCTTAGGTATATTATTATTTTAGCCATTAAATTTAAGTTTAAACGCACAAGAAATTTCTAAACTAACAGAAAATAATTTTGACGACTTTCAAAAGGCTGTATGAACTTTCACGTAGGTAAAGTGTAATTTCATTCGAGTTAAAATTAAGACATAAATGAGTTTTGCTGTAATGAAAGAGGTTCAAATAGTATATGAAATTGTTATTAGATATATAATATTTACATTTATATTAAAAATTAAATAAAATCAATAATTTGACGACGACGCGGCATTCAAAAGCCTTTCGGATTAAATTTTCATGTAGTTGCAATTTCACTCGGCTAGAAATTAAAACTGTAATGAGTTTCAGATTAATGGAACAGACTCAAATACTTTATGAAATATTACTGTAAAAGTATCACATTTTAAATGATATAAAATTAAAACCGCAGATAGGATAAAATGAAACAGTGATTATTAATTCTTACAAAATAGGTAGGTAGATACGTATTTATACCGCACATATGAGCAGATACAAATCTGCTCATATTTGCGGTATAAATAGTCGTCAAAATAAAACCAATATAAAAAATTGGTTAATGGACGATAGTTTTACGTGATTGATGACATATCACCATTCGCGTTGCTTAGCAACCAATCAATAACGTAAGTTCCAACAGTATCGCATGTCATGTCGCTGCAATCGCCATTCACTGTTGCTTATCTACGGTCCTTTTACAATCATTGTTTTTAAACTTTCGCGATTTTTATACATATTAGATATATTTCGGGACTTAATCGTGTGAATTATTTAAAGGTACGAACCTTTTATTTACCCGACGTTTCGATCGAATTGCACCGATCGTGGTCACGGGTCGACTACAATCATTGATTTTTTGTAAATATTTTACCAAAGTAATAAATACCAAGCTGTCACGCTGACAGTAATTGAACTGTCATACTTACATTGTCAATTTGATAATAAACTTTAAAATAATGAATGCCAATGTCATTTGATGAATATTTCAATGTCAAAGTGACAGAATAAATCTGTCATATTATAAAATGTCAAATAAGCTTTGAAGTAAGTACTGAAAGACCGAAGTTCGCGCTTTAATAAAGTTTACAAATTGGGATCGAGTCTGTATTGTCTCTACCTTTTGTTTTCTGCGAGGTGATATTACAAATTAATTTGGACGTCCCACTTTCAATGTTCTTGCAAACTTCATGATTAATAGCTTCAGTTGAATAAGTCACTGCACGAATTGTTTGAAACTTGTGACTGTCTCAATTGGGGATACGAATAAGATGTATCTATAAATAGATCGACATACCTACTGAGAAAAGTTAGTAATAGTTCCCAACTATTCGTGGATACTCCTACTAAAAAATAATTGTTAGACTATTTATTGTAGTAGGTAATCTGTCAAGTTCTCTTCGCCATCGTGATCATTATCGTCAGCCTGAAAACTGACTTCCACTGCGACCGATTTTAGGCGATTTGCAACCAACGGGTCCCTGCTCAGTCCATCTTGTGGGAGGCCGTCCTGCACCGCGTTTTCACCAGTCAAGAACCTTCCGTAACCATTTATTGTCTTTGTAGCTCTACGAGCGATGTGGCCTGCCCATTGCCACTTTAACTTACTAACCGATCTCGACTTCGCTGAACCGATCTGAAGATGTTTATTATGGTTCGAAACATGGCAAAAACAGAACCCTTATAGTTTCGAAGTAATTTTTATAGGCATTTCTTGCCAATAACTTTACAAATACAATAAATGCATTTTTGAAAGATAGAAAAATTTGAAATCCAGACTCAGGAATCGAACCCGAGACTTCCGTAGCCAAACCGGGGCCAGAAGCGAACCACCTATCTGGACTATGTTATTAGATTTCGAATTTTTCTATCTCTTGTTGCTCGCGAAATTAAGGCCTTCGCAGTGACATCTAGTCGTTAGTTAAGGAACTATCACGGCTTTTGTTATTGCTTCGTTACAGAGAGCATTTTAACAAATTATGATGTCGCAGGCCGAATATTGAAGTAATTTTTATAGGCATTTCTTGCCAATAACTTTACAAATACAATAAATGCATTTTTGAAAGATAGAAAAATTTGAAATCCAGACTCAGGAATCGAACCCGAGACTTCCGTAGCCAAACCGGGGCCAGAAGCGAACCACCTATCTGGACTATGTTATTAGATTTCGAATTTTTCTATCTCTTGTTGCTCGCGAAATTAAGGCCTTATAGTTTCGTCATGTCCGTCTGTCTGTCTGTCCGAATGTCACATGATTTCGGACATGATCAGATATACTGTTATTGAGTTATTGCTGAAAAACTGCGTTACTCAACAAAAGGGCGTAAGTGCCATGAACATATCCTCTTCTGCTGATGCAATTATTTAAGGCTGCGGAATCTTACACCGACCATGGTCTGACATGCTCTTGCCCGGTTTGTTTTTATCAAATTATATTTAAGCAGCGGACAGCGATATACTATACGATATACTCAATATTTTTTTGCCATTTAATGCTAAAGATCTTTTTAATAGCCAAGTTGTTTTGTTCATTTTTTATAATAAACGTAAAATATTGTGAAAAGCTAAAAAGGTTGTGGATTTTGAAAGTTAGTAGTACCTATAGGTTAAGGATAGGAAAACCTTTGAATTGATTCACACTTTTCTATTACATGTTGTATACTACGGTTTTAATAGCGTGAATAAAAAAAAACATAGGTACCTACGTTTTTTTTGTCAAATTAGTAGTTTTTGTCGATTAGATTAGTCACAAACGATTTTGTTTTTCTTCTGATCTCATCAATTTTTGGTTATATCAGGGCACATTAATACGATTTCAAATATACAATATTATAATATTATATAAAAACTTAGCGCGTTTATGTAGTTACAAAGGCAGATGTGTTTTTTAATTTCTAATTATATTCTGGGGTTAAATACCTGCGGCTGTTTCAAATAAGGCGACTAGACATACTACTTACATATTATACCTAAATCGAACTGCGCACACGTAGCAATTCGGTTTGGAAGTTTTGGTGATCGACAATAGTTTCCAGTTGCTGCAATTGATGACTAAGCTAGTTTCTAATTCTCATATCAACCCAAAGATGTCCCATTGGGCTCCCTGGGCACGGGTCTTCCCAATAGAACCTACTTATAGTAGATCCTGGAGGCTCAGGCCTGGCTGGATCACAAGGCTTAGTGAGCGGGTTGGCGATAGTAGTAAGGCTTTAAATTTCGTAGAGGACGCTGCTTCCCGTCCTCCGGTGTGACATCCCTTAGTCGTCTTGACGACACCCACAAGAAGAAATGGGATGGTGCTATTTTTGAGCCACATGGCTAGCTTACCTGTTTCTGCTTAGCAACCTGGCTATTATTAAATTTGTGCCGGTTGTGTAATGCTGCTGGTTTCACAACGCGTCAGACGAATCCACACCATTCCACCGCTCACGTTCCTTACAGCAGCACCAGTATTGCTCAACGTTGATCACAGATTGCCATAAAATTGCGGCAACCGTAAACAGGGTTATTTAATTCTAGCAACTGGCAACTTTGAAAGAAAACTTTACAAAAGTTCATAGTTGTCTCAACTAAAGTTGCTCCAACAACAAAGCGCCTTACGCCTTTCCACACTAGAACTAAATATTAATTATTTGCCTTGCCCTTTTTTGAATATTACAGTGTGACATTGACTTCAAAGTCATAACACATCTGATTGTGTTAAAGAGATTACTTACTCAATTAACTTAAGGTTGATAAACCGTCAAAAGATTTGCACTAACACGATTATAGTAAATATACTTACCACTAATAGAATCATGGTTAGCCATGCTTACTAAATTATATTAGTACAAGCCATAGGCGTAATTAGGATCATGGAAGGGGTTTTCGTATTGGGGGGGGGGAGTAGGTGGTCTAATTGACTAAAAATCGGCCTACCTTTTTATTACCTGACTGTAAGGAAGGGTTATGTTTTTATGTTTTTTGCGCGTATCTTGTATGGAAGTATGTAATATTCTTTATTACCTTATATCTCACAAACCACTGAACGTATTTATACAATTAACACGTCATTACATTCGTCATGACCGTCCAAGTATTCTTAGATAAGTGACGTTTGAAAAAAACATGGCGGCTGTGAGATGTCAAAATAAAGAGGTGTAAAAAACAGTTGTTTCGAATTCTTGGTATTAAATTAAAGGGCTCATCTTAAGCATTACAAAAAGGTATAACGTGACTATGACTGTAATACAAAAAAAATAGTAAGCAACCATTCTTTTTTTAATTTTCAAAACTTGACAATTGCTATGATAAAAGTTAGCTATTATATTCTACAACTACTCAAGTATTAAATAAAAAAAATAAATAAAAAAACCCGCCTGCACTAGATCCCTACATAATTATATAATTTCATGCAGTCAGAGGCACTTTACTAAGTTCATCGAGATTCGTTAATGCCCCCGACTGCATGAACCGTTTATGCAACATTTCTCACTGCTGCTCCGCTCCTATTAGTCATAGCGTGATGTTATATAGCCTTCCTAGAGAAATGGGCTATTCAACAGTAAAATATTTTTTATTTCGGATCTGTAGTTCCTGAGATTACCGCGTTCAAACAAACAAACTCTTCAGCTTTATAATATTAGTATAGATGACGAAACATAATAATTGATTACGAGTAAAATATAAATCATTCTTAAACGACTAAATGAAGAGCAAATCGTAAGCCTAATCCTAAGCTTCACGCAATCCTATAGCAGTAATTGTGTAACCCAAATCTTTGTTTGACAACAATTTGAATGTCACCCTACCGCACTCCTTATTTGAGACATTCGTTTATAAGATTATATAGTGCCCTTCAACTAAAACACACACCTTTCTTCTAATTTTTTTTTTGAAACAGACGACTCCCGCACTAGGGTACAAGCCTTGTGTCGCGGGGGACTTTACAAACATACAAGTCACGGACACAAAGTACACCCAGACTCGAATCAACAATTTGTGGATCACATAAAGTGGTGTCCCGTGTGGGAATTTAACCCACGACCTCTTGCGTAGCAGTCGGACACACTCCCACCGCGCCACAGAATTTGAAATCACAATTTTACGCAGTAATAACTGTCAATTTTGTTGCCACTACCAAGACTGTCTATGTCTTAGACCAGCTATACTTAGCCTTATTTTTATAGGGGCCGCAAATACGTGTTACTCATGATGTCGCGGGCCGCAAAAGTTTAATTTCAACCGATTCAAATTTCTCCTCCTCCCACGAGTTTAATACTTAACCGGTATAGAGCGAAATTAAATGCACCCCCCCCCATCACACAACCACTGTATATTCAAAAAGAAATAAATGAATTGCTGTAACAATATATTACGGCAAATTACCTAAGTGTCATGTAGTGTTGCAGTGTTGTGTTGTAGTACCTCTCAGTGTGGTCAGTGTTTCTAATGGGTTGAACACGGTAATCTCAGGAACTACTGGTCTGAATTGAATAATTCTCTTCTATTGGGTAGCCCATTTATCGAGGAAGGCTATAGGTTATATAACATCACGCTACGACCAATAGAATAGAAAAATGTTGCAAAAACGGGAAAATTGACGCATACGAAGTTGCGCGAATCTGCTAGTGGTTAAATATAAAATAACACCTGGGTCCATAATCATTATCTTTATTTCGTTGTCGTGACAAGCCCGTGCAAATTGACGCATGCGCGGGGCGATCAAAGATGTCCACCGCGCATGATGCATTGATACATTTCTAAGCGCAGCTCTTTACCGCGCGCGGGCCAACCACAACCACCAGGCGGGCCGCAGGTTGTGTATGGCTAACTTAGACCTATCGACCTGCCACCGCTAAATTTATAAGTAAGTAGCCTTTTACTTATCTTAATGAATACTTCAAGCGATGGTTATTTAACTTTAAATTAACAAAATAAAAAACACTTCAAACAGATGAAAACTTACTGAAAGGCTTTTTGAAAGTTCTTGTAAACTCAAATATTAATGAATAGAGTTCTTGAAAGTAATATACAATATCGAACTTAAAGGTACACCCACACAGTTTTACACCTGAATTAATTTTAATAGTAGGTACGGTACATAAACGGAATGTCAGTACTCCAAAAGCTCCAAATGTAACTTTTGCGACAGATAAAAGCATTCGAGCAAGCCGTGAGAGAAATTTAAACCTTATGCACCTGCGAATAGCGTCTATATTTCCTTATATAAACAAAGCTTACTAAAATGTGATGGTACAATGGAACAAAATTGCAGCGCTCAGTTGGCTCAGTACTCTCGTTTTTAAGATTATATCAAGTAGGTAGATATTTAAAATACTCTTGCTACCCTCCCCGGCTTCTTACTTGTATTTTCTATAGTTCTGTAACAAAACTAAACTATCTTTTTGATGTTATAACATCTCAAAAATCGATGACCTGCTGCACTCACGAGAAAGTGTGACGTCACTGCTTACGTACGCTTCGCCTGCTGATAGGCTGAAGAATTGTGGGTGCACAAGAACTGTTACAGGTATGGTTATTTATTACAATGTCATCAATGTTTTGGCTATTGCAGCGACATGTGATACAATTGGAAGTTTGACAAAAATTGTCACAGGCGTGGTTGTTTATCAATGACATCAATGTTTTCTTATGACATTATCACGTAAAATTATCGTCTTTTTTTTCTCTTGTCCTCCATTCGTTCATTTGCTCCAGGAGGACTATGGGTAAACCGACTTTATAACCATTTATTTTTCGATTAAACTAGCTCTTTAGCAATAAAAACACGTTTAATCATTCATCTTAAAAAAATCGTTTATCCTTTATGCCGATACGATGACACACTTGCGTATATACACACACATACACGCGCGCACACACGCACGTCCACACGTACGTTTGCACGCACGCAGACACCCACGCATGCCTACACGCACGCACTCGTTAAACTTACAACGCCCCTTCTTTTGTGTCGTGGAATAAAAAGGTCTTGGTGCCGAGATTGACGATAATTTTGATCACCTGCTTGTATAAATTCCAATTTTGTCTGAATATGTATTTGCAGTAAATTTGTTCCTTTGACCCTGAACCTCCTGAACAGATTCAGGTTAGGATGGGAAGTTACGACCCTATTTAGTTAGATCACGTTTTCGAAAACGTGGTCAGGGCAAAGCGATAACACGTAGCTTTACGGTTTTATCGTTTGGAAAATAAAACATCCTTGTAAGTTGGTAGGTTATCAAGATACAAGCTTACATTATATCCTCTTTGATAGTGGGATTTTTGAATTCATCTTTTTTAGTTTTTGAAAACGATTCAAATTAATAGAGGACTATACTTCAATAACCTTATATTCGTACTTTACGGTATACCTAATGTGAGAATTCAACTTGAAAAAATTTTGACTTTTGTTTATGAAAGAAAAAAAAACCGGCCAAGAGCATGTCGGACCATGCTCAGTGTAGGGTTCCGCAGCCTAGAATAGATGCATTAGCAGAAGAGCGTATGTTCACGGCACTTACGCCCTTTTGTTGAGAAACTCAGTTTATCAGCAATAACTCAGTGACGTTATATCCGATCATGTCCGAAACAATTTTAGTTTAAAGTATTTATTAAGCGCTACCATTGTGATTTATTTCATATTTTTTGGTCAGAAGTTAAGAATACAATACTATAAAAAAAATAGCCGAAGCTCATGAACAACGACTTCATCACCATGGGAACATTGAGGCTATCCAGTTCCTCGACAACACGGACATAGTGAGAAGACTGAAAAGGACCAAACCTTTTGAGTTAGTGTAGTGACCATAATATACTGTAACAGTGCTGTGCAGTGTAATTAAAGAACACAAGAACAAAGTGTCTTCATGTTATTAGAAACAATAAGAATAGTGTTAATGGACATGATCTTAAAATAATATTTTTAGTAGTTTACGTCAAACTCAAATTACTTATTAGTATTTGTAGACTAGATTGTAATTACAATGGGGAACGTCACGGTTCCAAATTACAAAAAAAAAAAAAAAAATAATAAATAGGAAGATAAGAAGGAGGGACACAATTTATGCAACTTTCGAAGCGATTATTTCTAAAAATAATCACTTTAAAAAAGTTTATAAAACCTTATAATGTGTTTGAAAGACTTGTCGAATGATATGACATAAATTGATTTTTACTGAAAAAAAAAAATCTGCTTCTGTTACTTATCCAATGGTGTATACCCCTAAAAAAAAATTTTTTTTATTATTTAGCTATCAAAATAAGTAGCGGCTAGTACAAGATACCTTTTCACCAAATTTTATCAATATTCATTGAATAGTCTCTGAGTAAAATGCCTGTGACATACGGACGGACAGACAGACAGACAAATAAATAGATACACAGACAGACGGACACACAGACCAACATGACGAAACTTTAAGGGTTCCGTTTTTGCCATTTTGGCTACGGAACCCTAAATAGGCTGAAATATTGATTGTCACAGATAGGTACAGAGTAGGTACACGGTATTTGTGGTCGAATTCCAGAACCACCGAACCCCAGAGACACTAAAACAAAGGATGAGTCAGCAATTTTGCATTCGATGATGTGCTTAATATTTTTTTTTCCTTGAAGGTGGTCCATTTTTCTTATTATGTTTTTTTGCTAGTAATATATCGAGAAACTCAAATACAAAATACAATTTTTCACAAAAATTACAATGTGTCTGACATTGTAATTTTAGGAAAAATGCGAAGAAGATTTTCATGTCAAAAATTCAGACTATTTCGGTTGTCAATTTGGTTATTATATTACGAGACCTTTCAACGCGTTCACATTACGTAGATTTTAAGCTATTGCATAGCTTCTATCGCGGGCCTTGAGCGCGGGGACCGAATCCAGAAATTCCGTAACGAAAAAACCTCACGCTCCCCACTCCGACGGGCACAGCGGTGATACTTTTTAGTTTTGCCATCTATCGATGAATAGCAGAACTTTTAATGACTTTTTTTTTAAATAAAAAAAAAAATTTTAAAGAAAAAAAAAATTAAAAACATTGTTTTGTTATAATTTTTTTTTTACTTCCCTTTTTTGTAATTTAAAAATAAAATTAAAGAAAAAAAATTAAAAACATTGTTTTTTATAATGAAAAATTTTTTTTTTTTTAATTGCTTAATTTGATAAAAATGCTATGCAATAGCTTTACCGCGGCAGTCCCCGAGTGCCACACATTTTTTTTTACGTTTTGGATTACTCGACGTTTCGGCCCTCGCACTATTCGTACATTCGTACACAGGTCCGGCCAGAAACCCAAATTTAAGTATTTACCTGTTATCGGTGAAGACATTTGATTCTTGTAATTTTAATTTTGCAAAACAATTTTGTCACTGACATAACAGTGTGATGATAAAACCTGAACGGAAGTATATATTGACATGCAATTGCAATGTTGTGTTCAAAAATGCATTTCCAGCAAATCAATGTTGCCAGTAATTAAATCCTTAAAAATCTATACTAATGTTATAAAGCTAAAGAATTTATTTGTTTGTTTGTTTGAACGTGATAATCTCAGAAATTACAGGCCTGAATTTGAAAAAATCTTATACTCTTGGATAGCCCATTTATCCAGGAAGGCTAGAGGCATAACATCACGCTACGACCAATAGGAGCGGAGAAGTAATGAATAATATTGCAAAAACGGGGAAAATTTACACAGACGAAGTTGCGTGGGTCAGCTAGTAAGTTATAAGGGTATAACTTTAGCTATTTATGATTACTATATTATGACTAATTTTATATTTAAATATGTTTGGTTGTATACCCAACACCTGTAATGATAATATTTATTTCGGTCTCAGATGTAGAATAAATTTCCCGAAAATGTAGATTAAATGCTAAATACTAAAGGCAAAAAGTATTCACTCCAACAATTATCAGTTCCTTTGCTTTTAATTTCAAAGCATTCATCGTTATCTCAATTTATTCAAATGCTTTGACAGAATGACCGTTTAGAACCTGAAAATTACAGTGAAGCCTTCGTCCTGATAAAGCTTGAATTTCTTGCATAGTTCCTAAGTTGGCAGTTACTCGAGTGCTTAAAACTCCGAAGCAGTTCAAGTTAACTTAAGGGTCTTAAATTTCTCTAAGTGAGTTTGTAAAGTTAAATCGGTATGGCAGGTACTCCGAGATTAGGTCATTGCAATTAATAGATCAATATTTTCACAGGATTTCACTCAAGATTTTAAACGTCAATTACTTTTTCATCTGGAAAGTTTAGATTATTTTTAATAACTTATGAAAGATGACTGTTACAAATTTAATGGCTTAACTGATAGAGAGTTCCTTTCACGTTTTTAGAACGCTGAATCTACAGTCTCATGAATAATTTGTCTTGGGTTTTGAAGATAAATCAAGGTGCTATTTGATATCGTGCATGAGTTTTTAACAGGCTAAACCATGAATTTTCAAACGAACTTGGCCCTATGGTACTGGGTTCAGAATAGTTCCACCCCATCTCTACATCATCTAGGCGACTAAGGGATGTCACACTGGAGGACGGACAGCCGCCTCCTCTCGTACTTTAAAGCCTTACTGCGTTCGCCAACCCGCTCGCCAAGCGAAGCGATTATCGATGGAGATCGACAATAAGTAGATTCTACTGGAGAGACCCGTGTCCAGCAGTGGAACATCATATGAGTTGTTATGAGACTACGTGAATCGACGTCATCACTGTTCACTTTTAAGTGACAATGACAGGAAAAGAGAATATTCATTTAAACGTCTCTGAGTCAAAAACTTGAACATTCTATAACGTGGCATGATACAAGTGACATACACCAGCCAAAGTTAAAAAAAACTTGGCTGGAATAAACTGGACGTTGGAACAAATGAACGTAGAAATGAGTTTTGTAGCAAATTCATTGGTATAAAAAACTTTGTAGAGAACGCAAATGGCTGATTAGTCGCATTTGGACACTGTTAAATGTAGGTCAACTTCGTTGCGGTGCCGCATTTTTCATGTATTTGTAACCGTGGAATAAACAAATGTATAAACGTTTGTTTATTCCTGGCACTTTTATTTCCTTAATATATATAGTCCGGATTTTTGAGATGGTTACAGTAATCGTTATTTTTTTTTTTTTTTTTTTATTATGGCACTACTGTCGATGTCGACAATTCTGCCAAAGTCAGACGTAGTAATCGTTATTACTATAAGGGACACTTCTTGAGCCGTCAGTACAGTATAAGACGTCATCACGTCAATAAAGTCAATTCGACTTTATTGACGTGATGACGTCTTATAAATCGATGACGGGGTGCACGTACGGAAAAGTGTCACGTAGCAACGGTGACGCTATTGATTGGTTGCTAAGCAGTCACGTAGCAACGGTCACGTTATTGATTGGTTGTTAAGCAGTCACGTTATTGATTGGTTGCTAAGCAACGCGAATGGCGATTCGTCCTGCTGACATGCTGAAGTATTGTGGCCGTCTAGCTCTAGCCCGTGTCCACTAAAGCTTTCACAGGCATAGTTGTTCATTAAAATGTCATGTTTTGGCGAACGCAGCGACATGCGATACAATTGGGAAAAAAAGAAACAAAAAATAAACATTTAAAAAATCTGTCACAGGCATGATTGCTTAAAACAATGTCACCAATGTTTTCTTATGACATTATCACGTAAAGTTATCGTCCGCAAACCGACTTTATTGACCACCATTTTTTTAAATTTTTCTGTAGCTACAACAGGTTGCTTGGTCAATAGCTATGAAAAAGTAACCAATTATCGTTAAACCAAGCATTAATGGAAATTTATACACACCCACTCGTGTACCCACTTATGATCCGTCATTAGTTCATTCTCTAACTATCATAGTCTGATAGGACGGAAATCCGACACGAACAGAGAGAGATTAGAATGATGCAGGATCGTTGGCTAATCGTGCTCTCTGAGGCACAGAGGGGTGTGAGATTGTTTTATGTATTACTAGCTGTCCCGCGCAACTTCGTATGCGTAAATCTTCCCCGTTTTTGCAACATTTCTCGTCGCTTCTCCGCTCCTAATAGTCGTAGCGTAATGTGTTATAGCCTATAGCCTTCCTCGATAAATGGACTATCCAACAAAAAAAGATTTTCTTAAATCGGTTTAGTACTTCCTGAGATTAGCGCGTTTGAACAAACAAACAAACAAACGAACAAACTCTTCCGCTTTATAATATTAGTATAGATTTATGGTGATATGACTGATATGACCTGGATGACCGAGCTTCACTCGGATTTTTTAAACGACGTTTTCTAGAAATGAAACCTAGCTATATAGATTTATATCGACCCTGAAACCCCCTGAAAACTAAATTTCATGAAAATCACTGGAGTCGTTACAGAGATTCAGATTATATATATATACGTATATCGCATAGGAATTTCTCGTTTAAAGGTATACGATTAAAGACTAACTGACAGGCGCAACTTCGTCTGCATCAATTTTCCTGGCTTTTGCAATATTTTGTATTGATGCTCCGCTCATATTAGTCGTAGCGTGATGTTATATAGCGTATAGCCTTCCTCGATAAATGGGCTATCCAACACTAAAACATTTTTTAATTCGAATCAGTAGTTTCTGAGATTATCGCGTTCAAACAAACAAACTCATCAGGTTTATAATATTAGCATAGATAACAAGCAAGAGGGATTGTCGATCCCACATTAAGCTCAATGGCTTCCGTTAGGAGTGGGTTCACTTCGGTAGTACAATGGATAACATTCGAACCTGCGACTTTACGATTACAAGTCCGATGCCTTAATCATTAGGCTAAAGCCACTTGGCTCAGATTTTCACTGTTGCCTTGGTCGCCATATTGTTTCATAGTCTAAACATCAAAATGAAAATAGAAGGTACACGAACATTTGGTAAAACATTATAAAGCATGTTCTTTTTGTTTACATAGGTACCTACGTTTTGGGCTGGTACACATTTGTTCTGCCGTGTGGTGCCGGCTTAAGAATAGTACCACCCCATCTCTTCCCATGGGTGTCGTCAAGGCGACTAAGGGATTTCACCCCGGAGGACGGGCAGCAGCGTCCTCTGCGTACTTAAAGCCTTACTGCGATCGCCAACCCGCTCGCCAAGCGTGGCGATTATGGCAATTACCCCCAGGATCTACATACTAGTAGGTTCTACTGGGGAGACCCGTGCCCAGCAGTGGGCCATCATATGGGTTGATATGTATGTATGTATGGATAGCCCATGTATCGAGGAAGGCTACGACCAATAGGAGCTGAGCAGCAATGAGAAAAGTTGAAAAAACGGGAAAAAATTACGCAGACGAAGTTGCGCGGGACTGCTAGTAATAAATACATATGGTAAATAATATTTACGGTTATTATAAATAGTTTATTTACCTAAACAATTAGCTAATTATGTGCATCTATCCAAAAAGCATCTATCCGTGCGTCACTCAGTCAAGGTTGCCAACTGAAAATCAGCGCTAGGTGTCAAGCCTACCTTATGCTGAGGTGACCTTTTCAGCTCGGGCTTACGGAGCAGTATACTAAGCCTACATACATACTCGTACATTGCATAATTCTTATTATAAATCGTTTTGGGTTTTTTTTAACTACTTTTTGTACACATTTTGTTGCATTAGCCCAGGCTGAAATAAATTTATTTTTCTTTCTTTCAAATAATTGAATAACTTAGTATTTTTGACTGCCTCTGTGGCGCGGTGGGAGTATGTCCGACTGCTAAGCAAGAGGTCGTGGGTTCGATTCCCACACGGGACGATTGTTGTTCCGAGTCTGGGTGTTTGTGTCCGTGACTTGTATGTTTGTAAGGTTCCCCGCGACACAGGGCTTGTACCCTGATGCGGGAGTCGTCATTTAAAAAAAAAAAAAAAAAGATAAAAGTTGATTAATAGTGAAAATACGCAAAAGGTCGTTTGCATTAAACCCTGTGTTTGGTCTTATCTACATTACTAGCTCTTAGTTCTCCATTTCGCCTAAAATCCAGACCAAAATTTAGCCCCATTTCTTATCGCTTCCCGTTTCTAGTCGGACCTTAGCCGACAATATTTCAGGACTGGGAGTTGGTTGACATTTTCATTAAAATTAATAGAGGTGGAGATAAAACAGAGGGTACCTAGTTCCTAAAAGGCGAGATCTTATTAAACATGTATACGCGGGTAAATAAGCAGAAGCTTCATAGGGATATGGTCTAGCCTCACTTTATGGTGGTTTTAGTACAGAATAAATTATAATTTGGTGACGAAGATGTTTTAATGTTCTCGAGCAAACAAACTAAATATAGTTCAGAAACTATATTTAGCTTGCCTGCGTTTAATTTGTGCATTTTCTTTAAATCGGCGCTTTGTGGGGAAATGCCCGATTTTTTGATGCATTGATTTTTGATGATTTTTTGAGCATGTCGGAACATGCTCAGTGTAGGGTTCCGGAGTCATTGCCGTATGAAAAAAATCGATTTGAATAATTGCACCAGCAGAAGAGAGTATTTTAATGGCATTTCGTCGTTTATATTACAGCACCGCGAATGTGCAATTTTGCCGTTATAGACTTTTGAATGTCATTGGATAGAGAAAAAAATCCCGCTTTTATTGCACCAATCGCGTGCTAGAAAATGCGCCTATCAGACGCAATAATTTAAAATTTGTATCACCGCGAATGACGGCCATGGGTTAATATGGCATAAACAGAGCGAATCTGCCTTAGTCACCATACTTTTATTGCAGCGTGAGTTTAAGTAAATATGTTTTAAATTATATTTTGGCAGATAATTGGCTATATTTGATTGGTATTATACCTGAGGGGATTGTTAACATAAAAAAATATTCACTAAGCCTTACATTTTAAAATTAATCATGATTATGCGGTCTTTAATAACTATGTATTAACATTATACTTATTTGTTCGTGGTGTTACAGTGCAACTTTTCTGCATATTTACCTATTAAGAAAAAATAAAAAAGAATTCGAATCTTCTACTGAGAGCGAGGTCGATTGGGAGATTGAAGAATTAAATAAAATAGCTTAAATCTATACTAATATTATAAAGCTGAAGAGTTTATTTGTTTGTTTGAACGCGGTAATCTCAGGAACTACAAGTCCGAATTAAAAAAAATCTTTCATCGTTGGATAGCCCATTTATCGAGGAAGGCTATAGGCGATATAACATTACGCTGCGACCACTAGGAGCAGAGCAGCAATGAGAAATGTTGCAAAAACGGGGACAGAGTTGCGCGGGACAGCTAGTCAAATATAAGAAGCTTCCACCGAGACAAAAAGTCAATAAACAACCGACTTTATTGTTGATCCCCGAGTAGATGTTATGGAGACTGCAAGCAGCATAATGCAGACGTCAGATATCAATTTAGATACAACAGAAGTAACAAGTGATTTTAGAAAGATGATTCTGTCCCTACTTTCAGCAACACAAGCCACACCAAACAAAAAAATATTATACTAGAAGATATTTTATTACCAGCCGATAAAATTTTTCATGGTGAAATCCAAAGTCAAAGGAAGATACAAAATAAGGCTAAAAAGTGGCAAAGAGAACTTAATAAGAAATTGAGAGAAGAAGGAAAGTCTTATTTAGGATACAGGCGCGATAGTAAAGTTGACGAGTACAATCCTAATTTCAAAGTTTTACATGATACCCTTAAACCAGCTCCTCGCTGTGAATCCGCTATGGACACTCTTAAACCAGCTTCTCGCTGTGAATACGCAATGTACCAAAAATCCAAACTGCGTGGATGTCACGAAATTACTGAATTAGGGAGGCATTTTTGATAATTTCTGAAAGAAAATGAGTTGGAAACAGAGGCGACAGTTTGTGTGCTCAAATGTTTCTGTAGCGCCGTGCAAACGTAAGATAACCAAGAGTGAAAATCTAGAAAAAGTGAAACCAAGTCTTGTTACTTGTTGGTATCTAAGAATTCATATGTAATCAGAGTACAAGTTTTCCAAACTAGTGTTACAGGTCAAGAATTATGTGTGGTGTTAAAAGATTTATCAGCCGAGCCAATATTAACAAAGACTGCAAGAGTTCACCCAAAACTATAAGTTGCGACATACTTAGATTATACATTTTTTACTGATTTTTCAAAGCCTGAACATCAAATCTATAAGTCTATAAGGCCAGGCCGAAAGCTTGGGGACTCTACAGTTACGGACATTAGAGTACTTATTTACAAACCCGATGAGACCATCTGATATAAGTTAAATTTTGATAAAGAACCCAAAATACTGCCCCAACATCCAAAACATCCAATTAATACAATCGATAGCTTGCCTAAATTGTATTCTAGAAGATTACCGATCGCCGAACGTAAGTGGCAGTATCTACAAGACCTTAAAAATGTTATACCTAGTAACTGCCATAGTTTTTATAATAATTTACCTCATTAGCTTGCTTTACTAGATTTTGATTAGGAATATAGTAAGTATAATATAGGATACTGTTTTTAACTTCATAGGGATTTGTGAAAGATTATTTTATTGTAATTTAATGTTTGATTGGTTGATTTGTTTTGTAAGCGTTAAGTTTTTTAGTTTTTGTTTTAGAGAACCGTTTATTTTTAATTTTATAAGTAATATCGTATAAATAAATAAACAGTTATTATAATTAGCATATAAATAAATAAATAATTATTATAATTTATAATAATACAATTTGTAATAATATAACAATGAAGAGTGATTATAATAGTTCCTGTTGTAAACTCCGCCTATGTGCCAGATTGTGCCATTTTTTAGAAGGCAACAGCACCTATGTGATTTTTATATTGAATTAATATAGATAAATATAAATTTGAGCATTTATAACACCCAAAATCTCTAATAAATGATGACTGAATAAAGAGCTGGCTTTTATTTAATTATTTTATAAAACTATGTCGTTTTTTGTTCATTCAATTAAATTCAATTATCAAGTTACTAAAATGTATATTCGCGGTGTTGTAATATAAACGACGATTTGTGCCTTTGGTTGCGAAACGCAGATTTTCGGCAATAACTCAATGACGATATATCCGAAATAATTTTAGCTGAAAGTATTTGTTGAGCGTGTGACTAAACAGTAAGAAAAAATCACAAAAGTAGATTTTGTTTCATATTTTTTTGTCTGCGGTTCAAAAGATAAGGAAGACACAAATTTATGCAACTTTCGGAGCGATTATTACCAGAAATATTCACCTAATTAAAAAAGGAACCTTATAATATTTTTAAAAGACCTGTCTCGTGATGTATCATATGTATATGTTTGCTTAAACATTTTTTTTTCAGCTTCTGTATGGAGTGCCCCCTAAAAATATTTATTTTTATTAGTTAGCTATCAAACTAAGTAGCGGTTCTACAAGACACTTTTTCATCAAATTTAATCAATATGCATTGAGTAGTCTTTAAGTGAAATAGCTCTGACGGACAGACAGACAGACGGACGTGACGAAAGTATAAGGGATTCATTGTTGCTATTTTGGCTACGTATGGGAAGCGTCACCACCAGATAAGAAGCAATGTCGGTCCCACATTACTAACAATTTTGTTAACCCCTCCAGCTAAGTTAAATTGCTTGCTCCATTAAGCTACTGTCTTAAAATTGTATATATGTCCCCTGCGCCAGAGAATTATCCTTTCCTTTCCGAAAGGATAATTCTCTGGCGTAAAGTTTTCTTTTAAATAAACTCACGTCGCATGACATGGCACTGGCAGAATATGTTTAAATTCAGTTAGAGATCCAACTATTACATTACAAAAGATTTTATGCAAGCAATATCATAGTGTTAACATCCATTGGCTACAGTATCTGTTGCATAACTTATGAACCAAGCTGCTGCAAGGTTGCAGCAGCTTGTTGACCAGGTGGTCGGTACGTCAAATCTCGTAGAGTATTAATGTTCTGTGCGTCAAACAATCCAAGTTAAGGCACCAACGGCAATGAGCGAGAAGCAAGTAGCGATTTAATCGCTCAAGAAACGTACATATTGTACATTTATAGATCCCATCCGTGTAAACAAAAGAGATGCAGTATTAAGCGAGCATTCGCCGGCAGTGTGAACTGTCAGCGATTAACTATTAATATCTGTATACAACTATAAATTTCTACTCGCTACTCGTTTTCCAACCGTGTGACAGGTGCCTAAGTTGAAGTGAGTGTGTGCATCAAGATATTATGTACTAGTACATTAATACCTCAATGTGTGTGACCTGTCCCCACTTAAATCTCCCAGTATTCCAACTCACCGTTTTATGTAATAGGTCCACCAACACAAAGTCGCGCTCTTATACTTATATATAAATCTCAGTCAAACTCGATTGAATGCACTGACTTCTATGGTACTAGTACGCTACCGGCTACCGCCGACAGAAACCAGACTTCCAATTGATTTTGATATTTGGAGACGGTAATCAATCAGCATTTGAATCAGCATTGGAATCAGCATTTGAATTAGCATTTGAATCTGCATTTGAATCAGCATTTGAATCAGCATTTAAATCAGCATTTGAATCAGCATTTGAATCAGCTTTTGAATCAGCATTTAAATCAGCATTTAAATCAGCATTTAAATCCGCATTTAAATCAGCATTTGAATCAGCATTTGAATCGGCATTTGAATCAGCATTTGAATCAACATTCTAATCAGCATTTGAATCAGCATTTAAATCAGCATTTGAATCAGCATTTAAATCAGCATTTGAATCAGCATTTGAATCAGCATTTGAATCAGCATTTGAATCAACATTTGAATCAGCATTTGAATCAGCATTTGAATTAACATTTGAATCACCATTTTAAATTGTTATCACTCCGTACGGGGTAGCCAGTCCAGCCTACTAATACCAACTGTGACAGCGCACGCTAAGATCTATGCACATATGTGTCTACAATTATGTACGCGTAGAATTGTTGATCTATGCGCCAACTTTTTGTACCTACGTCAACGTATGGTCAACCAATCCAAACTAAGTACTACATGTGTCTGGGAAAGCAATGTAGTTAATGTGAGACCTGTAGCCACTAAAAGACCCTACCGTTTACCAACTCATTGCTTTCGCGAGCAGTAAACTTGGAACGGCTGGGTATTGACATAACTTGGATTGTTTGACCCTACGGCAATGCCCAAACACGAGATCCTAAATACTTACCCAACACAGTGGCATCAATTCCCGTCTGGTACTTCCCATACGCGAAAACTTAAACCTTAACATGAATGCTAATTGGGGTTTTCATCTCTATAATTGCTCTCAAGTGTAATAAAGGTAGAATAGAGCTAGCTACTAATTCAAAGGCCTAATATACTAACATTCTAAAACTTTGTAAGTAACCCGTCCAAATAAACACCACTACCAACATGACTTTTGGAACCCCTAAAACTTGAAGTTTACAATAATGGCCCTTTGGACCCAAGTTTATTACGTCCCTTAACCCGTAAGAAACATAACCCTTTTCCTTGTACGACTTTTACTGCGTTTTGAGATTTATTTCACAATTATGCATGTATCCTTAATGTAAAGCAGGTGATGTATATCAGGCATACTTTGGAAAAGCAACAAAAGAAATTTCGTTGTTCTGTTCTTGAGGCTAACTACTTCTATTGCTATATCATACACATATCTTATATATCTTAGGACAACTCAGACAACGCAATCCCAAACTAAGCAGGCTTGTAATATGGAAACCAGACAACTGATAAACATACGTATGTAATTCCTAAAAACATACATATTATAGACTAGCGTCAATTTTCTCTGATTTGCACACATTTTTCATTGCTGCTCTGCTCCTATTGGTCATAGCGTGATGTTATATAGTCTATAGCCTTCCTAGATAAATGGGCTACCCAACAGAATACATTTTTTTCAATTCGGACTAGTAATTCCTGAGATTACCGCGTTCAAACAAACTCTTCAACTTTATAATATAAGTATAGATAAATACATACATAATAAACCATAAACAGTGACTATCCCACACAGTTTTATCATGGGTGGGGATCGAACCCACGACCTTTGGCTTAGCAGTCAGGGTCACTAACCACTAGATCAACAGGTCAGTCAGCATTTTTCGCGCTTCCTACCTATTGCAAAAATAAGAACACGTGAAATATTTAAACTGAAATGAAACGAACCATTTATAGAACCGATCCATATGTTGACCTATGACCACGATCTGTGCGATAATCTCGTCACGATCTAATCGCACAGATCGTGGTCATAGGTCAACATATGGATCGGACGTACCTTTAAATATTTTCCATCGTATAATAACTGTCAAATATTTCACTCCTTACCTACAAAGCAAATAGTGTAAACGATAATTAACTTTAAGTACCTATATACAAATAACAGTCACATTTATACAAATTCGTAAACACACGCCTATATAATCCCGTAATGAGATTACTAACATTACGCGAGCGAAATCCGCTTACGATTTATTAACACATATACCTACACACCTACTTATGTACTTATATTTATGCTCGACGACTTAAGGAAAAGTCCATCAAGTCGAGTGTAAAGTCATCGTATAATGTAGATTGAGTTGTTCAGATTTTGTTGGCAAATGTTCTTTTTATAGCGATGTAAAAGTAATATGCTTGCTTTTATAAACGAGATTTAATATGTCTTTGAAAGTAAAGCAGGATTTGAGTATTTAACACTCATAATAAATAAATAAATAAGTTACTAAATTAGGCAGAGCCTGTACTACGGCAAGCAGTCAACAGATAAACATACATAAACATACTGTCCAAAAACTATGCACACGAAGGGAAAGTACCAATATATTGTAGGTAGAACACTTTAGTGAAAGAAGACTACATTTTGATTTTAAAAATAATTTGATCTGCATTTAATTTTTCTAAAGTAATCACCGTAATCGAACCTGCAAAATATAAAAAAGAAACACTCTGTATTTTTATAATTCTAATCGAAAGAGTCAATCATTATAAATATAATCTGTCGACCCCTTCGTATTATAAATGTAAGGAAAAAGATAAAATTTTACATTTAAGTTGTTAAAATAAAAATAATTACACCAACTGCAACTTACAACAAATTTTACTCAACAAATGGTCAAAGCGTGTCCTATCCTGTAATATGAAAATTAGCATACTTATCATATCACTGTATGTCGATTAACTTATATTTTCGTGATAAATGTTTGAAACAATACGTTCCGATTCAGTTTGTAACTTAAAATCATCATATTAAATAGAATCAGAAACACTGTAATAAATGCAATAGTCTAGCGCAAGCGTCGTGATTAACCATACAAATTGAATTTTATAAAATGCAAAATTTCATAGCTTTTCCTGTAATAAAGATACTATTATTATTTAGAAAAAAAAAACCACGACTAAGCTTTTGGATTGGTGACACAAAAATAAAACCTTAGTCGTGGTTTTTTTTTGCTTGTATGTGCTTTTTCACATTACGCGGGTACGATTCCCCGTTCAGACCCGTCCGTTTGATTTATTTTTAAAATTAATAGGAAGTCTTCTTTTACTATCTTTAATATTAAAGGTAGGTACTTTCCGCCCATAAAGCACAGTTTTGGGACATTCTGCATAGTTCTAAATACTATAACAGATTAACTCGTGACCACGGGCGTTGCAAATTCGAAACTTCGGGCAATAAACAAGGTATTTTACCTTAAATTAAAATTAATATTTATTCAATATTCATATCCGTACCTTTCGTAATAGGCGATATACGCGATAGCCATTCATATTTTATTACGATTATTTTGGTTTATCACAGTTAAAAACTAAAGATAGTTGAACGTTGTTGAAATATCACGTTTGGATTTTTGTTAAGTACTAAGCGTTAAATGAATTTACATGTTATTAAGGAATTAGTTAATCTATGTTCATTACCAGGATCATAACTCAAGTCAAAATTTATAGCTGTATTTATAATAAAATTTTTGCTTAAGACTGTAAAAAAAGTAATTAAAATCCATTCCGAGGTTTCAACAACAAACAAAGAAATAAACAATTTTACATTTAATGATAGTAGAAGACATGATATAGTTTTCTTATCCCAATAATTCAAAATTAATTTAACCGGTAAAGTTATCATCAGCCCGTATCTGTCACCTCTCACAACATCCGATTCTCTACACGTTCTTCCACGTTCAGTTTATCCCAGCAACCCTCTTTAGGCCGTCAGTCCACTTTGCTGGGGGCCATCCTGCCTTACGTTTACCAAGTTTTAGTTTAAATGGAGGTTGTCACTCAATTCTAAAATATGTGGCTAAATAAATAGGCCAAAATCCGATTCTACTTAAAGTTAAAATTTGCCACCAAAAGAAAGAAAAATACTTCACATAAAGGCTATACACAATTTTTAGGCTCTGCTGTTGCGGGAAAAATGTCGAGAGCATTTTATTTGAATTAGTCTATGGCGAGTTTTTTCCTGTAGTTTGTTAGCGTGCCACGACTTTGCTGGCACCAGTGAGGACGGTTGTGATTGTGGCTCACTATTTTGTATAGGACTTTATGCATAAAATAGCAGATATATTCTCATGCTGCATATAAGCACAACCTAAAAAAAAAACAAAGAAAAAACCACGATGGTCTACCATTTACTGCCCCGAATTAAACTATATTTCTGTAGTTTAATAAAATGTGATGAGTTGCTGTTATGCTTAGAATAGTAGCAAATATCACATTCTCACACAATTAGCTAAAACTGACGTTTATCTTTAGCTCTCTACACTTAATGCACTCGGCACTTTGTTGCCACACTCACAAACAACGTAGCTTTCTATAGATAAAAGAATTTTCAAAATCGAATCAGTAGATCCAGAGATTACCCGTTCAACCTCACAAACTCACAAACTTTACCTATATATTAGTATGGAAGTATAGATAGAATCGGTTATGATTAAAAATTTAACGAAAAACACTTAGGTACAGCAAGTGAACCAATAAAGACAAGTACATAATCATGATCATAAAATGTGGGTAGATACCATTGTGCCTGTGCCAGTAAGTGCAGCTTGCAAAAACCTCTGTGAGCGTCGTTCTAAGTCCAAGTTATTGCAACATTCTGCCAAGCTGGCACCACAACTTGCAGCCAGTTTTTGTACCGAAACTCTTCCAGCGACGTACGTGGAAAAATATATTTTAATGAGTGCGGAATAGTGGTCAAAATTTGATTATAGTTTTTTTATTATTTTAAGTTACAAAATGCGAAGATAAAGTCTACACTACACTATTGAGTACCTATCTACTAGGAGTCAAAAGTTACTTATCTCTTTTAGATATCCATTCTGGCCGGCAACGCAACTGCTATGCCTCTGGCATACATTTTTATGAGGGTGACGAGTTTACAATTAATCTATGGAACTTCCAAAAATGTGGCGAATTGACAGTGTGTAAGTCTACAATAAACCCCTTTGGTGTCGTAGATGACCATGGGCAGTGATAAATACTTACCATCAGGTGAGTCGGTTATTCCTTTGCCGCCTATTTCATAAAAAAAATATTTCATCCAAACGAGATATACATTGTCAACGTCCAATATTTTGACGTGTAAGTTTTTAGGTTCGTGTGTCATTTGCATCATGTGTTTGAAAATATCTCGAAAATAACCACTGCAGTCAAACACACTCTGAATATGTAACGGGAATTGCGAACTTTTTGTTTTGGTGTACTCTAGCATGATAAATAAAACGTTAACAAAAATACCAACACAAAGTTTTTAAAAATATTCCATGCATATTCATGCGAATAAATGGAATTTTATTAAAATCTAAGCAGAATATCCTTATAAAGGCAATGTAAGACAAAACAGTGATGCGGGGCACTTTATACACATTCGAGTAGACCTTCCACTTGGTATACGTAAGGTAGGACGACACACAGCCTGATGGACCGACAACCTTAAGAAGGTCGCTGGGATGAATTGGATGCGGAAGGCGGAAGATCGGGTATTGTGGCGTAAATTATGACAGGCCTATGTCCAGCAGTGGACCGATACAAGCTGCTGATTGATTGATTAAATTTAGACAACACTCAAGCTCGAAACAAAATATGTACACAGTTTTATGATATAGGAACTGAATGTAAGACTTGACTGACTGCCTCGGTGGCGCGGTGGAAGTATGTGCGACTGCTGCACAAGAGGATCCAATTTCATTGTTCTTAATTTGGGTGTAATGGTTATTGCAGATGATGCTTTAAAAAAAACCCTCTTGCGTAACCCTCGCTACCGATGCACTCAATTTGTCATTATAAATCAAATTTGAGAATTCATCACTACAGTTGGGTCAACGTAACTAGGCCGGACTGAAGTAGGCGACAAGTGGTTTTGCAGATGCATTTTTTGGAAGTAAATGGTGACAGGAAGCGGGGGCGGGTGCGGTAACTAAACCAAGAGAATTAAAGATGCGATTACGCATTACATTGTCATCATTAGTATTACTAACTCATGTTTTTTTTTGTAATTATTTTCGTAAAGAAATTGTTTTTCAAAGTTTTTTCAGTATTTAATGTGACTGTTCTAAATTTAAACTTTTATGAACTCATTTAAATAGTGTTTTTATATTGTTGAATTAAAATGTTATTAATATTTTTATCGATTAAACATAATTAATCGTTTTCGTAAATAATTTTAGGGTCGCATCTCTATGACATGCGCGGAAGTGATAAGAACCTAACTTCCATACAGTCAAGTTACGATGATCGTACTGTACCTATAGCAATAATAATTCCTAACAATTACCGATTTGTATAGAAACTTCGAGCGAATCAAATATCGATTTGTATCGAGAGATAGAATTCAAATTCATTACCTACTGCCAACATATTTTCCTCAAACATTGTTTCAATGAAAACATATCAATCAGCCTTTGTCACTTAAATTCTGTATCAAAAGTTTCATTGTAAATATAAAACTGCCTGTGATAGATTGGTAAACATTATGAAAGTCGATCTTTTAACAGTTAAATTTCCTACAATATTCTGTGTATTTGCGATAGCGATGTATTTGACGACTTTTAGTTGAGTTGGCTTTCGCATACCGATTTTCAGACGCAAAGCTTCTATCGGTGTGAAGCCGGTTATTGCGACCATTCTACTTGAGCTCTCTAAAGTGGCTTATAAAATTGAGATCAAGCTGTATCTACGTTATGCTCAACCGATTTTGATGAAACTTCTTCCAGTATTCAAGTTAGAATATTAACTTTAAAACTGCAACTAAATATTCAAAATTATTCACGGAGTTTTGCGCCAAACCCGAAGAAACAAACAGATAAGCAAAAAACGAAGGGTAGTTTTGGATTAAGACGTACTAATTTGATTTTTTTAGGGTGTTTTCGTCTTGTCCGTCTGTCTGTCTGTGCGTCCGTATATCACAGGCATTTTACTCAAAGACTACTCAATGAATATTTATGAAATTTAGTTAAAAAAGTCTTTAATAGCCACTACTTTAAGGAGGTGACCCCATACATGTACAGCAGCTGAAAAATATTTTTTAGCAAACATTTACGTGTGGCACTTAATTAGACAGTGCCTTTTAAATTTTGATTGAGTAAATACTTTTCAAAATAATCGCTCCGAAAGTTGCATAAATTGTGTCCCCCCCTCTTAACTTTTGAACCGTGTGACCAAAACATATGAAAAAAATCGCAAAGGTAGCCCTTAGTAAATACTTTAAACTAAATTTTTTTTGAGCATCATCAAATATACCTAATAATCATTGAGTTATTGCTGAAAAAGAGTGTTTCTCAACAAAAGGGCGTAGGTGCCATGAACATACGCTCTTCTGCTCATAAAATTATTCAAAGCTGCGGAACCCTATACACTGAGAATGGTCCGACATGCATTGCCCGGTTTTTTATAATCTTCAATGTTTATTAAACTTGTTACCGAGACTGCTATATATGTATAATACTAGCTGTCCCGCGCAACTTCGTATGCGTAAATTTTCCCCGTTTTTGCAACATTTCTCGTCGCTGCTCCGCTCCTATTAGTCTTAGCGCAATGTTATATAGCCTATAACCTTCCTCGGTAAATGGGCTATCCAACAAAAAAAGAATTATTAAAATCGGTCTACTACTTTTTGAGTTTATTCGTTACATACAAAAATACAAATCTTTCCTCTTTATAATATTAGTGTAGTTGTAGATTAATAATAATGGAGATTTCTGCTTTAAATAGTTCTACCAAATTCTATATAATATTTAATTGTTCGATGTCATGTTCCATACTGGTACTATCACTTTGGTATTCGGTGATGAAAGTGATAACTCAAATAAAAAATGAATAAAAGTGGTTTTGGTTTTCCAATCCGAATAATGTAAGAAGTGGGTTTTCTGTTGTTTTAGTTTCATACTTACAACGTTATAGTAGCTATAACGTTTAATAATATTTTTCAATGAAATCTGTACGAAAATTTTGTTTATTCCATTTGATCAATTTCAATTTTGTTACTCGTAAACTTGTAAAGCCTACTTAGTTGTGATAGTCTTCCTTTCAATTTCACTATTTATACTACTAGCGGACGCTGCGTGGTTTCACCCCCATAGTTCCCGTTCCCGTGGGAATACAGGGATAAAAAATTGCCTTTGTCACCCGGGGTTAGTGTAGCTTCACAACGATAAAAAAACCCTTAAAATCCGTCCAGTAGTTTCGGAGCCTATTCAATACAAACAAACAATCAAATTTTTCCTTTTTATAATATTATTAGTATTAGTATTGACTACCGTGATTTTTTTTCACATTCCCAACATCAACCATTTAGCTGGCAGGGGGGGGGGGCACTTGAATCTTACAAAAATTTGCACTTTAAATGTTAATATTTCACAAACGGATCCCTAAATCTAAAATTGATCTGTCTCAGCCGCTAAACGTTTTTAAATACCTATCTAACGATACCCCACACGATGGCGTAGGTGAGAAAAAAAATGACGTCCCTACTTTACATATAGGGGAGGTACCCTTAAAAAAATGTTCTCTCTTTCACTTTATCGGCGTAAGTAATATGAGTATCCAAAAGGCTTTCTAGCACTGACAGTCTCAGGAGAAAGCTCCGCACGGATGGACGGACGGACAGACATGGCGAAACTATAAGGTTTCTATTTTGCGATTTTGGCTACGGAACCCTTAAAAGGCACCATTACAATCAACAAATCTTCTTAATACCACTACGTGATTTGCATATAAATATTTTTATTCAAATGTACGAACCGAACCTATTTTGTAAAGTTATCACGTAGTTTTATCAAGTTTTGTGACGATAATAACTAAGTTTTGTAAGTTAGTGCAGACTCTTGTAGATTATTGTAGAAGAACTTGAAAGTTACAATAGAGACTTGCTACGACATTCAGAGGGCGATGTATAAAGGTTATGGGTCTAAACAACTAACAACAGACGATTAACGATTGTCTCGGTAGCTTATTGAGAAGGCGATATGTAAAGATTATGGGTCTCAACCATTAACACAAGACGATGAACGATTGCCTCGGTAGCTCATTGAGAGGGCGGTATGTACATATCGCCCATCGTCTTGTGTTAATACACAAGACGATGAACGATTGCCTCGGTAGCTCATTGAGAAGGCGATATGTAAAGGTTATGGGTCTAAACCATTAACACAAGACGATGAATATTTAAATATTCATGGGTCTAAAAGACCCATGAATATTTTTTCTCCTGGATGTCTCTTGTGACAGTTAATTGTACGTTTTTAAGGCTGTCTGCTACACAAGGCTTGTCCTCTAGTACGTGTCTTTCATACGACTGATATGTAAAAGGTCATGGGTCTAAAAGACCCATGATTAGTTTTTCTTCTGGTTGTCACTTGTGACAGTTAATAAATTGTATGTTTTTAAAGCTCTCTGGTACATAAGGCTTGTCCTCTAGTACGTGTCTTTAAAACTGATTTGTAAGGCCAGGGATCACAAAACAAAATAAGTGTTTAACCCATTTACCCCTTCGCCCGTGGCTTGTTATGAGCAGACGTGTTTAACTTTTTTCTTAAAAATATATTAAAACTAAAATAATAGAGTAAACGAGTTTAGCTTTTATTTAAAGTAATTTTGACTCGCAATAGTCGCAATTCCTACGAACACAAAAGTGAAAGTGAGCAAGCGGACACCGGTTCCAAACGCGGTCGGGCCTGGCCCCGCCTCTTGGAGAGACAAAGACAACCGCCATAATTGCCATCCCTGTCTACCGTGTGAAGCGAGCATCGGCTACGTAGTACGACGTCACCTGTCTACGATCTGCTCCTGCGACAGTGCTACAGCAATACGTCACGACAAGAACCGCTACGAGTGCTACGTTACGAAGCGAGTGTTTATTCTGTTTATGTTATTATAAAATACGTTTATCTATTTGCTGTACGTGTTTATACACCTGCAAAATGGCACATCAAGGCGAACTAAATAAATCTATGTCAGAATCGGATATATCGCTTGTAGGGGCTCCACAACTGCAGCAAACTCCACCGAACTTTGTATCTTCCCGTCAAAAAAGAAGGCGACATTATGATCTTGATGATGATTTTGCGAAATTTAAGGAGGAGATGCAATCTATGTTCGCGGCAATGATGACAGCCCAAACGAGCGAATTCAAAAACAATGCCAATATACTTCAGGGTATACAGCAAACGAGTAACAACATTGAAAGTTCTATCACATACCTGACCTCACAAAACGAAGAGTTTCAGAGAAGAATCGAAAAGTTGGAAGATAAAATAAAGGAGGATAAGAAATACATAACACTATTAGAGGATAGAATAGAAAATATGCAGCAGGACTGTAGAAAGGCTAATTTTGAAATAAAAAATGTACCTAAGAAGTTAAACGAAACCAAAGACGATCTAATCCTTATGGTAAAAAGCTTATCTAACACAGTGGGTTGTCCAATCGATAAAATGGTTATTCGCGACGTATACAGAATACGTGGAAAGAAAGAGTCAAACAACACGCCGATTGTAGTGGAAACAAATTGCACTTTGTTTAAGAACAATATTCTGAAATCCTGCAAGGCGTTTAACATCAAACAAAAAACCAAACTATGCGCCAAACACCTGGACTTGCGCACAAATGAGGATACTCCTATATTTGTCACCGAACAACTCACGGCGAAGGCAGCACGCCTACATTTCCTTGCGCGTGACCTTGTCAAATCAAAAACTTATAAATATAACTAACTCCTTAATACAGGATCTTACTGAGTCAATAAAAAATAATACTACTACCTACAAAATTCCCAAAAGTAAACGAATAATTAAACCCTGGATTACAAACGGCATTTTAAGATGTATAAATAACCGAAATAAGCTTCAAAAACAATCTAGAGACAATCCCTATGACGAAGTTAAAAAAATAACTTATACACGTTACCGAAATTTCTGCAACAACCTCATAAAAAAACTGAAAAGAAAATACGAAAAAAATTTACTCAATAAGTCACTGAACAACAATAAACTACTCTGGAAAAATTTGAAAAATATAACTTATACGAATAAATCTTGTACACCTAGCACTGAATTGATTAACCTCAAAGCATCACCAACTGAATCAGCAAATTTTATTAATAATTTTTTCGCAAACATTGGCAATCAACTTGCAAATGAAATCCAATCTTCAGTAACTCAGGATGAACTAAACGAATACCTACTATCTTTACCTAGTCAGTCCAAGTCGTTTGTTTTACTGGATACAGACCCCACTGAAGTTAACAGTATTATAAGTTCACTTAAATCAGATAGTGCTCCAGGCTGGGACAACATTTCCACTAGGTACCTAAAACACGTAAAACATGAAATAATTCCCATTTTAACGCACTTAACTAACCTTTGTTTTAAAAATGGTGTGTTTCCTAGCTGCTTAAAGAAATCCATAATAACGCCAATATACAAGGGCGGCGGAGAGTCAGATGTTAACAACTACAGGCCAATATCAGTTCTTCCTGTTATAGCAAAAATATTAGAAAAATTATTAAATACTAGGTTATTAAATTATCTCGAAAGTAACAATCTTCTATCCTCACAGCAATTTGGTTTTAGACGTGGTATTTCTACGGAAAACGCTATAACATCCTTAACTACACTACTAACAAAAGAAATGGATAAAGGAACTAAATGTTTATCGGTGTTTATAGACCTAAAAAAGGCCTTTGATACGGTCTCTGTACCTATTCTTCTAAAAAAGATGGAAAAAATGGGCATAAGAGATACTCAATTATCTATTTTTAGAGATTACTTGACGAATAGGAAGCAGAAAGTAAAACTAGACGGTTTTGTGAGTGAAGACGCTGATGTTACATATGGCGTCCCACAGGGCAGCGTTTTAGGCCCTACACTATTTCTAATATACCTAAACGACCTATGTAATATGACGCTCAATAAAGCAAGAATTTTTTCATATGCCGATGACACCGCTATCGTATTCACTGGTTCTACCTGGGCTGTAACCAAAACTAATACAGAAAATGGTATGCGAACTGTAGCCTCGTGGATGAAACATAACCTCCTTACAATAAATACAACCAAAACAAATTATATCTGCTTTTCCATCTATAAAAACGCCCAACCTGAAAAAGACTTTAACATAAAAATACATCAATGTGATACAACTGATCAAGTGTGCAGTTGTCCTATAATAAGTAAACTTAGTCAAGTCAAATATTTAGGTTTAATGGTGGATCAAAGCCTGTCATGGTATCCTCAGATTGAACAAATAACTGCTAGAATACGAAAACTTTCTTGGATCTTCAATACACTGCGATAAAGTCCCAAGTAGAAGTGAAGCGCCAAGAAATCTCATTAATGAGGTTTATATATCGTTAGTTCAATCTGTCATAACATATTGCATCTCTATATGGGGAGGCGCGCGTAAAACACGTTTCCTTGAAGTTGAAAGAGCCCAACGAACACTAATAAAAATAATGTACTTCAAAAAAAATACCTTCCCCACTAAAGATTTATACGAAATAAGTAAATTGCTGACAGTTCGACAATTGTATATAATCCAAATAGTATTAAATAAACATAAAACCTTACCCTTTAATCATAAGCTAGTAGGTAGAAGAAAGAAAAGTAATGTTGCTCACACTCCTATAGTCAAAACAGAATTTGCAAATATTCAATATGAAAAACGTTCTACTTATTTATATAATATAATAAATAAACAAATTGATATATACACAAAACAGTATAAGGAATGTAAAAGCCTGCTCGTTAACTGGATTATCAAACTACGTTACGACGAAATCGAGAACCTTATGCTAAACTTAAAGTAAATTATGTATCACCTCACCCTATACCCGCTCATACGAATTTACTGTTAAACAATGTTTGAATCTGTTAATCAGTCATACACACGTAACTGACACGCACGAACACACGCATACATACACACGCAAACACTCACACACAGACACACACGCACGCGCACACACACATACACACACACACACACGCACACACACACGCACACACCCAATCAAACAAACATGCGCCCGTACAAACACTAAACTAAAAATAATTAAGCACCCAATATCATATTTGTTTTATATACATTTTTCTTTATTATATTTAGTAAAAATTACACTTACGAGATAAGAAGGAGCGGTGTGTCCTGGTACAGGCTTCTATAAGCTTAAAAGGAGACACCTTCAACATAATATGTTAAATCTATGTGTAATAAGGAAATAAATATTTTTTTTGATTGATTTTTTTGATTTAATAAAAATATCAGATTTTGGAACGGACCAAAAAACCTTTGATAGCTCTATTCGTAATTGTGCCAAAGTAGTGCGTTTCTATGTTGTAACAGTATACTAGAAAACCGACTAATGTGACGTCACTATGTTGAAATTCTCGGCACGTGGTACGCCGAAGATTTCTGGGTTTGTGTCTGAAGGTTTTTAGACTAACTTAACTTCTTGTAAAATCCTTGGCGTTTGTCGGTATTTTTTTAAGGTTTCCAATTCAAACGAGGCGAGATTTTTTAAGGTTTCCAATGAGAAATTATATGTACAAAGACTTAAACCATTGGTAAATATTTTGTTTCGGATACTGAACTGCAAAAAAACCGGGAAAGTGCATATCGGACCACGCATAATGTAGGGTTCCGTAATCACGATCCGAATAATGCGGCTTATGAAGTGGGTTTTCTCGTTTGTTTTCGTTTTATACTTACAACGCTAAATCTACTGAATAATCATTTTCAATGTAATTTGTACGAAATTTTGTTATTTTTCATTTGATCAGCTGTTACTCGTATACTTGTAAAGCCTTCTTAGCTGTGAAAGTTTTCCTTTTAATTTCACTATTATATGTATATACAACTACCGATTTTTTTCACTTACTCAACATCAACCATTTAGCTGGCAAGGGGGGGGGGGGCACTGGACTATACCTAAAATTTGCACTTTAAATCTTAATATTTCACAAACGGACCCCTAAATCTAAAAATGGTCCACCCAATCTCGTTTTTAAAATACCTATCTAACGATACCCCACACGATGGGGTACGTGAGAAAAAAATCACATCCACACTTTACATATAAGAGAGGTACCCTAAAAAAATGATTTTTAACATTTTATTCAACTTGTCGGCGTCATCATCATCATCATCAGCCTATCGCTTCTCGCATCTAGCTCCTGCCAGCCGTTTGTAATATGTTTGTCGGCGTAAGTAACATGTTTACCCATGCAAAAATACAGCCTTCCAGCACTAACTGCTTTCTGAGCAAAACTGCGGACGGACGGACATGGCGAAACTATAAGGGTTCCGTTTTGCTATTTGCTTTGTAGCTGTTCAAAAATAAAATAAAAGGACATGAAGTACATCCAGACACGGATCGTTTATAATATTTTGTAGATCACAAAATGTCCAGTATGGAAATCAAAGGCAGAGGCAGTCAACATTGAATTATTCTAACAGTTTTGTTAGATCATTTTCACGTTCCAACATTATTTTATTACCAAGCGTGGGCGTTTATAACATTCCTTCATTCAATACTATTGTTTCACACATCTGAATTGACATTACACGGTTCCTTTGAGTCGTTGATATTTTAACTACCTACGCGATAACGTACATTAGTCAAAGGAAAAGTTGTGTACAAAATATATAACAGTATAACATAATATACGAAGCGTAACAAAAGTTGTGGTCATATTTCAGCAGCGGACCGTGTAAGTACTGCATCGCTCTTGGTGCTATATCCGATTACATTATTAAGGTATACATAGAGTTTTTCTGTAGTTTCACCTCCCGGTGATTTTGTTATGGAGGGTTTTATATTAAAATCGAATCTCGGCAACGGCTGCAGTGATTTTTTGGCCCCAAAATATTTCAATTATTAATTTTAAGCAGTCGGGTTTTTGGTTTTTAATTTATAACTTAACGGGTCGAGCATTATCTCACGTAGGAGGGATAGGTCTTAGTAAAACTGGATTAAATGTAGTAAAAAAAAAATTGACCAATTTCGCTACCTCCCCCTCTCGCTTCTGTCATGTGAGCGACTCTCACACTTGACCAGTGTTGAGACAAATGTAAAATCTACGTCGGGGGCGTCCAAAATCACCTCACGTAATTTATGGACGCTCCTTTATCGCGATAAAAACTATTCAATGTCCTTCTCACACGATTTCTCACCAGAGATAGGGAGGGGGTCTAAAATTGGTCAAAATTACCTCGCTTACCTCATTTATGGACGCTCATTGTGAGTCTTAAACTATCTCCATACCAAATTTCACCTAAATTGATTCAGTATTTTAAGCGTGAAAAGTTAACAGACAGACAAACAGAGTTACTTTTACATTTTTACAATCTTAGGGCGACTTGCGTGTCATAACTTAATACATTTAAGACGTACCTACTAAATGCGTTTAAAATGGTATAACACGATTAGTGTCTTGCACAATGATAAATTTGTCGCTAAACATGTTTAAGAAATGGCCAAAGTTAAGTACCGAAAATCTGCTGTTTAGCAGCACTAAAAGCGTTTAAGACCAGTAGAACTGTCAGTTTTGAATTCGTCAACAGCTTATTAGTTAATACAATTTGACACGGGAATAAACGCGTTTAATCTAGGTAAAGTTATTTACCTTATGCTTGACGTTTCGATCGGGTTACACCGACCGTGGTCACAAGCTGACTGCTTGTCAGCTTGCGACCACGGTCGGTGTAACCCGATACGAACTACGAACGATACGAACTTTACCTAGATTAAACGCGTTTTATTCCCGTGTCAAATTGTATTTATAATGCAACGCGTAAGTTTAAAAGCTTATTAGTTTTCAGCCGTTCTTTTCACACTAGATAATATTTGTATTGGGCTTAAATAATGACTGCTCTTTTTTAATTAAACTGAGTGCTCTGGATCTTGTTGTTTTATAACTCATCTTCTAATATATAAAAATCTTGTGTGTGTTTATGGTTGAACTCCTCCGACATCCGACATGGCTCAACTGATTTTAACGTTTTTTTTTGTATATTTGGTAGGCATGGGAATAGTATTTTTTATATCGTGTTTTTAGTAGTTGTGTATGATTTGCGAAAAAATCTTTTGGGTAAAAATAATAGGGTAAATTTGACGCTGATGAAGTTGCGAGGGTCAGCTAGCAGGTATATAATACAAATTATAAACAAATCAAAATTTCGGCGCACATACAAGTTACTCGTCAGTGAAGTTATGGAACTTTCATTCGTGATTTTTTTGACAAACAATAACAACGAGTTTCGTTTTATACAAAAAAAACATTGTTATAACCATAACAAAACAATCAGCTGACATAGAAACTGTTTTACGGGCCCCATAAACATATTTAACTAAATGAGCCTGCTTGCGTCATTGTGCAAAAGGGCGCTAAATATGTTAAGTTAAACGTGTTTATGCGTTTTATTACATTTGACTAATTTTGTTTAGTAGCTACTTAAGTCAAAAGTTGTGCAAGCCGGCCTTAGTCTAGTCTTATTAGGATTATCTCGAAATCATTATTGCATATCGCTTGGGTGCCCTTTCGACATACACCATTGTTTTATACCAGTGTCTTTTGAATCACCTGCCAATATAATTATTATGTATTCTGTAATCAGCTATTAAGTAATTTATGTTCGTAAACTTTCACGATTTTTTGTATACATTATAGAATTTTATAAGCTACGGGTCTTAATCGATACATCTTATTGCAATACGGTCGAAACGTCGGCCAATAAACAAAGGTATTTAGCCTTAAAATAAAATATTCACGCGACTAAGACCCGTAGCTTATAAAATTCTATAACAGCTATTAAGTGATACCCAACATGAAACGTTTCATATACACTCCGGAAGTTGGTGTAGGGACAAGACCAGGTGATATCACCTAGTGATCTTAGTGGAATAGCCCCACATTGCCATATACAATTGCATTATTATGACAAAGATAAAGCGTTTTCTTTTTATTAATGAGTGTTTTCGAATACTGTAAAAACTTTAGACATAAAAGTAGACAGTAGGCTACATGTTTATAAAATTAGTTTTTAGTATCATCTGTGTATAAAACGACCCTTGAATTTGACCACGCCTTTCTGTTACACGTTAAATAATAGTCCACACAGCCTTCATATTAAATGTACATTGCCGCATAAAATATCAAGGCTCACGCTTCAAACAGTTTGAAATGAAACTCTCTAATTAGTCATGTACCAACATCCTGACTTACAGTATTACCTGCCGCCGGAAACAGATTACATTTCGCCTCAATTTACCTAAAGATGAGTCTACACTAATTGTACTAAAAAGCTGTCCTATATTTAGACTAGACAGATAAAATATTTGTTCAAGATGAGTATTTGTCCATAACCTTTTTGTACACTCTTGACCTGCCTCCGTCAAATCATGTAATGGATCCGATGGTCTATGTCAGGTGAACTCCTCAAAAATCAACAGCCTCGTATCGCAAAACGCAAAATTTTGTAAAAAGGAATAAGCAGTTTGGACAATGCTATTGTAACATGAATCAACTATAAACCAATACACAAAAAATTGAGAAATAAAACACTTTTTTACAAAAAAATAATAAACTGACTTCCAAAAATAATTTTTAAGTTGGTGCCTAAAACATAAAACTACATTTCCTAGCACCAACTTCAAAATGTTTAAATTATTTTTTGTTGTTGTACCTATATTATTTTTTGTTTTTTAGTTACCTTATATTTAAATTATTTTAAAATAAAAAAATAAAACAAAAAAAAAATGGAAGTCAGTGTTATTCTTTAATCTTCTCACTGCATCAAATACGACAAACGCAAAGATCGGTCTTGAGTTACAATAAAAATAGCCCCAAAGTAAGTGTATTTTTTAAGAACATAACTAGCTTTGTCAGATGCTGTCAGTGGCCGATTAAATTCCTGTACGCCAAACTTCATGACTCCACTAATGTGACTTAATATAAAAATCAACCTTTACAAGATACTTGCATTTTTAGCGCTCTACTCCCAATCTATAACAAAAGTAATTTAGTTTTTTTAATTATTGTTTATTACTGTAAGTCATTTTTGACAGCAACAAAATAAGTATAATTACCTACCTATATGATTTGTAAAAGACAGGTTTGGTTAAATTCAAGGGTCGTTATCTACGTAGTTATGATAATGAGATACAGGCACATAATTCTAAAAAAACTTTTATTCAATATAAATTTATTTTTTTAATATTAATTTATGGAGCTGAAGGCGAGAAGCCGAAGATAGAACAAAGTGGCGTGCAATTGGAGAGGCCTATGTCCAGTAGTGAACTGCGATAGGGTATGATGATGATGATATTAATTTTACACAACTCATTTTCTTTTATTTATTAATAAATATTTAAAAAATATTACGTTATAAATGTATGGAATTACGGTGGCTGGAACTACCCTCACTGTTTTTGGGGCTGAATAACATAAATAATTTTAAAACATTAAATAGTCACTGGATGATATTGAGACAAAAATGGAACTTCAATATTTAGAAAAACCTAAATGTATGTGTATCAGGTGTCTGGTTGCCATATAATTGGGATAGGCAATCGAATTTTGGGAGAAAGAGTAACGTTGATAAACTTTCGCGATTCGTATACATTATAAAATTATTTATGCTACGAATCTTAATCGCGTGAATAATTTACGGTTTAATACCTTGTTTATTGCCCGACGTTTTGACCGTATTGCAACGGCCGTGGGCACGGGAAGACTGATTCAGCTCAGCGTCGCCTTCGTGAAGCGCGGGTTTCGGAAACTACCCTTGATTTTTATCAGTTACTAGTACGGATTTGTCGATACTTCGCCACACTAAGAACAACTGTACACTGGCGTATAATGTTTGTTCGGCGGTATATACACTGGCTGATCACGGGATTCCACGATTTTGACAGACGGTTTCAACCGCTTCCCTCACCATCGTGGAGTAATGAATTTAAATAAATAAATATATAACCTTGTATTGGAAAATAGGCAATATACATTATTCAAGAATAACAACGGATTACAATTTCAAGGATAATCTTGGCTTCAAATAAACTATTACAAATGTTAAAAGAAAAAAATACCAATTAAAAAAAAAAATGTGTGGCACTCGGGGACTTCCGCGGTAAAGCTGCATAGCATTATTTATCAACTTATGCAATTAAAAAAAAAAAACGTTAAGCGTACGCTCGGCCGGAGGCGGAGTGGGGGGTGTTGGGTTATTTTCGTTTCGGAATTTCTTGATTCAGTCGCCGCGTTTAAAGTCCGAGCCCGCGATAAAAGCTATGCAATTTATAGCTTATCAATTAAATTAAAATCAAGATACATAAAAAAATTTTGGAAGTGTGTGTGTGTGTGTGTGTGTGCGCGTTAATTGTAGTTATATATGATTACATTTTCCAGACACCAAGGGTGGTGCAATACTAATAACATGAATACATCTTACTGTTTCACGTTGAACGAATTCCCTTTATTGATTCTACACACCTTTATTTGTCATAGAGAGATGAAATTCTGGCTCGATTTGTCTCTGCCTCAATCTGCAGTCTAGACTAATCCAAGGATTGAGTGCCCTTCTAAACTGTGCTGTGCTTGAGTAATACCACTTTATACCACCGATAAGTCAGTTAATATCAACGTTAGCCGGATCTAACCAATAGTATTGAACTGTCTTACTTTAGTAATCTATACTAATATTATAAAGCTGAAAAGTTCGTTTGTTTTTTGAATGCGGTAATCTCAGAAACTACTGGTCTGAATTGAAAAAATATTTTTCTGTTGGGTAGCCCATTTATCGAGGAAAGTTATAGGCTATATTGTTACGCTACGACCAATAGGAGCGGAGCAGCATTGAAAAATGTTGCAAAAATGAGGAAAATTGACGCATACGAAGTTGCGCGTCAGTCAAACCTGGATAACCGATTTGCTGCCATGGAAACCATAACAGATGTAAACCAGAAGCTCGTAAATGTGGTTCGGATACTCAGGGAAGCAGGTACGAGATTTTGTAATGTGTGCGTAAGGGCAAGAAGTCAAAGCTTTCGGAAAAGACTTTCGAGCTAATGAACAAACGACGTGAAAACCCACCCGTCATTTCGTCGGAAAAGCGCGCTCTAAACCAAGAGATCAATAAGCTTATACGTAACAACCTTCGGCACTCTAACACTCTCTCGATTAAAAGAGCGATCGAGCAGAACCGGGGCTAAGAATTTGTACAATCTCTTGGAAGAAGCCACCTGACGAAGTTGACCACAGCAAATGGAGAAGTCGTTTCTTCGAAGCCAGCAGTCCTCTCCGAAGTGGAAAGCTTCTATGGCCGGTTATTTTCGTTTTCGTTCGCATGCATCTCGACCTGATCCTGAAAATGAGGGTCCTAGAGCCACTCTAACAAGCCACTACACCGAAGACCTGCCAGAAGTCAACATTAACGAAATCGTGCTGGCTCTTAAACAGCTGAAAAATGGAAAAGCCCCTGGAGAGGATGGCGTTACAACAGAGCTGTTAAAGGCTGGAGGTAAACCCGTACTGAGCGAGCTCCAAAAGATCTTTAATGCTGTCCTGTTCGAAGGGAGAACTCCGGAGGCGGGGAGTAGAAGTGTAGTTGTCTCAACGCAAAACGGCTAGCAGAAGCTGGATGCGAGAAGCCGAGGATAGAACAAAGTGGCGTGCAATTGGAGAGGCCTCCGTCTGGCAGTGGATTGTGATAGGCTGATGATGAAGTTGCGTGGGTCAGCTAGTCATGATTATAATGCCAAAGTTAATATCAATGCGAAACGCTTATTAACAAATTTGCTTAGTAATCACAGATAAAAGAAATAAAAATAGGATTGTCATTGTAAACTTTTGCGATTTGTACACATTATAGAATTTTATAAGCTACGGGGCTCAATCGCGTAAATATTTTATTTGAAGGCTAAATTATCTTTGTTTTATTAATCGACGTTTCGACAGTATTGCAACAACCGTGGTCACCGGTAGACTGGTTGAGCTCAGCATCGCCTCCGTGAAGAGCGCGTTTCGGAAACTACCCTCCCTTGCTTTGTATCAATCACTATTACAGAAATTGCTAATGTTTACAATGTTTCTTTGTTTTAGGTAAGGTGACACATCTACTCACGACACGTCCACTCTGTTTGGCGTCTGGCTGTATAATGACCAATGGCGGCCAGGGGACGTTTCGTTTACTACTATAATTTATTAAAGTAGGTAGTATACTTATATCACATTCAGGATATCCTTTGTAAAGATTTTATAAATGTTTAAGCTAAGCTTAAGCACACTCTATAGGTTCTAACTTCAGGGTCGTTTGACTTGGGGCTGTCAATCTGCTCAATTACAAATATAACTTAAGTACACACGAGTCAATATCGATTCTTTGATGTTCACCTGACTTCAAACACCAACAAAGCCATACGAATTGCTTTCCCAGGATTCATCCAAGCATCACTTTAATCACTTAACCTGAAACCCGTCAGAAACCGTATGCTTTTTTTCTCGTTCTCGCTTAAACACACTCCAAAGGAACACTTCTTTGTAAAGAAACTACTCACAATGTTGCATGCCGACGTATTTTTATTTACTTCACAAAGAAACACGTGGAGTGTTGTTCAGTTCAATGAATACTAAATGTTTTATTACTGTTCTTACGAATGTAAGATAAAAAATAAAGCTATTTTTGTTTCTAGGTATCCTTGTTATTGTTAATGTATACTAGGTTTTTCTCGCAGGTTCTTGTTATAAAAGTATCATATGTACATCACTTTCTAGAATTCAAGATATGAAAGTGTGTTTGTTAGTTTATTCTCATTTCAAGCAACAACTATTTAACATGTATGCAACTTCGTCTGCGTAAATTTTCCCCGTTTTTGCAACATTTTTCTTTGCTGCTTCGCTCCTATTGGTTATAGCGTGATGTTAAATAGCCTAAAGCCTTCCTCGATAAATAGGTTATCCGACAGTGACGGATTTTTTTTTTTTAATTTGGACCATTAGTTCCTCAGATTATCGGGTTCAAACAAATAAATGAACTCTTCAGCTTTATAATATTAGTAAAGATTATAAAAATAATTTATAGTATGATATGCAGCTATTTTTTTTTTAATGTAAAATTGACGTTCATCTGAAATTCACATTGCCATATTGTTATTTTTTAAGCTGAGAACAGGCAAATTTTATATTCTGTTCATCACTGTCAATAGACATATCAGTGACTTCAAAGTTTAGTAAGTTAGTTTAAAATTAATACTTATTAATACAATAATTGCATTTTTGAACGACAGAAAAAATTAAGTCGAGACCTAAGAATCGTTTAATAATCCGTATACCAATCCGGGGCCGGAATTGAACCATCTATTCGGGACTATGTTACTAAACCTGAAAGTCTTCTACCCTTCTTTCTTTTTTCTATCTTTATTGTATTAATAAAGTAATTAGCAAGAAATGCCTATAAAAAATACTTACGCTTATTACCAAGTAGGTACCTTATGAAAAAAAAATGTAAACGATGCATTATGTATGGATGTATTGCGACCGTTGCCACGTGTAGACAGACTACCCGTGACCAATATGGCCTAAACAAAAACGTGACCCGACCGTTGCAATATGGTTGGGCAATAAACAAGGTATTATACGATTAAGCCCCGTAATATATATATATATATGTTCTTAATGTGACAAATCGCGAAAGTTTATCAACCTACATTTATGGTAATAACAAAACATTTACATATTCATAGATATCACCATCAAAAGCTACAACATACACATAAAATTATCACCAGACGTAGCCAACAAAATAAGATGTCGAACCAACTCTCAAAGAAATTCGTCTCGATAATAAATTCCAAGCACGGAGAACTGGGGACTTCTGATTCCTCCATCTTCGGGCACACGTCTTATTTGATCGTGATAGGTTATCTTTGAATTTCCTTTTATTTACATTTTATCTTTTTGATGTTTAATGAGACGTATTTTTTCTTTTTTTGTGTGTCCATTGGCGACTGCGCATTTCTATCGATTAGGGATATTAAGAGATGTTATTGCAGTTAGTTTGTAGAGAGTAATCTAAAGTTTGACTATTCTTATGTTCCGATAATATTTTTTTATTTTTCGATCTATATAGGTTAGTTTTTTTAAATATCTCCAATGCGCAGACACTGCTACTTCACAATTTTATAATAGTCATAGATGTACAACGTGTTTTTTTTTTATTTAAAAGACGTCTCCCGCAGTAGTGTACAAGCCCTGTGTCGCGGGGTACTTTAAAAACATACATGTCACAGACACAAAGTACAACCAGATTAGGTACAACAATTTGTGGATCACAAATAAATGGTGTCCCGTGTGGGAATCGAACCCACGACCCCTTGCGTAGCAGTCGGACACACTCCCACTGCGCCAAAAGGCAGTCGAATTTTTAATTTACTAATAACCTCCCGCTGGTGACTTCTCTACATAACTTTTTAATATCAGGTTAGGAAAATATTTCATATTTGAACCCGTTACTACCAACCATCGGTTTTTGAAATTACGACATTTACCACCTACAGACTCTCATCTTACTGGAGTAATATAATTGTTTTTTGTGAGGTTTAGGCCCTAAAACTGACATAAAACAATGATTTTACTCCTAGGTTTCAATATCATTATAAAGAAAAGTGTCGGTGGTAAGGGCTAATATGTTTTAGACTATAATAAGTCAAAAGCTATAAGTTATAAGTATATTACAAATCAGCCTGTATACACTACACAAATTGACTAGACTAACATTTTTTTATTTGTAAAGATAACTAGCAATGTGTGATTGTGGTCCCACATTACTAGCAATCCTGTTGACCCCTCCAGCTAAGCTCAGTGGCTTGTGCTAGAAGTGGGTTCACGTCGGTAGTATAATGGGTAGGATTAGAACCCGCGACCTCACGATTGCGGGAGACTTCTACACTACACAAATTACAATTTTATTTGCTTACATTAAAACCGTTGCATTACCTTATTATTAATGGTCTGAAAGTGAACCACTCTGCAAATTTTAAGGTTTGTAGGCCCAAGGTTTACCAAAAAATATTTTTTAAGATAACTTGTTTTATGGTATTGGGTCAATACTAGCAATCTTGTTAACCCGTCCAACTAATCTCAAAGACTTGTGTTAGGAGATGGTTTACATCGGTAGTTTCATGGGTAGGATTCGAACCCGTGACCTCACGATTGCGAGACCGACGTCTTACCCATTAGGCTATTGCCGTTTTATCTAATTCTTTAAAAACATTGTCGGGGCAGCTACCAAACAACTTTCATAACATCAAGCAATATATACCTAGTAAAATAAAGTAGGTACAATTTTAATTACTTACCCACATTATTTCAGTACAAGACGTGCCTATTAGGAGGTAAATAAAACCTTTCTCTTATTCTTATTTTGTAACCTTTGTAAAGGCACAGAGGAAGAAATGTTAGGTACTTTATTATTTTCAAACTGTCTCCATACCAACTTTCATTCTATATATACAATACATACAAATTTATATTTTCTATATATACAATACGATACGACCTTCGGTGCTCCAACACTCTTTTGATTAAAAGAGCGATCGAGCAGAACCGGGGGTCAAAAGTGTTCGTACAATCTCTTGGAAGAAGCCACCTGACGAAGTTGACCACAACAAGTGGAGAAGTCGTTTCTTCGAAGCCGGCAGTCCTCTCCGAAGTGGAAAGCTTCTATGGCCGGTTATACGCTTCGCATGCATCTCGACCTGATCCTGAAAATGAGGGTCCTAGAGCCACTCTAACACGCCACTACACCGAAGACCTGCCAGAAGTCAACATTGACGAAATCGTGCTGGCTCTTAAACAGCTGAAAAATGAAAAAGCCCCTGGAGAGGATGGCGTTACAACAGAACTGTTAAAAGCTGGAGGTAAACCCGTACTGAGGGAGCTCCAAAAGCTCTTTAATGCTGTTCTGTTTGAAGGGAGAACTCCGGAGGCGTGGAGTAGAAGTGTAGTCGTCTTGTTCTTCAAAAAAGGAGATAAGACCCGGCTGAAGAACTACCGACCTATTTCTCTTCTAAGCCACGTCTATAAGCTGTTTTCAAGAGTCATCACGAACCACCTTGCGCGAAGACTTGACGAATTCCAACCACCGGAACAGGCTGGATTTCGGAGCGGATATGGCATCCACATATACATATATAGACCACATCCACACAGTGCGGCAGATTATACAAAAGACCCAGGAGTATAATCAGCCCTTGTGTCTAGCATTCGTGGACTATGAGAAGGCCTTTGACTCGATTGAAATCTGGTCCGTTCTGGAGTCTCTGCAGCGATGCCAAGTAGATTGGCGATATATCCAAGTGATGAGATGTCTCTACGAAGCCGCCACCATGTCCGTCCAAGTACAGAATCAGCAAACAAAGCCTATACCATTGCATCGAGGAGTGAGGCAAGGGGACGTTATTTCCCCGAAACTATTCACAAATGCAATGGAGGATATGTTCAAGACGCAGCACTGGAAAGGGCGGGGCATCAACGTCAATGGTGAATACATCTCTCACTTGCGATTTGCAGATGACATTGTCATCATGGCGGAAACGCTGCAGGACCTGCAACGAATGCTGAATGACCTGGCTGACTCCTCTGTACGCATCGGCCTACGGATGAACTTGGATAAAACCAAGGTCATGTTCAATGAACATGTACTACCGGAACCGATAGCGGTGCACGGCGCCGTTCTCGAAGTTGTTGAAAAATATGTGTACCTCGGGCAGTCATTGCAGTAAGTTGAAACAACTTCGAGGACGAGGTGAACAGGAGAATTCGGTTGGGTTGGGCAGCGTTTGGTAAGCTACGTCAAGTCTTCTCATCGTCGATCCCACAATGTCTAAAGACTAAAGTCTTTAATCAGTGCGTCCTACCCGTCATGACATACGGAGGCGAAACGTGGACACTGACGGTACGGCTGGTCCGCAAGTTCAAAGTCGCTCAGCGGGCTATGGAAAGGGCTATGCTCGGAGTTTCTCTTAGGGACAAAATCAGAAATGAGGTGATCCGGCAGAGAACCAAAGTTATCGACATAGCCCACCGGATTAGCAAGTTGAAGTGGCAGTGGGCTGGCCATATACGCAAAACGGCTGGCAGGAGCTGGATGCGAGAAGCCGAAGATAGAATAAAGTGGCGTGCAATTGGAGAGGCCTATGTCCAGCAGTGGACTGCGATAGGCTGATGATGATGACATACAAATGGCCTAGCCGTTTGAAATGAAAGCTGCTACGCTCGAAAATTAACGCTTTCAATAAATACCTTTATTTTAATTGAGTTGAGTATAGCAACTCTTTATTTTAGTTTAAAGCGGCGGTAGCCTAGTGGGTAAGGCATTGGACTCGTAATCGTGAGGTCTCAAGCTCGAATCCTACCCATTATACTATCGATATGAACCCACCTTATCTGAAGGCGTTAACAGGATTGTTAAAAATGTGGGACCCTCAATCTGAAATCGCTAGTAATCTTATTAAAAAGAAGTTATATATTAGGTACATTTCAGCGTATAAAGTCACCAGGGATCTACACAAATGTCATTATCTTTAACGTTAAGGCATATTGCAATGGAATATTGTAAATATAGACTGCCTCTGTGGCGCGGTGGGAGTGTATCCGACTGCTACGCAAGAGGTCGTGGGTTCGATCCCCACCCAGGATAAAACTTTGTGTGATGAGCACGATGGTTTATTCTGTGTCTGGGTGTTATTTATCTATAATATGTATGTATTTAGAAATATATAAGTACGTTTATCAGTTGTCTGGTTTCCATAGTACAAGCTCTGCTTAGTTTGGGATCAGATGGCGTTGTGTGAGTGGTCCAAAGATATTATTATTATTATTATATTTAACATTAAGTTACGAAAAAAATCTCACATTTATAAACTTAATGTCAAATCCACATTATTTTCTTTTTTTCAAACGCCAACGATTATAGATATCGAAATGTGTCTAGACGCGTAGTGCTTAAAAATGAATTATGTTGGTATTGTAGATAAGTAAACAGGTTTTTTTTTCTAAACATTGATTACCGTCCAAACAGTAGCCACTTTTACTAAAACCTGTACTCACTTTGATAGTTATTAGTCATAGGTTAGTTTTTATTTCATGTTCTAAGCGAACAAAATTGTGTCTGTGCACGCGATAAATGGAACGTGAAATATAGTTACTTCTGTACTGTTTTCATTAGTAATTGTCTACGAGTTTCAATACATATCCTACGTTGTGAATGATTGTATTTTGTGCACTCATTTTTAAAAATGGAGATTGATATTTGCATTTATTTTTCAAAGGAAGAAAAGTTTGAAGTGAAGACCCAGGAATCGAACCCGAGACTTCCGTAAGCTAAACCGAGGCCCGAATCGAACCACCTATCTGGTCTATGTTACTAGATCCCAAAATTCTCTATCCTTTCATGCTCGCAAGTTAGGCCCTCGCATGCGCCATCTAGCCGGTAGTTAAAGATGGTGTCCTGGGTCTGTACTTAAAATTTTTCTACCTTTCAAAAATGCAATTATTATATTAATAAAGTAATTGGCAAGAAATGCGTATAAAAATTACTATAGAGGTAGATATTTTTAGAAGTCTGAATATTTTGAGCATAATAATACGTTACGTTACGGCGGCCAATCTTATCCGAGACTAACCAACTACGCAGTAGATATTATAGTCCACGAGTGTATGCGCAAACACAAGTCGACTCTATATTCACTCACTCTCATAGCCCGATGGGACGGACCGACACGACCGGGGAGAGATTGGGCGCAGCACAGACGGCTTAACGTGCTCTCCGTGGCATGAAACAAGATTTTTAGGAAACCGTTACCCATCTATGGACTAGCAGTGGTAACGTTGCTTAACCTCGCAGATATCTCGATCTGTTGGGGTGCCAATGAGTTAGGGACCATAAGTGGTCGTATAATCATCGTGATAAAGTTTCCATCGACTGCCTTTGTGGCGCGGTGGGAGTTTATCCGACTGATACGCAAGAGGTCGTGCGTTCGATCCCCACCCTGGATAAAACTTTGTGTGATGACACAAAATAAACATTTTGTGTCTGGGTATTATTTATCTATAATATGTATGTATTTAGAAATATATAAGTATGTTTTTCCGTTGTCTGGTTTCCATAGTACAAGCTCTGCTTAGTTTGGAATCAGGTAGCTTTGTGTGAGTTGTCCCAAGATACGAGTATTATATTATTATCTGGTTGCTTCCTTCCCGAAAGGCGATTGGAAGATGTCGCAATGTCTTCAATTTTTTGATTTACTAACATGACTGTTTCCTCAAGATGCTTTTCTTTACTGTTTGAGTACTATTGCTAATGGCATCTGAACTAAAATAAAGAACATGCGTGACTTCTACGAGTCCTTATATTGGTACTCTTTTAGAGAGGAGGCCTATGTTCCACCAGTTGGTTATCGCACAAGGTGCGCTCGATTGTTGGGGCTTAGAAATCAACGGCTCTTAAGCTGGGCCTTGAAATGGTTCAATATTACTCTGCAGTGGGCCTTCATAAAATCATAGAACTGTCAAACACTGTCGCTAAGAATAAAACATTTTCCTGGCAGTATAGTAAAGATCTAAAACTTAGAGTTCAAAATTTGATAAATTTCGTGAGAAATAAATTCGTATTACAATATTCTCGGTAAAGGCACACACAAATTAAAACATAATTGCTTACTCGTACATGTTTCCTGTTACATGGGCCTTAATTGGAGAAGACAAAATTTTACTTCAAATTATAACCAAATTACGCAGTAGATATTTTAATGATGAGACTTGAAGACATTTTGAAATTAATCCGGGGTAATATTTGTTGATTATGATTTTATTCTCTTGGGCATAAAACAGCAAAGTTTCAGTGTGCCTAATGCGAGTTTGTTTTACGTTAACGCGTTTGACACGATTAAAATGGCACTCCGATTGGGCCGCTCTAAGCTCTTAACCAATCAGAGACCCATACGCTGTTAACGTTTCGATCGCGTTAACGTAAAAACAGAAAAAAACTTCACAAAAACGTTACAGCAACGCATAGACATTGGTCACGGATACGATATCTCGGAACACCTTTGGCTCAGAGTGGTCCAAGATAGCCCAAGATATTATATTCGTAAATGATGTATAAACATTTGTGTATTTTTCGACAATGATCCATTTGTCTGAGTTTTGAATCCACCATTCACGGCTACAACTTCGTAGATTAGGGTCTTTATCAAGTTTGTTGTTTATGGGCCGAAAAGTAACACAGAATTATTTTTATTCCGAAAATGTTAATTTTGTATAAAATATGAAAGCAACATGTTGAATTTATTGATGAAAGTTTGCATCAGTATTTTTCTCGTAATTTGGTACGCTACAACATTGCTGTTTATTTGTGACTGTAGTCTGATTTAGTTAACAAACCAATAACTCCTATTATTGACATGTTAAAGCTTTACTTTACTTAGAAAGATGTTTAAATACAGGTAAATCACACATAGACAATTTACTATTGGAAATAACAAAAGTTAATGAGTGCACATTGAAAAACTCCGACATCCCTACTAATATATAAATGTGAATGTAAGTTTGTTTGTTACGCTTTTACGCGAAAACTACTCAACCGATCATCATGAAACTTTGTACACATGTTCTTGGAGGTATTAGAAGTAACATAGGATTATAAAAAAGGGGGAAAATTTACGCAGACGAAGTTGCGCGGGACAGCTAGTATGAGATAAAAAGGAAAAAACATAACTCTTCTTCTTACGCAGTCTAATAATTATTTTTAAAACAGTTTTACGGATTTTCATTAAACAAAGCTTAATGAAAACCATCTCGGCTTAAACTAACTTTTCTTTTTTGTATCGCAATACGCAACATTTTGTAAAAAGAAATGAGCAGGTTGGATTATGCTATTGTAACATAAATCAACAACAAACCAATACACTAAAAAGTGAGAAATAAAAACTTAATACAAGAAAATTAAAGCGACTTCCAAAATAAATATAAGGTAACTAAAAAGCAAAAAAATAATTAAAAATTTTGAAGTTGGTGCCTAAAACATAAAACTGCATTTCCTGGCACCAACTCCTCCTTCCTTATCAAAATCGATCCATTCATTTAGAAATGACTACGGCATAGATACATATACCCCTTTTTCAAATATTTAGTAACAGCATTTTAACTAACGAACGTTTTATATTTGTTTTTCATTCCATTTTTAAACTAGAATAGAAAAAGACAAAACATTGACTAGTTAAATATTAAGGACACCTGTTAAACCATAACACCCCTCTTTCTGTCGGGGATTATATTATAATACTAAGTATTTACGCACAATTACTCAAATCACCACCAATTCCCACCAAGCTAGTGTAATTCTGAAAGTAACAAATATAAGCCATCTAAGTACTTTACCTACCCATTACTACACAATAGCCTCTTAAAGACGGAATTGTGTTATTACATAGGTATTACAGAGGTAACTCTATAGGGATTTTGAATAAATGAACGAACAGGTCAAGTTAGGTATAAACCTAGCTGCGTAAATAAATAATTTGTTGTGAGAACAGGTACCTCTTCACTGGGTTTCAGACTTTTAAATAAGTCACGAGTTTTACTTTTCGAATAACGAAAACGACGTTAACCTAGAGTTTCGGGTAAAATAAGGTCAATGTCATTTGTAGAGTCACAGTCTAGTAAAAAAAAACATTTATTAAGTAGATTATAAGGGAGGGATCCCACCACCCACCCCCGATCTGTGAATCACCACGATTGAAGTAGTAAGGAAATGCCCTTAATACAACAATTGAAATAGATTGACAGACCGCACTCAAAAAGAGAGACCTGCAACAAAGAAAATTAGTGACAGGTACTCTCACCAAGTCGAGTGGTAGGCACCTACGGACCCTTGACTTGCAATATTCCGCTTCCACGAAGTGAAACTTCGACACGTGTTTCGCCTCTACACGAGGCATCCTCAGGACAGTTTGGCACCGAGCAAACTGTCATTTTTTTTGTTGCAGGTCTCTCTTTTTGAGTGCGGTCTGTCAATCTATTTCGATTGTTGTATTAAGGACATTTCCTTACTACTTCAATCGTGGTGATTCACAGATCGAGGGTGGGTGGTGGGATCCCTCCCTTATAATCTACTTAAGATGGATTTCCGCCATGTTACGCCTAATTCAATCGGTTATCTTAAAACATTTATTGTTATACAGTCGTTTGAAGAAACCGTCTAGACAGGACTATAATTGGCATAACGCAGGTGGAAGAACAGACTACGCTACAAACACAGCATAGTCTTTCAGGGCTGACGTATTTTTACCCGACTGCAGAGGAGGATGTGTGTTTGTATCCTTCTAATGTTTCTATGCCGCTCATAACTCCTCAAGGGCTAAACCGATTTTAATCAATGATACGTCATTAGATTCATCTTGACAGGACAATCGTGCGGGTGATGTGATGCGAGTGTCCCTGGGTACATAAAATTCTTAAAAAATCAAACAGAGTAATTTATGCGCGTTAATGTGTGTGTGTGTGTGTTTTTTTTTTATATAAAGAATTAAAACTTTAAGAGGCGAGTATGAAAATACATATGTTTAATCTATATGGAAAATAAAAAACAACGTTTATAATAAAACAAATAGGCTACATAGGCAAAAACAATTAGGCTGCTTCTGTGGAGCGGTGGGAGAGTGTCCGACTGCTACGCAAGAGTTCGTGGGTTCCACTCCCACACAGGACTACTTTGTTTGATCCACAAATTGTTGTTCCGTGTCTGGGTGTACTTTGTGTCCGTGACTTGTATGTTTGTAAAGTACCCCGCGACACAGGGCTTGTACAATATTGAGAGAGTAGTCTTTAAAAAAAATAGTTTAATATTAAATCACCTTGTAATTAACACAACGACTTAAAAGTACTAAATTAACAAAAAAATAAGACAAAAATCCCGCCTGCAAAAAGACAGAAACAAGATACCTTTATATTTAATATCATGCAGACGGAGGCACGACATTAAGTTCAACGAATTCATTAATGCTTCCGACTGCATGATATTAAATATGAAGGTTATCTTGTTACTGTCTTTTTAGACGTTGTCGTTCGTCACTTATCACAAATCAAAGAAGTTGTCCTACTATATGTTTTTTTATACTGTGTTGTAGAGCCTTGGAAAAGGTCTGACAAAGTGTGCTTATGTAAGCAAAAGGTACCTAATTAAATCAGCTTCTATAGAACCTTTTATAAATACGTTTAGAAGGAGTGAATACATTTTGAGAGAAATGGACGACGAAAAAATAAAACCTAACAATACTCAATTTTCGAGAACCTACTACTTTGTAGTTGTGAAGAAGTCCGTGTTAAACTATGGTCCTGTAATTTGTAATTTGGGGAAATTAGACAGACAAAAAGCTTTTCTAACTCAAAAAAAATGTGTCAGGGCTATAGTTGGTAAACCTCCATGGGAATCATGCAACTACTCGCTGTCTGACCTGTCTGATTAAATTTATATATTTGTATACATTTGTGTAAGATTTGCACGTCGCAAACGACAAAATGAATGTTGAACCAATGGCATCTTAATGCTCGACCTATAAAATAATATAAAAAGCGGCGGTAGCTTAATGGCTAAGGCATTGGTCTCGCAATCATGAGGTCGCGGATTCGAATCCTACCCATTATACTACCGACGTGAACCCACTCCTAACACAAGCCTTTGAGCTTAGCTGGAAGGGTTAACAGGATTGCTAGTAATGTGGGACCACAATCCCTCCTTGCTAGTTATCTTTTTTTAAAAAAATATATGTTTTAACATACAATATGTAATATACCTACATTTTAAGCAAATAAAAAAAAATTAATTCCATTTCAGTATTTCTATTGCTGCCGACTGCCGCAGTATCGAATGTGGAAAATCTAATTTTTTTATTGTTCCATATTTAAGGAAGTACACTGCAGTATCAAATAAAAAAAGTGAATTATATTTAATTATTCCATCCAGTTTTCAATCGAATAAAGCGACACTACTTAGTTAAGCGCCAAATACAATCGCATATGTCACGTTCGATACTGTTCTCAAGCAGATAAACCTATAAAAAAGAAATTATAGAAGAAAACAGTACCGAAACTACCACAAACTACTATTTTTTTATTTCTTCTAAACCTTGAATACTTTCGAAACTGCCTACCATATCACGCTACGACCAATATGAGCGAAGCAGCAATGAAAAATGTTGCAGAAAACGGGGAAAATTAAGGCAGACGAAATTGCGCGGGTCAGCTAGAAAAAATATAAGCTTCTTGTAAAGAATTCAATTAATTTTGTATTATATTTGCACAGGTTGTTTATTTTATTAAAAGCTTAAACAATATAAGATAAAATAACATGAAAAATATACTGATTTTCTTATTGAAACTTCAACTGTCTCACTGCTTAAGATATTTCTTAAAAAAAACATTATTTTTAAAATTATAAGCTTTTTAGAATTTTGTTAATTATACGTAGCAAGCTTTAAATTTTCAGTCATCTTAAAACTTCACTTGATAGCACTCGAACCAAGCGGAGATCAAACATTTTATCAACAAAATCTAACTTGAGTTTTTTCTCTACTCATCTACACTTCACTTCACTCATCTCAGCTCTTATCTCCCCTTATAAGTCATCGATCTCAACTTATGATATGTCAAACCAGTCAACTTTTAAGACGATTAATAACCCCTGCGGTGGATATTACAATGAAAATTTAAATCATGTGCTGTTCATAGCTCGCACATTAGGGTGAGTATACACTTGAGCATTTACTAGAGCATTACAATTTTATTGTAATGTTAAATTCTTACGAATGGTAATGCTAAGTTTTCTAAAGTATTTCTATGAAATGTAACGTTCTTGCTAATGTACGACGCTGTGGTGCTAGTAATTACAGCCTACTCTTTCTTTAAAACGAAATTCGTGAATTTTCGTTTACTTACATTTCTTAAGTTTACGGTGACTATTTTTGTAAATTTTTGGATAAGCACAAGAAGTTTTTCTAGTTTAAGTAGATTAAATAAATGTTTCTGGCTCTGTATATTACCACCTCATTTTTTATCGTAACTTAGTTTTCATTGAATTACTGTAGGCCTTCAGGTAAATGCTTTAAGGTAAGTGAACATTTAGCTGTAACATTTCTTTCTGTCTTGCCAACACCCGTCACCCGTGCTTGTGCCTTTGCTTGATGAAACGTTACACCAAAACGCTCGTTGGTTTTGAAAAACAGGTCGTAGCAAAACATCGAGTGTCATATTCGAAGTGTGGTTCGTGTAAATTTAACAACAGCGTATGCTTGACGTTCTGTTACTAGTATATGATCAAGTGTATACTCATCTTTACACAGGAGCTACGAAAGTTGGTAAAGGAAACTTTGCAAATACTCGTACCACTAATGAGTTGACAAACAGTTATTTCACTGTTTACTCAGAAAGTTGCACTACGAAGCTACAAGCGACTTGTCAACGAAAAGTATTTTATTTTTATATTTTGACATAAAGTTTTTTGGGGTCTTGTTTTTTATAACGTTGTCATAATACCTTTCTTCCTTTTTTGGGACCCGGAACGGCTGAATCGATTTTTTTTTTTTAATCTAGAAATATTCACGTTTTATCTAGCTTAGGGGTGCCACGAGTCTGTCCAAGTTCCCGTGGCACCCCCAGGGGGTATGTACCAGGTGTATCATGGGTCCGAAGTAAAAAACCATTTGCTTTCAGTACCATTTACAGAAAATTTATACTAATATTATACTAATATTTGTTTCAACGCAGCAATCTCAGGAACTACTGGTCCGAATTGAAAAGCTTTCACTGTTGGATAGCCCATTTATCGAGGAAGTCTATATAACACTATCTTCAAAGTCAAAGTCAAAGTCAAATATCTTTATTTCGTAAAATCAGGTTAATGATTATTTGAAAACGTCAAATTAAAACATACTAAAAATTTTATAAAATTATGAATGTTTGAAAAAAAAAACAAAATGAGGTTAGGTGGCAGTTCCAAGTGTAAAGCTCATGAGAAGAAGCTGCCAAGAAACTCATGTGCCACTCTTTTAAAATGATCAAGTTTTTCTTTACAAAAATAAATTTTACTGAATGAACCAGTGTGTTTGGTGAGTGTAATCGTTTATAAAATAAGGATAACTAAATAATAATACTATTAGTAACTCTAAAAGTATATATAAACGTATTCAGCAAACACAATACTTCACTTCTTACAAAGTAAATATGTATATATACATATAATCTTAAAGTACATTTTAATAGCCTGTGAGAGAAAGCAGTTCAATCCCAAGCGTGTTTGTCTTCCATATAATCAATTATTGAGTAGTAACTTTTCATACACAATTTTTTCTTAATGGTACACTTAAATTGCTTACAACTTTATTTTCGAATATCGCTAGGGATTTTATTGAAGAAACGTATACATTGGCCCCGAAATGATTTGTTTACTTTTTGTAACCTTGACGTTGGTACAACAAGTTTATGTTTGTTCCGCGTGTTAATATTTTGTATATCACATTTCTTACAGAAACTATCAATATTTTTGTGAACATATATAAGGTTTTCATAGATATACTGACATGCAACAGTCATGATATTGATTTGCTTAATTTTTTCTCTAAGTGAGTGTCTACTACTAAGATCTTAAATTGATCGAATAGCCCTCTTCTGCAGAACAAAAATGGTTTGAATGTCGGTAGCATTCCCCCACAGTAGAATACCATACGACATTAAACTATGAAAGTAACTAAAATAAACTAATCGCGCTGTTGCAACGTCTGTTAGCTGACGAATTTTTCTAACTGCGTACGCTGCAGAACTGAGTCTATTAGACAATTCACTTATATGTGGGCCCCACTGAAGCTTAGAATCTAGAGTAATTCCTAAAAACTTTGTGGTCTCTACAGGGTTCAACTCATCTTCTTTTATTTTTATAGTGGTTTTTACTGGTTTCACGTTAGGTGTTATAAATCGAATACATTTAGTCTTGCCCTCGTTTAAGAGTAAATTGTTAACATCAAACCAGTTAACCACTTTTGAGATAGCCATATTTACATCTTCAAAGTCTTTTTGCTGGCGTTTTAATTTAAATAAGAGTGATGTATCATCTGCAAACAGGACTATCTCATGATTATTTTTTACTAAATATGGTAAGTCGTTTATGTAATTTAAAAACAACAACGGCCCGAGAATAGAACCCTGTGGGACTCCCATTTTGACCACAGACCCCGGGGAGCGTTTACCATTAACATCAACTTTCTGAATCTTGTTACTCAGATAGGACGTAAGAAGATTCAGAGCTGTGTTTTGAATACCATAATGTTGCAATTTCCTGATTAATGTTTCATGCAGAACACAGTCAAATGCCTTAGATAAATCACAGAAGACGCCTAAAGCATCCTGCGATTCCTCCCAGGCGTCAAATACATGTTTTATAAGCTCCACACCAGCATCGGTTGTAGAGCGACCCCTAGTAAAACCAAATTGTTTAAAGTGTAATAATTTATTTTTGTAAAAGAAGTTCTGCATCTGATCATATATCATTTTTTCAAAGATTTTACTAAATGTTGGTAGTACTGATATGGGTCTAAAATTAGTGGGGTCAGACATACTACCTGATTTATACAATGGTATTACTTTACTATATTTCATTAAATCAGGAAATACACCACTATCTATACAATTATTAAATATAAAAGCCAAGTCCTGCGCAATAAAAGAAATTATAGACTTAGTATTCACAACTGAGTTACTCCAGAGGTCGGTAGTCTTCTTAACATTAATAGAATTAAAAGCTTTTATGACATCTATATGTGTAACATAATCAAATTGAAAAGTGATGTCACATTTATTAACATTTTTAATCAAGATAGACTCAGCTGCAAAAGGTGAGGAATTCAATGACTTTGTAGTAGAGACTGGTATGTCAGTAAAGAATTTTTCAAAAGCAGTGGCCACTTCTATGTCCGATGTGATGGTTTTCTTATGACCAATAGGAGCGGAGCAGCAATAAGAAATGTTGCAAAAACGGGGGAAATTTACGCAGACGAAGTTGCGCGGGACAGCTAGTAAATTAATAAACTCGTTAAACCGTTAACCCTTTTTCTTTTGAGTCAGGGGTTATAACAAGTTGACGTTGAAAACTAGATTCGGCAGAATTGTCGCCCTCGGCAGATATCATAAAAGAAAAAAATAATTGAAGACTAGATTCACTCTAGGTACTCACCTACTTTTGCCTACGCAACTTAAATAATGTGTTTTTATAGGCTGCTTCATAGTATTTAAAACATTTATGTAAAAGGGGGTGATCTGTAAAGGACCGAGCAAAACCACTTACCTAAATAAATAATTGAAAAGCTTTCATAATAAGTAATATTTTGAGAGAATAAAGTGTAATATTACTTAGAAACATTTTAATTAGGTATTTAATAAAATAATAATAATAATAATAAATTCTGAAACTAAGCAGAGCTTGTACTATGGAAACCAGACAACTACTATATATTTCTAAATACATACATATTATAGATAAATACCACACAGACACAAAATAAACCATCGTGCTCATCACACAAAGTTTTATCCTGGGTGGGGATCGAACCCACGACCTTCGGCTTAGCAGTGAGGGTCACTAACCACTAGGCCAACAGGCCAATTTACTTTAAAGCACGCGATTTTAGGTCGCTATTTCAATCCCAAATTATCTGCTGTGACCGTGGCGTGGACCATGATTATAAAACGTTATATTCTGATAAAATAGTCTGATCTATAAAATCTCATAACCAAACTGCCAAGGTCTCTCCTAATTTTTGCCACAATACTCGGCTCTCTGCCTTCCACATCCAGTCCAACCCAGCGACCTTCTTTATGTCCTCGATCCACCTTTCCGGGTTGTGAAGTCCAGGTCTCCACGCTCGGTCTCGTTTGTTCCAGTGGCCATCGGTTCTACGGCAGATATGCTCAGCCCATCACCACTCCAGCGTGCTTAACCTGAGAACTGTTAGGGAACTTAAATTCTTTATCAAATGACCTCATTGCGAATTTTATCTTCCGCAATAAAACTGGCTTATTTTATATAGGTATTTTCGACAATTTGCCCCTAATCAAATACACCTAACAAATCCTCATTAATACAATCACCTACAAATGTAATCAATTACCTAGTACATGTATTGTGGTAGGTAATTGTTTGATTACACTGGTAACAGTAATGTTGGATTGAATAACTAATGGATACTGGTAAAAGCTATATGGTTAATGGACAGTAAAGTCGTTTTAGTATAAGTACATTTTGGTATGCTGAAAACATCACATTTCCTTTTAATACTAAGTATACCTTTACCCGCCAAACTTTGTTAGCATCAGTATCCAAGTAATTTGACCATTAATTCTTTTACATTAGATTCTAGTAGTCATTGTCAGACTTAGTGTTCATTTCTGCTATTATCATGGTTTTAAATTTTGTTGATTCATTCCCATATGTTGGCGAGTATAGTCTATTAGTATTTTAACTCATAAAAAACTTTTAATTGCTATTTCAATATTAGGGCTGTTTAATTTCTCATCAGTTGCTATCTAGAATAGTATTATTTCTACGTTTTATACATTAATAATTTTGTGTCTGGGTGTTATTTATCTATAATATGTATGTATTTAGTAATATATAAGTATGTTTATCAGTTGTCAGGTTTCCACAGTACAAGCTATGCTTAGTTTGTAATCAGATAGCGTTGTGTGAGTTGTCCCATGATATTATTATTATACTAAAGGTATGTTCCGATATAAACTGTGATCAATGTTCAGTGCTTTTACTGGGGAGAAATTTGTTCCGTTAGGACTGACAGTATACTGCTGCAGTATTCTTGGGAAATATGTGATGTCATAAATCGTCACCATTATTGTACTGTGAGCTAGTGTTTTTAAGGTAAGGTGCTCACAGTTTCATCACGTGATCAAAAGCGACCAGAAATTTAAATTAATTCCATTGATTTAAACATTATTCAATTATTTCAATTAATAATTAGCTTGAATATTATTTTTTTAGATATAACTACATTAAAAAAATATTATTTCTTGTTAATCTTATAAGTTGTACCTACATACAAAATTATATAAACGTGGATGACAGTATACTGGACTGAGTTCCGTTTTAAACAGTACCCAGTATAGCTAACTGTTAAGAAACAGCTTCGCTGTATACTAAATTTACATCACACCTTACAGTGCTCCAGTGCATATCTAAACAAATGTTTTCCCTTGATCTTTCCTGTCACGAGGGTCAATTTTACGGTTTCTCTAATATATTAATTACTTATCTTATCTTACTCATAGTCTTTCATGTGTCTTTTTTAACGACTTAATTTTAGTCGTATTTTATAAACTCCTAATAACTCCTAATTTTTTTTCTTTTTTAAAGACGGCACCCGCAGTACGGTACAAGCCATGTGTCGCGGAGGACTTTACAAACATACAAGTCACGAACACAAATTACACCCAGACCCGGAACAACAATTTATGGATCACACAAAGTGATGTCCCGTGTGGTAATCGAACCCACGACCTCTTGCGTAGCAGTCGGACACACTCCCACCGCGTCACAGAGGCAGTCTTATTTCTTTTTTAAATATGTTCTTATTGCATTTTTCTTTTCAATGAACTTGTTTTTAAAATAATCCTTATCTAAACTTTGTGTTACTTTTGACTACGCTGTGTCAGGTAGATGATAATCTAGAGTTCTATCGATACGTCAAATACGAAAGGGCAAATATGCCAAACCAGTAATCATAGATATTGAATAAACTAATGGAAAACTTAGAAATAATCGAAACGTCTATCATAGCTACAAATGTGGATGATCGAACAAAAATCTAATGGAGTGGAATTTTCGCTTCGTAAATCTAGTACTATCCAGGGATCAACTGTATAGGATTATTTAGGCCGCATCAATTGATCCGATCGCTATCTGAATTGAAGTTTGGATATTGATAACCGAAATTATGTTTTAAAAAAATTGCTATACATTACATAACAGTATACTCTTCATCTATACTAATATTATAAAGCTGAAGAGTTTGTTTGTTTGTTTGAACGCGGTAATCTCAGGAACTACTGGTCTGAATTGAAAATTCTTTAGCTGTTGGATAGCCCATTTATCGAAGAATGCTATATAACATCACGCTACGACCAATAGAATCGGAGCAGCAATGAGAAATGTTGCAAAAACGGGGGAAATTTACGCACACGAAGTTGCGCGGGACAGCTTGTATAAATATATATAGGTCTTCTATATCTAATTATCTAAACTAATATAATAATTTGTATTTTTGTTTTTAAGTTAGACTCTACATGCTTTCGCTACTGACTGTGTCCACTTTGTGAATCTGAATATTAATTTCATAGAAATCATCTTGGTACAGCTCACATAAAGCCATCAGATCTAAGACAACTGATAAACATACTTATATATTTCTAAATACATACATATTATTGATAAATTACACCCAGACACAGAATAAAATATCGTGCTCATAACACATAGTTTTAGTCTGGGAGGGGATCGAACCCACGATCTCTGGATTAGCAGTCAGGGTCATTAACCACTAGACTATCAGGCCAGCCCTTCTGCAAGGTCCCATCTATCTATACATAATAAAAAATTCAACAAAATTAGGTGAGTGGTTTATACCTACGTGAAAATGTAACAGTAAGATAGAAAAAATAGACAGAGTCGGTTTCGCATTTATACAGATAGTACCGGTTAGTTAAAAATTGTAACAAGACGCATAAATTGAAAATGTGTTTTTTGCTTTTCTGTAAGCTTTACTGTATAAACAATGTTTATACAATATAGCCTAAGAACAAAGATGAAGTACTACGATTGTATGTATATTAATACAATACAGTTGTAGTACTTCACCGAGAACTCATAAAATATTAATTAAAACTTGTTTAATTGAAAACAAATATTATAAGAGACTACGAAGTACGAAAGGCTGAGATAACATTCTAGAATTGTAAAGAAAACGGACTAATTCTAATTCTGAAGAGGTTCTAACATTAAAGGTTAATCTACTAATGTAGGATAACTTTGATGTATCGATATCGTAAATTGAAGTAAAGCAGTTAATATATTAATATTTTTTTATAGTATAGTGTTGAATGTGACGAAGATGAATGGAAAAATTGGATGTGTATTGGAATGAGAACGGAAAATTTGGATGGTAAATATTCAAATATTTATAAATGGTTCTATTATTATTAGACGATTCGATTGGATATTTCTGACCGTATTCGTTCATGAATATTTAATAATGTTTGTGCATAGTTCTTATAATTATGGCACAGAAAAAAAGTTTAATCGTGTAAATATTCAGATGATGAAAGTAGGTAAATGTCAAAGTTCTATGATATTCATTTTTTTGTTAAGTATATTATGTTCAAACCAAGGTGACCTTGCTTGTTTCGAACAGTGTGGATGGCTGTTGCAAACCAAGTACCAAGTAAAAACGGTGGGCCACACAAAGCTCCCGCCAAGGTCACCTTGGGTTGTACGCTTGTTTCCAACTATCTGGAACATGCTTAACGGCATTAGTCCACCGCAGCTCGTCAACGGGAAATCATGACGTCGCCAAAGTAACGATGCATAGAAAAAGGCCCTTTTCACACTTTCCGGTTTGAATCCAGTCCGGCGCGAAGTGTTTACCCGTTTGTCCACCGTGCGTTTATCACTCGAGTGTTGTCATCCCAGCTGCCGAACTTCCGAGTAATCGATACGGTTTCGACAAAGCCAGGACTACTACAGTCCATCAAATCTAAGAGGTACCGTTTGACGTTTCATATTTTTCAAACCGAAACAACTTTGTTCATACGTACATTATTCAGTTTCGATAACCTTTTTCATAAAACCATGAATTTAGAAAGATTTCATTATTGTATCTAAAAATGTACAATTCTTAATACCTATCTAAATGTAATTGAAAACTTTCAAACAAAGCAAAATAACACATATTTACACAGTAAATAATTTCTAATAGTTATATTCTTGACCTCATTACAAAGTTACGTAGTTAGGTCACTGCACGTAGTGTTGCGACTCTTCGGATACACTTGTATGCAAAAAAATCGTTTACATATACGAAAAATCGAATGTATTATTTACAAATTACACTTGACAACCAAACAAATATTTTTTCATGTGAATGGGATTTATCTCACATATTACGATTACATAACTAAATAGTTATGTAATCGTAAAATATGAGATAAAACCCATTCACCAAAAATACGTATTTATAAATCAAATATATTTGCTTCTTTAAAAAGTTGTCGAAAGCGATTTGTCGATTTTTGATTTTCGCGCCCAAATAAGTCGGGGTTTCTCGCGCTAACGCTGTCGAAATAGTAAATGGAGTCAGGGATAGTGTTTTTTACATTTATTTTTGTGTATGATAGTATGGGTTTGCATATTACAGAGAAATAAACAAATTTTTAACAAGCACATCCATTGATTTTACAATTACAATTTTTTCTTCTAAGTCTTATTTCTACGTCTAAAACTAATAAAAATAAGGTATGTAGAACCCATTCACAAAAATGTTGTTGCCTGATGTTATAAATTTAACGACGTTACTGCGCGACCGCATAATGCACTGAATACTCAGATACCCTAAAATAAATTAATTTAATTATTTTTAGGTCAATAGGCAAAATCGCAGGTGTCCAAGTCTCTACAATTTTTTTTTTCTGGCAACACTGCCAACTACAAGCGCACGCGGTCCGCTCGGTCGGTTCGGCGTCAGCAGTCTCTCGCCATCTTGGAAGCTGACTGTGCGCGTACTTGCTTTCTCGTTTGTGTTTTACAATTTGTGACTTGGCTATTACTTTTCTGGACTGATCATTCTTTATCCGTTTACCTTGGCAATATTTATACTGGACTCCGAACTAAGCAAGTGTTTATTAATAATGTCGAAAAGAGGACGTACTTTGAACAGCCAGGCTCGTGAATTGGTAATGAAATTACACGAGTATTTTGAGCGTGAATCTCAAAATGGTGGACTTCTACTGCCAGTTACACAAGTTCGGGATCGCGTCGGTGAAGCTCTCGGTATTGGTAGCCGCACCGTTGGCAAAATATTAAGTGAAAAATATGGGCCTTCGGGGAGTGACAGTAACGTACTTCACACACCGAAAAAACGAAAAAGAAATAAACCTGTGACAGGCATCGATGAATTCGATAGTCATGCTATTAGAAACCATATATACGGGTATTTTACAAGAGGCGAATTTCCAACATTGGCAAAGTTATGTGCAACTTTAAAGGATGCCGGGCTGTATAAGGGAAGCATAGAGTCGTTGAGAACGGTAATAACAGGAATTGGCTTCAGATACAAAAAAGTTGACAAACGAAAAATTGTTATGGAGCGACATGACATAATTATGCAGCGACTAACATTCCTGCGCGAAGTTAAACAAATTATAAACTGGGATAATGTAATATTTTTGGACGAAACCTGGCTAAATTCCAACCATTCTGTGCCGAAAACATGGACTGATGATTCTGAAGCTTCGTGCTCGAAGGTGCCGATAGGAAAAGGTGGACGCCTCATAATATGCCATGCTGGGTCAGCGTCTACAGGCTTCGTGGAAAACTCTTTATTAGCTTTCCAATCCAAAAGCACTAAAGAGTATCATGAAGAAATGGACGCAGTAAGGTTCCGAGAGTGGTTCTTAAATTTATTACAGAATATCCCTCCTAACAGCACAATTATAATGGATAATGCCCCATACCACTCTGTGCAAATTGATAAAGCACCTACGTCAGCCAATAAGAAAGCAGATTTGGTGGCATGGCTGCAAAGAAAAGGAGTGGATGCCGACATGTCACTATTAAAAGCTGAATTATTACAGTTAGTGAAATTGCATAAACCACCAAAACCGACATATGTAATTGACCAATTGGCCGAAGAGCACGGGCACAAAGTCATACGACTTCCTCCGTACCATTGCCAATATAATGCCATTGAACTGATTTGGGCCCAAGTTAAAGGTAATATTTTATAATATTATAATAATAACACGAGTACTTCTAACATTTATAATTTAAACAATGGTTTTCGTCTGCTATCAAATAGTTACATTATTGTTTTACAGGTTATGCAGCAAGACACAACACAAAACCACCCTTCAGTGTCAAGAAAATGGAAGGTTTATTAAAGGAAGCATGTGCCCAAGTTACACAGGAAGATTGGAGTAAAGTAGTACAAAAAACTTCGAAAGAGACGTACACTTTGATAATGTAATGGACAATCAACTGGTCATTAATTTAAATGACGATGATGACGAAGACGACGATACTAGTACTAGTAGTGAATAAAAAAATATCCTAAACATTTCTTTTATTTAATTATAACAATAGTTTTCTTAAAATTCGGATATTATAGTAATCGATCTCTTAAAGTTCGGATATTATAGTAATCGATTTTTTCATCCCATCCCTATCATTCAATTGTCAGAACTGTCAAACGGTACTTCTTAGATTTGACGGACTGTAACTAGCCTCTGATATCGGTGCGGTGGACAAACGTTTGCCGTTGACGTCCCTAAAGGTTCATTTCCGTGCATGACGACCAATTGCGAGACACGCGCGGCAGAAGCGACAATAGTCAGAGTACGCGCGCAGCCTACGTCAGTCGTCGGCCGCACGCGTCTGTCGCAGACCTCGGAAACGGCGCCATACATTTTCATACTCTGACTATTGTCGCATAGACCGCGCGCGTCAGCCGCTCGTCGTAAGCCGCGCGCGGCTCTAGATCGGCCGCGATGCACGGAAATGAACTTTAACGGTAGACAACCGGCCAAAGTAAAATTAACTCGTTCACGGTGAAGTCCCGTTGACTGTATCATACAGTCGTCAATTCTCGTAAGATCTTCAACATCATTTGGTTATAGTAAGGAAGAAGAATTTATTCGACCGAACGTTGTCTGTACAAGATAGTAGAAATAATTAAAAAAATAAATGCGGTAGAATTCTCAAAAGAATTTCCATTTAACAAAGCGTTCTATCCGAACGGATGTTAAAACTCTTGTAAAAATACAAGTAAGGATGTCCGATAAGTTCGATACGAAGAGCAGAACAAGAAATTTTTGCATCAATGAATATGAAAATTGAATCGAAGACGGAGACTTCGCAAGAATTCACTTTTTCTAAGTAATTCCGTCGAACAATCATATTCTGGGCTTATCGCAAAATATCGGCAAGGGATTACATCAATAATATCGTGGTATTAGTATTTTTATTGGAAGAATAAAATGTTTATTGGTAACTGAGAACGTACAATTTGATACATAATATTCTTTGTGGTTTTTGTTTCTATGTGTTGCGTAATCGCTGTGGTTTTTCAAAGGATCAACTGTTAGTGTTGTTGTCGTTTTTAGGATTTAATGGATTGGTCAACAGTTATTCACTATTTTTAGTAGCTGTGAACGCATGTTATTTTATATATATTTTATCACTCGAATTTAAAATAAATTGTATTGCCCATCTGATGGTGAGCATTCAATATTCAATGTGAAAGCAACTCTGTCTGTCTGTTACGCTTTCAGGCTCAAAAAGCTAAATCGATTTAGATGAAATTTAGTATGAAGATAGTTTGAGTCTTGGGGAAGGACATAGGATAGTTTTTATCGCGATAACTGACATCCAAGCGGGCGGAGCCGCGGGCGAAAGCTAGTAATCTATAAACGTTAGCATAACCAGGCTAATTACTTGAACACCATTTATTTTTTAATGGACAACTCCTGCAGGGTCCAAGCTATGTGTCACAGGGATTTTACAATTACACTTATAATTAACGGTCACAAAGTGCAACTATATTGTCCTGTATATATATTTACAGATATGACAGAGCTATATATATTACATCCTGTATATATATTACAGATAAAACACTTTAAACTTGAAGTATCACATCGAAAAAAAAAAATGTGTGGCACTCGGGACTGCCGCGGTAAAGCTATTGCGTAGCATTTTTTTTTACCATATACATATACGTTAAGCGAACGCTCGGCCGAGCTACATGGTAGGCGGAGTGGGGTGTTAGGTTTTATTTTCGTTACGGAATTTCTTGATTCGGTCGCCACGCTCAAAGCCCGCGATAAAATCTATGCAATAGCTTAAAAAAAACAATATCCAGTGCCTGCTATGCTCTATCAATCCTTACAGAAACAACAAATGAAAGTGTGACTAGAAGTGCCTATTTCGGGAATGTCTATACATTATTACTGTATGGTATAATATACTGGGGTAACTCTACGAACGTGCAATCCACGTTCATTCTTCAGAAAATATGCCTTAAGACCATATATCAAATTAAAGAATCTGTGCATAGCACCTATTCTTTAAGATATATTTTTAGAACAAAAGCCTTTCTGACACTGATTGCAATTTATATACTAGAGCTGTCTTTATTTGTAAATAACAATATGTATTATATTAATTTGGCAACTAAGAGTAATATTCGCATCAAATGCAAATATAACATCCATCTTCCTATAATAAATAACATGATGTACTACAAAAGTATTTATATAACTGCAATCCGTGTTTATAGTAATTTACCTATAGATACTAAAAAACTTAATGAAAATATGTTTAAAAGAAATTTAAAAATATGGTTACCGTATATTTTTATGACTTTTACATTTAACGTATGCCAGTCCTATCATACCCTAAACTTAATAATAATTCCGACTAAAGTTAGATAAAAAGTTTGAACAAGACTTTTGCAGCATCTCCGTTTTGTTGAGATAAGATTTGGTGAAACATTCCCATATCAGTACTGTTCAAATTCAAAGCCAATATTACATTATTTCTAGTAGACTCATATCGGACACATTCCATTAACAAGTGGTGTAGATTCTCTACAATCCCACATCGTTCACAGTTGTGTGAGGTTAATTTCCTCATCATCAAGGCAAATTTATTAAATGGGTTACCGGATAATGTTTTTTATAATATGTTAGAATTCTTTAACAGAGCCTTAATTTAGTAAGTAAGTTTGTATGTACGTATTGCATATCCGACATGTTTAGATGTTGAACCAATGCAATCTAGACATTCAACCTTACTTGTACACAGTTCAGCAATAAATTCTTCTTTATACTCTTTATTTGTAGAGCAGTTGTATGCTTTTCCACTACGCCATCGCCACCGAGACAGTCATACCCTGCATTTTTAAAAGATCATTGTACGCCAACAGTACAATTTGGAATTATTTTATTAAACCACATCTGGTAGGAGTAGCTACAGTAATGTCAGCAGGTCAAAAGTTCACATTTTTTGTTTAACATTTTTAGTCGTTGTAAGATGCAAGGTAATTTGTTTTATTAACAAACTTCAAAACAGTAGGTTATTAACCTTGTTTTTTTCTTTTATTTGCCACTTCAAACATTTTGTAAACATTAAGATTTCTTATATTTTCGTACTGGCTTTTTAAAGCCTTTTGATTTAATACTCCACTAGAGGGTCTTAGAAAAAAAAGAAAGTATTTTTAAGAATTTTATATACCCAGTGACACTCGCGTTATCAAGATAAATCTAGTAACATATTATGTACTAACAAACACATATCATTAACTGTCACCCGCGGCTTTGCACTCGTTGATGATTTTACCCCCCGAAGGGTTTATTTTCACTGTTGATCATGAAACACTGAAACAAGTTTTTATTTTTAATTTTAAATCAAAATTTCACAGGTGTAAGACCTGTGAAATTTTGATTTTAAAATTGACGGAGTTTCATACGAACTTGCAACGCCTTTATTATCCCCTTAGAGGTTGATTTTCCAAAAACGCTGAAACACGTGTTTTTTATTTTAAACGAAAAAGCCGAATACGTACATTTTTTATTACAAAGGGTGTTAACATAAATAAAATAAATAAGTTTCACAAATTTCGTCAGTAGGTATTCTGACATGTAAATATTAAATAGATAGGTATACAAATTGATTGCCAGTGGGCGTAGCTTATAAACATTATGATTTACATTCCAAACTAAGCAAAAATAAAAAAGAAGGGGTAGGTACATTGACATAAATATCATGTCAATTCATTAAAGTTACTACAGGTTTAATATATGTCAAATATGTAAATGTCCCATCAAAATGTCAAAATTATCAAATTAAAATCTGTGAAACAATAATATTATCCTACATTTAAATAATATTAAAATTAAAGTAATATAGTCATTAATTGAATACATTTTATTTAATAACCATATAACAAAGCGGCGGTAGCCTAATGGCTAGGCATCGGTCTCACAATCGTGAGGTCGGGGGCTCAAATCCTACCCATTATAATACCGATGTGAACCCACTCCTAACACAAGCCATTGAGCTTAGCTTACATTATTTTTTTTTTTAAATCTTTATTTTAACTTCTTTATTTAACGACAAAACTATTCCACCGATTTAACTTTAAAACTGTCATAGTTTCATACCAACTTGCAACCCCTCTTAAGATACGAATTTTTAAAAATCCTTTTTATAATTGATGTCTACAACATTAATAGCATCAATTGCCGAAATCCGTAATCAGGTTTAGGCTCTGCGTTGATGAACCAGTCAGTCAGGACAAGTTATTATATTCGTTAACCCCTAAAGAGTTAAGAGCGGACATAGGAATATTAAGAGGATATATACATACACGTTAAACACATAACCCTCCACCGCAGTCGTGTAAAAAGAGGTTTTTTTTTTCAACTGCAATGTCTACTTAACCCCTACATCCCACCAGACGAATCTCTATAAATACCAACTAGCCTGCAAGGTATTAAATACGACAACGGAACCTAAAAAACCGCAATCTATTAACCCAGTACGACTTACAACAGCAAGATTAAATATGACTATAGGAAAAATTCACTGGCTCTGGAAATTCGTTAGCTACCCTTTCAAACTTAGTCTGATTCACTAGCCTATGACGGTTTTTCGAATAAGACCTTTGGGATTACTGCCTTTGCAATGAGATCCGCCAGTCTGCATATTTTTCGCTTCACTTCGATTTATTATCTCCCGTAAGGGATTAGGCTTGGCTTTTGCTCGGGTACACATCACAGGGATTTTAATATGACATAAAACATAAATGGATATATATCCACAGTTTGTTTTTGAATGTTGATGTGAAATTTTGGACCGTGATTTAGAATGAAAGGAGTTTTTTTTCATCAAATCCTCTTTAAATTGAAGTGGGATAAGGGTGTGAGTGGCTTGGATGGAGTGAAAGGGTTTTATGTTAAGCGGTTTTATACTGATAAGCCCATAGGTAAATTGTCTTTTACAGATTAAAAACATGTTTTGAAAACACGTGGCGTGATTGAGGTAAGTAGCATAGAACATCGAGCAAAACAGAAGGAAAGATTCATACAACACACTTATAGATGCTACACACACATTATCGGGTCGGCATGTTCGGTTCGGCAGCATTTACCGAATCGAAAGTGCCGCAACTTCTTCACGTGTTCAATTGCATTAGCAAGTGTCGACAGGCGCGGATTCAGAACTTTGTTCTGGGGTTGGGGAGGGGGCAACATTTGACTCAAGCGGTCAAGTGTGAGTCACTCGCATGTTGTGGAAGGCATTTGTTCCAACACTGGTACACTCCGATGCATTATTATTCTAAAATTATTAAGTTCCCAAAAAAAAAAGTCATTCAGTCGAGTCTGTTGCCAGTTGTATTTGCGCCTGCGACCGGGCAGCAGTGTGGGGCTAGAGGACAGATTTTGGTTAGAGCGAGATCAAATTCTGACGCCTCAATATTGCTGAAGTGTGAGGGGAGAGTGCAACGCGATACCGTCTAAGTCACTTCACATGATAGGGTGGGGTATGGACGCCAATCGTTACAATTTAATTTAGCGCTCTTTTCAAATCATTTTAGCCCTCTTGATAGCTTTTAACACCCTAGATTCCTTAACTGGAGGACGCTTTTGGAGCCTTCTAACCTATGGCTCTGAAGCGGCCGCTCCAATCGCCCTGTGGACGAGCCGTTTATTTAATTCGGCCCGAGACATTCATCGACACATCGGTTTTGCCTTGCTATGCCGAATGATACCGGCCCGCTTGTACAGGGTCTGTCATTAAACCCGTTAGCTGAATGTTAACCTGTTAGCAGGCTGTAAGAAAATAATATTTTTATGTCAGGGTTGCCAACAGTTTCACTGCCTCTGTGGCGCGGTGGGAGTGTATCCGACTGCTACGCAATAGGTCGTGGGTTCGATCCCCACCCAGGATAATACTTTGTGTGATCAGCACGATGGTTTATTCTGTGTCTGGGCGTTCTTTATCTATAATATGTATGTATTTAGAAAAATACAAGTATATTTATCGGTTGTCTGGTTTCCATAGTACAAGCTCTGCTTAGTATATGATAAGATAGCTTTGTGTGAGTTGTCCCTAGATATTATTATTATTATTAGTGTGAAAATAGCGTACCTTTTTGTGTTTTTTGTCTGAATTTCACTTCTGTAAACGTACAGCAACTCAAGGTATATCAGACCACTTTGGTTTGAGATGACCTGTCCGTTATGTCTGTGTAGAGTCTGTATGGAGAGTAGTCATAAATATTATTTGGTCTGTTGGACTAGTGGTTAGCGACACTGACTGCTAAGCCGTAGGTCGTGGGTTCGATCCCCACCCAGGATAAAATTTTGTGTGTTGAGCACGATGGTTTTTTCTGTGTCTGGGTGTAATTAATTCTATATTATATATGTATTTAAAAACATATAATAATATTTATCACTTGTCTAGTTACCATAGTACAGGTTTTGCCTAGTTTGGGATCAGATAGCGTTGTGTGAGTTGTCCCAAGACATTATTATTATTATTAAATGTCTTCTTTTTCTTTTTAATATAAACATTTTTGAAGTTAGTAACGGTAGCCTAGTGGTTAACGGTAGGCCTCGTATTCATATCTAGAGATCGCGGGATCGAATCCCACCTGGTAAACTACCAACGTGAACCCACTACTTCCACAAATAATTTAGCTTAGCTGAAAGGGTTTAGGGTAAGGGACATAGTAATCTTTTACCAAATAAAAAAGTCGTTAAATTAAAAATTAAATCGTTAAATTTAATTACACATTCTGATAATAATAATAATAATAATAATAATATCAATGATAACTCACACAACGTGTGTGAATAAACATTAAGTATGGAAGCATGCAATATTTACTTCCTTCATAAGACAGAATGCTAAGTTATGTACTAGCCGAGATGCTTAATTTCGCAGTTAAGCAATATGAAAATATATATATTATGGGTCTTAAATGCGTGAATAATTTAAGGTCAAATACCTTGTTTATTGCCCGACGTTTCGACCGTATTACTACGGCCATGGTCACGGGTAGACTCACATTTAAGCTCAAAACAGAAAGAACGTTCATGTATGTACTACGACTTTTGTGCCTACACTCGCACACGCGGACCTAATGAGCATCCGCAACACGTGAGTGTGGCACTCGCTCTGTCTATGGTCCGTCTTGTTCTGATTCTCTACGTCTATGACGATATCTATGTGTGTGCTAGATTTATGGCTATGTAAATAGCCATGAATATAATATTAATCAATTTGGATATGTTGTTGTATTTTGAGATCAGAGAATTGAAGTATCAATCTCTAATATGTGTAGCTGAAAAGTTTAAGCGTAATGAGATGCTGACATTCTAAGTATCTATACTATATACTATCTATACTAATATTATAAAGCGGAAGAGTTTGTTTGTTTGTTTGCTTTGTTTGTTTGTTTGTTTGTTTGTTTAAACGCGCTAATCTCAGGAACTACTGGTCCGATTTGAAAAAATCTTTTTTCATTGGATAGCCCATTTATCGAGGAAGGCTACAGGCTATATAACATCGCGCTACGTCTAATAGGAGCGGAGCAGCGACGAGAAATGTTGCAAAAACGGGAAAAAATTACGCATACGAAGTTGCGCGGGACAGCTAGTAGTTCTTATGAAGAAGTACTTACCTACAGTTGTTTATATGTTGTACAAAATTAACATTAAAGAAGAAGGTACATAGTAGAATAACAAATAACTACATGTGGTTATTAGTACTTTCTTACTCATGTAATACATTTGAACTGATGCTAAACTAACAAAGTGACTGCCTCTGTGGCGCGGTGGGAATGTATCCGACTGCTACGCAAGAGGTCGTGGGTTCGATCCCCACCCAGGATAATACTTTGTGTGATCAGCACGATGGTTTATTCTGCGTCTGGGCGTTCTTTATCTATAATATGTATGTATTTAGAAAAATACAAGTATATTTATCGGTTGTCTGGTTTCCATAGTACAAGCTCTGCTTAGTATATGATAAGATAGCTTTGTGTGAGTTGTCCCTAGATATTATTATTATTATTAGTGTGAAAATAGCGTACCTTTTTGAGTTTTTTGTCTGAATTTCACTTCTGTAAACGTACAGCAACTCAAGGTATATCAGACCACTTTGGTTTGAGATGACCTGTCCGTTATGTCTGTGTAGAGTCTGTATGGAGAGTAGTCATAAATATTATTTGGTCTGTAGGATAAAACTTTGTGTGATGAGCACGATGGTTTATTCTGTGTCTGAGTATTTATCTATAATATGTATGTATTTAGAAATATATAAGTATGTTTATCAGTTGTCTGGTTGCCATAGTACAAGCCCAGCTTAATTTGAGATCAGATAGCGTTGTGTGAGTTGTCCCAAGATATTATTATTATTAATGTTGTTAGCTTTAAAAAGTATTACATACTAGCTGTGCCCGCGACTTCGTTCGCGTGGAAGTTGGGTTTATATTAAGGTAGTTTATGTTACAATTTAACTTCTGTGTAAAACATATTGGAAACATGCTCCACAATGCTCTGTGGCATCTATGGATATTAGGGCCTAGCTCTAATCAGGGCCCGACCTATGGCAAGGCAAGCCAAGCAAATGCCCAGTGCAGCAAAATGAAGGGCGACAAAGTTTATGGCGCCAGACGGTTAGAAGACAAATTATAATAGTATTTTACCAAAATGATTTGCATCACATCAAATATTACTATTATCGGTTTCGGGTTAAATGAAGCCCGAAACCGCCCAAGTACTCGCGCGAAATAGGGCTAGTGTGAGATAAGTTTTTGAAAAATTTATCCTGTTTTTAAAACATTGCATTCCCGCGGTACTGTGATGCGTGTTCAAACAAACAGACAACATTCAAACGTTTCTAAAAGATACACTGAATTAGTATATCTTTTAGAAACGTTTACTTATTTCTTTATGATGTCTACATTGGTGAATTAAAAAATAGGTGTGTCAACCTGTCGTAGCCGAGGATAGAACAAAGTGGCGTGCAATTAGAGAGGCCTATGTCCAGCAGTGGACTGCGATAGGCTGATGATGATGATGATGAACCTGTCGTTAATTAAGATCATCATAAATTCATATCCCTCTACGTAAGAATTTCAGATTTATTTTTTAAATCAATTTACCTGATTCTGTTTCATTTGTATTTAAACGCCATCTATTTTCAAAACTGGATAAGTTTATTTTAATACTTGATGACTTTAAATTAAATTATACTTAAACTATCATGCATATTAAACGTAGGTAAGCAAGGTATTTAACCTAAAATTATTCACGCGATTAAGACCCGTAATATATATATATATATATATATATATATATATATATATTCATAATAGCTGTGCCCGCGACTTCGTTCGCGTGAAAGTCGGGTTTAAATTAAGGTAGTTTAGGTAACGAAATAACTTCTGTGTAAATATGTTGGAAACAGTCCTGTTGACTAAATACTTACTAAATAAAAATCGATCTGTTCTATTCTTTTAGATAGTTAGTTTGGTGTGCGGCTTAAGAAGTGGATTTTCTGTTGTTTTTGTTTCATTCTTTCAACGTTATACCTACTTATTACCTAATAATTTTTAATAGAATTTGTACGAAAATGTTGTTACTTCTCATGTGATCGTAAACTTGTAAAGCCTAAGTACTTAACTGTGATAGTTTTCCTTATAATTTTAGTATTTATACTACTACCCTGATTTTTTTCACATACCCAACATCAACCATTTAGCTGGCAGGGGGACACTTGACTCTAACAAAAATGTTCACTATAAAGCCTAATATTATACACAAAGGAATCCTTAAATCTAAAAATAGTCTTCACAAACCCTAAACGCTTTTTAAAAGACCTATCTAATGATATCACACACGATGGGGTAGGTAGGTGAGAAAAAAATCACATCCCCACTTTACATATAAGAGAGGTACCCTTAAAAATATAATGATTTTCAAGATTTTGTTCTTTCACTTTATCACGTGGTGGTACGGTTGACAAACAACGACCCCCCTCCTCCCGTCACCCGAACTACTCACACTTGACCGATGTTGAGCCATTCATTATCGTTGAATTGATGAACACGTAATCTCCGACCATAACCCCAAAACATGATCCTCGATGCACCTGTGTGATGCGTGGTCAAACAAACGGACAGACAGACAAACATTTCTAAAAATTATAGCAATGTGTTTCTTTTTAAAACTTCTTTTACTAAGTATAGAACGTTGAATACATCTACTTTTGAGAATGTTGCCACTCAGCATCTCAAGCACCTATACCCTAATATATGTTTTCACAAATAAGGAATTATTTGATCACGGTGAACAATTTGATTTCATAGATGGCGCTACATGTTTTTTTTTTTACGTGTGTAATGTCTTTTTTTTAGACGAACACATCATTTCTGGAAAATGTCGAATACTTTTTAATTATAATGTAATATTGTTTTTCATTTCTACTACGTTTAATTAATTACTCTCAGCAGTGCATGCAATACCTATAATTAACTTACCTACGTGCATAATTTACTTGATTTTTAATATAAAAAAATAATAACCAAAGTAAATAAGTTACTAACGGTCGAAAAAATAACTAAAAGATTGAGAAAAATATTAAAAAAGGATAAAGACAATTTAAAAAAATACAAAAAGAACACAGTCAGTTATCGGATTCGAGCCCGGGACTTCGTCGTCAAAGTCCGCTAGCATAGCTTCGAGGCTATACTGTTCGCTACTTGCCACGTCAAAATAACTGTTCTTATGAAACTTAACAATGTTGTGTTTAGCTCCTTTTAGTTTTAGCGTGAAGTTATGTATTCCATGGGTTACAATTATAGATAATGTCTAATTGTGGAAAATTTTGTGATAAACCATTGTGGTGCGACAAAAAATACGTTGCTACTCGTTCCCCATAGACGTTAGCGTAATGATTCATAATGTAAATAATGTCCTATAGTATTTACTATAAAACTGCAAATTTTCATAAAGATCCATCTAGTAGTTACTGTTTTATAACGAAAAATAGCTACAGACATTATCCCTTACTGCTTAGCTCCTATGGGAAAAAGCGTGATAATTTATAGCCTAAATGTTAATCTGCATCTATTAGATTGCACGTGCAAAATTTCAACAGAATCTGTACGGTAGTTTTTGCGTGATGCGTGTTCAAACAAACAGACAGACAGACAGACAGACAGACATTTCTAAAAATGCAGCAAAGTGTTTGAATACTCTTTTCGAACATTTCCTAATATTTTTTTTCACTTAGTTCGGCCATGTACAGACACGTGAAAGTTACAGTTTTATTATATGTATAGAAGATATAGATGTATAGATATAGATTTAATACAACGTTTAAACAACTGTAGGTAAGGACTTCTTTATTAGAACTATACTTAGAATATCAGCATCTCATTATGCTTAAACTTTCAAGCTACACATATTAGAGATAGACACTTCAATTCTCTGATCTCAACATACAACAACATTTCCTAATTGTTTAATATTAAATTCATGGCTATTTACATAGCCATAGATCTAGCACACACATAGATATCGTCACAGACGTAGAGAATCAGAACAAGACGGACCATAGACAGAGCGAGTGCCAGCTCACGTACCTACTGCGGATACTCATTAGATACGCGCGTGCGAGTGTAGGTACAAAAGTCGTAGTACATACATGAACGTTCTTTCTGTACTCTCTTTATTTTATACTTAAATGCAAAATTAAGCATCTCGGCTAGTTTCAGGAGCGTTTTGTAATAAGCTTGCATTCTATACGGTATTCTGTGCTTTAAGCTCCCTTCAAAAATCTTTTAAAAGAAAATATTCCACATCTCTATTCAGCCAACACTATTATTCAATAACAAAAACATACAGAATGGAGAAGGGTTGCCGTAAGAATAATATTATATCTTATACCGTAATCCACCACTTTAAGCTTTTCTTTTAAGAAACTTCCTGTACAGTTGCCTTGGAAAATTGCTTCGTATTTTTTTGGTATAATTATAATGATACTACCGTTGTTACCTTTCTGTATAAAGATGCTTTGAAAATAATGTTTATTTTTATATGAAATTTCTTTGTCAATAGAAATTGAAATCGTTAATGTGTTACTTTAGTGCGATTTTTGCTAGTATGATTTGTACCAATTATGTGTTATTTTTAGCGTTGCCTCTTTAGATTCCATTTATTTCGGTCTTCGGAAAGCTACCTTTGATAAAATAATAAAATAAAACGTATTTATACAACATAAATAAGAAAACAAGGCGCACTTTAACTAGATAAAGGATATTAAAATAAAATCAATCTAAAGCAGCATTTCAGACGTTATAAAGAAGCAAAGAATTTATCTCTTTGAAAAATACATCTGCGCCAAATTGCTTTCTTAAGTAAAAGATAATCTTCTTTTCTAAGAAATTACGACGTGTCTGCAATTAGCAGATTAAAAAAGAACTATTCACATTTTCTTTGCAATCCTATTTTAACTTTAAAGGCGAAATAAATGTGAAAATATTATCTATTTTACTTCAAGCGACGCTTTTAATTGATGAGCTCACAATAAGATGTTGACAATAAATGCTAAAGAAGCTTTACTAAGTTCACGCTACACTTAATCAAATTAATTTTGCAAACAAAAACAGCGCTGCCCTGAGAAGCCTTTGATATAGTTCAGAAATTTTGTTACATTAGTTTTATATAAAATTAAAATTTTATGGCTAAAGAAATAAACACACTGTGGTCTGGAAGTATTGATCGCCCTAAATACAATTCATCTAACTATGAACTTATGGAATTTCAAGTTTAATCAGTCCATGTTTTAGGATTGGTCATCTTGCAACATGGTCTATACGCAACATCTTTATATGGTTGACTAAACGAATAATAACATCGACGCCTTACATTTTTTTTTAAATGACCAGTCCCGCGTTAGGGTACAAGCCCTGTGTCGCAGGGGACTTTACAAACATACAAGTCACTGACACAAAGTACACCCAGACTCGGAACAACAATTTGTGTATCACACAAAGTGGTGTCTCGTGTGGGAATCGAACCCACAACACTCCCTGCTACGCACCACAGAGGCAGTCATTACATAAGTACTACTAAACAGTTAGATACTATTTAAATAAATAATATTTTTAGAAATAATACAAATAATTCTAAAAATAAACTCATTCAACTAAGTGAATACGAATTCCAAAAATAATTTAGATGGACGTCCAATTTCTTCCACAGTGAAATAAATCACAACACCTACACTATTTTTCTTATACGACTGTACCGAGCGAGCTAGTGCCACGCACGAAATGGTACCCGAATATGTTTGACTCATATTTCCTTATCTTACTACCACGCATGAATAAAACATAAGGATGTTCCATACAACTGACAATTTTTTGTACGAAGACGTTGTTCCCGACCTTGATACAAATCTAGATTGTACTCTTTTACAAGTCCAACAGAGAACACTTTTTTGTTTTTTACGCATATGTTTTTACGACAGTGTCAAGCAATTTGGCTTAGCGTCATTTTTTCTGTTTGCGAACTAATGTTTGTGTTTATGCGGCACGTAATGGTGTCTAAATGGGGCGTTACAGAGACGTGTGATAGGAATACCGAAATTACTAACATTGGAATAAAAGCAAGTTATTATGAGAACAACGTTGGCATAGACAATGTTGATGGTACGAAAAGAATGAAGGGTAAACGCTATATAATAGAAGATAACGTTGAAATGGAAGGTTTTTGTGATGACGAATGAGACGGCGAAGCTGAAATTGGAAGCAATATAAATGGTGAAGTATGACGTCATAGTGACTGGTGAGGAAAATATGACGATGTTCGTGATTTATTTGGCGATGCAGCGGTGGTTTTGTGCGAATGGAAAATAGTTGGCACGTTTGTTGGTGACACCTAATATCGATATGCAGAAAAAGGAAGACAAAAGCTCATCAGATTTAAAGATTGTGTTTTTTTTTGTTTTTGACAACTTTGGCATTACGGTTGTCTTGCGGGGGACATAACAAACGTACAATTAACAAAACAAGTACATTCGGACTTCAGCCAACATTTATAAATCTCACTAAGCTCTGTGTCGTCTGGGAATCCTGTGAATCAGCCAGTCAATATTGAAGGATTTGCTCCTTCAATATTGACTAGCTCGTTGACAGGATATACAACGTTTTGTGTTGAAATCACCACTGTTCACTCATACATGATATCTAGTGTTGTAAAGGCCTTATTCTTCTATGACCAATATCTATACTAATATTATAAAGCGGAAGAGTTTGTTTGTTTGTTTGTTTAAACGCGCTAATCTCAGGAACTACTGGTCCGATTTGTTTTTTTTTTTGTTGGGTAGCCCAATTATCGAGGAAGGCTATAGGCTAAATATAATTAAGCTACGACTAATAGGAGCGGAGCAGCAATGAGAAATGTTTAAAAAACGGGGAAAATTTACGCAAACCAAGTTGCGCGGGACAGCTAGTATTGTAATAATTGTCAATTTGAAAAGTGTGGCTAAAAGTTTTATTGCCAAGTTTCTTTCTCATTGGCTTTACCTTTTGCAAACATGGCATTTAATGTTGAATATTTTTATTGGAAATTAAGTTCATAAAAGTTGCATTTTGTTACCTAAATGATTAAAGTACTTTGATATTAAAAGCTTTTTTCTTAGTGTACCGTTAGACAAAGTTTAAAACCCTCTACAAGTTAGTAACGAGTATAAAGTAAAAAAATATTTCTACAGAATAAATCCACAACGTTATTTTTTCAATGTTCACGATAACGTTATTACAGAGATACAATTTATAACAAGCGACCGTTTTATCTGTTCACACCTGTGAGTTGCACCTGCTGCCATTGTGTGTACAGAATCAAAAATAAATAAAATCATTGTAGAGCATTTTACTTATCGGTTTTTACATTTTGTACCTGTTGAATCTTAATTGTCTGTAATTTGTTATAAAATTTTAGGTAGGTACTGCAAAAAATATCAATTCGTCACGTCAGCAACATAATTTGTTACACGGGGTAATAAATGATTTTGCTGGCGGTATTTTTATAACTATGATTTTGCACGTATTTAAATATTATGTAGTTAGATTGCTATGTAGAGCCTAATATATACATTTATAAATTCGAAGGTGGCTCGTAAGAGTAAGGAAACGAATTGATGAAATGTAAAGTAATATCATTTTAAATCGAACTTAACGCGAGCGAAACCGTGAAGGAAAGCTAGTATTATACAGGGTGATTTTTAATAAACTGATAACCTCTCGCACTTGGCTTTATTATATTACACCAAATAACTTCTTTATATAATTAAAAAAATACAAATTAACTTTTCACTATCTATTACCTAAATTTGTCACACAACCATTTACCACACATCTGGGAGACTCTGGAGTAAAATCGATCTTCCTTTGTCAGATTTAGAGCCAAAACCTCACATTAATCAACGATTAGACTCCAGTAAAATAGTCTGTAGGTGTTAAGGTCATAACTCCGAAAAAAAGGGGTAGATGATTAAGGTTTAATATATTTAATATTTTCCAAACAAAGTAATTTAGTGTTAAAAATACAATAAATGAATTTTTGAAAGAGAATCGAACCCGAGACTTCCGTAAGCCAAACCAGGGCCGGAATCGAACCACCTATCTGGACTATGTTACTAGTAACATAGTCCAGATAGGTGGTTCGATTCCGGCCCTGGTTTGATGGTGAATGGAAGATGATGAATGGAAGGATAGAGAAATTTGGGGTCTAGACCCCAAATTTCTCTATCCTTCCATTATTATATTCCATATTTATTTAGTGTTATTTATAGAAGTCACCAAGAGGTTATCATTAAATTAAAAATCACCCTGTGTTATTAATAACAAATAAAGGACGAGTGTAAGCTGAGGGACCATGTTACTTTAAATTTGGAAAATTTAACTCAAATTTTTAGTTGAACAAATTATATTTTATTACTTACCTAAAGCAATTTCACTTTTACTGAGCTGTATTTTAGTGAAAATTGTCCAAAAAGTGTAGTCTTAATTCAGGTAAGACGTAAATTTAAAGCTCCTTCTGGACACGGCTCGCAGTAAGAGGAAGTATCTTTCTCTGGAACCGTAACCACCGGTAGCTTGGTCCCTGTACCCAATGCCGGAGGGACACTATTTTTATATTTTAAAATATATTTTATTTTTGTTACCTATTTAAAAATGTAATCTTATGTGTTGTATTAATAATGATAAAAATAATAATATCCACACAGAGGTAGTCTATACTACCTTTGTGGTGCGGTGGGAATATATCCGACTGCTACGCAAAGGTCGTGGCTTCGATCCCCACCCAGGATAAAACTTTGTGTGATGAGCACGATGGTTTATTCTGTGTCTGGGTGTTATTTATCTATAATATGTATGTATTTAGAAATATATAAGTATGTTTATCAGTTGTCTGGTTTCCATAGTACAACTTCTGCTTTGTTTGGGATCAGATGGCATTGTGGAAGTTGTCCCCAAAATATTATTATTATTATATCTTAATAATGTCTCGGGACAACTCACATAACGGTATAGCGTTGTGTGAGTCCCTAAACTAAACAGAGTTTATGCTATGTCAACCAGACAACTAATTTATTTTTAAGTACATACATATTATGAATCAATAACCCCCAGATACAGAATAAACCATCGTGCTCATCACACAAAGTGTTATCCTGGGTTAAAACTTTGTGTGATGAGCACCTATAACCGCATCATAATCTGTTGCGTGGTTTAGGAGGAGTTAGCAGATACACAGACAGACGCGGAAAGGCGACTTTTTATGGTTCCGTAGCAAAAATGGCAAAACGGAACCCAGAGACTGTTGTTGTTAGAGGGCTATAATTTTGCATGGATACACATATTTCTTACGCCAACAAAGCGGAAGAATGATATCTTAAAATACTTTTTTTTAGTTTACCTCCCTTTTTTCGAAGTAGTAGTATACATAGTGAAATTCGAAAACTATCACACCTAAGTAGGCTTTACAAGTTTACTAGTAACAGCTGATCAAATAAGAAGTAACACAATTTTCGTATAAATAAAAAACGAAAACTATCACACATAAGTACGTATACTATTGTATAGTTATGTATAAAGGTATATATGTATGTATGTATTTTTGTAAGTATGATTACTATTGTATAGTTATATTGGATTTTAGTATTTATTTTATATTCTCTATCTAGCTATTTTCATTTGTGTATTATGTAAGAATAATAGGAAGTTTTTATTTTACAATTAGGTTACTGCACCTACACATTCCATTTCTACATCACCCTAAGGTAGATTGGCAGAGAATGCTTTTAGCATTAAGTCTACCTTTGTACAACTTTGTGCATAAAGTATTAAATAAAAAATAAAATAAATAAGTAGGCTTTACAAGTTTACGAGTACCAGCTGATTAAATAAGAAGTAACAAAATTTTCGTGTAAATTCCATTGAAAATTATTAATTAGTAGGTATATCGTAGTAAATATGAAACAAAAGCAACAGAAAACCCACTTCCTAAGCCACATTATTTGGATGATGGGGGGAACTACGGAACTCTACATTGTGCGTATTTAAATTATTATATGTTGTCACTGCGCAGCATCATACGTTTATTGCGATGATTCGTTTGCGCTTTACCTAAAAACCTCTGTTTATCTCTTTCTTACAATAGTTACGGCCTATATTACGTTGACATGCCTTCCTTTTCATCTCGTAGGATGTTATTGTATTTAACGTAGCCAGTTTTTCGCAGTTTTGTTAGCCTTTAACGTCTCTACATGTGAAACCTCATTGATTACTTCTGATTCTTTTTCGTGATTTCGTGAGGTCGTAGGTTCGAATCCTACCCATTATACTACCGACGTGAACCCACTCCTAACACAAGCCATTGAGCTTAGCTGGAGGGGTTAACAGGATTGCTAGTAATGTGGGACCAAAATCCTACATTGTTAGTTATCTTATTTAAGAAAAAAAAAGAAACAATTTGGATTTTTTGCGTCACTCCAACTTCAGAATTTTCCATAATTTATGAATGTACACATAATTCAAGTTCGTTCCTATTTCCAAGTTCCTATCCAAAGCACACAATACATGCTATTTTTAGCTTCAGCAACTAGCTTTCTTCAGACTGCATCGATACTGTAGCTATGACGTTTTTCAACATAGTGCGTTCAGGTTTTGCATCTAAATTGCTCAATTTAGGGACTATATAGTCTTTAAATCAAGCGATACGATACTATACTTTAGCGATTGTCTATCGCTGTATCTTAATCAAAATATTCAACCCGTTTTTGATGCGGCATCTTAATTTCCCTTCTCAGAATCTCAATTAAGCTGTGATTGGTATTAGAATGTGTATGGAGTATATTGATTAGTCACTATACTAAAGCAGACATGGATGTGAACTGTTCATTAACAAAGTTGCAACAAACCTCTGTGGCGAGGTGGGAATGTGTCCGACTGCTACGCAAGAGGTCTTGGGTTCGATTCTCACACAGGAACCACTTTGTATGACTTGTATGTTTGTGAAGTCCCGAGCGACACAGGGTTAGTACTTAGGGTACGCGGGAGTCGTTTGAAAAAAAGTATTAAAGATTAAATGGTTGCAAAGCAACTTTGTTATTAAACATTTTATTTTAATTTCGGCTTAATGTTAGGTTACTACTGTCAGTCCTTAAAAGGATGACCGTTTTCAAAAACACAATGCGCCACCGCTTATGTCGGATTTCCGTCCCATCGGGCAATGAGTGAGGTAGTAGAGAGTGCACTTGTGCCTGCACAAACACTTGTGCACTATAATATAATATCTTGGAATAACTCACACAAAGCTATCTGATCCTAAACTAAGCAGAGCTTGTACTATGGAAACCAGATAACCGATAAACATACTTATTTATTTCTAAATACTATATTATAGATAACAATAACACCCAGATACAGAATAAACCATCGTGCTCATCACACAAAGTTTTATCCTGGGTGGGGATCGAACCCACGACCTCTTGCGTAGCAGTCGGATACACTCCCATCGCGCCACAGAGACAGTATAATATCTCCAGAGTAAGTAGTTGGCAAGCTTTTAATGAAATTGGCTGCCGTAATCTACGTCGGTTAAGAGACCTATATTTTTTTACATGCTAGCTAACATAAACCGGACAAGTAGGAGTCGGATTCTGACTATTTTAAAAAGTAATGTTAATTGGATTTTATCATTCAAAACTATAACTATTTATTATACGGGAATTAACGCGCATTGTTTACCTTAAAATTGCTTAACGTTTCGACCAGGTTGCACCGGCCTTGGTCACAAGCGGACTGTTTGTGACCACGGCCGGTGCAACCTGGTCGAAACGTCAAGCAATTTTAAGGTAAACAATGCGCGTTAATTCCCGTATAATAAATAGTTATAATCATGCAATGCGAAAGTTTTAATGTTAGTATCATTCAAAACTACTGAACTTATACAGATTATATTTATCAATGAAAAACGTCATAATTATTTTGAAGTTTCCACGATGTCATTGTATTTTAGAAAAAAATACGGAGATTTATCGCAATTATTGAATTAACAAATACTCAGCTGGCAATGTGTTTGGTATCAAATTAATGTGCTCTTTCATTTGTTTTACAAAAACAGTTAATTTTTTAATTAAAACAAAGTCTAAGTACTTTATTCATTTAGGTAACAAAATTTAGAATAGAATGATTCTACATTTAATGCCAATTTTGCAAGAATAAAGCCGTGAGAAAAGAACTTGGCAATAAAAACTAATGACCACATTTTAAAAACCAATTTTTACAATATCTTTATATATATATTTCTTGTGTGCGTGTGTATGTCACTGAACTCCTCCTAGACGGCTGGACCGATTTTGATGAAATTTTTTGTGTGAATTGAAGGGGATTCGAGGATGGTTTAGATTCACAATTGAACCCGATTTACAAAAAAAAGAGAGTCAAGACGAAGTTCGCCGGGACAGCTAGTATTTGTATATATACAGTTATGCCAGTAAGGTGCTGCAACTATTACACAATGAAACTCTCGCAAGCAATAACCATACTACGTAAAGTAGGTATAATCAAAACAAAACGATGAATACCCTACTATTTACATGCTTACCACACTTTATGAGTCTCATAATGAAAGAAAATGTCATCCGCACTTCAATAACGAATCTATTGACATCTCATTTATCGAAATCGTATAAGTAATTAAGGCGCTACAGTGGTCCATACGTAAATACAAATATATATGGGCTGTTTAAAACATTACCCTTCCTTTATGACTTCGCCGTAGTCGGCTAAAAAAATACACTAATATAATAAAAATTTCTTTACGGAGTTTTAACCCACAATTAACAAACAGACATAAAAAAAACACATTAGTTAGATGATCTAGGCTAGTGTTTTTAGGGTTCCGTAGCCAAAATGGCAAAAACGGAACCCTTATAGTTTCGTCATGTCCGTCTATCTGTCTGTCTGTCTGTATGTCCGTCCGTATGTCACAGGCTCAAACTCAAAGACTATTCAATTAATCCTAATAAAATTAGGTAAAAAGGTGTCTTGTAGTAACCGCTACTTAGTTTAATAGCTAAATAATAATAACAAATATTTTTAGGGGCGGCTCTCCATACATGTAACAGATGCTGAAAAATATTTTTTTTCAACAATTATCAACGTGTGGTACATCATTCGACAGGTTTTTTAAAAAACATTTTGAGGTTTCTAATAAACTTTTTTGATTGAGATTGATATATTTTTGGAAATAATCGCTCCGAAAGTTGCATAAATCGTGTCCCCTCCCCCCCTTTCAACCATGTAACCAAAAAATATGGAAAAAATCACAAAGATAGCGCTTAATAAATACTTTAAACTAAAATTATTTCGGATATGATCGGTCAAAAAACTGTGATTCTCAACAAAAGGGCGTTACTGCCATGAACATAAGCTCTTCTACTGATGCAATTGTTCAAGGCTACGGAACCCTACACTGAGCATGATCCGACATGCCCTTGCCCGATTTTTTTTAATATCTTCAATGAACAAACTACTACTATAAACTATAAACAAAACTAATACTATAAACAAAATACTACTATATACTTGTTGCGGTACCCACATATAATAATATAAAATAAATTGACACTTGACAGCTTGCGTCAAATCCTGAATCGCGATATAGAAGTTTTCACAGCTGCTAACTATAAATACAAGTTCCCAACGTTAACCGTTGGGCCGCAGCCCTCCAGGCACGATCACCTCGCCTGGTCGGAGGATCCTCCCTTTGTGTTGTAGGGACTTAACACATTGGCCTCCACATACTTTTATAATAGACATTCTAATTGGACATATAACATTATTACATTATTCAAGGAAATGTTGTTTTCATACATTATTATCTACTGGATACGTAACAAACAGTTAAGAGATTACCTGAATACCTAATACGAGTTAGTTCGATGTATCGATTCAAACGGGAATAGAATGAAGGTCTGATCGGAGTTTACATCAGTTTATGAAGGGCTTTGGATCGTTTGTAGGCAGTTGTAGCAACAATTTTCTATGAAACAATGTTCAAACTAAACATTCTCGTAGTCTTAGGTAGGAATAATGTTGGTAGGAATTCGAACTATTTTTGTAAACTAATTTAAAATGTTAGACCATGAAGTTATTGATTTTCTGGCTTAAGTTGTTTGGGTTAACATTTAAAATTAAACATTTTATCAAAGTAAGAATTATACATTTTTAATCATTCGTTTAAAATGTAAATTACAATTAAGTATTCATCATTAATGTATAAGTAAGTATTAAGTTTGTGAAGTAAAATTGTAATACTCGTAGATAATTTATTTTATAAAAATGTAAGTTAAGCTCATTCTCATTCATTTACTCATCAAAGCTTAGCCCAAACTCTTAGACCCAGATCTCTAATTTTGATATGATATGGGGTCGAACCCACGACCTCTGGCTTAGCAGTCAGTGTCACTAACCACTAGACGAACAGGCCAGTCAATATACACCCTGAACATATATTAAATGTACTTAAATCTATTTATTTTGTTCTCTGATAAAGACTATTCTTCGTTTCAGCAACAAAACCTCATTTACTATCGCATTTCCAAAAAAAACAGACATTTGAACTACATGAGGACCCGAAGTTTTCATTAAAACACAAAACCCGTACCACAAAGGATAGTACAAACATCCAAGATCTTAATGAGTATCCACTAAGATTCCTTTTCTCTTTTTTTACAGAATGCAACACCGCCCTTTCTACCCGAAGCTTCACAGAAGAAGATAACAGTTAAAACAATGACTATTAATTTAAGTGTAATATATAATGTGCTACAAATGTGACCATAAATAAATCTAGTGCCAAAACAATGCTTTGCTGTAGAGAACTTAAACTACTCTACGCCACTATTGTTATTCTACTTGAAGCCGAGTTGCTAGTGAACACTGGTGCTATGGAGTCGAAGAGGTCTTCCATTATGGTTGCGCAGAACGCGGACGATTTGAAGTCTTTGGAATTGTGCACGACGAGGAATCAACAGAGGCTCGGCAGTGTGTTTGGAAACTTTACAAGGCATCACAAAAAAGGTAAGGCAAATTTATTTCTTACTTTTATTATGTGACTAGCTTTCCCGTTCAACTTTGCGTAAATTTTCCCCGTTTTCGCAACATTTCTCATTGCTGCTCCGTTCCTTTTGGTCGTAGCGCGTAAATATTATATAGCCTATAGCCTTCCTCGATAAAGGAGCTATCTGACAGTAAAGAAGAATTTGTATAACAATTTTAATTTTTAATTCGGATCAGTAGTTCTTGAGATTACCGTGTTTAACCTGGGTAAAGTATTTACGTTATGCTTGACGTTTCGACCGGGTTACACCGACCGTGGTCACAAGCTGACTGGGGGGACAGGGCGCATAAACAATATACGTTTGTAAACTTTCGCGATTTGTACACATTATAGAATTTTATAAGCTACAGGTCTTAATCGCGTAAATATTTTATTTTAAGGCTAAATACCTTTGTTTATTGCCCGTGACCACGGCCGTTGCAATACGGTCGAAACGTCGTATAATAAATGAAGGTATTTAGCCTTAAAATACAATATTTACGCCATTAAGACCCGTAGCTTATAAAATTCTATAAATTCTCTATTGGAAACCAATAGACAAATTGAGATGATGACCAACGCAGAGTGCAATTTAAAAGTATTACTTTTTTCCCGTGGTTCAGTTGTGTCAGTCCCGTTAACCGGACCGGACGGTACAATTTATTTACGGCTTAGTACAGTGACTGGCCTACGGAAAAAATAATATTTCTCTAGTACAGTTAACTGTACGAAATAAATAATAGTCAAGTTGACTGTACGACGTGAGAAATGATATAAGTTCAGTGATCTGACTGAAACCATATTCATTGTACGGATATATTGTAAGAGAAATCTTACGCAAAACTCTCTCGTCTGTGATTTTTAATATTCATTGAAATCTGAGGCAGGTAATTTGTTTATTTTTTACTAGGTTTGCCTGCGGCTCCGCCTGCGTAGATGTCGGTTATCGCGATAAAAACTATCCTATGTCCTTTTCCGGGACTTAAACTATCTCCATACCAAATTTCATCTAAATCGGTTTTGCTGTTTGAGCGTGAAAGCGTAACAGACAGACGGAGTAACTTTCACATTTATAATATTAATATGGATTATTATTTGATTATAGTTTAGAATAACACAATCTAGACAATTTGCAGTCTAGTCCATAAAATATTAACCTCGGATTATCAGCTATCTCGACTTTGTGCAATCAGGACATTCTGTTTCTTAGACATTTTACAATATAAATAATTTACCATTAAAGGAAATTTGCAGCCAAGTCCAGGGTCCTTATACACTTAATTTTTTTTTTAGTTTTCGCGTCAAGCCCGCGCTTTTAACTGTCAAAATATTGTCATAATGATTTATAGAGAGCTGCGCTTAGAAATGCATCGCGCATGCACGTGGAGATCTTTAAGCGCACGGCGTATGAGCCAGTTCGTGCGGGCTTGCCGTGAAAACGAAAAAAAAAGTGAAAAAGGACTCAGATAGGATCCCTTTTTTCAAAAAAATATATTTTCCGTGGTTTGTCTTTCAAAATTTTTAAAAGTTACATAAATGAACCCACTCCTATAAATTTCACAATTTTAAACCCATCTTTATTCTATCTTGATCAGCTTTTATCTTTCTATAGAAATAACTACAAAACGTACTTGTAATAAACATGCTACTCAAATACATGGAAGTCAAAAGAACGAAGGCCAAACAAACGTCAGCGAAAACACCGAATGAAAGCGAGCAGGCTACATTTGGCCTTCACCAACGTTTCACTAGAACTCGTTTGCCTTCTGTAGACACAACAGTGAAGGCAAATGAAGGCCCGACGGCGATTGCTACTCGTTTGCTTTAACCCTCAGTACGTGACCTTTCGACTGTCAGAATTCAGTAGCTAAACCATTAGCATAACCTTAAAATTTTACCAAGCTTTAATTTATTCGATTTCTGTTGGATTCAAAGATAATAGAGTTATATGTGTGTTCTGTGGTTGGATTGCTGAATCTCTATCTCTTTTAAATTGAATATAAATACTCTAATACTCACTGAGCGGTGAGTATGTGAACAATCTATTAAAATAATATTTAATATCAACTCCGAGGTTCCACCTGGCTCCTAGGTATTCCATTAATCTCATTGTCAAATTTAATTAACCACCTATTTTTGGAGTTACAACCTTAACTACCTTCAGAATATAATGTTTTCCCGGAGTAGAATCTTGTTAATAATTGTTGCCCTCACAAAAAACAAAGATTACTCTGGGGTCTCCAAGACGTATGGTAGATGTATGACAAAAATAAGTAGGTGGTTAAGAGTTCATTTATTAAATACTAGCTTTCGCCCGCGGCTCCGCCCGCGTGGATGTCGATTATCGCGATAAAAACTATTTTATGTCGTTCCCCGGGACTCAAACTATGCCCGTAAAAAAAATCACCTAAATCGGTTTAGCTGTTTGAGCGTGAAAGCGTAACGGACAGACAGACAGACAGAATTACTTTCACATTTATAATATTGGTATTTTTAAAAACTGGTATTATAAAGTTACTCCGTGTGATGTAAAGAAGGCACGAGTGGGGACTCATTAGTATATTACAAATCAACCTGTATACAGACACCAAGATACATGTATACACAGACACACATGCATACACGTTAAATTTAAATCACTCCTTCATTTACCTGAGTAAACTTAAATACTGTTGTATTTGTCTCGTGTGTCTTGACAACAGGAAAATTATTTCCAAGATACTCGTAGCTTTTGTCAAAATAACCTACAAATAATATTCCTGCCTTTATTCTATTATTATCTCACTCTATTTGGACTAATCCTGTATTATTATTTGTCAATGTATTTCTGAATCAGAGAAAATAATTTATTTGCGAACACATTGCTCTCATCTCTCCGCCCAAGGTAAATGAATTACAAGCCAACTAACCAGAGGCAAAATCTTGTGACGCTTTTAGAAAATACTCATCGATCAATAGACTGGCAATAGTATCTGATGCTGCTTTGACATGCTTCCATTCAAACATGTATATGTGCCGCTCAGCTATTTGTGGCCGACAGGCTAGGTTGCGTTTTGACGCACGGCACACAGCCCGGCAAGTAGCTCGGCAGACGGGCCGACACGGGCCGGCGGTCCAATCAAGCCGTTCACAAACAGCTAAGCAGTTACAGCTACACATTTGCATCCTCGCACTCATGTTTGTGTCCGTTGAATGTCGCTTTTGATGCGAGCATGTGAACCTAGCATCAGGTTACTTGCTGTGCTGTTTTATTAGCTGCTTCCCGAGATGCGGATAACGTGGCTTAACCTCAATGATCTTTCGATTTTCTCGGTCGACACTGAGTTTGATGACAAAAAGTTTACAACGATCGCAATGGGCTAAGAAATAGAGAATACCTTTGGTGTTCCTAGCGCCTATACAACAGTAACCAGCTCCCATCGAGAAAGCTCTATTTCTGTTTTCTTTGCAATCCTGCAACCTGAGGCAACCGGCAGAAAACGATTATTTAAAATGAATAATTCTAAGACATTCACCAATCTAGAATTAGTTCAAGTGTTAGAAAGCCCATAGACTATCTTAGAGGAGGCTTCCTGCTAAAGATAAAGTGAGTATAGCATAGGCGCTGGAGTTGCTAGAGCCTGTGCTACAGTAACTAGCTCCAATTGGAAAACTATACTATTGCTTTCCTTATTCCGATTCCACAATATGAGGAAACTGGCTTGCCCTATAACCAAATATTTGAAGACTGTGACATTAAAAAAAACAGACAAAACTCGAGTGATGGACCCTGGCCCGTAGACTGTCTCAGAGAGGGGGTCTGTGGTTTTCTTCTTAGCCTATCTCACACAGTTTGGTGTAGTCTTCAGATTTATGATTTCAGATTCAAAACCTAACTTGGCCTTGTGCTACTTCTCTTCAATTCTTTCCTGCAATTTTCCATAAATCATCTTTCAATCCCATTGGTCAATGGTCAATTTCTAAGTATTTATTTGCTCCAAGGCCCCTATTTGTCTCTGCAGTAAAAAAATATATATTGTTTATATCGTTTGCCACAAGTTACTTTCTCGACACAACTAATATCATATCAAAGGTAAATCCGAGCATATCCATGCAATCCCAAATATGTCCAAATAATTTTGATCGAAACACAAATGTATAAATTGTACGTGGGGCCGACCGTAACCTCCAATAATCCGGGTACGATTGCCAGTCGGATTTACCTGAAAGCCTACCTTTGTATTCTGTTATACCATTAGGCTGTAATATAAGGGTATACCGTGACGTCATTTAGAAAGGTCATTTCAACGGATAAACAATAGGTGCGGAGACTTGAAGCATGTTAAGTGGGACAGTGGTCACCCTATAATCTCTAACTATTTTGTGTATCCCAGTCACATTGATATTTTAGGGTTAAATTATGAACATTATGTTTTAAAATTGATTCCACTTGTTTCATTTGTTTTAATGGCATGCACACAAAAAACTTAACAATATACTTTTTTGGGTTTTTCAGGTAAGGTTGTGTTAAGGTCTTGCCGTGTGGTGCCGGCTTGCCGTGTGGTGCCGGCTTAAGAATAGTACCACCCCATCTCTACCCGTGGGTGTCTTCAAGGCGACTAAGGGATTTCACCCCGGAGGACGGGCAGCAGCGTTCTCTGCGTACTTAAAGCCCTACTGCGATCGCCAACCCGCTCGCCAAGCGTGGCGATTATGGCAATTACCCCCAGGATCTACATACTAGTAGGTTCTACTGGGGAGACCCGTGCCCAGCAGTGGGCCATCTTATGGGTTGATATGGATGGATGTGTTAAGGTCCACTCCTAACTAGTCCTAACACAAGCAATCCCATCACGTTGGTAGTATAATGAATAGAATTTGAACTCGCAACCTCTCGAGTGCGAGTCCGATATCTTAACTACTAAGCTGTCATACCTAAGAAGGCATGACAACAGCTTAGTAGTTAAGATATACTGCTTATTTTTAGTATAATACTTATTATTTTTTAACTTTAAGTAGTTAAGTATTATATCTAAGAAGTTAAGTTTTACATCTTTTTTTTTTTTTTTAAAGATAACTAGCAATGTGGGATTGCGGTCCCACATTACTAGCAATCCTGTTAACCCCTCCAGCTAAGCTCTATGGCTTGTGTTAGGAGTGGGTTCACGTCGGTAGTATAATGGCCAGGATTCGAACCCACGACTTCACGATTGCGAGTCCAATGCCTTAGCCATTAGGCTACCGCATTAGATTAACTAAGAAGATGTAATACTTAACTACTTGAAGTCAAAAAAAAATAAGTTCCTGATCTTGATGGTCTCTTGTATCTGAGACTAAAAACTTGGCAAGAGCATGTCGGACCATGCTCATGTAGGGTTCCGAAGCTGTTTCTACAAATAAACAGCTCGTTTCTTTGTAGAAACATAGACATATTATAAAAAAATACGGTCTTGTGCGCTTTGCACCAGCTAAAGACCGTTCTACATGGTACGTACGTCTTTCGCCAATAACTCAATGACGTTACATCCGATCATATTGAAAATAGTTTTAGTTAAAAGTATTTTTAACCATTATCTTTGTATTTTTATTCGTAGTTTTTGCAACTTTCGGAGCGATTATTTAAAAAAATATTCATTCAAATCAAAAAAGTTTCTTACAAACCTTAATAATGTTTTTAAAAGACCTGTCGAACGTACGTGAAAAATGGAAAACATTTAAAAACATAATATTTAACAAGGCAATAATTACTTTCAAACACACCGCCCGTTTTTATAAATTGCAAACAATAATTATTTTTTTCAAAATTGCACCTGCAAATAAAGGCAAAAAGACCTTACTAAAAAAATACTAATTATCCTAAAAACATAATCGCAAAGTTCATTATAACTTATTTTAGTGTACCACCAGTGTACCTATTAATTGGCACATTACCCTCTTGTGACCATTACTTATATTTAATAAAATAACAATAAAAATAACACTTTTAATATACGTTTTTTAGCGTAATTAGTTCTAGGTAGTTATTAAGCGGCAAGTGTCGGGTAGGAGGTAACAATTTCAGTATAATGAGTTATTTTTTTCAAATGTAATAAATACTATAATTATAATAATGGGTTAAATCCACTTGAATTCCATGCTACACATGATTTCAGCCTGCATAACATAAAGTGGGTACATAATGTTATGCAAGCCGAAATCTAGTATGCTGAATCTGTTTGTAGCTGTCTCCTAATGATTCAGCAATGAAGAGGCATGATTCTGGTCATTGAGCGTGGGAGACCCAGCGCGGCTGCTGTTTGAGATTATTTGATCAATATTTTAATCAGTACTATATATTTTAATCGGTTTTGACTATAGTCATTAGGAACGCTAGTTACTGACCGTCTGCGTAAATTGTACTTTTGTATCTGTGACAATCTTTGGGAGACAGCTCAGCCTCTTTGGGAGAGAGACAGCCTCCCAATGATTCAGCAATGAAGAGGCATGATTCTGGTCATTGAGCGTGGGAGACCCAGTGCGGCTGCCGTTTGAGATTATTTGATCAATATTTTACTCAGTACTATTTATTTTAATCGGTTTTGACTATAGTCATTAGGAACTTACGTAAATTGTACTTTTGTATATGTGACAATCTTTGTTTGTAAAATCCTTCGCGTCGCAGGGATTATTTGCTAGTGCAGCGGCCATGTTTTAATAAAACGTATTTTCCTTTTTTTTGAAGATTTCCAAGTACAACGTTACGTATCCTACATCACCTATTACAGACGCAGATTGCTTCGTGGGTGACTTATTCACTGTCAAGAATCTTCAGATCATCGGACCGCGAGGGAAACGTGACAATGACAGGGCCAGACTCATCTTACGTGAACGTTTCTGAAAGTGCATGGAATATGAAATTCATTTTTATTCTTATACGAGTTCCACGTAGCATTGCGAAACTTTTAAAGGTTTGTTTCGAGTCTAAAGTATACGTACTTTGTGTTCGGCAATTGTAAATTTGTAAAGGAGTTGTCGTAGAAATCTGGGACAATTTATATAACGTACTCACAAACTAAGCTGAGCTTGTACTATGGCAATCAGATACATAACAAACCATTGTGCTTATCACATAAAGTTTTATACTGGGTAGAGAATCGAACCGACAACCTCCGGCTTAGCAGTCAATGTCACAAACCACTAGACCAACAGGCCATAATTTGGCGGACATGTCTTAGTGTAGAAGTTAGTAAGTCACGGGTTTTAGTAACGGCTTAGGGCCGGTACCCTAGGGTCGCGGGTTCGAATCCTGCCTGAAACGATTTTTTCCCCATACATTTATTATATGTGTATAGACAAAGAGTAAACAAATGATTTTCAAAATTACTAAAAAGTAGTTGTCATTTTTTAAAAGAAATAAGTTATATAAATGTCTACATAGTCATTACAATACTGGGCCTCTTCATACGGTGGTATCGTTTTATTTAAAAATACCCACCGTAGCACCACCAGGGATATGGCTAGGGTGGGCCTGAAGTGTGTTTAATTAGACTTGATTCAAATTAATACAATGTGAACTTACGTCATTTCTTTAGCTCTAGCAAACTTGATAGCCTCTGCAGCTAAGATAAATTGCTAGTGATAAGGGGGAAACTGACGTCAAGGGATCCAAATCGCGACCTCTCGATGAATCACTGGATCTCGATGACTGGTTTAATAGTTTTTGCTATGGTCATAATGATAAATGGCTATATTTGAGACACAAAAATGAAACAGAAAACAAACCAAGGTTAATAATAGAGATCATACTAGCTGACCCGCGCAACTTCGTCTGCGTAAATTTTACCCGTTCTTGCAACATTTATCATTGCTGCTCAGCTCCTATATGTCGTAGCGTGATGTTATATAGCCTATAGCCTTTTCAATAAATCGGCTCTATCCGACAGTAAAATATTTTTTCAGTGCAGCCCAGTAGTTCCTGAGATTATCGCGTTCAAACAAACAAACAAACTCTTAGGGATATGAAAAATAGATGTTGTCCGATTCTCAGACCTACCCAATATGCACACAAAATTTCATCAAAATCGGTCAAGCCGTTTCGGAGGAGTATGGCAACGAAAACTGTGACACGAGAATTTTATATATTAGATCAACCCATATGATGTTCCACTGCTGGGCACGGGTCTCCCTAGTAGAACCTTTTTATTATAGATCCTGGGGGATGCGGGTTTACGATCGCAGTAAGGTTTAAAGTATGCAGAGGTCGTTGCTAATCGTCCTCCAGTGTGAAATCCCTTAAGGTTCATTTCCGTACATCGCGGCCGGTCGCGAGCCACGCACGACTTACGACAAGCGTCTGACGCGCGCGGCCGATGCGACAATACTCAGAGTATGAGAATGTATGGCGCCGTTTCCAAGGTCTGCGAAAGACGCGCGCGGCCGACGACTGACGTAGGCTGCGCGCGCTCTCTGACTATTGTCATATCGGTCGCGCGCGTCAGCCACTTGTCGTAAGCCGCGCGTGGCTCGCGATCGGCCGCGATGCACGGAAATGAACCTTTAGTCGCGTTTACGACACCCAGGGGAAGAGATGGGGTGATAGGGATATCAAATAAAAATTATAAATACTTAATTGTGTGTTTAACATTGAGCAGCATTTGGCGTTATTAGCTTTTACAGTGCACTTTGTATTTGTATTACTAGATGTAAGCCGTTTTGTTAAAGTAGTTTATAAAAAAAAATCTCGCATAAAATATTTAAACTAATCCAGGTACTTTTTGATACTTAGATTGATCAACATTGTTTCGTAAAAAATACAATTGTATTCAACTTTTATAAAGTAGAATTTAATATTTACAAGATATTCAAGTCCAACGAAAAGACTTAGGATAGTATTTATAGCGATAACCGACATCCAAGCGGGTGCAACCACGGGCGAGAGCTAGTTTTTAACCGCTTAAAAAAGGTGGTTCTCTATTTGACCCATATATATGTATGTATGTTTATGATTTTCGCAGAAACTATTGAACCCATTTTGGGTTTCACAATTCGATTGCATATTTTTCTGAGTAGGTTTTGGTGTATTAAACGTTGTTCTAGCTTATAAAACACCAGAGATATAGACTAAAACATAGGAAAGAATCAGCGAAATTTACTTTCGGTGATGTACTTGATTTCATGAAAAATTTGCAATAGATCGCAATTAAAATAAACAAAAGAACCTTTTTTTAAGGAAGATAGATAAAATACGTCAGCAACGGGTAGCTGATAAGACACCATAATTCCAAGAAACGAAACTCGCTTTCAAAATTGAATTGAATATTTTACGAAATCGACAATATCTACTGCAATAAAAACGAAAAACGTGCTACCACATTTCCACGTACTTCGAAACAGGTTGAACCTACCACTTATTATCGTTAGAAAATGGGTTTTAGCTATGTGATGCAAATCTTTGTAACATTAAAAAGAAAACCGTTTAGTATTTTTTGTGTTATCAAGTTTATTTGAATAAACAGAAACTACTAAACGGTTTTTTTTTGTAAATGTATGGGGGACAATTTGTTTCAGGCGGAACTTGAACCTGCAACCTTAGTGGTACCGGCCCTAAGCCGTTCACAGACACAAAGTACAATTTACGCAGGCAGCGAGGACTAAGTTTTCTGATTCGCCGGTACATTATTTTTACTGTGTAGGCTTCGCACCCGTTGACGTGGGTTATCGCTACAAAGTCTTATAACTATGTTCTTACAACTTCATATAATCTAAACCTCAGTACTGATTAAAATATCGATCAAATAACATCCTTGTCCTACGCTTAATCAACAGAACCATGCCTCTCAAAACTATTTGCAGCTTTCTCCCAATGATTCAGCTTCCTAGAACTCAGTCTTTATAACATAAGGTGGGTAGGAGCATGAAATTGGGTAGATTACTACAATAACAATAAATTATTTTACACTATACAGGATAAGGCATTTGCAAAAATATTCTGGAAAGCAATCTATCTCTACAATTTTATGTTATCATGAATATATAAACATCAAAACAAACATTGAAACTACATGATTTGACCATACAAAAGAATGACGTCATTGTTTTGTATTTCATAAAAATTAGTACGAGTCGCATCGTTTTGACGTTTATTAAAAAGATACTGATTTGACTTGACAGTCATCTACCCTATTCAAGTGGATTTAACCCGATATTTAGATTTTAATATACCTATATTACACATTCGAAAAGAAAAACTAATAACAACTCATTATACTGATATTGTTACCTTCCTCCCGACGAATACGCTTTGCTGCATAATAAATACAATAACTACCTAGAACTTATTACGCTAAAAATATATTTTGAAAGTGTTATTTTTATTGTAATTATAATAAGTTGCTTCGCCCGCGTGGATGCCAGATTGTTACCAAAATATTTCAATGGCAAAGTTAGTATACCTACTTCGCACCCCCGTTTTACCCCCTTAGGGGGTGATATTTTTAAAAATCCTTTCTTAGATTTATTCTTTAAAAGGAACCCCTGTGAAAAAATTCAATTTTGTAACCCTTATATGTAGTTTAGGCCCTGCGTTGATATGACAGTCAGTCAGCTTCTCCTTTTAAAATAAATAGATTTATGTAATGGTCACAAATAAAGGGTTATATGCCAAATAATAGGTACATTGGTGGCAATCATGGGTTAAAATGAAGTTATAATAAACTTTGTGATTATGTTTTTAGGATAATGTGTATTGTTTTAATAAGGTTATAGCTTCACCTTTATTTGCAGGTGCAATTTTGAAAAACTTAATTATTGTTTGCAATTTATGAAAACAGGCGGTGTGTTTAAAAGTAATTATTGCCTTGTTAAATATTATGTTTTTAAATGTCTTCTATTTGTACACGTATGTTATGCATAATTTTACAAAATACAGGTAATCAGGGTTAACTTCTGGGGAAATGAAGCAATTTACTCCTTGAAAGATATTTTCTATATGAAGTCCACGCTACGAATATACCTTAAAGTTTAAATTTTTCAAGGGTATTTATTTATTATTTGAGAGATACATAATACCATCAATGTTAGGAACGTCAAATGTTTTGACTTCAAGTGGTTATATATTACGAGCTGCGCGCCCCGGCATCGCACGGATTTAATTTTATTGTACGATTAAAAATACACTTTTACCCAAAACTTGTCCTGATAATAACGAACATAACAAAACAATGATTATTGAATTTGGTGCAGTTGTTTTGAAGTTATTAGCTCACATACATTTCGGCGATTCATTTTTAGTGTTCCGTAGCCAAAATGGCAAAATGGAGCCCTTATAGTTTCGTCATGTTCGTCCGTCTGTCTGTCCGCTCGTATGTCACAGGCTTATTAAATTATATAATATGTACAAATCGCGAAAGTTTACGAACAAATAAAAGTGTCTTGTATAAGCCGCTAAGTAGCGGCTTCTTCGAAAGTTAAATAATAAAAATAAATATTTTTAGGACACTCATTCGTAACAGAAGCTGTTTTTTTTAGCAAACATCTACGTGTGGCATATCATTCGACAGGTTAAAAAAAAATTTAAGAAACTTTTTGAGTAAATGAATATTTTTAGAAATAATCTGAAAATTGCAAAAATTGCATCCCCCTATTTTTTCTTTTACACTACATTGCCCAATAAGTATTTAACTTTGAGTTCTTCTCCACAAAAACACCATGAAAAAACGCACTTAAGCTGATTGGCTACGAAGCATGGAATTGCACTTTAACGTATCCATCCGTGGCTTCGTTCGCGACGAGATTTGCGACCACCCATGGCCATTTGTCGTATCAAACAGTGTCGCTACCTTATAGTATCGGGTAGTTCGCTATAGATCTAGTTGGAAATAGCGCTCCTTTTCGCGCTCTCAGTTCTTTATTACCTATGGTACCCAAAGAGTATGTAAAATACCTATAATTATTTTTCTTCATAGCTAACCGACTGATCCAATTTTGTCAGTGTTGCTAATACAATCAAATTAAATATACTGCCTCTGTGGCGCGGTGGGAGTGCGTCCGACTGGTACGCAAGAGGTCGTGGGTTCGATTCCAAGACGGGACACCACTTTGTGTGATCCATAAATTATCGTTCCGAGTCCCGGTGTACTTAGTGACCGTGACTTATATGTTTGTAAAGTCCCCTGCGACCCCTGAGAATACAGGAAAAAAAATAGCCTATGTCACCCGGGGTAAGTGTAGCTTCACAACGATGAAAGAATTTTTCAAATCCGTCCAGTAGTTTCGGAGCCTATTCAATAGGTACAAAAAAACAATCAAATCTTTCCTCTTTATAATAGTTGGTGCCATGAAATAGTAGTCTTTATGTTTTATTCGGCACCAACTTCAAAATGTTTAATTTGTTCTTGTTATTCTAGGTATATTATTTATTGCTTTTTAGTTGCCTTGTATTTATTTTAGAAGTCGGTGATATTTTTTGTAAAAAAGTTTTTATTTCTCACTTTTTAGTGGGTTGGTTTGTAATTCACTTAAGTTACAATAGGCTTATGTCAACTGCTGAAATCCTTTTACAAAATATTGCTTACCCCGATGCAGGGCCGTTAATTGTTGAGGAGTTCACTATCAGCTCTATTACATTGTGGAATAGTAGTATAACAAGAATAAAGTGCTACTCAATAATGGTATTAAAGTAACTGAATCGCAAACTGTGAAATATTGAATAGGTCTGCTCGTCATTTGTGGTCTTCATCATCAGTTCCACTTCACCAATTGGTATTTTTTAAGAGTAAATGCACGAATCACTATGAAATATACCTAAATCACTGTAGGTGTGCCTGTAATATTTTAAGAGTTCCCTCGATTTCTCCAAGATTCCATCATCAGATCGTGATCTGATGACAATGGGACCAACTTTGAAGTATACCCTTACAAAAACACAAAAAAACAATTTTTCAAATCGGTCCAGCCGTCTTTGCGTAATCGGTGAACAAACATACAAAAAAAAAAAAAAAACATACAGATGAATTGAGAACCTCCTCCTTTTTGAAGTCGGTTGATAAATTATTTTCAAATATACTTTGCGGTATTTTAGTTGAATTTATATGTTATATTAGCATATTTCCACCAATGTTCTGAAAGCTTAATTTTACCCGTCGGCGCACGAAGGAGGGTTATGGTTTTCTAGTGTATGTATGCAAAGAGACGGAAACAAGAAACCCTTCACATTTAATGTCATGCAAAAAAAATAGGTTCTACAGGATTCATTAATGCCACCGACTGCATGATATTAGATGTTAAGGGTATCTTATTTAAAAAAGCCCCTACATTTACTGATTATTGTTCGTAGTATTTTAATCTACTGCTGCCAGTCATAACATACAGCCCACATTCTATACTAAATGTTGAAAAAACCTTCCAAATATTTACGCTTCGGGACTAATGTACGAGTATAGTAATCATATATCATAAATCAAGTGTAACACGATCTTATAAATCTCATAATATTTCCAATAAATACCCTTGAATAAAATTTGCTTTCATAAAATATTCTCATCAAAGTAATTATATGTAATAAAATATCTAATTATTGGCAAAAGCTCATTTGTATGGGTGATTAATTAAAATCAAAAGGTAAGAAAGCGGTAACTGAAATCTGGCCTGACGTTTAATAACAGTACCTAATAAAAATAATTAAAATCTTCAAAGTAAGATTCCATCAATATTTAAGAAGAAGAAAAATTATACACCTGTGTTTTTTATAGAACCTCAATGATTGCTTCAATTTGCCGCAGATCTGTCGCTCAAATTGTTGGTAATATTAATTTTATATAACATACTTACTGACTTACTTCTGTGGCGCGGTGGGAGTGTATCCGACTACTACGCAAGAGATTGTGGGTTCGATTCCAGGATAAAACTTTGTGTGATGAGCATGATGGTTTATTGTGTGTCTGGGTGTTATTTATCTATAATAAGTATGTATTTAGAAATATATAAGTATGTTTATCAGTTGTCTGGTTTCCATAGTACAATCTCTGCAATCAATAAGTATTGTAAATAGATAATTATATTTTTACACTAATAATGTAAGTAACTATGTAACAGTGGCGGAGGGTCCTAAGAACACAATTCGATTGAAACGTCGGGTAAATAAAAGGTACCTTTAAATAATTCACGCGATTAAGTCCCAAAATATATCGAAAATGTATAAAAATCGCGAAAGTTTAAAAACATTAACATTATACAAATTCTCTATTTGTCGTGCGCTGCCATTTTGTCATTTGTTAAAAAAATTTGGTTACTACGAACATTTCTTTGTCGATGACGGGGAAGTGTGGATGTAACATATAAATGCAAAAAAATGGTTTTCATCGCGATAACAAGTTCTAATATGAAGTTCTTTCTTTTAATATTTTTTCTGATTGTTACAGGTCACAGAAGAAGAACAACAACCACATCACCGACTCCTACAACAGTGACATACACAACACTGAAAGGGGAAGATATAACAGAAGTATTCACAACAACAGAATACATTCTAACAACACATCCAAAACTCCCCAAACCACTTCGCCTCACTTCACTATTAGATAAAGAATATAATGACGATGTAAATAACTTAGATAATATTATTGATGAAGTTATTGTAGGTAAAGGAAGACACTCCAAACACGATAGAATAACAGATAAGGAAATTATACAAGAATTAGATGAAACATCACTAGCTAAGTCTATCAATAAAGTTAAGAAAATGTACAGAGACTCAGCTGCGTCTGCTGTTAATAAGTTAAATGGGAAAGGCGCAAAAACTGGTATATTTTTGACTGAAAACTGCACTACAGTTATAGCTCAAATAGGGACAACGGCGATACTGCATTGTGAAGTCAGCGATATCACAGAAAATACGGTAAGCAAACATTTATTTTTAATATTTTTTGTAGAGATTATTTATTCTCTAGCGGTATGATTTGGCTGCAGGTGTAATCAGCTAAATAGAAGCCATATTGCACAATAAGCTTAAACAGAATTTCTAGATGATTTAAAAATAAAGAAACTGAAACTATCATTGCTATTACTTATTAACTATAGACAATGTTTTGCAGTAGGTAGGTCCTGTCTAACCAATTGCAACTGAATATTAGTTTCATTTGATAGACGGTTTGTATCAAAAAGAAAAACGGCAATAATTCATTTTAGAATCGCAATCTATTGAAGAAGCCATATAAATCAAGCAATATCTAATATAACTTTCATTTATGTTTCTTATGACCTTCGAAGATTTATTGAGCGTTGAAGTAGACCTTAATATTAAACAAGTTTTCACTGAATTCTCACTTTCGATATCCTACAACACCAACTTACAATCAAAGGTGGATTCCTTTAAAAGTTATTAAGAACAAAACCGCGAACAAACACATAGAACTTGAGTCGTAACTTCTCAAATGACTTTCAAACTCCGACCAAAATGTTTGCTGTTTTGCTTAACGTGGAAATTAGAAAAATTTGTTCAGGAAATTTCATAACTGGTTCAAATATGATGTGTATGCTAAACTTGAGCTTATGGGGGAAGTTGCCCTTTAGTTCAAATGTAGAATATGTTGCTGTAGATTTATTGAATTTATACTAAAACATTGTTTTTAAGTTGACAACATTTGAAAGTCAGTGTACAAAATTCTTGCAGTTCCTCGTTTCTTTGTCATCCATAGACCATCGCGGACTCCGTAGGGCAAAGCAAAGTAACATGTTTAATTCTATTTAAATCTAGTTAGGAGAGAGGAGGATGTTATCTATTAGCTTCTTTCTATACCTATATATACATATATATATATATATATATATATATATAACGGTTCCAGCGATTGAAGAATGATTGAATATCGATATATATATATATATATATATATATATATATATATATATATAACGGTTCCAGCGATTTTCATTAAAATTTGTAGGCAGGGGTTTTCGCGGGCGATAAATCGATCTAGCTAGGTTCCATTTTTAGAAAACGTCGTTTAAAAAAATACCGAGCAATCCACGTACTTTTGATTATTTAGGTAATTATTTACGGTGTAACTGCATTTTTGTAGTAGAAGTGTTTTTATTTAATCATTTGTATACAGCCAATACATAAAATAATAATTCAGGAATCAAGTTTCGCTGTGAAGACTAAATTTTTTTATTATTTAATTACCAATGTATGGTTTTCAGACTTTTCCCTATACTTGTAGCATAAGACGGTATTACTTGCCAAACTTCACAGTTCTAGGTCAACGGAAATAGCCCTACAATTTTGATTCCCTAGCGAGTGTCGAAATAAATGTTTTTTGCTGCATAAGCACACATATTTTTATTACTTTAACTTGGAAGTTAATTTATTTCACAGCTTCAAGGGACCATAGACCTAATTATAGGTTTTATTTTACCTCGATACTTCCACGCGTTTCCGAGATAAACGGTCTTGACAAACCGACAGACGGACGGACAACATAATGAATCGAAGTGGCGGTAGCCTAATGGCTAAGGAATCGGTCACCCAATCGTGAGGTCGCGGATTCGAAGCCCCTAACACAAGCCTTTGAACTTAGCTGGAGGGGTTAACAAGATTGCTAGTAATATGGGACTCAATCTTACATTACTAGTTATCTTTTTTTAAATCCTATAAAGGTTCTGTTTTTTCCTTAAGAGGTACGGAACCCTAGTAATAGCATAGGTACCTAGACCAGTCCTTGGCTGAATGCTTACAAGCAAACAACAACAACGAAACAATAAACCTTATTCTAAGAGTCAAGGAGTTTGTATCGAGATTGAGCAACGTCTTGCGTAGTTGCTCAATAATCAAACAAGCTAGTTGAGTAAATTGTAGATATTTTAGTCGATACTGTATCACCTTTGGCATATTTAGTCGATACTGCATCTGCTTTGAATAATATAAACCGTTCAACATAACTCTTAAGAAAAAAGAGTAACTAGATCTTTTCCAATTTTTTTATTTTATTAAAATTGGATGTCTGTAAAGTCGGTTTACGGACGATAATTTTACGTGATAACGTCATAAGAAAACATTGATGACATTGTAATAAACAACCATGTCTGTGACAGCTTAGACCCGGCCACAGTCAATAACTTGACTGCTTAGCAACCAATCAATTACGTGACCGTTGCTACGTGCCACTTTTTCAGGCGTGAACCCTGCATTGTTTTGTTTTTCATCACGTTATCACGTCAAAAACTTAGACGCGCAATTTAATTTGATTTCAAAAACAAAACTCATATTCTCAGAACCAGTAATAGCCAAGAATAACAGAAAAAAACTCTTCAATATCGATAATGTATTCTAATGGATAGGCAAACAATCAATCTATTCAAATGTCACCCATGTAAAGACAATGATTACTATACATTTCTTAAAGAATTATATGAAAGCTAACGTTCATATACTATTAATAACGGCCTCGGACCTCCTTTGAATACTATAATTTTATGTTATACTTTGTCACGAGCGTGTTTGCAACTGGTTATTTGATGTTTAAAGTAAATACAGTTATTGTTATAATTGTAGTTTAATATGTTATGTAAGTTCTTGAGAAATAGTAACGAAATATATTGAAATTCGATTAACACCAACCACTACGGCGTCCAACTTTGTTAAGGTTCATTTCCGTGCATCGCGGCCGATCACGGCCATGTGTGGTTTACGACGTGCGGCTGACGCGCGCGGCGATAATAGTCAGAGTGCGCGCACAGCCTACGTAACTCGTCAGCCACGCACGTCTGTCGCAGATCTCGGAAACGGCGCTATACATTCTCATACTCTGACTATTGTCGCATCGGCCGCGCACGTCAGAGGCACGTCGTCAGCAGCGCGTGGCCGCGATCGGCCGCGATGCACGGAAATGAACCTTATCAGCTACGGAAGAGATAATATTATAGTGCACAAATTTGTCTTCTGACAAAAGAGAAAATGGAATTAGAGAGTACTTCCTTACTGTCGTATTCATATTAGATAGGGCTGAAATCCGTCACGACCGGAGAATTAGCTATAGGACCGACAGCATAACGATTTGATTTGATTTTGATTTGGTTTATTTGTTCATGAACAATTTTTACATTGTATTTGAATATACATATATGTCAATTAGGATAAAGAACACAATAATAAAAATAATAGTAATAATAATAAGACAACAATAATAATTAAATTCGGACAATATTAATAGAGATATTAGAATAATAATAACAATGAAAACTACCGTCACTAATATAATGATACTAAAACTTAAAGTCATCTATAGAATAATAGCACTCTTTCAGCAAAAGGTTTTTTAGCCTATTTTTGAAAATATTTGGACTATCAATATTTTCAAAAATAGGCTAAAAAACGTCACGAAACGGTGTGACATTTTTCAAAAACGGTCACTCATCTAAGGATCTACTGTGGCAACGTTGTGTAACCTTGCTGATCAATGAATTTCCTCGGTCGCAACTGAGTCATAGTCACAGAAAGGAAGCTTATAGCAACGCACACTCAGACATCATCTACGGACATGAAATTTGGTTCCAAAGCTGTTTTCAAATATTCCGTGTCCATAAGCGTCTGCGTTGCTCTACTTCTAAAGCTTACTTGTACCTTTTAGTCTCGGTATTTTGTGCAATTACTCCCTGTTTATATACCAAAGAGGTAGCCGCCAAAATTGAACTGATTTCTCCAACCATATGTTAGGGATGTATTGCCTTAAACAGGCCGATGTCTTTGCTCTGCAGCTAAGAGGCTACACGTTTTTGCACTCAAGACATTACAAGCATTTTAGAAATATTTGAATTGTGGTGTTTATTTAACCTATTTGTGTTCATTGTTTCGTATTTAATTCTACTGTACCGTTTCGGTGTCGCGCTTACTTAAAAAGAATATGGTAACAAAAGTATCTATGAGATGAACCACTTATCTTATAGTTACGTTATATCTTGGCTTATGTGAATTAAAATAGTTTCCGCTTGACTGTTATCGTCTTTTTTTTTAAATATCAAGCAACGTGGAGTGAGTCCCACATTACTAGCAATCTTGTTAACCCCTCCAGCTAAGCTCAAAGGCTTGTGTTAGGAGTGGGTTCACGTCGGTAGTATAATAGGTAAGATTCTAACCCGCGACCTCACGATTGCAAGACCGATGTCTTAGCCTTTGGCTACCGCCGTTTCTTTAGTGTTCTACTATTATATAATAATACTGAAATAAAAATAATTTGTCTTTATTAACTGCATGGAAGGCCGTAAGCCGTAAACCAAAGAGCGGGCGGTACGATCCTTACTTGTGATACCACTTTTGTGTAATTCGAATTTATTTCTTCCAAATGCAAGAATTGCCGTGATTTGTAAAATCCATCTTGACAAAAAAACAATTACATTAAAACTTGGAAGTTCATAGTTGCATCGGATACAGTTTTCTTACCAAAATAAGTCGATTTTACGGCAAAATAGATTATCCATTTCCATAGAAATCTAATAAATAAAACTTTAATTACTGAATGTATGACTGCAAAATAGCACCACATATTTGGCTAATTCTTTTTTGTTGTGTTTATATACGGATAAGGTGATGATAGAAAATATTTAAAATACCGAACGGAAAATTTCCTTAATTAGTATACCCATGTGAAGCCAAAGCGGGCAGTTAGTTTTAATTAAAATTGCCGTAGAAAATTCAGTTGCCGTTATTAGATGATTTTAAGCATGATTTTTGTTCACAGGTGACATGGATTAGAAGAAAGGATTATTCCTTGCTGTCCGTTGGCCTGGTCACTTATAGCGCGGACAGCAGATTTTTCTCAGCTCATGGAAGACACGTCAAGGTAAGCTTGATTTATACTATCAGAATAGGGAAGAGTGTACTTGTAATTAAGTTAGTGGCTGCGACAATCAATCAAGACTGGTGATATTGAGTAATGATGTGGCATCCAGTCGGCATACTTTCCCCAGAACAATGGGCTTACCATGATTAAATGTTATCCGACTTTGAAAGATGAAAGGCCTCATTTTGGTGGTTGCATGTTTGTATTTTTGACATGTTTTTATAAGGTCGTCTGTATGTAACAATGAGTGTAATAATATAATATTTAATTTATATTGTAAGGGAATATACATACATGCTTCTTGTAATAGAAAGATGTGTTTAAATTTCAACAGATTATACCTTATGTGCCTATTACATCATTGCTTTATTATGATATAGTCATTGCGTTCTTATTTTGACAAATTACAGCTGCAGATAGGGAAGATATGAAATGAGTAGGTATTGTAACCCGCGTGGTGCAAAGTCTAATTGCATTATTAAGACCCTTATAAAAAGAGGTGTAATAAGAGTTAGAGGCCTAATTTTCTAGGGTACCTCTTTTATTTAGTGCCTGATTTAGGGTAATTTGCCGTTTATGGCATACCTGGATAATATTTTAAATTGATATCTTTTTGATTAACAAACTAAAGGAATGAATAATAATATTCAAAATTTTAATAAGATTAAATTTAAATAAACTTTGGTACAAGTAATGGCTACCATTATATGTTACATTTAATAGTACCCTTAAATTTGACCACAAAGTTCTGACGAAAACGCACAAATAAAAAAGCACAATATGTAAAAATATAACAAATCGGGTTTTCTTAATTAATGCGGTTATTTTCTACTTATAACGCAATTTAAAAGCGTGTCATTTTAAAATGTTTTATTCAAAAAACCACATTAAAATAACAAACCACTTTATAAAAGAAAAATATAATCGTCCAGTACGAATGTAGTTATTGATAAGCAACAACATTAAACAAAATGATATTATATCGCAAAAAAGGCACCTTAAAATTCCTTAATTACTTCCTGTGGATTTAAAACAATTAATGTGGTTTTATTGGTATGATAATTACTTGTTAATTGCCGAATGCATCGCAAGGGGGCGCAGAATTCATTACGAGTAGTCGTTTGCGGACAAATTTACTAAATGAATAGCTACTAATGGTCTGATTTATTTTATTTTGGTCGGTACAACAGAAAAAATAAATTCGTTTTGCAAATTGAACATGTAATTACATTGCATGAGGTGTTAATGAGACAGTAGCGATTGAGCAAGTAAAGAAAGGGTCTTGACTTGTTTTTCTGGGATCCCTGGAGGGGGAGGGGGCGTCCATAGTACGCCGCCATCCCGTTTGGTTTGAGCTTCGCGTTTCATTTCGCTCCAAGTCTTCTAGACGATCCTGGGGGTCAATACGCTTGCGTCAAGTATGCGTCTCGAGAGCGCAATAACGACATTCTAGTACAGTGCGCAAGCGTTTTTAAGATCGATCCCAAAGTTACAAGAATACGAAAATGGCCGTTTTAATCGAATCTTAACTGTAACTGAACTGCAACTGCACTGCTTTAAATACGTGAATTGACCCGCTGGACTCTGATCGTCCGCCACCAGACTGCATAGAGTGGCTACATTTACGCTTTCCTTGGAGACTCCAATCTAGGGCTTGCCTCGGTACGTGTTCATGATCCTTTCAGAGCGTGTGTCCGATCCAGTTCTACTTGCGATAATAGATCTGTTGATTGCTCGCTCAACAAAAGAAAGGGTAATCAATGGTATTCCTATGAGGTTTATAGATAGGTGACCGTTTACTAGGTAATAAAAAACTAGAAAATATACCCTTCAAATTTAATATCATACAGTCGGAAGCACGATGTTAAATTCAACAGAATTCATTCGGAGGCATTACCTCCGACTGCATAATATTAATATGATTTAATTATTTCATTGATGTGTAAAGGCAATGCTATAACTAAAATACTGCTACGAATTTATATCCGCATTTTCTGTAAAATAAATATTTTTAGGGGGGGCACTCCATACATGTGACAGTTTTTTCAGCAAACACAACCCCTAGATGGCACATCATTCGACAGTCTTTTAAAAATATTTCAAGATCTTATATACCGTCATTGAGTTATTGTCAAAAAAGTGCGTTTCTCAACAAAACGTCGTAAGTGCCATCAACATACACTCTTTTGCTGGTGCAATTATTCAAATCGGATTTTTAACGGCAGCGGCTCATGGCACATGCTTTTGCCCGGTATTATATGATAATGACGAATCAATTGACTTCTTCAACGAAATCCGACGAGCGGTTTAGGCAGTATGGGGGAACATACGAAAAAAAAAACATAAATTGATAAAAAACATAACCCTAAGTAAAAAAACATTTATTTTAACTTCGCCATATGGGTAATAAAACTGGTCTCATAAATATATAAAGACAGAATGTAACAGGCGTACAGTTACACTACATCGTGACCAACGAGTTGTCTCATCGAATGTGGCTGTGTGACATCTATAGTTTATTACCTGTGTCATGGCAGGTCACGGCCCATGACGTGACACACCACTGGGAAGTTGGCCGTTATACTGTATTTTTAAAGTTTTTAATATTGACAGGTACACTGTTCCAATTACTAAGTCAGGTTAGACAAGCATCAAATAGTAGAGCACTAGTCCTATCGGTACAGTATCGGAGCACTGGTCAGTAATATATTTCTAACATGTATTAATTATTCTCAGTACGATAGCTTTGCCTCGGTGGCGCTGTGGGAGTGTGTTCGACTGCTACGCAAGAAGTCGTGGGTTCGATTCCAACACGGGACACCACTTTGAGTGATCCACAAATTGTTGTTCCGACTCTGGGTGTTCTTTGTGTCTGTGACTTGTATGTTTATAAAGACCCGCGTCAAAGGTCATGTACTTGGTATACTGCGGGAGTCGTTTAAAAAAAAATAATAAAATAAAAACTAAAAAAGCCCAGAATGAACCCATGCAATCGGGTTTTTTAGTTTTTTGTTGTAAGACAAGGTGATTCAATAAGAAATACTTTATTAACGTTTTTTCTATGATTTCCTTAACATATTGCTTAAATCTATTTTCGTACTCACTTTTTAAAGTCCTTTAAATTTATACCCCACTCGAGGGTCTATGAATATGAATGATATTGTTGTTATACTCATGTAATTATATTTTTACTCACTTTCATGCTTACTATTACTTTGGTACTGCTACGTACTATTACTTATTAGGAAGTAAAAGTCGATTAAGCACCTACCTTACTCAGCTCTCTGCATCACCCTTAGTTTGACTGGTAAATAATGCCTAAGGCATAAAGTTAAAAAGAAAATTAAAAACAAATAATATAGAATGAGTTCATCATTCACGGAACAAAGTTGTTCAACATTTCGTGCTTGTGAATGACGTCAAGGAATGAGTTGCTTATGCAAGATACTACGAAGTTAACCTTCCGAACTCTAAGTATTATTTGAGTAAAGACTCCTAAAATTGTAATCATTAACCTGTAAAGGAACATTACATAATAAATGTAACAAAAATAAAATGAAGACAAATCCATTAAATTAGACACGATAGGCACTCTTTTATTCAATTGAAACTTAACGATTCTAAGAAACGTCCATTTACAACGGCCTGCTACGTTTTAAGTGGTTCCAAGAATGTTCTTATCTATATCAATACTTTATAGTAAGAAAATGGGGACAAACTATTTAAAACTTAAGTAGTTAACTGCCAAAGTTTTGCAGTGGCTATTAGAATAGTGACACATTTTGCTTGAAAGTTCGACGGTTTATATAATGCTTTTGAAAAAAACTACTTTTAATTTTCAAACAGATGTATTTTATGTCAGAAAGTGGCGAAGTAAGATCTCTGATATATGTTCGTAAACTTTCGCGACTTGTACACTTTATACAATTTTATATCAGGTCTTAATCGCATAAATATTTTATTTTAAGGCTAAATACCTTTGTTCATTGCCCGACGTTTCGACCGTATTGCAACAGCCGTATATTCACAATGTGTACAAATCGCGGAAGTTCATCAAAATTGTATTTAACTGTGCATAATTGCCGTCATTTTGTGTGCAAAAATAATCAGTGGTGAAAGGCGTATGGCATAAGAATTATACCTCCCCTGGTACAACATTCGATTGGATAATTATTGCATACAACTTTTTAAGTCATACTTTTTTTAATTAATAACTTTTTCCCTCATAAATAAACGAAGTATGTGTACTCAGTATCATGGGTACATACCAACCCTTGAATATGACTACACTTTTCTGTTACACCCTGTATATATTATCTATATGTAGGTATATATATTCATTTAGAATTGTACTTACACCAATATAATTTAATGTAAAAAGGCCAAAAACCGGGCAGGATATTCAAGGTAGTTGAAACGAATGCTATTGGTCAGATCAAATTATGGCATGATAGTCCATATTATGTTAAGACAGAGTGTGCCTTCATTGGCTGTCACAATTGCTGTGACGTCACAGTCCATGACTTTTTACGCGCCAGGATGGTGTGCTTTTAAAAAAGCTTTTATGAGTTTGTAATTTTAAATGTTTTGTTTTCATAATAAAAATTGTTTATTGGCGCTGCATATTTTTTTCAATGATGTAACGGTATAAGGCATTGAATAAGAACTGAAAAAATTACATGCATTCTCCCAATTATCTGTGAATGCTGTTCCTGGTGTGCTGGTATGGTGTATTCGTGCGAACATAGAGAATTGATATAATATAGAAAGTTATCTTTTTAACTACTGCACCTATTTAAAAATAACTAAAGTGTGAAATATGAAAACAGTGGACAAATGGAAACACTTGTTTTATTTTACAATTACATCTATTGTACATTTTTTGAAAGATAAAATCGCTATTCGCTTTTCGCTCACCGCCGTTAGTAGGACAGGTGCCTAAGGGTACCAGGCAACCACAGCGATGAGCGTTAGATTTAGGTTATATGACACGCGTAGAATATACTTACAAGTCTATACGCATAACATGTCGACCGAACCTCTACGAATGCTACGCAAGCTAAATGTGCTACGGTGCTACGTGAAGCTAAGCGTTATCAGCAGAAGACGAATATGGGGAACGCCCATGAGTGAGAAAGAGATAGAAGATAACTACAGTTCAGATTTACAGAATATTTTGAGCTGCGAACGTTATACAAACTTTCAGCTACATGTTCAGATTTATCTATTCTTAGGCTAGAAGCTTAGGTTGGGAGTGAGTTCACGTCGGTAGTATAACGGGTAGGATTCGAACCCGCGACCTCACGCGATGTCTTAGCCATTAGGCTACCGCCGCTTTTAACGTTTCGCTCTTGTAACTCTTAACTAAGCCCAGGTATTATTTTTATGACTTTATTAACGGTACACCAACTTATAACCATGGCACACTAGGCATAGACTAGAGGCGTTCTTCGAAAATGATAATCCATCTATGAACTGACAGCGATAAGGTTGATTGACCTCGCTGATATTGCTACTAAGTTCCTTCTGGATGATCAATACGTGCATGCTACAAGATGATCCTTTAGACTATAATACCACAGTATCGTCTATTAACCCAGTATCACTATAACATATTATTTTTGCCAAGCTTGCGTTAACGTAGGCAAAAAGACATGGTGTCAGTTTAAAAATAAATATCGTCAAAGTAAAGCAAACACGTCATAAACACACATCAATTTGGGCTCTCGATAAAGGGACAGTGGACATTTGCCTTTTGGGATAAACAGTGAGTCGTCCCTCAATATACAAAGTAACCTATTTTTAAATTGGGACATCTAAACATGTTCTTGTTATAAAGAATTTAGATTATAAAACTCTTATTCAAACTAATATTTTAAATGTAAAATTAAATATATCTAACATATAACTAACTACTGTCCAGATAGGTGGTTCGATTCCGGCCCCGGTTTGGCTACGGAAGTCTCGGGTTCGATTACTGGGTCTGGACTTCGAATATTTGTATTTTTTTAAAATGAAATTATTGTATTTATATCTGTCTATTTTCACGCTTAAACCGCTAAAACAATTTATTTGAGGTAGTTTCATTCCCGGGAAAACATATGATAGTTTTTATCGCGTTGATCGCTGACCATTCATACTGCCGGCGAGTAATCGCTCTATACTGCATCTCTTTTGTTTACACGGACGGTATCTACAAAATACACCTACTGTACGTTTCTTAAATCGCTCCTCGCTTCTCGCTCATCGTTGTTGGTGGGACAGTGCCTATAATAGCTAAGGTACTGTAGCCACCAGGCCAGCTCTTGAGCAGGTACCGGGGGTGTTCCTTAGAACGTGGATTATCTTCGACACACCTGTCACAGTACCTCCTATTCGCGCCTATTGCAATCACAAAAATCCACAAGCCAGACAAGCCTATATTAATTAGCAGGCCAATTCAAGTACTTAAAGCAGTACAGTTGCAGTGCAGTTGCAGTTAAGTTTTGATTAAAACGGCCATTTTCATATTCTTATAACTTTAGGATCGATCTCAAAAACGCTTGCGCACCGTACTAGAGTGTCGTTATTGCGCTCTCGAGACGCATACTTGACGCAAGCGTATTTTTGAGATCGATTCCAAAGCCACAAGAATATAAAAATGGCCGTTTTAATCGAAACTTAACTGCAACTGAACTGCAACTGCACTGCTTTAAATACGTGAATTGACCCCCAGAATAATACTACATTCTGGAATTTAAACCTATTAAAACCCATTTTTTCATAGCATTTCTTGGGACACCTCACACTCGGTCATCTGATCCCAAACAAGGCCGAACCTGCATCTATATAATGATAACCAGACAACTGATAAACATACTTAATATTACTAAACAAATACATACTATAAATAGCATATTTAGAATTAATGTTATACTTGATATCCGTATGACAGTTACACCTGTCTCGTAACACGGACAGACAAATCGATAGACGTCAAAGTTATAAAAATTGCCGCAGACACTTAACGCGGGTTAAACACGAACGTACAAAGTTACGTAACAGCACGGTTGAGGTTTAGCGAAACTAGTTTGTGGCCTTTGTATTGAAGACTATATTACATATTATATATTGAAACTAGCTGACCCTCGCTACTTCATCTGCGACAAATAATACAAAAATCGCGATTAAAACATAAAATACTCTACGAGATTCTCATACCTACCAAATCTATATATATAAAAATCAATGTTTGTCGTATGTTCTCTATGCGTTCCGAAACCATTGATCAGATTGTGATGACACATTGCAGAATGTTCTAGGTTTTCCTTGCTTTAAAAACCATAGCAAAGCGTTGAAGAGTTCAGCTAGTATATAATTAAATCATTAAAATCGGTCGAGCCGTTTCTCTACAAACACCGTGACACGGGATGTTTATATATTAGATATAGAGTGTTTTCCCTTGTATGAGTTTCATACAAGATGGCTTAGGAAATTTGACTAACTAAAAGACAATTAACGCGCATAAAATTCGCCATTTGAATTTGTTAAGAATTGTATGTACCCAGTGACACCCGCGTCATTGAAATGAATCAAATGAACTATCGTGAACGGATATAGGCAAGAAAAATACATACTTACATACATAGTCGGGTAGAAAAATATGTACAACCCAAAATAACAGCCTAATTTTCTTATTTTTTTCTACTTGGACACATCTAGTAAATTATTGTTTTGCAGCTTTCGCGATTTTTTTTATATATATAAGATATATATTTCGGGAATTAATTGCGTGAATTATTTAATGGATTACCGAAATTCGATAATAGTGCAATTCGATCGAAACGTCAGGTAAATAAAAGGATCGTACCATTAAATAATTCACGCGATTAAGTCCCGAAATATATCTAACATCTAGTAAAGTAAATAAAATCGTGAACTTACTATGCCATTAAAATATGCGTCATGTCATGCGTCTTTCTTTATGTAAAAGACAAAGTCTTTCTCCATCATGTGATCGCTTGCAACTGATTCAATTTGCTTGTCGCTCCCTTGTATAGCCTTACCGTTAAATTATTCAATATCGTAGGAAAAAAAAGTCTCGTAATATAATAGTCTGTAAGTCTAAAGGGGTCCCTGACTAAGTGGTGACCGATCAGATCGAGATATCTACGAGATTAAGCAACGTGGTAACATTGCTTAAACGGTCACCCGACTGTCGTTCCATAGATAGTTGACCGATTTCAAAAAATGTAAAACCCCTCTGTGCTTCAGAGGACACGTTAAGCCGTCGGTCATGCGCCCAATCTCTTTCTTGTCGGGCGGGTTTTCGTCCTAACAGTCCTAATTTCGTCCTAATTGATTATTAAGTTTAATTGAATTCATTATTGCCTCCGACTGAATGACATTTTAATGTCATGCAGTCGGAGGCTTCTTCAGGAGATCTTGTTTCTGTGATTTTGCAGGTGGGTTTACTTAGTTTTAAAATTTATTTTGAAAAAAAAATTGAAACGGCTTTAAAGTATTTTATCAAACAAAGAGAGTCAAATATCAAATACTTAAATAATCGATTGGGCGTTACGATGCTACAGACATACACACAGATACACATTGCATCGACGGTTAAAAACATAAACCTTTTCAGTCAGCAATCGTGTTTTTTTTTAAAGATATATATAGCAACTAGCTGACCAGTGCAACTTCGTCTGCGTAAATTTTCCCCATTTTTGCAAACATTTTTACTTGCTGCTCCGCTCCCATTAGTTGTAGCGCGATGTTTTATAGCCTATAGCATTCCTCGATAAATGGGCTATCTAAAAGTAAAATATTTTTTTCAATTTGGACCCGTAGTTTCTGAGATTATCGCGTTCAAACAAACAAACAAACTCTTCTCTCTCTTCTAATATTATAGTATAGTTATAAATGTTAGGGGTGGATAACCCTCATCACTTAGGCATGAATGAATAATAGATTGTAATTTTCCCTTTTTTCTTCCTTTTTTTTATAACATTTTTCATTGCTGCTCCGCTCCTCTTGGTCGTAGCGTGATGTTATAACCTATAGCCTTCCTCGATAAATGGGCTATCCAACAATAAAATATTTTTTCAATGCGTAGTAGTAGTAGTAGTTCCTGAGATTATCGCGTTCAAACAAACAAACAAACTCTTAGGGGGATGAAAAATAGATGTTGTCCGATTCTCAAACCTACCTAATATGCACACAAAATTTCATCAAAATCGGTCTAGCCGTTTCGGAGGAGTATGGCAACGAAAACTGTGACACGAGAATTTTATATAATAGATATTGCAATAGGGGATTGTGTGAACTGTGGGTTCCACATTACTAGCAATCCTGTTAACCCCTCCTGCTAAGGTAAATCGCTTGTTTTAGGAGTGGGTTCACGTTGGTAGTATAATGGGTGGGATTCGGACTCGCGACCTCGATTGCGAGTCCGATGCCATAGTCATTAGACTACCCTCGCCTCAATTACATAAAAGATTCTTTATATACCAAGTGTTTAGGTAAATAAATTTTAAACATAATAATATTCTAAGCAAGCAAACTTGCAAGGAACCTTTATAGATCTACCTATTGTAATTTACTAACAAAATTACATATTATTTTGGCTTTCCTTATATCGCATGCTTAGTTCATTCACCTTTTAAGACTACCCTTTAATGCTAAAACTATCTTCCAAACTAGCTAACAAGTTAAACATTCTAGATAGAAATTCACGTTTTACGCAATTATGTCTAACACAACACTGCATTCAAATGGATTCAAAATTTTCCTTTGTTGCACTGAAATCATGGCTGAAACATATTTGATACAAGCTGAAATAACACAGAGCAAACTTTCATATGAATTCATAAAACGTCATATGAAAATCTATGTTTAAATATTCACAGTTTTACCTATGAAAGGAATAAACAGTATAACAAATGTTTTATTAAGTATGTTAAGATAACATATTATGACCATAAGGTCCAATAAGTTTGAAAAACATTTTTATAATTAGGTATAAACTTAATTATGAATATGTTTTTCAAACTTATTTTGGCATATACCATTAACTATACTATTATTATAAAGCTGAAGGGTTATTTGTTAAAAACATTGCAAAAGCGGGGAAAAATGACGCATACGAAGTTGCGCTGGTCAACTAAAAACAATCGACAGGCCTGTTGGTCTAGTAGTCAGTGACTCTGACTGCTAAGCCGGAGGTCGTGGGTTCGATCCCCACCCACGATAAAACTTTGTGTGATGAGCATGATAGTTTATTCTTTGTCTGGGTGTAATTTATCTATCTTAAGTATATATTTAAGAAATATGTAAGTATGTTTATCAGTTGTCTGGTTGCCATAATACAAGCTCTGCTTAGTTTGGGACCAGATGAGGCTGTGAGAGTTGACCCAAGATATTTTATTATATTATAATTAGTTACAAATATAGAGAGACATAATCGTGTGAAGTATTTAAAGGTAAAGCTTTTATTTGCTTTACGTTATGATTGGTTTGCACAAATCCTGCATCGGATTCAAAAATCGCGAAATTTTAAAACAGCTTCTTATTGGCATAATGTTATTTAAGATGGTTTATCTAGAGATTACTTTAATCTATCCATTTAGTTTGGGATCAGATGACGTTGTGTGAGTTGTCCGAATATATTATATTATATTATTATTAATAAAATCCTTTTATTAATTTGGGCACGACTGAGTAAAACACTTTGGAACCCTATTTACATTTTTGCATAAAACTACTCCACTTTTAAATCGTGACAAAGATAGATTTTCTAACAACGCTACCCTAATTTTCACATCAAAACCCTCTAGCTATGAATAAAAAAATATTAAAGACTCAAACAATTCAAATTCACAACCACATCAGATTAACTCGCACCGTTGTCGTCTGGTCCATAATTACGCATCCTTCTCCATACACCCTGATTAAAGTCATCAACACGGATCCTTTTACACAAACACTTTTTATATTCAACATCTCTTGTGATAAACGCGAGGTACAAGTATACCCGACAACCTGGATGTAACTCGCGATTAAATTAATCTACATACGTCGATCTCCCTTCAGCCATTCCAAAAGTTACCTACGTATTTGAATTTTGTGCCTCCGTTCTTTGGGCAAAAATAATGAGGAGGGATTTTAAACAAAGTCTTTGTTTACGTGATGTTGAATCTAGTTTTAAAAATGTTGGTAGAAATTAGAGTGTATGAAATTCTGCTTTTCGTAATGAATGGGATGCTGAAATGGGAGACAATGCACTTGATGTTAAATGAAGCGAAAAATACGGTACATTTGGTATAAATTGTAAAATAGAGAAAGCAAAATGTATATTTTGTGAAATATTTTCCTTTATTGTTATGAGAAAACTTAATGATAGTTTTGTTGATTTAACTATACATTCAAAAGCCTGAAAACTTGTTTTAGTGATGGATTGATTGCATAATTCAGAAATATTAATACTTGGTTGTATATATATCTATACCTTTAATAAATAGTTTTATATAAATAGTACGCCATTCATGATAATCAATTATAAAGGGGCGTCTAAACGGGCCATTTTTTACGGCAATTTGTGGCGGCACTATTGGCAACTAATTGCTCGGACAATAATGGTAATATGTCTGCAATTGTATGGCGCATGATTCAGTATTCTAAACAGGCTACAAATCAATAATAAATAAAACAGAGAGCGACTGAAATAATAACAAAATTGTCCGGGCAACATTGCGAAAAATCGATCGCTCAGCTCGTCTGGCAACCATCATATCAATATTGGAGAGTACTGCCATGCCTATACTAAACATTGCCGGCCACAGCATTGCCACAAAAAATGGCCCGTTTAGACGCCCCACAATATTATTGAGCAATCTTACTAATAGTTCCGACGACTTGAAACAAATTTGAAAGATTCTAATACATTATAAATATCGAAGCAAATAGTTTGTTATCAAAATCAAACGTGTATTAATCGATTCTGAAAAACAATAGCAAAAAGATACAGAGATGCTTCAGAACAATTAAAGACAAACTTCTAACTATTAAAGAAAATGGCCAATTGCCTCAAGTACCACAAAAAGGTACATCAACTGAACAAAGTAAACAATACTGTCGATTCAAAAGAGAATTGAAGTTTAAGAAGACCCATTATTGTCAAATTCCTTTCAATTGTTCCTAGTGGTTTGTTTACCAACTCTTCTATACTTGTGTTTGTATTATTTAATTTACTGATTACAACACAGTTCAGTAGATTTGGATTGAAATCGAAAATTGTTTTAGATTTGTTTGGTTAAATCTTTCGGAATTGTATCTAAGAGTTATTGGTGTTTGGCTGGTTTGTTTATCTTTCCTGTCCTATCGGGTGTTTGTTTGGAATTTCTATTACATTTCAAAGTCGACAAAATGTTACAGTTTCTAATACCTTTTTCTTGTACCAATTAGCTTTAGAATGTATTTCTTGTTTTATGTCAACTCAAGTTTCTTTTGACGTTTTATGAAAATGAGAAATTAATATATAAAACAAAACTTCGTTTTAATAAGTTGGCAAAAATGTTCCATATAAACGGTACACATTATTTAATGTATAATTAAAAAACCGGAAAGAGCATGTCAGACCATGCCCAGTATAGGGTTCCGGAGCCGTAGCTGTATTGCAAAAGAGCGTCCGTTCATGGCCCTTACGCCCTTTTGTTGAGAAACGCAGTTTTAAACGGCAATAACTCAATGTCGGTATATCTGATCATGTCCGAATTAATTTTAGTTTAAAGTTAAGTTACTTTTTGATTTTTTTCATATATTTTAGTCAAAAGGTTCAAAAATAGGGGGAGACACAATTTATGCAACTATCGGAACAATTATTTCCAAAAATATTAACTTAATCAAATAAGCTTAATAAAAACCTTGAAATGTTTTTAAAAGACCTGTCGAATGATGTTCCACACATTGACGTATACCCAAAAAAATTGAAAGCATCTGTTACATATGTAAAAAAAAATATTATTTAGCTATTTAGATATGAAACTAAGTAGCGGCTACTACAAGACACCCTTTCACTAAATTTTATCAATATTCATTGAGTCAGTCTTTGAGTAAAATGCCTGTGACATACGGACAGACAGACAGGCAGGCAGTCGGACATGACGAAACTATAAGGGTTCCGTTTTTGCCATTTTGGCTAGGGAACCCTCAAAATGGGATAGCTTTTCGGAAAATAATTCGTGATTAATAGATGAGCAAAACCAACAAACAGACACGAAAAATGATTTCACTTTATACTTACTTACTTTGGTAGTAGGTATTATGCGTTGAATAATTTAAGCTAAAATACCTAGTTGTACCCTTTCGACCGTATTGCATTGGCCATGGTCACTGGTAAAGTCTTCTTAAGTCTACTCGTAACTACGGTCGTTGCAATACAGTCGAAACGTCGGGCAGTAAACAACGTATTTTACCTTCACGCGATTAAGAACCATAGTATCAACGCTAAAGGTACTGATACAAATTTAACAAATATAAGTATTTCGAAGCGTCAGGGTGGCTTTCTGAGCTATTAGCTGCTTAAAATTCGAATTATCATTTACTATAATGTTAAGTAAATGATAATCTATCATATGAACGCGGAAAAGTCCGCCAATTGTTTGAAATTCCACTGCATCACTGTCTCTATAACCACACTAAAACTTTACACACACGACTATAAAAATAGGACAAGTCTATCGGTAGACGTGTTGTCACTTCGACCACTCTATTCAGATTGCAGAATTAGACTCACTGCCCCACCAATGTAAACATCAAATTAAAGGCACGCTATCTTGCGGCGGCCATGTTTCAATGAGTCAATAGACTTGCTTTTTAATCAAAACAGATACTAGATCAACGGAAATCAATTAGCATTTCATTAATTCTCCGACAAGTAATTATAATTTTAAACTGTTATCCTTACTTTAGCTAGATTCCTTATAATCTCTACAAGTACTTTAATGAAAAGTATCATAACCGAAAATATACCCAGTAAAATAACTATTACTTTTTCTGCTCCAATGGTGAAAATTTTTGCTTGCTAAACAAAACCTGAAGTAATTCCCAAACTTTTTCACCCTAACATTTCTTTTTCTTAGTAACCCTTAATGTGATTTATTTGTACCAGGATTGGGCGTTACATATAAGATTCGCAACGTCAGCAGATGCCGGATACTATGAGTGCCAGGTCCCTACGCATCCGCCTACCAGTATTTTCTTCAAGCTTGTTCTTGTGGGTAAGTACTTATGACTTTTTCTTTGTTTATAAAGCCATTTAAAAAGCGATAACTAGTTAAATATGATTGCACATTACTAGTAATCTCGTTCTTTTAACTAAGCTAATTATACTTCAGTAGAATAATGACTAGGAATGGAAACCGCGACCTCAAAGTTTTTTTATTTATTTATTTAATTAAAATACAATTACAACACCATTACAATTACCCAATTCGATGTTGTAAGTAACAAAGTAGAACTTAATAAACTAAAACACATAATTAAAAATAATAAACAAATTACCATAAACAAAAAAAAAACAGTAATATTAAAAATGCAAAATATAAAATAAAATATTATTGTGTTAAGTTATTAGTGGATGACCGAGCTTTTTTTTTGCTAAATCGTGTTTTTTTTTTGTATATTATTTTTAGAATAAAATTACATTCTGATGAAATATAAATAATATTAACCAAAAAACAAAAATCAAAAAATTTGATGAAAAAGGGAAAAAAAATAACTTAATGCTTTCGGGACCGCCCGATTTCCCGCCTGAACTATTATTACCTTGTAGATGATGGTGAAATTTACCTTTCTATAGTAATGATATAGTGGCAGTTTTTCATTCACTGAAAACACATTTTCTAAATATGAAACCTAAGTAGATCGATTTATCACCTCTGAAACACCCTGCATACTAAATTTAAACAAAAAACTAAACCTACATACACACATATTAGTTATATTTCGGGACTTAATCGCGTGAACCCGTGACCACGATCGGTGCAATTCGATCGAAACGTCGGGCAAATAAAAGGTTCGTACCTTTAAATAATTCACGCGATTAAGTCCCGAAATATAACTAATATGTATAAAAATCGCGAAAGTTTAAAAACAATAATACATACACACACATACTACATTGGGTCTTTTTGACGTTGTAACGTTTTATAAATCGATGACATGCGATACAATTGAAACTAACAATATAACATTGGTTGCTAAGCAACGCGAAGGGCGATATGGCATCATTGTTTTCTATGATGATATCAGGTAAAATTATCGTTCGTGAACTGACTTTACAGATAACCATTATTTTTATTTAATAAAAATTATTTAAATAGTCAGTTATTTTTAATTTGATGACAACTTTTTGCCTTCAGTGTCCAGATGTTAAATTATTTAATACATTTACATTTAGCAGTCAACGGAAATTGTTAACAAAATTTGTTATTAAATAAATAATGGTATCCGAGATATTACAACGATCAGTAGAACCGTACCTAATCTGCTTGCCAATAACAAATAGCGGTGATCGATCATTAACTGTCACAACAAAATGTAACCACGGATATTGAAAACAGTGGAAAAGTTTGTTTTCTAACGATACCTTAACATTTTAAATGTTTATTACTTATATTTTAATGTTTCGCTCGGGGCGATTGGTAGTCACGAATTCATACCACAATCACGGCTTTGAGTTCTGAAAAAAAAGAAAGTCAGAGCGTACAGACACAGGATGTAGGTAGAAATCTAAGTGGTAAATAGTAGGGCTTCCAATCGTGCAGCCTGTCTTCAATCCCGGTATCTGCTGGACTGAACAATTTCAATCCCGCGTGATCCCAGTATATATGCGATCCCGCTTATAAATAAATGCTTTTTGTAAAATAAATAAAGAAAAACATGTTTCTTTCGGCGTGGAGATTACAAAATCAGCTAAGGTGGTAACTTATATATACTTTTGAGGTTCCTAATCAGCGGTGGTATATTGTTCCAACACCTGGAGGCTGCTTAATGAAAACTATACGGAAAGCTGCAGTCTTGTGTTGGGGAATATCCAGTTAATGAGCACAAGGTCTACCTTCGCGCAGTCAGTAACTTATCTAGTTGATTGTTTGAGCCAAATATGGTTAGGGATAAGTGAGTTAGAAATGGACTATTTGATAAAGCAACGCAATAATCAACTTGATTAAATTTAACTGACTCAGTGGCACGGTGGGAGTATGTATGACTGATGCGCAAGAGTTCGTGGGTTCGATTCTTATACGGGACAGCACTTTGTGTGGTAAATTGATGTTACTAGTCTGGGTGTAGTTTGGGTCCGTGATTGTAAGTTTGCAAAAATACCGGGATTGGAAGCCCTAGTAAATAGTGACTTGATTTATTTTCCCGTGACCCCTAGAAGGGGCAGAGGACGTCCACAGTGCGTCGCCATCTCTTTCGGTCTTGAGCTTTGCGCTTTATTTCACTCCAAGTCTTCCCGATGTTCTTCGTCTCTGCAATGATCGTCCGCTGCCAGGTCTGCTTAGGGTGGCCACGTTTATGCTTTCCTTGGGGAATCCAGTCTAGGGCTCGCTTCTGCATTTATTTAGGGTCCCTTTGGAGCGTGTCGCTTATCCAGTTACACTTGCGACGTTTGATCTGTTAATTGATCGGAGTCTCAACGCAGTCACTGGCCCGTCCGAGTCATCCACGTACCCGCCGTGGCTTAGACAAATACCACACACTTCTTTTTCCACACGCGCTAATGCGAAAAAATGTATGCATTTGACTTATGGTTGACAAATGTGCTATTGCTGAATTGGTAAACAAAAACCAACAGTAGCGTGTGCGGACAAAGAAGCGTGTGGCATTTGTCTACGCCCCCTGGTAGCTGCTGCCGCGACCGCCACGCCAAGGTACAGTTGAGCTGAAGGCGCACGGCGAAAGGCAAACCTTGTGCGCCTCAAAACAGAATCTACTCTCTAGGGAGGAATCTCAAAAAAAACGAGCCAGTAGGCATGGCTTTTAGGTCGCAGCCTCACCCAGTAGGCTTAGGTATAGTGGGCTAAATATCACTCGATTACCGAACCAAATAAGTAAGTAAAAAGTGTTTTTTGAGATAAATTTAAAGCATTTCGTTTTTAGTATTATGTCTACAATTAACCAGTGAAAAACTAAATGTCTCCCATCACTATTTTTCAGTCCGGTCACTGATTAAGAACATTATTCTAAACACAATTCTTTTAACTAAGTTCTAATCCATTTGATTACAACACTGTTGAAATCATATGGATTAGAATTATTATCCTGTAAATGTTTCAGTTTAAGATTGAATGGCTAAGTGTGTGATATTGATGTTTGTATTACAATTACATTTTTATTAATATTCAAAATATAATAATGTAATGAACTATGATTGAATTTTAATCCCCACATGACTTCTACTTTACGAAAGTTGGCAACTGTAGGTATTTGTCTTAAGCAAAACAAGCAAAAAAGACTCAAAAATAATTCCTTAAAAAATTAAAACATAGCTCTAGTTTAACAATGAATTGCTATACTATTGTTATATATCATTTTAATGATCCAATTACGTGAATTTATTAAGCATTTTCGTTTAACACAAATTATAAAACGAAATAAATAAAAACAATAACCAAAAATTAATAAATTCATTACATTTCATACAATATGATTTTACTTTGCAAATTCTGTAATTATTCCAAAAATACAAAACATTATTCACGCGTTCGATTAAGCGAAATCCATACTAATATTATAAATGTGAAAGTAACTCTGTCTGTCTGTCTGTCTGTCTGTTACGCTTTCACGCTCAAACAGCTAAACCAATTTAGATGAAATTTGGTATGGAGATAGTTTAAGTCCCGGGGAAGGACATGGGATAGTTTTTATCGCGATAACCGACATCCACGCGGGCGGAGCTGCGGGCGAAAGCTAGTAATAAATAATGACATACATTCATGTAGTTTCCAACAAATTGTTATGTGTTTTCGCATCGATGACTAATGAAGTAGATATCAGAAACATTTCGCTGAATTTAAAATATGGGGATTTTTATTATGCCATTTTTTGTAGGATTCTGTAATTAGTAAATATCGAACCCTTATACAATCATTCTTTTATCCCAGAAACTTGTTAAGAAGAAGTTTGTAAAATCGGTTTACGGACGATAATTTTACGTGATAATGTCTTAAGAAAACATTGATGACATATCGCCATTCGCATTGCTTAGCAACCAGTCTATAGTTATAGTTCTAATTTTATCGCATGTCATTACAATCGCCATTCGCTGTTGCAACCAATAAATAACGTGACTGCTTAGCAACCAATCAATAACGTTACCGTTGTTACGTGACACTTTTTCGTGCGTGGTCCCTCATATGCGTGATAACATTTGTATAATTTACGGATGTTTACATTACACGAATATTAGATGCGATCAGTATTTATTTAATGCAATGTTATTCGCATAATCATTTGCGAATCTGTCTGCTAATTACTTATTGACATCTGTGGAAGACTGGGATCGAGCGTGATGTCTGTCAGAGAACTGAAAAACTGTGAATATGGCAAAAACTTTATAAATTTGTTGGCAAAAGCTAAACCCTCCTACATTTGTAACTTCACATATTCGTTATAATATGGCAGACTGGCTTATATCATACCTGACATTATATTAAGTTAAAATTCTATCTACGGTCACATATGGGCTCAAAATTTAATAATTCGAAATTCATAGTTCTTCATTCACTTAGGATGCAAAACAACTCTTGTCATACGTCGGGTCACATGACATGTAACGCCAAGTTCGCAAACAATAGATAAAGCCGGAGAAAAGAACCTGGCAATATAAAACTTACCAATTTTACAATGTTTGAATGTTTATAAACTTGATATGGGGGTGCTCCCACTAATATACTATACACCATGTTGAAAGACTGGTGCAAATGAGATTATTAAATAGTTGAAACAAGAGATAAACTGAAATCAGCCTTAGTGGGTACAATATAGTAGGAGCATCTACTTACACACCGGAGGACGGGCAGCAGCGTCCTCTGCGTACTTAAAGCCTTACTGCGATCGCCAACCCGCTCGCCAAGCGTGGCGATTATGGCAATTACCCCCAGGATCTACATACCAGTAGGTTCTACTGGGGAGACCCGTGCCCAGCAGTGGGTCATCATATGGGTTGATATGAATGAATGAATGAATCTACTTACAACAAAGGTAAAAATTATATATGCTTAAATATTGGTCAAAGTACTTGTAAGGAATGATAATTTGTATTTATTCATAAAAAATATATATTTTTGTTAACAGCGGCATACGCGGAGATAGTAGGAGAATCAGAGAAGATTATTCACGAAGGATCCATGCTTCGACTGGTATGTGTCGTGAAGAGATCTACCGAACCACCGTCATACGTGTTCTGGTACTTCGAAAACAGAATGATCAACTACGATTTGAGTAAGTACACTTTTAAATTCTATTTTTAGGGTGCCAAAATGACTACAAGGGTTCCGTATTTAGTTTCGTCATGTCCGACTGTCTGTCTGTCTGTCCGTATGTCACAGGCATTTTACTCAAAGACTACTTAATGAATATTGATGAAATTTAATGAAAAAGTATCTTGTAGTAGCCGCTACTTAGTTTGAAAGCTTTTTTTTTTTCAGCAAACATCATCGTGTTACACCTCATTCGACTGGTCTTTAAAAACATTTCAAGGTTTTTAATAAACTTTTTTGATTGAGTGAATATTTTAAAAAAATAATCACCCCCCCCCCGCCTTAACTTTTGAACCGTTTGACCAAGAAATCTGTAAAAAATCGCAAAGTACTTTAAAATAAAATTACTTTGGACGCGATCGGATATACCGTTATTGAGTTATCGCTAAAACATTGCATTTCTCAACAAAAGGGCGTAAGTGCCATGAACATATGCCCTTCAGCTGATGCAATTATTCAAGGCTGCGGAACCCTACACTGAGCATGGTCCAATATCCGATAAACCGTGCAACAGCGGTTTTTTGGATACTCGAACGATACTTAAATTTGAGTCGTGCAGAAGTATTTCTATCGCTATCAACTTAAGTGACAATGAGCATGAGTCACTGACCACTTTGTACTGGGTGTCACTTTGCACGGGTAGCTCGTCCAACCGACGTACGACGTACTAAAGAAGTCATTTATGAGAGTTGTCTCAAAACTGAGTGATGTTAAAGTATTCGTACGTTAACCCTTTTGGTAAATGAAATTTAGTTTTCTTCATTTGTGTTCATAACTGTAACAACACATTTAGATATGGCCTCTTAATTTAAAAATGAATAATAATAATAATATCTTGGGACAACTCACACAACGCTATCTGATTCCAAACTAAGCAGAGCTTGTATTATGGAAACCAGAGAACTGATAAACATACTTATATATTTCTAAATACATAGGTACATATTAAAGATAAATAACACCCTGACACAGAATAAACCATCGTGCTCATCACACAATGTTTTATCCTGGGTGGAGATCGAACCCACGACCTCTTGCGTAGCAGTCGGATACACTCCCACCGTGCCACAGAGGTAGTCAAGACGGCGAACTCATACGCTATAGCCCTCAATCAAAGTCTATCAATAGATGAAGCTGAGTAGGTATATTAGGTATTTTTTTGATTTGCGGAGTTAAGGTACTGAATCATATTGCGGCTCATCTGACAGCACGGTTTTTTAACATATTAGCCCTTATTTTAAGTCTAATTTCAATAGATGGCGCTGAGTAGGTATATGATGTGATTTTTTGATTTGCGATGTTAAGGTCAAGGTAATCATAACTGTAACAACACATTTAGATATGCCTCTCAATTTTAAAATGAATAATAATGGCGAATTCATACGCTAAAGCCCTCAATCAAAGTCTATCAATAGATGAATCTGAGCAGATATATTATGTAATTTAAGGTCAAAGTCAATAAATTATGTAATTCAAGGAATTTAAATCAAATTGTGGCTCACCCGACAATATATTTATACATAAGGTATATCGTAATATAAGCTACCTCAATTTAAATCCGACTTTCACGCGAACGAAGTCGCTGGCACAGCTAGTGAATAATAAATCGCAATCCAGACTTAAGACCAGCGGCGGTAGCCTAATGGCTAAGGTATCGCTCTCGCAATCGTTAGATCGCGTGTTCGAATCCTACCCTCTATACTACCGACGTGAACCCACTCCTAACACGAGCCATTTAGCTTAGCTGGAGGGGTGAACAGGATTGCTAGTAATGTGGGACCACAATACCAAATTGCTAGTTATCTTTAAAAAAAAAAGGACGTTAGACGTGGCAAGGGCGGGAATGCGGCGCGGAGATTTAAACGGACTTTCATTCAAAAAATGTCATGACATTTTAAATTTCATGTACATGTAACGGTGTGTGCTTAATTTTGTCCTCGCCTAATGTCGCTTCTATTTACCTTTATATATTCTCTTATAACCATTTGTGTAAATTACTAGCTGACCCGCGCAACTTCGTATTCGTCAAATTTCCCTGTATTTGCAACATTATTTATTGCTGCTCCGCTGCTATTGGTCGTAGCGTGACGCTATATAGCCTATAGCCTTCCTCGATAAATGGGGTATTCAACAGTAAAAGATTTAAGATCAATAGTTCCTGAGATTGTCGCTTTCAAACAAACTCTTCAGCTTTATAATATTAGTATAAATTTTCTGTAAAGACAATTAAACCTTCAAGTCAAGATCAACTAATTTGATTTTAAGTGCCTAGTTGTTTATACCTAGCAATGAATACTAACTACTGCTACGTAATAGTATTCATAATGTGGGCTCAATTTAGATATATATAATTATTAGACGTCTGTATAGCTAGTAAAGATGAGTTTAGGCTATAAGCTAACTCAATTACCTCCCAGTGCTATTTACTTTGTCTTGTAGATATTTATCCAAATGGTTTGATTTGAACACATGAAACGAAATTAAGTTTAAGATAAGATTTGATCTTTATGTTAAAATCTAACTTTGAGCCTATTTTTGTCACACAACCACCACACATAAGTCACAATATTTTATGGTTTTAACCTGATAAAATAATAATATTTTGGGACAACTCACACAACGTTATCCGATCCCAAACTAAGCAGACCTTGTACTATGGTACCCATACAACCGATAAACAAACTTATATATTTCTAAATACGAGTACATACATAATTATAGATGAATAACACCCAAACACAGAACAAACCATCGTGCTCATCACACAAAGTTTTATCCTTGTTGGGGATCGAACCCACGACCTCTTGCGTAGCAGTCGGATACACTCCCACCGCGCCACAGAGGAAATACACCAACTGTGTCAAATCCAAGGTCTAAATTGGAGATGTGGTGATTGAATATGTCCATGATATCTCGGTCAAATAGTCTCCTTCCAGGCGAGATATGACAAGACAGTTGCCAGACGCAGAGGCCCAAAGAGAGATGGCGGGTCAAACTAGATGCATACTCCAAAGACTGTACCCGGAATGCCTTGGAATGAACACAGTGAAAAAAGGAAGGAGAGGCCTTTTCCCAGCAGTGGGATAACATTGGCTTGTAAATAAAAATAGTTTGTAGGTGGTAAAGGTCATAATTCCAGAAATATGTCTTAGGTTAATATATGCAGGTAGGTAAGTATTAAATATTTTTCAAAACTGATATTACAAAGTTATTTGGTGTCATTACAGCCCAATAATGTAGCTTTTTAATAGTGAAAGAATTTTAGAATTCATTTTGGTAGTTCTTAAATTTATTCGTTACATACAGAAATACAAATCTTTCCTCTAGATAGTGTACTTAGCTTCTATGTTTATAATATACATTTGTGTGTTTATATTGATTTCTATTTAGGTTGCTTGTTACTATAACAGGGATCCTAATTCCTTTACAGTTTACTAACAATGTTAAAACATACATTTACTATCGGTAACTTCCGTAATTATGTTACACTATTATAATTGCGTTAGGACTGAAAATGGGTCTATGTAAATAAGGTAATGCGAAGTTCCGAAGTTAGACTGTAGGTCTATGAACTTTCCATTATAACTTCATCGGATAATACATTCAAATCGAACCACAATTAATGTTGAAATAGTTGCTATTATTATGAAACGTAACATTAATATAAAAACTTGTAAGGTGGGTCAAGGGACACCCGGAAAGAACGAAGTTCTTATCTTATTTTTTTTTTATAATCTTCGCAACACCACACTGTTCAATGCGAAATAGAAAGACGAAACGAAAATAACATACAAAAAGACGATTGTATACCGAAGGCTTGAACCCACAACTACACAATTGTCACCAATTCTGTGTACCGAATTTATGCCTCTAGACCAAATCGACAGGTGACTTCTTCGTCAAATTAGATGTTCATATCTTACGCGCTTGTGTGTGTCAAAAAGTGTCGTTACAACTTTTCGTTAGAATTTTTTCCGTCTAGCCCCCTTTCATAACGCGCGATAAGAAACTTCGTTCCAAACAAAATTATAATCACTTCATACTTTTTATATATATTTAGTACACCCAGACTCGGAACAACAATTTGTGGATCACACAAAGTGTTGTCTCGTGTGGGAATCGAATCCACGACCTCTTGCGTAGTAGTCGAACACACTTCCACCGCGCCACAGAGGCAGTCTATACTACGGGTCTTACTCGTGTGAATAATTTAAGGTAAAATACCTTATTTATTGTCCGACGTTTCGTCCATATTGCGACGGCCGTGGTCACGGGTAGAGTACTGTATGGTAGCCTACCCGTGACCACGTAGTATATATATTATTTTATAATGAGTACAAATCGCGAAAGTTTATCAACACTTTATACTTGTCATAGAAATACATCAGAACTAAAGTAACAAAAAGTGGTGCAAAATTTAGTTCCAATTTTTTTCCCAAATACTTAGATTAAATATTGCTTACCACTTATTTAATGGCATATAGCAGTGACCTGAAAATTTGTAAAAAGTGCTATTCTCTTGTGATGCGTAAAATTACCGAAAAATTGAGTTTTTAACTATTACGCATGCACTCTGTCCCATGTGAATAAAACTCCTAATAAAATGAACAAATTCACTTCGTAAAAACATTCGAAGCTTTGCTTAATTTTTAAAGGACATGGGACTCATTGTAATGAAAGAGCAAATGGGGTCTTACAAAACGGTCGCTTTCATTGGTCCCTGGTCGAAACCACTACTGTTTCTGAAAAAACTTTAAAGAGAAAACTTGCTCTTATGATGATATTAAAACAAAGGTTAGGCAAGAAAATGGTATTCGGAAAAAACTTTAACTGCAGTTCTTTTGAGTGCCAACAAACGGTTTAGGGAATGAAGATAATATCTGGAAGGAGTCCACGTTACGCTTACAAACTTGAGGTCAACATATTTGACCTTGGCTTACTCTAGAAGGTTCGTCTATCTCTTTTTACGACGTCTAGACGTCCGTCTAAACGAGAGAGACGGATAGGGCATCAACGTGAAATGTTTTACTTCAAGCGTTTATTCACAGTGTGAGTCATATCTAGATACCTAAAATTTTCAAGATGTATGCTACAAAAGTCAGAATGAGACGGTGACCTAGCCCTGCTTAACCCTTCCAAAATAAAAACACAAAGTTATGCCTTAAAATAAATCAAGAGTTAGGTTAGCAAGCATTTCTTTATTTCATCTTCGTTTAACAAAAAGGATCCAAGTCATGAAAGGCTTAAATCTTTTTTGTGCGTTGTTGGCGTTTAATGTTATTTTGGGAATATTGTCGACACAGTACATCTTTGATCGAAATAAGAGACTGTTTATGTTAAGTAACAATGAATATAACAATAGCTTATGCTTGAGACTGGATCTACCTGGACGGCTATCTAGCCGTTGTGCTATTATAAACTACTAGTTGACCCGTGCAACTTCGTCTGAGACAATTTTCTCCGTTTTTGCAACATTTTTCATTGCTGTGATGTTATATAGCATGTAGTTTTCCTCGATAAATGGACTATAGGTACTAAAAAAATATTTTTTTAAATTCGGACTCGTAGTTCCTGAGATAGAGAGAAACAAACTCTTCAGCTTTATAATATTAGTATTTATAAGGTATAGTGTAATACAGTTGCTATGTGGCGCGGTTAGAGTGTATCCGACTGCTACACAAGAAGTCGTGGGTTCGGTCCCCACCCAGGATAAAACTTTGTGTGATGATCACGATGGTTTATTTTAAGTCTGGGTGTTATTTATCTATAATAAGTACGTATTCAGAAATATATAAGTATGTTTATCAATTGTCAGGTTTCCATAGTACAAGTTCTGCTTAGTTTGGGATCATATAGCGTTGTGTGAGTTGTCCCAAGAAGATCAAGTCCGAAGTAAAAAGAAAGTCATAATAGTTCATTCATTTAGGTTACAAATGCAACGCTTATGAACGTCAGACGAAATTTGGAATAGAATGATTCTATATTTAAGTTCGTAAGAGTAAAGCCGTGAGAAAAGAGCTTGGCAATAAATGATAAAAATATATAAATAAGTAATATCTCATTTCTATTATTAGTATTCATCGAAGCTGAAAACATTGATGTGAAATGATATTTGGGTAACAGTATTATTTAAGTATCGTTTCATTTTATTAGTATTTATTACTCTTATATAAAAACCTATACCTTAACGATCCAATAGTCCATCGCGTAAATATCTCGGCACAAAACTATTACTTCTTCAAGGCCTCGTGTCATTTTCCCAAAGAGTCTTCAGAAATATGTAAGCTTCAGTAATCCCTCGAGCATCGTACTTCGTTAGTAAGCAGGTGGGTAGGCAAGAAAAAGTAATATAGTGCTTTATTTCCCTGGCGATGTAGGCAGAAATCGTGGAGTACCAAAAGTTGCGGTGAATGTTTTAAGTAGAACAGTTCATTTTAAAAGTGCAGTAAATTTTACGGAAGGAAAGTTGCAACGAGTTTCCCTGAAGCTTTGCTTAAACTAGTTGAAGGCATCTAAATTGCTGAATCCAAATAGAGTGGACGTTTGTAAAAACTTATTGTTGAGTCAAAAATGTAATCCATTTGAATAGACGTCGTTCGGTTTCGGAATTCCAAACTGATGTTCGTCTAGCCCAAATGGACGTATATCACGCCACGCCATTTGGAAGGATATACTTTACTATGCTATGTCCTGCCCCGGGACTAAAGCTATCTCCATATCAAATTTCATTTAAATCGGTTCAGCGGTTTAAGCGTGAAAAGGTAACAGAGAGACAGAGTAATTTTCACATTACTATGACTGTTATGCTACAACAATATCTATGGGTGACATATGTTCGTAAACTTTCGCGATTTGTACACATTATAGAATTTTATAAGCTACGTAAAACGTAAGACTTGCAAATACGGTCGAAACGTCGGAAAAAAAAACAAAGGTATTTAGCCTTAAAATATTTACGCGATTAAGACCCGCGTAAATATTTTAAGGCTAAATACCTTTGTTTTTTTCCGACGCATCGACCGTATTTGCAAGTCTACCCGTGACTACGGTCGTTGCAATACGGTCGAAACGTCGGGCAAAAAACAAAGGTATTTAGCCTTAAAATATTTACGCGATTAAGACCCGTAGCTTATAAAATTCGATAATCTATGGGTGATGATCAGATTCCATAGCGATAAGTTGCAAAACTAACTTACAATAGATAAAATATTGCAAACTAGCTTTCGCCCGGCTCCGCCCGCGTGGATGTCAGTTATCGCGGTAAAAACTATCCTATGTCCTACCCCGGGACTCAAACAATTTCCACATCAAACTTCATCTGAATCGGTTTTGCTGTTTGAGCGTGAAAGCGTAACAGACACAAACAATTACTTTCACATTTATTATATTAGTATGGATTGACGGTTTTTTTTTTATTCGATCCTAAAAGCCTAAATACACAGAAATATCTGTAATACGTTAATTCCGTAAACAGCCACCGGGGAAATTTACCCTTCAACAATAGCTTTCGAAACTATTAATGTTAGAACAAAGTCAACAAGGCCGATTTCAATATTGACATGAAATAGAATCTATAGAATATTTATTCTGTGAAGTAGGGTAATCCTCCAAGACCAGACAGCGAAAGCGCATGGCACTACCTACCTTTTCTCTAAGCATTTCGTCGTATTATTGTACCCCTATAGATTTGGTATGGACAGCTCTATAAATGTTGATAAACTTTCGCGATTTGTACACATTTAGAATATATTACGGGTCTTAATCGCGTGAATAATTGGTCGTTAGGCCTTAAATTATTCACGCGATTAAGACCCGTAATATATACACTGACGGACTTATAAACTGCATCAAAGTAATAGACGACTTTGAAATAAATATTTTAACCAAGTATGCAAACTTTCTATACAGATTTAAATTGAAACCTCTAGATTGGTTCGTGAACTTTAAAACAGCGTAGGATCATATCTTTAAGTTTAAGTTTATGTACTGGAAAGGACCTTAAGACCTTTTTTGAAGAAAAAACAGAAGTTTAAGGAAAAATTGTTTAATTAAAAAATTGGTTTTAACAATAGACACAAACTTTATGCAAGGGTTTATTTGTGTTTTAATAAGGTGTATTACCCCCACGTGCCCTTATTACGGATTCTAATCGGTTCCGCATAGATTTTATAAGGGTTTTTAAAAGATCTTGCGGAAAATGAAATGAATGAAAATAATGTTGAACTTGTGCAGCTGCATGCGGCCGGGCATTATCCTGCATTAAAGTAAAATTTTCGCCTATGAATCCCATGTAAGGCACCACGTGATCTTCTAATATCTCTGTTATGTAGCGATGTGCTGTCAAACCCCCTCTATTACCGTTTTGACGGACCATGTCTATGAACACAAGTTCTGTTCGCCCGTTCATCGATATAGGAATCGATGAACGGGCAACATCGAATAAGGAACACGCTCCTCAATGCAACTTTGAGCATATCGCTCCCCACGTCGACGATAGACTCTTCTGCGACCATCTGCACCATATAAACATGTCCTACACTCGTCCGTGAACAATACAGAGGCCCACTGCTCTTCTGTCCAATTCAGGTGATGACGCGCAAATCTTAAGCGAGCTTGTCTGTGAGCTGCAGACAACTTTGGACCATTTGCTGGTCTAAAAGGGGTGATAGCCGCTTCCTTTAACCTTCTTCTTATTGTTCGTGCACACACGTTTTTTCCACGCACTTCATTAAGTTCGGTTTTGATGTTAACTGACGTGAGGAAACGATTTCGCAGGGAAGTTGTAACAATAAATCGGTCATCACGACCTGTGGTTGCTCGAGTTCTGCCTGTACCACGTCTCCTCCTGTAAGAACCTGTCTCTACAAACCTTCTGTATATTCTACAAACCGTAGACTGGTTTAAATTTAAATTTCTACCAATCGTTCGTTGATCCAAGCCCTCCCGCACCAATGCTACAATTTGTGCCGCTTGTTCGGACGAAGTATCCATATTATGGTTCAAAAACTCTCGATGTGTTAAAAAACTAACCCAACAATTATGCTGGTAACAATAATTCAATTGACCAAACAAAAAAAATCAATGAGAATTAATTTAAAACTTTGCTATAAATAACACGCAAATCTGATACTACGAGTAAATTTTCTTTTCCCGGCTATATTCATTTGTTTTACCGCAGTTCTATTTTTAAATTTAATTTTTTTTTAAGATTAAGAGCCAGTCTTTCCATATTTATATAATTTAATCTAAAAAGTTTGCATACTTATTATAAAAAAATCCTTTTAGAGTAAACCTGAACTTTGATGCAGTTTATGAGTTCGTCAGTGTATATTTTCATAGTGCTAGAAAGTCAGGATATGATGGGAATACAGTACTTATTAAACCTGCAAAGTTTTAAACGTATAGCTATTATACTTTATAAATTATTCACATCTAAATTACCCAGATTTCGTCCTTGACTGACTGATTTTCTCCGAAGGTCTTCATGCGAAAAGTACAAATATTATATATTAACTACGTAAGTAATTGAATAATGTAAATAAAAAACGTTTGCAAATAAACTAAACAAATATGATAAAAAAAATATCTTAATTATTTAACGGAAAACAATTTTAATAAAATTTTAACAAGCCGTCGGTGTTTATTAAAAATAATTTAAAACATAATTTAACTTAACCTAGTTTGTATCCTTTTCAGGATTCCGTAGCCAAAATTATGAAACGGAGTCCTCATAGTTTCGCTCTGTCCGTCCGGTTGGCTCAGAGACCCTTAGTACTAGAAAGCTGTAATTTAGCATGGATATTATATACATATGGTTTATATATCTATCACAGCTAAGTAGGCTTTACAATTTTACGAGTAACAGTGGACCAAGTGAGAAGTAACAAAAACCCACTTCTTATACCGCATTATTGTGCTGGGTAGCTACGGAACCCTACATTGTTGCGTGCCCGGTTTTATTAAACTGATAAACTAGTTTTATTCTCTACTATATATTGCTTATATAGTAGCATACTTCAAAAACATTAAATAGGTACGAGTACTTTCAGACAGACCAAGTATAATTTGTTTCCATTTCCAACAAATCCTTTGAACATAAACTTGTATTCTGCTACTAATTCCAGACATTCTTTAGATCCCCATTTTATATCAAAACCACTGGTCTATTATTATTAATCTTGGAATTCTACAATCTCTTTCACTTTAGTGCTACATATTTCATTTTGAACGTAGTGAAACTAGCTAAATCATTTCTATAGAAAGTTTGAATTATTCTAACTTATCTTTTCATTGATAAAGAAAGGAACTATATTTATGGTTTAGTATTCTAGCTAGTCTTTTATTCATAAAATGGTTTATTTTTTGAATAACGAATGGTTAATGAATTACCATTTGATAATTTAGCTTTGAAAAATACAATAGCAATAATTCAAAAGACGACGAGATTCATAATTTGAATCTGCGTTTTTTAAAAAATAGTCTAGATTTACAGTCTAGTCTCCTATAACAATGATTAAACTTGGAGTAAAGCAACCCTTGAAAATTAGAATATTTTTTTTATGAGTTAATATGGAATCATTCCTAATAAACTTTTCGAACAACATAAGTAAGTTAAAATCGAACCAAAAATAGGTATTCATACTGAAACAAGTCATTCAACAGAACGTCACTATAATTTTAGAAAACCACAAGAGTATTATGACATAAAGTTGTAGTTACAGGACAACTTAAAACTGGTTACGTGTTGAACCAAAAAAATCAATTATCATTTATTTTTATTTATTCAAAAGTTTTAATGTTTATAAAATACACGCGAAAAACACATTGTTGAGGGTGTCAAAATTTTGTATCATTTTGTACTTGTATACTCTATTTGAGTCATATTTTGAAATTTCAAAATATGACTCAAATAGAGAAAGACTTAACAATGCTTGTTAAGTTCTTAAGACAATGGTAAAACAAGGTACACACAGTCTTAGAACTACTAAACTGGTCAATTTGGTATAGTTACAGTAAATAGGTACAAATAAGTCGCGATTATGCATAATAGCTATACATTATGAATCAGTGACAAAGTCGCAAAGTAAATGTGATACATTAATCACTTTAACTAGTTAATATTCATAATAGGTAGTGGATCTTAGGAAAACTGATAACACTAAAATAAAAACGTTTCTAGTCCATTATTTGTGTTAAACGTTTTTTTTTTTAAATTACATTTAATAGTGTTTTCGATCAGGAATTGATGATGACGGATGACGTTAATTAGTGATGGTGAAAAATTAAAATGAATTAAATGAATAACCATTTGTTTGTTATTTTCTAAAAAATATGTTGGCTGCTATCCTTGTAAACCTTATGTTTTTTATAAACATTTCCTAGAATGTAATATTCTAAACAATTACAAAATTATCACAATCTAGAATCGATTTGTTGAAAAATTCAGTTCTTCTGGTTATTGAATGATTTAATCACATCCTTAGCAACATTGATGATGAACAGTCAAAAAAGAAAAATTTCAACGGGAATATAGACGAACTTTGACATTGACCATATAAATTAATTCAATTGTTATTTTTTGTCTACACAGATGGCGTAAGCGTCCACAATGGCCGTCAGACAAGCGAGCTAGTCATAGGCAAAGCGGAGCCCCGTCACGCTGGCAACTACACTTGCGTGCCAGCTAATGCAAAGGCTGCATCAGTTACCGTACACGTTGTTCAGAGTAAGTATTAGCCACGTATACAAATAATTTCAGTTACAGATAATCTCGTTTGTACAAACGAACATGTGCGTTAAGACGGCAAAACGGTATACCGCACAAATGGCTGGCATAAAACGCTAGTTTGGACGCAATTGATTTGCACAATTAAGCATGTATGTGAAGATGATACAATATGAATGCGCAAACGATTGCAACATACAATTTGTGCGTATAGTGTGTAGCACATGCAAGTCGTTATGGTGTGGATGCCATACAGTTTTTTGCACCATTTTTTGAACTAACGGTTTACCTAGCAGTTCTTACCCAGTAGCCAGAACCATAAACAATGCTTTTCGTATTCTCATACCTTTAAAATCGATCTCAAATAGGTTGATTTAAAATTATTGCAAGATCGTCGTAACAAAAAAATACTCATTTTACAGGAGGCCAATTTGTACTTTAAATTTGATATATTTCACAAAAAAAATATACAAACAGGTTAAACCTTTTTCGAATGTTTGTGTTAATTAATAGTGCTTAAAATCAAATTATCAAATTATGTTATATATATTTCCTGTTCTTAAACGTACGTAGGTTCTCGGCGAACACTTTTGCGCCATTGAGATTATATATTCAAATGTACACATACCGCCAAGCACAGTGTATCATTACGACACTTATCACCATCTAGCGACCATAAGTGACATAACGTGATTGCCATTATTGTACTAAAAAACCCGTTGTTTGTTTGGCGACAGTACACTAGGATAAACTCAGACTCGAACTGGAGTCTTCTGGTTTCTGGACCGCCCGATTTCCCACCTGAGCTATATTAACATTTGTAAGGCTAATTACTTATTAAACCAATAGTTGTATAATTTATGTCGAGTGTAATTATTTATTGAGTAGTAATCGCATAATATATTAACCCCTATTTGAATATTTTACATTAATCGATTATTAGTCGATATACCGATTGAATATATTCTCTGTGGCAACACTGTCAACTGACACTTTTTAAATATGGGTACGATTTTTAGTCAGTATGGCGGTCGATGTCGAAGCGATCACTTGTGTTGCAATATAATCCGTTTAAATCGTTGTTTCATTTCTGAGATTAGGGATTGATCCTTTACATTGTAGATGGTGGCGAAATTTGCCTTCGTATTCTAATAATATTGTAGTAGAATTTCATTGCTCTCCCTCCGTCTTACGAATTTTCGATCAGGTCACGTGTCCTGACGCGAGTTTAACATTTTTTACCCATCCCAAAAAGTGCACAACGCCGCTAAAGAAGTATTCACTTTAAAAATATACTAGTCAAGCATTTCATATTTTAGCAAAAAATCAAGATTTTTAATTATGGGGGTCTTGCAATATGTAAGTGAAATGTATGTCTAATGGCATTTCTATTAGTGACTATCAAAGATCGATCACAAAATCACAAGAACACGAAGAGCGTGGTTTTAATTATTACTCAACTGCAAATAACTTACTCACTAACAACTGCTTTGAACACAGTAATTGGTCCCGAGAGCTATTTCATATTCTTTCTTCTTTCTATTCGTTTTGAGAAGAATATTGAAACATTATCTGGGCTGTGTTTATCTAATGATTAACTAAGCAAGAACAAAGTTTGTAGATCAGGTTTTTATGATAGTGTATACAAATAACTGGTACCCCTAAGGTCGCGGGTTCATTCAGCCTGAGACGGTTTTTAACTTTTTCTTATAAAAAACTAGCTTATGCCCGCGGCTTCGCCGACGTGGATGCCAGATTATTACCAAAATACTTTAAAAGCAAAGTTTCATACTAACTTTGCACCCCCGTTTTACCTCTATTATTCTACGTATTAAAAATAAAACAACGCGATTATCCGAATATTGTGGATATAATTTGTCAATTCAAAATATTTATCCAAATATGTTCTTTAATTTGAGGGCAGAGTTTACCGTATCGACGGAATAAACTGAAACATTTTAACAGGTACAAAATCCATGAACATTTTGTATGAGAAAGAATTTTCCAATGTTTTTAAAATTATTATCCTATTCCGGACGAAGACAAATCCAAAAACAAAAAATCATAAAAATTGGTCCAAGCGTTTTTGAGTTATTTGTGTTGTGACTAATACGACTTAGTTATATATATATATAGAGGAAATAGATTACTAAATAGCTAAAAGATTTAAATGGTTCAATGTACAATTGCTTAGTTTTAAATCAGCAGACAGTTTCTTACTAGCAAGATAAAATAAAAATAATTTCAATCATAGTAACAGTGAACGCACAGCTGAAACGAAATAAGATTTTCAAATAAAATGAAGGCATACCAAGGAAAGACGTTATAAACTCCATTCAATTTTCTGCCTTGCAGTCAGCTCAGATTGGATCCACGTAAATAGGTATTAGCGTAACAGGTTTAAAGATTACAGTGTTGAAAAGGGAGCTCTTAATGTATTAAAAAACATATAAAAGAAAGCTGTGGTCAAATTCAAGGGCTGTTATGTGCTTATGGTACTGAATGCTAATACCGAATGTTATGAGTATATAAATAGGAGCTTGTTTTTTTTTAATGTATCAAACAAAAATTAAAAAACCGAGCAAGTGCATGTCTGACCACGATCAATGTAGGGTTCCGTAGAAATCCCCCCCTCCCCATCCGAATAACGCGGCTTAAGAAATGGGTTTTCTGTGGTTTTTGTTCCATACTACTAAATTATCATTTTTAATAGTTCAATCGAATTTTGCAGTTTTAATGGATATGCTGTATGCCGTTCGCTACTGAAATTTTACAAAAAGAAAACACTATAACTGTAATAATAATGCAATCGGATATGGCACTATAGGGAGGTGCAATACTGATAAAATTATGATGCGTTTGAGATTTAATGCGATTTATGCGCTGTAGATATTGCTGATAAATAAAATTGCAAGCAGAGTTTTTTGAGTCCCACATTACTAGCAATCTTGTTAACACCTTCAGCTAAGCTCAAAGGCTTGTGTTACAAGTGAGTTCACGTCAGTAGTATAATGAGTAGGATTCGAACCATTAACCATTAGGTTACCGCCGCTTTTCGCTAAAATTAAAAACTGTTTACAAAAACCGGGCAAGAGTATATCAGACCATGCTCAGTATAGAGTTGCGCAGCAGTTACTACAAATAAATGCACTACATATAAAAAATACGATCTGAAAAAGTGAAGTGAAATTTTGGGAGCGATTATTTCTGAAAATCAAAAAAGTAACTATTTAATATACGGGAATTAACACGCATTGTTACCTTAAAATTGCACCAAGTTGCAACGGCCGTGGTCACAAGCGGACCCAAACGTCAAGCAATTTTAAGGTAAACAATGCGTGTTAATTCCCGTATAATAAATAGTTATAATCATGCAACGTGAAAGTTTAAATGTTAATCAAAAAAGTTTCTTAAAAACTTTTATATGTTTTAAAAGATCTATTGAATAATGTGCCACCCTTAGATGTTTGCTGAAAAAAAAAACAGGTTCTGTTACATGTATGAGTGCCCCGAGAAATATTTATTTTTGTTATTTAACTGTCTAAATATGAAGCGGCTACAAGCTACAGTAACCTATACTTCAAATTTCATCTGTATACATTGTGTTATATTTTAGTAAAATGTGACATACGGACGGACAGACTGACGGAGATGACGAAATTATAAGGGTTCCGGTTTTGGCTACGGAGCCCTAAAACACTTACTCAACCATAGGAAAATAATGCTGCTGCAGGTACAGGGTATATTAATTATATTATCTTGTTCAATTACGTTAATACCAAATCAATTATTCAGAATAATTTGATTTTTTCGTGACCGGTATATATTGATGAGCTAGCTGGAAACCGATTTTATGTTTTCGTTAAATATTATAAAATTGAAAACGCATCATACCTATATAATGTCAACCGTGCTACATTTTTGTAAGGTTCTTTTTAATGCCTTTTTTTCACGTATAATGAGTAGACAAATTAAAACTGATTTGAAATCCATTCGAAGCTAAAAAGCCACACGTTTCAGTTTTTTTTTAACATTTCAGCTTTATTTTTTTAGAAAGAAAAATAACCGTGAAGTAAGACTAAACATCAAGACTTTATTCAATAACTCTCAACCCGAAAATTCAAAACTTGATTAAATACTTCGCCTAAATGATAAATTACAAAATTTATCTCACAAACATAATTTTGTTTATGCTTCAAGTCCTTCATAAGATTTAGGAGACGACAAGACAAAGGCTAATGAATTTAATGTAATAGACAAAAGGTAAAATTTAATTTTCGAGATAGAATACATTCACAGAAAGAATTCCTTTTCCGCTGTAATTGGGTTTTATGTAAGGCTAATTTTTTAACGAGAACCGTAAAAAGGTAAAAAATTAGCCAATTATAACGTACATCCGATTCTTTTAAAGACAAATTAGATGCTTAATGATCACAGAGTTTTTATTTGTTTTTCTGTTCATGTATTTACCTTATTGTCATCTACCAAAGAGTCTAGAGGAGCATTAGGAGAGTTTACTAAAGTTTGTAATAGATTACTTTACACTCATAGTTGATTTCTTAGCGAAAAAGCTAAAAAGTTTTGTACCCTAGAGATTATAGAGCTCAAAGAAACCTGAGTGCTTAAGTAAGTTTAGCTATAACGTATGCTAAAATATTTTTTTCACTGTGAGAGCTTGTTGAATGTTAAATGATGTCTGCGTTATACGTGCCTAAGATTGCTTGCGATATGATTTTAAATTCACAAATCAAAATATCTAGTTTTTCAGTAAAAATGTTATGTTAAATTATTGGAATAATGGGTCAAAAACCTTGTGATACTTAATTTTCATTGAAGCGTAAACCAACCAATATTAATGAATATTTAGTTATATAAAAGGAGAAGCTGACTGACTGATATGTCAACGCAGGGCCTAAACTATAAGGGTCAGAGACTTGAAATTTTGCACAGGGATTACTTTTATAACGTAGGGAAGTACTAAAAAAAGATTTTTTGAAAATTCACCCCCTAAGGGAAGAGGCAAGGTACTATGTAACTTTGCCGTTAAAATAATTTGGTAACAATCTGGCATCCACGTGGGCGAAGCCGCGGGCATAAAAGCTAGTATATTATATACATATTTACATGTATATGGAAAGCTATTTCCGGCTACTTCGTTCGTTTAAACCTCAAATCGACGTAAATTTTGAAAAGTAGTTGGCTGCTGTTGTTAAGATTTCTTGAATTTATTCTTTATACAGAAGACAGACATTGGCTAGTTTTAATAATATTACTTAACATATAGTTAATAAGCATATAAAAAATATATAATTTAATTACTTGGGACAACTCACACAATGTCATCTGATCCCAAACAGTTCCAAACAGAGCTTGTACTATGGTAACCAGACAACTGATAAACATACTTATACAAGGAGTAAATTAATCCCTGTCCAACAAACGGATGTATAGGTATTCTGTTAACAATGTTAAAAAAAAAATAGAAAAAAATATATGTCCGCCAAAATGTTTTTTTATTGAATATTAAAATTCACGATTTAAGTAGCCAATTTCGTCGAAATGTGTAAATTTTCAAGATTTTTTATTAACGTTGTTTGCATAAAGCCTCTTTGCAATCAAAACAATATTTTCCGGCTCCACATGTTTTCCTATATGACTTCTAAAAAAAAAAAAAAGCGTCATTAAGTTTAAAAAAATACGTAAATCGAAAGGGAAAATTATACCTAATAAGTAATACATTAACGGGTCGGATGGGGATTAAATATATTTCTAAAAACATACATCTCATCTAATGTCCATAACAAAGAGTTTTATCCGGGGTGGGGATCGAGCCCACGGCCTCAGGCTTAGCAGTCAGAGTCATTAACTATTAGACCAAAAGGCCAGTATATTATTACAAAACATAACTTTAAATTTATTCCTTAAGTCTATAGAAAAATCAATAAGCTTCCCTTTTTGAAAGGTAAATTAAAATTCAGTTTACTAGATAAAGATGAGACGTGACAGATAAAGTTGCTAACTTTAGAACATCCTGTGGTTATAAAGCAGTTCCGAGGTAGCGTTCGTGCGATGGAGCCTTTAGAGACGAAAGATAAAATGTAAAAATATTAGCAGATCTGGTATCTGCTATAAATAAACCTTGAAGATGGCAAAGTTTATAAGCGAATGTACAGTTTAAGGCACCTGTCCCACCAATGACAATGAGCGAGAGGCGAATAGCGATTTATTGCTCAAGACGTACAACAGATGTATTTTGTAGATCTCGTCCGTGTAAACAAAAGAGATTCAGTATAGAGCGAGTACTCGCCGGCAGTGTGAACACTCAGCGATCAACTATTACTGTCTGCATCTCTTTTGTTTACACGGGATCTACATAAGCGTGTACGTTTCTTGAGCGATAAAATCGCTACTCGCTACTCGCTTTCTCGCCATTGGTGAGACAGGTGGCTTAGAGTAAGGAGTCTAAGGTGATTGGCACACGCTCTCGACGCTGCGATGGAATTACGTCCGTGGTGGTAGTAGTAGAGTAGTAGTACCGATTTGCAACGTGTTGCAGATCACGCTCCTACATGCGGAGAACACGCGGCCTCTCCCGTTTTATTGTTATTCTGATAGAGAGAGAAAGAGGGAGAGATAGATCTGCAGTCCCGCAACGACGAGCGTGTCCCCGTTGCTACGCACCTCGTAGCGTAGTGCGTCACAGTGTGCGAATCCCCTAAACATTTGAAGCTGAATTAAACAAAGATGTGTATTTCAATAGGATTGCACCCAAAACTTCGTTCGCGTGGAAGTATTACATTTTGCTGGATAAAAAGCAGCCTATACCGATACTATTTCTGATTCTATCTCTATGCCCAATTGTATCCACATCCTTCTAGCATAGTTGAATAACTAACGTACTTTTCATAAAAACATTTGGGCTTATAATTTTAGCAGTAAGATCATTTTGTGAAAATTGTAACACCATGCGACAGAAAGTCCAAAATAAGTAGTTTTCAACTGCACTTTAGCCTGTAATTATAAAAGGACGGACCTACTCCGAAACTGATCTACGTATCTAATTTTCACCTAAAATTGACCAGACTCATTCAGACCAAAATCGAAGTAAGTTCTATATGGCTAAAGGTTAATTTCCGTCCATCGCGGCTGATGCGGCAATAGTCAGATTATAAAAATGTATAGTGCCGTTTCCAAGGTCTGTTACAAACGCGCACGGCCGACGGCTGACGTGAGTTAGCGCGCACTCTGACTATTGTCGCATCAGCCTCGCACTTCAGCCACGCGCGTCTGCGATCGGCTGCGATAGACGGAAATGAACCTTTAGAGTGCAAACGATATTCTAGATACTCGATCAAGATTGTGTCACTGATCCACTACATTTGTGTCCATCGTACGTGATACATCGCCTTATCGTTCACTAAATTTTAAGCTATCTTTACTAGATTTTGACCTGGAAACCCAAACAGACAGAGTTACTTCAGCATTATAAAAGGTGACATGAGGGACAAGTTGGAAAAGTGTCCAGCTGTAAGTTTAAAAATCCTCCTAAGTAGCGGGCACTAGTGACGATAAAAATCGATAGAAAAATTTAAATCTATAAAATCGAGAAATGGAGCGATTGGAAAGAATCTAAGCATTGTAAAGTTTACCGATTTGAGAAATGTTTTTCTCATCTAACGCATTATACTTAATTAAACACGGAGATGTTACCCCTTATTTGTATCCTTTTTTTTTTTTTTTTAAAGACAGTTCCCGCAGTAGGGTACAAGCCCTGTGTCACGGGGGACTTTACAAACATACAAGTCACGGACACAAATTACACCCAGACCCAGAACAACAATTTGTGGATCACACAAAGTGGTGTCCCGTGTGGGAATCGAACCCACGACCTATTGCGTAGCAGTCGGACACACTCCCACCGCGCCACAGAGGCAGTCGAATTTATTCTAATGATAGTTACTTTGTCTACTACTACAACAGTATTGCAACGGCCGTAGTCACGGGTAGACCAGTCTACCCGCGACCACGGCCGTTGCAGTACGGTCGAAACGTCGGGCAATAAACAAAGTTTTTAACCTTAAATTATTCACGCGATTAAGACCTCTGAATATATATTTTCATAATGTGTACAAATCGCGAAAGATTTTCAACATTTGTCTGTTTGGTTATATCAATTTATCAGATAGCGTTGTGCTTGAATGTTTTATTTTTTTGTCCCCAGGTGAAACTCCAGCTGCCATGCAACACGGCAACAACTCATCTGCAGCAATACACCAAACCCACGCACTTATATACGCACTCATAGTACTCGTATCAATCCGAGTGCTAATCACACATCATCAGGAGTTCGGATAACGTCGCATGTATTATGTACTACAATGTTGTAATTAATTATGTGTAAACAATACTCTCTGATGTTAATTACTTTCAGCTGTAGGTAGATGGGTAATAATTACATTTATTTTAAAAAATTTGGCTTCACAACTCCACAATCTTTTGTTTTTATGCTTTTAAAAAAGACGACTCCCGTAGCAGGCTACAAGCCCTATATCGCGGGGGTCTTAACATACAAGTCACGGACGCAAAGTACACACAGACCCGAAACAACAATTTGTGGATCACACAAAGTGGTGTCTGTATGGGAATCGAACCCACTACCTCTTGCAAAGCAGTCGGACACACTCCCACCGCGCTACAAATCATCATCGTATTCTTCTTTTACCTTGGCTATTCTGGTATCGCGGGGTCGAATTTCTTTAATCTCACTGGTAAGATCGTTAATGCTGTCTTACTTATGCTGGATAAAACTCTTTCATACATGACACTTAGTTTTGTCATTTTCAAAGATTTTTTATGATAATTGCTAGGCGGACAATTTTGATGCCGGAGTTGGTATGGCTTAGCGCCGGTACCCCTAAGGTCACGATTTCAAGTCCTGTCTGAGACGAATTTTTTCTCCATACATTTTATATTATTTTATCCTTTTTAGTTTCCTTACATTTAATTTGGAAGTCGGTTATATTTTTTTTGTAATAGCGTTTTGGTAAATTCATTTGAAGTAGTCGAATTATTAGTTTTTATAATAGTATCTTGTTAAGATTTATACTTAACCCTATACTTGACGATGTGCATTTAAATGCACACATTTTTTAAAAAAATCTCGACGCGAAAATAAGTTTACTTTTTCATTTTTTTTTCCTACATTCACCAAGTGAATGCTTGTATTGAACATTAAAAATATTACTGAGCACTGGCAACACTTGATATAGTCAGTAGGTCGCAAGATGACGGAGCGTGCGCGTGCGTCTACTGCATACAAGGTAAGAATCGATTGAAATCCTATTTTTTTACATAAAAAAAGAAAAAAGAAGGGATAAAAATAGTACCTAAATATACAGTTTTGTCAATGAATTATAGATTTTGTCAATTTGAATTAGTTTACTTGGTCCAATATTCATGTTATTTTGTATGTACCTTTAAATGCACATTGCCAAATTGATAACATATTTATCCGCATTTGGTTGTGTGCATTTGTAGATACATTGCCAGTTCAGAAGACATTAACATTGATTCAAAATAATATTATGAATTTCAATTAAATTATTACTTAATGATGATTTATTTATATTTCTTTATTGTTATAGCCTGCTACAATAACTTCAAAAATTTTGGCATTAGTACCTAAGTCTGGTGTTGGTTCCGACATAGAGAAAAGTGGTTCTTCGGAAGATGAACTTGATTATGCGCGCGAATTGGTGGAGAATAGGATTGTTGAAGATTCTGACGTATCTTCAGACCCACCATCATTGGGATCTTCATTTGAAAACCTTAATTTACTATCTGACAGTGATGAAAATACTACTTGTAGGTATAACAAGTTCAAGGATTGACTTAGATATTAATTCGGATCATCAATTACCTACCATATCTAACTCTGGTCCAGATTCACCATCCATATTACCTTCTGTTACTATTCTAGCTGTGTCCAATAAAAACATTATATCTGGACCATCGTTTAACTTACCGCAATTTTCACCGATTGCTGGTCCAAGTAATTCTAGCACTGCATCTCCATCTAGTGCTACTCGATCAAGGAAAAAAGCTACAGCTGTTGTTGTCAAAAAGAAACTTGTGCTTGTGAAGCGAATAGACACGAAATGGGTTTGCAAGAATACATTTGCGGGTAGAGCATATATTCAAGATAAAACGTTCTCACCGTCAGTGTCACCGCAATCTAAGTCACCATTAGAATACTTCCGAATGTTTTTTGATGACGACCTTATAGAATGAATGGTTCAGGAAACAAACTTGTATTAAATGCAAACGAAAGGTACAACACTGCATATTACAACGGATGAAATTAGAGATTTCATTGCAATTCACTTATTGATGGGCTTGATGGAGTTAACATGCCTGCTTACACTGACTATTGGTCGAAGAAGCTGCGAAACTGAAAGATTTTCGATATGCCATTAGTAATGATCTCATCACCTTTCAAAGAGCTAAGTAGATTTCTAATACGTCCAAGGGTTCGCATTTTGTTACACCTCAAACATCTGATTATGGCCGATTTGATCAAATTGGGCACTTGCCATTATTTACAAATAAAGGCAGATGCAAAAATTGTATAAAAAGTCAAACTAAATTTATGTGTGTAAAATGCAAAGTTCGGCTTTGTGTGGTAGAAGGTCGTAATTGTTTTTATGATTATCACACAAAGTCAGGTTAATTATTTTACTAAACCAAACCAATTGTTTAGGTGATATTATAGTATCACAATGTTGTTTGATCTAAAAGATCAAATTTAATTGTTGATATGTCTGATTATTGATAACATTTACCTATTTAAGTATTAAATGCCATAATTATGGTAAACTACTATCTATTACAACTTTCATAGTACATTTTAGTGGTTTTTTTTTATAATTTAGTAAATTCAGATTTTAAAACTCACATATTTGATCAAAACTGATTATTTTGGTGTTGTATTGCTTATTTTTGATATATTTAACAAAAATTTAATTATTTTAAAACCTATTTTATTTTTTTCCTGAACATGGCAATGTATATTTTAGTGCACACGCCTTTTCAACGGTGTTAAATCGTCGAAGCTGGCAATGTGCATTTAAATACACATGCTTTATTTCCAAAAATACAATATGTTAATTTTTTTTTGTATTTTTTACATGTTTTTAATACCTAACATATCCATTATATATGGAAAATACAGCGATTATATACATTTAAAAAGCTTGTCAAGTATAGGGTTAAACGGTTTCTCAGTAGATCTTCATCAAACAATACTCCAATGAAATTTATTGTAAACAAGTTACTTTATAAATCACTTTACAAAACCAATATTTTACTAAACTTATATTACATTGTTAAGTCATTAGTTCGTTAGAATGATTGATGTTTGTTTGTTCCAATAAATTGTAAAGTTTAACTTTTGTGAAATGACAATCGATTGTTTTGATTTGTAAACAGTATTGCCTTAAGGGTAGATTACGTAAAACAGGTTTCGGCTCTCTTAAAATTTAATACAAAAAACTTAAACATTAGGACACGAATGAAAGAGTTCTTCTACCCATAAAATAATAATAATAATAATATCTTGGGACAACTCACACAACGCTATTTGATCCCAAACTAAGCAGAGCTTGTACTATGGAAACCAGACAACTGATAAACATACTTATATATTTCTAGATACATACATATTATAGATAAATAACACTCAGACACAGAATAAACCATCGTGCTCATCACACAGCATAGCCTATGTGTTAATCCAGGGTGTCAGCTAACTCCATACCAAATTTTATTAAAATCGCTCCAGCCGTTTAGACGTGAAGAAGTAACAAACATACACATTCACATACTCACAAACTTTCGCCTTTTTATTATTAGTGTGATTATGTACGATCGAATACTCGACTTTATTTAGTAGTCCAGAGATATTTGTTTAATGAAAAAAAGTTGTTAGCATAATATAATGCTACTACGTGTACTAACGCGCATGGAACTAAAACAGTGTTTAATTTACTCCAAGTCTTTCTGATTTTCCGGCAATTCATGATCAAATGTTTTAAAGATATAGGCGATTGTCAAGTTTCTTTTTCATTGGCCAATCTAAATAATTGTTTATTTTAAAACTGTGGTATAAGTAATGCTGACATGTCTTCATAGTTTCAATGACAGCTTTACAAACTGATAAAACCCATTTAAAGCTACATTGTTGAATCGCTAGTGACACGCGCATCGCTTTACAGCGCTCAAGCGCGCGCACAGCAATGAAACGCGCATCTCATTTTACAATGGTGCGCAGCTAAACGCGCGCTGTACTTGATAGTGCGAGTAACGGCGTGACTGTGAAACCATTGATAGAGATCATGCTATACTTCTGATATGCCTTGTCAAGATTTCGTCATATTTTAACTAAGCAAAGCCCATAAAAATCTCTACAGATCTCAGACTCCGTGTGATGCTGAGCGAAGTATGTACTATCATGCTCCAGTGTTTGATTGAAGCTAAAACATAGTTTAAATATGGAAACCTAAATCGCTCTAAGTCGCTGACGTCGTCCTTGAATATCTTACCTATGTGTTCCCATTTTAATCAAGAATACAATATAACTGCGTATCTTATTTCGCCCATTAGGAGCCTAAATTGAGGTAGTTCGGGTTAGATTGAAGGATTATCAAAAAGGATCCAAACAATGTTATATCATGATAGGGTTAGGAATAGGAACTGGATTACGACTTTGATCGTATTTTTTTTTTAAATAAGGCAAGTCTCGCACTATAGTATAAGCCTAGTGTTACGGATGATTTTACAAATATACATATTAATGAACCCAAAGTCCACCCAGACTTTGATCAAAATTTTTTGACCTTACAGTGGTGCCCCGTGCGGGATTCGAACCCACAACCTTAAAACAGTAACGCAGCAAACTAAAATCTAATTTTCTGGGGTATTGAGAAGAAGAAAACAAAATAAGAATAATTCGCAGTATATTTTTAATTTATACGAAAATAACGAACAGCAAATAACTTATAGATTAGTACGATATCAAATATCAAATTCTGTACAAAACTCAAGTAACATCGTCAAAAAGTCACGTGGAATTAATACAAGAAACGAAATAAAAGCGACGCTTGGAGTTACCGAAAAAATGGCCATTCTGATCGCTAGTCGTTCCGTATAATAGGGTTCAGACACAATACATTAAGATCGTTTAGAAACGTGACGGCCCCTGTGACAAAACGCTGCGTCAAAATTGGGCCAGGTTGGATTATTCAGTTCCATTCTATGTATACATAGGACGGGGTACGCAGAATGGCTAAAATTGGATGAATGGATTTTTATATTGACGATGGCATCGTACAGATGACGCTGTAATATACCAAATTTTTGTGGTTTGTATTTAGGATTCAAGGTTATAAAATTTTCTTTTAACCATTTCTAGCCGTAAAATAACAACAAGACTACCCAGTCTTGTTGTTATTCTACGGCTAGTCTTGTTTTTTTCCTTAGGGATTGAATATTCGTAAAGTCCTTCACGATTCTACGTGACGAATAAAGCTCATAATTTTATTATATATTTTATTTTATATTTCATCATTCGTTACCAGTACTTTGGCCAATATTTGCCTTTGTTGTAAGTAGATGCTCCTACTATGTTGTACCTACTAAGGCTGATTTTAGTTTATCTCACGTTTCAATCTGGTGTATAGTATATTAGTGGCAGCACCTTACCCCAATATCAAGTTTATAAACATTCAAACATTGTACAATTGGCAGTTTTAAAGGGGAGCCGAGAGTTTTTATTGCCATGTTATTTTCTGCGGCTTTACCTATTGTTTGCGAACTTGGCATAACATGTACATTTAGAATCCCGATGTATCACAAGTGTTGTTTTGCAGCCTAAGGGAATAAATAATTTTGAATTTTGATACATGAATTACTAATATGCAAAAGCTGTGAAAACAACATTGAGGTAGGCGTAATCTTTCGAAAAGACACACCCAATGTTAGGAGGACAAAACAGTTTTCTCCGTCATTGTCTACATTGATAGATAATATTGAAAATGAGTCAATACGCTTAAACTTTTAAATAAAGTAAGCTACAGAATAAGGGTCATTTACAGTATTATTGGCATTTGTAACTTTCAAAAGAATCTTGTGATTTTGGTTATTAATTAAGTAAACTTTGATAAAACACCAATTTATTTGTCCAGAGATATTTGTTTAATGAAAAAAAGTTATATTGCATTATATATTACTACTACGTGTACTAACGCGCATGGAACTAAAATAGTGTTTAATTTACTTCAAGTCTTTCCAAGTTCGTGTCCAATTCATGATCAAATGTTTTAAATATATAGGCGAATTGACAAGTTTCTTTTTCATTGGCCAATCTAAATAATTGTTTATTTCAAAACTGTTGTATAAGTAATGCTGACATTGTCGTCATAGTTTCAATGACATCTTTACAAACTAATAAAACATATTTTAGTCTTCACTTTGTTTTAGATTTATAATGAATAGCCTAGTTACCCGACTTAAGCCTCAGGTATTTTATGTACACTAATTAAATATCTTGTACTGTCTTTCAAAGCCCTGTTACATAAATAGACAGAATTTCGCAAATCTAGTTGGTAATTTTATGATTACAGGTTGACTTTGAAGTGTAATTTTGTTATCTTTATTTAGTAGTAGCAAGTACGACTGCTTTGCAAGAGTTTGCGAGTTCGATTAACGTACATGACAGAGCTTTATGATAATCATAAGTGTTGGATTTTGTGTCTAAGGCGAAAAGCGAAAGCGAGCAGCTATCTACTACTTCTCTCAAGAAACGTACAATAGGTGTACATTATACGAGTAGATCCCGTCCAAGTAAACAAAAGAGATGCAGTATAGAGTGAGTATTTGCCGGCACCGTGACCGTTCAGCGATCAACTATTAATATCTGTATCTCTTTTGTTTACACGCGTATGTATGTTTCTTCAGCGATGCAATAGTTGACAGCTGCTGCCTTTCTTGCCGTTGCTCGGACAAGTGCCTAACAACTGTAATTCTAAGACGTTTTCTCAAAAATTTCTCACGTCGACTCAACCTCACTCAAACAAAATCTGTAGTCTTAGATGCAAAAAATCTTCTTCATTAACTGTCAGTCGTAATAATTGGCGACACCTGAACCTGTGTCGAGGATTTGTCAAGGAAATGTCTTAGAATATAGGTGTAAACAACGTTGTATCGTTTAATTGTAAGTTTGTAAAGTAAAGAAATGTTTAATTTAGTTTTTTAATCAAAAGCCATAGGCGGCTCACTGCTAAACATAAGTATTTATGACACTGCAATTTTATACATATAATTCGAAACGAGCATAAACGCGTTTATTCCCGTGTCAAATTATGTCGGTATATCATGCAACGCATATGTTTCCAATTATACTTGCAATTTTACAGTTTCACTCAAAAATATTGATTGACGTTAAGAGTGAACTGCTTACAACGACGCAGTTCACTTTTCTTGTCACTGTCACATAAAGGTGCATAGTAACAACAGAAATACTTTTGAGTTTGAGTACCACTCAAAGCAAGTAAGTATCGTTTGAGTATTTGGAAACACATTAGTATTTGATGTGATCATATTTTAGTTTATACTAGTGGATACCCGGCGTGTGTGGTTTGACGGCCGTTTTCAGTAATCTTTCTATGGATGGATTTTACTACTAGATATTGAATATTGACTTATTGACCGTTGCACGGTATTTTTTTTTAAACTAATTTTTCTAATAAATTAAACCTAGATCGATTGATCGCCCCCGAAACCCCCTGCATACATAATATCAATATTTATTCTATAGGTACTTCATTCTAAACAGCTAAATAGTTTGTTTCTTTGTTTAAACGCCATTATTTCAGTAACTACTGGTCCGAATTGAAAACTTATTTTACTCTTGGATAGTCCATTTATCGAGGAAGGCTATAGGTTATATAACATCACGCTCTGATCAATAGGAGCAGAACAGCAATGGAAAATGTTGTAAAAATGGGGAAAATTTACGCAAACGACGTTGCGCGGGTTAGCTAGTTATTAGATATAGGTATCTCCAGTAGCCAAATCGTTCGATAGATAGAACCACGGGATAGAACATTGAAAATGGCCGTTAGTATTCTTATACTATCTTTGCATTATTGTCTTTCTCATGAAATCAGTTTGGGTCACATCGGTTGGATGGTTTGAAAGTCTATAACGGACAGAGAAACATTTTTTGTGTGTTATATATTAAGATAAGATCTATCTACAGCTGAAAAATCTGATTTAAAAGTTGAAATTTATCACAGTTGATAATATTAAAAAAAATAAAGAAAGTATACCAATTGAGTACAATAATATTAAATGTAAATAAAAGTAATGTGAAATATATTCATATGTAAGTGATGTATAAGAAATTGTAATTATCTGTCATTTGAAATTAAGAATAAATAACAATTTTGAATTTAACGTGCCAAGTTTACTTGTTTTATTTATTGTATTACTAGATTTCCCTGCGGCATCGCCCGCGTTTACTCTGATTTAAATTGAATTTTGGTTTTCCCTCTCCCCTGTTTCACCCGACAATTTGTATAGGAAATGATAATTACCCTTTTTAAGTTTTTCTGGTAATTTTCTCTTCAGCGAACCTACTTCAGGTGAATTTAATTGAAAAATGAAATAAAATTGAAATTACATTGGCCTACCCACAAATATCTATTTGAATGTTGCTTAACAATTTTCATTTGGGATTTGGGATATCCATATTATTTTTTATACTTACTAAAATCATGCATGTAGAATCATGACTTAACACAAATCTACTATCACACATAATAGTTTTTGCTTACACAGTTTTATTCTCGTGTAGGGTCTTCATAAGATGTTTACTTTACGTAAAAACGTTATAGACATTAAAGAACGCAAGAAGTAGTCTATACTCTACAGTGTATAGAACGGAGTATATATGCTGTCTAGTTTTGTGGCGAATCAAAGGACAAAGCTATTAAAATTAAGTGGCGGTAGCCTAATGGCTAAGGCATCGGATTCGTAATCATGAGGTCGTGGGTTCGAATCCTGGCCATTATACTACCGACGTGAACCTATTCCTAGCACAAGCCATAAAGCTTAGCTGGAGGGGCTAACAGGATTGCTAGTAATGCGGGAACACAACCCTACACTGCTAAAAAAAAAAAAATTAACACCAGTTACGTTGAGTCGTTCGCGAGAAGAAGGGTGAAATTGACTCTTACTATAATACCAGGCACCATGGGGGGAGGGGGTATATAGAGAATATACACGTGAGGGTTTAATACTTTTAGGAGGAGCTTGATCGCCGATCCCCATCATCCCTCCCGGAGGCATATAGCAACTAAGAAGACTGGTAGACTTTTGTGAGCACCTAGGCTGACTGGGATGACAAGCAGGTAAGTAAATATGTACAATGAACCGAGCATCTATATATTCTAGGAAGTCTATACCTATCATAGACTTACTAACATTTAAACTTTCGCGTTGCATGATTATAACTATTTGTTATAAGGGAATTAACGCGCATTGCTTACCTTAAAAATTGCTTGACGTTTCGACCAGGTTGCACCGGCCGTGGTCACAAGCGGACTGTCGCAGCGAATTTTTAAGGTAAACAATGCGCGTTAATTCCCGTATAACAAATAGTTATTATCATAGACTTTATGGAGTCTATACTAGTATCATTACTTGGCTGATGTTGATGAATTTTGGCTTTGCTACTGATATAAGCCTATATTTTATCGCGTGGACATACACGGGGGCAGAGACAGAGCCATGATCAAAGGCAAAACGAATATCAAAGTTCAAATGCAATAGGTGTGCTTTGAAGTTCGCTTTTGTCTGACACGCATTTTGAATAGCTATCAAACACATACGAAATTGTCAATTATTGACGTGTCACGGTTCTATTCAACATAATGAACGCCATCGACTATTTGCGAGTGATCGATACGGATATGAAATACCGAGTTATGAACAATTTGGATTTAGTGTAATAATGATATGACATAGGCTCTTTGATGTAAGGTATTTTGTAAAACAAATGAACTCACTCTTGCTTTGAGCAATCGGATTAAAAGTTGGTATTGTAAAGCATTAAGACTTCTTAAGATAAGATTGACTGCCTCTGTGGCGCGGTGGGAGTGTATCCGACTGCTACGCAAGAGGTCGTGGGTTCGATCCCCATCCAGGATAAAACTTTGTGTGATGAGCACGATGGTTTATTCTGTGTCTGGGTGTTATTTATCTATAATATGTATGTATTTAGAAATATATAAGTATGTTTATCAGTTGTCTGGTTTCCGTAGTACAAGCTCTGCTTATTTTGGGATCAGATAGCGTTGTGTGAGTTGTCCCAAGATATTATTATTATTATTTCGATGAGAGGCCCGTTACTCAGTGGCGACATAGGAAATCGAGAGATTTGCATGGATTCGCTACGTTACCACTGTAGCTCCATAGATTTGTGGCGGTTTTTTAAGAATGTCGTACGACGTGCCAGTCCTCAAAGAAGGAGTACGGTTCACCCTCTGGGTGAATATAGGTCGATTTTTTTTCTTAGAACTTTAAATCATAAAACAAACTGAAAATTCTCATCCTCTTTTTTCTTTATCTATATCTATACTAATATTATAAGGATTTGATTGTTTGTTTGATTGTTTGTTTGTATTGAATAGGCTCTGAAACTACTGGACGGATTTGAAAACTTCTTTTATCGTTGTGAAGCTACACCAACCCCGGGTGACATAGGCTATTTTTTATCCCTGTATTCCCACGGGAACGGGAACTACGCGGGTAAACCGCGAGGCGTCCGCTAGTCTATATCTATACTTTATACTTACTTAATATTATAAAGTGAAAATATTTGATTGTTTGTTTGTATTGAATAGGCTCTAAAACTACTGGACGGATTTGCAAAAAATTCTTTCATCTGTGTGAAGTTACACTAACCCCGGGTGACAAAGGTTATTTTTTATCCCTGTATTCCCATGGGAACGGGAACTACGCGGGTAAACCGCGAGGCGTCCGCTAGTCTACATCTATACTTTATACTTACCTATAATATAAAGAGAAAAGATTTGATTATTTGTTTGTATTTAGGCTCCGAAACTACTGGACGGATTTGAAAACTTCTTTCATCGTTGTAAAGCTACACTCCCCCTGGTGACATAGGATATTTTTTATCCCTGTATTCCCACGGGAACGGGAACTACGCGGGTGAAACCGCGAGGCGTCCGCTGTATTGTAAAGATAATATTGACCTAATCAGAACACAGAAAAAATGTAATTTGATTCGCATTTGACGTAAACCGTATCACATTTTTAATAAAAATATTATAAAGCAGAAGAGTTTGTTTGTTTGTTTGTTTTTTTGCTTTGTTTGTTTGTTTCTTTGCTTAAACGCGCTAATCTCAGGAACTACTGGTCCGATTTGAAAAATTATTTTTTTGTTGGATAGCCCATTTATCGAGGAAAGCTATAGGCTATATAACATTGCGCTACAACTAATAGGAGCGGAGTAGCGACGTGAAATGTTGCAAGAACGGGGAAGCTTACGCATACGAATGTAGCTCGTTTTAGCATTCCCCACTCATCTTAATACGTTTAGGCGTTTCAAAGTAATGGTGGAATAAAGAAACTCACAATCACACGACATACAAGTGTATGCACAAACACAAATTCACTCTCTATTCTCACACTCCCATTATTCGATGTTATAGAAATCCGACACGACCGATGAGATATTTGACGCAGGACTGATGATTCAAGGTGCTCTCCATTTTCTACTTTTTCATAAACGGTCACCTAGCTATGGACTAACAGTGACAATGTTGTTTAACTTTACTGATATCACGATTAGCTCGGTCGCTACTGAATCACGGCAATCTATATAAAATACAAAATAAGTAGATAGTCTAACCGTAAATTATTGACGTTTGAGCGTTATTGCGTTTCAATCTGAAACAAAAGTCTTGTGACATCTTGCTACAGATTACGAAGTGTATACGACGTTTCTCGGAACTACAGAGTCTTGGAAACTGGTACACGCAAGTGAATAGGAGCAACCCTTCTCGGAAGTCCTCGGATGTAGTTATGGGCGTTAGAATGGAAACACAAAAGACTTTAAAGAGAATAGAAACCGAAGTAGCTAGTTAGAATTTCGTAGAAATGTTTTTTAAAAACGTTGAAGCTTCTTATACGAAGTTAATAAGAAACCACATTATTTTCTAAATAACAGTATTTCTTACAACTGATTTCTTTAGACCCTTGAATCAGCTATTACACGTGAGTCTTTGTAGATGTTGGTATTATTATTTTTATTACTTTTGCTAGCCCGTATTGTCACTCTGCAGGCGGAAACACTTTCTACTCACCTTCAAAAACACCTTCTTTTCTCTATCAGTTGCGGTATGAAGCCAATTCTTATTTTTTATACCGCTAAATGAAGAAATGAGAATATCATGAGCTAGATGGTGGGCGTCATGCCTCGCCTATAATAGCCCTAGTGATATACAAATCCTTGTTTGGCAAAGATCAGATTATCATCGCACTGCGTTCCTCATTTGAGAAGTTTATAAATCTCATTTGCCCAGTGCGTTTCAAGCGAAGCACAGTGATGTGTAAACAACACTATTTCGCGAAAGAATAACTGAAACTGTTGTTGCAAGCCAAAAGCCTTTCTACTTTCACTCCTCTTTTCTCCGTCAACTGCGGTATGAGGCTATCTTTTTCGATATGTATCTTTACATAAACCCATACAAGCAAATTATTAGTAAATTGTTTGATAAACTATCTGAAGCAAGATAAACGTTACGTGTTGTAACAACCACAATCGTATTTCAATTGCACTCAAACAAGGTGCAATTAGCAAGATCCATTTGTAATCAAACTCTCGTTAACGTACGCCTAAATGCGGTCTGCTTTGAGAAAGTTGGAAATAGAGTTTTGTGTAGTAGTTTAAGATAGCTATTATTACAGTGTTTGTGTGGCAATAATATACATTGTAATACAGACTTTACTTTTTTCAAATAAAGTAAGTTATTGTATTTTTTAAGACCTGTTCTTACTTTCTTTTTTATTCGTGATAATTTCTTATAAATCAGTGACCGAGTGCACGAAAATATGTCACGGTCTGTCACATTCCGCCTGCTGATAGGCTGAATGTCATAACCCGTCACATTCCGCCTGCTGATAGGCTGAGCATTGTGAACGTTGCGCCATAAAGGCGGAACATGACGGACCGTTACACTTTTCCGTCCGTGCACCCAGTCATTGATGTATAAGACATAAAAAACTGTCACAGGCATGGTTATTTTTATACAGTGTCAACAATGTTTTTTTTATGACGTTATCATGTAAAATTAAACGTAAACCGACTTTACAGACAACCATTTTTTATAAAAAGGCAACTCCCGCAGAAGGATACAAGTCATAAGGGTCTTTATAAAAAAATACAATTAACCAACCCAAAGTACACCCAGACTCGGAACCAACTCTTAAAAAACTCACAAAGTTTAATTTTGTGAGTTTTTTAAGAGTTGGTTCTGAGTTGTTGAAGTTGAAGAGGTTGGTTGACGTGTGAAAATCGAAGTCACAATTTCTTACACAGCAGTTATACGCATGTATATACAGGTATACGCAGTAGGGCTGCCGAGGCAGATGTGCTTTTTAAATTGATTAACGTTGACATGGAATTTGGATGAGGATGTGAAAGCAGTTGGAATAACTCGTCAGGGCTAAATATGTAACATGAAATACTAAACCCCTGCTCTAGCCGAATAAAACCGCCAGTTTTATAACTACCAACCTATTTGTATAAAATAAAATAAAAACATCTGGTTGATTAACTAATAACTAAGCACTGGCAAAACCACTATGGGTCAAAATTCAAAATTCTTTATTCACTTAGGATGCAAAACAACTCTTGTAATACGTCGAGATTCTACATGTAAAGCCGGAGAAAAGAACATAGCAATAAAAACACGCGGCCACTCTTTTCAAATTGCCAATTTTACAATGTTTGAATATTTATAAACTTGATATGGGGGTAAGGAGCTGCGACTAATATACGAGTACTATACACCATGTTAAAGGACTGATGCAAATTATAATATCAAAAAGTAGAAACATGAGATAAAGCAAAATCAGTCTTAGTAGGTACAATATAGTAGGAGCATCTACTTACAATAAAGGTAAAAACTATATGTGCTTAAATAGGTCTAATAATTAAACAGTTTGCATAGAAGTTACGAGTGGTAGGTCTAAGTCATTAGCTGTCTTGGTCGGTACCACAACTGAGTCAGTTATTCTTCCGTGAAATAGTCATGTTAACCCATAAATGGGTTTCGGTTTAGGGGAACTGTAGCAAGTGTAATAACGGGGCCAATGAGACTTAAGAACTAATGTCTCAAATGAGGAGCGCGGTGCGGTGACATTCAGATCTTTTCCAAACAAGGATTTAGGTGGTACTGATTCTGTTATGGGCTTGCGTGACGCTTACCATCAAGGGCACGACCTGTTCGTCTCTTCATTTCTATATTTCAATATCTATATATATATTATATATTTTTTATATCTTTATATATATATTTCTTGTGTGCGTGTGTATGTCACTGAACTCCTCCTAGACGGCTGGACCGATTTTGATGATTTTTTTTGTGTGAGCTCAAGGGGATTCGAGGATGGTTTAGATTGGCCAGTATTTCAGGAAAACTCATTCATACCGAGCATTTTTTTTATTATTTACGGATTCCTTTTGTTTGTTTTAAGTTTATTTTATACAAAACTGGTCTTTAATCGATTGAGGCAGTACGAGGTCTGCCGGGTCAGCTAGTCAAAAACAAAAGCTGTGAGGAAGTAAATGAAAAGTTTACCTATTTAAATAAAATTTACGATTTCTTCAAACACAAATCCGCAAGGTAAAGCTATCACACTTACCAATGCAATAATTTTACAGTAATATCTTGGTATAAAGGTACAATACCAATAATAATACGCATAAACCTTTAATTACTTCAATTATTTCATATGAGTTATCGTCTCAAAATCGGTTAAATCAACGCGCCGTGAGAATTCACACAGCATACTGTTACAATTATAATTTGTAATAATAACGCTTCGGTGTGTAAAATGTTAATTAATTTTAATTGACTGTTCTATTTCTACAATGTTCAGGTTAAATTAGAATTCATGACATGGTATTACTTCAATTAGAATTAGAAACATGAGTATAATTCGCGTTATTTCAACATGACAATCGGAATATGGGGTTAGACGGGAAAGCGACCAAGACCACAAATTAAATAGATACAGATGGCTAATACACAGACGTGTTCGTACACTGATCTCGGTCGAATGGTGGAATGAAGGAATTATTTAACATGATGCCTACAACCTCCTTCTACCATCGCACCGCTTGCTATCGACAGGGACTTCATCCCCACATTTTGGAGTCCAAATAGTCTTGCACTGTGCAGTTTTAGAGGCACTTCCTCGAGCAGACGCTCCGGTTGTGGAATTAGCTCCCTGCTGAAGGGATTCTTCAACAGTAAATAGATTTTTTAAAAGGTTAGCAACGCGCCCGTGACTCCCCTAATGTTGCAGGCGTCCATGGACTATAGTAACGACTTAACATCACGAGGGCCGTATGCCTGTTCCCGTACGTCTGTCTGTCAAGACCCTGTAACTAAGAAACGCGTAGAGGTATCGAATTGAAATTAAATACTCCAGTCTACAGCCTCTTGAAACTTTGAAATATAACTTTTAAGTAAACGTAAAAAAAAGATACGGCCTTTTTTTTAAAAATTACGAGACTTGAGATAGTTCAGGACTATTTATAATTTATTTTCTTCTTAAGAAAGATAACTAGCAATGTGTGATTAAGTCCCACATTACTAGCAATCTTATTAGCCCCTCCAGCTAAGCTCAAAGGCTTGTGTAAGGAGTGTGGTCACGTCGATAGTATAATGGGTAGGATTTGAACCCGCGACCTCACGATTGCGAGACCAATGCCTTAGCTACCGCCGCTTCAATATGTACCTATAAATTTCTACTGAGACTCAGTAAGTAAATGTGACTCGCACTTGTCCGGTTTACTCAAAAGTAAGTTAGTTTCATCGAGCTAGTTTTGTTTCATTAAAATGTCGGATCTGTTCTGTTAACTCACGTATTGTACTAGTTTTATTTAATATTAATCAACATTATTTAGTGTACAAATTATTACGTTATTTCTAGAACACAAAATAGAAGTTAATCGCAATTAAGCTGTACGAAAGAATTGTGGTTGGCTAGTGAATCTACAAAGCGATAATCCTCAGTCGATCTGTTATTTAGCATAAAGAGCAGATGTTTGTGGTCTCAACTCGTTACTGGAATGTAAAGGACATTAGCTTTGATTAGAATTTCGATTTTATCAATTTGTTTTATGGGTTCTAAAATCTATATTAAATGCACAATGCATTCAAGGTACTCAATTGGATAAGGATTAATGCTGTATTGTTTAAAATCGTTTCGTAAAAATGCCATTATTTCTTGTAAAACTTAAAAGATAAAAAATGGTTATTGTGGGTTATGTCTAAGAGATAGACATATACCATGACGGACTTTTTTGTAGACCTTTTTAGGGTGTGCAATGCTGTAGTACATTATTTTGATCTATCTCATAGGGTTTGCAATGTAAGCGCAAAAAAATGTGTTTATTTACGGCATCACATTAGAAACCTCTAAAATTATAAGTGTTTCTCTACTATATTAAGCATGTTTTATACATATAAACCTTCCTCTTGAATCACGCTATTTATTTAAAGGGTCAAAATCTGTTGCGTAGTTTTAATCTAATCATACAGGACAGAGAGCGGAAAGCGACTTTGTTTTATACTATGTAGTAATGAAGACAAAAATTTGTATTTCATTTCATATTTCATTAGACAGCGACACGACTGAGTCACGAGTCGCGAGTAGGACTCAAAATTAATTTTCACAATATTGTCATTTAGAGAATTTGTTCCCTCCAATATATGTAGGTTTAAAGATCTTTATATACCGTTTCATTCTAGAACCGTAATTGGCCCGTCATGTGCAAGGAACTATACTTAGCACGAACGCTTGACGCCTCCATTCACAAAGAAGACCAACCGGCCAGACACTGGCGATACGGAACGTATCGACAAATCGTTCTCTACTCTACTTAATGAGCAGTCAGCGTAAATGTACTAACCTACATACATCTTATGACGTTGATGGAACCAAGTCATCGTAATAATTGTTAATCTTAAAAAAAAATGGTTGTCTGTAAAGTCGGTCTATATTATTTCATGTAATGACGTCATAAGATTAATGACATTGTAATAAACAACCATGCCTGTGACAGCATAGCTCCAATTGTATCGCATGTCACTGCATTCACCATTCGCTGATATGCTGATTCTTCAGCCTATCAGCGACAGCGTAACATGACACTTTTACGTGCACCCGGTCATCGATTTATAAGACGTCTCGTCAAAAATATAACAGTAAATTTATAAGTATTTTGGCATTTCTAAATGCGACTTCGCCTGAAACTCGTTTCGTCTTTTCACATAGCGAACTCCGTAACGTCAATCAATAGTGATAGACGTTAGCTTGGGAAAATATGAGTGTTGAGCTAGACTCAGACCTGCACCGAACAGGTTTGGATTGAGTGACATTCGTTTCGTAAAATATTGGCAGTGCATAGTCCAAAGGAAAATGATTTGCTATGTTCTGGTAGACAGTGCACTTTCTTATTTTAAACTAGGGGATAGAAATGAAGTCCATGACCTAGAAGCATTCGTACAGATTAAAGACATAAGTAACGTTACCATTGAAAGATGACAGTTTCTTAAGAAAAAGAAAAAATATATATTATTTGTTTTAACATAATAATAATAATAATAATATCTTGGGACAACTCACACAAAGCTATCTGATCCCAAACTAAGCAGAGCTTGTACTATGGCAACCAGACAACCGAAAAACATACTTATATATTTCTAAATACATACATATTATAGATAAATAACACCCAGACACAGAATAAACCATCATGTTTTTGCCAAACTTCTTGGCAGTATATGATTAGGTATAAATGAGACAAAAGATGTAGTATAGTCTGGTTATAATTATCCAAAGGTGCATCTTATATACTAACGACTTCGTGTTGATAACAGATAGTAGAAACATTTAATAGATACTGAACGTGCGATAAGGAACATAAGATTGTGATGTAGATTGTAGATACAGCACAAAGATATTGTACTGTAACAGTACACCCCCCTTTAAAAAAAATTATGGTAATAGTGTTTACAATATAAATTTGACCTAGACCTTACTAGTTATTTGCTGATGTATATAAATAATAATGCTATTGTACGCGGTGGAATTTGATGACGCCTGTTGTGGTGTGATTTGCTGACGTCTGTAATTTTGACTTAGCTGTTGCACGAGTGTTTATTATTTTTTTTTTTCGTTAAACTCTTCATTCTTCTGTCCAGTGTTTTCATTATGCCGTAAATTAGGATCACGCCGATTGTTAAAATAATCTGTCCCATTGCAACATTTCTTGTCCACCGTAAGTCCTCCTGGATCAGGTTACGGAGTTGGTCCGCTTCGTTTTGATTGAGGCAATTGTCCGTATTGTATGTTATCTGGTCCTTAGAACTTTGATTTCCCATTTTAGATGTCTTGTTGTTACGAGTAGTTGTGAATTAATGGTATATGTTAAGATCTATGTTAATATATATACGAATAGCTTACTTATATCAGCGATTTTTTATAGACGTACTACTGGCTTTACTTTACGTCCCGATCGTGTAGTGTACGTATGTGAATGCCTGTCGCAATCCTTTGAATCTGGCACGTAGTTTGATTCGTCATTGATCATGAAAGCTGGTTTCAATCTATCAATTGATATCACTGTCTCTTTATCCCTAATTCTAATGCAAAATGTTTTATCTGTTTTACTAATTACTGGGTAGGGTCCTTCATACGGCGGTGTCAGGGCTTTCTTAATTCTATCACACCGAACAAATACGTGTAAGCATTCTTTGAGTTCGGGATGCACAAATATAGCTTGATTGTGTTTTTTTCTTTTCGGAATTGATGTCATTTGTGTGATGTCCTTTTGAATTTGTTTTACAAACTCTTCGTACGTTGATAACTGTGCTGCTGATGACTCAAAAAATCCTCCAGGGAGTCGTATTGGCGTTCCATATGTCATCTCTGCTGAACTATAACCTGTGTCTTCTCGCAAGCTACTCCGCAACCCGAGTAAAACTGTTGGAATTTCTTTTAACCAATTTTCGTTGGATTCTCTTGTCATTAACGCCGCCTTTAAAGTTCTATGAAATCTCTCTATCATTCCATTGGATTGTGGATGATAAGGTGTTGTCCTAATTTTATGTATTCCCAAAAATTGTGAGAGTGACTCAAATATTCTTGATTCAAACTGTCGGCCTTGATCCGTAGTAATGCGCAATGGACATCCAAAACGAGTAATCCATCCTTCGAAAAGTGTCTTGGCTACTGTTTCTGCAGTTATATCTTCTACCGGAAATATTTCGGGCCATGACGTACAACGATCTATGATTGTGATTAAATATCTCTTCCCTTGTGAAATCGGAAGTGGTCCGACGATGTCAATATGTAAATGTTCAAAACGTTGCGCTGTCATAAATGTACCAGGAGGTGATATCGTATGTCGTTGTATTTTTGATTTTTGGCAGGCTATACATGATCTACACCAATTATTGATATCTTTGTTCATATACGGCCATAAATACCTTTGGGTTATCATTTTTCTCGTAGTTCTTTTTCCTGGATGGCTCATACCATGAATGGTATCGAAAATTTGTTTGCGAAAATGCTTTGGTAAGTAGGGGCGGCTTTTTCCAGTAGATGTGTCGCAGGTGATGTTTATTGTGGAACCCGGAAGCGTAATGTTTTTGAATTTTAATCTTTTATTGTCATGTAATTTACTTAGTTCATTATCTGTTGATTGACATTTTTCTAATTCAGCGTAATCGATAGGTGATGGCACGTATATTTCCTCTATTCGAGATAAGGCATCGGCGGTAATATTGTCACGTCCGCTTATGTGTTGAATGTTGGTACTGTATTGTGAAATGAAATCTAACTGCCGGACCCGTCGCGGTGTATCGTTTGATGATGGTTTTTGGGAGAATGCGTATGTCAAAGGTCGGTGATCCGTAAATATTGTAAATTCTCTTCCCTCGATTAATCTGTGAAAATGTTTGACGGCCATGTATATTCCTAACAGCTCTCTGTCAAACGTAGAATATTTTTGTTGAGTTTCGCTCAATTTTTGTGAAAAAAATCCTAATGGTTCCCATTTGCGTCCGGATTTTTGTTGTAAAACTCCACCAACGCAAGTAGCACTAGCGTCGGTCATGAGCGCTAGTGATGCGTTGCGGGAAGGATGCGCTGTTAACACTGCGTTTTTCATGCTTTCCTTGCATTTTTCGTAAGCTTTGTCTGCTTCCGTTGTCCAAGGAACAGGTGAATTATCGTTCTTTTTTGAACCATGTAGATATTCGTTTAAAATTCTTTGATTTTCCGCTGCGCGTGGAATATTACTTCTGTAGAAATTGACCATGCCCAAAAATCTTCTTAATTCTTGAATTGTTTTCGGTTTGGGAAATTCCATGATTGCTTTGTAATTTTCTTTGGTAGGGTGTATTCCTTGGCTCGTTATATGATAACCTAAGAAATCTATATATCAATTACCCCCAGGATCTACATACTAGTAGGTTCTACTGGGGAGACCCGTGCCCAGCAGTGGGCCATCATATGGGTTGATATGTAAGAAATCTATTTCCCTTCTGAAAAATTCGCATTTTTCGAGATTAATGGTTATTCCATTCTCGTGTAAACGTTTGAAAACCGTTTCTAAATGCTGATAATGCAAATCTTCGTTGTCCGATGCGATGAGACAGTCGTCTACAAATATAAATACGAAGTTTAAATCTCTAAATAAGGAATCCATGAATCGTTGAAATGTTTGTGCCGCATTGCGTAATCCGAAAGGCATTCTTAAGTACTCAAAAAGTCCAAAAGGTGTGATGATGGCTGTTTTTTCTATATCTTTAACAGGAATACAATGGTATGCTTTACGTATATCTATCTTGCTTAGTATCTTCTTATTTTCTAATATGTATGTAAAGTCAGTTAATCTTGGTAGTGGGTATTTGTCCGGTACTGTCGTGCTATTGAGCATTCGATAGTCTCCACACGGTCTCCATTCGCCATTTTTCTTTTTTACCATATGTAATGGGCTTGCCCATGGGCTATCTGACGGTCGGCAAATTCCGAGTTCTATCATATTTTGAAATTCCTTTTTGGCTATGTCGTATTTTTCTGGAGGTAATGGTCTTGCCCGAGCTGCGACGGGTGGTCCTGTAGTGATAATGTGATGTTCAATCTTATGTTTGGGCGCATTGCGGAGAGAGGACCCTTTCGTGATGTCTTCGTATTTGTTTAAAAGTTGCGTAATACGTGGATTCGTTCCCACTGCGATAGTACGAATTGTTTGTTGTGTCGCTTTTTCCGAAGTTACATGCGTTGTCAGCTCTGTAACTTTGTCGATAAGTTTGCGACCTGCTATGTCGACTAATAGTTTATAGTGCTCTAGAAAATCTGCTCCAATTATTGGTTGTGTAACATCGGCGATTACAAAATTCCATTTATAACATCGTTGTAGTCCTAAATTCAAGGTAAGCGTCTTCTCGCCGTAAGTCCTAATTTTAGTCCCATTTGCAGCGTATAGTGTGTATTGTTCATTTTGTAAAATTGAATGTCTCTGTTGCTTGCTAATGACTGAAATATTTGCGCCCGTGTCAATCAAAAACTTCATACCACTTTTTCGGTCGGTAATGGTGAGGCGATTGGATGGGTGGATTGCACAGAGTTTCGCCGTTGTCTGTGCTCTTATTCGTTTCCCTGGTTCCGTACGTAAGTCATTGGTTTCCAACCGCATGGTTTAATGCAGTTCTTTGCATATTTTCCGAATCTTTCGTGGTAGTAACAAAATCGATTTGCTCCTCTATAGTTTGTTCTCGGCCTCATAATCGGGAATTGTTGACGTTTCTTGAAATGATTGTGCGTGTTGGGTCGATAGCCATATTGACCTTGCTGAATTGCGTCAATATCTATCTGTAATTTTGCTAGCTGGGCTAAAATGCATGCTGTATTGTTTCGTTTGAAGTGTCGTTGCTAACAGCTGATATTTCGGTTACTTTTGAATTCATTATTATTTTGTCTGCAATTTGGCTCAGTTTGTCAATTTCCATGTCTTCCGTAACTGCTAGAACCGTAGTAACTGATGTTGGTAAAAGCCTGAACCATAGTAGTTTAATTGTTTCGTCACTGATTTTTCCTCTCCCGAGGACTCGCATTTGACGTAATAACTGCGAAGGTTTTTGATCACCGAGTTCTGTCTCTGATATTAATTTTTGAAACTGTCGCTGTTCTGTTTCTTCGTAACAATCAATTAAACGTTCCTTGATGTTTTTGTATTTATCTGTAGTCGGTGGTGAAGTTATTAGGTCACTAACTTGTAGTATTTCTTCCTTGGATAACTTTGCTATTACTGTACAGTATTTGTATTCGTCTCCTTGCTTCTGTGGTGCTAATATGGCTTCTAGTTGCGTGAACCATAATCTTGGTTGGTCTTTCCAAAATTCCGGAATGCGGGATAAAACCGAGGTGCCAGCAGCTACTTCAAGTGTTCCTTGCTGATTTATGTTCGCCTTGCACGGTGATTGTGCCATGTTTCTTGCTGCGTATTCGTTCGTCGGGGTCACCAATTTGCCAAACTTCTTGGCAGTATATGATTAGGTATAAATGAGACAAAAGATGTAGTATAGTCTGGTTATAATTATCCAAAGGTGCATCTTATATACTAACGACTTCGTGTTGATAACAGATAGTAGAAACATTTAATAGATACTGAACGTGCGATAAGGAACATAAGATTGTGATGTAGATTGTAGATACAGCACAAAGATATTGTACTGTAACAATGTTCATCACACAAAGTTTTATCCTGGGTGGGGCTCGAACCAACGACCTCTTGTGTAGCAGTCGGATACACTCCCACCGCGCCACAGAGGCAGTCAATAACAAAACATGTGTAGATTTTTTTTAATTTGCATATCACAATGTATTAATTACCAAAATGAAAATTTACAATGTTAATAAATACAAGCTAGATAACCCTACGAACGAACTATATACACACTATTAACATTATTTACAACTTACCTAGAAAACTACAAAAAAGGATAACATAAAAAGGGGGTTAAAAAAAAAGAGTTAGGCGTCGAAGAACTCCTCCCCATCGATGTCAACCGGTATAGTGCCCAGAAGTGTAGAATTACGTGTACAATATAAATGGAACAACATGTGTAATATGTCCACACATACAAATATAAAATATTACAAATCAATCTAAAAAAAACTTTTTAAGAAAAGTGAATTGCCTTCAAGAAAAAAAAAGATTATCAAGCACATCACCAAATGCAAATTTCGCTGACTCATTCTTATGTTTTTGTATATATATTTAGTGTTTTGTAAGATAGGAAAACGTTTTATACGCTAAAACCTTCCTAAATAATATGTAGTCGACTAATCGACTGCATATTTTTTGGGAAATTGAATGAGCTTTTACATACGAGTCAAACAAAGAACCTCCTTTTTTGAAAGCGGTTACGAACGCAATACATAAAATATATGCAATGGGCCAGTTTCCAACAAGCCAAAACAATTTTTTATTATGAAATGTCAAAACACAGAGTTTATATAGAGATCTCATACAAGTAGCGGTCTATGACGTCACTGTTTTTTTCTCGACAAATCGCTTCTTTTTAGATAAGATCAATGATGAAAAATCCAATTTAATACAAAATTTAATCGGGATTTAACTGTTGTCAGTTTAAATGTCAGGTTTATTTACTAATTAGTCTTTTGGTTTTTTTTTGTTTACCTAGGAAACAAGCCTATTAAATACTTACAGGACAGAACCACGGCCGGCAACGAAGAGGTCACTTCCGACTAATGCGGTGAGAACCCGACGGCGAAGTTGCCCTCCCAAGCTGGACAATGCTGGAGGGTGTGCAGCGCCGAATCCTTACCACAGTCACAGTGGTGGCAGGCGGGATTCGATTCCCTCCTAGTAAACCCACTCCTAACACAAGTCTTTGAGCTTAGTTGGAGGGGTTAACAAGCTTGCTAGTAATATGAGACCCAATCCTACATTGCTAGTTATCTTTAAAAAAAAACTGAAGTGCGCTTGTCTGCCCTTTACACTTACATTTATATAACAAAAATAACAAAAATAGTGATATTCACTCTGTGAATACAAGAAATAAGGACAAATTGGTAGGACAATATCATAGGCTTCATAAAACTCATAACTCATTCATGGGACTAGGTGTAAGATTTTTCAATAAAATCCCAGTCAGCATATCGAGTCTACCCGTAAATAAATTTAAGAATGTAGTCAAGAGACATCTTATACAAAGAGCTTACTATTCAATCGATGATTATTTAACTGATAAAGATAAATGGATGAAGTTCGTTGCTCCCTATTAATGTATTGTGTTGTATAGTTTATTGCATTTTACTAGGTGAATATTGTTGTCACAGTTTGATAATGTTACTTAGCTACTAGTTAAGAAAACGATTTACTTTTGTAAGTAAAGATTCTGCGTGATAAATTACGGCCATTCTTTTCTTTCCTTTGTAAAACATGTATACTTATTTATTAAGTAGCAGTAAATTGGCCAATATTTAAGCACATAAAGTTTTTACATCGTAAGTGGATGCTCCTACTATGTTGTGCCTATAAATATCCGATCTCGTAATATTATTGACCTCTTTTTTTGCATCAGTACTCTAATATGGTGTATAATATAATGGTGGCAGCACCTTACCTGCATATACAGTTTATAAACAGAGAAACATTGTAAACATTGGCAATTTGAAAAGAGTGGCCACGAGTTTTTATTGCCTGTTCTTTTCTCGGGCTTTACCTATTGTTTGCGAACAGGCATTACCAGTAAATGTAGAATCGACTTTTCACAAGTGTAGTATTTTGCTTCCTAAGTGAATAAATCATTTTATATATATATATATATATATATATATATTACTTAAATATATTTTCATTCGTCGTTACACTTTTAAAGCGAAATACAAATAAAATTTAAAGCCTCTTGCCCAAAAATATATGCAAGTGGAGTGATGTCTATGGGTGAATATACACATAACATTTGCTAGAGCGTCACAATGTAATGTAACATTCTTACGAATAGTACAATACAGGCAAATGCTCACTTTCTTAAAGTAATACCATGAAGGTATGTAACATTCGGCCGATTTTTTTTTTTTAAACACGACTGCCGCAGTAGTGTACAAGCCCTGTGTCGCGGGGGACTTTACAAACATACAAGTCACGGACACAAAGTACACCCAGACTCGGAACAACAATTTGTGGTTCACACAAAGTGGTGTCCCGTGTGGGAATCGAACCCACGACTTCATGCGTAGCAGTGGGATACACTCCCACCGCGCCACAGAGGCTTTCAAAATTATAGTTGAATTACAGGTAAATGTTGTAAGGCGAGTGTACATTTACTTGTAACATTTCTTTCTGTCTTGCATACACTCCCGTCACCTACGCTCGTGCCTTTGCTCGATAAAACGTTACACAAAAACGGTCGTTGGTTTTTAAAATAAGGTTTTAACTAAACATCAAGCGTCTTGTTCGAAGTGTGGTTCGAGTAAATTTAAACAACAGCGAAAGCTTGACATTCTGTTACTAGTAAATGCTCCAGTGTATACTCACCTTCATATTCTTTAAAAGATTTACAAAGTGGTAAAAATAACATTCAGTCTTTTATGTTTACATTCCATGTGTAATGTAAAGTGAATGGGTAAAGGTATTTACCATATAGAATGTAATTTATTTATGTAAATGCTTCAAAATGCTTTCAACAGTTCAGGAATTAAAGCCAAGTGGTAGTATTTGTTCCAGTGAATGAACAGGAAAAATAACATTACAAATAAATGAAGAGTATTTAATACCTTTCATATGTATCTTTTCCAAATTTGCACCAACTGTAGCAATATAGTCGAATGCTCAGGAAATAAAAAGGTACTTTAAAAGACCCACTGTATAAATACCTGTTGTTCATACAAATAGACTGCCTCTGTGGTGCGGTGGAAGTGTGGCCGACTGCTACACAAGAGGTCGTGGGTTCGATTCCCACGAGGAACGCCACTTTGAGTGATCCACAAATCGTTGTTCCGGGTCTGGGTGTTTTTTGTGTCCGTGACTTATATGTTTGTAAAGTCCCCCGTGACACAGGGCTTGGAACCTTCGGCGGGAGTCGCCTTTAAAAAAAAATAGTAAAATATTTCTGTGCGATTTAAAAAACTTCAACTAAAATCTTATTTTCTATTTAAAAACCCAACCCTTCGACGATAACGTTTTTCATAGAACGTAAATAAAAACCATCAAGTAATCCAGTTATTTAATTTGAAAAAAATCTCATATTAAATCCTTCTTGCCAGTTCAAAATTCTTTATTCACTTCGGAAGTAAAAGCGACGCTTGTGATAAGTCATGATTCTACATGTACATGTCATGCCAAGTTCGCAAAACAATATGTAAAGCCGTAGAAAAGAACAAGGCAATTATAAGTCACGGCCACTGTTTTCAAATTGCCAATGTTTTTACCCGATTGTAACCCTTCCTGGGTTATGTTTTTCCTGTTTTTCGCACGTATTTTGTATGTAATATTCTTTATTGCCTAATATCTCACAAACCACTGAACTTATTTATACAATTATGACGTTTTTAGATTCGTCTTGACCGCCCAAGTGTACTTTGATAGGTGACGTTTGAAAAAAATAAATATGGCGGCTGTGAGATGTCAAAACAAAGAGGTATGAAAAAAAAAAGGTTTTTGAAATACTGCAATATGGGTATCAAATTAAAGGGCTTATCATTTCAAAAAGGTATATTAAATAAAGTAATAAATAAATAAAAACGGAGGCACTTCATTAAGTTCATCGAGATTCATTAATGCCTCCGACTGCATAAAATTATATTATAATTATGTTGCGGATCTTGTTTCCATCGTTTTTGTTCAGGCGCGTTTTTTACTTTTTTTATAAACTGTTTAAGTGCTATACACCATATTAGCCCCTTGCCCGTCCCAACAAAATAGCGCTAATTATCTGATCTGTCACTGAACATCTGTCAAATTGACGTCAAACGTCGGCCGGGAAGGATACGAACGATATATCTTTAGAATTATGTATTAAAGCTATTTAAATATATACATATAAAATTGTTCGTTGATAAAAAAGTTATCAGAAAAATATAACTTTGCACATATCACCTCGTAGAATTTTATCAATTGGAAGTTAAAGGCGCGACACGTGATTTTTTCTCCTTTTATTTATAAAAAATGTGAAAATAATAATTAACTGATGAAGATTATATTAAAAATTGGAACATTAGACAAACTATATCATACACACACACACAGACACACACACATTGTTACAACATAATGGAAGCATCCACTTACAATGGTAAAAACAATATATGTTTAAATATTGGCCAGATAGATTAAGAGACGCTGAACATCGACCTTTACCCATTTAATAACCAGCGGAGACCAATTTAGTATCAGATTTTATTGATTTATAAACACGCCTATGAAAATAACCAATTGCAATTGGTATCAAACATTTGAAAAAATCCGTTCTTGAAAAATTATTGCCTTGCTTTAAAGTTTAATATTGTCATAAAATTGTCATAAACAGTAAAATTTGATAAAAAATATGTTTCATCTGGTTATTATATGGATGAAAGTCTATGTTCCGCGTCTCTTCTACCAAAAGTAAAGCTAGCTTATGAATCATCATAAATGTTACTTGAACTATTATTATTATATTATATTTCCAACATTATTGATTAATGTGCTGACACGAAAACATAGGCGTCAAACTTATAACCTTATTTTTTACACTTGGCTTTAATAACATAATTATAACAACCTCATCTACAATATTAGCGACAAAATACCTTAATATTTTATACAAAACACAAATGCAACATCAAAATATTAAAACATCCAAAACTATGCTACGTAATTGCTACGAACTAGTTTCCGTAGCACTCGTAGCATTGCTACGAATAACATAATCAGTTCATTAGTACTGCGTCACTTTGTTAATTTAAATAAATACGTTTTGTAATTCACACGGGGATCGGACAATTAACAATATTGGTTAGATAATGTTTAAGTACATTTCGTGTTGGTTGAGTAATAAACAAATTGTTCTACATGATTTCCAGTTGTTCTAAAACCAAACCACATGATACACTAATGAGACGACTGTAATTCAGTCAATCGAGGGATTAGGTTAAGTAATGTTAACTCTGTGAGTTTTAAAGATGGGTCATTTAGTTCAGCTCTCTGTTAGGTTTATAGATGGGTTACTGATATAAGCTAGGTTAAGCAATGTTAACTATTTCAGTTATCCCATCTATAAACCTGAAATAGTTAACATTGCTAACCTTGCTAATTTCAATCATCCCTCTATTAACCTAACAGAGTGACGAGGATAAGCAAGGTTAAGCAATGTTAACTCGGTTAAGTTTAACAATGAGTTACTGAGATTAGTTAATTTTGACCGGTTTATACATTGGTAACTGAGGTTAGCAAGACGACCAATATAACACTAACTTATTTTTCTAACACTTTTTTATCAATTTATCGTTCACATCTCGTTTAGAAAGTACATATTGACATCGATCCTACGCCTAATTTCAAAAATATGCGTTAATATTGGCTCTTTGCAGTATGTGCAACGGCAATTAAAACAAACTCGATGTCACCTACCTCCATCCCTCTCTTTTTAATGGCACATTTATGGCACACTTGAAGTAAAAACTCCTTCTCCAGCGGAAACGCCTTAAGTACCCCAAAGACGTCCACACATTATGTATTTTCCTCATCCAATAAAACCTTAGCATCTATCTTTTCCGCCACATCGTCAGTCGTTTTACGATATTTAAGAGTACTTAAATTAAACGAACCGAACCGACTCCGACTCCGACTTGGATTGTCTTTTTATGGTTTTGTAATAAATTTAACCCGTAGCGATTAAGTTGTAAAAAGTTTCAACACGACCTTAGATCGTAACAGTGTATCGTCGGCTCCCCAATAAATTTGTTGGCAAAGTTATAAAATAAATTCCCCGAATAAGCCGATCTGGCAGCCTATCTGAATTAAAGTTGGAATACATTAGTGTTACTGGATTTATTATTTGTGACATCCAGATAACTTGATTAAACTTTGATTTTAACTACAGTTAAATATATACTAAAACGAGATGAGATTATAAATAACGATATTATATTTATTGAAGTTCGCCTGATAGTATGTGGGTTGTTTGTCCGAAATAATATGCAATATTTTGATTTGAAATCTAATACAAGAGGAAACATTCTTCAAAAGTATAAATACTATTTAAATTTACCAAGTATTTCAAATAAAACATACTATAAAAGTACCTACATAACTGCTATTCGTGTGTATAACCACCTACCTGTCGCCATAAAGCTCACTTAAAAAAATGGCTACTAAGTAATGTATTTTATAACTTAAATGAGTATTTCGAAACTGTGTAAAATGTACGAGTATACCTAATTTCAGATAAACCCATTTGTTTTTTCTGTTCTTTTTCTTCTTCTAATATTTTTATGTTTTGTAATTTTTTGTATAAACATTGTCAACTAACCGTGTCTATTGCATACCCGATATGGACTGTTTTTACTTTAATAATGATAATGACACCTTATGTACACAGTTATGCAATAAATATATATTTATCTTTATCTTAAACATGATTAAATGTAGCAAATTAAAAAAAATGTTTCTTTTATGCCGTTTTTCATCCATTGTTTCACCCTCTGAGTGAATAAAGGTCGATTTTTTTCTTAGTACTTTAAATCATTAAAACAAACTGAATATTCTCATCCTCTTTTTTAAGATAATATTGATTGAATCACCACACAGAAAAAAAAAATTGATTCGCATTTAACGAAAACCGTATTATTTTTTAATAAAACGTAGCTCGTTTTAGCATTTATCTAAATTCGTTTAGGCGTTTCGAAGTAATGATGGAATAAAGAAACTCACAATCATAGATACATACATGAAGCCTGAAAACAATATACTCCTGTTTTTCGGTTATTCGTGGAATACAATGCGCATCATATTGATTCTTAACATTTTTGTTTACTTTATTAAAAAAATCAGGCAAGAGCGTGTCGAACCATGCTTAGTGTAGGGTTCCGCAGCTGCTTCTAGAAATAAATGCAGCAAAAGAGCGTATCTCCATGGCACTTATGTCATTTTGTTAAAAAGCGCAGTTTTTCGCCAATGCTCATAGACGATTGATCCGATCATGTTGGAAGTAATTTTAGTTGAAAGTATTTTATATGCGTTACTTCTGTATTTTTTTATAAGTAAAAATATATACTTAAAAATGCGTAAAGCAGGGGGAAACAATTTCTGCAATTTTCAGAGTAGTAAAATAAAAGTTTCTTAAAATATTTTAAAAGACCTCTCGAATGATGCTCCACACGTAGATGTTTGGATTTTTTTTTTTTGCTTCTATTACATGTATGGAGTGCCTCCCCTAATTTTTTTTTTAATAATATAACTTGGTACAGCTCACACAAAGCTATCTGATCCCAAACTAAGCAGACCTTGTACTATGGAAACCAGGCAACCGGTAAACATACTTATATATTTCTAAATACATACTTAGATAAATAACACCCAGACACAGAATATACCATCATGCTCATCACAGAAAGTGCTGCTGAGCATGAGGTCGTGGGTTCGATTCTGACACGGGACACCACTTTGTGTTCCATTAATTGTTGATCTGAGTCTGGGTTTACTTTGTGTCCGCGACACAGGTCTCGTACCCTACTGCGGGGGTCATCTTTATAAAAAACGGGTTGCACTCCGAGTGTGCTGGCAGAAGTAAAAATTTGAACATTATCGTATTTACATATTATATATACATTTATTGCGCTATCGTACACAAACATGACAATTTACAAAGTGACAATGACAACGATATGAGAATTAAAAAGTTTATCTTTCAGAAAACTACTATATGGATGACGACGGAGCAAGCACAGGTATCCACAAACGACTTAAAGGCATCCAGATTTTATTCTTCAGGAAACAATAAAGTCTCTAGGTTTTAAAAGTATCCAAGATATATAGATCTCTCTTCACATGCGAGGGTTGTGAGGAAAGTACTAACAAAAGTTTTCACCAAGAATAACGGTCAGCGTTATTTAGGTTTGCCGTGTGGTGCCGGCTTAAGAATAGTACCACCCCATCTCTTCCCATGGGTGTCGTCAAGGCGACTAAGGGATTTTACCCCGGAGGACGGGCAGCAGCGTCCTCTGCGTACTTAAAGCCTTACTGCGATCGCCAACCCGCTCGCCAAGCGTGGCGATTATGGCAATTACCCCCAGGATCTACATACTAGTAGGTTCTACTGGGGAGACCCGTGCCCAGCAGTGGGCCATCATATGGGTTGATATGTTATTTAGGTAGTTCTTTATATGCAAGTGTCCTTTTAGGCATATTCTACCACAACAAGAAAGAAAAAATAAATAGTTATTATGAATCTTGGTACTCGCACTTGTCCGGTTTTTTATATGCGAAAGTTTGTGTATTTAAGTGAAAAACTATGCAGAAAATATTATAGCTATAATTTTGTGCGCAAACACAAGTACACTCTCTATTCCACTGTTCTGATCAAGATCAATACTTTATAATAAGAAAATGGGGACAAACTATTTAAAACTTAAGTAGTTAACTGCTAAAGTTTTGCAGTGGCTATTAGAATAGTGACACGTTTTGCTTAAAAGTTCGACGGTTTAGGTATATAATTCTTTTGAAGAATGGTAGTTTGCAAATAGAATAATAATAATAATATATTGGGACTCAACGCTATCTGATCCCAAACTAAGCAGAGTTTGTATTATAGAAACCAGACAACTGATAAACATACTTATACATTTATAAATACATATACATATTATAGATAGATAACACCTAGAGACAGAATAAATCATCGTGCTCATCACACAAAAATTTTATCCCGGGTGGGGATCGAACCTACAACCTCCGGCTTAGCAGTCAGGGTAACTAACCGCTACACCAACAGGCCAGTCAATACTAGAATGTATTTTAAGTTAGAAAGTAGATAAGATTTTTTTTTAAATTAAAACTAGCAATGTGGGATTGAGTCCCACATTACTAACAATCTTGTTAACCCCTCCAGCTAAGCTCAAAAGCTTGTACTAGAAGTGGGTTCACGTCGGTAGTATAATGGGTAGGATTCGAACCCGCGACCACTCGATTGCTAGACCGATGCCTTAGCCGTTAGGCTACAGCCGCTTCTAATTTTTAAAAGTACGCAGTTAATATTGTAACTAACAATCGACCCCAATGCTGCTGAGAAAGAACAGTCTCAGTCTTACATATCGACATTTGATGTCCCGTTGCTGGGCACAGGTCTCCCCAGTAGAACCTTCATATTATAGGTCATGTGGGTAAAAGCTCCACGCTTGACGAGCGGGTTGGCAGTAAGGCTTTAAAAATACGCAGAGGATGCTGCTGCCCGTCGTCCAGTGGAAATCGTTTAGTCGCCTTGACAACACCTACTTAACGACAAGCCAGTACCACACGTCACCGGTATCACACGGTTTTATTGGACGGAAAACCGACATGATCGGAGTGATTTTAGACGCAGGGCCTACTAGATAATGTGCTCTTCGAGGCATATTTTACGAAAACGTTCACAATCTATAACCAGACAGAGATAACATTGCTCGACTTCACAGACTCAAGCAAGTTTATAAAACACCAAAGATGTATAGACTATGTCGTCTTAAAATATAGGAGTGAGTCATCGAAATATGCATTCGGTGATGTGCTTGATAATTTTTAACCGCCTTTAAACAAGGTGGTTCTCTGTATGACCCGTACGTATGTTTATAAGTATATACATACTCGTACATACTTACGTACATACGAGTATGTATGTATGTTTGCGATTTTTTCGAAAATCGTGATCCGTTTTAAATGGGGTTTTCATTATTCGACTGCACATTTTTCTGGAAAAGTTTTAGTGTTTATAAGTTCTAGGATATACATTTAAAGGTAGTTCACTTTTCAAAAAAGTTATAACAGTTAGATAACAGTACAAAAAATATTGAGATCGGACGTAAATAAATATGATGTTGAATGTAATGTGCGAGCAATTCCATATTCCACGACGATTCCAGAGTTGATTGTAGGAAATTACTCGTTAGGATTCTCTCAAGTGATGAGCAAGCCATTTGTCAATACCGACTTTGATGGTATGGTTTATTTTCATTTCTGTGTTTGCTCCAAAGACACGTACAAAATGAGTCGTGGGATTTTGAGAGTTCAAAGCCGTCAGAATATAATTTAGTAGGTGCTTTCATATTTTTCTTCACGTTATAAATTAATATCATACAGGATGATTCCAGTCAATCTCAACGTAGACTAGTCGATATTAAAGTGAACAAGTAAGTGCAATGTGTGTGACTCTTTGTTTTCACTTTCTCATATTTAAGTGGAGTAGAAATCCGAATACATAAAAAAAAATCTTCTTCTGAATAAGATAAATGATTTTTTTTCTGTATATCTGCTTTCTTCACTATCACTATTTAAATATGGTCGTATACATAAAGTTGAGCGTATTTTATTTTCTTACTATTATATCCCATAATGTGAACGTAATAGCTATATAGTATAGCTTTTTGGCTGCCAAAGCTATGCTAAAAGCGCTTCCTACTCGGGCAGCTCTCGGGCTATCCTAACCTTCATTAGTTTCAATTGAATGATGATTTACCTTGGCCTGTTGGTCAAGTAGTTGGTGAATCTGACTGCTAAGCTGGAGTTTGTGACACAGAACCATTGTGCTCATCACACAAAGATTTATCCTGTGTGAAAATCGAAACCACGACCTCCGACTTAACATGTGGGTCACTAACCACTAGACCATTCAAATCTTCTCTCGCATCTCTCTCGTCACCCCTTCCGCAAGCTTCAACATTTAAAGATAATTAAACTTATCTAGGCCTTCTGATAACAAACTCTATCATATACCTTAATTACTTTATGGATGTGCGCGTTTACCACCGCAGCAAAGACCTAATAGAGCGCCTTTATACAATGTGTAACAGAAAGGTGTGGTCGAATTTAAGAATCGTTACATACAGGTAAGGTAGGTATTACACGTTGAATCTAAATCGAGATCCCGTGATCGTAATTAGTGATCTTGATCCAGATTGCTGTGTAACATATCAACCCATATGATGTCCCACTGCTGAGCACGGGTCTCCCCAGTAGAACTTACTAGTATGTAGATCCTGGGGGTAATTGCCATAATCGCCACGCTTGGCGAGCGGGTTGGCTATCGCAGTAAGGTTTTAAGTACGCAGAGGACGCTGCTGCCCGTCCTCCAGTGTGACATCCCTTAGTCGCCTTGACGACACCCACGGGAAGAGATGGGGTGGTACTATTCTTAAGCCGGCACCACACGGCAAGTGCCTACAATAAACAAAAAATACGACCTGAAAAATATAAGCGGTGAGTGTTGCACCTCTCATGGTGCAAAATCCATCCGATGATTCACTCCTATGTTTTTAATAAATCCGATTGCAAAATTATATCATAGACGTTTTTAATTGACTTGCTGTGTAACGTGTTAGATTAATGGATAAGATGTATGCGATCCACGACCTGGATTGAGCGTGCCCTGGTTAGATCTAAGCGTGTAATGGCTGCCTTATACATCAGTTAATTTAAATGTAACTAAAATATAAGATATTTTTAATCACTGATTTACATGTGAATTAAAAAGTTATCTATTTAAAAAATCATCAATTAAAAACGTCTATGATATAATTTTGCAATCGGATTTATTAAAAACATAGGAGTGAATCATCGGATGGATTTTGCACCATGGGAGGTGCAACACTCACCGCTTATATTTTTCAGGTCGTATTTTTTGTTTATTGTAGGCACCTGAAAATAAATGATTTTCGAAAATTCATCGAGTCTGAGGGCAAAACAGTGGTTTTAAATTTATATGAAACTTCGTCAATTGTTAACGATATTAGTTAGATCTGCAAAATTTTGTATTTACAACTACTATTTTACCCCCTTAGAAAATGGATTTCCAAAAATCCCTTCTATTCGGATGCCTACATTATTCAAGGAATACGTCCTGAAACTTGCACATCGTTTCGATTAACTGTTTAGGCTGTGCGTTGATCCATCAGTCATAACATTAAAAAATTGAGGCACAAAATATATATTTTTATTGTTAAAAACACATTTCATTGACTGGCCCTGAATTCCAATGTATAAATCTTACGAACGCTCCACTAAAGTGTTATAGAATATTATAAGGTCTTTTAACGGATCTTAAGCGCGTAAATATTTTATTTTAAGGCTAAATACCTTTGTTTATTCGCTGACGTTTCGACCGTATTGAAGCTGCCGTGGTCACGGGTAGACTGTTTACGAACATATAAAGTGTTATAACTGTACCATAGACAATCCGCTGTTGAAACTCCACCACACCTTTCTGTTTCACGTTGTATAGTTATATTTTATCTATTTCAATTATCAGAAGTTGTCAGCCAAAAGGGTTTTAGCGTGCATTAATTAGAACAGTATGAATTTACACATAGGATATTTCCATAGAGAGAACCCTTGTCTGCCTGTCCGACGGTCGAAGATCTCAGGTGACTTGATAATATACGCAATTTATTCAGAATAGTGTGGGGTTGAGTGGGGATGTGGGGGTAATATGTTGCTATGTTAACGCTCATCCCTTTACAATGAACTTTGTATAATGTTTGTGTATTGAGAGGAAAGAAATTTGATACCAATATTGGTATAATTGCTAAGAGTTTTGCTTGGTTTTAATGATTAAATATATAATCTATAATAATATGATAAAGCTGAAGAGTTTGTTTGTTTGTTTGAACGCGATAATCTCAGGAATACTGGTCCCAATTGAAAAATCTTTTACTGTTGGATAGCCCATTTATCGAGGAAGGCTATAGGATATTTATCATCACGCTGCGAGCAGCAATGAAAAACGTTGCCAAAACGAGGAAAATTTACGCAGACGAAGTTGCGCAGGTCAGCTAGTTATTAATATTTTTGGGACAACACAGACATAGCCGATCCCAATAAATAATACTATATAATCCTAAATACACACATATTGTTATAAAAAAAATGTCCTGGATGGGAAACGAGCCCATGACTTCTTGCTTAGCAATAAGGATCAGTAACCACTAGACCAACAGGCCAGTTTGATGTCGTGAAAAGTAGATACTAGAAAAGTTCGAAGTTAAATAAAAGTATTAATTGTGGCAGCTGTTTTATATGTAGTTAAACCAAACACCATGGTAGACCGTAATAATCTAATAATACAAATTATTCGTAATACTCTCCTTTTTGTTTTTATAAAAAAAAATCATAGATGGGGAGCCCAAGTAGCTAGCTTGGATTCTTTCGAACGTGGCAGATTAACATACAACATATAAAATATAAAGAAAATAAATAAATAATAGAAATACTCAAACGCATTAGATTATCATACAGATGGTTCAACTTTATACGATTATGTGGAAGGGTTTCCTTAATCAGGCTGTGTTTTTTTTTGAAAGTATCAGAAAAGTTAATTTAAGTTATTTTTAAGCACCTACTTGTTTTTAATTTTATGTTATTTCGTTTTTCAAGCACCTACTTATTAATGTGATCTTGTTGATTGTTTGTGTTATTTTGTAACAATAGGACTGACATATCGCAAGATAAAAGTCTTTTAAATAGATAAAGATTAATATATATATATATATATATATATATCTCAAAAACCAAAAACCCAAGTACGAAATTTCACACATCTAATTTCGAAACCACCAGAGTTTACACAATCTTGTGACGGAGTTTTACACAAAACCGGATCTAACGGAGTTTCATACTATCTTGCGACAAACTTGCTACCCCTATTTTACCTCCTTGGAAATAGAAATGTCCAAAAACGATGAAAAACGTGTTTTTTTTTTCGCATTTAGCTATTTCGTTCGAAATAGCTAAATGCGAAATTTCACCGATCTAACTTCAAAACTGACGGAGTTTCATAGAAACTTGCAATCCTTCTCCAAATCTCAATCCTTTCTTAGTGAATGCCTACAACATAAAAACATCAATTGGCAAAATTTCTGGTTTGTAACCCTAGCGGTCTAGGTTAGTCAGACAGTCAGGACAAGTGATTATATATGTACAGATATACATTTATATCTACTTATAGAAAATGCATAAACTAGCAGCGACGGTAACCTAATATTTTTACACGGCTGCTCAAAAATGTAGTAAGTACGTCTTCAGATTATTAAAATATATATATTACGGGTCTTAATCGCGTGAATAATTTAAGGAAAAATACCTTGTTTATTGCCCGACGTTTCGATCGTATTGCAACGGCCGTGGTCACGGGAAGACTTCGGGCAATAAACAAGGTATTTTTCCTTAAATTATTCACGCGATTAAGACCCGTAATATATATATTTTAATAATGTGTACAAATCGCGAAAGTTTATCAACATTTACGTCTTCAGAGTTCATGTACGAGTATGTTTGTGAGATTCCCTATTCTACTATAACTTTTACATGCCTGAGTTAGTACATGTATAGGATGTTGCGAGTAAGACAGGTTTAATATTAAAATGTGTGTCACTCGGGGACCACCGCGGTAAAGCTATTGCATAGCATTTTTTATCAACTTATGCAATTATATTTATATAATTATTTTTTTATTTATGAAGTATTTTTTTTTCTTTTTATTACATTTCTTCTTCTTTTAAGCGAACGCTTGGCCGAGCTACATGGTAGATAGAATGGGGGGTGTTAGGTTTTATTTTCGTTAGGGAATTTCCTGATTCGGTCGCCGCGCTCAAAGCCTAAAAATTAAGCTATGCAATAGCTTAAAAACAAAAATTAAGTCACACTCGATTTATGTTTTTCTTTAGATCGGTTTATAACAGATCTTAAATTAAACCCTTATTGAGACAATTTGAAATATGTAGTTAAAACATTTAGAGGGCTCGTACTATTTACAAAAGACTTTCTAATTATATTCTTGTTGTCTACATTATACTACGAGTATCTAACTTGTCCTTATAATCATATCTGTAACACCTGGCCGTCACCCGACCTATATAAAGACCGCGTCTAGGTCACGGTAAAATGACGTTGTCTAATAAATCATGCATTGTTGCTCCCGACAAAAGAAGTCATTTTTGGGCCGAAAGTACCCCATTGAAGGAGACGCCCTATAATATTTGTATACCGTACAAAGCGGCTTTTGGTAAGGTTAGATTTGACAGCACAATGGGAAGGTTTTAAAATGGTTTTTATAGGCTGTTATTTCGTTGACATGCAGTCAAAGTGTTTGACCTCTATCTAGGTGTATCAATATGGAATGCTATGGATACCTATTTGACGTTAAATTTTTTGACTTTGATATATTTCAGAGGGTCGATCTAACTAAACGATGTCTTACCGACTGAGCTCGGCTTTGCTCAGTCAGTTTCAAGCTGTCCTGAGGATGCCTCGCGTATACGCGAAACACATGTCGAAGTTTCACTTTGTGGAAGCGGAATATTGCAAGTCAAGGGTCCGGAGGTAAATACCATTCGACTTGGGGAGAGTACCTGTCACTGATTTTATTTGTTGCAGGTCTCTTTTTCTATGCGGTCTGTCAATCTATTTCGATTATTGTATTAAGGGCATTTCCTTACTCCTTCAATTGTTGTGATTCACAGATCAAGTGTTGATGGTGGGATCCCTACTTAACAATTTTAAGATGGAATTCCGCCATGTGATGCCTGATTCAATCGATTACGGTCTAGCTCTTTCAATGACGACTTAGTGACATTCAACCATTTATATCATACTAGCTGTACCGCGCAACTTCGTATGCGTCAATTTTCCCCGTTTTTGTAATATTTTTTATTGCTGCTTCGCTCCTATTGATCGTAGCGTGATGTTATATAGCCTATAGCCTTCCTCGATATATGGGCTACCCAACAGAAAAATAGTTTTTCAATTCGGACCCGTAGTTCCTAAGATTTCCGCGTTCAAACAAACAAACAAACTTATTAGTTATATTTCGGGACTTAATCGCGTGAATTATTTAAAGGTACGAACCTTTTATTTACCCGACGTTTCGATCGAATTGCACCGATCGTGGTCACGGGTCGACTCAAACAAACTCTTCAGCTTTATAATATTAGTATAGATAGACACAGATCATTAACGTACAGTTGCTTATATTTATCCCAGGTAGCTAATGTCCGTTGCTAAAATTTGATCATTTATTTTTGTTACACGTCGCATTGTATGTTAGTAGCTTTAGGACAAGGAGTAATATATTAATATAATAAAACAATAAGTATAATGTTAAAATGAGTTGATTATCCTTATACCTAATCTCTGTGTAATTATCAGCCAACATACTACTTATTTACTTACTGATAGTATAAGTCAGTGGCTTCCGATCTCAGGATTTAATCGTCGGGTTGAGATTAACTTATTTACATAGGGTGAATGTAAATTATATATACACACACACACACAAACATATAAGAAAAAATAAAACCATCTTTAGATACACTATGTAATACTAGGCCTTAGTAACAAATTTTATTTGAAGCGCGGGATCTCCTGCTACAAGCTTTTATAAAGCTTGCTAGGAGGATCTCAGAAACCTGTATTAGTATCCTAAGGCGTTTAGAAAATAAACAATTTATTCATTTATTTATACTTTGGAAGATCCGTCTATATCTTTCTATGACGTATTAGTCCAGAAAAGATAGACGAAAGAGAGATAGACCATCAAGATCAAATAACTAGAAGTAGATATTTCCATTTACTATGTAAACTGCATTTAGATATTATCCTCATTAATTTAACTTTTGGAACAGAAGTTGTTATGCAAATTTGTGAACGTGTAAAATTTATGAGACAGCTCGGCATTATGCTGAACCACGGAAAGCTACAAGTACTGGACTGTGCTTGTCCTAAAGAATTACATTGGAGGAATATAGTTTAATCCTACTTATATTTTAAACGTATTATTTGCGAACATGCATTACATGTAAATGTAGAATCGAGTGTTCACAAGTGTAGTATTTTGCTTTTTAAGTGAATAAAGAATTTTTATTATTATTAACGCAAACGTTTTTGAAGATGGTTCAATGATTGTGATTCCTTCACGCAACAAATCTGTATGGATGAATAGAGTTTTACTATGTTATGTCTTTTAAAAAATCAGAATAACGCACATGCTACAGTTCATCACAATATCTACTATCTATGCGGTGCACCGTGATCAATATTAAACAATATACATATGTATCAATAAAAAACAATGTTTTTAATTTTTTTTTTGTTTGAAAATATATATTTTTTTTTAACTTAAAAAAAATAGCAATTAAAAAAAAAAGTTTTTTTTTTTAATTATAAAAAAACAATGTTTTTTTTTAATTTAAAATAAAAGTCATTAACAGTTCTGCTATTCATCGATGGCAAAACTAAAAAGTATCACCGCTGTGCCGGTCGGAGAAATTTCTGGATTCGGTCTCCACGCTCAAGGCCCGCGATAGAAGCTATGCAATAGCTTAAAAAATCAATAAAAACAAATGATTTTTGTAACGGTGCCACAGTAAAAAACCGACCGAGTTTGAGTGGGAGTCGCGGACTGAGGGGTCCGTATAAACTAATAGCTGTATAAATAGTTCGAGAATCTATATAAACACACCGCACAGTGTCGACCAGAGCGTCAAATCACGTATTTAAATCAGTGAGTTGGCCTCCAGGCTGCAAAGTGCACTCACGAGCTGTGGTTAGTCAAAGTATTTCAGGCCACAGTAATGTACGACCCACATTGCTATTACAAATCGTTAAAAAATTGGAATACGTATATGTATGATGGGAGCTATGTACGATTTTTAGAACAGAGAAAAATCCAGTCAAATTTTATTTTTACCCGACTGTAAAGAAGGGTTATGTTTTTTTGTGCGTATCTTGTATGTATGTATGTATGTAATATTCTTTATTACCTGATATCTCACAATCCACGGAACGGATTTATACAATTAAGACGTCGTTAGATTTGTTTTGATTGCCCAAGTGTTCTTGGATATGTGACGTTTGAAAAAAATAAACATGGCGGCTGTGAGATGTCAAAATAAAGAGGTGTGAAAAAAAAAGTTGTTTTGAAAACTGCAATATGGGTATCAAATTAAAAAGCTCATCTTAAGCATTTCAAACAGGTATAACATGATTATGACTGTAATACTAAAAATGTTAGTTACCAATCATTCTTTTTTCAATTTTCAATACTTGACAATAGCTGTGATAAAAGTTAGTTGTTACATCAGTTACACCCTACAACTACTAAAAAAATAAATTATAAATAAAGTCGGTTAAAGGTTAGGCGCTAATATATAATTTATTTTTTTATTGTTATTAGCGCCTAACCTTTAACCGACTTGACATATTTTACATTCTTGTTTTTAACGGGATCTCTGTAATGAAACAATATTGAACGATTTTTCTAAACTAATATTATAAAGCTGAAGAGTTTGTTTGTTTGAACCGGTAATCTCAGGAACTACTGGTCCGAATTAAAAAAAATATTTTATTGTTATATAGCCCATTTATCGAGAAAGGCTATAGGTTGAATAACATCACGCTACGACCAATAGGAGCAGAGCAGCAATGAGATATGTTGCAAAAACAGGGAAAATTTACGCAGACGAAGTTGCGCGGTACAGTTAGTAATATATATTTATGCTTGATGATAATCGAACCCACGACGTTTAGCTTAGCAGTTAAGCCCCCTTTATTCATAATCGGTAATTTATCAGGCATTTTAAGAGCATTTTAACCAAAACTACGGGACGGATTTTAAAATTTCCTTCATCGTTGTGAAGCTGCACCCCGGGCACAGATAATATAATACTATACTAGTACCCCGGGTGATATAGGCTATTTTTTATTTTTTTTATTCTCGTCGCGTCCGCTAGTTCATAATAAACAAATAAATTAGCAGACGTTTTAAGAGCATTAAAACTATCAAGCTTCTTTTTTATTTTGAAAATGGAATGGATGGGATGGAATGGAAATGGATGAAATAAATGCTTGGGGGTCCGATGTCACAAGTAGTTTAATTAAAATCAGTCTTCCTGACTTCTTGGTTTGATTTGAGATATCTTGTGGGATATATTAGACTTACCGAAACAAAATTGGAGCTGTATTTGCAACAGCGACAATGCTTCTTAGCCATCCTATTTTATATCGGTGGCGGAGGGTCCTAAGAACATCATTTTATTCGGTTTTTCTTAGAATTCTAGTGACTCATTATTATAGGTACAAAATTCGTGCTCAACCAGACAAATTTTCGTATCGGGTTACATCAGGAAAATTTTAAACCTTCGCCTCTGTTTTATACATATATCGACTGCCTCTGTGGCGCGGTGGGAGTGTATCCGACTGCTACACGAGAGGTCGTGAGTTCGATACCCACCCAGTATAAAACTTCGTGTGATGAGCACGGTTTATTCTGTGTCTAGGTGTTATTTATCTATAGGTAATATGTATGTGTTTAGAAATATATTAGAATGTTTATCAGTTGCCTGGTTACCATAGTACAAGCTCTGCTAAGTTTGGGATCAGATAGCGTTGTGTGAGTTTATTTAGTCCCAAGATTATTATTATTGTTATTATATAACACCGGCGTTTAATATTTATAAGTAAATATATATTTTATTTACTTATAAATGTTTTCATCCATCTAAAAACCGAAAACCGATCACTGTACGCGGCGTTTAAAATTTAGTAAATACAAACTGTTTGGAGAAAAATATGGCTCAGAGATAAATGATAGTCTGGAATACCTAACATAGACGATTTTTTTTTTAAAAAAAGCCATCAATTTAAAATCTATGTAAAAATTAATCCGAAAATTGTCATTTGCGGACCTTAATTGACTCATCTCTGATGAGATTGACTTCCATGATGGAAATTGCTTAGAAGAAACCTCACGTGTATCTACATATATTACAATACAATGTCGGTATTACAAGGACGCATAGCTTGCGGGTATTAAGATAATCTCCTCGTTTGACTTCCAAGTTGTACTGTAGCTATAAACATAGGTATGTAGGTAGATATGTTACTTCATTACCTTTACTGATACGTGTAATGTTATGTTAACTTCTGGAAATATATTATTATTAACTTAGTTTGTTAACTTTGTAACATACCTTTAGAAGTTCGAGTTGTATGTAATCGTAGTACTTGCTTTTCCGGGTTGAGTTTGACTGGAATTTTGGGCATCTATTTTGGCCCTTAAGGCACCTGTCCGACCAACGGCGATAAAAAGAGTAGAGAGTAGCGATTTTATCGATCAAGACACGCACATTTTTCTATTATTTTTATGTTTCTTATTTAGACATTTCTTTTAGTTATGTTAACTTCTAATTAATTGGAATTGTATTAATTTAATAATATTTATAATGTATTATTTTAGTTGTAAGTAATCTAGATATAGTATTAAGTATTTTGTATTCAAACACAATTGTAATGAATTGATATTGAAATATATAAAAAAATAAGTTTTTTGTGCGATAAATCGCTACTCGCTTCTCGCTCATCATCGTTGGTGAGAAACACTCAGCGATCAACTATTAATATCTGTATCTCTTTTGTTTTCAAGGGATCTATATAAGTATTGTATGTACGTGTCTTGAGCGATAAAATCGCTACTCGCTACTCTTTTTCTCGCCGTTTGTCGAACAGGTGCCTTAGGCGTTCAATTTGTAAAAAATTACGTTGATACTCGTATTAACTTTGGAGCATGTTCCAAATTTCAACCAATTCCGTTTAGTGAGTGATTTAAGGTGTTCGGTTATATCCATCTATACTAATATTATAAAAGTGAAAGTAATTCTGCCTATCTGTCTATTACCTTTTTACGCTTAAACCATTAAAATGTATATGGAGATAGTTTGATTCTAAAGTAACCTCAGCTTACTTAAACTTTTTTACTTAAACTATCCCCTGTCCTTCTCTGGGACTATTTGCAATAACATGCATACCAGTGGAGCCGCTCGCGAAAGCTAGTATGTGATGTGTTTACAATCGCGAAAGTTTGAAAACAATGATTTGAGCTGTGGATTTTTCTTAACTATCTGTACTCATAATATGCATAGACCCAGTACCTGGATAACCGCAAATAGCAATAATGGAACCCTTATATTTTCGCCATATCCGTCTGTTTGTCTGTCCGTCCGTATTTTGTGAAAAGGTGTCTTGTAGTAGCGGCTACTTAGTTTGATAGCTAAATAATAAAAATAAATATTTTCATGTAACAGAAGCCGAAAAAATATTTTATAGCAAAAATCAACATGTGGCACATCGTTCGACAGGTCTCTTAAAATCATGTGAAGGTTTCTAATAAACTTTATTACGTGAATATTTTTGGAAATAATTGCTCCTAAAGTTACTTAAATTGTGTGTGTGTTCTTATCTTTTGAACCGTGAGACCAAAAAATATAAAAAAAAACACAAATTATAGTAATTTTATAAAACTCAAAAAAAAATCAAACCTAAAATTTCTTTATTCACTTGGGATGCAAAACAACACTTGTGATACGTCGGGACTCTACATGTACATGTAATGCCAAGTTCGCAAACAATAGATAAAGCCGGAGAAAAGAACCTGGCAATTAAAACTCGCAGCCACTCTTTTCAAATTGAAAATTTTACAATGTTTGAATGTTTATAAACTTGATATGGGGGTCCTGCCACCAATATTAAAGGCCTGATACAGGCATTTCTTACCAATTACTTTGTAATTGAATTATTGAAAAATGCAATTATTATATTTAAAACCACAACGGTAGGTAGCGCATAATAAATACTTAAAACTAAAATTATTTTCAACATGAACGGATATACCGTCATTGAGTTATTGCCGAAAAACTGTGGTTCTCTACAAAAAGATTTTTTCAGACATATAGCCTACCCAATAGTGAAAGATTTTTTCAATTCGAACCCGTAGTTCCTGAGATTATCGCGTTCAAACAAACAAACTCTTCAGCTTTATAATATTGGCAGCGAAACCCTACACTGAGCATGGTTAGATTTTTTATACCTTTTAAGCTACAATAGGTATATTTCATAAAATTGTGGATAAAAATAAAATGTTCAATCGCATGACGCCATCTTAGATAATAGTTTAGCCTTTTCGTCATTTTTCCGATAACCCCAAAACTCATTTAAGATCTAAACGCAGGAAGTATTTTTTCAATTTTGAGATTGATTAAATCAGATTAGAAGCGAAGTTAAGACCAGAAAGGTTTTATTTTCTGCTTTGTAAGTCGTTTTAAATCGGCTCATTTTCTTAAATACAACTTAACTTTGTTTTACAAAATGACAGTTAGGTAACTGTCACTGAAATAATCCGAATTTTCGTTTGAAAAAATGGTCGTCTTTAATGTCGGTTTACGGACGATAATTTTACGTAATAACATAATAAGAAAACATTGATGACATATCGCCATTCGCGTTGCTTAGCAACCAGTCAATAACGTGACTTTTTTTAGACACTTATTCGTGAGTACAGCCGGTCGTCGATTTATAAGACTTTATCATGTCAAAAATATCATGTTTGTGCTTACTTAGCATGAATCTAAAAGTGGCTACATGTATTTTATTTGAATATTGTCTTATTCAATTGAGTAATGGAATTACATATATTTTGAATGACAAATATTAATTTTGGTTTTCCTGAAAAACACAATTCTACACAAAGATATTTGTCTATTATTTTTAACGCTATATCTTAATCTTACTCATAGACGTATAGAACAGGACTGCGCCATAACCTCACAAAATGTATCACTCTTAAAAGAGACAACGCTACTTTGTGGACAATACCTGTCAAAGAGACAGGGCCGCACAATTCTTTTCTCTCCTTCACGATTTGTAGTCAATATGTACTTTTTAATTGAAAGGGTTGGCGTGGTCCAGGTCTATACGTCAATGATCTTACTGCTACTCGCTTGGTCTCATTCCTCAATCCTAAAAACACCCAGCTACTAATATCATATTTACTCTGTGATAATAATAAAGAGAGGAGACCATAATCTCTCTCCAAACTACAAAAACTTACTCTAGAAAGAACACGTAGGTATTTGAGTTCATTTATTTAGGGTTCCGTAGCTAAAATAGCTAAAATAGCAAAAATGGAACCCTTATAATTTCGTAATGTCCGTCTGTCTGTCAGTCTGTCCTTCCGTATGTCACAGGGATTTTACTCAAAGACTACTTAATGAATATATTGATGAAATTTGGTAAAAAGTTTTCTTGTAGTAGCCGCTACTTAGTTTGATAGCTAAATAATAAAAATAAATATTTTTGGGGGTACACTCCATACATGTAAAAGGTACATCATTCGACAGGTTTGTCAAAAATATTTTGAGTGAAAAACAAATGAACATTTTTGGAAATAATCGCTCCGAAAGTTGCTTAATTGTGTCCCCTCTCTCCTTATCTTTTGAACCATGTGACCAAAAAATATGAAAAAAATCACAAAGGAGATAATAAATAATTTAAACTAAATTATTTCGGACATGATCGGATATACTGTCATCAAGTTATGGCCAAAAAAGTGCATTTCTCAACAAAAGGGGGTAAGTGCCATGAACATATGCTCCTCTGCTGATGCAATTGTACTAGGCTGCGGAACCCTACACTGAGCATGGTCCTACATGCTCTTGCCCGGTTTTTATTAATGACGCAATTAACATTTCAAATGCGTACAAACTAATGTTACCACATTTTGTTGCAAAGAATTGCAAACAGTTTAATCTTGACAACGACAAATTAAACTTTAAAGAAGGTTTTAAAGCGTGTGGCCACGAAATGTACATTCCACGCGGGATTTGCCCGTGAGATTCCAAACGCAAAATATATTTTATTTATATTATTTTGATTGAAGTATTAACAAACTATTTTTAAAAAATCGAAAACAATTAATAAATGCCTTTGTATTATTTTTTGTTTCTTTTTTTATCTTTTTTCTCATTGAAAATTAAATCAGCGCTGGCTTTTATTCTAACACCTAATATTGAAATTGGAGCTATATGACCTCGTTTAAGAAATAAACCCATTTCAAATTTCTTTACTATTATTTTGATTAGATCAGGAGTTTCAGTTACTTGAGCTCATCATGCGCTAATAGAAAATGATTTATTTTATTGTTTATTTATTACTATTATATTAGGAATATACTGTGCAGAAAATAAATACTTTTTCTTTTGACAGCCTCTGTACAGCGCTTGGAGTGCGACTGCTACGCAAGAGGTCTTGGGTTCGATTCCCACACGGGACACCACTTTGTGTGATCCACAAATTGTTGTTTCGAGTCTGGGTATAGTTTGTGTCCATGACTTGTATGTTTGTAAAGTCCCCCGCGACACAGGGCTTGTATCCTGCTGCGGGAGTCGTATTTCATGAAAAAAAACTTTTTCTTAATTTTTTTCAACATTATGATGAAATTTATAACATTATTTAAGTTGGAATGTTACCTTTAAATTTGTAAATTAGATATTAAGTAAGTACTTTAAAGTAATTAAAATCTATTGACGGAATTCAGCGTCAAATCCAAACAAACAGGTATTTTTTTTAATTATTTTTAAAGAAGTCTTTAAAACGTGTATTACTGACATTGTTATTAGTCCAAAATGCATAAGAGTGCAATGCATATCGTGCGTTCTATAACCTCCTATGATTTTTCAAGTATTCTTCATTGGGTATGGCATAGTTCTCTGTTATAAAATAAAAAAAGAAAACTTTAATTAATTTACTATCCAAATAGCCCACTTTCCAATAAGTAAAACAGATTATTTCATTTTACGCCATATTATCACACTAATATTATAAAGGCGAAAGTTTGTGAGTATGTGAGTGTGTATGTGAATGTGTATGTTTGTTACTTCTTCATGTCTAAACGACTGAAGCGATTTTAATAAAATTTGGTATTGAGCTAGCTTACACCCTGGATTAACACATAGGCTAATAAATCGCGGGTAATACCGCGAGGCACAGCTAGTAACTAATAAATTCTTTTAATGACAGTGTTACTGTTTTCTGTTTGCTAATTGTAAGTAATAATACTGTTTGTTCATTTTACCACAATAAAAAAATAAAAGAAATAAAAGAAATAAACTTCAGATTTGGCAAATGGGTCAAGCCATTATCATTCTCCGCCGATTTAATATTTTAGTTCAAAATACGCACATGGGGCGCTAGTTTCTATGTCATATTACGTTAACGCTTGCTATTGACATTTACATGGATGGAGCAGCTGACAAAAGCTATACCGTACATAAATAAGATTTACTTCATAAATAAAGAACAGCGTTATTATCATCAAACGCGAACTATGTGGCCCCGTTTATAATGGTGGTTGGTTAATTGAGTTTGCGTTGTAGTTCTAAGTGGAGGGAGATGTAGGAAGCTCTGTCTGTGCTTGTTAGCGATGGGGTCAAGGGTCATGTGACCCCTTGTCGTGTACGTTTTGTTTCATATTCGGTTGTTGCATAAAAGCAACATAACAAGGTAGACTTGACTTCTTTTTTGGCAGTGGGATTTTATTATCCTAGAAAATATGTTGGTGTAGTCTAACTTTTCTGCGGGTCAATTCACGTATTTAAAACAGTGCAGTTGCAGTTAAGTTTCGATTAAAACGGCCATTTTCGTATTATTGTATCTTTAGGATCGATCTTAAAAACGCTTGCGCACCGTACTAGAATGTCGTTATTGCGCTCTCAAGACGCATACTTGACGCAAGCGTATTTGAGATCGATGCCAAAGTTACAAGAACGTTTTAATCGAAACTTACCTGCAACTGAACTGCAACTGCACTGCTTTAAATACATGAATTGACCCCCTGGTTTATATTTTTTTTAAGGCAGTAATAGATCAAACGGTTATGATGTTACTAGTAGAAGGCTGGGCTTGGTAGTGATGTTAGAAATACATATACCTTGTATTTAGAAAAACACGATGTACCTAATAAGACATTATATATATTTCCTATTAAGTTTTTTACCGCGGTTTTACCAGCTTAGATAGTTACTAAAGTTTCATTAAATTCCGTTCAGCATTATGTTCTTTAACTTTCGTGAGTTGTATACATTTCACAATTTTATAGAGCTTACATGGAAAATAAATTGAAAATGTGTCCAGCTGTAAGCTTTGAATAACAGTTATTATTTTATTTTGTTTTTATTGTTCTAAGATTCAGTCTAAGAAATATATACTCTCGTCAGTTATTTGATCCTAACAAAGATTGAGTTGTCTAGCTAAATCACGTCCTACTGTTGTAAACTGGCATGATTAATATACACACATCAGTACTGCGAGCATGAACATTCGATACCTACGTCACGTATTCGTATCGAGCTAACTATACGAATACGGATACTATACTTTGGTCGGCAGCACGAACGCTATAAGTTACTCTCGTAGAGACTATACGATAACGTTAGTAAAGCCCAGTATACATTATATGAATTGAACGAATGTAAATGAATGACACGTTCAAAAATTGCTATCGTTCTATTTAATTAGTAATTTATCTTGCTTATAAGTCTTGAAAAATAGAAATACATTAAACAAATCGTATCATATATTAAGTACATTGATAATTAACTTGAAATGGATATTTTGTAATTATATATTGTAAACAGAAAAAATGTACCAAGGTTTATAATTTCTAATCGTGGTCGTTTTTGTCTTTGACCTTGACAACCCATGTCAGTGCAAATTAACGCGCAGGCTTTAAATATACATAGTATTATACAATAATTCGTTACAAATTAATAAAATAAAAGCACAAATGTCACCAACCACTATCACACAATTTACGATTTTGGTAGTGTTTATGGAGAAGTATTTTTCGTTTCCGTTATTTCGTTTTATATAGGTACTAAATGGCGAGCCTATAAACATAATCATTATTATTTTAAGACATGGAGATTTATCAAAGCCCCAATATATGCCCAACGAACGGCAGTGGACAAATAAAAAATGGCAAGAGCTGGCGGAGTTGTTAAACAGCCAAGGGATAGGCGAGACTCGCACCGAAGAAAAGTGGCGGAAAGTAAGTTTCAGTTGGCACACAATTTATAAGCTTTTCATACTTCTTTATTCACCATTTTTAAGCGTATTATTAATACGTAATTATTTTATTTTATTTGCTTAAGGTTTGGAGCGGTTTTAAAAACAACTCAAAAAGAAAATGGGCTAAAAGCAACCGAGGAGTCCAGGGTACAGGTGGTGGACCAGCCCAAAATATATACCTGACGGACCTCGAACAACGCGTTTTAGCGATTACTGGGGTCCAGGCAGCTGTGGGTATGGCCATACCTGAAGTTGGCGTTGACGTGTTTTGTAAACTTATATCTACCTAATGTATTGTATCTAATAATATGTTACGAAAATTGGAAATAAGATTGTGGATTGACATCCACAATCTTAAAAATATATTATAGAGAATTCTATTAAAAATATATTATAGAGTGAAATCAAAAATCCAGCAAAGCCGACAAATCCAAAAGGTAACTATCTAGATTACTCGCTACAAACTATGGTTATAAAAGAGAGGCAGTTTAAAATTAACTTATGCGTTGTAGTAATTTAATATTACAATATTAAACTGCTACAACGCATAGTTTGCAGTTAATATATTATTATTGGGTATACTTGTAGTCTGTGTCTGCACCTACTTAATAAAATAAATAGTATTACTTGTAATAAGAGTAAACGTGACTTTTTTATCGTATGCCTACAGGTGATGAAGGCTGGAATATTCCTAGCCACAGTAGGGACGAAGGACATGTGCCATCACCCCGAGTTTTACCAGCACCCACCGCATCTTCGGGATCCGATTCACTTATATTCCCCACAATTCAAGCAACTCCGCCATCTCCAATCAATCATACTATCGCATCCATCCCTACCATCTCAAATATTTTTACCATCTCCACAACCTCCACCATTGCCACCACAAAAAAAAATGAAAACAGAAAGCGCAAGGCGAACATTTCCGATCATTTCCTTGAATGTGAGACGAATGCAAGAGAGGATGCAAGGGATAGAGAAAGAATGTATCTGGAATTAGAAAGAGAGAGGATCCGGCAGAGAGATATTGAGCTTCGTCAGCGAGATACCGAATTGCAGCTGCAAGCTCAGTGGATAGAGATTATGAAAGCGGCGTTAAAAGTGTTGGAAAAATTTTTGAATGAAAAGAAGTGAATGTTAGAGATGGAATGATAGTCTATTAAAAAATTCAAAGTTCTGACCGACTGACTGATTGACTAATGGATCAACGCACAGCCTAAACCTCTGATAGTTGAAACGTGAAATTTAAAAGACGTATCTATACTTATATTATAAGGCTGAAGAGTTTGTTTGTCTTTTTGTTTTAACGTGATCTCAAGAACTACTGGTTCGAATTGAAAATGTTTTGTGTTGAATATCCCATTTATCGAGGAAGGTTATAGGCTATATAACATCACACTATCAAAGTCAAAGTTACACAACAACAATGTATGACGGAATGGTTCCTCTTAAAAAAATCTAAAAAAAAGTCAGCGACAGCAAATGTCTATCTTTGGTCGTTGTTAACCCACTATTACCTTTTTTATGGTAATCAAATCTGTTCTAAATAATGCATTTATTAGCGAAAGTATTCTAATAAACATGGTGTTAACCCTTATCCAAATAAATATTTAATTTTGAACAAAATTGCTCTTACTTCATTTAATTTCAATGAATATCTTAGGAGATATCATAGTTTTAAAATATTACGCAACAAAATCAGGCGCGGATCCAGAACTTTATTCATGGGGGACAACTATTGACTCAACGGGCCAAGTGTGAGTTGCTCGCATGACTAGAGGGGGCGGGGGGCATTAGATTCAACTCGAGCACATTAACCACCGAGGGGAGGGCGGGGGAGGAATATGTCTGAATATGCCGCCACACAAATACCTACATTATTATATGCCTATGTTTTATTTTGAAGCCACAGTATCGTATCGTAGCCACCGAGCATTATTTTATTATTCCTGTTTCACACGTACCTTTCATAGCGTGGTATATGCCTACGTTATACTTTTAACGTTAATAATAATAAAAAAGTATTACCCATTACATACATACAAACACTGTTTTCTCTGGTACTAATTTTTATCAAATTTTATTAAAATGTTCTCAAGTGGTTCATGGATATAACACCATCCACCAGCCTCAAGCAAATCTTTAAAGGGGTAAAATGGCAATCCAAATTTAACGCGGGTGAAACTGCAGGTGGAAGCTAGTTTCTTATATAATGTAGATATACGATAAAAAGGGTTTTTTTGGAAATTCATCCTATAAGGGGGTAAAATGGTGGTTGTAAGTTTGTATAAAACTATATCAGTTTTAAAGTTAGACATGTGAAATTTCATATGTGGCTTTTTGGTTTCAAAATAATGAAAACATTCCCAAAAATTCCAAAATATTCAAAAATGCACCACGTTAATGTTCAAGTTTTTACTTCTGACGGCACTCCCGGAGTGCAACCCCTTTTTTTTAGTATTTTTTTATTTTTTATTTATTACTTTTTAGTCATTGTAAGATAATTAAAGAGCTATTTAATAAGTTTTATTAAATTTGTTTCATTACAACTTTGTTTCAATAAATTGTCACTCCAAACTTTTTTCAAACTTATGGATCATATTTTCGAACTCGCCTTTAATATGATACTCCACTCTAGGGTCTTCTAAATATATTTTTTCTCAGACCGCACATTAAAGCTCATAAAATACGCCACAAAGATTTTTTAAAGAATTTTATGTACCCAGTGATACTCGCGTCATCGAGGTGAATCTAATGACGTATCATTTATTAAAATCGGTTGAGCCGTTATGAGACTATGAGGGGACATAGGAACATTGGAAGGTTATACGTTAAACACATAACCGGGTCAAAAAGCAGTTCGAAAATTGTTATTTAACTGGTCGATTACTTGTTACTATTGCTAGAGGAAACAACTAGAAGAAGACATTGGACTTGGATTAGATCGCATACTTGTTTTAGGGTTCCGTAGCCAAAGTGGCATAAACGGAACCCATAGGGTTCGTCATGTCCGTCTGTCTGTCTATTTGTCCGTCCGTATGTTACAGGCATTTTACTTAAAGATTACTCGATAAATATTGATGAATTTTGGTAAAAAGGTGCCCTGTAGTAGCCGCTACTTAGTAGACAGCACACACCATAGAGATATTAACCCAGATTAACAAAAACGAGAACATCATGGAGGAGATAGTCTCTATGGTGAACATCGTGAACTTACGACACGTTGCCATGGTGACGTACGTAAGCGTTCTCAGTTTTATATTCTCTTTGGTTCTCACTATCATTTATGGTGAGTTTATATCAAAGAGTTTAAAAACTCTTTGGTGAGAGTATTATTGTATGGTGTAATTTACATAAAATTTAAGTAAAAACGTCCATAAGACCCTATAAAATATATTTTGGCTTAGGATGCAAAGAAGAGAAAGACGAGAATCATCAATAATAAAATCATACTCACAAGAGTTTTATTACGCGCTTGGAACAACAAAGTTTTTTTGGAATTATCATTTGAAATTCAAAATAAGATATAGACCAACCAATGAAAGTCTTAGGTACACTTCGCTTTAAAATGAACTCAAAAACGAGTAAAAGAATTAGCTTAGAAGACATTAAATATAGACATTACATCCTTGATTAATATACAGGACATATTCTGTCTACATATGAGTTTTAAAACTGCGTTTAAATTACAGATTCTTTGTGCTTTCGGCATAATATAACGCTACCAAAGCGTGGTTGGCATGGATAAACATTCAGACCAAACAAAAGTCCGTAAAAATGTGGAGGAAGAAGTTGCTGAGACATTTAACAAACCAACAATGAGCACATTACATACATAGCACATTTATTAATGCCCCTTTCTAAACAAAGCTACCTGCATGCTATTTATATATAAGTAAGTGAAAATAATTTTACACAAAAGAATGATATTCATTCATTCAAAAATAAGAAAAAAAAACATTAGCAAAAATAAGTTCTTTATTTTGATAAAACAATATGTATTGTAAAAATAATGTGATTTAATATGATTGCAGATAGTTTGACGTTATCAACAAAGATCCTGGTTAATGACAACCTATCCAGCAGCATTGGCTGCTGAGGGAAGACGATACACCAACTACACCTCGCTTCTCGGGAAGGCTACCTTTAGCCGATTAAATACTACGCACTGAGAATCTTGCTTGTAGTCTTGTCTGTACCTAGAACCTATTCAATCAATAAAGTGCAGTTTTGTAGTATATTTGTATTTATTGCCTTTATCTTTTATCCAACTGTATTATTACATATAATGAACTTGTCTTAATGTAAATGAAGAATCACGTCAGTTATGTCGACGATGTTACGATGACGATATTACACGCATCGCATTTTCTTCCTACTAGCATAAATATTTTAGAATTTCATTTTGGTTTGAGCAACTAACACCTAAAATAAAATTATAAAATTAGTAACATAAAGCGTTGCGCGATAAGTCACTCTGACGCGGATTGTCAACGACAAAAGGTCCATGTTCAGAAATCGTAACAGTTGGATTTTTTTATTTTGTTTATATTATATAATTCCAAAATTGTAATTTTAGTGTAATATTTTAATGTACATTATGTATAGTGTATTATAGTGTATATTTCTAGCAAGATAAATGATTTAATAAATGGGACGATAGCGATTTTTGAACGTGTCATTCATTTACATTCGTTCAATTTATATTATAAACTAGGCATTATATAATTAAAAAATAAAAAACTTGCGTTATCGTGTAGTCTCGTATGTATCAAGTCGTCGGTCAAATCACGAAAGGGCGTATCCAACAAAATTTTGGATTTTGAGATATTAGCACCATCGAAATCTATATGTCAAGTTTTAGTATGTCAAGAAAAGACGTATCCAAAACTCCAGTGGAAGTGGGCTTATAGACCGTTGCGAAGAGCCCTATCTACTATTCCTTATAATTTAAAAAATCACGAAGAGCCATAGCGGTAGTTACGCCTTATCATGCGGTTTATTTTTTCTTCACGAAGAGGCGTATGCAATTTGATGCGAGTGAAAAAAAGATAAATCGGAACTTGTTTTTGTCATTCATCACTGTGCAAATACTAAACTGCAAAGTTTTTTTACGAGAGTTAAAAATAACTAATTTCTTTTGATAAATGTGAATAAATACCCGATTAAAGTGATAATTACGTGCGTGCTTTATACAAGTTAAAAGGTAAAGTAAAGTATTTTTTTATTTTATGAAGAATTTACCTAAAACTGCAAATTTACGTTAGCATTTTTTTAAAAATAACTTTTTTATTAAAAGATTATTTTATTGACTAGACAAAATAAAAACGATGGTTCTAGTGATAGTATAACTACTTAGAGGATGTGTTTAATCAGTCTGTATGAATAAATAGGATATTTTTGCAATAGTTATTGTTATCTTTAGATACTGCGATCCTGCTGCTACTGCGTTATTTACTGGAGGGCCAATTTCGTAAATAATGGATGTGTTGGTGCTATGGAAAGATGGAACTCAAAATATTGTCAATACACGAGAATTATTTCCCGTTAGAAAAGGTCAGAAGATTACGATTGGTACTGATGGTATGGTACATTAAGTGTTATAGGAGAATTAGAATCCTCTTCGTCTGAAGATGAACCACCACTTTCGTTTCATGCCTCTAAAACACGTATGAAAAATGCAAAAAATTGCTGCAAGTACGGTAATTGTGATTATCCTATTTTGACCACTTGTATCAAATGTGCTTGTTTCTTGTGCACTGAACATTATGAAGATGAAGCTCCCTGTTTTAATCATTTCGGTATTAAAACTATTTAGGTACCTACTAGAAAATGAGCACTACCGCTATGAAACAATTTTGAATGGCATGAAATATAATATTACACACTCTACTGAGATGTTTTTATTTGTAGGTACTGACGAGGTGTTTAGTGCTTGCCCGCGTTGTTCATGTCTTCTTTGCTATGACCATTTTGACAACGATTGCTCAACCTGTAAAAATCATCAAACCTATGAAGCTTCCCTGCTTTATTTGAAAATAACCATAATAATATAGACCAGACTTGTGAATTTGCCAACTGAACTAATCCTATTTAGACTACTGCTATGAATGTGCCTGTTTATTGTGCGATGCTCATTTTGAGTCGCTGCTTGATGTGCCATCATGTGCTGATCATGCTATAGATTTGATATCCATAATGCAGAGAATATTTACTACGATTCTGATGCAACCGTAACGTTATCTGATGCACGCGCAAAAGCAATTAGAGGATAATTTAGCCCCCGAAGACTTTGTAGTAGATGGCGCCCATAGAAAAGGAGAAAGATCAGTAAAAGTAAAAAAGGAAGACAGTGGTGACCCATTTAAGTGGACAGACGTTATGAAATTCCGAGTATTGTGATTTTTTTAAATTGAGCCACTTGGAAACGCAATGCAGATCCATATCACTTATGCGAGCAAATACGCAATGGCTGAGGACAAACGTCGAAAAATGAAACCAATATTTTAATAAAATATCCAATGAAAAATATGAAGACCTAATGAAAATGTGTAGCGGAGATACACCGATAATAAGGAATCGAAAACATGTTTCTTACTACCAAAACCTTCCCCAGGACTAAATAGGTAAAAAACGATATAAGTGGTGAATATTGTAAAAAAATCTTTGTTTGATTTCTGTATTAATATTAGTTACTAGTTCTTCTTTGTTATTTTCAGGTTTAAGTATCTATAAATAAAGCCTAATCTTAATAAATACTGATTTTTATTTCATTTAAAGCAATAATACTCGGGCGTATATGAAATTACTAATATTGGTGGTTCATCGCGAAGGGGCGTAAGTGAAACTTTTTTCAAAAAAAAGATTATATCTCTGTAATGAACTATAGTACACAAAAACTATAATTAAATATATAAACAGTGTTAGGTACTTCTTTAAATAAGTATCGTACCAAACACATAAACGTATTAGACATAAAGTTATGATAATACATAAGGGTACAATTTCATAAAAATGGCTCTCCTGTAAAATTTTGCAAAACACAGATACGCCTTTTCGTGTTTCGACCGACGAAGTGTTCGTACTGCCGACCAACTCTCGTATCCGTATTCGTATAGTTGACTCGATACGATTACGTGAGTTAGGCTAAGAACTCACGGTGCGCTCATACGATCACGTAATCCGTGAAAATGTTGTTAAGTTACTTCACGACGCGTTTTATTTCCGCGGCGGTCGCGAATGTTTGCGGTCCACGAAATCCGCGACATATTCGGCATTAATTTGATCTAAACTAATAATTTTACTCGTTTTTGAGTTAACTTTAAAGCGAAGTTCTAAGACATTCATTGGTTAGTCTGCATCCTAATTTAAATGTCAATTGGGATGTAAAACTCCTGTGAGAATTGTTTAAGGATGTAAAGTCTAAATTAAAAAAAACGTAAACCTCCTTCTGGCTCTAGAAGTTTGTAACGTAAACTTTACGAACCTTGATTCTCGTCTTTCGCTTCCTTGAAAACCACAGAAAACATTTTATGGGGTCCTGAGGACATTTTTAATTCATTTTTAGTAAATAATACACCTCACAATTGTACTCTCACCTTAAAAATTACAGAGAGACGCTAACGTGCGTCTCCATGGCAACGTGTCGTAAGTTCACGATACCTTATGTCAAAAAATGTTCATGCTGCCGTTTTATATACATTTGTATGGTAACTGTTCTATTACGATACTATTACTACTCGATGACGAAACTACGGGGTTCATGCTGCCGAATTTTAGTTCCCTTGACGCACACCGCGGCGCTGATCAAGTTTCCATACACAATCTTACCGTTTCTATTCGAATACGGAAACGATAGGAAAGTGACAAATGTTTCGTGCTCGCAGTACAGTTATTTAATAGTTTTATTATTATATATTTCTAAAAAAAATCTTTAATTAAAAAATTAAAACAGTTAAATGCAAGTTGAGCTCGCTCACCGAGAGTACCATACAAACTGGTTTTTTCATAAGTTATAGCAACATTTTTATGGTTTTCAGATTAATTTGTGTTTCATGTCATTGCCCTTTAAAAAAAAATATGATTCTAGATCTACAGATGTATTCTTTATTAATTCACCTTATTGGCACATGATTTAGCTAGTCAACCCATTTCTGATTTATCAATCTAGACAATACCTATCATATAATCTTTGTTAGGATCAAATAACAGATGAGGGTATATATTTCCAAGACTAGATATTTTACTATCTTTTACTAGGGGAGCTTACGGCTACACAAAAATAAATAAATACATAATATCTAATAAAATCTTGGGACAACTCACACAACGCTATCAGATCCTAAACTAAGCAGAGCTTGTACTATGGAAACAAGACAACTGAGAAACATATATGTTCGTAAACTTTCGCGATTTGTACACATAATAGAATTTTATAAGCTACGGGTCTCAATCGCGTAAACATTTTATTTTAAAGCTAAATACTTTTGTTTATTGCCCGACGTTAAAGCCTTAAAATAAAATATTTACGCGATTAAGACCCGTAGCTTATAAAGTTCTATAACTGAGAAACATAGTTATATATTTCCACATACATATATATAGTATTACACCCAGACACAGAATAAACCATCGTGCTCATCACAAAACGTTTTATCCCGAGTGGGGATCGAACCCTCGACCTCCGTCTTAGCAGTCAATATCACTAACCAATAGACCAACAGGTCAGTCAAAAAACATAGTCAATAATCACATGCCAATTACAAGCTGCCACTTATATGGATATACATAGTATGATTTTTTGCAGTTGTTGAAATACGCCGATTAGGATTTTAGCTTTTTATACACAGAGATTGTCCTTCTAGTCTTTAATTCTCCATGGACGCCATTAACTCTCATGCTGCATTCACGCTTCAATTTAAAGCGTAATTCAACAAGCACAAACACGAGCAGAAGCATCTAAAGTGCTGCCCAAACGTGCCGGGCTACTTGCCGCGCTGATTTCCGGGCTGCTGCCCATATACACATAGTTATACTGTTATTTAAAAGTGAATACTACTACACTGGTCTGTTGGTCTACTGGTTAGTGAACCTGACTGCTATAACTAGAAGTCGTAGATTCGAACCCCACCGAAGATAAAACTTTGAAGGATGAGCACCATGGTTTCTTTTGTCTGGGTGTCATCATCAGCCTATCGCAGTCTCTCCAATTGCACGCCACTTTGTTCTATCTTCGGCTTCTCGCATCCAGCTCCTGACAGCCGTTTTGCGTAAATCATTCCACCTGGCCTGAGAGCGTCCTACACTACGTTTGCCGAGCCGCGTTCTCCACTAGTCCGCGGTGTAATTTATCTGTAATGTTAGTATTTTATCAATTGTCTGGTTGCTATAGTACAGGCTCTGCCTAGTATGAGATCAGATTGCGCTGTGTGAGTTGTCCAAAGATATTAATATTGAGCACGTGGTTTAATTATTCGATAGCTAGAAGGCTATTCCATTAATTAATGTTTAAACAGATAATTACACACGATATATATGATACAAACAACAATCAGATATATAAACATACTACTGGTAATGTCATTGTATTGATTTTAGATTATGAGCTCATTATCTAATTAGATATCCTGACTATTGTCAATTAACGTGACCATTGCTGTTGATCTAAACAATAGTTGCATTAGAAACAAATACTATAAGTTCAGATTCGTTTATATTTATACAAAACTTACTTTTGCATTCAGAAGCCTTTAATTAGTTGACCTAGGTTTATTTTTTAGTGACTAGTTTTCGCCCGCGGATTCACCCGCATAGATGTCGGTTATCGCAATAAAAACTATTTGATGTCCTTCCTCGAGACTCAATCTATCTCCATACCAAATTTTATCTAAATCGGTGCTGCTGTTCAAGGTCAAAAGTTAACAGACAGACAGACAGACCGAGATTACCTTCCTATTTTTATAATTAGAATGCATTTTATATCTTTGTACCTACAGCTAAATATATAAATTTATAATAAGTAGATTGAATAGTACATAAAAACGAAAAAAGAAAGAGTTGATAATAAAAACCTAACTAGACTAAAATATGCGAATATGATGCATTTATCATTGATGCTTTATTTGTATTTAATTAACTAAAAATACCTATACTAAATCCCACCGGATAAAAAATATTAAGCGGTACCCGTGTTTTGTCTTAATTTTGTTTTTTTTTACTTTTTTAAAAAGATGTAATTCCCACATTGCTTTTCTAGCAATGTGGGAATTATGGTCACACTTTACTACAAATCCTGTTAATCCAGCTAAGCTCAGTGGCTTGTGTTAAGAGTGGCTAAAACAAAAATAAACACAAGGGAGACGTTACGATTTATAATTTGTGAAAATCTATGTCCGTTCTTCCATTACCATATGTAACATTATATGAAACCCAATAAAACCATTTTTAAGCTATTACAAGAAGGTACAAAGTCGGCAACATATCCGTGTCTGTGGTACAAGAATATCCATTTCCCAAAGTCGTGTCTTCCGAAACCGCTGACAAATCTATCGGTCACTAAGCTCACCCAGTTCCCGATTGCCTTGTATGAACGTACGAAGTTTCCCTAGGTACTGGCTAGTCTACAGGTTTTCTTGCGTAGGGCTGTCGAAAATGTGTTTCGAAATATTGGGGTAACAAAATATTTGGTGGGGCATAAACGTGCCCACTGTGCACGTTGAAGCTGCCAATCCCTTATGACATTATGATTTTTAAAATTTGGTGGGGTAAAAGGTGCCAATATAGTAGGTAAGTGTCGACACATAATAGTCCCGTATGTGGTAAAACATTTAAAGAAAAGAGGTAGTAATACTGAAAATGTCACTGGGAAATGTTTTTACCTATCTTAGATTCTATTTAATACCTTTAAACGAGCAATTCTTCGAATCTCGGATACGGCTCAAACGATTTTCATGAAATTTAGTATGCAGGGGGTGTCGGGGGCGAAAATCGGTCCAGTCAGGCTTCATTTTTAAAAAAACGTCGTTAAAACATAAGATACAGAGCAAAGCTCGGTCATCCACGTTCCTTATTCGTTATCTTTTTTTGTCAAAATTTTGTCATATTGATAAATAAAGAGCTGCGCTTAGAAACGCATCGCACGCGCGGGCTTGCAGCGAAAACAAAAAAATACATAGTGAATAAGGACCCAGGTACTAAAATCATTAAGATACATTATTCGGCTAGGAAATCTTTTTAACTTTCAGATATTTAACACAAATGTTTTGAAACAGTACCTAGTACAAAATATGACTTATGAAAGAAAGAAAGAAAGAAAGAAAACAAATATATTTATTTGGCGCAGATATAACTTATTGTAGATACATACACAGATTTATAAATATAAGTAGGTGGCGGTATAGGCTGCGTTGTGGAGGACTACAACATAGCGCTGATATTCGATGTGAACCTTAGAGAGTCGCACGGACATACCAAATCAAGCGCAATAAAATAGTAATAATAATAATAAAGTTAATAATAATATTTTGGGACAACTCACACATTGCTATCTGATCCCAAACTATGAAAACCAGACAACTGATGACCACACTTAAATATTTCTAATTCATATTATAGATAAATAACATCCAGACACAGAATAAACCATCGTGCTCATCACTCAAAGTTTTATTCTGGGTGGGGATTGAACCCACGACCTCCGGCTTACTAACCACTACACTAACTAGCCAGTCAGAAGTAAAATGTAAGTAAGTAAGTATCTTGGTAGATGATAAATAAAATATGATTCTGATAGCCACAAACCGAAGCATACATTTTATCGTACCGATTTCTCTATTAAAATGCAATAAATGTTTTATTGCGACTAGACTAGACTTATAGCTTACAAATAAATCAATTGTTTTGAACGGAAACTAACCATTAAATTTGAATAACTTGTGATTTATGCCGATTTTCGTTCTGATATCTCCATAGCTATATTGTAGGTACTATTAACATGTTAAATTAGCGGCAACCGACTAGATCGAGAGATCTGGTAGGCTAGACAGACATTTCTTTAATAACCACATCTCATGTGCATTGCGGCAACCTCTCATTGGCCTTGCTGGATTGGCCTTCATTGAACTGAGATAAAAGAGAATGAACATGTACACAGTTATGGACTATAATATCTTCTACGCAGTTGGCCGATAAAATTCACTGTGACCCAAATCCGTTAGGACATAATATTAATCGTTAGTAGGTACAACATTTAGTTTTCATGAAACAATTATCTTGAACTTGTATATGATTTACGAATTGCATAGCTAAATTAAAAAAACATTATGGTGATTTTTGAATAGGTGCGGCTATGGTCGTATTATGATGAAGAAATCGAAATAATACGAAATTAATCACTTTATCGGTAGAACGGGCTAAACTATTATTTGATAACCCTATTCTTGCCTTTGTTTTATCCAAAATTTCGAAGTTCAAGTCGCACGATTTTCTACACTAACATTTTCAGGTGTGTTTCAATTCTCAAGTTCTATACTTTCTTTTACAGGAGGACTTACGTTATATTTGAAAAGTGTTATGTAATGCAAACAAAAGTAATGGTGAATTGTGCTCGTAAGACCAGGTTTTTGTACGGTTTTTTAATTATAATTTGCACACATTATAGAATTTTATAAGCTACGGGTCAAATAAAATATTTACGCGGTTGGATCCTTATTCACTATCTTTATTTCGTTGCGCGTTGATGAATTTTAAAGCGCAGCTTTCCACCGTGCATCCGCAGCGGACATATTTAAGCGCACCGCGCATGCGCCAGTTCGCACGGGCATGTCACGACAACGAAATAAAGATAATGAATAAGGACACCGTAGCATAAAAAAATCAAAAAATTCGTTTGCACCTGCATTTTATTCGCGTTCAACAATTAAATAATCCACTTTTTATCAAATAAACGATAACTAGCAATGTGGAATTGTGGTTCCACATTACTAAGCAATCGTGTTAACCCCCTACGAATCTCAATGGCAAATGGCAAAAAAAAAATACTATTTGAAAAGGCACAGCAAGCTAAATGTTTAGTCAGTCAATATGTAAATAAAGAGGAATAAGATATGTTATACTTTGATGTTGCGTTGTAATCTTAGCACAAATTCAAAATATAGATCCACTTCAAATTCTGTCATTTTAAATACAAATGTTTAATTTTAATTCGAACTTTCGTGACTATTTGGTAAAAGATCTTTGTGCTACGATGGTTTGAATATTTGAAAGAAATAGGAAAGAACACCTATTAATTCGTTAAGTTATCGCACACTTCACGATCGTAATTCAAAAATGTTAAACTACTTAGGTAGCTGACTGTACATATTATATATCTATTCATCCAAACTATACTATATATACTATATAATATTATAAATGTTAAAATAACTCTGTCTGTCTGTCTGTTACGCTTTCACGCTCAAACAGCTAAACCGATTTAGATTAAATTTGGTAAGGAGATAGTTTGAGTCCCGGGGAAGGACATAGGATAGTTTTTATCGCGATAACCAACTTCCAAGCAGGCGGAGCCGCGGGCGAAAGCAAGTACTGTTATAAAATTGTAAAATACCTGTGTCTGTATGTAGTTACATTGAAGATATTAAAAAAAAACTAACCTAGATCGACTAATTAAGGGTTTCTAAATCCAAAACCATGCTTAGTTTTTTTCGTGTCTTTGTTTGGGGTTGGCGACAAAACTACAGAACAAGTTCCATTTAAATTTTGGGAGCATAATCTCGTATGTCCGGATTAAGTTATAGACTATATAATATTATCACGCTTCTTTCCTTAGGACCTGAGCCATAGCGTATATCGCTACGCGGGTGGAGTCGCGGGCATAAGTTAGTTATACCATTAAGCTAATAAATTCCTAATTTTGAAAAATACAAAGCATAGAAAATTTCTACTTCATTTTGATCACTATTGAACAAAATTCGTCGATATTCAAAAATTAAAGTCTCCGTTTCGTCTAAAGAAAAATGCTAAGGAAATCATTGAAGTTAAATCAGGCTTGAACGTTTTCCCTAATCACGATGATACTATTAAGGTAATAGGGTTTGAAGATAGCCAAGATTATCATCTTACGGTCCGTTTGGCTCAAGACAATGGCTCGAATAATCCAAATTACTTCACTTTTTAAAATATCCTGTATTTTATGGAATCCTTTCAAGATTAAAATGATTAATGTTTCCATTTTAGTAGGTTTTACTGATACCAGTCGGTTAAAACCTATTATAATTTTACTTCATTATTCATCCTTTAATGATAATAAAATAGATAATATAATTAATATGTTCTGGCATTTGTCTTAATTCCTGTGTCGTGGAGGACTTTACCAACATCGATATTACATGTTATTTTCTATTTATACTAATAATTCACTAAGGAAGCAAAATACTATACTTGTGACAAGTGCATTCTACAGTACATGTAATGCCTGTTCGAAAACAATAGGTAAAGTCTGAGAAAAGAACGCGGCAATGAAAACTCGCGGCAACTCTTTTCAAATTTCCAATGTTTGTAATGTTTCTTTATTTATTAACTGTATATGCAGGTGAGGTGCTGCCACCATTATATTATACACCATATTAGAGGACTAGTGCAAAAACAAGAGATAAAAAATATTAAAAGAAGAATACATGAGATCGAATATATTAACCTCAATGGGTAAAACATAGTAGGAGCATCCACTTCAGTGTAAAAACTATATGTGCTTAGATATTAGCCAAATTACTGCTAATTATTAAATCCATACTAATATTATAAATGTGAAAGTAACTCTGTCTGTCTGTCTGTCTGTTACGCTTTCACGCTCAAACAGCTAAACCGATTTAGATGAAATTTGGTATGGAGATAGTTTGAGTCCCGGGGAAGCACATAGGATAGTTTTTATCGCGATAACCGACATCCGTGGCCGTAGGCCGTGTGGTACTGGCTTAAGAATAGTACCACCCCATCACTTCCCGTGGGTGTCGTCAAGGCGACTAAGGGATTTACAACCGGAGGGCGGGCAGCAGCGTCCTCTGTGTATTTTAAAGCCTTACTGCGATCGCCAACCCGCTCGCCAAGCGTGGCGATTATGGCAATTACCCCCAGGGTACTGGGGAGACCCGTGCCCAGCAGTGGGACATCATATGGGTTGATATGTAACCGACATCCACGCGGGCGGAGCCGCGGGCGAAAGCTAGTATTATATAATTAAACAAATTTTACGTGATAATTAATTTATCACGTAGAATTTTTCTTTACAAAGTAAATCGTCCTAAGTAAAATTATCAAACGACGACAACTATATTCTCCTAAGTCTATATCTATAAGTATATATAAAACAAAGTCGTGTTAGTTACACCACTTATAACTCAAGAACAGCTGGAACAATTTTTATGACATTTGTATTTTTGGATTTGTCTTCGTCCGGAATAGAATAATAGGTATTAAAACATTGGAAAATTGTCAAAAAAAATTAAATAAGAGAAAATAATATTTCCATACAAAATGTTCATGGGTTGGGTACCTGTCAAACACTTTATGTTTATTCTGTCGATACGGTAAACTCTCCCATTAAATTAAAGAACATATTTAATTAAAGGTTTCAAATCGACAAGATATATCCACAATATTCGGATAATCTCGTATTTTAGATTTTTAAAATATAGAATAGTGACAGTAATGAAAAAGGATTGACATATTTATTTATTAGATATATTTCGGGATTTAATCGCGTGAATTATTTAAAGGAATGAACTTTTTATTTACCCGACGTTTCGATCAAATTGCACCGATCGTGGTCACGGGTCGACTCGTGACCACGATCGAAACGTCGGGTAAATAAAATATCTAATATATATAAAAAACGCGAAAGTTTAAAAACAATGACATACTTATTGTTTGTCAAATATTTATGGTGATGTTTAATAACAATAAAACTCGGTTTTAGAAAGTGGAGATGGTCGACGCCAACATTTGTATAAGGTAACATTCAGATTAGTTTAAATGTTCTTTTTTAACTGATCAGTTGGACCTTGGATACTTTTACAAACAACGGTCACTACATAATATGTGGTACACACTATTGACGATGTCCAACATCTTTTGATGGAGTGTGCTAAGAACCAAGGCACTAGGAAAGCCATTATGAAAGATTTAAAGATAAATCGTATAAATGTTGGTGTAATGCAGAGCATTCTAGCGGAACCAACATCTGAGGGCGCAAGGATGCTCTGTAAATTGGTCAAGCGAGAGTCGTTTAAATTAAGTAATATTTTAAATAAGTACCTACTGTACGATAATTGAATATGGTATGATGGGGCTGGCATAGTTTTTAAGATAATGCCCCTAAATAAATAAAGAGAAAAAAAAATGGTCACTCATTTACTTATTAAATCTTATAGGAAACGTTGCTTTACCTTGCTGAATTCTTAGATTATTAGACCGCCAATGAGTCACGTCTTACGAATCCCTTCGAAATCTGGCTAATATTATATAGCTAAGGAGTTTTTTTGTTTGTATATTTGTTTTTTTGGTTGAACGTAATAATCTCTAGAATTACTGGTTCGAATTAAACATTCTTGTTAGTATTGGATAGCCCATGCGCGGGTCAGCTAGTTATATAACATAATCTAACATTATAAAGCTGAAGAGTGTTTGTTTGAACGCAATAATTTCAGGAACCACTAGTGTGAATTAAAAAACCTTTTACAATTGGATAGCCCATTTATCGAGGAATATACGTTATACAACATTACGCTGCAACCAATAAGAGCGGAGCAGCTATGAAAAATGTTGCAAAAACGGGGAAAATTTACGCAGACGAAGTTGCGCGGGTCAGTTAGTAAGATATATATCGGAATTTAATTGCGTGAATTATTTAAAGGCACGAACTTTTTATTAACCCGACGTTTCGATCGAATTGTACTAATCGTGGACTCGGGTCGACTGATAGCAGAAATATATTTAACTAGCTGTCCCGTGCAACTTCGTCTGCGTAAATAATCCCCGTTTTCGAAACCTTTATCATTGCTGCTCCGCTCCTATTAGTTCGATAAATGGGCTATCCAACAAAAAAAGAATTTTTCAAATCGGACCAGTAGTTCCTGAGATTAGCGCGTTTAAACAAACAAAGTCTTCCGCTTTATAATATTAGTATAGATATGTATAAAAATGGCGGAAGTTTAAAAAACAACAATCGATATCACAAACAAAAGGTACACCCAGTCTTAGAATTTTAATTTTTCCAAGATAACACCTTTTCCAATAATTAGGTAGGTAATGATAATAACACTTAACACTATCAATATGCTAAGTGCATGCAGTATTTGTATGCAAACTTGCCAGCAGTAATAACAAATTTTAATTTACAAACAAGGAAAAACCATTTTGGCACAAAAATATAATAAGGAAAAAGAAACAACTGTTTCAACCCCAATTCCCATGGCTCCTTAAAATAATTATAGTTTAGTATACATTGTCTATACTAATATTATAAAGAGGAAAGATTTGATTGTTTATTTGCATTGAATATGCTCTGAAACTACGGGACCTATTTTAAAAATTCTTTTACTATTAGAAGCTACATTATCGGGGAGTATCATAGGCTTAATTTTATTGAGATCCCTACCAAAAAATACAATAATGTGACTCAAGGTATAAAAAGCTACGTTATGACACCCGTACAAAGACGGGTCAGGCAGCTAGTATAATATAATAATATTTATTTATTTTCACAATATTTGTATTAAGGTATACATAGTTAATTTTGAAATGTCTCTTTGAGCAGTATATGCCTGTGTTAGGACATATCCGTATCGTCCATAGCTTAAAATTATGATACAAATAATATTTACAGAACTAGTGCTAGTGTTTACTTACTTATTATAAATTAAATGTAAGTTTCATGTGTGTGTGTGTGTGTGTGTGTGTGTGTGTGTGTGTGTGTGTGTGTGTGTGCGTGTATAGGTGTAAGATAGCTATATAATAAAACTATACCTAATAAATAGGTACCCACTTTATTGAATTTTGACCCTGGACTCGTTTTGATACGCTCACGGATTACGAAACTGAGCTAGAAAACACCAATTTGTACCGTTTATTAACACTTTCAGAAAATACGACTGCCTCTGTGGCGCGGTGGGAGTGTATCCAACTGCTACGCAAGAGCTACTGCTCGATCCCCACCCAGGATAAAACTTTGTGTGATAAGCACGATGGTTTATTCTGTGTCTGGGTGTTATTTACCTATAATATGTATGTATTTAGAAATATATAAGTATGTTTATCAGTTGTCTGGTTTCCATAGTACAAGCTCTGCTTAGTTTGGGATCAGATAGCATTGTGTGAGTTGTCCCAAGATATTATACTAACCTAATTTTTTGACTTACATGGAGGAAAAAGAGAGCCTATTCAAATAATCCGTTGGAACCGCAATCCGAAATGACCGGAGACTTCGCCGACTTCTCGAGAAGAACTTTAAAAATGACGACCACCGAGACGCGTTCCAATTGGCTAATACAGCCAGTAATAACGCATTAAGGCCCATTCTTTACATTCTTTCTTAACCACACAAAAATAACGTTCCTCCTTTTATGTTCTAAAGTCTACAGTGTAAACGTTTTCCTACCTTATTTACAGATTTGCTGAGTCACCACTCATACCTATCTGAGACAATAGAAAGCAGAACCGACCGTTATTCTACAAATGAATAATAAAGCGCTAAATCACTTTTAGTTAGCCTCAAATTAGACCGAATAATCCTTTTGAAAATCAAAAACGAGCAATCATTCATTTCATCCCGACCCCTAGTCCCTTGAACACCGTTAGTTAGCCAAAACTCGGTACATTAATTTACGTACAACTCAAATTTCGTAAAGTTAGGGCCAAATTTTCGGTACAAAATCGGAAACAATTTGCAAATAACAACAAACCTCATAATTTTGGCCCGCACCTTTGGTCCTATTGTTATGCTCTGTTGCGATTTTGTACATCTAGATATTAATGGTTTTATAACAATCCATATTGGCTTCTGTTTCAGGGATATTTGAGTAATGAAATGTTTACAATCCGAATAAATGTAGCTCTAACACAAATCGAAATAAGCTTTCGTATAGAAATGTATGTTAATATAGTCCCCCATAACATCAGGCTAGTAGCCAAGTTATCCTTAATTTATAAACGATTACACTCACCAAACGCACTGGTTCATTCAGTAAAATTTATTATTGTAAAGAAAAACTTGATGATTTTAAAAGAGTGGTCCATGAGTTTCTTGGCAGCTTCTTCTCATGGCTTTACACTTGGAACTGCCGCCTAACCTCATTTGTATTTTTTTTTAAACAATCATAATTTTATATTTTTTGAGTATGTATTAATTTGACGTTTTCAAATAATCATTAACCTGATTTTACGAAATAAAGATATTTGAGTTTGAGTTTAAGTGCGAGGATTGAATAATAATTGATGATACTAATTGATCTACTAAAGAAATCAACCAAGTAGCTGAATCAGATGAAACAAGCTATAAATAGACAAATCGTTATTCTCCGCAGACATTTAGGCAAAATTCAATCAATTATGAAACTTATGCTTAAAAATCTAAAGATGATTTTTCAGTGACAACAAATCTTAAATATTTACAGAGTATCGATAACAAAATATTCTTTAACAAAATATTTCTATAATAAATTCCTTTTAAACGGAGCAACTGTTTGGTTCTGTCAAGAAAGGGTGTGCGTCCAAATATGTCGACATATCGACATTATTAAGGCGAAAGGGTTGGCACATCTAACCCCCATTTGTTGACGTTAACGTATAACCAACGAAGATTCTCGAATGCTTTTTTTAGGGTCTCGTATCTAAGGAAAAATCTACAGTATTAATATAGTAGCGGAGCTAGTTATAATTATTTTTCCGATCATGTAGGAGTTCTGTCCCATCAGACTGAGAAAGTGTGGAAACATAGTGCATTTGTTTGCACACAAATATAACAAACCTCTTATAATAACCGAACCAAAAATATAAGCTAATATTTGAGAAATATCCGAATCTTATGACATGTCTAAATCTTTCGAAACATTACCGTCTTAAGAACAATCTGAATATCCATAAATATAAAATCATAGACTGTAACAACCGCAGACGCTTGAATAATCGTCATCTTAACCAACCAGCTACATAAGTCGCTTAATGTTTCAAATTTACTAACCATAGATATCTCCTATTGCATACTCACGGTGTCACAGTTGCTTAAGTTACAACAAAATATGGAATTAAAAGACGATTTATTCTTTAAAAGGACGACTCCTGCATTAGGGTACAAGCCCTGTGTCGCGGACTATATAAACATACAAGTCACGGACACAAAGTACATCCAGTCTCTGAACAACGATTTGTGGATCACACAAAGTGGTGTCTCGTGTGGGAATCGAACCCACTACCTCTTGCGTAGCAGTCGGACACACTCCCACCGCGCCACAGAGGCAGTAAGGCATATTGGTTTGTGTCATTCATTTTTGAACTTTGATGTTTTGTATTATTGCTTTGGTTAAGCGACTTCTACTTCTTCTTTATCTTTACATAGTATAAGACTAAATACGCTTCGACTTTTAAACTACGCAACGCAGATGAGTTTTTTTTATTTCTGGAGGATGGTATATACTGCACTGCACTTTTACACTATATTATGGTGACTACACTAACTCAAAAGATTTGGTCCTTTTCAGTCTTCTCACTATGTCCGTGTTGTCGAGGAGCTGGATAGCCTCAACATTCACATGATGATGAAGTCGGCGTTCATGAGCTTCGGCTATTTTTTTTACGTGAAAGACATATCAACCATACATCGCGTTAAAGTCGATCTCGAAAGGCATATGGTATAAAATTATTCAAAATGAGCCTCCTCGTCTCCCTTGGTTCAATAACTGTAAAATAAGCCGCAACACTGTAGTGACTGCTCATAGGGTTCGTTCCGGACATATGCCACTGCGAGCGTTCGCATATTTAATGAAAAAAGTGGATTCGCCTAATTGTGAAGTCTGCGGAAAAGTGGAAGATGTGCAACACCTCTTAGTGGAGTGTGTCAGAAACGAACCAATAAGAAGTAACCTAATAAAAGAGTTGAATATTAATAAAATAGATTTAGGGATATTAAACTACCTTTTAACGCAACCTATGTCTCGCGAGGCTAAAATGTTGTATAAATTAGCTAACTATTAGTAGGTACTTTGTTAATTAATTTAGATAAGGTTACGATGGAACTGGCATGAATGTATTGTTCAAAAATTCCTAAATTAAATAAAGATTAAAAAAAAAAAAAAAAAACCATACATCGCCAAGTACGTATGACCATAGCTATGCATGAGTGTGTCCCTACAAGAACTATGAACTATGACGGAGTTTACCTTGTTAGAGGTATACGCGTCCCACAATATGATCGATTACCAAAAAGTTATTTCGACTACTTTGCCGTTAATATCCTATGCGAGTTACCACCACCCTGCGATGACATCTAATATTATAAAGCTGAAGAGTTTGTTTGTTTGATCTCAGGAACCATTGGTCCGAATTGAAAATTTACTGTTGGATAGCCTATTTATCGAGGAAGGCTATAGACTATATAAAATCACGCTAGTAGCAATGAAAAATGTTGCAAAAACGGAGAAAATTTACGAAGACGAAGTTGCGCGGGTTAGCTAGTGTATACAACGTTATTCTTGGTATAGTGCAAGCCTGAAAGTTGTTTGTTCAAAATCATCAACACATTCCAATGAGGTAGTTTTTGGAGCATGTTATATTTTTCGATTATTTAATTATTCAATCATTAATTAATTCATTAATCATTCTAAAAGTCCAAATCATGTATACTATATTATGTGAAATTTAATCACCACTTAATATTCAATAATAACCGTGGATTGCATACTACGCGACGCAATGAGCACGATAGGACGAAGAACACACGACAACTACAATTGCTAATAACTCAGCAAATTTTCAACCTTTTCATTTTCTTTTTGTTATATGATTTCTTAAAGTAAAAATCTTTTTGGAGTCTCTGAGCTTTGCACTATACCAAAAATAACTTTGTATAAATGGCGAAGAAAAGTACGCTAGTTCTTAATAAAATAGACTTAAGTCCTAATATGAGTAGGCGAAATAGCTAACATAGTATTATAATACAAGTTACTACATGTACTTATAAATAAGTCTAACTTAGAAGCGGCACCCTCATTTCTGAAAGTCGTCATTCCTTTTTACGGCCTTATTCTCATAGACTGCAACAAAAGCCAATTACTATGAATCATATAATATCCTGACTTTGCCAACTCGGAGTAGCTAATGAAAAAACTTTTTGTCACTTATACTGATAGCCTTTTGTAATCGAACTTTTCATATTATGAATTTTGACCCTTATTAACAATAATATGTAGGGTCAATAGTATGTTGGGCATCGCTAGATACCTACATAACATGTTACACAAAGTCGATCAATAAACCATTTCCGTCAGTGGCGAAGAGTTAAAATATAATAATAATAATAATAATTATAATAATAATAATTTATTCATGAAAGTAAAGGTACAATAAACTTATATAAAGGTATAATAACAAATAGCACAGTTAAGTATTTGCCTGAACTAGGTTGAAACCTGTGTTTCAGGCTAGAAAGTAAAAAGTATTTTAATAAATACTTTCCGAAACTAAAACTATACTTAATAACTAAAAACAAGAACTGTTAAACTAGAAAACATAGATTAATAAATTAACATTTACAAAAAATAGGTAATTATAAGAGATGTTACAACAATTGGTCTTATTTATTTTAGTACAAGTAATAAGTCCTCCGTCTGTTCGTATGACATATCTTGTAATTGGGTACTTACAGCTTTTTTACAATTAAAATAATTTAGGTGGTATATATTTATAATTCGATTTAATCTATTATACAAAAAAGGGCCAATGAAATTAAAAAATCGGTTTGAGAACATATATCTTGAGGTGGAATCAGATGTGCAGACTATATCTTTTCGTCTCTTATTAGTTAAGTCAGTATTAAAAGTAAGTAGCTCGTGTTGTTTTAAAATTATATTTACTATAAAAAGCTGACGGACAGTCAATACCTTACAGCATTTATACAGGAGGAAGGTGGGAAAAAGGAAATGTCGAAAAGTAGCTACTTTTAGAACGGCTCTCTGTGCTCTTTCAAGTGGCAACATAACAGTTTTTAGTGCTCCTCCCCATGAAGTGATGCAATACTGAATGATGGACTGACACAGGGCCTTATATACTTGTATAATTAATTTCGAATCGGCAATAGAACGCAGTTTTTTAAAGACATATATTAGTTTTCGCACTCTAGTCACTAAAATTTCTATGTGTTTCTTGAATGACAGTGTGTTATCTATATTAATGCCGAGATATTTTATGTTGCTAGTGCTAAGTATAATAGGACAGTTACACGTATTTTCTAATGTGTTATTACAATAGTGTGCAAATAAATGTGGGTCATCGTCGCTGTGGTATGACTGTCGCATAGAAAAGCGGATATATTTTGTCTTATCAGCGTTTAATGTTAGCAAATTATGACTAAGCCAATTATTTATGAAATTAAAACCTTTCTGAGCGTTTTCAAATAGGTCGATCTTGGTTTTGGCCGTAAATATAATAGCTGTGTCATCAGCATAGGATATTATCTTACCATGTTCGATATTCATATTGCAAAGGTCATTTATGTAAATAAGGAATAAAGTAGGGCCTAAAATACTGCCCTGAGGAATACCAAAACCGGAACATTTTTGATCTTCACTAGTAATGTTATCTATTTTGATACATTGGTATCTTTCATTTAAATAGTCTGCCAAAAGTTTTAGTTGTTTCCCTCTTATGCCCAGAGACTCCAACTTGTTTAGCAGAATGGGAACAGAAATTGTGTCAAAAGCTTTAGCAAGGTCAAGGAAGATGCCCAGGACTTGGTTCCCTTTGCTGAGCTCTTGTGAAATATAATCAGTCAAAGTGTGAGTCGCGTCGGCTGTAGACAATTTAGCTCTAAAACCATATTGTGTAGGGGATAGAAACTGGTTGTTTTCTAGGTAATTAATTAATCTAATATTTATAATTTTTTCGAGTATTTTCGATATTGAGGGAAGTAGGGAGATCGGTCGGTAATTGGATACAAGTTCTTTATTTCCGGATTTATAGATAGGAATAACCACTGCCTTTTTTAAGCATTGAGGAAAAATCCCTCCAGAAAGGCAAAGTCGAAAAATATATGTTAGAGGAGGTACTAAAATATGTTTAAAAAGTTTAAGGATTTTATTGCTAATATTGTCCGAGCCAGTGGCGCAGCTATCCTTTAGGTCAGAAATAATTCGAGCTACCTCGTGTTCGTCAGTGTCTAGCATAACGAAAGATTTGAGACTCAAGTTGCGGACAAATTGGGGGGGTTGCGTACATCCAAGGCTATTATTTTGATTTTGAATACGCTCGGCAAGATTTTTGCCCACATTTATAAAATAGTTATTTACATGGTTAGCTGAATTTAGTGGTGATGAGTTAATATGCAGCAAACTCGAATTTGATTGATGATTTTTCGAGGAGTAAGTTATGCTTTTAACATGTCGCCAAATTTGCTTACTATTATTACCTGCCCTTTGTAAAACATCTCTGTCATAATTAATTTTTAACTTTTTGAGTAGGTTGTTACAGAAATTTTTGTATCTTTTATACGTAGTTAAAAGTATTAGGTTGTCAGGGTACCGTCTTGTTCGCTGATGGAGTCGATCTCTGTGTCTTATACAACGTATAAGACCAGGAGTAATCCAGGGTTTGATATTGTAAAATTTCTTATTTATTGTCGTTACTTTCGTGTTGCATAATATTGCTTGTTGGACATTTTTAATTAAATACGACAGAGACATATTAGGGTCAGCATTATTGTAAACTGGACAAAAATCGATGTTGCATAAATCATGTTCGAGTTTGTGTATGTTTAATTTAGACCTTGTCTGTGGACGACTCTGCTTAGGTGGCGTTAAATTTACGGTTAGTAGGACAGCGTGGTGGTCAGTTACAGTAGAGTTAGTAACAAGAGTGATGTATGTCAAGCTGGTTTTAATCATTACATGATCGAGACAGGAACCGCTATGATGAGTAGATAATGTGTGAGCGGGCTGAAGACCATAGTATGAACATAAATTAAGGTAGTTATGGGTTCCTGAATCGCAAGATCCTGAGCTAATGTTTAAATTCAAGTCACCTGTTAATATTATGTTTTTACATGAGGATAGTGATTTCAATGTTTCACCTAGAGATTTTTGAAAGAGGTCAGAGTTTCTGAAGGAAGGAGATCTATATATAGCAATAATCGCTGTATCTGAACCAATGTTAAGGATCAAACCATTGCAGTCTTGAAGAGTTGGCTCCTCGACTGTGACCTTTAATGTTTGTTTAGCATATACCACGACACCATCATTTTGATTGTGATTTGTAGCGGTATAGTATACATTGTACCCCGGTATTATTGGAAGGCGATCGTGCCGGTTTATTAACCAACACTCGGTTAGAATGATTATATCACAGTGAACATTAAGCCTATGTAGGAAAACATGTAAACTATCTATATTTTTATGAATACTGCGAATATTCTGTGTAAGTATGGTTAGTGATTTTTGGTATCCGATAAGATATTGTCTGCAATCTTCAACCTCACAAAATCTTGATTCCGATAGGAAACTATTATCTAATTGCGTAATTAAATTTAAATCCATTTATGTAACTTAAATCTACCCTTAGTTCTAAAATACACGCGAGTATTCGGCGCTCTTAGGCGCCTTCATAATCAATCGAGTTAATGTACCTGAGTTCAGCTGCTTTTTTTGCAGGGCAGTCATTGTCACCCGTCTTGTGATTGTTCGGCTTTTTGAAACGCAAGCATGTTGCACATTTAGGCGCCTCTGATTTTGATTTGCACTCTTGAATAGAATGACCATCTTGACCGCAATGTCCACATGTAGAGTAAGGTGTTTTGCATGTTTTGGCTGCATGTCCGTACTGCTGGCATTTGTAGCATCTAGTCACTAGTGTAAAATCTCGCACAGGACAGGACGTCCAATTGATAAAAACTCTTTCTTGAATTAGCAGGGCTTTACGTATGACTGCTGATACTTCCAGTATATAATTGCAGGTCACTGCGTCTTTCTTTCCAGATTTGTGGCTGAGTCTAATTGAGGTCAAAAATGAATCTTTAGTTAAAGAGGGCATTTTTTCTACCAGGTTTTGTTCGTATACACATTTAAAAACCTCATTATCGCTCATTTGTGTCGGGACTCCTACGATAGTAATGCGGGGTTTGCGTTTTTGGGTTTCGTCGACGGTAAGACCTGACTTGGCAAGTTGCACAGATTGTTTGAGTTTTTCTAGGTCATTTTTAGACTCTGTGCTGATAATGACGCCTCCGTTTTTCGTGTTTCTGACTCCGCGGACTTTCAGTTTCATATCTTCAGGGCATACGATTTTCTGGACCAAGGTTTTGGTTTCGTCGCTGGTTTTTGACCTGTCACTAGGGTAAATGGTCACGGAACTCAGGGGCGTTGGTCGAACGAAACTATTCGTCCCCTTCTTCACCATGTCAGCAAAAGATGAATTTGGCAATGCTTGTTTGGAACAGGACTCCTTAATCGTCTGTTTTATCTCAGATAAATCGTTTGCCAGATCTAGTAGGGCAGATTGGTTTTGCAAAGATACATGGGATTGGACTGCTCTATGTTTGATTGACTGATATTGGACAGCCAATTGTGAAACCCCACTTCCAACTTTCCGGCAGAGGTTGGAAACTCTTAACTTCTGTTCCGAGTTCAGTTTACCTTCGGCTGAAATAGTGCATATTTCATTTAAGTATTGTTGGATAGATCCCATCCATTGCTGTAACTCAGGTGTTGATATGACTTCAAATTTCTCACTTTGGGACGTCGGCGGCCCTGGACTACCTTCCATTTTTGAGGCCAAATGCACTAATAATAACTGTTCATAGTAAAACTAAACACGCATAACACAATAACACACAAAGTCGGTAAACTAGGTCACTATTTATGCAATTGTCAATTTATTATTTTTAATAATTATGCGCACGTCTGTATGGAGCGATGATAAATATAAAATAATCCTAAGGTAACTCGATAATAGTTGGACACGGTCAACACGGTTCTTCGTACGTATTTTAAGTGTAGGTATCTAGAATTCAAAGGGAAACCGAAAAGAATGGTGTTCTAAGTATTCCTCGCCACTGATCTCCATCTTTATAACTGACTGCGTATGCGTAAATTTCCCCGTTTTTGCAACATTTCTCGTCGCTGATCCGCTCCTATTAGTCGTAGCGCGATGTTATATAGCCTATAGCCTTCCTCGATAAATGAGCTATCCAACAAAATATGTAATTCATTCTAAGCAGTATTAAGTTTTTTTTTTGTGGCGCCGTGGGTGTATATCCTTTTGCCACGCAAGAGGTCGTGGGTTTGATCCCCACCCAGGATAAAACTTTGTGTGATGAGCTCGATGGTTTATTCTGTGTCTGGGTGTTTATTTATCTATAATATATATGTATTTAGAAATATATAAGTATGTTTATCAGTTGTCTGGTTTCCATAATACAAGCTCTGTTTAGTTTGGGATCAGATAGCCTTTTATGAGTTGTCCCAAGATATTATTATTATTACTATTATTATTCTACACTTTATCTTTTTAAATTGTCATGGTGTGAACACATGTGTTTGGAATACTGTCTCGAACCAAACTTTGTAACATGTAATTTTAAATTGTTGTGACTGTATTCTGTTTTGTGTGCCTAATAAAATAAATAAATAAATATCCAGTTACCCCGAGCAATTATAGTAATTTGTATATCTTTTTTAGTTGAAATCTGTTGAAAAAAGTAATTATACTGAAACAAACTATACATTGTCGTAAATTTGAAGGTTGCCATAGAGACATCAGAAGTGAATTTCTAGATTGTCAGTAATAATGTTTCAAGTAACGTTACATAAACAATATTCGATCTTAATTATGATTAAAAACAGCAAACTAATGCACAAATAGATACCTAACCTATATTGCAATGTCACACTATTAAAAAAAAATCGTAAAAGTAGTTAAGCATAATTTAATTATCACGAGTAAAAAAATGTATCCGATGCCGAAGAGAAAAATATAAATATTGATAAACTTTCGAGATTTGTACACATTATAAAATGATATATATTACGGGTCTTAATCGCGTGAATAATTTAAGGTAAAATACCCGTTTATTGCCCGACGTTTCGACCGTATGGCAACGGCCGTGGTCACGGGTAGACTATAGAAAAATATAATCTGTTGACGCCGGCGATGGGACACTGACATAAACACTAAGTCAATTGTATAGATTTTAAGTCGCCGCTTTTTGAGTGCTTGTAACCTATCTATACTTTTTTAATTAAAACATCATTGATTGTCAGTACTAAATGGCAATAGGGTTTTAAGATATTCTGTCTCGCTCTAGGTTATGGAAACAAGGGAGACCTACACCAGCGGCAAGCGGTCTTCAGGTCCTTGGACAGGGCCGCGTATAGAAGGTACGCTGGACAAGCTACAGCCGACAATAACAAGGACTTCCATTAGAATTTGATATTTCGACGGCTCGTTGTCAAAAACAAAATTATTCAATGAAAAATGTTGCAAAAACGGGGAAAATTTACGCAGATGAAGTTGCGCGTGACAGCTAGTTAGTAATACAGAGGTTAGTGGCTGCGGCTACTTGAATAAATAAACCTGGAGATGTGACCGGAGCAACAGAACAACTGCAGCTGCCAGCCGCAGAGCAGTAGAGTTATCTTTAAAAAACCAATGTCATTCAAAATATATCACATAACTCTGAACACAAATTAGTGTGTGCACGTTAAAAATACTTGATACGGCTGCAACGATTTTTAATAATCTAAGTTAGAAACTATCCATAATAAACAAGCTATCTTATAATAAATCCATCAAAATCGGTCCCCCTTGTCGGGGGTTGTGCCCCTCATGCAATACAAACACATAGACGCACAGATACACACTTCGTATTAAGTAATCTTTAAGAGTTACAACACCACAGATACATTTATATTTTTATTTAAAATTACGACTCCTGAAATAGGGTACCTGTGTCGCGGGGGATCTTACAAGCATACTAGCCACGGACACAAAGTACACCCAGACTCGGAACAACAATTTGTGGATCAAACAAAGTGGTGTCTCGTGTCGGAATCTAACCCACGACCTTTTGCGGAGCAGTCGGATACACTCCCACCGCGCCACAGAGGCAGTCAGAACAGATACATAAAGTATATGTGTAACTATATCTCTGTTTGTGACATTTATGTTCCTAAATGGATAGATCGATTTTGATGCGGTTTTCTAACCGTCAACGCACAAAGAGGTAGGGGTGTGGTTTACACACGATAAACATAACATGCTTATTGAAGTAATTTTTATAGGCATTTCTTGCCAATTACTTTACAAATACAATAATTGCATTTTTGAAAGATAGAAAAATTTGAAGTCTAGACGTCCAGGAATCGAACCCGAGACTTCCGTAGCCAAACCGGGGCCAGACCGCGTGCACAGCTGCTATACAATAATACATTTACATGTTTTTGTAAAAACTATGTACATTGTAAAAATAAATAAATAAAAATTGACATAATTGTATTTATGCGGACAAATAAATGTAACTTGATCAATTAAATTGTGATTTCCATTTACCTCCTTCTCTATGTCCATACAAAATATCGATCAAACAAATAAAATTTTCTTTTCAAAAATGAAACCATTCCATCAGTATTTTCTTGTGACGTTGTCACATTCAACTATCGTCAGTAAACCGACTTTACAGACAACCGATTTTTTTATCAACTTATGCAATTTTTTTTTCTTTTTGGAACGAAGTTCCTTATCGCGCGTTGTGAAAGGGCTAGACGAAAAAAAATCATACGAAAAGTTGGAACAACACTTTTTGCTATAATAAGCTAAACTTATTTTAAATATATATTACAATTCCTTCATTAATTAATCGAAAGGGATTTCGTTCCATCCGGGTGTCCCTTGACACCTCTCAAGTTTTTTTTTCTTTAAATCTTTCTGACGCTGATAATATGCCCTTTGACGTTCACAATTTCTTTTTCTTTTTAGTTCTTTAAGTTTCTCTTCTCTAAAAAACGAAAATAGCTAGGTATAAATAATAAGTATAAATAATTAGGTATTTATACCTAGTTAATTTTATATGAATACCTAACCCTACTAATTAATTTATTTTATAGTAATTACACACTAAAAAAATATATTCATTCAATTACGTATTCGTTCGATTTCGGAGCAGCTCGTCTCGATCCATGCGAGCAACGAACAGTCGTACCATATACATATACGTTAAGCGAACACTCGGCCGAGCTACATGGTAGGCGGAGTGGGGGGTGTTAGGTTTTATTTTCGTTACGGAATTTCTTGATTCGGTCGCGGCGCTCAAAGCCCGCGATAAAATCTATGCAATAGCTTAAAACATAGTGAATATGGACCATGGTCAAACCCCCTCTTCTAATTGTCTTAAGTAATAAATGAACAGCGCTTAATACCTAAATGATGAACTGCATTAAATAAGTCATTACCAAATAGCTTTACTGTTTTATATATTATCATCTCCATAAGTAAAAATTTCCACAAGTTATACCATCAGTTATTGATGGAGCAAGTTTCGTCCAACTTCGTCCATTATGGCCAAAGACTGCTTGACAGGACCTTCTGATCGTTATTAAAAACGGCCATTTTAAGTTGACCTCGATCCCCTACTTGCCATAAGATATTTTATAATAAAGAACGATATCAAGAACTTTGACGAAGTTCTTTTTAAATTGGTATCCATTACCCTCTCAAGTGTAAAATCTATTAAACTAGGTAAGCATTTGGTTTGAACGACTTTTTTTCCATATGTTGTCACTATAAAATGAAATATGATTTATATTGGTAAAATTAAATCGAGCGTTATGAGTTTCTGATTGTTCTTTTATTGCAAAGTATTAAAACACGTTTTAAAATTCAATTTAACACAAAGAATTAGTCAACTAGAAATTTATGTAAAAAATTAAGATTCAATTCCAGAATTCCGCATGCGAGAACATGGACGATAATTTGTTTAAAAAAACATACATCTTCGACTCGTTTCTAATATATACCTACTATGTCATTTTTGAAAATATTTCATTTTACTTTCTACCTAACATTAGCATATCAATTAAATACAAATCTTCTAGAATTGGAAATATTTGAGTGTATTTTGTAAAAACCGTGTAGTGATAATTCCATGAATGTTATCAGTATTGCACCTACCATAGTGCCATAGCTGGTTGCATTATTATTACATAATTATAGTAGTACGGGTTCCCTAGAACAAATTTTAAAATGATACATATCAAGCTGGAATTGCCATGGTAGCTTTGTTTCAAGGAGACGCCCAACTTTATGTATACGACAACTTTATATAGTGGTACGTTAGTGAAAAAAACAGGTGTTAAATATGACAAACTTAACTTTGCCGTTGGAAAACTATTATCCCCATACAACAACATAGGCCACAGTTAGTTTACCAACCGCAAATAAAAGCATATTCTTTTTGTCAAAATTCAGTAGTGAAAGGCGTATGGCATAAGTATTATACCTCCCCTGGTACAAAATTCGATTGGATTATTATGACATACTTTTTAACTCATACTTTTTTTAATCGATAACTTTTTCACTCATAAATAAACTAATGAAAAAATATTTTTTTTTTTAATGTCCTCCGATTTTGATAAAATCAGGTATGTGCACTTAGTATGCCTATGAAGGCACATACCGACCCTTGAATACGACCACACCTTTCTGTTACACCTTGTTTAAATATGTAATCAAAATGAAATAGTACATAGTTACATTTCTCTTTTTCCGTCTAAGATGTATGTATGTATAAAGGTTCTTTAGGATAAGATGGAGCTCACATAATCGTATTCGATTACAAGTCCTGAAGCATATAAACACTTTTTTTCACTTTAAGTGTGTTTAAAAAATCACTTCAACCCATTTTTTCAACAAATATCCTACCTATTGCGTAGTGAGCGATATATTTTTCCGCCCGTGAACTATCTCCGTCCAAAGAATTACGTCGGTCCATTGTATCTATGATGCATAAAATAGGACAAAATAAAAGACCTACAAACTAAAAATGGACAGCATTTTGCTTTGGTAGTTTTATAGAACACTACAATTCAGAGCTTTTTCAAGTTGGTAAGTGGCAGATCGAAATCACACACACATACAAACTCACATACTCAATTTTATTGTAATTAAGATCTAAAACTCTGTATCAAATAGCAGAGCACATTGCGTCGCAATACTCCTCTCCGTGGCGATTTTAACTCCGAAGAGACATTATAAAAAACTTAAACCTATTTACGTCCACACCATAAACAACAACTACATATCCAAACTAATATTTTAGGTAGGTAACTCTGTCTTTTTTTGTGTCTGTCCTTATTTTTTTTTTATTTTATCGTCTCCCGCATTAGGGTACAAGCCCTGTGTCGCGGGCACACAAGTCACGGACACAAATTACACCCAGACTCGTAACAACAATTTATGGATAACACAAAGTGGTGTCACGTGTGGGAATCGAACCCACGACCTCTTGCGTAGCAGTCACACAACAACACTCCCACCGCGCCACTAAGGCATTTGATACGTTTTCACATTAAAACCACTAAATCGATTTAGATTAAATTTGGTATGAAGATAGTTTAAATCCCGAGAAAGGACATAGGATAGTTTTAATCGATACCCATAACCTCGTAAGCGAAAACCGTGGCTGAAAACTAATTATTTATAAATATTTCCAGACCAATTTGATCGCTTTTTGTGAAATTTACGGAGCTAACTATTACACGTTAAATGGTTCAAATATCAATTGCCAATAATGCAGCATTGGTTCCTCGAACCAGTAGTTTTCGGAATATAACGTTTGCAGTTTATAAATTGAAATTCTAACAAATAGGGCAGTCAGTTTGTATGTATGTTTGTATTTACGTATGTTCCACTGTAGCGCTTAAACTTGGTACTCCTCCGATTTCAATGATGGTGATGGTGTCAATCGATTCGTTATTATTGTTGGACTCAATATTATTCTGATCCATTAATTATTATACCTAATTAATTTTATTTTTATCAGAATTTTACTCAATCAAAATATAAAAAGTTATTGAGATTTGATTTAGACAATTGACATTCAAAATGTAAATGTTGGTAGTGACATCACATGAATAAAAGAACCAGCATGCACAAAAACAAGATCAAATGGAAACAAGATCCCCAACATACGTAAATAAATGAATGCAGTCGGAGGTATTAATGGATCTCGATGAACTTATTAAAGTGCCTCCAACTGCATGAAATTATATAATTATGTAGGGGATCTTGTTTCCATCTTTCTTGTACAGGCCTCTTTTTTTTAATTTTTTTATTTAATACTTTAGAGTCGTTGTAGGACAACTAACTATTATCACAGCTATTGTCAAGTATTGAAAATTGAAAAAAATAAGGTTGCACAACATAATAACATTTTTAGTATTACTATCATAATCATATTTTATCTTTTTGAAACGCTTGAGCCCTTTAATTTGATTCCCATTTTGCAGTATTCGAAACAACTTTTTTAATATGCTGAGTATGGTATTAAATGAAAGGGCTTAATTAGCACATTTATTTGATACCAAACACATGTCTAGTTTTGTTTTATTTACTCTAAAATTGTGTACTATATCCGTATCTTTTCAGAAAATACAATGAAATAGTTTGACGTATCTACGTCAAAATATTTTTTTAGTTTTTGGTTGACAATAAAATCGCTATGACTATAAGTAAACAATTCATCGAAAAATGATCATCTCTCTGCGATTGTTTGGTTTCTGAAACGGTGTAATACGACTGTCGTAATAAATCATGTTTTAAATAAAAGGGTGCAGATAGGTTACATAAACAACATTCGATCTTTCAATCAATCAATCAGTCTATATCGGTCCATGGCTGGACATAGGCCTCTCTTAACTTACGCTACAACATTTTTATTAGTTTCGATCTTTAACAACGGCCAACTAATGCAGACATAGATAACCCATCTATTGCAATGCCATACTTTTATAAAAACTAAGCTTCTACTATGTTGTACCTACTACGGCTGATTTTATTTCATCTCATGTTCCAACTTTTTAATAATATAATAAGCATCAGTCCTGCTCATAGTGTATAGTATATTAGTGGCAGCACCTTACTCCCATATCAAGTTTATAAAGTTTCAAACATGTAAAATTGGCTATTTGTAGAGTGACCGCAAGTTTTTATTGCCAGGTTCTCGTCTCCGGCTTCGAATTTGTACATGTAGAATCCCGACGTATCACAAGTGATGTTTTGCATTCTAAGTGAATAAAGAATTTTGAATTGAATTGAAGGTCGTAAAAGTAGGAAAGCGTGATTTAATTATCACCAGCGAAAAAGAGAAGAATGTTATATATTAACGCCGACGATGCGACACTGACACAAATAAAACAAGTCAATTGTATAGATTTTAAAGTACCGCTTTCTGAGCGCTTGTAACCCTATCTACACTTTTTTACTAATTAAAACATCATTGGCCTTAGTCGTGTATGAAGACTTCTGCTTATTTGCTGACACTGATATACACAAGAAATAAAAAAAATGTGTGGCACTCGGGGACTGCCGCGGTAAAGCTATTGCATAGTATTTTTATCAACTTATGCAATTAAAAATATATATATATATATATTTTTAAGTGTTTTTTTTTAATTATACAAAAACAATGTTTGAATTTTTTTTGCCTTAAAAAAAATGATTTTTTTTTAATTTAAAAAAAGCAATTAAAAATATTTTTTTTTTTTTTAGTTTTTAAAAAAGTTTTTTTTTTTTAAATTAAAAAAAAAATCATTAAAAGTTCTGCTATTCATTGATAGATGGCAAAAGTAAAAAGTATCACCGCTGTGCCCGTCGGAGTGGGGAGCGTGAGGTTTTTTCGTTACGGAATTTCTGGATTCGGTCCCCGCGCTCAAGGCCCGCGATAGAAGCTATGCAATAGCTTAAAAATAAAATAGTACTCCCTAACATAATTACTAAACATGACTTGGTACAGATTTATTCACTAGCATAGCAATATATTGAAATTCAATTTCAGTCAATATTAATTGGCAGACTAAGTGCCCTGAACGTTGTCCACTGGTACTTACTACGGGTTTCTTTCTGTAGTTGAATATTTAACCATACTTACGACATTATTTTCATGCGCAAAATACGCAATACAAACTTAATGCTCGATTCAGACTCGCGGCACGCAGCTCGGCAAGCTGCGTTCACAAACAGACAAGCAGCATTTTCACACGCTCGCTCTCAAGTTTGTGCCCGTTGAATGTAGCTTTAAACTCACCATTGTAGTCAGCCAGCCTGACATGGGCCGGCGGTAAAAACAGCCGAGCATCACATTCACGCCTATTCACACTCATACGGTCGCGCTCGTATTCGTGCCCGTTATCACTTCGAATGCGAGCATGTGAATCCATCATTACTAGTTTCACCATGTTCACGATTTAGATTCATTGTAATCATGCTAATGATAACTTTCAAAGTTTTCCTCGCGTTGTGTTTGATTTTTGTAGTCTATATGCTATTTTAATGTATGAATTAGTAACCCTAACTGATAAACCAGAGGTCGTGGGTTTGAATCCCACCGAGTATAAAACTTTGTGTGGTGAGGTGTCTGGTGTCTTTGTGTAATGAATTTAGAAATATTTATGTATGTTTATCAGTTGTCTGGTACTATAGTACAGGCTCTACCTAGTTTGGGATCAGATGGCGTGAGTTCTCGCGTTATTATTATTATTATAAAGCACATTATTGAAAAGTGTCATCAAGAATCTGTTGTAAGTAAATAATAAGTACTTATATATATTTTTTTTAATCACACGGCAATTGCCGCCTTCTTATAACGTATTTCTACAGCACCTGTTCAAGGTTTTGCTCTTTAATATAAAACACTATGCCATAAATTAGACATACAATGCCATAAATGATAATAATAACATACATGCTATTTATGATACATACATAAATAGACTGCTGAGAACATTACCCTTCCTTTTTGGCTTCCCAAATTGATACACTATCTAAATTCTTGACACCCATACATTAATCTCACGCTGCAAGCAATCTTTAAAGAGTTATCTATAGTTTTTTAAGTAATGTGATTTCATTATCAAAACATATCGTATAGTAAACGGTAGTCGCTAGCGATTCATCAACTACAGCGTACAAGCACTCATGGTAGGAGTCCTGACCAAAATTTGATTTGATTCTCCGATGGCTGCCCCAATCAAATGCAAAATTTAATTTATGTGCATTTAAATATTATATGAATGTGGCTAGTCTAGACATTATGGTATCATCTATGTAGTAATGCCTGCTCCCCACGTTGGACGAGTTGTTGGCGTTTAGGACCGACGTTGGAGCCAACGTGTGGAGCCGGCTTAAGCGCTGTTTCCACTATCAAACGATTAATTTTGATTAATCGATTAAGAATACTAAATTTTCATTCAACAATATAAAATACCAGCTAAGTGCATGTCGGGCCACGCACAATGTAGGGTTCCGTAGTCCCTCCCCCTATCCAAATAAGCAGTGGGTTTTCTGTTGTTTTTGCTTCAGACTTACAACGTTATTATATACGTTATTATATATATTGCTTAGAATATTATATCCTAGGAAATTAAAACAAAGAAGAAAATGTTTACAATTACAACAGCTAATGTCTCATAGAGAGGAAATGTACTCGTATGTAATGGTATTAGCTCAATAAGTTTTAATTTATTTACTGTCAAATATTTAAAAAAATAACCGAAAACGTAAATAAATATAGTACTCCATTTACATTAGGCTTGGACAGAATATCAGCGGTCGGCATGTTTTGTGCTGCTGACTATATGCTGAGTCCAGGACCTTTTTGTCTTTTATTTTTATTTATTGTTTGTGTACAATATGTCAAATTTAATTGTATCTAAAGGACAAATAAATGCTTATTATAGCTACTTACAGTTGTCGCAATATAATAATAATTAACCCCTCGGGGCTAATCGTCTCTCCCTATATGAGATTAACGCAACACTCTGAGGGCATAGTAGCAGCTCTTGAAATCCTTATGACACCAATAAAAAATGTCTCATGAGGGTGAAATATGAGTACACAAACCGCAGGGCAGCTTTGTGGCGAGCTGAATGTGCGTGGTGACACTGCGGTCCCGATGCCTCAGAGAGTCGGTCAGGGCCTCGTCTCCCGCTTGCCTTCACTAGCCGGCGGGAGTGGAACACCAAGAGCGCCAGCAGGACTCTCAACTCTGTCTTGTCTTAATGTTGTCGCACCGCTCGTGTTGGCTTCGGCGCCACGCACGTCTCCCAAATGACCGGGACTCCATAGTCCCGTGATATGGAAACGACATACAAATAATAATAATAATAATAAGCATTTATAAATGAGCTGGTTGAGTTAACATAGTCACTCCGATGCAATCTACTATTAAGCATAGTAATCATCATAGTAATAATAATACTTTTTATGACACGTTTACATGCTTGCTGACACTTGGCAAGTGTCTACAAGCTCCAAGTCTTTACAAACGCTTGAATGCCATTTACATGCTTGTGAGTGCGTTAGTATGTTCCGGACAGGTAAGCATGGCAGACGTGGACGTTGAAGTTGTGTCCGGTATTGCGTTTGGCTTGATGGGCTTAAGTATTATACTACACTAATTCAGGAACCACAAACCCTTAAAAAGAGATATGTAATAAGAGTTAGGTTCCTAATTCTCTAACAAATTTTCAAAGCCACTTTTAATTTTAGAGCCCTGGTTTAGGGTTTTACATATTTACGAACCTTTGTTAAAATAAGTAATGTCGATCATTGGCTTTAAGTCAAATCAAATAGCTAGAAGGTCTTGGTATCTACCTCGCGATTAGCTTTTATGTCATATAATGATATAATGTAGCAAATTGAAGGGTATTTTTAATTTAATTTTTTTCCTTCCAGAGCATTTAAATTAAAGGTTGTTTTTTAAAACGTTTTTTTTTACTATTTATTCAAAATGGCGGCCTCTGTGGCGCGGTGGGAGTGTGTCCGACTGCTACGCAAGAGGTCGTGGGTTCGATTCCCACACGGGATATCAATTTGTGTGATCCACAAATTGTTGTTCGGAGTCTGGGTGTACTTTGTGTCCGTGAATTGTATGTTTGTAAAATCTCCCGCGACGCAGGGCTTATTTTATTTATTTAAGATATAAACGACTGCTCATGATCAATACGCGGTCATATACGTGAGCGACACTTAACAGGCACGAACGTCACAAAGTGGAAATACTTCGCAAACGCTTGCCGTAAGCTTCTTTTCATCTGTGTTCAAAAACTGACTCTAGGCCGGATCAGCGACAAACTCACGCAAGCAAAGCCATGCCAAACACCCCGTTGACACGCTTGTGTATGTGAACATTTGACTAGACTTGCCAAGCATGTAAACGTGGCATTATGGTGCGCTCAGACGCGTGGCAAGCAGCCCGAGACGGGCCGGCGGTAGTACAATAAACTGTTCACAAACAGCCGAGCAGCACATTTATATCACACGGTCGCCCTTTTGTTCATGCCCGTCGAATGTAGTTTTTAATGCGAGCATGTAAACCCACCATTAATGTAACGTTTTACCTGTCAGTCATTTCAAAGTTGTTTTGAACCATAATCATATGTTACGTTGTCCATATTTGATATTCTAAGAATACTTAAGCATCGTAAATATTACACATGAAATAAGTACCGTCTAGTATTAATGCGTTATTGATTATTTATGGTCGTAATAAACCGACAATGTTCACTAGGTCAAGTTCAACGAAATGTTAGTTTAGCCACAGTTTCTGATATGCTTATAAAGATGTGACATGTCTGAGAAGCCATGATTGTGTTACATGTCTGAGAAGCCATGAATAAAGCGGCATAAATCCATTTTTAGTAAGCACCTTTTTACTTAAAACTTAATTCATAGACAGAATCAAATATACAGGTTGTAACAGAAAGGTGTGGTCATATTCAAGGGTTGGTATGTGCCCATGATACTTAGTGCACATACCTAATTTTATCAAATCTGAGTACCCTAAAAAAAAATCATTAATTTTTCATTTGTTTATTTATGAGTGAAACAGTTATTAATTAAAAAAAGTATGACTTAAAAAGTTCTATGCTATAATAATCCAATCGAATTTTGTACCAGGGTATAATTCTTATGCCATACGCCTTTCACTACTGAATTTTGACAAAAAGAATATGCTATAACTATGTAATAATAATGCAACCGGCTATGGCACCATGGTAGGTGCAATACTGATAACATACACTATCCGCTGCTGAAATTTGACCACACCTTTTTTTTACACCCTGTATATATCATTCATACAGTTTGAGATGATCGACGAATATATGATAGACCAAGAAGATATTTCGATAAAATTACGTATAAGAAAGTTTTCTTTTATGTACATAACGACCCTTGAATTTGCCCAAATGTTTCTAGAGCTCAAATTCAAATACTTTTATTTCATAAAAGTAAATCAATAATTGTTTAAAAACGTCGATTTGTAAAATGAATGAAGTTACTCGGCAATTCCAAGACCATGGGCAGAAGCGTCAGTTACACATTGTAAACAATGACCTTTAGTTTTGACCACACTTTTCAGTCAGAAAAGCGTCAATTAAATGCTCTTGGTTAAGAGATGTTCTTAACCAACACCAAGAACTTGGACACCACAACTCTACCGTTACAACTTCAAAAGACTCAAAACCAACGAACAACATTATTGTAAAATTTAGCTGGAATAAGATCAAAGATGGACTAACTACCACAAAGCACTGAGGTTACAGAAAGACAGCTTCATACGTCGTTCAAGCAACGTATACAGGGTGCCGATTTACGAGTAGTTAGTCGAATCCTTGCAGGTGCAGACACGAAACCGATTTTTTTTTTGGGAAATAAGTATTACTACTATACTACCATTAAAATATTAATCAAAATTCTTATTTGCTCTTCAACCGGGGACAACGGTTACCAACATGTTTAGCCCGGTTAAGGTTTTACTTTTGCTGTCAAACGCTAAAAGACGTGTTTCTTTTACTACAACGACAAGTTTTCACAGATTTAACTTCAAAACTGACGAAGTTATATATAAACTTATAACCCCTATTTTACCCTCGTAGGGGTAAAATAGGGCTTTCAACGTTTTTTTTTTTAAATCAAAATTCTAAATACAACATTTAACAAATCTAACGGAGACGGAGTTTCATACAAACTTATAACCAGTAACCCCTTTAGGAGATGAATTACCAAAAATCACTTTTTATCGGATACCTGTATCCGATAAAAAGATAATAATATATATAGAGATAGAGAGAGATAGAGGTAATATATCTATACTAATTTACGGAAGAGTTTGTTTGTTTGCTTTGTTTGTTTGTTTGTTTGTTTAAACGCGCTAATCTCAGGAACTACTGGTCCGATTTTAAAAAAATCTTTTTTTGTTGGATAGCCCATTTATCGAGGAAGGCTATAGGCTATATAACATCGCGCTACGACAAATAGGAGCGGAGTAGCGACGTGAAATGTTGCAAAAACGGGGAAAATTTACGCATACGAAGTTGCGCGGGACAGCTAGTAATAGATAAAAATAATGAATACGTCCTCGAAACTCACGTCTCTACAGTCAGAGGTTTAGTCTATGTGTTGTTCCATCAGTCCATCAGTCAGTCAGTCAGTCAGTCAGTACTACGTGAAGTAAAAATATAGATAGACTGCGTAAAGGTAAAAAAATAGTCCAAACTTAACGTGTGTAAAGATTTCCTTCTGTTTTCTCGATATTTTGCTCAACTAACAGTATAACCGATACCTACATATAATTACGAATGGAGAGTCATCCATCCGTCCATAATCTCATCATTAATGGGAACCCTTTAGACTCAGTTTAGCATGAATTTAAATGTGGGTTTAATTCAAAGGCGGAATCAGTGTCTTCGAAACGTACAACATATGTGGTTAGGCTAATCGGCTGTTAATTCATTTCTAAAGAGGGAACTGAACGACTGGCTGGTTTTGAATGCAGTTTTGGTAAGTAGCAACACAGATTTTCATTAGGAACAGGGTAATTCTTAACACGCCTAAATTTTGGACACCGTAGTAAATCTTAACAAAGCCGGGGCTTCCTTCCTTCGGATTGTGCTATAAAAAGTCTGGCACTAGTCTTGTCTAGTATAATCAAACTATCTCTATGCTTAACTTTATGTAAATCGGCCTAGTAACTTCGGTGATTAAGGCTGATTTTACGCTGATCGCTGCGCCGAAGTATCAATATGCATGTAATTATATGTAACACCATCTGTCCTGCGCAACTTCGTTTGCGTCAATTTTTCCCGTTTTTGCAACATTGTTCATTGCTGCTCCGCTCATATTGGTCGTAGCGTGATGTTATATAGCCTATAGCCTTCCTCGATAAATGGGCTATCCAACAGAAATATAATTTTTCAACTCGAACCAGTAGTTCCTGAGATTGCCGCGTTGAAACAAAGAAACAGACTCTTCAGCTTTATAATATTAGTATAGATTTCCGAGTGACGCTGACCGATCAGCACCGACTTGCGTCTGTTCCGCATACATGTGAATGAATCAGCGCCGACAATCATTGTCAATTGTAAAATTAGATGCAGTTGAAGCAAGGGGGGAGAGGGACTACGGAACCCTACATTTTGCGTGGCTCGACATACACTTGCCCGGTTTTTTTTTCATTGTACAATAGCGGCATGTGTGTTACAGCCTTTAAGTGCTACACTTCCACCGCAGAATACCGAAAGCACAGAAAACAACCTACATAGAATACGTTCTTGATGCACGTACATTTAGATATCGTATACGGACGCAGAATCGGGGCACGCTTTCCGAACAAAGAGCACCAATGTGGTCTTCGCTTCATATCCGTGAACGAGTCTGTAATTATGTGCATCGCTCGAGTGAAGTGGTTCTTTCATTCTGTGGTGGAAGTTACACATGTCGCTCTTGTACAGATGCGGAATGAAAATCTTCGTCAGTTTTCAAATAGGTACACTCATTGAACGCATTGCAAACACATGTTACCTTTTCAAACTATGCATCATATTAGACAGTTGTAAACCAGTATGTTCTAATTTGTGCCTAACTCTTTGACAACAGAGTTTAAATTTGTTCAGACAAATATTCCTTAAATATAAGAAGTTGAACTAAAACCTCTCAGATTATTAACTAAATGAATAGATAGAATGTATAATATATCTATCTCATTATACCCCTATCACTCTCTGTCACTGATTGTAATACGTGAAAATAATGTGTTAAAATGAGACAGATATAGCAATGTTAGTTCCTTTGGATCTCTTTACGCGAATTGAGTAGCAGTCGTGTAATGTTATTAAATCCCATAGTAGTTGCGACATTTTTATGTAGCCGAGCTATGATTCGTGTCTGTCAAGAAGCTGCCAACCAATTTTATGACATTGTTCTACCATTGTTTCAATAAAACCTTTTTCGCATATGGTTGATGTATGTCTACTTTGTTAATGAAAGAGTTTTTTATAGTTGAGTTATTAATTTGAGTACAACCATTAGTTTAGTATAGTAGACAACATTAACAGTTGGCGTTGATTCGGTTCAAGCCTTCAAGCAAAATTGGACTTTAAGGTGACAAACATTTTCATTCCGCGACTGCACAATGTAAAAAAAACGGACAAGAGCATGTCGGGCCACATATTGTAAGCCCCCCCCCCTCCCAATTCGAATATTGCGGCTTAAAAAGTGGATTTTCTGTTGTTTTTGTTTCATATTTACAACGTTATGGCTACATAATAATAATTTTCAATGGAATTTTCACGAACATTTTGTTACTTCTTATTTGAACAGCTATTACTCGTGAACTTGTAAAGCCCACTTAGTTGTGATAGTTTTCCTTTAAATTTCACTATATATACTACTACCGTGATTTTGTCATATACCCAACATCAACCATTTAGCTGACAGAGGGACTTGACTCTAACAAAAATTTGCTCTATGAAGCTAAATATAAGGATCCCAAAATCTGAAAATCTTCACAGCCCCGGGTAGGGAGAAAAAAATGATTTTGAATTTTTTTTCACTTTGTCGGCGTAAGTGATATGTGTGACCTATGCAGAGTAACAGCCTTCTAGCCCTAACAGTCTCTGAGCTAAGCTGCGGACGGACGGATTGAACCTAAAAATCTAGTATTATGCAGTCTACTTCTTTGTTTAAAAAATAACTGTTTTCCAAAATCTCACAGGGTTATATCAATTTTATTTTTATTATCACTATTACAATGTTACAGTACACGTTGCTGCCAATAAAGATATAAAAATAGAAACACTATAAAATGACCATCAAAACTGATGTCATCATGCATCATACATAGTATCCAACAAGTACAATCCCAAATACATGAAAATATAGCATAACATTGGCTCTCACCCAACACTAAATATTAACACGCTACAAAGTGTTATTTTCACACTAAATGTTGAACAAGCCACTACAATTTCAACAGATGTAAATTGCCAACCAATTTGAATTCTATGTAATTTTCAGTCAAAACTAATATTATAAATATGAATGTAAATCTATCTGCTTAAATCGATGAACCGATTTAGATGAAATTTTGTATGGAGTCTCCGGAAAGGACATAGGATAGTTTTATTACGAAATCCGGACGGAGCTGCAGACGAAATTGTATTGATCTACCGAGTGTTTTTTCTTCTTCGAGAAACGACAGAAGAATATGCACATTTTTAACAAACAATTTGACTGCCTCTGTGGCGCGATGGAAATGTGTCGGACTGCTACGCAAGTCGTGGGCACGATTTCCACACTGGACACCGCTTTGTGTGATCCACAAATAGTTGTTCCGAGTCTGGGTGTTCTTTGTGTCCGTGACTTGTATATTTGTAAGTCTCCTGCGACACAGGGCTTACCCTAATTGCGCAAACACCCAGATTGAGATAAATAAAAATTTCGCGATTTTTATACATATTAGATATATTTCGGGACTTAATCGCATAAAGTATTTAAAGGTATGAAATTTTTATTTACCCTTGACCACGATCGGTGCAATTCGATCGAAACGTCTGTTGTAAGACCATGTAGAAAACAAAATAAAATGGCGGATTTTATATTTGAAGGATTTGACGTTTGCCATCGCCATCTTGTAGGCGTTAGCGAATTCGCCACGGAGCGATTGAACCTTGTCTAAGCCCCCAGCTCCGTTCGGCTGCCGTCATATTCGATCGGATCCTTTCAAAAATTGAACACATCAACATGGTAGAATTGGTAAACTATTTGACGAGGCACAGAGACGAATACGATCGCAAGCGACAACGGTACGAAGCCGATCGTATGCGTTAATATCCTGTCGGACTTAATCGGCTGCATTAGTTCGTATCCTTTGCAATTCGATGCGAGCAATTTGGTGGAAATCATTCCTTGTACTTCCAAGTTTCGGTTCAGTCACGTGTATCAGTGTAATAAACTGATATCTGAAGGGGTTGTTCTACAGTTTGTAATAGAGTTTTGACTTCTAAAGTTATTTCGATTTTGTTTGAAGACTTCTTACTAATTTACTTCGAAGTTTGTCTGTTACAAATTGTAGTGGATTGAATAGATTTATTTTGGATGGTTTCAAATAAATTGCTGGCTTCTTTTATTTCTATTTTGTATAGGTATTGTTCTTCAGTTATATTGTTGTGCAGTTGATAAGTTATTTAAGAAATAGAGAAATTCTTTGTTCATTTTCAACTAGGTTTCGCACGCGGTTCCACCTGCATGAACGTTACTTATCGCGATAAAAACTATCTTCTTTAACACAAGGAGTGTTGGAGAAAACAGTTTTTACACCAAATCTATACTTATATTATAAAGCTGAAGAGTTTGTTTGTTTGAACGCAGCAATCTCAGAAAGTACTGGTTCGAATTGATAAATTCTTTTTCTGTTGGGTAGCCAATTTATCGAGGAAGGTTATATAACATTACGCTACGACCAATAGGAGCGGAGCAGTAATGAAAAATGTTGCAAAAACGGGGAATATTTACGCATACGAAGTTGCGCGGGACAGCTAGTATTATATATAAAATATTACTTTAAATAAATTAGTGATTAAGTCATTTTTGACGACCTTTTATTAATTAGATATTTGAATGTCAACTCCAATTAGAATCTTTGCGTAAAATTAATTAAAATGAATTGTATTAACTAACTATTGTCATAATAATTATATTCTACAAGTAACCGAAAATTTCTGATGAATCTATAATTCTCTATCACGCAAAACGGTTAAACGGTTTTTTTATGAAAAATATGTTTTTTTATACTCCTAAGTGAAGAACAGCAGATCGTGGGTCTGATGGTAAGCGTCACGATACCCCTTAACTGTGCCAGTGCCATTCAAATCTCTGTTTGGCCAAGATCTGATTATCACCACTCTACGCTCCTCATTTGAGACATTAAATCGTTATTAGATATATTTCGGGACTTAATCGCGTGAATTATTTAAAGGTACGAACCTTTTATTTACCCGACGTTTCGATCGAATTGCACCGATCGTGGTCACGGGTCGACAGTCGACCCGTGACCACGATCGGAGCAATTCGATCCCCCCGCTTCCCCGCGATTAAGTCCCGAAATATATCTAATATGTATAAAAATCGCGAAAGTTTAAAAACAATTAAATCGTTAGTATCATTTACCCAGTAATTACACTTGCCACAGTGCCTTTCAACCGAAACACAGTGATATGTTAATATTACTATTTCACGAAAGAATAACTGACACGGTCGTGGTATTAGTACGGGTTCCCTAGAACAAATTTTAAAATGATACATATCAAGCTGGAATTGCCATGGTAGCTTCGATTTGACGAGACGCCCAACTGTATGTATACGACAACTTTATATAGTGGTACGTTAATAAAAAAACAGGTGTTAAATATGACAAACTTAACTTTGCCGTTGAAAAACTATTATCCCCATACATCAACATAGTATTTTGCTTCCTAAGTGAATACTTAGGAAGCGAAATACTACACTTATGAAAAGTTGTTACATTTACTTGTAATGCCTGTTCGCAAACAATAGGTAAAGCCCGAGAAAAGAACAGGCAAAAAAACTCGCCGCCACTCTTTTCAAATTGCCAGTTTACAATGTTTATATACTGTATATTTAAGTAAGGTGCTGCCACCATTATATTATACACCGTATAGGAGGACTGATGTAAAAACAAGAGGTCAAAAATATTAAAAGAAGAATACACGAGATTGGATATATGATCCTCAATGAGCACAACACAGTAGGAGCATCTATTTACAATGTAAAAACTTTATGTGACAAATATTGGCCAATTTACTGCTACTTAATGAATAAGTATACAAGTTATGAAAAAGAAAAAAAAATGGCCTTAATTTTTCACGCAGAATCTTTACTTACAAAAGTAAATCGTTTTCTTAACTAGTACTTAAGTAACATTATCAAACTGTGAGAACAATGCACCTAAGTAAAATACAATAAACTATACAACAATGTACATTAATAGGGAGCAACGAACTACATCCATTTATCTTTATCAATTAAATAATCATGGATTGAGTAGTAAGCTCTTTGTATCAGATGTCTCTTGACTACATTCTTAAATTTAATAACTGGTAGACTCGAAATGCTGACTGGGATTTTATTGAAAAATGTAACTGTGGAGTTTTGAGTTTTATGAAGCCTATGCCTAAACTACTGAACGGATTTATACAATTAGGACGTCTTTAGATTAATCTTGACCGCGCAAGTGTTCTTAGATAGGTGACGTTTGAAAAAACAAACATGGCGGCTGTGAGACGTCAAAATAAAGACGTGTGAAAAAAAAGTTGTTTCCAATACTGCAATATGGGTATCAAATGAAAGGGCTTCTTCTTCATGATAATGTCTTTAATACTAAGAAAGTTAGTAAGCACCCATTCTTTTTTCAATTTATAATACTTGATAATTGTTAAAAAAAGGTTGTTACATCCTACAAATATTAAATAAAATATAAATAAATAATCTGTCTGCACAAAACAGATGGAAACAAGATCCCCTACATAATACTACATGAAATTATATAATTATGTAGGGGATTTTGTTTCCATCTGTTTTGTGCAGGCGGATTATTTATTTATTTTTTATTTAATTATATAATTTCATAGAGTCAGAGGCACTTTACTAAGTTCATCGAGAGTCATTAATGCCTCCAACTGCATGAAATTATATAATATGTAGGGGACCTTATTTCCATCTTTTTTGTGCAGGAGGGTTTTTTTGTAACAACGTGCTTTCATATTTTGTGAAAACATAAATTAAATCATATAATAAAATCTTGCTTTATTTCCATCAATGTGAAAGTAACTTTGTTTACATTCACGCTTAAACCTCTGAACCAATTTAGAATAAATTTTGTATAGAGATAGCCGAGGAAAGGACGTATGCTAGTTGTAGCCGAAGTCGCGGCTGAAAGCTAGTAAATAATACAGAAGCTACGCGGTAACTTGTATATTACTAATCATCCCGTACACTGACGCTGTTCATTAAACATAAACTTTGTTTCATAAATTTACATGAATTATATATCGGGTATACATTAAAAACGCACATAATTAAGTTTTCAGATGCACACACACACACTCAGAGAGAGAGAGATAGAGAGAGAGAGACAGAGAGAGAGAGATTGTAATCAAATTATTATTTTTATGTTAGCGAATTATATAAACAATGTATAATCCTTTCGTAATTAGCAATAAATGAAAATAATGTCAATATTTTAATCGTCATATATATATATGTATGATTGGATGATGAAATGTAATCTCGCGTGCAAGCGATTTGGTGACGCCACTGTAAGCTTGCATCGCTTAATAAATAAATGAATACATTTATGCGCCCGGCATCAAGCTGAACTGGATTCCTATTTTAGTGCAGCCACGAGAGACGTCCATTTTCGGTGTAATAATTTAACTGTTTATTATTGATTATTACTATTGATTATTTTTGTTATTAATTGAAATTATAATTATTATTTTCCTATTGTTATTATACTAGCTGTGCCCGCGACTTCGTTCGCGTGGAAGTCGGGTCTAAATTAAGGTAGTTTTTGTTGCGAAATAACTTCCGTGTAAATATGTTGGAAACAGTCCTGTCGGGTGAGCCGCGATATGATTCAGCAGCGGAGAATCGTCATATGCTTATCTATTGATGGCTTCAATACCCAAAAGCTTTGTGAAAATAATAAAGTACCAAGTACAGACTCTTTAGGTGTTCGTTTACTGTGTTTTAGATAGTTAGTTTGGTGTGCGGCTTAAGAAGTGGGTTTTTGTTTTTGTTTTATACTTACAACGTTATATTGTATACTTATATTGTTTTTTTTTTAGTTAGTAAGTAGGTGATACCTAAAAATATTCAATAGAATTTGTACGAAAATTTTGTTACCTCTCATTTGATCAGATGTTTATCGTAAACTTGTAAAGCCTAAGTCCTTAATTGTGATAGTTCTTCTTATAATTTTACTATATATAGTACTACCGTGATTTTTTTTACACACCCAACATCAACCATGTAGCTGGCAGGGAGACACTTGACTCTAACATAAATTTTCACTATAGAGCTTAATATTTCACAAAGGGATCCTTAAATCTAAAAATAGTCTTCACAAACCCTAAACGCTTTTTAAAAGACCTATGATACCCCACACAATGGGGTACGTGAGAAAAAAAATCACATTCCCACTTTACTTAAAGGAGAGGTAACCTAAAAAAAAAGGATTTTCAAGATTTTATTCTTTCACTTTATCGGCGTAAGTAATATGTGTATTCATGCAAAATTGCAGCATTCTAGCACTAATAGTCTCTGAGCTAAGCTGCGGACGGACGGACGTAAGGGAAGTATAGGGGTTCCTCTTTGCCGTGCCTTTGGCTAAAAATGAAGCGTACTTCATGTAGTGTGATAACGCAATACTTATAAAATGTTTTTTTCACGTTTTTCCTTTGTCTGCAAAGACATACAACTGAAAATGCTTACATACTAATCTATGGGCAGCGTCCAAATAGGTTAAACATTAGCGATGTTTTCAATGGTATTTTATAAAAAAAATATTTGTACTCTGCGGAGTGTTTAAATGTCATGAATTTCCAATCCATCCTTCGCCATACATTTGGTCTGGGTTGACAGACAATAACCCCCCAACCCCCTCCTTCCCCTTCGCCTGAACTACTAACACTTGGTTGATGTTGAATCATTTTTTATCGTTGAATTGATGAACACTATCCCCAACCATAACCCCAGAACATGATCCTCGTTGCACCTTCAAACCGACAGACTGACAGACAGATAGACAGACAGACATTTCTAAAAATACAGCATTGTGATTAAATACTCTTTTCGAACATGTTGCAATATTTTTTATCACTAAGTTCGGCCATATACAGACATGTGAAATTTACAGTTTTATTAATGTATGTATATCTGTGTATATTATGAATATATTTCAATTCTGTTCTGTTTCTTCTGCCTGTCCCGTTTGTTTTGTACCAAAATAAATTTATTTTCTTTCTTTCTTTTCTTTCTTTTTTATGATTAATGAAAAAAAATCCAATTCAACACAAAATTTTAACGGGACTTAATTGTTGGCAGTTTAAATATCATATTAATAACTAATTACCTAGTCTTTTAGTTTATTTCTTTATCTAAGAAACAAGCCTATTACATTTAATTGAAAGATTTAAATTCCAGACCTAGGAATCAATAACAAATCGCGTTCTTACGAACGCCGGTCCAAGGCGCTAGCGATGGCCTGCGAGTTTCGCCCTCGCTATGCAAAAAGAGCACAGCGACACAGCGACATCGTCCTGATAGATGGCAATCAGAACATTTTAACAAAAAAATATTACCGACTTCAAAACTAAATACCTACAAGGCAACTAAAAAGCAAAAAATAATACACCTAGAATATCAAAAACAAATTAAACATTTTGAAGTTGATGCCATGAAATTGTAGTCTTTATGTTTTATGATTCGGCACCAACTTCAAAATGTTTAATAATTGTCATTGAAATTTGGCAAAAAAAATCTATTTTTCAACCGACTTCAAAAAGGAGGAGGTTCACATCCTTTTTAAAGTCGGTTGAAAAATAGATTTTTTTGCCAAATTTCAATGACAATTAGTCAGATTTAGTTAATTGTCACGAAAAGCAAAGGTGTTTTGAGTTTTACATTTTTTAAAGCCATTATTATTGGACTGAACTACAGAAATTTCAAGGTTATCAATATTAGCTGTCACCTTAATTCAAGTTTATTTTTTAGAAATGTTATAAATGTATCAGTCGAAGCTCTAGAGACCACCCAAATTAAAGTTTACGAACGAAATCGCGTAGTACAATCAATCACACACACTATCCTTTCAGTTACTCTTACAAAATATACAAATAAAATAAATTGGTGGAATAACTGAATCCCTTGAGCGCCGAAACTATAAAGCGAGGCGTGCAGGTCGCACTCCTCGCTTTACATAGGTCAACGCATTTGTATTATATATCATATTTTTGAAAATCAAATTAATTTCAAAATAGAACGCAAGTAGCTCGGTTGCTGATTTAAAAAATAATGATGGTGCGGTCATTTTACTCCATTTTACTACCACGTGTACCGCTTAACCGGGAAAGTTTTATTAAAAAACTTACCCTTCAACGATTATAACCAGCGTAAGGAGAGTCTTCTCTATCTCTAGCAACAATTTGTAGATGGTTCAGTGAAATTAAAAGGGCTAAACCAAACCTCGAAGATGACCATAAAGCTGGTCCACAAAAGGCAGTAAGTACAGAAAATAAGAGGAGGACTATGGAAATGATGGGGCGAGAAGACCCTCGAATTACTGGCTCGGACATCAAAAAGATTCTTGGCATTAGATCGGGAAGCGTTAACATTATTTTGCATCAGCATCTTGGAATGAGGAAGCTTTGTTGTCGTTGGATCCCGCGTTTGGTGCCGAGAAATGTGTCTACGATTTGAAAACGAAACGTCAAGACGGGTTTCTGAAATAATCACAGGTGACTGGTTTTATCAATATGATCCGGAAAATAAGAGACAGTCGTCAGTATGGGTCTTTTCAATAGGAAAGTTGCCGACAAAACTGCAAATATTGATAAAAAAAAATGGTGACTAGTTTTTTTCTCGCAGCGGGCTTGTGTCGACTGCAATGTTGGATCATAGATCTGTTAACCCGGAATGGTAAACAACAGTAGCATTGCCGAAAATTTTAAAAGCTCTGCGAGAGAGGAGACCAAAAACTGGGCTTCGGGGAATCATGATGCATCAAGATAACGCTTCGTCTCATACGTCCCTCCGAACAAAGGCGTTTCTTGAGGAATCCGGTGTTGAAATCTTGACCCATCCACTGCATAGTCCTGATTTAGCTCCCTGTGATTTATTTTTGTTTCTGATGGGATTTTTTTTTTCGTGTGCCAAAGAGGCCGTGGCCGCCTACGAACACATAACTATCAGATCAAGACTGGCAAAAGTGTTTTAATAATTGGTTTAGGCAAATGGCGAATAGAACTTTGCTTATAGAATGATGGAGTCGAGAGTATTTAAAACAAAAAACTTGAGAGGTGTCAAGGGACACCCGAATGGAACGAAGTTCTGATCTTATTTTTTTTTTTTATAATCTTCGCAACACCACACTGTTCAATGCGAAATAGAAAGACGAAACGAAAATAACTTACAAAAAGACGATTGTATACCGAAGGCTTGCTACTGTGTACCGAGTTTATGCCTCTAGACCAAATCGACAGGTGACTTCTTCGTCAAATTAGATGTTCATATCTTATGCGTACGCCGCACGGCTTGTGTGTGTCAAAAAGTGTCACTATCTTGTATTGTTTTTTCTTGTCACAAAACATATCGAGTTACCTACGCATCTTTGTCCGCCTTTAGAGGCAAACATCTAAATAACACACGAATTTATAACGATACGTTCACGCAAACCGCGAACTATAATCGGTACATACTTCCAAACAAATTATCCTGCTGACTTCAAACTCAAACTCAAATATCTAGTAAAATCAGGTTAATTATTATTTGAAAACGTCAAATTAATACATACTAAAAAAAAATATAAAATTACGATTGTTTGAAAAAAAAATTAAAATGAGGTTAGGCGGCAGTTCCAAGTGTAAAGCTCATGAGAAGAAGCTGCCAAGAAACTCATGTCACTCTTTTAAAATCATCAAGTTTTTCTTTACAAAAATACATTTTACTGAATGAACCAGTGTGACTTTATAACTATTTACTACGAAAATTGAGCCCTATTTCAAGACGTTTAAGGATGACGTTTTTCTGAGGGTGTCGAAAACTATCTAAGGAAAGTAGTTTCGATTCCTCTTTCAAATTAAGAGCGGACGCATGGTTCCCTGAAGGTAGTTCGTGCTCACTGGTTATAATAGACACGTTCGAACCAAACCGACTTCTATGTCGTTACACCTTTTTTTCTAATATTCGACAATGAAACACGTTATTGTAATAGGATGGACCTAACCTTTTCGCTTATAATGAGAGTTCAAAGTACGTTGCAATTTTCAGCAGTGGTTTTCTGAATTGGAATTGCAAAAAAAGTACTTTGAGAAGATTACTTCGAAAATGGGATAGGAATGTAAAATTAAGTTGGAGGTTTTATGGTTTGGTTTTTTTAATGTCAGAGGTCATGGGTTCGAGTAGTGGGGTATCCACTATCAATGATTTATTTTGGTTGGGGAGGGGGGTTATTTAAAACTGGCTAACGACCTCGCTTAAGGTCAGATTTTGAAAGGAAAATTATTCTTACTTTAGAGTACTCTGATAGCTTTGAGGGAGGAGCCGCTCTGCCACCTAAATTTGCCACTAGGTTCAAATTAAACACTGGACAGAACTTTGTTGAATCTATAAATGTTGTATCTGAGTCTGACTGTATTTTCAGCCGACTTCAAAAAGGAGGAGGTTCTCAATCGACATTATGTTTTTTTTTTTGAATTTGTTACCCGATTACTGCAAGACCGATCAAAAAATCTTTTTGTGTTTGAAAGGATTTACTTCCAGATTGGTCCCATTGACATTAAAATTTGGATCTGACGATGGAATCATGAAGAAATTGAGGGGCTTCAAATTAATGCCACACCTATAGTATTTTGGTATATTTTGTTGTGATTTGCGCATTTACATTCAAAAACAACCATTTAGTGATAAACGAACTGATGATACGATAAACGGGTATAAATATATATACCCGTTAATTGTATCATGGGCTAGTACTCCAGGTGCTTCAACTGTGCTTTTAAAAACCAAAAAAAACGTTTCGTTACTAGATAATATAATTTATTTTTAAAATCGTATAATTTTCCAGAAGACTACTTGAATGGTATACACATTCCTAAAGCTTTGACTTGTAAATGTACATTGTGACACTTTAACATGCAGGTGTTGAGATAAGACAAGTCATCTGACCCACATACTGGGTCGTATATCCTACTACAATTACAAATGGCGTCTCTTTCAGGGCCTTCATATATATCTGGTTCTTCAGTTGTTGGCGTCGTCGTTGCACGATTATATTCTCGTAACATTGGCGCTATGTGTTTTCTGAAAAGAAATACATTATTTTGACTCATATGTGTAACTCATCATTGGCCTTCTTAATCAGATGATTAAAACAGCGTCACAAGAACCTCAGCTTTTTCGCTGGTGACTACCCGCTCTACGGACGCTGTATCGTTTGGGATTTGAACCGAGACGCCACCCTCTCAACCTTACTGATAAAACCTACAGGAATGACTATCAATACGTGCGGCGCCAGATAGGTTGCAGGACCTGATTCGTGTCTTACGGAAGGTACCATACCGGATTTTGTTTAGAGTTCCCCTGTCTTCCCATTACTTTTTTCCTGACTCACTGGCGATCGAACAGATACGTTACCACTATCGGTCCATAGACAGGTGACCGTTTTCGAACATTGTCAAACCCCTCCGTGCCTCGGAGAACAAGTAAATCTGTCGGTACTGCGCCTAATATCTCTACGGTCGGATCGGATTTCCGTCCCATCGGACTATGAGAGTGAGGGTTCAGAAAGTGCATCTGTTTCTGCGCATACACTCGTGCACTTTAGTTGGTCTTAGTTTTTAATGAGATAGGCCACCGTAACCGCCATCGGTTAGGAGACCATTATGTTTTCTTACTAAGTAATCAAATTTTATCCGCGTAATGACGGAGTAAGAGTTTGGCGGTACCCACATGATATATAATAATATAAATTAACTGACACTTGACAGCTCGCGTCAAATCCTGAATCTCGATATAGAAGTTTTCACAGCTGCTAACTATAAATACAAGTTCCCAACGTTAACCGTTGGGCCGCGGCCCGCCAGGCATGATCACCTCGCCTGGTCGGAGGATCCTCCCTTTGTGTTGGAGGGACTTAACACCTTGCCCTCCACAAGAGTATTAAGTGCTATCAACCCATCTTATCCTAAAGGTTCATTTCCGAGCATCGCGGCCGATCGCGATGCACGGAAATGAACCTTTAGGGAAATACACCGCAAACGTAAACATGTGTAACTACATATGCTAATATTATAATGTGATAGTAACTGCCTAACTGTTTGTCTGTGGAGTTTTCACGCTTCAACTGCTGAACTGATTTAGATTAATTTGGTAAAAAGATCTTTTGAATTCCGGGAGTAAAAGTACTTACTGATTGGCAGAATCTTGTCCTGGAACTTGTGTTACAAATATGACCAGTAAGGCTGAGTCTGTAAAAAGAATGTCGGAAATTGAGGTCGTTTAGAAGTTTTTTTTTTAAAGACGTCTCCCGCATTACAAGCCCTGTGTCGCGGGGGACTTTACAAACATTCAACTCACGGACACAAAGTACACCCAGACTCGAAACAACAATTAGTGGATCACACAAAGCGGTATCCCGTGTGGGAATCAAACCCACGACCTCTTGCGTAGCAGTCGGACACACTCCCACCGGGCCACAGAGGCCGCCAAATATTACCGTGTGGTGCCGACCGACTTCAAAATAATACCACCTTATCTCTTCCCGTGGGTGTCGTCGAGGTGACTAAGGGATTTAACACTGGAGGGGCAGCAGCGTCCCCTGCGTACATTAAAGCCATAACGGTCGTCAACTCACACGCCAAGAAAGAAAGAAAAGAAAAACCGTTTAATTTTTACACGATACATTTAGGGAAATCTTATTTACAATACTTAAAAAAAAAAAAGTGTGTAAAAAATTGGATCTCACTCAGCATTGTGCTGCCTCTCCAGCATTGCTACTGGAGTCAGCGCTGGCCAACGTGGCGATTATGGCAATTAACGCCAGGATCTATATTAAGTAGGCTCTACGAGGGAAGTCCCAGCCCGAACTTCGTACCGCCCGTTATTTTTTAAGCCTTTCGCCGTAAGAACCTTTCCTACAGAGTATTATAAAACTAAAAATAGTTTTTTTTTTATTTTTTTTTTTATAAAGATAACTAGCAATGTGGGATTGTAGGTCCCACATTACTAGCAATCCTGTTAACCCCTACAGCTAAGCTCAATAGCTTTTGCTAGGGGTGGGTTCACGTCGATAGTATAATGGGTAGGATTCGAACCCGGGACCTCACGATTGCGAGCCTTAGCCATTACGCTACCGCCCAGTAAACTACGCGCCGCTCAGTAAAGTCGTTCTCTAGTTATCTCGTGACCTATTAAAATAGGGGTTCATTTTTATATATATAATTGATATGTGTCTATTTAGTATGTTTATCAGTTGTCTGGTTGCCATAGTACAGGCTCTGCCTAGTTTATGTGACTTGTCTAAAGATATTTATTTATTATTGAAACGAAAGTACTTACACGTCCAAAACAATAGCGACATCGTGTTAGACGAAAACGTCGAGTGCTCTAAACCAGTCAGCAGACGGATAGTTAAAGATTTAACTTTAATCAGAATGCGAATTAATGACCGGGTTTTAATCTGTTTACGGACGATTAATATAATTGGAGTTGTAATTTTCCCCGTTTATGTTTATTCATCCAAAAACTACTTTTAAAATGACGGGTACTCCAATTTTACATGATGAATTAAAACAATGTTGACTGATTAATTATGAATAAAAAATTATATCAGTTTTATTTTAAAAAATCTTAACCTATAGAAAGCTGCATTGTCATTAAGTAACTGCACTATATTACACAGTCACAAACATTAATATTTACCTACGAAAATTGCAATAAAATAAACTCAAGCAGTCCTTAAGTTTGTTTCGGAGAAAAATTATCAATTAGTCTGATAGGATACGTGTTTGTCACATTCAGTGTCTAGATATAAACCACAGACCTCAATAGTAGATACTAGTATGCTGGACTAGCCTCGTACAAAGTTACAGCAAGTTCTTGTGCCGAATCGAATGAGTATCCTATGAGCTTTTTTGGCATTTATGACAAATGGCCGTAATATCTCGAGTATAGACTTGCACAAGCGGGGGTAGCTTAATGGCTAAGGCATCGGTCTCGCAATCGTGAGGTCGCGGGTTCGAATGTTACCCATTATACTACCGACGTGAAGCCACTCCTAACACAAGCCTTTGAGCTTAGCTGGAGGGGTTAACAAGATTGCTAGTAATGTGGGACTCAAACCCACATTGCTAGTTATCTTTAAAAAAAAAGTCTTGTTGTTGTCTACGGTATCCAGTTGAGTGTACTCTCAGAACATATAAAAGTAATACTGAACTAGTACTATAGTATAGAGGTCACTAATATAAACAGACCTTTACACCAACACGCAGGGCCGGCCTTGGACACATCAGCGCCGAGCGAGGGGCATTTGACTGGTCTCAATACCAGCCAAGTGTAAGTCGCTTGCACGGGGGGAGGGGGGGGGGGGGGTTCTCACGAGTTGATCAAGCCTTGTCTACGTAGAGACAGACTTAATCAAAGCCTTTGAAGGGGTGGTATCATCAAGTTTTTTCCCTACCTCGAAATAAGCGTAGATGCGATGTTGACTGTATGATAATTGGCTGAAGGTTAATAAGGCAGAAGTCAGAGCATCCTTTGGCCCTAGCTTGATTCTGTGAAGTAAGTGAGGGAGCATCAATCGAGTCAACAACACGCTCACTGCCGGAGGGGATCCTAAAAATCTCAGCACTGCATAACCGCTCCTCTAGCCTCGGCGCCCGGGTTACTATCGAGATTCTACTAAATTTTGAAAATGGAATCAAATAAATTGCTCTTAAAATGTCTGCTAATTTATTTGTTTATTATGAATAAGGTGTACAAAGACTACATTAACATGTTGGGTTAGGTGTTGTATTCCTAGCTAGGTTATTGAATTAACCTATGGGTATCTGTACCTGTAGTACAGAGACAATTCCTAGTGGAGTTTATAAAAAGTAGTCAGTATAAAGTTATGGACAAGTGTGTTATTTAAAATAAAAATAATTAAATTAGCAGATGTTTTAAGAGCATTTTAACTATATTTTGTCTTCGTTTTTTATTCCATTTTCAAAACAGAATAGAAAAAGACAAAACATTCGCTAGTTTAAATGCTCTTAAAATATCTGCTAATTTAGATCCCGCTCTAATGATTAAAGAGAGTAACTAAAGTTACTCTTTTCTAAATTAATTTATTGGTTGGAAGAAAAATAAATTTTACTCGAGTGAATATAAAATGTAGTCGTCTCACTGAATTTATCTAAAACATAACCAGAGAGAGACCTATTTCCATTTAAAAATGGTTTCAAATATGTAAGTATTTAAATAAGTGCCATTATATCTCAAGTTCAAAGCGTTTATAACAAAAAGAAGCGATTTTCTATTGAATATAATAGCTTCATTTTTAAGAGTCTGTAAGAAATTATCAATAATGACCGTCTTGAAAATGGGTATTTTTATATTAAAAGGTTGCTTTTGTAATACTTCGGTGTTGTTAATTGTACGATTTGTTGATTAAACGCCTAAATAACACAAAAAAAGAAATTTGAATGTTTGAAATATCAAGTCTTTATTCTAAAAGTAGTTTATTTTGTGAAGATTTTTTTTTAATTTTAATATTTTACTTTCGTTTACGACTTCGCCCTCGGCGCCGGCTCCACACGTTGGCCCCAACGGTTCCAACGCTACTCGGCCAATGTGTGCATCTGAAAAATAGCATTGGCTCCAACGTTGGGACGAGAGTTATTCTAGACTCACACGTTGGACGAATGGCGTTGGAACCAACGTTGGGGCCGACGTGTGAAGCCGGCGTTACTAATAAAATAAATACATATGCTATTGAATAATAAGCCATATCTATTCGTGGGTTCGGAAGATAGTAATGTTTACTCCAATGCACGGTGCGGTATCCTATATTTTCAAAATTGGTCACCCATCTATGGACCAACAGCAACATTGCTTAACCTCACAGATTTCCCGATTTACTCGATCACTCCTAAGTCACGGACTCTCAATTAGATACAGAAACGGTATTTGCCAACTCGTCCTAAAAGCTATTTCGGTTTAGCAATAAAAGTATTGGTATTTCGTCCCATTATTCAAATCGGAAACAAAATTATTCAAATGGACAACTTGACCCGATTGAAAATGGAATCTTTGACCTTGTAGGTTTTTCAAGAGCGTCCTTTGAATATTGGAATTTCGCCGCGGGCCATGAAAATTATATCTGTAGGACTTTACCTATCAGAAGAAAACACTCACTTTCGCTTCCGTATCCGCTTACGGATACTAGTTATGTCAATAAAAAATGTCAATGTCCTTTTCCAGATTATCTTTTATCTTCTCGCTAAATTTCATTAAGATGTAATCATCAGTGTTATCGTAAAAATATAGCAAACAATTTCAAGCATTGATTAAAATGTCAAACGCAACTAAATATCTTATAACTATAAAATAACCACTAGTCACGAAAATATTTACAAAACTTAATATTCACAACGTAAGTAAAAATTGTGGTCCAACGATATTTAGTATTTATTTTCTAAGCTAGCATCCTTGTTACATGACTGTAAGAAAATTTATCTTTCAAACCACTCGACGGATTTATACAATTAAATACGTTGTTAGATTCGTCTTGATTGACCAAGTGTTCTTTGATAAGTGACCTTTAAATAAAACAAACATGGCGGTTGTGAGGTGTCGAATTCGAATACTGCAATATTGGTATCAAATTAAAAAGCTCGTCGTAAGCATTTCAAAATGGTATAACATGATTATGACAGCAATACTAAAAAAGTTAGTCATTCTTTTTTCACTCGTCAATCGCTGTGAAGTAAAAAGTTAGTTGTAGTAGTCCTACAACAGCTAAATGCATTAGACAACGCAATTGCGGCATTCTAGTACGGTGCGCAAGAGTATTTAAGACAGAACACAATCCAAGAATACAAGAATGTTTTAATCGAAACCTAATTGCAACTGCTTTAAATACATAAATTATGCTCGTCTCTTTAAACCATAGAATAACAAAGCTCTTGAATAGTTGACTAGTCTTCGGTAAGATTAGCTGTTTTAACTGCAGTCAGTTAGAAGACTAATAACATCCAAAACCTTAGCTCGGATCACTCTTGGTCTATAAAATTATTTCTTATGTGTTTATTGCAAGTAAGTTGATTCTCAGCATTTTTCTTCGAAATCAATTTGAACGAAGAAACTCGCTATTCTCTACCTTCCTCGAAGTTTCAAAATAAAGTCAAATAAAGTTATCTCTTTAATAAATAACCTTCAGAGTACGAGTTCAGAATAATATATTAGTGTTTACCAGTGAATTTAGAACTGACTTGTTTATTTTACATAGAAACTTCCTTGACAGTGGCAAACTGAATTTGAATAGGTCTTTGAAGAATTTTAACCTTGTTTATAAAATACTAGAAGTACCCGCGACCTTGGCGAGTGTATATAAAGAAGAAGAAGATTTTTTTTTAATTATTTTATCGACTAGACAATGCCAAATCAAGTTACATTGTTTGTTAGCGCTTGTAACTTCAAGTCTGGTGTAAACCAAAGAGTAAATTTAAATAAATTTGAACAAATTCTTCTCACTTTATTCTACTAAGATTTTTCAAAATGTCCGCTGAAGGTATTTCTGTAGGTTATGCGAACTAAAGCTATCACAGGCGTGGTTGTTTATTACAATGTTATCACTGTTTTCATAAGACGTTATCACGTAAAATTATTCATTTACATTTTTTAAGAATTTGACATTTTCCGTGGAGATTATAGTCATTTTTTTATTTTTTTTGCAAACGATCGTTTGTGATCGCTCTCTTGTGGGCGTTAGCAAATTTGCCATAGAACGAATGTACCTTCTCTAAGCCCCCAGTATTCTTTATATGAAACTCCCTACTGCAACGCAGACTAATCGGATTCGTAACGTAATCGCCTCGCCTCGGGACAAGTACACGAACAGTTAACGGCGAGGCGATACGGTGCTCGTCCCTTTCCGAGTTGATATATGTCCTATGACTTTAAACAGGAAATTAAAATCACCATAAAGTAGTCAAAAATATATGCAGTATATTATTTTGAAATTTCCAACGTTGGATAAATAATAAGTACATGTCAAACTGGCTTGTAATTCAGCCTTCACTTGCTATTTAATTAACTGGCTTCGTTATCAAAATGGACTATAAAATCCTAATAAAATCCAAGATTTTATATTGTTATTGCGATCATAAACTATCAAATCAAGTAGGCATTTATACATTTGGTATTTTGGAAATTAAACGTCTGGTTTATCCGACTAATTTAAAATCAATTAAAATACTAATATAGTGGTGACTCTGTAATTAAAAAGTATTGATTAATGTGAATTCGCTGGAATGAATAAAAACGTTTGAAATTTACTACGATATGGCTAAGTTTTTGATTACTGTTTTTTCATGTAAGTAGGTACCAACATGGTTAATTTTTAATGACATCTAAGGCCTTGTTTACGGTGACGCGGGGCGTTACGCGTGGCGTGTGGCGTGGCGTCTCGCGTTGGACGTTTTTTTCTGTTTACGGAGAGGCTGCGTATTTTTGATAAAGTCGATTCACCATAATCCTTTTGTAACTTTTTCAAAATTGAAAACAAACTCTTTGTTTGTTGTTTTTGTTAATTGTGAAATTCGCAATACACACTAGATATGATCTAACTAAAAACAGCACTGTATTTAACCTAAAAAACAGATGCAACTCAAATTCCGCGTCAAAATGGAAAACAGTTGTGTCAATTTAACCACAAAAAAATCCATTCCGATACTTTTTGACTGAATGTAGGTTAGAAAAATAGAAAATGTCACAGAATATCTTTTGTTTTACAGATTCATGCTTTATAGTGATAATATATGCTTTAACCCGTAAAGTAGGACACACTACTGCAGATGGGCCGTTTTTTCTTAGAGATCTGTTATACCGAGCTTCAGCAATAAGAGGCGGGTGAGTAGACATCACAGATTAGGTCATATTTCATCTATACTTATAAGAGGCGTCCCAGACTCAGTGACAACCGAGATATTTAAGATGTTAAGCAACTTTACAACTGTCGGTCCATAGATGGGTGACCGTTTCCGATCATTGTCATCCTCCCGTCAAGACTAACCAACAGTACAGGAGATATTATTGTGATAGTGGTATAGTATTATCTTATAGCATATGAGCACGTTAAGTCGCTTCACGCTTTACTGTCAATATTTACTTTTTAATTGCAAGGTATGGAGCGGTCCATGTCTATATGTCAATGATAAACTATAGATGTGCGTAATATATTTTATTTAGTATTAATATTCCGCATTCCTTCTCTATATAAACTACTATCTTTCGCGGCTTCGCTCGCGTGGATGTCGGTTATCGCGATAAAAAAATTATCCTATGTCCTTCCCCGGGACTCAAATATTAAGTTTATACTATTTTTCAACACGAATAAATCAAACTATAAATTAAACTGCCATCACAAACAATAAGACAAACTATCTCCATACCAAATTTCATCTAAATCAGTTTAGGTGTTTGAGCGTGAAAGCGTTACGCTTTCACGCTCAAACAGCTAAACTGATTTAGATGACAGACAGACAGACAGACATACTGAGTTATTTTCACATTTATAATATAAGTATGGATAAGTGTGCGAAATTTCATACTCCTCCGTCCGCGCAATTCTCATTAAAAGGGGCACAACCCTTTTGCTTCACATATTAATATCCTGTATATTGTATATTGTAACAGAAAGGTGTGGTCAAATTTCAGCAGCGGATAGGGTATGTTATCAGTATTACACCTACCATGGCCATAGCTGGTTGCATTATTATTACATAGTTATAGCATATTCTTTTTGTCAAAATTCAGTAGTGAAAGGCGTATGGCATAAGAATTATACCTCCCCTGGTACAAAATTACATTGGATTATTAAGGCAGAGGACTTTTTAAGTCATACTTTTCTTAATTTATAACTTTTTCATTCATAAATACAAAATAATAATAAATATTTTTTAGGGTACTCCGATTTTAATAAAATTATGCATGTGCACTCAGTATCAAGGGCACATACCAACCCTTGAATATGACCACGCCTTTCTTTTACACCCTGTATATATTTTTTCCTTAAATATCCAATACAATCCATGTATCGCGAGGGACTTTAAAAACATACAAAACACGTACACACAATACACCCAAACTCGGAACAACAATTTCTAGATCACACAGTGGTGCTCGGTGAGGGAATCAAACCCAAACCTCTTGCGCAGCAGTCGAATACTCCCACTTATAAAATTGTGCTTCTATCCATTTTAAACAATTTATCAAAATTGTGTATTATTTCAGTATTGTAGCTCGCTCTATGATCAAACCGGAGAACGATATAATAACAACCAAATGCTTGTGTTCGAAGATCTACGATCCTGTTTGTGCGTCCAATAATAAATCATTCTACAATCCATGCCGGATGTTCTGCTATGCAAGACATCAAAATCTAACAGATCTCCATGTAAATCACCCAGGGAACTGTATCGTTTTTTAGTAAATTGTTATGGAGAAAACAAATATTTTGTCTCATTTTTAAACCTGAAACATAAACCGGGCAAGTGCATGTCGGGCCACGCACAAGGTTTCGTAGTCCCCCCGCCCCCATCCGAATAATATGGCTTAAGAAGTAGGTTTTCTGTTGTTTTTGTTTTGTAGGCTTAGGATGCCGCAGGTTATAGCTTGCCATCGTTCACGAACACCGGGAGATCACTAGGTTTAGATTTTACCATTTAAATCCTAATTTCACCACAGATAATTTGATAAACGAAATAATACGCGTTTAAATTAAATAGCTAATAATTGATTCCACATATCACTATAAGAAAAAATAAAATGAACGGGTCGGAAAATAGCGATTCGTCGGGCTCGTGGTGCGCAAACGGCCCTCGTCGGCGAACTGCCTACAAGATGGCCGCCCCGCCATCACGTCCATGTGACGTTCCGCAAGAATGATCAACTACCCTCATTCTTTTCCGACGTAAATGACAGTGAATGTCAAGTGTTGCCATATGTTGCGCCGTCAGTTTCATTCTTACAACGTTATATCAATTTAATAATATTTTTTTATGGAATTTGTACGAAAGCTTCTATTACTTCTCATTTCATCAGTCGTTACTCGTAAACTTGTAAAGTCTACTTAGCTGTGATAGTTTTCCTTTTAAATAAACTACTACCGTGATTTTTTTCATATACCCAACATCAACCATTTAGGTGCCCCTGCCACCTTAATGGTTGATGTTGACACTTGACTCTAACCAAAATTGTTTTTTATCTTTAAAGCTTAATATTTTACAAACGGATTCCTGAATCTAAGTATAATCTTTTCAACTCCTAAATGTTTTTAAAACACTTATCTAATGATACCCCACACGATGGGGTAGGGAAGAAAAAAAAATCACACCTCCACTTTACTTAAAGGCGAGATACCCTAAAAATATATTTTTTTAAAGATTTCATTATTTCACTTTTAACAGTCTTTAAGCAAAGGTGCAGACGGACAGGCATGGCGAAACTATAAGGGTTCCGTTTTGCCCTTTTGGCTACGGAACCCTAAAAAGTAAAAGTGGTACACAGATGTGTAAATCCATTGTCCTACAGACTATTGGTAATTGAATCCTGACTGCTAAGCCTGCAGAGCCAAGCCACAGAGCACCTGGTACCAAGTAATGGGTCGTAGGCTCAAACTAGCAGAATGTGCACATTCGTAATACCTACTATTCTATACGACACATTTCGTTATGTTTGACACTCAGAATATTAATAAACTAGCTGTCCCGCGCAACTTAATCTGCGTAATTTTTCCCCGTTTTTGCAGCATTTCTCATTGCTGCTCCGCTCCTAATGGTCGTAGCGTGATGTTTTATAGCCTATAGCCTTCCTCGATAAATGAGCTATTCAGTTAAAGATTGTTTTTTAATTCGGACCAGTAGTTCCTGAGATTACCGCATTCAAACAAACACAAACTCTTCTTTATAATATTAGTATAGATTATATCGACGTAGACAAAGCGCGTAGGTAATATAAGTCTATGGTTAATTCCACTAATGGGACGACAAGTTGGATCGTGAATCGCCTGTTAGCAATACTAAAATAAATTTATAAATATTGTCTAGTAAACTTAAAAAAAAATATGCCTATTAAAATATGAAAAAACAATTCTGAAGAAAAACAAATATGTAGTTTAAATTATTTTAAATGCAATTTAAAATAAACACAAAACACACAAAGTAAAAAACTTGGCAAATTCATGTAAGGCCACGCTCGATGTAGGGTTCCGTAGCTGCCCAGCATAATAATGCGGCTTAAGACCTTTTAAAAAAATATTCAATATCTTTATTTCGTAAAATTAGGTTAGTGATTGTTTGAAAAAAAAAACAAAATGAGGGTAGGCGGCAGTTGCAAGAAGCTCACAACAAGAAGCATCATAGAACTCATGGGCTTTTTATAGGTAATTTTCAATGGAATTTGTGCGAAAATGTTGTTAGTTCTCACTTGGTCTGCTGTTACTCATAAATTTGTGATAGATTTCCTTTTAAATTCATAATATATACTACTACCCTGATTTTTTTCACATCTCCAAAAACAACCATTTATCTAGCAGGACACTTGACTTGAAATTGGGTAGCTAAGAAAAATAAATCACACCCCCACTTTACGTATAGGCTTTATATACCAGAAAAAATAATTGTCAAGATCTTATGCTACCACTTTGTCGGCGTAAATAATATGTAAATAACATAAATTACAGCTTTCTAGTACTAAAGGTCTCTGACCTAACCTTAGGACGGGATGGACAGACAGCCAGAAGGACATAGCGAAACTATAAGGTTCCATTTTGCCATATTGGCTATGGAACCCTAAAAAGTAATGGATTAACTATATTCTAAAAATATATTTACTACTACTAGAGTATAACTCAATATTGAGTTTACAACCAGTAAGCATTTAGATAAAGAAAAGAACAAACTGGTAAAATATAATTATGTGAAATAAAAATTTAAGCTTTACATAACCTAAAGTTACGATAGTTCAGAGATATGCAACATTTATTAAAGGAGCCGAAAGGACAAAAAATATGGCATTTATCCCAGCAGACTAATTTTGATCAATGACTACGTTTATTCCATAGGCTCTAAGAATTGCTTATGAGGCAGTGGTTCAATGAAAATAATTCAGTAAGCACGCGGGTAAAAATATCCCGAGTTGCCGTCATTCCTTCGGCAAATTTAGTTCAGTACAAAAGAGGGCTGCAGTCTATTGTACTATTGTTAGGCCCTCTCCTTATAGAGGTCACTTCTTTGTTATAGGGCATTATGAACGAAACTTAACTTCGCAACTGTAGGTAATAGCGAACCAGACAAATACCCGAAAAACTTGATTCCTTCAATTATTCAAGCCAACTTTTTAAATGCAGCTGATTAATGCGTGGTTTTAGTGACGACATTTTTATTTTCTTTGAAGATTTTTAATGGTTTAGTTCGAGATTGATGAAGGGTTTATTTGCCTACTTTATGGACTTGAACATTTCAAGTGAGCTCGCATAAATAATACTTACGTTGCGTTACCATCTTGTCGGCTTAACAACCCAATGTGGAGATCTGTGGAGTCTTTAGTTGAAAAAAAATGTAAGTAGGTACTGTCACGATGCTCCGCGGTGCTACGTTTAACAGAAAACTTCTATGAATGCGTTTGCACAAACTTCAAACCGTTGCGTTCTATGCTAATCCTAGTTATAGTCGTGTTGAAGGAGGCGGAGATACTCACACACTCACATGGTTCGGGCGCAAGCGAATTTTGCCCAAATGGGAGAATACCGGACTTTTGGCCAATACACAAATTGTTGATCCGGATATCTTGTATTTTAGCTATGTACAGCTAAAATACAAGATATCTGGATCAACAATTCGTATCTTGTAAGAGAATTAAAGTATATTAGTAGCATAAATAAAAGGAATGAAACAGTCTTATAAAGAAAAACTTTCTTTACGATTGACGTGGAAAATTGAACCGCATGTAGCTAGAGGTCCTGTGTGGCGGCAGCCCTTACACACATATTAAGAATCTGGACTCAGGAGACTTATGACTGGCACAGGTTAGTCATCTAGTAGTCTTCCAAGTCCGGGGTAAAACTGTTTTTGTTGGCATTAGCTATATGTGTACAACTTCTACACTCGTCAACTGCTACCTGGGTCTTTATTCACAATCTTCATTTCGCTGTCGTGAAAAGGTCGTGCGAACTGGCGTATGCGGTGCACTCGGATATGTCCACCGCGCATTCGCGGTAGACATCCTTGAGCGCACCGCGCATTACACGGCCTTTTCACGACAACGAAATAAAGATTAGTAAAAATCCCTACTGTAAGGACTTCATTGCTAGATAAGGAGCCGACGCTGTACTAAAGGTAATTCTATCCATTTTATATTCCATCATTTCAGATTTAGGATCATAACGTCACAACACTCGCTGAAACCCCGAGTGCTCAGGAACGACCTTCACTTGCCTGTACATTTTTACAATGTCGCTGAGAATTATGGGATGCATTCTCCATCTCTTAATGATTTGACGGAATAGGGGCTGCAATCTGGGACCCGATTAAAGGTCGTCATTTAGAGACACTCCATTTATTCCTTTCATAGATCTATAAAACGAAATCTCAAACGGTCTCAGGGTCACTAACCACTACACCAACAGTGGCCTAGGAGTTAGTGGCCGTGACTGCTAACCAGAAGACGTGGATTCGATCCGGACCTAGAATAACTAAACTTTTATTATTTGTCTTGCTGTATTTAAATAGGTATGTTGTGTATGTTTATCAGTTGTTTGGTTGCCATAGTATAGGCTCTGCTTAGTTTGAGATGGCGTTGTGTGAGTGGTCCCAAGATATAATTATTATTTATAGATCTTGCAAAGTTCTGTCCCGAATGAGAATTGAACCCACAGTCTCTTGCGCAGTAATCGTATGCACACACAATGGCTGATTAAGAACAACTAGTAGATCACATTATTGGTAACTGTATATGTTGTTTACGCAGAGTATCTCAACAAGCTATTTTGAGAAATAATTCCTACAAAAGGCTTCGTTTGTTTCCCAAAATGCTTTCATTTTTGGCGCTCTCCTCCCGGCCTATAAAAGTTTATAACCTGGAATAACATACAGGATACTTTTTATCTATAAAAAAAGAACAGGAAACTTAAAGAAGCCTTTTTACCAAGGATTGTGAGTTTCTTGGCAGCTTCTTCTCATGAGCTTTACACTTGGAATTGCCGCCTCACCTCATTTTGTTTTTTTTTTTCAAACAAACATAATTTTATAATTTTTTTAGTATGTATTAATTTGACGTTTTCAAATAATCATTGACCTGATTTTACAAAATAAAGATGTATGAGTTTGTGCGAAAGAAGTCGCTAGTGAAAGCTAGTCCATACTAATATTATAAATGTGAAAGTTCAAAGGCTTTCACGCTCAAACAGCTAAACCGATTTAGATAAAAATGAAATTTGGTATGGAGATAGTTTGAGTTTTTATCGCGATAACCGACATCCACGCGGACGGAGCCGCGGGTGAATGCTAGTATTTTATATATTTTGTAAGTATAAGACTGCTACAATTTAGTGCTACGTATTATGTTTATTATAGTGTAAATAAAAATTGGGTGTATATGTTAAATACACCCAATTTTGAAGAAGTATGAGAACAGGTAGTCCAAAAAATATGAATCTCATTCGATGCAGAATTATTTAATTCTTGTTAATTATTTAAATTGTTCCTTATAATAGTTGTAACGCAAAAATACCCCTGCCGGAGATGTAACCTTTTGTAGGAATTATTTCCGATTTTAATTCAGTTCCTACTGGTCTAAGACGTGAAAATCTAAAACAAGTAAAAACAATTCTCTTGTAATACTAGATACTTAGGTAGGTAGGTATTATTATAAGAAGGGGCACTTACAAATTAATATTTCGCAACTGAAAATGACAAAAAGCAACTCCTTGCAATCAAATTATTAGATTAAGTTGGAAAACTGTTGCCCCTCATGCCCGAACTGCCTGAGGTGTTCGCGACCGCCTCCGATAATTCAATAAGCGGGAGCGAACGAAATATGGATGCTCCTACTACGTTATCACTCGTGTCTTCTTCATATTTTTTATCTCTTGTTTTTGCATCAGTCCTCTAATATGGTGTATACTATAATAACTAATGGCGGTAGCCATGTATTTTTCATTGCTGCTCCGCTCCTATTAGTCATATCGTGATGTTATATGCCTATAGCCTTCCTCGATAAATTGGCTATCCAACAGTATAAGAATTTTTCAATTTCGACTCGTAGTTCCTGAGATTATCGCGTTCAAACCAACAAACAAACTCTTTAGTTTAAAAAAAAATAGTATAGATAAACAAAGAAACATTGTCGTCATCGGCTACCTCTGTGGCGCGGTGGAAGTGTATTCGACTGCTACGCAAGAGGTCGTGGGTTCGATCCCCACCCAGGATAAAACTTTGTGTGATGAGCACGATGGTTTATTCTGTGTCTGGGTGTAATTTATCTATAATATGTATGTATTTAGAAATATATAAGTATGTTTATCAGTTGTCTGGTTTCCATAATACAAGCTCTGCTTAGTTTGGGATCAGATAGCGATGTGTGAGTTGTCCCAAGATATTATTATATTATTATTATTATTATTATTGTAAATATTGATAATTTGAGAAGAATGTTTGCACAGGCATTACATGTACTTGTAGAATCGACTTTTAACAAGTGCAGTATTTTGCTTCTGAAGTGAATAAAGAATTTTTACTATTATTTAAAGTAGAAGAAGAATCAACACATATACAAATCGTAAGAGAAATACATTTTTTACAAGACCCAGTAACAGTATCACTCAAATCCTTGTTCGGCAAAGACCTGAATGTCACCAAACCGCGCTCCTCATTTGAGACATTAATTCATTTCTTACTCTCAGTAATTACACTTGCTACAGGGTCCTTCAACAGAACCACGGTGATGTGTTAACATAACTATTTAACAGAAGAATAACTGACACTGTTTTACCTACCAAGATAGGCTTAAATCGACCACCGGTAGAAGTATGATCGAATTTCAGCAGCAAATAACATTTGCACGAAATACCTACCGAGACACATAGTACCTTCATACATGCTTCGCTTGAGCCACGCACACACAGACAGCGTTCGCGGACACGAAATTACAGATCACTTTGTTCGGAAGGTCTACCGAAATTCTACTACTCTCGGTATTTGGTAAATTATACATTTTTAAATTTTATTCACTTAGGAAGCAAAACCACATTTGTAATACGTCATGATTCCAGATGGACATGAAACGCTGAGTTTGCAAACAATAGGTAAAGCCGGATAACAGAATAAGGCAATAAAAACTGTGATGTAACCTATTACGTACTAATTTGTGGTTATGTCTCATGTTCACCGAGTGAACATCACCATTTTCTTTTTCTTTTTCTTATAAAAAACGACTCTCGCAGTAGGGTACAAGCCGCGAGGGTCTTAACAAACATACAAGTCACGGACACAAATTACACCCAGACTCGGAACAACAATTTGTGGATCAAACAAAGTGGTGTCCCGTGTGGGAATCGAACCCACGTCCTCTTGCGTGGCAGTCGGATACACTCCCACCGCGCCACTGATGTTAATTGATATTCTATATTTTATTTGACAAACATAATATTTGCAAATATATTAAATTTGCAGACATTGAATGCATTTATATTTCACTAGCGGACGCCTCGCGGTTTCACCCGCGTAGTTCCCGTTCCCATAGGAATACATATAAAATAGCCTATGTCACCCGAGGTTAGTGTAACTTCACAACGATAAAAGTTTTTTTCAAATCCATCCAGTAGTTTCGGAGCCTATTGAATACAAACAAACAATCAAATCTTTCCTCTTTATAATATTAGTATAAAAGTATAGTTATAGATATAAAAGTATATACGATGACATAGGTATATTTTTTACTCTTGATTAAAAACTCGAAAAATATCAACTTTGTAAAATAACATGTCATTTTTATTTGTTTTTACTTTGTGTTTTCAATACCCCATCTCTAAAAAATGTAATTAATTAAGATCTTATTTAATAAAGTACGCTGTTCCGGACTTTACGACAAGAATTTATAGCAAGGATTTTCCTTTCAACGAAGATTTTATGGCCGCATAGTTTAGATATTTATGTTTTAAATAAATTTTTACATGACTGCGGTGAAGCAAAAAGAAGAGGTTATATTTTTAGAAGTCTATGAATTTATGTACGTTTGTATTTCCGTATGGTATGTTAAGAGTGTTTGTTTGGAAACATAGCACCTTAACCATTTATCAGATATCGATGAGTGAAGTGTCTATCGATGTTATTAACGTCCGGGGACTAGAATTGAACCCACAGTCTCTTGCGCAGTAATCGTATGCACATCCACTGCGCCACATTGGCTGATTAATCCAAAACTTAAGTACGAATTCAAATAAAAATAAACTTTAACGCAGTAAATAGGGTGTAAATACTCTGTAGCGCGGTGGGTGTATGTCCGACTGCTACGCAAGAGGTCGTGGGTTCGATTCCCACACGGGACACCACTTTGTGTGATCCACAAATTGTTGTTCCGAATCTGGGTGTACTTTGTGTCCGTGACTTGTTTGTAAAGTCCCCCGTATAATATAATATTCATAGATGAAATTTCATAGATGTGACTTTAAAACTAACAGAGTTTCATATAAACTTACAACCAATATTTAACCCCTTAGGGAATAATTTTACAAAAATCCCTTTTATCGGATTGTATTGTCATCGGTCTTTGATAAGTGTGCGGAGTATCACTTTAATCCGACGTTAGGAAGTAGGTGAAAAACAAGTTCAAAGATTCTGTTACATACTAACATACCTACATACTAACATACACATGAAGCTAATAAAAAGCGTATTAATTCAACAAAACCATTGTACAACGACTTTTGACGTCGACACGCGGCGAGTCTGTTACGAATCACTACGACGCTGGCAGAATAACCGCTCGTTCATGGAGGCTACTATTACTTTGAATCAGGTACATTCCCAGAACAACCAAAAAAATCAATTGTGAGACCATTATACAAGAAGGGGGATAAGCTACAACTATGTAATTATAGACCTATCACACTGATAATCATCTTATCTATATTAATATTATACCGCGATGATCTCAGGAACCGATCTCCGAATTGAAAAATTATTTTACGATACTTTATTGTTCAATAGCCCAATCGTCGAAGTAGGCTATAGGCTATATATCATCACGCTACGACCAATAGGAGCCGAGCAGCAATGAAAAATGTTTCAAAAACTTTTATAAATTAAATACCATTAAAGAGGAGCAATATGGGTTTCAGAAGGGCAAATCAACTATACTTGCTGCTTTTTATCTTGCTCATAATATCCTGAAAAATATAGACAGTAAAAAGCCTGCTATAGCTATATTTTTCCATATGAAAAATGCATTTGATCATGTTTCGGATAAATTGCTGTTAGAGAAATTAGATGATTAGAGTATTCGTAACCCCGCAAATGATTGAATCAAAACTAACCTAAAAAAATCATGAACAATGCGTGGAAATACTAAAACCTGGAAAACACTCAATAATAACAAGTGAAATATCATAGTTTCTAAATAACGAAATTGGTGTACCTCAGGGAAGTGTTTTGGGACCCCAACTATTTTTAATTTATGTTAACGATTTATCTAACATCACCAGACATAAATGTTTATTATTTGCTGATGATATTTATATGACATCCAAAATTAGAACTAATGTTAGCTCTAATTTTTATTAAATAATATTTATTAATCTCCATGTCAATGTTGACATGGAGATTAATAACTCAATTAAAACTGTAATTAACTGGTTAATTAAAAATGACTTGACAGTTAATGTTTCCAATGTGTACTATGGAAACCAGACAACTCATAAAAATATTTATTTATTTCTAAGTACATACATATTATAGATAAATAACACCCAGACACAGAAAAGCCATCGTATCATCACCAAAGTTTTATCCTGGGTGGGGATCGAACCCATGACCTCCGGCTTAGCAGTCAGGGTCACTAACCACTAGACCAACAGGCCAGTAATAGTTGGCCTACGTGCTATAATAGCCGATAGTTAACACAGTAGCATGAGACACTGGTTAACTGTTCAAGAGCCAGTAGCCAGCATAGACTCCATTTGTTTTTTATTAGTTTTTTGGAGTTGGTTTTATCTATAGTATACTAATATTATAAAGCGGAAGAGTTTGTTTGTGTGTTTGTTTGTTTAAACGCGCTAATCTCAGGAACTACTGGTCCGATTTGAAAAATTCTTTCTTTGTTGGATAGCCCATTTATCGAGGAAGGCTATAGGCTATATAACATCGCGCTACGACTAATACGAGTGGAGAAGCGACGAGAAATGTTTCAAAAACGGGGAAAAATTACGCATACGAAGTTGCGCGGGACAGCTAGTATTAAATATTTCTAATTGAAATGAAATTGTCATTTATTTATATTCAAATAAAAGGTCTCCTAATCGATATCGGTTACGGTGGCCAATCCCATCTAGCCAGCTACGCAGAATATATTATACCTAGTGCGCAAGTGTATGCGCAAACACAAGTGCACTCGCTATTCTCTCGCTCTCATAGCCTGATGGGACGGAAATCCGATATGACCGGAAAGAGATTGGGCGCAGGATTAACGGCATAATGTGCTTTCAACGCGCGGAGGAGTGTCATTTTTAGAAAACGGTAACCTGTCTATGAACCGACAGTGGTAACGTTGCTTAACTTCGTAGATATCTCGATCTTTTCAGTTACAACTGAGTTGAGACCTCAGATATTTATTTATATATAAAAAAATGCTTGTCAGTAAAGTCGGCGGGGATTGTCGCTGCAATCACCATTCGTATTGCTTAGCAACCAGTCAATAACGTGACACTTTTTCGTGCGCGCCACCAATTTATACGACGTTAATAGGACAAAAAATGAGTATAGAAGATAGTAAGTATGAAACTTAATATCAACCACAACATCACATCGGTGTAACACACCCCAACTCGTAATATACGCAAGCAAAGATCTAAGATAACAGGCAACATAGGCTATTTTTCTCCCACCCACCCTAAGGAACGACCACCCATCTTTCTAGTATCTTTATTGAACCAACCTTTCTCTCTCCGCCTTGATTTAGACCCTTGTGTTATCTTAATTGCCTAACTTCCCCTGAGATTCGCGTCTGATTCTTCACTGATCTCTTTTCACGCACTTTTTTAGTTTTTATCGCAAATTGAAAAGGTAAATAGGGTTCTATTTTTAGATTTGTTAAGAAGGAATTAGACTAAGCCGTGCCAATTGCCATCGCAAAATCGAACTTAATTGTTAATAGTTAGCTAATATTGCTAATGACTTTTCCGTAAATTCCTACAGTATTGTATTTGCGTAAGATATAAATATATAAGGATCGAACTAGACGAAAGTAGCAGTGAACTTTCACCTAGAGAAAAAACTGGCCGAGTACGATTTGAACTACAAATTAACGGCTTTATATTTCCCCTTTACATTGATTCTGGCCAAATTGCATGTCAACATGATTCGTAGCCTCATAGATTCGTCTCGATGTCGCGAGTGTCACTGGGTATTTAAAATTATTAAAAAATCTTAATAGTGGAATGCGCTTTATTGTGCTATCTGAGAATTTAAGACCCTCGAGTGGGTATCTAATTAAATGCCATTAAAAGGCATTCGAAAATGTAGAAGATGTCGAAGGTGTGTGTGTGTTATAAAAAGTTTGGAGTGAATCGCTGATTGTTTACGCCGCCGACGAGAACTCACTATACCTACATTAGTATTTCTTTTGTATAAACGGGATATAATTAATAGGTTTAGATATCTATTGTATGTGTCTTTAGCGAGAAAATATTTAAAAGTTGCTCGCTATTCGCTGAGAGCCTAACAGAAGAAAAACGAAATGATTCTGTAGTGTTTTTAATTTAGATAAGGAACTCTAAAAATAGTAGTACTGAAACAATATTATATACGTAGGTAAAAGATAAAATAAAATACAAATATATGGTTGGTAAGTGTACTTATTTTGCGTTTACAAAATACTTAAATTTAAATTACATATTAAAATTAAATAATATCACATATCATCAATGACGTGTCTAATGAAACGTAAACATTTTAAAAATGTTCCATACATTTTGGACACATTTTTTTTGAAACCAATCACAGACTTATATTATAATCTCCTGTAAGTAATAACCACAAAATATCAAGAGTACAGAAGGTAAACTTCACTGTCATCGTTTACAAATACGAAATCTCGGACCAACTCGGACCATTTGGTTACAAAGGTGTCCCGAGATGTCATGTCATTGTGTAATCTACACATATACCCGTATTCTAAAACGTTACCTCGAAATTTTCTCGACTCGAATTAACCTCACTTAACCTAAATCTGTATCTGCAAAAACTCTTCTTCTCAAACTGTTTCCTCATCTCGAGTCGAGTATAAGTCGAGGAATTGCGGAGGACGCGTGTTAGAATGTGGGTTTTAAACATCGTCCACGGACACAAAATCTCGGACGATTTGGTTGCGAAGGTATTCTGAGATACCGTGGCAATTTAGTAACAAACATATAAACACCATCCACGAATACGACATTTCGGACCAGCTCAAGCTACTTTTTATCAATAGCGTTCCGGAGATTACGTGTCCAGAAAGGATGTCTACGCGTGCGTAAAGCGAAGCTTACCTCACCACATTCCAAGAGTACAAAAGGTAACATTCATACGTACTTCGCTCTGCCAACACAGACACCGCTCATGGATACGGAATCTTGAGACGCCTTCTAAGTGGTCTGTAATTATGTGTTCGTGAACGATACGTTTAAAAGTTTTCCTTTTCTACTCTCGGTATTTATGCTTAGCTTCAGTCCTCTCGGAGGTTTGCGTAATAACACTATCAACAAAGCATACGATACACATTGATGAAAAATATTACGTAAGTACTATTCAATATATAGAACTATCTTACAGCGAAGAATAACACAGACAGGTCACCTTTGAAGGAACGTTTTGGTTTATATACAATTTTATAAAAGTTAAAAATTATGGCAAGAAAAATAAATGTAAATTTTCAAATTCTACCAACAGCAACTCGGTAATGGCAATCGGGTGTTTATGTACCTAGTTATAGTTAGACGACCTATTGGTGACCAGTAGATTCTTTAGCAGCATGTTGCGAAACTAACAGGCAGATAAACTACATATAACGTTAAGACAGTTTTTTTTTTAAATCTACACCAATGGGTATAAAATTAAGAAACATCTATCTTACTTTAGTTCCGCAAGAGACCACCAGGGAAATTTAATAATCATCAATAAGACAGCGACAGTTTGACATAGCAATTTAGGTATTAGGCTAGACGGGAAAGGCTCTGTTTACACTCGAGCAAGCCTTTTAAGCCTAAAAATGATTTACGAAAATTGCCATTTGTATCTGTCGCTGACGCCAATCCTGGATTTCAATGCAAGACAAAACAAAAATATATTTTTATAAATTATACAGATCGTGTAGCACAGTAAACTTTCGAAGTATGCAGTATATATTTAGACCACATTAAATAAATTAAAATATTCTATAGACCAGCTATTTGGTATTTTGTACACAAAAACAACAAATGAAAGATAACTAATGTGCGACTTATATGACTAATAAAATCGACTATTCCCATTAACAATAATTTTGCATTAAACAAAAGAAATAGTTTAGAATTTAAAGCCGTCAATTTCAATAATAATACAATATCAGCTATTGCAAATTTTCTTTATAATGCTAAAAAGAACTATTAAATTTTAATTAAATAAAAATATCATTTAGGTTATAACATTCTAATAAGTACATAATCCAATTGTGAGCATGAAATTTATAGATGACTGCAAAACAGCTCTATCGAACTTCAAAAAGCTAGGTATTTAAAACTACGATATAGCATTTCGTACTAATAACAGTATACTGAATAACGTTACAACACTAGAAGCACCTGATGTAGTACTGGATGAAGTAGAATTATTATTTATAATCACAACTGGCCACCAATGAGATATAGATAAATAATCATTAGCCTCTGATGTAGGCGGTTTCTCAGTAGTAGCTAGTTCTAACATATTATCGGGTAAATAATTACCGCAAGAAGGAAAATCTCTGGGCACTGGAGGCATCTCTTTGTGTTCGCCTACTTTAAATACCAGAGCCATTCCAACTTCAACATGGAATTCAATATGACAATGGAACAGCCAATAACCTGGATTGTCTGCTTTAAATCTAATAACAGTGTAACCTCCATCTGGTACTGTCACTGTATCTTTAATAGGCGCATTTTTAAGGTTTCTTTTAAGCAGACCAGCTTTGTCGTAAGCTTTGATTTCATCTACAGTGATTTCTTTAGCTAGACGTCTGAGGCCGACAACTCTAAAACTATGACCGTGAAGATGAAAGGGATGGTTTGCATCAAATGTGACTCCTTCATCTACAATGATGATTTCGACTACAGAGTTGAGTTTGACGGCAAGAACGTGGGAGCATTCACAGTAGCCTTCTTCACAGGATTCGTCGATGCTGGAGGAGTTACAGAAGTTATCTGTTGAAGGCCTGGAGATAAGAAGTGGACTTGATGGGAGCTTCATGCTGATGTGGTTCAGTTGAGGTGTATATAGACGATTTTGTTTTTGAGGAACTGCAAACAAAAGAAAAGCGTAATAAGAAAATGTATAACACAATAATATATAACACAAAATGCTGAGAGTACAGAATTTAAAACTTTGGAACAAGGTAGTCCGAAATTATCCTATATTTTGTGTACTTGAGCGATTTTTTAAAGGTACTCTCTGTTAGTACTTTGTGATTAAAAAAGTTTGACAGTTAGTTTTTATACAAAGATTCAACTACTACTGATTTTGATTGTATATATACTATCAAAATTATCACTCAACTCTCTCATTATTTTTAGTGTAAAGTTACTAAAATGTTTCATTAATCTTAAGAGGGTCTCTAGTGACAGACATTAATTACCTAAGAAAGGGTTTATTTACTTGTACAATTTGTTAGTAGGTACGTCATAATTTTGTTTAATTGAGGTATGCCAGAATTATTAATTACTTTAAACGCGACTAAATGGTAATTTGCTTGTCTTAACTATTAACATAAGAATAATCAAAAAGCTTTTTTACAAGTTAATTAACTTTCTAATTTGTTTTGAAGTAGTAAAATCATATTTCACTATGACATAAATTAATTGTGTTATTCAAATATTTTTTTTATCCTGGAGATTTCTGTTTGGAATTAGTCTTAGTTTTTTGAGTTTACTTTATGGTTATAGTGAAATAAATAAAACAGTAACAAAAATATCAGGGCATTTCACTGTCTCTTAAGGGTCAAATCATGTTTATATCGTAAGTAAATAATATTTAAATCAAATACTATTTAGACACACGAAAAAAACCGAATGAATCAAACACACACGCTACTTCTTCTGCATAAACTTTCCCCTTTTTTGCAACATTATTCATTGCTGCTCCCCTCCTATTGGTCGTAGCGTGATGTTATATAAAATATCCAATGGTAAAAAAATTTTTAAATACTGCCAGTAGTTCCTGAGACGATCACGTTCAAAGAAACAAACCAACAAACTCTTCAGCTTTAGTTTAAATAGGTGAATTTGTTTTTCTTTAGTTTAAATAGGTGCATTAATATAGATTTATAGATACTTATTGATATTAATAGTTGTGTAAATCTAATTATTATTGTCACATTTTTTCCTAATCAAAATTAAATATTTGACCAAAATTTACTAAATATTTAGACGAATATTTTTTTTATTTACTTATAAAATAACAACAATAAAAATGCTTATAACAAATCCTCACAGTTAAAAGTATAGTACCTATACCTAGTAGTATACTATCTACGTATAGGTAGGTTTTTTACTATTCTCTATGGGTGACGCTTTAAGTAAAATAATTATAGTACAACCCATATGATGTCCCACTGCTGGGCACGGGTCTCCCCAGTAGAACCTACGTATTATAGATCCTGGGGGTAATCGCCATAATCACCACGCTTGTCGAGCGGGTTTGGGATCGCAGTAAGGCTTTAAACTGTACTGTGTGACATCCTTTAGTCGCCTTGACGACACCTACAGGAAAAGAAAGGATGGTATTATTCTTAAACCTCACGACCGGAAATAATCCTGATTTCAATTTCAAGCAATTCAAGTCAATTGACGGTCTGCTCCGCTCCACTCCGCCCCACTCCCGTCAATGGAAACACGCCATATAAGCTCTATTAGACGTTCGACATTTTCACCGAAGGCTGGATGAAATTTTCGCCGGACTGGGCAGTGTTGTACGGCTTATGATGAATGTGTTCGCATGCGCCGGACACCGAACCGGCGATAAATACCCGGTGAAAAACCGGACGTATATAAAAGCCCTTAGGCTGCAGCGCTCGGCTTTAAATGTCACGACAGACAGGTACACAGATCCACACGTCAAACTTATAATATTAATTTGTTGATACCGTCTGCGAAGTTGATTCTAGAAATAATTCAAAGTTTTGAAAATCTTATTATTTTTTTTAAACTCACCTTGGTGAAATCCGTAGTAAGGCGATCTATGGAAGTGTGAGTTATTCTTGGCATAGAAGTCATATGCTATATAAAACTGATAGTCAGCCACTTCCTTTAAACTGTCGTCATAACCCTCAATGGACCTCATTTCAGCTACACTTATAGTTTCCTCTTCTTCTTCCCCCTTGTTCAGCGCGTTTAATTGCTGAAAATAAAAAATCGTTAGTAATGAACTAAGTCAATTAGCTCAGATTTTTACGAGGAACTTTGTCTTCAATTCAGAATAGAATTCTTTTGCTAGTTCTTTGTAAGATGAACTGAAATTGACTTTGATAAAGAATTTTTGTGAAGTATTTTTAATTTTAAGGCCCTTGAAAAACAAATTTAAGTCTTGGAAAACTTGGTTTTGGCTAAATGAATTTAGTGACGTACGATTTCTGATTTTCTCTTAATCACACTCTTAATTTAACAATATAATTCCTTAAAGTCTATAACTGTAGTTTAAATAGGTACTGTTAATATTTATTTCAAACTTCTTATTACCAGATAATATTACATCACATTAAAAACATAACCTTCTCATTTTTTGCTTCACTGTTACCGAGAAAAAAAGCCCAGAGATTGAAGCTGATTTTCTTCAAAATGGCTGAACGGATATTTACCAAAAAAAGCTAAAAACCATTCCCATTTAACTAGTTTTCTAGTATAAAACCAGTCCAACCGTTGGGACGACTACTTCAATCGTTGGAATTCACAGATAAGTAGATTTACTCCTTTACAATTAATTTAAGATTTTTCTAAAAAAATCCGGAACGTGGTTGATTCTATCAGTTACAAGCTCTATGTATTTTAGGCAATCCTTATAATAATAATAATAATATCTAGGGACAACTTACACAATGCTATCTAGAAAGAAATAAATAATCCCAAACTAAGCAGAGCTTGTATTATGGAAACCAGACAACTGATAAACATACTTATATATTTCAAAATACATACATATTACAGATAAATAACACCCAGACACAGAATAAACCATCGTGCTCATCATACAAAGTTTGATTCTGGGTGGGTATCGAACCCACGACCTCTTGCGTAGCAGTCGGACACACTCCCACTGCGCCACAGAGGCAGTCAATAATTAACGATAAAGTCAATTATAATGCCCAATTAACTTAAAACAATAAAAAAAATCCCAAAAATGAATTTGGAAGTAACTGACTAGTATATTTTACTAGAACCACTACATTATTCTAATCTTTGTATGCAAAGCCTTCACCACCGATAGTGTCTGGCATTCGGCCAGCCGCTCACTACTATGTCGTTACACCGAGGGGATAATTTTCCCGCATCTGAGAGCTATTTGATTTTGCGACCTGCCTAATACCATCGTTATACCGATAAGGCTTATCTTATAGTTTTTTGGGATGTTACAGCGTTATAGCTTGACGTAAGTGGCCCTACGTTGTTCTCAACTTATTGTTGGGGAATGAATTCGGTTTTATAACATGAGTCAATTCAAAGCAATGATAGTCCCAATCGATCCAAGTATCGCTAAAAAGTTTCGGAACACTCGGATTGGGGGAGACTTTTGGGATTTTAGTTTAGAATTGCATAAAGAAAGGTCATGAAAAAATCCACTTTTCCCCAATTTTTTTTGGACATTACTGAACTTTATATGTTCTTTATATATCCCCGGACTAATTTAAAACATTCATAAACAATAATAGTAATCTTTTTGTGTTAAACAATCTCAGAATGAGCAAGTAAGATTAATTAGTGCTTGCTTAATTAGTGCACTATAAATAAACACAGCCAATTCCAACAATGTATGTAAACATATAGAGCTTTACTTTGCCATTACAACTAGCCTATGCCTATGATTTCACTTGTATGGAATTCGTGTAGTAGTATAGTATAACGTGTAGCAAAAAGGTGTACAGTAGGTACTTTGATTTAAGTTAAAGTACTGTACTTACTTAGGTTACAGAATGCAACACTTAAGAACGTCAAACAAAATTTGGAATAGCATTCTATTCCAAATTTTGTTATTTTTGCGACCTTGGCATTAAATGTAGAATCATTATTCTACATTTAATGCCAAGGTTGCAAGAGTAACGACGTGAGAAAAGAACCTGGCAATAAAAACTCATACCCTTTTTTTTTAAATGCCATTTTTTATATATTTGTATATATACAGTTATGGCTGTAAGGTGCTGCAACCATTACACAATGAAACTCACGCAAGCAATTACCATAGTACGTAAATTGGGTATAATCAAGTTTAAATTGAATTAGCCTCTTATAAGGTGAATAGGAGCATCAACTTACAAAAAATATAGGAGAGGGTAAAGGCAACATGCGATTTGATTATTGTAAGAGAAACTACTTAATATACAAATATTTATGAACCATTAATTAAAAATAAACCTTTGAAATGATAATGACAAGGTGACCGGTCGTCACCCCAAGTAGCACCCGTCCACGAGTATGACGCATGGGGCAGTAGTCCGCTTCTCCATATTGGAGAAAAGTTAGACGACATTGATTAAAATGGTGTAATTTAAAAAATAAAAGTTCTTGTCCTTACTTTTCTACAGCTAATAACTATATTTCAAGTTTGACAAGCCCTTTAGAAATCGAGTGTGAGTCAGCAAGTTTCTCCTTTTATAAATGTAAATGTACTTTCAAAGTTGACGAACTTAAATTTGGTTCATTCCATCTTAAACAAGACCTAAAGTCCCCTCTCTACCCTCAGCCATAAAATACCAAAAGTACAGAAGGTAATCTTCATACATTTTTTATTACATACACCAAATGAAGAGACGAGCAAGTTGCGCAATAATATGCAATTATATCCATATCCTGAATGTCACCGTACTACGCCCCTCATTTAAGACATTAGTTCATAAGTCTCATTTGCCCAGTAATAACACTTGTTACAGTGCCCTTCAACCGAAACACAGTGATATGTTACCTGATTATGTCACAGAAGAATTACTGACACTGTTAAAGTACCCACCAAGACGACCTATGGCTTATGCGCTTATTACACTACACTAAATCAGGGACCCTAAACCCTTAGAAAGAGAGGTGCAATAAGAGCTAGGGCCCTAATTCTCTAACAACTTTTCAAGGCCACCTCGATTTAGGGCCCTGATTCAGGGTAGTGTAATAGCCGTTTTGGACCTATCACTTAACACACAGAATCTCAGACCAATTCAGACCAATCCCAACGCAAGTGCTACACTCTGCAGACACACATTCTGTAACTTTGTTGTACTCTAAAATGTTTTCAACTGGTTTATTACAAGAATTTTATTAAAGAATGTGAAATTATTAAAAAAATAAACATAATGCCTTATCGTGTTAAAATTAAATGTATGTGAATGTGAATTGTACATTTTGATAGTGCGGTTATGATCGAAAGCTATTTTCGGTTTTGAAATATAATATACAGTAATACAGTAGAAATTAAATTTAAATGATTTCATTATTTGCTTTATGAATACAACAACAAGATACGAGTGCCACCACCATAAACAATTTTAATTTTAATAAGATAACTTTGACTAGCCTGTTAGTCTAGTAGTTAGTGACCCTGACTACTATGCCAAAGGTCATGGGTTCGATTTCCATATACCCACAAATTTTTGTTCCAACTCCGGGTGTGCCTGTTTTGTGTCTGTGATTTGTATGTTTATAAAGTCCCCCGTGACATAAGGCTTGTACCCTAGTGAGGTTATATTTCACTAGCTGTCCCGCGCAACTTCGTATACGTACATTTTCCCCGTTTTTGCAAAATTTTTCTTTACTGCTCCGCTCCTATTATCGTGATGTTAAATAGCCTATAGCCTTCCTCGATAAATGGGCTACCTAACACAAAAATGTTTTTTTCAATTCGAACCAGTAGTTCCTAAGATTAGCGCGTTTAAACAAACAAACAAACTCTTGCTTTATAATATTAGTATAGATTTGATTTGATTTGACTTATTTTAAGACAACCCTGACGAGGCCGCCAAGCGTAGATACAAAAATTTAAGTAGATACATACGGGAGGGAGGTTACCTTCTGTGCTCTCTTTATTTTGTTCCCCAACTGTATTACTACACAAAACCAGGGGATAATGTGATAAGTTGGAACACTAAATTATGAACTTTGTGTTCTAAATCAGTTGTTGCTAGTTCTTTAAAACTTAGGATAAAGTAAAAAAGTCTCTGAACTTTTGTACGGTTAAGTAATTAATGTTAGAGAAAGGTCAAATTGAATTATTTGATGGCGATTTGATATTTTCTATCTGAGAGAATGTCCCATAAGAGTTGTAAGCATATACCCATACACCATTTTCACAAAAAGTATAACAGGCACTCTTTAGCTGTATTTTGACCCGCGCAACTTCGTCTGCGTAAATTTTCTCCGTTTTTGCAATATTTTTCATTGCTGCTCCGCTCCTATCCCTTTCTCGATAAATGGGCTAACAGTAAAAAAAAAATCAGTAGTTCCTGAGATTATCGAGTTCAAACAAAGAAACAAACACACAAACTCTTCAGCTTTATAATATTTTAAATTAATATATTATTAGTAAAGATTAGTCTTTTTTTTATTTACTACACTTTATTTACCCGAAAAACTGAAATGAACCTAAGTAAGTAATAAATAAGGTATGTGTTTGTAAATAAGGTGTATGATGTTTGTAATGTTGTGAGTTAGTTACGCTGTAGGGGGTAATCTCTGGATCTACTGAACCGGTTTTGAAAAATCTTTTACCAATAGAAAGCTACAACATCAAGCAGTCGTCGAGCTACGTTATTTGTGAGTGTTATAAGTATAGCCTGTAACACTCACAAATAACGTAGCTTGACGACCACGCTACGAGCGAAAGGAGCGGAGCATCAACGAAAAATGTTGCAAAAAGAGGGAAAATGACGCAAACGAAGTTGCGCGGGTCAGTTCGTAATTTATAAATATACTCTGTTCGCATTGGAACATGCCCATAGACAAACATTAACCCCAAATAGAAGTCTTACCTAAAACTAATAGAAGGTTTGAGACAAAGTAAAATAATTTTGCAATTCTATATTTTAAACCTTGTGTCAGACTAAGCTTCAAAACCTTCAGCCTTTGACTTTGATTTGACGTCACTTTAAATTGATTAGAGATATCTAAAATAATATTGAAAATTAATATAGAAAGTAATATAGTATTAATTTTATAGTTAATAATTACACATTATATACTGTCTCTGTGGCGCGGTGGGAATGTGTCAGACTGCTACGCAAGAGGTCGTGGGTTCGATTCCCACACGGAACATCACTTTATGTGATCTACAAATTGTTGTTCCGAGTCTGGGTGTACTTTGTGTCCGTGACGTGTATGTTTGTAAAGTCCCTCGCGACACAGGGCTTGTACTCTACTGCGGGAGTGTCTTTAAAAAAAAATATATATATATATATATATTATAAACAAGTTATCTAAATACGTACCTACATATTTGAGGACCAAAAAATATAAACTTTTTTACTTTTTCTAAAAAAAAATTTAAATTAAAAAAAATAAATTATAGTAAGCATCATTTTCGAGAAATTCAATTTAAGTAAATAACAAATTGACTGTATTATTCTAGAAAATTGACTTTGAATATTATTTTCATACAAAATTTAAATAATAATTTCATTCAATTTATATTTTAAATTACATTTTAAAATCTAAAGGATTGGTAATAGGCAGCTTAAGAATTTTAAGGCGTCGGATTCATAATCTAGAAAATCTGAGTGTGTAACTTCGTATCCCTTTTTTCATTTTAAAAGAATTCCCTAACCAGGCTTACCTGAAGAGTTTAACAAAATTGTTATGAATGTGTAATCTTTCTGGGTATTTTCAACCGATTTTAAAAATAGGAGGAGGTTTTAATTTCGACTGTATTTTTTTTGTGTGTTCGTTCACGAGTACTCGAAGACCTGCTGGCTGGACCAAGTTAAAAAAATAATTTTGTATTTTAAAGAGTATACTTCCAAGTTGTGTGTGTCGAAACTCTTCAAATAATAAAGGCACTACTATAGTGATTGGTATAATAGAATTCGTGGATTTACTCTCAAAAATCTCTAACTGGTGAAGTGGAACTGACGATGAAATGACGAGCTACTAACTATTCAATAGAATTACTTTCTATTGGATTACTTTGATATAGTATTGATTAGCACTTTATTCTCGTTATGCTACTATATCACAATATAATAGAGCTGATGGTTAAATTTTATGTGAACTACTCAACAATTGCTCGCTCGTAGGGGTTTTGGTCTTAATCTCGTAAATTAGTTTTTGTTTTTCAGGAATCAGTTCAGTTCAGTTTTGTTTGTTTTGCAGGAAAAGCAATATTTTGTAAAAGGATTTAAGCAGTTGACGTAAGCTCATTGGAACTTCGGTGAATTACAAAGCAACGCACTTAAAAGTGAGAATAAAAAAAATATACAAAAAATATTACAGACATCAAAAATAAATACAAGGCAACTAAAGTGCAAAAAATAATACCTATAGAAAAACAAAAAACATTTTAAAGTTGGTGCCTTGAACTAGTAGTCTTTACGTTTTATAAGGCCCGTAGTATATAAAATTTTATAACCGTTTGTATGTATGTTTTCGCGATTTCTTCGAAAGCTAGGAATCCGATTTAGATGGATTCCGATTTTCGCTATTTGACTGCTTATTCTATGAAGGTTTTAGTATTTAAAACACTAGAGATATAGACAAAAACATAGCAGTGAGCCAGCGAAATTTTGTATTCTGTGATGTACTTGATTATTTTTCCCTTGAAGGCGGTTCATTTTTAAAAAAGTTATATACATATGCTATGGACTACTAACCATAAGACAGACCATTGCAACCATGGCACAAAAGACCATTCTATTTATGCGTATCTTTGATAAACATAACGAAACTGTCATATCATAATAAAGCCAACGTCACTATCCCTTAGTATTTTTATGGCCCACAAGACCCAAGGGTGCGATCTGAAACATCGGCGTATAGGAAAGGCAATACACTTTTACAGGGTTACAATGCCACCTTGGGCGATAGAGTCCTTCACTGAATATGCGATGAAATGATGATACCTTTGAAAATGTTTTATTTAAATATTTGCATGCAGGGCCGTTCGCAGGGTTAAAGTACTTTTATGGTCAATGTTAGGAATATTTAAGGCTTTCAGATTTGGAAATAGCGTCTTCAAAGATGCGTCTTTTTCGCCCGATAATGGCGAAGCCAAAGAAAAGCGTTGTCTTTTCAACCGACTTCAAAAAACAGGAGGTTATCAATTCGACAGTATGTTTTTTTTTGTTTGTTCACCGATTACGTTAAATTCTTAATTCTAGGTATATTATTTTTTGCCTTTTAGTTGCCTTGTATGTATTTATTTTTTAAGTCAATAATATTTTTTTGTAAAAAAAGTTTTTATTAGTAGTCTATTCAGATTACAGATATATCTACCTACTGGTATAGTCTGTCTTACGTCAACATGATAATCGTTTTTTTTTTAAGACAACAAGCAATGTGGTATTGTGTGTCCAACATTACTAGCAGTCCTGTTAACCCCTCCAGTGTAAGGGAGTCCGACTGCTACGCAAGAGGTCGTGGGTTCAATACCCACACGGGACACAACTTTGTGTGATTCATAAATTCTTGTTCCGAGTCTTGATGTACTTTGAGTCCGTGACCTGTATGTTTGTAAAGTCCCGCGACACATAGCTTGTAGGTACCCTAACGTGAGAGTCGTATTTTTGAAATATAAAAAAGCTCAGTTCAATGGCTTGTGTTAGGACTTATGAGTGGGTTCACGTCGCGTCGGTAGTATAATGGGTAGGAATCTCACGATTGCCGTAGCCATTAGGCTACCGTCGCTTCAAGTTTAGGTTTAATATCGCTCAGGTTTTTGCTTGCATCTGATCATGTATCAATAAATCGTTAATATTGTACAGGTGATATTACATTTTTTGTCACATGACGTATATTAATACGAAACTATAGTAAGCATAATGTATTTTTATGGTGTCAAACTTAAATGAACGGGCTTTACAAAAACCGGGCAAGTGCATGTCGGGCCACGCACAATGTAATAAAAAGTGGGTTCTGTCGTTTTTGTTTCATACTACTAACGTTATAATAGTATTTTGTTACTTTTCACTTGATCTGCTTCACTATACCTATATACTACAGCCGTGATTTTTTCGCATACCCAACATCAACCATTTAGGGGAGAGGGGGGGCTTGACTTTAACAAAAATTTGCACTTAGAAGCCTAATATTTCACAAACGGATAACTTAATTGAAAAATGGTTTTAACAACCCCTAAATGTTTTTAAAAAACCTATCTAACATTATGATATATATATAATGATACTTCACATGATGGGGTAAGTGAGAAAAAAAATCACGACCCTACTTAACTTAAAGGGTACTGTGGTACCCTAAATATTTTTTTTTTATTTTATTCTTTCAGTTTGTCAGCATAAGTAATATGTGTGTCCATGCAAAATTACAGCCTTCTAGCATTAGCAGTCTCTGAGCTAGGCTGCGGACGGACGGACGAAACTATGAGGTTTTCGTTTTGCCCCAGTACTGTACAGCCTTTTGTTGCGGGGGTCTTAACAAACATACAAGTCACGGACACAAAGTACACCCAGACTCGGAACATCAATTTGTAGATCACACAAAGTGGTGTCCCGTGTGGGAATCGAACCCACGACCTCTTGCGTAGCAGTCTGTCACACTCCCACCGCGCCACAGAAGCAGTCATTTTAGTTCAGTTATTTGACTACGGAACCCTAAAAGTTTAATTATTGAGATACTTACCAGTCCTTCATTGTGCGCTTCGTACCATGTCGGATCACCAGGTGGCTCCAAATCCATTGCTCCTTCATAATGCAGAACACCTACTTGTCTCGCTCGTGTAAACCTATGTAAAAAGAGTAGGTACATTGAAAAATGGACATTTAACATTATATCACGCAAAAATAGCACGCGGTGACGGCAGCGATTACTATAATGTTCTCTCTTTCACTTTCACGTAAAAGACTTTATCGTCTCGCTCGAACTATGTGCATTTGAGGCAGTTACCTTGCATTTTACTTGCCAAAACAGAGTTCGGTAAAACGTCATTGTAGGTACCAACACATAGTTATGTCGGCTCATTGAGTTCGGGACATGCATTCAATCAATAACTTTTGCAGAATAATCAATTGTTCGACCCGACCCGATTGAGCCAATTTACCTTTACAGGGTTGTACCATAGCAATGCCACACGGAGGGACACTACCTTCAATGTTGTAGATATTATACTAAAAGAAGCCATTTTATAAAATTATATATACTCCGGGTCGTAATCACGTAAATAATTTAAGGCAAAATACCTTGTTTGTTGCCCGACGTTTCAACCGTATCGCAAGGCCGACGTGGTCACGAGTAGACTACCTCCATTTTGATTTTAAAAATAATTCGAACTGCATTCGAAGATTTTTTAATAAACGCCTGTCTGTACCGGGAATCGAATGAGCACCAAAAATGTGAAAAAGCTCCATTCTATATTTGAATAACACCAATCCAAAGAGTCAGTCATAGGGAGTATTTTTTTCTAAATAACATAGTATCTTATATTTGCATAGTTAATCACGACGCGACGTCCAACTATTTCATTTTGATATTTTGGACACCCTGTATTGCCAAATTCGCAATTGCAACAGTACCTAACAATAGCTGCAATATCCATCTACTAAACCGCTATAGGCCCACGTGGTGTGGCGGTTCATACACTCTCTTAGAGAATGGAAACGTTATAATCCAGAGTACAACTAAATTATAAAGCAACTCACACTTCACCACAATCCATAAGCCCACGATAACGGATCCAGTAATTATCAATTTCGTTATTCGCCTCCAAAATGAAATCGTAGCGTTCGCCCGCATATGTCACCAGAGATGTTGCTGTAACAAATAAAACAAATTAATAACTCCGCAACCTTTTAAAGTAATCAACACGCCGTATCATACAATGGCGAATTCAGAGTGGGGGAGGGCCAAATGGCCACTAAAATGTAAAGCGGCCGTACCTTAATAGCTAAGGCATCGGTCTCGCAATCGTGAGGTCGCAGGTTCAAATCCTACCGAACGTGAACCCACTCCTAACACAAGCCTTTGAGCTTAGCTGGAGGGGTTAACAAGATTGCTAGTAATGTGGGACTCAATCCTACATTGCTAGTTATCTTTAAAAAAATATATTATCGGAGTCTTTCAAAGTATGTGAATTTTTCATGATAAAAAAGAATTTTAGCAGAACGAGGCACCCTAAACCAAATCTTGGGTTTCTCACAAAATACCATACAGAATAAAAGCTTCATATAAAACGCTGTTGATGCACGCACACATAGATATCGTCACAGACGCGGAGAATCGGAACAAGACGGACCCGAGACAGAGCGAATGCCAGTTTATAATGTCAGTTTTGTGCGCGCGTGTCAGTGAAAGTATAAAAGTCGTGGTTAATACATGAGCCTTTCTTCTGTACTCTCTTTATTTTGTGGCGATATCAAACCCCCTTTCTTCTTCCCTCTCCTAAAACCAAATCTTGGGTCAACCACTAGTAACTGCCCGCGTCACGAGTGCTCGTCGTCATTGCAGAGTTCTACTTATTGCTCAATGGACGAGCGTCGAAACCCGTGCGATGAGGTGACATACCGTTGGTTTCCTGTCTAAAGACATGCTCTACCATTTTATTTTGTCTGACTTTATGTACCGTCTTAAGATCAGTTAATAGGAGACCTACAGCTTTTGACCATGGCCGGTGCAACCTGGTCGAAAGGTCAAGCAATTTAAGGTAAGCAATGCGCGTTAAGTCCCGTATAATAAGTAGTTATAATCATGCAACGCAAAAGTTTAAGTGTTAGTATTCATTATAAAAATATAATATTACGGCTCTTAATCACGGGTAGACAGTCTACCCGTGACCACGGCCGTTGCAATACGGTCGAAACGTCGGGCAATAAACAAGGTATCTTTCCTTAAATTATTCACGCGATTAAGACCCGTATATATATATTCCCGAGATATATATATTTTCATAATGTGTACAAATCGCGAAAGTTTATCAACGTTTAATGTTAGTATTGTTTAAAGATTTAGACCCAAGTTATAGAGTCTTCACTCCATGGCTGCCTAGAGCTACTACTACAAAGGCTACCCTAAACATTATCCATACATAGTCAACCGTCCAACTCTTAATTAGCATCATTAACTGCTATGGTATTCCAGATATCTAACAAACTTAAATGAAAACAACCGAGGTGGGTAGTTTCACATTAAAAGCAGATATTAAGCATTAACACCTCTTCAACGTTTACTGTGCGGTTAACTGTAGCACCGTTAACCCGTTTACTTGCAGCTTAAGCTACTTACCGACACGGTTTCAAAGTGAATATAAGTACCATCGAGATAGCACATAATAGGTATAGAATTCGCCGGCTCCCTACAATGAGCGAAAACAGGCGTACGCACCCAAAGATGGACACGTACGCGGATCTCAGTCGAACTGGATTTAAATGTCAACCGAAACAGCGCACGGTGAGATCTGCGCACGTAAGCGCCTATGTGTGCGTGGATTTTTTGTTGAACTATAAGCCGAATTTTGTGGAGTTAGGCACTTATCCCACTAACGGCGAGAAAGCGAGCAACTATAAGCGATTGTCTCGCTCAAGAAACGTTCCATAGATGTAGATCCCGTGTAAACATAAGATATACATAATATTAATAGTTATCTATACTAATATTATAAAGAGGAAAGATTTGATTGTTTGTTTGTATTGAATAGGCTTCGAAACTACTGGACTGATTTGAAAAATTCATCGTTGTGAAGCTACACTAACCGCGTGTGACATAGACTATTTTTTATCTTTGTTCCCACGGAAATGGGAACTACGCGGGTGAAACCGCGAGGCGTCCGCTAGTTACATATAAATTGAGACTTAATCGCGTGAATTAATATTAAGTAAAGCAGCGTTGGTGTAGCAATCGTGAGGTCGCGGGTTTGAATCCTACCCATTATCCTACCGACGTGAACCTATTCCTAATCCTAATGATGAGATGAAGGGTTTAACAAGATTTCTAGTAATGTGCCCAATCCCACATAGCCAGTTATCTTTTAAGATAAAAATATATATATTGAAAGGTACGAACCTTTTATTTACCCCTACCCTGGTCGACTGGGGTTTTTCAATTGAGATTAAGGGTCGGTACATATCTGACGGCAAATGCGTCGCGTATTATCGGTTGCGTAACGCCAGAACAAACAAATATACAATAAAACATTTAACCATTCACACCTAACCGATGATGCGTTAGTGAGTCGACCATACTAAACAGATACGCTCGACGCATTTTCCGTCAGATATGTAACGACCCTAATTGGTTTTGATAATTATGTTAATTTATACTGTCGGTACTTCTACACACAACACTTTCAACGTGTTTATACTGAGGCGCGGCGACAACAGGATTCCAAGATAGTAAGAGCCGGTAAACAATATTATTAATAGTTGATAGCTGATTATTCACACTGAACGGCGAGAACTCGCCCTATACTATGTCTCTTTCTCTCTCACACGGAACCTCCATCAATTGTTCGTTTCATGAGCGAGAAAATAGTTGATAGCTGCTCGCTACTCGCCGGCGGTGGGACAGGTGCCGTAGGATAGGTTAAATTTGATCATTCTAGTCGTTCTATGGTGAAATGGTACTCGTGTTATTTTCCATTTTACGAGAATAATTTCTATGAATTACTTTTTACTATAGCTTTGTTTATTTAACCGATATACAATTTTGTTTTCACGAGGTTTATTTTGGACTGAAAATCCAAGTGGTTAAGATAACAATATCATTTATAGTGTGAGTTTGTCTTTGTTTTTCACTCTGTTTCAATATGGAATAAAAGAAGACAAAAGATTTATTAGTTTCATTATTCTAATATTTTTACTGTAGCACCTTCTTTTTTTTAACTTATTAATGTATTAGTTTAAAATTGTGATTTAGTGATGTGCGATTTCGTTATTAAACAAATAACGAAATCGGCCATCACAAACTCTCGGCTTTTAATAATTTATTTCTTGAGAATTAATGACGTAAAACGTTGTTAAGTAATAGTTTTATTTCACCATATTTCAAACAGATTGATATAAGCTATGAATGATGCGTCGCGTAAGGTATATGGCGAATTTAATGTACCTATAGCGAAAAGTTGTCGAAATTAACGCCAACTTTTCGCTATATATTAAGTTCGCCAGAAAAAATACTTACATCTCTTTTTTTATAAATCCTATAGATTACAGGATGTGAGTTTTGACGAGGTTCACTTCAATGTGTAACAAAATCTTATTTGCAAAAGGGAGCAAATGGAATCATATTTTTGGAAACCATGACGAAAGCTATTTTTTTTTTTTTTTCTATAAGGAAAACGATGATTCCATCTTGAGTTATGAAGTCAAAATTTCTGATTGAATAAATGTGAAACCATCACAATAAATTATGGTTTCACATCGATTCAATCTATAATATTTACTATTGCTGCTAAAATTAGATAAGTACACCTTTTTTGGACTAAAATTCTCGATGTGTGAAACTTTTTACATTTTTGTAAATGACTTGATTTTTCTGAATTACGAATGCAAACACCAAAATTTTCATAACACAAGATCTGTTGTACTTCGGTTAATCAATAAAATGTTTTTTATTTAACCGCAGTCATCTTATTTTAAACGCATTATTGCATCATGTACTGCACTTCTTCTACTTTCTACCAAAAAAACGCTTTAAAATACGTGACAAATCCACAAATCTGTTGCCACACTTAACCCTTTCCAAACTTATCCCTTCATAACCAACGATTTCAACACTATTCCACTTAAACTTTTAGGTAAATAGGTTGACGGACCTAAAACTAATCAGACAAAAAAAAAACAGAGTTTTTAATCAAACCAATTCCCTAACTAATCTAAAGCTTAATTTGAAGGCGAAAATTAAAGGCTTTAAAAGTTTGATAGCTTGTCCTTTCATTCGCTCGTTTTCATTTAATTTCGTTTTGGTATGAAGTTCAATAATGCTTCATTGGTGCTTCAAATATGAACTGAACTTCTAGGAAAAGTTAGACGTATTCAAACTGAAATCCGTAACTTTTTGTGGTTCTGGTGCAGTGGCTTCATTACTTTTAATTATAGTTTTTTTTTTTATTTTGTGATTTTTTTTTGTACGAAGACGATTCTTGCAGTAGGGTACAAGCCCTTTGTCGCGAGGAACTTTACAAACATACAAGTGACGAACTTCAGACTTGGAACAACAATATGTGGATCACACAATGCAGTGTCCCGTGTGGGAATCAAATCCACAACCTCTTGCGTAGCATTCAACAAATTTTATTAGTTTTTCGAAATTTAATCCTCAATCTAAACGTGCTTTGATTCTTGTCATTTTTCTCTAGTAACATTTACAATGTAACTTATCGTTGATCACCTAGAAGGAGCAAAATTATATTTTATTTCTTAACTATATGAAAAATTAAAGTAAGTGTAACTGGTGGATGCCGTAATAATGCAATTAAATTTGCACTTCGAGATAGTTTGGAATTAGCAAAATATTAAATATTATTAACTATTCGTTTATTCGTTTTCTTAAATTATTTATTATATGAAAAAAAATCATTAAAATACAAAATATTAATACACATTAGTAATGTAACATATAAACGCACTATAAACAGGTTATAACTAATTTAAACATAGATGGAGTCTATTTTTTTTATTAAATTTACAGAAACAATATGATCGATTTATCTTAATTCAATAGCTGATTTATAGTCTGTGGATGTTTGTTATGTATAGGGCACTTCACTAAGTGGGTGTTACCAGCCAATAAAGTACGACACTACTACAGTACACTATTCCGAAAAAAAAAACAGTGATTTCTAGGCGTGAGCTGTCAAAAAGAAAATAAACAAATAGACAAACTATAATTCCTAATATACTTTAACATAAAGAACTCAATTATCTACTTTACTATAAAGCCACTACATTGGACTATCAGACTATATTGAACTATCAAGGATAAGAACTAATTAAAGCTTAATACTCTCCTTACGATTTGTGAGAGATAAAATAAATTCTATACCTACATAAACATTTCTTTAGGCTCTTGAAATAGTGATGGGTCGATTTTATCGATATTATTTACGATAAAAAGTTTATAAGTTTGTATGTGTCCCGTCCTATAACCAAACTTATAATTACTATGAAATGATTTGGATGAAATTTGATTAAATTGGCGTATGGGAAGGACTAGAGGTAGGCGCCGATGCCTTTGACTGGCGCGGGCGTCGCCATGTGACGACATATAATCGTCGGCAGCAGCGAAGATTTCGGCGTAATCCTCTAAGTGTATAAATTTTGTAGTTCATGCATTCTCGCATTTCTTCTTCTGTTACGGAACAAAACTGCGACTAGTGACCCTAATTGGCAAGCCAGAGATCGTAGGTTCGATTCTCACCCAAGATAAATAAATATTTGTGACCAAGACTTTTTTATTCAGTGTCTCGGTGTAATTAACATAATAATATAATATGCATTTACGAAATTAACTACGTTTATCAGTTATCTGACTGCCATAGTACAGGACCTGCCTAGTTTATGATCAAATTGTCCCAAGATATTATTATAAAAAAAAAAAAAAAAAAAAAAAAAAATGGCTGAGTGTGAGTTGAAAAAAAACTATACCAAAATAAAATGCCGATAAACTGCTACGCAGTTTGGCAGGCTTACAAAAATGTAAAATGGGTAGGTTTCGAATAAATGATTTATTTATTATTTTATTTATTTATTATTAAAATATTTTGCCCATAATCGATATAAGAAACGCACATCACTAGAAACGATAATCTTTTTGAGATAACGCTCTTTTGTACAGGAATTTCTTTTAGCACTGATTTGATTGTTTTCTTTGTGATAGGCCACGCAAATGATTATATCTACTGCCATTAAGTAAGGACTACACACAAACTTTTACAAAGGGAATTGTGTCTCTTTATGTAATAAAATGTTATTGTGCATGAGCAAGTGGCTTTTATTTTGAGTTATTTGGGTATTTTTGTGAATTTTTGCTGTAGGTATTTTGTACTTTTTTTTAGGTAAAAAATAAACAAGACAATGTAATTTTACATTAAAATAGCGTCGATAGGTGGGAAAATAAAAAAAAATGGTAGACATTTGTACTCATAATATGGTTATAGTGGTATAGCTTTAACACCAGGTTTTCTGTAATACATTTATGTAATATATAAGCTACCCATTTACCCTGTGACAAATATTGTGCAAAGAAATAAAATAAAATTATTATTTTTATTAATTATGACGTGTACTGAATATTTTATTTTTTTTATAATTTAGTAAGTATTATTAATTAAACTAAAGCCGCGCACGATGTGAAATGTTTACAAATAAACCAAATTGTAGGGTTGTTACGTCACACAATTTTCGGAAATCTATATTAATATTATAAAGCTGAAGAGTTTGTTTGTTTGTTAGAACGCGATAAGCTCAGGAACTACGGGTTCGAATTAAAAAAATATTTTACTGTTGAATAGTCCATTTATCGAGAAAGGCATATAACATCACGCTACGATCAACAGGAGCGGAACAGCAGTCAAATTTTTTTTTAAAATTGGGAAAATTTACGCATATCAAGTTATGCGGGTCAGCTAGTTAAATATAAAATAATAACGATTAACGTTGTGTAGCAGAAAGTGACTACAGAAGATTTAATAGGTTATGAATTTTCCCAGAATAGGTAATTTAGCAATTTTCAACTTTGATTAAACAAATGACAAGTTTAACTTCGACACTTTTGACAGTTATTGCTAAGCAACATTAATAATAAAAAAATTCACATCCCTTTCCGCCATAGTAGGTACAGTATGGGTTGCGTGACAAAAATACCTATATACGTATTTAAAGAAGTGCTGTTGCTGTCAAATTTCGCTTAAAACGGCCATTTTTGTATTCTTGTAACTTTGGGATCGGTCTCTATTACGCTTGCGCACCGTACTAGAATGTTGTTATTGCGCTCTTGAGACGTATACTTGACGCAAGCGTATTTAAAATCGATGCCAAAGTTACAACAAACTTAACTGTAACTGAACTGCTTTAAATACGTGAATTGGCCAGCTGCACGTCATATTCGTGGCAATATATAAATATTTCCTTCTTTCTTAAACCAGTTGGTACTAATATTTTAACCTCGAATGTTTGTAAGAATGAAAGGATTTTTGTTACTTCACTCCAAAACTACTAGACTGATTCAGATGAAACTTTACAATAAATAGCACATAGATAAGCTATAAACAAATTTATAGCGAGCGAAGCCGGGTTGAAAAGCTATTTAGTAATAACAAATCAAAATAACTTATTTTTTCATTGTTTAAAAACTTTCACAATCATTATTAATTTCTAAGGCGACAAAACAATTATCCTCATACATTTTAACTACAAAACTTTTTATTCGAATGTAAAAAGATTGGAAACAATTAACAAAAACTAAAAACACGAAAGCGCTTAGCGAAATTAAGTTGAAAAACAAATACAAATTGAAACTGCAACATTGTACTCGTAGAATGAATCAAACTAATTAAGCAGAATCTCGTTCCAAAAACAACAAAAGCTGAACCTACATAGTTACGGTAAAGTCACAGAATACCGTACAGTACCTATTCACGTATTTCAAGAAGTGCAGTTGCTGTCAAATTTCGCTTAAAACGGCCATTTTTGTATTCTTGTAACTTTGGGATCGGTCTCTATTACGCTTGCGCACCGTACTAGAATGTTGTTAATGCGCTTTTGAGACGTATACTTGACGCAAGCGTATTTAAAATCGATGCCAAAGTTACAAGAAACTTAACTGTAATTGCACTGCAACTGCACTGCTTTAAATACGCGAATTGGCCAGCTGCACATCATATTCGTGGCAATATATAAATATTTCCTTCTTTCTTAAACCAGTTGGTACTAATATTTTAATCTCGAAAGTTTGTAAGGATGAAAGGATGTTTGTTACTCCTTCACTCAAAAACTACTAGACTGATTCAGATGTAACTTTACAATAAATAGCACAGAGATAAGCTATAAACAAATTTAGAGCGGGCGAAGCCGGGTTTAAAAGCTATTTAGCGATTTCAAATCAAAATAATTCATTTTCTCATTGTTTTAAAACTTTCACAATCATTATTAATTCCTAAGGCGACAAAACAATTATACTTATACATTTTAACTACAAAACCTTTTATTCGAATGTAAAAAGTTTGGAAACAATTAACAAAAACTAAAAACACGAAAGCGCTTAGCGAAATTAAGTTGAAAAACAAATACAAATTGAAACTGCAACATTGTACTCGTAGAATGAATCAAACTAATTAAGCAGAATCTCGTTCCAAAAACAACAAAAGCTGAACCTACATAGTTACGGTAAAGTCACAGAATACCGTACAGAATGAAAACTTCGTGCAAATTCTCTATTAACGCACGCACACCTAGAAATCGTCCGTCTGTTACGTAGATATCGTCACAGGCGCGGAGACTCTGAACAAGACGGACCAGTGGGTAGACAAATGTAATTTTCTACAAGCGTTAACGCCTGTGGAATAGAAAAAATATATGGATTTGACATTAAGGTGATAGATGGGAGAGAAAACTTTTTGCAATTGAATTTCAAACAATTTTTCTTTGTCGCAGGCGTTAAGGTTTATAAATAACTATCGGATGCATCGCGGTTTTACCCGCGTAGTTTCCGTTCTCGTTAGAATACAGGGATAAAAAGTATCCTATGTCACTTAGGGTTAGTGTAGCTTCCTAACGGTGAACGAATTTGTGAAATCGGTCCTGTAGTTTTTGAGTTTATTCATTACAAACATACACACACAACTATCCTCTTTAACATATTAGTTTCTAGAATTTAATAGTGTAATTTATTAAAATGAAAATTTACAATGTTATTAAATACTACCCTACTAAGATTACCCTGCGAACTAACTATATACTTACATACTATTAACATTATTTACAACTTACTTAACAAACTACAAAAAATAAAAACTTGAGAGGTGTCAAGGGACACCCGAATGGATGTTTTTTTTTTATAATCGTCGCGATAACACACTGTTCAATGCGAAATAGAAAGACGAAACAAAAATAACTGGCTGGCTTTCTATGAAAATGAGAGAGACAGAGAAACACGCGCACGCCGCACGGCTAACAACTATAGCAAAAAGTGTCGCTACAACTTTTGGTCTTATTTTTTTCCGTCTAGCCCCCTTTCGCAACGCCTTTCGTTCCAAAAAGGAAGAAAATTCCTCCCCATCAATGTCAACCAGTATAGTGCCCAAAAGGCTGGCAACATTGCCACGTTGTATGGCAATGCTTATTCTCTGTGCAAAGAAAAGGCCAGCCTTCTGGTTATGAGATAATATTAGTATAGATTACATATGTCGAGACTACCTGAGTCAGAGAGAGTGCCACGCTCACGCGCTGCGGATGTAACAATTGTGCGCGCGTGTGAGTGTTACTATAAAAGTCTACATGAGCTTTTCTTCTGAACTCCGTTTATTTTGTGGTAGGTCTTTTAGGATCTTAAGATCGCGTGTAAAAACCTGCCCTGTTATTTTTTTATATTATTTTTTTAAAAGACTACTCCCGCAGTTGTGTACAAGCGCTGTGGCGCGGGGGACTTTACAAACATACAATTGACGACAACAACGTACACCCAGACTCGTAACAATAATTTGTGGATCACACAAAGTGGTGTCCCGTGTGGAAATCGAATCTACGACCTCTTGCGTAGCAGTCGGAAACACTCCCACCGAGCCACAGAGGCAGTCAATTCCAGACTGATTTAGAATGAAATGTAGCAACTAAAACAATTGTTTCAACTGTAGCATTTAAAAAAAAAAATACTCCTAAGTTAAAACAATTTTCATAGAAATACTTTTAGATCTAATAACTCAGAGCATTATTGTCGATTCCTCTGATCAACTATTTTCATTATTGACATTGTTCTTAATTTTCCGTATTTTTTTCGTGAGTTATCTGAATTGTTAACATATATACTTACCTAGATGAGTCATGATTATATAAATATTTGTTTGTTATATATCGATTCTATCATATGTTATTATTAGTGTTTAATAGCGAGGACCTATTAATGGCTTTATTTCACTTATTTCTCTTACATATTATAATTAGTGTTTAATAGCGAGGACCTATTAATAGCTCTATTTCGCTTATTGTTATTGTTATACCAAATGATTCCCATAATCCCACATTGATAGTTTTCTTAAAAAAAAATGTAATTGCTGTTGGTCTTCTGATAAATAAATAAAAATTGTATATATGATGCTATATTGCATAGTTTCAATCTATGCAGTTATTTTTTTTAATGAATACTAATTTATATGCATATCGGTTCTATCAACCATTCAACTTGACCTCTCTAATATATGACGTGGCTAGTAAGATGGAGATCAAACTGAGTCAGATAGTAATACTTAACCGTATTAAACGAAACTTGTAGCAATGTATACGTAAGAATTTTTTTTTTTCATTTAACTTAACGCACACAAAATTTGTCCATTGTGGACTTAATGCCTTAGGCATTATCTACCAGTCATGCAGAGAGCAAAGTAAGGTAGGCGCTTAATCAACCTTTACTTCATGATACTAAAGTAATAGTAAGCATGAAATTGCCTAAAAATATAATTACTTAAGTAAAAAAATAATATCATACATATAAATAAATTTTGTTCCTTCTCACCAAAACAAGTGAGAAGGAACAAAATTTTACTCGTTAAGTTGTAAAGTTGTGATAGTTTTCCTTTTAATTTTACTTTAAATACGGCCTCTAAAACGGATCTCTTATAGTTTCGTCATGTCCGTCTGTCTGTCGGTCTGTCTGTCTGTCCGTATGTCACAGGCAATTCACTCGAAAACTACACAATGAATATTGGTGAATTTGGAGAAATGGTGCCTTGTAATAGCCGCTACTCAGTTTGATAGCTAAATAATAAAAATAAATATTATTAGGGATGCAATCCATACATATAACAGAAGCTGAAACATTTTTTTTTAAACAAACATCAACATGTTGCACATCATTCGCCAAGTCTCTTAAAAACATTAAATTTTGATTTGTGATTTATTATTTCATATTTTTTTTATTATTATGTCGGTAAGATCGAAAAAATATTATTCATATATCATGAGTATGTAATGCGTGTCTAAATATAATTTCCAAAATACACGATATACCAAAAAAAAGGACTAGAGCATGATCCGACTTGAATATTTGCACCAGCAGAAGAGCGTTATGTTCATGGCACTTACGCCCTTTTCTTGTATTCATCGTATTTATTAAGCGCTTTATGATTTTTAACACATTTTTTTTTTTTTAATAAATTGATTGGCAAAAAATGCCTATATAAATTCTATTATTTTTTGGTTACACAGTTCAAAAGATAAGGGGAGGGGACACAATTTATGTAACTTTCGGGGCAATTATTTCCAATAATATTCACTCAATCAAAAAAGTTTATTTGAAACCTTACATGTTTTTTAAAGGCCTGTCGAATGATGCCACACGGTGATTTTGACTGTTTTTTTTTTTCAGCTTTTGTTAAGTGTATGGAATGCCTAAAAATATTTATTTTTATTATTTAGCTATCAAACTAAGTAGCGGCTACTACAAGGCGCCTTTTCACCAAATTTCATCAATATATTCATTGTGTAGTCTTTGAGTAAAATGCCTGTGACATACGGACGGACAAACAGACTATTATACTACGGAAAACAAACTGGACAAACTGGCTACGGAACCCTGAAAATACCGAGCAAAGCTCGGTCATCCAGGTACTATATATTAACACACACACATATATAATCTTATAATTACTTTTTCTAGGTATTTTTTAATTATTTCATGCACTGACCGTTACTTTACATCTTACTATATAAATATTTAAATAAATATTATAAAATTTTAATGACAAAGTAAACTGTACAGTATGCGAAAAAAAGTGGCCTACGAACATTGACAAAACTTCCTGAATAATCAAAATAGTAATAAAGTTGAGATTAGTATCTGTTAAAATAATAATGCAAGGAAAAATGATCTTTGTTGTTTTATAACCTACAAACGATTTTCAACCGTAAGGTGATAGACCATATTTTTGGCCGAATACGTATTTTAGTTATGATATAAACCGGTCATGTTAATACAAAATTTATTTAAATAACTGTATACCATTCAACCGCGCTTACCCTTAGCAAGTATCTTTGTCGAATATTCCAAGAAAAACACTCACAGAATCCAGCTTAATAAAAGAGACGTTTCCAATTCAAGTTTTTTGAACTTTATCTGACTTGTTTACTTAATGTATGGACAAGTTGAATTTTCCAATAAGCATTTTAAAATTTTCTATCTCTAGGAGATTGGAAAAAGTTGGACGTTCGATGTCGAAGCCGGGGGCGGAATTCCTAATATGTGGAAACTGGGGAAACCTATGTATGTTTGTTGTTGAAGTTCGTGTGCTAGTACATACAATAGAGAGTTGTCTATTAGTTTATCACGTCGGATTTGCGGGGAATACGAGTGAATTGTGTATTAGATATGAATGTGTTGTTTTAATTGAAATAATAAGGTTACTTAGCATTATAATAACAACATAATAACAGCAATATAATAATTTATGTGATGAGCATGATTATTTCGTCTCTATCTTTATTACTTTTAACTATATATACACGTTTTTGAAAACATAAGATAACTTTTAGAAACATATATAGTATACTTGTAATATGTAGGTTTATTTATCAGTTGTCTTATTGCCGTACCTAGTACAGGCACTGCTTAGTTTGGGACCAAATAGCCGTGTTTGACTTGTTCCAAGATTTAAAAAAATGGTTGCCTGTAATGTCGGTTCACGGTCGATAATTTAACGAGATAACGTCATAAGAAAACATTAATGACAAATCGCCATTCACGTTGCTTAGCAACCAATCAATAATGTTAATTCCAATTGTATCGCATATCATGTCGCTGCAATCGCCAATCGCTGTTGCTTAGTAACCATTCATTAACGTGACAGCTTAGCAACCAATCAATAACATACCCGTTGCTAAGCAACTAATCAATAACGTGACCGTTGCTATGTGAAACTTTTCGTGCATGCACCCGTCATGGATTTATAAGACGTTATCACGTCAAAAAAATAAAAAATCGGTTGTCTGTAAAGTCGGTTTACTGACAATAGTTGAACGTGACAACGTCATAAGAAAATACTGATGGAATGGTTTCATTTTTCAAAAGAAAATTTTAATTTTATTTGGTTGATATATATTTTGTATGGATATAGAGAAGGAGGTAAATGGAAATCACAATTGAATTGATCAAGTTACATTTATTTGTACGCATAAATACAATTATGTCTATTTTTATTTATTTATTTTTACAATGGAACGCCTCAGAGCGAGGTAACGATTTTTTTCGTGCGTTCAGGCGGCTCCATCGAATTATAAGACGTTGTCACGTCAAAAATGTGACGACGAACATGAGACGATGCTACAGACAGACACTTTAAACTTATAACAATCTCTACTTTTGCTTTAAGTCCATAAAACATGCACATTTGTTTAACAATACCTAGATAGTGCCCGATTTACAATGTTACATATTGTAAATCAGGCACTAGCTTCCCGTAACGTAGGTACATCTTTTCTAAAAGTATTTCATTATAAATTCATATGGAATGTGAATTTAAACTCAGTAACTTCACCACATTTAATTCACCACCACATAAAAAAACCCAATTTAACTATCATAACATTTCAACGGGAAATTAAAATCGTGTTTGTTGAAACGCTGCCGAATATCCTGAACTAATATTAGAATTAAAATCAACATTAAATTGAAATGCACAAAGTAACGTTCAGTTTGCCAGCTATCCTCGCTGTACCCTTCCTTCGGTAATTTGCATATTCAAATGTGGAGATCAAAGAGCTAGGTTTTGGAACAGACTGCTGTTAGAAAGCGAGTCATGAGTTTTATATTTCTAGTCTATGTTTACTATTGATACTTAGGTACTTGTTTTGCAGCATTAATCTTCGAAAAAAAGATTTTAATGGTGAAATACTCGAAAGCTTTTAGACGCAGTAAAAATGTAACTGTCACTTAAGGGTTGAACTACATCTGGCTACACCGAATCACACTTTCCTATGCTTCTATCCTTTTCTGCTAGTTAGAAGCGTCATCTACCTACTAGAGCGGAAAAAAAGAGCGGGAGTGCGGAAGCATGTGGCGGAACCGACAAGGCATGCGGCGGAATCGACAAGGCGCTCGGCAACACGCTCTCTGTCTTACTCTATTATATGACAGGAGCCAATATTCAGTTGATGAGCGCTCGACGCGCATTTTGGTGATGGGCGGTTACAAATTCATAAGAGAACGCTACAAATAAAATGGAAGAAGTTGTAAAAGCGAATCAGCAAAAGGCGCTTTTCAAGCGCTTTTCCTCTGAACAAAGACGTAAAATAAAATATGTTTGGCGTGATAAAGTCTTATAAATCGATTACCATGTGCACGCACGAAAAAGCGTCACGTAGCAACAGTCACGTTATCGATTGCAGCGACATGCGATAAAATTGGAACTAACGTTATTGACTGGTTGCTAAACAAAGCGAATAGCATGTTAAATTATCGCCCGTAATCCGAATTCACAGACAACCATTTTTTTGTCAAACATAACGTATTGAAATACATAATGGAGGCTTCCATTGCTATTTTCAATTAATTTTCTATTTATACATAATTTATGTTTAAACATCGTGAAATTAACTTACAGCTATACACCGAATTAAATACATATTGACTGAATCACGTTCATCCTACTCTGAGTATTTTTAGATTATAGCATTTTCATACATTTCCCAAAAACGAAACATCTAGATAGACAGAAAATCAACAGCAAAATCAAATATTATAACAATAATTACATCGACGAAAATGTTACTTGAAAAAGGTTCGCCGCTACAGGTCAATACACTTCCATTAAATTACAACACGTTAGAAACCAAAAAAACTTATCCCAGCATACTCGTACCTCGCGGTAATGCAAACAAAAAATATTCAACCTTTTTTCATGTTTGACCTGTGTTTGTTTTCGTTAGCCCGTTCGTGCCCTCGGGACAGGGTTCGCGCTTGACCTAAACGAATTAATCCAAGGACAGCTAACACGGTTAAGTATACAGCGTGTAATTTTCCTTTTAGATGTCACCTTAGATCGCTCTTTGTTATGGGAGGTACTGGATTTAGTGGATGCAAGTCACCGTGTCGTAATTCACGGATTTATAATGGAATGATTTCATTCGTAGTATTACAGTCCTAATGAGGTTATATAAAAGACTATAAGTTAATAAAATAATAGTCATCAGAGCTAAAAAAAACATTAATGTTAATAAACTTTCGCGATTTGTTATAACGGGTATTAATCGCGTAAATAATTTAAGGTAAAATACCTTGTTTATTAATAATAAAAATAATAAGAATATTTTTTTTATTTCAGGTGAATCTTATTAAATTTTTACCATAATATTGACAATAAATTAAAATTATAAAAAATGCAAAAGTTAAATAAAATTATTAATTACAAATTCAAAAAAAATAATAAACAAAAGAAAAACTATTGCCCGACGTTTCGACCGTATTGCAATGGCCGTGGTCATGGGTTGACTCTACCGTCTACCCGCGACCCCGGCCGTTGTAATACGGTCGAAACGTCGGGAAATAAACAAGGTGTTTTACCTTAATTTACTCACGTAACTAGAAAAACATGTAAAATTTCCATAGGATAAGAGAGATTAGTTCGAAATTCAGTTGGCAAATTAGTCCCAAATTCACTAACAAGTGAAGTTAAAAATTAAAGCTATTAATAAACATTTAACAAAGGTTGAACAAACGAAACGTAGTTACCCAAAATTATTAAATGTAGATGATTTCCTGGACAAAGCAGGCAAATATCTAAAAATGTTTCTGCTTACATGTCAAAAAACACGATGTATTGGCAAGAAGAATAAATATTTCAAATGTTACGCTCTCCATAATCGTGTAATTGGTCTTACTATTTACTTAAACACGTACAGTACTCCCAAATTAATAATGCACATGCAGATCTTCGCTAATTGTCGTATTCCCGGAAACACTCGAATCATGGAATCGTAAGAGCCCTAAACAAGGCATTTGCATTTTGCACCTTGTTTAAAAGAGATAGGAGTCAATATCATGTGTGCACAATCGAAAACAAATCGGGCGTTCGGCAGCTGTCGCCGGTCAGCGAAATGTCTGTCAGTCGTCTTTATATATTGGTAGTGACTGCACGTGTTCTCTATTTGTGGAAATATATAGAGCTGCTATTACACACCCTTCTTGGTAAATATAATTTCAACATTAATTAGCTTATTCAGATTTAAATAGTATATTTTGAAAAAAGGAAAATAAATAACATATTTCACGTTTTTTTAATATTAAAAAAATAAAATACCTACATTAAATACATATTAAGTACTAGAAAAACATTTAAAAAATGAGATTTATTTAAATTAAATAAATAGATAAACATGCATAAAAAATATATACCTAACTCTGCCCATGCCATTTTCTTTCAGACGAATTCTTCCAAAATGGATAAATTTAAACGTGGAAAACCGCTTAATTCACAAGCACGGCAAATGGTATTTAATGTGTACCTTTATTTCTTAAATGAAGCCAATGTTTTCAACAGAGACCATGATGGTTATTTTAAAAAAATTCAAGACCGTGTTACAAAAGCTACAGGAATTTCGCGACGAACTTTGAGTAATATCTTAAACGAAAAAAAACATAATCAATCAAAGAAATTTTCTACACCGAAAAAAGGAAGACCTAAAAGTAGATTTCGGCTGGTACTTGATGATTTCGACTACTGTGTTATTCGTAATATGATATACAATTTTCAATTGACGCTGAAAGAACTCCCAACTGTAAATAATTTAAGAATAAAGTTGATCGAAGCTATTAATTTCAAAGGCTGTGCCGAGACTTTAAGGTTGATCTTGAAAGACATGGGGTTTAGGTTTCTGAAAACTGATAATAACAGACAATTACTTATGGAAAAACATGATATACGCCTAAAAAGGATCAAATATCTCAGAGAAATACAACAGCTGAGGAGTTCTGGTAGAAACATAGTATTTATGGACGAGTCGTATGTGCACACATCACATACTAAGGGTAAAACTTGGCAAGATAGCAACAAAAAAGGTATCAAACAACCCATTTCCAAAGGAGAGCGAATAATTATTGTACACGCAGGCAATGAAAAAGGCTTCGTCCCAGGGGCTCTAATGTTACATAAATGTGTCGACTCAGAAGGTGACTATCATAAAGAAATAAACGCGGAACGTTATCAAACTTGGCTACGCAATCAATTGATTCCCAACTTGCCTCCTAATAGTGTGTTGGTAATAGACAACGCCCCATATCATAATAAGCTGTCTGTGAAACCACCAAACTCAAACACATCTAAACCACAAATGACAGCTTGGTTACAACAACACAACATTCCGCATGACCCAAAGAAACTGAAACCCGATTTGTATAAAATTATACAAAGATACAAAGAAAATTACACAGAATTTGCCATTGACCGTATAATGGAGGAACATGGGCATAAAATTATACGATTGCCACCATATCATCCCGATTTTAACCCTATTGAAAATATTTGGTCCCAAATAAAGCAACACGTGGCCAAGAGAAATATTGCAATGACTGTGACGTCAGTTAAAGATGCTATATTAGAAAAAATCAATAAAATAGGACCAGAAGAATGGAAAAAAGTTTCTGATCATGCGGTTCAATGCGAAGATGAATATAGAAAATTTGAGCCAAGAATCGATAGTTATTCCGATAAACTGATTATTTACACAGGTGATAGCAGTGAGGAAAGTGTAAATGAACAAGAGCATAATGAAACTTCTGATGAATCTGCGATGTCGGGAATAGAGGTCTTCCTCGATTCTGATTAATTTTTTTATAATTGTATTATTTTTCTGGAATGATTAGTGCTGTAAACAAATTTGAACTGAGATTTTGATTATATTTTATGTAAACCTCTATTTGAAAACGTTTTTTTCTCCTTCTAATAAAACCTTATGTTATTTAAACCTTTTCCTCCATAATTACACCAACTTCGGTAAGACACTTGAAAACTAATCACTCCAACAATGATTGTAGCGTTTTCGCTATTTACTTACATGGAATTATCGAATCAAATTTCGTTACAGGTAAATCAAATCTGTTTTAGCACAAAACACATAATATATAAAATTAGGCATAGAGAAATTGCTCTTAACCACTCTATATAAATATCGTCTTTCGACGCTCGGGTAATACGACCGTTGCCGAACAATGACGAAGATTTCCGAAGATTTCTATGCGCATTATTACTTTTGGAGTACTGTACTTTCAAACATGAATGACAACCCAAATCAATCAATATCAAATCTAAACTGAGTTATCAACGAATTGAAAACCCTTATATGTTGAAGAGCACTGGAAAGGCTTGGTGGAGCTACTGAATAATCAATGAGTGTTTGATCAGCATTTCCTGTAGGTGTTAGAATAACCTAATAAAGCAAAAGTGGACCGCCTCTAAATTGAAATAGGGTTGACGCACGCTAAATGCAAATGATTGATGTAACGGATTTTGCTGTAGTCTGTAGCTGACGTACCGGTTTTGATGATGCGAACTGGCTTTACTGCGTAATGCTGCAAGCTACTTCTGATACGGTTTGTTTATTTAAATTTCTATTGAAGAAGGCAAGGTTTGTTGCTTCTGGTTTGTAGGTTCTCTTTCCAATTTTTATTACGTGTATGGTAGGATGGCTGCACCTTATCTAAATAAACAGTTTTTAAGCAAACAAATACTGTAAATATTGGCAATTTGATAAAAGTAGTCGTGAGTTTTTTTTATTTTCTTTTTTTTTATATACCTACGTCTTTGCCTGTTGTTTTATCAATACCTAAATTTAATTTGAAAAGAAAAGGCAAGAGCTAGTTGGACCATGCTCAGTGAAGGGCTTCGCATCCTTAAATAATTGTATCAGCAGAAGAGTGTATGTTCATGGGACTTACGCTCTTTTGTTGAGAAACGCAATTTTTCGGGAATAACCCAATAACGGTATATTCGAGCATGTCTTAAATAATTTTATATAAAGAATTTTTTAAGCGCTACTTTCTGTTTTTTTTTTCATATTTTTGGTGTCACGGTTCAAAAGTTAAGGGGGAGTTAATTTATGCAACTTTCGAAGCGATTATTTCCAAAAATATTCACACAATCAAAAAAGTTTATTAGAAGCCTTAAAATGTTTTTTAAAGACCTTCTTTAGAGATGTGATTACTTTTTTACCTGACTACGGTGAAGACAATAGGAGAGTATTTGATACAATTTTGAATAAGTAAAACAAGTGATGTGAAAAGATACATATGAAGGTCTCTGCGTAAAATTGTAATTATACTAAGATACGTAGGAACACACAAATGGATGTCGCTTTTAATTATCTAACAGTTTCCGTGGTCGCTTTATGCTACACCATTAACGCATGATGGGACAACCCTAATTTGATGATCCCTTATGGCGTAGAAAACACGCGCCATAGACAATTTGGATTCCATTAATTCCACTTCCAAAGTTTGCTAAAACTTTAGGCAACCCTAACCAAAACCAAGCGAGGTAAAGTCAACGAATAATTCTATTTTGCATTTTATAACGACACGACAAGAGTTTCAATTAACTTTATTCGTATTTTTCCCTTCCCTCTTTGTTAACGAGATGTGTGCATTCCGTTCTACGAAACAATTCGGTATGCAAATTTCATTGCCCTTCTCTTGCATACAGTTCTATCGTTATTGACATTGTTTAGATTGTACTGACAGATAGCTGATTAGCGGGTATAGGGGTATACCATAGACTACGATAACGTACGAGTGCGATGTCCACCAACCGGACGACGCAGGAGCGTCCTAAAGGAAATTCAAACTTCAGCACTTAGTCATAAGTTTCATATTTGCATGGAATTTACACTGCTTGGAACTCGGTTACATCCGCGCGCATATCGCAGCAGACGCTACGCGACGCTCGCGCACGCGGACGGAGCGCACAACTGCCGATGCGCGCGCTAATGTATTGTATTCTATTGTAGTTCTAGTCGCTGAGACCATGCCGACAGATGCGTGCGGGTTCCAGCAGATTATAGCCGTCGGACGGACGCGGTCGGCAGCTTGCGCATGAACTACGATGCGCTGCGCTGCGCTATACGTCGAGCGCTTGGTGGAAATCGCACATAATTTCCTTATGAAAATTTTGGAACTCCTGTTTCACCCTTTTGATAGTTAATCTTATGAAAATTCATTCTTATCGAATGCCTTGCCAAATTTTAGACTAATACTTGATAGAACAGTCAGTCACGGATTTCTCTTAAATATACATACAGATGGGGTAATGTATATTATTAGATAGGTTCCAGAGGTTAGGAACCGCCCCTAATATATTTTCTGTGTGTCCTGTGTGAATGTTTAATTAAACTAAAGTTGATGCAAAAGACTAAAGTAGGTACAGGCTAATTTATGAAGATTTATCTGCGTTTTCGGAGTCTTTGGCAAAAGCTAGCTCAGTTATATAATTGTGCTAGATTAAATTTCGTTAAGGCGTGTCTAAACACAGTGCCGAAATAGTTGGTTGGCTAAATCTAAATATATTTTGTATCTAGTCCACAGCAAAACTTAGCCCTGCGAACGCCGCGCGTGATTAGCCCGGTTCACACCGACCGAGCACGGTTCCCGAAGCAGCCTCGCCATTCAAATGCTCGTTCGGTGCGTACTTGGCTCGGGCGCCGTTGGGCGCACGTTGCCTCGGCTGAGCGTGCCTCGTGGTCGAGCCATCGGTTGCGGTAAACTGTACGCGCTCAAAGGTGCCTCAATGAGCGCTGTTCGCCCGATGTGGACGCTAGTTTCTGCTCGCGAGGTTATCTATTATATTATATGTTTTTCCCGACTAAATGAATATTTTTTTAGCTATATGTTTTTGTATTTACGTATGTTCCACCGAAACATATATTTTAAAACTATTGTTCATTTTGAATCCTCGTGAGGTTCGCCTCGGTGTTCCGCGCAAACGACTAAAGGCTTCCTCGCGAGGCCACGCCCGCGAGCCAAACATCGAGGCGTCCGCATGAACCTGTACTTGCTTGTTGCTTGGTGGGAATCCGGCTATTACCGTGCATTTGTCACGCTATATTTCAACACACCTTTAGAGTTCATGAAATCCCGGATGCGACAGTGATAAGGGTTAGCGGATGCCATATCTTCTACCCCCCTGCCGAACTCAAACTCCTGTAAGGATTTTACAATGATGTAGTTATACATCAGAATACCACATCTTGTTGTGGTGCGGTGGGAGTGTGTCTGACTGCTACGCAAGAGGTCGTGGGTTCGATCCCCACCCAGGATACAACTTTGTGTTATAAGCACGATGGTTTATTCTGTGTCTGGGTGTTAATTATCTGTAATATGTATGTATTTAGAAATATATAAGTATGTTCATCAGTTGTTTGGTTTCCATAGTACAAGCTCTGCTTAGTTTGGGATCAGATAGCGTTGTGTGAGTTGTCCAAAGATATTATTATTATTAAATAAAAATAGTGTTTTTATGTTTGTCCTCTAGGCGTTCTGAAACTATTGATCGGATTGTGATGAAAATAAAGTAGACTATTCTGGAGATAAGCGTGGCCGGGTCTGCTAGTTATCGATAAAAATCGAACATGATGCAGGCGAAGTCGCGGAAAAAATCTACTACATAATATGGCACTTATCGTTATCCTGAGGGATAACGATATCCAATCCTATTAAAGAGTACTAAGTGGGAGAGCAGGTGCTGTTCGCCTCTTGAAGAATAACGAATATTCAAACAGAGATTACAAAGATTTATTTTTTATTGTACGGATAATTTCAATAGCAACAAATATATTGGAATTTTAAAAGTAATGGAACGATTCATAATTTTTCAATACCATTTACGGTCCTATTCAGACTTCCTTCCGGAGGGAAGATGTCTACCAAACAATAAGGTAGATATGATGCATAATGTCCATGAATCTTTAAAGTCTGAGCAAATCAAGAAATTTCTTCTTTTCTTTTTCTTTTTTTATAAAAGACGACTCCCGCACTAGGGTACAAGCCCTGTGTCGCGGGGGACTTTACAAACATACAAGTCACAGACACAGAGTACACCCAGACTTGGGACAACAATTTGTGGATCACACAAAGTGGTATCTAGTGTGGGAATCGAACCCACGACCTCTTGCGTAGCAGTCGGACACACCCCCACCGCGCCACAGGAACATGGCGACAGATTACCGTTTTCTAAAAATATGTTAGTTTTCTTATTACCTATAGACATTTCTGTCTATCCAAAGGTTGTCTGAAAGAGATTGCTCTCAGCGATAAGCTAATCATTACGCATGTAATATGTGATTGTCTCCAGTCTTATAATTACAATTTAGTTTTTCTTAAAGAGTTTTCTAACTATATATCTAGTAGCTAGATAGTTAGAAAACTCTTTAATAAAAATTTAATTTAAGCCATTAATATTTGGAAAGAGATATAACGTATGATCAATGGTTTAATTTACAACGGTATGAAATTAAACCATTGATCATGCGTCGAATCTCTTTCCAAAAAAATTGGCTTAAATTTACATCTATTCTTTCTAATAAGTCTTAGATTTATATAAATTTATAGATTTTATGGCTATTAGATGACCCGCGCAATTTCGTTTGCGTAAATTTTCCCCATTTTTGCAAGATTTTTCATTGCTGCTCCGCTGTTATAGGTCGTAGCGTGCTGTTATATAGTCGATAAAAGAAGATTCTTCAATGGGCTAGTCTCCAATTAGTCAAATCAACAACTCCTTATGAAATGTCAAAACGCAAATTTAATCGGGACTTAACTGTTGGGATTTTAAATGGCAGGTTTACTTACTTTTGTTTATGGTTAATTAATATTTTTGTTTTTTCTGTTTACCTAGGAAACAAGCCTATTCGGACCAGTAGTTCCTGAGATTATCGCGTTCAAACAAACAAACTCTTTAGCTTTATAATATTAGTATAGATGACAATCTTAAAAAAGTTAAAGCAGTCTGCCTCCACAGCATTTCTTTCTATCAATCTCAGTCCTACATATCAACCCATATGATGTTCCACTGTTGGGTACTGATCTCCGTAGTAGAACCTCCGTAGTATTCTGATCCTGGGGGTAATTGCCATAATCGCCACGCTTAGCGAGCGGGTTGGCGATCGCAGTAACGCTTTAAAATACTTTAAATCCTCCGGTACAAAATCCCATAGTCGCCTTTTTTTACATTACTAGCAATCTTGTTAACCCCTCCAGCTAAGCTCAAAGGCTTGTGTTAGGAGTGGGTTCACGTCGGTAGTATAATGGTTAGGATTCGAATCCGCGACCTCATAATTGCGAGACCGATGCCTTAGCCATTTGGCTACCGCCGCTTTAAACGACACCCACGCAAGGAGACGGTGTGGTACTATACTTAACTTACAAGAGGTTAGGAAGACCACCCCCCTCTACCTTAATATATGACTGCCTCTGTGGCGCGGTGGGAGTATATCCGACTGCTACGCAAGAGGTCGTGGGTTCGATCCCCACCCAGGATAAAACTTTGTGTGATGAGCACGATGGTTTATTCTGTGTCTGGGTGTTATTTATCTATAATATGTATGTATTTAGAAATATATAAATATGTTTATCGGTTGTCTGGTTTCCATAGTACAAGCTCTACTTAGTTTGGGATCAGGTAGCTTTGTGTGAGTTGTCCCAAGATATTATAAAATTATTATATTTACCATCCCGTATAGTCACATTCACAATCCAATATCAAACAATAATTTAATCTTAAACCCGCAAATTTCGCCGCAAATCCAAACCAAATGAAAAGAAATCCTACAAATACCTAAACGATTAAAAGACAGTAAGGACGACTTCAAAGCCTCGGGACATCGCGCTACAGTGAAGTAACATCAAGTATAGCGAGATAGTAGGTGGGTAATAAGCGAAAAACATGACCTCGACCACAGTATAGGAAATAGCAGTATACTAAATTGGTAACAATGAGATAATTACGTGTTCCTAAGTGCTCTAAAAATTGGTGCTCTTAGTAGAATTCTCCAATTAGGTACGTAGTATGCCATTTTGAGCGTGAGTTTATCTATCGTATTATACAGAGTGTAACAGAAAAGTGTGGTCAAATTTCAGTGGCGGATAGGGTATGTTATCAGTATTGCACCTACCATGGTATAGCTGGTTTCATTAATATTACATAGTTAAAGCATATTCTTTTTGCCAAAATAAGTAGTGAAAGGCGTATGGCATAAGAATTATACCTCACCTGGTACAATTTAATATTTGATTGGATTATTATGGCATAAAACTTTTTAAGTCATATTTTTTTAAATAAACGAATGAAAAAAATAATAAACAAATTTTTAGGGTACTCTGATTTTGATTATATTAGGTATGTGCACACAGTATCATGAGCATATACCAACCCTTGAATATGACCACACCTTTCTGTTTCACAATGTTTAAGTTGAAAAACTTTCGCGATTTGTAAATCAAACGACAGTTCCCAATACCGGCGCTTCACGGAGGAGACGATGAGCGCTGGGCTGTATCAGTCTATCTGTGACCATAACCGTTGCAATACGGTCAAAACTTGAAGCAACAAAAAAATGTAACCTCAACTTTTTCATACAATTCAGGCCCTATATATTATTCGAGTATAAACTGAACTCATAATAATATTGATTCATAATCATCTACAGAATTACTTTTAATTCAGGCAACAAACTTTAAGGTGTAAACCCGCGTGTAGTCAAAGTATTTTTTTTTTTTAAATTCGCTTGTTCTTACATACACAATTTTGATTTTTATATGGCATAGGCACCAGATAAAATTGATAATTTGATTATTAATTGATTTGTTTATGTATTATACACTTGACAAAAATAATAAAACGTTTAGGTATATTTCTACTAGCTTTCGCCCGCGGCTCTGTCCGCGTGGATGTCGGTTATCACGATAAAAACTATACTATACTAGTAATGTCCTTCCCCGACTCAAGCTATCTCCATACCAAATTTCATCTAAATCGGTTAAGCTGTTAGAGCGTGAAAGCGTAACAGACATACAGACAGACAGAGTTACTTTCACATTTATAATATTAGAATGGAAGTACAGATAGATTTATTTGTTAAATTTAACCTCTTCAATATTTACATTATTATCGATGGACTATAAAATCTTTTTAAAATTTTTAGTTTTAATTGGCAAAATTTCAATGTAAAACGAACATATTACATTACCTGAATCTATTCTACGTTAACAAACTATTATTTTGTCTAAAAACGTAAATAATAAATAAAATACGCATAGTTTTAATACTATATATGTAGGATGCACAGTGCAGAAACCTTATCGAAATTATTCAAGTTTCAAAAGCCCACCCGTCCGAGCTATAGGGAGCTAGCCTATCCCCATTTTTATCCAGGAATTCGAATTAGACTACTGTTAACATTTCTTTACTGTGTCACAGGCCAAATGACAAAAGGAATCAGAGATTTGAATTTAAATGAACACGAAAATGAAAAATATCAAAGCGATTCGCTCTAACTTTTTGCTCTTGTTATGTATTCCAATTCATTATTTTTTTGTCTGTTGTAATCGTTGAAAATATTTTTTTTATTTTGTGTTTTCGCTTTTTCGGCACCTATGAATGAATACCTATCTATATTATAATATTTTATCTCTTTGCCTTAATATTTCTAATTACCCAAGGGTCGACAAATGGTCGTTATTCATATTCTAATGATGATTATTATTCTCTTTTTTACGGAATATCTAACATGATGTCACTGATGGGATTCAATGGATTTTTGTAGATGAAAGGGATGAGGTTGTACTAGGTAAGTACTACAACAATTAATGGATCAAACAAGGTGGTGTTACGTTATTGATCCGAAGATGCTCAGGTGGACAGGAGGTATAACTAGGCTGGATCATGTCAGAAACACGCATACTTATATGCACCTTAAAAGTGAAACCTATCCCAGATAAACGACAGGGTCCTTATTCACTATGTTTTATTCGTTTTCACGGCAATACCGCGCGTAGTGCCGCATGCGCGATACGCTCAAAGATGTCCGCGCGCGTGCGCGATGCATTTCTAAGCGCAACTCTCTTTAAACCATTATGACAAGATTTTGACAGTTAGAAGCGCGGGTTTGGCGCGAAAACAAAAAAGATAGTGTGTAAGGAACCAGGACAGCCTTCTACGGTAGTACGGACATGTTTTGAGACGACCATCCGACATGACCAGCAAAGTGTAAGATATTGAAATTAAGCCTTGAGGACAAGGAAGACCCCGAATCACAAGGATGTCGTAATAAACAAAAGAAGCCCAAGTCAACTAAGAGACAACCCAGTAGCCTGGAGACGTATGGTACCTTCCGACCGACCACAAATAAAATGGGAAAGGGCCAGGCAAAGAAAAAGACATCCCGCTGCCTGATGTCTCGTGTGGGTATCGAGCCCACGACCTTTTGTGTAGCAGCAATATTACTCAAGTTACTAATAGTCAAGTGAGTACTGTATTTGATTAGTAACCCAATTCCCCCACCCTCCCCATTTCGTCAATAAAACTTTACTGAATCCATACTACAAAATATGCAGGTGTAAGTTTTGTATAACGAGGCGCAATCAATTTTAATTGGACTAACTATTTGCCCGTGGAGGCCCGAGTTGAGTAAGTCTCATTTAAAACAGTTAGTTCGTGTTTTAATTTTGTCGACTTGCTATTTAGTTTATGATTGCTTCTATCTGTAGTCTTTACATTGTGTAAAACAAAATCGCTTCTCACTATCTGTTTCTATAGGTACTCTTAGATCTTCTAAACTGCGCAGCAGGTTTTATTGACATCTTCATTTTCATTCAGTTAAATACGCACTTTATGTAATAATAGAGTTAGTAAAGTCTGGTCGGCCGTTATTAGCCGCAATGTCTCAAGAACTACAACTCCTATTATAACAATATTTTTAAGCTATTGCATAGCTTTTATCGCGGGCTTTGAGCGCGGCGACCGAATATAGAAATTCCGTAACGAAAATAAAACCTAACACCGCCCACTCGGCCTACCATGTAGCTCGGCCGAGCGTTCGCTTTATGTATATGTATATGGTACGACTGTACGAAGCTCGCACGGATCGAGACGAGCTGCTCCGAAATGTAATGAAAAGAAAAAAAAACTGCATAAATTGATAAAAAATGCTATGCAATAGCTTTACTGCGGCAGTCCCCAAGTGCCACATTTTATACTATATATAGCACGTTTATACAGCAAAGTTTCGAATGAACACTGTCAAGCTTCAACTCAAAGGAACCAACGAAATAGTTTGAACTTTCCATTTGGTCTAACGGAAAACAAATCGCATTAATATAAGTTCATCCTTGATGTTATATTGCTTTATTGCAACCCTCTTTTTACATGAGACAAAATGTGAATTATCTTCAATACGACTTAACAAAGCTAAGAACCAACCTGATTAGCTTTGCAATAAAAAAACCACATACAACTCTGTCCACACGTAAGTGCTACTATGGCACAGGCCGATATATAGACATAAACGTTACTTTTTTTATAACATCCGTTTGCGTAGCGTATAATAAAACTTGAACAAATACAAATTATTTTGGATGTTGGTGTTGAGTCACGTTTCATCTGTACCAACATTTTGATTAAAATCGTTAGAGCCATTTTCGAAAAGATTTATACAAATCTCATAATATAATATTCAATATTAGATAGATAAATGCGTGCGAGCCCGCGAGGCACAGCATAAGTGTGAAATGCATATAACATAGAAAGTTCTACCAAATTCAGATTAGTAACTTCCTGGTTTCAGATTACTTAAACGTTATCGTTTATACCATATCGGCCGAAACTGCACTTTGGTTCACCAATTAACTGTTAAAAGTTTGGTTTCAACTTGTGTAATGTGTGGAGTTTATAGGAGTTGAGTGAGTATGTTTATTTTTCTTGTAGTTTTAAGGAATTTAAATGAGCAAGAAATTGGATGAAAGTTTTCTTTTCGAGGTCGGCCGGTAATAAATTTTTGGTTATTTTCAACTAGTTTTAGTCCGCAGCTAAGCCCAACTAACATATCTTATTCCTTTTTAAGGTTCATTTCCGTGCATCGCGACCGATCGCGAGCCGCTCGCGGCTTACGACAAGCGGCTGAGGTAAGTGACAGACGCGCGCGGCCGACGACTGTCGTATGCTGCGCGCGCACTGTGAATATTGTCGTATCGGCCGCGAGCGTCAGCCGCTTGTCGTAAGCCGCGAGCGGCTCGCGATCGGCCGCGATGCTCGGAAATGAACCTTTAGCCTCATTCAAAACCCCTTCTCAAAATTTTAAAAAAGAATGAATGAATAAGTCAGGACTTTCATTTTGATTGTACGTTTTCTTTACATCTTAAAAAATATATTACTTAATTGGATCACAGATACAACTTAATGTACATACCTACATTGATTGAAAATTAATGTAGGTAATATTAGACAGATTTAAGTACACACTCAGCGAATTGCTACGTTGGGGAAGACCACACCACAACCTACCAACCTTGTTAAACTTATCGGAATCTATTGAGATCTAGCCACTCGTTAAGTGGTGTTGAGGTATCTTACCTACTACATTTTCTGCATCAACAGTTATTAACAAATATCTTTTACCTGTGAATCAACCTTTTTTAATCACCGTTTTATTATACGATTTGAAAAGACAAGCAGATCGAAAGACTAACAAAAATACAGTAATGAGTTCACATCATTACTTTCCGGAAGAATCATTTATTTCCCTGTACTTAAGCACTATAAACTTTATTTAGGTGTTATAATGCTAATGATGATCACTTACTTGTAATGGGTTGCAGATCGTAACCGTCTGAAGCAATCACAGTGATGTTATGACCGTCCACTGAAAGCTCAATAGGACAGTTCAGGAATTCAGCGTTGATCACTCGAAAACGATACTTGTAGCCCTGAAAATATGGTTCAGTTTTAAGTGAATGATATTCATAGTCGTTATGTGTTCTTGTGTGAGAGTAAACGATACTTGAGCTAGCTTCAATAATCGAGGATTGTCACAGCTTAATCTGCAAATAGCTGTAGGCTGTAGGTTATAGGTTAGGTTTGACATTAGGCATTCAAAGTTACAGACATCAATATTTTAGAGGTTATTTATGAATCTTTGAATTTGAATAGAGTATGAAATATATATCTAAGTAGTTCTGAGTTGTGATAGTTTGGAGATTCAGTAGGTACTGAATCGAATAAAATAAATGGAAAAACCCGCATAGTGTGATCTATCGTAACTGGACTTCGATCATTCGAACTATTCGATTGACCAAGCACAGTGAAGTGCTGTCCCTTCCTAATTTAGAATTAATTAAGCGCATAGAGTTAAATGTTGATGAACTTTCGCGATTTGTACACTTTGATTTTGGATTGGATTTGTTTGTTGCCCGACGTTTCGATGGTATTGCAACGGCCATCTACCCGTGACCACGGCCGTTGCAATACGGTCGAAACATCGGGTAATAAATATGGTATTTTACCTTAAATTATTTACGCGACTAAGACCTGTAGTATATATATTTTCATAGCGTATAGAGTTATCAATCACCTTAGAGCTACTCGTAATTTGTTTATTTTTTACGAACATTTAAGAGCAGTCGCTTTTTGTGACTTTCTTTGTGTTTTGCTCAATTATTCATCTGCCCGTCTTTTTTCACACACCAAATAACTTGAAAAATGATAAATGCCACCTTTAGCATCGGATAGTGACCGATGATTTAATCACTCCTTGAAAACCCTATAATGGATCCAAATACTTCAGTCCAATGTGAATTGAAGCGTTTGTACTCATCATAGGGCTTCCAAAAACTGTCCAACAGCTTTTGGAAGCCCTATGATGACACCAAACAGCCCCCTTTATTTTTGGTTCTTGTATGTGTATACAAGAACGAAAATCGAAACGAAGCTGTTTTAGAAAAACATGCTATAAAAAAATTCTGTAGAGCTAGCGATATCGTGTTAATAATCGTGTTTTGGCGATTTTCTGCTAATATTGAAAATCGACAGTTCTTGATGCTAAAGGTAGGTACCATAACAGCTCCAATAAGGATCATAAAATCTATCTCTGACCCACCTGTTCAACAGTAAACCTTGCTGCCTTCATATAAAGAGGTTTCTCCGTATCATTATTGAAGACTTTAAACCTGCCGACGCCATTGATGAGAAGCGTAGGAGGTTTGTTATCACCGCTGGAGTGGTGATGGTCGGTGAACATCGGGGTGGCCAGGTCGTGGATCCAGTCTGTTACTAGCATTACATGTTCTGATCTGTAAAGAAAATTGACAGAGTCAAATACTAGGTAATAAATTTGTGAAAGAAAGTGTAACGATTTTCAATTATTCCATTGTCCTATAATTGTGTGTTGTCTGTAAAGTCGGTTTACGGGCGATAATTTTATGTGATAACGTCATAAGAAAACATTGATGACATTGAATAAACAACCATGCCTGTGACACCTTTTTTTTAATTGTATCGCATGTCGCTGCAATCGCCAAAACATTGATGACATTGTAATAAACAACCATGCCTGTGACTTAGTAGATATGATATTTAGTGTGATTTAGTGGATATGGGTGCATACTTTAGCCTAACAGCAGGCGGAACGGACTTGACCGGAACGTCACCGGAACGTGAGCGATGACGTCACACTTTTTCGTGAGTGCAGTCGGTTAACGATTAAATTACGTTATTTGTCAAAAGTCAATGTTATGTGGTGTATACTCCTATTCCCTCACATATCCCAGATTATGGTAATGTTGCATAAACTTCAAAGAAACCCGTCATTTGTTACACCATTTTGTCCACAAAAGGCTTGCAGAAATCCCCAACAAACCTTTACTTAAATCAACTACAACGGATTTATACTCCACTCCTTCTCTAACTAAACATGTACCGCAAAATACCGAGAAAACAGAATCTAACCTTCATACATATTTAGCTTGATAGGTATCGCTCACGGACACGAATCTCAGACCAATTCGATACACCTTTGTTCGGAACGCGTCCTGAGATTACAGTTGAAAAAAATCTGATCCACTCACTCCCCGTCGAAGCTTTCTCACTTCAAGTAAAGAAACAATGTCAAACTCAAGGTCGTATCCTTCACAATTCCTCGACTCATACTCGACTCAGCTTTAAGGTAGGCATGTAGAGTGACCGAGTAAGGCCGGAACTCCAATAAAGCAAAGACGAGACGGCGGAGCGGATATACGTTTTAAAAAGCCAATAGAATTTTGTTATGCACACATCTCTACTCAGCTTAGGTACCCCTGAACAGAGATGTCCTATGACGTGATGGATGTCGAGATGTGAGCTGTTCCTCGCTGAGATTGAGCTGGGCCGCGGTTCAATATCGAGATGTGAGTTTCACATCGCAAGCGCAGCGGAGACGAGATCTACGAGATCGCTGAGCGAGGTTAGGTAAATGTTCTCTTGAAAAATTCTATTAAATCTTAACAAACACATCCCTCGTTACGCATCCTTGCATATCACAGGTGGAAACGCAGCCTATGTGTCCGTGAATGATGTATATGTGCCGATTCCATGATAGTTACCTTCTGTACTGTTCACTTTTTGGGTTAGTACAAACTTATTTGGACACGTGTTTTATTGTGTACAAAAAATATTGACATAATCTGTACCTGTGACACAGCAGTATGTTGTAGGTACACCAAATAACGCTAACAGATTTATATAGTCTGTTCTAGTATATTGTGTTGCAGAGTTTAACAGAGTTTAGTGTTTTAGAACGAGTTATATTGGATAGTTGGTTGGTTTATATTAAACGAGGGTTTTGCCCCGGCTCTGTTCAACTACAATTTACGACATACGACATGACCCATTTTTTTAGGGATCCGTAGCCAAAATGGCAATACGGAACCCTTATAGTTTCGCTCTATACGTCCGTCTGTATGTGTGTCGGTCTGTCCACGCTTTAAATCAAAGAACCTTAGTACTAGAAAGTAACAATTTTACACGAATATACTTAAAAGTTACGCCCATAAAGTGGTAGAATAAAATCTTGAAATTTTTTCAGGTACAATCGTGAAGTGCAGATGTTATTTTTTTTTTCTCAGCTAACACCAGCTTTTTTTCCCAGCTAGTGTGGGGTGTCGTTGGATAGGTATTTTAAAAATATTTTGGGGTTGTGAATGTTATAATTTTTTTAATTTAGGCATATGTTTGTGCCTCGCCCAGCCAGCTAAATGGTTGTTTTTGGAGATGTGAAAAAATTGAGGGTAGTAGTATATATAATGAAATTACAAGGAAAATTATGACGGGTAAGTATGCTTTACAAGTTTACGAGTAACAAATTGTTTGTACAAATTCACTTGAAAATGACTTATACCTACATGTGACGTCGTTAGTAGTATGAAATAAAAACAACAGAAAACCCACTTCTTATACCACATTAGTGTGGGCAGCTACGGAACGGCCAGACATGCAAACTGGGCAAGTTTTATTATGATTGATATGCTAAAATGTGTTTAAGAGATTTCAAAAAGCAAATACAACGAGGGGATAAAATAATTTTAAAGAGAAATTGCCGCCCTCTAATTTTGACTCAATACCTTAATAAGGTTGATTTGTAATATACTCTTATCCTCCTGTTCGTGGCTTCTTTATATTAGGTATGCATAATAAATGTGCCTTATTAGTTTAAAAAAATATTTAATAATTCAACCCTTTGCCACCTACCACCTGTTTTAGGATTTATGACCGTAACCTACGGACTATTTTACTGGAGTAAAATCTTTGTTTATTGTGAGGTTTGGACCGTAATCCTGACAAAAAACAACGATTTTACATCGGGGTCTCAGAGACATGTAGGTGGTTGTGTGACAAAAGTAAGTGGTAGGTTAAGGGTTAATTTTTTTTTTTTTTTTTCAAAACTGATTTTACAAAGCTATTTGGTGTAATGTAAAGAAGCCAGGAGCGGGAGATTATTAGTATACACAAATCAACCTGTATACAGAATGTCGATTTACGGCCGGCTCAATAATCTAGCTATCGATGGATTTAGCTACTAGAGGTACAATTTTGACATATTTTGTATGTATCTTATGTCAAATATATAGCTGTAGTAGCCAAATCCATCGATAGTTAGATTATTGAGACCGGCTGTTAGTCTGTCGAATCCTAGCGGGGATCACCTCCCCATCAGACCGAACCGGACCGGACACTGAACCGAAATTAAAAAAAAGAAACACAATTTTTCGTGCGAAATCCCACACGACTTTCTTTGGTTTAGTACCTAGTTCAGGCAGGGTACCAACATGAACATGTTAATAAATAAAATTCGAATCCGAAGAATTCTTCGGATTCGAATTTTGTTTTTTTTTTTAGTAAACAAACTATTGTACATTTAACCTTAATTCTGTACAATCCACAGCGTTTCCACGTATTACAATAAGAGTACAGAATACTGACTACAGTGCTTTTAAATTTATGTTTAAAAAAAAAAATGAGGATTTTTTTTTTATATCCCACCCACCCCTTCAGAGATTTGACTGACTAAAACGGCACCCTGTATAAACTAGATATGTCTTTCTCTGAGCTTTAAACTGGTTCAAGTTCTAATTTCGTCTACATTGAATAAATAACTTCAGAGATTGCACCGCGATAATTTTAAACTTGCTAGTGGCCAGCCACCTCATTAAATTTTGTTCTATTATGTCCGTGACTGTTTGACCACAGATGTATTTGACAGCGGCAATAATAACGTCAACAATAAACATTTTAATTTAAATTTAGCTTGAGCTAGACCAGCCTGCGCACGATCATAATATAGGTACTAGAGTTATATCGAATATTTAATGATGCCGGATCTTATTGGGAAAATACGAGTACGGAATATTATAACCAGGATATGCTTACGTACTGTTTAAGTATGCAGACGCTATCATGCCGATCTGAGTTAAAAGTTCGGGGTCTAAGTTGTAATAATCTTAAAATGGGGATCTAACATCTCTCATCAGATAATAGCCAACTACGCAGGATATGTTAAAGTGCACAAGTGTATAGACAGACACACGTATCTATTCCCACACTCTTATAGTCCGATAGGACAGAAATCCGAGACAACCGGAGAGAGATTAGGCGCAGGACTTACGGCTTAACGTGCTCTCCGAGGCACGGGACGTTGTGACAATGACTGCCTCTGCACACGGGACACCACTTTGTGTAATCCACAAATTGTTGTTACGAGTCTGGGTTTACTTTGTGTCCGTGACTTGTATGTTTGTAAAGTCCCCTGCGACACAGGGCTTACTGCGGGAGCCGTCTTTAAGAAAAGAAAAAAATAAAAAAAATGTTCGACAACGGTCACTTATCTATGAATTGGCAGTGGTAACGTTGCCTAACCTCACAGATATCTAGATCTGCTTAGTCGGATCCAGGATTTCATTCTGAGGGGGGCACGAGAGGTGTGGCAGTGCCGGATCTAACATGCTTTGCGACGGGGGTAGGGGGGGTGAAGTGTCAGTCGAATACATGACGGCAAGTGGCTGCCCCACAAGAGATAAATGGGCAAGAAATTCAATACAATACCAGAAAATTCAGTACACAAACCAACCGTCTGCCTACATGCCCCCGTCTTCCCCCTGGATCCGCCTATGTCAGTCGCCACCAAGTTTGGGACTTCTTAAAAGCACTGGGACTTCCTATACGTACCTATCATAATCATACAAGCTGCCATGATGATCCTGAGACTTAGGTTTCCTGATGATAAGTGCACCAGCTGCGCCGTCCGCCCGTTGCATACCGGAATGGGAGTGCCAGAAATGTGTGCCTGAATGCGTCGCATTGAACTGATACCTAAAACAATATCACCATGAGAAATAAATTTATTGCAATGTGGGATTGTGAGTCCCACGTTATTAGCAATCCTGTTAACCTCTCCAGCTAAGTTCAATGGCTTGTGTTAGGAGTGGGTTCACGTCGGTAGTATAATAGGTAGGATTTGAACCCGCAACCTCAAGATTGCGAGTTGATGCTTTAGCCATTAGGCTAACGCCGCTTCAACTAACATTAAATCAGTAGAGCAACGGGCAATGACTATTATATCAGAACAGTTAAAGTTAATATTTCTTTAACCACCACGATTGACCCGCTGAACAAATTTGACTGACGAGCATTGCGCTGATACAAATTCATAAACAAACAATATCACAATGAGAAATAAATATACCTGTCACAATATTTTGCAACTTTTACGGCTGTATACGCAAACCCAGCTCAACTTTAAGGCGTATTTTTTCTGGTGCTGTCACTATTACTTTAAAGTGAATTATCGTGACAGAACATTTTAGTATCTCTTGGGCACCGAGGGGTAGCATTCACAGACTGAATGCCTTTAAAAAAAAACGTGATCTCGAAAAGTAAGCTATGAAGTTAATTACGGCTGTCGTGAACACATAAAATGTCTACCATTCAATCATCAAGAACATTGCCACCCTTTTATAGTCATAATCATGTTATACTTTTTTGAAATGCTTAATTTGATACTCATATTGCAGTATTCAAAACAACTTTTTTTCACATATCTTTATTTTGACATCTCACAGCCGCTATGTTTGTTTTTTTAATCGTCACATATCTAAAAATACTTGGGCGATCAAGACAAATCTAACGACGTCTTAATTGTATAAATCCGTTCAGTGGATTGTGAGACATCAGGTAATAAAGAATATTACTTATACACATACATACAAGATGCGAAAAACATAACCCAAGAAGGGTTATGTTTTTCGCGCACAGTCGGGTAAAAACAAATAAAATGTACGCAGACGAAGTTGCGCGGGACAGCTAGTTCCCTTTATAAATCAGTCAATAGATTGCACATATCATATGACACCTCTCTATAAAAAAACAAATGACGTTACAACAGTCATTTGTTTTCTCGTGGTATTTGGTTTCTCCAATAATATTGACAGGTAATTAAAATAAAGGATAATTATGTTAAAAAATCCACTGATTCATACTTATTGGTAGTATGCATTGTTCTTATTCACTATTTATTAGTTAGATATACTAAATTATAGAAAACGTCATATCAACGTCAGCGACGCCTTTGTGAATCAATTCGCTCAGCGGTTTGAAAACCACAACTCACTGTACACTTCAATTGGCTTTGTGATTAGGCAATCATTACCTGAAGGTAGTCGCAGGTGGAATAGGACACTGGGTGACATATGGAGTCCCATCCATATATGGCGTCCCTCTCTGATGCTGTCCATGCCAATGCACAGTGGTTCCTTCAGTCATCAGGTCATTTTCTACATCTACTATTATACGGTCGTGTTGACACACCTGAAACATGGTACAATTGTTCGGTTACATTAATAATAATAATAATAATAAAAATTATTTATTCACTTAGGAAGCAAAATACTACACTTGTGAAAAGTCGATTCTACATTTACTGGTAATGCCTGTTCGCAAACAATAGGTAAAGCCCGAGAAAAGAACAGGCAATAAAAACTCGTGGCCACTCTTTTCAAATTGCCAATGTTTGCAATGTTTCTCTGTTTATAAACTGTATATGCAGGTAAGGTGCTGCCACCATTATATTTTACACCATATTAGAGGACTGATGCAAAAAAAGAGGTCAATAATATTAGAAGAGTACACGAGATCGGATACATCAGCCTCAATGGGCACAACATAGTAGGAGCATCCACTTACGATGTAAGATTCTCGACAAAGACAAAAAATATATCTATTCTTGTTTCTTCTAAGGCCTTCACTATTGAATTCTGGCCACATGACTCGCAAAATCGTTGTATTGTGTGACTTAGATGACGAGACTTTAAAGTCGCAACTTTTCGAGATTGTCTTACTAACCAATAGCATTTACATATCGTCTCATATAAATTCCATCAGCCGAACAATGCCAAATTGAACCATCTCCTACCACTCGAATACTTAGCTAATCGTCCTATTTCAAATGAGGAAACGCTCCGTATCCTCTCGAAACGTTGTTATCTTGTACACTAAACATCTCAAATCTATTTCATGTTTCCAGCAAAAGCCAGCGTAACTAGACTAATGTAGTTAACTCCAACAATTTGTATGACGCCAAAGCTAATTCATTCCATAGACTTCACGCTGTTGTGACGTCGTGACGAACTTTGAGTTGATACACAGAATTTATACGGAATAGTTAGCGATGGAAGTCTCACTTACAAATCATTTGAGTACTAGCTAGCTGTCTGTGTGTTGATGCTGTATCTCTAATGAAACAGTTTATAACAACACTCATTTTGGAGGTTTCATCTCTGTACAATTTGTTAAGCTACTTACGCCCTCAGTTGTATTAAAATTAGTTTTCCAGGAAAATATTCCTTTTAACATACAATGTTGACAATTGTATAAACATGAGAACTATAAAAAGTTATATGTTACTGTTAATAGGGGCTTTTTGAATATGTATAATACGAATACAAAGTAGACCACAAAAACTTCAAAAATAAACCCGAATATAAGAGCAACAAAAATATACAATGTAATATTTAAGTCTCATAACAACACTTTCCCCAAAAAAAAATAGTTAAAAGGCTTGTATATATTTTCTCTTTGGAGAAAAATTACAAAATAATCAAAAGTACTCACCTCCACGGCAGGACCGGGCATTTTTCTATTAATAACGTTTAGAGCTCGATTCACACCATCAGCTGGTATACAATCAGGTCTAGAGCAATCAGTCAAATTGTAAGGGCAGTCGTAACAAGCCTTGCTCATAGTTTGATACCATTCAAGCACAAAGTGGTAGTAACAAATCATGGGCTCTTCACCTTCCCTGCATTCTCTATGACACGGATGGTCTCCATCTATCAATTCTCCAGTTACTTCATCATATCTTACATGAGCCCTTATTTTGGCATCATTAACATTTCTACTTATAATCTTTCTTGCTTCATTTGCTTTTAATTCTCTTACAGGGTGCTTGATGGGGCTTGAAGATTTTTCGTATTTAAGTCCGTTAATAGTGTTATTAGGTTTTACTGTAATCAGAACTCTTGAAGCGCTTTCTATTGCTTCATGAGGTTTTGGATCGTCTACTTTAATATTAGATTCTGCTGATTCCATGAATTTTGTGCCATTTTGGTTTCTTGTTTCTCTATCGCTTAGTGTATATTCATTTTCGATTGTTGTTAGTTCAACTGGTTGTGTTACTTCTGTCTGTGTGTTGATGCTGTATATGCCTGAAACAAGATTGTATTGTTTTAAAAAAAAGTATAACAAAAAGGAATCGTCACAGCGATGAGACAAAAATGGTAGTCCTAAATGTAGAACTGCTTACCCTAAAGATTAACAAAACTATAATTAAGAAGTACTTTGTGATTTTTGAGATAAAGCTGCGGTAAGGAGGGGAACTTTGGGTATTAACCCTCCCCCTTCTCCGATTCGGTTTAACCAAAACAACTATATTTATTAACAATGGTTTTATTGAACCCCATTGAGGCATTTCTACATTTTAATCTCTTATAAAGGAAGAGTCAGTGTGTTTTTTTAAGATAACTAGCAATTTGGAATTTTGGGTCCCATATTACTAGCAATCCTGTTAACCCCTCCAGCTAAGCTCAATGGCTAGTGTTAGTAGTGGGTTCACGCCGGTAGTACAATGGGTAGGATTCTAACCAGCCACGATTGCGAGTCCGATGCCTTAGCAATTAGGCTACCCCCAGCCGCTTCAAAGATAAGAGGTTTTATTGTTAAAGTACTGCTCTTTCTCTTTTTGGACTCTACAAATCCCCCATTTTCCCCAAAAAATAATTTTGGGTACCTAAGGTGGTCTTTATTTATTTATTTATCTCTCTGGTCTTTATGTAATGTCTTCTATATATCACTATAAGGTGAACTGGAAATACTTGAAAGTATATATTTGAATAATTGATGGAAGTCTATTACGATATAAAATTGTAACCGCGGTCATTGACATGAGTTCAAATATTCAAATTCAAAAGCATAACATTATTATATGCTAATACTTGATATTAAAATAGCAGAGGTATTGGCAAATATTATATTTTAAGTCACATTTATATTTCCATTCCAGTTGATTCTCTATTTATTTAGCAAGAGTTTGATATATTTAAGAACTTTGTAAAATATCCAAGTTAAGATGTCTAACAAGCAACTTTTCCAGAACGTAAAAGCTTTAAAATAAAAAGGACAATAAAATTAGATATGTTTTTTTTTTGCCTGCGTAAGAGAGTTATGTTTTTTGAGTGTATCTTTGGAACGCTCTAGAGCATAAACGGCTAGATGGATTTTAGCTTGAGAGGTATTGTTAAATTCATCTCAGTTGTAATAGTGACATATCAAAATTAGAAAAAAAATGGTGCAAAATTATTTTAGTTCTTAATTTTAAGCAGTAAGGTTTTTTGCTTCGTAATAATTTAGGTTCTTTAATCTACAATGTTACTATACATATAGTTATCAGAGAACTGAAAGGGGCATGTTACCTAAATATTACTACTGTCCCCGGGTGACATAGACTACTTTTTATACCTGTATTCCCACGGGAACGTGAACTACGCGGGTAAAACCACGAAGCGTCCACTAGTGTGCACTATAAAATAATCGTCGCCTGGGATAGCCTCCGTGGGAGATAAAATTTTGTAAGAACTTATTATTCAAACGATAATGCAATTTATGTTTGAACGATAAATTGATATTCTGTAGTGTTTATCATCTTTGATATTGAATACACACTTTACTGAGCGCCTGCCCTGGACTATACTACGTTATTGCAGCGAAATTGCAGTTAACCTAATGACAGGCGTTTAGAAAATTACCTAACAGCGAGTAACCACCAAATAAAGTACGGCTCAGATTTGATATGTGAATTGTTAATTTGTATTCTTTGCCAATAATTATATTTTTATTATTTACAGTCGTTTCTTGATTATTTTACGATATTAAGCAAGGCTTTGTTTTAACTTTACTACGACTCAACTAACTACCAGATCTGTTTGTTATTACATTTTTAGTTAGTTTTCTATTTTATCAGATCTATACTTCGCTCCAATCTTATACAAAGGAATGTAAAAATTATTCAAATTTAAATTTAAATTTACTGCAGGCATGTAGGGACAGACGGACCATTATGAGTTTCAATCCGTAAGAGACAAAATATGCACGAGCTATATTTACAAATTGTTATATGGGTGTCGTAGCTACCCAGAAGTGGGTATAAGAAGTGGGTTTTCTGTTATTTTTGTTTCATACAACAACGTATACCTATAAGTATTTTTCAATGGAATTTGTACAAGAAAATTGTTTTAATCTGAGTCTTAGAATATACATTAGGTATTTGATTTGGAAATTTGCTATTCGAGATATTAAATATAGTATATTAGGTAGGAAACTCGCCAATATAGCGTTTTTTTGCGACAAAAAGATTCATTAAATATGTTTATACGGAACAAATAAAATTAAAAATGAACCAAATATAAATGAAAAAAAATGAACGAACTTTGTTTTTGGTCGTGCCTCATGATGCCTTATGCATCAACAGCCTGTATCAGTTTACAGCTGGACATAGGCCTCTCCTAATTTACGCCATAACACCCGGTCGTCCGCCTTCTGTATCCAGTCTAACCAAGCGACTTTCTTTAAGTTGCCGGTCCACCTGACCAAAGGTCTTACCTTACGTTTACTAAGTAACGGTTTCCACTCAAGGACTCGTTTGCTCCAGCAGCCATCAGCCCTACATTCAGTTATGGACACCTTTTAGCAACTACAGCGTACTTAACCTACGAGCTATGTCGGTATCTTCGGTTCTTCGTCAAATGACATCGTTGCGTATTAATTCTACAAAGCAATTCCAAAAATAACTTGCTCGCGATATCTCCACAAATGCCTTAAAGCCTCACTTGACAGATTCCCGTCCCTCTCTTTCTTAAAACAAAATGGAACACGAGAAAAATTCAACCTAACCGCCCCAACCCTATCAACAATCATTACGGTTACATTTGAATTGTAAATCCGAAATCAGTCGTTTGATTTAACCCGTCTCATCGTATTCCATTAAACGTTTAGGGATATTTAAGAACCAATTTTCCTTAACCCTAAAAAGTGTTCGGGATCATGTTAATTTGATGGTGGATAGTCGTTACCGGTTAATTGGTTAAGTGACTTCATTTCTTTAGGCTATGGTAGCTACTATTAGCCATGATTAGATGTAGTAAGGGAAAATGTGGACTAGTTACTGCCTGATTTCTTGCAATCAAATATTCGATGAGCTTTGACGACTTATCCACTCCCAGAAACTCGAAGTCTTTTGAAAGATTTTGGTACTTCGAAGACAGGCTGTGCAATTTGAATAAATTAATCGACTGTGGCTTGCGTATTCCATATAACAGCTTTCAAAAAGTCAAAGTCTTTCGCCTCACGACTCTCAATACATCTTAATTTATGAATACGGAAAGCATCAAAATTCAGATATCAAAGTTTGTTTTGAAAATTTTAATTAAATAATCAAGTTTTAACTGTTGATTAAGTTTTAAAAGTCGGTCAAACGTCTTAGCTAAGTTTGTTTGGATTGTACACTGTAGAGGATCGAGGTTTGAAAAGCCCAACTTTGGTGCCGTTAGCTTTGATTTCCGTTCTGGAACTCCGTTTTAATTGTGTAGATGGAGCTGTGAGCATTCATGGAAATATTAATTCCGCTAACTGGTTTGGCTCACAGATTTTCTTTGAAAACGAAAAAAAATGTTTTTTTCCTAATGATTCACGCAACAAATAATAAAAAGGGGCAAAATAAGTCCAATTATGAAATAGGCCAACTGTTTTTAATACAAAGAGTACAATAAACATTGTAAATAACATTATTTATTAATTATAATGACGTGACTGGGCTGGACGAGTAAAAATAAATAAATTACCATTAGACATCTCAAGTTCTAGACAAATTAAAGAGTTACAAAAAATATCCTTGAGTCACCGGGATTTTAGTTCAACGAGTAAATAGGTGACTGTTGTTCAAAAAGCTACAGATGGATCTTAGTTTACACACTAGTTATCTATGACACTAGATAACTAAAAACAGCACTATATTTAATCTTATGTACATATGCAACTCAAACTTGGGGCCAAAACGGAAAACAGTTGTGCCAATCTAACATCAACAAATAAAAACAAATATTAAATAATCATCCATTTCCGATACTTTTTTTTGCTGTATGTACGAGTAAGTGCCTAGCTCTAACATTCAACTCAAGTTTTGATTACCTACTGATAGGTCACTATTACGACATTCTATCTTGAGATTACAGTTAAAATAATTATAGATAAAAATCTCTAAACTTTGGTTCATTTTTAGAGTTCCGTAGCCAAAATGGCTAAACCGAAACCTTTTAGTTTCGCCATATCTGTCCGTCCGTCCGCAACTTAGCTCAGAGACTGTTAATGCTAGAAGGCTGTAATTTTGCAAATATATTTTTATTTGGTCTTCCGCTTTGTAAGTGGATGTCTATTCATTAAATGTACAACCTCTCTTAATTATTAAGTTCGTTGTTGATTCAACAAAGCACCGAATGCCGTATGTACATGTGTGTCTCCAGACATATTTTAAGTTACTGGAGCTCTGCACTCTGGAGGAGGATCACAACCGACGCAATGCCCAAAACCATGCCTTCTGTCCTATTTCCAATATCAGGTTTTGCTATGACGTCATTTTTGCAAGTAAATTTTAGAGTCACGTATCTCAAAGCATGGCTCGGGGATTTCTTAAGTGTAGCTAAATGAATATACCTAGTTAAACAAATAATTTCGCAGGCTTGTTTGTATGACTGAATAAATATTAAGACATAAAGTGCTAAAACAATACATTAGACATTAGCATGTCTTCCGTCTGAGTGACTATACATATTTTGCGACTAAATAAAGAGACGAGCTGGAGCCATATCATGAACTCTTATAACCGGGCAATTGTAGACTCCGATTCTCGCAAAAAGCATCAATGATGACGTCACCAAACCGGCGAGTGACCTATTGTTTATTTGTCAAATGTTTTATTATATGTAGGTTTTGAAAAATAAATTTGAATAGGAATGTTGACTGTCAAGTCAAATCAACCTCTTTTTATTAAATGTCAAAATGACAAGTTCTATTGAAATGTGTATGGAATAACAACCACTGACGTCATATGTTCCTAACGTCAAACCATTACTTTTAGTATTCGTTTTAATGCTTTTAAATTCAAAAACATGTTAAATTGTAAAATAAGACTAATTTTCAACAACAAAAATATTTATTGTAGTTGACTACAATAAAAGTAAATTATTATAAACTACTGATTAAGTAGTATATAATAATTTACTTTTATTATAGTCAACTACCCAATTGTCCAGTTACACTTGATACAGTTCCTTTCAAAAAAAGTATGACAATTTCACGAAAGAATAGCTGGCACTCCAGTGGTACTCATCAAAACGGTTTAAAGCTTTTATCGTTGAATTATTTTTATTAAACAAATACTTTAAATTGTTTTAAATAAATGTTTTTTCATGCCGGCCGTGTGGTGCCGGCTTAAGAATAGTACCACCCCATCTCTTCCCGTGGGTGTCGTCAAGGCGACTAAGGGATGTCACACGGAGGACGGGCAGCAGCGTCCTCTGCGTACTTAAAGCCTTACTGCGATCGCCAACCCGCTCGCCAAGCGTGGCGATTATGGCAATTACCCCCAGGATCTACATACTAGTAGGTTCTACTGGGGAGACCCGTGCCCAGCAGTGGGCCATTATATGGGTTGATATGGATATATATGGAAATGTTTTTTCATGTTTTGTTTTGCTTTTTAGTTTAGTGGCCTAAATCAATTTAAAATCAATTAGACCTACAATTTCATTTCTAGACCGATCGATTTCTAAATCGATCAATTAATAAACATTTATTTTATAATACTTTACAGCATAAGTATGTATGTATAATATATCTACATCAACCAACATGATGTCCCACTGCTGGGCACGGGTCTCCTAAATAGAACCTGTACTGATATAGAGTATCTATGTACACTAGCGAGACTTTACCGGCGGGTCATTAACTAAGAACTATGAATTCTATTAAATATACGAGTGCCTTTTGTTTTTAATATTGCATTTACTATTATTTTTATAACTGTTAACACCTCATTAAAAGTCAACTCTAGGACGCAAAAATCAAGCATGTTTATAATATATCACTTTAAAATGCACCAAATATTTTTTTAATGAATAAATTACTTGTCAATTTAATTACATATCAAAAGATAGAATTTCAAAAACTTATCTCAACTGACTTTATTTCAAACAATTTTTAGTCCTAAATATTACCTAATTTATTTTCATTTACTTCCCTTAATTCGTATTGAAAAGTAGTTTTATAGCCTGTTTGTTTTTTTTTAACATTTTATACATTATTTAAAACTTGTTACAATCTGTTTCAAACACGTTAGAAAAAATACGGTTTTTATTCATTGTTTTATACTCGTGTTTTAAATAACTTGTTTTAATCATGGCTTTAGACCTACCACCGAACAAATAATAATATTTTGTTCGTCGATCAATAAGTTTAAAACTTCAATATTAGATTTCAGTACGTTACTTTCAATTCCCGCCACAATATCGACGTCGTTCTTGAATTCTGAACGTGGCGCTACTAGTTTGTATGTGGGTATTTCTACGAAATAAGTGCCGATTGCCACGGCACCTACGTGCAAACAGCATAGCAAGTTCTTAAAGCTACAGTAAGAGCGTGTTTTAAACGAGAACTTATATTATACAGTAACGTCTAAATTTTCTAAAAAAAATGGAAAATATTTTCTTGTAGAATAGGTTAACGTCACTTATACAATGACAACATTGTCAATAACTGATAAAATTTCGCGATTTGTACACATTATAAAATTATATATATTACGGGTCTACCCGAGACCCGTAGTATATATAATTTTATTCACTATCTTTATGTCTACCGCGCATGTGCGTTAGAGAGCTGCGCTTAGAAATGCATCAACGCGCATGCGCGGTGGACATCTTTGAGCGCACCGCGCATGCGCCAGTTCGGACGGGCTTCTCACGACATAATAGTGAATAAGGACCGGTCGAAATAAACAAGGTATTTTACCTTAAAATTATTCATTAGTTGGGAAACCCTATGAGTTCTTGCAATGTCATGTCAACTTAGTGCCAGAAGCACAGTCACAAATGGTCTTACTCACTGTTTTCTTCAGTAAGTGTATGTCCTCTATGACTCCCACTTAAGTGTTACGATCTACAAATAAACTTGTAAGCTAATTTAGAAGTAGTTTTTCTTTTCATTAGATTATATTAAGTATACTACTACCCTGATTTTTCCCACATCTCCAAAAAACAACCATTTAGCAGGGGAGGGGACACTTGACTCTAACAAAAGTTTGCACTTTAAGGCTTAATATTTTACAAACGGATCCCTAAATCGAAAAATGATCTTTTTATTTGTTTTGTTTTTCGCAACGCGATAGAATGAGAGGGGGATATAACTTCCTCTCCTACCCTGTGCCAGCGGTCTACTCTCCCTCCGTCTTACGAATTTTCGATCAGGTCACATGTACTACGCGAGTTTAACATTTTTTACCCATCCCAAAAAGTGCACAACGCCGCTAATGAGGTTTTCACTTCAAAAATCATATCCCCACTTTACATGTAGGAAAGGGGTACCTTAATTTGATTTTTTCATGATTTTGTTTTACTACTTCGTCGGCGTAATAAATTAGTATATCCATTCCAAATTACAGCTCTCTAGTTGTCCTTATTACTATAAAGCTGTAATTCAGAATTTGAAATTCTGAGCTAACCTGGGGACAGACAGACGGACATGACGAAACTAATATGGTTACGTATGCCACTTTGACTGCGGAACCCTAAAAAAGGATGCACCTTCATCTACGCTTGATAAGCTTCTTTACATAGATTACTAACAATACTAGATGTGAGAAACGATATAAGAAACGGCGGTAGCCTAATGGCTAAGGCATCGGTCTTGCAATCGTGAGGTCGAGGGTTCTAATCCTACCCATTAAATTACCGACGTGAACCCACTCCTAACACAAGTCTTTGAGCTTAGTTGGAGGGGTTAACAAGATTGTTTGGAATGTGGGACCCAATCCCACATTTGCCCGTTTTTGCTGCTCCGCTTCTATTGGTCGTAGCGTGATGTTTTATATCGTATAGCCTTCCTCGATAAATGTGCTATCCAACAGCGAATGATTTTTTCAATTCGAATCTTTAGTTCCTGAGATTACCGCGTTCAAACAAACTCTTCAGCTTTATAATATAGATACACTTCCACTAGCTGTCACGCACAACTTCGTCTGTGTAAATTTTCTCCGTTTTTGCAACATTTTTCATTGCTGTGTTATATACTATTTAGCCTTCTTCGATAAATGGGCTACCCAACAATGACATATTTTTTCAATTCGGATCAGTTGTTCCTGAGATTACCGCGTTCAAACAAACAAACTCTTCAGCTTTATAATATTAGTATAGATTTTTTTTTTTAAAGATAACTAGCAAAGTGGGATTTTTGTCCAACATTACTAGCAATCCTGTTAACCTCTCCAGCTAAGCTCAATGACTTGTGTTAGGAGTGGGTTCACGTCGGTAGTATAGGAGATTATAATATTAGTATAGATTAGTGTCATTGAATAAATCAGTGAGAGCGAAGTAACTCGTTATATTCTACCTCTCGCATCAAATACTATCCAAACCGAAAAAGCAAACCTCAAACACAAATAATCTAGGTTAAAACAACACTTTGAACTAAAACCACCAACACATAAATAGTCCAGTCCAGTCACGTTTTGTCGCAATTCAATCGCACGATTGTCGCGCGACTATTCGCCCCACCAATCAAGGTTGTTCCGATGTTAATCGCTCCATTCATCTTTGTACTACACGTTATGAGTCTTGATACTTGATTAAATGTGAAGGACTCGGTAATGTTGTTACGAAATAATTTGGGTTTCGTAATTTGTTATTGAAGTTTGTGTTTACTAATGAATTAATAATGCAAGTTATGTTTACTTGTCTACAAAAAATAACATTGAAGTGTGGAGCGTGTAGTGTCCGAAAAACTATTTTAATGTTTTTTGTCGGTCTATTAGTTCAGGGTAATCTTCGAAATGGCTAGAGGAGCTTATATGCGGGTTTACCTGCCTCGCAACTGTAACTTGTAAGGTCTATAGACTTCTATTAATTCTAAAAATATGTAGGTTTTCGTGGGTTATCTATTATATATATCTATTAAATACTTAATCAATTACTATTCGCTAGTGTCAGTTTAGCTTTTTTTTTTATCGATCTAGTAGGTACAAGGATCGCTTACAAAATGGGAATACCAAAAGATCATCTGAATACACACTATAATATTATACTAGTTTTCAATAATAAATATATTCCTTGTGGAATAAGTTGCGGATTGGCTTTGTTTAACGTTGAATACAAACTACCATAGTGAATATTTAATTGTCTACGAATAAATAAAAACGATGTCAAGTTCAATGCTAAACATAAAATATACTAATGTATAATATCTATAGCTACTTCTTTATGATAACCAATAACATTTTATTGACGTGTTATAAACAATTTTATAGATACTTAGTGCAAATTGGAAATAATAAAAGCTGATACACGTACATGTTTTTTTATTATTTATTAATGACACAAAACGGGGTTCCAATCCGAAAGTAGGTAATTTAAATATAAGACGCCGTTACGTCTCATGCTGTAATTGTTCCATTAAAGGGAATAGTAGAAACAAAAACACACCGGAAAACGGGCAGCATAGCAGCGTCCTCAGCATACTTTAAACTTTAAAGCCTTACTGAGATCGCCAACCAATTGAACAAGATGGTTTATTCTGTGCCTGGGTGTAATTTATTAGTTGTCTGGCTTCCCTGTCTCTGCCTAGCTTGTGACGAAATGGCCGTGTGTGAATTGCCTCAAGATATTAGTATTTTGAATTATACGTGTAGTAAAAATATTTGTCATTGATGGTCTGCCTATGTATCTCTCTCTCTCTCTCTCTCTCTCTCTCTTTTGAACTGTTGTCCAGATTTTGTAGAAAGAGATCAACAGACAATCAAAGTAAATTAGAGCTTTGACTTCAAGTAGGTATTCATAATGTGGATCTCTTTTCCAAAAAAACGTGACAAAAAATAAAAAATGGTAGGTATACCTACGCTATGTAATATTTTACTAAAATAATGAGTACTTAGTTAAACCAGTGCTTAAGACAGGATAGTTTACTATCGATTATACTATATAGGCAAATTTATACAATCTTAACAATCATTACCGACGCTTATACGTGACATTTCATTACCAGCGATAACTTGTAGTACCCCTCATACATTCAGAAAGTCATAAAATTGTTTATTATTACACCTCTACATAAAACAATGCGCCGTTAAAATACTTAGTTGTATTTTTTATCTAAGTAACTACTTGTATGTAAAATTATCACTTCTTAAAAGGTGATAAATTTTATTTGTGGCTATTGTATCTAATAGTTTATGGCTACTTTATTTTTGATGGTGATGATACACCATTTATTTGCTAATTACAGGTTGTCATGAAGTCACAGTCTTATATATTGATTTATTTTATACCTAAAAACAAACTTTTCCAGTACGATACAATTTATTTTTATATGGTATTTTTTTACATTACTGCTGCACTATATTCTTCCTCACGTACCGCCCAGCTTACTCCCATTTGTCGAATGAAAATCCAGTCCTACGGGCTATCAGGGTCCCACATTTTTATAAATAAATTTTAATTATGGATGTGTACATATCTAACATTTATATTGCTATTCTAAACTCTGTATTCTAATATTGTCTTTATCATTTCATTCAGATATATAACATAATATTAAGTGTTTCAACCTGCCTGACTAACAACGCAAGCATTCTATCGTTTACCATCAGCATCAACTCAACTCGGCGCTGAGAACTTAGAATCATTGTACAATGGGTTAGAAATTCTTATTTTTTTCTTTAAAACAAAATTCTGTATAAAAAATGAATTTAAATAAATTTATAGCCTTCAAGAAAAAACAAATATCAAGCACATCACCGAATGCAAATTTCACTGACTCAATTCTATGTTTTAGTCTATATCTCTGGTGCTTTATAAGCTAGAATAACGATTGAGTTGTACACTAAAACCTTCTCAGAAAAATAAACAGCCGAATAGCGAAAACCCCATCTAAATCGAATCATTAGCTTTCGAGCAAATTGGGAACATACATCCATACATACATACATCACAAGCAATTATTTACTTAAAAGGAGACTCCAACGTTTACTTTTTTGTTAACATATGTAACTCATTAAAGATGTATTAAAAAAATACGTACTTACACACATACATACACATACGGGTCAAACAGAGCACCACCGGTGTAGGCGGTTAAAAATATATATTATTTTGAGATTCAAGTATCAAACCAATAAATTCCTGTATATATGCATTTTGCAATCCATTCAGAAAGCAGTGAGAGACCCGCGGTGTGCATAACAGTAACTGCACAATAAAGCTTACGGAACTCATGAACATGATACAGACTAATTGTCACAACCCTTTATATTAACTACTCAAATTCGTAAATTTTCACAGCCCATTATAATAGACGAGCGATAACAGAATTAATCTTACAAGCGATTTTTGAGTGCAATTATAACTTGGGTGTCTCGCCAATCAATCAATTAATTAAATCATATATTAGTGTGATTTTTGGTGAAACAAAGGTGATTTTTATAACAATACTTATTTCTCAAAAATATGCCATCATACATTGGCGTACACTATTCAAAACGTCTGTACACATCGTCATACTTCTAATTACTTATGGAGAAAAAAACATTTATATGTTTTTTTATGTTGGGTTTACACGCTCGCATTCAAAGCAACATTCAACAGGCACGAACATAAGCGCGAGCGTCTGAATGGACGTGAATGTGTTACTCGGCTGTTTGTGCCGGCCGGTGCGGCGACCCATGTTGGGCTGCGTGCCGCGCATCTTAACGCACCTTAAGAAGGAAAATCACTCGGACGGGGCTCGAACCTGCGATCATTTATCACTATCTGTCTAGATGGCACCGAGCCATCTATAGATGACTGGCGGAGAGGTTAGCGACTAGTAGTAGGAACAGATCAAGCGATAGACTTTTTTATTTCATATGTTAAAATTAGCTTAAAACATGCTTAAAACCTATGGTAACGTTTACAAAAAAAAAATAAAGACGATTCGTTTTCATTGCATCATTCTTTTCTAAAAGATTTTACCTAATGCATATAAATGTAGAATCAAACCAATTATCATAACAAGTGTTGCATCTACATAATTGAATGGAGTATTGCCAGCTTCACTTTGAGTTTTAGCTACCGATCTACGGCGAAGTTTAACTACTATATATCTTGTCTCTATTGTGTTCTGAGTACCTATTGTATAGGTTGACTGCCTTAATCTTCCTCGACTGTTACCGGTGCTCGGATCAATCGTTGTGAATTCATCGGGGCTTCAATTTTCTACACGTGCTTACTATGAGCTACATTCTACTATAGTTTATGTTACTCAATCAACTATAGTAAAATCGAACTGTATCAAATGTAGTTTACACTATGAATACGTACTTTAAGTCAATATGTTTGAAAGTTGTTGCTAACAATGAATTTTCTTTTGGGGGGAGCTTGACCTCGCCTAGCTGTTCTAAAGATAGGTTTAATAAATTTGATAAAAACAACCAAATCCACGGGAGGATTCAAGTCAAGAGCTACAGAGACAAGTGGCATAAGCTCTAATCGAATAGAATGACAAATTGTTATGTAGTAGTAATTGTTATGTGTAGAATGAAAATATGAAAATTGTTAGTATGAGATTATTAGTTGTGCGTGCGCAACGACGTCATTCTATTCGATTGTCGTTCAATTCGATTAGAGTTTATGCCACTTGTCTAGAGGCCCTGTACGCCAAACGCTAAGGAATCCAGCTGACTGACGAAAGGGTATTTCTTTACTCCACAAATATGACGTAATAAAAAATCAAAAAAAATCAGCCTTTCTAAAATGCTCACATTTCTTAGCGCACTCCTTCCAGTCTATAACTACAGACGAAAAACCTAATACCCGTAGTAGGAGTATGCACAGGAGATTCTCTATTCATTGGATATACGACTGGTATTATAGCTTGTTAATGTTTTACGACTTAGTTTTCCCCAAATCTCATTTGGGAATAGAAACTAATGGTGTGTCAACTGAGGAAGATATATTATTATGGTACGATTACGCGTGTATATTTTATACTAAATGACCCGCGCAACTTCGTATGCATCAATTTTCCCCGTTTGTGAAATATTAAGTTTTAAAATGCGAATTTTTGTTAGAGTTAAGAATCACCCCCCTTTGCCAGCTAATGGTTGATGTTGAGTATGTGAAAAATCACGGTAATCACTACATAGTATAAAACAAAGTCGCTTTCTCTGTCCCTACATCCCTATGTATGCTTAAATCTTTAAAACTACGCAACGGATTTTGATTCGTTTTTTTTTAATAGATAGAGTGATTGAAGAGTAAAATTTATTTGTATAATAACATCCATTAAATAGTGGAGAAATAAGGAGCGGAGCAGCTATAAAAAATGTTGCAAAAACGAGGAATTTACGTAGACGAAGTTGCGCGGGTCAGCTAGTAGTATATATATTATAAAATTAAAACGAAAACTTTCATAGCTAAGAAGGCTTTAGAAGTTTACGAGTAACAGCTGATCAAATGCGAAGTAACAATATTTTTCCATTTCAAATCCATTGCATTACAATTGCATTGAAAATTATTAAATAAGTAAGTATAACGTTGTAAGTATGAAACAAAATCAATAGAAAGCCCACTTCATAAGCCGCATTATTCGGATGGCGACTCCGGAAACCGACATTGTGCGTGGCCCGACATGTACTTACCCGGTTTTACTTTAGGATTTTGATTTAGATCTAGGTGACTGGTCTATCTCAATCAATTAATGTTCTCCTAACCAGTGTCGGTTACAGCGGCCTATCTAATCAGAGACTAGGCAAATACCCAGGAGATATTATAGTGCACAAGTGTAAGCCAGACATACGTTTATTGTTCGTACATCTAATATATAAAATTCTCGTGTCACAGTTTTCGTTGCCATACTCCTCCGAAACGGCTTGACCGATTTTGATGAATTTTTTTGTGCTTATCCGGTATCTATGAGAATCGGCCAACATCTATTTTTCATACCCCTAAGAGTTTGTTTGTTTGTTTGAACGCGATAATCTCAGGAACTACTGGGCCGCATTGAAAAAATATTTTATTGTTGGATAGCCCATTTATCGAGGAAGGCTATAGGTTATAACATCACGCTACGACCAATAGGAGCGGAGCAGCAATGAAAAATGTTGTAAAAAAAAAAAGGGAAAATTTACGCAGACGAAGTTTCGCGGGTCAGCTAGTATATGTATATTTTTATGTGTACATATTTTTTTTAAGGATAGCTAGCAATTTGGGATTGGGTCCCACATCACTAGCAATCTTGTTAACCCCTCCAGCTAAGCTTAAAGACTTGTGTTAGGAGTAGGTTCACGTCGGTAGTTTAATGGGTAGGATTCGAACCCGCGACCACGATTGCGAGACCGATGCCTTAGGCAATACCGCCGCTTCAGTTTTTGAATTGCCCGATGGGAGGGAAATCTGACACGACCGGAAAGAGATTAGGCGTAGGACCGACGACTTAACATGCTCTTGCACGGAAGGATGACCCTCCAATTCTTTTTCTTTTATTGCACAATTAATTAAGAAACTCTTTTGTTCATCCATTTTTAAAGTAATAATAATAATACCGCGGGAGACTTTTAAAAAATATAAGTCACGGTACATTGTACACCTATATCCAAAGTCAAAACAATAATTCAAACGTCATTCAAAGTGGGGTCCTGTGCGAAGTTGAACCCGCAACAATTAGGTACATCGCAATCATTCATATCACACTGGTTCATATAATAAAATTGAGATTTTCTTTAAGTGACTCATGAGCTTCGTGGCAGCTTAACAGAGTACTTGGAATTTCCGTCTAACTCTTTTTTGAAATTGACGTTTCATACAATCAATTTTTCTATGGCTGTTTATAGTGTTTAGTGGCGGTGTAGCGCGTGCGAGTTTTTTTTTTGTCGAGGGTTTCATTCACACTTTATGTAATCCACAAACTGTTTCTTTCATCTGGCCGTAATAGTTTTTTAGTTGTTGTAAATTTCCCTGTGACAGGAGTAAGAGTGGTGTTATCTTTTTATAAAAAAATGTGTGGCACTCGGTGACTGCCGGTAAAGCTATTGCATAGTATATACGTTAAGTGAAAACTCGGCCGAGCTACATGGTAGGCGAAGTGGGGGGTGTTAGGTTTTATTTTCGTTACGGAATTTCTTGATTCGGTCGCCGCGCTCAAAGCCCGCGATAAAAGCTATGCAATAGCTTAAAAATCCTATGGTTTTCTTTGAGTTTAAACCGCTGCATAATTGACGCAGTCACCTCACTAAGAATACATATATGTACTTTGTGTTAATCGGAAAATCAACCTATTTCGTATATTTAATTCAACAAATTGAATGAAAAACATTTTCCTCTACCTCAGTATTCAGAGAAAAATCGCAAGTCTCAACCAAGTATTTCCTTCGTCATTTCAAGCTAATGTTTTTTGTTGAGTTGAGGCTAAAGACGGGCTCTCATTGCAAACTGGTAATGAACGAGAAATAGTCGAACCGAACGAACTTCAAATAGTGACCCTTATCTACTGCTAAGCCAGAGAACGTGGGTTCGATCTGCACCCAGGGTAAAACTTTGTGTTATGAGCACGACATCACAGAATACGTAATAGTACTAAAGTCGGTTTACGTTACGTTAACATTTAAAAGAACGTGTCCCGCAGTAGGGTACAAGCCCTGTATCGCGGGGGACTATAAAACATACAATTCACGGACACAAAGTACACCCAGTTTCGAAACAACAATTTGTGGATCACACAAAGTGGTGTCCCGTGTGGGAATCGAACCCCTTGCGTAGCAGTCGTACACACTCCCACCGCGCCACAGAGGCAATTATATTAGATAAATAATATCTTAGTACCTATTGAAAGTCGAACTAAGTCTAACTCGCTCCGCTCGCCGTGCGAGGTGGGTTTTATCAAGACGTTTCAACGGAAAATCGTCGATACAAGTGGGGTTGCTTCTTAACCCCAACTTCGAAAAGATTTCCATAATAATTTGAGTGCTCGACTCAGTTACGTATTTCTTTCTATTTTGGAAACTTTCTTCTCATTTACATTGATGAAAATGTTTATATTTGTATTGTTGTAATAAATTATATATACTTAGGTACCTATTTATTTATTTGATTTTAGTATGAAATGTTTTTGTAGCTATTGAAACTTATTAAAGGTATAATACGGATATTACACTACCCTGAATTAGGGTCCTAAATCGAGGTGGCCTTAAAGGAGGAGAATTATTAGGGCCCTAACTCATATTACACCTCTCTTTTTTAGTAGTGTAGTGTAATAAGCACATTGTCTGTTACATGTTCATAGCTTAAATACTGCGCCAATTATAATGAATTTTAGTATGAAGGAAGGTAATGAGGACGGAGTTTTATCAAAATAACTGATATTGACGTGTCGGTCAGCCCCGGACAAAACTTAATATACCTAATAAAATCATGTAGGTAAAAAAAATAATTAAAAATTATAAAAAACTCGCCTGCAAAAAGACGAATACCAGATACCCTTCACATTTAATATCATGCAGTTGGATTCATCAATGAATCCTGTTGAACTTTAAAATTTCGGACCATACTCTGTGTAGGGTTCTGCAACCTTGAATAATCAGCAGAAGCATCAGCAGAGGAGCGTATTTTCATGGCACTTACGTCCTTTTGTTGAGAAACGCAGTTTTTCAGCAATAACTAAAAGACGGTATCATGTTCAAAATTAATTTATTTTAAATCGGATGATGTTCAAAATTGATTTATTTTAAAGTATTTATTTAGCGGTACATATGTAATTTATTTATATTTTTTGTTTGCACGATTCAAAAGTTAAGGGCACAATTTATCCAACTTTCGGAGCGATTATTTTCAAAATTATTCACTTAGTCAAAAAAGGTTATTAAAAACCTTAACATGTATTATGCCCCCCTAAAAATATTTATTTTTATTATTTAGCTTTCAAGCGGCTACTATAAGACACTTTTTCTCTTTATTTCATCAATATTCATTGAGTAAGTAGTCTTTGAGTATAATGCCTGTGACATACGGACGGACAGACAGACAGACAGACAAAGACACGAAACTATAAGGGTTCTGTTTTTGCCGTTTTGGCTACGGAGCCGTAAAAAAAACGATCTACCTAAAATCTTACAGCAGATAACGTGATTCTTGAGGGAATTACCCGAAAACGAGTTGCACAACCTGCGCCCACGCATTTCAATGGGAATACCCGTAAGGACAAGTTGCACAATAATTTCAAATTTAATTTGCTTAAATTAGGTTTTCCTCTAAACCTACTAATAAAATTATGTATAAAATTTTATTACGTCGAATGATAACAACGTTATGTTTGAGTATTGTAGGTATGTACCTACTTAATGACACAATTTTGACTGCCTCTGTGGCGCGGTGGGAGTGTATCCGACTGCTACGCAAGAGGTCGTGGGTTCGATCCCCACCCAGGATAAAACTTTGTGTGATGAGCACGATGGTTTATTCTGTGTCTGGGTGTTATTTATCTATAGTATGTATGTATTTAGAAATATATAAGTATGTTTATCGGTTGTCTGGTTTCCATAGTACAAGCTCTGCTTAGTTTGGGATCAGATAGCGTTGTGTGAGTTGTCCCAAGATATTATTATTATTATAATCCTACATATTAAATAGGGACCTAATAAAGTTACCCCCTGTTTCGATCATAATTTATCGATCGTGGTCATGGGGATCGCAATCGTGAGATCACGGTTTCGAGTCCTACTCATTACACTAACGACGTGAACCCAGTCTAGCACAAGCCACTGAGCTTAGCTGGAGGGGTTAACAGGATTGCTAATAATGTGTTACCATAATCCCACATTGCTAGTTATCTTTTTTCAAACAAAAGACAATCCCACATTGCTTGTTATCTTTTTTTAAAACAAAAGACAATCCCATATTGCTAGTTATCTTATAAAAAAAACCCCGTGATCACGATCATCGATATTGCACATATAAATATTTTACTCGCGTAACTTGTTGAATCTCTCTCTAACTACACTTATAAAGCTGAAGAGTTTGTTTGTTTGATCGCGGTAATCTCAGGAACTACTGAAGATGATCCGAATTGAAAAAATATTATTTAACTGTTAGATAGCCCATTTATCGAGGAAGACTATAGACTATATAATATCACGCTACAACGAATAGGCGCGGAGCAGCAATGAGAAATGTTGCAAAAACGGAGAAAATTTACGCAGACGCAGTTGCGCGGGACAGCTAGTCCTATAAATAAACCTTCAATCGGCCATGCACAAAGTCTTGGATTCCACATTATGTTTGTTTTAAAAAAATACTGTAAGTATTCTATGAAATAAAAAGTATGTTAAATGATACTCACTGTTTAAAACGATGAAGAGTATGGGAATCACATACTTATTACTTATTTGACACATCGTGGTTGATCTGAAACAATTAAAAATGTTGATTAATTATACATCATAAGCTTATTATTTGACTGGTCTATTGGTCAAGTGGTTAGTGACCCTGACTGCTATGCCGTAGGTCGTGGGTTCGATCCCCACCCAGGATAAAACTTTGTATGATGAGCACGATGGTTTATTCTGTGTCTGGGTGTTATTTATCTATAATATGTATGTATTTGAAAATATTTAAGTATGTTTATCAGTTGTCTGGTTTCCATAGTACAAGCTCTGCTTAGTTTGGGATCAGATGACGTTGTGTGAGTTGTCCCAAAATATTATTATTATTATATATTATATTATTACAGGCTCAATCCAGATCGTGATCTAATCAAGGTCGCGGATCGTAATAGATTTATACATCTTGATTCGGCTAGTTCAGCTAGTACATGTTGCAATCTGTCAATCCAACACATCGCTATGACTGATCACGATCACGAAATCTCGATCTAGATTGAACGTGTAATGGCTGCCCTAGGTTACGGTTTATGATCTGAGTTCAATGACCTGTTGGTTTCGGATCACTCGCTATGCCCGGGCAAAAGCTCTTTTAGTGTTGCCAGGCAAACACTTAAGGTGCTTTTGCCACAATGTGCAATGACATAACTTTAAAACAAAATGCTTTACAAAATATTTATTTTAAAAGATGGCGTGGTTTCTAAATAACTACGCTTTTCCTGCAGCGTCGCCGTCGTGGTTCTGCGAAAAAAGTGGCCTATAACTTTCATCAAGCTTCAAGCTACCTTCAAATTTAGTTTAATTAAGTTTAGTAGGATCCTATCTTTGGAGATTGACGCGTTAAAATAACCAAACTCTTCAGTAATGCTGAAGAGTTTGGTTCTTTTAACGCGTCAATCTCCAAAGATAGGATCCTACTAAACTTAATTAAACTAAATTTACATCTACCTACTAGTATTTTGCCGAGTTCGTTGTATGCATTTTATGTTTAAATCATCTAATGTAAGCAAAATAAATAAATAGTAATGGTATAAGCGGCTAGACTCGCTTTAGAATAGTTTTACGTCCTTCCGTCATTTTTTTTTTAAAGATAACTAGCAATGTGGCATCGAGTCCCACATTACTAGCAATCGTGATAACCTCTCCAGCTAAGCCCAATGGCTTGTGTTAGGAGTGGGTTCACGTCGGTAGTATAATGGGTAGGATTCGAACCCACGACCTCACGATCGCAAGACCGATGCCTTAGCCATTAGGCTACCGCCATTACCGCATTAATATTAACAAAAGCCACTATGTCGTAACCAAAAACACGTTTGACCCGGTTTTTTAAATATGACAAAAACGAGTATTTCACCAAAGCTCCACTTCGGTTCAAAAAACCCATCAAAACGTGATGTCCTGAATAGTTTATCTCAAGGTGCTTTTGCATCGAAGAAGGAAAAACATTGTAACCACTGCAATTACGAACTAAAGTTGCGAGAATTGTCATTTAGACTTCGGATAATGAGTTTACTTGTTCAATTTCTAAAGCAAATTGAAAATACTTTTGTTACTTTGAGGATTTTGCAGATCGGTCATGAGTTCGAGGATGTCTTGAATTTAAAGCCCGGTTTTAAAAAGGTGGAATACTTTTTTAAAACCGGGCCTTAAGAGGCATTTCGTATTTACATGTCAGTAATCTGCATTTTTAAGCATTTAATTTACCCTGTTAAGAAATACTTTAGCACTATCGAATACATCTCAAAAATAAACCAATCTATAATATTGACAGGTAATGTATCATATTTACAAATATTGTTTTATATATTTTCTTGTGATCAATTTCCCACATCCCGTTATAAGAAAAGTACCTTCGTGTATAGCTATTTTCAAATGACTAATTATTTTATTAAACCTCTGTAAAAAATTACATGAATAAATATTTATTTAAACTTATTACATTAACTTGTAAAAAATAAAAACTGCCGTAATTTTTTTCGCCATTTTGCAATGATTTTGGCATTCAATAAAACGTATTTACAAATAAAATTAAATGACACATTACTGTTTGATCTTCAATTATTTTATTATTCTATTTTATTTATTATTATTTCATTGAATCAATCCTAAAAACATAATTATTATCAATCCAAATTTCAATAAATTACAATGCACAAACGTCATTCCATACAATTGTGTCAAATTTGCGAATTGTCTCATAAATTAGAGACTTTTTAACAGCTGTCAAAAATCTGTTGTTTTATGCTGATAATAATTCTTGACGTCCAGCATTTAATCGGATTTATACCTGTATTCTGGGTGCCATAGTAATAGAGCTGATAGACTCTGCCTAGTTTCTGAGTACGCTGATGTGAGTTGTTCCCATATATTTATTTATTTATTATTTATCTGGCAATTGTACCAATGTACTACTGCACCATTTTTATAAAAATGAAGATTTTTATTATTTTTTTTATTATTATTAATTGGGAATGGGTCTGCATGAATTATTTTTCCGTGATATAAAACTATGTTATGCACTTATACATAGATTTCGGTTTAATATATGTTTATTATCTTGTGTAAATTACATGTAAATGTTCTCATTGAAAACGTATAATGTTATTAATAATAATAATAATAATAATAATATTTATTTCTGCAATAAACAGTGATACATAGTTAAGATATATTTAAACAAGGTATAATATAAAAAGAAACTACGTACATAAGAAAATGAAACTCTGCCTCTTAAACTAGGATAGACCTGTATCTTAAGAGACAGTGTTCGGCCGTAAGTCAATTAGTATTACTTAAAAATAGTGTAGGTCCTATATATTACATTAATGGTTGTAGATGTATGTATTATGAGCAAGAGTGTGAGTGTATATATGTGTGTGTTGTGAGTTGTGATTGTGTTAGAGTGTGTGTGCGAGTGATAGGTTAAACGATGTAAGTGAGTAGTGACTCCGTACTTCTGTAGTCTTGCTGTAAAAGCCATTCTGTGACTTTAGTTTTGAGGTCGTGTTTATTTAAGTCTAATATGTTGAGGGTTTTATGAATGTTTTTGTACATATATGATCCTAGAACGTAATATTGGTGTTTCGCAAAAGCAGAGTTATGTTTCGTGCCGGGTGGAAAATTTATTCTTTTATTTGGGTTTGATGGAGAAAGAGTATTATGTTTCCTTAAAATTGCCTGAAGCACAAACAGTTGGCGCACAGTAAGCACTTTGCAGTCAGAATAGAGTTGAGACGTTGGATATCTATACGGTTTTTTAATCATCACCTTAAGGACCGCTCTTTGTGCTCTCTCTATTGTCAAAAGCAGTGTTTTGTTAGCTCCCCCCCACACCGTGACGCAGTACCCTATCACAGACTGACAAAGAGCGAAGTAAACTGTTTTAAGGATTTCGGGACTTGCGGACTCACGAAGCAATTTATAAAAATTATATATTTATTAAAAGATATGTATTACAAACTATTGTCCTTTACCACTCAAAATAAGAAAATGTGTTCAATAATTTTACTGTTACCTACATTTAGGTAATTAACTACACAATGCTGGTTGTGGATGCATACTCGCTGCATGCGGTAAATAGTGCGTGATTTCGAAATCACGTCTTTTTGAAAACATTAGATACTAGCGGACGCCTCGCGGTTTCACCCGCGTAGTTCCCGTTCCCTTGGGAATACAGGGATAAAAATAGCATAATTATGTCAACCGGGGTTAGTGTAGCTTCACAATGATGAAATTCACAATGTTTTTTAAATCCGTCTAGTAGTTTCAAAGCCTATTCAATACAAACAAACAATCAAATCTTTCCCCTTTATAATATTAGTATAGAGGTATAGATTATGCAGTTTAAATTCAGTTTTTTTTTTCTTTACCAAAGAAACTAAAATAGATTTATTCTTAGAAACGAAACAATAAATATAATTGGAATTTTTAAAAAGTGGTTTGAAAGAGGTTTGTTAGGTTATCGGGTTTTCCTTTGCAGTAATATCTGAAACAAAACTAAATGTAACGCTATTTTTCATTTTTCACGTGGTGAAATATTAGTCATGTGCTCCACACTGGTGACATTTCTGACGGATTAACTGCATTTCGCTCGTATTTTAAATCTACCTGCACGTAGTACAAATGGTATCAATTTGTTAACAGAACGCGGAAACTAAAAATAGAGAAATCACGTGGTTTATAAATAACTGCGCGTTGACTACGCCTTCGTTCGCGTGGAAATTTTGAAAAATATACAGAGTGATTTGTGTTGAAGGGTGAAGTAGTAGTACTACATTCCCACATTACTACTAATCTTTTAAAAAAGCTGTGGCTATTGACTAAAACAGAAAAACAGATTTACAATAGAAGTCGTTTCATTTTTCTTAAAAAAATAAGTAGTATTTCATGCTAATCTTATATAAAATTCGCGGTTTTGCACGCACAACGATGTAATTTTATTCGATTAGCGTTTATGCCACTTGTCGAGGGGCTCTGTACTGTCAGTGCTTTGTTTTATTTATTACTAGCTGACCAGCGCAACTTCGTATGCGTCAATTTTCATCGTTTTTGCAACATTTTTCATTACTGCTCTGCTCCTATTGGTCGGAGCGTGATGTTATATAGCCTATAGCCTACCTCGACTAATGGGCTATCCAACAGTAAAATAATTTTCAATTCGAACCAGTAGTTCCTGAGATTATCGCGTTTAAACAAACTCTTCAGCTTTATATTATTAGTATACTGCCTCTGTGGCGCGGTGGCAGTGTATCCGACTGCTACGCAAGAGGTTGTGGGATGGATTCCTATACGGGACACCACTTTATGTGATCCACAAATTGTTGTTCCGAGGCTGGGTGTACATTGTGTCCGTGACTTGTATGTTTGTAAAGTCCCCCGCGATACAGGGCTTGTACACTACTGCGGGAGTCATCTTTTTGGAAAAAAAATAATAGACTAGGTAGCAGGATACGTTTGTTTCATTGATTCCGTCTACATAATGTGGTATTACATTGTAATAAGTACAATCTTTCTCTTAAATTGGTTTCAATAACCTCTACGCAATAAGTAATATAATTTTAATTTATTGCTGTAATTAATTTTAAAATAACGTAACGGTTTATGTTTCATTATTTGTGAACGAAGAGTAATTGTACATATTCGTCATTGGTAGAATTGTGACGAAAAAATGACAGTAAATCAGTTCCTTTTTAGGTCATTTTAATGACTCATGAAACAACTTGGATAATAAATACGTTGGTATTTATAACATCAATACAAATATTAAAAACAGGCTATATCAGATCATTCTTACAAAAACATTTGCATCTGAATTGATTCGAATCCATATGTAAAATTCAAACTTCATAGAATAGGAGAAAATGTCCCAAAATTGCTTGTAGATAATTTACTGATTTAAGTAAAAAATATTACAAGGTGACTTCGAAATCAGTCGACAAATTGATAAGGGAGATTCGGTTCCTGTAATATATTCGTTTTACATAGAAACAGATTTCAAAAATATTACAGGGTGTCTTTGAAATCAGTCGACAAATTGGTAAGGCAGTTTTAGTTCCTGTCATACATTCGTTTTACATAGAAATTTTGCCAATAAAAACTGTAAAAAAATATAAAAATAAATTTTGGTGTCTGTAAAGTCGGTTTACGGATAATAATTTTACGTGATAACGTCATAGGAAAACATTGATGACATTGTAATAAACAATGATGCCTGTGACAGCTTTTTTATTTTTTTATTTCCAATTATATCGCATGTCACTGCAATCGCCAAAACATTATAAACACAAAACATTGATAAGTACATAATAAATAACCATGCCTGTGACAGCTTTAGTGGATCCAGACGCATTCAGCCTATCAGCAGAGGGAACCTGACGGACTGTGACACGTTTTCGTGCGTGCACCCGGTCATCAATTTTTAAGACATTGTCACGTCAAAAAAATTTATTGAGGAGGTAAAATTTAACAAATAAACTGAAAATATCAAAGTTCTATTATTATAACAAAACAATTAATAATTAAATCATAAATTATATCTAGTACTTATTCAAAAAAAATCAATATATACATAATATTGATTTTTTTATCGCATGCGCCGATATAAAAATCTAAATTATGTATGTACCTACCTAAGTACTCGTACCTAAGTTTAAAATATGATTAATTGTTTTTTATTACACGCGGCTTTACCCCTTGAAGATTGGGGACTGAATTAAAAAGAAAATAACTCTGTTTGTCTCGTTTCACGTCAAAAACTCTAGATCGATTTTGATTAAATATGGTGCTGCTTTGTAGTAACATAAAATTAGAGAAGAGACACACGGCTGGCGCCGCGGGGAACAGTTACCACTATAAATATCATATACGTTAAAAGAAAAATTCAAATATTTGAACCCACAATCACTTACATAGCACTTAAATCGGTACGTTTTTTAACCAAACCACTGAAGTCGCAGACCTTCACATAATAAAGATATTCTTAGCGGAACAAATACTCAACGTTTCTCGATAAAATAATACTCTTTTGAATATTAGGAAGGTTATTTCTAATGATTATGACTCAAGAAACCTTCAAATATTAGATGAATGCAAATTGTACTATCATGTAAACAAATGAGTATTATATCTTCAAGGGTCTTCAGCCTGACTTAAAAAACAATTTGTTTTGTATGTACGGAAAGACGTCCCACCATATCAATACTTTGCCGAACAAGCCTAAAATACGGAGAAATTACATTTCAATTCGGAAAAATAAAACATATTTTTATACTTAGAAAATAAATAAAAACTTATTTGTTTGTTTAGATACAACACACACTACAAACGGCACAGTACAGTCTTTTACTTAAGGTAGGTAAGTAGGTAGAATACAAAACATTCTTATTCCAACCATCTACGTCTCGGCTTATTTCAGCAACCTGTAAGTTCTAAACATTATGCCCAAAAATCCCATCGATCTGAGTGTCGCTAAAAATTTAAAGTAGTCAACTGTTTTTCGCTAATAATAAGAAACTAGCTGATTTTTCCCCCGATTTTGTAACATTTTTCATTGATGCTCCGGTCCTATTAGTCGTAGTGTGATGTTATATCTATACTAATATTATAAAAGTTTGTTTGTTTGAACGCAATAATCTGGAGGAACTACTAGTCCGAATTGAAAAAAAACTTTTACTGTTGAATAGCCCATTTATCGAAGAAGGTTATAGGCTATATAACATTACACTACGACCAATAGGAGCGGAGCAGCAATTAAAAACGTTGCAAAAACGGGGAAATTTACGTAGACGAAGTTGTGTGGGTTAGCTAGTAGCCTATAGGTCTCACACTTACAATATGAACCTGAACCGATCTTAACATTAATTAATTTAAGGTTAAAATGACTGCCTCTGTGGCGCGGTGGAAGTGTGTCCGACTGCTACGCAAGAGGTCGTGGGTTCGATTCCCACACGGGACACCACTTTGTGTGATCCACAAATTGTTATTCCGAGTCTGGGTGTACTTTGTGTCCGTGACTTGTATGTTTGTAAAGTCTTAGGGCTTGTACCCTAATGCAGGAGTCGTCATTTTTAAAAGAAAAAAAAAAAAAGAAAAAAAATCGGTTCAGTAAATCCAGAGATTATCCCCTACAACCTCACAAACTCACAAACTTTACCTCTTTATAATATTAGTATAGAAGTATAGATTATCTATAAAACAATCTTAGCGTTCTCGTCAGTCCATTAATTTGAAATATAGATTTTGTTAGTCTATGGCTCTAGTCTATTCGAAAGGAAACGAGCTCAGAATAATAACTAAGAAACCAAGGACTCGTTAAATCATCGTAAATTTAGAAGGCGTGCTCTTGTCGTTGAAACTGATGCAAGTGCTTCCATTTATGTCTGTGAATAGCGTTCTGTTTTGTTTCCTTGTACGGCATGACAGCTGCCTTCTCCATTATTTGGTCCAAGGAGCTGATTCTGGGCCTCCCTCTCCTCTCTTGCCTTCCACTTTTCCATCAATAATGTTCAATTCAATTCATTTATTTGCAAATATGGGTACCTACCTACAATAGTAGAGTAGTAAATAGTATATATAGTAGTAAATAGTAAAGTATTACATAGTTATGGTAATCTGCCATATTTCACCTGCTGGCATGCAAACACCGCTTTGAGTGATCCACAAATTGTTGTTCCGAGTCTGGGTGTACTTTGTGTCCGTGACTTGTATGTTTGTAAAGTACCCCGCGACACAGGGCTTGTACCCTACTGCAGGAGTCGTCTTTTTTAAAAGAAAAGAAATGTAATAATAATCACAAAAAAGACAGTAAATAATAAATAACATAACACAATTCAATTAAAATTTATCATTTTAACATTTTTATTTTCTAAATACTCTTTAACACTGTAATATACCTTTTGCATCAATACATTATTTAATTTATTTTTAAATTCATGGATGTTATCAACCTTGCATAGCTCTATAGTTATTTTGTTGTAAGTTCCCTACAAAATTGACATGTCGTATAAGATGAACTATAATTTTCCCTCTTCTGTAGTCCTAATTGGAACTCTCTCTTCTCCGACTATGTACTCACTAAACATCCAACATTTTTTGGTTTAGTAAGCCCATGGTTTCCTCTCAAAACAACTATAAATGCCAAACCGGCATCGACACTAGTGCATAGTGACATGTTATTTGCGTTCCACACCGTTGAACGACCTTTGCGCTTATTCTGAATGTTTATCACAAAGATATGTTTGAAATTAAAAGTATTTTTGAATATTACTAATATATGCAAATATGTTTTCAATGTATAATTTCAGTTAAATCCATTTGTTTTTTTATTTAATAATATATATATATTTTTTTGTATGAACATTGTAAACTAACCCTGTTTATTGCATGCCGGATATGGGTAGACTGTTGTAACTTAAATTATTATATAATACCTTATGTACACAGTTAAGCAATAAATATATCTTTATCAATAATCATTGGTACTGATAATTATTAAAATATCTTCACCACTTTTACTAACTTCCTCTGTATATAATAAAAAGTATTTACTTTGTCTTAATTGATTCACCATAAACTCTAATTATAGAGTAGACTCTACGATTAGAGTTTATTTTTAGAATCTTAAAGTTAGAACTCTAAGATTCCTAAGTCATGTTGTCCATCTATGTGAATACCTACAACGTGCAAAGAACACGTCAACATAGAAACAATATCGCTTTATTCGAACCATCACATTGTAGAATAGCCATCGTCACTGATGTAACGTCAATCACAATGTATGTCAATGACGTTACCGACGATTACCGTTTAGAGAATACGCTTGCTCTGTTTATGTACAATAAAAAGTAATTTACTCTGACTTAATTGTTTCATCTCAAATATTCTAAATATAAAATCTGACTTTAAGTCTACTACGTGCAAATAACACGTTGACATAGAAACAACGTCACTTCATTTTAACCACCACATGTAGATTAAGCGATCGTCACTGATGTTACGTCAATCACAATGTGTGTCAATGACGTTACCGGCGATTACCGTTTGGAGAATACGCTTGCTCTGTATACAATAGAAAGTCATTTACTTTGACATTGAGAGCTTTATTATTAAAACTTTATTTTTTAAAGTGATAATGATGATTATTTTTGTTATAGTTGGTGTGTTTGCTATTAGTTAAAATTAAGGAACTTTAAATCGATGAAATGTCTGTTTGACGGGTTGGTGTGATGTTTCCTCATAAATCTTTGATGTATTAGAATTTACACCAATCGATGAGATCTAGATTGAAATTTAAGTCTGTTGAGGAGATCGTAGTACTGCATCTCTATCCTATAATATGTAAACAAAAATGATTAAAAATATTATTAGTAGTGATATCGCATAAAATAGTTTTTCTACGAGTATGTGAGTATTCGGTTTATGCATTCCAGAAAAAAATTGCCTTGATAGGCAGACGAACAAAAATTGTAAATCATAAGGATCAATAAATTGTTACGATCAATTCAACAGACTAGACAAACTAGAAAAATTTCAATCTAGGTCTGATATTGGTGTAAACTCTAATATATTATGCGAAAAGTACGATACGGAACCCTCGGTGTACAAGTACAATTCACAACTCGTCCCCTTTTTTACAAACTGTCAATTGAATCAGTAACTTCCTTGGAAAAATACCGCACTTTAAATAAATATAAATACCTATTCAATTCGGTTGAAACCTGTGACATTATTGGGCTTTCAATGTTAACGACCACAAAATATTGTAAAGAATGAAGATAGTACCTACCTATCTATATAGATTCTACACTATATCTAATCATTAATCCCTTAATGACAAACGACTACCTACATAATTTAAACACATAGAAAGCAGCTACATAGATAACATCTTCCTCTCTCCTTTAGATTAAAATATATATAGATACTTTAGGTACTTTGTTGTGCCCGACAGGATTCACGATGGTCTAATTTTTAGACTACCACCTAAATGTACTTTGTAGAATGCAAATAAATCATAGAATTAAGAATAAGAACCTAGTCCACATATTTGACAATGACTGACTTTGAATTTGTATTTATCCCTCGCTACGACATCTTGACTTTCGAGCAGACGAGAGAGATACGTAGAAATTCAAAGTATATTACTGTCAAAATCTTTGACTTCATGTGACATACACTCCCACGACAGGTCACGGGAACTACTTGTGAGTCCCAAACAATCAAAAAACTATAATAAGACATTTTTAACGTGATAACGTCTTATAAATCGACAACTGGGTGCGCGCACGAAAAAGTGTCACAGTCCGTCACGTTCCGCCTGTTGATAGGCTGAAGTATTGTGGCTGGGTGTGTAGTGAAGCTGTCACAGACATGGTTGTTTATTACAATGTCATCAATGTTTTCTTAAAACGTTATCACGTAAAATTATCGTCACTAGATCGACTTTACAAACAACCATATTTTTTTCATGATAACTGGCAATGTGGGATTGTGGTCCCACTTTACTACCAATCTTGTTAACCCCTCCTGCTAAGCTCAAGGGCTTGTGTTAGAAGTGGGTTCACGTCGGTAGTATAATGGGTAGAATTCGGAACCGTGACCTTGCGATTGCGAGACTGATGCCTTAACCATTAGGCTAAATTCGCACGAGCTTGCCGCGAAAACGAAAAAAAACATAGTGAATAAGGACCCAGCGTACTAGAATTGGGTAGTTGACTAGGTACAACAAAAAAATATTATTTTATACAAATTAAGCAATAATAGGTTTTAAAATGCTTTGAAAATAAGTGTTTTTTCACAATTTAATATGTTTTTTAATTTAAAAGCATGAAAACGAATACTAAGAGTAATAATTTGACGATAGGAACGTATGATGTCACAGATTGTTATTCCATACACATTTCTATTTGATACTGATTTGACTTGACAGTCAACATCCCCATTATAGAAGTAAAGTCAGTGTCTTTTAAGAGAAGTAATATTGACGCAAAACACTGCGTATTTTTTCGCCAAGCGATAAAAAAGCATAAAGAATCATGTTAGTGGTCCGCAAACCTCATTATCTATGGAACTGTGGTATTGCAATTAGCGTAGTTTAGTTTTACTGGTTTAAAATATAATTGTGGAGTTTTTATAGATTCTGATATAGAGGAAACCAGTAGGTAACGGATTCTAAATTTTGATTTGGAGTGAGAATTGACCCCGCCGAAGGCAATTTTAATCAAGGTATAAATGACTGCCTCGGTGGCGCGGTGGGAATGTATCCGACTGCTACGCAAGAGGTCGTGGGCTCGATTTCCATACGGGACACCACTTTGCGTGATCCCCAAATTGTTGTACCGAGTCTGGGTGTAATGTGTCCGTGACTTGTATGTTTGTAAAGTCCCCCGCGACACAGCTCGTACCCCACTGCAGGAGTCGTTTTTAAAAAAAATAATACTAAAATGGTGTTATGCCGTGTACACACGAACGAAAAAACATGATAAACACGAACATCAAACACTGATTCGGCAAAAATATTTGCAGCGATCCAATTTCGTTGTTATGTGCGGACGGTGTTCAAAGCTTGGCTGCTTCACTGTCGACCACTTCCAACGGTGAATCTATAGTTACTAAAGGGTTGAGCGGGAACACAAGTAGAATAGAACTGTGTTCGCAACGTGTTCGTGTTCCCTTTGCTAATTACCGTGCGAACCAAATGTTCCATGATGAATGTTCGTGTTCACCATGTTTTGTTAGTTTGGGCGTACACGGCTTTATAGGTACCTTGACCTATAGGAGAAGACTCAGGTATAACAAGAGAAATAAAGGGTGGTTAGCTGAGAGTTCACAAAATTAAAAAAAAAAAATCCTTTATTCCCTTAGGATGCAAAACCACTCTTGTGATACGTCGGGATTTTACATGTACATGTAATGCCAAGTTCGCAAACAATAGGTAAAGCCGGAGAAAAGAATCTGGCAATAAAAACTCGCGGCCACTCTTTTTAAATTGCCAATTTAACAAAGTTGGAATGTTTATAAACTTGATATGGGGGTTAGGTGCTGCGACTAATATACTATACACCATGTTAAAGGACTGATGCAAATTGTATTATCAATTAGTTAAAACATGAGATAAACTAAACTCAGCCTTAGTGGCTACAATATAGTAGGAGCATCTACTTACAACAAAGGTAAAAACTATATGTGTTTAAATATTGGCCAAAGTACTTATAACGAATGATTAAAAATAATATAATAATTCTGATTTCAAAACGAAGCTCTTATGAGTATGATTTGACTTTTGTTGGGTGAATTTTGTTGTCACTTTGTTTTTGCATTTAAATGATAAAGAAAAATGGATTGTTTTAATTGTTGCATTGATTAATCAATGCGACAATTAAAACTAAGTGACAACAAAATTCACCCAAGCATATTAAAGTAACAAGGAGCAAGCAACTAGATCCATTTTTCTTGATCATTTAAATGTTCATCCACTGTATTATAACCTCTACGTATAAGATGATTTTTGACAACACTTTTGAACTTAATCACTGATAGACTCTGATAGACTCATAATACTAGCTGGTATCTTGTTAAATACTCTCACATAAAGACCCTTAAATAAATTTATAAGTTTTATGTAGCCCATGATATTGACCTACTAATTTGTGCTTATTTCTCGTATTCACCGGGTAAACGTCACTATTTTTGTGTAATAAATGCATATTTTATTTAACAAACATAATGTTTGCAAATATATACCGAGATGCAACTGTCATAATACCTATCTCTTTAAACTTTTCTTTAAGGGAAACTCGTGCACCTAGTTTGTAAATGGCACGCACTGCGCGTTGTTGAAGTATAAAAATTGTTTGAATATCAGCCGCCTTGCCCCAAAGCATTATGCCATACGATATGACGCTGTGAAAATAACCAAAATAAACTAGCCTTGCTGTTTCCACATCCGTAAGCTGTCTACAGGACTGTGTACAGGAGAACGTTTAATATCGAACTCACACTTAGTTTACTCTTTGGCATCGCCATCTCAGGCTTCACCCCAGGAAAGGTTGCTAAAGCAATAAAATGTAGAATCTGTCCTCTGTGTGTCGGTAACTCTTAAAAGAAACAAACTCTTCGGCTTCACCAAAATATTGTGTACAAAGGTTACAACTGTAAGGAACCCTCAGTGTATCAGTCTGAGTCAAATTTAACTGCTTCATGTTGTTTGCCAGCAGTTCCTCACGGCTTCAACCTCGGCAATGATTTTAGGATCTAAAGGATTGATTTTTAGAAAATGCTAAAATGTGTTTCTTCATTATTCTCTTATTTTACCCCTTAAGGTACAAATTTCCAAAAATTCTTTCATTTGGATTCGTATAAAAGCCATAAACTGTTTAAAAAAATGGGTTTGTAGCCCTAGCAGCTTAGGCTCTGCTTTGTTGAACCAGTCTGTGTCAGAAGAAATAATTATAAATGTAAAAAAATATCCCTAAATCTAAAAATGGTCTTCACAACCTCTAAACGTTTTTAAAGAACCTATCTAATGATACATAGAGTAGGTGAGAAAAAAAACACTTCCCCACTTTAGATATAGGAAAAAATATGTTTTTCTAGATTTTATTCTTTCACTTTTTTGGCGTAAGCGTAATATGTGTATCCATGCAAAATGCAGCCTTCTAGCACTAACAGTCTCTGATCTAAGCTGCGAACGGTCGGACGGACGGACATTGCGAAACTATAAGGCTTTCGTTTTGCCATCTTAGCTAAAAAGGATCGGATTTGTGTCCAATACATTAAAATGTATTATTTATATTGTGATTATACTAGTCGCCAGCTCAACACCGTGTCACATTTGCAAACAACGTGACAATTATCGGTCCCGTACACAACTTGAATTCATTAAATTATCCTTTTGCATTTATGAATTCATTCATATAACAAGTCCTTTTGTTTCAGTCACGGCCATCAATATAACTTAGTTAGTTCTATACGTGCCGAAATTATCTGAAATATTAACATTAGACACGTTTCCTCCTTTTAAGATGTAAATTAAAATGTTGTTTTTTGAAACAAATAACAGTTGATTAGCTGTTAAACTTCGATGTTATTAAATGCGATTAATAAAATGCTTTCAAATCCAGATCGACTATAGTTTATTTTGGTAAACACTTTTTACAAATAAATAACTCTAATACAAAGTTTTAAAAAAAAAAAAAAAAGACACATTCAAAAATATATTTCAAGCACATCACTGAGTGCAAATTTTGCTGTCTCACTCGTATGTTTTAGTCTGTATCTCTAGTATTTTATAAGCTAGGACAATGTTTTCTACACTAAAACCTTCTCGTAAAAATAGGCAGTCCAATAGCGAAAATCACATTTAAATCGGATAACTAGCTTTCGAGAAAATCTGTGTTTCTTTACCACAAAGCCAAACACAAATTTTCACAGATCTAAATTCACAACTGACAGACTTTCAAACAAACTTGCAACCCCTATGTCTTCTTAGGGGTTGAATTTCCAAATCTATTCTCTTAGAGAATGGGCTGCCAAAATTTCAGGATCGTACTCGTAGCTCCTGAAATTTTGGCAGAGGTTTAGGCTCTGCGTTGATAAATCAGTCAGTCAGTCAGGACTGTGTGAATGACTATATGTTTAAGTCATGCTTGCATTTCTTACAAACTTGTACGAAGCGTGTCGTATTAGACTTTTCTTAAAAAGATACTGATTTGATTTGAATCAAATGCCCTTTTGAGATAATCCAGTGACATTCACATTATAAAATCTGTCAAGCCGTTTGAGCTAAAAAGCGTGCCGAAGAACAAGACATACACACACCCAAGCTAATATTGACTAATATAAATGTGAAAGTAACTCTGTCTCTGACGTACGTTCACGCTTAAACTACTGCATTGATTTTGAAGGTAATAGGACAGTTTTTATCAAGGACTAGCTGACCTGCACAACTTCGTTTGCGTAAATTTTCCCCGTTTTTGCAATATTTTTCATTGCTGCTCCGCTCCTATTGGTCGTAGCTTGATGTTATATAGCCTCATGTTATTAACCTTCCTCGAGAAATAAGCTATCCAACCTGAGATATTCGCTTTCAAACAAATAAAGAAACTCTTCAGCTGTATAATATTAGTATAGATGTTACGGAGCTTCGACTTCAACTCCAAAAGGTCAGAATTTCCGATTGATTTTACACCTTCCACACCAACTTCGGCTCCGATACTTTTTAATCGGTTGTTTTAATTGGTTGTTGCTACTGTACCGAGTGTGCGGCGGCCGTTCTTTTATGCAAATTTATACATAATAAATGTATAAAAAAAAAATATACGGATTTCCTATGATCACGGGTTTGAGTCCGGCCCAAGCGAATATTTCTTTCACTCAATAATTGTTTCTTTGTTTTATTATTATTTTATCTTATCTTCTACCACCACCTCCGACACCGATTCGGACTCCGAAAAACCAAATTTAAAAACTCCGACTTCGTAACATCACTAGTTTTTATCGCGATAACTGACTTCTACGCGGTCTGAGCCGTGGGTGAAACCTAGTACCTATATAAGTAGGCTCGAAAAACGAAAGAAAAGTACATAAGAAGCCGGGACAAGTTGCCATGGACGTGGAGAATCTTATAACCACAATCAATTTAATTCTATTCAAGAGTTTAGAATATTCATATATCGACTACTGTACCTAGCGTGCAGCGGCCGCTCTTTTAAGCTAATATATACATAATAAATGTATGAAAGAAAAAAATATACGGATTTCCTATGATCACGGGTTTGAGTCCGGCCCAAGCGAATATTTCTTTCACTCAATAATTGTTTCTTTGTTTTATTATTATTTTATCTTATCTTCTACCACCACCTCCGACACCGATTCGGACTCTGAAAAACCAAATTTAAAAACTCCGACTTCGTAACATCACTAGTTTTTATTGCGATAACTGACTTCTACGCGGGCTGAGCCGTGGGCGAAAGCTAGTACCTATATAAATATGCTCGAAAAACGTAAAGAAAAGTATATAGGAAGCCGGGACGAGTTGCCATGGACGGAGAGAATCTTCTATCCACAATCAATTTAATGCTATTCAAGAGTTTAGAATATTCATAGATCGACTACTGTCAGAACAAAGGAATATTCAATGCAACCTGATTAGGTATTGATTAATTTAAAGTTGTATTCAAACTTTACTATTTGTTTGAAGTTTTCCAACTATAGCTGACGTGGTTAAACTAAAACAGAATTGTTGCCATTTGAATTAAGAAAAAAATGTGTGGTGTGATTTTTACCCGGCTGCGCAAGGTGAAGTATAATGTATGTATATTTCTTTAGCACGCCCTAGAACCTAAACGGCTAGATGGGTTTTAGCTTGAGAGATGTCGTTAGATTCACCTTAGTTGTTAGAGTGACACTGGATACTTAAAAAAAAAATAAAAAAAAAAATAAGGGCTTAAAGGCTTAAATTTGGTGCCGATAATAAACTATACTAATGTTTAAAAATACCTATGTTCAAAACCTATCGAGTGGGATATCATAATAAAAAAATTTAAAAGCATGTTTTAAGTTCAACAGAATTCAATAATGTCTTCGACTGCATGATATTAAATGTGAATCTTGTTTCTAACTTTTTGCAGGGTTGGGTCGGGTTTTTGGAATTTTAAATTTATTTTTTTTATTTTATTTCAAATCGATATCAAAGACGTAAAAATTAACAAAATCTATTAATGCGTATAGAGTGCCACAGACAGGCTGATAAACACAATACCCTGTTTTGGGCGACACAGTGGGCTAACTTTGATATAAAAAAATGGTTGCCTGTAAAGTCGGTTTACGGATGATAACTTTACGTAATAACGTCATAAGAAAACATTGATGACATTGCAATAAACGATTCGCTGTTGCTTAGCAACCAAGCCTGTAACAGTTTTCGTGGACCTACTTCAGCCTATCAACAGGCCGAACGTGACGTGACAGAACGTGACTGTGACACTGTTTCGTGATCGTTATCACGTCAAAAATAAAAGATGCTAAAAATTCAAATAATCTGATTGAAAGATATACAGAACATTTGAATTGTTCATAAAAACCAAAGAACACTAACTTCATAGACCGCTCAATGTGTAAGGTAAACACGAACAGACTAAAGAGCACTTTACCGATTGAATTCTTCAGAAAGACTTAGACCGTGTAGACTTTTTTTTTTTTAATCTTTATTTAATTTAGGAACTTTTGAACAATACATTCATGCCAGTTCCATCGTAACCTAATCTAAATTAATTAACATAGTACCTACTAATAGTTAGCTAATTTATACAACATTTTAGCCTCGCGAGACATAGGTTGCGTTAAAAGGTAGTTAAATATCCCTAAATCTATTTTATTAATATTCAACTCTTTTATTAGGTTACTTCTCATTGGTACCGTGTAGACTTGTGAGCATGTTATGGTACTCTTTGGCAAAATTTGTTTTAGTTTTAATGGATTTTTGTGACTAGATGCCTGCTTTTGTGCTAGAACTAGACATCAGTTTTGTAATATACGGGGTGATTTGTAATATGTATACTAATAACCTCCCGCTCGTGGTTTTTTTAGATAACACTAAATAACTTTGGAATATCAGTTTTAGAATATATTTAACTAGCTTATGGCCGGGGCTTCGCCGGTGTTGTTCCATATTGTTACCAAAATATTTTAACGACAAAGTTTCATACTAACTTTGCACCTCCGTTTCTTCATTCAAATTCAAATTCACCCCCTAAGGGTGTCCTTAGGGGGTGAATTTTCAATAATACTTTCTTCCCCTGAATTATAAAAGGAAGCCATGCGCAAAAATTTCAAGTTTCTAACCCTTATAGGTTAGTAGTTTAGGCCCTGCCCTACCTATATAAACTATATATATATATAAGGAAAAGCTGAGTGACTGAAATATCAACATATTTCAGTCACTCAGCTATTCTTTATATATATATAGTTTATATAGTTATAGACATATTAACCCATAATCACCTACCACTTGTTTTTGGAGTGACCTTAACCACCTACAGATAATTTTACTGGAGTAAAAGTATTGTTTATTGTGAGGATTAGGCACTAAACATGACAAAGAAACATAGTTTCTTTTTTAGGTGGTGAAGGGTTAATTTTTTTTTTTTTTTTTCAAAAATTATACTACGAAGTTATTTGGCGTAGTGTAAAGAAGTCAAGGGCCGGAGGTTATTAGTATATTAAAAATCACCCTGTTGATCAAAGAACTTAGTAACTAGTTAAATTATGGCTTTCGCATATCTACGAGTACAATGTGTATCTGTATATACATCAATAGATATGTATAATTACTAACATGAAGACGTATTTATTTCAAAAAATAAAAAGTTTGATAGTAATGGGCACATTACTAGTAGTTGAAGCTGTGGTAGCCTAATGGCTAAAGCATCGGACTCGCAATCGTGAGGTCACGGGTTCGAATCCTACCCATTATGCTACCGACATGAACCCACTCCTAACTCGAGCCATTGAGCTTAGCTTGGGGTGTTAACAGGATTGCTAGTAACGTGGGATCCACAAATGCTACATAACTAGTTAATTAAAAAAAACTGTTAGGAGTAGGTTCAATCCGGTTCTTACCGACGTGCCAAGGGTATCATTTTTTGCCCGTAGTACAACCAGACATGTGGATAGTACCTACCAAGGATCGGTAGTAGAATTTCAGAATTCAAACCCGCGACCTCACGATTATAAATCCGATGCCTATCGATGTTGTTTCAAACTGCCTTTTCCTTTGTATTTTTACCCGACTGTAAAGAAGGGTTATTTTTTTCGCGCGTATCTTGTATGTATGTATGTTTCTTTATTACCTGATATCTCACAATCCACTGAATGGATTTATACAATTCAGACGTCTTAATCGCCCAAGTGTTCTTAGATAGGTGACGTTTTTAAAAATCAAACATGGTGGCTGTGAAATGTCAAAATAAAGAGGTGTGAAAAAAAAGTTGTTTCGAATGCAATATGGGTATCAAATTAAAGGGCTCATATTAAGCATTTCAAAAAGGTATAACATAATTATGACTGTTTTACTAAAAAAAGTTAGTTAGCAACCATATTTTTTTTAAATTTTCAATACTTGACAAGAGCTGTGATAAAATGTGATAAAAGTAAGTTGTTACATCGGTTACATCATCCTTACCCCGCCTGCACAAAAAAGATGGAAACAAGATCCCCCACATAATTATATAATTTCATGCAGTCGGAGGCATTAATGAATCTTGATGAACTTAGTAAAGTGCCTCCGACTGCATGAAATTATATAATTATATAGAGGATCTTGTTTCCATCTTTTTTGTGCAGGCGGGTTTTTTTTATTTTAATAATTGATTTATTTTTGAACTTGAAGCCAAACAAAACATAAAAATACTAACTTAAAAATGTTCAAATTACTTTTGCTATTTAGTTACGTTGCATTAATTTACATATTTAACAAAATAAATTGTTTTCATTTTGAGTTAATGCCCTATTTGCCGGTAATATAAAGTGTTTTTAGCACACTTTAATTGCATAAAGAATGAATGTTATCAACTTTACACATTGCACACTCATTTTCACACACTAAACAAGGACCTGTGAAAATGACAACAGACTAGTTTTCGTACATTTTCACAACTCCATCTTCGTATTACTTAATACCGACATCCAATACGGTCCTTCAAGGAAACGTTCAAAATAATTTTCTGTCACATTAACTTTTTATAAATGAAGGTTGGGGAAAAACTAATTTAGACTTTCAAGGTAAAGGCCACGTCAAAGACGTCGGTAAAAGAATGAAGTGACGCGTAACGATAATTCATTGTTCACCAGCATTAGTGGATGTACCGGAACCATTATAAATTACCTAATGGCAGGAAAAAATCCTTATATGATGATCGTAGTAAAAACAATTTGAATGCCTTATGAAAGCGTTTGTGATGAACTTATCCACAAAAAACCGGGCAAGAGCATGTCGGATCATGCTGAGTGTAGAGTTCCGCAGCTTTGAATAATTGCATCAGCAGAAGAGCGTATATCGTAGCACTTGCGCCCTTTTGTTGAGAAACGCAATTTTTCGACAATAACTCCATTACAACCCAAAATAATTTTAGTTTAAAGTACTTATTAAGCGCTACCTTTGCAATTTTTTGCATATTTTTTGATCATAAGAATAGAATAATGGGCACAATTTATGCAACTTTCGGAACGATTATTTCCAAAAATCATTTACTTGATCAAAATAGTTTATTTAAAACATTTTTTTTTTTAAAGACATGTCGAATGATGTGCCACAGCTTGATGTTTGCAAAAAAAATGTTTTCAGCTTCTGTTACATGTATGAAGACATTTTGGGGGGGGGGGGAGGGCAAAAAATGTTTATTTTTGTGAAGTAGCTATTCTAAATAGCGGCTACTACAAGACACCTTTTGACCAAATTTCATCAATATTCATTGTGTAAGTAAAATGAAACTATAACTATAACTTTATTAAACTATAACTTTGAGTTAAATGGAATGCCCGTCTGTCTGTCTGTCTGACGGACGGACAGACAGACAAGCATGACGAAACTATAACGGTTCCGTTTTAGCCATTTTGGCTACGGAACCCTAAAAACAGATGTTGCCTGGCCTCTATAAGCTACATGGCAACAGCAAGCCGGCAACAAGTTTTATCTGTTGATTTGTTTTGTTACTCATACCTATTAAAATTAGTTACGATGTTTTTCACTCAATTACATCCGAATAGCTATTCTCCGTTGATTAAATTTGAATGTCATTTACGGCCGGTCTCAATAATCTAACTATCGATGGATTTGGCTACAAGAGGTATATATTTGATATAAACTTCATACAAAATATGTCAAAATTCTATCTCTAGTAGCCATCCATCGATAGGTAGGTTATTGAGACCGGCCGTTAGTGAAATAAGTACTTACAGATATACATGAATCTAAATCCATGGGGACATAACATTTATATAATATTTTAAAGTCCCTATTTTGCAAACACTTAACGACAGACTACAATTTGGCCAAGAACAAACAAGACTAATTGGGATTCCTTTGCCTACACTTTATAAAAAATGCATAGACAATCAAGCCATTAGTGGTCGAACCATACTTAAAAAATCCATCAACAATAAAGGCACCAGACAGAACAATTTGGAATACCTTTGCCTAACAGAATTAAATACAGTTGAAAAAAAATCATATAGCACTGGTCTAACCGTCAATGGTCGAACCGTACTTAGAAAATCCATAAACAACTCGACCAAATTACAACATCATGCAAGGACACGCATCTCGAGTCATCATAGCAAACAACGACGTACATATTTGTTTTGTTAGCACTTCCTCGCGCAACGAACGATCAATAGAACAGATTCGAAGGGGTCAAGGTGACGATGCATTGACGTTCTTGAAACAGCGACTGTAGGGCTGTCACTTTGTTGATTGGTCATTACGTTACATAATAGAGTAGCCTACTGCGTCTCTCTGTTTCTTATAACTCTTATATGTTAACGGATTTTGGTTGAAATTTACGAGAGGTTATTGTATTTTATTTCTAAAAGGTTTATGTTATACTCATAATATGTACTTACGCAAATATTTACAAAAAGTAAGGAGAAACCCAAACAAAAAATCTGAAGATGATTTAAAATAAACCACTTGTCTCAATAGTATGATACTTATAGTCAACTGAGTTGATGTTTGGTTAAAAATATAAAATGGGTACCTTTATAATGTAATTATTATAATATTGTTGTATCATTGTTGATTTTAAGAAAAAAAACTGTTATTAAAGACTTGAATAATTAAGATGTCATGTGATTTGCATCAATGTCATCACAAGTTGAATACAGACTGATAAAAATAATGAATTAAGCAATATAGAATTTCGTATAATTTCACGGCTATTAATATTATTATTTCTTGAGACAGCCCTGTTAGACAAAGCAATCGTAAAGTTTCGCGCATTAGTAAAATGAACGTTAACCTTTACTTTGATTTTATTTGAGATTGTCTAGCACAGAAGGTTCGGTGATGCCCCCCCCCCCCTTAGATCGATGAATTGGAGAATATGAGCACAGGTAGTTGGATTTAAGATAATGATAATACCCGGGCAAGTGCATGCCGGGCTATGCAAAATGTTGGGTTCCATAGTTGCTTATCACAATAATGCGGACTAAGATGTCGGTTTTCTGTTATTTGTTTCATACAACGTTATACTTACAAATCATTTCCAATGGAAATTGTACGAAAATTATTGTTACTTTTCACTCGGTCGGATAATACTCGTAAACTTGAAAAAAAAATAGTGAAGAAAGAATTATTAGAGAAGAGACCCGAAGAAAAATTTTTAAAACCATTATGAATCCTCAGTTAAATATCGTAAAGCATAGGCCTAGATATCAAGCTGTACAGCTATTTAATAAATTGCCCACGGATATAAAATGCTCTCTATATACAGGTTCTTTTAAAAGTAAAATTAAAGCATTTCTGTTGAGTAGGTGTCTCTATGACATAAATGAACTGTAATATATATTTAATCTAGTATAATAATTTTGGTAAATATAAATAATGTATATTAATGTGGATTGATTTAATTTATGTTGTTGTTGAATGTTAAAATGCATGTATTATTATTATTGTGTTATTCAAGTCTTTTCTTTATTGTAGTGCTTAAATGACATGTATCTTAATTATTATTTTGTAACTAGCTTTCATTTTTTTAAAATTTGTGTATATTAGGTATAAAGTTGTAGGTAATAGATTCAAATACAATGTAATATTGTTCCTGAATAAATGAAATGAAATGAAAATGAAATTGTAAAACCTACACAGCTGTGACAGTTTTTATTTAAATTTCACTATATATGTACACTACCATCGTATTTTTTTTCACATACCCAACAACAACCATTTTGCTGGCAGAGGGGACACTTGACTCTAACAAAGATTTGCACTTTAAAGCTTAAAATTTCACAAACGGGTCTCGAAATCGAAAAACGGTCCTAACGGTCTCGCAAAAAGAAATAACAACTCACACGATGGGGTAGATAAGAAAAAAATAACATTCTCACTTTACATATAGTGTGTGCCCAAAAAACTTTTTTACTTGATTTTATTTTGCCACTAATTACAGCTTTCTAGTATTAAGGGTCTTTGGGCTATCCTGGGGACAGACAGACGGATGGACGGATAGACAGGGCGAACTATAAGGGTTTCTTGTTTACTACGGAACCCTAGAAAAGTGCCCTATCTTATGATTTGGATGTGGTTTTAAATGTTGATTTGTATGCTAGTTCAATTCGAATCTTTGATTTTAAGCTCAATTTACCTCATCATCCATCTTACATACAGTATCGATCAAAAAGTTTAAATAATATTTTGAAGAAAAAAATGTTTAGAACTTCTGCATTGATAGAAGAGAGATCAGAGGTTGTATACTTTGTGCTGTCCATAGAGTAACTAAAAATGCCATAAAATCTATTACTTTATCGTCGAAAAAGAATAAGTAATAATAATTATAATATCTTAGGATAACTCACACAAAGCTATCTGATCCCAAACTAAGCAGAGCTTGTACTATGGAAACCAGACAACCGTAAACATACTTATATATTTCTAAATACATACATATTATAGATAAATAACACCCAGACACAGAATAAACCATCGTGCTCATCACACAAAGTTTTATCCTGGGTGGGGATCGAACCCACGACCTCTTGCGTAGCAGTCGGATACATTCCCACCGCGCCAAAGAGGCAGTCAACCACAACAGTCGGCAACACAAGATGCAAAACAACATAATACAAGTTGGTAATGAGAAAAGTACATAAATTTCTTCAACAAAGTGCACAACAAAGGTTTAAAAAGTAATTTGTTATCTTTTTTCACTGCAAATATGATAGCATAGTGGTTTTGTGTTGCCGTCAGTTTTTATACAGGCTGATCCTTATCCGAATAACCTCCCGCTTTGGGCTTTTTTACATTACATTAAATAATTTCGTAATATAATTTGGAAAAAAAAATACAAATTAACCCACCCTTCACCACCTACCACCTACTTTTGTTACACAACCATTTACCACACATCTGAGAGACTTTGGAGTAAAATCGATGTTTTTTGCCAAGTACCAGTAGAAGTACCTCACAATAAACAATGATTTTACTCCAGTAAAATATTCTGTAGGTGGTTAAGGTCATAGTTCCAAAAACAAGCGGTAGGTGATTAAGGGTTAATTTATTAAATATTATCCAAAACTTATATTAAAAAGTTATTTAGTATTATGTAAAGAAGCCACTAGCGGGAGGATAATAGTAATAGTATATAAAAACACCCTATATATTGACGTACTTGGAGCCTGAAATATTAAACCTTGAAATAATAAATAAACCATCTCAGACCATGCTCAATAAAGAGTTACGAAGCTACAAAGAAATGTATTGCATATGAAAAAAATATGACCAGAAAAAGTGCACCAGCAAAAGAGTTACGTCCTTTTGTTGAGAAGCACAGTTTTCGGCAATAACTCAAAGACGGTATGTGCGATCATGTTGAAAATAATTTTAGTTGAAAATATTTAAAATAATCTTTCTAATTTATTCATATTTTTTGGCCATACAAGAGATGTTTTAAAAGATAAAGGACACAATTTTTGCAACTTTTTCAAATTTCATCAATATATAATTTATAGTTTTGTAATAAAATGCCTGTGTCATACGGACGGACAAGACGAAACTATAAGAGTTCGTGTTTTTGCAATTTTTGCTACGCAACCCTAAGAACAATATTGCAACACTTGATATATTTTCAGAATTTCTAAGGAAGTTATGAGGAAAACCAATGATGCAATTTAAAATGTTTTCATTTTACCACAAACATAACTTTTACTAGGTACATATAAATTGTGAAATGCAGTACTTCACAATGTAGTGCTTAAAAAAATATTTCACAAAACCTTTAATATTTTTTAAAAGGATTATACTTAAAAGTTTTAGGAATTGATTTATTTATTTCGAAAACGGGAATCTGAAACTATGCTCTAATTTTTTCATGTTTAAGTTCTTAATGCATAAGTACTGCCCTAAGCTCTAATTTTTTCATGTTTGAATTATAACTACTGCCCTTTAAAATGTAATCTGTGAAAACGTTATAGACTGTGACTTTAATTTAGACGATGTACTCATTTTTTTTTTATTTTGTAAGGCTCTATGTAGGTACAGTTATTTGCTCTAACAAACACCAATAAAATGTCTGTCTCTTAGTTCTGGATTGACGCAAAACAGGATTCGGCTCTGTCATTAATAGAACACTTTTACTTTGTGTGACTAGCGAAATAGTTCTTCTAGTAGTTAACCCGTAAAGAAATCTTGAAATGCATAAATAGAGAATTGTTGTATTGTCATAGTTATGTTGTAACGAATATTCGACTTTATTTCGTTGTGTGCGGGAGAGCGATGCTGGCGGCCGTGTTATGTGTTCATAGCGCTAAATGAATAATTTGTTCGGCGTAATGCCCTCATAAGTAAAATGATAGGTGTATAATAAGTAATACTTATGGGGTATAAATCATAATAAACGGCATTTACAAGGGTATAAGCTAGTATGACTGCTAACCTGTGGGAATTTACCCCGCGGGAATAAAAAAGTTATTCTTTAGAGGTCATGAAGGTGCCACAATTCCCCGCCCTCCGTCGTGCGGGCTACTCAAAGGTGCACCATTATGATATTCATTTACCCCCCCTTTCCTCGCCCTCATTCGAGCAACTCACACTTGGCCGAGATATTATGAGTAAAATTAACTTTTTAAAGTACCTACTCAAAAAGTTACTGACATAATAATATAATATAATATCTTGGGACAACTCACACAAAGCTATCTGATCCCAAACTAAGGAGAGCTTGTACTATGGAAACCAGACAACCGATAAACATACTTATATATTTCTAAATACATACATATTATAGATAAATAACACCCAGACACAGAATAAACCATCGTGCTCATCACACAAAGTTTTATCCTGGGTGGGGATCGAACCCACGACCTCTTGCGTAGCAATCGGATACACTCCCACCGCGCCACAGAGGCAGTCAAAATCACATCACATCATTCACATCGAAAAAGGTTGAGGACCACTTAGCTAATAAATAGACATAACATGTTTTGGGAATAAAACAACGCAACGCTTTATGTGTCCGATACTTATCATAATGTTAATCAGAAAAAAAATCTGCTACGGATAAGCTAGTAAAAAGAATAACGCATTTATGACACGCATGACACATTATAACATGCAACAATACAATACGGGCACATGCGTAACCAAAAAATACCTTGAGAAACAAAAATGTTGAGAGCATCTGATATAGTAGGTATTACGTCATTCGGCAGGGCTTACCAACATTTGACTAACAAATAATGTTCGTATTATGATAATTATTGTTACAACTAATGACAACTCTCACTTAAATAATCGTTTCTATGTTAATTGTGTTCTGCACTAATTATGCCAACGAGTTTTCAACCTCTGACGCATAAAATGAGTGTTATTAGTTCAAAATGATTATTTTTACCTACTTCTGAGCTGTGATGGTTCGAATACACAATGGAAGAGTTTTTTTTTTCAACAAAAGTAAACAAAACTTATTTTGTTATTTTGATCTTACTTTTTACCTTTAAGCGCATAACAAATTATGTTATTATAACTTTTTTCCAATATTCATAATCATACAACGCAAAAGCTTAAAATGTGTTATTAAAAAAACAACCTACACAAAAAAAAAAAAACAAATAAAACCTTTTTTCAAACACGCTCAGAAAAAAAAAAAAAAAAACGTCATTAATTCCTCAACCCGTTACGACTCCCGTTCCAACCGTGCTCCCTGGAACTACAAAAAGCTGGCGTGAAACATTATACATGCAAACAACGTGATGCATCCATCATGTTATACCACCATAGGAACTTAATAAAGGTGCTTCCTCACTGGACTTAAAGTGTTAATCAATAAAATAAATAAATATTTATTTTATTGATTAACACTGTCATAGTCTTCTCACATAAGGTCAGCTGATTACAAACTAGGCAGAGCTTATACTATGGCAACCAGACAACTGATAAATATTTTTATACAGAATGATTTATAATATGCTAATTACCTCCCGCTCGTGGCTTCTTTACATAACACTAAATAACTTTGTAATATCAGTTGTGGAAAATATTTAATCATCTAATATATGTTTTATGAGCTTAACCACTAGACACAACCACAAACTATTTTACTGTAGTAAAATCGTTGTTTATTATGATGTTTAGGCCCTAAACCTGACAAAGAAAGGTAGGTGGTGAAGGGTTAATGTATAATTCGTTTTTTTAATAATTATATTAAAAGGTATTTAGTGTAATGTAAAGAAGCCAAAAGCGGAAGGTTATTAGTATATTAAAAATTATCCTGTATATTTCCAAATGCTTGCTTATTATGAACTAAACAATCATGCTCATCACTGAAACATTTATCCTGGGTGTGAATCGAACCCACGATCTCTGGTTAGCAGCCAGGGTCAGTAATCACAAGACGAATAAGCCAGACAGTAAACGTTTCTTAGTAAAAATTTACATCAAAACAAAACAATTTACATCAAAAGTTATATATATTTTCTTGTTATTAAATGTTAAGTAAAACACAATTTGTAGCAAAATGTAACGATTTGATACTTTTGTTAGAAAAGCCTTTTTAAAATATAAATTCAATAGAAATAATATTGATGGTTATAAAATATTAGGGAGTATTTTATCAACATAAAAGCTAAGAAAACACCTAACAATAGTTATTAAGTGTAAAAAATATTACAAAACAAATGTCTTGTTATCCATAATTTATAAATGATTTCACCCACCAAACACACTAGTTCGTTCAGTAAATTTCATTTTTGTAAAGAAAAACGATGACTTTAATGATGCCCATGACTTTCTTGGCAGCTTCTTCTCATGAGCTTTACACTTGGAACTGCTGCCTAACCTCATTTTGTTATTTCTTCAAACTTTAACTTTTCATAATTTTACTTTTTTTTGTATGTATTAATTTGACGTTTTCAAATAATCATTAAACTGTTTTACGAAATAAAGAAATTTGAGTTTGAATAACTCGACTGCTTAAAATAATAATAACTGAAATATTTTAGCGCCAAAAATCCTTTATTTTATTTTTTTCTTATTTCACCCGGTGCTAGTCTCACAATTGAGATGAATCTAACGACACCTCTCAAGCTAAAATCAAACCAAATAAACTCATTAAACCATTTAGGCTCTAGAACGTGCCAAAAAAAAATTACAAACATACATACCTACACTCGAAAAATATAACAGTCCTTCTTGTGCAGTCGGGTCAAAAGGTTTTCATATTTCAATTGTTACGAGTAGGTATTTAATGTTAATTAATATTTTTTAACTGAAGTGTGGAAGCACCATAACTGCACTCGTGCCCAGTGGCCCGAACAGAAAAAGCTTTGGAAAAACTTTAAACTGCACAGTATATGCTAACGGTAATTATTTTTATGGGATTTTTTGCTTTTCTAGATTGCTCATTTGCAGAAGATTTTATTTAACTTCATTTGTCTGTTTCCTGGGGCAAATCTTGTGAATCACTTTTGACCGGTTTTGAAATTAAAACTGTTGTTTGTGGAAATGTACATTGTATGAAAGTATATCTATATTAATATGATAAAGCTGAAAAGTTTGTTTGTTTGTTTGAACGTAGTAATCTTAGGAAGTATAGATCCGAATTGAAATCTTGTTCTGTTGGGTAGCCTGTTGTTCTATTCTGGTAGGTATTGAGGAAGGCTATAGGCTGTATAACACCACGCTACGACCTATAGAAGCGGAGCAGCAATGAAAAATGTTGCAAAATCGGGGAAAATTGATGAATAGGTACGAAGTTGCGTGGGTCAGCTAGTCCAGAATAAATAGGCTAAGCACTAATAGGCTACATGAATTTTAGGTCAAATTACTACTTTTTTATTAAACTAAATTATTTATTTTGACATAAGTAAGGACTTTAAAAAATTGGTCTCGAAATTATTTGTTTTACCTTTTAACAAACACGCAATGTAATAAACAGCTGTGGCGCTCAAAAATAATGGTTCTCTGTAAAGTCGGTTTACTGACGATAATTTTAAGTGATAACGTCTGAAAACATTGATGACATATCGCAACTCGCGTTGCTTAGCAGTCAATCAATAACGTTAGTTCCAATTGTGTCACATGTCATGTCACTGCAATCGCCATTTGTTGTTGCTTAGCAATCAATCAATAACGTGACCGTTGCTTAGCAAATCGTTACGTGACACTTTTTCGTGCATGTACCCGGTCATCGATTTATAAGACGATATCACGTCACAAAAGGTTGAAAAGGAATCTAGTGTTTTTGTTTGAATTATCTTACGTCGGCCGCCATATCAAGTTTATAAACATTCAAACATTGTAAAAATGGCAATTTGAAAAGAGTGGCCGCGAATTTTTATTGCCAGGTTCTTTTCTCCGGCTTTATCTTTTGTTTACGAACTTGGCATTACATGTACATGTAGAATTCCGACGTATCACAAGTGTTGTTTAAAGAATTTTGACTTTTTTTTGCTGAAATGATTTTTTTAAGTCATAGTCACGCGTACCTACCTGAGTACACGGTTCAGTTTTCAGGAGCGTTTCTCTAATACCCTGTAAATCTCATAAAATCCTTGTACCAGTACGTATATCCTAGTATTACACTAATCTACGAAACATTAATTTGGCTCACACACTGGTTTCCTAATTCCACCAGTCTCTCGTCCCTTGTTTTAAACGAAATTGTCTAAAATGTTATGTTATATTCAAATTAAAAGTTTGTTTGTTAGTTCATGTGTTTATTTTTTTTTAATGTGTCGTAAGTATAAAATTGTTGAAATAGGGCAATAAGAAAATCTGCCACAAACTATAACTACGAGTAGGTATAAATTATATAACTTAAGGAATTGTAAACAATTCTATGTGCTAATGTTAATATACGAGTAACTAGCTGAGTGATTCCTGGGAGCTCGTATCTGTATTTTTTGTTACAAAAAGTAAAATTAAATAAAGTTATCAATTCTGTCTTTAAGGGGATAAAGTAAAAATAACTCCGTTTCCGGATTGATCCATAGTTACTAAATATGCAGGAATTGCTCGTTTAAATGTATTAAATATCATATTAAAGAAAAAAAATAATGAAAAAATTACTAGTATGTATTTTATGTAGCAAAAGTTATAGGTTATAAAGACCACGTCTTCCCGAAGAGCTATTACACTCACAACGTATTGAACAACGTAAATTAGGCAGTATTTTAACATTAATATACGACATTTGAAAACCAGCGCCGGGTACATATGTAGATATATACGCCCGGCATCAAGCTGAACTGGGTTCCCATTTTAGTGCAGGTGCAGCCACGAGACGCCCATTTTCTGTGTAATAATTTAACTGTTTATTAATGATGATTACTATTGACTATTTTTATTAATAATTGCAATTATTATTATTATTTTGCTATTGTTATTATTACTATAATTATATTACAATTCTGTTATATTTCTTCTGCCTGTCCCGTGTGTCTTTTACCAAAATAAATTTATTTTCTTTCTATAATAAGTGACACAACGTTATAAACGCAGTAAAACGCGAAACTAATACGCCGAATGAGTAACTTCTCTAAGCAATGTATTACGCAATTAAGTCCATTTTCCTCCTCAAAACAAAAAAGGCAAAGTCAAAGTCATAGGCAAGTCGAAACCCTGTTTATTAGATTAGGAAAATAACGGTCAGCCGCAAAAACCGTAATAATGCCTTGTTAACTTCGCAATTTGAGATGATAAAGCTTACTCGGTAAAGTTTTTTATCTGTAATGTTTATATGAAAATTCATTACCTACGCTTTTGCAAGGTTAAATGTTTAAATTTATCTTTTTGTGTTGTTTTAAATTCTTTTTCTGAGGCACTTTATGATCATCTAAAAAACTAAAACTTTTCAATCGATTCAGCTTGCTGTAAATTTTGAGAATATGCATAAATATTAAAAATGTTAACGTTTAAATACCCTTTTTAAAATATAAATAAGTATAAATAATATGTTTTATTTTTTATTTAATGATTACTTAATACAAACACAAAAAAGATATAGTGAAAGAAACTCCGTTGAAGTGTTTTTTTATCGTCGTACCTGTTGTTCTCTGCAGATATGATAATCTTACGGTGGCGTTAAGTTAATGAGATGTAGTGCATAATGTCGTCAATGCAGCAGCTCACAAATTTTCGACACTTCGTAATACTGCTAGGAAAATTATAAACTAACTATATTCCCAATCATATTTCTTATAAATACGTTAAACAACGATTGAAATTTTGTAGTCGTCTTATTATAAAGATTTAAAGATAAGACTTTTAAAATTAAAGTGGCATAAATAAGTGTTTACGTTTAAAAAACGACGGAATCATACTTAAATAAGTACTAAAACTACCTTCAAACACGTATTAGAACGTACAAAACGTACGACATCTTTAAACACACGTTCAGCACTTCTTTAAACTGTTTGTAGTAAGAATATAAAACTATACGTCTTGTTACCCTCTGAGAATTTCCTTTTTAAATGAGAATACAAAATACGAAGTAAATTTACATTTTAACTCGAAATAACTTGGGTTTTCCACTTTTTTCGTAAGGGATCAAGGTCAATAAATTAGAAAAGTAATACGAAATTACCAGTCTAAAGATTAACTGGAGTTTTAACAAGCTATTCTTTTCTTAATTGAGGCACAAATGAGTTGGTAGGAATTTTCAGATAATTTACGTTAAATATAAGTATAGATATTAATAGTTATATACTACGTAGACAAATTAGGATATTTCCCAAGCAAACATTAATGCCTATTACAAATACGTACTACTACTATTATTCCCGGTACACAGACTAGGGTAATTGCATGTTTTTGAAGTTACACTGACGAGAGGTTATGATAATATCGATACTTATAATTATAAGTATCTAGATCGATAGTTATTATACTTCAGTATGTAATACCGGTATTGGTGTAATAATATATTGTTAAATAAATAAGTTTGTAATATTTCTTCTTCTGTCTGATATATCTCGTCTCCTGTTATACAGTGACCATACACTGTAAGCAAAGAATACTCACTATTACCGAAAGACAAGAATAGGGTAAGCGACTAGAGTCAAATCAGTGTCTTTTTAAGAAACGTCAAAAACTACTCGTTTCGTACTTGTTTGTATGAAACACTGGCGTATGACGTCACATTTTCGATGATCAAATAATTAAGTACTTTTAGTATTTCTTTTGATTAATAAAAAATAATAAACACATTTTCATAATGTTTTATGACATTGCACGGTTAGTGTAAAATAGTTTATTATAATTGTAATCAAATACCCAATTACTTTTGCAAAAATGGAAAACTTATGAACTTAATGATTCGTTAAAAACTCTATTGGTCTGCAAACCGATGCGGCTACAGGCGGCCAATTTCATCAAAAAGTACCCAACTACGCAGGAGATATCATAGTGTAGAAACACAAGTGCAATCTCTATTCCATAACTGTCATAGCCTAATCTCCAACCGGAGAAAGCTTGGACGCAGGATGGCTTAACGTGCTGAGGCAATGTGTATATTTCGAAAACGGTAACTAATGTATAAACCGGCAGTGGTAACGTTGTTAAATATAGCAGACATCTCAATCTACACGACTATCAAGAATTACGGAGAGTACAGACAAGGCCCGATCTAGGGAGATAAACTGGACAAATGCCCACAGCGGCAAAAATTAAGGGCGCTAGGCGCCCCCGTGGTAAATTTGCACGCCTTTACTATCGCAAATAAATAGCAAGAACGGGCCCTGTGTATAAGAGATAAGAGATAACATGCATACAACATGGGCTCGATGCACACTCACATAACACTCGGGAAGGCTTCCGAACAAAGCAGTCTGAAGTGGTCTGAAGATGGACCGGCGACTATTAGACCGGCTGAGGGTCACTCTACCTTACATTTATACCGTTAGTTAGATAGAACAGGTCATTAATCAGCAATATAAAATTATAAAATTACTCACTTCTACTATGGGAAAACATATGACTCATTATTCCAACACTAGCTTCTCACCGCGGCTTCCCCCACTTTATATTTTAATTTTATAGCCTATGTGCTGATATGCTGATATTTAAACTACATTAATGTAAATAATTATTAAAATACGTGTAGATACGTATTTTTTCGTGAAAGAAGTAACAGACATCCTTCCACCCACTTATCGTTCGAAGCGGTCGCACCCGACGCCATGTGTCAGGGGCGCCAAAAGCGCCCTCCAGCTAAGAAACCTAGGGCGCCTAACGCTATCTGGGGGCAGTGGCGGATCCATAGGAGCTATAGGGCTAAGGCCCCTCCAAAATTATTCACCATTCATCCATTTGATTCGTGTGAGTGGTGCAACAACGGCCCCCCAAACAACAATCCTGCATCCGCCACTGTCTAGGGACGCTAAATGCTATGCAGGGGCGCTAATTTGACCCCTCCCCCGTCACGTGACGTATTTGATATCGCTCCAACCTAAATCTAGCATCAGGCCGGCTCTGGTAGAATGCACAATTTGAGGCGAGATTAAACGCGTTTATGCTTAGTAAATAAGTAACAACTTATTGATAGAATCCGACTGGATAATCATCACATCAGAATCCTAAGATGCTCAAGGACATTTATCGCAATGGCATGAGAAAATATGTCAAAGAGCAACTATATTACTGATATCACAATTATTGACGCGGGATTAAACGCGTTTATGCTTAGTAAATAAGTAAAAACTTATTGATAGAATCCGACTGGATAATCATGACATCAGAATCCTAAGATGATCAAGGACATTTATCGCAATGGCATGAGAAAAATATGTCAAAGAGCAACTATATTATTGATATCACAATTAAATCTAATTGTATTATTTTTTAATTGTCATTTATCGGGAATACTTAATGACTTCACAGATATTTAAGTATTATTGATAGATGCATAACAGACACGCGAGCCTTCATGACGTCAGCATGCAAATCATTCAATGTCCTTCTTTAATAAAAGATGAACTTCAAATGAAAATTGAACTGGAGTTGTACTCGCGCAATGATTGCATTTTAAACCGACTACAAGGAAGACAAATGGAACACAATCTATCATTTCACACATAAAAGTTAAGTCCGTACAAAAATAGTTACAAAAGCATTAAATATGTATGTTTTCTGTTCAGTTAATTACAACAGTATTATAGGCCTTAGTAAATACCTTTTGTATGCGTACACCGATGCATCGTCGATGCACTCAATATGAATATTTTTTTGCAAACACCTACATTTACCTAAAAATTAAGAATTGTATGAAGCAAACTAATATTATAAACGATACGTTTGCGATTACTTTTTTGAGTTATTGACTTAAGCATATTAATGTCTTTTTAATTTGTATTTCACTTAGTTTTATATTATTTATGCATGCTCAATAAGTGAACTGTAATGTTCTTTGAGTACCTAATAAAGATCTTTAAATCTAACAAACTTTTTAACACTTTTATATATTTAGGTATATTCCATATTAGCCCCCTAAACCACTCATCTGATTTGTGTGAGGTGTCAATAGATTTGTTGTTACGGTCTGTGTGACAAGTTACATTTTTTGCTTTATGATAATCAAATGGTGTTTTTTTTTTTTAAATATGCCATATTAGGTTTGATGCCATAAAATTATATTATTATCAGTCTTTGCGTATCACTTTTTTTTATATTGTCATTGTTTGTCAATTCAAAACTGCCTCTGTGGCGCGGTGGGAGTGTGTCCGACTGCTACGCAAGAGGTCGTGGGTTCGATTCCCACACGGGATACCACTTTGTGTGATCCACAAATTGTTGTTCCGAGTCTGGGTGTACTTTGTGTCCGTGACTTGTATGTTTGTAAAGTTCCCCGCGACACAGGGCTTGTACCCTACTGCGAAAGTTGTCCTTTAAAAAAAAAGAAAAAAAAAAAAAAAAAAAACATTGTTTGCCGCACTCGAATAACATTTTTTTTCAAACTAATATAGTAAGTGCAGTTCGTGTGGGAATCGACCCCACGACCTCTTGCGCATCAGTCATACACACTCCTGCGTAGCAGTAGTACACTCTCCTACTGTGCCACTGAGGCAGTCAAGTTGTTAACCACTTAACAAATTGAGTTGAAATTTGGAACAGAGATAGGTAAACAACATACGCATTTGTTAAGAACATTTCCAAATTCAATCCCCAAAGGGCGTGATTTTAATCAAAATCAATCTAAACGCGATGGAAGTCACGTGGAAAATAAGTAATGCAATAATTAAGTAAGTCTGTAGGTACTTAAATAATTCAAGCATGCATTCATCATCAATCATTCATCAAGCCTGCGCACGACCATATTATACCTACTACAGTTATATCGAATACTAGCTGTCCTGCGCAACTTCGACTGCGTATATTTTCCCCGTTTTTGCAACATTTCTCATTGCTGCTCCGCTCCTATTGGTCGTAGCGTGATGTTATATAGTCTATAGCCTTCCTCTATAATTGGGCTATCCAACAGTGAAAGAAATTTTCAATTCGGACCAGTAGTTCCTGAGATTACCGCGTTCAAACAAACAAACTCTTCAGCTTTATAATATTAGTATAGATTTAATTATGCCGGATCTTATTGGGAAAATACGAGTTCGGAATATTATAACCAGGATATGCTTACGTACTTGTAATAATACTGATATCATACAAGTTTTAGACTGAAGGTATTTTTGTTTAAGTATGCGGATGCTACCATGCCGATATGAGGTTTAAGTTGTCTATACTATGAGATATAATATGTATCATATAATGGTTACAGTTGGATCAACGTAACTCGGCCGGCATGAAGTTAGGTTCATATCACTTTCGCGCATGTCATAGAGATAATTACTTACCCTATAAGAGATGCGACCCTAAAATGACTTACGAAAACGATTAATTATGTTTAATTGATTAAAAATACTAACAAAATTTTAATTCAACAATATAAAAATAATATTTACACGAGTTCATATAAGTTTAAATTTAGAACAGTTACAGTAAATAATTGTATTTCAAACTTTCTTTGGAAAGTTTGAAAAACAATTTCTATACTAAGATAATCACAAAAAACATGAGTTAGTAATCACTACATTGTTTAAAACAAAGTCGCTTTCTCTGTCCCTATATCTCTATGTATGATGAAGTCTTTAAAACTACGCAACGGATTTGGATGCGGTTTTTTTTAATAGATAGAATGATTAAAGAGGAAGGTTTATATGTAAAATAACATCCATTAAATAGTAGAGAAATAAGGAGCGAAGCAGCAATAAGATATGTTGCAAAAACGGGGAAAATTTACGCAGACGAAGTTGCTCGGGTCAGCTAGTACTAATTATGACAATGTAATGCGTAATCGCATCTCTAATTCTCTTGGTTTAGTTACCGCTCCCGACCACGCTTTCTGTCACAATTTAATTCCTAATGGATGGCACGGTCCAGGTCTATAAGTCAATGCAGGTGGCCGAAATCAGAACTAACATAAAAGCGCCCTCATTTCAATGTCATCCAAGCGGCAAAATCCTTGTAGCACTGTAAAGCGATTCAGCATTTCATTTCTGTCACTTTGTACAGGGTATCTAGAGTTTTGTGTATGCAAGTATACTCACAAAATGTTGGTATTCACAATCACAGTTAATAACCAAACCAGACAGAGTTAAAAAGAGCGATGAATCAAAAGGATATGACCGCTTTGCGTAGGTTCAAATAATCACCTATTTATACTCGTACGTCTCAGTATTAGCAGGGTTGACACTGGATAATGGCAACAGAAGACCACATTATTACAACCAAAAATAAATAATCTATACTAATAATATAAAGCTGAAGTGTTGGTTTGTTTGCCGTAATCTCAGGAACTATTAATCCTAATTAAAAAAATCTTAAAGTAAATTACATCACGCTGCGATCAATGGGAGCGGAGCAGCAATGAGAAATGTAGCAAAAATGGGAAAAGTTTACGCAGACTAAGTTGCGCGGGACAGCTAGTATATGATATATACAAAAAGCGGTGGTAGCTCGGGATCGAATCCTACCAACTATACTATAATAATTTGACTGCCTCTGTGGCGCAGTGGGAGTGTGTCCGACTGCTACGCAAGAGGTCGTGGGTTCGATTCCCACACGAGACACCACTTTGTGTGATCCACAAATTGTTGTTCCGAGTCTGGGTGTACTTTGTGTCCGTGATTTGTATGTTTGTAAAGTCCCCCGCGACACAGGGCTTGTACCCTAATGCGGGAGTTGTCTTTTTTAAAATAAAAATAAAAAAAAAATAATATCTTGGGACAACTCACACAACGTTATCTGATCCCAACCTAAGCAGCGAGTTTTTACTATGACCAGATAACCGATAAACATACTCATATATTTCTTGATACACACATATTATAGATAAATAACACCCAGACACAGAATAAACCAACGTGCTCATCACACAAAGTTTTATCCTGAGTGGGGATCGAACCCACGACCTCCGGCTTAGCATTCAGAGTCACTAAGCACTAGACCAACAGGCCAGTCACTAAAACAAGCCATTGAGCTCAACTAGAGGAGTAATGAAAAACTGGATTGCTAATAATGTAGGACCCATAATTCCACATTGTTATATCCTCAGTGGCAATAAAAAACCCGGTTTTTTATTTAAGATTATTCTCTGTTATATAAAATTGTTGAGATAATTGGTGTTAATTAAATAAATAAAAATATTTACATCTAAGACACACCTGCACCTTACTTATTTTTTTTTTAAGTTTTCATATTTTGTAAACATTGGAAATTTGAAAAGAGTGGCCGCGAGTTTGCTTGTTCTGTTCTCCGGTTTTACCTATTGTTTACGAACAGGCATTACATGTAAATGTAGAATCGACTTTTCACAAGAGTAGTATTTTGATTCCTAAGTGCATAGAGTAGCATAGCATGCAAGCGTATATATAACTTATAAAAATATTTCCAAAGGTTTTTAAAAGTTACATATTGCACTAAAAATAATGACAAGTTTTTGAATAATGATAACTTTCAAATTTTTGACTGGCCTGGTGGTCTGGTGGCTAACCACTAGAACAAGGCCAGATCCGAACTGCTAAACCAGAGGTTGTGGGTTCGATTCCAACCCAAGATAAATCTCCGTGTGAAAACCACAACTGTTTATTCTACGTCTGGCTGTAATTTATCTATACAATGTAAGTCATTAGAAATATTGAAAGATAATATCTTATAATATCTTGGGACAACTCACACAACTCTACCTAATCCCAAACTAAGCAGAGCTTGTACTGCAACCAGATAACTGATAAACATACTTATATTTTTCTAAATACATACATACTATAGACAAATTACACCCAGACACAGAATAAACCATCGTGCTCATCACACAAAATTTTATATTGGGTGGGGATTGAACCCACGACCTTCGGCTTAGTAGTCAGGGTCACTAACCACTAGGCCAACAGGCAGTCAATTGGATTAAAGTAGAGAAATTGTAATATAGACCAAATCTAATAGCTAACAGGTAATATAAACTTAAGCCCTCTCTAGATTTTCTAAGTTTATAGTATTGGTTACTGTTTTGCGGGAACTTGTTCAAGATAGTTCAACGTTATTACATTACTTTAAGAACGGTCAAGGAGATTATGATTGGGCAATAAAACAGTTTAGAATATCAGATGATTGGGATCAGATTACACTTACTTAACGAAAGTGAGAGGACATTCTCAATTTGAATATTTATCAATCATGTTCGTTCTTTTTTTATTTGTTTTTTTTTATTACAAATAAGGAGCTAATAAATAAATATAAGGAGGTTTTAATTTAGTGATACTTATTTTTATTTTGATAGTGATTTTGTGGGAAAGTAGTTTGTTTTAACTTACCATTTTATATTTGTTTAGATTATTATTGTTATTATTATATTTATTTTATTCATTCAACCCAGGTAGCTATGTTTGTTATAACATCTATAACTTTGTAGGTATATAACTCACTAACTAAGAGAGAGTTTTTTTTTATTAATAATTATAGGTAAAAGTTTATACTTAGATATTTTAGATATAGTTTATTTCTTTTGTAATTGGTACGATGGGACGGGCATGGTCATATTATGACTAAAAGCCCCTAAATAAGTAAAGATAAAAAAAATATATTTTTTAAAATTTACTCAATAATTTATTTTAGTAAATTTAAAAAATACATCTTTATAATTTCATAGGATTTAATACAATTGTCGTCAGTGTTTATTTCTTCAAGGAAATACTTATTAAATTAATAACAATAGGTGAAACAATATTTTAGGTATTTACCTACTTAATAGTAATTTACTAATGAAAACATTAATTAAAAGACCAAGTCACTAATGAAGAAAATAATACGGTTACGTTTAAAATATTAAAAAAAAAAACTTACTTGCTTCCTTCAAATTCAAAAATAGAACTCCAAAAGAACACACTCACACAAACATAATATTCTAAATCCAAAAATCACTTCAAAACAAAATTCAACCAATTACAATAAATCGCAAATTATTTACACTCGGAACAAACACTTATACATTCAAACGTGCGCCCGCGAACGCTACATGTGGTTGGTAGACGGTAAATGACCATTGAGACGGTCTATATCACCTGTTGACGCTAGGGCTGTCAAAAGTATCCATGGTGGGATTCCCATCTCGCAAAACGAGTTTAGACATCGAACGGATCTTTTTGGTTTTCTTTTTGCGTGAATGTAAAATACAGGTTCTGTTTTATGTTTATTTTTAATTGTTTTTGGAGTGTTTGAATTTGATTGGCATTTTTTTTTAAGTTTCGTAATTATTGTGTAGCTATTACTTAATTATTACATTATTATAACAGATAGACTTCCTTTGTAGACTCTGCGCCCAGCCCAGAGCGTTCTGGTGGACAAAAAAAATCATAATCTCTTCGAACCTGTGACATAAGACTTGTGACTAAAATAAACCATTATGCATATATACTCTCTCATATTATCGTACTCATTAATACAGGTAGGTGATAGTTTCACACGTGACTATGCGTGGTCTTGATTCACTCGTGTTTTATAATGAATGTGAAGTTCCATTAGTTTAGCTTGGTTAGTTCAACCGTGAGCCGTAATAAACAAACAAACATTTAACTACACTTTTGTATTTATAATATAATTAGGATTAGTTAGTATTACTTTGTTTCAAATGATAGCCTAGTTGAAAAAAGCATAAATAAATATTTTTAAAATCATTTTTAAAATAAACCTTTTATTTAAACGCTCTAAAAGAAAGAAAATATTTTTTAAATAAAAACAAACAAATCAATGTGTTACAATATGCCATTTACTACTCTGTCAAGAAATTACCGGAAAGCGATAATAAACAAAATGTTAGTTATTAATCCAAATTTATTTTATCGCCTTTAAAATAATACACCTGCGCTAACGAATAATCCAATTATCAATACATTTTTTAAACGCTTTTTCCAGAAATGAATTCAGTTCTCACCGCGAATTCTCCTTTATGTCTTCTACCGAATGAAATGGGTGCCGCGAAGTGGTAATTTGAGTTTAGGAAACGAAAGAAGTCGGCTAGAGCCATATCTGATAAATAAGGTAGTTGTTTGATGGTATTTGTTGAGATTTTAGGTCAAAAATTATTCCACAACGATGGCCTTGTGCGAAGGCGCATTATTGTGGCGCAAAACACAAGAATTTTCTTTCCACAAATCAGGCGTTTTCCGTCGAATTTGCCGCATAACATTCAAATAATATATATTTACCGTTTGACCTTCCCGTAAGAATTCTGAGTGCACCACACCACGATAGTCAAAGAAAACAGTTAACATGACTTTGACTTTTGATCAAATTTGGAATGTTTTTTTCGGTTTCGGTTCAGTTGGAAGGCGCCACTCCAAATTTTTTGTTTTTTAAAGAAATAGCAAATAATAACAGATGCAACTCAAACTCCGCGCCAAAATGGTAAACAGTTGTGCCAATCTAACAACAACAAAAAAAAAACAAAAATTGAATTTCGAACCAGAAACTAATTATCCATTCCCGATACTTTTTTGACTGAATGTATATGACATAAAAGCTTGTCGATAATAAATTTCTATAAAGTGTTTAAAATATGACTAGCTGTTGCCACCCGCATTGCATAAAAAGTTTCATACGTAAATTTCTACTAATTTCATCAAAATCTATAATATAGTATTCGGGTTCGGGTACTAGGTTTGAACTTTATTTTTTTTCTATTGCAATTATTGTATAAATAAAGTACCTAAATGACAAGAAGTGACTACAAGAATTAGCGGTTTCAAATAACAAACTGAAATACTGGTATTTTAGTAAACAGCAATTAAATATGTTGTTGCAATCAACATTTTTTTTTCATAGCATTTTTGTTACAAGGAAGAGGATTAGATGACTAATAATAATTATTTAGAATATTGTTTTTCAGTTTCTCATACAATCAAACTGTAGGTACCTACAAACTAATAAATTCAAATAATATTATTGTTGACAGTGCAGCCCGACTTCATTATTTATTTACTATAATTAAAGAGTTTTTATTCGTACACACTGCATGCACTTATATGACTTTCCCGAGAAGAAATTTAAGATTTCCCCGCGGTTTCGCCTGCATTAGATTTTAAACCATTCATTCTTTTTTTTTAATCTGTTCTTAGTGGATACATTTTGAAAATATGACAAATTGTAACCCCGTCTGTTCTGTGGTTTGAGCAGTACATTTGTAAATACATATTACTTTACATAAAAACAAAAAAGGAAGTCACTAAAATTTCCACCAAAATAAGTCAAGATAAACAAAATTAACTATATTTTTAAACAACTGCATAAATGTTTAAAAAGGGTGTGTGGTCAAAACTTGTATAATTGCACAAACATTTATTTAGTATTTTCACACATTAAACACTGAGCTGTGAAAATGACGACAGATTAGTTTGCTGCCATTTTCACAACTTAAGTTCGCAGGCATATTGTAGAAGTCACAAGTAGTCTTAATCGTTGCAAAAATAATAACACATTTTTTTATCACTAAGAATATAGAACACACAATAAGTTAAACGCTTTATTATTTAAGGACACACTGACAGTCAGACATTTTAAATTTGGCGTAGTGAAGTAAACTCCAACCCCCTTAAACTTTTGATATTTCTTATTATTTTAGAATCAGGCAACTAAATCCTGATGTCGTATCTTGGGACAACTCACACAACGTCATCTGATACAAAATAAACATAATAAGCACATCTTGTACTATGGCAACCAGACAACTGATAAATATACTTATATATTTCTAAATTCATGCATGTTACAGATAAATAACACCCACACAGAATAAACCTTCGTGTTCATGCCACAAAGTTTTATCCTGAACATAGACATTTTAAAATTACGAATCCTTTGTGCATCCCTATTGAATATAAAAGAATCTAAGATGAAGGATCATCTATTATTATATTATATCTATTTCATTCATATACATACTACGTCTGACGATCAAATAGACGTAACAGTGAACTTTGACACTCAAGGTCATTTATTATATCAATATTACCTGTTATAATCAACTTTACATAATATACAATTAACATTTTTTTTGCTAGCTACTTATTTACAAAATACCTACATAAAAATAAATAAAATAAATGGTTGTGAAAATATATATATAACGGGTTTTAATCGCGTGAATAATTTAAGGTAAAATCCAAATAACCAGTAAAATACCTTATTTATTTCGCGACGTTTCGACCATATTGCAACGGCCGTGGTGGCCGTTATTTTACCTTAAATTATTCACGCGATTAAGACCCGTAATATAGATATTTTCATAATGTGTACAAATCGCGAAAGTTTATCAACAATTATAAATGTTGTATGTAAATTTGGTTTACGAACGGTAATTTTACGTGATAATGTCATAAGAAAACATTGATTACGCTGTAACCAATGACAGCCATGCCTATGACAGCTTGCCTTTGCCGGGCGCCTGACGGTAACAATACTTCAGCCTATCAGCAGGCGAAACGTGACTTTGACTCTTTTTCATGCGTGCACCCGGTCATCACTTTAAAATATATATTTACAAAATAAAAACTACTTGCATTAAAAATGGTAGACCTGTCTACGTGTCGAATATTCGTCCCTTATCGTATTTAAATAATAAAACTATATTAATAATATAAAGCTGAAGAGTTTGTTTGTTTGTTTGTTTGAATGCGGTAATCTCAGGAACTACTGGTCCGAATTGAAAAAAAAATATTTTTGCTGGGTAGACCATTTATCGAGGAAAGCTATAGGCTATATAACATCACACTACAATCAAAATGAGTGGAGCAGCAATGAAAAATGTTGCAAGAACGGGGAAAATTGACGCATACAAAGTTACGCGGGACAGCTAGTAACTAATATTTTCCAAACTAATTTTAGTTCTGAGAATAGTCAACTACGTAAGAGATAACATAGTGTACCTACCGTAGGCGTACCCAGGAGGGGGATTTGGTGGTTGTAACCCCCAAATTGCAAATAATAATAACAATAAATAATATCTTGGGACAATTCGCACAACGCTAACTGATCCCAAACTAAGCAGAGCTTGTACTATGGAAACCAGACAACTGATAAACATACTTATATATTTCTAAATACATACGTATTATAGATAAATAACACCCAGACACAAAATAAACCATCGTGCTCATCACACAAAGTTTTATCCTGGGTGGGGATCGAACCGATGACCTCTTGCGTAGCAGTCGGATACACACCAAAAAAAGGTAGGTACACAGTATACATCCGGCCATGATACCTATCAATTGAGGTGCACTATCTATTCCCTGACACTCATAGTTCAATGAAACGGAAATAACGTGCTCTCCGTCAGCATTTTGTACACAAAATACATAGTACTTAGATAAAAATCAAGACAAAAGTTCAAGAGATTATAGTTCTCAAAGTCTATATATAACTTTGGGAAAAAATATGAACCGACTTCTTCTTTAAAACATTGATTAATGAAAACTTTAATGACTTTTTGGTTTGGCCTGTTATAGCCCTGTTATATGTATATATATGCCTGGCATCAACACTAAAGATAAGTCGTTGATAAAATTGATATGCCACAATGTATAAATTCTCCAAATTAAAAAAAAAACATACAATAAAATTCACTCACTTATCTATTCTAATTTCATGCATTAAACACAGTCTATACAGTTACTACAAATAATTCAAGGTTTGTTTATAGTTCCGATGTTCCGGAACTTGACAAAAACACCTATTGATAACCTATCATTAATTCCTTCAAACCGACTTTGTGTGCCGAATTACAGGAATTTTATTCCTTCATTTTTCTTTGTTAATCGATGGTGTAAACTATCGTAAGTCACAAAATGTAGATGTTCATATTTTTAATGATTTGAAATAAATTAATTATGGTATATGAATAAAACATCCGCCCTAACATTAACGCGCATGAAATCCGCTATTGGATTTTTGCATGAAGTTAAAAAATAAATGATTTTATTAAAATCGGTTGAGCCCTTGAGAATTTATGCAGTAAACATAGAAATATTAGAAGGATATGTGCATACACGTCAAACACATTACCCTCCTCCGTAGACGGGTTAAAATTATATTTATTGTAATTTTTTCTATTTCCAAACCACCGTGACCCATACCATAGTATACGATGCATATTTTTATTTCATTAATTTTATTATTCAGAAAAAATCTTTGTTTATAATTATTAGAAGATTTCTATCTTCTTATAATTACTAGCTATTCCTAATAATCTTTAAAAACGAATAAATTATGAAAAAAAATATTTCTGAGTATTAAAAAATAACAAAATTAAAAACATACACACCTTTAAATTGCTCTCCTAAAAAGTTGCGTTTTTGGACATACCATAGTATACGTAGAAGCCTTCAAATTATCAATCATTTTTAAAAATTGTTTCATAAATAAAAATTGTTTGCTAATTCTCTTTGGGGATTAACCGTTTCGATCAAAACCAGTTACGTTAAACCAACGTCTTACTTGTCACAAGTTTGCATTGCAATCATATTATTACTCATTCAACGAATACCTCTTCAAAACCGCGATACAAAATAATTTTTGTTTTTTTTTTTCAAGTTATTATGAAGTGAAAACCCTAAATTACAAAGTGCATCTTAAACCGTGCACACACAACCTTGTCGTGTGCGAGTCGGCGATTTTTGGCGCCAAGTGCCACTTGAGCAACAAACACGTGCTTAAGGCATGTTTTACTTTGTATAAATGTGTATTAAAGCTGTTTATATTCGATGCAATACTTGCTAATATCGATAGCGAACCTACTTTCTAGCTTATACGAGGACGTTAGTTAGAGATACCGGCATTATTTGTGCGCATAGACGATATTGTAGGTTAGGCTGCATTAAATGATGACCATTGGTAACAAGTAACTAAAAAAATGCACTAAGCATTCATGAATCCCAGTGAAGTTACTAAAATGCCGCCGACTGTATGCTTTAAGGTTATCTTGTGTCAATATTTTTCAAGCAGGCGGGTTTTATGATTATGAATTGTTTTAATACTTTTTAGTGCTTAGTTGTAAGACGTAACGTAACGTAATTACTGTAACTACCGAAAATTTAAGTAAAAATACCTAGTTGGTAACAAACTTTAAATCATTTTGAGTGAAGAATGATTTAAGAAACCTCATCATGATTTTAAAATAACTACTCGTAGATACACATGACATTTTGGATTTTGATTGCAGTCGTATCTTTCGTGATACTCGTAAGATTAATACGAATCGATTGACGTATGTATCATCAAAATTGGCCCCCGTGTTTTATATATATAGTGCCACAAATTAACACACATACATACATACATGTCAAACCCATAACTTTCTGTAGTTGGGTAATAAAAAAGCGGCGGTATCCGAGTATCCGGTATCCCGAGGACGTGGGTTTAAATCCTACCCATTATATTATTGGTCCGACTCCTAACATAAGCAATTTAGCTTAGTTAGTTACTTAGATAGTAATGGGCGATAATTAGTTATCATTTTACAGAGATCAATGTAAACGTTAACTGCGAGAGAGAGAAGTAGTGCGAGTTGCATTCGCCCGAACACTCCATATCCTCGTACTAAATAACAAATTTAAAAAATCGCCGTCATAATACTGAAATTCCCTTTTGTATTACGGCTATACACGGCAAAATTTCGACAAACATTGACACCCTTTGCGTAAAGAACTCTGAATAGATAATTCCTCTAAACTACAGCTCTCTAATAAAAATCAGTTATTTACCAACAGTATATTAGCTGCTATCTTTATTGTCACTTATCTCAGTATGTGTACGTCAAACGAACCACCAAGTAATTCACTTGACTTTAATCTGCACATATAATTATCACTTTATCCTTTAGAAGGTAAATAATTACGTCAAACTTCCTAACTAATAATAAATGAGAGTGTTTGTTTGTTATTTAGTGGCGCAACCCTAAACTAGTTGCGCGTGAAAATAAACGAACAAGGAATTTTGACGTAATTACCTTCTAAAGGATAAAATGATCCTACCAGAAACATTTTTATGTAAACTAACGCCAAGACGAATAGGTACATATTGCTATCAGTCTAAAAAAGTAATCAGATCTTTTGGAAAGCCAAACTCCGAACTCTACTCGTCCAAACCTAATACTCTCTAATTCTTATCATAACGTTTAGAGTTCTGCGTGAATCCTAGTCAAAAGTTCGCAACAAACCCTGTTGGCTATTGAAAGAGGTGTCCCGATAGATCTTTTAGATCGGGCGACTTCCAGGCAATTTATTCCGGCTTCTATCCAAATACAATACTCACCTAAAACTAGGTACTACTGGGTTCTTATGCACTATGTTTTTTTTTCGTTATCGCGGCAAGCCCGCGCGAACTGCCGCATGCGCGGTGCGCTCAAAAGATATCCGCGCGCATGTGCGATGCATTTCTAAGCACAGCTCTCTATTTACAATTATGATTTTGACAGCTAGACGTGCGGGCTTGCAGCGAAAACGAAATAAAAGATAGTGAATAAGGACCCTGAACAGGAGAGTGAGAATAGGTCTCGCAATCGTGGATTCAAATCCTACCCATTATACTACGGACGCGAACCCACTCCTAACATAAGCCACTGAGCTTAGCTGGAGGGGTTAACAGGTTGCTCGTAATGTGGGACCACAATCCCAAATTAGCAGTTATTGTTAAAAAAAAAATACATGACTGCGCAAGAAGGAGGGATTTTTTTTTTAGTGTATGACATGTACCTATCATTTGTACTCTATGTATATTTCTTTGACAAGTTCTCGATTGATGGATTTTAACTTGAGAGGTTTTGTTGGATTTGTCTCAGTTGTGAGGTAACACTGGCATTAAAATGAAAAAAAATATTAAAAAGGCGATTTTTTGGCGCCAAATTAATTAAGTTATTATTTTAGACTTAGAATTAATTATAGAATTTTATAAGCTACGGGTCTTGATCGCGTAAATATTTTATTTTAAGGCCAAATACCTTTGTTGCCGCGGCCGTTGCAATACGGTCGAAACGTCGGGCAATAAACAAAGGTATTTAGCCTTAAAATAAAATATTTATAAAATTCTTCTAATCCCGTAGCTTATAAAATTCTATAATGTGTACAAATCGCGAAAGTTTACGAACATATATTTAAAATGAATAACTGAAATATTTTGTTTGTTTTGATTTGAAGTAATTAAACTTAATTATTATTACGTTGTTGTTGCAACTCCTAAAACTCAGTCTTACAAAAGTCGATACAAATATGCAGCCAAACCGAAACACAAACAAATCAGTTGTGAAATCGCAATGTTTCGGCGCCTGCGGTTAATTAAGAACATGTTTTAGTACATTAAGCTGCCTACACACGTTACTGCAAGATTGATGCACCTGCGTCGTGGTATATCGAGAGTACAGTAAGTACTTCGATGCAGAATAATTGAAACGATTATTGTTGTATCTGGTTGGTGGATTAATAAGAACCTTTATTAAAATAATTCAAATTTTAAACTTGGTATTTTCTGCCTGTCATGCTATGTCAAATGAAGACTAGTAGCTTAGCTTGGAAAATATGAACACGGAGCATAAGAGACCGTTTCCATGCTTTATTTTAATAAAGTTTTTTTTTTTTTTTTTTTTAAAAAGACGACTCCCGCAGTAGGGTACAAGCCCTGTGTCGCGGGGGACTTTACAAACATACAAGTCACGGACACAAAGTACACCCAGACTCGGGACAACAATTTGTGGATCACACAAAGTGGTGTCCCGTGTGGGAATCGAACCCACGACCTCTTGCGTAGCAGTCGGACACACTCCCACCGCGCCACAGAGGCAGTCAAATTACTTTATTGTAATATAAAATTGCACATGTTTAAGAATTACTGATAATAAAAGAGCGGAATCTCCTACTACAAGCAATTCCTTGCTTAAATGGCGATTTCATATGTAATCTTGATAAGTGAAACAGTGTAATGACAATAAAGATTATTTTTTTTAAATCATTAGGGTTGCGCACCTCAAGTTTTGTACACTTATGCATTTCTGTGACCCAAACAAGTACTCATAATCTAAATAAAAAAAAAAGAATTTGAGAGCTACTTTTGGGGAGTAAGCTAGTTTTTATTTTAAAACTACCCGTAATTTAATAAACTAACTGTATCGTGTAACATGTCAAATAAAAGGGCTTGCGGTGAGCACGTCAAATATATATTTTTTTATTCATTTTCGAAATTACTGAGCCTACAATTTTAAAATAAAATAGTGTGAAGATATTGTGATACATCGCTTAACCTGTTGGGTATTGGTCTAGATTACGATTAGTGTCATACTTATTCATAATAAATAATAATAATAATTCTTTATTTAACATAATAAATATCGCAGTAGAATTTGATTACAATAATAATTACAGTGTAACCCTCTTATAGTAAACAAATAAGTTAGCAGACGTTTTAAGAGCATTTTATTTAATTCCATTTTAAAAATTGAATAGAAGTTAAATATTATAGAAGTTTAAATTAGTAAAATGTCAGGGGAGAGGGTGTACAAAGACTGCATTACCTAACATGTTGAGTGAGATGTTGTATTCCTAGCTAGGATATCTTTATACTACAAGTACAGATACATATCTATAGGTTAATTACCTATAGATATGTATTATACTAAAGACAATTCCTATTGGAGGTTGATTTTATAAAAATAATACAGTACAAATTGATGTACTAGTGTATTACTACATAATTTAAAATAAAAAATAAGTTAATTCGCTGACGTATTAAGAGCATTTTTAACTAGCGAATATTTTGTCTTCAAAACAATAGAAAAAAAAACATTCGCTAGTTAAAATGCATTTAAAAAGTCTGCCTATTTATTGACTAATTTTAATTAAGGGAGCCTGACTGCTAAACTAGTCGTCGTAGGTTCGATTCACATCAAGCTTAAATATGATGATCACAGTTGCTTATTCCGTGTTTGGGTACTCAAATAAAAAGGGCTCTTGAAAATCGGCCCATCCGTTGTTATTTTATAAATGGTATAACTATGGTGACTTTGTTTTATATTTATAGAGATTAATGTATTTATTTAGAATGATATAAGTGTGTTGTGTTATTTGTCTGGTTGATATAGTAGAGACTCCAAATATGATAGATAGATGGCCTTGTGTTAGTTTTCTAATATTAAATAAATCGTTTAATATTGTTTCGTTACAGAGAACCCGTAAAAACAAAAATGTGAAAATATGTTAAATCGGTTAAAGGTTAGGCGCTAATAACGGAAACATTTTTTAAAATGAAAATCTACCTATCATACATGACGTACTCCAATTTTTTTTATGATTAGTACTAGCAGTGTGCGTCGTACAGTACTGTGCCCTGAAATGCTTTGGGTAACCACGGCTTGTGAGCACCACTTTGCAACCTGGTTGACAAAGTGCGATCTGTTTATATAGATTCCCGAATTATTTACACACCTATAAGTACGGAGCCCTCAGTGCGTGAGTACCACTCGCACTTAGCCGGGTTTTTTTTATAATAATTCATTAAACATTGGTTCATGCAATATTGACAAGCTTGTTGTCACATGTTTAGCGCTCGTATTTATGTCTTCATTTTATCAAGATAAGTATCTGTGAAAACGTTAATTTTTAATGTTCTTTATCTGACTATGTGAAGGCCGAATCCTGGAATGCTGAATCTACAGTCGTACATTAGGTAACACTTTTTAACAAAGGTTTGTTACTACTTTCGTCAGATAAGGCTTTATAATCTATTTGTTATTATGTGCGTCCACCCTCTTTGATTATAGTGGTACGAATTGGCCAGTAATTAGAGTTGTATGTTACAACATTGACACATTCAAAAATATTTAAGAGTTCCAACGCATCCTCCTCCTCCTTTACATTACTGCCTCTGTGGCGCGGTGGGAGTGTGTCCGAGTGCTACGAATGAGGGCGTGGGATCGATTCCCACACGGGACACCACTTTATGTGATCCACAAATTGTTGTTCCCAGTCTGGGTGTACTTTGTGTTTGTGACTTGTATGTTTATAAAGTCTCCCGTGGCAAAAAAAAACAAAATAAAAAAAAAATATCGTTACTCGGACTCAAACTGGGGTCTTCTGATTTCTGGACCGCCCGATTTCCCACCTGAACTGCAATAATATTGTAGATGGGGTGAAATTTACCTTCGTATTCTAACGATATTGTAGCAGTTTTTCATTGCTCTCCCTCCGTCTTACGAATTTTCGATCAGGGTCACGTGACCTACGAATTTTTGAACAGGGTCACATGATCCTGACGCAAGTTCAACATTTTATACCCATTCCAAAAGAGTTTTTATTTATTAAGTACTACACTCTACGCTTTTACACCTGAACTAATCCCCTTAGAGTTTTATGTCCACTGATTCTGGGTAATATGATGCCACCTCTAATAATCATAACATAAAGCTAATAAATTAAGTATCTACAAAACAATAGCTTAGGTATTTCCTATGATTTCATAAGTAGAAGCCTCGGGGGAAATACTTCGATCATTTATTATTACCAGACAAAAACGTGCTAATAAAAAGGTGAGTTAAAGATGAACGAATAAGGAAAATTATGAATTATTAAAAGTTGAAGGTGCTATGAATGTTTTATTAATTCGTTTTGTTTTTATCCGACTCAACGAAGACAAGACAGCTGTTATATATTCTGTTAGTTTTCTCGGTGTATATGAGTGTTTGACTGCCTATGTGGCGCGGTGGGAGTGTATCCGACTGCTACACAAGAGGTCGTGGATTCGATCACCATACAAAGTTTTATCCTGGGTGGGGCCCAGGATAAAACTTTGTGTGATGAGCACGATGGTTTATTCTGTCTCTGGGTCTCTGGGTGTAATTTATCTAAAACAATATGTATGTATTTAGAAATATATAAGTATGTTTATCAGTTGTCTGGTTTCCATAGTACAAGCTCTGCTTAGTTTGGGATCAGATAGCGTTGTGTGAGTTGTACCAAGATATTATCATATTACTTCATAACCGTATTGAAACGGCCGTGGTCACGGGTAGACCCGAGTCTACCCGTTAGGCAATAAACAAGGTATTTTACTTTAAATTATTTACGCGATTAAGACCCATGGTATAATTATATAATTTTATAAAGTGTACAAATCGCGAAAGTTTATCAACATTTATATGATTGTTTGTCCTATAATAGTCGGGTATTAGTTTTTAAGTTCGCGATTCAGTGGTGTCTGGTTTAGTAATATAAGTCAACGTTACCACTGTCGGTTCATGATTGGGCAACCGTTTTCGAAAACACTACTCCGTGCCTCAGAGAGTATGTTAAGCAATCGGTCTAGTCTCATCTCTTTCTCCTGTTCTGAGCTAATCTCTCTATGATCATGTCGAATTTTCCTTTTTGAGGTAACCATGTAAAAATATTTAACCAGAGCAAACGATAACAAAAAATACTAAAAAATGAAGGAAGATCCGTGTCTATAATATCTATAGTGGACCGATACAGGCTGATATAGGTATAAAAACAATTGAACTAATTGAAGCGGCGGTAGCCTAATGGCTAAGGCATCGGTCTCGCAATCGTGAGGTTGCGGGTTCGAATCTTACCCATCATACTACCGACGTGAACACACTCCTAACACAAGCCTTTGAGCTTAGCTGGAGAGGTTAACAAGATTGCTAGTAATGTGGGACTCAATCCCACATTGCTAGTTACCTTTAAAAAAAAAATAACAAGATGACTTACCTGTGTTTCACAAAAGCTTATTTCAAACAAACATATCATTAGCAGCACTTTACTGGCAAAGTATAAGTGAACTCATTACGTAGTCGTCAGTAATCACGCGTAAAACTAAAAGATATCCGTCTCTCGAATGGTTTTTAAATGTATCGACTGTGCCACTGTTGGTATTAAGGCTCTTGTCTTGTGTTAATCCCTAATTTCGTTTATTATTTAGGTTAAGATAAAGAAATATTGCATGTCGGAAATATTGCCGGCGAAATATGTGAGACCACTATCTGACTAACATCATAATTATGTATACCATGTTTTAAGCAATAAAAAATCATTTCATTTGAAAGCGGGTTGCAACGACCTTGGAACAAGTTGAGCGATCTGAAGACCAGAGTCGTTGCAGCTCGGTCATAACATCTAGCAATCCATAGGGTTTGTTTATATACCAAAAAAATAATCATGAAGGTTATGATTTTATCTTAATCGCCTTATTACCAGACTGCAAGGAAGGGTTATGTTTTTCGCGCGTATCTTGTATGTATGTACTAACTGACCCGCGCAACTTCGTCTGCGTAAATTTTCCCGGTTTTTGTAACATTTTTCGTTGCTGCTCCACTCCTATTGGTCGTCGCGTGATTTTATATAGTCTATAGCCTTCTTCGATAAATGGGCTATCCAACAGTAAAATATTTTTTCAATTCGGATTAGTAATTTCTGAGATTATCGCGTTCAAACAAACAAACTCTTCAGCTTTATAATATACTAGCTGTCCCGCGCAACTTCGTATGCGTAAATTTTCCCCGTTTTTGCAACATTTCTCGTCGCTGCTCCGCTCCCATTGGTCGTAGAGCAATGTTATATAGCCTATAGCCTTCCTCGATAAATGGGCTATCCAACAAAAACAGAATTTTCCAAATCGGACCAGTAGTTCCTGAGATTAGCGCGTTTAAACAAACAAACAAACTCTTCCAATTTATAATATTAGTATAGAAGTATAGATACTAGTATATGTAATATTCCTTATTACCTCATATCTTTAAAGAAACAATCGTGAGACGAAACAGCGAACGAGTCATCCAGTATTGCTATTTGCAAAAAAAATGGCCGAACCTCTATTTTGAAGTTGTCCTTTTTGAGATAAACGCTTGAAAACAACAAATTATAAACACTATACAGATTCGTGAATTTAAAAATCTTTTAGATATTCGTATTTTTCTACAAATGCTGCACAATACAAGGAAAATTCTTTAAATATTTAAAAGGATATAAACTGGTTCCAAAAACATGTAATTTTTGTTACTTTTCCTACATGAATACTTAACGTGATAGATTTTTTAATAAACTAGTATAACACCACGACTTGGCCTGCGATATGCCACCAGAGACAAGCTAGTTAGCTAGTCTCACAAGTGTATGCGCAAACACAAGTGCTCTCTCTATTCTCTCATTCTCATAGTACGAGGGCACGGAAATCTGGCATCACCGATGCGCGACGTCAAAATGACTCACCTATCCATGAAGAGACAGTGGTAACGTCATGGTCATGGTCAGTGGTAACGAAGACTTGCCTACGCAACTTGCTTACTAAGCAGCTGTGCGAGTAAACATAAGTGCACTCCATTCTCTCCTCTTATAATCCGATTGGTAGGAAATCCTAGAGGGGAGACACAATCTAACTTTCTCTCTGAGATAAGGAGGCCTGCGACTTCTCCAGAAAGGCTCGCCTTTATAGTCTGATAATAGTAACTTTGCCCGACGTTTCGACCGTATTGAAACGGCCGTGGTCACGGGTAGATACGGTCGAAACGTGGGGCAATAAAACAAAGGTATGTAGCCTTAAAATAAAATATTTACGCGATTAAGACCCGTACTTTATAAAATACTATAATATGTACAAATCGCGAAAGCTTACGAACATATATTGTAAACTCAATGATATACAGGGTGTAATAGAAAGAAGTGGTCAAATTTCAGCAGCGGATAGAGTATGTTGTCAGTATTGCACCTACAATGGTGCCATTGTAGGTGTATTATTATTACATAGTTATAGCATATTCTTTTTGTCAAAATTCAGTAGTGAAAGCCCTATGGCATTAGAATTATACCTCCCCTGGTACAAAATTCGATTAGATTATGATGGCATAGCACTTTTTAAGTCATGCTTTTTTCACTCATATATAAACGAATGAAAAAATAATAAATATTTTTTTAGGGTACTCCGATTTTGATAAAATTAGGTATGTGCACTCAGTATCATGAGCACATACCAACTCTTGAATTGACCACACCTTTCTGTTACACCCTGTATACAGCTTGCCCGCCACCACAAAATACCAAGGGTAGAGTAGCTCATGTCCCTGACTCAGTGACGACCGAGCTGATCCAGAAGTTACCAGTGTCGGTGGTGGTGGTCCGTATATATCTTCTACTAGCTGTCCCGCGCAACTTCGTATGCGTAAATTTTCCCCGTTTTTGGAACATTTCTCGTCGCTGCTCCGCTCCTATTAGTCGTAGCGATGTTATATAGCCTATAGCCTTCCTCGATAAATGGGCTATCCAACAAAAAAAGAATTTTTCAAATCGGACCCGTAGTTCCTGAGATTAGAGCGTTTAAACAAACAAACAAACTCTTCCGCTTTATAGTATTAGTATAGATATATACGTCGTTTTTTTTTTTTAAAGATAACTAGCAATGTGGTATTGAGTCCCACATTACTAGCAATCTTGTTAACTCCTCCAGTTAAGCTCTAAGGCTTGTGTTAGGAGTGGGTTCACGTCGGTAGTATAGTGGGTAGGATTCGAACCCGTGACCTCACGATTGCGAGACCGATGCCTTAGCCATTAGGCTACCGCCGCTTCAAACGCTAATTGAGGTATCCGCTTTCATATGATCGATTACCATTTACCATAATGTTGCTTTCGCTTCAACATATATATAATTCTTTTGTACATGTATGTCACTGAACTCCTAAATGGCTGGACCGATTTTTGTTTTTTTTTGTGTGTGTTCCAGTGGATTCGAGGATGGCTTAGATACACAATTGAACACGATTCATAAAAAAAGAGGCGGTACGAAGTTCACCGGGACAGCTTGTATATTTATTTACTTGGGATTATATATAATCTGAATCTCAACAACGGCTCCAACGGTTTTCGTGAAATTCAAAATATCAGGGGGTTTCGAGGACGATAAATCGATTTTATTTTTAGAAAACGTCATTTAAATCCAATTATTCGAAGTTCAAGACTAAACAAACAAAAGGAAACACAATCATTATCATTTAAAAATGCCAGTACCTCGCCTTGAAATGATTAGACGAAGCTGTTTTTATATGGCACCTCTCATTTACAGTTCCTTACCAGAAAATATTATTGAACTGCCATATCAAAACTTCTGCTCTGCCTTGAAAAAAATGTTAATAGATGAGAGTTTATTCAGTAAACGATTTCTTAAAGAAATTCTGCTCTCGTTCATATCACTTTAGAAACGCATTGTAAGTTGAATGATAAAGATGTTTATTAAAGGCTTAGATTTAATTTAATTTTGTGAATGCCTCTTATGTTTAATATTGTTTTTTTATTGTAAGTTTAAAACTGCATTTTTTTTTTTTTAATTTACATGCTATTTTTTATGGCGAAATGTGTCTTGTGCAATTATTTTATTTAATACCATCCTTATGTATTCCATTTTATGCAAATAAAGGATTTATGATTATGATAATTATGATTATAAAAAAAAATACCGAGCCAAGCTCGGTCATCCAAGTACTCTATACTAATATTATAAAGAGGAAATTTATTTGTTGTTCTTGTATGTAACGAATAATCTTTATTTTTTTATTTATAGGTAATTAAAACGGTACATCACCAATTACATTAATTAACATCTAATTAAACACAATAAACAAAAAACATTAAACTATATCAAACATTAACTAACATTTGCAAAATATTCAAATACATTAATAAATTTTATAATATATAGAAATTTACAAATTATTATGGAATAGTAGATTCTATCATATATTTGTTCTCGCAAAACATTAGAACATAATGCATGATCTTTGCCTACTCGTCGGCAAACACATCACTCTCAGGGTTGGCAGACAGTAGGGCGTTGAACACCTCTAGAGTACGGCATATGGGGGATTCTGCTCTGGTGACAGTCTTAAATGCCGGCCTCGCAAACAGATTAGGTCGGTGGCTCTCACGGTGTCTGAGGTATCTGTCAGGTACGTATAGTCTACAGAATGAGAAAATCTTGAAAACTACTGGACCGATTTTTAAAAATTCTTTCACCATAAGAAAGCTACATTGTCGCGGAGTAATATCGCTACATAGTATAAAACAAAGTCGCTTTCTCTGTCCCTATATCCCTATGTATGCTTAAATCTTTAAAACTACGCAACGGATTTTGATGCGGTTTTTTTAATAGATAGAGTGATTGAAGAGGAAGGTTTATATGTATAATAACATCCATTAAATAGAGAAATAAGGAGCGGAGCAGCAATAAGAAATGTTACAAAAACGAAGTTGCGCGGGTCAGCTAGTAGCCTATATTTTAGTGTCAAAAAAATTAGAGATCTCTTCGTAAACAGCAATAATGTAACTCAAGGTATAAAAACGATATGACACCCGTGGGAAGCCGGGGCATGCAGCTAGTTTGACTTAAGCTCCATACAAAATATGACAAAATTCTAACCTCTAGTAGCCAAATCTATCGATAGATAGATTACTGACACCTGCCATTAGTCAGGGACCCTTAGGTACCACAGCTAGTATGTACAAAAATACGAACGAAGCGCAAAAATAGAGACTACACTTAAAAAAACAAACTCTGTTATTTCAAAAACAAAATAACGAGCCTCTCCTTAACTAATAACTAGGTTTAAAACGTACAAATCCGCCATACTAATTAGTGTTGCTTGCTCGTTAGCTATTTTAACTAATTTCATACATTATTTTGTAAAATAAACTAGAAGACTGCCTAGAGCGACATGCAGATACAGACAGCAACAAAATTAATCAAATCTTCTACGTTTTTTTAACCTCCGAGAAAAAGATGGAAGTTATATGTTTATTTTTTTATTAAAGTTAAATATTTAACGTAACCTAACGAAATAGTTTGGTAATTTTACTGGTATTTTTTTGGTAACAGTAACCATCCCTGCTCGGGTGAAACAAAAGCAAAAAAAAATAAATTAAAAAGCCCGCCTCCAAATACGTTTTACTACAGGCGGGTTTTTTTTATTTTTATATATAATACTAGCTGTGCCCCGCGGTGCTACCCGCGGTTTATGAGCCTATGTGTTAATCCAGGGTGTCAGCTAACCCCGTACCAAATTTTATTAAAATCGCTCCAGCCGTTTAGACGTGAAAAAGTAAAATAACATACACACTCACATACTCACAAACTTTCGCCTTTATAATATTAGTGTGATATATTTTATTTAATACTTTATAGTGGTTTAGGTAACCGATGTAACAACTAACTTTTATCACAGCTATTGTCAAGTATTGAAAATGAATGGTTGCTAACTGACTTTTTTAGTATTAAATCATGTTATACCTTTTCGAAATGCTTAAGATGAGCCCTTTAATTTGATACCCATATTGCAGTATTCAAAACAACTTTTTTTTCACTCCTATTTATTTTGACATCTCACAGCCGCCATGTTTGTTTTTTTTTAAACGTTACATATCAAAGAACACTTTAGCGATCAAGACATTAATTGTATAAATCCGTGTAGTGGAGTGTGAGATATCAGGTAATAAAGAGTATTAGATACATACAAGATACGCGCGAAAAACATAACCCTTCCTTAGTCAGGTAAAATAACTTAACGCCGAATTATAACTATTTATTACACGGGTATTAAAGTGCATTGTTTACCTTAAAATTGGTTGACGTTTTAACCAGGTTGCACCGGCCGTAGTCACAAGCGACTTCAAGCAATTTTAAGGTAAACAATGCGCGTTAATTCCCGTACAATGAATAGTTATAATCATGCAACGCGAAAGTTTAAATGTTAGCTTAACACCGGAGTTTTTTTTTAACAGAGCTGTTATGTTATTTTGCTAACTGTGCATGTCGCTGAAAAGTATCAAAACAACTTGTTGTTTTGAAAAAGTATGGGGTTATTTTATTGGCTGAGGGCAGATTTTGTTGTGTGTTGATTTTTTGGGAGTTTAAACGGGATCCAATAATAATAATAATAATATATACTTTATTGTACACCAATATAAAAAAACAAAGTATACATTGTTTAGTATAAATGTACAATGGGCGGCCTTATCGCTAAGAGCGATCTCTTCCAGGCAACCTTTGGATGGACAGAGACATAAATACACAAATTAGGTAGGGGTAGTGTACAGCGTGATATAAATTTATAGTTATCAAGAACTACAACGAAAAGAAAAGATAGGTAATTAATAAAAAAAACTTGAGAGGTGTCAAGGGACACCCGGATGGAACGAAGTTCCTTTCGATTAATTAGTGAAGGAATTGTAATATATATATATATAATAAATAAGTTTAGTTTACTATAGCAAAAAGTGTCGTTACAACTTTTCGTATGATTTTTTATTATATTCTTTTTTTCCCCCTTTCACAACGCGCGATAAGGAACTTCGTTCCAAAAATTTAAAGTTTACTCAGAGAGATAGTGGTCCTTCAACATTATTTTAAACGATGCCATCGATTGGGCTCGTGTTATAGTAAGAGGCAGTGGCCCATAGTCTTGCTAACTCGACAGTAAAATGTAAAATGAGATGGGTATTCAAAAGCTACATAATTATAAATAGACTTTCAATGGTCTCCTAACCAATGTAGGTTACAGCGGCCTATCTCATCATAGACAAGCGAATTACGCAGGAGATATTATAGTGCTTAAGTGTATACGCAGACACAAGTGCACTCTCTATTCCCACAGTCTCATTGACCGATGGGACAGTAATCTGACACGACCGGAGAGAGTTTAGGCGCAGGACCGTGGACTTTACGTACTCTCCTCGTTCGAAAACGGTCACCCATCTATAGTCCGACGGTAACGTTACTTAACCTCACAGATGTCTCGATCTGATCGGTTGCAAGTGCACAGTGTCGGGGGCCGAGACTTATGCCAACTGAGTCTACTCTGAAATAAAGTACTGGCAATAATTCACCAAACGGGTATTGGTAGATGTAACATGCCTTTGAGTGTTGGTTCTAATTTCTTGGTACGACTGACACAACGCCATTTGGTCCCAAACTAGGTAGACCCTGTAGTATGGGCAACTAGACTATACTAACTGATAAACATACTTTATTATAAATCACTGTATATTTAGAAATATAGTAGTGTTGATAAACTTTCGCAATTTGTACACATAGCATACATATATTTGCGGGTCTTTATTTTCATATACAGAGTGATTTGTAATATACTAAAAACTTCTGACTCGTGGCTTCTTTACATAACACTAAATAACTTTGTAATATAAGTTTTGGAAAATCCATATCCATACTGTTCCATGCCAATATTATAAATATGAAAGTAACTCTGTCTGTTATGCTTTCACGCTCAAACAGCTAAACCGATTTAGATGAAATTTGGTATGGAGATAGTTTGAGTCCCGAGGAAGGACATAGGATAGTTTTTATCGCGATGACCGACATCCATGCGGGCGGAGCCGCGGGCGAAAGTTAGTATTTAATATATTAACCCTTAATCACCTACCACTTGTTTTTGGAGTTATGACCTTAACCACCTACAGACTATTTTACTGGAGTAAAATCGTAGTTTATTGTGAAGTTTAGACCCTACACCGTACAAAGAAACATCGATTTTATTCCGGGGTCTCTCGGATTTGAGGTAAATGGTTTTTTGACAAAAGTAGGGGGTAGGTAGTGAAGGTTTAATTATATTATAAAGTTATTTGGTGTAATGTAAAAAAGCAAAGAGCGAGAGGTTATTAGTATATTAAAAGTTATCCTGTACACTTAAATTAAAGATAAATTACAGCCAGACATAGAATAAACCGTGCTCATCATCGTCAAATCGTGCTCATCATACAACGTCTTATCCTGGGTGGGGATTGAACCCACAACCTCTGGCTTAGCAGTCGGGTCACTGGCCACTAGATACATTACTATTAGATTCTTATTGTTCGATTTTTTTGTCACAGTCTGCTGTTTTACCCCCAGACAAGAAAGGGATGTTATTTAGGACAACTCACACAACGTCATTTGATCCCAAACTAAGCAGAGCTTGTACTATGAAAACCAGACAAACTACTGATAAACATACTTATATATTTCTAAATTCATACATATAGCTGACCCACGCAACTTTGTCTGCGTAAATTTTCCCCGTTTTTGCAACATTTCTCATTGCTACTCCGCTCCTATTGGCCGTAGCGTGATGTTATATAACCTATAGCCTTCCTCGATAAATGGGCTACCCAATAAGATTTTTTCAATTCGGACTAGCAGTTCCTGAGATTACCGCGTTCAAACAAACAAACAAACTCTTCAGCTTTATAATATTACTAGCTGACACGCGCAACTTCGTATGCGTCAATTATCCCCGTTTTTTGCAACATTTTTAATTGCTGCTTCGCTCCTATTGGTAGTAGCGTGATGTTATATAGCCTATAGCCTTCCTCGATAAATGGGCTACCCAAGCCTTATAATATTAGTATAGATAGTATAGATAACACCCAGACACAGAATAACCGTTATAGAGGTACAGTGTGTTGCATCAAATTTGGTTATTTTTTTCTCCCAAACAAATTTATCAATTTTGATCCAATGCTTTTATTAGAAAGCTACTTTAATGCGGGTAACTCGCCTGTTTCGTGAAAATCGACTCAGACGTTTTTGTGATAATAAACGTTTTATTTCACATGACGCAGTTTTTTATTTATGTACCTTTAGTCACCTCGGCAGCGGCATTGTAGACCAATCAAACTGTCTACAAATTGGCCTATTGTCGCCTACCTTCATACAAACTTATATGCTCCATAAGAAATATATAGACATACTAGCTGTGCCCCGCGGTGTTACCCGCGGTTTATTAGCCTATGTGTTAATCCAGGGTGTCAGCTAACTCCATACCAAATTTTATTAAAATCGCTCCGGCAGTCTAGACGTGAAGTAATAACAAACATACACACTCATATACACACAAACTTTCGCCTTTATAATATTACTAGCTGTGTCCCGCGGTGTTACCCGCATTTAGCCTATGTGTTAATCTAGGGTGTCAGCTAACTCCGTACCAAATTTTATTCAAATCGCTCCAGCCGTTTAGACGTGAAGAAGTAACAAACATACACACTCAGATACTTACAAACTTTCGCCTTTATAATATTAGTGTGATAGTGTTTCATTTTGTTCAAGTAAAGAGTACCTATTGAATACATTTTAGGAACTGTATATGTAAGATTATGTTGGATGAATATGTTACTTTTTTGGAACTTATATGGAAGAAAAAATGTCATACTAAGGTCTGAGGGACGATTTTGTACCATATATTCTACAATTTGTTTTATGAAAATGATGACTGTTGTTATAGAACAACTCATTTTCATAAAACCTATAGCTAAAGAGGTATACACAGAATATATAGATAATTATCATCCAATCATTATGTTACTTAAGGCTTAAAAAAGCCGGGCAAGAGCATGTCATACCCAGTGTAGGGTTCCGCAGCCTATAATAATACCATCAGCAGAATAGCGTATGTTCATAGCACTTACGCCCTTTTCTTGAAAAACGCCGTTTTCCGGAAACAGAAGCATAACTTATCATAATGAAAAAAAACTAGCTGAAACGTCAAATCGGTCAAACTTTTCCCGCGCGATTTGGCTGCGTTCAAAAATTATTATTTACATTTTTCAACTTATTACCTTTCTATTAATGCTTAATTTCATATTTAATAATTAATGTAAATCTATATATATTATAAATATATTTATATTTATTTTCTATTTTGTTATTACTAAGGTACTAACGGTTAATGTTCGTATCGTCACTTTGGTCTTAGCAGAATACCAGCGCAGCTCCTCATCATGCGGAGTTGCAATCTAGCTGAGCTAGGACCATATTTGTCTCTCACTATTATGCTTATTGCCTACTTTTTGATTATATACTACGTACTGTACTTTGTTGAGGACAAAATAAATTTATCTTCTTTCTTTCTTATATTTTTTTTATTTCAGTCACTATTTTCTCGAGAATTTATTTTCAGGCATGAAAACTTAATGGCACTCTTTATATCCCCTCACTCTCATACGTAACATTGTAAGAGATATATTCTGTATCACCCCAGCTTTATGGTTTGACGGCAAAAGTACCAGTGCTAAATAAACATTGTAAGTGGTAGGTACGACTTAAAACTAGGTCTAAGTCTTAAATAAAAAATATAGTAATATCTTGGGACAACTCACACAACGCTATCCGATTCCAAACTAAGCAGAGCTTGTATCATGGCAACCAGACAACTGATTAACATACTTATATATTTGTAAATATATACCTACATATTATAGATAAATTACACAGAATAAACCATCGCGCTCATCACACATAGTTTTATCCTGGGTGGGGATTCACGACCTCCGGCTTAGTAGTCAGGGCCACTAACCACTAGACCAACAGGCCAGTCAGTCATTATCATTATCTTAATTATGTAGAAATAGAACAGAGCCAGTGCCGTAACTAGGGTGATACCAGCGGTGCGGCGGCACAGGATGCAGATCATGGAAGGACGTAGAAATGGCCTTCAGGATCAATACCATGGGCGCTTGCCTCAAGCGCATACAGCACTGAGTAGAGCTGCTAATATTAATAATAACTATCGTTCCAACATTCTCAAACTATTGTTCATCAAACATCAACAAAGCTGTCCACAAATTAACCAAATCTCCTAATCTACAATGTCTCTTACCATTGTGTATCTCTATCTACGCTTGATCTTCTAAATTACTACTAATTAGATAATTTCTATCGAATGGATTAAAGACACCTATAACACTTGCATATCTTTACTAATATTATGAAGCTGAATAGTTTGCTTGTTTGTTTGAACGCGGTAATCTCAGGAACCACGGGTCTGAATTGAAAAAATATTTTTTTGTTGGGTAGCCCATTTATCTAGGAAGGATAAATGACATTACGCTACGGCCAATAAGAGCGGAGCAGCAATGAAAAATTTTGCAAAAACGGGAAAAATAGACGCATACGAAGTTGCACGGGACAGCTAGTTATTTATATAGATACTAAAGAAAAATCCGTACGCTTGTATAACGTAAATTGGATAAAAATAACACAGTTATATACCCCAATAGCGAGCTAATAGAACCGTGTTAGACCTATCACGCTCTCGTTTATATACAAAGGAGTACTGATATATGAAGACAAATGGTTATGTACCATGTTCCAAATATTGTGAGTCATCTCGAGTTAGCCTCAGTAAAGGATATCATTCATCTACGGGTACATTCTTTTCAATTCAAGATGGTATTGGGAGTGCAATGGACTGAGATTAGGATAGGATATTGTACTACTGACTTTACTTTCGTATGATTGATTGAACAGCTGCAAACTTCTCCGCGCCGCAAACATCATGTTAACCAGACTAGTTTGACCCACTTTTTGGCCCCCTTAGGTATCCCTAAGGTGGTAAAAAGTGAGTTTAGTCTAGGGAGTAAATTACCTTTCCCTTTTATATTAAGACTAGCTCTTTCCGCGTTTATGCCTATTATTAACTTAAAAGTATTAAAGTCTATGTTCTTTCCCAGAATATATCACCTATCTTCTTGCTAAATTTAATTAAAGGTAATAATAAAATAGTGTCACATACAATAAAATTAATAGCGTCACAGACAGACAGAAAAAAACTTCTAAAAATAGGTGAATAATTTAGCTTTTAATTACGTTACAAAAACCATTCATATCAACTTTTCTTGAACATCTATGTACAGACATTGACCACTTACTTTACATATATCCAATGATATTTTATACTACTACTTTTTTCTGTATTGTATTATATCATTGTATGTTGATTGATACATAGTGATTTGTAATATACTAACTACCCTTAATCACCTACCACTTCTACAAAAAAAACAAAATTCTTTATTCACTTGGCATGCAAAACAACACTTGTTATACGTCGGGATTCTACATGTACATGTAATGCCAAGTTTTTGGAGTTATGACCTTAACCATCCACAGTTTTTATACTTGAGTAAAAACGTTGTTTATTGTGAAGTTTAACCCTCAACCTGACAAAAAACATCTATTTTACTCCGGGATCTCTCAGATGTGTGGTAAATGGTTGTGTGACAAAAGTAGGTGGTAGGAGGTGAAGGGTTCCATTGTAATTATTTTTTTCAAACGCTATATTTTAAGTTATATAGTGTAATGTAAAGAAGCCAAGGGAGGTTATTAAACATCACCCTGTATTGATGAGTAATGTTAGATTGTATAAAACTCACTGCACATTTGTGCGACCGCATCTGTACAACGGATATCCTAACTCATTTTATTTTAATGGCACAGTAATGACTTCGTCTCACAAAAAATAAAACTCAGCACGTCTTTTATTTTAAATTTAATTTATCACTTACTAAATAAACATAATGTGAATGTTTTACCGGTGGCAATTTTATAATAATAAATGCATTCATGAGTTCGTCCGATTTAACGTGTCTTTTAAAAAAGTATAGGTTCTACCTTCAGCTTGTATTAACATAAATGTATGGTCTTTCAGCAGCAGATAGTATATATCACGGAGCGTATAAATACCGACATAAGAATAGTGCCACGCCATCTTTTCCCGTGGGCAAGGCAACTAAGGAATTTCACACCGGAGCTGAGGACGGGCAGCAGCGTCCTTTGCGTCTTTTAATGCCTTACTGAGATCGTCAACCCGCTCGCCAAGCGTAGTGCTTATGGCAATTACCCCCAGATTCTAACAAGTAGATTCTACTGTGGAGATCCGTGCCCTGCAGTGGGACATCTTATGGGTTGATGTATGACAAATTATATATGGTACTGCATCATTTAATTATATTTGCATTCCTAATAATGACATTAATAAAACAAAAAAAAGCACCTATTTGTAACGCGTAGCACCTTAAAACGCCGCCAGAGAAATTTTAAAGCATAAGCTTGGTCTTGGGATAGGAACACGTCATACCCAGTCGGATTTCAACCTAATTTGTATCCGCCACCAGCTACCGCTGCGTCCTGCGCTTAGCTACCGCTAGCGGTACCTAAGCGCAGGACACAGACCATTAAAACCAAGGGTGCAACATTGAGGGTGCGAGGCTTACCCACAACCCCGTCACGTCGCGCGAAGTTCTTAGGCCATCGGTTGATCTGCACCGGGCGCATAAAAGGCTAGTTACGGCACTGCCCTCAATACACATGCCACAATTATACTGTAGTAGGCAATACCGAATTGCGTAATGTGAAGTTAATACTATAATATACTCGTAAATAAATAAACTATTTTGATTACCATTTTCCTCATTATTTAAATTCCATTCAATAATTACAATGAATAAATTGCAAATTAAAATGAACCCATAATTAATATGATACAATCACATAGGTTATTTTTTTATACAATTTATAGGTATTTACTTATAACGTTTATAACTCATTAACCGACCCGCGTAACTTCATCTACATAATTTTTCCCGGTTTTTGCAACATTTTTCATTGATGCTCAGCTCCTATTTGTCGTAGCGTGATGTTATTTAGTCTATAGCCTTCCTCGATTAATGGACTATCCAACACTATAATAGTTTTTAAATTCGAACTAGTAGTTGATGAGATTATAGCGCTCAACAAAACAAACAAATAACCAAAGTTACCGATATCCGACAAAGCACGTTCAAGTGACAATAGACTGGCAACATCTGGCGAAGAACCAATGGCCGCTGGAAGTCTTGGTATACGTAAAGTAACACGACCTCGCGCCAGATGGACCGACGACCTAATGAAGGTCGATCAGTGTTGCCAGACGACCTTGTGAATTTCACCCCAACATTTTTAAGAATCCGCTCGAAAATTAGCTTCTTAAAAAATACCCGAGGTAAGCGACAGACGCGCGCGGCCGACGACTGTCGTAAGCTGCGCGCGCACTGTGAATATTGTCGCATCGGCCGCGCGCGTCAGACGTTTGTCGTAAGCCGCTCGCGGCTCGCGATCGGCCGCGATGCACGGAAATGAACCTTAAGCTTAAATATGGTACTAAAAGACCTTCAACATTTCCTCCCCAAACTCCCCCCGAAGAATATTAACTTTTATTATTATTTCCTAGAATTGTCTCTTTGCAGTGATTTTTTTATTTTTTTTATCGGCTTCTGCGGTAGGGTCAAGCCCTGTGTCGCGGGGGACTTTACAAACATACAAGCCACGAACACAAAGTACGGGTGTACTTTACACACATACATAAATTGCCAGTAGTCTATGTCCAGCTACTCTCACTGGGTTGAAGACGCGGGGGCAGTTAGTTTAATATAATACCTATTAGATAAGATACTTAGGTCTTACTTCATAAACATAATACTTGTTTTAACGAACCTCCTTTGTTGTTCAAAGAAGCTTCATTATAAAACCACATACATAGCAATGATAGCAACATTCATAGAGGTCTTTCGTGGAAAAAAATATGTTCACGTGTCTTTACGGATACATAACTCGTGTGGCTCCTTATATTTTATACTAGCTGTCCCGCGCAACTTCATCTGCAAATTTTTTCCCCGTTTTTGCAACAAATTATTGGTCATAGTGTGATGTTATATAGCCTATAGCCTTTTTTTATCCAATTTACGTTATATAAGCGTACGGCCTTTTCTTTACTATCTATACAAATAACTAGCTGTCCCGCGCAACTTCGTATGCGTCAATTTTTTCCGTTTTTGCAACATTTTTCATTGCTGCTCCGCTTAGCGTAATTTTATATAGCCTATAACCTTCCTCGATAAATGGGCTATCTAACAGTAAAAGATTTTTTAATTCGGATCAGTAGTTTCTGAGACTACCGCGATTAAACAAACAAACGAGCTCTTCAGCTTTATAATATTAGTATAGATAAAGACCGTTTTTCTTATAACTGCTAATATGTAAACAATATGACGTATTGATTGACGACCATAAAAAAAGAATAGCTAAATTCTTTTTTAATGGGATCTTGGATAAAGATACGAGCATGTCTTGAGCCTGATGGTAAGCGTCACGCTAGCCCATAACAGTTATTAGCCCTCATTCGTAGAGTCATTCGTAAATCTCACTTGCTCCTTGGTACAGTGCTCTTCAACGATACACAGTGGGTACTGAGTTTAGATCACAATTTCACGGAAGAATGACTGACACTATTGTGGTACCCACTAACGGGTACTACACTGACCCAATAAGGGCCGAACCACACGCCACGATACGGCACCGCACCGCAAATAATTCGCCGCACAGGCGTTCACACTGGCGGTGCGGCGCCGCAGTGTTGTGCGACTTCACGGAACAGGGCACCGTGTCGCGACACCGCACCGGAGTGTTGGACCGATGCGCCGTTTCTTCTGCTGAGCAAACAACTGCGATGCCGCTCCGGCGCCGCTAGGGTTGCCAACCGTACTCTAAAATAGAGTATTGTACTCTATATCATGTAGGCGTAGGTACTCTAAAATCTATAACACTAATAGAGTACGCTAAAATACTCTTTTTTACACAACATTTCAGAGTCACCAAAAAATACTTTTTTTTTTATTTAAAAGAATGACCCTTTCATTTATAAGTCCATACTCTTTATTTACCCCCCTTGAAATCAGATATACTCTATATCTTCTAATAAAAGTTGGCAACCCTAGGCACCGCTCCGCGTACACCCGTCCCTTGTCTTGGTCCGGTGTGCAAGCAATTCTACACGGAGCAGCGCACACCGCGCCGCTCCGTGTACCGTAGATTTTTATATGCAGGACACCGCTCAGGCGTACCGTCGCCGTACCGCACTGTGCGGTTCGGCTCTAACTTAACTCCCGTTAACTGTCTGTTAAAATAGGTAACTCTAGAAGTGCAACTGACATTTGTGCTGTCGACGGTTAACGAAACGCACAAATATCAGTTTCGTATCTAGAGTTAGCATAAACTGACAGTTAACGGAAGATAAATCGTAAGAGGGCCTATGGCTTAAACCAGCTATACTTAACCTGGTTGAAAATAAAGTAATATCAGGTGGGCACCTGGTGTTACTTAATTTTCTAGTACTAGGTATATTGTATTTCGCGCCCATTAGTAAGACTGACTGTACTGAGTAGGTATTTACCTACTCAGCGCATCCCATTAACTTAATACAATAATACTCGTCATACTGCGCACCGGTACGCAGTATTAGCAGTACTTATTTTTATTTTTTTTAATAATAACTTGGAACAACTCACACAACTCTATCTGATCCCAAACTAAGCAGAGCTTGTATTATGGCAACCAGACAACTGTAAAACTTATATTTCTAAATACATATCTGCATATGGCAACCACACAACTGATAAACATACTTATATATTTCTAAATACATACATATTATAAATAAATTTAAGTATTATTGATACGTTAATTTGCTGTAACATACATATGGCAATTCCATATTTTTTTTAGGTTCTACACTGGTAATTTCTGAAGTGCGGTTTATTTTAATTATTTTACACTAAAATTATAAAGCTGAAGAGTTTGTTTGTTTCTTTGAACGCGGTAATCTCAGGAATTATTGGTCCGAATTGAAATAATCTTTCACTGTTGGATAGCCCATTTATCGAGGAAGGCTATATAACATTACGCTCCCGACCAATAGGAGCGAAGCAGCAATGGAAAATGTTGCAAAAACGGGGAAAATTTACACATACGAAGTTACGTGAGTCAGCTAGTATTAATACAGTTACTCGTAGTTCGTAAAGTAAGATAGATAGTTTAGTATTTTCATAATTTGTTGTGTTTAACTACTACAGCGAATACATATTTATAATAGATTAATAAATAGGAGATTTTTTTTTATGTACGGTAGGTGTCTGATTCTTAAAATGGCTTGATGTTTCGACCAGGTTGCATCGGCCGTAGTCACAAGCACAGCCCGCTGTGACCACGGCCGGTGCAACCTGGTCGAAAAGTCAAGCAATTTTAAGCAATTTTAATTTTCATCATCAGCCTATCGCAGTCCACTGCTGGACATAGGCCTCTCCAATTGCACGCCACTTTGTTCTATCTTCGGCTTCTCGCATCCAGCTCCTGCCAGCCGTTTTGCGTATATCATCACTCCACCTGGCTTGAGGGCGTCCTACACTACGTTTGCCAAGCCGCGGTCTCCACTCTCCAAAAAAAAAAATTGGAGAATTTTAATTTTAATGCGCGTTAATTCCCGTATAATAAATAGTTACAACCAGTTTATACAGTATAGTCCAACCATTTTATAGAAAGTTCTATTGAAAGCCATTAACTACTTCGAGTTGTGAAAATGACGTACAACGTACCTAATGTGTGTCAATATTTTATGAAAATAAAATATTTCTTTTCTTTTTTTTCTGTAATTTACGGGAAGTTGAAACCCTTCTGAAATTGCATAAAAGTAGGTACTTAATACATATTTGGCCGGTATTTATTCAACTGTATGAAGTACCCCAAAACTACGAAAACCCCCGAAAAATCATCGTTCAGTATCATTTTTCAGGGTCTATCACATTTAACGTGTGAAATTATATCGAATAGATCATATATGTGCAAAATTCCTTAGACTAAGTCCTTGTACAATACATTCTTGACACTGACGGTAATTTGCTCAAAAATCAGGTAGATAAGAAAACGAATGCCCCTACTTAAGCTATTTTATGAAGAAAATCCAGTTATGTAGTAAAAGCCAAGCAGGAAAATAAAATACCTGGTGTTTATAGGCGGTAGTTTAGAGGCGTTACATTTGCAATTTTATGCCTAAACTATAAGGGTTAGAAACTTGAAATTTTGCACAGAGTTTCCTTTTATAACGTAGGGGATTAATAGGTAAGGATTTCTGAAAATTCACCCCGTAAGGGGGTAAAATGGGGGTGCAAAGTTAGTAAGAAACTTTGTCGTTAAAATAATTTGGTAAAAATCTGGCATCCGTGCGGACAAAGCCGCGGGCTAATCTATAATAACTCTATGGACATAGACGCCTAAAATTACTTAGGTGACGTTTTGACGTTAGGTACAGTTGCCAGTTGAAAAAAATAGTTACATTCGTTTTTCGTAAGATGGCAAGGTTTTTTATTTTCCTGGTAGCCTATACCATTGACGTATAGACCTCGACTACGCCATAACCTCACAAATTTGACCATTCTCTAGAAAGAGACAACGCTATTTTGTTGACACTACCTGATATAAAGACAGGACCGCACGAGTTTTTTCTCTCTTTCACGATTTGCACTATTAATATTTACTTTTTATTAGAAAGGGATGGCGCGGTCCAGATTTATACGTCAATGGGCTGTACATACCTACAGATATTGTTTTGCAATCTGAAATATTGTAATTAGCGTAATTGGATTGTATCATCATCTGATTAATTATGCACATTATCATATAATGAGAATACAATGTTACTTTGTATCTAATTGTTACTTTATTCTCACGGTCATTTAAATACATTACAATTCGACGGCTTGTTTTAGCAAAAAACTCAAAAGCAAATGATATATCTACTCGAGTGCTCCCGTTGCTAGGTATGGTTTATTGATGGTAGGTGTCAGCTATAGGTCGTCTTGCAGAGGCGAAGGGTTCAAATTTTCCTAAGGTAACTTGATACACAATTATATCTTGTTATTGAATGTATAGTTTTATTACAATTAAAATCATTTGGGTGATATACATTACATATTTACTATTCGATTTAATTTATTATACATAAAAAGGCCTGTAGAATTATAAAACCTGTTTGTGAACGTATATCTTGAGGTGGAATCAGATGTGCAGACTATATCTTTTTGCCTCTTTTTAGTTACGTCAGTACGAAAGGTAAGTAGCTAGTGCTGTTTTAAATATATTATAATAGTATAGCATTCATATTGCACAAACTATTGGAGCTAATCTGTTTAATTTTATTTTATAAATGTTTATTGTAAAAATATTACAAAAAAATGTTAAAGTAACAAAGATAATTAGATTCGAGTTAAGATACGGTCTCCTCGATACAGGCTAGCCTAGTGAGAAGACCAACAATAACACAGCAGTAAATGTCCACCCAGCTTTAGATTTTGAATGCAATCATTCAAAATCTAAAGCTGGGTGGACATTTACTGCTGTCTTTGCATTTAATGCAATACTGTATCTATTGCTGCAATAAATATTTTTTCATTTCATTTTCATTTAAGCACTAGAAACACATATAAAAACACTTGAAAAACATTACAAATACCTTAGTTCAGTATATCCCAAATAATGCACACTATGCCATTACAAGTAATGGTAGTAAATGTGGATCTTGCTCATCAACTCTCACTATTTTAGAAGCTGATAAAATTTATGAGGCCGTAAGGAATAAAGATTATATAGCCACGCTCAGCAGATGTTATAAAAATATAATAAAATTAAGCCTTAGTGCGTAAATCTCAGATGATTATTAAAGTCAGACAATGTCAAATTAAGAGATCATTTAAATGTAAGTAACTAACTGTCGCTCGCGGTTCCGCCTGCACAGTTATCGCGATAAAAAATATCCTAATTGCAAAACATGCCTATAAAAATTACTATAATATTCGGCCTGCGACATCATAATTTGTTAAAATGCTCTCTGTAACGAAGCAATAACAAAAGCCGTGACATTTCTTTAACTACCGGCAAGATGGCGCATGCGAGGGCCCAACTCATATGCTAAGTTAAGTTATCATATATGCTTTCTCACGTATTTAATCTATGCATTTTTCACGGTGTATATCCGAGTGAACTAAAAATAACAATGATAAAACCACTTTTCAAGAAAGATGATAGAAATTATATGAGCTGTTATAGACCAATAGCAAGTTGAAATAGCAATTTTTTTAGGAATCACAATTGATCAAAGTTTAAATTGGAAAATCACATATAGAGTCTTTGTGCCACAGGGTTAACCAACATTCTTATGCTCTATACATGTTATCTAAAATATCTAGTACTCCAACCGCTTACTTCGGTTATGTAGCTCCTCTCCTGAATAATGGCATTATTTTCTGGGGCAATGCCACCGATAAAGAAGACGCATTTATAGCGCAAAAGAGATGCTAGCTATGGGTAACCTCAAACAAACAGATAACTGTAAACCTTTTTAAAAAGCTAAATATTTTGACGCTACCGTGCATGTACATCCTCGAGATAATGTTTGTAAAGAAAAATGCACATCTGTTTAATAACCTTAACAGGAGACACAATTATAAAATAAGTATGCCGCTTAAACTGCTTTTCTAAATAAAAGTATATTCTGTATGGTCCCAAGAATATATAACCACTTGCCAAAATGGTTACTAGAAATTAATGACATACAAACATTCATGGCTAAACTGAAAGTGATCCTACTCGAAAGGGCATACTATACAGTTAATGAGTATATTTTGGACAAACTGTAATATTAATTAAATTATGATTTTTTTATTTAAGTAAAGGAAAAATATTTTATTCTCAAGGTCATTTGCATGCTGTAAAGCTAAGTATACCGTTCTAATGTACTTATATAAATGTACTTATAACAGAACCTATATAAAATATCCTATGTACCTGTAGGTATTTGTGCAAAAAATATGGTCTAAATAAATATGAATATGAATATAAACTCACGTGCATGAAATGATAGAAAAAATTGAGGTCTAGTAACATAGTCCAGATAGGTGGGTCGATTCCGGCCCTGGACTTTAAATTTTTCTATCGTTCAAAAATGCAATTATTGTATTAATAAAGTAATTGACAAGAAATGCCTATAAAAAATATCCTATCTTCATTGCCGGGACTTAAACTATCTCTACATATGTATATCAAATTTCTACTAGAAGGCAAATTTTTGTCTAACAAAAGTTTAAATACGTAGATACATTTAGGTTAGGAGCACACGCTCGCCGCACGACCGCTCAAGGGTGTACATAACCCTTACACTTAACACCTCACAAAAAAAAGCATAAGGCTTAGAACCTGAACTGAACATGGGCGGATTCAGGATGTCATTCTGGCCCAGAGGCAAATGGCAGTGACGAATCTAACATGCTTACGACAGGACGGGATTTCACCCCAACATCGGCCAAGTGTGAGTCGCACGCACGATCAGGGGGGCACAAAAGGCAAATAGCCAAAAAATTTCTGTACAATACAAGAAATTCGGTACACAAATTAACCGTCAGAGGGGGGGCACGTGCCCCTGTGCTCCCCCCCTGGAATATTGATTGTCTTTAAATGACCACAAGTTCAATTAATTAAGAGTCACGAGCATATAACAAAAAATGTATGAGATCAATGACTAAATTATGCTTTGTAGAGATAAAGAGGCAAGCAAAGCAAGTATTTCATAAAGAAGAAATGACAATCAAATACATTAATAAATTATTATTGCTCATATCAAACTCTTGAGCGCCTACTCAATAATTATAGCAATATGAAGACAAAACATATTGTAATCATATTTGATAAGGCGTTCCGTACAAATATAATAGAAGATAATGTAACATGTACCTAATGTAATCTTAGACCTTTCGAATATGGGTCGGGCTATTCTATTGTTCATTAACAATATTCCCTCAGAATCTCTCGGGATATAGACAAAAGAAAAGATAGACGGCGTGTTTATAGCTATTTGACATTGCGACAGGTGAGCAAACCTAGGTTTATGTTCACTTTAATATTATAATTGCATTGGATGATGAAACATTATTAGTCTACCTACACAAAGAAATCAGGTTATATTATTTAATTTAAACCGGTGGTAGGGATAATCCATTGGCATGCGCGGATCCAAATGGGGGCAACGACACGACTGAAACACTTTTCTTTTTTAGACTTTTAACAGTGGACTGGTGTTTTTTTTTATAGGCAATTGCCCCCCCCCCCCCTTCCCCCTTCAACCAAGGCGGTGGTGGCTGATGTACCGGAGTTAATCAAATGCATCCCCCCCGACATGCGAGTGACTAACATTCCCCTAAACAAAGTTCTGGATCGGCGCCTGTCCATAGACAATCTTGGTGGGTAGGTACCACAGTAGTGTCAGGTATTCTTCCATGAAATAGTTTCGGTTGAAGGGCACTGTAGCAAGTGTAATTACTTTGCAAATGAGACTTACAGACTAATGTCTCAAATGAGGACCGCGGTTCGGTGACATTCAGATCTTTGAAGTAATTTTTATAGGCATTTCTTGCCAATTAGGTACTTTACAAATACAATAATTGCATTTTTGAAAGATAGAAAAATTTTATATCCAGAATCAGAAATCGAACCCGAGACTTCCGTAGCCAAATCGGGGCCAGAAGCGAACCACCTATCTGGACTATGTTACTAGATATCAAATTTTTCCATCTCTTAATGCTTGCGAGTTAGGCCCTCGCAGCGCCATCTAGTCGGTAGTTAAAGAACTATCACCGCTTTTGTTATTGCTTCGTTACAGAGAGCATTTTAACAAATTATGATGACGCAGGCCAAATATTGAAGTAATTTTTATAGGCATTTCTTGCCAATTACTTTACAAATACAATAATTGCATTTTTGAAAGATAAAAAAAATTATATCCAGACTCAGGAATCGAACCCGAGAAATGTAATTATTGTATTCAGATCTTTGCTAACAAAGATTTGGGTGACAATGTTACTGTTAAAGTCTAGCTTATTAAAGCTTATCATATGTATCTATACTAATATTATAAAGCGGAAGAGTTTGTTTGTTTGTTTAAACGCGCTAATCTCAAGATCTACTGGTCCGATTTGAAAAATTCTTTTTTTGTTGGATAGCCCATTTATCGAGGAAGGCTATAGGCTATATAACATCGCGCTACGACTAATAGGAGCGGAGAAGCGACGAGAAATGTTTGAAAAACGGGGAAAAATTACGCATACGAAGTTGCGCGGGACAGCTAGTTAGATATACATATTTCGGGACTCAATCGCGTGAACTATTTAAAGGTACGAACCTTTTATTTACCCGACGATTCGGTCGAATTGCACCGATCGTAGTCACGGGTCGACTGCTCGTACCTTTAAATAATTCACGCGATTAAGTCTCGAAATATATCTAACTAGATGTCCCGCGCAACTTCGTTTGCGTAAATTTTCCCCGTTTTTGCAACATTTTTCATTGTTCCTCCGGTCCTATTGGTCGCAGCGTGATGTTATATAGCCAAAAGCCTTCCTCTATAAATGGACTATCCAACAAAAAAAGAATTTTTCAAATCGGACCCGTAGTTCCTGAGATTAGCGCGTTTAAACAAACAAACAAACAAGCAAACAAACATGTTCGTTTGTTTGCTTGTTTGTTTCTCTTTCGCTTTAACTTAACTCTTCCGCTTTATAATATTAGTATAGATATGTATAAAAATCGCGAAAGTTTAAAAACAATAGATACCATATGGCCCACGACCTGCTCATATGTTCATTTAGTCGTACAAAAAACAATGATATATATCTGGATGAAGATCTACAAACGAGAGTCAATAAACAATAATATTCTCGACGTGAACACGTGTTCAATTTGCATATCAATGAACTGTTTATTGATATACCTAATTATGTATAATTAGACACATCACTATACAGTTAATAGATAAAGCTAATAATTAATTGCACTAGTCAGCAATCACTAGGAAATTCAAGCACCTACCTAAGATGTGTAATTATGAAAAAAAATAAAACCGGGCAAGAGCATGTCGGACCATGATCAGTGTAGGGTTCTGCAGCCTTGAATAATGGCAGGAGAGCGTATGTTCATGGCACTTATGCCCTTTTGTTGAGAAATGCAGTTTTTCGGCCATAACACAATGACGGTATATCCGATCATGTTCGAAATAATTTTAGTTTGAAGTATTCATTAATATTTGTGTTTACCTACCTTTGTGATTGGAACTAAGTAGCGGATACTACAAGACACCTTTTCAGTAAATTTCATCAATATTCATCGAGTTGTCTTTGAGTAAAATGCCTGTGACATACGGACGGACAGACAGACAAACAGACACGCAGACATGACGAAACTTTAAGGGTTCCATTTTTGCTCTTTTGGCTACGGAAACGGAAAGGAATGATTTTTAATGATAAATGATATTTATTTCACAGAAAACAGAGTACAATAAGATGTTATACCTACAGTTTGCAGTTCTTCTATTTAGCTACTCAGTAGCATGTGAAATAGTACAATACTTTTATTAAATATGTAAGTAGATAATTACATGCATGGGTATGACACATATTTTGAGGTAAAAACATGTTAAACCCGCCACAGGACACGTGACCTGATCGAAAATTCGTAAGACGGAGGGACAGCAATGAAAAACTGCTACAATATCATTAGAATACGAAGGTAAATTTCGCCACCATCTGCAATGTTATTATAGCTCAGCGGATCAATTCGCGTATTTAAAGCAGTGCAGTTGTAGTTAAGTTTCGATTAAAACGGCCATTTTCGTCATCTTGTAACTTTGGGATCGATCTTAAAAACGCTTGCGCACCGTAGAGACGCATACTTGACGCAAGCATTTGAGATCGATCCCAAAGTTACATTTTAATCGAAACTTAACTGCAACTGAACTGCTACTGCACTGCTTTAAATACGTGAATTGAACTGTAGGTGGGAAATCGGGCGGTTCAGAAACCAGAAGACCACAGTTCGAGTCCGATTAACGATTATTTTTTTCTTTTCAACCGACTTCAAAAAGGAAGAGGTTCTCAATTCGTCTGTATGTTTTTTTTTTGGTATGTTTGTTCACCTATTACGCAAAGATGGCTGGACCGATTTAAAAGAATATTTTTGTTTTTGAAAGAGTATACTTCCAAGTTGGTCCCATTGTCATCCGATCACGATCTGATGATGGGATCCTGGAGAAATCGAGGGAACTCTTAAAATATCAAAGGCACACCTACAGTGATTTAGGTATACCTATTCCACAGTGATTCGTGCATTTACTCTTAAAAAACACCAATGAAGACCATAAATGACGAGCAGACCTATTCAATATTTCACAGTTTGCGATTCAGTTACTTTAATATGGTATTGAGTAGCACTTTATTCTCGTTTTACTACTAATACACAATGTAATAGAGCTGATAGTGAACTCCTCAACAATTAACGGCCCTGCATCGGGGCAAGCAATATTTTGTAAAAGGATTTGAACAGTTGACATAAGCCTATTGTAACATAAGTGAATTACATACCAACCCACTAAAGAGTGACAAATAAAAAACTTTTTTACAAAAAAATATTACCGACTTCAAAATTAAATACAAGGCAACTAAAAAGGTTTTTTTATTTTATTTTAATTTTTTATTTATTATTTCATTTTTTTTCTTATTACTTATTCAAATTTCATCAGTATGTAATATAATGTTCCAGTTTTCACTTCTGTCGGCACTCCAGGAGTGCAACCCGTTGTTTTTTATCTATACTAATATTATAAAGCGGAAGAGTTTGTTTGTTTATTTGTTTGTTTGTTTGTTTAAACGCGCTAATCTCAGGATCTACTGGTCCGATTTGAAAAATTCTGTTTTTGTTGGATAGCTCATTTATCGAGGAAGGCTATAGGCTATATAACATTGCGCTACGACTAATAGGAGCGGAGAAGCGACGAGAAATGTTTCAAAAACGGGGAAAAATTACGCATACGAAGTTGCGCGGGACAGCTAGTTAAGTATATAGGTAGGTAGTAAATCAGGTCGACATGGACATGGCACAAGTGGAAGGTACGACCTTCGACTTCGTTTTTAAATTAGAGAAAAAGTTGTTTTTAACTTAAAAAGTAAAGTACTCGTAAAAACCATATTTATCATCAAAAATAAAAATAAAAAGTGATGCATCACTTTAAAGAAAAAATAACAGTAGGTTTTAAGATAAACTGAGAAAGATCATTTACAGTAACTTTTCCATATGCACGTAGAGGTGACGTATATAAATACGTCATACAATATAATCAACTGATGCCACATGACTTTATAACACCAACCTACTTAAACATTTGTGAAAAAATCTCGTAATAATGATAACGCGACTAAAGGTGATTTCCCATCTGCGCGGCACAGAACGCGACGATCACTCCTTAGTGACCTACTCTAATTCAATGAATAACGAAGTTCGCCAAAATGTTATAAAATCCAAACTGGATTTTATAATACAACTAACTGCCCCCCGCAACATCGTCTGCGTAAATTTTCCCCGATTTTGCATCATTTCTCATTGCTGCTCAGCTCCTATTGATTGTAGCGTGATGTTATATAGACTATAGCCTTCCTCGATAAATGGGCTATCCAACAAAAAAATAATTTTTCACATCGGACCAGTAGTTCCTGAGATTAGCGCGTTTAAACAAACAAACAAACTCTTCCGCTTTTTAATATTAGTATAGATTTATGAAATCTCATGCAATTTGTTACATTATTGACCGAATTTTGCTAGCTATATCAATTCAATTCATTCTTATTAAAGATAATGGATTATTATGCTTAAAGAATATCAAAAACTTAAGAAATTACGAAACTTCCTCTGTGCCTGCCTCTGTGGCGCGGTGGGAGTGTATCCGACTGCTATGCAAGAGGTCATGGGTTAGATCCCCACCCAGAATAAAACTTTGTGTGATGAGCACGATGATTTATTCTGTGTCTGGGTGTTATTTACCTATACTAATATTATAAAGCTGAAGAGTTTGTTTGTTTCTTTATTAGAACGCGATAATCTCAGACACTTCGAGTCCGAATTGAAAAATTATTTTAGTGTTGGATAGCCCATTTATCGAGGAAGGCTATAGGCTATATAACATCACGTTATGACTTATAGGAGTGGAGCAGCAACGAAAAATGTTGCAGAAACGGGGAAAATTGACGCATACGAAATTGCGCGGGTCAGCTAGTCTGTAATATGTATAAGTATATTTAGAAATATATAAGTATGTTTATCAGCTGCTTGGTTTCCATAGTACAAGCTTTGCTTAGTTTGGGATCAGATGGCGTTGTGTGAGTTGTCCCAAGATATTATTATTTTTATATTGAAGCGGCGGTAGCCTAATGGCTAAGGCATCGGTCTCGCAATCGTGAGGTCGCAAGTTCGAATCCTACTCATTATACTACCGACGTGAACCCACTCGTTAGGAGTGGGTTCACGTCGGTAGTATAATGGGTAAGATAAAGATATCCACCGCGCATGCTCGTTGATGCATTTCTAAGAGCAGCTCTCTATTAACCATTACGACAAGATTTTGACAGTTCAGTTGCCGCGAACACTGAATAAAAGAACGTAAATTACAAAAAAAAAGTTACTTATATTAAACTGTGTTTCTTGACTTTACACCAGGGTTTTCCAAAAGTTACCATGATTCCGCGATATATTTTTAAGCTATTGCATAGCTTTTATCGCGGGCTTTGAGCGCGGCGACCGAATCAAGAAATTCCGTAACGAAAATAAAACCTAACACACCCCACTCCGCCTACCATGTAGCTCGGCTGAGCGTTCGCTAACGACTGTACGAAGCTCACACGAATCGAGACGAGCCGCTCCGAAATATAATAAAAAAAAAATTTCGCATTAATGAAAAATAAATAAATAATTATAATTGCATAAGTTGATTAAAAATGCTATGCAATAGCTTTACCGCGGCAGTTTCCGAATGCCACACTTTTTTTTTTTATTAAAAAAAACCTGTTTATTTCCTACAACAACTAAGTACAAAACTTCTAATGATAAGTTTTTTATGTACTTAGTTATTGTTTTGTAATTTGGATTATCTACCAATTGAAATAAAACGTATCATACCTGGACATTTGGTAAACCTACTAAACCCCTCCTCAGTACCTAGGTATTTGGTGGGTGTTCCATTATATAAAAAGTTTGGGAAACGCTGCTTTACACACAGTGGTAAATTGGCGGGTAGGCCCGGACAAAAAAATACTATAGGTAATTAAAAAAAGGTAACAAAAAAAATAATGAAATTACTTTACTCGCGCACTGAGAGTTCCCTCCATTCGGTGCGCGAGTACCACTCACACTTGGCCTATTTTTGTTGCCTATCATCAGTGAATTGTTTTGTCCGGGCCTACAGGCCAAATCCGCCATTGTTTACACGACCAAATTGTAGATGTCATTCGCTCGAGTCGTAACTCGTGATTATGTAGGTTAAAGGCTAATTTAACTAGACGTCATGACGCGTCGCTGTGGAACAGGACCTTTACATTATTTTATCTTTAACTAAACACTGAGAAGGTGATAACGTTGGATTCTTCCTATGTAGTTATGTAGTTTATCTTTTACAATTTGCAAAGATAGAGAAGACACAATCTTATGTACCTACGTACCAATCAGACAGACCATTATAACAAGATGGTGAAATCATCTGACAATTTAGGATTATGATAGGGAGATACATAAATATGCTATCAGACAAGACACTTTGATAGCTATTGTTCAATGAAATTAATTTATTCATTTATCGCACAATTTTATTAGACGTGAATAAGGACCCTGAAATTTTTTGTTGTTTTGCCATTGGTGTGTTCGGTGATCTTTCGAATGCTTTTGATTGTGTAGCATATAGGACACTTCTACATTACGGTATTAAAGGTACAGCGCTTGATCTACTTGCTTTTTACCCGAGTGAAAGAATTCAATATATTGATACTAGCTGTCCCGCGCAACTTCGTATGCGTAAATTTCCCCCGTTTTTGCAACATTTCTCGTCGCTACTCCGCTCCTATTAGTCGTAGCGTGATGTTATATAGCCTATAGCCTATACCCTTCCTCGATAAATGGGCTATCCAACAAAAAATATTTTTTTAAATCGGACCAGTAGTTCCTGAGATTAGCGCGTTTAAACAAACAAACAAACAAACTTTTCCGCTTTATATATTAGTATAGATAGGCGGATTGAGGTCGTCTGGATCACCCAGGCGCACATTATACCTCAGGGATCAATACTCGGTCCCTTTATTACACAAAAAAAAAAAGTTACAGGGTTAAGTACCCCGTAATTTTTTTTTGTAATTCACGTTCTTTTATTCAGTGTTCGCGGCAACTGAACTGTCAAATTCTTGTCTTATTGGTTAATAGAGAGCTGCTCTTAGAAATGCATCAACGAGCATGCGCGGTGGATATCTTTGAGCGTACCGCGCATACGTCAGTTCGCACGGGCTTGTCACGGCTATGAAATAAAGATCGTGATTAAGGACCCAGGTAGTCCTTAAACATACATAGCCGTAACCCCGTAAATTTGTTCCGTCAAGATTTTATTGTGCATGAATAACCATTAGATAACTGACCTTACCTACCGTACTTCACTATGTTTATTTTCGTTTGAAATTAATTACATATAATAGCAGTAATCAGTTATATACCTAGCTCTATTTTGGAAGCAATCCCGGGCAATAGTCATTTATCTACCGAAGGCTTGTGGCTAAACCCAATTACCTTTTTTGCGAACAGCCGGGACTGATGGCGGAAAATAAAACACTGACAAAATCACCATGAAAACGTTAATTAAACATCGAATACTTCAATTAGTGAGAAGGTTTGTAACCATATATGTTCGTAAACGGATCGGATCCAATCACTGGATTGAACTACATAAACCACAGGTCCTCACCACTGACGGTCACTATTACTCCAGGATGGCGCGGGAAGCGGTTGAAATCAAAGAACACGTCAATTTCAACAGAAAAGATGGATATCGTATGTCAACATCGTGGAATCCTGTGATTAGCAAGTGCTCACTCGAACAAATAATAAGCAGATGTCGTTAGTGTTGTGTGTAGAACTACCGACAGTTCTGTAATAGTAAGTGATAAAAATCAAGCGAGGGTAGTTTCCAAAACCCGCGCTTCACGGAAGCGACGTTAAGCTGAACCAGTCTATCAGTGACCACGGAAGTTGCAATATGATCGAAACATCGGGCAATAAAACAAAGGTATTTAGCCACAAAATAAAATATTAACGCGATTAAGACTCGTAGCTTATAAAATTCTATAAGTTATGTAACCTACTGTTACCTACTAATGTTTCTCAGATAAGGTGGCCGTTTGTGAAAAATGTTAGTTAGGCCTTAAGACTTGCGCCGAATCTTTCTCTCTGGTCATATTGGATTTATTACGATTAGATATCCCATCGGAGTATGACAACGAGAGAATAGAAATGAGATAGGTATATATTCTCTCGCTGAGAACGTCAAATCTGTCAAATGTTTCCCGCGCGATTTGACTGCGTTCAAAAATTATTAATTACCTACATTTTACAACATAATAGTTATTAATGAAAACCTATATTCATAAGTAATATTTTATTTACTATTGTATATCTATACTAATATTATAAAGCGGAAGAGTTTGTTTGTTTTGTTTGTTTGTTTGTTTGTTTGTTTAAACGCGCTAATCTCAGGAACAACTGGTCCGATTTGAAAAATTCTTTTATTGTTGGATAGCCCATTTATCGAGGAAGGCTATAGGCTATAGGCTAAATTACATCACGCTACGACTAATAGGAGCGGAGTAGCGACGAGAAATGTTGCAAAAACGGGGAAAATTTACGCATACGAAGTTGCGCGGGACAGCTAGTATACGAGTATATACTTCGTATGCGTAATTTCTCCCCGTTTTTGAAACATTTCTCGTCGCTTCTCCGCTCCTATTAGTCGTAGCGCGATGTTATATAGCCTATAGCCTTCCTCGATAAATGGGCTATCCAACAAAAAAAGATTTTTTCAAATCGGACCAGTAGATCCTGTAGGCTTACTCTCATGAGTTTTCGTTTTAATAAATTTCTAGAGTTTACGGGGACTATTCTAATAAATTTTTGGATAAGCGCAAGAAGCCCGAACCCATAGAAGATTTTCAGACACGAGTGGATTGAATTAATGCTCCTGGCTCTGTATGTCATTACCTCATTTTTGATCATAACTTCGTTTTTATTGAATTAGAGTAGGCCTCCTGAGATTAGCGCTTTTAAACAAACAAACAAACAAACAAACAAACAATCAAACAAACAAACTCTTCCGCTTTATAATATTAGTATAGATATAAAATCTTGTATATATAAACTTTATTTTTTCTGTTTATATTTATTTAATACTTTGTTATTACATATTGACGGTTAATGTTCGTGTCGCCACCTTGGTCTTAGCAGAATACCAGCGCAGCTCTTAAACGGAGTTGCAATCTAGCTAGATTGCTCAGCTGAGTTGAGCCCATTTTTGTCTTTAAATCATAAGCTTACTGTCTAGTATTCGAATATGTACTACATATTGTATTTTTTAAGCACAAAATAAAATTATTTCTTCTTCTTCACATTGGCCGACGTTGCCGAAATCAGATAGTGGACCATTATATTAAACCTCAGTTAACTCAATAGACTCTACCTCTTTTCAATTTCAATTGCAAATCAATATGGGCTGTGTCCTAAGTAAATTTTCCCATAATTATAATGGTTAAGGTACCTGCCCGTACGGCCCCATCTCAAAGTAAATAAATGCTCAAGCCCTCCTTGACAGCTGATGGATTCAAGGTAAAAGGCCTCTTTAATTTCCTATATAAATATAAAAACTAGTTGACCCACGCCACTTCGTATGCGTTAATTTTCCCCGTTTTTTGCAACATTTTTCACTGCTGCTCCGCTCCTATAAGTCGTAACGTGATGTTATATAGCCTATAGCGTAAAATCCGTTTAATAGTTGGTCATAACTACATGTCCCTACTCCGACATTTATGTCTGCTAACAGTCTAGTTCGATGTAAGGACATAACTACTTCACGGTAAGGCTAAGAATAGATCACCCCTGTCCATTACTTCCTGCGGATGTCGGCTTGGATCACTCAAGGGACTTGCTTTTGTCATCAGGTGAATAACCAATTGTCACTCATAAGTATCTAGTACCACCGACGGATGGATGAGTGATTTTTTTAAAACGACGTTTTCTAAAAATGAAACCTCCTGTATACTAAATTTTATGAAAATCGCTGGAGCCGTTGCCGAGATTCAGATTATATTTATAGGTAGCAGAGGCGAAGGGTTAAAATTTTTCAAAGGTAACTTAATACAAAAGTATGTCTAGATGGACACGGTTATTCGTACCTTTAATATTATGTAACTAGGATCCAAAGGGAAGCCGCAAGTAATGGTAAATGATGAAGAAAAATGGATCTAGTTGCTTGCTCCTTGTTACTTTAATATGCTTGGGTGAATTTTGTTGTCACTTTGTTTTAATTGTCACATTGATAAAGAGCATGATTTGACTTTTGTAAGTAAAGATTCTGCGTGACGAATAAAAGCCATTCTTTTCTTCCTTTTGATATAAGAATTATTATTTTATATTTAATCATTCGTTACAAGTATTTTGGCCAATATTTAAGCACATATAGTTTTTACCTTTGTTGTAAGTAGATGCTCCTACTATAATGTACCCACTAAGGCTGATTTTGCTTTATCTCCTGTTTCAACTTTTTGATAATACAATTTGCATCAGTCCTTAACATGGTGTATAATATATTAGTCGCAGCACCTTACCCCCATATCAAGTTTATAAACATTGAAACATTGTAAAATTGGCAATTTGAAAAGAGTGGCCGCGAGTTTTTATTGCCAGGTTCTTTTCTCCTTTACCTATTGTTTGCGAACTTGGCATTACATGTACATGTAGAATCCCGACGTATCACAAGAGTTGTTTTGCATCCTAAGTGATTAAAGAATTTTGAATTTTAATTTTTTTGTTTGTTTTATGGTGTTCTAAGGACCCTCCGCCACTGCTAGGTAGGTAAATATATACACAAAAATTGCTCGTTCGAAGGTATATGATTGGTATATTTGATTCAACTCCATCTAAGTTACCATAGAACAGGCTCTGCTTAGTTTCGGCTCAGATAGCGTTGTATGAATTGTCCCAAGATTATGTTATTATTATTATCTTGGGACAACTCACACATTGCCATCTGATCCCAAACTAGGCAGAGGGAAAAATATACTTACAACTGATAAATATATTTATAAATTTTCTAAATACATACATTTTGTAGATAAATAACACCACACAAATTTTAATCCTGGGTGGGGATCGAACTCGGACCTCCAGCTTAGCAGTCAGGGTCACTAACCGCTACACCAACAGGTCAGTCGAAATAAATAACGTTGTAATATGTATCAGTTTTGGAAAATATTTAATATTTCAATTGTAATTTTATGAAGGATGAATAAATTAGAAATTTTGAAGAAAAGTTCCTTGCAAGGTTTTATTTACCTACGCGTTGAATTGGCACCGTTAATATAAAAAATCATTGGTTTCTACACCACTAATAAGTATTTGACTTCTTAATCAGAACTAGTTAAATTACCTAACACCTAAATTGTAAAATCTTAATCTAATAGTATTCTTATTGTATGGGTAAACGTTAGGTCAAAAGCGACGGTAGCCTATTGGCTAAGTCATCGGTCTCGCAATCGTGAGGTCGCCGGTTCGAATCCTATTATATTTACCTACCAATAAACTACCGACGTGAACCCATTCCTAAAACAAGCCTTTGAGATTAGCTAAATGATGGAGCTCAATGTTAAACCATCAATCTCGTGAATCCGTCGCAATATGGAATAGTGCTCATTTTTAAAAAATAATCCTAAGAGTCACACATATTTCGCAGTACAGAATCTTGAGAAATGAGACGAAAATCATTTAGAGTACCTAGGTAGTCATAGTTTTTGAGTTCTACCTACCCTAACTGCCGTAGGTACTCAGGATATATTTATCTAACATAAGTAAATAAGTAAACCAAGGCACATACATTTAATAAAAAAATCTAAGTACATATGTGCTACTTTGTTTCTTAAGTCCACTTGTTTCATGCATTTTATCTTAAACCTAATAAAATAATTAAAATATTACCTCTATTATAAAATAGTCCAAATACTTCTAGTAAATCGTCGTTGGTGATATGTGATAATCTTGATAATTCACCTACTTAAAAACAAAACTTTCAATACAGTTTTATGATAGTCTACAAATAGCTGGAGGCTATCGAAAAACGCAATTTCTTCTTAAAAACTTTCATTTTTCTTTTTACAAACGGATCCACTGTGTCTGTTCTCAAAGTTTCAGTTGCAAAAAGTTCACACAAAAAAAAAAGTCACTGGCTGAAAGAGTCGCGACCCGCGCCAATCAATGAATCCATTAGATTGATTTCGCGGCAAAATTCAAAAATAGAACCGAACGTACGTCAGATAACAAAAATGGCGGCGACTACTCTACGGAAACAGTTAAGTGGTAGTTATTTTGACCGTTCCGCAACTGTATATTATTTATTTCTATTGGAAAATTAGACTATAATGGTGCGATCGTTGGGCTTGATATCTTAGAACATCTGTGCCCACGCGATCTTCGTACGCGACTGAGCCCGTATGCGTATGAGTCGACAAGTATTCATCTTAATAATTTAAGATCTCTGTACACACAAATACTGAGTATGGATGTACTCGTATGACACTGGTATGTGACGCAATGAGAACGACATTGAGGGGATGAAACAATGTTACGATTATAAATAATTCGATTTAGTTTGCTCTGAAACTAATCGTTTATTAATCTACTAATATCTAATCAATTTTCTTTTAGATTAAAGTCTAGATATCTCAAATTGAAGCCGTTAACCTGTCATAACTTACGCCAAACTTGGCAAAAGCTTTTTCAGGTAAATCTGATATGCTATTTAAAATGACTCTGTTTTATAAAGGCTTTGGTACTGTGGGGACGCTCCAAGACAATATAAGAATTGCCTTTTAAGTAGTTTAAGTTCCATTTTAGTTTCTATTTCAGATTCAAACTTAGTACAAGACTCTTAATCTAAACTATGTAAAATACAATTTATACTAATATTACTTATATGTTCGTAACCTTAACGATTTGTTCACATCCCTGACGTTTCGATCGTATTGCAACGGCCGTGGTTACGGGTAGACTGACCACGAATGAGTCTACCGGTGACCACGGCCGTTGCAATACGGTCGAAACGTCGGGAAATAAAACAAAGGTATTTAGCCTTAAAATAAAATATTTACGCGATTAAGACCCGTAGCTTATAAAATTCTATAATGTATACTAATATTATAAAGAGGTAAAGTTTGTGAGGTTGTAGGAGGGAATCTCTGAATCTATGAATTCGATTTTCAAAATTATTGTACCAATAGAAAGCCACGTTATTTGTGAGTCTCATAGGCATAACGAAGTGGGCACGAGGCAGCTAGTCTAAAATAAATTGGATGCGAAAGGAGAAAAATGGAGAGTAATTAGGAGAGGACCATGAACTGATACCGGCTGATTGATACTGGTACTTACATAATTATGACTAGGAAACGTTCTGGGGTATATGAGCAGTGATAATGGCAATGCGACACTAGCTTGCAAACTCGCACTTTGTGTAACTTGTTTAGAGCACAAGTGGCAAAGATATTCGTTTGAAAAGGCCTTGACCTTTCTGAGAATAAGTTTTTTTAAAGAGAAACACACAAACCTATATGGGAAGAATTAGGTTTTTTTGGGAGTGAACCGAGTTCCATTTACCGTTTTACAGATTATCAACTTTTTGTCATAGTTGGCAGTGAATGACAAACAATTGATACATTTCGAAAAATATGGGCAATCTCCAAAGTAAATTTCCTCATAATAATAGTGGCTAAGGCGGACCCTCACTCACGGTGTCAAGGAGAGCGTGAATAAGGGTGTTTGTCCACCGCAGCCCGTCAACGGGAAATCACCGTGAACGAGATTATTTTACTTCGGCGACCGGGACTATGACGGACGTGCGGTAGACAAACGGCTTTAGTAATTCTATGTATCGCTACGTCGGGGACGTCATGATGTCCCGTTGACGGGCTGTGGTGAACAAACGCCCTAAGGATTCAAGGGAAAACGTATTCCAATTGAATCTAACGCAATAGGTGACCTACCAGGATGAGATACATTTATTAATATTGACGTCTTGGGAAACTTGTCGGTGATACTACGCTAGGTGTATGAACGGTACAATTAGATCAAGGACCAAGGATAGGAGGAATTTCTTCTGTTTTGGAGCAGCATGACTAGATAGATAGAGATTGTTGAGATAGATAGATTAGATAGTTTGGTCAGATTCGTTTTTCCAAATATCAGGACTTTAGTAAAAAAAAGGCTAAACCGAGGTGTAGAATAAAAAAAAGAGTTTTTTAGCTCTTTATCTTGGGACAACTCACACACCGTCAACTGGTCCCAAACTAAACAGAGCTTCTACTATGGCAACCAGACAACTGATAAACGTACTTAAATATTTCTAAATACATACATATTATAGATAAATTACACCCAGACGCAGAATAAAACGCACGAAGTTTTATTCTGGGTGAGGATCGAACCCACGTCCTCCGGCTTAGCAGTCAGGGTCACTAATCATTAGACCAACAGGCCAGTTCGAAAAACTTTTCGGCCCGAAAAATAAGACATCTCTCCAAAGAGGATCTAATGTCATTACTATTGTGAAGACCACGCCACCATAGCACCAATTACTGAAAGAACGTTATAGGTAGGTAGACATCGTTCACGCAGGCAGAATCTCGGGATGCACTTTTAGAAAAATGGGTACTGACTAACGTTACGCGGTGTAATGTAAGGGTGGGATATAATGTAAGGGTATACACTTGGGTTGGGTATACACAGGCAAATGCTCAGTTTTCTAAAGTATTTCGATGTTATGTAGTATTCTTGCGAATGCTCGACGCTGTGTTCCACGTAATTACAGGTGAATGCATTCACCTAGAAGAGTCACGAGCTGAAGGAAATAAATGGCTAAAAGAAATGGTACAAGTAAACGTTCACTCAGTGGATTTACCAGTTACATTTCTTTCTTTCTGTCTTGCTTACACTACCGTCACTCTTTCTTTGCTCGATGAAACGTTACACCAAAACGCTCATTGGTTTTCAAATTCAGATTGCAATAAAACATCTAGCGTTCGAAGTGTGATTCGAGTAAATTTAAAATTAAAAAACAGCGAATGCATCTGTTACTAGTAAATGCCAAGTGTATACTGCCCTTAATATAACATGCTACAAAGCGAGCATGTCGCGCAGTTCGTACTTGCAAACGAACACGCGAGCAGCTTGCAGCGAATGTTCCACCCGCTGTCTGTTTTTTTGGCAAATCGTTTGAGTGTTACGAGGTCCAGTCAGCACGCCGCAATTACAGACAATCACGTCGTCTGATGAATATGGAGAACAGGCGAGCAGTGACTTTGTTTACACAGATTTTTAGCAAACGAAGTAGCATAATGCTCGCCGCGAATGTTACTTTACACCACGTAACGTTGGTCAGTACCCACCTTAATAAAATGGTCCGTAATACCATGTCCATGAACGATGTTCTGTCACTGTCTATGTGTGAACGTTACTTTTTAACTTTTTAATATCGGTGTTCTGTGGCCTTTGTGTTTTGCGTTTCCACTATCAATTCATTTGTTTAAACTTTATGCACTAAGGCAGTCATTAGGTACACGTTCAATCTAGATCGAGAGATTGATCGTGATCCAGATTGACTGTGTAACGTGTTGTATTGACGGATCGCACAATCCAGATCGGGATCTGATCAAGGTCGTGAATCGCAAAAGATTGATACATCTTGATTCGGCTGTCTCGATCCATCAATCCAACACGTTACATAGTCAATCTGTATCAAGATCACTAATCACGAATATGAGATCTAGATTGAACGTGCAGTGGCGGCCTTACAACTAGAAGAAATAAGATTTTTGATCAGATCATGATCTGGATTGTGCGTGTAATTTATAATAAATGAATCGTAACGTACCTAATCAACCAATAAATAAAACTAAATATTCTGGTATTAATAACTCCAAGGCATTACAACAAAATGAACTAATCATTTTATTGTGCACTTAGACAGTGCACCGCCTACTCAATTAAGTAGGAATGTTTTACGATAATGTAGGGTGCATCTTGTAAAACTGATTCTAGGCAATGAAGAGAATAGGCGCAGGACCGACAGCTTAATTTGCTCATAGAGGGGGAAACATTTTTCGAATACGGTCACCCATCTATGTAACTTTTTTTTTTTTTTTTTTAATTCTTTTAAGTTATCGAGGCTTTTATGCACAATAACATGTCAGCCTCATCATATTCACACTAACTGCCAATTATTAAAAAGGTTTTGAATCAATGATGGTTAAAAAAATTTAAGATCAGATCTACTATTTTAGAAGTACTTAGGTTGTTCCAAAATGTTTAGATATGGAACAATATCATATTTGTATCAGTGACTATCCTCCTTCCTATTTCTGACACATTCCATAAGTAAATGGTAAACATCTTCAACCGTTCCGCACGTTTCACAATTAAGAGAATTTAGTTTTTTCATTAAAAAACCATAATGACCAGAGTGTATTCTATGAATTAAAATTATTTGTAATCTAATCTCCGCTCCTATTGGTCGTAGCGTGATGTTATATAGCTTATAGCCTTACTCGATAAATGGGCTATCCAACAGTAAAATAAATTTTCAATTCGTACAATCATGACAATTTAAAAAATTACAATGACAACTACATGTCATTGAAGTCTAAAATATGAAACATTAAATCAATAAATTTAAAAAAATATGAAATCTTGACGTTACAATTTATATATTTATACGTCAGTCCAGCTACAACTTAGTACAGTATTGTAAATAATTTAGGTAATGGGGGTATGAAATATAGAAAAGGAAGGGCGCCGCAGCCCCGATACTATTTTTTTTTTCTAGGTGGCGCAAAAATTGGTTCCCTCTTAAAAATCCACAGCGTGAGTGGGAGTTTTAGAAAAAGGTATCTGCGCTAGTGGAGGTTCGGTTCTAGGGGGGACAATGTAGGGCACCGGCCGTCGAGGCAAGACCGGGGGCTTCAAACGCGCTGCAAGATGATTTTTTTAAACATATGAAATGTTTATACTAACATTTAAACTTTCGCGTTGCATGATTATAACTATTTATTAAACGGGAATTAACGCGCATTGTTTACCTTAAAATTGCTTGACGTTTCGACCAGGTTGCACCGGCCGTGGTCACAAGCGGACTGTCACAGCGATGTTAAGACTCCGTCAGGCCGATGAATCTTCATCCACCCTCACTATTTTACTTCTCGAAAAGTTAGGGTCACTGCACACTACACTGATTTTGTCCATGTTAACCGACTGCGAAACAATACGAGGTTGTGTTTTACGAATCACTGGATTCCGCTTCACGGATAGTTTGAAGCCCTCTTCCCGATTGAAAGTTTTGTTTTTTAATTTCAATCGCTTCACGCACAATTCGTGAATAAAAATGGCGGTCTGTGGAGAGGGTTTGTGGACGATGAAACTCACCGTCACTTGTCATGACCACGGCCGGTGCAACCTGGTCGAAACGTCAAGCAATTTTAAGGTAAACAATGCGCGTTAATTCCCGTATAATAAATAGTTATATGAAATGTTTAAATGTCAACGCGTGGGTAACTCTACTTAAAGTTAGTTAATTTGTCTGTTTTTGTACTTTGTGTTCTGTTTTTTTTTCTTCCTCGATAAATGGGCTATCTAACAGTGAAATAATTTTTCAATTCGGTCCAGTTGTTCCAGAGATTACCGCGTTCAAACAAACAAACAAACTCATCAGCTTTATAATATTAGTATAGATGAATTGAATATACTAAACACAGCGATACAACAGCGAAGAACAGCTGACTGTATCTTTCTCGCTCGGGTACACTCAGCCAATCCAGCCTTTCATCTCAGAGCGTGATGGATCAGCCACATACATCTGAGTGCGGAGCGCCAATACAAGTTTTCACTTCAAAAACTTTGTCTTCCAGATTTTGCTTTCACGCAATAAATGCAGAGCTAGGAAAATGATAACAATTGTCCCGTTCCCTCCCCCAAAACAAAACTACCCGGATCTGTACACTGCCTATACTTGTTTTAACTTACCTACATCTTTTTGAATCAGGCGCCAGTAAAATAAACGTTTTCTTATCGCACCCCCATTTAAAAACTGCGCCGTCACCCTCACAGAAAATCGTAAACTAGCACAACATTACGGTTTCATATCTCTTGACATTAAACTTCTATCTCCCCTAGTTCACACATACAGGTTGTTTAATGTTAGCAAACATCTACAGACTAGGCATGGAGTAAAGAAGACCAGGACGATCTCTCTATATGTATAAAAAGCGGGCAATGCGATCAGGACTCGCGCATAAAGGATTCCGTATCATTATACATATAAACAACATTAGACACTATATTATAATATCGAGCGAAAACCGATTGTTGTTTATGAGCCTCACTTAAATATTGATGTTATTTTCTGTTTTTATTATTTGTTGTTATAGCAGCAATAGAAATACATCATTTGTGAAAATTTCAAATGTCTAGCTATGACTGTTCACGAGATACAGTCTGGTGACAGATGGACAGACATACATTGGAGAAAGGGTAAAACGTAGGGTGAAACGTGTTCGTCGAAATACATTAAATAAGGGGCGATCCATAATTTTTATATATATATTTACGTATTTCGGCGGACACTTGAGAAACACAGTAAAACAGCATAAAAACCACGCACAATGTAGGGTTCCGTAGTCCCTCCCCTCCCATCCGAATAATGTGGCTTAAGAAGTGGGTTTTGTGTCGTTTTTGTTTCATACTTTCACCGTTTTCATATCAACCCATATGATGGCCCACTGCTGGGCACGGGTCTCCCCAGTAGAACCTACTGGTATGTAGATCCTGGGGGTAATTGCCATAATCGCCACGCTTGGCGAGCGGGTTGGCGATCGCAGTAAGGCTTTAAGTACGCAGAGGACGCTGCTGCCCGTCCTGCGGGGTGAAATCCCTTAGTCGCCTTGACGACACCCACGGGAAGAGATGGGGTGGTACTATTCTTAAGCCGGCACCACACGGCATATCACCGTTTTATCTACTTATAAATATTTAAAAAATGGAAATTGTACGAAAATTTTGTTACTTTTCATTTGATTAGCTGTTACTCGTAAACTTGTTATATTATGGATCCCGAAGTGATATTGGGCACAGGATGGGACAGATGAGAAAAAAAATCCCCCCCCCCCCCATTACAAATAGGGGGAAACATAAAAAAAACAAGATTTTATTCTTTCACTTTGTCGGCGTAAGTAATAGCACTAACAGTCTCTAAGGAAAGCTGCGGATGGACGGACATGGCGAAACTATAAGGGTTCCGTTTTACCATTTTGGCTACGGAACCCTAAAAAGCCTCCAATTGCCACTCTTGAAACCGTCTACAACTACTAGGAACATTCATACGAGGGCTGTTACATCAGTATCCGCATTGATCAATATCAGCATCAGCAACAATCGATGCTGATTGCATGTTACCTAGGGTAGGGTGACCTAGGGCAAGTCGCATGAAATTTTAACCAATTATAGACACTTGTAAAACAAATTTTCATTTATTTCATCATAGGACCTAGAGTGAAATCTGAATCGAAATTGGGTGACGGGCGTACAACGCATATAAGATACCTATTCCATAAACCATATTCAAATTGCTAAGGCCTCCTCCAATTAAAGTACCTACATTAAATGATGTGCCTATCAGATAGCTTTCATCAGTCCGTCATCCGTCTGGTCCGGTCGCCATACATTTGCCGCCGGATACCCGGTAGCCGGTACCGGATTAAAATCGGAACATGTGAAAAGGACCAAAAGGGAGCGCCAAATAAAACTTCATTTTATTTGGCGCTCCTATTGCGCGAGTGACTTACACTTGGCCGGACATACCACCAAGCCACCAGCGGATATCAGCCTGTCAGTTAATCGCAACAGACCACATACCAACAGTTTTCTATCAAAGGTTTTGGACTGACGGACGGCCCATCCCACCCATAGTGTATGCGCTTGCCGCCGATGCGATCTGAGTCGTCACGTATCGGCTGAACAGGCCACGACAATCGAACACACACTAGCAAGTAGCTGACCGGGAACCGTTCAGCTATTATGAAGACTTAATTGGCCACTGCCTGTCGGCGCGTGATCTTGCGGTCTGAAACTGCCGATTGCTAGTGTTAGCCAGTTTTCAACCATTGCCGATAGGAAATAATCGCTATAGTGTATGGACTACGCCCCAAGATGACAGGAGGTGGCCCGATAGGGTGACCGATTGCAGGTGGACTAAAAATGGGTGGGAGTCTTTATGCGTCGCATATCGTAAGCACGTTCTCATAAAAACAATGAAAGCGAAAGACAATAAACTTTTGCCCTACTTCGAAATAAATAATCGTAAATCCGGCACTGTTACTTTCCCTCAAAATTCGCTACTAGAGTTAACTATTTTAACAGATAGTTAACCTTAGATAAGCTATTGAGAGCGGCTGTTATGCCTCCTTGTCTTCTATACTCCATGAGGCTAGGTTATCGCGATCATCCCTAACTTTTTACGAAGCCCATAATATGCAAAGCTTTAGGATAGTGTACGATAACTTTCGATAAACGAATGAACATACCTTGAATCGATATTCTGCTTTATTATACGATTTGCAAAAATAAAAAAGGTTTATTATTAACTGCTCGTAACTTGAGACAAATATGTTGACAAGTCATTAGCAATCAGGCAGGCCCAGAAAGACATGGCGGGACGAGCTAGATGCGCACTCCAAGAACTGAACACGGAACGCTTTGGATAAATCAAACAGTAAATGTAAGCGGAGGACATTGCCTATATACTCATCTATCTATTTACATATAAACTACTAATAATGTCTTTATCAAATCCGAACGTTTGTGGCGAGTGGTAGATGTTAAAACCACTGAACGGATTGTGATGAAACTTTAGATACTGTAGGTAGATAAGTAATGTATAGGTACCTACCTATATTTTAAACCTCCTTTAAAAGGTACGTATACTTATACTTAAGTATAGGTGTACCAGAATCTGATGAAAAATGGGGAAATTATAACTTGGAGATCTTATAAGAATTATATCTTGGATATCACAAAGTTAAGGCACCTGTCCGACCAACGGCGAGAAAGGAGTAGCGAGTAGCGATTTTATCGCTTATGACACGTACATACTTAATGCCGTGTAAACAAAAGAGATACAGATATTAATATGATCGCTAAGTGTATTCACACTGCCGGCGAGTACTTGCTCTATACTGCATCTCTTTGGTTTACACGGACGGAATCTACAATATACATCTCTTATTTATCGCTCGAGAAACGTACAACAGTACGTTTCTTGAGCGATAAATCGCTACTTGCTTCTCGCTCATCGTCGTTGGTGGGACAGGTGCCTAAGATAAGTAGGTCGTAAACCTACTAAGACGAACAAGTCGTTGTATTTTTTCATTGCATTTGTTTAATTTTATTTATCGGTTCATTACTAATTTCTGCTTTAATAGAACTAAGTATTATCACTGCTCGAACAAAATGAATATTTTGTACAGTAGGTCCAGTCGCGTGAACATTGGGAAATTGAGGAAATTGACAATTTGCTGTAAAAGTATTAAAATTATAGGTTTAATCAATAAAATTATTTAAAAAAATGTTTCATCTGGTTATTAGATGGGTGAAATCAAAGTTCCACGTCTAACTTTGATTTCACCCATCTAATAACCAGGTGAAACATTTTTTTATATAATTTTATTGATTTATAAACACTACTATGATAACTTGCTAATTGAAAGTGTTCATGGCTATTTTTTATTTTATTTTAAAACTTCAATGTATGGTAATAATATTCCATGAACAGACTATTTTTTAATTGGTTATCCGATCGGTGTAGTTACCTACATGGACTTACCTGTTTATACCTTGCCAGGTTATTTTTATATTTTAATATATCCATGTAAAAAAAACTATCAATTGAAACTAAATTTGTTCGGTTATCAAGAGTGAGGATTATGAAAAATAAATAAAAAATGCCATGAACACTTTGTTTAGAAATCAGTTAATTTTGATAAGTACAAAATTTGTCTTATCAGGTTATAAAAGTCGATGTTCCACGTCTCTTAGGCCATAATGACATAGTTACGTGAGTACAGGGTCCTTATTCACTATGTTTTTTTTCGTTTTCGGGGCATCCCCGCACGAACTGGCGCATGCGCGGTGCGCTGAAAGATGTCCCCGCGCATGCGCGATGCATTTCTATACGCAACTCTTTAAATCATTATGACAAGATTTTGACAGTTAAAAGCGCGGGCTAGCCGCGAAATAAAAAAAAAAGATAGTGAATAAGGACCCAGGGGTGGATCCAGGATAAGATTCGGGGGTTGGGCGCGAGTTGCAAATGTAGTCCCGGATCTAACATGCTTATGGCAAAGTGTGAGTTGCACGCACGACGGAGAGGGGCTGAACATATGATCAATTTGTTCTGTTACCCGCCCCTCGGTGAGTGCCCCAAAAAAAATCGTTCGGGGGCACAAGAGTCAAATGAGCAAACAAATTCAATACAATACAAGAAATTCAGTACACAAAACAACCGTCTGGGCCCCCGTACCCCAACTGGATCCGTCTATGCTTGGGAACCTTTGAACATTGTAAAATTGGCAATATGAAAAGAGTGCCCGATTTTTTTTTTTTTTTTAAATATAACTAGCAATGTGGGATTAAGTCCCACATTACTAGCAATCTTGTTAACCCCTCCAGCTAAGCTCATAGGCTTGTGTTAGGAGTGGGTTGACGTCGGTAGTAGGTATAATGGATAGGATTCGAACCCGCGACCTCACGATTGCGACACCGTTGCCTTAGCCATTAAGCTACCGCCGCTTTTTTGCCAGGTTCTTTTCTCCGGCTTTACCTATTGTTTTCGATCTTGGCATTACATATACATGTAGAATCCCGACGTATCACAAGAGTTGTTTTGCATCCTAAGTGAATAAAGAATTTTGAACCTACCTACCTACCGAGTTAATTAATGGCGTCACAATAATTCCCACGAAATTTTCATTTGCAGTTGTTTGAACTATAAATTGCCTTTAATATCATTAACAGCTTCCTAAACCTTAACTATAAAGTTGCAGTTTATAAACTTTTCATGATGAGAAGATTAATTCGAGTTTTGTTACTTGTGGAAAGGAAATGAGGCGTTTTATGGTATTCAATATTTTGATCTATCGCCTTTGATACCCACTGCAGTACCTAAACCGATTTAAAGAGCAGTAAATACCTACTTTATATCGGGGCATAAAACTCCGATACATTACTCAGGCGACTGCCGACTATTGCCATTTTTGATCTTTTTCAACACGACAGATCTACAGTAAATAAACACTTCGGTAGATAAATATGTATTTTTTTCTATGTTATTGCTGATCGATGGCTAAACCTTAGAAATACAATCCAATCTTTATTAGAGCGTTCAAATACATGTTCCTTCGAGCCTGATTAGGACTTGGGTCAAAGCACAATGCGTGCCAAAACGCCATGATTTAAGAACACCAAAAGCCATGTTAAGGTCAATTTGCGAGCAACTCACACTTGGCCGGTGTTAAATACTCTCTTCGTCGCATGAGCACGTTGCATAAAACACTGATGGTAAATATTCGGGCCGGCCCGTTACACCTAGCATAGCCCACGACTATGGTTCGAGTTCCCATAGTAGGGGACTCCCTACGTACATGTAGCACACACACTCACTCATATCACCGTAGTCGAATTTTCGTTAGTCTCGCCACAGATAATATAATAATGTACTAGTAGTCTCGCTAACGAAAGTTTGGCTACGTAGGTACACTTAGGTTAGGAGCACACGCTCGCCCCGACACTATGACGAAAAACGAGATCGACTTCATCATGACGGACAAAAAGCATATATTCAGAGACGTCACCGTGATCAACAGGTTTAATACCGGTAGTGATCACCGACTTGTCCGAGGCTCTCTGAATATCGACTTCAAGGCGGAACGTGCCCGTCTGATGAGGTCCAGGCTCCGACCTACTTTGCTCCAAACCATGATAGGATCCGAAGCGTTCCAGTCAAACCTGGATAACCGATTTGCTGCCATGGAAACCACAACAGACGTAAACCAGAAGCTCGTAAATGTGGTTCGGATACTCAGGGAAGAAGGTACGAGATTTTGTGAAATGCAGCGTAAGGGCAAGAAGTCAAAGCTTTCGGAAAAGACTTCAGGGCTAATGAAGGAACGACGTGAAAACCCACCCGTCACTTCGTCGGAAAAGCGCGCTCTAAACCAAGAGATCAACAGGCTTATACGACACGACCTTCGGTGCTCCAACACTCTTTTGATTAAAAGAGCGATCGAGCAGAACCGGGGGTCAAAAGTGTTCGTACAATCTCTTGGAAGAAGCCACCTGACGAAGTTGACCACAGCAAGTGGAGAAGTCGTTTCTTCGAAGCCGGCAGTCCTCTCCGAAGTGGAAGGCTTCTATGGCCGGTTATACGCTTCGCATGCATCTCAACCTGATCCTGAAAATGAGGGTCCTAGAGCCACTCTAATACGCCACTACACCGAAGACCTGCCAGAAGTCAACATTGACGAAATCGTGCTGGCTCTTAAACAGCTGAAAAATGGAAAAGCCCCTGGAGAGGATGGCGTTACAACAGAGCTGTTAAAAGCTGGAGGTAAACCCGTACTGAGGGAGCTCCAAAAGCTTTTTAATGCTGTCCTGTTTGAAGGGAGAACTCCGGAGGCGTGGAGTAGAAGTGTAGTCGTCTTGTTCTTCAAAAAAGGAGATAAGACCCGGCTGAAGAACTACCGACCTATTTCTCTTCTAAGCCACGTCTATAAGCTGTTTTCAAGAGTCATCACGAACCGCCTTGCGCGAAGACTTGACGAATTCCAACCACCGGAACAGGCTGGATTTCGGAGCGGATATGGCACCATAGACCACATCCACACAGTGCGGCAGATTATACAAAAGACCCAGGAGTATAATCAGCCCCTGTGTCTAGCATTCGTGGACTATGAGAAAGCCTTTGACTCGATTGAAATCTGGTCCGTTCTGGAGTCTCTGCAGCGATGCCAAGTAGATTGACGATATATCGAAGTGATGAGATGTCTCTACGAAGCCGCCACCATGTCCGTCCAAGTACAGAATCAACAAACAAAACCTATACCATTGCATCGAGGAGTGAGGCAAGGGGACGTTATTTCCCCGAAACTGTTCACAAATGCAATGGAGGATATGTTCAAGACGCTGCACTGGAAAGGGCGGGGCATCAACGTCAACGGTGAATACATTTCTCACTTGCGATTTGCAGATGACATTGTCATCATGGCGGAAACGCTGCAGGACCTACAACGGATGCTGAATGACCTGGCTGACTCTTCTGTACGCATCGGCCTACGGATGAACTTGGATAAAACCAAGGTCATGTTCAATGAACATGTACTACCGGAACCGACAGCGGTGCACGGCGCCGTTCTCGAAGTTGTTCAAAAATATGTGTACCTCGGGCAGTCATTGCAGTTAGGTAGAAACAACTTCGAGGACGAGGTGAACAGGAGAATTCGGTTGGGTTGGGCAGCGTTTGGTAAGCTACGTCAAGTCTTCTCATCGTCGATCCCACAATGTCTAAAGACTAAAGTCTTTAATCAGTGCGTCCTACCCGTCATGACATACGGAGCCGAAACGTGGACACTGACGGTACGGCTGGTCCACAAGTTCAAAGTCGCTCAGCGGGCTATGGAACGGGCTATGCTCGGAGTTTCTCTTAGGGACAAAATCAGAAATGAGGTGATCCGGCAGAGAACCAAAGTTATCGACATAGCCCACCGGATTAGCAAGTTGAAGTGGCAGTGGGCTGGCCATATTAGCCGAAGAACCGACAACCGTTGGGGTAAACGAGTTCTTGAGTGGAGACCGCGGCTTGGCAAACGTAGTGTAGGACGCCCTCAAGCCAGGTGGAGTGATGATATACGCAAAACGGCTGGCAGGAGCTGGATGCGAGAAGCCGAAGATAGAACAAAGTGGCGTGCAATTGGAGAGGCCTATGTCCAGCAGTGGACTGCGATAGGCTGATGATGCTCGCCGCTCGCCCGCGCAAGCGTGTAAATAGCTTAACGGCTTATATTCAACACCTCACATAAAAAAAACTGATGGTAAATAAGCGAAGTCGCAAAACATGGCAATTGTAGAACCGGCACTGCCCAAGTATCTACGGAAACTTACGAGTACAAATTGTTTTAAAAACTTACCCCAAATTCACGTAAAACCTCCACTCTCCAGCTACAGTAACTAGAAACCATTAAAGACTTGTTTGTCACTTTAATGGCTTAAAAAGAACACCGCAGAATAAAGAGCACTACGACACTAACAATTGTAAATTGTTATACATCTAATAGATACTTTCGTTCTTTCTTTTAAGTTAAATAGATACGTAGGTTAGTTGTTTTTATGCACTGCCCTGTACACATTAAAATTGAAATGTCTGTAGCATTTTGGAATAATACTATGGTTTATAATAACACATGCTTTTAATATTTATTGCAGATGAGATAATGAGATCTTGTCAGCTTCGTCCATTTATCTAGATCTTGACATTAAGTTTTGGTTATCAATTGTAATCTTACACGAGATAAGTAGGTACCTACCTAAGTGCCGTTGACTGCCTCTGTGGCGCGGTGGAAGTGTATCCGACTGCTACGCAAGAGGTCGTCGAGGGTTCGATCCCCACCCAGGATAAAACGTAGTGTGATGAGCACGATGGTTTATTCTGTGTCTGGGTGTTATTTATCTATAATGTGTATGTATTTAAAAATATATAAGTATGTTTAACAGTTGTCTGGTTTCCATAGTACAAGCTCTGCTTAGTTTTGGATCAGATGGCGTTGTGTGAGTTGTCCACCATCCATACCATCTACCTACGACATCCCTAGTCGGCTAACTCGTACTGTCATATATGTTCGTAAACTTCCGCGATTTGTACACATTATAGAATTTTATAAGCTACGGGTCTTAATCACGTAAATAAAGCTAAATTTTACCTTTGTTTATTGCCCGACGTTTCGACCGTATTGCAACGTGTAGTATTACCCGTGTGGTCACGGGTAGACCCTGCCCGTGACCACGGCCGTTGCCGATTGGCGATTAAGACCCGTAGCTTATAAAATTCTATAATGGTACTGTCATGTTTCTGCATTTTAGGTTTTCAAAATAAACTAAGTACGTACTTAAGTACCTACTTAATTTAAGACGAAAATAGATAGGGACTTGGTTGGTCATAAAACTATTCGGATACACAAGCACGAAGCGAGGCGAGGCGAAGAGAGCCTATAATTAATAATAATAATATCTTGGGACAACTCGCACAACGCTATCTGATTTCAAACTAAGCAGAGCATATACTATGGAAACCAGATAACTGATAAACATACTTATATATTTCTAAATACATACATATTATAAATAAATAACACCCAGACACAGAATAAACCATCGTGCTCATCACACAAAGTTTTATCCAGGGTGGGGATCGAACCCACGACCTCATGCGTAGCAGTCGGATACAGTCCCACCGCGCCACAGAGGCAGTCATCATTGTTTTGTTTGTATCTACAGCAAAAGATACGATACGTTCGATACGTTCATCTTTGGTGTGAAAGGTCTGAATGGGTGAATCTCTTGCCCATCGCAAGCTACTGGAATGGTCGCAGGGCGTTGTGTGAGTTGTCCTAAGATATATACTAATATTATATACCTCGGAAGAGTTTGTTTGTTTGTTTATTTAAACGCGCGTTTTTGTTGGATAGCCCATTTATCGAGGGAGGCCATAGGCTATATAACATCACGCTACGACTAATAGGAGCGGAGTAGCGACGAGAAATGTTGCAAAAACGGGGAAAATTTACGCATACGAAGTTGCGCGGGACAGCTAGTTATTAATAAGTAAGGGGATAATCTTTTTTAATTAAGAGACTAGTCCCATTCTCGCAGTAGAGTGCAAGCCTTGTGTTGCTGAACTGCAACACATTGTATCCGTGAATTACAAAATTGAACCGTATTACTAAATAGATTATGTAAGTACCTACTAGCTTTCGCCCGCGGCTCCGCCAGAATGGATGTCGGTTATCGTGATAAAAACTCCTACCCTAATCCTATGTCCTTCCCCGGGACTCAAACTATCTCCATACCAAATTTCATCTAAATCAGTTTAGCTGTTTGAGCGTGAAAGCGCAACAGACAGTTACTTTCACATTTATAATATTAGTATGGATTATTTTCGGAAATGGCCACAAGGTTGTAATACTTAAGAACACAAACCATTAAGCTAGATAGATAGAGTGTTAAATATGTTTGTACTTACACAAAATTTACCAATACCTAAACCTATTTACCTAGTTTTGATTATAAGCTATTTAATACTACGATAACTAGAGACAATGTCATCCAGGATCTTGGTATAACGTTAACGTAACGTAACGTACAGTACGATCAACGTAACTAGGCTGGACTGAAGTAGGCGGCAAGTGGTTGCGCAGATGCATTTTTTGGAAGTAAATGGTGACAGGAAGCGGGGGCGGGGGCGGTAACTAAACCAAGAGGATTAGAGATGCGATTACGCATTACATTGTCATAATTAGTACCTATTACTAATTCATGTTTTTTTTGTGATTATTTTGGTAAAGGAATTGTTTTACAAAGTTTCTCTAATATTTACTGTAACTGTTCTAAATTTAAACTTTTATGAACTCATTTAAATTGTGTTTTTATATTGTTGAATTAAAATGTTGTTAGTTTTTTTAATCGTTTTCGTAAGTAATTTTAGGGTCGCATCTCTATGACATGCGCGAAAGTGATAAAAACCTAACTTCAATCCGGTCAAGATACGTTGATCGTACTGTACGTTTGACTCTAAGATCCTGTTTGATTCGCATAGAAACGATATAGATAATAAGGTGTTAAAGGCATTAGGTTGAATATTTAGAATCTCTTCTGAATTCAAAAACATTAAAACAATGAAAATACTTTATTTTGCATTTGTCCGCAGCCACCTTGAATATGCTTCTCAAATCTGGAATCCAGATTATAATGTTTATAATAATCGTATAGAAAGCATTCAAAAAGGTTTTGAGGTACATACGATGCCGCTGTAATACCTATCTACCTAATTATATGAGCCGGTGTTAGAAATTTCATTTGCTACCGCTTTGAAATTGCTGATTTCTCATGCCTGGTTAGCATAGTAAATGGACGAACGGATTTTCCTGAGTTGACTGGCAAGATCGGTCTTCGTGTGTCGTCCGCATCTCTGCGTAGACCACTTAATCTGGACACACCCTTATCGAGGACTGCGTATAGGCAGAATGCCTAGATGGCAAGAGCTTGTCCTAAGTTTGATGCAGTGACTCAAGAAGTTTTTACCCGAATTGACCAATTATAGAAAACCTTATGTCCAAGTTTTTTTAATTGTCAAAATTTACAGCTAATACATGGAACAAATTATTAAAAAGAAAAATAACATAAAAAAATGTACAAGACGAAGCCAAACACTGGTTTCCACAGTTAAAAAAAGAAAAAAAAAAGATTAAGGATACAGTCCTTAATCTTTTTGTTGTTTGGCTTCGTCTTGTACATTTTTTTATGTTATTTTTCTTTTTAATAATTTGTTCCATGTATTAGCTGTAAGTTTTCTCAATAATTAAATAAAATAAAAAAAATATATAAAGAGAAGGGAAGAGCTCTTCTCTGTCGCATCTACAAATTACAGTATTCGCGATGTGTCTCCCCTTGTTGCGGTCTTCAGCATTACGGGAACATTGGACCATTGAGACCTGTGTCACAGTTTCTATCAAGTCCGTCCAGTGCATAGGTCGATAATTGTGTGACCTTTTTATTTTTTAATACAAACCAACCCTAGCGGGTTGGTTTGTAAAAAGGTCACACAATAATCGACCTATGCACTGGACGGACTTGATCGAAACTGTGAAAAAAAAATAAGTTTTTGCTGGAGTAACGTTTTGCTGATAGCTAGCTAGCGGCTAAATCTCGCAAACTACTTAGTGAAATATATATTTTTTTAACATGAATAGGTGGTAATTTGTGCTCTATATAGTATTATTTCTTTTCTATATAGTAACACCGTTTACTAGTTATGAGACACATTTTTAAAAAGGAAATTAGCTTATAGTTTCCAAACTAGAAGACCTAGAAACCCACTGATGATTTTTGTTTATACCTCTCATTTATTCTCATAAACCCACAAAATTTCATAAACCTACTTCAACCCATTTATCGTTTATAACGACGAATGGGTTGAAGTAGGTTTATGAAATTTTGACGGGGGGGGAGGGCTATCAATTAAGCGCTTCTAGATCTCAAAGAGAATATAAAAGTTCCTAATACTCTATGTCGTAATAGATTTAAATTTTGTAACGTCATTTTTTTATTTGTGCGAGGCCTCTAAAAGCGCGAGCCCTAACGCTGCCACTGTTTTTTCCAAACTTATTTCTAAATAGATACTATTTGATTCATATTATATGTTTTTCGGATAGGTTTTAGTATACATTTTATAATTATTCAGATAATGAAATGGCATACAGTTTTTATAAAGATTTTAGCAGTTCCTACTACAGATAATGGTTCAATGCATCTGGCAACACTATTGCAAATTGTCAAAGTGACATGCGGTTCTTACACTTCACAGATTTCAGTGCAATATGATTTATTTTATTTTTCAAATTATTTGAATTTAAATTGCTGAATTTTATGTGTAATGTCGTTATTCGACAACGCTGTTTTTAATTCCACCCTTTACGAGGCACTGTATCTTCAGATTGGGGATACTTTGTCTTTTGCGAAAGATTTTTTCGAATCGTGCGTATCATCACTGCCGATTGATAATTTTCCAAAATCTATCGTTAATTTCTCGGAATTAACGTTCTATGAGGAGTTGGCTGAGGTTTTATACTTCAATGAGTTTCAGTTTCTCCTTCTAAAGACGTTTAGCCTTATTTTATTGTTTACGTTGTTATTGATTTTCATTTCGTGGCGTGTTTACGGCAAACGTATATCTGAGCGGTTTATGAAGCCAGGTGAGTCACTGTGATTACCAACTTTATGATATTATTGCATGTCTGTTTTGTTTACGTAATGTGTACAGGTGTAACTTTTTTTTTTTTTTTGTGACTGTCAAGGTAAGTGCAAGGGTAGCCATGTATGTTACATTCAATTGTAAATTTATTTATTTTATTTAACTTATATATGTCACAGTTATTATGTAGGTATATCAGTATTTGTGAACTGTACATTGAATTAAATATTTTTTCCCTGTAAGTTCTGTTTCCCTGATAGACCATAGATTTAGTTTACTATAAGATAATTATTTCCTAAAATTTCAATTTCAAATGATGTGAGCTATGTAATTAAAGTGTTAGTAAATAATCTTTTGTACTAAAATTGTAAAGTAGATGTGTGTGTACACTGAAGAAATATAAAAATACTAACCCTTTCGGACCGGCGCACAAACTACAAAGAAATTTGCAATTTTGAACTTGAATCTTAGATAATTTGGAGTCCCAGATTACGAATCTGCTATAATTTTCCAGATTTTCCGCCGCCATCTTGGAAAATTGGTATATCAACAATTGTATTATACTGGGCCCTTCATTTCCTATGTACAATCGTGCGTGTCACAGTTGTATCAAATTCATCTCCTTTTTTACGTTTTTCTGAAGAGACCATGAATGAAATAAACATGAAAATTACAATAATATTTATTAGACATCACAAACACATCTTTGTGTTAGTTATATTATTGAAAATCAACAAATGCTTTTCGCTCCAAATCATTTTCAGTCTTGGAAATTGTATAGGTACACCCACGAATGGCATGTATTTCAAAAAACTTGTTCACATCCAGCAAAGAACAAATAAGTTTCATTTGTGTACTAGTATTGGCCATTTATTATTGATTTGTGGTCAAAGCCATCTTTCATCAGATGAAGAGGAGTTGAATATTCGGGGTTTTCTTCATTGACGTTGTCCAAATCGATTTCGTCATTGTCATCGTCCTCGTCCCAGAGTCATTTGAGCATCTCTGCGTTAGCAGCGTCGTTTAAAACCGGAAACATGATGCGGAAACTGTGAAAAATGAATAATCATTAGAAACTTATACTACACATGAGGTAATGCAGGGCCCACGTCGATACAATTGTGTCAATAAAGTTCGTTAAACCGTTACGCCAAAGCGTTTCACTGCCAACAGTCACCATTGTCACAAAAACATTCTATGTTTAACTATTTTTCTAATCAATAACTCGTATATTACTAAACTTACAAAACAAAACAATAATAGGTACTTACTTTCGCCAAGTCGGGGAGCGAAATCAGTCGCGATCTGTACATGTTGAAACCTGCTCACCGACTGCGCGTCAGTCAAAATTTGCACGGGAGCTGAAAGTTTGCTTCCCGCGCAATCGTACGATACTAGGCCCGTCCACTACCAACGTAAAATTAATGAGCTATACTCGATTTTGTGACCCGCACAATTGTATTGGAGCGATCCGAAAGGGCTAATCTAGACCATCTAATTAAGGGTTTTTGAACCTGAAACTATATTTTGATTTTTATGTCTGATTCCTTGTTTAGATTTACAAAACTGCTTAAATATATTTTGATATCCCAGGATTTTGAGATATAGTGTTATGTCCAGATTATGCCATGGTTGGTGAATCCCGTTAAATGGCACTTACTATACTGATCACTAGTTATTAAACTATTCCAACTTACTTTATCCCTTGTTTTTTTCTCTTCAACAGCAACATCAGCAACAATCGAACAACTAAAAGAATCAGTTTCAAAGCTAAAACTGCCAAAGGAACATACACCAAGAATCTAAAATACAAGTAAAATCATGGCAGAGAGTATAAAAAAATTCTTTCAAAAGAAAAAAGTTGACGCCAAGTTCAAGTTGGCAGGACGCGGTCACAAGCTAAACGAGCCTTCTATTAGTAGTCAAAGTTCTGTTGAATCGAAATATCGGGAGCCTACAGTGAAGAGATCTGGGTTATCGGAAGCTAGCAAGACAGCAGCTGAAGCGGCACTGTCTAGACTATCACTTAAAAGGGAGAACCCATCATTTAATACATCTCTTGCGGCCATACAGGTATTGTAAAAAGTATTTCAATTATTTTTAAAAAATCACACAACTTGTTTGGTGCCAATTGTTTTTAAACTTTCGCGATGTTTACACATATTAGAATGCTATCAGGACTTATATGAAGTATTTAAGTGTACAACCCTTTCATTTATCTGACATATTTTGATCAAACTGCACCAGTTACGGGTCGACAGATTTGTTTGGTTTCTAATTTCTCTCTAATGATGTTGTATTTCTGTGGTGTTAAAAAGCTGAAATCACGATTTATGCAAAGAAATAAATTATTGTAAACCATCTCTATACACATATAGAGATGGTTTACAATAATTTATTTCTTTATTTATAGCCTTCAGAAATCGTCTCCTCAGCATCTAAATGATAGATATCAGAATTACAAAGTGTTAAATACATTTCATTATATTAATTTACAGTTTTAAATTATTCTTCATGGCTTTTGGTCAAGTCACTCTCCAACTCTCTACTCTTCTCTCTTCCTTGCCAGTCTAGTCCAGGTTTGTCCAGGTGTCTAAACCATATCATGATGCCATCTTCTAGTATGCCTTCTCTACATCTCTGGAGTGTGACAAGGTTACCAACCAAGGTTTTATTTCATTTCTCTTTCCTGCAAACAACATGTCCAGCCCATTTACATTTTAGTGGTCTTTGAACACATTGTGTCTTTGTAGCTTTGGGCTGGCCATAAATCACGTGATTTTTTTGGCCTTCTTTTGACACCCCCCCACCACCCCCGAGGGTAAGTTTTAGACTACCCCCCCCCCCCTCAAGAAAATGTGTACTTTTTGGTACGAAAAATAATACACAGGGAGTCTCCTAAGACTGGGGAGTGCAATTGGTACAACACCGGTTAAGTATGAGTCGTTTGCACGACGAAGGTAATTGATACAACTTCGGTAAAGTCTGAGGAATTATGATCCCAAAAAATACACGTGATCTCTCACTATACCCCCTGTTTTCGTTAGTTTTTCGGAAACCCGTCCCCCCGGGGAGACCTCCGAGATAGTGGACGACTCCTTTCCTAATGATGTTATGGTTGATTTTGTCTAGAGAAATAAAACCTTTATGTTAAGTGTAAGATTTATTATAGACTAATAGACCTTATTGAACTGTCATTCATTAATTGACACGAAGCAAATTGACAGTTTCTTATCAAGCTTACTTCTTACTTTGAATAAAAACATGAGTTCTATTTTACTATAATGCCTACTTTCTATCCATAAGGATGTAAATTCACCCAGTATATGAATGATCTATACATGTGCATGAGGACTCGAATTTCTTGGTCAATATTACCAGATAACATCATTCACTTGAAGTAAGTCTTTATCTGATTCTGTCAGTTTGCTTCGCTTAACTCTTGGAGAGGGATATCCATACGGCATGGGTATTTGTAATTTACAGCCATCCTCAAAGGCAACTAAATTTATCAAGAGCTAAAGAAAAAAAATAATTAGTAATTTTTAAACCAATTTTTATGTAATATTAAATGTATGGAGGAAAGATTAGTCTCCGGCATGCAACAGTTCTCGGTGCCGGAGTTGGTTTGTCCGGCTTTGGGCCGGTACCCCTGAGGTTGTGCATTTAGGTCCCATCTGAGACGATTTTTTCCTATCATTATTGCTTTTCTTATGAATTTTAATGTGAATTGACATTTAAATTCATAAGAAAAACAATAATCTCGAAAAATTTAGGTTAATGACACTGACTGTTAAACCAGAGGTCGTTAGCTCGATTCCCGACGGAACACCACAAATTGTTGTTCCGAGTCTGGGTGTACTTTGTGTCTGTGATTGGTATGTTTGTGAAGTTCCTCACAACACCAGGCTTGTATTATGTTGTGTATGTAAAAAAATAACTTTTGAATGAAAACTTAATGCGACACAGGGCTTGTAACTACTACGATTTCACTGTACTTATTAAAAGTATGCCGTTTTAGGTGTCAATATAACAAATCTTTAAATTAAAGGCAAAAGTTTCCACATCATTAGATTTTCTACAACCTGGTACTCCTCAAGAATATGCAAAAACTAAATCGATTATCAACTAATGAATTAATTATAAAAACTACATCAACTGTAATTTGCCTCGACTTCTTGAATGTCATTTATAAAAAACTGTGTCCATTCCGTAGCATCAAACCACTCTCCAAGAGTTAAAACATACCACCACAATGTCCAAAATATCGTTCCTCTTTTTAATTGTGATGATGATTCTTGTAACCATTACAATGTATTACATGTTGGAAAATTATTTTAAATCTGGAAGAAGAGCCCGCTTTCATTCAAATGTGACGATTTTAGGACAAGATATTTAGGTATTGGCTCTTGATTATAGAGTAGATGACTGTATGGATTCCCAGAATTATTTTTCTGGAGGGGATAGGGTCAGTTTAGTATAGATAACACTGTCCAAGTGATAGTCACTTGCACCACAGGTAGAGTTGCCAGGTCGCCAAACCTAATAGCCGGACAGACCAGGCAGTTTGGCCGGACATTTGGGTTAAAAAGCCGGACATCCTACATTATTGAGGATTTTGTGTCTCAGTATTAATAGGTACGACAATACCGCTCTTCGGCCACCGCTCGGCGCTCGCTCGTTTGCGAAATGTAAAAGCCTAACAAAAGCCGGACAAGCCGGACACCGTTTCAATCAAAAAACCTAACTAAGTCCGGCTTTATCCGGAGGCCTGGCACCGCTAACCACAGGGGATGTTTTTTTAATTCATTGGTTCATTAAACTGGACAAAACATTATTGTTTTTAGGATACCATATCTCAAAAGGAAAAAAACATACCTGTATAGCATCACTTTTTGGTCAGTCTGTCTGTCTGTCATGGTTATAACTCTTTATCACGGGAACATATGAAGGTCAAGTTGATATTCAAACCGTCAAACCACTCTCCAAGAGTTAAATCATACTACTACAATGTCCGAAATATCATTTCTCTTTTTAATTGTGATGATGATTCTTCTAACCATTATAATGTATTACCTGTTGGAAAATTATTTTAAATCCAGAAGAAGGGGCCGCTTTTATTCAAATGTGACAGTTTTAGGACATGATATTCAGGTATTGGCTTTTGGTCATAGATTAGATGACTGTGCACGGATACTCAGAATTATTTTTCGGGAATTGATGGGGCCAGTTCAATATATATAACACTGTCCGAGTGAAAGTCACCTTGCACCATGGGGGATGATTTTTTTTTTAAATTCATTGGTTCATTAAACTGGTCAAAACATTATTCTTTTTAGGGTTCCGTACCTCAAAAGGAAAAATGATCACGTTATCCGTCCGTCTGTCAAGATCCTTTATTTCGGAAACGCGTTGAGGTATCGAGTTGAAATTAAAACCATATACTCAGGTCTACAGTCCCTTGAAGCTGTGAAAAAAAATCAAACTTCTAAGTTAACGTAAAAAAAATATCGACCGAATGCCGCAAAAAACGTACATTTCGAGACTCGATACAAATAGTTCAGGAACTATTTATAATATGTACCTACAAATTTGTGCGGAAATGGCAAAAACGGAATCCTTATAGTTGCGTCATGTTCGTCTGTCTGTCTGTCTGTCTGTCCGTCCGTCCGTATGTCACAGGCATTTTACTCAAATTTGAAAAGGTGTCTCGTGTGGCACATCATTCGACAGGTTTATCAAAAAGGTTTCTGATAAACTTTATCAGTGAGTGAATATTTTTGGAAATACTCGCTCTGAAAGTTGCATAAATTCCCCCCCCCCCCACCTTAACTTTTGAACTATGTGAACAAAAACAAAACTAAAATTATTTTGGACATGGTCGGATATACCGTCATTAAGTTATTGCCGAAAAACTGCGATCTTCCACAAAAGGGCGTAAGTGCCATGAACATACGCTCTTATGCTGATGCAATTATTCAAGACTCCGGAACCCTATACTGAGCAAGGTCCGACATGCTCTTGCCCGGTTTTTTTTATAATAAAAGAAAGACCGGGCAAGAGTTTATATAAGGTTAAATAAAGGTATAATGATTTTAAGACTAAATTGCTTTGTTTATCTTTTTTGAAGTGGACGTTTTCGTAAATAAAATGACATATTAGTAACCAATAAGCTAGATTGTAATATTAATAAAGCTTTTGAAAAAATCTATTAATAGTGCAGTGGTCCGTCTATTTGGTCTTCATACAGGTTGACAGAGCTAGATTATAGAAACTCTTTGAATGAAAAATGTTTTTTGTTTTTTTCTGATTGGTTTTATATGTTTATGGTTATGCTTTCTCTCTTTCACAGGCACAAGTAAAGAAAGAGCTAGAAAATGAAAAAGCTAAAGAGCAGGCTAGTGCATCTCAATCAACTGCATTGCCAGAAGAAAAGCGGGAAACTGAAGTTGATCTGCCAAAGAACTATGCCGTCTCTGGGGTTTTCTTCAGGTATTTTTTTTTTTAATGTAATCTATACTAATATTATAAAGCTGAAGAGTTTGTTTGTTTGTTTGTTTGAACGCGGTAATCTCAGTAACTACAGCTCCGAATTGAAAAATTCTTTCACTGTTGGATAGCCCATTCATCGAGGAAGGCAATGGAGCGGAGGAGCAATGAGGAATGTTGCAAAAACGGGGTAAATTTACGCAGACGAATGCTACACAGCTATGTCTATGCCAAATGACAAGTGCTAGGCGCGAGTTTTGCTAACCGTTTTCGAAAATAAATGACTGAATGAATTCCGCGTCAATGTAAATTGAGCCTATATATCTCATTCTTCTTCTTCTTCGTCCCTACACTATTCACAGAATGGTTGTAATTCTCTTGTAAGTGTTGGTGACACGCTTTACTATTCGGCTCCGTATCAGAAGGACATATTAGCAAAATGCCCTTAAAGCATTAACGAAACGATAATAAAATGACTCTCTAGTACAAAGTCTAAAATCTGAAATAACGAACTATCTATTTAATCTACATCATTTAATCTATTATTCAGACAGAACTGGTCCGAATCCCTTGTGTATTTGAACAATACAATAGGTTTCTATTGGTTTGCACACCAATAAACAAATATGCAGGCCATCTGATTGTATGCAGCAAGCGGCGGTAGCCTAATGGCTAAGGCATCGGTCTCGCAATCGTGAGGTCGCGGTTTCGAATCCTACCCATTATACTACCGACGTGAACCCACTTTTAACACGAGCCTTTGAGCTTTGCTAGAGAGGTTAAGAAGTTTGCTAGTAATGTGGGACTCCATCCCACATTGCTAGTTATCTTTTAAAAAAAGTTACAAGATCTAGCCTGGGGAATAACTAATTAGAAAATCAGCCAATGGATGATGAAATCCTTTCAATCACTGCGACCAATCTCGGAGACTAGCCGACTAGGCGAGAGATATTAGAAGTGTATGTATGACTCAAGAACACTATCTATAATGTAACAACGGAGTCTTAGTAAGGTTTTACCCTTTGGATACGGAACCCTAATGAATAGAAAATTTGGAAAGTCTAGCTGGGCTGAGCCCCAATATATCAGATACCATTTTTATTCTCCAATACAACAGTATGGGGGTTTGTAAACATGTTTAACTGTACGATTGTAGCTAACAAATTAATGGACCAATTTTGATACCGATTTATTTTATTAAAATACTTGTTTAACACGATTTCTTCATATTTTTGTTTTTTTTTTATTTTATTTTATTTTACAATTTTAGGGAAACTTACAGCTAGGTTTTAATTCATATTAATCTATTTTTAGAGTTGGATTAAAAAAATGTATATTAATATTATAAAGCTCAAGAGTTGTTTGGTTAACGCGATAATCTCAGGAACTTCTGGTTCGAATTGAAAAAAATATTTTAGTGTTGGATAGCCCATTTATCCATAACACCACGCTACGACCAATGGGGGCGAAGCATTCATGAAAAATGTTGACTGCCTCGGTGGCGTGGTGGGAGTGTATCCGACTGCTACGCAAAAAGACTTTGTGTGATCCACAAACTGTTGTTCCGAGTCTGGGTTGACACAGGGCTTGCACCTTACTGCGGAAGTCGTTAAATTATTTTTTGTTAAAAACGGAGAAAATTGACGCGCCCGAAGTTGCGGATCAGCTAGTATTTTAATTATTTATCTTGTGTTTTATGTTTCAGATGTCCAATGATAGGCAATGAAGTACTCCCACGAGATGAATGGAAGAAAAACATAAAAACATTTTTGTATGAACAGCTTGACGAAGAGAGAGGACTGACTGCCTGTCTCATAATACAGTCTTGTAATAATAATAGGGAAAAGGTATGTTGAAGAAAATGTGTTTTTACCTGACCATTGAGTGCTGAGCACTGTCATTGGTGAATGAATGTGATGAAAAGCATCCTAAATAGGTACACCAGGTATTTAGGATGCGTTTCATCACATTCATTCACCAATGACAGTGCTCGAAATAGTCCTGGGTACGATTTCAAGCAGTGATTGGTCAATGACGGTCCACTCTTCAGCCCCACTCCATGTCAGTGGAAATGCACCCTCACGGCGGAATACTAAAACATCACTTAGTTTAGAGACGCAGTTACTCTCATGCTGTCTTATATCAACCCCAGCCCATATGATGTCCCACTGCTGGGCACGGATCTCCCCAGTAGAATCTACTTATTATAGATCCTGGGGGGTATTTGCCATAATCACCACGCTCGGCGAGCGGGTTGACAATCGCAGTAGGCTTTAAAGTACGCAGAAGACGCTGCTGCCCGTCCTCCGGTGTGACATCCCTTAGTAGTCTTGACGACACCCACGGGAAGAGATGGGGTGGTACTACACGGCTTAAGAATAGTACCACTGTCACTTTAAAGTGAATAGTAGTGACAGAAATACTCTTGAGCACAACTCATGGTATTCAGGGGTTACAGAATAATAATATTTCATCGCCAATGCTAGCATTTCATTGGCTATAGTCTGAACTATTGAAAAATCGAACAATTAATTTGCTGGCCTGTTGGTCTGGTGGTTAGTGACCCTGACTGTTAAGCCGGAGATCGTGGGTTCGATGTCCACTCAGAATAAAACTTTGTGTGATGAGCATAATGGTTTATTGTGTCTGAGTGTAATTTATCCATAATACGTATGTATTTAGACATTATATAAGTATGTTTATCAGTTGTCTGGTTACCATAGTACAAGCTGCTTAGTTTAGGATCAGATGACGTTGTGTGAGTTGTCCCAAGAATGAAGGTTCACAATATTTGGTGTTTTCAGGTCGACACATGTGTTGAGACACTGTGTAAGTATCTAGAGAACATTATCACTTATCCTGAGGAAGAGAAGTATCAGAAAATTAGAATGAGTAACAGGTGATAAAGATTTTTTTTTCCATCACGAATCTCTCATATTCTATCACTATCTAGGTATTTTTTTTTTTTATAAAACAATAAATAACTGTAATATGAATTTTGAAAAATATTTAATATATTAACCCTTAATCACCTACCACATGTTTTTGGAGTTACAACCCTAATCACCTACAGACTATTTTACTGGAGTAAAATCATTATTTATTGTTACCGATCCCTTGAAAGAGATATACAGATGAACTTGTATATATCTTTAGATCATCTATCGATCTGTTTTTCTCTCTATATATATTCTGTGTCAGGTGTTCATAAATGTTACAAAAGTTTTTGATTTAAGCTATATATTTATTCTGATTTACCTATTTATCTCATTTTATGTCTATGTAGTGATCTCTCTATCCATTTTCATGCAAATGTTTTCAAAACCAATAATTTCAAAAAAAATATAAATAAAGTGGCCTGTTGGTATCGTGGTTAGTGACCCTTGCTAAGCCGGAGGTCGTGGGTTCGATCCCCATCCAGGATATAAAACTATCCTGCTTATCACGATAAGCACGATTGTTTATTCTGTGTCTGGGTGTTATTTATCTATAATATGTACTTATGTTAGTTCGGGATAAAATGGCGTTGTGTGAGTTGTGCCAAGATATCATTATTAATATTATATCTCGTGGGAATGAAACGCTTTAAGAAATATAACTTAGGTGTCAACAGGAGGCTACCATTTTCAAAGAATTTATAAATAAACTAATATCTCACTACAGCATAATAATATATCCGACTGCTACGCAAGAGGTCGTGGGTTCGATCCCCACCCAGGATAAAACTTTGTGTGATGAGCACGATGGTTTATTCTGTGTCTGGGTGTTATTTATCTATAATATGTATGTATTTAGAAATATATAAGTATGTTTATCAGTTGTCTGGTTTCCATAGTACAAGCTCTGCTTAGTTTGGGATCAGATGGCGTTGTGTGAGTTGTCCCAAGATAATTTAATTTATTAGATAATTTATTCTAGAGCATTCAATGAACGCGTCCAACCAATAGAGGGTGCAATGGATTTGCTAGTAGCGGCCGGCTTCACGCAGGAGAAGTTGACCAATGCCAACGGAGTTGACGAGGAGTTCTTAGTGTTCCACGCTGAGAATGTGCCTTCTGTTGAGAGTTTGACGGTAAAATATTACATGTACAACTGTTTTTTTTTTAATTATTATTTATGTTCAACTATTAAATAATACTGAATATAATTACTTGTGGCTTCTTTACATTTTGCCAAATAACTTCGTACTATAATTTTTTGAAAACAAAAAACAAAGTAACCCTTCACTACCTGCCACCTATTTTTGTCACACAACCATTTAACACACATCTGAGAGACTCCGGAGTTAAATATCGCTAACATACGTGAAAATACCTGCCCTAATGTAAATAACAAAAGTTTAGTAACTCTATTTTCATTTTTGAACCAGTTCGCGTCTCCTAGTGTTACTCGCGCGCACACTGGGCGATTACTGTCCAACCCGGACAGATCAATCTATCGGCTGATTATATAGTTTGTTGTCTGTGCAAGAGCATGTCGGACCGTGCTCAGTGTAGGGTTCCGCAGCCTTGAATAATTGCATCAGCAGAAGAGCGTATTTTATTGAGAAACGCAGCGTTTTTTACTTCCAATTGTATTGCATGTCGCTGCAATCGCCAAAACATTGATGAAATTGTAATAAACAACCATGCGTGTGACAGCTTTAGTGGACCCGGGCGCATACGTCAGACGGCCACCATGCGCCCTACGGCCACAATACTCGTGGCCGTCGGAACTTGACGGACCGTGACACTTTTTCGTGCGTGCTTCCGGTCTACGATATATAAGACTTACATATATTATATACCAACGTTTATAAAAATAATATTCTGTAATTGTTTCACAGACATTAATCGATGCATTACGAACAGCCGAGCCCATACAGTTGGAGTTAGACCGCAACCTGCAAGTGCTGTTACCGTCGCAAGCTGCCAGCAAGATGCAACTGCCGCCGTCTTTCTACGCGCTCTCGCCTGAAGAGATTAAACGAGAACAACAATTAAGGTAAATCTATACAAATAAATAAAATTGAAAAGTTTGTTTGTATATAATATATTTTTACTAAATGCATAATATGAAAGTTTATACAATACTTATAACAAAAAAAAAGGTTGTCTGTAAAGTCGGTTTACGGACGATAATTTTACGTGATATTATAACGTTATAATAAAACATTGATGACATATCATCATTTGCTAAGCAACCAGTCAATAACGTTAGTTCCAATTGTATCGCATGTCATGTAGCTGCAATCGCCATTCGCTTTTGCCTAGCAACCAATCAATAACGTGACCGTCGTTTAGCAACCAGTCAATACCATGACACTTTTTCGTGAGTGCCGCCGCTCATCGATTTATAAGACGTTATCACGTAAAAATATTTTTGTCTGTCCCTTTGTTCCGGCTAATCTCTAAAACGAGTGGACCGATTTTGACGCGACAGATGTCATAAAGAGCAACTTTATAACATCAAGGCTACTTTTATTCACATTATATCACGCTAACGTCTTTTATAGAGATGAGCAGCACTGCGTCACGCGACGGAAGTTGCGGCCGCGGCTTGTAATAAATCTATACTAATATTAAAAAGCTGAAGAGTTTGTTTGTTTGAACGCGGTAATCGCAGGAAATTCTGATCCGAATTGAAAAATCCTTTCACTGTTGGACAGCCCATTTATCGAGGAAGGCTATATATAGGCTATATATATATATCATCACGCTATGACCAATAGGAGCGGAGCAGCAATGAGAAATGTTGCAAAAACGGGGAAAATTTACGCAGACGAAGTTGCGTGGGTCAGCTAATCATGTATATCCAAGAATGTTTAGCTCATTTTCTTGTACATTAATAATGTATAATGTTCTACGATATGCTGGAGAGGGCGCCAGTGTGCCACGGTGAACATCGGCTCCGTAAAATTTATTAAATTAAAAATCAATAAAAGTGAATTTAGACCAAACCAATATCAATTCGAGTAGAAAAGTGCTCAGTGAACTAATAAAATTGAAAGACATTGAACAATAAGTGCAGTTATTCATGGTTACTCGTCAAATGTGAAACAACAATAAACTGCAAATCATTGGTGTTTTCACAATTCTATGGACATCCCAGTGTCTCACGAGTCAACAATCACAAGATTCTCCCAGGTGTGTTCAACTAAAAATACAAATCCAATAAACTATTCAAGTTTATAAAAGGTAAACAAGAACATAACCTAAAACTAGTGATTTGCAAAAAATTATATTAGCTGTAACATCGTATATACAGCGCCATCTACTAGAAAGAATCCGTACCACAATACTATCGCTAATACCGGAACAAACTAATAGGTGGCTGCACCTGGACTATAACTAAAAAGGGCACCACCAATACCAAAACATTGCTAATCATGGAAGAAATTTTAAACACACTTAAAACGATTAAAAAAGAAATGGACGAGCAAAGATTAGAAATCCGTGAAAGCGCAAAAAAAGTTACGGAACAAGTTACGCATAATATCAGTCGCTTGTTCGAGGAAAAACTTTTGCTTATGGAAGAAAACCAAGAAAAAATTAAAACTGCTGTAGAAAATCAAGAAAAAAGAATCTACTATTTGGAAAAGCAAGCCAGGATAAGGAATTTGGTGTTCTTTGGTATCGAGGAAACTGGTCCATCATATCAGGACCTAGAAAACTGCATCATCAAATGGTTAGAAAAATATCTGTCTATCAAGCTTACCTACAACGACATCCAAGAAGTGAAAAGAATAGGAAAAAAAGAAGAAAGACCCCGCCCGATGATAGTAACTTTTGCAACACTAGGTATGAAAGTAAAAATTTTGAAAAACAAAGGAGCGCTGAAGGATACCCATTTCTATGTCAAAGAAGACTATCCAAAATACGTTCTAGAGAAAAGGAAGGAATTGCAAGAACAGCTAAAATTGGAAAGAGAGAGTGGAAACACAGCAGTAATTAAATATGATAAATTGGTAGTATTTAAAAACAATACAAAGCGTAAACTACCTCTTTCACCTGATAACGTCATTACACCTAGAAACGAGAAACACAAACAAATAAATAAGAAGAACAAAACACAACAATCCGATCAACTGGTTAAAAGGTCAAACAGTATCTCAGAGGGAGTCATAAAACCGGGGTTACTTAATTTTCTGGTACCAAAAAATACTAACAAGGATAATAGCAACAAACAAGCATAGCAACCAAGCCCCTCCTCCAACACAAATACTACAAACAAACATTTAATAAAATCCAAACAATATCTTCCAATTCGGCCGGTCCCCGCGGAAGATTACGACCACAACCCTCCAAAGGATAAAACACAACTTACCAAACAAGACAAAAAACAAAATATATATATAGCAACCTATAATGTCCGAACTTTATCGTCATACGAACGATTGTTAGAACTCGAAGAAACGCTAAAAGAAATAAAATACGATGTAATAGGAATATCAGAGATGAGAAGAAATGGTTCAACAATAAAAGAATTTGAAAATTTCGTACTATGCTACATCGGTCAGACACCAGGCAAATACGGAGTCGGATTTATAATAAATAAATCCCATAAACATAATATTGAAAGCTTCACTGGTTTATCGGAGCGTGTCGCTGTACTAAATATGAATTTTCAAGGTGTCATGGTAACTATTATACAAGCCTATGCACCAACAGAATCGGCAAACGAGAGTGATATGGACAAATTTTACATAACTATCGATAAAGCACTAGAAACCTCATACAACACTACCATACTTATGGGCGACTTCAATGCTAAGATTGGAATACCTGAAAAAGAAGAATATCTGGTGACAAAACAATTTGGTTTCGGCAAAAGAAACGACAGAGGACAGAGATTGATAGACTTTGCATTAGAACACAAACTTACCATCATTAATACCTGTTTTAAGAAGAAACCAAACAAAAGGTGGACATGGAGATCTCCAAACGGTGAAATAAAAAATGAAATAGACTATATATTGTCCAACAAACCTACAATATTTCAGGATATTAGTACCATGAATCTAAATTTTCCATCCGACCATCGAATAATCAGAGCTACAGTTAGACTAACCAATCAAAAGAAGAGAAGAGCCAATTTCACAAGTAATCAAATAAGCCAACTGTCAAACGAAGAAGAAATATTGAAATACAAGGAAAACCTGACTTTAATGCTATCGGATCCAGCTAAGAAGCAGGAAAATATCACAGTGCAAAATTATTACGACAACATAACAAATGCTATCACCCGTAGCTTAAAAGCAGCTAGAGCTAAAAGTGAGGAACATAAAAACCACAAAATACTGTCAACTAAAACATTGACTTTACTTCAAAAGCGGAAGGAATTGCAGCAAACAAAAAACAAAACAAAAGCTATGAAAAATGAACTCTCCGCACTTTACAAGTTAGTGAATAGATATATAAGAAATGATTACAAATTATAGGCACTCGACCATAGAAAAACACTTAAATAGCACCGGAAGCACAAAAAAAGCCTACAAAGACTTACGAACAAGTAAGAGTTGGATAGAAGGCTTGAAAAAGTTAGATATAAACCTAAAGAAACGTACGGATATCATCACTACAGCTTCGGATTTTTATAAAGACCTCTACAGCGAAAAGGCTAAAAGCAACCTAACTCAAGATAACGATAGCACTACACAAAACAGTGGTGAAGATAACATAAAACCAATAGATGCAACCGAAGTCGTTGAGGCAATAAAAAATCTCAAACTAGACAAATCACCTGGATCGGACGGCATCACAAATGAAGCTCTGAAGACAGCAAAATTCATTTTGGTCTCACACCTAGCTGAACTGTTCAATAAGATTCTACAAAATTCCAAAACACCTCTACAATGGTCTGACTCTAACATTATCCTAATCTACAAGAAAGGTGACCCTAAAGCAATAAGCAACTACAGACCTATTAGCTTACTACCAACTCTATATAAGCTGTTCGCCACTATAATTAACACAAGAATTAGTCCTGCAATAGAATCTAGACAGCCAGTTGAGCAGGCCGGCTTCAGAAAAGGGTTCTCGACCGTTGACCATATTCACACCCTGGAACTTATTATGGAAAAATATCAAGAACAACACAGACCCTTATATATCGCATTTGTCGACTACCAGAAAGCTTTTGACACAGTAACACACACATGCATATGGGAAAGTTTGAGAGAACAAGGAGTTCACGAAATATACATCAGGGTCTTAAGAAGTATATATAATAATAACGTGGGTAGAGTTAAACTAGATACCTTAGGTCCAAGCTTCCCCATAATGAGAGGAGTAAGACAGGGAGACCCATTATCCCCAAAAATATTCATAGCAGTACTGGAAAACAAAATCAGCAAGTTAGATTGGAGCAGATCAGGAATATATATACAGGGTGCTTTTTTGAGCCATCTAAGATTTGCAGACGACATAGTGCTACTATCAGAGTCAAATTCAGAGCTACAACTTATGATGACATCCTTACAGGAAACTAGCACAAATGCAGGACTAGAAATTAACTTAAGCAAAATAATGACTATGACGAACAGCAGCAAAACCCCAATCAAAATTAAAGGAAACACTCTGAATTATACGGACAAGTACATCTATCTAGGCAAAACAGTCAGTTTTGATAGAAAAAACAACGACAACGAAATAGATAGAAGAGTACAACAGGCATGGAATAAATACTGGAGTTTGAAGGAAATATTTAAAAGCAATTTACAAATGAGCTTAAAAACAAAGACCATGAACTCTAGTATTTTACCATGTTTGACGTACGGATGTCAGACGTGGAAGTTCACAGCTCAAGCAAAGCACAAAATAGTCACATGCCAACGAGGGCTAGAACGAAGCATGCTTAAGGTAAGGAAACTCGACAAAATAAGGCATACAAAAATACGATCCATGACAAAAGTCACTGATGCCTTGAGATTCGCACTAAAACTGAAATGGAAATGGGCAGGGCACATAGCAAGGCTTACAGACCAGAGATGGACCGCAAAAGTAACCACGTGGAGAGGCCCACTAGGTAATAGAAGAAGAGGAAGACCAATAACACGATGGGAAGACGACATAAAGAAAACCGCTGGTACAAATTGGACTCTAACAGCAAAAGATCGAGATAAATGGGCATCATTGGAGGAGGCCTTTACCCAACCTGGGGTTCTTGTAGAAGAAACAGGAAACGAAAGCAATGAATAGAAGAAAACTTTTAAAAGTAAAAACTACGAGAAGTAACTATAATTAATTATAAACTAGTTTAAGAAACTTACACAAAATTAGATTAGAAAAAAAAAAGCAAACTGATTAACTACACTAGATCTAAGAAAATTGTAACATGTAATATGCAAGAAATAAAAGGCTTTTTTATTTTTTATTTTTTTTATTTATTTAATGTTCTACAGGGCCGAGGCTATAGAACGCAGTCAAATGTTGAGAACTAAAGCAATGAGGGAAAAGGATGAAATCAGGGAGATGCGGAAATACAAATTCGCCATCATACGAGTGCGATTCCCAGACGGCATATTGTTACAGGTAAATTGTCGTACTTTTCTAGTCCAAGCACTTTATTTACTTAGGTTACAACATTTAACTTTTATGAACTTTTTGATCGGGCGCGAGTTCATGAGGGGAGAGAGGAGGGGTAGTGGGCCTTCTTTGTTTTTGTTTCAATGAAGCCTATTGCGTGTGAATTTGCCGCTAGAATAGAGGCAGGTCTCCGAAATTAATTCATAGTTGTTTTCTAACTAGACTATTGTTGTGAATATTATGCAATATCTAAAATGAATTATGTCAAATATGAGCTAATAATAATAATAAATAATAAAATGATTTATTCACTTACGAAGCAAAATACTACACTTGTGAAAAGTCGATTCTACATTTACCTGTAATGCCTATTCGCAAATAATAGAGGTAAAGCCCGAGAAAAGAACAGGCAATAAAAACTCGTGGCCACTCAAATTGCCAATGTTTACAATGTTTCTCTGTTTATAAACTGTATATGCAGGTAAGGTGCTGCCACCATTATATTATACACCATATTAGAGGACTGATGCAAAAAAAGAGGTCAATAATATTAGAAGAGTACACGAGATTGGATACATCAGCCTCAATGGGCACAACATAGTAGGATCATCCACTTACGATGTAAAAACTTTGTGCTTAAATATTGGCCAATCTGCTACATAATGACTTATTCATTATACATGTTTTTCAAAAGAAAGAAAAGAATGGCCGTAATTTATTACGCAGAATCTTTACTTACAAAAGTAAATCGTTTGCTTAACTAGTACCTTAGTAACATTATCCAAACTGTTGCTATGGGACAATGAATATGGAAAATCACCAAATAATGCAAAATACAGGTTTTCATAAAGTTGTGATTTATAAGACTCTCATTTACTTTCGAATGTCAGTCGCAATTCGTCAGTATTCATTATACATGTTTTTCAAAAGAAAGAAAAGAATGGCCGTAATTTATTACGCAGAATCTTTACTTACAAAAGTAAATCGTTTGCTTAACTAGTACCTTAGTAACATTATCCAAACTGTTGCTATGGGACAATGAATATGGAAAATCACCAAATAATGCAAAATACAGGTTTTCATAAAGTTGTGATTTATAAGACTCTCATTTACTTTCGAATGTCAGTCGCAATTCGTCAGAGGATGCCAAAATACATGATTACATAAAGTTAACATTTTCAAGACTTTCGCCAAAGAATGCAAAAACAAAAAATTAAAGGCGCTAAACCATTAGACAAGTTACTTCTATACAAGTTGCAAATTGCATACAATTTGTATGAGGTATTCAACTTGACAAAAGATTAAAATCAATAGTGTTTTATTGTTTACGTCATACTTATGCAAGACTTCTAATAAAATAGCTCCTTTTCTATTTTATCACTTAGTTTAGAATGTTTTTGATCATCAAGTTTTGTCAACAGTACAATCGGACAATTTAGCATTAACTTATTCAATCACTTACTTTAGGAACATTGTAGCATTAATTAGATTTGCCACAGATATCATTCAACAGTTTTGACATTCCGTTTTTGATCATGTGGATGCTCCTACTATGTTGTGCCAATATTATTGACCTTTTTTTTTTGCATCAGTCCTCTAATATGGTGTATAATATAATGGTGGCAGCACCTTACTTGCATATAAAGTTTATAAACAGAGAAACATTGTAAACATTGGCAATTTGAAAAGAGCGGCCGCGAGTTTTTATTGCCTGTTCTTTTCTCGGGTTTTACCTATTGTTTTCGAACAGGCATTACAAGTAAATGTAGAATCGACTTTTCATAGGTGTAGTATTTTGCTTCCTAAGTGAATAAATCATTTTATTATTACTATTATTGTACTTTTGCCGATTGTACTTACTCAATTACTAGAGACAAGATACAGAAGTTTCAACTACTTTTTCAGGGTACATTTTCAGTCTACGAACGCTACAACGAAATCCACGAGTTCGTTCAAGAAAACCTAGAACACAGCGGACTACCATTCGTTCTGAACACACCAACTGGACACAAACTAAACATTGATGAAGACGGGAATAAGACCCTTATTGACCTAAGATTAGTACCAGCAACGGTGCTTATATTCGCTTGGGATCCTTCTGTAGCGGAACAAATACATAATAGCCCGAATAAAGATGTTTATTTGAAGCCGGAAGTCATGGTATTGGTGCAAGAGGTATAATTCATTGGTCTCTTAATTGTAAAGCCTTTTGTAAAACATGAGTTAAGCCAATTATCTGAGGTAATTGTACAAACTAGAATGTTACAAAACAATAAACGCGACTGCTTGAAATGGTATAGCGGCGGTAGCCTAATGGCTAAGGTATCGGCCTCGCAATCGTGAGGTTGCGGGTTCGAATCCTACCCATTATACTATCGACGTTAACCCACTCCTAACATGAGTCAATTAGCTGGAGGGGATAACAGGATTGCTAGTAATGTGCTAGTTATCTTTAAAAAAGCACTAAAATATTTTAGCGCCAATAATCCGCTATTTTATTTTTTTCTAATTTTTATGTACCCGGTGTCACTCTCACAACTGAGACGAATCTAACGATACCTCTCAAACTAAAATAAATCAAGCCATAGGCTCTTAGAGTCTGTCATGAAAATATACATACATACATAGACTCGAAAATTATAACCCTCTTTCTTGCGCAGTCGGGTAAAAAAGGGGTGTAATGTTGTGTGTATATTTGTGAGTTTCTTTATTTTGAAATAACTGTTAATTATATTTTTTATGAATGAAATCGGTAAGGCACGAATTATTTTTGGAGTTGATTAGTTTTTCATCGTCAATGATATCAAAAAAGATCTCGCGGAGACTTATTCGAATATATTTTTTGAATCGTCTTTTTGACTTTACCCGACTGCGCAAGAAGGAGGGTTATGTTTTTAGTTCCCATGTTCCACAAGGGCAGTAACTGCGCTAAAACACAACTGTTGTGTTTTTAATTTTGTATTAATGTGTAGATTACAAACTATATCAGAATAGTTCAAAAATTACCTCAGCTAAACTAGCTACGCTTAGCTCTTGGACAGCAAAGGGCTTCATCGTATTTGCCTTAGGTATTGAATTCATACATACATATACATCATTATGTAATATTAGATTTATGTATATTGAAAATTACAAAACATGTATATCTATTGATCTCTCTATTCATTCGGCCCTATAAACACATTTAAAAATGTAATTTTTAACTAGCAACCATCATAATTTATTTTTAAAAGCGTTTATTTCGCGCGAGCTGACAACGTTATGTTTGGAATAATGTCTTTAATTTAATCCCCATCAGTAGATTACTCAAAATTAAGACGCCCTGTTAACTCTCGTGCTGTTATTGTCATATACAGTGGACCCGCGTTAATCCGACAAACGTTTTGCAGGACGTTGTCGGACTATCGAATTTGTCGGATTATAGAGTACTGCCACAGACTCCGAATCCGACAAATAAAACAATAAATACTTATAGATTGCAAAGCGTGAAAGAGAGAAAAAACTCGTGCAGCCTTTGACAAGTATTGTCTATAAAGTAGTGTTGACTACTCTCGAGAAAGATACAGACCTCTATAATCCGGACTTTTTTTGAAGGAGTGTACCTTGTAATCCGACAAATAACAAATTAAAGGATTATACAGTGTCACAGACCTCTATAATCCGGACTTTTTTTGAAGGAGTGTACCTTGTAATCCGACAAATAACAAATTAAAGGATTATACAGTGTCACAGACCTCTATAATCCGGACTTTTTTTGAAGGAGTGTACCTTGTAATCCGACAAATAACAAATTAAAGGATTATACAGTGTCACAGACCTCTATAATCCGGACTTACTTTGAAGGAGTGTACATTGTAATCCGACAAATAACAAATTAAAGGATTATACAGTGTCACAGACCTCTATAATCCGGACTTATTTTGAAGGAGTGTACCTTGTAATCCGACAAATAACAAATTAAAGGATTATACAGTGTCACAGACCTCTATAATCCGGACTTTTTTTGAAGGAGTGTACCTTGTAATCCGACAAATAACAAATTAAAGGATTATACAGTGTCACAGACCTCTATAATCCGGACTTATTTTGAAGGAGTGTACATTGTAATCCGACAAATAACAAATTAAAGGATTATACAGTGTCACAGACCTCTATAATCCGGACTTACTTTGAAGGAGTGTACCTTGTAATCCGAAAAATAACAAATTAAAGGATTATACAGTGTCACAGACCTCTATAATCCGGACTTTTTTTGAAGGAGTGTATCTTGTAATCCGAAAAATAACAAATTAAAGGATTATACAGTGTCACAGACCTCTATAATCCGGACTTATTTTGAAGGAGTGTATCTTGTAATCCGAAAAATAACAAATTAAAGGATTATACAGTGTCACAGACCTCTATAATCCGGACTTATTTTGAAGGAGTGTACCTTGTAATCCGACAAATAACAAATTAAAGGATTATACAGTGTCACAGACCTCTATAATCCGGACTTTTTTTGAAGGAGTGTACATTGTAATCCGACAAATAACAAATTAAAGGATTATACAGTGTCACAGACCTCTATAATCCGGACTTATTTTGAAGGAGTGTATCTTGTAATCCGAAAAATAACAAATTAAAGGATTATACAGTGTCACAGACCTCTATAATCCGGACTTATTTTGAAGGAGTGTACCTTGTAATCCGACAAATAACAAATTAAAGGATTATACAGTGTCACAGACCTCTATAATCCGGACTTTTTTTGAAGGAGTGTACATTGTAATCCGACAAATAACAAATTAAAGGATTATACAGTGTCACAGACCTCTATAATCCGGACTTTTTTTGAAGGAGTGTACCTTGTAATCCGACAAATAACAAATTAAAGGATTATACAGTGTCACAGACCTCTATAATCCGGACTTTTTTTGAAGGAGTGTACATTGTAATCCGACAAATAACAAATTAAAGGATTATACAGTGTCACAGACCTCTATAATCCGGACTTTTTTTGAAGGAGTGTACATTGTAATCCGACAAATAACAAATTAAAGGATTATACAGTGTCACAGACCTCTATAATCCGGACTTACTTTGAAGGAGTGTACATTGTAATCCGACAAATAACAAATTAAAGGATTATACAGTGTCACAGACCTCTATAATCCGGACTTATTTTGAAGGAGTGTACCTTGTAATCCGACAAATAACAAATTAAAGGATTATACAGTGTCACAGACCTCTATAATCCGGACTTTTTTTGAAGGAGTGTACATTGTAATCCGACAAATAACAAATTAAAGGATTATACAGTGTCACAGACCTCTATAATCCGGACTTTTTTTGAAGGAGTGTACATTGTAATCCGACAAATAACAAATTAAAGGATTATACAGTGTCACAGACCTCTATAATCCGGACTTTTTTTGAAGGAGTGTACATTGTAATCCGACAAATAACAAATTAAAGGATTATACAGTGTCACAGACCTCTATAATCCGGACTTACTTTGAAGGAGTGTACATTGTAATCCGACAAATAACAAATTAAAGGATTATACAGTGTCACAGACCTCTATAATCCGGACTTATTTTGAAGGAGTGTACCTTGTAATCCGACAAATAACAAATTAAAGGATTATACAGTGTCACAGACCTCTATAATCCGGACTTTTTTTGAAAGAGTGTACATTGTAATCCGACAAATAACAAATTAAAGGATTATACAGTGTCACAGACCTCTATAATCCGGACTTATTTTGAAGGAGTGTACCTTGTAATCCGACAAATAACAAATTAAAGGATTATACAGTGTCACAGACCTCTATAATCCGGACTTACTTTGAAGGAGTGTACCTTGTAATCCGACAAATAACAAATCTCATGCATGACAATGTACAGTGATAGGCATGCCGGATTACAAGGAGCTCCGGATTAGCCAGGGGCTGGATCACCGGGGGTCTACTGTATATGTAAATAGCAACAGAAATACTTCTGAGCATGACTCAAAGTTCAGTTTGAGTATTCGTGGGTATGCATTGCATATTAATTGTATTCGTACTTTAAAAAAATATTTCTAAATCCATACAACTAGCTATGGCCGTAACCAGGATGGGTATTTACCAGGGTGGGGGCTCCTTCCGAAATTGTACCACTCCCGCGTAAACAAACTCTCCTCGTGCGAGTAAGTAACACTTGACCGATGTTGAACCACTTCTGAAAAATGACCCTGGATAAGTACCAGTGTCGAAGGGTTTAAAAAATTCTGAGGTAACCCTTTACAAAAAATATACCTTGCTGAACATGGTTGTTTCTACCTATAATACTAAGTAACTACAATCCAAAGGGAAGCCGAAAGTAATGGTGTTATAAAGACCCTCCGCCACTGATACGTACCCATAAAACTAATTAACAAACATTACGACGTTGCAAGCCCGCGCGAAAACAAAACTCTTAAATTCTATTCTAAATAATCCGATCGTTCGTTGTAGCGAACATTTCGAGTGGGCCGTGTACATCAATGGATTCTAATGTCTGTATTGGCCATCGGACTGATAATTATGATAAAAAAACACATTTACTCACATTAAATCCTTCCATTATGTAAGCACTTTACCTGTATATTTAAATTTTATTATACACACTGTTGAACGAAACTGTAGCGATTTGCTGATTTGGTTTAGAAATTTGTTGGCTTACCTTGAAATGTTATGTTCGAATTTTTTCGGGCAATTTGTGTGTATACTTACCGGTGCGAGTCGTGAGTAAAAACTAAAGTAGGATCAACGTAACTAGGCCGGACTGAAGTAGGCGACAAGTGGTTGCGCAGATGCATTTTTTGGAAGTAAATGGTGACAGGAAGCGGGGGCGGGGACGGTAACTAAACCAAGAGAATTAGAGATGCGATTACGCATTACATTGTCATAATTAGTACCTACTACTAACTCATGTTTTTTGTGATTATTTTCGTAAAGATATTGTTTTTTAAAGTTACTGTAACTGTTCTAAATTTAAACTTTTATGAACTCATTTAAATAATATTTTTATATTGTTGAATTAAAATTTAGTTAGTATTTTTAATCGATTAAACATAATTAATCGTTTTTGTAAGTAATTTTAGGGTCGCATCTCTATGACATGCGCGAAAGTGATAAGAACCTAACTTCAATCCGGTCAGGTTACGTTGATCTTACTGTATATTGGTTTGTTCTAATTTGAAAATTGCTTGACTGTTTCGTCAGTCAATGCTGGTCCTCTATTGGGGTGATGTGTCATTCGAACACATTGAGCGTGAAAGTGCTCAAGATTCGTGCCGATATCTATAACATTAAAATAAAAATATCTCGAAACCGGGCAAGAAAGCAAACCCATTTCTCACGTGTTGTAGTAGGGGAGACGTGGAACGTCGACCTCCACCCATTTGATAATTCGATTTTTTAATCAAATTTTATTGATTTATAAACACGACTATGACAGCTTGTCAATCGAAAAGTGTTCATGGTTTTTTTTTTTTTGTAATTGAATGAAGATAATTTAATGGAAAAAATGTATTGAAAGAACGATTCTTTCGATTACAATTTTATTGGTTGTTAGATCGGTGTAGTTACCTATATTGACTTACCTAATGTATATGTTAATGGTTACCTTGCCAGGTAACCATTAACATAAATAAATAGCCAAGCTTCTCTATGTCAACTGTTCGTTGAAACTAAATTTGTTCGGTTTTACCAAAAGGGTGATGAAATATAAAAAAATAGCCATGGACACTTTTAGATTGGCAAGCTTTCGTTGTCGTGTTTATAAATCAATAAATTTAAATAAAAAATATGTCTCATCTAGTTATCAGCGTCTCTTTCAGGCAATTGTTTGTAAAAAAAATCCAATCTTCGTCTTAAACTATGCTAAAGCCAAATTGCCAAAAGCAGTTGCAGTTAGCAACCATTAAATCTTTAATACTTTTGTCAATTGTTGCTAAGCAACTTTGTTAAACAATTCACATCAATCGATTTTGAAATTGATGACTATGTTCCCGATTTCGTATTTCTGTAACACATTTTTATCAATATTTCTGTAACACATTTTTGTCAATAGGTAAAGCAAACGGACAATATATTCCGAAGTTTGACGTTAAAAGACAGCTGAATTTGTGCCTCATTGAAATTGTTGCATTCACTTAAACAATTGTGAACATAGAGAAATGAAAATAAGATAGAAAAACCAGAAGTGAGTTTCATTGAAATTGTTGCATTCATTTAAATATATAATGAGACTTCTTAGATTTAATCTATTAGGTTATTCCGTTTGTCCAACCTGGTATATACAGGATGGTTTTTAATATAAAAAATGATAGAAGCATAGTTCAACCCTAATTGTAAAGTCAGCAACATAAGTCAATAACAAATGCAATATTTTAAATTCCCAAAGCTTAAAAAAAAATAGGGTAGATGACTGTCAAGTCAAATCAGTATCTTTTTATGAAACGTCAAAATGATGCGCCATACTAATTTATATGAAAAACAAATTAATGACGTCATTCTTTCGTATGATCATTAAAATGAAATGATCTGCATTTCATTTTAATGTTTATAAATTCAAGGCCACGTATAATTGTGGAGAATCATTATTTTTAGAACAGTTTTGCAAATGCTATTTCCTGAATAGCGTAAAATAATTTATTGTTATTGTAGTCATCTACCCAATTGGGACAAACTAATTGAAACACTACTACATGTTTGAGATTTTTATAATTCTATAGTTTTCTGGGCTCGGTTTTTAAATCCCCAAAGCTACAAAAAGAATTAGACAAACTAATTGAAACACTATTGTGTTTTAAATTGTTGTCATTCTTTAGTTTTCTGGGCTCGAGTCTGGGTTTCAGTCGATGTTTTACTTTTTCGTAATATTGTCACGTAGGCTGGACAAACGAATTAACAGTTTCAAATCAGCACTTATTATAATTAAGACACACCACATAAAGATATATTTTAAAAAGACAATTTCCTAACTAGATTGCTTTCAGTAAACGAGACATTGAAATGAGGAAGAGTATATGAAAATTGATATTTTTGTGTACAAGGTAGAACATATTGAATATGGATTGTTTATAATATCATTAAGGTAGATGACCCTTGCATTTAATTATTACGTATTGTCTGATGATGTTACAATGGAAATTTTATATGTTGATAATTTTTTTTAAGCTCAGTTTATACTGCAAGTTGTCACAGGATACAGTTACAATTAAAACGAAACACCTAGAAATTAATAAATGTCGTTCATAGATACGGGATCTCGGAACACCTAAAAAAAAGTGGTTCGAAATTCCGTGTCCTTGAACAATGTAAATGTGCGCATTGCACAAGCATGTTTGTTTGGTGTGTCTTCTACTTCTACAACTTATTGATATAACTAGGTTTAATTTATTGGTGACTAAGGCACCTGTACCACCAACGGCGAGAAAGCGGGTAGCGATATTATCGCTCAAGAAACATACTTATGTAGATCCCGTGTAAACAAAAGAGACACATATATTAACATTTGATCGCTGATTGTTCACCTGCCGGGGAGTATTCGAACTATACTGCATCTCTTTTACATTAAACATTGATTGAGCGAAAAAATCACTACTCGCTTCTCGCTCATCGCCGGCGGTAAGACAGGTGCCGTACGGTCGGTCTCGATAACTTATCAACTCTTAACCGTCTGTTAAAATAATAGGTAGATTAAGAGCAAAGAACCGGTTTTCTATCTATCGACTGTTATCGAAACGCGCTAATGTCAGTTTCGCTACTTGTTTACTATTTTAACAGTTAGTTAACGGTAGATTTGTCATTAAAAGAATATCTCTTCAACTACCTATACCAGTAAACCTGTGTTAGGAATGCCAGCTACTTATTGCTTGTATAATAGAATTGTTTAATTTATTTAAATGTAATTAATACATTATATTGAGATATTCCATAACTCAATAAATTTAAAACAACGTTATTTATTTTGTTTTTTTTTTATTTATTTGACATACTTATTTTCTAAACTATAATACAACACTTAGATCTACATAAAAATATATGCCCGGTTACAGTATGTTGAACTGAAGTAAACTAACCCGTATTTTTATTAGATTTGCTTAGGTTTCAAATATATTATGCCTGAAATCAGTATGCCACGGAACACTAATATGCCGTGAGAACCAAAGATGTGACGCGGCATTAGTCTTAATATGCCATAGGAATCAATAAATCATAAAAGTGGCAGTAATGAGAGTAAAAAGAATAATGTAAAGTGGTATAAAAATATAATTATAACATCTTTAAATGCTTCAAGCTACTTTTATAGGTACAAAAATTCATAAAAATCGGTGCAGTATTTTCAGACATATGTGGTATCGGGTGTTACGACAATGGTCAAGCCTGACATAAGACAAATTGGTAATTCGTCAAGTCCTCTTTTCGACAAATTATGAAATTTGCCAAACATGCCATTCGTCATATGCATGTACAGTCGATAACTTACCCTTTCTGAACTTCCTCAAGCTTATGCCAGCCTAGTACTTTTGTAAGATTTTAAATGTAAAATTATGAAGTCAGGGCAAATAATATAATTAGGTAGTCAGTGTAAATTTGTTTAGATACATACCTCCTTTGTGTCTGACTGTAGTCAGTGTAAATTTGTTTAGATACATACCTCTTTATCTAGGCGGAAAATGCTGGCTAAATAGAATACTTTGTTCTGGTTGTTTTCCGTCAGTTATATATAATGTCATTTTATTATTCTGTAAGTGAAAATATTTTCTTAGGAATAACTATTATTACCTATATCTATTGAGTGTAGTGTAGTGTAGTGGCTTGTGTAAAACAGAAACCAAATAACATTATGGCTTCTACTAGTAAAGGCTGTAATTCTTTATTTACGTATATAGACACCGAAAAAGGAAAACGAAAAATATTACGCGCAGGATACCAGTTTCATTATAATTTTACTAACAAAAATGGTACCACAATCTGGCGTTGCGTACAAAGGAGTGAGTGTAATGGATCCTTAACTTTAAGCAGCGATGAACTGTTAATTTTGAGAGAAAGCAAGCATACTTGTAAGGCGGATTTTGATAAGAATTTAATTGACGTGAAGATGAACAAATGTAGAGAAAGAGTAAAAAATGAATGGAAATCTGTAAGTACAATTTTTGAAGAAACCATGGGTGAACTTGAAAAGGAGGATGATTTCATTGATACACCAAGTTTAAAATCAAAGCGTGATGGTTTATACAAATTAAGAAAAAAAGCAATTGGCGTACAAACGTGCAAGTTCTCAACAACTGATACGGTCAAATTCCCAGATATACTTTCAAAAGATTTTTTAATTTATGAAAGTAAGGATGATCTACCGAAGTTGTTCATCTTTGCTAAGGATGAGGGTATAGAAATGGCATTAGGTACAGATTTGATATTTGTTGATGGCACTTTCAAGACCGTTCCACCGCCTTTTTATCAACTATTTTCAATACACATTGACTTGGGCAGCACAAGAGCAAGTACCAATATTATTCCTATATTTTTTTGCCTCTTGCCAAACAAAACGGAAGAGACATACAAGAGAGTGTTCTCGATTTTGCGTTCCCAATTCAAACTTCATGTAAAATTTTTAAAGTGCGACTACGAACTGGCCATAATGAATGCTGCAAAAAGCGTTTTCCCGGATATTCTTGTCAAAGGCTGCTTTTTCCATTTTAATCAGGCCATTTATAGAAAAGCACAAGCCCTCGGAATGATGAACGACGACAATTTAAAAAAAAAAGTTAGGCTTACCACAAACCTAGCGTTACTGCCTTGTCAGTACATTCCTGAAGGATGGTTAGCAATACAAGACCTGATGCCAAACAATGATGCTAGAGTGGAAAATTTTCAAAAATATTTTCTGGAGCAATGGCAAAAGAGGATTTCTCAAGACATGTGGTGTTGTGCAACTGAGCGCCATAGAACCACCAACGCAGTAGAAGGTTGGCACCGGAGATTAGGGACAAAGGTACAAGAAAATCATAATCTGTTCATGTATATTAGTATTTTGAAAAAAGAAGCCCTTTATTATTTAAAAAAAAGTAAAAGAAATGAAGAAAAAAAAAGGAAAACATCCGACGTCGCAAAAGATGCTAAAATAGAAAAATTGATAAGTGACAAAATAGACATATTAAGTTGTTTGAAACAGTTGTGTTGGGTATGAAATATACGTTTTTATATTCAAGTTTGATTTATTTATTTAATTTTTTTAGTTGAATGGCATGTTTGCCAAATTTCTTAATTTGTCGTAAAGAGGACTTGACGAATTACCAATTTGACCTAAATTAGTGTACTTCTATTGTTATTTACTGTACTTAAAATAGTTGACGAATGGCATGTTTGGCAAATTTCATAATTTGTCGAAAAGAGGACTTGACGAATTACCAATTTGTCTTATGTCAGGCTTGACCATTGTCGTAACACCCGTGGTATCAACTCCACCACACATTCTACAAATATATTAATCACCAACCTTCCATTTTTCTTTATATATTAGGATACTTGGTTGGTACTCGAAAACATTCATATAGGAAACATTTATGAATATAAAATTGATACAATCCAGATCTCACAAAACATTTTGAAGTTTGATAATAAAGTATTGTTTCAAATTCTTGTTGGAATTATAAACCGTTGTTTTTTTTCAAATACACAATTATAATATAAGACAAACTAAATAAGTGTCAATACAAATTCATGCCATAAGTGTAACAAAATAGGTCGACATGGACATGAGGAAGACCAAAACGGTATGTGTAAAAGGATTGGTTACAATGGCACATAGCCATTGTAACAAATCCTTTTTAAGACAGTATTTGAAATAGCAAATGTTTGAAATATTATAAAAATGATATATACTATGGGTCTTAATCGCGTGAATAATTGTGAAATACCTTGTTTATTGCTTGACGTTTCGATCGTATTGCAACGGCCGTGGTCACTGGTAGACTGGTTCAGCTCAGTGTCGCCTACGTGAAGTTCGGGTTTCGGAAACTACCCTCGCTTGATTTTTATCACTCACTATCATGGAACTGTCGGTATTTCGACACACAACACTAAGGACATCTGCACACTGGTGTGTAATGTTTATTTAGCGATGTATACACTTGCTGACAAAAGGTATTTACCTTAAAATATTCACGCGAATAACATCATAATATGGATTATATATAATTTTAAAGAAAAGAGTTTTTGTCTTCTATTCAATTTTGAAAATACTATGAAAAAATAAAACATTTGTTAGTTTAAATGTTGTTCTTATCGTATTACGAATAAGGGTACAACTACATCTGATCAGGAAAGTGGGGTTTGGTGCGGCCAGATGTAGCTCAACCCTAAAAGGGTCGGTCTTCACTTGATCTCGTCAGATGTATTTTTGTACTAAAACTGAATTCGAAAATTGCCATGTCTAACTGTCGCGGACTATATTTATCTCTGAACATGGTCAATCAATTTTGAACCTTATTTCTACACAGTTAAGCAACAACAATATCATCAATAACATTCTCATCCTCACTGGCCACATCTTCGGGCATCTTGTTGTCAACAGTCACAGATTTTGTACAATCCTCTGTCTTGTATATACCTACTAGGCGATTTGATACCTCAAACATGTTGTAACGGAGTGAGATTATAATAAACTGGGCGTTTTTTGTTCGGTCCTGGAAAAAAGAAAAAGAATATATTATACTAGCTGTCCCGGCGTACTTCGTCTTGACTCTTTTTATTTGTAAATCGGTTTCAATTGTGAATCTTAACCATCCTCGAATCTCCTTGAACTCACACAAAAAAATTCATCAAAATCGGTCTAGGAGGAGTTCAGTGACATACACACGCACACAAGAAATATATATATATAAAGATTTATTTTGCAAACAGAGTATTCTTATGAAAATATATATATTACGGGTCTTAATCGCGCGAAAATTTAAAATAAAATACATTGTTTATTGCCCGACGTTTCGACCGTATTGCAACGGCCGTGGTCACGGGTAGACTGACTGATAAACAAGGTATTTTACCTTAAATTTTCACGCTATTAAGACCCGTAATATATATATTTTCATAATGGTACAAATCGCGAAAGTTTATTAACATTTATAACTGAGTATTCTGTATGTGTGATTTTAATAGTAATAATAATATCTTGGGACAAATCACACAACGTCATCTGATGAAACTCAACAGAGCTTGTACTATGGCAACCAGACAACTGATAAACATACTTATATATTTCTAAATACATACATATAGATAAATTACATCCAGGCACAGAATAAACCATTCTACTCATCACACAAAGTCTTTTGGTAGGGATCAAACCACGCCCTTCGGATTAGCAGTCAGGGTCACTAACCACTAGACCAACAGGCCAGTCATTAATCCCAATAATTTGAAAAAAAAAATCAAAACTCCGTCAACAAACGTCCTTCAAATAAACCATCACATTTATAATATTATAAAAAATACCAACCTTAATATAATTAGCAACAATAGACACGTTTTTGAAGTCCAACGCGGCATCTATCTCATCCATCACGTACAAAGGCGTCGGCTTATAGTAATGTAAAGCGAATACCAACGCTAATGATGATAGTGTCTTCTCCCCGCCTGATAAATTAGATATGTTCTTCCACGATTTGTTCGGTGGACGGACACTGGAAATATAATTAATAATATGGAATATTGAAATTGTTCTTTTTCGTTTTGAGAAAATCTATATCCAAAGACAAGATATTTTTTTTTGTCTTTATGTTTCTGCCGGCAATCTCGAAACTGCTCAGGCTCAACAATTCATTATGCTCGACCAGAGCTGGTTTTATCAAGGTTTTAACTGTTTCGTTTTTGCAGGAAATTAATAATAAAAAGGTTATTTTAACTCCACAAATTACATAGTTCTCAAAAGATACGTTGACATAATGAAAATACATAATTTTGCAATTTGTGGGAGATCTGGGGTCTAAACTAAGCCTGTATTTTAGAAATTATTCAAATCATCAAAATTGAATATATCATCATTTTTGAATATAATATATATATATATATATATATATATATATATATATATATATATATATAAATAAGTCACGATTTGTATCTTCGATTTATATATTATTAGATTAAATTATTATTTTTCAAGAAACAGTGCAAAATTCCGAGAAAGATGCTGCCACCATTATATTATACACCTTATTAGAAGATTGATCCAAAAACGAGATATAAAAAATGTTAAAAGTGAATACTTGAGATTGGATATATCAACCTCAATGGGTATAACATCACAGACATAATGCCAAGGCTTAGGAGGACTAAACCTTTTGAATTAACTTAGTGAAGTTAGTGTTAAGTGATATAGTAAATGCTACTCGTAAAGAACACAAGAACAAAGTGTCTGACCTTTACTAGAGACAATAAGAAAAGTGACTATGGACACTCTCTTAATATTATAAAATATTCAACCTAGCAGTTTAAGTTACAACAAAATTACTTATTAGTCTAAGACTAGATTGTAATCTCAATGAAAAACCTAAATAGGTAAGGTAGGGTAATACCAATATATTTAGGGTTTTCATTCAAGTCATTTGAAAAAAAAAATGGGTACAACATAGTACTATAGTCCGCGCCAGCTAAACGTGCATAAAAAGTTATTGACACCCCTCTACCAATGTATTTCAATATTCGGGAATTTACGACAACAATGTATGAATAATATCGCTAATCGTACGTAAACAAACGAATCATAGTACGGGGCGTCCTTGAATCCGAGAACTAGGCATATATTACAAACAATTTTTCAAGAAATGGAACTTTTTTTCTAATTTAGTTTTATAATATTTTTTTTTTTTATGTATTATCCTTATGATATATCGTTAGATTATAATATAGTCTAAGAATATAATAAATTGGACCTTAACTTACACCGCCTTACTTATATTTGTATTATATTTTTATGTTTATTAAGGAGAAATATTGATTGCGTTTTTTATGTAAGACCGCTAATGTTAACAAAATAACAAAACTAATTAAATAACGAAACAAATTTAACAACTAAGTAAATAACGAATAAACTAAACAACAAAAATAATCAACAACTTAAACGTACAAATAAAAACGAAAGAAAAGTTTAAATTATGCAATCGTCGTCAGTCGCAAGTGACGACGATTGCATAATATAATAATTAAAATAAAATAAATTAAAGCTGATATTGATAAGTCAAATTATTATATGATATTTCATCCAACAATAGATTAGTAAATACGAAAAAAAAAAAGTTTGAAAATATATATAAGTACTTAAAAACATTACCAATTTAATATTTCATCGTAAGTACGTTTGTTTTAATGTTTAAAAATAAGCAATAAAATGAGCCCCAAATTGATGCATTTTGTGACTTGTATCCCGTATGGATAAGGTGTTCGGTACTACTGCGTATTATGAAACTCGCTATAATAATGTTAGCGACAGTTACGCGACAGTTTTATAAGAGATTAGCGGTTTTAGTCGTTAAGATTGTGATTTTTTGGTACAAGTGGGATCAATGACTTTTTGTGCACATTTAGCTGGCGCAGACTATAGCACTTAGAATGTATGAATTATATGTGCTTAAATATTGGCCAAAAGATACGACTCGCGCCCGTAAGCATGTATGTTATGTAGCAATCTTACTTCTAAGATTTCTCGAATGAAACAAAGGCTTTGTACAGAAATAATAATATCGTTACCTAAATTGAACTCCTTCCATGAAAGCATCGAGTGAGTCAACAAGTTCCAATTCTGCATCGCCTCCTAATGTTATCATTTGGTACATCTCCTTCAGTTTGTTCGTTATTGTACTGAAACCTACAACAATTAACATTAGTAAATTCAAAATTATTTATACACTAGGGGACTTGTCCCACAGCCGGCGAGTAGCGAGCAACTATCAACTATTTTCTTCTTCAAGAAACGTAGAATTCCGTCATAGGGAGATTCAGAGGGTGGGGGCACGGAGGTACACGCCCCCCCCCCCCCGACGAAGTTGTTTTGTGTACCAAATTTCTTGTATTGTATATAATATCTTTGCCCATTTGCATCCTAGCCTTCCTCGATAAATGGGCTATCCAACACTAAAATAATTTTTAAATTCGAACCAGTAGTTCCTGAGATTATCGTATTCTTTTTTTGATTATTTGAAAAGATAACTAGCCATGTGGGATTGTGGTCCCACATTACTAGCAATTATAGTAACTCCTCCTGCAAAGCTTGTGTTAGGAGTGAGTTCACATCGGTAGTATAATGGGTAGGATTCAAACCCGCGACCTTACGATTGCGAGTCCGATACCCTAACCATTAGGCTACTGCCTTTAAGTATTCAAACAAACAAACTCTTCAGCTTTATAATATTAGTATAGATAACTAGCTGCCTGCCCCGGCTTATTGTGTCATATCGTAGCTTTTTATACCTATAGTGATCTAAAACTTTTTGACAATAAAATATAGCCTACGTTACTCCCCGATAATGTAACTTTTTAATGGTGAAAGATTTTTAAAAATCGGTCCAGTAGTTTCGGAGCCTATTCAATTCAAACAAACAATCAAATCTTTCCTCTTTATAATACTAGTACAGATATAAAAAATGCAAAATAAGATAAATATATGTCGATAAATTGAAGTACATATTCATATGTCACTAGCAGTTGCTTGCAAGTTTAAACTATAATAATAACATACCGTCCATGAAGTCATTATGTCTCTTCTTCGTAAGTTGGTCAAATACTTCTCTCATTTCGTTTCTTTTCTGTGTTATTTCATCCAGCTCAGCCGCTCGCCTCAAATATAATTCCTCTTTTACTTTGTAATCCTGTAAAATAAACATCAAACAATGTGTCAAAAGATGGTTGGTAGACGTCTTGATGAAATTGGGATGTTGACTGCATTGACGAAGATACCTGGGGGTCAATTCACGTATTTAAAGCAGTACAGTTGCAGTAAGTTTCGATTAAAACGGCCATTTTTGTATTCTTGTAACTTTGGGATCGATCTCAAATACGCTTGCGTTGAGTATGCGTCTCGAGAGCGCGCAACAACGACATTCTAGTACGGTGCGCAAGCGTTTTTAAGATCGATCCCAAAGTTACAAAAAACGAAAATGGCCGTTTTAATCAAAACTTAACTGCAACTGCACTGCTTTGAATTGACCAGCACGACTGCGCCATAACCTCACAAAATTGACCACTCTCTAGAAAGAGTTACGCCACTATGTGGTCAAAGGCCGCACGAGTTTTCTCTCTCTTTCACGCTCTTCAATCAATATTTACTTTTTAATTGACAGTCATCCCGCAATCCTGGTCTATACGTCAATGGTCGACTGTCAAGTCAAATCAGTCTCTTTTTATGAAATGTCAAAACGACAAGCTCTATAAGAAATGTGTATGGAATAACAACCTGTGACGTCATAAGTCCTACGTCAAATCATTACTTTTAGTATTCGTTTTCATGCTTTTAAATTCAAAAACATATTAAATTGTAAAATAACACTTATTTATAGAGCACTAGCTTTCGCCCGCGGCTCCGCCCGCGTGGATGTCGGTTATCGCGATAAAAACTATCCTATGTCCTTCCCCGAGACTCAAACTATCTCCATACCAAATTTCATGTAAATCGGGTTAGCGGTTTGAGCGTGAAAGCGTAACAGACAGACAGACAGACAGACAGAGTTACTTTCACATTTATAATATTAGTATGGAGTATGGATTTTAAGACCTACTACCTGATTAGTATAAAAGATTTACTTTTAATGTAGTCAACCCAATTAAAAGGGCACCATGAGAAAAGTAGATATCGAAACCAAAGACCGAAAAATTGGAAGTACAATGGAAGAGGCCTTACTCAGACAACTATTATTTCATTTAAAAAATATATTTAATTATACAACTGTAACAGAAAGATGTGATCAAATTCCAGGGTTGTGCATAACATCCCTGAGTAACAATACTGAGTATCGAAATTGCAGTACCTCAAAATTTTAACTTGTTATAGAGCAAACTTGAAAGTATATTGCTCAGAATCAGTAACACAATTGAATGGGGTAGTTATTGGACTATGTTATATTTTACAATTAATTCATTCATTGATTAATTATTCTAAACGTCCAAATCCTGTTCACAATGTATTCTGAAATGTAATCATCACTTATTTTTCAATAATAACCATGGATTACTACGAGAAGCAATAAGCACGATAGCGCAAAAAACACATGACAACTTGAATGGCTTATAACTCTGCAAGTTTTCAATATTTGAATTTTCTGTTTTTGTATGACTTCTTGAAGTAAAACTCTTGTTGGGGTGTTTGAGCTTTGCGCTATACCAAAAATAACCTTGTATAAAAATGAATCCCCATTTCCCTTGGTCACGAAAAACGACTTTACCGATTTGAATAATATTACAGAATTTTATAAGCTACGGGTCTTAATCGCGTAAATATTTTATTTTAAGGCTAAATACCTTTGTTTATTTCCCGACGTTTCGACCGTATTGCAACGGCTGTGGTCACGGGTTACGGCCGTTGCAATACGGTTGAAACGTCGGGAAATAAACAAAGGTATTTAGCCTTAAAATAAAATATTTACGCGATTAAGACCCGTAGCTTATAAAATTATATAATGTGTACAAATCGCGAAAGTTTACGAACATATATTGAATAATATTTTTTCTTTAGTTTTCTAATACTCTGTAGAAGCTTCTTACGTAAAAAATAAAGGTGCGGTACAAAGTTCGCCGGGACACCTAGTTTAATAATTGACATTATGTAAGGAAAGGCAAGTTCTCCAATCCTTGTTAGCCTCCTATAGAATATTATAACTTACTTGTATAGCTTGTATGTTAGGTTTCGCATCACCAATCCTGGTTTTCTGTGCAGTCAGTCGGTTTCTTAGTTCTTCTACTGCTATTTCCTCTAACTCTTCAGGAGTGTGTCGAATCAGTGGGACTATGGGTTCGATGCCCGGTATACCTTCCAGACCCGGGTCTTCTAGTTTCAAAGATCCTAGCTAGAAAGGGCAGAAAATATGACAATGTATTGAAAATATGATAATGTTGAATTATAAATTTTATCTTAAGACAACTCACACACAGCCATCTGCGGGTCAATTCACGTATTTAAAGCAGTGCAGTTAAGTTTAAATTAAAACGGCCATTTTCGCATTCTTGTAACTTTGGGATTGATCTTAAAAACGCTTACTAGAATGTCGTTTTCGCGCTCTCGAGACGCATACTTGACACAAGCGTATTTGACATCGATCCCATTCCATTTAATGGAAAATAAACGGCAACTGAACTGCTTTAAATACGTGAATTGATCCCCTGATGTATCTAAACTAGACAAAGCCCCTACTATGATAACCAGATATCTGATAAACATACTTGGTATATTTCCAAACACATATGTAAATATCACCTACATTTATATTATATATAAATATTTCACGGACCCCCATATATAATTTAGCTAGCTGACCCGCGCAACTTCGTCTGCGTCAATTTTTCCCATTTTAACAACATGAAGCAGAAGCGTGATGTTATATAGCCTTCCTCGTTAAATGGGCTATTCAACACTAAAATAATTTTTCAATTGGAACCAGTAGTTCCAACAGCAAAATGACTGTCTCTGTGGCGCGGTGGGAATGTATCTGACTGCTACGCAAGAGGTCGTGGGTTCGATCACTACACGGGACACCACTTTGTGTGATCCAAAAACTGTTGTTCCGAGTCTGGGTGTACTTTGTGTCCGTGACTTGTATGTTTGTAAAGTTCCCCGCGACACAGGGCTTGAGCATACTGCGGGAGACGTCTTTATAAAAAAAATATATATATATATATATATATTGAAAAATTCCTTTTGTTCTATTCCAAACATCCAATAAAAAACAAAACAATCACAGAATATTTACCTCTCTCTCCCACATAGGCGTTTTCCCTTTACAATCCTGTATTGTCTTCTCCATCTTAGTGACAGCATTGCTCGCTTCAAGCCTCTCACTTTTAATCTTGTTCTCTTTAGTTTGTAGTTTGGATATCTCTTGTCTTAACTCGGAGAATTCACCTGAACCTTCTGATATTTGTTCTTCTAACTATAGGATAAAGTAAATAATAAATTGTATTTTTTATTTATATAAGTAAGGGATTGAGTCCCACATCACTAGCAATCTTGTTAACCCCTCCAGCTAAGCTCAAAGGCTTGTGTTAGGAGTGGGTTCATGTCGGTAGTTTAATTGATAGGATTCGACCCCGCGACCTCACGATTGCGAGACCGATGCCTTAGCCATTAGGCTACCGCCACACATATCAACCCATATGATGTCCCACTGCTGGGCACGGGTCTCCCCAGTAGAACCTACTGGAATGTCGATCCTGGGGGTAATTGCCATAATCGCCACGCTTGGCAAGCGGGTTGGCGATCGCAGTAAGGCTTTAAGTACGCAGAGGACGCTGCTGCCCGTCCTCCGGGGTGACATCCCTTAGTCGCCTTGACGACACCCACGGGAAGAGATGGGGTGGTACTATTCATCGAATAATAAAAAGTTTATAAGTTAATAAACTTTGGCGATTTTTATACATTATACAGGGTGCAGATGCAGACTACAATCTGAGCACCCCTCTGCAAAGAAAAAAAATAGGTAGGTACTTTTTTTCATAAAAATATTAATCAAAATTCGCGCTTCAACCGGTTACCGCTAAGCTGAAAAGTTAGCAAATATGCCGCTACGAATGGGAAAGAAAGTAGTATTCTAATAAACGTAAAAGGCCGTGTGGTACCGGCTTAAGAATAGTACCACCCCATCTCTTCCCGTGGGTGTCGTCAAGGCGACTAAGGGATGTCACCCCGGAGGACGGGCAGCAGCGTCCTCTGCGTACTCAAAACCTTACTGCGATCGCCAACCCGCTCGCCAAGCGTGGCGATTATGGCAATTACCCCCAGGATCTACATACTAGTAAGATCTACTGGGGAGACCCGTGCCCAGCAGTGGGACATCATATGGGTAGGGACATCATATGGGTAGATATGTATGTATATGTATATGTATGTATATGTATATGTATTCTAATAAACTATACTGAGTATTTACCTAAATTTAAAAACATATGTTATGAGCTTTGAAAGGAATATTTTAATAAAAAATCATTAGAGAAAGGAATATGGTACAGGACAATAGAATGTCAGCCACTTCGTGTGCCCTGGTTTATGAATAGTAGTCTAAATAGGAAATAAATTATTACTGCACATAGATTTAGGTCTGGACACATTCTATGTAATAAATTTGCCTTCATGATGAGAAAAATAACCTTGTCCAACTGTGAACAATGTGAGGTTGTAGAGGACACTTTACTAGAAATAATATAAAATCGGTTGAGCCGTTGAGGAGTTATGAGTGGACAACATTGTAAGGATACATACATACATACATACGCGTCAAACACATAACCCTCCTCCGCAGTCGGGTAAAAACGCATGTCCCGCGATTTCCATGGATACACTCTTTCGAGAACATGAAAGGGTAAATCAGGGCTCAACAGGGCTCCTATTAAAGTCCAAATTAGTAAAACCGACAAGGAAAATTATTATCATAACCTAATACGCATTGTAATGGATTTCCCTCACATTTTCATGGGTAACATAACCATAAAGGTACATATTAGAAACCACTTACCTCTTCCAATTCCTTTTGCAGTTGTTGACTTTCTATAGTGAACTCTTTCTTCTGATTATTCAAGTTTTCAATGGTCTTTTCTGTTTCCTTCAAATCTGTTTCCATTTGATTGATCTTGTCTTTTGATTTCTTTGCATTTCTGTAGAAAGCATTTATAAGATAAATACAGCGCCGAACAAAGATTTCCCGCCTTATTCACAACTTGTATTTTGCCCGCGGCTTTGCCCGCATGTTTATTCTTTTATTCTTTTAAAAGACGACTTCCGCAGTAGGTTACAAGCCCTGTGTCGCGAGGGACTTTACAAACATACAATTCACGGACACAAAGCACACCCATACTCGAAACAACAAAATGTTGATCACAAAAAGTGGTGTCGCGTGTGAGAATCGAACCCACGACCTCTTACGTCGTAGTCGGATACACTCCCACCGCGCCACAGATTGGTTAATAGCCTATCTTATGGAGTTATTCAAGATTACGTAAGCAGTATTTTAGACATTTTCAACTCTCCCCCCCCCCCCCATCCCGTTGTCAGTAAAAGCAGTCTAATAACTAATACAATCGTTCGACGAAGCTGTCCGGATGGGGTAATCGTGATCATGCTGTGTTTGCGGGGCGCGACATATCGGGTGACAAGCGGGTGGACGGACCCGACTCAGCGATCACCAGTTGGGTCCGTTCACCCGCTGCGTCCCATCTGTATTTTTTTTTTTTTTTAATAAAGATAACTAGAAATGTGGGATTGAGTCCCACATTACTAGCAATCTTGTTAACCCCTCCAGCTAAGCTCAAAGGCTTGTGTTAGGAGTGGGTTCACGTCGGTAGTATAATGGGTAGGATTCGTACCCGCGACCTCACGATTGCCTTAGCCGTTAGGCTACCGCCGCTATTTATTACTCTGTGGTAAAAGTAGCCAGTGCTAACACCTCCCCCCCCCCCCCCGCCATGTAACGTAAACAACATTCGTATTTTATCGCACAACGGCCAAGGAGGGAATGCATTTCAATTAACTGAGAACACACGCCCGAGCAATAATTAACACAAATATTGCTAACGTAATCACCATCCAATCCCCCCCGTCCCCCTTCTCTTAGTCACGTCGTTACGTGAAAAATGATTTAAAAGAAAGTCACTCAACAATAAATAAAAATTGTAATATATGGTAGATTCCTGATACTAATCAAGTACGCGAAATTATTGCAGTTAATTTTGTAACACCTAATATGTTAATTTGAGAATTAAACAAAAACATACCTTATACTAGTGTTAATAGCGACTCTCAGTTTAGTGATCTCAGTGGAAATTTTGTCAATCTTTTTAGTGAGGTCGTCGACATTCTTCTGCAGATCTTTCACTTTACCTCCCGCTACGGCTGATATTTGAGCGTCAACTCCATGCACTTCTTTCTCTACCTATTAACAAAAACTATAATTATTACAAAAACCAAAAAATCCAGCTATTTAAAATTAATAACTGAAATATATTGGCGCCAAAAATCCAGTTTTATTTTTTCTAATTTTGAAGTACCCCATGTCAATCTTATAACTGAGACGAATCTAACGATACCTCTCAAGCTAAAGTCCATCAGCCATTTAGGCTCTAGAGCGTGCCAAATATACACACACTCGAAAAACATAACCCTCCTTCTTGCGCAGTCGGATAAAAAGATAAATAATATAAGATGGTTTTTTTCAAAGACTTCCGCAGTAGGGTAAAGCCCTGTGACGCGGGGGACTTTACAAACATACAAGTCACGGACACAAAGTACAAAATACAAATTATTTTTTAACAATAGTATGAAATAATAAACCTTGAAACTAAAATTGACAGAAGCAACAAGAAGTGGTAACTGCTTCACGCAATAGTCTTACTTAAGTCGCTTTACATTTGTAAATCTGTACTAATATTATAAAGTTGAAGAGTTTGTTTGTTTGAAAGCGGTAATCTCACAAACTACTGCTCCAATTTGAAAAAAAAACGCTACGACAAATAGGAGCGGAGCAGCAATTAAAGATGTTGCAAAAACGCTACGACAAATAGGAGCGGAGCAGCAATTAAAGATATTGCAAAAATGGGGAAAATTCACGCAGACGAAGCACGGGTCAGCTAGTATTCAATATAATGTAGCACAAATATCTTCTACCGCATAGTCACGAAAATTCAGATTAGAACAAGACTACACCCTAAAATTAGGAAGAAGTTAAAACACCACGATTTGTCTTAATCTTTTTGGAGCTGTTGGTTTGAAATATTACTTTTGTTAAGCGACTTATGTAACTGTATATTCCTTTGCCACCAATAGGATTTTTTTTTTATGAAACGACTACCGGCCGTTTTCAATACACTATCTGTCGATGGATTTGGCTACTAGAGATAGAATTTTGAGATATTTTGTATGGAGTCAGGAGATGTCAACTATTTATAGCTATACTAATATTATAAAGCTGAAGAGTTTGTTTGAAGGCGATAATCTCAGGAACTATCCGGGTCCGAATTGAAAAATTATTTTACTATTGGATAGTCCATTTATCGAGGAAGAATATAGGCTATATAACATCAAGCTACGACCAATAGGAGCGGAGCAAATGTAAAATGTTGCAAATATAGGGAAAATTTAGGTATACAAAGTTGCGCGGGTCAGCTAGTTAAATATAAAGTGTCATAGCCTTTATTATGTTATTTAGAAAATAATAATCCTTATTATTGACCCGTTGGATTGGTGTCATAAAAATACAGGATAATGCTTTTTAACATTAGGCGAGTTCGATTTCAAGCTCAGACAGCCGATTATTTAAAAAACTTTGAATGCAGTTTCAGATTTGTTTTTAAAATCAAAATGAAGTATTGTTTCAGTTAAATGTTCTATCTATAATATTTAAGGTACTGTCCCCTCCATGTGGCATACTTTTGGGACATCCTGTATAGATCCATACGTATAGATCCATATTTATGGATCAATACAGGATGTCCCAAAAGTCAAATGCCACATCAACATTTGTTGATTCTATCTGTTAATTACATGCTTATAAAATAGGTTGAAATTATTATTATAAAATCATGAAAATGGATGGATGGATGGAAAAGAAGAATGGCAGAGATAGATGAAGTGTCTCTATCTCACTTTACTAAAAGAAATATTGTCGTTAATGATTTACAAAGTGGTACTCACCTCAGCAGCGTCTCGTTTAGCTTTCTCAAGCTTTTCTTCATAACTTTGTAACGCGGATTCTAGTTCCCCCTTCTTTTTAGAATCCACTTTGCTCTTAGCAGCTCTCGCTTCTTGTTGTTTTATTTGATTCTATAAATAAAAACAAAAATGTTCATAATTGTTGATAAACTTTCGCAATTTGTACACATTATAAAATTATACGGCCGTTGCAATACGGTCGAAACGTCGGGCAATAAACAATGTATTTTACCTCAAATTATTCACGCGATTAAGACCCGTAGTATATATAATTTTATAACAATTTTCATTATTTTTATTTTATTTTTTTATAATTTGTTATGTGAGCTAATAGATGGATGTACATAAATAGGTTGAGATGGCGAACCAATGGCACGCGTGATATTGAGGGCACTGAGGGCACGCGTTACAATATTTTGGGGACGCAACCGATCACCGAGTTCACTATGAAGAATTAAGATATTACAAAAAAGGTGGTTCTGTTTGACCAGTACATATTCTTGAAAACTAGTAATCCGATTTAGATGGGGCTTTCGCTATTCAACTACATATTTTTCTGGGAAGGTTTTAATGTATAAAACGTTATCTTAACTCGTCACAAATATTTGACGGCACGTCTATGGTCTTTTTTAAAATTTCTTTTAAACATAAAGGCCACCCGTGGGTTAGGAGATGTTATTTATTTATGTATTTACAACTTTACGCACAGCTATTGTACTAAGGCGGGCTTAATGCTAAAAGCATTCTCTACCAGTCAACCTTAGAGTGATGTAGAGATAAAAATGGAAGTAGGTGCAGTAAACTTGTTGGTAGCTAAACTATATATTAATAAACAATATGTGAAAACTAAATCTAGACTAATATTATAAAGCTGAAGAGTTTGTTTGTTTGTTTGTTTGGGTTCACGGTTGGATAGCCCATTTATCGAGGAAGGCTAAAGGCTATAACATCACGCTACGACCAATAGAAACGGAGCAGCAATGAGAAATGTTGTAAAAACGGGAAAAATGTACGCAGACGAAGTTGTGCGGGACAGCTAGTAATAATATAAGTATCACAAATAATAATATACACACACACATACATATATACCTACACATATTAGTATTATTTTGTTTTAGTAATATTGAAGTACGCAAGTGTTCGAAGATACTATGCGTTCCAAATGAGAAGATAATCGCGATCGCGTCAACTTCACTCTGTACTTGTTAAAATTGCACCGCTAGCAACAAAAACTCCCAAGTCGGGTAAAGTATGATGTGTGAACGGACGTATTTATTTTCTTTGAACTATGTACCTAACATTTTTCTTATTAAATTATTAGTATTCTTTATTATTTAATAAACACCAAGCAGAAATAAGTAAATAGGCAAAATATAAGAATATTCTACACTTTTGTGGTTTTTTAGTCAGATGTGTTTTTTTTTTTTAACTAAAACATATATTTAATATTATATAGTAAAATACAGGGCACTTACTGTGAAGTTCTGTGTAACACTAATGACACCTTTTTAAGAATCGTTTTATTGCTGACCTTACGTCATATAATGAAGTTGCAGTAGTAATGCGAATCAAAATGTCTTCATGACAGTTATCAACTCATTTGAAACGCATAGTAGTAAAGTTCACTTTTATAGTCCGCTGAGAGGGAAATCCAACACGACTAGAGGGAGATTAGGCGCCGGATCGACGATTTAACATTCTCTAGAGCACACATAATTATGAAATGCTTACCTCAAGTAAAGGTAATTGTTCAGCCAAACTCTTCAGTTCTACATTGAGCTTGTGTAACGTGACTCGACCTTCACGGGTGTCACGCTGTAGAGACGCCGATAACTCCTCTAACTCCGACTGCTCGCGACGGAGTTCGGATAATCTGGTAACAAAAATTATAATTTACTTATTATTATTTTTTTAAGAACATGGTATCAAATATACAGGGTAATTTGTAATATACGAATAACCGAGGCTTTACATTACACTTAATAACTTCGTAATATCAGTTTAAAAAAAAAAACATCTTAACCGTTAACCTACCACACGCCTAATGAGACCTCGCAGAAAAAATATTGTTTTTTTTTGTCAGTTTTAGGGCCTAAACTTCACAATAAACAACGATTTGACTCCAGTAATTTAGTCTGTAGGTGGTTAAGGTCATAACTCCAGAAACAGGTAGTAGGTGGTAAAGGGTTAATTTTAAAATATTTTTCAACACTGATATTACAAAGTTATTAAGTGTTATGTAAAGAAGCTACAAGCGGGGGGTAATTAGTACAAGAAGTTCAAGAATTAAAAACCGGGCAAGAGCATGTCGGACCATGCTCAGGGTTCCTATACTGAGCATGGTCCGACATATTTTTATCCGTTTAATGAAAGCTGCATGCAAAACTTTATGCAGCTAAAAAATGCACTACATATAAAAAAAATACGATTTGAAAAGTGCATCAACAAAAGAGCATATTTTCATAGTACTTGGGTTCTTTTCTTTAGAAACGCATTTTTTCGCCAATAACTCAAAGACGGTATAATTTTAGTTGAAAGTTACCGTTGAGTTGAAAATAATTATTACCTAAAAAAATACCTAGTTAAATAAGTTTCTTAAAAAAAACCTTATGTATTTAAAAGACCTGTCCAATTATGTGCCACACATAGACGTTTGCTGAAATAAAAATCTGTTTCTGTTACATGTATGGAGTGCCATGCCACCTAGAAATATTTTTTTACCTAGCGAATTAGCCGCTTATATAAGACACCCATTATCCAAATTTTATCCATATATATTGTGTACTTTTTGAGTAAAGAGCCTGTGACATGCGGACGGACAGACAGACCGATAAATAGACAGGGTTCCGTTTTGCTAACTTGGCCATGGAACCCTAAAAATGTGTATCGTTCCACACATGTTTAGGGTTCCACTCTAAAATTATTTTATTGTTGAGTAGGTTTTGTCTTCGCTAGTATGCTATATGGGGGGGGGGGGGGGAGTGGTTCCTACACAATTATTTATGGCTTCCCTTTAAATTATATATTAAAGGTATTAGGAACCGTATCCCAACCAGCTATATGTATTTTTGTATCGGGTTTCGAGGGTTTGTTTTTCATTCAATTTTCAAAATAGAATAAAAAAGATAAAACAATCGTTTTAATAATTAAAATAGATATTAAAACTTCATACATAAAACAATCGTTTTAATAACTAAAATAGTTATTAAATCAGGACTTAATCGCGTGTAGTCCTGATAATTAGTGTAATATTAAAAAAAAAAAACATCGCCTTTAAATGTATATCAAGCACAACACTGAATGCGAATTTCGCTGACTCACTTCTATGTTTTAGTTATATCTCTGGCGTTTTATAAGCTAGACAACGTTTTATACACTGAAACCTTCTCAGAAAAATATGCAGTCGAATAACGAAATCCCATTTAAATTGGATTACTGGCTTTCGAGAAAATCGCGAATATACATACATATGTATGTATGTATATTCGCGATTTTCGGGGGTCAAACAGAGAACCACGTTTTACGAAGGCAGTTAAAAATCGCGAAGTTTAAAAACTGTTAAAATACTTTTTATATTTTATAATATATACCTCTGTTCTAAACCAGCTAGCTTGTTCTCATTAGCTTGCAACACAGCGGGGTCTTGTTCGCTTGTATCTTGTTGAACTGAGCTCGACATGCGTCCTCGCATTGTTGTTTTACCACCACCGGACATTGTACCTGGGAACATAACACTTATCTATACTTCTATACGTCTTTAAATATATTAATATTATAAAGAGGTAAAGTTTGTGAGTTTGTGGGGTTGTAGGGGGTAACCTCTGGATCTACTGAAACGATTTAGAAAATTCTTTTACTAATATGAAGCTACGTTATTTATGAGTGTCATAGGTTAAATAACATCACGCTACGACCAATAGGAGCGGAGCATCAATAGAAAATAAAATTCTAACACATTAAGATAAAATTCTAACACGTCAAGATAAAATTCTAACACGTCAAGATAAAATTCTAACACGTCAAGATAAAATTCTAACACGTCAAGATAAAATTCTAACATGTCAAGATAAAATTCTAACACGTCAAGATAGAATTCTAACATGTCAAGATAAATTTTTAACACGTCAAGATAAAATTCTAACTCTATGTCCTATAGTATGACCATTAGTGCTGTGCACTCCCTGAGGTATGCGCGCGGTGAGACGGGGGGGTTAGAATCGGCTGCTGCGCTGTCAGTGCGCCGTCAACGCTTGTGACGGCAGGTAGTGTTATTTGTATCGGACTGTCTATGTCAGACGCACACGAGATAAATATTCAAAGATGGGTCGTGCGTTATCTCGTGATATGAAGACTGTCATTTTTAAGGTGGCTGAATATTTTAAGAAAAGAAAAGCAGACAAAGAAATCTTTGAATTTAAAAATGACGTGAATATTGCTAAAATCGTTGCGGAGGCTACGGGATACAGCAAAAGAACCGTACATAATGTGATTTCTGCGGGCTATTTATCAATTGAAAATTCAAGCCAATTAAAATTTCAATCGCCAAAAAAACCAAAAGTTCTAAAGAAAAAACACGTTGTGGATGATTTTGACCTTGGAGTTATCAGAAGAAAAATTCATCAGTTTTACGAAGTTGAAAAAAAAATACCAAGTGTCCGTAAGTTACTATCAAGTTTGAGACAGGATGGCATATTGAATTGTGGACGGGAATATTTAAGACAGCTTTTACACAAAATGGGCTACCGTTACAAAAAATGCAAATCAAAGAGACATCTCCTTATAGAGCAGCCTAATATTACAGTGTGGCGGAAAAAATATCTTACACAAATCAGAAATTACAGAACGGAAAACCGAAACATATATTTTCTTGATGAAACATACATCAACGCCAGTCACCATGCCAGCAAATGTTGGCAATCATCGTCAGAACCCGGTATTCATGCTGATATTGGGAATAGAATGTATAGAATTGACGAACTCCTGAAAGCCAGTGGACACACTGTTCTGCGTTTACCTCCGTACCATCCAGATTTAAATCCAATCGAGTTGGTCTGGGCTGATATTAAAAACAACATAGCCCAAAACTATATTAATTCTTCTCTAGACGAAAAGATAATCTTATTGGATAAATTGTTTTCGGAATTCACGGCGGAAAAATGGCAGAAATGCGACGATCATGTCCAGAAAAATGAAAATGATTACTGGAGTCGCGATAGTAGGTTCGATAATGTTATCGATTCATTCATAATAAATTTGCAAGACTCTGATTCAAGTTCCGGTGGCGAAGAGGAAGATGAAGATGATGACGAAATGGAAGATGAAGTTGAAACAGAATCTATGTCAGAATAACTTTCGTTAGAATATATAATTGTTTGTAAATATAAAAAATGTTTTAATAAAACAAGTCCTGTTGTGAATTATAACTTTCAATTCTTATTTATCACCTGCATATTTTTAATAAAATATGAGTATATTTGGGTTACATTTTAATCAACAAAGTAAGTATATATTACAGATAGATAGCCTCCGACCAACGCAACGTCCCGCCACAAGTCTTGCCTTAGAAATGCAAACTGATATCGTAAGATCTGTCCGACATGTATCGACCTCATGTGAACTCATGCACTTTTTTCTTCGCCCCCCACCTCGCCGTGCATACCTCAGGGAGTGCACAGCACTAATGGCCACACTATAGCACTTACCCGCAATCTCAATGACGTCACCGTTGAGTGTAACAACCCTGTATCGAGTATGTCCATATGCGATCCTGGATGCTTGCTCCAAATCTTTAGCCACGAGAGTATCTCGAAGAGAGTAGTAGAAGGCAGGTAGTACACGCTCGTCTTTTACTTTCACTAGGTCGAAGAGACGAGGGGCGTTCTCTGGACTGTAATAAAGAAAAAATCGGTTGTCTGTAAAGTCGGTTTACTGACGATAGTTGAACGTGACAACGTCATAAGAAAATACTGATGAAATGGTTTCCTGCCGAACGCGGAGGCCGATTGTGCCTCTTTGTCGCGTTCCGCGCTCTCGCTTGCACTTAAATGGAACGCCTCAGAGAGAGGTAACGCCTCATGAGTCATGATTTTTCGTGCGTTCAGCCGGCTCCATCGAATTATAAGACGTTGTCACGTCAAAAACTTTTGAATGTTTGATGATTGAGGCCGTAAGAAAAATGTTTAAAAATAGTTTTTTGAACATTCTGTGATATAAAAGTTCGGCAAGTCCTTGCAAACTGACGCATGCGCGCGATGCGCTCGAAGAAGTCCGCCGCGCATGCGCGTTGATGCATTTCTAAACGCAGCTGTCTGTTTATCATTATGACAAAATTTTGACAGTTCGCTCGGACTTGCCGCGAAGATGGAAAAAAACCCAGGTCAAACCAGTACTAATTCACAAAAGGAAATTTAAGCTAAAATACCTTGTTTATTGCCCGACGTTTCGACCGTATTGCAACGGCCGTGGTCACGAGTAGACTCTACCCGTGGGTTAGGTAAAATATGGTCGAAACGTCGAGCAATAAACAAGGTATTTTACCTTAAATTTTCACGCGATTAAGACCCGTAATATATATATTTTCATAATGTGTACAAATCGCGAAAGTTTATCAACCCTTCAAACAGAAATGTTCGTAATGAAATTAAATGTATTTTATTTCAAATTTCAATCATCTTATTTTAAACATAGAAAAATGTATAAAGAAATTAGTGTTTATTGACATCACTTACTATTGAACAGACTTATTGACATGCTGCATCAAGTGTTGCTGCTTGTCCAAAGCGATGAACGTGGCTCGTCCTATGTCATATTTCTTCAGATGTTCGACACAAGCTTGGGCAGTTTCCACTGTGTCTACTACTATGTTGTCTAAAGCACCGCAACATGTTGATATGGCGACGTCGTATTTTATGTCTATACCGCCGAGGTCACCCTAAAAACGCAATTTGATTTTTATTTTTACAATTTCCACAGTAGAAGAGAATTCTTCTAAAAGGGAGGATTTTACTAACATAGAAATCATAGATATTAAAATGCCCAGAGATAACAACAACCGGAAAACAAATAGAAATCCCGGAGATCAAATCTATACTAATATTATAAAGCTGAAGAGTTTGTTTGTTTGTTTGAACGCAGTAATCTCAGGAACTACGTGATCCGAATTGAAAAATTCTTTCACTGTTGGATAGCCCATTTATCGAGGAAGGTTACATAAAATCACGCTACGACCAATAGGAGCGGAGCAGCATTGAGAAACGTTGCAAAAACGGGGAAAATTTACGCAGACGAAGTTGCGCGGGACAGCTAGTTAGGAAATAAATGGTTCACAATTCTTGATATTTTTCCGTGTGGGCAATTATAGCAAAGACGAAAGATTTAAATTTTCCTGAGGTATCGCTAGTTTTAATATTAGCTGGCCTGTTGGACGGAGGTCGTGGGTTCGATCCCCACCCAGAATAAAACTTTTGAGTGATGGGCACAATGGTTTATTTTGTCTGGATGTAATTATCTATATGTATGTATTTAGAAATATATAAGTATGTTTATCAGTAGTCTGGTTTAAATAATACAAGCTCTGCTTAGTTTGGGATCAGATAACGTTGTGAGTTATCCCAAGATATTATTATTATTATTAAGAAACTAGTATTCAAAGGGCATTCAAAATAAATGTACATTAAAAACTCGCCACTAAAACATAGTAGTAGTAAAGATCGTGAGTCCCACATTAGGAGGGGTTAACAGGATTGCTAGAATCCTGTTAACCCCTCCAGCTAAGCTCAATGGCTTGTGTTAGGAGTGTGTTCACGTCGGTGGTATAATGGGTAGGATTCGAATCCGGGACCTCACGATTGCTAGTCCGATGCTAGCTACCGCCACATTAAGTAGTGTTTATCTTTCTCAATCAGAAATAAATAACTTACTAATCTTCCAAATATGCCAGGCAACTGTCCATTTCTTTTTTCCTTCATCAACGCATCCAGCACTCGACCGCGGGAACGATTAGCGCTCATTGCTTGGCGAGATTCTTCTAATTGGGCTCTAAAAAATAATTTAAAAGTAACACATTGACTTAAAGAAACGAAAACAAATGACACATTTATGACCTCATGTATGATCTGAAAAGGATAGCTTCAATAAAACAGTAGTTGGTCACGGGTAGACTGGTAGACTAGTCTACCAGTCTACCCGTGACCACGGCCGTTACAAAACGTCGGGCAATAAAAGAGGTATTTTAACTTAAATTAGTCACGCGATTAAGACCCGTAATATATATATATATATAGTGGGAAATCTCTTTTTCTTAGGGAAAAAGAGATTGAGGTGTCATAGAGAAGCATAAAAAATATTTTTAATGTCTAACCTTGTCACAATAAATCTATTGATGACATAATTTATGGTCACCATTTTTTATGACGATTATTTTATAGAAAACACCATATTTATATAGAAAAGACTAATGTTAATAAACTTTCGCGATTTGTACACATTATGAATATATATATATATATATATATATATATATATATATATATATATATATATATATATATATATATTTTATAGAAAACACTATATTTATAAAGAAAAGACTAATGTTAATAAACTTTCGCGATTTGTACACATTATGAATATATATATATATATATATAAATAACCGTTCTATGTAAAGGTTGATCCAGTAAGATTTTAAAATAAATGTTGATCCACCTTTTTGCAGTGTATAATTGGCTCTTTACAAATATAACTGATATACTTTGATCCGAATTTGAAATGGAAAGGTTGTTTGGGGATCTGCATCGGTCGCTTTGCAACATACTTGCCATCAAAAAATACATTAACAAAATGTTTTTGTTGATCCGTAACGGTCGCAAAAATTATACCGACGAGTCAAATGTGGATCCGTTTTATATTTATACTCATGCGCAATCTTACTAACTAACGTTGATCCGAGGTCATATTTTGACCTTGAACCCGTCGACGCCCGCGCGGTGGCTCCGGTCGACGGTCATTTGGGTGCAAAATGTGATTGTGTTTAGACGTGTGGTTACTGTCAGACAAGAAATCTGTTTGTAGAGGATTATTGTGATGGTTGGTAAGTATTTTTAAATATTTCTTTATATATACGAAATTACCAGTAACGTTTATTATAAAATTTACGAGTCAGAAAAGTAGATGCCTACTTGATCCCTTTTATTATCTACTTTGTTACTACTTACCTACCTATGCCTAGTATGTTAATATTATGTATAAGCCACGCACGTTGATAACAAAGTAAATAAACTGGGGTTGAAAAAAGTTAATGCCTATAAGGTGCTATAAGTTAACTTACTTTTTTGTTATATATTTGTTTGAAATCTGAAATTTTTGCGGTGGAGGACGGCACTCAGCTGTTATTGTGACAAGGTTTCATCGCAATATCAACGTATAATTATATATTGTATAATTTTTATGTTTTTTTGCAGAAAATATGTCACATCTTAATTTGCCTGGATTAGATTCTGGGTCTGAGAATACATCCGGTAGCTCAGTTATTTCTTTAATACCTACTATAAAAATTTGTCAAAATGATCGAATAAGATATGATGGAATGATGGCTCTTTCTGATAACTCAAACGATAGTCTTAATGAAAATTCTGAGCTGTTTAATCCTAGTGAGCAAATTCAGACTAGTGTAAGTACCTACCTACTTTATTCTATTAGTATTCATACTGAGACCTTATAATAAACTAGCTGCGCCCCGCGGTTTCACCCGCGTAGCTCACAATTGTGTTGGGTACAAAACTGAGTAGATAATTATTATTTGCAAAAATAGCATGACTGACTACACCCGTGTACAGAATTTGCGAATATTACGCACGGATCGATGTAACATTTTCACAATATTGTAGATTTATCAAAAATGGGTCAGCGGATTTCGATAACATTTAAAAAGGGCCATTTTTGAACTATATTCTTTCCAATAAAAAAAAATGATTATTGAAATCGGACTACTACTAAAGAACATTGGACATTTCCTAGATTTCCTAACAGAATGATAATTTTTAGAGCAAATAAAGCGCGTATTTGTAGTTTTTGAGATTTCGTGTTAGATGAGTCAGTGATGCACGATTTTATATATATAGATATATTTAATTTTTTTTTAATTTCAGAATGCAATTGAAAATGAAAAAGAAACTGAAGTTGCACTATTGACCAGAAGTAAATGCCATATTGATGATGATAATCACCGGAATAAATATGGACCTAACCAAAAACATTCTGTTGACGTATCGGGAATATCGTCACTTATGAATATGTCTAATCTGTCTGAAAACATACCTTCAGACATCTCTATAGATGTTCAACAATTGTTTCCTGATGATACTACTCAACACATACAGGTATTTATTTTATATGTCCTAATTGCTATTGACGAGACACTAGCAAAATTAAAATGATAACATACCTACATACATACATGTACCGAATAAATATTCGGGCTTTTTTTGCAGGTTGCGGCAGCGCTGACTGACTCTGAAGTGGGAGATTTTTCACCTAGTGATGAATCGGACTTTGATCCAAAAAAAGCGGGCTATAATAGCGATGATAGCTTAAATAAGGTGATACCACTTAACTATCACACAGCATATTGTTATTATGAGAAATATGTACGCGATAGTAGATTCTTTTTAATGCGTACCGAATATTAAGTTGGTACTTGTAATTGTTGAAAACTCCGACTCCATTTTACAAGTTTATTTTAAGTTAATTAATTAAAAATTAAAAAAAACTAAGTTTATATAATATTTAATTTTTTGTTTTAGTCTTTTGACGATGAATATTATGATGACCCAGTAATCGTTCAGTTGAAAAAAAATTGCAATAGAAAAGTAAAAAAGTTACAAGAAAGAAACACAGAAGACAATAGTGGGGAAAGGAGCCAGAACTTATCAACTAATGAGGGCGTAAGTGTACTGATAGAAGGAAATCCGGATTTTGAAGGAGGTAATGTTGAAAAAGACGTTAATAATATGGCGAAAAAACGAAAGTGGGACCGAAGAAATGCGTGTTTCTACTGTCAAGCAATTATAACAAATTATTCTAGACATCTTTTACGTAACCACGCAGATGAAATCGAAGTTCTTCAGTATAAAGCTATCAATGATAAAGACCCTAAAATACGAAAACTAAAACGACAAAAAATTACAGATAAATTGAGAAACAAGGGAAATTTTTTACACAATTCTAAAGTGAGCTTTGATCGGGACGCTCATTTAACCTTATTACCATCAAAACGAAGCAACCAGGGTACCTCTAGCCCGTCAACTTACGCTACTTGTAAAACATGCTTGGGCACATTTAAAAGATCTTCATTTTTCAGACATTTAAGAAATTGTAAAGCTTCTGAACATGTTATTCCGTCACTTAAAAGAAAAGCATTGTTTAATCACAGCTTAACAATAGTTCCCAATATGGTGAACGCTTCCATTGAGCTAAAAGAAAAAATATTGTCGCATCTTCGTTCTGATGAAATTTCATTAGTAGTTAAAAATGATCCATTAATCATAGCATACGGTGCTCGTCTCTTGAAAAAGAAAAAAGAACGACGTAGTCGTAAAGCGATTTGCTCCAAACTGAGGGATTTAGCTACTCTTTTAATTTTATTGCGGAAAAAAGACACAACTATTGAAAGTCTCACTGATGCGATTGATCCTGAAAAATATGAAACATTTGTAAGTGCCATAAAAGAAATGTGTGGCTTTAATGAACAAACAGGCATGGTCAAAATTATAAGCATACCCGCACGTATGCGTCCCGCTGTCTTGGGATGTGTTGAAATACTATACACACAGTCTATTATGTGTCAAAATGAATCCACAGCTTATAAGGAAGCATATAAAAAAAAACTAGATGACTTCAAATATTTAATTGAAACCAATTGGGAGTGGGAGATTTCGTCGAATGCTGAGAAAAGTAGAAAACGAAATCACTTAACCAAAGAAAAAGTGATGCCGTTGGACAGTGACATTAATACCGTTATGCAAAAAATCCATAAATTAGAAATTAAATATGCGAGCAGATTGAGAAAAGATAGATGTGTTTTAAATTATGAATTATTGTGCATGGTAACAATAGCTCATATTATAATGTTGGATCGAAAACGATCAGGTGATGTAGCTGAAGCTGAACTTACGTTTTACGTGAATAGAAAGAATGAAGAAGTGCCCGAAAAGGTTTTGGAAAGTTTAACAGTAGAGCAGAGGAAGTGTATTAAAGAATTAGACGTATTTCAGATTCCCGGTAAAAGAACAAGGGGTGTGCCTATTTTGCTAACAAAAATAATGAGAGAAAACATAGATTTAATAATAGCTTGCCGTGAAGATTTAAAAATTCAAAGCTCCAACCAATATTTATTTGCAAGACCTGGTACACAAGAACCTTTTGAGGGCGGTAAGTGTTTAGATATGATAAAAAAACAGTGCAATTTGAAACGCCCCGAAATGATTACATCCACCGGAATGAGACATCATATTGCTACGATGTCCCAAATTCATTCTAAGCAAAATGATCGTTATACTGAGCAATTGGCAGGATTTCTAGGGCATAATATATCGGTTCATGCACAAAATTATAGATTGCCTATGCAGGTACTCCAAAAAGCTGTTGTAGGAGCTCAACTCCTAGAATATGAAAATACATTAATGGAGAAGAAGGGTCACAGGAGAGAAACAGAAACGATTACATCTCAATCATACCAAGAAACTAAAAACTTTGAGGAACAGACGCCATCTTCAAAAAGTCCGGCAATAGAAAGCGACCAATCTAACACCTTACTTACAAACCCCGAAATATCTACCAAAACATCAGAAACTACAGTCAATAATAACATGAAAGAAATAGAAATTGGAGACTATAATGAAGTAAACGATAACAAACAAGACAATCAGTACAACCAAGATCCTAATAATAAAGACCCCAAAATTAAGCCAAACAGAAGCATGACAGAAACAAAATGGTCAAGTAGTACAAGTGAAAGCGATATTGATGATGATAAACAGATTCAGAAACGAAGTAAAACTAGACGAACAAAAGTAAAAAATATATATCATAAAGATTCTAAAAATAAAAATATCAATATTAAACCAAAAAACAGAAAGACAAAAATAAAATGCTCAAGTTCAAGCGATAGTGATAGTGATAATCCAATTAAGAAACGAAAAAAAATCAGTCATAGAAAGTGGTCGGATGAAGAGATAAAATTAGTAAAAACATATTTCCAATCATACATAAATAAAAAGATAAATCCAGGCAAAAGCAAATGTATGGAAGTTATAAATAAAGAACCTATTCTTCAAAATAGGACTTGGATGCAACTTAACACGTATGTTAACAATATTTATAAGAAAAAGTAAACATATTTTAATGAAGATTCTGTGTGATACATCAAGTTCCTCTTAATATTAATAGTAATTGTATTGATCTCATAACAAGGGCACATGTAAATGTCTCCTAAATGTTAGACTGATTCATTTAGTTAGTAGTTTAGTGATAGTACTTACCTATTGAATGAGTAGTAAGAATATTTGCTATGTGATTTTTTTTTCTATCTGTTAATGATTATAATTTTTGACTGACTGATTATAAATATTTTAACGATGTTTTTCAAGTTATGTAATTAATAAAAATATTGAGAACATATTTTTTCTTAATATCTGGCTAATAATAATGTTTGTTACATATGTTAGAATTGTCGATTCAAGCTGGGAACATACTATCGGACGCGGCTGACGGACGCGACTGACAGCCGCAACTTAGCAGTGTGCACAGTGTTAAAACATTTGGCGCGCCAGATCTCTCTCAGACAAGGTCAGCGTCCGCGAATTATGTCCGACTAGCTGCGCCCCGCGGTTTCACCCGCGTAGTACCCGTTCCCGTGGGAATACGGGGATAAAATATAGACTATGTGTTATTCTGATTTATAAGCTATATTCCTGTAAAGTTTCATTAAAATCCGTTCAGTAGTTTTTGCGTGAAAGAGGAACAAACATACATACATCCATACATCCTTACATCCATACATCCTCACAAACTTTCGCATTTATAATATTTGTAGGATTAGTAGGATAGTGTGCACGGCTCACTGGACATTCACTATCTAGATCGCGGCTGTCAGTCGCGTCCGATAATATGTTTCCGGCTTAAGTAGGTACCTATAAACGAAATGTTATTTATGTTATTTTTTCTTATTTATGTTATCTTTTTTATTTTCTAAATGTTAGTAATGTGTAACGAATTAAAGATGTTCATGTAATGTCTCCTACATGTTAGACTGATTCATTTAGTTAGTAGTTTAGATAGTACTTACCTATTGAATGAGTAGTTAGAATATTTGCTATGTGATTTTTTTCTACCTCTTAATAATTATAATCTTTGACTGATTATAAATATTTTGAAGATGTTTTTTATCTGATATGATCTTTATCAGATCTGATATTATGATAATTTCTAACGGATTAAAGATGTTATATAATAAAAAAAATATGATTGATAACAATTGTTTTTTTCTACATGTCACCCAAACTCAACTGTGATATGATGCGATAAGATCATTTTTTGCCTTTCAATTATCAATTTAATTAATGTATGTATCCATACTACTTAAACATTATAATAACAATTAGAAATTGTCCTTATATACGACTATATCTAGTATTGGTTGGACTCTTGCGAGGGCTAGTCTGAGGAATGGCCAGACCTTTGTCAGTTACCCAACGTCCAAGCAGTAGCTAATCAACGATACGGTGTTCCGGGTTGAAGGGCATTGTTTGCAATAACGGGGCTTCGAGACTCTAGATCTTATATCTCAGGGTACTGAGTGCGATACAATGTCACATACTCTGTATGACATTGAGCTGCTGGCATGCATGCAGCTGGGCACGAAGCTTAAAATCGGCTAAGCGACAAACTCGTGTCGTCAACAAATTTACTTACATTACATATATCATAGATAAAAACACAAAAACTTAATAAATAAAGAAAAGTTAATGATTAGGTGGTCTTGCAATAAATTATAGGAATTAAACCATCCATATACATTGGGTATGTCCAGTAGGAGGACTTGCTGCCTTCTGATTGGCCCATTTGAATCGGATCAACAACTATCGGAGTGGATTTGTATATTGGATCAACATTTCGGTTGCGTTTCCTAAACTTCAACGGAGTAAATCGTTGATCCGGCCGGAACCACATTTGTATGAAAAATATTACATTGGATCAACAAAAACCACCCGGATCAACATAGGTTTTCGGATCAACAAAGTGCTCGCGATATAGCACGCATGATCAACAATTGACGGATTGATATAACTATATATATATATATATATATATATATATATATATATATATATATATATTCATAATGTGTACAAATCGCGAAAGTTTATATTATAAATATGGTGTTTTCTATAAAATAATCGTCATAAAAAATGGTGACCATAAATTATGTCATCAATAGATTTATTGTGACAAGGTTAGACATTAAAAATATTTTTTATGCTTCTCTATGACACCTCAATCTCTTTTTCCCTAAGAAAAAGAGATTTCCCACTTTCAAGAAATCTTTGAATGCATTATTTATATAATATTATTATTACATGAATTATTTTTAAAATCAAAATGTAGTCTTCTTACAGTAAGATATTGATCTGATTTCATTGGTGGGAGTGTGTCCGACTGCTACGCAAGAGGTCATGGGTTCGATTCCCACACGGGACACCACTTTGTGTGATCCACAAATTGTTCCACAAAAAGTCTGCGTGTACTTTGTGTTCGTGACTTGTATGTTTGTAAAGTCTCCCGCGACACAGGGCTTGTACCCTACTGCGGGAGTCGTAGTGAAAAAAAAAAAAAGAAAAATCTTTAATATCTAAGGTAGTTGCCGTCCGTGTGGCATCGCCGTGGGACATCATATATATACCAATATAACATACCTCAATGATCTAGTCTCATTTGACACTTTGGTTTCTTCCTTCTTCAATGTTTGCAGTTTGGTCTGTACTTCTCCTAATTTCTTCTCTTTGGCTGGCACACTTGATGTCAGTTCGTCTTGTATTCTGTATTTAAAAATGACATTATTGTTAAGAATATATCTATTCAACAAAGTGTAAATTAATCCATGTCCGACCCAAATGGGGCTTGTAGATATTCTATTAACAATGCTGAAAATATTGAAAACAAAATGTCAAAACATTTTTATATTGAACTAGCTGTCCCGCGCAAAAACGGAAAAAATTTACGCAGACGAAGGCCTGCGTAAATTTTCCCCGTTTTTGCAACATTTCTCATTGCTGCTCCGCTTCTATTGGTCGTAGCGTGATGTTATATATAGCTTATAGCATTCCTCGATAAATGGGCTATCCAACAGTGAAAGAATTTTTCAATTCGGATCAGTAGTTCTTGATATTACCGCGTTGGAACAAACAAACTTTTCAGCTTTATAATATTAGTATAGATATTAAAATACAAAATTTCAAGATTTCTTATTATTTCCTTAGGACTGTTTACAATTATAACAATATATACCGCTGGGGCATGTTTTGCCATGTAAGTTCCGTCAAGAAACAAACGTAAATCAAATTGGATAATGATACACTAATGGATCGGACAGGGATTGTATACTATATAGTTACTAGGTAACATGAGTTTATTTATAAAAAGTTGTATCAAAAGAAATTGGATATTTCTCGAAACAAGAAAATAAAAATCTGCAACATGATTAGTTTTGGACATTGGACACCACTTTGTGTGATCCACAAATTGTAATTCCGAGTCTGGGTGTAATTTGTGTCCGTGACTTGTATGTTCCCCGCGACACAGGACTTGTACTCTACTGCGGGAGTCGAAAAATAATATCGTGAGTGTAAAAGGTGACCTTCGTGACTCAGCCTCTTGCGCGAGTGCTGTCTGCGAGACACAGCGAGAACACTGGCGCGAGAGTGTACAGCCGCCATTAAATGTATTAAAAACTATAACTATATAAGTATCGGTAAACAACAGTAGGACTTAAAAAATAAATTATTATAATAAAATAACCCGCCTGCACAAAAAAGATGGAAACAAGATCCCCTAGATAATTATATAATTTCATGCAGTCGGAGGCATTAATGAAGGATGCACATAGTAAAGTGCCTCCATTTTTTTATTTAATACTTTTGTGATTCTAAGATGTAACCGATATAACAACTAACTTTTATCACAGCTCACATCCGCCTTGTTTGTTTTTTTCAAACGTCACATATCTAAGAACACTTGGGCGACCAAGACGAATCTAACGACGCCTTAATTGTATAAATCCGTTCAGTGGATTGTGAGATATCAGGTAATAAAGAATATTACATACATACATACAAGATACGCGCGAAAAACATAACCCTTTTTTACAGTCGGGTAAAAATTGCATAAAACTATTTAGAAATGGTCAATAAATGTATCTAAAGGCAAAACTCACGGATTCTTTTCTTCTATCGCTGCAGCAGCATTCTCATAAGCCTCTTTGATTTTCTCCAATTTTTCCATTTCTTTGGTTTCTGTGCTCAAATATATTTTGAGTTCGGACTCGGCTAGCTTAAAATTCTTATTGGCTTCGTCCACTATCTTCTTGAGATCCATTAGTTTAGCTTGAAACACGTCTTTTTGTTCTTGAAGACCTTGCGTTTTGGACCTGCAAATATCTATTTATATAAACAAAACAGAATAGCCGACATGTTTAGCAAGACTAATTCGACATTGTGTTTCAAATATTCGTTGAAATTCAAGGAAGGTTTTTATGATGAGAAAAATAAGACGATTGACCGGATCTCTGTTTTTTTTCTTTCCATCCAATCTGAGGAGTGAATTGGGGGGCCTAAATTCAATGTGCCTATCAGTAGGCGCAACGTGACTGTGACATTTTCTCGTGCGTGCACATGAATATTGATTTATAAAAAAATCTACCTACCTTATTTTTTATTTTTTCTGGGCGATCCACACGGGATACCACTTTTAGTTATATTTCGGGACTTAATCGCGTGAATTATTTAAAGGTACGAACCCTTCATTCACCCGACGTTTCGATCGAATTGCACCGATCGTGGTCACGGGTCGACTGACAGTCGACCCGTGACCTTAAAATACCTTTAAATAATTCACGCGATTAAGTCCCGAAATATAACTAATATGTATAAAAATCGCGAAAGTTTAAAAACAGGATACCACTTTGTTAATAAGTTCAGTGGTGAGGTACCAACATGTGTTATGTTGATAAATAACTTTTTGCTCGGAAAAGCACACACATAGAAATGCGAATCTTCGGATTCTAATCAAATTTTGATCAACAATTCAATGAAAAATATTAAGGTACTTTTTTCAAAAAAATCAGTTATGTATCATGATTGCCCGCCGGTGACATCGCTTTAACCATCGATGACCGGCTGCACTCACGAAAAAGTGTGACGTCACTGCTCACGTTCCGCCTGCTGATAAGCTGAAGTATGGTGGCCGTCGGGCGCACGCGCACGGGCCCACTAAAGCTGTCACAGGCATGGTTGTTTACATCAATGTCACCAATGTTTTGGCGATTGCAGCGACATGATGCAATTGGAAATTTAAAAAGGTGTCACATGCATGGTTATTTATTCAATGTTATCAACGTCATAAGAAAACTTATGACGTTATCACGTAAAATTATACTCTGTAAACCGACTTTACAGACAATCATTTTTTTTTCTTTTTTAGGGTTTTTATTCCATAGAATTACGTACTAACTCTTCACCAGAGTCTACTGGCATACCGTAGACTCTTCAGTTAGTATGTAATCATGTTGTTTTGTCCTATGACGTCATGTTCGATAGAACAAATGGGAAATAACCGTGATTTATATTACTAGCCGCCTTTGTGCCTCTGTGGCGCGGTGGGAGTGTATTCGACTGCTACGCAAGAGTTCGTGGGTTCGATCCCCACCCAGGATAAAACTTTGTATGATGAGCATGATGGTTTATTCTGTGTCTGGGTGTTGTTTATTTATAATATGTATCTATTCAGAAATATATAAGTATGTTTATCAGTTGTTTGGTTTCCACAGTACAAGCTCTGCTTAGTTTGGGATCAGATAGCGTTGTGTGAGTTGTCCCAAAATATTATTATTATTATTATTATTATCCCTTCTTACTTTATATTACGTATCTAAATATACATACCTAACACTAGCCATGGCAGTTTGTAGCTCATCCTCAGCAACTTTCTTATTTTCTTTATGTTTGACGAGTAACTTCTCGCAGTCTTCTATCTCTCTTTTATTCTTTTCCGGGATCTGAAATATACGTTTTTATATAAAACTAGCTGTACCCGCGATCTCGCCCGCGTTAAAATAATACGCAGCCGCTGACATCATGTATTGTTAAAATGCTCTCTGTAATGAAGCAATAACAAAAGTCATAATAGTTCTTAAGAACACTGCTAGATGGCGCTTGCGAGGGCCCCACTCGTTGCACATGAGTGAGGCCCTCTTAAGCGCCATCTAGCAACGTTCTAGGAAAAAAAATACTTCTTTTTATCATATTTATGATAAAAAATGGTATTAAACACTAATTTTAATCGGGACTTAATCGTTGGTACTCTAAATGTTAGTTTTATTAACTAATTAGTATTTTGATTTTTTTTTGTTTACCTAGGTAACTAGCCTATTATAGAATGGGCATTTGTAAGTGAAAGAGACAGAAAAAGCACACCTTTCCTATCCCTTACCAATATAAAAAAAGATTAAAATAGTTGTTAATTATAGAATGACACTACAAGATAACACAAAACAGGATTTTAATAAATAAATTAATATATACGTCTATAAAACAAATACACACTTAAAAAATAATAAACAATAATGAACGAAATATCGTATATCATACTCGGGCTTAAATTATCGTACATGTACGATAAATAAAGTATAGCTACGAACCTCTCACTAATACTGGTGTCACCGATTAAAAATAAAAATAAAAAACGTAGATAACTTTTGATTCACATTTTCTAAAAATCTGACAATTAAAACTATGCTTCTTTATGATACTAGCGGCCCGCTCCGGCTTCGCACGGGTATAAAATATATGGATGTTATTATACATATAAACCTTCCTCTTCAATCACTCTATCTATTAAAAAAACCGCATCAAAATCCGTTGCGTAGTTTTAAAGATTTAAGCATACATATATAGTGATAACACACCAAATAACAGGAAACCAAGCCTGAACGCGACATTTCTTTGCGATATAGCCCCCATAAATAGCTGCCCTGATATTTTGTGAATTTTGTACAGTAGGTATACAAAATCCATTTGTTAGTATTACAATACTTACGAGTTCCAAATCCATGAGCTTTCCTTTCTCCTGTTCTAATAGTTGATCTAAATTCTTTTTCTTTTTATTAGATTGTGTAAGATCAGCTTGTGCTGTGACTGTCTTTTTCTTACATTTCAACAACTTCTCAGCTATTTCCTCTTTTTGTTGTTTGAGTTTATCATATTTTCTGAAAAAATTAAGTACATTATGTTTTTTAAAAGGCAACTCCACTAAAGCCATTTTCAACATTTTCTTTTAAAGATAACTAGCAATGTGGGATTGAGTCCCAGATTACTAGCAATCTTGTTAACCCTTCCAGCTGAGCTCAAGGCTTGTGCTAGGAGTGGATTCACGTCGCTAGTATAATGGATAGGATCCAAACCCGCGACCTCACGATTGCGAGATCGATGCCTTAGCCATTAGGCTACCGGTGTTTCTTAAACATTGGCGCCTAGCAACTCAAGTATTATTGCTTGAAGCAGCAGTTACTTAAATGAAAATGTATTCTTACGACATAAAAACGCATTAAACCGATTAGAAAAGACGAAAAAATGTCCCCCCTCATTTCTGTTCGTTCGACGTGATTTGACATCTGCCGGTACTACAAAAAAATCGGTTCAGTCTTAAACTACTACAAAACAATGTATATTAAAAGACGGGCAATAAAAAAATGTATTGGAACTCATACTACATCTCGGCTCGATAGTGGCAGGTTGTCTGTTTCGAGTGTTGAACACCTGAAACAGACAACCTGCTACTATCGGAACTGAAATATTTAGCAACTAATGACCAATTGAAGAAGAAGAATAGGGTTTTGTACCCTGTTTGAAAGAATAGTTTAAAATTTTGAAAAAGACACAAAAAAATATATTTAGGAAAATAAAAACACTCTTTCCTGTTATAAAATTACATTAAAATTTAATTGCATATATACATATTTCATTACATGTCTTATTTCCGCGGAAACGCTGATGCCATGTTATAACGTCATATCGGCAGAGACCAATCAGATTGGTGTTAGTCGGCGTCAAATACAGTGTCGGCAATGCCATCTATGCTGGCTATAGGGCAACGTAACCATTATTTATATTCCGTGAGCACTAGATGGCGCTTTTTTCTATGCGCATTTAATTAGTAGGTATGACAGTTTAGAAGACATTATGATGATGACAGATGACAGCAATGGGGATGTTGACTGTCACGTCAAATCAGTCTCTTTTTATGAAATGTCAAAACGACAAGCTCTATAGAAATGTGTATGGAATAGCAACCTATGACGTCATAAGTTCCTATCGTCAAATTATTACTTTTAGTATTCGTTTTCTTGCTTTTAAATTCGAAAACATGTTAAATTGTAAAAGTACACTTATTTTCAAAGCATTTTAAGATCTACTATTACCTTAACTAATTAAAGTAAAAATTGATTGCAAAGCGTGAAAGAGAGTAAACACTCGTTCAGCCTTTGACAGGTATTGTCCTCAAAGTAGCGTTGTCTCTTTCTATAGAGTGGTCAATTTTGTGAGGTTACGGCGCAGTCCAGTTCCCTACGTAATTGGCCTAAATTACGTCACACGACGGTGGCTTGTATCACGCCATAAATAGATTAAAAATTCCAACTTTTCATTTTAATTAATAAAACAATCATGTTCATTTATGAATCGAAATCAGAATATCTATGTTTATTTCTACGTAAATTTTAATTTTAATCCAAATTCATAATTTATTTGACAAATTTGATTCAATATGCTTAGGTTCCTTTCTATAAACTACTATCAATGAATACTTACTGTGTTCCAGCCTTAAGTACCGTAGTTTTCTCTTGCAATTGCTCCTTGACTGCATTCATATTTTCATCAATTTTAGCCAAGCTTTGTTTGAGTTCTTCCATTTCTTTCTCTTTGCCTTCAATTATTTTATTTGTTTCGTGTCTAAAATAGAATGTAATAAATATATTAATTCACGAGCTGACCCGCGCAATTTCGTATGCGTAAATGTTCCCCGTTTTTGCAACATTTTTCATTGATGTTCCGCTTCTATTGGTTGTAGGATGATGTTATATAGCCTTCCTCGATAAATAGACTATCCAAGACTACAAGAGTTTCAATTCGAACCAGTAGTTCCTGAAATTAGCGCCTTAAACCAAACAAACAAACTCTTTAGCCTTATAATACTGGTATAAATGGTTTCTACCCGGTTCAGTTACGGAGGCTTATCCCTACAGAGACTAGTGGCGATGAGATACATATGGAAGCCGTGAGGAGCGCGCCCTTCCTTTGCGGGGCCGCCCGCATTGCCACCACAGTAGTATGGGTCTTTACAGGGTCTAGCAAGCTGTTCGCAACATTAAAGAGTCACCTAAAACACCCGCTGCAGTCACATTTTCAAACGTGATGGGTTGAGCGGCATGATGCTGTTATTCAATTCACAACTGATCTTAGAAAAGTTTGTAAAGTTCTTAAAGAAATACAGTGTTGGAGGGAAAGCACAACGGCTGCCAAAGCCAATTTTGAAAATTCTCCTTTGAGCACACTATAATTGCGAGTTTATTATCACTCTGTTTACACTGAGTGACATTATTAACCATACGGCACATTAAGAGACACAGAGACATTGTATGAAACATAAACAAAACTTTTATTTTAAAGATTACATATTAATATTTTTGTAATTTAATTTTTAAGTAATTATTTCTTACTTTGTATATCTGGTTTCGGAATCTGTGTTACTCTAGGCTTGAACATTTTTATATGTTCAGGATTATAAAAACCACATAACATTTTATACTTACATATACTTCTGCAGCAACATATTCCTAGTCCTCAATGATGTATTAGTGAGATTCATCAAGTCGACTGCTTCTCTCATTGGTTCTTCTAACTTTTGTTTCTCCTGTTCAACTAGACGGACACGGTTTAGTTTCTCTTTTCGAGCCTCACTGTATTCCTCTACTTTGGCTGCTAGTTGTTTTAGAGGCTCCTGTAGAATGAAATACATTTATTTGTAATGATTTTCGCACCTGTTTTAAGTTTAATAGATCCCGCTCATGGCTTTTCTAATTACAATAAATAACTTTGACTGCCTCTGTGGCGTGGTCACTGTTACGCAATAGGGTGGGGGTTCGACTCCCACACGACTTTACTCACTTTATATCTTGAAGTGCCAATAATATCTTCAAGATATTCCAACATTCCTGACTCATGCTCATTTTGTCCTTTAGGTTTCATCATAGCTATTTGTTCTACTTCACCCTGAAATAAAAAGGTTGATATTTACAAAATGATTTTATTTTACAAAAATAATATACTTTTAGGGTAACTCATCAAGGTATATGATCTATTTAAGTATAAGATTTCTTTTAATACTGTTCAATGGTTCTTCTTTTTAGCAAAAATGGAACCCTTACAGTTTTGCTATTTCTGTCTTTCTATCTGTCGGTCCACATGCCACAGGCGTTTAACTCAAAAACTATAAAATGGATATTGATGAAATTTGATGAAAAGGTATCTTGTATTAGCCGCTACTTAGTTTGATAGCTAAATAATAAGAAATAAACATTTTTAGGGGGGCACTCCATACATGTAACAGTAGCTGAAAACATTTTTGACAGGTATTTTAAAAACATTTTAAGGTTTTTAATATATTTTTTTTTTTTGGATTTAGTGATTTTTTTGGAATTAATCACTCCAAAAGTTGCATAAATTATAAATTATGTCTCACTCCCCCTTCTCTTTTGAACCATGTGACCAAAAAATATGAAAAACATAACAAGGTATATGTATATTACATTAAAGAATGCTTTAAACTAAAATTATTTTTAACATGATTGGATATACCATCATTAAGTTTTTGCCGAAAAACTGTGTTTCTCACCAAAAGGCCGTAAGCGCCTTGAACATACACTCTTCTGCTGGTGCAATTATTGAAATCTATTTTTTTCATATGTACATGAAATATGTACAGACATGCTCTTGCCCAGTTTTTTTTTTATTTAAAGGTACTCACCCATTTAAAGGAAATAGATCATAGGCTACGCCAGATTGGGAAATGTTCAAACAGATGAAATGTACACACATTTGCAATTTAAAATATGAGGTTTTTGGAAATCATTACTGAAAATAATAAGAGCAGCTAGGCTGTCATTTCAGTATAGGCCAGGCCTTATTAAAACTAATGTCTCACCTGCAATATAAGAAACCGATTGTGATCCAAATCAATGCCATGTGATCTCAACATCTTTGCTACTTCCTTGAATTGTACTTTTCTTCCGTTTAATGTATAGTATGAAGAGTTATCCTTAAAAGCTGTTCTGGATACCACTATCTCACTGTTAGGGACCACTGTGAAGTCTTCACCTTCCTGTAATTTAAAAAAAAATAGGAGTTCTTTAATAGTTGACCTAAATACCTACATTATTAGATAGATCAATATGGCAAGAGGTTAGACAGGAAAAACCAAGAGATTTTTATATAAAGTAATGTACACACAACAAGTAGATTGCGTCAGATACCCCAGGGATCAATTTTCATATTTAAAGCAGTGTAGTTGCAATTAAGTTTCAATTAAAACTGCCATTTTTGTATTCTTGTAACTTGGGGATCGATCTCGAATACGCAATACATCGATGATTAACTTGGAAAACCCACATAAAATGTAAAAGGTATGAACTAAACATACGCTACAGAAACCTCTATTGGCTTTTGGGAAGAAATTCCAAACTCTCCATAGACAACAAGCTATTAATATATGAAAGCATATTAAAGCCAACCTAGATGTACGGTGCTTAACTCTGGGGAAGCATTAGCAACTCCAACATATATATATTACAAAGACTCAAGAACCAAATTCTTAGAACCATATCAACTGCTAAATGGTACACAACAATTATCAAAGTTCATGAAAACTTAAATATAAAAACAAGTAAAGAGGAATTAGGGTATTATTCGCTACAAAACAAGACTAGGTAATTACACCAATAACTTAGCAGCCCCGTTAATAATAGACCAGAATGAAATGTGTTTGAAATAACATGCTATTCTGCAACTTGACTAAATAGAGTATATTCTAAGAGCTGTTGCACTCAGTGGAGTACACACACAACATGATATCCTGCGCTCATCAGATTTGCTTACAGTCCAAGACTGATTGTAAATACACACAATAGAAAAAAAAAAAAAATGAAATGCCAAGACGAGTATACATTGCTTGCACTTTAAAAAAGTTATCAATCTTATGGAGAGACAACTCTACATGCACTAACCTAACACTTTCTAACTCTTATCATACTGTATAGCATTGTGTGAATCCTATTCTTAAGTTATCTACAAACACTACACCTCAGTCAAAATGTGTGGCCTTAAATCTATACTAATATTATAAAGCTGAAGAGTTTGTTTATTTGTACGATTATCTCAGGAATTACAAGTCCAAATTGCAAAATTATTTGACTGTTAGATAGCCCATTTATCAAGGAAGGCTATAGGCTATATAACATCACCCTATGACTAATAGGAGCAGAGCAGCAATAATGTTGCAAAAGTTGTGCAGGTCAGCTAGCCACATATAAAGATACATACCCCATCAATAATTTGACAGAAGTGCACTGCAACAGACGCCTTAGTAAGATTAGGAAACTTGCTAGAGGAATGGATAAGAACTGAGATCTTCTTGGACCTGATCTTCGTAGCTCGGTAGCCAAACACAAACAGCATGGAATCAATAACATTGCTTTTACCACTGCCATTGGGTCCGATTATTGCAGTAAAACTCTGTAAACAAAAATAAAATATACATATTCAGTCCCTATAATTTTTATAAGTTTTTCTAACAAGATAATATGACCTCCAACACTCCATCCAGATATGGAATAGGTTTTTTTTATTTAGATGATATCTATTTGGGTGCCTACTACAGGAATTTGATGTCAAAACTATAACACGCCTCTGTGTCGTAGCGACAAAAGGAGACTAGCACTTTGCTACTCATACATAACAGTTGTAAAAAAATTGTAAAGAACTTTTTCAAAATTTTAATTTATACCTTTTTTATGTAACTTTGCCCTACCAGCCTATGAGAATTGAAAAAATATTTATGGACAAAATACCTTGTGAAACGGTCCCAAAGCTTGTACACCAGCGTAACTTTTGAAATTATCATTCACAATATGGGAGATGATCAATCTCGGGCCTTTGGTGTCGAAACTTAATGCCGGAGCGGGCGCCGGCGGTATGTATATGTCCCCTATTCGTATGCCACCTTCATCCTCTTCAGATATATGGTCTATTTCACCATTTAACAAGAAATCTTGCTCAGAGCCCGAAGCCGCGCCATTCTGATCTTCATCAACATCCATTGGCTCCTGCTCCACTCGTTTTTTCTTTGATTTCTGCATACTGAAGTTAATAGCCTTACTTAGCAATGAACGTGTATTATTCTTTGATTTCCTTGATAATCTTGTAAAGAAAACTGCACAGTTTTGAACAGAGACCGTTTACAATACAAAAAGATAAAAGCGCGACTTTTTTGACAGTTGAGTTAGTCAAATTATTTTGACATGTTTTGAAAGAAAGAAAACATAATTATTGTTGGCAACTCCGTTTGAAAGAGAAAATGAAATGTAAGTAATCTGTAATGGAGTGTTACTTCGGTTACTTGGTGTTACTTTATTGCACTCATTTAAGATCATGATCGCATTGTACCCTGTTGCACTCATTTTTTCTGTTCCATGGTTGCACTTGGCACTGACTTGCTTGAAATGTCATGGACTATTATGTAAGTTTTTTTCCCAAGTACCTAATAAATGTAAGTAGAAGTTCCACAAGCAATTGAATGTACAAAATTACCAATTACATTTTTTAGGTTCCATAATCCATTTGTTCCTAATTTTCTTTATTGTATTTTTTTTACACTGTAATTTTTTTTTAGTGAAGGGTGAGTGTGTCGGTAGTATAATGGGTAGGGTTCGAAATCGTGGCGCTTGTCAGCGCTTTTTCATATCCCACTTATTGTACTATACCTACTTAATATGTAGTGTACTACGTTAGTATATCCTAAGTCTATGTAGTGTACCTTAGTTATTATGTAGTGTGCGTTATCTCAACGAATAATTAAGTTTCATATTTTTATTTATTATTTAGAAATTTTTAAAAAAATGTAGCTTCAAATCGCGTCAGCAATGATAAAAGCGGCGGTAGCCAAATGGCTAAGGCATCGGAGTCACAATCGTGAGATCGCGGGTTCGAATCCTACCCATTTTACTACCGACGTGAACCCACTCCTAACACAAGCCATTAAGGTTTGAGATATAGAGGTTATCAGGATTGCGAGTAATGAGTCTTCAATCACAATCCCACAGTGCAGTAATAAAAAAAAAGTAAATATGGGACCACAGTGCAAGACATGTCAAGGAAAGGAGTGGGTCCCTAACCTCAATAATACTAGTACGCGTACTAGCACTAAAGAACAAGGTTTCCCAAACTGGATTACACGGAACCCAATGGTTGCGAAGAAAAGTCGCACAACTACAAAACAGGTTGGAAGCTAGCTACCCCGTCGTGGTTGCCCCATCTGGGTAACCTTGAACACCCGTTCATGGTTGCCCCATCTACGGGGTTGCTTAGCTAGGGCAGTTTTAAATCAGAATTATTAAATTAAAGATATATATTTTGACATGGTCTTGTCAAATATCATGTAATACCCATTTTAAATTAAAGCTAAACCAAAGCTGTCTGGTTGAAAATAATTATAAAATAAAATATATATCAATCAACTAATTACCTAATTACTAACAAAATTTCAGACAATGTTTGTTTGATGCCAGCTTTTTGTTTTTTCTCCATTATGGAGGTCATTTATTTAGAACTATAGGATATTAATGTGCTAGTTTGTCAAACCATTATGCATCTTAAAACTTTTATCAGATAATCCTTTACAGTGGCGTAGCAAAGGGGGTGCGGAGCACCGGGCGCCACCATTAGAAGGGTGGCAAAATTCACTGACGGTCAGTCAGACAGTAAATTTTTCAAGAAGTTAGCTTTTACCTACTTGCATATATTAAAATGTCCCTCCCGCTTAAAACAATTGTTGCAAATCACGAGTATTGGTCGGCCCTTGTTTGTGTTTAGACGTGTACATGCACAGTGTTAAGGTGTTCGCGCGAGGCTTATGCGGTTTTTTATTAAAAGTCTCACGGAAAATATGAACAAAATCGGTTGCACTGCTTCCTAGTTCAAGATCCCAGGGCCGCCAGAGTCCAGACATAACTCATTTTCTGTGTTCAAAATGTGCAGGATAGAGTAGTGTTAGTATACAGGGTGTAACAGAAAGTCTGGGTGGTCATATTCAAGGGTCGTCAAATACACATACACATACACATGATAAATAACCTGTGTACCTAATCTTATCAAAATATAAGAACCTTAAAATTTTACGTCATTTTTAATCAGTTACTCAAGTAACTACCAAAAAAAGCCATAACATTCTTGACAGTTCTCTATGGCATCTTGCTTATACAATACTTTCCAAGAATATGGAAAATATCACAGGTCCTTATGATTCTTAACCATAAGGACCAGGGAAACCAGCTTATGAGATTTCATCTTACCGACCTATCAGCCATGTTCCAATACTATCTAAGCTATTTAAAAAACTATTATTATAACGACTAATGTTTATATTGGCTAACAAAAATATAATCCCTGACCACCAGTTTGGTTTTCGAAAATATCATTCAACAATTGAACAATTATATATAATTGACGAGTTGACAATGTGATCAGAAATACTTAGGAAAATTAAGAATACTGTTCATCAGCGTTCTTAGACATCCAGCAAGCCTTTGCGTCAGATACCTGGGAATACACCTCGATTTACAATTAACTTGGAGAACCCACTTAAAACGTAAAAGGGATGAACTAAACATACGCTACAGAAACCTCTATTGGCTTATGGGAAGAAATTCCAAACTCTCACTAGACAACAAGCTATTAATATATTAAAGCATTTTAAAGCCGACCTACATGTATGGTGCTCAAATCTGGGAAAGCGCTAGCGACTCCAACATAAATATATTGCAGAGACTCCAGAACCAAATTCTTAGAACCATATTAAACGCTACATGGTATACTACAAATATCGAAGTTCGTGAAAACTTAAATATAAAAACAATTAAAGAGGAGGTTCTTAACACTATTATTCGCTATAAAACAAGACTAGCTAATCACCCCAATAACTTAGCAGCCGAGTTAATAATAGACCAGAGCGAAACGCGTTTGAAATGGCGTGCTATTCTGCAATTTAGATAAATAGAGTCTATTCTAACAGCAGTTGCGCTCAGTGGAGTATACGCTTAACATGATGTCCTCACCTCCCACTCATTAGATTTGCTTATAGTCCAGGACTGATTGTAAATACATACACAATAGAAAAAAAAATTACAAATCTCGTAAATAGATAGGTACCTAGGTAGGTACTGCAAACTTTTAGGCGCGGAATGGTTCCCTCGGCGTGTGCGACATGTTGTCGTCTTAGAGGTAAGTAGGTACGAAACGAATCGGCAACGTCTTGCTTGATCTTGCATACGCACACCAACATTATTATTTTTACGAAGTCGTAAGGGCGACAAATTATGACTCCGCCCCGGGCGATAGTGACTCACGCTACGCCACTGATCCTTTAGTAATTTTACTTAATCTTTTGTAAATACTTGCGCAACTTTATATTTTGTCGTAGGTATATTAACATCAGCACCCTGTCTCAATTTCGAACCAAAGAAAATAAAACAATAACTAAATGATTGTTTTAAAACTTTTGCGATTTTTATACAAATTTGATATATTTCGGGACTTAATCGCATGAATTAATAAAGGTACGAACCTTTTATTTACCTGACGTTTCGATCGAATTACACGGATCGGTGCAAACAAATTCTAATTACAGCATTTCATTTGGACATGCCCCAAGGAAGTTCTTCAAAGAATATCATATTTTATCGGAATACACATAAAAAAAATTCAGCTGAAAATAGGCTTCCGTTTACATAGTAACATTAAGCCACTTTAACCTTTAGACAGAAATTAACTTTGGTGCTCATTTTTTTTTCAAAAGAGTATAAAAAACGCTCAACACTGACAGAAATTGGATCAAAATTATGAAGAAGTGTTTTAACTTTTGTCCTGGTTTGGCAACACTGTTTTGAATATGTCATAACAAAAATGGCGAATCGAACCGTGAAAGACGCGAAGTCAATACGGGGCACAAATCCTCAATATTTGATAGAAAAGATCATCAGATCCCGTATTTACGATTCTAAATACTGGAAGGAAGAATGTTTTGCCTTAACCGCAGAGCTCATGGTCGACAAGGCCATGGAATTGCGCTATATCGGCGGCGTGCACGGCGGCTTCATATACCCAACGCCGTTTCTGTGTTTAGTTTTGAAAATGCTGCAAATTCAACCTGAGAAGGATATTGTAGTAGAATTTATCAAGAACGAGGAGTTCAAATACGTGCGTGCGTTGGGCGCTTTTTACATGAGGCTTACAGGATCATCAGTAGATTGTTACAAGTATTTGGAACCTCTTTACAATGATAATAGGAAGTTGCGGAGGCAGAATCGCGAGGGACAATTTGAAATAGTTCATGTGGATGAGTTTATAGACGAATTGCTTCGAGAAGAGAGACTTTGTGATGTCATTCTGCCTAGAATACAGAAACGGCCCATACTAGAAGAGAATAATGAATTGGAGCCGAAAGTTTCGGCTCTCGATGACGATTTGGATGAAGATATGCCTTCTGATGATGAAAACGTCGATACAGAAGTAAAGGAGAACAGGCGAGAAAAGGATAGAAGGGATAGAGACAGAAGGAGAGAGAGGTCAGTTTGTCTCTGCAGACATACCCATTGGTTATCTTGATTAAATGTAACATAGCATTTATGTTTAAGCCTCTGAGGCGCGGTGGGAGTGTATCCGACTGCTACGCAAGAGGTCGAGGGTTTGATCCCGACATGGGACACCACTTTTTGTGATCCACAAATTGTTGTTCTGAGTCTGGGTGTACTGTTACCATTTATTGTACGTTAGTAAAGTTCCCAGCGACACGGCTTGTACCCTAATGCGGCTAATCTTAGGTCAATGTACCTAGCTTTTTACAATTTTGTGGGAGGTTGAACACTCGATTCAACTGCCTTGTTGTGAGTTTGCCTGACTGCTATGCAAGAGGTTGTGGGTTTGATTCACACACATGATGCCACTTTGTGTGATCCACAACTTTTTTTTTTTATTTATTAACGAGGATAGAATCACATTATGATTATGTCACCCTCATGCAATACATTATATCTCAAAGTCTATCTATTCATAAATACTAGTTTGGCTTTCTCCGATGATGGTGAAGCCAGAATGCTATTACATTTCCCTACATTGTAACACCCACCCAGTAGTTGCTTTCTCTGATCCCTATTACGTACACACTCCATTAGAACATGATATACATCCTCGACAATGTTGCATAGTGAGCAATTAGGTGTTTCAATTTTACCCATAACAAATCCAAAGCTTTTCACTGGGATGTGCCCCGAATGTAGTCTCAAAGCCATGATGGTGTCAGCTCTGCTCATATTGGCCTGATCAATCCATGGTAGACGAGAGACATTAGGTTGGATGGTTTTATACCATATGCCTTTGGTCAATGACCTCACATTGAAATGTTCTGACCACAATGTAACACACTGTTCTCGAACTACATATAAGATGTCTGTGAAGTGGGGAACAAGATGTAATATTACCGTCCACACAATACGACCCACAACTTGTTGTTCCTAGTCTGGGTGTACTTTGTGTCCAGGATCATCTCCCCGTCTAATCGTAATTGTCGTAGATGACGACAATAAAGCAATTGCAACCAATGCCTAGAGAAATGAAACTTAAAGCTAAATCCTTATCATTTTAGCCAGATTAAGGATAATCACCTTTTGTCTCATCACATATTTCTTAACTTTCAGGTCAAGAGAACGCGGCGACAGACGTGAAAAAGAACGTAAGCGCGAAAGATCACGAAGCCGTGACAGGGATCGTAGAAGAGAGCGAGAACGCGAACGGGAACGTGAACGCGAGAAGGAGCGAGAGAAAGATAGATCTAGGGACCAAAGAGAAAGGGACAGGGATAAGGAGAGGAGGGACAGAGATAGACACGATGGCGATAGAAGAAGAGATAGAGGAAGATATTGATGGAATAAATTTGCGTGTAGTTTTAATGGTAGTTTTATTTTGTGGCACAAGTCATGATCATCATTAAGGTGACCCACTGCTATGGTCGGTGCGGTTTCCGCACTTAATCCTGGGGTGGCTGTTACTCCAAGCCTAAACTTCTCAGGGTATCCGTTAGCGACCTTGGTGACCCCAGGGTCTCTTTCCGCATCTGTGCGACGCTGGCGCACTCAAGGAGCACGTGCGCCACTATTTCATCAGTCCCTATTCAAGCTCTGCTTATGGGACTGTCCATTGCCTTCATCAAGCTTTTGCTCTCCTCAAAATAATCGTCTGACAACCCATCAATGTTTTTTTAGGGTCCCGTAGCAAAAATGGCAAAACGGAACCCTTAGTTTCGCCATGCTTGTCCTTCTGTCCGTCCGCAGCTTAGCTCAGAGACAGTTAGTGCTAGAAGGCTGTACTTTTGTATGGATACACATATTACTTACGCCGACAAAGTTAAAGAATAAAACTAAAAAAAATTGGAGTCGTGTCCCACTCCCCCCTAGATGCAGCTAGATGGTTGATATTGGGTATGTGAAAAAATCACGGTAGTAGTATATGTAGGTAGTGACATTAAAAGGAAAACTATCACAGCTAAGTAGGCTTTACAAGTTAACGAGTAACAGCAGACAAAGTGAGAAGTAACAAAATTTTCGTACAGATTCCATTGAACAATACTATTTCTTATTAAGCCGCATTATTCGGATGGGGGAGGGGAAGGGGGGACTACGGTGGCCTGACATGCACTTGCCAGGTTTTTTATTTTTGAAAGATAACTGCATAAATGTGGGATCATGGGCCCCACATTATTAGCAATCCTGTTAACCCCTCCAGCTAAGTGGCTCAATGGCTTGTGTTAAGAGTGGGGTCACGTTGGTAGGATTCGAACAGGCGACCCACGATTGCAAGTTCGTAACCATTACATACGCTATATCGCCCGCTTGTTGATTGTCACATCCAAAGAGGTCCCATACCATATTATTCTGAGCGTATATCAAAGTCAAAGTCAAATATCTTTATTTCGTAAAATCAGGTTAATGATTATTTGAAAACGTCAAATTAAAACATACCTACTAAAAATTTTACAAAACTATGTTTGAAAAAAAAAACAAAATGAGGTTAGGTGGCAGTTCCAAGTGTAAAGCTCATGAGAAGAAGCTGCCAAGAAACTCATGTGCCACTCTGATTATAAATTCTATATCACTTTGATTATAAATTCATAAACATGTTATTTACTAACGAACCTTAATTTCTAAAGGTTAACACAATTAGCCAATAAACCACTTAATTAAATGCAAACTGTATATGGCTGCAGAGTTCGTCCACTTTTTAGGGTTCCGTAGCCAAAATGGCAAAACGGAACCCTTATAGTTTCGCCATGTCCGTCCGTCACCGCACGCACCTTTGCTCTGAGACTGTTAGTGCTAAGAGGCTGTAATTTTGCATGGATACACAAATTACTTACGCCGAAAAAGTGATTTTTTACTTTTTTTTTCTTACCTACCCCATCGTGTGGTGTATCATTAGATAGGTAGGTCTTTTAAAAACGTGTAGGGGTTGGTTTAGATTTAAGGATCCGTGTCCATATAGGATATTAAGGTTTAAAGTGCATCACAGTTTAGTGTGTATCACAGCTAAGTACAGAGAGAGTAACGAAAAGTAATACAATTTTCGTACAAATTCCATTGAAAAATATTATTAGGTAGATATAACGTTGTAAGTATGAAACACTTAAGCCACATTATTCGGATGGGGGGGGGGGGGGACTACGAAACCCTACATTGTACGTACCTAAATAACTTAGAAAATAGCCTAGGTATCACAGAGATGTATAGATATCACCTGTTATGGTAAATAATAAATAAAACAATTTTTTGAACTTCACATTATATTATAAGTATAATATAATTATAATTTTGTCTAACTAAATAAATATTTACATTTATAGAAGTTGTCTACAATACTATATACATAATATCAATTGTATTTATACAGATCGGTTTACAGCACAAAATACCAAATATACAGAGGGTAACCTTCAAACAACGCGGAAGTAGACATCGCTCACCGAACACAGAATGTCTTTGAACGAAGAGATGTCTATATGTGCGTTGTTCGGGGGTCGCCTTCTGTGTTTTCGGTATATTGTGTTTATAGGTCATTATGGATAGTTCAACTCATCTGTGCGCTTACAGTTTTAATTTGTGTTGCAGTGACGCGGCAGTCGTCGTTCGAGCAACGCGTATTGTACGTACATACAGTCTGCATCTAACAATGTCACCCACACTTATCTGTGCCCACACATAGGTTGAACTATCTATACTAGATACTTAGCTATAATGTCGGTTGTCTTATCAAAGCTGTTATAACATTGAGGCAGCAAATATAAATACTTACTGCGAACCCTTGAGGTTCATTTCCGTGCATTGCGGCCGATCGCAAGCCGCGCGCGGCTTACGACAAGCGGCTGACGCGCGCAGCCTATGCGTTAATAGTCAGAGTGCGCGCGCAGCCTACGTCAGTCGTCGGCCGCGCGCGTCTGACGCTTACCTCGGAAACGGCGCCATACATTCTCATACTCTGACTATTGTCGCATCGGCCGCGCGCGTCAGACGCTTGTTGTAAGCCGCGCGCGACTCGCGATCGGCCGCGATGCCCAGAAATGAACCTTAAGGTTAATTACCGTGCATTGCGGCCGATCGTGAGCCGCGCGCGGCTTACGACAAGCGGCTAACACGCGCGGCCTATGCGTTAATAGTCAGAGTGCGCGCTCAGCCTACGTCAGTTGCCGGCCGCGCGTGTCTGTCGCAGATTTCGGAAATGGCGCCATACATTCTCATACTCTGACTTATCGCCGCGCACGTCAGACGCTTGTCGTAAGACGCGCGCGGCTCGTGATCAGCCGCAATGCACGGAAATGAACCTTTAGCACAGTCCTTGCCTGTGGTGTTCAAGGAGAGGAGAGACTAACGGGGATGTGGGTGGGCGACGAACAAACTGTCTATCCAACCACTCCTGTCATCTCGCATTGTAACACCGCAGACAAGGGCTAAGTTAAACAGTCACATTCAATCTTCTTACGGTCAAAGTACATCGATCAACTCGTTAAGGGATCGGCACCGTATTAATTCGAGACGATCAGTATTCTTTGTAGGAAACTACCTTACTTGATTGCTTCTGTGGCACGGTGGGAGTGTATCCGACTGCTACGCAAGAGGTCGTGGGTTCGATCCCCACCCAGGATAAAACTTTTGTGTGATAAGCACGATGGTTTATTGTGTCTGGGTGTTATTTATCTATAATATGTATGTATTTAGATATATATATATAGTATGTTTATCAGTTGACTGCTTGCCAGAGTACAAGCTCTTTGGGATTAGATAGCGTTGTGTGAGTTGTCCCAAGATATTATTATTATTACTGTGAAGCACACGAACAGTCAATGGCGGCGGTCAAGCGCGGCGAGGAGATAAGTCGACGATACCTTTCCGAGTTGAACAGTGTGCTATGACCACAGATTACCCCCTAATAGATTCCGCATGCAGGGCAACAGACGCGCGCCACTCATACTTGATTTCGCTAGCATATAAAACAATACCTAAAATCACGACGTCAGTGACGACCAACTTCACGACCTATGACCACGTGCATTTAAAAATAATTATAAAAATTGCTTTGTGCGTATATTACCCTAAAAATGGCTTCCTGTTCTGTGAAATGGTGAGCAAAGTCGGCGAAGACTTCAAATTACCAAAAAGATGGCATAACATTTCACCGGTAAGTAAATTTTAATTTAAGTAAATATTAAATTGACTAATCAGCGGAGTTCAGTTTATTCTGGTTAGTTATTTAAAAAAACCCTCAAAATTTCGAACCCGTTGATGTCTTTTTAAAATGTCCCTTTCACTCATTAGCTAAATTATATAGCATTCCTGCTCTTACGATGATACGTGTATCGATAGTGTTGGGATATCGGATGATGTAGGTCATTATCGATGGTTTGTCGTAATCGTAACTAGGTCATTTGAAATAGTAAAGTTAAAGTAGGTATAAACAACAAGCTGTGGCCCGCGGCTTCGCCCGCTTGAATATCGGTTAGCGGCGAAGAACTATATGAAACACTTCCTTGAAAAAATATATCGCTGATGGCAAAAGCCGTAGGGCCAGACGTTCGGAAACGACTTTGGTTAATACTATGTAAGGATATAACAAAAAGGAACCTTCTTTGCTTTTTGTACGAGTATATCCTCGTTATCTTAATTTTTTTTTTATTTGAAAGGGTATGCCATTGAGTTTATGCATTATTACCACCATTATCAGAATCTAACGATGGAATATCAGGGAGATCGAGAGATTACCTTGAATCTTAAACTTATTTATCATTTACTCAGTCTTTGCTAAGACTTATAATTTACTTAGGTCTTTGCGTCGAGTAAAAAGAAATTACTGAACCGATTTTCACCAAACTTCATTCAACCGGGCTGCAGCAGTCCAGTCCCTTATAAAATTACTTACGCAATTAATTTGATTTAGTAATAACAGTAATATAAGTGAGATATGTATTATTTTAAAGATGCCCCGAGAGGAAGAAGAAATGGGTAGATGCAACCTTTCGTGGGGAGAATTGGTTCCCCACCCATAACAGTGTTATTTGCTCAAGACATGATGCAATCAAGACAAGATGTATCATATTGCATTTGCAATTATATTTCTGTTTTTTTTTTCTTCTTGTGTATTTTGCTGTGTGTTAGTATAAGAATTCATAAATGTTTAATGTATAATGTATATTTTAACCTTTCATATTTTTTATTATTACTCTTTTGATAAATACTTGAAGAAGTTATATTTAAAAAAAATAGATTTTGATAGTAGCTTAGTTTTATTTTACACCCATTGAATAAAAATATAAAATTATAATGTATCATCATTGATCATCCTCCGAACCTAATTAAAACCTACATAAAATAATAAACCAAATGAAAGTAATCTAATTCCATATTTTAATATTTTATCGACAACCTATTCTCATCGCTGTCCCATCACTATTATTCGTACCACTCGAAGTTTGACCTTGAAATGACCAATCATAGCGCACTTGTACCGTCCCGCGCGTCCTGTTCCTTCCTCCAAAATGAGTGAACTCGGTGGCGAACAAAATTATAGTAATGCGGAATCTATTAGGGGGTAATCTGTGGCTATGACCTTTATTCATAAATACAGTAAGCGCTCTTACGCACTAGCGGCTAGAGGTTCATTTAAGCGGTCAGCCACCTCACGCGGTTTTAATAGCGGCTGACCGCCACATCGGCAAACCGCGTCAAACGGCTGGATAAAAACTCAACAGCGGCTCACCGCAAACTAATTAAACCACGTAGACGAATACCTAAACAAGATAGCGGCCAGCCGCGAAGCGGGTGGGCCCCTTTTTTTAACCGGGGTTAAAGTTTTAAGGCGTTATAAGCAGCAGTTACATACCTATTAAAATATCGAGGTGTGGAATTGCTTATCGGATACTCGTCAATGTGGCACATTGGGAGAAGCGTTTATTATTGAATGCCATTCAATTAAATAGCTTAAGAGCCAATGAATGGCTACTGGAATTTTGCATAGACAATCCCTTAATACCTACCCTACCTACCATTCATGAAATTTGCTAAGAATCTGGTAGACGATTTTTAAATTTTACAATAAAGACTTTTCAAAGTGCCTAATAAATTATGAATACACCATCCGTTAGATACAGGAGTTAAAAATTTATACAGGCTCTTTTATATGATTTGCGTGGTATCGTTTTTCGTTTTTTTTTATGAGATATGAGGGGTAAACGAACAAGCGGCTCACCTGATGGTAAGTGATTACCACTGCACATGGACATCTACCACACCAGAGGTGTAGCAGATTCGTTGCCGGCCTTTAAGAAAAGAGTAGGCTCTCGCTTTAAACGTTTGCCGTTGTTATTATACAACCATTGTAGGTACTACAGACTTCGTCAAATATATATATATATAAATATACTAGCGGCCCGTCCCGGCTTCGCACGGGTGGACACGGGAAACCTCATTTCTTTAGTAATTGCGACTATAAATTGAAATGTAAGCTATCCTATCTCTCAAGTTGGACCAAACTGCATATTGTGTGCAAATTTGAACGAAATCTGTTAAGCGGTTTAGGAATCCATCGCGGACAAACATCGTGACAGGAGATTTATATATATTAAGATAATTTAATTTCTATACATGATGGAGCTGACAATCCCTCGTTGGGGTCGCACTGGGCTTAGTGACCCACTTTATAAATAGAAGCATAGGCGGATCCAGGGGGGAGGCACATGCACCCCCAGATGCAAGAGGTCGTGGGTTAGATTCCCACACGGGATACCACTTTGTGTGATCCACAAATTGTTGTTCCGAGTCTGGGTGTACTTTGTGTCTGTGACTTGTATGTTTGTAAAGTCTCCCGCGACAGGGCTTGTACGCAAAAGCGGGAGTCGTTTAAAAAAAATCACCCCCCCTCGTCATGCGTGCAACTTACACTTGGCCGGACAAACACCTCCGTCGTAAGCATTTTACATCCGGCCGGTTTACACGGCATACGGTGCCGTGTGGTGCCGGCTTAAGAATAGTACCACCCCATCTCTACCCGTGGGAGTCGTCAAGGCGACTAAGGGATTTCACCCCGGAGGACGGGCAGCAGCGTTCTCTGCGTACTTAAAGCCTTACTGCGATCGCCAACCCGCTCGCCAAGCGTGGCGATTATGGCAATTACCCCCAGGATCTACATACTAGTAGGTTCTACTGGGGAGACCCGTGCCCAGCAGTGGGCCATCATATGGGTTGATATGTACTGCATTTGCGTCTCGTGCCCACCCCCCATTATCAAATCCTGGATCCGCCCATGAATAGAAGATATAAAGGACTCACCATGCAAAATTCCAGGTTTGGTAACATACAAATTCATATAAAGTATAGTACATGCTGCATATAGTACATACTGCCATTTACGGATTAACGGCCGTTTTCATAAATCTATCTATTGTTTGGCTACTAGAGATAGATTTTTTATTTTTTACATATTTTGAATGAAGCTGAAGTTAAATAGAATATTGAAAACGGCCGTAAGACTACTATTTCATATTATTTGTAGTTTATAATATTTTGCCAATTACTTTATAAATACAATATTTGCATTTTTGAAAGATAAAAAAATTTGAAGTCCAGACCCAGGAATCGAACCTGAGACTTCCGTATGCCAAACCGGGGCTGAAATCGAACCACCTATCTGGACTATGTTATCCTTTGATGCTCGCGAGTTGGGCCCTCGCATGCGCCATCTAGCCGGTAGTTAAAGAACTATCACTGGAGTCTTCTAACACAGGCATTTTCTGCTTAAAAGGAGGCTCCAATCACAAATTTATGTAAACAGTTTATTAGACGCAATAAAACATTATTATTATTATTATTATTATCACGGCTTTTATTATTGCTTCGTTCAAAAATGCAAATATTGTATTTGTAGCTTGTTTTAAATAACGAGGCTGATGTCATTGTAAGATATTATTAACACTTGGACTGCCTCCGGAAAAATGAGTATTTGTTCATACATTGTATTATAAACCGACATCAAAAAGTAAGTTCTCAATTACCTGTCTGTTTATACAACAAGTTTATTTATACTAGGTTAACAGTTCATAAGTTGCTTTGCTTAAGTTATAAAATTATAACTCAATAGATAACAATCCACAGATATAATTTGTATTAATTTCATAATTTCTTCTGCCGATTTCAATACTCTATCGATGGATTTAATTACTAGAGCTCCATACAAAATATGTCCAATTTCTATATTTAGTAGCCAAAACCATAGATAGATACATTATTGAGACCGGCCGTAAACTGTTCAATCAAGATCGATCATTAGACGAATGGCGTTCGGATTGACGATCAACGTATGAAGCCGTTGTTAAGCGATTATAATCTGAACCTAACTCTATATTTGTCTCAATTCCACATATGACGTTATTTATAAATTTTAAAAGCTGTTCTTTTTTTAAATTGTTTTTTTTTATTCCATTTTCTCCGGGGATCTTCACTCTTCAGCACTAGAAGTGCGACTAACAGAGTTCTTTATAATGCCAGTTAGAGACGGCACTGTAAACTTGGGCTAGAATGTAGGCGCGTGCATTATGAAGATTCTTTGTTCTTCTCGTTTAATCCATTTCAGTAGACGGTCTACTGCCTTTATTGCTTGGTCTTTTTCCATCAGTGGGTCGAATGTCACGTATAGTTCGAAGCCGTGGGTCACCTGAGAAATAGATTATTGTTTGTATTTTTTTTTTTTTAAAGACGACTCCCGCAGTATGGTACAAGCCCTGTGTCGCGGGGGACTTTACATACATAGTCACAAACACAAGTACACCCAGACTAGGAACAACAATTTGTTGATCACACAAAGTGGTGTCCCGTGGTCCCGTGTGGGAATCGAACCCACCCACCGCGCCACAGAGGCATTCCACTGTTTAGGTCTGCGGTTCCACTCGCTGTTTGTATTTTGTGATTGCCATGAGTTTTTATTGCCAAGTTCTTTTCTCACGGCTTTACTTTTGTAAACTTGGCATAATGTATAATTTTGTCATAAGCGTTGCATTTTGTAACCTAAGTGAATAAAGTACTTTGACTTTTTTATTTATTGTTAACCAACGCGCACGTAAAGGAAGGTAATGTGTTTATTAGCCTATGTTTGTTCTCTTTCGTGGCATTGTAAACCGAACACGCGGGCCGATTTTGTGATTCTACCCTCTATGGATGTTTTAATTTTGAATGTCAGCAACCATGTTCACTGAAATTTTCAATACTTGTAACAAAGTTGAGAGAAATTTCTTATTTAATCCCATTACATCTTATATTGACTAAAACGTATCAAATAAAACATATATTGTCTCTGTCTAAAAAAAAAACAAATAAAAAAAAAGCGTAAAAAGCTGTATCTAATAATGTTTTTTTTAAAGAGGTAGACGCGACAGTGCTTGTACCTTAATGCGAGACTTGTTTAAAAAAAAAACAGTAATTAATTGAATTGGATTTCCTGCAATAAAAGTTGTAAGTGTGCAAAATAAATCAATTTCCAATTAAAATATATACAAAAAAACACTCACCCAAGCCAGAACAGTATCATTGGAATTCGACCTAAAAATCAACTTAGCGGGCGTCGACGTACAATGTATTTGAGTACAGAACTCCCTGTAATTCCTCACATAATCAATATCGGATAGCCTCTCAATTTTCTTCACTGTAATATCACCACCTTCTTTATGCCTAATCCTGTAATCTTGCAACTTATCTAGACTAATAGGATCAGAGCTAAATAACTGCGCAGTAGATTTACATTTGTACATAAAATGTCTTATTTCTGGTATCCCGATGTGTTTCAAAGGATTTGTTGTTGGTAATTCCTCGTTTCTGTTTAATGCGTCGTTGATGGCTACTAGGCAGTTTGATCTTCTAAGTTTCTCGGCTATTGTGTGTTTCGCTTGGGATAGTGGGAAGAATGCATCTCTTTGTACTGTTAGGAGTAGAAGACAGGCTTGGCAGTCCTCGGAAATGTATGATACGTGGCCATGGAGAAAACCTCTGAAAATGAATGAGTATGTTTGTTATTGGCTTTGTAGTAGTTGTTGTGAGTAGATCTGCTGTGTAAGAGGTTTTGGGTACGATTTCTGTGAGATCCAGAGTCAATTCTAAGTTTCTAATCTTTATGTTCGTTATTTGAATGTTTGCAAATCTCTTGCGACGCAGAGCTTGTACGAATTCTAGTGAGGAAGATTTCTTTAAACAATAATTAAATTTGAAAATGAGCAGACAATGTCTCGAGCATTTTTAAAAGCGAAGCGGTGCGGTGGTAGCTTAATGGTTACGGCATTGGACTCGCAATCGTAAGGTCACGGGTTCGAATCCTACCCCTTATACTACCGACGTTAACCTACTCCGAGCAAAAGTTATTTAGCTTAGCTGGAGGGGTTAAGAGGATTGCTAGTTATCTTTTATCTTAAGGGGGCATTACACTGAGAGAATTATTTATGCCAGCCTCGCTCTTCCGCACACAACCTTTACTTCACAGTGCGCAGGAGCGCAGGTCAAAATAAAGTAGAATATTCGTTCGTACACATGTTAGATTACGAACGCCATGACTATGACAATACGAAAATGCTCGTTTTTGCATTTCATTAAAGATTTATTTGCGGGATCATATTATGACATGTCCTTAAATTTCTTTATATCATCTACTAGAAAAGCTCTTTGACTAGTGACACATTTTTTTTCGTGTCCTAATATTTAGGTTTTCTATATAAATTTTTGAGAGAGCCGAACCATGTTTTGCGTAATCTACCCTTAAGACAAATACGTTTGTAACGCAATGATTATCTGTGGAGTTAAGTATGTCTATTCTACCACCATTAGTTTAGAAAGTTATATTGAAAAAATGTGAAAAAATAAAAACATCTTATTTTTTTTTCAGTCCGGTTTTTTACTCGCTCAGCACTCTGCTATCTGCTAGAACAAATTATCGCCTAGAATACATAAAAAATGTACTTACGTAGAATCAAACTTAGGCAAACAAATAGGCGTCCAGCTCTCCGCAGTCTTGAAAGATTCGGAACTCCTAACCAAGTTAAACAAGAGATGTATATCTGAAGGATGTAGAGTATACTTCTTCATACGAACAAGGGTTATTAACTGGTTGCCAGCTAACATGATAGCGAATACCAAGTCTCTGATTTTGTTGCAAGTAGTTTGAATAGCGCTTGTTATGTTCTCTCTTGCTTTTTCTGGTAATGGTAGGCATCTTACTGCTCCTGTAACCAAATATTGGAATGCGATTAATAGGTGATTATTCATTTATTATGGCTGGGAAGCCCAAATAGCTATCTTGGATTTAATCGAGCGTCGTGGGGACCTATTTGATTTTGAAGATTGTTATGGTACAAACAAAAAAGGTTTAGGATGTATATCCTTTCAATGAATGGTAAGGAAGCGATTACGAACACTAATTATGTTACATGTTATGAGTTTTAAGCAGTGCGTAGCCGTGTGTGCCTCATCTAGTTGCGGTGTAGTTAGTTACAACATCTGTGTACTGTTGACAAAGTTCGTTAGAATATTATTTGCATTATACCCACTTTGTGGCATTTAGTTAATTACTGTCACATTAACTTTTGTGCTGTTTACTTTTAAGTTAGTATTAATTAATTATGATAATGTACACTTTCCTAAGCCAATTTATTGAATATTGTTTCTCAGTAAGTGAATTATTGTTAATTCTTATTGAGAAAATTAAGCTCTTAAACCATATTTGTTTCCTAGGTAACCAAAAAAATCCAAAAGACTTGAATTTTTTTTTGTGTTAGATAGTCCATTTCTTGAGGAAGGCTATATAACATCACGCTACGACTAATAGGAGCATAGTATTAATGAAAAATGTTGCAAAAACGGGGAAAATTGATGCATTTTGACTGCCTCTGTGGCGCGGTGGGAGTGTATCCGACTGCTACGCAAGAGGTCGTGGGTTCGATCCCCACCCAGGATAAAACTTTGTGTGATGAGCACGATGGTTTATTCTGTGTCTGGGTGTTATTTATCTATAATATGTATGTATTTAGAAATATATAAGTATGTTTATCAGTTGTCTGGTTTCCATAGTACAAGCTCTGCTTAGTTTGGGATCAGATAGCATTGTGTGAGTTGTCCCAAGATATTATTATTATTATTATTATTATTATTATACGAAGTCGCGCGGGTCAGCTAGTCTTAAATAAAAGCTAGTCCAAAATGACAAAAACGGAACCCTAAAAATATTTTCACGAACGTACTCGTCTATTCGTGAAACACGTAGAACACGCGCGAGTGCGTTCGCGAACGCGTCTATAAACAAAACATGTGGTTGTTTACCAAAAACAACTATGTATGTGCACGCACCGCAAAATGTAAACAATTCTTGTTTATGTGCGTAACGTTCCCGAATCTGGCTCGAGTTTACTGTGCTCGAGTTTTCTGTATTGTGAAATTTTTGTATTAAAATGACTGAACAACGCGAATCTGTTCAGTTTTGAATACGATCTCAAAGCGTTCAGTTCGGAGGCGATAGTTGAACAGTGAATTGTACTGTGATTTCGTGTACATTGTAACAGTGATTTGTGTTAACTAGTAATACAATAAAGAAGTAATTGTGGAATTTGGCATTTTATTCGAACCTATCATCCTGACACGTACCTAACAATATCGAGCTGGAGTTGGTTAAAGTGATAAAATGCCAACATTTATGCTCGCCTTCGTAGCCATAGATTGCTGGTCACTATCGTCACAAAAATAAATTACAAAAATAAAAAAAACCTGCCTGCACAGAAAGATGGAAACAATATCCCCTACATAATTATATCATTTCCTGCAGTCGGAGGCACTTTACTAAGTTCATCGAGATTCATTAATGCCTCCGACTGCATGAAATTGTTTTTTTTATTTTTGTAATTTATTTTTTTATTTAATACTTTTTAGTGGTTGTAATATGTAACCGATGTAACAACTAACTTTTATCACAGCTATTGTAAAGTATTGAAGATTGAAAAAAGAATGGTTGCTCACTAGTATTAAAGTCATAATCAAGTTATACCTTTTTGAAATGCTTAAGATAAGACCTTTTATTTGATACCCATATTGCAGTATTCAAAACAACTTTTATTTTCATACCTCCTTATTTTGACATCTTACAGCCGCCATGTTTGTTTGTTTCAAACGTCACATATCTAAGAACACTTGGGCAATCAAGACGATTCTAACGATGTTTTAATTGTATAAATCCGTTCAGTGGATTGTGAGATATCAGGTAATAAAGAATATTACATACATACATACAAACATACATACATACAAGATACGCGCGAAAAACATAACCCTTCTTTACAGTCGGGTAAAAACAGACAGAACATAATTCAAATTCTTTATTGTACACAGAAAAAAAATATACAAACAATAAATACAAAATAAAAGTAAATATGTACAAAGGCGAGCTTAACTCAAAATTGAGTTTTCTACCAGCAAACCTTTGAGCTCTAGATAGTAGAAAGATAAACTTATAAAAGTAGTCGGAAGTGTAACAATAAAAGAAAAAAAAAAAAAAAGAAAAAATAGAAATTAAACCATATGTATAAATAAACAGTAAGTACATACTTACATACATAAACGTATGTTATTTCAAAATCATATAATATACCTAAATAAATACATATAATATATATATACATACCAGATAATACATACACTTACATATTAATATTACATAAATAAAATATTATAATACATACTTAATTAGATAGAGTGAAAATATTCATTTGTCCTTTTTTTAAAAGCGTTAAGAGAGAGGCTGTCACGTAAAGGGTGAGGAAGAGAATTCCAAAGCCTCACCGCTTTTATGGTGAAAGAGCTATCGTAACAGCTGGAGCTGTGAGCGGGAGTACTCAATAGAAGAGAGGAGGCGGAACGACAGGGTTTACCCCTGGGAACAAGAAAATTGAAGCGTTCACGTAGATAGGAAGGAGAGTTAGGATTGTGAAGAATAGTATAGAGAAGAGAAAGAATGTGTGAGTTACGACGCTGCCGAATCGGTAGCCACTTTAAATTTTTCCGAGATTCGGAGACATGGTCGTATTTACGTAATCCGAAAATAAAGCGGATACACAAATTCTGCAGACGTTCGAGTTTGTCAACGAGTTCCTCCCTAGCATCCAGAAAACAAACATCGGCATAGTCTATGTGTGGAAGTAGAAGAGATTGAGCAAGAGTAACTTTAGTTTGGAACGGTAAGAACTTCTGAAGACGTTTGAGAGATTGAAATGAGGAAAATAATTTCCTACTTATTTCCGTAATGTGGACATCCCATGAAAGATTTGAGTCTATAAAGACACCAAGATTTTTTACACTTTTTGTAAACGGTATATTAACTCCATCAAAAAACACTTGAGGAAGATTCTGGTGATCCAACAAATTTAACATATATCTGCCACCAATAATAATAGCTTGAGACTTATCTGGGTTGACTAGAAGTCCAAATTTTTTAGCCCATAAACTTACTTCTTCAAGGTCATTATTAATTGTAGTAACAGCACCAGTAATTTCATCAGCTATAAAGTGACGATACAGTTGCAGATCGTCTGCATAGAGATGATACTTTGAAGATAGGACCTTTGTAATAGCATTTATAAAAATGGAGAAGAGAAGAGGAGAGAGAACACCACCTTGGGGTACGCCAGTGGTTAAATCTCGCCATTCAGAGAAAATATCATCACAGCGAACAGTCTGTGAGCGACCCCGAAGATAGGAATTAAACCAGGACACTGCAGAAGAAGAAATATTCAGAGAAGCTAGGATGCCTAAGAGAAGGTCCAAAGTCAACTGAATTGAAGGCACTGCTAAAATCCAAAAGAACCATAATGGTCAGTTGTTTGTTTTCTATGGCCAGTCTTATATCATCAGTTATTTTAATAAGGGCAGTTACAGTGCTGTGACCACGTCGAAAACCAGACTGAAAAGGGCTTAACAGGCCGTTAGAGGAGAGATAGAAAGACAGTTGGCTATAGACAATACTCTCAAGAACCTTAGATATTATGGGAAGAATAGAAATAGGGCGAAACTGAGATGGTATGGATGGATTCGATACTTTAGGCAACGGAATAACGTGAGCCTTCTTCCATGATGTAGGGAAAGTGTTTGAATACAGAGAAAAGTTTATAATGTGAGAAATAATTGGTGTGATATATTCTAAAATGGGAAGAAGCATTTGCAGTTGAATGCCATCCTCGCCTGCTGCTTTAGTTGATATGGATTGGATAGATTTCTGAATTTCTTCTTCTGAGACTGGATGAAAAGAGAAAGAAGTACTAGTCGGCAATGGAAGACTGGAAAGATGTAATAAAGTAGCGCATTTAATATTGTCTGGAATGGTAGTAGGAGAGCTAGAAAAATAAGCAATAAGTGCATTAAGGTCTATATAGCTCCCACTGTTGGGGGAGGTTTGACGAATGCCAAGGGATCTAAGAAATTGCCATACTTGTTTTGTATTGAGATTTTGAATGGAGTCATGAATGTGGCGTCTCTTTGCATCTCTACACATACGACCGCACCGGTTACGCAGTTTTTTTATAAAGCAGCCAGTTATCTTCCGTTGGGAACTTTTTATATTTACGTTTGGCTTTATCCCTTTTAGCCATAAATGCTTTTATGTTTTCAGACAGCCATGGTGCAGGTAAATGTCTAACTCTTACTACTCTTTTTGGTGCATGCTTGTCGTAAATGGCCGTTAAGGTGTTAGTAAAAATAAGCACCTTATCATCAAGAACGTTGGAGTTATAGATAGGAGTCCAGTCAATGTTATTTACATCAGCTCTCAAACGTTCCAGATCCAAGCTGTTAAAGCTGCGAAGCAGGAGAATTTTACTCTTGCGCTTAGGAGGACGAATCTTATACGAGAGATATATAAGGTCATGATAAGAAAAAGAAGCGGGAAACTGTCCATACGTAACTACCTTACTGGGGTTAGAAACAAGAATAAGATCTAAAAGTGAAGGAGTACAGTGAGGAGCTCTGTGAGTGGCATTTAAAGGAAGAATTTGCATATTGACAGAAGATACAAGAGAACAGAGTTTGCGACTACGTAGCTCATCCTTCAAAAGACACGTGTTAAAGTCTCCGAGGATTATAAAGTGATCATAAAGCGAAGAGAAATATTCGAGTTTGGTTTCAAGAGCAGAAAAGTAATCTATGTGGCAGTTAGGGCTGTAGAACACACCTAGCAATACCTTTGAATGTTTAAAGTCGAGCTCGATAAACAGATGTTCAGCAGATTGTGAATATTCACTCGGTGACTGGTCAACACATTTATAAGGTATGTCACCTCTTAGGTAGACGGCAACCCCCCCACCCCCCTTGCCTGTTCTGTCATTACGCACCAGCTTATATCCCGGCAGAGAATATTGAGTTGAAGGAAGGACAGGTTTAAGAAAAGTTTCAGAAACAAGGACAGCATGGACTAGCTCGGAGTCAAAAGACGACAATAAATCCGAATAATGCGCGTGAATGCTTTGAGCATTAATGTGAACAGCGTTAAAATATTTGGGACAACACGAAAAGATAGAAGATAATTGGTCACGGAGGAGTACTGAATCATCGTCACTAAAAGCACTGGCGAAGCTCTTATCACTTGAACAAGAAGAAGAACAACAGGACGCAAAACTATCTTCAACATCGTCTAACATACTATAAATATATAAAATAATATATATAAATATATATGTCTATAAATAATAAAAAAAAATAAAAAAAAACTTAAATTTAGACTATCCTCTAAGCACTCGCAGGATAAAGTTACACACATTGGATAAAAAGGCCGATATTCAAAGTTACACAATTGCTTTTACACTAATAAACTGTTACTAAACGACAAATAAAAATAAACAAAACGTCAAGTGACAATTGTCAAACTAAAATTAATGTAACCTACAAATAAAAATAAACTTACAATTGAAATAATAATAAAAGTAAATCATTTCGCCGGCCTGCGAGGACGCGAGATTGTACTCGATGCCCGATCTTGCGTCGATTCTGTTGCTGGGAATTTGAGCAGAAGTTGTTTAAGCTCACCTGCAGACTCGATCTTTTGTCTGGAGTTGTCCGACACTTGTACCACGATCTTACCATCAGATGTCCAGCAGCGACGTACTCCATAGAGTTTCCGAGCGCTCATGAAAACTTCATGCCTCGGCTTTGTAAGAAACTCCGAAATAGTGATACCAGTGTCTTTTAATTTAGACTTACTGCGCCAGACTTCGGTCCGCAGGGCTCGACTTTCAAACCTCACCAATGTTGGACGCGGTTTTGTGGTGTTACTCCCCAAACGATGACAGGTCGCTATGTCCTTCAGCGAAACCTTGTCCATGTTCATCTTGTCCGCGAAGATCTTAATTACCTTAGGTGTAAGGTCACCGCCGCTCTCCTCAGACAGACCATGAAGCAGAAGAATCTTGCCACGGGATGCCATTTCATGCCGATCCAGTCCTACCACCAGCAACTCCATTTGAGACCTCAGCGCACTCAAAGTCTTCCAAATGAGGCATTTAAAGTCGGTGAACTCCCGGGATAAACTTGCTATACTCTTATGGACAGCCGGTTCACTGCTGGCATTCTTTAAGTCCTCCTCATATTGGGTCATTCTTGTTGTGAATGTTGATGAAAGCTCGTCCATATGCTTGAACAATTTTGTGTAGAGGTCTATGATGACAGATGGTGTAGTGATTGTGCAGTTTTGTGATAGAAGGAGAAATGTTAAAAAAAATAGTTGTGCAAAAGAGGATAGATAAAACTTAATGTTCAGGTAACATTTATATATGTTTTAATATATTTAAATAATTAAAAATACTGCAGAGCTCTTTTATTATGTGTAGACACCTCGACTACCCACAAAAAAAAAATATATATATATATATAATATTTAAATATTAAAAAAATATATAAAATTTCTTACCTAATAAGAACGCTGGATCCTTTTCCATAAATATAAGTAAGTGATCAATAAGTCTTTCGGCGCCAGACAATAGTCTTCTTAAATCATAATTTCTTCTTTGTTCGAATATTCTGTTCAGTTGTGTTAATGTAAGTACTGATACTATTTGATTAAATGCATACCTGAAAAAAAATACAGTTGATAACTAATATATAAAATTCTCGTGTCACAGTTTTCGTTGCCATACTCCTCCGAAACGGCTTGACCGATTTTGATGAAATTTTGTGTGCATATTGGGTAGGTCTGAGAATCGGACAACATCTATTTTTCATACCCCTAAGAGTTTGTTTGAATACAATAATCTCAGGAACTACTGGGCTGCACTGAAAAAATATTTTATATTAAATAGGTTATAACATCACGCTACGACCAATAGGAGCGGAGCAGCAATGAAAAATGTTGTAAAAAAAAAGGAAGAAAAAAGGGAAAATTTACGCAGACGAAGTTGCGCGGGTCAGCTAGTTTTAGATAAGAGATAATACGGCTCATTTTATATTATAGTAATGTTTATAGGCATTTCTCGCCAATTAATTTATGAATACAATAATTGCATTTTTGAAAGATACAAATATTTGAAGTACAGACCCAGGAATCGAATTCGAGATATCCATATGCCAAACCGGGGCCGGACCATCTACTATGTTAATAAACCGAACATCGAACCATCTATGTTAATAAACCGTCAATTTTTTCTATCTATAAATATTTAAGAATAACAAGAATATTCTTAAAGGGGAACATTTCTTCTAAAAAAGTTGTACACTGTATCTTCATCTATCTTTACTAATATTATAAAGCTGAAGGGTTTGTTTGTTTGAATGCGGTAATCTCAGGAACTTCTGATCCGAATTGAAATATTATTTTACTGTTGGATAGCCCTTTTATCGAGGAAGGCTATAGGCATAATATCACGCCACGACCAAAAGGAGCGGAGCAGCAATAAGAAAAGTTGCAAATAAGTGAGAAAATTTACGCAAACGAAGTTGCGCGGGACAGCTAGTATAATATAAAATGAATCCCTATTTCCCTTGATCACGAGATAGCTAGCGATCGACTTTACCGATTTCATTCATCTATTTTTTTAATACTTGTAAAAAAATAAGAAAATAAGGAAAAAAAAATAATGCGGGCGGTACGAAGATCGTACTTTTAACTCCGAAAATACGCCCGCCCGTTTTACAACCGACGGCGACGCGGCGACAGCGTATCACCGAAAAAATATATTTTTTTGGTAGTAAATGCGCCGCCTGCCCAGCGTGGCGATTATGGGCATTACCCCCAATGCACAAAGCACTAAGGCCACGGCCCCCAGTTCCCGGCAGTCACGCTATTCCTGGACATGGCGGCGTCCACGGTAACGGCGTGGCGGGGGGTGCTAAGAATCTCCGGGCTACGGAAGGCCACCACAACCGACTGACCCTGGCGACGTATAACGGACGCACGCTACGGCTAGACTCGCATCTGGCACAACTTGAGGTGGAACTTGGGAAGATTAGGTGGCATATCCTCGGGTTAAGTGAAGTCCGAAGAGAGGGAGAGGACACCATAACCCTCGAGTCAGGCCACCTTATGTACTTCCGCGAGGGAGACCAAAAATCCCAAGGTGGTGTTGGGTTTCTGGTAAATAAGTCCCTTTCTGACAACGTTGTGGAAATGTCTAGCGTGTCGAACAGGGTAGCGTACCTCATTATTAAGCTCACCGAGAGGTATAGCCTCAAGGTAGTGCAAGTGTACGCACCGACCTCGGCACATCCAGACGACGAAGTGGAGGATATGTTCGATGACATATCGAGGGCCCTCCACTCCACTACTAAGACCCACTACAACGTTGTTATGGGGGACTTCAACGCTAAAGTGGGAGTACAAAATTGCAGCGAATTGGTAGTAGGATCCCATGGATTTGGAAGCAGAAATCATAGGGGGCAAATGCTAGTCAACTTCCTCGAACGGGAGGGGCTCTTCTTGATGAACTCCTTTTTTAAGAAACGGCCCCAAAGGAAGTGGACGTGGCAAAGCCCCGACACTATGACGAAAAACGAGATCGACTTCATCATGACGGACAAAAAGCATATATTCAGAGACGTCACCGTGATCAACAGGTTTAATACCGGTAGTGATCACCGACTTGTCCGAGGCTCTCTGAATATCGGAACGTGCCCGTCTGATGAGGTCCAGGCTCCGACCTACTTTGCTCCAAACCATGATAGGATCCGAAGCGTTCCAGTCAAACCTGAATAACCGATTTGCTGCCATGGAAACCACAACAGACGTAAACCAGAAGCTCGTAAATGTGGTTCGGATACTCAGGGAAGAAGGTACGAGATTTTGTGAAATGCAGCGTAAGGGCAAGAAGTCAAAGCTTTCGGAAAAGACTTTAGGGCTAATGAAGGAACGACGTGAAAACCCACCCGTCACTTCGTCGGAAAAGCGCGCTCTAAACCAAGAGATCAACAGGCTTATACGACACGACCTTCGGTGCTCTAACACTCTTTTGATTAAAAGAGCGATCGAGCAGAACCGGGGGTCAAAAGTGTTCGTACAATCTCTTGGAAGAAGCCACCTGACGAAGTTGACCACAGCAAGTGGAGAAGTCGTTTCTTCGAAGCCGGCAGTCCTCTCCGAAGTGGAAGGCTTCTATGGCCGGTTATACGCTTCGCATGCATCTCGACCTGATCCTGAAAATGAGGGTCCTAGAGCCACTCTAACACGCCACTACACCGAAGACCTGCCAGAAGTCAACATTGACGAAATCGTGCTGGCTCTTAAACAGCTGAAAAATGGAAAAGCCCCTGGAGAGGATGGCGTTACAACAGAGCTGTTAAAAGCTGGAGGTAAACCCGTACTGAGGGAGCTCCAAAAGCTTTTTAATGCTGTCCTGTTTGAAGGGAGAACTCCGGAGGCGTGGAGTAGAAGTGTAGTCGTCTTGTTCTTCAAAAAAGGAGATAAGACCCGGCTGAAGAACTACCGACCTATTTCTCTTCTAAGCCACGTCTATAAGCTGTTTTCAAGAGTCATCACGAACCGCCTTGCGCGAAGACTTGACGAATTCCAACCACCGGAACAGGCTGGATTTCGGAGCGGATATGGCACCATAGACCACATCCACACAGTGCGGCAGATTATACAAAAGACCCAGGAGTATAATCAGCCCCTGTGTCTAGCATTCGTGGACTATGAGAAAGCCTTTGACTCGATTGAAATCTGGTCCGTTCTGGAGTCTCTGCAGCGATGCCAAGTAGATTGGCGATATATCGAAGTGATGAGATGTCTCTACGAAGCCGCCACCATGTCCGTCCAAGTACAGAATCAGCAAACAAAACCTATACCATTGCATCGAGGAGTGAGGCAAGGGGACGTTATTTCCCCGAAACTGTTCACAAATGCAATGGAGGATATGTTCAAGACGCTGCACTGGAAAGGGCGGGGCATCAACGTCAATGGTGAATACATTTCTCACTTGCGATTTGCAGATGACATTGTCATCATGGCGGAAACGCTGCAGGACCTACAACGGATGCTGAATGACCTGGCTGACTCTTCTGTACGCATCGGCCTACGGATGAACTTGGATAAAACCAACGTCATGTTCAATGAACATGTACTACCGGAACCGATAGCGGTGCACGGCGCCGTTCTCGAAGTTGTTCAAAAATATGTGTACCTCGGGCAGTCATTGCAGTTAGGTAGAAACAACTTCGAGGACGAGGTGAACAGGAGAATTCGGTTGGGTTGGGCAGCGTTTGGTAAGCTACGTCAAGTCTTCTCATCGTCGATCCCACAATGTCTAAAGACTAAAGTCTTTAATCAGTGCGTCCTACCCGTCATGACATACGGAGCCGAAACGTGGACACTGACGGTACGGCTGGTCCACAAGTTCAAAGTCGCTCAGCGGGCTATAGAACGGGCTATGCTCGGAGTTTCTCTTAGGGACAAAATCAGAAATGAGGTGATCCGGCAGAGAACCAATGTTATCGACATAGCCCACCGGATTAGCAAGTTGAAGTGGCAGTGGGCTGGCCATATTAGCCGAAGAACCGACAACCGTTGGGGTAAACTAGTTCTTGAGTGGAGACCGCGGCTTGGCAAACGTAGTGTAGGACGCTCTCAAGCCAGGTGGAGTGATGATATACGCAAAACGGCTGGCAGGAGCTGGATGCGAGAAGCCGAAGATAGAACAAAGTGGCGTGCAATTGGAGAGGCCTATGTCCAGCAGTGGACTGCGATAGGCTGATGATGGTAGTAAATGCCAATTTAACGTAGCCTGACTGACTTTATGGATTTAATTTAGCTTGAAAGGAGTCGTTAGATTCATCTTACTTGTGAGTGGCACTATACTGAGTATATCAAAATTAAAAAAAAATTATGGCAGATTTTTTGACCAAACAATGTTAGTTACGTATCAATTCTAACTAGTTGGGTTTTTTGTTTTATAAGAATTGAGATTGTACTCTATGCAAAACTGGTTTTCAAACTTATGTTTGTTTTTGTTCTAATCTCTGGTAGAATTTAGATTAATTTCAATGTGACTTTTAACTCGTAGATAGCTGATTTTATAGAGTCGAGAGGAAGAAAGTAGGAGAAAGGATTCTGCAGGAAAAGAAGTTTCTTCATTAATTTTAAGTGGAAGAAGTTTGTGGGTTATAGCTAGCAGAATTCGACTTACGTTAATTGCAAAACAAGCTGCGTTTCACTTTCATTGGACTTAGAAACAGCAACCAGTATCAATGGTCCTTTCACCAAGAACACTGCCTTGCAATCTTTTGTGGTGATAGATCTCAATATATCCTGGTTTTGTTCTTCAACTACACTCACTAAAGCTTGTATGACACCACATAGACCTGCTAATTTGTCTTCATTGCCATATCTGAAATTAACAAAAAATTTTTTTTTTTTATGTTCATACATGAAGGTATTATTTATTTTATCCCTACATAAAAAAAAATGTGTGAGACAAGAAATATTCTATCCCGTTTAATGACAGTGACGAGAAAGAGATAGAATAAGTAGGTTCCCTATAGTTGAATCCCGTATTTCCAAACAGCTTTTAAGATGGTTTTATATTTTGACTGCCTCTGTGGCGCAGTGGGAATTTATCCGACTGCTACGCAAGAGTTCATGGGTTCGATCCCCACCCAGGATAAAACTTTGTGTGATGAGCATGATGGTTTATTCTGTGTCTGGGTGTTATTTATCTATAATATGTATGTATTTAGAAATATATAAGTATGTTTATCAGTTGTCTGGTTTCCATAGTACAAGCTCAGTTTAGTTTGGGATCAGATAGCGTTGTGTGAGTTGTCCTAAGATATTATTATTATTATATAATAATATATCGCAGATATCTCGATCTGCTAGGTCGCCATTGAGTCAGGGACCCCTAGTCATTCAAATATTACATTTTTATTATTAATAGTCAATATTTTAACTTGTTAGGTTGCGGGTTAAGCATGCTGAAGTGGCAATGGGCTGGCCATACCTACTAAAGGATTGATGGCCGCTGGAGCAAACAAGTACTAGAGTAGAGACCGTGACTTGGTAAACATAAGGTAGGAGGGCCCCCCGCCAGGTGGACCGACTACCTTAAGAAGGTTGCTGGAATAGACTGGATGCAGAAGGCAGAGGACTCTATGCTGAGGGCCAGGAGAGGCCTATGTCTAGCAGTGGACCAATATGGAGCTGATGATGATGAGGAAATACAACCTACCTAGAATAAATAGGTTTGCCGGCTGAACTCAATATAAACACATGTTTTTCTTTGTTCACTAATTCAGGTGATTGTAAATAATCATCTTTCTCGTTATCTGAATTGTCACCATTTTGTTCTGTCAAGTTTGAGTTGCTTGTTGAAGCTGACATTGATTCCTGTGAACATATTTGTTGAAACATTCAATATTTCAGTTTTATTAAATGTTGATAAACTTTCGCGATTTGTACACATTATTAATATATATATTTTAATAATTTCAGTTTTAAGTTGGTAGGTAAAAGAAGGCTGATGGAAAGATGAATTGGAAAAAATCACAAGCAGAAAATGGATGACCAAGGCATGAAATAAAAAGAAAGTTTAGAATATTCTGTATTAAATTTCATTAAAAACTAATCATAGTATAGATTAGTTTTTAATGAAATTTGAAAATATTATCAAGTTAAAGGTTTTGTTTGTTTGGTTGAACATACTAATCTCAGGTACAACTGGTTCGACTTTAATAATTACTTTAGTGTTGGATAGCCCATTTATCAAGGAAGGTTATAACATCACATAGTGACCAATTTAAATAAATATAATATATCAAAGGGCCTAATGGCTAAGGCTTCAGGCGAATCCTACCCATTATACCACCAAATTTTTTGAAAAAAGAAATTAGGTTGATGACATAAGAATATAAACAATTATAAGTCAAACTCTCATAATCTAAAAAAAACCTAAAATCATGCTCTTTTCAGCATGAAATTTTTTTTTTGCTATAAAAGGCGCTAAAGGATAAATTTGCTAAACTAACATTAAACAATATGAGGTACACAGTCATGAGCAATTTGCACTAAATTAAGATAAAAATAAATGTCACATTCAAATGGCAATGTGCCGGGTATCCAGCTACCCAGCTAAGAGGTTGGTCATATCTAGTATGGAGCCAAACAGCTATATTATCTTTAGTATTTACGACTAGCAATTGAATTAAGTTTAAAAACTAAAGAGAATTTCAGATACAAGAACAAAGCCATGATTGCGCCAATTTGTCGTCGAAGAATTGTATTCATAAATACTGTGTAATAGAAAATATAGTAAAATTATCTATGGGCAAGATTATGATCTAATAGACAAAGAATTTAAAAAAAAACTTACATCTTTACTTTGCAAATCATCAGTAGATTTCGTAGCCTTAATCTGCGCATTCTCTTTGGAACTCTCTCCGATTTCACTTACAATCTCATGGATAGTACTGCTCGTAGTATTTAAGGATATACTCCGATCTTGCAAACTAGAATTCATCTCAGATGCAAACTCTTCGAAAGAATCTGTAGGATTCAATATACTATCGTGACACGCTCCCGGTTCCAGATCATCTGCTGGGTTCTCAACACTACTAGTAGAAGGAACATTATCTTTAGACGAAGACGCCATAGCTAATTATTAACAATAAATAATTAAAATTATTTAAAAACACAATTTATCACTGCAAAACAGCATCAATAGCGTTATGATTATGACAAAATTGACAAATACAATGTTAGAATTTGCCGTTTAGTGTTATCCTTGTTACACGCGAACTCATCGCCAAGGTGGGGTAGTCGCTATCTCTCTTTAATGCTAAATTTGTAGCAGGGCGACTGGAACGCTAAAATATGGGGGTGTATTGTCATATATGACGTTTCACTTCATTGACATTGACATCATGTAATGCAAATGTTGCCAGAAATGGTAACTATCTATCAGATTTTCTATATTTTTCTCGATTTTTACCCGATATGTAATATTCTTTATTACCTCATATCTCACAAACCACTTAACAGATTTACTTAATTAAGACTTCCTTAGATTCGTCTTGACCGCCCAAGTGTTCTTAGATAGGTGAATTTCTCACTTTTTAGTGTATTCCTTTGTAGTTGATTTATGTTACATACAATAGCATAATCTAAACTGCTCATTTCTCTTTACAAAATGCTGCGTTTTGCGATATAAGGCCGTTGATTTTTGAGGAGTTCACCTGATACTAGACTATCAGTTCCATTACATGATTTGATGAAGGCGAAGAATCAAGTATCGAACACAGTACTCAGATCGCAACCCACAATGCCCATTTATTATAGAATAGTTTCGCTGGTCAGCTGTGGTCATTTCACTCAATGGTGTTTTTTTAAGAGTAAATGCACGAATTACAACAAAGTATACCCAAATTACTATTGGTGTGCCTTTAATATTTGAAGAGTGCCTTCGATTTCTCCAAGATCTTTGATGACAATGGGACCAATCTGGAATTATACCCTTTCAAACACAAAATCAATTTTTCAAATCGGTCTAACCGTCTGCGAGTAATAGGGTAGCACATAAAAAAGTACAGTCGAATTGAGTACAGTTAAAATTTAGAACTTATGGAGAAGCAACTTGCTTTCGGTTGTCTTTCTCTTAGGTCAGGATTTAAGGTGATCCTGTAAGTTTTTATGGATTAACTAACCTTATCCAAAGATCATCAAAGATGGCAAGTAGGTATGTATAAAATCTTGCTAACTGTATGGCCTTTGAAATTACCTATAATAAAAGAATCACATACAATGCAATAGGTAATGGCCTAAGAGACGCTGAACACCCATCTGTTATCTAGATGAGACAAATTTTGTATCAAATTTTTGACTCACAAAAATGTGTCACGTTATTGACCTGTTGCTAAGCAACGCAAATGGCTATATGTCATCAATATTTTCCTAAAAACCAGGCAAGTGCATGTCGGCCCACGCACAACATAGGGTTCCGTAGGCCCCCATCCGAATGTTTTCTGTTGTTTTTGTTTCATACTGCTAACAACGTTATTTAAGTAGTTTTCAATTGAATCTGTACGAAAATGTTGTTACTTCTCACTTGGTCTGCTGTTACTCGTTAACTTGTAAAGCATACTTAGCTGTTATAGTTTTCCTTTTAATGTCACTAAATATACTATTACCGTAATTGTTTTCACATACCCAACATCAACCATCTAGCTGGCAGGGGGGAGGGAGACAACATTTTATTTCAAAATTGTATCCTTTTAATTTCACTATACCGTGATTTTGACGACTTGACCGGATTGAGAGTTTTATGAAGGATATATACGGGAGGTACCTATATCTCTTGTACGGCATATGTCTTTCCTTACTTTACCTACATTATATATTAAACACGAAATAGCAGAACGACTTATCCACGTACAATGAGGTATCGCCAAATGGAAACGTAAAACTCAATTCATGTAGAATAAAGTAACAAATTGCTACCGATTGGACAGGCAATCGCGTCGGCCATGCGTCTTGTCTTCACCCAAGCGGAACAGTCAGATAACTCCTCACTTACAGCACTTATAGACCGGTGCTTACAGAACCAAGTGCACTTAAGAAGACCCTTAGGTAATGTTCTGTGAGAAAATATTGAGCGGACTTTTGTCCGGTTAATCGGATTCATCTGGGGATAGCGCGGAATAAACGGTGAAAAATGTTATCTACTTATCACTTGCTTTGTTAAATCATATGTGATACTGAAATAAGTATGTAGGTAAGTACTACCACAAAATACCGATAGTACAGTAGGCAACCGTAACATTTATGCGTAACTCGCTCGTTCCACACACACTTTTTTTTAGCGTGATAACATCTTAAACGGCTATTACACTCCTCTAAATCGAGGTGGCCTTGAAAATTTGTTAGAGAATTATTACACATGTAGGGACACAAGTGCTGTGCACGCAATAATATAGCGAGGCATATTCTTACGAGTCTAGAACAGTCAGTCACCGTTCGCCCCGCGTTGCGAGTATACCTTGTACTGTAAAATAAATACAACAGTGAATCCGCATACAAGCTTTTAATTTCGGGTTAACCGAGGTCACACCTATAGACACGAAATACGCATACTATATATATATATAAGTAAATATCATTACATTGGTGAGCCCGCGTTTTGTGTCAGTGAGGTGTATTTTACGGTTTTACGGTGACTCAAACGCATTGTCCCGACGTGTACTAAAATAAATTTATTTTGACTTTCGTAAATTTTTGATTGAGAGCAACATGCTTACCAATCCGGGACAACCTCAAGTTCAGCCACCTGTGGTGCAAGAGCAACCACCTGCGACGCCTGCCGTGAACCCGCAAATCAAGCTCGAAGGTGAGGCAGCGTTAGCCAGTATCACAGTATCCTCGCGGATACCCGAATTTTGGACAGACCAACCGCGGCTATGGTTCGTCCAATTCGAGGCCGCAGTTGAAAGTCAACGGTTAGGTGATGCCGCCAAGCAGAATTTGGTAGTTACCAAACTCAATAAGAGCGCTATTCAACAGATAAGTGACTTATTGCTTTCTCCCCCTGGATCTCACAAGTACGAGAGCATGAAGGAAAGGCTCCTGCAAGTTTTTGAGGAATCGGAGACACGCCAATTTCAAAAACTGCTCGGTGAAATGGAGTTGTTGAATGGGCACACAAAAACCATCACAGCTCCTGCGGCGGATGCGTGACCTGGCCCGAGGAAAGATTCCGGACCATACCTTTAAAATTATGTGGAACGGTCACCTTCCATCCGCAGTCCAGGCAGTTTTGGCTGTAACGGAGGTAAAAGAACTGGAAAACTTGGCTATTGTTACAGTACAATATCTTTGTGCTGTATCTACAATCTACATCACAATCTTATGTTCCTTATCGCACGTTCAGTATCTATTAAATGTTTCCACTATCTGTTATCAACACGAAGTCGTTAGTATATAAGATGCACCTTTAGATAATTATAACCAGACTATACTACATCTTTTGTCTCATTTATACCTAATCATATATTGCCAAGTAGTTTGGCAAATTGGTGACCCCGACGAACGAATACGCAGCAAGAAACATGGCACAATCACCGTGCAAGGCGAACATAAATCAGCAAGGAACACTTGAAGTAGCTGCTGGCACCTCGGTTTTATCCCGCATTCCGGAATTTTGGAAAGACCAACCAAGATTATGGTTCACGCAACTAGAAGCCATATTAGCACCACAGAAGCAAGGAGACGAATACAAATACTGTACAGTAATAGCAAAGTTATCCAAGGAAGAAATACTACAGGTTAGTGACCTAATCACTTCACCACCGACTACAGATAAATACAAAAACATCAAGGAACGTTTAATTGATTGTTACGAAGAAACAGAACAGCGACAGTTTCAAAAATTAATATCAGAGACAGAACTCGGTGATCAAAAACCTTCGCAGTTATTACGTCAAATGCGAGTCCTCGGGAGAGGAAAAATCAGTGACGAAACAATTAAACTACTATGGTTCAGGCTTTTACCAACATCAGTTACTACGGTTCTAGCAGTTACGGAAGACATGGAAATTGACAAACTGAGCCAAATTGCAGACAAAATAATAATGAATTCAAAAGTAACCGAAATATCAGCTGTTAGCAACGACACTTCAAACGACAACAATACAGCATGCATTTTAGCCCAGCTAGCAAAATTACAGATAGATATTGACGCAATTCCGCAAGGTCAATATGGCTATCGACCCAACACGCACAATCATTTCAAGAAACGTCAACAATTCCCGATTATGAGGCCGAGAACAAACTATAGAGGAGCAAATCGATTTTGTTACTACCACGAAAGATTCGGAAAATATGCAAAGAACTGCATTAAACCATGCAGTTGGAAACCAATGACTTACGTACGGAACCAGGGAAACGAATAAGAGCACAGACAACGGCGAAACTCTGTGCAATCCACCCATCCAATCGCCTCACCATTACCGACCGAAAAAGTGGTATGAAGTTTTTGATTGACACGGGCGCAAATATTTCAGTCATTAGCAAGCAACAGAGACATTCAGTTTTACAAAATGAACAATACACACTATACGCTGCAAATGGGACTAAAATTAGGACTTACGGCGAGAAGACGCTTACCTTGAATTTAGGACTACAACGATGTTATAAATGGAATTTTGTAATCGCCGATGTTACACAACCAATAATTGGAGCAGATTTTCTAGAGCACTATAAACTACTAGTCGACATAGCAGGTCGCAAACTTATCGACAAAGTTACAGAGCTGACAACGCAGGTAACTTCGGAAAAAGCGACACAACAAACAATTCGTAATATCGCAGTGGGAACGAATCCACGTATTACGCAACTTTTAAACAAATACGAAGACATCACGAAAGGGTCCTCTCTCCGCAATGCGCCCAAACATAAGATTGAACATCACATTATCACTACAGGACCACCCGTCGCAGCTCGGGCAAGACCATTACCTCCAGAAAAATACGACATAGCCAAAAAGGAATTTCAAAATATGATAGAACTCGGAATTTGCCGACCGTCAGATAGCCCATGGGCAAGCCCATTACATATGGTAAAAAAGAAAAATGGCGAATGGAGACCATGCGGAGACTATCGAATGCTCAATAGCACGACAGTACCGGACAAATACCCACTACCAAGATTAACTGACTTTACATACATATTAGAAAATAAGAAGATACTAAGCAAGATAGATATACGTAAAGCATACCATTGTATTCCTGTTAAAGATATAGAAAAAACAGCCATCATCACACCTTTTGGACTTTTTGAGTACTTAAGAATGCCTTTCGGATTACGCAATGCGGCACAAACATTTCAACGATTCATGGATTCCTTATTTAGAGATTTAAACTACGTATTTATATTTGTAGACGACTGTCTCATTGCATCGGACAACGAAGATTTGCATTATCAGCATTTAGAAACGGTTTTCAAACGTTTACACGAGAATGGAATAACCATTAATCTCGAAAAATGCGAATTTCTCAGAAGGGAAATAGATTTCTTAGGTTATCATATAACGAGCCAAGGAATACTCCCTACCGAAGAAAATTACAAAGCAATCATGGAATTTCCCAAACCGAAAACAATTCAAGAATTAAGAAGATTTTTGGGCATGGTCAATTTCTACAGAAGTAATATTCCATGCGCAGCGGAAAATCAAAGAATTTTAAACGAATATCTACATGGTTCAAAAAAGAACGATAATTCACCTGTTCCTTGGACAACGGAAGCAGACAAAGCTTACGAAAAATGCAAGGAAAGCATGAAAAACGCAGTGTTAACAGCGCATCCTTCCCGCAACGCATCACTAGCGCTCATGACCGACGCTAGTGCTACTTGCGTTGGTGGAGTTTTACAACAAAAATCCGGACGCAATTGGGAACCATTAGGATTTTTTTCACAAAAATTGAGCGAAACTCAACAAAAATATTCTACGTTTGACAGAGAGCTGTTAGGAATATACATGGCCGTCAAACATTTTCACAGATTAATCGAGGGAAGAGAATTTACAATATTTACGGATCACCGACCTTTGACATACGCATTCTCCCAAAAACCATCATCAAACGATACACCGCGACGGGTCCGGCAGTTAGATTTCATTTCACAATACAGTACCAACATTCAACACATAAGCGGACGTGACAATATTACCGCCGATGCCTTATCTCGAATAGAGGAAATATACGTGCCATCACCTATCGATTACGCTGAATTGGAAAAATGTCAATCAACAGATAATGAACTAAGTAAATTACATGACAATAAAAGATTAAAATTCAAAAACATTACGCTTCCGGGTTCCACAATAAACATCACCTGCGACACCTCTACTGGAAAAAGCCGCCCCTACTTACCAAAGCATTTTCGCAAACAAATTTTCGATACCATTCATGGTATGAGCCATCCAGGAAAAAGAACTACGAGAAAAATGATAACCCAAAGGTATTTATGGCCGTATATGAACAAAGATATCAATAACTGGTGTAGATCATGTATAGCCTGCCAAAAATCAAAAATACAACGACATACGATATCACCTCCTGGTACATTTATGACAGCGCAACGTTTTGAACATTTACATATTGACATCGTCGGACCACTTCCGATTTCACAAGGGAAGAGATATTTAATCACAATCATAGATCGTTGTACGTCATGGCCCGAAATATTTCCGGTAGAAGATATAACTGCAGAAACAGTAGCCAAGACACTTTTCGAGGGATGGATTACTCGTTTTGGATGTCCATTGCGCATTACTACGGATCAAGGCCGACAGTTTGAATCAAGAATATTTGAGTCACTCTCACAATTTTTGGGAATACATAAAATTAGGACAACACCTTATCATCCACAATCCAATGGAATGATAGAGAGATTTCATAGAACTTTAAAGGCGGCGTTAATGACAAGAGAATCCAACGAAAATTGGTTAAAAGAAATTCCAACAGTTTTACTCGGGTTGCGGAGTAGCTTGCGAGAAGACACAGGTTATAGTTCAGCAGAGATGACATATGGAACGCCAATACGACTCCCTGGAGGATTTTTTGAGTCATCAGCAGCACAGTTATCAACGTACGAAGAGTTTGTAAAACAAATTCAAAAGGACATCACACAAATGACATCAATTCCGAAAAGAAAAAAACACAATCAAGCTATATTTGTGCATCCCGAACTCAAAGAATGCTCACACGTATTTGTTCGGTGTGATAGAATTAAGAAAGCCCTGACACCGCCGTATGAAGGACCCTACCCAGTAATTAGTAAAACAGATAAAACATTTTGCATTAGAATTAGGGATAAAGAGACAGTGATATCAATTGATAGATTGAAACCAGCTTTCATGATCAATGACGAATCAAACTACGTGCCAGATTCAAAGGATTGCGACAGGCATTCACACACGTACACTACACGATCGGGACGTAAAGTAAAGCCAGTAGTACGTCTATAAAAAATCGCTGATATAAGCAAGCTATTCGTATATATATTAACATAGATCTTAACATATACCATTAATTCACAACTACTCGTAACAACAAGACATCTAAAATGGGAAATCAAAGTTCTAAGGACCAGATAACATACAATACGGACAATTGCCTCAATCAAAACGAAGCGGACCAACTCCGTAACCTGATCCAGGAGGACTTACGGTGGACAAGAAATGTTGCAATGGGACAGATTATTTTAACAATCGGCGTGATCCTAATTTACGGCATAATGAAAACACTGGACAGAAGAATGAAGAGTTTAACGGAAAAAAATAATAAACACTCGTGCAACAGCTAAGTCAAAATTACAGACGTCAGCAAATCACACCACAACAGGCGTCATCAAATTCCACCGCGTACAATAGCATTATTATTTATATACATCAGCAAATAACTAGTAAGGTCTAGGTCAAATTTATATTGTAAACACTATTACCATATTTTTTTTTTTTAAAGGGGGGTGTACTGTTACAGTACAATATCTTTGTGCTGTATCTACAATCTACATCACAATCTTATGTTCCTTATCGCACGTTCAGTATCTATTAAATGTTTCCACTATCTGTTATCAACACGAAGTCGTTAGTATATAAGATGCACCTTTAGATAATTATAACCAGACTATACTACATCTTTTGTCTCATTTATACCTAATCATATATTGCCAAGTAGTTTGGCAAAGCTATCATAGCTGACAAGGTCACGGAGGCCACAAGACCGGCGGAGATAGCGGTGGTAACGCCCAATATCGCCAAAGAGGATAGCAAATCATCCGATTTGGCTGTTGCCCTGCAGAAGTTGACCCTAGAAGTCGCTGAGCTGCGTAGATACTCGCGTCAGCCACAACGCGGCAGGAACGCATCGAAGTATCAACAGAGGTCAAGGTCACGTCCAAAGGATGTCAGTAGAGGCCGTAATAACCCAGAATGGTTATGCTTCTACCATTATAGGTACGGACACCGAGCCACAAAATACACAGATCCGTGCAATTGGAAAAAGGCTAGGCCCAGCACCCCGTCGGAAAACTGAGCGCGATACAACCTGGGGCGGAGGTTGGTGTCGTTTCGTCGAACAATCGCCTTTGTGTTACGGACCGTAGAAGCGGATTACGTTTTTTGATAGATTACAGGTGCAAATGTGTCAGTGATTCCGTTTTCCAATAAAAGTGTTTCAAACAATATCGCGTGTGATAATTATAGGCTTTACGCGGCAAATGGAACGGAGATAAGGACATATGGTATGCGCACTTTAGTATTAGATTTAAATTTAAGAAGAGCACTTACATGGACATTCATAATAGCGGACGTTAAACAACCTATAATAGGAGCTGACTTTTTAAGCCACTATAGATTGTTAGTAGATTTAAGTTCGCGTAAATTAGTGGATCAAGTCACTAATATTAAGGTGAATGCATCTTCAATAGAGGGTGAGTGTTATGTTAGTATTAAGACTGTAGACGAGAGTAATCCGTGGCACATATAAGTAGGTGTTTTTCCAGATGTGACCAAACCAGTATGGTATAAGGAAGCACCTAAGCATAATGTGTTACACTACATTGAAACTTCTGGACCCCCCGTGTATGCTAAGGCGAGGCCGCTTCCGCCAGAAAGATATGCACGGGTAAAGGAAGAGTTTAGGGTTATGACTGAACTTGGGATTTGTAGACCGTCTAAGAGCGCGTGGGCCAGTCCTTTGCACGTGGTGCCTAAAAAAAATGGCGATATAAGACCGTGCGGGGATTACAGGCGTCTTAACGCAGTTACTAAGCCAGATCGTTACCCTATTCCTCCGTTACGGGATTTTACGTATATGCTATCAGGTAAAAAGATATTCTCACGATTAGATTTAAATAGAGCATATCACTTTATACCGGTGGCCCCAGAAGATATCGAGAAAATAGCAATCATAACTCCGTTTGGTTTGTTTGAGTTTCCGCGCATGGGTTTTGGACTCAGAAATGCAGCTCAAACCTTCCAACGATTTATGGACACTGTAGTATTAAAAGGACTAGATTTTTTGTATAATTTCGTTGATGACGTATTAATAGCATCGGACTCAGAATTGAAACACAAAGAACATTTGAATGCTGTTCTCTCGAGATTCAATGAGTATGGTATAACAATTAATCTAAGTAAATGTATGTTTGGTGTAAGTAAAGTAGAATTTTTAGGATACGAGGTGAGTGAACAAGGTATTCGACCACTGAGTGATAAAGTCCAAGCCATTCAAGATTTTCCGAAACCGGAAAATATTGAACAGCTAAGACGTTTCCTAGGGATGTTAAACTTTTATCGTTCACATATACCTAATGCTGTCGTGTGTCAGTCTATATTAAACAGGTACTTGCATAACGCGAAAAAGAAGGACAAAACTAAGGTCATTTGGACGGAAGAGGCCAATAAAGCATACGAACAATGTAAACTTAGCCTACAGGAAGCTGTTACATTGTTTCACCCGCTTCACGGCGTACCCTTATCTCTGATGACCGACGCGTCCAATACGAGCGTAGGCGCAGTATTGCAACAAAAGGTAGGTAACATTTGGCAACCGTTAGGTTATTATTCGAAAAAATTGACAGAGGCTCAGCAGAAGTATAGCACTTACGATAGAGAGCTTTTAGCAATATTCATGGCAATGCGTCATTTCAGGAACATGTATGAAGGTCGCCCTCTGACAATTTTTACGGATCATAAACCATTAATTTATGCTTTCACTAAAAATAGCAGTAATGCGGACAGTCCTAGGCGAGTGAGACAGTTAGCCTATATCAGTGAGTTTACTACGGATATACAACATATTAGTGGCGACGACAATATCGTAGCGGATACGTTATCGCGCGTAGCTACAATAACATGTCCCACGACGCTAGATTTCTCAGAATTAGCAGCGGATCAGCTAACCGACTCATACCTCACACAGGCATTGATAACAACCAATAGTAAGTTGCAATTTAAGCAAATTCATATTCCATTCTGCGAACAACCTATTTATTGTGAGATATCCACAGGCAAAATAAGACCTTATCTACCGGAACAATTCCGACGTAAAGCTTTCGATTCTATTCACAATCTAAGCCATCCCGGAATACGTGTTAGTAGGAAAATGGTAACTGAACGATATTTTTGGCCTAACATGAACAAAGACACAGGTACTTAGGCTAAATCATGTATACAGTGCCAACGTGTTAAAATTCACCGTCACAACGAATCTCAGTTAGGAGCAATTCCTAGAGCTGAACGATTCGCGCATGTGCATATAGATATAGTAGGACCATTGCAGATAACAGAAGACGGTTATAGATATTGTGTTACTATGATTGATAGGTGTACAGGTTGGCCCGAGGCTTTTCCCGTGAAAGATATCTCGGCAGAGACCGTGGCTGAAGTAGTTTATTCTGGTTGGGTAACGCGATTTGGGTGTCCCGTTAAGTTAACAAGCGACCAGGGAAGGCAGTTCGAAAGCAATTTGTTCAGTAAACTCATGAAGTATTTAGGTGTAGAAAAATTACGTACCACCCCTTATCATCCGCAGAGTAATGGCATGATAGAACGGTGGCATAGAGCACTTAAAGTGGCTCTTATGGCCCGTTTACAATGCGACAGCTCATGGGTACAGCAGTTACCAGCAGTATTATTAGGGTTACGAGCGGCGCCGAGAAGCGATACAGGTGTAAGTGCAGCCGAGCTTACGCTGGGAAAGACATTACGCCTGCCAGGAGATTTTTTCAGCGAGGTAAGTATGAACATTTCAGACGCTGAGTATTTGGATAGGATTAAGACTACAATAAGTAACTTAAGACCTAAACCTGACTCACACAGTTGTTCGAAGTCCTTGTTTGTTCATCCCGATTTAGATAAGTGTTCACAAGTTGTTGTTCGTAATGATACCGTTCGTAGATCGTTACAACCACCTTATGATGGCCCCTACCCGATAATCAAACGACAGGGCAAAGTGTATGTAATTAAAATAGGTAATAGGTTAACTAGTATATCCATAGATAGATTAAAACCAGCATATGTTTTAAATGATATTCCATTAAACGATAACAGCGTAGTTGGGATGCAAACAGAAAAACAACATACTGTACAAGTAAGAGGAAATGACGAAATACCTAAGCGTAGTAAATTTGGCAGAATCATTAAAACTCCAATTAGATTTAAGTAAACAAATATTTAATTGCATAGTGTCATTTCATGCAACCAGTATCTACAACTATTGCAACATACAATAATTTAAGCTAAGTTGAAGTATTTTGTAACGTTTGTATAATCATATTACCTAGTTATTATTAAGCAATCATTTAAGCCAAATTGAACAAATGTACATTATTGCAATCACTAACCATTTGTATCTCACCGTGCAAACAAGCTAATTTCAAATTATCCTTCACTATGGGTTACGGTCAGAGCAAGGAAAAACAAAATCAAAATATTGTAAACGAAACAGTGATAAATAACGTTCACCAAAAGCTTGACAATTTTGCGTGGATTCTATGTGGTTTTGTCATACTGACCATTGTCGTAGTTCTGTTTATCGTTTGGAGGAGATGTGCTCACAAAGCTAAGAAATGGATAAGAAAGGAGATCGTTATGGTAAACGATGCAATACCATCAATTAAGGTACATACAGTACCCCAGCAGCAGCAACCCGTTGCAGCCGCAGGCATGAATGGGTATGCCTAAAAAGTTTTGGTTACTGATTCAAATTTGAATTTGACTATCAAATTTAATAATAAATTTATGTTTTTATATTTCTGTTGTGTGTTTTAAATTAATTGTAAATTGGTAAAAATATAAACTCATGCTGTATAATGTAATCAGTGTAACCTACTCATTAGATTGTCAAGAATGTGTTATTAGTATTATGATATTATGTTATTGTATGGCGACAACTTACGGTTCGGACGAAATGGCTGACTAAGATTGTTAAAGGTAGGCACTAGGTACAAGTACTCAACTTATGTATTGTTTCAAGGTAATAACTTTTTTAATGTTTAAATTTGTATCAAAAAATTTTTTTTGGCAGGGGAGTACTGTAGGGACACAAGTGCTGTGCACGCAATAATATAGCGAGGCATATTCTTACGAGTCTAGAACAGTCAGTCACCGTTCGCCCCGCGTCGCGAGTATACCTTGTACTGTAAAATAAATACAACAGTGAATCCGCATACAAGCTTTTAATTTCGGGTTAACCGAGGTCACACCTATAGACACGAAATACGCATACTATATATATATATAAGTAAATATCATTACACACACTTATTACACCTCTCTTTTTAAGGGTGCAGGGTCTCTGATTTAGTGTAGTGTAATAAGCGCATTATACATCGATAACCGTCGACGTTCCGCCTGCTGATAGACTGATTGTATCAGTCTATCAGCGAATGGCGATTGCAGCAACATGCGATATCATTGGAACTAAAGCTATCAGCCTATAAGCAAATGGCGATGGCAGCGACATGCGATACAATTGGAACTAAACATGTCATGGTTGTCTAAGACAATGTCATCAATGTTTTCTTATGGAGGTTATCACGTTTGTTAACTTATCGTTCGGAAACCGACTTTACAGACAACATTTTTTAAAGATAATAGCCAGTAGGTACTCGTAATGTGAGATTGGGTCCCACATTACTAGCAATCCTGTTAACCCCTTCAACTAAGCCCAATGGTTAGATAATGGGTAGGATTCGAGTCCCATACACTTAAATCATCATCTTCTACGACGGACACGGAATTGAAGACCACATGCATGCATTGTATACAGGTTACCTTGTGGACTTTCGGTATTTGGTGGTACCTACTACTAATATTAAAAAAAAACAAAAGTTTGTGAGGATGGATGGATGGATGGTTTGTTGCTGTTTCACGAAATAACTACTGGTGTACGTACTCTGGTGTTTAAACTAAATTATTTGCCTATTACAGAGTCATTAATTGACTGACCTGTTGGTCTAGTGGTTAGTGACCCTGACTGCTAAGCCGGAGGTCGTGGGTTCGATCAGCACGATGGTTTATTCTGTGTTTCGGTGTTATTTATCTATAAAATGTATTTATTTAGAAATATATAAGTATGGTTATCAGTTGTCTGGTTGCCATAGTACAATCTGGGCTTAGTTTGGGATCAGATGACGTTGTGTGAGTTCTCCCAAGGTAGTATTATATTATTAAAAATCTCCTAATCAATTTTGGGCACGGCGGCTAATGCTGTCAGTACTACTACTACTTGTAACATTACGAAGGGTAAAATACATATAGTGAAAGGCAGTGGGTGATAAGATGTAGGTAGGTACTTTTTAACTTACTGCAGAGAAGGGTTAAGTGTTTGACGTGTATAAATGTACATATGTATCCTTCCAATGTTCCTATTGCCTACCTCGCTGTCCTATTTCCTACCGCTCGACGACCACAATACTTCAGCCTATCAGCAGGCGGAATCGCCATTCGCGTTGCTTAGCAACAAGTAGGTACATAACGTGCGCGGTGACGTCACACTTTATCGTGAGCGCAGCTTGTCATCGATTTATAAGACGTTATCACGTCAATAATTGGGTAGTTGACTACAATATAGTAAATTATTTTATACTAATCAGGTAATAGTAGGTCTTAAAATGCTCTGAAAATAAGTATTATATTACAACTTAACATGTTTTTGAATTTAAGAGCATGAAAATGAATACTAAAAGTAACTTAAGACGTCATAGGTTGCTATTCCATACACATTTAAATAGAGCTTGCCGTTTAGACATTTCATAAAAAGAGACTAATTTGACTTGACAGTCAACCTCCTTAGTGTGTAGGTATGTTCCATTATATTCAAGATAAGTAGAAATAGAAGGTTATAATTTTATTATTACCTATATGCAAATCTTTTATTTACTAAGTACTTAGGTATTTATATATTATTATTCTTATACTTTCAGTATTCTTTTACACTATACAAAATTTCGATGTCCAAATGCCGTCTACTTGTCACTATCTATTTCCTGTCCTATGGATCGGAAATGGACACGACCGGTGGGAGATTAAGCGCAAGACCGATATTTTAACTCTCTGAAAAACGAAATATTGTGATTTTTTAGAAAACGGTTACCCATCCTATGCCTAACCTCAATGACATCTCGATCATCTGTCTCTATAATCAGTACTTAGGCAGGTAGTAAATTGAATTTATTTCGAATTAGCGTAATATTCGTAGCCTTGGTAATTACCATTAAAACTGATTAAGACTAATTGGATTGTGACAACCGTCTATCAGCGGCGTGGAGTAATAGAATATAGATAACTATACGTAGAGAATATCGGTTCACAGCTCAACAATAAATTCACGCATACATAGACGAACGACATTTTACAAAATTACCAGATTTTCTTCGAGCTTTTGCCAACATAACTAGGATTTACTGGTTTACTAAATTACCGTCTCCTACTTTGACAATTTTCCAAAATAAGCATTATTTTACTTTAGGCATTTTTCAAAGTAGATACTAGTAATTTTGGTTATAAAATAGACAATGTCAAATTTGAGAAATAGTAAAATTTTATAAATTTGAGAAATTGTACAAAGTTGTAACTTGGAAAAATTGTAATTTTTGGTAAATTTTGTGTGTTTGTTTTTTGAAAAGTATCACACCCGGATTCATTATTGTTATCGTCTAATAGTCTACCTCAAAGCAGCCCTCCTTTGAAAGTGTTTTGTAAGAAGTGAAGAAGTGTGAAGTAATTAGTAAGTGAAAATATATGTTTTTTTTTCGTTTCTTTCTTCTTTCTCTGATTAGCCGAAGTAAAGAAAACATAATTAATGAGATACGTATTTGAATTTCCAAAATGAATACCGACAAGATTGTCCTTAATCACCCCTATAATCTACCTATATCATAAGATTCACTAAGTACTTATCGCCAAACGGGATCGGGTTCTTACAAGATTGCCTTATTTTCTTCCTTCACACTACTCTAGTTTAAGGGTCTTATTTGTAACCCTTACCCCCTACATAATAGCTACGTGATATGCAAGTAAATTCACCCGGCAAACTGTTCTCAAAATACTTGCTATTTTATTTATTTTACCTGCCAGGAAATTATTGCCATCCATGAATATGAATTGGTCTGTTTAAAGGATCAAAATTTTGTTTAGAATGCCCTTGAGAAGTTCTTGTTTACATTGTCACCTTAGTTATACTTACTACTAGTATAGTATTATATTAACTGTGGTTATACATAAAATAATTATTTTTAGGGGTTTTCGCAGGATTTTTTCTTGTTTGCATAGAGTTAAGATTTCCTCGTTCGGCACTTGATCATTAGGTAAGTACTACTATATTATACTACTACTTATACTACTATATTAAACTAGAATATTAAAAAAAGACATATTTTGTTTCGCTATGTTGATCTTTTAAAGGTCATAACAGATTTATCATTACAGGGTAGAATTGATTGACATTAAATGAATTTACCATATGAATATAATAAAATTCCATAATACGTTCTAGATAGTAGAGAAAGTTGAGTTGTCGGTACTCGATGTCGTGTTTGACAAACATGTTTGTACGTGCATGGCAGCGGTTTGTCCAATAAGATCTCAAGCGACAAACATTTTATTCGTACAATACATACATTTCTTTATTTCTTAATACACAATGATAGAGTGAATGCCAAAAACGCTTGATCTATATTAGGTACTATTTGTAAGTAGGCATATATTTAGCACGAAATAAAGTAACGACAACGAGAAACCCTCGAAAAACTTAAGCAATGTCCCAGACTCGTCTGACTCGATTGTTTGACAAATTTATTTAATGGTTGGTTTGAACGTTTTATCTAATGTTTGAAGAAAACGTGACGTTTGACAAATATATTTGTCAAATAAATTTGATCGTTTACAGGTCGCTATACCTACCCTCGATGTCTCCGTAGATAAATTCTAAAGGTAGACACTTATTCCATTCCTACACTTTCAAAGAAAAATAGTAAGTACTTACTTACATTTTAGGATTCCGTAGCCAAAATGGCAAAAGCGGAACGCTTATAGTTTCGTCATGTCCGTATGTCACAGGCATTTTACCCAAATACTACTCAATGAATATTGATGAAATTTGCTGAGAAGGTGTCTTGTAGTAGCTGCTACTTAGTTTGATAGCTAAATAATAAAATAAATATTCTTAGGGAGAGGCACTCCATACATGTAACAGAAGCCACTGAACGTGTGGCACATCCATCGACGATTCAACCAACATCATTCGAAATACGAAAAATTCGTTTGACATTCGTTCTTTTAAAAACGTTTTAAGGTTTCTAAGAAAGTTTTGATTGAGTGAATATTTTTGAAAATAATCGCTCCGAAAGTTGCATAAATTCTGTCCTGCCCTTAACTTTTGAACCATATGGCCAAAAAATATGAAAAAAAATCACAAAGGTAGCGCTTATTAAGCACTTTAAACTAAAATTATTTTGCACATAATATGATATACCGTTATTGAGTTATTGCTGAAAAACTGCGTTACTCAACAAAAGGCCGTAAGTGCCATGAACATACGCTCTTGCAATTATTCAAGGCTGCGGAACCCTACACTGAGCATGGTCTGACATGCTCTTGCCCGTTTTTTTTAAAGAGCAAACACCCTTATTACGGGTTTTTAGTATTCTTAAGAAGTTTGTTAGTACCAATGTATTTTGTAGGCATAATATTCTTTATGAGACCCGGTGGATTATTACCTAACACTAAGTTTTCATTGAAGGACGTTCGGTTTATGTTATAGGCGGTTTTGTTAACGAATTTTCATATAATACATAATATATTTCCTTATCTACCTGGATAAATACCTAACCATCATCTTAGTAGGTATTAGGACTTACATAGAATACTTAGGTACAAATATTTAGTATAATAATATCTCGGTAAAACTCACACAACGCTATCTGATCCCAAATGATACATAAATACTGATACTTAGGTATATAATTTTAAATACATACACATTATAGATAGATAAATAACACCCAGACACAGAATAAACCATCGTGCTCATTACACAAAGTTTTATCCTGGGTAAAGTCTCAAACTCGGTAAAGTCCCCCGCGACACAGGGCTTGTACCCTACTGCGGGAGTGGTCTTAAAAAAAAACAAAAAAGGGTTCATTTGTATTTGTTTTTAATTATGATGACGTAGTTATTTGGTGCTGGTAATATAAAGGAGCCAAGAGCTATATAGTTATTAGTATATTAAAAATCACCCTGTATAAACTCACTCTCAATCATTCGTGAGTTATTAGTACGGCCGCACTAAATCACGAGCCGTCAGGAACAACAAGACAACAGCCCCTAACTCCGTCAGCGAACTCTTCAAAACTCACTCACTGGCTCATAAGTTGTCACAAACTCTGGGTCCCCTACTAACGGTATCTATTTAAAATTTAGATACTTTCTTGTAGTGATAGACCGACAACGACTTTGGCCTTCTTTTTCTTGTTCCTCTCCAATTACTAAAGGTTGAACATCAGTCTTGAAAATCTCTTCTTGTCCAACCAAGCTCATCTTTGTTTATTTAGTAACAACCATTAACGAATGTTCAAAAACGCCATGTTTGAAAAAAAAAAGGGTTGCGCTCCGGAAGTGCCGGCAAAAGTGAAAACTAGTTGTGCATTTTAATTTTGGAATGGTTAGGGTTTTTTATCACTATGAAAGTACTATCATTTATGTAGTTAAATACAATATTCATGTATTGCGCTATCGTACATAAACAAGACTATTTAAAAACTGACAATGACATGACAATTAAATCAAAAATATGAAATATTAAATCACAATTTAAAACACAAAAATTTAAATAAAAAAGTCAAAAAAATAAACATTTGGACTCCAATCGGGGTCTTCTGGTTTCTAGACCGCCAGATTTCCGACCTGAGCTATTATGACATTGTAAATTGCAGCGAAAGTTACCTTCGTATTCCAAAAATTTTACAGTCACGTGATCCTAACGCGAGTTTAACATTTTATACCCATACCAAAAAAAGTGCACAACGCCGCACAAAGTTTTCACTTTAAAAAAAAGTTAGGCGGCTGTATTAAAGCTCATGATAAGAAGTAACCAAGAAACTTAAAGGGCACAATTTAAAATCATTATGAATGGTGGAACAATCGACATTCCTAGTTAGACCCATTGCGGTGTTGACATACCCAATAAGCTCTGAAGACCTTATTCACTCCCGAAAACACAATAAAATTCCTGAGGCTATTTGATTTAGATTGTAGAAACTCTATAGAACACGAGATTTCATATTTGATCAATAAATTATTAATTTTGATCATATTCAATTACATTTACAAGCGCCTTTGTTCAATCGAATATTATGCTTTCACATTTGAGAACAAAACGCATAATGAAACAGTAGATTTACATTGAGAGTAAACCCACGTGCTTCTAATAAAATTCAATGTGTGTGTAATACATGAAAACGACTATCGCGACACCTTTTTGGGTAAGTATGAACTTATTATGGGTGGATAACACTTTACATACATAGGCGTATTTCTAACATGCATTTAATGTAGGATTTTAGGTATTTTTTTGGCATAGTTGGTCAACAAAGACCGAAATCTATCTTGTTTGTGGCGATTTCTTCCAAAAGTCGTCATTGTTTAAAGTACGTTAGGTAATCTGTGACAGAACAGACAGAAGACCTACTTTATTTTATGGAAAACGAAGTTTCGATTAATAATTAGGTGGTGATATACAGAGTCAGCAACATCAATTCACTCATGTCTAAAAATCAGGTTCAGACTTTTTATTTATTTAATTATGGCACTCCAACAACAAGTGTACAGAAATTAGCCTTTAAAACTAAAGTTATCTACATACTTACATACTAGCGTAAACCTGTCACTTATAGGTGTGCACAGCACTTGTATTTAGTGTACTACTAGTACTTGAAGCACTGTACTAGTACTTGTTAAGTCATACTATTACTTACTTATTTGGAGACAATAGTCCCCAAATAAGAACTTATCAATAAAAAGTCATGTGCATACGTTTATGAGGCAAAACAAATTTTACAATGAGATTGCAATAGTATGATTCTATTACTATTATTAGATATACTAGACTATATATATACTAGAATATAATTAGACTTTTTGTGCTTATCCAAAAAATAATTAGAATAGACCCGTCAACTCAAGAAATTTAAGAAAACAAAATTACTTAAATTTCGTTTTAGAGATAGAGAGTAGGTCATGAACAAAGCGAACTTGCCGACATATCAGTAATACAATAATAATAATAATAATAATATCTAGGGACAACTCACACAACGCTATCTGATCCCAAACTAAGCAGAGCTTGTACTATGGAAACCAGACAACTGATAAACATACTTATATATTTCTAAATACATACATAATTATAGATAAATAACACCCAGACACAGAATAAACCATCGTGCTCATCACACAAAGTTTTATCCTGGGTGGGGATCGAACCCACGACCTCTTGCGTAGCAGTCGGATACACTCCCACCGCGCCACAGAGGCAGTCAATACGTCGTCAAGTTCGCTTCGTTCATCGAGTACTTCAATACAATCATGTAAGGGCAATATGTTTTGGCCAGTCTGCCTATCACATTTTGCCCGCTAGTATTTTTAGAAAAATAAAAACAACAACAACTAAAATTCAAAACTTGGTATTACAATAAACTTCATAGAAATAATACACGTAGAGAACTTCAAAAGTGATAGGTGGCATTCCGCACTTGCCCACAACCTCTTCGCAGGCAGGTGTAAGCAGGCAAGTAATATTTTGTTACGATTGTACGTACATACATACGTATATTCAACATTTTTTTAACAAATTAAAGCTCAGGCCGTATCTCAGTCCATTACCATAATCTGGAACTTTACCTGCCTGTTTTCCACTAATTAATAAATTAACATGATTCACATTGACCAATACAACTAGAAAAAATAAAACTAGCCAGTCTTTTCTTTCTCTTATTTTTGAGTTAATTGCCATCTTGCTTATTTCTACCAGTGACCAGCATTAACTGGATTTAAATTTTATTTCACGACTACGACATAAAAAACAGCGAGCTGTCTATGCACAAACTGTGTTTTTAAGACAACGTTTTGTTTTATCTACTTACATAACTGTCGAGTTAAAAAAATGAACATTAGTAGGGCCGTTTATACGTGGATCACGAAATTCACAAACTTGACTCTCACAAGTCGTGAACTCTTACAAATGCTTGTTTTATTGCGGACGTTTTTTTCTGGTAACACCGTCTAAACTTTCCAGAGACAAATTTGTGTTACGTGATGGGTTTCCTTTATAGTGCTGCGAAACAAATAAATAATATTGTTGTCTGTGATATATTATTTATAAATTTATTTATATTGGCCTCTTTGTGGTGTATTTCAACCCACAAAACAGTGGGTTTTAACTATGAGTTAGTAACCTCTCTTTTATGTGTTTGTGTTGTTTGCCTATAGTATCGTAAATCCAGCTAGGCCCTAAATTACTAAAAAGTATATTTAAATACAGAATGCTGATTTTCTTTTCTCCATTTTTAGATATCTTTCATCAAATGCTGCAGCTGTTTTGATGAAAATTATCTTTAATGGTATTTTTGGCTCATATAGGGGAGTTTTCTATTGACAAATTTGACAAATTGACAAATTGACAAAATTGACAAATTCCAGAGACAAATTTGTGTTACGTGATGGGTTTCCTTTATAGTGCTGCGAAACAAATAAATAATATTGTTGTCTGTGATATATTATTTATAAATTTATTTATATTGGCCTCTTTGTGGTGTATTTCAACCCACAAAACAGTGGGTTTTAACTATGAGTTAGTAACCTCTCTTTTATGTGTTTGTGTTGTTTGCCTATAGTATCGTAAATCCAGCTAGGCCCTAAATTACTAAAAAGTATATTTAAATACAGAATGCTGATTTTCTTTTCTCCATTTTTAGATATCTTTCATCAAATGCTGCAGCTGTTTTGATGAAAATTATCTTTAATGGTATTTTTGGCTCATATAGGGGAGGATATAAATGAAACGTTAATATAGACGAGCTTAACTCAATATTTAGATAAGCTCGCTTTTGTTTATGTACATGTGTGTTCTTAGTGTGAACAATGAAGAATTTGAATGTAGTAATCTATACTAATATTATAAAGCTGAGGAGTTTGTTTGTTTAAACGCGATAATCTCAGGATCTACTGGTCCGAATTAAAAAAATCTTTTACTGTTGGATAGCCCATTTATCGAAGAAGGCTATAGGCTATATAAAATCACGCTACGACTAATAGGAGCGGAGCAGCAATGAAAAATGTTGCAAAAACGAAGAAAATATACGCAGACGAAGTTGCGCGTATCAGCTAGTGTAATTATACACATTGGTGGCTTGTGGTGAAGCCAACGGGATTAGATTATGTGGTTGGTATGTACCGCAATAAATTGAGAATTGATTGATGGTTAGCTATTCTCCGCGATTAACGCTGGGTACATTTCTATAGTGTATACAGCGATAATTGCCGGTTGGTGTCACATAGCCTTTAGAGTTAAGTGTCTAATGGGCCTCTGCGATAGTTGCTTCGGCCCCAGGCCCACCTCCCAAATAACCGGGATAATGGAAAGACATACATCATTTTTTAACTAGCAATGTGGGATTGTGGCCCAACAGTAATAGCAATCCTGTTAACCAACCATAGCTAATATTAGATAGCTAAGCTCTATGGCTTGTGTTAGGAGTGGGTTCACGTCGGTACTATAATGGCCAGGATTCGAACCCACGACCTCACGATCGCGAGACCGATGCCTTAGCCATTAGGCTACCGCGGCTTATTATAATAAACCCATCGGTGCTAGTACTGATCTCCTCCTATGAGACCAACGCAACACTCTAAGGGCATAGTAGTAGCTCCGAAAATCATTATGGAACCAATAAAAAATGTCTCATAAGTGTGGAAGAAGAGCTCACAAAAAGCCAGGCAGCTTGTCGCGTGTTGTGAGAGCGTAATGACTCCACGTCCACGGACCTCTGGTTTGCCGTCATTGGCCGGCCGGAGTGAACACTGACGAGGACACAGTGCAAGTTAAATAAAAGCTTGAAAAATGAAATCCATACTATCCATACGTCTATACTAATATTCTTCCATTCACTTCCATACAAACATACATCCATTACTCATACATTTACACATAACACATGACACGCACCAGTATCTTACAATAACCTAAACATAAAAAAAAAAAAAAAAAAAAAAAAAAACAATACACTTAAACCCAAATCTCACAATCGTCCAATTCACACCACGTGCTATTGTAAACCAAACCATTCCGAGGGACGGGACTGTTTATCCCTACCACAGGCTATCCTGTAGCCTATCTGGGAGAACAGTACTCAACCACATCACTATTGTAGTCTTTAAAATAGTACCATAAGCCTAACATAATTATGAACATTGTGTAAACCTACAATCTCATTTAAGTACCTGAATAAATATTTATTATTATTATTATACTAATATTATAAATGTGAAAGTAACTCTGTCTGTCTGTTACGCCTTCACGCTCAAATAGCTACACCGATTTGAATAAAATTTGTTATGGAGATAGTTTGAGTCCCGGGAAAGGACAAAGTATAGTTTTTATCGCGATAACCGACATTCACCCGGGCGAAGCTGCGGGCGAAAGCTAGTAACATATATTGTATAATGGAGGCTCAGAACGTGGCCACATCAACTTCAACTACAGCATTGTCTGCGGTAGTCATCAAGTCCTAATTTCGCATTCTTTTTTTAATATAATGATTTATTGTCACAAGTATTTCCTTAACATACATTTGGTGTTTAGAACCTCCTTTTAAGCATGTTCCAGACGGTTGCAAACAAGGCTTCCCGCCAAGGTGACCTTGCTGGTTTCCAACAGTGCAGACGGCGGTTGCAAACCAAATTACATTGTTCTTGGTTTGCAACAGCCGTCTACACTGTTGGAAACCAGCAAGGTCACCTTGGCGGGAAGCCTTGTTTCCAACCGTCTAGAAGACGCTTTAAGCATAAAATACTTGTGTAAGGAGGCTCTTCTATATGTATTTATTCTATGTAACAATAATAAAAATAGTTATTTCTAAAAAAAAAAAATATTTTATTTATGTTTATCTAAAAGCTAACTCTAATACCTAGCACTATTTGCGTACATAATTATTGTGTTTGTGATTGTGTGTGTATGTGTGTGTGTGTGCATGTATGTGTTTCATGAACTTACGAAATCGTGTTCATCAGAGTCTCTGTCTCGTCCATTGACGTATTGACCTGGTACGCGCCATCCTTTTCAATTGAAAAGTAAATATTAAGTGCGAAGCGTGAAAAAGAGAAACAACTCGTGCGGCCCTGGCTCTTTGACAGCTATTGTCCACAAAATAGCGTTGTCTCTTTCTAGAGACTGGTCAATTTTGCGAGGTTATGGCGCAATCCAGGTCTATACGTCAATGATCTCTTTTACTTTTTTTTTTATTACCAGATATTAAAATGTTAGCTCAAAAAAGGCGCTACTGGTAGAAATTCGACCAGAGGCAGATACTAGTGTATATAGACCGACAACCAAACGCCACTTGAATACTAAACATTCAATAAAATATCTCAAAGAAGTACGTTTCATTCCGAAACTCGTACAAGTGAACAGTAACTGAACCTCGTAGGCAATAAATAAATAACATGTAATATGTTTTCCCTTAGAACATGAATAAATTTAACCAGAATTATGAAGGTTCCTCTGAAGATATTGTGACTTTTGCATACCTGTTGGTTACCTATAGATGGCTTACAGATTTTTAGCGAAGAGCTTTCAAAAATAAAAATAATGCCAGGGTAATAAAGTGATAATGCCAATAAAAAAGTGAGAAGATCTTTGTACATAAATCTTAGATCCGGCCATGCATAACGTTCTTCAATTGATTTAAATGATTTGTTATCTTATTTGCTAAACTATACAGTAACTTGGCAAGATCTCCTCATTAAAAGAGATCTTATTCAAATTAAGGGTTCGGTCTTACAATTACATTTATTTTGGCAATCCAAGTCGATTTTGCAGTTAATTACTGCCAATAATATGTCATGTCGTATAATAATATCTTGGGACAACTTACACAACGTCATCTGATCCCAAACTAAGCAGCGCTTGGATTTGATTTTTTTTTTGTATTTGAAAGGGCATACTTCCAGATTGGCCCCATTGTCATCAAAGTTCAGATCTGATGATGAGATCTTGGAGAAATCGAGGGAAGTTGATGCCTAGACAAACACAAAACTAAACTTTTGGCACTAACTTAAAAATGTTTAATTTTTTGTTGTGGTACATATTTTTTTTTGTTGTTTAGTTACCTTTTATTTACTTTTGAAGTCGGTTTTTATTTTTTTGTAAAAAAGTTTTTATCATTATACACGGGACTATAGAGTCCTGGTCATTTGGGAGGGGTGCGTGGGGTCGAAGCCAACACGTAGAGACCCGTTAAACACTTTAATCTAAAGGTTCATTTCCGTGCATCGCGACCGATCGCGGCTTACGACAAGCGGCTGAGGTAAGTGACAGACGCGCGCGGCCGACGACTGTCGTAGGCTGCGCACGCACTGTGAATATTGTCGCATCGGCCGCGAGCGTCAGCCGCGAGCGGCTCGCGATCGGCCGCGATGCTCGGAAATGAACCTTTAAAGGCTATGTGACACAAACCGGCGATTATCGCTGTGCACACATTAGGTGTGTACCCAACGAAGTTAGTGTAGAACTAGTACCAGAAATGGTAACTGATCAGACTGGGTTATGGTAGGGAAACTGAACCAAGACACAACATCTGCATGTAGGTCAGTTGCTTGAAAAGCCAAGTGGTATTGCGTGGGTAGAATATACTTTGCATAATTGGTGTACTGCAATATCGAATTAGTATGTAATATTCGCATTTTCGGCAAATAGAGTTTTATTACGGTTGTGAAGATATTATCCTTTATCTTCACAACCGTACTCATACATAATAAATAACTATATTCATGGAAATGAGTTTTATATAGATCTGGAGTCGAATAGTCAACATTACATTAACACCTATTGAAAGTTTAATAATGCTTGGGTACTTTTTATTTTCAAAATGAAAGACAACATATATTACTCTTGATAGTAAACACTAGAGTATCATGCGTCTAGTGTTTACTATCAAGCGTAATATATTTCAGCGTGAGTTTCGATTGAATATTAAACTTAAAATAAAAAGGCCATATCTTTTTAAGAAAATTTTATTTTTTTAATTTTTTTATGATATTACCTACTCTTGCAACTCTTAAAACAGATTTGCGTCATCAGTCATTTTGCCTAATCAATAGAGAGCTCTGTTAATAGCATGCAACAAAGGATTGTGACCTTGTCCGCAGATTCCGTGGAAATCATCAGTTTCGATACTCCAGACCATGATTTTGTTGATGCCAAGTCTTCTGGCGAAGTCTACTTTGATAGCGATGGAATCAGCGTCATCGTAAGTAACCCAGTCAGCGTCTCTGATGGCATAAGGCACTCTAGCTTGGTAATCATAGCGTCTGTTCCACGGTTCTGTTTGGAATTTGTGACAGATCTGGAAAAAGAGGAAAATGATTTAATACAAAGAAGACAATTTTCTTTTTTTTTCAAATTTCAAAAGAATCCTGTAAAAACTTAATCCATCACTTTTGAGTAAAGGAACCGAGAGCGGGAGGTTATTAGTACTGGTCTGTTGGTCGAGTAGTTAGTGACCCTGACTGCTAAGCCGTAGGTCGTGGGTTCAATCCCTACCTAGGATAAAACTTTGTGTGATGAGCAGGATAGTTTATTCTGTGTCTGGGTGTTATTTATCTATAACTAGTTGTCCCGCGCAACTTTGTCAGCGTAAATTGTTCCCGTTTTTGCTACATTTCTCATTGCTGCTCCGCTCCTATTGATCGTAACGTGATGTTATATAGCCTATAGCCTTCCTCGATAAATGGGCTATCCAACAGTGAAATATTCTTTCAATTCGGATCAGTACTTCCTGAGATTACCGCGTTCAAACAAACTCTTCAGCTTTATAATATTAGTTTAGGCTAGCTGTCCCGCGCAACTTCGTATGCGTAAATTTTCCCCGCTTTTGCAACATTTCACGTCGCTACTCCGCTCCTATTAGTCGTAGCGCAATGTTATATAGCCTATAGCCTTCCTCGATAAATGGGCTATCCAACAAAAAAAGATTTTTTTAAATCGGACCAGTAGTTCCTGAGATTAGCGCGTTTAAACAAACAAACAAACAAAGCAAACAAACAAACAAACAAACAAACTCTTCCGCTTTATAATATTAGTTTAGATATGTATGTACTTTGAAATATATAAGTATGTTTATCAGTTGTCTGGTTTCCATAGTACAAGCTGTCTGAAGGAAGACAAGGGCGTTGTGTGAATTGTCCCAAGATATTATTATTATTTTTAATAAAAATTACCTCGTCCGGCATAAAAATGCTTTAAAATTACAAAAAGTAATGAACAACTTAACATTTAGCAGATTCAGATTCAGATTCAGATTCATTTATTCATTTGCATAATATAGGTGCAAGGGATGTTACAATTTTGTATATGTACTACTATATTATGACCAATATCGGCATGCAAATATAAACTTATAATATATGAGGTTATAATATAGGAGGAAAAATAAATGTTCAATAAAAATTAAATGTAAATGTCAGTAACAATTAAAATCATAAGTCAATTATTAATTATTATTATGCCATTAGAGCAATAATTATTGGAATGTCAAATTACTATAATAAATACAACTATTAAATTAATAATTATTTCAAGACAGCATAATTTATCAACTAGGTACCTAAACTAATCCTCCATGAATTCGCGTACTGAATAATAACATTTATCTATTAAAATTTCTTTGAGATTCTTTTTAAACAGTCTTAAATTTCTAATATTTCTAAGTTCCAAGGGTAACTTATTATAAATGCGAGGTGCCATGCAAAAAAAGCTTTTATTCATAAGTGTCGTTTTACTCGGCACAGCACATAACTTATCAACATGACGTGCACGCGTCCGTTTATTAAAGAGCTCTTCATTTAATTTAACAAAAATTGCACATTCCTGAATATAAATACACGGCAAGGTAAGTAATTTGTATGATTTAAAATATGGCTTACAGCTATCAACCATTTTAACATTAAATATAGCTCTAATACATCGTTTTTGTGCTATAAATGGTAAGGACCAATTGGTCGAGTTGCCCCAAAATATAATTCCATATCGTAATATAGAAGCAACAACCCCGTGATATGCCATAAGTAATGATGCCACACTTGTTATATTTCTCAGTTTATATAATCCATAGGCATGTTGAGATAGTTTGCTGCAAACATATTCTATATGGACCTTCCAATCCATTTTACTGTCAATTCTTAGGCCCAGAAATTTAGTACTTTCAGTTTCTTTAATATTAAGGCCTTCATGATTAATATTTATTGTTGTAGTATTTATTTTTCTTTGTTTAAAATTGATTATATTTGTTTTATTAAAATTTATTTGTAAATTATGTCCTTCTAGCCATTGTACAATTGATGATAAAGAATAATTTATGTCAGTTTCTAGATTGGCTATATTTTTATTAGAGTATAAGATAGTGCTGTCGTCAGCAAATAACGTCATATTATACAATGTAGTTGATGGAAGATCATTTATATAAACTATAAATAATAGTGGGCCAAGAACACTACCTTGCGGAACTCCGAATTTCACTGTTCTTGAGTCTGACTGGTATACACGTTCAGAAAATGATTTAATGCAAATACTAGCCATTTCTGTGACTTGCTGTCTATCAGATAAATAGGATTTCATGAGATTATAAATGTTGCCTCTTATACCATAGCGATATAACTTATTTAATAGGATGTCATGTTTGACTCGGTCAAACGCCTTCGACATATCCATAAACATTCCTATAGTTGGATGAGCCTTATCCATATTGGTCATTACTGATTTAAGGAAGTTAAAAATGGCCATGTTTATATTTTTCTTTTGTCTAAATCCATATTGTTGTTGTGCTAACAGACATTCTTTTTCTAAAAATTTGTAAATGTTATTAAATAATATTTTCTCAAATATTTTTGCAAATATGGGAATAAGTGCTATCGGTCTGTAGTTGTTTATTTCCTCTTTATTTCCCTTTTTAAATAATGGCTTTATAATAGTCTTTTTTAATTTTTCGGGAAATATCCCTTGTTCTATGCATAGATTAAATTATTTATGCATAGATTTAATTAGCTTTATTTTATTGGGTTTTATCACTTTAATAAAGAAATGTAAATAGTCATATCACTCTCACTCGAACGAGGAGTTACCAAAGTCGTAATTCCATACATCAAATAAACCAAACACAAGAAACATTCTTGATTACATATCAAAGGTATTCCACGTACCTACTCCAACACGAAATACCAAAATTTAATTTAAAGACATCTGCAGTTACGCCAGGCGAAGTTGCTCGAACTCAGTGTCAGTTGTTCTTAAGATAACTTAAATATAACTTGGGTATGTTGCTTTACAACTTTCGTCTTTGTTCATTAATGGTGGAAGTACATTACTGTATTGTAGTGGGGAAGAGAGAGCTCCTGTATTCTTGTTACTATGATATTGTTAAGTCGGATCCGTTGGTTAAGAATTTTAAGATTGGTCTTTTGTGTACCCATAGATTTTTGTTATACACTAGATAGTTTATTAATTGTTCTTATTACCCAGGATTATTTTCGAAGGGAGTAAGTCCCGGTTGGTGGAACATCGACTTTCACCCATCTGACAACCAGATGAGACATTTTTTTTATTTTTTTTAATTAATACTACTTTTTAATTTTATTTTTATTTATACTACTTTTTTTTTATATTTAGACTTTTATTTTAAAATTATTTTGAAACTTGATTGATGAATTTTTTCAGGCCATAAGATTTATTTGTAATTAAATTATCTTTATTTCAATAGTTATCCATTTTTATTTTTATGTTATCAGATCGGTGTATTTACCAATATTGATTTGCCTGTTCATACCTTCCCAGGTAGTCATGAAGTTAAATAAGTTGGAAAATCTACCAAAATATCATTCCCATTAAAAACTGGCAGTTGAAACTAAATTTTCTCGGTGTAATGTGAGGGTTATGAAAAAAGGCCATGAACACTTTTCGATAGGTAAGCTATCGTGTTTATAAATCAATAAAATTTGATACAACATTTGTCTCATCTGGTTATTAGATGCCCGAAGGTCGATGTTCAGCGCCTCTTAACCAGAGGGGGATATTTGACTCTAACTTTCGAGGCGAGCTATATGAGGTGTCTTTGAGAGGAATTTCCATTCTCACATCTGCCCCCTAGATATATGAGGGTTCTACTAACCGATTTCGCTCATGGTTGGCAATTTTAACAGAGGCCAACTTTTTTTTTGAAGACGACTCCCGCAATATGGTACAAGCCCTGTTTCGCGGGGGACTTTACAAACATACAAGTCACGAACATAAAGTACACCCAAGCTCGGAACAACAATTTGTGGATCACAGAAAGTGGTGTCCCGTGTGGGAATCGAACCCACGACCTGTTGCGTAGCAGTCGGATACACTCCCACAGCGCCACAGAGGCAGTCTCTGTGTAAATCAACAAGTTTTCTCTCTATTCTCTCTAGGCGTATGAAAGACAGTTTAACATACTCCCCGAGGCAGATCGAAAAGTGATAATTTAAGAAAGGCTATCGAGTCAGCAGAGATAAATTCAGACAAGGGCCTTTCAATGACCAGGATTAATAACCCTAAAAAGAATATGATAGTTACTTCATTGTATCCAATAGAACCAGGTTCACGGGTGTATGGTCCAGCCAGCCCAGCTCCGCTTACTGGCGCTCTGACACCATTGTTACCAGCGTACGACAATCTAAACGTACGGCCGTAGAATGGAATACCAAGTGCTATTTTGTCAGGTGGGCATCCTGAAAATAGAAAATGTGAAAGTAGGTTTGGAGATTTTTTACTAAATATTTATTATTGAATAAAATATTCATACAGAAAGGTGTGGTAATATTCAAGGGTTGGTATGTGCCCATGAAACTGAGTGCACATACCTAATTTTATCAAATCGGAGTACCCTAAAAAAATATATATTATTTTTTTATTCGTTTATATATAAATGAAAAAGATATAAATTAAAAAAAGTGTGACCTTATAGTATATACCATAATAATCCAATAGAATTTTGTACCACAGGAGGTATAGTTCTTATGCCATACGCCTTTTACTACTGAATTTTGACTAAAAGAATATGCTATAACTATGTAATAATAATGCAATCAGCTATGGCACGACGGTAAGTGCAATACTTATACAATACCCTTACCGCTGCTGAAATTTGACCACACCTTTCTATTACATCCTGTATAGAGGATTCGATCCCGGTCGATTTTTCTAGTCCCGGGATTCGGGATTATCAAAAGTTAATACCGGGATCCCGGGATAGTCCCGGGGTTGTATTGGTAATAGAAAGTGGTAGCAAAAAGATAGTAAAACATATCAAAATCAACCTTTTATTTTAAATCTTTACTTAAATCTTCAAAAACAAAACAAAATTATAATTTCTTCTAACTAGGCCCTTATAAAATAGTTTAATGAATTATTGCTTAGTTTGTTTATTTTAATTTACAATAAACTTAAAAAAATCAATTCTTAAAATTTGTCAAAAGGGATCAATGTTAATAGGACTCATATTTTAAATCAAATAGACTAAAAACTATAATTTACTTATTTAAGCCACGAAAATAAAATCTAAGAAATAACAACGCATCCAACGTCTCATCCGAAAACATACTTCTTAATTTGTTGCACAAATATGAAGCAGCGGAAAACGCGCGTTCAGGCTCGATGGAAGTTGGAGGAATCGTCAAAAAATTTTTATAAGCCTTCTTCAAATTATAACCTCGTGTGGTATTTCACAATATAAACATTCGCTGTTTTTCATCTATATTTACTCATACACATTAATGCATTGTTGTTTTTTTAATAAATTAATTGTTTATCACCAATTAACAATATAAATATCAATACTTACACGATCTGAAGCGTAATTTTTACACTATTTTACATACACTGGTACTTATTCTGACACCGGTCGTTAGCAGAAACAAACACAATCAGCTGTGTAAACAAGTTTCACGCGCATTTTTATTGACTTATATAAAAAATATATAAGTCCCGGAAATCCCGGGATTCATTGAATTTAATCCCGAAAATTTCGGGACTAAAATATGATCGGGATCCCGGGATCCCGGTCTTCGGGATCCCGGGATCGAATTCTCTAATCCTGTATATCTGAATTGAAATCCGATTGTGTTTTTAAGTCATTAGTGAATCAAATCACTGAATACTAAATTCAAGGAGTGCAATTGACTTTTACAAAATAACTTCGGTCAATTCGGACTTCATAAGATATATATTAATTCCCTGATCCGTCTCAGGTTCCTTATCTACGTTCTTTTTTTTCGCAGCAAGCCCGTGCGTACCTACTGTCAAAATCTTGTTATAATGGTAAATAGAGAGCTGCGCTTAGGCGGACATCTTTAAATGCACCGCGCATGCGCCAGTTCGCACGGGCTTATCGCGAGAACGAAAAAAATAATGTGAATAAGGACCCAGGTCCGATATCGCAACTGAATCATATAATTACCTTGACTAATCCAATACTGCAAAGCCAGCTCAACAGTATAAAAGTTTTGTGGAATTGAATTGTCATGGTAGCCTTCGCCCCTATGCAAGGGGGCATTGTGGCCAGTAAATGGATCCCAAGCTCCAGACATGTCGTATGACATTATATTAATAAAGTTTAAGTATCTGAAAAGGCAGTAGTACATGTTAATTGGGACTTTGTTGACTTACAATTGGCAAGCGAAAATGAGATAGACCTCGTTGCAGATGGCGAGACTAGTTATGCTCTTTCCAAATGGTCTCATATCAGAGAAAAGTGGAGAAAGAGCCTTTGGCCGTAGGTCTAATAACGATGATGATGACTCAGATGATCCAATGGGACAGAAATATGACATGAAAGAAGAGATATTAGGTATTGGACCGACGGCTTATAATAATCGTAATAGTCATCTGTGTATGCTGAAAACTGTTAATTTCTACTAGTAGGAATTGAAAAGAGTGACTACCCATGTGGAAATTGAATCTATAATATATCGTACACGCTACCAGTACACCCCCTGGTGTACTGGAAGAGTATACCCTTTCTTATTCACATTTTTTTCCGTATTCACAGCAAGCCCATGCGGAACTGTCAAACTCTTGTCATAATGCTATATGTAGAGTTGCGCTTAGAAATGCATCACCCACCGCGCATGCATGGCGGACATTTTTGAGCGCACCGTGTCTGCGCCAGTTCACGCGGGCTTGCCGCGAGAACGAAAAAAAAGAACGTGTAAGGAGCGTTGCTCTCTCATTAGGGATTAAATAATATAGGGATGCCGCGCATGCGCCCTGATGCATGTAAGCAGACCTGTCCCTTTACCATTATGACAACATTTTGACAGTCCTTGCCGTGCATATGGGAAAAAGATCGTGAATAAGGACCCATCTACAAGACGGTAGAAGTTGGTTTCTATTGAGATTTATGTCAAAATAATTTTTAAAAATCCCACAATTACCTAGTTCCAAAAAGTACAACTCACTCACCTCGATATAGCCGGTATATCATAAGACATGGAAGCCATATCACTCACTGATGAAACAGCCGCAGTTAACAAAAAGCCGTGTTGGTCAAAGGCTGCTCTCAATTCTCTTAGCAATTGAGTGAAGTTATTAATGTCTGCGTGGCCGTGGACTGTGTCGCGACGATTGGGGAACTCCCAGTCTACGTCTAGGCCATCAAAACCATAGGTATTGAGCATCCAGATGGCGCTATTGATGAAGTTTCTTCTTAGGTACGGATTTGCTGCCATCTGCAAGGTTTTTAATTTTTTAAAGATTGCTAGAAGTCATACAGTAATAACAATTTTGTGAACTACAACTAAGCCTGCTTTTTGGGAATGGGCTCAAGGCAGGGGCCGCCTAGTAACAAGCCCAGATTACGAGCTTAAAACCCAGGTAAAGTTATCAGCAAGTCTTAGACCAAAAAAATTTAAGAAATGTGACACCCACCCATCCACCTTGGACTCGAGTGGTGGATTATGGTATGTATCCTCTTTTAGAGAATGGTATCGGTAATGGTTACTTGTCTATTTTCTATCATAAACAAGCTGGGTCCTTATTCACTATCTTTTTCAAGTCAAGCCCGCGCGTCTAACTGTTAAAATCTTATCATATTGTTAAATAAAGAGCTGCACTTAGAAATGCATCGCGTATGGACCAGTCCGCACGGACTTGCCGCGAAAACGAAAAAAAAAAACATAAGTAATAAGGACCCGGGTATGTACAGTATATTCCCAATTATTATATCTCGTCAAATAGGAAAGAAAAGTGCATGTGTCTGCCTATTTAGACCAGGTGATTTCTAAAATCGTCCGAAAGGTTTATCATCAACATAGCTATCAACCAATTAATACAATTAAGTACAATAGCCACAGTAATTCTACAGAAATAAGTTGTTTATAAAAGTTATTATCAGTTAAAAATCTTACGATTGAGTACTTCGCGGAGCCTTCATTATATCCTCCAACTGCCAGGAGTGTTCTTAAACCAGGATTCCTCTGTTTCAATGCGTTGAACTGTCCAAAGTTATCTGAAATTGAAATTAACTTTCAGATACAAAGCTTATTTTCAAGTTCTATCTCCACAGACGTCGAGGATTCAACGATTTTTCAACTTGAAATATCTGTGCGATTAACACCCGTAGTCTATTTAATTGTATGCCTAGAACGATTTTTTAATATGTTTATCATCTATTTACAATAATAACAAAACATGTTTATTAAATGTTACTAACATATTTATTGCTATGTGTTATACCTACATATTATTTATTTAATTATGGATATACCTTAATGGTTTCGGACGTCACTTGGGGTTCACACTGAAAACCAGCGCTATGTTGTGGCTCATGCCACAACATGGCATTTAAGCTGAGTGGAAACCTCGTTAGTCGCAGATACGACGTGCAAGTACCTACTCAGTTGTAATTTTATTTGTTTTTAAGAAGCTAATTGTATCTGTGGCAAATAAACGATTTTTCTTTCTTCTTCTTTCTATTTTTCCAATGTTTTTTTCCTTTAACCACGGATTAGTTTCACGTCAATAGTGTAATGTAGGATTAAGCTACGATCTCTCAATTGGGATTCCAGGTAGTTATACACCGGGAACATTCGGGGAGATATTATATAACTTTGGCATGTTTATAACAATAACAATTACTCGCAATTTAAATGGCGTTTAATAATGGTCTTCGCTTACGGCGGACAATCTCATCAGAGACTAGTCAACTAAGATCATCAGATATTTATAGAGCATTAGTAGCATTAGTGTATATAGTATGGCACAAATGCACTTTTATTTTATTTTAAGGCGCAAATCTGACAGTTTAATATGCTCACCGAGGCGTAGGACTGGAGAGTGTGACTTTTTTCGAAAACGGTCACCTATCTATGGACCGACAGTGGGAACGTTGCTTAACCTCGCAGATATCTCGATCTGCTCGGTCGCCACTGAGGTAGGGACCCCTCTTAATGACGATTACAGGATGCCGAACCTAGATGGTAACCTATTCGTAGGTCATTAAAGGAGCGAACATCATGGAATATATTATAGATTAGTCCACTTGTCGTACGTATTAAATGGTCGATTCATTTGTTTTGATCATAACGCGGAATTCCTACGTCTTTACTCATAGTTTATCGGTTGTTTCAAAGACACAGTTGTACTATAGTAAACAATTCTCTATGAGTAAATAGATAAAAAAAATCATACTTGTTATCGTTTTATTAATTAGTGTTTATTAGATATCATAACAAATTACTAATATCGTCTGTTGACATACGAACTTGATATATATACGAATCGCGTAAATATTTTATTTTAAGGCTAAATACCTTTGTTTATTGCCCGACGTTGCGATCGTATTGCTATGGCCGGTCACGGGTAGACAGTCTACCCGTAACCGGCCATAGCAATACGATCGCAATGTCATGTTTTTTTTTTTAAAGAACTTGATTTACTAAAAAAAACGGAAAATACCATAGATTCAATACATATATATGTTAATAATATTTATAATAATGTCAGAATATGGTACGGTACCAGAGGCGAAGGGTTGAAATTTTCCTGAGGTAACCCGATACGAAAATGTATCTTGTTGGACACGGATTTTACCTCCAATAATAAGTCACTAGAATTCAAAGGGAAACCGAATGGAATGGTGTTCTTAGGACCGTCCGCTACTGGACGCACTGATCTATTTTTTTAAACCACTACATGAAGAGACGAACAGGTTGTTATCCTGATGCTTAGCGTCACGCTAGCCCTTATATATATCAGGGGGCTTAGACAAATGCCACACGCTTCTTTTTGGCACACGCTACTGTTGTTTTTGGTCCACCAATCCAGCAGCAGTCACGTGACGTATTGTCAACTAAATGTCAAATGCATACACTTTCCCGCGTTAGCGTGTGCGGAAAAAGTATCGTGTGGTATTTGTCTAAACCTCCAGTGCCATTAAAAACTTTGCTTGTATTGTATCTGGATAGAGGCCGGGATATATAGTCCGGAAGTCGCTGCGACCTAAAAGATCTATTGTGACGCCTCTTTCTTCCTTAAAGGACATCTCCAAGATTTAGTCTGACCATGTAGTCGACTATGTATCTTGGTGGAGTGGCCTTAGAGCCTTAACGTCGTCAGGTGCGATTAAGTGCCCTCCAAGGTGCTGGCTTCTGGTGTGATCAGTTGCCTCGCAGCCACAGAGGATGGCAGAACTGATATTAAAACTTTGCTTGGCAAAGATCAGAATGTCACCCAGCTGCTCTTTTCATTATCAGTCTTAACTTACTTCGTCCCCAATCATCAGGTAGATCCAACCATGGATCCAAAGAAACTATGTTGCCATCGTTATTAATGCCTGCGAAGGTGTAGATCAAATGAGTGCATAAGTGAGGGTTGATGTGGGCTACGTCATATCTGCCGTTCCCTTCTCGGTATGTAGCCCAGCTGCCATAGTAACAGATCACTGAATCTGTGAAACAAAGGATATAATCAGAATCGTTACAGTATGCATCATCATGTCAAAATAATAATAATAATAATAATAATAATAATATCTTGGGACAACTCACACAACGTTATCTGATCCCAAACTAAGCAGAGCTTGTGCTATGGAAACCGGACAACTGATAAACATACTTAAATATTTCTAAATACATACATATTATAGATAAATAACACCCAGACACAGAATAAACCATCATGCTCATCACACAAAGTTTTATCCTGGGTGGGGATCGAACCCACGACCTCTTGCGTAGCAGTCGGATACACTCCCACCGCGCCACAGAGGCAGTCAAAAGCCTCCTATAAAACTAGTGAGGGGTGAGACTGAGGCAAAACGGTCCCGGATTCAGAGAGGGGAAGGACTGTTCTTCTTCTTTTCTTCTTCTTGGGACAACTCACACAACGCTATCTGATCCCAAACTAAGCAGAGCTTGTACTATGGAAATCAGACAACTGATAAACATACTTAAATATTTGTAAACACATACAAATTATAGATAAATAACACCCAGATACAGAATAAACCATCGTGCTAATCACACAAAGTTTTATCCTGGGTGGGAATCGAACCCACGACCTCTTGCGTAGCAGTCGGATACACGCGCACCGCGCCACAGAGGCAGTCTCTTGGGTCACCAACCACCACCACCACCACCAAACCAAATTTCAGGTTTAATCAGCGTGGTCAAGCCACCCAAACCAAATTTCTCTATCCGCCATAATTGAATTCGAAGAATAATGAAAACTTAACCACGATTTTCAATATTTCTTTGCAAGATAATAACAAATCAAGCCGGAAATTTATAAAGAAGTAGTTTTTGTCCGTGGCTTTTTGTCTCCATCACAAAAGAAATCTCGGTGAAAAATTTCAGTAGATTATGGCGATACGACATCCACGCGGGTGGACATAAAATGTTAATATACACTATTTACGTATATTTTAATAAGCAGGAATACAAAATTGGCAACACTGTATCTGCGGAACATTAAAGGGGCGTCTAAACGGGCCATTTTTTACGGCAATTTGTGGCGGCACTATTGGCAACTAATTGCTCGGCCAATAATGGCAATATGTCCACAATTGTATGGCCTAGTCACTAGTACTAGTCCAGTCTCCTAAACGGGCTACACAACCCGGCAACAATAAAATAGAGGGCGACTGAAACAACAACCAAATTGGCCGGGCAACATTGCGGAAAAAACGATCGCTCAGCGATCGTCCGGCAACCATCAAATCAATATTAGAGAGTACTGCCATGTTGGCGGCCACAGCATTGCCGCCACAAATTGCCGTAAAAAATTACCCCTTTAGACGCCCCCTAAAGTCAAGTAGTTGTTGTAAATTTGAAACTGCTTACTTTAATTTATTTTAGGAAATTAAGTTATTATTTGTATTATTGACAGATCCCTTTATATTTTGAAATCTCTATAGAAATAGATTCCAATATAAAATTGAACTGTCCAGTTTACTGATATTAAAATACGTATAAGTACGACTAACGGTTCTCGATGTCACAACAAATACTAGACGAAAATGGAATCCAAAATATCGAACTTAGAATTTTTAGAGTTCCGTAGCCAAAATGGCAAAAACCATTATAGTTTCATCATGTCCGTCTATCTGTCTGTCTGTCCGTCCGTATGTCATAGGCATTTTCTTAAAGACTACACAATGAATATTGATTAAATTTGGTGAAACAGGTGTCTTGTAGTAGCCGCTAATTAGTTTGATAGCTAAATAATACAAATACATATTTTAAGGAGGGCACTTTATACATATAACGGAAACTGAATTTTTTTTTGATCAATATCAATATAATCATGCCGTGTGGTGCCGGCTTAAGAATAGTACCACCCCATCTCTTCCCGTGGGTGTCGTCAAGGCGACTAAGGGATTTCACTCCGGAGGACGGGCAGCAGCGTCCTCTGCGTACTTAAAGCCTTACTGCGATCGCCAACCCGCTCGCCAAGCGTGGCGATTATGGCAATTACCCCCAGGATCTACTGGGGAGACCCGTGCCCAGCAGTGGGCCATCATATGGGTTGATATGATCAATATAAACAAACCTAACATACTTATATATTTCTATATACATACATATTATAGATTAATAACACCCAGACACAGAATAAACCATCGTGCTCATCACACAAAGTTTTATCCTGGGTGGGGATCGACCCACGACCTCTTGCGTAGCAGTCGGAAACACTCCCACCGCGCCACAGAGGCAGTCAGTTGGTACTGAATGTCTTCCTATCCGCTAATTACAATCGTGTAAACCATTGAACAGTTATAAGAAAATTAAAACAGAGATAGCTTGAACTCAAGGGAAATACCGAGGCACCTTATTAAAAATTTTACTCGGTCTAACTTCTATTTCAAATGGTTGTTACCCTAGATAATCTTTTTAAAATCGTTCGACAACAAATCGGTTGTAAAGTTTCGGGTTTTAGTGAGACTGTTGTATATTTATGTTACCACTAGAGCCAGCACAGAGGCTTCAAACTTATCACCCCATTAATTTATTAATCATACATTTTTCGGTGTCTGATGGAAGTTGAGTTGGGTCCTATTTGGTACACTTTGTGACTCATTGGCTTCGAATTGATATGTGTGATCGCCTATAGTTTGTGTTTGTTTATTTCTTCTGTTCTAATTTGTGTTATTTTTTCTGTTTTCTTTTTTTGATTATTGTTATTTTTATTATTTTTCTGTTTTTTTTCTTTTGCACTAGTTTCCTTGTTAAATTATATTAATGTCTATGTAACTTCTGTGTACAAAATAAAAACCTTTCTGTTCTAATACAGAAAGGGGGGCCAAACCCGCCTGCAAAAAGGAAAGAGAAATGTGTGGTTCAGCGTCATAGTTTAGGATAGATGGTTCGCTTTCGCGCTCCGAAAGCCTCAGGTTCGATTCCGGGGTTCCTGAACTTCAATATTTTCTTCAAATGCTGATAATTAAACTTTGCTAAGGCGATACGATGTATTGTAACATCCCTTAACAATCTTAAAAAAATCTGTACTTGATTGAGCAAGAAACAGACAAAAGTAGAAGTAACTTTATATTTTCAAATGCCAAATAACATGAAAATGATTAATATAATTTTCAACTTACTTCCATTACACGCAACAATGGTAACAGCTAGTATCACTAACACGTACAGACTGACAGACGCCATCTTTGTGTCCAAATACTACAGTACATTATAGTAATGAGCTATACTATATAAAGGTTCTCTTATCTCAAATATGTACACTATATCTGATACGGATCGTCACGATACGCAGTGGCGATCAGTGATCTTGTTGACTAATAGATCAGCAAGGTTCTGTATTGTGGTCACTGTCAAGGCTATACCACAAAATATCGAGTGTACATAAAGAAGATGATCTATGCCTGATCTACGAGAGTTCACAAACTACAGTCTTCTGATGGTTTTCTGGTCATCTCTCCGAAAATCTATTAGGTACCTCAGGAATACTACATGTACATTTAAGAAAAAATATGTTTATCTGAAGTATTGTTGTGAAAATTTAGCCCAACATTTCTACTTTTAATTGCAATGCAAAAAGCAAAACTGCCTATACGAAAAAGGCGGTTCCTTAAATCTAACAAAAATAAAAACAAAAGCACGCTGCGGGTATGCAATAAAGAACAACAGGCAGGACTCGTATTTTCGTTCCAAGCTTGAAAAGAAAAAAAAATGGCTGTCAGAACTACATTTTTAAATTCTCATTATTTCGCTAAGTTGAAGCGCATTATACTTTTATCCACCTCTTGATTGTTTACAAGCATTTTGAGCCGTGAAATTGATTACGAAAGTCCAAACAGACCGAATCCTTGCGAATTGCGAGGGAAAATTGAATTTTTAAAACCATACACGGCTTTTATGTGAGGGTATGTCTAGTTTTATTTGGAAAAACATTGCGGTAATAATTTAGCGAGGCCGACGGCCGGCCGCTCAAATAAAAGTCGAAAAAGTGTGCCTACACCCCACATGCGCTTTTTCGGCCTATGTATGTACCGGCAATGTATTTTTTTTCCTATCTAGGACCACTGTGGTAACGGCTAAATGGATTTTGTGTGGATTTCAAAGTTCTTTGTCCCGATATTGACTTTGAAGTGCTCCGTGTTCCTTTTTAACAATATTGCGCTGTTCTCGTATCGTAATTTTTGAATGGTTTGCCAAGTTCTGCAACTGTTTTTATTGCGTTGTCTTTGCCAGCTGAGTGCGTTTTAAAAAAATATTGTGAAAGCTTTGGGTATCTGTGTAGCATGTTCGAATACAGTTACATTTACCGCAATTGGTTAAGCTTTAAAAGCTTTTTCAAATTTTTTGCTTTAACATTTGGTTGCCACATATGAGAAAAATGATTGAGTTGGTTATCAAATCGGATGTACCGTTTTTTTGTGTAAAGAACTGAGAACCATCTCGATTTAATCGGATTTAATAAATCTGCAACAAAATCATAGGACCAGCAAAGGTACAGACAGACAAATAAAGTAACAAAGTTGCAAAAACAGTTCACAAAGCTATAGGTAAAGCCTGAGAAAAGAACAAGTAATATCAAGAGTTCCGGCAAAAATTAAATCCTACAGATTTTATCCTAATCTGCCGACTTAGAAGCGTGTGGTAGATAGGAATTATTTGTACTGGGGAGATTTAATTACTTATCAATATTAAGCGACTTCTTTTTATCAGTATCTTGATTAATAGCTTTGTAAATTTTATCATAAGTATTATTTAATACAATTTCGTGTTTTTTTCACATTAGTGGTAGTTACTATCAACTTAAGTAGTATTATTATCTCGCTAATTGCCCTCTTATAGTGATTATGTCACAGTGTTTGTTTCCATTATGTAATTGATACGATTAATTACATAGATATTATTGTACAGGTGGGGCAGCGGTCAAACCAATGGCCTTGGTTTAAAGTGGTCAATCGAAAAGTTCTGAACGATTCCGGTAGATGGTGTTAAACACAGGCCTTACTCTGATGGAAGGGAAAATAAATTTGAAAATTTAGGAGCTTGGCTGGTTGATTTCTATTAGCTCAGGTTCTACTCTTGGGCTGAGAATGTATTTTTTCTTCGCATGACATATAATCTTTTTTCATCATTTTCGTCTTCAGCCTTTGACATAAAACTCTTTCCATTCTTTTTGGATTATCCTTTCCTGCCGCAGTCCCTTCTAGCGACCTTGTTCTACCACCAAATTGATCCATTTGGTGGCGGTCATCTTACATAACATTTTTGTTTTTATTATCTTTTTTTTGTCGGGAGTTAAAACTCACAACGCAATTCCCCATGAATTCCATGAAAAGCTTGTAAATTGGTGTAATTACCAATAATTCCATTTGCATTTAGCTAAACGGTACGTTGGAGTTGCAATCGGCGCGTATTGTGCTCCGTAGTTTAAAACGTATGTAATCACGTGTCTGCAGTGATCTGTGCGAAATCGTTAGATGTTTCATGCTCGCTACACCTCAATTGATGCTAACAAACTACGTTCCTACTAACTGTTGTCGATTTTAAATCACTATAAATATTTTAGCGTTTTTATCTGACAGCACCAGAAAATCTTGATTTTAGAGCGCAATGTATGTTAGTTTTTTGTCTTGGCCATTTGTTTGGGATGCTCTATAACCAAAAAAAACTTGACGAATTTCATCATGTTAGGCGGTGTTGTACGAATTTTATGATATTTTTTAGAACATAAGAGGCACAGTTTATTTTTTGAATTTGAACAATTGGCCCGTTGTTTGTTACTTTAGTGGTACATAAATATGCGAATTTTCTAAAACTATCAATAATAATCCAAACTATTAGTTACTACCTATCACTATTACTATTTACAAGAGTACTTCGATCGCATGATCAAAACAAAAAATAACGTTGACCAAATTATTGTCTATACTAATATTATAAAGAGGAAAGATTTGATTGTTTGTTTGTATTGAATAGGCTCCGAAACTATTGGACGAATTTGAAAAATTCTTTCATCGTTGTGAAGCTATACTAACCCCGGGTGACATAGGCTATTGGTTTATAATAAACTCGTAGCACTGCTTTCGTGAATTCTTCTAAATTTTCCATAAATTTAAGTTTATGGCAGAAATCTTGTAAATCATAGAGTAAACCATGACTTAAAGGGAATAAGCGTAGAAACAGACAAGTTTATTTTAGACAAAATTTTAAAATGACATAATGACTATGGGTTAGCGTACCACTGGTCAGTTTCCTTACTCGTCAATGTCACTAATTTACCAGTTTATTTATTCGTCAATTTCCTTATTTGCCATTTCCACTAAGTTGTAATTTCCCTTATTATGTGGGTAATTTTAGCTATAGTTTATGCGGTTCACTTTACTCTTTCTAAGTTTCTAAAATGAAAATAAGGGAATTTTAAATTTTTATACACGAATATCTATGGTACTTTGTACTCCTATTCCATATTGTTTATGGCGTCAAACGCACTAACGAGCAGTTTTCAAATATAGTTATTTGACGCGTTACCTTTGGTTTTGTTTTTAGATTTTGATACTTTGTCCGTTTTGTTTACAAAACGCGAACGCAAACTCCTGATAAAGAATAGCTTAGTATAAGAAAGAACTTTTATTTAGGATATTTTGATGGATACCGACTCACATCATCTTGGAATCCAGTAGGCCTACTTTGTTTAAACGAAATTCTAAAATTTTCGTTTCCTTTCTTAAGTTCACAGGGACTACTCTAATTAATTTTTGGATAATACACAAGAAGTTCAAATTCATAGACGATTTTCTGGAACGAGTGGATTAAATAGTTATCTTGGTTATATATATTACCACCTCATTTTTGATCTAAACTTCGTTTTCATTAGATTAGAGTAGGCCTCCTGTTAACAATAAATGTAATCGTCTCTATAAAGACACCGTACCTTTAGTGTAAAAATGTCGTCAGTGTACCTAGCGTGTAAAGATAACGACAGTATCACGGACAGTACGTAAATTCAAAATGATAAAGAGCAGGCGAAAGTAGTTGAGGAACCTTGCGCCACACGTAGACATGTCGTCAGTCAACCTGTGACCACGATCGGTGAAATTTGGTCGAAACGTCGGACAAATAAAACCTATAAATAAGTATTTTTGATTTAGATTTAATTAAGTCCTGATAATATTCTAAAATATAAGTCACATGTTAAGATTTATATTATACAAACCTGTTATTTTCATATTGTTACAAACTTATACACTGTTGTTCCACTATACTGTGCGCGAACCTAACCTAAAATATGTCAGGAGCTCGACGGTGGCCGTAAACCAAGTTGTACACAACAATATATTTTGGATGTTGTTAGCTTTGGTATTTGGTCTTTCGAGCCCTGATGCATGGTCCTTTCTTGTTTGCAGCTTTTGTTTTCTAACTACCTACGATTTTTTAGTTCAATAATTGCAGCTCATATTCGTTAATGATTCATTTTGTTAACAGTTGATATTGAAAATTCCGCTAAGAGTTCGTGACTCAGAGGTGACTGCTGAAGGTGGCCGGTTAAGAAACGCTACCACTATCAGTCCATAGATGGTTGAGTTGATATTCCTTTGGCTCGTTCTAGAGCCTAAATGGCTGGATCGATTTAAGCTTGAGAGGTAGTTATAGTTAGATTCGTCTCAGTTGTAAGAGTGACCTACCTACGATTTTTTAGTTCAATAATTGCAGCTTTCAATCGTTCAAGCTTATATCGGCTCGGTGCAACAGTGGTGTAATCAAAATTTCATGGTCCTAAATTTTGATAAATGTATAAAATTTACAAAAATAAGATCTCTATCTCGTACAAACTACTTCATAAATAATCAACCGCTTGAGAGGTATAGTTAGATTCGTCTCAGTTGTGAGAGTGACACTGACTACAAACGATTTGTTAGTTCAATAATTGCAGCTCATATTCGTTAATGATTCATTTTGTTAACAGTTGATATTGAAAATTCCGCTAAGGGTTCGTGACTCAGAGGTGACTACTGAAGGTGGTCGGTTAAGAAACGCTACCACTATCAGCCCATAGATGGCTGAGCGATTTCGAAAAATGTCAAACCTTTGTGTCTTGGTGAGCAGTTGGTTATGCTTCCAATGTCTCTCCGGTGGTCGTGTCGGAGATCCGTCCTATTGGACCATGCTAGATAGGGAATAGAGAGTGACTACCTCTGTGGCGCGGTGGGAATGTATCCGACTGCTACGCAAGAGGTCGTGGGTTCGATCCCCACCCAGGATAAAACTTTGTGTGATGAGCACGATGGTTTACTCTGTGTCTGGGTTTTATTTATCTATAATATGTATGTATTTAGAAATATATAAGTATGTTTATCAGTTGTCTGGATTCCATTGTACAAGCTCTACTTAGTTTGGGATCAGATGGCGTTGTGTGAGTTGTCCCAAGATATTATTATTATTATTAGTGGACATGTGCTCGTACACTTGTGTCTTTTAATATATCCAGCGTAGTTGGCTAGTCTCTGATGAGATTAGGAGAACATTAATTGATATAAAAATGTAGATATATATACTAATCTAAAATATTAAATTCTTTGGGCAATGATAAATTTGTTTAGATTAACACGTAGACCGCTTGCTTGGTAACCAGTTTATAGTTGCGTGAATTTTATAAGGTTCTAACTACTGGTGGTCGCCAGGACATAAGCGGTGGATATAATATTCGTTAATGACTCAGTCGCAAGGAGCTGATCAAGAGCGAAGTCGCGTGTGATAGATAAGGGGTATATTGATGGCTATTTACATAGATAAATAGCCATCGTAATAAATAAATTCAGGTAGATATTATACCTGTGTACTAAGGAATGAATATGTTTGATGAATATGTTTAGCCTGTCAATAAATCGTATACATAATTACCACTTTAATAAGGAATCCTAAATACCACTGTAATGTTGTTAACTGTAGAATATGTACATTATATATACTGTAGACAGTATTTGTACATTAGAATAACAGAATACGTTATGGCAGAGTAAATTGACATTATAGAAGTAGGTACAGCTTGTTTATATTATAACAATAGCCATGTATATGCAAGTAGCCATGTCTTTAAGTCAATTGTGTTTTTAGTAACGTGAACAATAATTTGTATCACGGAATAGGTTATGACAAAGTACAAGTACTTACAGTTTATGTTGTAATTAACATGTGAACACATTATAAAAGCACCACATAGTATTTTAAATGAATTAAAACAACAAATAAGTATCTACTGGTCACAAATGTAGGTACTGCTTAAAATGTCAAGTACTTAACTACTACTACAAAAAAAAAATGTTGTTGTGATATTTAATTTCTTTTATTGAAAATTAAAAGGTTTTATCTGTGTAATAGTTTTATTATTATTCATTTATTTAAATAACATAATTCTGTGTATTAAATTATTTTATGGGTTAAAGTATAATAAGTAAGAATATTTGCGAAGTACCCACAACTGCTTAAATATTCAGTGTATTTGTTCTATAAAAGGACTGACAGATTGTGATCAAGGCTCAGTCTTATTGCAACACCTGTGGATACAGGTACAATCCAATAAATTTAGATTATACTTATTGCTGGTTCTTTTGTGTTGATATCCTATTATTGTGTATTATGTATAGATATAGACTAAAAACAATATATTGCAATGTGGTATGATTTGATAAATATTGTCTGGTGTGATACTTATCAGCTGTTCTACAGCGATATGGTCGTACATTGCAATAATGTTGTGAATTGGTAATGTTAGAAAGTATCTGTGGTATATTGTATTTAGGATGTATGAAATGTAGTACGGCAAATGTTTATTAGGAGACTGGCTAGTTTTCTTGTTTCTCTTCCTCGCCAGGAGATCCTCTTAGAACCAACATTAGTATACTATTATTATGCAACCTTTGATACAACTAGACCAAACAAGGTTGAAAATATATGATACTTGCCATTTATTCCTTTGTATTATTTACCTACCTGATTTATTCTATTGCCTATCGATACTATTCTGATTGATAAGGTTAGATTGCAACTGATTAGGTATATGATCCAAATATCCTGACACAGTAGTAAGTGTAGTTCTACGATGAGTCGTAGTGGTCTACGATGAGTCGTAGTGGTCCACAATGAGTCGTAGTACCACGACGATGAGTCGTAGGACTTCTACAAGAAGGAGTCGTAGGACTTCTACTTAGTTCTACAATAAATGCTTTAGTATTTTATTACAACTCGCTACGACCCCTAAGTATAATCTAACACGTGCAAAACCTTCTTCTTCTAAGATTGCTTTTTGCTAGTAATAAAAAGCAGTGCTTTAGAAGGAATCGCGAGGTTTTAAGCCTAGCAATATTTTTAAGACAGCTGTTTTAAGAGAATTATCTTTTTAATTTTTAACCACACTTATAATTGATAATAAATTATGTACCCATTATTTGTGCTTAACCAAAAAAACTCCAGTATTTTTACCCGACTGCGCAAGAAGGAGAATTATGTTTTTAGAGTGTAAGTATGTTTGTATGTAGATATATATATATATATATATATATATTTCTTTGGCACGTTTTAGAGCCTAAATGGCTGGATCGATTTGAGCTTGAGGGGTATAGTTAGATTCGTCTCAGTTGTGGGAGTGTCAAAATTAGAAAAAAATAAATTGGCATAATTTTGGAGCCAAAATATTTCAGTTATTAATTTCAAGCAGTCGGGTTTATTGTTTTGTTATAATTTATAACTGAAATACTGTTCACATTGATATAATTTTTTGAGTTTTCGAACAGATTAACATTGTTAGTTTTTCTTTTTTTTTTAAGTGTAAAAAAAATAAATTACTAGGTATGCCACCCATATGGGGAGGTACATGCCGTGTATACTGATTTTAAAAAGATGGAAACAAGATCCCCTACATAATTATGTAATTTTATGCAGTCGGAGGCTTTAATGAATCTCAATGGACTTAGTAAAGTGCCTCCAACTGCATGAAATTATATAATTATGTAGGGGATCTTGTTTCTATCTTTTTTGCGCAAGCGGGTTTTTTTTTTTCTTTATTTAATATATTTTAGTGGTTATAGGATGTAACAACTAACTTTTATCAGAGCTATTGTGAAGTATTGAAAAATGAAAAAAGATTGGTTGCTAACTAACTTTTTTAGTCCTACAGACATAATCATGTTATACCTTTTTGAAATGCTTAAAATAAGCCCTTTAATTTTATACCCATATTGCAGTATTAAAAACAACTTTTTTTTCATACCTCTTTATTTTGACATCTCACAGCCTCTATGTTGGTTTTTTTCAAACGTCACATATCTAAGAACACTTGGGCAATCAAGACGAATCTAACGACGTTTTAATTGTGTAAATCCGTTCAGTGGATTGTGAGATATCAGGTAATAAAGAATATTACACACTTCTTTACAGTCGGGTAAAAAAGCTTGGGACTTAGTCGGTCACAACCGATTATTGTACTCAATAAGCTTGCAGACTTAGGTTTCCATGGTTCACTATCAAGACGGTGCACATCTTATATACAAAATAGCTCTCAATTGGAGCAAATACGAGAATTGAAATCTAGTGTGTACTGTTCCAACAGGTGTTCCCCAAGGATCTCATTTGGGACAATTCAATCCTTCAAGCGGATATCGGCTCGGTGCAACAGTGGTGTAATCAAAATTTCATGGTCCTAAATTTTGATAAATGTTACCATATAAAATTTACAAAAATAAGATCTCCATCTCATACAACCTACTTCATAAATAATCAACCGTTAGAGAAAGTAACTACTATTCGTGATATAGGTATCATCCTCCATAGTGCTTTAAGTTTCAGGTCCCAAATTGACAACATCACTTTCTGTCTTTCTGGTTTCGTTAACGTCTGTTACGTAAATGAAATTTTTTAAACAGCCAAGTCTCACAATTTTAATTTATAACTCTGTTGTTCCAGGGATTTTGGAATATTGTAGCACTCACAGATTATAAAAAAATGGTATATTATCAATTATCAAGTACACATTAACCGAACAGAGCGCGTACAAAAACGTTTCTTATACATAGCATTAACAAACAATAACTGTCACCAATTACAATCATATGAACAACGCCTTTTATTTTATGAAATGGAACCACTCAGTACACGCCATAAAACTACTGATATTAATATAATAATATCATGTGACAACTCTCACAACGTCATCTGATCCCAAACTAAGCAGAGCTTATACTATGAAAACCAGACAACTGATAAACATATTTTTTTTTTTTTTTTTAAAAGACGACTCCCACAGTAGGGTACAAGCCCTGTGTCGCGGGGGACTTTACAAACATACAATTCACGGACACAAAGTACACCCAGACTCGGAACAACATTTTGTGGACCACACAAAGTGATGTCCCGTGTGGGAATTGAACCCATGACCTCTTGCGTAGCAGTCGGAAACACTCCCACCGCGCCACAGAGGCAGTCAAATATACTTATATACTACTTATACATACTTATATATATCTAAATACATACATATTATAGAAGTTGACGTTCGAGTATGTTATCAAATTGGTCTAGTAGTTAGTGACACTGACTGCTAAGCCGGAGGTCAGGATAAAACTTTGTGTGATGAGCACGATAGTTTATTCTGTGTCTGGGTGTTATTTATGTATAATATGTACGTTTATCAGTTGTCTGGATTCCATAGTACGAGCTCTGCTTAGATTGAGATCAGATAGCGTTGTGTGAATTGTCCCAAGATATAATAATTATTATATTATATTATTAAATAGTAGGTACACGAGATGAGCTAGATATATTTGTTCAGCACGTTTCTTTAGCCTCACTGAGAAAATATATAAAGTTCATGTTATGCTCTTCATTGTAATTAAATATTTTTTAATTCAATTGTTTCTGTTAATTTGTAGCAATATAACCTTGTAAAGCAAGGTGTGTTCACATCATGTAGGATATAATGAAGATATGCTACAATTTATCTTTTATATTTATGTATCCATGATTGTATTCAGTTTAGTGAAAGTACATGGTTAGGTAGTTACATGATAGGTAATTATTTGTTAATGTAGGTACTAGATAAGTTAGATCAAATGTAAAGCAAGACATCACTTTAGTAATTGTTCTTATTGTTCGTATGAGTTGGAATACGCAGGTGCTTGTCAAAATAAATACTTAGTACCGTCGCGTCGTCAACTTTCGAGAACAATTAATAATTCATTACTTAGAAAACTGTAGGCGTGTGACATAACAATATAAGGGGCGTTTGTAAAGCGGACCATTCTTTAAGAGCGATCGCAGACTTACCAAATAATATGAAGCGGCGGTAGCCTAATGGCTAAGGCACCGGTCTCGCTATCGTGAGCCACCCACTCCTAACACAAGCCATAGAGCTTAGCTGGAGGAGTTAACAGGATTGCTAGTAATGTGGGACCACAATCCCACATTGCTAGTTATCAATAATAAAAAAAAAAGAAAGAAAGATAAGTATAAGTCTAAGACAGACTGCAACCGGCACGTGTTTCTACCTATTTGGTTTCTCTAAAATTCAGATTTCTTGTGCGGCTGCAGCGCGTAGGGATCGTAATGCACTCACACTTATTGCTAGTATTGTAGAGAGAGAGATCAATAGCCGCCATCGCAGATAATAAAGCAGGCGACTCATCTCGGACTTGTATCTTTAGTATAGACAGCGATTATGACACTAATCCATTGTCCAACAATCGCCCAAATAAATAATTGGACACCATCGTATCAGAATTGAAATTTTCTTTCGATTTTGCATAGAATTAGGCACCTGTCCCACCGTCGGCGATGAGCGAGAAGCGAGTAGCGATTATATCACTCAAGAAACGTACAATAGATGTATATTGTAGATCCCGTCCGTGTAAAGGTAGTTGTCAACATCGTACGTATAGAACGTATCTCATCAAATGCATTGTAGTACTCCTCGTATAGGATGTCATACAAGGGCGTCCACTGATCCGCATCGCACGAATCTTGTCGGCAATGCCGACGCCCATGTTCCGAGGGGCAACTTTTATGATGCTTGCCGATGACGTCAAACGGAATGCACATCAGTGGACGCAATCCACGCTTGCTACGGGCTCAACTTGGCGCCCGAACCAATTTATGTATATTTCTTCCTCTTTTTCTACTAACAAACAGACAATTACAAGACATTCCAAAGTGTTCGTTTTAATTTTTCTCCATTATCTCACAAATATACTTTACACGTACACTCGCTATGAAAATCCGAAAGAAAGTGGCGTCGACAATTCGAATGCTGGTAGTTGCGTCACGTGACGTACGAGTAAATTCATTTATGATATATATAAATTGTTATGGCTGGTGCCTCTCAAAATCGCTCATGCTGTTTGTCTGAAAGGTCACATAGGTACAATGCAATTATATGTAAAATAATATAGGTATTTGTCTTGAATTACTTTTACTTATTTCTCTTTTACAAAAATAAAAATTAGTCATTATTCTTAAGGTATGCATATATTATACATGTCCCACTTTCCAAGCGGGCATTGTCCTAAAAATTAATAAATGCCCGCTTGCAAATATCCTGCATGCTATAACCAGAAAGAAAGAAAAGAGATGCAGTATAGAGCGCGTACTCGCCGGAAGTGTGAACGGTCAGCGATCAACTACACGGGATATAAGTAGGTACGTTACTTGAGAGATAAAATCGCTACTCGCTTACTTGCCGTTGGTGGGACAGGTGCCTTAGCGGCATTAAAAAATATAATAAAACTAAAAATCAATTCCAAGACATGTATTATGTGTTACTGCTTGAAATTCCTGAAATCCTTTCATAACTAAATTCGTTATAGTTTCTAAATTCGCCATCTTCATACTCGTGAAAAATTCTGTCTGAATAGGTATGTAATTATTATCTAACATAGTACCAAAACTCATAATAATAATAACAATGATCATGCATTTTTATCGCGTAAATATCTTATTACTGGATTATTGTTATAATTTATCTACAAATCGCAGCTACGATAGCAATCTTTATATTATTTACAAGTATGAACGATATTTAGTAGAATCGTAAAACATTTTGTACAAGAAGACGTCGTCTTATGGACTTATTTTGTTCTTTATGAATTTGCTTATCTTTATCTATAGCTGTTCTAAAGTTAAAGTGTTCATTTCTACATGATTTTCTCCATAGATATTATTGGACTGATTTAGATTTATTGATTAAGCTTAAAGATTCTTAGTTAAATAATTTTAATCTTGATCTTTTCCTTGAGCTCTAAGTCGCGGGCAATATCTAGTCTGTTTTACAAAACTACCTTTGAAAATCTATACTAATATTATAAAGCGGAAGAGTTTGTTTGTTTGTTTGTTTAAACGCGCTAATCTCAGGAACTACTAGTCCGATTTGAAAAAATATTTTTTTGTTGGTTAGCCCATTTATCGAGGAAGGCTATAGGCTATATAACATCGCGCTACGACTAATAGGAGCGGAGCAGCGACGAGAAATGTTGCAAAAACGGGAAAACTTTACGCATACGAAGTTGCGCTGGACAGCTAGTTAATATAAACACATACTATTGGTTCTTTTCAATTTACGACTGTGGTCAGAGACTAAATATTGCCGTAAATCAGATTTAAGGTAATATTTTGGTTTCTGATTTCCGGCAATAAAATATTGGATTCGTTTCATAACTCTGCAATTGTGAAATTTTAGGTCTAGTCCTGTACACTAGAATCTAGAATTTTACAACTACAGCTGATTTTTAATTCAGTTGACAAACTTTAAGGTGAGTCTGCGTGTAGTCAAGGAGATTAAAATGTATGTATATTATTTTCATCAGGTGCTTAGGTTATATGCATAACTAGCTGTCCTGCGCATTTTCGTCTGCGTAAATTTTCCCCGTTTTTGCAACATTTCTCATTGCTGCTCTGCTCCTATTTCGTAGCGTTATGTTATATAGCCTACAGCCTTCCTCGATAAATAGGCTATCCAACAGTGACAACAATTTGGACCTGTAGTTCTTAAGATTACCGCGTTCAAACAAACAAACAAACTCTTCAGCTTTATAATATTAGTTTCTGATTTTTGTACCTGATTATAATTTGATCATTAATTGATGGCAAGTTGGCAGGTACGGCAGAATTATAATTGTGAATATCATCCATTATTTTTATTAAAGGTAAATAAAGTAGAATAAAGGGTTTGTAGAGACCTTTTGAGTAGGATTCACGCAGAACGTTATGATGAGAATTAGAGAGGTTAGGGCGTGTAGAATTAGGAGATTCTGATATTTTTTTAGAGTGTTAGCGATATGTACCTATCTATAAAGAAAAACCGGACAAAAGCATGTCGAATCATGCTTAGGGTAGAGTTCCACAGCCGTTATCCATACTATCCATACTTATTAAATACTTCCATACTAATATTATAAATGTGAAAGTAACTCTGTCTGTCTGTCTGTCTGTTACGCTTTCACGCTCAAACCGCTGAACCGATTTAGATGAAATTTGGTATGGAGATAGTTTGAGTCTCGGGGAAGGACATAGGATAGTTTTTATCGCGATAACCGACATCCACGCGGGCGGAGCCGCGGGCCAAAGCTAGTAATATTATAAATGTGAAAGTAACTCTGTCTGTCTGTCTGTCTGTCTGTCTGTTACGCTTTCACGCTTAAACAGCTAAACCGATTTCGATGAAATTTGGTATGGAGATAGTTTGAGTCCCGGAGAAGGACATAGGATAGTTTTTATCGCGATAACCGACATCCACGCGGGCGGAGCCGCGGCCGAAAGCAAATAAATGCACCAGCAGAGGAGCTTAGGTATATGTATGACACTTACGCCCATTTGTTGAGATCGCAGTTTTTCAGCAATAACTCAATGGCGGTATATCCGATCATGTCAGAAACAGTTTATTTTAAAGTATTTATTAAGCGATACCATTGTGATTTTACTTCATATTTTTGGTCATACGGTTCAAAAGTTAAGGGGACACAATTTATGTAACTTTCGAAGCGATTATTTCCAAAAATATTCACTTATTCAAAAAACTTTATTAGAAACCTTAAAATGTTTTTTTAAAGTCCTGTCGACTGATGTGCCACAAGTTGATGTTAGCCCAAAAAATAAATTTTCAGCTTCTGTTACATGTATGGAGTGCCCCCCCTAAAAATAGGTAATTATTTACTACTAATTATTTACTACTAATTATTTACTACTAATTATTTACTACTAATTATTTACTACTAATTATTTACACTACAAGACACCTTTTCACCAAATTTCATCAATATTCATTGAGAAGTCTCTGAGTAAAATGCCTGTGACATACGGACGGACAGACAGACAGACAGTTAGACGGACACGACGACGATGAAACTATAAGGGTTTCGTTTTTTGCCATTTTGGCTACGGAACCCTAAAAAGGAAAAAAAATAATCGTTACTCGGACTCGAACTGGGGTTTTCTGGTTTCTGGACCGCCCGATTTCCCACCTTAGCTATAAGCGAAATTTACCTTCGTATCCTAATGATATTGCAGCAGTTTTTCATTGCCCTCCCTTCGACTTACGAATTTTCGATCAGGTCACTTGTCCTGACGCGAGTTTAACCACTGCTAAAGAAGTTTTCACTTCAAAATTACAAGAAAGATTATTTGAGATAACATAGCCGTCAACTATATAATCTTGTCATTTTAAAATGTACTTTTACGCATACGATTTTAATAACATGCTATCAGCCGTGTTGGAGCGCTGCTGTGACCAGGGTGATATACTTCGTCTAGATTTCCAGGCCAAAACGCAGAATTAAAATGAACTCTACGTTTACTAAGTAATTTTTATTCATATCTACTAAGAATATTTCTAAAAATGAGCCGACAACAATGCAGCGAAAGTAACAGAGTAAGTAACAAACAGAACTCTATCCATAACTTCTGCCAGCTCTTTCTTGTCACAGTATGTGTTCGCTTTCTCTCTCTCCATTTCTTCTATGTCTGAACCTCGTTCTGCTATCGGTTCATCGTCTTCTTGGAGAATGTAGTTTCCATTTACTGCCATCTGAAACTTTAATTCCTATAAGTTAGTATACGCATGCGTATGCCGATATAACCTAGATCTAGAACTTCATATCATACAAATTATATAGTCTTAATCTGGTCTAACAAATATATACCCTCATCTGTTATTTGATCCTGACAAAGATTATATGCTAGAGTAGCTGTCCCGCGCTACTTCGTATGCGTAATTTTTCCTCGTCTTTACAACATTGTTAATTGCTGCTCCGCTCCTAATGGTCGTAGCGTGATGTTATATAGCCTTCCTCGATAAATGGGCTATCCAACAGTGCAATAATTTTTCAATTCGGACCAGTAGTTCCTGAGATTACCGCGTTCAAACAAACAAACAAACTCTTCAGCTTTATAATATTATAGTATACTAGCTGTCCCGCGCAACTTCGTATGCGTAAATTTTCCCCGTTTTTGTAATATTTCTCGTCGCTACTCCGCTCCTATTAGTCGTAGCGCGATGTTATATAGCCTTCCTCGATAAATGGGCTATCCAACAAATAAAAAAACAAATCGGACCAGTAGTTCCAGTTATAGAGATTAGCGCGTTTAAACAAACAAACAAACTCTTCCGCTTTATAATATTAGTCTAAATATAGTATTAGTATAGATATTTGTCTAGATTGATAAATCGTAAATGATTGCGCTCTTATGTTGTAAACTGGCATCGATGATGAGGACAGTTATTAGTTTTTTTTTTAATGAAATAAAAGTTTATTTTATTCCTTATTTAACAGTATTAGTAAAAATATAATCTATACTAATATTATAAAGCGGAAGAGTTTGTTTGTTTGTTTGTTTAAACGCGCTAATCTCAGGAACTACTGGTCCGATTTAAAACGCTACGACAAATAGGAGCGGAGCAGCAATGAGAAATGTTGCAAAAACGGGGAAAATTTACGCAGACGAAGTTGCGCGGGACAGCTAGTCATAAATAAAATAAAACAGTTTAGTGTGCAAGTCGGTCTCACTCAACGAGTGTATCTGACAAACTGTTTTTTTCTTGTGATGTAACTACAATTTAATGCTTTTCAGTTTTTTCTTTTATTTGTGATTTATATCATTGCTATTTAGAAAATTTTATACATGGCAGGTAATTTAGGTATCTAACATATAATCTTTATATATTATATAATCGTGTCAAATAAGCCAACCAGAGGTATGATTCATAAGTAATAGCACCAGCTTAGAGAAGTCACTATATGTATCACACATTCCCACCCACCAGCGAATTTTCAAACGGATGACGTCATTATAAGAAGTCATGTTAAGACAGCATAACTTATTAAATAATAAGTCATGCTGTGACAGCATGACTTATTATAATGACGTAACCTTCACGGGAAATATGAGGATAAAAGTACATTTAAAAAGATAATAAAATTTAGGTATTCCAGGGTTTGTATATCGTGTTTACCTTAAAAGCAGGCAAACAAAAGATGATTCTAAATATACGACAAGTAAATACGCGCTGCATTATATTAGAGCTGCAAACATTGTCCATCGTCTTCGTCATCAGTAATACTTGTAGCAACAACGCTGTCAGTACTCCGGCCAGGACGACAGTGTAGAGAATCACTGAAAGTATTAAAAAGTGCCATTAAATTTATTATTATTAAAATATATATATATTACGGGTCTTAATCGCGTGAATAATTTAAGGTAAAATACCTTGTTTATTGCCCGACGTTTCGACCGTATTGCAATGGCCGTGGTCACGGGAAGACAGTCAGTCTTCCCGTGTATAAACAAGGTATTTTACCTTAAATTATTCACGCGATTAAGACCCGTAATATACCTAGTCTATCCATAAATATTGTTACGAAGAAAAAACATTTTTTTTTATTGCAAATAATATTTATTACTTTTACAGTGTGTTAGTTTAATACATAAATAAAAAACAATTCAAAATATAAAAAGCTTATTCGAAGTGGTCTCCATTGGCTGCAACACAGTCTTTACAGTACTTTACTTGACTTTAAACGTTGAGGCCAGTTATCAATAGAAGCACGCACTCTTTCCATGGGAAAATTCTTCACTGCCAATCGTATGGATTGTTTTAGGGACTCCAAATTATCATGGCGTTTAGAGCAAGCCATACTCTCAAACTGACCATAAATCATAATCCAGCGGATTAAGATCGGGACTAGACGACGGCCAGTCTTCAGCTCTGATGAAGTCCGAAACGTTCACTTCCAACCAAGACTGCGTGGACCGAGCTTTATGACCCGGCGCTGAGTCTTGTTGGAAGGACCATACTTGGTTATTGAACATGGTGTTGTTAAGGGGTTTAACTACCTTCTCAAGAATGGTATCTTGATACACTTGTGCCGATGTTTTGATACCTTTTTCACAAAAATATGGCTCAGTCACTCCTTCATAGCTAACACCCCACCAAACCATCACTGAAGTCGGATAATGCCCACGTTGCACTCTGTCGACTAATTGGGAAGCTTCCTTAGAGCTTTGAGCATAAATACGGTCATTTTGTTTGTTAAAATGTTGCTCAACTGTAAAGATTTTCTCATCCGTAAACAAAATTTTTCTGTGACCTCCCTTTGCGTACCGCTTCAGTAGTTGCTTCGATTTTACCACCCTATTCTTTTTTAAATTATCAGTTAAAAAATGACCAGTGCGTCTCTTATAGGCTGCAAGTCCTAAGTCATCTTTTAAAATGCGTGACATGGTTCTGGGTGCTATCTTCATCTCCCGAGATAAAATCTTTTGCTTTCGGACAGGATTTCTTCGAATTCTTTCCCTTACTGCTTTGACCACCATTTTCGTACGAACACTACGTGGACGGCCAGATCTTTTTCTGTCACAAACAGAGAAGGTCTCATTGTACCTATTAATAGCCCGGTACACAAACATTTGACTAATACCAAGCGTATGGAGAGTTTTAAAAATTACATTCGGCTCCATACTAACTTTGTGTAATGCAATCACAGCGATTCGGTTTTCTTTATCACCCCACTCCATTTTAATATAGCAAAATATTGTACAATGTATTGGCGCCAAAATTAGAAAATACAATGAACAATCGTATAAAAATGACAGATTCCAAATTCAAATGTAATATCTTTCTTATTTTTAATTGTAACAGTATTTATGGCCAGACTAGGTATATATTTTAATAATGTGTACAAATCGCGAAAGTTTATCAAAATTTATTATTTATTTGTGCTTTAAGAAAAAAATATAAATTTTTGACCCCTGTTAAACAATAAACAGGGGTCAAAAATATATATTTTTTTAGTTAAATAGGGGTCAAAAATATATATATTTTTTTAAAATGATAACTAGCAATGTGGGATTAAGTCCCACATTACTAGCAATGTTGTTAACCCCTCCAGCTATGCTCAAAGGCTTGTGTTAGGAGTGGGTTCACGTCTCGGCGGCCTATCCCTGAAGGCGGCGAGTAGGTACACGACCGATTTTTTAGTGGGGGCAAAAAAAAAAGTGGGTTCACGTCGGTAGTACAATGGGAAGGATTCGAACCCGCGACCTCACGATTGCGAGACCGATGCCTTAGCCATTAAGCTACCACCGCTTTTATTAATATTACCTCACACAGCTGTTTTTCTATATATTATTTTGGAAAATATTCAGATTTGTTTACTGCTGTTAATAATGGATCATTCCTGTTAGATTCACTTTGCAGAAACTTTTGACTGGTGCCGAATATATTTGGTGGGACGGTGGTTGCTATAAAAGTACTTACATATAGAAGGCAATGAGTGAGAAGGTACCAAGTAGTCTATGTAGCAGAGTCCCATACAAATGACGATGGTGCAGCCAGCGAGAAACCAAACCCTGTTCATAGTCAGAGGCTCACTCCAGAAGGACAGGAGAACGAATGTCATTAGAACTGAAAAATGTTAGGATTTTACGATTAAGTAGTAAATACGGTGCTAAGCATCTTATAAGTCCGGGAAATTGATAAATCAATTTGTTTAAGGACAATAGTCGCCAAAAAACCGCAGCATGTATTACTTAACTCTTCGCTCATTGTCATTTTGCAGTAGATGGCATTCTTGGTATTTTGGAAATTACTAGGTAGCAATTACATAACAAGTCTTGAATACTACTTAAAGTTAAAATTCAGCAGCTCTCGATATTGAAATAATGCAACGATTTCAAAGCAAAGTACTTCGGAGTATTGCAAACGCTCCCTGGTATATAAGAAATGAGGAGCTCCATCGTGACCTAAAGGTTGACCTTGTTGCTAATATTATAAAAAAAGTATGCCGAAGCTCATGAACGAAGACTTCTTCGACATGTGAATGTCGCGGCCATCCAGGTCCTCGACACCACGGACATAGTGCGAAGACTCAAAAGGACTAAACCCTTCGAGTTAGTTTAGCGAGTGACTGTTACGTAGTGTAATAAGTGCTACCCATTAGAACACAAGAACAAAGTCATCCCCTTCAATAAAGACAATAAGAAAAAGTGCCAATGGACACATTCTTAAGTTTTAGTATACAACATAGCAGATTAAGTTAAAATCAAATTATTTATTAGTCTTTAAAATTAAATTGTAATTGAATGACGAATCCAATCAGGGTTTAGTATGTATAAAAAAAAACTTGAGTGGTGTCACAGGACACCCGGATGGAACGAAGTTCTTATCTTTTTTTTTTTTATAATCATTGTGACACCACACTGTTCAATGCGAAATAGAAAGACGAAACGAAAATAACTGGTTTGCTTTCAATGAGAGAAAGAGAGAGAGAGAGACAGAGAAACACGCGCACGTCAAAAAGTGTCGTTACAACGTTTGGTCTTAAAAAGTGTCGTTACAAGTTTTAGTCTAGCCCCTTTTCGCAACGCGCGATAAAGAACTTCGTTCCAAAAAAAAAACAGCTCTCGAGTGCTAATTCCAAAGACTTGTTTGTACCGCGCGCCTATTATAAAAGGCCCTATCTATTTACCTAATAAAGGTGTATAAAAGACAATATTGTACGGTTTGGCGTTCCTTTTCACTTGAATGTTAATGAAGAGCCTATCGCTCTGTTGCGTCGTGATGTCATCAGTGTCGTACACCCTGTTCCAAGTTGAAGGTTTGATCACCATCATCTGCTTTGTTTTTGCTTCCCATTCGTTCTTTATTTCTGGATCTATGTCTGAAAACTAAACGCGCAGTGACAAATCACTTTTTTAAAAGAAATATAAACATTTCTTCAAAGTTAACGTTTGCAAAATAGGGTAATTGACTCTCAAGTCAAATCAATCACGTTTAATAACATTTCAAAACTATACGTTCTGTAGAAATTTGTATAGAATAATAATTTGTATATAATAACACACTATGACATCATAAGTTGTGATCGTCAAATCATTTGCTTTTAGTAATCGTATTGACAATACAATTTTGAAGGAACATGTTTATGACCTAGATACTATTGCTTGATTAGTATAAAGTAAATTCTTTTAAATTTGTAGCTAACTATTTAATTTAATATTATTTTAAAATAGTGTGCTCGTACGTTTGTTATTGTACGGATATGTGGTGATAAGAGATGAAGTATAGTTGTAAAAAAGGTTCGAAGCATAAAGGTGAAAGGAATTATTAGGTATGTTACGAGTAAAGGAAGACCTAAAAAAAGACAAATGGATTGCATATAAGCCGATATGACCAGAAACGATGTGAGTACAGATATAATGTTTGACAGAATATAAAAGGACTAGCTGTCTTACGCAACTTCGTCTGCGTAAATTTTCCCCTTGTTTTTGCAACATTTCTCATTGCTGCTTCGATCCTTTTGATTGTAGCGTGATTTTATATAGCCTATAGCCTTCCTCGATAAATTGGCTATCCAAAAGTAAAAAAAAATCAATTCGAATTAGTAGTTCCTGAGATTACCGCGTTCAAACAAACAAACTCTTCAGCTTTATAATATTAGTAAAGATAAAACTTAAGAACCAAATAAGTTAGGATAAGGAAGATGATAACTTAAAGCTACAGTAAAAGATAAATACTAACAATTTTCATCTTCTTGTCTGTGTTATCCATGTTAATGATTGTTATTTTCTCGTGAACATCCCATGGTTGGATGAGAACTGTGCAATCGTATTCATCATGAGGCCATCTGTAAAAAAAGTACAATTAATTGATATAAGAGGTTGCTGCTGAAACTCTTCCAGAAGATAGCAGTAAAAAGTTTAAGACATTTTTCTGCGAATAAGTATGTTTATTCATTTTAGTTCGAAATTGCTAGCAGTTATGTTACTCCTAAAAACTGTTTGTGTAGTGAAAGGGAGTTAAATAATGGTCAGTTCCTACTTTCAGCTAAAAGCGACGTCATTCCAAATACTTACTTATTTAAATCTTCAGCCGAATCAATGCACCAAGTGTTGACTTTAGTTTGGAAGTGGTATGTCGCCTCTCCCGTGGACTCCATTGATACCAGCTCAGAGTTTCTCCCGGCAAGCACTTGCTGATCATCGGAGCTACAAATAATGTAAAACATGTCTACATATACACTAACCCCATAATTGATAATAAATTAGAAGACGTTTCAACAGCTAACTAGCGTATGTTTTGTCTTCCTCTTTTCAATTTTGAAAATGTAATGAAAAACAAAACATTCGCTAGTTAAAATCACTTAAAACGTCTGCTAATTTATTATGAACAAGGAGGCTTAAAAAAAAATACAGGGCCTGCTTGGTGGCAGTTGCTGTAGCCTATTTTTACAAATTCCCGGCTTCAAAAGAACCCATAACCTTTATTTTTAGGATTTTTGTTTGTCTGTACATTGGTATGTTTGTACACGCATCAAGAGTAAACTTCTGAACGAAATTGGATGCTGTTTCCACAGTTAAAATCTTGCAAATATTGCATCTCGATATGCCGTCTAGAAGTTGAGTTAAACAGACCTTGTTTTTAAATGGATCAGTACACATATTTCGGAATTCATCCAATATTGGAATCCGCGGTGTTAAATGAGTTCTTTAAATAAATAGAAAGTATGTTGACATAATTTAAAAGTATATCGGAAACAATACCCAAGCAGACAATACACTGCAGTATGTTTAAGAATATTTATTAATTCATGCCTTATTCATGATGCAATGGAACTACTGAGCCGTGGGAAATCGAACTGAATTGCAAGATAATAAAGATATTGGATATCGACGGTATGGTAATCAAACAACCATTGTAGCTGTTTTATAAGAGCAAATATAACAATAATAAGGCAATCTGTCTGGCAGGTTTTGTAATAACTTATTTTAATGACTTTAAAGGTACTCTTCACTATACGGTTTAGATACTCCTTGCGTCTGATGATGGTCTCCTAACAGATTTCGTTTACGACATCCAATTTCATCAAAGGCTAATTGCGCAAGAGATAATATAGTGTACAAGAGTACAAATTCCCTATCTCTATACTAATTGACTCACATTATTATAGCATGTCACTGTAGTAACTGCTATTAATAATGATTTTTGGATTGAAACTCACTTGAATACGTAAAACTTTGGGCTCCATATTTGACCTTGTCGGAATTTGAGCCTTTTTGTTCCATTGTATTTGGCCGGATACCAGGCCAGGCTATCATCGATCCAACTCTAGAAACATCATAAATAATCTTTAATAGAGAACACTGGTAGATTTTTTCTGGAATAAAAATGGTTACGATTAAAGTTTAAACTACTACATCTATAGAGATAGTAGATAGATATACCAAGAATTTTGAATCTTGTTATACCTTAGATAGGTAAGTTAAATTTATCAAATGACTAGCTGGCCCGCGCAACTTCGTTTGCGTATATTTTCCCCATTTTTGCGTCGTAACGTGATGATAGATAACCTATAAGCCTTCCTTGGTAAATCGGTTATCCAACAGAAAAATATTTTTTCAATTAGGACAATTCCTGAGATTATCGCGTTCTAACAAATAAACAAATTCTTCAGCTTTTAATAATAATAAAAAGCTGAAGAAATTGATGTTAAACTGATGACAATACAATCTATACTAATAAGTATAGATTGTATTGTCATCAGTTTAACATCAATGAAGAAGATATTTTTAGCGTTGATGTTAAACTGATGACAATACAATCTATACTAATAAGTATAGATTGTATTGTCATCAGATTAACATCAATGCTAAAAATATCTTCTTCGTCGTTTCATCATATCTGAGACTCGTGCCCGTTCTGGGAATTTTACAGCGTTATGGATTAGCTAATTCCAAGCCATTCGGTCTTCAAGTTCAGTCTAGTGTTTAAAGAAAAACAAGTTTTTTTTTGTTTTAAAGATAACTAGCAATGTGTGATTGAGTCCCACATTACTAGCAATCTTGTTAACCCCTCCAGCTAAGCTCAAAGGCTTGTGTTAGGAGTGGGTTCACGTCGGTAGTATAATGGATAGGATTCGAACCCGCGACCTCACGATTGCGAGACCGATGCCTTAGCCATTAGGCTACCGCCGCTTTTAGAGAGCTTTGATACGTACAACAACTACAGACACTCCAGTTTCCAATTTAGATTGAAACGCGTTATATTTGACACTGGTAATCTTGACTCCCAACCTCACATCCATAGTTGGTGTTGGAGATAGCCAGGGAAGCCTGTACTTCAAGAGATCTCTCTTCAACTGGTTAGCCGCTGATATAGGTCTGTCGATTTCTTCAGAGTTCCCTGATACTACGAATAGAACAAAATATTATTTTAATTGTTGTATTAAAGGAAGGGTAGACGAATCTTAATATCGGAGATAGACAGTCATTTCAAAACATTTCGTTCGGAAATCTCGTTAACAAAGTTTTGCGGGAGAAGGGCCTCTTAAAAAAAAAGTGCAAGTCGGATTCACGTACGAAGGGCTCCGTACTATTATCTATAACAACAGCAAAAAATCATGTCTGTCGTATGGGAGCCCCTTAAATATTTTATTCTGTTATTAGTATTTGTTGTGATAGCAGCAATATATATATGTATATCATCTATGAAAATTTTAACTGTCTAGGAATCACAGTTCATGAGGCCTTTATTATAATATCGAGCAAAAAACGGCAAAAAAAAAATGTATGGGACCCCCCTTAAATATTTATTTTATTCTGTTTTTAGTATTTGTTGTTATAACGACAACAGAAACACATCATGTGTAAAAAAAATAACTGTCTAACTATCACGCTTTATTAGATGCAGCCTGGTGACAGACGAGCAAACAGCGGAGTCTTAGTAATAGGGTCCCGTTTTACCCTTTGGGTACGGAACCCTAAAAAATACATCAGTGTCTGAACGTCGATTGAACTGACATTAGCTGCCATTTATGGTAAAATAAAGTTCTTTTATTTTTTGAATGTGAGTACCGTTTTTATGGGACTTACCGCACTGTACCGTATTCAACCTATGTTAACAGAAAGAGTTAAAAGTTTTTAAATAATTTTGTAGTACAGTATAATTAATTGGACTATGAGACTGCAAAAAGGAGTGGTTAATCCAAGTTCTGGGGCTCAATTCACGTATTTAAAGCAGTGCAGTTGCAGTTCAGTTCCAGATAAGTTTCGATTAAAACGGGCATTTTAGTATTCTTGTTATTTTGGGATTGATCTTAAAAACACTTGCGCACCGTACTAGAATGTCATTATTGCGCTCTCGAGACGCATACTTGACGCAAGCGTGTTTTAGATCGATCCCAAAGGAAACTTAACTGCAATTGAACCGTAACGGCACTGCTTTCAATACGTGAATTGACCCGCTGAGATAGTTGGACCACTGCCCCATGCTGGACTGGACAGGTTGTTACTATGTCAAGAACTCACCGGTTCCTTCTTCAGCACCTTCACGTACAAGCAAAGGAGCAAAGAGTAAAGGGGAGAAGGCTTGGGTTTCATACCGATAGCAAGCAATTAAATTAACCGCCCCCGATTTCGCTTGTGTCTGTAGGTATGTGTAACTTAGTGTAACTTGAAATATGCATGTGTGTTTATTTTGAGAGTGATCTGCTTATTGTTATATACTGTACTGTACCATAATTATGATGTAGTGTGCGTTATCTCAACGATTAAATACGTTTTTATTTTATTTTATTACTATTTTAATACTTACTTTCACTACCATTGGCAAGTGGAACAGGACAATCATACAAGAACTTTGCTTCCACTCCACTCCATGCAGCAAAACTGAAGTATTTAATCTCAATTGGGTCGACATCATTGTAAGATATCAGCGGTAGAATTTCACCCTCTTTACCAAACTCTATTAAACCATCTGTAAGAAAATATACCGTTGAAACATTCTGGATACTATGCATTTACAAAATTCAAAATTTTTATGTATAGGGAACATACTTATTTGTTTAAATATGCAAGTATTTTATGCCAACACAGGGTTTTTAAAATGTGATTGGTATTATATTATTGAGTATTTATGCACCTGCATTAAATTGAAACGAAAAGTCTAATAATCATTTTACTTTTTTTATTAAAAGGTATTTCGCCTTTATATCAAAATCTAACGTTGCCCGTTACGCCATCTTTCAGCCTTTGCATATATATGCCTTAGCTGTATAGAAGCGTTCTAAGTATAATTTCTTTGCCGCATCAAGGCGTGGCGAATAGTAGCCTTATTTGAGAGTGATTGAGTGGACCAATTACGGCTACTATTTGAAAAAGGTGGAACAAGGTTTGAATCGGTTGACTTGAACCTTTTACTTACCCTAACTTTGAACTGGACCTCTACAATATAACTCAGAGAACTTTCGTAAGTTAGATCCTTTGGATTTGATCTAGATTTCTTCTGGATAACCCGTAGACGAAACCTGGATCCATTGTAAATAGCAATCTTACCTTGACTAATCTTGATGTAGAAGCCTCTCAGTTCAAAAGTAGACAATATTTTTTCCGTTTTTATTGAAGCCTTCGCATCTCTTTTCAAATGTCCTCTCAATTCTGTGAACCTGTTACCTCCGCCGCCAACAACTGCGAATTATCAACATAGTCTTATTACTATAGTACAAGAGTAAGGGCGTAGTTACCGCCATATCAATGATACGGGACCTCCAGGCTACTTGTAACCCCCCCCCCCTGTGCTAGCGACACTCCTTGCAGGGTCAATTGCTAATTTGTACGAGTGACTCACATTAGTCCTTCGGGTTCGGGCATTCCACATTCTCTATCTTCTTTTTCGTTTTCGCGGCAAGCCCGAGCGTCTAACTGTCAAATTCTTGTCATAATTTAAATAGAGAGATGCGCTTAGAACAAGAATTAGCTTAGAATAAGGACCCTGGCCCTACAAATATTGATACTAGGCCCTTTTAAGGCAAGCTATCTGGAGCTGAGGTAAATGTTCGTTGGTTTGGGTGTACTTTGTGTCTGTCAATTGCAATTGTGTATTTAAAAAGACTCAAGGCATGCCAGAGTTGTGTTTTAAATAAACAAAATAAAAAGTGTCAATATCTCTGGATTCATTTCATAAATCCCCTCTAACTTTGACTGTCTCTGTGGCGCAGTGGGAGAGTATCCGACTGCTACGCAAGAGGTCGTGGTCGGGTTCGATCCCCACCCAGGATAAAACTTCGTGCGATGAGCACGATGGTTTATTCTGTGCCTGGGTGTTATTTATCTATAATATGTATGTATTTAGATATATATATATATATATATATAAGTATGTTTATTGGTTGTCTAGTTTACATAGTAAAAGCTCTGCTTAGTTTGGGATGTCCCAAGATATTATTATTATAATCACAACAGCATTTTAACAAGGCAACGCTTTCTTTGTTTTTAACAGACTTAAAAAAATGAGGTTTTCTGTTTGACCCTTATGTATGTATGTTCGCGATCTTCTCAAAAGTTACTAAGCTAAGTTACTAATAGGGTTTTCCCCATTCGACAGTATATTTTTCTAGGAAGGTTTTAGTGTAGGTCCAAAGATAGAAAATACTACAGTTATAGACTAAAACATAAGAGTAAGTCGCTGAAGTATCCTTGATTTTGAATTGAAGTAGGTTACCTTTTATATTTTCAAAATAGATTAGACGAAGAAAAAAAATGGTTGTCTGTATATTAGATTTACGGACGAAAATTTTAATTGATAACGTCTTAAGAAAACATTGATTACATATCGCCATTCACGTTGCTTAGTAACCAATCAATAACGTTTCCAATTGTATTGTATGTCATGTCGCTGCATTTTTTGATACTTTTTCTGTGAGTGCAGCCAGTCATCGATTTATAAGACGTTATCACATCAAAAACATTTACTAATCAAGTTAATGTGGTTGTACAACTTGTAATCAAAGTAATATTTTATTGTAAACTGATATTATCTAAAGTGGCGATTATGGTAAATACCCCCAGGATCTATAATAAGTAGGTTCTGGTGGGGAGACCCGTGTCCAGCAGTAGGACATCATATGGGTTGTTATAAGTACAAGATCTTTTTATCAAATTTCCTCAAGTCACAATTCCAAATACATAATTGCAACAAAATAAATAAACAAAACTTAATAAGCATTACATTACATAATTGCCACAAAATAAATAAACATAATTTAATAAGTATTACATTACAAAAATGCAACAAAATAAATAAACAAAACTTAATAAATAGACTAAATAAATTAACCAAAAATCTTACCGAACTCATATACACGGTCAGTGCTCACGGGCTTTGGTACAGATGACAGCAAAATGTGCCCGTTGCTCATAGCCTGTATAGCTAAATGCATCTCAAAGGCCATATCTGTGTCTCTCTTAATTTCTCTCATTTCATTGCTATCAACCATATATACCGTCGAATAGGTGTACCCATCTGTACACATGTGCTCTTTGCAGGATTGTGCCACTACAATAAAAAAGTCAAATATATGTTCGTAAACTTTCGCGATTTGTACACATTATAGAGTTTTGTAAGCTACGGTCTTAATCGCGTAAATATTTTATTTTAAAGCTAGATACTTTTATTTATTGCCCGACATTTCGACCGTATTGCAACGGCCGAGGTCACGGGTAGACTTTTAGCCTTGAAAAAACATATTTATGCGATTAAGACCCGTAGCTTATAAAATTCTATAAGAAAGTCAAAGTCAATTTAAACAGGATAGGTCTCGCATTTGTGAGGTTCGAATCCTGCCCATTCTACTACTGACGTGAACCCACTCCTAACAGAAGCCATAGAGCTTAGCTAGAGGGGTTAACAGAATTGCTAGTAATCCCACTCTTGGCTTCTTTACATTACACTATAATTTTTAATTAAAAATTACAAATGAACCCTTCACCACTTTCCCTCCTACTTTTGTCACACAACCATTTACCACACATCTGAGAGACCCCGGAGTAAAATCGAGGTTTAGGGCCTACACCTCACAATAAACAACGGTGTTACTACGATCGGTCAATTTAGGGTTAAAGTTGATTAAAGGTTATTATTATCATTTAACCGACTATGCTCATCAATGATGTAGCCAATTATAAATGGTGAAATGTTTACTTAAGTCGTTTTCAAGATTTTACAGTATCGTAGCAACGAATTTTAATTTCTAATTCTGCATATAAAATTGGTGTAAAAAAATGCAGACAATCTTGCTTTCTGAAAAATGAACAAGAAAAAAGTGAAATCACAAAAAATGGCATTGTTGGAATTTTAAGATATTTTATAAAACTTTTGTGAGTGTATTCGGTTCTTATGTGGCTTAATTCATCATTAATTATTCATACAATAATAAAAGTACCTATGTCACTATAACACAATAATAACACGAAATTTTAAACACTCACTTTTTGGCGTAATCACAAAACTATCATTACTTGCATCGATCTTTCCGAACAAATAAATCACAATTAATGTTAAAATCTTCGTCATATTTAAATTAACACTTTACACAATTTAAAAGTTCTTGTGGCTCAAAACGGTCGTATTCAAAACTATTGGAATGACAATTGGTTTCATACAGACACATCAACGCACTGCTACCATTCACATATTATAAATAATGATGTTATGGACGATATTTATCGCTTCCTGAATGGATGATAGGCTAAAAACAACCCATTGATAAAATAAAAGACGGCAATGGAACTTTTGACAAATAAATGTTAGGTAAAAATTGCAGATAAAATGTTCTTGATATTCTAAATAGCTGATCGTAATTTGATGAAACATAGCTATGTTTCATCAAAAGACAAAATCGGATTTTAATCAGAAGGGTTTATAGCTATAAACCCTTTTGATTAAAATCCGATTTTGTGTTCAAATATCTACATTATTTTAGTTGCTCTTTGCGCCATAAACTAGCTAGGAGTTTTTTGTTGCTCTATTTTTCATTGTATTGTTATTAAAACAAATTACCAACTGGAAAACGCATGTAGGCTGAAGTTTTTAACAGACTTCAAAAAAGTATGGTATGTCGATACATGGATATGTAATATTATTGGAATTTCGTGATTTTTATTAATGATGATCGATTAGGGCTTTTTAACAGATTTTTGAAATAAAAAATATATGTCTGTATGTGTATTGTGACCATCCTCTTTTAAGATACACGAAATTAGTTACATTTTTTTGAGGTCTGTACCAGCACATATCATCAGTAGGTACTACCTATTAAAGTTAAAAAAAGACAATCCGTTATGTGGACAAACACAAAAATAAAGGTAAATCGCATTAAGAACCATAATCTATGTTATCACGTACCTGTGCCTGCTGGAACATGATAGATTTCTTCAAAATGAATCGATTTACCCATTTTACCTGATTAGAGATGCAAAGCAATAATATAATCCATAAATTAACAATGACAAGGCCAACTCTACTCGATATAGAACATTTGCATAAAAAACAAAACATTATGCTTCAATATCATGCATTACGGATGCTGTTATCCGCCGGACGTGAGATAAAGCGATAAAACTAATAATACAACTATATACTATTATTTATGTCGAGCTTATCCCGAGGCCTTTATTACAGCTTTTTACGCAGTTTAACTTTACAGTTTATTGTTAACCCTCAACCCTTGTAAGTCTGGAGGTATATTACCTTTTAGGACAGGTATTCTATTTTGGATTGAGTTTTGAAATAACTGAGCCAGCCCTGCAATATAGGAGTGAGGCCGATGGGGTGGTGGAATATGCGGAGAGGAGAGGTGGCTGTATCCTAATATTTCAAAAATCAATCCATCTTTAAAGATTTTTATGGTAAGAGACGTCTATTCGTATTTTAGTCGTTTTGGTCCTAACAAAAGCTAATCCCAGAGTAAATTTGAGCCCATTTTGACTTTTATTATCTCTTCATTTCTATGGGCTAGAATGCATTCTAAAACAGGGGCCTATGTACATAAAAAAATATGGTACAAATTCTGTAAGCGAACCATGATGATGGAGTAAATTAACTGTATAGTATTGTTTTCTGTCCTCCGTTCCTACTGGAGGTTTGCCATCATGTAGTTTGCAATAACAAAGCCATTATACAATAATTTGAACAAATCCCAGGAAATTCACGGATTGCACAAAAGATGGTTCAATTCAATTCAATTTTTTTTATAAATGGCAAGCAGTGCCGATGTCGACAATTCTGCCAATGTCAAAAGTGCTAGGAAGTCCCATGTGTTAAAAAAAAAACTTGAGAGGTGTCAAGGGTCACCCGGATGGAACGAAGTTCTTATCTTATTTTTTTTTTTTTAATAATCTTCGCAACTACATCTTTCTATTTCGCATTGAACAGTGTGGTCACTGTTCAATGCGAAATAGAAAGACGAAACGAAAATAACTTACAAAATGACGATTGTATACCGAAGGCTCGAACCCACAACTACACAATTGTCACCAATACTGTGTACCGAATTTATGCCTCTAGACCAAATCTACAGGTGACTTCTTCGTCAAATTAGATGTTCATATCTTACGCGCACGCCGCACGGCTTGTGTGTGTCAAAAAGTGTCGTAACAACTTTTCGTGAGATTTTTTTCCGTCTAGCCCCCTTTCACAACGCGCGATCAGGAACTTCGTTCCAAAAGTACTTAGCGAAGGGAAATTTCTGAGTTTACAGTAGACCAAAAGATGGTTTACGCCGATCGAATGAAATTTCAAAACGGACGGATAGGTTATTGGCAAGCCCAAACTGTTAAATTCCAACAGAGGCCTACCTTTAATCTGCGATCTGCCCTCCCATTGATTGGTAAGTGTGAAGATTGTAAACTCTGTCTTAGGATTGGTTATTGGCAAGCGATACGCGCAAAATAGATTAAAATTTCAAACTTCGATAGAGAAATTTAAAGATAAACCCTAATCGGGTTAATTATTATTAACGGGCGTTAATCGGTCCCACGTAGACAAAAGGACTTCATTTAAACATTAGATACCTATATTATTTTTGAGGCGAAGTTTGAACACAATGTGGGTTCGACTGTCGCTAGGCTTCGTTTTTATGTTTTTGTTCGTTACTTTTAAATTGTGTTCAAATATTATATTGTCAAAGGTGAGTACTTTGCCCTTAATTCGGACCCAACTATCGGCTGGACAAACGGGTATTCGGTGGACAGTGGCGCGGCGATTGGTCGTGAATTTGTTCGCCAGGCGCACGATGGATACACGATATGGGTCCTTATTCACTATCTTTTTTTTCGTTATCGGATCAAGCCCGCGCTTCTAACTGTCAAAATCTTGTCATAATGTTAAATAGAGAACTGCGCGGACTACTTTGGGCGGACCGCGCATGTCCCAGTGCGCGCGGGCTTGCCGCGAAGACAAAAAAAAACATAGTGAATAAGGACCCAGCACAAGATGATATGGGAAGTTATAAGTGAACTTGCAGGAGCTGTTACAGGTACCATCAGTAATCACAAAAACTGAAATATGTTCTAAATTCTGTTCCAACGTGGTTTAGGAATGTCTTGGTGAGATGCAAATTGTGTGATGCTAACGTACTTTACCTGTTTCTTGGTCAACCAAGAAACAGGTAAAGTGAAATATCGGGTAATGTAAATTTACTACTCAAGTAGTAATTTTACATTACCCGATATTTCACTAATTATGATGGTTCACAAACACTAAGCGACAATTCGAACAATCAGATTTCATGAATTCGTAACCAAAAAACTAGACATAATTTTAATAAAGTTAATTGAATACAACCAACAAAACTATCAACAAGAGAAGAAAACATTATTTGTTACTTTGATTAACTTTAACCACCTACATAATATGAATAATGCCTAAAAAAAGTTGATTAATTTATCACATTCTCTACTCCACTTAGTCATTATTCAAAATAACTACTTATTATGCAATCGTTTATTATTCACATTGGCCGTAATATATACGTTATTGCCTCGTGCATATAAAAAAATATGCTATACTATCCTAAACATAAGGTGTAGTGTTTTTGCTTGCTGTATCTCGCTTTGTGTAAAGACGACTCAGACTGCAATTTGGTATTCAATCAGTTTTTCCCCGCTTTCTCTACCGGTAAAAACGTTTCAATTTATCCGTATTTTACTAAAACTGTTGCCTTATTTTGCAGTTTTTGGAATAGTAAATAAAGATACTGTTTAAATTTTATGCTTAATTGTACGTGTTTTATCAATTTTTAAAATACAATCATTATATGGTTGTGTGGTTTCATTATCTAAATTGTCTGAATTGTATACAAACTGGCTGGGTGATCAAGTTTCACTCGATTTTTTTCAAGAAAACTTAAAATGTCGTATGCAAATTGTTATCTAATTGCCATTAATGTCGGTTTTCTTGCTCGAAATCCGAAGAGTGTGATAATTTTCTTAACCAACATCTTACTAAATAAATACTCCATTATGTCTTATGTTCGTAAAATATTTAGATCTCTTCACCAGCAATTAATACTCCGTAAGTACCGTACAAATCCTTAGTGGTGTTAAGTGAGTGGTGCAATTAACGTCAATCATAAAATACCGTCTAAGCTTCGATCGTAAAGTATTTATAAGCCGACCACTTCAAATGCGACGCTTGGAGTTATTAGGTCGAGAATTTACGTTTCGCCTGTTCCACTAAGTAAATTTAGTTCTCAGCGCATATATTCGTGCATATCTTAAGTTTATTTGCTGGTAATTGAAGATTTTCAAGCAGCTTTTATAGCTACACTTATTTTAGTGTTAACATGAGTAAATATAGCTACTGTTCGCAGTTCTGTTCCCTTGAATTTTTGTTCGCCTAACGCTTTAGGTTACGCATAACGTTTAGACGTACTTTATCTATAATATGTATGTATTTAGAAATATATAAGTATGTTTATCAATTGTCTGGTTTCAATAATACAAGCTCTGCTTAGTTTGGGATCAGATAGCGTTGTACGAATTGTCCTAAGATAGTTATACTACAGAGAGTATTTTGAAGAACTGTCAAAGTACTTCTAAGAGATATGAAACGTTTGATTAGCACTTTATTCAATATTTTACTAGAAGAAGAAGAAATAAATTTATGTTGTCCTCAAAAGAAAAAAAATACGGTAAGTAGTACAAATTCAAATAGTAGTATTGAGGGACAAAAATGGTCCTAGCTCAGCTAGATTGCAACTCCGCTTAATGAGGAGCTGCTACTAAACAGTATGATTGTAGCTTACTCCAAATTTGTTGCGTTAAACAGACTTCAGTTGAGTTATAGTATGTACATTCGCTTTTTTGAAGGCCTCTCTATCATTTCTTTGGGCATAGCATTTCGCAGCTATTTGCTTAGGCAGTGATCTATAAAACGAGCTTTTCTCATGCTTAGCTTAGCTGAAATGAGTACACCTAAACCTAAGTATCTCGACATAGGATATGTTGACTTTACAAACATATGTAATTGTTTAAAATTATGCTTAGCTTGCGATAAGATCAAAATTTTGAGCTAAGCTAAATAAATTTAGTCTAAGTCGTATGTAAACTTTTATGCATTTTTTATGTCGGGCGAAGCTGTTTTGTTTGTCCGTCACTAAGATATTTTTCATTTTGTTGGCAGCATGACTATGCTTGTACTTGATATCTCAATGAAATTATACCTTGTAAGGTTCAAAGCACTTGAATTGAACCACCCGATTAATACAAGTGTCGCACGTCATAAATTACGTCATTAAACACCGCAACGGCGCCACCGTCACGATACATGATGTTTACCAGCAATTAAATATCAATTTCGTAAACATTAATCATCCTCGAATTGTTATAAATGTATGTTTGGTAAGCGATGCCTTTGTAAACACTTAGGTGAGACACACAGCCTTCAATGATGTTGTCGCTGTGGTATGGCCATCGCATTTGAAACAGATAGTAAATAGTGATGTCGGGGATGTAAAATAAGAAAATGTGTTTATTGGGAATAGCTGACCAGCGAAACTTCGTATGCGAAATTTTTTACCGTTTTTGCAACATTTTTCATTGATTTTCCGCTCATATTGGACGTAGCGTGATGTTATGTAGCCTATGACACTCATGAATAACGTGGCTTTTCATTGATAAAAACATTTCTAAAATCGGTTCAGTGGATCTAGAGATTACCCCTTACAACCTCACAAACTCACAAACTTTACCTCTTTATAATATTAGTATAGAAGTATGGATGTGTTTAAGTGCCCGCAAACAGGGTGGAAAATCCTTTAGTTGGCTCCTTTTACTGAAAAGAAACACTCCTTTATTTTAAAAAAAAAACAAAACTGCATTCAAAGATCTTCTAAAATTCGCTTGTCTTACCCGGGAATCAAACCAACTAAAAATAAAAATACTATATTGCTTCTTCTAAAAAAATAAGGAATATTTCTTTTTTGTAAAATGAGCTAATTAAGGGATTTTAGGTAGCACCCCTTCAGGGTCCATAATTTTTTTCCACCCTGTATATAACTAACGTTTATATTTAGGGGTAAATAGAAAAAAGCCACAGCAAAGCGTGGCCGGGTTCAGCTAGTTATTTTATAAATCCGAAAGTTTGTGAAATAAACAAACATTCATCCAACTGGACGGATGGATAAATATTTGTTAACTTCGGTTGAAAGAATTTATTCTCCTATCACACATTAGATTAGAATATTACAATTTTGTTTATATTTTTGGTGCATGCAAAAGTTAAGTTACACTTTCTTTTTCTTTTTACATATTAATATTTTCATATTATGTTAAGTCATTTGGCAGTTTGTTGAACAGCTGTGCTTCTTCATGCAGTATTGTTGTTTTCGTGCGTGCATTTCACAAATGTATCCAACGGACGGTTGAATTACAGTAAGGAGTACAGTAGGCTATAAAAACAAACATTATTGAGTGGCCTGTTGGTCTAGTGGTTCGATCCCCACCCAGGATAAAACTTTGTGTGATGAGCACGATAGTTTATTCTGTGTCTGGGTGTTATTTATCTATACTTATAATAAATCTGTAGAGAGGTCAATTCTGTACATGAAATATATTTCCAAAATAACTATCAGGGGGTGATTAGGGATCGATACTGATGCCAAAAATGCAATCAGTAAAATTTTTGTCTGTCTGTCTGTCTGTCTGTATAACCGTTATAGAAACAAAAACTACTCGACGGATTTTAACGAAACTTGGTACAATTATTTTTCATACTCCTGAGTAGGTTATAGTATACTTTTCATCACGCTACAATCAATAGGAGCAGAGCAGTGAAGGAAAACGGGAGAAGTTACTCCATTTTTTAAGCTTCCGTCGCGTGTGCAACCGTAATGGTTAAAGCTACACAGAAATCATGTATGACGGAAATGTTCTCCATAAAATTATATAAAAAATATCCCACGACAGCATATGTCTATCTTTTATGGTTGACTCACAATATCACGTGTAACTCCCGATAGCTTAGTAGTTCGAAGCTTTCTGATTATATTTGTTTACTCTTACGTTTATAACACTCTCAGTCATCCCTAATTAAAAAGTTAACATAATTAACTATTCCATAAAAAATACTAATATAAATCGGTATAGAAACACCAAAGTTATACATGAAATACGCTAATAATAAGCCATCGCGCGTGAATACTGAATCATGCTATCTATCTACATATATCTATACATATAATAAAATTGTAAATTTCACGTGTCTGTACATGGCCGAACATAGTGAAAAAAAATATTGGGAAATGTTCGAAAAGAGTATTTAAACACATTCCTACATTTTTAGAAATGTCTGTCTGTCTGTCTGTTTGTTTGAACACGCATCACGCAATAACTATTGGACAGATTCGGTTGAAATTTTGTATGTGTAGTCTGGATTAACATATAGGCTATAATTTATCACGCTATTTCCCATAGGAGCTAAGCAATGACGAAAACGAGCGAGGTCGGAGGATCGACTCCCTAATTGCGAGTCTCTTTTTGTGTTGTGTTAAAATTATTTTTATTCTTTTTTTTAAGTATTTTTCTAAATGTATACTTATTTATACAAGCTTTTATTTTCGACTTTAACATGTTTACTTTGTTTAACAAATTTTCATATTAATAATCACTTCCAATAGGCACCTTTAACATTGTTTTGCATGAATAGTGATTATGTTATAAATGTAGAAATGAAAAACAATATTAGATTACAAATAAACAGTAATTACTTGATATTTTCTAGAATTTATAAATGTTAATTGCTTAAAAAAATTAAAGATTAAGTCCGCGTTACATCAAAATAAAACACGTGGCGCCATCTGTGATTCGATTTCTTCTGAGTACCAAAATTGCTTACCTAAAAATGTTAATAAACTTTCGCGATTTGTACACAATATGAAAATATATGTATTACGGGTCTTGATCGCGTGAATAATTTAAGGTTAAATACCTTGCTTATCTACGTTTAATATGCATGATAGTTTAATATAAAATCATCAAGTATAAAAATAAACTTATCCAGTTTTGAAAATAGATGGCGTTTAAATACAAATTAAAAAGGATCAGGAAAATTGATTTAAAAAAAAAACTTAAATTCTTACGTAGAGGGATATGAATATAATTATGATGATCTTAATTTGCGACAGGTTGACACACCTATTTTTAAATTCACCAATGTAGACATTATAAAATAATATTTTAATCTTCTAAAGTAAGTGAAAAAAAAATTGAAATAAGTTTAGAAATAGTATTTAAACACAAAAAACGATATCTGAGTATATCTTTTAGAAATGTTTGAATGTTGTTTGTTTGTTTAAACACGCATCACAGTCCCACGGTACAAACACGGACACAAAGTAGGTGTACTTTAGACTCGGAAAAGATCGCTCGGGCAGGACATAACCTGCGATCATAGGGAATCGGTGAGACTTTTTTCCATCATACCTTTATTACCTATGTATAAATTATCTTGAAGGAGCGGCTAGGTACCTCCGATTAAAAGGTCCGATTTAAAAGTGTCGGAGCCGAAGTTGGAAAAATCAATCGGAATTATCGACCTATCGGAGTCAGAATCGAAGCTCCTTAACTCAAAATTTCGCACGAGTAATTGGGCGGTTTCGAGCTTCATTTAACTCGAAACCGCCCCAGTACTCGCGTGCGGGGGAATTTTTCAATATTAATAGTATTTGATGTGATGCAAATCACTTTTTTGTCGAGGTGTGGTCGTGGGAATTTTAATAATTTGTCTTCTAACCATCTGGCGCCATAAACTTTGTCGCCCTTCATTTTGCTGCACTGAGCATTTGCTTGGCTTGCCCTGCCGTATGTTGGGCCCTGATTAAAGCTAGGCCCAAATATCCATAGATGCCACAGAGCATTGTGGAGCATGTTTACAATATGTTTTACACAGAAGTTGAATTGTAATATAAACTACCTTAATATAAATCCAACTTCCACGCGAACGAAGTCGTGGGCACAGCTAGTCTATAATATGTATGTATTTAGAAATATATAAGTATGTTTATCAGTTGTCTGGTTTCCATAGTACAAGCAATGCTTAGTTTGGGATCAGATAGCGTTGTGTTAGTTGTCCCAAGATATTATTATTATGTATGTCGTTTCCATATCACGGGACTATGGAGTTCCGGTCATTTGGGAGGCGTGCGTGGGGCCGAAGCCAACACGTAGAGGCCCGTTAGACACTTTAATATCTAAAGGCTATGTGAGACAAACCGGCGAATATCGTTGAATACACTATATAAATGTACCCAACGACATTCCCCGGTTAGTGTAAAAACTATTGTCAAAAAGTGGTAGCTAAGAAACGGGGTTATGGAGGTGATGTGTTAGTGGAATAGTTAGCTGGTACTATTGAAGGACTATGGCGCCTGCCCTGCCATGTGTTTACATGGTAAAAACACACGGACAAATGGGCAGGCGGTGACTCGCCACTCACTAGATGGGCCCCCTTCTGGCCGCCACAGGCATACGAGCCAAACAGGCGACAGGGAGCAACATGGGTGTGAGCAGCTTGGGGTGTCGAGCGGTGTGGCACCGGTTTCACCATCACGAAGAAGGCCCGTAAGCGGGTTTCCCCGTAGTTATATACAAGCTCTGGCGACCTCCCTCTGGCCGGCCGGTTAAGGCAAGATAGGGTTGAGAGTCCTGCGGGCGCTCTTGGTGTTCCACTCCCGCCGGCCAGTGAAGGCAAGTGGGAGACGAGGCGCTGACCGACTCTCTGAGGCATCGGGACCGCAGTGTCGCCACGCACATTCAGCGCGCCACAAAGCTGCCCTGCGGTTTGTGTACTCTTATTTCACCCTCATGAGACATTTTTTATTGGTGTCATAAGGATTTCAAGAGCTGCTACTATACCCTCAGAGTGTTGCGTTAATCTCATATAGGGAGACAACGACTAGCCCCGAGGGGTTTATTATTATTATTATTATTTATTTATTTTTTTAACTCCCTTTTTGGGGGGTAAATTACGTGGCCTAAGCCAAGCATGACGCGTTAAATGGAATATGTTGATGATAAAGATGATGATATGAGAAACTTTCGAGTGATGCGGCAAGTATTAAGAATAATAGCTTTTTGTAATAGATGTATTGTATGAGTGGGCATGTGTATTATGTACAAAACAATTGGGACTATGTGTACTATGTGCGCTTTCCATTGGGTTTTGAGTTCTATTGCAAGGTCTTGATATTGTGATAGCTTTTCTGATATTGTAGATTGAATGTGTTGGGGATAGCTATGTCAATAATATATACGGTATTAGTAGTTTTATCATGTATGGTTATGTCAGGTCTATTGTAATGTACTGTTTTATCGGTTATTATTATTACTATTATAGATATTATTACCGGCTAGATGGCAAATGCGAGGGCCAACTCGCGAGCATAAAAGGATAGAGAAATTTGAGGTCTAGTAACATAGTCCAGATAGGTGGATCGATTCCGGCCCCAGGTTGGCGTACGGAAGTTTCAGGTTCGATTCCTGGGTCTGGACTTCAAAGTTTTCCGTCTTTCAAAAATGCAATTATTGTATTAAAAAAAAACTATCATGTTTATTTAACAATGTGTCACGCATTCACAAAGAGGTTATATTTTAACTATAATGTTGATAAATGACACTGTTAATCGCGCACTCTAAGTACTATTCCTACTTCAATTAGGACGTACATTATTAGAAAGTTTTGTTCGTTACGAAATTAGTGTTGTAATAGTAGTAATCGACGGAGCGGCGGTAGCCTAATGGCTGAGGCATCGGTCTCGCAATCGTGAAGTCGCGGGCTCGAATCCTACAGATTATACTATTGACGTGAACCCACTCCTTTTTTTTTATTTTTTTTTGGTCCGGCGGGAAAAAATCCTGACGAACACCCCCACCGTCCGGGGAAGACGGTAGAGGTAGTGTGGGGTTTGCACCCACTAAAAAACCCGCCGTGTATCGCTCGCCACCTTCGCGCCGGGCCGCCGGAATTTGTTATACCGTCGGCGGCCCGCCCAGTGGCAATGCCCGGACGCGATGTTTTAGCGTTCCGGGCATTTCACACCTACGCGGCTCCTGGATACACACAGGGCGCCGCGCCTCCACGGAAGGCCGCGGGCGGGGCAGATTACCCCGTACGCCCGCCCGCAGCCCCACCTAAGGCGGCATCAGGCGCAGATATGCGCGCCGACGCCGCCGCCCGGTTCGCCGGCGACGGAGCGGATCCGCCAGGGAGCTCTCTTCCCTGACGCGCCCCGCCGCCTCCTTCCGCGAGATGATGTCCTCACAGAAGGATGCGACCGCATTCCATGACCCCTCGCTCCGGAGCATGGACAGAACCACAGCCGGCAGCGAGAGGTCACTTCTGACCACTGCGGTGAGAACTCGACGTTGCCCCTCCCAAGCTGGACAATGCTGGAGGGTGTGCTGCGCCGAGTCCTCACCGCAGTCGCAGTGATGACAGGCGGGACTCGGTTCCCTCCTAGCGACCGCGTGCAGGTACTTCCCGAAGCACCCGTGCCCGGAAAGGACCTGCACCAGCCGGAAGGAAAGGGTCCCGTGCTGCCGCCCTGCCCACTCCTCCAGGACCGGCTGCAGCGCCTCCACGGTTCGAACACCTGCCCGTGGAGCCTCCAGCCGGCCCTGCCACCGGGCCATGATTGCCCGGTGGGCCTCACCGCGCCAAGCGTGTAGCTCCTCGGACAGGGGCACCGAACCCCTGCCCGAACAGCCACCGCCCGCCGATACACTACGGCGAGTGTGGCGGTACCCACATATAATAATATAAAAATAAATTGACACTTGACAGCTCGCGCCAAATCCTGAATCGCGATATAGAAGTTTTCACAGCTGCTAACTATAAATACAAGTTCCCAACGTTAATCGTTGGGCCGCGGCCCGCCAGGCACGATCACCTCGCCTGGTCGGAGGATCCTCCCTTTGTGTTGGAGGGACTTAACACCTTGCCCTCCACACGAGCACCTCCGCCTCCAAACCCCACGGGGGTGTGCCGGCCAATGCGCAGGCCGCCTCTGCAGACACCGTGCGGTATCCACGTATGGCCCTGACCGCCATGGTCCGCTGGGGTCTCCCTAAGCGGACCCTATTCTGGGCGGTCAGGGACGCCGCCCACACGGGTGCGCCGTACAGAGCCATTGACCGCACCACCCCCGTGTACAACCGTCTGCTCAAGGCACTAGGCCCGCCCAGGTTCGGCAACAGCCTCCCCAGTGCGGACGCAGTAGCCTCGAGCTTAGGTGCCAAAATGCGGAAGTGCTCGTCGAAGAGCCACCGCCCGTCTACCACTAGGCCCAGATATTTCATCTGGGCCCGGACCTGTACGAGGACCGAGCCGACGGCAATCGAGGCGCCAGTAGGTGGACCGCGACGGGGCCCATGAAATAGTAGGGCCTCCGTCTTGGAAAGGGCCACCCTAAGCCCCAGCGCCTCGATGCGCCCGACCATTCGGGAAATCCCTAGGTTGGCCAGGCGCGCCGCCTCCTCAAAATTCCCACCCCGGGCCGTGATTAGGGTGTCATCCGCATAGCAGATGACCCCTATCCCGGGGGGGAAACCACACCGCAGGACCCAGTCGTAGCCAATGTTCCACAAGAGGGGCCCCAAGACAGAGCCCTGTGGAACACCGCACGAGACGTCCCTGCGGATTACCTCACCCTCTTGGTCCTCGTACAGGATCCTCCTGCCTTCGAGGTAGTCTGCCACTAGCTGCCTCAGGTACGCGGGCACTCCATGATACCGGAGCGCCTCTCTGATGCAGCTGAATGGCAGAGACCCGAAGGCGTTGGCGATATCGAGTGATATCGCCAACATCACTCCTCCACCGGCGACGGCCTCCTCCGATGCAGCCCTCAGGCGCAGAATGGCCCCAATGGTCGAGCGCCCAGCACGAAAGCCGTACTGAGCGTCCGGCAAATCGGGACCGACCTCGTTCAAATGCCGGACTTCTCCGCCTCGTCCAGCAACACGATAGGCCTGTAGGCCGCAATTGAGTCGGTAGGCCGTCCCGGCTTCGGAAGGAGCACCAGCTTCCCTGCCTTCCAGCAGTCAGGGAACCGTCCGGACGCCAGGCACACGTCGAACAGTCCCCTGAGGCGGTCCCCCATGTGGTCGAGAGTCAGGGACAACACCCGGGCGGGAATCCCATCCGGCCCGGGGGCGGTGTTCTTTGAACGCATTCGAAGAACAGCCGCGTCTACCTCCGCTTCGGTGACAGGCGGCACAGTTGCCATCGCCGGGGGCGTGTGTTCTGCCTGCCGCGGGAATAAACCCTCGACCACTTCCGCAAGGAAGCTGGGCTGGAGAGTCTCGGTAAGGGGGGGGGGGGGGGCGCTGAGCGGAGCTTGTTTAGCGCCGCTCGATATGGGCGAACCCAGGGGTCACGGTCGAGACCCTCCAGCATCTCCTCTCTCGCCCTCTCCTGGGCGCGACAGATAGCCAGCTTAAAGGCGTCCCTCGCCTGGCGATACGCCTCATAAAGCTGGCTCTCCTCCTGGACATCGCGGTGACGAGTCCGGCTGCGGGTATAGGACCTCCGCGCACTGATGCAAGCGGCGCGGAGGGAGGCAAGCTCCTGGGACCACCAATATACCCCCTTCCTCGGGGGGCGACGTCGTGAGCGGGGCATGGCCGCATCGCAGATCTGCGTAAACGCATCGCGAATGCGGCCAGCCATGACGTCCACCTCCTCGGTCGGAGGCGGAGACGACCATGATGCCACAATGGCCGCCTCTTCCAGTAGGTCCCTGTCCAACGCACACACAGCCCACCGCGGAAACCGAGGCGTTCTGCGCGCCGTGTGACCCCTACCTGCGTCCTGGATCCTGGAAGACCGGGAGAGCTCTAATCGGATATATCGGTGATCCGAGAGCGTCTCAACCTCATCCAGGACGACCCAGTTCCTTACTCGCGCTTCGACGGCAGGGGTAGCGAACGAAAGGTCCACTATCGACCCCCCCTGCTGTCGAACGCACGTGTAGGTGGTGCCTCTGTTTAGGAGACAGAGACCCACCGACGCCGCCCACTCCTCAACCGCCGAACCGTGGACGTCCGTACTGGGCGACCCCCACACCGTACATTTGGCGTTAAAGTCACCCAGCACTAGCACGTGGCGAGGTGCCAACCGCCGTATCGAGGTCTCCAGGTTTGAAAGGAAGACCTCGAAATCGGCAAAACTCCGGGTTGGGGAGAAGTATACGCCGTAGAGCGTGACTCCCCCCCAGTCGGCAGCAACATATCCCGAACCCTTGTCTTTGATCGACAAGGGCAGGGAATGAAGCGCAGCGGAGCTGACGATTGCCACGGAGCCGTACCAGTCACCCGCCCAGTTCGGGCGGGGAGGAACAATATAGGGCTCCGCGGCTACGGCGACACCTATCGACCACTCCGCCATGGCCTGCAGGAGAAGGTCCTGGGCAGCGGCGGAATGGCTGAGGTTCGTCTGGAGGATGATGGAGGAGTTACCGCTGTCCATTTAGGAGTGTGGCACTACATCCATCACCTCCACCTCAGTCGGCGGCTGAGCTCCGGGGGCAGCCAGGGTCGATTGGCTGCTGCCCGGGAGTGGCTTGGAAGCCTTGGGGGGCTTACATCCCTTTCACCCCATCATATGATTGGCGGGCAGATTGCCCGCCGCACACATGGGGCAGTGGGGGGCGGCAGAGCATTCCGCCGCCCTATGTCCCGGTTGACCGCAGCGATAGCACATTGTGCTGCAGTCAAAACCGCTGGTGCACCTGGGTCGCAAGTGCCCCGTGGCCATACACTTGAAGCACCTTGCAGGCCTCTCCTCCAGGACGGTGATCCTTGCAGAAGAAAGGCCTACAAGGAGCCGGCCTGCTTCGGCCAGGGCTTTGGCCGAAGCGACGGGGCAACGCACCCAGGCTGCACCCACTCCACCGGGACCGGGGCGAATGGCGCCGACCTTCACGTATCCGGAGGCACATTGAGTTTTAGTCTCAATGGCCTCTCGGATCTCTTCAGCCGTAATTGAATCATCTAGGCTCGAAATGCGCAACTCTGCGCACTTCGTAGGCCTGGCGATCTTTACGCCCTCCTTTCCCGCAGTAAGCCCCCGCAGCGTCTCCGCCACGATGTCCGCCACCCTAGCGCCGTCCTGAGAATGTCCCATTCTAGGATCCTGGCCCCGGTCTGGCGGAAGGATACCCCCGCGCCAAGATTCTTGGCGTTAAGGGTCACCCTCGCTTGGCGGAAAATCTCAGCGTAGGAGACGCTTCCACTCCTCTCCGCCTCCGGCGACAGCGTCACGACGACGGCGTAGGAGTCGTTACCGTATACCCCGGTAGGAGTTTCGGTCTACCCGCCGCTAACGGTGGCCGGCAGCTTGGCTCGGCGGGGAGACGCTCCTTGATCGTCTCAAGTTTGGCGTCAATCAACGCCCCAAGCATAACTGTCAGCTGCCGGCATTGCGCCTCCGAGAAGGTGTCTGGCGCAGAAGAGGCCTGTGCCGTGGGAGCGGCGGCCGGGACCGAAACGGCAACTAATGGCGTGGCCGAGGTAGCCCGGGCAGCCGAGGAAGAACCGGCCTTTGTCCACTGCATGTCGGCCCGCATTTGTGCGAGCTCGGCGCGTAATTCGCCTAGCTGCGCTTCCAAGCGAGCGTTGTCCGCCAGCAACTGCACCACAGTTTCTGATTCACGCTGAGCCTAAATTTCCACAACCTCCGATAATGCAGTGGCAGAATATTTTTTATACCTTTGGCGAAGGTGCCCTTGAGGTTCCTCGACTTGGTGGCAACCCTACCTATTAGGTCCACCGAGATAGTTGCGGTCCTGACAAGGTCAGCTGCGGTTTTCGGGGTGTCATCACCTCCCGTCGCGCGTATCTTCTCCGTCAGATCGCTCACTTGGCACTCCGCAACCAGCTCCCCTTCTGTGCGCCCCCGCAGGTATTGTTCCCGTCGAGAGAATACGTTGGACGGGTCCGCCGTAACAACTTCAACAGTCTGGTGAGTGGCTGCGCTTTTTTATTGTGAGCGTCGCGAGCGTCGTAGCGGACTACTTGCGCCGCTTCCACCACTACTAATTATTTCTGATCCCGCCATAGGATCCACTTCTTCTTCTATCGCGACCTCCGCGTTTATGTTGGTACCGGATTTTAAGCTCGGTACAGGGCTTGTTTGGCATTGGTTGCCCCCCCCAGAGTACGTGGGGCTGCCGGAGCCAACTGGCTCCGGGAGGGATTCCCCAGACGCTGCGCGACTGGGACCCTCCTGACGTGAACCCACTCCTAATACAAGCCTTTGAGCTTAGCTGGAGGGGTTAACAAGATTGATAGTAATGTGGGACTCAATCCCACATTGCAATTTATCTTTAAAAAAAAAAAGTATTTAAGTATCAAAAAACATGAAGTAACTGCGTCGCATGAAATTATATCAAACTCAAATGCCCATCAATCTAAAAATATCAGTTTGAAAGTGTAAAAGTGGTAAGAAAGTATAAATCCCTAACGCAAACAGGCATGTCATAAGTTTGAAGTGTGTATCTCTGTGTGTCGCCTCGTAGCTTCCAAACGGAAGGGTACATCTTGGTGCGGCTATTTTATTAGAAAAGAGTTTAAATCGCGCTTGTCCTTAGCATAACTGACTGCATCTGTGGCGCGGTGGAAGTGTATCCGACTGCTACGCAAGAGGTCGTGGGTTCGATCCCAACCCAAGATAAAACTTTGTGTGATGAGCACGATGGTTTATTCTGTGTCTGAGTGTAATTTATCAATTATATGTATGTATTTAGAAATATATAAGTATGTTTATCAGTTGTCTGGTTGCCATAGTACAAGCTCTGCTTAGTTTGAGATCAGATGACATTGTGGGACTTGTCCCAAGATATTATTATTATTAAAATTTAATGAAAATTCATAGAGCCATTTTGAAGACAATCAACATTTTACTTTATTTGTCGAAGTTTTTTAATATGCACACGTTAGTTGGTTGAGTCCGACCAGTTGACCTGTCAATTTATTAATATTTCTATGGTTAAAATAAGACTGAAATTAAATCAAAATCCTGGTATTTTTTTTTAAGAATCGGCCTCGTAACTTTACCTTTGGTAAATAAGTAAATCTGGGAAGTAAAGCGTGTTTAAAGTGAATTTTGTGGTGGTTGGGAAGAAGGTCAAATTGTAATGATTTGACCTTCTTACCAACCACCATAAAATTCAAAATTCTTTATTCACTTAGGATACAAAACAACACTTGAATACGTCGGGATTCTACATGAAATGCCAACTTCGCAAACTAAAGGTAAAGCCGGAGAAAAGAACATGGCAATAAAAACTCGCGAACACTTTATTCAAATTGCCAATTTTACAATGTTTGAATGTTTATAAACTTGGTAAGGGAGTAAGGTGAGGCCACTAATATTTATATACTATATACTATAGTTGAAACATGAAATAAAATGAAATCAGCCTTACTGGCTACAACATATTAGCAGCATCTACTTACAACGAGGGTAAGAACTATATGTACGCCAAAGTACTGGCAGCGAATTATCCTTACTAATATATAAATGTGAATGTAAGTTTGTTTGTTACGCTTTCACGCGAAAACTACTCGACCGATCATCATGTAACTTTGTACACATATTCTTGGAGGAGTTAGAAGTAACATAGGATTATAAAAAAAAGGGGAAAATTTACGCAGATGAAGTTGCGTGGGACAGCTAGTTTAATATAAAATATTAATTCTTATATCAAAACAAAAAGAAAAAATGGCCTTTATTCGTCACCTAGAATCTTTATTTAGAAAAATCGAAATCATGCTCGGCTCAAACTTAAAAAATGTACCTCCGACTGCATGATATTTCAATGTGACGGGTATCTTGTTTCCGTCCTTTTGCGGGCGGGGTTTTTATGATTTTTAAATTAAATTTTCTGTTTAAATTGTTTTTAGTATTTCTTATTCCAAATAACATTTCAATATATATGTTTTATATATACATACATTTGTTATCAGCTCTTAAAATCCTTGGTTTTGATACCCCACTCGATAGGTTTTGAAGATATATTTTTAAACATAAGTATATAATGGCGCCGAAATTACGCTATTTAACTTTTTTTATTTTAAAGGACTAAGGTCTAAGACCAATAAAAAAATTCACAACTAAGACGAATCTAACGATACCTCTCAAGCTAAAATCCATTAACCGTTTAAGCTCTAGGCCGTGGCAAAGAAATATACATACATACATATATACATACATACACTCGAAAAACATAACCCTCCTTCTTACGCAGTTGGGTAATAAAACAAAGTGACATTAAGTCATCGTCAGAAGTTGACTCAACTTATGTTTAAAGATTTAGGTATACACCTACGTACTTACTACATAAAAACACTTTAAATAAAAAATAACTCCTTAAAAGCTTATCAGCGTGGCCGACTCTGACCGGCCTATTTTCAACGATTAGCCGGCCAATTAAAATCGACCTGTCAGTCAACTAACTCCTAAAATATTAAAAGACCTGTGAAAATAAACGTACAACAACCAAACAATATTTTCCACTAAAAGCAAAGTGCAAAAAACTATTTCACGATAAAAATCTAAGTATTTTTAGTTTCTATTTCACAGTGAAGCCAAGCCAATATTGCTTTTATGTTGCTTACATCGTCTCTCTACCAATCTGGTCTATCATTACGCTCATATTGTTTCCTTTGACCAATTAACCATTATTAAAACTCATTGGCTCTATTACTTTTTTTATTCATACTTTAATTATATTCTTTTGTTTATGTATATCTTAGTTTTTAATTAAAGCCGTATTGGATATAACCGTTCGTATTCAGAAGCCGAGACCACAAAATAACGTGAATACAGAAGTAAAAGTTCAAAGTAAAAGTGTGAGACTGCAGACCGCAACCGCAGGCGGCAGTGCAGTCGACCAACATAGATAAGTGTATTTATTTTACCCGACTATGCAAGGATGTTATGTTTTTTGAGTGTATATATGTATTTTTTTATCACGCTCTTGAGTCTAAATGGCTTGATGGATTTTAGCTTGAGAGGTATCGTTAGATTCGTCTCAGTTATAAAGACAGTAATTATAGAATTTTATAAGCCTTTTATCGTAAATATTTTATTTTAAGGCTAAAATACCTTTGTTTATTGTCAGACGTTTCGACCATATTGCAACGGCCGTGGTCACGGGTAGACAGTCTACCCGTGACCCTTACCTGTAGCTTATAAAATTCTATAATGTGTACAAATCGCGAAAGTTTACGAATATGGTAATTATTTTTAATTTTAATTAAAATAGGCGGATTTTTGGCTCATCATTTTTAAACAAATGGGTTTACGCTTTGTAACAATTCTACGAGAATTTATTATGAGGACTATAGATACGTACTGCAGTTGTTGACTGCAACTGCCGACCGCTCTGCGGTTTGCGGTTGCGGTCTTTAGCACGTTTCGTGCTTGTTATGTACTTTTATATAACACGCGTTCAAATAAAGTATCTACAGTTAGAACGAAAACGAATTCTACGATCCGACCACGATGGTCGGATCGTAGAATTCGTCGGTCATTTCGTGATGTGGCCAACCATATCATAAAATGTTGATATTTCATTATATGCCCAACTAAACCTGACCATATCTTTTAAACGTCAGCGTTTAATGATATGTTAATCCATGTTTGGCCATATCGTTAATGTACGGTGTCCATAATATAAAAAGAGTTTACAAAATCTCAATTTTGAAGAAAAATATTTATTGTGAGTTCTTGTGAGTACAACAATCAACATTCTCGACTCTAGATCTCTACGCAAAGCTCTAGTTCTGGCTCTGGAACTCGATATGCTCTTCACTAACTGGATGAACTAAGTGGTGAAGACGATAAGGCTAAAACTTTATGTGATGCGCACGATGGTTTATTCTGTGTCTGGGTGTTATTTATCTATAAAATGTATGTATGTAGAAATATATAAGTAGTAAGTATTAAGGTTAGTCTGTTTTTTATAGTACAAGCTCTGCTTAGTTTGGGATCAGATAGCGTTGTGTGAGTTGTCCCAAGGTATTATTATTATACTGTAGCAGCCAAGGAGAATGTAAGGGTTGCTACACATAAGCGGGTCGCAATTCCACCGTATTTTCCGAACCAAACAAAGCCGACCTAAAGCGACTACAACACATGTTCGGCTTCATTAACATATGTCAGTCGGGTAATTCATTCAGGCTGGCACATCAGGTCACACAGGCTCTCATAAGTTTGTAGCAACTGTACCTATGTTTAGAAGCGGCCAGGACTGTTACAAGCAATTTGATTAGTGACAGTGACATGACTCAAAGACATGGTAATTTCATTCCCGTAGTAGTAGATAATTTGTTGTACAAAAAAAGTATAAAAAAATATTATATACTATCTGTGACTGCGACTTCGTTCGCGTGAAGTTGCAGTGCTGCTCTCTCCCTATGTAAGTTAGCATGATGATAAAAGTAGCCTACATTACTCCTTACAAGCGAGTCCTAGAGTGGAGACCGTGACTCGGTAAACGGAAGGTAGGATAACCTCCAGCTAGATGGACTGACGACTTAAAGAAAGTCGCTGGAATGAACTGGATGCGGAAGGCGGAAGACCGGATGTTGTGGTGTAAGTTAGGAGAGCCTATGTCCAGCAATGGACTGATACAGGCTGATTGATTGATTGAGACCAATAGAACAAACACAAATTTGTATTTTTGTTACATAAAGTTTTATCCTTGGTAGGAATCGAACCCGCGACCTCCGGCTTCAGTCAGGGTCACTAACCACTAGACCAACAGGCCAGTGTATGAAGTACGAAGCTTTCCTTCTGAACTCGGGCTGTTTTGTGTCATCAGTCGCAATTTCAGCTTCCACTTTGTACTGTGGCCAAATGGATCAAACGAATTAAAACCTGCCGGCCTTTTGTTCTTTAATTTATTTGCCCTGTTTCAATAAATAGCTTTTTTTTGTATTTTTTTATTTATTGACGCCTTATTGCGAGACCTGTTTCGTGAAATGATTTATCGGAGTTTTTGTTGGTAGTAGCGGGATGTTGTAAACGGCTTGACTGAAGTGGGCTTTGGGCTTTCGGGAGGTATTTTAGCTTATAAATTACGAGCGTATTGTTTGCCATACCTAAGGCACCTATCTCACCAACAACGATGAGCGAGAAGCGAGAAGCGAGTAGCTAGTAGTAGTGGTAGATTTATCGCCCAAGAAACGTACAAAAGATATATTTTGTAGATCCTGTCCGTGTAAATAAAATAAGTAAAATAGAGCGAGAACTCGACGGCAGTGTGAACACTCAGCGATCAACTATTAATATCCGTATCTCTTTTGTTTACACGGGATCTATTTAAGTATGTACGTGTCTTGAGTGATAGAATCGCTACTCGCTACTCTTTGGTCTGGTCGGACAGGTGCCTTAGGATGAATATAATATTTTCGTAGCTGGCCAATATCAGCATAAACTCGCATGGTCTGGGGAAACCTGGACGGATGACAACCCTAACTTAGGTTAGGGTTGTCATCCGTCCAGGTTTCCCCAGATTGGTTGTAGTTTAAAAGGTTTCCGTGGAGCGTCTGGGCGAGGTCCCGTTTGCAGTCCGGGCGCTTATAAAAAATTTCAAGTCATGAGATGCTGCTGACGGGTATCAGCATGACTCGCGCACTGCGTCTCGAATGTAAAAAAAATCATTGGGCATTTGACTTTAACAAAAATTTTCACTTTAAAGCCGTGCAATATTACAGCCTCCTAGCACTAACAGTGTCTGAGCAAAGGTGCGGACGGACGGATGGACGGACATGGCGAAACTATAAGGGTTCCGTTTTGCCATTTTGGCTTCGGAACCCTAAAATCTGAAACTAACTCTATCTGTTACGTTTTTACGCTTAACCCGCTGAAACGATTTAGATTCAATTCAATTCAATTTATTTATTCAATATTTAAAAAGTAAGAGTATAAGTATTACAATTTTTTGCAAATGTTTACGTTTAGATTAAATTTGGTATGGGTAAAGACACAGAATAGCTTTTATCGCGATAACTGACATCCAAGCGAACGGGGCCGCGGGCGAAAGCTAGCACATATATACGTTCTAAAACAGACATAGGTAAGGTTATCACAATATAATGAATCGTTATCACTATACCATGCCATTAAATTAAATGCGTAATTCGATCGTATTGTGTCTTTGTGAACCAATGTGTTAGGTTTTATAGGTTAGGCTATGAAATAAGCGATCGAACCGGCCCGCCGACGACTCGATCGGCGCGTCGCGACTTTACGTAGGAACCAGTGGCGCTTCTTAGAACAACATTTGTTTCGGTTTCCCTTTGAATTCTAGTTACTTAATGTTATCCCCTCAAAAAATTGTATCCTGCAAGTTATTTTTTTGTATTACCTCTGGAAAATTTTAACCCTTCGCCTCTGGTAGGAACACAGAGAAATCAACAAGTATTACCATGTGCTGAGCATTACTCCTAGCATCACCAACATAGCCTGCATTAATTTGGGCAAGCTGCTGGCGTTTTGGGAGTGCATCGATTGGCTGGAGCGACAGAGAAGATAAGTAAGTACAACGCGCACAATGGTCCAATCAGGAGGCTAAGTGGGGTTTTTCTTGTTCGCCCAGGTAAAACTAACTAACTATGTGCTGAGAGATTTCTAGTGCTTACGTATTTTAAAGGTGATGGCATTGCTCCTGGCATCAGCATTGTCTTTCCCACAAGCTTGCAGCGGATTGGGCACACTACTCGACATCTGGGAATGCTTGGGTTGGCTGGATTGACTGTCAAGAAGTAAAAACGCACAATAGCCCAATCATAGACTAAGTGAGGCTTGATTGCTTCGTTGGTTCGATTTATGTCTGAACTAATTTGGAACAAAATGAGATCCATAAATGTTTTCGAGTCTACCTACTACTTTGTGTCTGTTAATTATATGTTTGTAAAGTCCTCCGTGATACGCGCGGGGGACGTGATTAAGAGTACTTGATGCAATGCTAAGCAATATACTTGTGTTGGGGTGGGGATTGCTGCGCTAAGCCATTTTTTTTATTAAAAAGACGGCTTCCGCAGTACGGTACAGGCCCTGTGTCGCGGGGGACTTTACAAACATATAAGTCACGGACACAAGGTTCACCCAGACTCGGAACAACAATTTGTGGAACCATCATGCGTAGCAACCATGCGTAGCAGTCGTACACACTCCCACTGCGCCATAGAGGCAGTCAATGCTTAATTTTATTGGAGTCTATTTCGACACTGCATGATACAGAGGTTGTGCCTAAGTACGGTAGTATTCCTTAAAAAATAAAGACATTAAAAACTGTCTTTAAGTCCGCCTGTCGCGTGGCCATACAAAAGTAAGACGGAGAAATAGAGACGCGCCTAGACGATTATCGACTCGGTATCTTGACAGATCCCTTAATGGGATCGGAGGGTGTACCACTCAATTATCCACAAGAGGTTATTGCCAATATTCCTACAATGCCGTCTAGTAGGCGGCCCTTCACTCGAATACTCTGTGAGACATTTGACAAGGACTTTTTATTAGGTACTTTATTTTTGGTAGTTTCTCTATGTGATTTGTACTTTTGTCGTTAGTTTTAGAGCAGGATTTAATCTGCGAAAGACTTAACCGGTTTTAATAATTATAGAAACGGTAGTGGAAAATACTGTTGGTACATGGTACAGGCGCCTGATCCTCTATAAAGATGAATCCCAACGGGCCAATGCACGTATTTAAAGCAGTTTTCTTCTTTTTTCCGTTTTCTCGGCAATCCCGTGCGAACTGGCGCAAGCGCGGTGTGCTCAGCAATGTCCGCAGCCTATGCGCGTTGATGCATTCCAAAGCCAGTGCTCTCTATTTACTTTATGACTAGATTTTGACAACTCGCATGGGTTTGCCAAAAGTACGGAAAAAACGAACATGAAAAAGGACCATGTGGCAGTTAAATTTCGATTAAAACGGGCATTTTCGTATTCTTCTAACTTTGGGATCGATCTTAAATACGCTTGCCTTAAGTATGCGTCTCGAGAGCGCATTAAGGCGCTTTCCTACGGCTTTCTTGTACGGTGCGCATGCGTGTTTGAGATAGATCGTAAAGTTACAAAAATACGAAAATGGCAACTTTAAATATGTAAAGTGGCCTCCAGAGTGTTTAGATTAGAGTGTACGCAAAACACCAGTGGATAAATATCATCAGTTTTCTGCGATTCTCTTGATCTTTTCGGTTAAATGCCAGTGCTGAAGTGGCTATTGTCACCAAAAACGATACCTGGTCAATGGTTATTGCCACAGGGAATCAATATTTATGCTAAACTATGAATAGAAAGAATAAATGAAGAAAAAAAAATATTTATCACAGAATCTTATAAGCTACGGGTCTTAATCTCGTGAATATTGTATTTTGACGCTAAATAAATTTGTTTTATAACCCGACGTTTCGACCGTATTGCAACGACCGTAGTCACGGGTAGACTGTGTACCCGTGACCACGGCCGTTGCAATACGGATACGTAGAATGACGCAGGAGATATTATAATGAACAAGTGTGTACGCAGGCACAAGTGCACTCTCTATTCTATCACTTTTATAGTCCGATGGGACGGAAATTCGACACGCGCAGGACCGACGCTTAACGTTCTCTCCGAGGCACGGGAGGACAATGTTCGAAAACGGGTACCCATCTATGAACCGACAGTGATACTGTGGCTTAACCTTGCACATATCTCGATCTACTTGGTCGCCACTGAGTCAAGGATCCCTCACAAGGTAGATAATAATTAGTATACTGACAACCGTTTAAATCAGATAAATAAAATAAATAATCATTAAAATCTAGTCGGAGTCGATTGGACGTAGATATTAAAACAGGTTTTTTTTTAAGACGACTCTAAGCCCTGTGTCGCGGGGGACTTAACAAACATACAAATCACAAAGTACACCCAGACTCGGAACATCAATTTGTGGATCACACAAAGTGGTGTCCCGTGTGGGAATCAAAACCACGACCTCTTGCGTAGCAGGCGGACACATTCCCACCGCGCTACAGAGGCAGTCAACCAAAACATTATATAGGAATATCCGAATACCCACAAAATGCTGGTTATTCCCTCAGTTTCACATTCAGAGATCTGTACCTCAATCAAGTTTAACGTAATGTTACCTTTATACCCTGTAATAGATACGCTTTCGTGAGTACAATGCTTTTATATGTATTTGACTTATAAATAACTAGAATGGCTTGTGTTGTGGTTTGATACGGAGTTTATTGAGGAAAGAATCTATGGTATCAATGGGTTAAACATTTGGAATATTGCACGCTATTTGACTATGGAATTCAACATCGTAATCATTAGCAGATTTTATTTCGACATCTCAACAAGGTTTTCTTTATTTTACTTAGGTAAATATTGTTGTCACAGTTTGATAATGTTACTTATGTACTAGTTAAGAAAACGATTTACTTTTGTAAGTAAAGATTCTGCGTGATAAATTACGGCCATTCTTTTCTTTCTTTTGAAAAACATGTATACTTATTCATTACGTAGCAGTAAATTGGCCAATATTTAAGCACATAAAGTTTTTACATCGTAAGTGGATGCTCCTACTATGTTTTGCCCATTGCATCTCGTATACTCTTCTATCTCTTGACCTCATTTTTTTCCATCAATCCTATAATATGGTGTATGATATAATGGTGGTAGCACCTTACCTGCATATACAGTTTATAAACAGAGAAACATTGGCAATTTGAAAAGAGTGGCCACGAGTTTTTATTGCCTGTCTTTTCTCGGGCTTTACCTATTGTTCGCGAACAGGCATTACAAGTAAATGTAGAATAGACTTTACCCAAGTGTAGTATTTGGCTTCCTAAATGAATAAATCATTTTAATTATTATTATTATTTAGTCACTTAACCTAATGACATTGCTATCGAAACGCTGGTGTGATGATGCTGTTAGTCTAAGTCATAGGCCATCTTGATGGGACACAGCAGGGTCTTCTATTCTTCCGTGAAATTATAACATATCAAGACAATGTAGCTAGTGTACCTAATTGCTGGGCAAATGAGACTAATGAACTTAGTCTAAAATAAAGAGCGCTGTGCGGAAACATTCAGATCTTTGCTCAACAAGGAGAGTTACTATTGAGGTTATGTAAAACGTCACTGGGTGTCACTGATACTGTTATTGGTTTGCGTGATGTACCATCAGGTGCACGACCTGGAGGCTAAGACAAATACCATACGATTCTTTTTCCAAACACGCTAACGCGGGAAAATGTACATTTGACATAAATTTGACAATACGTCACGTGACTGCTGCTGGATTGGTGGACCAAAAACCAACGGTAGCGTCTGCCGTAAAAGAAGCATGTGGCATTCGTCTAAGCCCCCTGCTTGTCTCTTCATTTCGTAGTAGTTATTAAAAATGTGGGAGGAGAAAGCTCCAGACAGAAAGGTTTGGAAGCGTATAGAGACCTTTGCCCAGCGGTGGTACATTACAGATTAAGATAATGTTAGTTAACATTAAAAAATCATCGACACCATTGGTGAGACAAATAGGTGATTATCTTCAAAACGGCTTAACCAATTTCTATCAAATTAAACTTTTAACCCTCTAAATTAAGTTTAATTTAGATGGTTAAAAGTTTAATTGGATAGAAATTATTAATGTATTTTATATAATTATTAAGCTAGTTAACTTTATAATTAATTAATATACATTCATATTGGTATATCCGTTTGGGTATACCACACACATTCATTTGACACAGATATTCAGGGTCCTTATTCACTATCTTTATTTCGTTGTCGTGAAAAGGCCGAACTGGCGCATGCGCGGTGCGCTTAAAGATGTCCACCGCGCATGCGCGTTGATGCATTTCTAAGCGCAGCTCTCTACCGCGTATGCGTGGTAGACATATTTGAGCGCTCCGCGCATGCACCACACGATAGCGAAATAAAGATAGTGAATAAAGACCCAGTCACACATTTAACTTATAACAACCGTTTGTGTTGGAAGTAAGAAATAAAGGACAATGATTTTACTTTGTATTGTGACGTGAAGAGCCATTTTGATTCATAAATAATGTCTTTCATTTTACCTGATGAGCAATATTCGTGCCTTTTATTCAAGGTGTAACAGAAAGATGTGGACATATTCAAATGTTGGTATGTGTCCATTATGCTGAGTGCACATAATTTGATCTAAATCGAAGTACCTACCCTAAGATAATATTTATAAGTTTTACATTCGTTTATTTATGAGTGAAAAAGTTAATAATTAAAAAAAGTATGATTTAAAAAGTTCTATGCTAATAATCCAATCGAATTTTGTACCTGGGGAGGTATATTTCTTATGTCATACGCCATTCACTACTGAATTTTGACAAAAATAATATGCTATACCTAGGTATGTAATAATAATGCAACCAGCTATGGCACCATGGTAGGTGCAATACAGATAACATACCCTACCCGCTGCTGACATTTGACCATACCTTTCTGTTACACCCTGTATATATTAAATTCTTTGTCCTGACTGACAGACTGACTGATGGATCAACGCACAGCCTAAACTACTGATCGTAGAGACGTGAAATTTCGAGGACGTATTCCTTGTTTAATGTAGGCATCCGATAAGAAGGGATTTTGGAAATTTGTCCCCTTATTGGGTGAAATAGTGGTTGTAAGTTTGTATGAAACTTCGTTAAAGTTAGATTTGTGAAATTTCGTATTTGGCTTATTAGTTTAAAATAATAAGATACGGATTTCTACGTTTTTGAAAAATCAACCACAAAGGGGAAAAATAGTGGTTGCAAGTATTTATCAAACTTGGTCAGTTTTAAAGTTGTATCTTTGAAATTTCGTGTTTGGCTTTTTCTTTAAAATAAAGATACACTTGTTTCAGCGTTTTTTTTAAAAGAGCTAAAATAGGGTTTGAAAAATGCAATCAAACTTCGTCAGTTTTAAAGTTAAATCTGTGAAAATTCGGCTTCGTGGATAAAGAAAAATGGCTTTGAAAGCAAAAATCAACCTTTAACTGGGTAAAATCTTCCACTCCACCAAATCTGTTGCTATGCTTTAGCAACTTGAGATCGGCTGAACCAATTAGACTGCATCGGTGGCGCGGTGGGAATGTGTCCAACTGCTACGCAAGAGGTCGTGGGTTCGATTCCCACACGGGACACCACTTTGTGTGATCTACAAATCGATGTTCCGAGTCTGGGTGTACTTTGTGTCCGTGACTTGTGTGTTTTTAAAGTCCCCTGCGACACAGAGCTTGTACTCTAATGCGGGAGGGAGTCATCTTTTTTCAAAAAATAAAATAATATATAAAAAAAAACAATTCGTCTATACCATATTTTAAGCTCAAACTTAACGGAAAAGCTAAGTAATTCTGTCTGTTTATTCGTTTTCATGCTTAAACCTCTGAACCGATTGAATTGAAATTTAGAATGGAGATAGTTTAAGCCTCGGGGCGGAGCCCCGGGCAAAAGCTAGTTTACATAACGTGGCATGGGGAACGCGGATTTTTGTTATTGACGGTCTAAAGGTTAGTCTGTAAGGTATATATTTCTATGGGCCATTGATGCCTGAAATAAATGGTACTATTATTATAAATGGTATTATTATAAAGGTCGGACGTTAGTATTCAGATGGTTTTTTTTTAAACCTTTTTATCAATTACACTGTATCGCATAACTAGATTACATAGCAGATCGCCTTCTATGCAAAGAATTGCTTGTAGTAGGAGAAACAAAAGAACAAATTCTACAATACTATACTGTTAGAAGCAAAATAAAAACCCCAGTGGCAACACTGCGGCAGCCTATAAAAGGAGCGTGGCGAGCGGCTCTCGCCCAGTTTGTCGTCGGTCGTCATAGCGTGCGGAAGCTCTGCCCGATTACCTACTTATAATTTATTTGTAAAATTGCTTGAGTTGCAGATTACATTTATATTTCTTTTTAAAAAAGGCAATTAATCTTTTATTTATAACATCAGAAGTGGGATTCGAAGGCTGAAAAGCCGCTGAAGCCATATCTGGTATTGTAAAGAAACGTTAATTTCAAATATTTCGGTTAGATTATTTTAAAATTCGGACGGAGTTTCGTTTTGAAATGTCTTCTAACGGTCAACGCGGTACACGTAAAACTACCCGCCGCCGCGAGCGAACTCCTTCCCCGAATCCGTTGGAGGAAATCCTGAAGAGGCTACGCGCGCTGGAGAATCGGTCTCGTGCGTCTACCGAGCCTGCTACTTTGATGGACAGTTCGGGACCTAGCCGCGCCGTCGTCCTCAATAGTGTGACGTCTCCCGGGTCGGAACCTAACACGGCGTCCGTTGCGCCTACGCCGTCCCGTGAACTAGTGTCTACGGTGATGGGGACTCCGCCACCGACTTCACATACTGACATCGTTGGATCAACGCATTCTGAGGATTTGGTGACAAGCACTGCGGAGCGTCTTTTGACCGCAATCAGCCGAGCTCAGGTCAGATCCAACCGTTATTTTGTCTCTGATTTTGATCCGAGTGTTCATGATTTCGACACGTGGTGCAATGAGGTGGAAAAGGCTCGTAGTTTGAATAATTGGGATGATAGGGAATGCCTTGCTCGCATCGGTAATTGCTTAAAAGGGGAATCTCGCACCTGGCTTAGCCAATGGACGAGTAACATTCGAACATGGTCTAATTTCAAACTAGAATTAAAAGCATTGTGCCCACGTGCAGTCGATGTCGCGAATATTCTGTACGATGTGATGCGGACAGAGTCTGATAAATACTCCACGTACGCTGAGTACGCTCGAAAATCAATTTTAAAATTACGCATAGTTAAAGGGCTTAGTGACGAACTGCTTAACGCTATTATTATACGTGGAATTTCAGATCCACAAGTACGAGCTATTGTTGCTAACGCTAAGCTATCGCCTGATACTATAGTGGAGTTTTTATCGAGCTTTGTCAAACCTTCCAACGCTTATAGCCATAAGAAAGTAAATCCTAATGTGTCTTATCGATCTCATAAATCTTCTAATCACAATACGTTAAAACGTCAAAGCGATTCTAAAGAATTAAAACATTTAAAGTGTTATCAATGCCATCAATTTGGTCATAAAAGTATAAACTGTGCTAAACGGCCGAACACAATTGCAAACAAAGGTGTTGATTCGAAATCAGTCGCGTCATCTGGTGCCGATACGTTGAAGTGTACGTTTTGTAAAAAAGTAGGTCATTCTGAGGACACGTGTTTCGCCAAAGAACGCACTAAGTCACGAAACAGCAGAGGGGTTAATTTTTGTCGCGAAATTGAGGGTAATCATAAAAATCGTGATGTAACAACTGCAGTCATATGTGGAATACCGTTAGATGTTTTGATTGATAGCGGTTCGTGTGTATCTTTAATGTCGAAAAGTTTAAATAAATATTTTTCGTGTCAAATAAAACCCACAATTCAATTATTGCGTGGCTTGGGCGGTATGGAAGTTAAATCAGAATCTTTTGTTACGTTACCCGTTGAGTTTAGTGATATTACGTTGGAAATTGATTTTTGTGTTGTGGACAGTAATAGTTTAAATGTACCCGTAATTATTGGCACTGACGTACTAAATAGGAAAGGTGTTGCTTATATTCGGACCAATAATTGTCAACGTTTAGTGCGTAGTGAGGAGATTGTGAATAATGTTATGCAAGTGAATTCGATGCCGTTGTCGGATCAAATAAATACACCCGTCACCGGACGCGACAGAGACCAATTGTTAGTGATTCTTGGTAAGTACTCTGAATATTTTTTAAGTGGTACCGCAACCACGACTGTTAAAGATAGTGAAATGCATATAAAGTTGACAACTGACGTGCCTGTCTATTATAGACCCTATAAACTATCGCATGATGAAAAATTAAAAGTACGCGCTATAGTAAAGGACTTATTAGATAAGGGAATTATTCGCGAATCAGATTCAGAATATGCTAGCCCTATCTTGTTAGTGAAAAAGAAGGATGGTTCGGACAGAATGGTCGTTGACTATCGTGCATTAAATCAAATTACCGTTAAAATTAGACATCCTTTGCCTTTGATTAACGACTATATAGATAGGTTAGGTAATGCTCGCTGCTTCAGTTCTTTAGATATGGTTTCTGGTTTTCATCAGTTAAGGGTTGCTGAGGATTCCATACACAAGACGGCATTCGTTACACCAGAGGGTCAGTGGGAATATCGTAAGATGCCATATGGTTTAGCTAATGCTCCTGTCGTTTATCAGAAAACTATATCTAAAACCCTTAAATCCTTCATTGATGCTGGGATGGTGTTGGTGTACATAGACGATGTGCTTCTGATGACGGACGGAATTGATGAAAACCTTGTCTTATTAGAATCTGTTCTTAAAACGTTGACTGAAGCGGGGTTTTCTATAAATTTAAAGAAGTGTACGTTCCTCACAAATGAGATAGAATACCTAGGTAGGATTATAAGTAATGGTCAGGTTAGACCGAGCAGTTACAAAATTGACGCGTTAGTTAAATCACCGCGACCGACTAATGTCAAACAAGTTCGACAATTCCTTGGTCTCGCGGGTTATTTTCGAAGGTACATTCCCAATTACGCAATTAAAACCGCACACATTGCAGCTTTAACTAAAAAGAGCATAGTCTTTCACTGGGACGATGAGCACGAAAGCGCGCGTCAAGACATAATTTCGTATTTGACTAACGAACCGGTTTTGGCAATATTTGATCCGGAACTACCAACGGAACTACATACCGACGCCAGTTCCATAGGTTACGGCGGAATTATCATGCAGATACATAAGGACGGGCGTAGACGAGTAGTCGCTTATTTTAGTAAGCTAACTGCAGGCGCGGAATCCAAATACCACAGCTACGAGTTGGAGACCCTCGCGGTTGTAAAGTCATTACAACATTTTAGACAATACTTAATAGGTAAATCTTTTAAGATAATCACAGATTGCAATGCTCTAAAAATGACACAACGCAAAAAGGATCTCCAACCCAGAGTCGCACGATGGTGGATGTATATGCAAGATTTTGACTTCTCACTAGAATATCGTAAAGGCACTCTTATGCCGCATGTAGATTACCTAAGTAGGAACCCAGTTAACGTTATTGATGCGATTAGAAAACCACAAAATTGGGCTCAGGTGGCTCAGGCAGGTGACGAGGAAACCTTGACGTTGCTAGAAAAATTAAATAATGGTCAATTAGACAACACGCGTTATGTAAAACGTAATGATCTTTTGTATTACAAGTATGACGTCACGGGTGAGCAAGTGCGATTCCTATGCTACGTACCAAAGGCGTTTCGATTGAGCTTGTTACGCGTTTTTCATGACGAGCATGAACACATCGGTATAGACAAGACTGTTGATCTGATCCTGCGGCACTTCTGGTTTCCTGGTCTTAGACAATTCGTAGTCAAGTACGTCACTCACTGCGTAGTATGCATCTCGCACAAGCAAGTCCCCCGTGCGCCACTGCAACCAATACTTTCGTGGCAGAAGGCTCCAGTACCGTTTGACACGATACACGTCGACGTACTTGGACCCTTGAGAGAAAGTGATGGTCACAAACATGTACTTATTATAGTAGACGCTTATACTAAATATTGCTTGCTACATGCCCTAAGGAGGCAAGACTGTACCGAGTTGAAGCGCGTCATGACACAAACGATTTCGCAATTTGGCACATTCAAACGACTGGTATGCGATAGGAGTCGTATGTTCGATAATACCGAGTTTATTAATTGGATTTCGGATTTTGGTATTGACGTGCATTTTATCACACCTGAAATGCACCAGGAAAACGGGCAAGTCGAAAGGTTTTGCCGTACAGTCCTAAATATGATAAGAGTTGAAGTAAATCATAATGAAAAGGAATGGTCAAAAGTGTTGTGGAAGTTGCAATTAGTTCTTAACATTACTAAACATAAGACAACTCAATACTCTGCATTAAATTTACTCATTGGTACTGATTCTACTACACCATTATTAAACGCTTTAATTAAAGATATAACTTACGAAGGCTCTAATCCTAATCGAGATGCTATCCGCGAGATAAGGCGACAACGCGCCGATGACCTTATTCGACAAAATAAGGACAACCAGGACTCCTATGTCAATAGAAATAGGAAACCACCCAAAAGGTTTCAGGTTAATGACCTAGTCTTCGTAATCAAGAATTCTCAGAGCACTGGCAAACTCGATGGTGGTATGAGGGGCCCTTACAAAGTAACCAAGGCGCTCCCTAACGGCAGATATGAACTGCAACTGTTAGCTGGCGCATACGGCAAGACCAGTATGGCAGCTGCCACATACATGGTATTGTGGAGGGGTGAGTGGACCCCCGAGACCTGCACTGCATTCTTTGAAGGTATGGTGTACCTACTTATTACTAGCTTTTTAACTTGGGTACCAGTTCCTACCCGTGTTGTAAGATTTTGTACCAGACAAGCACGTTAAAACAGTGTTTGTTAATGTGATCAATTACAGTGATTGTTAATGTGATCAATAATAGTGTTTGTTAATGTGATCAATAACAGTGTTTGTTAATGTGATCAATATTAGTGTTTGATAATGTGATCAATGACAGTGTTTATTGTGTGTGCAGTGGAAGAGACCCTTGTAAATCCTTGGTGCGCATGGTATTGGGTTGACCCTGACATACATTGGGAAGGTATCGGGGTTGAGTCGGTAGCGCCACTGACAACAGACCTGTGTAAAACCAACCCTTGTCTCTAGGTATCTGGGGTGACCTACAAGAGACTGATTTAAGTCCCGAGATTGCTGGGCATTCGGTTGCGTGGGAACAGACCTGTGTAAAACCTACCCTTGACTTTAGGTATCTGGGGTGACCTACAAGAGACTGATTTAAGTCCCGAGATTGCTGGGCATTCGGTTGCGTGGGAACTACAGACCTGTGTAAAACCTACCCTTGACTTTAGGTATCTGGGGTGACCTACAAGAGACTGATGTAAGTCCCGAAAGCTCCGGGTTTTCGGTTGCGTGGGAACAGACCTGTGTAAAGCCTATATGACCTGACTATTTGTTCGAAGGATTGCCTACACCGAGTTGACTTGTTTGCTGATTGGTACATAATCTGAATTCTTAAACTGCTTTCTAAAACCAGACTTCTGTTGATAATCTGATTGAATACGTTGGCCTAAAATGAACGTATTTTTACAGCTACCGCTGAGGACAAAGATAGCGAGCTGCCGCTGCAGGCAGAAAGTGTTGCTGCCCCATCCATATCGACTCGTCATGGCTTCGAGGACGCAGCCCCGTCAGGAGAGGCCGTGTTAGAAGCAAAATAAAAACCCCAGTGGCAACACTGCGGCAGCCTATAAAAGGAGCGTGGCGAGCGGCTCTCGCCCAGTTTGTCGTCGGTCGTCATAGCGTGCGGAAGCTCTGCCCGATTACCTACTTATAATTTATTTGTAAAATTGCTTGAGTTGCAGATTACATTTATATTTCTTTTTAAAAAAGGCAATTAATCTTTTATTTATAACAATACATAAAAAAAGTCATCTTTAATAAGCAATGAGATTTTGAAGTTTTTTTTTTAATTATGTGGGATTGCGATTTGCGGCGACCAAATCAAGAAATTCCGTAACGAAAATAGAACCTAACATCCCCCACTCCGCCTACCATGTAGCTCGGCCGAGCGTTCGCTTAACGTATATGTATATGGTACGACTGTACGAAGCTGACACTCAAATGTAATGAAAAGCAAAAAAAAGAAATATATTATTTAAAAAATGCAATTAAAAAAAAAAAAAAAATATTTCCCTTGTTTTTTAGTTGATAAAAAATGCTATGTAATAGCTTTACCGTGGTAGTCCCCGAGTGTCATACATTTTTTTTTCTTGTTTTAGTGTTGTTCATGTTAATTGTTTGTCGGATTAGCTCATAGTCTGAAATATACTAAATTGCCTTATCGTTTCATTTTAGTAATAGTAGTAGTAGATAGTTATTATTGATGAATACTAAAAACCAAGTTGCTTGTTGCTGCATTGGAATAAGTAGGTACAGCAACGAAACGAACAAAAACATTAATAATGGGAATAAATTCATCACAGCTCTCACATTGTTTTCCGACTCAATTTAACTGTGATATCGATATCGGTTTTCGTTATCAAAACGCAAACGATATTTTCGTCACATATTCTATCAAATTTAATGACTATTCTGCCTGGCTTTCACGGCGCATTTTTCAATGACATTCGATATAAAGCCCGTATTTCCATTACACACACAATAAATTCAGATCACAGAGTACCAACAAGGAATAATATTATTCGTCCAATTAGAACGGTGGCTTGTGATTGGTCAACGGAGATTTCAGTCTCAGGCCAATCATGACGGTAGAATAGTGAGGATAATCATTGTAGATTTTGATAATATTTTAATGGTCAACATTACAGAACTTTGATACCTACTAGTGGTTAAAGTCATGACAAGAAATAATTCAAATAAAATAATCTAAAGTGCTAGCGACTCTAATGTATACATAATGCAAAGGCTGCAAAATGGCATTCTAAGAACAATGTCAAATGCACCATCACCAACACAGAGATCCATGAAGCTCTATGCATAAGAACTGTTAAGAAGGAATTAAAACTAACAGTGAATAAATATAAAATGCGGTTGGAAAATCACCCAAATGACTTATTTGCCCAAATGCTAGCGACTATCAGTTACACTAAACGACTGAATCGCCATGATATACAAAAACTTGGTGACCGATGGTGAAGGATGAGGGATTTTCTACTGGGGAGCAACATATTTATGATAGATACGACACAAAACAAATCTGCTTATAGTCTTTGACTGATTAATATTTATGTGATGACCACGATGACTTATTCTGTGCCTGGGTATCATTAATCTATGAAATGTATAGTATTTAGAAATATATAAGTATGTTTATCAGTTGTCTGGTTGCCATAGTACAAGCTCTGCTTAGTTTGGGATCAGATGGCTCACAAGTGTGATAATATAAGATAATTTAATACTAAGCTCTATTTTTAGACGTCGCCTTACAACTTTGACAATAGAGATATTTTGCTTTTATCATAAGTACTGGCTTTCACCCGCGGTTCCACCCGCTTGGATGCCAGTTATCAAAACGATAAAAACTGTCCTATGTCCTTTCCTGAGACTCAAACTATCTTCATACAAAATGTTATCTAAATCAGTTCAGTGGTTTAAGGGTTAAATCGTAATAGAGAGACAGACAGAGTTACTTTCACATTTATAATATTAGTTTGGATTTTTTTCTATAAAAAAAATGGTTGTCGGTAAAGTCGGTTTATGGACATAATTTTACGTGATACTTCAAAAAAACATTGATAACATTGTAATAAGTAACCATGCCTGTGAAAGTTTTAGTGAACGACCACAATACTTCTGTCTATCAGCAGGCGAAATCGCCATTCACGTTGCTTAGCAACCCAGTCAGTAACTTGACTGCTAAACAACCAATCAATAACCTAATCGTTGCTACGTGATTGCTTGGCAACCAATCAATAATGTGACCGTTACTAAGCAATCAATCAATAATATGACTGTTGCTACGTGACACTTCTTCGTGCGTGCACCTCGTCATCGATTTATAAGACGTTATCACGTAAAAATAATAATCATTGATGTTCGTTAATATCGCTAAAACTCAAAAACCACATAACAGAAATGTATATTTTTTTCGTTGAGTTCGCTCTAATGCAATTATGGTTTATTAAAATAGGAAAGAACGGTTGAGAAATGGAAACATTCAAAATTGGTAAATTTGTAGGTGTAAGTTCAATGTTAGGTCAGCTTACTGATAATAATAACGGTTAAACTTTGGCGTTGTATGAAATATCTACTTATGCATACAATACGGGATGTAAATGAACGTGATGATGCAGTGTAAGTATTTATTTAGCAATCAATAAGGCCAATGCTTACCTAGCATCATCGCAATTATTGCCGCTTCATATTGTATGTTAGTGTATTGACACAATAGTGTTGGTCGCCAGTAATCGGTTCTCCCGTTTTAGGACGCCTTACTAACTGGTAAAATATGTTTTAGGCTATTTCTCTACGAATACAATAATTGCATTTTTGACATTTTTTCAAGCAGGCTTTTAAACCTTGTATTAGTTCGCAGTCGGTTAACATGGACACAATCAGTGTAGTGTGCAGTGTCCCTAACTTTTCGAGAAAAAAAAAAAGTGTGGGTAGATGAAGATTCATCGGCCTGACGGAGTCTTAACATTGCTGCGACAATCCGCTTGTGACCACGGCCGGTGCAACCTGGTCGAAACGTCAAGCAATTTTAAGGTAAACAATGCGCGTTAATTACCGTATAATAAATTCTTATAATCATGCAACGCGAAAGTTTAAATGTTAGTTTAGGTATAATACGTATGCCATACAGCTTTCGCTACTGAAATTTGACGAAAATAATATGATATAGCTATGTGATAATTAATATCACATAGTTATTAGCACTCGGCTATAGCATCATGGTAGGTGTTATACTGACACTGACAACAAACGCTATCCGCTGCTAAAATTTGACCACATATTTCTGTTACTCGTCATATAATTAAAAATGAATTGCCAAAATGTAACTAAACTGTGACGCCATAACTTCATAACAACGACACCAAATTGTATTTTAATTCTATTTTCTTTCAGAACAAACTTTAAATTTTTTTTTTCAAATAGTAATGATCAGGAGTGGAGGAGGGGGTCAGCTAGTAATAAATAACTTAAGACAACTCACACACAGCCAAACTAGGCAGACCCTGTAAGTGAGATTTCTAGGCACGTCGCATCCACACTATTTCTTCCCCATCTTCGGCCCATTACACACATTCATGTAATCCTAACGTGACACCCAATGCATTGTAATGCGACATTATTCGCTTCGGTAGTTTTATCTCGGTTGGACAGTGTGAATGAGGCTTTAGGGAGCCCCACACCCTAAATGTTGATACGTGTTTACAAGGAAAGATACAGCTTTTTGATTTTTAGGAAGTAAAGTGTAGGAGTGAGGTGAGGTGGCGGTGAAGTGGGGGCAGCTTAGTAGTTAAAGCAAACTTTCAATCGAAAGGTCGCGGGTTGGAATCTCACCATTTTACAAGCTTTTATTTAATTTGTTTGTGTGTTCGGCACGAACCTTGGAAGCTAAATTAGAACCACTTCCCGATGTCCGATTGGGCTTCAAGTTGGTATACATGTGTAGCTTTGATGATAGTATTACGGTACAATGGAGCTGTTCTGATGATGGAGCCCGTAGACGGCCACAAGAACTTTTCTATACTAATATACTAATACTAATCTATACTATCTATACTAATATTACAAAGAGGAAAGATTTGATTGTTTGTTTGTATTGAATATGCTCCGAAACTACTGGACGGATTTGAAAAATTCTTTCATCGTTGTGAAGCTACACTAACCCCGAGTGACATAGGCTATTTTTTATCCCTGAATTACCACGGGAACGGGAACTACGCGGGTCAAACCGCGACGCGTCCACTGGTAACTAATAAAGATAATAAGATAACCTATAGAGTTTGGGCTCATTTGTTTTGTCTTAGTGGTACTACTAAGTAACACAAAGACAAAACAATTGAGCCCAAACTCGATGGGTTTTCTTATTGATGGCTGCATGATATTTAGGGTCTGATGATGGAGTCGAAAGATGGGTATAAGAACGTCTGTATTAGACAAGATAAACCCATTAAGTTTGGGTCCAATTGGTTCGTCTTGAGGAGTACTTTTTTTAATACCAAATCTATACTTAGAAGCTTGTTTTCCTACTCGACATCGAGTTCCGTCACGTCCCTTTTTTCTGTTGATTCATGGTCCGATGCTACTGTATCTGTATCAAAAATTAATTAAAATAAAATAAAATTAATATACAAATATGATAATTACAATGGTACGCGAACAATACCAAAAATCATTTAAAAATATTTTCACTTACTATTCGATTCAACAGTACACTACGAGTGTAAAAACATCGGATATGAGAGTACTGCTTTTACCCGCAACTTCGTTTGCAATATTGAGTTAGTTGCACCGTTAGCTCAGAGACTGTTAGTCCTAGAACGCTGTTATTTTGCATGGATACACAGATTACTTACGCCAACAAAGTGAAAGAATAAAATCTTGGAAATATTTTTTTTAGGTATCTCTTCTATATGTAAAGTGGGGATGATGATTGATGGGTTCGTTTCGTAATTTCGTTCGTTATGTATTAATTTGATGTTTTCAAATAATCATTAACCTGATTTTACGAAATAATAAATATTTGAGTTTGAGTTCCCACTGGTGGGACACATGCATCCTTTATGAAAGAGTGTATGGACATTGAATCCTTGATTCTAGGATACATTATTTAAAGTCGTTATGGTAGATTTCTATAACGACTATAAAACAAATCACACCACAGCTCTTAAGAGTATTAATTAACAAAACTTGACCGTATGTTTCTATTACACGTTGTATATTTGTATATACAACGTGTAATAGAAATATCGTTATTCTTGGTATAGTGCAAACCTGAAAGTAGTTTGCTCAGAGTTAGTAACACTATACAATGGGGTAGTTTTGGACCATGTTATATTTTTCAATTAATGAATTAATCAATCATTAATTAATTATTTAATCATTCTAACAGTCCAAATCCTGTTTACAATGTGATGTGAAATGTAATCATCACTTATATTTCAATAATAAACATGGATTACATACTACGAGACGCAATGAGCACGATAGCGCGAAGAACACAAGACAACTTGAATGGCTTACAACTATTCAAATTTTCAATATTTTCATTTTCTTTTTCTTACATGATTTCTTGAAGTAAAAATCTTAATGATAATAATATCTTGGGTCAGCTTACACAACGCTATCGGATCCCAAACTAAGCCTGTACTATGGAAACCAGACAACTGATAAACATACTTATATAAATTAGATATATTTCGGGACTTAATCGCGTGAATTATTTAAAGGTACGAACCTTTTATTTACCCGACGTTTCGATCGAATTGCACCGATCTTGCTCACGGGTCGACTGGATATATAAATAATTCACGCGATTAAGTCTCTATATATATCTAATATGTATAAAAATCGCGAAAGTTTAAAAACAATAATACATATATATATAATATATATATATATATATATATATATATATATATATATATATATATTTCTAAATACATACATATTATAGATAAATAACACCCAGACACAGAATAAACCATCGTGCTCATCACACAAAGTTTTATCTTGGGTGAGGATCGAACCCACGACTTCTTGCGTAGCAGTCGGACACACTCCCACCGCGCCACAGAGGCAGTCAAAGGCAATCTTGTTGGGTATCTGAGCTTTGCACTATACCAAAAAAAACCTTCTATAACTAACTATACCAATAAACTTCCTAACTCTTACAATTTCATTCCATCGCCGATTGAGCCATCCACAAAAACATCCCCGAATGAATTCAAACAATATCCTTCATTCCTATTGAAATTGGTCAAAAGGACTGTCGGTTTAGCAATAATTAGACGCGTCCGACCGCTACATTGTTAAGAAGAATAATGCCGACAGTTCCTACCCATTTGTCAATCGTTACTTCTTTATTAGGTTAGTTATATTTCTGGTTATGGGATTAAGGCGTATAATATTAAAAGTACAGAAGGTATATATACTTCTATAAACGCTCTCGAACAACGCGCATATTGATATTATTTATAGATATAACTGTTAATTTAATATCTATAACATTTTCTTATTGGTGTCAATATCAATTTCGGTAGGTGCCAATTTTGATGTATAATAAGATTAACTTTAATGCACATTATTTAACGTTACGACGCTAAATAATGTGCATTAAACAAGACAAAGAAAGGTTTAAAGTCTAGGTAGGTACGCCTAGACTTTAAATCTTATTTTGTCTTGTTTCTATCCAGTTACTGAAGGTTAGACATAAACCTTTAAAAGCAGCTCCAGACAGAGAGACTTTAAATAGTGTGACAGAAGTAGACTTTAAATAGTGAGCGTTAAAGTAAATTAAAAACCGTGCAAGAGCATGTCGGACCATGCTCAGTGTAGGGTTCCGCAGCTTTGAACAATTGCGTCAGCAAAAGAGCGTATGTTTATAGCACTTACGCCCTTTTGTTGATATATCCGAATGACGGTATATCCGATCTTTAACCGAAATAATTAATTTAAGTGTTCATTAAGCGCTGTGATTTTTTTTCATATTTTTCGGTCACACAATTTCGGAGCGATTATTTCCAAAAACATTCACTCAATCAAAAAAGTTCATTTATGTTTTTGAAAGACCTGTCTAATTATGTGCCACACGTTGATGTCATGCTTTGAAAACATGTTTTTAGCTTCTGTTACATGTATGGAGTGCCCCCCTAAAAATATTTATTTTTATTACTTAGCTATCAAACTAAGTAGTAAGTAGCGGTTACTACAATACACCGTTTCACCAAATTTCATAAATATTACGGACAGACAGATAAAAAGACAGACAGACGGACATGACGAAACTATAAGGGTTCCATTTTTATCATTTTGGCTACGGAACCCTAAAAATGACAATTTAACATAGTTGACGACTCGCCGCACGGCTTCCGACGCTACGCCGACGCAGCTTATTTTGCAAATTTAAAATGTAATTTAACGCAAAAGAAATCATTACTCGTCGTAATCATTACACCAAGTAATGTGTTGGAGTAGTGCTGCTACAATGAAAGATGACGCATATCCTTTTCTTCTGTGATAGAGATGTATTGTGATTGAAGCTCAATTATTCTCTCATAAAAATATTTGAAGGGCTTAGAACAATGGCGCCTTCATTTCGGTTTCATGAGAGAAAAGGGTACTTCAAAATATAAAAGATATCAAGGTATTTTTAGCATTGTTTGATAAAGAAGAGATCTGTGATCTATTGTTGAGATCTTTGAAATACGTAAGGAGGGAGTTCTGTCGTAAAACAATACTTAGGTAAACTTATTGTAGAGTTTTCTTAGTTAATAAATAAAACTTATTTTTTTGACACTGGCCTTTACCGTAATGAAATTAAACTGTTTTTTTATTTACTTATTAAATGTCTAGGAGGAATTCGCTGATGGGTTTGTAGATGCCTATGTATTGATACGAGGAACATGTCAAAAAGTTTTTGGATACTCCTTGCACTTTAAAGTGACACTGACAAGTTATATACTATCGTAAAGGCTGGTTAATGTTGATTAATTTGACATAAAATAACAATAATATTAATAAAAAAATTATCAACCGACTTCAAAAAGGAGGAGGTTCATCAATCCACTGTGTTTTTTTTTGTTTGTTTACCGATTACGCAAAGACGGCTGGACCGATTTGTAAAATTCTTTTTGTGTTTGAAAGGGTATACTTCCAAATTGGTCCCATTGTCATCAGATCACGATCTGATGATGGGATCCTGGAAAAATCGAGGGAACTCTTAAAATATTAAAGGTACACCTACAGTGATTTAGGTATATTTCATAGTGATAGTGAAGTAGAGCTGATGATGAAGACTACAAATGACGAGCGGTATTTCATAAGTCTGCGATTCCATTACTTTAATATGATATTGAGTAGCATTTTATTCTCGTCATATTACTTTTACACAATGTGATAGAGCTGATAGTGAACTATCATGTGAACTCCTCAACAATTAACGGCCCTGTATCGGGGCAAGCAATATTTTGTAAAGGGATTTGAGCAGTTGATAAGCCTATTGTAACTTAAGTGAATTACAAACCAACCCACTAAAAAGTGTGAAATAAAAAACTTTTTTGCAAAATAAAATGTTACGGATTTAAAAAAAAAATATACATCTACCTAGAATAACAAAAATAAATTAACATTTTGAAGTTAGTTCCGAATTAAACAAAAACAACTATTTCATGGCATCAACTTCAAAATGTTAATTTGTTTTTGTTATTCTAGGTAGATATTATTTTTTGGTTTTTAGTTCCTAATTTTACTGTTACGTGGGACATATTTATTTAAGGATCACCAACAATTGCTTACATATACATAAACTGTTATAATAAGAAGATGCAAGAATAAAAGTAACAATGTAGCAATCACTTAAAGGTAAACACAGCATGTTTATACAATTAAAGAAAAAAAAAAACAACTTATTAATTTCACATTCTATTAATTAGGTAAGGCCAAGTTAGAGAGAGTTGATAATTGGGAAGTGAGAGAGCCAAAATGTTTTGAAGTGTCCCTGCTAGCTTGTTTTTGGAAATGTGAAAAAATATTAGGGTAGTAGTATATGTAACGATATTAAAAGAAAAACTATCACAGCTATGTATGCTTTACAAGTTTACGAGTAATACTAACATTTAAACTTTTGCCGTGTGGTACCGGCTTAAGAATAGTACCACCCCATCTCTTCCCGTGGGTGTCGTCAAGGCGACTAAGGGATGTCACACTGGAGGACGGGCAGCAGCGTCCTCTGCGTACTTAAAACCTTACTGCGATCGCCAACCCGCTCGCCAAGCGTGGCGATTATGGCAATTACCCCCAGGATCTACATACTAGTAAGTTCTACTGGGGAGACCCGTGCCCAGCAGTGGGACATCATATGGGTTGATATGTAGGTAAGGTGCCCGACCGACCAACGGCGAGAAATAAGAGTACCGAATAGCGATTTTATCGCTCAAGACACGTACATACATATGTAGATCCCGTGTAAACAAAAGAGATACAGATATTGATAGTTGATCGCTAAGTGTTCACACTGCCGGCGAGTACTCGCTCTAGCATCTCTAGTCGCTACTCGCTTCTCGCTCTTGGTGAGACAGGGGCCTATAACTATTTATAATACGGGAATTAACGCGCATTATTTACATATATACATAAACACATAACATCGCTACAACAGTTTGCTTGTGACCACGGCCGGTGCAACCTGGTCGAAACGTCAAGCAATTTTAAAGTAAATAAAGCGCGTTAATTCCCGTATAATAAATAGTTTACGAGTAATAACCGACTAAGTGAGAAGTAACAATAATTTTCGAACAAATTTCATTGAAATTTACTAAAATTATAAGTAGGTTGTGATAAAAAATGTACAAGAGGGATGGTATTGTTTATATGGAAGATAGCATACTTATTACATATACAATATTACTCTACATGATTAAGTATGTATCTATTTCAAATATTTTATTCATGTAATACTATTTAAGTAAGTGTATATTATACCTGGTATTTATTTGTGTATGTATATTTTATATATAAACTCAAAGATTTGCTGGTAGAAAACTCAATAGTGAGTAATCACTATGTATTTTGTACTATTGTTTGTATATTTTTTTGTGTGTACAATAAAGAATTTGAATTTAAATTTGAATTTGATTTTTTTTTTAACGAATTAGAATGTACCGTACACAATCATAGCTTCCCTATACAATTGTTTACAAGTGAAGACCTGTAATTGGCTTTTTATTTGTATTCTGTCATTTTCTTCCACAAATGTTGTAGCTGTTGGTTTTCCGAAGTGAAATAAATAAATAAATATTACTATATACTGGTACAGCAACAGTTGCTTCACGTTGTATATGAGCCATTCAAGAACTAATCAATTAATATGTTCTTGTGATCTAATGAGTCACCATTGCTTTGTGAAAACAATCCTCTTCAACTCAATAACGCAAACATTCGATCAATAACACACCATATAAAGTGTCACCATCAGAAATTAAGATTCGTTTGTTATCCCATTAGTTCTCTCAAGTCTTGTCTTCGTGTGACATTGTTCAGCTAGTGTATGACATAGTGCGCAGGTGGGGGTACAACCAGGTCAGTTGGAAACTGCAGCCGACGTGACGTCATAACACTTAATGTATTGCTGTCTTTTAGCTCAGGGATACTCGGAACTGTTACTACTAATGGTGCCATTTATTACACAATTCATTCCTCTGTTGTTTTTATATTTTGTGGGTTTTCATCAGCACTTTTAAATTCGGTGGAGTAATAATAAACGGACAAGCGCGAGTTGGTCTCGCTCACCGAGGGTTGCGTACAAATTTGTAGGTTTTTGAAGTGAATATTATTTTGCTGCGTTGTTCACTTTTTTTGGTGTGGGTAAAAAATGTTAAACTCGCGTCAGGATCACGTGGACCTGTTCGAAAATTCCTAGATCACGTGACCATGCTCGGAATAATAACAAATGCATAGTTTTCAGACTTTTCCCAATACTTGTAGCATAAGTCGGTAATACTTGCCAAACTTCATGGTTTTAGACCAATGTAAATACCCTATAAATGTTGATTCCTTCGAGAGTGTCGAAATGTACGTTTTTTTTGCGGCGTAAACGGCCGTATCCTTTTTTATGTTTACTTAGAAGTTTGATTTTTTCACAGCTTCAAGGAACTGGCGACTTGAGTATATGATTTTAATTTTAACTCGATACCTCCATGCGTTCCCAAGATAAAGGGTCTTGACAGATAGACGGACGGACGGACCACTAAGTGATCCTATCAAGGTTCTGTTTGTTTTGTACGGAACCCTAAAAATCAGTCCGACATTGTTAATGAAATCCTAGAAACCATAATCCCATTTGCAATATGTGCAAGCAGTTTGGTACCCGCTGGTTCTGAAAACTTACAACACTGAAGAGTAACTTCTCGAGAAGTTCTGATAGTCTTACTCGGAGGAACACAACATCATGTTATTTGACTGTGATCTTCTGTCAGAGAAACCTATTTCTACAGCCGAGCTACAACTATCTATGCTCTTGATTGTACATAGGTACTTGAATAATGTTACTAAACGGTATAAACTGGAGCTTATATCCGGAGTTAGTTTCGAAACATCAAACAAAATTCGCAAGGAGAATTTGCATTGCGTTTATTCAGACTCGGTGCAACGAGTGTAATCTTAGTGTAACATCTTGCACAAACTACCTACATATAACGAGCTGAAACCTGCTACTGCTACTTGAGCGAAACACTAATGCTGATTTTTAGCTCCACAACTGCTGGCACCACAGAACGTTGGAACCTTTCATATGTTCAGAAGTTGGCAAATACCGAGAATTGTGTGTATAATTTAGTTGGCATTAAATTTAATGGTCCAGAAGATTTATAAAAGTCATTTTTGATAGGTAGTTAATGTGCATATCTATTAAATTTGAGGTAAAATGGCACACACAGACGGCTTTTATGCCGTCATGCGGAAGAAAGTTGCCTCTATTTGGCAACGAATCAGAAATAGTAGCAATAGCATGCTAAATATGATTGCTGATCGATTAGATTGTCCAATCCAGCATAAGTGGATGCATGTTATAATGTTAATTAGTACCTTGTGTAATTTTAGTTTTTAAAAAAATGTATGTTTAATTTTAAATATATTTACCTACTAACCATTTTTTTTTCTATATCCTTTTTTTTATTAAAAATGAAAATATAGAAATTATATGATTAAAATGTATGATATAAATAAATGTATTATTATTATTATAAATTGCATCTCTGAGTTGTGTGGAATTTTCGTTTCATTATAGAATAGAGAGTGGATGTGTACATAGATTTGGGTATTATAATTTCTTCTGACAAATTAACTAGTCTCTGTTAGATGGATGTGTAGGAAATTTTTCGAAAACGGTCACTCAAATATGAAACGAACTGCCTCTGAGTCGCGACCTCTATTACTAAAGGGACTATATTAACCTTTTGAATGAACTAAGGACTATTGTGGTGGATAATAAATAATTCATTATAAACCGAACTTTACTGGTTGGATCGGTACTGACCTTTACAAGAATTCTCCTCAAATAAAACCGGATATAATTCGTTCGAAAACACGTAGTTAGGGATCGAGATTGAACAAGAGAATTTTGGAATGACATTGGTCGTCCGTTCTCAGTACTAAGTGGATGTACGAAACAACAGTATGATTAGTCTTCGAGACTAATTGGTTAGGGAAACAAAACCAAAACCTAGGTTTAGGTTTCAGTCTTAGAAATGTCTATTTATTATGTGTATTTGGTAATGTTAGGTAGGTTTTGTGTTGGTAGGTTTAATTGGTAATTATGTACTTGACCGTCTGCAAATACTAGATACATGATGCTTGTACGTTCGGCCTCTCCGCGAACTCAATGTGTACGGCGCGCGGCGCGGCGTTCACAACACCGTCAGAAAAACCTACATCATACTTGAGTAATTATTTATTTATTATTATTATTATGGATCTCTTACAAAGAATATATTCCACTTTAACATATAATCAGCTTACACAAAAAATCGTTGCGTGTACTCCTTTAATTAAAAGAGACCACAGCGTCTAAACAATAATCCAACGTTTACAATACGCAAGCTACAAAATAAAAGAAAACTAAAAAAAAAATATTATGAGTAGGTAAACAATTAAATCAACTTAACCTAGATTACTGAATACATAAAACTATTTAGATAAACTTACAACAAAATCAACTTTAAATAATACCTATAGCAAAATAAAAAATACCCAAATGTAGGTAGAAATATGAAGATTTTAATGATATATTTTAAGTAATTTTTTTAACAAAAACCAAATTAAAGTTTTCAAAATCCCCCTCAACATAATTATTATTTCAAGTAGTACCCAAGTGCAAGTTGTGATTTAAAGAAATAAAAAAATAAATAAAAACTAAACGAAAGTCATAAAATCCCAAGCATGTACATATAATACATGTTCTATTACGTCTTTACGAGACATTTCAATTTGGACGCATTCGAAAATAGCTGCTATTTCACGCAACATGCAATTTTCAGTGGCTGAAAAGTCAAATTTATGACAAATGCCTGTTACATGGAGAATGGTTTCTATAATTTCTATTTTATTTTACCCGATTATGACGAAACCAAAATGGAAGGTGTTTTTTTAGGGTTTCGTATCCAAAATGGCAAAACGGAACCCATCTAGTTTCGTCTGTCTGTCACAGGCATCTTACTCAAAGATACACAATGAATACTGAATAAATTGCGTCAAAGTATGTCCTGTAGTATCCGCTACTTAGTTTGATAGCTAAATAATGAAAATAAATATTTTTTTAAAGAGTTTGTTTGTTTGTACGCGGTAATCTCAGGAACTACTGGTCCGAATTAAAAAAATATTTCTGTTGGGTAGCCCATTTATCGAGGAAGGCTATAGGCTATATAACATCACGCTACGAACAATAGGAGCGGAGCAGCAATGAAAAAAGTTGCAAAAACAGGGAAAATTGTCGCATACGAAGTTGCGCGGGACAGCTAGTATCTGATAAAGCATAAAAAAATATATCCTATGTCAACCAGACCACATTAACGAACACCATTAATGAATCTCGATGAAGGTATGTTGTAAAGAAAATAGCTCTGAGAAGAGCTTAGTTTAAAAAACAACCCTTAAATATTGAAGGGTTTTTAAAAAAAAACGAAATAATAGATTAAACCAACTTTAAAAATAAATGGCACCACACGGCAAAATTTGCCGTGTGGTGCCGGCTTAAGAATAGTACCACCCCATCTCTTCCCGTGGGTGTCGTCAAGGCGACTAAGGGATTTCACTCCGGAGGATGGGCAGCAGCGTCCTCTGCGTACTTAAAGCCTTACTGCGATCGCCAACCCGCTCGCCAAGCGTGGCGATTATGGCAATTACCCCCAGGATCTACATACCAGTAGGTTCTACTGGGGAGACCCGTGCCCAGCAGTGGGCCATCATATGGGTTGATATGAAAAATAAATACAAGGTAATTAAAGAGCATAAAAAGCGCATGTAAATATAGTGTTTATGTTTAAGGCACCAACTTCAAAATATTTATTAATCTTTGTTGTTGTACCAATAATTATTTTATGCTTTTAAAAAAGTTTTTATTTCTCACTTTTCGGTATGTTGGTTTATAGTTTATTTAAATTACAATAGCCTTATTCAAACTGCTCATTTCTTTTCACAAAATCTTGCTTTTCCCGATGCAGGACCGTTAATTTTTTAAGGAGTTCACCTGATACTTGACTATCAGCTCCATACATTATGTTATGGAGGCTAAGTGTCAAACGTAATGACGAACCATATTAAAGTAATCGAATCATAAACCGAAATACTTTTTGTTTAGTAGGTACGTTGGACACTATGGTCTTCAACAGTCAGTCAGTTCCATTTCACTGAATAGTGCTTTTTGAAAGTAAATGCACGAATTTCAACAAAATATTACTTCAAGTGTATCTTTATTAATTGAATAGTTCCTTCGATTTCTCCAAGATCAGATCATCATCATCAGATCCTAACTTAGATGATAATGGGACCAATCTGAAGGTATATTCTTTCAAACATGAAAATCCAATCGTATCGGTCCAACCGTCTTAAAGTAACCGGGTAACAAACATAAAAAAAATACAGTCGAATGAAGAGGGAGAGAGAACATTCTTCTTTTTGAAGTCGGTTGAAAATAGCCTTAATTGACATAAACTTCAATAAATGTTAGTAAAAATATCCGAAAAAACCTTATTGTCCGCCATATTGACAGAGTTAGTGGGTTGAACAGGGAAGTGCTACGTCACCGTACAAAATGAATTTTTGGTGAACGATCTCACTTTCCAACGGAAAGTTTTGTAATTATCGTTATGAGATGTGGTTTTTGTGTGTTTATTGTTTGTGTTGTTTCAAAATGAGATACGCTTAAACATGTACAAACTCTGGTAAATTGTATACATACCTACTTCTATAAGTAGCTTTTGCCAGCGGCTTTGCTGGAAGAATTTCATTACGTAAGATGTCGTTGGATTCGTCTCAATTGTATGAGTGATAATAAAATGATTATGATTATATTTTGATTTACGATTATAGGTTGTATAATTTATAACCGACTGCTTAAGAAGGAGTGTTATGTTTTTCGAGTGTATGTATGTATATTTTTTTTGGCACGCTCTAAGCCTAAATGGCTTGATGTTTTGTGTATCGTTAGATTCTTCTCAGTTGTAAGAGTGACACTGGTTACATGAAAATTAGAAAAAACAAAATGGAAAATTTTTGGCGTCAAAATATTTTAGTTTTGTTTTGGAGGCATTAATGAATCTCGATGAACTAAGTAAAGTGCCTACGACTGCATGAAATTATATAATTATGTAGGGGATCTTGTTTCCATCTTTTTTGTGCAGGCGGGTTTTTTTTTTATTTATTTTTTATTTAAACTTTTTAGTGGTTATATGATGTAACCACTAACTTTTATCACAGCTATTGTCTAGTATTGAAAATTGAAAAAAGAACGGTTGCTAACTAACTTTTTTAGTATTACAGTCATAATCATGTTATACCTTTTTGAAATACTTAAGATGAGCCCTTTTATTTAATACCTGTATTGAAGTATTCGAAACAACTTTTTTTTAACACTTCTTTATTTTGACGTCTCACAGCCGACATTGCGTAACAACCTCACATATGTAAGAACACTTGGGTAATCATGACGAATCTAACGACGTTATTGTATAAATCCGTTCAGTGGATTCCGAGATAACAGGTAATAAAGAATATTACATACATACATACATACAAGATACGCGCGAAAAACATAACCCTTCCTTACAGTCGGGTAATTCAACCGAATTAAAAAAATAATAAAGGTACAAAAACGAAAAATAATTAAACATTTTGAAGTTGGTGCCTATAACATAAAACTATCAATGATGTTGTATCTTTCGTTGTTGTATGTACCTATTTTATTTTCGCTTTTGAGTTAGGTATCTTATATTTATATTTTGAAATCGGTTTTTTATTTTTTTGTAAAACAGTTTTTTATGAATTAGATTGTTCAGTTAATTGATTTTAACAGTACAGACAATAGAGGATTTTCTTTCTGTTCATAATGCACTGAATTGCAGAAGTTAGTTTTTGTTATAGATATTTCTTTTTTTTTACATTACATTATTTGTTACATGGTTAGCTTTGTTCGTGGCCTCATCTACGTAGATTACGAAGATCCCAGTATAGAATAGAAGTATGATAATTATACCGTTTGACTTAAGTACGTAACGAGAAAATACGTAATATTATATAATTTAAAAAAACCGCACAAGAGCATGTCGCAGCCTTTTCACAATTGCATCAGCAGAAGAGCGTATGTTATTGACAGTTACGCCCTTTTGTTGAGAAATGTAGTTTTTTGCAATAACTCATTGACGGTTTATTCGATCTTATCCGAAATAATTTTAGTTAAAAGTAATTATTAAGCGCTATACTGGTGATTTATTCCATATTTTTTAGTTACAAGGTTCAAAAGTTAAGGGGACACGATTTATGCAACTTTCGGAGCGATTATGTCCAAAAATATTCAATCTATTACATTTTTTTTTTAGAAACCTCAAAATGTTTTTAAAAGACCTGTCGAATGATGTGCCACACGTTGGTATTTGCGGAAAAAAATATTATTTATTATTATTATTTAGTTATCAAACTATGTAGCGGCTACTATAAGACAACTTTTCGCACAATTTCATCAAGATTTATTAAGTAGTATTTGAGTAAAATGCCTGTGACATACGGACAGAAAGACATACGGACATGACGAAACTATAAGGGTTTCGTTTATGCCATTTCGGCTACGGAACCCTAAAAAGAAACAATTCCTCCTTTTATTGAATTTAAAATACTTGTTCTGAATTGTTGTTTCACCTGAAAATGATTACAAATCAAGTTCTTTTATCATCATTTAAAACAACAAACACCATATAGATTCGGCAGAATTAGATTACAGTTCAGATTAGATGACTTTCATAATCTTTCTAGCTACATTTTCCTTGCTTTTTAACCCTAAAACAATTCCATTTTTCCCCCAGTCCTGATTGAACCCAACTTAATTTCCTCGGCCCGTAGATGTTTTAAGCTTCAAATATCTCTTTCGATTTAATAGAAAGTCTCGAATGAACCAAGATTTTCCTTCGCATTTTCAGAGGTCTCGTTATTCGGTGGCCATTGAGGGGTAGCCCTGACCCTTAGGGGCCTTTAACCAATTCAGAGACAAACGTGAATAGACACGTTCTTTTTATTTGTTAAGTGCAATATAAATAGTTTATTGCTTCACAATAAGATTGGGGCGGTGTATTTATTGAGTTAGGAATAAACCTGGGTTCGTTTGAGAAAGGAAATGGATCGTTTTTTTTGTTAAAGGTGCATGAAGGTTACTTTGTATTTTTACTATTTACGTTAGCAATGGATGGATGGTGGATATCAATTGGATGAATATATTTTGCAGTACGAAAAGGTGTCCTTTTGTCCTTTTATGTACGTTACCCGATATTCATCTCCGTAGAAAACCTGTTTGTCATTTACTCTTTTGGATTTTTAGACTTCAAAAAAGGAGGAGGCTCTCAATTCATTTACATTAAATAAAATCGGCATCGTAAATGGATTGTTTTAATAAGTATTGATGTAGCATCAAGAAAAAAATGTTTGTATTTTTTTCGAAGTTGTAATGAACTAAGGAAAGTATAATTTACTTGTCAAATCGACTTGAAAATTCAATTATTTGTTGCATTGTCTTGGGCGTCCATTAATTACGTGAGATGTACGGGGGTGGAGGGGATGAGCCGAATCTCACCTAAGGGTTCGGCTTCGGCTCATCTCACGTAAGGCTGCGGGAGGGGGTCTTGGAAAATCTCAGTTACTTATTGTTTTATTCGCAAAGAAACTATGGATTTACCCCTCAGTCATGCGAGCGACTCATACTTGGCCAGTGCTGAGTCAAGGAAGGGAAGGGAGAGGGGGGGGGGTCGAGTTAAATCTCACGACATCTCACCAGAGGCAGGGAAGGGGTCTAAAATCTACCAAAATCCAATAAATGATCGCCCCCCAAACTGCCCCCAGCAACACAGCCTGACACAGCCCTGAATCAAGGCCCTAAATCAAAGGTGACCTTAAAAATTTGTTACAAAATTAGGGATCTAACTCTGATTACACCTCTCTTATGAAGGGTTCAGGATCCCTGTTTCGGTGTAGTGTAATAAACGCATTATTCACAGAAATACAACAAGTGTTACTGTCAGTGGATCTACTGAGTGAGGTGGTTAAAGATCTATCTAAGCAAGTCTTCCTTGTATGTGTGCTATTTTGTATTTAACCTATAAAAACTACCATTAAAGAGGTCAAGTCTTCCTTTTAACCAAAATCTTGGATTGAAAGGACTTTAGTCTTCAATAAATACACTAACACACAGTGTAACACACTTTCCTAGCCGGGCTCATTTTTCATTGCTGCTCCGCTCCTATTGGTCGTAGCGTGATGTTATAACCTATAGCCTTCCTCGATAAATGAGCTATCCAACAATACAATATTTTCTCAATGCGGCCCAGTAGTTCCTGAGATTATCGCGTTCAAACAAACAAACAAACTCTTAGGGGTATGAAAAATAGATGTTGGCCGATTCTCATAGATACCGGATAAGCACAAAATATTTCATCAAAATCGGTCAAGCCGTTTCGGAGGAGTATGGCAACGAAAACTGTGACACGAGAATTTTATATATTAGAGATGTACGTGACAAAAAACCTCTCAAACAAATTGTATTTTATCCTCCCAATTCTAAACTAAACAACCTCACAGCCAGGTATTAAACCGATAGTTTGTGACCTTCCTAACATCACGTTTGACATAAAAAAAGTCCAACGCCCAAAACTCTCAAAGTCGATAACAGGCTGTCTACAAACTCTGGATTAATCCTAAGCCTCAAAGATAAGCTTTGGGGTTTATCTGAAAATTTTGAATTTAGAACACGAGTGCCTCGCTTAAAGTTTGAGGGAGATAACGGGTGACTGTGAACGAATGAATTGAATGGGATTATTGAATGATTGATTGAATGGATCGGTTTTATATTAAGTTCAATAATTATGTTCCTGCTTGTTAGTTTTCTGTTGCAAATTTTTACCTTGTCTATAGTCTTCGCGTGTGAATTAATTCTACCAGAAGTTCTTCGAGAAAGGTGAATTTCTTTAGAATTAAAAATCAAGATCTACACTGATTGTGAATTAGAGAAAACACCAAAATATACATTTGCTTTCAAGTATAGGGTTAGTAGATGTTAAAAGGCAGATTCAACAGTCTGAATCTTTCGAGGATGAAGTATTTCGATATTTCTATGCGGTTGAACTGATCGTAGACACGGATGGTTTAACACATAATACCTACTTAAATAAAATGAACATAATTCTAATGACTTTATTTAAGGTTTGTCCGCAAAATTCTGTATGACTGTGATTCATGTTTTATCAATATTTATTTCACAGAATCAATGTAAGTACACCTATTATACATACATAGTACTAGCTGACCCGCACAACTTCGAATGCGTCAATTTTCCCCGATTTTGCAACATTTTTCATCGCTGCTCCGCTCCTATTAGTTTTAGCGTGATATTATACAGCCTATAGCCTTTCTCGATAAATGGGCTACCCCACAAAAAAAGAATATTTCAATTCGGATCAGCAGCTCCTGAGATTACCGCGTTCAAACAAAGAAACTCTTCAGCTTTATAATATTAGTATAGATTAAGCCATTGAAACCAGGTATTTCCCTTTTGTCCACTAAAATACATAGAAAAATACTCAAATACTTACAAAATTTACGCTTGCCCCTTATTTAATGCGTATGCATTAAACCTGTCATTTCTGGTACAAATTTACGTCACGTTCGTGACATATTTCGTGTGCAGTCAGCCTTATGTCACCCAATTTGCTCCACAGGTAAAAAAATCAAACAATTTTATATAAAAATGGAACTTCTTCTGATTAACATATAGACACGCGGGAATCGAAATTCATATCGACAGACTTGCAGGAAAAAGGCTAGCAACGAATATCATCAAAAAATAAAAAAAAGTCATATTTAAAGCGGTTACAGAATCAGCGTAAAAACGTCGCGTATTTACGTTTTTGTCACGTCACGTCATGTGAGGACAATTGCGTATAGTTTGACCGTGACTGCTGTACCGCTCTGTGCCTCGCCGCGTCTTCTTAAGGCGCTTCCCCGTGCAAAACCCAGCGCTAGCCGATTTTTGTACACTTTTATATATCTTGAGACAACTCACACAACGCTATCTGCTCCCAAATTAAGCAGAGCTTGTACTATGGAAACCAGACATCTGATAAACATACTTATATATTTCTAAATACAAATACATTATAGATAAACTAGCTTTCACCCGCGGCTCCGCCCGCGTGGATGTCGGTTGTCGCGATAAAAACTATCCTATGTCCTTCCCCGGGACTCAAACTATCTCCATACCAAATTTCATCAAAATCCGTTCAGCCGTTTAGGCGTGAAAGAGTAACAGACAGACAGACAGACAGACAGACAAACAGACAGAGTTACTTTCGCATTTATAATATTAAGTATGGATAATACCCAGACACAGAATCGTCGTGCTCACCACACAAAATTTGCGGCCTAATGTGCGTTTTTGGAGCGCAAAGCTAGAGACGTAGTACGAACACAGCTGTAATCAAAAGTGCGATCGACGTGCGTTACATATCAACCGTATGATGTCCCACTGCTGGGCACGGGTCTCCCCAGCATTTGTCATAATCGCCACGCTTGGCGACTGCGTTGGGGATCGCAGTAATGCTTTAAAATACGCAGAGGACGTTGCTGCCTGTCCTCAGTGTGAAATCCTTTAGTCGCCTTGACGACACCCACGGGAAGAGATGGGGTGGTACTATTATTAAGGCAGTACCACACGGCACGACGGATGCGTTAAATGAGTGTATCTCATAAAATTACAATAAACGCACCATAATCGTGTCCGTTCATGTTTTGACACGATAATGTCTCATATATCGATGACCAGGTGCATTTACGACAAAGTGAGTCACGTTCCGGTGCCGTAAAAAAGTGTGACGTCATCGCTCACGTTATGTACTGATAGGCTGAAGTATTGTGGGCGCATACGCCCAGTTCAACTAAAGCTGTTTATTACAATGTCATCAATGTTTTGGCCATTGCAGCGACATGTAATACAATTGGAAATAAAAAAAAAGTTAAAAAAAAAGTTGTCACAGGCATGGTTGTTAATTCAATGTCATCAATGTTTTCTTATCACGTAAAATTATCGTCCGTAAACTGACTTAACAGACAATCATTTTTTAAACCATCATAAATATCTTCACTAATTTGAAACGTAAGTTTACAATTTCAAGAACGTAATATTTACAAGACAAAATCAGTAGCAACGATCCTCGCCACAAAATAAACACAAGTCTTGGTATAAAAATAACTGTAGTGTCACTTGTACACATACATGATTGCTACTAAGAACATAGAGAGGATTAGAGTCGGTTCGATAGTGAATTTATATTTTAAAATTCTAGACACAATTTTAGTTAGGGCGGCTAGGTTAGGCTAGGATATACTAGCTGGCCGTCGACGGCATAACAAATTCCGGCGGCCCGTTCGCGAAGGTGACGGGCGATACACGGCGGGTTTTTAGTGGGTGCGAACCCCACACTACCTCAACCATGTTCCCCGGAAGGTAAGGATGTTCGTAAGGATTTTTTCCCGCCCCATCAAAAAAAAAAAGGATATACTAGCTGTTTTTCTGAAAAAGGCAATTTTAAAAGGTATGCGCTATCTAACTCTGTGCCGAATTTCATCTAGACCTATGATTTTCATTCCATTTCATTTCTATAAATTTCATTTATTTATGGTGTACCGTTCTGGCATGACTAAGTAAAAAATAATAATAGTAAGATTTTATTTCTTCAGTTAAATATTATGTCCACACCAAATTTTACTACTATCGGCTTAGTCGAACTAAAATCAAAGAGACAAATTTACGGCCGAATGCTAAAACGTAACTCAGTACCTATTGAGACGCTCCAGTAAATCTCTTGCAGTCACTGACACAGAAAAGTTGTTCTATAAAAATAAGCTTGTAATAATAATAGTCTATTTGTAATGGTTTATTTGGAATATATTTGCCAAAGGACCGATGGCCTATGGAGCAAACGAGTCCTAGAGTGGAGACCACGAATCGTTAAACGTAAGGTAGGACCACCCCCAGCCAGGTAGACCGACGACCTGAAGAAGGTCGCTGGAATTGGATGTGGAAGGCGGACGACCCGATGTTGGGGTGTAAGTTACGAAAGGCCTATGTCCAGCAGTGGACCGATGCAGGCTGATTGATTGATTGATTATTTATAATATACCTACCACAGTTTATACACAAACATTAATATGGAAACGATGATGTGTTAAGGGCCCCACTGACAATGCATTCATCAATCCAAATAGTGTGAACGTCTATCAAAAACGTATTCCGCTTGAAATGACGGTTTTGGAATTCCGAACTGACGTTCGTTCAGTCCAAATGGACCATAGACTTAGGATATCTTAGGTTTTATCTCACGCCACGCCATTTGGTAGTCATTCGTATTGTCAGTGAGTGGGCAAATCAAGAAGCTTAGAGTAACTGTGTTTATGGTTTATCCTTTCGTCTCCCTAAGAAAGGGACCCACCTTTCAAACCATGGTTACCATAATAACATAAGAGAAAGGCGGTCTCGCGAAATGTTCTTCTTTCAAATTTGTTCTTTACAGTGTTTCTGAAACAAATTTATAGTGGTGGCAGCAGTCTTTAGTACTAACCTTATTCAGTACGTCCAAATGGAAGACATCCAAATGAAAGTATAGTCAATTTTGCTAGTGTTAAAAAAATCTGAAAAGTTCGGAATGTATCATTCGGAAAGCTATCCAATTGACGTATCAAATAGACGTATGGCCACCTTTACAGATACACACCTTAAAAATCTATACTAATATTATAAATGCTGAATAGTTTGTTTGTTTGAATGTGATAATCTCAGAAACTTCTGGTCCGAATTTTTCTATTGGATATTGAAATTCTTTTACTATTGGATTCTTTTACTCCCATTTATCTAGGGAGGCTATAGGCTGTATAACATCACGCTATGACCAATAGCGATGCAGCAATGTAAAATTTTGTAAAAACGGTGAAAGTTCATGCATACGAAGTTGCGCGGGTCAGCTAGCACTATTATAATTATCCCTACAGTTAGTATTTGATTGAGTGGATAAGAATATATTATATTGGGAAATTGTAATATTAGTATTTTATAAATTTTAAAGCTACTCCACGCCGCTTATGTTCTATAATCTGGGAGACGACGAGAACAGCTCGTGGAATATTTTCCGCGAGAAATATTGGAAAATGTTTGGTTGCCTCGTCTATTGATTTGATTTGCGCCCGGCTGCCAAAGGTTGCCTACTGTAGTTCAGAATCAACACCTTGAATTTGGATCGGTGCGAGTGCGCATATATTATGGAGTACTTTGTTGAATATTTTTAACCCTTGATAGAAAATAAAGGTGTAATTTAGTTTTTTATTGAATTTGAGTACCGGACGTGCTCTCAAGGACTTTGAAGAGCGTAAACTAGCGTAAAGCTAGTATGTCGTACGTCATATTATCTATTTTAATACTAATATTATAAAGACAAAATATTTGTATTTTTATTATAATAATATATCTTGGTACAAATCACACAACGTCATCCGATCCCAAACTAAGCAAGCTTGTACTATGGAAACCAGACAACTGATAAACATACTTATATATTTCTAAATACATACATATTATAAATAAATAATACCCAGACACAGAATAAACCATCGTGCTCATCACACAAAGTTTTATACTGGGTGGGGATCGAACCCACGACCTCCTGCGTAGCAGTCGGATACACTTCCACCTCGCCACAGAGGCAGTCGAGGGGAGTAGAATAGGTTATACTTTATTGTCAAAAAAAATAGAGATCTCTACGAAAATTACAATAATGTAACTCAAGGTATAAAAAGCTACGATATAACACCCGTGCGATGCGGAGGCAGGCAGCTAGTGGACGCTAAATATGCGTAGAATGTGTATCTCAGAAAGGGTCACAAAACACACTACACTGATCGATAATTATAATGTTTCTAATATCATTACTAACGACACAGTTTGAGTTGAGTTATTAAGACAGAAACCTAAGTTAAGTAAAGGTGTGTTGAGGTCCAAACTGAGAGACTTGCTTCTCGATGGCCGGGATGCGGCAGGTGCTTGTGGGGGTACACAGAGTGACCGCAATCTGTTGCATGTCTCTGATTGATTGTAGTATGTAGGCATCTATTAAAAAAATAAATTATTGTTACGTCAGTTGTTAGTGTGTAAATGTAGTGGTTAAGTATGTAGTTTTATTATATTGAATATATATTAGTATTAAACACGAGCGCGTCTCGCCATCAAACATTACAGTTTGGCGAGAAAATATTATGTAAATAAAATTGTATATATTTTTTGTGTAATTAAATAAACAAAAAACAAATTTAATAACATTTTTAAAACCACTACGAGTGGTAGGTCTAAGCTATAGGCTGCCTTGGTCGGTACCAAAACAATGTTAACGCATTACTATGTTTCGGTTAAAGAGCACTGAAGCAAGTCAAATTACTGGGTAAATGAGATTTACAAACGAATGTCTCAAATGAGGAGCACGGTGCGGACATTTAGATCTTTGCTAAAAAAAAAATTGAATGGCACTGATGCTGTTATAGGCTAGCGCGACGCTCACTATCGGGCGCAAGCCCAGATCGTCTCTTCGTTTCGTTGTATAAAAAAAAATTGTTGTCTGTAAAGTAGGTTTACGGACGATAATTTCACGTGATAACGTCATATTGCAACCCGGGCGCAATACAGCCTAGCAGGCAGAACGGACGTAACCGGAACGTGAGTGGAACGTCACACTTTTTTGTGAGTAAAGCCGGTTATCGATTTCAAAGACGTAAAAATCGGTAATTTTGGTGTCAATAATACTTATGTTAAAAAAAATCTTTAATATTATTGCCGCCGACTACATTGTATTAAATGTGAACTGTACCTTGTTTCCGTATTTTTGCAGGCGGGTTATTAAAATTGAAATATATATATTTTCATTGTTTTGAACTATGAAAATGAGGGAATAGAGAGTCACTCGTTTCAGCGCACACATTTGTGCACTATCTCTTTAATAGTCTGCAATGAGATTGGGCACCATAATCGAAAGGTTTTGATACAAAGGCAAAAGATTCGCACCATTTCCTACCAACGAACGACCACAAGACAAAGATGTCATGACCGAAATTCTTCGAGTTATGAGATAAACCAATCAAAAACCAAAAAGAAGACAGAAACATACGACCAACTAGGTAATTATTCATGGAAATGTGAAAAGTTTGTAACTAATCCCGTAACGTGAGTGGCCGAGTTGCCCGCGACGTGACATGCCGTCAAAAGTTGGTCGTGTTTAAAAAGAGGTTTTTAATAGTAGATGAATTCAAACGTACTTATTGGTTTTGAACATTTCTTTATTTAAGTTTAAATGCACGTTTCTTCAAAAGGGATCACAACGTGATTTAAGATCATTTGCATCTCTTATATGAAGTATGCCCGATTATTTTTATAGTCTATGTGCTATTCTTGCTATTAAATTAGGTACTGGTAAGGATTCATCAAAATCTGTTTAGTAGCTTTTGCGTCAAAGGGCAACAAATATTCTCGATATAAAATTGTAACGCTGCTTTGAAGACATTTGATATCGATGAAGAGGATTTCTTTATTATAAAAATTCTTTATTTACATGGAAGCAAAATACTACACTTGTGAAAAGTTGATTCTACATGGTACATATATAATTATGTAGGGTGCGTTGTTGAACAGTAAACCAACCTTTTTAGGGTTCCGTAGCCAAAATGGCAAAAACGGAACCCTTATAGTTTCGTCATGTCCGTCTGTCTGTCTGTCTGTCCGTCCGTATGTCAAAGGCATTTTACTCAATGACTACTTAATGAATATTTATGAAACTTAGGGAGAAGATGTCTTGTAGTAGCCGCGACTTAGTTTGATAGCTAAATAATATTAATAAATATTTTTAGGGGGCACTCCTACGTGTAACAGAAGCTGGATTTTATTTTTTTCACAGTTTTATGTGTGTCACATTATTCAACAGGTCTTTCAATAAACTTATCTAAAAAAAAATATTATTTTAAGTTTTTAATAAATTTTTTTGATTGAGTGGATATTTTTGGAAATAATCGCTCCGAAAGTTGCATAAATTGTGCCCCCAACCCTCCCTTAACTTTTGAACCGTATGACCAAAAAATATGAAAAAAATCACAAAGGTAGCGCTTAATAAATATTTTAAACTAAAATTATTTTAGACATGATCGAATATACCGTGATTTAGCTATTGCCGAAAAACTGCGTTTCTCAACAAAAGGGCGTAAGTGTCACGAACATACGCTCTTCTGCTGATGCAATTATTCAATGCTGTGGAATTCTACACTGAGCATGGTCCGACATGCTATTGCCCGGTTTTTTCTAAGTCATATAACTAGCTAAGAATTAAAGCTGGTGTCATCGTTTACACAGTTATGCCATACACAATAGCTTTTTCTAACAATAAAATATCTTATATTTGGTTTCTTCACCGAAACGAAAACGAAACCATTCCTAAGCTTTCAATTGATCTCTTTCCTATGAGCTAGGTATTTTAATGCCATTGACACGTTACAATACCCATTCTTTGACGGTCACACCGTAGAACATTATTGCACAGTTCTTGTAGTATAAAATTATTTGTTCATATTCCTAAATCCTGAGTAATGACATACCTAGGAACAAGTGATAAATAATATCACCATGTTCACGTACCAGCGCAGTGTAGGGGTAGGGAATATTATCTACAGGTTTTTGCCGCCATTCTAATGGAGTTTTACTATTTGTAAAGTTGAAATCATGCTTTTTTATGTTTCTCTATTTTTCTTTCCTTATTGTTTGACCTCGGCATTCTAAAACTAAGAACATTATTATTAATTTTCAACATTACGCTATCAAGAAACAGAAATCCAGGATCGCAAGAAACACAGTGAACTGGTGCACTATTGAATAGAAACATTATTAAATTTGTAATATAAAAAAAATATATAGGTTAAACACAGAATTGGTACAGCCTAATACGCTCATAAAACTAAAACTACATCAAAGTTGACACCATATAGCGTTTGTTATTATAATTAACTAGCTGTCCCGCGCAACTTCGTATGCGTAATTTTTCCCCGTTTTTGAAACATTTCTCGTCGCTTCTCCGCTCCTATTAGTCGTAGCGCGATGTTATATAGCCTATAGCCTTCCTCGATAAATGGGCTATCCAACAAAAAAAGAATTTTTCAAATCGGACCAGTAGATCCTGAAATTAGCGCGTTTAAACAAACAAACAAACAAACAAACTCTTCCGCTTTATAATATTAGTATAGATAACAAAAAATACAAAAACCGGAACACTTACGTGGAAATCACTCACTACAAGATAGGGGGAGGGTGACCTCGAAGCAAATCTTAACATGATCGGGCAAACTAACAATCTTGCAGTTTTGTCAATATGGCGGTGGTTCAGAGTATCTGGTTGGTTCACTGTTCAACAACCGACCCTACATGTAGAATCGCCTTTTCACAAGCCTGTTCGCAATGCCTGTTGGCAAACAATAAGTAAAGCCGGAGAAAAGAACGAGGCAATAAAAACTCCACTAGACACTCTTCTCAAATTGCCAATGTTTACGATGTTCCTTTGTTCATAAACTATATATGCAGGTAAGGCGCTGCCACCGATACATCATACTAGAGGACTGATGCAAAAACAAGAGATAAAAAAATTAAAAGAAGAATACATGAGATTGGATATATCAACCTCAATGGGTACAATATAGTAGGAGCATGCACTTACAATGAAAAACTATATGTGCTAAATTGCTTCTAAATAATGAATAAATATAAATGTGAATAATAAGAGAAAAAGTATAAAAAATATAAGGATACATTAACGATATTAATCCAAAAAGATCATTTGTAACAAGTAAGCAACGTCAGCCAGGATTTTACCTAAATTATCTCTCTGACCGTCAAAGTTAGGATCTCAACTGTCAATATCGTGATGGATTTATTGCTTCAAGTGTCACAAGTTCAGAGGTCACTGTGGAACAACTTTGTTACTGATATACAAACTTGTTTCTGATTTGTATTCCTTTAGGACTGATAAATAATTGTCTGGAGTTCAAACAGTTAGTTTGAGTGTTGTTTTTTGTCAAAACATGTAGCTCGTACTTAGCGAGTTTGCCCACAGATCTTGTAGGTATTTAAGTACGTCGTTCATCAAGACAAACTTTCGAAAAAAAATACTAGACTGAGGGACAAACTTAATTTTGGAGTTGGAAAACTGTTGTTCAAGTTCATCGACTTAGGTCGCGGTCAGTTTATCAAATGAAAATAAGTTTATGGTCGCAAAAACATTATTTTTGTCATGTAACAAAAGCCACGCTTTTGACATGTAACAAGTTATGTGGTACAGAAGTGTTAAAGTACCTTATAACTGTGCATACACATAACGCCTTACAATTGGCATGCAAATGTAAAACTTAATGTAAAACAAATAGATTATAAGTAATGTTGAAACTAAAAATAATGTCAATATTGGGAATTTATATTTTATAATAAATTCTAAAATACATATTTTTATTAATTACAACAGTGCATTTCTGTAAATGTTAAAAATTCTTCAATCGAGTAAAAACTCTCTGACACCAACCATTTATGCAAAGCAGTACAAAACTGGTTATATGGCAGGTCTATAATAGGTTTAGGTAATACATTATATATTAAAGGTGCACTAGGTTACAGTAGCGAAGGGTTAAAGAAATTCTAAGGTAACCTGCCACCATATATATATCTCTTGATGGACACGGTTCTTTGTACCTAAAATATTAAGTAACTACAATTCAAACGGAGACCGAAAAGAATGGTGTTTTAAGGACCCTTCACCACTGTTTGATTACAAGAACTGGGTCGTGTGGGACTTTCCAAAATACAAATATTGTTCTAGGTCAACTAATTATGGGTAATTAAAACCGAAAATTTTCTTGGTTTATTCATTTTTGTTTATATGTTCTGGTTTGAAGCGGAATTTCGTAAATAGATTTTGAATTTATGGAGGGCAAGGTGTTAAGTCCCTCCAACACAAAGTGAGGATCCTCCGACCAGGCGAGTTGATCCTCAAGGGCCAAGCTCATCCCCCATTTGGGCGACGTAGCCGTGAAATTCCGCGGCTCGCCTCTTAGAGGTTCCCGGGGTGGAGGGCTCCAAATTGGCCGATTTAGTGGCGGAGACCCTACGGGGGCTATTGGAGGGGCAAGATGACGTGAGGATCGCCAGGCCCATGAAGTGCGCGGAGATGCGCATTTCTGGCCTGGACGATTCAATAACGCCAGAGGATGTCCGGGAGGCCATCGAGCGTAAAACTCAGTGTCCTCCTGGTTCCATTAGGGTCGGCGCCATCCGGCCCGGGCCTGGGGGTGTAGGTGCGGCGTGGGCTCGTTGCCCCGTGGCTTCAGCGAAGATCCTGGCGGGGGCGGGCCGCCTCCTAGTAGGATTCTCTGCCGCGAAGGTCACCATCCTTGAGGCAAGACCCGCGAAGTGTTTCCGGTGTATGGGCGCGGGGCACATGCGCAATAAGTGCACCAGCGCGTTTGACTGCAGCGGTTTGTGCTTTCGTTGCGGTCAACCGGGGCATTTGGCGGCGGGATGCTCTGCCGCCCCTCACTGCCCCGCGTGTGCGGCGGGCAACCAGCCCGCCGATCACATGATTGGGCGAGACGGATGTAGGCTCCCCAAAGCCACACGCCAATCGCTCTCTAGGCCCAGCCAATCAAGCGCTGCCCCTAGCACCCAGGCTCCGGTGCGGATGGAGGAGGGCGAAGACGAGGCGCCCTCTGAAGCCTCTCCACCCTCCACCTAACGGACTCCCTTAGACGTGCTCGCTCCTCGCCCCTGTCGTCAGTGATAGGGGTACCGGATGCGTTGAAGTTCCCGCAGGAGGGTGCGACCGCGTCCTGAACCCCCTAGGGTTCAGGACGCGGTCGCACCCTCCTGCGGGAACTTCATCTCGTGGGGGGAGGCGGCGGGGATAGTCTGCCCCGTCGCCGGCGAACCGGGCGACGTCGAGGCGCAGTCGCGCGTGGCGTCGTTTGGTGGGGCTGTGGGCGTGATGTACGGGGAAGTTTCCCACGCTCGCGGCCTTTCGCGATGGCGGCGTTCTGTGTGTACCCAGGACGCCGCAGGAGCAGGAATGCCCGATGGGGCTACGCCGCTGGGTAGGTCCGCCGAAGAAATAGTCAATTCCGGCGGCCTATCCGTGTGAAGGCGGCGAGTTGGTACACGGCCGATTTTTTAGTGGGGACAGGCCTCACACTACCTCCAGCGTCTGCCCTGGGTGCTGGAGGTGTGCGTTCAGGCATTTTTTACGGCGATAAAAAAAAAAAAAAAAGGTGAGTTGATCCTGCCTGGCGGGCCGTGGTCCAACGGTTGACGTTGGGAACTTGTATTTATAGTTAGCAGCTGTGAAAACTTCTATATCGCGATTCAGGATTTGACGCGAGCTGTCAAGTGTCAATTTATTTTATTATATGTGGGTACCGCCACATTTTTTTTATTTTGCAATTATATTTTAAAGGTAATATTATGCCTTATTACTATCTAGGCAAATGAATAATATTGATTTCATCAACATAACTAGGCTTAACGCTTTGTAAGATGTTCAGAATTTACGTCTTGAAACGTACCAAAAGATAAACCGGCTAAATGGCTATGCGATGCAAATAAGAGGTTTTAGTTCGCAGCGAGTGCCAACAAGACTTAGCACAGCTTAATTTGATCTAATACCTCATTCTAATTTGTGAACCTCTGAGGGAATGGCCTTGTTTTTTGTTAAATTATTCATTACAATTTTAATAAAGAGATTTGTAGAGAACAAGCTTGAACAATTATAGCGTACATATTTGACGTTAAAAGGCACTCGTAAACGTTTTTATCCGACTCTGTTAGAAAGAGGGTAATGTTTCTCGAGAAAATATAATAATGCTTTTTTTTTATTTCGTAGGTGGCCAACGAACAAGCGGCTCAACGGATGGTGAATGATCACCAGAGCCCGAACTAGGGCAGGAAAAGCCGGACAATGCCCAGAGCGGCAAAAGTGAATTGCGGCAATATTGTGGGCGATCGGCGCCTGCACAAAATTATTTGAACCCACCCTCATCACGCGAGATACTTAGGTGATATCAGGTGAAATGATTAGCCCGCTGTCAAATTGCCAAAAATTAATCTCGCTCCAACTTAACTCTGTAAAGGACGGCAAAAAATATTTTGCCCAGTGCGGCTCTACGGCCAGATCGGACCCTGATGATCACCACTGCCCATGGAAATATGTGACACTAGAGGCATAACAAATGCGTTGCCGGATTTTTAAAAGCTAGTAGCCTTTTTTAAGGTCCCTAAATCATATCGACCCGGAAATTTTACTAACGACAGTTGATTCCACAAGATAGCTGTGTGTGGTGTAGTGATAATTCTTACCTCGTATATGTATATATGTCCTTGTAGTGTTATTTCGTTCGCATTTCTGTATATATTAGTTATATATTTCGCCATTTTTAACATAATAAATATCTCTGTAAGACTTATTGTAAACATTATTTTTCAAATCTGTCATGTCGACAAATATTTTCTATGGTTGCTATGACAACAAGATGAAGCATAGAGTTATTCTTAAAGTATGGACTACATTGTGAAACTGGCTGTGCGTAAATTCTAAATTAAAAATAAGTTAAGCTTTAAAATTTTAAATTGCTTCTAGAGAGTTTTCTTTATGGATACAAAACCGAAGAAGAGGGAGTTAAGAACCAGCTCTCTAAAAGAGAAGGAAGAAGAACGAGCTCTCTAAAAGAGAAGGAGTGGGAAATTACGAGAAAGAGACCATTCCTACCGGCGTCGCCTTTCTACCTACCGGCGTCGCCTCTCTACCTACCGGCGTCGCCTCTCTACCTACCGGCGTCGCCTCTCTACTTACCGGCGTCGCCTCTCTACTTACCGGCGTCGCCTCTCTACTTACCGGCGTCGCCTCTCTACCTACCGGGCCGCCTCTCTTATATACCGGACCACACCTCTACGACGCGTCGCACCTCTACCTGCCGACGTCGCGCCACTACTACCTACCAGCGCCGTGCCTCTGCCTACCGGCGCCGTGCCTCTACCTACCGGCGCCGCGCCTCTACCTACCGGCGGCGCGCCCCTACATACCGGCGCCGCGCCTCTACCTATCGGTGCCGCGCCTCTACCTACGAGTGCCGCATCTCCGCCTGGACGCCGTACCTCTACCTACCAGCACTGCATCTCCGCCAGCATCGGTTCTAAATTTACGTTTAATTTTAAGTAGTCTTTAAGTTCTTGTAAATATATGTAGTCCTATCTTAAACCTACCTTTTCATTACACTACAGTTTGGCGCCCATCAAGCATACCACCCACGACCCTTCTCAAAATTCGAAAATAAATACTTACACAAGTATCCACCGCTTTTAGCGTAATTTGGCTGCAACTTTGGAAGACTCATCTCTCACCTCACCGCTTCTTATCGTAGTCTCATTATCTATCTATATCGTAGTCTCATTATGTATCTATCTATATATGTATTTTTTTTCCGTAGCTATTACTTTTATTAAGGTTGGCTAATTTCTTTTTTTTTCTCTTTTAGTTTCTTTCTCTACTTCCTTCTCTATCCCTTCCCCCCCTGTATCCCAACCGAACTCGTTTCTGTCCACTTTTTTACTAAAATTATACACATTTTATACTTATTGTTACTCTTTATTTTCTTATCATTTTATTATTACCTCGTATCTACCCCTTTTAGTCTATCTTCACCTTTCTTAAAATGTTGGCGATCCTGTATGGCGTCACATTTCTTTTATCTTTTCTTTGTCTTTTTCTCTGTAAAGCGTTGTAAATAAATTATGTAAATAATTCTGTACATAATTTTATTATGCCAATTTCTTCTCTTACCTTTTCTTTTTAACTCCCTTATCGTACTTTATTAACTTTTCTTCTTTTTTCATCTTTTATTTATCTTCCTCATTTTCTCTATTTCTATAATTTGACTTTCTGACTTGGCGGACTTTTGGGCTCTAAACCCACTGTCTCTAGCCTTGTTAGTGTCATGCCCCTTTGCTCTAAAGCAACTTGTCTTTTTCTTCACGAGCGGGTTATGACTCGTAAAACAAGCCCTCATTCCCTCTATTTTTTCTTCTTTGACTTGTACACTTGGCGGACTTTTAGGGCTCTAAACCCACTGTCTCTAGCCTTGTTGTCGGGTTTCTTTGCTCTAAAGCAACTTGTCTTTGTCTTCACGAGCGGGTTATGACTCGTTAAACAAGCCCTCATTCTCTCTATTTTTACTTCTTCGACTTGTACACTTGGCGGACTTTTAGGGCTCTAAACCCACTGTCTCTAGCCTTGTTGTCGGGTTTCTTTGCTCTAAAGCAACTTGTCTTTGTCTTCACGAGCGGGTTATGACTCGTTAAACAAGCCCTCATTCTCTCTATTTTTACTTCTTTGACTTGTACACTTGGCGGACTTTTAGGGCTCTAAACCCACTGTCTCTAGCCTTGTTGTCGGGTCTCTTTGCTCTAAAGCAACTTGTCTTTGTCTTCACGAGCGGGTTATGACTCGTAAAACAAGCCCTCATTCTCTCTATTTTTACTTCTTTGACTTGTACACTTGGCGGACTTTTAGGGCTCTAAACCCACTGTCTCTAGCCTTGTTGTCGGGTCTCTTTGCTCTAAAGCAACTTGTCTTTTCTTCACGAGCGGGTTATGACTCGTTAAAGAAGCCCACATTATCTCTATTACTATTCCTTTGACTTGCACACTTGGCGGTCTTTTATGTCTCTAGCCTTGTTGTCGGGTCTCCTTGCTCATAAGCAACTTGACTTGTGCCTAACTTGGAACGGCGCAATACTTCTTCTTCTTCTTCTACTACTGAGCTTCTTGTGCTCAAAAGGTACTAAATGTACTTCGTAATTTTGGAGACTCTTGAGCTCCGTTTCATCTTTTGCATTTCTATTGCATCTTTGTGACATTTCCCTGGAGTACGCGTCATTGAATGTGAACGCTACCCCGCTTTCGTTTGGTGATGGATGCTAGGTTATTTATGTTTGTATAAGTATGTTTGCTGTGGGATTTTTGTCTCTCCAACTTCAAAGACAAGGAAATTTTCGTAAGTCGAAAATTTTCCGGGTTTTTGGGGTAATGTAGTGATAATTCTTACCTCGTATATGTATATATGTCCTTGTAGTGTTATTTCGTTCGCATTTCTGTATATATTAGTTATATATTTCGCCATTTTTAACATAATAAATATCTCTGTAAGACTTATTGTAAACATTATTTTTCAAATCTGTCATGTCGACAAATATTTTCTATGGTTGCTATGACAACAAGATGAAGCATAGAGTTATTCTTAAAGTATGGACTACATTGTGAAACTGGCTGTGCGTAAATTCTAAATTAAAAATAAGTTAAGCTTTAAAATTTTAAATTGCTTCTAGAGAGTTTTCTTTATGGATACAAAACCGAAGAAGAGGGAGTTAAGAACCAGCTCTCTAAAAGAGAAGGAAGAAGAACGAGCTCTCTAAAAGAGAAGGAGTGGGAAATTACGAGAAAGAGACCATTCCTACCGGCGTCGCCTTTCTACCTACCGGCGTCGCCTCTCTACCTACCGGCGTCGCCTCTCTACCTACCGGCGTCGCCTCTCTACTTACCGGCGTCGCCTCTCTACTTACCGGCGTCGCCTCTCTACTTACCGGCGTCGCCTCTCTACCTACCGGGCCGCCTCTCTTATATACCGGACCACACCTCTACGACGCGTCGCACCTCTACCTGCCGACGTCGCGCCACTACTACCTACCAGCGCCGTGCCTCTGCCTACCGGCGCCGTGCCTCTACCTACCGGCGCCGCGCCTCTACCTACCGGCGGCGCGCCCCTACATACCGGCGCCGCGCCTCTACCTATCGGTGCCGCGCCTCTACCTACGAGTGCCGCATCTCCGCCTGGACGCCGTACCTCTACCTACCAGCACTGCATCTCCGCCAGCATCGGTTCTAAATTTACGTTTAATTTTAAGTAGTCTTTAAGTTCTTGTAAATATATGTAGTCCTATCTTAAACCTACCTTTTCATTACACTACAGTGGCTGAGAAGAGCATTGAAACGCACTATAGTGATCGATATAAGTGCGCATGTCACTAGTACCCTAGACTGGCTACCCTGCAGAGGCGAAGGATTAAAAATTTCCAGATGTAACTCGTTACAAAAAAATATTTTGTAGAACACGGTATAAGTAACTAGAATTCAAAGGGAAACCGAAAAGAATTGTGTACTAAGAACCCGTCGCCACTGCTACAAAGTACAAAGTGACAGCTGTTTCAAATGCCTAATCGAATGACTGCCTGTGAACTATTTTGATACTTCAAAGGTTCACTTCCAACCACGTGCGGCTGACGCAATATGACAATAGTCAGAGTATGGCGCTGTTTCCGAGGTCTGAGACCGCGGCCTATGACATATAGACATTTATGACAAATAGCTGTTGCTGTTGCTAGTACCTTGCTACACAAAAAATATTTCAATTTGATTTTGTCAAATGACCGTCCAAATGTATACTAATACTAGTTTATGCTCGCGGCTTTGCCCGCGTGGATCCCAGATTGTTACCAAAATATTTTGACTGCAAAGTTTCATACTAACTTTGCGCCCCCGTTTTACCCCCTTAAAAGGGAAATTTCTTAAAATTTTTTGTTCCCCTACGTTATAAAAGGAACCCCTGTGCAAAATTTGAAGTTTCTAACACTTATAGTTTAGGCCCTGCGTTGATATGTCAGTTTGCTTCTTCTTTTATATATATCTATAATAATATTATAAAGTTGAAGAGTTTGTTTGTTTGATCGCAATAATCCCAGGAACTACTGCACACACACAACATCAGAATTAAAAAAAAAAACTTTTACTGTTGGATAGTCCATTAACCGAGAAAGGCTATAAGCTATATAACATTACGGAACGACCAATAAGAGCGGAGCAGCAATTAAAAATGTAGCAAAAACGGTAAAAAATTAGGAAAAAACGAAATTGCGTGGGTCAGGTAATGTCAAAATAAAATACAAGTCTTGTTCTTGTCGACGGTATCCTGCACAGCGCACGCGTAATATAGCATAATAGAGGCCAATGGCGGATGCGGATATCCATTTTGGCACGCTCTGCAGCCCAAACGGCTTGATGAATTTTATCATGCAACGTGTCGTCGAATTTTCTTCAATTATGGAAATAACAAAGGCTATAATTTTTAAAACTGAAATACCTTGGGTGCGTCTATGTATATTAATAATAATAATAATAATATCTTGGGACAACTCACACAACGTCATCTGATCCCAAACTAAGCAGAGCTTGTACTATGGCAACCAAACAACTGATATACATACTTATTTATTTCTAAATACATACATATTATAGATAAATTACACCCAGACACAGAATAAACCATCGTGCTCATCACACAAAGTTTTATCCTGGGTGGGGATCGAACCCACGACCTCTTGCGTAGCAGTCGGATACATTCCCACCGCGCCACAGAGGCAGTCAAACTTTCGCAATTTTTATACATATTAGATATATTTCAAGTCCCGAAATATATATATTATGCGTCTATGTTCTACAGCAACTAGTAGTAGTTTAGACTTTTATTCATTTATTTATTAACCGATGCAAGCTTACAGTGGCGTCACCAAATCGCTTGCACGCTAGTTTACATTTCATCATTCAATAACATAAAAGCTATTTCATCATTCAATAATTCGATTAAAATATTGACATTATTTACATTACATGATAGGGCAGTTGACTTGACAGTCAGTCAGGCTTGTAGTAGACGCAGTAATTCGCAAAGAGATCGTCACCACATCGCCTCACCATCAACTGTTTGTGAGCTTGTCCCGAGACGAGTCAATTACGTTACGAATCCGATTAGTGTTCGTTGCAGTAGGCAGTTTCATACAAAGAATAATTCCTGACGCCGATCCCTTTCCGAGTTTATATGTGTGCTATGATATGTATTGTGTCGACGTCTGTAACTTAAGTGAATAAAGTACTTTGACTTGATCTTAATCTAGCAACAAACCACAAAACTAAGTAGCAAAGTAAATAGGTAGTTTGAGTTTACCTTCACAAAGACACAAAGCGAGGAACTTTATTAGTTTGAACTTGGCATTGATGTCAGACAAACAACAAGAGATATGGTTAAATTGTATTCCCTGAGGCAAATAAGTCATAGAATGAGGGGATTGCCCGGTTTTGTGGCGTATCTATGTCCGTAGCAGTATTCGTAGAGCTATGTATGCTACGGCGTAGCAGAAATGTACTACGAGCGAAAGAAAGGTACAGACGATGTAGAGTGGTGGACCATTAGTTTTAAAGACGTCTCCCGCACTGAGGTTTGTGTTGAGAAAAGAGAAAAAATAATGGTAATAGAAAATAATACTAGACGTTAATGCCAGGAAATGTAGTTTTATGTTTTAGGCACCAACTTTAAAATGTTTAATTATTTTTTGTTGTGGTACCTACATTATTTTTTGCTTTTTAGTTACCTTATATTTATTTTGGAAGTCGGTTTTTATTTTTTTATAAACAAGTTTTTATTTCTCATTTTTTAGTGTATTGGTTTATGTTACAATAGCATAATCCAAACTGCTCATTTCTTTTTACAAAATGTTGCATTTTGCAACAAGGCCGTTTATTTCAGACCATCAGTTCTATTACACGATTTGACGGAGGCGAAGAATCAGGTATCGAACACGGTACTCCGATCGCAACCCGCAATATTTATTATTGAATAGTTCCGCTGGTCACCTGTGGTCATCATCATCAGTTTCATTTCACTCAATGGTGTTTTTTAAGAGTAAATGCACGAATTACAACAATATATACCCAAATTACTATTATTATGCCTTTAATATTTGAAGAGTTCCCTCGATTTTTCCAAGATCTCATCATCAAATCCAAACTTTGATGACAATGAGACCAATCTGAAAATATACCCTTTTAAACACAAAAATATTTTTTCAAATTCGTTTAGTCGTCTGCGAGTAATCGGATAATAAACATAAAAAAAATACAGTCGAATTGAGAGTTTCCTCCTTTTTGAAATCGGTTGTTAATAAGGAAAAACAAACAATAAAAAATTATAAAACTTTGGAATGCGTCTTAAAGCCGCGCCCAAAAGGTACCCAGATCAGCTAATGTCAAGCAGAAACTGCATAATATATACAGGGTGATATGAATATAATAATAATCTCCCGCTCGTGACTTCTTTACATAACACTAAATAACTTTGTAATATCAGTTTTGGAAAATATTTTAACCATTAATCACCTACCACTTGTTTTTAGAGTTATGAACTTAACCACCTACAGACTATTTTACTGAAGTGAAATCGTTGTTTATTCGCCCTAAACCTGACAAAGAAACAGTGATTTCACTTCAGGGTCTCTCAGCTGTGTGGTATATGGTTTAATTTGTATTTTTTATTCAATAATTATATTACGAGGTTATTTGGTGTAATGTAAAGAAGCCAAAAGCGGGAGGTTATTAGTTTATTAAAAAAAACCCTGTATATACATTTTAAATGAAAGATAATAATGTGATGTGACTATGTTCAACTGCTATGCAGGTGGTGGGGTCGTGGGTTCGACCCCCACCCAGGATAAAAGTTTGTGTGATGTGCATAATGGTTTATTCTGTGTCTGGGTGTTATTTATCTATAGATATATAAGTATGTATATCAGTTGTCTGATTTCCACAGTACAAGCTCTGCTTAGTTTGAGATCAGATAGCGTTGTTTGAGTAGTCCCAAGATATTATTATATTATTATTATTATTCGTATTGATTATTTCACGAAAATGTAACAATTACTGCTGCAGTCCCCATTAAGATCACATTTCTTTACTCTGTGCTAATACTGCCTAGGACTAAGACCTACCAGCAAGCTTCCAATTTCGTAAAAATATTACTACTTCTATTTCGTCCAAGAATTTTTCAAGTAAAAGTTGCATTACTAGTTCCGAACTAAAATTTTAACTTAAACCTATCCTCGGTGCAGTAAGTACGTCATAAATTTTGTTAGCCGAGAAAACCGGGCCACATGAGATATTATTATTGAAATAGATTATTGCTAGAGGTCATTTCAATAAGTCAAGCTTGGGATTTGACACGTTCACACCTAGTTTATTGTGTGATTTACTGTTTGAAATGTGATTAATGTTCGTTTGTGTACTTTTCTTTCAATATTTTTGATCTCTTGTTTTTGCATCAGCCCTCTAATATGGTGTATAATATAATGGTAGCACGTTATCTGCATATACAGTTTATAAACAAAGAAACATAATAAACATTGACAATTTGAAAAAAAGTGGCCTCGAGTTTTTATTGCCAGTTCTTTTCTCAGGCTTTCACAAGTGTAGTATTTTGCTTCCTAAGTGAATAAAGATTTTTTATTATTATTATTACTGTTAAGAATATAGAAGTATAATGAGGTATCAATTGCAACATAGAGAGGTGTATACCTTAAAAAAAAGTTAAGTAAGTACCAATGTGGGTCCCACATTACTAGCAATCTTGTAAACCTCTCTCTAAGCGATATTACATTAGTAGTATGACGTCCAAGTGCGTATGAGTTGCTTGCATTGTGAACATATTCAGACCAACAATAAAACACAATTGATTTCAATATTTTATACAAGTTGTGTACCTCATAAAAGCTGTAGCTTGTACACAAGTTTGTTCAAGTTGTATGCAATTTGCAACTTGCATACAAGTAACTTGCTTAATGGTTTGCATTGTCAGAGTGCCGATTTAGACAGTGGAATCCTTGCAGGAGGGTGATCAGAAAATGATACAAAACGTTTTTTTTTTAAAAAGGACCCTAATTCGAATCCGAAGATTGGCGCTTCAACCCGCTACAGTGGTTATCGCACTTTAACTTGTGACTTTGTACTATAACCGAGAGAAAATATTTATTATTTATCAACATAATACATGTACCTAGCCACCGGTCTAGGTATACTCACTAAACAAAATGGTGTCCCGTGTGGGATCACCCACGAAAAATTATAAAAAATCGGTTGTCTGTAAAGTCGGTTTACTGACGATAGTTGAACGTGACAACGACATAAGAAAATACTGATGGAATGGTTTCCTGCCGAACGCGGAGGCCGATTGTGCCTCTTTGTCGCTCGCAGCCTTGATAATGCATCAGCAGAAGAGCGTATGTTCATGGCACTTACGCTCTTTAGATGAAAAACGCAGTTTTTCAGCAATAACTCAATGACGGTATATCCGATCATGTCCAAAATAATTTTAGTTCAAAGTATTAAGTGCTACCTTTGTGAATTTTTTCCTAATTTCGGGAGGGGGGGGGGACAATTTATGCAACTTTCGGAGCGATTATTTCCAAAAATATTTACTCAATCAAAATGTTTATTAGAAACCTTAAAATATTTTTGAAATACCTGTCGAATGAGGTGCTACACGTTGATGTTTGCTGAAAAAATATTTTTTCAGCTTCTGTTACATGTATGAACTGCCCCCCCAAAAAATATTATTTAGCTATCAAACTAAGTAGCAGCTACTATAAGACACCTTTTAACCAAATTGCATCAATATTCATTGAGTAGTCTTTGAGTAAAATGCCTGTAACATACGGACAGACAGATGGACATGACGAAACTATAAAGGTTCCGTTTATGCCATTTTGGCTGCGGAACCCTAAAAAGACTTTAAAGCAAAAACTCGTTACTTAAACAGTCATTTACACCACAAAACGTTAACCATAAAATAAAATAGCGCCACAGCGTTTTTATTTCCTTGTAAATATCCCTCGGCGTTTAATATTCAACTCATAAAGAGACATGAGAATGAGACGAGGTATGTGTGTAATGTCTTTATGTTCGACCCTTGATGTATGGTTAACGGAAACGGTTGAAAGGATGAAGCAATGTGTCTCTTGAATGTCTAATTTTGTATTAATGCGTGTGAGGTTCTTGACATACTGGGTCCTTATTTACTAAGTTTGTTTTCGATTTCGCGGCAAGCCCGCGCGAATAAGCGCATGCACGATGGGCTCAAAGATGTCCGCGCGCATACACGATGCATCTCTAAGCGCAACTTTCTATATACCATTATGTAAAGCGCGGGCTTGACGCGAAAACGAAAAAAAAGATAGTGAATAAGGACCCTGGTGATTGAGCTGATTGTGAGATTGGCGTAAAGTAATCTTGTCTTGTTCAGGTCTTTAAATGCTCCAAATAAGTTTGTGGGTAAGGTAGCCGAAAGGCTAGATTTAGATGATACTCTTACAGTTTTCATGGTGTAATGGTTGCAGCACCTTACTGGCTTTACTGTATATATATACAAATATATGTAAAAAATGGCATTTAAAAAAAGTGGCCATGAGTTTTTATTGCCAAGTTCTTTCTCACGGCTTTACTCTTGCTAACTTGGCATTAAATGTAGAATCATTCTATTCCAAATTTTGTCTGACGTTCATAAGCGTTGCATTTGTAGATTTTTAATAAAGTAATTTGACTTTGACTTTGAGCTTAAGAACTTATTTTAATGCACTTATTCCCATACAAAGATGGTTCATTTTAAATGTTATTTAATTTTAATTTTAACACTTCCAAGCATTAGCCTATCGATCTATAAGTTAATGGACATGGCCACCGTGTCTATCGTGCCGTATTTTATTTGAGAAATGAGTTCGTAAATCTCAGATCGAATTGCACCGATCGTGGTCGGTCCGTGACCACGATCGGTGCAATTCAATCGAAACGTCGGGTAAATAAAAGGTTCGTACCTTTAAATAATTCACGCGATTAAGTCCCGAAATATATTTAATATGTATAAAAATCGTGAAAGTTTAAAAACTATATTCGTAAACCTTATTTATAATAATAATGATAGGTATTGTGTCTACCTATTAAAGAAACAAGCGTAGAACCCATGCCATCTTAATGCACCAGTTCCCGTCGATTGCATTTATTAATTTTATGCATTTGTGTACTAGAATTGCATCCTAATATGTCCTTCGACCTGTCTCGGGTCCTTATTTACTATGTTTTTTTACATTGCGCGGACTGGCGCATGCTCGGTGCGCTCAAAGATGTCCGCGTGTATGCGCGATGCATTTCTAAGCTTCTTTAAACCATTATGACAAGATTTTGACAGTTAAAAGTGCGGGCTTGACGCGACAACAAAAAAAAAGATATTGAATAACCACGGACTAAAATACCTAGTGCACATTATATTACAAATATTTATACACTCCTATTTCACGAAACATACATTTATGTTAACATAGCTAAGCGGTCTAATTCAGAAATTCTATAGCATACATGTAAAATATGTAGGCACGTAGAAAAATGGTTGCCTTGAGATTTTATTCGTATTGCGAAAACATGAATTTATATGGCACAACTTATACTGAATAGTTATGATGAAAAAACTATAAATATTAATAAGCTATAAGCATTGAGTGTTGGCAATAGCCGTAATTTAGTTGTCTGTTGTAAGCAGGTAACTGTATGAGAGAAAAACCGGGAAAGTGCATGTCGGGCCACGCTCTGTGTAGGGCTCCGTAGTCCCCCCCCCCCCCTCCGTATCCAAATAATGTGGCTTAAGAAGAGGGCTTTCTGTTGTTTTGGTTCCATACTTACAACGTTATATCGACATAATAATATTTTTTAATGGAATTTGTACGAAAATTTTGTTACTTATCATTTGATCAGCTGTTACTCGTAAACTTGTAAAGCCTACTTAGCTGTGATAGTTTTTCTTTTATTTTCGCTATATAAATATTACTTACCAAGATTTTTTTCACATACCTATCAACTATTTAGATGGCGGGGGGGGGGGGGGGACACTTGACTCTAACAAAAATTTGCACTTAATTTACGCATGTAAAATCGTCTTGCCGACCCCTAAACGGTTTTAAAAGATCTATCTAATTATACCCCACACGATGGGGTAGGTGAAAAAAAAAATCACATCCCCACTTTACATATAGGGGAAGTACCCCAAAAAAAATGCTTTTTGACATTTTATTCTCTCACTTTGTCGGCGTAAGTAATACGTGTATCCCTGCAAAATTGAAACCTTCTAGCAGTAACAGTCTCTAAGCAAAGGTGTTAAACTAGCCAAGTGTTACTGTGATTTAAATATTTTGCAATGCACCTACTGTCTTTTCATGTTTTTCGGATTATTACCTTTACATCTTGTACAAGACATTGCGTCTTGCCTAATTTAAGGGGGGGGGGGGATTTATATCACTTTCACTACCCCCCAAAAATAACTGTTCTGACCCCACGATAATAGATACCCAAAGGTAGGAAACCCTAGAACAAATTAAAAGTACGCTCTTACCGCTTCCATTAAAACTTAAGAAATACTGCATAAGTATTGTACGTGGGACAAGAAGAGAAATGCGGTTAATCACAATCCTAATGTCGTGTTCTATCTCTTATTAATATTTGTAGTTAGCTGGAAGTGGCTTTGCAATGCGAGCAAACACCCAAAGGGGTTTTATTAAAATGGGTTTTAAAAGGACAGGCTCAAACTTAGTTTTGTTTGTGTGTTTACATTATGGAAGTATTTTGAATATGGCAATGGTAGAAGAAATTTAAACTAATTATTGTGAGGCTAAAATATGGCACTATTACATGACAACATTTATACTTCGCAAAAATCCAGTGACAATTATATTTTTTTTTGTATGTTTAAAATGATGTCTTTTTTTTTAAAGACTACTCTCGCAGTAGTGTACAAGCCCTGTGTCGCGGGGGACTTTACAAATATACAAGTCACGGACACAAAGTACACCCAGACTCGGAACAACAAATTGTAGATCACAGAAAGTGGTGTCCCGTGTGAGAATCGAACCCACAACCTCTTGCGTAGCAGTCCGATACACTCCCACCGCGCCACAGAGGCAGTGAAATTCCAATTATTACACCATGAATTTTTTGTAATCAATAATTAATATTTAACTGTGTAGTGGGTTTTCATATGTTGGTGTACATGAGAGCATCAATTACAAAAGAGAGAATATTTTTTTTGAGTAAAATGAACTGCCTTCAAGGAATAAAAATTATCAAGTACATCGAATGCAAATTTCGCTGACTCACTCTTATGTTTATGTCTATATCTCTGGTGTTTTATAAGCTAGGACAAGGTTTAATACATTAAAACTTTCGCAGAAAAATATGCAATCGAATAGTTTTAAAGGTAATTAAAAATCAAAATAGATAAGTAAAGTCAGTGTGACAAAGTGCCGAAACAGAATTAAAGTGAATAAGTAACGAGAGAACTGCAATTGTAATTTAACAACGTTGTGTTTGTAGACGCAAATTGTGTTTGATGAATAACAAGACTTACTTGCTTAGCAAATAACTTGCCTTATATGGCGATAAAATAACTTGAAATGTGTCTAAAAAAATTTTAAAGTGTTAAATCGATGACGGGGTGCACGCACGAAACGTGTCACGTAGCAATGAACACGTTATTGATTCGTTGCTAAGCAATAGCGAATGGCGATTACAGCGACATGCGATGAAATTAGAACTAATGTTATTGATTGGTTGCTAATGAATTGGCGATACGTCATCAATGTTGACTGCCTCTGTAGTGCGGTGGGAGTGTATCCGACTGCTACGCAAGAGGTCGTGGGTTCGATTCCCACACGGGACCCCACTTTGTGTGATCCACAAATCCGGGTCTGGGTGTACTTTGTGTCCGTGACTTGTATGTTTGTAAAGTCCCCCGTGACACAGGGCTTGTACCCTACTGCGGGAGTCGTCTAAAAAAATGTTTTCATATGACGTTATCGCGTAAAATTATCGTCCGTAAATCGAATTTACAGATAACCATTTTTTTGTGCTTCACCTTGACTGGCATGTAGGGATACTGGCTTGTGAGCCTGACTGCTAAGCAAGAGGTCATCACAAAACGATTTGTCCTGGGTGGAAATTGAACCCATAACCTGTGGTTTAGCAGTCAGGGTAACTAGAGGCAGTCAAACTTCAAATAGGTATTTATTAATGTTGATAAACTTTCGTGATTTGTACACATCTTAAAATTATATAAACTACGGGTAAAATTGCGAGAATAGTTTAAGGTAAAATACCTTGTTTATTGCCCGCCGTTTTGACCGTAATGCAACGGCCGTGGTCACAGGTAGACTACCCGACCACGGCCGTTGCTATATTATATAATTTTATAATATTTTTATCTCTTTGCTTTTTTGTTTGGATATTGTGTAAAACAAATTACCATATGTAACTGATGACTACATGCTAACGTTAGTAGGAAATACAAGCTTTGGTTGTACGTATACTGTGAGAAATTAAAACCAGATTTTTTAAAACTTCATAACTATGTCAGTTAGTTTCGCATTTTATTAAAAGTTAGTCACTAATTTTAGTTCTACATGCTGCAACACGGGCTAAAGGAATAACGAACATTTTTAATTAGCTTTCATTGACAGTATATGTAGAAAAAAATCTGTATAGAAAAGCGTTGTTTGATAAAAAGAACATACCTAATTAAAAATTAAACAAGCTAAATTGTTACAAAATAAAAAACCCGACTGCTTAAAATTAATAACTGAAATATTTTGGCGCCAAAACTTCGCCATTTTTTTTGACGCGATAACGTCTTCTAAATCGATGACGGGGCGCACGCACTAAAAAGTGTCACATAGCAACAGTCACGTTATTGATTGGTTGCTAAGCAGCAGCGAATGGCGATTGCAGCGACATGACATGCGATACAGTTGGAACTAATAATTGTTTATAATTGTTTATACTGTACATAAATGATCTGCCAAGGGTCACAAATTATCCAATGACACTCTTTGCTGATGACAGCACAGTCAGTGTACATGCATCTGCCGACAAGGCCGCCTTCGAAAAGCAGATTAATGTAACCCTAGATTCGATAATTACGTGGATGAATAATAATCATCTACTAATTAATATTCAGAAAACTAACGCTATGTTCTTTAGCCAGCGCCTAGCACCGCCCAATATAAATGTTACCTATCAAAAAACTGAAATAATGAAAGTAGAAACAACCAAATTTTTTGATATAACAATTGACAGAAACCTTAATATTGGAAACATCATACGGAACAATTAGCCAAAAGAATCAACGTGAAAGTCTATGCTTTATATCAACTTTCTGCGATTACGGGTATTGCTTCTCTTATAACAGCATACCATGGCAATGTGGATTCTATTCTAAGGTTTGGTATCATATTTTGGGGCAATTCTACTTATAAGCTACTGGTTTTCAAGTCCCAAAAGAGATGCATTAGAGCTATGTTCGGACTTAACCCCAGTGACAGCTGTAAGCCATACTTTGCCATACATAAACTACTAACGGTTCCCTCTCTTTATATATATGAAGTAGCACTTTTTGTAAAATTAAATCCCCATCTTTTCACGAAATGGTCGGAAGTAAACCTACGTAATCGACGTAATGGTGAGCGATTATGTGTAGTGAAATCTCGTACTAGTAGGTATATATTGGGCATTCAAGAACAGTTTAACACGACTCCCTGCTCACTACGTTCGCTGTCGTGTAAAACTGTTCTTGAATGCCCAATACCTAATACAAAAATCTGGCATGGATTTTTAGATACATGTTTGAACATGTATCCGCCTACATACAAATGCAGTGCATTGCACTCAGAGCTATCAAGGTTATGCAAGCTTGCAACCTTTTAGTTGACACTTGATTAGATGTTAAATTATAGCGTATAGATATTATTTTATGATTGATTTTCCAAAAGCAGTTCAGATTGAAAAGACGTAATAATAATGTTTATTGTAGAAAATATTTTTACTTAAGTAAATCATTTACAAATCATCACTCGTCTTGAGTAGAAGTTTAATCCCAGAATATTTTGAATCGAATAAAAATAAATACTTCATAATCATGTCGACGGTAAGTTATTGTTTTTTTCATCATTACTTGACTTAACCTTTACGTTTAGAAAACTATATTTATTTATTTTTATTTCAGGTTTCTTCAGCCTTTTTCAACCAAGACTCTGAGATTGTCTTCAGCCAATACGCTCAAGACCCTGATGAAGAATACTATGAGATGATGCGCAACAAACCCGAGTCCAAAGAAGTCACAACAGAGAAATCGAAAAAACGAAGCAAGACGAAGAAACCATTGCCCACGAAATCCTATGTTATGAGCCGTGTACAGAGACGCGGCATTAAATTAATAAAAATTTCGGTTGTGGATTTATGTGATAATGCTCCTCATAGTCAAGACAAAGACAGTGTTACGGAAAATGTAATTTTAGATGCTCAGTACATCGTTAAAGATCCTATGGACAGTATAATGGACGAAACAGAGTCTTTAGTGAAAAAAATTTCAAAATCTTTGATAGATAATGATTTTTAGAAATAGTTATTTATTATTTAATATTTGTATTATATCGTATATAAATAATGCTTATTGAATGTTCTGTCATAGTATAAATATGGCAATAAAAAACATTTTGTACTTAATAAAACCTGTTTTATTTCTATTAAATATAATAGGTAACTAGACATAGGTACATTTAATTACCAATTTAAATATTTTTTAATACACAACACATTTTTAAGCGCACAATGTTTTAAATGTTTATTACAATTTAAAGTAGTTTTTGCATCACAATATTTTTTATGTAACACAGATAAATTAGGACAAAATGTATCATCTAGTTCTGACACTTCACAATTCGCACATAGTTCTTTTATCCATTGCACTTTCTCTAGACCTTTAACCTTAATTTTCTGGTTTTCTAAATAAGGAATAATTATTCGTCGAAATTCTCTATAATCTATATAACCTTCACTCCAAGTTAAACCTCTGTTTCTTTCCAACCATTTAACTTGCCTTTTTTCTTCATTCGTTAAATATTTAAATAAATAGGGAGGTTTAATTAAAAAGGTTTGAGTATAATCACTATTAGCGAAAGCTAATTCTTTAACTATAAATCGATTATATTGGTCTTTAAATCCCTGAACATCCAAAATAATAGTATCTTGATTCATGTTATTTTTCTCACAATATTACTGAGTGGTTTATATTCGATTATACAATCGTTTAATATTAGACAGTAAGCAGAAGTTTGATTGGGTATGTCCGAGTCACTCTCGAGTTCCACTCTTACATCGACAACAGGTCCTGTTTTCAAATTATCTGCTTGCCTAGAACAGTCGACAACAAATAACGGTGCTAAATCTTTGAATTGTTTCTCGTTTAATAAAGGCTCTGAGCGACGTCCGTAGTAAGACTGTTGAAATCGAGTGTATTGCTCGTATAATAAAGCAATTCTGTTATTTGCAAAATTCACATTTAGATTTTCATACGGGAAGTAAGTTGAATTAAGGTACACTCTCACATCGCGAATATGACAGTGGTCGAATCTAGACATGTCGGCACTTGCATTATTTTTCCTGTTTGTTTGTAGTCCAATAATGACATATCTTGGTTTCTCAATTTGCGATGATGTTTTGATAGACCAAGTATGCTTTGTAGTTTTGGGTAAAGCAGGATATTCATATAAATCCCAATTCCTGAATATCATCTGAAGCGGTCGATCTTTTTCTAACAATTTTAACAAAGTTATTTTTTCTCTATCTGATACTTTAACATGTGGTACACGCCATATAATTTTATTTATATGAACATCTTCTACCGTTTCACCTGTGTTGAGTTTTACAGCATTAAGATTGGTATTGCTTCTTAACAATATTAGTTCGTGTCTACTATTTATAACAACTTTCTTGAAATCTTCTGCAAAACCCAAAATATTACAGAGTGGTATAGAGACAGAAAAGTTACCTCCATTCATATTTTTACCATCAATATTCCAACCCCAAGCTTGCGATATCTTCGATTCACTCTCATTCATAGATATTAAGGATTTCATGGTAGTTGTTAAGCCGACATTTTTGATTTTATCAATTTCAACCCCATTTAGCTCATACCTTATATCTTGGAATAAGTAAAGTAAAGCATTATTCGTCAAATGAACACTAGGAACAATATCTTTTAAATCTTTTTTAACAGTAAAAGTTTCTTCTAAATATAATGTGCTTGCCGACGGTAAAATATACAGATCTTGTTGGTTGATGGGTATACGGATTTCATCGTTTCTATTGAAACTAGTTACATAGGGCTTGTAAGAATGAAATTCTATTCCTTCCACTGTGTTGTCGTATGTAGGAGCTGATAAAACGTCTAAGATATTCATTTTAGTAAACCGATTGATTTGAGAAATGCTTTATTATCTTTAGTTAATTGTGGTTTCTTCTTCGAGCGAGCTCTTCTTAGATTGAGGGCTTGAATGGAACTGATAGTTTTAATTTGTTGAGGCGCATATTTATTGTAATCAATCATTTTTCCTTTTTAAATGTAAATATATCTGCACTTCTTCACCACGTAAATTTACTAAACGATTATTTGTGTCTAGTATTCTGATGTGTATGCAACTTATATTGTCTTGGTTGATAGGAAAATATATTGTATTTTTTGGACTTTCTACAATTCGATAACCGGGAGGCACGTTAAGTGCAAATTCGTGAAGAATATGGCTTGGTTCACCGTTTATGAAGGAACCGCTCACAATATCACATTCGATCCTGATCACAGTCGTAGGTAAAATGTTTACTGGATGCTGTGACACATGCCATTTATTAGCTGACAAGGTCTGCTCTTCAAATCCTAATAAACTTCTAAATGAGCCTTCTTTGTTAAAATCAATATCTTTTGTACAGTGTATTGCAGTTTTCAAAGAATTGTTATTGCACTGTATTTTGAGTGAAGCATCTTTTATTTCAGATTTTAAATAATCACCGATATCTTGTAATTCATATGTACCTACAGGTAATTCAATAACTTCATTATTACCATAATAGAACTTGTTATTCGTTTCTTCAATGTTAGGAATAGAATTGAATGTTGAGAAATGTAATAAAGCGCACTCATATTGTCCTTCTAGTGATAAAGTAGTAGGATAGTATGTTGATAAGGTTGAGGAGTTACCAGTTATCGACAAAGTGAGGGACATCGTGCGAATGATCAAAAATAAAATAAAAGTTTACATTTATATGTTTTTATTCCAAAAAGTCCTTAGATACTCTAAACATAAGTGTCCACAATTTACTGTATTAAAATTCTGATATCTGGTATAGTTGTAGTAAACATGACAGTTTTTTAAATATCTTAATAATTCTTTCGGAGGTTTCAAATCTCCAAAACTATCGAAATATTCACAATAATTATACACTTTAACATAAGCTACCCAGTGCGTTCCATCATTCTTAGATTCATCTAAGTTCACTACACCACATTCTATTTGTTTCGGCGTTCTTGGTAATTGGTCCCTCATGTATACGCCGCGAAAGTAGGGGATGTTGTTAGAGTGTTCTTGAATGTCTATATTGGTTAATGCGCGATTAGGTAGCTTCATTATCAGTTTTTTGGAGAATTTATAAACAGTCCTTTACCATTCTTATGCGGTTTAATGTATAAACCTTTACCTAACACTAAAGCCTCCATAGACCTATTATGGCGTTCCGTTTCCTTTAAATTTTGTTGTGCTGCTTTGTAATCGTTTACTGTTTTTGCAATGCCTGCCGCACCTCCTGCTAAGGTTCCTAAAGCGGATAATCCAGCAAAAATTGGTATTAAAGGAAGAATGCCCCCTGTCTTCGGTAAGGGTATTACTCGAGGTACTTTGATTTGTCGAATTTTTGGAAATATTTTCTTCGCCGCTAAATAAGCAGCATTTATTAAATTTTTATTATCTTTGAGTTTCAAATTTTTAATTTTTGATTTTATTTTCGATACGAAATTTCTAAATGATTTCAATCCTGATCCTGACTTAAGCTAGGCTTTCATAACTTTGGTAACTAACCAAGAACTAAGTTTTTCTCCTTTGCCAGCGTCTTTTGATTTAAGCCTTTGTTTAGCCATATTGTAAAGTTTTAAATCTGCTTTGTGGCGATTAGATAAATCGGTATGATTTGCATAAGCAATATCGTGGTGCATACAGGCTTCGTCTAGTTTATTAACACCTCGATCACCTCGTTGTAAACGTTTTTCGAGTTTAGTGCCAGGCCCGCAATAATTGTATCCAGGTAAATGTATTTCAAACGGAAGATGGTTAATTAAACTATTAACTAACCCACCACCTTGCATTGCTAAGAGCGTAATGACAGAAATGTGCTAACATAAAGGTACATAGTAGTAGGTATATTTTCTTACGACATTATTGCTGTTTTTTCAATCCAACTATTTTCTTCATTGCTTAGACCTAACCATTTCACAAACAGTTTTGATCCTTTCTTTTTCAAAATCTTTTCAACCAAATAAATACCTGGGTAAGAGGATTTTTTTTTGTTTCAACATGTCATTACCATGATATGGCGTACAAAAATCATTTAGGCAGTTAGGTTTACCATTGTTAAATTAGTGTACATAATAATAACAAATTCTGCATCAAAAACAAAAAACTAAGTAGTAATAATAAGATATAAGAATAATAGTATGTCAAATCATCAGATCAAAAATTGCCATAAAAATTAATGTAAAATGTCAAGTTGTTATATAGTAGTAGAATCATGCAGTTATATATATAATAGAATAAAAAATGTCATACGTAAAATTAATTTTATGTCAAAAATATTAACAATCACAGTCCTCTATAATATTATTATCACCCATAAAGTCATTAATATTATAGTAGCATTTGTCAATTAATTTGTTTTTTAACATGCTCTTAAATGTATTAATATCCAGATGTTTAAAACATTTTGGTAATTTATTAAAAATTTTTGGAGCCATGCAAAAAACGCTTTTTCCCATTAGCGCTGTATGGGCGTGTTGCATACGTAATCTAGTGGTATCTCGTTGACTGCGTGTAGACCCATCTGATAGTTTAGGGAACAGTTCTGGATTCATTTTCACGAATAAGGCTATTTCGTATATGTATAAGGACGGAAGTGTTAGAATCTTATGCTTCATAAAGTATGGCTTGCAGGTGTCTGTAGGTTTTAAATTGAACATAGCCCTGACACAACGTTTTTGAATTTTAAATATTATATCCTTATCAGTCGAATTGCCCCAAAAAATAATTCCGTATCGCAAAATTGATGCGACCAATCCATGATAGGCAGTTAGAAGGGCATCTTGATTTACTATCGTGGAGAGTTTATAAAGTGCGTAAGCTGAACTACTAACTTTTTTGCTAATTTCTTCAATGTGTACTTTCCAGTTCAGTTTGTTATCAATAGTAAGCCCCAAAAATTTAGCTGTGTTTGTTTCAGATATAAGTTGATTTTTGTAAGATAGTTTTTTATTCTGGGTGTCTAAATTACGTTGAGCAAAGTGCATTATTACCGTTTTATTTAAATTAATTTTTAGGTTATTGTTATCAAGCCAAGATATAATAGATGTCAGAGTTTTATTAATGTCAATTTCATACATGTCAGAGTTTATAGATGGTATTATTACGGTGCTATCATCTGCAAAAAGGGTCATAGGATGATTAGTTATTTTTGGTAGGTCATTAATATAGATAATAAACAAAAGTGGTCCCAAAACACTGCCTTGGGGAACACCGAATTTAATTATACGTTCCTCCGATTGGTAATTGACTTCAGTGTAATTTTTATTATTATTATTATTCATATTATTATTATTTTTATTATTATTATCTTTATAATCATTACTATTACTTATTCTTGCAATTGTCGTAATTTGTTTTCTGTTATGTAAAAAAGATTTTATTAAATTCAATATATTGCCTCTTATACCATAGGCCTCTAGTTTATTAGCTAGGGTTTTATGATCGATATAGTCGAATGCTTGCGTCATATCGCAATATATAGCGCAAACTGATGTAGTTTTATCGACGTTTATCATTACAGAACGTAAAAAATCATGTACAGCCATATTTATTGTTTTGTTCTGTCTGAATCCCTTTTGTTCTTTACATAAAATGTTTTTTTTCTCCAAATATTGGTATAATTGATCATATATATATTTTTCAAAAATTTTGGATATTATTGGGAGTAACGCTATGGGTCTGTAGTTTTCCACTTCATCTTTATTTTGTTTTTTATGTAGTGGTTTTACAATAGATGTTTTTAGGCTATCTGGAAAAATTCCTGCACTTATGGATAGATTTATTAAATGACTCAGGTGAGTACATATTATATCACTAACAGATTTGATTATTTTTGTGGACAGATCATCGTTACCCACGCTATGGGTGTTTTTTAAACATTTTATGATACGTAGTATGTCTGTCGAACTACTTGGAGCCATGAACATTGAGTCTTTGGTTCCTGTTATTAATGTTGTGATCTTCCGGCCTGACTCGGGTATCGGGACAACTTTGTCAATAAAATAATTATTAAATATGTTTGCTATTATTCTTGGATTTGTAATAATGTCGTTATCTTTTTTAATATTAAATATGTAATCCTTAGGTGTAGCACTTTTTTTATCATTTATAATTTGCCATGTTGATTTAGATTTATTGTTCGCGGTTTTAATTTTATGATTATTTTGAGCTCTTTGTGTTTGTCTTATTATTTTCTTCAGTCTTTTGCTATAATTTATGTATTTTTGTTTATTAATATTATTAGGATGTTTTCTATATGTCCATAATAGTGATCTCTTTTTTTTGCTACACAGTTTTATTCCACGTGATATCCACTTTAGTTTTTTACAGTTTTTTATGGTAACGAACTGAAGTGGAAAACAAAGATTATAAAATAACTTAAAATAGTCCAAAAATATGTTGTATGCTATGTTAGGGTCATCTGTGTCATAAATCTCAGAAAAGGTAAGACTGCCAATACATGATCGAAACTTTAGAATATTTTCCTGCGAAAATACTCGTTGCTTTCTACGCCAGTATTTAAGAATATATTTATAATTCACAGGACAGTGTAATAGCTGTGCCGTGTGGTCTGACAGAGCCAATTCCAACACTTCAGTTTTACATTTAGTTTTAAAATTATGCGCAAAGTTGTCTATACAAGTTTGGCTTTTAAATCGAGTCGGTTGTCTTAAAGCTAGTTTTAAATTAAAATTTAAAAGTAAACAGTTTAAATCTAAAGTTACATTATTATTTTTCATTGTGTCAATGTTAAAGTCACCGGCAATTACGATATTATTATACTTTTTCTTATTTATATACAACAATAATTGTTCAAATTTATTAAAAAAAGTTTGTAAATTTGTAACATTTGGTATTCTGTATACACAGATAATCAATATATTATAACAGGTGAGTACTAATCCACAACATTCAAATATATTGGAAATAGATAACTTTTTTATTTCAGGTAGTTCTTTCCAAACATGTCCTCTTCTAACCAATATACATGCCCCGCCTCTCTTGTTTGTGCGGCAAAAGGAGGTGCCCAGGATTTTTGAAGTTCTTGTTCGTAAAAGGTACCCAATACGGGTTGCTTGCGCTGGTCTTCTATATGATATGTTATCGGTATAGTATTATTAATCTTATTTATAGTAAATAGTTCAGTTGACCAATTAGGAGTATAACCTTTTTCAAACATATGTTTGTATTTGCTGATACGAACACAATCACCGACTTGGAATTTAGGTTTCCAGTTAATTTGCTTGTTAGTATTATTTATATTTTCTTGTATTAATGTCTCATTTAATTTATTAACATCAACTGGTTTAAATTGAATAGTTCGATGTTTTGTATTGTTATATGTTTTCAATGTAACTTCTATTGGTATACCTAGCCACTTGTAGCTTCCATTCAGACTAAAATATTTATATAATTTATTTTTAATCGTTTTAATTAAACGCTCTACTATAGAAGCTTTTTTAACGGAAAATGTTGAGTAATGATTAATATTATATTTCTTAATAAGCGTTTGAAATGAGATGTTATAAAATTCTGTTCCGTTGTCAGTTTGCAAATTAGCAGGATTGCGTTTACTGTTAACCAAAATTTGTTCAAATGCTCGAGTTACGTCTACTTTATTTTTTGATTTTAATGGTTCTGTCCAAGCAAACTTTGAGAAGCAGTCGATCACTATTAAAATATAACTATATCCTTTATTGTATTTTTTCAGATTTTGCATGTCCATAAGATCTGCTTGCCACAAATCATCAATCCCCTTTAGAATAACCGCTCGTCTGCGGAAATTTCTTCGAGCTGCTTTGTGTATTTCATTAACAATTTGCTGTTTAGCCATTATAAAGGTTTAACTAATAATTTATCCACTTCTGCTTTAGTATAGTACTTGCCTGCCAAATGAGTCAAAATTTCAGACGTCGTTGTTTTTAAAGTATTTTGCAAGTCTTTCACAATTTGAGATCGCATTTTAGCATTTGCTTTAAATAAATCTTTTATAATTTTAGTTGACAACTCATCTACATAATTCTTGTTGACAGCATCGTCTGATTCCACCGGAGTTCTAATTCCTTTCAGTCTCGATGTTTTTAAATCTAAATCACCGTTTTCCGATTTGAAGAGAACATTATCATAGCACTCAAATAATTCTGATAAACGCATTCTTTTATGAATATGATGTCCGAATTTGTCTACGTTCATTATTTTAAGTTCAAGGCGTATATTGTAATGAAAGGTTGACAGTAAAATGACTCAAGTACAATTTAAAACATATATTTATTTATTTTTAATTTACTTTCTCGTAGCTCTTCTATAATAGATAAAATTTCATTGTCTAATCCTGTGTTACCAGCTTCTCGAGATGCAGTAAGTAACTTTAATCTGTCTACCAGTTCATTTGGATCGTCCCAATACCTAATATCTACATCTTTACGCCACATTTTTGTTAAAGGCAAACCTTCTCCTTTCGGTTGACTGCCTAAAAGATTGTCAGTTATCTTAAAAAGAGGTTTAATAACTTGCAAATATTTTAGACCTTTATTACTTTTTATAGGTTTATTAGCTGTATAATCTCGACGATGTGCATTGGTATCAAGTAACATTGACTTATACTGTTGTTTATCACTCTCTGTTACCAAACTTAAATTTGGTTTCTTTTTTAACAGCAATTCCGTCAAACCAGGAGTATTTTTGTATTTGCGTTCCGCCACGATGATATTTTCATCATTGATTGTTATACAAGCAGAGCCTAGCTTCATTCTCCCCTGCTCTACTCTAACACCAAATGGAATAGGTGTTGATGCTTCTGAAGATACTGACCAGGACGATGTATCACCACTCGGGTCGTTTTCAACTACAGATTCGTATGATGAACAACTATCGATATCAGATTCATTTAAAGAGCTCATACTAATCTCAGGATTTTCTTGCTCATATTTTTTTAATTCACCTTCCTGCGGGAAAGAGGTTTGCTTACTGGCAATCAAGTTGAGTGGTTCAGTTCGTCGTTGCGTGTGCAAAAATCGCTATGTGTTTTTGACCTATTTTTCAAGAGCAAGTAAAAACCGATTTATTCCAAATATATCTGAGGTAGAGAAAAATACAATTCTACGGTAATATTATGATAATATTTACATAGTATAAGATTGCTTTTAAAACCATAACGTCAAGACCTAATTTACTAAAAAATTAATTGTATGGATTTGGCACATAGCGGAAATTATTTGGGTTCAAAATATTCGCCAAGTGTTTTAGAGCACATAGATGGGACGATGTAGTCAAAACTCGTGTTTTTAATGACACATAGCTATATAATAAAACAGCAATTTAGAATAAAAATCAAATTTTAATCATCAAAATTGCCAACATAGACGCTTTTCTTAGCTAATTATTTATAGGTATTATAAAAATAATAAAAAAGTTCGACAAATAAATGAACCAAAGAATAATTTATATTAATTTTTTATGAAAAATGTAGGTATACAAGTCAATGAAATTTTAAAAATTTAAATTATCATAAAATAAGTGGTAATCACGGTGCATGTACTGTTTTAGGCTTTGTAAATGGTTAAATTTTGTTGCATCAATTTTTAATGGACAATTGTATAAATTGGTAGGTTCTCTTATACCATTCATGTTTATTCTTCTTTGTGGTAAAGTATCCCAGTCATCAGAGTGACGTAATTTGTATTTTACTTCGCCATTAATGTATAGAAGCCCTCTTATATCGGTCACTGTGGCATCGCCAGCTTTTCGCCCCGGTCTTATACTAGAGTAATTACCAGGCACCGCCTCGTAATTTTTGAAAAAGGTGTAATCTAAATAATTAACAATGTAAGGCTGAGATGGCCGTGTTTGTCTCATTCGAGATACATAATCAGATGGCGAAAATATTGGAGGCTTAAATTTCTTCTCAAGTGTTGAATGGACACTGTCCACCTCCATCATGGTGTGCCCCTTTTCAAGTATAATTTGTTCGATTACAATGCCTTTCTTTGCACTAATATTAGCCAATGCGCTGGCTAGTATTTTGTTCTTATTCTGGTATGCACAACCATCTGATATCATAACTACTTTTTGTTTACCATTACAATATTTTTCAACAAAATCCACAATACAACTGGTTACATTATTAGCTGTAACTCCGCCATCGCCTTCATGCCAAATGTATAAATAAACATCTTTTGTATTTTTAACATAAATAGTGTAATTATGTAGTGCCAATTTCATTTTGTAATATTGTTCTGAAACTAGAAGCTTAGGACACAGTAACACGCTTTGCATATCCATTGACACTACAAGTACATCATCAGACATTTCTTCAATCGCTCTTGCTTTTGCTGTTCTTGCTTCATCTTTTTTAATTATATGTAGCTGATACATGTCATCTGAAATATTTCCTTGCTTGTGACTAACACAAATATCACACTGGTCTTTCCTTGGTTTATAAATCGATATCTTATGCCCACTAAGTATCTCTTGAAACCTCTTTCTCTTTACTGCATACTTATTATTTGTCAGGCACCAAGCAGAGTATACAGAATGCATGTGGCTGAAAGACTCAAACGACTCTTCTACATATACCCTGGAAGTATTTGCTCGGCAATAATGGCTTGGTACTTTTGGTACACACTCCAGCCATTCATTCACAGAATCAGACTTGAGAGTATTCGTGTCAGGGTTATTACGAACTCTATCAATTCTTCTTTTTTTACCTTCACCACTCTCTGTTATACTAGCGTTAGATCGAATCCATAATTGTAATGTATGTTTTTTTAAATCAAATGTAGCAAGAAAAAAATCTCTACAAACACGCACTTTCTCGCCATTCATGGTGGGCAAATAACAATCAAATCCAAAAGCCTTTTTTTGTACATTTACGCCAGATTTTCTACGTCGCAATACGTTTCGAATCTGAATTAACCCATTAATATAAGATTTCTTAGCATCCCATGTTGCCAACTGCCAAAAATATTTAAAAATATCCATCCGCACTACATCGTTTACAGCCCCACACAAAAAACTTCTGTCAGACAGCTTGGCAGGTCCATGATGACAAGGTTTCTCTCTCATAAGTCTACCATCTTTTGAAACTTCCTGTACTATAGAACTGTCCTCTACTTTAACTATCTTATGTCCTCGATAACTCTTTCCTAAAAGCCTTAAATTCTGATTATTTTTCCTTTTCCTTGTCTCAGACGTAATATTCTCACTCTCCTCAGTATCATTCTAAACTTCAAGTTCTAATACAACCGGCTCAAAACAACCTGTTTGGTCATTTAAGTGCAGCATAACATCACTGGCAGTAGAAGTAGTATCTAAACTATGTGGCAAAGAATTGTCTCGTGTTGTTACAGAACAACTAGCAGGCATGTCACACATATCAGCGCAAGCAGCAGTAACAGTTACAAAAGTTTGAGTTGTAGTTGTAGTAGACCCAGCAGATACTCTATCCATATCAATGATATCGTTTTGTTCGTATGCTGTGTCGACTTGAAAAGGTGTAGAAGAAATAGTTACTAATGTTTGTGAAGTAGCCGTACTAACTGAATCAATTGCTTCATTCGTTGCTGTACTAGTACCTACTACTTTCAGATTCGGCATTCATTCTACCGACATTCTCTGTCTGTTTGAAGTTAACTTGTGAAGTTGGTGATTGTGGGAACAGTACAGAAGATTCTTCTTCCAGCTCTGCAGCCAACTGTCTAACCGATTGTTCATCTTTCCTGCATAATGCTATCAGCTTACTACTCCTCCATAATCTTGACATCGTTAAAAATATCTGAAAGTTTAGCAATATAAAAAAGCGTTACATTTCACAGCCCAAGTTAGTTAAAGCGGCAAACGTTCACATTCATAATCATGATTAATTATTAAGTTTAGCTTGGTAGCTAGGTATTTAGGTAACATACAAACACAAGAACGAAAATTATAAGCAACAAACAGATAACCTGCCGAATCATCAGCCACTTTTAAACAACAAAAAGAACCCAAACAGCCTAGTAGTTCGCTCACGTAGGTAGATTGCATTGTAATTACTGCACTTAATATAACAGCTTAATATTAGTATTAGCTCTAAAACCCTCATACATGCTAAAATTTATAAGTACCTTACAAACGATACCCCTCTGTAAGTTGATAAAGGATAATTATTAGTAATGAATTAGTATACAATAGCGATTAATTTACTTACATGTTGCGTAGTTTTCAACTTTAGTACACTATCAACCTTTATAACACAAATTACTACTAAATAAATATTTAAATTAATTCCACAAACAATTTCTCGACCGATCTCATGAAACGCCAAAACTGCACTAACTAAAATCGTAGAAGAAATTAGCTATGTGACGCTCGACTTGTGCATTTCACGATGGTACAAGTTGAAACTTGTACACAAATATCGCTATGTGCCGATAAACACATGTCGGGCGCAACGGACCATAATTAAGTTCTAGTAATCGTTTTTAGCTATGTGATTTAAAACACATAATTATTTTTGAGGAACATTGAGGGTATTAACGTCACATGGCTATTTTTTAAAACTTCGTTAATATTGAGTTTTTCACAAATCGGTTTTTACATCTTGTGCGCATTTGAATAAGGATCAAAATGGCATAAAAAACAAAAAAATGCATAAAATCACATAGCGACTTTTGCAGGCGCAACGACGAGTTACGGGTCTAAAAACTGAATCAAGTGCTTGTTTATTATCAATCTCCATATCCTTCATCTTTCTAACTTTTTTCTTTACAGCTTCTGCAGCATCAACAATTTGTCTCTTTAATGATTTTTCCATAATGGTAAAACGGGTCGTGAGTGAATAAGCGCTGTCTGACGAATAACGCCATCGCAATGATCATGGTCTTAAATATTCATAAACTTAATCAAATACAACAAATGTGTCAAATTTATTTCTACCATCCGCTATTTTTAGAACAATCTTTATTAATTACTACATAATTGAAAGACTCATTCCATATTTTCGAACACATATTACGAAATTCGATCCAAGTCATATCAGTGTTCACATGTTCATCATAAACATGTCTCAAATTGATATCATCTTGTTTAAATAGTACTATCAAGTTTGCGTTGTCTCTTATTAGCTGCTTAGGGATTTTACTATAAGTTTGGTTCAGATAAAAGCAATCGATATATTTATGTCTTCCCATTGCAAAATAATCGCGCATGTTATTTTGATTTTCACAAGCAACGTCGTCAAATATAATAATAGAGTTTGGTTTCGCGTCTTGAACTTTTATTACTTCTTCATTACCTTGATATTTCTGAAGTGAAATACCAGGTACACGCTGCATAACTCTTTCCAAGAATATGTACTTGGGCTGATTTAAAGTTTTAGAATAAACGTAAACATTATTATATCGTAAACCATTTTCGTGTATCAGAAGACCAATTAGTAAATTTGTTTTTCCACAGTTCGAAGGACCGCAAATTATGCATCTTACTGTGTTAGGTAATAACGTTCCATGACGATAACTCGTTTTATTAAGGTCATTACAGATTGCGTTAACATTCAGTGACTGTGGTTGTTTAACAAATTTCATGATTAATGTCCGGGATGGATAGATTGGTAATGGGTTTACGGTATGAAAACATTTATATTTATATATAATTTTTATATTGAAATCAAATCAAATCAAAAATACTTTATTCACTAAGGTTACAAAATGCAATCCTTATGAACGTCTATCAAAATCTGGAATAGTATGAGTCTACATTTAATGCCAAGTTCTCAAAAAGTTAAGCCACTGAGAAAAGAACTTGGCAATAAAAACTGATGGCCACTTTTTAAATGCCAAACAATATTCCTTCGTATACAGTTATGCCAACAAGTAGGGTGGTGCAACCATACCCTACATCATGAAACTCAAGCAATAATATTTATATTGTAAAATAAATAACCATGATTTCATTGTGATTAGCCTCCTATGGTGTAGATGGGATCATCAACCTACGGATAGAATCCATCATGTCCAAGGTAAAGGCAACATGCGATCAGATTTGGTCAATAATAATTAAAAAAAAACATTAAATAATACAACATTTAGATTTTACAAATGTATTTATTTTTGTCACTCTTTAAAATACCATAATTACAATAATTTCTTATAATTTAAAACATATATACCTAGACATTAAACAATACAACATTTAGAATTTACAAATGTATTTATTTATTTTTTTTACTCCCTGAAATACAATATTACATTCATTTCTTATTATATATTTACTGACTACAATTATTATAACTTTCAGTAAAATTAGTACAAATATGACTTATGTCCCCATGACAATGTAGATATTTTATCTTTAAGAACGATACGTTTGTCATCATTGGAAGATAATGCAATTTTGTTGACAGCTTGAGTAAATACTTCATGTTTCAACGATCGAAATACAATATTCTTTTTTCGTAAAGATATATTATGCATCAATACTTTGTTATAATCTTTGAAATCAATTTTGTTTATGACAGATCTCTTAACCCCTTTTGCCTTTTTTAGTTCTTTGTCTCGAGTTTTCACACAGTATAGTTTAGATCTCAATCCTACAAACTCGACTATAATTTGCCCTCCTAGCTCATCCTTAAATAGACCAGGTATCTTGTTGTTTTGACAAATAATATTATATTCATTGTGTTCCTTATAGTTGCTGGTGTCGAAGTAAGATATAAAACTGGACTTAATATCTTTATAGACATCTAATGTTTCTATAGAATATAACAAACTATCAGTATCAGTATAACATAGTTTTAATCTAGACTCATAAAACGGCTTCATGATAGAATAATGAAAATCATACATATGATTTTTAGCTATTTCTAAAACAGTGAACCCTATGTAAATGGGTTTGTCTAGAACTACTAATTCTGATTTCATTTGAATAGCTACAAAGTTTTCCGTAAAAACAGTGGAACTTTGATAATTTAATCGTGATATTAATTGTTCAGCAGTGTAATATTTTTTAGTTTTATTTCTAGTATCAGTCCACTGGTTCACTAAATGAACATTGAGTCTGTTTTCAGTGTTTTCTAATGTTTTTCCAAAAATGCTATTATTCAATAATTTGAAGAAATCCTGTTCGAACGTAGACTTAGCTTTCTGTCGTAATTTTGTATTTAAATCTATGTACTCCTTCAAAAAGGGATGTTGTTTGAATTTAATTACTCTATGTACTTTTTTTAATTGCAAACCGTGTCGTAAGCACGTTTTTAAGTGTACATAATGAATTACATATTTAAATTTATCATACAGATTGGGAATTAATTTTGGATTTTTAGAGCCACAAGGAGTAAATTTTTCTGGACAAAAAGGTAGATCGTTGTGTGATTCATGTAAATGTTCTGGATAAATTAAGTCGACTTCTAAAATATAACCATATTCAGAGTTATCAGGTACCTTAAAAATATTTAGTTTTTCGATTTCAGCTTGAGTAATTAATTTGAAATCAGAATATGGTAAATATGAACACATTGCAAAGCCATACAAATTATTACAATCAATATACAATAAATAATTATCAGGGATTGATGAATTATAATTTGGTAGATACTTGTTATTTGCTTTAGAGTACCTATTAGAGCAAAGGCATACCCCACCCCGAATACCGCTTTGAATCATACGTATTATTTCCAAGTCGTCTATAAGTTGCAATTGCACCTTCGTTTTAAGTAACATTGCGTCAAAGCTTGAGCAAGGCTAGGAGCAGTTACATAAAATGCAGGATCTAATCTATAATTAATTTTGCATGCGCGGCGGAAATTTTCAAAAATATCTGTTAATAAAATGACATCTGTTTTAAGATAAAGATCTGTATATTCTCCTAAATTTTTTAAGTGGAATGCCTTCCAGATGCGTTGTGCATGTAAATACTTTGATTCAGAGATAATGTTATCGGTTAAAGTATTATAGAAGCTATGTCGAGGTGGTAATCGATCCTCGTTGTAACTATTCCAAGTTCTCATGTATTCATAAGGATAAACTCCTTTGCGCCTTAATAGATCAATATGATCATCTTTAGGATAAAAGTAAGATAAATGAACAAAATCATCCCTATTTAGATTTTCAGCCAATTTTTCCAAGCTAGTGCATAAAAATTTAAAAGAATCAACAAAACGAACTGGTATATATTCTTGATTACCTACCTCAAAAAATTTTGTAAATGTTACATAATTCTCTTTATTTTTTGATATTACTTTAATTCTGCCTGGTGTTTCTCCTAACTGTCGTATAAATAAGTGGCTGTCATATCCTGATAGGTTGTGGAAAAATATAGGAACAAATTTCGGTAACTGAAATTGAATATTGCAGAAATTATGGCTAACCCCACGAAAACGTCCCGTTAGGTGGCAGTGGTCTTTTACACGGTCATCGAACAGTAACCCATCACAAATATAACAGTTTTTAAAGGCGTCAACAATATTTTGCTCTTCACTTGTTAACTTAGACATCGGAACGGATTTTTTCAAAATATTATATATTTTGGTAACATCTTCATGCAGATATTTTATAAATAATTCAACGCAATCTTGACCACGATATGTTACATATCTGTTGAGAGAACTATCATAAGAGCACATAATGTAGTAACCAAACGCGGCTGGTAAATGTTTTTGTAATACAGTTGTATATTTCGAATTAATTTCAGCACTATTCGATGGGGGATGTAATAAAGATTCAAAATCAGCATAGATGACGAAAGGCATATCTTGCATTCTTTCGTAATGCTTAAATTGAATTGCGGCGCCTGGGTCCGGTAGAACAGTTCTAATACCACCACAAATATGACCACTTAGTTTATCTTCGTTATGAAAAAAATATCATACAGTCATCACAAAAATATATCTTTTCGTGGTGTTTTGTAAGCTGACTTCTAAGCAATCTACTCATTTTTTTTATTAAACAATAATGTTTATAGTTATTTTTTTCTATTATTAACAAATTAACATGATGGTTTTTTCTATAATCTGTTTTATATAAGGGTCCAACAATGCTTGTTTTATTACCAAGACCATAGACATTAACACTAATATTTTTATTATTTTTTTCAAATATTTTAATGTCTGAAAATCCTACCGGAAATGTCATATCCTGAGTGTTTAGTATATTTTCAAAATGCGGATATGAAGAAGTTCTATGAGCATTGTTTTTAACGGGAAATAATGCTGCTACTATACTCCATAAAAAACAGAACGCATCGTTATTTTGTATATTTATACATGCGTGTTTAGATTTGATCCATTTAGGTAATTCAATAAATCGTGAAGCTCTTAAAGGATTATGTTTATTAATATTGACTTCTAAGTATAAATTTTGCAAAAAAGCCCAGCCACTATCTTTTTCTTCAAATTCATCGATCTTTGTCGTAATACTGTTAACTACGTATGAAAATAATTTATTGAAATCGTAATTTTTATAAAAAATAATATTTTTCGTCGCAAATGATTTCATTTCACAAGTATCATTTTTTGGTAATGTAAATTCTGCAAAAAGTTCAAAGTTAACTTTAATAGAATCATGTGTAGTTTGAAGTGTCGCGAGCAACTGTTTCACACGATGGGATAGACTCATCAAAAAATTGGTTGGCGGAATACTTTCATTGCCTTCGTTCTTTTCTAAATTGTGCACTCTGTATGATACAATACGATTCTTAAACGCGCTGCTTATTTTATCAATGCCACCAATTAATGTAATAGAATTATTATTTTTATGTATATTACTTCGTAAATGAGATGCAAATACACTACTCTTAATAGATAAACCACAAACTGTACAATACACCGTTCGTTTGGACATGGCTATAAAGAAATGTCGTAAGTAAAATAGAAAAAAAACAAAGTTTATCTGCAAAATAATGAATACTACTCAAACTGTCAACCAAAAAATCTAAATTACACTATTCTCTTATTATTCGTTATATAATCGTCGTATAATCGTTGATTGATGTTACGTGTTTAAATAATTAATATTTTTATAAAATTACAGATAGTGATGCATAATAAGAAGACAGATAATCTAATAGGTAGATATTAGAGAGTGACGGAGAATAAAAAATAAAAACATCTAATCTTTTTTGTCCGCGTAGAAAGTGCCCTCACCACCAAAACGGTCCCGACACTCTCTAAGGACCGTTTTCAACGGCTCCAACTCCGGACAGTCCGACTGTCCCTGATATTTAAGGGATACAATTGCACGTTTCCAACGGTCCTTGGGATCTACCTGTAGTATGTCTGCGGTCTTAAATATTTTAATTTCTACGTACACGTCACCCTCGAAGTTTGCGGTGCGACGCACCACCCCGTTGGCAACACGTCTCGACAGCGACGACTGCAGAACCGGAGCACGAGTCGTGGTTATCTCTTCGTCACTGTCCGAGAATTCCCACGCTTTAGCTCCTTTCCGGTACTTTTTTGTCGCAGGAGTTTGGAATGGCATCGACCGCTTAGACTTCTTGGCTATGTTTTTAGACCTGTAATTATAGAGAAATAATACTTTAGTATAAACAAACATAGGTATATTGCATGCACAACACACTCTTGCATTTAGTGTGTTTAATTCTCTCGATTTTAGCTGAAAATAACTAACATTGATGTTCATGACAGCCGGGACCGACGGTTTAACGTGCGTTCCGAGGCACGGAGCAAGAGATAATTAACAGATTTATTCGTACATAACTTCGAAAAATCATATAACATTCCGAAAAGTCATTTAGTATAAACAGTAGTTACTAATTGAAGATGAATAAACAAATTAAATACATAGGTACTTTGTTTTCGATATGGGTATCTCTTCGGAGTAAGAATCAGCTTTCCTGCTTGCTTTGGCAGGACGCTTATTGTAGCATTCTGAATACTCGGAGTCCGACCTGTAATTAAATACGAATTGAACACAGTTATTATACGTACATATCTTCAACCAAACTGCACCGGTCTAAAATTAGCACTGAACAGATTAATACTTCGCAAACGATTTCTAAATAGAAAAAATATAATTATAATGGTACATTTTTTTTTTCACCTATTCTATGATACCCCTAACGAAGTGTGCACGAGATAAAATACAAAATCGTTTCCTAGATACTGTGTACAGACTTTTGCACTTAGTACATATGTTTAATTCTCTCGATTTTAGCTGAAAACTGGGCAATGGTAGTGAGCCATATATTATATCAGCACGAGATAAAAAAACAACTAATTTAAATGTATTGATGTATAAAATGAAGTAAAAAACTTACGAACATTATTGTATGATGAGTAGATTTTCGAGGTGTGGAGTAGGGCAGGGGCAGGCTGGCGACGATTTCGACGAGCGAGCGATAATTTTGGTGCAGCAACCACTGACGAACGGGCGATATGGCGCAGTAACAGACCTAGGTACTTGTAGCTAGTAAGCGGTGGCGAAAGCGGCGCGGAAAAGATTTGATAATTAAATAAACGGGGTATTTAAAGTTTTCTTATCTGAGGTTGCAAACAATTTGTTTTTTGTACAACTATTGTTCTTTTATGTTTTTTAAAAAAGACAACTCCCGCACTAGAGAACAAGCTCTGTGTCGCTGGACACTTTACAAACATACAATTTAACGAACACAAATTACACCCAGACTCAGAACAACTGTTTGTGGGTCAAACAAAGTTTTGTTCTGGGTTGGATAGAACCCGCAACCTCGTACACAGCATGCGCATACTGCGGGCACTGGACTACCAAGGCATCAAAACTTTTAAATTTTTCTTACTAAATGTACCAAAAATTATTTTATATACAACCATTAAGTTGACGACCACGGTATTAAAACCTCGTAAATTTCGTAATGTGTCGAATTACACATAATTATGCACTTTTCATGTTTGTACGAAATCCTACATACAGGGTGATTGGTAATTAGAGCATAATCTTGTAGTGGGTGGTAGTACGGGTCATTTGAAACATTTTTGTGTTTATTATACACTCATAGGGTTACGTACCAATTTGCTCTTTTAACTCAAAATATCACCATAGCACTTGTTGTACACTTTATAAAAAATGCTTTCAAATGCGGTATAAAACTTTATCACAGATCGTCTAACGCGAAGATATTACAAACAAGGGTAAAATAAAAAAGTTGTAAATTCGATAATGCACTGTAAAAAATCAAGTTAAACTACTTAATAAACCTTTGAAAATGTAAGTATGTATTTCATCGTCCTGTATACAAATAAAAAATCTGCATAATTAACAAATCAAAAATTTACATTATAATAAATGCACTTTTGCAATGTTGCAAGAATGTAATCGAACACCTCATATCCGTTCTATGTACATAGGTACGTATTGCGACATACCTATGTACCATATTAATAACATAAAACATATCATCACGCCTTTATTCCTCAAAGGGGTAGGCAAAAGGTGTATTACTACAGCCACTTTTCGCCTGATATGTTTCTTTTTCTTTATTTAAAAAAGACAACTCCCGCAGCAGGGTACAAGCCCTGTGTCGCAGGGGGACTTTACAAACATACATTCGACGGACACAAATTACAACCACACTCAGGACCAACATTTATGAATCTCACAAAGCTCTATCGCGCGCGGGGATCGAACCCGCGACCTCTTGCACATCAGTCGTACACACTCCCGCTGCGCCACCGAGGCTGTCATGTTAGGCCCCATATTGTATAGGGAGCGAGCTAAACGACAAAATAGTGGGACCCCACCAGATATTGCGAATATCATGCGATAAGCATTTAATACAATAATTCTACTATTTCATACTTTCATAGTAAAATTCTACACTCATAAAATTACAAAATATTCAACAAAGAAAGTGATTATTAAATTAACAAAATACATGGAGATATCTTAAACTAACCACACCAAATTTTAATATTATATAGTACAACTACATTTGAATCGTTATTATACTTTTAAAGAAAAACCCAATATCACTTTTTGTCTGACCCGGGAATCAAACCCGAGACATCGGCGCGTACTATGCACTCAGCTACCGAGGCAGTCCATGTGGATAGACGTGTCAAGTAACATGAGCATGCGTGATAAGAATGCGGCGAATAAATTATTATCCCACACCAATGTACAATACGCAATTTTAGCAATAAACAGGCGCGTGTAAATGCGAAACCCTTAGTTGTCATTTTTATGTCGTTATGTACGAGGTATAATACGTACCCGACATAAAGTAGTATCAATCATTTAGGTTTACATTGAATACGATCATTTTAAATATTGCATGGTTTTACTTCACTGTTCGTTTATAAGGCAAGACATATTGGTTAGCAATCATTACTCTCTCGTGCTGATATAATATATGGCTAACGACCATTGCCCAGTTTCTGGTTTTCAGCTAAAATTGAGATAGTAATTAATAATAAACCATTTATTTCAGGCAACAAAGTAATACATAAAATAAAACAACTTAAAAAACTACACGTGAAGTTATGAGTCTGTACACAGTATCTATAGTTCAGGTGTCCTCGAGCCAATCTGGTCACGAAAATGGCTATACGTGTTAACGTAATGCCTAAGTACGTGGAGAGACATGAGACAATCTGTCCTGAATTTTAAATTACTGATTTAAATTAAAATTTAGATGTCCTCGAACCAACCTGGTCACAGAAAAAAATATTTTGTGGAGAGACATGAAACAATCTGTTCTAAATTTTAGTTTAATGTATACAGTAACTTATGACTTAGCGTGATTTAAAAAAAGGTTCTTTTTAGGGCCACCATACGAATCATAGTCGCATCAAAGATATGAGTCTGTACACAGTATCTTATAGTTCAGGTGTCCTCGAGCCAATCTGGTCACGAAAATGAGTATACGTGGAGAGACATGAGACAATCTGTCCTGAATTTTAAATTACTGATTTAAATTAAAATTTAGATGTCCTCGAACCAACCTGGTCACAGAAAAAAATATTTTGTGGAGAGACATGAAACAATCTGTTCTAAATTTTAGTTTAATGTATACAGTAACTTATGACTTAGCGTGATTTAAAAAAAGGTTCTTTTTAGGGCCACCATACGAATCATAGTCGCATCAAAGATATGAGTCTGTACACAGTATCTTATAGTTCAGGTGTCCTCGAGCCAATCTGGTCACGAAAATGAGTATACGTGGAGAGACATGAGACAATCTGTCCTGAACTTAAGACTTGTGTATGCAGATCTTATAACTTAAGCGTGATTCAACAAACGGCCCTTTTCAGGGCCGCATATGAATCTTATGAACTTATTACAGTTTATGTTTCTATGACGAACAGACAAGAAAGTCTTTTAACATGCCAGATTTTTGTATTACGTATTGAGCATTCAAGAACAGTTTTACAAGATTTTTGTATTACGTATTGGGCATTCAAGAACAGTTTTACACGACAGCGAACGTAGTGAGCGGGGAGTCGTGTTAAACTGTTCTTGAATGCCCAATATATACCTACTCGTACTACATTAAAACATAATAGTATCTTTTGCATGGCACCAATAATCTGCAACAAAATACCGAACAATATTAAACAATTAAATATTAAACAGTTCAAACGTCAGCTAAAACTATACCTAATCGATAAAAGTTTCTACACTGTCACTGATTTCTTGACCGATTCGACATAATATAATTACTATCGTGTACCTACCCCGGAACCCACAACCATGACCTACAAAATGACTATGACATTTCGTATACCTCTAATTTTTAAGCTTAAGATATTAATTTTTAAATGTTGACTATAATTTTACAATATCACTTATCTATGTGACTTGTGTTTATAATTTAAATAATAATAATATAATAATATCTTGGGACAACTCACACAACGCTATCTGATCCCAAACTAAACATAGCTTGTACTATGGAAACAAGACAACTGATGAACTTACTTATATATTTCTAAATATATACATATTATAGATAAATAACACCCAGACACAGAATAAACCATCGTGTGCTCATCACACAAAGTTTTATCCTGGGTGGGGATCGAACCCACGACCTCTTGCGTAGCAGTCGGACACACTCCCACCGCGCCACAGAGGCAGTCTATAATATATAATAGGCAATATTCTGCTAATTTAATTTTCCTATTTGACATGTCTTTATAATTTAATAATGATTTTCTAAATGCTTTTATAATTACATTTTTATTACTTTTTCTATTTCTACATTTAATTTAATAATGTTAATTTGTTTTATATTATGTTATTATTAAATGTTTAAATTTATGATATATTAGGTTTTGTCATGCATGTCATTTACAACATTTTTAACATTGCCTTTTTGTATGCCTACAATGGCAAAACATGTAGCACATACACAAAAATAACACCTTGCATGCAAGTTTTTATATCTTGTACTGTATACACATGTTTTATACAAAATAAAGAAATAAAAAAAAAACTAAATCTAACTAACGTTATTGATTGGTTGCTAAGCAACGCGAATGGCGATATGTTATCAATGTTTTCTTATGAAGTTATTACTTAAAATTATCGTTCGTAAACCGACTTTATAAACAACCATTTTTATTTCTAATTTTGATGTACCCAGTGTCATTCTTACAACTGAGGCGAATATAATGATACTTCTCAAGCTAAATTCCATCATATAAACTACACTTTATGCTTGAATAATTATTTATTCTCAACTGACACCGATTTACAAAATAACACCAAATCAATGTTTCTTTAAAGGTGGCCACTGTCTATATGTTCATTTGGAAGCCTTCGGAATGGACGCATTCCGAATAGATGTACGCAAAATTATGGCACATTGACTATACTTCCATTTGGACGTACGTCTTTCATTTGTAGGTACGCAAAAAGGTTATACTAAAGACTGCTGTTAATACTATGAATTTGTTTCAGGAGAAGAAAAGAGAACAAGTTTGTTATTTTGCGAGACGGTCTTTCTCTTTTGTGACTATGGTAACCATGGTTTGACACTATGCTTAGAAATAGAAAGTGGGTCTTTTTATAAGCGAGACGAAATGATAAACCATACGTTACGACGAAATGACACAACTACTATAAGCTTCTGGACAAACGTCAGTTTGGAATTCCAAAACCGAACGACTTCAATTCAAATGAATTACTTTTTTGACAATTACGATAAGTTTTTGACAGACGTCTACCTCATTTGAAATGATGGAAGGATCGTCAGTAACTCCGAGCCATAACTCCGAAACGAAAGTGGCCGTCAAACGCCGCCATGCCGTACCAACAAGTCTCAGGGTGACCGTTATGACGTCACGATCGCCACTGCTCGTCAACAATCAAGCCATGTTCTAGAGCGTGCCTAAGTAATAAACATTTAACAAACACATATATTTATTCCTTCTTGCGCAACAACTAACTCAACACAAGTCGTGTCGGACTAAGGCGGGTCCACTGTAATTTCAAATATGTATAACTATTTGAAATTAAAGTGGATCCGACAAATAACAAATCCGCGTTAATCCGACAAGTGTTGCAAGACGTTGTCGGACTATCGAATTTGTTGGATTATAGAGTACTGCCATAGACCCGGACTTTTTTTGTAAGAGACTAACTTGTAATCCGACAAATAAGAAATCGAAGGATTATACAGTGCCACAAAAACCCCATAATCCGGATTTTTTTGAAAGAGAGTACCTTGTAATCCGACAAATAACAAATCAAAGGATTATACAGTGCCACGGACCCCCCATAATCAGGATTTTTTTGAAAGAGAGTACCTTGTAATCCGACAAATAACAAATCAAAGGATTATACAGTGCCACGGACCCCCCATAATCAGGATTTTTTTGAAAGAGAGTACCTTGTAATCCGACAAATAACAAATCAAAGGATTATACAGTGCCACGGACCCCCCATAATCCGGATTTTTTTGAAAGAGAGTACCTTGTAATCCGACAAATAACAAATCAAAGGATTATACAGTGCCACGGACCCCCTATAATCCGGATTTTTTTTAAAAAGAGTAACTTGTTATCCGACAAATAACAAATCAGAGGATTATACAGTGCCACAGACCCCTATAATCCGGATTTTTTAAAAAAGAGTAACATGTAATCCGATAAATAACAAATCAGAGGATTATACAGTGCCACAGACCCCGATAATCCGGATATTTTTGAAAGAGAGTACCTTGTAATCCGACAAATAACAAATCAGAGGATTATACAGTGCCACAGACCCCCTATAATCCGATCTTTTTAAAGCGAGTACCTTGTAATGTGATAAATAACAAATCAAAGGATTATACAGTGCCACTGACCCCCTATAATACAGTTTTTTTTTTAAAGTAACTTGTAATCCGACAAATAACAAATGAAGGGATTATACAGTGCCGCAGACCCCTATAATCCGGATTTTTTTTAAAGGAGTGTGCCTTGTAATCCGACAAATAACAAATCTCATGCATGATAATGTACAGTGATAGAAATGCCGGATTACAAGGAGCTCCGGATTAACCAGGGGCCGGATTACTGTATGTTAATATAGCTATTTCTATATCCATATTGACCCTGAAAAAAATGAGTGTGACTTTAATCACGTCTGATAGCAGCAATGTCTATGGTTCAAAATCCATTAAGGCGTTTAAAAAAGTTTGATAAAATAATTATATAATGTTAGTAAAAATTTACTTACGAATTAATGTTAGTATAACAATAAATTTGTGTTTATTTTATTCATAATCAATCTGCTACTGCCTCTGTGGCGCGGTGGGAGTGTATCCGACTGCTACGCAAGAGGTCGTGGGTTCGATCCCCACACGGGACACCACTTTGTGTGATCCACAAATTGTTGTTCCGAGTCTGGGTGTACTTTGTGTCCGTGACTTGTATGTTTGTAAAGTCCCCCCCAAACCCCGGGCTTGTACCCTAATACGGAAGTCTAATTAAAAAAATAATAATAATAATAATCAATCTATAGCGTAGTATGTAGCTGCACCCATCGGCGTATCATCGGGGTCTTCCACTGATCTGTGAACATACATAAGATAGTGTTGGTGCTGGCGTGGAGACGCGTCATCAGGTAGGGCACCCTTTTCTCATTAGGGCTGCAATTCGAATTTGATGATAGTACATGAATCCAGAAAATCTTATACAGACTCCCTTTTTTTGAGGCAATCGTGTAATACATAAAAAAGGTTGTTTGTCATCGAATTAACTTTATGAAGCATCTAAATTATTTGCACATGTAATATAATCTATAGCCCGCGGCTCAGAAAAGGTCAATAGTCTCATAGCAACCATGAATACATTTGTGAGAGGTAAAAAATCTGTGTTACTCTTCTTCTATACTTATAATAAATCTGTAGAGAGGTCAATTCTGTACATGAAATATATTTCCAAAATAACTATCAGGGGGTGATTAGGGATCGATACTGATGCCAAAAATGCAATCAGTAAAATTTTTGTCTGTCTGTCTGTCTGTCTGTATAACCGTTATAGAAACAAAAACTACTCGACGGATTTTAACGAAACTTGGTACAATTATTTTTCATACTCCTGAGTAGGTTATAGTATACTTTTCATCACGCTATAATCAATAGGAGCAGAGCAGTGAAGGAAAACGGGAGAAGTTACTCCATTTTTTAAGCTTTCGTCGCGTGTGCAACCGTAATGGTTAAAGCTACACAGAAATCATGTATGACGGAAATGTTCTCCTTAAAATTATATTAAAAATATCCCACGACAGCATATGTCTATCTTTTATGGTTGACTCACAATATCACGTGTAACTCCCGATAGCTTAGTAGTTCGAAGCTTTCTGATTATATTTGTCTATTTTTACGTTTATAACACTCTCAGTCATCCCTAATTAAAAAAGTTAACATAATTAACTATTCCATAAAAAATAATAATAGAAATCGGTATAGAAACACCAAAGTTATACATGAAATACGCTAATAATAAGCCATCGCGCGTGAATACTGAATCATGCTATCTATCTATATCTATAATAATATATACATATAATAAAATTGTAAATTTCACACAAAATATTGGGAAATGTTCGAAAAGAGTATTTAAACACATTCCTACATTTTTAGAAATGTCTGTCTGTCTGTCTGTTTGTTTGAACACGCATCACGCAATAACTATTGGACAGATTCGGTTGAAATTTTGTATGTGTAGTCTGGATTAACATATAGGCTATAATTTATCACGCTATTTCCCGTAGGAGCTAAGCAATGACGAATAATGTCTGTAGCTATTTATCGTTATAAAACAATAACTACTTGACGGATCTTCATGAAAATTTGCAGTTTTATTGTAAATACTATAGGTCATTACTTGCACTAAATCACTAAATCATTATGCTATCGTCTATGGGGAGTGAGCAGCAACGTATGTTTTGTCGAACCATTATGGTTTTTCACAATTTTTTCCACAATAAGACATTATTTACAATTGTAACCCATGGAAACAATAACTTCACGCTAAAACTATTAGGAGCTAAACACAACATTTTCAATTTTCTTAAGATCAGCTATTTTAACCGCGTTTGCATCAGCTGAGGTGGTCTATTGGCATAAGTAGCGGTATTAAACGAGCGAGGTCGGAGGATCGACTCCCTAATTGCGAGTCTCTTTTTGTGTTGTGTTAAAATTATTTTTATTCTTTTTTTTAAGTATTTTTCTAAATGTATACTTATTTATACAAGCTTTTATTTTCGACTCGACGAACGCAGTTAACTGCGCGTCATAGTGTGAACTGCAGGACACATTTGAACATCGACATTTCGAACGCACATTGCGGTCCGTGGAGACACATCCAGGACCACTCCTGTCTGAGGGCCGGCTGTATAAAATACAAATGCCACATTGCGCTATATTATAGCGCATCTGACGGCTCCGAAAACTACGAAAGTAGTCTCCGGTCCGTTCAAATATAAACGATATATACGACTTCGTGATATACTACGACAGTTGTATGTGTGTGTATATTGTCTAACGACACAGACGCGACGCGTGCGCGCCGGTTAACAAATTTTCATATTAATAATCACTTCCAATAGACACCTTTATCATTGTTTTGCATGAGTAGTAATTATGTTATAAATGTAGAAATGAAAAACAATATTACATTACAAATAAACAGTAATTACTTAATATTTTCTAGAATTTATAAATGTTAATTGCTTAAAAAAAATGAAAGATTAAGTCCGCGTTACATCAAAATAAAACACGTGGCGCCATTTGTGATTCGATTTCTTCTGAGTTGCAAAATTGCTTACCTACAAATGTTAATAAACTTTCGCGATTTGTACACATTATGAAAATATATGTATTACGGGTCTTGATCGCGTGAATAATTTAAGGTTAAATACCTTGCTTACCTACGTTTAATATGCATGATAGTTTAATATAAAATCATCAAGTATAAAAATAAACTTATCCAGTTTTGAAAATAGATGGCGTTTAAATACAAATTAAAAATAATCAGGATAATTGATTTAAAAAAAAAAACTGAAATTCTTACGTAGAGGGATATGAATATATGATGATCTTAATTTGCGACAGGTTGACACACCTATTTTTAAATTCACAAATGTAGACATTATAAAATAATATTTTAATCTTCTAAAGTGAGTGAAAAAAAATATTGAAATAAGTTTAGAAATAGTACCTATTTAAACACAAAAAAAGATATCTGAGTATATCTTTTAGAAACATTTGAATGTTGTTTGTTTGTTTAAACATTGCATTCCCGCGGTACAAACACGGACACAAAGTAGGTGTACTTTAGACTCGGAAAAGATCGCTCGGGCAGGACATAACCTGCGATCATAGGGAATCTGTGAGAGTTTTTTCGAAGGAGCGGCTAGGTACCTCCGATTAAAAGGTCCGATTTAAAAGTGTCGGAGCCGAAGTTGGAGTCGGAGGTTTAAAATCAATCGGAATTTTCGACCTATCGGAGTCAGAATCGAAGCTCCTTAACTCAAAATTTCGCACGATTAATTGGGCGGTTTCGAGCTTCATTTAACTCGAAACCGCCCCAGTACTCGCGTGGTGGGGGAATTTTTCAATATTAATAGTATTTGATGTGATGCAAATCACTTTTTTGTCGAGGTGTGGTCGTGGGAATTTTAATAATTTGTCTTCTAACCGTCTGGCGCCATAAACTTTGTCGCCCTTCATTTTGCTGCACTGGGCATTTGCTTGGCTTGCCCTGCCATATGTTGGGCCCTGATTCAAGCTAGGCCCAAATATCCATAGATGCCACAGAGCATTGTGGAGCATGTTTACAATATGTTTTACACAGAAGTTGAATTGTAATATAAACTACCTTAATATAAACCCAACTTCCACGCGAACGAAGTCGCGGGCACCGCTAGTTTAAGAATATAAAAGTTACAATATCAGTTTTATAACAGACTAACACATTTATAATATTATTGTAAATGTGTAAGTATGTTGTTATACATTAACGCTTATACAACTGTATACTTTTAAGATAGAGTAGAAAAAAAATCAGCTTCCTAGGTTTAATGGTTTGGGGTTTAAAGCGGCGGTAGCTTAATGCGGCGTTGGGCACGCTCAATGTAGGGTTCCGTAGCCCCCCCCCCAACCGAATAATGCGGCTTAAGAAGTGGGTTTGCTGTCGTTTTTGTTTCATACTTACAACATTATACCTCATCATCATCATCAGCTTATCGCAGTCCACTGCTGGACATAGGCCTCACCAATTGCACGCCACTTTGTTCTGTCTTCGGCTTCTCGCATCCAGCTCCTGCCAGCCGATTTGCGTAAATCATCACTCCACCTGGCCTGAGGGCGTCCTACACTACGTTTGCCGAGACGCGGTCTCCACTCAAGAACTCGTTTACATAATACCTACTTAATAATTTCCAATGGAATTTGTACGAATATTTTGTTATTTCGCAATCCCGGTTTTTTTTAAAGTCCTATATAATGATACCCCACACGATAGGGTAGGTAAGAAAGAAATGCTTTTCAAAATTTCATTCCTTGACTTTGTCAGGATAAGTAGTATGTATATCCATGCAAAATGACAGCCTACTAGCACTAACAGTCTCTGAGCTGAGCTGTGGACGAATAGACAGACTAAAGGTTCTGTTTTGACGATTAAATGAATTTCACTTTTGAATGAAAGATGACTACATTCCGATCATTCCAGGAGGCCAATACACGTTTTTAAAGCAGAACAGTTGCAGTGCAGTTAAATTTCAATTAAAACGGCCATTTTCGTATTCTTGTAAATTTAAGATCGATCTCAAAAACGCTTGCGACGCATACTTGACGCAAAGGTATTTGAGATCGATCCCAAAGTTACAAGAATACAAAAATGGCCGTATTAATCGAAACTTAACTGCAACTGAACTGCAACTGCACTGCTTTAAATACGTGAATTGACCCCCTGATCGATTCCACCTCTTAGACAAGTTTTATCGTATGTTAGCGCTTATAGATGCAAGCAACCATCGACATCTGAAGTTTTCATCGTACGATCAAGTCTTGGAAAACTGTGGAAGTTCTACGTCCTATATCTTGGTATCTCCCGTCTCAATTATTATTAACGAGAGCATTAAATATGCATGCATGAAGAAATGCAATACCGTGAATAATTTATGTTTGGAGTTAATAGTTAGGGAGTGATAATCTATTCAGTAGGTATTATTTATATAATACTTGGCTAGCTTTTGTACGCGACTTCATCTATATGCTTGGTCGCATGAATTTTGAAATGCAGTAGTTTACTGTTTTTCCTTAAGATTGGTGTATCGAGATGGAACATGTAAATATCTTTACCACTGATTTGAGAGAACCCGGAGTAAAATCGATGTTTCTTTGTCACGGTTTAGGGCTTAATAAACAACAATATTACTCCAGTAAAATAACCTATAGGTGGTAAAGGTTTTAAGTTGATTATATATTAAATATTTTAAAAAAATGATATTACAAAATTATAAATCATCCTGTATAGATCGGTTTTGTCAAGGGGAGAAAAGAAGCAATTTCTTTTACACAGAAAGATAAGGCTCTATGCGTGAATCCGTTCCATTTCCATATAGAGGGTGTTACTTTTTAATTCGCCACCGAATTAGCAAAAAAATCTTATTGTGTACTGTCTCTTCCAATCAGTTTTGTCAGAGTTTCCCGGTTAATAGCTTCACACATTATCGCTATTTCAAACTAGATTATGAACGCCTCTCTGCGAGACTAAGGATAGTATGGACGTTCTCTCACGGTGCCAATTGGGTCATCACTAATCGGCAACGAATATGCAGCCTGAACCTAGTGTGTATAAAAGCTTTGATTGCGTGAAACATGGTGATATTGTTGATACTGACTAAGGTATGCAATTAGTGCTAGTGTAGTGCCAATTTTGGATTTTACCTGTAAGAAAATAAAACTATGAATTGAATGACGTAGTGTAGGACGCCCTCAGGCCAGGTGGAGTGATGATTTACGCAAAACGGCTTGCAAGAGCTGGATGCGAAAAACCGAAGATAGAACTAAGTGGCGTGCAATTGGAGAGGCCTATGTCCAGCAGTGAACTGCGATAGGCTGATGATGATGATGATAAATAACTCTGGTATCTTTGAGAAGCGGCGGTAGCTTAATGGCTAAGTCATCGGTCTCGCAATCGTGAGGTCGCGGGTTCGAATCCTACCCATTATACTACCAACGTGAACCCACTCCAAACACAAGCCTTTGAGCTTAGCTGGAGGGGTTAACAAGAATGCTAGTAATGTGAGACTCATCCCTTAATGTTAGTAATCTTTAAAAAAAAATCTTTGCAATAGACGAAGTTGTTTTATAAGCGCCGATGCAAAAGGGTGTTAATTATTTATTTATTTATATTATGGAGGTCCAACAGCTTATTCTATTTTAAAAATATATTACAAAATAAACATCAGAGAGCCAATTACAGGACCTCGCGTATAGTAACATAAAACTAAATTTAACAATTTTTACAGCAGTTTGCAACTCATTTATAAAAACACACATATTATAATCTACAATATATAATCATATCCTAACATTAAAAGTTAGATCAAGTATTTAAATTTCATCTGTACCTACATATAAGTAAAAAACATTAGTATAATAATAATGGAAATCAAAATTATGAGAAAAACTTTTCGCTCATTCGCCGTCTTGCTACTGGGAAGCTTGTGCTAAATAGATCCAAATTTATATCTGACGCTATTGTGTTGAAGCTGTTGCTCGCTCTGTTGAGGAAAGAATTTTGCCGACAATTGGAAGAAGAGAGGGGTATATGCAAAGGTTTTATAGACCTGAGAAGCTTGGATGGTGCATTGAAATTAAGTTTCGCTAAGATTTCAGGACAATCTATGACGTTTGTGGCAATTTTAATTATGTAACACACGTCAGCTATATGCCTTCTATCGACAAGAGTCATTAGATGGAATTTTCTGCAAAGCATTAGGTAGTCTGATGATTTAAACGGGATTCTCAAACGATAGCACATGTACTTCATGAATTTGATTTGGATTCTCTCAATTCTCGTGATGTATGTGTCGTAACGAGGGTTCCATATTTGCGAGGCGTATTCCAAAATACTCCTAACGAAACTACAGTACAGGACTTTCCAAGTTTTAGCGCTACTGAAGCAACTCGAGGATCGCATAATAAAGCCCAGAGCCCTGTATGCCTTTGATACAATGTCATCAACATGTTGATCAAAAATTAATTTGTAATCATGGATGACACCAAATCACGCGTAGCATCGCTTCTAGGCAGAGGTTGGTCCTTAATTGAATAATGTGCTATTACAACCGCTTTTTTACGAGAGAATGTTACCACTGCACACTTCAAGGGGTTAAGGTCAAGTTTGTTACTGTGGCAGTAGTGATCGAGGCGCAGGAGGTCCGCCTGCAGTAAAAGTGTGTCGCTAGGCGAGGCGATAGCAGCATATATTTTCATGTCGTCCGCGAATGAGAGTAAATTGGAATTATGGAAGCACGTGTCTATGTCATTGACGAATATAGTAAATAGGAAAGGTGCCATCAGAGATCCTTGTGGGATGCCGCTTGGAATGGAAACCCAGCTTGAGATATAATTATTTATAACTACTGCCTGTGTTCTGTTAATAATATATGAATAAAACCACCTAAGCAAGTCGCCCCTTATCCCCAAGGCTTGTAGCTTTTTTAGCAGTATATTATGATTAATACGATCGAAACATTTGCTGTAATCGGTGTACACTACGTCAATTTGCTTACCAGCATCCATGTTTTCAGTTAAGTAATCATTAAGGATAATGAGGTTTGATACGGTGGATCGGCCTTTAAGAAATCCATGTTGTGACTGGCTAAAACAGCTTTTCAAGGCAGAGTACACCTGATTATAAACAATCCTCTCAAGTACTTTAGAAATAGTGCACAACTTTGAGATCGGTCTATAGTTCGTGATTTTACTCTTAGATCCTTTCTTATGAACTGGTGTAATATATGCCATTTTCCACAACTGCGGGTAAACATTTTCTGTAAGCGATTTCTTAAACAAAATAGTTATAGGAAGAGCAATGGTGGTTGCACATTCGATAAGTAATCGAGGGGGAACTTTATCCGGTCCAGCAGATTTGCAAGGATCTAGTTGAGATAAGAGTTTTATAACTTCTAAGCTATCTATTTCTATACTAGTAATATCTGCTATATTATTGGGTGTGGTAGCGTTAGAGACATATGTTTTATAGGTTTATGGCATGTTCTTCTGGGTATCTATTTGTCTGTTGTAGGCACCGAATTTACATGCGTTTTTAGGGTTTCGTCATGTCCGTCTGTCTGTCTGTCTGTTCGTCTGTATGTCACAGGCATTTTAAGACTACTCAATGAGTATTGATGAAATTTAGTGAAAAGGTGTCTTGTAGTAGCCGCTTCTTACTTAGATAACTTAATAATTAAAATAAAATTTTTTCGGGTACACTATATATGTAAGAGACAATTTTTTTTTTACCTAACATACGTGTTGTACATCATTCGAAGGTCTTTTAAAACATTATAAGGTTTTAAATAAACTTTTTTGATTAAGTGAATATTTTTGGCAATAATCGTTCCATAAGTTGCATAAATTGTGTCCCCCCACTTATCTTTTGAATCGCGTGACCAAAAAATACGCAAAACATCACAAAGGTAGCGCTTAACAAATACTTTAAACTAAAATTATTACGGACATGTTCAGTATACCGTCATTGAGTTATTATCGAAAAACTGCGTCAACAAAAGAGCGTTAGTGCCATGAACATAAGCTCTTCTGCTTAGGCAAATATTCAAGGCTGCGTAACCCTACACTGAGCACGGTCCGACATGCTCTAGCCTGTTGTTTTTTAATACAATGCTAGTTTATAGTTCTTGCCTGATTGTTTGAAAAAAAAAACCGTTCAGCCTTTTTCAAGATAGTCAACTTTTTGTCTGAAGTATCAGGAGTTTTACTTGCAAATTGTCTGTTGGCTGCAAGCGTCATAGAAACGAACATAAATAACTAGAACAGAATTAAGCACGCAGGCGGGATTAGGCGCAGTACCGTCAGCTTTACGTGCTCTTTGAGCCACGGAAAGGGTGTCACATTTTTCGGTCGTTTTTTAACGGTCACCTATCATGAAGCGACAGTGTTTTTTTATCTCCAAATTTTGTTCAGTGGCCACTGATTCACAACTTTGGGGGTTGTGGTTAAATACAATTAATTACAGAAAGCAATTTCTTTAAAAATAAAAGACATTTCCCCTTTAAAACGTATATACTAACTCAAGCGATATTTTAGTAAAGCAAAATTGTGAGTGCACCGGACCATACGTCCCATTCTGAGAATGACACACGATCCTGAACTGTATTCTGTGCAACGAGTAATTCAAACTTATCCTGGTTTACCAAACGAAACTTCGACCAAGGCTTCCGGCATTCGGTGGCAAAAGTCAAAACAGAAAAGTTACAAGTGAGAACACCTGGAGAATGTTTCAATATGCTCTGTCGAGTGTTTGCGATCTCTGTTTTTATTGAGTTTCTTGTTTTTGATACACCTTTGAAAAAGTGGTGATTTTGTTTGGAAGGCAGCGTGCTGCAAATTGTGATGGTCGTTGGCGCATAATACACACATCAAAAGTGTCTAGGGATCAAGCATTTTTATGCGGATTTTTTGAGATTGAGATGTGGCTTTGTAATAAATTTATGATTTTATAAATTTATATGGATCCTTTTTGGTGCATTTTATAATTTGAATCAGGAACTGTGAATCAAATTCGAGTAAAAGATGAAAATCAGCTGTCAATATTTTCCCTATAAAAACATACAACGCATTGAAGACATTATTAGTGCTACTGTTTCCCTACTACTGATTAAAACCAACGTTATTATGGAGCGGCGACGTCATTTAAGCAGGGAAGAAATGCTCAGAGCCGTGGGAATGATAGAAGCTGGTTCCCGGCAACGTACTGTGGCTTTAGCTCTGAATACAAGTCAGAGTGTTATCAGTCGACTTTGGACACGTTACCGAAGCACTGGTACCGTGGCTGAGCGCCATGGAGGACGGTATCGCTGCACCACACGGAGACAAGACCGATACATTCAAATCTTAACTCGAAGAGGTCCAACAATAACCGCCATGATGTTAGCCGTGAGGCTTCATCACTCTTCAGGGAACTTAATTAGCGACCAAACAGTCAGAAACCGCTTGCATGAAGTGAACCTTCATTCCCGAAGACCGCTACGGGTACCACCTATAGCAATGCACAATCGTAGGATTCGATATCAATGGGCTCTTGAACACAGAAATTGGGCAGAAGAACAATGGCGTTTCGTGTGCTTTTCTGATGAGTCTCGTTTTGGTATGAGACCGGATACAAGACGTATACGACACTGGAGAACCCCTGGACGCCAACAGCGATTAAAATCCTGCCAGGAAGTCCATCCTTATAGTGGTGGAACCATCATGGTATGGGCGGGTATTTGGATCGGCGGAAGAACTGAGTTGATTTGGATCAGAGGCAACCTCAACGCTCAAATTTATGCTGAGACGATTGTATCAGACGTCATCGTTCCTCTACAAGTGCAAATCGGTCCCTTATTTCAGTTAATGCATGATAATGCACGACCGCACACCGCAAGAGTTGTAAGACAGACTCTCGCCGCAGCTAACATCAATGTCCTGCCCTGGCCTGCTCAGTCGCCAGACTTGAACCCGATTGAGCATGCATGGGATATGCTACAGAGAAGAGCTCTGCCGAATATGGAGGGTATCCAGTCGCAAGAAGACCTTTTTTTGTTGTTGCAACGAACATGGGCGGCCATTCCACAGCGTGATTTGGATGAACTCATTTTGAGTATGCCAAACCGATGTTCTTGTGTTGTTAGTGTTCGCGGTAGAAACACGGATTATTAATTGTTTAAGTTACCCAATAAAATTTTAAAGAAAACTGTTATTTCAGTCTTTTTTTCGAACTTTAATGTTAGTGGTTCAAATGTCAAAAATCCCTTTATTAGGAAAATGGCAAATTTCTTTATTAATGCAAAGGTGACTTGGTTTATCGTTACTGTGACAAACGAAAACACTTTATTTGATGAATCCTTAAAGAAATAAAAAAAAAAAAAACAATCAGGAGAAAAGTTATTGCAAAAATATATGTTGATCCCTAGACACTTTTGATGTGTGTAGTTAATTTAGTTTGTTTTGTTATTTTGGGATAAATAATTCTAAGCTTGCAGCAATCTAAGGAGTCTGCTGGGCTTCTGAGAAGGTCGCATGCACGTACGCAACATTCAAGAGTGTGACTGATGGACCAAAATAGAGCATAGACAGGAAGAGATTGACATGTCTACTTTCCTCGCGGGGGAAAATTTGTAAAATGCTTCAGTGCGACTTGTATTTTGAAGCTCCGTGAACGGGCTAAGCAGTGGTCGCCTCCAACGCACGTTGAGAAAAAAAGTGGTTGTCTGTAAAGTAAGTTTACGGGCGATAATTTTACGTGATAACTTCATAAGAAAACATTGATGACATTGTAATAAACAACCATGCCCGTGACAGCTATAGTGGACCCGACTTCCATTTACTTCAGCCTATCAGCAGGCAGAATCGCCATTCGCGTTGCTTAGCAATCTGTCAATAACGTGACTTGTTTGTGGGAACCTATCTGCTGACATAACATTAATATCCTACCCATTATACTACTGACGTGAACCCACTCCTAACACAAGCCATTGAGCTTAGCTGGAGGGGTTAACAAGATTGCTAGTAATGTGGGACTCAATCCCACATTGCTAGTTATCTTTATAAAAAAAAAAAAAAAAGTATATATATATATATATATATATAATTTTGAGCTCTAAAAATAGGTTTCATAAAATTCTTTCAGAATTGAAAATCTTTTCATACAGAAATGTACCTCAACTGGGTTTTCTATAGACCATGGTATCCGTTACCATAAGGCACACCGATCACAAAACCTAAACGGACTTAATTATACCTCAAAATTACCATTAAACATTGTAGAAGGGTTGGAAATGAGCATCTACCTTTAACCGCGGTTTAATCCGACCCGAGCAACGAGGGATTAGTACTGTAATCGAATATTAAAGCGACCGGCGAAGGGACACTAAATAAATGAGTCACTTTATAATTTATTTATATGACGCAGTGGCGACTGTAATCTTTATTTCAACAAGATTAAGCAACGATGCCAACTAATGGTTGGTCACTTTCCAAAACATCTATTGATCATGCTATTTGAATTTTGTCACTGACTTTTCAACTGTTTAAAACTTATAATCGTCACATTATGTTCAAGAGCATGACACTAAACCAAACGATTGGTAATTTAACTACACGATGGACTTCTTCTTTATAAACTTAAAGTCATGGTAATTCGGGAATGGCGTTCACTGGCATGACGCAAAAAATGATTGCCTCTTTTTATGAAGCTATGATATGGCAATAACATAACACATGATATATCACCAAAGTGTATTTGTTATGTAATCATGAAAGACAGATGAGTTTTAGTATGAAAACTCACGCATTCTAAAATTGACAACGTACATTATGTACGACTACCTCCGCGTTAAAATAATTACCCCCGCTTACCCCCGCTGTAGTCTGACGGTGCGGTACCGCGAGCTAAAGTCAACGTAAAGCAAAAGTCCTGTACTGTACTGTATCAAGTTATGATTGCCGCGGGCGGAACATTCGATGTTGCCTAAATTAGGGCCACGAAAATCGCTTGGAATTCTGCTTCCAGACATTAAAATTTGGATTACTTTTAAAGTAATTCTAGCCTATTATGTTGAGGCCGCTATAAATGGCATTACCGAATACTATGAACAGTTTTAATAATTGTTACTATATTTAATTACAAATTTTAAGGTAGATCTGTCTCTCTGCTTGGTTTTTATATGTAAGTTTTGAGGAATATAATAGCCTCAGGAAGATAAATTGAAATATAGTTAAGAGAAATCAGATTCCAGACTCGGGATTACTCAAATTCAGTACGCTGTAAGAGAGATGTAATGAAATGTCCAGAGCCACAGCTCTCAACTATAGCCAGCAGCTTTGAAAATCTTTCGAGGTTAGAAGGCGAGGTGTGCAACATTAAGATTGTGCACCGATATATTTTTGGCGATTTGAGACCGATAATAACTGGAGGTATAATTACCTTCTTAATCATCTCATCGTGCATAAACTTTTCATTTATTTGTTCACGTTTCGCAGTCTAAATCAGGACTTTTCGGTGCTGAATGGCAATGTAAAAATTCTTGTCGTCAAAAGCATTAATTCATGTTTTATCCGCTTTAATTATGACCCCACTGTTATAAATTAGAATGTCTAGTCTAAGTACCATCACGGCTTGTTGTTTGTAATGCCTTTGAGTAACAGTGATGGTTAGTTAGGTTCTAAGTCAGTGGGACTATTTCTCTACTATGTACTCAATTTAAAGACGTATCGCTCCTCGAATTTCTGCGCTGTAACTTATCAAAATGATACTTTTTATAATTTAACTGCTTAACAGTCATCTGATTTGTTTATGAACTTATAAATATCATATTACGTTCACGAGCATGACGCAAAACTACAATATTGTCCTTTCCAGGAACGATGAAGTGGTAACTTAACCTAGACCCCACGTCATAACAGCGAAATGTCCTTGTGTTGACTAATCAGCGAGCATGACGAATTTAGATTTAAAACATAAGTCACCAGGACTATTTCTCTACCATACACTCTAGAGATTTACAACTTAACGAGTTTCTTCATAGGAATTAATCATTGTGACTGCCTCTGTGGCGCGTTGGGAGTGTGTCCGATCGAGGTCGTGGGTTCGATCCCCACCCAGGATAAAACTTTGTGTGATGAACACGATGGTTTATTCTGTGTCCGGGTGTTATTTAAATGACTGCCTCTGTGGCGCGGTGGGAGTGTATCCGACTGCTACGCAAGAGGTCGTGGGTTCGATCCCCACTCAGGATAAAACTTTGTGTGATGAGCACGGTGGTTTATTCTGTGTCTGGGTGTTATTTATCTATATTAAGTATGTATTTAAAAATATAAAAGTATGTTTATCAGTTGTCTGGTTTCCATAGTACAAGTTCTGTTTAGTTTGGGATCAGATAGCGATATCATATCATTATATCATTGTGGCTATTAATATAACGTGAGTTGATGACAGATAAATGAACTGAATATGATAGTTTGTGTCGTCATAGCTAGGTATATGTATGATTCACTCAAATCTGTCTCTTGGACAAAGCACCTTCGCGACTTCTTTCCACTCAGGACTCTTTACATTCTTTCGTGCCTCGGCGGAGAATGACATTGATCCTGAAGCTAATTTCTATTCGGACCGTTCCCCCCTGACTATAAGTATGAGAATAGAGAATTTTCATCCGCTGCACTCCCATATTCGAATCTACATGAAATTAATGGAAAGTAATGAAAAATCTATTTACGCTACACGCTGCACACTACTGCTGTGGATCCTCACTCTTGCATACATCACACATATACACATTTACACTACACACTGCTACTGCTTCTAGTTAATAGGTACTTACCTACATGGCCTTCAGATGCGTTTCGATACAAAATATATGCCATTCAATACAATACTTTTGTTTTTTTGTGAATTTGTTACATTTAGGTACTTTAAAGTAGGTACTGTTTACAACATTTGAGTGGTTTTTCTTTAATTGTTTTATTAAAAAATAAATAAAGTGTTTTAAAAACAAAACTTATAGTTGTCACCTATGGGCCTAGTTGAAAATCAGCGGCAGGCGTTAGCTTGGCATATGCTGAACTAGGTCCTATTTTCGATATAATTATCTGTTTTAATATAAGTACGTGTTTTTTTTTTTTTTCTTTGATATTGGTAATGTGTTGTTATTTTAGGTGTGTAAAATTAAAAAGGTGTGTAAGACTTTCCACGGTTACTGATATCCATCCTTCTATAATGAAGCTTAATACCTTGTTTGATGGTGCTGTTGGAAGACAAACCCATAGGCCAAAGCTAGTTGATTATAAAGACATAATGTTAATGTTAGCAAGAATAATAACATGCATTTCTAGCAGAAATGTCACTGTTACACCAAAATTATTGTAGGAAGACTAGCAAGCGAGTTTTCGAACTTAGTTTTGGTGTTATCGTTTCATTATGAACTCCAGTCGCAGAGGTTATTTGGTTCTAATTTAGTAAGGTCTAGGCGTTCGTACAAAGTAACTTGTTTCTGTAGTAATAAGGTGCTAAATAAATGTTCGAATTGTTACAGTTACTGAAGCAACATAAGAGTTCAGTACATATCTTCTAATATATAAAAATCTCGTGTCACGATATTGACTACCTCTGTGGAAGCGGTGGAAGTGTCCGACTGCTACGCAAGAGGTCGTGGGTTCGACGAATAGCTGGGTTCGATATATATATTCGATATATTTTTTTCTTTTAATTTTTAAGTTTTATTTTTGGCAATCTAGCTTACTTTAAGGCTAATTTCTGTCAGTGTCAAGTATTCAAGGCAACAACACACTTTATCTGCATGTACAAAGTATTTTACATGATACACATGGAGCTGTAAAAATAACGACAGGTTAGTCTGCCGCCATTTTTACAACTCCTGGCATTATGTTTAATAATTTTTTAAGACATTGCAAGTTTCATAATGTCACTGTTACTTCAAAGTCACAGATTACTATATACTATGTAGCAAGCTATTCAAAGTCAATAAAATAATTTAATAATGGGACAAAAATACTTTTTTAAAGTTAAAGTCGTTTACAATATTTGTGACAGTTTAACCTTTACAAAAGAGTTTTTGACACGCCTATGTAATTTAAAAGTTGTGCAACCCATAAGTTAATTCATCACGTACCCCAAAAGGGCAGAAGACATTCATCTCAGTAAGGAAAGTAGCGCTATTACCTTCACGGTTCACACAAAGAGAAATCCGTTCAGTAATAATTCAACGGAACTACATATCTCGGGAACAACGTAGAAAATAGAATATTAAAGTGGGTCCCTCATACATCTTGGATCGGGATGGGCTACTCGCCTCATGAGCCAGACTACTGACTGTGGGTACATTTTATGTTGACAACATCTTGCCATGCACGAATTCGGCGTGATAACTATTTTTATGTTTTTATTTAAATGTTATTTATTTTAGATATTTTTTTGACATTGGACACGGAGCACTGAATTGTACGTTCACCTAAAGGTTCATTTCCGAGCATCGTGGCCGATCGCGAGCTGCTCGCGGCTTACGACAAGCGGCTGACGCTCGCGACCGATGCGACAATATTCACAGTGCGCGCGCAGGCCTACGACAGTCGTCGGCCGCGCGCGTCTCTCACTTACCTCAGCCGCTTGTCGTAAGCCGCGAGCGGCTCGCGATCGATCGCGATGCACGGAAATGAACCTTAAGGTGTTTAGATGTCAAATCACTGTATTTTTAATAAACGTCAAAAACGATACGCTCCTTACAAGCTTGTATGAAATACTAGAAGTAACAGTAGTGAGATAAAATATTTCATTTTCATAGTAGTAAAATACCCAATTGCAAAAACGGTATAAATAGGGTATTTGACAAAAATCAAATCGTTGTCTTTTAAGGAAAGGTCAAAAACGATACGCTCCTTACAAGTTTGTATGAAATACTAGAAGTAACAGTAGTGAGATAAAATATTTTATTTTCATAGTAGTAAAAAACCCAATTGCATAAAAGGGGTAAATAGGGTATTTGACTTTTGTCAAATCACTGTCTTTTTGAGAAACGTCAAAAACGATACGCTCTTTACAAGTTTGTATGAAATACTAGAAGTAACAGTAGTGAGAAGTAATAATAATTCTCGTACAAGTAACATTAAAAATTACTTATAACGTTGTTAGTAACTTTGACTCAAAAACAACAGAAAATCCATTTCTAATACAGCATTATTGTAATTGGTTAGGTACTACTGAAGCCTACATTGTGCGACGACGTGCGTTTCCCCGGTTTTATTTTTCAAAAGGCAGTCTAATTCTTCTTCTGATATTTTATATATTTTATCTACGTGATACTGATTTTAAACGTTAAATTGCTTTGCTACCATATTTTAAATATGATGTCATCGACAAGATGTAGATTTATAATAATAATAATGATACCTTTTATTTCAGGCATCAATGGCCTATATAAATATAAACCTTGCTGACTAACATACATACAATATTACAATAAGTGTTAATAAATACAACTTAAACTATGTTATAACTATTTATTATACGGGAATTAACGCGCATTGTTTACCTTAAAATTGCTTGACGTTTCGACCAGGTTGCACCGGCCGTGATCACAAGCGGACTAGCGCGTTAATTCCCGTATAATAAATAGTTATAATCATGCAACGCGAAAGTTTAAATGTTAAACTATGTTAGTACGCTTCACTTGCACTAGGTCTTTGTGCGTTCTTGTTTATTCCATTTAGTGATTTGGACTAATAGTAACCAGTCTGTGATTCTGATAGTGATTTTTATCATACGATGTTCATAATAATTGTTAATTTTAAATATAATTCTAATTAAAATAATTGTATTTATTAAAATATGTTTTCGCATAAGCTTAAAGGAGTGGCTAATGAGACATTTAATGATAATTGAAACATATAAATTGTAAACGTAATGATTTTGCTAGCTGTACTGTAAAATTTTAAATAGGACGAATGATTACACTTTTGGAATGTGGGACAAAAACGTGGGACGAACGACGCATAAATCTAAAATTGTCTGTAGGCCGTTAAAGTCATAACTCCAAAAACAAGTGATAAGGTGATTAAGGGTATATATAATAAAATATTTTTCAAAATTGATATTACAATGTTATTTAGTGCTGTGTAAAGAAGCCACGAGCGGCAGGTAATAACCTTTTGTAATATACTAATAAGTATATTACTAATCACCCTGTATAAACGGTATCAAAACCAGTTAGTAAATGAATTAGGGAGGGTAGAGACATGCGGTATGAGAAACTCAGTTACCCATGTGGAAACTGACCAGTACGTGTCTTAACGTAGTTAATCAATTGAGTCTGCACGGTAGAACGATAGCTTTTAATGCGTCGATGATCACGAAGATATTGCTTCCAGGTGCTTCCTATTCGTATTATTTCTTGTGCAATATAATAAATCCGAAAGTTTGTATGGTTACGTGGATGTTTGTTGCTCTTTCACGAAAAAACTACTGAACGTTACCGTAATATATATATATGTGATATTATATATTTGTCGGAGAATTATTGATTTTCGTTGACCTAGTATCTGTCTTGATTAAAAAGCAAGTCTATTGACTCATTTAAAAAAGCAAGATGGCGTGTTTTTAGTTTGATGTTTTTTTTCTTTTCTTTCTTTATCTTTTTCTTTAAAAGACGACTCCCGCATTAGGGTATAAGCCCTGTGTTGCGGGGAACTTTACAAACATACAAGTCACGGACACAAAGCACACCCAGACCCGGAACAACAATTTGTGGATCACACAAAGTGGGGTCCCGTGCAGGAATCGAACCCACGACCTCTTGCGTAGTGGTCGGACACACTCCCACCGTGCCACGACAGAGGCAGTCTTACATTTGAAGTACCGGTAGTGAGTCTAATTCGGCAGTCTTACTCGAGCGTTCGTAGTGACAACATGTCTTCCGATAGTCATCGCTATTTTTAAAGTCGTGTCTGTAAAATGTTAGTGTGGTTATAGGACTTATAGGGTCAGTGATGCAGAGGCATTTGTGACAAAATAATTAGAATAGCTGGTGGATTTTACTTTGCTCGAGGTATCCGCGTTCAAATGATCGATTACCATTTACCATAATGATAATTCGAATATTGAGCCGCTTTTAGCTCACAATGCCATCCTGACGCTTCAACATCAGAAGTGGGATACTGGATCCCCTCGAGCTAACGTAAAGTTAAACAAATGGAGGCGCGTGTTTGTAGTTGTTAAAAAAATTGCTTATCGCTTGCGTTATTATTCTACGTCCATTATGTCCATTTTATGCCGACGAATCGGGTGTGTTAGGTTTCGACATTGATCTCTGGTATGTGAGTAGTCCTAAAGGACTGTTCATGAACACAGGTGAGTTATTCTTATTTTATTATGATTTTAAGGCAGAATACTGTGTCGTTCGAGAAATAGTAGCCACTGAAATATGCAGTTAACGATTAAATGAGTGTCGCTACTAAGCGAAGCGAAAATATTCAAATCCTAACCGCATAGTGTTGTGTGTAATGCGTCGTTATAAATTTTATCTCGCGTGTGTAGTCCTCCTTAAATAGTTGTGAGGCGCGAGACAGCGCCGTTTAATTTCGTGATTTAGGCGAGTAGATGTAGTAGTAAAACGATGTTTGTGAAACCGTTAAATTCAATTAATTTTCGGTTTCTTTGCATATGTTTAATAGTAATCTGAACATTTTAACTTGTGTAGATTTTGATAGCATTTCTCTGAACATTGTTTTTTTAATGAAAATCTTTAGCACGGCAGTGATTGGACGTGAAATTTTAGTTAATACATGACTATTGAACCGTTACTAATGTCCCAAGCTAGTGCTAGTACTTCTAATGGGTGTTTCACCGAGAGGTTCAATGTGGGGTTCATAGAGAAGTCTAATGTGGGGTCAATATGGCATCCATCGCGGTATCCACCGTAGGGGTCAAGAAGTCTAATGTAGGGTTAGCTGTGATGTCAGCAGTGAGTTAATAATAGGGTCAATAGTGGGTCAACTGCAATGTCAACTGTGGGGGTCTACTAAAGGCTCTAAAACAGTATCGCTGGCCATGCGTTAATGATGCCACTGGTTAAACGGCATTGTTTCAGTATCGTTGATTAAAAAGTTCACAGATGTCACTAATTGGATATGGAAAAAGATCGTGAATAAGGAGCTGTGTGTAATTGTAACGTAACACTAATATTCATTGTGAATACAATAAAAAAAATCGCAAGGTACCCACAAACAATAAACACTATACGCAACTGTAATGGGAGCTATCATAATAAACAAATACAATAGTAGGTGCTGCGAACAGACGAGCTCGCGTTCGATAGCGACCGAGTACGAGTACTTCTTCAATGCCACCGTTATAGTCTGCGGAACTGCACATATCTGAGGATTTATATCCTATCGTCTAAAAAAATAAAACCGGGCAAGAGTATGTCGGACCATGCTCAGTGCAGGGTTCCGAAGCCTTAAATAATTGCATGAGCGGCTTATAACTCATTGACAGTAAATACGATCATGTCGGAAATAATTTTAGTTTAAAGTATTTGTTAAGCGCTACCTTTATGATATTTTTCATATTTTTTGGTCACACGGTTCGAAAGTTAGGGTAATAAGGGGCTTTACCCCATTTATGCAACTTTTGGAGCGAAACCTTAAAATGTTTTTAAAAGACCCGTCGAAAGATGTGCCACACGTTGATGTTAGGCGAAAAAAATAATGTTCAGCTTCCATTTATATTTATTTTTATTATTTAGCTATCAAACTAAGTAGCGGCAACCATAAGACATCTTTTTACCAAATTTCATCAATATTCATTGATAAGTCTCTGAAGACGGATAGACATACAGACAGACGGACATGACGAAACTATAAGAGTTTCGATTTATGCCATTTAACAAATAAAAACGAAACGTGTACGCGAAAGCTGTGTCTTGGTTAAAGTTTGTAAGTAGTAAGTATCTATATGACTTGTTATTAGTGTGAAAGTTGTCTCAAGATTTTATGTTTATTTATTACAGCCTCCATTTCGGTATAATTAATCTCAATATAATATACTTATCGGAATTGGTTTTTAGAACGAGGTCTAATATAAAGGCATTTCCTCAATACATTTAGTTCCACTTAGGATAAAACCAACTCAGCCCTTCAATTATTCTAGTACGTAATTCCTATTCTATTCTAATCCGATTAGATATCCAAAGGACACACAATGAATTCTAGTTAAGTGATAAAGATTGGAGTCCCGGCCCTCAGTCCCAAATTAGATAGATACAAATGGCCAGCTCCCTACAACGAGCGAAAACAGGCTCATGCACACATCGACGTACGCGTACACAGATCTCGGGCAAACTCGGTCGAAGAGACCGTACTATTGACTATATAGTACTCGTACGTTGGACAGGCTACAGCCGACAACAACAAGACTTCCATTTAATTTTGACATTTGGACTGTCACTTGCGAAATCAATTGGAAGTCTACACTTGCATAACAACGGTCATTCGTATTGAGTTAAAAAAAGTTCATAGGACGGTCATTTGATTCCGCATTTGAAATTGCTGTCACTGTGTTTGGGGTAGCTAGTCCAGTGTGTTGTCCGTTCACAATCAATTTGCCCCTGGCCTAAAAGTTGGTAGTACTGGGATGCTGTCAATCGTTCACTTGACATTCACCTTAAAGGTCATTAGATAAAAACTTTAAATACTCAAATTGATTCTACTCCTATACAATGGTATGGAAGTAGAAGCATGTTGAGTTTATTTGCACGTAAATGCGTTTGTGTAATAGTAGTCACAATTTCTCCGATGTTGATAAATCTTGCTGATAACTTTGCATTAAACAATACCGTTTCTATTATTTTACGTATATTTAATCTTAACAATTAGCCCGTTTAATATTAACAAAAACGCGTATGCTTCAAAGTGAGTAAACACAATATTAGTGAGTAATTATTTAGATTCAGTCCGCAGATTGGAAAAGTGTAATTTCCCCATGATATTTGGATAATGTTTGAAACGTGCTATACTATACATAATTATATATATCCCATTGACATATAGACTTTTTAATTAAAAAGTAAATATTGACAGACAAACAAAATTACCGACCTTGTCTCTTTGACAGGTATTGTCCACAAAGTAGCGTTGTCTCTTTCTAGAGAGTGGTCAATTTTGTGAGGTTATGGCACAGTCCTGATCTATATGTCAACGATCTATGCTGCTTCCGCGCAGTGGTGCCAACATTGACAAGTCAAGGGCCACATATTGATGAACGGACAATACTTAGTAATAAGAGATCAGTGGTCTGCGCCCATTGAGAGCTTCGTTCGGGCGTCTATGAGTGCGTGTGTTTCTTGTTGAGCTGTAAGCCGACCTTCTGTATCTATCTATTCTATACCCCAGTGATGGATGTAGGGTACAGAATTAATTATCGTCCTTCGTTTATTCGGGAATTAGGTGTGAATATTTTATACGGAGGCTTTCGTCGCGTGATAAATAAAGCACTATTTTAGTTGATAGGTCTTAGTATTATTGTAGTGAGAGGTGTATGTCATCGGTGCTGTACTTAAGCACTTTAGTGCTTTACTAATGGTGCTTTTACTTAACGTATTATCACACGTGTAGGTAGAGAGTTAAAGGTTTGACTGTCCTGTAGGTCTAATTGTTAGTGGTCCTGACTGCTAAGTCAGAGGTCGTGGGTTCGATTCCCACACGCGTAACCATTTTGTGTGATCCACAAATTGTTGTTCTGAGTCTGGGTGTACTTTATGTCTGTGAAATGTGTGTTTGTATCATATTTGTTTGAATGAATTATTATCTTTATTTGTCATAAACAGATGTTATCATAGATATTTATTACAATTGCAAAAATAACGGAATTTTGACATGTTAACCTCTTGCAAATCGATGACCAGCTGCACGCACGAAAAAGTGATACGTTCCGCCTGCTGATATATCAGCTAATGGCGATTGCAGCGACGTGCGATACAATTGGAACTAAAGCTATTAGCCTATCAGCGCATAGTGATTGCAGCGACATGCGATACAACTGGAACTAAAGCTGTCATAGACATGGTTGTTTATTACAATGTCATTAATGTTTTCCTATGACGTTGTCAAATAAAGTAATCGTCCGTTAACCAACTTTACAGACAACCTTTTTTAAGGTTTCGTAATACCACTTTGTCGGTTTAACTAATATGTATCTCCATGCATAATGACAGCTTTCTAGTACCTATTAATGTTCTCTGAGCTAACCTGGGGACGGACAAACAGACAAACGGATATGGCGAAACTATAACAGCTCCGTTTTGCCATTTTGTCTAAAAAAACAAAGGTATTTAGCCTTGAAATAAAATATTCACGCGGTTAAGACCCGTAGCTTATAAAATGCTATAACACTGTCAGTCTACAGATTGGTAGTCATCCAGTCGATCTCAATAACTTACCTATCGTAAACTGTCTGTTAAATATCTAACACTAGAAGCGAAACTGACATCTGTGCATTTCGATAATTAATAGATAGAAAACCCGAAATCTATTCTAATATTATACATGGTGTTTTTTTTAATCTATACTAATATTATAGAGCTGAAGAGTTTATTTATTTATGCGCGATAATCTCAGGAACTACTGGTCAATTTTGTCTTTTTTTTTTTTATAGGTCGGAGCAGCAATGAAAAATGTTGCATCGACGGGGAAAAATTACGCAGGCAAAATGGCGCAGGTCAGCTAGTATACTAATAACCTCCAGCTGTTGGCTTCTTTACATTACGCTAAATATCTTCTTATTATAACTTTAGAAAAAAAAAACAAATTAAACTTTATCACCTATCACCTACTTTTGTCACACAACCATTTACCACACATCTGAGAGACCCAGGTGTGAAATCGATATTTCTTTGTCAGGTTTAGGGCCTAAGCCTTAAAAAAAAGTAATAACTCCAAAAACAAGTGGTTATTATGGTTATCTGTCCCGCGCAACTTCGTATGCGTCAATTTTCCCCGTTTTTGCAATATTTTTCATTGCTGCTCCGCTCCTATTTGTCGTAGTGTGATGTTATATAGCCTATAAACTTCCTCGATAAGTGGATTGCCCAACGGAAAAAGATTTTTTTAATTTGGATTAGTAGTTCCTGAGATTACCGCGTTCAAACAAACAAACTCTTCAGCTTTATAATATTAGTATAGATTTTCCAAAACTGATATTTCAAGTTATTTAGTGTTGTGTAAAGAAGCCACGAGCGGGAGGTTATTAGTCACAATATGTATATGCGAAAGTTTGGATGTATGGATGGATGTTTTTTAATTCAATCACGCCATTAAAGGGGTAAATGGATTTAAACGAAATTGGGAACAGAGATAGATTATAGTCTTATAGGCTACATTTTATTTTAAAAATATATTAGTGTGGGATTAAATTGGTTTTTCAAAATTAAGGGAGTCACAGGCAACAGCTAATGTCTTAGTCAATTTCGCTACTATAGTTAGCTTTTTTAACAGACAGTTAACTATATTATATATATTATATTATATTATCTCCATACCTACACCATGTCGTCTTTTGAAAGCTCGGCCAGCACTGCTTATCAGTTACCAACTGATAAGCAGTGCTGGCCCGAGGCCAGGGGGTCAATTCACGTATTTAATGCAGTGCAGTTGCAGTTCAGTAGCAGCAAATTTTTAGATTAAAACCCATTTTTGTATTCTTGTAACTTTGGGATCAATCTAAAATACGCTTGCATCAAGTATGTGTCTCGAGAGCGCAATAACGACATTCTAGTACGGTGCGCAAACGTTTTTGAGATCGATCCCAAAGTTACAAGAATACGAAAATGGCCGTTTTAATCGAAACTTAACTGCAACTGCACTGCTACTGTACTGCTTTAAATACGTGAATTGACCTCCTGATATGGATTTGAATGACTTATGACGGGGGATGGGGGTTCAAATAACTTCACCTAACACCGCCTAAGTACATCGCGCGATGGAGGGTCGATCGTAATTGCACACGGTACCATCTAAGAAAGTACATTACGCGCAGGGGGGGGGGGGGGTGAAATAATGCATATCATTTTAGCGCCCCTTGCAAATCAATTCAGCGCCCCTTGCAAATCAATTCAGCGCCCCTTGCGAATCAATTTAGCGCACCTTGCATATCAATTTAGTGCATAGCATTTAAATCCCCAGGTTTCTTAGCCGGAGGACGCTTTTGACGCTCTTTGACCTATGGCACTTGAAGCAGCCGCTCCGTTCGCCTACAGGACGGGCAGGCCCCGCTGGCAAGCATTGTCATATTATTATTGCTGCCATATTCACTTTTGAAATAACTGCGGACGCGTTTATTTCATATTTTTTGACATGATTATAATATTTGGGGGTTTCTTTTATACAGTTATTGTTTAAATTTTAAATTCAAAATTCGAAGAATAACTCGGACAGAGCTATACACCTAACTTTGAAACATTTAGCGTAGTTCTTCTTCTTAGCGAACACGTAGCTGTATAGTCTATTACTTTACGTAACTGAAACATTCCTTTATCAAAATAAAATATCACTAATGTAGCAAAACATCTAAATTCTAAAGATAAACTACCGCTTAGCAACTAGATGTCACGAGATTAAATATACCAATCCTTAACTAAATGAAATGCATTCCGCCATCCGCTTAATTGATCGTCACGGGTTCGAACCAGGGATCTTCTTGTTGTGGTCCCTGGGCTACGTCATGATGCCCGCTAGGGCTGCCTTCTCTGAAATTTTATTTAAAAAATACAAATATTCTGAAAGCCTGGTCTAAACAAAAATTTGACTCGTCTGTTCTTCTAGGGGTTAGTGACTGTAAAGCCAGAAGTCATGGGTTCGAATCATATCCAGGATGAATTTTAGTGTGATGAGAAAGATTAAAAGTAAGTCCAAGATATTTATTCAAAAATCTAGTAATCAGTAAGATTAGTGCGCTCTGATAAGTAGAGCATAAGCTTCTGGAGCCCAGGAATGGAACCCTTCCTGGAAGAACATAGTGCCGTGACACATAGGTTTCGAACGTCGCAAATCACACCTCGCCGGTTTGCATCACGAGGTTTTCCGGCATGAAGCACTCCACACTATGTATGTTCGGGCATAACTCCGGCGTATATGGACGGACTTTAAAAAATCTTTTTTTTTGTTCGAAAGAGGTTTATTTTGAAATGAATTTTGTAAATATTTGATCATGAGTTTTCGAGACAGATCACGAAACTCTTCAATAAATCAACCGTGTTTGAAGTCGGTCAGTATTGTTTTTGTAAAAAAAGCTTTTATTACTTCACAGTTTTTTGCCACGTAAGTCAAATAAAAACATCCACATAACCCTATCAAGAAACGACTAAAATTATACAAATATTAAAAGCACAGTCATCGTTGCATCATATTGTCAATCAATCACATAGTGAAGCAGCTAAAAAGCTGATTTTCCCTCCAAAATACTTATCAAACGCGAACTATATTCGCGACAGCCCTGTGCAATGACACTTCATGCATATTGAGAGGGGCGTAACAACCTCGGTTCGCTCATCAATTAAGTGGGGTGTAATTGCTGACTTTCGGCTCAGCATTCACCTCTGCGTTTTATTTGTAAGAACGAATCTAATTGCCGATGTTTGGGTAAAAGCTGATTTTTCATTCCGAACTGTTGGTGAATGAAGAGTTGAGTCTATATTGCTTTTTGAGGTATTGCTTTTTATAAGTTTTTAAGTAACTTCACTTGTTTTGTTACTATGATGTTTGGGACTAATCTTGTGACTAATTTGGTACTCCAAGTAATTCCGCTTACCTAACACGTTGGTTCAAGTTTGATGACGATGCATTAGTGTGTTATGCATGACTTATTTAAAAAAGCTTACGCCTGCTCCACTTGTTGGCCCCAGCGTTGGTTCCAACACCACTTGTCCAACGAGTGGTTCTATAAAATTGGTGCCAACGTTGGGAAAAGCGTTGTTCTAGATCCACACGTTGGACGAGTGGTGTTGGGACCGACGTTGGGGCCAACGTGTGGAACTAGTGTTGTAGATATATTAATTACGGCGATTAAGGGGATTATTAACCTTTAAATTGCTTAACGTGAAGCGGACATGACAGTCCGCTTGTGACCACGGCAAAATACTTTATTGTAGTCAGAATACTTTATTTTTTTAGATTACAAATGCAACGCTTATGAACCTCAGACAAAATTTGGAATTGAAGGCCGGTGCAACTTGGTCGAATCTATGAATATATATATATATATATATATATATATATATATATATATATATATATATATATATATTAATAAACAATGATGCAACGCGAAAGTATTGATGTCTGTAAAAGCCTAATTATCATATTATAATATCTTGGGATAACTCACACAAAGTCATATTATCACAAACTAAGCAGAGCTTACAACCAGTTAACTGATAAACACACTAATATATTAATGAATACATACATATTATAGACTAGCTGTGCCCGCGACTTCGTTCGCGTGAAAGTCGGGTTTAAATTAAGGTAGTTTATGTTACGAAATAACTTCTGTGTAAATATGTTGGAAACAGTCCTGTCCTGATGACTATATGATGATTCTCCGCTGGTTCAGCAGCGGAGAATCATCATTATAGTCATCTATTGATAGCTTAGACACCCAAAAGCTTTGTGAAAATAAATAAGTATTAAACACAGACTCTTTAGTAGAGTAGTAGAGAGTTTACTGTGTTTTTCTGTCATTAATATGTGTTATTTGTGTCTCTTTTCTTTTTGTCTATTGTTATTTTTATTATTTTACTGTTTTATTTATTGCTTTTTTTATCTTCTGCATGAATTTTCCTGTTAAATTATAATAATGTCTATACATGTGTCTTCTGTGTACTAAATAAAAATCGTTCTGTTCTATTATTTTATATATTTAATTTGGTGTGCGGCTTAAGAAGTGGGTTTTCTGTTGTTTTTGTTTCATTCATTCAACGTTATACCTACTTAATACCTAATAATTTTCAATTTAATTTTGGTACTTCCCATTTGATCAGATGTTTATCGTAAACTTGTAAAGCCTAAGTACTTAACTGTGATAGTTTTCTTTATAATTTTAGTATTTATACTACTACCGTGATTTTTTTCACATACCCAACATCAACCATTTAGTTGGCAGGGGAACACTTGACTCTAACATAAATGTTCACTATAAATTCTAATTTTACACAAAGGAATCCTTAAATCTAAAAATAGTCTTCACAAACCCTAAAGGCTTTTTAAAAGACCTATCTAATGATACCCAACACGATGGGGTAGGTGAGAAAAAAATCACATCCCCACTTTACATATAAGAGAGGCTCTTATATGTTACAATGATGCAAGTAAGAAAAAAAGACATGGACTCCCCCTCCCCCAGACTCCGCGTTGACAGACAATGACCCCCCGCCCCCCTCCTCCCGTCACCCGAACTACTCACACTTAGCCGATGAGTCATTCATTATCGTTGAATTGATGAACACTTGATATCCAACCATAACCCCAAAACATGATCCTCGATGCACCTGTGTGATGCGTGGTCAAACAAACGGACAGACAGACAAACATTTCTAAAAACTTCTTTTATTAAGTATAGAACATTATTGAATACAACGCCATCTACTTTCAAAACCAGTGAAGTTTCTTCTAATAATTAATGTTTTTTTATTAATTTAAGCAATTTAATTAAATAAATAGGAGAATGTTGCCACTCAGCAAAAAACGAATCCGTCATCGTCAGCACCTATACCCTAAATAAATGTTTTCACAAATAAGGAATTGTTTGATCACGGTGACGAATTTGATTTCATAGATGGCGCTACACGTTTTTACGTGTGTAATGTCTTTTTTTTGAGCACGAACACATCATAAAAAAAATAAAATAAAAAATGATTTATTCACTTAGGAAGCAAAATACTACACTTGTGAAAAGTCGATTCTACATTTACTGGTAATGCCTGTTCGCAAACAATAGGTAAAGCCCGAGAAAAGAACAGGCAATAAAAACTCGTGGCCACTCTTTTCAAATTGCCAATGTTTCTCTGTTTATAAACTGTATATGCAGGTAAGGTGCTGCCACCATTATATTATACACCATATTAGAGGACTGATGCAAAAAAAAGAGGTCAATAATATTAGAAGAGTACACGAGATCAGATACATCAGCCTCAATGGGCACAACATAGTAGGAGCATCCACTTACGATGTAAAAACTTTATGTGCTTAAATATTGGCCAATTTACTGCTACTTAATGAATAAGTATACATGTTTTACAAAGGAAAGAAAAGAATGGCCGTAATTTATCACGCAGAATCTTTACTTACAAAAGTAAATCGTTTTCTTAACTAGTACCTAAGTAAAATTATCTAACTGTGACAACAATATTAACCTAGTAAAATGCAATAAACTATACAACACAATACATTAATAGGGAGCAACGAACTACATCCATTTTTCTTTGTCAGTTAAATAATCATCGATTGAATAGTAAGCTCTTTGTATAAGATGTCCCTTGACTACATTCTAAAATTTATTTACGGGTAGACTCGATATGCTGACTGGAATTTTATTGAAAAATTTTACACCTAGTCCCATGAATGAGTTATGAGTTTTATGAAGCCTATGATATGGTCCTACCAATTTGTGCTTATTTCTTGTATTCACAGAGTGAATATCACTATTTTTGTTATATAAATGTAAGTTTTGTTTTACAAACATAACGTTTGCATATATATATTGTGATGCAACTGTCATAATGCCTATCTCTTTAAACTTTTCTCTAAGGGAAACTCGTGCTCTTAGTTGATATATCGCACGCACTGCGCGTTTTTGAAGAATAAAAATAGTTTGTATATCAGCCGCCTTGCCCCAAAGCAATATGCCGTAGGACATGACGCTGTGAAAATAACCAAAATATACTAGTCGAGCTGTTTCTACGTTCGTAAGCTGTCTGACTTTGCTGACAGCATATGCTGCAGAACTGAGTTTCCCTGCGAGACATGATATTTGGGCGCCCCACTGTAACCTACTATCTAAAGTAATTCCCAAAAAAACCGTTGAATCAACAAAATGAATAACTTCATTGTTATTCATTTTGTTGATTCAACGGTTTTTTTCTTTAAAAAGATTTAATTCTGGAAAATATCAAATACTTGTTATATTGGAATGTAATATTGTTTTTCATTTCTACTACGATTAATTCATTACTCTCAGTAGTGCATGCAATACCTATAGATATCTTACATAAGTGCATATTTCACTTAATTTTTAATATAAAAAAAATATTAACCAAAGCAAATAAGTTACCTATGGTCGAAAAAGTAACTATAAAATTGAGAAAAAAAATAAAAAAGGACAAAGACAATTTTAAAAAAATACAAAAAGAACATAATCAGATATCAGATTTGAGCCTGAGACTTCGTCGCCGTCAAAGACCGCTAGCCTTCGAGGCTATACTGTTCGCTACATACCACGTCAAAATAACTGTTCTTATGAAACTTAAAAATGTTGTGTATAGCTCCTTATAGTTTTAGTGTGAAGTTATGTATTCCATGGGTTACAATTAAAGATAATGTCTAATTGTGGAAAAAATTGTGATAAACCATTATGGTGCGACAAAAAATACGTTGCTACTCGTTCCCCATAGACGATAGCATAATGATTTATAGTGCAAGTAATGACCTATAGTATTTACAATAAAACTGCAAATTTTCATGAAGATCCGTCAAGCAGTTATTGTTTTATAACGATAAATAGCTACAGACATTATCCGTCATTGCTTAGCTCCTATGGGAAATAGCGTGATAAATTATAGCCTATATGTTAATCCAGACTTATTAGAATACACATACAAAATTTCAACCGAATCTGTCCAATAGTTATTGCGTGATGCGTGTTCAAACAAACAGACATACAGACAGACATTTCTAAAAATGTAGGAATGTGTTTAAATACTCTTTTCGAACATTTCCCAATATTTTTTTTCACTATGTTCGGCCATGTACAGACACGTGAAATTTACAATTTTATTATATGTATAGATATAGATAGATAGCATGATTCAGTATTCACGCGCGATGGCTTATTATTAGCGTATTTCATATATAACTTTGGTGTTTCTATACCGATTTCTATTAGTATTTTTTATGGAATAGTTAATTATGTTAACTTTTTTAATTAGGGATGACTGAGAGTGTTATAAACGTAAGAGTAGACAAATATAATCAGAAAGCTTCGAACTACTAAGCTATCGGGAGTTACACGTGATATTGTGAGTCAACCATAAAAGATAGACATATGCTGTCGTGGGATATTTTTTATATAATTTTAAGGAAAACATTTCCGTCATACATGATTTCTGTGTAGCTTTAACCATTACGGTTGCACACGCGACGAAAGCTTAAAAAATGGAGTAACTTCTCCCGTTTTCCTTCACTGCTCTGCTCCTATTGATTGTAGCGTGATGAAAAGTATACTATAACCTACTCAGGAGTATGAAAAATAATTGTACCAAGTTTCGTTAAAATCCGTCGAGTAGTTTTTGTTTCTATAACGGTTATACAGACAGACAGACAGACAGACAAAAATTTTACTGATTGCATTTTTGGCATCAGTATCGATCCCTAATCACCCCCTGATAGTTATTTTGGAAATATATTTCATGTACAGAATTGACCTCTCTACAGATTTATTATAAGTATAGATATAGATAGAAGAAGATAGAAGATAAACAAACACAAAATAAATCTAAGTGGTCATTACACAAAGTTTTATCCTGGGTGGGGATCGAACCCACTAACCACTAGACCAACAAAACAATTTCCAAGGTACCAATGATAAATATTAAGACCTTAAGCATTATTTATTTGAGGTATCCATAGAGCCGACTCCACTTTGATACTTTTTTATGATCGTATCTTTTGCGTTTGAAAATACGCCCTAAAACGTAAGTCGAATACGCTGAATAGTGTTTGTCGCGGTATAGTGTCAATGCAAATGTTGGTAGCTTTTAATACAAAAGATCGAGAGCTCCTACAGAAAGTAACTGTCATACAAGCGCACTCGAGCCACGCACATAGACACCAGTACATCACTCACGGACTCAAAATTTCGGACCACTTTGTTCTAATGTCGAGTCTCCAGTTTCCAATTCCTTGTCCTTGCGTATGTGTGTAATTTTTATTTCGTTGTCGTGACAAGCCCGTGCGAACTGACGCATGCGCGGTGCGCTTAAACATGTCCACCGCGCATGGGCATTGATGTATTTCTAAGCGCAGATCTGTACCGCGCATGCGCGGTGGACATTTTTGAGCGCACACATGCGTCAGTTCGCACGGCCTTGTCACGACTTCTTCTTCTTCTCAGCCGGTACGCTCTAGACAGAGCGGTCGTGATCGCTATGAACTTGTAGTATTATTGGAGGGGGCAGATGTGATGCGCTTCACGATGTTTCGCCATTGCTGCCTACTAGAGGTCATCCTGCTGCACTCGTTCAATGAACCTCCAACGGCTGACTTGATCTGGTCAGTCCATCGCGTGGGTGACTTTCCGCGCGGTCTAGTGCCTTCCACCTTTCCTTGGACGACAAGGCGTGCTATGGATAGGTTGTCACGCCGAGAAACATGTCCGAAGAATGTTAGGATGCGAGATTGTACTGTCGAAAATAGACGCTGCCTGATACCGAGCTCTTGAAGTATCGAGACGTTCGTGCGAAACTCGGTCCATGAAACCCCAAGCATTCTTCTCCAGCACCACATTTCTAAAGCGTCCACTTTCTGTCTTTCCACATCTCGCAAATTCCACGTTTCAGCCGCGTAAAGAAATATGGGGAATATAAGTGTCCTCACAAGCCTGGTCTTTGTGGCTTTAGTAATGTTTCTATTCCTCCATATTTTCCGCATCCTGTCCATCGCTGTTCTTGTGATGCCCATACGTCGTTTGATTTCATCGATGCATCCGCCATTGTTTGTAATCAGAGCTCCAAGATAGATATAAGACTGGACTACAGTGCAATTCGCAATTTGTGTCACTTCAACTTGTCACGACAACGAAATAAAAATAGCTAAGAATTACCTAAGAATAAGAATTACCTAAGCATGAAGCATCCTTATTCCCGGTATTTTGTGCTTTTACTCTCATGGTCTCATATAAGTAAAATGTGTAATCATTCAAAACTTGAATACATATAGTTATGTATGTTGTTTACATAACCGTTACCATCAAACGTCTAACACATTATTAATATCGCTTGCACGTCTATCAGTCATATGTGAAAGGCTATCAATCACTCTGATTTAGTTGGAGACGCATCGCTGAGATGTCTCTCTCATAGATGACTGTGTTTACGAGTGGATTGTAATTAGGGTTGTCACAAGGTACAATAAAATGTATAACAGGAAGGTGTGGTCATATTCTAGGGTTGTTATATGTCCATGATACTGAGTGCGCATACCTAATTTTATCAACATCGAAGTACATTAAAATTTCAGTTGATATTTTTTCCCGACTGCGGAGAAGGGTTATTTATTTAACTAGCTGTCCCGCGCAACTACGTAAGCGTAATTTTTCCCCGTTTTTGAAACATTTCTCGTCGCTTCTCCGCTCCTTTTAGTCGTAGCGCGATGTTTTATAGCCTATAGCCTTCCTCGATAAATGGGCAATCCAACAAAAAAATAAAAAAAATGATTAAATATGGCGTTGTAAGTGCACGCAAACCCGGTTTTGTGTTTGACGCGTATGCTTGTATGTAACCTTCCAATGTTTCTAAGTCCGCTCATAACTCCTCAACGGTTCAACCGATTTCAAAAAAATCCTAATATCGGGTTTTATGCGCTGTGTGCGGCCTCAGAAAAAAAACATTTCGAAGAGCCTCGAGTGGGGTATCAAATTATAATCATAAAAAGGCGAATTCGAGTGATAAATCATTGAAAAAACAACGTTAATAATGCAACAAATGCTTCTTATTAAATCGCCTTGTAAAAATGTATGACTTAATAAGTTCTATGCCAAAATAATATTTGTATACATCAACAGTACATGTATAGTCCAATTGAGAACGTATTCCGCTTTGAAGTCGGTTGAAAATAATTTACAAGTGTAAAATTAAAATATCCGTTAAGAAAATAACAATTTCAATTTTTTTGATATAATAATAATATCTTAATAAGCGGCGGTAACCTAATGGCTAAGGCAATCCAGGCCAAACGTCTTGCAATCGTGAGGTCGCGGGTTCGGATCCTACCCATTATACTACCGATGTGAACCTACTCCTAACACATGCCATTGAGCTTAGCTGGAGGGGTTAACAGGATTGCTAGTAATGTGGGACCAAAATCCGAATAAAAAATGCTTATATATTTCTAAATACATACATATTATAGATAAATAACACCCAGACACAGAATATACCAACGCGCTCATCACACAAAGTTTTATCCTGGGTAGAGATTGAACACACGACCGGCTTAGCAGTCAGGGTCACTAACCATTAGACCAACAGGCCAGTCCCACAGATTATTGTAAAAAAGAGGATTTTAATCAAATAGTGGATGTTTTAGAAACATACTCGCATTAGTTTCATTCGTGTTGGTAGGTGCGGCCTACATTCTTGCCCATGGTGGAGACAAAAAGAAAATGCTACAAATATCGTATATGGCAATATTGAATATTGTACAGTGTACGCTGATGAAATTTGCCGCCGAAAAACTTTGCCGATGAAACGCCACGATAAAGTGACGTCGCGGACACGTGGCGATTCCCTTAAGAGTCGCGGTGATACGCTGTCGGGATCATCGCTCGTTCGTGGTGACTACCCGACTCTATAGTCGGGTAGTCACCTTGCACAAATACTTGCAAACTGTCTACTATTAGACAGTTTGCAAGTATTTACATATTATACCTTTAAACGAGCAATTCTTGTGTATATATACCCATATATATATTTTCTGAATCACGGCAACGGCTCCAGCCATTTTCATGAAATTTAGTATGTAGGGGATTTCGGGGGCAATACATCGATCTAGCTAGATTAAATTTCTAGAAGAAGTCGTTTAAAAAAAATCCGAGCGAATCTCGCTCATCAAGTTACTCAGGTATTTATAAGCCCAGCCTGTCAACACAATTACAAAAAATAAACAAAGACAGTAACTTCGTCTTTGAGATGTCAAACTCCCACTGATGAATTCTATTTTTATGAAATCTAAGTTAGAAAAGGTACGTAACATAGTGTGAGCGTAAAAATAATATATGTTCATTTTTATTTCATCGGGAAATACAAATTACTTACATACTGATGGAAAGTTTCAAAGAAAATGCTGTGTGCTACGTGTGCGTGCGTAAAGATTGTTTTCTATAAATATTGCTTTCTGTCCTCTCCGCTATTCTGTGTACGAACTTTATTACGGGGTAATAAACTTAGTGAATGGTGAGTATTGTACGTAGGTGGGACACTGCAAGGCATTGAAGTCTAAATAACTTAATTTTCTGGGTATAAAAAAATGTTATAAAACAACGAATCCTTTTGTATGATAAGAAATAAAATTAAAGTTCAGAATAGAAGTACCGATCCGCGAATGCATCGGTAACCGATCTTGTGAATATACGTAGCATGCCAGCCACCGTTCATACGATGCGCATACCGCGCGTATATAACATAGTAACGCGCGTCAAAATGAAAAAGAAATGAAACTGTAAACGCACTTTAGCAAAACGAATACAGAGTATTTTTTTTATTAATGTTTGAAAAGACTTGTATCACGGTGTTTTTGGTTGAACTCCTCCTAAACGGCTCATCCGGTTTTAATATTTTTTAGGGTTCCGTATGCAAGGAAAAAAACAGAACCTTTATAGGATCACTTTGTTGTACGTCCGTCCGTCCGTCTGTATGACGAAACCGTTTATCTCGGGAACGTTATTATTAAAACCTACTCAAGTCTACAGTCCCTTGAAGCTGGGAAAAAATCAAACTTCTAAGTTAAAGTAAATAAAAAGAAACCCTATATTTTAACATTCGCTTGTGATTCAAAATTTATAGGGTACTCTCCGTTGACTACAGATCGTTTTATTTATTACACTAGCGGACGCCTCGCGGTTTCACCCGCGTGGTTCCCGTAGGAATACAAGGATAAAAAATAACCTATATCACCTGGGGTTAGTCTAGCTTCATAACGATGAAAGAATTTTTCAAATCCGTCCAGCAGTTTCGGAGCCTTGAATAATACAAACAAACAATCAAATATTTCCTCTTTAAAATATTAAAGTATAGAAGTGTAGATATAGGAAGTGGTACCGGCTTAAGAATAGTACCATCCCGTCTCTTCCTGTGGGTGTCGTCAAGGCGACTAAGGGATGTCCCACTGGAGGACGGGCAGCAGCGTCCTTTGCGTACTTTAAAGCCTTATTGTGATCGCCTACGCGCTCCCCAAATGAGGCGATTATGGCAATTAGTCCCAGCATCTAAACCTACTTATTGCAGACCCTGGGATAAATTAATAAATTTTGATGGATTATCACTACATGGTTTTCACAGAATAGACTGAAATGTTCCCAATCCTAAGAGGTTTATTTTTAACTAGCTGTCCCGCGCACCTTCGTCTGCGTAAATTTTGCCCATTTTTGCAACATTTCTCATTGCTGATCCGCTCCTATTGGTCGTAGCGTGTTATATAACCTATAGCCTTCCTCGATAAATTGAGTATCCAGCAGTGAAAGAATTTTTCAACTCGGACCACTACTTCCTGAGATTACCGCGTTCAAACAAACAAACAAACTCTTCAGTTTTATAATATTAGGTTCACTATTTTGACGATAATTACTTCCACATAAGAGATAGACATATGCTGTCGCGGACTTTTTTGTCGGACTATTTATGATAAACATGTCGTTTATACATTAAATATGTGTAACTTCAACGATATTTGCGGCGCACGCCAAAACATGTCGCCAATTGTAGATTTTTTCCTACTTCCTTGACACTTATCGTTATATTTTGGACAATTTACACAATATCTTTATAAATTTTAGCCAATGTGTTATTCTGATGTATAAGCTAAATTATTGTAAAGTTTCATTAAAATCCATTCACTAGTTTTTGCGTGAAATAGGAACAAACATCCACACATCGACACATCTACACATCCACACATCCACACTCACAAACATTCGGCTTTTTAATATTAAGTAGGATTCATGTACTAATGTTTCTCCTTCCAAATGTTGTGATAATTATAAATTGTACACAATTCTGTCCACAAAAGTATAAATAAAGTAGTGTGAGGATATTTAAGGATACCTACTCATCTTTCGTCATGGGTGAATTACAGTGTAACTATGTTCTTCAGAAACAGCTTTTTAAACATGATAATGCGCCGTCAAAGCGTAGTAATTCAGTCTTCTGACCAAAACTTTATTTATTCCCGTACATTACTCTCACTTACTAAGGTAGCGGAATAGTTGAAAATTCTTACATTCCACCCTCGGTTCCGAATTATCTCGACCAGAAAACGTTGGTTAGATAGTAATGACACTATATGTTAACCTTTTAGCAACGGGTATGAGAGTACTCTGACAAAAAGGCTCATGTAACTCAGTCGAATCCAATTGAATAAAAGAGGAGATTCCTAAGTGATTAAAGTGGAATTTATTTCACTGGATTGATTATTTTGACTCCTAGCAACTTTTCAATTAGTTTTGAGCTAATTTTCTGGATTCCTATCTTATCCCTGGTATGCATTACAAAATAATCTTTTGTCCAAAATTTTATATTTCTCAGATATCACATAGATGAGTAAGTCAGGACTTTCATTTTTATATGTAGACTAGCTATCGAAAGCAGTCCCGTGTATGTAACTATCTCCCGGAAAATAATCTTCTTTAACCGTTCAGAGGTTTAGGTCGGTCTTACAACTTTGATATGGCGCTATATGGCTATAGAAATAGCCATATACATAATCAATTAATGTGTTTAATATTATCTGGTATTAGGCTATATGGCTATGTGAATAGCCATATGTATATAATCAATCCATGTGTTGGATATTAATATCTACTATAGTATATTTTGAAACATTTTTCGTTTCTTTCTTTTTTCTTTTAAAAAGACAACTTCCGCAGTAGGGTACAAGCCCTGCGTCGCGGGAGGCTCTACAAAAATACAAGTCACGGACACAAAGTACACCTAGACTTGGAACAACAATTTGTGAATCACACTAAGTGGCGTCCCGTGTGGGAATCGAACCCACGACCTCTTGCGTAGCAGTCGGACACACTCCCGCCGCACCACAGAGGTGGTTAATTAATTGATCGATTGTTCCAGCTTATAATTATGATGTTGTATAAAACCAAACGAAGGTTTGGTAGTTGTTTTAAAATCTATGAGAAGTAGGAAATGTAAGTGTAACAATCACAATGTATTGATTGGTTATCACAACGATGATTATAAGATCATACATTTCTGACAAACAATGTTTGGTAGTTATTTTATAGTGTGTGAAATACTTATGGCACAGAAACAGAACAAATCGGAAAGCTAATAAATTAATTATTTATATTATAGATGTACCCACACATATTTTAGGATGATGTTTGTATTGTAATTAATACTATGTAAATTGTTTAGGACGCCTATAATGCCTTATAGCAGAGGTTGCAATGAATATTTTAAATGTATTTACAACAAATAATATCATTAATAGATACCTCTTATCAAAAATGTATATCAGACAAATTCTAATATGCGATCTCACCCACATAAGAAGGTATTTGATGCAACAATATTATTTGTTAATATTTGTATTGTATCTATTGGCTTATCACCCAGGCGAATAGACGCGACTTTTTTAACACTTTCGTGGACAGAACGTGGTTTTACGTCATTATTTGAGATTTTATTACAGAAGAATGTTCAATCACGTTAAAAAACAAAATTACGGCAGAACGGTGAATTTAAAGGCAAAAATTCGTTTCAATTCACCTTGGGTCACCGTGTATCGAACACTCTAAACCTTACTGTAACGTAGACCATTTAAAAATTAGTTCAACTATTAGTGGCAAAACGTATGTAGACGATGATGTGATAAAACGTTTAAGTCATATTGTATTTCTATTTATCTAATATCATTCAACAAAACGTATCGATACGTCAAATCTTTTTGTATGGAAATGTATTGTGTCATTCTATAACATAATTTAGACTGAGACTGTCCGCGAACGTGTTAGATATTTTTAAATACGTGATAAATTACCAACATATAATAGACTAGCTATCGCCAGCGGCTCCGCCCGCGTAGATGATGATGATAAAAACTAATTCAGGTTCTTTCCCGAGTCTTAAGCTAACTCCATACTAAATTTCATTTCAATCGGTTCAGTGGTTTTCCTCGGACTTCAACAAAAAATAGACGAATTGGTTCGGTCGCTCTCAAGTTTTGCGCTAAGCAACAGATTTGGTGGTTCATTTTTATAAATATAGATTGGTAGCTATCACTCACGGTTTCCTCAGCGTGGATGATTTTACCCCGTTTCGCTTTCAAACCCTGAGAGACGTATTTCTTTAGTCACAAAGCCAAATTTTTACAGATTGAAAACTGATTTCTATTTCTTTTTCTATTCTATTTATTCTGACGAAGTTAAATATAAATTTGCAACGCCTATTTCTCCCTCTAAGTAGGGTAATTTTCCAATAACGCTGAAACCCATGTTTTAATATTTTAAACTCAAGACTGACGGAGTTTCAAACAATCTTACAACCATTATTTTACCCCCTTAAGGAATAAATTAAAAAAAAATACCTTTATTTTTACTTTACTATAGCCTACTTACTATGCCTACCTACTTTATTAATGAAATACGTCCTCAAAATTCACGTCTCCACAATCAGTGGTTTATGCTGTGCGTTGAACCATCAGTCAGTCAGTCAGGACTTTGAATCTATACTTAAATTATAAAGCTGAAGAGTTTGTTCGTTTGAACGCAGTAATCTCGGGAACTACTGATCCGAATTTTTTTTTTTTTTCACAAAGAAGCGGAGCAGCAATGAGATATTGCAAAAACGGGAGAATTTACGCAGACGAAGTTGCGCGGGACAGCTAGTTTTATATTTATAGACTAGCGGACGCCCCGCAGTTTCACCCGTGGAGTTCCCGTTCCCGTTGGAATACAGGGATAAAAACTAGCCTATGTCACCCTGGGTTAGTGTAGCTTCACAACGATGAAAGTTTTTTTTAAATCCGTCCAGTAGTTTCGGAGCCTATTCAAAACAAACAAACAATCAAATCTTTCCTCTTTATAATATTAGTATAGATATAGTTAAATACTATTCACGTCTTATTTGCAATAAACTTAATGCTATTAAATACTCCGATGACTTTCATTTTAAACGTTTTGCAACCTACAACTTCGGTGAATAAAGTCCCCCAATATATTCCACCTGGGTGATTATAGTACTTATGACAATTCACCTGAGTGCAATGTTTCCAAGGTGAAATGAGGACACAAGTCTCCACTTCGTTCACCCAGGTGAATGAGGTGAAAAAAACCGAATTCGACGTCCAGTCCCCAAACGTAAGATAATACAACAAAACATTTAATATTGTTAGGGTTGGCAACAGAATAAAATTTTTTCCCCACGCATAATTTTGCTTTTTGTAAAACTTTTGACAAAGTGCCAGTCTGGGACTTTGAGTGATTTGCGAAATAAAAACTGTCACAGCTAATAAGAGACTTCTTTATATCTAAGACTCTTATATTAAATGAGTCACTAGAGTGGTTGTTCATTTTTAATCAACGGAAAAGACGAAGCTTTTCATTTGAAGTACTTATTTTTATAACTTGACTAGCTGTCCCGTGTCCCGTTTTGACGTGATAACGTCTTATAAATCGATGACCGGCAGGTCTTAAGAAACGTGTCTAACCAAAGCATCTCGGACCATGCTCAGTGTAGGCAAAGAATACTAACTATTACTACGTAGTGTAGGGCCACCAGACCAGAATTGCACCAGCAGAAGCATGTATGTTCATGGGACTTACTCGCTTTTTTGCACAATAACTTAATGACGGTACTTTTATATCGGATCTTTTTTAAAATAATTTTTATTGTAAGTATTTGAGTGCTACATTTCTGTTTTTTTTTCATATTTTTTAGTCACACGGTTTAAAAGATAAGGGAGGGTACAAAATTTATGCAACTTTTGGAGCGATTATTTCCAAAAATGAATCAAAAAAGTGATTAAAAACCTTGTTTTATTTTTCAAAAAACCTGTCGAATGATGTGCGATTCGTTGATGTATGCTCTAAAAGCTCTTTTTTTCAGCTGGTGTTACAGGTATGAAGAGCCCCACCTAAAATATATATATATATATATATTTGTCTATTAAACCAAGTAGCGACATGATGACACCATTAATGACCCAATATTTATTGGGTACCTAGTCTTTGAGTAAAATGCCTGTGATATACGAACTGACAGATAGACAGACAGACGAACATGACGAAACTTTATGGGTTCCGTTTTTGCCATTTTGGCTACGGAACCCTAAGAAAGGCACATTATTGATTGGTTTTATAATGTTTTCCTTATCGATTACTGATAATAAGAGAGATTAGGCGAAGGATCTACAGCTGAAGCGGTGCGACAATTTTCAAAAAAGCTCTCACATCTATTAACCAACAGAGGAAACAATGCTTAACCTAACTAACCTTTTAATCTGCTTGGTCATTGAGTAATGGACCCCTTAAAAACCATAATAATAAGTAAAACAATGAAACACATATCACAAATTGAACGTCAAACAACTCTATCAGTTTTACAACTCTAAAACAATTGAATATCAGCAAACGTCAACCACCTCACCTCAATACTTTGGAACAAGGTAATGAAATAGAACAACATCGGAGACAGAGTCTAGCTGCAATATTGTTCTTATTTATTTAGAAGCAAGTATGTGCACACTTACTAAGCCAACCCTATATTTATTTCAACAGAGATGCAACTTTAATGTTTAGAAAATAAAGTTGTATTTTGATTGGCGGTGTTTCAGTGAGGTGTGCGCATAGGGTTGTCAATACAGGAAGTACGGAACCACGCACGGTCCCAAGGAAATTGCGATGTTTTATTCTATTTGCTGAACAGTCGTCGGTCGATGGGAAATATAGTGAAGGATTGTGAGCAGATGTAATATCAGAAGGGCTTCGGGTTCACAGATATGGAAATTGTTTGTACTTTCTTTGATTTTGTATCGTGATTTTAATTTTTGTAGTAAGTCTTTTACCAGACTGAGCTAAAAGAGGAATAACGTTTTTCGAGCGTTGGACTGACCATTTCTTTGGCATTTGTCTACAGCCCAAACGGTTTGACGAACTTTAATATGTGAAGAGTCGTTTGATTCGTCTTGTAACGGTCTTAATTGTAAAAGGAATTCAATTATTTTTTGGTTTTGTAATAATTCAGTGTATTTATGAAAATAATAATAATGATTTTAAAAAAATCGGGAAAATCATAACTTTAAAAAAATATATGTAATTCAAATTTAGATTTTCCATTGGTAAAATAAACATTAAGTAGTCTCTATTCCAGTAGAATTTATCATCAATCAGCTAAGGATGTGACTAAACCATTCAATAAGGAAAATAACCGAATTTTGCGAAAAATCGATTCAAAATTAAATACATTTGCAATCGTTTTTTATTGTTTAGTATATTTTATTTTTGAAAATGTTTACAAGAACAATTGGTAACAGTTTTACAGAAAAGACGACATATATATTAATATTCTCAATTAATTAATTTTATTTATCACAAAATATAACTTTCAAAATTGGCTTACAGCTTTCAAAATATTCATTTATTTTCAATTATGGCTATCTACAGGCCTAGTTTATGATAAAAAGAATTGATATTAATTTTAAGCTTTATTTTATGACCTCATACAGATGAGTTATCACGTATTCGCGTTTGTTTGGTAGAATTATCGACTAGGGCGCCCTTAAAATAAAGAAGTTACATTCAAATAATAATAATAATAATCTTGGGACAACTCACACAACGCTATCTGATCCCAAACTATGCAGAGCTTGTACTATGGAAGCCAGACAACTTATAAACATACTTATATATTTCTAAATACATACATATTATAGATAAATAACACCCAGACACAGAATAAACCATCGTGCTCATCACACAAAGTTTTATCCTGGGTGGGGATCGAACCCACGACCTTTTGTGTAGCAGTCGGATACACTCCCACCGCGCCACAGAGGATGTCATGTATGTTTGTAATTATACCCCTTTAAGAAAGAAGCAAAGACGCGAAGATTATTTTCCTATGTATCCAAACTTCTGTTGTAATTATATAATATACAAATGCAAAGTGTAAATTAGTGACCATGTCTTGCAAACTACCTACCTCCTCAAAATTCACTTTTAAAGTTTATACTAAATGTATGTTGTATTGACTCCATAATTTATTTATTAGTTAACAGACTTGATGTAATAGTTTAAGTTACAATGGATTGACGTATCCAATAGGATAAAAACCCTTAAATAATAAAGATAAAAAAAGAAACTACTTATACAAAAGTTATTTAAAGAACTTTCTAAATAATTAATAATTGGTTGACTCCATTGGTGACCGTATAGCTGGGAGCTTCCTCGCACAACGCAACAGTGAGAAAATGCTGCCAGTATTTGTGGAACCATGCCCAGGGCCCCAATTTTTATTTAACCTTCATCATCATCATCAGCCTATCGCAGTCCACTGCTGGACATAGGCCTCTCCAATTGCACGCCACTTTGTTCAATCTTCGGCTTCTCGCATCCAGCTCCTGCCAGCCGTTTTGCGTATATCATCACTCCACCTGGCCTGAGGGCGTCCTACACTACGTTTTAACCTTAGTTTTTACTTTTAAATAGTTAGAAAGATTTAAAAAAAATACTACCGCAGTAGCCCTGTTTCGCAGGGTATTAATAAATAAACAAGTCACGGACACAAAGTACACCCAGTGAAAACAACAATTTGTGGATCACACAAAGTGATGTCCCGTGTGGGAGTCGAACCCACGACCTCTTACGTAGCAGTCGGGCACACTCCCACTGCGCCATTGATTAACTACTTCTTATAATAAATAAAAGGTAGTGTATTTTATCTAAAAATAACGTATATAAAGAACATGACATTGAATATCTTAGATAGACAAAACGCACAATAAATAGTGTGAGATATAGTCGACAGTACCCTAATGCCGGCAAATCCCTCATTTGTCAGTCAGCCACAGAGTGTGTAACAGCGGTGGCGGGTTATGTTGAAGTTTTACGAACGATATCCGTTTTAGATATATTTCAGAACTTAATCGCGTGAATTATTTAAAGGTACGAACCTTTTATTTACCCGACGTTTCGATCGAATTGCACCGATCGTGGTCACGGGTCGACTGTCTCCATGAGGCGCGGGGTTTTAACGATATACGCTTTTTATGTAAGTACAGAATTTTTTATAATAGTATGATATTACAATAAATATGTAATTTAGGTGTGCATTAGTTTACTGTTTATAAAGATCGAATGTTGTTTGAAACATCATTGGTTTTTAGTATGAAAATCTAACTTTCAAAACCGGCCAAGTGCGAGTCAGTCTTGCGCACCGAGTGTTGCGAACAAACTCATGTATTTAAATAGTTTGTACATCGAAGGAATGTATCTATTACGAAACAATTTTGAAATATTTCAACTTCTTGTTATGACTTCCTGCGAACCATAAGTAAAGTTGTAAATGTTAGTGACATTTATATTTGGCCCTACTCTATTTTTTATATTTATAAATGACCTCTGTAAACACCGCCTTCAAAATGAAGAAATATTCACTTACGCCGATGATACTGCCCTTATTTTCCATGGGATGACCTGGTCTGACTCTTTTGGTCATGCACAGTCAGGCTTTGATCTGATCTCAAAATTATCTAAATATAGAAAAAACAAAATATATTACCTTTTCTCTTACTAGCTCAGGTCAGCCACCATCTGGTTCTATTAATATCAAAGCTCACAGCTGTAAACCTATGGGTCCTTCATACTATTGTTCTAATCTAACCAGTACAGACTCCATTATATACCTTGGCTTTCAAATTGATCATATCGACTTACTGTCATCCAGACTACGCAAACTCATTTAGTAAATATACGTCATATTGCAGACAAATCTATACTAATATTATAAAGCTGAAGAGTTTCTTTGTTTGTTTGAACGCGGTAATCTCAGGAACTACTGATCCGAATTAAAAAAATCTTTGACTGTTGGATAGCCTTTTTATCGAGGAAAGGTTAAATAACATCACATTATGACCAATAGGAGCGGAGCAGCAATAAGAAATGTTGTAAAACGGGGAAAAACACGCAGACGAAGTTTCGCGGGACAGCTAGTCAATTATAAAATCAGTATACAAGGCTCTATGTCAATCAATGACATCGGACGGTATCACCTCTTGGGGTGGTGCTAATAAAACCTCACTTTTGAAATAAGAACGGGTACAACGCATAATATTAAAAGTTGCTTTTCCTATATAATTTTTTTAATTAATTCCGTTGCCGTGTGGTGCCGGCTTAAGAATAGTACCACCCCATCTCTTCCCGTGGGTGTCGTCAAGGCGACTAAGGGATTTCACACCGGAGGACGGGCAGCAGCGTCCTCTGCGTACTTAAAGCCTTACTGCGATCACCAACCCGCTCGCCAAGCGTGGTGATTATGGCAATTACCCCCAGGATCTACATACTAGTAGGTTCTACTGGGGAGACCCGTGCCCAGCAGTGGGCCATCATATGGGTTGATATGTATGTATGTATGTATGTATTTACGTTACAAACCAAATTCAATCAACCTATTCAGTAGATTCGGAACAAATTGGTTGTGACAGAAGGACAGACAGAAACAAGGGTGACCCGATTTTTTATTGGTACGTCATCTTAAAACGTATGGCATTACATGTAAATGTAGAATCGACTTTTCACAAGCATAGTACATATTTTGCTTTCTAAGTGATTTTTATTATTTACTAGCTGACCTGCGCAATTTCATCTGCGTAAATTTTCCCCATTTTTAAAATATTTTTCATTGCTGCTCCGCTTCTATTAGTCGTAGCGGTATATTACATAGCCTTTCTCGATAAATTTACTTTCCAACAGTATAATAATTTTTCAATTCGGACCAGTAGTTACTGAGATCATCGCGTTCAAACAAACACACAAGCTCTTCAGCTTTATACTATTAGTATAGATTCTCTTTATGAAAACACAACACATATAAATTACATTTTTAAGTATAGGTAACAAATATTAAATATATTTAAAAATATAAATAAATATTATGTATTATTATTATAATGGTTGTGATCGATTGTCCATCAGTTGACTATGCATAAGTCGAGGATTCCTCGTACGTTTAAATTAATGTTCAGTATTCGTAGTGCCACATCTTTTTTCTATCTATTCTATGTAAAACCCGACTAGGTTAGAAGTGCGTTGACGTCATAGGGTTTCAGATAAAACATGTTACTTACTTTATTTGGGAGGCGTATTACGTGCGTATAAATTGCACTCTTGGAGACATCTATGTACCGAAATTCTATCTGTTGAATATATTTGCTTGCCTTTGATTCTGTTACGTGTTCGTGAATCTGAAAGGAAAATTGAAGATGTAGGTTTTGGTTTATGATTGTCTAAAGCAATTTTGTGACACAATGGAAGAGTGAGAACGGGTTTACTAAAGGTCAATGCCTAGTGTGCCATTTGCTTTTACGTTAACGCGATCGAATCGTTTACCACGTTTGGCTCTCTAGTTGGTTATAAGCTTGGAGAGAGCCAATCGGAGCATGAAACGTAAACCGATTGCGTTAACGTAAAAGAAATCGCGTAGAGGCACACTGATTGACAGTTTTACCGTTGATCAGTCGTTTGTCAGTCAGCTTCTAATGATGTCAAGTGCCATTCTATAAAAATATTAAAAAAAAAAACCGTACAAGAGCATGTCGGACCATGTTCAGTGTAGAGTTCCGGAACCATATAAAACAAATAGATTTGAATAATTGCACCAGCAGAAGAGCGTATGTTGAGAAGCACAGTTTTTGGGCAATAACTCAATGGCGGTATTATTTTAGTTTAACCCCTCCCCAGTTCATCCCTCATTAGCGCCTTATGTATAGATGTCGGACCATATGGTCCGACGGACAGATCGGGACACCGACCGCCCGTGTTTTGTTTTTTATCGATTTACTCGTATTTTAATTGTAATTGATGTTTATTTGTTATTTCTAACTTATTTTTAATTAAATAAAGGTTTTTATAATATTTAAAAAAAAAATCTGTTGTAATAAATTTCAGTCAAGATATGATTTAAAAAAAAAAGCTACAAGGAGTGTTCTTTTAATTTCTGAATAGCAATAAAACAATATAATATTTGCACCTTGTGTTTTATATTATTTACTTATTAATATATTAAGAATAAAATACAATAAAAACATCACATACCATAGTATTTTTTTTTCACTTTACCTGGATTTATCAAAGCGGGCCGCACGGATCGCCGCCATACATAAGTCAAAAAGCGGTGTCGTTTGTATTTTATGTACACTTATATTGTTATTATATACAAAGGTTTATTTTAAATATTAACTTCAGCTTATCAACTACAGTATAGTATTTATTAAGCGCTACCTTTTCGTTGTTTTCCATATTTTTGGTCACACGGTTCAAAAGGTAAGGGAGGTATTTAATTAATACAACTGTTGGAGCGACTGTGGAGCTATTTTATGGACTGGAAAGTCAATTATGTGTATAGATCATGGAGAAAGTCCGTGCGAAGCCGAAGCGAGCCGCTAGTTTATTCTAATAATGGCAACTGCAGTTCATCTTGATGAATGTAAACAATTTGGTCAAAATACTGCATTTTATGTTCTTACGTTACCAATTCAAGCAAATAGCTAAAATAGTGCTTTTTGTCAGTTACTGCATTCTTCGTTGCGACAGCAGAGCTGGCTATCGCCATCTTCGTCTAACGATTGATGTAGAGCGATAAGTCTTTTTCACTCTAAGCAAACTTTAATCGCTGACAACTCCGGCTGCGGGCACTTTTGCATAGGCAGAGGTAGTTTATCATGTACAGAAAATAAATAGCTTTAATTTGATATTTAAATGATGAAAATACGCCATGAACGTAATAACGTAACAAAATATTACCTGCTTACACCTGGCTGCGAAGGGGTTGCGGGCAAGTGCGCAAAGGCACCTATCGCTTTTTAAGTTCTCTACGTCTATTTCTAATAAGTAGAGTGTATTTCATTGTAATAACAAGTGAGACTTTTTTTTCCCCAATAAGTCGATTAACATTAATTTAATTAAAAATACTTGCGGGCAAAATCTGACGGGCAGACTGGCCAAAACATGTTGCCCCTTTTATAATTGTATATAAAAACGTGATTTTATTACAATACTCGATGAACGATGCGAATCTGCAGCCGTATCTCAGTCTATTAGGTATGTTTTATTCGGCACCAACTTCAAAATGTTTAATTTGTTTTTGTTTTTCTAGGAATATTATTTTTTGTTTTTTAGTTGCCTTGTATTTATTTTTGAAGTCGGTAATAGTTTTATGTTAAAAAGTTTTTTATTTATGTTTAAGGTTTGGTTTAAATTTCGACAAGACTACAACGAACTGGCCTACCATATACTAGCTACATAAATGAGCCACTTGCATAAAGTTTACCGTCCGTGCCAGAACAATAACGCAAGATGCATATTCCATAGTTATTTATTCCATTAACTGCCTAGTTCTGACTAGGGTTGCCAAGTTTAATGTGTAAATCGGGACAATAAGAAGAGAGAACTTGTGTATCCCATTTATTTCCATTGAGGTTTTGCAAGGCGTTTGTACAAAAGGCAACAATATATTGTAAGCCGACGTGCACACTGTTTTAGTTTCCTTTTTAGTTCAAATCCCTTTATGAAAAATTAAAACGCATATTCCACCTTTAGCGCATCATATGCATTGTGAAATCGCTCTAACCATTTGTGATTTGTCTTATTGGAAACAATAGGATGTAAATAGTACTAAGAGAACCTGTTCGTTCTTTGTTAGTCTAACTGAGAGTGACTCGTCTATAGCTTAATGGCAGAAAAATCTTAATATATATAAATCTCCTGTGACGATGTTTGTCCGAGATGGACTCCTAAACCGCTTAACAGATTTCGTTCAAATTTGCACGCAATATGCAGTTTGGTCCAACTTGAGAGATAGGATAGCTTAGATCTTTAATTATAGTCGCAATTACTAAAAAAATTAGGGATCTCATGCCCACCCGTGCGAAGCCGGGACGGGCCGCTAGTAGTACAATATAATTATATTCACCGTACCGGCTTAAGAATAGTACCACCCCATCTCTTCCCGTGGGTGTCCCATGGCGACTTAGGGATTTCACACCGGAGGACGGGCAGCAGCGTCCTCTGCGTTCTCTAAAGTCTATTGCGATCGCCTGCCCACTCGCCAAGCGTGGCGATTATGGCAATTACCCCAAGGATCTATAATACGTAGGTTCTACTGGAGAGACCCGTGCCCAGCAGTGGGACATCATATGGGTTGATATAAGTATAATTTTGTTAAGTACAACTTGATATTTTTAATAAACGAATAGATAAAATAAACGTAATTTTCTGCCACGTACATTTGAAACTGGCAGCAGCACTCACCAGTACCATTACCAGACTTCTTTTAGGACCTTCAAAAAAAGAACCAAATCTTTTTAAAAATGACGGCAACGCTTCGCAACGTATCGCCGATGTCGATGGGATATGGTTATATAATACTTGCCATCAGGTTAGCCGCTTGTTTGTTGCCTTCAATAAGAAAAAACCCTGAAGACATCCATATTAACATAATTATGTTTTTTTTTCTTTATTTTGTTTGGAGGCTTTTGTCCTGTTGGATATGTAAGGCTCATCGTGCCCTGATCAGATGTATCCCAACAAGTAATCTATTTATTTTAAAATTACAATATAAGAAGATTCATTGATGCAATATCATTTCTACTACTTTTTTTGCAACTTCACCTGATGGCTTCATTAATACATTTAAAATGGCACCCGTATCCCATCTGTTGATATCTTATGTTTGCATCAATGAGTCTCTGATTTTTTTATGTTTAACACATTCCTTATGGATGTGTTGGACATATCCATATTAATATTAAAAATGTGAATGTAACTTTTAGATGAAATTTTGTATGGAGGTAGTTTGAGTCCTGCGCAAGGATATAGGATAGTTTTTGTCGCGATAACCAATATCCACACAAGCAGAGCCGGGGGCGAAAACCAGTAGCTTATAAACGCTAAATTTATAACATCCAATACAAACCATATCGGGACGTCCTGCAATCATCTCAAAAGCTGGCTACTCTACACAACGCAGTTATATTTGCATTTGGTAGTTACTTTTGTTAGGTTATGACACTGCCAAGTGGTTTTGGCGCGTCCCCCTTAATTGTCAAGTAATTTTGTTATGAGTTATTGCTTGAGGACAGCATCGTATCTGGTTGGTAAGGGTAATACTTTAAAGGATATTTTTATGTAAGTAGATGACTTTTTAAATCTCATTAAAAGTTAAAAGTCTATAAAGTTTTGTTAAGTTTAAGAGAAATTTTAATACATAGTTTCTTATCGCACGTTTTTAGATGGGCTGAGAGGTAAGACGAAAAAAGGGGTAACAATTTGACATCGATTGAAATGTTTTTGTATCGTAATATTTGACTAGCTGTGTGTAATAAATGTTTGAAATACGTTTTTTAATCATTAGTTATTAGTAAAAAGATTAGCAAAAGGAACTACGTTCTACCCGGCCATCAATTAGACACCTCTCTCTTTATTTTTTTTAACCATTGATACACAAAATAGGGGTTTTGTAAGTTTATTGTGTGTATCTGTGCATCTGTATATCTGCAAGTCCATGCATCATCGTAGCTCCCAAACAAAAGGACCGATTTTGGTTCAATGCTAAAAAAAATTGATGATAATCAAATTCGTTTTGGTTCAATGCTAAAAAAAATTGATGATAATCCAATTCGTTTGGGTTCAATGCTAAAAAAATTGATGATAATCCAATAAATTCCAAAAAGGACCGATTTTAGTTCAATGCTAAAAAAAATTGATGATAATCCAATTGGTTAGTTAAAAATAATATTTTTTTGTCTCTTTTGTCATATTTTTTAAAATTTATTTATTTAGGTATTAAAACCAACCTTTGGCTTAGCAGTCAGGGTCACTTACCACTAGACCAACAACTCCGTTAAGTAGCCTTGTGGCCTAAACAGACTCCACATCGACAATATCAAAATAAACCTTCGTACGACTAATGTCCAACCGGAAAAATGTCCAACACACTAAAAATGTCCAATCATACAATTGTGTAATTGTAGAAAAATGCAAACAAAAAAAAATCGGTTGTCTGTAAAGTCGATTTACTGACGATAGTTGAACGCGACAACGTCATAAGAAAATACTGATGGAATGGGTTCCTGCCGAACGCGGAGGCCGATTGTGCCTCTTTGTCGCTCGTTCCGCGCTCTCGCTTGCACTTAAATGGAACGCCTCAGAGCGAGGTAACGCCTCACAAGTCATGTTTTATTGTGCGTTCAGCCGGCTCCATCGAATTATAAGACGTTGTCACGTCAAAAATGGCCATTAAAAAACCCGGTTTGTAAAAAAACCTCGGTAGCAACTCCGGTAGCTACCGTCATATTAGTATGACGAGACATTATTTTATATGGACTTTATTACGATTAGACGTTATTATAAATGGACATATTTCGAATTGGACATTAATATGACTGAACATATTTTTGCTGGTCATAATTCTAAATAGTATTTTTTTAAATTGAACATTAGTCGTGCAATGAAATAAATTTGCTACCAGTAACCAAAATTCCAGGCAAACATAACACAGGTAAGTAAAATAAGTTGCAAACATATTCATAAGTAGAATAAACTTCTACCTCTTTAATTTTGCACAATAACGTCAACAGTAAAGTTAACGGTACACAAACTCGAGACGGCAGGATGCAATTAATAATTCCCCAACGTATTTCCTTCAGCGTTTGCCCCCAAAATACTTCTAGAGTAAGGTGAAGCTTTGTAATTCATTTCAGTTATTTTAGACTGGGTGTAACCAATGTATTAAGATTCTCCCCGAATTTAGGGGTAAATATGCATAGAAAGTAGTAGTATAGTAGAAATGTGATGCGACGCGACGAGTGCCTATCAAATGTAATTCATCATTTTAGGAGGTGTATACTCACAAATATTTTAAAAAACATTTTACAGTATTTTTTAAGACGCTTTTATTAGCTTGATAAGTATCTATATTTCAATGTAACGGAATCTTTGAATGTTATTTTCACCTCCTTCAGAACGTCTTATTGAATTGAAACTTCTCAAACTTGTCAAGGACCGTAAACGATAAGATCCGACCAAAAAGGATTTTTGGAAATTCATCCCCTAACGGGGTAAAATAGTATTTGCAAGAATAAATAAGACTCCGTCAGTTTTGAAGGTAGAAGTGAAAAAATTCGTATTTGGCTTATTGGTTTAAAAAAAAGTAAACTTGAATTGGCGTTATTGAAAAATCAAACAATAAGGGGGTAAAATAGGGGTTGCAAGTTTTTATAAAATTTCGTTTAGTTTTAAAGTATCGTTTAGTTATATAGATCTATAAAAAAACCTTTTTAGTTGGTTCAAAATGGAGAAACAAATGTTTCAGCGTTTGTAAAAATTAACCCCTAAGAGCATTAAAAAATTTACGTTAAAAAACTGTATAAAACTCCGACAATTTTAAAGTTAGATAAATGTAAAATTTCGAATTTGTATTTGCGATTGTAAGAAAATATAGAAAATATAGTCCCGCGCAACTTCGTATGCGTAATTTTTCCCCGTTTTTGAAACATTTCTCGTCGCTTCTCCGCTCCTATTAGTCGTATCGCGATGTTATATAGCCTATAGCCTTTCTCGATAAATGGGCTATCCAACAAAAAAAGATTTTTTCAAATCGGACCAAACAAACAAACAAACTCTTCCGCTTTATAATATTAGTATAGATATATTATTATGTTTTTACGATAAACTGTTTGTTTCTTATTAACTCTATTTTTATTAAGTTTTAGGAAATTATTTTCTACTTTTTCAGTTCAGCTATTTAAACCGTGTGTTTTAGTTTTATAAACTATTACATTTTAGGGTTCCGTACTTCAAAAGAAAAAAGAAACCCTTTGTTGTCCGTCCGTCCGTTCGTTCGTCTATCTGTCAAGACCCTTTATCTCAGGCACGCGTGGATGTGTCGAGTTGATATTCGCACACTTATTATACAAGTCATAAAAAATAAAACTTCTAAGTTACCGTAAAAAAGATACGGGCGTTTAAAATGTATTACTATTTATAATATGGACCTACCTTACCTTATAATACGGAACCCTCAGTGGACAAGTCCGACTCGCACTTATCAGGTTGCATCGGAGGTTACAAATTGTGTCAAAGTTTTTAGGTTAGGGTAAAATATGTGGAATTTTTTAGTGTGTCACTAAGAAAAACATTATTTTTTATTTAAATTTGTAGGGAGAAACGTTTTTAAGAGTTGGCAACCCTATTTTGGACATATTTTATAGAATTACTTGTGAAGAGAAATTTTCTTGATGGTATGAAATAAACGCAATAGTAACAGCAAATGCTGCGCTTATCATTCAATTTGTGAAATAATTTTGTTTATGATCTTCGTAAGAGTATCATAATTCTACTGTCTCGATAGCACATCGGGTACCTTCGTTACGAAGTAGGACTATTGTTTGTGTAAAAGGTTTTGGATTTGATTCCCACATTGTGAGAAATGTACTTTGTGTGATCTGTAAATATAGACTTCGAGCCAGGGTATTCGGTGTTCGTTAACGTGAGGATAGACTTGAGTATTTACTATTAGCAGAACATTGAGCGTTCGCTGTTTTAATTTTACTTGTACCTCATCTCGAGCATGATGTTATTGTTTTTGTTAGCATTAGCCTTTCTTTACGTGTGTTGAAATACCCACGTATCCCAACCCGTGGAGGGCATGACAGGTGGGTATGTCGGACTCGAACCGACTAAAAAATCACACGCACACTCCGGCGGCCAAGTATATCGCTACATCCATTGCTCTCTCGTTGGAAAAAGATAGGCTACCCTACTCGTCGCTCTCAAGCTAACGATCAAGGAGGACGAAGATCTTTTATGCCCTTTGTGTTGTTTGTGTGTGTTTTGGTGCGGCTTCTGCGGCATGTAACAATGCTGGTCCTCGCTCTTTCTCTATCTGCAGCCTCTTTTCTTGCTATCATTTTCTCGCAGAAAGCCGCAGGGGCATTCCACGCACTCTCGCCTGTCTCGCCAATGTACCATCGATTAGCGTTGTTAAGCATTAGCCTGTGTACACTTCGTAAGAACGTTACATTTCATTGTATTTGATCATTACAAACAAATGAATTAAGGTCTTTAGGGTTATCGTTTTATTCCCACATTATGAAATCCATAAATGTTGGTACCGAGTGAACCTACTCTCGGTACCAACATTTATGGATCTCATAAAGTCTCTCTTCCGTTTGTCAAGAGAGTGAGAGTAAAACTAACTATGTTGCTTGGAAATGTCTTTGGTCTTTCTCTTCTAATCTTAAATAATATTCCGATTATCAGGTCACAGGGTCAAACTGTCACGAATTCTTTAGTATGAATCGGCGGTAGCCTAATGATTAAATCATATCGCAATCGAGAGGTCACGCGGGTTCAAATCCCATCCAATGTAATACCGATGTAAAAGGCAAACAACTCAGCTTAGCTGGATGAGTAACGAGATTGCAAGAAAATGTTCGACCCACATTGCTAGTTAACTTTAAACAAAAATGGTTGTATGTTAAGTCGGCTTACGGACGATAATTTTACGTGATGACGTCATAAGAAAACATAAATGACACACATGAGGACATTGTAATAATCAACCCTGTCTGTGACAGCTTTAGTGGACTGGGGCGAATGCCCGTGCATGCGCCTAACGGCCACAATACTTCAGCCTATCAGCAGGTGGAAACGTCATTCGCGTTGCTTAGTCTTTAACGTGACATTTTTTAGACACTTTGTCGTGAGTGCAGCCGGCCATTGACTTATAAGACGACTCAGGGCTTGTAAATAGTAAAACTTTAGCACGAAAGCTGTCTTATAATAAACCTATAAAGATTTTTCCCCTTTCTGTCTCATACTATGCTATAATTTGTGACAAAATTTATGCTTCGCCGGTACACATCAAGTAAATAAGTTTTCTGGTCACGTATCTAAAGAATCGATGAATTATTGCTCTCCTATTTCCCTAAAGACAAAACCGATATTTGGAACAAGTGAGACTGATCTTATAAGACGTCGTTAAGTCTCGTGCTATCACTGTCACTGTAGAGAGAATTGTAGAGACAAAATACTTTTGAGTAAGTCTTAAATTAAATATAGGTACATGTATGACTAGTGGATACCCGGCGTATGCTACTACGCTTGTTTTTTATTTACTTTTTTATTCAATGGGTAAAACCTGGGGACCCTATTCCTAATAATAATAATAATAATCTCGTGAAAGCCGAAAAGGATAAACAAATAAAATATCTGGATCTGGCGCACGAGATTGTCGACATGTGGGATGTTGATTCGGCAATCATTGTACCGATAGTCGTCTCCGTTAATGGTTTGATTGCCAAGAGCCTCGACCAACACCTTGAGAGGCTCGCGTTAGACGGTTGGATCAAGCGCTTGATGCAGAAGGCAGTACTTCTGGACACGGCTCGCAGGTTTCTTTCTCTGGGGCCGTAACCACCGGTAGCTTGGTCCCTGTACCCGATGCCGGTGGGACACTATTTTTTATATTTTTAAATGTATTTTTATATATATATATTTAAAAATGTAATTTATAAGAAAAAAACGAAATAAATAGAATAATAATAATAATATATTTATTCCTCTCAAAAAGGTACAGTATTAGTAAGTTTATAAATATATTCTTATGATAAGGAGCATAAGATTTAAGTACCTTAGTGAGAGCTGGAGTCCGTACTAGGTACGAAACCTGTGTGACAGATCTCCAGGCTAAATTCCTAAGACTTCGCTGTCCGTCCAGATGTCTGCCTGTCCGTCTGTCACCAGGCTGTATCTCATGAACCGTGATAGTTAGAAATTTTCACAGTTCTTTCACTTGTTTTTCTCGTTCTACAACTTTTAGGGAATTAAATACAGAACCCTAAAATAAACATAGCCTGGTTTTATGTGTCTTTAGGGTTCCGTAGCCAAATTGGCTAAAACGGAACTCTTATAGTTTCGTCATGTTCGTCTGTCTGTCTGTCTGTATGTGTATGTCACTGGAATGTTACTCAAAAACTACCCAATGAATACTTATAGTAGCCGCTACTTAGTTTATCAAACTAAGTAGCGGCTACTACTAATAATATAATAATATTCTATATTAGCTAAAAATTTTTTTCAGCAAACATCAACTAACCGTATTTGAAAAACCTTTTAAGATTATTAATATTTTTTTTTGATTAAGTAAATTTTTTTTATTACCGAAAAACTGCTTTTCTCAACAGAAGGGTGTGAAGTGCCATGAACATAAGCTCTTCTGCTGATGCAATTATTCAAGGCTGCAGAACCTTACACTGATCATGGCCCGACATGCTCTTGCACGTTTTTATTTTCATTTATTGAGAAGTATGACAATGATTTTAACTTCTTATCAATATCTGGATGTCAGGCTAGACTTTAAGCCACATATTCGGTATTCAGTCTATAGCGGTATAATGTTAAATCTAAAAATTCCAATATGACATAATAAAAAAATAAAACCTCTATAGCTGTGTCCCGCGTCCGTTACACGAACAATAAGTTTCTAAATCTAAACTGCAAGACGAAAGCTAGATGTTCGGTAAATATTGTAGTTCAACAGTAAAATACTTTTAAATCACATTTCGCTCATAGAATGAACAAGCAAGGATAGACGTCCAGTATTTACTACATCAGTAATATAATGTGTTTCGTACAGTCCAGACGTGAAATGGATACAGAGTGTTCTAATACTCGTATTTACTGATGCTGTCTAAGGCAGAGATTTTTAAAGTGGGTTCCGTAGAAAGGTTAGTGATCCTGACTGCTTGGCTGGAGGTCGTTCGATCCCCATTAAGGATCAAACCGTAATAGTTCTCAAAACTATCGGCTAGATGGCGCAAGCAGAAAGGATAGAAAAAATTGAGGTTTCATAGCCTCGGTTAGATTTTTTTTTTAAATATATCTAACAATGTGGGATTGTGAGTCCCACACTATTCAATCCTGTTAACCCCTCCAGCTAAGATCAATGGCTTGTGTTAGGAGTAAGTTCACGTCGGTAGTATAATGCGACCTCACGATAGCGAGTCCGATGCCTTAATCATTAGGCTTCCGCCGGCCCCGGATTAGCATACGGAAGTCTCGAGTTCGATTCCTGGGTCTGGACTTCAAATCGTTCTATCTTTAAAAAATGCCTGCGGCTTCATAATAATGTTAAAAATGCTCTCTGTAACGAAGCAATAACAAAGGCCGTAATAGTTCTCAAAGGTATGGGCTAGATGGCGCAAGCGAGGGCCTGACTCCCGTGCAGGATAAAAGAATTTGTGGTTTAGTAACATAGTCCCGGTTAGATGGTTCGATTCCAGCCCCGGATTGGCAAACGCAAGTCTCGGGTTCCATTCCTGGAACTGGACTTAAATTTTTCTATCTTTCAAAAATGCAATTATTGTATTAATAAAGTAATTTGCAAGAATTACCTATAAAAATTACTATGATACAGCACATATTGTACATCTTGATTTTTAAAGCTTAAGATGTTTAATAAAGCTATTAAAAATGTAAAGCTATTAGACTTTATAAATTATTCACATCTAAAATACCCAGATTTTGTCCCTGACCCACTAATGATCTGCCAATCCGTTAGGGTACTTTCTGAAGTCATAGAAAGCTGAAATTTGGTGCGAAAGCTAAACAACAAAATAATTAAGAAATCTATACCCCCCCCCCTCCCTTAAAATAGAGATAGATATAGATTTTTTTAAGCAAACATTAACGTGTGGCACCTCATTCGATAGGTCTTTTGAAATCATTTTAAGGTTTATAGTAAACTTTTTTGACTGAGTGAAAATTTTTGGAAATAATCGTTCCGCCAGTTGCATAAATTGTGTCCCCCCTTAACTTTTGAACCGTGTGACCAAAAAATATGAAAAAATACACATAGGTAGCGCTTATTATGTAGTTTATTTTGGAAATGATCAGATATACCGTCATTGAATTAATGCTGAAAAACTACGCTTCTCAACAAAAGGGCGTAAGTGCCATTAACATATACTCTTCTGACCCTTAACATAACCCTACACTGAGCATGGTCCGACATGCTCTTTCCCGGTTGTTCAATTGTGATGCGTATGATAGCGCAATAGATGAATATTGTATATAAGCACATAAATTATAGTACCTTTATAATGATAAAAAATATTAAAAAAGAAAAAATGTGTGGCACTCGGGGACTGCCGCGGTAAAGCTATTGCATTGCAATTTTATCAACTTAAGCAATTAAATTTAGTTTTTATTAACTTTTTTTTTAATTATAAAAAAACAATGTTTTTAATTTTTTTTTTCTTTAATATTTTTTTTTTAATTTAAAAAATAAAGTCATTAAACGTTCTGCTATTCATCGATAGATGGCAAAACTAAAAAGTATCACCGCTTTCTGGATTCGGTCTCCACGCTCAAGGCCCGCGATAGAAGCTATGCAATAGCTTAAAAAATATTATCCCTAACATTCCAAAATATTCAAAAGTACACAACGTTAATGTTCAAGTTTTCACTTCTGCCAGCTCTCTCGGAGTGTAACCTGTTTTTTTTTTCAGATTGGTATCATTAAGTACTACTACTCGTCTTGGCGACAAATTTTTTGACTTGTTTTTTTAATTTTTTGATTTGACTGCCTCTGTGGCGCGGTGGGAGTGTATCCGACTGCTACGCATGAGGTCGTGGGTTCGATTCCCACACGGGACACCATTTTGTGTGATCCACAAATTGTTGTTCCGAGTCTGGGTGTACTTTGTGTCTGTGACTTGCATGTGTGTAAAGTCCCCCGCGACACAGGGCTTGTACCCTACAGCGGGAGTCGTCTTTCTAACAATTAAAAAAAAAATGTTTTAGGTGGGATTTAGACTTTTCTTAAACCTCACCTGATTACGATACCCTTTTCATAACAAAAGAGGTTAAACATTTTACTTTTATAAATTTGACAATGTACTTTAACTCCATAAAACCTTGGACAGAAATTCACCCGTAGAGGAATCACATAAAATGTATTATCAGGGATGAACCGGACCTCCGATTTCATTTCGTGATATTAAATGACTCAGTTTTATAGATCATAAAAACTTTCTTTTGAATACGTGGCCTTAGGCAATATGATTATATTGAAGTCCTGAATTAACATAGCTTTGATCGCTTTGTGGGATGGAACAGTGCTTTTTGTCTTTTATCTATTTTATTTATTTGGAGTTTTAATTAAATAGGATAATTATAGAGTGGAATTATAACATTGGTATAGACAGTTGTTTAGTAAAATATTATTTAACAGTCAGGCAAAAAAAAAAAAAAAATCGTATGTTTGAAAAAAATGTTCAGAGACATAGATCATTAATCTGGAACTATGGTTTGTTTCATGTCCGTTTGATTGAACTTCATGCAGAATCAGATACGCCTGAAAGAATTTGAATAAAATTTGACACAGATTTGAATACATAGTTTTTCGTATGTTTGATAAAAATATTCCAGATATAGACATAGATTATTAATCTGGAACTATGGTTTATTTCATATCCGTATGTTTGAACTTCATGCAGAATCAGATACGCCTGAAAGAATTTGATTAAAATTTGACACCTAGTATATAACCTGGAGTAACGTAGCTATCCATTACATTTATTGCTATAACCAATACTAAACGGGCGAATCTATGTGCAAAACTTAATAAATAAATCAAATCAACCGCTTTAGTTCCACTAATAAAATTGGAAGTCACTGTGTCGTAAAGTCGAAATATTTTTGGCTCGAACTTCGAAACAATTGAATCAGTGCAGTTCAAGTTATCACTGCGACGTCCAAGAGATTTACTACCTAACTTCGAGGTAGTATTTTAGTCTAGTCTAGTATCTTGATGCAGGTCACAACTATCGCTAAGGTATTTGTCTTGAAACGACATGATTTAGTTTGCTTGTAGAATTCTAAGCAAGAACAAACAACGCATTCGGTAATAGAATTCTTTTAAAATCAAAATTTTATTAACTACTTGCTGCCTGCCTCGAATTTGTACGAGTTTCGTGTATAAGTTTTTTATACCTTAGTTAGACTATTATGATTTTCGTAGGGATCTCTAATTTAACGATACGACGGACGATAATTTTGCGTGATAACGTTACAAGAAAGCATTGTTGCCATATCGTCATTCGCCTTGCTTAGCAACCAAACATTAGTTCCAATTGGGTAGATGACTACAATAACAATAAATTATTTTACACTGTACAGGAAATAGCATTTGCAAAAATATTCTGTAAAACAATGTTTCTCTACAATTTTACGTTGTCATGAATTTATAAACATCAAAACAAACATTGAAACTACATGATTTGACCATACAAAAGAATGACGTCATTGTTTTGTATTTCATATAAATTAGTACGGGGAGCATCGTTTTGACGTTTCTTAAAAAGATACTGATTTGACTTGACAGTCATCTACCCTATTGTATTGCATGTTATGTCACTGCAATAACCATTCGCTGTTGCTTAGCGACCAATCAATCACGTGACTGCTTAGCAACCAATCAAAAAAGTGACCGTTGCTTAGCAACCATTCAATATCGTGAGTGCAGTTGGTCATGATTTATAAGACGTTATCACGTCAAAACCATAATTCGATCAACCAGCCTAACCCCAAAAACTACCATAAACAAGCTAAATTATAAAAAAAAACAAAAAACCTGATAGCTTAAAATTAATATCTGAAATATTTTGGCACCATTTCCGCCATTTTATTTTTTTCTTATTTTGATGTACCCAGTGTCATTTTCACAACTGACACGAATCTACCTCTCAAACTAAAACCCATCAAGTCATTTAGGCTCTAGAGCGTGCCAAAGAAATATATATACATACATACACACACTCATAAGCGCTTTTACATGATTGGTATGCCAATCATATAAAAGCGCTTTATTTTAATACTAGCTGTCCCGCGCAACTTCGTATGCGTAAATTTTTCCCGTTTTTGCAACATTTCTCGTCGCTGCTCCGCTCCTATTAGTCGTAGCGCGATGTTATATAGCCTATAGCCTTCCTCGATAAATGGGCTATCCAAAAAAATATATTTTTTCAAATCGGACCAGTAGTTCCTGAAATTAGCGCGTTTAAACAAACAAACAAACAAACTCTTCCGCTTTATAATATTAGTATAGATATATATATATATATATATATATATATATATATATATATATATACTAGCTGACCCGCGCAACTTCGTCTGCGTAAATTTTCCCCATTTTTGCAAACATTTTTACTTGCTGCTCCGCTCCCATTAGTTGTAGCGCGATGTTTTATAGCCTAAAGCATTCCTCGATAAATGGGCTATCTAAAAGTAAAATATTTTTTTCAATTTGGACCCGTAGTTTCTGAGATTATAGCGTTCAAACAAACAAACAAACTCTTCTCTCTCTTCTAATATTATAGTATAGTTATAAATGTTAGGGGTGGATAACCCTTATCACTTAGGGGCTTGAATAATAGATTGTAATTTTCCCTTTTTTCTTCCTTTTTTTTATTACATTTTTCATTGCTGCTCCGCTCCTATTGGTCGTAGCGTGATGTTATAACCTATAGCCTTCCTCGATAAATGGGCTATCCAACAATAAAATAAATTTTTCAGTGCAGCCCAGTAGTTCCTGAGATTGTCGCATTCAAACAAACAAACAAACTCTTAGGGGTATGAGAAATAGATGTTGGCCGATTCTCATAGATACCGTATAAGCACAAAAAAAACATCAAAATCGGTCAAGCCGTTTCGGAGGAGTATGGCAACGAAAACTGTGACACGAGAATTTTATATATTAGATATAATAACCACAAAATATTTATAATATCAGTTCTCAGTTGAAATTGAATTAACCAGATACTATTTCCTGTAAGTACCTGGCCTCAATACGTTGCAAAAACTTCACAATACTAGCAAGGGTAGTTGAACGATTCCTTTTGTAGTTACTTGTACATTCTAGTTGGAGCGGTACTTGCACTGTATTGCAAGACAAATTGTGAGTCCAGCACTATACGGTGAAATCGTTTCATGGTAAGGTTAGTGTGTTTGATACTCGAGTACTTTTTGTATATTAATAATAATCACTCAATCTCACACGGCGCGGCTGGTTTCGGCTGCACTTCGGGAACACGAGATCGGGGCTCTGGAGTGGCCTGCACAGTCGCCCGACTTAAACCGCATACTACAGAAAGATTTTGACAATTTAATTTTTAGCATGATTAATCGATGCCGATGTGTTAGTATTTTATATTGGTAATTGATTAGTAACGTTAGGGAGGGCAACACAGATGACTGATTTATTTAAAAAAAAAAAATTTTATTATTGTCATTTAATTAAGCCAATTTTATAGTAATATTTATAGGCATTTCTTGCAAATTACTTTATTAATACTAAAAGTGCATTTTCAAATTTGAAGTCCAGACCATCGTCAGTGAATAGCACCATCGACCATTGTTCGTTGGTCCATAATAAATGTTGTCAAGCCCAAATAGGCTTCCTTCTGCGATTGCCACGCCATAGAGCTGGAACTCGAATCAAGTTGCTTAAAGACCAACTTCATGCAACCTTCTCCTGATAGTTTGGTCATTTACTAACATCAGGTAGTGTGCCTGAAGCCTCTGCACTAGTTGCATTGCCGTAATGTTGGGTTGCCTCCTCGCGGTGTTTTGTAGATATCGGTCTTGCCGAGAGGTGGTAACACGATTCTGTGCCGCTCTGCTACACTCCCAGTTACACGATAACGTGATCACAACCTGGAAATTACGTTGCAGCTGGTGCTCATGGCGTCAGCAACCACGCGTTTGACAGCACCGGCTTCTAATATGCCCACCGCTCTCAACATTTCTTCATTACTTAAATGACGATGTTGCGTGATATTAACAACGTCCTACAAACAGTTAAATTTACATTTTAAAAGATTTAACCTATTTTTACCACTTTTATTTAGACTAAGCAAACAATGTATTCATTTTGCGATGCAAAATTGTGTATAAACTTTCGCGCCAGTGTTGTGTGCAAGATTAATTTTAAATTATTTTAAAATTCTTGAAATTAAAGCAAAGAAGTTTTAATTCCACAATCAAACTTTTACTACAATTCAAAAAGTTTTTATAATAAGAAATCATTAAACACTAGATTTAAATATCCCTAGACTTAGTTGACATGTATACTAAGGTCTGCAGTCCTTTAGGATGTGAAAAAAAAGTTCTAAGTTAACGTAAAAAAAAGATACGGCCGTTTATGCCGCAAAAACCGTACATTTCGACACTCTCAAAGAATCGGGTATAAATATAGGATATTTTCCGTTGACCTAAAACTATAAAATTGGGTAAGTTATACCTTAATAAAGTCTGAAAACAAAACTATATACCAGGCCACTCAGAAATTTGCGAAAAAGTTTTTACATCCCCCCCCCGCACCCTCGGTGTGGAAGGATATGGTGTACCGGAGTTGAATTAGATGAACCCTCCGCCTAGCCGTGCGAGTGACTCACACTTGACCGGTTTAGGCACGCATCCGGAACTTAGTCCCCCCGATGCGCGTCTGAGCGAGTTGCCGTAATCACTGCGAGTGACTCACTCATGGCCGGAGTACACCCTGCCCCTTGTCATACGAACACTGAAGGCAAAAAGGCAGAAGAGTTTCGAAAAATTCGTAGTTCAATATCAATTCTAGTATCAATGTAGCAGTGAAACTTTCACCTGTAACGCGAGTACAAACCTCATCTCGGACACTGCAATTTATGTGAGATCTTTTGTAAAGGTTTTATGTTCATAAGCGAAGCTTTAGTGGTTATCATTGCTATTTTTATTTTTTGCTCATTTTATTATTTTCGTTTTGACAAGGTTATTATCAGGCCATCAAAGTCAAACATGGGCTCTTACCAAACCTCACAAAAGGAAATTAGAGGTGTGCCAAACTGGGATATAGATGAACATGGTGGATAAAAAATACCTGACAGGATAAAAACAAGTGCCACTAATGAACAGACTAGCCTGAAGACGAATATTTTCATTTAAAACTTGATTATAGCTACTTTACGTACTATGGTTTTAATAATAATAATATCTTAATAATATCTTGGGAGAACTCACACAACGCTATCTGATCCCAAACTAAGCAGAGCTTGTACTATGGAAACCAGACAACTGATAAACATACTTATATATTTCTAAATACTGGGTGGCGCAAAAGTACTGGCACTAAAGAAAATACTTTTTTTTTTTTATATGACATTTTCTGTCATTCTGTTGTTGAAAATTGTGTAGTGAACAAATGTAAAATACACTGAAAATAAACATGGACCGTTTTACTCCCCAAGAACGTGGAATAATTGTGTCAATGTTCTTACGGAATAATTCATCAGTGATAAGAACACAACGTGAATTTCGTCGACGATTTCCCCACCGTCCGGCACCGATTGGTCGCACAATTCGACGCTTTGCCACACGCCTTGAAGCAACTGGCACAACATTGGATAGACCTAAGTCTGGGAGACCAAGAACAGGCCGTTCAGCTGAAAATATCGATGCTGTGCGCGAAGATGTGGAAGAGTGTCCAGAAACATCAACGAGGCGACGTGCCACGCAATTGGGCATTTCCAGACGGACCCTGCAGCGTATTTTGGTGAAAGACTTAAAGATGTTCCCGTATAAAACTCAAATGACTCATCAGCTGCTGCCTGCTGACCACCGAGCTCGTCTAGATTACTGCCAGCGCGTCATAAACCTCAACCTTGAAGAGGATGATTTTCCTTCAAAATTGGTTATGAGTGACGAAGCGCATTTCCATCTCTCAGGGCATGTCAATAAGCAGAATACTCGGTTCTGGGGCACTGATAATCCGCGCATTATTCAAGAAACACCTCTACACCCACTAAAAGTTACTGTATGGTGTGGCATCTGTGTTGACAGAGTGATCGGACCCTATTTTTTCGAAGACGCTGGAGGCAATGCGATAACTGTCACTGGAGAACGCTACAGAACCATGTTACGTGAGTTTTTGATACCCAGTTTGGACGAATTGGGGCTAGAGCACATCTGGTTTCAACAAGACGGCGCTACGGCACACACAGCGCGCGACACTATGGACTTAGTGAGGGACGCTTTTCCAGGCCGAGTTATCTCTCGTTTTGGCGATTTGCCTTGGCCTGCAAGATCACCCGATCTGACCAGTCCAGACTTCTTTCTTTGGGGTTTTTTGAAATCTCGGGTGTATGTGAACAAGCCACAGACTCTCGCAGCTCTAAAAGAAAACATTCGTCAAGAAATAACGAACATATCGCAGGAAGTGTTACGGCAAGTTATGCAAAATGTCATAAATAGGGCTCAAATGTGTATCAACTCTGGAGGTCACCATTTAAAAGACATCATCTTTAAATCCTAATGGTACGAAATTTAATGGCACAAATATACATTTAAAAAAATCTAAATCTAGTTTTCTAATTTAGAAAAAATGTTATAGCTGAACCAAATAGGGTCTTTACTTTTGCGCCACCCAGTACATACATATTATAGATAAATAACACCCAGACACAGAATAAACCATCGTGCTCATCACACAAAGTTTTATCCTGGGTGGGGATCGAACCCACGACCCACAGAGGCAGTCAAACGACGTTTCGATCGAATTGCACCGATCGTGGTCACGGACGAAACGTCGGATAAATAAAAAGTTCGTACCTTTAAATAATTCATGCGATTAAGTCCCGAAATATATATCTAATATGTATAAAACTTGCGAAAGTTTAAAAACAGTGGATATTAAAGTAATTATATGTAAAAATGTTAAATTATATCAGAAACATTTAACATTTGAAGCGACTACGGCATTATTGGCGGTAACCGACTCCAAGCCAAAGTTTTAATTTATAGGAGTTGCCAAGAATACTAACTAATAACTTATACTGTGCTACATTATTAGTGAGAAGGAAATTGTGAAATGAATGGAAAATAAACGTACATTTTGTGTTTATAACAAACACTTGAAATCAGTAAACAGTGAAGACACTTGAGTTACTGAAGAGATTTCGTCCAAGATGTGTAAAGCACTTTATGAATGTAACTCGGCACTTATACCGAAACAACAAACTTGCTGAATTGTCAAACAATCGTCATTGTTCCAGAATTGCGTCGAAACAACTCCTTAATTGTTATTTCGCCTTCACTTTGGACTTTTAGCGGAAAATTGAGACGACCATTTTGTTAATGAAAAATGTTTTAACATTTCACATAGTTCACAAGTAAAAACAGTCAAATATATAAATTTTATAAAAAAAATCTTGTCCGCCTTAAGAACAGTACCACCACATCTCTTCCCGTGGGTGTAGTCAAGGCGACTACGGGATTTCACACCGGAGGACGGGCAGCAGCGTCCTCTGCGTACTTTAAAGCCTTACTGCGATCACCAACCCGCTCACCAAGCGTGGCGATTATGGCAATTACCCCCAGGATCTTTAATAAGTAGGTTCTACTGGGGAGACCCATGCCCAGCTTTTATACTTAAGAACCGCTATTATGTAATGGATAATGGATTTTTTAAATTCTGATATGATAGCTTACATCGATGTATATTACATCTTTCGATTAAAAGAAAGAAGATAACTATTTAATATACGGGAATTAACGCGCATTGTTTACCTTAAAATTGTTGTAAAAGTTAGGGACACTAGACTAATTGTGTCCATGTTAACCGACTCCACGTCACTGGATCACTAGAATTCCACGTCACGGATAATTTGAAGTCCTCTTCCCAATTGAAAGTTTTATGTAATCCAGTGATTCGTAAAACACAACCTCGATAATAAATAGTTATAATCATGCAACGCGAAAGTTTAAATGTTAGTAAGAAAGAATATGTTAATTAGCCGGAAACTTAGAGGCTAGCGAGTGGATTGCCAGATCAGAGGGGTCAAATCATATTAACACTGTGTTTTTTTTAAAGAGTTTAATGTGACTTCACCTCTACTATCGTTTCTATCTACCGTTTTCTGAAATATCATACGTCAGAGCTCACGCTAAGCAACTAACGCGCATATTGCGCCTAATCTCTCTCCGGTCGTGACATATTCCCATTACGTCACATGGCACACCCTTTTGGACAATACTAGTTATATTTTAATTTATTTTTCACTTACAAAAATTTACGTAATATTTTATTTAACTAGATGCAAATATTCATTCCAGTTTCACCGTGTACCAATATCATTTGATTACTTGACTATCTCTTGCGTCCAAGTAGCCATCTCATGTGACCGAAATCTTTCTTTTTCCTTTTTATTTTATAGACGACTCCCACATTAGGGTACAAACCCTTTGTCGCGGGGGACTTAACAAACATACAATTCAAGGGCACAAAGTACAGTTAGACTCGGAACAACAATTTGTGGATTCCACAAAGTGGTGGCCTGTGTGGGAATCGAACCCACGATCTTTTGCGTAGAAGTCAAACACACTGCCACCGCGCCAGGCAGTCAAATCTGTTATGAGAGAATTTTACTTTTCGAAATTGCTTTGAAATACCATAAAAATAATTTAAAACCACGTTGAAACAAAGGTAAATTTTTTAAATTTCTTTACTCCTTTGAATTCCAGACAGAAACTGCAATAAAACCATTGTGAAAACCAATTGTTACTCTCTCCATCACCATAATAAACTCCAATCATTTGGATTGCAAAAGTAAAGCAGACATTGTGACTTAACGATCCACATTTAAGGGCTCAAGACCATTATGAACAAGATTTGAATATTTTAATGACATCAGATTTATTCGGCTTAAAATTTAATTTAAGAGGATTAAGCGCGGCTTACGGCTTACAATAACATACAGGAGTTGTTCTCGTGTTTATCCCTGGATACAACGTTAAAACTGCGCTTGAAAGCTTTTTACAAAATAATTATTTTTTGGCTCATTTATTGTGGGAAATTGTTGACTTTCACTGTGCTCTTTTGATGTGTGTGTCTAATGTTTTTTAGAGTTGTCTGATGAACCAGAACCTTTATTTCGTAACTTGTCGTTTTTCTAGTTAGAAAAATAACAAGTGGCACAAGGGCAATGGCTTAGAGCCAGTACCCCTAAGGTTCAAGTTCCGACTGAGACGAATTTTACCTCTATACATTTAAATGTATATGTATAAAATTGGCATTACATTTTTTTTTAAAAATACTAAAATAGTAACAGTTGGTATCAGTATATTACTTCTATATTAAATGTAATTACAATTTATCATTATGAAAATATATATATATATATATATTACGGGTCTTAATCCCGTGAATAATTTAATGTAAAATACCTTGTTTATTGCCCGACGTGTTACAACGGCCGTGGTCACGGGTAGAGTCTACCCGTGACCACCGTTTATCAACCATTTATAATGTTGGACATGTAAAGCTCTCCTGTAGACCATAGCGTAAATAAGAGTGAGAGACTAAAAAAAAAAAAGCTTTTTGAATCGCTTTTTATTCGAATACACCAAACATGCAAACTCGTATCGCTACAGGCAACGTTATATTTGTCTTTGTGCAGGGACGTAGCTTGCTTTAGACGGGCCCCATATCAAAATTTGTTGGGTGGCCCCGGAGCCCAACGGCGAAAGGACTAATGTCAATTGCAAATTGATGTCTTGCACAAATTACTGATTCTGAGACCTAGGGAAGGTGCAATTGCTTACGCACATTCGGGGCCCCTGTATTCTGGGGCCCCCGTTTAATTGATATTACTGATATGGTGGTAGCTACGGTCCTGTTTTAGTCCCAATTAAATAAAAGAGAGTTGAAAACTAATTTTGTATGAAATTACTCGATGATGTTGCCTCACCATATCACATAACTTCAGGGCTTTTACTGTATTGCGAAGCTTTTGTGAGGCTTTTGTGATCCGTGGTTCTAGCACGGAACTTATTATACTCCTTTGTATAGTTATTGTGTAATATAATAAAATATAATATCTTGGGACAACTCATAAACGCAATCTGATCTCAAACTAGGCAGAGCCTGTACCTACTATGGTAACCAGACAACTGATAAACATAGTAATATATTTCTAAATACATATATTACCTAATATACGAGTATTATGAAATACATATTGTTTTCTGATTTTTAGTTACAAATCGGAAAATAATGTGTATTTCATAATATTATATTAGTATGTTTATCAGTTGTCTGGTCATATACTTAGCTTGTTTTTTGAAAACACTTACAATTTTATTGTTTTTTTTTTTTTAATTATTTTATAATTGACTAGCTGCTTGCTCCGGCTTAATGTGGGCTATAAAAGGAAATACAATGGTCTTATAACGTCGGCTAATTTATTTGTTTATTATGAATAAGGGAATTAGTCTTTATATCAAACATGGTGTCATTAGTTTAATATATGTTACAGATAGATGTGGTTAAATTCAATTGTCATTATATTTGTAAATACGACGTTATTTTTAATATAGTGCAACGCTCAGACACCCCAACAAGATCCTAGTTCTACTTTCTATGCCATATTACGTGAACTAAACGATATTACAGTAAGATTCGTGCTAGAGTTTCCAAATAAATAAAAGTTGTACAGTATACCAAAGAAACGCTTATAAAATATTAATTTCACCTGAAATTTATTCCAAGTTTCTTACATACTGGCTTTCTTCATTAAAGAAGTTATGTTAAGTTCTACCATTCGTTGTTGAAGTACTTATAATTAAATTGGGCGCTCAACAATTTTGTTTGTATTTATTATGTAGCCTTCAGTTGGTTTTTCATTTTGATTAAGAACGGATTTAGTAAATTTACGTTGAATTATATTTTTGGTCACTTTTTGCCGACAGTTCTTAAAGGAGGGTTACGTAATTCGAGGGTAAGCAAACATTTCACAGTCAAATATCGTAGTTTTCTGTTAAAAAAAAATGGTTGTCTGTAAAGTCGGTTCGACAGACAAATCGCCATTCGCGTTGCATAGCAACCAATCAATAATGTTAGTTCCAATTTTAGCACTAGTCATGTCGCTGCAATCGCCATTCGCTGTTGCTTAGCAACCAATCAATAACGTAACTTTTTTTTAGATACTTTTTCGTACGTACACCCAGTTGTCGATTTATAAGACGTCAACACGTCAACCGCCAGGTAAAAAAAAACAAAAGATTCACCAGCACAACTGGAATCGTGGCCAAAACGAGTCGTCTACTAAATGTCCGTGTCATCAGTCCACACCAAGCTTTAGTCAAAGATATTATATTTATTCGGGCCAGAGACTTCACAAATACAAATAAAATAAAAACTTCTTTCACAGTTATCAGTACGGCGCATTGTTTACTCTGGGGGCTAATATTCTGTCCATTGCTGTATATCATGAAAAGGCCCTGTCACTCCACAGTACAGAGGAAAGTGTTAGAATGGTCTTTTAAACGGTTCGGGCGTGCCACATATTGTAAGTAAAGTTCATGTCAGAAATAACTTACTATTGAATTTGGGTTCCCTGGAATGATAGTAGTTAGGGTGAATATTATCTGTGTATAATTTAATTATATCTATATAATAACTTTAAACTAACAATTCTTGTATATATGTATATATTTATATAATCAGTATCTCGGCAACGGCTTCAACGATTTTTACGAAATTTAATATTCGCCCTGTAATACTAAATTTTGCGATATATCGCTTGGGGGACGATCAATCGATCTAGCTAGGTTTCATTTTTAAAAAACGTCATATAAAAAAAATATCGTGCAAAGCTCGCTCATCCAGATACTACATACTTAATAAATCGTCTAGGCTATTAAGTCTCGTTCGTTGTAAGGAGCTACAGTTGAATCGAAAAAACTAATAAGAATCGAATATCGATATTGGATCTTAATCTACGTACTAAAATTAAAGTCTCCTAAAATTTACAAAACTAACCCGGAACCAATATCTCCAAATTAGCACAAGATAGTCAACACAATTGTTCTTAAAGTTTATAAATCATTGCTTGTACCATTTTGGAGCATTGATGATTTATAATATTGCTTATGTTAAGCAACTGATGTAGGTGAATGTGAAAGTTCAAAATTGACCTTATTACCTTTCTAATACTATGCTCTTTTCTGTTCTATCGTGTGATTCTATGATGTGTCAGCTACGTACAGAAAGTTTATTTTGTTGACTGTACCGTCCAATGTTTGACAATGTAATAATGTGACAAACAGTGGCTGGTTTATGTAAGTAATATGTTTTTTACTGTACCAGTGTTACAGTATGTCGTACTTGCGGGATTAATTTTGTTCTAATTAAATTTGGGTTTAGTTTACTAGGCAGCTATTTTGTGTTTTATTTGCTTGTCCAAATGTCCATGGATAAAATTGAATGAAAGTTGAACTCTATGACTATCCTCTCAATGAGGCCATGTACTCTAATGTAGATTAAAACGTGTTATTAAGATCTGATAATGTCTGCCAAGGCATTACCGTGAAGCTAGTAAGTAGCTATATCTATTATTTATATACTAGCTGTGCCCGCGACTTCGTTCGCGTGAAAGTCGGGTTTAAATTAAGGTAGTTTATGTTACGAAATAACTTCTGTGTAAATATGTTGGAAACAGTCCTGTCGGGTGAGCCGCGATATGATTCAGCAGCGGAGAATCATCATATAGTCATCTATTGATAGCTTCAACACCCAAAAGCTTTGTGAAAATAAATAAGTATTAAACACAGACTCTTTAGGTATTCGTTTACTGTGTTTTTCTGTCATCAATATGTGTTATTTGTGTCTCTTTTCTTTTTGTCTATTGTTATTTTTATTATTTTACTGTTTTATTTATTGCTTTTTTTATCTTCTGCATGACTTTTCCTGTTAAATTATAATAATGTCTATACATGTGTCTTCTGTGTACTAAATAAAAATCGTTCTGTTCTATTATTTTATATAGTTAATTTGGTGTGCGGCTTAAGAAGTGGGTTTTCTGTTGTTTTTGTTTCATTCATTCAACGTTATACCTACTTAATACCTAATATTTTCAATATAATTTATACTAAAATTTTGGTACTTTCCATTTGATCAGATGTTTATCGTAAACTTGTAAAGCCTAAGTACTTAACTGTGATAGTTTTCTTTATAATTTTAGTATTTATACTACTACCGTGATTTTTTTCACATACTCAACATCAACCATTTAGTTGGCAGGGGAACACTTGACTCTAACAAAAATGTTCACTATAAATCCTAATATTACACAAAGGAATCCTTAAATCTAAAAATAGTCTTCACAAACCCTAAACGCTTTTTAAAAGACCTATCTAATGATACCCAACACGATGGGGTAAGTGAGAAAAAAATCACATCCCCACTTTACATATAAGAGAGTGCCTCTCTTATATGTTACAATGATGCAAGTAAGAAAAAAAGACATGGACTCCCCCTCCCCCAGACTCCGCGTTGACAGACAATGACCCCCCGCCCCCCTCTTCCCGCCGAACTACTCACACTTGGCCGATGAGTCATTCATTATCGTTGAATTGATGAACACTTAATATCCAACCATAACCCCGGACAGACAGACAAACATTTCTAAAAACTTCTTTTATTGAGTATAGAACATTATTGAATACAACGCCATCTACTTTCAAAACCAGTGAAGTTTCTTCTAATACTTAATGTTTTTTTATTAATTTAAGCAATTTAATTAAATAAATAGGAGAATGTTGCCACTCAGCAAAAATCGAATCCGTCATCGTCAGCACCTATACCCTAAATAAATGTTTTCACAAATAAGGAATTGTTTGAACACGGTGACGAATTTGATTTCATAGATGGCGCGTTTTTACGTGTGTAATGTCTTTTTTTTGAGCACAAACACATCAATTCTGGAAAATATCAAATACTTGTTAAATTGGAATGTAATATTGTTTTTAATTTCTACTACGATTAATTCATTACTCTCAGCAGTGCATGCAATACCTATAGATATCTTACATAAGTGCATATTTCACTTGATTTTTTAATATAAAAAAAATATTAACCAAAGCAAATAAGTTACCTATGGTCGAAAAAGTAACTATAACATTAAGAAAAAAATTAAAAAAGGACAAAGACAATTTAAAAAAAACACAAAAAGAACATAATCAGATATCAGATTTGAGCCTGAGACTTCGTCGCCGTCAAAGACCGCTAGCCTTCGAGGCTATACTGTTCGCTACATACCACGTCAAATAACTGTTCTTATGAAACTTAAAAATGTTGTGTATAGCTCCTTATAGTTTTAGCGTGAAGTTATGTATTCCATGGGTTACAATTAAAGATAATGTCTAATTGTGGAAAAAATTGTGATAAACCATTATGGTGCGACAAAAAATACGTTGCTACTCGTTCCCCATAGACGCTAGCGTAATGATTCATAGTGTAAATAATGTCCTAGGTATAGTATTTACTATAAAACTGTAAATTTTCATAAAGATCTGTCAAGTAGTTTTACTGTTTTATAACGAAAAATAGCTACAGACATTATCCCTTACTGCTTAGCTCCTATGGGAAAAAGCGTGATAATTTATAGCCTAAATGTTAATCCGCATCTATTAGATTGCACGTGCAAAATTTCAACCGAATCTGTTTGGTAGTTTTTGCGTGATTCGTGTTCAAACAAACAGACAGACAGACATTTCTAAAAAATGCAGCAAAGTGTTTAAATACTCTTTCGAACATTTCCTAATATTTTTTTCACTAAGTTCGGCCATGTACATACACGTGAAATTTACAATTTTATAATATGTATAGATATAGATAGATAGCATGATTCAGTATTCACGCGCGATGGCTTATTATTAGCGTATTTCATGTATAACTTTGGTGTTTATATACCGATTTCTATGATTCTTTTTTATGGATTGGTTAATTATGTTAACTTTTTTAATTAGGGATGACTGAGGGTGTTATAAACGTAAGAGATGACAAATATAATTAGAAAGCTTCGAACTGCTAAGCTATCGGGAGTTATACGTGATATTGTGAGTCAACCATAAAAGATAGACATATGCTGTCGTGGGATATTTTTTATATAATTTTAAGGAGAACATTTCCGTCATACATGATTTCTATGTAGCTTTAACTATTAAGGTTGCACACGCGACGGAAGCTTAAAAAATGGAGTAACTTCTACCGTTTTCTTTCACTGCTCTGCTCCTATTGATTGTAGCGTGATGAAAAGTACTCTATAACCAACTCAGGAGTATGAAAAATAATTGTACCAAGTTTGGTTAATATAATAATAATAATATAATAATAAATTTTTATTTGCATAAAACATGTTATATGTAGGTGTTACAGATAAAATAGGTACAAACATGTTTTGCTACAGTAAAGCATGCAAAAAAACTTGAAAAATATTGGTACAAAGTCGTCAATTTGTTTAGAAACTTTTTTAAACTATAAAAATTACATATAATAATTACATAAAAATAGTTTATTGACTTTAAAATACCTTACAATTTAAAACAAATCATGTAAGTAATATTGTAGTAGTTCTTAAAGTCTAAATGGACATATAAAAAGTGGGTTGCATACTGCTCTCCTAGCTAGGCTATGAAATAGCCTGTGTTAAGGAAGAACAGGTTGCGGCCCCCCTTAAAGGTAAAAGAGTTTCTTAAAACTACTTACAGTACAGTAAATAAAGATAATAATAAATTAAAAAGAAAATCTGAATCAACAATAAAAGTAAATGTATGTGACTATTAGCTTAAGCAGTAGTGGACGTGTGTGGTGTGTGTGTGTGTGTGTGTGTGTGTGTGTGTGTGTGTGTGTGTGTGTGTGTGTGTGTGTGTGTGTGTGTGTGTGTGTGTGTGCGTGTGCGTGTGCGTGTGCGTGTATTTTAATGTGATAATTAACTTAGATTAGTGATGAAATCATCGTCTCAGTTTCTTCATAAGTCTTATTTATTAAAAAATTTAGGAGCATGGATTTGCAATTGTTAGATGGTATTCCATAGATGGCGGTGCTTTTGTTGATTAGGTTATATAGAAAAGGGCCCAGGTAGTAAGAGAACCTCTTGGTAAAAGTGAAATTTGGTTTCGGTACACTACAGATTTTGTCAGACCTACGTTTTGTTAGTTTTATATAAGGCGTGTTACGATGTTGTAGTAAAACTGTGTTAAAAATGAAAAGTTGCCTAACATTCAAAACATCGCAGTGCCTATATAGTTCTATTGTAGGATATAGAATCGGGCGAAAGGTTGCCACTTTTAGAACAGCTTTATGAGCGATTTCTAGTGGTTTGAGGATGGTTTTTGCGGCACCTCCCCAACAGGAGATGCAGTAGGTTAAGATGGACTGACAGAGAGCATAATAAACAGAACGTATAATAGTTTGATTTGCGACATAACGTAAAGATCTAAATATACTTATCAGTTTCCGAACCCTAGAAGTGAGAGATAGAATCTGTGGTTTGAAATTTAAGAATTTATCCAAAATAATACCCAGATAGCGTATATTATCCACAGCGTTTATATGGGGGCATTGGCAATTTGAGCTTGATCCGGTGGAGCAAGAATGGTAAGTTAGAGTCAACGAGGTACTTGGTTGCGACGCTTGTGAAATAGAGAAAGGGATAAATTTAGTTTTTGTTGCATTTAACGTAAGAGCATGAGCCAGCAGCCAGTTTGATGTCAGGTTAAGTCCACTCTGAGCAGTTTTTAAAAGCTGAGTCCAGGAATTGGCTATAAATGTAATAGCCGTGTCATCAGCGTATGAGACAATGTTTGAATTTGGGAGTTCGAGATTACACAAGTCATTTATGAAAATAAGAAATAGGGTTGGTCCAAGGATACTTCCTTGTGGAACACCGTAACTTATGGGTAGTTCATTGCCTATATAGTCTCCGATTTTCACAATTTGTGTTCTATGGGATAAGTAGCTTTTAAAAAAATCTAACTGAGGTCCCCTGACACCAATTCCTTCCAGTTTACATATAAGAATGTCAAAGGGAACAGTGTCAAATGCCTTCTTCAAATCCAGAAAGATTGTTAGAACTTTCTTCTTATTGTTTAAATTGGAGACAATATACGAGGTAAGTTCCTGAACGGCGTCAGAGGTAGACTTATGTTTTTGAAATCCGAATTGTCTATGAGAAATTAAATTGTATTTATTAAGGAATTTGATTAGTCTAGAGTTTACTAATCGTTCCAGAATTTTAGAAAGAGTGTTAAGCACCGCAATCGGACGATAGTTGTCAATTAAACTAGTATTCCCACTCTTTAATACCGGATGTATTATAGCCCTTTTTAAGGAATTTGGGAAGACAGACAATTTGAAACAAAGGTTAAATATATCACTCAGAATTGGTGAGAAAATATTTGCATATCTTCTCAAGATTGAGGGGGATATATTGTCCCAACCAGTAGCAGCGTTTTGTTTTAAAGACTGGATTTCACGTAATATTTCGTCTTGGTCCGTGTTGTCAAAAACCAAAGAACTTAAATTGGAGTAAACAGTTTTGGGTTTATGTTGCGGTTGACAGTTTCTGTTTTGAATTTTGTCTGCGAGGTCCTGCCCAATTTCAACAAAAAACTTATTGACAGTATTGCAAGCTTCAGTGGGGGAATCTGAGAGTGTTAGCAATTGAGAACTGGAGTGGATAGTTTTAGTAGTATATGTAATACTCCTGATGGATTTCCAAAGTGCCTTCGAGTCTTGTCCTGCCCTTTTAAGCTGATCAGTGTCATAAATTTGTTTAGCTTTTCTTAACAGTTTTGTGCAAAAATTTCTATACCTTTTATAGGTTATGGATATGATTTCGTTGTCGGGTGAAAGTTTTACTTTTTTATGCATGGAATCCCTGTTCCGAATACATCTCAATAATCCAGGAGTTATCCATGGTTTCAATAGTCTTTTCCTAGTCGGCAATCTAATTACGATTGTATTTGTTTGGATAGCTTCTGCAATTTTACCTATGAAAAGGTCTACAGCAATGTTAGGGTTTTCAATGGATTTCAAACAGGTAAAGTCGATTTGATTTATATAATTGTCTAGAGATTCGTAATTAATTTTCAATATTTTATTGATAGGCATTTGTTTATTATTTCTGGTCTTAATGCATAGAACTGTTGAGTAGTGGTCAGTAATTGTTGTGGTTAATACAAAGGTTGAGGAATTATACTTTGTTCTAAGGAAGGTGTGATCAAGGCAATTTTTGCCTCTAGTGGGATAATTATGCGCAGACAAGAGTCCATGGAAAGCAAGACTATTTAAGTAATCATTAACGCGATTATCAGCCATATGTATCAGGTCGATATTTATGTCTCCAGTAAAGATGACAGTTTTGAATGTGGTGAGAGAAGCCAATGTATTATTTAACGCCGATAAAAAACCGTCAAGGCTGTCATTTGATGGTGACCGGTACACGCATATTACAGCAATGTCTTTGTTTAATTTGACTATTAGAGCAGAGGCAGACTTGTAAAAGTCGGCTTCCTCAGTAGTAGCTGACAGGTTTGTTTTTACGTAAACCACAACCCCATCACTTTGGTTCATATGCTTGGTTGTCCTAAACACCGAGTAATTTGATAAATTTGGTAAATGTTGATTTCGAGAACAATCCAGCCAGCATTCCGTGAGAACTATAAGTTCACAATCAAAAGAAATTTGTGAAAGAACTGCCTGAAGACTTAAGAAATTACAACCAATAGAACGAATATTTTGCGAGAAAACTTTGAAATAATTATTAGAATTATTCAAGATTTGACTACATTTTCCTGGTGTACAAGTGTAAGCTTTCGATACTTCAAGTTGGTCGATGTTGTTGAGGAGTAAATTTACATTATCCGTCATTTATAATAATTTTAAATAGGGTATAATGTTTGGTTTGGTGAATGAAAACTATTTTCAACTTCATCAAATAGCTAAAATTGAGAGACATGATGATATTAGATTTGACTAAAATAATAAGGCAGAAGGTTCTTTTGCTGATGATTCTTTTTATCAACAAAACGGTTCGTAGTGTTTTGGTCTTTATTGTGTATATGTGATAGGAAATAATGAGTACGTTGTAGTGTGTTGAGTGTATTATGAACGCTAATAGTAGTTTAGAATAGTATATTAACAGTATGCTAAAATTAAAACATAAAAATAGAAGAAAATAAGTTGCATTTTCTTTTATAACATTTGACAAATGGTACGCATAGATAAGGAATTTACGTTGAAGGTTTTGCAAAAGTAGTCATGAATTTTTTGGTGTGTTTAACTTGTTTAACTGAGATTCACTTGTTATAACAATATAGGGACTGTCGTTTTCTTTCCTCAATAGAATGCGTCCGTTTGAGATCCAACAGTACATATATTTATTTGTTTTAGCAAAGGCCCTAGTAATATAAAATTAAAATTATATTTTTTTATTAATTATAAGGTTAAAATCCGTCGAGTAGTTTTTGTTTCTATAACGGTTATACAGACAGACAGACAGACAGACAAAAATTTTACTGATTGCATTTTTGGCATCAGTATCGATCCCTAATCACCCCCTGATAGTTATTTTGGAAATATATTTCATGTACAGAATTGACCTCTCTACAGATTTATTATAAGTATAGAAGATAAGTATCTAAAGTCTCTGACTGCCTCTGTGGCGCGGTGGGAGTGTATCCGACTGCTACGCAAGAGGTCGTGGGTTCGATCCCCACCCAGGATAAAACTTTGTGTGATGAGCACGATGGTTTATTCTGTGTCTGGGTGTTATTTATCTATAATATGTATGTATTTAGAAATATTTAAGTATGTTTATCAGTTGTCTGGTCCATAGTACAAGCTCTGCTTAGTTTGGGATCAGATAGCGTTGTGTGAGTTGTCCCAAGATATTATTATTATTATTAAAGTATATATAATATGTAAATTAACTTTTTTATAGAAAAGACGTGCAGTAGGCTAACATTTTTTTAATTAATATGCATTACAAATTAACACTATAGATTAACATTTACAGATTGAATTTACCTTTACGTGAGAGATACAGAAAGTTTTGAGAAACAAAAAAACTGACTTGTATGGACAAAATATTTTAATTAAATCTTTTCAAAGAACTTGCCACCAGCTTCTACACAAAGTTAAATGCGTCTGAACCAATTTTCCAAACATTTTTTCCAGTCAGCTGCAAAAATCTCTTCCACGGCCTTTCCGAACGCTGCTAGCGCGTCTTCTGGCCACGAAACCGGTATCCCTTTTTTAATATTAGGGAATAAGAAGAAGACACACATTGCCAGATCAGGACTGCAATGAGTGTGACTCATGAATCTGGCCAGTGAGGTGTCCAGGAAGTCCGTCGTTTTGAGCGCTGAGTCAGGGGGCGCATTGTCATGTTGAAGCCGTACCCCGCGGAGCCCGGTGTACAGTCGCTTATTGCTCACTGAGACAAAACTTCTGGCAGGCATTTTATGGTATATCATTCGCCATTGATGCTGATTTTGTATAAAAGGGAATTGAAACCAGATATCCCGTCAAAGTGAAGAAACTAGCTAAGCTATCAAAGTTTTCCCTGCGCTTCTCGATCGCTTCACTTTCGTAGGCGTTGGTTCGTTTTGAAACAACCAAACTGTCGACTGACGCTTTGTTTCTGGATCGTATTGATAAATCCAGGATTCGACACCTGTCACATTGTCCTAAACGGACTGAGACGAGCCCGCTTCAAATTTTTTAATCATATCACTGCACCAATCCATACGGGCGTGCTTCTCAGCTTCGGTGAGGTGTTGCGGCGCCCAGTTCGAAACTATTCTCCTCACACGAAAGTGCTCCTGTAGAATTTTGTGAATGCTTCCCGAACCAGTCTGCAGTGTATGCTGAATCTCTTCCTATGTAATTCGTCTGTTTTTTTTAATATTTTTTTTACTGCCAGCACACTTTAATTCGTGATAGCTTTTGTAAGACGACCACTCCTTTGTTCATCCCCCAAAGTAAGGCGACCACGCTTGAACTCGCTTTGCCACAAGATGGTTGCTTTTGAAGGTTCTTCATCCATCAAAGCCGTCGAAGAAGTCGATTATATGAGTCAACAGGTTTTAGGCCACATTTAAAATCGTAGAAAATCGTTGCACAAAAAAAATTTTCTCGATGGAGATCCATTTTTAAATGAGACACAATAATTTAATTTGGCTCACGAAAAAATGTGGAGGTTGGAGAGTTTCGAAATTTGAACAATAGTTAATTAAACTAATAAATAACCAAAATTTTAAAATAATTACAAGTGAACAGGTCACTTGTAATTATTTTAAAATTTGGTTATTCAATAGTTTATCAATAGGTAGCCTACTTACGAGTCCACGAATCTTTACGAGTTATCTGGTATTTTTTTTTTTCAACTTTAATGGTCTCATAACCGATATTGGTTACTATACGTCCGATTCTATAAGATTTAATACCTCAACTATTTTTAATAAAAAGTACTGATAGTATAGTTAACCTCTATGTATGCTTTCTGGAAGATCATAAAGACCTCTGCGATTGTTTCTCCTGTTCTTAAAAAAGGTGGCTAATCTAATGTTGAAAACTATCGCTCTATATCGAAATTGTGTCTCTTAGCAAATATTTTAGAACGTTTGGTACATACTGAGGTTTACTCAATACTCATGTCAATCACTTCCAATCTAATACTGGCCAATGAAGTTATATCTGAAGGGATGGACCAAGTGGACGTGATTTTTTGACTGCCTCGGTGGCGCGGTACGCAAGAGGTCGTGGGTTCGGATTTGGGATTCCCACACGTGGACACCACTTCGTGTTATCCACAAATTGTTGTTCCGAGTTTGGGTGTAATTTGTGTCTGTGACTTGTATGTTTGTAAAGTCCCCCGCGACACAGGGCTTGTACCCTACTGCGGGAGTCGTTTAAAAAAAAAAAAACAAAAAAAAAAAATTACGCGGACTACCAAAAATGTTTTGACAGAATAGATCACCGTGTACTCTTGCAGAAGCTTTTTTCAGCGGGAATACACGGTTATTGGTTTTGATGCTCTCTGTTTTTATAATTAATCGAACTCAAGCAGTTGTATTAATAGGATAATCTTCTGCATGGTGTTCTGTTCCGTCAGGAGTGCCTCAAGGGTCAATACTGGGACCGTTATCTTGTATTATTTATTCGAGACATAGGATCCTGTATTGAACATTCGCGAATATTTATTTACGGTGATGATATGAAGATCCTAAAGTTAGTGCGTAGTACATCACATCAGACAATAAGTTACTTCAGTCCGATCTTAATAGATTCACATCGTATTGCAACAGTAATTAACTGCAACTGAATGTGACAAAGTGTCTCCAAGTTTCGAAAGAAATCCTTAACCGCATCAGTCTGATTTGACCTTGATGGTTAAATCAGATAAACAATATAAAATACCTAAGTATGGCATATAACAGCAAACTACTATTTGATATCCATATAGGCACCATTGTAAAGAAAGCATCAAAAGCTAATGCTAGCTTTATTATCAGAAATTGTTTTTGTTTCCGATCCCTAAAACCAGTTAAAGTCCTATACTGTTCGTACGTACGAAGCTACCATACGCTTCCCAAGTTTGAAGCCCGCAATATGACGTCTACTAATATAGAATAGAAAGTATGCAGGAGTAATTCTTACGTTATTAAGATTATAAGGCACAGCAATGGTCACATGACTATGAGCATCGCTGCAAAAGATACCATTTTTTACTTTAGAAACTAGGCGTAATATTACTGACTAGCTGTGCCCGCGACTTCGTTCGCGTGAAAGTCGGGTTTAAATTAAGGTAGTTTAGGTAACGAAATAACTTCTGTGTAAATATGTTGGAAACAGTCCTGTTGACTAAATACTTACTAAATAAAAATCGATCTGTTCTATTCTTTTAAATAGTTAGTTTGGTGTGCGGCTTAAGAAGTGGGTTTTCCGTTGTTTTTGTTTCATTCTTTCAACGTTATACCTACTTATTACCTAATAATCTTTAATAGAATTTGTACGAAAATGTTGTTACTTCTCATGTGATCGTAAACTTGTGAAGCCTAAGTACTTAACAATGATAGTTTTCCTTATAATTTTAGTATTTATACTACTACCCTGAATTTTTTCACATACCCAACATCAACCATTTAGCTGGCAGGGGGACACTTGACTCTAACAAAAATGTTCGCTATAAAGCCTAATATTATACACAAAGGAATCCCTTAATCTAAAAATAGTCTTCACAAACCCTAAACGCTTTTTAAAAGACCTATGTATTGATACCACACACGGTAGGTGAGAAAAAAATCACATCCCCACTTTACATATAAGAGAGGTACCCTTAAAAAATAGTTATTTTCAAGATTTCGTTCTTTCACTTTATCGGCGTTAGTAATTTATTCATGCAAAAGTTGCAACCTTCTAGCACTAACAGTCTCTGAGCTAAGCTGCGGACGGACGGACATAAGGGAACTATAAGGGTTCTGTTTTGCCATTTTGGCTAAAAATGGGGTGTATTTCATATAGTGTTACAACGCAATACTAATAATAAAACTGCTGTAACACTTTAGTAAGCAAACACAGAGCGTGTCATGTGTGTCATGCCCGCGAAAATGTCAGATATCCCTAAAGGTACGGTTGACAAACAACGACCCCCCTCCTCCCGTCACCCGAACTACTCACACTTGACCGATGTTGAGCCATTCATTATCGTTGAATTGATGAACACGTAATCTCCAACCGTAACCCCAAAACATGATCCTCGATGCACCTGTGTGATGCGTAGTCAAACAAACGGACAGACAGACAAACATTTCTAAAAATCATAGCAATGTGTTTCTTTTTAAAACTTCTTTTACTAAGTATAGAACGTTATTGAATACAACGCCATCTTACCCTAATAAATGTTTTCACAAATAAGGAATTATTTGATCACGGTGAACAATTTGATTTCATAGATGGCGCTACATGTTTTTTTTTTACGTGTGTAATGTCTTTTTTTAGACGAACACATAATTTCTGGAAAATGTCGAATACTTTTTAATTATAATGTAATATTGTTTTTCATTTCTACTACGATTAATTAATTACTCTCAGCAGTGCATGCAATACCTATAATTAACTAACCTACGTGCATAATTTACTTGATTTTTAATATAAAAAAATAAGAACCAAAGTAAATAAGTTACTTACGGTCGAAAAAATAACTAAAACATTGAGAAAAATATTAAAAAAGGATAAAGACAATTTAAAAAAATACAAAAAGATAATCAGACATCGGATTCGAGCCCGGGACTTCGTCGTCAAAGTCCGCTAGCAAAGCTTCGAGGCTATTCTGTTCGCTACTTGCTACGTCAAAATAACTGTTCTTATGAAACTTAACAATGTTGTGTTTAGCTCCTTTTAGTTTTAGCGTGAAGTTATGTATTCCATGGGTTACAATTATAGATAATGTCTAATTCTGGAAAATTTTGTGATAAACCATTATGGTGCGACAAAAAATACGTTGCTACTCGTTCCCCATAGACGTTAGCGTAATGATTCATAGTGTAAATAATGTCCTATAGTATTTACTATAAAACTGCAAATTTTCATAAAGATCCGTCTAGTAGTTACTGATTTATAACGAAAAATAGCTACAGACATTATCTCTTACTGCTTAGCTCCTATGGGAAAAAGCGTGATAATTTATAGCCTAAATGTTAATCTGCATCTATTAGATTGCACGTGCAAAATTTCAACCGAATCTGTACGGTAGTTTTTGCGTGATGCGTGTTCAAACAAACAGACAGACAGACAGACATTTCTAAAAATGCAGCAAAGTGTTTAAATACTCTTTTCGAACATTTCCTAATATTTTTTTTCACTAAGTTCGGCCATGTACAGACACGTGAAATTTACAGTTTTATTATATGTATAGAAGAAGATAGAAGATATCTGTTTCCTAATAATATTGCAAATGATACACTAGATAGTCAGGAAAGAGATTCAAGGTATTGCCTATAAATGTAGGTAGACACTTAGTAATCTGAACATATTACCGAATCGAAACTTCGTTTTCTATGAATTAGAGTAGGTCTCCAGAGACAGAGCGAGTGCCAAGCTCACGCGCTGCGGAAGTTTGTCTTGTGCGCGCCTATGAGTATGGGCGGATCCAGCATTTGTTTCTGGGGGGGGGGGGGGGGGGCACGAGAGGTAAATGGAAGTGTACTTGTATTTCATCTCGCCCGACACCGGCCTAGTCTGAGTTACACGCACGGGTGATGGGGGGGGTGTGCCCCAAAAAGGGGTTGCACAAGAGGTAAATGGGCAAAGAAATTCAATACATTACAAGAAATTCGGTACACAAAACAATCTTCTGGAGGGGGGGACACATGTTCCCGTGCCCCCCTTCCCTGTATCCGCTTATGCCTATGAGTGTTGGTATGTATATATAGATATAAAAGTCGCGATGCATACATGAGCATTCCTTCTGTACTCTCTATATTTAATAGTACCCACATATTATAGCTTTTAATATACTTATGTTTTTTTCCAGCTGTACTTTTAGTGTTTAATGTTGCAGTTTAAACTAAAACCAGTATGTAGTTTTAAAACCAATAAAAGCACGTTTTGTAATTACCTTTGAAAGACAATGTTGTTCGTACGACCGCACTGTGAAGCATTCACTAAATCGAACCGGTAATTACTTGTTCGGCAAACAGGACACAACTGGCTCAATCCGGTTTTGTAAACGGACGTAATAGATCGATTCGGTGAGGTGTTTGCTAATTTGCGTGTAGGTAAGTACCTGAGCTGTGAGATAGCTGAAACGTTTATTTTATTTGTTGGTATAGTTATACCAACAAATGGAATAAACCTATATTATTTGAATTAACAAAGATGCATTGATGTATTTGTTTATTGAATTAAGGGGTTTATAAACGAACCATGTTAACTGCAATTTGTGGCTGCACTATTTGCAACTAATTGTCCGGCCATCATGAAAATATTTTATCACAACTGATGGCAGAACCATGAATGGCTCAGCAATGTGTTGCAATGTATCTGCAATAGTACAAAGTACAGAATATACCATTAAATCACGACGTCACTCACAGAAACTACAATAAAACAGGCCTGCCAATATTGTAGTACCGGCAACCTTTTAAAACAATATCGGCCAAACCTAGAAATACAAAACATGTTTAGCTATTTGGTCAGGACATAACTGCAATATTGCTTAGTCTGGCTAGTGTTGTTTGCAATGTTACCGGCCACTGTATTGGAGCTACATACTGTAGAAAATTATTACTCGCTTAGAATTCCCTTTAGAATAAAGCGCAAAATGGCAGAAAACTAAGCTGTTGTCATTTTCATAGTGCCTATTTATTCTGTGAGTTTTTTGTTCCTCTCCTTTGTAGTTTCGCTCTTGGCAGAGCAGTCGTGGTCAAATAGAGACGTCCGCAACGATGGTAGAAGTGGACACAGCTCTCTGCACGGTCTCTCGCCATCTCTCCTTGTTAGTAGACTGTCTGGCGCATTCAGATACGCGGCTTTCTATTGCAGATTTGACTGGGTTGTTCTAGCGTACCTTGCCATGTGACCTGGTTCCCTCCACTTTTCCCTGTATGACCAGCCACTCGATGGAGTAGTTATTATGCCCCCTAGAAACATCCACCACAACATTCAAATCAACATCCACCACAACGTTAAACGCCTTAACCGATTTATGATGATTGCGGTATTTTAATAATTGTTAAATGAGTCCGTATAACTAGGCTTTTACTTTTTAGGGTTCCGTAGACAAAACGGTAAAAACGTAACCCTTATAATTTCGTCATGTTCGCCTGTCTGTCTATGTGTAGGTTCGTATGTTACAGGTAGTTTACTGAAAGACTACACAATAAATATTGATTAAATTTGGTGAAAAGGTGTCTTGTAGTAGCCGCTACTTAATTTGATAACTAAATCCATACTAATATTATAAATGTGAAAGTAACTCTGTCTGTCTGTCTGTCTGTCTGTCTGTCTGTTACGCTTTCACGCTCAAACAGCTGAACCGATTTAGATGAAATTTGGTATGGACATAGTTTGAGTCCCGGGGAAAAACATAGGATAGTTTTTATCGCGATAACCGACATCCACGCGGGCGGAGCCGCGGGCTGAAGCTAGTATGTAATAAAAATGAATATTTTTAGGGGAGGGGGCACTACATACAATATGTTCTTAACAGAAGCTAAGAAACAATGCCGAAAATCTGCGTTTCTCAATAAAAGGGCGTGCCTATGAACTTACGTTTTTCTGCAGGTGCAATTTTTCAAATCGGACTTTTTCCTACGACAACGTCTCCGGCACCCTACACTGAGCATTGTCCGACATGCTCTTACCCGGTTTTTAAACTATGACTGCCTCTGTGGCGCGGTGGGAGTGTGTCCGACTGCTACGCAAGAGGTCGTGGGTTCGATTCCCACACGGGACACCACTTTGTGTGATCCACAAATTGTTGTCCCGAGTCTGGGTGTACTTTGTGTCCGTGACTTGTATGTTTGTATTGTAAAGTCCCCCGCGACACAGGGCTTGTACCCTACTGCGGGAGTCGTCTTTAAAAAAAAAAAAAAAAAAAAAAAAAACTTACACAATGCTTCAGTGTCTTATACCCGACAACAGTGAAGAAATTAAGGCTACATTAACATGAATTCATATACCTATTTAATTTAGCGGTTTTGTTACCACAAACTCGCTTATGTTACAAGTACATAGGCTGGCATGTTTCTCAAATTGTCTTTAAAGACATATAGATTTTTTGAAAAGTATCTTTTACTAGCTGTCCCGCACAACTTCGTCTGCGTTAATTTTCCCTGTTTTTGCAACATTTCTCATTGCTGCTCCGCTCCTATTGCTCGTAGCGTGATGTTATATAGCCTTCCTCGATAAATGGCCTATCCATGTGAAAGATTTATTAAATTCGGACCAGTAGTTCCTGAGATTACTGCGTTCAAATCAAACAAACAAACAAACTCAGCTTATATTATATATTAGTATAGATTTTAATTTTAAAACAAACTATGTATTAGATAAAACAAATCACAAAGAAAACACAAAGAAATTGCCGCAGTGTAACGTGTAGCGTCATTGTACTCACTGACACAGTAAATATCACGAACCTCATTTTTCTTTCCAATAATGGGGTCATCATCGCCTTTCAATTCGTTTCAACCATCTTTTGTATTTACGCAACGAAAATCGTGGAGTCATCCCGAAACTATAAAACTACAAAAACAATTTAGAACTACTGGAAGTCACAACATACTGAGATGACAGAAGGTAACCTTCATACAACGCTCCCTCGAACAACATACACATAGACTGGGGGTTACTAACATTTTAATATAACACAACAGCCAAGTATCTTTTATTTTATGTACAAAATATACTAATACTGAAACATATAACACTAAAAGAAGAAAACATAATAGTTGTAAAAGTAGTTCTTTTAATGTTGGTAATTACCAAAAACAAAGGCATGAATCTCGATGAACTTAGTGAAGTGCTTCCGACTGCATGAAATGATATAATTATGTAGGGGATCTTGTTTCCATCTTTTTTGTGCTGGCGGGTTTACTTATTTTTATAATTTATTTTTTTATTTGTAACCGATGTAACAATTAACTTTTATCACAGCTATTGTCAAGTATTGAAAATTGAAAAAAGAATGGTTGCTTACTAACTTTTTTAGTATTACAATCATAACCATGTTACACTTTTTTGAAATGCTTAAGATGAGCCCTTTAATTTGATACCCATAATGCAGTATTCAAAACAACTTTTTTTTATACCTCTTTATTTTCACATCTCACAGCCGCCATGTTTGTTTTTTTCAAACGTCACATATCTAAGAACACTTGGGCGATCAGTGGATCGTGAGATATCAGGTAATAAAGAATACTACATACATACAAGATACGCGCGAAAACCAGTGACGGTATATCCGAAATAATTTTAGTTTAAAGTATTTATTGCCTGACGTTTATACGCGTAGCATTTGTAACCCAAAATAATAAAGTATTTTGACTTTGATTTTGAGCGCTAGCTTTGTGATTTTTTTCATATTTTTTTGGTCACACGGTTCAAAAGTTAATGGGGGTAGGTACACAATTTATGCAACTTACGGGTCGATTATTTCCAAAATTATTTACTCAATCAAAAAAGTTTATTAGGAATCTTATAATGTTTTTAAAAGACCTGTCGAATGATGTGCCATTCGATGTCAAAATGTAACACATTTTTTCCATCTCGCCTCTCAACAAACAAAAACGTGCCATAAGAAACTACGTTCCAAAAAAAAAATTAAGCAGGGAATCGACTGACTAAATTAGCATCCAATATATATACCAACCCTTACCTTCTATACTTTTAGTGTGTTGTGTGTTAGTACAATTTCAATATAAATCCATTCCTCATGACAGACAGCTGTACAATGGCGCGCTAAAGTGACAAGCCGCGGCCGGTACAGTCGAGCACGAAATCGCTTTTATACTCGATGCGTAAACAAGCCACTGACATATTGGAACTATCCGCACAAAATACTTAGATACTTCCACCTACAAAAAGTCGGCTTCTTACAGCGAGTGAGAACAGGCTCACTCACACATTACACAATTCTTGGTCGAACTCGGTCGGATAACAACCGAGATTTGAACACGTTGAGATCGCCATACAAGCATAAGTATGTGTGCGTGGATTTGTTGTTGATCTGTATACCGGATTTAGTATCTATGTATTTTATGTCAGAACTATCGGCTCTCGTCAAAAGGTACGCGTTTTAGCTGATAAAAGTGTTACACAGTTTTAGATGAGGAAGTATTTATTTCAACGGCTTTGTTTTTAGGCGGCCATCTTTGATTTCAGTTGAATCTTTAAGTATACTCATATCAACCCATATTACGTCTCACTGCTGGTCACGGGTCTCTCCTGTAGAACCTACTTAATATAGATCCTAGGCGTAATTGCCATAATCGCCATGCTAGGCGAGCGGGTTGGCGATCGTAGTAAGACTTATTTAATCTATACTAATATTAAAAAGCTGAAGAGTTTGTTTGTTTGAACGCGGTAATTTCAGGAACTACTGATACGAATTAAAAAACATCCTTTACTGAGGAAGGCTATAGGCTATATAACATCATGCTACGACCAATAGGAGCAGAGCATCAATGAGAAATGTTGCAAAAACGGGAAAATTTACACATACGAAGTTGTGCGGGACAGATAGTCTATATATATAACTATATATATATATATATATATATATATATATATATATATATATATATATATAGGTATCGGCAAAAGTCTGTGTAACAGATGACAATGTGGAGTTATGGTAACTGATTTAAATAAGAGTAAAATGACGAAATAAACATCATAAACAAGCTGTTGCTCGCGACTTCGTAGGTATAGAATTTTTTAAAAATAAATCTCCATATATTTTTCCAGAATAAAAATTAGTTTATGTGTGCGAAATCTGTGCCTTTCATCCAGACGCATAACAAACATCCATCCATTTAAATATCTAAACTTTCGCATAAGTACCTGCATAGTATTAGTTTAAATTAATTGTAGTTAAGGAAAAAACTCACCACTCACACTTTAAATCTATACTAATTTTTTTGTTTGTTTGAACGTAATAATCTCAGGAACTACTGGTCTGAATTGAAAAAAATATTTTACTGTTGAATAGTTCATTTATCGAGGAAGGTATAGGTTATATAAAATCACGCTACGACCAATAAGAGCGGAGCAGCAATAAAAAAAAATGCAAAAATGGGGAAAATTTACGCAGAAGTTGCGCGGGTCGGCTAGTTTTATATATATTTAAATTAGGTATAATGTTTAAGATTAAGCTATATTTATGAGATCTATATTAAAGAGTAACAAAATATATTTAAAATACTAAATGGGTAATAATATCCCTTAAGGCTTACCAGTAATATTAATATTACCCATTCAGGAACCATCCACAAATAACAAAAGTTAGCTATCAGCACTTTCGCCCAAATAACTCATATAACTGGGGCTTCTAATAGTTTTATGGCCCAATCGAACATCCTGTAGATTGATGCCCCATAATCTGAACATACATCACTGAGTACACCCCATTTGTTATAATTCACCTACAGGATGCTGATAAAACGCCAAAAGAATAAGAATTAAAATTATATTACATGAATGATTGATCGAAGTGCTTTAGGCTGACAAGATAATGTTCGATTTATATGTTCTTTCTTTTTTGAATAAAGTGGCAGCGTCAAGATTCATGATGGCGTAATAGAAAATTAGCGATATTACATAATTACAATTTTCTGTTTTTTTTTTGCAAATAACTGACCCGCGCAAATTTTTGCGTAATTTTCCCCCGTTTTTGCAAAATGTTTCATTGATGCTCTGCTCCTATTGGTCATAGCGAGATGTTATGTAGCCCATAGCCTTCCTCGAAAAAATTTCCCCCGTTTTTGCAACATTTTTCATTGATGCTCTACTCCTATTGGTCGTAGCGTGATGTTATGTAGCCCATAGCCTTCTTCGATAAATGGGTTATCCAACACTTAATCAATTCTAACCAGTAGTTACGCAATGCATCGTGTGCAACCAAAACAAACAAACAAACTTTATAACATAAGTATAAATAAGATATATTTTATTGTAGATATATTTTTTTCTATTTTAATTAAATATACTAGCAAAGACTCGAAAAGAATGTGACGTAGGCAATTACAAAGAGAAGGAAAAATAATATAGTTCTTAAATGGTTCCTATATAATATAGTCCTAATATAGACGAAATTAAGGCTAGTTAGTCAGGCATTATTAACAACTAATGAGAAAATATATTTGTTAGATTGTTTTCCGTTTCAGTTAGCCTCCATTTGCTCGAGCGATTTTTTTACGCGCAATAAAAATCCGGCGACCCGGCCTCTTGATGTTGAAGTTGAGTATACAATTATTGTTTTTAAACTTTCGCGATTTTTTTACATACTAGATATATTTCGGGACTTAATCGCGTGAATTATTTAAAGTTACGAAACTTTTATTGACCCGACGTTTCGATCGAATTGCACCGATCGTGGTCACGGATCGATTATGTCTGAATCAAAGGTTCGTACCTTTAAATAGTTCACGCGATTAAGTCCCGAAATATATCTAATATTGACTATAACATTACGCGACTAAAATACGTCGCGTTACGATGTAAACGTGTACTTGGGAATGCATTTGTTCTTTTCGATTTTTTCACAAGATGAGCGCTTATTGAGTTTGCGCGTTGAGAATTTCTTTCTGTTCTAAGCATTCACATGGAAACGCGCGCTAAGCGTTCATCATATTAACAGAGAGTAAGATCTCACTTCAAACTTGTTTATAGACATATAATTAAACATTACTCCTTTTAATTTTCGTTATATACTCCGCAACAGCCTGTATATCTTAAAGTTAATACAGTATAGTGGGCCGACAATGCCGACATCGGCGTCAGCAGTAATGCAGTACATAAGTCATCCCACGGTAAACAAGCACTACCATCAATAATACCTAATACACGAGCGCGTGTTCTGAGGTCAATTGTACCACAAAACAATGAGAGTACAGAATATAAGTTTTTCGATGGGCAAGGTGTTACTTCCCTCTAATATAAAGGCAGTGATTGTGGTTAGCGGGCCGTGATTCAGCGGTTAAGGTTGGGAACTTCTAAATTTATTTTTTTGATAGTTCTGATCTAATGATTTATAAGCTAGCTTTACTGACCTGTTGGTCTAGTGGTTAGTGATAATAATAATAATAATAGTCCTTCAATAGTACCAGCTAACCATTCCACTAACACAATACATCACCTCCATAACCCAGTTTCTTAGCCACCACTTTTTGACAATACTTTTTACACTAACCGGGGAATGTCATTGGGTACATTTCTATAAGGTGTTCAACGATAATTGCCGGTTTGTGTCACATAGCCTTTAGATTAAAGTGTCTAACGGGCCTCTACGTGTTGGCTTCGGTCCCACGCACGCCTCCCAAATGACCGGGACTCTATAGTCCCGTGATATGGAAACGACATACATAATAACAATAATAATATAATTTATTCCTCTCAAAAAGGAACATGTTTTATTACATAAAATAACTTACAATTATGTAGCATAAATAATAGTGACCCTGACTGCTAAGCCAAAAACGTGGATTATCAGTTATCTGATTTTCATGGTACAAGTTCTGCTTAGTTTGGGATCAGGTGACGTTGTGTGAGTTGTCTCAAGATATTATTATTATTACTTTAGAAAATAATTAAACACATAGTTTTTACAATTGTAAGTGGATGTTCCCGTTATGTTGTAACAATAATAATATTTATTTATTTGCATAAAGCATGGTATATGGCGGTGTTACAAATAAAATAGGTACAAACATGTCTTGCTACAGTAGAGCATGCAAAAAATGTTTAAAAATATACAAAGTCGTAAACTTATTTATTCAGAAATTCTTTTAAATTATAAAAATTGGTTCGTTCAGATTATTTCTAAATAATTGAATATTCAGGCTTTTTATATGATTTGGCAGTTTTTGTAGATACTGACACCCATTGCTAGGCAGTTTACGTTATATTTGGTTAGTGTCGGTATACTACTAAGTAACCATTGAGGTTGATTTATTGATATTTTAACTAATGTTCCAATTATTATTATTTGTAGAAACATGACTTTTCACTAGCGTCGCTTTTCCTTCCTTATTTAAAAAAAATATTTTTTATTAATAGCTAGCAGTTGTGAGAACTTCAATATCGTGATTTAGGATTTTAATCGGTATTGGTTTTTATTAGAGGTATTGCCACAGCTTCAAATAAAAGCGTTCGAGCAACATACACATATACTGAGATTTATAAAGCATACATAGGCATAGCGAAAGCTTACGTTAAGTAAAACTAAAAAAAAATGGTTGACTGTAAAGTCAGTCCCTCGGAGGTGGCGTATATAGTGTACCTGTGTTGAATCAAATGTACCCCCCAGCCATGAGAGCGACCCACACTTGACCGGTTGAGTCTTGCTCGATCGTCGATGTATGAATCTAACCTTCTGTATTTTCAATATCTTGTGATGGTACTTTGCCAGGGTAATAAAAATAGGACGGAACAACCATTTTTATTAGTTGGTAATATATTTTGTAAATATGCAGTGTTAAAATCAAATGAATGACCACTTGGTTGCTTTCATATAACGCTGAGACAAAACACCTGGAATAAAAGTAAATCCTTCAAATTCATGCATAGGTTGACTTTCTCGACGGCTATATGGAACACCACTTTGTGTGATCCACAAATTGTTGTTCCGAGTCTGGCTGTACTTTGTGTCCGCGAAATGAATGTTTGTAAAGTCTCCCGCGGCTCAGGGCTGGTACCCTACTGCGGAAGTTGGCTTTATTTAAGAAAAAAATATATAGGTATTCATTTAAGCAATGCACTCATAGTTATTTGTCATGGAAACGGAATGTCAGACCAATTTGTTCCAAAAGTTCAAGCTTCTGCTTGCTATAATGTCTGTCATAATTGCCTTTCATAATAATACGTGATAGTTTCGTTCATAATTATTATAAAGACCATTGTGACGGTAAGACTCGGTCTTGCGTCCGCGACTGTGTCGCATTAGACTACTGTAATGAGGTTCTAATTCTAATACCTAATAACCCACTTTAAGAATTGATTGAATCAGGTCTCCGAAGAGTTAGAAATTCTCGTCAGCGCCGCTGTACCCCAAGCGAAGGAACGATGTACTCAATGGCAAGAGATTAGTTGACAAAGTCGGAACTGGTCAAGATACTCAGCAGCAGGGCTATAGGTAGACTTGAGTTTTATTATCAGAGGTAGGACGAAAGAGTAATAAGAACGTGTTTGTGACGGTGAGGGGGGGGGGGGGGGGAGACACTCACTGGCCATATATGTACAAGATGCGCCTAAACGATATTAAATGTTTGCATGTTCTGCCACACGGATGAAGAAACACCTATACACGTCCCATGTGGCTGCGAGGCAATTCACCACACTAGAAGCCTGTACCTCAGAGGGCACTCAGCTGACGACGTTAAGACCAAGATGTATCATGGTCAGACTAGAACTTGGAGATATCCTTTAAGGAAGAAAGAGGCGGCACAATAGATCTTTTAGGCCGCAGCGATTTCCGGGCTACACATCCCGGCCTCTATCCAGATTACTCACAATACTCACTGGCCATACAAGTTGCTTGCACGACTGCGTTAAACAAAAGGGCGTAGGTTCCATGAACATACGCTTTTCTGATGATGCAATTTTTTTTTTTTTGATGTGGCGGGAAAAAATCCTTACGAACACCCCCACCGTCCGGGGAAGACGGTGGAGGTAGTGTGGGGTTTGCACCCACTAAAAAACCCGCCGTGTATCGCCCGCCACCTTCGCGAACGGGCCGCCGGAATTTGTTATACCGTCGGCTGCCCGCCCGTGGCAATGCCCGGAAGCGATGTTATTGCATTCCGGGCATTTCACACCTACGCGGCACCTGGATACACGCAGGGTGCCGCGCCTCCACGGAAGGCCGCGGGCAGAGAAGATTACCCCGTACGCACGCCTGCAGCCCCACCTAAGGCGGCATCAGACGCAGAAACGCGCCGACGCCGCCCGGTTTGCCGGCGACGGAGCGGATCCGCCAGGGAGCTCTCTTCCCTGACGCGCTCCGCCGCCTCCTTCTGCGAGATGACGTCCTTGCAGAAGGATGCGACCGCATTCCACGACCCCTCGCCCCGTACCATGGACAGAACCACGGCCGGCAACGAGAGGTCACTTCCGACCACTGCGGTGAGAACTTGACGCTGCCCCTCCCAAGCTGCACAGTGTTGGAGGGTGTGTTGCGCCGAGTCCTCACCGCAGTCGCAGTGGTGGCAGCCGGGAATCGGTTCCTTCCTAGCGACCGTGTACAGGTACTTCCCGAAGCATCCGTGCCCGGAAAGGACCTGCACGGAAGGAAAGGGTCCCATGCTGCCGCCCCGCCCACTCCTCCAGGACCGGCTGGAGCGCCCCCACGGTTCGAACACCTGCCCGTGGAGTCTCCAGTCGGTCCTGCCAAGGCTGCGGAACCCTGCACTGAGCATGGTCCGACAAGCTCTGGTCCGGTTTTTTATTTTTTTTTATTTTTTGAATGTTATTAAACATCTTATAAATACATACAATAATAATAATATCTTAGAACAACTCACACAACGCTATCTGATTCCAAACTAAGCAGAGCTTGTACTATTAAAATCAGACAAATGATAAACATACTTATACATTTCTAAATACATAATATTACAGATAAATTACACCCAGACACAGAATAAACTATCGTGCTCATCACACAAAGTTTTATCCTGGGTGGAGATTGAACCCACGACCTCTTGCGTAGCAGTCGGATACACTCCCACCGCGCCACAGAGGCAGTCAATATCATTGTCCCACAAAACTATTAACACAATTAAATTATTAGCACAGTCAAAAACACTGGCACAAATACGCACATTAAACTTAATAACATTCTCCATTTTGCGTTAGGATTTAAAACCTTGACTAAAATATTGTTGAATTTTTTTTGGTTATTATAAATGAGGCTATGCAATGCCAGAACAATATATGGCACTGAACTAGATGTGACATAGAAATCCGCTGGCCGTTGCATTCAGTATGTAAATGTTATTACACTGAATGAGAAAATATAGGGACCACGGTTGGATTATTAAGTTAGTTATGTATTGTTACTTTATATGATGGAAAATTAAGTATTGGTGTTAATTTGACTAGCCTGTTGGTGTAGTAGTTAGTGACCCTGAATGCTAAGCCGGAGGTCAAAGGTTTGATCCCCCCCAGGATAAAACTTTGTGTGATGAGCACGATGGTTTATTCTGTGTCGGTGAAATTCATCTATAATATATAAATCAGTTGTTTGGTTGCCATAGTATAAGCTCTGCTTAGTTTGGGATCAGGTGACGTTGTGTGAGTTGTCCCAAGATATTATTATTATTAATTATGGGTTGCTAGAACTTTCTGGAAGATCATGAGTAGGTATCTCTTATCTTCTGTATCTTTTCTTCTTTGCATATGTCGCTTCTCGTTGTTTATACGCTTAGATCTTTCAAACTACGCAACAGAAGTGTTGTTTTTTTTGGGAAACAAGCAATCGTACATTTAGCGTTAATTCTAATTCTATCTTATAAATAAAATTTATGTACAATGTAACACGTATTACAATTAGATTATACATTAACGCTAGATAACTAATATAATTTAGATTTTAAGTAGTAAAAAGTCCGGGCGAAGCCGGAGCGGGCTAGTAATTATACTTTAATTACAATTGTAAAGTACAATAGTTGCTTATGAAAGAAAAAATTAAGATACTGTCCCCGGAATCGAACCCGAGATCGCCGATCGCTTAACTATGTCACTAAAACTTGTTTTTTTTCTTACCAGGATGCACACGAGTTGGTCCCTCGCAAGTGCCATCTAGCCATGTGATTAAGAACTATTATGACGTATGTTATTGCTTCGAGCATTTTTATTATTGTAATTGCATTTTATTATAGTAATATGAAGCGGCGGTAGCCTAATGGCTAAGGCATTGGTCTCGCAATCGTAAGGTTGCAGGTTCGAATCCTACCTACCTATTATACTACCGACGTGAACCCACTCCTAACACAAGCCTCTAAGCTTATCTGGAGGGGTAAACAGGATTGCTAGTAATAAGGGACCACAATCCCACATTGCTAGCTATATTTTTATTACTAGCAATGTGGTATTGTGGTATTGTGTTATCTATACTTATATTATGAAGCTGAAGAGTTTGTTTGTATGTTTGAACGCGGTAATCTCAGGAACTACTGGTCTGAATTTAAAAAATATTTATGTTGTGTAGCCCATTTATCGAGGAAGGCTATAGGCTATATAACATCACGCTACAACCAATAGGAGGGGAGCAGCAATGAAAAATATAGCAAGGGATAAGTGACGCATATGAAGTTGCGCGGGACTGCTAGTTATTATATATAAGTACACCCTATTCTTTACTTAGTATATAAAATAATATCTTTAACACAAATACTCTTATTTACCGATAAATATTTTCGATAAAATATTGGGCTTTAACACCTGACCACACGTCGTCGATTCCATTGAATACCTTTTCAAAGTTCTACTTTGACGAATTGGCTTTACGTTCCCAAAAAAAGCGCCATTTTTTGTTTAACACAAAGCATTTTTACCCGGGCATTTTCACGGTGATTGACATTTAAACCTGAATATTTTTGCTATTTTATTGTGTAGCTCGCATGATTTTTCATCACTTGAAAAGAATTTGTAGTGTGTTTTATTTTAAAATTTACCTTTGTACGTGGAACAATCAAAAGATGTGTTAAAATCGGTTTATACGTTGAATAAGCAATTTTTGTGTTAATTTATATATACATATGTTTTTATTATAATCGAAAAAAATTTACAAACGCCACAGGTCTTACAGTAGAATATACTAATATACAGTAGTATATATAACGACACGCAGTTTTTAGACTCGTCGTTAACTCTCATGCCGTCACTGTTACATAAAGGTAAATATTTGAGAATGAAATACTGTTTAGAACGACTCAAAGTATTGTTTCAGTATTTAAATATTTTATTGTCAAACACGTATTTCATATACGTGTTTGACAATGAAATATTTACTTAAACTTTACTTTAAATGTCTCTGAAGATTAAAGGTCAAATGTTTAAAAAAATGGGATAATTGTAATACCTAAGTTTAAAATGTATAATGCACTAACGCGTGGATGACGGTTATCGCAATAAAAACTATCCAACATTTCATTGAAATCAGTTCAGCGGGTTAAGTGTGTAAACATTACAAACAGACAGAGGGACAGAGTTTTTCAGGCTTACACATTTATAATATAAGTTTCGATGCAATTTTATTGGTTGCTACTAGGGGTGCAGAATAAAAACTAACTGAATGATGTAATATGGGTAATTTTATGACAGCACGCCAAACTATTGATACGAGTATATCATACCTCCTCTACAATTTGACAAAAAGCGGCAGTTAGATAATTATTTTTTATGACATAGAATGAATAAAACACGTTTCTATGTTCCAATTTGGACATTTTCAATTCGAACAAAAGGTATAAAATTTTAATGCTCACTGCACATGTTAAAGTTATAAATTCAGGTGGATATTAACTGCGAGGTACAAAAATCTAATAAACGTACAGAATATTAGATTTTCTTAAATTTTTGTTGCTCTCTTTATCTACTGTATAGTACTTAGTTTTAATGAAAATGTTTTAGAGATAGATCTTTAGACTTCATCAGTGAACCGTTATCTCTTCAGGTTTTTCTACTGCGTTGCGTGCTTTCTGGTAAGAAATGCTGCTTTGCTTCTATAATCTAAATTGTTGACATTTTAAAACAATAATTGATTTCAACGTCTTATAAATCGATGACCAGCTGCACTCACGAAAATGTGTGACGTCACCGCTCACGTCCGTTCCGCCTGCTCATAGGCTAAAGTATCGTGGCCCCCACTAAAGCTGTCACAGGCATAGTTGTTTATAACAATGTCATCAATGTTTTGGCGACTGCAACGACATGCGATACAGTTGGAAAAAAGGTATCACAGGCATGATTGTTTATTTAATGTCATCAATGTTTTCTTGCGACGTTATCACGTGAAATTATTGTCCGCAAACCGACTTTACAGATAACCATTTTTTTTAAATCGCAATTTACCTAGTTTCAGTGAGTCGAAATAATGTTAGTGACTCTGAAAGAGGTACTTGGGTCTTGGTTTAGATTCACTTGGGTCACTTGGATGAAGTACACGTGACAATGAAGCTTTGTTATACTAATATTTAAAGATTCGCGTTGCATGATTGTAACTATTTATTATACAGAAATTAACGCGCTTAATTTACTTTAAAATTGCTTGACGTTTCGACCAGGTTGCACCGGCCGTGGTCACAAGCGAACTGTCGCAGCGATGTTAAGACTCCGTAAGGCCGATGAATTTTCACCTACCTTCTTTTTTGCTTCTCGAAATGTTTCACTAAACTAAATGGTCACTGCACACTCCAATGATTGTGTCCATGTTAACCGACCGCGATCTAATACGAGATTGTGTTTTACGAATCATTGGATTCCACGTCACGGATTGTTTGAAGCCCTCTTTCCGATTGAAAGTTTTATGTTTTTTAATTTCAATCACTTCACGCACAATTCTTCAATAAAAATGGCGGTCTGTGAGAGTGTTTGTGGACGATGAAACTCAATTCAGTGATTGGTGTTCGATTGCAATATGTGTTCTGCAATTGACGATTTGTTCGTTTCCCAGTTTTTCACTGCTCCACTGTTTTCTTTTACCCTTTCCGCTTTAGTACGCTTTGTTTGACCAATGTAAGAACTACCGCAGCTGCAATCAATTTTGTAGACACCTGGCATCTCCAGAGGTATAATATCCTTCGGAGTGCCCACCAAGTTGCCCACATTAGCCACCATTATGTAGATCGCACGAATCGAGTATTTTTTCATTTTCTTATCTGTCACTCCTATGACTTAGGGCAAATAGACAGATTGTTTGCTCACCTCCGTAGGTTTGTCACGTTTCGGCATATGCTTCATTATTCGGTACACCTGGTATCCGTTTTTCTTGAGTACCTCCTAAACACGGATTAGGTCTTGCTCCACATGATCAGGGTCACAGAGGTCAAAGGCTCCGTTTTTCGATGACGTCATCACGGGTTGTAGATGACGAGGATGATGATGTGACGTAGCATGCAGATATCTGTAAGTGTATGTGGGCTTTCGGTGTACACAGTGTGATAGCAATCCATCAGCTCGCGCTGTTATCCTGTTATCCACGACCTATCCGTCTTCATTTCGCAATATTTTTTTCTCTTTATCATTTATATTTTTATTTTTTAATTAATATTATTCATATTTCATCAATATGTGATTCGTATCAAAATATAATTTAAAAACATCATTTACCAAAAAAAAAACTGAGCAAAGCTCGGTCATACAGGTACTAACCATAAAGGGCGACAGTGCAACGCTTTTCTTGAGACGGTCTTTTATAACATGGAACTACACCGTATTCCGACATTATATAACTGCCTCTGTGGCGCGGTGGGAGTGTATCTAACTGCTACGCAAGAGGTCGTGGGTTTTATCCCCACACAGGATAAAACTTTGTGTGATAAGCACGACGGTTTATTCTGTGTCTGGGTGTTATTTATCTACAATATGTATGTATTTAAAAATATATAAGTATGTATCAGTTGTCTGGTTTCCATAGTACAAGCTCTGCTTTGTTTGGGATCATATAGCGTTGTGTGAATTGTCCCAAAAAATATTATATTATTTTTATTATTAACCCTTAACTTGGCAGGAAGTAAAAAACTATATAAAAGATTTTCTATTGTTATATTTGGTCTTATTTATGGTAAGATAATTGAAAAAAAAAAATTAAAAAAATCTAGACATCTTAGGTTTTGAGAAAATCTATGTACATCACAATGTACATCGCCAAATATGCTGAAATATTGTAATTGTACTATTTGTACGTTGTGTTGCACATTGCCAGGTTCATAATAAAATACTTGTATCTAATTTTGGTATATTTATTTTAAAATTAAAACAAAAATAATTAAAAGCAAACTAATTTTTTGAGTGGAAATTACGGAAACAATTACGTTTTTGTTTACCCACAACAAAACACAAATGTACGTTACATTTTATACAGAAGACAGTCGTTCTACCAGTTTTACAATACTTGCATCGCATTGTTTCATCCCCTGCTTCCGGAAAATTACCTATATCATCAAATCGGACACTCTCTGTCGGACGTATAGAAACTGGTTTATGAATTTTTAGGTCATCGCCTATGTCGCCCGTAATGTTTATATTTTTTACTATTTTACCAGACTTACTCAGTCCTTCATATAACTCGAATCTAAAATCCTTCAATGTTTTCTTTTTACCATCACGTCTATGCAAAAGCCAAGCATTATTTATGCACATGTCAATAAGCTGTGAAAATATTCCCAAGTACCAACGATGACTTTTGAAAGGGGTTCTATATAAAGAGATTAGCATGTCTGCCAAATCCACGCCTCCCATATGTTTGTTGTAGTGTTTCACTACCTGAGGGCATTCTACATCTATCTTCTTTTTCTGGTCTTTATCATAACGCTTGATACTTTCGATAGGGTGGGAGTCTATATATGAGCTAATAAGTGTGACGACTTTATTGTCGTTCCACTTTACCACTGCCAACTTGTTTTTATTGCAGACTACTTGAGCGCTAGACCCTCGTTTCTTTTTCTTCATCTGTTGGTCAGTTGGCAATAATTCTTGACAGCCTCTGAGACGATTAGTCCTTATAGTACCAAGACTCAAAATCCCATACTCCTTCCGCAGTATATGCGTCAATTCAGGTGACATGAAAAAGTTATCGGCGTATATAATCGCTGGCTTTTGCTTTATAGTTTGACACAATGCGATCACTACCATGCCCCCCAAACCAATCGAAACTTCTTTGTCCGTAAATGTTATTCCACGAAACGTATCATCGCCACCATAAAGACAAAAATCGTAAATTATACCCGAAACTCCCGCTCGAACAAAATTCTTAAATCCCCATTTTTTAGGTTTCATTTTTACATACTGCTTTCGTTTGCCTGCTTTACGACCTTTGTAGGGTATCATCATTTCGTCTATGGAATATTTCCCTTCTTCTTCAACGTTCAAACAATTTTGACGGATCTTCTCCATTATGGGGCGAATTTTGAAATAGCGGTCTGAGTTTTCTAAGGTATTATCAGCAAAGTGAATATACCGACGTATTTGTTGATACCTTTTGAGAGGCATTAGGTCTGCAATAAGTGGGTATCTTGTCCGTTTAGCCCAATAGTCAGTATAAGCTGGCATCTGCACTATACCCATCATGATGTGGATAGCTAGGAAGTTCTGTAACTCATCTTCTGTAACCTGTATAGATCGTCCTAGCTGCTGTACTGCGTATAGATTTGTATTATGAACAATATCTGTAATTATATCCAGTGAAAAAAAGGAATAAAAGTAATCCAGTGTTGTGTCCATAACTGTCTGATGAAGGTCATATAAGTTTTCTTCAAGACAAGCTGCATGTCGAAATACTGCTTTGGACCAATGATAATTTAAAACAAATTTCTTGATCTTTACTTTTTTGACCACTACATTTTTTGTCGTCTTTTTGCGCTTAAATCTGGTAAACGGCTGCTGTTGTTGACTGACGATGGGACGAGGAGGGGTTTGTTCGGCAGTTGGGGATGATAAAGACTGAATGGAGTTCAATGTAGGTAAAAGATTGTAGTTGCTCGTACTTGGCGATGGAAAAACATCAGTTAGTATTGGTGTCAGTGGTATACCGATATCGTTTTCTTCTTTATCTGTCGAACTATTGAGCAAATTAAGGGCTTCGAGCGAAGAGGCAATAGAAGGTGGATCAGAGGTATCTGGAGATGGTGCTATATAAACATTTGTTTCTTCATCAGACGTGGAACTATCATCAGAGCATGCATTTTTTGCAGGGACTAAAGCCAAGATCTTGTGCGAGCGAGTTAATTTTAAGTTCTGTAGGTAAAACAAAAAAAACAAGCTGAAACAAGCTCTCACACCAAAATGCAACAAAAATATCCGGAAGGTACCATCAAGCCAACCAAAAACTTAATATTGCGTAAACCTGGCAATGTACATCGTGGTTACCGTTGTCCGCACTATGTACTTTAGCGCTTCTTTGGCAATGTGCAGTGCAATGTACATTCATTTATTTCAATCAAAAGTATGAGTAAATATATAGTTAGTTACGTAAAAATGCATTTATTGAATAATATATATTGTTTATTTTCAACCAAAGACATAATATTGCCAAGTTTCGCAGAAAAAGTTGAATAAAAAAAATAAAACTTACCCGCGTCACACGCACAGCTGGTTGCTTTTCGGCCATTTTGGTTTTGATACATATTTTGAAATGTTATCACAGTAAAATAATTTTCTACCAATTCTACTACATTTTACAATACATTTTTGAAAATTTTTATTAAATAGATTTTTATAAATAGCGAGAAATATTTTTTTTTAAAGTATGTACATTGCACTGTGCGTTGTCAAGTTAAGGGTTAAACTAAGAAAAAAATAGAAGAACAACAAAACTTATTAATTCATTTTATTTATGAGGCATTGCCTCTTATCTAGTACCTACAGACGTACCACTCAACTTCATACACAAAATAAATGTCCCTTCGAGTACATTTACATAAGTTTCCTATCTAGAACTATTCTAAAATAGTAAAGGTCTTAGGCGATAACCCTGCTTGAATTATATCCATTCAATGTAGCGATAGATAGTTTTATATATTTTTATCCTCTCTTTGAGATATATTCTCGTGTATCGGGACAAGGTTCCCTTTGATTTATAACCCTCTAGAAGAGCCTTTAGGGATTTTTTTAGAAGTCAATACTATGTATAGGAATTTCGTAGCGGTAAAACTGCCAAATTTGGGATTTTATGAAAAACTGCTGACATACGATCAATTTGATAAAATATGGGATATGTGTGTACATTAAAAAGTCGCCACTTTCTGGATAGAGGCTTCATGTCCCAGCCTCTATCCAGATACATTAAAAAAGTTATTGTGCGATGTCTCACGTCGGTGGGTATATAATGGTAAAAAATATGCAGCGCCAAAAACTACTAATAATTAGAAAAAAAAACATTAGTCTTGTTGACGTCTAGACTTCTTAAATCACATTTGATCTGATCAATAGTTAGCGTTTCAAATACTTTGAATATCCCGCACGGTTTCAGAGTTTCAAATTATTCATTTCATAAATTTTAGATAAATAAAAAATATATATATTAACATTCAAGCAATTCTAAAGCAATAAGGTATTATAAAAAAAATGTGATTTTGAAAATATATAGTTCCTAGATTGCAAGTTTGTGTCTATTTTGTTGTAATTCATTAGTTAGTTGTAAATAATGTACATTTTGTTTAGTTATTCCAAATAAATAATCATACGCATATTCCCTATTGTCCGATTGCTAAATTCGACCAACGAAGTTTAAGTAAAATTCATATCGCTATTCGATTTAATAATTTTAATTGTTGGTAATATTTGCTGGAAAACGGTGAATTGATGATTAACTAGATACTATAAAAACAAAACGTCTTCATCATCTTCATAGTAAACAATCAAAAATTAGAATTTTAGTTCATTCTGATCTGCTCAATGTATTTCTTAAGGGGAACCAAAATGTATTTCTTTTTTTTATCGCAATTTAAGTTTGTATTGCGATAAATAAAAAAAAATGTTAAAAAATACGTTCTATGTACAATCTTAGTAAAAACAAAGGAAAATCGACTTTATAAGAGGTTATAAAAATTTAGAAGTAGATTTAGATTTCCATTTATAAAAACACGCAGCATTTAAATTAAACCTATAAACTATTTTCGAGAAATAAAATTTTTAATTTTAATTAATTTGGAAATTACTATGAAAAGTCCAGTTAGATATTAAAGCAGTGACATATATTTTCAGAGCCAACGTGTTCAGAGAAATATTGTTTGATGCTTGACAACTTGTTTAGCCAAAGCGAAACGTAACTGATGAATAATTTATTTTTTGTACTGGCAAATCGAAGACGAGTGTATTTTGCTTTAACGTTTGTAATATGTTTGAGTGGATTCCCCTGAAGATATTTCGGCGGAAGTCGGGAGTATTTGATGATTGGAAATTGAATGAAGAATAAAAATTCAAAATGTTGTTCGATTCTAAGTTTAAATTTGATTGTAGGTACTCAAAGTAGGCAGTTACGTAGGGTATTTTTCGTATAGCGCAAAGCTCAAACCCCCCAACGAGTTTTTAACTTCAAGAAATCATTTATAAAAGACACTTTAGCTGTTCTGTAGCCTTGAATAATTGCATCAGTAAAAGAGCGTATCATCAACATCATCAACAACCCATTTATGATGTCCCACTGCTGGGCACGGGTCTCCCCAAGGAACCTACTTAATATAGGTCCTAGAGGTAATTGCCATAATCGCCATGCTTGGCAAGCGGGTTGGCGATCGCAGTAAGACTTTTTAATACGCAGAGGACGCTGCTACCCGTCATCAGGTGTGAAATCTCTTAGTCGCCTTGACGACACCCGCGGGAATAGATGGGGTGGTACTATTCTTAAGCCGGTACCGGAAGAGCGTATGTTAATGGCATTTACGCTCTTTTTTTGAGAAATGCAGTTTTTCGGCAATAACTTAATGACTGTAAATCCGATCATGTCAAAATGTTTTTAAAAGACCTCGTCGTAAAACAGTGGACTTCTGATGGAGCAAGATCAGGGCTATATGCATCTACAAGTAAATGGGTCGGAATTGATATGTTTAAATAAAGAATCTCAAATCGAAACACGTTGCATTAAATTTTTTTTTGCGTTTTAGTTGCGTTTGTGCAAAGGGTGATTGGTACTAACAGTAGATATTAAGCAAACATACTAACACTATATGGATTGTAACATGTCCGAAATAAAGATTATTATTATTATTATTATTATTAAGTTTATCTCAGTGAGATCATGTGGTACCCAAATATCAAGTACTGCCTCATCCTTCACACTAAAATTTCTCTTAGCTTTTTTTCAAGTACATGTTTACCTATAGTGTATTTAAATTTTTCACGAGATAATTGTTTTTAAATGAACTAATATGGCACGAGACATTTATTTTGGTTTTGTAAAGTAGCATAAGTTATTTTTCAATGAGTTCTCCTAAAGAGTTCCAAATTAAAATCGACATTTGCGTCTGTTCCGACTTGTCATTAATTTAAACTGATAATATTCATTGTTAATTTTCTTCATATTATTAGTGTTGTATACAGGATGGTTTTCAATATACTAATAATAATTAATCTCCCGCTCTTGGCTTCTTTACATTACACTAAATAACTTTGTAATATCATTTAAAAAAAAAATATACTAACTAACCCTCTACCACTTACTTTTGTCACACGCATCTGACACATCTGAGAGACCCCGGAGTAAAATCGATGTTTCTCTGTCAGGTTTACAGCCTAAACTTTGCAATAAACACTGATTTTACTCCAGTAAAATAGTCTTTAAGGGGTTAAGGTCATAACTCCAATAAAGGTGGTAGGTTATTATATTAAAAAAAAACTGATATTATGAAGTTAGTTAGTGTGATGTTAAAAAGTTAAAAGTGGGAGGCTATTAAAAGTTACAATATTATAATAATATGAAGAATATGAACAATGAATACCGAATTTAAAAAGTGAATAAGTTTAAATTAATGAAACGTCGAAACAGACGCAAAGGTCTATTTGAATTCAGAACTGTTAACTCTTTAGAACTCATTGATTTTATTGTTATTATGTATTTTTTTTTTACAAAACTAATATTAAAGAGAAGCCACGAGCGGGGTATATTAAAAATCATCCTGTAGAAGAAAATTGAAGTGGGTTCTTAGGCATTGTAAGTAAGAAAGTTTGCAGACCTCTACGCCGACGAAACCGCAAGAAAATTCTAGCTATAGTGTGGCCATTAGTGCTGTGCACTCCCTGAGGTATGCACGGCGAGGTGGGGGGCGAAGAAAAAAGTGCATGAGTTCACATGAGGTCGATACATGTCGGACAGATCTTACGATATCAGTTTGCATTTCTAAGGCAAGACTTGTGGCGGGACGTTGCGTTGGTCGGAGGCTATCTATCTGTAATATATACTTACTTTGTTGATTAAAATGTAACCCAAATATACTCATATTTTATTAAAAATATGCAGGTGATAAATAAGAATTGAAAGTTATAATTCACAACAGGACTTGTTTTATTAAACATTTTTTATATTTACAAACAATTATATATTCTAACGAAAGTTATTCTGACATAGATTCTGTTTCAACTTCATCTTCCATTTCGTCATCATCTTCATCTTCCTCTTCGCCACCGGAACTTGAATCAGAGTCTTGCAAATTTATTATGAATGAATCGATAACATTATCGAACCTACTATCGCGACTCCAGTAATCATTTTCATTTTTCTGGACATGATCGTCGCATTTCTGCCATTTTTCCGCCGTGAATTCCGAAAACAATTTATCCAATAAGATTATCTTTTCGTCTAGAGAAGAATTAATATAGTTTTGGGCTATGTTGTTTTTAATATCAGCCCAGACCAACTCGATTGGATTTAAATCTGGATGGTACGGAGGTAAACGCAGAACAGTGTGTCCACTGGCTTTCAGGAGTTCGTCAATTCTATACACGGGTTCTTTTTGTGTATTTTTGATAAGAAGTAGCAGTTGAGCCTTTGACATGGTTCCTGAAAATTCTACATTATGGCGTAGCAACCAGTTCTGCATTTCACTTTTGAGGCTTGATATAGTTGGTTTCTTCTCAATCTGAACGCTGTGGTAAGACGCGTTGTCCATTACAACCACAGAATTCGGCAGCAACTTATCTTTTAACTTTTCATCTACCCACTTATAAAAAGTAGGTCCGCTCATATCTCCATGATAGTCACCGGTTCTAGCATCGGATTTGAATATAGTCAATGTATCATCCACTAAGCCATTTCGACACCCAGCGTGGAGTATTACTAGTCGCCGTCCTTTCCCAATATCAGCATGAATACCGGGTTCTGACGATGATTGCCAACATTTGCTGGCATGGTGACTGGCGTTGATGTATGTTTCATCAAGAAAATATATGTTTCGGTTTTCCGTTCTGTAATTTCTGATTTGTGTAAGATATTTTTTCCGCCACACTGTAATATTAGGCTGCTCTATAAGGAGATGTCTCTTTGATTTGCATTTTTTGTAACGGTAGCCCATTTTGTGTAAAAGCTGTCTTAAATATTCCCGTCCACAATTCAATATGCCATCCTGTCTCAAACTTGATAGTAACTTACGGACACTTGGTATTTTTTTTTCAACTTCGTAAAACTGATGAATTTTTCTTCTGATAACTCCAAGGTCAAAATCATCCACAACGTGTTTTTTCTTTAGAACTTTTGGTTTTTTTGGCGATTGAAATTTTAATTGGCTTGAATTTTCAATTGATAAATAGCCCGCAGAAATCACATTATGTACGGTTCTTTTGCTGTATCCCGTAGCCTCCGCAACGATTTTAGCAATATTCACGTCATTTTTAAATTCAAAGCTTTCTTTGTCTGCTTTTCTTTTCTTAAAATATTCAGCCACCTTAAAAATGACAGTCTTCATATCACGAGATAACGCACGACCCATCTTTGAATATTTATCTCGTGTGCGTCTGACATAGACAGTCCGATACAAATAACACTACCTGCCGTCACAAGCGTTGACGGCGCACTGACAGCGCAGCAGCCGATTCTAACCCCCCCGTCTCACCGCGCGCATACCTCAGGGAGTGCACAGCACTAATGGTCATACTTTTTATAAGATACTCACAAACAAAACACAATTTGTAAGTCACAAATACCAAAAACCACAGTAGTCCCCGACATTAACAAAACTTCACATTACATATTCTAACAAAGTTTCCCGCGACTACCAACGTTCCCGCTCTATTGGTTCGACGGAAGTTCCGGTTAGTACCGGAAATGACTGACGCGATACATCACTAACATACACACGTTCGAGCTTTGAACCACAAAATATTGATAGTACAGAAGATAACCTTTATACATATCTCGCTCGACGCACACTTAGCGGGACGCAGATCCAGAACTTTATTCTCGGGGGGGGGGGGGGGGGGGAGGCGGCATTTGACTCAACCGGTAAAGTGTGAGTCGCTTGCATGGCTAGTGAGAATTTTGAGACAATTTGACTATTTAGACAATTAATTAATTAGACATTATTAGTTAATTAGACAATTGCCCCCCCACCACGGGTGGGGGGGCAATTGTCTGCCTAAACTCACCGACCCAGTGTCAAAATTCTCTAATTCGCAAAAAAAGATCATTTGGTCGAGTCTGTGCCCCTGTTTGCCCTATCTTGTATCTGTGCCTGCACATATAGCACTGACCGGTAATTTGACAATGGAAGTCTATACTTGTTTAACAAGGATAACAATAATGGCCATTTGTGTGTTCACAGAACGGTCATTCGATTTGGAATCAGAAATTACTGTCTTTCTAAACGGGGTAGCCAGTCAGTAACATGAGTTATAGATTACTTCTCAGACCACTATTTGGTTGTAACCGCGGCATAGCGTTATCACTGCTATTTTTGTTTTTAAGCTATTGCATAGCTTCTATCGCGGACCTTGAGCGCGGGGACCGAATCCAGAAATTCCGTAACGAAAAAACCTCACGCTCTCCACTCCGACGGGCACAGCGGTGATATTTTTTACTTTTGCCATCTATCAATGAATAGCAGAACTTTTAATGATTTTTTTTTATTAAAAAAAAAAAACTTTTATAAAAACTAAAATAAAAAAAATAAAAAATTAATTGCTTTTTTTAAATTAAAAAAAATATATTTTTTTTAAAGAAAAAAAAAATTCAAACATTGTTTTTTTTTTAAATTAAAAAAAAAAACTTTTTTAAAAACTAAAAAAAAAATTTTATTTAATTGCTTTTTTCTAAATTTAAAAAAAAAGCAATTTTTTATTAAGAAAAAAAAATTCAGACATTGTTTTTTTATAATTAAAAAAAAAACACTTAATAATATATATATATTTTTTTTTAATTGCTTAAGTTGATAAAAATACCATGCAATAGCTTTACCGCGGCAGTCCCCGAGTGCCACACATTTTTTTTTTTACTGTTTTTTTTATTATTATTTTATGTTTATTCATTTAACTATAATATTTTATTTCAATCTATCTAATTTTATTGCTTTGTGATGTTTTTTTATATTGTTATGGCTGTGTACTTTCAACGGTGCAACAAATAAACACTTTTTTCTTTCTTTTTTTTCTTTACTTTGTTTGGAAGGCGTTAACCCTAATTTGTACCTATCTGGGGCATACATAATTAAAACCAATATTATAAAGTCAAAGTACTTTATTCATTTAGGTTACAAAATGCAACGCTTATGAACGTCAGACAAAATTTGGAAGATTTTTTTTTGTAAATCAATACTAATATTATAAAGCTGAAGTGTTTGTTTGAAACATTAATCTCAGGAACTACTAATCCGAATTTAAGACTCTTTTATCGGGGAAGGCACACGTGCACAATTAATTGTTCATCTGATATTTTAAAGAAATTCTAAATGACTTCAATCTTTACACCACGAACGTTCTTTTGCAACTGACGCGTATCGTCGGGTGTTAAATAGAAACACACTGCGTGTGAAGCGTCAGGTAGCGTGTGTTCCCCCTCTCCTGGCAACACGCCGATCTAGCTCCTCTAGGTGTTAACGCGTGGGGTTACGTGTGATCACATGGCGTGTTTTCTATATGTTTCTGAGCATATTAAATGTAATGGATTAATTAGTACTGACATGCGTCGGGTGGCGTGGCGTGGCGTCGGGTTTTGGTAGTATGTTTCCACCTTACAACTTTGTTCGAAACACATCCCGTGTCTACCAAACTTTGTATGTATATTACCTTCTGTTCTCTCGGTATTTTGTACTTGTACGTTGATTTGTCGGTATGCGGAGAAATATTGTGGTTGTTGGTTCATTTCCGCTAGGTGGCGCTACGTTTGACTTGTTATTATTTCACACTTTTGAATTTGATTGGCGAAAAATAGGAACAGAAATACTTTTATTGCTTTTTTAAAATTGTGGTCACTTCTGTTTTTATAATTTTGTTCCTCCTGCCTTAGCAGGGTTTCTTCGTTTGGAACTGTCTGAGTCTAACTAACTTTAAGCAACATAAATTTGTAGGCCTATATTTCGAAAGCATTCTTTTACATTGCTAATCTTCTACATATATCTCTTTCATTACATAGTGTGAAACAAAGTCGCTTTCCGCTGTCTGTTAGCTTAGATCTACAAAACTATGCAACCGATTTGATGGGGTTTTCATATTATTCAGTTAATTAATTTTGGATGATATATATTATGTGCATATGTAGTGGACGGTATGGTAGTCCGTGCGAAGCCGGAACCTTGATCTCTATAAAAATAATATATTCGAGTCAAAACTTCTACAACATCATTAATTAGTTCTCACTGACTATTTTCATTCAAAAAAAAAACTATCTCCAATTTACACTTTACAAAAGTAAAAGGCCGTAATTCATTTTAACAGACAAAGGACTGCAAGCCCTAATTTACATTTGAATACGTAGGTTTATTGCATTAAAATAATAATCTCGTCTCTCTCACATAAGTCTTTGTATTCGAGCACAGAATACCAGGAGTACAGAAGACAACCTCCGTACAAAACGCTCTTGACGCACGCACACATAGATATCATCACAGACACGGAGAATCGGAACAAGACGGAGCCATTGCTATGGTCAAGCGCTGTGAATGCTTGTGTTCGATGAGTCAAGTCGTGCGCCTACCTATTGGTAAGCGTCACGCTAGTCTATAACAATATCCGTGACCCCCTTATTTCTTTTGGCAAGAACAGAGAAAGAAGAGATGACTATCACTGCACTGCGCTCCTCATTTGAGGCATTAGCAATAAGTATCATTTGCTCAGTACATTACACTTGCTACACTGCCCTTCAACTGACACATAACACACATTTCACAGCAGAATAACTGAGACTGTCGTGGTACCAATCAAGACGACCTATGGCTTAGACCTATCACCGGTGTCTTCTGCACTGTCGTTATTTTGTGATTCGAGTTCGTTTGTCGCTTCTGTGACCTATTTTGAGTTGAAATGGCATCTCGACACGTCGCAGTCTTTGTACATTTACTTGCTAACAGCAGCATAAAAAGGGATTTTAAATCTACTAATGGGAGTTTCCATTGGAATTACAAAACGCATGCAAGTGATACGGAGGTAGTTTAGTATGAGCAAATGTGACTTCTGATTTTGAATAGAATTGAAGATGATCTTGTAGGTTTAAAGTCTTCCGAGTACATTAAAATAGGTGTTTGTATACAATTACATTATTTAATGAACAACTATTATAGTACTATTTAAAATAAACCTATACTATTATTATAAAGCTGAAGAGTTTGTTTCTTTGTTTGAACGCGGTAATCTCAGGAACTACTGATTTGAATTGAACTTTTTTTTCACTGTTGGATAGCCCATTTATCGAGGAAGGCTACATATAAGGCTACACAACACCATGCTACGACCAATAGGAACGGAGTAGCAATGAGAAATGTTGCAAAAACGGAAAAATTTACGCATACGAAGTTGCGCGGGACAGCTAGTTTAAAATAAATCTATACTATTATTATAAAGCTGAAGAGTTTGTTTGTTTGTTTGAACGCGGTAATCTCACGAGCTACTGATCTGAATTGAACATTTTTTTCACTGTTGGATGGCCCATTTATCGAGGAAGGCTATAAGGCTACTAACACTACGCTACGACCAATAGGAACGGAGCAGCAATGAGAAATGTTGTAACTAGTTGTCCCGCGCAACTTCGTCTGCGGTAATTTTCCCCGTTTTTGCAACATTTTTCATTGCTACTCCGCTCCTATTAGTCCTAGCTTGATGTTATAAGCTATAGTCTTTCACGTCTTTCACAATAAATGGGCTATCCAACAGTAAAATATTTTTACAATTCGGACAAGTAGTTCCGAGATTACCACGTTTAAACAAACAAACAAACTCTTCAGTTTTATAATACTAATCAATTATTATTTAATAATCTCGGACAATTTTGATGATGTAGTTGGCTAACTCGAAGCTCGAATGAGATAAAATTACAAATAAACAATAGTCTTTCAGACGCAACATGTTTTATTATCTACTGTCAAAATAAACTTGAATTGATAGGAAATAATTATTATGTGAAACTGATAATAAATTAAAAATTGGACACATAGGAAAAAGATGTGAAGAAATATTCACAATTTACACAGAGAAACGGGTGAGAATGAACGAGACAAAAAGGTCACAGCCTCCTTCTAATCGCTAAAATATAAACCTTATACTGAAAGTAAGTAGCAACCCCCTTTCAACAAATTCATCATTCATAAAACAGCGCAGCACAATATCTTTTTCATTTACCTCGTAAAGAAGTTGACTCTCACTTAGTAGTATACTCTTAAATTAATTTTGTTGTACTAAAATTCAAGCTTAACAACTCCGCCAAAAAATTCCGTCTCCTTCATTATAAAATTCTACTTAATTATTATAATCTAAGGAAGTCTTACCAAAATGAAAGTGCGGTCTAAAACGTTGGTTTCTCTACTCAGTATGAATATTTTAATGCTTTTATATTTAACTGTGAGTTTAATTAGTCAAGATAAGACAGTGGTCCCAATTCTCCTGTTACAACTTTGGTTTAATTTAGATGGCGTGCCTTAGCAGTTTAGTGGCGTAATTTTTTGACAAAATCATCTATTAATTAATTAATTCAAATAGAATGTAGCAACCTAAATGTAGGTACATAAATAATAGTTATGGCACCTTATCCCCATCGTAGTTCTCATAAAATAAATGTGCTTCAGTTTTTTTTTTTAAATACGAATCCCGCAGTAAGTCCCCCGCGACACAGGCCCGGGTACAGGGCCTGTGTCGCGGGGGACTTACAAACATACAAGTCACGGACATAAAGTACACCCAGACTCTGAACAAAAATTTGTGGATCACACAAAGTGGTGTCCCGTGTGGGAATCAACACCCACGACCTCTTGAGTAGCAGTCGGACACTTCCATCGCGCCGCAGAGGCAGTCATTTTTCCAGCCTTACAAAAAAACCTTAGATGACCGCGTAGTTGGTGCCTAAACAGACGTCATCGACCGCAATCGAGGCAGGTATGATAAAAACAAGACTCAAGGTATCAGCAAGCTGCAATATAACAGTAGAAATTTGCAGTACAATTACAAGACTGTCACTTAATATGGGTCGTATCTACTCAATCATAATAAAAATAAAGAAATGGTTTTTAATTTACAATTCAATCGACGCAATGGTAAGTTTCGCCTTATTTTCAGCTTGGATTAGTTCGTTTGTAAGAATGCAACAGTGGAATGAACCTGGGTGGTTGAATGTGCCTTTTCTTCATCGTTATGTCTATTGTTCGTCTAAATAAAACTGTAGTTATTTTAAAATTTGAAGTCTTGTACATTTCTTTCATTGGTCTATCTATTTCACTCGTATTATTTTGAGGCACATTTTGCCTTACCAGTCTTTATTTATTTATTTTTGATCTATTTATTTTTTAGTTTTTTTAATAACTCTTTGCAGCTTTTGCAGTTCTTGCTTTTTTGGTCTATACTTGCTAAGTTGGTGCTTTAAAAAATAATGATGTTGAGTATAAGAGTAAGATCTTCCTATATGAATTGAACTATATCCAAAATAATATTATAAAGGTGAAAATAACTCTGTCTGTCTGTTACGTTCTCGCTCTTTAACCGCTGCCTTTAGGCGCATAACGTTCAAAGCGCAAAATGGTAAGCGCTCGCAAAATGGTAAAAGAGCATAATGGTAAAAGAGCAAAATGGTAAAAGAGCAAAATGGTAATAGAGCAAAATGGTAAAGGAGCAAAATGGTAAAAGAGCAAAATGGTAAAAGCGCAGAATGGTAAAAAACTCAGTTCTCACTTATTAGCCATGATGATAAAAAACATCTTAATTTTGGTGAAATGTGACTCCCTAACAGGAACAATATAAATAAAACGTGAATATTTTTTTCGAAAACCATTTAGTTTATGTTCAAAATGAAGTAATAATATTTTTAATGTTCGACATTATGTATGAATCTCTACTCTAATCATCATCTACTACTACTGCGTAACGTATAGGTACACAATAATATCAAAATAAAAAAAAGGTAAAGGTTACTGAAAGTCATAATAATTGCTTAATAAATTGAAAAATAATCTACATTCATTACAAAAATAAAATAATTAACATTCATTGCAAAAATAAAATAATCAACATTCATTTCAATAAGAAAATAATCAACATTAATGAAATCAACAAAACAAATAATATACTTTTTAATGTTCTTCGACATCTACTTCTAACATAATCATTAATATCAGACATTACTGAAAGTAATAAAATAATCATCCTGCAGATTTTGACAAAAGAAACAATGAAACGTACATAAAATTAACAATTACTTAGAGTATGCATGTGTTTATCAATAATAATTTATCGTTTTTTATTTTTTTGTAGTAATCTCAAAAATATTATCTTTTTAAGAAACTGGCCAATTGTTATAGAATTTCGCTTCAATTGTTTCACAAGTCGTCGGTGTTTTTTATCAAATTTAATGTCACTAAGCTTTCTCTTATTTTTTCTAGATAATTTAAATAGAGAATCTTTTAAGAATACATCCCACAATTTAGCCTCTTTTCGCAATTTATAAATAAACAGATACAAATTAGGTTTTTTAGGTATTCTACAATTAAGGCGATGGTGCCATCCTTCGAGAGCGTTGGTGGTCCTATGCCGCTCTTCAGCACAACTTAACGTACTTGCCGGTAGATGAGGGTACCAAGTTTTCTCAAAATAGTAGATAATATATTCAAGGGAGTCTGGTGCAGTAGCCAATATATGCTGCCACGTCTCGTGTATATGACTTGCGGGTACAAGAGGTATTATGGAGCACATCCTTGTTGTATTCCTGCCTTCTTTTGTTTTGTTTAATTTCAATTTCTTAGATTTTCGCCATATTGCATCATTATAATGATGGTAGCAACCGGTGAGTTTTGCTGCAGGAAATACTCTTGATACAGCGTTGAGAATGGCGATCTCATAATCAGATTTAAATGATTTCATTTGCCATTTTAATTTCTGTTTCAGGACGGTGAACAATTTTTCATATAATGCCTCGGTTTTATTCATTAGAAGGGCATATGCAACTGGTACAATACGTGTGCGGGACTCACTGGAGCCAATATCCAAATGTAGGGTAAATAATTGATAATATGGTCGAGGAGTTGTTCGAAACGTACCATCTGCGTAATATTTTCCAGATTTTTTCGTCAATTTTTTCGCCACATTTGTTGTAAAAAGTAACATGTCGTTGTCTTGATATATTAAAAAGTCACTAGCTAAAGCTTCAGGTATAGTTATAGTTCTTGAATCATTGTGACTCAATAAATCGGTACACAAATATTTTTTGCGAGCTCGGCGTAAAGTGTCTTTGACGGAGCTATAAGAAATCCTTAAATCATCATTTTCCGTACCTTCGTTTTCCATATTTTCTAAAATTTTATTTTCAACAATCTTCTGAATGGGTCCAAGATCTCTGCATACTGCATCCTTCAAAACCAGTTTCTGTTTATGCACTTCGTTAGCTAAAGGATCCGCTTGGCATGAATGGGCAGATTCTCTTAGTATTTTCCTGTTAGATTCGTCCATAGTGATTGACGCACTACATATACCCCTTTTGATACATCTCCATAAAGTTGTTCCTCTTTTGTTGGTTAAATGTTTATTATACCTGTACTCGCCGTATATAAGTGTTACATAACCTTTTTGATTTTTTAAAAACTCGAAAGTCTTGGTCCGTCATCGTGATAAACAGTTAGTACCTAATCGCAAAATAGAAAAATATTTCACAATAATTCAGAAACTTCACACTTAAATATTGATATTATACTGGTTAATAAAGTAGTTCAAAAGGTATTCGCATAATAAACGACAAGACGTACTTTTCTTAGAAACTGACAAAGTTTTATTAAACTACCCTCCAAATGTTGAGATGATATTGCGTTTCGTTATTGCAAGTACACCGTACGATTAACAAATTGTTACTCTTTAAAGTTAAGGAACACTATTAGAAGGAAGGAAATGTTCCTGTTGTTTCATTGTCAATGAAAATTATTATATATAGTTACGTAGTTACATAGATGATGATGTCATAATGTCGAACATTAAAAATATTATTACTTCATTTTGAACATAAACTAAATGGTTTTCGAAAAAAATATTCACGTTTTATTTATATTGTTCCTGTTAGGGAGTCACATTTCACCAAAATTAAGATGTTTTTTATCATCATGGCTAATAAGTGAGAACTGAGTTTTTTACCATTCTGCGCTTTTACCATTTTGCTCTTTTACCATTTTGCTCCTTTACCATTTTGCTCTATTACCATTTTGCTCTTTTACCATTTTGCTCTTTTACCATTATGCTCTTTTACCATTTTGCGAGCGCTTACCATTTTGCGCTTTGAACGTTATGCGCCTAAAGGAACCGCTGATTGATTTAGGTGAAATTAGGTATGAAGATAGTTTGAGCCCCTTGAAAGGGTATAGGATATTATAACCGATATCCTCGCGGCCGTAGCCGCGGATGAAAGCTGGTTTTGTATGAGGAAAAACTAAGTTGTTGATAAAAGAATTGAGAAGGCTATCCATACATTAAATTGTTCAAAATCTGTTCTTTGTAGAATTTCATTAAAGTTAAAATGATCGACGGAATTCAAACCAATTTTTTTTATAATACATAATATAATAATGCTAGGTATTTACACTTCACTTCAACGGAAGCTAATAATGTATAATAAATAATTGAATTGAACAATATTATATAATAAAAGTGTCTCAAGTGCAGTTTTAATAAATTAATCATCATCACTATTATATTCTGAATCATCGATTATTGTATTTTTGGACGTGATTAATTTCATAAGGTCTTCTAATATTTCTTTCTGTTCACGAAGTGTACGCTGGTCTTCATTGTACATTTCAAGCATTCTTGAAGAAAATAAATGCATATTTTTTACGAAAGAGCTAAGGTATCGTGTTATAATTTTATAATCTGCATTTTGTTTGATATCATGTGTTACATTTTTAGAATTGGATTTTCGGATAACCGTTAATCTACTTTCTCTATAACTTTCAGGATTATTACTTTGTGCTCCGAAATCCACAGCTTGCCGTTTTTCAATGTTTGTTTTTTTAGCAAATGAGGATCCCACGCGGACTGCTGAAAATCGTTCCTCATTCGGTGATTTTGATGTTTGCCTAATTGTATGGGATGACATATTTTCTGTATTATTTTTAGCGCTTTGTTTTAAATAATTCTCCTCTTTATTAGGCTCTACTCGATTTTTGCAATGGAGGGAACACTGGCAAGAACTACAAGAATCATTTGTAGAACTTTGAATTTCTTTAATATTATTTCCCTGTGTGGAACCGTTTACATTAATTGTATCAGTAGAGTTTTCGAAATATGTTACTCGTCGCAGATCCTGCTGTCTATTAATATGAACAGTTGATGGGATTTGTTTCATATTTGTGCGTTCGTTTAAATGTCTGTGATGAATGCCTGCCCTTGAATTATCTTGAAAATTAGGAAATGTATGCATAGGCCTTCTTTCGGATATTAAGGAAGTCGAAGGTTGAGGCTTGTATACAGGAATGGGCATCCCTTGAGTGTGTTGATGATGACTTATCCCAGGACTATTTAAGTTGACAGGATTTCTTATAAGCATATCTTGTACATACAAATCCCGGTTAGAGTATCCTTCAACAGGCGCTCGTGGTTGTGGCATGTATGGTCTTGAATAATTTTGATCAGTTAAAGCTGTATAATCTTGTTGTTTGCTTTGCAAATAAGCCCTTTGATTACTGTCAATTGTTCCGGTATTTCGTATATCTTGCGTTTGTGTTGATAGATCTTCAAATATAAAATTTTGATGTATAGCTGAGAAATGTTCTTGAAATGATGGTCGAATGTTCCGATTTACTAAGTTTGAAGGATTATTTGGAGCAGATGGATTTGTATTTTTTGAAGAATATGGAATAGGACTTTTTCCGGTTGTTCTTTTATTAACCGGTTTAAGTGACGTTTGATCTATAAGTAAATAGTCTTTCAGTCCAAATGATGACCGATCTTCTACTGGTTGTGATGAACGATCTTGTACTGGTTTATGAAAACTTTGAATTGCTCCTGAAAACGAACTTGTGTTTGTCGTTGCATTTTGAGAATTTATTTTTTGATATCCATTGACTTCCATATGTCTCCGTGTCAATGAGTGCGTCCGTAATTCATGACGCATTCGTTCATTGTCCCAAAATAATGATGCATGTCTGGATTCCCGATGAGGGTAGCTCGTTGAGTTCGTTATATGCCTTTGCGGTGAACGTCTTTGATCAATATTATGCATTACTGCAGACTTTCCAGCAAGTGTACCAGGATAGGGTGGTGTATAAGGATGGGGATGCAAATAGCCTGTGTGTGATAGCGGTTGATTTGCATTGAAATATTCAAATGATTGGTACGATTGTTTCGAAGACATTGGAGAATTTGATACATTGGAAGGTAATAAGTTTGTATGCATGTTATTATTTGAATGAACTTTTTCATAATAAGCTCTCATTTCAGTGTCTTTATCAGACGTTAAGTTCTGTGTATGTGATTTTTGCTCCAAGCAGCTTCCATGATCTAATGTATTTAGTTGATTGGACGGAGCTTCTAATATCGGACCAGAGCGCAATGCTCGATTTTGAGAATTATTATCATTTATAATTTTATTTTGAGGACAAGCTTTATCAATGACATCACTTATCATCGTTGACATTCGAACGATTGTCCTATTTGGTTGATTGTTTGTTTGATTTTGATGGAGTGGTAACAATCGATTTTCACTCATATTAATCGATTCACTGGAATACGTTGCTTGATCAACAGATTTAACTGCTGATGTTGTCAGTTCTTTACCGACTTCTCTTTTATGTGTAGCCGTGGTTGGCGATGAAACTCGTGTAATTTGCATTTTTATAGCAGCGTTTTGATGATTTCTAGTTGGTGCCACTTTCATTTGAGGCTTATCTACTTTAGATAAGGGGACTGTGTTCACTCCTGTAGGTGAAACATGACGGAAACTGGAGGAACGCCATGTTGACAATCGGAATTTGATCTTTTCTGTAATAAAATTAAAAGTTTTGTTAGTAAGATGCATTAGAAGCAAAATAACATTGAGATATATAAATGAGTACTCACTTTCAGGTACCCAAAAATCTTGACTTTCATTAAATTTCCTTTCTTTAATACATTTTTTCACCTCGTCATACGTATCTGAAAAGATCAGAAAAAAATGTTATTTAAATGTATATAAATTGGGTTGTTTCTTATATCATTACTAAAAAAAGCATTGACATTATTTGCAAATGTTCTGTAAATTATATCATAATGCATGTATCTTTTGTTAAATTAATATAAAGAAACAATAGTTGTAGCATTTTCTTATTTTATTTGACAGACAGAGTCAGAAACGAATTTAACATTAATTTTGAGAATAGTAAATTTGTAGGTTCATTTTTTCAATTTCCGAATCAAAGCTCTGTTTGTGAAGTTAAAATGTTTTGTCATGACGTTGGTTACGGCGACCAGTCTCATTAGAGACTAACCAAGAGATTTTATATTCCGATGGGAATGAAACCCAACACGACTAGAGAGAGATTCGGCGCAGGACCGACGACTTAACGTGTGCTTCGAGGTACAGAGGGATGTGACAATGTTGGAAAACAGTCACCCATCTATGGGCCGACTTTGGTAACGCCACTGAGTCAAGGACCCCTCTAATAAGTTGTAGGTTCTACGTATATGAATAATCACAATATAAACTTACCAGCACCAAAAATCAACTCGGCTCTGTAAAATTTCCAATGTTTTTCATATTTCCGTCTTTTCCTCACAAGTTTTCTCATCAAATGATTTTTTTTTGACGGATATCTTACAAATATTCCTTTCTTAATGCTCTTTGCAATCCAACCCTTTGGTGCACATACATACTCAGGGCATTTTCTAAAAGGGAGATTTAGTAGTTTGACCACGTAGTATTTATATTTAGCATCTGAAAATAAAACACAATCAATAACAATATACACACATAGTCTAGTATATTGGTTAGTGACCCTGACTGCTAAGCTAGAGGTCGTGGGTTCGATTTCCAGTCAGGATAAATGCTGTGTAATGAGCACGATTATTTTCTGTGTCTGGATGTAACATTGACCTCTGTACTACTAGTACGCTGGACTGGTTATGTGACTAGATGGCTGTGAGTGAGCTGTCACACATGAAGTACAAAATTACGTTGCTGTACTAATACAAGGGAAACTCTTCTGGAGGCCTAGGAAGTCGTATTCTAATAGCGATGTCGTTATTGGAAAAGAAGGTACAAAATGTATTTAATTGAAATATGTCACGTACTCAATCCAAGTTGATGCATAGATAAGCTGCACTATTGACAGTATCTTCGCTGTTTTCTACCGATTACGGAGGAGGGTTATGTGTTTGACGTGTATGTATGTATGTGTGTTCTTTTGTGGCACTATATAGACCAAACGCGTGGGTCCATTTTGATGATTCATACGTCAATCGATTTGTATTAATATTGCGAGTATCAGACATGACAGCTATCAAAATCCAAAATGATTCCACACAGATCCACAGACCCACACGGAAAATAACCGTATAGGATATAATATAACGATTTAAAGTTTGTTACCAACTATTTTTACTCAAATTACGTTTCTTCATGTCTTACAACTAAGCACAAAAAAGTGGCATTATTAAATCTCGATGAACTTAGTGAAGTGCTCCGACTGCATGAAATTATATAATTATGTAGGGGATCTTGTTTCCATCTTTTTTGTGCAGGCGGATTTTTTTATTTTAATTTTTTTTGTATTTAATACTTTTTAGTAGTTGTAGGATGTAACTGATGTAACAACTAACTTTTATTAAAGCTATTGTCAAGTATTGAAAATTGAAAAAATGGTTGCTAATTAACTTTTTTAGTATTTCAATCATAATGATCATGTTATACCTTTTTGATTCAAAACAAATTTGATATCCATATTCAAAACAACTTTTTTTTCACACCTCTTAATTTTCAGGACTCACAGCCGCCATGTTTGTTTTTTTCAAACGTCACAAATCTAAGAACACTTGGGCGATCAAAACGAATCTAACGACGTCATAATTGTATAAATCCATTCAGTGGATTATGAGATATCAGGAAATAAAAATATTACATACATACATGCGCGAAAAACATACCCCTTCCTTACAGTCAGGTAAAAATAAATTATAAAAACAAAAAAAAGAACAGCCCACTAAGATATTATTGATAATCGTGTAACCTCGAACATTTTGATACTTGTCTTACTTATCTTTGAAATTGACCGTTATGAGAACATTGTACCGAAACTGAGATGACCGTAACAGATGAGCTTTACCTTACTCCCAGAAACATAAAAAACATTGAGATACTACTTGTACGTATGGTATTGCCATATATTCGATATATCGACATTAATGAACGCTGTTGCACTTAAAAAAATTGCCTCCGACTGCATGATATTAAATGTGAATCTTGTTTCCGTCTTTTTGCAGGCGGGTCTTTTTTTTTTTACTGCATCAAAATCTATTGCGTAGTTTACACACGCGTACAGACAGCGGCAATCATCTTTGTTATATACCATGTAAAGAAAACTCAGTGAAAGTATACGATATTTAAAATATAGGTATTATCTATTAGAGTAGGAGATTTGCTGCGACCTTTATAATTCCCTACTCAATTACACAATGCCATTTTCTAATACATTCGAGAGCAATATTTGTATGCTTTAAATTAATCGCCATCACGATCGCAATGTATAATTCAAACTATGCAAGTACTTACTACTACAATTTAATTATATGTAATGGACAAGAAACTGCTATAAGTCTACTTTTCCTATCGAGATACTACAATTTACGCGGAGAAATATTTTGTACGCCAATTATATTCTATAGTGTCACTATGACCTTGCAAACACAGACAGAAAACAATAAAAATAAAAATCTTACTTCTCATTTTTGAGTAAGTGTTATTCCTCTGTTGCAATCCAAAATATGAGAGTTATCACAGATCTGGTACACACACTATATTCACGGTAAATTATAGAGAGAAAAAGATAAAATGACTGAAAAATTGTTATCAAATAAAAAGCCGAACGAGGAATGGACACATTCGACGGCGAACACACCCAAAGCTGCGTCACGGGTGTATTTATAATGGTTGCTTGCGAAAAGTAGTATAAGATCAAAATTTAGATTTTCCGTATTTTTTTTAGGTGTTTTTGTTTTATTTTTTCGTGATTTAACTTGAGACTGTTCGATTTAGTTGGCCCGTGATCACGATCCATGGAATTCAATTGAAACGTTGAGTAGTTCATGAGTACTTCTTTTATTTACGGGTACGAATACCCATACATATTTCACGCGATTATATTCTCATAAATATATTTCGATATCAAAAATGTATACTACGCTAACTCGAATTTTAAGTAGATTCAATTTTTATGTCAAGTAGCTTATTATATGTTTTTTATATGTAATAAAAATATCATGAAGAAATATATACAAATGACGTAGTTACAAATCTCATACAACGCTAAATAAAGGTACTTTTTAAAATCACTTGATTTATATTACAGTGACTCTATTATTAGTCGAGTGTAGTGCGTTCGTGTAGAATACACGTATGTTTTATAAAAACGTATGTTATTTTGTTTATTTATAGGGCCTTGATTTTTTTACCCGACTGCGGAGGAGGGGTTGTGTGTTTGATGTGTATGGCCTTTGTGGTATTAAATAGACTAAACGCGGGGACCGATTTTGATGGTTCATAATCTTGCGAGTATCACTTAAGACATGAAATCAATCGAAATTCAAAACGGCGACAGCCAGACGCCATATTGTGATAGAGAAAAAAAATAAAGTCAATAAACTATGTCATGTGGGATATCATCGAGTAGGTATTTTAAAATCATGACGAGACTTTTTTACGTAAAAAACCGTTTAGGATATAAAGCGTTTGCGTTAATTGTTGGTAACAAACTTTAAAGTTTGTTACCAACAATTTTCTGTATGTATATGTTTCTGAAATTTTCGGTAGTTACAGTAATTACGTTACGTTACGTCTTACAACTAAGCACTAAAAAGTAATTAATAAAAAAATAAAAAACCGCCGGCTAAAAAAATATTGAAACAAGTATAACCTTAAATCATGCAGTCGTAGTCATTTTAGTAAGTTCCCTGGGATTCATAAATGTTGTTTTTTAAGTAGGCAGGTTTAATGTTTTTTTTTTATTTTTTAATTGATGTAGGTACTATTGGATGGATGGCTATTCGATGTGTTTGTAAAATTAATCATTTGATTTCAATACATCATTCCTATGTCTTATGCCAAGACGATTCTACAAATCGTCATGGCTTGTGAGACGTAGAATATCGACTTCCACCCATCTGATAACTTATATTATAAATCAATAAATGTTGTATAAAAATAGATTGATTTTTTAACACGCCTATTATAAGTTCATGGCTGTTTTTTTTATTTTTCATAACCTTACTCTTTTGATAATCGAACAAAAATTTAGTTTTAGCTGAGATTATGTTTTGGTACGTTTGCCAACTTATTTATTGCTACCTTCATAGCTACCTGGCAAGGTATGAACAGGTAAGTTTATACCAATTTTATTGGTTATAACTATTCCAATCTGATAATAAAAATGTTTTCGAAAGAAAGATAATTTAATTATGAAAATAATTGTACAGCTTGCCTGCAAAAATCCGTTCATGGAATTTTATTGCCATGCTTTGAAGTTTCAAAATCAAAAAAAAATATAGGCATGTACACTTTTCGATTGTCAAGCTATCGTAGCCGTGTTTATAAATCAATAACATTTTATAAGAAACTAGCTGTCCCGCGCAAATTTTGCGTAAATTTTCCCCATTTTTGCGTGATGTTATGTAGCCTATAGCCTTCCTCGATAAATGGGCTATCCAACAGTAAAAGAATTTTTAATTCGGATCAGTAGATTACCATGTTCAAACAAAAAAAAAACAAACAAACTCTTCAGGTTTATAATATTAGTAGAGATTTGTCTCATCTGGTTTTCAGCTGGATTTAAGTCGATGTTACATTAATAAAAGCAATTAATTGTATACTCACATTGTATAACAACATACCTACTTAGATACTGAATTAAAAAAAAAAAAAAAAACTATTATTTATCTTTCCTAAATACTAAAATACCACAAATATCAAAATGTACATTTTTATTTTCTATCTCCTCTAACAATGTGTGAAACTATTTATAAATAACACGACTTATGCATGTTTCCCAGTGAGAGTTGCGACTTTTAGGCATCAAAACATAGTTACGTTTAATTCATATTGCAGCCAAATGGCGTCTAAATTTCACAAACAGACCGGATTAAAAATAGCAATAGTTTTTATACAAGATACGAGACATTTAATGAGACAGTCCAAAGTTCAAAAGGAATTCATAGACCTCGTACGAATTGGATCGTTGTTGTCTCGAACGAAAACCCTGCTCATAATTTACTAACTTTCGCCGGCGGTTCCGCCTGGCCGTCGGTTATCTTGGTAAAAAATATCTAATGTACTTTCCCGGGATAGTCGTTTAATGAGTCTACACACCAAACCCTTAGACCCGGCAACGCAAGTTGTCGACTTTTTGATATGATAACGTCGCCGGGTTCACGCACGAAAAAGTGTCACGGTCCGTCACGTTCCGCCTGCTAATAAGCTGAAGTATTGTGGCCGTTGGGCGCATGCGCCCGCGTTCTCTAAAGCTGTCGCGGGCATGGTTGTTTATTACAATGTATGTCATTAATGTTGTGGCGATTGCAGCGACATTAAATACCAAATGGATTTTTTTTAAGCAAAGAAGAAATTCTCACAGGCTTGGTTGTTAATTATATAGTCATCAATGTTTTTTTATAACGTTATCACGTAAAATTATCGTCCGTAAACCGACTTTACAGACAACCATTTTTTTTTTTGTTACGGGTTACGGGTTAGTCGGCGACTTCACATCTCGTGCAAGTAGAAAAAGTTTAAATCAGTAACTTTTTTGGTAGTGGTGGTCGAGTGTTGACGGGAAAATGAGCACATAAGCAAGTCGCAGACATGCTACTGACATGTTGCCACAAGTTGCCGCGCAACGCACGCGTGTACGAGTCACCGGCTGATTCATTTGAAATAAAGCCGCAGACATCAAGCCGCCCGCCGGGTTGTCGGCGGGTCGGCGGGTTAAGTGTGTAGACTCCTTAAAGTGAGAATACGTAACAAACAGACAAATAGTAGTTTTTGCCTGCGACTCCGCCCGCGTGGAGGTTGGTTATCGAGGTAAAAACTGTCCTTTGTTTTCGCATTTATATGATACACATTATAAAATTATATAATATATGGTCGAGTCGCGACTAAGACCCGATTTTTTTTAATAATAATTTTGTTTTCTCTCAAAAAAATTTGTCGGCAACAAAGGCATCTCCAAATTTTCAAACAAATCACAAAATGGCAGCGTACGTCAAATAAAGTGTCAAAGTGATCTCATAGTACCTAACCCATAGACATAGATTATCTATAGAGTGCACCAGCAGAGCATTTTCGGGAAGAAAAGTTCGATTCTTCGTCTTCTTCGAAGTGTCCAACAAATGTTTCCCATCACAAGATAAAAAGTTCCTTAAAAATCACTTTGTATGTTGATTGTACACGAATCTGATAGTGTAACTAATATTTAGTATTAAAATAATTAATTATGTTGTAAAATATATTTGGCATTTGTCTATAGTTTATTATTCAATTACCTATTACATACTTTAATTAAACAAATTTTTGTCAAGAGTTTTATATTGGTATATGATGACAACCCTGGTTAATGTGTCACAGTGACTTTTATGGCGGGAGATGTATTTATTTTGTATTTTTTTTTCATTTTAATATCTCAAAATAATTGTGCAACATTTATTCAAGAATGGCGCATGTTTGCATAGTGCAAGATTGCAAAAGTGGTACCCGAAATGTGGACTCTCTTTTCATTCGTAAGTAGGTATATGAATTTATGTTTGATTCCAAGATTTAAATTTAAACTTTTTATGTATTAATGTGTGTATAACGACGACTATAACTTTGCTATGGCCGCTAATGACCATAATGAACCTAAATTACCTATGTATTATTATTTATTGTTATTCAGTTTAAGGCGCTGACAACAGCCAAATAGGCTTATCCTAAACATTTTTTTAGCCAAATCTACGTAGTTTGTGACAGCAGAAAAAATATATGTTAATCTTGAACATATTTCTAAAAACCCTGTTGTATTCAAAACACGAATTTGAATTTTTTTCTCGATAAAAAAAAATACAAACTAACCTCTTAAAATGATCTTCTAACAAAAATATCTGTATTACTTAACAACGTACGTTGGTAAAATAATAAACAATAACGTATCATGTTATAATACAGAATCTGGTTGTTTTTTATTTTCGACTACTCGACTTATTTTCAAGTAATTAATTGTTTTATGGTTTATCATTAGTTACGAGCGCTGCGTGATCGCGCTTCTCTTTCTTTTATAAGCAATCTGACAGTGATCGCAGAGACGCGCAGCTAGACGGACGTACGTCGCTTTGCCTCGCCATCCATTCACTTCATATTTTGTTTGTTGTTTGAAAAATTATAGACATTGGTAAAGAATATAAGTTTAATAAATATACTATTAATTTATACTATCTAAGTTGTTAATTTAAATATATTTAGTTCTAAGTTTAAAAATATTTGTTACTATAATTGGGAAACAAACAAAAATTTCGGAGGCCAGCAAAAAGCGCTTCTATACCAACAAACAAAAACATCTCATGGAAGTAGTAAAGTAAGTATTATATTTTTCATATTGACAAAATATTGCACGAACAGAAGTGAAATCGTAACCAAACCAAAAAGCTACACTAAGCTGTTTTGTACAACGTATAGCGAAAATTCATCTGCAACTGTGAAGCTCGTTTGGTCTAGTGGTATCTACGTTAGTTCAGAATATCAAGTTTCGAGTTCGAAACCTAGGTTCGCCTGTTCAATTTTTGTATTTATTTTTAATATTTTCTTTTATCTTTTCAGTAAAAAGAGACGTTTGGCGAATAGTTCAGAAGCAGGTGAAACTTCGTAAAGTTTTTCACCAATAAGTTTGTAATAAGTACCTACATACTAATATAGATAATAATTTTATTATTTATATTACATTAAAACATTACACAAAAAGAATGGCCACATGAACAAAGAGGATCCTCTTTACATTTTAGAAAGATAGTTACAAACAAGTATAATGATAAACTATCACATTTGCATAGACCTACGACTATCTTAGAACTGGCCTAATAGGAAAATACTCCTAAAATACTTGTAGCTTTATCCATTGTTTCTTGCCCTTTTCATACAAATAGTTGTGTAGGTTTTAGTATTTTTTACCTATATATGGCGATCTATGCATACTGAAGTGTCTGTTCCTAATGTCAAAATAGCAGTTTTTTACTAAATGCTATGAAAGTACGCATAGTACTTAAAACAAAAATACAGTTTTTTTTATCTGGCTGTCTGTCTGTGTGTTTGTTTCGACAAATCTCCAAAACGGCTGTACGGAGATTGACAGGACTCACTGTCAGACAGCTAATGATGTAAGGAGTAACTTAGGCTACGTCCACAGCTAGTCTACAGCTAGTTAGACATAATAGGTAAGATTAGTGCTGAAGAAAGTTTTTCTATGTTTAAATGTAATAAATATTTTGTACAGATTAGGAAATGTGGCTGTTGCAGTTACATTAGAAAGTGATGTTATAATTCCTCTAGAAAATGTTACCAGGTAAAGATGATGCCCAAGTGATATGAAACTTCCTCATGATCGTTCTTATACTTCTTATGTTATTGTGAGTCATAGTTTTTTTCCATCACTGGTTTGAAGTATCGGCAAAGGTATCTAAGACAGTTGAATCCACCGATAATATTCCTAAACTTGAGGTAAATATTATTATTTTGAACAGGTTGTCGAAGATAAAATCTGGCAGTTAGTATTTAGTTACTAACGCATAGGTAAGCTTTAAGTATTATTTTTTTTAGACTGCTACAAGTCACCCTGCACAACAAAAAATCCTTATAAATATTATTATTATTATTACATCGGACGAATAAACTTATCGCATTTATTTTTAAATCTTCAGAATATTTCTCGCCCCTACCCCTAAACCCTTGGGTTGTAATTTAAAACACATTAATTTGGTAGGAGAAAACATAAATGGATTCTTGTCGAAGTTCACTCTTTTGTGTAGGATGTGCAATTTAAAATTTATCATTAAAAGTGATTCCAGTGACGAAAATTATTTACCAGACAATTATTGTGCTGTAGCAGGTATGTTATCAATTTTCGGAAGACTTCAAACTTGGAAGAATTTTCTTCAGCTCTAAATTTACCTTATGTCAAATAAATAATAATATTATTAATAAAAAATAATATATATTATTAACTATCTGTGCAAATAAATAAAATTGAAGAGTCTGTTTGTAATATCAAAATAACAGTTTTATGCATATAATTATTATGGATAACATATATCCATAATAATTACTGATAAAAAAAATACAGTTTTTTTTGTCTGTCTGTCTGTCTGTTTGTTCCGGCAAATATCCGAGAGCAAATAAATTATAATTATGCGAAAATATTTAAAATGTTGCTAATATATTTTCGAGTTTTATTTTTCTTTCTTTTATATTGTTTTGAAGTTCATAGCAAATAAAGTCTCCTGAAATAATTAAAAATACAAACGTATAAAAAATATTTATTGTTTTTTTTAATCGCCCTGTCTAATTTATTTCTAGTTCTTCATATAGAACAAAAAATAAAGCGCCATCTATTGGTTTATTGTTTATTATTGACCGCGTCCTTGTGTTGGTAGTTCGCTGTTTTTACCGTCCTTTATCAATGGCACTAGGACATCGGAGAAATAGTGGGCGTGGCTAAAATAGTGAAACATCGAAGTTCAGTAGCTGTTGTCAGCGTCTTAATGTTAAGTTTTCTTTTATTCTTGCTATAAGCGGTAGATGAGAAGGGTAAACATATTTTTCAGCGGAACTTACAATTAACTATGTTCGTGTTTGAATATTGACACAATTTAAGCTTTAGGTATATAACTATAATGAATCTTTACCCGCTTTATCTTTTCTAACCAAAAAAAAAAAATCAAACTTATGTTGACAAAATTACGTTTTAATACCTACAGAACTGTAATTTTTCAAAATTAATTTCCGTACTTTTTAAAAATGTACAGTTTAGTAGATATTGAAATATATAGATAAATTCCATATTAGTAAGTAACTCGATATTTAGCATTTTTCTATAAAGTATTCGGTACCGTTGCTCTAAATTCATTTATTTAGGGATGTCCAGAAGTACCAAAAACATGGCCACCCTATTTAAGAAAAAGAGAACCCCTATTTAAAAAGAGATGGAGAGGACAACAATATTTTCAAGGTCATATCGTTTCACTTTTATTATTCGGCCAGCATGTGGCCTCCATTATTTACTCTATCTCCATGACCTAACCTAAATTTTCTAACAAATAACAAAATGGCACCGGCCGTCAAATATTGACTTTTGTAGGCAAATGTGTGATACCTTGCGTTACATAATTGTAAAGGGGCGTTTAAACGGGCCATTTTTTACGGCAATTTGTGGCGGCAATGCTGTGGCCAGCAACATGGCAGTACTCTCCTATATTGATTTGATGGTTGCCGGACGTTCGCTGAGCGATCGATTTTCCGTAATGTTTCCGGCTAATTTTGTTGTTGTTTCAGTCGCTCTCTATTTTATTGTTGCCGGGTTGTGTAGCCCGTTTAGGATACTGAATCATGTGCCATAACATTTCAGACATATTGCCATTGTTGACCGAGCGATTAGTTGACAATAGTGCCGCCACAAATTGCCGCAAAAATGGCCCGTTTAGACGCCCCTTAATTTTCGTAGGGCCTTCTAATTAAAAAAATGTTTTAAATATTTTTTTAAATCAGTTTAGCGGTTTAGGCGTGAAATCGTAACAAATAAACTCACTCTCGCATTTATAATTTTTGTTAGGATTAGTTTAGATTACACACCTCTTTTTGTACTGGGAATAAAAATAGTTGCCTGGCGTATTGCTCTATAACAGACTGCTAAGCCAGAGGTCGTAGGTTTGCTTCCCGCCCAGGATAATTCTCTGTGTGATAAGTACAATTGATTATTTTGGTTCTGGGTGTAGTTTATCTATAATATGTATGTGTTTAGAAATATCTATGTATGTTTATCAGTTGTCTGGTTGCCATAGTACAGGCTTTGCCAAGTTTGGGATCAGATATTCGTGTGTGATATATGTCCCAACATATTTATATACTTTAACACGTTGACGATCATCTGTGTAAGAGTTGCTGTACACATAAACGGGTCGGCATTATCGGTTCGGTAGTATTTATTGAGTAACAAAGCCGACCCGAAGCAATTACTACACATTTTCGTATTACTAGTGCCGATAAGGTAGTTTATTTGGGTAGGTCATTGGATTCGTTAATTGTTAAGCGACAAAGCCGACCTGAAGCAATAATTAGGTACTATCACTTGGCTGTGCATATGTGCGGCAAAACCGAGCGTCTTTTTCCCGAAAATTTATCTATACACTGGATGCCGTGTAATCTCCTGCGAGAAGTAGATTACACTACGATACTCTACTGAAATCAATAAAAAAATGACCTTTTTAAAATTCTAAAATTATGATGCGTATCCGAAGACAACGCTCGGAGTAAATGTACTGTATGGTACTAATAATAGGTTTATTAAAAACAGTCGGGTAAAAAGGTACTATTTTTTATGGTATGATCCTCCTCCCGCGTAGATTCGATTAACCAAATCGGCAACCAGTATATTCGATTTTAACAGCCGGCATCTAGAGAGAAGCTGATTGACTGACTGACATATCAACACAGGGCCTAAACTACATATAATGGTTAGAAACTTGAAATTTAGCACACTTCTTCCTTTTATAACGTAGGGGAGCACTAACAAAGGAATTGTGAAAATTCCCCCCCTAAGGGGGTTAAACGGGGGTGCAAAGTTAGTATGAAACTTTGCCGTTAAAATATGTTGATAACTGTTACAGTACAATATCTTTGTGCTGTATCTACAATCTCTACAATCTACATCACAATCTTATGTTCCTTATCGCACGTTCAGTATCTATTAAATGTTTTTACTATCTGTTATCAACACGAAGTCGTTAGTATATAAGATGCACCTTTAGATAATTATAACCAGACTATACTACATCTTTTGTCTCATTTATACCTAATCATATACTGCCAAGAAGTTTGGCAAATTGGTGACCCCGACGAACGAATACGCAGCAAGAAACATGGCACAATCACCGTGCAAGGCGAACATAAATCAGCAAGGAACACTTGAAGTAGCTGCTGGCACCTCGGTTTTATCCCGCATTCCGGAATTTTGGAAAGACCAACCAAGATTATGGTTCACGCAACTAGAAGCCATATTAGCACCACAGAAGCAAGGAGACGAATACAAATACTGTACAGTAATAGCAAAATTATCCAAGGAAGAAATACTACAGGTTAGTGACCTAATCACTTCACCACCGACTACAGATAAATACAAAAACATCAAGGAACGTTTAATTGATTGTTACGAAGAAACAGAACAGCGACAGTTTCAAAAATTAATATCAGAGACAGAACTCGGTGATCAAAAACCTTCGCAGTTATTACGTCAAATGCGAGTCCTCGGGAGAGGAAAAATCAGTGACGAAACAATTAAACTACTATGGTTCAGGCTTTTACCAACATCAGTTACTACGGTTCTAGCAGTTACGGAAGACATGGAAATTGACAAACTGAGCCAAATTGCAGACAAAATAATAATGAATTCAAAAGTAACCGAAATATCAGCTGTTAGCAACGACACTTCAAACGACAACAATACAGCATGCATTTTAGCCCAGCTAGCAAAATTACAGATAGATATTGACGCAATTCAGCAAGGTCAATATGGCTATCGACCCAACACGCACAATCATTTCAAGAAACGTCAACAATTCCCGATTATGAGGCCGAGAACAAACTATAGAAGAGCAAATCAATTTTGTTACTACCACGAAAGATTCGGAAAATATGCAAAGAACTGCATTAAACCATGCGGTTGGAAACCAATGACTTACGTACGGAACCAGGGAAACGAATAAGAGCACAGACAACGGCGAAACTCTGTGCAATCCACCCATCCAATCGCCTCACCATTACCGACCGAAAAAGTGGTATGAAGTTTTTGATTGACACGGGCGCAAATATTTCAGTCATTAGCAAGCAACAGAGACATTCAATTTTACAAAATGAACAATACACACTATACGCTGCAAATGGGACTAAAATTAGGACTTACGGCGAGAAGACGCTTACCTTGAATTTAGGACTACAACGATGTTATAAATGGAATTTTGTAATCGCCGATGTTACACAACCAATAATTGGAGCAGATTTTCTAGAGCACTATAAACTATTAGTCGACATAGCAGGTCGCAAACTTATCGACAAAGTTACAGAGCTGACAACGCATGTAATTTCGGAAAAAGCGACACAACAAACAATTCGTACTATCGCAGTGGGAACGAATCCACGTATTACGCAACTTTTAAACAAATACGAAGACATCACGAAAGAGTCCTCTCTCCGCAATGCGCCCAAACATAAGATTGAACATCACATTATCACTACAGGACCACCCGTCGCAGCTCGGGCAAGACCATTACCTCCAGAAAAATACGACATAGCCAAAAAGGAATTTCAAAATATGATAGAACTCGGAATTTGCCGACCGTCAGATAGCCCATGGGCAAGCCCATTACATATGGTAAAAAAGAAAAATGGCGAGTGGAGGCCGTGCGGAGACTATCGAATGCTCAATAGCACGACAGTACCGGACAAATACCCACTACCAAGATTAACTGACTTTACATACATATTAGAAAATAAGAAGATACTAAGCAAGATAGATATACGTAAAGCATACCATTGTATTCCTGTTAAAGATATAGAAAAAACAGCCATCATCACACCTTTTGGACTTTTTGAGTACTTAAGAATGCCTTTCGGATTACGCAATGCGGCACAAACATTTCAACGATTCATGGATTCCTTATTTAGAGATTTAAACTACGTATTTATATTTGTAGACGACTGTCTCATTGCATCGGACAACGAAGATTTGCATTATCAGCATTTAGAAACGGTTTTCAAACGTTTACACGAGAATGGAATAACCATTAATCACGAAAAATGCGAATTTCTCAGAAGGGAAATAGATTTCTTAGGTTATCATATAACGAGCCAAGGAATACACCCTACCGAAGAAAATTACAAAGCAATCATGGAATTTCCCAAACCGAAAACAATTCAAGAATTAAGAAGATTTTTGGGCATGGTCAATTTCTACAGAAGTAATATTCCACGCGCAGCGGAAAATCAAAGAATTTTAAACGAATATCTACATGGTTCAAAAAAGAACGATAATTCACCTGTTCCTTGGACAACGGAAGCAGACAAAGCTTACGAAAAATGCAAGGAAAGCATGAAAAACGCAGTGTTAACAGCGCATCCTTCCCGCAACGCATCACTAGCGCTCATGACCGACGCTAGTGCTACTTGCGTTGGTGGAGTTTTACAACAAAAATCCGGACGCAATTGGGAACCATTAGGATTTTTTTCACAAAAATTGAGCGAAACTCAACAAAAATATTCTACGTTTGACAGAGAGCTGTTAGGAATATACATGGCCGTCAAACATTTTCACAGATTAATCGAGGGAAGAGAATTTACAATATTTACGGATCACCGACCTTTGACATACGCATTCTTCCAAAAACCATCATCAAACGATACACCGCGACGGGTCCGGCAGTTAGATTTCATTTCACAATACAGTACCAACATTCAACACATAAGCGGACGTGACAATATTACCGCCGATGCCTTATCTCGAATAGAGGAAATATACGTGCCATCACCTATCGATTACGCTGAATTGGAAAAATGTCAATCAACAGATAATGAACTAAGTAAATTACATGACAATAAAAGATTAAAATTCAAAAATATTACGCTTCCGGGTTCCACAATAAACATCACCTGCGACACATCTACTGGAAAAAGCCGCCCCTACTTACCAAAGCATTTTCGCAAACAAATTTTCGATACCATTCATGGTATGAGCCATCCAGGAAAAAGAACTACGAGAAAAATGATAACCCAAAGGTATTTATGGCCGTATATGAACAAAGATATCAATAATTGGTGTAGATCATGTATAGCCTGCCAAAAATCAAAAATACAACGACATACGATATCACCTCCTGGTACATTTATGACAGCGCAACGTTTTGAACATTTACATATTGACATCGTCGGACCACTTCCGATTTCACAAGGGAAGAGATATTTAATCACAATCATAGATCGTTGTACGTCATGGCCCGAAATATTTCCGGTAGAAGATATAACTGCAGAAACAGTAGCCAAGACACTTTTCGAAGGATGGATTACTCGTTTTGGATGTCCATTGCGCATTACTACGGATCAAGGCCGACAGTTTGAATCAAGAATATTTGAGTCACTCTCACAATTTTTGGGAATACATAAAATTAGGACAACACCTTATCATCCACAATCCAATGGAATGATAGAGAGATTTCATAGAACTTTAAAGGCGGCGTTAATGACAAGAGAATCCAACGAAAATTGGTTAAAAGAAATTCCAACAGTTTTACTCGGGTTGCGGAGTAGCTTGCGAGAAGACACAGGTTATAGTTCAGCAGAGATGACATATGGAACGCCAATACGACTCCCTGGAGGATTTTTTGAGTCATCAGCAGCACAGTTATCAACGTACGAAGAGTTTGTAAAACAAATTCAAAAGGACATCACACAAATGACATCAATTCCGAAAAGAAAAAAACACAATCAAGCTATATTTGTGCATCCCGAACTCAAAGAATGCTCACACGTATTTGTTCGGTGTGATAGAATTAAGAAAGCCCTGACACCGCCGTATGAAGGACCCTACCCAGTAATTAGTAAAACAGATAAAACATTTTGCATTAGAATTAGGGATAAAGAGACAGTGATATCAATTGATAGATTGAAACCAGCTTTCATGATCAATGACGAATCAAACTACGTGCCAGATTCAAAGGATTGCGACAGGCATTCACACACGTACACTACACGATCGGGACGTAAAGTAAAGCCAGTAGTACGTCTATAAAAAATCGCTGATATAAGCAAGCTATTCGTATATATATTAACATAGATCTTAACATATACCATTAATTTACAACTAAGCGAACCAACTCCGTAACCTGATCCAGGAGGACTTACGGTGGACAAGAAATGTTGCAATGGGACAGATTATTTTAACAATCGGCGTGATCCTAATTTACGGCATAATGAAAACACTGGACAGAAGAATGAAGAGTTTAACGAAAAAAAAAAAAATAATAAACACTCGTGCAACAGCTGAGTCAAAATTACAGACGTCAGCAAATCACACCACAACAGGCGTCATCAAATTCCACCGCGTACAATAGCATTATTATTTATATACATCAGCAAATAACTAGTAAGGTCTAGGTCAAATTTATATTTTACAATATAAATTAATTATATGGTAATAGTGTTTACACACTATTACCATAAATTTTTTAAAGGGGGGTGTACTGTTACAGTACAATATCTTTGTGCTGTATCTACAATCTCTACAATCTACATCACAATCTTATGTTCCTTATCGCACGTTCAGTATCTATTAAATGTTTTTACTATCTGTTATCAACACGAAGTCGTTAGTATATAAGATGCACCTTTAGATAATTATAACCAGACTATACTACATCTTTTGTCTCATTTATACCTAATCATATACTGCCAAGAAGTTTGGCAAAATAACAATCTGGCATCCACGCGGGCGAAGCCGCGGGCATAAGCTAGTATGTGTATAAGAGCCGTAACACACAAGAGATATACTTGCGCAATATATTTTATAGTAAAATAAAATAACCTTGAACTGAATACATTTCAAACAGTGATCATTGATTTGTCCACTCACAATTCATAAATTCTGAAGAGGACGAGTGACACAGATCAAAATTTATATTTTCTGTATTTTTTTTAGGTGTTTATATTTTATTTTTTCGTGATTTGACTTGAGACTGTTCGACTCAGTTGATCCGTGATCACAATCGATGGAATTCGATTGAAATGTTGAGTAATTCGCAAGTACTTCTTTTATTTACGGGTACGAATACCCATACATATTTCACGCGATTATATTCTCATAAATGGATTTCGATATGAAAAATGTATACTACGCTAACTCGAATTTTAAGTAAATTCAATTTTTTGTATATAATAAAAATATCATGAAGAAATATATACAAATGACGTAGTTACAAATCTCAATAAAGGTACTTTTTGAAACCACTTGATTTATATTACAGTAACTCTATTATTAGTCGAGTGTAGTGCGTTCGTGTTAAATACACGTATGTAAAAACTTAAATAAAATAACCTTGAACTGAATACATTTCAAACAGTGATCATTGATTTGTCCACTCACAATTCATAAATTCTGAAGAGGACGAGTGACACAGATCTAAGCTGAAGAATTTCTTTGTTTGGTTTATTAACCTCTGCAACAACTGGTTCGAATTAAAAAATATTTTAGTGTTTGATAAAGGTTAGCTATAGACTATATAATATTACAATAGAAGTGAGGCATCAATTAAAAATGTTACAAAAAATTGACGCCGACGAAGTTGCGCGGGTCAGTTAGTCATTAATAAAAACTACTTACGAGTTATTAAAATTAAACAGTGACTTATTCACAAGAATCGAATCTTTGATATATTTGATGTAATAAAGAAGACTTGTGTCTTGTTGTGTTTTAAAGATTTGCTTACGATTTATATTGTTATGACTTACGAATTTATGATTTAGTAAAGACAGTTGACTGTATTTTTAAAACTTCGTACTTCGAAGGCTAGACTCTTAGCCCTTATTTATAAATTATAATACTTTGATAACATTATTTTGACTGTCGTATATTTTGCCTTTGTTTTTCAATTTATATATTTTAAAAATAAAATAGAAGAAAGTGAAATATTCACTAATTAAGTAAATATAATTAGTGAATATTTCACTGTCTTCTATTTTATTCTAATATTATTTTATTTTAATAATTTCATAATATTTCATTATCAGAAGACTGATAATGACGTATTATGAATAAGTAGGTCATAGACAGCTATTACACGTTTAATCTACATCGAGACCCCATGATCGTGATCAATGATCTAGATCCAGATTGACTGTGTAACATGTTGGATTGACGGATCGCGACATGTTACAACTAGCCGAATTAAGATGTATCAATCTATTGCAATCCACGACCTTGATCAGATCGCGATCTGGATTGAGCGTGTAGTGGCTGCCATAGTCTTGCGTGTATCTTGTATGTGTATATCTTTGTATGTATGTATGTTACATTCTTTATTACCTCATATCTGACTAACCACTGAACGGATTTATACAATTAAGACGTTGTTAGATTCGTCTTGACCGCCCAAGTATTTATAAATAGGTGACGATTGAGACATACAAACATTGCGGCTGTGAGATATCAAAATAAAGAGGTAAGTTGTTTGCAATATGGGTATTAAATTAAAGGGTTCCTCTTTAGCATTTTAAAAATGTATGACATGATTATGACTGTAATACTAAAAAAGTTAGTTAGCAACCATTCTTTTTTCAATTTTTAATACTTAACAATAGCGTTGATAAAAGTTAGTTGTTACATCCTAAAACCACTCAAAAGTATTATTTAAAAAAATGGAAACAAGATCCCCTACAGAATTATACAATTTCATGCAGTCGAAGGCAATAATGAATCCTGATAAACTTATTTATTTCTGTAGTGGATCTTGTTTCCATCATTTTTGAGCAGGCGGGAATTTTCATTTTTTAAATTTATTGCAAAACACACACACACACACACACACACACAGACAGACACACACACACATATATATACACAGACACACACACTACTACGAAGTTTAAGAGACAGGGTTTAGCATATTTTGCAAACAAATTCGAGAAAAAATTACCTACGACTATTTCAACAATCTGATAGGTTGACCATCGCGTGTTATACTCGTATTATCAATCTACTAGATACTGTGTAAACATTACTTGTCAAGTCTTACAGGGAGTGGCCTAAAAGTCACCTTTTCTACCCCATGACCTTTAGCTTTAGCACAAACCTAACTGTATCGTCCTATAGTTATTGTGTAGATAGTTAGTACCGATATATATCAAGTTTAGGTTTGCTTATAAAGTTTGTTCCCTAATTATGTTTCTTTATAACCAAAGAACATACAGTCTACTATGCCCGCTGGTGTTATTTACAGTGATCAGTCAAGTGAACTTAACCTAATTGATAATATAAGATAATATAGATATAATAAATTCAGTATTAATATCTTTTATAACCGTTTGTAACATCAGGTATGTATTCTAATATTTCAAACAATAGTTTTTTAAAGATACTAGGATGTGTTGCTATTAAATCTATACAATTGAAATGCTTGTTATACGTCTCAACTAAATGATACATCGGTGATCGTTTACCAGCATTAGTACGACCTCTAGTAGTAGCAAAAATGTTACATAAATTTGCCGCTATGGGTTCTATTAGGTACTCTGTAGCATATTCTATTTGTTAGCGGAATACAATCTTAGTTGTTGTGACAAAGATCATACAATAACACTGCCCCTAACTATATACGTCGGTTTTCTAATGTCATACATTTGTATTTTGCAAGCAAATTGTATGAGTAGCTTATATGATAACACTTATAAGTTTACTATGACTTATTTATTACGGTAAAAGGAACAAACTATATATCTTTTTATATTCTCTTCTTGGGACAACTTACACAACGCTATCTGATCTCGAACGAAGCAGAACTTGTATTATGGAAACCAGACAACTGATAAACATACCTACTTATATATTTTTAAATGTGTCACCAATTAAGTTTATAATATTAGGTACGCACTCATTGACGTATAGACCTGAAACGTGCCATCCATTTCAATTATAAAGTAAATATTGACTGCAAAGCATGAAAGTGAGAAAAATCTCGTACGGCCTTTGACAGGTATTGGCCACAAAGTAGCTCGTCTCTTTCTAGAGAGTGGTCAATATTGTGAAGTCAGTCACTCACAAGACTGCCTCTGTGGCGTGGTGGGAATATATCCGACTGCTACGCAAGAGGTCGTGGGTTCGATCCCCACCCAGGATAAACTTTGTGTGATGAGCACGATGGTTTATTCTGTGTCTGGGTGTTATTTATCTATAATATTTATGTATTTAGAAATATATAAGTATGTTTATCAGTTGTCTGGTTGCCATAGTACAAGCTCTGCTTAGTTTGGGATCAGATAGCGTTGTGTGAGTTGTCCCAAGATATTATTATTATTATTATTACTCTACATCAATATACGCACTCAAGGGGCAGCGTAGACTACAAAGAATGACGTATATGTTGTTACTGCCATGTTTATAAAAATATTTATATTTTTCCTAAATAAACTATTAGTATAGATGTACCAGAATCTGAAGAAAAATTAAGAAATTATAATTTAGAGATGGTAACACAAGGATAAGGTAAGTAGGTTTTAAACCTACTAGGACGAACAAATTTTGATCGTTGTATTTTTTTTTTCATTGGATTAGTGTAATTTAATTTAACGGTTCATTATTAATTTCTGCTTTAGAACTAAGTAATAACACTGGTCAAACAAAATAAATATTCTTTACAGCAGCTCTGGCCGCGTAAAGGTCAGTTTTTGCATTGAATAACAAAAAAATCAAATACAACGAACTTTCAAACTTTCTTCTTCTTCCCGTTCCTATATATTTTGGTAATTTAAGAATATTACTACTACTAGAGCTACGGTCAATTAACATTGCCATATTAAAATAACAAGTTTTTGAAGTGAAAACTTCTTTAGCGGCGTTGTGCACTTTTTTTGTATGGGTATAAAATATTAAACTCGCGTCAGGATCATGTGACCGAAAATCACGTGACCGGATCATGTGACCGGATAACGTGACCGTAAGATTCTTAGAATACGAAGGTAAATTTCGCCGCAATCTACAATGTTGTAATAGCTCAGGTGGGAAATCGGGCGGTCTAGAAACCAGACGACCCCGGTTCGAGTCCAAATGATTATTTATTCCCTTTTTAGGGTTCCGTGCAAAACGGAACCCATATAGTTTCACCATGTCCGTCCGTCCGCAGCTTAGCTCAGAGGCTGTTAGTACTAGAAAGCTGTAATTTTGCATGGATACACATATTAAGCTTTAAAGTGAAAAATTTTGTTAGAGTCTAGTGTCCCCCCCCCACTGCCAACTATGCGATTGATGTTGGGCGAAATACGGCAGCAAAGAAAAGGAAAACTATCACAGCTAAGCTAAGGCTTTACGAGTAACTTGTGATCCATTGAGAAGTAACAAAATTTTCATACATTAAAAATTATTGTTAAGATACCGTTGTAAGTATAACAAACCCACTCCTTAAGCTGCATTATCCTGATGGGGGGGGGGAGGTTACTATAAAACCCTACATTGTGCATGGCCCGACATCCACTTGCCCATGTCGTTTTTTGGGTTCCTAAAAAGCTATAAAATAATGTCCTTTTGGGCACACCGTAGCACCATAAAGTGTTATAACTTGTCACATCAGTGCATGATGTGACAAGTTATAACACTTCATCTGTTAGTCATGGTTAGTGACCCCACCCAGGATAAAACTTTGTGTGATAAGTACGATGGTTTATTTTATATCTGGGTGTAATTTATCTATAATATGTATATATTTAGACATATATAAGTATGTTTAGCAGTTGTCTGGTTACCATAATACAGGCTCTGCCTAGTTTGGGATCAGATGGCGTTGTGTGAGTTGTCCCGAGATATTAATATTATTATAGATATTAAAATAAGTATTAAAAAAATATATTTTCACAACGGTCACTTAAAGATTAAGCATCATAATATAATTTAATGTTAATATTTCCAACACTTTTCGAGTAATTGTATTATCCAATAAATAAAGGAATTCTAATAAATTAATAATTCAAAAGACTTCGCTGATGTTTAATTCTAACAAAAACTTCAATCACATTTTGAATGGATTCTGTTGAAAAGCGACAAAGTTAGAAGGTGAAGTAAAATTCTCGACACTTTGCCCTCTTGTCCAATAAGTACTCTATAAGGCTTCATCACGACAGACGGGACGACAATTTATATTAGTATTCTTACTTTTTCATTCCTTTTATGGATTTTTTGGACCATTCTGTCGTGCGATTTATAGTATCTTTATTTAAACAAATTCTAGTTAGATTTTCAAATTGTTAGTCGTTCCAAATTTTTTTTTTAGAAGCCCTGTATCGCGGGGGACTTTACAAACGTACACATCACGGACACAAAGTACACCCAAACTCTCTAGTGTCTCGTGTGGAAATCGAACCCACGACCTTACTAGACCAACGGGAAAGTCCAAAATGGCAGCAAAATAATTTATCCAAAATACTGTCTTACTAAAGCGTAATTAGAGTAAAAGGTACCATAAAACTGGCAGAACGATTATTTAACAGAATGATTTACTGACTACTACTGACTGCCTCTGGGGCGCGGTGGGAGTGTGTCCGATTGCTACGCAAGGGGTCGTGGGTTCGATTCCCACACGGGACAGCACTTTGTGCGATCCACAAATTGTTCCCGAGTCTGGGTGTACGTTGTGTCCGTGACTTGTATGTTTGTAAAGTCCCCCGCGACACAGGGCTTGTACCCTACTGCGGGAGTTGTCTTTTTTTTTAAACAAAAAAAATATGATTAACAAATATAGAATCACGGATACAGAGCACACCCAAACTCGGAACAACAATTTGAGGATTACACAAAGAGGTGGTTCCGTTTGGAAATTAAATTCAGGACACCATGGACGGATCCAGGGTTTTCATCTGACACCTCGCGGTTTCACCCGCGTAGTTCCCGTTCCCGTGGGAAAACAGGGATAAAAAGTAGCCTATGTCACCTGGGGACAGTGTATCTTCTTAACGGTGAAAGATTTTTTGAAATCGGTCCAGTAGTTTTTAGGTTTATTAGTTACATACTAAAATACAAATCTTTTCTCTCATCATCATCATCATCATCATCATCAGCCTATCGCAGTCCACTGCTGGACATAGGCCTCTCAAATTGCACGCCACTTTGTTCTATCCTCGGCTTCTCGCATCCAGCACCTGCCAGCCGTTTTGCGTAGATCATCACTCCACCTGGCCTGAGGGCGTCCTACACTATCCTAAGGGCGTCCTACACTATCCTATCTTTCCTCTTTATAATTAAAACATTTATAAAGATATAAACTACTACAAAGACACTAGAGGTAAATGGGTAAAGATATCATTCTGCATTGTGGAGCAAAAGAGATAAGCAAAGAAATTTAGTACACAAAACAACCGTTTTCTAATTTTTGATTTCTGTAAAAGGTTGGACAAAAGGCTAACTTAACCTGTCACACTGAGGTTCACACTGAAATCAGCGCTGTGATGTGGTTCGCCGCAACGCCTAACTGTCGCAGTTTCCTAAGATAAGCTAGTTTTAGGTTTAGATTAAGGTAATCTGCGAGAAATAAATATATATATTTTTTTATTTATATTTAACCGCACGGGGAGGGGCACGTGCCCCAATGGTTCTTTCCTCTCTGATTCGCTTAAGGACAACTCACTTCCACTGCACCACTGAGGCAGTCTAATAGCTTATTAAAAAAAGGTATTGGACTGGCAATCCTGAGGTCATCCTATCAATTTAGACTAATACTACCGACGTGAACCCACTCCTAACACAAGTCATTGAGCTCAGATGGATAGGTTAACAGGATTGCTATGAATATGGGACACACACATTGCTAGTTATCTTTTTATATAAAATATGTTTCATAGACGTCGATGAGTCATCCATTGATTAAATAGTATTTTTATTTATTATCAGTGCTCCTGGCCATCTGTTTGGTATCATTGTCACAACTCATTGTTTCCGACTATGGATCAGTTTAGTAATACTTGTTGTGGCAATAAAAAATGTACCTACTGAGTTATTAATAAATTAAATTAGCATGAAATTATTGTCATGTAAATACATGTTTGTTATTCTATACTAATATTACACAGCGGAAGAGTTGGTTTGAACGTAGTAATCTCAGAAACTACTGCTCCGAATTGATTAATTTTACTTGTGGATAGCCCATTTATCGAGGAAGGTTATAGGCCATATAACATTACGCTTTGATCAATAGGAGCGAAGCAGCAATGAGAAATGTTGCAAAAACGGAAATAAATTATGCATACGAAGTTGCGCGGGACAGCTGTGTTATAAAACTTTTTGTACGGAACTATTATTTGGAAACGAAATCGAACCCGCAAAAATTGAGACAAAACGTACCAAAATGTAATACTTAGATATTTATTATTGACATTACACTTTGACACCGACATAGATTATTATGATTGTACCTTTTTCTTTTTTTACCATTATTGTTCATCATTTCAACCGCCCTCAAAAAATGTAAGTATGTATACTTATATGTTTGTTTGTACGCGATTTTTTCGGAAGCTAGTGATCCGATTTAGATCCACATCTAAATCGGATCACTTTTCACTATTTGACTGCATATTTTTCTTGGAAGGTGTATAAAACGTTGTCCTAGCTTAAAAAACACTAAAGATATAGACTAAAACATAGGAGTGAGTCAGCGAAATTTGCATTCGGTGATGTGCTTGATATACATTTGAAGGCAATTATTTGTCTATAAAAAGTTAATTTTTATATTTTAGTTACCCAAAACGCGTCAGCAATAAGAACATTTCAAAAACTTACATTGAGAAGAATGTCTTCGAAAAATAAGAAAGATGGTTGGAAAACAATTCATTTCATTAGTTATCGTATCGTAAGCTTTAAAGGGACCTTTTACACAAAACTGGGCAAAGTTTGACGCGTGCTAACTGTTGGGAACATTAGCCAAACTCGACAACCCGAGCCCTTGACGAGTTGACGCTTCTGTAATGACTGCACAGTAAAGCACATTCCTGGTTGTCATTAGGATTCCAATTCTAATTAGGAGGGGTTGCGGTCAACCGATTATAAGGAACTAGTTTTGGTTCGTTATTTTGGTTTTGCTGAATATGTCCGTTTGATTTTAATAATATTTGTCCCGATAACCAATTAAAAATCTGCAAATAAAAACGCTGTGTTGTGGCTTATACATTAACGTTGCTTTATGCTGAGTGTAAGTCTTGTCGTCGTAAATACGATGTGAAAATAAATCTGTCTGTGCCAATAACGTGTCTCCAATAACGCATGTGACAATTTAATGATATTTCTTTTTTCTGTTTGTAACACTTCGTTTGTTATTATAATAACAATGGTAAAAATGTCGAGAAATTTCGACCATTTAGTAACAAACTGTATCATAATGTAGCGAATGTTGTACTATGATAATTTATTTTCGTTTACAATAGGTACTGTTAAAACAAAAATATCTACTGCTTAGTCTCTGTTTATTTATAAGGATTATATTATATGTGTGGTACCCAGTATGCCTTCTGGCATTATATTATTTTACCTTATGTGAAAATGGTTAGGTAATGTCACTATATTTTGTAAGATTTCTGTGTTTTTTTCTTTTTGCCAATTTCATTTCCTTTTTTTTCTATTTTTTGTAATTTACAATTCTACTGAAATAGTTAGTCACCTATTCTTACTGCTAACTCAGAAAATGGCTTTTAGAAACGGATCATGCAGAGTTTCAAAAAAGTTTCACCTACAATTAATAAACTATCGTAAAATCTGTTTCACTTCATTTTCTACATGTTCCTTTCACTTAAAGATGGAAAAGAATTTAAAATATTTGAAACTTGTATAATATTCTCGACTAAAACGTTGCTAGGATTAATGAATTTTATTTAATTCAATGTGAGCAGTTTCCTTTACGTGTAGTTTATGAAAGTTGTTATACTCTCTTAGAATTGAATAAAAGTTGCTTGCGTTGAGGACAAGATGTTACGTCCTTCTAACACAAAGGGCGAATCCGACCAGGCGAGGTGAGCTCGCCTGGCTATCGGCCCTACAGGGCCCAGGGGATCTAAATTGTTACTTGTATATAACCTGTAACAGAAAGGTGTGGTCAAATTCAAGGGTTGTTATGTGAGCATGATACTGAGTGCATACACCTAATATTTAATTTATTATTTTTTTTATTTCTTATATTTTATTGTAAAGAAGTTATCAAATAAAAAAGTATGACTTAAAAAATGGTTGTCTGTAGAGTCGGTTTGCGGACAATAATTTTACATAATAGCGACATAAGAAAACATTGATGACATATCGCCCATCGTTAGTTCCAATTTTATCTCATATCGCTGCAATTCCTTCGCTGTTGCTTAGCAACAAATCAATAACGTGACCGTTGCTACGTGACATTTTTTCGTGCCCGTGATCTCTCTTTTCTTCCCGTGAAATCTCTTCACGGGAAGAAATGGGGTGGCACTAGCCTTAAGCCGACCACACGGTTCTTTTCATCACACTGGATAAATACCTATTCTTTGTCAGAACCAAAAAAAAAAGTTACATTTAAATTTCGACCATTAGGCGACCATTAGTTACAATAAATAACTTTTATTTTATTAAAATAATATTAAATGTCAATTTTTTGACCCCTTCTATGCATTTCTTAGCACTACTATACACTTTCCTCAGTAAGTAATAAGTCGAGGATACCAGCTTTAATACTGGCTTTCAGAAATCCACATTTTGAGGCAAATCTTCCATATGCAATGAGGAGCTCATTCCGGGTGCAACTGGAATACTTTTTTTTGTTGCAAAACTGATTTAGTGTGTGTAATATATTTTGCATATTTCCGTGGGAGGCGGCCGCCCGGCACTTTTAACTTTGCCCGTTGAAATAATTTTATTTTCGGGTTAACGTTCATTTTAATGGGTTTTTCTTTATAAAAAAGTAGACTATATTAACTGTGCTCCTTCTATTATTTTTTGTGGTAAAGTTTTTATTGTTTATATAGCTGATATGGGACGCTGATGTCTAGTTTGTTGCCACTTTTATTTGGACTGTGGTTCAATGATCCATCCTCCAGTAGGTGCTAAAAAATCTCTTACGTCCGTCGCCGTTTCTGAGCTTTAAAGGAACCAAATTGACAAGTCAAGTTGGAATCTAACTAACAACGTCTTCCATAACAATCGTATGTAGGTACTTTCACTGCACCATCGAGCCATTCAAATTTGATCGGAATTACCTCAAAATCGGCCCACCTTTTTGCCAAATGATTAACCTTCATTGCGGAAATGTTAAGAGAATATGTTCTCAGTACTCATATGTTTGTTCCGAAGTCGTGTTAGTAAGTGTTTCGAGATCAAAATTGAGTAGAAGCTTTAAAGTATTTAAGCAAATGGCCCATCATTACAGATTCATTAGTCAAGCTTTGGCCAACAGTACTCAATTAATTTTAAATCGAGGCCATAGAAAATTTAACAAGCTCAAAGTTTTGGGACAGTTCGTTCTTATAATCGGATGTTGAGAATTGATTTTTGTTTTACAGATTAGCTAAGAGATTTTGTTCAAAGAGGAAAGATTATTTCTTGAATAGATCAGTTCAATGCCATCAAAATATTATATTGTCGTCTGGATAACAAATACTTGCTTTTGTTAGCGTTGAATACATATCATTTTTAGTAACAAAACGATAAAAATATTCCATCTAGCTAATACTCCAGTATTCTAGCTACCTCTACATCAAAAGTCGTCAGCCTATCGCAGTCTACTGCTGGACTTAGGCCTCTCCAATTGCACGCCACTTTGTTCTATCTTCGGCTTCTTGCATTCAGCTCCTGCCAGCCGTTTTGCGTAAATCAGCACTCCACCTGGACGGAGGGCGTCCTACACTACGTTTGCCGAGACACGGTCTCCTGTCGTCAGATTCCTTCTACTCTTAATTAAGACATGAAAACATAAGAGACAGACAGAGTTACTTTCGCAGTTACTTTTGCAAAGTTTCACGTCCATGTATCATAAGGACTAGAAAAGATAATAAATAAGCTTAAAATGTTTTTCAAGATATTCTACAAAACATTTTTATCATTACAGGCATGTTACACAATTCGATAGGGTGAAACTGATTAAGTTATATTTTCATCATCATCATATTAATGACGACAATGAAAATATATCACAATCTATTGGGAGACAGTCCTCCTCTGAGGGATCACTGGCCTCTATAGTAATTGCACAGCACGTTTGATAGGCTACCGCCAGCAGCAACAAGACTTTCATTTGATTTTGACATTTAGACGGTCATTTACCATAAAGTCTATACTTGTACAACAAGGACAACAACAGCGGCCATTTGTCATAAGTGCGTCACGTTGGATACCGCCAACAACAACAAGACTTTCATTTGATTTTGACATTTGGACGGTAATTTACCAATAACTAATGAAAGTCTATACTTGTGCAAGAAGGATAACAACAGCAGCCATTTGTCATAAGTGTCAAAAAAGTTAATAGGACGCTCATTCGATGCGGCAAAAGAAGTCACTTTGTACTGGGTATCGTACTAGCTAGTACTGTATGCTACAGCTAAAGGGGATCTACGTGCTACCAAGCGGGCCCAATGCAGATTGATGGACGTCACAAGTCTTCGATTTATTGGTTCAAGGAAAACATCAAATTCAAAATTATTTATTTACTTAGAATGCAAAACAACTCTTGTGATACGTCGGGATTCTACATGTACATGTAATGCCAAGTTCGCAAACAATAGGTGAAGCCAGAGAAAAGAACCTGGCAATAAAAACTCGCGGCCACTCTTTTCAAATTGCCAATTTTATAATGTTTGAATGTTTATAAATTTGATATGGGGGTAAGGTGGTGCGACTAGTATACACACCATGTTACATGTTAAAGGACTGATGCAAATTGTATTATCAAAAAGTAGAAACATGAGATAAACCAAAATCAGCCTTAGTGGATACAATATAGTAGGAGCATCTACTTACAGCAACAGTAAAAACCATATTATGTGCTTAAATATTGGCCAAAGTACTTCTAACGAATGAATAATTATAAAACATTATTCTGATATCAAAAGAAAGAAACTAAAGGGCTTTATTCGTCACGCAGAATCTTTACTTACAAAAGTCAAATCATCCCCATAATCAATGTGACAATTAAAACAAAGTGACAACAAAATTCATCGTTAGAATACATCTTACAACGTTATTCTTCGCGGAATATTGCGTGTTAATAAACCAATGAAAGTAAAAACGATATTTAAATTAACCAAACGAATTTAATAAAGATCAAGTACTAGGTATTCATAACACAATAACTGGTATAATGTTACTCAATAAAACCGCTATAATACTCCTCAATGTTATTTCAACCTGGTACTTTTAGAACAAAAGGACACGAACAAAATGAGTAATTGGCTATTTAAGTCACTGCTGTAATGCGCACAGAAGTTGTACTTGCTACAACAAACAGCAATGTATCTTGTTTTGCAAAGTTTAAAGTTTTCCATCGTATAGCCACAGTAGTTTTAAAAGATATTAACTTTTAAAACTAGTGGAAAGAGGTCAATCGATGCAGTTCCGTCTTTATTTGATTTGATTCTAAGGTAATAAAATTTTGTTATGTTCTCAGTACACACAACAAGATTTTATTAATAAATTGAGTCGAAATTTGAGAATTTTAATTCCTTAAAACTTATGCTGAAGGCATTAAATTTGGGTTTATGTTTTTTGTATCTACCAATATAGCTGTGCCTGTAGCCAAGGAGATGTCGTGGTCAATAAGAGCTTTTTTAGGAGCTGTACTTTGCTTGACTAGCTAATGCTTGGCCAGATTCATTCCATCGAGCTTGCATTGTCATTGTGACTAAGGGCCTATGTCTGGTCCTATACCAAGATATCTGGACATAGGGCATTAGTCACATTGACCAACATTATTGTTAATCATAGATTAAAACCACATTTTTAAAAATAACTGTAGACCAGGGTTTAAAGTGTATTTTTATATAGTTGATCCATCTTGTTAGTCCATTAAATAAATCTTTTCCCAGTCATATCTCCATAAATCTCTTCAGAATTAAAATCCCTGAGAGATTAAAGAACAAACAACAATAGAGATTCAAGTTAAACCACTAGTAAATCGAAGTTCGAAGTCTTGCATCAAACTTACGACTAACTTCGTCACCGTTTACGTGACGAGGTTCTATAAAGGAACAAACCACTTAAGGGGTTGGACTGGACTGAACTAAAAGATACTGTGCTTGGTCTAAATGTATATAAATTAACTTATACAAGACTATTGGTTACTCAGTTTTAAAACACCACTCAGTATTTTGTTAACACTGTCACTTAAATGTGATTTGTAATATGCTAATAACCTCCCGCTCGTAACTTTTTTATATTACACCAAATAAATATGTAATATCGGTTTTGTATGAAAGTAAAAACTACAGAAAGAAACAAAGTAATATTTGATAGCAAAATAAATAAACAATTTATGAGAAAAAAATAAACTAGAAGATAGAGATAATACTAATAGAATAATAATGTATTTACATGATAACCAAGGAGTTGTATGTCGGTTGTACTTCGTAAACTCTAATTAACTCAAAACATATACATCAACAGACCGCACTGGTCTTTTTATTTACCTTCACAGACGGTTCTAAAACTTTTCCTATCGCGATGCAATGGTTTATAATATAAAAAAAATATATATATAAAAAAATATTACCGACTTCAAAAATAAATACAAGGCAACTAAAAAGCAAAAAATAATATACCTACCTAGAATAACCAAAACAAATTAAACATTTTGAAGTTGGTGCCATGAAATGTCTTTATGTTTTATTCGGTACCAACTTCAAAATGTTAAATTTGTTTTGGTTATTCTAGTCTATTCGTGAGTGACTGTTATAATTAGTGATATATAAATAAAAATCTACAGAAAGAAACAAGGTGACACTTACAGCATAATAATATAAAATAATGAGAAAGAAAATAAATAACATTTACATCAATATTTAAAACATATTTATGTATGTTATTATTATTATTACCTTGGGTATGTACCATAATTAATATGGCATCACCGCAGTCACCTATGTGCCAACCAACTTCGTCTAACCATGACCAGAGGGGGCTACATTAACTTATGCAGAACGCACTACAAATACCCCAATATCTTCGACCAAAGCTTATTGGGCCACCGAGGGTGTAGGTTAAGTACAGCCAAGTATGTTATTCCCGTTGTGACGTGATTGAAAAACAAACATCCATCCCTACGTCCACTTTGGCACTTATAATATTAGTATATATAGTGAGTGCAAAAGAACAGTATTTTTATTTATTTACCTACCTTTAAATATTATGTAGATGTATGGAATAATGAGTAATCGCATGGCAAAATTGTAATTATGACAGTCATAATCATAATTGGCGGCCTCTGTGGCGCGGTGGGAGTGTGTCCGACTGCTACGCAAGAGGTCGTGGGTTCGATTCCCACACGGGACACCACTTTGTGTGATCCACAAATTGTTGTTTCTAGTCTGGGAGTACTTTGTGTCCGTGAACTGAATGTTTGTAAAGTCCCCCACGACACAGGGCCTGTACCCTAATGCAGGAGTTGTCTTTAAAAAAAAAAATTATCGAGTCTATGCAAACAAAACAGTAAGCTGTTTTGATTGCATAGACTCGATGATTGCGTAGGTATAATTTATAACACAAAATCAAACTAAGATTGTTTGGGTTATAAATGAAATATATACAGCGGTTCAAAAAAAAATGTAATGAATGCATACCTACAGGGTTAAAAAAAAAGAAATATATAATGACATTCCAACTTGTTCGTTGTAATTGGTTATCAGTTTTTGTAAACTTTGTCTTGTTTAAAATTATTTACAGTTTGAGACACACTGGATTCTCAAGTTTTATGCTTTGTTTGTAGACTGGCAATCCTTTTAGATCCTTAGTAATGTTGGTCGGTATTTTTTCCAACGAGCTTTCAATTAAACTCGACTGAAAAGCAAGTTCATTTTCTGAATAGTTTTAATTTTGTTTTAAACATTAATTGTTTGCGATTAATGAGTGTTATAAAGTTTAGTTTCGTGTAATTTGTTTGAAGTGTTACTGGAGATTTATAATTAAGTGCTTACAATTCAAATTAGTAGGAATAATTTGAATTGTAAATCTAACATTTAAAAAGAGTATTTCGTTTTTTCCTATTGAAAACTTATTCGTAAATGTAACCTGAATAACAACAAATATGTGTACTATTTTTTTTTTTTTATGTGGCGGGAAAAAATCCTTACGAACACCCCCACCGTCCGGGGAAGACGGTGGAGGTAGTGTGGGGTTTGCACCCACTAAAAAACCCGCCGTGTATCGCTCGCCACCTATTCGAACGGGCCGCCGGAATTTGCTATACCGTCGGCGGCCCGCCCAGTGGCAATGCTCGGAAGCGATGTTATGTGTACTAACCGTAGCTCAACGTCGATGAACAAAAACAATATGAGGAAATCATCTTATCCTACTCATAAAACCAATAATTAGAAGACATGTTTGCACATTCACTGGTGGTAGGTCTAAGCCATAGGCTGTCTTGGTGGGTACCACTAGAGTCAGTGTTATTCTTCCGAGAAATAGAGATGCTAACCCATCACTGTGTTTTGGTTGGCACTGTAGCAATTGATAATACTGAAAAAAATAGACTTATTAATGAACTAATGTCTCAAATGAGGATCGCAGCGCGGTGACAATCAGATCTTTGCCAATCAATGATTTCTGGTGGAACTGATACTATTACTAGGTGGATGCTTATAATTAGGTTCGCGATCTGTTTGTCTCTTCATTTAGTCGAAAAAAACATGTTAGAGCATGCTACACACATTTTCGGGCAGGGATCATTCAGCACAGCCCGAGCGGTATATGTGGGTGAACGTTCGGGAAAAAAGCCGCTCGGCTTTACCGAACACGCACACTAGGTCGAGCGATAAGGGGCCGGCATCAATCGGCGCAACCCGGTGGTAAAATTGAACGATGTGCAGGTTTGAATGAACTACCCGATCGGCACTTGTTAATGAATCTGAACTTGTGTAGTTGTATCTACGGACCGGCTTTGTTCGTTTCGGCAAGTACTGCCGAACAGAATGTGCGTATCCCCATATGTGTGTAGCCTCCTTAACATCCAACAACTGAATTCGGATGGTGGATATGGATGGTGGTAGTGTGGGGGTACTATTCTTAAACCAGTACGGCTTAAGAATAGTACCAAGAGATGGGTATCTCTTCCGCGACTAACGTGTAAGTCCCTTACGGCCGATCTCAATAATTTATCTATCGATGGATTTGGCTACTCTAGCTATAGGTATATTTGACATAAGCTCCATATACAATATGTTAAAATTCTCCCTCTAGTAGCCAAATCCATCGATTGATAGATTATTGAGACCGGCTGTAAGGGATTTCACACCGGAGAACGGGCAACAGCGTCCTCTGCGTACTTTAAACCTCACTGCAATCCAACTTGTTTGCCAAGCGTAGCGACAATAAAGACAATCACCTCCAGGATCTACAGTAAATAGGTGCTACTAAGAAGACCCGTGCCCAGCAGTGAGACACCATATGAGTTGATATGATGACATTCTCACAGAATCTTCTCTAATAGAACCCTGTTCTAATAGTAGGCAGTATATACATTATGAGGTTGATTATGCAAAGTACAACGTGCGCGCAAATACGTATCCACATTGAAATTTGTACATGTTTTAGAATCAGTTATATGCAAATTGTGTGTTAATAGTTTTCACATCGTTTGCAACAGCATCGAAGCTTTGGGAAATTCAAACTGTTCGTACATGTTCTATGTATAGGTATCAGTCACAGAATAGTAATAACTCTAGAAGAGGTGAATCGTTAAACGTTTCCTGACGTAACTCAATAGAAAGATCTAATTTGCTGGATATGGTTCTTTGTACCTATAATATTAAGTTACTAGAATACAGAAGATATTTTTTTCACACAAAACTAAGCAGAGCTTGTACCTACTTGAAACCAGACAACTGTTATACTACTTATATATTCCTAAATACATACATATTATAGATAATTATCACCCAGACACAGAATAAACCATCATGCTCATCCCGCAATTTTTTCTCCTGGGTGTTTTAAGCAAAAAGGTGTAAATAGGTTACAAGCGCTTATAACGGCCTGGTTACGACTTCGGTCTTAGCGGCACGCGGCGCGGCGAGCGGAGCGGCGTCGGTAAGCGGTGCGTTTTGCACGCCACATACCCTCAGTAGCGATTAGTTGCAGCGGCCGCGGTGGACGTATTTAGGTAATCAAAACGTGTTCAAAATCATGACATTATCAAAATTATCCATTCTCTGCTTAGAAAGCAGTACATTTTTATAACTAACCAACTATCTACCTACATTACGTAAACATACCAGTAGTTTCGTTAACATAATTAGTAGCTTCGTTTGGTAGGTACCTATAGATTATACTAATACTTACTATATTTCTTGCATCTCAATATGAGAGACTGTGACTCCATATCATTATATAATAACGTTATAATTAATAACAAGAATTATACATTTAATCAACTTGTGGCACAACGTAAATACTAGCGATACTGCTGGTAGGCATATCCCTTTCGGTGATAAATGCCCCGGTATCAACGCCGCTGAGTACGGCACTCGTATACCGCTGTCCGCGCCGCTCTGTTTTGTGGCGTCGCGCTCATTCGCTTGTACTTTTGTTCCTACCGCTGTCCGCACCACGCGCCGCTGTAGTAATTCACTCAGATAAAATCGCGCGCGTTTTCGCAGCACACCACGAGACGCGCTATGAGCGTCGTCTTGCGGCGTGCTTCAAACATTTTTATACTTTTCATCTAACCGCTTGCCGCCCCACGCTGCACCGCTCACAGCAGCAAGGTCGTGAATAGGCCGTAAAGCGGTACCTTAAAATTTTGACCATTGACCAAATTTATATGTCAGTGCCGCATCGCCGGCTTCAACCGATGAAAGCAGTGAATTACATTTTTCTCTTTTTCGCTATTGATGATTAAATCATGCTTTCCTTTTTTACGACTTTTTATAATAGTGTGACAGTGCGACATATCCATACTAATACAATTAATGTGAAAGTAACTCTGTCTGCCCGTCTGTCTGTTACGCTTTCACGCTCAAACAGTTAAACTGATTTAGATGAAATTTGGTATGAAGATAGTTTGAGCCCCGGAGAAGGACATAGGATAATTTTTATCGCGATAACTGACATCTACGCTGGCGGAGCCGCGGGCGAAAGCCAGTAGGTTATATTATTATACGTGTGTTATTAGTTTGCAGTTTTTAAAGATCGAATGTTGTTTATCAACCTATCTTAGCTATCCTTTTTACTTAAAACATGAGTGACTCACAAGACATTTCTAATGTTATTCTCTGTTCTATGATACGTTTAGGTGAAAACGCATCAATTTTGGAACTAAACACGATCTCTAATAGCTTAAAAGCTCCAAATCACATGTCCAATTCATCGATACAGACTAATCTGTGATCGTTGCCTGAAATGCCTCAAGCAAGCGGTTTACGTGCGAACCGAGGCCATTAGTCAGAGTGACCGGCGGCATAAATTATATGCCCAATTAGTTACATTGATGGCCGTCGACGATTACTAATATCTGGATCAAGGGGTAGATGATATGGGGATTTAAACGAGCCGTGAATGCTGCGTTTCTGTAGAATTTTGGAGTGAAGTGTGTTGGGAAAACTTTATGTGTGAGAGAGGGTTTTTACTGGACTGTAAGGAAGGGTTATATTTTTCGTGCGTATCTTGTATGTATGTAATATTCTTTATTACCTCATATCTCACAAACCACTGAACGGATTTATAAAATTAAGACGTCCTTAGATTCGTCTTGACCGCCCGATTGTTCTTAGATAGGTGACATTTGAAAAAAATAAACATGGCACCTGTGAGATGTCAAAATAAAGAGATGTTAAAAATAAATCAAATACTACTTAAGGGTATAAAATTATAGGTCTCCTCTTAAGCGTTTCAAATAGGTGAATGGTTATGACTGTAACACTAAGAAGTTAGTCAGCAACCATGCTTTTTTCAATTTTCAATACTAGATAATAGCTGTGATATAAGTTAGTTGTTACATCCTGCAACTACTCTAAAGTAGGTATTAAATAAAAAAATAAATTATAAATGAAAAAACCCGCTTGCACAAACAATATGAAAACAAGATCCCCTACATAATTATATAATTTCATGCAGTCGAAGGCACTTGACTTAGTGCATCGAGATTCGTGAATGTCTCCGACTGCATGAAATTATATAATTATGTAAAGGATTTTGTTTCCATCGTTTTGTGCAAGTGGGTTTTATATTTTATTTTTTATAGTGTATAGGTAAAAAAGTGAGAGAAAGAAAAGGAGAGGGACAAACAAGAATAAAAGAGATAAGTGCTAGGAAAGACAAGGAGTATCAATCCGTCTTCATGGAAAAAAATATCAAGCACATCATCAAATGCCAATTTCGTTGACTCACTTCTATGTTTTAGTCTATATCTCTAGTGTTAAAAGGAAAAGGAAGTAGAGGGAGAGAAATTGAGTGAAGAAGAGTGAGTGGGTGATAGAGGTGGGAGGGAGAGGGAGAGATGGATAGAAAGGGAAACAGGGAGCTTCAAACAAACAAACAAACAAAGCCTTTAGCTTTATAATAAAAGTATAGATATATATGTTTAAATATATAGATTATATACATTACATTACATACGATTGATATAGATATATATACAGTCTGAATCAAGGAAACTACTACTGGGATCCCACGATTTTTATGAAATTTAGTATGCAAGGGCTTCAGCAGGCGGACGTGACGGATCGTGACACTTTTTCGTGTGTGCACCCGGTCATCGATTTATGAGACGTTATCACGGCAAAAAATATATAGTCGGATTCGAACCTGCGATCTCACGATTGAGAGACCGATGCCTTAGCCATTAAGCTACCGCCGATTTGGACGACACTTGGCAAAATCTCCAACTTTCAAGACTTAATCAAGTACAATTTCGCATTAGTATTATATCTTTGATACGTTATATCAATCCCTATGTTTCAGTCCGTGCCTTATATCTTAACTGACTACGTCATCACCGCTGAGATATAATACACAATAACAGATATACAGATATACCAACACAATATGTACATAAATGATTAATACGTTCTGGAATTATGTGAGCCGCGTTCGTACTGATGTGTTTCATTTGTTTCCTAGAAAGGGAAATGTGCTGTAGATATAATTATAACGATATTCTGTTTCTAGAATAGTAGTAAAAATATATTTAGTTTAAATCATTACAAAGTTTTGCATGTCGAATTTATGTTGAATATAATTTGATTCATCAAGACATTCCTACGCACTCGCATAATACGTTTATACATTCTTCCATCCACAAACCCCAAGCTCTCTCACACACCCACACACCCACCCACCCATCCACCCACCCACAAGCACACACGCATACAAATACACACACACACACACACACACACACACACACACACACACACACACACAAATACACACACATACACACACACACACACACACACACACACACACACACACACACACAATTTACTTTTTTTTTGTCATCCTTTTTATTTTAAACTTTACTATTTTTGTTTTGTTTTCTTATTGCTTATTGCATATTCTTGTATACTAGCACAAGAGACAGGGTTATAATTTATTTTTGTACTTGTCCTTTTATATCAATAAAGGTTTTTTTATTATTAATTTATTATAAATCATAAAAAAAAGCTCAAGGTTGCACATTGCATTGCAGAATAAGTAATAAATAAGCTATACTAGATGATAAATTCTCTAAATGGCATGATTTGTAATGAGAAAATCCTTCGAAGAACTAAAGTGGTCGACATATCACCACAAAATAAAGAGAGTACAGAAGCCAAACTCATATAGGTACACTCTTAACGCACGCACACATGTGTGTATGCGTCAAGAGGGTTCTGTATGAAACTTGTTATCTGTGCATGTAAAATCTGTAATAGCACGAATAATTAGCAAGTTGAAGTAGAAAAAGGTTTCTTGACACACGAGTAAAAATAATTATTATTAATACAAACCATGTAAAATGGCACAGTTAAAAAATGGCTTAAATCTATACTAATATTATAAAGAGGTAAAGTTTGTGATGTTGTAAGTTAGTGACATTGTTGGGGGTTATATCTGGATCTACGAAACCGATTTTCAAAACTCTTTTACCAATAGAAAGCAACGTTATTTTTGAGCCTCAAAGAAAAATGTAGCAAAAACGAGGGATTATGACGCAAACGAAGTTGCGTGGGTTAGTTAAATATAATTTTATTTATTTATCTACCTCGGTGGTCATCTGCCGCGGTGGTCTAGTAGTTAAGGTATTTTATTCGGTTTGGAAAGGTCTTGGGTTCTAATCCCACCCAACATGCTACCGACGTGAACTCACCAAAGACGAGAGGTTTAGCTTACCTGTAGGGGTTAACAAGATACCACATTGCTAGTAATCTTTTATATTTATAAAAAAAAATCCTTTTTGAATTATAAAGAAAACAACAAAAAGTTGGCATAACATCTACTAATTATATAATAAAAAAAATAACGTTTTAATTTGCAACGTTAGTCTTTGTACAACATAGAACGAAACTTAAACGACATTGAAAGCCTGTATGAAATATCTTCTGTAATAAAATAAGCGAAATAACATTTTAAACAATTCTAATATAAATAAACAGAAGTATTATTTTACATAATTCGTAACGAAAGTACAATACTACGCTTACGGAGAGTATAATTACAAAATACCAAGAGTACAGCAGAAGGTAACCTCATGTATTTTTATATCTACGCTCGGCGGTCGCGCTGGGCATTCAACATTCACTTATCACTTAAGTTACCTCACCCTTAGTACCACCAGGCACTAGTATTTAGTTGTTCTATTAATAAAAACTATAAATAAAATAATATATGTAGTATTTAATTACAAATATGTTACCAAAAAGAACTTCTGACGATTTCTACATTATCAAAATGCGTAATAATTAGGCATAAGTTTTAGTAAATCAGTCGAAAACATTTTTGAAGTACCTACGTTCAAAACGTAACAAAATAAGCAGCAGTCGTCTGCAGCAACACGAATACCAGTGCCAGCGTGAGTGCTACCTGCACTCTGTCTGTGATTGTATTCGTGAGCGCTATTTATGTATTTACGTCGAGAGTGCATTGTATGAAGGTTTCTTTCTGTATTCTCTATATTTTGTGCCAATGGGGTAAAACAGAATTGGGGTAAGAAAAATAACATTTATTAAATAATCTCTTCATTAGCATTCCGTCTGTGTGTCGTCACTGAGTTATTTAATGGGTCGAGAATTTAAACGGGTTCGGATATAATTAAATATTATTTTCATCAATTTATTCGGTTAAAGGTTTAGGGCGATAAAGTGTTTAGTTAGGTAGGACCACTTTTTGAACAGTAAAAACATAGTGGAAGACCGTTATGCCATTTTTCGGCATTTAGAAATTATTTTAGCCACTTGACTTAGTAAAAATAATGGGAGATTTAAAACCCAAAAGGAAATAATTTAATCACTCTGGACTTGGGGAATGTTGAAGTAACGTATGTGTACAAGTGTAGTAGAAAGTACCTACGTATTAAAGAATTGTTTCATTGTTATAATAATAATAATAACTTTATTTGCATAGAATGTAGGTACATATAATGTTGATATATTGTTAATCCCTGTACAATCTATCATAATTTAGGCATGCAAAACACAAAAGATTAGGTAATTTGGGAAAAAAAGTACATCTAATACATGCTTAGTCAAATTGAAATTACTTATAAATTGAAAATATCAAGAGTTAAATAATAAGAGAAAATGTCAAGAGTTTAGAATAATAATATGTGATGGAAGTAAAATAAATTGGTATGTTTTTAAAGTAGGTTGAAAATCTAAAGATAAGCCAGTTAGTCTAACAATTAGTGACTTTTACTTCTAAGGCAGAGGTTGTGGGTTTCGAATGCCACCTCCGATAAATCTTTCAGTGATGTTTGTTCTGTGTCATAATTGATCTATAGTAGAGTCAACACGTGACCACGATAGGTGCAATTCGATCGAAACGTCGGGTAAATAAAAGGTTCGTACCTTTAATTAATTTAGGCGATTAAGTCCCGAAATATATTTAATATGTATAAAAATCGCGAAAATTTAAAAACAATAATTATCTATAGTAGGTATTATCGTCAGCCTATCGCAGTCCATTGCTGGACATAGGCCTCTCCAATTGCAATTAGTAGATATGTGTGTAATCAAAAAAAATATATATATTATATATAATATAAAAATATCTTGGGACAACTCATACAACGCCATCTGATTCCAAATTAAGCAGAGCTTGTACTATGGAGACCACCACTTTATAAATAAATAACACACAGACACAGAATAAACCATCGTGCTCACACAAAGTTTTATCATGGGTGGGGATCGAACCCACGAACTCCGGCTTAGCAGTCAAGGTCAAAAACCGTTAGACCAACAGGCCATATAACTAAGTTTATCTTACGTTATCAGTACTGTTATTGCACTTGTACATGCTCAGCCAGATGACAGTGTACTGTGTTAAAAACATTGAAAACTTAAAAGAAACTCGATATTTATTTAATATATAAAATAATATACGGATGATATGAGATTTAAATTTCAAATGGCAATACGTAGGGGTAAAAATACACATTTGAGAAATAAAAAATATAGCATTGCCCCGTTTTATCGAGAAATATATAAGTCGAAGTTTCTATTGAAGCGTACTCGAAGCGTACCACGCATGACTTGTTGTATCAACTTGGTCTTTCAATGACATCGACAAGTATTTAATTTTATGATCACGAGTAGAAATTATAGAATTTTATAAGCTACGGGTCTTAATCACATAAATATTTTTTTAAGCTAAATATCTTTGTTTATTGCCCGACGTTTCGACCGTATTGCAACGGTCGTTGTCACCGTAGTCTACCCGTGACCACGGCCTTTTGCTATACGGTTGCTATTTATTGAGGAAGACTATATATCATCACGCTACGAGCGTACCACGCATGACTTGTTGTATCAACTTTGTATTCCAATGAACATCGACAAGTAATTGATTTTATGATCACGAGTAGAAATTATAGAATTTTTAAATCTACGGGTCTTAATCGCATAAATATTTTTTTATGCTAAATACCTTTGTTTATTGCCCGACGTTTCGACCGTATTGCAACGGCCGTGGTCACCGTAGTCTACCCGTGACCACGGCCTTTGCTATACGGTTGCTATTTATTGAGGAAGACTATATATCATCACGCTACGACCAATAGGAGCAGAGCAGCAATGAAAAATGTTGCTGCCGCGGTAAAGTTATTGCATAGCATTTTTTTTCAACTAAAAAAACAACATTTTTTTTAAAATGCATAAGTTAATTAATATATTTTTTTTTTCAGTACATTTCGGAGCAGCTCGTCTCGATCCGTGCGAGCTTCGTACCGTCGTACCATATATAGGTACTTCGGCCGAGCTACATGGTAGGCGGAGTGGGGACTGTTAGGTTTTATTTTCGTTTCGGAATTATTTTCGCGCTCAAAGCCCGCAATACAAGCTATGCAATAGCTTAAAATTGTGGATTGTCAATGTATGAAAAATTATTACTAAAGTACAGCTCTATCCATTTGGTCGCTTTTTAGGGTTCCGTAGCCAAAATGGCATCTTTATAGTTTCGCCATGTCCGTCCGTCTGTCCGTCTGTTTGGCTCCAGGTTAACTCAGTACAAGAAAGCTGTAATTTGGCATAGACATGCATAAGTTACGCCAACATAGTGATAAAACATCTTAAAATATATTTCTTTTCGGGTACCTCCCCTGCACGTAAAGTTATCAACAAATGCAATTGTCGCAGTACAGACATGCGCCTCAGTGTAAAGACGTAGTAAATGTAGTGTGTAGAAGTACCAACAGTAATATTTATCAAAATGATTAATACCAGGCGTTAGGGTAGTTGAAAAACCCTCACAGAGACGTAGCTATACTGCCATCAGTCGATCCGTGACCACGATCGGTGCAATTCGATCGAAATGTAGGTTAAATAAAACAAAGTCCCGACAATATTATAATATGTGTTAACATAGCGAAAGTTTGAAAACATTTACTAATGACATTTTTGAAAGATAGAAAAATTTTAAGTTCAGACCCAGGAATCAAACCCGAGACTTCCGTAGCCAAACCGGGGCCGGAATCGAACCACCTGTCGGGACTATGTTACTAGACTTCATTTTTTTCTATTCTTTGATGCTCGCGAGTTGGAACGAAGCAATAACAAAAGCCATGTTAGTTCTTTAACGACCGGCTAGGTGGCGCATGCGAGGGCCCAACTCGCGAGTATCAAAGGATAATAAAAAAATTATGGTATGGTAACATAGTCCAGATAAGTGGTTCGATTCCGGCCCCGGTATAGTTACGGAAGTCTCGAATTCGATTCCTGGACCTGTTCTTCAAATTTTTCTATCTTTCAAAAATGCAATTATTGTATTTGTAAAGTAATTGTTATGTATACTGTTCCGTAACATGTTATAATAATCTTACTGAAACAAAAAAAACGAAATCAAAACCATCATAATATTCCGTGGCAGAAATACCTACCTATTTCAAATAAAGTAAGCACGGCTTTACTTCACAATAATGCAATATCCTCCTTAGTACACCTCAACTCAATTTTCCTTTAAACTCAAGAATAAACTGGAAGCATTATAAAATTAAAACCAACTCAAACGGATGTCTCAGAAAAGAATTCTTTTATCAACAGAGGCTATTATTTTAAGTCGGGAACGGTGTGAAAACTTAAAACATTCACAGTGAATCAAGGCAGTTTTTATTTACAGTTTCCTAGGAAAAGCTCGGGGATGCTTAAGTACCGACAGTAAGTTTCTTTGTAAGGTTTCGGAAACAATTCACCAAAGATACGTATAGTGGGTACGTGGTATGGTTACGAAATGGAATCATATTTTGCAATCATGGCACATTAAGTGTGTTTTTTTTCGGAGAATTGCCTCTGAATCCCTTTGATTTGATGTATTGTTGTGTAGATTTTTGGGGTATATTGTATATTCTATACTAGCTGTCCCGTGCAACTTTGTTTGCGCAATTTTTCCCCGTTTTTGCAACATTTCTCCTTGCTGCTCCGCTCCTATTGGTCTTAGCGTGATGATAAATAGCCTATAGCCTTCCTCGATAAATGGTCTATCTAACAGTGAAAGAGTTTTTCAATTTGGATCAGTAGTTCCTGAGATTACCGCGTTCAAACAAACAAACTCTGCACCTTTTATAATATTAGTTTAGATTCTATATAATAATATATCTTCATAAACAAGGTGTAACAGAAAAGTGTGATGGTGTGCCCATTGTACTGAGTGCACACACCTTATTTAATTAAAATCGGAGTACCCTAAAAAAATATTTATTATTTTTTCATTCGTTTATTTATGAGTAAAAATTTATTAAATAAAAAAAGTATGACTTAAAAAGTTCTATGGCATAATAATTCAACCGAATTTTGTACTAGGGAAGGTATAATTCTTATGCAACCAGCTATGGCACCATGGTAGGTGCAATACTGATAACATACACTATCCGCTGCTGAAATTTGATCACACCTTTCTGTATAGAGTGGCGCAAAAGTAATGTCATTATTGGAATTGGCTACCTTTTTCTAGAAATGAAAAAATTAAGTTCCGTTTTCATTAAATGTTACTTGAAAATGTAAAATTGTATACAATAGTCAATAGATAGGAGCAACCCCTTACATGACTCAAGAAATGATGGAGATTTTGAGACACCCGTTTCCGACCCGAATGATCTTCCTTGTTGTAGATTTGAACTGGCCGTTCGCCATATTTGGAAACCTTAAGAGATTAAATCTCTCATTTACCACAATAAATCACAAACCTTTTAAACCGTTTTGAAAGTTAACATTGATGAAGAAATAAAAATTTGCGAGCAACATTTTGAAATGCCGTAAAACGAGGACAATTGTGATCAACTATGGAGGTGGTGATTTGAGCGATATCATTATTTCGAAATACATTCATTTTCAAATAAACATTTCATGAAAACATAAATATTTTGACATTTCTAACAAAAAGCCAATTCAAACTATGACATTACTTTTGCGCCTCTGTGGCACGGTGGGAGTGTATCCGACTACTACGCAAGAGGTCGTGGGTTCGATTCCCACACGGGCCACCACTTTGTGTGATCCACAAATTGTTGTTCCGAGTCTGGGTGAGACTTTGTGTCCGTGACTTATATGTTGTCAAGTCCCTCGCGACACATGGCTTGCACCCTACTGCGGGAGTTGTCTTTAAAAAAAAAGATTGAGAAAGAGAAGAGAGATTGTAAAAAATGGAATTTTAAAAAAGTGGCTATGAGTTTTTATTGCCAAGTTCTTTTCTCACGGCTTTACTCTTGCAAACTTGGCATTCATCTATTCCAAATTTTGTCTGACGTTCTTAAAGTTGCATTTGTAAGTACTTTAACTTTGACTTTAAAAATCAATGTTTGGCTTCTATGAAACCATTGATTGCAAAAAAAGTCTTGTCTTTAAAAATTAAGTCTTGACTAATTAATTAAAACATCACATCGATTTACGGCATACTGGTCAAGATTGCATTCTCGTCAAGCCCTAGAAACAAATCAGTTATCCACAACAATCGTCATTTACTGGACGGTGTACCACAATAATAACACACGTAAACTTATTATAATACAGAGCACAACATAATCTCAGTTAAATTAACGGTTTAGTGTAAACGGATTGTCTAAAGCTACAATTTGGGCGCCTCAAAGATTTGTGTACGTGTTTTGGTTTGGTGGACGACGTTATGTAGAACGCAGCCAAGTCTTATAATAACGTTAACCATTTTATTTATAGGTAATACGTTTTTCTTCGTTCTTATTTTAAAAATACAATAAAAACAAAGACAAAACACGATAGTTAAAATGATATTACTGATATAATTATGATTAAGGGGGTTATTGTATATACAACGATAGAAAAATAAATTGTTACTGGCTACACCTGTGTAAACGATGAATGTCGATTATTATGACAAAAGCCACCATGTCCGTTTAAGATTCAAGTTGCCTCATATGAAATTTCATCAAAAATTATCACATAGCTTCGGATACCAGAGTGCTTACGTTACGTTAACGTTAGCATATGATTCTTTTCTACGTTTTTACTTAGAATCAGCGATCGGTGAACATAAGTCTAGTAATAATAATAATAATATAGTAATATCTTAGTACAACTCACACGCCGCTATCTGATCCTAAACTAAGCAGAGCTTGTACTATGGAAACCAGACAACTCATAAATATACTTATATATTTCTTAATACATATTATAGATATATAACAACCAGACACAAAATCTTATCCTGAACCTGAACCGAACCCACGATCTCCGGCTTAGCAGTCAGTGTCACTAACCACTAAACCAACAGGTCAGTCTAAAGTAATGACAATTCAATTGATATTTGACACCTAACATCACTATTCATAACGTTGTAGCACCTTTGGCGGGAAAGCAGCAAGTAATTTGTTTATTTGTATCGTATGAATTTTATTATTTTTATTTTTTAAGATGACTCCCGCAATAGGGTACAAGCCATGTGTCGCGGGGGACTTTACAAACATACAAGTCACGGACACAAATTACACCCAGACCCGGAACAACAATTTGTGGATAACACAAAGTGGTGTCCCGTGTGGGAATCAAATCCACGACCTCTTGAGTAGCAGTCAAACATACTCCCACCTCGCCACAGAGGCAGTCTCACAACTTACATCGAAAAAAATACAGAGACCGTTTTTGCACTAAAAGTCACATAATGGACTTGTCTTTGGTTATATGACTGAATTTGTACCATGTATACATGACGCGGTCCAAATTTTACTATTCACATAAAATAGACCTGTGGGTCCAAATTTACTGGTACTTCATTATTTTAACTGTGAAACCGCGACAAAGACATGACAGCTTTAGCGTTTGAATATATTGCAACATTTAAATGTGTATATATCCACAATGAGATTTGAGAGAAGGAATATTTACAGTACGTTATGATAATTGGACTTCATAAGGTGGTTCAAAATAATTGAACACCGACGTACTTAAAACTATTATCTCAAGTAGATTATAAGGGAGGGATCCCACCACCCACCCTCGATCTGTGAATCACCACGATTGAAGTAGTAAGGAAATGCCCTTAATACAACAATCGAAATAGATTGACAGACCGCACTCAAAAAGAGAGACCTGTAACAAAGAAAATTAGTGACAGGTACTCTTACCAAGTCGAGTGGTCGATCCCTCCCTTATAATCTACTTAAGATGGATTTCCGCCATGTAACGCCTGATTCAATCGGTTAACTATTATCTCGATAACATGAAAGCGTGTGTTGGTAGTGTTGCAATTTCTAAATTGGCGATGCTATCCGATGCACGCATCGATTTAGTCTCTTCGAGAGTTCAATTCGTTGCGTGAGACCAACATAATTATTATTTTTAAATGGGTTTTGTTGAAACAAAGCTGAGGGAACATTCCGACTAAACTAGTTTATGAAAAAACTGCATCTAAATATATCCGACGTCTGTACGATGGCACAGATAGAGAGACAGACCTAAATTAAAGATAAGACACCCCTCTTTTTGTATGGGGAACATAAAATTAAGATATAGTTTATATTATTAATTATTTAGTACTTTTAGGTCTGCTCCAAATATCATGTCAACCAAGTGTTACAACGCAGTCTTTAGTGACACCTTGAACATCGTCGATTTTGAGAAATAAAAATGGTTGTCTCTAAAGTCGGTTTACGGACGATAATTTTACGTGATAACGTCATAAGAAAACATTGATGACATATCGCCATTCGCTGTTGCTTAGCAACCAATCAATAACGTGACCGTTGCTAGGAAATCAATAACGGGACCCTTTTTCCTTCGTGCACCCGATCATCGATTTATAAGACGTTATCAGATCTTGGGACAACTCACAAATTGTTATCTGATCACTGACTAGCAGATAACTGATAAACATAGTTATATATTTTTAAATACATACCAACATATTATAGATAAGTAATATCCAGACACAGAATAAACCATTGTGTTCATCAGACAAAGTTTTAACATGAGTGGGAATCGAACCCACGACCTCCGGCTTAGCAGTCAGGGTCACTAACCATTAGACTAACAGGCCAGTCAAAAAAATGTTTGCTGGGGCAACTTATATTAATACTTTTATTAGTCCGACAAACAAAGTTCTAATTATTATAAAATTCATAGTATTTATGAATTTTAAGAACTATTATATAAGTATTTTTTGTTAGAAATGTTATTAGCATTATTTTTTTTTAAATAACTAGCAATATTTGATTGTGGGTCCCACATTACCAGCAATTATGTTAACCCTTCCAGCTAAGTTTAGGGTTCACGTGCGTCGGTAGTATAATGGGTAGGATTCGAACCCGCAACCTCAAGATTGAGTGACCGATGCCTTAGCCATTAGGCTAACGCCGCTAAGTTAAACCGTTCATATTTTTTATACTAATGACACCGTTAATTATCGTATGAATATAAGCAAATCTTTTAAAGTATCAAATTCCTATAGAGAATATGCTTAACTAAGATAAGCATTCAATATTCTTTTGAGCGTTTTAAACGTATCATAAACTTCTTTTGTTAACCCTTGACAAAAAGCATAATCTTATTTAACATTATTTTGTCTCAGACGTAGATATACAAAATAAATGATTTACAATGTCAACGCACCTTCACATCAAAGATAAATAAAATCGATCTCATGAATTTCAAATGCAACCAAAACCTTTATCTAATCCTTAATTCGATCTCGAATTGCTTGAGATTTCGTTCTTTATAGTGAATTCCTCTTATCTATTTACTATCACACGTTTTTGCATTTGCACAAAACAAACAGAATTCAAGTTAAATAAAGGTTTGCATTTTAAATTTTATACGAAAAAAAGAAAACGCTTAAACCCGTCTCGCTTTAAGCGCTTTTGTTCAGCACCGCAAATGGCTAAAACTGCCAACTCTTGATTATTTCCAAGAAAACATTATTCAAATTTGCTAACAGTCTGAAGAGGTATTAAATTCTTCTTAAAACGAAATGATACGGTAAAATGTTTACTTTAAAAATAGTTTAAGTGAACATAAATGTGTTGAGAAAGCTCTGTTACTTAATGTAAATATGCGCATATTTTAATGGTATCACCATTTATATTGTAGATTCTATTTCTACTTGAAATAATTGGTTTTGTATCGAAATCTATAACGAAATCATTTAAATTGTCTTTGTTTTCAATACAAACTTTACTCTGTTATTAATTACTAGCTGTACCGCACAAATTCGTCTGCGAAAATTTTCTCCGTTTTTGCAACATTTCTCATTGCTGCTTTGTTCCTGTTAGTCGATAAATGGGCTATCCAATAGTGAAAGAATTTTTAAATTCGGATCAGTAGTTCCTAAGATTACCGCGTTTAAGCAAACAAACAGACTCTTCAGCTTTATAATATTTACTAAATGTCCCGTGCAACTTCGTATGCGTTAATTTTCCCCGTTTTTGCAACATTTCTCATTGCTGCTTTGTTCTTGTTAGTCGTAGCATGATTTTATATAACCTATAGCCTTCCTCGATAAATGGGATATCCAACAGTGAAAGAATTTTTAAATTCGGATCAGTTTCCTGAGATTACCGCGTTCAAGCAAACAAACAGACTCTTCAGCTTTATAATATTTACTAGCTGTCCCGTGCAACTTCGTGTGCGTAAATTTTCCCCGTTTTTGCAACATTTATCATTCCTGCTCCGCTCCTATTGGTCGTACCGTGGTAATATATATATGGTCTTTAGCCTTCCTCGATAAATGGACTATCCAACAAAAAAAGATTTTTTCAAATCGGACCAGTAGTTCCTGAGATTAGTGCGTTTAAACAAACAAACAAACAAACTCTTCCGCTTTATAATATTAAGTATAGATAGATTGTGAGCTCATAGAACATTGACTATTTAAAACATACGATACTTTGACATATACGTTTGATAGGAAAATGATAATCAAACCATGGAAGAGACCCTAATTCCATTGTCACAAATTCCTAATATTTTTTTTTTAACCTTTTGATGACTAGACGGCTGAACTGATTTTAATAAAATTTGGCATGGAGATAGATCGTATCTTGAAGATTGATAAGTGAATCCTTCACATGTGATTTCTACCAATTTGCGAAACATATGTGTGATGAATTACAGGCAGTACCTCCCATCAAAGAGATGGCTTGTACCCCCGGCAGTGGGAACTTTTCATATGCACGTGAGGACTTCAAAATAGAAAAGACGAAAAGCACATTCGAAGTCCGGTTCAATGTCCATAATCGAGATGGATGCACTATCAAAAGGAGCTTTGGCTGGATCCAATTAGAGCCGAACCGTATAAAATGAGAAGACAAGGAGATGTACATTCATCTGGGACACCGAGATTTTGAATGAGGATGACGATGACAGCTATAAAAAGATAAATGCAGAAAACCTCATCCTTTCAACTACACAAACTAATTATTTTTTACAAGCTATAAACTAAATAAAAAGCTATAAGATAAAACCACACAAAAGGCGAGCTCACTCATTTTTATACTTTTTTAACGCAAAAATACTAATGAACGCAGCAAAATTTAATTAGTACGTACCAAACTGTCCCCTGCGACTTATAAGAAAAAATCTCGTCGAGTGGAACCTTATGTTTACTTAGGACTTTGGTGTATTTTAATAGTCTTATTATTATTTTTTTTTCGTTTAATTTCATTTTGGCCAGTGTTGTGAATGGTGGAACATCTCGTGTTACTGTAAACTTGCGTGTTGTAGTTGCAAATGTGTAAGAAAATTTGATATCTCTAGTTTATTCTTTTGCATTTTTTTTATTTTTTTTTTATTTGGCCAATATTTAAGCACATGCAATTTTTACATTGTAAGTGGATGCTACTATAATGTGCCACTTTAGGTTGATTTATCCAACCTCATGTAGGTACTTTTCTCAAGACAATGGACACACGGTAAAAACAAACGGACAAATGGGCAGGCGGTGACTCGCCACTCACTAGATGGGCCCCTTCTGGCCGCCACTGGAGCTACATGGGTGTGAGCAGCTTGGAGTGTCGAGTGGTGCGGCGCTGATTTCACCATCACGAAGAAGGCTCCTGAGCGGGTTTCCCCGTAGTTATGCCCTTGAAAATGAAACTTCCACCCCCGAGGCTTGCAAGCTCTGGCGATCTCCCTCTGGCCGGCCGGTTAAGATAAGACAGAGTTGAGAGTCTTGCAGGCGCTCTTGGTATTCCACTCCCACCGGCCAGTGAAAGTAAGTGAGAAATGAGGCCCTGGCCGACTCACTGAGGCATCGAGACCGCAGTGTCGCCATGCACATTCAGCTCGCCACAAAGCTGCCCTCATCATCAGCCTATCGCAGTCCACTGCTGGACATAGGCCTCTCCAATTGCACGCCACTTTGTTCTATCTTCGGCTTCTCGCATCCAGCTCCTGCCAGCCGTTTTGCGTATATCATCACTCCACCTGGCTTGAGGGCGTCCTACACTACGTTTGCCAAGCCGCGGTCTCCACTCAAGAACTCGTTTACCCCAACGGTTGTCGGTTCTTCGGCTAATATGGCCAGCCCACTGCCACTTCAACTTGCTAATCCGGTGGGCTATGTCGATAACTTTGGTTCTCTGCCGGATCACCTCATTTCTGATTTTGTCCCTAAGAGAAACTCCGAGCATAGCCCGTTCCATAGCCCGCTGAGCGACTTTGAACTTATGGACCAGCCGTACCGTCAGTGTCCACGTTTCGGCTCCGTATGTCATGACGGGTAGGACGCACTGATTAAAGACTTTAGTCTTTAGACATTGTGGGATCGACGATGAGAAGACTTGACGTAGCTTACCAAACGCTGCCCAACCCAACCGAATTCTCCTGTTCACCTCGTCCTCGAAGTTGTTTCGAGGTACACATATTTTTGAACAACTTCGAGAACGGCGCCGTGCACCGCTGTCGGTTCCGGTAGTACATGTTCATTGAACATGACCTTGGTTTTATCCAAGTTCATCCGTAGGCCGATGCGTACAGAAGAGTCAGCCAGGTCATTCAGCATCCGTTGTAGGTCCTGCAGCGTTTCCGCCATGATGACAATGTCATCTGCAAATCGCAAGTGAGAAATGTATTCACCATTGACGCTGATGCCCCGCCCTTTCCAGTGCAGCGTCTTGAACATATCCTCCATTGCATTCGTGAACAGTTTCGGGGAAATAACGTCCCCTTGCCTCACTCCTCGATGCAATGGTATAGGTTTTGTTTGCTGATTCTGTACTTGGACGGACATGGTGGCGGCTTCGTAGAGACATCTCATCACTTCGATATATCGCCAATCTACTTGGCATCGCTGCAGAGACTCCAGAACGGACCAGATTTCAATCGAGTCAAAGGCTTTCTCATAGTCCACGAATGCTAGACACAGGGGCTGATTATACTCCTGGGTCTTTTGTATAATCTGCCGCACTGTGTGGATGTGGTCTATGGTGCCATATCCGCTCCGAAATCCAGCCTGTTCCGGTGGTTGGAATTCGTCAAGTCTTCGCGCAAGGCGGTTCGTGATGACTCTTGAAAACAGCTTATAGACGTGGCTTAGAAGAGAAATAGGTCGGTAGTTCTTCAGCCGGGTCTTATCTCCTTTTTTGAAGAACAAGACGACTACACTTCTACTCCACGCCTCCGGAGTTCTCCCTTCAAACAGGACAGCATTAAAAAGCTTTTGGAGCTCCCTCAGTACGGGTTTACCTCCAGCTTTTAACAGCTCTGTTGTAACGCCATCCTCTCCAGGGGCTTTTCCATTTTTCAGCTGTTTAAGAGCCAGCACGATTTCGTCAATGTTGACTTCTGGCAGGTCTTCGGTGTAGTGGCGTATTAGAGTGGCTCTAGGACCCTCATTTTCAGGATCAGGTTGAGATGCATGCGAAGCGTATAACCGGCCATAGAAGCCTTCCACTTCGGAGAGGACTGCCGGCTTCGAAGAAACGACTTCATACGACACAAAGCTGCCCTACGGTTTGTGTACTCTTATTTCACCTTCATAAGACATAAGGATTTCAAGAGCTGCTACTATGCCCTCAGAGTGCTGCGTTAATCTCATATAGCCAGACAACGACTAGCCCCAAGGGGTTTTATTATTATTATTTTTAAGTGACGTAATCCATGTAGCACACAGAAATGAAAGCAAACTGAAACATAATCGCAAGCTAATATATTAACATAGTTTTGAAAACTCTGTTTCACTTTGCAATAGAGATAAAAACAGACCAAAATCGAAGGGCCTGACATCTCGAACAGCGACCACAAGATCGAATCCATTTGAAATACGTCATGATGTTGCTTATATAGGATTTGTCGTTACGCATGTCATTCATGTATTACTTGCAAACCGCAAGACGCACAGCAAACGTGGGTGATTTACTCATTTTCTAACCCAGTATCGAAATAATAGGGTTCATACTGGGTGGCGCAAAAGTAAAGACCCTATTTGGTTCAGCTATAACATTTTTTCTAAATTAGAAAACTAGATTTAGATTTTTTTAAATGTATATTTGTGCCATTAAATTTCGTACCATTAGGATTTAAGGATGATGTCTTTTAAATGGTGACCTCCAGAGTTGATACACATTTGAGCCCTATTTATGACATTTTGCATAACTTGCCGTAACACTTCCTGCGATATGTTCGTTATTTCTTGACGAATGTTTTCTTTTAGAGCTGCGAGAGTCTGTGGCTTGTTCACATACACCCGAGATTTCAAAAAACCCCAAAGAAAGAAGTCTGGACTGGTCAGATCGGGTGATCTTGCAGGCCAAGGCAAATCGCCAAAACGAGAGATAACTCGGCCTGGAAAAGCGTCCCTCACTAAGTCCATAGTGTCGCGCGCTGTGTGTGCCGTAGCGCCGTCTTGTTGAAACCAGATGTGCTCCAGCCCCAATTCGTCCAAACTGGGTATCAAAAACTCACGTAACATGGTTCTGTAGCGTTCTCCAGTGACAGTTATCGCATTGCCTCCAGCGTCTTCGAAAAAATAGGGTCCGATCACTCTGTCAACACAGATGCCACACCATACAGTAACTTTTAGTGGGTGTAGAGGTGTTTCTAAAATAATGCGCGGATTATCAGTGCCCCAGAACCGAGTATTCTGCTTATTGACATGCCCTGAGAGATGGAAATGCGCTTCGTCACTCATAACCAATTTTGAAGGAAAATCATCCTCTTCAAGGTTGAGGTTTATGACGCGCTGGCAGTAATCTAGACGAGCTCGGTGGTCAGCAGGCAGCAGCTGATGAGTCATTTGAGTTTTATACGGGAACATCTTTAAGTCTTTCACCAAAATACGCTGCAGGGTCCGTCTGGAAATGCCCAATTGCGTGGCACGTCGCCTCGTTGATGTTTCTGGACACTCTTCCACATCTTCGCGCACAGCATCGATATTTTCAGCTGAACGGCCTGTTCTTGGTCTCCCAGACTTAGGTCTATCCAATGTTGAGCCAGTTGCTTCAAGGCGTGTGGCAAAGCGTCGAATTGTGCGACCAATCGGTGCCGGACGGTGGGGAAATCGTCGACGAAATTCACGTTGTGTTCTTATCACTGATGAATTATTCCGTAAGAACATTGACACAATTATTCCACGTTCTAGGGGAGTAAAACGGTCCAAGTTTATTTTCAGTGTATTTTACATTTGTTCACTACACAATTTTCAACAACAGAATGACAGAAAATGTCATATAAAAAAAAAAAAAAGTATTTTCTTTAGTGCCCGTACTTTTGCGCCACCCAGTATTAGATGTATAGAGAAAAAATTATAAAAAGTTATGTACAGGCCCATCAAAAATCTGTGTGTAACATTGTATTTGATCAATAAAAAAATAGTTTCTTAGAGCTGTACAAGTTCCTCGACGCACTGTAGACGTCGCGACAATTGCCGTAAATCGTATCATATGGGGGGGTTAAATTCGACTTTTTTTTTTACTTTTCTTCTTATAAAGTTAACTAATAATTTGAGATTGTACCATCAATCCTATTAACCCTTCCAGCTAAGAGTGACTTTGTGACATGTCTCGCTGCCGAAGTTGGTAACGACATAGAGCTGGTACCCCTCAGGTCAAGGGTTCTAGTCCCACCTGAGACGATTTTACCTCCATCCATATAATATGTACCTAATTAAAAAAAAAATTGCCCAAGTATGCTTGTAAAAATACAAAAACTAATGTTCAGGGCCAACGTCATCAAAAATCTGTGTTTAAACGGTTTGTGCAACGAAACTTATAGAGCTGTACAACTGTTTATCTTCTTACATTTGAAATGTATGTAAAAACATAGGAGGCTTATTAATTAAAAACTTTATTTTACCAACTTTACGGGCTAACTCGGTTCTATATTTTTTTGATATTGTTTTATGTCAGATACATAAACCAGGATAAGGTGAGTACTGTGGTATTATAAATAAATACCTGCTAGAAAAATTAATTGGAGTCTCATTTTATTTATTACTTTAACCGATGAGAGTAGAGAGTTATTAATAACAACCGAAAAAAGTGATGAATTTCAATGTTATTATCACATTTACCAAAATCATGATGTAATTATTAATAATGATAGATAATTGTTAATAATATTCACCGTAACAGAAAGATGTGGTCGTATTCAAAGGTATGATGCTGAGTGCACATACCTAATTTTATCAAACTCGGAGTTCCCTAAAAAACCTTATTTTTTCATTCATTTATTTATGAGTGAAAAAGGTATGTATTAAAAAAAGTATGACTTAAAAAGTTCTATGCCATAATAATCCAATCGAATTTTGTACCAGTGGAGGTATAATTCTTTTGCCGTACGCCTTTCACTACAGAATTATTATCAAGAATATGCTATAACTATGTAATAAAAATGCAACCAGCTATAGCACCATGCTGAAATTTCAGCAGCGGATAGGGTATGTTATCAGTATTGCACCTAGCAACCCAGCTATTGAAATAGAAAAAGAAAAGTGGCTATGAGTTTTATTGCTAAGTTCTTTTCTCACTGCTTAGCTCTTGCAAACTTGGCATTAAATTTAGAATCATTTTATTGCAAATGTTGTCTGACATTCTTTAACCAAGTGAATAAAGTACTTTGACCATGACTTTAAATCGCAAAAAATGCTTTAAAAGTTACAATAATAATAATAGGTTACGTTTCACTTGGCATATGCTGAACTAGTTCCTATTTTTCGGCTTTTACCTCACTTATTGTTGTTAAATTATATTTAATTTAGTAACTACTTGTTTTTTACACGTATTTGTACTCATTTTTTTTTCATGTTATGTCGAAAATAAATATTTTTTTCTTTCTTTCTTCTTTTACTTCGTACAGTAGGTATTCACCCTGGATGTTTCACACAAAAAAAACAAACAAATATTTGTTCAAAGTCACAAGTCAAAAGTCATTTCTTGGAATTAGCTTGGTTACTATATTCACCCCATAAAATGTATAACTATTTATATTAACTGTTGTCGAAACTTTGTGATACTAGTAGAAATGTTTTCCATTTTAAACTTATTTTTCACAACACGATTTCGGATCACATATATATTCAGTGGTTTTAAAAACATTTTAATTTTATTACAAAAGTTGTTCACAATGTTTTATCTTTGAGCAGTTTAGTTGACGCACTCTCAGACATCCTCTATGAATGTTACAAAGAGTTTTGGCAAAACAACGGTGCGCATACGACATAAATATTCCCGATGTAACATGTTTCAAAAGTTCAAAAGTATTTTGGTACAGTAAGAGCTATAAATCAAGAATTCGAGGGTGAGATTTTTAATATTGAATTCGCAGAAAAATACTAAAGTGAATAATAATAAGGAGGTTGTAAAGGACGCTGAAGTAAATCAAAGGTAGCGAATTCTGTTAGGTCAAGAACCTCATAACCTTCACAAAATATACAAATCTTTTTTGGTTGGAAGATATGTATGTATAAATGTATGATTGTTTAGTTCTTAAGCACATTCATTCGTTAAAGAAATTGTCAAAACCATTTTCATTATGATAAACATGAAATTTCAGATCGGTATCGATCTGAAATTTCAAGTTTGTACACCCAGTAATTTTGGATGTGAGTTGATCTATCATCAGTTAATTAATACAATCTTAAGTAAGAATCTCATTGAAATTAACGCGAAGCTTTTCATCAGACACAGGAATTGCTCGACTCTTCAAATTATTTATTGTACACACAAAAAATTACAAACAATAGTACAAAATACTTAATGATTATGTACAAAGGCCAGTTTATCTTAATATTGAGTTTACTACCAGCAAACTTTTGAGTTCCAGAGTAGGATGTAATGCAGATTAATCAAAAGTGTTAGAATGAAAAAAAGGAAGCTAACATAATAAATATGTAATACGTATTTAAATATGTAGTCTTATGTTATAAAATTGTATAAGTATATGTATATATCTTCATATGGTTGTATAAAAAAACGGATTGCAATCCGGGTGCCGGCAGAAATGTACACTTAACAATTTACGTTGTGCATTTTTGAACATTTTGGAATGGTTAGAAAAACGTTTTTTTTTTTATCAGTATAAAAGTACTATAATTTTCGTGGCTAAATACAATATTCATCTATTGCGCTATCGTACACTAACATGACAATTTAAAAAATGACAATTATATCAAAATATGAAATCACAAATTAAGAAACAAAAATCAAAAAATGAAATTAAAAGAGGGAAGAAATATTTATTTGGACTCGAACCCGGGTCTTCTGGTTTCTAGACCGCCCGATTTCCCATTTGTCTTCCCACCAATCCACCAATCTTACGGTCACGTGATCCTGACGCGAGTTTAACATTTTATACCCATACCAAAAGAGTGTACAACGCCGCTTAAGAAGTTTTCACTTCAAAAAAATGATCAGATGAGATCAATCTTATTCAAGTAGTTTTTTGATAGATTTTGCTGCATAATTTCTAGGTCGATATCAAAAGATCATGTTCGTTCATGTTTTTACACAGCAACCATGGACTCTAAGGGACCTACTCTACCGGCGAGAGAATCGCGACGATTCTGCTCTTCTATCGTCGGGTAGTCTTCACAAACGAGCGATTATTCCGCCAGCGTATCATCGTGACTCGTAACGGAATCGCCGCGTGTTCGCGACGGAATTGAATTGTAGAACACGATCTAAAAGAGTGTTTAGAAATAGGTGGCACGACCATAATAACGCCGACCATAACATTGCAGATACTCTTTGAGTTTATTCCAAGGGATAAACAACCCAAGTCGATAAACACACACGATTTCCTAATTGGCTAAATTACCGATTTCAGTATCAAAGATAAATTATAATTATCAAAGTTTTAAACTTTGATATTTATCAACATTAAACATTTAAACTACGCATGCCCGTACAGAAGTTTGCCAAATGTTCCAATAGCATAGATAAAACTCCAACTTCTCATCTTAATCCTTTCTCCATCCGAACGGAAAATTTACTCACTAAAGTTGCGGCGGCCAGTTTCCCGAATTTCAACTTGTACGTGCTAACTCAAGATACAAATTTTGAGTCAATAAATTGATGGGAATGAGATCCGGTAACATGGGGTTGAAATTATACAGACTTATACTTTTAATGAGATGAGGAAGATGTGAGTTTAAATAATATAGAACTTAGCCGAACTTGGTCGTGTTCGTATTACTGTATTACGGTTCTACCATTGTGATCTACTGAGAAGCTTTGTGATTGTAGAAATCACTGTTCCAGCTATAGCTATCATTGGAAGAGGAAATCTGGTTCTTATGAAGAGAAGGTCCACGTCTTTTTAAGAAGCACAAATAGAAATATTCAACAAAGATAAATTATATAAAAAAATATATCCAGCTTCACACTGCCCGTTCTTTAGATTTAAGCTAAAGTAAGAATAATAATAAAAATAAAAATAAAAAACCCGCTCGCACATAAAATATAGAAACAAGATCCCTTACATAATTATATAATTTCATGCATTCGGAGGCATTAATTAATCTCGATGAACTTAGTAAAGTGCCTCCGACTGCATGAAATTAAATATTTATGTAGGGGACCTTGTTTCCATCGTTTTCGTGCAATGTAAGGAAATGTAATGCTCGTGAGAAGACTCTTAAATTCGGCCGATTTCTATGATTTATCTACTGTTAACTGTCTGTTAACAAAGCTAACTCTAGTAGCGAAACTGTCACTTCGACTTCCAATATTAACAGGCGCTTAGTTCCAGTGAGCCCAATACCTTACGTTTTACAAAGCGATGTATATAAAAAGTTTTTCAATAAGAGCCACTGAAAAGGTAAATAGAAAAGGTTGGTATTCAAACAAACCTTCAGATATAGAAACGAAGGTAAAGGGTATCGTGTAATTATTTCTGTAAATGTGAAAACTTGGAGCTAAACCCTTGACGATTAACAGTAACGGCGAACTTTGTAGATAATTGCCGATTCTCCAAGGCATTCTTTATCGTGCCTGGAATTTGCGTTTGTTTTTTCAAAGATACTTAAATATAACGGTGTTGTTTTATAAATTAAACGTGCGTTCTTTACGGTTATGGGTTGATGGTCGGTTTTATTGGAAACCATAAATAAACATGATTGCGTGTGTGCATTTTGGAGAACCCTCCCCCCCACACGATGAACTGACGACATGGTTAAGGTAGCAGGGAGCCGTTGGATGCAGACCGCTCAAAATCGGTCGCTGTGGAAGTCCTTGGGAGAGGCCTATGTTCAGCAGTGGATGTTTTCAGGCTGCTGTTAATGATGATAAATTTGACAAACTGACAAAATGAACGTTACTCTTTTGAAATTATTGGTTTTTGCCGTATATTATTTTTAAAGATTTTTTGTTAGATGATCTTGTTAGCCCCTCCAGCTAAGCTAAATTACTTGTGATAGGAATGGATTGACGTCAGTAATATAATGGATAGGATTTAAACCTGCGACCTCTCGATGGCGAGTCCAATGCCTTAACCATTAGGCTACCACCGCATAGTCAACAATTTCAAAAAAAAACTATCTTCAACAAGACTAAAGGTTTATTATTTTCGGAACGGCTGTGCACATTTTTATTGAAAACTAAGAGCCATTGACAACCGTGATAGACGTTAGTTTTCACATTTACTGAAATACAGTACTCAGTGGCGACTAAGCAAATCAAGATATCGGCGGGATTAAAAACGTCACCCCTGCGGGTTACAATGTTATTTCTAACTTTCCAAGTTAGTTAATACACATTGTATATAATGTATACAGAACACAAATTAATATAACAAACCACAGAAGTACGTGAGGCCGTGGGCCGGGCATTTGTGTAGTTGAAGGGATAGCAGGTGGAGTAAAAGTGTCCTAGAGTGGAGACACCGAGAGGCCAAACGAGACCGTGCAGGTAGACCACCAGCCAGATGGTTCGACGGTGTAAGAGCAACCGCTGGTCATTTATCGCAACAACAGGGCCTTTTTTCGATTTTTTTTCGTTTTCGCGGCAAGCCTTTAATAAGTTATTTTTCATTGGCTGTACCTTTTGTGAACTAGACTATATCCTATTCTAAATTCTGAAAAACGCCGAAACGCATTTTTAATATTTTCAATCTAAAAGCCAAATACGAAATTCCACAAATCTAACTTTAAAACTGATAGAGTTTCATACAAGTTTGCAACTCCTATTTCATCCCTTAGGGGTTGATTTTTCAAATAGTCCTAATCGGATACCTACATTATTTAAAGAATACGTCTTTTATATTTCAAGTCTTTACAATCAGCGGTTTAGTCTATACGTTGATCCATCCGTCAGCCAGGACAAAGAACTTTAAATATATAGATTTTACGGCAACTGTCGCACCATCAACTGCACCCCCGAGGACTTAATACTTATCTGTGAATTTCGTAATAGAAACTAACCTTTTCTATTCTCAGTATTTTGGTAGTATTCTACAATATAATAGCAGAAAATATAATATAAGGTACACAACTCATCAGTAATGTGACTCTCTCGTGATACCAAGCGATTCAGTTACGAAAAGCCGTAATGATTATGTGAATGAGTGGTTTGTTGTGTGGCTTCAGTGATAGAGAAAATGTTTTCTATCTCATGCATTATATTTTAAACCACAAAAAAAGTAAAATCGTGGTATCTGTGCAGTATTGACCGATCTATCCTAATATTAATATTACATTATTTGGGAAAGGCACTTTTTATAGTAATACTGGTAAGATAAGAGAAATATATATGTTTTTTATCGCGATAATTCTCGCACATCACGCACACCGACATTCACGCAGACGAAAGCTGAAGCAACAACTAGAAGCGAAATTAATGAAAATAAACATGTTATCATATTGTAGCAGTATCTAAATTATATTTTCACTTCCAACACGGGTCGGACGGGTCTTGTCTGTTTGTTGAATAGTACTGAATCTTTAAACGAGTAGACAAACCCCATAGGCAAGTCGAATAAACGCTAATCGAATAAGTAGTTGCGCGTGCAAAACAGCATTTTTTTTTTCTAATAATAATATCTTAGGACAACTGACACAATCGCGATTTAAAGATTGCGATTTTTATACATATTGGATATTTAGATAAGTTTAAACTTTAATAGACAACTATTGATACTATATATTGTTACCTTATGGCACAGGTAACTAGTGTAGTACGTATCTTATCAATTTGTATTTTAAGAGCCGTTAAACAATTATGTTTGGCGAGTATGAATGTAATAAATATCTATACTAATATTATAAAGCGGAAGAGTTTGTTTGTTTGTTTAAACGCGCTAATCTCAGGAACTACTGGTCCGATTTGAAAAATTATTTTTTTGTTGGATAGCCCATTTATCGAGGAAGGCTATAGGCTATATAACATCGCGCTACGACTAATAGGAGCGGAGTAGCAACGAGAAATGTTGCAAAAACGGGGAAAATTTACGCATACGAAGTTGCGCGGGACAGCTAGTAAGTTTATAAAATAATAAATCAATAAAAAAAAACAACGCTATCTGATCCCAAACTAAGTAGAGCTTTACAGAAACCAGACAATTGAAAAACATACTTATATATTTCTTAAGATTTCTAATTACATATATATTATAGATAAATAACACCTAGACACAGAATAAACTATTGTGCTTATCACAAGAAGTTTTATCCTAGGTCGGGATCAAACCCACGACCTCTTGCATAGCAGTCGGATACAATCCCACCGCGCCACAGAGGCAGTCAAAAATATGAAATTTACAGTTATGCGCGCGCAATGATCAGCATTTTGGCGTCATTCTATTCGATTGTCATTCTATTATATTATAGTTCATTCTACTTGTCAACAAGGGGCTGAATAAAATACCATTATTTTTGTTTGAATTTTAATTTCCTGACTATTCAGCTATTTAAATATGATCAACTTTTCAAGCTTCATCCGACCGCGGCGGTTAAGAGTTCCGTGTATCTATTGTGGCAAAATGTACAGTTCAATATTTTGATGAATAGCATCATGTGAGATGTCAATTCAATTGTGAGCGTGACGGAAAGGTATATCAGTTACTTAACAAATGTTTAGAAGTCGATTTTTTTGCTTCTATGGTAGTTTTTATCTCACTCAGTCGTGTGTACCTTATTTATTCCTCATACATTTTCGTTTACACTCAGACCTTACACCAATCCACGCCCGTATAGCCTAAAGTTGGACATTAAACTATTATTACAACGCTCTATTATGAAAATCATTATCACAGGTATTTAGACCTTTTGCAACATTTGTGCGAAATGCTTATTACGACAGCACACATTCCAGTATTTTAGTCTTAAATTTAATTATAATCTTCTGTTATCTTAAAATGTTTCATATTTTCATAATTTCTATTGTATTTATTATCCGTCCTGCATATCCCAAAAGTAAAATGTTTGTTTGTTTACTAAATGAACACCGGACAGACATAAGGATCTGCGAGCAACGTCACTACGTACTGCCGCTTCTTAAAGGATTACTGTTTTCGAAAAATCTCACCTCTGCTATGTGTCTCAAAGAGCACATAAAGCCGACGTTTCTACTGTTTCTACCTGGTCTGGGTCCTAATTCACTATCTTTATTTCATCGTCGTGAAATGGCCGTTGCGCCTTGCGCGTTGATGCATTTCTAAGCGCAGCTCTCTACCGCGCATGCGCGGTGGACATATTTGAGCGCACCGCCCATGCCATGCGCCAGTTCTCACGGCCATTTTACGACGACGAAATAAAGACAGTGAATTAGGACCCTGGTCAGATTTTCGTGATAGTGAAGGACTTCAAGCGTATTGTTAGATACTAGACAATTACATTATGGTAGACAACTACACTGTGGCGCGGTGGAAGTGTGTTCGACTGCTATGCAAGAGGTCATTGGTTCGATTCTTACACGGGACACCACTTTGTGTGATCGATAAATTGTTGTTCCGAGTCTGGGTGTACTTTGTGTATGTGACTTGTATGTTTGTAAAGTCCCTCGCGACACAGGGGTTGTACCCTATTACGGGAGTCGATTTTAAAAAAAAAAAGATAACGTTCTCCAATCTATTGACCGACGGCATTAATGTTGCTTAAGCCTAGCAGAGTTTCAATTTTCTTAGTGATAAAACCCCTGAGTGACAGATACCTTAAAATTGGTTAGTAGAACTTTATTATAGCTATAATTCCGTTTGCTTTATTTCAAATATTACCTAAATTAAACTATGTTTCAATAATCAGATACGTCAGTAAACATTTCACAAGTAAACAATGGAACCAACCGTATTCCCACTAATAACGTGTTAAAGAGACATCGTCACTAAATTATGTCCGAAAATACAATTTTGTAGTTGTTTTAAAACCTAGTACACACTACTGTAGTAATTAGTAAAAAGTCCAAAGGTTTTTTTACCCGACTGTAAGGAAGGGTTATGTTTTTCACGCGTATCCTGTATGTATGTATGTAATATTTTTTATTACCTGATATCTCACAATCCACTGAACGGATTTATACAATTAAGACGTCGTTAGATTCGTCTTGATCGCCCAAGTATTCTTAGTGTGACGTTTGAAAAATACAATCATGGCGGCTGCGAGATGTCAAAATAAAGAGGTATGAAAAAAAAAAATTGTTTTGAATTCTGAAATGTGGGTATCAAAGTAAAGGGCTCCTCTTAAGCATTTCAAAAAGGTATAACATGATTATGACTGTATACTAAAAAAGTTAGTTAGCAACCATTCTTTTTTCAATTTTCAATACTTGACAAATGCTGTGATAAAAGTTAGTTGTTACATCGGTTACAACCTTTAACCACCAAAAAGTATTAAATAAAAAAATAATTATTGGATTTGATTAACTGAATTTAATAATTATTTGATGTAATACTTAGTAATGTGCCTCCGACTGCATGAAATTATAAATATGTAGGGGATCTTGTTTCCATATTTTTCTTGTGCAGACGGGTTTTTTTTATTTTTATAATTTTTTTTTTTAGCCTTATTTTTATACTACTTAAGGTAGGTACCTACCTTAAGTAGTATAAAAAAACAGCTAGGAGTCAGTCAGCCTGGGAGTCTGTTGGAGCTGAATAAAACTATTCCGCAAGGGGCACACATAGTGTGATTTTTAGTTGGTTCTAGTCCAGGGGTTCCTTTTATAACGTAACGTAGGGGAGGACTAAGAAAGGATTTTTGAAAATTCACCCCTAGGGGGGTAAACGGGGGTGCAAAGTTAGCATGAAACTTTGCCGTTAACATATTTTGTAGCAGATTTTGCCAGATTGTTAGCATCCACGCGTTCGAAGCCACGAGCAAAAGCTAGTGTTAATATATAATGCGACAAAATATATTATATAGAGAAATAAGAAATAAGAATATTAATCTTATTTCTCTATCTAGTCAAAATCAAAAGAAAAAGTAAAGAATTACAATTTTATATAATACTAGCGGCCCGTCCCGGCTTCGCACGGGAGGACACGGGAAACCTCATTTCTTTAGTAATTGCGACTATAAATTGAAATGTAAGCTGTCCTATCTCTCAAGTTGGACTAAACTGCATATTGTGTGCAAATTTGAACGAAATCTGTTAAGCGGTTTAGGAGTCCATCGCGGACAAACATCGTGACAGGAGATTTATATATATTAAGACTAGCTGTCTCGTGCAACTTCGTCTGCGTAAATTTTCCCCGTTGTTGCAACATTTATCATTGCTGTTCCGCTCCTATTGGTCATAGCGTGATGTTATATAGCATAAAGCCTTCCTCGATAAATCGGCTATCCAACAGAGAAAGAATTCGGACCAGTAGTTCCTGAGATTACCGCGTTCAAACAAACAAACTCTTCAGCTTTATAATATTAGTTTAGATAAAAAAAGATTTGATTAAATTGTTTACTTTCAGTTAAACAAACACCTTCTATTTCCCTTTAAAACAATTGCGATCATCTGTGTCCTCGAGCGATGGAAACCAAACGAGTTTTTTTCTCGTGAAAACATGGCTTTATGTTTGAAAATACAATTGCAGCGGTTATTAATTCTATACCACATGTTATCTGCTCACGCAGTGGTTGGCAATCGGGGATTATTTTGTTTTGGTAGCTTCGCAGTAATTTGAATTCATTTTGCAGCTGATTTTAATTCGATTTATTGATTGGGTTTGATGCCACATCACAGCGGTACGAGTCGTGTGTATTTTATTAATTGGTTCTGTTCAAAAATGTAATTGTTGAGGTACAATTTTAGTGTGATTGTTAACTGCTATATGTAACTTCACCACTTGGGATTATATGAAACAAAATGTCTGCACCACATCAAAATTAATTGTATTTTTTTTTTAATTGGGATCATTTTTAGGGTTTCGTAGCCAAAATGGCAAAACGGAACCCTTATAGTTTCAACACAAACAACACTGTTTGTGCTAGGAGGCTGTAATTTTGCATGGATACACATATTACGTACGCCGACAAAGTAAAAGAACACAATTTTTTTTAGGGTACCTCCCCTATTTGTAAAATGGGGGTGTGATTTTTTTTCTCACCTACCCCATCGTGTGGAACATCATTAGATAGGTCTTTCAAAAACGTTTGGGGGTTGAAAAAACAATTTTTAGATTTAGGGATCCGTTTGTAAAATAATAAGCTTTAAAATGCAATTTTTTGTTGGGTACGTGAACAAAAATCAGGGTAGTAGTTTATATAGTAAAATTAAAAGGAAAACTCACGTTCCTTTGCAAAATATTATTATGTAGATATAATGTTGTAAGTATGAAATAAAAACAACAGAAAACCCACTTCTGAGCCACATTATTCGGATAGAGGGGCACTACGGAACCCACCATTGTGCGTGGTCCGACATGCACTTGCCCGATTTTTATATATCTACATATGTTAGATCAACTAATTAAGAATAAAGAAGAATAGAATAGAATATAAAATTTTATATTCTTTAAAAATATATCTAGCAATGTGGGATTATGGGTCCCACACTACCAGCAATCCTGTTAACCCCTCCAGCTAAGCTCAATGGCTTGTATTAGGAGTGAGTTCACGTCGGTAGTATAATGAGTAGGATTTAAACTCGCAACCTCACGATTGCGAGTCCAATGTCTTAGCAATTAGGCTACCACCGCTGTTGTTGTTTTTTTTTTATACGACTCTCGCAGTAGGGTACAAGCCTTGTATCGCGGAGGATTTTACAAACACACAAGTCATGGACACAAAGTACAGAGTATACCCGGAACAACAATTTGTGTATCACACAAAGTGGGAGAATTAAACCCACGACCTCTTGCGTCTCAGCCATAAAATTATATTTTTACTTTATAGTAGTTTAAAATCTTAAAAGCTATCTAAAACATCTCTTCTTACGAACAGCATTAAAATTGGTAAGTTTGTCTGTAGATACTAATTAAAAATAAATTACCCAAAAAAAATTATGGCCTACTAGCTGACTGACGAAACTTCGTCTGCGTCAATTTTAACCCGTTTTTGTGACTCATATAAGAACATTCAAATCATATATAAAAAAATACTTTATGTTCTATTCTCATATCAACAAAATTTGCCAAAGAAAATTAATTAAATCGGTCTAGGCGTTTCGGAGGAGTTCGACCACAAACACCGTTACACAAGATATAGTACAAGATACAGTCGTCGGCGCGCTGCCTTACACCCTTCGGCGCTCATGTCTATTCTGATGTAAACAAGGATCTCATATACTTTTGCTATGTTCGTGCGTCCGTCCCCAGGTTAGCTCGGAGACCCTTAGTATACATTATATTAGAAGAAAAAGATGTCACTCCCTTAATTGGAATAAATCAACTCTATTAGAAAAAGAATATGTCAGTCCCTCAATTGAAATGAATCAACTATAACGAATTATCCATGAAATTCGTCAAGTCGTTTGATCAAAGAAATGGACATACCTACAAAATTTATACTAATATTATAAAGCTGAAGAGTTTGTTTGTTTGAACGCGGCAATCTCAGGAACTACCAGTATGAATTGAAAAACTCTTTTTCTGTTGGCTAGCCCATTTATCGAGGAAGGCTATATTACATCACGCTACGACCAATAGGACCGTTTTGCAACATTTTTCATTACTTCTCCGCGTAATGAAAAATGTTGCAAAAACGGAGAAAATATACCCATACGAAGTTGAGCGGGACAGCTAGTTAGATATATTTCGGGACTTAGTCGCGTTTTGAATTATTTGAAGGTATACCCGTGACCACGATCGGTGCAATTCGATCGAAACGTCGGGTAAATAAAAGGTTCGTACCTTTAAATAATTCACGCGATTAAGTCCCGAAATACATCTAATATACCTACAAAAGCTCGAAAAAAACCAGCAGACAAACGCTACCTCGTCTTCTTACGTAACAAGAGTGTTCTTAAAATAAATTGCACATATAGTACAAGTACCTCCAAAATACTAAGTAAATGTGGTTCTAAGAAAAACACATTTTCCGGAAGAAAGCGTCGAGGAAATTTACGTCGAAAAAGTAATTTATTTTTTATTTTGAAGGCGAATTAAACATTGCCAGAATAGCTGATATTTTTTTTTTACGTTTGTTTTTTGTAGCCATGCTTATCATTTTGTTTCCCTTGTTGCCCGTGGTCTGTCTACTAGGCACATGCATTCAATGGTGTTTTAGTAAAAAGGTTTAGATAGGTTACAAGTGCTCAAATAGTGACACCTTAAAATCTATTTAATTGACCAAATGAATATGAAAGCAACGGATTACATTTTTCTCTTTTTCTCTCGTGATAATTAAATCATGCTTTCCTACTTTTACAACTTTTTTTTAAATAATGTGATATCAAAGATCGAATGTTGTTTATGTAACCTATCTACACCTTTTTAGGGTTCCTTAGCCAAAATGGCAAAACGGAACCCATATAGTTTCGCCATGTTCGTCCGCAGCTTTGCTCAGAGACTGTTAGTGCTAGAAGGCTCTAATTTTGCATGTATACACAAATTACAACATTTTGTTTTAGGGTATTTCATAAGTAAAGTGGGGATGTGATTATTTTTCTCACCTACCCCATCGTGTGGGGTAACGTTACATACATAGGTCTTTTAAAAATGCTTAGGGGTTGGTAAGAGCATTTTTAGATTTAAGGTTCCGTTTGTGAAATTTTAAGATGTAAAGTGCAAATTTTTGTTAGAGTCAAGTGTCCCTCCCCCTGCCAGCTAAATGATTGATGTTAATGTATGTACACTACAATGTATGTTAATTGTATGTGAAAAAAACATGGTAGTAGTATATATAATGAAATTAAAAGGAAAACTATCACAGCTAAGAAGGCTTTACAAGTTTACGAGTAACAGCTGATCAAATGTGAAGTAGGTACGAAATTTCATTAGGGACCAATTAGGTACAAATTCCATTAAAAAATATTATTAAGTTTAACGTTGTAAGTATGAAACGAAAATAACAGTCATCCCACTTCATAAGCCGCATTATTTGGATGGAGAGGGGGGGGGGGGAGAGGCGTGACTACGAAACCCAATATTGTGCGTGGCCCGACATGCATTTGTACACTTGGCCGGTTTTTACTTAAAACTTGAATTTCATCTAAAATTGTTTAGTGTTTTGCGATAGTGATTGAGTAAATAATGTAGCCTTGCCTATGGATTCATTGCCAAAACTTATCACACTACCAATAAGGTAGTTGATTCTGGTATTTTTTTTCAATAGTACCGTGGTAAGTAGTTAGTTTTGAGAAACTAAAAAACTAAGTTCTGTGGATAAAATATTTTGATTTAATCTTATCAAAGAATTCTGCACCAGTCTTTATACAAAGTTTTATGCTTCCGAACCAATTTCCGAAACATTTTTCTCAGTCACGGTCTTCTCGCACGCTGCAACAACAACAACTGTAAGGAAGGTGAGCCAAGACTCTGGTCGGTGTGGTGTCCAGGAAGTCCCTCTTTTGAGCGTTGTCAAGGTGAAGCAGTACTCCGCGCAGCCCGTTGTTCAGTCGCTTGTTGCATTTGCAGTTGAAGTCACATTTAAAATCGGAGAAAATCATCGCACTAAAATGTTCTCAATGCAGATCCATTTCAAATGAGACACAATATTTTTTTTTTCTACTACAACGATTCAAAATCCTAATTAATATACAATAAATAAACCAATTTGATTTTAAACTTTATTAACATTGAGGCGAAAGCAACCGAACTAACCGCTTCTATACTAGGTGCAGATACGGCATATGTAAAGAATGCACTGGTTTTATAAAGAGGCGTTTAATAAATCAGACTTTTCTATCCACGTGGGAACTGCAATTTCATATATTATGAAAGTCGCAATAAAACTCAAGCCACTGTAGACACATTCTTGAGAAATTGAATTTTATTAAACGACCACCGTTGTATGCGGGAAGTGCAAGAGTGGTAAATTTGTGTAGACGTATAAGCTTATTTATTTATTGTACAAGGGATACATAAAAAAATGGTTGTATGTAAAGTCGGCTTACGGAAGAAATTTACGTGATAACGTCCTAAGAAAACATTGATGACATTGTAATAAACAATCATGTCTGTAACAGCTTTAGTGAACCTCTGTAGCCTATCAGCAGGCGGAATCGCGTGAGCGTTGCTACGCTACTACTTAGCAACCAACCAATAACGTGGCCGTTGCTAAGTGAGTGCTTAATACAACAAATCAATAACGTGACCGTTGCTACGTGAGTGCTTAGTAACCAATCAATAACGTGATCGTTGCTATGTGACTGCTTAGCAACCAATCAATAACGTGACCATTGCTACGTGACACTTTATCGCGCGTGCATCCTATCATTGATTTATAAGACATTATCACGTCAACGTCAAAAAACCTTAAGTATTGATAAAGAAAGATACTAATCATTTGCGCTATTTTAATTATAAAATTAGTAGATAAACTGCCTCTGTGGCGATTTTGTTGTTCTGAGTCTGGGTGTACTTTGTGTCCGTGACTTGTATGTTTGTAAAGTACCCCGCGACACAGGACTTTGTAACCTACTGCTATTCTATTTATTTCATACATAATGAAGGAGCGATGATATATGCCTGTTTAGCTGTACAGGCCTTGCATGTATATATGCTGACTAGCATGCACGCTACTTCTGTTTTAGTGGCATGTGTATTTTTGCACTAAAGCTCCTGTGATACATAATGTACGTCTTTTTATAATACACTTTTGTTACACGATCTGTACCTATGTAATTATGAAATTATAGAAACTTTTCAAATACATTTTGGTAATTACTTCATCGCATTAATACACATTATTAACAACTAGGTATTAATCGCGATTTATTTAGGTAATGGTGTTGCATTACATTTTATCAATGTATCCTGTTCTTTATCGTTTTAGTTCCTAATGCACAAATGATTTGATAATTCTATAGATTTAAAATCGTAACAATAATGTAAATAAAACTTAGATATTAAGGTTGAAAATGGACATAATGTAGTTTTCCCATAATTGGGTATTGTAAAGTATTGTACTTTTAGTATTGTAACGTTTTTATTGCTATTTTAGTTAGCATTATTTTAAAAAATCATTACTATCAAGAATTAATCGATGGAAAAAATATATTCGACAAATTGACCAATAAAATAATACTGAATCGTGTTGTTCATATTTTGTAAGGAAATGTCAATCTGTACGTTGGAATCGATCCAAAAATAGTGCTTTATCGGATACAGCTTAGCTGAAACGATGACGATAGTACGAGTAGTAATGAAAAAAAAAATAGCTCTTAGAAGTGAAATGTGTTACATACAAGCTGTTGCCCGCAATTACGTTCGCGTTGAAATTTAAAAAAAAAACAAATATCTTAAGGAAACCGAATATTTTTCCGGGTTAAAAAGTAATAATATTAATACATTAACTTAAAATTTGTCAAATTTTAGATAATATCATATTCAAATGCGAAATCAAATTATGTCATAGAATCAAAACGAAAATTAACAAAAAAAAAATTAAAAAAAAAACAAATGAGATATGGCACCATCTCGATGTTCCACTGCTGGGCACGGTCTCTCCAATAGAACCTACTTAGTGTAGATCCTGGGGGTAATTTCCATAATCGCCACGCTTAGCGCGCGGATTGGCGCCATTAAGCCACCTTTTTACGTAAAACATAATTGGCACCATGAACCATTATTATTCATTCATAGGCCGACCATTAAAACATAAACAGTTTTTCGTAGTTTCTGAAAAAAGTAAGATTTTTTAAAACAGTGTTATATTAAAGTGCTATTCCACATAGGTAGACAAATTTCATGCAAATTCGTTCAGCTACTTTTCCGTGATTGAGTAACAAACATTCATTCATTCAAACTTTTGTATTTGTACACGCGTATGACAGTCAACGCAGCCAGCCAACAAGGCAGTTTTGGTGACAGTCACAAATATCACGAGCTATCTAATCCAATATATTTTTTAAAACAGTTCTTTGCCAGCTGTATGTATAAGCTATGTACCGTAGAAGGCTTATAAAGCTAAGCACTAGGGGATAAAATAATTCAAAAGATGCGTGAAGAAGGTAAAGACAGCCGCTGCTGCATATAGTGCTGTACTGTCTGGCCTTGCGTTTGATGTTAACATTAGGTGGAATGGAGCCATTTGCTTACCTATTAATAACAAAAAAAAAATCCTAAACATTGTTTCGTAATATTCAATTTAAATGACGCTCTCAAGTTGCCATATTCCAAAAGATGTAGGTGATGTAGAACATATTAACATAATCAGCTCCTGTTCCGAGATCAAGTCCACGAGCCGAAGTTTAGTATCAGGTCTATTGTAGTAAAATAACAAACATCAAAGTATCATCCTCACCATCTTGATACTTGGCAATCCATTGCAATGCGCTTCAAATATAATTTTCTGACACGCACAACTATCTAAATAGTGGAACCAATTGTCGCCAGCTGTATTTCTGGATTATTAAGACAAACAGCTTTTTCTTTTCTAAAAGATCGGTAACCTACTTATGCCTCTGGAATACGAAACCTCGGAACGCTTTCTGTACAAAATATGAATTTTGAATAACCCTGGAAGATGTCTATGGACGCACAGACCCTCGAAGTATGTGTAGGTTTTCAGCTGTACTCTGTATTTTGTGCAATTGCTCTTTCAAGTCATGTTGGAAAACTTCACCATTATTTTCTTGCGATTCCTCTTAGTCAGCAAATGTTGTATATCTCGTCTGTTTTCTTTCTCTGCAAGACTTGTCAGCCGCATGGCCGCCGCTGTTGTTCCAGTTTTTATCAATCTAAACGACATGTTACGCTATGTTGGCTGACGCCCAAACAAGAGCACTGCCTTTATAGTATGCCGATTTCATTTTGTTATTTTTTATATGGACATAATAACGCTGTATTCTTTCCTCCGGGGCAGTGCTTACTTGTAGGTGCTATTCAGTTATGTTTCTTTTATGTTATTTTGTCTCCAATCTCCTTTTAAAATGCTATGTCCTTTTAAAATGAGAATTTGGAGGATGAATTGAGATTGCAAGAGTTAACATGTGAATGTGATTATTGTAATACATTCCTGTATATTCACTTATAGAAAGTTTCAGTAGGTACCTACTGCGTTCAGTCAAGCTGAAAATGAATCAGAATCAGAATTGTTTATTTGTTAAACATAGGTTGGTTATAAAAGATCTTAATATTATTAGTTCGCTATGTTTTGCCATTAAGGCATACAAAAGTAAAAATCGGACATAATGAATAAAACTTAGAATACGTAAACGAATACAAACACAAAAACATTACAAAAATTAGCAATCTTAAAAATAAAAACTTAAAACATTATTACATAAAAATATAGCGCACGATTAGAACGATTAGTGACTGGTCATCCAAAAACTCACTTACGGGATTATAAAATTTTTGAACTAATAGCTCCTGACGCTTTATTTTGAAAATATGTTGGGACCACAGATAATATAATACTATACTATTAGTTGGGACATACATTTTATCTCTCTTGATATTTTATTATAAATGCCAATGAAGCTTTTTGTCATTAATTATTATTCTTAAGCATCCTGCCGACAAATTTATTATCTTAGGAGATTTTAATCAACCTAATATAGCTTGGCACCCAAGGATCGAAGATTGCGCCCTGTATCCGAGTAATTTGCACGGTGATTACCAGATACATCTAATTGACAGTTTAAGTATATGTAGTCTTCGCCAATATAACGGTAATCATAATATTAACACTAGGATACTGGACCTCATATTGTCTAACAGCGAAGTGCTTGTTACTTGTTGCAATGATCCTCTTGTACCTGAGGACCCACATCATAAGGCACTATGTGTCACTGCTGAATTTGTCCAGCTACATACTTTACCTATCCGTCCGCAAACTAAATATTTGTATCGCTTGGCTGATTATGAGGCAATAGGAAAGGAGCTAGACAGCGTGGACTGGCGTACGGAACTCAATTGCAGAACGATGGAAAATGCCGTTACATATTTTTATGACATTATTTACTTATTACGTGACACTTACATACCGACGGAAAAAAAAGCTTTAGTTTCTAACTATCCTAGGTGGTATAATAAACCATTGATCAAAGTTATTAAGGAAAAAGCTAAATTTCACTGTAAATTTAAGAAGTACAAAAACGTTTCTGACTATCAATCTTTTATAATTTTACGGCAAAGGGCCAAGGATTTGGAAAAAAAGTTATTTGACGACTATATAGGAAAAATTGAATCTGACATAAACTGTAACCCACGAGCATTTTGGACCTATGTCAAATCTAAAAAGCAAACGAATTCTTATCCATCAGTACTGCAATATGGACAGCACTCTTCAGGAGATGGGGAAGTGATTTGTAATATGTTCGGTGACTACTTTTATTCGAATTTTCAGGAAGAGGGGAACGATTTGAGTAACATGCAGGACCTTGCGGAACAAACCAAAAATGAACTCATTAATGCGGATATTCACTCTATAGAGATACGAAATGATGAAGTGCATAGGTTATTAAAACATGTAGACTTAAACAAATCGGCAGGCCCAGACAATATTCCGCCAGGTTTCATTGCTGCATGCGCTAAACACTTAACCGTACCGATTGCAATATTATTTCAACGGTCGCTTACTACTGGGATAGTGCCTGAGATCTGGAAGTCGGTATATGTAACACCAATCCTGAAAAAGGGATCACGATCTTGTGTTGAAAATTATAGGCCGATTTCTAAATTATGTGTGTTTGCTAAAACTTTGGAAAAAGTTGTTTACAGGCAAGTTTACGCGGCCCTTAAATCTGGTTTTAGTGAACACCAACATGGATTTTTAAAAGGTCGGTCTACCACATCAAATTTGGTTCTTTGCAGCGATTTCCTAACGGAGTCTATGTCGCAGGGGTCACAGGTGGATGTTATATATACCGATTACAGCAAATGTTTCGATAGGATAGACCATAGGATCCTGATGCACAAACTTTTACGTGTGGGTATTAGAGGCGACTTATACAGATGGTTTAAATCATACGTAGAAAATAGATGTCAGACTGTGGTTTTGTATGGATATACATCTAGACCCATGCGTATTCCTTCTGGGGTTCCCCAGGGATCTTTGCTAGGTCCTCTTCTCTTTAACATTTTCATTAATGATGTAGCCACAAATTTTCAGTATTCCAAAATATTATTATATGCAGATGACATAAAAATTATGAAAAAAATAGATACACCCGAAGACACACTTCTCCTTCAGAAAGACCTAGACCGCTTTGAAGCTTACTGCAAAGTTAATAGGATGGATTTAAATATCGCGAAGTGCTACGTATGTACATTCACCCGTAGACCTCAACCTGTTTCCTACAGCTATAGCCTCTCAAACACATCACTCAGTAGAGTCAATCTGATCAAAGATTTAGGTGTTACTTTTGACTCGAAACTTCTATTTGACGCACACATTGATAATATAGCAATTAAGGCTTCAAAGGCACTAGGTTTTATTATAAGGCTTTCGTCTGAATTTAAGAGCATCAAAACTATAAAAATTCTGTATTGCTCATTCGTTCGTAGTCACCTTGAGTATGCATCACAAGTTTGGAATCCCAATTACAACACCTATATTGACAGGTTGGAACGCATACAAAGAAAATTTATGAGGTTTATTCAGTACCGTTCAGGAACCTATTTACCGGACTATGAAAGTAGATGTAAGAAATTTCATATTTTACCTCTTCACCAAAGAAGAAATATAGCTGATTTAACATTTCTTTTTAGTATTGTTAATGGATCAACTGACCTTCCCGAGTTGATGAATAAAATAGGCCTGTGTATACCATCCAGATTTTTGCGTAATCCAAATCTTTTATACATACCTAGGGTTACGACTACGTATAGACAAAACTCATACCTAATTAGAGCATTCCGTAATTATAACGCGACGATTCGTGATGTTGACATCGATCTCTTCAACACCAGCATCCTTAAGTTAAGAAAAACCTTAACAAACCACTTTTTTTCATGACACTATACTTTGGTTTTGGTTTCTCCTTTTTTTAGTATTTATTTTTTATGGTATCTTTCTTTTGTGTTGTATAATTAGTATTTATTTTTTATGGTATCTTTCTTTTGTGTTGTATAATTCACATATGTCTTTAGTTTAATAAATTCATTGTCTACTGATATAATTACTATTGTATATATTATGTTCTATTAGCGAAAACTTTTAATTGGCCTTCTTTATGTTATTTGTTATTCTTAACTATTGTGTTTAGCTGTAAGTTTTCTTAAATTTTTAAATAAATAAATAAATAAATTAATGCAGTTTTACATTTTAAGGTACAAAGTTGATTTGCATGTACTTATTGGGATTTTCTTAACACTTGATGGCTTTTCAAACAGATGTGTATTAGACTTTTAAATAAGTCTGTTAAATTACTGAAACCAGGATCCACCCTGTAGTCGACTGATGTAGTCTCAAATGATGATAATGATTAGGTTTACACATTAATACATACATGTAATAGAAATGATTCAGTGTAATGAAAATATAAGCATAAATGTATCAAAATAAACCTTGATATACCTAGACAGCCCAAGGGCATACACATTTCCTCGAAATGTTTGAAAATTGAAACCAGCGTTAGTAAAACTACTTCTGTATGTAATGGAACCTACGTTCGCACTTTGAAAATCTGGCATTTATCTGCTGGGAAATACAGGCGCTGTGTGTTATATTATTAAACAAGTAAGCTGCTTAGAACTTAGAAACTTTAACACCGAACAACACAATTTATGTGTAGGTTAGGCACCTAATTGGTTATATGATTCAAAATAATATTGAACGTCTTTAATCTGAGTAAAGTGCGACAAAGAAAAACCTGCGTCAATATGAAAACAAGAATGTTAAATTAAAACTATTACGGTAATTTGACTTTTGTCAAATTACCGTCCAAATGTCAAAATCGACGCACTGGTTATATACCTTGGTTTTCAGGCATCGCCTTTACCGCAATGCCTGAAGACCAAGGTATAAAACCAGTGCTTCCTACCCGATATGACCTACAGGGCCGAGACGTTGACACTTACGGTTGGGCCAGTCCACAAACTCAAAGTCGCACAGCGGGCTATGGAGTGAGCTATTCTTGGAGTCTCTTTGAAGGATAAAATTCGCAACGAGGTCATACGACAAAGAACCAATGTTACCGACATAGCATGCAGGTTAAGCACGCTGAAGTGGCAATGGGTTGGCCACATTTGCCGAAGGACCGATGGCCGATGGGGCAAACGAGTCCTACGACGGAGACTGCGACTTAGTAAACGTAGAGCAGAACAACCCCAGCCCGATGGACTGACGTCTTAAAGAAAATCGCTGGAATTAATTGTATGCAAAAGGCGGAAGACCGGATGTTGTGGCGTAAGTTAGGAGAGCGTTATGTCCAGCAGTGGACCGATACAGGTTGATTGATGGATTATTAAAATCAAATAGAAGTCTTGTTGTTATATACAAACGCACATATACGCAGACAATGATAAACATATAACACCCCTTAGTTTCTGGAGTTCAGAGTGTCAGATACTGCGTCAATTAAAAAGTGAGGCTAAGTAAAATTGACCGATGGCTTGACAAGCTCTCAGAAGCACGACGAGACGTAATTGTTTCGAAAAGCGGTGGTAATGTTGGTACTGCATCTGTGGCTCGGTGGACTGCTACGCAAGAGGTCGTGGGATCGATTCCCACACGGAACACCACTTTTTGTGATCCACAAATTGTTGTTCCGAGTCTGGGTGTATTTTTGTGTCCGTGACTTGTATGTTTGTAAAGTCCCCGCGATACAGGGCTTGTACACTAGAGAGGGAGTCGTCTTCAAAAAAAAATATCTTGAGACCAACTATTTCATAGTGTTGGTATCTATTAAGAGCCAAATAAATAGTTCGCAAAACTCTTTGATATGAGTGAACCCGTTTGCCTGCAAACCTATATATGGCTCCATTACACGTAATGTTTTTTTTTGCCAGAGTGCTCTAGTGCGATTTTGATAAAATGCCTAACATGAATCGGTGTAAGTTTTTATTGGAATAGTATCGAATTGACTTCGTTAAATATTTTATCACTATACTAGATCCTATATGGAGCCCCTCCATATGTGTGTAGCGACCGAGCAAATTAAATGATAAGAGAGAAATTTTGAGTTAAGCAACGTTATCATTGTCGTATAGGAGACGATTTTTGAAAAATGTTCGACTTCGCTGTACCTCAGAAAATTTAAGCCACGTTAAGCCGTTGATTCAGCGTCTAACCTCTCTCTGGTCGAGTCAGATTGTTGTCGCATCGGACTATGAGAGTTAGAAAATAGAAAGTGCACTTGTGTCTGCGCAGGCACTTGTGAATGCATGCTACGATGTTGATTACGTCAACGTATGGCAAGCATACGCGTAGTTATTGCACTTCGATAATAATATAATTTTCTTCGACTGAGTGCTAATAACATCATACAGTTTCTTAAACCATTAACATAACTACAAAGACTAAGTTCGAACAAACCTTTGGCCAAAGACTAATAACATATCCAAAACTAACAATACTTACCCCAAAGGTTTGACCAACAATTTTGATAGTTTCCAAACTCGTAAAAGCAAGTGAGCAATTAAGTTAAGTGTGTACTCGCCTTAGTAAATGTGTTGAAATCTGCTTTACAGTTTCAATTTGTTGAATTGAAAGAGTTGTGAAGGACACATTTGGTTAAATATCGAACTGAGGACTTCTGTTTGGACAAGCGCCATTTCTAATATATGGATTGAACGTACATCTATTCCAATAACTATACTAATATTATAAAATATAAGGCTATAATATATAAAGCCGAAATTTGTTGGCTTGTTTGGTTGAACGCGAAAATCTCAAGAACTACTTTGTTTGAATTCAAAAAATATTTTAATGTTGGATAGCTAGGATTAAATTTGGTATTGAAATATTTCGAGTCAGAAAGGACACAGGATAGTTTTCAACCACGCGGGCAGAGCCGCAAGGGAAAGCTAGCAAGTTTATATAAATTGGTATAAAAAATGCTGAATTTATAAAATGTATTTATATTTATTTATACCTTAAAATATATTTAAACATCCCATTGAACACGTCAACAGAATGCACGTTTAAACACAAAATACCTGACGGACTTCAAACGACCACCGGAACTCTGAACCTCGTAAAACGATGGCGCGCTAAAAATTTCCTCGGATGCCTTGTTTTACAAAATACCTGCTGTGACCACAACCATTACTTGGTTGCCTCAGCTATTATAATATGGGGTATGTTGTGGTGTACGGAAGTAGTACAAAATGCTGGCGTAAGAGTTTTTGAAAAATATAAATTAGTTAAAAAATGTTCTAAAAAACGTACAGCTGTTGCGATCACTCGAAATATAAGAAATTTTGAAAAGTAAATTTATTCACGGGAACATTTTTCTGGGATAAAATAATCGAAATTTAGTCCATCTGTCACTGTTCTAAATTTTGTCCAGAGCCTCTAAACAAATGGCATTCTATACGATTAGAGTTTACGCCAATCAAATATAATGACGCAGTTGCGCGCGCACAACTGCTAATTGCTTAAGATCAATTTTCGTATTTACAGTGTTGCGCGCGACGACGCCATTCTATTCGATTAGCGTAAACTATAATCGAATAGAATGCCATTTGTCAAGGGGCCCAGATCCGTTTACCCGTTGTGGCGTGATTGATTAACAAACATCCATCTATACATCCATTGATCCAAATTGTAGCATTTATAAAAATAATATAGATATATGTGCGAAATATCATACTCTTCTTGTTATCTCTTTAATTATCGTTAAAAGGGGTGGAACCTTTTTAGTAATATTAAGATAATTGAGTATGACTGGCTCTGTGGCGCAGTGGGAGTGTGTCCGACTGCTACGCAAGAGGTCGTGGGTTCGATCCCCACCCAGATTAAGACTTCGTGTGATGAGCACGATGGTTTATTCTGTGTCTGGGTGTTATTTATCTATAATTTGTATGTATTTAGAAATATATAAGTATGTTTATCAGTTGTCTGGTTTCCATAGTACAAGCTCTGCTTAGTTAAGGGATTTGTGTAAGTTGTCCCAAAACATTACAAAAAAAAATACAAGATTTAACTAGATGTGAGAAAGAGAAGATATTTGGATTACCTATTATTTTATTGTAGTGTTCGTTTTGTCAGTACAAGATTTGTAAAAAGAAAATAAAAAACTTGAGAGGTATCAAGGGACACCCTGATGGAACGAAGTTATCTTATTTTTTTTTTTTTATAATCTTCGCAACACCACACTTTTCAATGCGAAATAGAAAGACGAAACGAAAATAACTTACAAAAAGACGATTGTATACCGGAGGCTCGAACCCAATTGTCACCAATACTTTGTCCCTAATTTATGCCTCTAGACCAAATCGACAGGTGACTTCTTCGTCAAATTAGATGTTCATATCTTACGCGCACGCCGCACGGCTTGTGTGTGTCAAAAAGTGTTGTTACAACTTTTCGTGAGATTTTTTTCCTTCGAGCCCCCTTTCACAACGCGCGTTAAGGAACTTCGTTCCAAAAAAATACAGGTATAATACATGTTTGATGATACCTACTCGTAGTTGATGTTTCAAAGTTTACATATTCTGATAGGATTTACTCACTAAACTTGATTTATAATTACTCACACGAGTTTCAGTGTATCTTGAGTACGCATTAGTTTGTTTGTTTAGTGAAATTACATGCATGCATTAGTGGGAAGGTAATATACATACCACTGAAAATCGCTCCAGTCGTACCGTTTAGGTAAAGCTGCACTCGGCATTTTTTTTTGGTTGACTGTTTTTTTTTTTTTTTTTTACAACGTTCACGCAAGCTTGAGGTCGCGAGTTCGAATCCTACCCATTATACTACCGACGTGAAACCACTCCTAACACAAGTCACTGAGCTTAGCTGGAAGGCTTAACAAGATTGCAAGTAGGTATCCCACATTGCTAGTTATCTTATTTTATTTAAAAAAGGTTCTACATTCAAGTTGTCATGCGTTTGGCAAGACCAAAATCTGACTTTTACACTGTTTCACTGTGTAGAAACAGACTCTTAAGGTTCATTTCCGTGCATCGCGGCCGATCGCGAGCCGCGCGCGGCTTACGACGCACGCCTGACGCGCGCGGCCGATGCGACAATAGTCTAGGAAGTCTCGAGTACTCTAGAGTATAAGAATGTATGGTGCCGTTTCCGAGGTAAGCGACAGACGCGCGCGGCCGACGATTGTCGTAAGCTGCGCGCGCACTGTGAATATTGTCGCATCGGCCGCGCGCGTCAGACGCTTGTCGTAAGCCGCTCGCGGCGCGCGATCGGTCGTGATGCACGGAAATGAACCTTTAGAAGAAAGTGAGAGGATAGAGAGTGCACTTGTTTCTGAGCATTCTCTTGTATAATATCTCCTGCGTAGTTTTTTAGTCCAGAATGAAATTGATCGCCGTAACCATTTTTTTTATTCACGGTAACTAAACAACAAAAGAACTCAAACAAAAGAGCTTTATTTTGGGTAAAATGTTTATTTAATTTGAGTATATAATTATATTAATCTCTGGCTAGTGGTACAAAGCAGAATAAAGAATACGTGACTGGAATTGTGCGTTGATATTCAAATGTTAGTCAAATGCGACAGACTACGGACGTAGGTATTCAATATTCTAGTTAAGTCCTTTTTTTGTTTGCATTGGCACTCGTGATAAGATATGTGAACATAATCAATGTGGTGCGGGGGGGTTAGACTTAGACTTAGAGCTTAGACTTCCTGTTCATTGGAGCTGAGGGAGGCTGTGGAGCAGAGAAATGAAGAAATATTAATCAATAGGATGACATAATCCCTGTCTAATGGCTATGGCATCGGACTAGTAACTGAGGTCTCGGGTTCGAATCCTACTACTACTAGGAGTGGGTTTACGTCGGTAGAATAATGGTATAATACCGACGTGAACCCACTCCTAACATAATCAATTTAGCTAAGTTGGAGAGGTTTAATTGATTGGTAGTAATGCGGGACCCATAATCTCACATTGCTAGATATATTTTCTTTTTAAGCCCGTCAGCTCATTTCTCCGCTCAGCTGCCTAGTTCCGCTTCAATGGACAGGAAACCTTAAACTGGACCACGGCCTACCAATCATCCTTATATCCTTACATAGTTTAAAACAAAGTCGCTTTCCGCTTCCATCTGTATATTTGCTTCCTCCTAAGACATACCTATGAGTATACTAAGAAACTGATGGAATACATACACCACACACACACACACACACACACACACACGCGCACTTACGCGTATAGTAACGTATAGTATTTAACATTCTATTGATATGTCGGAGAATTTTTAAAACGCAAATTGATTACCGTTGACCTAGTATCTGTTTTGTTAAAAAGCAAGTCTATTGATTCGTTAAAATATGGCCGCTGCAAGATGGCGTAACTTTAGTTTGACGTTCACATTTGAAGTGCCGGTAGTGGGGCAGTAAGTCTAATTCGGCAGTCTTAATCAAGCGGTCGTAGCGACAACACGTTTACTGATAGTGTTAGTGTAATTATAGGGTTAGTGATGCAATAGCATTTATGTAATCTCAAGGTATCCGCGTTCATATGATCGGTTACCATTTTCCATTATATTAATTCGAATATTAGGCCGCTAATTGCTCATACAGCCACCCTGGCGTTTCAACAAATAAATTAGGTAAAAAATAAAAATAGCTATAAAACTGTGTATTATATAAGTAAGTTAAGGTTAGAAGAGCGGAGCTTCCTGACGCTGGCCCTAATGCTTAAAAGGGAGCTCCAAACACTTTAGGTTAAGCTGAATTATTGTTATGAAAATATATATATTACGGGTCTTAATCGCGTGAATAATTTAAGGTAAAATACCTTGTTTATTGCCATACGTTTTCATTTCATTGCAATACGGTCGAAACGTCGGGCAATAAACAAGGTATTTTACCTTAAATTATTCACGCGATTAAGACCCGTAATATATATATTTTCACTTGCACCAATGACTTAGGATAAAATGGACAAGATCAATGATGGGGGAATCGTTTAGTGTCTCAATTCACTATATATAAGCAGAAAACGAAAGTATACACAGGCGCGGATCCGGGTGGGGGGGGGGTAAAACAGGGGAGCAATGGCCCCTCCCACTCCTGGCAAACTCAACATTTTCAAGTGCTCCCATACATTTGGTCAGCGTTGACGAGCAAAACTACTCATACTTGGCCGGTGTTGGGCCAAAGTGCTCCCCCCCCCAGAACATGATTCTGAATCCGCGCCTGGGTATACATACGCATGGAGTCTCATAAAAACACCTAGGAGATTTTTTTTATATTTGCGTAGTAATCAAAGGAGACTTAAGTGTCGCTTGTAGGCGCCTTGGCATAATGACGTTGTACAAATCTCATGACCACTAGATAAAGAAAACGATTTACTTTTGTAAGTAAAATTTCTGCGTGATAAATTAAGGCCATTCTTTTCTTTCTTTTGCAAAACATTAAAACTTATTCATTAATTAGCAGTAATTGGGCCAATATTTAAGCACATATAGTTTTTACATTGTAAGTGGATGCTCCTACTATGTTGTACCCATTGAGGATGATATATCCAATCTCATGTATTCTCCTATTAATATTTGTATCTCTTGTTTTTCCATCAGTCCTCTAATATTGTGTATAACATAATAGTGGCAGCAAAGAAACATTGTAAGTATCGGCAATTGAAAAAAGTGGCTGCGAGGTTTTATTGCCTGTTCTTTTCTCCGGCTTTACCTATTTTTTGCGAACAGGTATTACATGTATACATGTACATATAGAATCGACTTTTTACAAGCGTAGTATTTGCTTCTTAAGTGGATATATTATTTTTTATTATTGTCATTTAATGGTAGACCAAAGTATTAATTTTTCAGTTTCTGGCTCTTATTATAACCAAGTACCAAATAAATAGCTATCTGGCAAAATATGGGTATATTTTTACCTTTTTGTGTATGTAAAAAAATACATTTGTACCTGTGTCGTAGGCGGGCAACTATAAATATTCAAGTGACACTACTGCAAACACACTCTAGTATCCATTAAAATAATATAGTATATATATCCTAAATTTTAAAAAAGTCCGTTGCAAGTTGTAGTCGATAAAATTCTATTTTATATTTTATTATCACTAAATTTGGAAAAAAATGAAATATCCGATTACACCTTGTGTCCGGCGGAGACTCGACTAGCCGACAGCCAGGTTATTTAAAAACACTACACATTGTCATATCAAAATACGTGGTCTATAAGAGTGGTTGCTTATTTGACATAATAAATTTATCTATAAGACATTATTCTATCGCTAGTTTTCGCCCGCGGCTCCGCCCGTGTATATCCTTCCCCGGAACACAAACTATCTCCATACCAAATTTCATCTAAATCGGCTTAGCTGTTTTAGTATATATTAATATGGATTATAAAACACCAGTCAAATACACTTTTTCATCATAATTTTGACGTCCATAAGCTACAATTTAAAATGATGGGAAAATAGGTTTAATGTTTAACCACTTTTATCCGTTACGTATACTCGTATATACGGTAGCTTTTACTGTCCTAGATGCCGGCTTGGCGGTTTGCTCGAACTGACAGGCGCCTAACGTATGAAGAAGGGTCTAACAAAGACTTTTATAACTTAGCTCTAAAAGAATTAGGTGACAATAGAGACTTGATAATAAAAGTTTAAACGATTTTCAATTCAAGATAAAATAGCTTGGATCTTAGTCAAGATAAATCGGGTCGGGATCGATGTGATACAATTTATGTGCCAATGGTCTAATGCAATTGAACGCATTGTGCCACATCGCTAGATTGTACGACGCTCTTTAAAGTAATATGGGAGATGGTTCTGCAAAATGAAATGAGGGAATTCTTAATGCGTATAGGCTTTGAAATGGGGGTAATAAAACTTGAGGGGATTGATTGTATTGCGTCACAAAAGCTTGGAGTTCACCACAAGGTTATACGAAACAGACTTATCGTAGGAGTTTTATTTTGAATATAAAATAGCACGTTCAATTAAATAATGTTATTTTGTCGATGATAAAACTGAAGCTCCTAAAGCGCTACTAGTCCTTTCTGCATTGATTGATTTTTAAGCTATTGCATAGCTTTTATCGCGGGCTTTGAGCGTGGCGACCGAATCAAGAAATTCCGTAACGAAAATAAAACCTAACACCCCCCACTCCGCCTACCATGTAGCTCGGCCGAGCGTTCGCTTAACGTACGAGTATATATACAGGTTGTAACAGAAAGGTGTGGTCATATTTAAGGGTTGGTATGTGCCCATAATACTGAGTGCACATACCTAATTTTATCAAATACAAAGTATCCTAAAAAAATATTTATTATTTCTTCATTCGTTTATTTATAAATGAAAAAGTTATTAATTAAAAAAAGTATGACTTAAAAAGTTCTATGCCATAATAATCCAATCGAATTTTATACTAGGGGAGGTATAATTCTTATGCCATACGCCTTTCGCTACTGAATTTTGACAAAAAGAATATGCTATAACTATGTAATAATAATGCAATCAGCTATGGCACCATGGTAGGTGTAATACTCATAACATACCCTATCCGCTGCTGAAATTTGACCAAACCTTTCTGTTACACCCTGTATATTTGGTACGGTGGTATTATATAAATTATGCAATTAAAAAAAAATGCAGAACTTTTAATGCCATTTTTTAAAAAAAAAAATAAAAAAAGAAAAATAAAAAAAAGCTTTTGTAAAAGTTTTTTTTTTAATTGCTTAAAAACATTGTTTTTTATAATTAAAAAAAAACATTAAAAATTGTTTTTTTTTTTAATTGCTTATGTTGATAAAAATGCTATGCAATAGCTTTACCGCGGCAGTCCCCGAGTGCCACACATTTTTTTTTATTATCATAATAAATCGCACTGTGCTGTGATGGTACCGGTTCAATTCTGAATGGCGCTACTGAAGTACTCACAGCACAGTTATAAAATTTACAACTCCCTGACATTGAGTGTTGTGCGGGCGGCCCGTAAAGTACGGTCTCCTCGCCTAGTCGGATGTTCTTACAGGAGGAACAAAACAGCCATAGACTCTAAACAACATATCTATACTATTATTTAAAACCAAAAGAGTTTGTTTATTTGTTTGAACGCGATAATCTCAGGAATTATTGGTCCGAATTGAAAATTTCTTTAACCCTATACTTGACGATGTGCATTTAAATGCACACTTTTTTAAAAAAATTCTCGACGCGAAAATAAGTTTACTTTTTAATTTTTTTTCCCAACATTCACCAAGTGAATGCTTGTATTGAACATTAAAAATATTACTGAGCACTGGCAACACTTGATATAGTCAGTAGGTCGCAAGATGACGGAGCGTGCGCGTGCGTCTACTGCATCCAAGGTAAGAATCGATTGAAATCCTATTTTTTTACATAAAAAAAGAAAAAAGAAGGGATAAAAATAGTACCTAAATATACAGTTTTGTCAATGAATTATAGATTTTGTCAATTTGAATTAGTTTACTTGGTCCAATATTCGTGTTATTTTGTATGTACCTTTAAATGCACATTGCCAAATTGATAACATATTTACCCGCATTTGGTTGTGTGCATTTGTAGATACATTGCCAGTTCAGAAGACATTAACATTGATTCAAAATAATATTATGAATTTCAATTAAATTATTACTTATTGATGATTTATTTATATTTCTTTATTGTTATAGCCTGCTACAAGAACTTCGAAAATTTTGGCATTGGTACCTAAGTCTGGTGTTGGTTCCGACATAGAGAAAAGTGGTTCTTCGGAAGACGAACTAGATTATGCGCGCGAATTGGTGGGAAATAGGATTGTTGAAGAGTCTGACGTATCTTCAGACCCACCATCATTGGGATCTTCATTTGAAAACCTTAATTTACTATCTGACAGTGATGAAAATACTTGTATAACAAGTTCAAGGATTGACTTAGATATTTATTCGGATCATCAATTACCTACCATATCTAACTCTGGTCCAGATTCAGCATCCATATTACCTTCTGTTACTATTCTAGCTGTGTCAGATAAAACCATTATATCTGGACCATCGTTTAACTTACCGCAATTTTCACCAATTGCTGGTCCAAGTAATTCTAGCACTGCATCTCCATCTAGTGCTACTCGATCAAGGAATAAAGCTACAGCTGTTGTTGTCAAAAAGAAACTTGTGCTTGTGAAGCGAATAGACACGAAATGGGTTTGCAAGAATACATTTGCGGGTAGAGCATATATTCAAGATAAAACGTTCTCACCGTCAGTGTCACTGCAATCTAAGTCACCATTAGAATACTTCCGAATGTTTTTTGATGACGACCTTATAGAATTAATGGTTCAGGAAACAAATTTGTATCATATGCAAACGAAAAGTATAACACTGAATGTTACAACGGATGAAATTAGAGATTTCATTGCAATTCACTTATTGATGGGCCTAGTTAACATACCTGCTTAAACTGACTATTGGTCGAAGAAGCTGGAGAAACTGAAAGATTTTCGATATGCCATTAGTAATGATCTCATCACCTTTCAAAGAGCTAAGGAGATTTCTAATACATCTGATTATGGCCAATTTGATCAAATTGGGCACTTGCCATCATTTACAAATAAAGGCAGATGTAAAAATTGTATAAAAAGTCAAACTAAATTCATGTGTGTAAAATGCAAAGTTCGGCTTTATGCGGTAGAAGGTCGTAATTGTTTTTATGATTATCACACAAAGTCAGGTTAATTATTTTACTAAACCAAACCAATTGTTTAGGTGATATTATAATATCACAATGTTGTTTGATCTAAAAGATCAAATTTAATTGTTGATATGTCTGATTATTGATCTCATTATTGATAACATTTACCTATTAAGTATTAAATGCCATAATTATGGTAAACTACTATCTATTACAACTTTCATAGTACATTTTAGTTGTTTTCTTTTTTTAGATTAGTACATTCAGATTTAAAACCCTCACATATTTGATCAAAACTGTTTATTTTGGTGTCTTTATTGCTTATTTTTGATATATTTAACAAATTTCATTATTTAAAAACTTGTTTAATTTTTTCCTGAACATGGCAATGTATATTTTAGTGCACACGCCTTTTCATTGGTGTTAACTCGTCGAAGCTGGCAATGTGCATTTAAATACACATGCTTTATTTCCAAAAATACAATATGTTAATTTTTTTTTGTATTTTTTACATGTTTTTAATACCTAACATATCCATTATATATGGAAAATACAGCGATTATACACATTTAAAAAGCTTGTCAAGTATAGGGTTAACAGTTGGATTTATCGAGAAAGGCTGTAGGCTATATAATATCACGCTGCGACCAATAGGAAAGCGGACGGAATTAAAAATGTTGCAAAAACGGTGAAAATTTACGCAGACGAAGTGCGAGTCAGCTAGTTATGGATAAATTAGACATAGAATAAAACATCGTGCTCGATAACTGGCAATGTGGGATTGTGGTTCCACATTACTAGCAATCCTGTTAACCTCTCCAACTAAGCTCAATGGTTTGTGGAGTGGGTTCACGTGAGTAGTAAAGTGGCCAGTCAGAATTTCGTGCTAAACGTAACGTACGTAAAAGTTGTCCTCAACATTTAATGTTAATCATTTAATGCCGAGTTCTAGGAAGTATCAATGCTCTATGGTGCCGAGAGTGTAAGAGAAATAACAATTTGGTTATTGTTTTCCAAACAGTCAATCACAAAAAAGTATTTTTCTGTTTATTAAGTGACAACAACGATATAGGCTATAAACTTGAAAGACGTCAATAACATATCGAATCGAAAGTTGGGAATGAATAATTTAGTACGACCAAATGGTGAGCCATTCGGTTCACGTCAGGGCAGTGACGTGCCATTTACGGCTTACCTTAGTTGTCTAATTTATTAGGCTGTAAAGGATAGTGACTGAATTTGTTAAAAGTTTGTGCCTATTTTACACGACTACTTGGCAATAGCTGCGTTAAAAGTTAGCTGTTACATATTACAACCATTAATAATAATATCTAATATCTTAAGACAACTCACACAACGCTATCTGATCCCAAACTAAGCAGAGCTTGTACTATGAAACCAGACAACTGGTAAACAATATTTCTAAATACATACATATTATATATATATATAACACTCAGACTCTTGCGTGGCAGTCGGATACACTCCCACCGCGCCACAGAGGCAGTCATTAAAAAGGAAAATAAAAAATATCAGGCACTTTTTTTTTAAAGATATTTTACTACACTTTACTAAGTTCATCGAGATTCATTAATGGCTCCGTCTGCATAATGGTAGGGGATCTTATTTTTAACTTTTTTAAAGACTGGAGTGTTCGTTACTAACGGAGAACCCCCTGTAGCGGAGGATTCCTATAACACAATAATTTCGGTTTTCATTTGAATTCTAAATACTCTAGAAATGCCTGTTAGTAAAAAGTTATGCCTTATACCGTCTGGTTTTAATATAATAAAGCATAATCTAAGTCTTTTGAGAAAATCACACTTTAATCGCGTCCTAGTCGATGATTTTAGGGCTCCCAACTTTTAAAATATTAATTTATTTTCAATTATCGCTTTCTACAAGCGTAGCTCATAATAAAACGAATTGATATTAATTTTAAGCTTTGACATACAGATAAGTAATCACTTATGCGCGTTTTTATAGTAGAATCATGGGCTAGGGTGCTCTTATTAATTACTACTATGCATAAAATATAAACCAAAAAACGTATTTAATATTTGCACAAAAAGACACGCCTTGTCCAATCGGGTCTGTGACTTCCGTGCACGCTTTAACAAACGCACTAAGAAGTGTGTCTATCGATTTATCTTACAAAAAGTCGGCATAGAGATAAGCTTTCATTTCTGCCTTAACCTATAATTTTTCACTATAAGAACTTCAAATACCTTACAACTATTGACGTCCTAACACAATATTTTTTTTTACCTTTTATATTTATTTATTTTATCTTTCCTAACCCTCCCATAAAAGACTCTCTTTGTAGGATCCTTCTTTAAAGCATCCAGTCATCCCGCAAGCATCCACATCGTTTCTTTCCATAACGTTGCCTTATATGGAGAAGTGAGTAGTGAAATGTCAATGTCACTGGTTTGGTCTAACGATAGACGAGCTTCATAGTCCCGCTTCCATCTTTATGCCCATGCTGGTAATTGATTTTATCAAGAAAATTATTGATATTCTGAATTCGATTGAAATTATTATGATGGTAGGTCGTGAGTCTTTGTGTTACTTTCCCGTTTCACTCGTTACTAACTAAGTACTAACTACTCGTAGTTAATTTTTACCTGGTACTAGCTGACCCGTGCAAGTTCGTCAGCGTCAATTTTCCCCGTTTTCGCAACATTTTTCATTGATGCTGCACTCCTATTGGTTATAGCATGATGTTATATAGCCTATAGCCTTACTCGTTATATGGGCTACCTAATACTAAAATATTTTTTAAATTCTAATAAATACGAGTAGTTCCTGAGATAATCAGCTTTTTAGTCTTAGAATAGATTTGACGCTCATTTGTAGTGTACCTACAATATTTTTCAAGATGTGCAGTCGTATATTATAGGTTATAGACAGATAACCTTGAGTATAAACGCTCATCAATCCAAGACGTGACTGCACCAACACTGTTTATTGTCACCGTTTGTTGCTAATCCGTCTCTATTTCTTTTGAATTACCTACTTCTCATAAATAAAGTAAAAAAGTATTTCAAATCAAAAATCGTTCAAACATTCTCGTTATTTGCAACGTATGTGAGCGATTGATCTGAGAATTGCGAGTGTAAAAGTACTTTACAAGGCGCGTTGAAATTAGGGTGGTCTCAGACATTCAATTTAAGCCTGTAATATTTACGACTGTGACAAAAAGAAAGAAAGTTTCACGAATGTGACACCGCTCACTTGGTCGAACATTCGTGAAACTTTGAAAAAGTTTCTACTTTTGTATTAGTAATAAATAGTAATATTTAAGCGAGTTATATGATAAAAGTAAAATGGCAAATGATTGAATTTGTTTGGTGCCAACTTACTTTTGGACCATTATAGAGATTAAATAAGTCTACTAATATGAAACAGTTCGTAATTAAAGACCGATGAGCAGAATCGTACCCAGAGGCAATTGGCCCCCCGCGGAATTTTAGCAACGGATTTAATAATTAAGCCGTCGTTAAAACGTGTATAATAACCCCTTTTACACCTGAAAATTAAATTATAAATAACGGACCATTTCGTTCATATTTCAAGAAAACACAAGTTATAAACTTTGTTTGTTCATAATGTATTGATTATTTGGGTTTATCACTAATAATAATAATACCAACCTTTATTCTTTCAAATTCAATGTATTGTATTTTCAATGTAATATCATTTCTTATCAGCAAGTTAACAGACTGCGTCGAATGACTACGGATAGGATTTTATCATACACTGACTGTGGTAACTTGTTACAACCTGGAATGACAACTCACAAGTTATAATAATTACTTTGATATCTACTTATTTTCAGATATCGACCTAACAACTAAACTAAAAACCAGCCAAAAAGCCGCCAAACTGAAGTGGGATTGGGCCAGCAAATGTTTGTCCCATATGTGGGCAAAAATAATCACTGAATGGAGCCAACAAATATTAAAAATTAAGATGACGAGACGAACTCGATTGCCACCAGAAAGACTGACCAGCTTTAGCGCAAGACAGAGATAAGTGGAGAGGAAAAAGGGAGGACTTAACCCTACAGTGGGACAACACGTGTATAAAAAAAAATAGGATTATTTTATAAGATATTTATTTGAGATGAATAAACTTGTACTTGAATTGCTAATAAAGCTAGTGGTTATTATCAACCGACTTCAAAAAGGAGGAGGTTCTCAATTCGTCTGTGTTTTTTTTTTTTTTTTTTGTATGTTTGTTCACCGATTACGCAAAGACGGCTGGACCGATTTGAAAAATTGTTTTTGTGTTTGAAAGGGTATACTTCCACTAAAACATTTAATCAACCAAATTAAACATTTTGAAGTTGGTGCCGAATAAAACATAAAGACTACTATTTCATGGGACCAACTTCAAAATGGTTAATTTGTTTTTGTTATTTTAGGTATATTAATTATTGCTTTTTAGTTGTCTTGTATTTATTTTAGAAGTCGGTGATATTTTTTGTTAAAAAGTTTTTATTTTTTTTTATAAAGACGACTACCGCAGTTGGTTACAAGCCCTGTGTTGCGGAGGACTTTACAAACATACAAGTCACGGACACAAAGCACACCCATACTCGGAACAACAATTTGTGGATCAGACAAAGTGGTGTCCCGTGTGGGAATCGAACCCACGACCTCTTGCGTAGCAGTCGGACACACTCCCACCGCACCACAGACTGTCACCAATAAATGTCTGTCAGTCAGACATTAATTTGCCGCAAAGGTAAGCATGTCTGTCACCGGCTTTAGCATTGTACAATTTTTATAACATGTGTGCGAGCTATAAACATTTGTCGGGCTTTCTAAGTTGTTTATGAGGATTTATGTAGCGACGGGCTGATTTTATGTTGCGCTAAAGTCATTATGTTAGCTGTTATGTTTTAAATTATTTATTTTATTTTTCTAAAGTTATTTCAACTTTTTGAATAATTTTATAAATAGGTACTAATATAATAAAGCTGAAGTTTGTTTATGTATTTATAACCCTTCCAGCTAAGCTCAAAGGCTTGGGTTAGGAGTGGGTTCACGTCAGTAGTATAATGGGTAGGATTCGAACTAGCGACCTCACGATTGCGAGACCGATGGCTTAGCCATTAGGCTACCGCCGCTTCAACTATACACCATGTTAAAGGACTGATGCAAATTATATTATTAAAAAGTTGGAACATGAGATAAAATATAATCAGCCTTAGTGGGTACAACACAGAGAAGAAAAGAAGGTGCATCTAGTTACAACAAATGTAAAAACTATATGTGCTTAAATATTGGCCAAAGTCCAGTACTTTAACATGAAGTATAGTTGAAGCGGCGGTAGCCTAATGGCTAAGCCATCGGTCTCGCAATCGTGAGGTTGCTAGTTCGAATCCTACCCATTATACTACCGACGTGAACCCACTCCTAACACAAGCCTTTGAGCTTAGCTGGAAGGGTAAACGAATTATTATATATAAAAAAAAAATAAGCAGCAATACGCCTAGTTATTATAAAAACCATGCAAACGCGATATCTATAAGAAGTCTGTTTTCTGACTAAAATTTGCAATTTAAGACGTAATACAAACGGAACCTTAAATCAGAAAGATGATGTTACCAACTCCTAAATATAAATATTTTTAAAAGTCCGGATTTTTTTTTTCTCACATACCCCTTTGTGTCATTTTAGATATGACACAAAGGGGTAGGTGAGAAAAAAAAAATCACATCCCCCTAAACGTGCATGTAGGGTAGGTACACTAAAAATATTTTCTTTATAGATTTTATTTTACCACTTTATCGGCGGCGGTGTAAGTAATATTTACATCAACGCATAGTTACAACTTTCTAGTACTAATATTCTTTGAGTTTAGCTGTGGACGGACTGACGGACATGGCAAGACTATAAGTGTTCCATATTGGCTACGGAACCCTAAAAAAACAGCACATGAGAAACATACTGAACAACGAAACAGCCATCTCTTCCATTAGCATTAATAGAATGATTAAATAAATTAGTTACATAAATAGGTACGATTTTAATGAAAAAGTGAAATTTCATGACACCCTTAATTATATCCGAAATGACATAAACAAAGTCATAGCGACAACGCCACCGCTCCATGATACAAACATTATTTGGGCATTAAAAGCAAATTACATTTTTACTCAGTGTTGCCAATTATGTGAATTTCCCGTAAACTTGTTTCAAAATCAAAAGTAAGCTTTTTGAAAAAAAAAACCAACATAGTTAAGTGCTTACGAATGGGGGGAGCACTTGGCTTTTTCAAAACTGGCCAAGTGTGAATCGCTCGTGTGATGAAGGCTGGCAATTATTGGATTCTAAGCGAAAATATCGCACAAATTTATCTTTAAAGAATTTTACTCCTCGAATATCGCCCCAAAGCCAGAAAACACCCCGAATTTACAGGGAGTCCCTTCAATCTGGCAACAGTGTTTTTACTGTTCTCAATTAAGATTTACGTTGAAACCTACATTTGATAGGTAATGAACTTGATCATTTCAACTAAAGTAGGCAGATTAGAAGCACAAATCTGTCATGAAAATAGCATAAAACTTTATATTGGTTTTACGAATTAATTTTCTATGTAAAAGGATATCTCATTAGCATTGTTTGTATTAAATACATTTTGGGTTTCGTATTTCAGTAGAGATAAATTCGATAGGCTTATTAGAATCTCCTTCAATTATAACTTTACTGTTAGTCTTTACAACTGGGGTTTTTAAATTCATATACAGCATTGGAAATAATTGCAGAGTGAAGGCTATTCCCAAAGAATCTAAGCACAATAATGCTTGACTGGAAGCACGAATTTATTTTCTTTTTCATAACGTACAACATTATAGCTATGATAGGACTATAACTATTTATTATACGGGAATTAACGCCTATTAACAAATTGAATAACCGCCATTTTTATTCACAAATTGTGCGTGAAACGATTGATATTAAAAAACATGAAACTTTCAATCGGAAAGAGGGCTTCAAACTATCCGTGACGTGGAATCCAGTGATTCGTAAAACACAACCTCGTATTAGTTTGCAGTCGGTTAACATGGACAAAATCAGTGTAATGTTCAGTGACCCTAACTTTTCGAGAAATAAAAAAGTGAGGGTAGATGAAGATTCATCGGCCTGACAGAGTCTTAAACATCGCTGTGACAGTCCGCTTGTGATCACGGCCAGTGCAACCTTGTCGAAACGTCAAGCAATTTTAAGGTAAACGATGCGCGTTATTTCCCGTATAATAAATAGTTATAATCATGCAACGCAAAAGTTGAAATGTTAGTATGATAGGACTGGCAGAGCTTTGTACATAAATCCTAGTTTAGTATTAAAAACTAGTTTAATCTTCTTAAATAGTTTGCTCTTAAGAAAAAATATTTGCGTAGAATACATTACTAACAACTGCAATAACCCATAAATAGATAGTTTTGAAATTAGTAGATAGGCTCTCCCTCCAGGTTACCTTTTAGTAAATGTCTTCATGGTGTTTCTTAAACCCCAGTAAGCTAACATCGAATTTGTCCAAAAGCAAAAACCGCAAACATCAATTGACAGATTACTTTGGCAAACCAATACACTTGCAAATTTTTGAAACTGCCAAAACTAATCCGACCTTATTTACATCAGATAAACATGGTTTATAAAGTAAAGAGGATTCTTGATAAGAATATCAAGAAGCTGAACGGAAAAAAGCCTGGAAAGTTTTGGAGACGAAGGTCATTACTGGAACTCACGAAGCGTAAAATGAAGTTATAAAACGGTGGGGGCGAATGGGAGATTTCCAAGATTATGTGTTTACTTTTAAACGCTACAGCCACAATAGCATTGCTTATCCTTATTGGTTTTTTTTTTTTAAGTTTGGCATGGGATTCGTAAGTTAGACAGTACATTTTGAATATGGCAGTGGCAACAGTATCTAATTTTAAATTTTAATTTAATATTTTTTTTAACTTGAATGAGTTTCGTCGGTGGATAGAAGAGGTTCAGGTTTCGATTCTAACATCGTACAAATGTAGGTAGGTATATGGTTCCGGGTCTATGTGTACTTTGTGTTTAATAATTGTGAGAGCGGTTACAAATTTATCTTTAGGGTTTCGTACCTCGATTCCTTGAGTATTGTACGGAACCTTCGGTGAGTGAGTCCGACTCGAACTTGACCGGTTTTTATGAACTTTTATGTTTCACCTAAATTGTACAAAAATTTAAGTTTAGAGTCTTTATTGTTCGCCTAATAACTACGTTTTTTTTTGGTTTTAGTAATTTTAGACTGTTACAATTACATTACAAAATTGTTTTTTCATATATATAATATCGATAAGGCAACCTTCTACGTATTGTGCTTTTGCTTAACATAATCTCCCGTTTGACGTAAAAAAACACGCAACAAAAATGTCTTTAGTTGTAAAATGAACTTTTAAACGATCTAATAACCGATAAATAGAAAATACCAATAAATATTACCAATGTACATCAAAGAAAACTTGTCATAACTACGTATGATATGATGTACGAGTAAAAAGCAATATTAAATCTGTCTAGTAGCCTTCAAAGCGGCGAAGTCGTTAAATTCGCGTCAGTTTTATGACTGTACACTGAATCCATATTTTGGAGATAATAACTCTGACATACACGAAATCGATGTGTATTTTTATGTCATTATTTTATCTGGAGTTTCAAAGGGTACCAACATTGCTTTATATTTTTTAATTATATCAACCCATGAAATCCCACTTCTGGGCACCCCAGTAGAACCTACTTATTATAGATTCTGGAGGTAATTGCTATAATCGCCATGCTTGGCGTTCGCAATAAGGATATAAAGTACGCAGAGGACGCTGCTGCTCGTTCTCCGGTGTGAAATCCCTTAGTCGCCTTGACGACACCCACGGGAAGAGATGGGGTGGTACCATCCTTAAGCCGGTACACACCGGTGTTCTTATTACGGCAGTGTTACGTGGTTTATTTTAAAAAGGAAAATTTAAAGGCTTTTTCAAGGTCATAATGGTGACGTACACTGCATAAAATATTTGATTTATACTATATAGGTATTTATAATAGGTATAGTTTGTATGATGGAAGTAATTTTTGCAAATTTTAACAAGACGATTTTTAACAAGGACGTCCTTAGGCAGTGAAATTATGGTCCTATTTACGAGAAATTTCCAAAAAAATATTATAAGCTATGTTATGTTAGGTATATCATAATAATACAATCGTATAACGGGATATGCGAAACTTATGCCACGTACTATCCGCTGCTGGAATTTGGACACACTTTTCTGTTACAAAATACGAGTACCTACATCAGATAACTTCACGAAAACTGGATATGAAAATAAAACTTACCCAATAGAAACAAAATAATACGTTGCCCGTTCTCAACAGGCTCATTACAGCAATAGCAATAAGAGTTGACATTAAGAGTCCCTCGTTATGGGACCCTAAGCTATGATTCGGCAATTACGAGATCTAATTGTTGCATTATTAGCTGTAAAGCGTTAATTTGTATTCTTTGTTGAAAATAAATAATGCTAATGATACTTTTTGTTGCCCTTTTAAAAGTATTTGATTTTTGTGATTTGATAGTGATTGTTTAGAAGAACGGACATAGAAGTTAAGAATTGAAGAACACGCCACGCATGGAAGTAATAATAATAATAATAATTTATTAATGAAAGTAAAGGTACAACAATCTTATCATTAGATCATCGACTGCCTCTGTGGCGCGGTGGGAGTGTATCCGACTGTTGCGCAAGAGGTCGTGGGTTCGATCCCCACCCAGGATAAAACTTTGTGTGATGAGCACGATGGTTTATTTTGTGTCTGGGTGTAATTTATCTTTAATATGTAGGTATGTATTTAGAAATATATAATTATGTTTATCAGTTGTCTGGTTTCCATAGTACGAGCTCTGCTTATTTTGGGATCAGATAGCGTTGTGTGAGTTGTCCCAAGATATTATTATTTTTATTATTAGGTACATTTATATAAATAACAAATAGCACAGTTGAGTATTTGCTTAAACTAGGTATTATTAGGTACATTTATATAAATAACAAATAGCACAGTTGAGTTAAACTAGGTTGAAACCTGTGTTTCAGGCTAGAAAGTAAAAAGTATTTCAATAAATACTCTCCAAAACTAAAACTGTACCTAATAACTAAAAATAAGAGTTGCTATACTAGAAAATATCGGCAAATAAATGAATATTTACAAAAGTAGGTTATTGTATGAGATCTGACAAAACTTGGTCTTATTTATTTTGGTACAAGTAATAAGTTCTCCGTCTGTTCGTATGACATATCTATCTAGTAATTGGGAATATATAGCTTTATTACAATTAAAATAATTTAGGTCGTATATATATACAATTCGATTTAATCTATTATACAAAAAAGGTAGGTACTTGAAATCGTTTTATTTTAATACCTGCAGCCATATTGCTTTAATATGTTCGTAAACTTTCGCGGTTTGTACACAATATAGAATTTTATAACCTACGGTCGAAACCTTGGGCAATAAAATAAAGGTAATAAGTAGTATTAGTACTCGATATGACCCATCTAATCTAATATATAAAATTCTCGTGTCACAGTTTTCGTTGCCATACTCCTCCGAAACGGCTTGACCGATTTTGATGAAATTTTGTGTGCATATTGGGTAGGTCTGAGAATCGGACAACATCTATTTTTCATCCCCCTAAGAGTTTGTTTGTTTGTTTGTTTGAACGCGATAATCTCAGGAACTACTGGGCTGCACTGAAAAATTTATTTTATTGTTGGATAGCCCATTTATCGAGGAAGGCTATAGGTTATAACATCACGCTACGACCAATAGGAGCGGAGCAGCAATGAAAAATGTTATAAAAAAAGGAAGAAAAAATCTAATATATAAAATTCTCGTGTCACAGTTTTCGTTGCCATACTCCTCCGAAACGGCTTGACCGATTTTGATGAAATTTTTTGTGCTAATCCGGTATCTATGAGAATCGGCCAACATTTATTTTTCATATCCCTAAGAGTTTGTTTGTTTGTTTGAATGCGATAATCTCAGGAACTACTGGGCTGCACTGAAAAAATATTTTATTGTTGGATAGCCCATTTATCGAGGAAGGCTATAGGTTATAACATCACGCTACGACCAATAGGAGCGGAGCAGCAATGAAAAATGTTGTAAAAAAAAAGAAAGAAAAAGAAAAAAGGGAAAATTTACGCAGACGAAGTTGCGCACTGACCCGCGCAACTTCGTCTGCGTAAATTTTAGTAGTAGCTTATAAAATTCTATAACATATTGCTTTTGTTACAAAAATAACTTACTTTTACTAAAAAAACATTGTAAAAATTGGCAATTCCAAAACAGTGGCAGCGAGCACTTGGCATGACATTACTTGTGAAAGTCCTAAGTGAATAAATATAATTGATAATATAAATATTTTATCGAGACTTAAACATCGTGGAATAAAGAAGCCTACAAAATACATATCACGGGAGCACTGAAAACAAAACACAATTTTTTGAAGTAGAATTGTATCAAATCCAACCACATTGTTTTACAAGAGTCAATGTCCCACACTCAAACAAGACCAGTCGACTTAACCCTATTGTATCATAAAAATATAGAATTTCAGTAGTAAACGACAGCAGTGATCACCGGTATAAATGATACCCATTATGGTGCCGGCGGGCGACGTGTTTGAGAAATAACCTTTTGGATGCAGCTGCAGACGTGAAGCGGGAAATGTTACGTTTGGACGAAAGGACCGGGCTTTTGACACAGTGCTTTCTAGAACAGGACCAATTAATAACTAGCAGAAGTTTTACTAAAAACTTATGCTCGACCGCGAGAAAAAAACTTTTAAGACCGTGACCTGCTATTGTCGGGTTTAAAAAAGAAAAATAAATAAAGGAAAAACTTATTTATACGTTGAGTTAACGTACACTACATAATAATCATGGTACAAGTACAGTATAAAACAATGGGCAAGTAGGAAGGTTTAAGTTTTTAAATTAATTTTTAATGTACAAATACGACTTGTGGTCCTACCGAAAAATATGTTAACACGTTCAATCTAGATTGAGATCCCGTGATTGTGATCAATGATCTTGATTCAGATTTTTATCTTCTATACTTATAATAAATCTGTAGAGAGGTCAATTCTGTACATGAAATATATTTCCAAAATAACTATCAGGGGGTGATTAGGGATCGATACTGATGCCAAAAATGCAATCAGTAAAATTTTTGTCTGTCCGTCTGTCTGTCTGTATAACCGTTATAGAAACAAAAACTACTCGACGGATTTTAACGAAACTTGGTACAATTATTTTTCATACTCCTGAGTTGGTTATAGAGTACTTTTCATCACGCTACAATCAATAGGAGTAGAGCAGTGAAAGAAAACGGTAGAAGATACTCCATTTTTAAGCTTCCGTCGCGTGTGCAACCTTAATAGTTAAAGCTACACAGAAATCATGTATGACGGAAATGTTCTCCTTAAAATTATATAAAAAATATCCCACGACAGCATATGTCTATCTTTTATGGTTGACTCACAAAATCACGTATAACTCCCGATAGCTTAGCAGTTCGAAGCTTTCTAATTATATTTGTCTACTCTTACGTTTATAACACCCTCAGTCATCCCTAATTAAAAAAGTTAACATAATTAACTATTCCATAAAAAGAATCATAGAAATCGGTATATAAACACCAAAGTTATACATGAAATACGCTAATAATAAGCCATCGCGCGTGAATACTGAATCATGCTATCTATCTATATCTATACATATTATAAAATTGTAAATTTCACGTGTCTGTACATGGCCGAACTTAGTAAAAAAAATATTAGGAAATGTTCGAAAGAGTATTTAAACACTTTGCTGCATTTTTAGAAATGTCTGTCTGTCTGTTTGTTTGAACACGAATCACGCAAAAACTACCAGACAGATTCGGTTGAAATTTTGCACGTGCAATCTAATAGATACGGATTAACATTTAGGCTATAAATTATCACGCTTTTTGCCATAGGAGCTAAGCAGTAAGGGATAATGTCTGTAGCTATTTTTCGTTATAAAACAGTAACTACTTGACGGATCTTTATGAAAATTTACAGTTTTATAGTAAATACTATACCTAGGACATTATTTACACTATGAATCATTACGCTAGCGTCTATGGGGAACGAGTAGCAACGTATTTTTTGTCGCACCATAATGGTTTATCACAATTTTTTCCACAATTAGACATTATCTTTAATTGTAACCCATGGAATACATAACTTCACGCTAAAAGTATAAGGAGCTATACACAACATTTTAAAGTTTCATAAGAACAGTTATTTTGACGTGGTATGTAGCGAACAGTATAGCCTCGAAGGCTAGCGGTCTTTGACGGCGACGAAGTCTCAGGCTCAAATCTGATATCTGATTATGTTCTTTTTGTATTTTTTTAAAATTGTCTTTGTCCTTTTCTAATTTTTTTCTCAACGTTATAGTTACTTTTTCGACCATAGGTAACTTATTTGCTTTGGTTAATATTTTTTTTATATTAAAAATCAAGTGAAATATGCACTTATGTAAAATATCTATAGGTATTGCATGCACTGCTGAGAGTAATGAATTAATTGTAGTAGAAATGAAAAACAATATTACATTCCAATTTAACAAGTATTTGATATTTTCCAGAATTGATGTGTTCGTGCTCAAAAAAAAAGACATTACACTCGTAAAAACGTGTAGCGCCATCTATGAAATTAAATTCGTCACCGTGATCAAACAATTCCTTATTTGTGAAAACATTTATTTAGGGTATAGGTGCTGACGATGACGCATTCGTTTTTTGCTGAGTGGCAACATTCTCCTATTTATTTAATTAAATTGCTTAAATTAATAAAAAAACATTAAGTACTAAAAGAAACTTCACTGGTTTTGAAAGTAGATGGCGTTGTATTCAATAATGTTCTATACGTAATAAAAGAAGTTTCTAGAAATGTTTGTCTGTCTGTCCGTTTGTTTGACCACGCATCACACAGGTGCATCGAGGATCATGTTTTGGGGTTATGGTTGGATATCAAGTGTTCATCAATTCAACGATAATGAATGACTCATTGGCCAAGTATGAGTAGTTTGGGTGACGGGAGGAGGGGGGCGGGGGGTCATTGTCTGTCAACGCGGAGTCTGGGAGAGGGGGAGTCTTTTTTTCTTACTTGCATCATTGTAACATATAAGAGAGGCACTCTCACTCTTATATGTAAAGTGGGGATGTGATTTTTTTCTCACCTACCCCATCGTGTTGGGTATCATTAGATAGGTCTTTTAAAAAGCGTTTAGGGTTTGTGAAGACTATTTTTAGATTTAAGGATTCCTTTGTGTAAAATTAGAATTTATAGTGAACATTTTTGTTAGAGTCAAGTGTTCCCCTGCCAACTAAATGGTTAATGTTGGGTATGTTAAAAAAATCACGGTAGTAGTATAAATACTAAAATTATAAAGAAAACTATCACAGTTAAGTACTTAGGCTTTACAAGTTTACGATAAACATCTGATCAAATGGGAAGTACCAAAATTTTAGTATAAATTATATTGAAAATTATTAGGTATTAAGTAGGTATAACGTTGAATGAATGAAACAAAAACAACAAAAACCCACTTCTTAAGCCGCACACCAAATTAACTATATAAAATAATAGAACAGAACGAATTTTTATTTAGTACACAGACAGACATTATTATAATTTAACAGGAAAAGTCATGCAGAAGATAAAAAAGCAATAAATAAAACAGTAAAATAATAAAAATAACAATAGACAAAAAGAAAAGAGACACAAATAACACATATTAATGACAGAAAAACACAGTAAACTAATACCTAAAGAGTCTGTGTTTAATACTTATTTATTTTCACAAAGCTTTTGGGTGTCGAAGCTATGAATAGATGACTATATGATGATTGTCCGCTGCTGAATCAGCGGAGAATCATCATATAGTCATCAGGACAGGACTGTTCACATCACACACACACACACACACACGCACGCACACACGCACGCACGCACGCACGCACGCACGCACGCACGCACTCACGCAAGCACGCACGCACGCACGCACGCAAGCACGCACGCACGCACGCACGCACGCACGCACGCACGCACGCACGCACGCACGCACGGACGCACGCACGCACGCCCTCACGCACGCACGCACGCACGCACGCACACGCACACGCACACGCACACGCACACGCACACGCACACGCACACGCACACGCAGACGCAGACGCAGACGCAGACGCAGACGCAGACACACACATACACAGACACACACATACACACTCACACACTCACACACTCACACACACACACACACACACACACACACATGTATACACGCACGCGTCCTAACTAATTACCGAGCAATGAGCAATATGTGAGAGGATCTGGTACCCATAACACAAGTTAAATCATACCATGGGTACCTGAGCTTACCTGTATTATTTGTTTCTGTTGTATTATACTTATTTTTATATACAGAGACACCGTTGATGGACAAGAACCTCAGACTACTTTTTTTAGAAGGCAAGCCGAAATAACGTGTATTGAGAGCGATGTCTATGAGTGCGTTTACTTTCTGTACTCTCGGTATTTTATGACGTATACCACTAATGTTGGTTTCGGTCCGTGGAGTACGTCGGCCATAAATGAAATCTGGACCATATGGTAATTGCCTAAGGTTGAGGTTCGTTTGCACATTACAAGACAACAAGTTTGTATTTCCCTTGCAATGATATTTTCACAATTACTAATTTCAACCTATAGGCCCTTTTCATACGTTCTGGTTACAATCCGGCACTGGATTCCCGGTCGCCGACTACCCGACGGCTAATATTTGGCGACCGAACCGGACGGACGCTGGAACATGTGAAAGAACCGTACATTGCCATACCCGGTTACGGTACCCGGTTTCAATCGGGCGGCGGATGTGTGTAAAGGGCTTTAGTGCTAATATGATTACACTGGAAATTTTCTCAAAATTGGTATACCAGGTTCTTTACCGAACTGTATTTTGTGTCTTTTAATTGTATTGTATGTTTGTAAAGCTCTTACGCAAACACAGAAACTTATCCCTAGTGTGGGAGTTAAATCTAGGGAGTTATCCCTAGGGAGGAAAAAAATATCCTAAATAGATTTGTATGCCCGTGTGTCCCTAAGCTATTACGCCACCTCGCTGGATGGTGTTTAGAATTCTTGCTAATGTAACAATGCATTTGTTCTTTGTTTCTAACAAGCAGACATCTTGATACTGTTTCTTTTTCTATTTTTGAGATATTCTAATTTCTCCTCTTGCGTTTTATATTTTTCAGCTCGTATTAAATGCGTGAAGGAAATTTCTCCAGGACGGACTCACAGAGTAGCCCAAAAACTTATTTTCTCCCCAAAGAACTTTTGTGCGGTTTTGGTTTTGATGGTTTTGGTGCAATAACCATATTAAACAGTCGTTTTGACAAAATATTACTTATATGATTCTTAGGCATTTTTATGCGACTGCACAAGAAGGAGGGTTATGCATTTCGAGTGTATGTATGTACCTTTATTTCTTTGGTACGCCCTAAATCCTAAACAGCTGTATGGATTTCAACCTGAGAGGTGTCGTTAGATTCGTCTTATTTGTGAGAGTGACACTGGGTACTTTGAAATTATAAAAAAAATCATATGTCGTAATTTTGGCGCCAATATATGTGTTTAAAAAATACTTTAAAATCTATGAGTATCAGTAGTATCAGGCTCGTGTGGAGTGGTGCCGATCGCTTCACTTTTGTAGGCGTTGGTTCACAAGACTTGACCACAAGACGAGCCTGCTTCTTTTTTGAATCTTCAAAAACCGAGTTAAGATTCAAAAAAGAAGCAGGCTCGTCTTGTGGTCAAGTGGCGAATCCTGGATTTATCAATACGATGTAGAAACAAAGCGTCAGTCTATAGTTTGGCTGTTTTAAAACGAACCAACGCCTACAAAAGTGAAGCGATCGAGAAGCGCAGATAAAATTTTGATCGCTAGTTTCTTTACTTTGACGGGGTATCTGGTTTCAATTCCATTACGAGATCAAAGCAGCATCAACGCCAAATGGTATACCACAAATTGCCTGTCAGAAGTTTTATCTGCAACGAGCATCAAGAGACTAAACACTGGGCTGCACGGGGTCCTGATTCACCATAACAACGCGCCCGCGCACTCAGCACTCAAACGAGGGACTTTATGAATACTACACCGGTCAGAGTCTTGGATCACTCTCCTTATAGTCCTGATCTGGCACCGTGTGACTTATTTTTATTCCCTAAAATAAAAAATCGGCTGAAAGGGATACAGTTTTTATCGGCGGAAGACGCCCTAGCAGCGTTCGAGAAAGCCGTGGAAGAGGTGTCTGCGGCGGACTGGAAAAAATGTTTCGAAAATTAGTTCAGACACATGAAGAGGCTGGTGGAAAATTTTTGAAAAGATTTTATTAAAATATTTTATCCGTAGAAGTTAGTTTTTTAGTTTCTTTAAACTTTTTGAGTATTAGTCTTCTAAAAATTTAGAATGATGTTAAATTCATAATCGCCTAATAACTTACTTGGTGACTTTATCTAGTTAATGTATATCCTCACAAATGAACTATACATTTTTGACAACTTCTCTTTGACAAAGAGTAAACTATTCTAGGTAGGAGTGAGTAAACAAACCCTCGAAAATTCGAGTATTTTTTTAATGTTAATTCATTTGGAATAATTTCTAAGTCCCGGGCATTTAATTTGAATAACATAAATAAGTAGACATCTGACCAAAAATTGGTATTTATACTCAAACAAGTAATTCAGTAGATCGTCATTATAACTTTTGCTATGACAACAAACAACAATTGTAGATACGGGACAACTTAAAACTGGTTACGTGCTAAACCAAAGAAATCGATTAACATCAAATAATCGAAAAGTTTTAATCTTTGTAAAATACAATACGTTATACATTTTGTCAGACATTATTATAATTTGCATTTTGTAACTTAAGTGAATAAAGTATCTTTTATTGTTTTCTTTTTCATAAAAATCACTTTTTTAAAATAAAATACAAACCGTCGTACTTTGAATGGTCTTTTCACGCGTTTTTTGTTTAGATTTAGGATTCGCCACCTGTCACAATGTCGTAAACGCGCCGAGACGAGCCTGCTTCAAATTTTTGAACCTTAACTCGGCACCACTCCACACGAGCCTGCTTCTGAACCTCGGTAAGGTTGTGCGGCAACCAGCGTGAAACTATCCTTCTCACTCGAAGGTGCTCGTGTAGAATCTTGTGAACAAACCAATCTGCAGTGTATGCTGAATCAATTCCTATGTAATTCGCCTTTTTTCTTGAATTATTTTTTTACTGCCAGCACATTTTCTTCCGTGACAGCTTTTGTAGGACGACCACTACTTTGTTCATCCCCCAAAGTAAGGCGACCGCATCCGAACTCGCTATGCCAACTATAGATGTTTGCTTTTGAAGGTCCTTCATTCATAAAAGCCATTTGAAGTCAATCAAATGGCTCATCCACATTTAAAATCGTATTAAATCAAAACCATCGCACGCAAATGTTCTCAATGCAGATCCATTTTTAAATAAGACATGATAATTTTAATTCGGCTTTAAAAAAAAAGGTGGAGGGAAATTCAAATTTCGAACAATGGTATTTTTACTTTTAAATAACCACAAACAAGTAGCCAGTGCCTTATAATTTTTTTTTTTCGCAAAACTTTCTGAGTGGCCTGCTACCTTATGTATTAGGGTATAGAAAAGCGACCTCTTTGCAAGCCGTGGCAGAATTCAGAAACTATTGGGGATGGACTATCAAACTCCATTGAGATTTCCTTTAATTTGTTTGTATTTGGAAATGGGTCCAAATTGTTTTTTTTTGTACACTGTAAAAGCAGTAACGGCAGAAGTAATCGATGCATATTCTACGCTATTCCTGCAGTAGCTTGCAGTCTAAAAATATTATTTGTGTTATATTTCACTTCATATGAATTACATTATTGTTATTTTATATCAGTGTTGATGAGACGCCATAGTGTCACAATAAAATCTCACATGGCAAAAAATTACACGCGCAAACATGTTTGATTTAATCCCCACGATATCCCCTAAAGTACCTTTAACTATTACCATTACTCCGTGGCACACAAGCATTTTTTACATGTTGTATTAATTTCCTTTCATCTCAGTTTAGGATTGAAATTGTGTATTGTGTTACATGTTTTAATAATTCCTTGCAATCCTATTTCTTGTAGGTATACGTAATATTCGTGTACAGGATAATTCATTGAATAATTTCAATGTTGTGGTTGAGTACCAATGACTTCTAAATAAAATATTATAGTAGTTTGGTCCTTTTAAGGTGGAATTTTGGATTAGCGAGTGTCAATTGTCAAAGTAGTCTTAAATTTTTGTTTACCTCTATTTACGGATTGTGCCTACTTATAAGACGACGGCCTATTTATACAAAATTACACAAACTATTAAATAAATGTGAAAGTAACTCTGTCTGTCTGTTACATTTCTAAGCTTAAAGTGTTTCAACCGATTAAATAAAAATGGCGTTCAGGCTTAGAAGATCCCTTTACCAAAATACCCCTTGGCCAAGAAGTACAATTCCCGGTATGCCCCTTCCCCGAAACACCCCTTTTCCAGTATGGCCCTCGACCGTTATATCTCTTTTCCATAGGGACCTTTTTGGGAAAGCCCAAAAAGGTCCCTTTCTATAACAATCAATGGCTATGGATAAAATTTGAGTCCCGAGAATAGATACGAGTATTTAAAGTATAAATCAAGTTGTAGAACATTCCAAAGTGGTTTGTCCGACTTTATCTTAAATTGATGCAGGTTTCGGCCACGGCTTGCGAGGTGGTCGCTTTTTTTACCCCCAATACACGTTGCATATTGCAAAAACCCTATACTTATATACTTTAATTGTAACAAAATTAATTTAATTTGATTTTATATATTTAGTGTCGCTCCGAATAAAAAAATGGTTGTCTGTAAAGTCGGTTTTCGAACTATAATTTTACGTGTTAACGTCATAAGAAAACATTAATGACATTGTATTAAACAACCATGCCTGTGAGAGCTTTTTTTATTTAATTTTATATTATTTTTTATTTCCTATTGTATCGCATGTCGCTGTAATCGCTAAAACATTGATGACATTGTAATAAACAACCATGCCTGTGATAGCTTTAGTGGTGTATGCAGCCGAAGGCCACAATATTTCATATCCTATCAGTAGGAGGAACGTGACGGACTGTTTCACGTTGTCATGCATGCACCCGGTCATCCGGTCATCGATTTATAAGACGTTATCACGTCAAAAAAAAAAGTCGTTTTTTTCCGGTTCCGGCTGTCATAAAAGTAACAGTGCGTTAAAAGTGCTTCCGAGTTTCTTATTTAATAACCAGTGAAAACCAGCAAAAATCAATCCGAATTGGCAAAAATCACAACAGCAAAGCCAAAACAATTGGAATTGCGACAAAAGCTGACTAAAATAGGATCAGATTGAAAAATATCACCAACAATACCACAGTTCGGAGGTACCAGAGTTCCTTTCTCATTGTAAACAAATTATCAACTTGACACTTGTCGCGTCTCACTGACGTAAACAATCGCAGTAATACCAACTTAACGGAAGAAACATTAACGTTCGGATACACATATACTGATACGTTTAGTTATTGCAGTATGGATAAAGGTATGTCAGAGGAAATGTTGCAACTATTTCAATTGATGAAAATGGAATTAGAAAAACAAACAACAACGATTACACAAAATATAACTGATACTATACTACGTACTATAAACGATAAAATACAACCATTATTTGAAGAAAATAAGCACCTAAAATCTGAAGTGCAAACATTAAATAGAAAAATAAAATATGTAGAAGATATGAACAGAAAGAATAATATAATACTGCACGGTGTCAAGGAAACCGAGAATAATAATGCGGAGTTATTCAACATAATAACGGATATTTTACAAAAAAATAATGTTAAAATAGAAAAAATCGAAATAAATAAATACTTTAGATTGGGAAAGAAACAAGATGAAAATAAAATCAGACCCATACTTATTTCGTTTACGACATATCAAAGGAAGGCAGAAATAATGAAAATTAAAGCAAAAATGCCGCATCAAACTATTATTACCGAAGATTTCTCAAAAGAAACTCTTGAACTACGTAAGAATCTACAACAACAACTAAAAGAAGATAGGGAATAAGGAAACGAAGCATTCATCAAAAACAATAAACTTATTGTAAAGTTAAAACCAGAAGCCGAAAAGAGAAAAAGAGAAATTTCTATGTCCCCCAAGAACATACAAAAACCTCACTCCATAGAGGGGAAAAATATTATTGCCCCGTCTAAATTGCACAAAACTGATGCATTTGCATTAATGAGAGCCAGATCATTCTCACTGTCAGAGAAACAAACACAACCTCATAAGGCATAGGAATTATCTGACACCGGATCCGTGAAAAATCAAAATTTAAAAAATAATACTATTCTACCAAAAAACAAACAGATCCCCAACACGGTTGGTCACCGCGGGGAGATAGACCGTACCCCCCAAGAGCCTACAGTTAATAAATCCAAGAATCCTTACAAATACTACTACTACTCCGAAAAAAATAAACTAAAACAAAGAACAAGACTACATATAGCTACACTAAACACAAGATCGTTAAAATCCCAAGAATCCCTACTCGAATTAGAAAATGCATTGGAAACCATACATTGGGATATTTTAGGCTTAATCGAAGTGAGAAAAGCTGAAGAGAGAATTGAAGAACATGATAAATATATATTTTATTACAAAAACGTAATAGCTGGCCTTTACGGAGTAGGATTTATGGTTAAAAAATATCTCAAAAACGAAATAATAGAATTTCGAGGCATATCGGATAGAATAGCAGTTTTGAATATTAAATTACCTGGCTATAAACAACCATCTTCAATTGTTCAAATATATGCCCCGACTGATATCACCAAAGAGGAAATAAAAAACGATTTCTACGACAAACTTAACGAAATAATGCCAACTTTGTATAAAACAATAATTGTATTAGGTGACTTCAATGGCCAATTAGGAAAGAGAAGAACCAACGAGGACAAAGTACTCGGACCATATACAACAGGCAAAAGGAACGACAATGGACAAAGACTGATAAACTTCGCGTCGGAAAACAACCTACATATCATGAACAGCTTCTACAATAGGAATCCTAATAGAAAATGGACATGGGTGTCACCGAATGGTATGATAAAAAACGAAATAGACTACATTATAACAAATAAACCAAGATTGTTCTCAAACATAAATATTGTTAACCAATTTAACTACAATACAGACCACAGGCTGCTTAGAGGACAACTGTATACACGAGAACCAAAAACAGCAAGAAAAACAAATATTTACAATACGAAACCAGTGGCTTTACCAATCTCAGAAAACATTCTAGGGGCCTTACACACTAATCTAGAAACAATTAAAAATCTTAAAGAAGTCCAAGTAAAGTATGACGCTCTAGAAAAAGAATTAAATGAAACCAAAAATAAACTGAGAACAACACGAGAGGAAAAAGACAAACTAGGTCCAAAAGCAAGGAAATTGATCATGCAAAGAAAAACTTTAATCAGTCACAGGAAAAACAACAAAAAAGAAATAGAAAATCTAAGCAAAGAAATAAACCTGCAAATTCGACAACACAGAGAGAAATTAAGAACTGAGACAATAAATTACCATATAGAAAAATCAGGCGGAGTCAAGAAAGCAAGGGTCGAATGAAGAGACACACTTACTTGGCTCGACAGCATGAAACACCACAGAAACAAGAAAAATAATACAAAGAGAATCGAAATATTAGAAGTAGCAACAGAATATTACCGCAAATTATACAACAACGAGGTGATAATAGAGGAATCCAACCAGCTAGTAAATGATGCCAAAACTGACGAAGAAGAGACCCCCTGTATACTGAGAGATGAAATCAATAAGGCTATCAAATCACAGAAGAAAGGAAAAACGCCTGGAGGAGATTGCATATCTAACGAACTGCTAATAGGATCGTACAAAGCAACATTAAACACTATCACAGAGATATTTAATGAAATTTTGCGCACAGAATATGTTACAGTACAATATCTTTGTGCTGTATCTACAATCTCTACAATCTACATCACTATCTTATGTTCCTTATCGCACGTTCAGTATCTATTAAATGTTTTTACTATCTGTTATCAACACGAAGTCGTTAGTATATAAGATGCACCTTTAGATAATTATAACCAGACTATACTACATCTTTTGTCTCATTTATACCTAATCATATACTGCCAAGAAGTTTGGCAAATTGGTGACCCCGACGAACGAATACGCAGCAAGAAACATGGCACAATCACCGTGCAAGGCGAACATAAATCAGCAAGGAACACTTGAAGTAGCTGCTGGCACCTCGGTTTTATCCCGCATTCCGGAATTTTGGAAAGACCAACCAAGATTATGGTTCACGCAACTAGAAGCCATATTAGCACCACAGAAGCAAGGAGACGAATACAAATACTGTACAGTAATAGCAAAATTATCCAAGGAAGAAATACTACAGGTTAGTGACCTAATCACTTCACCACCGACTACAGATAAATACAAAAACATCAAGGAACGTTTAATTGATTGTTACGAAGAAACAGAACAGCGACAGTTTCAAAAATTAATATCAGAGACAGAACTCGGTGATCAAAAACCTTCGCAGTTATTACGTCAAATGCGAGTCCTCGGGAGAGGAAAAATCAGTGACGAAACAATTAAACTACTATGGTTCAGGCTTTTACCAACATCAGTTACTACGGTTCTAGCAGTTACGGAAGACATGGAAATTGACAAACTGAGCCAAATTGCAGACAAAATAATAATGAATTCAAAAGTAACCGAAATATCAGCTGTTAGCAACGACACTTCAAACGACAACAATACAGCATGCATTTTAGCCCAGCTAGCAAAATTACAGATAGATATTGACGCAATTCAGCAAGGTCAATATGGCTATCGACCCAACACGCACAATCATTTCAAGAAACGTCAACAATTCCCGATTATGAGGCCGAGAACAAACTATAGAGGAGCAAATCAATTTTGTTACTACCACGAAAGATTCGGAAAATATGCAAAGAACTGCATTAAACCATGCGGTTGGAAACCAATGACTTACGTACGGAACCAGGGAAACGAATAAGAGCACAGACAACGGCGAAACTCTGTGCAATCCACCCATCCAATCGCCTCACCATTACCGACCGAAAAAGTGGTATGAAGTTTTTGATTGACACGGGCGCAAATATTTCAGTCATTAGCAAGCAACAGAGACATTCAATTTTACAAAATGAACAATACACACTATACGCTGCAAATGGGACTAAAATTAGGACTTACGGCGAGAAGACGCTTACCTTGAATTTAGGACTACAACGATGTTATAAATGGAATTTTGTAATCGCCGATGTTACACAACCAATAATTGGAGCAGATTTTCTAGAGCACTATAAACTATTAGTCGACATAGCAGGTCGCAAACTTATCGACAAAGTTACAGAGCTGACAACGCATGTAATTTCGGAAAAAGCGACACAACAAACAATTCGTACTATCGCAGTGGGAACGAATCCACGTATTACGCAACTTTTAAACAAATACGAAGACATCACGAAAGAGTCCTCTCTCCGCAATGCGCCCAAACATAAGATTGAACATCACATTATCACTACAGGACCACCCGTCGCAGCTCGGGCAAGACCATTACCTCCAGAAAAATTCGACATAGCCAAAAAGGAATTTCAAAATATGATAGAACTCGGAATTTGCCGACCGTCAGATAGCCCATGGGCAAGCCCATTACATATGGTAAAAAAGAAAAATGGCGAGTGGAGGCCGTGCGGAGACTATCGAATGCTCAATAGCACGACAGTACCGGACAAATACCCACTACCAAGATTAACTGACTTTACATACATATTAGAAAATAAGAAGATACTAAGCAAGATAGATATACGTAAAGCATACCATTGTATTCCTGTTAAAGATATAGAAAAAACAGCCATCATCACACCTTTTGGACTTTTTGAGTACTTAAGAATGCCTTTCGGATTACGCAATGCGGCACAAACATTTCAACGATTCATGGATTCCTTATTTAGAGATTTAAACTACGTATTTATATTTGTAGACGACTGTCTCATTGCATCGGACAACGAAGATTTGCATTATCAGCATTTAGAAACGGTTTTCAAACGTTTACACGAGAATGGAATAACCATTAATCACGAAAAATGCGAATTTCTCAGAAGGGAAATAGATTTCTTAGGTTATCATATAACGAGCCAAGGAATACACCCTACCGAAGAAAATTACAAAGCAATCATGGAATTTCCCAAACCGAAAACAATTCAAGAATTAAGAAGATTTTTGGGCATGGTCAATTTCTACAGAAGTAATATTCCACGCGCAGCGGAAAATCAAAGAATTTTAAACGAATATCTACATGGTTCAAAAAAGAACGATAATTCACCTGTTCCTTGGACAACGGAAGCAGACAAAGCTTACGAAAAATGCAAGGAAAGCATGAAAAACGCAGTGTTAACAGCGCATCCTTCCCGCAACGCATCACTAGCGCTCATGACCGACGCTAGTGCTACTTGCGTTGGTGGAGTTTTACAACAAAAATCCGGACGCAATTGGGAACCATTAGGATTTTTTTCACAAAAATTGAGCGAAACTCAACAAAAATATTCTACGTTTGACAGAGAGCTGTTAGGAATATACATGGCCGTCAAACATTTTCACAGATTAATCGAGGGAAGAGAATTTACAATATTTACGGATCACCGACCTTTGACATACGCATTCTCCCAAAAACCATCATCAAACGATACACCGCGACGGGTCCGGCAGTTAGATTTCATTTCACAATACAGTACCAACATTCAACACATAAGCGGACGTGACAATATTACCGCCGATGCCTTATCTCGAATAGAGGAAATATACGTGCCATCACCTATCGATTACGCTGAATTGGAAAAATGTCAATCAACAGATAATGAACTAAGTAAATTACATGACAATAAAAGATTAAAATTCAAAAATATTACGCTTCCGGGTTCCACAATAAACATCACCTGCGACACATCTACTGGAAAAAACCGCCCCTACTTACCAAAGCATTTTCGCAAACAAATTTTCGATACCATTCATGGTATGAGCCATCCAGGAAAAAGAACTACGAGAAAAATGATAACCCAAAGGTATTTATGGCCGTATATGAACAAAGATATCAATAATTGGTGTAGATCATGTATAGCCTGCCAAAAATCAAAAATACAACGACATACGATATCACCTCCTGGTACATTTATGACAGCGCAACGTTTTGAACATTTACATATTGACATCGTCGGACCACTTCCGATTTCACAAGGGAAGAGATATTTAATCACAATCATAGATCGTTGTACGTCATGGCCCGAAATATTTCCGGTAGAAGATATAACTGCAGAAACAGTAGCCAAGACACTTTTCGAAGGATGGATTACTCGTTTTGGATGTCCATTGCGCATTACTACGGATCAAGGCCGACAGTTTGAATCAAGAATATTTGAGTCACTCTCACAATTTTTGGGAATACATAAAATTAGGACAACACCTTATCATCCACAATCCAATGGAATGATAGAGAGATTTCATAGAACTTTAAAGGCGGCGTTAATGACAAGAGAATCCAACGAAAATTGGTTAAAAGAAATTCCAACAGTTTTACTCGGGTTGCGGAGTAGCTTGCGAGAAGACACAGGTTATAGTTCAGCAGAGATGACATATGGAACGCCAATACGACTCCCTGGAGGATTTTTTGAGTCATCAGCAGCACAGTTATCAACGTACGAAGAGTTTGTAAAACAAATTCAAAAGGACATCACACAAATGACATCAATTCCGAAAAGAAAAAAACACAATCAAGCTATATTTGTGCATCCCGAACTCAAAGAATGCTCACACGTATTTGTTCGGTGTGATAGAATTAAGAAAGCCCTGACACCGCCGTATGAAGGACCCTACCCAGTAATTAGTAAAACAGATAAAACATTTTGCATTAGAATTAGGGATAAAGAGACAGTGATATCAATTGATAGATTGAAACCAGCTTTCATGATCAATGACGAATCAAACTACGTGCCAGATTCAAAGGATTGCGACAGGCATTCACACACGTACACTACACGATCGGGACGTAAAGTAAAGCCAGTAGTACGTCTATAAAAAATCGCTGATATAAGCAAGCTATTCGTATATATATTAACATAGATCTTAACATATACCATTAATTTACAACTAAGCGAACCAACTCCGTAACCTGATCCAGGAGGACTTACGGTGGACAAGAAATGTTGCAATGGGACAGATTATTTTAACAATCGGCGTGATCCTAATTTACGGCATAATGAAAACACTGGACAGAAGAATGAAGAGTTTAACAAAAAAAAAAAATAATAAACACTCGTGCAACAGCTGAGTCAAAATTACAGACGTCAGCAAATCACACCACAACAGGCGTCATCAAATTCCACCGCGTACAATAGCATTATTATTTATATACATCAGCAAATAACTAGTAAGGTCTAGGTCAAATTTATATTTTACAATATAAATTAATTATATGATAATAGTGTTTACACACTATTACCATAAATTTTTTAAAGGGGGGTGTACTGTTACAGTACAATATCTTTGTGCTGTATCTACAATCTCTACAATCTACATCACTATCTTATGTTCCTTATCGCACGTTCAGTATCTATTAAATGTTTTTACTATCTGTTATCAACACGAAGTCGTTAGTATATAAGATGCACCTTTAGATAATTATAACCAGACTATACTACATCTTTTGTCTCATTTATACCTAATCATATACTGCCAAGAAGTTTGGCAAAGAATATATACCGCAACAGTGGACTACATCAACTATTATATTACTTCACAAAAAAGGAAAGAAAGATGATATAGCCAACTATAGACCCATCAGCTTAATGTCCAATGTGTACAAAGTATTTTCAAAGGTACTGCTAGATCGTTTAGCAAAGACTTTGGATGAAAACCAACCCAAAGAACAAGCAGGTTTTCGTAGCGAATTCTCAACAATAGATCACATCCATTCTATAAAACAAGTAATCCAGAAGTGTAATGAATACAATATTACCTTTTACCTGGAGTTCGTGGATTATAATAAAGCGTTCGACTCCTTAAAACACGCAAAAATTTGGGAAGCCTTAGAAACACAAGGAGTGGAGAAAAAGTATATTCGATTGATTACCGACATATATAAGAACATGAAAGTAAAAATAAGAACTGAAAGAGATGGAGTTTTTTTTCCGATAAAAAGAGGCGTGAGACAAGGTGATCCTTTGTCACCCAAACTTTTCTCAGCTGTTCTCGAACACGTGTTTAGACGTCTCGAGTGGGATAACTACGGATTAAATATCAACGGAGTGCGACTAAACCACCTAAGGTTTGCAGATGATCTAATAATCATTTCTGAAGATTCAAAAAGCTTACAAAAGATGTTAGAACAACTGGTGTATGAAAGTAATAAAGTAGGACTGTCAATGAATACTGCGAAAACCAAGATAATGTCGAACTCGGAAAGCATCCCTATAATTGTTAATGAAAAAACGATAGAATATGTGAAGGAATACACGTACCTCGGACAGATCATATCTCCAATAGACCTAACAACGAAAGAAATTAACAATAGAGTCACTTTGGCATGGAAAAGATACTGGTCTCTTAAGGAGATAATGAAAAACCCACTCGTGCCACTGAAAGCGAAGAGCAGAATATTTAATTCGTGTATTCTGCCTGTCATGACATATGGTTGCCAAACCTGGAGCTTGACTAATCATAACATATATACATTAGAAACTTGCCAACACAATATGAAACGAAGCATACTTAACATCAAATTAAAAGATAAAATAAAACTTGATACTATAAGGAAAAAAACTAGATTAACAGATGTTACTTACTGTATTAAAAAACTAAAGTGGAGGTGGGCAGGACATATGAGTAGGAGTAACAAGGATAAATGGTCTAAGGACATAACAGAGTGGTGCCCGAGACAATACAAAAGAAGGAAAGGGAGACAGCGTCGTAGATGGGAAGACGATATTAAAAAAATAGCGGGACATACTTGGAAAAGACTAGCACAGAATCGTATTCTATGGCGAACTTTATGGGAGGCCTATGCTGGACAGCAAGACAATCTTCACACACCGGTGTCAAATAATTAAATAAGATTTTTATAACTTTATTGTAAAAAGATTGTTAAATAAAGGCTATTATTATTCTTATCACGTCAAAACCGGATCGCTCTAGTGCTAGAACTTAATGTATGGAAAGACGACAAAAAATCTTGTTGTCATATGTGTGAACAGCTTCTTAGTTCTACTACTAGAGGGCCTGATTTTAATTCTGAACCCGACAAGTGAGAACGGGCGCTAAAGGTATATTCAATTAGACTTTCTGAAATATCGTATATACACTGACGGACTCATAAACTGCATCAAAGTTCAGGTTTACTCTAAAAGGATTTTTTTATAAAAGTATGCAAACTTTTTAGATTAAATTATATAAATATGGAAAGACTGGCTCTTAATCTTAAAAAAAAATTAAATTTAAAAATAGAACTGCGGTAAAACAAATGAATATAGCCGGGAAAAGAAAATTTACTCGTAGTATCAGATTTGCGTGTTATTTATAGCAAAGTTTTAAATTAATTCTCATTGATTTTTTTTGTTTGGTCAATTGAATTATTGTTACCAGCATAATTGTTGGGTTAGTTTTTTAACACATCGAGAGTTTTTGAACCATAATATGGATACTTCGTCCGAACAAGCGGCACAAATTGTAGCATTGGTGCGGGAGGGCTTGGATCAACGAACGATTGGTAGAAATTTAAATTTAAACCAGTCTACGGTTTGTAGAATATACAGAAGGTTTGTAGAGACAGGTTCTTACAGGAGGAGACGTGGTACAGGCAGAACTCGAGCAACCACAGGTCGTGATGACCGATTTATTGTTACAACTTCCCTGCGAAATCGTTTCCTCACGTCAGTTAACATCAAAACCGAGCTTAATGAAGTGCGTGGAAAAAACGTGTGTGCACGAACAATAAGAAGAAGGTTAAAGGAAGCGGCTATCACCCCTTTTAGACCAGCAAATGGTCCAAAGTTGTCTGCAGCTCACAGACAAGCTCGCTTAAGATTTGCGCGTCATCACCTGAATTGGACAGAAGAGCAGTGGGCCTCTGTATTGTTCACGGACGAGTGTAGGACATGTTTATATGGTGCAGATGGTCGCAGAAGAGTCTATCGTCGACGTGGGGAGCGATATGCTCAAAGTTGCATTGAGGAGCGTGTTCCTTTTGGAGGCGGTTCATATATGGTCTGGGGTGGCATATCGATGAACGGGCGAACAGAACTTGTGTTCATAGACATGGTCCGTCAAAACGGTAATAGAGGGGGTTTGACAGCACATCGCTACATAACAGAGATATTAGAAGATCACGTGGTGCCTTACATGGGATTCATAGGCGAAAATTTTACTTTAATGCAGGATAATGCCCGGCCGCATGCAGCTGCACAAGTTCAACATTATTGCGAAGAGGTTGGGATACGTACAATGAATTGGCCAGCACGCAGCCCGGATCTTAATCCCATTGAGCATGTTTGGGACAATTTAAAAAGAGCTGTATATGCGAGAAACCCTTCGCCTACGACAGTGGCAGCACTAAGAACAGCACTTTCAGAAGAATGGGACAATATTCCGCAAGATCTTTTAAAAACCCTTATAAAATCTATGCGGAACCGATTAGAATCCGTAATAAGGGCACGTGGGGGTAATACACCTTATTAAAACACAAATAAACCCTTGCATAAAGTTTGTGTCTATTGTTAAAACCAATTTTTTAATTAAACAATTTTTCCTTAAACTTCTGTTTTTTCTTCAAAAAAGGTCTTAAGGTCCTTTCCAGTACATAAACTTAAACTTAAAGATATGATCCTACGCTGTTTTAAAGTTCACGAACCAATCTAGAGGTTTCAATTTAAATCTGTATAGAAAGTTTGCATACTTGGTTAAAATATTTATTTCAAAGTCGTCTATTACTTTGATGCAGTTTATAAGTCCGTCAGTGTAATTACATTGAATTATGTATAATTTAGCACAGACAGAGTTTCTATGTGTGTTAAATTCATCAAGTCTTGTAATTTGACCTTAGCAATATAGCGAATATTAATGTAATATTATTATTGCCCTAATAATAAAGGTATTAGGCTTTCAAAAATACAGTTTTAAATTGTATTTGAGTTAGATAACCTAACTCACAAACTTTACATTGGTCATATTATAAATACACTTGTAACAAAACCATATCGCGATTCAGAAAGAATGTACAGCGCCATCTATTGATGAGATTATTAAACGTATTAGAAAAGTGACTGTAAAGTTACAACTGTATTAATGGTTGCCACGGACTATACAACGTGTAACAGAAAAAAATGGTCAAAGTCAAAGATTGTTATGTGCCCATGATACTAAGTACATACCTAATTTTATGAAAATCGGAGTAACCCATTTTTTATTATTACCCGACTGTAAAGAAGGCTTATGTTTTTCGCGCGTATCTTGTAGGTATGTATGTATGTTTGTAATATTTTTTATTACCTGATATCTCACAATACACTAAACGGATTTATACAATTAAGACATTGCTAGATTCGTCTTGATCGCCCAAGTGTTCTTAGTTAAGAGAGGTTTGAAAAAAGCGAACATGGCGGCTGTGAGATATCAAAATAAAGAGGTGTGAAAAAAGTTGGTTTGAATACTGCAATATAGATATCAAATTAAAGTGCTTATCTTAAGCATTTCAAAAAGGTATAACATGTTTATGACTGTAATACTAAAAAAGTTAGATAACAACAATTCCTTTTTTCAATTTTCAATACTTGACAATACCTGTGACAAAAGTTAGTTATTACATCGGTTACATCCTATAACCACTAAAAAGTAATAAGTAAAAAAAAATAATTATAAAAATAAAAAAAAAACGTGTGGCACTCGGGGACTGCCGCGGTAAAGCTATTGCATAGCATTTTTATCAATTTAAGCAATTAAAAAAAAATGTTTTTTTTTTATTTTGAATTATAAAAAAACAATGTTTTATATTTTTTTTTCTTTAATAATTTTTTTTTGTTTTTTTTATTATAAAATATTTTTATTTTTATTTATTTTTTTTCTTTTTAAATTTAAAAAATGTTTTTAATTTTTTTTTTCTTTAATTTTTTTTTTTAAAATCGCATAAAAAAAAATTAAGTTTTTTTTTTATTATAAAATATATATATATTTTTTTCTTTTTAAATTTAAAAAAAAGTAATTAAAAGTTCTGCTATTCATCGATAGATGGCAAAACTAAAAAGTGTTACCGCTGTGCCCGTCGGAGTGGGGAGCGTGAGGTTTTTTCGTTACGGAATTTCTGGATTCGGTCCCCGAGCTCAAGGCCCGCGATAGAAGCTATGCAATAGCTTAAAAACTCCCTGCACAAAAAAAAATGGAAACACGATCCCCTACTTAATTATATAATTTCATGCAGTCGGAGGCAATTTACTAAGTTCATCGAGATTCATTAATGCCTCCGACTGCATGAAGTTATATAATTATGTAGGGGATCTTGTTTCCACCTTTTTTGTACAGGCGGGTTCTTTTATTTTTATAATTTTTATTTTTATTTCTTATCATTTTTCATTCGTTTATTTGTCAATGAAAAAGTTATCAATCAAATTAAGTATCACTTAAAAAATTTGCACCCGGGGAGGTATATATTTAAGCCGTAAGCCTTTCGCTACTGAAATTTAATAATAATTATATATTTACAGTGGCATAGCGTTTTCTTTTCGTCCTCGGAACACCCCTTTTCCTGTGTCCTTTGACCGTTATATCCCTTTTTCATAGGGATCTTTTTGGAAAAGCCCAAAAAGGTCCCTTACTTATTAAAATCAATAGCTATGGATATAATTTGAGGCCCGAGAAAATATATTTAAAGTATAAATCAAATTGTACAACATTTCAAAATTGTTTGACAGACTCTTTTGGCATATTCTACGATTCGATTGTTTGGCATACTGGGAAAGGGATGTTCCGGAGACGAAAAGAAAACGCTATAACTATGTTATAATAATGGAGTCGTATATGAATACGATTCCATTATTATTACATTGTTATAGCGTTTTCTTTTTGTTAAATTTCAATAGTGAAAGGCGTATGGAATAAGTATATACTTCCCCGGGTACAAAATTCGATTGAATAATTAATAACTTTTTTAATTAATTAATTGTTCACATCATTTTTTCATTTGTTTATTTGTCAATACGAATAAACGAATGAAAAAATGATAAGTAAAATTTTGAAAGGTTCAAATTAAGGGATTTGCTTTAAAAGGTCAGTTTAAATATTTCGGAAACAATAAGTCTACGGCTTTAACAAAACCACTTTTACTTCTAAAATTATAATTATTTTAAGAGTTTAAGCAGTTGTTTTAGAAAAGTTTTTAGTCTAATTGCTTTGACCCGGTTGGACTTACACATAGAAAACACTGTTGACGTATGCACAAATAGACATAGCATACCGACGCGAAATCAGAGCACGCCTTCCGAACAAAGTGCACCGATGTGATTTAGATTCATGTTCATGAACGATGTCTATGTGTGCGTCGTCGAGTGAAATACGTGTGAATGTTGCCTTCTGTACTCTCGGTATTCTTTGTAAAAACATTGTTGGACTTTATTACTTGAGGCCTCGACTTAGTAGTCGTAGATGTAATATTAATAGTAAGAATATCTTAGGACAACTCATACACGGCCATCTGATCCCAGACTTGGTAGCCTATACTATGGTATCTTGGCAACTGTTAAACCAACTTTTATAATTATAAAAATATTATACTAGATGCCAATTTAGTCAGACGAATCCCCGTGGGAGTCATACAACGATAACCTACCGAAATCAATAAAAAATATGACTTACCAAATTTTTTTACATAAATCTATTTTCAGTACAAAATGGCGCATTAAGTCAACGCGTAGTATAAGAAGTTTGCGCGTACATGTTATTTATATTAGTATAGATTTCAGCCGATTTACCACGAAACACATGACCATAGTTTTCAAAGGTCTATTTTAGTAGCATATAAGACAGACCGAAGCTTATGAACACTGACTTCATCACCATGTGAATATTGAGGCTATCCTCCACGAGCTCCTCGATAACACGGACATAGTGAGAAGACTGAAAAGGACCAAACCTTTTGAGTTAGTGTAGTGACCATAATATAGTGTAAAAGTGCAGTGCAGTGTCTTAACGTGTTAATAGAAATAATAAGAATAGTGTTAATGGACATGAACTTAAAATAATATTTTTAGTAGTTTAACTCAAATTACTTATACTTATAAGTATAGACTAGATTATAATTATAATACGGAACATCACTGTTCATCATTACAAAAAAAAAGACAGATGTAAAACTGTCAAGCTTTGATATTAAAGTCGGTAAAATAAATCAGCAATTAAATCGAACAACTTAAGCAATTCTATAAATTTATGTCCTATAACTCCTCTAATAAGTCCAAAATAAAGAAAGGAATAAATTCCGAAAAAGTCTCACAACATCGTATCGACATCATCGTATTTTTCTTAAATTCTTCCACGATTTTTGACAAGTAGGTTACAGTAGTATAGTTTTAGACTGAAAGTAGCAAACTGCGTCGTTCTGAACTGTACCCGTTTGACTAAAACCAATCGGTACAAGTTTGCGTTCATTTAAAGTATCGTAAAATTCCCGGATAACACAAATTTTAAGAATATTCAAGTATTATGAAAAATTTTGTCGAATTATGACCGATAATGTAGCCAATATATATATAGATACGTTTCTACGATAAAATCTTCAGCAATATTCAGAAATGAAGTCTTAATAAGTTAAAGTATTCTAATAAGAAAAAAAAATGTGTATGTAAAGTTACTACTCAATTGATTATATGGAAGACAAAAACCCTTGAAATTGGATTGCTTTCTCTCACAGGCTATTCAAATGTACTTTAGGATTATATATTTCTGCCAAACTACTGTACTTGCTGAACTAGGTACTGTATTTGCTGAGTACGTTTATATTTACTTATTTAGTTATCTATGATTTATAAAGGCCATTCATTTCTTCCTTTTGATATCAAAATTAATATTTTATATTTAATCATTCGTTAGTAGGTACTTTGTACTTTGGCCAATATATATCAACCCATATGATGGCCCACTGCTGGGCACGGGTCTCCCCAGTAGAACCTACTAGTATGTAGATCCTGGGGGTAATTGCCATAATCGCCACGCTTGGCGAGCGGGTTGGCGATCGCAGTAAGGCTTTAAGTACGCAGAGGACGCTGCTGCCCGTCCTCCGGGGTGAAATCCCTTAGTCGCCTTGACGACACCCACGGGTAGAGATGGGGTGGTACTATTCTTAAGCCGGCACCACACGGTTTTTACCTTTGTTGTAAGTATCGGCTCCTACTACATTGTACCCACTAAGGTTGATTTTAGCTTATCTCATGTTTCAACTTTTTGATAATACAATTTGCATCACTACTTTAACATGGTGGCATACAAAGCTGCGCTGGTCAGCTAGTAGCTAACATTAATGGCATTAGTTATACAATATTAATATTGCCCTAATACTAAAGGTATATAGGGCTTCCAAAAATATCATTTTAAACTCTGTTGTATTCAATACACTAACTCAAAAACTTTACATTGATAATAATATAATTACACTTGTAACGAAACCATAGCGCGATTCAGAAAGATTGTACAGCGCCATCTATTGACGAGATTATTTAACACATTAGAAAAAATGATAGTAAAGTTATTATGGTGTGTGTATACAGATTCCCGAACAGTATTATATTATCTGTGCCCGAACTATTAACAACCTATAAGTTTAGCCTCAGTGTGCGATTCCCACTTGCCTTTGGCCAGTTTTTTTTATATGTAGGGACTAATTTACTTTAATCACAGTTTATGTTTGAAAATGTATTTTTTTTAGATAAAAAGATAACTTTTAATATGGAATTATTGTGGGTCCCACATCATTAGCAATCCTGTTAACCCCAGCTAAGTTCAATGACTTGTATTAGGAGTGGGTTCACGTCGTTAGTATAATGGGTAGGAGTCGAACTTGAGACCTCACGATTGCGAGTCCGATGCCTTAGCCATTAGGCTACTGCCGCCTTTATATTGTGTACTAGCCCCGCGCATCTTCGTCTACGTAAATAGTTCTCGTTTTTGCAACATATTTAATTTCTGCTCCGCTCCTATTGGTCGTAGCGTGATGTTTTATAACTTTTAGCCTTTCTCAATAAATGGGATATCCAACAGTAAAATATTTTCTCAATTCTGACCTATACTTTCTGAGATCATCGCATTCAAACAAACAAACAAACTCTTTAGCTTTATAATATTAGTATAGATATACTTTTGGTACTTGTTTTAACAATAATATCCATATCTCTTTATTCTGTTTTTAGGGTTTAGTACCCAAAGGATAAAAACGGGGCCCTATTACTAAAACTTCTGTCCGTCTGCCTGTCACTAGACTGTATCTTTTGAACCGTGATAGCTATACAATTTAATTTTTCCCATATTATATATTTTTGTTGCCGCTATAATAACAAATATATAAAACTCTGCTGTCCCGCGCAACTTCGTGTGCATAAATTTTTCCCGTTTTTACAACATTTCTCATTGCTGCTCCGCTTCTTTTGATCGTAGCGTGATGTTATATAGCCTTCCTCGATAAATAGGTTATCCAACAGTAAAATATTTTTTTTAGTTCGGATCCGTAGCTCCTGAGATTACCGTGTTCAAACAAATAAACTCATATAATTCGACCCGTGACCACGATCGGTGCAATTCGGTCGAAACGTCGGGTAAATACAAGGTTCGTACCTTTAAATAATTCACGCGATTAAGTCCCGAAATATATCTTATATGTATAAAAATCGTAAAAGATAAAAACAATAAAAACTTATATAAATAAAAGAAATATTTACCAGGAGGAGGCAGGAGGGGGGTGATTTGAAACCCAAATCCCTACCACGGAAATTGTAAATCTTTGGTACACAATACCACATTTAACCTGTGTTGAGTCAATACAATAATTAAACTTTTGAAAGATATAAGTCTAGACCTAGGAATCGAACCCTAAACTTCCGTATGCCATACCGGGGCCGGAACTAAACCATATATTATTATTAAACTTCAAATTTTTCTATTATTCTTGCACGCGAGTTGGGCCTCGCTTGCGCCATCTAGTCGCTGTTTACTAGAACTATAACGGCTTTTGTTGTTGCTTCATTACTAAAAGCATTTAACAAATTATACACATATTACAAATACATTATTAGATTCAGGGCACGCCTATGCCTTCTATACTCTTATCTAATTATCATGAGTTTAAATTTAAAATGGTCTTAACTACAAAGTTACTCTGCAAAACTATTTCTTGTAGTTATATGCTATATTCGTGTACAGGACCATTCATTGAATAATTTAAGTTTTGTGGTTGCGCGCCACTGACTTCTAAATAGAATATTATAGTAGTTTGGTCCTTTCAAGTTTGAATTTTCGGTTGGCGTGTGTCAAGTGTCAAGGTAGTCTAAAATTTTAGTATAATGTCTATTTGTGGGTTTGTACCTACTACTAAGACTACGTCATCTTTATACAAAATTATCTATACTAATAATATAAATGTGAAAAACGCTGTTACGTTTTTGAACAGTATATTTCAACAAAACGGCACAAGCAAGTATGGCGTGCGCAGACATCTTCGCAGACACCATAGCTTGGTCAGCGAGGCTAGCGCCGGCACACGGTCTAGCAAATCTTGGTACAGCAAGTGTAAATTGTTATGCTGGGGCAACAGCAGCCCCTCCGCAGCACATTTTCACTATGGTCTATTTTGCTTCTAAAAATATAACCAGATACTGTATTCCTGCGTATTGGAAACTTATGATTTTTTCAAGAGTTTTTAATTTTACTCTTTTTATGGCTTTTAGAATTTGTTTATTTCGATTCAAGTAATTAATTTGAGTTTTTAAGCTTAAACTGTTTGAACCGATTTTGTTTATTTGAACACGGTAATCTCAGAAACTAATGGTGCGAATTGAAAAAATATGTTTCTGTTGGGTAGCCCATTTGTCGAGGAAGGCTATAGGCTATATAACATCACGCGCCGACCAATAGGAGCGGAGCAGCAATAAAAAATGTTGCAAGAACGGGGAAAATTTACGCATGCGAAGTTGCGGGGGTCAGCTAGTTATAGTATAAATACCTTGTTCACATTTCAAAGTTGTTAGACAGAATATTCTATTCCAAATTGATGCAGATTTCTGCTATTACACATTGCATATAGCGAAAACCCTATATGCATTTTCATTATAGCTAATTTTTTTTTTTATTTTAATACTAAAATTCCGTTCGCACGGTTCGTTGTTGGGTGTCGGTCCGAATAAAACCGGATTGCTCTATTGCCAGAACATTTTGTATGAAGTGACGACAAAAAATCGTGTTGTCGTATGTGTGAACAGCTCCATGTAAAATGTTCTGCCAAAAGTGCATCCGATTTTTATTCGGATTCGACATCCCACAAGCGAGAACGGACGCTAAAGGTTTTATAAATAACACTTTAAAAAAAATAACGTTAAAAATATTTACAGTATATTACTTATTATTTAACACAGTTAGAGTTTTTAGGTGTGTTAAAACATTGACCTTAGTAATATAGGCAATATCTATACTAATATTATAAAGCTGAAGAGTTTGTTTGTTTGAACGCGGTAATCTCAGGAACTACGGGTCCGAATTGAAAAAATCTTTTTTTGTTGGGTAGCTGATTTATCGATGAAGGTTATAAGACTATATAAAATACGCTACGATCAATAGGAGCGGAACAGCAATGAAAAATGTTGCAAAAACGGGAAAAAATTTCGCATACAAAGCTGCGTTAGTCAGCTAGTAGCTATTAATAATGGCTTTATGTTAAACAATATTAATATTGCCCTAATATTAAAGGTATATAAGGCTTCCAAAAATATCATTTTAAACTCTCTTGGGTTCAACACACTAACTCGTAAAATTTACATTGGTAATATTATAATTACACTTGTAACGAAACCATAGCGAGATTCAGAAAGAATGTTCAGCGCCATCTATTGACGAGATTATTTAGCACATAAGAAAAAGTGAGAGTATAGTTACAATTTCTTATGTACGTAGTTTCTTTTTATATTGTACCTTGTTTAAATATATCTTAACTATGTATCACAGTTTATTGCAGAAATAAATATTATTATTATTATTATTATAATTGCTAATGGTCGTCGCGGATTAAATTCACTAATCTATAGTACGAGTGTGTTTTCATCGGTTCTTGATAAGTGTGCGAAGTTTCAATTAAATCCGACGATCTGAAGTGGGTAAAAAACACGTTCAAAGATTAACTTTCATACATACTAACATACGTATGAAACTAATAAACTTAGACCAGTAGGCGACTTCCAGTCACTTTACCCCACTAACTCCTATCTATATTTATATTACTGGGCAGGTCACCGCCAACTACAACAAGACTTGAAGATTTGGACGCTCATTTTACATAATAAAATGGAAGTGTGATAATCACTATAGGTTTTCAAAAGAAGCTTATTCGATTTTGCAATGCTATTACTTTGTACTGGGTAGCCAGTACAACGTACTATAGAGATACAATTGTAACTTTACTATCACTTTTTCTTATGTGTTAAATAATGTCGTCAATAGATGGCGCTGTACATTCTTTCTGAATCGCGCTATGGTTTCGTTACAAGCGTAATTTTAATATTACCAATGTAAAGTTTGTGAGTTAGTGTATTAAACAACAACAGAGTTTATAATAATATTTTTGGAAGCCCTTTAAACGTATAGTATTGGGGCAGTATTTCTTACTATTTAACTTATGATAATATTAGCTATATTGCCTATATTAAGTACCAGTACTATTACTTATTCTGTGATATTACTGAGGTCAATGAATTAAACACACGTGGAAACTCTATCTGTGATAAATAATATGTAATAGATTGTAATTATTTTTAACGTTATTTTTTTGAAAGTCTAATTAATTTATAAACCTTTAGCGTCGGTTGTCGCTTGACGGGTGTCGAATTCCAATAAAAATCGGTTGTCCTTTTGGCAGAACATTTTGCATGGAGCTGTTCACACATAAGACAACACGATTTTTGGTCGTCTCTCCATACTAAATGTTCTGGCAATAGAGTAATCCGGTTTTATTCGGACCGACACCCAACAATGAACCGCACCAACGGAATCTTATCTTAAAATAAAAAAATCGCTATAAAGAATGTGCATATCGTTATAGCTATATGCAACGTGTAATGACAGAAATCTGTATCAATTTGGAATAGAATATTCTGTCCAACAACTTTAAAATGTTCTACAAGGTGTTATAAACTATAATAAGTATTTTCTCGGGACTCAAATTATATCCATAGGGATTGATTGTTATAGGGATTGCATTTTTCCCAATATGCCCTGGGGGGTAAAAACGGATGTATAATAATAATATCTTGGGACAACTCACACAACGCTATCTGATCCCAAACTAAGCTTAACTTGTACTATGGCCAGATAACTGATAAACATACTTATATATTTCTAAATACATACATGTTATAGATAAATAACACCCAGACACAGAATAAACCACCGTGCTCAACACACAAAGTTTTATCCTAGGTGGGGATCGAACCCACGACCTCTTGCGTAGCAGTCGGACACACTCCCACCGCGCCACAGAGGCAGTCAATAAAATAGTATATATACATTCGTGACACCCACGCGGGCAAAGCCGCGGGCATAAGCTAGTTCTGTTATAAAATTAAACTCAATTTGTCGAGTCAAAATCTGTTAGATATTCGCAATAACGTTAATTTTGAAGTAAATGTTAAACCCTATGTTCGCGGACTCGAGTCCTGGCTGAGGGATTTTTTCCTTTATGCATTGAATAAGTCCTTAAAAATCAGAACATCCCAAGACAAGAAAAAGAAACAGAGTCAATATGTTTCCTTGTCAAAAACAAAGAACAACAGCATTGTTACTTTAGCAAGAATTCTCAGAACCATGCAGCGAGGTGGCGGATTAGCTTTGCAATTTTCTCACTGTGACCTTTATTTAAATATCTATAATAACGCGAACAAAAAAGTAAAAAAAATAAATTATATACTTCTTTTTTTTATACCACGCGAACCCTTTCAGGTACACCTAAATTCTTGTTTGGCAAAGACCTGATTGTCACCGCACTGTGCTCCTCATAAGATACATAAGTTCGTTTGTCTCATTTTTCCTGTAATTTCACTTGCTACAGTGCCAGTCAACCGAAACACAGTGATGTGTTAACATTACTATTTCACAGAAGAATAACTGACACTAAGAAAGGAAGAAGCCTTCTAGACGGCGTATAGCTTAGACCTACCTCTTCAGATAAATACTATATTATATATAACGGAAAAAATAATAAAATAAAAATATTAATATTTTGATAAGATCTGCCGCAATATTATCACAAAAAAGTTTTCCTAAGGGTTCATCCAGTTATGAACCCATTTAAAAACTTTTTTGTATTTGCACAAAATACCCTTCAAACTCACTTTTTGTGTGGGGTTAAAACTAAGGGGTTTTGCTTTAAAAGATCAATTAAAAATACTTCGGAAACTAGAAGCTTTAACAAAACCACTCTTACTTCTAATAATATAATTCTTATAGGAGTTTGAGCAGGTGTTTTCAAAAAGTTTTTGTTTTTACTCCAGTCTAATAGCTTTGACCTGGTTAGACTTAAAAACCACAAAATACCAAGAGTAAAGAACTCAACCTATATATAGAAAACGCTCTTGACGCACGCACACATAGACATAGCACACGGACGCTAAAGCGGAGCACGCCTTCCGAACAAAGTGCACCGATGTGATTTAGATTCATGACCGAGTACGATGTCCATGTGTGCGCCGTCGAGTGGAATACTTGTGGTTGCCTTCTGTACCATCGGTATTCTATGTAAAAATATTGTTGGGCTTTATTTAATAGCTTTCTTACTTGAGCCCCGACTTAGCAGGATCTTAGGACAGCTCATACACGGTCATCTGATCCCAGACTAGGTAGCCTGTAGTATGGCATTTTGGCAACTGTTAAACCACCTTTTATAATTGTAAAAATATTATACGTGATGCCAATTTAGTTGGACGAATCCTACACAATATGATACTCTACCGAAATCATCAAAAAATAGTACCTATCTACCTTAATTTTTATTTGAACTTATTATCAGTACAATATGACGCATTAAGTCCGCGCGTTGTAATCGAAGTTTGCGCGTACAATGTTATTTATATTTGTATAGATTTAAGTCGATTTATCACGAAACACATAGTTTTCCTAGGTCTAATTTAGTAGCATATAACACAGATGTAAAACTGTCAAGCTTTGTCGTAAAATAAATCAGCAATTAGACCGAACAACTTAAGCAATTCTATAAATTTATGTCCTATAACTCCTTTAATAAGTTCAAAATAAGGAAAGGAATAAATTCTGGAAAAGTCTCACAACATCGTATATTTTTCTTAAATTCTTCCACGAAATTTAACAAGTAGGTTACAGTAGTATAGTTTAGACTGAAAGTATCAAACTGCGTCGTTCTGAACTGTTCCCGTTTGACTAAAACCAATCGGTACAAGTTTGCGTTCATATATAATATCGTAAAATTCCCGGATAACACAAATTTTAAGGATATCCAAGTAATACGTAAAATTTTGTCGAATTACGACGCATTATGTAGTAAAATTCAGTTTTATGACATTGAAGGTTTAGATCATATACTGGATAATAAATCTTTTGTCTAGATACGCGTAGAATGTCTGAAGACGGTTCTCTAGGGCTGTCGCAGTATAAGAACTAACATTGTTCTTTTTTAGGGTTCCGTAGCCAAAATGGCAAAAACGGAACCCTTATAGTTTAGTCATATCCGCCTGTCTATCAGTCTGTCCGTCCGTATGTCACAGGCATTTTACTTTAAGATTAATTAAGTAGTCAATGATTATTGATGAAATTTGGTGAAAAGATCTCTTATAGTAAGCCGCTACTTAGTTTGATAGATAAATAATAATAATAATAAATATTTTTAGGGGGGGGGGGTAACAGAAACTGAAATAATATTTTTTCAGCAAACATCAATGTGTGGCATATCATTCGACAGGTCTTTAGTGCCATGAACATATGCTCTTCTGCTGATACAATTATTCAAGGCTGGTCCTGACATGGTCCGACAAGCTTTTCCCCGGATTTTCGATATTAATGTGGTTGATCTTAATGCTTATAGGGAGGAGGGTACCTCGATCAACAATTCTTTAAAAAATATAGACTATATCTGTATTTTATAGAATAAACAACTTAAAATAATTATTTTTCAACATAATTAATCTTATCAGGGCACGAGTACACTATCTGTCGTTGCAGTCTCATCATCCGAAAATCCGACACGCTTGAAGAGTGATTATGGACTACTAGCTGTGCCCCGAGGTATTACAGCCTATGTGTTAATCCAGGGTGTCAACTAACCCCATACTAAATTTTATTACAATCGCTGCAGCCGTATACACGTGAAGAAGTAACAAACATACATACTCACAAACTTTCGCTTTTATAATATTATTAATACCGACAGTATCAACAGTAGCAGCAAAAAGATATCTATCTTTATCGTCAATATAAAAACCTCATCAAAATCAGACCTTCTGTTTGGCCGCTAGGACACACATAACACAACTTACGTTTGACGCACGTCAAACTATTTGCCTCACGATTTCACAAGCCTAACATACCTATTAGTAACTATGATGTAATATGGCAGTACTTCTACGCCGAAATATCGATTAAAAAGTTTGTTTGCCTTACATAAGGTAATATATAGACTTGTTAGTTTTGACATTAATCTGCCAAATAGGTCTAAGAACAATAAATAGCTAGAACAGATTGCGACATCGATGCCAAATATGGAATAACTTCAATAAAAAGTTTTCATATAGTCAGAAGTATGTTATGGGCTTCGATATTACTCTGTATCTATACTAATATTATAAAGCTGAAGAGTTTGTTTGTTTGTTTACACGCGTTAATCTCAGGAACTACTGATCCGAATTGAAAAATTATTTCACTGTTAGATAGCCTATTTATCGAGGAAGGCTATAGGCTATATAACATCTCACTACGCCCAATAGGAACGGAGCAGCAATGAGAAATGTTGCAAAAACGGGTGACATTTACGCATACAAAGTTGCGCGGGACAGCTAGTTTATTAATAATAATGTCGTGTTAAAATGATATTTCTGCCAATTTTATTAAATGTAGGTATAACGTAAGGGTGTGGTCAAATTTCAGTAGAGTAATTGGGCAGATGCACTTCATCCGAATAATGCGGCTTAAGAAGTGGGTTTCCCTGTTGTTTTTGTTTCATAATAAAAACGTTATATAAGTATTTTTCAATAGAATTTATGTAATATGTGTGTATCTATGTAAAATTATAATTGTTATTGGAGAAAAGAGTTTCAATTATAATGATACCGTTATCATACTTTTCATTGTTTTAAACTAGTTTTAACCAATAACGATAACAAGTCATGTATTTTCTCATTTGCCTGCAATAGTTTTGAACCTGCTACCTTCGTTTCTTAGCGATTCATATCTACTAAGTAATGAGATTCTAAAATAAAAAAAATAAAAAACATTCTATCATATTGATGGGCTTACTGACTTGTTGGTCAAGTGGTTAGTGGCCCTCTACCTCCTGATTAACAGTCAGGGAACTCCTGCTACTTGTACCTGTCTGCTTTCTTAAATGTCGGTTTTCCCAAACGTCTGCTTTCTTAAACGTTTACTCCTCAGAAACGTTCAAGAAGTAGACCGTGTAAGGTAGGCTTCTATATTCAATATTGATAATAATCAATCTATTGTACCTACGTATAAGGAGTACATTGATCACTATTATTGACTCGTTTGATATGATATTATATATGTATGTCATCTCGTATGTCGATATTATATATTATTGAGTTTTGCTTCATTAATGTTGACAAAGTAGATATTCCGGGAAATTAACATTCAGGGATATGTTACCGTTCCGAGAAAAATGCTCACTTTAACTTAACTTAAACTTACTTTTTGTGATTGTACTTTAATTGACGAAACGAAAATCCATCGAAACATAAATCTGACAAAACAAATATCTGGCGAATTAAAAATCTGTCGATACAAAATTCAAATTCTGTCAAAACGATAAAAACCCGTCAATTATGTATCTGGGTGTAATTTATCTAAACATATACAGGGTGATTTGTAATATACTAATTACCTCCAGCAAGCTCTGCATCAATATCCTTTTCATTTTCGGATTCATAATATTAATAAAAAGCTCAAGTCAGAGTTTTTAAAATTCTTTCTTAGCAACATAAAAGGCATCAACTGCCAAAATTTCAGGTTTGTAACCTTAGCGGCTTAGACTCTGCATTTTTCCGCCTCAGTTACCTTGGCCAGACCAAGGTTGTTGTTGTTGATAGCACTTTTCGATTGATAGCGGTAGCAGATCTTCACTTTCCACCAAAATTTCACTTCGCCGTTCTACTTAATTATAATTAATTGTCTTCACAACTGGTTTTTTCTCCGAAATACGTATTATTTACAATTTAATAAACCGATTTACATGGACAACGATATTGACAGCGGCACTACAGCGCCCTCTCTCCCTCTCAGTTGATGCCTTTTATGTTGCTAAGAAAGAATTTTAAAAACTCTGACTCGAGGTTTTTATAAATATTATGAATCCGAAAATGAAAAGGATAAATGTTTGTTATTCTTTCAGAAACTCACGGACAAATTACGAAACAGGTTTTAATGAAAATTTACAGTAACACAATTTATACATAGCACATCTGCTGTAAAAAAGCTTTCGAAGCCAAAGAGAAAAGCCAGTCTTATATTTTTCACTTTACTAAAACCAATTAAGAACAATAGGCCATTAATAGCAACTTATTATACTATCACTTCAACTTGTAATATTAACGCAACAAAGTCAGAAACTAGTTTCATTGAATAAAAACAATACATCTTAAGATTAATTGAATCGGAACAACGGTGCAACTAGCCGAGATAATTAAAATAAACTTTGAGAAAGTTCGCAAAACTTCGGAAACGAAGTTCAGAACAGGTAGTTTGGATTATATTAACTGCGTTCATAGAGACTCGTTTATATTGCAGTATATATTTAGCAATAGAAATAAAATTAAATGACACGGTGAACGTTAAACCTGCCATTTAAAAGATATTGATATTACTTTGGCCCACTATCGCTTACCTCTTCGCACGCCTGTTGACAATTTGTCTGTTGAAAAGTATTCATTGAGCTCCACGGAATTATTATTTTCATACCCACAATTAATAATTAATATCCAGTCCACTTTTATACCACGAAATCTTTACTTGTTTATCCTTTACAATGCATTTTATTCTGGTTTAACTGTAACTATTTACAATGGCTAGTGTTAACGTACAATCTTTAAACATTTACTATCAAAATGTTCGTGGACTTCGCACAAAAACAAATAACTTTTACCGTCAAGTGTGTCTTAACTCATATGATATAATTGTGCTCACGGAAACTTGGCTAATGGATGGCTTATCTAACTCTAAGATATTCGATAACAGGTATGTGGTTTGGCGTCGGGATAGAGATTGTGATTTGACCGCTCAATCGCGAGGTGGCGGTGTGTTGATCGCTGTACGCACTAACCTACATGCCTCATCACAGTCGCTATTTCAGACGACAGCAGAAGATCTGTGGTTACATATTCGTTTTAAGAAATGCAACTCTCTTAATATTATCAACCTATATATATGTGTAGTGTACTTGTGCAAGCAAAATCTTGGCCTTTCGTTTACTGACCAATTACACAACTTTCTGTCAAAACTTAATGAAACTGTCCTAAGCCATTCCGATGACCATTTTTTAATTATCGGCGACTTTAATATGAGTGGAATAGTTTGGACGCCGTCTAACTTCTCCTGGTATACTCCTACAAATTTAAAAAGTGGTGCCGAACTTATGCTTGCGGATGAACTTGCTTTGATGGATCTGCATCAGAATAATAAGGTCACTAATAAATACGGCAAATTGCTCGACTTAGTCTTGTCTAATGAAGATATCACTGTCTCGGAGTGCCTTGATGCATTAGTAACTACTGACCCTTATCACCCAGCTCTCCATATACGTGCTAGTTTCGAAAATATGTCTATTTTGAAATCGGCACCGCGCACTAAATACCTATATGACAGAGGTGATTACGCCTCAATTAATCATGAAATAAACGCTGTCGATTGGAACAGTGACTTTTCGTTATACTCAGTTGACGAGTCCGTCAACTTATTTAATGAAACAATGATGGACTTGCACAACAAGTTTATTCCACTTAAATTATGTAAAAAACAAACATATCCGATCTGGTACAACCAATCTTTAATTAGAACAATTAAAGAAAAGTACAAATATTACAAAAAATATAAAATTTATGGAAATAGATCAGACGAAATTACATTTAAACTTCTGCGTGAGAGAGTAAAAATCCTAGAACTAACCTGCTATAATAACTATTTAAATTTAACTGAGGATTCGATAAAAACCAATCCAAAACATTTTTGGACATTTGGAAAAAATGGATCTTCATCGAATGCCATACCGAGCACTATTAATTTTAATAATGAAATATATGATTCGGGTGAATCTATATGTAATGCATTTTCCTCGTATTTTCACTCCACATTTCTTAAATCTAACAACATTGAAAATAATTCTCACACGTGTCGCCCATTATTACCTAATTTACCATCGGATATTCATAAGATTTCAATAAAACCCAGTGAAATTACCGGGCTAATTGAAAAGCTAGACGTGTCTAAAAATGCTGGTCCCGATAACATATCACCAAGGTTCCTTGTACGCTGCGCCATTTCTATCGCTGTACCATTAACGCTTCTATATAAAAAGTCTCTCTCATCATGCATTGTTCCTCGGATATGGAAGTCAGCATTCGTCACGCCAATCCACAAAAAAGGGTCTAAAATGGATGTAACCAATTACCGGCCTATCTCCAAGCTTTGCATTGTAGCTAAGATATTTGAACGCATTGTTTACAATCAATTATATTCGGCTCTGAGGATCTCTCTTAGTCCTCTTCAACACGGTTTTATTAAAGGTCGGTCAACTGTCTCTAACCTTGTTCTTCTTAATGAATACATCTCAGTGGAGATGGATAAGGGTAGTCAGGTTGATGTCGTGTACACGGACTATTCTAAGGCATTTGACCGAATCGATCATAGCATTCTTCTATCCAAGCTATACGGAATGGGAATACGAGGCGACTTGCTGAGATGGTTTGAGTCTTACATCGGCAATAGGTCCCAAGCAGTTGTACTGAACAATTTTATTTCTAGCTGGGTTTATATCCCTAGTGGTGTCCCACAAGGGTCTTTGCTAGGCCCCCTTCTTTTTATAGTCTATGTAAACGACATCAGCTTGAGTCTTCAATCATCTAAATTGCTATGCTTTGCTGACGACATGAAGATCTTTCGCTCCATCTCATCTAATGCCGATATGACCGGATTGCAGGACGACCTACAGCGTCTAGAAGACTACTGCAAAATTAATAAACTCGACCTAAACCCTCTTAAATGCGCTGTGGTAAGCTACACTCGAAAACGTAGCATCATACCAACTAGTTATAACCTAGGTGGCGTAACGCTACCTAAGACTACTCACATTCGAGATCTTGGAGTTCACCACGACAGCAAATTAATATTTGACCATCATATTACTTCAATTATTACCAAGGCATCTAAATCTCTGGGCTTCATAATGAGAATATCTAAATGTTTCAAACAAATGAAAACTATTAAAATATTGTAATGTACATTCGTTAGAAGCCATCTTGAATATGCTTCTCACATTTGGAACCCGATGTACAATATTTACATAGATCGTATAGAAGCTATACAAAGACGGTTTATCAAGTATATTTGCTACCATCAAAAGATACCATACCATTCCGCGAACTATTTGGAAATGTGCAAAAAACTTCATCTTTTACCTCTTGCTAAACGCCGTGAAATAGCAGATTGCACCTTTATAATAAAAATTTTATCAGGTGAAATTGATTGTCCTAACCTCTTGGAAAGAATTAGCCTAAATGTTCCATCTAAATTTATAAGGTTCAACCCTCCTATTAATATACCTAAGGTTTCCACTAACTACAGACAAAATTCTTTCCTTGTGCGAGCAAGTCGTAATTTCAATAAAATTTGTAAAACAAGCGATTTGGACCCGTTTGTTACAAGCGTAGCAGCAGCGAGGCGGAGTCTAAGCCTTGATTTTTTTTTTGATTAAAATATGTGAACTAGGTACTATTTAAGATTTTTTTTTTTTTTTTAACGTATGTGAATGTAACGTACACAGTCATAGCTTCCCTATACAATTGTTTATAAGTGAAGACCTGTAATTGGCTTTTTGTTTGTATACTGTCATTTTCTTCCACAAATGTTGTAGCTGTTGGTTTTCCGAATTGAAATAAATAAATAAATAATCAGGGTCTATAATAAGTAGGTTGTACTGGGGAGACCCATTTAAAATATATTGATATTATGTACAAATAATCAGAATCTATAATAAGTAGGTTGTACTGGGGAGATCCATTTAAAATATATTGATATTATGTACAAATAATCAGGGTCTACAATAAGTAGATTGTACTGGGGAGATTGATATTATGTACAAATAATCAGGATCTATAATAAGTAGGTTCTACTGGGGAGACCCGTTCAAATATATTGATATTATGTACAAATAATCAGGATCTATAATAAGTAGGTTTTACTGGGGAGACCCATTTAAAATATATTGATATTATGTTCACATAATCAGGGTCTATAATAAGTAGGTTGTACTGGGGAGACCCATTTAAAATATATTGATATTATGTACAAATAATCAGGGTCTATAATAAGTAGGTTGTACTGGGGAGACCCATTTAAAATATATTGATATTATGTACAAATAGTCAGGGTCTACAATAAGTAGGTTGTACTGGGGAGACCCATTTAAAATATATTGATATTATGTACAAATAATCAGGGTTTATAATAAGTAGGTTGTACTGGGGAGACCCATTTAAAATATATTGATATTATGTACAAATAATCAGGGTCTATAATAAGTAGGTTGTACTGGGGAGACTCATTTAAAATATATTGATATTATGTACAAATAATCAGGATCTATAATAAGTAGGTTCTACTGGGGAGACCCGTTCAAATTTATTGATTTTATGTACAAATAATCAGGATCTATAATAAGTAGGTTTTTCTGGGGAGACCCATTTAAAATATATTGATATTATGTACAAATAATTAGGATCTATAATAAGTAGATTCTACTGGGGAGACCCATTTAAAATATATTGATATTATGTACAAATAATCAGGATCTATAATAAGTAGGTTCTACTGGGGAGACCCATTTAAAATATATTGATATTATGTACAAATAATTAGGATCTATATTAAGTAGGTTCTACTGGGGAGACCCATTTAAAATATATTGATATTATGTACAAATAATCAGGATCTATAATAAGTAGGTTCTACTGGGGAGACCCGTGCCCAGCAGTGGGATATCATATGGGTTGTTTTACTAATATTGTAAAGCTGAAGAGTTTGTTTGTTTGAACGCGGTAATCTCAGGAACTACTAATCCGAATTTAAAAATTCTTTTTCTATTGGATAGCTCATTTATCGAGGAAGGCTATATAGGCTATAAGACATCACACTACAATCAATAGTAGCGGAGCAGCAATGAGAATAATTGCAAAAACAAACTAAGTTGCGCGGGACAGCTAGTCTTTAATCAAATAATATAAAGCTGAAGAGTTTGTTTGTTTGAACGCGGTAATCTCAGGAACTACAGATCCGAATTGAAAAATGATTTTACTGTTAGATAAAAGGCTATAGGCTATATAATATTACGCTACGACTAATGGAAGAAATGTTGAAGAGAGAGAGAGAGAAATAAGAGAAATGTTGCAAAAACGGGAAAAATTTACGCAGGGGAAGTTGCGCGGGACAACTCGTAATATTATAAAGCTGAAGAGTTTGTTTGTTTAAACGCGGTAGTCTCAGGAACTGCTGAATTAAAATTAAAAAATGATTTTACTGTTGGATAGCCTATTTATCGAGGAAGGCTATATAGGCTATATAATATTACGCTAATACCAATAGACGCGCAATCATGAGATTACGGGTTCGAATCCTACCCATTATACTACCGATGTGACCCTTTCCTAACAAAAGGTATTGCTTAGCTGGAGGGGTTAAGGGTAGATTATGGGAGACAGGTTTCGGCTCTATCAAAAATGTATATAAAATACTTAAATATTAGGAAATATTGTGTCATTGGCCAAAGAGTTATTCTAGTAGATGATAAAAAGAAATTTAAGAATATGTCTTAATATAAAACCGTAAATAAATTGTTAAGTTACGATTAAATACATAAACGAGGATTTTCTTATTGTCATAGTTATGGCGTTCATAATCTTATATATGTACAAATGAAATGTCCTGCGCACTGTGAAGTAATGGACGGCCATGTTGCTGTGTGCGTAGCGTTAAATAAATAATTCGCTCGATCTTAACAGGATCGACAACACTCCCATATTGCTATTTATCTTTAAAAAAAAGACCTTTTAGACCAAACATTCTGCAATCTAGATACTTATTATTAATTGTATGATAATAAAGAAATATTGTGAAAACGCTTACACGAGGTTCAACGTGATAAGTATTATTAATTATTTTAATATTAAAAAAATAATTTAATGTCTTTATTATAAAAATTTTATTAATGGGACAATTCATACGCGTGACACGGCAATCAATAATTATTTATAGCAATGTAAAGCTAATACGATATGGTAAAAGTTCTTGATAGCTTTAGTGGCAAAATTGGAGTTCACGACTTACAGGCTAGAAGAGATCATCCGCTTAAAAGAAAAGAGATTGCGATTTTGGAGGTAAAATATAAAAATCACAACAAAATGGGCTTCATTTTTTTTTTCTAGTTAAAAATATATTATTGCATTACTAGCAATTCTGTTAACCTCTAAAGCTAAGGTCAATGGCTCGTGTTAGGAGTGGGTTCAAGTCGGTAAGTATAATGGGTAGGATTCAAACCTTTGCGAGAACGCTTGCGAGTTCGATACCGCCGGATACCGGTACTAATGCGTATGAATTAATCTGATAGAGTATAATTAATTGCCTTGCAAAAAAAGTACAATATACTACGACATTTTTACAAAATGAAGTTACAATGCTGTGAAAAAAACTCCTAGTTCCCGTTCTTAGGATTTCTTCACATTTTATATTAGCCTTATTTATAGAGATAAATGACATTTCATACAATCATACATATTTCATTATTTTATTTGCACGTATTATGTGTAAAACTATATACTAGTTACAAGTTTACAAAAAAAAACACAGTCACATAGATTCCGTTCCGTTCCATCGAATTAGTTACTCTGCCATCGAGCTTCGTCCGAAATTAATGAATCGTTTTTTTGTTATATTCACTGTTGCAAGTTTTCAATGTAATGTCACAATAAGACGCAATAAAATTAAAATAAGCATAAAATATGTTAAGAATAACACAACTTATGTTATTTAGAAAAGTAGTCATGAGTTATTTTTAAAAACAGCGTTTGGCAGAAAATTGCAAAAATATAATGTTTGCGATCTTCGAAATACGTTTTTTTGTAGACTTGAGATCGAAGGGGACTTTTTACATTTTATTTATAACTAGCTGTACCCTGCGGTGTTACCCGCGGTTTATTAGCCAATGTGTTAATCCAGGGTGTCAGCTAACTCCATACCAAATTTTATTAAAATCGCTCTAGCCGTTTAGACGTGAAGAAGTAACAAACATACACACTCACATACTCACAAACTTTCGCCTTTATAATATTAGTGTGATTATTCCCAATATTCGTACCAATTTTTGAAAGTGATATGTCTAATTTGACCGTTTCAATATATTCAAAGCCAAAATCCTTTAACTTGCGCCCTTAGAACTTCGCATCTAACTCAGTGAGCGCCAAATATTTAGTTACACTATTTGTTTAACCAAACTGATGTTTCAAATTGCGGTAATAAACATCACTACCATAATTTGAATCGGGATTTGAATTCAATTTTGGTTTGTTATGCTTTCTGGTTTGGTGACATCAACTTGTCTTATTTGAATTTCAAGTAGTGCCACGAAGGTGGATCCTATTAATAATGTGCTGATGTATAAATTCAAAATAATATCTGTGTCAGAAATGTATATATTTTTCTATTATGTATATTTTTTTAACCCAATTGAATACGACTGACATGACTGCTGAGTACCAATGGCCACTTTTCGGCTCCATTATGAGACCCTGTACACAGCGCTAGTGTAGAAGCACTTGTCATGACAAATCTTAACGAGTCTAAATACGTGGGGGGGGGGGGGAATCCCAAGACTGTGAGCACCGTTAACAACCGTTCCACCTTCTGGCTCGATCATCAGACCCTGGAAATCATCCAGAATTGGAAGACGAATCAAATGAGCCCAAACTTGCTAGGTTACTCTTTTTAGTTTAGGAGTACCTATGGCTACCTTCCGAATCCAATCGAACCTCAGAAACTGGTACTTGATCTAGTGTAGCGACATGTATTGTAATACGAGGTGACGAACCCAGCGTTCCCCCCTTTCTTACTTTCTGTACCTTTGTACTGTACTGTATACTCGTTGGGAATAAACACGTCTCTTAAGTAACAAATTTGAGCTATCACTTCGAAGTGTTTGCTGCAGTTAAAGAAGTATATGTCGCTTATATATACTTACTACTATATTGTACCCACTTAAACCGATTTTAGTTTATCTCATGTTTCAACTTTTTGATAATATAATTTGCATCAGTCCTTTAACATGGTGTATAGTATATTAGTCGCAGCACCTTACCCTAATATCAAGTTTATGAACATTCAAACATTGTAAAATCGGCAATTTGAAAAGAGTGGCCGCGAGTTTTTATTGCCAGGTTCTTTTCTCCGGCTTTACCTATTGTTTGCGAACTTGGCATTACTTGGATACGTAATGCCAAGTTCGCAACGCAACGATGCAAAACAACTCTTGTGATACGGAATTCTTCCCGACGTATCACAAGAGTTGTTTTGCATTCTAAGTGAATAAAGAATTCTTACCTTCATGACCACCATACCAAGAACTCCTAACACATTACCTGCACACTAGCTTCTAAGAGTTGACCCACTCATACTAACTAACAAACTAACTTACAGGGCAAGTGAAATAATGAATAATGATGATAATTAGATATATGTATAGATAATTTGTAAAATTTGGCTAACCACGTCCGAGAATAACGAAATTTGAGTCATAAGTTATGAGGATTAAGTTAAGTTATGAAGAATTCTCGGGTATGATCTCGGTGTCGAAATGATTAACCCTCAGACCTCAGGTTTCTTCACAGGTAATCCTGCCAGAGCCAATTTTTCGCCTTTTACAGTTTATATGTTAAAATAATCACAAAAATTGCTTAAAAATCAACAAAAAGTACTAATAACCAAAAAAATCTGGTTAGGACCGATGGCGCCGTGCTAGTAAAAACGAGTCTTAGAGGTAGAGTAGACATCTCGACTCGGTAAACGTGGGGTAGGACGACCCCCCCCCCCCCAGATGCACCGACAACCTAAAGAAGGTCGCTGGGATGGATTGGAGGTGGAAGGTACTCCACCGGGTGTTGTGGCGTAAATTGGACGAGGCCTGTGTCAGCAGTGGAAATGGACCTCTCCTAATTTACAGACTAATTGATTGATTTCTACCATTCAAAAACAATCAAACTCGTATTTCAGACAGTGTACGGCATAAATAATGCTCCTTCGCTTCCATATGGGATTTAATTGACTGGCCTGTTGGTCTAGTGGTTAGTGACCCTGACTGCTAAGCCTGAGGTCGTGGGTTCGATCCCCACCCAGGATAAAACTTTGTGTGATGAGCACGATGGTTTATTCTGTGTCTGGGTGTTATTTATCTATAATATGTATGTATTTAGAAATATATAAGTATGTCTATCAGTTGTCTGGTTTCCATAGTACAAGCTCTGCTTAGTTTGGGATCAGGTGGCGTTGTGTGAGGTGTCCCAAGATATTATTATATTAATTATAGTGGCATATTATTTTTTATTTCGTTTTGCGATTTTATGTGGCTACATAACATCTCCTACCTTTCAACCAAGTTATTATATCGGAGTGTCGTGTCCGTCTCGCATTATTCGTACATAATCAAGTACGGAACTAGGGGTGAACTCTAATCTAATATGAAGTAGGTATGGGTGTTCAATATCCCAATCGTGAAACTTGGTATGCATCGCATATTGATAGTCTCGTGACGCAATTTGTATGAGATTAAATCGATTCGAAACCAGTTGTGCAAGGATTTTGGAAGTTGTTGTATTTTGTTTAATGAAGACACACTCCAGGGCGGAGTGTAATAATCGATTTTTAAAAATAAAATCGATCAAAATATTTTGAAGTAATTATTTTTTTTTTTTTTTTTTCTCTGTAAAGAGTAAAAGCTTTACTCTTTAAAATATTACAATCTAACATTGGAGCTAATAAGTAATTTTATGTTAACTTAAACTGCTAAAATACTTAATCTAAGAAATTATCCATTGATTTTTCTTAGTGTCTGATAAATTGATAACACTTTGTTCTTGTGTTTTAAATGTGAAGCACTGTCACTGTCACTATTTTTCTCACTTAACACTACACTAACTCAAATGGCTTAGTTCTTTTGAGTCTTCGTTTTAAGTCCGTACAATCGAGGAGTTGGATAGCCTCAAGATTGACATGGCTATGAAGTCTTTTGTCATGAGCTTCTGCGAATTTTCGAATCACTTGATCTACGAATTCCACTTGTAGGTCCCGGTGAAGATCGTTATTGCGGATATACCAAGGTGCACTTACAATGTCTCTTAGCACTTTGTTTTGAAAGCGTTGGATTATATTTCTGTTACTCTGTTTGGTACAGCCCCAAAGCTGTACTCCATAAGTCCATATGGGCATAAGGACTTGTTTATATATTAAAAGTTTGTTAGGGATTGACAAATTGGAAGTCCTTCCGATTAGCCAATACATCTGTTTGTAGAGAATATCTAGTTGTTCTCGTTTCTTTTTGACGTGAGCTTTCCAACGTAGTTTCACGTCAAGAGTCATTCCGAGATACTTAGCCGTATTAGCATATGGGATAGTCTGGTTATTAATATATATTGGATGGTATTGCGGTTTCCTGTTGGTAAAATCGATATGAATCGATTTTGATTCATTTAGTTTAATGTGCCACTTTTGGGTCCAGTTATACACTTTTCTAACAGCTGTTTGGACATTTTCTACAGCTTCCTTATGAGAATTACCTACAGACATTATGGCCGTGTCGTCAGCGAAGGTTGCAATAGTGTTGTTTTCTAATTCTGGGATATCAGAGGTGTATAATAGGTACAGGACCGGCCCTAGCACACTTCCCTGCGGTACCCCAGCTTTTATTTCCTTAAGTTCGGAGTAGGCATTTTCCTGTCTGATCCTGAACATTCTGTTTGATATATAGGACTCTAATATATCGGCAAACTGTTTGGGCAGCATGACGTTTAGTTTATATATCAACCCTTTGTGCCACACTTTATCAAAAGCTTGCGCAACATCTAAGAAGACAGCAGAGCAAACCTTTTTCTCTTCTAAACTTTTTTCTATAACGTTTACGATTCGGTGTATCTGGTCTATTGTCGAATGTTTCGCCCTGAAGCCGAATTGATGGTCAGGTATTAGGTTCCGTTCCTCAATTAATGGCTTAAGTCTTTTCAGCAAGAGCTTTTCAAATAATTTTGACATAACAGGCAATAAGGAAATAGGCCTGTAGGATGTCGTTTCCTCAGGGGGTTTCCCAGGTTTTACGATCATAATTACTTCTGCTACTTTCCAGATTGAAGGTACATGCTTTAGCCTGAAAGTTGCATTGATGATATTTGTTAGTTTAACTAGAGCTTTCCGGGGCAGGTTTTGAAGGATTATTCCTGTGATAAGGTCATAACCTGGAGCTTTTCTAGTATTAATATTTAACCTTATTTCATTTGCAACTTCCTTCGGTGTTACAAATTTAATTTCTAGTTGGTTGTGCTGAAGATTATGATGGGTTATATCTTCAGTGAGTCCTTCATTGGGTTGAAATATCGATTGTAAATGTTGCGCAAATCTTTTAGCTTTTTGCTCATTGTTGGTGGCCCACTTCCCATTTTCTTCCCTTATTGGAGGGAGTGAAGGAATTGGGCGTTTCAATTTCTTGGTTGCTTTCCAGAGTGAGTAATTGGTATTACGGTCATTGGCCAGAGCATCCAAATATTTTTTTGTCGAGTCATTTTTGAACTCTTGAATTTTTCGTGTCAGTAGTTTCGTGAGATAGTTTAAAGTCTTTTTATCGTTCGGTGATCTTGTCTGTTGCCATTTTTTTCGCTGTTTTCTTTTATCCCTCAATAGGGTTACAATATATCGGGGATATTGATTTTCTTGTAATTTCTTAGCGATTTCGGGTGTGTTTTGCCATGCTGACTGTTGAATATCTGAAGTAAATTTCTCTGTTTCAAAATCAAGTTGTTCAGCATTTCGAATGGGTACTTTAAGATTTATTTTTGATTCTAAATCTATTCGAAAGCTTTCCCAATCTGTTTTGATATTTACAAGGCTAGGGTTGTTTTCTTTTAGCAATATATTTTCACTGAGTGTCAGAATTATAGGTGAGTGATCGGAACTCATATCAAAACCTTCTTTGATACTCACATGGTTGCGTGAGATATTTTTGAAAATAAAAAAATCTACTAGATCTGGTATTTTCTTTGGGTCCGTCGGCCAATATGTTGGTTTTCCTGTAGATAGTACGTCACATTTAGTTTCTGTCATAGCACTTAGTAGTGCTCGACCCTTTGGATTGTTTAATCTAGAGCCCCAATGCGTGTTTTTGGCATTGAAGTCGCCTCCAAGAATAAACCGATTTCCCAGTTTTTGTAGAAAATTAATGTATTGTTCTTTTTTTATAGAATACCTTGGTGGACAATATATTGCTGAAACAGTGATGGTTGCATAGCGTTTGGTTTCGATTTGTATTGAAACAGCTTGTATTTCATGTTCTTCCCATATCATGCTTTGATAATGCGAAATATTTTCTTTTATGATCACGGAGCTGCCTCCCCTTGCACAGTTGTTAGGGTGAATAGCGTGATATATCTTGTAGCCTTTTAGCCTGATAAAAGATTGTTTTGTGAAGTGAGATTCAGAAATCAGACACACGTCGATGTTTTCTCTATCTAAGACAACTTGCAACTCATGCTGATGTTGAAGTAGTCCATTTGAATTCCAGTTCATAATTTTTAGAAAGATATTCATGACCGCTGTTTAGGCATAGCATCTGTAGCGCTATGTTCTATTTTCTTAAGGCGTTCATCAAATAATGACATAAACTTAAGTATTTTGTTTATGTTTTGTTGCAAGTCTGAGTCATTGTTTACACTGTTCGTGGATTTAGACACTGTTTGTGCATATGTTTTATCGGACCTCGTTTTGCTAGACTGGCATGGTTGCAGTGCGACCGTGATCTTCCTTGGTTGCGTAGTGCTTGTGTCAGCATTCTTATTATTACTATTATGCTGTATGATTTTTTTCTTTAAGTTTTTATTTTTAAAACTTTGCAGCTCTTTGGCTACTACACAGCCTCTGTAATTTGCGGGATGTTGTTCACCACAATGTATACACTTAGGTTTGTCTGTTGCCGGTTTTTGGCAGTCTTTTGTAAGGTGCTTGCCGACACACTTAACACACCTCGGCTCTTTCGAGCAATATTTCTGCGTATGCCCGTACGCCTGGCATCGTTTACATTGGGGAATTAATTTTGGGGTTTTTAGGGGCTGGATTTCAACTTTACATCCTAAAATATTTTGAATACTATAGATTTTATTTATATCCTGGTTATTTTTGAATGTAAGTATGAATAAATTCAGAGGCTCTTTATTTTTCCACTTAAGTTTATTAACTGCGGATTCTATTTCATAGCCTTTTTTCTGTAGATCCTCAATAATCCTTTCAGGCTTGCATGTGAAATGTAGTTTTTTAGCAACTACTCTAATGGGCCGATCCTGCTTATTCTCATAAGAATGCCACAAACAGTTATTGGAAGACAGGTGTTTGGTAATCAGCCTGTATGCTTCCTCGTTGTTGGCATTCACTTTAACGCTGTCTCCATGCAGCATTTTTACGGTGAAAGGATCACCTGACAATCCCGCTACAAGAAAGTCGTAAAACTTTTGGTAGTTTTCGATACCGTCCACTATAACGGGGGGAGGCCGGGGACTCTTTTTTATTTTATTTTCTTGGGTGTCCTCACATGTTAGTGAAGATTTCGAAGCGGGTGATGGTGTTGAGTTGAGTTTTCTTTTCTTTCGATTTTTAACTCGCACCCACTCCGTTTCCTTGGCTAGTTCTTCTTCATCAGTGCAATATTCAGCACGTTCTGAAGAAGTATTGGTTACTTCTTTCACGGAAGATTGTTTGAGTTGCTGATTTTCTTGCAACAGTTGCCCAACCTGTTGTTGAATAATGTTCAGTTGGTCTTGCAATTCTTGGACCTGAAGTTTCAGTTCTTCTTTAGCGATTTTTTCTTGTTGGTAATAATTGTACAATAAACGTTCATTTTCAGATTTGAGCGTAATGTTTAGCTTAGCAGGGGATGTACCACTAGCCATTTTGATTGAAAGTTTTTTATAATTTACCTATCAAATAAATTAATCATCTAACTAATAACACCGTGATACGCGGAAGTAGGTCATCGCGACGCGCACTACCGACCGTGGGCGCACGGCAGCGAGCGCGGGCGCTGCTGCGTATGCACTTTATCTAGAGCACGAGAGCGTTGCAATCGACACGTTCGCTCTGCTGAGAATCAAAACTACTATTGAAGTAATTATTGACAATCAATTTAATATATACTGTATAAAAGACTCTTAATTACGCACATTCGGGTAAAAATGCGGTCTATAAGGTTTCGTTAAATTCACAAGAGTTTCAAATAAAGTCAAAACTCTTGAGCTTTTTCTTAGACGTCAGTATTTAGAGATCTTTAATCAAAATTATTTGACATGCTAGTCGTGAAGGCTAAATTTTTTAAATTATACTGTATAAAAGACTCTTAATTACGCACATTCGGGCAAAAACGCGGTCTATAAGGTTCCGTTAAATTCACAGGAGTTTCAAATAGAGTCAAAACTCTTGAGCTTTTTCTTGGCCGCCAGTATTTTGAGATTTTTAATCAAAATTATTTGACATGCGAATCGTGAAAGCTAAAATGTATTAATTATACTGTATGAAAGACTCCTAATTACGCACATTCGGCCAAAAATGCGGTCGGTAAGGTTTCGTTAAATTCACAGAAGTTTCAAATAGAGTCAAAACTCTTAGAGCTCTTTCTTGGCCGCCAGTATTTTGAAATCTTTAATCAAAATTATTTGACATGCGAATCGTGAAAGCTAAAATTTATTAACTGGATCTGTCGTGTCATGTCTGTCAGTCGGTGATGCAGCGAGTGCGCGCACGATTGTGGTGCTCATGAGGTTTTAGGTTCGACTCTCACACGGGAACGAATTATTTCAATGCAAGTCTAGGTGTATTTTTTCTTAAATGATTATGTTTTTAAAGTTAGTCTTTTTTTGGAGACTTTAGTCTCCAAAAAAAGACAACTGCGGCATATAATCTCTGTATCGCAATACAGGAATTGTATCCTAATGCAAGAACTGTATTTCTAAGGAAAAAAGTTTTTACTCTTTTTGCTTTAAACATCCTACAGAATAAATAACTTCCCTACAGTTAAATACAGTTCCACGCCACTATTTCACCCGTCACCTAACAAACAAACAACATAATGCTCACAAAACCCACACCAAATAGCGTGGATAAAAAGGAAACATTTTTATATCACGTCATGTCTATCTCCGGCCCGTCACTTCGTAGCCCATCCGAATGCAATTCATACAAAAAGGCTCGTATACCGTTAAAAATACGAGAATTTCCAGCCTTTGTTTCAAGTTGCCAGCCGTTGTGACATAGTGCGCTGGGACGGCTATATAGAGATAGTATTTCCGCCTTCGTGAACCCAAAATTTATAGCTGTTTGCCTGTGCCCCCCGTCAAGTGGAAACATTTGTCGTTTAACAATTTTGATCTGCGATACTAAGTTGATAAGGATTAACCTGCGTGAATGTGTTCTTGTTTCATTGGATGGATAGATTGGGTGTAGTATTGATAGGCAGTGAACTGATTCAATAGGTATTATGTACGTGTATTGAATAGATACGTGTCTTTGTATATACCTATCTGAATAGATATACCCTATCTATTTATATTTCGAGTGTACTCCCTACTGAGGCATGAACGAAGTGATAACTCAATCTTCTATAGACTTTCTTTTTTACAAAATGACAACAAAGAACTGTTCTATGCAGTGCTTTGATATGCTATTTTAATGCTAATACATTGGAGACAAAAACTTTATAAAGATTCACAAATCTTAAGTAAATAATAATCTGACTTTACAGCCTAAAATTTGCACCTTCGTTTGCTGACGATATCTTAATAGTAGTGAAGTCGCTTCAGTAGCTTAGTGAGATGCTGCACCGCCTAAATGGAGCCTACAGATACCAATGTCATGTTAAATGAACATGTCACGCCGAGACCAATTTATGTCGAAGGGTCGAAATTCGAATTTTGGTAAGTAATCCAGCTTGGTGGAAACAATTTTAAGGAAGAAGTCGACAAAACAACCCAATCGGATTGGACAGCGTTTAGCAAACTTCGCCAAATTTTCACTTCGCCTCTACTGCAATGCCTGAAGACCAATAAATTTAACCAGCGTGTCCTACCTGACCTACGGTGTTGAGTCGTGGTCACTTACGGTTGGGCTAGACCACTATTAATTTTTGTAGTAGTCCACTGTTAATTCGAAGTTGCCCAGCGGGCTATGGAGCAAGCTATGCTTGACCGAAAGTTAGGAGAGGTCTATGTCTAGCAGTGGACCGATACGTAAGACCGTAATAAGCTATTTTAATTACAAAATACATCTATCTATATATATTTATAATTTAGGTTACCCACTGCTATGGTGGGAGTGGTTTTCGCACTTAGTTCTGAGTGTGGACCGTTGTGTGTGAGCAGTGGTGGCCGTTACTCCAACCGGTCCACCTCCAGAAGAAGATCAACTTTCCTAAATTTCTCAGGGTATCCGTTAGTCTCCTTGGTGACCCCAGGGTCTCTTTATACATAGTACCTGGATGATGTATTTTTTTTTTAAACTACGTTTTTAAAAACTGCTATATATGCACATACGGGACTAACGCCAATTTTTTTTTTTAAGATTTTGATCTTCCACTTTGTCGGCGTAAGTAATATATGTATCCAAGCAAAATTACAGCCTCCTAGCACTAACAGTCTCTGAGCAAAACTGCGGTCGGATGGACAGACGGACATGGTGAAACTATAAGGGTTCCGTTTTGCCATTTTGACTACGGAACCCTAAAAAGAGAGAGGTGTCTTATGGACACCCGGTACCATGGACAACGTAGCTGTACGTAATAGAACGTACATAGTTCCTTTAGCTATACATTTTTTGTGTTTGTGTGATGAATAATGATTAAAAAAAAATATCTGGAAGAACATAATATTTAAACAACTGTCCTATTTCAAATTAATACTTTTCACACATATATTACACACAGACAGTTTGATATAGGCAAAATAAAAATTAACTACAACCTTTTACAAAAATACAAACAACCTACATAGCACAACCTTTTTATTCTAGCTTCACATAATCATAAATAATATATTTTTGATCGATGTCAAACTATAACACTTTTTTTCTTCTAGACTCTCAGCTCGCAAACAAAAACTTGCGATAAGAAACTACGTTCCAAAAATTAAAAATACTATAAAAAGCGATGAAACCATACCTTAGCCTATTCAATACACCCTCAGAAAGAAATCTTTTGAACATTCTTGTCATACAAATTATACCCTCCTGATTTATCTTCACAACTGTTATAGCTGCGATTTTTCACTCACATAATTCACCATGTCTCGTTTCCAACCACTACGGTACAAAACTGCGGCTCTAAATTCTAAAACTGGACGATTTTTTTTCTGGAGGAACAAAACAGAGAACAAATCACGCCTTGTGGGTGTTTACCATAGAAGTATAACAACAAGATGAGACACACTTTAAGATTATAATAAGCCTATGCCCAACTTGCGCTCCAACCATGCGTCAAACTCGTGAACGGGTGCTACTTGGGGTGACTGGTCGGGCCTTGTCATTATCATTTTATAGGTCTATTATTTTTTTACTTAGTTATTCATAAATAAGTAGTATTTCTTACAATAATCGAATCGCATGTTGCCTTTACCATCTTCTGTATTTTTGCAAGTTGATGCTCCTATCCACACCGTAGGAGGCTAATTCATTTAAAATTTGAATATACCTGGTTACGTACTATAGTTATTTCTTGCGTCAGTTTCAAGGTGTAATGGTTGCAGCACCTTACTGGCTTTACTATACACATACAAATTTAATGTAAAAAATGGCATTTAATAAAAGTGGCCATGTGCTTTTATTGCCAAGTTCTTTCTCACGGCTTTACTCTTGCGAATTTGACATTAAATGTAGAATTACTCTTTTCCAAATTTTGTCTGACGTTCATAAGCGTTGCATTTGTAACCTAAATGAATAAAATATTTTTGACTTTAACTTTCACTTTGACTTTTAATGTCACCTTTACGGATTTCGAACACGAACCAATCGTAACGGAGACTAGCCGATTGCCCAAGAAGTAGGAAGAGACCATGACAGTTAGCTTGTATAGTCTCTAGAGTTCACCCTAAATGTTGATAAATTTTCATGATTTGCACACATTGTAAAATAATAATTATGTATTACGGGTCTTAATCGCGTGAATATTTTACGCTGCTTGAGCTGAATCAATGTACTAGTGACCACAACCGTTGTAATACGGTCGAAACGTTAAGCATTAAAAAAAATCTTTAAATATTGACGCGAATATAAGTTTATTTATTTAACACATAATATACAAATAGTGAACAAAGGCGGACTTGACGCTAAAAGCATTCTCTACCAGTCTACCTTTGGGTGATGTAAAGATAAGAATATGTAGGTGCAGATTGTAGAAAGCTAGATAAATGATAATAATAAAAATATACATTTACATAAACAAATACATACTATTAAAAACATACATACATATTTAAATTTATTCATAAATACAATACTTACATACATACATACTATGTACCTATATACCTATGTGATATGTAGGTATATAGTATGTATAATATTGCTTATTATTATTATTAATAATTACACTGCCAAATATTTAACTTATACTTACGTTGGAGTTCCATCACATTACCCTCTTGAAGCTATGGACGTCATATAGGACAGGGTGATTTGTAATATACTAATACCCTCATGGTTTATTTATATAACACTAAATAGCTTTGTAGTATCAGTTTTGGAAAAAATCTAATATATTAACCCTTAATCACCTACCACTTGTTTTTGGAGTTATAATCATAACCACCAAAAGACTATTTTACTGGAGTAAAATCGTTGTTTATTGTGAGTTTTAGGCCCTAAAACTGACAAATTAACATCGATTTTACTCAAGGTCTCAGATGTGTTACGAAAGTATGTAGGTGTATTTTTTTTTAATTACATCACGAAGTTATTTGGTGTAATGTGAAGAAGCCAAGAGCGAAGGTCATTATTATATTAAAATCACCTTGTCTAACTTAAATGTAGTTAATATCTTCATGGGTGCACCCCAATCAAAACGTTATACAATCCATAAACAATACTTGAAACATAATCGCTTTACTACTTGTACTATTCCCAATGTTTTTATTAAAACTAAAAGGTTTAGGCGTAAACACAATTTGAATCTTTTCGATAGCTAGCAGAAACAAATCATTAACTTATCTCTTTGTTTACTCTACTCACAGCAATTGCAAGCTATGCGAGATGAAGGTGCTGCTGGAGTGGAGTAACTCAATTTAATTTGATCATATTTCTTTTCTCGCCTCTAAACCGGAATGCCCATAACTTGCACGAATCAGCTCTGTACAAGTTACTTGTTCTAAGTGAACATAACCTTTTCTTTATTGATATTTTTTTTTGTTTGCAGCTTTTTTGAAGTGATAAGTCCTTATAAATCGATGACCGGGTGCACGCACGAAAAAGTGTCACGATTCGTCACGTTCCACCTGCTGATAGGCTGGACTATTATATTTTTTGTACTTTCAATGTACTTTCAAATGTACCTATTTATTAGTTTTATACATAGATCTACTATATACAGAATCTTATAGGTTGTTCAAGTCTTCATTGAGCTCGCATTAAGAAGGCTAGCAATCGCGTACGCTAATTCAGTTTGGATTTATGGCTTTTTAATTTTTAGTACTGGCTTGATTTTAAAATTAAATATCACAACGTCTATAAGATTTACGCCATAAACTCAAAAAATATTATGGAATTTCCTAGAATTTTCACTAATGACGGGAGGCAGAAATGTGACGATTGTTGAAGATACCATCTTGATTTACTTTTTTTTTGTTATGTGTAATTATATTTTAAACTTAATATACAATTGATTGCTATTTTATTGCTGAATGATTTGTTATTGCTATTATTATTATTTTGATGTTTATTATTATTTGTTTTCATTATTATTACTTGGTTATTGTGCTTTTCTTAATGTACCTACCTAAATAATGTGTGTCAAAATTTTTTTATTTATATATTTATATTTTTTTTAAATATATACACATAATACTATGCCGTGCGAAGTCGGGGCGTATTGCTAGCACAAAATAAGAGTACGGTGAATGTATCCAAGAATCCAGTCTTTTCCAGTACACAACAGTTCACTGCCACACACCATGCCTTTTGAATAATTCATATTTCACCAGAGCAATAATAGCACAGGTGAATATTATTTTTCTTTTTGTGTTCGACTGCGTCAGTGAATAGAACAGAACCTGCGAACGAGTGATAATAATTCATCGATTGTTTACTAGCTAACAGGGAGGCTCTGCAAAAAGGCGTATTTTAATGATGAATTGCTCGCAACAGGCTCGATGGTAAGCTCTGGAGTACAATACCTGAATGGTGGAACGGTTGAAGTAAAAATGAGATTATGTTTTAAATATGTGCCTTGTGGATGGTTCGAGAGAGGGCCGTTGGAGTTGATGACTGTAAAGGGTTTAATTTGTGCTTCACATTTAATTTCAAACACTTGTTAGTACCATGTATCTGTGTTTTTTATTAGACGAATGCCAAGATGATATTAATAACCGGGGAAAGGCATGTCAGACAAGTCAGTGTAGGGTTAAATAATTGCATTAGTGGAATAGTGTTCATGGCACTTATGCCCTTTTGTAGAGAATCGCAGTTTTTCGGCAATAACTCAATGACGGTTTGTTCGATCATGTCCGATATAATTTTATTTAAAAGTATTAAGTGCTACCTTTGTGATTTTTTTATGTCTTTTGGTAACACAGTTCAAACGTTAAGGGGGGACACTTTTATGCAACTTTCGGAGCGATTATTTCCAAAAATATTCACTCCATCAAAAAAGTTTATTAAAAACCTTAAAATGTTTATGAAAGACCCTGCGAATGATATGGCACACGTTTAAGTTTGCTAAAAAAATTAGCTTCTGTCAGATATTTATTATTATTATTTAGCTATCGAACTAAGTAGCGGCTACTACAAGACACTTTTTCCCCAAGTTTAATCAATTTTCATTGAGTAGTCTTTGAGTTAAATGCCATGTAACTATACCCATACGAAATATAAAGTTTCTGCCATTTTAGCTACGGAACCCTAAAAATTGCAAATGAACATCATTCATGAATTTTGGACTACCATTGGCAACCAAGCGGTTCCTCTTTGATGTTATAATCAGCAACATTGCAATATTATAAAGCTGAAGAGAGTGTTTGTTTGTTTGGTTGAACGTAATAATCTCAGAAACTACTACTTCCAATTGTAAAAATCTTTTACTATTGGATAGCTATTTATCGAGGAAGGCTATAACAACATCACGTTACGACCAATAGGAACAGAGCAGCAATGAAAAATAATAATAATAATAATGTCTTGGGATAACCCACACGACGCTGTCAGATCCCAAAATAAGCAGAGCTTGTTCTATGGAAACCAGACAACTGATAAAAATACTTATATATATTTCTAAATACATTATTATAGATAAATAACATCCAAACACAGAAAAAACCATCGTGTTCATCACACAAAGTTTTATCCTGGGTGGGGATCGAACCCATAACCTCCGGCTTAGCAATCAGGGTCACAAACCACTAGACCAACAGGCCCGTCAAATGTTGCAAAAACGGGGGAAATTGACGCAGACGAAATTGTGTGTTTCAGCTAGTCAGCCCGTATTATGATACCTCACTGCTCTCCTCAGATCAGCACGGATCTCAGGAGAACATATTTATTATAGAACCTGGGGGTCATTACCATAATGGCCACGCTTGGCGAGTGGGTTGGCGATCGCAGTAAGGCTTTAAAATACACAGAGCATGCTGCTGCCCATCCTACGATGGGAAATTCCTTAGTCCCCTGGAGGACACCTACGGTAACAGATAGGGTGGCATTATTCTGAAGCCGTTACCGCAGCAACATTATTTCTTAACAAATTAAGCAAAGCTACATTCGTAGAGTATTTGGTATTTGTAGAGGTGCAAATAAAGCACCTAGTCTGGAGAATGCTTTGATCTACCTAGTACGAGTGGAGCGATTTTTTACATCGATATTTAATAAACTCGAGGATTTTCTATCTGTCGACGGCCATTTTTTCTTCTTTTGATATTAGAATGAATATTTTATATTTAATCATTCGTTACCAGTTAAGTACCTAATTTGGCCAATATTTAAGCACATTACCTTTGTTGTAAGTAGACGTCCCTATTATGTTGTACAACTGAGGCTGATTTAATTTTATCTAATGTTCCAATTTTTAATCAATATTATTATTTGCATCAGTCCTCTAACATAGTATATTAGTGGCATCACCTTAGGTGAGGGTACCTAAGGTGCTGCCACTTAAGGTGCTGCATCAAATTTAATAAACATTCAAACATTCAAAGTTTTTATGGCCATATTCTTTTCTCTTGGCTTATAAACATGGCATTACATGTATGTACATGTACAATCCCGACGTACGTAACAAGAGTCTTTTGCATCCAAGTGAATAAAAAAAAATGATTTTGAGTATTGATTTTTGATGGTACATTGTCAGTTTCGCTACTAGAGTTAATTGTTTTAACAGACAGTTAACGGTAGATAAGTTATTGATATCGTCCGTTAATCTTTAATCCTACTGGTGTAAGCTCTTATAGAATAAAATAGGGTGTTCTTTAGTGCGTTGGGACTACGTCAAAAAAAAACCCGTGTACCAATGGGGCGTAGCGGTGGAACAACGGGTAAAGGCTCATTTGTGACTCACCAAACATTACACTGAATAACTTCGTAATATAAATTAAAAAAAAAAAAAAACAACCAAATTACCCTTCACCTTTTATCACACAACCATTTACCACACATCTGAGAGACCTTGGAGTAAAATCGATGTTGCTTTGTCAGGTTTAGAGCCTAAACCTCACAATACTTAACGATTTTACTCTAATAAAATAGTCTGTAGGAGGTTAAGGTCATAACTCCTAAAACAAGTGATAGTACAAAGTTATTTAATGTTATGTAAAGAAACCACGAGCCAGAGGTTAATAGCATATTAAAAATCAGCCTGTATATTATACTACATGTCCCGCGTGCTCCGTAGGCGCAAATTTTCCCCGTTTTTGCAATATTTTTTATTGCTGCTCCGCTCCTATTAGTCGTAGCGTGATGTTATATAGCCTAGAGCCTCACTCAATAAATGGGCTCCAACAGTAAAATATATTTTTAATTCGGTCCCGTAGTTTCTGAATTTATCGCGTTCAAACAAACTCTTCAGCTTTATAATATAGGTATAGATTATTTTTCAGGCCAGTCATCAAATCACCGCAGCCGTAGCTATAGCTTTGAATTAAAAAGGTCTAAAAAATCAACATTCAGCCAGTACAAATCCGACGAAGTAACAGGTGAGCAACTAGGTGTCAACTAAAGGCATAGATTGTCGTTTTAGACCGTGTTTGGTAAAAAGTTACAATCTATGTTCTTATAACTTTTAAACTTACGCATTGCATTATAAAAGGAAACGTCAAGCAACTTTACCTAGGTTAAACGCGTTTATTCCCGTGTCATATTTTATTTAAAATTTATGTTCTGTTTATCTCCGCTGCCTTTTTTCCTAGGTCCTGGGTCCATGTGTATCAATGGATTTGCTGTAGGTACTAAGAAGTGATACTTACGTTGAGCCCATCTTGTGTAGGTATAAGTAAAGATTGGTAAAAGTTGAATCTTACACACACTTATGCCCCAACGTTGGATCCAGATTAACGCTTGTCCTAATGTTGGCACCAATGCTCTTTTCCAGATCTACTCGTTGGATGAGTGGCGTTAGGACCGGTGTTGGGGTCAACGTGTTGAGCCGGTGTTATAGTGTGGGTCTCTCTTTTCTGTATAATATACTCAAAGTCACAAGCTTTAGCCTGCGGTTATCACGATAAAAACTATATTATCTCCATGACTTATTTCATCTAAATGGATGCAGCGGTTTAAGAAGAAATATAGACAGACAGAGTTACTTTCACGCTTAAGGTTCATTTCCGTGCATCGCGGCCGATCGCGAGCCGCGAGCGGCTTACGACAAGCGTCTGACGCGCGCGGCCGATGCGACAATATTCACAGTGCGCGCGCTGCTTACGACAGTCGTCGGCCGCGCGCGTCTGTCGCTTACCTCGGAAACGGCACCATACATTCTTATACTCTGACTATTGTCGCATCGGCCGCGCGCGTCAGTCGTTCGTCGTAAGCCGCGCGCGGCTCGCGATCGGTCGCGATGCACGGAAATGAACCTTTATAATATTAGTTTAGATAGGTGGTTCTAGTCTAAATGTGTTTAATGTTATTACCTACATGATAGGTACACTCAGTGCCTATCATTAAGGTAATAAAGGGTCAATAAAAAGCATAATGACAATTATTACTTCTTTATTTTGTTAGTTTCCAGTTTATTTTATCAATACATTATTCACTAGAATTATTTTCAATTTAATGCACAATTAGGTGAATATATTGTATTTATTATAATGTAGGAAATATTTATTAAGGACAATGACATTTACTGTTGTGAAATAAAAAAATCTGTCATATTACAATTTTTAAGAATGTACAAGTTTTTAAAATGTATATTTAGGGATTTAATGAATTACAGAATGTATAATTGTATATTAGATGGTTTGCATTCCGAGTATTGCTGTTAGAAGACATAGGGTTGAACTACACCTGGCCGCACTGAATCGCATCGCATCGCATTTTTTATAATTCTATTCTTTTCTGTCACTTAGAACCGTAATTTATTAGAGAGAGAAAGAGAACTGGAATGCGACCACACGCCGCAGAATCTACGAGGGACTCCGCAGCACTCTCTTTTTCCCGCTCCAGTAAATTATTGTTTTAAGTGATACAAAAGGATAGCAATATAGGAATCATGGCATAGTTCAACACATAATCAGAAAAAACCGAGTTTAAGAAAAACAGATTTATGGAAACACGCTCGAGCAAAGACAGACATTTCTCACCGATACAGAATCTTAGACCTACTCGGAATGCTATGTTCCGAAAATGTTCCCAAATCCGTGTCTATGAACGATGTTTAAGTGTGCGATGCCCCAGCGAAACAAGTTTGAAGCTGTCCTTCTCTGGTGTTGATATAGTGACATAACCATAACGTATACGGCTAAGGAAACACTAATCCCTTTGCAAATCGTGTTGGTATGTACACATGCAGCCTACAGACTTGTGTAAAGACATGTATACATTTGAAACACAAACATAGATTACAGACATTATATCGTGTATATAAGTAAATAGCAGAGTGAACATGAATCAATTTTGACTGAGATATGAAAAAAAATATGCCAATTTTCACTGTTTTCATTACTACGAATATACATTTATAGATGTACAAAAAAATATACCTACCTTAATTTATTATTAGTTTATGTTATTGTTTAAAAAATATACACGTATTTTTGCAATTAAAAAGTGGTATTATACATTTACTTTAACACAAACACTGTAGGCCGATAAAATCGACCGTCGTAATTGCGATACCTCAGAACACTATGTTTATTAATTCATATAAAGTGTGTAAAAAAGCCCTGTCCGATCGCCGTCTGTATTGCTTTGTAAGTTTCATAATAACTTAAAAAATCTGCATATTTTTTTTAGACAATTTATTTCACTAACATAACTTAAATAGTATAGAATCATGATACTTATCAAGAAATTATTGAATCAAACAGGGTTTTTTAAACAGAAGAGAATTTGAAGACAAAATTAAATGAAGAACGCTAAATAAAATTACATTAATATATTTACACTGCAAAATATATTTTTATATGAGTTTTTTCAGATCTGATTTTGCGGTTGCGGTAACCATTTAGGTAAATGGTTATTTATTTGTGTATGACGCAATGTAATAATCTGTAGGTAATAGATCACCGGGATATTGAATACTTATGAGTGGCAAATGGGTTAAATAATAGTTAATTTGAACGTATTGGATAATTGGCTTACAATAATAATAATAAAACAAATTTGAAGAGTTTTGTAGAATTATCACCATTTTGTGATATTATTTTTACAAGAAATTGCAGGAATTGTTTTTTGTTAATCTTTGCGTTTAAAGCGCAAAACGCAGATGAAGGTACTGTTTGGTGTAAAGTACTAAACTTACTGACAGTATAAACCGATGAGTAATGATATTATACATTCGGTAATGATGTATATAACTATACCAGAAAAAGTGTGGCGGATTTTATAAATGTTTTTGAAAGCGTTGTGTAATTTCTTGCGTTTCATGTAATAATTAAAAATTTAGTAGAAATTTTCTGTCTTTATAATGCGGACTCTAGTTACATATTATTTATCTGTATTTTTATTGTATATAATATGATTGCCCACCAATCACCTATTCCAAAAATTGTAATTAAAAAAAAAAAATACAATAATCAATATCCCTGGTCTTATAACATTATTACTAAACATGAGTTATATTATATACATTTCGTAATCGTTAAAAGTTTTATAACATGTTTTTATTATTTTTATACAATTATTTAAATGCACCATCAATTTTAAAGTATTGCAAATTAAATCAACTATTTCAAATCACAATTTTAGCTCAACTTTTAATTATAAACACAGCCTTGTATATAATTCTAAATGAATAAATTGTGAAAAATCAATATATTATAATTTTAATCAATAAATACGCAAATGACTGTACCTATTTGAAATTTATTTACAAATTAATTAAATTGTAATAAATGAAAATCAAACCTGTTTATATTTTTTCGCAGCTACCGTAAATTGGACTAACACTTATTAATAAGAAATATTAACATTATCATTACCAAATACGAACATTATTTAGTTTGCAAATATTTACAAACAATTACCTAATAATAATTATTATTTACACAAATTATTCTACGTAATCAGTCTATGTTAACAGTATATTTCTTAAATTAATTAGATATAAATAATAAACATTTGAACAGTTTACAATAATAATTTTACGCTCAATTCTATCTCGGAGGCTGAATAAACAGTAACTTCGAAACCATTCGTGAATTATAATTAACAATTATTATTTTTTAATTATGTGATGTAAAAATAATTCATTTTAAATTGATCAATATAAAACGTACACTTCAATGACCTTATTTAGAAAAAAATGTAGAATTTTATTATTTTTAATATATCATTATAGCATTGGCATTACACATTTTTTATATATATTACCAATGAATTGCTTCGAACCCTGAGTCGTGTACACTAACATATATAACGTACAAATAATTTCTTACATATTTCGTTAGAACACAAACAGCTATCTGATTGAAGTTCCACTGTATCTTTGAAGTAACAGTTGGAGGAAAAATTGTAAAATCAACACCATTACAGTTGGTAAACACGTTTCAGTGGCAGCACCTGTGAAAAGACAAAATGTTAAAGATTTCAAAATTTGAAAAGTGGTTGAAGCAAATGACCTTGAACTGGCTTTGATCTGGATGAATATTGACCTTGGACTTCATTTTGACCATGAAATGATTTAATCTTGAATAGATTTTATCTTCAATTAATTTTTAACTTGAATTGTTTTTGACCTGGAATTAGTTATGACCTTGAATTCACTTTGACCTTGAATTGATTTCAAACTGGAGTGGACTTAGAACTTGGTGTACTTTTACGGGACACTTTAAAAAGGTAACAGACCTTGTATGCTGCTATATACTGCAACTATGCACAGACTGATGTTTCCGAATACTGTCCTCCGTACAAATGTGGTTTTCGAATTAAAATAATTATGATACTTGTACACATGTCGCCAGCTAAGTTTGCGTGTCTGATGCTGCATCTGATTGCAGCTGCGCACAACTCTAATTTAGGTATCAGAAGGGATAAAGGAGACGGGCGGGGAACGACGTCCCTGCGCACCTGTTCACCTGTACATTCGAACAAACGCAAACTTACTTGGCGCGAATTGTACTTACCTGTAAGACTTCTGCCGAGAGCAGACGCAGGGTTAGCACTGCGTTCGCGTAACACTATCGTGTGACTGGTCGATCTCCATACATCGAAAATTGACGCTTCACACCTAAAGGAAAAAATAATTTGTAAAAATTCACATTATTTGGCTATTGCATAATAACTTTTACGTGTAAGTAAGAAATACTGAAGACAAAAAAAAAAAACTTTTTTTTTATTCGTTTTTTAGTTCATTATCTCGAACAAAAAATAACTTTTTTTTTTGTTCGTGGTAATGAAAAATATTTAAGCAAATGTTTTGTGACAATATTATTAAGTATCAGCTCATCAGCTCATCGTTATAAAGTCATTATAGCTTGTGTACAGTTTTGGAAACAAACATAAACGAATATAAATTGAGGATCTAAAAACCGGGCAAGAGCATGTCAGACCATGCTCAGTGTAGAGGAACTCTAGCAGCCTTGAATAATTGTATCAGCAGAAGAGCGTATGTTCATAGCACTTACGGCCTTTTGTTGAGAAACGTAATTTTTCGGCAATAACTCAATTACGGTATATCCAAATTATTTCCAAAAATATTTACTGTATCAAAAACGTTTTTTAAAAACCTCAGAACCTCTTTTTCAAACCAGCTTCTGTTACATGTATAGAGTGCCCCCAAAAATATTTATTATTATTATTTAGCTATCAAACTAAGTAGCGGCTACTACAAGTCACCTTTTCACCTAATTTCATCAATATTCATTGAGTAGTCTTTGAGTAAAATGCCTGTGAAGTACGGACGGACAGACAGTCTGTCTGTCTGTATCAGCAGAAGAGCGTATGTTCACGGACATGACGACATGGACATGACGAAACTATAAGGGTTCCGTTTTTGCCACTTTGGCTACGGTACCCTAATTATTATTTCATGGCACCAACTATGAAATGTTTATTTTTTTTTATATTCTAAAATGATTTTTGCTCTTTTTTTCGAAAAGATTGGAAAATGATTTCAGTATACCAACCAAAACGCACTACGTCACATTTAAATTCGGTACTACAAAAGTCTACATGTGGAGGCTAATAACGAAGAAATCATGAAATATGAAGCTAAAACGGAGGCTGTCGTTTGACAAAATACTGCGGTCATATTTGGCTTGCCAGTAAAGGACGCGGTTTGAAACCGCGGTCAGTCCGCACTTGACCAAGTATGCTTGAAACTTTGAGTAATATCGTGTCGGTGGCTAACTGGCTCGCCAAAGGAGGGATGAGATGAGGAATGAAATTGCCAATATTCAATATATTACAAGAAATATGGAAGTGAACTTTGGTTGGTATATATTTAGGACTAGCTGTCCCGCGCAACTTCGTCTGCGTAAATTTTCCCCGTTTTTGCAACATTTCTCATTGCTGCTCTACTCCTATTGGTCGTAGCGTGATGTTTTATAACTTATAGCCTTCCTTGATAAATGGGCTATCCAACAGTGAAAGATTTTTTTAATTCGCATCAGAAGTTTCTGAGATTACCGCGTTCAAACAAACAAACTTTTCAGCTTTGTAATATTAGTGTAGATTAAGCCAAAGTATCACGTACCACGTAAGGACCGCGTACGAGTGAAGGTTAAGTTTTTTAGTAAACAATACATTATACACATCTAACAGTAGGTAAGTAGTATACTTATGTTCAAATATTAAATGAAAGTCATGTTATCTGGAAGTATCTAAATAACATGTGCAATCTCAGTTTAATTTTTAAACTGGAAAACATTTATAAATTTTAATAAATTGCATAGGTATATTAATGGCCAATAGGGTCGCCTATAAAGTCAAATCGGTATCGTTGAAAACAAAAATACACTCCGCACTAATTTATAAATATCGAATACAAATTACTGACGTCATTATTTCGTTTGTGCAAATCATTTGGTTTGAATGCTTGTCTTAATGTTTGTAAATTCATGACCACGTTCAATAGTCAAACATTTTTTTTCAGAACAATTTAACACATTCCATTTTATATTCAGTTTATGATTTATTGTTATTGTAGTCATATACCTACCCAATTATTTGGATAAGCGCAATATATGTTATATGCCTTCATACACTTCTGTCAAACATCATCTCAGTACACCAGTGGCGGAGGGGCCTTAGAACACCATTACTTTCGGTTTCCCTTTAGCTTGTAGTTACTTAGTATTATAGGTACAAAGAAACGTGTCTAGCAAAATAGATTTTTGTATCGGGTTGCCTCAGAAAAAAAATCACCCTTCGCATCTGCAGTACACACTCCCTTTCTCGCCATGTCTTCTTTCACACAGTCAAAAGATACATGATCTATTTGAAATGATAACGTCTTGTAAATCGCTGAGCCAATCAATAACTTGACACTTTTTCGTGCATGCACCCGCATGCACGAAAAAGTCTCAAGTTATTGATTGGTTGCTAAGCAGTCACGTTATTGATTGGTTACTGAGCCACAGCGAATGGCAATTGCTGCGACATGACATGCGATACTATTGGAACTAACGTAATTGATGGGTAGCTAAGCAACGCGAATGGCGATATATCATCAATGTTTTCTTATCGCAATATCACGTAAAATTATCGTACGTAAACCGACTTTACAGACAACCATTTTTTGGGTTGACTTCTGCATTTAAAGCCATAAGAAAAATATAGATAACTTACCGAATCATGAGTGTAGGCACAGGCGAATGCAGAGCGGCTTCTAGTTCTAACGTAGCTAAACTAGATGCGTAACCATTACTGAAGTTCATCACGTGGTTCGCTGTGAAACCTGGTACCTGTAACATACCTTTAGGTTAGAATTAAGTAATTGATAATGATATTTCTTAAGTTACAATTTTAATAGTTTTAATATTTATTTGACTGCCTCTGTGGCGCGGTGGGAGTGTGTCCGACTGTTACGCAAGAGGTTGTGGGTTCGATTCCTACACGGAACACCACTTTGTGCGATCTACTAATTGTTGTTCTGGGTGTTCTTTGTATCCGTGACATGTATGTTTGTTAAGTCCCCCGCGACACAGTGCCGAAGCTAGAAATTTAAACTTTTATATTGAAGTAATTTTTATAGAAATTTCTTGGCAATTACTTAATAAGAGAATCGAGTTCGATTACTGGATTATGACTTAAAATTTTTCTATCTTTCAAAAATGCAATTATTGTTATAATTTCATATTGAATTTTTTTTTCGCATTTTTAGTTCGTATGTTTTTTTAGACTAAATACAGACGTATCTTTAAATATATAAATTAGGCTAAATACAGGCATATCTTTATACATATAATTCTAATGTACGTGTGTATGTCACTGAACTCCTCTTAAGCGACTGAACCGATTTGTTTTTTTTTTCGTGTGTTCCAGTGGATTCGAGGATGGTTTAAATTCACAATTCAACCCTATTCACAAAAAAGACTCGGTATGAAATTCGCCGAGACAGCTAGTTTAAATATAAAAATAGCCCGTATGAATATTTACTTTTATAACATATTGTACCAAGCACCTACTAATAAAACATTTTATAGATCAAAAGAAGGACCCTCAAAAAGGTAGGACCGCTTACTAATAAAGGGTTCTTTTGTGTATTCTAAAGGCCTATATCGTATATCCTGGAGACTGCCGTATATAGTTTAGGTTTTGTAATATTTGGGCGTTTTAGGTACGTAACTAAATACCTACATAGTTAGGCACCTGTCAAACTAACGACGATGAGCGAGTAGCGATTTATCGCTCAAGAAACGTACAACAGATGTATTTTGTAGATCCCTTCCGTGTAAACAAAATAAATGTAGTAAAGAGTGAGTACTTGCCCGCAGTGTGAACACTCAGCGATCAACTATTAATATCTGTATCTCTTTTGTTTACATAGGATCTACATAAGTATGTAGGTACGTGTCTTAAGCGATAAAATCGCTATTCGCTACTCATTTTCTCGCTGTTGGTCGGATAGGTTCCTTATGAAGAATCTATCCAATACACAACGAATAACAGAAAGTGTAGTAGGAACTGATGGTACTTATAGTCCTTGTACTAAATATTTTATCACAATCTGAGTTTAGTTAGAAATTTGTGTATGTTTCACTTCTTTATGCTAGCTGACCCGCGCAACTTCGTCTGTGTAATTTTTTCCCGCTTTTGCAACATTTTTCGTTGCTGCTCTGCTCCTATTAGTCGTAGCATGATGTTATATAGCCTTTAACCTTCCTCGATAAATGGGCTATCCAACACTAAATATTTTTTAAATTTGAACCAGTAGTTCCAAAGAAACAAACAAACAAACAAGCATTATAATATTTGTACAGATGAAACTCTGTCTTTGCGGGAATTGAATCCACAGTCTATTACACAGAAGTGTTATTTAACCAATAGCCTTCCAAAGAATTTTTCAATTCGAACCAGTAGTTACTGAGATTTTTGTATTCAACCAAACATACAAACAAACAAACTCTTTAGCTTTATAATATTAGTATAGAAAAAGAGAAAACTTTCTATAACAAAATTGCATCCAAATTTGTTCACCCGTTTCGGCGCTATCGTAGCACAAACAAAGATAAAGATACACATTAAAAACTTTTAATGCTCCTCTAAAAAACCAGTAGTAGCAGCAGAGTAGGTTCTAGTATGTTAACCATAGTTCGGTATTGTAAACCTAACTGAAGGATTAATCCAATCGAATGAACACTACTGACAACAGGAGAGCAATCGACAATCGTAATAGCTTGGAACGAACGTTTGCAGCAATAGCTGTGGACGAAACGAACATTTTGATCGACATGCGGCTACGGGTTGTTTGAAATTAATGTTGGACACTATTGATCGTGTAAAATGGTTCTAGTTTATCAGTATTATAGAAACAGTCATGTTCTCCTAACTGACTTCAGTTGAAGCGGCCAATTTAAATAGGTACTATCCATATTATCATAGAGCAAAAAGGTGTGCAGAGATACTCTTCCTACACTACCGTAGAGAATTTTATTTTTATAATAATAATATATATTTTTTTAATTTTGCAAAGATAACTAAGCAATGTGGGATTGTGGTCTCAATATCTTGTGTTAGGAGTGGGTTCACGTCGGTTGAATTCAAAATATAGAGGACAAATTTTCAAAAATTCTTCATAATATGAATTAGTGTTTTTTCAGCATAAAAGGCAGGGTTTGTAGCGGTTAAAGCTTTGCGATGATGCATCAGTCAGTCTCCTGACTGACTGATGCATCATAGCGGAGTATATATAAAAGCGTGTCCTGACTCCTGTCAGGACACGCTATTATGTATACTGTGCATAGATAAGATTATACACTTTCTACAGGTCAACGTGGCAAACAAGGCATGAAATTATATGAGGAAGGCTAAACGGAATTGTTACATATCTTTTAATAGAATATCTAAAAACATTAAGAATTTACCTTATAATCAGTTTATCAAAACATTAAAAAATTGGTTAATAGAAAAAAACTTTTATACTGCGTCAGAGTTTTCAAATCTTAATAATGTTGCGTGCTGTAAAATATATTTGCATGCCCGATTTAGGCAGAATATATTGGACTATCTATGTAGTAAGACAATCACCCGATGTAAGTATGTTTATGCAAATAAAGAATTATTATTATTATAAACTGGTATGTGTCTTGCACTCGCATTGCAGGCTACACCAGTTGTCGCCAGACAAATTTTTCATTTTTGCTTAAAATTAATTCGAGGACATATTGCCAAATCGACGTTTTCCGGACTGTACATAGGGTGGTTTTTGTTACTGTCACACTGCAAGACGCGCTGTTGAAGAGCGCCCTCTCAACAGCGCGCGCTTAAGCACTGGGCCACAATAACGAGTTTTAAAGCGTTTTATTGAAATGCACGCGTTTGGGCAGCACTGCCCAAACGCGTGCATGCTGCTCAAACGCGTCACTGTGAAACCAGGATTACATTTATCAAATATATTCATATTTGATAAATATAAGTCTGGTTTCACAGTTACGTCATAGAGTTTTCTATCCGAAAATATTAACCGATTTTTTTGAGTCACTGACGGAGCATGTTCCATTCTGGACTCGGATGTGCATGATAAAGCTTTACTCAAGCTCCTCCCATTTCAAACATGGGTTCACAAACAGTGACACAATACAGTGTTAGTGCTACAATTATGTACATGATAAAGATGATTGTGCCACCAACATCGTTGACCACAGATACATCAATGAAATAAATTTACCCCGTCCAAGACGTTCTCTCGAAAATTTCTCAACTCGACTCCACGTCACTCAAACAAAATCTGTATTTTTAGTTACACAAAAGCTCCCCCCCCCCCATATACTACTACTTAATATTTTATGATGAGGAAACTCAAATTATTAATTAAGTGCGTTATTCGGCTGGTAGGACTTAGACTAATCTCCCGCCAATTGTCAAATAGGTACGTCGGGACCTACCATAAATCTAAGTCGAATATGAGTCGGCGGTCTGTGAAGGAAACGTAGAATATGGGTGTAAATCATATAAGGGCAATTAGTGTACTATGAGGTTACTTACCATTTGTTCGTTGACGTACCACGTGACATTGGCAGCAGGAAGTGAAGGAGGGGATGAGCAGTTCGCTCGAATGTGATCGCCGCCGACGTATGACAGCCGATCTGACGTCACATTGGGACTTGTTAGTGGTGGTTCTGTAACAAGAAAAAATGAATTATTATTAGGTATTATTAGCTTTTGCCCACGCCTCCACCCGCGTGGATAATCAGCCCGTTTCACACCACTGGTGAATATAGACCTAATTTTCGTCACAACTTCCGATCCATCCATCCGCATCCAGTCATCCCACTGGCGTTTTTTAGGTCATCAGGCCCCCGCCTGATGAACCGACGCGATGACCTGAAAAAGGTCCTTAGATTGGGCGCTGGATGGCTTTATGTGCTTCGGAGGCACAGAGGAGTACTCCATTATTCTAAAATGCTTACCCATGGATAAATCGACAATGGCAACCTAATATCTAGTGATGAAATAAGAGAAAAGAATTAATATTTTGCATACCACACAAAAAATTCCGCATCCTGGCAAATAATTAATTACAAAATCCTGAATAATAATTTGACCTCATTTTATTAAGAAGTTAATTTGCACTTTATTTCATGAAATTAAATAATTGCCATTAATGGTAGTATATTTGACGTACTTTATTTTTAAATTCGAAACGGCTGGTGGAGAATCTAATTTCTAAAAAGCCCATTCCAAAGAAACCGGTCGACCCGATGAAATTTTATACGATATCGTAAATAAATAAACATGGCAGCTAGATATCTCGATAGAAAGATTGCCCTGGAGGGTGTAGCGCAGGAGCATTTTCCGCCTATTTAAATGCACCACCTGACGAGTTTTCCCTCGGCATATTGCCAACTGACTTTTTATTACTTAAAATAACTATCAGCTTACAATTTTTTATCCAGGAGAAAATTACGTATATAAAGCACATTATGCTACATCTAACTGATAGATGGCTGCCTCTGTGCCGCGGTGAGAGTGTGTCCGACTGCCACGCAAGAGGTCGTGGGTTCGATTCCCACACGGGACACCACTTTGTGCGATCCACAAATTGTTGTTCCGAGTCTGGGTGTACTTTGTGTTCGTGACTTGTATGTTTGTAAAGTCCCCCGCGACACAGGGTTTGTAGCCTAGTGCGGAAGTCGTCTTTTAAAAAAAAAATATAATATAATATTTTTGTAATGTTCCGAATAAATTAAATATATATGTTTTTAAAAATAATCTATTCAATTAATTGAAATTGTTTTTGCGTAACGTACGTTGGAGGCTACCACTGTTTAACCCACCACCAAACCGCAGCTGACGTTCACGAAGCTTCTTAATACAACTCTCATGTATTAAACAAGTTTTCGCTCGAAAGGAACTTGGTCATTTCAATTTGTTTCTGACTTACGATCTATGCACGAATGCACGCGTGTTTACTTGTTAGTTACTCTTTTCTCATGTGTTGTGTTGCTAATAAAATACATATAATTGTGAGATCTGAGATGATCTGCAACACAGGTATACAAATGCCAAATACCTATCATGGGCACCAGTCTCTCACAAATGCATTTAAACAATTGTATTATTCGATCTGCTGCATTTTAACATATGTAAAGAAAAATAAATAAATAATTGTAATGTATTTATATATATTTATATATATGGATCAGTAATTTTATTTTTATATGTATAATTTAGTTTTTATTATATTATTTGACATTACTTTTTTTGTATGTATTTGTTTTATATACATTTGTTTTATTTTCTATTTTGTAATTAAGTATGCAGGTCATTTTATCAAATAATAAACACCTGCAACCCTTTTTTCTTAACCACCCAAAGGTTGACTGGTAGGGAGTTTTAAATAAATAAATTGACAAGAAATGACTGCATTTTGCTGATTACTACTGACGTATTACCCACCAATTTATAATCGGCTAAGTGTACCTACAAATTAAAGAATCTGATCACTCTACATTGTAACTCAACCTAGCTCGAGAAATAATTATTATTCACAGCCTAAATAAACACCATATTTAATATAGTCAGTAAAGTATCTTTAAAATAAATTCAATCACTTAATTGGCTTTATTTTAATACTCTTTATTCCCACTTTGGAACACCAGCCAATTATTTCAATTCATTCCCATTTTATATAATAATAAAACGCACGTACGTTTATAAAACACACGGTTTGCATGTATTTCAAACTCAAACAAAGGCGCTTCAACAATACCCCGAGGTTTCAATAAAATATTTTGACGATACTCTTCTCAAAGCGCAGTTCAGGCCGTCGAATTTTGAAATTTCGAAATTAGACCCACCCGTTATGGAAACAGAAAGCCTTCTGCTCTCAGATTGAAATCGAACTGGACGGTTTATTTTTGCCGACAAAATGCCAGCTGCGTTGTGAATATGCAATATTTCACCAATCCTAATAAAAGATTCCGTAAAAGAGGAAATATTGAAAGGCAGATGGTGACCGGTCGGACCTTTTTGAGTGATAACACTGCCCGCTTTTGTTTTCAACAATATAATTCAGGAACTATTTGTTGGTGTTTGCCGTTTTCACTTTAGGTACGATTGTCAGATATCAAACGTTGAAGTACATTAATTGGTTTTAGAGTTTCGAGGCCTACATAATTACAACATTTGGTGGGTCTCAATCTCATTAGAATATAAGATAAACTTTGATATTCCAATGAAATTAATATCGGTAGAATTACACTAGGTAATTGTAGTCACAATTAAGTTAACGGTTCGAGTATTGTAACTGTCGGGTCTTGTTTTAAGACTGTTATGTTAAGGTCTAAAGCATCTTCCAGACGGTTGGAAACAAATGTACAAACCAATGAGACCTTGCTTGTTTCCAACAGTGTAGACGGTTGTTGTAAACCAAATACCAAGTTAGGAAACAAGCAAGGTCACCTTGCCTCTGTGGCGCAGTGGAGGTGTATCCGACTGCTACGCAAGAGGTTGTGGGTTCAATTCCCACACGGGACACCACTTTGTGATTCACAAATTGTTGTTTCAAGTCTGGGTATAATTTGTGTCCGTGACTTGTATGTTTGTAAAGTCCCCCGCGTCATAGGGCTTGTACTCTACTGCGGAGGCGTCGTTAAAAAAAGAAAAAAAATCGCTTAGGCGGTTACTGTGCTTGGTGGATGCCAGAAATACTTGGACAGCAAGCAGTTTATTATAAAGAGCTACTGGATACTTTAGTGATATGTGCAGCTAGCTACTTTTACTGGAAGTAAGTCTAACGGCCGGTCTCAATAATCTAACTATCGACAGATTTGGCTACTGGAGCTATATATTTGACATAAGCTCCATACAAAATATGTCAAAACTCTACTTCTAGTAGCCAAAGCCATCGATAGTTAGATTATTGAGACCGGCCGTTAGTCATAGGTCGTCTATTAATCAGTTGTTCTTCTATGAAACAGAAATGCAAGCGAATTCCTGTGTTTTTGGTTGAAGGGTACTGTAGCAAGTGTAATTACTGGGCACATGAGACTTAGACCTAGACAAATTACGACTCAAAATAAGGAGTGCGGTGCAGTGACGCTCAGTTCTTTGCATAGTAAGGATTTCGCACTGATGTAGTTATGGGCTGCAGTGATGCTTACATCAGGCTCACAATCTGTTTATTTACTTAAGGGTAGATTACACGAAACAGTGTTCGGCTCTCTCAAAAATTTATATAGAAAACCGGCGGTTAAAAGCGGCGGTAGCTTAATGGCTAAGGCATCGGTCTCGCAATCGTGGTTCGAATCCTACCCATTATACTACCGACGACGTGAACCCACTCCTAACACAAGTCTTTGAGCTTAGCTGGAGGGGTTAACAAGATTGCTAGTAATGTGGGACTCAATCCCACATTGCAAGTTATCTTTAAAAAAAAAAAAATAGGACTAGTAGATGATATAAAGAAATTTAAGGATTTGTCTTAATATGATCCCGCAAATAAATCTTGAAGTTGCGGAAAAATGCAAAAGTGAGCATTTTCGTATTGTCATAGTCATGCCGTTCGTAATCTTACTTAAATACGAACGAAAATTCTACTTTATTTTGATTTGCGCTCCTGCGCACTGTGAAGTAATGGATGTGTGCGGAAAAGCGAGGTTGGCGATCGTCGCTGTGTACGTAGCGCTAAATATATAATTCTTTCAGTGTTATGCCACCTTAATGAGTAAGTAAATTAAAAAAACAACCTCTCTCATGATCTCATGGAGAACTGGAAGTAACTGTGACTGTGATACAATCACGACTTTAGATCAAGGGTTCCAAGCTCTTCTCTGCCTTTTACTGTCGCCGCTGTTTAAAATTCGTGTATATTTCTGCCTAAATTTGTTCTTGAACCAAATTCTTATTTGCACTTTGAAGGTGTAACATAAAACTCAGTTCAAAGTTTGTATTTTGAGATTAGTGAACCTAATTAAACAAAGTAAAATGGTAAGACCGTTATTATATAAATAATTCCTATCTTTTATTGCCTTTGCCAAAGAAAGCTAACCAATAATTCAAAGGAATAAACAAATTTAAACATAAAAAAAAATGTTTTACCACCTATTTGCTTGTGTTTTGTGGTAACAAATGGAACACATAAATTTATTTATGTACAAAAGATAGATTTTGTAGGTACTCTTAATATTGTGATGCATATTTTCGGCAGAATAAAGCAGAAAACATGGGGTATGCTGAAAATATGTTATTTTGTTTGGATTTTAGACTGAACGACTTAGACTGCCTCTGTGGCGCGGTGGGAATGTATACGACTGCTACGCAAGAGGTCGTGGGTTCGATTGCCACCCAGGATAAAACTTTGTGTGATGAGTACGATGGTTTATTCTGTGTCTGGGTTTAATTTGTATATGTTTGTGTATTTAGAAATATATAAGTATGTTTATCAGTTGTCTGGTTTCCATAGTACAAGCTCTGCTTAGCTTGGGATCAGATAGCTTGGTGTGAGTTGTCCCAAGATATTATTATTTGGTTAAAAATAAGTTAGCATTTTGTAATGGTCACTATTGTACGCGTTCGATTCTTTAATCGGTCAAGTTTATCTTTTTAATAATAAAATCGATTATTTATTGGTTTACGTTACAATTAAATGTTTACTCGTAACACGAGTGCCTAGAATATTTCATAGGAAATCTCTTAAAAGTTAGAAATAAAAATAAACGATGGGCGTAAAAAGAAAACAATAAACAATAACTGTTAGTCGGGGTGTTAATTACCCCGACTAACAGTAGGTATGCAACCGAAAAAAATATATTCTGTTTTTTTAATGTAAATTTTCTAAACGATTGATACACATCAGCATTGCAGTTTTCGGACTGGCAACAATAGCTGACGTAGGTCCTATTTGTCCGGCGCCAAATCATTTAATTGTACTTGTTTTATGATTTTCCGGTTTTTGTAAGTGCACTGTGAGAAATAAAAAATATTTTCTTTCCTTCTTAAATATTACAATAAAAAATAATCAATTTTATGTATGTCCTTGTAATCGCTAAAACCCCGTTTAAATAGTATCACGAGCTTTCGATAAAATCGCGCACACACATACTTACATACATATGGGTCAAACAGAGAACCATCTATTTTAAAGGTGGTTAAAAATAAATATGGCCTATGTTACCCGACCCATTTAATGATTTTAACATTACTCCAATCCAAAATATAACTAGCTAGCTGTCCCGCGCAACTTCGTCTGCGTAAATAAATTTTCCCAGTTTTTGCAACATTTCTCATTGCTCCGCTCCTATTGGTCGTAGCGTGATGCTATATAGCCTATAGCCTTCCTCGATAAATGGGCAACCAAGAATTTTATAATTTGGACCAGTAGTTCCTGAGATTACCGCGTTCAAACAACTCTTCAGCTTTATAATATTAGTATAGATATAAAACTCAGTGCCTCTAAAAAGTTATCTTTGTTTTCTTTTCTTTTCACCACTGCTTAAACTTATTTTGTTGTTACTCTAAATGTCTGATTATTATCTGGGGAAACTGTTCCTGAATCCACTATCACCGTGTGTATCCGTTTGTTTCCCTAATTAGTAATATAATATATTTATAACATAATATCTTGGGACAACTCACAAAACGTTATCTGATTTCAAACAGCAAAGCTTGTACTATGTTAACCAGACTACTGATAAACATAGGTATTTATGTTTTTCTAAATACATACATATTTCATATAGATAAAGTATACCCAGACACGGAATAAACCAACGTGCTCATCACACAAAGTTTTATCCTAGGTGGGGATTGAACACAAGGCCTCCGGCTTAGCAGTCAGGGTCACTAACCACTAGACCAACAGGTCAGTCAAACAAATATTATATGGGAAAGTAACTCTGTTATGTTTTTACGCATAAACCGCTAAACTGATTTAGGTTAAATTTGGAATAGAGATAGTTTGAGTCTCGGGAAAGAACAAAGATAGTTTTATCGCAATAACCGATATTCATGCTGGCGGAGCCGTGAGTGAAATCTAATAAAATATAGTAACATATAAATGAAATCAAGTACCTACATAAATATATTATGTATGAATTCTGAAACATTACACTTAATTATTGCCCGTATTGCAACAGTGCGGCTATTGCAATACGGTTGAAACGGGTAGACGGTCTACCCGTGACCACACAATAAGCAAGGTATTTTACCTTAAATTATTTACGCGATTATGACGTAATATATATATTTTCATAACGTGTACATACAAATCGCGAAAGTTGATCAACATTTATTACACTTATAATATAAGGCATTGCTGTGTAATGTATATAAATAATCAATATTTGTATGTTTGACTTATATCCGAGTATATTATGAAACCATTGGTCAGATTATGATTAAACTTTAATAGGGTGTTCTGGAGACGCTCGCAAGGGAATTCAGCTAGTTATAGATATTACTCACCCACAACTACCATTTCTGCTGACTTGATGTCTGTATGAAACAGGGGCGCGTCAGCTGACACCTCGCACTGGTATTTTCCAGTGAGGGTTCGGTCCACCTCCGTCAGCACCACTCGATTCTGGTCTGATGCTGCTACCTGTGACAGAAGAAGATAATGCGAAATGGCAAAAGTAATGTCGCAATTTGAATTGGCTACCAATTTTAGGGTTCCGTAGCGAAAATGGCAAAACGGAAACCTTGTAGGTAGGAACGGAAACGGTAGTCTCGCTATGTCTATCCGTCTCTCCGTCTGTAGTTTAACTCAGAGACTGTTAGTGCTAGAAGGCTGTAATTTTGCATGGGTATACATATTACTTACGCAGACAAAGAAAAATTGAATAAAATGTAGATTTTTTTTTTTTTTCACATTCCCACTTTACTTATAGGAGAGGTCCTTATAAATACCAATAGGTTGGGGACCCAGGATCTAAATAAATAAAAGTCTATGTTTGTCGTCTCTGTATTACAGAACCATAGATCAGATTGTGATGAAATTTTAGTATCACATGCTGAGTAAGCCAAAAAACAACAGCTAAGCGTCCTCGGGTTCTGATAGTTCATAATAAATATCTTAGGACAACTCGCATACGGCCGTCTGATCTTGAAGAGGGTAGGGGCCAATGCGTTTTGATGGATGTGATATGTCTTTGACTTTTTGGTTCTAATTTTGGTCTATATTCGCCGTGTGGTACCGGCTTAAGAATAGTACCACCCCATCTCTTCCCGTGGGTGTCGTCAAGACGACTAAGGGATGTCACACGGGAGGACTGGCAGCAGCGTCCTCTGCGTATTTCAAGCCTTACTGCGATCGCCAACCCGCTCGCCAAGCGTGGCGATTATGGCAATTACCCCCAGGAACTAATAAGTAGGTTCTACTGGGGAGACCCGTGCCCTGCAGTGGGACATCATATGGGTTGTTATGTTTGGTCTATATATTCTGTTGCGATTATTGGGTTTCGAACCCGCAGCCTAGGGCTCTTGAGTACCACTGGTTCACTACTGGGCTACCATTATTTATTAATAAATCTGGGATATCAATAGTAGTCAATGTCATGTTCACAGATGGATGGATCATCAGTTCTATGCGAATCATTTATATCTCATTTAGATTACCAGACGTGGCATTGGTCTACGTCGTAGCACGTACGCTACGTTGTCAATTGCTACAACGTAGATCATAGCATTAACGCATCTGCCTCTCACATAGGAAAGTAGTCATTGGTATTAAACAACATTATTATAGTGCGAGACGAGAATGCATTTGTTGATGGTACTGGTCTAGCATCATCGAGTGCATTCTCGTAACATGCGGCTACGGCCGGAATGTACACTTGAAAACATAAACCAATCGTATCCTATATATCCTTTATTAATCTCGTACGTATATTTTTTTTACTAGAGTTGGTGGTATACACACTGATTAATATGGATAGCTATACATTTGATTATATCTGGCGGTCGAAACACGGTTGTAACTTAGATAGAATGATATGCACATAATTGCAAAATGGCCAAATCCCCGGTATTTTACTTTATAAGAGAAAAAATCTATAAATATATTATTGGGATAGTTTAGGTAAAAAGCTCAAGGTTAGTATTAGTTCATAAAAGAACTAAATACATTTTAAAATTCAATTCAAAGTTTTCCTTTTTTTTCCAATTTCGAGGGAAATTTGAAATGTAAAATTTAAATGCATTTTTATGACCCTTATCGATTGAATAATACATTTTTGTGTTTTTTGGTGGCTAATTACCACTATAGACTTTAATGGGGACACTTTTCAAAAATGATTGTAATACCTTAATTGAATCCAGTTTCGAAAATAGAATTATTTCTCCTTTTTTAGTTCAAATCATGAGGCTAACGTCTCATTTCTGAAAGGCTTGATAACTTCAAGTGACAGTTAATTTTCATCATACTTTTGACAAACGATTTTTATAAAAAACGTATTATTGGCTACTTCATACAATTCAATTGACATTTAACATTGAATTTGACAACTGATTACTTGATTTTTTGTTTTGACAACCCTTTTAAAAGAGCGTAAGTGTGACTAACTGCTCTCTAAAATGAGCCATGTGACGAACAAAATAAAGTTCAACTTACATCAACTTTGATCTCAGCTACTGGGAAGACCTTCGTGGCAGGGGACTCCTTGGGCACGTACCGGTAGAACTCGATCATGTTCCGGTACCATCGTATGGAATACAGCTGAGCCCCTTCCAGCTCGTAGGAACATCTGAGTTCTGCGTCGTGCCCCGTCAGAACTGCCTTTGGTACGTGGATGTGTAGGGATTTTAGGGTGTTCACTGTACCTGTGGGCAAAAAGAAAATCTTTGTTATACAGAGTGTAACAGAAAAATGTGGTCAAATTTCAAGAGCGGAGCGTTATCAGTATTGCACCTACCATGGTGCCATAGCTGGTTTCATTATTATTACATAGTTATAGCATATTCTTTTTGTCAAAATTCAGTAGTGAAAGGCGTATGGCATAAGAATCATATCTCCCCTGGTGCAAAATTCAAATAGATTATTATGGCATAGAACTTATAAAGTCATACTTTTTTTAATTAATAACTTTTTCACTCATATTAATGAATGAAAAAATAGTATTTTTTTTTAGATTTTATAAAATTGAGTATGTGTACTCAGTATCATGGCACATACCAACCCTTGAACATGACCACAGCTTTCTGTTATAGCTTTTATATACCGGTGTTTGTGGTCGAACGAAACGGCTCGACCGATTTTAATGATTTTTTTGGTATCTTTGGTAGGTAAGAGAATAGGTCATAAAGTTTGTTTTTCTTTTTTTTTTCTTTCATAATTTATATGGCAGAACAATGTTTTCGGGGTCAGCTGATCTATGTATATAAAAATGAATGTTTGTTTGTATGTCCTCTATGTTGTGATGAAACTTTGGCAGCGTGTTCCAGGGACGCCCGCAAATGTTTCTGGCCAAAAAAAACACTAATCCTCCGCTGCTGTCCATGGACTAGCCTTTTGCAGACGCACGCATCTTCCCCGCAAGCCAAACTAAGTGCCACTTCATCCAAAGCCCGCTTAGTCAGACTACCCCTAGGCACACCCACTCAATCAAGGACCCTGAGTTCTGTACATAAAACCCACGCCTTAAAAAACTTAAAATTTTGTGACTTGAATTCTTAAAATTAACGTTTTTCATATTTCATTGATCTAACTCTACTTTAAAGTAGAAAATCGCTAAACTAAATAAAAATAATAAAAGTTGGTTAATACTAGCTAAGTAAAAAAACTAGTTTGAGTTAGCGTGACTAGCGCCACTGTTAGAGACCACATTGCAACGTGAAGTTTTATGATTAGGTACTCGTAAATTACCCTGTACAATAAACTTAAGCCTCTACTTAAAATTCTAACGTCTTAAATCGGATCAAGATGCTGAAAAAACCGTTTAAGAATGCCTGAACCCTGTTCATTAAAAAAGCTAAATGTAGTGGAAAGAAACCTAATTATAATAAAGTTTATATTCTTAGTTAAATACTTTCGTTGAAATAAAATACAGCTTTGGGTACTACTTAGGTCTAAAGTAGATATGTGTTCATGGTTTTGAGTTTTTGACGTGATGGGTCACGTTATTCATTGGTTGCTAAGCAACAGCGAATGGTGATTGCAGCGACATGCGATAAAATTGGAAATAACGTTATTGACTTGTTGCTAAGCAACGCGAAAGGCGATATGTGATCAATGTTTTTTTATGACGTAAAATTATCGTCCGTAAACCAACTTTACAGACAACCACTTTTTTTTCATTGCGTAATAACTTTTAAGCTATTTAGTGAAAAAAGATGCAAAGTTAGTGATCGGAAAGGCAGAAGATGATCTAAGAAGAGATAAGACCGATTGTGTGAAATATGGTGTGAATAAAATGGGAAGTAATTCAACGACGATAAGGGCTGAATGGAGGTAAGGAACATTTATTGCGGCGACTACAAATCAAAGACTCCGACATATTTTTTTTATAACTTCTGATTGTATCGCATGTCGCTGCAATCGCCAAAACATTAACAGACGGCCACAATACTTCAGCATTTCAGCAGACGGAACGGACGTGTGTGGTGATGTCACACTTTTTCGTGAGTGCAGCTGGTCATCGATTTATAAGATGTTATCACGACAAATGCCTATAAAGTTAAAAAATAAAGTTATGGACTCGTGTCTGATCCCATGTTTAACATACGCGTGCCAAACCTGGAAGCTCACTACCAGAACAAAAAATAAAATCACTACATGTCAAAGGGGAATGGAGCGTAGTATGTCGAATATAAAAAAAGTATAAAAAATAAGGCATGCAGATATAAGAGCAAAAATAAAAACAACTGATGCCCTTAATCATGCACAAAAGTTAAAATGGAAGTGGGCGGGCATGTAGCGCGACTTAAAGACCACAGATGGACAAAAACGGTCACATCATGGAACAGACCAATGGGCAAACGTCACAAAGGTAGACCCTTTGCGCGCTGGGAGGATGACATCAGAAAAATAGCTAGAACACAATGGAAACAGATAGCTCAAGACCGCGAAAAGTGGCAATCTTTGGAAGAGACCTTCACCCGAGTGGGGTTCTTAAATAAATAGCTATCTACAAATAAATATAAAGTACAGAGTTACTACCTGGTAAATAAACTAAAAACTAAGTAAAGTAAAAAATAAATCTATGAGAGTAACCATTTGCATTAATTGTATTTAATCTTTAAAAAATACCTATTAGTACTTGTAAGAAAATTGTAACATTAGGAAATAAAAGGCTTTTTTATTTTTATTTTATTTTATTTATCACGACAAATAAAATATATTTAAATAAACAATAATTGTTTATTATATTAATGAAATTATTTCATTAACTTTATTTTATAAGAAAAATAGAATTTAATATTTCAAAAGAAGTTTGTATGAAATAATATAATTGTCAGATGTGATTTATCATGTAAGTAAGCCCTATAGTAAGTAACTGTTTTAAAGGTATGATATTTTAATATCAGGAATCGATTTCTGATATCAAAATTTCATGACTTTACATTATTTTATGATAGATAGATAGTTTAGCATTTTATAAAATAAGGACGGCGGTAGCCTACTTGTTAAAGCATCAGTCTTGCAATCGTGAGGTCGCGAGTTCGAATCCTACCCATTATACTATCGACTTGAACCTAATCCTAAAACAAACCATTGAGCTTAGTTGGAGGGGTTAACAAGATTGCTAGTAATGTGGGACCCGATCCCACATTGCTAGTTATCTTAAAAAAAATCTATTGATCCAAATATTTCAAAAAGGTACGTTTTAAAATTTCCAATAACATTTTAAGCGAATATTGAAATATATCAAAAAGGAATATCTAGTTTGTAATAAAGGCAGTCGTAATAGACAATTTACTTTCATTGTCATCTCTTTGACACTAAATATAAAAGTTAATAAGTTACTCTTAAAAGTGATGAAGACAAAATTTCTTTTACTTTTTTGTATTGGCGTTCAAGTTTGGTGATGGGTATATTTATGTAGGGAGACTTTGTCTTTGGACAAGCGACTTATTTATATTTACTGGCCGTATTTACCAACATCTAGGGTCTCCTATGTGTTATTTAGGCAGTCCATATTATGAAAAACTCATAAATAATTTAATCCTGATACATGAAAGCTAAAATTTAAATCTCTTAGTTGCTAGTTTTTTTTATTATTTTTCATTGCCCATTTTCCTCTTGTGTCCCCCAAGGAATAATTATTTTTGGACACCCCCCCCCCCCTTGTCGTAAACATCCGACTCTCACTGACTCTCACTGGCATTTGCCTCTCGTCGTGCCCTCCCCCAGAATTAAATCCGCCCTTGGCTGCAGTAATATTAAACTTTCACCTATTTAACAAGACATGTAAGAATTTAAAAAATAGGGTAAATTTGCACAACATAATAATATGTATTTAACTATTATATTATTATTCTAAACTGTATTTAGCTTTTGACATTCTCAATTTATAAGTAATTTCAACTATTTATTATACGGGAATTAACGCGCATTGTTTACCTTAAAATTGCTTGACGTTTCGACCAGGTTGCACCGGCCGTGGTCACAAGTCCGCTGGTGACCACGGCCGGTGCAACCTGGTCGAAACGTAAAGCTAAATATAATCATGCAACGCGAAAGTTTAAATGTAAGTAATTTCAATTTGACTAAGCATGATTAAGCTGATGAACTTTTTTTTCCCAAATTACCTAGTCTTCTGTGTTTTGCATGCCTAAATTATGGTAGATTGTACAGGGATTAACAATATGTCAACACCATTATATGTACCTACATTCTATGCAAATAAAGTTATTATTATTATTATTATTATGCAATCTACCTGTGTGCAAAGTTTCGTTTGATTTTGTTCAGTGTTTACCTATGATTATGACCAAAGATAAAAGTTTTTTCAAGATATATTTAATATTATTTTCAAAGAACATCAACAACAACAACCCCACAAATATTCAAACCATTTTCCACTAAGAAGGTAACGTTAAAAATATTTAAAATACTAGCATCATCCACCTCAATACCAGGAGACTAGACTTCCAAGGAGTTACATCATAAGATTTTACGATAACGTTTGTGCAGTAGATTTTTGCTCTGAGCACCTTGAAGATCCCCGAAGGTGAGACAAGTAAATACCGAGTTTATGACAGCTCGTTAGAAGTTAGGCAATAACGTTAAACGACGTCCCTGCTGTTATCGTGGCTTTTTGCTCTCCAAATCTGCCATTTAATACTTCTGCAACTTATTATTGCTTGGTTTGAACACGTTTTTGTTTAGCATCGGAATTTATTTGGGTTTCAACAAAAACTATTTGTGATTCTATGTAGAATATTTTTGTTCATTATCGTTGTTGGTTCATTTCCCTTTTTATTTAGTAAGGCATAAGGCTGTAGCTAGCTGGGAAAATGAGCTTATAAAAACAGCCGGCCCCAACTGGAGAAATGGCTATCTTTGGAGGAGGCCTTAACCTGCAGAGGGGTTCCTGCAGTTATGTGTATACATATATTTAATATACATTTAATTTAAAAAAGATTTATAATACTAGAATTAAACTTGTTTTTGTAATCTGCAAGGAAATAAAAGGTTTTTTATTTTATTATTTATAAGGCTTAAGGCTGTTTTCAATTCGTTTCGTATTCTATAATAGCTCCGCCGGTAGATGTGATTATTTCTTGATGTCAAAATATTTGAAATGGATTTGTTTTCTAAACTAAATGTCTAGAGGTTTAGTGGTAAGAGGTAGGTAATCACAGGGTAAACTTCATTCAGTTATTATCTTCATGTTATTAATCTTGAAACTGCTTGTTGCATTATTACAAAACGATAAAAACTGTGGCAGATTTCTATTTAATGATTTAGTTATCTGATATCGCAGTGAGTGGTCTTTAAATGAAAAAAAAAAAATGTAATATGAAAACGTTTCTACTATCAGCAACATAGATAACTTTGAAGTTTTTCTATAGAAATATAATATTTTAATAATAATCTTTCCTCTATAATACACTTAATATTATAAAGAGGAAAGATTTGATTGTTTGTTTGCATTGAATAAGATCTGAATCTATTGGACCAATTTTAAAATTCTTTTACCATTAGAAAGCTGCATTATCGTGGAGTAACATAGGGTTTATTTTATTCTCAAAAAATTAGTGATCCCTACGAAAATTACAATAATGTAACTCAAGGTATAAAAACTACGATATGACACCCGTGCGACGCCGGGGTAGGCAGCTAGTTTATAATAAAAACGTTTCATTTCAGCAATCTTATAAATTTTTCCAGCTGAACTAATTTGCTATTGTTAGGAACGGGTACACGTCAGTAGCATTGTGAGTGGGATTCATAACCACAAACTCTCAATTGCAAATCTTATGCTAGAAAGAGTTTTTGTTAGAAAACCACAAAAATATAATCAACTTTTTCTAAATTAAATTTACATGTAGCAGATTTATGTTTAGGTTTCAAAACAACGGATGTGTGGATGCTCCTACTATGTTGTGCCCATTGAGGCTGATGTATCCAATCTCGTGTACTCTTCTAATATTATTGACCTCTTTTTTTGCATCAGTCCTCTAATATGGTGTATAATATACCGGTGGCAGCACCTTACCTGCATATACAGTTTATAAACAGAGAAACATTGTAAACATTGGCAATTTGAAAAGAGTGGTCACGAATTTTTATTGCCTGTTCTTTTCTTGGGCTTTACCTATTGTTTGTGAACAGGCATTACAAGTAAATGTAGAATCGACTTTTCACAAGTGTAATATTTTGCTTCCTAAGTGAATACATCATTTTTATTATTTCATTATTTTTATTTTATTTTATATTACGTATTTAAATAGCTGTAATTCCCGAATTTTGAAATATATTTATAATGCAAGCTTAGTCAGTTTACGTGCATAGCTGATAAGAAACGTTCCAACCTTAATTTTGTTTTGAAACGTGCTGTTACATCGAATGAATATAGCTCTAAGTCAGCATGTAATCCTCTCCCGAGCAAAGGTCTTTGTCGTAAAACATTACAACAAACGATCCTTACTTGTTATACTCGTAAACACCACGTTTGGCTGTCTGTGAATTTTCGGTAGCTGTATATTTCAATTTGGAGGAGACACTGCGTTCGTACTCGAGTTATATATTTTAGTCCTTACAGTTTCTGTAAAAGAATAATGTACATTTTGAGAGGGCTTGACCTCGTTGTTCAATCGAGACTTTTGGCTTTGGAGGGCTTGGTTCTGTTGAGCAATATGTAGATAAAGACTAATTATAACCTGGGACACTTTATACACATCCTAGAAAAAAAAATCAGTCGAATAGCGAAAACTCCATTAAAACCAGATCACTAGCTTTAATGGGTCAAACGACCTTTTTTGAGCCCGGCACACTTGTAGGGGGAACTTAGAGCATAGGGGAGGGGAGCTGGAGCCTTTTGGTGGAATCCACTTACTCCTGGATCCGCCACTGAAGCTACTATTATTATTTGATACTAACGGAACGATTTTGAAAATGTTTATAATCCTGAACCAGTGGAGTATTCATACCAATGTATGTGCTTAAAGCGTGACAGTTTCAAAAATATTTATGGCATAAAAGACTTACTGTGTGTGTATTTTTGCTGCTTTTTATCGAAACTACAAAACAGCTTTGACACAGTTTTAATTTTTTATCACTTGAAAGATTTTTACCGAAACGTTCAATTAATTATAAATTATCAGAAAGCTGCTTCGGTTTCGCACGGGTCTCATATCGTAGTTTTTTTATACCTTGAGTTACATTATCGCAATTTTTGTAGAGATCTCTATTTTTTTTACAACAAAATTTAATCTATGTTCCTCCACAATAATGTAGCTTTCTATTTTTTTTTTCTTACCTATGGTTGCGGCCTACCTAATGGTAAGCGGTATCCGCCGCTCATGGATTTCAGGAATGTCAGGGACACACCCAAGCCGCTGCCTACCGTGAAGTGAAAACTCTATTTAAACCTCGTGAAAGATTTTTTAAAATTGGTCCAGAAGTTCTCAAGTTTATTGTTACATACAATAATACTAATCTTTCCTCTTTATAATATTAGTAAAGATAAAAACCTGGCTGGTTAAAATTTATAACTGAAATATTTTGTAACCAAAAATCCGCAATTTCAATTTTATTTAGTTTTGATGTACCCAATGTCACTAACACAACTGACGAATCTAATGATACTTCTAAAGTTAAAATCCATCAAGCTATTTAGGCTTTAGAGCGTGCCAGAGAAACATATATACACACATAGAATCATACATAAACTTGAAAAACATAAACCTTCTTCTTGCGCAGTCGGGTAAAACCTGTTTTGCTACAAAATAACGTGAAATAAAGCAAAGGAGTATTATAGATGTTACTGTAACAAACTCAGAACGGAATTAGAAACAGAACTTGTTTTACGAGTGTTATACTCGTAGGAAACACGGTCGAAATACATACAAATTCAAATAGTTCCATTTAAAATGCAACGATATCTCTTTCGTTCGATGATCTAACGCGTGATTTCGCATAAAATATGTGCCAACCCATCGTATTAATATTATATCGGTCCGCGAATACCAGGATTTACCAAATACTATTCCGTTTTCACAAACAAACCATAAATTCGGAGATTTAAAAAGCTTTTATCTCTTTGTTTGCCCTGCTGTTTGGCGCTATACCGTGTTGAATATAAAACCGTGCTTAAAATATTATACGTTGATGTTAAGGTTAAATACGCTTGTTGATATGAATAGAGAAGTGCTTGTCTCTTCTAAAAAGATGCGTAAACAACCAAGTAACAAAAGTTTATTTGTGGACCTGAAAACCGGGATATGAAGTTAGACGTAGACAACCAAGAAGTATGCATTATACACCCGCGCAATGCCCGGCAGTTGATGACGAATGTATTTGTTAATTAAAATGTCGCTTACTTTAAAAAATTGCATTTGAAAATTGTCATAGAACATAGAAGACTATTTCGATTAATCCATACTAATATTATAAATGTGATTGTATATAAATATATATATATGTATTATAAAGTAACTATGCCTGTCTGTCTGTCTGTTACGCTTACACGCTCAAACAGCTGGTCCGATTTAGATGAAATTTGGCATGGAGTTATTTGAGTCCCGGGGAAGGAAATAGGATAGTTATTATCGCGATAACCGACATTCAAGTGGGCGGAGCCGCGGATGAAAACTACGATTTAATCATGTAAACTATTTAAAGGTATGAATCTTTTATGTACCCGACGTTTCGATTGAATTGCACCGATCGTTGAGTGTCGACATGTGACCACGATCGGTGCAATTCGATCGAAACGTCGGGTAAATAAAAGGTTTATCTGTATGTGAGTCCATACCCTGGTCATTAGAACTATTCATAAAAATCATGTATGCAAATTTTTCATTTGAAGTATGCAGATACCTACATAACCTAGTTGCTATAATGTTATAATCCCTACAGATTTAAAAACGTGATTAAGTCCCGAAATAAATCTAATATGTATAATAATTGCGAAAGCTTAAAAACAATTATTAAAAAATAGCAATTTTTAAATCCATCCATTAGTAAGAGGAAATCCTCCTCTTACTAATGGATGGATTGGTGGACGTCGCCCACATATTTGATATCTTCAAAATTTTGGTTCCGGTTTTTTTTAGATATATTCGTTGATAGATTTTAAATAGTGAGCGCGTCTGCTCGGGTTTCAAACCCGCGATCTGAATAAGCCGGAGCCATGACCACCATTGTTTTTTTAAACATAAAAAGTCAAACATTATTTTTTAGTAGATACCTAAACCGTCTCGCGCTACTTTATCTGCATAAATTTTCCCTGTTTTTGCAACATTTCTCATTGCTGCTTCGCTCCAGTTGGTCGTAGCATGATGTTATATAGCCTATAGCCTTCCTCGATAAATGTGCTATTCAACAGTAAAAGAATTTTTCGATTTTTATCGAGGAAGGCTATAGGCTATATAACATCATGCTACGACCAACTGGAGCGAAGCCATTGCTGCTTCGCTCCAGTTGGTCGTAGCATGATGTTATATAGCCTATAGCCTTCCTCGATAAATGTGCTATTCAACAGTAAAAGAATTTTTCGATTCGGATAGTTCCTGAGATTACTGCGTTCAAATAGGCTATAGGCTATATAACATCATGCTACGACCAACTGGAGCGAAGCCATTGCTGCTTCGCTCCAGTTGGTCGTAGCATGATGTTATATAGCCTATAGCCTTCCTCGATAAATGTGCTATTCAACAGTAAAAGAATTTTTCGATTCGGATAGTTCCTGAGATTACTGCGTTCAAATAAACAAACTATTCGGCTTTATAATATTAGTATAGACTTATTTTGTTAGGAATTAAACAGTCGATATCTCCTTCTTCTGTGGTATCTGATATTAATATAGCATCGATAAGTCATATTGAAATATTTATAACCGGCATCTAATATCACACATTACACTGGGCATCGAAAGCCATTAAAACAAAATAAAAACCGATCCAAAACCAAGCGAACATTCACTGAACTGGAAACGCCTGATAGTAGTCAACGTGCGAAACACGATCATTTAAATTTATGTATGATCAAAATGTGAATAAATACTGGACACTACATTAGATAAAACTTGGTCAAGTGTTCATTTTCATATCACTATTTTGATTGTATCTGCTCTATTGATTTTACAATTTTGGTAGCATCTAAACGTTTAAAATAATTGTTTTAAAACGTTTAGAAAACTTGAATCATCCGATTGTTTTGATCTTTGAAACCGTGAGCCTTGTAAATGTCAATGTCAAAATCTCTTACACACCTACTTATATTACAAATAGAAGCGGTAGTAGCGTAATGGTTAAGGCGTTGAATTCCCAATAATTGTAATCGCGGGTTTGAATCCTAGCCATTATACTACCGAATTTGTACATTGTAAACCCTGACACAAGCCATTGAGATTAGCTGGAGGAGTTGATAAAATTGCTAGTAATATGGGACCCACAATCCGACATTGCTAGTTATCTTTAAAAAAACGAACATTTGTGACGATGGATGAATGGATGTTTTTTCCTCTAAAATGTAGTTACCTTCGTCCTTTTATAATCTATAAACTACACATTTATAGATTATAAAAGGACAAAGGCTTTAAATTAATCATAACGCGCGCGAAGCTTTGGGGAAAATCTAGTAATATTGTAATTCCCCATCCTTTCTCAATTCCATCGAAGCCTAAAAAATACGAAAGTGCAGGGAATCTTAGCTTTAAAGTATCATAGAGAGAACCTAAAATCCTTCAATACACCGAATAACATGCTTGTTGCTCACTTAATTGATACAAAACCATAGTTATCCTGTTCCAGTTGAGACCGAATTTCAGTTCTAATTTCTATCCCAAAGTTAAATGCTGTACCTATTTTCGCATATAGTTTCAATATATAAATCATAGCGCTTTCAACACGTGGACGAATTAGAATCAGTTCACCCATTGAATTCCGATTTCAGGAACCATACAAATGCTTGATTTAGGGACCGTCTACACTGACGAGAGAATCGCGGCGATATTATCATCGTGCGACCTATTTCTATACCCTTTCTTAGAACGTGTCTCCAGAAGGCAATGTTATCGCGGCGCCGCTCCACTGGCGAGAGAATCGCTACGAGTGGCTGAGTGCGAGAGAAACGTCATCGTATAGCACGCGCTCGTCGTATGCCAAACAAGGATTTGGGTGGCACTGATACCTGCTGTTATGGGCTAGCGTGACACTTACAATCAGGCGCATGACCTGCTCATCTCTTCATTCCGTGCCATTTGAGACCATAGCTAACCGATTAGCTCATTTTCCATTAATTGAAGGCATAATTGGAAATTTGTTAAATAGATTTTAAAATTTAAAATGTGAATTCGTATTCGATTGCGATGTAATAATAGTAATAACTTGGGACAACTCACACAATCCCATCTGATCCCAAACAAAGCAGAGCTTGTATTAAATAACACACAGACACAGAGTAAGGCAGTGGTGCTCATCACACATAGTTTTTCCTGGGTGGGGATCGAACCCACGACCTCCGGCTTAGCAGTCAGGGTCACTAACCACTCGATCAACAGGCCAGTCAATAATGGTATCACCGATCGGGATCATTAGCACCATAAACATTTCTTTAACCAAAGTTATAGGCAATTACGTAGAAGATGTTATTGTGCTCAAGTGTCCATTTTGCGTAAAATAAAATAAATAATTGGTAAAAACTTTATAAATTTGTCGCAATCGAAAACTCGAAACAGTCAAATGTGACAAACGTTTCCCGCGCGATTTGGCTGCGTCCAAAAAATATTATTTATATTTTATAACTTTTTAATCGTGCTTGATTCTATTTTGTCATTACTTACTGATGGTTAATGTTCATTTCGTCACTTTGGTCTTAGCAGAATACCAGCGCAGATCCTCATCATGCGGAGTCACTTGGACCATTTTTGTCTCTCACTAATATGGTTATTGGCTACTTTTTGATTATGTACTTTGTTGAGGACAAATAAATTTATTTTCTTTCTTTTTACAGACACAAGTGTACTCCCCGTTCCCTCTTTCTTAGAAACAGGAGTGCACAATTCTATGCGCAGATATAAGTTCTCCCTCTATTCCTCCGGTCTCATAATCTGATGAGACAGAAATCCAAGACGAAACATTTTTCGAAAACGGTCACGTGTCTATCCACCAGCTATGGTAACTGGCTTAACTTGCTTGCTGTTCAGTTGCCATCACTAGTACGCTGGCCAAGCTAACGCCGCCAACAACAACACTTCCATTTGATTATAAAATTTGTAGCCGGTTATTTGACAAAATAAAAAGAAAGTCCATTGTTGTGTAACAAGGATAACAACAAAGGCTTTTTGTCATAAGTGTCAAAAAGTTCACAGGGCGGTAATTCGATTCGACATTTGAAATTACTGTCTCTTCGTACGGGATAGTCAGTCCAGTATAATCTATACTATCTATACTAATATTATAAAGCTGAAGAATTTGTTTGTTTGTTTGTTTGAACGCGGTAATCTCAGGCACTACTGGTCCGAATTGAAAAATTCTTTTTTCTGTTGGGTAGCCCATTTATCGCGGAAGGCTATAGGCTATATAACATCACGCTACGATCAATAGGAGCGGAGAAGGAATGAAAAATGTTGCAAAAACGGGGAAAATTGACGCATACGAAGTTGCGCGGGACAGCTAGTACTAAATATAGAGGTCAGTGGTCGCCACTGAGTCAGGGAATTGTGTTTAACTGTATACCGTACAATGGAATGAAATAAACTCCAAATTCAAAACAGAAACGCGGGGTAACAATAACAACGTGTTTTGTTGTTTACGTTACGTTTACGTTAAAGTTACTTGTTTACACAAAGTTGTTTTTAAATTTCCACTTGACTAAAGCATGAGCATTTCATCAATAAATAAAATGAATTAATTTTAATCAAATTATGCTTCAGTAAACTTGCAGACAAACATCAATTTGAATCAGTAGCCTCAAGTAACTCGACAATCGGTTAAATGGCTTGGAATTATACATTCGGATATTTTGGGGAGTAACTTTCAATTTATTGCGTTATTTTGGAGGTAGGCACTTGCCTAATGTTCCACGAATGTTATGTTTATTGGTATATGCGTTGTATGTGTAAAGTTTTAAGGTTCTAAATGGTTTGGCAAGGCTTTTTTATTATGTAATGTACGTGCATTCCTTGTGGCATGATAATGTTATTTGAAGGTATTTTATATTTTCGTAATAGCATTAAATTTATTGTTTGTGTCATAATTTAGGTCTCTTTTTAAATATTTCAACCTTAGTTTTAGACCGATTTATTATGAGTGGAAAACGACGGAAATTTCGAAAATTAGAACTGTGTTTCTTACTCATGGTAAAAAGACCTATATTGTTAAGTTCAAGGTTTCCTTTGTACCTAAAAGAGTTATCAAACAGTCTTACTTGTACTACTTTACGTACTTACTTGTTGTACTTTTATGTTGAGTTTTTTTTTAAGACTACTCCCGCAGTAGGCTACAAGCCCTGTATAGCGGCGGATTTCACAAACATACAAAGCAACAATTTGTAGATTACACAAAGTGATGTCCCGTGTTGGAATCGAACCCACGACCTCTTGCATGCATCGAGCAGTCGGACACACTCCCGCCGAGCTACAGAGGAAGTTAAAAATAAAAGTTCGATAAAAATATGAAGATAAAAATAAGAAATTCGGATTAGTGGAACAAGTAATTCAATATTACTTGTTCCACTAATCCGAATTTCCGTAGGCTTATATAACTCTGCTTCTTACCCGTTTAGCTGCGATAATTAATGCTACGTAATCGTAGCTAAACCAACTTTAATGTAAATGAGTATACTTATACTTAGTATGAAAAATATGTAACTACATTCAATAGGTCAAAGCAACACACGCAAAAACGTAAAAATTTTGATTAAACTTTACAATAATATCACTTACATGTCGATAGTTGTACGCCCTGGCTCTCTATAGTTTATTGGAATCCTTAAACATCACTAAAGAAACCTCTATGCAAAATTAAAGTCTATGGATTTGAACTGAGTTTCACGTCATTAAGGGAACGAAATTGTCAAAGCCTTCTTTTATTTTAATAATAGTACCTGATGATTTTTTTAACGATTTTTTCTAAAAATTAAAGCTAGATCGATTTATTGCCCACGAAACCTCCTGCATACGAAATTTCATGAAAATCGTTGGAGCTGTTTCCGAGATGTAGATTATATACATACAAGCTTACCGCGGCCTAGCCCGCGTGGATGTTAGATTGTTACCAAAATATTATAACGGCAAATTTTCATACTAACTTTGCACCCCCGTTTTACCCCCTTAGGGAGTTTAATCCTTTTCTTAAGCTCCTCTACGTTATGCAAGAAACCCCTATGCAAAATTTCAAGTTTCTAACTTTTATAGTTTAGGCCCCGCGTTGATAGGTATGTCAGTCAGTCAGCTTCTCCTTTTATATATATAGATATAAAGTTTAAGATAAGATTCTGCTATTGCTCGTTTAAAGGTATCTATACTAATATTATAAAGCGGAAGAGTTTGTTTGTTTGTTTGTTTAAAAGCACTAATCTCAGGAACTACTGGACCGATTTGAAAAAAACATTTTTGGTTGGATAGCCCATTTATCGAGGAAGGCTATAGGCTATATAACATCGCGCTACGACTAATAGGAGCGGAGCAGCGACGACAAATGTTGCAAAAAACGGGAAAAATTTACGCATACGAAGTTGCGCGGGACTGCTAGTAAGATATAATTAGATTACCACATAGGCCACGTTTCATCGCAATAAATGACATCCAAGCGCTCAAAGCTGCAAGCAAAATCTGGAAATAAATAATTCGAAAAGATCTTCAAAATTTGTAAAATAAAACGTGATTGAAAACGCATTGAAACGATACTTTTTTTATTTAAAACTTGTGTCACAAACGAGTTTCGGTCCGTGTATGGTGAAACGAAATTGGTTTTCCACTTTTGAGTCCACATTCGAAGCATTGTTTTGTTTCCACTCGTTTAAACAGACGCCGTGTGTCAGCGTATTGTCAGGAATGTTCACAAAAGTGATGTTGGGAATTAATTTGTCAAACCGAACTCCTGTTTTTCGTAATTAAAGATTTGAAGGGGAAGAATGGATGTGCGGTTTCGTGTCAGTTGGCTTTTACGTTTTGTGTGCAAGGATTCTGAAATGAGTATTAGATGAGAGTGCTCTGCGTTTATATTCTGTGACAACGGCTCGTATGTTGAAGTATTCATAAGGATGCATTTTGCAGCGGGTAGCGTTTCGACTACAAATTGTTTTTTTTGTGTTCAGGGAATTGAGTATATTTTTTGTATTTGTTTGAATTATTTTACGGTCAACCCTTGCAGGGACAAATTTTTTGAAGCGAGGCAGTTTACAAGCATACAATTAATGGACAAAATATTCAGATTCGGTAACAACGTTTAAGAAACTTACAAAGCCCTATTTAGGAATCGAACTTACAATTTTTCCCTGTTTACATTCTGTATTCCATCACGATAAATCGGATATAGTTTTCACAATACAAATGGAGTGCTAAAAGGTGGGATACGTGTTTTATTCTATACCAGAGGCAAAGGGTTAAAATTTGTCAGAGGTAACCCGATACAAAAATGTATCTTGCTGGACATGATTCTTTGTACCCATTATACTATATAACTACAATCCAAAGGGAAGCCGAAAGTAATAGTATTATAAGAACCCTCCACCACTGACATATACTAATATTATAAAGAGGTAACGTTTGTGATTTTTTTTTCTTTTTTTTTCTTTAAAAGATAACTAATAATGTGGGATTTTGGTCCCACATTACTAACAATCCTGTTAACCCCTCCAGCTAAGCTCAATGGCTTGTGTTAGGAGTGGATTCCCGTCGGTAATATAGTGGGTAGGATTCGAACCCGATTGTCGAAATTCGATTGCGAGACCGATGCCTTACACACTAGGCTACCGCCCCCTGTGAGGTTGTAGGGGGTAATCTCTGGATCTACTCAACCAAATTAAAAAAATCTTTTACTAATAGAATGCCACGTTATTTGTGAATGTCATAGGCTATATAACATTACGCTGAGACCAGTAGGAGCGGAGCATTAATAAAAAATGTGGCACAAACGGGGTAAATGACGCAAAAGAAGTTGCATGGGACAGCCAGTTTTTCATAAAGAGATTATCATAATCACTTGTATAAAGTGAATTTATCTGAAAAGAAAATCTAAGACATAGTTCTAATATAAAATTCGAGTGCAACAAACGTCTCGCGAAACCGCAATGTAAAAAGTGGGACAAACAATCCCACTATATCTTAATGGAAATACAAAATGAAAATAGTAGGTAGTATACATCTTGTCTATAGGTATAATGAGGCTGCCATAGTCTCTAGACCACGGTTCTTAATCACGTAGATTTTAAAGATTATTTTAACTGTGTTTTTTGCCAAAGGTTTTATTAAAATTTCACCAAATATTGTAACAAAACACAAATACGAAAGACGAAAATCCGTGATAAATCATGATGTACATTTTTACTCTTGTTTTTCTCTCTCATATTTTTTCTTTAGAAATATTATCAGTGTGCTTTTAATCTTATTATTGTAATTGAGCCTTCGAGGTATACTCAACATACAAATTTTCAAAAAAAATTACATGTATACCTGTTATAATGACATACATGGGAGTACTACATAATGAAGCAAGGAAAAATGATTTAATTTCAAAGAATTTCATAATGAGGTATGTAAAAGTATAATGTAATGTAATATTACGCATAACATTTTAAAATGATTTATTGTTATTATTATCTATTAATATTTAATGAGTTACCAAAGTCAAATTTCGAGGCAAATTTTGGAATTTTAAGTTATAACAAAAAACCGTAGGCATACCTGTCTTGATATTTTGATCAAACCTAGGCACGCGTCCCACTAACGACGATGAGCGAGAAGCGAGTAGCGATTTATCGCTCAAGAAACGCACAACAGATGTATTTTGTAGATCCCGTCCGTGTAAACAAAAGAGATTCAGTATAGAGCGAGTACTAGCGCCGGCAGTATGGACGTTTCTTGTGCGATAAAATCGCAAGTCGCTTTCTCGCCGTTTGGTGAGATGACTAATAAAAAATATTTATGTATTTTGTCTTATGCCAATACGTAGTAATTGAATGCTGAGCATTGCGTAACTACCATGCGTTTCAAATGAGAAGATAATCGCGATCGCGACAACTTCACTCCGTACTTGTCAAAATTGTACCGCTAGCGACAAAACTCCCAAGTCTGGTAAAAAACGTATGTGTGAGGTAATGGAACGGACGTAATATATATTTTCTTTGAATGATGTACCAAACATTTTTCTTTATTATAACATTACTAGCTTTCGCCCGCGGCTCCGCCCGCGTGGATGTCGGTTATCGCGATAAAAACTATCCTATGTCCTTCCCCGGGACTCAAACTATCTCCATACCAAATTTCATCTAAATCGGTTTAGCTGTTTGAGCGTGAAAGCGTAACAGACAGACAGACAGACAGACAGACAGACAGACAGAGTTACTTTCACATTTATAATATTAGTATGGATTAGTATTCTATATTATTTAATAAACACCAGACAGAAATAAGTAAATAGGCAAAATTTAAGAATATTCTACACTTTGGTAGGAGATGTGATATTTTTTTAACTAACACATATCTATAATAATATATAGTAAAATACAGTGCTTATTTATAGTTCATTAGAGTAGGGTGGGGGTCGGTTCGCTTCTGGCCCTGGTTTGGCTACGGAAGTCTCGGGTTCGATTCCTGGGTCTGGACTTCAAATTTTTATATCTTTCTAAAATGCAATTTTTGTATTTGCAAAGTAATTGGCAAGAAATGCCTATAAAAATTACTTCTATAGTTCAATAATTGTAAAATAAAAGTTATTAAAGTGTTTTGAAAACAATTTAAAACAATCAATTTCACACCATCAGTGAACGCTTAACCACAACTTTAACACTTTTTAAACTTAACCTTAAAACTTAAGTTTGTTTTACTTTTTCCAGCTTATTTATTTTTATTCCTAGAAAGCTTTTTCTTTAGCGTGTTTAATCACTTTAAGTGCGACTATACCGGGCTTATAAAATAGATAAACTTTTACTGTAATAGCCATTTCTTTGAAATTTTGCATTTACAGCTGCATAGATAAAATTTACAACACGCCATTATGTTTTTGAATCTATTATAAACATATTAGGACAACTCACACAACGTCATCTGATCAGAAACTAAGCAGAGCTTGTTTTATGGCAACCAAACAACTGATAAAGATACTGAAATATTTCTAAACACCTATACAATATGATACATTACACCCAGATGTAGAATAAACCATCGTGCTCATTATACAAAATTTTATCTTGGGTGGGCATCGTGCGACCTCCGGCTTAGCAGTCACTAAACCAACATGCAAGTTATAATAATAGATACTATCTTTTCCCTGCAACTCCACTTGCGTGGATGTCGCAAAAAAACCTAGGTACTATGTATAATAGATTTCATATAAATCGGTACAGCTGTTTCAGCGTAAAAATGTAAAAAACCCACAGAGTTACTTTCACACTTTCATATTTATATATTTTTATATTTATATGTATTTATTTATCAATAACTATGAAACAATTGTGTTTGACATTAAATTCTTAATTACTACCTTAATTGCTAAAGTGGCTATAACTAATGATTGAAATTGAAATTGTATTTAAATAAATATAGAGATCATTAAGTTAAAACAAGTAAGACATGTCACAAATAATAAGATGACACACATATCATCACAAGTAAGTAATTATAAAATCAAACAAGTCAAAAGGTATTAAAAAAAAAAAAGAGCTAGTCAGAGTGGGTTTGTGACTAAGTTTTTTTTTTTTATAGATAACTAGGAATGTTGGATTGAGTTCCATACATCCCATATAGAATCTTATTAACCCCTATAGCTAAGCTCAAAGGCTTGTGTTAGGAGTGGATTTATGCCGGGAGTCTTATGGGTAGGATTCGAACCCGCGACCTCACGATTGCGAGATCGTTTCACCAACCTCACATTAGGTTACCGCCGCTTCCACTGTCAGTCATATAGGATGACCGTTTTGGGAAAATTTCTCATATCTACGTGCCACAGAGAGTATGTTTAACTGTCGCTCCTACGTCTAATCTCTCTCATCGGAATTCCTTCACTCTCATTGAAGGGATTGAGACTCTAGTGGTATCTGCGCACACACTTGTATACTATATTATATCCTGCAGTTTGGATAGAAGGGTTCGTGACTAAGTGGAGAGGTAAAGCAATGTTACCACTGTCAGTCATATAGGATGACCGTTTCCGGAAAAGTTCACATCGATAGTTTTTCTTTTTTTTTTTTTCGTTCTTTACATTACACCAAATAACTTCGTAATGATTTTACTCCAGTATAATAATAGGTGGTCATAACTTTAAAAACAAGTGGTAGGTGATTAAGGAGTAGGAATTAATATATTCAATATTTTCCAAAACTGATATTACAAAGTTATTTAGTATTATGTAAAGAAGCCAAGAGCGGGAGGTTATTAGTATATTACAAATCAACATGTTTAATGACTGATTGATTGACTCATCAACGCAGAGCCTAAGCCGATAGGGCTACAAATCTAAAAATTTGGCAATTAATGCTTTTTATGTTACAGAGAACACTGGAGGAAGCTGAGGGAGGCCTACGCCAAGGAGGCGACATCCATTATTGTAAATGCATGAAATTTTAAAATAATAGATAACAAATAATCATAATTTCAAATATTAGGTGTGACATAAATAAATAAAATAATAATGTAATGGTTGAATAAAGGCTATTTTTATTTTATTTATTTTATGTTGCAGAGATCCACTAAGAAATAATTTTTGGAACATCGTCCCCAAACGATATAATATTATGAGATAAAACATAAAGCTGAAGAGTTTGTTTGTTTGAAAGCGGTAATCTCAGGAACTACGGGTCTAAATTTAAAAATTCTCTAACTGTTGGATATCCAATTTATCGAGGAAGGCCATAGGCTATATAACATCACGCTACGACCAATAGGAGTAGAGCAGCAATGAGAAATGTTGCAAAAACGGGGAAAATTTACGCAGACGAAGTTGCGCGGGACAGCTAGTCTTTAATACATGATTGAATCGTCATCATACAGCTAATAACAAACCCAATCGAAGCATCTCAACCTTGTAACAAAGACCACATACTTACAAATCCGTTCATCTGTTTTAAAGTAATAACACCGCAGACAGACAAAGCCGCCGAAATGGGTACAAAATACCCCTGTTTTAGTCGGAGGGTTAAAAAGAACTCTTTATCAAAATATTCACCACCTCACGTGGCATTTCCAGGAAGTTCACGACGATATTTTCATGTCACGTTAATTATGTTCTACGGGAAGTACGCTACGGTTTTTGTGCAATTTATTTGTTAACGCAACCTCATTGTCGGGGTGAACACGTTTAAACAGTTTAAAGGATAATCCGGATACCGTTGAAGGGTTATTTTTATTTAAATTAGGTTTAATAACGTGAAAAGGGTAACGATTTGATGTACTTTATTGTAAGTGATGAAATTATAAAATTGAGGGTTTTGAATTTTAAATTCGAGAATTTTATTCATGAGTTTAAGTTTTAATACCCGCAGAGTTAAACAATGAATAAAATGTACAATAGGTGACCCGAAATTACAGGTATGACAATTGTGACTAATTTAAAATTTAGGTTTTGATTCCAAAAGAACCAACAATACAAATATTCACAATTCTTTTTCAAAGATGAAATCTAAAAGTGTATAAAAAAATTGCTTTTTTAAAACAAAACAATTTAATTCTGTTATCGTAGCTGGTTATCAAATGAGAATAAAGTTGTACAGCAAGTTATGAAAATTTTGTAACAAATAAATACCTTACACACATTTATTTCATTTTACTTCCACTCTGATAAGCTCAAAATACTTCCTTACCCCGATGAACACGCAAACTCGATATCTCAAAACTACAGGAAAAAATACCATGTCCATTATTGTTCACCAAATCATGGCTACGCTACTGCCTCTGTCACAAAAGAGAAAATTCGCTGAAAGTTGTGATAAACTGCTTCCATAGGAAGTTCCGCTACTGATTAGCACAGAAAAGAATTTTCTGGGTAACATTGTTTGTACTTGTAGGCACGCCGTTTCCCGTGAACGCAAATTTTCATGTATGTAGATGATGTGTATACGGGCCCTTAACTAAGCGTAGGTTTTATCGTTGAACTGGTACATTTTTGTGAATTTTTTTGCCCTTTTTTTTCTCTATTTGCTGTCGTCTTTTCGTAGGCAATTTTGTAGTAACACGTTTTAGACTTCTGTCACGTTGTTGGGGTTATTTGATTGTATCTGAGAAATCGTATGAAAAAATTTTGAACGTGTTAGGAAAAAAATGTTGTAGATCTTAAGTTTCAAATCTACCAGTGCGGTCCAAAAGTTTTTGGACGGCGAAATTTGGCAATTTAAAAAAAAATATATTGTAATCGTAATTTTTTCTGCTTTTCCTGTGTAATTTTTAGGTTTCTGTTTATTGTAGTTATGATATGACGGCGTTTAGAACAATAGGAAATCTGAAAGTTTTCGAAATGTTAGATGCTGTGTACAGGAATACCTCTCCGTCATTTTCTACCAGCAAAGAATAGAGTAGGCAGTTTCGTTTAGGGTGGTATTTCATTGAAGACGAAACTCGCTCCGGCCGACCCGTCAAGGCACTCACTGTGGACTGCATCAAATTAGTGGAAAGTAAGTTCTGAGTGATCAAAGACTTAAAACTAAAGAAATAACGGCAAGGACAGGGTTTCAAAAACTTCAATTCTAAGGATTCTTCATGAATTTCTTTATATGAATAACGTTAGTGCCAGATGGGTGCCCAAACTTTTTTCGAGCTTGCACCGAAGAGAGCCAAAAGTGTCTTCTCAAGTTTTAGAAGCGTATAGACGACACGGAGCGAGGTTTTTAGAGTAAATTGTTACGAGGGACGAAACCATGATTTTGTACTATGAGCCTCTCTCCAAAACGGAATCGATGGAGTGGCGTCGTTCTGGTAAAGGCTGCCTAGGAAAGTCAAGGTAACACAATCCACCAAAAAGATAATGGCTACGGTATTCTGGGACGTATATCACGGAATACTAATGATTAACATAAATTAAAGAATTACCACGGTAAATGGCATCTACTACGCCACCCTTATTGAGCAGTTGCTAGAGGCGATCAAGCAGAAGCATTGTGGAAAAGCGGAGAGGTTCAGCTTCTCCATGAGAATGCTCCCGTTTACATTGCTTGTTCGCTTTAATAACCGACTGTACTCGACTAACTCGATGTTGCCTTTTTTGAACGTCGCATCACTACGTCAATGTGTGTCTCGTCACTAGTTTTACATTTAACACTTTTTTGCTTTGGGCGGTTCGCGTCTCTTGGTTTGTTCGCGCTTATGCTTAATTGGAAATTGTTAAAAACTATTGGAATCATTGAAAAACTAGCCTTTGTTCGACGTATATGTGAACGGTCGATCTAGTTATCCAACAGATTATTGGTTATCCGCGTGAGTGTCGCGTATTTTGGTGTGACCTGAACTTGACCATGAAGGTCTACACGCGGTGACCTAATTAAATTGTGAAATACGTGAATAAACATTGTTGATCCATTGTGAGATCAAGTGAGTTTTGCGTAAGCCAGTGTTCCGGCGGGGTATTGAGATATTTACTGTTACCTTGGTTTAATTAACACCCATCATATGGATTGGGTAAGTTCTAGACGTAATTTATTTAGTCCTTAAGTATATTGGGATATACTCTGGTAAGATGAACTCTGCCATATCCCTTATCAGGGTGAATCCGTAGCCGCTACACTGCTTCAATTGCCAAGGCTGCTGTTGCAAAATTTGGCTTTAAGGAAATTCGCCACCCACCTAATAGTACCGACCTGGCCATTATTTGTTCCAAAACAACTATTACTTCTTTTCGAAACATAAGGCTTATGGAGAAGAAGATATTCTTCGAATTAAATGTGACCTGTGCTGTTTACGCCCATTTTAAGGAAAACACTTCTGAGTATTTTTACAAGGGGATAGAAATACTTATTTAGAGATCTGAAAAGTGCATTGAAATGCAGAGAAACTATATATTGAAAAATAAAAAATGATTTGTAAATTTAAATACTTCTTTTCTTTGTTACGCCGGAAACTTTTAGACCTTCCCTCGTTTATATACCCTCGAAGGTAAAATAGTTCTTTTGATGTAATGTGAAGGTTATATTTATTCGAGTGACTATCATTGACCACTACGGCCATGGATATAATTAAATTAATGTTTTTTTTTCGTAAAGGTATACAGTTAAATTTAAACCATTTTTTTTTGTAACACCATCAAAAAGTTTAGGAAAAACTGTTCTAGGCTGTGGAAAGGTCACTCAGCTTTTGTTTATAATGTGTTCAGACATGACTTGATGTTCAGATCTGTGGTTTCCATGAGGTTTAGAGGTCAAGAGATCATGTGTTTGCTGTTTTAGCTCACAATCAATGTTAGTGCATTGATTGCTACTTTGTTTTTAAACCTTCTGTAGTAAATTCGTTAATAATATTGTAATATTTATTCTTAGTGTAGACTATATACTTAGAATATATCCTAGTTTATAAAAAAAACTTTTTACAAAAAAAATCCCGAATTCAAAAACAAATTCAATGTACAATAATTGCATTGAAGAAGAAGAAGAAGAAAAGTTTCTTTATTGCCATAAATGACGTACATAGAAAAATAAAAAAATACAAAATTAAAAACTTTAAATTAAACATATCATTGCCATAAACCAACAATGAGATCAGTTTGTACGTCATAGCTATGACAATAAATGGTCCCATTCAGCATATATGTTGCGAGTTTTGCAACAAACTTGCAACGCTGATTTTCAATGAGACCATTTACTTATGTATAGGTACATTGTTGAAACATATAATTTTTTCAAGTCCAGTCCAAGAAATCGAACCCGTGATTGCCGTATGCCAAACCAGGGCCGTAATCGAACCATCTATCTGGACTATGTTACTAGACCTCAAATTTTTCTATCCTTTTTCTGCACACGAGTTGGTACCTCAATTCAAGGTAACTAAACCAAGTAACTAATAATGTATAAACAATTTGAAGTTGGTGCTATTGAATAGTAGTTTTATTTTGTAGACTTCCGATTTATCTGCTGAACTGAATCTTGGATTATAATTTATCTACTGAAGACAGATTAATAAAAACAAGACAACCTTACCTTAATTATAACCAAACATCTTAATCTCATAAATAGAACAAACAGTCAAACATCCGCTTTCTTGTTATGTTCCCATCAGCGTATCAGTTCAGGCCTCCGGCTCATTTCCTCTTCCGTATTTACTACATATATGTAAAGATAATATACAAGGTTATATTACGTACATCGATACTCATTTTGCTATCTCCGATTGTATCCTTAGTACTAATAAGATTTCTTATTTGATTTTCTTATGTGACTTGATGAACGGAAAACAGACAACATATATTTCATGTTCATTTTGTTTATTCTGTAATGCACTATATTATACAATGTGTAATATAATAGAAAGTTGTTATACAAAGTTAAACAAATGTTACCTACTGTACCTTTAATGGTGCCATATCGTTTTCGTTTTGTCAAATTTGTGCAAGAAATATGTATGGAATAAGTATAGTACCTAATGCAATGTGATTAGTAATGGCCCAATATATTAGAATATTATTGGGACTTAATCGCGTAAAATATTTAAAGGTAGGTAGGTTATTTACTTGACGTTTCAATCGAATTGCACCGATCATGGTCACGGGTAGGTGCAATTCGATCGAAACGACGGGTAAATAAATTAATTAAAATTGTAATAAATTTTAAATATTTTACGCGATTAAGTCCTGATAATCTATACTAATATTAAAAAAGCTGTAGAGTTTTTTTGTTAATTTGTTTGAAAGCGGTAATCTCAGGAAGTACTGGTTGGAATTTAAAAATTCTTTCACTGTTGGATAGCCCATTTATCGAGAAAGGCTAAATAACATCACGCTACGATTAATAGGAGCGGAGCAGAAATGAGAAATGTTGCAAAACTGGAAAAAAGTTGCGCGGGACAGCTAGTATTCTTATATATTAAGCCTTCCTGGTGCAAAATCACATGGCAAGATTGTTTTATTTGATAGTTTTTGTAATCGATATATTTTTTAGTTAAAAATTATCATCAAGATCTATACCAAATATTTTGCAAATATGTAGTTTCATAATTGTTTGTTTACGGGTAGGAATTCTTATTTTGGTTAATTTGTAGTGGTAAGTTATTAAACATAACAACTAATAAAATAATTCATTAAAATGTTCTAAATTTTAAATATTTAAAAGGAAATCAAACATTTACTTATTGAATTACAAAAATTTACAGAGCTAACAACGACCGAATAATAATGTCCTCAAATTTTATTTAAATGAATTTTGTCGAGTATTTGCATAATTTTAATTATAAATTCCTTTCAATTAAAAGTAAACCATTTTAAAATTCCATTTTGTAATTCTATACGCCGTCAAACTTAAAACTTGCGATTCTTGTAATATTTTGATTTAATTTTGACGTAGTGTCAAAACTAAATCTATACTAATATTATAAAGCTGAAGAGTTTGTTTGTTTGTTTGAACGCAGTAATCTCAGGAACTACTGGTCCGAATTGAAAAACTCTTTTACTGTTGGATAGCATATTTGAGGAAGGTTATTGGTTATTTAACATAACGCTACGATAGAAATAATTATGAATGAAATGTAATTTACAACCATTACTAAACTCACGAGATCTTTTTTACCATATTTAATTAATGTACCTACTACAAACTAACAACTTAACTCGTACTAAGTACTTATCTGTGACACTAAATCAGTTTATCAAAACTGATCAACAATATCTTTAAACTGATTTGGTGTACATTGTTCTTTCTTTTCTTTAATATATACTACTATACATATAATCTAACCAGGTACCTAGATCTTAATATATATAAATCTCCTGTCACGATGTTTGTCCGCGATGGACTCCTAAACCGCTTAACAGATTTCGTTCAAATTTGCACGCAATATGCAGTTTGGTCCAACTTGAGAGATAGGATAGCTTAGATCTTTAATTATAGTCGCAATTACTTAAAAAATTAGGGATCCCATGTCCACCCGTGCGAAGCCGGGACGGGCCGCTAGTAGTACTATAAATATACAATTTTATTTAAAAAAAACCTAATCTATCGCAATATACCGTTACCTATTTTTAACCACTAACCTGCTTTTGGGTTTTTGTCAAAATCAAAGTCATGTATTTTGCGAATATGGGTACATTATGTAGGTCACAGTACAATGTAGTAGTTCTACCATATCCCACCACCAGGTATGCGAAAATTATTAATGGTATATACATTAATACGGTACTTAGAACTAGCACTTAGGTACTCTCTAGCATAAAATTTGACAATTTGACAGCCTCTGTGGCTCGGTGGGAGTGTGTCCGACTGCTACGCAAGAGGTCGTGGGTTCGATTCCCACCCTGGATAAAACTTTGTGTGATGAGTACGATGGTTTATTCTGTGTCTGGGTGTTATTAATCTATAATATGTATGTAGATAGAAATATATAAGTATGTTTATCAGTTGTTTGGTTTTCATACTACAAGCTCTGCTTAGTTTGGGATCAGATAGCGTTGTGTGAGTTGTCCCAAGATATTATTATTATTATAAAAAAAAAAGTAATAAAACAATGTCAAAAGTAGTAAATTAAATTAAAATTAAAGTAGATAAGTAAAAACAAAATGTCAATGAAAGCTATCATTAAAATTTTGTAAATGTAACATCGTTTTTTCAGCATAACACATCTAAAAACGCTAACAAAATATCTTATTTCCCATTGGCCTTTTCCTATTATTTTCGTAAAAATACATACAAAACTAATCGAATAAAGTAAACTACAAGGCCAAATAGAATCAAAACAACCCATTCGTTGGACTTACAACTTATTTCTCCTATATTTTAATCACATCCATTGTTGGACCACGTGAGCTAAGTGCAAATTCACATTAGCATTCTAAAATATGCGGATCGCCAAAACTTTTCGTCTATTGTGCTCCCGTCTTGCTACCACCAACTCCGGAAAACAGTTAATCACTTAAGTTTTCGATAATGTCTTATGCGAAGTTGTGTTCTGTTTTACGAGGTTTCTACTGTACCATGTAAGAGTTGTAATGAGTTTGATATAGGTGTGAACTTTCTCAGTAAGTTGTAGGTAGCTTGTAACTTGCGCTTGGAGTTAGGTTAGTAACAATATTTTCAAGGACATTGTATATGAATGGGTTATACCGCACGTGTTTAGTAATTTCAACTTCGGTAAGATTTGCTTATAGCTAGACAAATTTGTGAAGTTAATATTGTCTTAAAACCAATAGAATGTTAGCTGTCACGATAAATGGATGTATATTTATACTAGCTGTGCCCCGCGGTGTTACCCGCGGTTTATGCCTAGCCTTTGCATTAATGCAGGGTGACACCTAACTCCATACCAAATTTTATTAAAATCGCTCCAGCCGTTTAGACGTGAAGAAGTAACAAACATACACACTCACACACTCACAAACTTTTGCTTTTATAATATTAGTGTGATGATCAAATATAAGCGACGATCGGTCTCGCAATCGTGAGGTCGCGAATTTGAATCCTACCCATTACACTACCGATGTGAACCAACTCCTAACACAAGCCATTGAGATTGCTAGTAATGTGGGACTTAATGCTACATTGCTAGTTAAAAAAAAAAGATACAGAATTCGTATTTGATCGATTTCAAAATCGGTGTGTAAACTATACAGAGTGTCCCACGGCGATGCCACACGGTGGGAAACTACCTTAAATATTATAGATAGAATATTGTACTGAATAAAAACATATTTTTTTAAAGATTTGTAATAACCGCCTGTCTGAACTAAGAATCGAACCCGCAAAATATGAAAAAGAAACTTTTACTATTTTACCGATATGAATCGAAAAATCATTAGGATTACATTTTTCCAAATAACCTAGTATCTTAAATGTGAGGACATAAAGTACACCCAAACTAGGAACAACTATTTGTGGGTCACACAAAATAATGTCGAAAAATCCAACCCACAATTTCTGACATAACAGTTAAGCCACTGTACCAACGAGGATCAAACTATCGACTTAATAGTTTCTACATAGATAATATTTCTTAATTTCTTAGAAAAGACCACTCCCGCAATAGGGTACAAGCCCTGTGTCGCTGAGGACTTTACAAACATAGAAGGCACGGACACAAAGTACAGCCTGACTCGGAACAACAATTTGTGGATCACACAAAGTGGTGTCCCACGATCTCTTGCGTAGCAGTCGGACACACTCCCACCGCGCCACGATAAATATATTTTAATGAAAGGAGTATATCTTATATAGACTCTCATTCTGGTAAAAACGTCTCAAACTTTCTTTTTAACATTAACTTAAATGTAAAAGATAATACACACTGGAATAAGTTCACTTTTACCACAAATTACATTATCCTTTAAAATATTCACCTTTTAGGGTTTAAAATAAAATATCTCATAGCGTTCAAATGTAAGACAAGAAGTTAATGGGGCGAATCATTTTGGTACGCTTAAGTAATCGAAGTGGAATGTAGATAAATTAGGAGGCGTTTGAAACGCAAGATCTCGTACAATCTCTGGATCAAAGTGCTTCCAGTTACAAATATCACGATTGACGCCTCATCTTTATTTATTGAACATTTTTTTTTTCTTAAGAGCTGGAGGCTTACTACCCGAGTGCAAGAAAGGGTTTTGTTTTTCGCGCGTATCTTGTATGTTGTATGTCATATTTTTTCTTATATCTTCTCATATCTTTCAAACCACAAGACGTATTTAAACAATTAAGGCGTCGTTAGATTTTTCTTGACCGCCTAAGTGTTCTTAGATAAGCTGTGAGATGTCAAAAACAATATATGTATGTATCAAATTGAAGGGCTTCTCGTAAGCGTTTTAAAAAGGTATTACATTATTATGAATGTAATACTTAAAAGTCAATTAGTAACTATTCTTTTTTCAATTCCCAATATTTGGCAATGGCTGTGACAAAAAATAGTTGTTACAGCGGTTACAGCCTACCATTAAAACGTATTAAATAAAAATATAAATTTAAAATATACCCGCCTGCGTATTAAAGATGCACACAATCTTATTGTTTGCATCTTTTTTGCGCAGGCGCGCTTTTTTTTTTTTTAAGTTGTAGACTAGATGTGATCGTTAAAATTGCAATCAATAGAATGCAGGGTCTGATCTTGTGTTTTAATTGTACTTTATGTGACTTAAGGACTCAAAGCGCGAGCATATTTGATTGTTACACCTCCCGCTAAGTAATTCGGCTTAATCAGCTTGTATGGTTGGCCAGGCCCTGACAGAAGAAATTACGAAAGTAATTAATGAACAATTTCGTCCAAGTTAACACGAATTTAAACCTTTTAAATAGAAGGTAATTTAAAAACGGAACGGCAATTTAATTCTATGATATTTTTGTCGATATTTTAATTCAGTTGTGTCTATCAGATTCTAGGCATTTAAGCTGCACTGATTTTTACATCATCATCTTGGTACTCATATTAGAATATTATCGGGACTTAATCGCGTGAAATATTTAAAGGCACGAACCTATTATTTAGCAGACGTTCAATCGAATTGCACCGATCGTGGTCACGGGTCGACTACACATCATCGACCCGTGACGATGATCAATTCTAATATGTGTAAACATCGCGAAAGATTAAATACAACTTGGTACTCTCACTTGTTCTTCACTATATTTATTTTTCCTAATATTATCTTTTGGTTAATAATGACACTGAACTAGTATTTTAGTTTTAAGGCACATATACAGCTTAAATTAATATAATTGAAATCATTTAACTAAAATTTTATTAAAGGTTATAAAAGTGTTTTTTGCTGTTATGGAAGCGATTCTATTTAAACGTGAATTTAAAAATCCGTCTTGTATCAAATAAAATGTTAATTTCACGAATTGAACCTTTAAATATTGCAGTATCAGGTCACCTGTTTCATCTAAAACCGAAATATAAAAATATTAATTTCACGATCAAATTCATTCGTTCCATCTTGTCTGAAAATTGCAATTTCCAGTCAGTGAATCTGATCTGCAGTGTACAAACTGCTTTCATCGATTTTCTTGCCATTCATACGTTCTTATTCTTGGTAATATATACCTACTAGAGATGCGCCGACTACAATTTTGATCGATTGGTCGACTTAGTCAACTGTAAAATAGCCGTTTTTTTCTTGTTGTACCTAATTGAAAACTTCTTGGTTAATTATGAAAATTCGTGAATAGTTTAAGGTAAAATAACTTGTTTAATGCCCGACGTTTCGACCGTATTGCAACGACCGTTGCAATACGGTCGAAACGAGATATGTATATTTTCATAATGTGTACAAATCGCGAAAATTTATCAACATTCTTGGTTAATTTTGTTGGTTGACTACAAATAAAGACTTTCTTTCCCCATGTTGTTATGTTTAAATGATATTTTTTTTAGTAAAAAGACGACTCCCGCAGTAGGGTACAAACCCTGTGTCGCGGGGGACTTTACAAACATACAAGTCACGGACACAGAGTACACCTAGACTCGGAACAAAATTTGTGGATCACACAAAGTGTTGTGCCGTGTGGGAATCGAACTCGTGCGTAGCAGTCGGATACACTCCCACCGCGGCACAGAGGCAGTCAATTAATAAAACATGAGTACTTGTCATTAAGTTAGACATGTTACAAAACCGAAACTTTGAGTTTATAAATCAAAAAAGTGTTAAAAAAAGTGGCCATGTGTTTTTGTTGCCAAGTTCTTTTCTCACGGCTTTACTCTTGCGAACTTGGCATTAAATGTAGAATCATTCTATTCCAAATTTTGTCAGACGTTCATAAGCGTTGCATTTGTAACCTAAATGAATAAAGTATTTTTGATTTGATTTGAACTAACTGTCGCCCGCTGCTTCACCCACGTTTACACACTTAACCTCGTTAATGGTTTATTTTTGCTTTTTATTTCTTTATTAACAACCAAAAACAAATTTTCAATACAGCCAAACACCAATTATCACAGATCTTACTTCAAACTGGCGAAGTTTCATATAAACTTGTAACCCCTTAGGTATTATTCAAAAAACAATAATTATGGATAAAATGGTTATTTTAGAAGAATAGTCGTCGACTACAAATAATGTTTGACTAATCGGCAACTAGTCAGCACATCTATATTAATATTATGAAGCTGAAGAGTTTGTTTGTTTGAACGCGCTAATCTCAGGGACTAGGTACTGGTCCGATTTAACTATATATATATACTGTTCGGAAAATATTTTTCCGTCGGGTAGTCCATTTATTGCAAAAACGAGGAAAATTGACGCATACGAAGTTGCGCGGGACAACAGTCCCTGATATACCCTTGTCAATGAGTTTTATAAATAGTTTGAATGAAACTTAGGGGAATGTTTTAGTTTAAAGATAACTTAAACTTTACCGTATGAAATTTGATATTTACGCACTGGAAGTTCTAATAGATTACTTAGACGTTTATGATAAAGCCAATACTAATAGGTATAATAATATATATACATACATATCTATGAACAGTTTCTTTGGACGCGGTAATCTCAGAAACTACTGATACGACTTGAAAAAATATTTTACTGTTGGATAGCCCATTTATCGAGGAAGGCTATAGGCTATATAACATCACGCTACTACCATATGGAGCGGTGCAGCAATGAAAAATGTTACAAAAACCGGGAAAAAATACGCAGACGAAGTTGCGCGGGTCAGCTAGTAGGTTTAGGTTTTAAAGACATTTATTTCTCATAAGAACATAGTTATATAAAACCACAGTATATAATATTAACTGAAATAATAGTTAAAATGTAACTATAACTTAGGAATTGCAAAGGTTATTTTGTGTTATTTTTTTCACAAAAAGGCATTTCGTCTAACAAAATAGAGAACTCGTTCTGTTGCGTATTAATTTTGATGGAAAAGCTACAAGGAAACTTTGTTTAATGTAGGTAAATTGTTATTTGGCTGAGAACTTGACTTTCACTTTGGAAGAACGATACTATAAATTTCCACTCCATCGTTACTAGAATGTGTTGATAAAGTTACAATTTGCTATTACACTTAAAATAAAAGAATAAGATTAAAAATAATTGTACATGTATATTTGTATGTATTTTATGTAATAATAATAATAATAAAATCTTGGGACAACTCACACAACGCTATCTGATCCCAAACTAAGCAGAGCTCGTACTATGGAAACCAAACAACTGATAAACATACTTATATATTTCTAAATACATACATATTATGGACTAGCTGACCCACTCAACTTCGTATACGTCAATTTTCCCCGATTTTGCAACATTTTTCATTGCTATTCTGCTCCTATTGTTCGTAGCGTGATGTTATATAGCCTATAGCCTTCCTCGATAAATGGGCTATCCAACACAGAAATGTGCTTTTAATTCGAACCAGTAGCTGCTGAGATCATCGCGTTTAATCAAACAAACAAACTCTTCAGCTTGATAATATTAGTATAGATTATATTATTATACTAGCTGTCCCACGCAACTTCGTCTGCGTAAATTTTTCCCCTTTTTTACAACATTTCTCATTGCTACTGCGCTCCTATTGGTCGTAGCGTGATGTTGTATAGCCTATAGCCTTCCTCGATAAATGGGCTATACAACAGTGAAATATTTTTTAAATTCGGAACCGCGTTCAAACAAACAAACAAACTCTTCAGCTTTATAATATACATTTATAGATAAATAACATCCAGACACAGAATAAACCATCGTGCTCATCACAAGAAGTTTTATCCGGGGTGGGGATCGAACCCACGACCTCTTGCGTAGCAGTAAGATACACTTCCACCGCGCCACAGAGGCAGTCATATTTAATTAAGTATACGTACCTTTGTGTGTATATTTTATTTTTTATGATCAATTATATTTATCAAATATAATCAGCATTGACTGTGAATAATCTGCACCTTTATAGTTTTATGTTACATCACCCAAAGGTTGGCTGGTAGAGAATGCTCAAAGTATTTAGCAATGCGTATTGTATTTATTTATTTGTTTATTACAGATCTCTTATTGCTGACAGTACAATCCATTCGCAATAACTGAAATATTATATCAAATTAACTTAAAACAATTTAAAATGTAGATAAATAATAGTGTGATAATGTATATGTAATTGAGAATAATTAGAATAATATCAATGAATACAAGATAAAAATAATGTTCATAATAATAATTGTGCAGATTACAAATATAATTAATACATAAAAAAAAAAATCTATTGACTTGCTAATTTATTTTCATTATGATACTTGGCAGTGTCAAAGACTCGGCGTAACGTCTAGAGGCTGTTAGAAACTGATTTTCGGTGCATGAGAATAAGTCGATTGTTGAGTTGGATGATACAATGTCATTAATATATCGGAGCGCGCGGGGTAGTGGTGCAAAGCGACCAAGATTAGTGCGCGCGGTCGGTACTGCTAGTGCAGCTGCACTAGCAGCACCGACTAGCTAGTCGGTGCTGCTAACAATAGCGTTGCTCGCGCATCATATGTCCATAAGACTGTATAACCACCTACCTGATAATCTCACTAAACTTCCTTCTACATTATTTCAATGTAAATTATTTAATATATTAATAGAGAAAAGGTATTACTCCATAAATGAATATTTCGATGACAAAATTTTGATTAAATAATATTTTAATATGATAACAAATATCCTTGTGTCTTTATACTGTTAAACTTACCTATTGTTAAATTTACGAATTGATAAATTAATTAAGACGAAACTATGTAATTTGATATGATTCCAGTTTAATGTACCTATTACTTACCTATATAAAGTTTTGCACGCCACATGTGGTGGAATATGCGGTAACTACCTTACACCCAACAACCTGTTATAACTACCATATTCTAGCAAATAAAGATTATTATTTCTTTTATAAAAGACGACTCCCGCATTAGGGTACAAGCCCTGTGTCGCGGGGGACTTTACAAACATTCAATTCACGGACACAACATTATTATTATTTAGTCCGCGTTTGTACAGTATTTTTGTGCCCAAAGTCAATAATTAAAAAAAAAAAAAAAGTACAACGTGCAATAGAAAGTGGGCAAGGGCATCGGGCTACTATACTTTATCAACCCATATGATGTCCCACTGCTGGGCACAGGTCTTTCCAGAACCTACTTATTATAGATCCTGGGGGTGATTGCCGTAATCGCCACACTTGGCGAGCGGGTTGGCGACCAATGCTGTCCATCATAATACTACCGATGTGAACCCACTCCTAACACAAGCTATTTAGCTCAGCTTGAGGAGTAAACGGGATTGCTTGCTATCCCCAATCTTACATTGCTTAAAAAAGGTGTGTTCAATTTTATCAACGGATTGTGTTGCACCTGCTATTATGGTACGGATAAAGCACTATAATAGTGTCTTATCCGATTGCATTTTTGTGACATAGTTATAGCGTTTTCTTTTGGTCAAATTTCAGTAGCGAATGGTGTGTGGCATAAGTCTTAAACCTCCCTGGTGCATAACTCGATTGGATTTTGGCATAGATTTCAAAGATTCTTCTATAACCCTTGAACTTGACCACACCTTTCTGTAAAGCCTTGTATACCTGCATTTTAAGGTGGTAAGCTACCTTAGTAAAACTGATATTCAGAATATCATTATAAACTGATTAAATTACTACTGAACACCTGAAACCTGAATGTTACATAACAATTGTTATTGTGTAACATATAATTGGTCATATACATAAGCTATCTAATACAAGTAAGGCATTAGACAATAACATAGTAATAACTACAATTTAGGACCAAGTAAACAAGCTTATACTAAGGCAGAATATAATTTCTATTTCCTCTTCATAATACAGCCTACTCAAGTCCTGATAAATCAAGATGGCATCTTTTGAAAAATACTAGAATGCAAAATTGTTTTCACATTAATAACGAACAAAAATGTGAGTCAGTGGTAAAATATGACAACATATTTCACTTTGTTCCACAAAAAAACCACTGGAACAAATTCTACAAGGCTCGTTATTGATATTTATCACGGATACCTGACATGATAAATGGGATTTCGACAATAATAATAAATGTAAGAAATTACTTCTCGTCTTTTATAATAAAGTTATAAAAACCGTGAGGGGGGAAGTATATCTTGGCTATGGAAACTTCGCTATGTGGCTCGAGGCAAAGATTTTTATTATTCAAAAGCTTTGCTCGTGACGGCTTGATGAATGTTGTAAAGAAGTTCAAATTTTATTTCTCGCTAAAACGAATGGAAGTTATAAAATTTACGATTCAACTGTGAATAATATAATTCTGTTTGTTGTACTTACTCTTAGAAGCGACAAGTTTAATGGCTTTTTTAATTTTTTTGAGAGGGTACTTTGTGATTTTATTGTAACGTAAATTGTTCTTGGCCGGGAGCCAATACCAGTTGCAGTGATCATAAACTATAACATATTATATCAAAATAAATATCATGTTACTATTAATTTCCGTTTTATTCTAGAAAGAAATACTGACTACAGATATAATCCATATTCCATACTAATATTATAAATGTGAAAGTAACTCTGTTTGTCTGTCTGTTACACTTTCACGCTTAAACAGGTAAACCGATTTAGATGGAATTTGGTATGGAGATAGTTTGAGTCCCGGGGAAGGACATAGGATAATGTTTATCGCGATAACCGACATTCACAAAGAGAGTATATTAGATAACAATAACATTGAACGGCGGTAGCTTAATGGTTAAGGCAACGGTCTTGCAATCGTGAGGTCACGGGTTAGAATCCCACGCATTATAAAACCGACGTGAACCCACTCCTAACACAAACCATTAAGCTTAGCTGGAGGGGTTAACAAGATTGCTAGTATAGCAGCTAGCTATCTTTAAAAAAAAATAGAAATTCTAGGATTTTTATTAACACGTATTATTATTGCTTATAGAACTCATAAACACTCCACAAGACTTTTGTACAACAGCAGCCCTTCTACAGAAATAGTATACATGGAGAGTTGGATTCTCTCACGGGACACCACCGCTGTATTATCTACAAATTGTTTTTCCTAGCCTGGGTGTGCGTTGTTTTCATTGTATTTGTGAAATCCCTTGTCACACAGAAATCTTTCCTAGTGAATTGTCTTTTATAAAATAAAATTCGCATAAAAAACCTTAAACTTAACAAATATTGTTTTTAAACTTTAGCGATTTTTATACATATCAGATATATTAGTTTCGATCGGTGTAATTCGATCGAAACGTCGGGTAAATAAAAGGTTCTAACCTATAAATAATACACGTGATTAAGTCTTGAAATATATCTAATATTAACAAACATTTTTCATTTGAATTATATATAACAAATACATGGATGGACCAGACAAGGAGAGAACCTCCTTGTCTGGTCCCACATAATATATTTCCTGAATCTTAAGACTTAATTATAATTCAACATAAGCATGGACAGTAAACTACCGAACCATAAATAACCAGTTGCATACCCATTGCAAACTCCATCTGACAGGACTTCAAGCTCTTAGGAGCATGTACAGGCGTATTTCCAACTGAATTACCAAACATATTGTTCGAGACAGCGAGGCGAACATTAGAGGTTTTGCCTGTTCTCCTTTGTTCCATTAATTGCGACTGTAAAGACCTTATTGTCGTTGTATTATCGTTAAAGACTTAAGGCTCTTGTGTTTTAGTGTTTTTGGCTGTATTTTGACGAAGCTGTCGTTTTCTGTCGGGTTTTGCGGAGCATGTCAGCGATAGATATCATTTAACATATTCAAACAGACTATCTACTAATCTTATACTCAAGATATTTCATATTGTAAGAATAATGTTTTCAAAGAAGGGGGTGACTACAATAAAAATAAAACTACGTCTTAAAAAACTCTAAACAAATACACAATTTAACGTGTTTATGAAAGAAAGAATATATACATTTATTTGGTGCAAAGCACACGAGATCACTGAATAAACATTTGATTGATATACAATTACAGATTTAATAACAATGAAAAATGAATAATAAAAATGAATAATAGTTATAATATTATTAACAATTATTAGTAGTAATAAAAAATCTTTACAATGATCACAAGGGAATGGGCGTCTCGGGGCTGCACCCAGTTCAGCTTGATGCCATGTGTTATTTATAATTATCAAAAGTTTATGATTTTACGAACCCCAGTTATGAGGTCATTACTGTGTATTCCATACATTTTTTTATGAATAATCGTTTAACGGTTCTTGGAAATACACTGAAATCAGTGTATTTTTTAGAAACGTCACTAAAAAACGACTTAACAGTTATTTAGCAATGAATATTTTGGATCTTTAAAAGTTTTCTTATTTGATTTGACCAAAGTCGTCGAGTTTAATAAGTATTCAATTCCGTTTCATAAAACTAAACTAAAATCAAACACTAAATCGAAAAGCGTACTAACTAGGAATTATAGCAAACTAAGCATCGAAGTAATAAATTCCATAAAGTTCGAATAAGTAGACACAGATTGTGCAGTAGTTCATCCTTAATATGACAAATGGCGTTACCTTTGCAATCCTCAGGGAATGCTCGAAGCACGAAGATAGATTAATGGTCAAAGATAGGTAGATTAATGTCAACATATATCCGTGGGGACTTGCAGCGATTTTTTATGTCTCAAAACGTTAGTAGAATATATGACGTCATTGTTTTTGAAAGACGATGTTTTATGGATTACGGATCTTTCCTGTGCGCGATTCTTAAAGGCAGAAATAAAAAGAGGTTTATTATCAGCGATTTAAGACTGCTTTTCTCTTTTAACTTTCGTAAGTTTTTTTTCGAATTTAAAGATATGATTGTCAATCGTCTTTATGCTAACCAAATATCTGATGACTTTATAACGAAAACACTTAACAGTAAACGCGTGATGACTTACATCGTCAATGTAAACAATAAGTTTAAAAGAGTCATAACTGCTTATACAACTTGCAATCTCAATTACGGATAGTTGGCATTTACTAGGACTTATAAATGGACTCATCCGGTCTCTATAGACATTGCCTCAAAAACCCCACAAACTGAAATCCGGAAATTCCAAATCTGATATAACATTTTCTTTGACGGGGATTCAGAGATAAATTAAAACACTGATTAAGTACGCTATTTAGTGCCAGCAAACAGTAATTAGCAAAAATATCTCGTTTTCATACAATTTTGTTTAAAACATATTTCAACAGTTTTTATAAAATTGTCTTTTACGAATTGAAAAATGGTAGTTGCGTTCGCTTCCCTTTTCTGCAACTGAAATAAAATTTCAACTTTGTTTTAAACATTAATCATGATGTCACGCTCTTTCATGAATAATGATGGCTTCGAGATAAAAGTTTTATAACGTTCCGTTGCTAAAATGCAACCGTTGCAAATAGATTTAATAACAAAAGATAAAATTTTACAGGATTTTGACGTAACGTTCTGTGACAAATTGTAAAGACGTGAAAGATAAGTTCAAAGTTTTTATTTATGTGACACTTTTAAAGCGTAAAGGATATAATTTAGATTTATTTGATGCCAGTATTTTATGTTTGTAGATATTAAAATGAAATATTTTCTCGCTAATGAAAGAGGACATAAAACGTAATACTGAAATAAGGTAATGACAAAATAGACTGGTTACCAGAAAGTAGTATTTCTCCATTTAATGTTTCATATGAGATAGCCATTGAAGATCGTTGAATGACACAGAGTTATAAGTGATCACAAATTCGCAGACAAGTACCTACAATTTTTAAGACTGGCACAAACTCTTCGAATATTTGTCAAACTCCCATAGTTTGACAAATATTCATAGGCAATAAACTCATACAAGGTTTTTTTTGGTATAGTGCAAAGCTCGGACACCCCAACAAGATTATATTACTTCAAGAAATTGCATAAAAAAAATAAAATGAAAATATTTAAACTTGCAGAGTTATAAGCCAATCAAGTTGTCTTGTGTTCTTCGCGCTATCGTGCTCATTGCGTATTGAGAAATTACATTTCACATCATAGTGTAAAGAGGATATGAACTGTTAGAATTATTAATGAATTAGTTAATGATTGATTAATTCATTAGCCATAAAATATAATTAACATTGTCCAAAAACAACCTCATTGGAATATGATTCTAAGCAAATTATTTTCAGGTTTGCGCTATACCAAAAATAACGTTGTAATGAGCAGAAACTTGCAGATTGTCACACATTTGCAGAAACGAACAAAATCTTAAACAGGGGAAGCATCTACAGTCCGCGACAGGTCAATATGATTATCAGATTATGAGGTTAGATGGGGAAGACCATGGCGGTAAAAAATAATTTTAATAAAATTCTCGACTTAATAACTACTTACCGTCTATGCTTTTTTTTTTTAAATTCCTTTATCTAACACCTTCAAGGACGAAGCTACAAAGTCTATATAACTCTTTCTAGAGTTACCACTTAGCTGCTCACTTACTAAATGCTAGTCTTTCAGACTACGAATTGCGCTTTACTGCAATAAACAAATATTTGTGTGGCACGAGATGTTTGCCCTGCATCTGAATATTTATGTCACTGGCTCGTAGCTTCGCCCTGAGACTTGAATTTTTAGACGGCTGCGAGCTTCACCTTACCTGGTATTTGTTTTTTAGATATTTTGTTGTCGTGCATTATATTTTGTATATTATACACATGTATTTATAATAACTGTAAAATTTGTAGAAATGACGAGACGAGAATCAAAGTAAATGGGTAAGAACTAAATTAACACACTTCTGATTTTATTTTTAAAATCATTTGAAATCTAATTACTAGTGCCAGGGACTTTAATTTGTGTTATATTGAATAAGTAATTAATATCAGCTAAAATATTTTAAAATAAGACAAATATACGTAATGCATGTTTATGTTACTTTGAAACCTTTTAGATGTACATAACAAGCACCAGATTATACAAAAAACACCTGCTTGTAAAGAGGTTGCATTTGTATGGTTTTAATTCACATAAAATGGAAGTGAGAAAGGAACAGTTGAGCCGCACTATTCCGAGCAAAACTACCAACTTTTCACTCCCATTCTTAAGAGTTTTGAAAAAACGAAGCACAGAAAAAGGTCGAAATGAGCTGAGAATTGCTAGCACTTCTATATTTACTGGCTAAATTGGAATCATGTCTAGTAATTATTGAGGCAGAAGTTTTTACACGCTCTATTTCATAGAGAACAAAAGGTCCATACATTAATACTAGGTCTGTAAGAAAACCTACCATACTATGTGATTTCCTATGTTTCATTGATTGAATTGTAACGGCAACAACAGACGGTGACGACATCATTTTGCAGCATTAATAACCACCTTATGCAACAGCAGTTGGAATCGGTCTCATACAAATCTGCAAGACAAACAAGAAAATACAAGACTGCCTCTGAGACGTGGTGGGAGTGTGTCCGACTGCTGTCGTGGGTTCGATTCCCACACTGGACACCACTTTGTGTGATCCACAAATTGTTGTTCCGAGTCTGGGTGTACTTTGTGATCGTGACTTGTAATGTTTGTAAAGTTGTCGCATACTGTGGGAGTCGTCTTTTTGTAGACTACAGCGGGAGTCGTCTTTAAAAAAAAAAAAATATGCAAAATAATGCCGTTTACCTTTCTTTGGCACATGCTGTCACCGTCTGCCATGTCTTACTTTCGCGTTGATAAAGACATATATTATAATACCTACATATTATAGCGATATAGCGATACGGAACCGCATCGCCCAAATTGACAGTGCCGCTGGATGCTTCATTGGAAGACAAAGTTTTACTAAATGTGTCGGGAGTCGGGACTTATTAACGACAGAATGCGGGTCGCTTTATACTTCGTAGTCTTATGAGTCGTTCTGAAAATCTTAAAAAAACTAATTATAATTTTCAGGAACAAAATCATATTAGATGTTGTTAATTATCTAATGGAAACATTGCAAGCGGCTTAAGCGTTTGAAGCTTTAACGGAAATTAGAACTCGCCATACGGTCTACTCCTAACACTATGTTTCCTATCGTTTAAAACTAACTAACTAAGTCAGTAACAAAGCCTTGCTCGCGATTTAAAACATCTATTTAGTTGATTCAAACTGATAACAATGGAATCTTTTTCACGCGAGTTTGAGTCCCACACAAGACGAAATTTTCTTCCTTACTCCTTGTCACCTACTAACATTTCCTAGAGGATCGCCGAAATTGAGCTTGATTTTATGGCTTTTGTGCTAGCAAATCTATTCTACAGTAAATATTCATTAAAAGTACTTATAACAGTACTTTTTGCGACAAAGAACAACAAATATACATCCATCCTCTTTTAGTAGGAGTTTCTAATTTTTTTGACAATAAAATAAAGCCTATGTTATTCCCCGATAATGTAGCTTTCTAATGGTGAAAGTTTTTTTTAAATCGGTTTAGTAGTTTTTGTGTTAAATCGTTATAAAAAAACAAGAAATCAAATCTTTTCTCTATATAATATTAGTTGTGATTAGCAGGATTAAAATATGTCTAATAATTGTCAAAATTAAGAAATGAAACAAATACCAAAACGTTACGAAAGTATTATAAGTCTAATTTGCAAAGTACAATTCACCAATAGGTATGGAACAAAATAATTTCTTAGATATAACAAAACATTATGTTATTGTCGCAGAACCTCGCCAGGCCGTTCCTTCACTAACACCGTTTGTAACGGCAAAATTAATATGTACTGTTATTGTTATGTTATTATCTTGCGTTGGAAATTGGTGGGGTAGTCCCTTCATATTATGTATGTTCATCTTCTAATGTTGTGAGGAAATCTTGTAACTCAATATTCACATACTTTTGATCCGATGTATACGATCCGTTGAGTTAGAAAATTGGTTTGCATACATATATACATCGTCGACGCTAAATTTTAATCCTATTTTACTTTGAGAATTTTTACTGTGAGTTACTGTACTCGTAACTATTTATCTATACTAATATTATAAAGGTGAAGAGTTTGCTAGTTTGAACGCAGTAATCTCAGGTTATAGGCTCCATAACATCACGTTACGACTAGGAGCGGAGCAGCAATGAAAAGTATTGCAAAAACAGGGAAAATTGACTTATACAAAGTTGCGCGGGTCAGCTAGTCTATATCTATTCTAATATTATAAAGCTGAAGAGTTGTTTTGTTTGAACGCGGTAATCTCAAGAACTACTGGTCCGAATTGAAAAAAATATTGTTCTGTTGGGTTGCCCATTTATCGAGGAAGGCTATAACATCACGCTACGACGAATAGGAGCGGAGCAGCAATGAAAAATGTTGCAAATCAGGGAAGATTGATTCATACAAAGTTTCGCGGGTCAGCTAGTAACCAATAAAGGTCAATAAATTATACCTAGAGATTAGGGTAGTTACTGTAAATGCAAATCAGTATCTGTTGTGATATTATGTCAAAGTCAAAAACATGCTTTGTAGAAATTTGTTTGCAATCTATACTAATATTATAAAGCGGAAGAGTTTGTTTGTTTGTTTAAACGCGCTAATCTCAGGAACTACTGGTCCGATTTGAAAAATTATTTCTGTTGGATAGCCCATTTATCGAGGAAGGCTATAGACTATATAACATCGCGCTACGACTGATCGTAGCGGAGCAGCAATGAGAAATGTTTCAAAAACGGGGAAAATTTACGCAGACGAAGTTGCGCGGGACAGCTAGTGAGACACTATGACGTTAAAAATTGGTATGCTCAAATCTTTTAGTACCTATTCGTTTTAATGATTTTAATAATTTTTGTTTATTGTTCAAGTTATTAGAGTTTGTTGTATCTAAGCCCATTGCCTCTGTTGCTTAATTAGTATAAAATAATTTATTCTTACTGTAATCAACTACCCAATTATAAGAGTCTTAGGTAAACGTTTTACTAAGAAATGATGTAAACTTGCAACAATTAAAGAACTTGCTTTCAAACTTTTAGCAGTTTATTTCATTTAGATCGCAGGAATGGAAGAAACTGAGTTGAAACAAAACAAATAAGTGTTAGTAAACTTGCCGAAATATCAGCTGGCAATAAATCCAAGTAAATACTGGGACTTAAGGCAAGCAAAAGAGGTGTATTGCGGAGTATCGGGTTACAAATAAAATTGGCAGTGAATTCGAAAGCAGCTTAGTGAATACCGACACGTAAAAACCAACTCGTTGAGTTTCTTTTAAGAAAGATTTGTGAGGTGTTTGTATTCAGATTGCATTCGAATTTTAAAATCAATGAACTGTGAAAATACGTACTTGTTTTCGTGGTGGTATTAATTTGTAATGTAGTATTTATACAGGATTGCAATATGCAAGATGTACGTTACGAACGTACTTTTTCTTTTTTAACAAAATTTAGTAGTGGACGGCGTTTGATATACCTAAGTATTATACCTACTCTTGTGTAAATCATCATGGTATAAAACTTTTTAAGTCTCGCTTTTTTTTAATGATAAATAAATGAAATTTTAGGGTACTTAGATTTAGATATATTAGGTATATGCACTCAGAATCATGGACTCATAACAACCCTTGAATATGACCTCCCCTTTCTCTTACACGTTGTATATATGTTAAACCTATAACGCCTCATTACCGTAGGGGGTTAAAACAGAACTTGAATAGGTAGGATATGGTAATTGGTTAACTAGACGAAATGTTGGCAGGGCCGATTAGCCATGTATCCTTACAGCTGGCAAAAGTAATTAGGATCTCATGTTCTAGGTAGTTATGTAAAGTGGCTAAATAGCTCTTATTGATGAGATGTTTTGATGGTTATATTATACTCCAAAATCTTTTTACGACATGTAATCAAATACGGAATGTATACGCGATTCTGTGGCGCGATGGGAGTGTCTGATTGCTTCATGAGGGCGTAGGTTCAATTCCCACACGGGACACCGTGTGATTTACAAATCGTTGTTTCGAGTCTGGGTGTACTTTGTGTCTGTGACTTGTATGTCTGTAAAGTACCCCGCGACACAGGGCTTGTATTCTACCGCGGGTGTTAAGGCAGACCTTAACGGGTGTGAGCACTAGTGTTAAATAAAACCACAGTGCTCTGTTCTGTTGGAACATAGGCGATTCCGTTTATTATAATTGGTCACCGAAAATAGACAACAAATAAAATGGTTCTCAACCTTATATAGAAGCTGCGGTAACGAAACCATAGCGCGATTTAATTTGATGCATGGCGCCATCTATTGATAAAAAAACAAACTAAATTAATTAAAGTGGCATGTTTATTCATTGCAATCGCGCTATGATTATGGACCGCAAACAGCGGGAGTAGTCTTTAAAAAAAGTGCTTTGATACAAAATTATATTTAAAGCTGAGTAGGTACGTTAAACTAGCATTCATTATTGTTTTCTTCGTTTCTTTATCTACAAAAAAGTTTTAAAATCAAAAAATATGCAAGTAAAATGATCCAAGTACGAGTGCAATTAGATTTTGCATATGCGGAGATACAATGATTATGGCATATGCCGTTTACCGCCAAAATTTGACTCAAGAAAATAAAAAAAAGCATCTACCGACTTCAATCAAGAATCACTTCAATCTTGCTGGTACTTATTGAGGAGTTTTGCTGTCTCAAAATCAGGTCTTTTCGAAATTTATATGGGACCATTTCGGAATAGGAAATCGGAAAACCTCTTTCGCACAAAAAAATAATTTTGACAATCCGTCTATATAAGATCGAGTTATGCCCGACCATACATAAAAAAACACATGAATTGAGCACCTCCTTTTTGAAGTCGGTCGAAAACACTAATATTTATGTCAAGAAAATAGGGACACTATGGGAAATGCAATATCAATGGCAAACACTGTCTTTAGCTGAAATTCGACTAAATTTTTCTGTGACACGTTTTATATTACTGAAATCATTGTCATGATACATTTATATTATTTCTATATCACGCCTGACTGAGCCAGTTGTTCAGATAGAAGAATCTCAAGCTCTGCTTACGAAAATATATTGAAAAGCATTCAAGAAAAATAAATACATATTCTTTTAAAGTTAGAAAATCAGATTCAATGCCGTCAAGCTAGCAATTGTGTTGAATCTACTATTGCAAGCCTTTGAAACTGGATCTATTATATTATTTGAGAATAAATGCCAGTAAAGGAGTTTTTATAAGGAGATATATCTACAATGTGATATTATTTTAACAGCTATGAATATTTTTACAGTTTTGGTACACATAATTAAAAAAAAAATAAGATTCTTTTTGCCTCAAATATTTAGCATACCTACATTCTATTTTTTTTTTTTTAAAGGTAACTAGCAATGTGGGATTTTTGTGCCATATTACTAGCAATCCCGTTAACCCCTCCAGCTAAGCTCAATGGCTTGTGTTAGGTGTGGGTTCACGTCGGTAGCATAATGGGTAGGATTGTGTTGAATTGGTATTATTGTTTCATATATTCATATTTATACCAACCCACTTATTATCCCACTGCTAGGGACGAGTCTCTCCAGTAGAATCTTGGGGATATTTGCCATAATCGCCACGTTTGGCGAGCGGATTGGCGATCGCAGTAAGACTTTAAAGTGATGAAGCACCACTTTTTATGATTCAAATAATATTCTTATTAATCATCATTTATCTAAGTATCAACTCATTGGCATATAAAAGACATATCTCAAATAACCTAAGCAAATAGATGCATGCTTAAATGGGTTAATGAATATGCAAAGTGCGCATGACGTTTTGTACGTTAACAACTACCAGGTTAAACTTAGCATATTTTACACCGTTTCGTAATATATGTCAATAATCCTTTTCAGAGTTCTGTGTATGCTTGTAACGGTAAATGTGACAATACTCATATAAATAAGAAGCGAAGAGATGCAGCGGTAGCCTAATGGCTAAGGCATCGGACTAGCAGTCGTGAGGTGGCAAATTCGAATCCTACCCATTACATTACCGGCGTAAATTTAGCTCAGTCGGAGTGGTTACTTAATTAGTTTGTACGTTTTGCAGCACTAAGGACTACCTGTAACAATATTGTGTCTGTTACACAAAAAAAATATATTTTAAAACACACATAAAAAATACAAAGATCCGTATTAAGAACCTCTTCCATTATTAAGTTGGTTAAAACACTTAACTCTTACAGAAATTACTTAAAAATTTGGCTAGATAATATTCGAATTCACATGCGTGTTAGTGGTATTACGATGTAACCGCAAATGTAAACAGTTAATACAGGGTTAGATAAGGATCTAACTATGTATTAACCCGTAGAGATTACCCTTAGCAATTTGCACGCATGATAATAATAACTATTATCGTTAGCGAGTCATACAATAGTTCGATATCTGACCTACAAAATATCACGAGGAAAGAACGTTACACCACTACTCGAGGTCAAGCAATGCATACGTCTCATGTAAACGGAATCCTGGGACGCCTTCAAACTTAAACTAAAATATATTTATTTCGTAAAATCAAGTCATTGATTGTTTGAAAACAAATTAATACATACTATAAAAATGATAGATACAATTATGGTTTGTTTAAAAAAAAACAAAGTTAAGTTAGGCTTCAGTTCCAAGTGTAAAGCTCATGAATAGAAGATGCCAAAAAACTCATGGGTTAGCCTTTTATAACCGCGGGCATAACCTAGAAGAATATAATCTTCAAAATTTTTTGAATTACCGGTGGGAGAAAGCAGTTCAACAAAGAGTGGCCGAGAGTTTTTATTGCCATGTTCTTTTCTCCGGCTTTACCTATTGTTTGCGAACTTGGCATTACATGTAGAAGCTCTCGTATCACAAGTGTTGTTTTGCATCCTAAGTGAATACCTAAATAATTTTGAATTTTGAAGCCAAGCGTTTTTGTCTTATATGTGAGCGATGTTGCTTGAAGGCGAGTAGTGTGTTGTTTAAACCTTCTGTTCGATTGCTGTTTTGTGTATGAACTATATGCGTATTATGCGTTATCACGTCATCTGTACAGGCTAATGATTTGTCATTAATATCCCGTATGGTTATAACTAATAACTACTTGCATTACATCCTAATTCTGCTGACTATTTAGTCATTTGGCCATATAGGCTATATTCGAATGTATATGAACCATTTAGGCCAATTTCGTTTTATTTATAGAAGGCATTAGGTCCAATTTCGTGTTACATTTGGTTGTAAACCTAATTAATAGTATAATTTGTTAACATTATTACAAGCGTTTATTTACTATAAAGAGAAAATTTACGCGGACGAAGTTGCGCGGGTCAGCTACCGCGCAACTTTGTCCGCGTAAATTTTCCCCGTTTTTGCAACCTTTTTCATTGCTGCTCCGCTTCTATTAGTCGTAGCGTGATGTTATGTACCCTATAACTTTCTTAATAAATGGGCTATCCAACAGTGAAATACTTTTTCAATTCGGATCAGTAGTTTCTGAGATTACTGCGTTCAAACAAACTCTTTAGCTTTATAATATTAGTGAGATGAGACTTATAAATACTGTTTATGTCGGGTGAGATTTTACAAATATGAATTTATGACAGACAAAAGTAAATTTGTGCTTAAAAGTGTTGCTCCATTAGGGAATCCAACCCACAGCGTCGCATGCATAGTAGGTACCTACACATTACTTTTGACGTTATAACGTCTTATACATCGATGACCGGCTGCACTCACGAAAAAGTATCACGTTCTGTCTATGGTCACGTTCCGCCTGCTGATAGGCTGATACAACTGTCTACTTGGCTGAAGTATCAGCCTATCAGCGAATGGCGATTGCAGCGACATGCGATACAATAGGGGCTAATGGTGATTGCATCGACAGCGGTACAATTGCAACTAATAGCGTTTGCAGCAACATGCGATACAGTTGGAATTAAATGTTTTCATAATACATTATTACGTAAAATTATCGTCCGTGAATCGACTTTATAGACAACCGTTTTTTTTTTATTTAGATTAAATACATTTTTGCAAAAGTTAACCTATATTGGCAATTAGTTTACTCAATCTCACTTACGCACATAATCGAATCTGAATCAAACCAAACCAAAAAATAACTCAAACGAAAACGGTGTAACAAACGACCGCGATTACGCCCTTAAGACTGGCATTACGTGCCGAGCTTTCATCCGATGTAGGTTAAAAGCAAGTTGCATTAAGGTGGCTTGATACGGCAATACACTCTGTTACACAGAATAACGAGAGTACAGAAGCCTACATAGAAAACACTTGAACCACATACAGTCGGCCAAAAATGTAGTCTGTCACCATACGGTTGAAATTCATTTGCACGTCATAAATAATAAGGTTGACTTTCCCTTGAAATTATATTATGATAGCTACGAATGTCACCTTTAACGCTATTTAGGTTATACAGGAAGCTTTGTCAAAACTAGTTGACCACTTTCTTCGTATACAAAGACATTCCACATGGACGCAGAATTAGGGCACGCCACAGACTTCTACAGTACTAGTACGCTAGACAGACTACTGCTGACAATAACAAGACTTCCACTTGAATTTGACATTTAGACGGTCATTTGACAGAATCAAACGACCATTTGTCAAAAGTGTCAAAAATGTTCACAAGACGGTCAATCAATTCGGAATTTAAAATTGCTGTCACTTTATACAAGGTCGGTGTGTCACACCTTTCGAACGAAAGCAACGATGTGGTCTTCGATTCTTTTTTTCATAGACAACTAGTCCCACATTACTAGCGATCATGTTAACCCCCTCAGCTAAGCTCAATAGCTTGTGTTAGGAGTGGGTTCACGTCAGTAGTATAATGGGTGGGATTCGAACCCGCGATAGGCTACTGCCACTTCTGCCGATTCATGTGTACTTCGTTCGACTGAATTACGTTTGAAAGGTTGTCTTCTGTAATCTCGGTATTCTGTGCTTCGTAATGTGCTGGAGAACGCCACCAAGAGTATTATAAACAAGTTAAATGCGTCACTGTTTAAGTAAAATGTACAGCGGATTATGTTACTTCCTTTACTTGAAGACAAATTCTTTGTGAAGGATCGATTAGGAATGTAGGAGCAAGAAATGTTTTAAACTCTCTTCAAATTACTCATAAAGTGCTATAGAGATTGAAGTCTTAAATAAAGAATAGTATTTCTAAACTCTTTGCCCTGTAAAATGTAATATTGAAAAAGTGCAAAATTATCTTTCACGATATTTTAGATGTTTTGCGGTTCCTTTAGGATTTTCCATATTTTTTATAAAGCAAATAAAAAATCAAACATTTAAGCCGTTTTTTGAGTGTTAGCGAACAGCAATTATTTTATAAATTTGTAGCTACTACAAATTACCAATCCTTTAGTCAAACGAAAACTATTAAGGTATAACTTTTAATAATACGGGAATCAACTCGCATTATTTACTTTAAAATTTCTTGACGTTTCGACCAGATTGCACCGGTCGTGGTCACAAGCGGCCTGTCATGCGTTTATTTCCTTATAACAACTGTTTATTATGACTGCCTCTGTGGCGCGGTGGGAGTCTGTCCGACTGCTACGCAAGAGGTCATGGGTTCGATTCCCACACGGGACAACACTTTGTGTGATCCACAACAATTGTTGTTCCGAGTCTGGGTGTTCTTTGTGCCCTTGACTTGTATGTTTGTAAAGTGCCCCGTAACACAGGGCGGGAGTCGCTTTTTTCAAAACAAAAATTCTTTTTTGTTTTCCTTCTGGAATAAAGCAAATTATACGAGAATTAACGCACGACAGGCCGTTTATAATCATGTAACGGGAAAGTTTAAACTCAAAGTCAAATATCTTTATTTCGTAAAATTAGGTTAATGATTATTTGAACACATCAAATTAATACATACTAAAAAAAATATAAAATTATGATCGTTTGAAAAAAAAAAACAAAATGAGGTTAGGCGGCAGTTCCAAGTGTAAAGCTCATGAGAAGAAGCTGCCAAGAAACTCAAGGGCCAGTCTTTTAAAATCATCAAGTTTTTCTTTACAAAAATAAATTTTACTGAATGAACTATTGTGTTTGGTGAGTATAATCGTTTATAAATTAAGGATAACTAAATAATAATACTATTAGTAACTCTAAAATAAGCATATACGTATTCAGATTTAAATAAGGACAAGTAACGTTTACCTGAAAAAACTGACCTAAACGTCCTAACTAGTATTGGCATCCTGGATCAAGTTGCATAAATAGCTATAAATACTCCAAAAAGTTAGAAACGATATCATGTAAAGTATTCAGCTCGAAATAGAAGCACATAATCAAAATGTAAGCAAACAAACAAAATGGTACGCCAACAGAAATGCAACGTCAAATCCAGACTGAAGCAGTTTATGCGAAAAAAGATGCAATCAGATTTCAGTTTGGTGATAAACGAAGCAATTTGTAAAAGCTGATTTTGAGTGCGGATTGTTTTGAACTTTGTGATGCTGTGACTAAAGCTGAACACGAAATAGAACTTAATTGGAAGTGGGTATTTTAGAATAGATTACGCGAAACAAGGTGCGGCACTGTCAAATATAAAAAAAAAAACTAGTCAAAGAGTTCTTCTAGTACCTAGATGAAAAAAGGTCTGTTTTAGTATTTACGTTTTATTTTTATCGTTTACGGACGATAAATTTAAGTGATAACGTCATAAGAAAACATTTATTTTTGTGTAAAAAAGTTAACTAGCAATGTGGGATTGGGTCCCACATCACTTAGCAATCTTGTTAACCCCTCCAACTAAGATCAAAGACTTGTGTTAGGAGTGGGTTCACGTCGGTAGTTTAATGGGTAGGATTCGAACCTGTTGTATTGCATGTCATGTCGCTGCAATCGCCATTCGCTGTTGCTTAGCACCTAACCCATAACATGACCGTTGCTTAAATCAATAACGTGATACTTTTTCGTGCGTGCACCCTATTCATTTGCACAGAAATAATCGTTTTGCGGTTTCATAGAAAGACACTGATTTGACTTGAAAGTCATCTCATCTATTTAAATTTCTGCTTAGCAACCATAATTAAAATTATATTATTTTTCAAGTACTACAACTACTCCAACCTCTTGTCTCACAAAGGTTACCTTTGGTTCAATAAACACAAATAAAAAAAAAAACTGTATAATTTTGCACGAAAGTGTGTCATTTCAGTTCACATATTGTATGTCTGTGCTATAAAGTTGTGTCAAATATGTACTATACTCATATGTAGTATTGCACACTAGGGACTCACTGGGCAAGGATTTTGCACAATTCTTTCTTGTGAATTGGAGAAATAAGTGGTGTAACGTGTATTGGAACTATTACTTACAAATATTATAAGAGTTTATATGTATAAAAATGGGAAATCTTAAGAGGATTGCAATAATAATTGGAGATTATTTCTTCAATTTATATTGCAATCCTTTTAGGATTTTCTCTTTAAGTATTTGATATACAGAATTTGCATATAATAAGAGATATTTTAGGTACCTTAAGAACATACAAAACCAATCTGATTTCTAAGCCATTTAAATAAATAAATTTTAAAACGCTGATTTTTTGGGTCTGTGGCCTGTGTGTGTGACCTATCAGTTTAGAGAAACATATAATTAATATATTTCAACCTGGTCATTTTGTTTCTCCTCTCGCCGATATTACTCGGTAGGGATTGTGGCTCGCACATTCTGTGCATTTTTTAGTTAAAGTTTTTTTTTCTAGGCTTCTTCTTTGGTTAATAGTGTCTTTCTTAACTAGTTATCTCGTATTTCAAGTATATTTTACACGGTCAACGCGGACCTGTCAGTTTGCCGCTATTTTACAACTTAACCTTGTCGTTGAAAACTGGAACAACTCCTCTCCTATTGGTCACAGCGTAATGTTATATAGCCTATAGCCTTACTCGATAAATGGGCTATCTAACAGTGGATTTTTTTTTTTAATTCGGACCAATAGTTTCTGAGATTACCGCGTCCAATCAAACAAACAAACTCTTCACCTTTATAATATTAATATAGATTGTTATAGTTGAGTGCGTTTGATCGTGTAGGTAATGGATGAAGCACCCTACTTGCTGACTTATCTGTATATAAACGAATATTGTAAAAATTGCCATATTAAAAAGTGGCCATGTGTTTTTATTGCGAAGTTCTTTTCTTACTGGTTTTACTTTTTGCAAACTTGGCATTAAATGTAGAATCATATTATTCCAAAATTTGTTAGACGTCTATATCAGTTGAGTTTTGTAACACAAATGAGTGAAGTATTTCAACTTTGACTTTTGAGGCAATGTTTATGGAACTGGGAATTGAACTTACACCTTTTTGCACTGCCATTGTACTTACTCCCACTGAAAAGTTTGAACTAATTTAGGTTATTTTAATCTCAAATATGGCTTGTTCCTAATCACAATGAAGCTTGTTTTTTTCATTTCTGTTTGTTTGTTCGAGCCTCGAACTGTTTTTTTGTTGTACCCTTAAAATTACTGACAAAATAGTTTTGAATTACTGTGTGTTTAATATTATCTTACTGGAAACATAGAAACAATCAATATAACATGACTTCTTATACGTATACAGAGTGATTTGTAATATACTAATAACCTCTCGCTCCTGGCTTCTTCACATTACACCGAATAACTTTGTAATATCGGGTTTGAAAAATAAAGTTTCGTTTTAACCCATAACCAACTACCACTAATTTTTGTCACAACCTCCTACTGTGTGGTCTATGAGACCCCGAAGTAAAATCGTTGCTTTTTGTCAGGTGCAGATCCTAAACATCACACTAAACAACGATTTTACTTCGGTAAAATAGTCTGTAGGTGATTAAGGTCCATGACTCCAACAACATCTGATAAATGGTTAAGGGAAAATAACGCTTAATAAATTTACCATAACAAAATACTAAATATTTATAAAAACTGTTATGGTAAATTTATTAAGCGTAATTTAAAGATGCCACGAGCTTATTAGAATATTACAAATCATCCTATGTAACATTAATTGAATTAACATAACATTTTGGCACTTTAGGATCATTTGGTATTATTTTTTCACAATCCTTACTATTTTTTAATAGGTACTTTCTTGGTATAATTCGTCAAAATTAGGTAAAGTATTAAAGAATTTTATAAGCATATACAGGTAGAGTCTACCCGTGACCACGGCCGTTGCAATACGGTCGAAACGTCGGGCAATAAACAATGGTATTTAGCCTTAAAATAAAATATTTACGCGATTAAGACATAGCTTATAAAATTCTATAATGTGTACAAATCGCGAAAGTTTACGAACATATAGGTAAAGTATGTTCTTGGTGTATAATTTTAAGACAATGGTTTTAGTATGTAAGTAAATAGGCGCAGCCATATTTCACAAATCTAGATAAAGTGTATTTGAACACAAATACACACATAGAAAACGCTTTTCAACAGCAAAAAGAATTTAACAATAGAACGTCTCAAACCAATAATAGCTCGACGGGTTTAATTTCAACTCATTTCTCAAACATTAAACATAATGAATTTTAAAAAGATAGATATATTATGAAACCTTTTACCAACTAACAAGAAAAGAATTGAAGCGTATAAGTAACAGAAAAACAAAAGGATAAAATTACAGTGCCCAAGAAACAGAAAACAAATTCAGTTATGATATTGGTAAATGGAAAAAACATAGGAAATAAGCGGTAACCGGGGAATTCGATGATGCTTTTAGTTCTGATTGAGATTTGCGTACCAACCGTGCCAGCTAAGCTAGAGTTGCGATAATATCCGACGAAGGAACCATTCCCTTTGTTCCAAATGTCAAATTAAGTAAATTGACTCCAGCACTAAAGGTTGTTCCAAAATATGTCAAATCATGCTGACCTTTTTGTGATCGTTATGCGTATTTTATGCCACATTTTACTATCTGAATAGAGAGCATAAAGATACTGGTCAATGTGACTACTTACAATAAGTAAAAACAACCGTAAATTAGTAGAAATGGGATGTCGTAATCCAGTTCTCTAATAACACTAAAAATACAATGAGATATGAGAGTAGTACAAGATTTTTGGTATTTTTACGGATAAAAATAATTAAATTTATGAAGTAACTGGGTATATTAAAAGGAATTCCTATCTTCAAAGTTTCTACGGTAGAATCTTTTCCCAAACGCAATTATATAAGAAAATCTTCAGAGTGAGCGAGCGGGGTTAATTGCTGGATTGCGAGCATGTAACGTGTTAGATACGCCTGGAATATAATTCAAGAGAATAATGTATGTAACGATTATTATAAGAACATTTTAAACAAACCAAATTGTAGTACCTATATCAACACATCTTTGGATTGTACCCTTTAGCCTTTTGCAAAGATTAAGGAACACCTTGATAAGCCAGCGCAACCAAAAACTGCTACTAACATTGGACTCTTGGAGATACTCTCCGCTTAACTGTTTAAATTTTGTTCGGCGTGCGGCAACCGTGCATTTCCTGTTTGGTAGTGCAAAATCTGGTTAGTTGAGATTCTAATGCGATGGCATTGGAATCTCAATTTCAAATACTTTGTTGCAGTTTTGACATGAGAAAATTGTCACAAGTTCTATAAAAATCTATTAACTGCAGCAGTAGCGACATGATCTCCGTTTAACTAGTTGCACCATATATTAGAGCTCAAGTATAATAGACACTATAACCGACAACCAAGATGGCTGACTCAAGGATATTATCTACGTATATACCTAGATATGTTTTAATCCTATCATCTTGGCGATAATAAAGCTTTGAAGTGGCGGTAGCCTAATGGCTAAGCTATTGGTCTTGCAATCGTGAGGTCGCGGATTAGAAGCCTGGCCTATGAATACCGACAGTCCTAATTTGCTAGTAATGTGGGACCACAATCCCATATTGCTAGTTAATTTAAAAAAAAATGAGAGTTTTGTCTGTATGTCTGTTATCTTATCACGCTTAAACCTAGCTAATAAACAATAAATAAATTACACTGGTTCAAACTAAGCAGGCGGCAAAAACTCAAAGGGCATCTCAAAATTGTTGGACTTTGATAATTCCCAACGAAGGAAACATCTATCTCGGTCTCTGCTAACTTGAACCAAAAGTTCAGACACACGGCGTTGTGCCAAATTCCACAAAATTTGCTTAACTAACGTCGGTTCCCGGTACTCGTTAGGAGTATCATACGGCGTGACTTGTTACTCGATTATACTTAGAATTGCGACGTTCAATGCAGTTTGGTTTGAATGCTTATTGATTTTGACAAAGGCAATTGGAATCCTAACCTGATTGCATTCAACTCGAGACCCGATATAATGTCTAATTTGCATTTTTAGGAGCTGACGCGCATTTAACATTTGAAATGTATAATTGTTATCAAGGATTTTAGTAATTTGCTATATAGGTATAAAGTTATTGCCGGAAAGAGGTCATTTCATTAGGAATGCTACACCAACTAACTAACATCTTTATGATAGACTTCGTATTCATTAGCCATTTTCATATTATTTTGAAATTATAAATATCGTATTATCCAAAGTGTCAGTTTCGCTACTAAAGTATAACTGTTTTAACAGTCAGTGAACTCTAGATAAGTTATTATGACCGGCCGTTTTTATTATAAAAAAAAAATATATATCCATATATACGTCGATGAAATATAAACCTAACAGACCTTTTTTTTATTATATTTTTTATTTAGTTGGAAATTGATTCGAGGAAATAACGAGAGTACATAATTATTATGTAACGCTATGTTACCTCCACAACAATATTAAACCACATCAATTTCAAACACCAAAGCAGAAAATACCAAAGTAATTGCAAAAAACAAAGACAAATTCAAAATTAATAACAAAACTTCAGGTCGATACTGATGCTTTACAAGCCAAGCTAAAACTAATAGCGTTTAGTGTATTACAATAATCAGACCAGTCCCAAACGTGTACGACGCCAAATTAAATATGGGTAAAGTTTCAGCGAACGCCTGCGGTACGGTGAATTGGCTCTCTTGGTCTAACTCGTGCAATTTACTGGTACGAAACCCGCTCCTGATAGCCGAGTGTGTGTTTCGTTGAATATTAATTATTGCTTGTCAGTTTGTTGCTGCAAAATAGAATTTATACGGAAACATGTTCCAACGATGTTTGGTCGCGATCAAATATGTAAAGGAGTTTAGTATTTTTGAAATAGAGAGACGGGAAAAATTGAATTTGTTTATCTAGTGTGTGACATGGGATGCCTGCAGGGCTACGCTCTTTCCCGCTCATTCAGTGCCAAACTGTACAGAGGATGTTTCGTGTAGAGGCGAAACACGAATCTAAGTTTCACTTCGTGGAAGCGGAATATTGCAAGTCGAGAGTCAGGAGGTGCCTACCACTCGACTTGGTGAGAGTACCTGTCATTAATTTTCTTTGCTGGAGGTATCTCTTTTTGAGTGCGGTCCTCTCAATCTATTTCGAATGTTGTATTAAGGGAATTTCCTTACTATTTCAATCGTGGTGATTCACAGATCGAGAGTGGGTGGTGGGATACCTCTCTTATAATCTATTCTCTTTCTTTAAAATGAGATTCATGATGTTCGTTCATTTTAATTTCTTAAGTTAACAGGGATTAATCTAATTATTTTTTGAATAAGCACAAGAAGTTTGAAAGCATAGACAATTTTCTGGAACGAATGGATTAGGTACATAGATGTTCCTGGCTCCATATATTACCATCTCACTTTTAATCGAAAAATCGTTTTCATTGAATGAAAATAGAGTCCTGTATTGTGTGGTCAACATGATGTGTCCCTTGACTTGTCAATGTTGGCGACACTCGTCAAGCACAAAATATAAAATGTATACCTGATTCAGACATTATGTTCATATTATGGGGAAGTTTACATTTATCCAGTCTATTGCCTGAATCTGAATAATTAAACAATTAACGTCAAACCGGGAGCATTCTGTCAGATTTTGAACTTAATCACTTTTAATCATAATTACATGTCTTTGTTAAATTAATATTAAATAGGTTAATTTTGAGATTAATTATACGTAGGTATAATACTACAAACGGTATACTTTAATACGAAGTTATCAGTAAACTCCCAATTACTTTTATAACTAGGAAACCAAACAACATCTATTTACGTCGAGAAAAATGGAACTACTTTTGCACAAACGCATTTATGGGACATTTACGGGAAATAAATCCAACATGCTTCTACTCCCATACGTTAAGAGATTCTGAATGTTAAGTTAATGATTGGCAACTTCCTATCCAATACTACTAGCTTTGAGACCAAGAGCTATATGATTGTGAACAGACAATATGCCATGTCAATTTGTCACGGACACGGACTATCTGAGACAGGTTAACATAGCAATTTTTAGTACAATTTGTACTAAAAACTGCTTTTTTTAACCTGTCACAGGTAGTCCAAATATTGGATTGTGTATAATCGCAAAAATTGGAGTTTTCATTGCTTTCTACGTATGCCTACAAGCTCCTTACCCGTAAACCTTTAGGCGTGATCACCTCACTAGATCGGAGGATCCTCCCTCTGCGTTGGAGGGACGTAACACCTCAAATCCTCCGCAATCCTTTGTGGACGCCGTACTCTTTACAAGGTTAAATTTGGCCTTATCACTCTCGTTTTGGTTAATGTGAAGTCTCCAAGTCTTAAGATTATATCGATTCATACCATTTTGTTCTACAAATTGGATAGGAAAAGATCAGGAATTGATTAAAGATTTCTAATCTAATATCAAAGCTAAGGTCTAATCCATCAAAGTTAACTTTCTAATTTGAAATGTAAACATTAAGTTCAGGTGCAATATCACCAAACTCTCTAACTTATAACAAATTAATTTATCTAGCAACCCGCGAACAATCTCGACTACTTAGTTAAGTTTAGCACATTGTTAAGTTTAAATGAGTCTTAGCTTATCTTGGAATATCTCTGCCAACCGCGTGTTAGCGGTCCCGGCTTTAATGGTGGAAAACATTTTAGGTACATCATTGTAGTGATAATCTTATTAAACTCTGTCTAAAATATAGGCCCTTTGGTGTCCCTTCTTAATATTAAATAGGCCTACTAGCTTCTTCCCGTGGCTACTACATCCTCCTTAAACTCATTAATGATTTTTTTTTAAGATAACACAACAATGTGGGATTTTGGTCCCACACTACTAGCAATTCTGTTAACCTCTACAGCTAAGCTCAATGGCTTGTGTTAGGAGTGAGACGTCGGTAGTATACTGGGTAGGGTTCGAACCCGCGACCTCACAATTGAGAGACCGATGCCATTAGGCTACCGCCGTTTCTTGTTTTGATTAGTTTGTAAACGCGTCTAAAATACTATGAATTCTTTTAAAATGCGATGCTACCAATGCAAAGATCCAAATATATCGTTAAGTATTAAGGAAGAGAAAATGATAGCATGGATTTATTTACGTAAATTAGCGGTATTGTGATACTTTAAAATACCATAATATTTAATAACGAGACATACCTTTGAACGAGCACTTCTTGTGTATATCCATACTAATATTATAAAGCTGAACAGTTTGTTTGTTTGAACGCAGTAATCTCAGGAAGTATTGATCCGAATTAAAAAATATTTAACTGTTGGATAGTCCATTTATCGAGGAAGGCTATAGGCTATATAACATTACGATACGACCAATAGGAGCGGAGCAGCAATGAGAAATGTTTCGAAAACGGGGAAAATTTACGCAGACGAAGTAGCGCGGGACAGCTAGTATATATAATCTGAATCTCGGCAACACCTCCAGCGATTTTCATGAAATGTAGTATGCAGGGGGTTCCGGGGACGATTAATCGATTTAGCTAGGTTTCATTTTTAGAAAACGTCGTTTAAATAAAAAAGCTAAGCTCGGTCATCCAGGTACTTAACATGAAATATTAAACTATCTTAGCAGTCTGTAACATCTTTTGAGCGCTACGAAAAAAGTGTCTCGTGTTTTTGAGTTACGCTCACCACTTCCTCCCCTTTTTTTAAGGCAATTAAAACTGCACATAGGATAGTTTTATTATTCTACTTGACAAACTATGCTGGTTAAGTTAAAATGTGCTGTGGAAATCAGATTCTCCACAAGCCGTTTCGAGATTAAAAATAGAATACGTATACTATACAGAAGTTATCTGGAAAGATTCAGTAGAGTAATTATTTGGCCTTGTCATGTATATATAGGGGGTAATTTTTCAATTCGGACTCTTAGTTCCTGAAATTATCGCGTCCAAAGAAACCCTAATAACTGTAACATTTATAACTGTAGGTACCTACTATAATATTACAAAGCTGAAGAAGCTTTATATTATTATAGTACCTACAGTTATAAATGTTAGGGGTGGACAACCCTTATCATTTACGGGTATGAAAAACAGATAGTAGCTGATTCTCAGATCTACTAAATATGCATCTAAAATTACAAAAGTAGAATACGTATACTATACAGAAGTTATTTGAAAGATTCAGTAGAGTAATATTTGGCCTTGTTATGTATTACCTGGATGATCGCTTTATAATATTATAGTACAGTTATAAGTGTTAGGGGTGGACAACCCTTATCCTTTAGGGGTATGAAAAATTGATACTTACCGATTTTCTGATCTACTAAATATGCACATAAAATTTCATAAAAATCGTTCCAGCCGTTTCGGAGGAATATGGCAACTAACATTGTGACACGAGAATTTTATATAGGTATAACATTTATACAAGAATGTGTTCGATTAAAGGTATAAGTTAAGATATAGATATATGTATATAAAAGTAGTTATATATTTACAAGTATGTTGCATATAATGTGCATATAATATTTGTTATTTATTTTTTAGTATGTAGGTATTTTTTATAACGTATATTTATTTCTTATTTTGTATGCACCTGCTACCCTTTTCTCTACACCACCCAAAGGTTGATTGGTAGAGAATGCCTTTTGGTATTAAGGCCGTTTTTTGCAATTTATTTGCAGGATTTTTTTAAATAAAATTAAATAATGTTTAATACACTACCTATTTAAAAGAATGTGAAAACAAACAGCAAACTAACATAGTTAGCGCATTCCAGTCTGTAATTTCAAGTGTAGGGCTACTGCGGGATTTCGAAATGATTTATTTAATTACTTGGCAAAAAACCAAGTAAAAATATAGTTGGAACTTTTACATGCGAATTGAACCTATCTTTTTGATAAATGGGTGTTTAATTTTGTTCACAAAACCGAATAAAATGGCTCACGCTAATTGCAGTATCGCTGCTGCAGCCTAGCAGAAAAACCAGCCATTTTCTGTCGGATTCTTACACCTAGGATTTTGTAACATCGCAGGTACTTTGTTGTTTTAGCAATCTCATAGTGAAAATGTGGTATCTAACTAAGATCGATCGAGTTATAATTAAGTTATATCAATCTTTAAATGCTTTGATTGGTGCCAGTGTACGCATGCTCACACTCCGACCTTGCGGTAGTCATCGGAAATCCAAAGCCTCTCGTTAGAAAATGTAAAGGAGTGGAAATATGTCGATACCTTCTGCCAGAAGGCGGCGGAGAGAAAACGGGAGTGAACAAGTTCGCACCCGACCTGCAGTAGTCGAGCGGAGCGTTGAAGAGCAACAAATGATTTTTGGCCCCCATAGGCTCTAACCTGTGAGAAGCAGGGAGAGTAACTTGTCGTCTTTACAGAAGCAAGCCTGAGATGGTGTTGTGTCGTGTTCTACGCGCACCTTCTGTCACGAAGTAGGAGTGAAACCACCCACATTAGCCGTCGTAAAAATTGAGATTGTAACCACAACCAAGCCTGCCAATGTTGAAGCACCAATTCCGCAAGGGACACCCTAAATATCAAATTAAAAAAAAAACAAAATGCAAGACAACTCTTGTGATACGTCGGGACTCTACATGTACATCTAATGCCAAGTTTGCAAACAACAGGTACAGCCAGAGAAAAGAACCTGGTAATAAAAACGCGGCCACTTTTTTCAAATTACCCATTTTACAATGTTTGAATGTTTATAAACTTGATATGGGGGTAAGGTGCTGCGACTAATATACTATAAACCATGTTACAGGACGGATGCAAATTGTATTATTTTTCGTTTTTTGTTGGCCATAGGCATAAGCGTCGAAACACCGTGTGATTTTTAGTCGGTTCAACTCCGACATTCAGGTGAGGGAATGTCGGAGTTGAACCTGCCCTCGTAGAAGTGAGAACCTTAGGGATTTTTTGCACCAGAAAAAAAAGTGTATATGATCGTGTCACATGAGTAGGAATACAAAAAAGCGCACTGTAAACTTTCGTCAAAATACATGTAGTAGTTTTTGTGTGAACATATATCCATCCAATCTCACAAACATTCGAATTTATTATATTAGTCCACTGTATCAAGATCGCCTTTACAGCTTGCCAAATTATCTAATCAGAACTCATTAGGTTCATAAGCTACTACGGAATAAACCTCCATTTATACAAAAGTAAGTAATCTAGAGCAATTATATTTGAGCCACACCACTGGGGAACCATCGTAGGATTTGTCAACGTGATTAATTACAGCTAATAGTTTTTTTGTGTTCTCTACATTACGCTCATTATATTTTTTCAGTTTGCCTTCACCATCTACCATTGTAATAAAGACCTTATTCTTTTAAAATACAGTTGGATTTACATTATAAGTTGAAATAACAAAATTCTTTTGACGAAGATAAATGCTCACGTACTACAAATTATACAATTTTAATTGGCCCTTATAGCTTTAGTAATGGAATAGTAATCGTGGCATTAACATACCAGTTATGATGATTTAAAATGCGATAAATTGTAGATAATTCCGTTGGTATGTATATTACCTTTATAAATTGAAAGGCTTTTAAAGGTTTAATTTCTGTAGAAATTTGCCACTTTTTCATTCGTATCGATCGTATCCTTACCCGGGACTCAATCTATCTATGTACCAAATTTTATCTAAATCAGTTCAGCGGTTTAAGCGTGAAAACGTATCAGGCAGAAAAAGTAACTATCACATTTATAGTACAAGTTTGGATTAAAAATAAAACGTGAATTAGTATTAGGTTTTGTTTCTCATTCTAATGCAAATATTCTGTCAATTCGCTTTAAATTTGTTCAAATCGATGTCGTCCAATAGCGACTACAATGATACTTCACTAGTAATCTAATTAGAAATCTGTCAAAAAGGACTTCGTATTTGAAACGGAATATACTGGACTTGCTACCGACAACAACAAGACTAATATTTGATTTTGACATTTGGGCGGTCATTTGGTAAAAATACTCGTAAATAAAATCTCATTGATGTATAGACTTGAACCGTGCCATGCCTTTAAATGCAAAGCGTGAAAGAGAGAAAAAACTCGTGCGGCCTTTGACAGGTATTGTCCACACAGTAGCGTTGTCTCTTTCTAGAGAGTGGTCAATTTTGTGAGGTTATGGCGCAGTCCTGGTCTTTATATTAATGTAAAATCTATGCTTGAATAATGAAGTTAACAAGAACAGTCATTTGTCATTAGTTTGTGTCAAAAAATGCACAGGACGGTATTTTTTTGCAAATAAAGTAATTGAATTGAATAAAAAAAATGTTTCGGCATGTGAAATTGCTGGCGGTCTGGCGACCGAGCCGGACGGACACTGGGACAGGTGAAAGCTACTATACATCGCCACATACTTCGCGCCGGCTATCCGGCGCCGGACTGAAACCGAAACGTGTGAAAATAATAATAATAATAATAATATCTAGGGACAACTCACACAACGCTATCTGATCCCAAACTAAGCAGAGCTTGTACTATGGAAACCAGACAACTGATAAACATACATATATATTTCTAAATACATACATATTATAGATAAATAACACCCAGACACAGAATAAACCATCGTGCTCATCACAGAAAGTTTTATCCTGGGTGGGGATCGAACCCACGACCTCTTGCGTAGCAGTCGGATACACTCCCACCGCGCCACAGAGGCAGTCAAAGAAAAGGACCTAAGAAAAAATATTTATCATTTCAATGCATAAGGAGATATTATTTTACTTGGGCAAAGAGTAAACAGTCTTGTATTAAACCTAACCTTCTTATATGCAAAGCAAAGTAATAAACCTCATTTTAAAAAGCTGTGGCTCTAATCACAACATTTTTAATATCCATCCCATCTGCCTGATAGTTTATTTTTTAATCTAGCAAGAATCCATTTCGTTAATATCATGACCTAAAAGGCTTCAACTTATTGGTGGCCAGTAAATGAAATGCACTTTCATAGCGGCCCTTTGATATAAGCAGATGATATGAAAATCTAAGCTTAGATCTATGAACCCAGTTTGTGTTGGGTTTAATTTTGTGCTGAATAAAATTGTAAATATGGTGTCTTCAAAATTGATGGAAGGTTTATTCACATTTACTGATTAACTATTGTCAAACATGGTGTATAGTATATTAGTCGCAGCACCTTACTCCCATATCAAGTTTATAAACATTCAAACATTGTAAAATTGGCAATTTGAAAAGAGTGGCCGCGAGTTTTACCTATTGTTTGCGAACTTGGCATTACATGTACATGTAGAATCCCGACTATCACAACAGTTGTTTTGCATCCTAGATGATTAAAGAATTTTGAATTTTAAATTTTGACTGCATTAAAACTAAATTATTTTACAGTAAAAGTTAATCAGGAAATAGTTGGTCTAAAAATGCTTTAAAAATGATTTTAGTTACACGTTCAACCGTAACTTAGAATTCCCACTAGTTTAGTTATTATAGTTCAGTAACTGAAACCAAGCGCAAAAGCTTGTTTTATTTTCAACTGAACAAGTGAAAAAAATAAACTCAGTAGTTCACTTCACTGCTCAAGTGGGAATATATGAAATTAATATTTGTTCGTAATTGAACATGTGGTATTTTAGAGTTAAGAGTGTTCATTTTTGTATCCATGGCGTGTCGTTTTAAATAGTTAAGTTCATTATAATATACCAGATGTAGGGTTTATTTTTTGTAATAACGAAGATGTATAGTTTTAAATCGGTTGTTACACGTTGTTACACACACCAGTTAAAGACGTAGTACCTACGAAGTAGTTTAAGATGTAAAGTAGTTTTAAGACATAACGTTGATAAAAGACAGTCATCTGTCTATGAAATAAAAGAAGCACATACACTTGTGATATTTCTTTGCCCTGTGATTCCATTAATTAATAATATCAACCATCACCAACGCCAACAATACTATAAACATGTTTTACAATATTTCATTGAAATAGTAACCATTGCGTCAGAGTGTGTTTAATTTATGTATTCTATAGGTATAATATTATGAAGCTGAAAAGTTTGTTTGTTTGGTTGAACGCGTATCTCTCAGAAACTACAGGTTCGAATTGAAATATTATTTTAGTGTTGGATAGTACATTTATTGCAGAAGGCTATATGCTATAGTATCTAGACACTATAAGACTTAATATTTACTGCAAACTGTTTACAACAAGGGAAGGATCTGGCACATGTGATACAATGTCTAAATTAGTACAGGTGCCAACGATATTCTATTTGGTTGTTCGTCTGTACCTACTTGTACCTATTGTTAATGTGGCATGATTGTAATTAAAGTGTAATAAATAAGTTGTTATTATTATTATTATAGAAACAGTACGGTTTAAAGTACGGATTCGGTCAATCTATAAGATATTTTTACTTTTTTTACCCGACTGTAAAGAAGGGTTATGTTTTTCGCGCGTATCTTGTATGTATGTATGTAATTTTCTTTATTACCTGATATCTCACAATCCACTGAACGGATTTATACAATTCACACGTCGTTAGATTTGTCTGGATCGCCCAAGTGTTCTTAGATATGTGACGTTTGAAAAAAACAAACATGGCGGCTGTGAGATGTCAAAATAAAGAGGGGTGAAAAAAAAAGTTATTTTGAATACTGCAAAATGGGTATCAAATTAAAGAGCTCATCTTACGCATTTCAAAAAGGTATAACATGATTTATGACTGTTATACTAAAAAAGTTAGTTAGCAACCATTCTTTTTTTTTAATTTTTAATACTTGACAATAGTTGTGATAAAAGTAAGTTGTTACATTGGTTACATCCTACTACTACTAAAAAGTATTAAATAAATTATAAAAATAAAAAAACCCGCCTGCACAAAAAAGATGGAAACAAGATCAGTCAGATCATGCAGTCGGAGGCATTAATGAATATCGATGAACTTAGTAAAGTGCCTCCTTATTTTATTTATTCCATAAAAGATAACTAGCAATGTGGTGTTGAGTCCTACATTACTAGCAATATTGTTAACCCCTCTAGCTAAGCTCAAAGGCCTGTGTTAGGAGTGAGTTCACGTCAGTAGTAGGTATAATGGGTAGGATACGAAACCACGACCTCATGATTGCGAGACCCATGCCTTAGCCCTTAGACTACCACTGCTTTAAACAGTAGCAAGTGAACATTGACAGTAAATTAATTCCATGAAAAATATTTTTTTTTATATTATCACGATACTGCCTGACTGCCTCTGTGGCGCGGTGGGAGTGCATCCGATTGTTACGCAAGAGGTCATGGGTTTGATCCTTACCCAGGATAAAACATTGTGTGATGAGCACTGTGTCTGGGTGTTATTTATCTATAATATGTATGTATTTTGAAATATATAAGTATGTTTAACAGTTGTTTGATTGCCATAGTACAAGCTCTGCTTAGTTTGGGATCAGATAGCTTTGTGTGAGTTGTCCCAAGATATTATTATTATCATACAGGCTAATGGTAAATTCTTCATGAGCAGTCCTCTAACCCTCAATGTTGTACTTATGTATAACAACATTGTTTGGAGGTTGGGGACTGTTACTTCTTAATACAGGCTAATCAATAGCCTAGCTACGAGAACAGCGTTCCACCCATTTGACTGAAGATGTAATATAATAAGTACCGACTAAGTAAATTGTTAATCTATGACTTTTTCATGTTTTGCCATCTACCTTTTTACAAAAATAAATAAAGATTATACTTCCGTTAATAAACTAAAAAATCACACTCCTCAAAGGATTTATTTTGAATCAGATAAACTACTTCTCTTTATCCAAAGATGTAAGTCACACAATAAATGTATCTGAAGCCTAAAACCAAATATCCAAACAATATATCAAGCTTAAAACCCAACACCATTAACTCTTTTATACGAATATATCACACCATAGTCGAACCAATACTTAGAAGATTAAACAGCCAGTATCAATTAAATGAAACAATATGTAGGCAGACACCGACTGCGTCAAAATGCAAATCGGAATCGGACCCTATTGTGCGTCTCCGTATGTATTTGTGACATCATATTGTGATACTGTGGTTTGGAGACTTAAGAGGGGCGGAGTGATAAATAGGCAATAAGGCTTTTACTTAAAGTTACATTAAAGTTACACAAAGGCTTTTACTTAAATGTGCATTTAAAAAACTTAAATTCCTCCTAAAATGTGAAAGGTATAGATATGAAATAAAAAGTTTATTGTAAAGATTTTTATCAATTTATGGAATATAAAAACCAATTATGTATTAAAAAAACAAAACTTTGAACAACAAATAATAAAAAAAAAACAAACAAAAAATTAGCAATTCTCAACATAAAATTTATAACCAGATAATTACAAAAAAATATAAAACCCGCCTGCACAAAAAAGATGAAAACAAGATCCCCTACATAATTATATAATTTTATGCAGTCGGAGGCACTTCACTAAATAGCGGCTACTACAAGACACCTTTTCACTAAATTTCATCAATATTCATTGAGTAGTCTTTAAGTAAAATGCCTGTGACATACGGACGGACAGACAGACATACAGACAGGCAGACAGACAAACAGACGGACATGACCAAACTATAAGGTTTCCGTTTTTGCCATTTTGGCTACGGAACCCTAAAAACGTGTAAAAATAAAAAGTCAATTTCAAACTAAAGAATAAAGACGCGGCGCACTTTACAAACATTCAAATCAGGAATATCAAATACACATATGCTTGGAGAACCATTTGTAAACGTCTCCATTCGACACGCCTAGCCGCTCATACTAACACAATATGGATGAACCTATATCGAGTCAGGATATTCTTTACATGCAGTCTTGAATATTCGATTTCTATTGGAATAATGGACTATTTCTCTCAGAATTTAAATGATTTTTTAAGAAACTATAGACCTAGTACCCTTACTTTTATTTTTTTTTTGTTTCAGATATATTTATTCTCTTTAAGAATTATTATTATACATTCACTTACAGAGAACTTATACACTTATTATTAGCTGAAGAGTTCGTTTGTTTGAACGCGATAATCTCAGGAACTACTATACCGAATTGAAAAAATATTTTACTGTTGGATAGCCTATTTATCGATGAAGGCTGTATGCTATATAACACCACGCTACGACTAATAGGAGCAGAGCAGCAATTAAAAATGTTGCAAAAACGGGGAAAAGTTACGCAGACGAATTTGCGCGGGTCATAAAATATACTGACGCGCAGGCATTCGTAACAAATGTAATTTAAGGCACTAAATGTACGTGAAGTAACAAATATATGAACTAATTACTTTCTCATAATCCTATCTACTTAAATTGCTTACATTACAAAATCAATTACAAATAGTTATGTTACAATAAATAATTTTGAATAATGATGGCAAAGATACTTAATCAAGATCAAATACGAACAGTAGCAAAATAAGTTTTTTTTCCAAAATTCAAAATTCTTTATTTACTTAGGATGCAAAACAACACTTGTGATACGTCGAGATTCTACATGTACATCTAATGCCAAGTTCGCAAACAATAGGTAAAGCCGGAGAAAATAACCTGAAAATAAAAACTCGCGGCCACTCTTTTCAAATTGCCAATTTTACAATGTTTGAATGTTTATAAACTTGGTACGGGGGTAAGATGCTGCCGCTAATATACTATACACCATGTTAAAGGACTGCTGCAAATTATATTATGAAAAAGTTGGAACATGAGATAAAATAAAATCAGTCTTATGCTTGTTTTTTCCATTCCGTGGCCTTAGGCAGTCCTACCTACGTTAGGCAGTCCTAGCTATCTAAATTTAATATAACTAGCAGCTGCTTTCTTACTCTCCCGTGGTAGAGACGGGAAACAAAAACTATGCATGAATTAAACATATTACAGCTGAATTAGAAATTGTTGTATGATAGTGAAAATCACATCAAAATCTGTTGCGTATTTTATAAGATCTAAGTGATGATCTACGCAAAACGGCTGGCAGGAGCTGGATGCGAGAAGCCGAGGATAGAACAAAGTGGCGTGCAATTGGAGAGGCCTATGTCCAGCAGTGGACTGCGATAGGCTGATGATGAAGTGTAGGTATGTACATACAGCAGGAAGCGACTTTGTTTTTAAACTATTAAAGATCAAAAACTGGTTACAAACATACTACTTGATGATATGCGTCAGACTCGTGAACGGGTGCTACTTGGAGTGGTTAGTCTTGTCATTATTATTATAAAGATTTATTTTTAATGAATGTTTCATAAATATTTGTATTTTATGTAGTTTTTCTTAGATGATACTAAATGCATGTTGCCTTTACCCTCTTCTAGAATGTTTGTAAGTTGATGCTGATTGTAATAATAATTTGCATTTTAAAAAAGTTGCCATGAGATTATATTGCCAAGTTCTATTATCACAGCCTTACTCTTGCGAACTTGGCATTAAATGTAAAATCATCTCATTGCAAATTTTACCAGACTTTTCTTGACTTGACTTTTACTATCGACTTTGACTTGACTTTGATAAACCCAACAGTAACTTCAAGACCTTATTTAGCTTAGTATCACAACATTTAATCGTTTTATTACACGTGGTACTTTGACGCTTTCGTTAAAGTACTTTAGCTAATAGATATTGTTTTAAAATCTTAAACCTTTAAACAGAAATAAAGAAAATAATGCTTAATTAAGTTACAAAACGTATATACGCAAATTGCTTCTGAAATAATTAATTTTAATACTATTGTAAGCATCCATTACCAAGATAATGATTGTATACCAAAGCAAAGCGAATTATTTAGTGATCATAATAAACTGAATGCTAAAGTAAAACGAATTATCTTTTGGCACCACTTGGAATCTGATGCCAAAATGGCCGTTTAATTTACCCAAAAGGCACTTATAGACAAAATTGGGTTTAAAAGCATGACGTTATCAAAATAAATAGTCAAAATCGTATCGCTAATCGCACAGTTACGTCCGCACCATATTTTCGGCATATAAATGAACTCATAACTCAGTACATATTCAGGTCAAGGGATCCTAAATCATATGCGGGGCCACACATTACTCCAGCAAAATTACCCTGTTGAAATTATTAATAAACTGTCATTCGTTATTATAATGGAGGGACGGCATGTATTATCTATCTTCCTCTATCTATATAAATAAAAACGAATAGCCAAATTTGTTGTAAAGAGCAATACAACAACATTGCTCTTTACAACAAACATGTAGTAAACAACTTAAGGACGGTTGGACCAGTTCAGCATTTTTTTCGTCACGCATTTGATCTGCTGATTTTGATGAAATTTGACAACATTCACGCTGGTAAAGCCTTTTTAAATAAAGAAACTTTTGCAAGTTACGTTATGTACAAAATTAAGGAACTCATCAATGTTCAAGGTAATAAAAAATAAGGAAAACAAAGTCATACCTGTAACTTTCTCAGCTCAATCAATGAAGCAGGAGTTTGAATTCCGAATTATCAACTCTTTTTTTGTAAGAAATTAAAATTAATCACCATAAACACAGCCATTAAGAAATAGAGCATAATAAAATGAACTCAATTGCAAAATAAAATATATTAAAACCGACTGCATAGGTGGGACCAGGGTAGGGGAGGTGGGGGGGGGGAGCTTGCAGAGGCACGTGCCCGAATTGTATTGAATTTCCTTTAACAGAGTCAATAGTCACCCCCCCCCCCCCCAGACTCGACTTAATGACCTTTTTTGGGGGAATTTGAGAATTTTGACGCTGGATCGGAGTGTTTAGGCAGGCAATTGTGATTGCCTCCTCGGTGGTGGTGGATAAGATGTACATGTGTTGAATCAAATATACCCTACGCGAGCATAGCATTATTAATACATACATAGCATTAGCATATGCGAGCGACTTACACTTGACCGGTTGAGTCAAATGTTGCATACCCCCCTCAGAACAAAGTTCTGGAACCACGCCTGCCCGTTTTCCCATGTGCCAGTGCCAAATAATGTCGGTATCGGGCATACACTAGGGTTTCTGTATTCTTGTAGGGATAACTAACAATGTTGGATTGTGGGTCCCACATTAATAGCCCCCTGTTAGCCACCTCCAGCTAACCTTAATTGTTTGTATTAGAAGTGGGTTCACGTTGGTAGTATAATGGGTAGGATTAGAATCATTTGGCTGCCACCGTTCGTAATTCTTAGCAAATCCGTTAGCTTGTTTATGAATCCTTTTTTTTTCTTTTTTCGTTACAACTCTTGTACCTAAAAATAATATCTTACCCATTATACTACCGACGTGAACCCACTCTTAACACAAGCCACTGAGTTTAACTGGAGGGGTTAACAGGATTGCTAGTAATATTGGACCACAATAACACATTGCTAGTTATCTTTCAAAAATAATAACATTCATTTCAAAGGTACACCTAGACAGAACAAATTGAGGATCACATAAATTTTTGCAACCCTTCGCCAAATAGCTTTGGTTTAATCGCCATTCGTATACTCAAATCAATCTATTGTCAGCTTAGAGCACGTTAATCAAGGATGGCGGGCCCTTCCGAACTTCAATCTCCCGAAGTACCGCCCGTAACACAAAATAATTGATACGATATCTGTTAGAGATATTCTGAGAACGATAAGTTGTGATTTGGTAAGTAACCAATAAAAGTGGAGGTCGAAAGATCATGAGATGAGTTGAGGTTAGCAAGTCTGTTCACAGATTGGTGAAAGTTTTTGCAAAATGCAACACCCTCCTTGCCTTGGAGATCTCTGTCTATTGTGTCAGATTTCCGTCACATCAAGCTATGAGAATCAGACAATACAGAAATGTACTGGAATATGTTCAAACACTTGTGAGTTATAATATCTGCTACTAAGTTGACTAAACTCTGATAAGTTTGCTGGTGTAACTGGAATCGATTAGAAGATTATTACTATCATTATCATTATAAATAAACGGCTGATATTCGTGGATTCGCTTAGAGGTCAGGTTCTTCTTTTTTTTGTTTTCGCGGCAGGTCCGTGCAAACTGGCGCATGCACGGTGCGCTCAAAGATGTCTGCGGCGCATGCACGTTGATGCGTTTCTAAGCGCAGCTCTCTATTTACCATAATGACAAGATTTTATCAGTTCGCACGGGCTTGTCGCAACAATGAAAAAAAATAGAACGTGAATAAGGGCCCAGAGCAGAAAAGCCTAAACATATAAGTTGATAGACAATTTGACAGTGACCGAATGACACTTTTTTATTAAAGTGAGATAAGGAAGAGAGGTAGTATTTTTCTTTATCTGTGCGTTTCTGAGACTTAACGTAAACATTCTCAAATTACGACATCAAACCCCTTTTTAAATAGCCAATAACTACCTAACCAACATACAAAGGTAAAAGCAGTAAAAAGAGTATTTTACTGCACTATTACTTAAATAGTCCACTCAAGATTTTTATATGAAAAATACGATACACAAGGGCCATTTCAACCAGCATTTACGACTAACAAGTAGGTTAGCTTTGTCAACTCAAACTTAAGAGGCATTTTGGCCAAGGTGCTTTCGGAAAAAAAACGCCATAATTCCTTCAAAAGTGCCACAAAGGTTCTCCAAGATATTATCCTTTTAAAATGTCCGAAGCACGTACACATTTTACTCCGGACCATATAATGTGGGCCGTTTTCTCAAGTGAGGTCCAGCCCTCATTATTTTTTGAGGATATCATTTGCAACACAGCGGTTTCATTGTTTGTAAGTAAGCCTTTTTGGTAGATTTTTTAGCATCCAGGTTTGTGTTGGCTGTGTGTGATAATAGAACGACCGATTCTAAATGTTTAATGTGGCTCTTTGTCTTGTTTTTATTGTCTGCCTGAATTTGTTCTTTTTTGCCCCTGTCGCAAAATGTGGATTTTTTATAAGTTTAACGCGTGTATCTGTGTGTCAATTTGTAGCATCGTAGGCCCGATTTGATTGGCAGATTTAGATGAGTTAATTTTTCAAAGTAAGTTATTTTATTTAGGATGGTCATTTCAAGCCTTTTTTTGATAAAAATCCATTTAGCTGTTTTGTTGTCGTGTTTATTATTTATGTTTTTTTTTATTAATCTACTTTTATAAAAATGAATCCCTATTTCCCTTGGTCACGAGATAAGTAGAGAATTACTTTACCGATTTCATTGATTCTTTTTTTTTATGGTGTTCTTTTACTCCGCAGAAGGTACTTACAAAATAACAGGGCGGTACAAAGTTCGCCGGGAAAGCTAGTTAAAAATATTTTAATCTTTAATTCTTTAACAATACTTTAGTCGTTGAAGCCATATATTATTTCAATATGCGATAACGTTGTACCAATGCATCAAATCTTTGACTGACAATACATCAGGTGAACCATGCTCATTATGTTCTGTTCACGCTAACAAAATCAGGGTACTCTTGTGTTACCGACAATACAAAAAGCTACTTTCTATTTAAAGTCTTATTTCGAAGTAGTCTCCTTGAGGACGTTCGCCTTTTCATCTAGTATCGCGAAAACGCCTTTAATGCACAGGCTGAATATATTAAGCTGCGCCAAGACTAAGCCCTGAACAAAGAGCTTAGTATACATACTAGCTGTACCATAGCTGCATATATTATATAATTTGTAAGCCTATAAACTTCAAATGAAATTTTGCAAATAGATATAAATCTAACAACGGGCTGTTCAAGCAAATATTTTAATAAATTTATTGCATGAAATTATTTCCTAATTAACATCTTTCATAATTACAAAAGCTTTGTGAAATCCTGAAATAATTAAGAAAAATGCAAATATAAGCTTTAAGGCCATTCTAAATGAATTACGCCTGGCATTATTCAGATATATTGGCTTATTATGTAACCAAACGAGATTTGGTAGAATTAAGCTCTTTGGACAAACATTCTAAGACACTGCCGGGGATGCAGAAGGCAACACACCCATCTAAATCTATACTAATATTATAAAGCTAAAGAGTTTGTTGGTTTAAACGAATCTCAGGAACTATTAAACCGAATTGAATAATTCTTTCACTGTTGGATAGTTCATTAATCGAGAAAGGCTAGAGGCTATATAACATCACGCTCGACCAATAGGAGCGCAGCAGCAATAAGAATTGTTGCAAAAACAGGGAAAATTTACGAAGTTGCGCGGGACAGCTAGTTGATTATATTTAGGAGCAGAACCCCGGTGGGTTCACACATCTTCGATCTGTGAATCACCAGGAATGAAATAGTAAGTGAAATCCCTTTAAACAACTGTAGAGTTTTTAGCCTTTATAGAAATGATTCAACTGCTTGAAGGAGAGATTAATAAAAAACCGGACAAGTGCATGTCGGGCCACGCACAATGTACGGTTCCGTAGTCTCCCCCCCCCCCCATCCGAATAATGTGGCTTAAGAAGTGGGTTTTCTGTTGTTTTTGTTTTATACTTACAACGTTATTTTAGTTATATAAAAACCTTAAAAACTTATTACTCGGATACAGAATTTACTTTGAAGTTATACAAGTTATAATAAAAGTTCTAAAGCTAGAATTAAATTCTAGTTATGAATTATATGAAGATTAATTAACCAAATGAGTAAGGGTTTACTACCTATCTCAGGGTCGATACGACAGTGTGCCTTTCTTGGTGGTCTGGCGAAGCCGTTTTAGACGAGATGTGGAATCACTTAGCTTGTACGTCGCAGGCTGGTAAGCGAGAACCGAAAACTCGAGCTAGTTCTGGCAGGTAGTGTAACCGTGTGGAGTGGCGATTACTTATGTTATGTTTGCAAGTTGTGAGGAGCAGTTTGCTGAAGTTTTTCAAACATCAATTAAAAAACTGGAAAAGAGCATGTCGGACCATGCTTAGTGCAGGGTTCCGCAGCCTTGAGTATTTGCATCAACAGAAGAGCGTATGTTCATGGCATTTACGTGCATTTACGCCTTTTTGTTGAAAAACACAGTTTTTCGTTAATAACATAATGACAGTATATCGATCATGCGCGTTTATTGCGCTACCTTTGTGATTTTTTGCGTATTTTTTTGTCACACTGTTTAAGGGGTTTAATAAGGGGGAGAGACACAATTTATGCAACTTTCGAATTGGTTACCTCCAACAAAAATTAAGTTTATTTTTTCAGTTTCTGTTACGTGTATTTATTTACTTTTCCCCCTGAAAAAATATTTATTTTTTATTATTTAGCTATCAAAATAAGTAGAAGCAACCACATGCCACCTTTTCAACAAATTTCGTGAATATTTATCGCGTAGCCTTTGAGTAAAATGCCTGTGACATACAGACGGACGGACAGACAGACAGACGTTCCCTTTTTGCCATTTTGGCTACGGAACCCTAAAAATGAGTGTCATTAAGATGGCGTCGGCTATAGACCACCGACTCAAGGACAATTAGTTTATTTACTGTTTAGTCGTTATAAGATACTTATCTGTTTGAAGTTTATTATAAAATTAATAATAATAATATTTTGGGACAACTCACACAACGTTATCAGAATCCAAACTAAGCAAAGCTTGTAATATGGAAACCAGACAACTGATAAATGATCAGTTGTCTGTTATGCTATGTTATAGATAAATACTACACAGACACAGAATAACCATCGCGCATCGCACAAAGTTTTATCCTGGGTGAGGTTCGAACCCACGACCTGCGGCTTAGTAGTCAGGGTCAGTAAGCTTCAGACCAACAGGCCAGTCTCTTAAAATAATTATTTCTTAATTAATTATTTGGTTTTAAAAGTTGTTGCAACCTGACACAACAATCGAAATAGATTGGCAGACTACACCATCAAAAAGAGAGAACTGCAACAATAGGAATTACTGACAGGCACTCTCACTAACTGCGTGGTAAGCACCTTCGGACCCTTGAATTGGAAAATTCCGCTTCTACGAAGTAAACTTGACATGTGTTTCAATATTTTTTTTTTGTTTTTGAAATGCTGTAGTTTGAATATTTTTTATCTGACAATGAGCCTGACTGATTTATTGAATAGCGTTTTGCAGTTTGATATAATTGAAAAACCGAGCGATATGCTACGGTTGTTATAATATAGAGAACATATTCTTATTAGTATAGTTTGTGAGCTGCTTCGTTCGATTTTCGCCTCTGTGGCGCAGGGGGGGGGGGAGGTGATTCCGCCTGCTACGCAAGAGGTCGTGGGTTCGATCTCCACCCAGGATAAAACTTTGTGTGATGAGCATGATGTTTTATTCTGTGTCTGGGTGTTATTTATCTATAATATTTATGTATTTAGAAATATATAAGTATGTTTATCAGTTGTCTGGCTTCCATAGTACAAGCTCTGCTTAGTTTGGAATCAGATAGCGTTGTGTGAGTTGTCCCAAGATATCATTATTGTTATTTTTAGACATGAAAAACGCGGGGCAAGTCATTTTCAGATTAGTTTATAAGAAAAGTGTACCTATTTTCTCTGTAAATGATACTTTCTATGTCTTTTGAGAAAATAAATGTCTTTAAATTGAAGGATTCCATCTGTGTACTTGCAACTGCCTTTACTAATTGCAAACGTTTATACTAATTTAATTTTGTAGTGAAAATGTAAATAACAAGACTCAATTTACTGGGCCGTTTCAGCACCTTTTTTATATGACCGTAATACATTATGGTTAATCCTGACTTAAACGCGTATCTTTGTCTCGGAGAGTAAACAACGTAGATTATATTATGTTAAATGGTCTAGAAATGACGGGTTTGGACTACGGGCTTTAGAAAAAAGACATCATTTTTTTTTTATATTATGATTTTTTGGACTCTAAAAATAAAGGTTATTTATTTTATTAGAATGACTACAAATGTTATTTTTAAGATTACTAGCAATGCTGGTTTGTGGTCTCAGATTACTAGCAATCCTGTGAACTCCTCCAGCTAAGTTTATTAGCTTGTGTTAGGAGTGGGTTCACGTCGGTAGCATAATGTTCGAACCCGCGACCTCACGATTGCGAGACCGATGCCTTAGCGATTAGGCAACCGTTGCTTCTGTGTTTTATTTATTATTCAATATCACCTAGTAAAAACTAATTAATGTGACCAATGGGTTAATTTGCTTCGTCATCATGCTACTTTTCCTTATTCAGCCTATAGACACGCCTTATTTTTGAGCAAAGACAATGGTAACCCTTTCGGAATAATCCTGACCATTCGATTCAGTCCCAGCTGCTTTACTATATAAATATGCATAAGACGAGTAGTAGTGGCCTGCCCCAGCTTAGTCTTGGTAGGTTGCGAGTTCAAAACATGGGTTTTCGATTTTTAGTAGACTGAAAATTGACTCTGAAGATTGATTGGTCTTAATCGTGTGAATAATTTAAGGCAAAAAACCTTGTTTATTGCCCGACGTTTCGAAGGTATTGCAATGGGTAGACAGACGTGACACGCGATTAAGACCCGTAGTATATTTAATTTTATAACCATAATGCCGTTATTGTTTTAAAACTTTCACAATTTTATTCAAATCTATATTAATATAATAAAACTGAAGAGTTTGTTTGACCGTGATAATCTCAGGAGCTAAAGATCCGAAGTAAAAAAAAAAATATTTTACTGTTGGAGAGCCCATTTATAGAGGAAGGTCTTAGACTATATAACATCACAATGTTGCAGAAACGAGGAAAATTTACGGAGACGAAGTTGCGCTGATCAACTAGTTAGGTTAGTACCTTTATATAATTCACGCTAGTACCGTCTGCGTAAATTTTCCCCGTTTTTGCAACTTTTCTCATTGGTCTTAGCGTGTTGTTATAGCCTTCCCCGATAAATGGGCTATCAAACAGTGAAATCATTTTTCAAATCGGTCCAGTAGTCTTGGAGCGTATTCAATGCAAACAAACAAAGAATCAAATCTTTCCTCTTTATTTAGTATGGATAACCATTATGCCGTTTCAATTCTTTTTCATTTCTACAGCATAATAATCTGAGCTAGAAAATATTAGCCAACATTAACCCGTTTTTACTTCCCTTGCATATTTTCCAACTCATGCCACTTTCCACTCATTGTAGCACATTGAGCTGAAATACTTCACGTTTCTGTTTGCAATGAGATCAGTTGGGAATTTTTAAGTACATCATTACATACTAAGCTTACTAGAACCTATTCGAACATTTTTAATTATTGGGAGTTAATTTCAAGGCTCTCATGTGTCTGATAAACAAGTTACAGATTAAGTTTGTAAAATGTTATTGAAACTTTTTTTACTAGGTATTTTATATAAAACAGACTTGTAGTTGTAAAGTTAAGCATACCTCTGTTCCGATGGCTTAGTCGCATAATATCTCTTTTGCAAAATGTACCCTTCCCAGACTGTCTCTTTTTTATAAAATCGAGTTACATTACGAATCGAATTCGAGCAAGCGATATTTTGCCAAAAAGACATAATGCGACTAGGCCGTTCCGTTCCGATGATAAGTGCTTAACGCGCGTTATTAAGCAAGCAATTTAACTTATGTTCTATTTTACTGTATGTTCGTATGATGATCGCTTAAATAAAATTGATGAAATGTGAGCGAGCTGTGGCAACATGTGCGGCCACCCACAACACACCTCTAATTGTAAGGTAAGTATACACTTGAACGTTACTAGTAACCAGTAGCGAAGGGTTCAAAAAATTCTAAGGTAGCCTGACACCATATATCTATCTTGTATCATATATTATCGGAACAACAATTTGTGGATCACATAAAGTGGTGTCCCATATGGCAATCGAACCCGACCTCTTGCGTTGCAGTCTGGCATACTCCCACCTCTCCACAGAGGCAGTCTTGTTTTGTTACAATCTGATTTTAAAAACCAAAGTATTTTCGTGAAACGTTTTATCGAAGAAAGGCACAAGTCGCGCGTAACGGGAATATTCGTACACAAGACAGAAAGAAATGTTACAGTTTACCTGTAACATTCTTCACTCGCCTTACAATTTGCCTGTAATTACGTTGAACACAGCATCGAGCATTCGCAAGAACATGGACATACTTGAGGAAACTGAGCATTAGCCTGTATTACCTTTCGTAAGAATGTTATGTAATGTAACGCTCTAGCAAATGCTGTAGTGTATACTCACCTGTACATTTGTCATTAATGAAATTATTTTAACAATTCATCACAAGCACAAACCAGCCTAGTTGATGTTGCTCTAAACTTTATTGTGACAGGCGTCAAGAAAGCATTCACAACCAGCTTGCTCACTTAGTTACTGAACAACTTACACGGATCGCTTGTGCTGTTAAAGTCAACTGTTTGGGCAGGCACTGTCAACTGCTACAACAGTTGTTTTCAATTAATGAACGCATCCGTCGTCAAATCTTCTAAGAAGAAAAAAAAAATGGTTCTGTTGAAGTAGGATTGAAGGGCTTAGAAGATGTCTTTGATAAACTAAGCTGTTGTTATTTCACAGCTCCGCGTTTAGTATGTAAAAATATTATTAATATTTTGGGACAATTCACACAACGCCATCTGATCCCAAACTAAGCAGAGCTTGTACTATGGAAACCAGACAACTGCTAAACATACATAAATAACATCCCAACACAGAAAAAACTATTGTGCTCATCACACAAAGTTTTATCCTGGGTGAGGATCGAAACCACGACCTCCGGCTTACCAGTCAGGGTCACTAACCACTAGATCAACAGGCCAATAAAAATATGACGGCGCAACATATGGCAACACTTGACATTCACTGTCATTTACGTCGGAAAAGAATGAGGGTAGTTGATCATTCTTGCGGAACGTCACATGGACGTGATGGCGGGGCGGCCATCTTGTAGGCAGTTTGCCGACGCGAGCCGTTTGCGCACCACGTGCCCGACGAATCGCTAATTTCCGACCCGATCATTTTATTTTTTCATATAGTGATATGTGGAATCAATTATTAGCTATTTAATTTAGACGCGTCTAGTATTATTTCGTTTATCAAATTATCTGTGGTGAAATTAAGATTTAAATTTAAATAATAATGGTAAAATCTAAACCTAGTGATCTTCCGGTGTTCGTGAACGATGGCAAGCTATAACCTGCGGCATCCTGAGCCTACAAATACATAATATATTGTTGTCGCCGTCCGTACTCGCAATAACATAATAGTATGTTAAAATAATCGCTGTATTGATTTATATAATTTAGACGTTAATAAAATGATTTTGTAGGTTGGCAACACTAGATATCGTTCGATACAGCAGTGTCGTCACGCCATCTTGACAGTTTGAAATATAACCGTCCATGGAGGGGCGACATTTTAGCTGTTTAATCATTTTCAAATTGTGAGTCAGTTGAGTTTTGATATTCGAACAGTTAACATCTATATTGTGATCTATTGTGATTTAGTGTGAACAATAAAAGTGTTTTGTGAAGTACAGCCTTTGTTTTACAATATCATTATAATTAACTTTAAATTATAATAAAATTTTACGCAAAACGGCTGGCAGGAGCTGGATGCGAGAAGCCGAAGATAGAACAAAGTGGCGTGCAATTGGAGAGGCCTATGTCCAGCAGTGGACTGCGATAGGCTGATGATGATGTAATAACGTTATATTTGACATGCTCACAACAAGCCTTTTCATTTGATACGTTACAAGATACAGTTAGTTTATTAAAATACGGTTAGTTTAAAAACAATCTAGTTTCCCCCCCAAAAGTGGCTCTCAAATTGAAAAGTCTTATATTTGGGTCACAGAAATACATATATGTACTAAGAGAGCAAATTGAGTGTGAAAGAAGGATAGACAGAAATACGAGTGATCCTATATGGGTTCCGTTTTTATCTTTTGAGGTACGGGACCCTAAAAAAGTATAGATTGGTTACATAAACAACATTCGATCTTAAAAATCCAATTAAAAAATCATATCTCAACTATACCTATACATATATCCGCTACCCAGTCCCAACCCAAAATGGCGCTAATACCATGGCCGTCACCGTACATCTGTCAAATTGACGTCAAACGTCGGCCGGGAAGGATACGAACGATATATCTTTAGAATTATGTATTAAACCTATTTAAATATATATATATAATTGTTTGTTGATAAATAAGCTATGAGAAAAAATATAACTTTGCACATACCACCTTGTAGAATTTTATCAATTGGAAGTTAAAGGCGCGTCACGTGATTTTTTCTCCTTTTATTTATAAAAAAAATCATAAATAATAATAAAAGCCATTAATTCAAATACTAAATAATTTATACGCAATAATATAAACCACTAAACAATAATCAATCATAAAAACAACCCACCTCATACATTTTTTTTACACCACCAGCCCACTTAAGACCGGCACTTAAGTACCTGATAAGAACGACCCGAAACGTAAACAAAAAAAATATTGTTTACTTTAAACTTCAATTGTAGCGTGCCTCGAGGTTCGAGTGGCTATAAATCTTATCTTAATAGCTTCAGTCGGTCTTTGTTCGTAACATAAACAGTTCCAAGTGCTATAATATTTATTATGTAAACAAACGAGTTCCAGCTAACTCGATATAGCGATAAGAGTCTTGTAATATGATACCAAAATGGAGGGTCTCACACTATTGCGTATTTATCGTAATTTATACAATTTTATTTTGCATGTTAATGTATATTCTTTAATTAAATGTTATTTACTAATTAAAAAATACAAAAATAGAGATGTTTTATACGAAAATATTAGAAAAATCACTGGTATTGCCTCGGCCCCTCGGACCCCCGGGGGTCCCTGAATTTCGTTTTTTTTTTATTTTTAAGTTTACGAAATATCTAATCGGAGTAATTCAAATGAAATGAGTGATAAGTCTAAAGATATGTATGTTATCGGTAATAGTAACAACAGTTTCCAGCCACAAGAATGTTTTTGTTATAAAAACAATAAAACAATACGATTTTTTTTTTTTTTGTTCAAAATGGCGGCCAATTTACGATAAAATGTAAAATTTGTATCCAAATCGTTATTTGAGACGTTGTGTTTGTATTAAAAAGTGTTTATGACTTACCTGTCGATGTTTTTATCACAGTATAACACTAAAACAACACAGTTTCACACTGACTACACCCTTCACAAACAACACAACAACACACAATACCATATTGTATAAAAGCGCGCCTACGGCAACTAAATACAGACGAAATAAACAGGTTTAATATGAAATTATGGTGTAACTGTGGTATTATTATGCATCTTTATCCAAGGATCTAACATTCTGCCAAGTTTGAAAAGGATAGGTGCAGGTTTAGTAGGTTTGTTTGAACTTTAAAATATAGTCGTACCGCGACCTCCAGGAGGTCGCGGACAGTCATGGGTATTTTAGTCGCGACCTCCTGGAGGTCGCGGACAGTGAGAGAAACCTACTCTAAAATATTTTTTTTCTTTATTTTTTTATTTCACTTTCGGCGTAAGTGATATACTCGTATGTATCCATGCAAAATTACAGCCTTCTAGCATTAACAGTCTCTGAGCCAGGTGCGGACGGACGGACGGACTGCCACGGCCTTCCCGGCCCCCCGCCAGCTATGGTTGATGTTGAGTATGTGAAAATTTACGGTAGTAGTATATATAGTGAATGAAAAGGAAAACTATTACAGCTAAGACTGCTTCAGAAGTTTCCTACGAATTCCATTGGAAATTATTATTCAGTAGGTATAACGTTGTACGTATGAAACAAAAACAACAGAAAACCCACTTCATAAGCCGCATTATTCGAATGGGGAGGGGGGGGGGGGTGTTACTACGGAATCTTACATTGTGTGTGGCCCGACATGCACTTGCCCGGTTTTTACTTAAAACATCGTTGGTTATCTATAAATCAAATGATTTTGTTATTTATTTTTGACTAGCTATCAATATCACCTTTCATTCAAAATAATTTTAAAATTATACTTAAGTTCGTAAACTTTCGCGATTTGTACACATTTAAAGAATTTTATAAGCTACGGGTTTTAATCGCGTAAAAAAAATATTTTAACCTTTACCTTTTTTTATTGCCCGACGTTTCGACCGTATTATAACGGCCGTTGCAATACGGTCGAAACGTCGGGCTATTAGTTAATTATTCAGATGTAAGATAAAGAAAATCTTTATATTAGAAAAGTGAAAAAATCAAAGTGATCGTTTTAATTCAATTAAAGGAATAGAGATAGAACAAAAGTTTTTATGCTGAAGTTTAGAATTACAGATAGAAACGTCGTTACGGTATCGAATCGATGGTTGAACGCAGTGGAACAAACGGCCAAGTTAGTTTTAAAACAAAGCTGCAGTTAGTTTTATTTCCTAGAATATACACAGACTTGTTTTGTTATTTAGTTACGGATATTATCTAGTCTGTTTCCATACAACTTGAAATAGAAACGTGTGTTCAATTTTTTGTAGTGGATTATCCATGGCTTATGTCAGTCGGCATCAATCAGCGCACGAGCGTAGACACGCTCACTTAGATTGCGAGTTATCTATACCTACCCCCAAAAATTAGTATAACTCTATTAAAATGGTGAAGTGTGTTAAATGTGTAAAATTAATTAATAATAAGTCCCCCGGGCTACAATGTGGAAAGTGTAGTAAGTGGCTCCATGCTGCTTGTGCATTAATAACCCCGGATCAATTGCTTGTGTTTAACTCAACTGACTCCGTAGATTGGAAGTGCAAAACCTGTGCCGGTGGTAGCAAACCGAAACGAGTATCGTGCATCATGCCTGAAAATGAGTGCGAAGAAAATTCGGACACCGAACATGCCCAAACACCCAGTAACAGCAGTACTATGACACAACAAATGATACGGGAGCTACGTGTCGAGGTGAGAGAAATTATCAGAGAGGAACTACAACGCTCATTGAAATTCTACTCGGATAAAATTGATGAATACGAGTTGAAGATTAAAACCTATGAAACCGCTATGAAAGACGTGGAAAATAAGTGTACTGACCTCCAAAATCATCTCAAAAATATGAACATCAGACATGAGATTCTCGAAAATAAAACTAACCAACTTGAGCAGACCAGAATTTCAAACCAACTAGAAATATGTGGAATCAAAGAGACAGAGGGAGAGAACACGGTCGAAATCGCAAAGAAGATCGCCATGAATATTTCGCAAAATCCAGAAGATATAGTCAAAGTATACAGAAAAAAGAATACCCGCAAAAATGTGCCGAAACAAAAATTACCGTCTGCTATAACAGTGATTCTGCGAGAAGGAAACCGGGATATCTGGCTGGAAGCTGCGAAATCAAAAATACTATCTGTCGCTAGCGTAGGACAAAACGGATCGGACAAAGTATATCTTCGCGAGAGTCTGACACCAGCTACCGCCTTCTTGTTATGGAGAACTAAAGAAGAACTCAAAGGCAAATTCGACTATATATGGTGCAAACACGGCAATATTCTTATCCGCAAAAACGAAAATGAAAAAAATATACAAACAATACGTTCCCTACTAGACATTGAAAAGGTAAAATCATCGCATAAAATGTAAGTACCTAATCTGATTTTATTTTTCCCCTTCTTTTATTCTAAATGTTATAATTAAGCATTTACAAACACTTTGATATAACGTAATGGACACAACTTATCATAATATAAATGAGTTAAATTGTCAAACATGGGATGATTTTACCTATAAAATACCAGATGCCGAAAATGGTTTGTTTATATTACATGTAAACATAAAATCAATCAAAAAAAACTTTGCGCAGTTAGAATATACTGTCCTGAATAGCAAATACACAGTTCATTTAATATCGATAACCGAAGCTAATATAAAAAATGACATAATGCAAATGTATGAACTACCTGGCTATATAATGTATTCGGAATTAAGAACTCACAGAAAAGGAGGTGGAGTGCTGTTATATGTGCACAATTCCATAACATTTGACAGACATAACAATTATTGCGTAAAAGAATTCGAATACATCACTGGAGAGATAAAATCCGGTACTAATTTCACAATGGGAGTCAGTGTTATCTATAGACCCCCTGACACTAATAAATCTCGTTTTGTTTTGGAACTGCACACATTATTATCATCTTACACTGTCAAACAGAATTATTTAGTTATGGGCGATATGAACATTAACATCAAAATGATTAACACTGATACCAAACGTTATTTGGATTCATTGTGCACCCTTGGTTTTATAAGCGGAATAAACTCATACACTCGCAGCGAAAAATATCGAAACCGCATAACCGAATCATGCATCGATCATATGCTTATCAGAAACGTAAGTTCTAATATTTTTACGACGGCGGTAGTTCACAGCACACCGGCCGACCACTGCATTACCGGCTGCGCGATCACAAATGCGCCTGGTGGGAGTAACCTACGAGTATATTCTCAGAATAACGAAATCGCGATTATTAACGAACAGATGGTACGCAGTGAACTTAGTAGTGTTGATTGGAAAGCATTATTACAGTATACCGACCCAAATGAAATTGTAAATGACATTTATACGAAATTTGCTGATATATACAATAAAAGTAAAATAACTTGTACAATTAATACAAATAATAGGAAATCCTGTAGCTGGGTTAATGAAAAGTTGAAAAAAATGTGTAAAAAACGTGATGAATTGTATGATATATGGTATAGAGATAAACCAAATCCGGAAAAGAGATTATTATATAACAGATATAGAAATAAAACAAATAAATATACACAATATATAAAAAATAAAAAAATTATGTCCGAGGTGTCTGAAAATTTTGGTAATACTAGAAAACTGTGGTCTATAATAAATAATTTAACAGGCAAAATAATGCAATGCGTGGACGATTTTTTACTAAAACATTTTAAAACAAATCCTATTACCTTAGCAAATAGATTTGCTACAGAATTTGATAAAAATACTAAAATTATTAGTAACTTTTGTAATAATAACATTTTAGACCAAACTTCATACCAACTGATTCCGGATAGATCGATTAGAGTTAAACCAGCATGTGAGGAACAGGTGAAATATATTATCGAACATATACACCGTAAAAAAAGCCCAGGGTATGATGGAATCCGAGCCAAAGACATTTTGTATGCCTCGGACCATTTAATACCGATCATTACACACTTAATAAATAGTTGCTTAAAGACTGGCATATACCCTGATCTTTTGAAAATAGGAGTGATAAGACCAATCTATAAAAAAGGTAAACATGATGATTGTAATAATTATCGTCCCATCACTATACTCTCATGTATCGATAAAATTTTGGAAAGATATCTAAGTAACCAAATCAATGTATACTTGCAAAACAACAACATTGTTAATAAAAATCAATTCGGCTTTCAAAAAAACAAAAGCACAGTTCAACTTCTGTATAAATTTACAAACGAAATAAATAGTTATTTGAATGATAACATGCATGTACTAGCACTATTTATTGACTTCAGCAAGGCATTCGATATGCTCAATTATGATGTGCTTTTTGACAGACTGTCGCGAAATGGTATACAGGGTCCCCTACTCGATCTACTGAAAAACTATCACAAACACAGATACACGACTGTAAAAATCCTAAATCAATATAGCAAAAAAATCTTAACTTCTAAAGGCACGGCTCAGGGGTCCATAATTGGGCCTACTGAATACTTATTATATGTAAATGACATGACAAATGTAATACATTCAGGCTCGGTATACCAATTCGCGGACGATACATGCTTGTTAGTCGCTCACAAAGATATCGACATTGCACAACAATCTCTGCAGTCCGACTTCAACCAGCTGTGTAAATGGGCACACGATGTGGGTCTAGTAATAAACGCACAAAAAACAAAAATCATTCACATACGCTCATCACACAATAAAGTGGCGACCGAACCCGTAATCGTGGCCCACGAGCATGACTGCTTGCATAAGGCTGCTAGTAGTTGTAAATGTTTAACACTAGAAGTTGTTGACAAGCACATGTATATTGGTCTCATCATTGACAGCCGACTTTGCTGGGGTCCACATAAAGATCATATATGCAATAAATTGAGGTCCCTTATTGGCAAATTTAGCATATTAAGAAATCAGCTTCCATACAAAATACTCAGGATGTTATACATGGCGCTAGCGGACTCTGTTGTCAGTTATGGACTAAGCAGCTACGGTAGAACGTATATTACATACTTGAATGAGATCTATCACTTTCAATTAAGATTATTGAAAATTATAGTTCCCAAACATATAAAAAGAAAGTGTAAAGATAATGAAATTGAACTTTTTAGATATTGTAATGTAATGAATATATATGAAAAATTTGAATTTAATACACTTACAGAAAATTTTAAACCCGAATTATTAATTGAAAAGATAAGACCGAATTACTTAAGAACATTAGAAGTTAAAAATAAGTTTAAATTACCTAAGACTCACAATTTGTACGGTGAAAGAATTGATAACTTTATAATTCCTAGCCTTTTGAATAAGCTTCCGTACAAATTGCAAACATTGTACAAAACTGTTCAGAAATCTTTTAAATATAACTTAAAAAAGTACTACCTACCTTATATAAATAACTAGCGGTCCCGGCTAACTCCGTGCCGCAACGCATTTTTTGTGTTAATTTTTCCAATTTTTGAATAGTTATTCTGCCATTTGGGACGGAGACAAATCCAACAAATCAAAGATCATGAAAATCGCCCTACCCATTGTTGAGTTATAAGTGTTGGAACAAACCCGACTTTGTTTTATATAATAAATATAGATATAGAAAGATAGATATAGAAAATGTAAAAATAAATTGTATATTGCACGGCTCCTGTTACCCAGATAGACCCTGTGAGGTCTTCGTGGTACAGATATTGTGTAAATAATTGTATTATTATGCATTTAAAAAAAATAAAAAAAAAAAAAAAAATGTACTGCAGTTTCACTAAAACAAATTTCATAACATTATCTTACTACAATTGGTAATGTGAAGACGAATGAAAGTTTGTTACTCAATCACGCCAGAATGATTGAGGGACAATGAAAGGCTATAATAGCATATAGAGATAAATGTCCTGTTCGATTAAATGTTAGGATATTTTTAAGCTATTGCGTAGCTTTTATCGCGGGCTCGGGCTTTGAGCGCGGCGACCGAATCAAGAAATTCCGTAACGAAAATAAAACCTAATACCCCCCACTCCACCTATCATGTAGGTCGGCCGAGCGTTCGCTTAACGTATATGTGTATGGTACGACTGTACGAAGCTCGCACGGATCGAGACGAGCTGCCCCGAAATGTAATGGAAAAAAAAAAAAAAACTTAAGAAAAAAATGTTTTTTCTTTGTGTGATGAGCACGATGGTTTATTCTGTGCCTGGGTGTTATTTATCAATATATATATATATAAGTATGTTTATCAATTGTCTGGTTTTTTTTAAAATACAAGCTCTGCTTAGTTTGGGATTAGATAGCGTTGTGTGAGTTGTCCCAAGATAATACTATTATTATATTATTATGGATACTTAGTGACCTTTAAATTTAGTACTAAGATTTTTAGTAACATTTAACCTACCTTACAAACTTCAAATATCTTTATTTCGTAAAAATAAGTCCATGATTGTTTGAAACCATCAAAAATATTTATAAAATTATGATTTGTTTAAAAAAAAAAACAATATTATGTGAGGCGGAAGTTCCAAGTGACCTAATGAGAAGAGCTACCAAGAAACTCATGGGCCACTCTTTTAAAATCATCAAGATATATTACAAAATGATTTTATTGAACAAACAAGAGTACATAACACCCATAAATTTACCCACACTTTAACATTACAATTAGTTTAATAATAACATAATTTGAAACGTGACGTGCATGGTTTCTCATCTATAGATACGAGTATATTATCGTCTAAGGTTAAATTAAACGTAAGTAAATACATATACAAAATAGTACTAGAACCCCAAATATCTTATTAGACTAATTTGATAACAATTTCTGTACAGAATTGCTTTAGAAACCAGCCTGTATGAAATCGGATTGTTCGCGAAACACCTCACAGACCTGTTCTACAAGGAACACTATATTCGTATAGCACTAAGAGAGAAATATAATTTTCCTTTAGAATAAACTAGCTGACCCGCGCAACTTCGTCTGCGTAAGTTTTTCCCGTTTTTGCAACATTTCTTATTGCTGCTCCGCTCCTTATTTCTCCACTATTTATGGATGTTATTATACATATAAACGTTCCTCTTCAATCACTCTAGTTAATAAAAAAAACGCATCAAAATCCTTTGCGTAGTTTTAAAGATATAAGATATAAGCATATAGGGACAGAGAAAGGGACTATATAGTGAAATACACAGTATACAGAGGTGAAGAGAACAATACAAATTACACTTGTGTTTGAAGAACGCGTTCCGAATAACGTTTGTCACGTCTAACCTCGTGAATTTCAATAACCATGTCAACTTATGGTGGACTTTCTGCAGTTAACTGATTCATAGAAAATATGTAGATTTTAAAATATTACCTATCTTAAAAAAGCTCACAGATCAACAGTCGCCTCACTAATAAAAGAATAATGATAAAGATTTCAATATAACAGATAGCAAGCTTCAACGGACAATATCATTTAAAAGCTCTGATATCAGGTACCCAGTTTTTTTCACTAAAGACTGAGGATTTCAATCAGACTATTCCGCTGTCGTAGTTTTAACAAAGGAATAAAAATCATTGTTGAGTAGAAATTGGAGCCCAAGTAATACTTTGAAAGATGCAACTTTTATTTAAAAGAACCGCTAGAGGAGAAGTGTTGAAAAATAAAATAGGCAGAGAAAGCTCTAGAAATAACAAGCATTTGTAAGTCGCAAGGTTTATGAAGTATAAAAGTACATTTTCTTTCAATTCGTATTCAAATGTAGGCAGACGGCGACGCCGCGGTTTTTTAATAAGATTTGCTTATTGTGATAGACGAGTTAGTCTTAAAATTTTTTTATACAACAAAATGAAGAGACGGGCACGTCGTGCGTCGGATTGTACGTCACGCTAGCCCATAGCAATGTCAGTGCCACCTAAATCCTTCTTTGGCACCACCACCATTTTGGCAAATGTCACCGCACCGCGCACCTCATTTGAGACATTAGTTCGTAAATCTCATTTGCCCAGTAATTACACTTGCTACAGTGCCCTTCAACCGAAACATAGTGATACGTTAACATTACTATTTCACCAAAGAGTAACTGACATTGTTGTGGTACCGACCAATACCTCCCTTACATATTAATTCACATTGTGAGCTAGATAAAGATAGATTTTTAGTTCAGCGTGAACTTGTAATAACCGCCTAACTTTTTTTTTTCTAAGCAGGTTTTCTCAAACAATTATATTGATTTGGTATAATGGAATAAACATGTATCTGAAACAAATTAGCTCATCATTGTTCGCTCAATTTACAGATTCAGGTTTGAGATTGAGATAACAAATATTGTCGAATAACAGTTTTGCATCATCATCATCATCATCACACACTAACTGCCGCACTCAGAGTCATTTACTCATATCATCAGCATATCAATCCATTTGAGGTCCCACTGCTGGGCACGAGTCTCCCCTGGTATTTACCATAATCACCACGCTGGGCAAGCGGATTGGCGATCGCGGCTTTAAAGTACATAGAGGACGCTGCTGCCCGTCCTCTGCTGCCTGTCACGGTGTGACAGCCCTCAGTCGCCTTGACGACACTCACAGGGAGAGATGGAGTGGTACTGTTTTTAAACCGGTACCACACGAGTAATTTAATGCTTACTTAAATCAAACCTCAGTAAAGATTTTAAACGACAAAATTAAAAAATAAATGATATAAAAAAGTATTAAACTATTCTGAGTGTAACAGTAAGCCATTAAGTCTTAAACTGAATTATTTACAGTTATAGCACTAATATTCTTAGCTACCGCTTGTACTCGTATGTTCGCACTAGGCTTTTTGAACATACTGCGTAGATTTTCAACATGGCCCTTTGTACATAATAATTTATTGCAATCAGGAGTTTACATACAACTAGCGGCCCGCTCGGGCTTTGCACATACTTTTCGCCACCATCTAAACATGTATCTATATTAATATTATAAAGCTGAAGCGTTTGTTTGTTTGTTTGAACGCGGTAATCTCAGGAACTATTGATCCGAATTGAAATTTATTTCTTTGTTGGATAGCCCATTTATCGAAGAAGGCTATAGGCTATATATAACATCATGCTACGACCAATGGGAGCGGAGCAGTAATGATACATGTTGCAAAACCGGGGAAAATTTACGCAGACGAAGTTGCGCGGGACAGCTCGTTAATATATATAATCCATATCTAACAAATTAAATGAATTATAGTGAAAACCACATCGAAATCAGAAGCGTAGTTTAAAAGATCTAAGCGTACAGACGGCCAGCGGGAAACGACTTTGATTTTTACTTGCGGACACCCACGATGATATATAAACCTAACCTAACCTTCCTCTTGAATCACTCTATCTATTGCAGAAAATTGCATTAAAATCTGTTACGTAGTTTAAAAGATCTAAGCGCATAGATAACGGAACCACCTTTATTTTATACTATCTAAAGATTAAGCAAAGATGATATGTTCTACTACTTAACACCAGTAAAAAGGGACCTCGTAATTGAAATGTTTTTTTTTTATTGAGGTAAATAAACAGTGACGCAATACAAGTTAATTAATAGTATTACAAAATCATGGTTATCATTGTGACACCAGCGACATTTACCACATTTTAACCTATATATAGTATGTTGAGGCAAATAGCATATAACCTAGTATGCTCACTGGTGTTATTTACAGTGATCAGTCAAGTGAACATAAGCTAATTGACAATATAGATATAATGAATTTAGTATTAATATCATTTATAATCGCTATTGAAATCGGGTGTGAGATTTTAATATTTCAAACAATAGTTTTTTAAAATTAGGTACTAGGTCGTGTTGCTATTAAATCTATACATGTTGGTGATAGTTTTGTATTTAACATTTTATTTATTTATCCCGTCAATAAAATGTATACTTTATGAAATTGTGCCGTTCAAACCATAAATAACATCTGCCATAGCTGATGTTTGATAAGCTTTTGCTCATCTTGTCACGTTTACGAGTTAAGCTGTTCTACTGGACATGAGAATCCTTGTGCAAACAGCTATTATCTTCGTAGGCTGTCTCGGAAACATCGCTCGTATATCAACCAATATATATTACACTGGCTAACCCGCGTAACTTCGTCTGTGTAAACTTCCACGATTTTGCAATATTTTTCATCGCTGCTCCGCTCCTATAGGTCGTAGCGTAATGTTATATAGCGTATAGTTTTTCTCGATAAATGAGCTCTCCAACTAAATAGGTTTTTTTTAATTCAAACCAGTAGTTCTGGAGATTATCGCGTTCAAAAAAAAGTAACAAATTCTTGATAAAGATAATGCTGGACATCGGATCAGTTAAGATAAGATAACTTTTGATACTTCCTACTATAATAGATGTTTACAATTAAAGTGATACTAGCTTTCTCACGCAGCTCTGCACGCGAGGATGTCGGTTATCGCGATAAAATGTACAATCTATACTTCCCCGGATTATATACTGTCCCCGGACTCAAACTTTCTCGATACCAATGATATCTATAATATCTTTAGACAACTCACACAACGATATCTGATCCCAAACTAATCGGAGCTTGTGCTATGGCAACCAGACAACTGATAAACATACTTATATTTCTAAATAATATCTTTAGACAACTCACACAACGATAGCTAATCCCAAACTAATCAGAGCTTGTGCTATGGCAACCAGACAACTGATAAATATACTTATATTTCTAAATACATACGAGTATATATTATAGATAAATAACACCCAGACACAGAATAAACCATCGTGCTCATCACACAAAGTTTTCACCAGGGTGGGGATCGAACCTCTTGCGTAGCAGTCGGATACACTCCCACCGCACCACAGAGGCAGTCAAACTAATGTAAATAGATTTAGCGTGAAAACTAAACAAACAGACAGAAAGAGTTATTTTTACATTTAAGATTTTTTTTAACGTTATAACGACTTTTAAATCGATGACCGGCGAAAAATCACATTATTGATTGGTTGCTAAGCAACAGCGAATGGCGATAACAGTGACATAACATGCGATACAATTGCAAGTAACGTTATTGATTAGTTGCTAAGCAACGCGAATGGCGATATGTCATCAATGTTTTCTTATGACGTTATCACGTAAAATAAATCGTCCGTATATCGACCTTACAGATAACCATTTTTCTTTATTTAAATCAATTTATTTTATTTCAGAACAATTCTGCTCAGATTCTGAGCACATCACGTATTCTGATAATCTAAGCCTCAGATTTCATGAGCAGAGAGTCAGATACCAAAGGTATTGCACCACACATATCACCAAATATAAATAAGTTATTATGGCATTAATTCATTTCTATTTACATTGAATAAATGTCTCTTTAAATTTATATTTTTATTTTAATAAATATATATTGAATGAATGATTAAAAATCAAAATTAAAATACGAGAAATTTTAGAATTTTTAAGAATATACTTTTCTTATTAATTTTTGTTTGACCACACCCTTTTGTTTAACGTTAACCTTGCCTAAAATAGATTAGAATGATTCCAGGTATGTGTATTTTTAATTTTATTTAAATTCGTCATAATATTATGAAACTTCCCTAGTACTGTCGTTGTCTATTTTGTTTATTTTAAATGAATAATTCTGAACGTAGGTTTTTACTTTATCCAATGAGAACAGTAATTGCAGTGCTTCCAATTACAAGTCGGTAATTGTGTATAATTGGATGCACGTTGCGTGCTTCCCTCAACACATTTTATTATAAGCCTCATTTGACACTGTGCTAATGTACTTAGCTCCTTACAAAACATTTCCTAAATTGTATTCTTCATCTACCTAGTCTAGCCATAAATATTGTTACGAAGAAAAAACATTTTTTTTTATTGCAAATAATATTTATTACTTTTACAATGTGTTAGTTTAATACATAAATAAAAAACAATTCAAAATATAAAAAGCTTATTCGAAGTGGTCTCCATTGGCTGCAACACAGTCCTTTAAACGTTGAGGCCAGTTATCAATAGAAGCACGCACTCTTTCCATGGGAAAATTCTTCACTGCCAATCGTATGGATTGTTTTAGGGACTCCAAATTATCATGGCGTTTAGAGCAAGCCATACTCTCTAAAACTGACCATAAATCATAATCCAGCGGATTAAGATCGGGACTAGACGACGGCCAGTCTTCAGCTCTGATGAAGTCCGAAACGTTCACTTCCAACCAAGACTGCGTGGACCGAGCTTTATGACCCGGCGCTGAGTCTTGTTGGAAGGACCATACTTGGTTATTGAACATGGTGTTGTTAAGGGGTTTAACTACCTTCTCAAGAATGGTATCTTGATACACTTGTGCCGATGTTTTGATACCTTTTTCACAAAAATATGGCTCAGTCACTCCTTCATAGCTAACACCCCACCAAACCATCACTGAAGTCGGATAATGCCCACGTTGCACTCTGTCGACTAATTGGGAAGCTTCCTTAGAGCTTTGAGCATAAATACGGTCATTTTGTTTGTTAAAATGTTGCTCAACTGTAAAGATTTTCTCATCCGTAAACAAAATTTTTCTGTGACCTCCCTTTGCGTACCGCTTCAGTAGTTGCTTCGATTTTACCACCCTATTCTTTTTTAAATTATCAGTTAAAAAATGACCAGTGCGTCTCTTATAGGCTGCAAGTCCTAAGTCATCTTTTAAAATGCGTGACATGGTTCTGGGTACTATCTTCATCTCCCGAGATAAAATCTTTTGCTTTCGGACAGGATTTCTTCGAATTCTTTCCCTTACTGCTTTGACCACCATTTTCGTACGAACACTACGTGGACGGCCAGATCTTTTTCTGTCACAAACAGAGAAGGTCTCATTGTACCTATTAATAGCCCGGTACACAAACATTTGACTAATACCAAGCGTATGGAGAGTTTTAAAAATTACATTCGGCTCCATACCAACTTTGTGTAATGCAATCACAGCGATTCGGTTTTCTTTATCACCCCACTCCATTTTAATATAGCAAAATATTGTACAATGTACTGGCGCCAAAATTAGAAAATACAATGAACAATCGTATAAAAATGACAGATTCCAAATTCAAATGTAATATCTTTCTTATTTTTAATTGTAACAGTATTTATGGCCAGACTAGGTATACTAATATTATAAAGCTGAAGAGTGTGTTTGTTTGTTTGAACGCGGTAATCTCAGGAACTACTGGTCCGAATTGAAAAAATCTTTCACTGTTGGATAGCTCATTTATCGAGGAAGGGTATAGGCAATTTAACATCATGCAACGACCAAAAGAAGCTGAGCAGCAATTAAAGATGTTGCAATAACGGGGAATATTTACGCATACGAAGTTGCGCGGGACAGCCAGTCATTAAATATTAAGAAATCCGCTTCACAATCATCATAATAAAATCCGTTTTCATTTATCATAAACCGCACATTGCCTACAATAATAAAAACCGAAAACATTTTCATAAAACCCGGCAAAATGTAATCACTGAGACAATTTCTGGCAAATTTTTAGTTAACCGAGGGTAAACCAATATCTCCACGGGATCGTGTCAGTTTTTTAGGGGTACTTTACCGCAAGGACAAAACGGTGTGGGCCCGTGCCCCAGAATTAATGATGTGATTTGTCTTCGAGCAGAATAAGGAAGAGTCATAGGCACAAATTGAAAGGAATTCAATTTATCGATAGAATGTCGGCGGTTCCCAGTTAATGGGCTCACGGAATGTTTATTTGCTTTTTATACGGTTTAATGCAAAGTTATAATGTTCGCTGTTCACCCTCTTTCAACTGAATTCACTGATGGTATTCTTTATTAACTTTGGAATATTCTCGTTAGAATTAAATTATGTTTTTATGAGAAATGTTTACATTATCAGTATGTAGTTTTAGTGTCAGCTCTGGTTTGAGATTATTATGGTTGAGATACTTTAGGTAGAGGCCTTAAGTAGACTGCAAACCACAAACTGCAAATTCAATTCAAAGCGGCTATAGCCTAATGACTAAGACATTCGACTTGAAATCGTGAGGTCGCGGGTTCGAATCCTTCGAATACTACCTATTATACTACAAATGTGAATCCACTTTAAAGTTGCATTGCTAGTTATATTAAACTAGCTGTCCCGCGCAACTTCGTATGCATAAATTTTCCCCGTTTTTGTAACATTTCTCGTCGCTGCTCCGCTCCTATTAGTCGTAGTGCGATGTTATATAGCCTATAGCCTTCCTCGATAAATGTGCTATCCAACAAAAAAAGAATTTTTAATTCGGACCAGTAGTTCCTGAGATTAGCGCGTTTAAACAAACAAACAAACAAACAAACAAACTCTTCCACTTTATAATATTAGTATAGATATAGATAAAAAAAAAAAAAACAAAAAAGCCCGCAACCCGCGCTTCACTGAGGCGACGCTGAGTTGAACCAGTCTACACGTGACCACGGCCGTTACAATACTTACGCGATTAAGACCCGCAGCTTATAAAATTCTATAATGTGTACAAATCGCGGAAATTTACGAACATAGGTATATTGTCATTTATGTTGTTATGTGTTCTTCGCGCTATTGTGCTCATAGCGTCCTGTAGTATGTAATCCATGATTATTATTCAAACATAAGTGATGATTACATTTTATATCACGTTGTGAACAAGATTTAGACAGTTAGACTGAATAACGAATTAATTAATGTTTGATTAATTAATTAATAGAAAAATATAACATGGTTCAAAAACTACCCTATTGGATTGTGTTACTGATTCTGAGCCTGATACTTTCAGGTTTGCACTATACCAAGAATAAAACGCAATAGAACGCTATATGTATAAATATATATATTATATATAGCTTACAAGCGCTGTATCGTGGGATACTTTACAAACATACAAGTCACGGACACAAAGTACAACCAGACTAGGAACAACAATTTGTTCACACAAAGTGGTGTCCCGTGTGGGAATCGAACCCACAAACTCTTGCGTAGCAGTCGGTCGTCAAAATTGTTAGTAAAATTGTTAAAATTTTGAAGAGTTTTTACTTATATAACTTTCAAAATATTTATTTATTTTCAATTATCGTTAGGTACAAGTCTAGTTTATGCTAAAACTAATTTATATAAATTATAAGCTTTGTCTTTTACGACCTTACAGAGGAGTAATCACTTATGCGCGTTTTATAGTAGAATCATCGATTCATCATCATCAGCCTATCGCAGTCCACTGCTGTACATGGGCCTCTCCAATTGCACGCCACTTTGTTCTATCTTCGGCTTCTCGCTCCTGCCAGGCGTTTCGCGTAAATCACCACTCCACCTGGCCTGAGGGCGTCCTACACTACGTTTGCCGAGACGCGGTCTCCACTCAAGAACTCGTTTACCCCAACGGTTGTCGATTATTCGGCTAATATGGCCAGCCCACTGCCACTTCAGCTTGCCAATCCACATAATTTGGTTCTCTGACGAATCACCTAATTTCTGATTTTGTCCCTAAGAGAAACTCCGAGCACAGCCCTTTCAATAGCCCGCTGAGCGACTTTGAACTTGTGGACCAGCCGTACCGTCAGTGTCCACGTTTCGTCTATGTAGGGCTCACTGATTGAAGACGTTAGCCTTAAGGCATTGTGGGATCATCGACTAGGACGCCTTTAATTGGTGACAAGACCATGGGACACATATGAATCATACACACCCGGACACTGAGATTTTTGCTAACAGAAACATTTGTTGTAGCAAATTATTGTAGCTTGATAAAGAGTAAATACCCGCTTAATATGAGAGGGGATCACAATTTTTCTTCCTTATCCTGCATTATGTATGTATCTAATTTAAAATTCAACTTATCCTAACTCCAGTTAAAATATGATATTCGTCTAGTTAATTTAATGGTGAATAATTAACAAAAAGTACCAATTACTTAACATCTAAGCCGAGAGCAAGTCAACTGCGGCCAGCGGGCGGCAGACTTGCGAGCTGATATTAATTATGTACCGCAACCTTTGAGCGCAAGTTAAAGCTTTAAGCAGTTTTAAGTTAAGCGAGTAACTAAGTTTCCTTGCTTGTTCTTTAAAAGTCGCATCATAGATTACTTTGATCTCAATAACGGATTACTTCCTTATCTTAATATGATTTTAATATAGATATACTTAGGTACTTTCGATGCAAAAACTTTTTACCTAGTGTATACGCGGTAGAAAGCAAATTCTTATTCACCCTGAATCAGATTGCATTAATAATACTATTTTAGATGTCGAATGTTTTGGCTTCTTCTATTTCATTTTGATAATCGCATACCTGTTATGAAATAAAATCGCTATTTTCCCAAAAAAATATGGACATGTAGTTGATGAATTTAATTTATTCATTTTTTTTGGGGTTCCGTAGCCAAAATGGCAAAAACGGAACCCTTATAGTTTCATCATGTCTGTCTGTCTCTCTGCCTGTCCGTCTGTATGTCACAGGCATTTTACACAAAGACGACTGAATGAATATTGATAAAATCACGATAATAGCGCTTAATAAATAATTTGAACTAGAATTATTTCGTATACCGTTTAAGAGTTATTGACAAAAAACTGCGTTTCTCAACAAAAGGCCGTAACTGCTATAAACATACTCTCTTCTGCTGATGCAATTGTTCAAGGCTGCGGAATCCTACACTGTGCTCAGTGCATGGTCCGTTATGCTCTTTCCCGGTTTAATTTAAGTAAAATATATTTTTAAGTAGTTTTTATAGTGTTTTTTTAATATTTCGGTTATTTAAGATATGTTCTAAATCATTGATGAATCAGTTCCTAAATTGGTACATTTAGAGCTATCTAAATGTACCAATTTAGGAACTGAAAGAAGGAATACTTAAATATATATATTTTTTATAAAGATTTTTTTTTCATAAGAATACTTAAAGATAGCAATATCCACAGCATAAATTTATCCCAGAGTAAAAGTATTGCAGAAGGAAAGGAAGCAACAGCACATGTACACCACAAGCTTGGTGTTGTAAGCCTCTTAGCGTCTCGAGAAAATCGTAAATGTCGAGAGCAAGAGATTCTGTTGCTAGTAGGATAGAAATACCGTGTGATTTGCTACTTAACCTATTTCGAATATAACCGTTTTATTGGTTCTGTGTGTGACCATAGGCTAAGTGTTCTTTAGAATTGGTAAAGATTGCGATGACATATGTTTGTGTTGTTGATAGAAATGGACATAAACGCGATTATGTTAAACTAGTTGACTCGTACGTCAATTTTCGAAGTTTTTGCAAAATTTTCCGCTCTTATTAGTCGTAGCGTGATGTTATTTAGCCTACAGCCTTCCTCGATAAATGAGCTATAAAGCACTAAGAGATTTTTTAAATTCAAACTAGTAATTCTCAAGGTAATCGAGTTCAACCAAACAAACAAACTCTTCAGATTTATAATATTAGTTTTTATTAGACGTGTAATATAATCTTGTTGCTTTTCACCGCGGGGTAGGTAACCATGATCATAGTAAACGCCATTAAATCCATAAGATTATTTCCATAGCATGATCCGTCTTATGATCATTGCAATACTTTTGAATAAAAAAATCAATAGTTGTTATGGCTGTTAGAGTATTTCCGATATTTAATATAAGAAAAAGTTCTGACTCACTCATTTATACTAATATTATAAAGCTACTATAGGCTATATAGCATCACGCTACGATCAATTGGAGCACAGCAGCAACGAAAAATGTTGCAAAAACGGGGTAAATTGACGCATACGAAGTTGCGCGGGTCAGCTAGTTTTTTATAAATGTCAAACCCACACCACTAAATATAGGAACACTTATTGTTGTATTGTGTGTGACCCCTCAAGTACATATACATTTTTTTTTAAGAAAGCTTTTTAACAATGTGGGTAGCACAACTCGCACAATACTAACAATTTTCTTAACCCCTCTAGCTAAACTAAAAAGCTTGTGTGTACCTCGGAACCTACTCCTAGTAGGTTCCGAGGTAGCAAAATGGGTACGATTTGACCTTTAGATTGCAGGGCCGATGCCTTAACCATAAGGCCACCGCACGTTTCAAATTTAGACACTAACCTATGCCAGTCTATATTCATGCACCTAGACATAGCATTCATAAGAATAACCGTATACTTAATATGTCTTTTTCAACTACAATAAAACAAATAAACGATTTGATTACAATAATATTAAGTTCCTTCAAAATCGAACCCAAACTATCTAATATATAAAATTCTCGTGTCACAGTTTTCGTTGCCATACTCCTCCGAAACGGCTTGACCGATTTTGATGAAATTTTTTGTGCCTATCCAGTATCTATGAGAATCGGCCAACATCTATTTTTCATACCCCTAAGAGTTTGTTTGTTTGTTTGAATGCGATAATCTCAGGAACTACTGGGCTGCACTGAAAAAATATTTTATTGTTGGATAGCCCATTTATCGAGGAAGGCTATAGGTTATAACATCACGCTACGACCAATAAGAGCGGAGCAGCAATGAAAAATGTTGTAAAAAAAAGGAAGAAAAAGAAAAAAAGGAAAATTTACGCAGACGAAGTTGTGCGGGTCAGCTAGTATGACTATAAAAGCCAAACACGAAAGACCAAACCAAAGTTATTATTACCTTAATAGGTAGACTATAGCCATTTCGGACAATGTGACTACACAACAAAGTTATTACAGAATAAAGTAGTCTGAACTCACCTTTATTATGTTCTCTCCATAGGCTATAAAACTTGAATCGTATAGGTACAAAACACATAGGTCGGCCTACATCTCAACAAAGAATCCACGCACATATACGTCGATTCCAACGTGTATTATCTTCGACTGACGATTCGCTCGAGTTCGACCGAGATTTGTGTACGTGTACGTCTATGTGTGCTTTAGCTTGTTTTTGCTCGTTTTATGGAGTCGACTTTCTATACTAATGTATTATGTGGTATAGGTAATAGGTACGTATTAATGTCGATATCGCAATCCACGGATACCGGGATATAGGTAGGTCGTAAACATTGGCTATAACCACTCAATATTATTGGCGGCCATGTTACTTTTTGTGAGGTTTATATAAATAATATAAATAAGTGTTTTGTTTTACTATGGGAATTGTGGAGTGTTACAAGATTGTCAATAGTATTGTGTGTGTCTCGTGCAAACTGACAGACCTATTTAAATGCGGTTGTCATAATTAGAAAGCTCGTTTTGTGGCAAAGATTCTTGGATTTAAACTTTCGCGTTGTATTATTACAACTACACACATCAAAAGTGTCTAGGGATCAAGCATTTTTATGCGGATTTCTTGAGATTGAGATGTGGCTTTGTAATAAATTTATGATTTTATAAATTTATATGGATCCTTTTTGGTGCATTTCATAATTTGAATCAGGAACTGTGAATCAAATTCGAGTAAAAGATGAAAATCAGCTGTCAATATTTTCCCTATAAAAACATACAACGCATTGAAGACATTATTAGTGCTACTGTTTCCCTACTACTGATTAAAACCAACGTTATTATGGAGCGGCGACGTCATTTAAGCAGGGAAGAAATGCTCAGAGCCGTGGGAATGATAGAAGCTGGTTCCCGGCAACGTACTGTGGCTTTAGCTCTGAATACAAGTCAGAGTGTTATCAGTCGACTTTGGACACGTTACCGAAGCACTGGTACCGTGGCTGAGCGCCATGGAGGACGGTATCGCTGCACCACACGGAGACAAGACCGATACATTCAAATCTTAACTCGAAGAGGTCCAACAATAACCGCCATGATGTTAGCCGTGAGGCTTCATCACTCTTCAGGGAACTTAATTAGCGACCAAACAGTCAGAAACCGCTTGCATGAAGTGAACCTTCATTCCCGAAGACCGCTACGGGTACCACCTATAGCAATGCACAATCGTAGGATTCGATATCAATGGGCTCTTGAACACAGAAATTGGGCAGAAGAACAATGGCGTTTCGTGTGCTTTTCTGATGAGTCTCGTTTTGGTATGAGACCGGATACAAGATGTATACGACACTGGAGAACCCCTGGACGCCAACAGCGATTAAAATCCTGCCAGGAAGTCCATCCTTATAGTGGTGGAACCATCATGGTATGGGCGGGTATTTGGATCGGCGGAAGAACTGAGTTGATTTGGATCAGAGGCAACCTCAACGCTCAAATTTATGCTGAGACGATTGTATCAGACGTCATCGTTCCTCTACAAGTGCAAATCGGTCCCTTATTTCAGTTAATGCATGATAATGCACGACCGCACACCGCAAGAGTTGTAAGACAGACTCTCGCCGCAGCTAACATCAATGTCCTGCCCTGGCCTGCTCAGTCGCCAGACTTGAACCCGATTGAGCATGCATGGGATATGCTACAGAGAAGAGCTCTGCCGAATATGGAGGGTATCCAGTCGCAAGAAGACCTTTTTTTGTTGTTGCAACGAACATGGGCGGCCATTCCACAGCGTGATTTGGATGAACTCATTTTGAGTATGCCAAACCGATGTTCTTGTGTTGTTAGTGTTCGCGGTAGAAACACGGATTATTAATTGTTTAAGTTACCCAATAAAATTTTAAAGAAAACTGTTATTTCAGTCTTTTTTTCGAACTTTAATGTTAGTGGTTCAAATGTCAAAAATCCCTTTATTAGGAAAATGGCAAATTTCTTTATTAATGCAAAGGTGACTTGGTTTATCGTTACTGTGACAAACGAAAACACTTTATTTGATGAATCCTTAAAGAAATAAAAAAAAAAATCAATCAGGAGAAAAGTTATTGCAAAAATATATGTTGATCCCTAGACACTTTTGATGTGTGTATTTATTACTAGCTGTCCCGCGCAACTTCGTCAGCGTATATTTTTCCCGTTTTTGCAACATTTCTCATTGCTGTTCCGCTCCTATTGGTCGTAGCGGTGTTATACAGCCTATAGCCTTCCTCGATAAATGGGCTATCCAACAGTGAAAGATTTTTTCAATTCGGATCAGTAGTTCTGAGATTACTGCGTTCAAACAACAAACAACTCTTCAGCTTTATAATATTAGTATAGATTAAAAGTAATATTTTTTAAGTTTAACAGGATTTATTAATGCCTCGGATTGCATGATATACAATGTGAAGGGTACCTTTTTTCCGTATTTTTGCTAGCGGGTTTTTTTTTTTTCATATTTCGATTGTCATTCTATACGATTAACGTTTATACCACTTGTCTAAGGAGGTAGGCGTTTTAAAAATAATTAACACATTGTTTTTTACATGGCGGCAGTTTTTTTTAAATATTATCTAACATTATCTTATATTCGCAGCGTATTGGGGGTCTTTCAAATTGGCAGACTCCAATCATATAGCCAATAACAATCAGATAGCATTTTTAACTCAATTTCTATTATCACCTTTTTATCGTTCAACGCAATGGCGGCCGCGAGTCATCAAAAGCCCTCGAGTTTCTCAACGCAATCCAATAACAATAAAAAAAGCAATAAAAACGTGTATTATTTATTGACGACTTCCTATTTCGAGTGGCGACCATTGACGCCACAAATCGTTGGAGACGCTTCTTATGTACTGCTTTCTATTTAACAAAATGGCTAGCTAAGAAATAGCTTTGTTTTGCAAATCATTCCAGTTATACACTAGCCATTTTTCTTCCGCATTTTAAATTATCAAGGCTTCCTGATAACTCACTTGGCTGATCTTGGAGCATTGAATGTATGTAACTAAGTTGAGGTTAATTAAAACAAATAACTTATCACTTGTCACTTTATCTGGTATAATTGTTTAATGTTCTTTTAGACTTCCGCATGCTAAACCGGGGCCCAATATTTTAGTATTTTTTAATAGGTATTGCTTAATTTATTAATACAATAATTGCAATTTTGAAAGTTAGAAAAAATTAAAGTCCAGACCCGTACCCATACGGATGTCTCAGGTATTCCTGGGTATGGACTTCAAAATTTCTAACTTTTAAAAATGCAATTATTGTATTAATAAATCTGTTCAGTGGTTTAAGCTGTATATTGATATTCCAACCAGTTACCAACAGTACCAAACATAGAGAACAATTTTCCCCGGAAACATGGAGAACAGTTAAAGAATCTGCTTCTTCAATATTGGAAAAAATCCGAAGTAGATTTTATATTCTACTTAGATTCATCCACGATATCAAAATAGATTGACAAACCACACAAAAAAACTAAATGAGAGACTACTTAAGATGGAATGTGACGCTTGATTCAATCAGATATGGAAAAAATTCTGAATACATTAGCACCAAAATACTTTTTGGGTTACCCTGCAAACTCTTAAGTCAATTTATTCTATACCAAATATACCGGTACACTCTACAGTGTTTTTGTTGAAAAAAAAAAGTTACCCCTTTTTCCAGAGGTCCAATTTTCGAAAATCGCATCAGTTTTTCGAAAATTCGACATCCGCGAAAAGATTCATAGTAAATACACAGGTGTAATCAAGAGAAAGGGCTAGTCATTTGTAAGCACTATTGCAAAAGAAACTCCTTCATCATCCCCAATTCAAAACACATCTGAATAAGCAATAACAATGATAACAGCTATATAAAAATCCAATCCCTGAAAAAATAACATTTCTTCTTCATTATTTTTCCTATCGGCAGATATCTCAAAAAACCGCTCGCAAAAACACATCCTTAATGTAAATACTTCATGTCACTACCATTTTCTATCCAAAATGATTCATGGATAGAAGAAGCAATTTATAGTCAGTTTGGTCAGCGATATGCTATCCCTTGGTAAAGTGAGCTATTCGGATTATACGAAGCGATACTTGTATGAGCATGGAATTTACGATTATGTGATTCTGTAGGCTGTATTTATAGTGATTGGGTAGTGTTTTTAGGAAGTTATGAGCTGTTTTTTGTTGAAATTGTAAAGTGTTTACGCTTTAGAAGATTTATTACGGCTTTTTTAGCATCAGTCCACCTTACTTGCATACACAGTTAATAAACAAAGAAGCATTATAAACATTGGTAATTTGAAAAGAATGGCTACGAGTTTTTATTGCCTATTATTTTCTCCGGCTTTACCTATTGTTTGCGAACAGGCATTAACATGTTAATGTAGAACCAAATTTCACAAGTGTAGCATTTTGCTTTCTAAGTGAATAAAGAAAAAATAAATGAAAAAAATATTACGTTATTAAACTTAGGTACTAGCAGATTGAGATGATATTTAGAATCAATTCGATGTAATCTATATATGACCTGCCCATTCTTCTGGATTCGTCCGAGACCCTTTTCTAGTTCAATCTGTTTCTCTCTGGAATGCCCTGCCCCCGAAATTAAGATGGCATCCAATCGCCTTAATTTTAAATGGAACATATATATATATATATATATATATATATATATATATATATATATATCTGTATCTGTGTATTTATCTGTGTATTTGTAAGTATCTATGTTTTGTATAGTTATATTGTTTTTCAGTATTTGTTTTATATTTTTTATCTAACTGTTTTAATAAAAATATGACGTTATTAGATTCCAATTCGTTTACTGCACCTATATATTCCATTTCTATATCACCCTAAGGTAGACTGGCAGAGAATGTCGTTAGTATTAAGTCCGCTTCTGTACAACTTTGTACATAAAGTTTAAAATATATTCAAAGCGCGACGGTAGCCTACTATTAGTATCCGAGTTACTATCGAGAGGTCAGGGGTTTGGATCTCACCCATTATACTACCGGTGTGATTTCAGCTCTAACAAAAGCAATTGAGCTTAGCTGGAGATGAAGACATAACCAAAATTGTTACATGTGACTGCATTTTTTTTTAAATTCTTTAAAGAAAATGTTCTAGAACTAAAAAAACTATAACATGGATCAGTCACCAATTCTGAGGAGGATCCCGTGTTTTGGCTGTCAGTAACCTGAGCTGATCATATTTTTAACAACTTTAAAAAAATATGTTTTGTATTCAATAAGTGGATATGTTGGAATTGCGTGATGTTCATATAAGATTTGATTTTTTACTTGTCTTTTAAGGGTTCCGTGGCCAAAATAGCAAAAACGGAACCCTAGTAGTTTCGTCATGTCCGTCCGTATGTCAGAGACATTTTACTCATAAACTACATAATGAATAATAATGAAGTTTAGTGAAAAGGTGTCTTGTAGTAGCCACTACTGTTTTAGTGTTAGTTTGATAGCTAAATGATAAAAATATTAATTTTATATATGTAACAGAATCTGTTTTTGTTGAAAGTTGCCTAAACTGTGCTCAGCCTTTAACATTTGAACCGTGTGACCATACATATTTTTCACATGATCGGATATACCGTCATTGAGTTATTACCGAAAGACAGCGTTTCTCAACAAAAGGGCGTAAGCGCCATAAACATACGCTCTTCTGCTGGTGCAAATAATCAAATCAGGTTTTTTTTATATGTAGTGCATTTATTTTTAATAATGGCTGCAGAACTCTACACTGAGCATAGTCTGACATTCTCCTGCTCCGTTTTTTTATATAAGTAAGTACCTACTGTTAATATGTGCTGCCACAGACTAGTATCCGAAATCATTAAAAAAATGCTAGTTCTTATTTTCCTTAAGAAACCTCAGCTTCCCTAAATTTTATCACAAGTAATAAAGAATATACTTTCAAGGAAGAAATTAATATTGAAATTCCCATTACATTTCTCCTCTTATATAAAACTTTTATAAAGGACATTTTTTTATATACCTTCCTCAAATTGACCAACGTTTTAATTATGTCCTAAAAATACATCAGGAAAATATTAGAAAATAGATACTTCTCGAGATCTTCAACTTACATACTGTCAATGTCATTAATTGTTGGGCCAGAAATATTTTTGAGAGAGTCTTTTGAAATTTAGAGGTTCATTTTGAAAACTTCTCTTTAATCCCGATATATATACAGGGATCTCGGGGGCGACAAAGTGGGTTTTGGAAATTACCCTCGGTTGATCGATGTCATTCACAACAAGACTCACATCAGCTATCAGTATTTCGGCTTCCGTTTAAGCAGTTACAATTAAACAGAAATGAAATTAAAACCTTTATAGGTATCAACTAATTATTTGTGTCGTTGTAGTAACAGTAATTTCAAAAAAGCTTAACTAAAAAAACGGCGGCGGCGGTAGACTAATTTCTAAGGCATCTGTTTCGCAATCGTGATGTCGCGTGTTCGAATCCTTTTGACTGCCTCTGTGGCGCGGTGGGAGTGTGTCTGACTGCTACGCAAGAGGTCGTGGGTTCGATTCCCATTCGGGACACCACTTTGTGTGATCCACAAATTCTTGTTTCGGGTCTGGGTGTACTTTGTGTCTGTGGCTTGTATGTTTGTAAAGTCCCCCTTGACACAGGGCTTATACCATACTGCGGGAGTTGTCTTTAAAAAAAAAAATCCTACCCATTATAGTACCGACGTGAACCCACTCCTAACACAAGCCATTGAGCTTAGCGGGAGGGGTTAACAGGATTGCTAGTAATGTGAGACCAAAATTCCACATTGCTAGTTATCTTTTTTAATTAAAGAAAAAAAGTAATATATATTTATATATGTATATATACATTCTACAGTAAAAAAAAAATCTGCTCAAACTTTTGGTCTGCTTTTCGTTTTGTTTTTAAATCACTAGATAAGAGTTCAACGTTGCCAATCTTATTTTCATTTGCAATGTAAGGGGTCTAGGCATTGTTTACATACTACTGTTGAAATAACAATTTTAGGCTATAAAATTAGAAACAAAGAATCATGTGAAGCAAAAAAAGCTGTACTATACAATGTTCTACTGCTTAATAAAGCAATGTATAGTACAGCCTTTTTTGCTTCACGTTTTGCGATTCTTTCTTGCTCACGGCTTTTGAAACTGACACCCATTGCATAATAAGATAAATTGTGAACTATGTATTCCGTAATGATTTAGAACCTTTATTTCAGTCTGCAGTTAAAAATGCGAAATTTTAGTAATGTTTCTACGTTTTTTAATTTAGGTTGGTGCTACGCTTTTGGCTACGTCGTAGTCTGTTTAGAAATGTTACGCCGTAGCACAGCGTTAAGGCTAGAATTTGCATTTTATTACTCAGTGCATACTACGAATAATATTATTTTCTCTAATGGTCCTGTACTGATCATGTGACTTTCAACTAAAATTAAAAACTTTAAAGCTGTTTTTCAATAATATGAAAGGTGATTTATACACCGATTTATATTTTGAAAAACACAGCTTACATAACAACTACAGCGTGAGGTGTAAGTAACTGAAATCTTAAAACCATATAACATTTTTGTGTTGTGAACCATCCTACTGATCTTTTTGACCCACATTATCTATACAAACAAATAATAAAGAAACGAAATTTAATAACACATTAAAATACAATAAATAAAATTAGAGGAAAGTTCATTATACCCCAAATATAACACAACTGTATAGTACTAAGGTTTTTATACACTCATGTGTTTCTTATAAAAATATTTTATTTGACAAAATTGCTCAATTGTATTTTGAGCCTTTTCTTCATTCAGTAATGAAACACCATTAATATTTAAGCCCTCAGTTAAATAATATATCACAGTTCATTCCCAAACAGTTTACCTTAGATATCATTAACGGTATACGTATTGAATAAACGTCGAAAGCTTTTTAACAGTAAATAAAGATTGACAAATGACACGACAGCAAGAAAAGATTTATCGGTGAAAATGTAGCAATAAAACGGTTTTCACGTAAAGTAAAAAACACAGTGAACGGTGGTTTGACACACATGGCAGTTATTCATAGCCAACATGTTGGATGTCTTTTTCTTCTATCCATACATTTTCGTGTAGGTCTTGTGTGGAGCAAGATGTTGTTACATGCTCAGGAGGAGAATATCTGGCCCTTGATAGAACCATGTTGAATTTTTATTGCATTTAAATAAAAAATGTTTTTTTTAAAGAACAACGCCCGCAGTAGGGTACTAGCCCTGTGTCGCGAGGGACTTTACAAAAATACAATTCAAAAGACACAATGTAAACCTAGACTCGGAACAACAATTTGTGTATCATACAAAGTGGTATTCCGTATGAGAATCGAACCCACGACCTCTTGCGTTGCAGTCGGACACACTCCCACCGCGCCACAGATGCAGTTAAAAGAAAAATATAAGTATACCTACACATACATATTTATATAAGTCCAAAACCATGATCAGCCATCTTGCCTGGCATATGCTGAACTAGCTCCTATTTGCCGGCTTTAACACTATTTATACTGTTCTCAAATTGTTTTTAATTACTTTGTTTCCTCATGTCTATGTATACATTTTTTTCCTGTTTTTATTTTTGTCGAAATATTTGTTGTTTTCTTTATTTCTTTCTTCTTTCAAAAAAAAATCCGCTAGTACATTAGTATTTTTTTAAATACTTTTTTTTTATTTAAAAAAATATTAGCTTACTAGCAATGTGAGGTAGTGGTCCCACATTACCAACAATCCTGTTAACCCCTCCAGCTAAGCTTGTGTTAGGAGTGGGTTCATGTCGGTAGTATAATGGGTAGGATTGCGACCTCACAATTGCGATACCGATACCTTAGCCTTTAGGCTTTAAAAATCGCATTTCAAATTTTCTTAACGTCGTCTTTCAGAACCTTTACATACTCAAACCCTTCAGAAATATGTTAGATGTAGTTTCTGACTACATCCAACATGTTTCTGAAGGGTTTAACTATTTTACTATGTCCCACGGTTCTGCTGGTGTTGCTTAAACTGCATAGGGCTGAGTGGTGGAGATCTATGTCAGTGAGATCTGTGGTCGTCCAGTAGCGAGTCCATTTTGGAGCATAATTAAGCCTAGTGTTTCAGGGATTTAATAAATCTACATGACATCTGATTTAGACAGAGAAAAGGTTAAGAAATTTATCAAGAACAAAGATAACAGTGTTTTTTTATATACCGAACCAATGGCTATTGTAACTTTAACGTAGTTAGTTTTAGTGACTAATAAACTAAGTAACTATCTATACTAATATTATAAAGCTGAAGTGTTTATTTGTTTGTTTGAACGCGATAATCTCAGGAACTACTAGTCCGAACTGAAAAATTCTTGCACTGTTGGATAGCTCATTTATCGAGGAAGGCTATATAACATTACGCTACAATGAATAGGAGCGGAGCAGCAATGAGAAATATTGCAAAAACGGGGAAAATTTATGCATACAAAGTAGCGCGGGTCAACTAGTAACTAAATAAAAACAGGCTTTCCATTAGCGAGGAGACAATCTACTAGTCCGTTTTTTTTATTTAGTCAGATCGACTTCGAATTCCGTCTGAATTCTTCGTTGCTATATTGAAATTTATTATAAATTGTATTCTTCTCACTCCGATAATATTTTTTATGACGTGGATAATAATTTTGTGACGTGTACGATCACTCTCGAACAGACATTACGATAGTTATAAAAAATATATAGTGTTGTAGTATTTATCTAATCAATATCTCGTCAATCCTACCTAATATTTCAACAAAACTCCAACTCATTCATCATTCTAGAATTCATAGCATCATCATTTTATGATGCTCCAATCTGTAAATAATGGTGTAGATGCTACCCGCTCCCCAGAACCGTATTACAAATACTGTCAAAATTTGATTGATTGAAACGTTGGCACACAAAGCCGAGAAACGGATAAGCGTCGAGAAATAAAAGACGCAAATACGAAACTAAAAGTACATCAATAGACTTGTTAATAATTCACATAGAACGAGGAAAAAGATACGCTTAAAAGGATTTTCTTCTCGATTATTGGCCAAATTTGTTTTATGCCGTAAGCGGGATTTTGTACGCGTGGAAAAGGTCTTTTTTCTTTCTGTTAAATAGAGAGGTGTTGTGTTGTGCGAATGTGTCAGTGGCACCATTGCAAACATTTGTTTTAAAAACTTGGTTAATATGGATGTTTAGGATGGGGTAAACCATTTCAAAATTTCAAAGATAGATCTTTATCTTACGTGTCGATTTTACCCGACTACTCGTTTTTACAATGTATGTGTGTTCCTTTGTTGCACTGTATAGACCAAACGCGTGGGCCGATTTTGTATTAATCGTCGCTTACGACGTAACGACGAATGACAGCAATCGAAATTTATAATAGCGACATCCAGACGCCATATTGTCAAAAAAGAAAAAAATAATGAACTATGTCATGTGGGGTATCATCGTGTAGGTATTTTAAAATCATGACGAGGTTTCTTAAATCATTTTTCACTTAAAGTAACCGTTTAGGATATATAGCGATTTAAAGTTTGTAACCAACTATTAACACAACAAATTTCGGTAGTTACAGTTATTATGTTGCGTTACGTATTACAACTAAGCACTAAAAAGTAGGGATTAAAAAAAAAAAAAAAACCGCCTGCTAAAAAAAGATTGAAACAAGATAACCTTAATCATGCAGTCGGAGGCATTCATGAATCCCAATGAACTTACTAAAATGACTCCGACTGCATGATTTATGCTTATCTTGTTTAATTTTTTTGAAGCCGGCGGGTTTTAGATTACCGCTAGCTGTGCTCCGCGGTGTTACCAGCGGTTTATTAGCCTACATATGTGTTAATCTAGGGTGTCAGCTAACTCCATACCAAATTTTATTAAAATAGCTCCAACCGTTTAGACATGAAGAAGTAACAAACATACACACTCACATACTCACAAACTTTCGCCTTTATAATATTAGTGTGATGTGATTACTCTTATAGTTTTGTCATGTCCGTCTGTCTGTGCACCCGTATGTCACAGGCATTTTACTGCACAATGAATATTGATGAAATTTGGAGCATAGCTGTCTTGTAGAAGTCGCTACCTAGTTCGATAGTTAAATATCTAAAATAAATATTTTTGACCATACATATGAATGGTCAAAAAATATTTATTTTAGGAGAGATTAGGAGCTATAATTTTTTTTTCAGCAAACGTATGACATATCATTCGACAGGTATTTTAAAACTTTTGAAGATTTTTAAAACACTTGATTAAGTGAATATTTACGGAAATAATCGCTTCGAAATTTGATATCAAATAATACTTCTTCTTACTAATAAATAATTCTTATTATTATTATTAAGAAATTAACCACCTTTATCTTCTAATTTATTAACTTTGTGACATTGTAATATTTGTTAACTTTGTGATTTAACCAAAAAAAAGGTAAAAATCACAAAGTTAACGCGTAATAAAGATAGACAGATATACCGTCTTTGAGTTATTGCTGAAAATCTTCGCTTTTTAACAAAAGGACGTAAAAGTAGCGCATTTCTACACTGAGCATGGTTCGACATGCTCTTGCCCAGTTTTTGTAATGTGCTTATTGATTTAATATTTGACGCTTTTTTTAATGCGCTTAATACTTAAATCAGTGTATAGACAAACACTCCCTGCTTAAGTAAATCATTGCCTTGGAAACAAAATAGGAGTGTGTACGAGTGTGTACGACTGCTGCGCAAGCCATGGGTTCGATTCTGTATGGGAAACCACTTTGTGTAATTCACAAATTATGGCTCCGAGTCTGGATGTACTTTGTGTTTATAAATTAGCAGACCTTGTACCCTACTTAAGGAGTTTTTTTTTTAAAGACGACTCCCGTAGTATGTTACTAGCCATGTGTCGCGGGGGACTTTACAAACATACAAGTCACAGACACAAAGTACACCCAGACTCGGAACAATATTTTGTGGATCACACAAAGTGGTGTCTCGTGTGGTAATCGAACCCACGACCGCTTGCGTAGCAGTCGGGCACACTCCCACAGAGGCAGTTGGGGCAGTCTCTATAAAATTAAAAAAGCACTTCTTATTAAGAATACTCATACACTAAAATGAAGCAAGGCTTTCTTTAAAAAAGGTGAAATAGTTGAATTTAGTCTTGCATTATTAAAGTGCACAATCACACAAAGAGGCTTTTGGAAGAATACTCAAATGTTCCTCAGTTTTAACAGACCATTATCTCTCACTTAACTGTCACCTTAAAATGAATAGTATCAACTTAGATAATAATAATATCTTGGGACAACTCACACAACGCTATCTGATCCCAAACTAAGCATAGCTTGTACTATGGAAATCAGACAACTGATAAACTTACATAAATATTTCTAAATACATACATTTTATAGATATATAACACCCAGACACAGAATAAACTATCGTGCTCATCACACAAAGTTTTATCCTGGGTGGGGATCTAACCCCACGACCTCTTGCGTAGCAGTCGGTCATACTCCCACCGCGCCACAGAGATACTTTTGAGTACGTCTCAAGGTTTATATCGTTTGAGTATTCAGATGTTTGCGTGTAAAACTTACTCCATTACCGCCCTCTATAATAGTTCCAGCGTTCTAGTACTAGACTGGTTCGCTGGACTGGATACCCCATACAAAGTGACAGCCATTTTGAATTCCGAATCAAATGACCGTCCTATCATCTGTTTTTAACACTTATGACAAATGGCTGTTGTTGTTATCCTTGTTACACAAGTAAAGACTTCCATTTGATTTGGTCATTTTTTTTTAAGACGCCGTAGCTTTCAAGCCCTGTGTAACGGGGGACTCTACAAACATACAAGCCACGGACACAAAGTACATCCAGACTACTGGACAACAATAATTTGTGAATCACACAAAGTGGTGTCCCGTGTGGAAATCGAACTCAGGACCTCTTGCGTAGCAGTCGGACACACTCCCACCGCGCCACTGAGGCTATTAAATATTAACCAAATGTTAAAATCAAATGTGTCTTAATGTTGTCGGCGATTTCATATATGCCAGTAGGACGCCAATCCAGCGTACTATACCTGTCAGTGTACTCCATAGTTTTTACAAAGACGTAGTTCTCAAAGTCTTTTTCCAGTTGAGTGAGATGTCCATCCAATCAGACTATATTATATAATTCCTTGGGACAACTTCACACAACGCCATTTAATCCCAAACTAAGCTGAGCTTGTACAATGGAAACCAGACAACTGATAAACTTACTTATATATTTCTAAATACATACATATCTATACCAATATTATAAAGCTGAAGAGTTTTTTTGTTTGAACGGTAATCTCAGGAACTACTGATCCGAATAAAAAACTTATTTCACTGTTAGATAGCCCATTTATCGAGGAAGACTATATAACACATCACGCTACGACCAATAAGAGCAGAGCAGCTATGAGAAATGTTGCAAAACGGGGAAAATTTACACATACGAAGTTGCGCGGGACAGATAAAGATAAATAACACCCAGAAACAGAATAAACCATTGTGCTCATCACACAAAGATTTATCCTGGGTGGGACTCGAACCTACAAATTCCAGCTTAGCAGTAAGGGTCACTAACCACTAGACCAACAGGCCAGTCCAGACTATTGGAGTAACTTGTGCCTTTACTTGTGTGTATATCTAGTGCGTAATTACGCAGTTTCTGATAAGATTGGCAGCTGTAATAGACGCCGTAACCGTGACTAGGTTAGGTTGGGTTAGGTTTTCCCAACTCTTTCATAGGCGAAGTACCAGTCAAATACTAGTAGGTACTCCAGAGGCCATTGTACGAACAGTAACTCAATATTTTCAGTATTTACAACGTACATTGTTACTTGAATATAATTAATTAAATACAAGGGCCGCAGACAATTTTGCTCTCACAATGGACCGGGCTTACGGACCCAGGCGGTCGGTAACATTGCCCCGTTGAATGGCAATGTTGATTCTTTGTACTAAATACAACTCAGCCTATATTGTTGATACTAACATGAGGGAATACTAAGTAAATTAGGAGTTAATTAGGAAAAATAACACTACAGATTGAGTGTAATTTAATTTAACATGTGGTGGTCTCACATATAAATACTACTAGTTTTGCCCTGCGTCATTGCCCGTTTAAAGTTTGCCCGTTTTGCTGTGACTTTTGGACGCGAATTTTGACTCACTTCGATATTTTAATCTATATCTCTGGTGTTTTATAAGCTAGGACAACGTTTTATACACAAAAAAAAACCTAGAAAAATATGCAGTCGAATAGCGAAAGCCTTATCTAAATCGGTGTACTAGAAAAGCGACAAAATCGCGAACATACAGATACATTCTTACATACGGGTCAAACAGATGACCTCTTTTTTTGAAAGCGGTTAATAAAATTTATTTTTGAAGGATTAAATATGCAGTAAGTTTTAAATAGGTATTTACATACCTAGTAAAATTTATAAGAAGCAAGATACTCAACAAAATTATTTTCGGTTTCAGAAACTATGTAACCCGAGTACTTTAGTAAATTACTTCTGGGAATGTAACGGGGTGTCGACGACAAGAAAAAAGAACAGATATGATTACTTTATTCTATATGTATCTACTATTTAATTTAGATCGGATTACCTTTTTTACAAAGGTAAGGATTTGAATAAAGGGAATAGTAATAATATGTTAATTTCGAATACAATACAATAAAGTATTTGATTTTTAAAATTGTATAAAAACGTAAGTACTTTTACTAAAGTAATTAACTTAATATTAATGTTGTTTAATGGTTTAAAAAAAATATATCACGCACATCATCGAATGCTAATTTTGCTGACTCATTCTTATGTTTAAGTCTATATCTCTAGTCGTTTTATAAACTAAACCCTTCTCAGAAAAATGTGCAGTCAAATAGCTAAAACCCCATTTAAATCAGATTACGAACTTTCGAGAAAATCGCGAACATAAATAGATACAGGGCAAACATAGAACTGCCTTTTTTGAAAGCGAATAACGTAATTATACAATTATTAGAATCGACATATTATAAACATTGTGATACTCTCTGTACTTTAGTAGATACGTATTTTCTCGAAGCATTTATGAGATGAGATGAGAAGCATTATGAGAGTTAATTATTTTGACGCCGGCTCTCCATGTTGGCCCCAACGTTGGTCCCGAAGTCACTTATCCAACGAGTGGATCGAGAATACCGGTCGTCCCAACGTTGGCACCAATGCTATTTTCCAGATCGTTGGACTTGTTGAACGAGTGGTGTTGGGACCAATGTTGAGGCCAACATGTGTAGCCCTTGTTGGACCAAAATTATACATTAAAGCTTTTTCTTATTAAACTTAAAATAAAACCGTTTTCCTCCATAATATTTCGATAAATGTTGCAAAATATGTGGGCCATATTATGCTACATTTTAAACACGCACGAATACTCTACCAAGAAAGCCCTAGGCAATTAAATTAATTGAGACATAAATGCAATTGGAATTGGTAGGTACTTAAGGATCAGACCCTAGAAGAAAAAAAACAAGAAGACAAATTACCACAATAAGTCAAGATCCAAATTAAAACAGAGCAACTTTACGCGCAGTCATTTTTAAAACTGGTAAAAAATGTAGGTATACCAAAAACAGTATGTAATAAAAATGAAAGCTTTTTTATTTATTCAACACTTTTCTTTCTTTATAACCCCGCGATTTTACTCTCAAAAATCCTTTTGGACCTTTGGGAGGTAATTTGGATGAGAAATAACAATATCTTTCTAGGTACAGTCAACGATATAAGTCGCATAACAAATTTAAATTTTCGAAGTGTCGAAGAATCGAGAATATACTTAACATCATAGTATTTTTATAGACATTTCTTGCTAATTACTTTAATAATATATTCAGAACCGGACTTCTGATCGCTTTAACGCTTTGTGAGGGCCCAAGTCACGTGCAATAAGGTAAGACAAATTTCAAGTTTATTGACATAGTTCAGGGTTAGATGGTTCGGTAAAGCGATCGGAAGTCTCGGGTTCGATACCTGGGTCAGAACTTCATTTTTTTCTTTCAAATGCAATCATTGTATTAATTTAATAAACAATTGACGGTGTTTCTAATTTTACTAAATCTTTATTCTCTCTTATTTTAATAATTAAGACCCACCCTGGGGAGACTTTACGGAAAGACTTTACAAACTATTATAAAATTATATAGACTATTAGCTTTCGCCCACGGCTCCGCCCGTGTGGATGTCGGCTATCGCGATAAAAACTATCGTATGTCCTTCCCCGAGACTCAAACTATCTCCATACCAAATTTCATATAAATCGGTTTAGCTGTTTGAGCGTGAAAACGTAACAGACAGACATTATTATAAATGTATACCGGGTGTGATCAGATCTAGACTCTCGATATTAAGACAGAATATAATTTAAATCTGACGATTAAATTTACTTAGTAGCCCGACTTTTCCGTAGTCTACACGTAAAAGTTTATCAACTAAAAAAAAAAACTTTAACAAACCCAACTCGGAACCAACATTTTTATGGATTTTATTAGATCCTATATAATATTAATAACATTTTCACGAGGGTGTGCGTGAAAATTTAACAAGCAGATATACAAACCCAAGTACACGTGATACATACTCACACAAGTAACTACGCTAACACATACGCTCATTGGTTTACAGGGCATCCGATATGTCAACAAGGGCCTCGCATAATACCTATCAGTGTCAGACCTATTTTGTTGTCTGACTGAAGCTAATCTGGCTCCTATTTGGTACACCTTGTGACGATACATGGTACATGGCTATGATGGGATGTAAGGGGGCGCATCACCATCTTTCGCTCCAAGCCAACCTCACCTGCACGCGGTACATCCTGCTGTACAACGAACGAGGCTCTGGCGACCGGCTGGTGGCGGTATAACCATCCCAATTTAAGGCGTAGCTGAAGTAATAGGTCAGTGACGGGCAGCAGCGTCACTGATGCAAGAGCTACGCCCTGCGATCGCCAACCCGCCTGCCCAGCGTGGCGATTATGGGCATTACCCCCAATGCACAAAGCACTAAGGCCACGGCCCCCAGTTCCCGGCAGTCACGCTATTCCTGGACATGGTGGCGTCCACGGTAACGGCGTGGCGGGGGGTGCTAAGAATCTCCGGGCTACGGAAGGCCACCACAACCGACTGACCCTGGCGACGTATAACGGACGCACGCTACGGCTAGACTCGCATCTGGCACAACTTGAGGTGGAACTTGGGAAGATTAGGTGGCATATCCTCGGGTTAAGTGAAGTCCGAAGAGAGGGAGAGGACACCATAACCCTCGAGTCAGGCCACCTTATGTACTTCCGCGAGGGAGACCAAAAATCTCAAGGTGGTGTTGGGTTTCTGGTAAATAAGTCCCTTTCTGACAACGTTGTGGAAATGTCTAGCGTGTCGAACAGGGTAGCGTACCTCATTATTAAGCTCACCGAGAGGTATAGCCTCAAGGTAGTGCAAGTGTACGCACCGACCTCGGCACATCCAGACGACGAAGTGGAGGATATGTTCGATGACATATCGAGGGCCCTCCACTCCACCACTAAGACCCACTACAACGTTGTTATGGGGGACTTCAACGCTAAAGTGGGAGTACAAAATTGCAGCGAATTGGTAGTAGGATCCCATGGATTTGGAAGCAGAAATCATAGGGGGCAAATGCTAGTCAACTTCCTCGAACGGGAGGGGCTCTTCTTGATGAACTCCTTTTTTAAGAAACGGCCCCAAAGGAAGTGGACGTGGCAAAGCCCCGACACTATGACGAAAAACGAGATCGACTTCATCATGACGGACAAAAAGCATATATTCAGAGACGTCACCGTGATCAACAGGTTTAATACCGGTAGTGATCACCGACTTGTCCGAGGCTCTCTGAATATCGACTTCAAGGCGGAACGTGCCCGTCTGATGAGGTCCAGGCTCCAACCTACTTTGCTCCAAACCATGATAGGATCCGAAGCGTTCCAGTCAAACCTGGATAACCGATTTGCTGCCATGGAAACCACAACAGACGTAAACCAGAAGCTCGTAAATGTGGTTCGGATACTCAGGGAAGAAGGTACGAGATTTTGTGAAATGCAGCGTAAGGGCAAGAAGTCAAAGCTTTCGGAAAAGACTTTAGGGCTAATGAAGGAACGACGTGAAAACCCACCCGTCACTTCGTCGGAAAAGCGCGCTCTAAACCAAGAGATCAACAGGCTTATACGACACGACCTTCGGTGCTCCAACACTCTTTTGATTAAAAGAGCGATCGAGCAGAACCGGGGGTCAAAAGTGTTCGTACAATCTCTTGGAAGAAGCCACCTGACGAAGTTGACCACAGCAAGTGGAGAAGTCGTTTCCTCGAAGCCGGCAGTCCTCTCCGAAGTGGAAGGCTTCTATGGCCGGTTATACGCTTCGCATGCATCTCGACCTGATCCTGAAAATGAGGGTCCTAGAGCCACTCTAACACGCCACTACACCGAAGACCTGCCAGAAGTCAACATTGACGAAATCGTGCTGGCTCTTAAACAGCTGAAAAATGGAAAAGCCCCTGGAGAGGATGGCGTTACAACAGAGCTGTTAAAAGCTGGAGGTAAACCCGTACTGAGGGAGCTCCAAAAGCTTTTTAATGCTGTCCTGTTTGAAGGGAGAACTCCGGAGGCGTGGAGTAGAAGTGTAGTCGTCTTGTTCTTCAAAAAAGGAGATAAGACCCGGCTGAAGAACTACCGACCTATTTCTCTTCTAAGCCACGTCTATAAGCTGTTTTCAAGAGTCATCACGAACCGCCTTGCGCGAAGACTTGACGAATTCCAACCACCGGAACAGGCTGGATTTCGGAGCGGATATGGCACCATAGACCACATCCACACAGTGCGGCAGATTATACAAAAGACCCAGGAGTATAATCAGCCCCTGTGTCTAGCATTCGTGGACTATGAGAAAGCCTTTGACTCGATTGAAATCTGGTCCGTTCTGGAGTCTCTGCAGCGATGCCAAGTAGATTGGCGATATATCGAAGTGATGAGATGTCTCTACGAAGCCGCCACCATGTCCGTCCAAGTACAGAATCAGCAAACAAAACCTATACCATTGCATCGAGGAGTGAGGCAAGGGGACGTTATTTCCCCGAAACTGTTCACAAATGCAATGGAGGATATGTTCAAGACGCTGCACTGGAAAGGGCGGGGCATCAACGTCAATGGTGAATACATTTCTCACTTGCGATTTGCAGATGACATTGTCATCATGGCGGAAACGCTGCAGGACCTACAACGGATGCTGAATGACCTGGCTGACTCCTCTGTACGCATCGGCCTACGGATGAACTTGGATAAAACCAAGGTCATGTTCAATGAACATGTACTACCGGAACCGATAGCGGTGCACGGCGCCGTTCTCGAAGTTGTTCAAAAATATGTGTACCTAGGGCAGTCATTGCAGTTAGGTAGAAACAACTTCGAGGACGAGGTGAGCAGGAGAATTCGGTTGGGTTGGGCAGCGTTTGGTAAGCTACGTCAAGTCTTCTCATCGTCGATCCCACAATGTCTAAAGACTAAAGTCTTTAATCAGTGCGTCCTACCCGTCATGACATACGGAGCCGAAACGTGGACACTGACGGTACGGCTGGTCCACAAGTTCAAAGTCGCTCAGCGGGCTATGGAACGGGCTATGCTCGGAGTTTCTCTTAGGGACAAAATCAGAAATGAGGTGATCCGGCAGAGAACCAATGTTATCGACATAGCCCACCGGATTAGCAAGTTGAAGTGGCAGTGGGCTGGCCATATTAGCCGAAGAACCGACAACCGTTGGGGTAAACGAGTTCTTGAGTGGAGACCGCGGCTTGGCAAACGTAGTGTAGGACGCCCTCAAGCCAGGTGGAGTGATGATATACGCAAAACGGCTGGCAGGAGCTGGATGCGAGAAGCCGAAGATAGAACAAAGTGGCGTGCAATTGGAGAGGCCTATGTCCAGCAGTGGACTGCGATAGGCTGATGATGATGATGATGGCTATCGTTATATTTGTGCTATGTATATAATTTAGTTTATTTATTCTGTTACTTGTTTCATATTTATGTTTATTTTGTATTATCGTTTTCTAATTGTTCTGTATTTATTATTATTTTTATTATAAAATATGTGTCTTCAGCGAACTATTTAAAAATCAATTAAATGCGGCAATGGAACATGAAATTGCGAAATATCTTTACAGCAGTCGTATTACGTATGTATCTGTAGAATAAAGAATATTAAATAAATATATTAATAAATGACTTTTATCACTGACTGTACAACAAGTAAAACGAGATGTTTCATAAAGGGACATAAATATGTAATATATTAATTCTTTGGATGGTGGTAAATTTAATACTGTTAATTACAGTTATAATGAGCACGTACTGTATTGTAGGAAACCTGTGTGGCGTGTTATTATTAGCCGCATATGGAATATATGCCTGTGTTGCTTTCGGTTCGTTACTTTACAAGATTTATATACGGGGAATTGTTTGTTGAAATTTTGTTTCGGAATTAAATTATATTTTAAGATTAGAAGAAATTTGGTTTTAATTTGTATTTGTTTTGGTTATAATGTAAAGGTAAAAATAACTTTACAATATAAAATGTAGTATTTTCAGTCAGCTGCGACTTGGAATAAAAGTAACCATATACGTCTTGTAAATTCAAGTCGTCACTGAAAGTAATGTATAAATCTGTCGAGGGGTTTCGAAACAGAGACATAAAAAAACTGGGCAAGAGCATGTCGGACCATACTCAGTGTAGGGTTCCGCAGCTTTGAATAGTTTCATCAAGAGAAGAGCGTATGTTCATTGCACTTAGGCCCTTTTGTTGAGAAACGCAGTTTTTCGGCAATAACTCAATGACGGTATATACGATGATGTCCAAAATAATTTTAGCTTAAAGTTTATTAACCGTTGTCTAGATCTGCAGCACAAACTTAAGTGAAGACGATATAGCTGCAACCAAAGCAACAAGACCGCCCAGCTGGTGTCTCATCACGATGAGACTACAAAGAGCTTACACAAGATTATCACGCTGCCGGAAGAGATAGAAAAGCTCCTGCACAGCCTCACTGGACTCTACGTGCCTCGGCGACGAACACACAGGTGTATATCTCGCATCTACACTACACCACCAAGGCGGAGGCCATCTTGGAGTAGGCGCGCCAGAAGATCCGCTACACGCCAGGGTGCAGATTCTGGAGTCATGATTCAAATCCTATTTTCTGGCATTTGTGGTGCGAGTTCCAGATCGCTTTCTGCACCTTGTCGTGGAGGAAGACTTCTGGCCGGAGGGTGTGGTTTTCCGTCGTGTCACAAGAACGTACAAAGACAGTGCAAGTGAAGCTTATTAATAATAGTTTTAACTTGTATTTACTAACAACTATTGTATTATTGTGTGTATGTTAGTCTGCAAGGTAGATATTTCTATGGGGCATTGATGCCTGAAATAAATCTAATATATAAAATTCTCGTGTCACAGTTTTCGTTGCCATACTCCTCCGAAACGGCTTGACCGATTTTGATGAAATTTTTTGTGCTTATTCGGTATCTATGAGAATCGGCCAACATCTATTTTTCATACCCCTAAGAGTTTGTTTGTTTGTTTGAACGCGATAATCTCAGGAACTACTGGGCGGCATTGAATAAATATTTTATTGTTGGATAGCTCATTTATCGAGGAAGGCTATAGGTTATAACATCACGCTACGACTAATAGGAGCGGAGCAGCAATGAAAAATGTTGTAAAAAAAAAAAAGGAAGAAAAAAGAAAAAAGGGAAAATTTACGCAGACGAAGTTGCGCGGGTCAGCTAGTGGTATATATTATTATTTTATACACTTAGTCATAGCGTATTATTTTGTACATAATTGTATCAAAATACAGAGACTCCAATTACCCGACTGCAAGGAAAAGTTATGTTTTTGCGCGTATCTTGTGTGTATGTATGTGTTTACTACCTCATATATTTCAAAACACAAGACCCGATTTAATTATTAAGACGTCGTTAGATTCGTATTGACCGCCCAAATGTTCTTCAGACGTTTGAAACAAACATGGCGACTGTGAGATGTCAAAAACAAGAGGAGTGAAATCATTTTTTTTTCGAATACTGCAATATGGGTATCAAATTAAAGGGCTCATCATAATTATTTCAAAAAGGTATAACATATAATAAAAATAGCAACCATTCTTTTTTCAATTTCCAATACTTGGCAATAGCTGTGATAAAAGTTAATTATTTCATCGATTACATCCTACAACCACTAAAAATATTGAATAAAATAAATGATTTAAAAATATAAAAAACACGCGGGCACAAAAAAAAATTAAATAAAATTCGAATTAAAATTATTACATTTATTGGTATACACTAAGGCTTTTACCCTCATAATATTTATATTATCTATACTAATATTATAAAGCTGAAGAGTTTGTTTGTTTGTACGCGGGAGTCTCAGAAACTACTGATCCGAATCGGAAAATTATTTTACTGTTGTTATAGCCCATTTAAGGAGGAAGGCTATAGGCTATTTAACATCACGCTACGACCAGCAGCGGAGCAGCAATGAGAAATGTTGCAAAATGGGGGAAAATTTACGCAGACGAATTTGCGCGGGACAGCTAATAAAAAATATGCATAATGCGCGTTCGCTCAGTGCGGTGCAGGTGAGTAATAATAAATGGCAATCCACCAATAGTGGATTGTCACCGAAAGTGGAAGCCTGTGACACAACTGATTCCAACACTAAATAACACATTTTTAGCTACATTTTATCGTAATATATAACTGACATTTGAAAGAGCTGAGGCGGGGTTAAAAGTTGAATTATAGGTAAATGGGAGGGTTTTTAAAATATAAATTGTTGTATCTATTATAAATAGGCAGTTATTATAAAAGAATATAATGATATGAATACAGCAGGCATATAAATAAAGTCAACAAAAATAATAGGTCTTTTGTTCAAGTGATTGCCTACAAAGGTTTTCGGGAACGCTTTGAACAAAAACCTCATCGACGATTTGTTCGCTTTAATATAATATATTTTTATAATTATTTTACGTTCCTTTTTAATGTTAGATACTATATCATGTACTTACCATGAATTCAATAGGCATTATGTCTTCGTATTGAGCAGGTACACAATAATTTTAATTAGTCTTCTAGGAATTCTTTCAGGGTTTTCTGTTTTTAATATGTGCTTTCAATAACATTTAGAAATGTAGTTTTGTAATAAATATATTAATGACGTAATAACGTATTATAAATCGATGACCGGGTGCACGCACGAAAAAGTGTCACGGTCTGTCACGGTTCGTTACGTTCCGCCTGCTAATAGGCTAAAGTATTGTGGCCGTTGGGCGCATGCGCCCCGGTCCACTAAAGCTGTCACAGGCATGGTTGTTTATTACAATTTCGTCAATGTTTTGGTGATTACAGCGACATGTGATACAATCCATACTATCCATACTAATATTATAAATGTGAAAGTAACTCTGTCTGTCTGTCTGTCTGTCTGTTACGCTTTCACGCTCAAACAGCTAAACCGATTTAGATGAAATTTTGTATGGAGATAGTTTGAGTCCCGAGGAAGGACATAGGATAGTTTTTATCGCGATAACCGACATCCACGCGGGCGGAGCCGCGGGCGAAAGCTAGTTGGAAATAAAAAAAAGATCTCACAGGCATGGTTGTTTATTGCAATGTCATCAATATTTTCTTATGACGTTACGTCACGTATAATTATCGTTCATAAATCTACTTTACAGGCAACCATTTTTTTTAATAAGTAGGAATTCTTTTTGAGTTTTTTGTTTTGTCGCTATGTGCTTTCAATTACATTTAGAAGTTTTAACTTTGTAATAAATATAGGCCGTATGGAACCGGCTCAAGAATAGTGCCACCCCATTTTTTACCGTGGGTGTCGTTAAGGCGACTAAGGGATATCATACCGGAGGACGGGCAGCTGCGTCCTCTACGTAGGTATAGTGTGGCCATTAGTGCTGTGCACTCCCTGAGGTATGCACGGCGAGGTGGGGGGCGAAGAAAAAAGTGCATGAGTTCACATGAGGTCGATACATGTCGGACAGATCTTACGATATCAGTTTGCATTTCTAAGGCAAGACTTGTGGCGGGACGTTGCGTTGGTCGGAGGCTATCTATCTGTAATATATACTTACTTTGTTGATTAAAATGTAACCCAAATATACTCATATTTTATTAAAAATATGCAGGTGATAAATAAGAATTGAAAGTTATAATTCACAACAGGACTTGTTTTATTAAACATTTTTTATATTTACAAACAATTATATATTCTAACGAAAGTTATTCTGACATAGATTCTGTTTCAACTTCATCTTCCATTTCGTCATCATCTTCATCTTCCTCTTCGCCACCGGAACTTGAATCAGAGTCTTGCAAATTTATTATGAATGAATCGATAACATTATCGAACCTACTATCGCGACTCCAGTAATCATTTTCATTTTTCTGGACATGATCGTCGCATTTCTGCCATTTTTCCGCCGTGAATTCCGAAAACAATTTATCCAATAAGATTATCTTTTCGTCTAGAGAAGAATTAATATAGTTTTGGGCTATGTTGTTTTTAATATCAGCCCAGACCAACTCGATTGGATTTAAATCTGGATGGTACGGAGGTAAACGCAGAACAGTGTGTCCACTGGCTTTCAGGAGTTCGTCAATTCTATACACGGGTTCTTTTTGTGTATTTTTGATAAGAAGTAGCAGTTGAGCCTTTGACATGGTTCCTGAAAATTCTACATTATGGCGTAGCAACCAGTTCTGCATTTCACTTTTGAGGCTTGATATAGTTGGTTTCTTCTCAATCTGAACGCTGTGGTAAGACGCGTTGTCCATTACAACCACAGAATTCGGCAGCAACTTATCTTTTAACTTTTCATCTACCCACTTATAAAAAGTAGGTCCGCTCATATCTCCATGATAGTCACCGGTTCTAGCATCGGATTTGAATATAGTCAATGTATCATCCACTAAGCCATTTCGACACCCAGCGTGGAGTATTACTAGTCGCCGTCCTTTCCCAATATCAGCATGAATACCGGGTTCTGACGATGATTGCCAACATTTGCTGGCATGGTGACTGGCGTTGATGTATGTTTCATCAAGAAAATATATGTTTCGGTTTTCCGTTCTGTAATTTCTGATTTGTGTAAGATATTTTTTCCGCCACACTGTAATATTAGGCTGCTCTATAAGGAGATGTCTCTTTGATTTGCATTTTTTGTAACGGTAGCCCATTTTGTGTAAAAGCTGTCTTAAATATTCCCGTCCACAATTCAATATGCCATCCTGTCTCAAACTTGATAGTAACTTACGGACACTTGGTATTTTTTTTTCAACTTCGTAAAACTGATGAATTTTTCTTCTGATAACTCCAAGGTCAAAATCATCCACAACGTGTTTTTTCTTTAGAACTTTTGGTTTTTTTGGCGATTGAAATTTTAATTGGCTTGAATTTTCAATTGATAAATAGCCCGCAGAAATCACATTATGTACGGTTCTTTTGCTGTATCCCGTAGCCTCCGCAACGATTTTAGCAATATTCACGTCATTTTTAAATTCAAAGCTTTCTTTGTCTGCTTTTCTTTTCTTAAAATATTCAGCCACCTTAAAAATGACAGTCTTCATATCACGAGATAACGCACGACCCATCTTTGAATATTTATCTCGTGTGCGTCTGACATAGACAGTCCGATACAAATAACACTACCTGCCGTCACAAGCGTTGACGGCGCACTGACAGCGCAGCAGCCGATTCTAACCCCCCCGTCTCACCGCGCGCATACCTCAGGGAGTGCACAGCACTAATGGTCATACTATACTATAAGGCCTTACTGCGATCGCAAATTCGCTCGTCAAGCGAGGCAATTATAGAAATTACCCCCAGGATCTAATAAGTTGGTTCTACTGGGGAGACCCGTGCCCAGCAGTGGGACATCATTTGGGTTATAAAAAATCCAATGGTATGATATATTTTAACTGACAGAAATGGAGAGGTGTTCATCTAAGTTGGACGTATGTGTATGTTACTGTGTATGTTTTTGGCATCGTAGCGCGTATACGCGGATTTTCCATGGGTTTTGTAGGAGAGGATAGATAGGGGATTTTTGAGCTGTGTTTGATGAAAATCTCTTTAGTCGTTTTGAAGATAATAACTTATTTCTCGCGCTTTGGAAGTTTAATTGTGAATATTACCTTTTAATTTTCTGATAAAGGTGTATGGTAATTCATAGTCTGATTACTAATCGGGTATTTAGAGGGATGGGTCAATCGTACACCTAACCATACTACAATCAAAATCCCTGGATTTCAATTACCTTCATCTAATGTCACTAATATACAATTAATAAACTCGTACCCTAAAAGTGTTCATATTTTAGCTAAATATTTAGAGCTTTTCGTATAAAAGAAATAATAAATCTATACTATATAATACATAATAATAATATTAAAAAGAGGTAAGATTTGTATTTTTGTATGTAACGAATAAACTTAAATCTACTAGACCAATTTCAAAAATTCTGGGAATACTACACTATTGCCGGGTGACATAGGCTAGTTCTTATCCCTGTATTCCCACATACCATATATATATATATATATATAATATTATAAAGAGTAAAGATTTGATTGTTAGTTTAAATTGAATAGGCTCCGAAACTCGGACGGATTAGAAAAATTATTTCACCGTTGTGAAGCTACACTAACCGCGGGTGACATAGGCTATTTTTTATCCCTGTATTCCCACGGGAACGGGAACTGCGCGGGTGAAACCGCGAGGCGTCCGCTAATAATATTTTATAGAGGAAAGATTTGTATTTTTGTATGTAACGAAAAACTTAAAAACTTCTGGACCGATTTCAAGAACTCTTTGACCTACAAGCTATACTATCCCTGGGTGACATAGGCTACTTTTTATCCCTGTATTCCCACGGGAATGGGACATACGCGGGTGAAACCGTAAGGCGTCCGCTAGTGTTACATAAAAACCATCTAATTGCTATTGCGTTAAGATACACGAACATGTTTATAAACGTGTATTGTATATATCGGTCTCTCAATCGTGAGGTCGCGGGTTCAATTTCTACCCATTATCCTACCGACGTGAACCAACTCCTAACACAAGCTTCTGAGTTTATTTGGAGGGGTTACCAAGATAGCTAATAATGTAGGACCCAAACCCTTATTGCTAGTCATCTTTAAAAAATACTCTTGTGATTTTTACATTTTTACGTTATTGATGACACAATAAATATTTAAAATCCCGGGGTAAGTCCATATAAGCATAGCATTTGAGGTAATTGATCTTAAATAGCTCGTTCTTCTGATCACAGTATTTCTGCATTAGCTTATAACAATATCCGTGGAAGGCTTACAATGTTCACACTTTTCATCCCATCGTGATGCACTGCTCCCTGGGGACACGCGTGACACGTTAAATTTATACACTGCGAAAACCGGAGCTCGTAAATAGTGTTACGAACGTAGGTATCTACCCGACAGCTAAAAATAAGGTGTTGAAGGTTTGACACAAGTATGTTTATTTCAAAAAACTTTTTTGAAATATGTAAGTAACAATTTATTATACGGGAATTAACGCGCATTGTTTACCTTAAAATTGCTTGAAAAACCGGCAAGTGAACAAATCGGCAATTGCAGAACACATACTGCAATCGAACACCAATCACTGGATTGAGTTTCATCGTCCACAAACCCTCTCCACAGATCGCCATTTTTATTCACGAATTGTGCGTGAAGCGATTGAAATTAAAAAACATAAAACTTTCAATCGGGAAGAGGGCTTCAAACTATCCGTGACGTGGAATCCAGTGATTCGTAAAACACAACCTCGTATTGTTTCGCAGTCGGTTAACATGGACAAAATCAGTGTAGTGTGCAGTGACCCTAACTTTTCGAGAAGTAAAAAAGTGAGGGTGGATGAAGATTCATCGGCCTGACGGAGTCTTGACATCGCTGCGACAGTCCGCTTGTGACCACGGCCGGTGCAACCTGGTCGAAACGTCAAGCAATTTTAAGGTAAACAATGCGCGTTAATTCCCGTATAATAAATAGTTATAATCATGCAACGCGAAAGTTTAAATGTTAATATGTAAGTAACATCAGAAAAAAACCGGGCAAGAGTATTACGGATCATGCTCAGTATAGGGTTCCGTCATTAAAAAAGCCGTCGTTTTTGCCATTTTGGCCACAGAACCCTGAAAAGTGCACTAACCTACTTTACTCATATTATTTTATAAAGGCAACACCCGTACTAGGGTGCCAGCCCTATGTGGCTGGTACTTAACAAACATACAAATCATGGTCACAAAGCACACCCAGACTTGGAACAACAATTTGTGTGTCGCACATGATTATTATTGTCATGCATTATTGTCCCTTGTAGGACTGAAACTCACGACTTCAGGCTTAGCTTAAACTCACAAGGTCAGGGTCACTAACTACTAGAACAACAAGCCAGGTGGCTTCGCACAAGTGTTATATAGTTGTTTTTTATACCTTGGTTTACATTTTTGTAATTGTCATAGGAATCTCTATTTTTTACACTAAAGTGTAGCTTATGTTACTCCCCGATAATGTAGCTTTCTAATAGTGAAAGAATTTTTCAAATCGGACCAGTAGTTTCAGAGCCTATTTAAAAAAAATGCAAAGAAACAATCAAATCTTTCCTCTTTATAATATTAGTATAGAAGTATAGATAATATTAGACTGCCTCTGTGGCGCCGTGGGAGTGTGTCTGACTGCTACACAAGAGGTCGGGTTCGATTCCCACACGGGACACCACCTTGTGTGATCCACAAATTATTGTTCCAAGTCTGGGTGTACTTTTTGTCCGTGAAATGTATGTTTGTTAATTTCCCATCGACCCAGGGCTTGAACCATTATGCGGGAGTCGTCTTAAAAAACAGGAATTATTAAGTAAACGTTTTCCAGTCATTATAAAAAGATTGGCATTCTCATAAACTGACTTTCTATTAAACTGACCTTCGTCTCAAGGATATTAATATCGGACTATGTTACCTTTCCTAAAAATAACAAACATCACACACAGTCAAGTACACAAAATCATATTATTAAACAGGTAGATTAAGGCCATACCTTTTCTGAGCCGCGAGAGAATTTATAGCCGAGAGTCTCGACCTCCGAGATTAAGTACTTTATTATCTAAATATGCAAAAATGAAAAGACTAAAACATTATATACTCGTAGGTTTTGTTGGGGTGGCATCGCATTATAATTTGGCTGGGTTATATTGTTTTGCATACTTTTTATTTGATTATAAGTTTCATTGTTTTTGAGATTTTAGTTGAAGTGTTCTCAATAAAAATGTTTTAGAGAAACTGTAGAACACTCAAACCTCACTCTGTCTTGAAATGCGATTAATTCTCAAAGTTGCTACACACATAAGCGGGCCAGTCAATCGGCATAGCAGAGTCCTTATTCATGTTCTTTTTATTGTTGTCGCGGCAAGCCCGCATGAACTGTAAAATGTTTGTCATAATGGTAAAAATAGAGCTGCGCCTAGAATTGCATAAACGCGCGTGAGCGCGAGTTCGCGTGTTGAAAACGAAAAAAAAGAACTTGAAGAAGGACCCAGAGCGATAAAATCTAGAATATCTAGATTAATGTTTGGAAAAAAACCTTAAAGGTGCGTGAGCATACACTTGAGCTTATACTAGTAAAAAAACTAAAACATCGAGCATGTTCGAAGTTTTGGTTTGAGTAAATTTAACAACATCGAATGCTCGACGTTCTGTTACTACTAGTAAGTGATCGATGTTTGTTGTTTTTTTTATGTTATTTGGTGTAATATAAAGAAGCCAAGAGCAGGACGTTATTTGTATATAAAAAATCACTCTGTACAGGCTTTACTACTATTTTGATCGTGCAACATTTTCCGCAAAATAATCGAACTAAAGAAAAAAAATGGGTACCTGTCCCCAAAGATCTATCGAATAACAGTTTAAGATAGGACTCATAACAACCCATATGATGTCTTACTGCTGAGCACTGGTCTTCCCAGTCGAACCTTAATAGATCCTGGGGGTAAACGCTACGCTTGGCGAGCGGGTTGGCGATCGTAGTAAGGCTTTTAAGGTTCATTTCCGTGCATCGCGGCTGATCGCGAGCCGCGCGCGACTTACGACGAACAGCTGACGCGCGCGGCCGATGCGACAATAGTCAGAGTATGAGAATATATGTTTCCGAGGTAAGCGACAGACGCGCGCGGCCGACGACTGTCGTAGGTTGCGCGCGCACTCAGAATATTATCGCATCTGCCGCGAGCGTCAGCCGCTTGTCGTAAGCCGCGCGCGGCTCGCGATCGGCCGCGATGCACGTAAATGAACCTTAAAGGGCACAGAGGACATTGCTGCCCGTCCTCCTGCGTGAAATCCCTTAGTCGTTTCGACAACACCCATGGGAAGATATAGGGTGGTACCATTCTTATGCCGGTACTACGACACGTTATTCCATTTTATGGTTTTCTAAATAAATTAGGCCATAAAACAGAAGCCAAACTAGCAAATATAATCTAAAATACTCTCTGAAACCTAATATTTTAGACGTAGTCTTTTTCCCGTCTTCCTTATAGGAGAATCATTATTAAATAAGTTCGCTTTCACATTTTGAATTTACCTATAGTGGGATATGTTACAACGTAATATATATTAGCTATGACCGTCTATAAATATGCGCTATAGTCAGACTGCTATTACAATAACGATATAACTGTCGTAAGCGCAATATGTAAGGATATAAGGTTAGGCTAACTATTATTGGCAATATTCTAGAAGAGAGATACGTGAATGTTATAGAAAATAATTATTATATTTAATCCGCTTGCAGAGGAAATTGACAGGATTATTAGTGAAGGAATTATAGTAGACTTTAAAAACTGACACACAAAAGAAAAAGTATAATTTAATTCTGTATAATATACATTTCCACAGTGGTTGCATTGCATATCCAAGAATACCATTAAAAATTAAAAATACAAAAATAAAAACATTAAAAGTACCAAGAAATACTTACGTTTTAAAAAAAGCAATGTCACTGAACCTCACACTAGGATTCCCTGTGCTGTGTCATGAGATTCAGTTTCTTCCCTGAAGCAACACAGTTTCTATAAAATTACATCTATGAAATATATAAATGTATATATATATATATATGTTATGTTTTATATATGCTCGCACTAGCACTCCCAAAACTCAAAATACGCTAACCTATCACTTCCGAACAATGTACTCCAAAGTGGTTTGTAAACGATGTCTACTGTGCATTGCTCGACCAAAGTACCTACGTATGAAGAATACTCTTTAACCTGCTTGATTATGGTTTTTGAGTGTATGTATTAGGTTTTAGTGTATGCATGTATGTATATTTCTTTGGCACGCTCTAGAACCTAAATGGATTGATGGATTTTAGGTTGAAAGGTATCGTTAGATACAACTCAGTTGTGAAAATTAGAAATAATTAAAATGGTGGGTTTTTTTTGGTCAAAATATTTCAGTTATTCATTTTAGGCAGTCGGGTTTTTGGTTTTAAAATAATTTTATAAGGTATTTTTTATTTATAAGATTTTCAGGTGTATTACATGGGTACCCCCTACGTTTTTGTATCCCCAAAAGCGCAATTGTACACCAAAAGATTAAAAAAAAAAACATTAATACTTTAGATTATTAAATCAAGTAACATTTTTTAAATTTAAATATAGGTAGGTACTTTTGGGAATACAATAACATTACGTCGGCGCTAGAGTTGGTACCGGGAGCATGAAGTGCGGTGAGGGGGGAGCCTACGCGTCGATCAGCCGGTGGCGGTCAGCTGACACATCACTGAGCCATCTAGTTTTGTCGAACAATCGATAGTTTAAGTCGAAAATAAGGTACTCCACCGATACGACTATCGATAGTATCGACACTAACGATCGTATCGATACTATCGATTGTGAGGTTCACGTCAATACTATTCACATGGATCAATAGTATCGATACTATCTAAGCTCGTAAAGATAAATATTATCAGTCGTTTCGATACCATCGATAGTATTGTTTTTCTGAGCTTATATAGGCTATTCATTAGACCCACACGTTGGGCGAGTGGCGTTGGGACCGACGTTGGGGCCAACATAGGAGCCGGCGAACCGTATTCACTCGCATTAAATTTTTACTTTAATGTTTTTACGTCCACGGGCGATGTATCCTAACATCACCTTACATCTATGGGCTCAGTATAGTTTTGCTTTAAAATCCGGATGGATAATTGTTAATCAATCTTGACGGAATGTGTACGTGTCGCGAGAACTCTCAGCAATTTTTACAAATGTTTTTTAAACATTATCAAACACTCATTGTAAATCTGTCTTATTGCATTTAAAATCTTTATTCACACACAAAATAACCTACAAAACGTTTTTATTCGGGCGTACTGAAATGTAGAACCTTCTATTATCTCCTTATAAATGTAGCGAAATAAAAGCCTTTACGATGTCACAATAAACAATTCCTATTCCATCGAACTTATTAAGTTAAAAGCTTTATATAACCATATACGAAATGCTATTGCTATTCTTACCGATTTCGTTTCGTCATGGAATATATGATATGTAATTGGGGAATTGATTTGAATTCCCAGACTTTGTTATGGAAAACAGTCGTATTATATTGGAGGCCTCCTTACCAATATCACGTCAGCCAATTTTATCAGAAACTAGTCAACCAAGCAGGAGATCTTATAATACAAAAAAATCCCCCCTCCCCACACTCTACTGAAACACCTTTTTTGGGGAATTTTGATACCAATGTCTTTTGACAGGCACCTACTCGGCGGTGGTGGCTGGTGCACAAATGTTGAATCAAATGCACCCCCACTTGATCGGTTGGGTCTCATGTTGTCTGTCCCGCTGAACAAGTTCTTAATCCGCGCCTGCTCCAAGGCACGGAAGGGTGTGACATTTTTCGAAATAAGTCACCTTATCTATGGACCGACAGTGATAACGTTGTTTGACCTCGTTTATTTATCAATTTAATCTATCGCCACCGAGTCACAGTTTATATTGGAGTAGTGAAAATAAATAAATAAGTTTAAAATATCTTTGATCAAGTTTATTTCTTCGGCTTACCAACAGTTATTACAACTTCAATGTAGATTAAACATTGTTGATAATTGTACAACTAATTACAGATAAACACATTTTGCATTAAGTTATACACTATCATGTAACATAATGTTACATGACAGACTAGGCAGAGCCTGTATCATGGCAACCAGCCAAGTGGGTCCTTATGGTAAATGGAGAGTTGTGTTTAGAAAAGCATCAACGCGCATGCGCAACGGGTATTTTTGAGCGCTCCCCGTTTGCGCCTTGATGCATTTGTGAGTACACCTCCCCATTGACCAATATGACAATATTTTGACAGTTCCGCATGGGCTTGCCGTGCACACGGAATAAAGATCGTGAATAAAGACCCTAAAAACATACTTATATATTTCTAAACACATAACTAATATAGATAAATTAAACCCAGACACAGAATCAACAATAGTGCTCATCGCACAAACATTTATCCTATGTGGGAACCGAACGGCCTTTTTTTTAGCAGTCAGGTCACTAACCACTAGAGACCAACAGGCCTTTTTACAAACATTATTTTGTTTCTAAACAATATTTTGTGAAATGTTAAAATACGTTATTATTATGAATTATGAAATGAACGTTTATTGTTTGTCCTGATTTCGCAAGAAATACGAACAATGAGCTAGATTTCGACGAATTAGATATTGTTTATTATTCTGAACTGTGAATATTGTTTTGTTGTTGGAACGAAGCCTTATTTAAATACGGAGAAATCAAACTTCGCCATCTCTTTAATAGAAGACGTTGATATCGTATTTTGTTATCATAAGCGTGGTTAAACAACGTTGTCATAGATGGGTAGCCATCTTATAGTACGGGTTCCCTAGAACAAATTTTAAAATGATACATATCAAGCTGGAATTGACATGGTAGCTTCGTTTTGTCGAGACGCCCAACTTTATGTATACGACAACTTTATATAGTGATACGTTAGTGTAAAAAACAGGTGTTAAATATTACAAATTTAAATTTGCTGTTGGAAAACTATTATCCCCATACATCAATATAGGCCGCAGTTAGTTTACCAACCGCAAATAAAATTCTTATTCAAAAATGAATTTCAAATATGGCACTTAGCACAAGTAAAAGATTATGGCTTTTACTTGTGCTTAGTGCCATGTAGCTTGCAAATAAATTAGTAATAAAAAATATTTGTTTATTACTAATTTATTTGCGGTTGGTAAATTAATCGCGGCCTATGTTGATGTATGTGGATAACAATTTTCCAACGGCAAAGTTAAGTTTGTAATATTTAACACCTGTTTTTTTCAGTAACGTACCACTATATTAAGTTGTCGTATACATAAAGTTGGGCGTCTCGACGAAACGAAGCTACCATGTCAATTCCAGCTTGATATGTATCATTTTAAAATTTGTTCTAGGGAACCCGTACTATTACTACTGTCACAAATGAAAAAGCTTAAATAGATTGGTGTTTGTTAGGCACTCAATAACGCCAGAAAACATAAATGGATCTCGATTAAATTTGGCACAAATCGAACATATGTTCATAATAGTATAAAATTAATTACGGAGGTAGAATTATGACATTATAACATTATTCATTGTCATGCATGTAGGTAGGTTTAAGTATCTAGCGAGGATACGGCACTGCACATCTTGACGGAATGTCCAACTTGGGCTGGGCAACGTCACAACTTTTCGGTGGCCATCAGAGTGCAAAGCCTTGCAGAAGTGGTAACATCGAAGGCACATATTTATGGGGAGTGGACATATGTTGATATATTCTGCTAGGAGCTTATAAGCGCCAAGGAGGAAGCGGAGAGAGAGCGGGAGAGAACTAGTTCACACCAGTCTCGCTGCTTACGAACAAGGGGTCGAAGAACATTAAATGATCTTCGGCCTCCATAGGCGCTGGCCTGAGGGCGGTAGGACGGGCAACTTGGGAGATGGTATTGCAACGTGTTCCATGCGCACCTTAACCACACGACAATGACCAAGCCTGTTAACGATGGAGGCACAAATTCGGCAAGGGACACCCTCACTGTTGGCCGTAGGCTTATGCACCAAAACACGGTCACGTCGGTTCGACTCCGACATACCCTATCCTACGTAGAAGTGGGATCCGTGGGAATTTTTGCACATGAAAAAAAAAGGTAGGTGAAACCGTTTTTCAGAAAATAACTGTAGCAGACCGATTACGGTCAAGATTCCGTTTTTCCGGCAACACAAAAAAGATAAAACTTATCAACAAAAAATAACCTGATATTCATTACGCGAGACTTTTCTTTAGGATACAAGTATTACCTTCAATAATTTAGAATACCCATTCTTTACACGTGAACTTAGATCGCCATGCTAATATAATGTTTTGTGCTATTGATAACTAGCTACTACACGCGACTTTAAAATGTAATAAGTTAAAAACAGCTATTTCATATTGAACGTCTTAATAAAATTTGGGATGTTTTGGCGATTACCCGCTAAAGACAGATAGGTAGGCAAACATAATTAAACCTGTTTTTTACGTGGTATAAGAATTGTAGACAACCATGAGTGAAATTCAAGCAAAATCATACAATCGAATATTTATGACTATATGACTGGAAAATCTGGATTTCCATCAATCTATACTAATTTATAAAGCTAAAGATTTTATCGTTTTGCACGCGATAATCTCAGAAAATAATGGTTCAAATTGAAAAAATATGTAAGTGCTGAATAGCGCATTTATCGACGAAGTCTTAAGCAATATAACATCATGCTACTACCAATATGAGCTGAGCATCAATGAAAAATGTTGCAAAAACGGGGAATAATAACGCAGACCAAGTTGCGTGGTAGGTACTTAAAAGTTAGGACGAACACTAAAAGTCACTGACGGACAGCGAAAGCATCAAAGCCTGAATTTTCAGCCCACTAATGACTACGACCAGGAAAAAATGGGAATATATTTTTTTAAATATCTTCGCGACTATCTATACAATTGTGGAACAGTGTCTGCTAATTACAAATGATAGTTTACTACCGCGCATGTCCCAAAATACTATGAGAATAAATTCGTTGACTATTAACATGCAATATCGTGTATATTGTTAACGTTAGACTCAAGATTGTGGTGCCTCATTATCGTTTAAGGATATTCGTTTGTTCTCCCTTGTTTACTTATTTCCCTTCAACATTCTTTTATGAAGAACTCCCTCGGGCTTGTCTTAAATTAAGATCCTATCTCCAAAGTATTTATATTTCTTTATTCTTATTACTTTCTTGTTTGGGATTCGGTTGATTCAGATTAATGATGGCCTGTAATTAGTTTTGTTTCTTTCAATTTTTTCTTATATTATGGTTAGGTTAATTGTCCACGTCAAATACTATAATTGTTCTTACTTTATTTGATGAGGATAAATAGAATATAACAGCACCTTTTAATAGCATTTTGAAATTGTACGCAGTCTATTGATTCTTACGTAAAATAAGTAGGGGTAAAAATAATTTCCTATTTTGAATGTAAATAAAATAAAATAAAATTAAAATAAATGATGTTAAAGATGTAATAAATAAAAACAAGTAGTTCCCGTTTTTTTTCAATTGTTTTTAAAGCAAGCAAAATAAATGTATGTGACGAAGAAATTCGGTATATTTTAAAGTTTTAGGTAAAAATGTGACGAATGCCACAAAATAAAATTTGTGCTGTTAAGGGACCTAATGCGGTTTGAATAAGTAACACAAATGTGGTTCAAGCGTTTTAATTCTGGAAATTGTAGTGTGAAGGATAGACTCGCTCTGGACTGTTACGGATAAAATCAGTGCCATCTTTGAAAAAGTGGAGCAAGATTGACATATTTGTCATTGCGATACTGCGAAAGAACTCGATGTTGTTCACAAAACAGTTTTACGTCTTTTACAAAAGTGGTATAAAATTCGATTGGATTATTACGGCATATAACTTTTTAAGTCATACTTTTTTAAATTAATAACATTTTATTCATAAATAAACAAATTAAAAAATAATAAATATGTATTAAGGGTACGCCGATTTTAATAAAATTAGGTATGTGCACTCAGTATCATGGGCACCTTTCTATTACATCCTTTATATATTCATCCTCTTGGAGACATCAGGATTTTTTATATTAGGTATTAGTTATGTTGAGGAGACATCAAATCCCTTACTTCTCACTTTATCATGCGATATGCAGCGAGATGTCTTCTAATAAATATGCAGTCAAACAGCGAAAATCCCACATAAATTTAATTTAGTATATTTAAAGAAAATCTCAAACATACATACGGGTCAAACAAAGAACCTTTTTGAAACCGGTAAAAAAATAGTAACTCGTCTGCTGTATTTTTTTTAACACATCTATCGGCTTTTATGTTCAGTACAATTCCGAACAATACCTATCTACTAGTATTTATATAAAGTATCTTTAACTTAACACATATTGCAATTTGAAGAACATGTTCAAGGAATGGAATTTTTGTCGGACACTTGAACACGTTCTTGTCTTCAAAAGAAATTGTGCCGTGGTACAAAACATCGTATCCCACGTGATTTGTGTCAAATTTACCTTGTTTGTCTCGTTATTTTCATACAAAATGTTTATAAAATCTAAATGTAAGAAATAATAGACGAAAACAAAGGTAATTTATGTACATAACACAATATGTTTTGTACGTTCGTCCCTGGTTATAAATAATTTATCGGAACTGACTGACTCAATGTGCAGCGCCTTGTAGTATCGCCCAGTAGATATCGATTGGCACTACATACAATAACGATGTGTTGAGTCAGTTACAGAATATCAGATAGCCAGTCTATTGTCTAAGAGATACTGTACATCTGGAGGTATGACGTTACATGAAGGTAGCTGTGAATTAAATTGAACCTTGATAATATAATTACGAAACTCGACAACATAGGTTATAAGATACTGTAAAGGCTGTAAAGGACACTAAGAAATAAAGGGATATTAATAAAGACAATAAATTAGTCATTAAAAATGTGTCTTTTATGGAAAGAAATGTCATATTTTATGATGAATTTATTAGTTTAGATATATAACATACCAAATATATGAAGATCTAGAAATACGAGTTTATCGTACTGTCACATGGATATTTAGTTTAGATTACCAACAACTTTTCAAAGGTTTAATTATAATCAATGTACCTACAGTAATGAATAATAAAGAAAACTCATATTTTTCTCAGTCCCTAAGGTTATAGAAACAACAATATGGACATACGCTCACATAACATATTAATATCCAAAATTAATGTCCACTGCTGGTATGAAAAATGTAGCAAATTTGATCAAAGTAAGTTATTTTTTCACAAAGAACAAAATATTTTACGTTTCATGATTTCCTATTATTTGGTTTGGAACGTTGTCAGGTAAAATTGTAGAAGTTCTGGAAGTATTCCAATAATTTTAAATATTCACTTACCAATAAAATGCAGAGCCATGCAGACAACTACTGACTGTAGCGTTGTCATTTTGATTATTGCTGTTTCTTCTGTTGCGATAGCTTCGACGCACCATACATTTTACTTTTTATTATCCACATTGAATAAAATTTCAGTACCCATTTCCACTTCACTCACATGTTCACCACAATTTATCGGGCTTTTTGCTTTAGGTTCATTTTTTATTCTATCGATAACATATCATTTAGCAATTGGATCGAATAGTTCGATTACGGAGAATCGATTGTTATATAATAATATGGTAATCTTTGTTTCACAAGTTGCAGGCGAGGCCGAAATATCTGTTGCGGGCTCTGCTACTTTCCAAGTTTCCTGTAACAAAGTGGAGTAATTTGATCAAGTCTGGAATTTGAATACAATTTCCATATTGGTTGCTTACACTCTGAACATTGGGTGAGAGCCAAAGATGTTCTCAGAAGATCTAAAATAGTAAGAAGGCTATGATTTTAATGCCGATTTTTATAAGTAAAATATGGATTCTACTTGTTAGATACCACTTGATTTGATTATATACTCGTACAAAATTATACTGTTCCTTTTACGAAACATTATGTAAATACAGAGCCAATATTCTTGAAATAGAATGCTTTAAATCGATCGTAAGTATGAACTAAAAGAACAACGATATAGAAAAGCATTTTAATAAAATAAAATGAATAATAGATTTTATGTTCAAGTAACAAAAATGAAACCTAATATCTATAATTATTAACTATTAAGTAACGAAAATATGTGGTAATAAATGAATAAATATTGTTGACTAGTAAGCAGGAACATTTTGTAAAGACAAAAATGACCTTATCTCGTAACTTTAATACGAATAGGGAAACAGACGGACAGTTGAGCCGAACAGTCAGGACGCCTACAGCTTAACTAAATCTACTTAAAACCAGGAAGCTCCAAAAAGTAATTTGTCACCATTAGCACGTATTTGTGTATCTAAGCTGAAACCACTAATTCTGTAACTCGTCCACTTTAACGACCAACTTTTGGTGAGTTCTACGTTTTAAAGATTGATTAGTTTAAGTATTGGGTTTCGCTTTGAAACTTGTTTCAATTTAGGTATTCAGATTTATATGTTTAGTGGTCAGTTTCATTTTTCTTTTGGGTCAGAAGCAGCAGATTCTGCCCTGATTTGATTTCTTTTTGAAAATAAATATTCTTTTTCGTAATAAAGATACTTTTTTTTTTATTACTGTTAATCGCTACATGTTTGATTACGCTTTCGATCTATCAGTATGTCAATTTGACAAAAATGTATGCGAAGAATAATCAGTGAAATTGTTATTCGAAATATTAAAATATCATCTTTTATATTATGTGGACTTACATACTAAGGTAGCCCATATTGAGCAAGTATTAAAAGTAATAATACAAGTACGTTTATTTCTTTAAATAATATTAATTATAAAAAAATATTTATTAATTTAGGAAGCGAAATTATACACTTGTAAAAAGTCGATTCAACATGTGCATATAATGCCTGTTCGTAAACAATAGGTAAAGCCAGAGAAAAGAACGAGGCAAGAAAAACTCCCGGCCACTCTTTTCAAATTGCCAATGTTTCTTACAATGTTGTTTTAGTGTGATCAGAATCAGTTACACAATCCAATGGGGTAGTTTTTGGAACATGTTATATTTTTTAGTAATTTATTTAATCAATCATCAATTAATTTATTAATCATTCTCACAGAATTCTGTTCCCAATATGATGTGAAATGTAATCATCACATAATTTAGACGCAATGAGCACGATAGCGCAAATAACACAAGACAACTTGAATGGCTTATAACTATGCAAGTTTTCAATAGGTTTATTTTTTTTTTATATGATTTCTTGAAGTAAATATCTTGTTATTATATTTCTTTGGTTATTTTTTTATATAGTGCAAAGCTCAGACAATACACAATGATCCAAAAACAAGGGATAAACAGTCAGGTAAAAATATTAAAAGAAGAATACATGAGATTAAATATATATATACCTTAATGGGTACAACATAGTAGGAGTATCCACTTACAATGGGAAAACTATAAGTGCTTAAATTTTGGCCAAAATACTGCTAATTTAATGAATAAGTATAAATATTTTGCAACAGAAAAAAATAATGACCTTAGTTTATCAAGCAGAATCTTTATTTACAAAAGTAAATCGTAAAGATGTCAAATGCTATGGAATACCCAAATACACATAATCAATGGAAATTAATTCTAAATTGTAATTTTGACGGCAAACTTCACAGCGAAGGCAGTCAGTCTTATTTGTAATCAGTACATAATTAATTGTAACCTGGCCGAGGCTGAAAGTTACCAACTCATTTTATGAATATTTCAGAGTGCTGTATAATTTCCTCACCAAGATTTGAGTAACAAACTTTAATGCAATGTTAATATGAATGGAGGCAACATACTAAGTTATGAAAAGATTCTACAACGTATTAATGAAAAGTGTGGTCAAATTTATGGGTCATATGGTTTCATGGTACGGAGTATGTGTACTGAATTTATATCCCTGGTCTAGGGGTCCCTAACTCAGTTGCAACCGAGCAGATCGAGATATCTGCGAGGTTAAGCAACGTCACCACTATCGGTCACATATGACACCTCTAAAAAATATCACACCTCTCTGTGCCTTGGAGAACACATTAACCGTCGATCCTGCGCCCAATCTCTTTTCGGATCCATCGGGCTATGAGAGTGAGAGAATAGAGAGTGCACTTGTGTCTGCGCATACACTTGCACAGTGTAATATCTTCTACGTAATTTGCTAGTCTCTGATGGGATTAGTCGCCATAACCAACATCGGTTAGGGGACCATTACTGAATTTATTAACATCAAAGCACCTACCCTAAAATATCAAATATGTTAGGTATTTTTGCCATAAATGTAATATTAATAATTAATTTGTAATGTTACTTAATATAGGGATGTATATTTTAGGAAATTTTCATTACATTGATCATTATTACAGCTTTTTAAGTTCCTACAAAAGAAATACATTTTTAACTGTATTTCCTGACGGTTGACTGTTCAGGAAATATGAATGGAACTGAAAAGGCAATAACACTATGAAGTAAATTTACACAATTTGACACGGGAATAAACGCGTTTATATTATAACATGAGTATAGTTACAAATTGCAATAAACATAATTTGAATTTTATTACATGCCAAGTTTGATTTTTTTTCTTGCATGCAGAAGAAAGAAGACCGTCCAATTTCAGTGATAAGAATTCTTTCGACTTATGAAATCATTATTTGAGATTTGTAACATCTACAATGAAATATTTACTTTTAAATTCGTCATGCTTATATGTCTGCTACATTGCTTTGTCTGGAATTTAATAAAATACGACTGACTATAATAAGTGCTCGCATAGATAGCACAGCAGCCGCGTCTTGCGTCTTCTTATTATCATCGATATAATATGTACTCTAATTGTCGCATCGCCTCCATTTGTTTTAGTCGTATTACTGTATGTTTTTAGTATAAAACACAATTCTAGCCACGTTTTTTAGTGGCAGGTGATGGAATAACAAAATATAGCAGCAGGAGCGCAAACCTTTTTGCACAAGTGTGTTGTGCAAGAGGTTGTTTATTGTACAATAGTCATACGCACTAAATTTAATGTTTCGTTAGTGCCAAAAACATGTAATATGTGTTTTGTTCGAGAGTTAACTTTACCAACTTACGTGGTGCCGCGCCGGTACTGCAGAAGACTAGCAATGTTACGTAGATACGAGTATATACAGGTTAATCGCGCGGAGACGCGGCGCGCCGATTGACGTCGTCTCCCTGAGCACTAAATCTTTATTCACAGTAAGGTTGTCATGTGACCCGTCTAATATTTCATTCATGCAAGTCAATATAAACGTCAAATCAAATATAACTAGACAGGGTTTACTTAGAGTTCTGTAAAAAGGATATGAAATAGTTTATTTTCACAGGTTTTTAAAGGTTCGGCGTTATGAAATGAAATATTGTGGTTAAATTTTCACTTAAACACCTACCTAAAAAAACCAACCATATTTATAATCATAATTGATTTATGCGTCGTTTGTCCCACATTTTCGCCCTACATTTATAATTTAAATAATACTGCCTTGTAAAAGTTTTCGTAGTTCGTGACCTACGAATTTAGCTTGATAGCAAATTACATCTTGATCAGCACATTGATACCTTAACAAAGAACGCATATCGTATGTATGGATTTGTAATGATATCTGACTTGTAAACATCTTTTTAAATTATTAATTAGATCACAGCTGGGGTATGCGGTAGTAATATGGAACCCGTACTATAGCAAATACGAGATAATCTGTACTATATAAATTCCTTATATCTGTGCCCTACAAGTGTTTTTTTTATATATACCTCACTTATGACGAATTATTTGATAACTACCATCTAATGAACCTCAAGTCCAGGCATATTTTTCTTGAAGCAATGGTTCCTTTTTGATGTTTGCAACACTATGGTTATTTGAACCCTATGGTTATTTGTATTTCAATGTTGTTATATATATTTATAACAGCATTGAAATAACAAATGAACTAATTATGTGGTTCACGCTTAACAAGTCGTCGCCGTACCTCTTGCACTGCGGTCATCCTGGTACATTCATAATTTAATCTGTCTAACGGATAGGCAATCTGCCGCGTAGCCTTATGCGTTTAACCACCGATGGGGCATACAATAACTACTTGTAACTGTGGTAGTGGTTTCTGTAGCAAGCGGTTCAGCGAGCAGGACGAATAGTGGCAAAAAAAGCAAGCTGGATACAAACAGCCGGGCAACATATTTACACGCTTGTGCTGATGGTCGTGGCCGTTGAATGAAAGCATGTGAATGAAGCCTTAGCACCATGTTCAATATAATAGGTTATCCTTGACACGACACATAAGGTGCGATGTCTAGAGCGATGTTACCCGGTGAACGGACACAGGACTGACAACCTTTGGGAATGCACGTCAGGGAATACTCCTGACGAAGCTACACAGTCACGACAAGTGGAATAGAAATGCGACGGACGATTTTAACTTTACGAGTTTCTCTGCGAGTTTCTAACAGATAGACTTTGTTTTTCTGAACTTTTTAGACTTCGAAACTACTAGACTATTTTTTATGAAATTTGGTAGGTATAATATTAGGAGTAATAGTAGAAATATGGGCAAAGAGCTATCGCCATCCAGAACCCGAAGACCAAATAATTTGTGCATAATATATTTTTTATTTTCGTTAGGTTAAAACTGCGCCCCCTTTATGGTGGATTAATATGCTCGCGTTTAAAGCGACATTTAACAGGCACGAACACAAGAGCTTGTGAACGTGCATGAATGTGCTGCTCGGCTGTTTGTGGACGGCTTATTACCGCCGGCCCGTGACAGGCTGCTTGCCGGGCTGCGTGCCAGGCTGCGTGCCGTGCGTCTAAGCGCACCATTAGGTTTAGCTATAACCCCTGGATCTGCTACTGATTACTGTACAAAACGTATCATTTTAATTTTCCATAAAAATATATTGATCAGGGTCCTTATTCACTATCTTTTTTTGTTGCTAATAACTCTAACTTGACTACTAAGAGACTAACTAAGACTCTCAAGTCTTGGTCCTTATTTACTATACTTTTTTTTGTTTTCGCGGCAAGCCCGCGCTTCCAATTGTCAAAATCTTGTCATAAGGGTCAATAGAGAGCTGCGCTTAGAAATGCATCGCGCATGACGCGCATGCGCGATGCGCGATCTAACGCGGACATCTTTGAGCGCACCGCGCATACGCCAGTTCGCGCGGACTTGCCGCGAAAACGAAAAAAAGTATAGTAAATAAGGACCAAGACTTGAGAGTCTTAGTTAGTCTCTTAGTAGTCAAGTTAGAGTTATTAGCAACCGGGTCCGATTGTCGATTCGTTCTTATATTCTGTTGCTTATATCAACTTGCTACAAATCCTATCAAGATAACACGTATATTGTAGTTAGCATCAATCCTACAAAAATAAATCCGAAAATTTGTGGGCAAAATTACTGAATAGATAGTAATGAAACTTAACAATTATGTAGTTAGTAGATCAGGATACTACATAGCTAATAAAAAACAAACAAAACGCGAAGAAAAACTAGTACTTCATTAATAAGTTCTTCAGCTCCGAAATACAGCGTCTGCAGTAAATAAAATAATCAGTCAGTTTCCATACAGACTTTCATCGTATAACATAACACTGCGAAATGCTCGGAACGTCAGCGCAAGTTAGTTCAATCTCGAAATGGACTGTAAAATTAATTTTGTAAAAACGTACTTCGTTGACTGTGAAGTATGTGTGGCGCTGGTACATTTGATGTTATACCTGTAGGTATATTAAGGAAGAATAATCTTATAAGGCGGAGCAAAAGTATTTTATTGTAAACATTATGCAAATGGCAAAGGAAATGAGAAGGAGGTATAACAAAGTATATAGCTTGCGAGGCAAATAATGAAGTAAGTTTGTTACAGTAGAAACTCTCGAAGTCTAGAAACACCGAAACAACCAAATTCTCGTATAAAAAGTCATTTTAATTTTGTTTTCTATTAAACTACGTAATAAGGAGACGGGCAGACCGTGCGCCTGATGGTAACCATCATGCTAGCCCATAACAATATCACTGATACTAAATTGTTGTTTGGCAAAGATCTAAATATCACTGTACATAGCTTTTATTCCGTGAAATAGTTTATTTATTTTATTTATTGACTTTATGCACAAAAATATCGTACAAAGGCGGACTTAATGCTAAAAGCATTCTCTAACAGCCAACCTTTGGGTGATGTGACATAAAATTATATAGGTGCAGATTGTTGACAGCCAATGCTAGTTATTTAAGATAAATACAATCGATTATAATATATACATACACATACGTATACTTAAAAACATAACATACATACAAATATACATAATTATACTCAAATACATTACGTACATACAAAATACATATACCAACTTAAATACATTACATACATACAATTAAACATATACTTAAATACATAACATGCAGACATACGTTACAGTCATTTATGTGGCTAACGTTGAGATGCAAGGGCAAGTGTAGGTAGTAACTGAATTAATGTCGCAAATGAGGAGCGCGGTAAGTTGACATTCAGATATTTGCCTTACCAGGTCACTAGGCGCATAACTTGCACGTTTCTTACTTTCGTAGAAAAAAAAAGTTACTTTAAACTTTACTTGAATTCTTTTTCTCGCTTAAGTACATAATTTTGCAAAACTTTAATGCAATTGCATTTAATCATAGTTTAATGTGTTAAAATGTCTGCGTTATTCTTAGTTCTTAGTCCGTCGAGACTTTTAACTTCTTATTTAAGGAACACCGCTTTTTGACTTTTCGTCTTATTTCTTAACAGCATATATGTTATAGTTAACTTTGTGTAATGTCGTAATACTTTTCATGTTTCTTTTATTTCGTAAGTCTGAAATAAGTTTATGAGGGTCAAGATTTTGTTTAAAAAATATAAACAAAAGACATAAAAGTCATACGCCAATCCAGAGAAAGTATCTCCAAGACCTCTCTGATATGATTGTAATGGTAGTTTAGACGCGCGACACGCAGCCCGGTTACTAGTCAGACACGGACCCGCAGTACAAAAAACACGTCTACCAACAGCCAAGTATTCATGCCTATTCACATGCTCGCGCTCGTGTTCGTGTCTGTTGAAGGTCACTTTGAACGCGAGCGTGTAATCGCACCAGGCACCTACAATCAAACAGGGTCTTTTTACGCTATGTTAATCTTAATCGCAAATGACTTATTAATGAGGTCAGTATATTGCAAATAGTATGGTTTTATAGCATATACAGCAGAATAGTTAATAATTATAAATAAATAATTCATGCCGGATAATCAGCGACTTCAGTGTACCGGGGCCGGCCTCTCCATTGGGCAAACGGAGCGGCCGCTCCAGACGTCATGTATCAGGGTCAAAACCGTGTCCTCCTCAGAAATTGATACCCCCGTCGCGCATTAGTACTTATGCGGTATTGGGTGCAATAAATAATTAGAGCAATAATTTATTTCATCTAATACCGCCCTTACCTTAAGTACTACCCTCCCCCCCCACCTCGCTGTGCGAGCTATTAAGATACTTAGTCGACGTACCTAACCCTCGTCATACGTACGACTCACCCTTGATCAAAATTTGATCGCTCTAACCTAAATCTGGGCTCGGGGTGGCACTAGTTGATACATCTCTACTAAAGACATTACAAGTGTAATGATTTAGTTTATTTTACTGGCCTGTTAGAATATTGGTTAGTGAGTGACAAACTCTGCTATGTTTAGCGTCCAGATCCGTTTACCCGGTGTAAACATAAACAATTTTCCCCAATCATCCATCCATCCATACATCCAAACTTTCGCATTAATAATATTAATACAGACTGATAATAACATTGTACCTAATTATTAATTTCTCATTACCTTCAGAAGCAATAAATAGTCATAATAATGTCATTACCGTCAGAAACAAATAACACCAACATTTAAAATACATTATCATACCTATATCGTTTTATTCCTGACATCATTCTCACGTCTTATGTCATCACCACATTATCGCCTACAAAGAGGATACATGCGATCATTTACGAATCATAAGTACTTCTACCGCCATTTGCATGTACATATGTCTATGCCTCCAGCAAAAAATAGTGTAACTTCAAAATATAATTTTACAATCTTGCCTGTTGTGTGGTTAGTGATACTGGCTGCCAAGCCAGAGGTCGAAGGCTCATTCCCACCTAAGATAATGTTTTTATGTCACGAGCAAGATTATATATTCTGTGTTTGGGTGTAATTTATCTTTAACATAAATATTTCAGTTTATCAATTGTCTGATTGCCATAGTAGGTACAAGATCTAATTTAGCATCATATGATCGTGTGCGTATTGGCTCGGCTAGACGGAAAAAATCAAGACCAAAAGTTGTTACGACACCTTTTGCTATAGTTGTAAGCCGTGCGGCGTGCGCCTGTTTCTCTGTTTCTCTGTTTCTCTCTCTCTCTCTCTCTCTCTCTCTCTCTCTTTCTCATAGAAAACAAGCCAGTTATTTTCTTTTCGTCTTTCTATTTCGCATTGAACAGTGTAGTGTCGCGACGAGAATAAAAAAATAAATAAAAAATAAATATATTATGCGTTCCATCCGGGTGTCCCTTGACACCTCTCAAGTTTTTTTTTTATTTCTGGGAGAAGTAAATATGTTCAAAGTGCTAAAAGTTCTAATAAAACACATGCTATTTACCTTTAGGCCACACAAATAGCTTTTGAATTCTAAGCCATCCAAATTTTAAACACGCTAACGTATTTTGTGCCACTTACAAAAGTTTATATTTTGGAGTTATCCAAAAAACAAATTGATTTGATGGCAATCTGGCCAATTTTCCAGGCAATTTCTGATAGTGTCAAGTATTTATTGTATACTATAACTATACAAAGACTTGGTGTTACAAACTTAGCACATATTTCATGTTATTTTCACAGCTGAAAACAACAGCAGAGCTGTGAAAACAATGACAGCTCAGTTTGCCACCATTTTCACAACTCATTTTTAGAGTTGTATCCCTTTTCACTTAAGGCACAGAATACATCCAACACATTCCATTTACCAGTGGCAACATTAGGTCCAATTCATTCCATTACCATTCGATACTCGTTACTCGAACGCTTTTAAACTGTTTACCCGACAAAATTGAATTCTCTCGAGTTTATCTGGCTGAACATCTTTCAGATGGTAAACGTAATTTGGACGTGTTACAATAGTTATTCTTGTATTGGGATATATATCTTAGCGATGACAGCTGGGTCTGTCAAGGTTGAAAGGTAGGTACACTTAAAATATCAACACCCGCTCTATTGAAACTTTACAAATATAAAATTATGGGCTCAAAGTACATCCCTACGACACAAAACTTTTTAATTTCATCTAATAATATTCCATGTCATTAAATTCCGATTAATTCTACTAATATTATAAATACAAAAAAAAATTGCTAAAGTTTACCGTGCGTGCTAGGTGTAAATAATATAATAATAAAAAATCTTGGGATAACAAACACAGCGCCATCCGATCCCAATCTAGGCAGAACCTCTACTATGACAACTAGACCACTGATATACATACTTTTAAAACACTTTATGCTATTTTTTTATACAAAATTGGAGGAAAAATTCGTCTCAAGCGGGGGTTTTTCTTCATACATTTAAAATTCTACTTACATATTTCTGAATACATACTTAATATGTCGATATTACACCCAGACACAGAATAAGCCACCGTGCTCTTCACATAAAGTGTTATCCTGGGTGGGGATCGAACCCACTGCTTCTGGTATAGCAGTCCCCTGACTGCTATACCAGAAGCAGTGGGATACCCTTCACTGACCACTAGACCAACAGGCCAATCAAATAATACAATTCTATTAATAGTTGACAACACAAATTGTCGCTCTGATAGAGTCCTGAATGACATACCAAGCCTATTTCAACTCTTCAATTTGCATACTAACAATCGGCATTTTATAAAAATACTTCGCAGCCACCGTATTTAAAACCTATCAGAATGCAAGAGCATTTTTGTCAAAAGTCCAAAGTTCGACATTTCATGAACGCTCAATTTGCTTCCTTCATTAAAATTTGGCATTCGAGGTATAATTGGAATGTTTCGTTCACTTCTCAACGTGAAATGTTAATACTTTTTCACTGTAGTAGGTATGCTAATTGCTTTTAAGACTTGCTTATTATATTACGATGGGTCAACTAAGCGAACTAGCTCTTGAAGTATTTATATATAGATAATCATAAAAGAAACTCACTGTCCTGGTTGAATGTTTCTAAAACATATAAAACGAATAAACATAACTTAATTTATAGAAAATATCATACGTTTTAAATTTTATCAATAATGTTCTGTATAAAAGAAAACCTTGACTGTCTAATCCTTATTCTTACATAGTATAAAACAAAGTCCTAAAACATGCAACGGATTTAGATGCAGTTTTCAGCATCAATTAGGTCATATTTTCTTCCGAATGGTTTATATGTTACGGTAAGTGTAATAATATTGTCTATCATTATTAATAGATGATATTCTTGGTAAAAGTTCAGAAATTAATCACTTTTACCAGTGATGATGATTATTATTATTACATATTGATGTGAAATCAGTTGTATTAAATGCGTTTTTGTGTATTATACAGTATTTTTGACACGAATTAATGACGATGATTGATTCTTGAGCATGATTGTCTATGATGATTGATAATGGAGATGATGATTAAACTGTCAAGTTTAAAGTGCACTTATTAGTCAAAATTGTTATCGCTCAGAGGCTGCGGGAAGTGAGCCTCTTCGCCCTTGCATAACAAAGCGGTCCTATGCTTACCTTCGCAGCTTCAGCCGCTACGGCTCACATAATGCCGGTGCTTTATTACAGCGGGTGGTAGCTGCCCTTCCATCGCGTCTCTAGTTTAAAAAAGCACCCTCGGGAATTTACAAACCAGTACCTCGTGAAGTCGGGGTGGACTAATTCGGTTACATAAGCCAGGTTAGGGTAAGTGCTAAGGTAAGTATTATAAATAAATACCTACTGGGTAAATCAATGGAAGTCTTATTTTAATTTATTACTTTTACCGACGTAGAGAATTATTAATAACAACCGAAAAAAGTGATGAATTTCAATGTTGTTATCACATTTACAATAATTTATTTATTTAGATAATTATTCATAATTTTCTCGTCTCATATAACAGAAAGGTGTGGTCAAATTTTAGCAGGGGATAGGGTATGTTATCAGTATTGCACCTACCATGGTGCCATAGCTAGCTAATAATAAACATTTTTTAGGGTTCTCCGATTTTGATAAAATTAGGTATGTACACTCAGTATCATGGGCACATACCAACCCTTGAATATGACCACACCTTTCTGTTACACCCTGTATAATTATAATTCATGAATATTACGTGTCTTGATGAAGAAAAGTCCGTGCGAAACCGGAGCGGACTGCTTAGTGTAATTTATCTAATTGTTATTATTAACCAATACACAGCTTAGTCTACTGAACTGATCGCGTTAAAATTTAGCACCCAAATTGTTGATACATACGCTTAGAATGGATTTTTGAAAATTTAACCCATAAAGGAGAGAAATAGGAGTTTTACACTATCAAAATGAAGATCAAGTGAATCTTTTATCTTTTAAGAGCAGAACAAATCTTTAAATTGAAACACTAATCCATTCATTTAAGCACTCAATTCCAAAAAGAAAAATACAGAGAAAAGAACAATTGAAGCTTCACAGAAAGTAGTACAAGAAAGCTTAGTTGGTGCTATAAAAATACTAAAATACAGTGGCAGGGTACAATAGTACTAAGCGAACGTCAGGTTTATTGTGACAAATAGTCGACCAGGTGTCGTTTATGATCTTCCAATGTCTAAGAGTGTCTTCAGCAGTAAACGTATAGGTACTTAGTGTTACATGCGGTCGATTGAACATTCTCAAGCGTAGTTTAGTATCTAGTGGTGAAAAGGAAGAGAAATGTACTCGTAACTAAATGGAATTCACACTACGAAAGTCTACCTGAAGAGTCTGCGAGATTAAGTGACGTAACCACTGAATCATAAATGGGTAAACGTTTTTTTTAAATTGTTATACATATCCATGGTTTAGGAAGCATGTCAAGTCGAATCGAATCCTGTCCTTAATCTCTCTCCGGTCGTGTCGAATTTCCGTCCCATAGGAATGAGGGAATAGTGAATGCACTAGGGTTTGCACTAGTGTCTATAATCTCCTGCATAGTTGGGTAATCTTTGTTAAAATTGACCTTAACTTGTATGCTGTCACTGTTATTTAAAAGTAGTTGCCGAAGCTCGTGCTTCAAGGAAACGACGACGTTGCATCAGTCTACCCGTGACCACGACCATTGCAATACGGTTGAAACATCGGGCAATTAAAAGTCCACGCGATAAAGCCACGCACGTTGTGCACTTTAAAATTGTATATTCTCGTAGAGATTTTGAAATGATTCTGTTTTCGTGATTCTTCTACGACGTACCTTTGTGGCTGGAAGGAAAAAAAGGAATTGTAACTCGAACTTCTACGATACAATTAATGTGGACGTGACTGAGCTAAGTTTTGGGTTTGAAGCTCAAGTATCTAGAGATAGGTCATTGATTTTTGTTACACAAAAGAGGTTAACTATCGTTTCGACCACGTGATGGTGTAGGTACCCAAAATAATAAAAATTATTTCTTTTTTACTTGACTGCAAGGAAGGGTTACATTTTATATGTGTCTATGTATGTAGGTATGTAATATTCTTTATTACCTCATATCTTTCAAACCACTGGACAGTTTTGACGTCGTTAGATTCGTATCTTTCCAAGTGTTCTTATATATGTGAGTGACGTTTTAAAAAAAAATCATGGCGGCAGTGTGATGTCAAAATATAGAGGTGTGAGGTGTGAAGCAAAAAGTTGTTTAAAAAATTGTAAGAAGGGTATCAAAATAAAAGGCTCATTGTAAGCATTTCAAAAAGGTGTAACATGATTAAAATAAAATAAGGCTATATTACTAACTTTCATGCAGGCATTAATGAATCCTGTTGAGCATAATATCGTGCTTCCGACTACATGATTATTAAATATCAAGGGTATCCTATTACTCTCTTTTTAAAAAAGGAAAAAACGCACCCTTATATGATCACTTTCTTGTCCGTCCGTCTGTCTGTAATGATTCTTTATCTCGGGAACGCGTGGAGGTATCGAGTTGAAATTAAAAACATATTACTCAGGTATATGTTCGTAAATGTGTATGGTTGTCACAGTTTGATAATGTTACTTAGGTACTTGTTAAGAAAACGATTTACTTTTGTAAGTAAAGATTCTGCGATATAAATTACGGCCATACTTTTATTTCTTTTGAAAAATATGTATACTTATTCATTAAGTAGCAGTAAATTGGCCAATATTTAAGCACATAAAGTTTTTACATCGTAAGTGGATCGTCCTATTATGTTGTGCCCATTGAGGCTGATGTATCCGATCTCGTGTACTCTTCTAATATGACCTCTTTTTTTGCATCAGTCCTCTAATATGGTGTATAATATAATGGTGGCAGCACCTTACCTGCATATACAGTTTATAAACAGAGAAACATTGTAAATATTGGCCATTTGAAAAGAGTGGCCACGAGTTTTTATTGCCTGTTCATTTCTCGGGCTTTACCTATAGTTTGCGAACAGGCATTACCAGTAAATGTAGAATCAGCTTTTCACAAGTGTAGTATTTTGCTTCCTAAGTGAATAAATCATTTTATTATTATTATTACTAAACTTTCGGCCGTGGTCACGGGTAGACTACCCGTGACCACGGCAGTTACAATACGGTCGAAACTCTGTATACTCTGTAGGCCTAAGCCAAGATTCCTGAACTAATTGTAATAACATGTACCCTTAGGGGGTTAGTCCGCTCGCACTTGTCCATTTTTTAACTTGACAGGTTCTATAATTCAAATCATTCTTTGACTCGCAAAAAATTGACTGTGTAAGTTATACCTACTTGCCTTCTTCTCATTTCCTTTGTCATTTGCATAATGTTAACAATAAAATACTTTAGCTCCGTCTTATAAGATTATTCTTCCTTAAATATACAGGTAGGTATAGCATCAAATGTACCAGCGCCACACATAATTCACAGTCAACGAAGTACATTTTTACAAAATTAATTTCACGGTCCATTTCGAGATTGAACTAACTTGCGCTGACGTTCCGAGCATTTTGCAGTGTTACATAATATTACTTTGGTTACGTTAAACGATGAAACTCTGTATGGAAACTGACAGATTAGCTTATTTACTGCAGACGCTGTTTTTTGGTGCTGGAGATCTCATTTATTTGGCTAAAAAATATATTATGCTTTACGACTGTTTTAAAGTCAACCTACACGATTTTACATTGGCGGGCTACCGAAAGCCTACAAAGACCGAATGCAAACGCCTAGTTGACAATGTAGAAATCTGCATCCTAGTGTAAACTGTAAATCAGCTAAAGAGCCGACAGTTTTGAATAACTGCACCACCGAAATCGGAGTACATGGTAACTTGGTGCGCGGTAACGTTGATGTATGCCGACTCAACTCTTTCATGAGTGTCAATAGAATCAAGATCTAACAAAGCTGGTTAAAATATATGTAAACTAAATGTCAATTTTTATTGATTTCGAAATTTCTATAAATTAATACGTGAAGTGTTATTTACAAATATGTGAATCCTTTTTGAAGGTTCCGTAGCCAAAATGGCAAACGGAACCTTATAGTTTCGCCATGTCCGTCTGCAGCTTAGCTTAGATACTGTTTACTGCAGTACTAGAAAGTTGTAATTTTGCATGGATAAAATCTTAAAAATAATTTAAAAAAATAATTTAATTTTAAGGTACCTCTTCAGCAGGTAAAACGGGTATTTTAAAGAAGTAGAATCGAGTCTCGCCGTTTTTAAGGACTATATTTTTTATTATTTAATTACAAATGTATAGTTTCAGACTTTACCCTTACTTGTAGTATAAAAAGGCATTACTTGCCAAATTTCATAGTTCTAGGTGAACGGAAAGTACCCTATAAATATTGATTCCCTAGCGAGTGTAGAAATATACATTTTGTGCGGCATAAACGGCCGTATTTTTATTTTACGTTAACGTAGAAGTTTGTTTCTTCCACAGCTTTAAGGGACTGGAGACCTGAGTAATAATATCGAATTTTATAAGCTACAGGTCTTAATCGCGTAAATATTTTATTTTAAGGCTAAATACCTTTGTTTATTGCCCGACGTTTCGACCGTATTGCTACGGCCGTGGTCACGGGTAGTCAACCCGTGACCACGGCCAAAAGTTTACAAACATATACCTGAGTAATATGTTTTTAATTTCAACTCGATACCTCCACGCGTCTCGAGGTAAAGGGTCTTGACATACAGACGGACGGACAACAAAGAGATCCTATAAGGGCTCCGTTTTTTTTCCTTTTGAGGCACGAAACCCTAAAAAATAAACACAAGGTAACCCGTAGTAATAACAAACCTGTACTAATAAAACTTTTTAATATCCAGTCTTAAAATTCACATAGCATAATATAATATTTTTATTTTCTTTGTAAGAGTAATGCTCTTGATACTCCAGCTCCCTGGAAGCGCGACATCCCTCGAGATACAATAAGTGCCCATAAACAAGACAAACACGAATTTAATATTTCGATATACTCCATTATACCTGCAAAATGACGTGCGCCATACATTTTGCACATAATTTCCCCAATAACTCTTTTTGTGGTACGACCTGTTTCGTTGGTGAAATAAAGCGGAGTATAACCAGGGAGCTGATTTACGGAGACAGGACATCGATAGTGCGGTGAAATCACAAACATATGAATTGGCAGTTTATGGGAAAAGTTTAAAATATTGGATGTTTTGTCTGTGTTCTAGAAATGATTCATTAGTTTAATGGGAGTCGGTCTTGGTACAGAGACAAATTTATTTATTTAAACTGTGTTACAATGGCGGACTTTATGCTACAGACATTTTCTGCCAGTCAACTTTAGAGTGATGCAGAGATAAGAATATGAAACCTACCTTATTTGTCATTTACTTAGTACAAATATAATAGGAAGAACGAAATCCAGTATATTTGGTTTCGGGAGAGACGGAGTTGGGAAGACTAAGGTACTTTTGGTAGCCTTGGATCTTTAATCTTTTGGCTTGGGGAGAGACGGAGTTGGGAAGATTTTTGGTTGGATCTTTTAGACCCCTACCTGGATCTCTCACTATTTTGACATCAACACGTTGTGACTTTATTTAAATATTTTCATGGTTACTTTTTTATATAAATTTCTTCATGAGTTTCTATACGGTACGACCTGTTTTGTTAGTGAAATAAAGCTGAATATAACCAGTTAACTGATTTATGGAGACAAGACATTGACAGTGCGGTGGAATCACTAACATATGAATTGGCAGTTTATGGGAAAAGTTTAAAATATTGGACGTTTTGTCCGTGTGCTGAAAATGATTCATTAGTGTTATTAGTTTAATGGGAGTTGTTCTTGGTACAGTGGCAAGTTGGCCTGTTAGTCTAGTGATTTGTGACCCAGTCAGGATTACAAATCACTAGACTAGAATACATTCTTAATATAGATAAATAACACCCAGACACAGAATAACCCATCGTGCTCATCACACAAAGTTTTATTCTGGGTGAGGATCTTGCGTAGTAGTCGTATACACGCTCACCGCGCCACAGAGGCAGTCTAAAGGCTTGACCCCGCTAACGGTACTTTTTATGAACATAATGATTATCATATTTCTGGCAACCCTTAGCCCTCAACCTGGATCTCTTTTTATCTTGACATCTTGCTTTGATCTATTAATAAAATACAAACCCGGCAAGAGCACATCGAAACGTTGAATAATTGCATCAGCAGAAGAGCGTATGTTCATGGCTCTTTCGCCCTTTTGTTGAGAAACGCAGTTTTTCAGGAATAACTCAATGACGGTATATCCGATCATGTCCAAAATAATTTTAGTTTAAACTATTTATTAAGCGCTATCTTTGTGATTTTTTAAATATTTTTTCGTCACACGATTCAAAAGTTAAGGAGGGTGGACCCGCTTAATGCAACTTTCGGAGCGATTATTTCCAAAAATATTCACTCAATTAATAAAGTTCATTAGAAACCTTAAAATGTTTTCAAAAGACCTGTCGAATGAAGTTTGAAGTTTGCTTAAAACATATTTCAGCTTTTGTTACATGTTTGGAGTGCCCCCCTTAAAATATGTATTATTATTACTTAGCTATCAAACTAAGTAGCAGCTACTACAAAGCAAAAAGACACCTTTTCACCAAATTTCATCAAAATTTATTTAGAAGTGTTTGAGTAAAATGCTTGTGACATACCATAAGGGTTCCGTTTTTCCCAATTTGGCTACGGAACCCTAAAAATTGAGTACTTTTTTATTTTTATACATATCTGTTTTTTTGAGATAGAAAGAATATTGCTTATTGTATAATAATTATGCTAATAAATTTTAAATGGAACGTTTACATATTTTTTGATGTAAGACAATAACAAAATGTATATAAATTTCTATGAAATCGTTATATATTTACAGTTGTGCCACTGTTATTGAAGTTGTGCAATATAGTGTATTTATACTGTTAAAACTAACAGTAAAGCAATGTGAAGTATTAAAACCGTACCCCACTTTTCATTCATTGCGCGGGAAATGAGGTGAAATTTGTTTCGTAAAAGGCTTCTTGTGAGCGCGTTTAATACCATTCATACTTTTATAAGTCTCCATGAAATTGCGAAATTGCGGTTGACTTTTTAGATTCACAAATATACAGGCTTTTGTAATGTGATGAAATTTGAATATGACTGGCAGGTTATTGCTATTTTCAGTTAAGGTTCTGTCGCATGAAGAAAGAGATGACTGTATAATATGCAATGCGTCTGCAGACGTTATCGTGAGTGAAGTTAGGATGGTTTATGAAGATTGAAACATTTGACTTTATTATGTGTTATCCGTAAAATTCTTTGAGACGCGGGAGGTCTGCTAACCCAAATTTGACTTTTTAGTGTAAATAAATGGCTTTTTGCGTCGATAGAAAATAATAAATGGTGATGTGGCGCCGAATGCGACTTATTTCGTAACGTCAAATTTAGAATTTAAACTGAAGCGGCGGTAGCCTAATGGCTAAGGCATCGGTCTCACAATCGTGTGGTTGTAGGTACCGATGTGAACCCACTCCTTACACAAACCATAGAGCTTATCTGGAGGGGTTAACAGGATTGCTAGAAATGTGTGACCACCATCCTACATTGCTAGTTATCTTTGAAAAGAGTAAAAAAAAAGAGCAATTATTACTAAAGGAATAGACTTGTATCGCAAAAGTCCATTTCTTGTGTTATCCAAGTGAAGCTTTCTCCGAAACGAAACTATTCTTAATAATTTTCGGATAAACACAAAAAATATTGGTTATACTTACTTTGTAAGTATGTCCATTAATGTATATTATAATAAAAATACCATTTATTTCAGGCATCAATGGCAATATAAACTTTAAAGACTAACATACATACAATATTACAATAAGTGTTAATAAATACAACCTAAACTATGTTAGTACGCTTCAATTGCACTGGCACTAGGTCTTTGTGCGTTTTTGTGGCACTTGTTCACAGAAGCGACAGAAACCCACACCCTCCGGCCAGAAGTCTTCCTCCATGACGAGGTGCAGAAAGCAGTCTGAAACGCGTAGCACAACTGCATATACACGTCGCGACTCCAGAATCTGCACCCTCGGCGTGTAACGGATCTTCTGGAGCACGTACGCTGAGATGTCCGCCGCCTTGAAGGTGTAGTTTGTAATGTATAAACGAATTGCTTGATATGATTTCACTAGCTTTCACTAGCTCAGGATTTTATCATTCCTATGGTTTAATTTTAAGTTTGCAATGTGATTGACCATCGACAGATCGCCATACGTAATAAATCAGGCTCGGCCATTTTTGTGACAATAATGTGATATGTTCATCACATTTAAATCCCAACGGCGTCATGTCGCCGTTCGGCGCCTGACAGCAGCATAAATCAATCTCAACCATTAAATCATTACTATCGACATACTAAATCTATCGAAACGAACGAAAACATGTTTGTCAATGGAAAATATTATTATTTTTTATTACGGTGTGAGATAAGGCCTATAGAATTGAAATTGAGTATCTATACTAATATTATAAAGCGAAAGAGCTTGTTTGTTTGTTTAAACGCTCTAATCTCAAGAACTACTGGTCCGATTTAAAAAAATCTTTTTTTTTTTTTTGGATAGCCCATTTATCGAGGAAGGCTATAGGCTATATAACATTGCGCTACGATTAATAGGAGCGGAGCAGCGACGAGAAATGTTGCAAAAACGGGGAAAAATTACGCATACGAAGTTGCGCGGGACAGCTAGTTGTTTTAATAAAATTGTAACGTTTTCAATTAAACTTCAGTTGGGAAAAACTCTTCTAAAAATATACTTAAGTCTTGTAACGTTTCATTACTGAGACACTAAGCGGCAACTACGCGGCCGTTCCAGGCCGTAGTAAACTACATGGGACCAGTGTTTGGTGGATATATACCAGGTTATTTTATATAATGTACCTGGCTACTTAAAAACTTTTGACTATTTTGACTGCGTCATAATTGCTATATTATTAGTGAAGGGTCCCTGATAATGGCAATCGATCAGATCTAGATATCTGCGTGTATAAGCAACATTTCCCCGGTCGGTCCTGTGAAATATGTCACATCTCTCCGTGCATTGGAGAGCATATTAAACCGTCGTCGGTCCTGCGCCCAATCTCTTTTCAGTCGTGTCGAATTTCAGTATGTTTCGTCCAATAGTACATATACTTTTGTAGCGATTTTCTAGTTTAGAGTAGAGTTAAGCAATGAAATATGAGAAACTTGATGTTAAGTTTTTTTAAGACGTGGTTTCTAATTACAGAAATCAGGATCCTTGCTTGAGTGAGTATGCCCAGGGGTGGTCTGACTAAGCTCGCTTAGGATGAAGTGGCACTTAGCTTGGCTTGCTTGAAAGAAACGTGCATCTCCAACCATACGTGTGCGTTTAAAGTCTATTAAATATATTTACAATAGCGCTATCTCGTAAATTTTACAGGTAATTGCATTATTTATATTCTTTAACCCAAAAACATTGTACGGATCTCGGTCAACTATACTATCGGTCAACCTAGCTTAATAACATAGCTAAATGACGAAAGGAAAATGAATTATAACTCGGACAAATTGGTAAACTATTTTTCAAAAGTTTAATCTATCATCAATGCTGAACTATCTTTTTGGAAACTTAAAATTTGACAAACACTGTTAATGGATAGCGTTGAGGTTAGTTCGGTACCCGTTCTAGATTTTTTTCTTTCCTTTATTATTAATAATAATAATATCTTGGGACAACTCACACAACGCTATCTGATCCCAAACAAATCAGAGCTTGTAAGTACTACGGAAACCTGACAACTGATAAACATACTTATTTAAATATTATTATAGATTAATAACACCCAGACACAGAATAAACAAAAATCACACAAAGTTTTATCCTGGGTGGGGATCGAATCCACGGCCTCTTGCGTAGCAGTCGAATACACTGCCACCGCACCACAGAAGCAGTCAAATTAAAAATTTCAAAAAAAAAAAATTGGGTATTATGATTAAAAATCTGAGGTCTTTTCCAAAATTGTCTACGAGTATAATTAATAATCTCCACCAAACACATCCAGTCCATCCCAGCGAGGTTTTTTTATATCATCGATCCATCTGACATCATCTGGCATTATCTGCTATTATAAATCACCAGTTCTATTTGATACTATAATATATTATCATGTTGTAACTACGTAGAGAAGTTTCCCAAATTAAAGTTGGCAAAGTTCAATTAATTTTTTACGCCCCCAATATGCCAAGTGATCGGAAAGTTCGCTTTGATTAAGGCCATATGTTGTTAGTTCTTGGCATATGTGTTCGTGCCTTGTAACTAAAAGTTAGTTGAGCCAATTTGGGTAAATTATATTGGTCTAGGAAAGCCTAATTACATCAACTAATATTAAAATAAATGCTATACTATTTTAGATTACTCCCAGAAATAATGATAAATTTCATTGTAAAATAAATGGTGAAAAGGTAGTCAAAACATCAGAGGCAAGTTCTTAGGGGTATTGATGATCAATTAAATTGGAAAGAGGAACTAAAACACTTAGAGCAATCAATCAGTTCGAACTGCTATGTACTCAGAAGTCTGAGAAATGAGGTAAGTATCAAGCATCTAAAAATAGTATGTATACTTTTCATTGGTTGAGTCAAAGTGACAATATAGCATTCTTTTGTGGGTGAGAAGCTATAATTATAACATTCAGAAGGCATTTATCCTACAAAAAAGAGCTATTAGAACCATAGTAAGAATTAAACAACAAGAAACATGTAAACAACATTTTAAAGAATTCAAAATATTGTCAGTCCCAAGTTTATATATACTATCAGTGCTCACTCACTTGCGTAAATATATATACATGAGTACGAGAGTGAAGAAGAAAGACAACAAAGGTAGAGCACAGGGAGAAAAGATCTACAGGCCAAACTTGCATACCATCTTGATGTCACAAAGCATAGCACTTACTACAGGTCAATTAAAGTATAAGTATATAATAAACTACCTACAGAAATAAAAACATCACTTTAGTTATTCAAACAAAACTCAGGCTTTTCTTGTAAAAGGAGTATTATTATTCAACTGACGATATGTAACCATGCTTAACCCATCACACTAATATTATAAAGGCGAAAGTTTGTGAGTATGTGAGTGTGTATGTTTGTTACTTCTTCACGTCTAAACGGCTGGAGCGATTTTAATAAAATTTGGTATGGAGTTAGCTGACACCCTGGATTAACACATAGGCTACTAACACATAAAACGCGGGTAACACTGCGGGGCACAACTAGTATTATATAATACCCTGCTGCGCTCCTATTGGACGTAGCATGATGTTTTATAGCCTAGGTATACCCTTCCTCGATAAAGGGCTACCCAACACACCATTTTTTCAATTCTAACCAATAGTTCCTGAGATTACCGCGTTCAAACAAACAAAGCTTTATAATTTAAGTATAAATGAGATGCATCCAAAAAATATTTATCAATTTATTCATAATTTATAATATTTTTATTGATTGTAATTTAAAATTTATATGTAGGTACATATGACATTCGCATACAATGTAAAAATTGTTTCTGGATAAATAAATATGAAATTGTTTTAACGATATTTAAAAGAGAAAAAAATATACAATATTCCTAAATAATATTAGGTATTATTTATTTATTTTAATATACGATTCCTGAATTACAGAGCAAGTGTGTGTCGTGGAAAACTAACAAATATACAAAATAAAGATAGCCGGTGCCTATCCGTGGTTCCCCACCAAGGGTTAGTCACCCTGACCAAATATTTTTGCCTTGAGAACCCCAACGGGAAAGAAGGGGTATCGTAGGCAAAAGTTTTGGCTCGTGGTATCCCTATAACCATCAGATAAATAAATGCAATTAATATCTGTATGTGTGGTTATCGCATTAGGTGACGGATGAAAAATGTAGGTACGCCATGTAATAATAACTTTTTAAGTTATATATTGAAATGTACACTGACGGACTTATAAACTGCATCAAAGTAATAGACGACTTTGAAATAAATATTTTAACCAAGTATGCAAACTTTCTATACAGATTTAAATTGAAACCTCTAGATTGGTTCGTGAACTTTAAAACAGCGTAGGATCATATCTTTAAGTTTAAGTTTATGTACTGGAAAGGACCTTAAGACCTTTTTTGAAGAAAAAACAGAAGTTTAAGGAAAAATTGTTTAATTAAAAAATTGGTTTTAACAATAGACACAAACTTTATGCAAGGGTTTATTTGTGTTTTAATAAGGTGTATTACCCCCACGTGCCCTTATTACGGATTCTAATCGGTTTCGCATAGATTTTATAAGGGTTTTTAAAAGATCTTGCGGAATATTGTCCCATTCTTCTGAAAGTGCTGTTCTTAGTGCTGCCACTGTCGTTGGCGAAGGGTTTCTCGCATATACAGCTCTTTTTAAATTGTCCCAAACATGCTCGATGGGATTAAGATCCGGGCTGCGTGCTGGCCAATTCATTGTACGTATCCCAACCTCTTCGCAATAATGTTGAACTTGTGCAGCTGCATGCGGCCGGGCATTATCCTGCATTAAAGTAAAATTTTCGCCTATGAATCCCATGTAAGGCACCACGTGATCTTCTAATATCTCTGTTATGTAGCGATGTGCTGTCAAACCCCCTCTATTACCGTTTTGACGGACCATGTCTATGAACACAAGTTCTGTTCGCCCGTTCATCGATATGCCACCCCAGACCATACATGAACCGCCTCCAAAAGGAACACGCTCCTCAATGCAACTTTGAGCATATCGCTCCCCACGTCGACGATAGACTCTTCTGCGACCATCTGCACCATATAAACATGTCCTACACTCGTCCGTGAACAATACAGAGGCCCACTGCTCTTCTGTCCAATTCAGGTGATGACGCGCAAATCTTAAGCGAGCTTGTCTGTGAGCTGCAGACAACTTTGGACCATTTGCTGGTCTAAAAGGGGTGATAGCCGCTTCCTTTAACCTTCTTCTTATTGTTCGTGCACACACGTTTTTTCCACGCACTTCATTAAGCTCGGTTTTGATGTTAACTGACGTGAGGAAACGATTTCGCAGGGAAGTTGTAACAATAAATCGGTCATCACGACCTGTGGTTGCTCGAGTTCTGCCTGTACCACGTCTCCTCCTGTAAGAACCTGTCTCTACAAACCTTCTGTATATTCTACAAACCGTAGACTGGTTTAAATTTAAATTTCTACCAATCGTTCGTTGATCCAAGCCCTCCCGCACCAATGCTACAATTTGTGCCGCTTGTTCGGACGAAGTATCCATATTATGGTTCAAAAACTCTCGATGTGTTAAAAAACTAACCCAACAATTATGCTGGTAACAATAATTCAATTGACCAAACAAAAAAAATCAATGAGAATTAATTTAAAACTTTGCTATAAATAACACGCAAATCTGATACTACGAGTAAATTTTCTTTTCCCGGCTATATTCATTTGTTTTACCGCAGTTCTATTTTTAAATTTAATTTTTTTTTAAGATTAAGAGCCAGTCTTTCCATATTTATATAATTTAATCTAAAAAGTTTGCATACTTATTATAAAAAAATCCTTTTAGAGTAAACCTGAACTTTGATGCAGTTTATGAGTCCGTCAGTGTATTAGATAGAGTACCAGGGCAATAAAAAAATATATTTTGACTTGATAAAGTCTTATAAATCGCTGATGGGGTGCAGGCATGAAAAAGTGTCACGTAGGAACGGTCACGTTGTGAAGAAGTCACGTTATTGACTGGTTGCTAAGCAACGCGAATGACGATTCAACCGACTAAAGTATTGTGTCCGTCCACTAAAGCTGTCACAGGCATGGTTGTTTATTACAATGTCATCAATGTTTTAGCGATTGCAGTGACATGCGATACATTAAATAATAACAATTAGACAAAAAAAAATCACAGACAGGGTCGTTTATTACAATGTCATCAATGTTTTCTTATGACGTCATCACCTACAGTTATCGTACGTAAACCGACTCCACAGACATACATACATACATACATATCAACCCATATGATGGCCCACTGCTGGGCACGGGTCTCCCCAGTAGAACCTACTAGTATGTAGATCCTGGGGGTAATTGCCATAATCGCCACGCTTGGCGAGCGGGTTGGCGATCGCAGTAAGGCTTTAAGTACGCAGAGGACGCTGCTGCCCGTCCTCCGGGGTGAAATCCCTTAGTCGCCTTGACGACACCCATGGGAAGAGATGGGGTGGTACTATTCTTAAGCCGGCACCACAGACAACCATTTTTAAAATAAAATATTACTATTCGTAGGGTTCAAAAGGCAAACATATTTGATCATTCGAGGGCAGTAATAATGATGACTTGGCAAATGTAAGTAGGTAACATACTTTCCATATTTTACATACTAACTGAAAACACGCAGAGTACATTTTCTAGTTGCCGTAAACCTTAATACCTACAAAGGTGCTACGGTATTCATGAGAAATGGTCAACTTGCATTTTATCTTGCTACAGAATTTTCAACTGAGCACGGCGGTATATATTATGCAGAACATTTAACTCTTTTCAAAGCTTTATCAAATTGTTTGAATAAGAATTTCTGCATTAATAATTATGAATAAGTTTATTAAATCTAACTATATTTGAATGATTATGCTGAATTGCGTTATGCTACTAACACATTTTGTAAGGCATCTCATTAAATTTCATGCTTTCTCTGTTATGTTATAGTGAAAAGTGACATAGGAAATACTATTGAGCACGTCTCAATATTAAGTATAGTCTGAATATTTTAAAGGATAAGCTGGAAGTAAATGATACGTCAGATATCATAACCTTATAGATAGAATGATACTCTATATTGTACACCAATTAGAGGACGAAAACAAATTATATGGGCACTTACAGCTAGTAGTACGAGGCGGTCTTATCGTATTCCACATCCTCTTCCAGACAATCTTGGGTTGGACTATAATGGTAAAAAACCTTGGGCAATTTGCAATAAAATACTAGCAGTTTCCACAACTTCGTATGCGTAGAAATATTTAAAAAATTATACTATCTTACGGAAGCCGTACATTTTTCGGGATGAAAAGTGGCATTATAAATTTAAATCTTGTCATCTAGCCGAGTTTACCTATGAGCATCGCTGTGTAAAACTACATCTCTTACCTCTGTACGTACGACGTAATATTGCAGATATAACTATCTTTCTCAATCTTGCTCAAGGTAAAATCGACTGCAAAAATATTCATAATGAAATTAACTGAAAAACACCATTCAGAAGACTGCGTAACAACGATTTGCTATACATCCTTTCATGTCATACTAACTTTGGGAAAAATAGCTATCTGCCTAGAGTTTCCACTGACTTCAATAATTTATACAATGACAGTGGTTTTGATTTAATCACTACAAGTGATAGATCTACTGACCAAAATGTTTGTCACCAGAGTGCCTAACGTATTGTAAACTACCATATAAGGCTCTATTTAGCTGTATAAATATTTGTAATTTGTAATCAATTTATAATTAGATTGTATTCTGTCAATCGGTGGAGGCTTTCATGAAATATAATGTATTTTACGGAACTAATTGTACTATAGCTGTAAAAAAAAAGGTATATACACTATTCCAAAACATAATCTATCTTATGGCATGATTGAGTAACAAACATCCATTCAAACAAAGTTTTGCTTTAAAATAGTAGTGAGGTGAATACTAGTGTCATGCCAGAGGACGGGCAGCAGCATCCTCTGCGTAATTTAGAGCTTTACTGCGATCGCCAACCGGCTCGCTAAGCGTGTTTATTATGGCAATTACCGCCAAGATCTATAAGGTTCTACGAGGGAGATTCATGCCCAGTAGTGAGACATCATATGGGTTGATATGTAAACACTAGCTATTTAAAGTTGCTTGCAAGGTTACCCGTCAATCCAAATCCATACGTAGATAAGCTGCACTATTGACAGTATCTTCGCTATTCTTTTCCATTCTATTGATCGCTAATCCACCGAACGCTAAATCATGTAGAAAACGAAATAAAATGGCGGTTTTTTTTATTTTGACTTTTGCGGTCAGTGACGTAGAGACCAGGGGGTCAATTCACGTATTTAAAGCATTGTAATTGCAGTTAAGTTTCGATGAAAACGGCCATTTTCGTATTCTTGTAACTTTGGGATCGACCTAAAATATGCTTGCGTCAATTGTCTCTCGGGTCTAGTACGGTGCGCAAGCGTTTTTGAGATCGATCCCAAAGTTATAAGAATACGAAAATGGCTGTTTTAATCAAAACTTGACTGCAACTGTACTGCTTTAAATACGTGAATTGGCCTCCAGGATTGCGCCATAACCTATTAAAATTGACCACTCTCTAGAAAGAGACAACGCTACTTTGTGGACAATGCCTGTCAAAGGCTTCACGAGTATTTTGTCTCTTTCACGCTTTGCAGTCAATATTTACTTTTTAATAGAAAGGGATGGTCCCGTCCAGGTTTATACGCCAATGTAGGTGGAGACCATAGACATTTTTTTTATATTTTGCGAACGATCGTTAGGAATCAACCTCTTGGTACCTTGAAGCCCCCACCTTACCTTCTGTATTCTTCTCTAAATATTTTGTGTCCATACATACCTATGTCGCTGTCCCGCCGTATTTTTTGCTTATGTAGATACTTCGTAAGCGTACCACTTTCGTATTATTTTCTAGTCTTTTCGTAATCCTATCAGCCTTGGCGACTACCATACTTTGTCATGTACAAAAACATAACATCAAAGATTCCTACTATTGTTTCGTAATAATTACTTCCCCAGAAATTCTTCAATTACGAAGTTATTTCTGACATTTCTGAGAATCAATTATACACGTTTCTTAATTAAAATAATATACAATCCTAGTTTATGGCTGTCAATCACTGTATAAAGGTTTACAATCAATCCCAAATATTATATAAATTTCCCCGTTTTTGCAACATTTCTCATTGCTGCTCCGCGCCTATTGGTCGTAGCGTGATATTATATAGCCTATAGCCTTCCTCGATAAATGGGCTATCCAACTGTGAAAGATTTTTTCAATTCAGGCCAGTAGTTCCTGAGATTATCGCATTCAAGCAAACAAACAAACTAACCAACTCTTCAACTTTATAATATACGCTTTCGTAAAGTTTGTAGGTAGGTACTCGAAATAATAAAAACCTAAAAAATATATACTGCAGTCCCATAATCATGTCGGTTACAGCGACCAATCTCATCAGAGACTAGCCAACTAATACGCAGAAGATATTATAGTGCACAAGTGTGTGCGCCAACACAAGTGCACTCTCTAGTCGCTCATTCTCATAGCCTGATGTGACGGAAATCTAACACGACCGGCGAGCGATTGGATACAGAACCGACGGTTTGACGTACTCTCCGAGGTAAAGGGTGTCACATATTTCTAAAACAGACACCCATCTATTGACCAACAGTAGTAACGTTGCTTTACCGCGCAGATAACTCAATCCGCTCAGTCGCCACGAATTGGGTAGATGACTACAATAACAATAAATTATTTTACACTATACAAACAAATTCACAATACAAAAATATTCTGGAAAACAATGTTTCTCTACAATTTTACGTTGTCGTGAATTTATAAACATCAAAACAAACATTGAAACTACATGATTTGACCATACAAAAGAAAGACGTCATTGATTTGTATTTCAAAGAAATTAGTACAGGGCGCATCGTTTTGACGTTTCTTAAAAAGATACTGATTTGACTTGACAGTCATCTACCCTATTAGAATTAGATATTTGACACTGTCAAAAGGGACTTCAAAAATGGAACAGAGTTTACATGCCTCTCATTTCTCCACTGAACTAATGACCTCATTAATGAATGTGTTCAAGCATTATAATCATATTTAATTTTTCCACATCTTTCACCGCTATACCGAGTTTGAGAGTAAAAACTTTAATGAAATATAACAGTACAATGTTACAATAAAGTTCCGGGATGGCGTCTTACGTTCCATTTTGCTCAGAATGTAATTAGCGTTTTTTTGTAGCCTGGAAGCATAAAGAATCTTGTTGACGTTAACTGTGATGAAGACCTTTTTTTAGTTAATTCGTTAGTGTTGTATTTGGGACTGATATAATGAAGACTTTGTCTTCAGGAATGTCGAGGCGCTGCTTTCGGCCAATTACAAGGAATAGTTAAAAGTGTGCAAATGTGTATAAGACAGTGTACAAACAAAAAGTGACAGTGCAACTGACAATGGCATTCACAATGTCCTTCAGTATTTTATTTTGCAATCGCTGAAGTCCCTCAATGATATCGATATTAATTAATTTGTACAGTCCCATAGTTGGATTTTGGCTCCTTATTCACGATCTTTTTCCGTGTCCACAGCAAGGCCATACGGAACTGTCAAAATCTTGTCATAATGGGGGTGTGCTCACAAATTCATCAAAGTGCATGCGCGGCGCGCTGAAACATATCCACCGCGCATGCGCGTTGAGCTTTGATGCATTGCAGCATGCGCAGCTCTCCATTTACCACTATGACAAGATTTTGACAGTTCCGTAAGGGCTTGCCGTGGACACGGAAAACCGATCGTAAATAAGAACCCTGTACGTTCCCAAAAGCTCACTCAACATAACCAGTATTTAAACATTAAACAGTATTTTTATTTTATTCGTATAATAAAAAATAAAAAAAATATTAATATATTAAATACCTTGAGTAAAGGTATTTAAAAAGCTATTACCATTAACCACGTACATCCACCGTTAATTCCAAGTTAATCCGTTATCTGTTACGTATTAACGCTTATACCGCTTATCTGATTTAGATAAAATTTGGAATGAAGATAGTTTATATTCAGAAGCGGCGGTAGCCTAATGGCTAAGGCATGGGTCTTGCAATCGTGAGGTCATGGGTTCGAATCCTACCTATTATACTACCGACGTGAACCAACTCCTAACACAAACCTTTGAGCTTAGCTGGAGGGGTTAACAAGATTGCTAGTAATATGGGACTCAATACCACATTGCTAGTTATATTAAAAAAAAAAAATATAGGATAGAAGAAATTTATCGCTTGGTATAACCGGGATCCACACGGACGAGGCCGTGGCCAAATGCTAGTTGTGTAAATAAACGTCATTAAAAGTATATGTTATTTAATTTTACGAATCTAAATCCCTTGTATCTTGCGTACTAGTTTCGGTAAGTAGTTCTAGAGAAGATCTTGTTAGAAGTAGAACTCCAAAAGGCAATCTATATTGGCTTGGCGTTGGCTGTGTCTCCCTTATCTGATGCGGCTGATAGCCAGTTTTTGTCTTGAGTTATCTGTCTAGAGCACAAGCCGTTAGATGTTTTTATAACAAAGCTTATACAGTGGTTATACGAGTAAATGAAATTATTAAATCGGATATGTTCTTGAAGACTTTCGCGTTTTATGTATATATATAATACGATTTAGAATTAACATTATCGTTATTATAACTTTTAAACTTACGCGTTGCATTATAAATACAATTTGACACGGGAATAAACGCGTCTAACCAAGGTAAAGTACCTATTTACCTTATGCTTGACGTTTCGACCGGGTTACACCGACCGTGGACGCCCGCCCTGCCCCCCCAGTCAGCTTGTGACCACGGTTCCCGTATCAAATCGTATTTAACATTATCGTTATATTTCAGTTCGTTTGTGTGTGACCTTCGTTAAAAATAAAGAAAGAAAAAAACAATTTGGGGTAGATAGTACGTGTGATCTGGTCGAAACGTCATGAAATAAATAGCTGTACTCAAAGGCAGAAAAAAAAATTCTGTAAGTTAAAAAAAATGAGTTATTAAGAAAAAACTCAGTTAATCGTAAAAAAAGTAGTGTGATTATAAATCAATCACGGAACAACAATTTGTGGATCACACAAAGTGGTGGCCCGTGTGGAAATCGAACCCATGACCTCTTTCGTAGCAGTCAGACACACTCCCACGGCGCCACTAAGGCAGAATTTTGAACAATTTATTTTTAACGAATTCTATTGTCGTCAGTCCTTGATAAGTGTGCGAAGTTTCAATTCAGTCCGACGTTCAAATGTGGGTGGAAATCACGTTTAAATATTCCGTTACATAGATACATACCTACCAAGCTATTAAAAACCTGTTAAAAAGCAGGACATTAAGCTGTTATTAACAGATAAACGAGGTTAAGCGGCTTTGCAACAGTTCAAAAGATTATAATATCTTGGTACAACTAACACAACGCAATCTGATCCCAAACTAGGCAGAGCCTGTACTATGGCAACCAGACAACTGATAAACATACATATTATAGATAAATTACATTCAGACACAGAATAAACCAAAATGCACCTTTGTGTGATGAGCGTTTTGGTCTGGGTGTCCGGGTGTCTGAATTTATCCTGGGTGGGGATCGAACCCACGACTTCTGGCTTAGCAGTTGGGGCCACTAACCACTAGACCAACAGACTAACTAGGTAATATATATAGTAGATCTTAAAATGATCTGAAAATAAAAGTTCTTTTACATTTTAAGATGTTTTTGAATTTAAAAGCATGAAAACGAATACTAAAAGTAATGATTTGACAATAGGAACTTATGACGTTACAGGTTGTTATTCCACACACATTTCTATAGAGCTTGTCGTTTTGACATTTCAGAAAAAGAGATTGACTTGTCAGTCAACATCCCTATCGAACCAAAAACATTTCCTTCAATATGATACGAGCACATATAAATCTAGTAACCATTTATCCAAAAGCCCAATTCACTATCGTTCCTTTATTTGGAGATCAACCAGGATAAACTGAATCGTACGGATGCCAGCTCAAATACAGTTTCTGAAAGCTGTTTCGGAATACCAACCAACGAATATCGTTAGTGCATTAGGAGGCTGGGCCTGTTATATTCAAAGCCATGCGCAACTGCCACTTTAAATGGCAACTGCATTGAAATATGTGGTACATCTATAACAGAGCATTGCTAAAAATTGATATGCGGTTTCTGCCTGGAAGTCGTAGGAGAAATATTATTTAAATGTGTTTTGAATACTAATGTATTAACCTAATTCACAGATAATATACTATACTAGTACCTAATTGCTCACCTTATATACATTTTTTGACGTGATAACGTCTTATAAATCTATGACGGGGGCACGCACGAAAAAGTGTCACGTAGCAACAGTCAATTTATTGACTGGTTATATCGTGATCGGGTCCACTAAAGCTATCACAGGCATGGTTGTTTATGACAAAGTCATCAATGTTTTGGCGTTTGCACCGACATGCGATACAATTGGAAATAAAAAATAAAACGGCCACAGGCGTGGTTGTTATTACAATTTTATCAGTTTGGCTACGGAAGTCTCGGGTTCGATTCCTGAGTCTGGATTTCAAATTTTTCTATCTTTCAAAAATGCATTTATTGTATTTGTAAAGTTATTGGCAAGAAATGCCTATAAAAATTACTTCAATATTCGGCCTGCGACATCATAATTTGTTAAAATGCTCTCTGTAACGAAGCAATAACAAAAGCCGTGATAGTTCCTTAACTAACGACTAGATGTCACTGCGAAGGCCTTAATTTCGCGAGCAACAAGAGATAGAAAAATTCGAAATCTAATAACATAGTCCAGATAGGTGGTTCGCTTCTGGCCCCGGTTTGGCTACGGAAGTCTCGGGTTCGATTCCTGAGTCTGGATTTCAAATTTTTCTATCTTTCAAAAATGCATTTATTGTATTTGTAAAGTTATTGGCAAGAAATGCCTATAAAAATTACTTCAATATTCGGCCTGCGACATCATAATTTGTTAAAATGCTCTCTGTAACGAAGCAATAACAAAAGCCGTGATAGTTCCTTAACTAACGACTAGATGTCACTGCGAAGGCCTTAATTTCGCGAGCAACAAGAGATAGAAAAATTCGAAATCTAATAACATAGTCCAGATAGATGGTTCGCTTCTGGCCCCGGTTTGGCTACGGAAGTCTCGGGTTCGATTCCTGAGTCTGGATTTCAAATTTTTCTATCTTTCAAAAATGCATTTATTGTATTTGTAAAGTTATTGGCAAGAAATGCCTATAAAAATTACTTCAATATTCGGCCTGCGACATCATAATTTGTTAAAATGCTCTCTGTAACGAAGCAATAACAAAAGCCGTGATAGTTCCTTAACTAACGACTAGATGTCACTGCGAAGGCCTTAATTTCGCGAGCAACAAGAGATAGAAAAATTCGAAATCTAATAACATAGTCCAGATAGGTGGTTCGCTTCTGGCCCCGGTTTGGCTACGGAAGTCTCGGGTTCGATTCCTGAGTCTGGATTTCAAATTTTTCTATCTTTCAAAAATGCATTTATTGTATTTGTAGAGTTATTGGCAAGAAATGCCTATAAAAATTACTTCAATATTCGGCCTGCGACATCATAATTTGTTAAAATGCTCTCTGTAACGAAGCAATAACAAAAGCCGTGATAGTTCCTTAACTAACGACTAGATGTCACTGCGAAGGCCTTAATTTCGCGAGCAACAAGAGATAGAAAAATTCGAAATCTAATAACATAGTCCAGATAGGTGGTTCGCTTCTGGCCCCGGTTTGGCTACGGAAGTCTCGGGTTCGATTCCTGAGTCTGGATTTCAAATTTTTCTATCTTTCAAAAATGCATTTATTGTATTTGTAAAGTTATTGGCAAGAAATGCCTATAAAAATTACTTCAATATTCGGCCTGCGACATCATAATTTGTTAAAATGCTCTCTGTAACGAAGCAATAACAAAAGCCGTGATAGTTCCTCAACTAACGACTAGATGTCACTGCGAAGGCCTTAATTTCGCGAGCAACAAGAGATAGAAAAATTCGAAATCTAATAACATAGTCCAGATAGGTGGTTCGCTTCTGGCCCCGGTTTGGCTACGGAAGTCTCGGGTTCGATTCCTGAGTCTGGATTTCAAATTTTTCTATCTTTCAAAAATGCATTTATTGTATTTGTAAAGTTATTGGCAAGAAATGCCTATAAAAATTACTTCAATATTCGGCCTGCGACATCATAATTTGTTAAAATGCTCTCTGTAACGAAGCAATAACAAAAGCCGTGATAGTTCCTTAACTAACGACTAGATGTCACTGCGAAGGCCTTAATTTCGCGAGCAACAAGAGATAGAAAAATTCGAAATCTAATAACATAGTCCAGATAGGTGGTTCGCTTCTGGCCCCGGTTTGGCTACGGAAGTCTCGGGTTCGATTCCTGAGTCTGGATTTCAAATTTTTCTATCTTTCAAAAATGCATTTATTGTATTTGTAAAGTTATTGGCAAGAAATGCCTATAAAAATTACTTCAATTTTATCAGTGTTTTCTTATGACGTTATCACGGAAAATTATCGTCCGTAAACCGACTTTACAGACAACCATTTTATTGATTTGATATTTAAAATTGAATCTGACCTGACTAACACATCAGTAATTAAATTATTGCAATGTAGTATTTGTGAGGTTGGTAGGTTATAAGAAACTTGAGTGGTACAGAAATATGTAGACGAATATATGTTCGTAAACTTTCGCGATTTGTACACATTATAGAATTTTATAAGCTACGGGTCTTAATCGCGTAAATATTTTATTTTAAGGCTAAATACTTTTGTTTATTTCCCCACGTTTCGACCGTATTACAACGGCCATGGTCACGGGTAGACTTAAAATAAAATATTTACGCGATTAAGACCCGTAGCTTAAAAAAAATGAATTCAATCACTTTAAAATATGTTCTAGGGACCCTAACCGAACCTAAAAGCCTCAATTTTAGAACAGAAAATCATTAACAAGCAGAAGACCCTGAACTGATATAAGATAGCAATAAAAAAAACTTTATTGGTGCTAGTAAATTCTCTTAAAGGATTACTAACCCCAAAAGCTAAATCAAAATAAGCAGTAGTTAAAATGACGGAATTGAACACTTAAAGAAATTAAAAAACTCAACAAACCGGACATTTCTCTAATTAGTACTTCTAATTAACACATCTCTTACCTTTTCATATTAATTTCGTTAAAATCTTAACCACTGTAAGAAAGGAAATCTAATCGTTTACTTTCTCAATTTTCTCGTCTATTTTCCGTCCTACTTTTTCGAGTTTCTTCGCTGTAATACTAAGATAGCGAGTATTTTTTAGAGCCACCTTCTTTTTACTCGATTTGTACTGGGCCTCAATCTTGGAACTGGGCTTACTGAAACTGTAGAAATGCGGCACTAAAAGTATTGAGACACTAAATGGGAATTGTGTGAGTTTCTTCTTGTTTTAAGTATAGAATTGTCTGATAAAACATCTACATCTATTTATTTTAAAAGTATTGCCTATTGTATGATTTGTTCCAGTCATTATTGATCTTTAATGTATTTACAACACTAAAAGTATTGAGACACTGAATGTGAATTGTGTAAGTTTGTTCTTGTTTTAAGTGTAGAATTGTCTGATAAAATATCTACATCTATTTATTTTAAAAGTATTGCCTACTGTATGATTTGTTCCAGTCATTATTGATCTTTAATGTATTTACAACACTAAAAGTATGTGAATTGTGTGAGTTTGTTCTTGTTTTAAGTGTAGTATTGTCTGATAAAACATATATATCTATTTATATTAAAACTGCGGCCTACTGCATGATTTGTTCCAGTAATTAATGATCTTTAATGTATTTATAACACTAAAAGTATTGAGACACTGAATGTGAATTGTGTGAGTTTGTTCTTGTTTTAAGTGTAGAATTGTCTGATAAAACATATATATCTATTTATATTAAAAGTGCGGCCTACTGCATGATTTGTTCCAGTAATTATTGATTTTTAGTGTTGCTTTTTCATTTTAAACAAAGTATTGGGAATTGTTGCTCATCGGTTTTTACTTTTTGCAGAAGCGCAAAAAGCCGCATCGATCATCAATTTATGTTCTGTGATTCAATATTTTCATTATACATTATTTATTTTATGAAGTTAGTGTTCTTACCTCTTGTTTACGACTGTAAGCTATTAGTGAAACCAGTTTAAAAATATAATACCACTGATACCTTTAAAATGATTTACAGGTTCCTACCTAAACACTACTTTTATTATATTACCAATTACCTTTTTTTAAAAACGATTACCGCAGTAAGATGAGCTCTATGTGGAGAGTTACAAGCATGTAGTTATCAGACACAAAGTACATCCAGAATCGGAATAATAATTTGTTGATTTTTTTTTACTGGCCACTAACACTAGACCAACGTCTAGTGGTTAGTGACCCTGACTGCTAAGCCAGAGGTCGTGGGTTCGATTCCCACCCAGGATAAAACTTTGTGTGATGAGCACGATGGTTTATTATGTCCCAGACACATAATAAACCATCGTGCTCATCACACAAATTTTGTTATTTATCTATAAAATGTATATATTTAGAAAAATATAAGTATGTTTATCAGTTGTCTGGTTGCCATAGTACAAGCTCTGCTTAGTTTGGGATCAGATGATGTTGTGTGAGTTGTCCCAAGATATTTATTATTATTATTTATTATTATTTGGTACTTATTGAACCGACGACCTCTTGCGCAGCAGTGGTATAGTGTCCATTCCAGTCCGAATCCCAATAACTGAATTCTAATCCCAAAAACCAAAAAGAATTTGTGCGGCTGAATTTCGTCAAAAGAATTGACGAAATTTAGCCGCACAAATTCTTTTTGGTCCACAAGTGTAATAATACTTGACTACTGTCCAACTATTTTGGCATAAAGGCCTCTCTCATTTAACTGCTCTACGTGAGGTAATTGGCCTTCCTAATGACCACTTAAGGCACGTTTGAATTCGTAACCCAAATCTAGATTTATATATCTACCGACCAACTTATTTGGTAGTTTCTTGGCTACAAGTTTCATTTATTTGTATCTATATTTCTTACAGAGAAACCAACTGAGGGATTACTAATCAAGCCATAATCAAAACCACTAGGTCTTACTTGAAATTTAGCTTGGGAGTGCTTTAGGTATTTCCAATGTAAGAGTGTTGCGAAATTTACTAAAACCAATTATATCTAACTAATAACTATAATATAATATAATATCTTTGGACAACTCACACAAAGCTATCTAATCCCAAACTAAGCAGAGCCTATGGAAACCAGACAACCGATAAACATACTTAAATATTTCTAAATACATACATATTATAGATAAATAACACCCAGACACAGAATAAACCATTCTGCTCATCACACAAAGTTTTATCCTGGGTGGGGATCGAACCCACGACCTTTTGCGTAGCAGTCGGATACACTCCCACCGCGCCATAGAGGCAGTCAACTATCATTTTGTTTACTAATTTTGTTCGCGGCTTTGCATGTGTTTTCACTAATTTTGTTTTTTCTCTAGATTGGGGGTCAGATAAACAAAATGGCTCTAATTTCATCAGGCGGGGCAATAATCAAATTAAGATATACTACACTATACAGGGTCCATTAACCAATACCCCCTAGAGAGAAAATACACCAAATATTTTGAATTGGCAAATTTTGCTAGAGGAAACATTTTTTTTTATAAAGATAACTAGCAATGTGGCATTGTAGGTCCCACATTACTAGCAATCCTGTTAACCCTTCCAGCTAAGCTCAATGGCTTGTGTTAGAAGTGGGTTAACGTTGGTAGTAAGTATAATGGGTAGGATTCAAACCCGAAACGTCACGATTGCGAGTCCGATGCCTTAGCCATTACGCTACCGCCGCTTAAACATAACGACATTAAAATATTTTATTAAAGTCACTTGCTAGAGCCGGGAATCGTACCCGCCGAATATGAAAGCAGTATATGGAGGACACAAGATTGAGTGATAGTTTTGCATTTGCATCCACTATAAAGAGGACTCGCAGTGTATCCACTTCCTGCCTTCGTGATCAGACCATTGGAGTTGAGTTATTGTGGCCCACTCAGCGGTTGACCGATACATAACAATGCGAGCACTCTCTCTAGAGTAGCGTTGAAATTCTATTATAGTATTTGAAAGATAGCATTTAAAATTAATATTTGAAAATGAAATCTGATTTTATTATTATTGATTTAAAATTTCTTTTAGTAGAAATTTATTAATTAATCATGCAAAAATAAATAATGCGTAAACATTGAAAATATCCCCGAAGAGTTTCAAAACTGTTGAATCGATTACCAACAAATACTGCTAAACAATATTAAGCCCTGACACGTTAGTTAAAAAGACCTTTATCTTCAAATCACCTAAACCCATTTTGAACAAACATTACTTAGAGCTATCCTTGTAAAACTAGCTTTCTAATAAAAACTAGTTTATAAAATATCTCTCTCTTTTATGTCAATCATAAAAGAGAGAGATGTCTTATAAACACCCGGTTGGGGCGAAGTTCCTTTTGCTATATCTTTTTGTAGTTGTTTAAACTAGTGATAAAAAAAATCTGGAAGAACATAACATTTCAAAAATTACCCTTTTTTTAATTAAGATTTTTCTCACATATATTATACACAGTCAGTTTCATATAGGTCATATAAACGTTACAACCTTTTACAAAAATACAAACAACCCTTATAACACAACCTCCATAGGCAATTTGACATAGGTAAAAAAATATTACCGACTTCAAAATTAATTACAAGGCAACTAAAAAGCAGAAAATAAAATAACAATACCAATACCAATAAATATAGTTGGTGCCGTGAAATAGTAGTATTTATGTTTTACTCGGCACCAACTTCAAAATATTTAATTTGTTTTGGTTATTCTAAGTATTTTATTTTCTGCTTTTTAGTTGCCTTGTAATGTAATTTTGAAGTCGGTAATATTTTTTTTGCAAAAAAGTTTTTTATTTCTTTCTTTTTAGTGGATTGGTTTGTAATTCACATAAAGTTACAATAGGCTTATGTCAACTGCTCAAATCATTTTACAAAATATTACTTGCCCCGATGCGGGCCGTTAATTGTTGAGGAGTTCACTATCAGCTCTATTACATTATGTAATAGTAGTATGACGAGAATAAAGTGTTACTTAATAACATATTAAAGTAACTGAATCGCAAACTCTGAAATATTGAATCTTTTGGAATTGGTCTTCATCATCAGTTCCACTTCACCATTTGATGCTTTGTAACAGTAAATGCATGAATTACTATGAAATATACCTAAATTACTTTAGGTGTGACTTTAATATTTGAAGAGTTCCCTCGGTTTCCCCAGGATCCCATCGACAATTGCGTTTTTTTTTTTTTTATTGCCTATGGTTGGCAGACGAGCCAGCGGCCCACCTAAGGGTAAGCGGTAACCGCCGCTCATGGACTACAGGAATGTCAGGGACACACCCAAGCCACTGCCTACCGTGAAGTGAAAACTCTCTTTAAATCTCGTTTGAAGAAAGACATGTATATTCCAGAGTCTACACGTACGTGGAAGAAAAGAATCCGGAATCGATCCGTACAGGACCGTATTGTTTCCAGGTGAACTAGATGAACCCTACTACGATGTCGAGTGGTGCGGTGGTAGAAAGGTGACGGTGGCACCATGTCAAACAGTTCCTCAGAGCACTCCCCGTTGAACAGACGGTAGAGTACCCAAGTGCACCAAAGTCACGCCTCTGCTGTAAAGACTCCACTCTGTCCATAAGATTGGGGTCATCAACGATCCGAACAGCTCGCCTTTGGCGGGAGTCAAATGGATCGAGCAAGTTTTTGGGGGCACCCGCCCAGAGATGAGAGCAGTACTCCACGTGCGGTCGAACCTGCGCTTTATAAAGCACAAGTCGCTGTGCCGGCGAGAAGTAACGCTTCGTTCTGTTGAGGACACCCACCTTTTTGCTCGCCAATTTAGCTTTATTTTCCAAATGACTCCCAAACTGGACTTTGCTGGAGATTTCGACGCCGAGAATCCCAATACTCTCGGTGACTCGGAGTGTAACTCCTTGGAACTGTGGCACTAGGACAAATGGGTTTTACTTCGCAGTGAATCGGATAACAAACATACAAAAAAAAAATGAGAACCTCCTCCTTTTTGAAGTCGGTTGAAAATAAACATTTCAATCTTTTACATAAAAAACTTTTTAATTAATAAATATTACCGACTTCAAAAATAAATACAAGGCAACTAAAAAGCAAAAAATATTATAAATTGAATAACCAAAAAAATAAACATTTTGAAGTTTGTTCGGCTTTTTGCATGAATCACTATGAAATATAACTAAATCACTATAGGTTTAATATTTGAAGAGTTCCCTTGATTTCTCCGAAATCCCATAATCAGGTCCTGAACTGATGATAAGGGGACCAACTTAAAAGTTTAGGGTATACTTTCAAATTGATCCCCTTATCATCATAAAACACAAAAAGAATTTCAAATCGGTCCAGCCGCGTTCGCTTAGTTGGTGAACAAATATTTGTTCATCAATTACGTATAAACAAAAAAAAGTCAAATTGAGAACCTTCTTTCTTTTTTGAAATCGGTTGAAAATAACAAACCACCTTTATAACACAATTTCCATAATCTAGCTTCACATAATCATAAATAATAGATTTTTGATCGATGTCAAAATGTTACACTTTTTTCCGTCTAGCCTCTAAGCCCGAAAACCAAAACGTGCGATACTATGGAGCTATGATGGCTCAGGTGGATCACAGTCACACAAAAAAAACCACCTGCACAAAAAAGATGGAAACAAGATCCCCTACATAATTATATAATTTCATGCAGTCGGCTTAAGACGAGCCCTTTAATTTTTCAAACATCTTTATTTTGACATCTCACACCGCCATGTTTGTTTTTTTCAAAAGTCACTTAACTAAAACACTTGGTGGTCAAGACGAATCTAAGGACATCTTAATTGTATAAATCCGTTTAGTGGTTTGTGAGATACGCGCGAAAAACATAACCATTCCTTACAGTAGGGTAAAAATGGTTTTATTTATCGGAAGCTAAAACAGCTGTACGAATTCGGATGAAACTTTGCATAAAAGTAATTGTTATCCAAGTTATAAAACACTTGAATTAAACAAACGTGTCTAAACCCAAGGCAAAAATAAGTCGTCAATAAAATTCTATTAAGTTTTTAACATTTCATAAACTGGATATATTAATTGATAAAACGTAGCAATTACCCAAATATGATTTAACTGAAATTGAAACTGAATTAGGGTCAAAGCGTTTCTACAGCTGCTTAGAAACGTGCGCGTTGATTTCAGTAATTAATCTTGAGAGAGATTTATGAAAGTGGTTCAAATTTGAGTCTTATTTGAATTTTAGTGGTTTCCTCCGAGCATTACGTTCTGCTACATATAACAATGAACGTATTAAGTAAAATATGTGAATTATGAGACAATTTATTCCTAAAAAGAACAGGTTTATAATTTGGAAGTCTCATTGCTTTGTATATTTTATAACTTTCTTTCCCAAAAATCCTGATATTTGTCCCGTGGTCGTCGTATCAGGTATAGACACCACACTCTGTTTGTGTACTCATTTGTTCATTGTCTGCATTCAGAGATTATTCCCAAGGACGAGGGTCGGTTCAGTACTCTTAACCAGATACTGTTAAGCAAAGAGTTTCGTGTTTGAATTCCGCACGAAACACCACTTGCCTGAAGGTTATTGTTTTATACTACTAAAAAAAAGGAGACCAGCAGATCGTGCGCCTGATAGTAAGCGTCATGCTAGCCCATAATAGTATACCACCCAAATCCTTGTTAAGTAAAGATCTGAATTTATCCGCACCACGCACCACAGAGAGATTAGTTTATGAGTCTTATATGCAAAGTATAAACACATGCTACGGTGCCTTTCAACTGAAACACAGTAATGTGTTCTCCATCAAGCTAGAGTCAAGCGCCACACCCACTTTAACACCTGGTACAAATCGTCCCGAAATGACACTACCTTATATGATATAATAATTTATTGTTGCCATCCTGGGTGTACATGATTTGTAGTTGGGAGAGACATTCGAGAAAAGGCAAGTGGAAAGAAAAATATTAGTTGTAATAACAGCAAAAACAGTCACAATACATAACAATCTTAACCAAATTGAGAAGTTTCTGTACACGTATACAGCGACTACACAACAGTACCTCACAATAACCGCCGCTATAACAAATAGCTGTGAGGCGTTCGCAAATCGCCTCTTTTGTTACCTAATTCCAAGCTTATGTCCGTAACACAGCTGTGTCCAATTTATCGTTTAACCTTTCTTCCTTTACGGATAGAATTGAAGACAATAAATTATACTTCAAACCCAAATAAGGCTCGTAAGTTACGATCCTCGCAAATACCAAGCCTAATGGTCGATCAGTCCAAATAGATTAGATGGGCTAGCGAAAAACAAAATGTTATCTCGTTAGAAACATGAGAAGTTAAATAACTTCGGATAAATAATTCAAATGTAGACGCAGAATTGACATCAAATGATGTGAGAAAAACAGACTGGGGAAACGTACAAACCCGCTATCATAGGAGATTGAAATCGTCACATACGAAGGATAAATATAACTGACCTGTTGGTCTAGTGGTTACATTCCTTTACAAGACACCATTTTGTGTGATCCACGAATTGTTGTTCTGAGTCTAGGTGTTTGTAATTTGTATATTTGTTAATTCCCCGGACACAGGGAACAGACACAGGGCTTGTAGGGTACAAGCCCTGTGTCGCCGGGGAATTAACACACAGTGCGGTAGTTACTTAAAAAAAAACTCTGACGTGGTATCACTGACGGAATGGTTAACGATGTAGGGTTGATTACTCCTATCCCCATTGTCATCGTGAGTTCGAATCAATCGCAATCGTGAGAGGATTTAAATTAGCAAAAAATGCTAAAGAACAAATCAGTAAAACAATAAGAGCTGTGTCTTTTTCTGCGTTGTTCATGTTTTATCTATTGCAAAAATGTAAATGTAAGTGTAGAATCAATAATATACATAGATCTTGTCGATTTTATTGATTAATCTCTACCAATTGCAACGAGAATTTGGTAGAAAAATGTAGACGTAGTATTTTCATAGTCAAATAAATCAACGACTTTTCACAAGACAAGTATGACAATGATATCTAAGTACTTAAGAGAGTACCTAAAGTATGACATATTTATTACATGTATTTCGCGACTTAATCGCAGGTACTTTTATTTACCCGACGTTTCGATTGAATTGCACCGATCGTGGTATCTATTATTAATAAAATTCGCGAAAGTTTAAAAACAATTATGACATATTTGTCTACTTTTTGGTATTAATTTGCTGCATGTTCGATTTATCGAATAGAGTAGGTATTGAATTTTTTTTTGTTCTATGATAGAATTTAATTAAATTAAATATAAACTCTATAAACTTAATAAACATACCTACGTCTCAAATGACAACGACAAAACTTAGCTATCACTGTACAAAACGTGTCAATAAGTACTATAATTATGTGTTTTGTATAATTTGGATAGGAATCCTGCAACTAATTTCATGACAATGAAAAACAGTAACACTCCTAGCTGGAAATCAGCCAGGAAACTTAACGAGCTGGGGTTACGCTTGTTATCATCGAACTACTGGCAATGCTTTGTTATTTCTTTAAAGGTAACAACTCTAGCTTTTGCCGGTCTATCAAGCTGGAAATGCCCTTAAAATTCAAATTTCAAAATATTTTATTGCCTAATTGTGTGAAGTGCCTACAAAATTTCATGCTTCAAGATCCAGTGATTTTTGTTATGGATTTCTGAATGTTCAGTGTTATAGTGAGTATCAAAATTGATATGTAATCCTATAATAGATAAGGTACACAGAAACAAATCCAAATTTGTTCCTGTGTACCTTATCTATATTTCATTGAGAACAAATTTACTTAATCCCTTCTGTGGATCATTGTGATTCCAGTTTGATATATATTAGAAAAGGTTTTTTGCCAAAATTGTTAGGTTAGATTTGTCAATGAACTCAGATTTAATTAATGAGTCGGTCTGCTAGTTTTAAGACTATTTCTTAGTTTTCAGGCCAGGTCGATTTCTTTATTGTTTTTCGAATAATTTTTTGGTTTGTTTGGTTGTGGTTTTCAGCAACAACACATGTCAAATTTGTGCACAGTAAGAAAAATATCTACTTGGACACTGAACATGAAATAACAGAATCACAGATACTTGGTTTGGTTAAAAACCAAAAGGAAGTTAACAAATAAGGCATAATACGTTTTACTTCTAGGAGTGAGACGATGTCCTTTTCATATACGGCGACCATAAAATTTATCAATTATAGATTTTTACATTATTTTGACGTGATGACATTTTGTAAATCGATGACGGGATGCATGTACGAAAAAGTGTTTCGTTTGATTGATTCGTAAGCAGTCACGTTATTGACTGGTTGCTAAGCAACGCGAATGACGATTCCGCCTGCTGATAGGCTGAAGTATTGTGGCCGTCGGCCGCACGCGCGCTCACGTGCCCAGGTCCACTAAAGCTGGCGCATGTATGGTTATTTATAACAATGTCATGAATGTTTTCTTATGACTTTATGACGTAAAATTATCATCCGTAAACCGACTTAACAGACAACCATTTTTTTAACAGTACAATATTAAAACGACCATCTCAATCTAAAAGAGAGAAACAGTAAAGACAGCAGTGTTAAAACAATTTAACACAAAGCTGTACAAAAAATATATCTCTTTGTAATCGTTTTTCTACCCGTTACGTCACAGTCCAACTTGCAATTCAGCACACAGTAACAGCAAAGTATTAAATGGGTTACTGCAGTACTCTCCGCAAGCTTGCACTTCGGTATCGATATTATACGATGGTGGTGATATAAAATTTCTGGCATTCGAATGCTGTTTTAAAATGCTATATATTTTGGTAATATGTATTTTAGGTGGTTTTGGAACAATATGTTTCTATTATAGCAGTTTCGTGTTCTTGTTTTTCTTTAAATAAAAAATGTTCGCATGACGTTTAAATTTAGCAATAAGACTTACTTTCCATTGAAGCGGAACGAAAACGAAACGGAGGAATGAACAAATATTATACATCATGGGTGTTTTAGACTACGGGCGAATTTCCTTGTTATAAAAAACCGCACGACCACTTGAAGGTTAAAAACTTGCAGCCTTTTAAGCACCAAACACTGAGGGTATGGATGGTATCCCTCATAAAAATGTGCTCGAGCAACTCATATATAGATATCGTTCATTGCATGAAATCTGAGAACACCTTGGAACAAAGTAGTCCAAAATTCCGTATCTGTAAATGATATTCGACGATTGCTCGAGCTAAATACGTATCATGGTGAGTTCAGACGCGTTTAAAGCCGCCCAAAAAGCAACTCGGCAAGCAGCCCGACAACGATATGGGCCGGCTGTCCAAAAATGAAAAACTGTACAAAAAGCAGCACATTCACGCCTATTCAAGCACTCGCACTCATGTAAATCCACCATGAAGCTTACCAAAACAATAGACACAGTCAATGACAACATGACTAATTTAATGGTAAGTTTTGTGGCTTGCTTTATCAGAGGTACAACAATAATTCAAATTGTCAAATTTTTGGACGATATAACTACTTACACATAGTTTAAATTGTAAGCATCTGTAATAAAGCTTTGTTAAATCTTATAGCAAACCAGAAAAATATAAAAAAGAATTTCGAATAAAACCGAAGTGAATGAATATTAGCTTCAATTTGGTATATATTTCTTTCGTCGTGTCTCTCCATCTTTGTCACCGTCTCGTTAATAAAGATAGTCGTAATGAGAAATTGATGAATGGATTGCGACCCCCGACTGAGGCTTGGTCGATTTTCTTATTTATTTTCGAGAATATCAATAACATTTTGATTAGCTTCATCTACCGTGTTTAAGACGATACAATGACCCTTATTAACATTATTTCTTCCATTTTTTTCACTTTTACGAGTAATGAAACCACAGTATTATTTTTATTCATTACTATGTCAAAGAAACGTAGGTAATTGCGATTTCCTTCTACAAATATATAATAACAATTCAAGAGCTTAATTTTAATTAATGTTCTTTTCTCTATTGTATTTATTTAAATGGTATTTTCTAGGAAAATGTACATTGAAATACTGTTACTAAATTCGTGGTACTCAAAAAGATTTCCAATACCACTTCAAATCGAATCGTAATGGAACAGTAAAGTTAATAAAGTACGCTTGAAATGGTAAAAGGAACATTGTTGATACAATTCATAATTTGATCCACGTGTAAATCCTTCTAGATTCTTCTGTTTGATGTCTGTAAATGAAAGAATAACAGCGTGAGGAAATCGGTATGTTGAAGAGTTTTTAACTGACGTGGGACATGCCTGCGTCTCGGCAGTGGTAACGATATCAAGTTAAATTATGTATATAAATCAAATATAATGATCATGTTTTCCGACCAATTATTTAATCGTCTAAGTGCTAGCAACGTTTTTGAGAGAGCATTTCAGGTAGGCTAGTTTTTAGATATGCTATCTCTCTGGTTCTATCTGGCTTATAATAATAGAGGCGGCGTTCATTAGCGAGTACCTTACTCGTACAGGTAATATATTGATTTTTGAAGGTTTCTTTTTTTATTATTTTAATTAAACTTTTTGATACACGAGTCTATTCTTGCCAGACATTTTTATAGTTGTTTAAACTGTGCCAGATGCTAATGTGCTAATCTTGGGTTATACTTGAATTGGGGTTTTCAATTCAAGTATAACCCAAGCAGGGTTGTGGGGGGTGTAATAGGTTTTCTTATTTTTGATGACATGGGGGGGAGGGTTTCATTATATCAGCAATATTTGTGTAAAATATTTATAGTAAATCGGAATCTGAATGGATTAAAAGCTTTGGTTACTTTTGCTAACAAGGGAGAGGAAGGAGTTGAAAATGAATAAAATGTTGCTTACGTAATACCTACTTGAATGACACATTAATATTTTATCGTAAAATATTTTGGTATGGCTGATTTTTTTGTATGATGTTCTTTAAGTATCTCCCAATATTATACCGTCTACAGATGAACCTATGATCATCGTCATCATTTCAACTCACATGAACTCACTGCTAGAAACATCAAAACCTATTATTTTCAGCGTCAAACACAAACACTACTTTGCTCCGGCAATGCGTACATAGATATCGCTCAACCACAGACAATCTTGGAACACATTATAAATAAAGTGTCCAAGACATCGGGTTCGTGACCAATCTCTATTTGTACTTGTCGGTGGTTTGATAAAAAGCGATACCAGGGATCTAAAAAAGGTCACCGTGATCATCTAAATGCGAAATGCGGAGTGCTATGGCGTAAATTATGAGTGCTATTAATGAAACGGCAATTTCCCGTGATTTAGGTATACGTTAATTAATTGTTGTATCAATATACAAAATACTCGAGCGCCGCTGAACTATTCCATCTCGCCAAAGAAAAATAAAACTATGCAGAGATGACTGCCAACCTTCGTCGTTCGGAGTGGCAATGGAAGAAGAAGAAGATTAATATACAATACACGTCTGAATCCACCATACCAATGAAATTTTAACATACTTTGAGTTTAATGAAAAATAAAAAATGATTGTCTGTCTGTATAACGGGTTTACGGACGAAAATGTAACGTAATAACGTCATAACATTTTTTTAAAAATTTCCAATTGGCTCGCATGTCGCTGCAATCGGCAAAACATTGATGACATTGTAATAAGCAATCATGCTTGTGACAACTTTAGTGCTTTAGGCACAATACTTTAGCCTATCAGCAGGCGGAACGTAAGGGACCGGGACGAACCATTACGGAGCGTGACATTTTTTCGTGCGTGCACCCAGTTATCGATTTATAAGACGTTATCACGTCAATAAGGTTGAATATGACTGATCTAGATAATAGGACACCGACTGATGCTGTTGTCGGAGCCCATATCAAAGGAAAACCGCTGAATAAGTAACAATTTATATTTCTGCAATGTACCGACGGAACTCGTGATGTAAACAGGCTTGGTCTTGTTCGTTTTTCTGTGCACGAACGCCTGGCCTAATGAAGTTTACTTTTGTGAACGAGACACTGAAAGGATTTTGTTCTGATGAGGACACGTAGCTTTTCATCTTTAATGGGAGTTGGCTTTTTAAATGCACAGTACAATAAAATTGTACTGTGCATTTAAATCATTCTAAATGGTGTTAAAGTAATAGTATTTTGATCCAATGACATTTTAAGTAAAAAAGTGTAGATAGGTTACAAGTGCTCTGAAAGCGGTACCATGCAATCTTTATATTTATTTATTTATTTATATACTTCAATAACAATTCATTACAATTGTGTTTGAATATTAATTGACTTAGTTTTTACATGTCAGTGTCGCATCGCCAGGGTAAACAGATGCAAGCAGCGGACTACATTTTTCTCTTTCTTACTTGTGATTATTAAATCATGCTTTCCTACTTTTACGACATTTTTTATAATAGTGTGATATTGCAATATATAGCTTATCTATGTGTGTATTAGTTTGCCATTTTTAAAGATCGAATGTTGCTTATGTAATTTATCTGCACCTTTTTATCTAATACCTATATAGAATTCTCGTGTCACAGTTTTCGTTGCCATACTCCTCCGAAACGGCTTGACCGATTTTGATGAAATTTTTTGTGCTTATCCGGTATCTATGAGAATCGGCCAAAATTTATTTTTCACCCCCCTAAGAGTTTGTTTGTTTGTTTGAATGCGATAATCTCAGGAACTACTGGGCTGCACTAAAAAAATTTTTATCGTTGCATTGCCCAAGAGGAAGGCTATAGGTTATAACATCACGCTACGACCAATAGGAGCGGAGCAGCAATGAAAAATGTTGTGAAAAAAAGGAAGAAAAAGAAAAAAGGGAAAATTTACGCAGACGAAGTTGCGCGGGTCAGCTAGTTTAAAATATAATTTAAGAAGAATTTAAGGGTAAGACGAGATTGAAACCTGTGTGTGTATGTTTAATGTTTATCTTTGACATTGTATTGGCAAAAGGAATAGCTAGGTACTTTATGGATTCTTAGTGAAAGTCTATTTCACAAGCTTCAATTTAACCTTTCTTTTTTCCAAATCTCTTTTTGTTTGGAACATGATCTGTAAACTGTAGCTCGAACATAAGTAAGTATAGTAAGTGGCATAAGTAATATGTGTATCCATGCAAAATTATAGTTTTCTAGATCTAACAGTCTCTGACCTACGGACGGACGAACATGGCGATACTATAAGGGCGGAAACCTTTTACCATTTTGGCTATGGAACCCTAAACGTAATAAACCTTTTATTGTTGACTGCCTCTGTGGCGCGGTGGGAGTGTGTCCGATTGCTACGCAAGAGGTTGTGGGTTCGATTCCCACACCACTTTGTATGATCCACAAATTGTTGTTCCGAGTCTGGGTGTACTTTGTGTCCGTGACTTGTATGTTTGTAAAATCCCCGCGACACAGAGCTTGTACCCTATTGCGGGAGTCGTCTTTTTTAATGAAAAAAAAAATTGTTAGGGCATAGGTAACAAACATCCAAATATATCTAAACTTTTACTATAGAATAAACATATTAATTGATACTAAATTACTAAGAGACTCCACCCATAGTTTCCACCATACACAAACAAGTAATTATTCAAACACGTTAGCTAAGTGATAGTCAATGTTGCGTGAGCTCGCTACACTATCGCCCACTTCCTGCATAAAACTCACATTTGTACCAACGACAAAGGAAGGCTGTTTCTATGGCAAATATTTAATTTATTTAAAGGGTTGGCAGCCAAGGTTTATGTGTTAAAACCCCTGAAGAACTATGTTTCACACTGGGTGTTATCTGTAGTTTTGTTTGTATAAAATATTAGACTTACTGTCTCTAAAAGAAGTCAATTTTAAGGGTTCATTTTTGTCAACAATAATTTTTAAACACCTGACACGATTTCAGGATGTTAGGCTCTTTTGCACGCTCAAGAGCCTTAATGGCTTGTTTGATTTTAGCTTGAGATGTAGGTATCATAAGATTCGTCTCAGTTGTGAGAGTAACACTGGGTTCTTGGAGCCAAAATATTTCAGTTATTAATTTTGAGCAGTCGGGTTTGTTATTTTGTAATACACTCCAAAAACATAGCCCTCCTTCTTGAGCAGTCGGGTAAAAACACTACGTCTGCAGTGAGCAGACTCAGCAGTGATTAAAGTACAGGTTCATTTCCGTGCATCGCGGCCGATCGCGAGCCGCGAGCGGCTTACGACAAGCGTCTGACGCGCGCGGCCGATGCGTTCGATGCCTCGACGTTCACGTGTTGATGAAGCCTGCTTTGATGTTCTTCAGTGTCTCTGTTTTGTGTAATTCTCTCTATGTCATCCATTTTGAGGTCCCGGTGGAGATCACAGTTTCTTATGTACCACATTGTTCTGGAATCTTTGAATTATTTGTCGATTGCTCTGAGCGGTACAGCCCCAAAGCTGTATACAAGTCCATACTGGCATTAACACCTGTTTATATAGCAGGACTTTGTTGTATACTGATAGGAGTGTCTTCCCAGTACCCAGTACATCTTCTGGTAGCGTAGGGATAGCTCTTCTCTTTTTTTCTTGACATGTGCTTTCCAGCATAGCTTTGCGTCAAGCGTCATACCGAAATACTTAGCTGTGTTCGAGTAGGGTATCGGTCATTTATAAGCACCGGGGAGTATTGACCATTTTTATTTGTGAAGTCAACGTGAACGGACTTACTCTCATTAAGTTTTATTCTCCATTTTGTCGTCCACTCTAAGACTTGGTTGATGGCTACTTGAACCTTTTCTACTGATTCGTTGTGGGTATTTCCTACTGCTATGATGGCTGTATCGTCAGCAAAGGTTGCAATAGCATTATTTTCGAGCTCTGGAATATCACAGGTGTATAAAAGGTATACACAGAATAAACCATCTTGCTCATCACATAAAGTTTTATCCCGGGTGGGCATCGAACCCACGACCTTTGGCTTAGCAGTCAGGGTCACTAACCACTAGGCCAGTTAAATAGTTTTATATGTAATTAGGGGTACCATTTGTTACCCTTAGTGACACTATTGTGTTGATCGATTTCGTATAAATTCATCCAAGAACTAACGAATCTTCGTGACGTCTGACAATGCAATCGGTTCTGAGCGTTATGAATAATTACTAATTTCGTCTGGAATCGATTGTTAAATTGATAAATTAATCGATTATTTCCTATAGCATGTTTACATACACGTCAAGTTTGATTAATGTTTCGAATCATTTGATAGAACTTACAAAGGAATGTATACCTACCAAACGTCACAGCGCCACCGAGATGTCAAATTTGATCGAAAATTAATTTAGAACGTTTGTGTTTGAATTAATTCTGTAGTCGTGCCTAAATTTAGACTCGTCATTTAAGAATTATATTATATCCAATAGATTCTTTGAGGCTTCACGAGGCTACACGTGTTATAATTTTGATTGAAATTTGAAGTGTAACGGTTTATCTTTCAGAGGTTTCTAAAAATCTGTTCTTAAAACAAAAAATTACCTTATTTTATTTAAATGAGAGACCATTGTTTGAATGCGAATAGCTTAAGCAGATATGTTTCTAAGAGCCACGAAATAATACGATAGTTAAATAAAATCTTATAAAACGGTGAAGTTTAGTTTGTACTATACTTTATTGTAGTAATTTGCATCCACACCACATAAATAACTATAAGATGCAACTATTTTGACTTATCATAATCCTTATATTTATATCAGTAATAGCTGCGGTGATTTTAATATGTCACTTTATAGTTATAGCTTTTATGTTCAACCATTTGAACTATAAGTAGCTGAAGCCTGGAAAAAGCCATGAACAATTTTAAAGGTTAATCCAAAATCGATAGAAATAAAGTAGCTACCTCCAATGTTTCACAGGAATTAGATCAAGGTATTACTTACGTATCCAATGAATAATGTAACAAATCTGGTATCGATTATTAACCTCGGGATTTGACATTTGATCCTGTTTTCTACGTAATTCCTCAAACTTTATTAGGTACCTAGGATATAGTACTATAGCTATCTGTTCATATAGATAGAAGTTGTCGGTCCATTGCTGGACAAAGGTTTGTGTACGCCACGATACCTGGTCCTCCACCTTCCGGATCCAGTCCATCCCAACGATCTTCTTTTAGTTATCGGTCCATTAGTTACGAGTCAACCTATCATACGCTGAGATCTATAGAGCGTACTTTGGCGTACCTGCTGACCCTTGACCGTATAGATATAACCTTCTAAGATTATGCTAAGCTTGCGCTATGATCAATAATTTTAATGGTCACCAAATGCTTTGTAATGATTTTCTTTAAGTTTAACTGATGCTAAACCTGAGTTAAGTCAAAATACTCTCTAAGGATTTCATCGTTAATCTTCACCCTAGGACTTCTTTTCTCCAGCAATTTTTAGGTTTTCTCTAGATCAGTTGGTCCTGCGCCTACTATATATAGTTAGGGAAAAGACGCAGATTGCATTTGTGTATTACACATAATTATGCAAGAGATATAGTCCTGCATAATTTTCTAATCTCTAAAACTGACCACCTATATTGAATCTATACCTAATTAATAACCACTTAGTTGCTATAAAAAACCTACATTTTAAACCAATCAAATGGGTTTATCAAGTGTTGAAGACAAAACCAGAAATACATCACTCAATCACTTGCACCAGGATTCGCATTTATCAGACCTTGTTCAAATTTGATCCCATCAATAGCTTCCGCTTCAGTAATGGAAAACGACAGTCATTTGAGTCTGTTTGTAGATTTAATCCTATAAAATAGGGATTAAATTGTCAGATTGGGAAAGGTTAACGATATTGTACAGTCAATGAGACTGAAGCTGAAGCTAAAAGGATTGCATTGCTGCATCATTTATCATTGGAAGAGTGCAGTTTTTTTTATCATAACTGCCGGGAAAGAACTGAATGTATTAGTACGGACGGTATGTTCTGGCAAGAGTTGGCTAACAAATGAAATGGAAATTATCGGACGATAATACTCAAAAAACGTACAAAACGTTTTCTAAAAGGTTTAATCTTGTAAGAATGATAAATCATGTCGAAAACGCCGTAAAATACTGGATGAAATTTGGTTATTTTCTTTATATATTTTAACACAAACTAATACATGGGAATTTAAACAAAAATTTTATAAACAACAGTCTGTTCCTTTCCACTAGCTAATAGGACATCGGATTTACAACGGAGAGGTCACGGATTGCAATTCCAGCCATTGTACTTATAGATGTGAACCCACTTCTAAAGCAAGCAATATAGCTTAGCCGAACTAAATTCTAGTTCAGAATAAATTTACAAGATTGGTAGTATTATGCAGTAACTACATACTTTACATGGTATTATTTAAAATTATATACCTATATCCGTGATGGACATATTATACTTGGATCTTGGCATACCTAAATTGCACAATTTCCTTTTTTATTCAGTTCTTTGAGAGTCACCAACTAGAATACAAACAACTTCATCCAAAATAAATATTGAATCCAGAATCTATAGTTTGAGCTAAATTAAACTTGTCTTTTTTTCGAAATTTACCCTTCATAAACACTCAGTTGTTAGCCACAGCTCGCAATTGTCTTTGAAACACTCCATTGTACGGGAAGTCGCGTAGATTGTACTTCTCTGTGACAATTCAAACGTTTGAAGCTATTTGTAAGTAATAAGGATTTCAAGTAAGGCGCTTCAGAGAAACATTGGAAACGAGTTGAATTGGGAATGATATTTTTAGATTCACATTCGCGTTTGAAACACGAGGATGATTATCGAAATCCCATAGACAATTTAAATATATTATGAGGAGCCAGTGACTAAGTTGCAAGTGAGCAGATCGATAGTTCAGAGAAGTTAGGCAAGGTTACTGCTTTCGGAAAAAAGATAAGTCCCTTCTACGAAAAACGTCACAATCTTTCCACAATACTTTTGACGTGATAACGTCTTATATATCGATAACCGGGTGCACGCTGATAGGCTGAAGTATCAGCCTATCAGTGAATGACGATTGCAGTGACATGCGATACAATTGGAACAAAAGCTATCACAGGCATGGTTATTTATTTTTGTGTCATCAACGTCTTATGACGTTATCACATAAAATTATCGTCCGTAAACCGTGACTTTACAGACTAAACAAGTAAATGAAGAGTCAGTCAGAAGAGTCAAGTCCATAACAGTATCAGTGCCACCCAAATCCTTGTTTAGTAAAGATCTGGATGTCAGCGCACCGCACTCCTCATATGAGATATTAGTTCGTAATCTCGTTTACCCAGTAATCACTTGCTACAGTGCCCTTCAACCCGAAGACTAATTGACACTTTTGTGGAACAGACTAAGACGGCCTATGGCTAAGACCTTTTTAACCGTTTCTAAGGTTCAAGTGAACATTATTTTTAATACTTTTGATCCCTCATATTTCTAACCGACTTTAAAAAGGAGGAGTTTCTCAATTTGGATGTTTGTATTTATTTTATGATGTTCGGGTAAAACTCGGACAGATATATTTTTCAAAATTATTTTTGTTTGAAAGAGGTTTATTTTGAAATGGTCCCATAAAAAAATCTTAAAGATCTGATTATGAATTTCGGAAATAGACAACAAAATTCCTCAATAAGTTTGACCTCAATTAAGTCTCACATGGCTTGTATTAGGAGTGGGTTTACGTCGGTAGTATAATTGGCAGGATCCGAACCCGTGACTTTACGATTTCGAGACCGATGCCTTAGCCATTAGGCTACTGCTGCTTAGATAATTGGTAGAAAAGCTTTTGTCTAGCTATATTTTCTCTAGATCCTTCCTCAAACTTGTGTAGGTAGTTCTATTTAAAATATCCTTATCCCCAAGTAGCAAGACTAAAACCCATTTTCTCCCAACTAAAAGAGGACCTATTTTACGTGCCCTAAAATACTACTCAAAAACCAGCAATCAGAACTGCCTTTTAAGGTGCCCGAAGTAATAACATTGCTGTGACCCGAAGCCAACTAATGTTTAAAATAATGTATAAAGTAATGCTTAAAATAATGTATCATTAACGCTTTTAATGAAAAATTTAATTGTGCTGAATGAACTCAGTGAAAGATGTGGCCCATTTCACAAATGAAGTTACGCAACTCATCAGCGTTCAACGGTGTATTAAAAGCTGAGGGCTGAAAGGCATAAACATTCTACCACATGGCTTTAATATGGTTATACATACACTAATAGAACTATAGGAAGGTACCTACTTACTTAGTTTTCGGTGGTATTTTGTTCTGAATATCTTCAATAGTTCGCTTTGAAACTATCATAAGTAAATTCACAATTAGTGATAATCAACGCCCGTGCACGGATAGCTTTGTAGGTACATTTTGTATCAAAATAAAACCTTATGGAACGTATCATAGTTTATATGAGGCAATACCAAAATCAGCCATACGCGGAAGTCTTATATAATGTAAAGATGGTGTAAAAACATCGATCAGACGAAAATTATAAAAAATATAACCTCAAAGAGGAGTATTCCAGGAATTTGTGCCTCATTGGGTTCGACGTCCTTTTACATTATTGGATCCTTTAGAAAAGTTATTGCTTATATTTTTATACCATTCAATTTCCTCAAAAGAATATTGATAAAAATCTAACCAAGATTACAAAGGGCTCAACTTTTCCACATTGGTGACACTCTAAAAGTAAATGAAAAGAAGATTTGTACGTTTCAACCCAGACAGAAAGTGACGGCGATAAAAAACGCTAAATAAAATACCAGTGAACCCTAAAAATCCTTTACCTTTTACAATCTCCACAAAAAGGTTGTTCGTGTCTCTGCCGAGGCCGTCATAATATTCACGCAAAAACTGACACCCGTATTAGATTCCCTCTCACGTTCCACTCTAGTGTGGACGTAGCTTAAATAACGCATCGAAAGATACCCACAGTACAATTGTAACCGAACTTTGGCCTTTTGCAAAAATATTTTACCATTCTCATTCTTTTACCTGCTTACTAGATTTTGCATGATGTCTTTTAGCAAAATTTTCTGGTCGTTAGATTGGTTAGAGACAAGAATTGAATAAGAAGTGAGTTTCATTTTCTTGTGAGCTTTTTACTTGGACATACATTTTGTCAAATGAAGTTACTATTGTCTGGAAACTGCAAAAATGAATGCAAATGTTCGTCTTTGGAAGTATGAAGTTTAAGAAATCTTATTTAATTTACGTTAACACTGCTTGGTTAACTCCTGTTTGAGGTTTACCGTTTCAAAAAGTACATATAAAAGAAGTGTGTGTGCAAGAATGTGATGAAAAGACTCGTTGCGTACAATCATAATGAAAGATGCATTACATTTACCATTTCAGGAACATCACAACGCAACTTCGCTGCTGCAGATAAAAGGCCTTTGTTACCTAAGGCGTAACTCGCAGAGTCAGGACAAAAGTAATTACAAATGTTAGTTCGTAGCTGCCGTTCATTAATATGCTAATACCGTTGCGAGAGAACCATCGAACTCCGAATTGGCGCAAAGAACTCTGCAGCAAAAAATGGGAGCTGAATTTTAAAAAGGGGATTCTACTGTAGCTTATTTTGATGGTGTAACTGAGAAAGGTTAATTAATTTGCGTTTTTATTTGCTTACGTTGATTGTATTTCTGTTTTGCTATGCTAGGACTATTTCAGTTGTAATTGTCAGGTTTGGTGGGTACACCTGTGTGGATTTTAACGTCATCCAAAGCCATCTAATACTAAAAGAAGTAAGTTGTAAATTGGACGCCAATTTTGACATTAGCATCGTTGATGACTATGGGCCTATCCAGATCCTCAATAGCAGGTGATGTTATTATGTAACTAAGTGACAACGTAAGTGTGTTAAAACTTGAAAACATTTTCTTTCTCCTACTCTCATAATTTGACGGTACTTCATTTCAACGCAACCAGAGTTATGTTGTCGTTATTGTGTTGGCGTTCAGCCTGAGTGAGACATATGGAGCTGATAATGAAGACAGTGATTCTTATTATTATGCAACTAACGTTATCGACCAATAGCGTGCGTACATAAACAACATCAACATCATTGAAAAATAACTAGTATAAATTTCAGTAAAGAGGTGGACACTGGTCTGATACTATTCACACAGGGGAACATTCAGGAGTATAAATGTAATTTCAATTTTAGGGTCAATTTTCGATATCCATTATAAAAGAACATTACGCAATATTAACGACTATGAATTATGTAAAATAGACAGTATATTAGAAGAAACTTGAGAACAGTAAGCCTGAATTGAGAGCTAAGGCGCGACCACGTACCGACTTTCATACTTTTGAAACTGGTTTAGACTTGAGTGACGAATTTTCGAAGTATGTTCGAGGAATAAAAAGACTTTTATGGGATCAACAACTTGGTGTTGCCACTCAAAAGAATTGTCTATATGTTATACCCTGTTGTCGCCACTTACAACACCATCCTAACTCTGTTGATCTTTACGTCTTTCAGGAAATAGTAATGTGACCCCGGTTTACTAGGGTTTGGTTGGAAATCCTTACATTTTGCTAATAGATTTTATCAAGATTTCATAGTCATTTATAAATTAAGGATCTTTGTGTGTTCAATTCTCTCCCAAGATAAATTCAGGTCCTATGAATACGATTGTCTATTCTGTATCTGAGTGTAATTTGTCTTGGTGTAAAATTACTTAGAAATTCATTAGTATATTTATCAGTTGTTTGGTTACCATTGTAGGTTTTGTATAGATTGAGATCAATTGATCATTGTTTAGATTTTGCATAATAATATTTACTTCAATTAATAGAATATGTGGATCCTATGAATTCTTTTTAGAAATAAATAAGGTTCTTAAGCTATGACGGTAACCAGTTTCCACTGGTTTAAAAACGACGTCTTATATAGATAATTTTCATGTTTTTTTTCTGGAACACATTGATTAAGTATAGAAATAAGGATGGAAACACGTTCCCAATTATCGATAAGCGCTCTCTAGTACTCCTATCGATATTAAAGCGAAGATTTTTATTAAAATGCATAAAAATCCGTTATCATAAATTGTGATCACTAACGGTTGCGATGAAAAATGTAAAATTACATAGTACGTACATGATCATAAATTATATTACGTGTTTCCTCGATGATAATAAGGAAACGTCCGAAGGGGATCATAGCTTTGTGTTTGGTACGTGGGTCGATTAGTTATGGGGTTTTATGCAATCCTGGACCTGGTTATTCTCTGGACGGGTGACCGTTATTAAAATTCCTAGATAAAAGGGCCATTTGCAGCATTATTTACAGTATCACATGACCGTTTTTTTTCAAAAGACAGGAAATATAAATGTCGATTATCATTTTGCGCAGGGGATTTACAAACATGGAAATCAAAGACAAAACACACACTCGTGACAATATAATTTATGAGTTCCGTGCGCAATACTGCCTCGGTGGAAGGGTATGCGACTGCTGTGCAACTGGTTGTGCGTTCGATTCCGACACGGAACATCACTTTGTGTGATCCATAAATTGTTGTTCCTAGTTTAGATGTATATTCTGTCCATGATAGAGAATGTTTGTAAACTCCCCCGTGTCACAGGGATTCTTCCCCCGTACGGAAGATGTCTTTTGAAAAAGAAAATAGTTTGATATCTGAGATTACCAAAATTAATCCCGAAACCCAAGAGGTCGTGGGTTCGATTCCCACACGGGACCACTTTGTGTCATCCATAAATTCTTCAGTCCGTGACTTGTATGTTTGTAAAGACCCCCGCTACACAAGGCTTGTACGCTACTACGGGAGTCGTTTATAAAAAAAAACAATAACCACGCGGGCGAAGCTGCGAGCGAAAACTTGTTCATAATATGTTTATGTTTTGTTTCTCATTCCATTTTCAAAATAAAATAGATTATGACAAAACATTCGCTAGTTAAAATGCTGTTGAAACATTTACTAAAGATTATTAATATGGTTTTTCATATTTCACTTTATACGACAAAATTTCCATTTCAACAACTTCATTTGGTTGGTAAATTGATACTGACACAGTAAAAGCAGTAAAAATCCAGGTTCCGATGCCATTTTCATGGAATAAAAGTGTTATAACAGTTTTATGACTATTTCGAGGAAGCAATCGACCTCGTGTTAGAAGTTATAAAAGATCAATCAAACCGATTTCCTTGAAGTAAGTTTGTCGTTGTGTTAAATGAAATTCTTATATCACAGGTTTATTACCTGTTTTTGGTAACGGTGCTGAGTAAATCTAAAGATATATATGAGATAGAGTCTGTTATTTTTCTACAGTAATAGAAGGATGAGATAAGGTCTACGTGCCTGGCTGCAGCCCAAAGATATCGTTGGGAACAGATAAAGTATAATTTGTAGCTGTGAAAATCTTTCCAATTCGATTCAGTATATGTAACTTTTTGATGCCAGGAGGGTGACCATTTCTCTACTTGCTTTCAGTCATAGCTCCCCTCGCATAGCTATTGGGGACAGCGTTAAATACCGGCTCCATCCGTCCCTAGATAATATAACATCTTGGGACAACTGACACAACGCTATCTGATCCCAAACTAAGCAGACCATCCAACTGATAAACATACTTATATATTTCTAAATACATACAATCTATCTATTTCCTTACCAGACAGACCGACTCAAGTTTGAATTTATAATATAAGCATGGATTTAAAATTTTATGAAATATGATAAATGTAAATATCGTTTTCAATGAAAAAATAACGCCTACATTACCTCAAAATCTTTTATAACTTTAAGAGAGGAATTAGTTTGAAGTAAGTTTACGTTTTATATTATTTTTCCCTTTCATCTTTTATCTATACTAATATTATAAAGCGGCAGTCTCAGGAACTACTGATATCCTAATTGAAAAAATATTTTACTGTTGGATAGCCCATTTATCGAGGAAAGCTATTTAACAGCAATGAGAAATGTTGCAAAAATGGGGAAAATTAACTATGAATATAAAGAATTTAAATATACTAGTCACATTTTATCCGACTATACATTTATTTATTGAGTATAAGCACAAAAATAATGTACAAAACGGCAAAGTGCAAAGTGCTAAAAGCATTCTCTACCAGTCAACCTTTGGGTGATGTAAAATAAAATTATGTAGGAGCAGATTGTTGACAGCCAATGCTGGTTATATATAATAAATACAATCCATTATAATAAATAAAATAAAATAATCACTAACGACATCCATCCCTGCACTCCACCAATATGCAAGCTGATTGAACGATAATGCTTTTGATTCTCACAAAGGATAGCCATTTTTACGTCCAATTTATTCTTTGTAACTATATATTTAAATTGGTCTGGGAGCGAATGAGTAATGAAAAGAGTATTACGTTGAACCTTATTACTGGATGTAATGGAGCTTTGAACTCGGTATAACGATAGTCCTACAGGAAATCCTTCATTATAAGTCTTCTGGGATGTTGCATTGGTTAGGTTAGTAATTGTGTACAAGTGCAGTGCAGGCGATATTATAGTGCACAAGTATAAGTGCAGAAACACGTGCGCTATTCCCTCAATTTCATTAACGGGAAATGAAATTGAGGGAATAGCGAGTGGAAGGAAATGGGAGATTTAAGGTTTAGTCTATACCACAACAGTATCAGCTATTCTTCCGTGAAATCTAAGCTATATGCCGTCTTAGTCGGTATCACTACAGTATCAACTATTCTTCAGTGAAATCTAAGCTATATGCCGTCTTAGTCGGTATCACTACAGTATCAACTATTCTTCAGTGAAATCTAAGCTATATGCCGTCTTAGTCGGTATCACAACAGTGTCAGCTATTCTTCCATCAAATCTAAGCTATATGCCGTCTTAGTCGGTACTACAACAGTGTCAGCTATTCTTCTGTGAAATCTAAGCTATATGCCGTCTTAGTCGGTACCACAACAGTGTCAGCTATTCTTCTGTGAAATCTAAGCTATATGCCGTCTTAGTCGGTACCACAACAGTGTCAGCTATTCTTCCATCAAATCTAAGCTATATGCCGTCTTAGTCGGTACCACAACAGTGTTAGCTATTCTTCCATCAAATCTAAGCTATATGCCGTCTTAGTCGGTACCACAACAGTGTCAGCTATTCTTCCATCAAATCTAAGCTATATGCCGCCTTAGTCGGTACCACAACAGTGTTAGCTATTCTTCCATCAAATCTTAGCTATATGCCGTCTTAGTCGGTACAACAACAGTGTTAGCTATTCTTCCATCAAATCTAAGCTATATGCCGTCTCAGTCGGTACCACAACAGGGCCAGCTATTATTCCGTGAAATCTAAGCTATATGCCGTCTTAGTCGGTACCACTATAGTGTCAGCTATTCTTCCGTGATATAGTAATGTTAACGCATCACTGTGTTTCGGTTGAAGGACACTGTAGCAAGTGGATAGCAACTGGGCAAATGAGATTTACGAACTAACGAGCACGGTGCGCTAGCATTCAGATCTTTGCCAAACAAAGATTGGGTTGGCACTTTTTTTAAAAAAGACGATGCCCGCAGTATGTTATAAGCTCTGTATCATGGGAACTTTACAAACATACAAGTCACGGCCACAAAGTACACTCAGACTCGGCTCAGGAGATCTGGGCGATAAAGTTTGACCCATACAAACTTGACATTTCATCATCATCGTCATCAATCATCGGTATCACCATTAATACAATTTATCATCAATCATCGTCACCAATAATTATTATAAACCAGATCGATCACGCATTGATGATGACAGATAATGATGATTGGTGAAAACCATCATCATCATAATCTGTCATCATCAATGCGTGATCGAAACTTTTCCTAAGTTCAACTACCTATTATAAATAACAGCTATTGAAAATGATTATTTTGTCATATTTACAACACTGCTTTGTCATTATTCAGAATGACTAGCTTTTATGCATAATCTTGAATTAATCATATTAACTGTAACATGTATATCAAATAATCAGATCAATTGTTCTAAGATTTATTAGATAGCCTAATGTAAGCAATCTTTTCAGTAAGTAGGTATTACTTTTAGCGGTTTATCTCCTGGAGACTAGAATATAGACCACAATACCCATCTTCCAACTAATGTGTAACAGTTGATGCAATATTTAAATGTGTGCCAACCGTAAAGTAAGACATCTTTTAACGGTATTACAAGAATTCTTTAAGTAAACAAGCAAGTAAAAGAAATAAAATAAAAGTTAACGTCAGCTATAACTATTTCAATAACAATAATTTAGGATTATTGAATGTTTGTTTGTTTGCATATCTATATAATTCGTACGATTTTAGGTAAGAAGGTTAATTTTTCATGCTTCTAACTTTTATTGCAGTCATGTCTAAGTCACAATTTTCAAAGATAGCAATGCCGTAACTGTTAATCAAAAATTAAAAGGGTTTCCTTAATCTGACGATGTTTTATTTCAAATTTTCAAAAAGATGCTTGCGGCTTGTCCGAATCAAGTCATTTGAATGGGAGCTTTTTGTGGGTTCACTTAACATCCCCGTTTTATGCGAAAGTTTTTTTTTTAAGACCGCCAACCCCCTTCCCCACCATTGGAAGGACATCTTAAACATTTTTTCTACGCACCATAATATTCTTCAAAATCAAATAGGTCCCCACGATGCTCGAGTAAATCTAAGATAGCTACTTGGGCTCCCCAGCCATAAGGCCGAAATTCGGGTTGTTACTAACCGAAAACGTCAAAACTATAAATATAATAGAACAGACTATCATAATTAGATTGATCCTCTAAACGTTGCCTCGTCCTGCTCTTATCTGTTCCCAAAAGTTTCTTTATAAGGGCCTTTTTAGACGGTTTGTACCCGGACCGGTGCCGGCTAAGCTTGTTCACGAGCACGGTTTCTAAGGGTGTTGCACTCGATGGCTAGCCCCGCCTCGTGCCCAAACCGTCGCTAGCGCCGGTGTCGTTAACATACCTCCATAATGTCACATACCTAACAGACAACCGGACGTAGAGATGGTTTAAAACAGTGGATAACCATCTCATTAACAAGGGGTCTTAAAATGCAAAAGGTCTGTTAGAATCAAAGTTTTGATCCGGGATAATTACAACATTTACACAATGTTTAACACAACTGTAATCTAACATAATTTGCATGTTGACAACGCTGAATTTTAGTTTAAAGTTTCGAGTACACGTTTTAGCGTTTAACTGTTCCGTAATCATTATTAATTATAAGATATAAGTTGTGTTGACGCTTCAGCTTGTTTGTAAAAACATTTGTTTTGAGTTATTTGAGTTATTTTACCGGATTTAATAATACATAAGATAACTGTATCTATATATTAACCAAAATACCTATATTTAAAAAAAAATGGTTGTCTGTAAAACCACATAAACTTGTCGTCCGTAAACCAAACGGACGATAAGTTTATGTGGTAACGTCATAAGAAAACATTGATGACATATCGTCATTTATCTGATTTTCAAAAAAGCTAAAAACCAAAACTAAATTAGCTTTCTAATAAATTCTGCATCAAAATCGAACCATTCATTTGCAAGCTCCAAAAAAAAGTACAACTTTTACGCCGACGGCGAATAGCGTTTAAAAAAAAATGCATCATACATTTTAGTGTTAGTGCAGATTAATGGGTTAAGTTGTCAAAAAGAAAATAAATAATGTACACGTACTGTGTGAGACGTGTTTCACGGAGTTTGTAAACGCCTTGAAAAGAAGGTGGTTAACTATTTAACCCGTATTTATGTATATCTTTTTCTCGAAAGCTAGTCTACCCGTGACCACGGCCGTTGCAATACGGTCGAAACGTCAGGCAATAAACAAGGTATTTAACCTTAAATTATTCACGCGATAAAGATCCGTAATACATATATTTTCATAATGTGTACAAATCGCGAAAGTTTATCAACATTTATTTATTTCGACTGCATATTTTTCTAGCAAGGTTTAGGTGTATAAAATGTTTTCCACGGTTGTAATATAATACAGATATAGGCTAAAACATAGGAGTAAGTCAGGGAAATTTTCATTCGGTGATGTGCTTTATTATTTTCTTTCCTTCCCTGACTTCCACTTGAAGGTGGTTCATTTTTCTTATAAGAGTTATAAAAATGATGACAGCTCAGTTGGCCCCCTTTGAAATTTAAAATTTACCAACATGTAAAAACAAAATCGGTAAGAGAAAGTCTTTGTACAGTTAAATTGCGTAATAACGCTGAAGATATTTTTTTTATAAGAAAAATGAAATGCCTTCATATGTTCAAGGTAAAAAATAACTATTCTAAGAAAAAATAACCGCCTTCATATGCTCAAGATAAAAAATAACTATTCTAAGAAAAATTAATCGCCTTCATATGTTCAAGGTAAAAAATAACTATTTTAAGAAAAATTAACCGCCTTCATATGTTCAAGGTATAAAATAACTATTTTAAGAAAAATGAACTGCCTTCATATGTTCAAGATAAAAAATAACTATTCTAAGAAAAAATAACCGCCTTCATATGTTCAAGATAAAAAATAACTATTCTAAGAAAAAATAACCGCCTTCATATGTTCAAGGTAAAAAATTACTATTTTAAGAAAAATTTACCGCCTTCAAGAAAAAAATTTCAAGCACATCACCGAACGCAAATTTTGCTGGCTCACTCCTATGTTATATTTTATATCTATGGTGTTTTATAAGCTAGGACAACGTTTTATACACTTAAACCTATCCAGAAAAATATGCAGTCAAATAGTGAAAACCCCATATAAATCGAATCACTAGCTTTCAAGAAAATCGCGAATATACTCGTATACTCGTACATACGGGTCAAACAGAGAACTACCTTTTATAAATGAAAGAAAAGAGAAAAAAAAAATGACTTTAAAGTCGGCCTAATTGCCATCACTATTCAAAAGAAAAAATAACATGGATATATCTAGGAGAAATCAACATCTCGTTTAGATATATCTCTGGTATGGCTCCGTATGACAAAAATAACATCTATTTTGATTGTCAGTGTACTTAATACATAATATATAGCGTAGCTTGAACAGATTCTATTATAAGATATTCACAAAACGTGACGTATTCATTGAGGTGGAAACGCAAACAAGAATGTTCTCGGTTCGTTACATACAAGTATAGAAAAAATATTCTCTGCTTCATCAAAGTTCGACAACTTAGAATTTAGATCGTCGAAAAAGATTTTTGTCGTAGAATAATATTATTGTTCTTAAAGGTACACATACACATTGACTTTTAAGCTTCACTAGGTAGTATAGTCTAATACTATTTTTTTAACCCGTAATTGACTAGTGCACTAATAATAATAATAATATTGCCAAGAGCCTCGACCAACACCTTGAGAGGCAGTACTTCTGGACATGACTCGCATTGTGAGGAAGTTCTTTTCTCTGGGGCCGTAACCACCGGTAGCTTGGTCCCGATGCCGGTGGGACACTAATTTTTATATTTTTAAATATATTTAATTTTTGTTACTTATATTTAAAAATGTAATTTAAATGTATTGCATTTGATTAAAGAGAATAATAATATCTTGGGACAGCTCACTCGACGTCATCTGATTCCAAACTAAGTAGTACTATGGTAACCAGACAAGTGATAAATATACTTATATATTTCTATAACATACATATTATAGATAAATTACACCCAGACCCAGAATAAACCATCGTGCTCATCACACAAAGTTTTATCCTGGGTGGAAATCGAACCCACGACTTCTTGCGTAGCAATCGGACACACCCACCGCGCCACAGAGGCAGTCAAATAGATTGGACGATCCATAAATGTTACGGCATTGTCGAATATTTTATTCTTATAGTTTCAAGGCCACCGTACCAAACACCACCCACTGTCACATAATTAAAGTTAAAAGGAGAGTTTATGGTTTCAGTCCGTATACAGTATGTATATTTAATCATTGTTCAACCCGTTAATTTGTAGATAGGTATCATGTTCCCATACGATTTATGCCATTTTGTTAAATTTAATGACGAAAATAAAATTGACTTATTTTTTTTCCTGATAGAAGTCATATGGGAAAACATGAGAAGGCGGAAAACATTGTTTTTATTGTAAAGAGGCTGTATGCAAATAATGTTGATAAAAAATCTTGAAAATTTACACATTTCGACGAAATTGGGTACCTACTTAAATCGTGAATTTTAATATTCAATAAAAGAATCATTTTAACGGATATATATTTTTTTTACCTTTTCCGGGTCGATTAATTTATACATTATATATCATGTTGTTATAAAAGAAATACACCTAATCGAGCCTGAATTTCAAAACAGTACCTGTTCTCCAACAACAACTTTTGCTATCAACAAGATATAAAAGGTTTTGATTTATTGAGCTAATGCATCGACCAATAATACTAAATATAGTATACACGCTTAAACTTAAAGTTTTCCTACTTGCTGCAAAACTAACTTTTATTTTACACCTTTTAGATTTATTTTCTCTAGACATGCATGCTTGTAAGTAACTCGAAATATACTTGCTCTTAGCCAAACTTTATTAATGCACATGCTTTTGACCGCTTCGGATTTAGTATTCGTGTGTAATAAACCTTATTTGCGGGTTATCTGTGTGTAATGTTTGAAGTTAAAGGCTGTTAGCGGCTTGTACATGTGACAATAAAAAATAAAAAACCCGCCTGCACAAAAAAGATGGAGACAAGATCCCCTACATAATTAAATAATGTCATGCAGTCGGGGGCATTAATGGATCTCGATGAACTCAGACAGTCTATGATGTAAGGAGTAACTTAGGCTATTGGAGATACTTTTTACCATTACGCTAACGTTTATAGGATGGATGGGGGAATCAGCAACTCCTAGAACCGAAAATATGAAGACACCACAACTTGCCTTCGTATTTTTGACTAGCTGACCCGCGCAACTTCGTATGCATCAATTTTCCCCGTATTTGTAACATTTATCATTGCAGCTCCGCTTCTATTGATCATAGCGTGATGTTATATAGCCTATAGCTTTCCTCGATAAATGGACTACCCAACAGAAAAAGATTTTTTCAATTCGGACCCGTATTTCCTTAGATTGCCGCGTTCAAACAAACATACTCTTCAGCTTTATAATATTAGTATTGATTAGGGCTTGCTAATTTTCCAAGTACTATCAAAAGCACTGAACTGTACCCGTGTTGTGTAATAATGATCTTCTAATCGATGTAGGTTGCGGTGGCTAATCTAGTTAGAGACTACCCAACTACGCAGGTACACAAGTGTATGCGTAAACAAGAGTGCAATCTCTATTGCTACACTCTCATAGTGTGATGGGACGGAAATCCAAGGTGACCATAGAGAGATTAGGCGCAGGACCGGCGACTTAATGTGCTCTCCGTGGCAAGGAGGTGTGTGACAATGTTTGGAAACGGTCACCCATCTATGGACTCCTAATGGTAACCTCGTAGATGTCTCGATCTGCTTGGTCACCACTGAGTCAGGTTCACCGTGTCGTGTATTACTTACTGCCCGTACCCGGTAAGGAGGTTTGAGCTGTTATAAGACTAATATAGAAAGGATTTAACAATCTTCTTGAACCTTTCTTTAAAAATTACTAAAAAAAACGGTTGTCTGTAAACACGGTTTACGAACGATAATATTACGTGATAACGTCATAATAAAATATTGATGACATTGTATTAAGCAACTATGCTGTGATAGTTTTTTTAAATTTCCAATTGTATTGCATGTCGCTGCAATCGCCAAAACAGACATAGTAATAAACAGCAATGCTTGTGACGGCTTTAGTAGACCCGGGCGCATGCGCCCGACGACCCTTATACTTTAGCCTATCAGCAGGCGGAACGTGACAGATTTTCTTACGTGCACCAGGTCATCGATTTATATAAAAATACTTTTACACTTTCGCGTTATATGATAATAAACACGATCATACCTAGTAGTTAAGTATTTAACCTATGAATTGCTTGGAATTCCAGCCGAGTTGCACCAGCCGTGGACACCTTGTGATATTGACTATAGTCAGCGCAACTTGGTCGAATACTTGCCAAGCATAATCATATTTATTTCCGTGTCCAATTTTTTACATCTCAAAGAAAATTAAAGGTCTGGTTACAAGAGGAAACCCTAAAAGGCAAACAAAAGCCAACTTCAGTATTATAATTAGTTTGGTTAACAAATGCGGTGAACTACTAATTCATTACGCGAATTCCTAATGATGTTAATACAGAGTACGGAAGGCTATTCATTAACCGTACTATGTCCCGTGCAGTGTAGTGTTGTAATTGGTATGATTTGAAATAATAAATTCTGTAGCAGAAGTGACAGTGTGATTATGCTTCATTTTTATCTGATAGACTTTATAAACTTAAATAATTCTAAATTTATATTGCAGATAGTAATATTTTTAAGCCATTTCAACACCTTAAAAGACATAACCTTTTAGGATCACTATACTATTTCTATACCTGGGAATAGCTGTGATAAAAGTTAGTTGTTACAACGGTTACATCCTACAACCACTAAAAAGTAATAAATAAAAAAACCCGCCTGCGCAAAAAAGACACAAACAGGATCCCCTACATAGGTACCTTTATGTCATATCACGCAGTCAGAGGCAAAAAATACCTCTGACTAAAATACCTATGATATTACATATTATCTGCGCATATTACATATGCTGTGAAAATCAAACAAATATATAAATATAATCGTTTATGGCGCATATTTTGACACACATACACGAGGCTACCCATGACCATAGCCGTTGCAATACGGTCGAAACGTCGGGCAATTAAAAAGGTATATACTTTAAATTATTCACGCGATTTAGACCTATAGCTTATATATCTTTATAACTCATGCACGATTTCGTTAAAGTGTACTTTTTGCCCACTATTTTACTTATTATTTATCTCGAATGTTTTTAAGTATTAATTGCATTTATGTTTTTTTTTTCTTTTTCTATTGTCTGTTTACTCTTGTCTCGTGTTTGTTCTGATAGCTTATAGTTTTCAAAATTCGTTCCTAAGCTATTGAGTGATAGGATAACAAACATATTCAAAGCTTCTCTTCTAACAAAGTATTACATAATTATGATATTCTACTCCTAGGCACGGGTTTACCCAAAAGAATCTACTTATTATAGATCCTGGGGGTAATTGCTATAGTCACAAAGCTTGGCAAGCGGGTTGGCGATCGCTGTAAGGCTTTAAAGTACGAAGAGGACGCTGCTGCCCGTTCTCCGTTGCGAAAATCCCTTAGTCACCTTGACGACACCCACGAGAAGAGATGGGGTGGTACTATTCTTAAGCCGGTAACAAAGTTTTTCATTAGTAATATTAATAAAATAGTTACCCAGCTGGTATTGACTGCCTCTGTGGCGCGGTGGGAGTGTATCCGACTGCTACGCAAGAGGTCGTGGGACCCAGTACCCAGGATAAAACTTTGTGTCATGAGCACTATGGTTATTTTGTGCCTGGATGTTATTTATCTATACTATGTATGTATTTAGAAATATATAAGTATGTTTATCAGTTGTCTGATTTCCAAAGTACAAGCTCTGCTTAGTTTGGAATCAGATAGCGTTGTATGAAATTGTCCCAAGAAGAAGAAGATATTATTATTATTATATAATTATTTAAGTATCACGGGTAGGTAGGTTTATTAAAATAATTACCATCATTGGATCGCATAAGTTTAGTAGCAGGTATACGACCCAATTCTAGCTCTCTTGTTAATCCCTTCATGTAAATTGCTGATTTAAGAAATAATGAATTACATTACCGATGTGAAACCGGTACACATCGATAGTAGTGTTATTTGTATACCCGATCTCACAACTCGAATTAGGTATACGTTAATGATTTTTTTTTTCACTTACTAATCAAAAACTACAATTATGAAAAGTTGTAGACATGATTCATCATGATCATATTTACAAATAAAAATCATTCCAACCTTGAACGTAACTTGGTGATCTAGTGGTTAGTGGCCCTGATGACTGATGAACCTAAACCAGACGTCGTGGGTTCGATTCCCAGTATAAATCTTTGTGTGATGAGCACAACTTTTTTCTGTATTTGGATGTAATTTACCTAAATGTTAGGACCTATGTATTTAGAATCATATATTTGAGTGAAACAGATAATTATGTATCAGTTATCTGGTTGCCACAGTACAGGCTCAGTCTAGTTTAGGATCAGATGGCCGTGTGTGAGAGGTGCAGCTCAAATCGGAATCAAAAAAATAAAAACTCATTTATTCATGGAAGCTAATAAAAATTTCTTTTAATTCTCAAACTATTACTAAAGACTCTGTTGGCAACACAACGAGGTCTCAGCAATTTAATAAGCAAAAGAATACTTACTCAGAAATATGGTAATACGCCTCTATAGATTCCGTTAAACAGAAGAATTGAGAATAGATATTCCATTTTTCATTTCAAGTCGGACAGTATTGAGAGAGTACTATTCTGCGAGACCGATACGGATACTCTATGAATATGAAAAACTCGTTGCATTATCGAAGTATATTTTGTTACGTGATAAATTTATTCTGTCCTTTAAATAATGTTCGATGTTTAAATATTTATGAACTAAACTTTTTGTATCTAAGTAGATATGTTTTTGTGGAATGATTCTAACGAAACTGTTATGTATCAATGTTATGGAATAAAATATAGAATATAATGCATTTATTTGTCCAAATATGGAAGTACAATGTTGTTTCATTACATAGTAGGCGTTAGCCATGTTTTACCATTAATTAGCGCACAAATATTGTTCTTAAAACGACATTGAGTAAGAACGTATAAATGTAATAAAATTGACACAACGATATCTGATCCCAAACTGAGCAGAGCTTGTATTATGGAAACCAGACAACTGATAAATATACTTATATATTTCTAAATACATACATGTTATTGATAAGTAACACCCAGAGACAGAATAAACCATCGTGCTCATCACACAAAGTTGTAAAAGATAGGCTATTTTAATGTTAACCAATGAATTTTTGTTTTATGAATTATATCGTAGGATATTTATAAATATCTTTTGCATAATAATAATGTATAAATTCATGTTATGATGTTATAGCTTCTTGTCATCTAAAAATTCTTAAACACTATAAAATATGTTAATTATCAGTAGTTGAAAATAATTTTCGTTTAAAATTGTTAATAGTACCATTCGTCTTAAACCTATTTGGTAACTTATTATAAATACGTATGCCATGCAGCTGCAATGCTTTGCTGTAATACGTTTGAAAATGTATCATTTTTGGTTTTCTTTATATTGACTGAAAATAATTGAATTCTAATCATTCAATTATATTGTCTAAATCTTTATTTATCCTATACTCTAAATTATTTTTATTCTTATACTACAATTAGAGTAGTATCGTCAGCGTATACGAATTTAGAAAATAGGATAAATTCACACACATTTATTTATTTTCAGACATATTTGGCAAGTCATTTATATATAAAAGGAACAGTAGTGGACCAAGGATACTCCCCTGTGGTACCCCAGGACTATTAAGTAATTTGAAACTAAATCTTTAAAATGATTTATATTTACCAGATGTATTACATATTTCTACTAAATCATAAATTATTACCTACTTTATAAACTCGATAAGTATGGGATTCGAGGAGAAGCCTTAGAGTGGGTAAAATGAAAGATAATCGCTATCAATGATAGCGATTATCTAGATAATTTTTTACCCACTCTAGTTAATAATTTATGATTTGAAAAATCGAAAGCCTAGGACATGTCTAAGAATATAAGAATATAGCAACGATATTACTTGTCTTATTAAGGCTCAGTAACGGTTTTAGTGAGTGTGAAACATGCTAAAGTCGTAGAGTATTTTTTTTCTAAAACCATTTTTTTTTTTTTTTTTTTTTTTTTTTTTTATATAAGACGACTCCCGCAGTAGGGTACAAGCCCTGTGTCACGGGAGACTTTACAAACATACAATTCACGGACACAAAGTACACCCAGACTCGGAACAACAGTTTGTGGACCACACAAAGTGGTGTCCCGTGTGGGAATCGAACCCACGACCTCTTGCGTAGCAGTCGGATACACTCCCACCGCGCCACAGAGGCATTTTGTTCTGGTCTTAGAATGTTTTATTTTTCAAAAACTTATATATTTAACTATGCGTTACACTTTCAAAGGCTTTCAATAAGATCGAGATTAAAGTAATGGGTCTATAACTATTCATATCCATTTTATCATCCTTCTTGTGCAGAGGTTTAACAACAGATAATTTTAATCTAGTAGGAAAATGTCCTTGTATTAGCAATAAATTCATAATATGACTTAATGGACCTGATATTAAATGAGCAATTATTGTAAATTGTCAGTTCTAAGGTGATCATATCCAGGTGAATTTGTATTGTTTAGAGAACTAATAATACACTGACGGACTTATAAACTGCATCAAAGTAATAGACGACTTTGAAATAAATATTTTAACCAAGTATGCAAACTTTCTATACAGATTTAAATTGAAACCTCTAGATTGGTTCGTGAACTTTAAAACAGCGTAGGATCATATCTTTAAGTTTAAGTTTATGTACTGGAAAGGACCTTAAGACCTTTTTTGAAGAAAAAACAGAAGTTTAAGGAAAAATTGTTTAATTAAAAAATTGGTTTTAACAATAGACACAAACTTTATGCAAGGGTTTATTTGTGTTTTAATAAGGTGTATTACCCCCACGTGCCCTTATTACGGATTCTAATCGGTTCCGCATAGATTTTATAAGGGTTTTTAAAAGATCTTGCGGAATATTGTCCCATTCTTCTGAAAGTGCTGTTCTTAGTGCTGCCACTGTCGTAGGCGAAGGGTTTCTCGCATATACAGCTCTTTTTAAATTGTCCCAAACATGCTCGATGGGATTAAGATCCGGGCTGCGTGCTGGCCAATTCATTGTACGTATCCCAACCTCTTCGCAATAATGTTGAACTTGTGCAGCTGCATGCGGCCGGGCATTATCCTGCATTAAAGTAAAATTTTCGCCTATGAATCCCATGTAAGGCACCACGTGATCTTCTAATATCTCTGTTATGTAGCGATGTGCTGTCAAACCCCCTCTATTACCGTTTTGACGGACCATGTCTATGAACACAAGTTCTGTTCGCCCGTTCATCGATATGCCACCCCAGACCATACATGAACCGCCTCCAAAAGGAACACGCTCCTCAATGCAACTTTGAGCATATCGCTCCCCACGTCGACGATAGACTCTTCTGCGACCATCTGCACCATATAAACATGTCCTACACTCGTCCGTGAACAATACAGAGGCCCACTGCTCTTCTGTCCAATTCAGGTGATGACGCGCAAATCTTAAGCGAGCTTGTCTGTGAGCTGCAGACAACTTTGGACCATTTGCTGGTCTAAAAGGGGTGATAGCCGCTTCCTTTAACCTTCTTCTTATTGTTCGTGCACACACGTTTTTTCCACGCACTTCATTAAGCTCGGTTTTGATGTTAACTGACGTGAGGAAACGATTTCGCAGGGAAGTTGTAACAATAAATCGGTCATCACGACCTGTGGTTGCTCGAGTTCTGCCTGTACCACGTCTCCTCCTGTAAGAACCTGTCTCTACAAACCTTCTGTATATTCTACAAACCGTAGACTGGTTTAAATTTAAATTTCTACCAATCGTTCGTTGATCCAAGCCCTCCCGCACCAATGCTACAATTTGTGCCGCTTGTTCGGACGAAGTATCCATATTATGGTTCAAAAACTCTCGATGTGTTAAAAAACTAACCCAACAATTATGCTGGTAACAATAATTCAATTGACCAAACAAAAAAAATCAATGAGAATTAATTTAAAACTTTGCTATAAATAACACGCAAATCTGATACTACGAGTAAATTTTCTTTTCCCGGCTATATTCATTTGTTTTACCGCAGTTCTATTTTTAAATTTAATTTTTTTTTAAGATTAAGAGCCAGTCTTTCCATATTTATATAATTTAATCTAAAAAGTTTGCATACTTTTATAAAAAAATCCTTTTAGAGTAAACCTGAACTTTGATGCAGTTTATGAGTCCGTCAGTGTATTTAAAATGTCAGAATCATTAACAGGAGTCAAAAAAATGGTGTCCAAATTGTTAAATATTTTAGTTGGATAGGTCGTTAAAGTCAAACTTATAAATAAATTATTATATTGCTGTGCTATTTGATTCTAATGTATACTTTGATTCTAGGTATTGTGTGGTTATTACCTCAGAACATAATTATGAAAGTAGTTAAGAATGTTCGGTGGTTTTTTCCTCAGAACATATGAGAGTAGTTAACAATATTCGGTGGTTACTACCACAGGACATATAAAAGTAGTTATCGATGTTCTGTGGTTATTACAATTCTAATATTTGTTTAAAAGCTCTAAAAACGATGTTTTTAGAGCTTTGTTGCACCTTGAAATGGGACTATTAATGTGTTAAAAAACCAGCTGTTCCCCGCGACTTCGTTTGCGTCAAAATTTTGAAAAGCAAACATCTCCCGGTACATTTTTCTGCTATTGCAGACTATAATCTATCTCTGTTAAGAATTTCGTACACATCCGTTTACTCGTTGTGACGTCATTGAACAACAAAAATCCATCCACACATTCAGACATCCAAACTTTTGCATTCATAATATTAGAGATAGTATAGATGACGAGGTTCAATAATGACGATTTTCCAAACATAAAAAAGGTAACTGGACCGATTGTCATGCCTGAAATAGATAACTCTGGTTTTAAGCGAAACAGTGATGAATGAGCTAAATGATTGATCTCAGCTCTGTATTGTTTATGGCAAAATAGCGTTTCTTCAGTATATAAAATATACATATACAAAACTCTAAAAGGAAAAACTCTAATTTTTTTTTTAAAATCGTTAGAGCGTTTCTGGTTCTAGTTCGTTAGTTTCTTACAAGAAATGCTTAGGTATATAAGTTATAGAATATCGTTTACTTGTGCAACATTTTTTGTACCTATAAGCAGAACAAATGCAGTTAGGTTCATGCATATCTATAGTATTCTAGGACGGCGGGCCTCACGGTCATTTGGTCAGCCGCATCCAACATGACGTAATCCAACCACGATTATAACCGTCATGCAAACCCTAGGGTTTGCATGACGGTTATAATCTTGCGGTTGTGCCTATTGGTAGAGCTTGTAAGGTTATAACCGTCATGAACCTAATGCGTTGTAGTACCAAGATAGGAAATATTTTACAGAGACAATAAATACTCTATATAGATAGGTAGATAATTAGTTTTCTAAATAGTTATATTTAGTTGTCGTCGTGTAGAACTACGACAGATGTTCTCTAAGGAGTTCTATTCTCGGATCACGATAAATACAGTACCTACTCGTACAAATAAATAAGTAGTTACTAGAGTTCTATTACAAATAATGTAGCTCCTAGGGTACTTATCTCAAAATGAAAGACAGAAAAGAACTTTGAAGGATATGACCTAGAAATTATAATCAAATATATTTCGAATCAAATAAATATCCGAATAAAAGTTCGAATATTCGATTGCAAACCCTAATCGCGATCCATGTCACAATTAGGGCTGTCAACGACTCGTTTGTCTTAATTGATATGTGTGACACATTCACGTCGAGACCACCCTTGTGGCACAGAACACATATGTACATACAGAAGGCCTGCTCACAGCTCAATAAGAAATAAATGCACATATGGAAGCGTACGTACGGGGCTGTCAATGTGCGCCGTCTCGGTTAACGATTTCACCGAGTTCGACCAAGATCTGTGTATGTGCGCTTCTATGTGTGAGTGAGCCTGTTTTTGCTCTTTGTACAGAGCCGGCTTTATATGTATCTACCTAATTTGTGCTTGTGGACTGTTTTGTACTCCCCTCTCCTCCCCTGATTCGATGAGATGAGTGGCGCCATGATGACACGTTTATAGAATGTTTAATAATGTTGCCTTAAATTGGGTAACAGCATGATATGGTTGCTACTTTCCAGGCAATTGGAATAAATGCTGTATAAAATAATCGGCTTACATAATATTTTTGAAATTTTAAAAGTCCGTCTACGAACCGGACACGGCCTAGGTGTGTGTGGATACAGCTTTAAAGTCAAACTTGATAGTGTGACCTTGGGTGCAGCATTCCAGTTACTCTTGCCACTTAATTTATCATGTCACGGTCATAGTAGCAACCTCTTTAAAAATGATCATAAACGGTTATAAATCGTTAAGGAGTATGGAATTATTTGTCACCACAATTCATCTTTATGTGACAGCGACAGCATGTTTGAGGGATAATGGCGTTTTAACATTGAGCGACTGTTTGAGTATTCAGCCGTCAGTCTCATAATTTAACAAAATGAAATTTAGGTATTGATACATAAATTAAATTGTGTTTTTTTTTTTTTCAATTTGACACAATCTGTGCTAAATCCTTGAACGTTCGTATCAGAACGAAACGTCTGATAGCAAAACTTGGCGCCACACACTTACCAGATAAAATGTTAGTTTACGAACGTAACGAAACTATCTCGTATATTTATTTTGTACGTCCGAAGCACAAAAAGTTCTAGCCAATTGTTTTGGTGTAATAAATTTTACGCGGAAATTATTTTGGCATCGCGTTTGTTTCACGTTGCGGTAAAAATGTTACCTGTATTTATGTGATAGAATTGTGTACTCACAAAGAGTAACATTTGAGGATATTTCCCTTATAATAATTAATAGTACATTTAAAATAGCCAATATTCAAACGCCAACGCAAATATCTTTATTTCAAATTAATGATTGTTTGAAAACGTCAAATTAATACATACTGAAAAAATAATAAAATTAGATATATTTCGGGACTTAATCGCGTGAATTATTTAAAGGTACGAACCTTTTATTTACCCGACCTTTCGATCGAATTGCACCGATCGTGGTCACGGGTCGACTGTTCAAGTTGACCCGTGACCACGAAACTCATGGACCACTCTTTTAAAATCATCAAGTTTTTCTTTATAGAAATAATTTTATTGAACGAGACAATGTATTGGTGAATGTTAAGGTCTATAAATCAAGGATAACTACATAAAAATACTTTGTTGTAAAGTATGTCTCAAATATCCAGCTTAAGTTTTGCTTTAGGTATATTTCTGGTGCTATATTAATGTATGCACTAGTTCATACCATGTTTTCCATGAAGTTTTCTTTGATTAATAAAATTCAAATCTTGAAATTAAAAACAACCAGCTACCTATCTCATTTTATCCATGAAATAAACAGTTAATTATTTTTAGACATGATAGCGTCTTATAAATCGACGACCGGGTGCACGTACGAAAAAGTGTCTAGAAAAGTCATTTTTTGATTGGTTGCTAAGCAACAGCGAATGGCATGTGCATTGACATGGTATGCGATACAATTGGAACTAACGTTATTGATTGGTTGCTAAGCAACGCGAATGGTGATATGTCATCAATGTTTTCTTATGACATTATCAATACAATTATCGTCCGTAAACCGACTTCACAAATAATCATTTTTTTTAATTACTTAATACATTTTCACAACATAGACAGACACGGGTATAAAACTTATAACTACTTATAACCGCTTATCTGTTTAGTCAGAAAATAAGTGGAAAAATAACGGAAACAAAATTAAACGTCTATAAGTACTTATATAATTAAGCTTAATAGTTAGTTTGTTTGAACACCCTAATCTCCGAAAACACAAGGCCAGTTTAGATGAAATTTTATGAGGAGGTAGCCTAAAGATCAAAACAGGTTATGCTATGTAGCTAGTTGAAGTCTTGAGCGAAACTTCACGCTAAAGCTATTGTGAATACATAGAAAAAAATATCTACTTACAATAACAACTTCAGTAAAATTAAACACGAATAGTTTCCCAAAAAGGAATAAGGAAAGATAAATAGATGTAATCTTTTCCATCTCTCAAAGGAAAAGCGTAGGAGTATCTTTTAAAGAAGCAATCGTTCAACATAGGAGCACTTGGTAAAAAAATATTGCTTACAATACCGAACGTTCGTGCTGAATTGGTCGTATGTGAAAGAGACATAATATTTTTGTGCTGTGACCATGTTGCTTGCCTTCTCTGTAGGCATACGTAAAAAATAGGTCTAAATAGTATATTCAAATAGGTATGAATTTGAAGGCAGAAAATTAAGCAAATAGCCAACTTGATTTTAATAAGTTTTGAATTTGGTTTGAATAAAATATCTTCCAAGCGGTTGGAAACAAGCGTTCCCGCCAAGGTGACCTTGCTTGTTTCCAACAGTGTAGACGGTTGTTGCAAACCAAGTACCAAATACCTTGGTTTGCAACAGCCGTCTACACAGTTGGAAACAAGCAAGGGTGCAATTGGTTTGTACGTTTGTTTCCAGCCGTCTGGAAGACGGTTAAGAAAAAGTAGTACAAACCGAACCACATGGCTCGGTACGACACGACAACTGAGCGATGCAGCAGCGGTATCCTGCATATAAAAATCGATGGTATGCCACGCGGAGCGGCACCAAATCCCCGTCTCGTTTTGGTCCCACCAAAGCGGACCAAAACGAGACGGGAACGTCACCGGAGTTGTTGTTATTTGCGCGGCAGAATAAAGGGTGCATTTTATTAACAAACTGTACGTCCAACACTCCGCTGCGGCGAATTATTAGCGGTGGGTGCCGTGCCGTGTAGTTCGGCTCTTACATTAGATCATTGGCCACATTCTATAGATATAAACGGCGAAGCCTCAGAATGCGCAGAATTATAGTAGTACTAGCCCTGCTCATCTCACACTGGTGCACTAATTAAGATAGTAAGACTAAAATCTTCTCTTACCAGTTAAACCATGCCATGAAATATTATGCCATTATTTTTCCAATGTTTTTAAGCTATTGCATAGCTTTAACGCGGGCTTAGAGCGCGGCGATCTAATCAAGAAATTCCGTAACGAAAATAAAACCTAACACCCTCCCCCCCACTCCACCTACCATGTAGCTCGGCCGAGCGTTCGCTTAAGGTATATGTATATGGTGGACTGTAATTTGATAAAAAATGGTATGCAAAAGCTTTACCGTACCGTTTACAGTCCCCGAGTGCCACACATTTTTTTTTATATAAAACCTTTTCCTGTTAATTACATATACAATAAAAAATAATTATTTGGATAATTAATTGGTGTATTTGTAATTAAGTACAATTGATCTTTATTTACTTAGGTAGATTGACTTGGCAAATATCTTTTGGATAGGCAATACTTTGTAATAAAGTCAGTTACTTGTACTTGTCAAGACTCATTAATATTATTGTTCATCATAAAGGCAAATGCTGACAAAAAAAATATAATTAGTTTTTAGAGTTAAATAAAATAAAATATAAAATTAGTTTCCGTACGTCAAGAGGTTTTAGAAGCGGCGGTAGCCTAATGGCTAAGGCATCGGTCTCGCAATCGTGAGGTCGGGGGAATTCTACCCATTATACTACCGACGTGAACCCACTCCTAACACAAGTTTTTGAGCTTAGCTGGAGGGGTTAACAAGATTGCTAGTAATGTGGAACTCAACCCCACATTGCTAGTTATCTTTTTAAATTAAAGAAATATAAAGATAAAGATTACAAATAGCCAATGCAATTTATGGACGTTTATGTCTAAATCAATAAGATTTGCATCATTGCCGAATACTTCCCATTCCTAAAGCATATTTTTTCAGCTATTTGAGCATTCATGAAGTGGAAAGAAAACTTCCTTGGACTTTGGCTACTGTCCAGCGTAATTTTTGGAACAAGAAATAATTAATTTATTGGTTTATTACTTGCTGAGTTTGTTATAAAATAATACCACATATAAGTTTTGTTAATAAGTTATGAATATGTTGAAATAAACTGTTATATGCCATGAGTTCTTTTCATTAGGGTTCCTTTCTAGAGCTAATTAATTATTATGCAATACGGTCGAAACGTCGGGCAATAAACCAGATATTTTATCTCAAATTATTCACGCGATTAAGACCCGTAATATATATATATTTATATTTTTTTATGTATTTTTTTATTTATGGTACGGTTGGTCTACACGGGTCTATCGGATCTGTCTTATTATATGTCAGTCTTGGTAGGTTCGTAAATCAGTGGGTAAACAATATCACTACTGTTCGATACGCAGAGATGCCTGAAAGAGTGCAGGCAGAAAGGTGCATTTTTATTAATCACCTTACGTGGCTGTAGAATTTTTCATAAGTAGAAATCACCAAAATTTTAACTTTCAAAATTTCTGCAGTAACTAGATATCTTGTTGTAAATTGAATTTTTGTCACCATGCAGTTACAGATATTAACACAAGCCTTTGACCTTAGCTGGAGGGGTTAACAATTAAAAATATTTGTCCTGAGTTGCTTAAATATTAAGCTTAAATATTAAGCAACTATTGTAAGTTGAAGATAGAACAAAGTGACGTGCAATTGGAGAGACCTATGTCCAGCAGTGGACTGCGATAGTGTGTGTACGGCTGATGTTGATGATGATTGTAAGTTGACCGTAAGTTAATGTATCTGCGGTTGTATCGGCGGGAATTGTGTGCTTGCAAAAGCACATGTGCGTCTGCTACATTCATTTATCTCCTTCATCGTAAAAGAGATCGCGTGATGCTTAACTATATGTATAAATGCGTAAGACAAAATATTTTTCCCGACAACACTAAAAGGAGGGTTGTTATATTCGAGGCCATCTATGTCCAATTCTTTGGTTTTCGTCATGTTGTTGGATTCGTCTCAATTAAGAGAGTGACAATTGCATATAAATAAATCTCGTGTCACAGTGTTTGTGGCCGATTTCTTCCGAAACCCCCCAACCGATTTCAATGTTTTTTTTTTATCACTATTTCAATATTCTTGTTTAAGGGAAAAAAATGATGCAGAGGAAGTTGCGAGGGTCAGCTAAGACTATATAACTTTTAAGCTATTGCATAGCTTTTATCGCGGGCTTTGAGCACGGCGACCGAATCAAGAAATTCGGTAACGAAAATAAAACCTAACACCCCCAACTCCGCCTACCATGTAGATCGGCCGAGCGTTCGCTTAACATATATGTATATGGTACGACTGTACGAAGCTCGCACGGATCGAGACGAATTGCTCCGAAATGAAATGAAAAAAAAATACTGTCTGTATATTAAATAAATAAATAATTATAATTGCATAAGATGATAAAAAATGCTATGCAAAAGCATTACCGCGGCAGTCCCCGAGTGCCACACATTTTTTTTTATCATGATATCAATATAATATTTTTGTATAACGGAGAAAATTGACACTGTACGTATATTCTTAGCTGACCCTCGCAATTTCTTGCGAAGGTCAGCTAAGAATATATAATTTTTAAATAATTAATTTTAAGCAGTCGGGTTTTTAGTTTTATAATAATATTTTTACAGGACTATCCGTTGTCAATAAAACTGAGAAACACTCTACACTCACGGCTACTCGACATCTAGTCGTTCTTATTTATGGCATACTACCATACAAAAGGGAGTTATATGTACGCCGAACTGTTTTTAACAACCCCTGTAGGTATTACCCGGCTTATAAAAAATGTAAGCAAAATATATACAAAACGAAACTGTTTTATAACTCCCAGATTTATAGGTTTATCCATTAGCAAATTGTTATTTAATGATGTTGTGAGAATGGTTAGTACATCTGATAGTGGATCAAAAGGCTATGGGGTGTGACGTCACGTTAGTAAACTAATGACTATGTTTTTTTATAAATATTACTATGAACATTAGTAACAAATCACCAGTCATTTTGTTAACAAGCTCGTTTTTGTTATGAAAAATAGATTGACTATACTAGGAAAAGAATGTTGTGGTTTCAGAGTTCATGTATGTTTGGTTCGTTATTCCTCCATAGTATGTAAACGTCTAAATAGATTAAATTTTTTTTTTCTTAAATTAAGACGACTCCCGCAGTAGGGTACAAGCTCTGTGTCGCGGGGTACTTTACAAACATACAAGACATGGACACAAAGTACACTAAGACTCGGAACAACAATTTGTGGATCACACAAAGTGGTGTCCCGTGTGGGAATCCAACCCACGACCTCATGCGTAGCAGTCGGATACACTCCCACTGCGCTACAGAGTTTAAACTGTTGGGGTAATAATATTAATTATTGTTTGTATGTTGTTTTGCCGTCAAATGCAAAACTTAGTTTATGTTTTGTTTGATCGGGGTGAAAAATACGTAACAGTGTTCAGGTTTTTAGAAGTCGCTTTCTTTATTACGTTCATGTTGATTAAATTTTTCGCAAAATGTTACTTATTTATGAATTTAGGAGTAGCGCTGCATTAGCTTTGACTTTTTACGAATTATATTAGATTTTTTTTAAATTTAGATCCTTATGTGTTTAAACCAACCAATTTGATATAATTATATTCGTAAACTCCCGATTTGAACATATTTACAGAATTTCATAAGCCACGGGTCTTAATCGCGTAAATATTTTGTTGTGGCTATACCTGCCTGTCGCAAAAATCAGTAAGATTCTACATTTGTTTTGCGAACCTAAAGTATAAAACTCCCATCAGGTTTAAAATTAATTATAAACCGGATCGTTCCATCGTAGGTCTCATCAATGCTTACCATCAGATAATAATAATAATAATAATAAAAAAAGTAATCACTTAGCAAGCAAAATACTACACTTGTGAAACGTCGATTCTACATTTACATGTAATGCCTGGTTCGCTAACAATACGTTAAGCTGGAGAAAAGAACGAGGCAAGATAAAACTCGCGGCCACTCTTTTCAAATTGATATGTTCAAATCTAAGAGCATATATGAAACTATTAACAAGAGTTATATTTGGAAGAATGTATATCAGGAAATCCTATAAAATTAATTAAGAACATTCAATAGTACCCTTCTATTATATTAGGTACATTATGTATCATTATAATAACAGTTATGTACGTAATATATTTATTTTACATCAATATATTCGTCAACCAATTTTCCTTAAAGCCATTATAGGCAATGTGATTATATTATATTATGTACGTAGTATGATTTTGATGATATGCCTATTATATTTGCTTTCAATACACATTATATAAATATTAGATAAAAAGAATATTATGTAAGGGTAATTTGTAGAATTACTTATATCACTATTCTCGAACTACCAAACTTTTATTACCCGTGACTCTCACGGCTTTAAAAAGTATGTTTTTCGATACGTTTTCATATAATACTTATATTTTATTATTTTTATTATATTAATCTATTAAGGCTTCTAAACAAATTAACGAAACAAAAACATGTTTGTATGTTATTTTTGTCCACGTGTGTCTCCAAAAGTAGTTTCCCATTTTTTGATTTAGGCTTACGATTGCACCAACTTTGGGAACAGTTGAAGTTCCATCGAAAATGAGCTAAAACGAATAAATTCGACATACATTTTAGATTTGATTTAAAAATAAAAAGTAATCTAAAAAAATTAAACAGAATTCAAAAAAATATTGAAATCAAAAACTTATATAGGTGCACGAAATTGACCTATTAAATTAAATTCAATTATCTTTATACATAGTCGTGTTACATAATACAATTCATGATAATTTGATCTAGCCCATTTTGCCATCACAGATAGCATGCAATTATTCAAGTAATAATACATTATGAAGAATTAATTAAATAATATATCTACATTGCACTTGTAGGATTTGTACAAACAAGATTGAACTTTTGTATTTGTCGATATTAAGGATTCTCTTTTTTTATATTTGATCTGTTGATAGGTGCTGGCACCGACTTAAAAAAAATTGTAGGTTAATTTAGGGTATAGGTATAAAAGTTTTTGTTCATTATTTACAGTAAATCTTAAAGTCTGTTTAATTTTTTTAAATTACTTTTTATCTAAAGATTCAAGATACCTCATAAATTTTACATCTTCGGTGGCGTAGTGGAAGTACGTTTGACTGCTCTCCAAAAAGCGTTGATTCCACTGGTCTCAATTACACCCAGATGAACGTTATGTCATTTAATTCTATGTTTGTGTGATATAGAATTAACGGACATGATTTGATAGGTCCCTGACTCAGTAGCAACTGAGCAGATCGAGATATCTGCAAGGTTAAGCAATGTTACCACTGCTGGTCCATAAATACCCATTTATGGACCGGCAGTGGTAAGATTTACGAAAATTGTCACACCCTTTTGTACCTCGAAGAGCACGCTAGACTGTAGATCCTGCGCCTAATTTCTTTCCGGTCGTATCGGATTTTAGTCCATCAAGATTTTATAGCAGAAACTGAATTCAATAACATTTTATCGTAAATATTTTCACTGCGTAGACATGCTACGAGCAGCAGCTACGAGCCTCTACGAAAATCGGGTGTACTGACCGTGTTCATAATCGGACCATAGCTGGTGCAACCTGGTCAATACATAATCATAACCATATAACTCATAATCGTATTAATCACCGTATTCTTTGTATTTGTAACTTTCTGTATAGTCAAGTGACCTGTAGACACGTAGGTCTATCATAAAACGATACAGTGAACATCGAATCTGAAATAGAGTGAATTTGTAATATATGATAAACTAGCTGTGCCCCACGGTTTTACCCGCGGCTTATTAGCCTATGTGTTAATCTAGGGTGTCAGCTAACTGCATACCAAATTTCATTAAAATTACTCCAGCCATTTAGACGTGAAGAAGTAACAACACTCACAAATTTTCGCCTTTATAATATTACTAGCTGTGCTCCTTGGTGTTTCCCGCGGTTTATTAACCTATGTGTAAATCCAGGGTGTCAGCTAACTTCATACCAAATTTCATCAAAATCGCTTCAGGCGTTTAGACGTGAAGTAGTAACAAACATACACACTCACAAACTTTCGCCTTTATAATATTAGTGTGATAGTGTGGTGTGAGTGCTGGGAACTTCGTGAATGTCCGGAAAAATGTCTCTGTACGTTAAATAGTAACTTAAAGGCTTCGGACTCATTATATGATATAAAAGAACAACGAACTTAGATGGGGATTCGCAGGAGTTACCAACTAGAGGTTTGTACAGTGCAATAAAAACAATGACCCATCTTACATTAAGTCCTGATGTACCCGACATGGAGTACTTCGTGACTATTTCCTACAAAACTATTAATTTATCCACTAGATCTATAGAGTACCAGCTTTTGCTCACGGCTCTGCCGGCGTGAATCTTGTTTCTCCATACAAGCTTTAGAACCCCCTCCTTAAGGAGTTGAACTTTGAAAAATTCTGTCTTACCGGATACCTCCGTCATAATAACTATTTGCGTGTCAAATATCAGCGCAACCAATTCAGTGGTTTGATCTGTGTGTTGATAGATCTGTCAGTTAGTTACACATTTAATGTTTACAATGTTTGCTGTCAAAACGTCAAGAATAAGATAGTAACTGTTCATTTTCAGTATAAATTAACCCTCTTCTCGCCTTGTCAAATATACTATAAAATTACTCAAGCAAAAACCTGACTAAATAAATTGAACCCCATTCAAGTCAAAGCTCAAATATTAAACGCCGAAAAGTATTTGCTCCACAATCCCGAAGCGCTTTCTCTACCATTAATGAGAAATTATTAACCTATATTTCTTTATCTAACTCCATTTATCGGAAGATTTATTCTGTAACAGTTAATCGAATAATAATATATTTTGGTATCGTAATGGAATTAATTACGTATAAAGTTATACAATAATTATTTTTTTGTATTACGAGTTTACGTTGTTGAAATTTTTGATGTTACTGTGAAAATAAATTGTAAAATTCCACAATCAACAAATAATTTTAATCGTTCATTAATATAAAATATTATATTAATAAAACTATTTTTTTTAAAGATAGAAGAGAACTAGCAATGTGGCATTGAGTCCCACAATCTTGTTAAGCCCTCCAGCTAAGCTCAAAGGTTTGTGTTAGAAGTGGACTCACGTCGGTAGTATAAGGGGTAGGATTTGAACCCGCGACCTCACGATTGCGAGACCGGTGCCTTAGCCATTAGGCTATCGCCGCTTTAGTAGCCTCTTAAATAAATATATTTTAGGTTTATTGGTATCCTTCCTCAAGTTAAAGAGTAAATTTAATATGCAGGCTACATACATATTAAATTAAATCAAAATGATTTGTTCGCTTAATCGGTATTCCTTCAGCTTAGGATAATGGTTAACTGAAATTTATCTATTTCTGTTTAGATACTTTTAAGAGTTCCCTAGCCATTTTGGTAAAAACGGAACCCTTATAGTTTTGCCATTTCCGTATGTCACAGGCATTTTACTCAACACTGTATATGGATGAAATTTGGAACATAGGTGCTACGCTTAGTTCGATAGTTAAATAACAAAAATAAATATTTCAAGGGGGGGTCACTCCGTCGCTAATCTGCCATCAGTCGACTCATGACTTCAATATGTGCAATTTGATCGAAACAAAAATTATATAATAATAATATCTTAGGATAACTCACACAGCGCTATCTGATACCAAACTAAGCAGAGCTTGTACTATAGAAATCAGACAACCCATAAACATACTTAAATATTTCTAAATACATACATATTATAGATAAATAACACCCAGACACAGAATAAACCATCGTGCTCATCATACAAATTCACACATCAAACATTTTTTCCTGGGTGGGGATCGAACCCACGATCTCTTGCGTTGCAATCGGATACACTCCCCCCGCGCCACAGAGGCAGTCAAAAATTAAATTAAAATATGAATTTATTACCATTATTGAATTATGAATTGATAATTTAAAAGATAGGCTATTTCAATGTCAACCAATTAATTATTATTTTAACAATTATATCGTAAGTTATTTATAAATATCATATGATTAATAATAATGTATAAATTCATGTAATGACGATTGTCATCTAAAAATTCTTTAAAATTGTTACACCACCTCGCCACAGAGGCAGTCATAGTAATTTAGAAGCGAATTTATTAATTAAAATCAATTTCTTCAATAAATTAAAGCAGTAACACACAAATTCAACTGCGGTACAATATCCTGATGATCAATTACAAGCCCGCAGGTATAACTAACGTCAAATACGAGGTAGTATCTACGTGATAACGTGACACACATACTAAAACTTTTAAAATATCGAGTCATATCGTGTTCTACTGTTCTATAAAATTATCATCTGTATTTATATGCTGGCTGGCATGCTGGTGTAGTGGTGTATACCCAGACTGCTAAGCATCTCAGTCAGTTGACAGCCTCTGTGGCGCGGTGGGAGTGTATCCGACTGCTTCGCAAGAGGTCGTGGGTTCGATCCCCACCCAGGATAAAACTTTGTGTGATGAGCACGATGGTTTATTCTGTGTCTGGGTGTTATTTATCTATAATATGTATGTATTTAGAAATATATAAGTATGTTTATAAGTTGTCTGGTTTCCATAGTACAAGCTCTGCTTAGTTTGGGATCAGATAGCGTTGTGTGGGTTGTCCCAAGATATTATTATTATTATTATTATTATTATCTATAATATGTATGTATTTAGAAATATTTAAGTATGTTTATCAGTTGTCTGGTTTCCATAGCTCTGTTTAGTTTGCGATCAGATAGCGTTGTGTGTTGTCCCAAGACAAAAAAAAAATGTAAATGTTAAAGTAAAGGATTGCTAGTAATGTGTGATTCAATCCCACATTGCTAGTTATCTTTTTATTTTAAAAAAGTAGCTTTGTTACATTTTCATGCTCTATCGATTTTGATGAAATTTGGGGTAGAAATAGCTTTAAGACTGCAGAGTTTTATAGAGTACTTTTGAGTTGTTACAAAATAATCCTAAATTCTAACTCACAATTTATTATTTTGCTCATTAAATATTAATGAAATTTTGGGTTGAGGTAGCTTTAAGACTGCAGAGTTTTATAGTGTACATTTGAGCTGTAACAAAATAATCCTAAATTCTCATTTATTAATTATTATCTAGCTCATTGTAAATCAATAAAATTTTGGGTAGAGGTAGTTTTAAGACTGCTGAGTTTTATATTGTACATTTGAGCTGTAACAAAATAATCCTAAATTTTAACTCATTAATTATTATCTAGATCATTAAATAATAATGAAATTTGGGGTAGAGGTAGCTTTAAGACTGCTGAATTTTGTAGTGTACTTTTTGAGTTATAACAAAATAATGCTAATTATTAAAATTAATACCTTACGCCTATTTAATATTAATAATCAATTGACGGATATAATCATCAGGACAAACAAGGTTTGTTTCAAACTCAAATATATTTATTTCGTAAAATCAATAATTAAAAAAAAAGGGCAAATTTATACATAATTAAAAAATATATAAAATTATGATTGTTTAAAAAAATAACAATATGAGGCGTCAGTTCCAAGTGTAAAGCTCATGAGAAGAAGCTCATGCGTTATATTTTAATATTTTATAAGCTCATCCTCGCAACTTCACTGCGCCGATTTTCCTCGTTGTTGCAATTCATACAAAAATACCAAAATCGCGATATAAAAAAAAACAAAACTACAAAACTCAAACCTACCAAATAAACAAAAAAAAGCATAAAAATCCATCAAGTTCGACTTCGATTTCGACCACAAATACCGTGATACGATATTGTTATATTATTAACTTCTATGGATTTCCATGAAAAAATATCAGCTTGCAGTTGACACCAAGATTTTTTAAAAAGTCACGTTATTAGTTATATATTTGAATAGTGTTTTTATGTATGAATCTCAACAAACAATAAATCCAACTAAAAGAGAAGTATGGAATAAAAATATGATCTCTAAAAACTGTACAACATTGCAATTTGTACTACGGTACTACAAACAGACGGACAACTAGCCGTAAAGCTAAAAACACCCCTATTTTTATCACGGAACTAAATTATGATCACGACGTAAATAATGATCTTACTCTGTGCTCTCTTTCTCTGTCTAAATTACATTTATCTGAATTATTTTTGACAGTTAGCAATAAAACTGTAATTATAAAGGAAATCTACTTAATCGCTGGTATAAAAAACTCGGTACATCTTAATTAACCTGAATTAATTTAGCTATTGTTTTAAAATACCCTTTAACGGATTGTTCAAGAAGTACTTTTATTGTTCAAATACCTAATGGGGTTTTAAGGAAACAAATTATTGAAATTGGGTTATTATTATTGGATCGTTAGGTAATAGTAATATGTTTAAAAAACAACCTTAAATTTACTAAAATATACCAGATATTAGTTTGACTCTGTGATTTCGCGTTCTGTTTGATTTTTAAAGCCTATGTGCTATTAAGGTGTATAAACTACATTGCTGTATAGTTTCATCAAAATCGGTACAGTAGTTTTTGCTTAAAAGAGCAGCAAGCCTACATACATTCAAATTTGCGTTGGCATTTTTAACTTAATCACTCTAGTTATCTTACTGCACGTTGACCCACGCTTGTATTAGTAAGAAAAACATGAGATTTTCTTATCTGACTTTTTAAATAAATTTATGGATTACATCCGTATACTCATGATCAAAGTACAATATATCATCAAACACACTTAATAAAAATCATATTTAATTTTAATTCATTTTTTAAAATAATTTTATTCTACGCTGTCATTCTCAGTGTTGTGTAATTGGTTACTCAGTTTATAAAAGAAAATGTTAATTGGAAATAAAAATTAATGAATAAAATAGTGCCTATTTGGTACTTTAATTAAACTTTTTTTCAAATGTTTAAATTGTGTTTCGTTAAACCTCGACAGATTTTAAATGTTAAAATAATTTTAGATTTTTCGGAACGTCAATTTAATTCAATTTTCTTCAATCGTCAATTAAGGGCAAGTTAAAGTAAATATTTTAATAATTATTATTAATGTTAATAGTTTTGGATATAAAGGACGCAGTACTATAAATAAAAATAAATAACAAATTACTTACCACGTCCAAATTTTAACACAATCACTAAAACCACAAACTCTAACACTGCACAAAATTCGATATCATATTTTTAATTGCTGAAACACATATACGTTTTTTAAAGACGTCCCGTTATACTGAGACACTCGCTGCAAATCCAATTAATAAGATCACGTATCGTCAATTATCGGAATTCGTCCGTCGTTCCCCACGTGACGTGCGATCTGTGCGACAGTCGCACTGAGACTGAACTGCCGTCAACGTCTGAAACCAAAAATACGTACGAAACGAAATCCCAAAGCATTTTGCGCTAAGCAATGCATACCGACGTTGTGTGCAGTTGCTTGCATATTTTTGATTTTGTATGAGACGCTCAAGAATTTTATGTAGATCCAAAGGATACTAGAATAAAGGCGGCGAACAAAAGGAATGTTTTTGACGGCAAAAATATTTATGTTGGGTGCAAGTTTGAACCAGATTTTTTTCAGTACTTTTAGCGTATTCTTCTTCGCCGTGACACTCTTGACAGAGCGGTCGTGGTCAATGATTAATGTCTTCTGGGTCAGACCTGATTCGCCACACAATCATTCGCCACTTCTCTCTGCTGGTAGACATCCTGGCGCGCTCGTTTAAGTAACCACCCACAGCAGCTCTTGCAGACCTACCTCGCTTTCTGAAGCCTTCCACTTCACCCTGTATGATGGATGCGCAATGGACTTGTTTTAATTTGTCATATGCGTACAATGACTGCCTCTGTGGTGCGGTGGGAGTGTGTCCAACTGCTACGCACGCATGAGGTCGTGGGTTCGATTCCCACACGGTACACCACTTTGTGTGATCCACAAATTGTTGTTCCGAGTCTTGGTGTACTTTGTGTCCGTGACTTGTATGTTTATAAAGTCCCCCGTGACCCAGGGCTTGTATCCTATCCGAAAAAAAAGATGTTTTAAGTAAAAAGGTGTAGATAAGTTACATAATCACTAATGTGCACTTATATAACCTATATATTGCAATATGTCGGTTATCTATATATATATATATTAATTATAACGAGAGAAAAAGAGATAAACGTAATCCGCTGATTTCATCTGTTGACGTCTGCGATGCGACACTGTCATATAAAAACTTGGTCAATTGTCTAAACTATAAGGTGCCACTTGCTGAGCACTTGTAACCTATCTACACCTTTTTACGGTTTACACAACTAATGTCCAATTTCAAAAATTACCATTTAGTTATGACCAGTTCGAAATATGTCCAGTTATAATAATGTCCATTTAGAATAAGGTCTAATCGTAATAAAGTCTATTTATATGGGGGTTTACATGACTAATGTCCAAATAAAAAATGTCCAGGCTGTAATGCAATGTAGTGCTGGCAGTGCCAGCTTCCCACTGCCAGCAATATTCTCAATATTGTAATTAAATTTCAATATTGCTGTTAATGGCTCTTTTGCCACCTAGGACAAAATTTCCGGGAATGGGACATGACTGAATAGCCCAGCTCAGTCATATTAGTGGGTTGACCCCTTTAGGGTCGATAATTCACCAGTACTGTATTTACGAACCGGATTTTTTAAATGGACATTTTTCTAAATAGAAATCGTTATTAATGGACATTATTATAAGTGGGCAATTTTAGGATTGAGCAATTGTATGATTGGCCATTTTTAGTGTGTTGAACATTTTTCCGGTTCGGACATAAGTCGTACGAAGGCTTTTTACTTAAAACATCACTGTATTTGACATAAGTCTTAATAATAAGTCATATAAAAAATGCTGGCGAGCGAATACTGAAACGTCACGAAATTTTATGTAGCGCCAGATATATAATCAAAAAAACCGGGCCAGTGCATGTCGGTGTAGGGTTCCGTAGTCATCCATCCGAATAATGCGGCTTATGAAGTGGGTTTTCTGTTGTTTTTATTTCATACTTTCAACGTTAAACTTACTTAATAATAATTTTCAATGGAATTTGTACGAAATGTTGTTACTTCTCATTTGATCAGCTGTTACACGTAAACTTGTAAAGCCTTCTTAGCCATGATACTTTTCATTTTAATTTCACTATATATACTACTACCGTGATTTTTTTCACATACGAGTATTCAATATCAACTATTTAGCTGGCAGGGGGAGGGGACACTTAAAACTAACAAAAATTTGCACTTTTTTAATCTTAATATTTCACAAACGGATCCACAAATCTAAAAATGATCTTCTCTATCCCTAAACATTTTAAAAGACCTATCTAACTATATCCCACACGATGAGGTAGTTGAGAAAAAAATCATATCCCCACTTAACATATAGGGTAGGTAACCTACCCAAAAAAAAAAATTGTTTAAGATGTTATTCTTTCACTTTGTCAGCGTCAGAAATATGTGTATCCATGCAAAATTACAGCCTTCTAGCACTAACAGTCTCTGAGCAAAGCTGCGGACGGACGGACATGGCGAAACTATTAGGGTTCCGTTTTTCCTATTTTGGCCACGAAACCCCTTAAAATTACTGTTGAGCGCGACTCAACTTAGTGTCTTTTGAGTTTTCAGTAACTATAAATGTTATTGACTGCATCTGTGTAATAGCAATCGCAATAGTTTCAAAATTCGATTCCCGCACGAGGCACTACTTTGTGTGAGTTATAAATTGTTGTTCCGAGTCTGGGTGTACTTTATCCAAACGTATAATAATTTACAATAATCTTAACGGAACCAAAGAAAAGGACAGCTATATAGTAACGCGACATACTGTTAGTGATGCAACGCATGGAAAGGAAGCGCCCCAATCGATTAGCATTTAAGTCGATTATTAAAACGAACATCGTCTGTGTTTTGTATTGATTTGTATGTATTTGTTTTTAAAGCCTTTCGTGACGAAGACATTCAATTCGCATTTAACCCTGAAAAGCAATACACAAAATACAAAAGATTTAATATTATTAACAATCTTAGTAAGAATGCTTACATAATGGAACAAAACAATTTATCCTAATGGACATAACTGAGATAAATAATGTTGAATAATGTTGATTATAGATGGTTTTGCGAGTAGATTGGTCTGTACTAAGTTATTTAATTTGTAGTAGGTACTTCAGATTTAGAGTTAGCAACAGGTTGAGCAGTGGTCTATGTTTATGTTATAGTAGTCTCCTATCCGATATTAGCCAACTACGCGAAGATATTATAGTGACAGAAGTGCACTCTCTATTCCTTCACACTCGTAGTTCGAAGGTTTAACCCCGACCCAAAAACGACGGGGATCTGCGAGGTTATGCAAGGTTACCAATGTCGACTTGCGACTGACTACTTTTCGTGCGGCCCATCCGTACCTCGTAGAGAAAGAAGAAAGTCGTCGGTCTTGCGCCTAATCTCTCTCCTATCGTGTCGGATTTCCATCCCATCGGACTACGAGTTCGAAGGAACTGTGACAAATGTCGAAAACGGTAACACATCTATGGACCGACACTGGTAACCTGGCATAACCTCGCAGATCCCCGTCGTTTTTGGGTCGGGGTTTGAAAATTGGAACATGAAATAAAATAAAATCAGCCTCAGTGAGTACAATACAGCTCTCATCTACTTGCAACAAAGGTAAAAACTATATGTGCTTAAATATTGGCCAAAGTAGGTACTTAAGCGGTAACGAATGATTAAATATTAATTCTAATAATAAAAAAAACTTGAGAGGTGTCAAGGCACACCCGGATGGAATGAAGTTCTTATTATATTTTTTATTTTTTTATAATCTTCGCAACACCACACTGTTCAATGCGAAATAGAAAGACGAAACGAAAATAACTTACAAAAAGACGATTGTATACCAAAGGCTCGAACCCATAACTACACAATTGTCACCAATACTGTGTACCGAATTTATGCCTCTAGACCAAATCGACAGGTGACTTCTTCGTCAAATTTGATGTTCATATCTTACGCGCACGCCGCACGGCTTTTGTTTTTGTCAAAAAGTGTCGTTACAACTTTTCGTGAGTTTTTTTCCGTCTAGCCCCCTTTCACAACGCGCGATAAGGAACTTCTTTCCAAAAAATATATCTTGTGACAATTCACACAACGCCATTGGATTCCAAACTAGTTCTGCTTAGTTTGGGATCAGCTCTGGCCTGTGCTATGGTAAGCAGGCAGTTAATAAACATACTTATATATTTCTAAAAAACATAGTTACATTCTATAGATAAATTACACCCAGACACAGAATAAACCATCGTGCTCATAACACAAAGCTCTTTCCTGGGTAGGGATCGAACCCACGACCCCTGTCTTAGCAGTCAGGGTCACTAACCATAAGGCAAACATTTTAATATTACTATTATTACAGATAGCATTAGCACCTATTAGCACCAACTTAATCTGTCTTGGTCGATGCCATTTGGAATTAGTGCGTATCCATTGCCTGGATTAATTGACAGATGATAGGCGTATAATTATGATCGGATCGAAGCAGTTATTGGCGTGTCATCACGGTTGGTCACAATTCACGTGCAAAGATAATTTTGGTAAAGCTTTGATGTTGTTTTCGATATTCAGCTATCTGTCACGATCGAACCCATTTGCTAATTCCTACTCGATGTTATTGGGATGATCGAAGAATGCATGGGGGCTATGTGAGGTTTAAGGTTTATGTGTTCGGTGGGTCAATTCACGTGTTTCGATTAAAACGGCCATTTTCGTATTCTTGTAACTTTGGGATCGATCTTAAAAACGCTTGCGCATCGTACTAGAATCTCGTTATTGCGCTCTCAAGACGCATACTTGATGCAAGCGTATTTGAGATCGATCCCAAAGTTATAAGGATACAAAAATGGCCGTTTTAATCGAAACTTAACTGCAACTGAACCGCAACTGCACTGCTTTAAATACGGGAATTGATCCCCTGGTGTGTTAAAAAAAATGATACTGTTTAGAAAAAACAAGGTATCTGTGACTATGTTTCTATGGGAGTGGGTTCACATATTTGTGAACGACGGCCAAAAATATAGTGTATCGCCCTACGGATGAAATTCATTTGCACGTCAAAAACTACAAGTTTGATTTTCCCTTGTAATAACATTCTGACAGTTGCTAATTTGAATCTTAATTCTATTTTAATTACACAGGAAGCTTTGTCAAACCTGATAGACTACTTTCAGAAGTTTTAGACTCGAACTTGACAAGTTTTGAAATCTTACTCATTTTATTTCCCAACTAGAACATATTTTAATAAAGTATATAGTTTCTTATTCAAAAAACCATGTAGGCACTATGCTTGAAATAAAAATATAGGTAAAACATTAATTTTCATTTTCACCATTTTTTTTATTCAAGTAATTTATGAAAAAAGACTATTTTTTACGTACATTTTATTGTTATTTGAACCCATTGAATTATTTAACGCCTATATACAGTTAAAAGGTTTTATAAACCAAGCAACCAAGGACTATTATCTTAAAATGATAATAAACTTTTGCGATCTGTACACATTATAAAATTAAATAAACTACGGGTCTTATCGCGTTAATAATTTAAGGTAAAAGGACTTCTTTATTGCCCGACGTTTCGACGTGACCACGGCCAATCAGACAATCCCCCAATATCAATCCCCCTAAACACCTCACGTAATTAATGGATGCCCCTAACCTGAGTTATATAAAGTTCCTAGGTGTTCACTTAGTTTACTTTTTTAGTGTCCTGAAATCCATGTCCATGTTTATAATTACACATTACTACCCCTATCCCGCGCAACTTCGTCTGCGTAAACGTCCCCCGTTTTTGAAACATTTCTTATTGCTGATCCGCTTCTAGCGTGATGCTACATAGCCTATCGCCTTCCTTGATAAATGGGCTATCCAACAGTGAAAGAACTTTTCAATTCGGATCAGTAGTTCCTGAGATTACCGCGTTCAAACAAACTCTTCATCTTTATATTTAGTAAAGATTAAATCCATGTTTTAATATACTTTCATTATATAAAAGGACTTTGCCACGTACTTCATTTTTATAAAGTCATTAATTTATCTAGCCTAGCCTAACTTTTAAATTGCATAGGTACTGAAATGACCATTTAATAGGGGTGTAGTGATCTATGCACACCCATGTGGTCCTAGGATCATCGCGAATGATTATACGCCACTAAAGTCTTTTCTGTTGACAGGTTCCGTCACATATTGTCAAACAAATTAAAATGTCTACATAACTCGGATTAGAAAATTCTTTATATCTTTTTTTGCTGACAGTACTATGCCGATTCACAATTTGTATGGCCAGTTGAAATACGAGGAATAGTAAGGACAACACTATCGTATTTCTTACCACATGTTTCAATAAGGAAGTTCGGTAGAAACATTCATTCACATTAGGCAATTTACGTTACTGAGTTACGCTCGCCCTTTTTCTATTATAGAGTTAGGTTAAAGTATGGAGTATTCATTCACTAGTTTATAAATAACTAGCTTGTGTCCCACGTTTTATATGTGTATTTTCTTTAATAAAATTTATTGTAACTCGTTCATGATAAAGTTAATAACAGCGTTTTAAGTAGCAAATGTTTTGTTTTTCTTTTTCATTTTATCTTCAAAATAATAAAATATAAGCAGGCAAAAAAACCGCTATTTAAAATAAATATTATTAAAGTTGTAGGTGTTTTTTAATATACTTACTAATACTCCCGCGTTTGATTTTTTAACATTACACCAAATAACTTAATTGTAATAAAATACTTTGAAAAAAATATATATATATACCCTTCACCACTTACCACCTACTTTTGTCTCACAAGCATTTACCACACATCTGTGAGACCCCGAAGTAAAATCGCTGTTTCATTGTCAGTTTTAAGGCCTAAACTTCACAACACACAACGATTTTACTCCAGTAAAATAGTCTGTAGGTGTGATAACTCCAAAAAGAAGTGGTAGGTGATTAAGGGTTAATAAATTAGATATTTTCTAGTATTACAAGGTTATTTATGTAAAGAAGCCATAGGTTAGTATATTACAAATCGGAATACAGTCGGACACACTCCCACCGCGCCACAGAGGCAGCCAAATCTAAAACTTGGTGTGGTACACGCGCACCAAAGGATCCGTACATAATGTGCACCAGGTACACATAGTTGCACATGTACGGAGCTCTCGATGTGCGAGAGCTTAGCCGATTTTTAGTATTATTAGTGATATTTCTCCAGGTAGAATAGACAAAGTCACATTAGAATAGCCATGTGGTTAATGGAAAAGTAGGTACAAAATGTATGGAATTGAAATAATTATGTCACGAGGTCAATCCAAGTCGATGCGTCGATAAGCTGCACTATTGACAGTATCTTCGCTATTTTTTTCCATTCGATTGATCACTAATCTAGCGAACGGAGAGACCATGTAGAAAACGAAATGGTGGCTTTTATTTTTTAAGGATTTGACATTTGCGGTGGAGACCATAGACATTATTTTATTTTTTTGACCTCTTGTAGGAGTTAGCGAATTTGCCACAGAACGAATGTATCTTGTCTAAGCCCCCAGGTTCGCCACTGTATGAACCAACTATGCAGGCGCGGATATTGATTAAAACAATCTACAAACTAAGCAGAGCTTGTACTATGAAACCAGATCACTTATAAACATGCGTAAACGTTTTAAAATACACACATATTATAACACCGGCTCTCAGATCATCTCGACAGCTCTCTTCGTCATACTCGCCGCACGCAGCTGACAGATGTGTACGATGGATCTTATATCACTCGTAATAGTGCTAAGTCATCTGTCTGAAGTAACTGGTTTTGTATTGGAGTGTAGAGATGTCTTACGGAAAACAGCTTATCAGACGCAGTAGCGACTGAGCAGATTGAGATATCTGCTAGATTAAGCAACGTTACCACAGTTGGTCCAGAGATGGGTCAAACCTCTCAGAGAGCACGTTAAGGCCGCCCTGACCAAATAACCTTGAGCATGCGTTCCCTCTTCGCCGCACTGTAGCGGATCCGCTCCGTTTTTGAAATAAAATCTTTGTAAAATAAAATTGTGGTCGTTTGAAAAAAATGTTTCTAGCATAATGTTTTTTATTAAATTACATATCCATTATTGTAAGTAGCAAATCAAAGAAATTGGTACCTTACGAGGAGATGCATTTTATCAATAATTATTGCTCATTTCTGTGGTTTCTTTGTGAGGAGATTAAACAAACACTATACTCCTTTAAAAAAAACATTTCTACCATTTCGGAGTCAAAATTATATACAAATTTAATGTGTTTTCATTAGTTGATATTTTTTTTTTTGATAAAGAGCAGATAGCTCCACAAAAGTGCACAAAAAACAGCTAGCGCTGGGTTTTGCACGGGGAAGCGCCTTAAGCCGTCGGTCCTGTTAGATCTCCTGAGATCGTCCTGTTAGATTTACTAGTTTATAAATAACTAGCTTGTGTCCCACGTTTTATATGTGTATTTTCCTTAATAAAATTCATTCTAACTCGTTCATGATAAAGTTAACAACAGCATTTTAAGTAGCAAATGTTTTGTTTTTCTTTTCCATTTTATGTTCAAAATAATAAAATATAAGCAGGCAAAAAACCGCTATTTAAAATAAATAGGTATTATTAAAGTTGTAGGTGATTTTTAATACACTAATACTCCCGCACTTGATTTTTTTACATTACACCAAATAACATAATTGTAATAAAATACTTTGAAAAAAAAAATGCCCTTCACCACTTACCACCTACTTTTGTCACACAACCATTTACCACACATCTGTGAGACCCCGGAATAAAATCCATGTTTCTTTGTCAGGTTTTGGGTCTAAACTTTACAATAAACAACGATTTCACTTCAGTAAAATAGTCTGTAGGTGGTTAAAGTTATTACTTCAAAAACAAGTGATAGGAGATTAAGGGTTAATATATTAAATATTTTCCAAAACTGACATTAAACGTTATTTGGTTTATGTAAAGGAGCCACAGGTGAGAGGTTATTAGTATATTACAATTCATCCTATTTTATTAATTCAGTTTCGAAACTGGCGGGTAGAAAAATCTAAAACTTGGTGTGGTATACGCGCACCAAGAGATCCGTACATAATGTGCAACACGTACGGAGCTCTCGGTGTGCTAGTACTACTCGCACTTGGCCGATTTTTAGTGTTATCAGTGATATTTCTCCAGGTGGCCTAGACAAAGTCACATTCGAATAGCGATGTCGTTACCTAATGGAAATATGTCACTTGGTGAATCCAAGTCGATGCGTATATAAACTGCACTATTGACAGTATCTTCGCTATTTTTTCCATTCGATTGTTTGTAATCTAGCGAACGGAGAGACCATGTAGAAAACATAATAAAATGGCGGCTTTTAATTTTTTAGGATTTAACATTTGCGGTAGAGACCATAGACATTTTTTTTTTCGAATGATCTTTGGAATTGACCTCTTGTAGGAGTTAGCCAATTCGCCACAAAACGAATGTATCTTGTCTAAGCCCCCAGGTTCGCCACTGTATGAACCAACTATGCAGGCGTGGATATTGATTACCGCAATAAAAGCTATCATATTTTATTTCCCGGGGTTCAAACTATCTCCATACTAAAAATTTTGAATGGAGATAGTTTGAACCCCGGGATCTAAATCGATTTAATCGTGAATATGTAACAGATAGACAAAGTAGGTACTAAAGTAATTTTTATAGGCATTTCTTGCCAATTACTTTAATAATATAATAAATGCATTTTTGAAAGATAGAAATCTTTAATAATAATTTACAGTCATCAAAATATATGATTTAAAAAATCATTAACAGAATAAAAGCACATGTCTAGAAGCTATTTATTTTGAAATTTTTGTGTCGGTAATGTTCTTAGTTCCCGTGGTAAAAAAATAATAATATCTTGGGATAACTTATAGCGTCGGTAGCCGAATGGCATAGGCATCGGACTCGCAATCGTGAGGTCGTGGGTTCGAATCCTGGCCATTATACTACCGACGTGAACCCACTCCTAACTCAAGCCATAGAGCTTAGCTGGAGGGGTTAACAGGATTGCTAGTAATGTGGGACCATAATCCCGCATTGCTAGTTCTGCTAGACTGCCTCTGTGGCGCGGTGGGAGTGTGTCCGACTGCTACGCAAGAGGTCGTGGGTTCGATCCCCACCCAGGATAAAACTTTGTGTGATGAGCACGATGGTTTATTCTGTGTCAGGGTGTTATTTATCTATAATATGTATGTATTTAGAAATATATAAGTATGTTTATCAGTTGTCTGGTTTCCATAGTACAAGCTTTGCTTAGTTTGGGATCAGATAGCGTTGTGTGAATTGTCCCAAGATATTATTATTATTATAGTTATCTTTGAAAAAAAAAAAAACATGCGTAAACGTTTTTAAATACACACATATTATAGATAAATAACACCCAGACTTGGAATAAACTGTCGTGGTTATCACACAAATATTTGGTGGGGTATTTATATTGTGTGGGGATTGAACTCATGACCTCCGACTTAACAGTCAGGGTCACTAATCACTATTTCTTACTTTAATTTTAATACTGATCACTTTTTTTTTTATTAAGCAGCTCGGATTATCTAGCGTAAGACGTTAGTTATGATAGCGTACTCAAACCAATTTAGTCCTTCCTATATACCTAAGGTCATTGTCCTAAAATGACAGAACACCGGCTCTCGGATCATCTCGACAGCTCTCTTCGTCATACTCGCCGCACGCAGCTGACAGATGTGTACGATGGATCTTATATCACTCGTAACAGTGCTAAGTCATCTGTCTGAAGTAACTGGTTTTGTATGGGAGTGTAGGGATGTCTTGCAGAAAACATTGTGTTTCAGGTTAGACATTATTCTTAACTAGCTTATCAGACGCAGTAGCGACTGAGCAGATTTCAAAATCGGCTAGATTAAGCAACGTTACCACTGTTGGTCCATAGATGGATCAAACTTCTCAAAGAGGCCGTACCCTGACCAAATAGAGCTATATTTAAATCTCAAGGAGTTTTGACAGTTCCTTGCATATTTATATATGAACTAGCTAAGTTAGTCAAATCGAATTCATCATTATTTGAAGTAAAGCATAATACAAGTAAAAGAAAAGCGAGGCAATTGGATTTTGTAATCCCTATTCCTAAGTTGGAACTGTTCAGGCGCAGCTGTGTTTATATGGCTCCCTTAATCTTTGAGACTTTACCCAATTCCATTAAAAATCTACTACATAAAAAGTTCTGCAGTGTGTTACTGAGCTGGTTGATAAACGAATGTTTTTACTCGGTTGAAGAATATTTAAATAAATACTCATGTAAATTTTATAATTTAGAAAGGAGAATTTTATAGTTAAATATAAGTGACCGGATTTTATTACATTGGTGTGCATTGGTGTGATTTTAAATTATATTTCTTTGTAATTTTGTTAATTTTATTGTTCTTACCTATACCAATAATGTCATTTGCATGCCAATATTGGCAAGCGTTCTGATTTAATAATATGTATTTTAAAGATCTGTAATATGTACCACACTTATGCAAATTAATAAATAAATAACCTTGAGCATTTGTTCCCTCTTCGCCGCACTGTAGCGAATCCGCTCAGTTTTTGGAATAAAATCTTTGTAAAATATTTTTTTTAGTGTTTTTTAATAAATTATCTATCCATTACTGTAAGTAGCAAATCAAAGAAAATTGTACTTTACGAGGGGATGCATTTTATCAATAATTATTTCTCATTTCTGTAGTTTCTTTGTGAGGATATTAAATAAGCATTATACTCCTTTCAAAAAAACAAAATCTACCATTTCGGAGTCAAAATGATGTAGAAATTTAATGTATTCTAATGTACAGCGAGGCTACTAAATCGAAGATCAATAATGAGACTATCCGCTTAATCCAATTAGAGGTTATAAAAATGTGATTTTATTTAAAAAACAAAATTAACAATTTTGAAAACCCCACGACTGAGGTAAAATAGAATCAAATAAAACTTTAATACCCCCCGACTAATTGGCGGTAAGTAACCAAAGAAAATCGTCGGGGTCTACCATTTACTGCCCCGAATTGAACTCAAATATTTTTGTGCATGTGGCTTTTGGTCAGTCAATGGCAGACCCGGCGTATGTTCTTCGAATACTTACCTCCTGTTAGTCGGGGGGCTTTAAAATTTTATTTTATTTATTTTACGCCAGTCGTGGGTTTTTTCTATTTTTTTTTAAATTTTATTTGAACATTTTAGAGACTTTTTACCTACTAACTCTTGTTGAGAGTAAATATTATTAATAATTCGAATTGAGACTCAACTCAAACTTAAATATCATGTCTTGCAGGACAACTCAGTTCTGCAGTGTATTCTGTCAGCAAAGTTAGACACCTTACGAATGTAGAAACAGCATTCAAAAACGTGCAGTGCGTGCGAAATATCAACTAGAAGCACGAGTTTCCCTTTGCGAAAAGTTTAAGGAGATAGGCGCTATGACAATTGCATCATAACAAAACTTACATTTATACAACCAAAATAGTGATAAGCACTCTGTGAATACAAGAAACAAGCACAAATTAGTATGTCAATATCATAGCCTTCATAAAACTCAAAATTCATTCATGGCACTAGGTGTTTGATTTTCAATAAAATCCCAGTCAGCATTTCGAGTCTACCAATAAATAAATTTAGGAATATAGTCAGGAGACATCTTAAACAAAGAGCTTACTAATCAATCGATGAATATTTAACTGGTAAAGATAAATGGGTGTACTTCTTTGCACCTTTTCATTAATGTATTTAATTGTACAGTTAATAATAAAGATAATTTAAAAATGTAAATTAAATGTAATGTATTTTAATAAAGAAAAGATAATTTGACTTAGGTATTAAATTAGGAAATGATTTACTTTTGTAAGTAAAGATTCTGCGTGATATATTAAGGACATTTTTTTCTTTTGCATACATTTATAATTATCAATAATTAAGCCAATATTTGAGCAGATATAGTTTTTACCCTTCGGCCACATTCGAAACCAAGTTTCGAAACCGGTTTCTAAAACAGAATATTTTTTCTTCTTTCGAAATTGGTTTCGATAAAAGAATAATACTTCTTCTTCCGAAACTGGTTTCGATAAAAGAATAATATTTCCTCTTCCGAAACTCTGTCAAAACTCCCGTCGATGTCACCAAAGGGGCTAAAAATAATTCCCCACAGTCAACGATCCATAATAAACAAGACTTTTATAAAACATCCAAATACACTGTAAAAATTAGATACAAAATATTGCAGAAGAAACCTTGGCAGGCAATATTTTGTATCTAATTTTTACTGATTTGCTAAATGAAAGTTTTAATAGTCAATAGATTAATAGTTAGCTTTTTTGTTCGCAGTTTATTGAATATTCGCAGTGTATTTGGATGTTTTATAAAAGTCTTGTTTATTATGGATCGTTGACTGTGGGGAATTATTTTTAGCCTCTTTGGTGACATCGACGGGAGTTTTGACAGAGTTTCGGAAGAGGAAATATTATTCTTTTATCGAAACCAGTTTCGGAAGAAGAAGTATTATTCTTTTATCGAAACCAATTTCGAAAGAAGAAAAAATATTCTGTTTTCGAAACCGGTTTCGAAACTTGGTTTCGAATGTGGCCGAAGGGAGTTTTTACATATACAGTTTTTAAACAAGAAATATTGTAATAAATTTGAAAAGAGTGGTCGGAAATTTTTATTCCGAGTTCTTTTCTCAGGCTTTACCTATTGTAAATATAGAATCGACTTTCCACAAGACGTGTAGTATTATTTCTTAGTGAATAAATATTTTTTATTATTATTATCATTTTCTTGTAACGGAACTAATATATCTTCATCATCATCATCTGCCTGAAAACATCCATTGCTGAACATAGGCCTCTTCCAAGGACTTCCACAGGGATCGATTTTGAGCGGTCTGCATCCAACGGCTCCCTTCTACCTAATCATATTTTGGGGGGGGGCTTCCTGCACTGCGATTTCCAGCTCGTGGTCGCCAGTCAAGAACCTTCTGTACCCATCTATTGTTGGTTCTGCGAGCGATGTGGTCTGCCCATTTTGCCACGTTTGAGTATGTTAGTTCTACTGCGGATATCCTCATTACGGATTCTATCGTGCAAGAGAAATTCCGAGCAAAGCTCTTTTCATAGCACATTAAGCGACTTTGAGTTTCTGAATCAGGAAAACAGTTACCACCACCACGGGATCACGTCTCGGTTCCGTGTGTCATCACTGGCAATACACACGCATTGAAGACTTTTGCCTAAAGAATCTAAGGGACATGGGACGTGAAAACACCATGTAATTTTCCGAGTTGATCCATCGATTGACCTCTTTGTCGAAGTAGGATTTATCTGACGGGACTGTATATCCCAGGTACACAATAGTCGTCAACAACTTCAAGGGGACAGTTTCCAACATTGACCGGCATGGGCTATATATAATCCGTTACAAAGATGAACTTAACTTTTTTTTCAAAACTCGAACCGTAGTACAAACTCGTGTACTGTAGCGTCCCCTAGCGGTCTGTTACATTCAAACTTAACTAGAATGTGCTAAGGAATGAGACTTATACAGAATACATAGAGCAAAAACCATTCCCAAATCGACGTAGCCATCTCCGAGAAAAAAAACTTTTTGGAGAAACATAATCACTTTAGTGCTAGTTCATCTCTCATAAACTGTTTCGAAATAAATCTAGCCGTTTCCGAGAAAAATGATAACACACACAAACACCATCTCTGAGGCCGTCGCTGGTAAAAACAGATTTTCATGAAACAAAGCTAAGAACCTTAAACTGGCTTTCTAATAAAAAAAACTACAAATCCATCAATCCTTGTGAGCGCAATAATATCACAGACAGACCAAAAGTCACTGACGAAACGTCCATTTGGAAGACTTCCAAACCCTGGGACCCTTCTGAACAAGAGTGGCAACAAACCGAATCAATTTAAATTTTTAACCGCTTCAAAAAAGGTGGTTCGTCTGACCTGTATGTACCTAAATATGTATGTATGTATATATGTATGTTTGTGATTTTCTCGACAGCCAGAAATCCGATTTAGATGGGGTTTTAGCAATCCGACTGTATATTTTTCAGGCAAGGTTTTAAGTGTATAAAACACTATAGCTATAGTCTAAAACATAGGAGTGAGTCAGCAAAATTTGCATTCTATGATGTGCTTGATAATGTTTTCCTTGATATACTGCGTCTGTGGCGCGGTGGGAGTGTATCCGACTGCTACGCAAGAGGTCATGGGTTCGATTCTCACACGAGACACCACTTTGTGTGATCCACAAATTGTTGTTCCGAGTCTGGGTGTACTTTGTGTCCGTGACTTGTTGTTTGTAAAGTCTCCCGCAACACAGGGCTTGTACCCTACTGCGGGAAATGTCTTTAAAAAAAAATGTGTGGCACTCTGGGACTGCCGCGGTAAAGCTATTGCAGGGCATTTTTTATCAACTTATGCTATTATAATTATTTATTTGCGAGCTTCGTACAGTCGTACCATAAATCACGGTCATAATCACGATCACAGTTCAGATAATGTAAAGTTTTTATGAATAAAATTTATTATTATTATTATTATTATTATTAAATATAAACTATACACATATACATTAAGCGAACGCTCAGCCGAGCTACATTGTGGAGTGGGGTGTGTTCGGTTTTATTTTCGTTACGGAATTTCTTGATTCAGTCGCCACGCTCAAAGCCCGCGATAAAAGCTATGCAATAGCTTAGAAAAAAAATATGTAGGCGGTTCATTTTTCCTAGGTGATAAGAAACTTGAATCACTTTTCGACGTCCAAGTAATCTACTTTAAAACACAAATAACTAGCTTTTGAGAAATATTCAATGACTAATCACATCGACCCAAAACTTGTCGCGTGAAGAACTTAGAATAAAAGAAAACTAAGGCGTAAAACCTTTGAACTTCTAAGCCTTTATGAATTTAAAAATAAATGAAACACAAGCCCCTTTATAATATTTATAAACCTATACTATTTTTGGAAATTAAATACCTATCACCGAAAATTTAAAGTACCTATTTAAATAAGCGCGTACAAAAAATTAAGTAATGCTAACTTAATTAGGCTGTTAAGTGAAATTAGACATTTTTATGAAATGTTTTTACATTTCATAAAAGTGTCTAATTTTAGGAAACGCTCTTTATAAATGTTTGAGGAATTGAACATTACGACATCATAAGTTCCTATTATTAAATTATTTACTTTTAGTATTTACAAGTTTTATTGTAAACTGACAGTTATTTTTTAAGCCCTATTATTGCCTATTTAGTGCATATGACATAAGAGTAATTTATAAATATAGCCTTCTTCTTCTCAATTATGTTGGCAATTATCCTTCTAACTTCAGAAAATAAATTCACTGTAGCAAAATACATCTGTAAGTTCAGTTTTAATAGAATTACTCAGATATTCCCCTCAATTATTATCCCATTGAAAAACCGTCCGCGCCAAAAAGCCTCTTGAAGATGTCCGTATTTTCCTTAACCCTACGAGACCCTTTCTTACATAAACGTTACCCGGAAACAATCGGAACCTCCTGATTGATCACAGTATATATTATACTACGTATAACCCTTCCTATAAAAGACATAATCTATAATCGATATTCTCGACACCTAAACACCCACCAAATTTAAGAATTCACGACGCCCGAATAATGAAAATACGACACCATTTATCCCAGTTTTTGCCGGATAACTTCATTAGAGTGACTTTAAAGTAACTTTGTGAAAACATGGACTTTGATGGATAGGGGGTATAAACTCGAATGATACTGGGTATTATGAACGAAGTTTGTTCAGCGGATTCTCTTGTTTTATGAAATATGGACGGTTCTATCGACATTGACGATAATTTATCGAAATGTCACCGCCAGAGTGCAGGCGAGGTATTTAGTAAATGTCGTAACTAAATAGATGTTTGGATACAGTTTGTTTGTATATTTAGAATGGATTGAAGTGAAATTAGGGCTGCCCATATTTAAAATATCAGTGTTTTATTGTTATGGACTTGTACGATGAATACTATTTTCCTCATGAACCACTATTGTTGTCATAAGAATTAAACAGCCTGATTAATCATCTTTAAAACTAGAAAGTTTTCTTAAATAACAGACCGAATGGTTATATGGGACATTCATATAAACTAATGGTTAAACATATTCCAAATTCATGCGCGAACAATATCATTGACGCAGCTACGACTAGAGTTTGTTTTAATTTTTGAGTATAAGCTGGTTTTATCTGCTATCAGTAAGCTGACATTTTCACCGAACGTCTGAATTTTTTGGTAACCCTGAATGTAATGTCGACACCAGAAATAAATTAGGCAAATCATTGTGTGATCGAGCGTGTTCCAATGACGAAAATTAACTAATTTTAGATATGTTAATGGTAGATTGATCATTTAGTGTTGTAAAAACTAATGATTTTAAATGTATGTTGTATGTAATGCTTCTAGTAATATTTAACTAGTACCTAATGGAGAAATTGAGGCACTAATTTTGTTTAGATAATTAATAACTGACAGGTGTGTGAGGAAACCTATAATGTTAAAAACTTCTGAACCTACAACCTATCTATAGAACCTACAAATTATAGATCCTGGGAATAACTGTCATAATCGCCACGCTAGGCGAGCGGGTTGGCAATCGTAGTAAAGCTTCAAAGTACGCAGAGGACGCTGATGCCCGTCCCCCTGGTGTGAAATCTCTTAGTCGCCTTGATGACGCCCACAGGAGGAGACGGGGTGACATGGCGATTGGGATATGAAGTAAGATGGAGAAGACCAAGATGTTACGCGTTCAACACGTGTACAGCATATGTCTCATTTTATTCTTCATCAGTTCCCGTTGGATACATTTATTAATTTTGATCCCGTTTAAGAGTAGATTACGCGAAACAGGGATCAGTTCTCTCAAAAAAATATATAGAAAACCTAAATATTAGGACACAAAAAAATTGTGTCATTAGTCAAAGAGTTTTTCTTGTAGATGAAATAAAGAAATTTAAGGATATGTCTTAATATGATCCCTCAAATAAATATTGAAGTTGCGGAAAAATGCAAAAACGAGCATGTTCGTATTGTCATAGTCATGACGTTCGTAATCTAACATATGTACGAACGAATATTCTACTTTATTTTGACCTGCGCTCCTGCGCACTGTGAAGTAATGGTCGTGCGCGGAAGAGCGAGGCCGGCGATCGTGTGCTGTGTACGTAGCGCTAAATAAATAATTCTCTCAGTGTATGCCCCCTTATGTGTTTCCTACATTTCTAAAATAAAAATAAATCTATAATACACACATCAAAAGTGTCTAGGGATCAACATATATTTTTGCAATAACTTTTCTCCTGATTGATTTTATTTCTTTTATTTCTTTAAGGATTCATCAAATAAAGTGTTTTCGTTTGTCACAGTAACGATAAACCAAGTCACCTTTGCATTAATAAAGAAATTTGCCATTTTCCTAATAAAGGGATTTTTGACATTTGAACCACTAACATTAAAGTTCGAAAAAAAGACTGAAATAACAGTTTTCTTTAAAATTTTATTGGGTAACTTAAACAATTAATAATCCGTGTTTCTACCGCGAACACTAACAACACAAGAACATCGGTTTGGCATACTCAAAATGAGTTCATCCAAATCACGCTGTGGAATGGCCGCCCATGTTCGTTGCAACAACAAAAAAAGGTCTTCTTGCGACTGGATACCCTCCATATTCGGCAGAGCTCTTCTCTGTAGCATATACCATGCATGCTCAATCGGGTTCAAGTCTGGCGACTGAGCAGGCCAGGGCAGGACATTGATGTTACCTGCGGCGAGAGTCTGTCTTACAACTCTTGCGGTGTGCGGTCGTGCATTATCATGCATTAACTGAAATAAGGGACCGATTTGCACTTGTAGAGGAACGATGACGTCTGATACAATCGTCTCAGCATAAATTTGAGCGTTGAGGTTGCCTCTGATCCAAATCAACTCAGTTCTTCCGCCGATCCAAATACCCGCCCATACCATGATGGTTCCACCACTATAAGGATGGACTTCCTGGCAGGATTTTAATCGCTGTTGGCGTCCAGGGGTTCTCCAGTGTCGTATACGTCTTGTATCCGGTCTCATACCAAAACGAGACTCATCAGAAAAGCACACGAAACGCCATTGTTCTTCTGCCCAATTTCTGTGTTCAAGAGCCCATTGATATCGAATCCTACGATTGTGCATTGCTATAGGTGGTACCCGTAGCGGTCTTCGGGAATGAAGGTTCACTTCATGCAAGCGGTTTCTGACTGTTTGGTCGCTAATTAAGTTCCCTGAAGAGTGATGAAGCCTCACGGCTAACATCATGGCGGTTATTGTTGGACCTCTTCGAGTTAAGATTTGAATGTATCGGTCTTGTCTCCGTGTGGTGCAGCGATACCGTCCTCCATGGCGCTCAGCCACGGTACCAGTGCTTCGGTAACGTGTCCAAAGTCGACTGATAACACCCTGACTTGTATTCAGAGCTAAAGCCACAGTACGTTGCCGGGAACCAGCTTCTATCATTCCCACGGCTCTGAGCATTTCTTCCCTGCTTAAATGACGTCGCCGCTCCATAATAACGTTGGTTTTAATCAGTAGTAGGGAAACAGTAGCACTAATAATGTCTTCAATGCGTTGTATGTTTTTATAGGGAAAATATTGACAGCTGATTTTCATCTTTTACTCGAATTTGATTCACAGTTCCTGATTCAAATTATGAAATGCACCAAAAAGGATCCATATAAATTTATAAAATCATAAATTTATTACAAAGCCACATCTCAATCTCAAGAAATCCGCATAAAAATGCTTGATCCCTAGACACTTTTGATGTGTGTATAAACTAATATTAAAAACTGAAGAGTTTGTTTGTTTGAACGAGGCAATCTCAGGAACTACTGGTCCGAATTGAGAAAATCTTTTTCTGTTAGGTAGCCCATTTATCGAGGAAGGCTATATATATAACATTACGCTACGACCAATAGGAGCGGAGCAGTAATGAAAAATGTTGCAAAAACTGGGAAAATGCACGCATACGAATTTGCGCGGGACAGCTAGTAATATTATAAAGCTGAAGATTTTGTTCGTTTGAACGCGGTAACCTCAGGAACTCCTGATCCGAATTGAAAAATTCTTTAACTGTCGGATAGCACACTTATAGAGGAAGGCTATAGGCTATATAACATTACGCTACGGCCCATAGGAGAGATGCAAAAAGGGGGAAAATTTACGCATACGAAGTTGCGTGGGACAGCTAGTTGTAAAAATATGTCGACTTGTCCCTCACCACTGAAAATTTTTAATTTCCACACCTAACATGTAAAAATACATTCAATAAACCTCAAAAAAACGTTACCACTTTCTTTGGTTGGATAAAATAACAATAGAAGTGCCAAGAACAATCTACTTAAGCGATACCGTAGGCAGAACACTTACGAACATCTGCATAGATGAATTTAAAAGCGGACAAAGGTCCCAGAATTTAGTTAGAAAATAATATGTAACCTTCTCGTCCCTTAGCAGGCGTAGTTCTTGGTGAAACGTAATAAATAATAAACACTTCATGACAACGTGTTAGCTGGCTCGTGTCGTGCGTAGCTGTGTCACTATAGCACGAATATTAGTGTACATTATGGCCAATAAGATACGTTTAGTTTCACAAAATGACTTGGCCAGTGGTAAGGGGTGAGGCTTAATGTCACGTATGTATGTATGTTTATTTCTTTGGCACGCTCTAAAGTAATGGCTTTATGGAATTTATCTTGAGAGGCATCGTTAGATTCGTCTCAGTAGTGAGAGTGACACTGGGTACATCAAAATTAGAAAAAATAAAATGGCTGATTTTTTTATTTTTTATTTTCCACATATTTAGGTTCATTATCATCATCAGCCTATCGCAGTCCACTGCTAGACATACACTGCATAGGATACACTTCACCAATTGCACGCCACCAGCTCCTGCCAGCCGTTTTGCGTAAATCATCACTCTACCTGGCCTGAGAGCGTCCTACACTACGTTTGCCGAAACGTGGTCTCCACTCAAGAACTTGTTTACCCGTTTACAGTTGCCGGTTCTTAGGCTAATATAATATTTAGGTTATTAATTTTAAACAGTCTCAGTTTTTTGTTTTGTAATGTTTTAGATAGTTATTAACGCTGTCTTCCTGCCAAAGCTACCTTAGTATTTTTGAAAAGTTAATATTATTATTAAACGTTAAAAAATTTGATATTACTATCCTATTACATGATGTAACAAGAAATTGCAGAGTCCAAACACATTGTTTATTGTCTTAATGTACTATACTTTTGTATTGTAAGATTCATGGAGAGATCTATGACTCAGTGGTAACATAACTTTATCTTTGTCGGTGGCCAAGCGTATTCGAAAAATGTCACAGTACTCTTCGAGACACGACGTAGACCCCTTTAAGAGCATGTTTAGCCGTCGGTTTTGCCCTTAATTTTTCTCTGGTCTTGAAGTATTGCCGTCACATCGATCTATGAGAATAAGGGAAGAAAAAACATTGGTGCCTGTGCTACTATCTCCTGCGTACTGAAATCGTAAAATTAGGAATTAGGATGTTACTTTCGTATTTTCGTATTTGAGATGGGATTCAAACTAGCGCTCTATATGTGTCCTTATTTTACATAATAATAAACTACTATCAGTTTATTAAACGTGTAGAGAAAGACGTTTATGTTATCTTTGCCATATTTAAGAAGAGAATGTTATCGATAACTTATGTCAAGTAGCTAAGCTAAATTGCTTCCTAGAATGTTATCGCAAAAGTCATCTTCCGTAATATAATTTTAAATACACACAGTGCTCTAGTTTCCATATCATATTGCGTTAACTACTCAATTACTATACAAAAGTAAAGTGAAATTGGTGCTAGAATCTTTGACGTCATTCCCAGGCAGAACACGTTAGGTTTATTACGAATTAATAGGTACTCTCGCAATGTTTCACCTTTAGAGCCGTTTTATTCTAAGTGAAGAATAGTAGAATGCTTGTCATTGTTGCTAGATCAAACCTGTGTGATTTATGACACGAAAATATACAATTATAGTTTTTTCACGTTTGTTCTATTAGGTTATTTCCCCGCTCTGTTTATGTGTATTTCTTCAGCATGATCTTTAACTTAACTAGCTTGACAGATTTTAACTTGAAATGTGTCATGATGATCAGATTCTTTATATTTGTAGGAGTGACTTATGCAAACGACTGCCTCGGTGGCGCGGTGGAAGTGTATAAGACTGCTGCGCAAGAGGTCGTGGGTTCGATTCCTACAAGGGACACCACTTTGTGTGACCCATGAATTGTTGTTCCGAGTTTGGGTGAAGTTTGTGTAAAATGACGCAGTACAAGCCCTAAATCAGGGACTTTTGGAAGTTTTAATTCCCTAGAACGGGAGGTGTTTTTAAAAAAAAAAAAAATATTGTCTGGCTGCGTTGCATTGTATTCTCTTTAACTGATTTCTTATTTGATTTGTCTGCGTGTGATATATAATCGAACCTGTTTTTATGATTCGCAACTAAAGGCTCGTTTTGCAACAAATGAATTTCACCTACATAAAACGCCCTAAACCACGCATCATGTATGCCATATATGTATATATAACAGCGTACAGATAATTCATCAAGTAAGAAACTTTCACGCGAGCTTTAAATAATTGTCGTACATAGTGCAACACTTAATTGAGCAAGTGCTCATTGATAGTTGCACCGGATACGCCAATTATTTGCTAATGCACGTGCATTTGATATGTTATTAAAATATATATATTACGGGTCTTAATCGCGTGAATAATTTAAGGTAAAATATATAATGCATACGTGACCACGGCCGTTGCAATACGGTCGAAACGTCGGGCAATAAACAAGGTATTTTACCTTAAATTATTCACGCGATTAAGACCCGTAATAGATATATTTTAATAATGTGTACAAATCGCGAAAGTTTATCATCATTTGATATGTGTTATGCATTTTTCAACATCCATCGCGCGTAAGTACAGCAACATCAAACACGCGTACAGAACATTCAAGGAATAAAATATGTTATACTTGTCAACTTGTTAATTAGGTCAGTGTGCTTTTGCTTTCTATAATGCCGATCATAATGTAATGTACACTTGGCGACGAATTTGTTATTTGGCCGTCGCCCCAGTGTTAGATTGAGATTGTTATTTGTGTACTTTGGTGTGGTCCAATCCACGCACACGTAAGAACTTATAACTGTAAAAAGGATTAATAATTTCCGTATAAGTGAACTATATTGGAAGAAACATTGTTGGTCGAGTGATTTGCAGGCCAATCCGGCTCTATACAGCAGGTTTTAGAAATATATGTATGTTTATCAGTTGTCTGGTTGTGTGAGTTGTCCCAATATAATAAGTAACGCTACCCATTGGGATTTATTCTGGTAAGACGAACTCTGCCTTATTCCTTATCAGGATTCGTAGCTTATATTTCTATGCTTACCTACATGCTATAACGCCATATCTAGTATGAGCATAGGTATACATTGGATATAGTAATGTACCATTATTTCTCTACATCCCTCTTAAACGCGTACACAACCTACATAAAACATATCCTAAAACCCGCATCATGTACACCATATCTATAACAGAGTACACATAATTCATCAACTTAGCAACTTTCACAGGCAGGTAGTTCAAATTAGATGCTATCCAACTCCAAACACGAATAAACAACACCCTCTATTGTAACTAAAACGTCTAGCTATTATAATAATATGTGACATGGTTTACCCACTAAAGGTGCATTTAAATTTGGTCAGTTAACAATCCTAATTGGCGGCTCTTATCCGAACGGAATCTAATCATTGCCTACCCTCGTTCACGTTACGTGGTTATGTTAACTTAAATAGGGCCATAGAGGCCTTTTGAAATACTAGTGAGAACTATTGGATCTGTTCGTTTCGAAGTTTGTTACGCGAAACTTTATAACAATAAATTTTAGAGCATTCGTTCTTTTTAGGGTTCCGTACCTGAAAAGGAAAAAAGGGAACCCTTATAGGCTCTCTCGTGTTTCTCTCTGTCCGTCAGTCACAATCAATTTGCACCGTATCTATTAAACAGATAAAGTTCAAATTTGGTACTCATATGTGTTGCTGTGACCCAAACACAGACGCATAACGTAAATAGAAGAATTTGGAACTTAAGAGCCATTTTAGATTTCCTTATACACAACATATCAAATGAAAGGGCTTGTTGTAAGGATGTCTAATATCCCTACTAATATGTAAATGTGAATGTACGTTTGTTTGTTACGCTTTCACGCGAAAAGTATTCAACCGATCATCATGAAACTTTGTACACATATTCTTGGAGGTATTAGAATTTAAGTAACATATGATTATAAAAAAGGGGGAAATTTACGCAGACGAAGTTGCGCGGGACAGCTAGTATTTTTATATAATAATTAATTTAAAAGTTATTCGTGAAAAAATATGAAAACAGACCATCCCTCCCCCGTACTTACCTCCAAAGATACTGAGCATAATATTTTGGAAAAATATAATATATTTTATACTTCTTAATTTATAGATTACAGAGAAACCCTATTCTAGGGGCAAGACAATACATTAAAAAACCGTTATGAAAACGATGAAAACAAATGTAAGGCTTGGTGTACGGGTTTCAAATATTTATTTTATATATATATGTTAGTTATTTAAAAAGGTCATGAAATTCGATCCCCTCTCTCTTTGAAATTACAGAGTCAACAATTTTGATAGAAATTCTATAGTGTGAAAATAACGTGGTAAATAAACTGGCCTGTTGATCTAGTGGTCAGTGACCCTGATTGCCGAATTAGAGGTTGTGGGTTCGCTTCCCATCCAGGATAAGTCTATTCTACTATTTGACCCATTGAGGTTGATATATTGAATCTCAAGTCTTCTTTTTTTCGTGTAATGTGGGTCGCAATTTACCGTGGCCCGAAATGCTTCGTGTAACCACGGTTGATGAGTCGCCCTTTGCCAACTTGGTTGATACGGTGCCGTATGTCTAAATAAATACCTATGTTGATCGAACTATTTACATACTTATACCTCAGTGCGCAGAGTTCCACTCGCACTTGGCAGGTTTTTTTATTACCCGACTGTGAAGGATAATGTGTTTGACGTATATGTATGTGTGTTCCTTTGTGGCCTATATGGACCAAACGCGTGGGCCGACTTTGATGATTCATAAGTCAATCGATTCGTATAATCTTGCAATCGTCGCTAAAGACAAGACAGACGACATATTGAGATAGAGAAAAAAAATAAAGTCAATAAACTATGTCATGTGGGGTATCATCGTGTAGGTATTTTAAAATCATGATAAGGTTTCTTAAATAATTTTTCACTTAAAATGACCGTTTAGGATATATAGCGATTTAAAGTTTGTTACCAACTATTTTCATTCAAATTTTCAGTAGTTACATATTACGTTACGTTACGTCTTAATTACCTTAGCAGTAAAAAGTATAAAATTAAAAAAAAACAGTCGGAGGCTGGAGGAGGATTGAAGGTTATCTCGTTTCAATCTTTTTTAGGCAGACGGGTTTTTTGATTTTTTAATATAGGTATTATTTTACCTCTTACATTTAGCTTGTATGAAATACATAAGTATGATAAAGATAAGCCGTATGAATGCTACAAACAACCAAACAATACAGTCAGAAGAACTATGCATTTGTCTCACATTTAACAGTCATTATACAGAATGTGGTCAAATTTCAGCAGCGGATATCAGTATAGGACCGGATAGGGTATGTTATCAGTATTCCACCTACCATGGTGCCATAGCTGGTTGCATTATTATTACATACCTAATTATAGCATATTATTTTTGTCAAAATTCAGTAGTGAAAGGTGTATGGCGTAAGAATTATAGCTTCCCTGGTACAAAATTCGATTGGATTATTATGGCATAGATCTTTTTAAATCATGCTTTTTTAATTTATAACTTTATCACTCCTAAATAAACGAATGATGAAATAATAAATATTTTTTTAGGGTACTCCGATTTTGATAAAATTAGGAATGTGTACTCAGTATCATGGGCACATACCAACCCTTGAACCTTGAAAACACACCTTACACATTGTAAACCACATGTCCAACATACCTTCAAAAAGGTGGATCTCTGTTTGATCCATAGGTATGTGTTTAGACTGTGTAGTAGGTTCGTAACGGATTCGATTTATATGAAATTTTCTTTTTTTTTTCTACCAAATGTATAATTTGTGTTGTGTGCAGCGGCATCAACTTTAATCATATAGAATCACGTCAGAATGACGTTGTTGCGCGCACAAAACAGCGAATTTCGTATCCTCGGTCATGGCGTATCTAGGGGGGGCTAGACGGTTTTGCCTACCGAATTTCTCCTATAGTTTTCCCATTGCCTCGTCAAATGTCAATCGCCCCTAGTGACCCCCCCCCCCCCCACTAAGTTCTGTCTTCTAAGTTCTGTCTAGGGACTCTGGGTTATAAAACGCCAGAGTTATAGACAAAAACATTGGAGTTTGGACAAGAACAAGACAGTAAAAGCGGCGGAAACCTAATAGCTAAGGCATCGGTCTTCGGGCATCGGGCAATCGTAAGGTCGCAGGTTCAAATCGTACTCATTATACCACCGACGTGAACCCACTCTTAACACAAGCCATTGAGCTTAGCTAGAGGGGTTAACAGGAGTGCTAATAATGTAGGACAAAAAATCCTACATTGCTAGTTATACAAATACACGAAAAAAGTTACTCATCAAAAACAATTTCAACACGAGCGCGTTGTGGTCAAATGCAAGTATCAATCAATTAAAGAAACTTAACAAAAAGCTCTAATATATACCATTACACATGTGATACGCATAAAATGACCCCTAGACGATCTTCATATTTCATCAAAGGATTACAAAGTGCGTTGTCATAATCTTTGGGATAATAGTGCACGAAAGAAAATTGTAAGAACAAATTACGCCTCATTATTTTCTCTTTTGAAAACTTTTTGGTCCTTGCGTGTGTGTCCAAATTGATTACAGTGTATTATACTTATGATAGACTTCGATAAGTATAGTAATTTGTTTTACAAAGTTTGTTTATTATTAGGTTTTGTAGCTTTGATTGGATAAAAGTATGGTTCTCGTCTTGTGTCTGACCATACTCCTCGATAAGCATAACCGATTCGTGAAGGTGCATTCCTACTATGTCGTGACGGCAGATTATCGTTTCGTCTAAATGTCGTGACGACAGATTATCGTGTTGTCTAAATGTCGTGACGACAGATTATCGTGTCGTCTAAATGTCGTGACGACAGATTATCGTGTCGTCTAAATGTCGTGACGACAGATTATCGTGTCGTCTAAATGTCGTGACGACAGATTATCGTGTCGTCTAAATGTCGTGACGACAGATTATCGTGTGGTCTAAATGTCGCGACGACAGATTATCGTGTCGTCTAAATGTCGGGACGACAGATTATCGTGTCGTCTAAATGTCGGGACGACAGATTATCGTCTCGTCACATACAGGACGACACGATTAGCCATCGTTCTCGAATAGTTAAAGACGACAGTAATCCAACGATAAAATAGCGTGTTCCCACGACATAGTGGGAACACGTTGTCACTGGACATTAAAAATGTAGATTTTAACCCCTGACGTAAATAAAGGAGTGTCATCATAAAAATGACAGATGCGTACGTATATACAATCTTAAAATGTGTCCTACTAATACTGTCTTATAAATTAGAAAGTTTGGGTGTATATACATACGTATATTACTTAACTAGCTGTGGCAACTTCGTCTGGATCGGGGTAGTTCCTGAGATTACCGCGTTCAAACAAACAAACTCTTGAGCTTTATAATATTAGTATAGATTACGTCAGTACCACTGAATGAATCGGCATGAAAGATAAATTGCTGGACTCCACTGGTGACCGTAGAGCTAGCAGCTTCTTTGCACAACGTATCAGCATTGCTATACAGCGGTCAAATGCTATCATTATCATTTTTAGGGTTCTGTAGCCAAAATGGCAAAACGAAACCCTTATAGTTTCGCCATGTCCGTCCGTCCGTCCGCACGTTTGCTCAGAGAATGTTAGTGCTAGGAGGCTGTAATTTTGCATGGATACATATATTAGGTACTTAAGCCGACAAAGTTAATGAAAAAAAATCGAACAAATTCCACTGAAAAATATTATTAAGTAGATATAACGTTGTAAGTTTGAAACAAAAACAACAGAAAACACACTTCTATACGCCACATTATTCGGATGGAGGGGGGGGGGGGTACGGAACCCTACATTGTGCGTGGCCCAACATGCACTAGCCCGGTTTTTTAGATACATATTCGTTTTTATTTTAGTTTTATTTAATGTTAGTTGTTAGTTTAATTATAGGTACTTTTAATTAGTTTTATTCAATTTGTTAATTCAAATTATTTGTATTACTTAGTTAATCTAAATCTAACATCATATAGAATAAATTACAGTCTGGAATAGCTTATAAGTTACTAGCTATTTTCCACACTTTTCTACCAGAAAAATGTAAAAATTCCATGTCATTCTTTTGCGTAGAAATTTCAAATTTTACACTGTCGCAAGCAATATAGTTATGAATACAGGCCACTACACTATTGTTTAATGTAACGGTACAGTTACATTACTTTCCTTTACTTGTTCACTTGTGGCTCACAAAGTGAACCTATGCTTTCCCGTTGAATTTACCATGATGTAAATAAATCTAAATCTGGATTTAAAAAAAAAAAAATGTTTTTTTGTTTATTATTCGATTTAGCGATTCGATCGCTAATCTAGCAAACGGTAAGACTGTGTAGAAAACTGTTACAGTACAATATCTTTGTGCTGTATCTACAATCTCTACAATCTACATCACAATCATATGTTCCTTATCGCACGTTCAGTATCTATTAAATGTTTTTACTATCTGTTATCAACACGAAGTCGTTAGTATATAAGATGCACCTTTAGATAATTATAACCAGACTATACTACATCTTTTGTCTCATTTATACCTAATCATATACTGCCAAGAAGTTTGGCAAATTGGTGACCCCGACGAACGAATACGCAGCAAGAAACATGGCACAATCACCGTGCAAGGCGAACATAAATCAGCAAGGAACACTTGAAGTAGCTGCTGGCACCTCGGTTTTATCCCGCATTCCGGAATTTTGGAAAGACCAACCAAGATTATGGTTCACGCAACTAGAAGCCATATTAGCACCACAGAAGCAAGGAGACGAATACAAATACTGTACAGTAATAGCAAAATTATCCAAGGAAGAAATACTACAGGTTAGTGACCTAATCACTTCACCACCGACTACAGATAAATACAAAAACATCAAGGAACGTTTAATTGATTGTTACGAAGAAACAGAACAGCGACAGTTTCAAAAATTAATATCAGAGACAGAACTCGGTGATCAAAAACCTTCGCAGTTATTACGTCAAATGCGAGCCCTCGGGAGAGGAAAAATCAGTGACGAAACAATTAAACTACTATGGTTCAGGCTTTTACCAACATCAGTTACTACGGTTCTAGCAGTTACGGAAGACATGGAAATTGACAAACTGAGCCAAATTGCAGACAAAATAATAATGAATTCAAAAGTAACCGAAATATCAGCTGTTAGCAACGACACTTCAAACGACAACAATACAGCATGCATTTTAGCCCAGCTAGCAAAATTACAGATAGATATTGACGCAATTCAGCAAGGTCAATATGGCTATCGACCCAACACGCACAATCATTTCAAGAAACGTCAACAATTCCCGATTATGAGGCCGAGAACAAACTATAGAGGAGCAAATCAATTTTGTTACTACCACGAAAGATTCGGAAAATATGCAAAGAACTGCATTAAACCATGCGGTTGGAAACCAATGACTTACGTACGGAACCAGGGAAACGAATAAGAGCACAGACAACGGCGAAACTCTGTGCAATCCACCCATCCAATCGCCTCACCATTACCGACCGAAAAAGTGGTATGAAGTTTTTGATTGACACGGGCGCAAATATTTCAGTCATTAGCAAGCAACAGAGACATTCAATTTTACAAAATGAACAATACACACTATACGCTGCAAATGGGACTAAAATTAGGACTTACGGCGAGAAGACGCTTACCTTGAATTTAGGACTACAACGATGTTATAAATGGAATTTTGTAATCGCCGATGTTACACAACCAATAATTGGAGCAGATTTTCTAGAGCACTATAAACTATTAGTCGACATAGCAGGTCGCAAACTTATCGACAAAGTTACAGAGCTGACAACGCATGTAATTTCGGAAAAAGCGACACAACAAACAATTCGTACTATCGCAGTGGGAACGAATCCACGTATTACGCAACTTTTAAACAAATACGAAGACATCACGAAAGAGTCCTCTCTCCGCAATGCGCCCAAACATAAGATTGAACATCACATTATCACTACAGGACCACCCGTCGCAGCTCGGGCAAGACCATTACCTCCAGAAAAATACGACATAGCCAAAAAGGAATTTCAAAATATGATAGAACTCGGAATTTGCCGACCGTCAGATAGCCCATGGGCAAGCCCATTACATATGGTAAAAAAGAAAAATGGCGAGTGGAGGCCGTGCGGAGACTATCGAATGCTCAATAGCACGACAGTACCGGACAAATACCCACTACCAAGATTAACGGACTTTACATACATATTAGAAAATAAGAAGATACTAAGCAAGATAGATATACGTAAAGCATACCATTGTATTCCTGTTAAAGATATAGAAAAAACAGCCATCATCACACCTTTTGGACTTTTTGAGTACTTAAGAATGCCTTTCGGATTACGCAATGCGGCACAAACATTTCAACGATTCATGGATTCCTTATTTAGAGATTTAAACTACGTATTTATATTTGTAGACGACTGTCTCATTGCATCGGACAACGAAGATTTGCATTATCAGCATTTAGAAACGGTTTTCAAACGTTTACACGAGAATGGAATAACCATTAATCACGAAAAATGCGAATTTCTCAGAAGGGAAATAGATTTCTTAGGTTATCATATAACGAGCCAAGGAATACACCCTACCGAAGAAAATTACAAAGCAATCATGGAATTTCCCAAACCGAAAACAATTCAAGAATTAAGAAGATTTTTGGGCATGGTCAATTTCTACAGAAGTAATATTCCACGCGCAGCGGAAAATCAAAGAATTTTAAACGAATATCTACATGGTTCAAAAAAGAACGATAATTCACCTGTTCCTTGGACAACGGAAGCAGACAAAGCTTACGAAAAATGCAAGGAAAGCATGAAAAACGCAGTGTTAACAGCGCATCCTTCCCGCAACGCATCACTAGCGCTCATGACCGACGCTAGTGCTACTTGCGTTGGTGGAGTTTTACAACAAAAATCCGGACGCAATTGGGAACCATTAGGATTTTTTTCACAAAAATTGAGCGAAACTCAACAAAAATATTCTACGTTTGACAGAGAGCTGTTAGGAATATACATGGCCGTCAAACATTTTCACAGATTAATCGAGGGAAGAGAATTTACAATATTTACGGATCACCGACCTTTGACATACGCATTCTCCCAAAAACCATCATCAAACGATACACCGCGACGGGTCCGGCAGTTAGATTTCATTTCACAATACAGTACCAACATTCAACACATAAGCGGACGTGACAATATTACCGCCGATGCCTTATCTCGAATAGAGGAAATATACGTGCCATCACCTATCGATTACGCTGAATTGGAAAAATGTCAATCAACAGATAATGAACTAAGTAAATTACATGACAATAAAAGATTAAAATTCAAAAATATTACGCTTCCGGGTTCCACAATAAACATCACCTGCGACACATCTACTGGAAAAAGCCGCCCCTACTTACCAAAGCATTTTCGCAAACAAATTTTCGATACCATTCATGGTATGAGCCATCCAGGAAAAAGAACTACGAGAAAAATGATAACCCAAAGGTATTTATGGCCGTATATGAACAAAGATATCAATAATTGGTGTAGATCATGTATAGCCTGCCAAAAATCAAAAATACAACGACATACGATATCACCTCCTGGTACATTTATGACAGCGCAACGTTTTGAACATTTACATATTGACATCGTCGGACCACTTCCGATTTCACAAGGGAAGAGATATTTAATCACAATCATAGATCGTTGTACGTCATGGCCCGAAATATTTCCGGTAGAAGATATAACTGCAGAAACAGTAGCCAAGACACTTTTCGAAGGATGGATTACTCGTTTTGGATGCCCATTGCGCATTACTACGGATCAAGGCCGACAGTTTGAATCAAGAATATTTGAGTCACTCTCACAATTTTTGGGAATACATAAAATTAGGACAACACCTTATCATCCACAATCCAATGGAGTGATAGAGAGATTTCATAGAACTTTAAAGGCGGCGTTAATGACAAGAGAATCCAACGAAAATTGGTTAAAAGAAATTCCAACAGTTTTACTCGGGTTGCGGAGTAGCTTGCGAGAAGACACAGGTTATAGTTCAGCAGAGATGACATATGGAACGCCAATACGACTCCCTGGAGGATTTTTTGAGTCATCAGCAGCACAGTTATCAACGTACGAAGAGTTTGTAAAACAAATTCAAAAGGACATCACACAAATGACATCAATTCCGAAAAGAAAAAAACACAATCAAGCTATATTTGTGCATCCCGAACTCAAAGAATGCTCACACGTATTTGTTCGGTGTGATAGAATTAAGAAAGCCCTGACACCGCCGTATGAAGGACCCTACCCAGTAATTAGTAAAACAGATAAAACATTTTGCATTAGAATTAGGGATAAAGAGACAGTGATATCAATTGATAGATTGAAACCAGCTTTCATGATCAATGACGAATCAAACTACGTGCCAGATTCAAAGGATTGCGACAGGCATTCACACACGTACACTACACGATCGGGACGTAAAGTAAAGCCAGTAGTACGTCTATAAAAAATCGCTGATATAAGCAAGCTATTCGTATATATAGGTATATTAACATAGATCTTAACATATACCATTAATTTACAACTAAGCGAACCAACTCCGTAACCTGATCCAGGAGGACTTACGGTGGACAAGAAATGTTGCAATGGGACAGATTATTTTAACAATCGGCGTGATCCTAATTTACGGCATAATGAAAACACTGGACAGAAGAATGAAGAGTTTAACGAAAAAAAAAAATAATAAACACTCGTGCAACAGCTGAGTCAAAATTACAGACGTCAGCAAATCACACCACAACAGGCGTCATCAAATTCCACCGCGTACAATAGCATTATTATTTATATACATCAGCAAATAACTAGTAAGGTCTAGGTCAAATTTATATTTTACAATATAAATTAATTATATGGTAATAGTGTTTACACACTATTACCATAAATTTTTTAAAGGGGGGTGTACTGTTACAGTACAATATCTTTGTGCTGTATCTACAATCTCTACAATCTACATCACAATCATATGTTCCTTATCGCACGTTCAGTATCTATTAAATGTTTTTACTATCTGTTATCAACACGAAGTCGTTAGTATATAAGATGCACCTTTAGATAATTATAACCAGACTATACTACATCTTTTGTCTCATTTATACCTAATCATATACTGCCAAGAAGTTTGGCAAAAAAACGAAATAAAATGGCTGATTTTATTTTTGAGAATTTGACGTTTGCGGCGGAGGCCATTGACATTTTTTTTTATTTTTTTGCGGATGATCGTTGGTGTCGCCATCTTGTAGACGTTAGCGAATTCGCCACGGAGCGAATTAACCTTGCCTAAACCCCCTGGACTGATTGTTACATCATGTATTCAATTGTGATAATTTTATTTTATTTTAGTATTCAATTTATAGTGAACAAATAAAAGTGACAGTGCTTTAAATTTACACAAGAACAAAGTGTTTTCATGTTATCAGACTCTAAGAAAGTGCAACAGACATTACTCTTAGTTATAAAATTAGTGTAAACATCTAAAATTAAGTTAGAGTAAAATTGCTTATTAGCCTTATAGGCTAGATCGTAATGAATTGTAAGGAACTATGTTCTTTATACCCAAGAATTAAAAAAATGTTTGATTAAATAGATAAAATGATATGATTTTCGATATTCATTGAAAGAGAAAGGCGTGTTTCAAAATAATATTATTTGGCTTATTGTAATTAAGTTCTTTAAACAAATTTCGAACTCGGTTTAATATTTTTAGAGACCCAGGAAACATAGTGCATATAGTCAAAAGGGCCGGAAATCCACCAAACTCGAGAGAGATTAGGCAAAGTACCAATAGCTACGCCATACACGCTACGATTTACCGGAGATGCTGAGCTGTGCAGGTTTGCAGCACTGTGCGGCATTCGGCATTCATTTACTAATGAATGACATATGCCGCTGTCGAATGAACACATTTTTTAACGCTTACATTGCAAACGCTGGCTGAACCCCACGAGATAGATCAAAATAATGTATTATAGTATTGTACATCTTAAAAAGGTCTACAGAAAAGTCCGCAATGGCATATGTCTATCTCTTAGGGATAACTCACAATAACCATTTTTTATCTTTTACTTTTTATGAGAATAATGCAGCATTAATCCTTATTCAATTGAGTACCTTAAATACATTGTGCATTTAATATAGATCAATGTGGCTCTTTACAGCATGTAATTTAAATGAATATTTTCGATGCAATTGCAGATTAAAATTCAGGGACCTAGCGGTCGCGGCGGTACCGGGCCGGGGGCCGCCGGCGGCGCGTGCCTTTATTTAACGCGTAGAAGGCCGGGCTTCGCCCTAAAGCACTCAATAATTAGCAGCGATCGCACGCGTTTATCAGGGCTCTCTAGCGAGGAATATAACAATCTAAGGCTGCCTCTGTGGCGCGGTGGGAGTGTGCCCGACTGCTACGCAAGAGGTCGTGTGTTCGATTCCCACCCAGGATAAAACTTTGTGTGATGAGCACGATGGTTTATTCTGTATTTAGAAATTTATTTATCAGTTGTCTGGTTGCCATAGTACAAGCTCTATTTAGTTTGGTATTAAATGACGTTGTGTGAGTTGTCCCAAGATATTATTATTATTATCTATACTAATATTATAAAAAGGAAAGATTTGTATTTTTGTATGTAACGAATAAATTCAAAAATTACTGCACCGATTTCAAAAAAGTCATTCATTTATAAAAAGCTGCATTATAGGGAAGTAACAAAGACTTTATTTTAATTCTAAAATAATAGAGATTATTACGAAAACGTTTAGTAGAGAAAAGTCCGAGCGATGCCGGAGCCGTCTTTTATTAATTAATTTTTGGCACCCCTATCTAACCGCCCTAGGCTCAGACCTACTGTATCTTAGAGCTAATCCGTCACTAGCGCTACCCAACCTGTGCACCTCCTCTTCCTATGTCCTCTCAGGTACACCGTAGCATGTATGGTCTTAAGTCGCTCTCCAAGACACGGAGGGGTGTATTGTTATGTTAAGACTTAAGTGTTTAGCTTATGAGAATAACCTTTTGAGTAGGAAAGTAACACATCATGGGAAACACGAAGGCTTCAGTCCACATGGCCGTCAGTGGCTCGTATATCAGCTAAACAGAAAGTAGTACTCGTGCGGCTGATATAACAGGTAGTACGATCCTATACGACAAGGTTGTAAATAGCGGCATTAAGTTTAAATCTTTTGAATTACTTAAACATTTTGACGTTTGAGAACGATAGCTTATGAAATAGTTCAACAAAAAAGGTTAGGTCGCAAATTTTGTCTAAAATGTTTACCTGCTTTTTTATAATATATTCATCAGTGTGTTCCTCGTTGCACTTGTGAGTGAACTAAGTGTTGTTGATGTACTGGATGTAATATCGTAAGTTTAATAGTTTCATTCTTAGATTATTAAACATCAAAATGAACTTTAACAAGTATACATCACAATAAAATCCACATACTATCTATACTTCTATACTCGTACTATCCCTATCCCTACTAATATATAAATGTGAATGTAAGTTTGTTTGTTAAGCTTTCACGCAAAAACTACCCAACCGATCATCATGAAATGTTGTACACATATTTTTGGAGGTATTAGAAGTAACATAGGATAATAAAAAAAGGGAAAAATTTACGCAGACGAAGTTGCGCGGGACAGCTAGTAAATATTATAAAGAGGAAAGATTTGATTGTATTGAAAAGGCTCCGAAACTACTGGGCGGATTTGAAAAATTCTTTCATCGTTGTGAAGCTACACTAACCCTGGGTGACATAGGCTATTTTTATCCCTGTTTTCCCACTGGAACGGGAACTACGCGGGAGAAACCGCGAGGCGTCCGCCAGTAGTTTATAAACATAAATTGCACACATACACATCGAGTTCGCGGGAGGCGGGACGTACAAGCATCATGTCTTTAGTATTAAAAGACGGCCAAGTGGCTAAATGAAAAACAGAAAGAAAGAAACTTGATTGAAATGGCAAGCAATTTAAAAATTAAAACAAAAACCGCCTCAAAAGGGCAGAAACCAGATACTCTTCATATTTAACATGCAGGTGGGGGCATGATATTAAGTTTAAGAGAATTAATTTATGCCTCCGATTATTTAGTAATTTTTAGTCGTTGTAAGATACAAAGTGATTTAATAAAAAATATTTGTTTTATTATTAACGTTGTTTTTTACCTGACGTGTAGGGTTATTCTATGATTTGTCATTCAAAACTTTTTTTTAAAATAAAAGATATATATATTTTTTCGAAGTCGCCTTTTAAAGCCCTTTGATTTGATACCCTACTCAAGGGTACCACAAAATATTACATGCACATAAAAGCGCATTAAATCCGCCATTTTGTTTTTTTAAGAATTCTATGAACCCAGTGTCACTGGGTACAGAGAATTCTTAAATATATATACAAGTCATACACATAACCTCTCCTCTGCAGTCTGGTAAAAAATACATGAGCGTTTATTTTTTTAATTCTTTATAGATAGTTATTATGTAACGCGGAAGGCGTAATTTTATTAAAAATATATAAAGCTAGTCAATTAAAGACACCAATCTCTAAATAGTATAAAGTAATGCAGCTGTATTTGTCTGTCTTACTCTCCACCAACTTTAATTAAATCTCTAGACAAATTTTATTACGATTTTCACTATCATTATAGGTTTTTTGGGAAAGAAGGTAACATTTATTAGTGTCCTTCTAGATTAAAGAGAAAAATCCATGCGAGCTAGGGTTGGAAAAGGCGCACACCAAATCGATTCTTGACTTAGGAAACGACTTTTAGTGTTTCTTGACTTTTGTGTTATAACAATACACATTCAGATACTTTGTATACTTTCAGAAAGAAAAATATGTTTGACAGACAGATGGTACAGATAAACATTAAAATAAACCGACAAAATTTGGGTGGTAGCTACCAACATATGTACGTGTAGCCGTGTTACGGGTTTGCGGTAAATTTATGCGGTTTTTATCAAAATACAGAAAATATGAGGGTGATTCATAATTTATTTTGCTAACGGTCGTTTTAGTTTTTATGTTGAAGAGAGGGAGACCAGGAGAGTTCTTTTGGAACTTATGAAATTGTAAGTATTGACTAATAAAATACATATTTGGAAACCTGTTTTCGTTTTAATTTCATTAAAATACAAATTTTATTTTAAATGTGTTTTGCCGTGAATTTACTGCTACACAATGTTATTAAAACACTTGGAATTTCACAGACACAACACTTTATAGATTTTAAAATTCACACGTTAGATACTCATCTGGTAACTAATTTTATAGCAGCTCTCAGAAATGAATGATTTTTTGTTTTTAAATTATCTTTTGATATTGTGTGCTTTCGATGTAAAATTGCCATTTTGATTGACATGCCGTTTCAACCTTACGTCTCAATTCTCCGTTTTGAATCACCATTTTGATTTGTGGAACTAAAGAAAAAACATTTTTTTAGCCAAATCATTAATAGCAAAAAGCCGTAAAATTACGTTTTATTACGAAAATACGCAAATTTTATAACAACTCTCAGAAATGAATGAAGTTTTGTTTCTGTTGATGTAAAATTGCTTAAAAATTTATAAATTTTTATTGAAATACCTAATGATTCTTCAATTACACGTCTTTTTTTGTCGAACTAAAGAAATTAACATTGTTTGTTTAGTCAAATTATTATCAACAAAAAAAACATAAAATAACTGACCTCCAAAAATTGAGGGCTAAAATTAAGACGACCGAAAACAAATATTATTAAATGATTACAAAAACAAACAGACGTGTTATTGTCTACGGAATAACACCTAGCGCACACTGTCGCATTTCCGGACATAACTTTAGCGAAATGCGACCATTAAAATAAGCTTTAAAATAATCCGCTCACATTTTCAAAGACATACTGCGAACGGTGTTTGGTCGCAGATGTTCCCTGAACAGAAAACTTTGAAAATGCCTTTTTATTTTCCAATGAAGTTATTTTTATGTTTATATTTAAGTGTTCGATGTTCAAGTGTGTAGAATAGTTGTTTTTTTTTCATTGTAAAGTAGCTCCTAGAACGTTATACGATGTTTTAGTCTTAAAATATTAAAAGCAGCCACAAGAGCCAATAAAACTTAACAATTTTCTATTATCGAAATGTTTTCTTGATTCGGACTTTTTGAACCGGACCTAACTGGGTTAAATTGACTAAAACAGCTTAAATGAACGAAGTTAATCAAATTTCTCTACTATTTACAAAAATATGAGAATATTCTTGAATGCGAATATGTAACAATTTTACCATCCTATCTTCTTTTACATTATTTACAACTAACTAATTATTTATATATATTCACAAAATAACAAAACCAAATAACTCAAAAAAGGCATGACCCATTTACACGTCGAAATATTCTTCCCCATCGATGTCAACTGGTAACGTACCCAGAAGGCTGGCAGCATTGCCACATTGATTGGCAATGCTTATTCTTTGTGCAAAGAAAAAATCCAGCTCTCTAGTCACGTGAAGAACTGATAAGCTGATTTATCCTATCTTCTTAAATGTAACTCGAGGACCATATTATTATTTTGACTTTCTACAGAATTAATATGGGTACAAAGAACAGAACGAAGGTACGCGTAAATAAATATTTTCCCACCTGTTTTCTTTGATACAATACTCATGATTATTTTTTATGTGTCTTTGATCTTAAAACGATTAATGTATATTGAAAGCATACAACTTTCAAATTGAAATTTTCTTCATGACGAAACAAGAAATCAACAGATAAATATAGGCAGGCAACGTCTTGAGAGCCCATCGTGTTCGCAATCGACATGTGTTTCTGTAATGTACCATGAAATTGGCTAGCTATTGGAATTGAAACACGAACAAAACTCCCAATAAAATTGTGAGAAGACGTTGTTTCTACATGTAAAAGCACTTTCTGTGTTTTTCTACAACGCTCCATTTGTTTGTGTACTAACAAAGTAACAGCGTTTAGAGAAGTTTTTCTCACCAGGTGATTTAAGAAACTGTTTTACCAGACCGTAAAATTTAGGACAACAGCTTTTGGATTTTTTTTCTCGGTATGTGTTCAAGCCACGTTAGTGTGGGGTCATGGTTAGTGAGTATATTACACTGCGTGGTCAGCAGGAAGGACGAAACTTCTCATTTGAGACTTATGAACTAATGTCTTAAATGAGGATAATAAAAAAAATCAGTGTTCTTGTGAGCTCGGCGTGGAAGTTGAATTGGCACGTGGCGTAGCTGGATGTATAGTATTTTCATTCTGAGGAACGATACCCTAAAAACACATAGACAGCCCTGAGTCCAATCTGCGGCTGGGGTTGTCTCTGAAGGTGATTTGCATGGTAATACCCACCCCATCTTACCCTGTCTACCTCTGTAGGGTACATTAGCTAAGATAAATAAACGGGGTTAAAAATTAAAAAAAAACATATATTCACCAATACACACGTCACACCTTAGCCTATCTGGTTGATTACGGCTCGAAAACCGAGGGTGCAAATGGCAAGCTTTTAACAAATTCTTATAGGAACTTTGACTGCCTCTGTGGTGTAGTGGGAGTGTGTCCGACTGCTGCGCAAGAGGTTATGGGTTCAATTCCCACACGCGACACCACTTTGTGTGATCTACAAATTGTTATTGTCTGGGTGCACTTTATGTCCGTGACTTGTATGTTTGTAATATACCCTGCGACACAGGATTTGTTCCCTACTGCGGGTGTCGTTTTTCTCGGAACACCTTTGGTTTAAAATAGTCCAGAATCCGTTACCGAGATACCACGAATTCTACGTGTTCCTTGAGCCGGCGTCGTGTATTCTCAATGACTTACCTTTTGTACTCTTAACATCTTTAATTACGGCTTGTAAATTCTCGAAATGGAGGCCAAAGTTCCAGTATTTTGAAAGGGGTTCAAATCGCAGTAAGTATTTTTGAAAGGCAAGTTCTGTCATTTTATTATTATTATCACGTATACGCATATTATTATGAATTATATAATTTGCATGATCACTTCCCGGCCGGTACACAACACGTACACCATTAACAATAGCAATTCAATCAATTGTGTCATTATCTGGCAAGGTATTAATTATCTTGTTGATAGGCATCGAATTAACATCTCAATGCTAATTGGCATATGTTATTGTAAACTGGATGTACATTCAAGTTAAAAATGGCAAATACCCTTTAAGTACAGTATACACATGTCAGAAGCTGGCACGCTTGCATAACAGCTTCTTGTATGTGCTACTTACTTGATTGTACTTACAGCAGCTCCTTAGCTGTAATGCCAGTTACATGTGTGTGTTTTTACACCTTATCCGTTTTTTTTCGCGGCTAGTTGAGCGATTTAAAAAAAATATATAATTTGATTTCTGAACCCAAAAATGCTTTATTCCCTTGAAAAATCTGCAAAAAATCTACAGAGTCTGTAATAACCTCGTCATGAGACCCTTTAGGATTCGACCAACTGGCTTGTATTGTGACTAATAATAATCGATTATTTGCCCTATAAAATGATATGAAAAAAGAAAAGTCAGTTCAGTATTTCTGTACTAAGTAATCAGGGTCATAGGAAGATCCAGGAGGGACATGGGGCCACGTGCCCCTTCAGACGGTTGTTTTGTGTAATATCGAATTTCTTGCCCATCCTCCCCCCTCCAGAATGTATATTTTATGGCTGCCAACCCCCCTCGTTCCTTCAACTCAAACTTGACCGATGTCAGATAGGAGAACGATATGCACCCCCTCCCCCCGTCGTAAGCATATAAGATCCGGCACTGCCATTTGTCTCTCGTGAATGAATTAAATCCTGGATCCGCCCCTGATCAGGGTTATAATAGTCATGCAATTTATTGTGCGTAACTGGCAAATTACAATTGGAGGTACATTTTTATTTTATATGGGTCTTAATCGCGTGAATAAATTAGGGTAAAATACTTTGTTTATTGCCCGACGTTAGTCAACCTGTGTGAGTTAGTCTTTCCGTGACCACGACCGTTGCAATACGGTTGAAACATCGGGCAATAAATAAAGTAGGTATTTTACCTTAAATTATTCACGCGATTAAGACCCGTAGCTTATATAAATTTATAATGTGTACAAATTGCGAAAGTTTATCAACAGTATGTACATTACAACTAGCTGTTATGCAAGTATACCGGCTACTGGCATGGGTATTCCTGCTCTTGAGTCTTCTAATACTTTTTACTAACAAGAAATGTGTTAAGTTACTTAGCGACAAAACTCACAAACAAATCGTACCAACAGCTGCACATTACATAAACGTATAAGCCTTATTTTAAATAACTTATTTCAAACCTTATCCAGAATAGCGCTGAATTTTCCTTCGGATAGCACAAGAAAGCGCTGGAGCGGCTAACATTCACATCTGTGTTCCGCACCTTCTGCATTCAAGTTTTATAGCAATAATTACACAGATTATAAAGGAAAACGTCTTTGTTATGCTCTCTCTTCTCTTTTTAACAACCCGTTACTGATAAAGACAGAAATAAGGGAGTTAATCCGTTTACGCGCCACTTGGGAGACAATAGAACCATGGAGGGTTTTAGGCGAAAATGGTGCGAGTTTTGTTATAATTATTGATGCTTAAGGTCTAATATTGGATAGCAATAAATTCGGGATAGATTTTTAGGATGCTGAAGCGATAATTGTTACGTAACCAACGTTTTATAATTTGAAAGCTAATAAAACGTTTCATTATCGATATAAAATTGTGATAAATTTATCTTTAATTTACGTAATGTATTACAAAAGGGTGTTAAAATCCTGATGCAAAAAGATAGGTGTTATAAGTTTAACGTGTATATCTGTGTGTCTGTTTGTGGTATCGTAACCGCAATCAAAAACGGTGATTCTCTGTTTGACCCGTATGTGTACGTGAGTATGTATGTTCGCGATTTTCTCAAAAGCTAGTGATCCGATTTAGATGAGATTTTCGCTATTCGACTGCAATTTTTTCTGGGAAGGTTTTAGTGTATTATACGTTGTCCTAGCTTATAAAACACCAGAGATATAGACTAAAACTAGGAGTGAGTCATCAAAATTTACATTCGGTCATGTGCTTGATTTTTTTTTCTTGATATCTTTTTAAATTAGGTACATGTAGGCGGTTTATTTTTGTTAAAAAAGTTATTTACTTTGGTTATTTCTTCAAACTGTGGATATATTTTGATCCAAATTACTTTTAACAGCACCACGATGTCAACAAGCTCACTGCTCGGTGAATAAAAAAGTACCAAGTATTATTTAGGTTTTTTGAAACTGTAGATGAGTTTTAAAAACGGAACCAATCTATGTATTATATAAAAGGAGAAGCTGACTGACTGAAACATGGGTTCCTTTTAAATGTTTATAAACTTTTGCGATTTGTACACATTATGAAGCCGAAGATAGAACACAGTGGCGTGCAATTGGAGAGGCCTATGTCCAACAGTGGACTGCGATAGGCTGATGATGACACATTATGAACATATATTACGGGTCTTAATCGCGTGAATAATTTAAGATATAATACCTTTTTAAGGTAAGGTATTTATATATATATTTAACGTAATTGGGGCTCCAAGTTTATTACACCAATTTTACACTTTTTGAAGTTACAGATTCGTACTGGTGAGAAGGAAACAGCTTGTGTAGCAATATACTTACTGGGAGTACTCTGTGTGGCAGTGGCCATGGTTTTCATAAAAACATTAGTATGTGTTCTTGATCAAATTTTATTTAAACTGACCCAGTGCTTTCTATCCTATAGTAGGTATTCACGCTTCTTTCAAATAAATAAAAGAATATCTTAAACATTATGAAATAGGTTGGTACTATTCTATCCTTAAGTTACTTAAGTTGCAAAATATATAAGCGGCGGTAGCCTAATGGCTAAGGCCTGTGTAGTGTCTGCTACGCAAGAGGTTGTGGGTTCGATCCCCACCCAGGATAAAACTTTGTGTGATGAGCATGATGGTTTAATCTGTGTCTGGGTGTTATTTATCTAGTATAATATGTATGTATTTAGAAACATATAAGTATGTTTATCGGTTGTCTGGTTTCCATAGTACAAACTCTGCTTAGTTTGGGATCAGATAGCATCAGATAGCAGTTGTCCCAAGATATTATTAATAAAGGTCTCGCAATCGTGATGAGGGTTCGAATTCATTCCTAACACAAGCCATAGGGACCACAATCCCACATTGTAAAAAATGTTAAGCGAATACCAAATTATTTAGTTTAATTTTTTAAAACAGAATAAACCAGTTAGTTTATGAAGTACGCCCGTTTAATTCTTGAACCCAGGTTAATACAAGCAATGTAGTTGCGTACTTTAAAGGGTATAGTCTTATCACGAGACATAATGTAGAAATTATCTTCTAACTTTTTAAGTAGCCCTTCTAGTAGTAGGAGTTAAGAGATACCTTCTGGTTGATGTCTTGATTAACGTCATTTTAAAACATCTACTTAAGTCGCTTATCAGAAGCAATATTTAAAATCATCAAGGCTCTAAAATGAATGGGTGAAGCCTTGAAGCTTAATTTTTTTAAAGTTTTGAACAATTATCTGTTTTTATGCAATGATTCGAAACAAATGCACATCTCTGGTGCAGAGTTAGGGCCAGCCCGAACAGTATTCTGAAAATGATTGCTCTAAGACTGGATTGCCCATACATGAATCGGTGTGACCGTATTCATATGGAGTACATCTGGTAGTATTTTTAGATTATGTTTTATTACTAACATTAGTATTTAAGGTGTTTGTTATATTTCAATATTGTTTTACTAATACTAAATGGATCAATGGTCTGAATAAATGATATTATTATTATTTAACAGACTTTACCAAAGGAGGTTCTCTGTTTGTCGTGTACGTACATATGTTCGTGATTTTCTTAAAAGCTTCTTATATTATTATAAGGGAGTTTTCACTATTCGACAGCGTATTTTTCTGGGAAGGTTTTAGTGTATAAAACATTCTCTTAATAGGTTAGAAGGCAACTGAATTATAGACTAAAATACAAGAAAGAAAGAAAAGTACATTTATTTCGGACTGTGCCAACAGATGCAACAACATGAGTACAAAAAGAAATATGCATAAACAAAAAAATAAAAATAAAAAACGCACATAACAAATTATAATAGGATAGTAGGCACCGTATGCTACTCCGCAAGCTGGTGCCGAAAAGGTCACCACCTCAGCTTAAGCTAGGTTTTACACCTCGGAGGTGGGCGCGGCTGTTGTTCGAATGCGTTCGAAGAACACCGCCCCTGGGCCGGATGGGATTCCCGCCCGGGTGTTGGCCCTGACCCTCGACCACATAGGGGACCGCCTCAGGGGACTGTTCGACGTGTGCCTGGCGTTCGGACGGTTCCCTGACTGCTGGAAGGCAGGGAAGCTGGTGCTCCTTCCGAAGCCGGGACGGGCTCCCGACTTTTGTGGCCTACAGGCCTATCGTGTTGCTGGACGAGGCGGGGAAGTTGCTGGAGAGGATTCTCGCTACCCGCATCGTCCGGCATTTGAACGAGGTCGGCCCCGATCTGTCGAACGCTCAGTATGGCTTTCGTGCTGGGCGCTCGACAATTGGGGCCATTCTGCGCTTGAGGGCCGCATCGGAGGAGGCCGTCGCCGGTGGAGGAATGATGTTGGCGATATCGCTCGATATCGCCAACGCCTTCGGGTCTCTGCCATTCAGCTGCATCAGAGAGGCGCTCCGGTATCATGGAGTGCCCGCGTACCTGAGGCAGCTAGTGGCAGACTACCTCGAAGGCTGAAGGATTCTGTACGAGGACCGAGAGGGTGAGGTAATGCGCAGGGACGTCTCGTGCGGTGTTCCACAGGGCTCTGTCTTGGGGCCCCTCTTGTGGAACATTGGCTACGACTGGGCCCTGCGGTGTGGCTTCCCCCCCGGGATAGGGGTCATCTGCTATGCGGATGACACCCTCATCACGGCCCGGGGTGGGAATTTTGAGGAGGCGGCGCGCCTGGCCAACATAGGGATTTCCCGAATGGTCGGGCGCATCGAGGCGCTGGGGCTTAGGGTGGCCCTTTCCAAGACGGAGGCCCTATTATTCCATGGGCCCCGTCGCGGTCCACCTGCTGGCGCCTCGATTGCCGTCGGCTCGGTCCTCGTACAGGTCCGGGCCCAGATAAAGTATCTGGGCCTAGCGGTAGACGGGCGGTGGCTCTTTGACGAGCACTTCCGCATTTTGGCGCCCAAGCTCGAGGCTACGGCGACCGCGCTGGGTAGGCTGTTGCCGAACCTGGGCGGGCCTAGTGCCTCGAGCAGACGGTTGTACACGGGGGTGGTGCGGTCAATGGCTCTGTACGGCGCACCCGTGTGGGCGGCATCCCTGACCGCCCAGAATAGGGTCCGCTTAGGGAGACCCCAGCGGACCATGGCAGTCAGGGCCATACGCGGATACCGCACGGTGTCTGCAGAGGCGGCGTGTGCATTGGCCGGCACACCCCCGTGGGATTTGGAGGCGGAAGTGCTCGCCGAAGTGTATCGGCGGGCGGTGGCTGTTCGGGCAGGGGGTTCGGTGCCTCTGCCCGAGGAGCTACGCGCTTGGCGCGGTGAGGCACACCGGGCAATCATGGCCCGGTGGCAGGGCCGGCTGGAGGCTCCACGGGCAGGTGTTCGAACCGTGGAGGCGCTCCAGCCGGTCCTGGAGGAGTGGGCGGGGCGGCAGCATGGGACCCTTTCCTTCCGGCTAGTGCAGGTCCTTTCCGGGCACGGGTGCTTCGGGAAGTACCTGCACACGGTTGCTAGGAGGGAACCGAGTCCCGCCTGCCACCACTGCGACTGCGGTGAGGACTCGGCGCAGCACACCCTCCAGCATTGTCCAGCTTGGGAGGGGCAACGTCGAGTTCTCACCGCAGTGGTCGGAAGTGACCTCTCGCTGCCGGCCGTGGTTCTGTCCATGGTCCGGAACAAGGGGTCGTGGAATGCGGTCGCATCCTTCTGCGAGGACATCATCTCGCAGAAGGAGGCGGCGGAGCGCGTCAGGGAAGAGAGCTCCCTGGCGGATCCGCTCCGTCGCCGGCGAACCGGGCGGCGTCGGCGCGCATATCTGCGCTTGATGCCGCCTTAGGTGGGGCTGCGGGCGGGCGTACGGGGTAATCTGCCCCGCCCGCGGCCTTCCGTGGAGGCGCGGCACCCTGTGTGTATCCAGGGGCCGCGTGGGTGTGAAATGCCCGGAACGCAACAACATCGCGTCCGGGCATTGCCACTGTCGGGCCGCCGATGGTATAACACATTCCGGCGGCCCGTTCGCGTAGGTGGCGAGCGATACACGGCGGGTTTTTTAGTGGGTGCAAACCCCACACTACCCCTACCGTCTTCCCCGGACGGTGGGGGTGTTCGTCAGGAATTTTTCCCGCCAAAAGAAAAAAAAAAAAAAAAAATTGGTTTTACACCTAGCGCTGATTTTCAGTTGGCAACCTTGGCTGAGTAACGCACGGATTGATGCACTTAATTAGCAAAATGTTTAAGTAAATAAACAACTTGATATGACGGTAAATATAATTTAAGTCATGTATATACTAAAGTTTATATAAAAAATAAAATAAGGTCTAGGTACCTATATAAATAAATAACACATGCAAATAGAGAACATGCATAAATCTAAAGTTTAATGTACGTGTACCCTCTACTTTTAATGAACGTGTGGAAGTCACTGAATTTAGTAGTTGAATACAATAAAAGTAAATTATTATATACTAATCAGGTAGTAGTAGATCCTAAAATGCTTTGAAAATAAGTGTTCTTTTACAATTTAACATGTTTTAGAAGCATTAAAACGAATACTAAAAGTAATGATTTGACGATAGGAACATTATGACGTCATAGGTTGTTATTCCATACACATTTCAAAAAAACTTGGCGTTTTGACATTTGATAAAAGAGACTGATTTGACTTGACAGTCAACATCCCTATTATCCACTAATCGGAGTTGTGCTTGGTCATTCTCTTGATTTTCAGTTGAAATTGGTAATTTTTCAAAAAAAAAAGGTATTACTCAATTTTATTGCAACTATCATGTCATCTCAAATATTTCGTACAGCATTGTAAGAGATATTTGTGCTGAGATTATATCAATACTTGCATACTTAGGTATCTATGCAAAATGCGCGTGTGATAATTCGTTTTCTACGTATAGTTTTCATGTACCAAAGAGGCTACAAGTATGCGATAAATACGCCTAGCCGTGACGGTAATACTTTAAGTGTAAGTAGAAAGGAGCTTTCTAGGTTTTCCCTCATAATTGAAATTAAAAAAATCATTATTTGATAAAAAAAAGATAACTAGCAATGTGGGATTGGGTACATTACTAGCAATCCTATAAACCCCTCCAGCTAAGTTCAATGGCTTGTGTTAGGAGTCACGTTCACGTCGGTAGTAAAATGGGTAGAATTTGAATCCGCGATCTCACGATGGCGAGTCCGATGCCTTAGTCATTAGGCTAATTAAAATTAATTACTGTAAAGTTAATTATATTAATTTACATATTAACTATTCAAAAAAGAGGCACGTGAGTTTCACGTCAGCTTCTTTTTGTAAACTAGTGACTAACATTTTTATCAAAGTGACGTTTTCAAACAATTAATTGGTTTTATGAATAAAATATTTTTTACTTTTAGTTTGAAATGGATGTAGAAATAGAATGTTCTCTATTATAAAACTTCCATTTTCAGCTTTTAGGCCTCCAAATTCGTTGATATAGGGTTGACAGACTGACAGTAAGTAGTTGGTACTCTTCATAAATATAAATTTATGATAGATATGGATCGTCTTGTGATGATTGAATTGATTAGGTTATAAGGTATCATGATCCAATCTATAATAACTGTATCTAACGGTCTGATAAAGTTTTGTCTCCTTAATCATGGTGATTTTCGAAATTTTTGAAAACTGACAGACATTAAATCGGGAACGAACTGCCCTCATTTTTTTAAACATAAATAGCAATGTGGAGTTGTAATGTACGATTTACGTCAACCAAGCGACGCAGGAGCACAGCGCATTGAATTTCACGTGTGCCAGAGGAAATCCAAACTTCTAAACTTAGAGATATGTTTCATATTTGCATGGAATTTACACTGCTTGGAACTCGGTTAACTCGGTCGCGTCAACTGGTCGGATGCGCGCGGACGTAGAGGCAGCCGAACGATTCCTCGCACACGCGGACGGCGCCGCTCGGCTGCTTGTGTGTTGTATCTAGAGACACATAGTATAAATTTTAGCTTTTTTACATTACGACATCGTATTCATGTATTTTAATGTCAAGTTTTACAATTGGAATTAGAGTGATGAGTAAGTTCACGTCGGTAGTATTAGTTACAAGTCAGCGGCCGTAACAATTAGGCTACCGCTGCTTATCTTTACTTATTATTTAAAACAAAGTTGCTTTCCTCCATACGCTTAGATCTTTTAAAGTATCTGACGAGTTTTGATGCTGGTTCCACTCTCATACAAAACAATTACCCGGATTATTTGTAGGTATAACTTATCTATACCAATAAAATAAAGCTAAAGAGTTTGTTTGTGTATATGCGATAATCTCAGGAACCACTGATCTGAATTGAAAAATTCTTTATCTGTTGGATAGCCCATTTATTGAGAACGTCTATAGGCTATACAACATCACGCTACGACTAATAAGACCGGAGCGGCAATAAAAAATGTTGCAAAAACAAGGAAAAAATACGCAGACGAAGCCGCCCGCTCGGGCTTATAATGTCAGCTTGTACATTATAAGCCCGAGCGGGTCGCTAGTTGTGCAAATAAACCATTTAGGAGCTTATAAAGTAAAACCTAGACGATCAAATAAATAGAAAGACATTATCACCAACTTTTCTCCTAATCCTAGGGCATACATACGTAAGTTCGAAGCCCTCATTCTATCAATTTTAAATTAAATGACTCAGACTTACACCATTAGCCTTCCACTGCGAAAGAGTAAGGAGTGGAAAATAGCTCAGCAGAAAGAAGTAGTTCTCATCATCCTATAAGAAAGAGTTTCAGTAAAAAATGGGTTTTGCCTTCCATTTGTAACTCATTGGTCACTCTTTGTCGTCTACTCTCTTCCGTTCGCTCATTCACAGTGGATTCACTTCTATGAAGATCACCATTTCAATTAAACGGTGTCCTTACGAAGCCCGCTCCGCTTGCAGTGGAAGGCGGGCATTAGCACTGTCATGCAAATAAACAAACAACAATTTCAACTGAACACGTATTTATTTTAGGTAGGCAAGCACTTCAATATAATTAATGTGTCTAGACTAATAATTTCAACCTGTTGACTTTGAAGAATCTTGAGATTGAACGTTTTAGTCTTGAGTGAAGATTCCTTTCGATTGATCGCTTTCTTCTCCAAGGGATACTTCGATCAAAGTTTATTGGAGAACTGCGGTCTGGGCTGAAGCGTAGGTCTGGACATCTAAAAAAGGAAAATACATGAGGAATATCAAGATATTTCTGAACATGAATGTATGTCGTAGTAATGATGATGATGTAGGGAATGGCGTAGTCGCCAATTTTGTTAGAGACTAGCCAACTACGCAAGATCATTATTAAATGCACGTATATGCGAAGACACAAGTATGTATAATCTGTATTCCTTCAATCTATCTCGAAATCCGACCTGACCGGAGAGTGATAAGGCACAGGACCGACTTAACATTCTGTCCGAGGCATGGAGGAGATGTGATATTTACAAAAACAGTCAGCCATCTGTGGAGCGACCTTTATCCCCAGTTTTAATTTGAGAACAGTTAACTAAGTCGATTTCACAAAACTCAAAAATCACGAATGTAATAAACATACTAGATAACGTACTTTCAGTAGCTTTTTATTTATAATGTTGAGCAAAAAAGAGCATAAAGTTAAGGAAAATATAAGAAGAAGAGAAAACAACAAGAAGACTCAATTTTCAGATTATAACTACAATGAACATAAACCGTAACAAAAATAGGTAAAACTACAAAACAAATTCAAATATATTATTTGTCATAGCCATACAAGAATTAAATTTATTGAACCAGTTCGCGATAACACAATACAACAGATTACCATATTTAAATATTCCAACGTATATTCAAATTAAAAATTCAATTCCAAAAATTAATTCAGCTTCAAAGACATTTCACAGACTATTTTCCATAATATTTTATTGGAACTAAATCGGAGAAAAACCGATTTTAAGATTACATTACCATAAGCTTGGAAAAAGGGCCGGTTAACCTTTTATGGAAATAAACTGGCCCTAAATCGTGGCCTGAACAAATAAGGAAGGGTCGGCCCTTACTCACACGTCACGGTGAAGTAACAATAGAATAGTTGTAACTAAACAGTGAATTTTGATCGTATTATGTGTTTAAGTATTCGTAAGCCGTTTCTCTTGGAGAAGTAAGGGTTAATTGGTGTGGAGATTATTGATGAAACTGTAGAACCCAGAAGTAAAGACGTTAATAAAATAAGTGTAAATAGCAAATACTTCGGAAAGGCATTAGATTCTGCTTTCAGCGTGAATGTATTTCGACAATGAAGAATTATGTGAAATGAGTAATTGAAAAAGTCTTCAGAAAAAACAGAAATAAATAAAGTATCGCTTTGGATGGATCTTCAGTGGATCCCTAAGGTTCACCCAAAATTACACTTAACTACTCAACTTTATTATAAAGATACAACCCTAGATTAAATAAGTATGCAAGCAAATGAGCTTTTTAGAAAAATAAAACTCGCACACTTGAGTACAAACTCTAGTAGACTACACACAAACACGTCACGATGATCATGAATTTCATAAAGTTCAAATGTGGGAATCGAATCCACAACCTTTTGCACAACGTACCTCCTTATTCTCTCTATGTCACTAATGCAGAGTGTTGAAAATATTAGAAATCGTTAGACTTTAGAAAAACGTTCTCGGCTCATCAACACATCGGAACTGGCTATTATTTAGTCACAGAAATAAATTTCTCTCGACTACCAGGTAAGAACACCGAATGCTATATTAGCAAAATACGGGAGAAGCCGCAGGCTACTTGCGTATGAAGGTATCCACCCATCACCGTGTAAAAGCGCAAAACTATTGAAGCAAGGGAAAAAATCTTTAATTATTTATTATGAACTAGATTTCACCTGCGGCTTTGCCCGCGTGAATGTTCGACGGTTTAGGTTCGAACTAATTTAGAAAATTAACGGAAATTAATCGCGTGAAATATTTAAGGGTACGAATCTTTAATCTACTCGACGACAACGTTTCAATCTAATGGCACCGACCCTGGTCATGGATCGACCGATGACACCTTAGCAATGGCTTTTTACCTACCCCATATGGTCTTCATAATATTGATTTTTGGTACTGACGATCTGTGACCACAATCGGTGCAATTAATTTGAAACGTCGGGTAAATATGAGGTTCGTACCATTAAATATTCCACGCGATTAAGTCCCAAATATATCCTAATATGGTACGGACTAATCGACATTCACCTTTAATGTGAAAGGAAGTTTGATTTTTACTTTTACTCAACTTTTAAAAGGGTAGCTGAAGAATAACATGGGATGTTTTGAAGCCCCAAGCTTCAACCATTAAAGGAATAAAGACTTGATAAAGTTTTAGTATGTAGAGTAGCAGTTGGTAGAGAAACTAAACGTTGACTGCTATTGAGAGATGTATATATTTGAGAGATATTTATTGAGGAAAATTAATAAAAAAACAGAGAACAGAATGAAGTAAAAATCATTTTTACCATGTGGAGTTATAAAAATAAAGTCGACTTCAACGTTCAAGTGAAGCGAAGACGACAAAATAATAACTTAATTAAAGTAAAGAGAAAACTGCAAAGTCTTCATCGAATACCAATAAGAAACGATGATTATAATGTAATAAAACAAATATGCACCCAAAACCTGAAGAAAACGTGACATCTGGATGATATAAATATGACCCATCATGACCCACTAATGACACAAATGAATAAACATTACTCACTTATAAATCTCATTGGTAATGAAGTCATCATTCTTGCACCTCGTGTTCCACGCCGGCCAATATTTAAAGCCTTCTAGATGGTAGATCTTTACAGCACACGCTGTATCGTCCCGAATATCTTCATTCAGCAGATCTGAATCAAACATACATAATACAAGTCCAATATCACAAGTAAAATAAAATAAATAAATAAATAAAATACATTTATTTCAGACTGTGGTCCATATTTTGTTAGTAAATACATTGACTTAAAGACTATGTTAGTATCTAATTCTAGTAACTAAAATTAACTTAGAAATCTGCCACCATCAGGGGCACCGGGAACGAGGACATGCGTTCGTACCCAATGCCCCCGAATGGGACAGTCTGGTTTTTCGGCAATGACCCTCAGAATAGTGTTGGCGCTTCCCTGCACCCTACGCATAAGCGAGGCCACGCGGCGCCGCACTGTCGCCCCGAACCCATCTGTGTGAGCGTACGCGACCATCGCCGATGCACTGCAGTACCTTGGAAGCCCCAACATCACCCTGAAGGCATTGTTGTATTGTACACGGAGCGCGTTGAAAGCCCGCAGCGTATAGTTAACCCACAGATTGCACGTGTACAGATTTTGACAGAATACTTTGAAAAGCGTAATCTTCACGTCTACACTACAACGTGCAAATCTGCGGGCCAACATATTGCAGCGGACCGTCAACGCTCTCCTTTCCCTCTCCATGTCTTTATCATCCTTCAAATCCTCAGTAACCACATGGCCCAGGTATTTGAACTCCTTAACTCTAGTGAGCGCGACACAGTTAAGCAGTACCGGGGGAGCACATAAAACATTTCGACCCCGGGACCTAAATATTAACAACTCACTCTTTTTATCATTATAAACGAGTCCGTGAACCTTTGCATAATCTGCACATACTCCCAGTAACCTTCTTAGCGCAGAGATTGATGGACTCAACAGCACCATATCGTCAGCGTAACTGATACTATTGATAATGTGCCCGTCAATTGAGCAGCCGACACCGGTGCTACTGAGTTCACCAATCAGCTGGTTTATATACAGGTTGAAAAGCGAAGGTGAAGTCAATCCACCCTGTCTCACTCCACATTCTAACCTATATTCATCTGATAGCTCACTAAGCCATTTTACTCGGTTAGTTTGATGGCCGTACCAGTACCTAAAAAGGTTTAGACCACAAGATTTAAGATTTAGACCACAAGATATCATACCTAACCAAATCAAAAGCCCTGGAAAGGTCCAGAAAAGCGGCATAGACTGGCGTATTCCTATCAGTATAATACCTAACTGTATGCTTGAGAGACATAATAAAGTTAAACTTCCATTTAGATTCTCTTAATCGTAAGAAAGCAAGGAAAGAATAAATCTTAAAATGAGAATGGGCTGAAAAAACATAATCAAATATAGCTGAGAAATAAATCGATATAATGTAGAATGATAACCTCGCATATTAAATGCAATGCAAGTCGAATAGGAAACACAGATATCCATAACCTATGGACTGTACAAACGTCAGAGATATCATATCATATACATGTTAGTGATCATATACCAGTGGTTCCTATTCATAAAGGATCAATAGATATCAGATACCAATCCAATAATATTCAATTATGAAAAAAACTTTATCTATACAAAATAGAACCCCGTCTGTATCTCGAAACTTCATCCAACATAACTAAATCACATCGTAAAGTCAAACATCCAATCACATAATCCATCACAATGTTGCCGTAATATTAAGTAACAAACCTTAAATACCAGCAAGACGAAACTTACCAAATCAAATAAACCGGAGTAATGCTCGTAAAAATGTAGCTAAAGTTACCCGCCACTACAGAATCCTGATTTATACTTTCCTACTTTAATATTTCCACTCCAGCCAGCGGTACAAAGATAACGCGGGTACTACCTCGGTGTTTCGATAAGTCATCGCTCATGTTTTGCTCTGCTAACTTTAGCCTGCAGTGAAGTGAGAAAGAAACTATTTTGCTTTTTGTTGTTTTGAACGTTGGTGTTTCACAAGGTAGTATGTTAGGGCCCTTACTACTTACAATACAATGAAAAGAAACCACATTGTGTTCAGTAAGTATTGAGTTCCGAGTATTCTATACTCGGAACTCAATACTTTTATTTATAAATTCTCACTAAACGAGTCATTCAATTTTGGCACTTTGTGGTGGGCATGCATATGATACGACAACTGTTTGCCATCAAAGAGTGTACATTTTTATTGCCTTGTTATTTCTTTACTGTAACTGTTGCATTGCATACTTGCTATGAAATATAAATAATGTAGAATTTTATTGTAAGTGTAGCTTTCCCTGAAATAAATAATATCGAATTTGAGTTTGCTATCTCAGTAGTATACAAAAAATAGATAGTCTACTGTGTGATCACCAAATCCAAGTAAATAGAATTGTTCAATTATTTTCACTCCGCCGACCTTGAAGGAATATCGCGAATCAAATCCATCGAATCACAAAAGCGATAAATCAAAAAGCTTGTATGAGTGAGTACTGAGTTGTTTTCGACAATGCTATATTATATACTGTGATTTATAGGAGCGTGATAAGCGAAAGTGTTTTATTTTGAAGGGGTGCCAACATCTAAAAAGTAGTCTGTAATATTTGACTGCCTCTTTGGTGTGGTGGGAGTGTCCGACTGACGACCCAGGTTAAAACTTTGTGTGAAGAGCACGATGGTTTATTATGTGTCTGGGTGTTATTTATCTATAATATGTATGTTTTTAGAAATATATAAATATGTTTATCAGTTGTTTGGTTTCCATAGTACAAGCTCTGCTTAGTTTGGGATCAGATACCGTTGTGTGAGTTGTCCCAAGAAAAATTATTACATTATTGGATAAAAGTACCAACGTAATTCGAATACTTAGCTTTTATTGGCTTTGGGAAAATATTATAATAACATGCTTTAAAGTTCCTAGGATTCTTTTTTACATGAGTGTTGGTTTAAAACCTAAATGAATACTTTCAGTTAAAAAGTTTAACAAATAGTGTATATTTTAAAACTAGATTTTAAGAACACAATCGCTCAAACATCGAAGAAAACAATAGACTGGTAACATGGTACCATTTAAACACCTCGTTGATATGGAAGAAGCCGTTAACGCACATTAGTAAAACGTGCGTCATGCACTTGTCATCTAACCACATCCTAAAATTTATTAAATTCGTCCCAATTCTCATCAACGTTACAAAGAAATTTTACAAACTTTATAACTGTAAATTTCATTTTTGTATTTCAATGATTACTAATAATTCTATTTAAAACTAACCTCATTATCTATTACGACTGACAAGTCACAATTGCAATAATTGGGATCGAGTACTTATAGTACTGCAAAACAAAGCGACATATATCCAAAATGTTATACAATAGATACCACTTGACCATGCCATAAAGTTGATGTAAAACGTAGCACATAAAATAGTTGACGTCTCAGATTGCTTGCTATGTCGTTCTCAGTTCGTGACTATGTTGATCAATTACTTACTTTGTAAGTTCAATTGGTGCGCAACATTTGACTATTTTGTATAGGAACAGAATAACGAGAATACAGAATGTTACTTTCATACAAAGAGTCCTTGAACAACGCACTTAATAGATATATGGCTCACAACAAATAGAGTGTCTGAGCCCCTACACAAGTAGAATAGCAATTGAATAGAATGAATGACGATGCGCGTGCAAAACCGTGATTATGTTTTTTTTTTTACATGTGTTATGTTACACTAGCTTTCGCCCGCGGCTCCGCCCGCGTGGATGTCGGTTATCGCGATAAAAACCTGTATCCTATGTCTTTCCCCGAGACTCAAACTATCTCTATACCAAATTTCATCAAAATCGGTTTAGCTGTTTGAGCGTGAAAGCGTAACAGTCCGACAGACAGAGTTACTTTCACATTTATAAAATTATAGTCTTAATCTAATAGAATCCATACTAGATTCTATTAAATTATGACTATAATTTTGGATGGCTGAAGATTTTGGGGGCTGAAGTGATCTATAATTTTGGATGAACGATGCTTCGCTGACGTAAGATATAGTTAAAGTTTACCTTTTGTACTCTCAGTTTTTTATGGTTTATGTCGCAAGATGATAAAATTCTAGTGACTTGTATTGTAAAAGTTTATTTTGTTTTGAGGTTGTTCTATTATATTGTATTTTGAATACTATATTTACTGTTAAAATAATATTGGTTTTGAAAATAGTAATGCTGCGTTCAGACGCGTGGCAAGCAGCCCTTCAAGCTGCTCGGCAAGCAGTCCGGTATAAAATAACCGTTCACAAACAGCCGTGCAGCATATTCACGCCTATTTATAAGCTCACACTCATATTCGTGCCCGTTTAATGTAGTTTTGTACGCGAACGTGTTTGCTCTTTTATGTTTGACTTACTAATTTAAGATTCTCAAACTATTAAAAATGTAATAAGAAATTCAAATATTACAGCTCTTTTCAAGAAGTAACGTTATTACACAGGCACTAGACAGACCTTGTGAATAAAATCTACAAGAGACACTTATTAAACTAGCGCAGTCAAACGATACGTAACTTTCAGACGTTCTCAAATATATGTCTGTCACTACTATTTACTTTAAAGTGACAGTGACAGAAAGAGGCTTGACAACGTCTAATAATTGAGTTGCTTTTAAATATAATCCCTTACTTACTCAAAATTCAAAGTTCTTTATTCACATGGGATGCAAAACATCATTTTGTGATACGTACTTTTCAAATTGCCAATTTCACAATGTTTGAATGTTTATAAACTTGATATGGGAGTAAGGTGCTGCCACTAATATACTATACACAATTGTAAAGGACTGATGCAAATTATATTATTAAAAAGTTGGAACATGATATAAGCTTAAATCAGCCTTAGTGGGTACAACATAGTATTCTACATACAACAAAGGTAAAAACTATATGTGCTTAAACATTAGTCAATATAAAATACTATTTCTGATATCAAATGAAAGAAAAAAAAATGGCCTCTATTCGCCACGCAGAATCTTAACTTAAAAAACTCAATTTATGTTCATATTTCAAAGTGATAATTAAAACAAAGTGACAATAAAATTCACCCAAGCATAATAAAGTGACAAGGAGCAAGCCACTTAATCCGTTTTTCACATTTAAATATTCACCAACTGTATAATAACCTCTACATATAAGATGATTTTTGACTACATTTTTGAACTTAATCACTGATAGACTCATAATACTAGCTGGTATCTTGTTAAATGCTCTTACATAAAACCCATAAATGAATGATGGGTTTTATGTATCCTATGATATCGTCTCGTGCCATACATACGTGCATGACATAGCTTTCGTGATCATAGATAAAATGTCATATAAGAAGAGTAGGGTTTTTAAGACAAATTTTATTACCTTCACACTTCATGTCGCAATCCCCTCCACGTTTGTTAACTTTGCACCATCGACTTGGTATCTGAAAAACAAAACGTATGTTGGTAAGTTCTATTTTTACATCCTTTCCTTGCATTATCATAAATATAATCATTTAATTAGCAAAAACAACTGTTACAATGGTGTTATTTACCCAAAGAATAATTTATTTTAATTACGTTTCTAGATTGTAACGCCAGCTATTTTTTTTCTGGTGATGTTAATAATTAGGCGTATGCATGTTTTTCAAAAGGTGTGGGACGAAAAAACTTCAAACAAGACAAGATTTTGAAGAAAGGAAGGAAGATCATTGCCCAGCATTGGAACAAATCAAATTAAATAAATAAAATAAAAAATCAGGTTTGCAGTTAAGGAAACTACAAGCGACAAAGACAGACACACCAGATACTAAAGATGAAACAGCAAGACTTTTTACTTTTATTTCTAACTACATTGTAAGTCTCATCGAAATCATCCTATTGTACTAAGGTCCATCGTGATATCAATTATAATATAATTAAATTCTAACAAGCTCGTTACTTCAATTTATAACAAAGTTAGAAACAACGCTTTTAATTAGGCGGTTCTAGCAATTTCCACTACGGCAATGTTCCAAACGATTTATTATATGAGATTCCAAACAAACCTGGTATAAGCCATAAAACTTCTTTCCACTGGGAGTGACTACAGAGGCGCTGGTGTTTCTATTACTCGATTTTTCTATTAGACAGACCCCTGAAACAAATTAAAAAACTTTACACAAAAAGTTTCAACAATTTTACAACAAGTGTTGCGAGAAAATGTTGTGAAACAACATTGCTGTTTTCCCTTTGGATTAGTAGACCCGTAAAGTGAAATGAAATTTTACAAATAATAAATCATGTTGGTGAAGTTTTGGGATATTATTTACAAATCTAGCAACGCAGCAATGCGTCCGAGGAGTCTTGTAACGAAATACGAGTAAGTGCGCTAAGTCAGTGATATTGTATATTTTCCGGAAATCAACAGAGATAATTGTTAAGTATAATAAGAGTCTAGGTCTAAGAGATGTGTATTTCAATCTTATGTGGTAGATATATTTCATGAAAACACAAAATTTTGAACAAAATAAAGAGAAAACTAGTTTTATTTTCAATCCTATTGAGACTTTCCCTTCTATTTGTTTGATATATGACTACCTACCACTAGTAGGTAGGCAGATCGATCAACATGAAAATTTGCAAATTCTGTTTAGTACATATAATGTAAGCATAAGATTAAAATTAAAAACCGAGCAAGTGCATGTCGAGCCACTCACAATGTAGGGTTCCGTAGTTCCCCAGCCAAATAATGCGTATTAACTAGTGGGTTTCCTGTTGTGTTTGTTCCATTCATGGCGTACAAACACTGTAAACGGTATTATTCGTGCAATAAAACAACTTACACCATAATTTCATTTACCAGCGACCACAACAAACTACAGTTCACTCTTCGCCCCATACAGCTATTTCAATGGAACCACACTGTTTGTGGATCAATTTACTACTACTTAAGCCAAAAATGCTTGTGATAAGCACTTGTGTAGTGTATACGTACTATCTTGGTCTTCTCTGTATTTTTGATCTAATTGAAAGACCATATCTTACGGCCGATCTTAATAATCTACCTATCGATGGATTTAGCTACTCGAGCTATATATTTGACATAAGCTCCATACAAAATATGACAAAATTCTACTTCTAGTAACCAAATCCATCGATAAATAGATTATTAAGACCGGCTGTTAGTAATGGATCATAATAAAAGTTTTAGTAATAAGTACTTACGCAAAACATTGCTTCACCTAAAAGTTCCTCACTAAAATAACAGAGTTCATTACTTCGGTCAAGTTCAAGGATTACATAAACCAAATGAGAAGCAATTAACAAGAGATAATGTCCCGGAGGCCTCCATTCAATTTGGAAAACATCTCAACATTAAAATACCCTTGTATAAGGTAGAAACCTTTATTATAAACTTTCATAGGCATAGAGATTTCATAACAACTTTATTTATAACCTTTAATCAAATGACTATTTTTAGATATCTGGACCAATATTGGACTGGAAATCATTTTTACCAATTTACTGTTACCAGTTTTGATACACTAATACATCTTACGAATATTATTATATTTAGGTAAAATTACGTTACGTTGGGAGATTGTTGTTTGTGATTTGTTCTTTGTGATTTGTTCTTTTTTGACGTAAAACCAAGCAGTGAATGAACGTCTTAGTAATGTTTGACGTCATTGGCCACGAATCAATCAGCAAGTCTTTTTAGGGCTCCGCAGCCAAAATGGCAAACTAAACTCTTATAGTTGCGCCATGTCCGTCTATCCGTCTGTTCGCAGCTAAGCTCAGAGACTGTAAGTATTAAAAATTTGTAAGTCATTTTGCAAGGATGTATCTAAATATTACTTACGCCGACAAAGTGGTAAACTAAAATGTGTATTTTTTCTTACCTACTTCGTCGTGTGGAGTATCATTAGATAGAACTTTTAAAAAGATTTCGTGTTGTGAATACATTTTTTGATTAAGGGATCCGATTGTGAAATATCAAGCTTTAAAGTGAAAATTTTTATTAGAGTCAAGTGCCAGCCAGCTTATTGGTTGCTTTCAAAGATTTAAAAACAATTAAGGTAGTAGTATATGTCATAAAATTAAAAAAAAAACCTATCACAGCTGAGTAACAGCCGACCAAGTGAGAAGTAACAAAATAAAAAAAACGAGAAAATCCACTTCTTATACCGCAATACTGTGCTGGGCAGCTACGGAACCCTTTATTACGCATGGCCTGACATGCACTTGCCTGGTTTTTTTTATTTCTCTAGATGTCAATTTTTTTAGGTCATTTCTATATACACTTTATTTTGTTTTGATATCAACGACAATATTGAATTATAATTCCAAAGTACCTATACTGTTGGCCTGGTGGTAATATCCTGACTCTCGGAGTTCGTGGGTTCGATTCCCATCCAGAATAAACCTTTGTGTGATGAGCACGATGGTCTATTCTATGGCTGCGTGTAATATAGTATATTATATGTAGGTATTTACTTAAAAAATAGAAATACATAACTATGTTTATCAATTTTCTGGTTGCCATAGTACAAGCTCTGCTTAGTTTGACTAATGACGTCATGTGAGTTGTTCCAACATATTTTTTGGTATAATATACACTTTTACCAGACAAAAACCCAAACGGCTCGGTAGTCGCTACTTTCAAGACTTCAACTCTGTCACATAGAAAGTACGCGACTCAGCCGTTTAGTTTCTCAACCACAAAGTGACTGTCAACACTGCCCCTAAATAATGAAATCTTAACTTAATAATTGAATAATAATAGGGATCGTCTCCATACGCGAGAGAATCGCGGCGATTCTGCTCTACTCGGTTCGGTTGTAGTTCCACGAACGAGCCATTATTTCGCTAGCGTATTGTCGTGACTCGCCGTGTGTCCGCGATGATGATCGTCACTTTTTCAAGGCAGGACGCCTGTGTTTGACAGAGCGCTCGCTGCGACATAGCGACGTTTCGCGAGCGTTACTTTGACATTTCTCTCGCACTTAGCCACTCGTCGCAACGCCGCGATAACATCGCTGTGTGGAGACACGTTCTAAGAGACTGTATACGTGGCACGACGATAAAATCGCCACGATTATCTTGCCCGTGGAGACAGTCCCTTTGACTTCACGTATTTTCCCACAACGTAGCATTTGTATGCAGTACCTATTATGCAGACGTATTAAAAAACAAAACAATTACCTAAATACTTAGTTAATTGCTGTGTAATTCCCACCGCACTTGAATAATGCATTGATAAGCATTGCGTATTTTCCACTCTTCGAAGCCTTACTATCAGACTAAAATTGTTTTAAAATGTCTGTTGTGCATTTTAAGGCTGACCCCACATTGGGTGTGCGCGTTTTTCGAGCGTGTAAACGACGCGAACTCCACCCGCACGCTCAGCTCTACAGCGGGTACATGGGTGGAGGGGGTCACGAGTGGCCGGTCGCTTATAGAACGCGAGGTGAGCTCAGCGTACACCCCACGTGCTCGAGGCGCTCACGCTGTACACAGGCCGCACACTGGTAAAACGCGACACTTATGCCGCGTTGTTGCGGCTTGCATGCGGCGTTTGCGTTGTTAACAAGCTCGACAAGATTAATGTGGAGCCAGCCTAACTCTCGTATTATTTAATACCTAGCCAATCGAACCCAATTGTGTGAACAGCTAAGTCATTTCGTAAGTCATTTTTGCATGAAAATTCTGCCTCGAAGATCGGTCCTTGTCTTTCTTTTTCGAATGCGTTTTTTTGAGCACTGCTCAAATTAAGTATCGTTTGAAAATTCGTAGTTAAATAAGAACCTATACTAAAAGCTATAATTTTGACCAAATACAGCCGACCCTGGTCAGTTAGTACATATTTTTATTAACTTTGGTTTAAATATCACCACACCACACTTCATTTATTAAATTCTCAAGTACTTAAGAAGTTGTATAAATTGTATTATGAATTGGAATGTTCGTGCAAGGCACAATGTAGTAATATGCAAAATAACTACTTTTATAATGGACTGCGTGACTTTAAATGTTGCATTTATTGCATAATTAACCCTCTGTGCTGGCTTAAACTTTGACATGTAATTGAAATAAGGTGCTATAATTTTAGGCTGGACATTTTTATGAGTTTGGAGTGTTTTATTGTATTGTAGGTGCTATTACAAAGTTATGAAGAAGGAACTTGATGCATTTTTAACCCTAACGAATTCAACAATGCTCGCGATAACTCAACAATAGGCAAAAAAGACCCGACTAGATTGTTAATGCCAGCCTGTAAAACGCCTTTATTTCAAAAAAATTGTTACATAATGTGTATTAGAGTATTTAACAAGGTACCTAAGTCTCTTCGTGAGTTGCCGCTTGCGAAGTTCAGGAAGGAACTAAAAAAGTGGTTAATACTGCTGCACGCTTTTTATTCAATCAAAGATTTTTTGAATATAATTAAAAAAACACAGCTGTTAATGTATATTATGAACTAATATATATATTTTCTTTTTAATTTTATGAGGATACTTGACATATTTGTATTTTATTGTACCAATTTATTTATTTTTTATTTGTGAAATTGAAATGGAATAGCTGAAATAATAAATTTGAATAATGACATATTATAATGATAGATATTGGAAAAATTTAATGTACCTATGAAATAATTATTCATGATTCATGTATCAAAATGTTATTGTGTTTGCATGCCTAAACTGGTGAAATGTGATGATCTAATTGTCTTTTATAACAACAATTTTGTACCACTTTTCTTGCAAATAAAATTATTATATTCTTCTATTCTATTCTAACCCTCGAGTTTTTCACACCACGAAATGAAGAGACGAGCGGGTCATGAGCCTGATGGTAAGCGTCATGCTAGCCCATAACAGTATCAGTACCACCCAAATATTCGTTTCAAAAGATTTGAATGTAACCGCACGGCGCTCCTCATTGTAGATATTTATTTATTTAAAACTTTATGTAAAAAGTTGTACAAAGGTAGACTTAATGCTAAAAGCATTCTCTGCCAGTCTACCTTAGGGTGATGTAGAAATGGAATGTGTAGGAGCAGTAACCTAATTGTAATTGAAAGACTTCATATTATTCTTACATAACACACAAATAAAAATCTTGCTATTTTTATAGAGAATATTAAATAAATACTGAAATACTGAAATACAATATAACTATACAATAATATACATACTTACAAAAATACATACATACATTTATCTATACTAATATTATAAAGCGGAAGAGTTTGTTTGTTTGTTTGTTTAAACGCGCTAATCTCAGGAACTACTGGTCCGAATTAGAAAATTCTTTTTTTGTTGGATAGTCGATAAATGGGCTATCCAACAAAAAAAAGGTTTTTTAAAATCGGACCAGTAGTTCCTGAGATTAGCGCGCTTAAACAAACAAACAAACAAATTCTTTCGCTTTATAATATTAGCATTGTTATATACACAGATACAGCCAAAAATTTAAGTTACTAATGTTGTGATGATTCAGATGATCCATCAAGGAACAAAGTGCGTACCATCCATTTAAAATTAAGATATATAAAAAGGTGCCATCCTAACTTCGGGGGACAGGGAGAAACAGATTATAATTTAAAAAGTCTTATTTGCCCCGCCATTTCACTTGCTACATTACCTTTCTACCGAAATATGGTGTATACCGTCATATGTTAACATTACTATTTCACGGAAGAATAACTCACACTGTAGTGGTATCCTCCAAGATAGCTAATGGCTACAATCTTCGTTGATCAATTTCAATCAACGTTTGACTATGGCTTTATTATATTACAAATACATTGAATTTTTTTTTTTAAAGATATTTTATAAATTTGAAGACCAGACTCAGGAATCGAACCCGAGACTTCCGTAACCAAACCGGAATCGAACCACCTATCTGGACTATGTTACTAGACCTTAATTTTTTTTATCCTTTGATGCTCTCGAGTTGGGTCCTCGCTTTGTTGGGGTTTATTATAATTTTATAACTTATAAGGACTATTTTATTGTAAATATAATTGCGCGCCAAATTAGTTATAACTCATCTTTACTTCTTTATAAGCGTGTAGTGGGTTATTTTAATACGCAAATGATTTCTAAGATCAAGGTCAACTCAGATATGCGTCTCGAGACCTCTTGATAGTGATTAAATTAATAACAATATATGGAAAGACTGTCATTATCAAATTAACTGCTTAGATCCGAAAAGTTATCCAAGTAAACCACCACCATTTTATTGTCAGATGATCGTTGATTAGAATCATCACGCTAATCATTGGTCACTCTAATAGTCTAAAACATGTCATAGTAGGACTCGAAAGATTAGGCGAAGGACCAATGACTCAACACATTCTTGGAGACACGGAAAGTGTCTTAGTCAATGATCACTTGCTAATAATCTAGACCACTATGTCATACTGATTGTGATGACTGTTAAGGTGAGTATACAATTGAGTATTTACTAGTAACAGAACGTCGAGCATTCGCTCTTTTAAATTACTTGGACCTTGACGCTCGATGTTTTATTATAACCTGATTTATAAACCAATGAGCATTTCGGCGTAACGTTTTAATAAACAAAGGCACGAGCGCGGGTGACAGGAGTGTATGCAAGACAGAAAGAAATGTTACATTATAATGCTCTAGCAAATGCTCAAGTGTATACTTATTAGATATATTTCGGGACCTAATCGTGTGAATTATTTAAACGTACGAACCTTTCATTTACCCGACGTTTCGATCGAATTGCAACGATCGTGACATCGGGTCGACCCGTGACCTCGATCGGTACAATTCGATCGAAACGTAGCCGGGTTTTCCCCGTTTTTGACACATTTCTCATTGCTGCTCCGCTCCTATTAGTCGTAGCGCGATGTTATATAGCCTATAGCCTTTCTCGATAAATGGGCTACCCAAAAAAAAGGACCAGTGGTTCCTGAGATTAGCGCGTTTAAACAAACAAACAAACTCTTCCGCTTTATAATATTAGTATAGATATGTATAAAAATCGCAAAAGTTTAAATACAGCAAGTGTATACTCACCCTGAGACTATCTTACAGGTATATAGGTTACTATTGGCTGATCTAAATCGTTACATAATAATAGCAGGTACTTACATTGTCCCAGAAACATATCATTAGGTACTCCCACTCTCATCAATTCCCTCACTAACTTACACCTCGTCTCATACCTCTTACAAACAACACTATAAACACAAAAACAGATAACCACAACAACACGTGCGTTCCACATGCCTGGAACTTTGTTTATGAATACATTGAATGAAGCAATTATTTTATAAAGATAGTTATGACTTTTATTACGATGGATTAAGAGCTGTTTTTCTATGCAAGTGGACAAGCGATGTAGTTTGAATGTCAATGCCAGCTGATTGTATTAGATTATTTTGTGCATGTGTTTGTGTGTACATGTTATTGCGGTTTTAGAATTTATTGATAGTTGTATCTGCTCTTGTTTTTGATTAAGTTGATTGTTTCGGTGAATTTAACCAATTACATAAAAATGGCTACCGTACGAGTCGAACTCGTCCACGACGACTTCTGTCCTTACAACATAGAAAAAATACTTTTTAACTGCATTTATTGAAAAGGGACTTTTTGTTTTTTTTTTTAATATTTCATTTGTACTTTGTTGTTAAAGTGGACACATTTAAAAAAAGTTGTAGAGTTTATTTGTTTGTTTGAACGTGATAATCTGGATAGTTACTGGTACGAATTGTTTTTTTTTTTTACTTTTAGATAACCCATTTATCGAGGAAGGCTATAGGCTAACATCATGCTACGACTAATAGGAGCGGAGCATCAATGAAAAATATTTCAAAAACGAGCTAAATTTACGCAAACGAAATAACACGGGTCAGCTAGTTTTATATATTAATGTCAATAAAATCGAAATACACCAAAAATCACATTTCATGTATGAGGTGTCGAAGGATTGAGGATCTCCCTTTAATAATTAACTTTAAATTATGGGTAGCATTAGTCATCATTCAGGCCATAGTGCCTGATACCTACTATAGTGTAATAATTATATACACTATGGTAATACATCATTTTATTTATTTTTTGATATTTCTTAAAATAAACGGAAAAACATCGAACCATTTTAAAGTGGCGGTAGCCTAATGGCTAAGGCATCGGGATCGTAATCGTGAGGGTTCGAATCCTACCCAATAAACTACTGACGTGAACCCACTCCTAACACAAGCCTTTGAGCTTAGCTGGAGGGGTTAATGGTTTATGTGGGACTCAATCCCACATTGTTAGATCTTTTAAAAAAAATTAAAAGAGTGTGAAAGCTCTTTAATTTTAAAAATTATTTTATTTTTATATTTAAAATAATATCAGGTACTATAAAACATACTTTATTTCAAGTTAAAATCGTATCTATAAACGCGTTATATATACATATAGACGTAGATATCTAACCGTTGCGTGAAGACAAAGATATGCCATCAAATAGGATTTTCCTCATAGAAACTAAACTGGTACGTGGCTGTTATATGACTAAGTACCTAGGTACTAGATAATTTACAATGGCTATAGAACTATTTTCGATTCCCACACGGGACACCACTTTGTGTGATCTATAAATTGTTGTTCCGAGTCTGGGTGTACTTTGTGTCTGTGACTTGTATGTTTGTAAAGTCCCCCGCGATACAGGGCTTGTACCCTACTGCAGGAGTCGTTCTAAAAAAAAAAAAAAAAATTCCAATTGTGTTGTGTGTCATAATTACGTACTTTTTGCCTGATGTATATACCAGATGTCATAATAGAAAAGCCTATGTAAAGCTGTAAAGCCAATAAAAAAACACTCCCACTTTATTTTATTTTATTGAAAATTTTAATCTTTCACTTTGTCGGCGTAAGTAATATGTGTATCCATGCAAAATTACAGCCTTCTAGCACTAACAGTCTCTGAGCAAACGTAAGGACGGACGGACGGATGGAACGACGGACATGGTGAAACTATAAGGGTTCCATTTTGCCATTTTGGCTACGGAACCCTAAAAAGGGTAAGCTTTGAGTATTAATCTTAATTATTTTTTTTGGTGACTATCTACTTTTGGACTATACGACTGTAAGTGCTCAGTTGGTTTAAAAATTAATAAATGATAAATTATTTATGTAGGTGACGGTACTTTCTGACATACAGGGTGATTTTTAATATATTAGCTACCTCCCGATGGTGGCTTCTTTACAATAACACGAAGTAACTGCGTAGTATCTGTATATTATTTAATGAATTGAGCCTCAATCACCTACCACTTGTTTTTGGAGTTCTGACCTTACACCACCTACAGACTATTTTATGTTTAAACCCTCGACCTTTCAAAGAACAATCGATTTTAATCCATGGTCTCTCAGATGTGTAGTAAATTAAAATTGTAAATGGTTGTGTGACAAAAGTAGGTGATAGAGGGTGAATCATAATAAGAATAATATCTTGGGACAACTCACACAACGCTATCTGATCCCAAACTAAGCAGAGCTTGTACTATGGAAACCGGACAACTGATAAACCTACTTATATATTTCTAAATACATACATATTATAGATAAATAACACCCAGACACAGAAAACCATTGTGCTCATCTCACAAAGTTTAATACTAGGTGGAGATCGAACCCACGACCTCTTGCGTAGCAGTCGGATACACTCCCACCGCGCCACAGAGGCAGTCTTAATTTGTATTTTTTTTTTCAAATATTTAATATTACAAAGTTATTTTTTTTAATATAAAGAAGCCAAGAGGGGGAGGTTATTAGTATATTACAAATCACCCTGTATAATTATTTATATAAATATTTACTATTCGTTATATTGTAATATAAAGAGTAGTAAGAAGGATACATTACATAGGTACTACAGCTTAGGCTATTTATATTAGTAAAAATGTTGTTTATTCTTAATTTCAACTAATGTGAAGGAATTAAAAAAAACAAAACAAATTACTTACAGTTACCCAAAAAAGTTTTTTGTATCAATTTCGTTTTAATCAGCTCCCGTGATAACGAACATCGAGTAAACACTTTTCCCTCACATAATTCACTTACTAACAAACCAAAGCATAAGAAAATTAAACAAATTTTCATTGTAACTGCTGTACTTAACGATCTTATAAAGAAAGTGACTTCGAACCTTACATCTTCCTTTGAAAATGAATAACAGAACACTCTTGATGTATTTATTGGAGATATCTAAAGTAAACACTTGATTTTATCAACTGTTTCATTCTCTGATTGACAATAAATGACAGGTAAATGCCTTATCTACTAGATAACCGGTAAAGTACGTAGATACTAATTTCACAATACCTACCAAATCAAAAAAAAAATGTGTGGCACTCGGGGACGCCGCGGTAAAGCTATTGCATGGCATTTTATATCAACTTCTGCAATTATTTTTTTTTTCTTTTCATTACATTTCGGAGCAGCTCGTCTCGATCCGTGCGAGCTTCGTACAGTCGTACCATATACATATACGTTAAGCGAACGCTAGCCGAGCTACATGGTAGGCGGAGTGGGCGGTGTTAGGTTTTATTTTCGTTACGGAATTTATTGATTCGGTCGCCGCGTTCAAAGTCCGCGATAAAAGCTATGCAGTGGCTTAAAAAACTATACCTAACTTATAAAATTCCTCTCGGTTTGAATTAATACTAAAAGCCTAGGAATCCTTGACTCAGTGGCGACTGAGCACATCTAGATATCTGCCAAGTTATGCAACGTGACCACTTTAGGTCCATACCGTGACCGTTTTCGAACGTTGTGACACCACTCCGTGCCTCGGAGAGCACGTTAAGCTGACGAATCCACGCCTAATCTCTTCGCCCTGTTGGATTTCCGTCCCGACGGACTATGAGTGTGGGAATAGAGAGTGCACTTGTATCTACGCATACACTTGTGCACTATAAGATCTCCTGCGTAGTTGGCTAGTCTCTAATGAGAATGGCCGCCGTAACCGACATCGGTTAGGAGACAGTTATTATTATTATTTCAAGCTACATGTAAATTAGTTAAAAAATATAATATATATAAATATCGCTAGAATAATAACGAATACCAGGTAAAAAGAATATTTAAAATACCAATTATAGTAATATTAATTATGACGATGTAATGCGTAATGCGAGCCGCCGCCCCGCGCCCCGCATTGCCGCCCGGCAGCGCGCCTCTCAGCGCGTCTCGCTTGCATGTCTGATCGGTGGCACGCCGCCGCAGCCCTAAGCCATGAAAATGGCGAGACCTATATACATTCACGGAGAAGCGCGCTATATCGCGCGATAATATCAATGTAATTGTAGTTATGTAGGTAGTCTGTGCCCAAATCGCAACAAAATAAACATTTTTTTTTTTTTTTACTTTTTCCTAATCGTATCATTATCATCATCTCTAATTCTATTGGTTTAGTTACCGCTTCACTCCCCGCGTCACTCCCCGCTTCCTGTCACCATTTACTATTAAAAAATGCATCTGCGCAACCACTTTTCGCCAACTTCAATCCGGTCAAGTAACGTTGATCCTACTGTAAGTTTGTAACACTCATATGTTTACGTCGTTATAAAAATGTGGTTAGATAGCCATATTTTGGATTAAATAAAATATGTGCTAAAAAATTGCGAGGAATATTTTTAAAGAAAAAAAAAAGAAAGAATATTATCGTCTTGTTTAAAGCGTCTACCAGATGGTTGGAAACAAGTGTTCCCGCCGGCTGCGCAAACGGTTGTTGCAAACCAAGTACCAAGTAATTTGGTTTACAACAGCCGTCTACACTGTTGTTGGAAAGAAGGAAGGTCACTTTTGTTTGTACGTTTGTTTCCAGCCGTCTGGAAGACGCGTTAAGCGTCGTGTCTTGTTAATGTTCACATTTAGATTTTAATTAACATTTACAACGGCCCGTCGGCAGTCGTCTTGCGTCACGTGGTTAGGTGACCGTATGCATGGTATGCATATGCATGCATATTCTTATGCCACGGTTATTGAAGCTGACGTGACAGTGAGGGAGACAGATTTATAAACTAAGCATGCCCATGAAATTAACTACAAGTCGTTTTAATTTATTTTAAGATTATTTTATTTATAGCGCAATATTGGCTATTGTAAATAAAATAATATATTAGTTACGATCTATACTTAATATTATAAAGCTGAAGAGTTTGTTTTTGTTGCTTGCTACTAGTTCGAATTAAAAATATATTTTTGTGTTGGATAGCCCATTTACTGAGGAAACCTATAGGCTATATAACATCACGCTATGGTCAATAGGAAGGAGCAGTAATGAAAAGTGCAGACCGGAAGTGCCGGCAGAAGTGAAAACTTGAACATTAGCGTTGTGCATTTTTGAATATTTTGGAATGGTTGGGGAATATATACTTCAGACCAGCGATTGGCAGCCACCGACGAATTTTCTTCGTACAACTTATCTCTTATTGATCGGGAGGCCTGAAATTTTATTTTATATAAAGTAGGTCGTAGGTGGTTTCAAAATTTTTGATTTTGTTTTTTTTTATACTTCTTAGAAATTTCTTACAAAACCTTTTGCGGCTCACTCTAGTGTAGTACCTAATATCAATTAAAGAACTGTTCCTTATATACATAATGTAAAAATAATGTTATAAAATATACCTAAGAACCATCGCAGACAAATTACACACCCTTTACAAAAAACCGCATCTGAATCGGACGAACCGTTATTGAGATAAATGGCAACATTCGAGTGCACACACAAACAATTCACCCTAAACGCATATACCTTCTCCGTTCCGTTCTTTCGTGGGTTAAAAGTGCACAACGCCGCTTAAAAAGGTTTCACTTCAAAAATATAACCCATTACAGACATACAAACAATGTTGACCCTGGTTTCGTCTACGGAATTTTAAATTATGATTGTAGTTCATTTAGGATTGTATTGTAGGTGCCCAACTGCCCACTCTCTTTAGGCCTCTTGTGTGACGCGAACGAAGTTGCAAGGATCAGCTATCTGTGTATTTATGAGTCATAAGAGGAAACTATAATTAACTGATATATCAACACATAGCTCCCACTTCTGAATAGATTGGGTTGAAATTTGGTTCACAGATAGTTATTATGATGCAGGCAGATAGGAAGGGGTGAAATGGCAGTCCTAACAAGTTAAAAATTGAACAGTTTATTTGTTTGAATGCACCAACCTCCGAAGATGTTGAAATGACCGATTACATGAACACTTTGTTGCCAATATATTTAAAAAATAAATAATAATAATAAAAAACCCGCCTGCACAACAAAGATGGGAACAAGGTCCCCTACATAATTATATAATTTCATGCAGTCGGAGGCATTAATGAATCCCGATGAACTTAGTGAAATGCCTCCGACTTACGCGTTGCTAACTAATTTTTTTAGTATTACAGTGAGTTCATTTGTTTGTTGAAATGCTTAAGACAAGCCCTTTATTTTAATACTTAAATTCGTAAACTTAAAAATAAACGCTGTTTTATTACCCGACTGTCCTCACAGTCGGGTAACAAAACAGCGTTTATTTTTAAGTTTACGAATTGTATAGTGTATAATTTATGTAGGTATAATAGGCGAGTGATCTATGGATAGGCTATCGTTTAATAGTTTATAGATAAGAGTTCAAATAGATAAGAGGTTATCAAAATTTATGGCTACGAATCTCAACTTGCTCTGTTATCAGTATAGTTCCAGCTCAGATTATTATGTCTTTATAAAATGCTTACGGTGAGTCCTATATTTTGATACCCATATTGCGGTATTCGACAGCTGCAACGTTTGTTTTTTCAAACGTCACTTGAATAAGAACACTTGGGCGGCCAAGACAAATTTAACGATGTCTTAATTATTAGACTATAATTAAATCCGCCTTGTGGTTTAAACGAGACGAGGTAATAAAGAATATTACATACTTACAAGATACGCGCTAAAACATTACCCTTTTTTTGTAGTCGAATAAAAATAGGGACAGAATATTTACTACTTAGTACGTAGATATTCCTGTAGAATGAGTGTCATAATCATCGCCATAGCTCTTCCCATTAGTACCATAACACATACCCAATCCGATAAGTGTCAGTATTATTCTATTTTTAATTTTATACCATTCGTTTTCAATGATGATGATTTTCTATTTATATCGATTTTCAATTTATGTTTAATTACATTATGTGGTAACGATTAATGTAGGAATTGTTAATCAGCATGATTTAATTAACAGGCAAGTTAATACAGTGACGTCATCGAATGAATTTGCATCAGTGTTACAATACGTATAAGTGTGGAATGACATGATAATGTCGACCACTCTTCATTCACGACTTAATTTCGGTTTGGTTAAATATTATCAAGTACCTACGAAACAATGTGTTCTTTTTATCCATACCTAAGGTTCCTTATATTGTACTTGCTGCTTGTCCCGACTTCGCACGGGTCATATTGTAGTTTTTATACCTTGAGTTATATTATTGTAACTTTCGTAGGGATCTCTACTTTCTTGACAATAAATCCGATAATGTAACTTTCTGATGCTGCAAGATTTTTTAAAATCGGAAGCCGGGTCAAGCAGCTAGTGTTATATAATAAAATCTATCCTAATATTATAAAGTGAGTTCATTTGGTTGTTTAAATGTGATAATTTCAGGAACTATTGGTCCGAATAAGAAAATCTTTTACTAATACATAGCCCATTTATCGAGGAAGGCTATAGGTATATACTCACGCTATGACTAAAAGGAGCGGAGCAGCAAATAATATGTCGCAGATGAAGTTGCACGGGTCAGCTAGTATAGTATTTAGTATAGTATACAAGTATAGATATATATATATATATATATATATATATATATATATATATATATATATCAAATATAATGTTATTCGCATAGTCATCTGCGAATCAATCTCCGAATGTTCTAGGTTTGGGCATTTCAATGTACCTACCTAAGCTAAAACTGGCTGTTTTGAAATACTGTCAATGTGTCAAAAAAATAAATAAACTTATGTCCTACACTTGTGGAATCTGTGTTGTTGTGTGTGTGTGTGTGTGTCTGCGTCCGAGGAAATCTAAGGAATCGGCATAAAATTAATAGTTGGTAACTTACTTTTCATTATGTACCCATCTGTCGATTATGTACACCCAAAAAGACGCAAATTAAATGATTATAGTACGGCCAATCTGTAGTGATCCCTAATGTTATTTTCCTTTGCACTACACTTTGGTTATGTTTGGGATTTCGACCCCGTCTACCGGCTCAACAAATTGGAACTTAAGCTTTAAAAACTTGTGCATTTGCGGGGCTAAACAAGTTATTCAGGGAATTTGTTAGAGCGCTTTGAATCGTGAAAACTTTTCATTTCAATATTGACGCTGTACGATTGGACCGATCAATATTGAGTTTCGTTGGTTTGTATGGTATACACCTACGTAACCAATATGAATCTATCTACTCGACTTATGATGACAAAGTATAGAAGATAATGCTTATTATTCATAATGTTTATCGACATAGCATATTTTTAGAATTTTAATATTCAATTTATTAATTAAACTTCGGTATTAAAAGTAAGACTTACAGCTTGTTCCATATTCACTATGTTTTTTTCGCGACAAGACCGCGCGAACTGACGCATGCGCGGTTCGCTGACAGATGTCTGCGCGCATGCGCGATGCATTTCTAAGCGCAGCTCTCTATTTACCATTATGACAAGATTTTGACGAATGATATAATTATGTCACTGGGTACCTAAAATTCTTAAAAAAATCAGATTTCATGCGGCTTATTGTGCGGTCTGAGAAAAAAAAAGTTTGAAGTTTCTTGAGTGGGGTAGCAAAATAAAAGCCCATGAGTTTCTTGGCAGCTTCTTCTCATGAGCTTTACACTTGGAACTGCTACCTAACCTCATTTTGTTTTTTTTTTTCAAACTATCTTAATTTTATAAAATTTTTAGTGTGTATTAATTTGACGTTTTCAAATAATCATTAACCTGATTTTACAAAATATATTTGAGTTTGAGTTTGAGTTTGAAAAGGCGAGTTTGAAATAAATATATAATTCCTATGTTTAAATAAGTGTGGCATGACGAGTCATTGAAAGACAACGTTTATAATAAAACAAATCGTTTTAATGAAATCGCGTTGTAATTATTTTAACAATAACTCAAAAGTGCTTTATAGTCAAAAATGTACTAACCTATTTAAAAACTAACAAAACCCCGCCTGCAAAAAGACAGAAACCAAGACACCCTTTCAATGGAATATCATGCAGTCGAAGGCATTCATGAATTTTGTTGAACTTAAAATCGTGTCTCCGACTGCATGATATTAAATTTAAAGGGTATCTTGTTTTCTGTCGTTTTTTTACCCTAATTAGTCTCTTTACAAGTACAAGCGTTATTGTATTGATAGGCGTGTTTATATTGTATATAAAAAACGGGTTGCAATTTGGGAGTGTTGGTAGGAGTGAAAACTTAAACATTATTGTAAGTAATATTATTACTTACTGATGAAATTTGTAAATTTTTCGATCTTACTCACATAATAATAAAAAAATATGAAATAATAAATCACAAATCATAAAACGACAATCAAAAATTAAAATGGGAAAAACATATCGTTACTAGGACTCGAACTGGGGTCTCCTGGTTTCTGAACCGCTAGATTTCCCACCTGAGCTATAATAACATAGTAGATGGTGGCGAAATTTACCTTCGTATTCTAATGCTATTGTAGCAGTTTATCATTGCTCTCCACCTTACGAATTTTTGATCAGGTCACGTGTCCTGGCGCGAGTTTAACATTTTTCACCCATTCCAAAAAGCGCACAACGCCGCAAAATAAGATTTCACTTCAAAAATCTGTGAAGATATATATATTCTACGTTTATTAAAATATCACTATTTTAAGCAGGCGTTTTAATGCAAATCTGTAACACTGAGAACAAAAGTTAAAAGGCTAAAGTCTTTGCGATAGAAAGTTTTAATTAGCAAAGTAGTCGGGCTACACCTGTAGACGCTATTTGCATTCAGGATTGTCTGGTCCATCTCCGTTTATCTAATTTAAGTGGTCAATGTTTAGGTATTCAATATTATCTAAACTATTAAAGCGTAACGTTTTAGAAGGTAGATTTAGAAACCGGGCAAGTGCATTTTGAGCCACGCACAATGTAGGGTTCTGTAGTCCCCTTTCTCCTCCCCTATGACTAATGCGGTTAAAGAAGTAGGTTTCTGTTGTTTTATTTTTCATACTTACAACAATATACCTACTTAATAATAATTTTCAATGGAATAGACCAGATCTTCGAATAGCTGGAACTCCAGCTGTTTGGAGACTGATCTGGTAACACAATGTTAACTGTCAGCGCCGCTTTCCACTAAGCTATAAACTGGATCAGTTGGAGGTAAACCACTGATCGACTGATAAGGAGTCACGATCATCAGCATTGGGATAACGAAATCAAGAAGAAATTATACTTTTTAGATGAACGAAATATAAAAATTTAATCAACAAAAATCAAATGAAACGTAGGTAAGAAACAATTTACTTACAATTGTGATGAGTCGGTGCCGGCACATAAGGAAAGCTGCCATATATTTATTATTAATAAAAAAAAACAACAAAATATACCCTTAAGACACGAAGTAAACCAAGGCAGAGCCTAGCAATTATAGGTAGAAATGGAATAGAATAAAATATATTTATTAGTATAAATATTGTACGATTTGATGCTATTGAATTTAATAATAATACTGTGCCTTAGTTTGCAGACCCATTAATTGCTTTTCGCTAGAAAAGATTTAATATATCTGTTTACATCAATTTTCTTAGAAACAAATTAAACCTTTTTGTTTGCCGTCAAATTGTATATAAATAACATCGAGAACATCTTGAACAATATTGAATTACAGTACTAGACAGTCAACACACCAAAATCAAATTCTGAAATAAACAGTATCACTGAAGACAAATATACGAAATTTAATTTAACCCAAAATATTAATACAATATCGAGAGTGTAAACAAGTTTATGACCCTTTGTACCAAACGTTTGCATCCCTTAACTTGTCTGACCTTTGAAGAGATCCTTAGATATATCACGAATTTTGTTATACTTTCGCATAGTAGCAGTCTATTAACCGATGTAGGTTACGGCGGCCAATCGCATTAGTGCACAAGTGTATACACAAGTTCACTCTCTATTCTCTCACTCTAATGGTGCGATGGGACTGAAATACGACACGAACGAAGTGAGAGTAGTTGTAGGACCGATAGCTTAACCTGATTTCTGAGGAGGAGTGTTACAATGTTTGAAAACGGTCACCCATCATAAACCAACAGTAACCTTGCAGATATCTCGGCCTGCTATGTCCCCATTGCATCACAGCAATAGTGTAGTATTTTAGAGTTAAGAGTATTTATTTTGTATTCATGTCATGTCGTTTTAAATAGTTATTTTATGTATGCCAGATGACATGTAAGGTTTATTTTTTGTAATGACGATGTATAGTTTTAAGAAGTTATGTCTGTAAAGGACATCCTGTTCGCCAACTTTGGGCAAGGGGTCATTTAACGACTGTATGGTTAGGATAGTTTTAAGAATAGAAAAGACAATGGTGTATAGCATTGTTTTAAGCTGGATAAGTTAATACACTGTGGTATATTAACTTATACTCTGTTATATGGATTTTTGGTCCTTTCACTTTTATTTGAACCGCGGTCCGAATCGCTCAAATACTATTTTGAATGGGCTCATTCGCACCGCATCGGTTGGAGCGCTGCAAATGCCTCAAGGTATAATTTGTAGTTAACGCACTTTGATACTCCTACATACACAGGCATGACAGACATGGCAGAGCGCATTGCTCGACGAACCGTTTACCGAAGAGGCCGAAGCGTACTTGAGTGGAACACGAACCGAAAGGCGAAGCGTAATAATACAAGATGGACCGACGACCTGGTGATTGCGGGTAACTACTGGATGCAGGTGGCGCAGGATCGGTCGTTGTGGCTATCCCTAGGGAAGGCCTATGCTTAGCAGTGGACGATATTCTGAACATTAAATAAGTGCAGAAATTTTACAAGTACTGTCAACATCACATACCATTTATTTAGTGATTACTAAGAAAATTAGAAACAATACATATTTAACAAATCATGATAAACTTAAACTAATAGTACAGTATTGCAGAACCCTAATCCTCATCTTCATATTTTTATAACCCTGTTATAATAGCCAAACTGACTGAATGATTAACTAAAGACTTAGCTGTCGTATTTTCTTAGGTAAAATCGACTTAGGCGGACATGTTTTGGTGCCGGAGTTGGTGAACGGCTTGCTGCCGATAACGCTGAAGTCACGGGTTCAAGTTGACTACCTCTGTGGCGCGGTAGGAGTCTGTCTGACTGCTAAGCAAGAGGCCGTGGGTTCGATTCCCACGTGGGACATTACTTTGTTTGATCCACAAATTGTTGTTCCGAGTCTGGATGTACTTTGTGTCCATGACTTGTATGTTTGTAAGTTCCCCCGCGACACAGGGCTTTAATGCGGCAGACGTCGTTTTTTAAAAACAAACAAAACAAAACAGGTCTCAGGCACGAGCGTGAAACGATTTTTTCCTCCATACGTATAACATGTATGTCGTATTTTAATTCAATAAGGTATTTAGGTACATGAGTTGCTATAGCTAGTTTCTATGTGATATTGCGGTAACTATACGATTACTATATGAAACTATAGTAAGATTTGTATTACAACATTCTACGGACGTTTTATAATGAGTTACACAACATGATTTTAGGTGAGGTGAATTCGACAGGCTATTTGAAATGATTTAGGTCAGGTAAATTTGAATCACCAAAATGCTGTTAAGAGTTGAGAAAAAGAGTTATGATGAGGATGATGTCCTGCTACGAAAAAGAAATTTGTACAGTTTTATAAAATTGCACACACTTGTGATGATAATTTTTATAGCATAATTTTATTAACTCGATCAATGATGTTTTAAGTAAAAAGGTAGGTTACTTAACATGTATATAACAACATTCGATCTTAAAAAACGGCAAACTAATGCACACATAGATAATATAAATATTAAAATGTCACACAATTATAAAAAGTCGTAAATGTAGGAAAGCATAATTTAATTAACATGAGCGTAAAAGAAAACATGTAACCCGCTGTTTTCGTAGGCGGTGCGGCACTGTCATTTAATAATAAGATACTGACAAATAATAAATATTTTCTTGCAGTCGTAGGCATTGTTGAATCTCGATGAACCTAGTAAAGTGCCTCCGACTGCATGAAATTATATAATTATATTATCTTGTTTCCATCTTTGTGCAGGCTGTTTTTTTTATTTTTATAATTTATCTTTTTATTTAATACTTTTTAATGTTTGTAGGATGTAACCGATGTAACAACTTTTTTAATATTACAGTCATAATCAAGTTATACCTTTTTAAAATGCTTGAGATAAGCCCTTTAATTTGATACCCATATTGCAGTTCAAAACAACTTCTTTTTTCACACCTCTTTATTTTAACATCTTACAGGCGCCATGTTTGTTTTTTTTAAACGTCACATATCTAAAAACACTTGGGCGATCAAGACGAATCTAACGATGTCTTAATTGTATAAATCCGTTCAGTGGATTATGAGATATCAGGTAATAAAGAATATTACATACATACTAACATACATTTTTATGTACAAGATACGCGCGAAAAACATAACCCTTCTTTACAGTCGGGTTAAAACAAGTCAATAGTTATATATTTTAAGGTGCCGCTTTCTGAGCGCTTGTAACCTATCTAGGTATACCTTTTTACTTAAAAAAAATTGAGCCCCATGTTTATCTATAAATGTACCCAATGATGATATTTCGATGAACCATTTTCGAGAAACAATGCCAACGTTTAAATTTTTTGCATTCATTTTCATTGCTGCTCCGCTCCTATTGGTGGTAGCGTGATAATATAATATAGGCTATAGCCTTCCTCGATAAATGGGCTATCCAACGGTAAATTACATTCTTTCAATTTGAACCAGTAGTTCCTGAGATTATCACGTTTAAAAAAACAAACTCTTTAGCTTTATAATATTAGAATAGATTAAGCCAAATTTTTTTAAAGAACCGTTTTTAATACTTATTAGTACATACAGTATTAGGTATTTAAAATAGCTCTCATGGTTCGCTAGGTTATTAACTTTTTATAACCCTGTGGAAATAACATACAAAGCATGAAATAAATAAACCACCATGTAACACAATGACCTAATTGTATGAGTATGCAATTTGAACACACGACACGACACGCTTGGGGCCGAATTATGTAAATCAAGAAATGTATTATTTCTACAAATATTTTTGGTTGCCCAAATAGTTCTTGAAGCAGAACCAATTTTAATTTACATTGAGCTAAGTGCCTTAGCTTACTTAGTACTAATAGAAATCGGTATCTCAATCAGTACTAGCACGTAGGACGGGCTACCATCGCGCGCCGCCGACAACAACAAGATTTCCATTTGATTTTAACATTTAGACGGTCATTCGATTCAGCATTTAAAATTGCTGTCACGTCGTACTAGTATTAAAATGCCTTGTTTACGGAGACGCAGGGCGTCGCGCGTCGCGTGTGTCGTGGCGTCTCGCGTCGCGTTGAACGTTGTTTCTGTTTACGGAGCGGCGGCGCGTGAAGTGGCACTTGTCATTACACACGTAAACTTAAATATATAACAATATACGATGTTGTTTGTAAAGATGCGATGCCCGCGGTGTATAGCAAAGCACGTGGCGACTATCGCTGTGTTGCACGCGGCGGGCATGGCTGCGGCGCACGCAGTGTACTAAATAGTTCACGTTTAACATAAAATATTATTATATTATGTTATGGAATGCTTATAATATAATTCATTTTTGTAAATATAATTTTCTTTAATAATTCAATTCTAGTCTGAGTCGTGCGATTTCCACATCAGACTGGCAGAACGTTACGCCGTAGGTATCACTTTATTAAGAATTGCCGCTGCATGCATCGCCGCGTGCGCCGTCGTAAAAACGTTTCATTTCAAACAAACGCGTATATAATCGCTTCTTCGTAGACGCACTAACACAACGCCCTACATTTGAATTCAGTGCGGGCTGCGCCGCACCACTAGATGCGCAACGCCCCGCGTCTCTACAAATGAGGCCTAAAGGTTCATTTCCGTGCATCGCAGCCAATCGCAAGCCGCGCGTGAACGATGCGACAAAAACAGCCTACGTCACTCGTCGGCCGCGCGCAGACCTCGGAAACTGCGCCTTGCATTCTCATCCTCTGACTATTGTCGCATCGGCTATGCGCCTCAGCCGCTTGTCGTAAGCCGCGCGCGGCTTGCGATCGGCCGCGACGCACGGAAATGAACCTTAAAGGCCTTGTTTTCAAAGACGCGGGACATTGCGCATTGCGTGTGGCATGGCGTCTCGCGTCGTGTTGGACGTTTTTTTCTGTTCACGGAGAAGCGGCGCGTGAGTGTCACTATTATCATTGCACGCGTAATGACTAATATATGATAATATATGACATTGTTTATAGAGATGCGTGGCGGGAATTGTAGCGAAGCCCGCCGCTGCATCGAATCCTCAAGCGTGTAGCAAAGCACGCGGTGGCTATCGCTGCGTCGCACGCAGGGTACTATAAAAATCATTTTTACTATGGTATAGAATGTTATTAAATAAATGACTTTCACTAATAGAATTTTCAAAAAAATAAGTCGAGTCCAGATTACAAATAAGACTGGAAATAGCCCACCGGATTAGCAAGTTGAAGTGGCAGTGGGCTGGCCATATTAGCCGAAGAACCGACAACCGTTGGGGTAAACGAGTTCTTGAGTGGAGACCGCGGCTTGGCAAACGTAGTGTAGGACGCCCTCAGGCCAGGTGGAGTGATGATTTACGCAAAACGGCTGGCAGGAGCTGGATGCGAGAAGCCGAAGATAGAACAAAGTGGCGTGCAATTGGAGAGGCCTATGTCCAGCAGTGGACTGCGATAGGCTGATGATGAAATAAGACTGGTAGAAGGTTTCAACGCGGGCATTGCTTCGTCAAGAATTGCTGCTGCTTGTACAAACGCCGCGGGCTACGCCGCAAAAAACGCTCTATTTCCAACAAACGCGCGACGCCACGCGCAACGCCACGCGCAACGCCCCGCGTCTCCGTAAATGAGGCACTAAGGTCAATGGAGATTAATTATATTCACGTTGTAAAAGAGGTTACGGAACTATCGTAACCTTTTTTATGCGCATTAGTCTATACTAATGCGCATAAAAAAGGTTACGATAGGTCAGTGATGGGATTTTCCCACGCTCACGGCCTTTCGCGATGGCGGCGTTCTGTGTGTACCCAGGACGCCGCAGGAGCAAGAATGCCCGATGGGGCTTTGCCGCTGGGTGGGTCGCCGAAGGTATAGCAAGTTCCGGCGGCCTATCCGTGAAGGCGGTGAGTTGGTACACGGCCTATTTTTTAGTGGGGGCAGGTCCCACACTACCTCCAGCGTCTGCCCCGGATGCTAGAGGTGTGCGGTAGGCATTTTTTACGGCCATAAAAATCAGTGATGGGATGTCCAGTACCATTCCTATGACATCTCATCACTGACCTCTGTAAGTAGTACAGAGGTCGGGGCATCTCATTTATCGAAATCAGATGAATGGTTGTGATACTATAATGGAACATATGTAAATAGAAACTAGAAACATGACTATTTAGTTTAATCGTAGCAGGGTAAAATAACTCTGTAGGTATGTCTATTTTTTAACCGAAATCTGCAACCGTGGTCTTATCTATCCAAAAAACTTTGTTGCCGCGCCCGCACGCTCCAAAGTTACCCCATTCAGAATCTTTTTTTCACAGCCTTCAAAAGGTGGTTCTCTTTATCTATTTGACCCGACCCGTATGTATGTATGTATGTTCGCAATTTTCTCTTTTGGTAGGGGTTTTCGCTTTTTGACTGCTAATTTTTCTAGGAAGGTTTTAGTGATACACTGAAAACCAGCGCTGACTCCAGTAGCAATACTGGAGAGGCAGCACAATGCTGAATGAGATCCAATTTTTCACACACGCGTCAAGTTTTTTTTTTAAGTATTGTGTAAAAAATAAATGCTTTTTCTTTCTTCTTTGATAAATGTTAAACATTGTCCTAACTTATAAAACACCACAGATATAAAGTCAAAGTACTTTATTCACTTAGGTTACAAGGTAAGCTATTTATATCATAATGCAACGAATAAGAATGTAAGGCAAAGTTTGGAATAGAATGATTCTACATTTAAGGGTAGATTACGCGACAAAGGGTTCGGCTCTCTCAAAAATTTATGTAGAAAACCTAAACATTAGGACACGAAAAAAATTGTTCCACTAGTCAAAGAGTTTTTGTAGTAGATGAAATAAAGAAATTTAAGCATATGTCTTTTTATGAAACGGCAAATAAATCTTAAAGTTGCGGAAAATGCAAAAACGAGCATTTTTGTATTGTCATAGTCATGGCGGTCGTAATCTAACATATGTACGATCGAATATTCTACTTTATTTTGACCTGTGCTCCTGCGCACTGTGAAGTAATAGTTGTGTGCGGAAGAGCGAGGCCGGCGATTGTGTCGCTGTGTACGTAGCGCTAAATAAATAATTCTCTTAGTGTAATTCCCCCTTAATGCCAAGGTTGTAAGAGTAAAGCCCTGATAAATAATTTGGCAATTAAGTTTGCAGCAATTTCATGAATTTTGGTATACAGGTAAGTATTCATAAAGCCGAAGAAATAACCTAGACTATTTTCATTCAAGCAGACGAATCCTCAAACAAAAGCTGGTTTAAAATAAATTACCAAAGGCGGCCTTTTAAAACGTTATTGAAACGAAACTCGATATGAACGAGATAAAAAGCTAAAAACAATCTTTGAAAATTGAAAGGTAAATAAAAGGTAAATGTAATTATCACAAAACAATTGCAGCTCTATTAAATTGAACGGATGAAATTAATTCCCACGAAATCTGAATCAAGAATTAGCTTTTCAAAGTTCAGTTAAATATTGTTTTTGCATGTGAAATGAAACGTTACGTTTTTACATGTTTGGTTTTAAAACCAACAGCACTGGTAGATTGATTCCTTTTATTTTTTCCTCAGACCGGAGTAAATGGAAATAACATATTTCCCTTCGAAAAATATCGCTGCCTCTGTGGCGCGGTGGGAGTGTATCCGACTGCTATGCAAGAGGTCGTGGGTTCGATCCCCACACAGGATAAAACTTTGTGTGATGAGCACGATGGTTTATTCTGTGTCTGGGTGTTATTTATCTATAATATGTATGTATTTAGAAATATATAAGTATGTAGTACAAGCTCTGCTTAGTTTGGGATCAGATAGCATTGTGGGAGTTGTCGAAAGATATTATTATTATATCTGATTCGAGAATTTTGCGGATCGAATCGCTTAGTGTCATCCGTCAGTACCTACATCAGCTGCTTCTCCCTTTAAAAACTGTTTTCTTAACTGTTCTCATTTAGTATTAAAACTACTTAATCCTTTTACTTTGACATTGTTAATGGATTCAATTTTATTTTCTACTCATTCAAAGCTCTAATTAAAACTGGACGGAGTTGAGACAACTGCAATTAAATTAGTAGGCTAAATAAATAGCGCTGTAGTTAGTTGGAATAAATTGTTTGAATAAAGGCTACGCTCGAAGAATATAGAGAGTACAAAAGACAAGCTATACAGGAAACCCTATTAGCCGCAACCACACCAGCAGCAGTCATGTTGGCTCTCGAGGCAGCTTTCGCAATTGGCCCGAAAACATAAAGGCGAGACTCGCGATAGCGAGCCATCAGAAATCTTCAGGAACTATCGTCCACGTCTAACAAACACCGCACACTAAAGCAACTTTGAGCATTGTTGCCTTCTGACCTCCCGGTATTCTGCTCTACGCTCATAAAGGATGTTGACCGAACGTGGGTTTTACTTAAGTAGCCCATCAGCTTTTAGCAATTACGAGATACTTGGAGAGATTGAACAGATTGAGAGATCAGCTAAGCTGAGTTTTCGAAATCTGTCACATACCTCCATGCCGCGGAGAGCTGTCGGTCCTGTGTGTAATCTCTATGATTGTATCGGATCTTCGTTCCATCGTACTATGTACTATGAGTATCGTACCGTAGTATTGTACCATGAGAATGAGGAAATAGAGAGTTTACGTTTAAATGACTAGCTGACCCGCGCATCCTGGTCTGCGTAAATTTTCCCCGTTTTTGCAACATTTTTCATTGCTGCTTCGCTCCTATTGGTCGTAGCATGATGTTATATAGCGTATTATTTTTTTCTATTCGGGCCAGTAGTTCCTGAAATTATCACGTTCAAACAAACAAACAAACAAACAAACTCTTCAGCTTTATAATATTAGTACAGAAGACATTGGATTTTCTTTTCAAGATATTGCTGATTAAAATCTCACTCATGACACTACCAATGTGTACCCACTCCAACTGAATCAGTTTAGCTTAGCTAAGGAAATTGACATGATTGTTAGAAATCGAATAAAACGAGCTCTCACTCACACACGAAGGATTCCCTTCTCCAATTTGAAATAGGCAATTCGTGGGAGTATCTCCGAATTTATGATATACCAGTTTTCCCATCATGTTTTCTCTCACGGAAGAGGAAAATTAAACTGTATGAAAATTATCTTTTCAGAATAGAACATAAACATAAAATGTTTGAACATTTGGCGCAACCGAAAAATTGTCTCAATATTTAGGAGCGGAATTTGTACCAGTGTGTAGGAGTCCCGAAACGTCTTTAATTAAATATTCCCAAATTTCCCAAACAGCCCGAGGCCTTTTTTCAGTTTTATGCAAATTCTTGGATCAACGTCGAAACGCCATCAAGTCTCAATCTCATTGAATATGTAAATCGCAGGTAAAATTGAAAATGCCTTCCTATCGGCCATTAGTTTTGTAAGCGGTCGCGTTTTGGGACCCAACTTGGAGATTTTGGGTTTGTAATCTTTATTAAAGGATTTCCGAGAGGCAGTATTGATTAAGTTAACAATACCTATTTGAATTTTCATTTTAAACCGAGATGAGCAATCAGAAAAGCAAGGGATCGCATTTCCCTTGTGACCAGAAACGCTGCTTAGTTTCCTAAGTAGATTATCCGATCGGTAAACGAGTGCTACATATATCTGGCTATAGAATGGATGTATACAACACATTGATTTATGTACGATTAAACAGAAAGTATATTGGTTTTCACTAGTGGATCTTGGGGCGTGGGGCGGGATTGGAGGTATCAAGCCCAATTTCATACATCTAATTTCAGAAGTAACGGAGTTTCATACAAATTTGCAACCCCTCAGGAGAGGAATTTCGAAAAATCCTTTCTTAGTGGATTATATAAAATTTCAGGTTTTGGCTCAGCGTTGATGAATCAGTCAGTGATATAATGTGCCTACAGATTAGCTTTTGTTTATGTGCAAGATTCTTTTCAGTCTTGTAAACCTCACATCCTATTTACACAACTGCTTAAAAAAGGAATGCAAAGTTTATATTTAGGCTTATAGAATTACTTTTTGGAACAACAACAAAAATATAGCAGACTATATTCAGTGTGTACTAAAATGTAAAGCAAAATACGTTGACAAATTTGGATCTTTATTGCGTTCATGCTGTTGCAGATGTAGCGCGCTAAGGACGTAGTTTTACAGATATAAAGACAAACATAAAATGAACCTCCATTTAATTTTCATTTTTTTAAATAAGATTACGTTCAGGTACTTGTTTATAATAATAATAGTATCTTGGGACAACTGACGCGACACTATCTGATCCCAAACTAAGCTTTTACTATGGAAACCAGACAACTGATAAACATATTTATACATTTGTAAATACATAGGTACATATTATAGATAAATAGCACCCAGGCACAGAATAAACCATCGTGCTTATCACACAAAGTTTTATCCTGGGTGGGGATCGAACCCACGACCTCTTGCATAGCAGTTGGATACACTCCCACTTCCACAGAAGTATATTAAGCCAAAACTCAACTATCAATTTATTATGCTTGTAGCTTAAACACTGCTTAACAGCTTCCAGCACATGCTATCTAATTTTCAATATTATCTAGGTATACATTAACTGGAATTCCTGAATCTGGTTCTGTTTTTTTTTAAGACGACTCCTGCAGTAGGGTACGAGCCCTGTGTCGAGGGGGACTTTACAAACATACAAATCGCGGACACAGAGTACACCTGGACTCGGAACAAACATTTGTTGATCACACAAAGTGGTGCCCCTGTGGGAATCGAACTCACGACCTCTTGCGTAGCAATTGGACACACACCTACTGCGTCGCCGAGGCAGTCAAAATCTAAACGCTAATATATAATAACTATATATACGCTACTTACAGTTGAATGGGCACTACTTTTCAATAGCGAGTGAGATTTTGGGATTGGGTCCCACATTACCATAATCTTGTTAACCCATAGAAGAATAATCTATACTAATATATAAAGCTGAAGAGTTTGTTTGTTTGAACGAGATAATCAGTCAGAGAGCGAGATATCTACATAACTTTTCTCGGTGTTTTGTACTACGGTTTTTTGAGTTGAAGATACCACATAGAGTCTTATCAGGCCATATCTATATGACAGGATTTTGACAGTTCGCACCAACTTGCTGTTCACATGGAATAATGATCGTAAATAAGGACTCAGTCTGGAAATACTGCTGATGGCAGTTGATTCGATAAGATAGTTGTACGTGGTAGAAAATGGAGTTTAAAAAAGCCCTGTGGTGGATTGCCAATTCGCGTTCGTTTGCTATATCTATATGTACTTGCATCGAGAGCGTTTTCTATGCAAGCTGTCATTTACAGAATTCTCGGTATTATGTGCTAATGAGACATAGTAAAGGTCTAACAGCACAAAATAAAGAAAGCGACTTTTATGGTGCGTTTAAATGCACGGCACGCAGTCCGGTAAGCAGCCTGACACGGGCCGGTGGGACATTCAGACATGTTCCCGTTGAATTGAACGCGGGCTTGTGAACCTACCATTATACCTACACTTACTCATACGCGTGCAGAAAACGAGGATCCGCAAAGCGTTAGCTTTTCCTGTCTCTGGTCCATCTTGTTCCAGTTCTCCGCGTCTGTGACGATATCTAGCTATGTATGCGTCTGTCAAGAGCGTTTTGTATGAAGCGTTCGTTCTGGGTTTTTATTCATTATCTTTTTTTTCGTTTTCGCGGCAAGCCTGCGCTTTTAACTATCAAAATCTTTTCATAATAATTAATAGAGCGCTGCGCTTAGAAATGCATAGCGCGTGCGTGCGGACATATGAGCGCACCGTATGCGCCAGGTCGCGCGGGCTTGCCTCGAAAACGAGAAAAAACATAGTGAATAAATGACCCTGTACGGTATTTTGTGGTAGTAGTAACACTAAAATCAAATTTCATAAGTCGCTTCCACCAACTCTATCCCTGTATAAAGTCATCAAGTAGAAATAATTAGGGCTACCACAAAAACAATTTGTGGTCCGTGACTGCGATATCCATCCGTTAGCCGTTTGTTCTCCGTCTACCGTCATTTTAACTGTTGTTCATGTTTATTTTTTAATATCACACGAATTATGGAGGCGTTTCTTGTTAAGTTATCCTGTTTGAGTTTTGTTCTATTATGTTTTTTTATCTTGTGCATTATTTGGTGTTGATAAAAGTACAGTTTTAATTATAATTCTTTGTTGGATTTTTGTTATACATTCTTTTACATAGCTAACTTTGGATAAGATTTGTAATGAGCATATTCGAGGCACCTTCAAAGGTATATACGTCTTAAGATGCAAGAAGGCAGAATGCGATGGTTTGGTCATGTAATGCGCAGGGATAGGACCACATGACAAGAAGAGTGATGGAATGGATCATGGAAGATGGCAGTAGATGCAGAGGTCGCTCACCAACTACTTGGACTCAAACCATGTCCAAAGACATGAGAACCCTAGGTCTAACACCTGCCATGACCTAAGGTCGTAAGATATAGCGATCGAGTATCAGGAGGGCCAACCCCAAATAGGGAATGTGCCAGGAGAACAATGGTGATGATGATTTTTTTACATAGCGTTGTTCGGCATTCAATTTGGTAAATTTTACTTTCAAACTCTTTTTCCTTCTTTACTTAAAAAAGAAAATAGTAATTATTACGATCAAAATATATCAAATTAATTAAAAACCTAGTATAGGTTTTTAATATTATTAAATAACTATAAATGCATTATTTGTATATTTTGATTTGAAAATGATATACAAATAGTGATCTTACAGTAACAAGTGCGAGCAAAGAACCGATTATGTAAAATTTTACGTTGTAATTGAAAAATGAACTTTTATTTCGTTTTTTAGGGCCTGGAAAATGGAACCCTTATAGTTTCGTCATGTCCGTCTGGGTCTATCTATCTGTCTGTCTGTTGGTCCGTCCGTATGTCACAGGCATTTTACTCAATAACTACTGAAGGAATCTTGATGAAATTTGGTGAAAAGGTGTCTTCTAGATAGCTAAATAATAATAATCAATATTTTTAGACTGTAGTGGAGGGCCCCATACATGTAACAGAAGCTGACATTTTTTTTCAGCAAACATTAACATGTTGCACATCATTCGACAGCTCTTTCAAAAACATTTTAAGGTTTCAAATAAACTTTTTTGATTGAGTGAATATTTTGGAAAATTTCACAAAGATAGCGCTTAATAAATACTTTAAACTAAAATAATTTTGGATAAGACCGGATATACCATTCATTGAGTTATTGCCGAAAAACTTCGTTTGTCAACAAAAGGGCGTAAGTGCCATGAACATACGCTTTTCTGCTGATGCATTTGTTCAAGGCACTACACTGAGCATGGTCCGTCATGCTTTTGCCCGGTTTTTTCAAAATTGACAGTATTATCTGGTAACTAATCGATTCCGATTCCGATTCCGTTTTCACAAAGGGTACAATACAAAAATATAAACTGCCAAAAGTAAAACTATTTACCAAAAAACACTTTTTGAAGTCAAACATTTTAGATATTTACTGTCCAAAAACTTTCTTATCTGCGACTTAGTGAGGTTTTGCGTTAAAGTGAAAAGGGTCCACTCAATTTCCGTTTCTATTCGTCGCCGTTTCAATGTATCATCTGTCTCTTTCACGCTAATTGGATTCTAGATCTGTTAGAAGGGAAGATGTGACGTTTAGTTTCAAACGAGAGATAGCAACGTCAGAAACATTCCCCATTAAAATAGTTGTGCTGAAGTTAGGTAGTTGTCGAAAATGTGGAAGTTACTGAGCAAATTATTTTACTTTGTGCCTCGTGTGTTCAACATTAGCGTTGCCTTTGTCTCCCTGTGCCTTCCAAATGTTGTATCATCACCAGGAATTTTACCCTGTAAACAATGTCTGTCTGGATTCTATTGTCTATAAAGTAAAGTTTTTAGTGTCAAAGCAATTTGAATTCACTATTGAGTTTCTCAATAAATATTTTTTGTAGAGGCTCCTCGACCCCAATTATATTATAAAAAAAAAAAAAAATACTCACCTGCAAAAAGACGGAAACAAGATACCCTTCACATTTAATATCATGCAGTCGGAGGCATAAATGCATCCTGTTGAACTTAAAAATTGCAGGCGAGTATTTTTTATTTTTTTTTATTTTGAAACGTTTACATTATTTACGCGTTTATTTTTAGCATTTATTTTGGTTTTCAGCATTTATCTAGATACTCCACTCGATAGGTTTTGAAGATTTTTTTTAAAACATAATTAAAATATTGAACCAAAATTTACGCAATTTCTTTTTTTTTTAATTTTTAGGTACCCAGTGTCACTCTTGAAACTATAGTAAATCTAATGACACCTTTCAAACCAAAATTCATCAAGCCGTTTAGACTTTAGAGCGTACCAAAGAAATATACATATGTACTTACGCTCAAAAAACATAACCCTCGTTCTTACGCAGTCGGGCAATGAAGTATAATAGCTTTTTCAGAATTAATAAGCTAATTGTATAATATAATATCCTAATTTCAAATTATGCCCATGATATCGGTTTGCGTTTTGGCAAAGGCCTCCTCCAAATGCCTCCATTGGACTCTGTCTGTTGTCACTCTTAATATAATATAATGTATAATATAATATAATGTATATTGATTTAAGGTCCCAATTACATAACAAGTCATACCTATGATAACCTCACTAGGCGGAGCCTGTGTCAGCTGAGGCTGACACAGGCTCCGCCTGAGGCTATCATGTTTACAATCAGTTAAGCTTAGGACTATTTTTCTTTAACATTAAATTAATTGTTATGTAAAAGTAGAACAATATAATTAAAGAAATCAAAAGATAATGTTAGATTATAATTTAAAACAATAACACCAAAGTCTATATAATCGAATGCAATAAAGTATGTAATGTATAATAAAAACATTAAAATTAATAAAAACAAAAATTAATTAAATACATTCATAATAATTAAATTAAAATTAATGGCCTTAAAACTAAAAAAACTGACAATAAAAAAAAGTGATGGTACTAAAATTAACTAAATAAAGCAAACGAATTAAAATAATATAGCAAATAAAAATAACATTTGTAATAGAAATACCTCCATTGTCAGTTGTTTACCAAAGGGTTTAGGCTTGTCCAGAGGGGTTCGAGGGTTTGTCAGATTTCGTCTTCCCATCTCATTTGTGTACGTCCTTTTTTACATTTTCCATGTCGAGGATACCAATTCATCACCCGTTTCCTCCATTTCCATTCCAATCCAATAAGTAGGTGCCCACTTTAATTGGTATATTTGCTTGAGTATGTTGGTGAGTTTGAACTTACATCTTCATTTCGGATCTTATATTTTAATGTCATTCCCATCGTACCATAAATCTTTACTAATATTATAAAGCTGAAGAGTTTGTTTGTTTGTTTATACGTGATAATCTCAGAGAACTACGGGTCCGAATTGAAAAAAATATTTTACTGTAGGAAAGCCCATTCATCGAGGAAGGCTTCAGACTATATAACATAACGCTACGACTAATAGGAGCGGAGCAGCAATGAAAAATGTTACAAAAACGGGGAAAATTTACGCATACGAAGTTGCGCGAGTCAGTTAGTATATTATAAACCTGATAAAAAAACCTTTTTAACAAATCTTCAACTACAATTAAGGAGACTACTTGAATTACTGATAAAAAAAGGTTCCTAAATAGCTTACTTATAATTTTCTCGACAAAAAGTAATCATGAATTTTATCATTTTTTTATTTTACGTCGCAAATAATTGTACCTATTTATAAGAAATTTTCCAAGCAGTTTCCATGACACCATCATTTGCTTATTTCAATTAAAAATAAAAATAGATTTCTTAAGTAGGTTTTTTCCATTAAACACAATTCCAAGGGTACTTTTGCGTCTTCTTCTTATGCTTTGAACTTATTCACTGTGGAGCTAATTAGGCCGATGTTTATAATTAAAAGTTAGTTATTCTTAAGATTTTCTTTATTAATTGCTAGACTTTTTCATTGGCTCCTGAGATGCAAGTTGATACACGCATCCTAGTTTTGCAATGATTTTATTTATATATTTTGTTTATTATAAACAAATCTGCGCTGTGATTATTTTCACAGCTCCAATAAGGCCTAGGCAAACAGTGTTGTGATTAATTTCACATTTCCCTGTCTCACCTACGATTTTATCGCTAAAGAAACGTTTTGTAGATCCCATCCGTGTAAACAAAAGAGATGCAATAGTTGCAGAGCGAATTCTCGACGGCTGGCAGTGTAAACGTTCAGCGATCAACTATTCAGGGGCGTCTAAACGGATCATTTTTTTTACGGAAATTTGTGGCGGCAATGCTATGGCCGGTAACATGGCAGTACTCTCCAATATTGATTTGATGGTTGCCGGACGATCGCTGAGCGATTGATTTTCCGCAATGTTGCCTGGCCAATTTTGTTGTTGTTTCAGTCGCTCTCTAATTTATTGTTGCAGGGTTGTGCAACCCGTTTAGAAGACTGAATCATGCGCCATACAATTGCAGACATATTGCCATTATTGGCCAAGTAATTAGTTGCCAATAGTGCCGCCACAAATTGCCGTAAAAATGGACCGTTTAAATGACCCTTTAATATAAGTATGATACAGATATTAATAGTTGATCTCTGACCGTCTAACAAAAGAGATACAGACTGTATATCTTTTGTTAACATGGGATCTATTTATTAAATTAAATCGCAACTCGCGTTCTTACCGCTGGTGGGACAGGTGTCTATTATTCAGAAATTCACTGGAAAATTGCCCTTCTTTCAGTTAGTCAAATTATTTGGTCAAACTGATTTGTCCAACTGTAATAATTTTTCAGATAGCCAAATTGTCTATGATGACGAAAAATATAGTCAAATGTAAAAGTAACTCAATAATCAGAACAAGAACGCCTAAAAGACCTTTGGCTAGATGATGTCGACTCAAATATTCTTTAATAATCATTTTATTTTCCAGACAACGTTACCATTAAAATGTTAACAATACCAACCAGGAACAAATAATGAGAACGAGCTCAACAAGTAGACTGGAGATCTTCGAAGAGCCAGTTAATTCAAGAGGTCACTCGGCTCATATCTTAAAGTTTACCGGATTGTTATCGGACTTCTCGAATGAGCCAATAAAGAATTTTATTGCTATCTGTTCTATATTCGATGTTGGTCTTTTTACTTTATGGTTATAAAATCGTTTATTTCGTGTGTGTTGTTTACTGTGATATTTGGGTTTAGTTAGTTTTTAAATTCAAATGTTTTTTTTTAGGTTTACTCCATTTGTTTTTTTTTTGGTAAGGTTAGATGTCTGACATTGAAACAATGGTACACAATGAATCATTGCGATTTTGTTGTCGGCTCTTGAGAACCCGCTACTACTCCAGTTGGCATAGTAGTCGCGCGAGAGAAGACATTTTTGGAGAGCATTTCTAATTTTCTGGAAAAAAATACAAGTATTTTTGTAATTTTTTTTAGGTTTTTTACTATGTTATGTTCAGATATTTCATATTTTTTGTTCCATTAAACATGTTTTGTAGATTAATTTGGATTTATACGATTTATTTATACAATTTAGTGGATATATTTTTGAGGTTTGTAAAATAAACCCCTGTTGGTCGACATTGAAGCTGTGTCTTAATGGACACAATGAAACACTTTTTTGTGTACAATATAGGTATGTAGCCCCGAGTATGCCGATGCATTCATTCCTAGTCACAAAAAACAACAAAATGCACAGAAACTGTATTTTGACATTTTTGAAACTAGAAATTATTTCATTTCATAATAAAAACTCAAGAAAGAAAAAATGACGATAATTCAGGGTTACTTATTACTTCAAATTCCATTATGCCTATAATACGCTTGATGAGTCACAATAAAACCTTTTTTCATTTAACTCTATTTAAACTAGCTATTTTTCATTCGTTTTCTTAACTAATGCTTCATTGCAGAATCTGTGGCGTTTCAATGTGAAGACTGTTGCGGACACAATGAAACATTTAAATTTATTTGGTTTTATTTGTTTACTTATTGTTTAGTTAGCTTAGCGTAGACTTCCGCAGCCATTAAAAAAATAAATGCACTACTTATGAAAAAATCCGATTTGAATAAATGCACCAGCAGAAGAAGGTACATTCATAGCACTTACGCAATTATTTTTTTTTAATTCTATAGTTATTTTAGGGTTTTTATCCTTAGTAGGATATATTAACCCCATTGCGGCCTTCTTACATTTTAGTCTCTATTACAAGGAGAGTCATTGCGGGGCGCCATGATCATTCGGCATAAATATCTTGCTGCCTCTGATATTGATAGTGAGAGAACGGACATTTTTGTTTAGAAATGCAGTGTTTCGGCAATAACTCAATGACTGAATGACTTATATATCTGATCATGTCGAAAGTAAGTTAAAAGTATTTATTAACCTCTACATTTGTGTGTTTTTTCATATTTTATGAATACACAGTTCAAAAGATAAGGGGGTGTGGGTAGACACAATTTAGGCAACGACGTTCGGAGCTATTAAATGGTATAAAATGGTCCCATTGAAAATCAGCGTTGCAAGTTTGTCGCAAAACTCGCAACATATATATGCTGAATGGGACCATTTATTGTCATAGTTTTGACGTGCAAACTGAACTCATTGTATATGTTAATGTTTAAGACTTAATATTTGTTTAATTTAAGGTTTTTAATTTTGTATTTTTTAATTTTTTTTATGTACGTCATATATGGCAATAAAGAAACTTTTCTTCTTTTTTCTTCTTCTATTTTATTTCACTATTTTCAAAAATATTCACTAAACCAAAACTCAAACTATATCATACCAAACTTCATCTAAATCGGTTCAGCGGTTTAAGCGTGAAACGTAACCGACAGACAGTTAGAATAGTAGGGTTAAACTATAAACCTAATTACATTAACTCAACATCGTCCAAAAACTTTTACATAAGTAACCCATTTTCTACGGAACGAGATCGCACATTGGAGAAAAACAAACAAAATGTCGTAAAACTGAAATGAAGTCTTCCCCAATTAAGTTAATTGGTTTCTGTCGAAGAGAATTCTGATTGCGAATGTTCAGTTTATAGCTCTATGAATTGTAATTACGAATTAGTCGGTCATCTGCCTTTGTAATGTGTGAAGTTCTATGCACTTACGAAATTATTATGGGTCATAGACTTTTACTTAAGAATGAACAAAAGGGAACGAATTATCTAAAAAAAGCAAAAATGAATCACTTAGATAAATATTATTAGAACAATAATAAGTACTCTAAAAATAACCGAAAATAGTAATTGGTATCATTATAATTCCTAGGTAAGATTAAGCATGTTAATATTTTATAGAATTTTATAAGCTACGGGTCTTAATCGCGTAAATATTAATATGTTCATTGCCCGACGTTTAGACCGTATTGCAACGGCCGTTGTATAATAAATAAATAAATATAAGTATATAAATAAATATTATTATATATATAATTTTTCATTTCGAACCCGTAGTTTATGAGATTATCGCGTTCAAACAAACAAACTCTTCAGCTTTATAATAATAATACTAGTTGTACCGCGCAACTTCGTATGCGTAAATTTTCTCGGTTTTTACAACATTTCTTAATGCTGCTCCGCTCCTATTGGTCATAGCGTGATGTAATATAGCCTATAGCCTTCCTCGATAAATGGGCTATCCAACAGTAAAATATTTTTTCAATTCGGTTAAGTAGTTCCTAAGATTATCGCGTTCAAACAAACAAAATCTTCAGCTTTAAAATATTAATAAAGATACAAGAAAATAGAAGAAAAACAGAAAAAGAAACAAAAATGTCAAATTTTAATTACAACAGTACAAATAATAGCTTAAAATACTGGTAAGTGACATGAGTTTGCCGACACAATTCAGGACATAAGACGAGCTTTACACGAGTTTCCGTAGTACGTCCTCAATTTTAAGGGGGAGATGACAACGCCTTGATAAATTACATTACGGTATGGCAACTTGACTGAATGGGGACGAGACAATTCTTACTTTATTCAAATACTAAATGGGTGACTTGCTATTTGGGAGTTTTTTGTTCGTGTATTACGAGAATATGTATGACACTTAGACTTAAGGTGGCATTTGAACTTTATTTTATGACTGCTTTTACTTATTTCAGATGGGATTACTCAATAAAATCTTTGCGTCAACTCAATAATTCAGCCGCAGTTTGCTGAGATTGCATATGAATTTAAAATGATTGGAGGTAATAATTGGCACAGGCGAGACTTGAACAAGCGACCTTAGGGGTACCGGCCCTAAGGCATTACCAACTTCGGCAACGAGACATGTCACATGATACGATTTTACAGGCGATTATTTAAAAATCTTTGAATGTAGTTCGAATTATTTTTAAAATAATAATGAAGTCTTCATTCAGTAAAATATTCTATCTACAGTATTTAAAGTATTTTCCATTCGTGTGGTATATTTTTGTGACTCTATCGTTACTACATTTCGGAGATTCATTTATATATATACATATATAAATGAATCTCCGAAATGTAGACGCGTAATCAATTATGATAAAACGAACGTTTTGATAAAACTATTCCCTCAGTTGTAAAATATCTAGCCTAACTAAAAAAAATACAATTTAACTTACATTTTTAGAAGTATGCTCAGACATACATACAAACATACATACCCGTATGTAATTCGGTATTTGTCCTGACAATAACAAACACAACCAAAAAAGAACTATCCCATTTGGTGCCGTCCGTCGTTCTAAAGTTATGCGTTGAAGTTGAATGAAGTTACGCGTCTACATTTTGGAGATTCATTTTATATATACCTACAAAGTGTCCTAAAAATATGCCACACGAAATATTGTAGATAGAACATTTTACTGAATGAAGACTTCATTTTTATTTTAAAAATAAGTCAAACTACATTCAAAGATTTTAAATAATCGCCTGTCTGAACCGGAAATCAAACCTGCCTAATGTGAAAAAACACCATGTATTTTTATGACACTAATCCAAAGGGTCAGTCATGGAAATCATTTATTCCTAAATAACATAGTATCTTAAATAAAAGGAAAACCCTAATTGTTTACATTTAAGTTAAAATAATTACATCGAACTCCAATTTACTACAAATTAACATATCAAATGCTCAAAGTGGAACCTATTCTGTAATACGCAAATTTTCACACTTAAAATATCACTATTTGTTGATTTACTAATATTTGCGTGATGTATGTTTGAACATTACGTTTAAGTTCAGTTTGTAACTTGAAATCATCATAAATTGGTATCGTAAAAATACAGAGTGTCCCATTTTTTTATCAGGCGGTTATTTAATATTATTTGAATGCAGTTAAAATTATTTTTTAAATCAAAATGAAGTCTTCTTTCAGTAAAATGTTCTATCTACAATATTTAAGGTACTTTCCCTCCGTGTGGCATAGTTTTGGGACAACCTGTATAGATTCTCTTACAAAATCAACTTTTAAATAGTAAAGAAGTTATGGAAAAACAAACAAAAATCATTATAGTATTACCATGTCCCAGTGTCATTTGATTGCGAAAATAATAACATTGGTATGGATTTGCTTTGAGATTTACCTTAGAGTTATTGGTTCTAAAAGAAGCTTGTTTCCTTGATTTTTTTATCGTCACCGTTTATGAAGAGTGAGTAATAACATAAAACAAGTGTGTGCTAGTTTAGGTTATAAAAGCAACTCCATTCCCACTCAGTTTAAAACCTCATCAACATTATCATCAGGCCATATTCACGATATTTTTTTTCGTATCCACGGCAAGCCCGTGCTAACTGTCAAAATCTTGTCCATAATGGTAAATGGAGAGCTGCACTTAGAAATGCATCATCGCGCATGGGCGGACATTTTGGAGCGCGCCGCGCATACACCTTGATGCATTTGTGAGCACACCTCCGTATTTACTGTACTATTGAAAGAATTTCACAGTTCGCATGGGCTTAGCATGGACATGGAATAAAGATTAAGATTAGATAGAGGCCTATCACCACTGGTTATAGGCCTCTCTTAATTGTCACCATAACATCCGGTCTTGCCTTCCGCATCCAGTCCCTCCCAGCGACTTTCTTTAGGTCCTCGGTACACCTGGCTGGGGACCGTCCTACCTTACGATTACCAAGTCGCGGTCTCCACTCTAGGCCTCGTTTGCTTTAAGCGGTCATCGGTCCTTAAGCAGATATGGCCAACCCATTACCCGTTCAGCGGGCCTAACTTGCGAGCTATATCGGTAACTTTAGATTTATGTGGAAAGACTTCATTGCAAATTATATCCTTTAAAAAACCACATGTTCAAAACCTATTTGCCAAGAAAACGTTTAGGTATAAGGTCCAGATAGTTATTGTTGAAAGTAATTTCTAGATAGAAGAGATGTCGAGGTATACAAATAACGATTTTCTGAGATTTTTGGTCTGTTTTATGTATTCTCGATGTAGTATGTATTCTCGCTCGTTCATCAAACTTAATCAATTCAATCTCAATCAAGACTAATCACGCCAATATCAATCAAACGTGTCAATAGGGAACAGCGTCCACTCGATATTCGGTGGCTTTATTAAATTATTTATTATTATCGTAACAAAACTTGATCTAAGTAAATACTTCGTCAATAAATTATTATCTCTTTGGCTTAGATTGTTTTCAAGAGCACTTTGAAAATATTTGTCATGATGCTTCAGTAATTGTGATGAAAAGGTGCCTAAGTCTTTCCCAATTTTTACACTTACCTTCCTACCAAATTTAACCAAATCAAACAATCGTATTTGAGTCGACCCGTGACCACGATCGGTGCAATTCGATCGAAACGTAGGGTAAATAAAAGGTTCGTACCTTTAAATAATTTACGCGATTACAACCAAGGGTTATTCGTAAAAGAACAAATGAAACCAAATTACTATGTAGATAAGTGCACTGCTCGTAAACAATTCGGATATTATTCTTTCAAATATTCATAAAAATCTCAGACAGTGAAAAAATGGGTAAAACGTATCCTGTAGTCACCAATTTTCTTATCCCCTTACAACTAAAGGCTAAAATATGGGATGCTAGCTGTGCCCCGCGGTGTTACCCGCGGTTTATTAGCCTATGATTGTGTTAATCCAGGGTGTCAGCTAACTCCATTCCAATTTTTATTAAAATCCCTTCAGCCGTTTAGACGTGAAGAAGTAACAAATATACACACTCACATACTCACAAACTTTCGGCTTTATAATATTAGTGTGATAAATATACTTCTAAAATTAAATCAAAATAAAAATGAACGCGAAGATACACAAGTAAATTATAATATTATTATGGACTTTTAATCCCCAAACAAACACAAAACTTTCTGTTAAACTCAAATGACAGACAAAAATATAACGCTGAAGCCTCGTCCTCATAAGTTGGAGAAGAGGCCTTAGTTGTTTAGAGCTCGTCATTGGCCGACCCAACTGCGCCGTAAAAAGCCGAGTACAGCAAAGAGCCACTCGACTGCCATATTGCGCTCTTGGCCTCACAACAAAAAAATGAAAGCCTTCACTTATTACTATAGCAGTTTCTATTCAAATATAATTTGTGGAGTAACTTTTAAATGACCTGTTTTGAGTTAGTTGAATGAAAAGGTCAGTGGGTGACTCGTGATGACCAATACGAGTCGTGCGTATTGCTTGGTCAAATCTTATTTCTGGCAAGAATACCATAATTTTGCTAGTCATGATATTAGTCTTATATGACTGTCATAATAATTCGGAAGAGAAAAAAAATGTATAAAACATTGGTACATTTACCCAAATAATAATGTATAATATTATTGTTTTTAAACTTTCGCGATTTTTATACTTATTAGTTATATTTCGGGACTTAATCTCGTGAATTATTTAAAGGAACGAACCTAATATTTACCCGACGTTTCGATCGAATTGCACCGATCGTGGTCACGGGTCGACTGATGGCAGCTTAGCGATGTCACATCGACACATAGACATCGCTATGCCATCAGTCGACCCGTGACCACGATCGGTGCAATTCAATCGAAACGTCGGGTAATTAAAAGGTTCGTACCTTTAAATAATTCACGCGATTAAGTCCCGAAATATAACTAATTAATACATAATATCTTGGGACAACTCACACAACACTATCTGATCCCAAACTAAGCAGAGCTTGTACTATGGAAACCAGATAACTGATAAACATACTTATATATTTCTAAATACATACATATGATAAATAAATAACACCCAGATACAGAATAAACCATCGTGCTCATCACACAAAGTTTTATCCTGGGTGGGGATCGAACCCTCTTGCGTAGCAGTCGGATACACTTATATATTATAGAGGTTGTACCTATAATGAGTGCTGGCCTTGAGGTCTCGGTGTACCATCCGTAAAGCCAGACAGAAAACTAGCTTCAAGCATCTGTCTAGCATATATGCTGAACTGGGAACAATTTTCGGCATTTAACTAGTTTTAATGTGTGTATGTGTTTTTTATCTTTTTCTGTATTGAATTGCCGCAATAAAGACTATTTTCATTTCATTTCAATCTTCAGCTGGCGTGTATAGACTAAGGCTTATAACACCCAACGAGGAGCACCAAATACTACAGAAGCACTAACCTTTATAGTACTAGTGGGTACTGTTATTTTTATCCTTATTACACAATAGCGGACGCCTCGCGGTTTCACCTGCATAGCTCCCCTTTCCGTGAGAATACAGGGATAAAAAAGCTTATGTCATCCGGGGTTAGTGTAGCTTTCCAACAGTGAAAGAATTTTTGAAATCGGTCCAGTCGTTTTTGAGTTTATTCATTACAAACATAGACACATACACACACACACACACAAAATACAAATCTTTCCTCCTTATAATATTAGTATAGAAGAGTAAGCTCTTAGATTAGTAACTAAACCACGTAGACTTCCACATGGAAGTCAATATAAATAAGGTAAATATACAAGCGTTGCACACATACACATCGTCGACAAACACGAAATTTCAGATAACGTCGGACCACTTTGTTCCGAAGATATTCTGTAATTCCTTTATTCCGTTGTTCGAACAAGAGTATTAAGTGTCAGATGCGCCTAATGTATTACATTTGTTTGCGTTCAAAACTCTAAAACAGTTAATAGCCTAGAAGTAAAAGTTACCAGATTAATCTTTCTAAAATGGACGCAAACTAGGGTCAATTAATCAGGTGCTGAAATTTAGATTGAATTTCAAAGAAGAAACTAAGTAGGACTTGATAAAAACAAAGTTTAACTTATTTAAGTGTTTAAGCGTTTTAAATTTACATAAAGATCTTTATTAAAATTTCTTATTTTCTTTCAAATTAGTTTTAATACATAACTTAGTTTAAATATTAAAAGTTAGTATTTTAATACATTTCTCAATTTTATTGCGTTTTTTTTTCTACAACTAAGCGTGATAAAAATAGTGCGAATTAAAGATGAGCAGACTTCGTAAAGTACGTACGTTTGCTCGAGCAAACGAGTACTAGAGTGGAGACCACGACTTGGTAAAAGGAAGGTCGTGCGGCCCCAGCCAGGTGGATCGACGACCAAAAGAAGGTCCCTAAGATGGACTGGATTCGGAAGGCAGAGAACTGTAGGTGTGTTGTGTCGAAAATTAGGAGAGGTCTATATCTAGCTGTGGACCGATACAGACTAATGATGATGATGAAGAGACCAAGTAGGTGCTTATAACTATTTATTATACGGGAATTAACGCGCATTGTTTACCTTAAAATTGCTTGACGTTTCGACCAGGTTGCACCAGCCGTGGTCACAAGCGGACTGTCGCAAGTTTTTCAACCGGGAAGAGGGCTTAAAACTATCCGTGACTTGGAATCCAGTGATTCGTAAAACACAATTTCGTATTGTTTCGCAGTCGGTTAACATGGACAAAATCAGTGTAGTGTGCAGTGACCCTAACTTTTCGAGAAGTAAAAAATTGAGGGTGGATGAAGATTCATCGGCCTGACGGAGTCTCAACATCGCTGCGACAGTCTGCTTGTGACCACGGCCGGTGCAACCTGGTCCAAACGTCTAGCAATTTTAAGGTAAACAAGGCGCGTTAATTCCCGTATAATAAATAGTTATAATCATGCAACGCGAAAGTTTAAATGCAAGTAGGTGCTTGTCCCAATGAAAATACGCAATCTGGAATTAAACAAATTTATCAAAAAAATTTAAAATTTATCATTTAAACACACATGGGGTTCCTCATTTCGGTATGTTATTATGCATTATTATTACATTAATTATAAACGTATCCATTAAAACTTATTTTACAAAAAAAACATCTTATCGACTTCTATCACGGATTATTTGCTGGCTTTATTAAGGAGTTTCGTTCTCTGTCTCCGAAAATCATAATCAGATCTTTACTAAATTTATATGGGACCATTTTGTAATAAATTTCTATCGGACGTAGGTATCTATGTTGATGAGTTATACCCAAACATACATAAAAAGAACATCCAAATTGAGAACCTTCTCCATTTTAAAGAAAGTTAAAAATTGTTTACTAATATGTAGTGTTTTGAACTGTTTAGCGTTATCAAGCAAAAACATGACCCACTCCTAGCAAAAGCAATTGATATAGCTCAGCTTAATAATTTAACAAGATTGCAAATGTCAGATTACGAACAATTCTACATTATTAGCAATAAAAAATAATTTAAAAAAGGACCTCAAAAAGCGTTTCTAAGAACTTCTTCTTCTTTTTTCAATAATATTGCCGTCAGACGATCGACACAAACAAGGAAACAATCCCAATAATACTCGAAAGCTGGCAGTTCGAGTGAGTGAAGCGAGTGACAAACAAGCTTGGGCACGAGACGTATTGGATGCCCATACATCTGTCATAGATGCATTAACATAATTCAACAGCTAGCGATGAATTTCTGCCTTGCTGGCTTCGTTTTTGTGACACTTCCCTACAAAAGTATATTGCAATAGTTTTTGATATTGACGAACAAAATCTGGATGACAAATATGATCCATTTGATTGAGTTAATAACAACTTGACCAAGAAGCAAAACTATTGTTAGGAACATAAAGTAATAATTTAAAAAAATCACGCCATACCTAAGTTTGATCGTTTAAGAGCGAGATCTAGGTACGTCACTTCCAAGTTTTCCTCCTTCCGAGTGTATGAAAATTATCAATCTCATGATTTTTTTGTTTAACACTTAAATAACCGATTGAATCAGGCGTAAGTAGATACTTAAGATGGATTTCTGTGAAACACTTGTCGAAGTTTCATATTGCAAGTCAAGGGGCCGGAGGTGCCTACCACTCGACTTGGTAAGAGTACCTGTCACTAATTTTCTTTGTTGCAGGTCTCTCTTTTTGAGAGCGGTCTGTCAATCTATTTCGATTGGGATTATGGGCATTTCCTTACTACTTCAATCGTGTTATTCACAGATCGAGGGTGGGTGGTGAGATCCCTCTCTTATAATCTACTTAACACTAAATTATCGAGAATCCCGAAAAGTCCTAAAAGAGCTGTGGTCAATTTTGGGCGCTTTGTCATGCACATGCAGCAGTCGCGGCAACATCTACGACGCGCCTGTTGGCGTAGTTCTGCGTTTTATTTTTATTTCTTCAGGATAACGTAACGAATTGCGCAATCATGCATAAGACTAACAATATTTCTTAAAAACAATTAGATAATTACGCAACCAGCACCGTTACCCACAAAATAATACATTACATTAAAATTTAAAAACAAGCAAAGTTTAACAAATGAGGTCTATATACTCTACGATTAAACATGTGATATGGATACAGTTATTATATAAATTACAGGTAAGTGTCAGAAAGTTTTTCAGAAATACATTTTTAAATTGACTGAGTGACAGAACAAATAAGTCAGTATTACCATTGTAAATTTTCATTAACCGCTTTATAGCGCTCTTTCTCCTGCGTTGGTTCTGCACCGCTTAGGTTCGTAAACAATGTGTGTAAGTATCACGAATACGTTGAGAACGACTCGGTATACGAAGACATATTTGGTTAATAAATTTATTGCAGTCAATTTTGTTATGACATCTATACTTCTATTTCTATATCTGTACTAATATTATAAAGAGGAAAGATTTGATTATTTGTTTGTATTAAATAGGCTCCGAAACTACTGGACGGATTTGAAAAATTCTTTCATCATTGTGAAGCTACACTAACCCCGGGTGACATAGGCTATTCTTTATCCCTGTATTCCCACGGGAACGGGAATTACGCGGGTGAAACCGCAAGGAGTCCGCTAGTATTTTATAAAGATACGATTGATCAAAACATTGTCTTCTCAGTTTAAGAGTTGACAGCGAATTTTTTTTCGAGGAGAGTATGATGCGATAGTCATTTTATATCAAATTTGTACTTATATACACAATTAATAATTAATACTGTCCTAAATACACCTAAAGCTATAAAAATATCGAATATATAACGACTCTAAATTTCAGGTATTGTGCAACCAAAACACGAGCTCTTCGAATAAACCCAGACTTATCAAACGCAATAATCGCTCACCATGAATCTAAAGCCGAGTCGAGCCAAAAACAATTTGGATGTTTCTTACACTGCATATTGTACTCCATGATATTGCACTGGCGTAACTCCGAGGGGATTTTGAGACGAATTCGTAGTATTTTGGAGGCTCATAAATGTGTTCCGCATTTTAATCTTCGTGGTCTAGACTGACGTCAGATGCAATTGTGCAATTGTTTTCTCTGCTTGGAAGGTTATTGCGTTTTTGAGAGCTGGTTTTTTTCCCTAGGAGTAACAGCGGATCACATTCTTTACTGACTGCTTGTATAGCAACATGAGCCCTCGAGCTGGTGTTAGTGTATCTAGGGTTATTTTCCAAGGCGAAAAGGGCTCCAGTATGATGCGAGTTAGCGGAGGTTCGCCTTCTGATCCTGACGTAGGATACAACCAGACCATTATACATTTTTATACGACATAGGAGTACAAACCGCCAATAAGAACACCAAAAGAGAAAACCATGGAAAAACACATCCTTGGTCTAAGAATTGGATTTTCGGTAAACAGTTCAAACCTCGGGAAATGTTGAAATACGACAACGAGGATTCAACCTGGTTATTCGATTCAATTCCGGAGTTCCAAACCTTCACTTTATTATCTAACTACTGAACTAAACCACTAACTGACCGCAGTGGTTTTGCCCTCATGACTACTCGTACTCCGAATTAATTGTTTACTAAAGCGTACACCTCAAACTTAATATGCTTTTTTACTCCTAGACTTGAAAGTTGAAAGCAGACTACCCATTTTTTAGATAATTTCTGATAGTATCATATACATATTTAGGTACTGTATATTTTTACAACACAAAGACGCGGTCTTATCGACAGGCTCTAAAGTATTAAATAAGTGAATGTCCCTGTAATTAAATGTATCGTAATGTATCTTAGAGGTACCGGCCCTAAGCCGTTAACAACTCCGGCACCGAGAAAATGTCCGTTAAAGTATAAAGCATACAAATGCTTAAAAAATTACAAAAAAATAATGTCGATCTTATTAAATCACCTCGTAATTATTAACATTTACAATTATTATATATACTACGGGTCTTAATCGCGTGAATAATTTAAGGTAAAATACCTTGTCTATTGCCCGACGTTTCGACCGTATTGCAACGGCCGTCACGGTTAGACTTTTTTCTCTATTTAAACGCCGAGCCATGAAAATAATAATAACTCAGTTCGAGTTCATTTCCGGACTCCTATTTGCATTGAATTAAAGTCAAAACCATAAGAATACCATATCTTAAAATATTTTATAATACGTATTGAATGTCTTATTGTGTACAATAAAATAAATACCTACATAATATTTAAAAACCTATCAACTCTGTACTTATTAATTAAAATATTGTACAAATAAACATCAAAGAATTCCTGAACTGATGTTGTTTCTATGTAAATGCGAAAAGCTTTGATTAATATATAATTAAAGGCGGACAGTAACTTCATTTGAAATTTGAAAGTAGTGGGAGTACTATTATAATTAGGTTATTTATTCTTTTGTAGTCTACCTTCGTAGGAAGAAAGACAATTATTTTAAATACACCAAATAATACCACGAACCTATACGTAAAATTACAAAAGTTAGATAGGTAGGTCGGCGCGGAACAAAACCTACGTTTATTAATACTGCAGCAACTTCGTCTGCGTCATTTTGTCCTGTTTTTGCAACGTTTTTCAATAATGCTCCGTTATTATTGGTCGTAGCGTGATGTTATATCGCCCATGACACTCACAAAGAACGTGGCTTTCTATTGGTAAAATAATGTTCGAAGTCGATTCATTAGATCTAGGGATAACTCCCTACAACGTCACAAACACAAACTCACAAACTTTACCTTATTATAATATTATATTAGGTTAGTATTCTTGTAGGTTATATTATTGTTGTTTTGCAGCTGTTTTCATACTATGTAATCTATACTATTAATATTATATCCATACTAATATTATAAATGTGAAAGTAACTCTGTCTGTCTGTCTATTATGCTTTCACGCTCAAACATCTTGGTATGGTTAGATAGTTTGAGTCCCGGGGAAGGACATAGGATAGTTTTTATCGCGATTACCGACATCCGCGCGGGCGGAGCCACGTTTGGTTGAACGCTATAATCGCAGGAAGTATTAGTTCGAATTAAAAAAATATTTCACTTTTACATAGCCCATTTATCAAAAAAGCCTAAAGGCCATAGAACATCACGCTACGATCAAAAGGAGCGGAGCAGCAATAAAAAATGTTGCAAAAACGGGGAAAGTTGACGCAGATGTTATTGCGTAGTAATCTATGGATACATATACAATATTTATTTTTAATCACACAATCAATCAATTTTTTAGTCAGTATAGTATAATCCCTGTAGCGCAAGGGACGTCTTAGACTTGGAACTAATATCCATATGTATACACAAAGTTTTGCCCCGTAAAGGAACCGAGCCCACAACATCCTGCACAGCAGTCATATGTAGTCGAAAAAAAACTAAAACAAAAAAAATATATCCCGCCTGCAAGAAAAACGGAAACAAGATACCCTTAATATCATGCAGTCAGAGGCGTTAAAGAATTCTGTTGAACTTAAAAATTGTTCCTCCGACTCCAAGATATAAAATGTGAATGTATCTTTTATATGTAGGTAATAATAAGTTAAACAAGGTGTAACAGAAAAGTGTGATCACATTCAAGGGTTGGTATAAGCCCATGATACTGAGTGCACATACCTAATTTTTATCAAAATCGTAGTACCCTAAAAAATATTAATTATTTTTTCATTAATTTATTTACGAGTGAAGAAGTTATTAATAAAAAAAAGTATGACTTAATAAGTTGTATGCCATAATAATCCCATCGAATTTTCTACCAGCCTCAGACTGAGACTCTAGAGACCTTCTTATGCCATACGCCTTTCACTACTGAATTTTGACAAATGGAATATGCTATAACTATGTAATAATAAAGCAACTAGCTATGGTAGGTGCCATAGCTTGGTTGTATTATTATTACTGACGCAGGTTTCACCCGAGTAGTTCCCGTCCCCGTGGGAATACAGGGATAAAAAATAGCCTATATCACGCGGAGTATACGCATACCCTATCCGCTGCTAAAATTTGACCACACCTGTCTGTTACACCCTATATATACCGGCTAATTTGTAAAATACTAATAACTTCCCTCTCGTTGCTTCTTTACATTACATACAATAAATTTGTAATATCAGTTTTGGAAAAACAATACATTTTAACCTATAACCACCTACCTTCTAAGCTATGGCATAGCTTTTATCGCGGGCTCGGACTTTGAGCGCGGCGACCGAATCAAGAAATTCCGTAACGAAAATAAAACCTAACACGCCCCACTCCGCCTACCATGTAGCTCGGCCGAGCGTTCGCTTAACGTATATGTATATGGTACAACTGTACGAAGCTCGCACAGATCGAGACGAGATGCTCCGAAATGTAAGGGGAAAAAAATACTCGAACCGACTAAAAAATCACACGTCTTGTAGGTCCATGGCAGGAGATGAGGATGTCCCTGGAATAGTTTCCTTCACCTGCGGCGCACCTTACTTTTGTCATACAAAGACCTACCACATGTCTGGGAAATTGTCAGGTTTAGGGCCTAAACTTCGCAATGAACCACAATCTTACTCCGGTAAAATGTTCTGTAGGTGGTTATGCTCAAAACTTTAATAACAGGTGGTAGGTAGTTATGTGTTAAAATCTATACTTAATATTATGAAGCGGAAGAGTTTGTTTGTTTGTTTAAACGCGCTAATCTCAGGAACTACTGGTCCGATTTGTAAAAAAAAAAAATTGTTGGATAGCACATTTATCGAGGAAGGCTATAGGCTATATAACATTGCGTTACGACTAATAGGAGCGGAGCAGCGACGAGAAATGTTGAAAAAACGGGGAAAATTTACGCATACGAAGTTGCGCGGGACAGCTAGTAACATTATATTATTCAAAACTGATATTACAAAGTTGTTTAGTGTAATGTAAAGAGGCCGCGAGCGGTTCCTTCGTAGTATACTGTATAGCTAACCCACGTAACTTTGTTCGCGTAAGTTCCCTGATTTCGGAACATGTTTCATAGCTGCTCTGCTCCCATTGGTCGTAGCGTTATGTTATATAGCCTATAGCCTTCCTTGACAAATGGGCTGTCTAACAGTAAAATATTTTTTCAATTCGGACCAATAGTTCCTGAGATTATCGCGTTCAAACAAACTAATTCTTTAGTTTTATAATATTAGTACATAAACATTTCACGTCGCTACTCCGCTCCTATTAGTCGTAGCGCGATGTTGTATAGCCTATAGCGATAAATGGGCCATCCAATAAAAAAATATTTTTTCAAATCGGACCAGTAGTTCCTGAGATTAGCGCGTTTAAACAAACAAACAAACAAACAAAGCAAACAAACAAACTCTTCCGCTTTATAATATTAGTATAGATATGTATAAAAATCGCGAAAGTTTTAATACAATAACTGTCAGTAATCTTTAAAAAAACCTATATTATCTAGGTATTTATTTATCCAATTTTACCCCAATTCGAAATACCCAAAAATACGACATTCATACTTTCACGAACGCTTTAAAATCATTAGTCAATAAATAACACGGAATTGTTTACGCCACAAGTAATCCTAACGGTACATTTGGCAAAGACCCTTATAAATTGTCGCCTTAAGAAATATTTTCTTTGCGCCTTGTACTGTGAAAGAGGAATACAAAAACTTTTAGTACAGGCCAGTGCATTTTGTAAAGTTACCATGATATTTTTATAGAGTTGTAGTTCCTCTTTTTGTAACTTTCGTTATTTTTGTATGGGATCCCTGGCTACTGAGCTAGGGATCCCACAAAAATAACGAAAGTTACTATAATAGGCACTGGCCTGTATTAAAAGTTTTTGTATTCCTCTTTCACAGTACAAGGCGCGAACAAAATATTTCTTTAAGCGACAATTCATACGGGTCTTTGCCAAATGTACCGTTAGGATTACTTGTGGCGTAAACAATTCCGGTTTATTTATTGACTAATGATTTTAAAGCACTACTTACTTAACTACTTACTGGTTACTATAATAGGCACTGGCCTGTATTTAAAGTTTTTGTATTCCTCTTTCACAGTACAAGGCGCGAAGAAAATATTTCTTATGGCGACAATTTATAAGGGTCTTTCGCCACTGGTCACCACTGGGTGACCAGTGGCTGAGGGTCCTTAGAACACCATTACTTTCGGTTTCCCCTTGTATTATAGTTACTTAGTATTATGGGTACAAAGATCTTCACACCTATCTAGCAAGATATATTTTTGTGTCGGGTTACCTCTGAAGAATTTTAACCATTCGCCTCTGGTGGTGTCATATATCTGCAAGGTTAAGCAACGTTACCACTATCGGTCAATAGATAGATGGCCGTTTACGAGAATTGTCACACCCCTCAGTGCCTTAGAGAACATGTTAAGCCGTCGGTCCTGCGCCTAATCTCTCTCCGGTCGTGTCGGATTTTCGATTAGTAGGATATTAATATTATAATGAGATAAACTTTGTTACTTTAGACTTATCAAATCTTTTAAACTAGGCTGATATAGATTCTGCATCGGAGGTAGCTTGAAGCTTATGGAAGTAAATAGACAAGTTTTGAAAGTGAAAACTAACATGCAGGCAGAACGGCACAAAAAAAAGTTTTTTTTTTTTTATAGACGGCTCCCGCTTTAGGATACAAGCCCTGACCAACGCTTCTAAAAATAAGCATCATCGATCAATCGTTAATGCCTTATAACTTTCATTTTGAAACTTTAATGCCTGTGGAAAGGAAAATATCTATGGATTTGACTCTAACTTGTGAAGTGTAGAAGTTTTTTTAAAGGATAACTAGTATTTTTTTTTAAAAAGACGACTCCCGCATAGGGTACAAGCCATGTGTCACAGAGGACTTTACAACAAACAAGTCACGAACACAAAGTGCACCTAGACTCGGAACAATAATTTGTGGATCACACAAAGTGGTGTCCCGTGTGGGAATCAAACCCACGCCCTCTTGCGTAGCAGTCGAACACACTCTCACCGCGCCACAGAGGCCGCCATTAGGGCATTGTCCACCATATTACTAGTAATCCTATTAATTCACAAGTTAGAGTCAAATCTATAGATATTTTCCTTTCCACAGGCTTCAAGTTTTAAGGCATTAATTGATCGACGATGCCTATTTTTAGAAGCGTCTTTAGCCTAATGGCTAAAGCATCGGACTCGCAATCGTGTGGTCACCGGTTCGAATCCTCCTAATTTTTCTATCGACGTGAACCCACTCCTAACACAAGCAATTTAGCTTAGCTGTAGGGGTTAACAGTATTGCTAGCAATGTGGGACACAATCCCACTTTGCTAGTTATCTTTAAAAAATATATATGCAACTTGTAGACTCTCTGCTCTATAAAGATCCCATATCCACAAATGGTGCCAACACACATCTGCGACATAACTCTTAACTGAATAGCGATAACCCGTATGCATAATCTCTGTGTGATATATTGATACTTGTTTGTTTAGAATTTAGTGCACACTTTCTGTACTATAAGAAGATGAAGAGAAGAAGAATTAGGAAAATATGCTTTGTAATTTTGATGAGATTAATTAAAGTTTGTCAATCTGTCTAGTAACTCTGTTAATCGTCAAAACTCTCTACGATGACGAATGTGAGACTAGGGTCCTTATACTGTAGACTGTCTACCCGTGACCACGGCTGTTATATTACGGTCGAAACGTCGGGCAATAAACAAGGTAGGTATTTCATCTTAAATGATTCACCTATCGGCATCCTTGTCTAACGAAAGATAAGAAGGAGAGCAATAGCTCTCTTTTACTCTAAACAAAATTTAATTACTGCCAACTCCTGCTCTTTTGCATAGGAAGAGGTAGTTTTTTTTTTAAAGATGCTAAAGTTACTAGCAATGGGGGGTTTTGGTCCTACATTACAAGCAATCCTGTTAATTCCTTCAGCTACGCTCAATGGCTTGTGTTAGGAGTGGGTTCACGTCGGTAGTATAATGGCTTGACTGCCTCTGTGGCACGGTGGGAGTGTGTCCGACTGCTACGCAAGAGGCCGTAGGCTCGATTCCCAAACGGAACACCACTTTGTGTGATTCACTAATTGTTGTTCCGAGTCTGGGTGTACTTTGTGTCCGTGGCTTGTATGTTAATAAAGTCCCCCGCGACAGAGGGCTCGTAGTCGCTGCGGGAGTCGTCTTAAAACAAAAAATAAGGGTAGGATTCGAACCCGCAACCTCACGATTGCGAGACCGATTCCATAGCCATTAGGGTACTGCCGTATGTACAGAAAATAAATAGCTTTAATTTGATAAATAAATGAAATAGATTTTTTGTTTAAAATTTTTTTTAAAACAAAAACATCTACAGCTGACGTTAGTGAACACTGTAAATAATATTATTTAGACTTTACCCATCTATTTGTCGTTTCTTTCATTACATTAAATATATTATATCACACAATACAGTACGTACTACCATATACAAAAAATGACTTTTAAATGATTTTGTGACGCTCAACTCAAGCCAATTTATTTTAAGCTTCAATGCGTCAGATAACGATGCTTCTTTATAATATGGCGGCATATAATGATTGGCATATTATAAAAATATTCTTATTGCCTTCTTTTTACACGTTGTTTTGTTTTGTAAGGGAACGCGGGGTTGTGGGGTGGGCGTGAAAGTAGCTGACAAGTACCCAGGGTTGAAAACAATGCCTACCTATTCATAAAATACCGAGAGTATAGAATATTCATAGGTACAATCGGCCAAGAAAGTGGTCTACCAGTTTTGGCAAAACTTCCTTTGTTACCAAAATAGCGTTATGGTTGAAATTAATAACTGTCAGATTATTATTGCAAAAGCAGCCATTTTGAACACGTGCCGAAATTAGGAAATTCATGCAGAATGACGAAGCATCACCAGTTACTACTGAACATCAAGTCCCTCATTTGTAAAACAAATGGCAGTTACTTGGTCCCGATTAAAAAAACCAGCTAACAAGCTGAGAAAAAAAAGACCCAAAATAATATTAATATTAATAATACTACAAACTGATGTCGGTTACGGCGTTCAATCTCATTTGAGATTAGCCAACTACGTCGGAGACCTACGTAGTGCACAAGTGTATGCGCAGACACAAGTGCACTCTCACACACACACTCTCACTCATACTGTACCCTCATTTCATAGTCCGATGGGATGGAAATCCGACACGACCGGAGAGAGGTTAGGCGCAGGATCGATGGCTTAACATAGTCTCCGAGGCACGGAGGGGTATGATAATGTTCAAAAACCGTCTTCCATCTATGGTGTAACGCTGCGTAACCTCGCAGATGTCTCAATCTGCTTCAGGGATCCCTCTTTAATACACGTAAAATAATAAAGTAATGTATTTTAAATTGTGTAGGTATGAGTTGTAACTTAAACAAAATTTAAAGTTGTGCATTTTTAGATTTTTGAGTTCCACCACTTGTATTAGATTAGATACAAAGTCCAAATCGGTTAAGCCGTTTTTTAATTTTAAAAAGACTAACATTATAATCAGGCTATCGTTTTTTTTTTAAATATATAAATAGAAGAAATTGCACCCTCATAATATACAATGATGTGAGTCCCGCCACAAAAATAATAATTTCCCCATGGCATAGGAAAATTCATCTAACATTCCGTTATTTTCTTAGCTGATGGCCCATTTGTGTTAATGGAATGTGCTCGTAAATATGTATTTCCTGCTTCCAAATCCTGATTGACTTATGTTTATTTATTAGCCATAATACTATTATATTTTTATGCACAACGTTACTTGGTTTTGCTTACGTAGTGCGTCGGTTAACTATCGTTAGCAATCACCTAAAGTGATGGGTATACATTAAACTCTTTAAAAATCAGTACCGTTGACAGTATTACCACCGTTAGCAATCACCTAAAGAGATGGGGTATACATTGAACTCTTTATAAAAGGTTTTTAACAAAAAAATATTACCGACTTCATAAATAAATACAAGGTAACTAAAAAGCAAAAAATAATATCTACCTAGAAATAACAAATACAAATTAACATTTTGAAGTTGGTGCCATGAAATAGTTGTTTCTGTTTAATTTGGCATCAACTGACGAGAATAAAATGCTACTCAATATTTATTTATTTATTTATTTATTTAAAACTTTATGCACAAAGTTGTACAAAGGTGGACTTAATGCTAAAAGCATTCTCTGCAATATCATATATAAGTAATTGAATCGCAAACTGTGAAATATTGAATAAGTCCGCTCGTTATTTATGGTCTTCATCATCAGTTCTACTTCACCAATAGGTGCTTTTTGAGAGTAAATGCACGAATCACTATGAAATGTACTTAAATCACTGTAGGTGTGCCTTTAATATTGGAAGAGTTCCCTCGATTTCTCCATGATCTCATCGTGATCGTGATCTGATGATACCATTACAAACACAAAAAGAATTTCCGTCTTTTCGTAATCGGTGAACAAACATAATTAAAAACAAAAAAACAAAACAAAAACATCGAACTCCTCCTTATTGAAGTCTGTTGAAAAGTCAGTATAATTAACAGCATTATCACGACGCAGTATTTATGTAAATAATAATGTTACTCAAACTCAAATGTTTTCATTTCGTAAAACTAATTAAATTATTATTTGAAAACGTCTAATACTCGTAACATAATAACATTTAATACCTGTTAACGAGCAACTGTTGTTTATATATATATATATATATATATATATATATATATATATATATAAGCAAACAATGCTCGGATCCCCGTAATAAAAATAAAATTTGTATGTTTGAAAAAAAAACAAGATGAAGTTAGGCGGCAATTCCAAGTGTAAAGCTTATGAGAAGAAGGTAATTAGATATATATTTAAGTTAAATATCAAATAAAGAGTTTACTAACAATATAAGAACCTGATTTTTACTAAAAACGTATGTCTACTCGACTTCGACAAAAATATCTTTCTGCAGTAAGTAGATTATTATAGTCTGTTAGAAGCACTATCAATTTTTTCACCCCCGTCAAAAAAGGTAGTTCTCTGTTTGTCCCGTATGCATGTATGTGTGTATGTACATATGTTCACAATTTTCTCAAAAGCTAGTGATCCGATTTAGATAGGGCTTTCGCTATTCGACTGCATGTTTTTTGGTGAAGGTTTTAGTGTATAAAACGTTGTCCTAGCTTATAAAACACCAGAGATATGGACTTTAAACATAGGAGTGAGTCAGCGAAATTTGCATTCGGTGATGTGTATGATATTAATATTTTTCCTTGTTAATTATCAGGGTAAAAAAATATCAAGCCCATCACCGAATGCAAAATGCGCTAACTCACTCTTATATGACTTACTTTTCATACATTTTAGTCCATACGACTCACTCTATATGACTCACTGCTCATACATTTGAGAAGCGGGTCATTTTTCTTAAAAAAACAAATGTGTGGCACTCGGGGACTGCCGCGGTAAAGCTAATGCATAGCATTTTTTATTAACTTAAAAACAACAAAAATAAGTTTATATATTTTTTTAAATTGATTTATTTTTTTATTTAAAAAAAATATATTTTTTTAATTTTTTTTTATTTTTTTTTTAAATATATTCTTTTTATTTAATTTTTTTTTTTAATTGCATAAGTTAATTTTTATTATTTTTATTCATAACATTTTGGAGCAGCTTGTCACGATTCGTGCGAGCTTCGTACAGTCGTACCCTATACATATACGATAAGCGAACGCTCGGCCGAGCTGCATGGTAGGCGGAGTGGTTTGATTTTCGTTACGGAATTTCTTGATTCGGTCGCCGCGCTCAAAGCCCGCGAAATAAAAAATATATAAATGCCATGTAATAGCTTCAAAATACAAATACTAATTTGCCTTGTTATGTTTCTACATTACAGTGACACAAGCCTCTGAAAGAATCTATGACAAATAAGTTATCTAAAGTCCATATTTCAAAACTGCTGAGCAGATGCTATGAATATACTCTTCGTAAACATTGGTAGGTACGTTGTATTCCGTCCGAACTATACGTTGGTACAAAATCTATGTGAGATGTCAATCTAATACTCGTATATCTACAAGATGATGTAATTTACATTTTCCGATTGCACTGGATCGCCATCTGATTTGCTCTAGGTATTGATATCGTATATAGCTATGTATTTCTCCTGTATGCATACATACAAATACAGCTGGAGTAATCTATACTAATATTATAAAGCGGAAGAGTTTGTTTGTTTGTTTGTTTGTTTAAACGCGCTAATCTCAGGATCTACTGGTCCGATTTGGAAAAATCTTTTTTTGTTGGATAGCCCATTTATCGAGGAAGGCTATAGGCTATATAACATCGCGCTACGACTAATAGGAGCGGAGAAGCGACGAGAAATGTTTCAAAAACGGGGAGAAATTACGCATACGAAGTTGAGCGGGACAGCTAGTCTAGTATTCTATAAATTGTAAATATTTCATGTTCGGCAGTTGCACATATTTTACACAAGTTTATGCAACTGATGCATGACTTCGTCCGCGTTCTTTTAAAAGTTCAGTTCGATAGCAAACTCAGCGTTTTGACAGCAAACATTACAAATAAAAAACATATAAAATATATGGCCATGTCAACTGCATTATTTGCTGCAGTCATCAAGGTGGTCGGGCACATAGGACATGATATAAGGTTAGGGTCATTGCCTGTATTTCACCGCATAAACAGCTCAGCCATCTGCCAGAGAAACTCTTGTCGAACTCGGCTTAACCGTTTTAGAGATTAACAGGAACAAACAGGGAACAGTGGGAATCTAATAAATTATAAAAAAAAAACTTTATAATATAAATATTATTTTTGCTAATACACTTAATTAATAAGTGAAACCATTTAAACTAATTTATAACTAAAAAATAACAAAAATGTTAATTATTATTAAATTTTAAAACAATAGACAAAAACAAAAAGTATTTACGCCCCCGGGTGGGCTTGAACCACCAACCTTTCGGTTAACAGCCGAACGCGCTAACCAATTGCGCCACGGAGGCCATACGTACACATGTAAAAAAAACAATATACTACCACACAGTTCACGATTGAAAATAATTTATTGCTATGATTTGGTAGACCGCGATAACAGAAATGTACAATTTTTTCAATTAGCAGAATAACAAATTAAAATTGTTTATATAACTTTTTTAAGAAAAATTAACCACATCACCGAATGCAAATTTCGCTGACTCGCACCTATGTTTTAGTCTATATCTCTGGTATTTTACTACGACAACGTTTCATACAAAAAAAAACAATTAAATATAGAATACATATACGATATAAAATACATAAACGATACACTAAAACCTTTCCAGAAAAATAACCAGTCAAATATCGAAAACTCAATCTAAATCGGATCACTAGCTTTTGAGAAAATTGCAAACATACATACATACGGGTCAAACAGATAAAGAGAACCACCTTTTTTGAAGGCGGTGAAAAAAGACTTCTAACTTGCATAAAAGAGGATTATTGGTCTCCAAACCGATTACGATCATGGCTGCCAATGTCATCAGAGATCTCATCGGCCAAAAAAAAACAGGAGAAATTGCAGAACACAAGTGCATGCCTAGACCTTCACTCTCATAGTCCAACGGACCGGAAATTCAACACAACCGAAGAGAGATTAGGCGCAAGACCGACGGCTTTAAGTGCTCTTCTAGGCACGAGCATGACATTTTATGATAATGACCATCTATCTATATACCTACAGTGAAAATTAACCCCACTCTCACATCTGCTAGGTCGCCACTAAATCGAAACCTCAATAAAATTTGTTATAGGTATCTGGTAGAGATAGGTATCGTATTTTTAAATACTTATTAATATTTTTATTAGTGATATATCGTATTTAACGTAAAGAAAGAGTCACTAACAAAATTTATAAGTAGATAAATTAATGATATTTAGCTACAGATTAGTTCAATACACGATGTAATTGAGGTTATCTTATTGTGATGAACTTGTGTCTACTACTCAATTAATTATGTATCTAATATATAATTATTAATTAAGTGCGCGTCTTTGCTCATGTACCTAATACTCTCCGTAATAAAATTCTGATATGAGTGTGTTCATAAATCTTGTGCTCTATAACAAATAGAGTGATTTAAATGGTTTTTGTTTACATAAACGGTTCTTAGCTATAGTTGCACCTGATATGTATAGTACGATCAACGTATCTTGATCGGATTGAAGTTAGGTTTTTATCACTTTCGCGCATGTCATAGAGATGCGACCCTAACATTACTTACGAAAATGATTAATCGATTTAAAATACTAACAACATTTTAATTCAACAACATAAAAACACTATTTAAATGAGTTCGTAAAAGTTTAAATTTAGAACAGTTACAGTAAATAATAAAGCAACTTTGAAAAACAATTTCTGTACCAAAATAATCCCAAAAAAACATGAATTAGTAATACTTATTATGATAATGTAATGCGTAATCGCATCTCTACTTTTGGTTTAGTTACCGCCCCCGACCCCCGCTTCCCGTCACCATTTACTTCCAAAAAATGCATCTGCGCAACCACTTGTCGCCTACTTCAGTCCGGCCTAGTTATGTTGATCCAACTGTATGCTGTGGTAAAAATCCAGATTTTAGCGAGGCTTGTGGCAAGAAGACGTGTGTTGGGTCCTCTAGCAATATTTATCTAATCTTGGAAAGAAGTGCCTTTTACCTTCTGACCCATAATAAATTGTGGCATTTGTAAACTATAATTTTTAATTCTAGGCACCGATAAAATATAGGCAAATAAAATCCTTTAAACTCTTAATGCTACAATTGCCTAATACTTTCATTGTTTATCCATATCAAACAAACAAATATATATTTCCTTTTTAAAATATTAGTATTTATACTAATATTTAAATATGGCTAAATTAGCTGCCGCAAATATTATACCACGTAATTTAGTACTTAATTTTCAATGACTGTTTTGATTTTAAACAATTTGATTAACAAAATTAGGATAATTAAAATGAATTTATCTAATGACTATTCTATTCAGTTCATAAATAGGTAGGTACTTATTTATTATAATTTATGTTCCAAAATAATAATATATTTCAAGTTGGCGTTGACAATACCTGACAGTATGGTAATCGGATTATTTGAATGCAATCATATACGTGAAACGATTTATTCGATATTTCGAAGCAGTATTTCAGTATCAAGCGATGCTTTCATTCGCGTGAAAATAAATTAAAGTGAATTGCCGCTACAGAGTATTGAAAGTGTAATTACTTTTTACTTTTTGCTTCTTAAGTGAATAAAACATTAAGACTATTAATAGTTTTGCCAGCGATCTTTCAAGGCTTCCTACGTCCATAAATTTCAACAAAAAATTCCAAAATTTTATTGAATATAGTTTAATAATATGTTGCGTGTTTAAAATATTAAATTTATTTTTATAAAAACTTAATTTTATACTGTCTAGTGATATATACAATAGCACCTCCAGCACCTCGTAACAATAATCTCAGTCTTCAGATATCCGTTCGCGTATCATGTTAAAAAGCTTTGTTCGATAATATTTTAAACCCCTCAGTGATACTACATTTCTTCTTAGTCATACACTCCTGGCGGAGCGGTCGTGATCATGGATAGTCTGGTGGGTTGCAAGCGGCTTTTCTGATTCTTCTCCATCTCTATCTGTTGGTGGACGTTTTAACAAGGTCGGTCCGTCTGGTAGGTAATCAGCCCCAAGGACGTTGAACTTCTATTCTTCATATACTTACTACATTACAGCATTTTAATTAGTGATGTTTCGTTTTTGTTTTTTATTCTATTTTCAAAATAGTATAGAAGAACACAATAGTACCTATACGCATTGTATTATTAAAATTATTCGAAGACTATCATTTAGAATTTTTATTTAAAGCAACTGATTTGACTTGACAATTATATAGCCTATTCGGTCGTTCATGTTCTTAGACTATTAGTGTACTAACTGTATAATTAAAATTGCTTCGTTTGATTAGAAAATGTAATACAATCCATAATCGTATAACTTTACAGACATATAAAATTGAATTGAAGTCCGCCATGTTTTATGTCGTTACAATCTAACAATCTATCGCCGTTCATACAAAGGACAGAGCAATAAAATTTAATTATACGTATTGCCAAACTTTGCAATAGGATTGGTTAGCACTTGACAAATTGAAATAAAAAAATACCGCTCTAAAGTCCATTTTAAGGACTAAGTGCGAAAACCAAAACCTTAACATAGAACTGCTGTTATGTAAAATGGGGTATTTGCAATAAGTTTTTTTTTAAGAAACGTCAAAAATTAAACGCTCACAAAACAAACTTGCAGTTTGTATGAAATGCAAGCAGTGACTTATTATTAACTCTTATCATTTCTTTTGGTGATTAAATGTTTATGACTCATTTTAAATTGTGAATGAAAATATTTTTATGACGTGATAAGGTTTTATAAATCATTGACGGAGTGCAAGCACGAAAAAATGTCACGTAACAACGGTCACGTTATTGCTTGGTTGCTAAGCAACGGTCACGTTATATATTGGTAAATACGTTATTTATTGGTGAATACGTTATTTATTGGTTGCTAAGCGGTCACGTTCAACAGCGAATGGTGATTGCAGCGACATGATTTGCGATACAATTGGAACTAACGTTATTGATTGTTTGCAATGCGAATGGCGATATGCCATCAATATTATCTTATGAAGCACAACCATTTTTTTTAAAACTCCTGAAGACGTTTTAAGGCTATTACAAAATAATTTACTGTTATAGGAGTTTACCCAATTCACTTCATTATTCGTTTTATTGTATCGTATATATGTATTGTATTGTATATATTTAATTTCTTGGAAATATGGCAACATATATTCTATTTTCAAATTATTTACTTTTAGTTCTGCTCTATTGATTTATTATCTTTAGTAGACTAGCGATAAGCAAGTTTTTCAGGAAACTCAAACTTCAAGGGGTTAAAGAATCATAACGAAAGCAATGTCAAAGGCATCAAACAAACTCTTCAGTTTTATAATATTAGTATAGATTAACTTGTAATGATAGTGCCAGATATAATGTTTGACAGATAACATTCTGTGCATAACGAATAAAAACAGAAACTTGAGTTAGACTATCAATACGATATATTAAACATACTACGAGTATAAATACACACATCAAAAGTGTCTAGGGATCAACATATATTTTTGCAATAACTTTTCTCCTGATTGATTTTTTTTTTTTTATTTCTTTAAGGATTCATCAAATAAAGTGTTTTCGTTTGTCACAGTAACGATAAACCAAGTCACCTTTGTATTAATAACGAAATTTGCCATTTTCCTAATAAAGGGATTTTTGACATTTGAACCACTAACATTAAAGTTCGAAAAAAAGACTGAAATAACAGTTTTCTTTAAAATTTTATTGGGTAACTTAAACAATTAATAATCCGTGTTTCTACCGCGAACACTAACAACACAAGAACATCGGTTTGGCATACTCAAAATGAGATCATCCAAATCACGCTGTGGAATGGCCGCCCATGTTCGTTGCAACAACAAAAAAAGGTCTTCTTGCGACTGAATACCCTCCATATTCGGCAGAGCTCTTCTCTATAGCATATCCCATGCATGCTCAATCGGGTTCAAGTCTGGCGACTGAGCAGGCCAGGGCAGGACATTGATGTTAGCTGCGGCGAGAGTCTGTCTTACAACTCTTGCGGTGTGCGGTCGTGCATTATCATGCATTAACTGAAATAAGGGACCGATTTGCACTTGTAGAGGAACGATGACGTCTGATACAATCGTCTCAGCATAAATTTGAGCGTTGAGGTTGCCTCTGATCCAAATCAACTCAGTTCTTCCGCCGATCCAAATACCCGCCCATACCATGATGGTTCCACCACTATAAGGATGGACTTCCTGGCAGGATTTTAATCGCTGTTGGCGTCCAGGGGTTCTCCAGTGTCGTATACGTCTTGTATCCGGTCTCATACCAAAACGAGACTCATCAGAAAAGCACACGAAACGCCATTGTTCTTCTGCCCAATTTCTGTGTTCAAGAGCCCATTGATATCGAATCCTACGATTGTGCATTGCTATAGGTGGTACCCGTAGCGGTCTTCGGGAATGAAGGTTCACTTCATGCAAGCGGTTTCTGACTGTTTGGTCGCTAATTAAGTTCCCTGAAGAGTGATGAAGCCTCACGGCTAACATCATGGCGGTTATTGTTGGACCTCTTCGAGTTAAGATTTGAATGTATCGGTCTTGTCTCCGTGTGGTGCAGCGATACCGTCCTCCATGGCGCTCAGCCACGGTACCAGTGCTTCGGTAACGTGTCCAAAGTCGACTGATAACACTCTGACTTGTATTCAGAGCTAAAGCCACAGTACGTTGCCGGGAACCAGCTTCTATCATTCCCACGGCTCTGAGCATTTCTTCCCTGCTTAAATGACGTCGCCGCTCCATAATAACGTTGGTTTTAATCAGTAGTAGGGAAACAGTAGCACTAATAATGTCTTCAATGCGTTGTATGTTTTTATAGGGAAAATATTGACAGCTGATTTTCATCTTTTACTCGAATTTGATTCACAGTTCCTGATTCAAATTATGAAATGCACCAAAAAGGATCCATATAAATTTATAAAATCATAAATTTATTACAAAGCCACATCTCAATCTCAAGAAATCCGCATAAAAATGCTTGATCCCTAGACACTTTTGATGTGTGTAGTTTTGACGTGAGAACGTCTTATATATTAAACTAAGCAACGTGAATGGCGATTCTGCCTGCTGATATGCTAAGAATTGTGACTATCCACTAAAGTTGTCATATGCATGGTTCTTTATTACAATGTCCTCAATGTTTTGGCGATTGCAGCGACATTGCAAATTTAAAAAAGCGCTTGGCATAGGCATAATTGTTTATTACAATGTCATTTTTTTTTACTTACTTCGATGGTCCCTGCTTTAATGGAAAAGCAACGTTACCACTATCGATTCAGAGCTGTTTGCGAAAAAATCACACATCTTTGCATATCCTGTGGATTGGGGGCTGTCCGTCACCCATATTCTGAACAGTTGTTCGAGGGAAAGCGGATAGAGGCCAGTGGGACAGTGGTTGCTTTACGCAGTTTGTTTCAGGTTTGCCTGGTCCCTTGTTTGAAATCTCGCCAGGGAAACGCGACTGATTCTTCTGGACACCAATAAGTAGCATATGGAATATCGAAAAAAACTTTTCAAAAAATAATATTTTCATAAATTACACACGCAATCAATGCTTTGCGAATTCATTAATCTTGTTAAACATTTCCACATTCCCTGCACAGTTTAATACTGAAAACAATTTCAAAGAAAACAAATTATAACCTAAGGCAACATTCACTATGCTTTAATTATGGAGTCCTTATTGTATATTTCCTTTTGTTTTCCTTATAAAAATCTTATTATGTTATAATTGGGATACTTGTAAGTTTATTAAAGAGAACAATGTTATGGCAAAATTGTGTGCAAAGATGTGATCTACTTATTCGAAAAATTAATATTTCTGTTTTGTTGTTAACGTAAAATGGTTTTTGTTGCCTTTGATTTAAATGTTGTTAAAAACATTCGTTGATGATTGTATTAGTATTAAAAAAAAGAAGAAAAAAGTTTTTTTATTGCTTTGTATATGACGTAAAAAAAGAAAGCAACCTTATTATAATTGTTATTTAAAAAAATCTATACTAATATTATAAAGCTGAAGATTTTGTATGTTTGTAATTATTATGAACGCGATAGGTAATCACTACTGATCAGGAACTGACTCAGGAACTCATCATCAGCCTATCGCAGTCCACTACTAGACATAGGCCTACTACTGATCCGAATAGAAAAAAAATACTGTTAATTAGCCCATTTATCGAGAAAGGCTATAGGTATAGCCTATAGCCTTTCTCGATAAATGGGCTAATTACGTCACGCTATGACCAATAGGAACGGAGCAGTAATGAAAAATGTCGCAAAAACGGGGAAAATTTCCGAAGATGATGCTGCGCAAATCAGCTAGTATATAATAAAACTTTAAATAGTCAATCTTAACCTTAAAATAAACAATGAATGAGAAATTGAGTTTAGTCAGCATATATGTTGCGAGTTTTGGGACAATTGTACGTGGACATTTGTCATATATATACATTTATACGTGTAGTACATAAACAAACTTATTTTAATACTACCTATATGTAAAACATATAATGTATTGGAAAAATTCCAGGGGAGCATATTAGGTCCTCTGTTTTTCTCCGCTGCATAAATGACCTTCCCTTTGTTATAAAACATAAATGCATTCTTTAGACGATATTTCAGGTCTAGTTTCTAATGACCCTGATAACTATAATGAAATAAAATAGTTTCTGATGTTAACCACTGGCTGCATAGTTATAATTTAAGTGTAAATATAAATAAAAGGAAATATATACAATTCAGCGTAAAAAAATTGATTTCAACTTTAAATGTCAAACTGTATCTCAAGTATCTACATTTCCTTCTTAGGGATCACCTTAGACGACAAATGTGGTTGGAAAGAACACGTAAATAAAATCTGCAATCGTATTAACAGATTTGCTAATGCCTTGTTCGTAAGACAAACTGCATCTATCACGGTTTTGTTATTTCTCACATAAGATACGGTATAGTGCTTTGGGGCAATGCAGTTAACATAAATAGAGTTTTCATAGCTAAGAAACAATGCGTTAGAGATATTAGAGATTTGGCACCCTGGGTAAGCTGCTAACCATTATTTCGCAAGCTTTTATTGTTAAAAGTTCCATGTATATACATATTTAAAATATGTGTATTTTTAAAGTCTAATCCTAATTTGTTTTTATCGAAGCGTGATCTGCTATTAAACGTCACAAGATGAAATCCCTCACGCCGGCTCCCAAACGTTGGCCTCAACGTCGGTCTTAACGCTACTCACCCAACGTGTGGATCTAGAATAACGTTCGGTTTAACTTTGGCGCCAATGCTATTTTCCAGGTTTACGCGTTGGATGAGTGTCGTTGGCACCAACGCTGGGGCCAATGTGTGGAGTCAAGGTGGTTGGGACTGTAGAGTATGTCAAAGAAACGGATATATACTTTCATACTTACGTTTAAAATAACCCTCCTTCATCAAAAACATGCACAAACCTCCTTCATGAAATATTACAGAAATTACAAAACAAGTAATAACAAATATCATTTAATTAAAATAATAACTCAAGTAAATATTTTGTTGTAGACAAACCAAAATACCAATATTTGTTCAGAGTGTCGCAATCTGACTAATAAGGCTTGCCAGCATTGAGTGTGCGGACATAAATCATCCGAGCACACACTCAATGAAGCTGCGAGAGTGAAAAATAACTATAACACAAAGAGATTAGATTTATGATGTTTGTTGTTGACGAATGGCGCCTCTGCTGGTCCGTAAGTCGGAAGCATTAAGAGCAGCTAGATGTTCATTGGATAAATTGACTTGAAGTCTTTATTTTTTATTTGAATACTTTTGCTAAATTCAGCTCGCTATATTTGTCAACTAGCTGTCCCGCGCAACTTCGTCTTCGTAAATTTTCCCCGTTTTTGCAACATTTCTCACTACTGCTCCGCTCCTGTTGGTCGTATATATAGTTGTTAATTAGTCGTGCTCTCACTGTTGGATAGCCCATTTATCGAGGAATGCTATCCTCGATAAATGGGCTATCCAACAGTGAGAGAATTTTTCAATTCGGATCAGTACTTCCTGATATTACCGCGTTCAAACAAACAAACTCTTCAGCTTTATAGCTGTCCCGCGCAACTTCGTATGCGTAATTTTTCCCCGTTTTCGAAACATTTCTCGTCGCTTCTCCGCTCTTATTAGTCGTAGCGCTATGTTATATAGCCTATAGCCTTCCTCGATAAATGGGCTATCCAACAAAAAAAATTTCAAATCGGACTAGTAGTTCCTGAGATTAGCGTGTTTAAACAAACAAACTCTTCCGCTTTATAATATTAGTATAGATATGTGTGTGAAAGGATTTAGGAGTATCACCATAATCTATGGTGATACTCCTAAATCCTTTCACAAAATAGATACTATCAGTCTGATTGCCAAATTTAGTTTCCATAAGTTCGTACGTTTAACCAGAAAAGTTAACAAGCAAACTCACTTTCATATTTGTAATGTTAGAAATAATTCTGGTCTTCATCTTTCAAAGTAAGCACAGGAGAAACATAGGGATAATAATAATAATAATAATAATAATAAATTTATTAACATTTCCTTAGTGGTAGTGGTCAAGTCGCCAGTGTGTAACAATCTTTTGCATATAAAAGGCGTGACAAAGATAAAGATTTATATACATATAGCATTGCGACACCGAAATACACATACATTTGGCTCTAACCCAACACCGAATAAGAATAAGATAGATTCAAGAAACGAATTAACATCCAAAACAGTAGGGGATAGTGAAAATATTTTTATATTTCAACATTGTGATCCGCCCCCCGTCGGGCAGACCCGGCTGCAATAACAAGGCGCTTGGCAATCCCTTGAATACGTAGAAATAAAAATATTACACGAACTCCTCGTTTTGGATAGGGAATTGCAAAGAGCTGTGTGTGCGAAATTGATTGTTTTACGAACTCCCTTTTACGCTTGAAAGCAACTAAGTCAGAGTGTGTTTCCTTTGGGATTTGAGTTCACGTTGGTATATGGCATAGTTTAGTTGGCTTTATTATGAATAATTTGATGAAAAACGGCCAACAGTCTATTAGTACGTTCCTACTGCTGGTATACACATCTATTCTCTTAGAAAACTTATGGGCCTACGAGATGGGAATTTGTGATGTATAGGGGTGTGACATTGACATTAAGACGAAGTTATGTCACGAAATATGACTTCCAAAAACGGCATTAACTGTTTATTAATTCTAAACATATTTTTTAAGACATCTCTTGCAGTATACAAGCCTTGTGTAGTGGGGTACTTTACGAACATAAGTTGGACATAAAGAATATCATATATGAATAACAATTTGTGGATCACACAGAGTGATGTCCCGTGTGGGAATCGAACCCATGACCTCTTGCCAAGTAGTCACACACCCTTTTACTGTGCCCCCAGACAGTCAATATTAATATATAATCGACTGCCAGAGTAAAAATTACCTCTGTTTATGATATGACAACGTCTTATAATCGATGACGGGTGCGCGCACGAAAAAGTGTCATATAGCAACGGTCACGTTATTAATTGGTTGCCAAACAGTCACGTTTTTGATCGGTTGCTAAGCAAAAGTGAATGGCGATTGCAGCGACATGCGATAATATTGGAACTAACGTTATTGACTGGTTGCTAAGCAATGCGATTGGCAATATGTCATCAATGTTTTCTTATGACGTTATCACGTAAAATGATCGTCCGTAAACTAACTTACAGATTTTTTTTTTAAGCAAAGTGGTATCACCAGCTTTGTATATATAAACTATTTGTGTTTTTATCTAAGTTAATGTGGTGCTTAGGATGTACTTGACTTACCGACTTAATATCACAAATGTATCGACTGGAGCTATCTCCTTGCACACTCTGTTTACCCTTTTATGTTAATAAAACCATGTAACTGCAGCTGATTGGTGGAAATGTAGTTCTCTATTTTTAGGTAATCTTCGGCTATAGCAAAATTGATTAGGTGGGGTTTTGCTTTGGGTTTTGCAACACGAGTTGTTTGTGCGGCGTAATACAAACAATGGCCTATATTACATCATGTGTGCTGTGTGCCCGATCACCTCCACACAGGACTCGATTGCTGCCTCTGACAATGCAGTTGATGAGGCCGCCTTCGGAACTACATCCATAAAATATTTATTGCCCACAATTATTGCTGTCGAAACGCCAAAAACAAAATAATCTAATATTCAAAAAAGAACAATCGATGCTACTGTTAAAGTTTCAACGTATAATGATTATAATGTGCTTAATATTGTTATTTGTTGGCCCAAATATACCCATTCAGATAATAATGATGTACATGATTAGATCACATGTAATCTTATATATAATGTCGTCATATTTAAGGGTAAAATTTAAGTCTGTTAACAAGAGTGACGTCGTTATACATTTTTATCTGACTTCAAAAGAAGGAGTGGAGAAGGAGACAATGCAGTTTTTGATTGTGAGACGTCGCAAGCTTTACAAGCAAGCAGAAACTTTAAGTTTAACAATATAGTTGTTAAACTTAAAGTTTAAATATTTAAGAAACATATAGTCTTTAGGCCGGGTACCACACGGCCCAAAAACTATATGTTTTTTAATTTTTTTCTTTGCTTAAGAATAGTACCACCCCATCTCTTCCCGTGGGTCTCGTCAAGGCGACTAAGGGATTTCACAACGAAGGACGGGCAGCAGCGTCCTCTGCGTACTTGAAGCCTTACTGCGATCGCCAACCCGCTCGCCAAGCGTGGCGATTATGGCAATTACCCCCAGGATCTACATACCAGTAAGTTCTACTGGAGAGACCCGTGCCCAGCAGTGGGACATCATATGGGTTGATATGTATGTATAGTCTTTATCCTTGATTAGCAGTCAAGCAAACAGGATTTTAAAATCCTTCTCTCACTATTTGGGATAATGTTTTTAACGTACAGACAAGTCTATATGTTTCAGGCTAGGGGATCATGCCTCCCTGTCCTACACTACACTCAAGATAAAATGAGGTGGAAAGTGCTCTACATACTATATCACAATATACATATCCTTGAAGTCAATTTATGGAAGGCATTTAGGCTAGAAAGAGACCAAACATAATACAATCTAAGTATTTATGACTTAAAGCAACAGACCAGAAAGAGATAGAACATAATACAATCCAAATATAATTACCGTACATCAAAATAATACCCATCCAAAAAAAATCCTCAACAAAACCAAGAAAAACACTATACTTAAGACACTAACACACTTGAAACACATAAAGGAACCCTTTCGTCTCCCTATGTGACCATATAAAAAAACCATTGCAGCCAAAACAACGAATTCTTATATCCCCGCATACATTTGTTTTATTGTTATGAGCCTAAACACAAAAGCTTCAGAGTTATATGAAGTCACGATATCTGAATAACACATCTCTGTTTTGCCGAAGAATACTCGATATCAACGACACAAGGGCAAGCAAACACAATAAATCATCTTCTCTGTTATTCTCAACATCCTCCGATATGAAATAAATATAGATTTTTATTTCGTTGTATTTACTATTTATGATTTCATCTCCTAATTATGCCACAAAAACATTTCCAATTGAAGAATTCACTGAATGAAAACGTTGTATAAATATTAGTCAACTGAACATCGCGATATCCTCGTAAAAAATAAAACAATTTCAAAGTTAGACCCAATAAACAATCGAAAGTCATTATAATAGTCGTAACACAATAAGCTAATCGTTTATGAAACTTTTTTTTCAAAATGGTATGCTGTAAAACCTTATAATAACATAGAAAAATAAAACACTCGGAATTAAATAACGCAATTATAATAATATGATGGCAAATAATAATTTATTAATCAGAAACACGAAATTCATTTTCCATGACCCCCCATAAAGTGATTTGTCTCCAACGCAAACACTTTGACCCAGAAATTAAAGCCCCGAAACAGTCCCGGACTGTAAAGTTCAATCTTCACAAAATGTTGACCAATACCTCCAGCTGTAATGAATGCTTCTCCCCATTTGTCTTGTCTTAAATCCGTAACCTGTATAGCACTTATCACTTCATTCTTGGTACAATTCACTGTAAATATATCATATCTTGTCCAAATAGCCGGATTCATTTGATGAACTTTAGTATAAATCAATTTCGCCGACAGGTCTGGATATCCCAAAAACAAGTCATTGCCATTTATCGCAACAACAAGCGCAGAAATTAATAGTAAAGTTTTAAGTAACATCTTGATTCGTCTGATCTTACTGATGTTCAAAACGTAAATGTGATGAAAGAAATCAAGGTATAAATCTTATGTGATGTATTAACATCATAGTGTGAAAACAACATTTCTATAAATGTAGTCATGACCATGCTATGAATACATGTAACGCGTAAAGTACGCCATATGTAACTTCCTAGTAATGTATATTACATATTGACACTTTACATATTACACCGTAAATTGATACAAATAAGAGAACATGATCTCATTTTGGTGCTAACTTTGAATCTATATAAGTAACTCCACTTCCATATTTATTCATTTGCACATGAAAATTCATTGTATTAACATGTTATAATACACCAAAGAGAGGCATTTTATTAAAAATGGTCTCAAGATTAGTTATAGTTTTTGCGTTATTTTACTTATCAATAGTTGTGGAAAGTAATGATGTTAGTATTGGACATGCGACGCCATTTTCGAAAAAAATTTACAGTTACATCAAAGAAGCAGATCCTGCATTATGGAAGCGCAGAGATGATATAATGATTAATGCACCTGACAATGATTTTATAAGTGCTGTTTATGTTACTGATTTAAGATCTGATAAAGAAGGTGAAGCATACATCGCTGCTGGTGGTATTGGAAGTAGAACAGTGACAATAGCCTTGAAAAGTCCATCTGTATTACGTGGATACAAATTTCAGATTGATGTCTATGCAGAAAGTATTCGTTCATACGTTGCTGGAAATGTTAGGACACCAATAAGTGGACTAAGTGGTTATGGATCGTATCCCTCATACCCAGTAAGTGGTGGATCGTACCCCGTGAACAGTGCTCAATATCCAGGCAGTGTTTATTCTCAATACCCTTTTGGTCGTTAGTTTCATAATTTTATGTGCAATATTGTTTATAATCATAAAGTAAATAATTTGTTTCTTTGCTGTGTTTTATTACGTTGATGTAAGTGGATGAGTAAACATTTTTGTTGAAGACAGTCTGTTTGTTTTTCTACTTAAAATGACGTCATCGATTTTTTTCTTCAAGTAACCCTATTTCTAACTGATGTTCTATTTGAGTGACAAAACCTGCTGATCATACCAAGGAAAAGATGATAACTAAAATGACATAAAAATTACATTACTATTTAATCAACTGAATATTTTTGAGACCTAACACGTGTGCAAATATTAAAATAAAAAATACACATTACATCTCGTTATGGGTAGGTTTCGATATGCAAATACATATTTTTTTATTTATAATAAAAATGTTGTCTATCACATTACTATTGGCTCCATACTGACACCAAAAGTAGGAACGTTTGAATTCAACTCGATTAAAAACCACCCCATATAACTTTGTTTGCATTACTTAAACAAATGTTCTGTAAAGTTAAATCAGAAATGGATAAGTTGCTTATTATTCTATGCAAGATTAAAATGTCAGCTCTGGGGCAGAACAAGGCCAATTTGGAACTCAAAAGTTTTACGGTAAAAATTACCTTATAAAACGTACCACGGCTGTTTTCCTCAAAAGAAAATAGGGTTTTTGAGGGGAAATCTGTTCAGGAGCCCCGTATTACTTTTGGTTTGTCGATAATGTCATTAGAAGGTGCGATAGAGGGAGTCAATCTTGTTTGAGATTTGTTTACGGAAATACTCAATTACTCGTTATCTTCAGGCAACAGGTAAAGTGTTGAATATTGATCATTTTGACGTTAAAAACCTTCTTCGTGATATATTTTAGAAGGTCCAAAATAGGGTTAGAAACAAGGTTTTTAGGAGGTCATGAGATTTATGTATCAAAATATTAATGAAAAGTTTTTTTTTATTATTTTTTTTTCAAAGGTGTCACTATATAGAAAATGAATAAAGTAGAAAGTACAACATTAAAAAGCTGGACTCATTCAACGATTTTAAAAATACCCCAATCATTCAAAGCGTCGCTGCCTATGGGAAACGTTGCATTCCTTTTTTGCGGCAGACATGTGAAAAATACGTTTACATGTGAGATATATAATTCAAGTATCGTCAAATCGTATTTCTGAAAATATGAAAACTATCTACCAATAACGGGCAAGTGCATGTCGTGTCCCGTACAACATAGCGTCTGAAGTCCCCCCCACCCTCCCATTCAAATAATGCGGCTTAAGACGGAGTTTTTGTTATTTTTGTTTCGTACTTGCAACGTTATACCTACTTATTTCTTTTTTTACGATGGAATTTTTAACAAAAACATTGTTACTTCACATTTGATCAGCTATTAGTCGTAAACTTTTAAAGCTTATTATTTCACAAACGGATCCGTAAATCTAAAAATAGTGGTAACAACCCCAAACATTTTTAAAAGATCTAGCTAGTGATACCCCACACGATGGGTAGGCGGGAAAAATTCACATCCCGATTTTACTTAAAGGAGATACCCTACCCTTTCAATTTGTCGGCGTAAGTAATTTGTATGTCCATGCAAAATTACAATTTTTTAGCACTGACAGTCTCTAAGCAAAGCTGCGGACGGACATGGCGAAACTATAAGGGTTCCGTTTTGCCGTTTTGGCTACGGAACCCTAAAATCCCTAGTAAATTACGTTCCTATTGATTATGTTATATTTAATTACTAGCTAACCCGTGCACTTCATTGGGCGGTAAACATTTTTACTTGTGATGAAAATCTTTTCATTTTTCGGGTTAATATTTAGCCCATGACACTCATAAATAACGTGGATTTCTATTGGTAAAAGAATTTTCAAAATCGGTTATGTATATTCAGAGATTACCCCCTACAACCAACCCCAACAAGACTGCCTCGGGCGGTGGCGCGGTGGGAGTGTATCCGACTGCTACGCAATAGGTCGTGGGTTCGATTCCCACACGGTACACCACTTTGTGTGATCTACAAATTGTTGTTCCGAGTCTGGGTGTAATTTGTGTCCGTGATTTGTATGTTTGTAAAGGCTTGTACCGTACTGCGGGACTCGTCTTTAAAAAAAAAATCTAGCAAAACTTTTAGTATAGACTAGCTTTCGTCCGCGGAGCCGCGTGGATGTCGGTTACAAAAACAATCTTTAAAAAAATTAATTAATCTTTAAAAAAAATTATGGATTGAAAAAAATACGACAGATTTACAGCTACACATAAAGGTATAAAGAAAACAGTAAAGTTGACTACTAGCCAATTAGAAATGTTCACTTAACGAAAATATTAACCACCAAAATACAATAACTCTAAAGTACAAAACCGTACCAAACTGTTTAATCTACTAAGTTCAGTTAAACATGGTTTCAAAGACATCTTCCACTTGCCGCTAGATATTATCACAGAGCAGACCGACCGCCCCGTACAAACCCACTCGATACGGGAAATTAAAAAGGCTTTGGTAAAATGAGAACATCTATTTGCACTGACCCGGACTTTTTTTAACTAGTTAGTTAAGAGGACCAGGGAAATTTTGCTGAGGTACGATCTTTTATTTGGATTTTAGGTGTTGGCTGAATTTTCCGGTTGTTACTTGAATGTAACATGCAGTTTTTTGAATGCTTGGCACTTTTTGAGTTAGGTTCTAATATTTTAGATGCTAGATTTATCACACGACTTTATAAATGACTGCCTCTGTGGCGCGGTGGGAGTGTGTCCGACTGCTATGCATGAGGTCGTGGGTTCGATTCCACCCTGGTGTTAAATTTGATATTTAGAGCATTTTGATGTACCATAAACTACACCGTTGTAAAGTTTTCTCAAAATTCGTTCAAGTTTTTGCGTGAAGGTGTTGTAAACACAACGCTATCTAATCCCAAACTAAGCAGAGCTTGTACTGTGGAAACCAGACGACTGATAAACATACTTATATATTTCTAAACACTTACATATTATAGATAAATAACATCCAGACACAGAACAAACCATCGTGCTCATCATACAAAGTTTTATCCTGAGTGGGAATCGAACCCACGACCTCTTGCGTAGCAGTCGGACACACTCCCACCACGCCACAGAGGACTGCCTCTGTGGCGTGGTGGGAGTGTGTCCGACTTTTACCTTTATTATTTATAAAAAATATATAATAACTCCTATAGAAATAATTACTTAATATTCTTTGAAATGTTGAGTGATATTTAATCAGTGAAATATTTTTTTATCCTAATAATGAAAGAGCAAAATTGCATGAGCACGCAAAATATCCACTAAGTAAGAAAACAATGTAATATTGTCCAACCTTACTCTATGAATACGAAAACCGATTCATCGAATAAGCAAACGTCACAATCAAGGTAAGCTCAGCAAAAACAATACATTACGATTCAGCCGACTGCTATGGAAGAAAATCGTTTTAATTTGGCCGAAGCTATTTGCTGGCTTCGACAAATATTGGCACAGAGTATTGGTCCGGACTATCCGTAGAGGAACAATCGCACTTGAGTAGGACTTGAATCACTGCAGGACTTAGGGAAGTACAGCCGTGTCTGTTTATTTGTATACGTTGTTAATGGCTTAAGTTAGAACTTGAGAGTGGATTGTTGGCAGCGCAAAATGTTATTTGTATTCTCCATTTATTGTATTGTGTATTGACGAGCTTCAATTATTTATCATTTTTAGTGATTGTGGAGATGTTTTTGTGTTGAGGGCTGTTAATTTGTTTAGCAATAATTCTGTTTTAAAATCTATTTCCGATTTTGTTAGCTATCCGACCACTGGCAGGAGTATCCTTGAATGAGTTAGGAACTTTGCACTAATTTGATTCGTACGAATCGTACGAGTTGCCGTGGCGATTCGTTTGATTTTGTTTTGTAGGAGAAAATACTACAAAGTACAGTCGTGTAGTACACTAAAATAATCGATTCATTTTATTTTAATCTTATGTATATAATATAATAATAATATAATATATAATAAATAAATATACCTAGTGAAGCTAAAAGAATTTTTGTGATGGAACATTTAAAAATTGTATACCACCATTTTTATAGGTTTAATAATTACCTGCCTTAAATGTGTGATCTATGTGATGATATCTATGTGAGTGTAGTCATACTAGTGTAGTCAGCCTAGTGTACTCATGTTTGACTTAAGAAACAAAAACGAAATATTAATTATAATAACGTTTCAACTGTTTTTATGAATTAAAATTTTGTTCATGTAACAAACGTTCCTAATTTATTATCTCCTAAACTTGTCACCCTAACGTTCCAAAGGCAAAAAATGGAACCCTTATATGTAGTTTTATAATGTCCGTCCGTCTGGCAGTTTGTTTGTCTGTCAATATGCCACAGGCATTTTACTCAAAAAATACCTAATGTATATGAATGAAATTAATACATATGCTTGAGTATGTGTCTTGTATAAGCCGCTACTTGGTTCGACAGATAAATAACAGAAATAAATATTTCTACAAGGAGCTCCACCCATGTGCAGAACTGCATGTACAAGTGTGTCAAGCTGTTTTTTTTTTCAGCAAACATCTACGTGTGGCATTTAATTCGAGAGGTCTATAAAAACATTTTAAGCTTTCTAAGATTTTTTTTGATTAATTACATATTTTCGAAAATAATCAAAGTTGTAAAATTCCCCCCCCCCCCTCTTATATTTTCAAGTCGTAAGGCCACTAAAAAAAGAAAAAAATATATAAAGGTAACAATTCATAAATACTTTATTGAAAATTATTTCCAACATAATCGGATACACCGTTTTTCTAATATGCATATGCAAAACATATGTTGAAATATAAGAAAAAATCACTCTTGCCCGGTTTTATAATATTCGCAGGTATATTACAACTTTTAACACTTTTGTGCACTACTGTACTTTTAGCTTGCATATTTTAAATTTATTAAGTCATTTAACGCCGCCTAAAAAATAATTAAAATTGAAAATAGACAACTCCTACGATTCATACGAATCAAATTATTGCGAATTGCCACCTAACCCTATTGAATGAGTTAAAAAAACTGTTTCGGATTTATTCGTTAAACGATTAGCTATGAAAAATCTGGTAGGAGTATTGAGTGTGACTTGTAAATATTGTTTAGTCTGAAGATAAGAAGTCTTGAAGTAGGCTTAATGATGTCAAATTTTTATAAAATGGATTTGGTCGTAAGACCAAAGTTGTGTTGTGCCCGTTTTGTTCGATTGACGAAACTTTACCTAAAAGTAAAAACGACACTATTAAATAAGCACACATCAAGCTTTTTTTGTTTGTATCGTTTCAAGAATGAAGAATAAAGAGTGCATTTGAGTATTTGCTCACTCTTGCTCACTATAATATATCCTACTTAACTGATTAGTCTAGATACTTAGACTCTCTGTAAACGAAACCGATATCAAAGAACATTTACAAAAACATATTACATCAAAAAAGTATAACGAGTATATTTTGTATTCTTATGTTAAATTTTTCGCACTGATTGAATGTTTATTTTATAAAGTTAATAATAAATTTCACCGATTACTTAAAAAAAACATCAATGAAAAATCCAGTAATGATTTCTTTCATACTGAAAGCATTCACAATTTTTCATTTCAGTAAATTTGAAAACAACCTTAAATTTAATATTTCTGACAAATATTATATAAAATATTTTCGAAATATACCGATTACATTTTATTTAAAGGCGATTACAATTTTAACACCAACTTTGGATAGATGGATTTTATTGCTCAACACGTTTCATTTTCCAATTAATTCGGTTTAATTACAGTACAGTCATGTGATATATTTGCAATAGTACAATTCTGGTAATCATTAAGCTGGCGTGTGTTAATCATTGTGTCATTAATTTCATCCATTTACAATTTTAGTTGTTAATAACCCGTGCTTCTGAAACATGTTATATTTTTTTGATATATATATATACTCTTTACGGCTATTATATATTTTGGTGTTGGCGCTATAAGTAATTGGTATCCATACACGTCTATCAGACGAGTACTTCCTTGTGCTCCACCTGCACCACCTGGTGGAGCACGAAGAATTATATGTGCTCGTTCTCCAACAGATGATTTCGTTGTACACTCATTGAAATAAGTCATATTACATAACCGTTATCCCTATACTACAACTCTACCAGAATTTTACAGACAACAGGAATTTTGACAGTTTAGACCTCTGAATCCACTTAGAGAAGATAAAATTATTAAATTAAAAAAAAAAATAAGTTTTTTTAAAAATACCTTTTTACAACTGTATCTGATTGTTTTATTCGTTCATTTTTGCAACAGTCATCTCCTACGCAGATAAATATAATTAATTATTATGTTATAAATAGTTCATCGTTCTAATTAGTTGGTAAAGGTTTATGAATATTTGAAACACCAGGAGTACGAGAAGACGTGATGTGTGAATTTTGAAATTGGAAAGGGGAAGATAGGTGCTCTAGAAATGTGATGCTGGAAGAAGATGCTCGGGATATCGTCTACTGATTTCCGCATCAACGTGTCCATACTTCAGGAGCTCAGAATCACGGCGCGTTTGTCATATCTGATGGTACAATCGCTTATATTCAAATTTTTTGGACATGTCTCTAGGCGTGATAACGACTCCATAGAGCGAATGGTCTTACAGGTAAGTGAAGGGAACCAGATCACGCGGCAGAGCACCTGTGCGCTGGACTGACCAAGTCAAATTCGTAATAGGAAGCGAACAGAGAAGAAGAATAAATATATATATTTTTTTTATTAAAAAAAAAAATTGGCAATGTGGGATTTTGGTCCCACATTACTAGCAATCCCATTAACCCCTCCAGCTAAGCTCTATGGCTTGTGTTAGGAGAGGGTTCACGTCGGTAGTATAATGGGTAGGATTCAAACCCGCGACCTCACGATTGCGAGACCGATGCCTTAGCCATTAGGCTACCGCCGCTTCGAAGTAGAATATTACTTTCGCTTTTTGGACTAGGGTTTCCAGCAGTTACTGTTTGTATTTCTGATATATCTGACCGTCTCGATTATAGACTTCACATATTTCTCGCACTGCAGAATGATTTACGGTTTCAAAACGAAGCGTTAAAAGTAAGAATACCTAGAACATATTTAAAAGTCATTGATATCAAGCTGGAATTCTCATTGCTAGCTTCATCTTGACGAGACACCCAACTTTGTATATAGGACCAATGTAGTGGTAAGTGAGTGAAGTAAACAGAACACGACAAACTTTACTTTGCCGTTGGAAAACTATTGTCCCCCTACATCAATATAGGCCGCGGTTAGTTTACCAACTGCAAAAAATATTGTATTAGCAAAAATGTTTTTTGTGTTGCAACGATTATGGCTTTTACTTGTGTTAAAAGCCATCATCCAGGTTACCTAGACATCCTTATCTATATTGTTTAGCAATTCGTGTACGATGGAACTTGGAAACAATATAAGAACAAATTTGGGATACCATCCGAGTATGTCGCATCGGATAGGCACTAGGAAAAGATGTAGAACGTTGTTGTTATAGGCAACATTTCGGCGGAGTGTATCCACCCTTGACAAATTGGAATAACAAGGACACAAGCACCAAAAAAAGGTTATCTTACATCCAGTCTTTAAAACACCTTCTGCGCAATTCTACTATCAAAAACACGTTTATTTAGACAATTTTTCTTCAATATCTTTCCAGAATATTTTGAATATGTTAAGGACATGTTAGTTATCTCGTAGCGTCGCGTCGTTCGCGAAGGTGGCAACATTTTTCTTGTAACCTCATATCAGGCTGATTGACTCAGCGTTAGATAAAACAAATTGCTCTCCCGCCGGGCCCGGCACGTTTGAAACAAAAAATATATCGACGACGCCGCAAGAAAAAATGGCTACTCGTGTATAAAAGCGTTTGTATAGTCTAGACTTTTTGATTCTGATTTTGAAAGCAACTATTTTCTTTGGGAATAGACCCTGTGCTGTTCGAGACTATGTACAGCTAGGTATACGTACGTACGAAAAACTAATTCAGAAAGCTTCTCCAGCTAGATATAGAATTCTTTACTTTCCTATACCTATTTCCTGATGAACTGAAAACAAAGATAGTGTGAAAATTATGTTTAGTTAAATATAAGGATCTAACTAAATTACCAAACACCCTTCATGCAACATGGGTTTATTGGGGACATGACTACCTACATTTTTGAAAATATGAAAAGGAATACAACTGGGTTATTATTTTAGAAAAACTGCTTTTAGGTTCCTTATTCACTATGTTTTTTTGACAAGATTTTGACAGTTAGATGCGCGAGCATCCCGCGAAATGACAAAAAGATAGTGAATAAGGACCCTTTTTTTTTTATAGATGGGAAATCATCATATGACTTCTCCTGCTGTGGGCACGAGCGGGAGGGCGTGTCAGACTCCTACTGACTAAAACCCATCTGTGTTCCTTCTTTCGCCCTGGTGTTCCGGGAGCACGGTAACTCTTTCGAACGATCCCGCACTCCCGGTGGGCGCCGGCCCAATGGGGCCCCGTCACTTGCTGACACCTCTTTGAGGCGCGCTGGATGGCAAGCTACCCACTGCTCGTCGTCCTCAGGCCTGCGCCTAGGGTGGCCGGATGTCGTCCCTTGTCACCCGTCGCCCGGGACGTATCGCGGGGCGGCCGGGGCGTGAGGACCGTCTGTCTCTCACGCGTTCCGCCATCTCCTTTTGCAGCATCACCTCCTCGCAAAAGGAGACGACTGCCTCTCATTCCCTCTCACTCCGCAGAATGGCTCGAATGAGCCCCGGACGCGAGAGGTCACCACCGCCGATTGCTACCACAAGGGCAAGTCACTGCTCGGCCCAAGCGGGGCCACCGTATGCTCAACCGTGTCCTCCGGCCGGTCACCGCAATGGTGACACCCAGGAGTTTCCTCCCGCTTAATGCGATGCAGGTACCTAACGAAACACCCGTGTCCGGTGAGTACCTGCGTCAGGCGGTAGGTGAGGACACCATGGCGCCTCTCCAGCCACTCCTCAAAGAGAGGACTTACCGCCGCTATCGCGGAGTGGCCTGCTTGTGGCTGCGACAGTCGTTCTCTCCACGACGCCATGAGATCGAGGCGGAGCTCCCTCCGACGTGCAGCAATTTGTCGCGGCAGCGGAGTTTCGCCCCAGTGTAGCGCCTCCTCTCGCCACTCGTAAGCGAGTGCGAAGGCTATCGCCTCCAGATCCCACGGCGCATTCCGGCGAGGAGACAAGCCGCCTCGCGGGAGACCGTGCGGTATCCCCGCATGACCCTGTTGGCTGTCACCTTTTGGGGCGCATTTAGGAAGTGGGCGGCTCGTCGCCCCAACGAACGTGCCCATACTGGAGCCCCATATAGGGCCATCGACCGCACGATCCCCGCGTATAGCCTTCGGCAGGGGGCGTTTGGACCCCTCAAATTTGGAAGGAGCCGTTTTAACGCGGCCCAAACCCGTTCCAATTTGGGAGCCAAACGTCGGAAATGCTCAACAAAGTTCCACCGGCTGTCGAGGACGAGTCCCAGGTACTTCATCGTCAACTCGACGCCGATGTGAACCCCTCCCACAGCCACCTGGAAACCCTGGGGTGGCCCGTTCCGTCGGCCATAAAAACACATGGCCTCGGACTTGTGCAGAGCCACCTCAATACCCAGTCACCGAATTCGGTTTATGACCGTCGCAACCCCGCATCCTATCGCGGCGGTGGCCGCTGGGTAAGACCTCCCCTGTGCCAGGACCAGCGTGTCGTCGACGTAGCACACTACGCTGATACAGCTGGGGAGGTCAGCACGCAGAACCCAGTCGTAGCCGATGTTCCACAGGAGCGGTCCCAGAACCGAACCCTGTGGAACACCGCACGACATACTTTGCCGGTTCCAGTCCCCGTTAGGACCGGGGTGGTGAATAAGGACCCTGGGTTTCTGTTTCAAGTGAAGGTTTATCATTAGCAACTGGACAATTTAAATAAGCTCACCTATCAGTCTAAAAGTCTTCTTTAAAGTTTATTCATCGGTCCTAACTTTAACTTTTAATTATTATGTACGCAATGGATGTATAACGAATAACATTAATATTCGTCTAGAGTCACCCAAAGATTATTAAATTGGAAACAATCTATAGATTTCAAGTCGTGACAAATTCAACTTGGCACCATACCAACATAAGATTACAAGTCCCCAAAGATGACCAGATTTGTACAATTGCTACAGTGTAATCCCATCACATAAAGCGAAATGTACTGCCACACCCCTCCGTGCCCTAGAGAGCACGTAAAGCCTCCGCCCAATGCACTTGTGTATGCGCATACACTTTGAACTTTGACTGCGATTTTTTTTTTGGGTAGGCTATTTATCGAGGAAGGCTATAGGCTATTATCATTACGCTACGTATACAAGGAGAGTAGCACCAATGAAAAATTATACAAAAATGGCAGGACCTACTTTATTTATTGCATCGTCAGAATGTCAACATTTAATGATATTAAAACCAGTTACATTCAGTATAAATGAGGAGGTTACTAACAATACATTCAAAATACGAAAATACTTTTGCCCCTACATATTAAAATAATTTCTTGTTTTAAATTAACCTGGGTATCTATTAACACAAACTGTTTATGTATTCCAAAGTGCAAACAACATCCCGCTTTTTATTTATTCCCACCCCGATCACAACATCGAACAAGAGAACTTCATGAATAAATTAAAATTGCGATTTAAAAAATAATCGAATTTAAATAATGAATGATAAAATGTTAATATCCAACCAAAGAGGCTGCCGGAATCACGGCATAAAATCTTTTTAAGTATTCTCACCAATCAAAACTTGTCTAACTCATTTTAGGAAGTTCATTGAAAATTTATTCAAAAGACAGAAGAGGTCTCTTCAAAAGTTGCGCATAACTTATATTTTAGAGAAGTCTGTCAAAGTGAATTAGAATCGTTACGATGATCGCCTGGTAGTCTTTCGCTTTTATTAGCATTAGAGTAACATTAACGAGATAATGATGGATTAGAAGTATTTATTGAGGTTTTTGTGAAAGTTTGACCCGGTGAACTTTAACATCGAAATTGAAAATTACGTAAAAAAATATTTGAGTATTTTGTTTGTGTGGTTACACAAACAAAATAAAGAGAAAAAAAAAGAAAAATGGTGTAAAGTTAAAATGTTACTTACTACCCCAGCTTTCACCATCTAGCCAGAAGAAAAGCAAAACAGACAGTTCTGAAAGGAGACAATCCTTTCGAAACTGATTTCGGATACGGTAGCCAATTATATCATGCTCACTGTGCAGGAGATAACTAATACATTCTTTCGGCTATACTAATATTATAAAGCGGAAGAGTTTGTTTATTTGAACGCGGTAATCTCAGAAACTACTGACCCGAATAGAAAAAATATTACTGTTGGATAGCCCATTTATTAGGCTATATAAAATTACGCTACGACTAATAGGAGCGGAGCAGTAATTAGAAGTATTGCAAAAACGGGGAAAATTTGCGTAGACGATGTTGCGCGGGACAGCTAGTGTCGAATAAGATGGAAACTCAACACCACCGAAAAGAGATTACACGCAGTGCTGATGGTTTAGCGAGCTCCCCAAAGATTTTTTTGGTATCGGATACCAATCTGGTCCGATAGTGGTAATGTTGCGTAGTCTCGTTGATCGCTCTGCATTCGTTCCGGTTTGTGGCTCGGAGACGACTAAATCTTTCAGTCATAGACCTGATATATCGCCATAGATAGTTAAGCTTTAGAAGTATTTCTAAAGCCAGGCAGCTCCTACAATATAGGTATAGCTGTACAACTACAAGGTGAATTTACTCGATCAATGTTTCTCGATAGCGCTTCAGTTTGAAAGATGGCTCACTTATTTCACTGTCTCTTGTAACGTACAGGTAGCTACTAAGGGTGTTAACACACTGATATCGCATATCGCTCACGAAAACGGCAAAGCGTTACTCTTCCGAGAGCACTAAAGAGGTATGATAACCGTTTAAGTGCTTTTTAGAATCTAAAATGACTTTGTTCACTCTTTCATTGTAAATGAATCGTAATGGAAGTCAGAAAAGGACATCGCCCTTATTAAATGAATCGTAATGGAAGTCAGAAAAGGACATCGCCATTATTACGGCATCTTGTAAAATATATAGGCAACTTGCAATAAAAATAAATCAGGAGTATGAATATCTCCTGTGCCTTTATTAAGAAACTAGCTGTCCCACGCAACTTCGTTTTATATAATTTTTGTTTTAATTTTCCCCGTTTTTGCAACATTTCTCCTTGCTGCTTCACTCCTATTGGTTGTAGCGTGATGTTATATAGCCTTCCTTGATGAATGGGCTAGTAAACTGATTTATCGAGGAAGGCTATAGGCTTTTTTATACTACTACTATTTTTACTATACCGCATGCAAACAAACAAACAGCTTTATAATATTAGTATAGATGTATCTCGATTACAAAGTTAAATTTTGAAACGTGTTTTACCTTTACACAATTTATCTTCAGGTTAGTTACGCCTGATCTATGCATCTATAGTTTCTCAAGCAAAAACAGGATTTTAGTGTGCTTTGATCCAATTTAAAATAGGTTTTCGCTATATGATGACAATAATAATTGTGTGACCGAGTATTCCTGCGTATGACTGCTTTACCTTGGTAAAACTATGAAATCAAGCTTACCCTAACTAAATATTAAGTTTCTCACCATAGTCAGTCCCTTTCTCCTTCAAAACAAAACTATGGATCATTAACTCCGTAACGAAAAAAAATATCTATAAGTCGAAGAATTATTACATCGATAATTGATTTACTCTAACCTAACATCCGTTTGGATTAAATAACAAGTCTATTGACTCATTTAAACATGGCTGCCGCAAGATGGCGTAAGTTCTTCACGTCTTTCGATAGACTTGTTATAGTGTCAGTGGTGCAGTGGCATTTGAGTTATCGAAATGTGCATATGATCGATTATCACAATGTGTAATTCGAATATTGAGCCGCTGATAGCTCATTAGGCCTGCTGACGCTTCGACAGATATAATTTTACCAGGCACCAAACTTGATATTCCAAATTGACCTGTACAAAGATTTCCTATAGTAAGAGGAACTTAACAAATAGCTTTACAAACGAATGACTATGTTTATTTCGGGTTCTGAGCTAGCGTGTGGGCGTCATCAAGATTTACGGGATATAATTCGTTGTGAACAAGTATAGTGAATGTAAATGTTTCCTCGTCCCATTGCACTTGGTACTTTGACCAAAAATGGAACGGATCATAATTGAGTATTATGTTGAAAGCTTATTTAATACAAAAAAATACTATGTTATAAATGTGAAAATAGCTCTGTCTGTGACGTTTTCACGCTTAATCCGCTCAACCGATTTAATTGAAAGATATGGAGATAGTCTGAGTCTCGGGAAAGTAGATGGGTTGTTTTATAAAGCTAGTCGTCTATAAAACCAATCTCTTTTGTGCTATGTAAACTCTCACCCGCTCAACAACCCAATCTACCCTACCGGTGCGGTTATGTAGTGAGAGAATACCTTTACTTTACTAGGTCTATACTAGGAATAGACTAATCTATCAAGTGTCATGTGTGTTGAAAAAGGTAGTAGAGGAATCTTCAGATGAAATTGTAATAGTATCTATTATTATTTAAGGGTTAGAGGCTGGCCAGTCTCCGATGAGAAAAGCCATAGTCACGGGTAGACTTTAAATCATTCATGCTACTAAGACCCCTAATGTATATAATTTTATAATGTGTACATGTACACAAGTTTATCAATATTTCTATGAAGCGGCGGTAGCCTATTGGCTAAGGCATCGGTCTCGCAATCCTGAGGTCGCGGGTTCGAATCCTGCCTTTTATACTACCGACGTAAACCCACTCCTAACACAAGCCTTTGAGCTTAGCTGGAGGGGTTAATAAGATTGCTATGGGACTCAATCTCACATTGCTAGTTATCTTTTTAAAGTTAATAAACTGAAATAAATATATTAAAATAGCTTATGTTACTCTTCCAAATAAGACAAATCCAACGGTTATTCATATTATGAAATCCATGACGCCGTTTTAGTCGTAAAGCGTTTGACACGCTTTACGACTAAAACGGCGTCATACCTACATAGAAGGTCATACATATACTTTCATACATCGAAAAATTATACCTTCCTTCTAGCGCAGATGGGTAATAATAAAATAAATCACATCCTTTTGACCACCACGTCAATAACGAAAATCAAATCAAATTAAATCAAATATTTTTATTAAAGAATCACACAACAGTAATCTTGTATGTAGCAAAATCCACTGACGTTATAAGCAGTCACTGGCGTGGCTAGCACTGCGCTTACAAACTTTGCCACCTGTTTTACAATATTATTCATGAAATCTAATACTATAATGACTTGATTAATATATTACTAGAATAGTTTAATGAAGTGGAAATTCAGCAGCTAGCATTGCTCAGATACAGTAACACAATCCAATGGGGTAGTTTTTGGACTATGTTATATTTTTTAATTATTTAATATACAATCTTTTTTTTTTTTAAAGATGCAATGTGGGATTGAGTCCCACATTACTAGCAATCTTGCTAACCCCTACGGCTAAGCTCAAAGGCTTGTGTTAGGAGTGGGTTCACGTCGGTAGTATAATGGGTAGGATTCGCATATAATTAATCAATCTAACAGTTGAAATCCTACTCGGAATGTGATATGAAATGTAATCATGGCTTATTTTTCAATCATTACCATGGATTACGTACTACGAGACAATTTTAATGGTATATAATTAATGCAAGCTTACAATATTTTCATTTTATTTTTTTTAAATGATTTCTTGAAGTAAAAATCTTGTTAGGGTGTCTGAGCTTTGCACTATAACCATATATTTATCAAAAGTCGCAATTTATACAAGTAGTGTAAATGTTATTTTTCATTTAACAGCAATAATAAGTAAAATAAATACCAATTCCGTAAGAAGTTGATAAGTGCAATTTACCCTAACGACACGACCTGGTAATAGTATTACATAATAACCAGTATACACCTACTTCAAAACCATAATAACTATTTTGGAAGTCAAAACAGATTCCTAAAGTTGGAATACTAAGAACTGCTAACATAACTTTATTAGACTGAATGTATGTAATAGTTCCATAAAAGTTAACTACTAGTATTTGCTTAAGTACCGTCAGAACGTATAGAAATGAGACGACCAATATCATAAGACCTCCGCTTTAAGAAAAAGATCTTTCTAGAAATCCCACATTTCTAGACAAGTTGGCGACACCGGGGGTCACCTTAATTTTGGTTTTCTGCGCTCAAGGCGACGCTTTTCCAGTCTTAGAACAAAAGCAGGAGCGACGATTGATTCTTGTAAGGACCGTATTCAGTAAAAAATAAGGTTCATAATAGCTAAGCCAAGAACACGACCTTATAAGAATATTGGGTGACGAAAAGGTTTGCGAAATGTTTGGAATAGGTAAAGAAAAGATGTCTTTTATAAGTTTGTTAACGGTTCATTTCAGTTTTGTAATATTCGTTTTGATACACAAACTTTATTTCTTTTATGCAAACATAAATTGACAGTAACATTGGCAAATATAAATAGAATAAAATTGCGCAATTATTGGTCTAAATTGAACGCTGAATGAACATTACTGTGAAAGACTGCAGAGATTAAATAAAATATGAATGTTTATCACGTAAATTGCGTATCTAAACACTAAAAAAGGCCTGAATTTAAAACCCTCATTCAAAATTGGAACAAAAGGGGTCATATGTAAAATTTATCATAAGAACTTGATGTTTCGATCATAGTCGTTGCGACCCTGAATTGTGTGAATACAAATTGGCCTACGGGGTCCTTATTTACTAATTTTTTTTTCGTTTTCGCGGCAACCCTGCGCTTTTAACTGACAAAATCTTGTCATGGTAAATAGCGAGCTGCGCTTAGAAAGGCATTGCGCATACGTGCGGACATCTTTGAGGGCAACGCGCATGCGCCAGTTCGCGCGGGCTTGCCGCTTGTTTTAACCACGTGGGAAAATAAATAACCGTTATTAGTCGGTTCGTGTCCTATATATTCACTTTTTTCGTTTGCAAATGGACGAAGAATAGGTGGTGGGATCTGTGTGGATTTAGAATTTACCACGCATAAATTGTCAATTGAAACGCTTAAAAAAAATATTGTGCTTATTGTCTTTCAGCTCCATAGTTTTTCTTGTGTTCTTTTCCAGTTTTATCACTAGTTTGGCAGTGGCAGCGCACTTACATTCGCTATGGTGCAACCCCTTGAAATATGAAAATTGAATCTTGTTACTCGCGTTTTTCGTTGCGGCGACATCAATATATTCTTTGTTGGGATCCAGTGTTGCTATTCGGATTTGAGACAGATTGTCGTGACTTTCGCTCTGGATGTTTTGTTTGGATTTATGCTTGTATCAGTTTGTTAGGGGTTGATGTTTGCTTGTCGGTGAATAGGGGTTATATTTGAATGGTAAGATTTTGTTATGACGTGTTACATTTTCGTCTTTTAGCAGTTTAAGTAAAGTAACTGTATTGGTCCTGGAATTACTTCGGTACTAGGAAACGGTTATTGTATGATAGACTAGTTGTGGTTGGATTTTCCTGTGAAATTACATTTTTTTTTATTTGGGGAGCTTTATAGTACAAATAGTTTCATAAAATACATTACAAATGTTTATATAGCTAAATATGGTATTTACAATACGTTAAGTACTCTAATGACAAACATTTTGGTCAGTAAAGATCTAGCACATCCAGCACTTGTAGTAAATAAATCAAAACAATTGTCACGGTTTAAATTATTGAAGTCAGTGGAAACTCTAGGCAGATAGCTATTTTTCCTAAAGTTGGTATGACATGAAGGGATGTATAGCAAATCGTTGGTTCGCAGTCTTCTGAATGGTGTTCTTAAGTTAATTTCATTAAGACGATTCTGGCAGCCGATTTTACTTTGAGCAAGATTGAAAGTTATATCTGCAATAGCGTTGCTCATAGGTAAGCTTCAGAAATTGACCTTCCTAGATACAGCATAAATCTAAATCATTAAAAACGATAACATAGATGTCAAGTAGTAATACTTTTAAGATGGACTGTTGTGCAACGTTTTTGACGTATAAATATGTTATAATTGCACGAACGAAAAAGTGTCACGGTCTGTCACGGTTTGTCACGGTCTGTCACGGTCTGTTACGGTCTGTCACGGTCTGTCACGGTCTTTTACGGTCTGTCACGCTTCGTCACCGTCCGTCACGTTCTGTCGACTGATAGGCTGATATATTGGGGGCATCGGGCGCTATCGGGCTCTCACAGGCATGGTTGTCTATTATAATGTCATCAAAATTTTCTGATGACGTTATCACGAAAAATTATCGTCCGTAAACCGACTTTACTGACAACGATTTTTTAATTAGGTACGTTTAGGATCATAATGATTTCCTTACTGAATTCGGATCAATAGCAAAACTTATTTGGTACTGGAGGATTTAGTTTAGGAATAGTAAAAGTAAGTTAATTCATAGGTTTATTCAATTTGTGTTTTAGTCTGCCACTGGAAAGCATTTAAGAATCGTCTCAAGCGCAAATTGATTCTTACAAAAACCACGTCATTGGTGAAACACTTTTTCTTCTTTCTTCTTAGCTTTGTACGACTAAAGCTCAATTAATACTTACCTAAGTGCTAATACGGAGAAGGCCAACTGTGAAGAACTAGGTCGCGAACTTTTCTAATAACACTTCTTTGTAACAACTGGCCATACAAACGGAAAAGTTAAAGATTGTCTAACTTATTTGGAGCAATCATCATATTGTGTGGACATTGATTTCAATTATATGATTTTGATGCCACAGGAATTATCTTAGTTCTTTATTATACGACTACATAAATAATGAGTGTATTTTAACCAACTTCCAAAAAAAAAAGGAGGTTCTCAATTCCGATGTTTGTATTTTTTTATGTAACTCCGTCTTATAGTAAGTGTGGTTAATTGAAAAATATTAATAGTTTTCGATCATTATTAATAATTTCCTCATGATTTGGTAAATGTGGAGAGTGTTTGAAATTTATTTTATTAATTTACGGTTATTATTAATAATTTTCTACTCTCGTCGGTTAAAGTAATAACATGAAAATGAAATAAGACTCTTTTTCTTGTACAGTTTGTATTTAGTTTTAATACTATAGTAGGTACTCAGCACAACTTGGTTTATGTACTGACATGAATCAACGTAAATACAGAACCGAGTTAGTCCACCGTGACTTCAGGTCTTTGTAACACCAAGAGGGTGTTTTTTAGAACTAGAGGCCGTGTGGAGGGAGGGCAGCCTCCACCCGCTTTAAGAAATCACCGGCATAATGCGAGTCGTAGCAGCCGAGGCTTGCAAAACCTGAGAAGCCGTGGCTACAAAGGCAAGCATAGGTGTTAGCGTTTTGTTACGTAATGGCGAAGAGGCTGCACTTCCCGTAGCGCCGGAGAAGATGCGATTCTTAAGTTCCGGGTGACAAAAATGTTGACTTATGCAAACTTAACAGTCTTATCTTCATCATCATTACCAATCATCATCATAATCAACATCAACTATCACCGTCGTCAAATATTATCATCGTCACTATCAATACCACCATCATTACTAACCACCATGATCCGTACTAAGGTTAAATTAATTATTAATAATCTTCGTTAAAAGTGATAAAAATTAATAATTATGAAAAAATATTAATAATTTCCAATTAATCTCACGTACCCTAACATATATACGGATTTTCAATGAAAGAGTCACACATACATTTCGTAAAGATCCGATGATGAGTTTCGAAAACAGACACCGAAACTCCTCACAAAATCCAGCGAATTAACTGTGGTTGTAGTCGGTTGAATGTTTTTTATAAAAAAGGGTATTTTTTTATTTTAGGCTTTGTTTTCCTCTGCAGATTTAATTTGATTATGTAGTTAGTATCTACAGGAGCCACAGTGGATATTGTGTGTGGCGGGTTATACGTAGCACGTAACTAGACATTACAGAGTAGGCAATCATAGAGAAAGTAACGACAAATATAAATAAACGCAAACTCAAATATGATTATTTCGTAAAACCAAATACATAATTGTTTGAAAAAACATACTGAAAGAGTAATACAATTATGATATGTTTGGCAGAAGTGAAAACTTATACATTATATTACATACTGATGAAGTTTGAATAATATTGTTCGATCTTACTAACATGATAATAACAAAATATGAAATAATAAATCACAAATCAAAAAACCCTAAGTCAAAAATTAAAATACAAAAGGGAAAAAAATAATCGTTCCCTGACTCAAACTGGGATCTACTGGTTTCTGGAACACCCGATTTCCCACCTGAGCTATAATAACATTGTAGATGGTGACGAGATTTACCTTCGTATTCTAAAGATATTGCAGCAGTTTTTTTCTTTCCCTACGTCTTATGAATTCTCGACCAGTTCACGTGTCCTGACGCGAGTTTAACATTTTACCCATCTCAAAAAGTGCACAACGTCGCTAAAGAAGTTTTCACTTCAAAAATAACAATGAAGTCAGACAGCAGTTCCAAGTATAAATGGCTCATGGAAAGAAGCTGCCAAGAAACTCACAGCTTTCAATAAAAAAATAAAACAACCGGCTGCCCTAGTAAATACAATAAACTGTTATGATTTTTTGAAGTCATATTACCCATAGCCTTTATTTTTATATCCACATTTATTTAAAAAAATACCTATATATTAAGGTACTTATCTGGTTAGGAATTAGAATATTATGATGAAATAAAGAAGCTCACATACATAGACATATAGACCCTGAAAACCGACCACTACCTTTCTGAGACACTCGTGTACCTAACAAGTGATTTTAGCAGTATTGTAGAAGTGTCAATTAAAAGTTGAAGATCATTTTTTCCCAATTATAATAGTTTTAAATAGTACTCGAACACAAACCGCTATTTTTATACACGCCTGTCCCAAAAAGGAATATAATGTTTTTTTTCAATATTTCTAAAAGTATGAAGGAAAAGCTGAAAGCATTCTAGAAATATATACCAAATAGGAGAGTTTGAAAGGCCTTTAAGATTCCTTTGCCCAGTGTCACCACTGTCAGACAGATTGAGAAAAAAAAATATCCAGTCATTTCACTTTAACATTACTCTGTGATAGCAGAAGCACAAAGCTCAAAGACATAGCCGGGTCGTACAATATCCCTCCTCTGACTGCCCTCTACTCACTCCTTAGTATCACTACAATAATTGTTTTACATTAGACGTATGCCAAGTTACTGTGTAACAATTCCTCGAACCGAATTTCAGTTTCAAAGCCAATCACAGCTGTACCAGCTTATTTATGCTTAGTATAGTGGCAACTAAAAAATGCAAATTTTATAAGAGATCTAGGAAGAAATGACTATAAAAACCAACACATGTAGTTTTTTGTACTCGTACAAAAATCATGGTGAAATCGATTTTCAGATCTGTCCATCAGTATGGAAGCTGCAGTTAACAGATTTTTTTATAAAAAAAGACGACTCCCGCATTAGGGTACAAGCCCTGTGTCGCGGGGGACTTTACAAACATACAAGTCACAGACACAAAATACAGTCAGAAACCGGAACAACAATTTGTGGATCACACAAAGTGGTGTCCCGTGTGGGAATCGAACCTACGACCTCTTACATAACAGTCGGACACACTCCCACTGCGCCACAGAGGCATTCAGATAGGTACACTAACTGCGAAATAATAATATCCTGGGACAACTCATACAACGTTATGTGATCCCAAACTAAGCAGAGCTTGTACCATGGCTACAAGACAAATGATAAACATACTTATATATTTTCTAAAAACATTTATATTATAGATAAATTACAATGAGACACAGAATAAACCATATTTCTCATCACACAAAGTTTTATACTGGGTCGAGTTCGAAATCACCTCTGGCTTGTAAGTTACTCTAGCGGTTACTCAGGGTCACTAACCACTAGTAGACCAGCTTATAGGCCAGTTGAATACTAAAATGTCATTCAATTTTGAGACGCCGTTACCTCTTGTACTACCACTGGCACCCACTAATGTCACTGATAGTTAGGTATATAATGGCGACAGAAATATTTTTGAGCCCTACTCAAAGTTGAGTATCGTTTCATTATTGGGAGGTTACACGCATAATATTACTAGCTTGTGTACGTGACTTTTGCAGTTGTTGGTTATTGTGATAAATCCTACGTACTCCGTCAGGAATCATATCCAACAGCACATCTTATCCAACTAACTGAACTTCTAAACTCCAGATTTTTCTTCTCATTCAAATATTCTAATCGAGAATTATTACAATGTTAATAAATAATAAATGACTGCCTCTGTGGCGCGGTGGGAGTGTGTCCGACTGCTACACTAGAGGTCGTGGGTTTGAGTCCCACCCAGCACGATGGTTTATTCTGTGTCTGGGTGTTATTTATCTACAATATGTATATATTTAGAAATATATAAGTATATTTATCAGTTGTCTGGTTGCCATAGTACAAGCTCTGCTTAGTTTGGGATCAACAGCGTTGTGTGAGTTGTCCCTAGATATTATTATTTAATCCACTCCACTTAATTATCCCACATCATCAAAACTTCCATCGATGTCAAAATCATAAACCAAAATGAATCACCCCATCGATATTATCGTTTAGTAATTAGCGAACCGCGGGGAATACGCAACTGTTTTAATTATCGAATGTCGAATTCAAATTGATTCGATTCGGATAAGGCTATGCCATTTTGAAAACCGTTATTTTTCGGGATGAGCGAGAATTTTAAAAAATGCTATTGCCTTAGCCCCTAATACAAGGAGTAATTTTATGGATTACTTATGTGACTGTAGGTATCTGTGCATGCAGAAGACTGTGTCTTCAACATAGCTATCCGTCTACGTCCGCTATCAGCTATAGTCGTCACACATCATCATCGTAGAGCCTATACAGATAAAGGGAATTGGATGCGGGTCTTATTAAAAACTTAATTAAACTATGATGGTTCTTAGCGTTTTTAGATTTGACAACGTCTTATAAATCGATGACCGGGAGCACGCATAAAGAAATGTCATGGTCTGTCACGTTCTGCCTGCTGATATCACGGTTCATCTCATTTCGACTGCTGATAGGCTGAAGTATTGCAGCAGTCGGGCCATGCGCGCGCACGATTGTTTATTACTACGTCATCAATGTTAATGGCGACTGCAGTGACATGCGATACAATTGAAAAAAGAAAAAAAAGCTGTCACAGGCATGGTTGTTTATTACAATGTCATGAATGTTTTCATATGACCTTATCACCGAAAATTATCGTCCCAAAACTGACTTTACAGACAACCATTTTTTTAAATGAAAATTTGTTAAGTCATTTTGTTGATAATCAACTTCTCTCAATCTTACTTGTCGAGGATTTTCGTTAAGATGAATCATAAAAAAGTCTAGTCTATTGAAAATCAAGTTAAGCTTAAGTAAGATAAGTTTTTTATACGACTCCTGCAGTAGGGTAAAGGCCCTGCGTCGCGGGGGACTTTACAAATATACAAGTCACGGACACAAATTACTCCCAGACTCGCTACAACAATTTGTGGATCGCGCAAAGTGATTCCGTGTGGGAATCGAACCCACGACCTCCTGCGTAACAGACGGATACACTCCCACCATCACCGAGGCAGTCAAAATACGTATAAAGTTGTTAGTAATATGAAACAAACACAACTGAAACCCACATCTTAGTCCACATTATATAAACAACACCATTTATATATTTTCAATAAAATTCCCATCATACAGACACTTCTTGATACAGAATTACCAATAAAACCTATAATAAGTTCAGTTATATTTAATATTTTTTAGAATTAAAATAAGTTTTTGTCCATTAGCCTTAATTTAGATAAATACGAGTGTCATGCATACCTGTAATTTGTATTGCCTAAAATGAAGTACAAAAATGTTATTTAAATAAGTTATGTGTGTAATTATGCTGTTGGTGTGCTTAATAAATAAATGATTGTGATAGGCAACTACAGAACTCTAAATTGTACATGACCCTACATGCATTGCCCGGTTTTTTACTTCAAAGTAACAAACCTCGGTCACCCAAGTACACAAACAAATCCCCATCAAAAACGTGACCAACCTTATCTACCCGCATTTAAATATTCCAAAGTCCATTTAATTAACGCGTTGCGAGACAAACGATGTTTAAACCAACGAATGAGCTACGTAAGGGATTATTCTAAATAAATAATTGTAAGCCTAAAGCCTCTTTATAATCCGTACGTTGAAGCTCATACTCGCAAAGCACAAGTTAGCGTGTTTGCTAAAATGCTGGCCGATGGAATTAGTCTTGCAATCTCGGACTTTGAGTTGGTTAATATTAAAAGCTAATTTCAAATTGTTATCAGAAACTGAATATTCAACCAAGTGTTTTGGACTATTTTAGGCAATTATTGTAATTGTAGTAGGTAATGTACGGTCGGTCAAGAAAGTGGTCTATCAGTTTTGACAAAGCTTCTTTGTAACCAAAATAGAGTTAAGGTTGAAATTAGTTACTGTTTGTAGGGAAGAGTAAGGGAAAATCAACCTTGTTGTTTCTGACGTGCACATTAATTTCAACCGTAGGGTGATAGACCATATTATTTGACGACTGTACATAGCGTTCTAGGCTAGCTATTTGCGTAGAATATATTATAATGCACAAATACAATCTTATTCTTAAAAATAGTACCACCCCATATCTTTCTGTGGGTGTTGTCGAGGCGACTTTGAGATGTCACTTCGGGCAACAGACGGGCAGTTGCATCCTGCGTACTTTACAGTCTAACTGCGATCACCAACCCGCTCGCCAAGTGTGACGATTATAGCAATTACCCCTAGGATCTACAATAGGTAGGTTCTACTAGGGAGTGCCCAGCAGTGGGAAATCATAGTGCACTCTCAATTTGCTTAATCGCATGGTCAGTACCTAGAGTGCGAGTTGATTTTATGTTAATGCGATCGAAACGTTTACTGCGATTGCCTCTGTGATTGGTTAAGAACTCGGAACGAGCCAATCAGAGCTTACGACGATCTTTGAGACATAAAGGGGTAACACTTTTGATTGATTGATGGATACGCGGACTATGGCGTCATGCACATGAATAATAACAAGAACTCGTCACTATGGCAACAGTGACAGATCGTATATTATTGAAGATTTCACAACTCCTAGTTATATATAGTTATATATATATATATATAGGTACTAGTTCCCGATCGAAATTAACCGTAGGGCCGCGGTCCGCCAGGCAGAAGACACCAGGCGACCACCAGGCGAGCCTGGTCGGAGGATCCTCCCTTTGTGTTGAAGAGACGTAACGCCTTGCCCTCCCACACTGACCATATCTACCAGCAAGCGTCTGCGCACGCATCGTTACAATCATATCAGCATTTACTATTTTTATTATGCGCATATTCCATTCCTTTTTAATTGCACACAAAGTAAATATGTAAGCAAAAAATGATAAAATAAAATATTGTTCTCCGAATGGCACGTGTTTCAAATCTGTTGGTGGGTACTGTATAGTTCTACACTATGCCTTTTACCAGATGGTAAATGGCAAAAATAAGAAAATGAAGCAGCTGTGGAATATTGTTTAAGGCATCGGACTTACAATCAAGAGGTCGCCGGTTTGAATTCCACAATACTAACGACGTACGTGAATTCACTCCTTCTGAGATAAACAATTTAGCTCAGCTGGGGGGGTGGGGGGGTGTTGATTAGTAAGTTAGTTTTCCTGGGCGAACAAGAAAAACCGCACTAAGCCAAGAGACTAAGCCAATCAGTAGATTGGGCCATTATGCGTGTTGTACTTAACCTCTAGCTGGAAGGGTTAATAAGATTGCTGGTAATGTGCGTTACAAATTGCTAGTTATCTATTAAAAAAAACCAGTAACCCTCCTTACTCATAATAGCTACATTAATAACTGATCCTTTTACTAGCAAATATTTTGTCATCTTCTATTATATTCTGAAAATAGAATGAAAAACAAAGACAAAACATTCCCTAGTTAAAATACTGTTATTAACGAATTAAGAGGAATGGGTGGCAACCGAGCAGATCGAGATATCTGTGAGGTTAAGCAATGTTACCACTGCCGATGCCGGTCCATAGATAGGTGACCGTTTTAGAAAAATGTCACACCACTCCGTGCCTCAGAGAGCACGTTAAGCTAAGTCCTGCGCCCAATCTCTCAGGTTGTGCCGGATTTCCGTCACATCGGGGTATGATAATGAATAAGCAGAGTGCACTTGTATCTGCGCATACACTTGTAGTAATGTATGCGTGCGTTATAATATATCCAGCGTAGTTGGCTACTCTCTGATTAGATTGGCCGCTATACCGATATCGGACCATGAATAAGAGACAGAGTTTAAAACGTTCGTATTCTGGATTTTAAAGACAGATATTTAATTAAACTTTTAATAAAATGGTTTTACGGATGTTTAAAAAGATAATTGAAAGATGTTTCCAATCGGCGAGTGCCAGGTCCTCCGAGTTTACGAGTTTAATAAAGACATTCCAGTGTCGTAAGTAAATCACTTAGCTCACCTGGCCCCTACTACGGATCTTACAAATTTTGTTAGATCTAGTTTTCTTCAGAAGCTTTTTTTGTCAGGCGTCTTCCCTTGTTAAGAGCCATTGCCAGTTGCTACATTCGTCCATTCTATTACTCTATATTCTACTTAAAAATACAGTGCCATTCAAATGACTTTTTTGACTGCCTCTGTGGCGTGGTAGGACTGTATCCGACTGCTACGCAAGAGGTCCTAGGTTCGATCCCCACCTAGGATAAAACTTTGTGTGATGAGCACGATGGTTTATTCTATGTCTGGACGTTATTTATCTATAATATATATGTATTTAGAAATATTTATAAGTATATTTATCAGTTGTCTGGTTTCCATAGTACAAGCTCTGCAAATGGCTACTTCTATTTTGAAAACGTAATGAACAACAAATAAAGAATCAACATTCGCTAGTTTAAATGCTCTTAAAACGTCTGCTAATTTATTATGAATAAGGGTAAGTATGTAGAGGCTTATTTAATAAATGTTACAGATATTTAAGCTTTCAGATATAAATAAAAGTACGTATAAATAAATATTCTGCGTTCTTCTTCATTATTTTTATCTCACATGTCATTAAGTACATCAGAAATATAATGTTCTGTTTGTGTTCCTAACGATCATTACTAAACATGTAATGTTACTCATTATACGTGATGATATTTACTGAACTACGAATCTAAGTATACACAAAAAGATTTTCGTTCTTTTAAATATGAATTGTACTAGTATTTCTAGACACCTACTACTTACTTTATGTTTTTATAAACTTGATTGGGTTACCACTACAAAAATAAATTAATACTTGTCGTGTAATACTTGGTCTTAAAATAGGTACTCTGAAAATAAGTGCTCTATTAGAACTTATCTGTTTTTAATTTACCATCATGGAAATTAATAGGTATGTACTAAAATTAATTAATTGATTATATGAACTTATGCCGTCCATACACGATTCTTCACAGAGCGTATCGTTTTGGCACTGATTTGACTTGACAATCAACATCCATATTACTCAAACGATTTTTTCAAATGTACAAAACGAAGAAAGATTTTAATTGACTGCCTCTGTGGCGCGGTGGGAAAAGAGGTCGTGGATTTGGTTCCTACAAGGGACATCACTTTGTGTGATCCACAAATTGTTGTTCCGAGTCTGGATGTACTTTGTTTCCATGACTTGTATGTTTGTGAAGTCCCCCGCGACACAGGGCTTGTACCATACCGCGGGAGTCGTCTTTAAAAAAAAATGTCAAAGAAAAATTGCGTAAATGAAGTATTGTTCCTTTGCTAATGAAGTCAAAGACAAAGTACCTAGTTATTCACTTAGGTTACAAAATGCAACGCTTATAAACGTCAAACAAAATTTGGAATAGATTCTACATTTAATGCAAAGTTTGCTAAAGTAAAGCTGTGGCAAAAGAACTTGGGAATAAATTCTCATAAGAACTAATGCTAATAATAAAATGCTAATTAATACAATATATTTGTAGATATACAGCTGTAACCAGAACACCGTAAAACTCACATTAGCAGTGAACCTGTTCTAGTCGAGATCCAGTAGTACGAGATCTGTTTATAATTCATCCTGCAATAGATTTAGAAATCTCGACGTTAGTATTCCTAGGTTGCCTCAAGAATAAAGGATAAACCGTATATCAATGGCTTGCCATTCTAAAAGTATATACTATCGTTCCTAAAAATATTATATTTTTAATGAAAATGCAACATTATTTTAAAACACTAACAATCTGTTATATTTGTAGGGGACTTCGTGATATAACACATTATTGTAATATCTGGACGATTTGTCACAATAATATCTTGGGACAGCTCACACAACTAACGAAACTAGACAATACATTTACATCACATACAATAAACCATCTCTCTCACCACACAAAATTTTATCCTGGGCGGGGATGGAACCCACGACCTCTGGTTAAGCAGTCAGGGTCACTAACCACTAGACTAACAGACCAGTCAACAATAATATTAGACATTCAGAGAAAAAAACCGGACAAGTGTGAGTCGGACTCGGCCACCGTGGGTTCCGTACAAATTTGTAGGTACAACTAAAAAGGAAAGATTTGTATTTTTGTATGTAACAAATAAACTCAAAAACTACTGGACTGATTTCACTAATTCTTTCACTTATAGAAAGCTGCAATATCGGGAAGTAACATAGGCTTATATTTCATTGTCAGAATAATTAAAGATCCTTACGAAAACTGCGTTTATATATAGTGGAGAAAAGTCGGTGCGAAGCCAGAGTGGGCCGCTAGTAATATTATAATGAGGAAAGATTTGTGTTTTTGTATGTATGTAACGTTTAAACTCAAAAACTACGGGACTGGTTTTAAAAATTATTTACCATTAGAATGCAACATTATGCTTGAGCAACATAGGCTATATACCGGTTCGAAGCCGGGACGGGCCGCTAGTTAAAAGTAATTCAGGAGTCAGTTTTTTGAAAAATATATTTTTTATCATTTCATTACAAATGTATAGTTTTCAGACTTTAACCTATACTTGTAGTTTAAGACGGTTTTACTTGCCAAATTTCATAGTTCTAGGTTAACGAGAAGTACCCTATAAATTTTAATTCCCTAGCGAGTGTCGAAATATGTGTTTTTTTGCGCCAAAAACGGTCTTATTTTCTTTTTACTTTAACAAGGAAGTTTGAATTTTTTACAGCTTCAAGGAACCATAGACTTTTGGTATATGGTTTTAATTTCAATTCGATCCCTCCACGAGATAAACGGGCTTGACAGACAGACCGACGGAGGGAGTTTCGTTTTATCCTTTTGAGGCACTGAACCCTAAAAAAGAAAAAACAACACGCACTTGCACTTTGCCCGTTTCTTTAAAAATCGGTCAAGATCATGTCAGACCATGCTCAGTGTAGGGATTCGAAGCTGTTACTACAAATAAAAATGCACTACATAATAAAAAGACGATCTAAAAAAGTGCACCAGCAAAAGAGCGTATCTTCGTGGCACTTACGTCCTTTTGTTGAGAAGCGCAATTTTTCGGCAATAACTCAAAGACGGTACCGATCATGTTGAAAATAATTATAACTGAAAGTATTTACTAAGCGTTGTCTTTTAATTTTTATCATTTTTTTGGCTAAACGGTTCATAAGATATAGGGACAAAATTTTTGCAACTTTCAAAGCGATAATTTCCGAAAATAATTTATAAATCAAAAAAGTTTTTAGTTACCTAAGATCTGACGAATGATGTGCCATATGTAGACATGCGTAGATTTTTTTTCAGTTTCCTTACATGTATGGAGTGCCCCCGTAGACATATTTATTTTTATTATTTTGAACTAATAATTGAACAGAAAATAATTGAACCAAAATAATTCAACTAAAATAATTGAACTAATTTAAATAAACTAATTAGAGGCTTATACAAGACACCTATACTCCAAATTTCATCCATAAACGCTGTGTAGTTTTTGAGTAAAATACCTGTGACGTACGGACGGACGAAATGACAATACGAATGGACAGACATGACTATAAGGGTTCCGTATCCGCTATTTTGGTTACGGAACTCTAAAACCGAAATGCACAGGAAGGGAATCGTTAGGAAATTATTTTTTATAACAAAATAAATAGTAATTCGGTCAAAAATATTTTTATTTGTAACTTAAACTTATAGTTTTAACAGATTCAAATAAAAGATTCAGAATTGAATTAATTAACACCTGTATCCAATACAATAACAATAAATGAAATCTAAAAAACATCATGTTTTTATTAAACGTGTTTTTAACGATTTGTTCCTGATTCGTCATATTCCAAATTGGTCATCTTCCAAACACGACACTTTCCAAACTAGTCATATTCCAAACTAGTCATATATTAGATTCGTCATCTTCCAAATTTGTCATACAATGTACATTTGCCTGCACAAATTAATTCAATAAATCCTTTGTGGTAAATTTTATGATAAGAACCTATTTATATGAGTGTTACTTGTCTATCATGAAGTTAATGTCATTGTCACTTTATTATTTATATTGAGTGAATAGAATTTTAATGAAATAAAAAGATGGCTTCTAATAATAGTACGCACGAAGAAATGCATTTTATCGCAAGTGAAAGAGGGAAAAAGTTACTTTTGTATTCTGGATACAAATACAGTCTACACAAAAAAAATAAAAATGGTACTGTTACATGGAGATGTACAAAAAGGGGTGAGTGTGCAACTTCCATTACTGTAAATGATAGATAATAATGTCGTCATGAGGCAGCCTAACCATGTATGTAATCCGGAGTTTATGAAGTTAGAGGCTGACAAATGCTTTGATAATATGAAATTGGCAGTCACCAATAATTTCGCACCTATACCAAAAATATTCGAGAAAATTGAACAAGATTTTATAGAACTTAATGGAGAATCTTCTCTGTCGGAGCTACCGATATGGAAAAATAAAAAAAGTACTTTATACAATGTCAGAAACAGATTTCTTAATGTGCGAAAATGCACATATGATAAAGTAAGCGATGTTTTGATCCCAGAACAGCTATCCAAAGATTTTTTAATTTGTAGTGACGGACTTGACGATAAAATTTTAATATTTTCATCGCCCACTGCTTTGGACTTTCTATCAAAGACTGAACATTATTACGCTGATGGTACATTTAAGGTTGCGCCACCCCCTTTTAACCAACTCTATAGTCTTCATGCAAATTTGGAGTCAAGTGTTATAAATTCATATTTTGTACCACTCGTTTATGCGCTTTTACCAAGCAAAAGTGAAGAGATTTATCGGCGTTTATTTTTCCTTCTAAAAGAAAGGTTTGGTTTAAATATCACCAAGTTTAAGTGTGACTTTGAGTTAGCTGGTATAAACGGTTTTTTATCAGTATTTCCGAACGCAACAGTAACAGGATGTTATTTCCATTACCAAAAAGCCTTATGGAAAAAATCTAAGGATTGTGGAGCATTCGCTACTGAAGAAGGCAGATTTTATACAAAATTATGTGCAAAACTAGCTTTGTTACCTAAACAATACGTACCGGAGGCATACTTAGAAATATCTCACTCTGCCTCAGATTCAAACGAGATAAGGTTATTTCATAATTATTTTGTAAATTTTTGGATGCAAAAGATCACTAGCAATTTATTTTGTGTTGATGAAGATAATTTCCGCACAAATAATGCCGTAGAAGGTTGGAACAACAGAATTAACCATAGATTAAAGAAAAAAGGTTCATTGTATTTATTTGTAAAAAAGATGAGAGAAGAAGCACTACACCAGGAAATAAGAATAAAAAAATTTTTTTTACATTCCAACCAAACGCACCCCCGACGAACTACAGAATTAAATAAATTTACAAAAGAAAAGGAGATAGTACAGGATTTTGTAGATAAAAAAATAACTGTTGTGGAGTGTCTGAGTAGGCTATGTGAAGTATAATTTTATTAATGATTTATTTTCTCTAAGGAGAATACTTGGTTATTTTTTTTAAGGTTTAAAGAAAGTGTGTTTGCTTTTAACATAAATAGGTATATTTTAAATCTTAAAAAATGTTTTAACAAGAAATAAATTTAGTTACTTACATTATTGTTACTTTGGTTTTTATTAAAATTCAGTTTGACTGTACAATGACAAGTTTGGAAGATGACGAATCTAATATATGACTAGTTTGGAATATGACTAGTTTGGAAAGTGTCGTGTTTGGAAGATGACCAATTTGGAATATGACGAATCAGGAACAAATCTTTTTAACTATAGTCCTCAAATGATACGTACGAGTCGAACGACATGTGAGTAAAAATTGAATTCAAATATTCTTTAATTATATTTTAAGTGAGTTATCATTAGGTCGAATCTACATTTTTACTGTTGATCGATTCTCTTCAATCGAAATCGTAGCCGTGACGTAGGCGATAATTTCATCAAGTGTACAATACTAATATAGTATGTCAACATGCATCCGACATTATGACGTTTCGGTCAAACTGTCTTTCCGACCTGCCTGACCCACTGTTGTGATAACATAAATGACGAACTGATAAAAGTGTATCAACAAATCTTTTTATCTACCTACTCTCTTCTATTGCAATAATCATTGCAGTTTCTATAGGTAGAATGAACTAAAAAATAAATTTAATAGTCTATTGTTAGGATTTGATATCAGCTGTTATAATTGCTCCCAATAAGCTACATTCATAATTCATCACGCTAAAATACCAATTGTAAAAACTAATTTTTAATATAGTGCTATGTATTTTCCAAACACCTTTAGAAGCCTTAATTTTTAAATCATTGGTTGGTATCAATAAGATAATTGTGATCATACATTTTTTTTTAATAAACTCCTGCACTTGGGTACAAGACCTACATCGCCGAACGCGAAGAACGTGAAGGACTTTACAAATAAGGTATACAAAGTAGACCCTGATTGTAACCAACATTGTGGATATAAACCTCTGTCCTTTGCAGGATACAATACCGGGTGCGGGAGATTTTCTTTCCCGCAGGCGGGAAATATTTTCATTAGTCGATAGATCCTTCGTGGTACGAGAGATTATTAACCGAAGAATTTCATTAGTTGCTAGGTCATTTTAGGTGAATACTCGCATACTCTACATCGACCAACATATTAGTTAGACTTTCATTAGTCGAATTGGATAATGAGAGAGTTAACGACCAGTGAAACTGAGTCTTCACGTCTATTTTTCTTTTATTTTGTGATATTTTTTCTGTCACTTTATTTATAGTTTAATTACAAGCTAAAATGTACAATGTGTTTTTCGTCCTTAAACAAAATTGAGAAGGCAAACAATCGTAAATTAGACTAGGTATTTTGTTTTATTGGTTTATTGTTCAGTAAAAATGTTAGTATTTTAATAACAAGGTCTATACTAATTGGTCCAAAACCGACTGTCTTCTAGTCCGGGTGAATACTCTCCGCGATCTCATGATCAAGTTTCTTTTGTCTCTCGCAGGTGATGCTCTGAGCGGCATCTGGTTCCAGTCAGGACATCTGTAACAAAACGTCGAATGATAGCAATCCTCACAACATGCAATTGACATAAAGTCCCTCTGCGGTAGACTGGGACTTTAAAATAAACAGCAAAGGGCCGGATGAAATAGAACTATGAAGTATGTATACTAGCTGTTCCTCGTGGCTTAGATCTATGTATATTGGGTATTGCGATATTCAATTGCGCTTTTCAAATAATATCCATGCAAATTTTAAGAATGGATTATCAGAAATTCTAAGCTGACCAAATTATGTATAATTGTCTGTATTCAGTTGTAAAGACTTGCAAAAAATCCGGACTTTAGAATCTGACCATGACCATAACCAAGTTTGCAAGATTTTGCATTTAGTCAGTAAGTGAATGAGTTAATTCCGCTGTTTTACTTTTACTCACATAGTAAGACTAGCTGTTGTCAGGGGAACATTTTTCCGAGATAAAAAGTATCCTATGTGCTATTCCAAACTAGATATAATCTATCTGTGCCAAATTTTATTCAGATCCGATTAACCGTTGTAGCGTGATTAAATAACAAACATCCTGTATACAGTCATACTTTCGTCTTTAAGATATTAAAAAAAGATGTCATGTTTTCTTTTTTTTTTCTTTTTTTTATAATAACTTCTGAAAAAAAAAAGAAAATATGTTGGCAAAAATGCATTAGGGTACAAGCCCTGTATCGCGAGGGACTTAACAAACATACAAGTCACAGACACAAAGTACACCCAGACTCGGTACAACAATTTGTGGATCACACAAAGTGGTGTCCCGTGTGGACTGTGTTTACAAATTTCAGTTGCGTTCCATTCCTTTTCAAATTACAACTTTTCACCAAGCAGTCTTCGAGTTAAATGTTATCTCTGTCGGTCCAATTGGTGACCGTTTTCGAACATTGTAATACCCCTCCGTTCCTCGGAGAGCACTTTAAGCCGTCGATCCTGCGAATAATCTCTTTCCCATCGGGATATGAGAATGAGGGAATAGAAATTGCACTTGTGTCTGTGCATACCTACTAACATATTTCTGCGTAGTTAACTAGTCTGTAACCTATATCGGTTTGGAGACCATTAACCCACAAAACCGGTAACACAACAATTGTTTTTCACATTAACGTTTTGAATAAATTAAATTGATGCTCATGGATTCTTGGAATCTTATGTTGAAAGAGTTTTTTCAACGCTTAGTTCCAAGAAACACTATTCAATACGCACATATTTATAATGGTAATTGTTTTGTATAATACCACTATAGTGTTATCACTACACGTGGTTAATTTTACATGTTTTTGTAGTAAGTACCTACTAAAACTTATCTTCGAGACGATTGTTTAAAAAAACATATCTGTATAATTGGCTTTGGAAAAACATATCTGTTTTATGTACCTGCTTTAGATTACATAATATTTTTTGTAGATTTAACTAATTAATACTTTAATGTATTAAACATATTATTTCATCGTTGAGAAAACTATAAGGGAACCCTTATAGTTTCGCCATGTCTGTCCGTCCGTCCACTGGGAAGACCCGTGCCCAGCAGTGGGCCATCATATGGGTTGATATGTTTACACATATATTTTTTTTATCTCAAATTTTATTCTTATAGTTTGTCGGCATAAGTAATATGTGTATCCAAGCAAAATTACAGCATTTTTGCACTAACAGTCTGTGAGCTAAGCTAAGGACGGACGGACATGGCCAAACTGGTTCCGGGTGCCATTTTGGCTATGGAACCCTAAAAAAAAAGACGGCTTAGCCGTCGTGACAATTATCCTCAATAGGAAGCTACAAACAGATTGAACAGCTTCACGTTTTTATAACTCGTAATAAAGGTGTAAATAATGTAGCAATGTTATGTACTTTAATTGGTAGGTAGTACCTAATGTTAATCCTCTTTGGGTTTTTTGCTCAGATCAAATCGTGACAAGGAAAATGTTATGGTTGCGCATGCTTAAGAATATTGTGATACGCATTCAGATTGTTAATTTGATTGTGATAATAGTAATCTTTTTTAGCCGAATACGGCAGAAGGAGTGCCTAATGTTTTGAAGGTGTTGTGAAGATCATTTTAAGATTTAGGGATGTGTTTGTGAAATATTAAGCTTTAAAGTGGCAATTTTTTAGTCATTAAAGGGGGGGGAGTGGCTCTAGCTAAATGGTTGATATTGGTTAGTGAAAAAATCATAGAAGTAGTATATATAGTAAAATTTAAAAAAATATATCACAGTTAAATAGGCTTTACAGGTTTACGAGTAACAGCTAATCAAATGAGAAGTTACAAAATTTTCGTACAAATTCTATTGAAATTTATTATTATTATGTACCTACTTAAGTATAACGTTGTAAGTATGAATCAAAACCAACAGAAAACCCACTTCTTAAGCCGCATAATTTGGATGGGGACGACGACTACGGAACCCTACATTGTGCATGGCCCGACCCGCACTTGCCCGGTTTTTTATAAAACGCTTCGCTGATATCTTACTCACATTTACACAGGGGAGTATTTAATACTGCCAGATGAATTTAAGTTCTTTTACTGGTAAGTCTCTTAGTCGAGATTATGGTCAGAGTAAACCTTGGAGATATACTATAGGAAAGAAAGAGACCTCTAGGCATTCAGTTAGAAAAGTAGAAGAGTTGGGGGCTTAGGTTTTTAAAAGGTAGGGTTCATCACGTAAAAAGACACGTCAAAACACTCAAGGACTCTTCGGGGGCTGAAGGTCCTTAGACTAACTACCCCCCTCCCCCTCCCAGATCCTTGAGTAGCGGTAGCCTTTATCTGCTATGCAAAGTAGACACTGAAGTATTTTCATTCGTCTATTGTTAGTGACATATTGTTATTCTTATGCAAATGATATAAGATAATTCCGGGAAACAGAAATTCGTAACTTATCTTTGATTTTAAAGTTTATTTTGTAGAATTATTTACTGATTCAATATTGAATTTGTATATAAGTAAATATTATTCTATTATTCCGGATGTCTGCGTTGTTAAATATTTGTTGTAAATTCTAATTATGTTTGGAATTATTATGAAAATTTAAGTGTTGGTACGAGTGTACAGTGCCTCAAATATTCATTCAAACCAAAGCTATTGTTGCAATAATTGTTCTAGTTTTTATAATAAGTTTATTTTTTAAGCATTTTCTATCATCATTAATTTGTATTAATTGGATAGTTGACTACAATAAAAGTAAATTATTTTATACTAAACAGGTAATACTAGATCTAAAAATTGCTCTGAAAATAACTGTTCTTTTACAATTTAACATGTTTTTGAATATAAAAGCATGAAAACCAATATAGGGTACCCTCAAAAAAATGTTTAAAAGATTTTATTCTTTCACTTTGTTAACGTAAGTAATATGTGTATCCATGCAAAATACAAATACAGCACTAACAGTCTCTGAGCAAAGCTGCAGACGGACGGACATGGCGAAACTATAAGGGTTCCGTTAAAAAGAGAAAAAGTTAGTGTAGTTTTGTCCACCGTCACTTCTCCCCAAACTCGCGTCATGTGGCAAATGATGTCGAGCTGCAATCGGCCTTCTCAGCCATAAAACATAGCCACGGCCACAAAATAATGATAGCTCACATCTGATAAAATCTATACTTAATATTATAAAACTGAAGACTTTGTTTGTTTGAACACGATAATCTCAGGAACTACTAGTTCGAATTCAAAAAATATTTTACTGTTAGATAGCCAATTTATCGAGAAAGGCTATAGGCTACATAACATCACGCTATGACCAATAGGAGCGTAGCAGCAGTGAAAAGTGTTGCAAAAACGGGGAAAATTGACGCAGAAGAAGTTGCACCTAGTTAGATAAGCACTTAAATATAATGGGTAAATAACAACTATTAAATTTGATTATACTTTTCTTTTAGGTACGTATTACCCATCAATAATTGAAATGGTATCACTTTATTCCGTAACATATACGCTGAATCGATACAAAAAATCCACGGACTAATATCGAGCTGTCACAGTCAATTTTCCCGATAGAGAGCCCGATAGAAGCAATCGGGCAGGTTTCAGTTACGAACAAAAATGGCTGACCCAGCAACTAATATATTATCCGTAAATATTTTCTAATAAATGGATGTGAGCGGAAAATATGAGGTTAAGTGAATAATAGCATTAGGTACAATATTTTTTGTACCTTTAATTGATTGATCTGTGACACAAGGACAATTGAAAAGTTTAATTCAAATTAAAATCATTTACGGCCGGTCTCAATATACTTATTTACCGTTAACTGTCTGTTATATAGTTAGTCAGGTAGCAAAACTGCCCTCTGGATAAGTGGCATAAACTCGAATTGAATAGAATGACGTTGGAATGACGTCATTGAACACGCAAAAATGCGAACCTCTTATTAAAAAACATTAATATTAACATTTATGTTTTAAGTTAAAGGTCGATGGGTTACAAGCGCTCAAAAAAGGACCTTAAAATTGATGCAATTGACCAAATTTTATGTCAGTGTCGCATCGCCGGCGTCAACAGATGAAATTACAGGATTACAGTTTTCTGTTTTTCGCTCGTGATATTACCTAAATGATGCTTTCCTATTTTTACGACATATAGGTTAACTATGTGCATATGTCTGCCGTTTGTAAAGGTCGAATATTGTTTAGGTAACCTATCTACACCTTTTTATATAAAACATCATTGTTTATTCATGGTTTCACACGCAACGACATCATTGTATTCTATTGTCATTCTATTCGATTCGAGTTTATGCAACTTGTCTAGGGGACATTTGTGCGTTTCGACAACTGACAGCACGTTTGACCGTCCGTTAATCTATACTAATATTAAAAAGTTGAAGAGTTTTTTGTTTGTTGGAACGCGAAAATCTCAAGAATGACTGAAGAATTATTGAATACTTTTTTTTTCAGTGTTGAAAAGACATATATAGCTATAGGCTGCATAACATCACGCTACGACCAATATGAGCTGAGCATCAATGAAAAATGTTGCAAAAACGGGAGAAAATAACGCAGATTAAATTGCGCGGGACAGCCATCACCTAATACAAAGAGATCAGCGAGCAATGGTTTTCTAAAATTTTCACACCTCTTTGTGCCCCGGCGAGTCTATTAACCGTAATTTTTGTGCCTAATCTACATATTTTCTGCTTTAGTTGTATCGGATTTTAGTTCCATATGAGTATGTACTCGTACTATAATATAAATACCTGGATGACCTGCTTTGCGCTCGGTATTTTTTGTGAAGACGTTATCTAAAAATGAAACCTAGCTAGATCAATTTATCGCCCCCGAAACCCCCTGCATACTAAATTTCATGAAAATGTTGAAGCTGTTTCTAAGATTCAGGTTGATTTAAAGGTATAATAATAAGTTATGTATATTAGATATTATTATGATAGATCAACCCACATATTAAGGTATCGGACTTGCGTTTTTTGTCTTCGAAAAAAACCTCACTCGTGTGCTCATATTCGGATGTGTTCGCTCAAACCCGTAGTAGTAAGTCAGTATAAACTATCAACAGCTTATATGAGCTTACAAGCGCGTCAACGCTAACATCACAGTCTAATCTATACTATAATATTATAAAGCTGAAGAGATTGTTTGTTTGTACGCAAAATTCTTAGGAACTACTAATTTGAATTAAAAAATCTTTTAGTGTTGGATAGCCCATTTATCAAGCAAGGCTATAGGTCATATAACGTCACGCTATCACCAATAGGAGCGGAGCATGAATGAAAAATGTAGCAAAAACGGGAAAAAATTGATGCAGCGGGTCGGAGCCGACTCAGGGACCGCGAGTCTGTTCCGTCCACCCGCTATGTCCTGCCATGCAACCCTCGCATGATTGTATTAGTTTCTAGCTGACCTGGGCAACGTCTTCTATCGGTCATATCGTACTGTACGGTATTAGTTTAAACTGTGTTCGTACTAGTTGAGCGTGTGGCAATATTCGCGCCTATACCCGACTGCATGCGCTTTTAAAAAAGGTTAGGGAATAGGTTTATTTTATCAGTATAAAAGTACTATAAATTATGTGGTTATATCAAGGTTATATACCTACTATAATCATCTATTACGCTATCGTACAAAAACATGACTATTTAAAAATGACAATGAAAACGACATGACAATTAAATCAAAAATATGAAATACTAAATGACAAATTAAAAAACGGCGTGACATTTAATTAAAAAATATGAAATATTAAATCACAAATCAAAAAAATTAATAATTAAGGGAAGAAATAATCATTTGGACTCGAACCGGGTACTTTTGATTTCCCACCTACCTTCCCTAGTGGGAAGGAAGTAGGTGGGGGGGGGGGTAACCGTAAGATTGGTAGATTAGTATCCACCAATCTTACGGTTACGTGATCCTGACGCAAGTTTAACATTTTATACCCATACCAAAAAAAGTGCACAACGCAGCTGAAAAAGTTATGAATTATATTTACTCTGTAGTTACTAACTACAGAGTAAATATAATTCATATTAGCTACTCTGTTTTCTTGGAACCTTTAATTAGGGGATTCAATTAAAAACAAATAATAATTCTATGAATATTTAAACTACAACATTAGTTGTACGTACTTAATTAATTTAAATGTATTCATTCATGATTTATACATAATTGTGAATAACTACTTACTTAGATTTATTATAACCATCGTTGTTTGTTAAATGTTCTTTAAACGTGCTGTTCATTCTAAGGAAGCAAAACTACATTGAAAAGTCATCATTTGACGCAAATCAATTAAGGCCGAGATATGAACAGGACAATAAAAACTGGCGGCTAAGAGGCCGTCTCCACGGGCGAGAGAATCTCGGCGATATTATCGTCGTGCCACCTATTTTCATACACTGTCTTAGAACGTGTCTCCACACGGCTATATTATCGCGGGGTTGCGACGAGTGGCTGAGTGTGAGAAAAACGTCATCGTATAACCGCGTGGTCGCCACGAGCGCGCTGTCAAACGCAGGCGCTCTGCCTCGAAAATGTGACGATTCCGTTGCGGACACACAGCGATTCCGTTACGAGTCGCGACGATACAAGGGCGGAATAATCGCTCCTACGTGGAGACTACGCGACGATAGTAGAGCGGAATCATCGCGATTTTTAGTCCGTGGAGACGGTCCCTTAAAGATTATCTTAATATAACCTACATTATTGAATAATAACGGTCTTCTAAACAATGTCGGTTAAGGCGGCTAATCTCATGAAAGACTAGCCAACTACGCAGGAGATATTATAGTGCACAAGTGAATACGCAAACACAAGTGCACTCTCTATTCCCTCACTCGCATACCACGATGGGACAGAAATCCGACACGACCAGTGCAGGATCAACAGATAATCGTGCTCTCTGAGACACGGAGGGTTGTGACATTTTACGAAAACGGTCACCCATGTTTGAATCGACAGAGGTAACGTTGCTTATCTCGATCTTAACGGCTGCCACTGAGTCAGGGAGCCCTCTCATTATTAAATACCTGTCCCGTATTTATTTGGAGATCTGCCTATCTCTTTCTACGCCCAACCAGACAAAAGAGAGAGATAGGTGTCAATATCAAATTTGTCTCATGTAACAATCAATCCTCTTGCGCAGCAGCCAATAGGCTAAGCTTAATACTACAAGTAAATACTGGTTTTCCTGTATGTACTAACTGACCCTCGCAACTGTCTGCGTCAACTTTCCTCTTTTTTAATAATAACAATATCTTGAGACAACTCACGCAACGCTATCTGATCCCAAACTAAGCAGAGCTTGTACTATAGAAACCAGACAACTGATAAACATACTTATTTATTTCTAAATACATATTTTAGATAAATTACACCCAGACACAAAATAAACCATCGTGCTCATCACACAAAGTTTTATCCTGGGTGGGGATCGAACCCCTGAGGACGTTACAAGAAGTTGTCACAGACCGCCGAAAGGCTCTTGTGTAGCAGTCGGATACACTCCCACCGCGCCACAAAGGCAGTCATATTAAAATAGCAATTTTTTGCTTGCATTTCTTGCTTTGCTTGCTAGCAGTTTTTTTGCAAGAAATATAATAATAGCGATTTCAAAAAATACTTTACGACCTATCATTATACAAAAAAAACGGGCTGCGCTCCGGGAAGTGCAGAAGTGAAAACTTAAACATTAACATTATGCATTTTTGAATATTTTGGAATGGTTAAGGAATTTTTTTTTTTATCAGTTTATAACTAGTATCATTTATGCGGTTAAATACAATATTAATCTATTGCGCTATAGTACACAAATATGACAATTTAAAAAACGACAATGACAACGACATGACAATTAAAAAGTTTATCTCTCAGAAAAAATTACATGCACACTCACGCAAGCGTCCTGCACTCTCCCTCCATCTTACAATTTTTCGATCAGGGTCACGTGGTCCTGACGCGAGTTAAACATTTTTTACCCATCCCCAAAGTGCACAACGCCGCTAAAGAAGTTTTCACTTCAAAAATACCGTGCAAATCCTTTGAGCCGTTTCGCAGGAATTCGACCACAAACACCATGACACGAGATTTGTATATAATAGAAATATGTCTATTCCTATTGAACGAATCCCAACCACGACGAAACTGTCGCCTGCAGTTACATAAAGGTTACTGCCTCGTAGGCCTCGGCACCAGTACTGTCTCTAACTTCTCATTCATAACTTAAACAAAGGTGTATTAATATACTCACTTTTCAATATCGGGCAGCGTTTGTCCCTTGCACCTCACCTCCCATTTAGGCCAGTACTTGAAGCCTTCTTGCTCGAACACTGTCTGTGCGCAATGAGCGTCATCCCTTATGTCTTCATCTAAGAGAGCTGGTGAAAGAAAAAGATGACATGTTAAGTTTAATCAATTATTCTTTGTCTCTGAAATAGGTTATGTCTGAGAATCGTGTTCAGCGTCCGGGTTGTATCTAGATTAAATGATCTTTTTCCCCGGTTTATGTAAGAAAACTATCAAGTCTAGTTACTCTTAACTAATAATAATGGATTAAAGACAGAATTAAATTATACCTGTATTTTTTTTTTAATAAAGTAGTTCCACGTAAACTTTTTTGTAATTTTGCAATTTTATTTTTATTTAAGGCGCTTCCCCATGTAAACCCCAGCGCTAGCCGTTTTTTGTGCACTTTTGTGGAGCTATCTGGTCTTTATCCAAAAAGAAATATCAACTAATAAAAGTACATTAAATTTCTACATTATTTTGACTCCAAAATGGTAGATTTTGTTTTTGTTAAAGGAGTATAATGTTTATTCAATCTCCTCACAACGAACTCACAGAAATGAGAAATAATTATTGCTAAAATGCGTCTCCTCGTTAAGTACAATTTTCTTTGATTTACTACTTACTCTAATAGATAGGCAATTTAATAAAAAACATATGCTAGAAACATTTTTTTCAAACGATCACAATTTTATTTTATAAACATTTTACATGTTTTTTTTGGTGTTTTTTATTTGTACGATCTTATTGAACAATTGACTGTTGCTTGCTTAAATGTCAGAGGTGAATATGCCAATGAATGTCCCAAATATTTTGAGTTCATACGAGACAACAACATGTACGATAATAACTTCTCAAAAGTACATTGTATGTAAATAAATACTTAAGGTTGACTTGGAAGAGTAAATGCTAATTCCGAAATTATTATCTATCTCAGAGATAAAAGCATTATAGGGTAATACCAGTGGAGATGGTGGTACGGGGTGGATAGCCAATCATCAAAAATGAGACCAACAATTGTCAGATGGTATTAATTTCAATGTAGTTCATTTATCTATCGGTCCGCTACAAATGTGTACGTGTTTATTTACAAGAAAAACCATTGAACAATGAGCAAAACCCCATACTTTTCATAAAGACATGCTCTGATATAAGATCAGTATGTTGTCGTCGGGAAGGAATCGATTCCGAATCTCAATTTCCCTTGGTCACGAGATAACTAGAGAACGACATAAACAATTTCGTTTTTTTCTAGTTTTCATCGACTTTGTAGGAAGTTCTTACGTAAAAAAATAGCGAAAAAAAACTAAAGGGGCGGTACAAAGTTTGCCGGAACAGCTATACTATGTATAAAGTTACGAATATACAGAATGATTTGTAATATACTTATAACGTTACTGTGAGATTTAGACCCTCAACCTGACAAAGAAACATCGATTTTACTCCGGGGTCTCTCAGATGTGTAGTAAATGGTTGGGTGACAAAAGTCACACAACCATTTACTACACAACACATTTAATACAACAACAAAGACAAGCCATAGAGCTTAGCTGGAGGGGTTAACATGATTGCTAGTAATGTGGGACCACAATCCCACATTGCTAGTTATCTTTTTATAAAAAAAAAAAGTAGGTGGTAGGTGGTAAATGAAGGGTAAATTTGTATATATTTTTTTTTTTTCAAAAAATATATAACGAAAAATTTATTTGGTGTAATGTAAAGAAGCCTCTTCACTATGTATAACTCTGTACGTCCTTCCCACTTTATTTTGCTTTGTTAGAATCATTATAAAGGAACAGAAACGCCATGTGGTTATAACAACATCATGCAATAGATTATAAGTATTTACTATGTATCTCATTTTAAGTGAACTATGTTCTTATAAGAAATAAATGTCTTTTAACCTAAACCTAAGTTCTTACAAAACTCACACTTCACATAAACGCGTTCACAAAACGAAAGTCACTTAGAATTTAAAATAGTTTTAATTCCTACAAAACCCTTCAAACACAAGAAAGTGCACCGCTTGCAATAAAGCAAACGACTAACTAATTATTCAAGCGCTGATCTTAGAACACTGAACCTCACACTTTACTTGCAACAGTTTCAATTAAAACCAACCAACTATGTGTTTCTGCTGCTTTTACTAGAGAATATATAATTAATGTTAATGACTACCTATTTTATTATTAAAGAAGATTTTAACCCTCACTTCGTCTGATATAGGGTAGACTGGGTACGGTTGTGACAGTGGTAATATTAGTCAAGTGTCGCTACCGACCCCAGCTACGGTCATAACCGTATGGTGTAGTTGGTTGTGGCGTTATTTTCTTTTTTTTTATATGTTTCTGTGAGTTAACTATAGTACTTACAAAAAAAAACTTGAGAGGTGTCAAGGGACACCCGGATGGAACGAAGTTCTTATCTTATTTTTATTTTTTATAATCTTCGCAACACCACACTGTTTAATTCGAAATAGAAAGACGAAACGAAAATAACTTACAAAAAGACGATTGTATACCGAAGGCTCGAACAACAACTATATAATTGTCACCAATACTGTGTACCGAATTTATGCCTCTAGACCAAATCGACAAGTGACTTCTTCGTCAAATGAGATGTTCATATCTTACGCGCACGCCGCACGGCTTGTGTGTGTCAAAAAGTGTCGTTACAACTTTTCGTGAGATTTTTTTCCGTCTAGCCCCCTTTCACAATGCGCGATAAGAAACTTCGTTCCAATATAATTTTAGTAGTAATAAGGAGGCAAACGTACTACACGTCTTAAAATACATATTTTTAAACCTAATCATTTCATCAATTCAAAAGCGGCGGTAGCCTAATGGCTAAGGCATCGGTCTCGCAATCGTGTGGTCGCGGGTACGAATCCTACCCATTAAACTATCGACGTGAACCCATAACAAAAGCCATTGAGCTTAGCTGGAGGGGTTAACAAGATTGCTAGTAATGTGGAACCTAAACCCACATTGCTAGTAATGTTATTTTTGCGACAATTTCAAAATTATTGTCAGTCAAATGAAAGTTGGGACAACCGTACCCTGTCTAGTTTACAACGAACTTCATAAAAAGGAGGAGGATCTCATTCGTTTCAATATTTTTTTTATTTTTTTTTTATTATACGAGTAGTTTTTATCATAGGACTAGGCTAAAGTCCATAGAGTATAGAGATAGTCTAATTAGACACGCGCCATGGACATCGTAAAACTACTACATGGTCATCTAGCTACAATATGTTATCGAGTTTGTGTATCGAGTTACTTTATTTGCCTTAGGTAACTCGATACACTAATATATCTTGCTGGACCTGGTTCTTTGTTCGTTTCGTTCTTTAAAAATCGTACAATTTTAACCAAAACTTACATTCACAGGTGATATTGCACTTGCCACCCTTTTTGCCTTCCTTGCACCATTCACTTCCTATCTGAAACGAATTATTCAAAATTATTATATGTTGTGATGGGCGATCAAGGGCAGATCGATGATTCGTTGGTCGATCCTACTAAATTCAGACTTTGTGGTAATCTCGATGCAGTTAGATTAGTCTGCAGTTGTATATATAAATTATCGTCATCCACAATAAATATGTTTTTAATACGGCAAAGTATTAACCGTGCTAATAAATTTTGATATATTGGGCGAAAAAAATACTGATTGGGCAAAAAAAATACGGATCGAAAGATTGTGATCCGTAACATACTGCTTACAATAAAAGACTAAATCGATTCGGTTAGGTTAGGTTATGTTATGTTACAACTGTGACCCCCTGCGCACGGGGCGAGTGAGCGAAGCGAGCGTGCCACGGCAGCGGCCGTCGAATGTTTTCACCCACTTAGTATTTCAGTACGCTATAATTAGTAATTTCGACCCCCCTTAGTTTGAATTTATATTAGCTTGACTAAATACTATCCTTTTATTACTTGTGATTCTGATAAGAGAAAGAGTTACAAACATCTTCAGAGAAAATCGAATTTGTAATACTCTTACGCCTAGTAGTTACAGTAGGCTATGGAGGAGCCTAAAAAAAGTGCATCTCTCCCCGCGATAGTTATTCTGCTATAAATTGCCCGTATAAACTTTAACTAACAATTTATTAGTAAGTACAAAATCGCCAAAAAAAACGAACAACTTACTTGAAATAGTCCATAATATTTTCTTCTAGAAGATTTCTCGTTAAACGCTGACGTGTTTCTGTCACTCATCTGTTCTATCAAGCATACCCCTGGAATAGAAAACGATTGTCAAATATCTGCTTCGGAGTAACAGCTTTAAATGTTGGTAGAAGCACCTTGTATCGATAATGCCATACAAAGTTTTTCGATACACGGTAGGTGGCGATGTACGAGTATAATGGATTCAAATCGTAGAATTAAGAAGGAAGACTCGATATGAATAGGATGAGTTTTTTTTCTCTTTAAACACTTTTGCAAACGAAGGAGGGGGGGGATGTACGCCCCTGGTTGTTTTGTGTACCGAATTTCTTTGGCCGTTTTCGTCTTGTGCAAGAAAAGTTTTTTGACCCAGGTCGTGCAGGTAAACTTACACTCGGCCGATGTTGAACGAAATGCCCTCCCCTCCCCGTCTTAAGCATATTAGACCCCTTGCGAATTGCCTTCCGTGCCCCCCCCCCCCCGCCATAGAAATCGATATGGTATAAAAAAAAATACCCTCTTAGAGCCCTAAGGAGTTACATGTATTTTTAGGTGTTAATGTCAAAATATAGAAAGGAGATTATGGTGAGGCGGGTCATGTTTCCAATCACCAATTATGAGCCAGTGAGGATGTAACAAATCGGGCAAGTGCGCGCTCACCTGCTTGAATATGAACCCGCAACCTACTACACAACCCCAAAATACCAAGAATGAATACAGACAGTAACCTTTTAGTTGAAGAGACAGTTAAAGGCTACCAGTATGTACTTTACCAAACCAGGAATATGGCATGGTGAGTGCTTTTTACCTACCATTTATGAACTGGGGACTCACTAAGCCCAAAGCGGCTGCCACGCGTGATCTTTAGGTGGTGATGTACAGAAATTAAAGGTATATTGTACGTATTTTACAAAGTCTACCGCATTGTTATTTTGATATATATTATTGTTTTTGTTGGATAATAACAATGTCAAACTAAGCTAAGATCGTGCCAGAAAAAAATGAAACCATAAAAAATGTAAAAGGGATGGCCTGAATTTTAATCTTCTTCTCTTCTTATATCTACTGGTGTATTGCTATTCATAATTTATCAGGGACATTCAAAAGTATCACACTGTATGGTTTCAAAACCATCTGCCAGGATCTTAGCCAATGTAAAAATCGTCTGTCGTTGATTTTTTCAATAATAATTATAATAATATTTTAAAATTACAAAATGGCAGCCTTGGTCAAATACCTTTGAAATCCTTAAATTTTGTAGCTGTCGGGCCTGAAGATCTCGTAAATTGGCCAGTCTGAACTTTATGAGATCCCATTTCATGAATAGTAGGTATAAGGGATTCTTTTTGCAAAATTCCAGGTTTGGTAAAGTACATACGGGTAGCCATGCATTGGCTTTTAAGTTATTCATACAACGCACGGCGACACAGTTTAATTTCGTATCCGTATGAGATGTGTATGAGCTACCTACGTATCAAGTTTCTGTAATTTTAAAGCATTTTAGTGCTAATTTAAACATATTAAATGTATGTACAAATATTCGTCTCAGGTGGGACTTGAACTTGCGATCTTAGGCGTACCAACCCTGAGCCGTTAGCAACTCCGGCACCAAGACACGCTTGTCACAATCGAATTTATTCTCCTTAAGTTATGATTGTTTCACAATCGTGACGTCATCCACCGCGTTCCCAAGGAACTTGTACGGCTCTGTGAGGTTTGTTGCAGAAACCATTTAACCATTTAAATACAGACTTTCGATTATTTTTGGCCTGAATATTACTTTTTGTAATTTTTAAACCATTCATGCTAATTCATACTTATCACGGATTGGAGTCCAGCCTGAGACGTATTTTTCTTCCAAACATATAATTACGTATCCTAGTTACCCGTCTGTACTCACAATATTTTGTACCCCTACTTACGCCCCAAAACAAATCACAAACAACAGTAACATAATATGTACTTACTATAAAGATAACAAAAACATATCATCTAAATATAATATCGGCTAACAACACCTCAAACTTGACAGGTAGGCACATTAAAAATACAAATACCTAATCACGCAACAACGTTAACATGTTTACAGACATAGTTGCTATCGGTAGCGAGGAGCGCATGACTGCACGTCACAATATCAATATTAGATAGCAATGTCTCCTTTTGTTGTATTGCGAACTTAGGGCTAAAGTACACAATGCTAATTTTAGTATCGGCGACGGTCGCATTTGTGATTACATCGTTTAGTAGTAGCTGTTGCCCAGGAACTCGTCCGCGTGGATTTTTTTATTAAACAAATCTTCCTCGCTGATCCGTACATTTTTCCGAAATAAAAAGTAGACTAATGTGCTATTCCATCTGGAAGCCAAATTTCATCCAAATTCGTTCAGTCATTCTGTGCCAGTGATTAAAAAACAAACATCTATCCATCGCAACATTCGCATTTATGATATGTGTCAGGATGTCAATAGATCGACGATCTGTTTAATCTGGCATTATACATAATAACTAGGAAATGTATACAATGTCTAAAGCATTCAGGAGGCCTACACTAATTCAATGAAAACGAAGTTTCGATTAAAAATGAGGTGGTCATATACAGAGTCATCAACATCAATTCAATCCGCTCAAGTCTAAAAATCTTCTATGGGTTTCGGGTTTCTTGCCCTTATCAAAAAAAATATTAGAAAATTCATAAATTTCGTTTTAGAGAAAGAGAGTAGGCCTACAGATCCGCTTTATTTCGTTTTCTCTTGTTTAATGATCTAAGACAAATAGCTAAATTGCAATTTATATAGCTAATTAAATAACTTATTTTCTTACTGTAGGATAAAACCTTAGGGAATAGAATGGCCGCCATTGTAACACGCCATTGTCAACAAGGACCAGGCTAGAATAACTATTGTACTACCGCCGCGGTAGTTCAAAAATAAAGAAATTAAGTAAGTAATAGTATTACATATATTGCATTAAGGACCACGATATGATAGATATGTATTGCCCAGGTAGTGTATAGAATAGCTGGATTATACACATATCGAGTAACAGACTAGTTAAAGAGTATCTACTCATAGAAAATGTGTAGGAACTATAGTATCTCCTGCATTTGACTGGTGGACCATATATTGATGATTTTTTTAAAAACATGCGAGGCCAAATATATGATAGTTGAAGTGCTTACTTTAACAACTACCTGCAGAAAACTTTGACTCACACTTACATAATATTGAAGACTAAACAGGAAAAATACCAAAAAAATATACTGTTGTTATCGCATAATTTCTATACGATAGGGGTACGAGTATCATTATTTTTAATAGTAGTTTTATGAATATGGGTATGTTTGTTTTTTCTATGGTAACAAACAACAGACAGAATCAATTTTTCTGCATTTTTGTGTTCCGTACCTACTAAAAAAGTGGGATAAAATAGAATACTTTTTTAAAATGAAATCTTCCTTAGCGGCGTTGTGCACTTTTTTGGTATGGGTAAAAAATGTTAAACTCGCGTCAGGATCACGTGACTCTGTTCAAAAATTCGTATAACACGTGACCCTGATCGAAAATTCGTAAGATGGAGGGAGAGCAATGATAAAATGTGACAATATCATTAGAATACGAAGGTAAATTTCGCCATCATCTACAATGTTATTAAAGCTCAGGTGGGAAATTGGGCAGTCCAGAAACCAGAAGATAATAGGAGCACCAGGAAGATAAGACCCGGCTGAAGAACTATAGACCTATTTCTCTTCTAAGCCACGTCTATAAGCTGTTCTCAAGAGTCATCACGAACCGCCTTGCGTGAAGACTTGACAAATTCCAACCACCAGAGCTGGCTGGATTTCGGAGCGGATATGGCACCATAGACCACATCCACACAACGAGGCAGATTATACAAAAGACTCAGGAGTATAATCAGCCCCTGTGTCTAGCATTCGTATACTATGAGAAAGCCATTGACTCGATTGAAATCTGGTCCGTTCTGGAGTCCCTGCAGCGATGCCAAGTAGATTGGCGATATATCCAAGTGATGAGATGTCTCTACGAAGCCACTACCATGTCCGTCCAAGTACAAAATCAGCAAACAAAATCTATACCATTGCATCGAGGAGTGAGGCAAGGGGACGTTATTTCCCCGAAACTGTTTACAAATGCAATGGAGGATATGTTCAAGACGCTGCACTGGAAAGGGCATCAACATCAATGGTCAATACATCTCTCACTTGCAATTTCCAGATGACATCGTGATCATGGCAGAAACGCTGCAGGACCTACAACAGATGCTGAATGACCTGGCCGACTCCTGTGTACGCATCGACCTACGAATGCACTGATAAAACCAAAGTCATGTTTAATGAACATGTACTACCGGAACCGATAACGGAGCACGGTGCCGTTCTCGAAGTTGTTCAAAATATGTGTACCTCGGGCAATCATAGCAGTTAGGTAGAAACAACTTTGAGGACGAGGTTAACAGTCAAGTCTTCTCATCGTCGATCCCACAATGCCTTAAGACTAAAGTCTTCAATCAATGCGTCATGACATACGGGGCCGAAACGTGGACACTGACGGTACGGCTGGTCCACAAGTTCAAAGTCGCTCAGCGGGCTATGGAAAGAGCTATGCTCGGAGTTTCTCTTAGGGGCAAAATCAGAAATGAGTTGATTCGGCCGAGAATCAAAGTTATCGACAAAGCCTACCGGATTAGCAAGCCGAAGTGGCAGTGGGCGGGCCATATTGACCGAAGAACCGACTACCGTTGGGGTAACCGAGTTCTTGAGTGGAGACCGCGTCTCGGCAAACGTAGTGTAGGACGCCCTCAGGCCAGATGTAGTGATGATTTACGCAAAACGGCTGGTAGGAGCTGGATGCGAGAAGCCGAGGATAGAACAAAGTGGCGTGCAATTGGAGAGGCCTATGTCCAACAGTGGACTGCTATAGGCTAATGATGATGATGATTTTTTCAAAACCTGATTTCCGGTGGTTTTAGGACTGATTCGAATCACTTTTTTCAACTAAACTGCAAGATTTCCAAAATGGCGTTTTTTATTAAAAAAAAGTAACAATTAATAAATGTTCAAAATCACTTTTTTTCGGGAAACTCAAAATATTAGTAAAATCGTTGGAGCCGTTTGCGAGAATAGGATTGTAGACAATATAAAAAAAAACAGTTTAATTTTTAACATGCATAATTTTATAACAATGTTATGTAATTGAGTTCCACAAATAATCTTATCTTAAGCAGACAATAATTATATTTTAACCTCAGGTCTAAGAAAGATAAATCTATAGTTATAACCGATTTTCTAAGAAGTCATTATATTTTATCCCCTACCTACTGGTCTTCTGTATGAGGTTCTCATACGAATCTCAATGTCTCAATTTTCACTTTTTAGGGTTCCGTAGCCAAAACAGAACCCTCATAGTTTCGCCATGTCCGTCCGTCCGTCTGCACTTTTACTCAGAGACTGTTAGTGCTAGGATATTATGGTACCTTTTTATGGTACGGAGGTACCCTACAAAAATGTTTTTTTAGGATTTTATTCTTTCACTTTTTCAGTGTAAGTAATATTTGTATTCCTGCAAAATTACAGCCTTCTAGCACTCACAGTCTCTGAGCTAAGCTATGGACGGATGCACAGACGGACATGGCGAAACTATAAGGGTTCAGTTTTGCCATTTTGGCTACGGAACCCTTATAACCGCGAAAAAATCATAAAACTTATAAGCCTGTCTCCACGAATCTGTCCATCTTTTACACGACCTTGCAAAAAAGGTGTATTACCTTATTAACTTCTAAAGGTCTAAACCAATTTAGATGATAGGGATATTGTTAGAATCTTTAAATCTTAAGGTGAGAAAGTATTTGATAATAAAATATAGTAGGTTTTCCACTTATCAGATTCATGTCAGTTACAGGTTTCAAGTCAACCTGCACTTATATTTTTTTTACAATAATAATAATAATGCATTTACTTCACACATACATCCATATTTAGAATTGACGATAATGTACTTAATTGTAATTTAATTGTGTTATTATTTTTTTATTATTGTTGTCAATTCTAAATATTGATATATGTCTACAGAATAATAAAATATAATAATACAATAATAACATTTATTATAGTACTTAATTGTAATATTATCGTTATTATTGTATTATTATTTTTTATTCTTCTATTATTATTATTGTCAATTTATTAAGGCTAATGTTGTTTCCGTTGACTATTTTTATTTATACCTCCATTTTGCTTTGCAAAATATATGACCACGCGTACCTAATGTCTTGCAGAGTTATTCGACTTCAACCATTCTCATTTTAATTTTCTAATTACATTCTCTTTTAGGACATGGTTAATCTGTGCGCTCACATCAACAATTTACCTGGCGATTACGATGACAATCATACTAAAGAACCTTGGGAAAGGCCCGAACTCTTCAATGATACAGATGATTCATAGCAAGCGAGCGTGACCGATATAACAGGCATCTACCATTAAATAATAAAGTGCTAATAGACGAGTTAACCTAGTAGTCTGCAGCTATGGAATCAACCAATAACGTTTGTCTGTTGACCATCAAAATAACGATAACAGCGATATTCATACGCTATTGGTAATTTTCATCGATTAGACAATCGAAACAAAAACAAGTGTCTCGTCTCGCGGCGCAGCGGTAATGCGTGCGACACCGATACTACTAGAGGTCGTGGGCTCGATTCCCATAAATATTTGTTCCAAATCTTTGTGTTCATTAAATAATAATAATATAATAGTGTTGGGACAACTCACACAACACTATCTAATCCCAAACTAGACAGAGTCCGTACTATGGCAACCAGACAATTGATAAACAATACATACATAACGCACCCAGACATAGAATAAAACGGCGTGCTGATGACACGAAATTTAATCCTGAGTGGGGATTGAACCTACGACCTCTAGCTTAGGGTCACTAACCAACAGGCAAGTTTACTTTTTACCCGACTGTAAGAAAGGGTTATGTTTCATGTATGTAGGTAATATTCTTTATTACCCCATATTTCACAAACCACTGAACGGATTTATACAATTAAGACGTCGTTAAATTCGTCTTGACCGCCGAAGTGTTCTTAGATAGGTGACGTTAGAAAAAAATAATATAGGTATCAAATTAAAGGACTCATCTTAACCATTTCAAAAAGGTATAATATGATAATGACTGTAGTACTAAAAAAGTTAGTTAGCAACCATTCTTTTTTCAATTTTCAATACTTGATGATAGGTGTGATAAAAGTTCTCAAAAGTATTAAATAAAAACATAAATTTAAAAAATAAAAAAACCCGCCTGCACAAAAAAGATGGAAACAAGATCCCCTACATATCATTTCAAGCAGTCGAAGACTTTACTAAGTTCATAGAGATCTTGTTTTTATCTTTTTTGTGCAGGCGGGGTTTTTATTTTTTAAATTTATGTTTTTATGTAACCGTAGAGGTAGATTGTACTTTTGCAAAGTTATTGCTAATAACGTGGGATACACAATTCCACATTGGTTATCTTAAAAAAAAATGCAACCATAGCTGTACCCTAAAGTAGAAATTTCTTTGAAAAAAATAGAACGACTTTAAACTCTACCCCATCTCCAAAATTCGACAAAATATTACTAAGACCAGCAAGACACAGACGATGGACAGGCTTGCATTAAAATAAATAAATAGCTTTTAATTAAACCAAATGTAGGAACTAGTTGACTTACATCTCTTGATGACATCGTCAATTAAAGAACTCGATAAAATATAAAGATGTGTGTACACTTGAGCTTTATTAGTAACAGAACGTCGAGTCTTTTCTGTTTATAATTTACTCTGTGGAGGGCAAGGTGTTAAGTCCCTCCAACACAAAGGGAGGATCCTCCGACCAGGGTGGTGATTGTGCCTGGCGGGACGCGGCCGAACGAATAACGTTGGGAACTTGTACAAGTATATACAGGGTGTATTTTTGAAACGGGTCAGTAAGGGCAAGTACCTTAACCGTTGCAGTTACAGCAAAACGTTCTTAGAAGACCTTCCCTAACTTTTTGACATACTTTGAACTGCATTCACAGATTTTGTAAAAAACTTACAGTTGGCAAAAAAAATGCAAAAAGTCCAAAAAATTTTTTTTTATGCCAATCGATTCTATTTTATGTGGGGATCAAAAAACTCTATGAAACCATTTTAGCTTTCAGTACTAGAAAAGACAGAAATCTCCAAAAACGTTTCCCATACATTTCCTACGGAAATATGATAAATCAACTCGAAACTCATAGGACAGGTAAAATTTTAAACTTTTTTAAATAAAAAAAATCATTTAAACATTTTAGAAATTGGTTTATGAAATAAATTGCTCAAAATGATTTCCATTTTCACGAATACATAAGTCTATCCTTTTTTGCACTGAACGAATGGCGGCTAATAATGTTCTGGGATGAATATTACGTAAAATGGTCATTAATGCATCCTTGAGCTCTTGAACACTGGCGTACGTCGTCTTATACACTCCTTTTTCACGAAGCCCCATAAAAAAAAATCAAGTGGTGTTAGATCGGGGCTACGAGGTGGCCACTGTGTTGGACCATGTGTACCTATCCACTGTGTACCGAATAGGCGGCTCAAATTGGAACGTGAAAGGTGACTGTTATGTGGCGGAGCACCATCTTGTTGAAAATGAACTTTTCGCAATTCCGACAGGGGCCATTCGTCCATCTCGTTTTCAAGATGGTGTAAAATGACTTCATTATACATGGCAGAATTCAGTTTCCCTTCATAAAATTCCACCATTATAACTCGATTGGACATTATACCACACCAACAGTTGAATGAGAAGCGAACCTGATTATGACTTGCCGTAACTCTTAGTGGATTTTCTTTGGACCAATAGTGGTGATTTTTTCTGTTGTACATACCGTTATTGGAAAAATTCGTTTCGTCTGACCACAGTATGTAATTTAAAAATTCATGATCTCTGCTTATTTTTCCTCTTAGCCACCTGCAAAAAGTAAGCCTTCGAACATCATCACCCGGATGTAACACTTGAACTATGCGCCCATATCGATAGCACTTGTAGCCGTATTTCTTCCATATCTTTATCACAAGGGAGTGGGATACACCTACTTCAAAGGCGACATGCCTGGACGATACCTCTGGATATGCTTCGACATAAGTCAGAACCGCAATCTCCGTGTCCATGTCCACACGAGGCTGCCGCTTTCTTTTGAAAGAACCCTGCAATTCCAGGTTTTTCAAAAGATTTCTAATAACCTTTCTTGTTGGCACATGTCGCAACGGATACTTATTGCGGTACCACACTAATGCAGCTCCCGCATTTCGATTATTGACAAAATACGCTTCTAATAAGTCAATTTTTTCACGATTAGAAGACATTTTAGCGAAAATCCTTAATTAATAATAACTCATACGAAGTTTCTCAGCTGACACACAGATTTTCGAATGAAATTCGAAATTTGAAGGTAAAAATTATTTTTATTTACTTTACAGTCAATTCTACCCACTTCCTGGCCATAACAAAAAGTTCGACCATCGTAGAAATTTGTTTCTGTTGCCGAAATGTATGGGAAACGTTTTTGGCGATTTCTGTCTTTTCTAGTACTGAAAGCTAAAATGGTTTCATAGAGTTTTTTGATCCCCACATGAAATAGAATCGATTGGCATAAAAAAAAATTTTTTGGACTTTTTGCATTTTTTTTGCCAACTGTAAGTTTTTTACAAAATCTGTGAATGCAGTTCAAAGTATGTCAAAAAGTTAGGGAAGGTCTTCTAAGAACGTTTTGCTGTAACTGCAACGGTTAAGGTACTTGCCCTTACTGACCCGTTTCAAAAATACACCCTGTATAGCTAGCAGCTGTGAAAACTTCTATATCGCGATTCAGGATTTGACTCGAGCTGTCGAGTGTTAATTTATTTTTGTTTATTATATGTGTGTACCGCCACAACTCAAACCACATACGAACACGGCGCTCAATGTTTTGTTATAACCTGATTTTAAAAACCAACGAGCATTTTGGTGTGACGTTGTATCGAGCGAAGGCGCGGGTGACAGGAGTGTATGCCAGACAGACAGAAAAGTTACAGATAAATATTCACTCATCTTACAACATGTACCTATAATTACGTCGAACACTGCATCGAGCATTCGCAAGAACGTTACATTACATGGAAATACTTTAGGAAACTGAGGATTTGCTTGTATTGTACCATTCGTAAGAACGTTACATTACATTGTAAGATTCTAGCGAATGCTCAAGTGTTTACCTTAAGACAGTTTTTTTAACGCACGAAAAACTGTCACGTTATTGACTGGTTGCTATGCAACGCGAATGGCAATTGCAGCGACATGCTACTAAAGCTGTCACAGGCATTGTTGTTTATTACAATGTCAGCAATGTTTTGTCATGACGTAAAATTATCGTCCGTAAGCCGATTTTACTAGCAATGTGGAATTGGGTCTCACATTACTAGCAATCTTGCTAACCTCTCCAGCTAAACTCAAAGGCTTGTGTTAGGAGTTAGTTCACGACGGTAGTATAATGAGTAGGATTCGAACCCGGGACCTCACGATTGCGAGTCCGATGCCTTAGCCATTAGGCTACCGCAGCTTCATATTACTACATATACGACATTAATATTATTGTTAATTACCTAAAAATATAATATGCTTGGGATGAATTGCTTGCATCTGTGAGTGCCTAGGTACGACTCCTATGCCCTAGGTTCTGGGTTATATTTCCTTAGTAGCAGTTCCAAATCTGAGTGGGATTTCTTGCTCTATATCCATAATAATATTAGAATATTATCGGGACTTAATCGCGTGAAACATTTGAAGGTCGTGGTCACGGGTCGACTGATTTAATTGAATACCACGCGATTAAGTCCCGTTATTATTCACATTATATGTGTAAACTTTGACTGCCTCTGTGGCGCGGTGGGAGTGTGTCCGCTGTGCTACGTAAGAAGTTGTGGGTTCGATTCCACTAATTGTTGTTCCCTAGTCTGGGTGTACTTTGTGTCGGTGATAGTATGTTTGTAAAGTCCCCCGTGATACAGGGCTTGTACTCAACTGCGGGAGTCGTTTTTCTTCAAAAAAAAAACATCGAGAAAGTTTAAAAACAAATATCCTTTATATTTTTAGCGTTCGCAATATAATATCGGAGAATATATTTGTTGTCAATTTTAAATAGCAAATAAAGAATAACGTAGCTATTATGTAAGTACACGTTATCCGATGAATATAAAATGCCGACGTGTTTATCAACAAAAAGTATCTACAATATAAAGGCACCTTCAGACTACTGTTTGTACGTGCGACTTTTTAAGCTATTGCATAGCTTTTATCGTGGGCTTTGAGCGCGACGACCGAATCAAGAAATTACGTAACGAAAATAAAACCAAACACCCCCTCATTCCGCCTACCATGTAGCTCGGCCAAGCGTTCGCAGTTCATAGACTATGACTATAAATTGTCGCAAGGATCTGGGGTGTAAACAGTTTTTATATAATGTGGTGATAGAATATTGAGAAGATGAGGAGACCTGTTGGTCTATTAGTTATTGCCCTGACTGCTAATCCGGAGGTCGTAAGCTCGATTTCCACCCTGTATAAAACTTTGTTCGATGAGTACGATGGCTTATTCTGTGTCTACGTGTAAGTGTAATCTGTATCTATAATATATATGTATTTAAAAATATTTAAATACCTATGTTTATCAGTTGATGTTCCATAGTACAAGCTTTGCTTAGTTTGGGATCAGATCACGTTGTTTGAGTTGTCCCAAAATATTATTTAATATTCTCCATCTATCATTACACTTACCGATCTTTAATTGGTTTTAAAAAAATGTAAATATAGCATACAAGCACAATAGTGCTCATGTTAATTCAACACTGACATACGACTTTGTCAAATACCAACAATAACGCAACAAGAAACTTGGATGCTAGAAGCTAAACGCTCAAAATAAAAAAAAATAATTAAAAGCCCGCCTGCAAAAAGACGGAAACAAGATACTCTTTACATTTACTATAATGCAGTCGGAGGCATTAAGGCACCTGTCTCATCAATGACGATGAGCGAGAAGCGAGTAGCGATTTATCGCTTAAGAAACGTACAACAGATGTATTTTGTAAATCCCATCCGTCCGTGTAAACAAAAGAGATGCAGTATAGAGCGCGTACTCGTACAGTGTGAACCGTCAGCGATCAACTATTAATATCTGTATCTCTTTTGTTTACACGGGATCTACATAAGTATATACGTGTCTTGAGTGATAAAATCGCTCAAGACACGTGACGCGATACGCGAAAAAATCGCTCGGTCGGACAGGTGTCCAATGAGTCATGTTGAACTTAAAAATTGTGCCTTTAAATTTTTCAATTCAATTTTTTATTAACTTAATTCTTTTTAGCATTGTTATTCAAAATTATATGAAACTACTAAATAAATAACTTATACATATATAAAAAACTTTTAAACCCCTTTATTTTGATACCCCATTTGATAGGTTTTGAAGATTTTTTTAAAACATAATTATATATTGGCGCCTAAATTACATCATTTTTTTTCTTAAAGTACCTACTGTCACTCTCACAAATAAGACGAATCTAACGACACCTATCAAGCTAAAATCCATCAAGCCTTTTAGGCTCTAGGGCATGCCAAAGAAATACACATACCTACATACATACGTACATACACTCAAAAAACATAACCACCTTTCTTGCAGAGTCGGGTAAAAATCGCACGGTCGACAGACACCAATATGAAAAGGCTTAAGTGGCATGAGGAAAACCCGTCATCAAAATACAGAGTAGCAACACAATAGAGGCATATAACAAACACATGCGTAATACGGACAGTGTGTATAATCGTCAATAAAAAATACATACATCATTCTGGCCCACAAATAATAGTGTATAGTATCTTATGCCAAGTGAAGACCTTGAAAATCTATAGCAACTGATGAGTACGAGTTTTGCTTGTTTGATCAGGAGTTAAGTACCTACCAACTGTACTAATATAGTAATATTTTTTACTAAAGCTATTGGGCAATGACTATTGTAACCCCAATTTTTTTTTTTGAACAAAGTGTTTTTTTTTATTTTAAAGACGTGTCCCGCAGTAGGGTACAAGGTCTGTATTGCGGGGGACTTCACAAACATACAAGTCACAGACACAAAGTACACCCAGACTCGGAACAAAAATTTGTGGATCACACAAAGTGGTGTCCCCTGTGGGAATCGAGCCCACGACCTCTTGCGTAGCAGTCGGATACAGTCCCACCGCGCCAATCAAAATTCATCATTTAGGATGCAAAACAACTCTTGTGATACCGTTTTTAGGGTTTCATACCTCAAAAGGAAAAAAAAGAAACCTTATAGAATTACTCTGTTGTCCGTCCGTCTGTCCGTCAGTCTGTCAAAGACCCTTTATCTCGGGAACGCGTGGAGGTATCGAGTTGAAATTACTCAATATACTCAAGTCTCCAGTCCCTTGAAACTGTGAAAAAATATACTTCTAAGTTATAAAATTTACCGTCTTTTAAAGTGTGAAACTAAACATTTGTAAATAAATCACAAATATATAGTGCTTATAAAACTGAGAGACCCGATTCCAGATCTGTTTATAATTAAGTACCAAAAAATTTGTACTGAACCCTCGATGAGCGAGTGCGACTCGTGCTTGTCTGGTTTTTTAGGGTTCAGTAGCTAAAATGGCAAAACGGAACCCTTATGTGGCGGCCATGTCCGTCCGCACCTTTGCTCAGAGACTGTTAGTCACAGGCTGTAATGTTGCATGGATACACATATTGCTTACGCCGAGAAAATGAAAGAATATATCTTAAAAAAAAATATAGGGTAAAAAAAAGTGGGAGTGTGATTTTTTTACACACTTACCCCATCGTGTGGGGTATCATTAGATAGGTTTTTTAAAAACGTTAAGGGGTTGGAACGACGATTTTAGATTTAGGGATCCGTTTGTAAAATATTAAGCTTTAAAATATTAGTGCAAATTTTTGTTGGAGTCAAGTGTCCCCCCCCCCTGCCAGATAAATGGTTAACGTTGGGTATGTGAAAATATATATATTTATATATTGAAATTAAAAGGACTATCACAGCTATTACAATTACAATTATACGAGTAACAGCTGAAAAATATTATTGTGTATTCGTAGATATAATGTGTAGTTATGAAATAAAAACAACAGGAAACCCACTTCTTAAGCCACATTATTCGAATAGGGAACTACGGGGTCTACGGAACCCTACATTGTGCGTGGCCCGACATGCACTTGCCCGGTTTTTTCAATTGTAGTATTGCTTACGCAAATGATACGCGTTATTTCCATGTGCAACCTATGCCTATTATTTAGACAATGATTAAGTCTATAATAATATTATAATGAGTTTGTTTGTTTGTTTGTTTGAACGCCGTAATCTCAGGAACTACAGGTTCAAATTGAAAAAAAAAACTGTTGAGTAGCTCATTTATCGAGGAAGGCTATATAACATGTATGGCTATATAACATCACGCTACCAATAGGAGAGGAGCAGCAACCAAAAATGTTGCAAAAACAGGGAAAATTGATGCACACAATGTTGCGCGGGTCAGCTAGTTTCTTATAAAAATTAAAGCTACTCTTGAATTACTAATAAAATCAAGATTGAACGCTGTGATTAAAACACAATCAGGAAATATTACAAGGACATTGTAAAAGCCTGTTTTTAATTATTTTAATACTATCACGTCTTTATCGATCGCGTGCAATTATATTCACACAGGTAAGTGAAGGCATCGATAAAAACAAAGAAAACAATGGAAGGCTAAATATGTTAGTCGAACAGGATCTTAGAGTATTATCGGATCCCTTTATTTACCCGACGTTTCGACCGGATTGCACAGTTCGTGGTCACGGGCAGACAATTCACTACGATGGTTGCAATTCGATCAAAATTTAGGGTATAAAATAAGTTTAAAGACAGTTATAAACAGGATTTGTTTATACATTTGTCGTTGACTGAGTTTAACAGACAAAAAATTTTCATTCTGTATCTGGGCATCGGCCCAATAATTTGCTTTTCTTCCATTCATCCCAGTCAGTTTAACATTTTTAAGTTTTGTTTATATTGATAAATTCATAGGGTAAATCGCAAAGGTATTTTAAGGTTCACCCGTGACAACGGCCGTTGCAATACGGTCGAAACATCGGGCAACAACACAAAGGTACTTAGCGTTAAAATAAAATATTTACAAGATTAAGACCCTTAGCTTAAACAATTCTATAATATTTTAGTGTTAACTAGACTTCCCGAAGTTTTGACACAAATAATACTTGCATCGGCCGTGGTAAGCTAAACTGAAGTCCAACAGGTGGGTGTTAGTGGGTATTTTAATACCAGCTGACCCACGCAACTTTTCGTGCGTAAATTTTCCCTATTTTTGTAGCTCCTATTGGTCGCAGCGTGATGTTATATAGCCTTCCTCGTTAAATGGGCTAACCAACCGTAAAATATTTTTTCAATTTGGGCCAGTAGTTCCTGAGATTACAGCGATCAAACAATTAAACAAACTCTTTAGCTTCATAAAATTATTATAGATTATAATCTATGATTTAATTTGGTAGGCATAGCTTACTAGCATTAGGTATAGTCATTACAGCAAAATGTCACTATATCAGTTATTACTAAAACTACGAACGAATTTCAGTTGTCCACTTTCATTTTTTTTTTTTTAAATCTGTATAGCTCTGGAATCTAATAAATAATAATCCATTATTTTCTTTTGAAAAAAATAAATACATTGTAGGTATCGACGACAATAGTTCAATAGATTGAGATTCGCCGGTACCAGCTGGACCCACGCTGTGAATATAACAGAAAACAACGCTAAATACGCTAGTCTAAGCTAAAAAAAAAAAAACAATAGTAATAATCGGCATTGCATTAATGCCGATGTTTACTGTTTTTTTTTTAAATAGGCAATACCCGCAGTAGGGTACAAGCCCTGTGTAGCGGGGGACTTTACACACATACAAGTCACGGACACAAACACCCAGACTCGGAACATCAATTTGTGGATCACACAAAGAGGTGTCCCGTGTGGGAATCGACCTCTTACGTAGCAGTCGGGCACTCTCCCACCGCGCCATAGAGGCAGACTATAAAAACGACAGACATGATATTCAAAACAAAATCGTTTCACACTTTAAAAATAGCATTAATTAAATCCTATTTACCAAACTCGTAATCATTTGCACTACGAACATACTCAACCGGTATTTAATACTTAACCTAAGAGAAACAACAAAAAAAACTCACAATTGCTGAGGAAGGTCCTTTGAAACAGATTATTTTTCAGTAGTTCACGTGTTAGCTGACATCGTGTATACACTTTTGCCTCAAGGCCCAAACACAGAGCTAGTACTAAAACTATCCGCAACAGGCGTGCGAACTCCATGGCTATTGTCGGTGTACTGATAAATGAATGAAACTGTTTACTCGTTGATATTATTATGTAGATCATATGCGTCTACACACCTTTGACATTGTCTATATTCAAGGAAATTGGAGCATAGTGACTGTGTTTAAATGGCAGTGGGTTTTTGGCTAAATTTGTTTTAAACATATAGATAATTCAAACCAATCTATATCTATACATCTATAGGTACTTCAAAACCAATAATATCTTATACTAGCGGTCCCGCGCAATGTCGTTTGCGTAAATTTTCCCCATTTTTGCAACATTTCTCATTGCTGCTCCGCGTGATATTATATAGCCTATGCCTTCCTAGATAAATGGGCTATCCAACAATAAAATAATTTTTAAATTCGAACTAGAAGTTCCTGAGATTACCGCGTTCAAACAAACAAACTCTTCAGGTTTATAATATTAGTAGGTATAGATTTATATTTTCGTATACAACGAATATTTGTTATAATAATCGATTTTTACTGATCGATTTATATATTATTATTGATCGATGAACTTAAAAACTTCGAACTATTAACGAACGAACTATTTCAAGCTATACCTATAGGTATAGATACAGGCTATATTTTATTGTCAAAAAATTAGAGACTCCTACGAATATTGCAATAATGTAACTTAAGGTATAAAAAAATACGATATTGACACGCGTGCGAAGCAGTGCTGGCAGCTACATTACGACCTACGTAACTAGGCCAGATTGAAGTTAGGTTCATAACACTTTCGCGCATATTTTTCGCATATGAAGACCCTAAAATAAACAAAAATGTTTAACTATGTTTAATCGTTAAAAAATACTTACAAAATTTTAATTCATCAATTTAAAAATACTTCATAGACGAGTTCATAAAAGTTTAAATTTAGAACAGTTACAGTAAATACGAAAGGAAGTTTGAAAAACAATTTCTTTACGAAAATAATCCCTAAAAACATGAGTTAGTAATACTAAATATGACAATGTAATGCGTAATCGCATCTCTAATTCTCTTGGTTTAGGACCCCGACCCCGCTTCCTGTCACCATTGACTTCCAAAAAATGCATCTGCACAACCACTTGTCGCCAACTTCGATCCGGCCGAGTTACGTTGATCCAACTGTAGTAATATTATAAAGAGGTAAAGTCTGTGAGGTTGTAGGGGGTAATCTCTAGATCTACTGAAAATTCTTTTACCTGCGATATTTGTGAGTGTCAATAAAAATTGTGCCAAAAACGGGAAAAAAGACGCAAGCGAAGTTTTTCATCGGGTCAATTCTCGTATTTAAAGCAGTGCAGTTGCAGTTAAGTTTCGATTAAAACGGCCATTTTCGTATTCTTGTAACTTTAGGGTCGATCTTAAAAACGCTTGCGCATCGTACTAGAATGTTGTTATTGCGCTCTCGAGACGCATACTTGACGCAAGAGTATTTGAGATCGATCCCAAAGTTACAAGAATACAAAAATGGACGTTTTAATCGAAACTTAAATGCAACTGGACCGCAACTGCACTGCTTTAAATACGTGAATTGACCCTCTGGTCAGCTACATAGTATTTATATGTAAATGTATGTGACTCTGTCTTATGTATGTTACGTTTTCTCAGTTAATTCGCTGAACCGACTTAAATTAAATTTGTTATAGAGATATTTGCAGTCCCGGGAAGGACGTTTATAAAACGAAAACGGACAACGCGGCCCAAAATTAGTGTGTATAATATATGAAGGGAACATTCACTAGGGCAAGAAACAGCGGGAACTGTCCCTACGTCCCGTTCCTATGCTGTCTACTATTCTGGCTGGTGAGTTGTTGAATTTGTCCTTCATATGTTAAAATAGTGTGGTACCGGCTTAAAAATAGAGAGTACATCCCAGTGGGTGTCGTCAAGGCAACTAAGAGATTTCACACCGGAGAACTGCCGGGCAACAGAGTTCTCTTCTAAATCGGTTTAGCTATTTGAGCGTGAAAGCGTAACAGAGAAACAGACAGACAGACAGAGTTACTTTCACATTAATAATGTTAAGTATAGATATAGTAAATATAGTATATAGTCATAATTTATATATGGTTTACTAGCTGTCCCGCGCAACTTCGTATGCGTTAAATTTTCCCGATTTTGCAACATTTCTCGTCGCTACTCCGCTCCTATTAGTCGTAGCGCGATGTTATATAGCCTATAGCCTTCCTCGATAAATGGGCTATCCAACAAAAAAATAATTTTTCAAATCGGACCAGTAGTTCCTGAGATTAGCGCGTTTAAACAAACAAACAAACAAACTCTTCCGCTTTATAATATTAGTATAGATTAGTATACATTATATAGTATAGATAGATTTTAATGGTATCTACAGTGAAACTCACAGCCGTGCAGAGTTCCTTGGGAGAGACCGATGGATGGTGCGATGTTGGTCTTACATTTTAACATACAGACGAGATTTCGTGTGACATAGGATATTAGTTTTAATCACGATAACCGACGTCCACACGGTCGGAGCCGCGGACGAAAACTAGTACTTAATATTATAAAGCTGAAGATTATGTTTGTTTCTTTGCTTGAACGGGATAATCTAAGGAACTACTGGTCCGAATTGAAAAAATATTTTACGGTTAGATAGCCTATTTATCTAAGAAGGCTATAGGCTGTATAACATCACGCTATGACAAATAAGAGCGAGGCAGCGATGAAAAATGTTACAAAAACGGGTAAAATTTACGCAGACTAAGTTGCGCGGGTCAGCTGGTGTAGATATATGATGACATTGAGCCTGTATACCTACTTAGGTAACTACATCTTTAAATAACAAGTCGTATAAAAAAAATGGATTATTTCTTACAAAATATATTTTTTTAATCTCGTGAATAGTTTCATTAATTTATTTACTTAAGTTATCAATTGCTGATACTAAGAATTGGAAATTCCAATTCTGTAAACAATTTATAACAAAAAGATAACAACTCTTATTAATAATATTTTAAACTATAGATAAACATATATCGCAATGTTTGTCCTCTTTTTAAAATATTTTTAATGGTTTTCCTGTACCTACTGAGATATTCCGACATGTTTAGGTAGGTATAATTACTAAGCCACATATTTTAGACATACGTCCTTTTTTAGGATTCCGTAGCTAAAATGGCAAAAACGGAACCTTTGTAGTTTCGTCATGTAGACGGATAAAATGCCTGTGACATACGGACGGACAGACAAAGGTCTCCTATGTCACAGGCATTTTACTTAAAGGTCCGTATGTCACAGGCATTTTACTCAAATACTACTCAATGAATATTAATGAAATTTGTCTTGTAGTAGCCGCTACTTAGTTTGATAGGTAAACAATAAAAATATATTTTTTGGGGGGGGGGGCACTTCATACATGTAACAGAAGCTGTTTATTTTTTTTTCGGAAAGGTATTTCAAAAACATTTTAAGTTTTTTATTAAACTTTTTTGATTAAGTGTATAGTTTTGGAAATAATCGTTCAGAAAGTTGCTTTATTCCCCCTCCCCCTCTTGTCTGTTGAAAAATATGAAAAAATAACAAAGGAAGCAAAATCACAAGGTGAAATGACAAAAGTAGCGCTTAATAACTACTTTAAACTTAACATTATTTTGAACACAATCGAATATACCGTCATTGAGTTATGACCGAAAAACTGCATTTCTCAATAAAGGGTGTGAGTGCCATGAACATACGCTCTTCTGCTGAATCAATTATTCAAGGCTGCGGGACCCTACACTGAGCATGGTCCGACATGCTCTTGCCCGGGTTATTTATAAAAACCTGTGCTGTCACATATTAAGTTGTCCCAAGATATTATATGATTACAAGCCGCATTACGCGAGGGACTTACATATATACAATGTACGGACAAAAAATGCGACTAGACTTCGGAAAACAACTTAAGGATTACACTAACTATTGTCTTAAGCTGGGAACAAACCCACTCATAGGTCACAAGTTTGGCTGTTGCATTCTGTGCACGTATCTTACACAACCTTCCGTAAATCGGACAGCTTGTTAAGCCTACTCTAAAGGTTAATTTCCGTGCATCGCGATCGATCGCGAGCCGCTCGCGGCTTACGACAAGCGGCTGAGGTAAGTGACAGACGCGCGCGGTGACGCCTGCGCGCGCACTGTGAATATTGTCGCATCGGCCGCGAGCGTCTGCCTCTTGTCGTAAGCCGCGAGCGGCTCGCGATCGGCCGCGATGCTCGGAAATGAACCTTTATTCAATGAAAACAAAGTTTCGATCACAAATGGTGGTAACAAAGATAATGGTGGTAATATACAGAGCCATCAACATCAATTCTATCCACTCGTTCCTGAAAATCGTCTATGGGTTAGGCCATTCTAGCTTATTCAAAAATTGATTGGGTAGTTGACTACAATAAAAGTAAATTATTTTAAACTAGTCAAGTAATAGTAGATCTTAAAATGCTCTGAAAATAGGTATTTTTTTTATAATTTATCGTGTTTTTTAATTGTCCAAAGTTCCTATAGTCAAATCATTGCTTTTAATATTCGTTTTCATGCTTATTTTGCGTTACATTTCTATAGAGCTTGTTGTTTTAACATTTCATAAAAAGAGACTGATTTGACTTGACAGTCAACATCCCTGTTAGAATAGTCCCCACAAACTTAAAAAATTAAGGTAAACGAAAAATTCATGAATTTCTTTTAAAAAAGAGAGAGTAAGTATAAGTACCTACTGTGCCTAATCTTTCACCGGTCGTGTCGGTTAAGTGCCAAGTGCGTATCTATTCTCGCTATCATATATCTCTGTAGGCTACAAAGTTCACCCTAGTCAGGTATGCCAAGCAAAGAAGTTCTTTTCACCAAGATGAATCTCAAAAGATAGCGCTACTTAGAGTTATAGCTATAATTATATATTTAAGGCCTAACAGCAAACTAAATTACGTCTAGAACTTACCCAATACATATAATGGGTGTTAATTACACCAAGGTTACAGCAAATATCCTAAACCTAACTCCTGGGCCCATGAGAAAAGTTAGAAACATATACTTTACCGTTAACCTGCTAGAACGCTGGCTTCATGTACAACCACTCACTCTCAGTGGATCAACAATGTTTATTCACGTATTTCACAATTTAATTAGGTCACCGCGTGTGGGACCACCAAGGTCAAGTCCAAATTACACCAAATTACGCAATATTCACGTAAATCAACAATAATCCGTTTAAACACTAGTCGACGGTCACAAATGCGTGCAACAAAGGCTAGTTTTCCAAATAAATCCAATAGGTTTTAATAATCTACGAGTATACTAATAATATAAGGCTGAAGAATTTGTTTGTTTGAACGCGGTAATCTTAGTAACTACCGATCCGAATTAAAAAATTCTTTCACTGTTAGATAGCCCATTTATCGAGGAAGACTATAGGTTATATAACATCACGCTGAGATCAATAGGAGCTGAGCAGAAATAAGAATTGTATCAAAAACGGGGAAAATTCATGCTTACGAAGTTGCGCGGGACAGATAGTTTTCAATAAAGCAGAAGCGCGAACAAACCAAGAGGCGCGAACCGACCAAAGACAAGCAGTGCCAGAGGTCCCATAGTGATGTGACCAGCAACATAGTGATGTTACGTTATAAATCGACTATTATCACGAACAATCTCATAAAAGAGAATAAAAAAATAATTAAATAATAATTATTTTTATTTTAGTACTTTTTAGTGGTTATACGATGTAAACGATGTAACAACTAACTTTTATCACAGCTATTGTCAAGTATAGAAAATTGAAAAAAGAATTGTTGCTAACTAACTTTTTTAGTATTACAGTCATAAACATGTTATACCTTTTTGAAATGCTTAAGATAAGCCCTTGAGTTTGATATCCATATTGCAGTATTCCAAATAACTTTTTTTTCACACCTCTTTATTTTGACCTCTCACAGCCGCCAAGTTTGTTATTTTCAAACGTCACGTATCTAAGAAGACTTGGGCAATCAAGACGAATCTAACGACGTCTCAATTGTGTAAATCCGTTCAGAGGATTGTGAGATATCAGGTAATAAAGAATGTTACGTACATACATACATACATACATAATACAAGATACGCGCGAAAAACATAGCCTTCTATAACATAAATTTTTAACCCTTCTTTACAGTCGGGTAAAAAATAGAGAGCACACTTGTGCCTGCCCACACACTTGTACACTTTAATATCTCCTGAAAAGTTAGTTAGGTTGAGATGAGGAAGTTTCTGATAAGATTGGCTGCCGTAACTGAAATTGGTTAGAAGACTATCAATGTCTCAAAAACATAAACATACGTTGAAGAAATAAATTCAAAATAATATTTGTTAATATTTTATTTAAGAATGAGACTGACATCACATAAATTATTTATTTACATACATTATACTAATTAAAGCAGAACCAAAGTTCTTGGAAAACATTAACATGTCGCAAGTTTAGATAATTTTAATTACAGTGCAAATAAAGCTCAAATACCATACAAAGCAAATAATATCAAACAATATTTATTAAACAAGAAGTAAACAGTGCAGTATTTTGTCTAGGTATAAAAAAATTGTGAAAATTGATAGAATAGTTTAGTGTCGAGTTGTCTCAAGGTATATCTATTTTGATTTGCGATAAGAATATTTATACAAAGTGTGTATTTGTGATAATAATATAATATCTCGGGACAACTCACACAACGCTATCTGATCCCAAACTAAGCAGAGCTTGTACTATGGAAACCAGACAACTGATAAACATACTTAACACCGTTTTGTGTGATCTACAAAATTTTGTTCCGAGTCTGGTTGTCGGGGACTTGTATGTTAAAGTCCCCTGCGACACAGGACTGATAGCCAAATGCGGGAGTCAATTTTTTCTAAAAAAAAAAGTTTAAACATTCAAAATTCTTTATTCAGTTAGGATGCAAAACAACACTTGTGATACGTCGGTATCCTACATGTAGGTACGTGTAATTCCAAGTTTGCAAACAATAGGTAAAGCCGGAGAAAAGAACATGGTAATAAAAACACGCGGCCACTCTTTTCAAATTGACAATTTTACAACGTTTGAATGTTTATAAACTTGATATGGGGGTGGCCACTAATATACTATGCACCATTTTTAAAGACGGGTGCAAAAAGTAAAATCAGTCTAAGTGGGTACAACATAGTAGGAGCATCTACCTACAACAAGGGATAAAACTAAATGTGCTTTATTATTGGCCATAGTACTGGTAATCGTCACACAGAATCTTAACTGACAAAAGTCAATTGTTAGTAAATTCACGTTCGTTCATTTAACCAGAGTTCAATTGGAGTTAAGTGAACTTCAACTCGAGGTGAATAAAAATTTTCAAATGATCATTTATTATAAATAAAGTGAAGAAGAGACAGAATTAACACCATTATTTAAATATTATAAAACCTATGGTGACAAATGAATCAATTTAAAAATAAATTTAATACATCCCAATCAAATTTATTGATATTGTTGGCGATAGAAATATAGTAGATACCTATTAATTAATTTTGGTAGGTACTGCACTGTTTACAAATGTTAAAAGTTTTCTATAAATAACAACACATACGATTTAATAAAAATATTTCTAACATTACGTTAATTTAAACATTTTTATTTTTGTTATGATTTGCGTGACAGAAAGAATAATATTATAATCTTAAAATATACTTTCGAAAACCTGTTTTTCTCATACATATAATTATATATATATATATATATACATAAGTCGTGGCTTTATCTATAACGTGTAACAGAAAGGTGTGGTCATATTCAAGGGTTGACAAGAATGCACATACCTAATTTTATCAAAATCGAAGTACCCTAAATTTTTTTTTATATTTTTTTATTTGTTTTTTTTTTAATGAAAAAGTTATCAAGTAACAAAAGTAAGACATAAACAGTTCTATGCCATAATAATTCTATTGAATTCTGCAACAGGAGAGGTTAATACTTAATAAACCAGTAGCGAAAGACTAATACTTATGGTATAAGTCTTTCGCTACTGATTTTTTTTTACTATGCAAGTTTAAGGATATAGGCTATTTTTTAAAGCTTGAGAGTAACAGCAAACAGACGTAGACTGGGGTATTAACAAAACACTTTTTTGGGATTTGATCTGCGTCCACACAGTGTTCTAAATAAAGGTAATAGCCTATCTTTAGATACCTTTATTTAGAACACTGTGTGGCATACAGCCATGAAGTTTTAGGTCTGTACAACATTTTTGTTGTAATCGATCTTACTTCCCATGACAGTTCTAAACTATGGGACAAACTGGTATTAGACATTAATAGTTCTAATATGATTATTTAATATTGAAGTAATCAATAACAGAACCTTGGTCTTGCATATTACGTAAATAGCATAAATTTCAGTTAATTATTTCAACAATAATGGTATTTTCCTGCTAAATTTATACTTTATTCATATTGGTAATAATTCTAACACTCGTGCCAATTATAAATTACTGTACCTACCTACCTATTATAATGAAATACAGGCAATCTTTACTTCATCGTTTAACCATATAGAGCATGGTAAGACTGCCGAATGTCCTATATTGAAGTTCTTCTATTGTATTAAAGTACTGTGCCCATTTGCTACTTGTGCCCCCCCCCCCCCCGACCACCAGAACGTTTTTTTTCAGGCAGACCCCTTCCCTCGTCGTAAGCATGTTAGATTAGGCCTCCTTTATAGCCTAACTTTTACCTCTCCCCCTCAGAGGATGCAACCATGGTGGGACTTATAAGCCCAAAAAAAAATAAAAAACGAGGTTACTAATGTTAACGTCTCACTCTTTTCACCACCAGTATTATATTCCATGGTTATTATTCTGCTAAGAACTATCTCCATGCTCGACATCTGTGATTAATCATTAAAACTGTATCTTTTAATATTTTTTTAATTTAACAAAAAAAATATATAAATCTCATCAAATTTTACGTGTCAGCGTGTCACTCGTAGACAAACATGTTGGTCTAGTCACACTATTATGTACTCCAACTATATATTTACAGCATGTGCAAAAAATATGATTAATTTCATTTGATTTCATTCTATCCAGAGAAAATGTGAACGGAGGAGTGTACTTTGAGCTAACAACATGGCTCTCACCAAATCATAACAAAAATGAAGACTCTCTCATATAAAATATGTTAAGTACATTTTAAATTTGAAACAGAAATAATAAACTATATACATAACACACAAAGTAGCTCCACAAAATACCGAGACTAATAGAAAAACCTTCGTATGTACTTGGCTCCAGCAGCTCTGACATGGAATCTCGGACCAGCTAAGACCTTTTGTTGGAAAGGTGTCCCGAGATTCCGTGTCTGCAAAGATCACAGTCTAATAACTCATACAATCATTCGACGAAGCCTTCTAGACGGGATAATCGCGAGGTTGATAGGCGCGACGCAGGAGAAGGCAGACCACACTACATTTACAGTGCGGTCTCAGTATCCAGGTTGTCGTATTTCTAGACGTTATCACTCTTGCTGTCGGCATTTATCACAACATCAACGTCATCCTACTGTATGATTTTTTTACTGTGACATAGACTATGTGCGTTGCTCGAGCACGTTTTTATAAAACTCTTTTTATACTCTAACCCCTTAATTTATAATACTTTAGTAACAACATTTTTAAGCTATTGCATAGTTTTTATCGCGGGCATTGAGCGCGGCGACCGAATCCAGAAATTCCGTCACGAAAATAAAACCTAACACCCCCCACTCCGCCTACCATGTAGCTCGGCCGAGCGTTCGCTTAACGTATATGTATATGGTACGACTGTACGAAGCTCGCACGGACCGATACGAGCTGCACCGAAATGTAATGGAAAGAAAAAAATATATTTTTTTTTTGTTGTTTTTTTAGTTTTACCGCGGCAGTCCCCGAATGCCACACTTTTTTTTTATAAAACGGCCATAGCCAATGGCTAAGGCCGATACCTTAATTAGCCATTAGGCTACAGCCACTTTAAAAAAAGGGACCTGACGATAACCTACCCATTAACCCACTTCTAACACAAGTCATTAAGCTTAGCTGGAGGGGTTAACAGAATTGCTAGTAGGTAATGTAGGACCCAAAATCACAATTTTATCTTTTTAATTAATGTAAAAATTAAAAAAAAAATACTTTGGAAGATTCACTAGCTAAAATGTTATTAGTAAGGTATTATGTATATAAAAAAGGGGGTAAATATTTCGTGGTAGCAATGACTATATCTTAATTAATAACAAAACATCAGAGCCTCGTGTTAATAACATTAGTTTCAATCTTCAAGAAATATATCTTCACAGAAGACATACAATTAATTTTAGTTTATTAGAAGCTTTTCAAAAATCTAATTGAGTCGCAACTTTTGAAAAAGGTGTCAATATAAGTTAAAAAGTTTTAAATAAAAGCAAAGAGGCTGTAACCTAACATGTAATAAGAATGCTTGAAAAGTGAATATTAACTACATAATAAAAAAATATGCATTGCTTTATTGTTTTCTAACGTACCTAAATATATTCTTAAACATCTGTAAATTGCGTTTTGAAAAAAAAGCGAAACGAAATTTAGTTTTTTTTGAAGCATTTAAAACATTTTTTCCATAATAATAGTGGCTTGTATAGGACCAATATCAGAAAGAAAGAAAAAGGAAAACCTCTTTTTTAAATTAAGAGACAAAATCGTAGGTTCATTATAAAAAGTTAGTTAGATACCCCAAAAGTTGCGACTCCAAGAACTCAGTCAATTTTTAGACTAACGACAACTATTAGTAACATAATTATTATTTTACATAGCTTTTATCTATCATTTAGAATTAATTACAAATTTATTACATTATAAATCTTACAAAGATAACTCTTATCACAAGCAAGAGGTGTTTGTAAACATTTCTTTGGCCCAGTTGCACCAAGCAACTCGATAAACAAAGTTTAGCAATCATGTAGTTAACTACAATGATAATATATAAATATTTTACAGTATTTGTATAACCATCGAATTAAACACTAAAAACAAATGATTTGCCAACAGAAAATTATGACATTATTGTTTTTAAAATTACGATCATGGTCACGGATCACGATCGGTGCAATTTTATCGAAACGTCGGGTAAATAAAAGGTTCGTACCTTTAAATATTTAACGCGATTACGTCTCGATAATATTCTATTATGACATCATGTCCTATTTCGTAAAACGCCTACAGAACTTGTCGTTTTGAATTTTTAAAAATAGAAACAGATGTAACTTGAAAAGCTTACAAAGTTTGATCGAACATAAAAACTAGGGCTTAAGTCTTATTTAAGGGAATCAGATGTAATGCCTATTTATACTTTAAAAAGTCCAGAACAACATCGAGATGGAACAGAGCCTGACTTTTCAGCAATTTTCGTCCTAATTTGTAACGCTGGTTAATTGGTGCAACTGACCCCTAGAAACTAATATCACTGTTAAACAGTATTTATAAGTAATTAACCAACTTATATAATTCAAATCGCATCTGTTTTATCATTTGTATACACTGACATTTCCTTATTAAATGTCAAAGTACGTAAACCCACACAAGTTTCTAGTTTAGATGGAATTGATCTTGTACAATATTGATTAAATACAACGTCACGTATCGTGACGTTTTAAATGTCAGAAGTTATACTATACTCTTTAAATAAATCAATGAAAAAAGTTTTTGTATTTTTGTCATGTGTTTAAACCAGTCTTGTAAATACAAAATTATAGTAAAAAAATATTTTAACCAAAGCAAAATAAAGTATTGACAACTTTGTTCTGTCAAATCTTTTGTAGATTGCACAATCTAAACAAACTTATCTGATTAATGAAGAATTCCCTTAGGAGGTATTTTTAAAAGAAGGTATGTATTTTACTTGCTAGCTGTCAAATATAGATAATAGCGTAAAAGTATCATACAATACCTCACGCAATGAAAATACAAATAGTACCAACTGTTTAAATCAGGTTCTAGTAAAGTTATGGGATCTTCACATTCATTTAATACGATAAAGGCGACGTCTTACACAAGCTTGGGCAAAAGGTTGTGTCCACAAAGTAACAATCGGTTTAAGCTCACCTAAATGTTATAGATACAGATTCACTTGACTACACATACTCATAAAGATAATTATTATAAACCGTTTCATTTTCATAGTCCAATTAACAACTTCATTAACATCGATCCATAAATTATAATCAAAATTTCACGACTAGTAGCTACTAATTCACACTTTCGAAGTAGCTGTATGTGATAGCATCACGTAGTTAGCCCTCGGAATTTCCTCCAAAGGCGGTTCTTGCCTCAGACAATGAGGATCAAACGTGGTTGTTTTCTTCAATATCTTCTTAACAAACAATACTAGAACAATCACCATAAACATCAAGCCAAGTGCTAGCCCGATCAGAGCTCCGTTCAAGTTCTTCAAACCGGCTTTCATTTCCAAAGAACGTCCTGGTTCTAAATATTGCGGTATTACACAGACCGTTCTCGCTTTATCGGTCTTGAACTGCGAGATTCCAGCGCAGGCTTCATAAGGACCCCTCATCAAACCTTCCATAGATATCTCTAAAGTAGATTGACAAGGAGTGTCTTTTTGGGCGACAAGGGATCCTCTGGATAAAATAGCCAGAACTACGTAGCAGTTACTGGATAATCTTTGAGAAAGAGGTGTCACATAAAGTAAACGATCAGGTAGCCCCGCAACTGATATGAAAGTTGTAAGCACTCCATCGCTGGTGATATTTGAACGGACTTCGGTGACCCTGGAACGAAATATTTAATTATCGGATTGGACCAAGGGCCATTGGACCAAGATGAGTAAATATGATTACCGAAACTTTTTTTACCTCAAATGATTGGTCGGCGGTGGTCGAGTAACAACAATCGGCACGATTGTAGCGAAAGCGGCTCGCTGCCTCACCGTCACGGGTGGTCCACATCCCAGAATTAATGAGACTGGCATGTCGGCATTATCCATTTCTTCTAAAGCGATGCAGAAACTACAAAAAATAAACAATATTTATAACATGGATTCAGCAGCCATTTTGATATCACTAAGGCGGAGGACATACGAACGCGATGCCCTTAAAATGGGGTTTCATACAAAACAATGGGTGTGGCCAAAGATATGATGAGTTTTCGCCTTATTCTTGTCTTACGATCGTTCTGTTTGTCCTGCGCCTACATGTATAGACTGGCTCAAAAGTCATGCCAAAAGTACAACAAAATACTTAACCTACGTAATAAAATATAAAATTAAAAAGACGTTTATTATATTTTCATGAACTCACTGAATATACTTCATAATTGCCCATCCACCTTTTTCGCAATACGCACTATGATACCCTTGGGAAATGTGACCGTGATTTTATACATCGCAAATTTCAACCCATCTCGCGTCCAGGTAGAATGCAAATGTCCATATTTTAAATTGGTTTATTATGGGTAGGAAATACTTAGTTCTTTTTCCAGTGCATAAATATTGATCATTCGTATTAATAAAGCAAAAATTACAGCCAAAAATGACAGAATATAAAGAGAGAGTCGCAGTACGAACAGATAAAGTACCGTTGATTTAACCATGCAGATCAATGTCTGACATTTAAATAATTCATAGCTTGCATGGTAAGCAGGCTGAAGTGGTAATGAGCTGGTCATAATTGTTACGGGACCGATTGCCATTGGAGCCAAAGAGTCTTGGAGACCAAGACTCAGTAAACGTAAAGTAGAACAAGTCCCGAATGGACCTAAAGATGATATGATGTTTGATGGATTAATATCGGAGGAACAGGCGTCTTGGCATAAATTGGAAAAGACCTAGATTTAATTGAAGTACTATATAAACGTAGCAAAGTGTCTGTTTAGATTTGAACCGAAAACTATCTTCAAATTAAGCACATTCTAAATCTTTGGAGTAATACTGAATGTGTTTTTAAGAGTTTCGTAACAATATGGAATTGTTTTGAACAGTTGTAATAATATTTAACATTATCCAAAGCTCAAGTAAATTATTCGTTTCCCTCAAAATTAATTTCTATTATTCCTTCAAGGCTGTCGGTATTAAACTTTGAAGGACTAAATATTTACTTTAACTTTTTAATTTATCTTTTGGTTATAAGTTGTTCTTGTAATTAGTTTATTTGTGAATGCTCTAAATGTTCGGTTAAGCATTCTGGTTTTGAATTCTCTTTACGTTTTTATTAGTACACGTTTATAAAAACTGTGTTTATTTTTTTAATTTTGAAGGAGATCTATCCTTTATCTTGCCTTTTTGTCTCTAACTAAATGTAAAATATGTACTTTCACAAATTAACAATATGAAAGCATAATAATCTCTTCAGAACAGCTGACTGATTAACGAGTGCTCTCTACTGCCTTATTTATTTTCCTTTTTTGGCAACTTTTTTGGGTATAACTTTGCCCCTCTCAAAGATAAATCAACACAAAACATCAAGAGCACTGGAGGTAAGCTTTGTACTTATCCATGGAATCTTGAACTAGCTCGGACCACTTTGTTCCGAAGGTGTTTCAAAATTCCTTATCCGTGTACTAGGTTTTAGGCTCTATTGAAGCCTTCCTGCTGTACTCTAGGTGTATTCGACTGGACTGGACTTATAGTGGATTAAAAGGTTGTTCATGCCTCACTTACATTATTAATTAATTGGTATATTTCGGATTTTTTAAAATTGGGATAAAACTACTTACGTATATTTGTCCACAGCATCAATCTTTAAGCCTCTTATGACCACGTTGGATGGGGCTGCTCTATGACAAGCCACATGCTTCGGTAGACCACCAGCTCTGGACACTGTGACTCCAGTGCACCTGTACCTATTTGAGGATGCAAGGTCTACTGACCAGGATAGGTGGACCTCTTCGTCGTCGTGCCACGCGTCCAAGAGGCGAATCTAAAGACAGGAATATCTTGTAAGAAAAGAGTTTAAGAATACTCTGATAAATACTCTCTGAAAGAGATGTCAGATTTTAAAAGTAAAATGAGGATTCATGTCACTATAAAGTAATGTACGTACTGACTGTTTTTAATAACAGACTGTAATTAAAAACAGACTGTTTTTAATTAATAAACTTAACCTCCAATATTAGAAAACCAGTTCCTTCAGGTCCTCTACGTCTTACTCCCTAAACGTCCTTTCGGTCTGTACCGCCTTTTTACCGTAACGTCCATTCCCGGATCGTCTATTTACCCGAATGTCTACTTCTTTGAATGTCTGTTTACCCGAACGCCTACTTTCCTGAAAATCTATTACTGAATCGTCTACTCCTTGAATTACTCTTAAATAGTCATTTTTATATAAAACTAGCTGAACTCGGCTCGCTTCGCTGTGGCTTTTAAAGCCAGGAACACTCTCCGGCCTTCCCAGAACATTCTGCTAAATTTTCATCACAATCTGACCAATGGTTTCGGAACGCATATAGGACATATAGACAAACCTTGATTTTTAGTTAATTAATAAATAAATTTATATTCAAATTTTTAATTTGTAGTGTATTTGAATAGCAAAAAAAATATCATTATTTAAGTACTATTAAGCTTTGTTTAGCTTGATTTATAAGTAAGGCGGTAGATACAAAAAATATTTACTTTTTCATTTTCCATTGTGTTACTTGAAAATGTCAACATGATTGTGTAGGCAAGTATTTTACTCCTACATTATATTTTAGGTAAATGTCACATAAGTTTCAGCTTTTACGTACCTTTATTTATATTAAACCAAAATGAAGAACGAAACCCTATAAATAACACAGCTGGCGTAGAATTAACATTTAAATGTCAACAGAGATTCGATTAATATTGGTTTATACATAATTTTGATTCAAAACATGACTCATATAGTACCTAAAGATCGTTTTAAACAGCTCATATATTATATTAACACCTACGATTATAAGCCTTTTCTACACACTATTGTCACAAAATACCGAGAGTACAGAAGAATAGAAAATAGGGGCTATAGTTTTTATGCTCACACTGTTGGCGCCACTGTTGAATCAGGTTTGGCTCGTGCCTAGTATTGTGCAGTCTTTTATTCGGTAAAAAGGAGGACTTAAGTTTCTAAAAGATAAGTCAGTGACAGTTTAGAAAATATGCGCAAGTTGTAGTTCTGAAGCACTAAGATTCATAACCCGTAGGTCATATTTACCATAATTTATTTCAGGTATTCTAAAATATTCACAACAATAGTCTAATTATAAATAAACAAGCGTAACCCATCCACAAACTATGAAATTTTACAATTCGGAGATCTGACTGTACAGAAGCGCCTTTAGCGCAAATTGACACGGACACTGAATCAGGGCAACCCTTTCGAATAAAGTGCACTGATGTAGTCTTTGATATAAGTGCGACAACGATGTTTATGTGTACGTCGTTCGATTGAAGTAGGTGTACGTAAATGATGGTTGCCTTCTGAACCCCTACGATTCTGTGCTATTGTTGCCAATTTGGGAAGCTCCAAAAATATTAAATGAGTTATCTTTTAGTATATATAGTAAGCCTACACTTCAGAATGATTAGTGTTTATCAACTTTTATTCATAAACGTCAATGGCAAATTAACTTTTAAGGTCAGTCAGTGGTACAGTGGAAATGACTGCTGTTCTGGAAGTTCAATTTCTTAACGAGACATGTCTTTGCGCACAAAGACATGTCTCGTTAAGAAATTGAACTCCAAAATCCTGAAAATCCATAATTAAATTGTCGTGCTGACTGTGCTCCGTGCTCTGGTTTGTTTGCATGCAAAGTCTGTTAGTTGTGATAACTGTGTGAATCATTATGTCAGCCAGATAAGACAGACAATATAACAAGTTAATAATGTTTCAATAGTCGCGTCTACATTTGGTCAGGTAACCTGAACATAAAGATAAAAATCCTTCAGCCACTGACATAACCAGTGCCATTTATTTTTTAAGATTTTTTTTAGTAAGTAAAATGTACATCCATACAATAATACAAATTTCTAGTATTAACAGCCTCTGAGCTATGCTGCGGACGGACCGAAAGGGACTGTAAGGATTCCGTTTTGCCATTTTGCCCCAAAATAACATGATTATATAAGAAAAACAAGTGTTACGTCTGATAGCAGTATTGTTGTTTATTTAAAAAAAAATGCGTAGTTTATGTTACCCGAAATCATTTAACGATAATAAATAACAATACAGCTGAAATTTTTTTAATTTTTTTTTCTAAAAATGATGACTACCGCTGCAAACATACAAGTCACGGACACAAAGTACACCCAGACTCGGCATAACAGTTTGTGGATCACACAAAGTGTTGTTCCCGGGTGGGAATCTAACTCACGACTTCTTGCGTAGCAGCTGGACACACTCCCACCGCACCACAGAGTTTAAATCGGTTAAGAAGTTATGGTAAGGGGCATTGAACCCTAAAACAATACACTAAAATTTTGGGACAGTTACGTAAAAGGAAACAAAAATTACTTACCTTAGATTCAGATACAGGCAAATCCTCTTCAGAAGGCACTTCCAATTCATCATCATATAGATCATCCTCCAATCCATACAATTTATCATTCACATCAGCCCCACTACTATCAAAATAGTCTGCAGCAGCTTTATTCGGCTTGATATCGCTAACAATCGAATTAGCCGATGCTTTATCGATATCATAGTTTTCCTTAGGTTTCGATTCGATATCATCGCAAAGTTTGCTTTTCGATAATCGAGAGAGTAATGCCCCTTCTAAATGCGGGGGGGTAGCACATACAGCAACAGATTTATCCGTTTGTGGTAGGTTTTTTGCTTCTCTTAACCACCTAGCGAAGCCCGCCATTAGGCAATCGCAATTAAGGGGGTTATCTGTGGAAGACCAAATTCATCTTATTACCTCAATTGTGATGTGGGTGAATGTGTTAGTCATTAATGGCTTGTTAAGGGAGATTCGTTTTTACTGATAAAAACAGGTACCATTAAATTATCATATCGCATCTTCGTTTGCGTAAATTTTTCCCGTTTTTGCAACATCTTTCATTGCTGCTCCGTGCCTATTGCTCGTAGCGTGATGTTATATAGACTATAGCCTTCCTCGATAAATGACCTTTCCAACAGTAAATTACTTTGCCATATTTCTTTTCAATTCGGACCAGTAGTTTCTGATATAATAGCGATAGATACACCCTGATGGGAAATAGTTACATTGACTTATAAATACTTCCTATCGAATTGTAAATATATTCAAATAAGTACCTACTTCAATTAATTTAACTCGGTAAAAGACTACATTTTTTATAAGCTTCCTAGCATTTTTGTAAACCTAAAAATTTCAGAGGAATGATGTACGGATAGACATTCACGTAAAAGAGCTAATCATAGTTCCACAATTAAGGCTACATTTTATTAAAAACTAATATAATACAGTCAAAAATTACACATTTATTATTCAATTTCCTTTCCTAAATATTTTGACAAATATTGTGAAAGATATATTGTATTTTTTTGTGAAATACGGTGATTCCGGGGAAGATGGCTGTAGGGTATGGAATTGATGGCCAATCGTTAATAATGATACTAATAACTGTCAGATGGTATTAATTTCAACGTAGTTCGCCTCTCCTATCGGTCAACTTCGTGTGTATACCTACGAGTTTTCTTTTTTTATAATTGATACGGCTGACATGGCATCTACGCCTCGATTGTAAACAGCATTGATTTTCGCATTTATGTATTTGGAATATTTTGTTTTAAAAAAGCAACTTACTTTGTTCAGTTTGTTAGTTATACCTAAATATACCCACAATTTTAGGAACATCAATTTTACTACGTTAACTTGTTATACAATAATATCGAATGGAAGATCTAAAGTGGTATTTCGTACATACCTACATATAGCTATTAATCATATTATACAGGCTGATTTTAAATATACTAATTACCTCCTGCTCTTGGTTTCTTTACATTACATCAAATAAATTCGTAATATAACTTTTGAAAAAAAATACAGATTAACCCTTCACCACCTACTTTTGTCACACAGCCATTTACCACACATTTATAGACCAAAGTAAAATCGATGTTTCTTTGTCAGGTTTAGGGCCTAAACCTCGCAATAAACAATGATTTTTTGATTTTTATTTAATTATGTCATAAAAATAAATGATTTGACTAGAAAGAAATAGTGACGCCATTTGTGAGATGACATCTCCATATAAAATCTGCGTCTTGACATTTTTTTAACTAGACTAGTTGGAAACTAGCCCATTGTTTACACGCCGATATTGGGTAAAAAAAAATTGTCCGTAAAGTTGGTTTACGGACGATAATTTTGATGATGACATTGAATAAACAACTATGCCTGTGTCACCTTTTTTTTAAAATTTCCAATTGTACCGCATGTCGCTGCAATCGACAAAACATTGATGACATTGTAATAAACAACACCGCCTGTGACAACTTTAGTGGACCCGGGCGACGGCCACGATACTTCAGCCTATCAGGCGAAACGTTACCGGAACGTGAGCGGTGATGTCACACCGCTACCGTTCCGGTGACGTCATAGTTTTTTGTGAGTGCAGCCGGTCATCGATTTATAAGATGTTATCACGCCAAAAACTAAACCTAATTATTAAATGAAAATCTTGACCAAAGTCTTGTCTTGACTTGTCTAAACACACACTTGTAAGTAGGTACTTGTATACTTTGTTTAAAAAAAAATCATTCAATTGTTGAACATTTAGATTCGCGATCGGAGCTTCGACTCCGATCGCGAAAGGTCGGAACTTCCGATTGATTTGTCACCTCCGACTCCGACTTCGGCTCCGACACTTTTAAATCGGACGTTTTAATCGGAGCTATCTACTGTGCTGCGGCCGCTATGCTAATTTATTCATAACAAATGTATGAAGGAAAAATTCTCACGGATTGGGAATCCGTGAGAATTTAAAAAAAAAATCCCTGGCGATCATCGGGAGATGATCGCCAGGGATTTTTTTCTTCGCTCATATCATTTGACGGAATAATGTTTCTTTTTATCTTATTTTCTTAAGTAGGCCTCTTCTTTCTTAATTCTAATCACCTCCGTATCATCCCCACTACGGACATAGCAGTCTATAATATAGACTGTCATGTCCGTAGACGGTAGAGACTCTATACCGTCTCTATTTGGAATATAATTTGAATACCGAACGCAAAAAAAAGAAGAAAAATGAAGCCATAATAACAAAAGTGTCAGCGGCCAGGATTATCTTGTACGAAAAAAAATCATAAAGTACCTACAAAGGCTGAATAGTTAAGAGTCACGCAACAATATAACAGGCGTCGGATATAGATCGACGAACAAAGAGGCTTCGACGGCGCTTCAGTGAAACGTTGAGTATCGACAAATATCTGTTAGGGACATACAGGAAGTCGGAATTGGCGAATCATTTCTGGCTTCAAACATGTTCAGCGTTTTAAATTTAGAATTTAGAAAAATATAAAAAAGTTTTGCTATTGAAGTTGATTCTATTGGCAATTTCAAGTCACGTGTTTTTTAACGATTCAGACATTTTACTTCCTTGCTTAAAAACTAAATTCAGTTTTATAATTATTGTTGTACCCATTGGAATAACCGAGTCGCGCTGCCTGTGCCTATGGTTTGGGACATCTTGAAATTAGTCTCAGTGACATATTTTATGGGTACGTTAAAAGTAAGAAAGCGAGTGAAAGAACAGCGTTGCATACTTATAGACACGGTAAAAAAATCTAAATACTTTTTCGGATGTTCTGTACGCTTTTACCCACGGCTTTAAACCCAGATTTTGCTTCAAAAAGTTACAAAGATTTAAACATCTATCTTCAGATTTTTTTTATTTATTTTTTATTTATTTAGCTTGCCAACAGTTGTAACAATAAAACAATCTTAATGCCCATTTTGCAAATATGATATAATTGTATGGAATGGCGTTTGTGCATTGTAATTTATTGAAATTTGGATTGCTATTAATTATGTTTTAGGTCTGAATAAATCAAATAATAATAAATAAAATAGCATAATTTCATTTATTGAAGATCAAAGCGTATTTTTTAATATTATTTGTAAAAAAGTTTTGTTTGATACAAAAATCATTGTAAAATGGCGATATTTTTCAGAAAAAATGTTTTTTTTTTACAATTTAATTTAATGCGGCGGTAGCTTAATGGCTAAGGCATCGGTCTCGCAATCGTGAGGTCGCGGGTTCGAATCCTACCCATTATACTACCGACGTGAACTCACTCCTAACACAAAATAAATATTTTTAACATGTATTCGATATGTAAAAGTATTTCATAAGAGGGTGAATTAAGCGCTTGCAAATGCAGATTACTGACAAGTAAATGCGAAATGCCTCTTCAGAATTAAAACAAAGGAATTATTAATACTAATAATAGGAATTATTATACATGCTGCCCGGCGAACTTTGTATCTCCCTATTTTTCCTTATTTTCTTTATTTTTGACGTGATAACGTCTTATAAATCAATGACGGGGTGCGTGCACGAAAAAGTATCACGTAGCAACGGTCACATTATTGACTAATTGCTATGCAACGGTCACGCTATTGTTAGGTTGCTAACGGGTATGGCGATTCTGCCTGCTGATAGGCTGAAGTATTGTGGCTGTCAGACGCATGCGCAAGACTTGCACCGATTTATTTTAATAGTACCTACCATATACCTACGTAACATAAAGGAGTGCATACTGCTTATATAAGCAGTAAGCACTCCTTTAATTTAACCTTAAATTAATGGAGTTTTAGTACTCGATTTACCTAGATGAGTCTTGTAAGATTAATTTAAAATATTACTTAGAACATCAGTTGGAAACCTTTTTAAACACTGTGTCACAATAAAGTGCGTATCATCGCGGCGCCATTACCTTCAATAGTGAATCGTGCGAGGTCCTTGTGCTGTGCCAAAGCTCCATCATCTATCATCGATATGTCATTATCGTGGAGAAGGAGCTCGGTCAGTCGCTCCAGAGATTTGAGAGGCTCCGCTGAGAGGGAGCGGAGGAAATTGTGCGAGAGGTCTAGATGAGATAGGCTTGTTAAACGAGCTAGAGATGCACCTGTGAAAGATAAATGTTGTATCATTTTTTTTTATTTTTTTTTTGAAAAAAAGATAACTAGCAATGTGGGATTGTCGCTCCACATTACTAGCAATCCCGTTAACCCCTCCAGCTAAGCTCTATGGCTTGTGTTAGGAGTGGGTTCACGTCGGTAGTATAATGGCCAGGATTCGAACCCACGACCTCAGGATTGCGAGACCGACGCCTTAGCCATTAGGCTACCGCCGCTTCAAAAACGTATCTTATCTTATAACTTTTAAACTTAAGCGTTGCATTATAAATATAATTTGACACGGGAATAAACGCGCTTAACCTAGCTGACTGTCACAGTCAGCTTGTGATCACGGTCGGTGTAATACAATCGAAACGTTAAGCATAATGTAAATACTTTACCTAGGTTAAACGCGTTTATTCCCGTGTCAAATTGTATCTTAACTTAGTCCTCCATATTCACGTGGATTTGTGAACCTATCCGTGGTGTGGAGCGGGGTTAATTTCTTTTTCAAATAAGGTATTTGACTGTAGTAAAATTAGCCTATTTTTAAGAAATTTCAAAAACGACTCGCTCCGTACAAATTTGTATGTAATACAAGAATGTGACGTCACGGTTTCTATAGCATATATAGTGTTTCGTTTTAGGATATAAATAATTAGTAAACACGTAAAAATATAGATGAGCATATTTTTTCAGGGCCTTTTATGAAATATTGTTGCATGTTAGTTTATAATATTTGACTGCCTCTGTAGCGCGGTGGGAGTGTGTCTGACTGCTACGCAAGAAGTCGTGGGTTCGAATCCCACAAGGGACACCACTTTGTGTGATCCATAAATTGTTGTTCCGATTCTGGGTGTACTTTGTGTCCGTAACTTGTATTTTGATAAAGACCCCCGCTAAATAGGGCTTGGTTTTGGTATAATCAATTTAGTATTTGCTATTAAGCGACTGATGTTGCACAACGTAATCTAAGATATATAAACTTAAATTTCTTGGTGCCGGAGAAGTTAATGGTGTAGTGACGGATCCCCTATGATTGCGGGTTCAAATCCCTCCTAAGACTTATACCCCTATAGACCTATACCCCAAGTATCCGACTGCTATGCAAGAGGTCGTGGGTTCGATCTCTACCCAGGATAAAGTTTGTGTGATGAGCACAATGGTTTATTCTGTGTCTGGGTGTTTATTTATCTATAACATGTATGTATTTAGAAATATATAAGTTTGTTTATCAGTTGTCTGGTTTACATAGTTTGGGATCAGATAGTGTTCTATGAGTTGTCCCAAGATATTATTATTAATAAAGAACAGATGTGACAAAAACTGTGAGTCCTAAACTAACAAGACATTATTTAAGTATAAACATTTCAATAAACATTTCTTGAAAAGTTATTTTATTTTCTCGTTCCAGTTTCCTTAAATCTTATGTAAATGTTAAAAAAATACTTACTTTCCTCCTTATTTCCGCCGGAGACGACAGATACTTTTTCCGGAAATTAAAACGTCACGAAATTGACTAAACATTTTTAATGGATATTACTGTACCCGTTACTGTTACTAATCACAATTTTCGAAATAATAAATTGGATGTGTTCTAAGAAATTTTATATTTATTAGAAACCCAATATAGAAATGATATAAACCTTATCTAACCACAATCTATATATATATATATATATATATATATATATATATAGATTGTGGTTTTATTTAGCCTTAGCCGGAGGTGAGGGAAACTATTGTACTTTCATCTCTGGCCATGGGCCACGTGACCCTGGCCGTTGCAATACGGTCGAAACGTCGGGCAATAAGCAAGGTATTTTACCTTAAATTATTCACGCGATTAAGACCCGTAATTTAAATATTTTCACAATGCTAGTGCTACTGCAATGTTTTACGATTTGTACATCTCGAAATTTTATTATAGTATAGTGATCGAATTGCAACGGCTGTGGTCCCTCCGACATCCGATCAACCCTTGACCATGGCGGCCGTTGCAATATTGTCGAAACATCGCACAGTCTTATTAATTTCCCGGATCTATAGGATCTTTTATTTCAAATACTAGAGTAAAACACCCGTGTGGCTATTATTATTAGAATGAGAAAAAAAAATTGTGAGTATTTTTAAGATCATCATAGATCATTATCACAAACGAAAATAAATTCCTACTTTTATTTCTGAAGTGATGTTAACTTCTGATATTGCACTTGTACACTAATATTATAAAGAGGAAAGATTTGTATTTTTGTATGTAACGAATAAACTCAAAAAGTACTGGACCGATTTTAATATATTTTTTTTTGGATAGCCCATTTATCGAGGAAGGCTATAGGCTATATAACATCGCGCTACGACTAATAGGAGCGGAGCAGCGACGAGAAATGTTGCAAAAACGGGGAAAATTTACGCATACGAAGTTGCGCGGGACAGCTAGTATTTAATAATTTAATGTAACAATAAAATGAGCAATTGAAAATGATCATAATTTAAGTACATCAAGATGTGATTTACTATCTAAATGCATATTCGAGGAAATGATTTCAGAAGAACCAAAAGATCCCGTACATCATTTTTTTGACTGGCCTGTTGGTTGGTTAGTGACCCTGACTGCTAAGCCTGAGGTCGTGGGTTCGATCTCTACCCAGGATAAGACTTTGTGTGATGAGCACAATAGTTTTTTCTGTGTCTGGATGTTATTTATCTATAATATGTATGTATTTAGAAATATTTAAGTATGTGTGATCAGTGATTTCCATAGTACAAGCTCTCCTTAGTTTGGGATCAGATAGCGACGTGTAAGTTGTCCCAAGGAATTCGCCACGGAACGAATGTACCTTGGCTAAGCCCCCTGGTCTCTAGGTCAACGCTCAGAACCTACTCGTCTCTTTGAAGCGGCGGTAGCCTAATGGCTAAGAATTTCGAATCCTGGTCATTATACTACCGACGTGAACCCATTCCTAACACAAGCCATAGAGCTTAGCTGGAGGGGTTAACAGGATTGCTAGTAATGTGGGACCACAATCCCACATAGCTAGTTATCTTTAAAAAAAAAAAAAATTGTGTTAAAAAAAAAGTTCTCACCTGACACAGCGACAATCTCGTTATGGGACAGATCAAGATGAGTCAAGTTAGTTAGATGCTTGAACGCGTAGTCCTCCAACACATCTATTTGGTTGTTGTGCAAGTTCAAATGAGTTAAGTTCGGGAGTCCTGTGAACAAAGACCGTTAATAAAGGTTTGAACGTGTTCTGTGTAAAACTTCAGTTCAAAGAGGCAATGATGTTTGTTTTTCAAATGTAAAATGTTTTGGGGAATTATCAAATCTATACTAATATTATACTACTGGTCCGAATTGAAAAATTCTTTCACTGTTAGATAGCGCATGTATCAAGGAAGGCTATAGACTATATAACATCACGCTACGACCAATAGGAGCGGAGCAGCAATGAGAAATGTTGCAAAAACGGGGAAAATTTACGCAGACGAAGTTGCGCGGGACAGCTAGTTATTAATAAAACTAGATCTATTGTACACTTACTAGCTGTCCAGGCGAACTTCGTACCGCCCCGTAATTTTAACTTTTTTACGTAAGAATCTTCTACACAGTATTAGAAAATAAAAAAAGAATGAACTAAATCTAATTTTTTCCCCATTTTGCAACTTTTTTCATTGATGCTCCGCTCCTATTGGCCGTAGCGTGATGTAATATAGTCTATGACACTCACAATTAACGTGGCTTTCTATTGGTAACGTTTATATTTTTTTAAATTTTCTATTGGTGGCTTTGTATTTAAAAAATGGCGTCGTTCTACTGTATGCTTTTTATACTGTGGTAAAAATTTGCTATTAAGGTAGTAAGTAAATGTACTCACCCGACAAAGCACCTCTCCGTATGCTCGCAAACGTGTTGTCTGACAGATAAAGTGTGGTGAGACTGCTCAAGGGAGGTACTGTGTACGGACCAAGTGGCCCTTCTAGTGCGTTGCTTGATAAGTCGAGGTCTCTTAGCATGTGGGCTTCCTAAAATGAAAGATAAGATAGATTCAAATGAGGAGTAATATTTTTATTACTATGCGTTTCAAATGAGAAGATAATCGCGATCGCGTCAACTTCACTCTGTACTTGTCAAAATTTTACCGCTAGCAACAATAACTCCCAAGTCGGGTAAAGTACGTATGTGTATTACGGTAATGGAACGGACGTAATATTTATTTTCTTTGAACTATGTAGGTACCTACCTAACATTTTTCTTTATTATAATATTATTAGTATTCTTTATTAATCAATAAACATGAAACAGAAATAAGTAAATAGGCAAAATATGAGAATATTCTACACTTTAGTGGCCTTACAGTCATAAGTAATATTTTTTTACCTAAAACATAATAAATAGTAAAATACAGTGCTTATAAATAGTTAATTAGAGTGTAGGTACTTCTGTGTAACACAATTACACCTTTTTACGAATAATTTTATTGCTGACCTTACGTTACACAATGAAGTTGCAGTCGTATTGCGAAACAAAATATCATCATGACAGTTATCAACTCATTTGAAACGGATAGTAGGTAGTCTTAGATTTTTATAGAGTAGTTTATTGGTGGAATTTTATCGATTATGGTGACAGAGAAGTAAAACAAATTATACTTTTCAATATTAATCTGTTATATTATTCATAAAGACAGAAATACGATAATAAACTAACACCGGCTCCATAAGCTGGCCCCAACGTTGGTCCCGACGACACCACTCATCCAACTTGTGGATCTAGATTATCGCTTGGATTACCCAACATTGGCGCCACCAATGCTATTTTCTAGATCCACACATTGGACGAATGGCGTTGGGGCGGACGTTGGGGCCAACAGGTGGAACCGGCGTTAATGTAAAATATCGCTCACCATACTGTTTGTATGAACCATCACAAAGAGTTTTATGGTAACTAAAATTATCGAGCGATACGGATTTTTTATTCACCCACAATAAACGCCTAAACAGTTAAATTAGGGTATTAATAGAATTGATTAAATGACAAAACATGAACTATAAGTAGTAGCATAATAAGTTAGGCAATATTAAAGTAAAATTAATATCAATTAAAATCATATTCGATTTATTTTTCCTCTAATAGATTCGATATGGGTATTACTAGATGTACCTACAACATGAATAGTCGCATTAAATAACATAATACATCTAATTACGTCTACCGATTATATCCAATCGAATAATAGTTGAATAAGACTAATTTTGTTCACTTTTCTTATCGAATAAAAGCTTATCCAAGTATAGAAGAAAATAAAATATTGGTGTAAGAGAAATAATTCGATTATAAAAGTTATTTTAGTCTTTGAGTAAATTTATGTAATAGATGTCCATTTGAGGGATATATTTATGTTATTGGGTTTAGTGTAATTAGTTTTCCAGAGCACACCTGTTTATAACTATACCCAACTTCTTTCGACGTAGAGCTTTATAAATTACTAGCTTTCGCCCGCGGCTCCGCCCACGTGGATGTCTAAAAAACTATCGTATGTCCTTCCCCGGGACTCAAACTATCTTCATACCAAATTTCATTTAAATCGATTAAACTGTTTAAGCGTGAAAGCGTAACAGACAGACAGAGTTACTTTCACATTTATAATATTAGTATGGATATTTATGAGTAATTAAATTTACAAATAAGTAATAACTAGTCACAAAAACTGCATAATAGAATTATCTACTTAAAATTAATATTAGATTCATTTGTTTTCGTAGATAATGAGATTAAAAAGAAAAAAAAATGAAAGAAAAACGAAGACAGTTTTCGGGTTGATCGAAGTAACGTTAAAGTACACAGAGGACGCAGCTGCCCGTCCTCCGATGTAAAAGCCCTTAGTCACCTTGACGACACTCACGGGAAGACATGGGGTAGTACTATTCTGGAGCCAGTACCACACGACTTTACAATTTTTATCAGACTAATAAATGTCTAATGTACCTACTAACATATAGCAGACACATTATTTAATACGCTAACAAGAAGAGATATATCACTCACTATTCGTCTGTTCAGTAAATACCTAAAAAAAAATTGTTTTTAAACATTCGCGATTTTTATACATATTAGATATATCTCTTAATGCTTACAGGTTAGGCCCCCGTAGCGACATCTAGTCGGTAGTTAAAGAACTATCACGGCTTTTGTTATTGCTTCGTTACAGAGAGCATTTTAACAAATTATGATGACGCAGGCCGAATATTGAAGTAATTTTTATAGGCATTTCTTGCCATAGACTTTACAAATACAATAATTGCATTTTTGAAAGATAGAATTAACATAAATGATAACAAAACGATTCCTGAGTCTGGATTCAAATTTTTCTATCTTTCAAAAATGCAATTATTGTATTTGTAAAGTCTTTGGCAAGAAATGCCTATAAAAATTACTTCAATATTAGATATATTTCGGGACTTCATGACGCAAATTATTTAAAGGTACGAACCTTTTATTTACCTGACGTTTCGATCGAATTGCACCGATCGTGGTCACGGGTCGACTGTCGGGTAAATAAAAGGTTTGTACCTTTAAATGATTCACGCGATTAAGTCCCGAAATATATCTAAAAACCTAAAAAAGTCCTTGTATTAAAATAATTAACTTATTTGTTGTTGGTTACCTTTAAATTCGCCAATGCAGGAACTTTGAGCAGGTTCCCACGAAGCCTCAAAACGCTCAACTTGACCAAAGGTTTAAACGCCTCAGGCGATATATCTGCTATTTGATTGTCGCTTAAATCCAAATAACTTAGATTGCTGATACCCTGTTGAACAAAACAGTGTCACTCATAAACAAAGTACAAGTTACAAGAAAGGTACCTAAACGTTTCACGAAAATCGATTAGTTTCATTGCAAAAATACCTGTAGGAGACTACGACTACGACTAGACTTGCCTAATGGAATCGCGCCATTAGGCAAGTCTTGCATGCAAGTATGACGTCACATTTGCGTTCAATTAAATATGTTTCCAATGCAAGTAGCATTGGAAACATGTTTACAAGAAAGTGTAAAATCAATCAGATTTATTGCAAAATCACCTGTAGACGCAATTCCATTGAACAAGTCTTGCATGCAAGTTAGATGTCACATATGAGTTCGAGTTGCTTGCATTGAAAACATGTTTACAAGAGTGCGCAACTATCGTTTGCGCGTTCAATTTACACGTCACATAAATAAAAATGTACAAGTTCAAATTACGTCATACAAGTTGTAGCTTGTTTGCAGGTTTATTATAGTTGTATGCAATTTGCAACTTGCATACAAGTAACTTGCTTAATGGAATCGCGCCTTTTGGCCGAAGCAAATTTTCTTCTTAGTAAATTGAAGCAATATATGACTTGCATGGGCTAAACAATAATTTGGCGTCGTGTAAAGAGCAAGCAAGAAACTTGCATCTTGATGCAAGTTTCTTGCTTGAAGCATACAATTAAATTGAAGCAGCATTGCAATCGAATATACCTAGGAATAATGCGTTCATGATAGGCGTTTATTTACAGATTTACATACTTTATAGATTGCTTGACTAACTTAGTCAAACTGACTCAGTCAATTATAAACAGTAAATTTCAACAAAACGCAAGCACAAGCAAGTATGGCTGGCGTGGTGATCAATTTTGTAAGTAGGGAGGGTAACAGAACTTTTTTCAGGCGGGCAACATTTGACGCAACTGACCAAGTGTGAGTTACTAACATGACTGTGGGGGGGGGGTGCATTTGATTCAACATGGGTACACTAGGCACCACCGCCGAAGGGGGCAATTGCCTGTCAAAACACAGTCCAGTGTCAAAATTCTCAAGTTCCCCAATTAAAGCGTCGAGTGGGGGGAGGGTATAATTGCCCCTGTTGTCACCCCCCCCCCCCCTTCTTAGATCCGCGCACTGGATAGTTAACTGTTTAGGTAGTTATATATTAATATAATCATTATTTAAAAAAAAAAAACATTTAACTTATCTATATCTTCATTTACTTAACTTAAACATATAAAGTAATATTTTTGTATTCAATGTTTATACATAGATTTATATTTTAAACATTTATCGCTCATTTTTCAACATTCTGAAAATATGGTAACGACAGTACAGAAACTATTTCCGTGACGAATGCGCTTTAGTTTCCATTCAAAAACAACTAAAACAAACTCAGTTTGTTCAGGAAAAAGTGCCTTCATTTGTTAGTTTTCATTTGATTAATTTATGCAGCTAGTTAGAAAACTAAACAGACCCAGTAGACCTAGACTCTATCTTTAAAACCAAATTCATGAATTTTTGTTTACGTAGATTTCTTAAGTTTACGGGGACTATTCTAAGTAATTTTTGGATAAGTACAAGAAGCTGGAACCCATGGACGATTTTCTGGAACGAGTGGATTATATAGATGTCATTGGCTTTGTATATTACCACCTCATTTTTGATCGTAACTTCGTTTTCATTGAATTAGATTAAGCCTTCCGCTTACTCTTCCAGTCAACGCCTGATGGATTTTATAGTAGAATTATCTATTCTACTTTTATTGATTTTTAGTTAAGTTGTTTATACAAGGTGTAACAGAAAGGTGTGGTCATATTCAAAGGTTGGCATGTAACCTAAAATTAGGAATGTACACTCAGTATGAATGTACATTCCTAATTTTAGGTATACAAGTATTACCTTAAATGAATTAGGTTCCAAAGTATAAATTTTGTTATTGGACATGTCTAATCGTTCCAGATTCTTTAAGTTTGACAACGCTTCTGTAGGTAGTGACGGCAATTGGTTGTTTGGTAGACCTGAAACAAAAATATATAATAAATACTTTTTTTTAAAAGATGATTTCCGCATTATGTAACAAGCCCTGTGTTGCGGGGGACTTTACAAACACACACGGACACAAAGTACATTCAGACTCGGAACAACAATTTGTGGATCACACAAAGTGCTGTCCCGTGTGGGAATCGAACCCACGACCTCTTACGTAGCAGTCGCACACACTCCCACCGCGCCACAGAGGCAGTCAGTTGACCATTGCTGTGGGTCCAGAGAACCCATGTAGGTATATTAGTGTATTCAGAATAGTGACGAAAGGAATTTAGAGGACAATTCTTTTCGGTTTCCCTATGAATGAGTTCTAATTAGGTACCTACTTAATATTATAGCTACAAAGAAACATGTCCAGCAAGATGTATTTTTTTTATGACAACTCCCGCAGTAGGTAGGGTACAAGCCCTGTGTCGCAAGGGACAAACATACAAGTCACGGACACAAAGTACATCCAGACTCGGAACAACAATTTGTGGATCACACAAAGTGGTGTCCCGTACACTCAACTCGACAGTTAACGTACTCGCCAGTTTTTCAAATTTTATTGAGTGGTTATTTAAAAGCCGCAACTGCAAGTCGGACCGCGCACAATGTAGGGTTCCGTAGTCTCCCCCATTCGAATAATGCGGCTTAAAAAGTAGGTTTTCTGTCGTTTTTGTTTCAGATTTACAACGTTATATCCACTTAATAATAATTTTCAATGGAATTTATACGAACATTTTGTTGCTTCTCATTTGATCAGTTGTTACTCGTAAACTTGTAAAGCCCACTTAACTGTGATAGATTTCTTTTCCTTTTAATTTTACTATATACTTATACTACTTAAGTGAATTTTTTTTCATACCCAACATCAACCACTTTTAGGGGGAGACACTTGACTCTAACAAAAATTTGCACTTTGAAGCTTAATATTTCACAAACGGATCTCTAAATCTAAAATGGTCTTTACGGTCCTAAACGTTTTTATAAGACCTATCCAATGATATCCCACACGATGGGGTAAGTGAGAAATGTTATTTCTCACATACCGCATCGTGTGGGATATCATTAGAAACCGGGCAAGAGTATGTCGGACCGCCTTAAATAATTGCATCAACAGAAGAGCGTATGTTCATGACGCTTACGCCCTTTTGTTGAGAAAAGCAGTTTTCGGCTATAACACAAAAAAAAAAAAAAAATCAAGATTTTATTCTTTTACTTTGTCGGCGTAAGTAATATGTGTCCGTGCATAATTACGGCATTCTAGCACTAACAGTCTCTGAGCTAAGCTGCAGACGAACGGATGGACAGACAAGGCGAAACTATAAGGGTTTCATTTTGCCATTTTGACTCCGCAACCCTAAAAAAATTATTTGTTCCTATCCCTAATTCGTTAATTTTATTTAAATACTATTCAGTTCACAAAATGTATTCGTTTTACATCTTTACTCTTGGTATTTTGTGCTATAGATGCATAACTATCTTCTAAAGTTACAAACTAGTCGTATATAAATTAATTATTAAATCAAACCCTTTGCTTTAAAATCCTGTTCACCACTTGAACCAAATACCGGAATCTATTTACATAAATACATTCTTAATTACGCAAACATTAGCACATTAGCGAAACATTGAAAATTATTACAACGGAACTATGATGAGGAACTTCAGAGCCATTACCAAACTAACCTGTACTCACGGGAAATAAGTTCATACCGCAAATTTGTAGAATAAGATGAAAATTTTAGATGATATATATAAGAGTTAGCTAAGACTTATTAAAGTCAGACTAATAAAATTACATTTGTACCTATGCCCAAAACAAAAAGAACTAAACTAAAAAATATAACGAAATATGAACTACAAAGACAAACTTAACATCCTTAAAGGAAAACAAAATTCCAGCACATCAACGAATTGTTCTGACTGTTTTTTTTTGTCTTAAAAAAAGATGACTCCCGCAGTAGGGTACATGCCCTGTGTCACGGGGGACTTTACAAACATACAAGTACACCCAGACCCGGAACAACAATTTGTGAATCACACAAAGTGGTGTATCGTGTGGGAATTAAACGCACGAACTCTTGGGTAGCAGTCGGACACACTCCCACCGCGCCACGGAGGCATTCCTATGTTTATGTCTATATCTCTGGTGTTTTATAAGCTTGGGCAACGTTTTTCGCGCTAAAACCTTCCCTGAAAAATAAGCAGTCAAGTCCGTCCGTCCATCCGCAGCTTAGCTCAGAGACTGTTAGAGCTAGAAAGCTATAATATTGCATGGATACACATATTACTTACGCCGACAAAGAGAAAGAGTAAAATCTTGAAAAACAATTTTTTTGGGGTACCTCCCCTATATGTAAAGTGGGGATGTGATTTTTTTTTCTCTATCGTTTAAGGTAATATACAGTCAGATAATATCATAAAATTCAGTCTTTAAAAAACGGATCCCTAAATCGAAAAATGGTCTTTTGAACCCCTATAAAGACCATTTTTGATTTAGGGATCCGTTTGTGAAATTTTAAGCCTTAAAGTGTAAATTTTTGTTAGAGTCAAATGTCCACCCCCCCCCCTTACCAACTAAATGGTTGATGTTGGGTATGTGAAAAAAATCACGGTAGTAGTATATAGGTATATAGCAAAAATAAAAGGAAAACTATCACAGCTAAGTAGGCTTTCAAGTTTCGTACAAATTCCATTGAACATTATTTTTAAGTATAATTAACGTTGTTAGCAGAAACAACAGAAAACCCCTTTCGCCTTAAGCCGCATTATTCGGTTGAAGGACTACGGAACCCTACATTGTACGTGACCAGACATGTACTTGCCCGGTTTTTGTACTGTTAACAACGTTAAGGAGGTTATTCTACTCAATATAAGAATAACACTTTTAATGAGTTCTCGTTTTCCATGACTCAATTTCCGTTTTATTAATATGCTAGAATGTACTTTTGACTTTTAAAAATAAATATTTAAACTATAGCTTGACCACAACCGCTGTGCCGCTCCTTAGGTATGCGCGGGGAGGCGGGGTGCGGGCAGGAAAGATCACGGACACACAAGAGTCTGTCGTCGTGTCGGATAGATCTGAAGATACCGAAGTACAATATTTTTGGCTCTGTATAGGTACATACTTATTATTTATACGCGGCACAGCGGTTGTGGTCAAGCTATAGTACAATTAAAAATTCTACACAACTCTAATTAAATAATCACAAGTCTGATACAATAAATAGTTCGAACAAGTCTTACCTAATGCCATTAAAGTTGGCGATACACTATTAAAAGCTCCCTGCTGCACCCTTCGAATATCCCCTGAAGATATGACTAGACCGTGCAGACCAACTCCTGCCAACTCAGCCACAGCAGCTGATGATAGAACTGTAACACTCCTGAGAGCACAGTCCAGAAGTGATATGGCTGTATTTTTGTTTCTTGCTTTCTCTTCTCGAAGATGACGGCCAATTATCTGTAAAGAAAAAATAAATGTATTCTTCTCTGCCTAATGGCTAAGGCAACGATCTCGCAATCGTGAGGTCGTGGGTTCGAATCCTGGCCATTATACTACCGACGTGAACCCACTGCTTTTTTTTTTTTGGCGGGAAAAATCCTGACGAACACCTCCACTATCCGGGAAAGACGGTGGAGGTAGTGTGGGGTTTGCACCCACTAAAAAACCCGCCGTGTATCTCCCGCCACCTTCGCGAACGTGCCGCCGGAATTTGTTATGCCGTCGGCGGCGCGGCGGCGGTTCGAATCCTACCCATTATACTACCGACGTGAACCCACTCCTAACACAAGCCATAGAGCTTAGCTGGAAGGGTTAACAGGATTGCTAGTAATTTGGGACCGCAATCCCACATTGCTAGTTATCTTTAAAAAAAAAAAAACATGCGTCTCTTCTTCATTTCATAGTTCGACAGGTTATTGCAATCTTATCGATAGCGATGGATGAATGTTTGTTGTTATATCACACTAAAAGTACTGATCGGATTTTGTAGTAATATACATAGTATACAGAATGATTTTTAATATACTAATAACCTCCCGCTCGTAGCTTCTTTACATTACACCAAATAACTTTGTAATATAATGTTAAAAAAAATACTAATTAACCCTTCATTACATACTACTTACTTTTGTCACACAACCATTTACAACACATCTGCGAGACCCCGGAGTAAATCGATGTTTTTTGTCAGGTTTAAGGCCTAAACCTCACAATAAACAATAATTTTACTCCAGTAAAAAGCCTGTAGCTGGTTTAAGGTCATAACTCCAAAAACAATTGGTATGTGATTAATGGTTAAAATATTAAATATTTTCCAAAACTGATATTGCAAAGCTATTTAGTGTTAAGAATCACTAGCATGAAAGATACAATAGGGCAATTTCTCGCCGGCGGCAGTGTAAACATTCACCGATCAACTAATAATTTATGCATCTCTTTCACGGGATATATTTCTATTGAAAGTTTTTTGAACGAGAAAATAGTTGATAGTTGCTTTCTCACCGTTGGTGCGACAGGTGTGCCTATAGACTATAAAATAAATATATCAATCAAGCAAAACGCTCGCTCTCTTCGAAGACGCAAAGCGGAAAAGCTAGTTATACAGGGTGTCTTAAAACGGTGTAACTGTTTTGAGAGTGAACGCGACACAAAAAATGCGGAGTGGGGTTAAGGGGTGAGGGAAAAGGAAGCGGAGTGGGGGCAAGATCAAAACCCCCAACCAAAAATGTAAGAACACTTATATTGTTGGTTGTCGATATGTCCTTACACGGGAGGGCAACGCTTGTTTGGCGTACAGGCATATTTCGAAAACAATAAATCGCTCATTCGCGTTTGACACCCATTTCGATTTAATTATGGATTGCCCAATATTGCAGAATGCGAGTAGCGAGTAGCGATTTTAACGTACATACTTTTGTAGATCCCGTGTAAACAAAAAAGATACAGATTTATATATTTACTAGCTGACCCGCGCAACTTCGTCTGCGTAAATCTTCCCTTTTTTCTTTTTTCTTCCTTTTTTTTTACAACATTTTTCATTGCTGCTCCGCTCCTATTAGTCGTAGCGTGATGTTATAACCTATAGCCTTCCTCGATAAATGAGCTATCCAACAATAAAATATTTTTTCAATGCGGCCCAGTAGTTCCTGAGATTATCGCGTTCAAACAAACAAACAAACTCTTAGGGGTATGAAAAATAGATGTTGGCCGATTCTCATAGATACCGGATAAGCACAAAAAATTTCATCAAAATCGGTCAAGCCGTTTCGGAGGAGTATGGGAACGAAAACTGTGAAACGAGAATTTTATATATTAGAGATATACATATTATAATTTGATCGCTGACCATTTTACACTGCCGGCGAGTACTCGCTCTATACTGCATCTCTTCTGTTTACATGGGATCTACATAAGTATAAGTACGTTTTTAAAGCGATCAAATCGCTACTAGCTACTTACTTTCTCGCCGTTGCGCGTTGGTGGGGCACAATCTGAATTTTATAGGCCTAATGCATCTGCATTAGGCCTATAAAATTCAGATTGTGCAAAAGCTAAATGAAAATGATTACATTCTGAGATTAAATTATATGAACATGCTGTTAAAGAGATTTGACAATTTTGACAATATTTTCTTCAGCGACGACAAACAGTCTTCATTTATAATAATATAATAATAATAATACCTTGGGGCAACGCACACAACGTCATTTGATCTCAAACTAAGCAGAGCTTGTACTATGGAAACCAGACAACTGATGAACGTACATAAATATTTCTAAATACATACATATTATAGATAAATCATCACACAAATTTTATCCTGGGTGGAGATCGAACCCACGACCTACGGCTAGCGGTCAGGGTCACTAACCACTGGACCAACAGGCCAGTGTGAAGTGAAACTTCTTTCTTTGTTTACATTTCGGTATCTTAATTACAATTAGTATTTATTTTAGCTATTGTTCGAAATTGTTTGATCGTTCTTAGACACCCTGTATTTATAGGTAAAATACAATAACAAGTTTCTCAGAAAATCATCTACGGAATAAACCGTATTTAGAAGCAATCAGACCCTTTCCAGAAATCCAATGAAACATTTATAAATTCCAGTGATTTGTGACAAGAAATGTTCCGCCCAGGAATTATTTAAAATGGATTCCGTTCTCAAGTAATGATATTCCGGCATCCAGTAAGGTTTAATTAAACACTAGTTGAACAGGATCCATTATTAATTAATGACAGAATTAATTACCCGAAAAATATTTATTTAATTTTGTAAAACGTAAAGTCGATTTTATTGAAGACATAAAATTAAACTTGAATTACGTAACGACTAATGAACGAAATTTCGCTGTTAACTTCTGATGCGATAAGAAAAGGTATTATAAGTTTAAAGCTTCTGTTTGTCTGTGATATCGAAGCTCTGGAATTGTTGGACCGATTACGATACGGATGATTAATGTGATGCGATGATTAATTGGGACGGTTTTTAGAAGGTTCGATGAAAATTAACGTCATTGAAATGTTCGTTATTGGTGAAGTAGAATTTGTAATTTTTGCCCACGACTTAGCCGGCGTTTTCTCGAGTTTCCTGAAAGCTTTTCTTACATTTTGTGATGTAGGCAAGCTACATCACATTTTTTTTTCTTTCTAGGTCCGAAGGCTTAAGCAGATTATTTTTTTTTAAATATCTAGTAATGTTAGGTTGTGGTTCCTACATTACTAGCAATTTTTTTAATCCTTCCAGCTAAGGTCAATGGCTAGTGTTGGAAGTAGGTTCGCATCGATAGTATAATGGGTAGGATACGAACTCGCGATCTAACGATAGCTAGTTCGATGGTTATTAGGTCACCGCCGCCGCCTAAATTTCAAATATAAAGCTTGCTTGTATTGCTTGTATAATCCAATCTAATACATAAAATTAAATCAAACTGGATTAATATTGACTGTCTCTATCAGCTCTATAAAAGTTGGCAATATTAAATCATTCCTCTTCTCGTCAGCAATTAAAAGCTCAAAAGGCCCTTTACAAAATTTAGATAGCCAATATCTATTTTTAAAGACCACAAACCTTATTAGATTGAAAAAGTCTTCCCACAGCTTTTGGATGATTCGACAAAAAGTTTTATTGTAATTAGTTCAATGATTAGTGAAAAATCATGGAATTTCAGTTAAAAATATCTAGTGAAGAAGTAAGGAGACGTCTTTATTCTAGAAGACACGAGAAATCGAAAGTGATCAATCTTGAGGTATAGTCCTACCAACTTGAACCCACTCCTAACACGAGCAATTTAGCTTAGCTGGAGGGGTTAACAGGATTGCTAGTAATTTGGAATCCACAACCTAACATTGCTAGTTATCTTTAAAATAATGGAACTTTGATCTATATTTCTTTTGTTTATATATTTTATTTCTTTAACATGTTTCAGGAATACGCCAAAAGAGTTCCATCGACATACAGGTCCCCATTTCCTCTCCATCAAGTTTTTTCCTTGCAGTAGAGCGAAATGATTCCTTTCATAATTATTAATAACAATCAAGCTAGAAATAAGAAAAAGTTCTCAGAGTTGGCCACAAACAATATATTGAAGGGGTCAAATACGAAGGTATTATGGCGATCGTATTTGTACAGCGTAGATGGACGTTGATTCTGATATCATTTCTTTCAGAGCTCTTACTATTGTTTGATGGCAAATGATTTCATTTCTGGAATAGTTATCTATAGGGCACGACAGGCATCAGGAACATGAGGTTAGGCAGGGAACACTGAAGTGGTATGCATACTATTAATTTTCCTCTACGGCTTGTTTACTGTTCTGTTTGCATTTTTGTACTAAAATACCTTCTCCGTGGCGATGGTGGGTAAAACTGAGTTAGAAATTAGGTAGATGGTAGCAAAAACAGCAATTGTTCGTCTTAAAGAGTTCAGAGTATGTGTCAGTATAAGGTAGCTATATATATATTCTTGTTGCCCAATGTATCTGTCTGCCCGAATTTGACCTAGGAAACATTTGATTAAACCTCGAAAAGGGTAAAATTTGACCCTGTCATACTCATGGCAAATCTAAGAATTTATAGTCATCAAAAGAAGCATTCAAAATAAAAGATTTGACGACTCTCAGTAGTAGCTGTGTATTGCAAATAAATTTATATGAAATATTTTGATGTTTCTTTAAAAATACATAACTAGACTATACCAACCTGACGCGGACTACCTATATAATAATAATATATAATAATATTTTTTTTCAGATTTCTCATAATTTGATACACCCATAATATTGTTAGCAGTACAATGGCGAGCTTACCAACTAGTGTTAGTCATAATTAATAAAAACTAAGTGGTAGGTCCGGGTGGACAACCCGATGGTGTTGGGCGCTCACTATACGACTGCGTGCAACCGTATCCAGCATCGAAGAGTCCCACCGGTCCAACAGCACACGTAGGACGAAGCTTGCTCTTCTCATATGCCTATACAAGGCTATGTAAGAAAAGCAAGTTAGTGAGAGAATAAACTCACTCTCATGAGAACATTGAATCTCAGCTTGAGCGTTGACACGCAGTTCTGGTTTACTATTTCAAAATCCGTCTACATAGCCAACACAAGCCATGCAAAAAGAATGAATTTAAAGCACGTTTACATCGCAGCACGTCGTGCTTCGTCGCGGCACGTTTGCAAGCATCAGTTTACGTTTGAATCGTATTTTTCCACAACTTAGGCAAGAATACTAGCCATTTGACACAGTGGGAGAGCGTACGTTTGGTACAAGAGATTTCGGTTATGATTCAAGAACAGGCGTTATCCATAAATATTTGTTGCAAATCAGAGTATGCTTTTTGTTCATAATTTTTTTGGTGGAAATTTCTTTAGCGGCTTTGTGCACTTTTTTTGGTATCGGTGTAAAATGTTAAACTTGCGTCAGGATCACGTGACCGGTCACATGTAAATTTCGGCGCATCTACAATTTTCTAATAGCTCAGGTGGGAAATTGGGCGGTCTAGAAACCAGAAAACGCCGATTTGAGTCGTAACGATATTTTTTTTCTGTTTTTTAGGGTTTTTTAAACTTTTTTTTTACGTTTTTATATTTGTGATTAAATATTTTTGATTTCATTGTCATGTCCTTGTCATGGTCATTTTTTAAATGTTATGTTTGTGTACGATAGCGCAATGTATGAATATTGTATTTAACCACCTAAATTACTTTTCTACTGATAATAATAAAAAAAAAAATCCGTAACCATTTCAAAATTCTGCCTGCACTTTTTTTGTTTATAGTCCTTCTACATACTTAAAGACGAGCATAGCAAAGTGTTTTAAGGTGTTTTTTAGTGTCCATATGAAAATGAAATCATCTCGGTGGAAATCATAAATTATTTGTATTTTAATTATTACTTTATTAATATTACATTTTTGTAGTAGAGTATACTACGGATAATTTATTAACAAATTAAATGAAACTTAATAGAATGAAATCGCAAGAACTGAAATGAAAACTCCAGACAATTTGTTACAAATCGCTGAAAGAAAATAAATAAATGACTAGAGAGCAACCGTTTCAAAGAGTTCATAAATTAAAGATCCGTCTGTAGAATATTTTATTCTAGCTCAAACGAAATTAGAACATCTTGAATTAATTGTCTTAGTCTGAACATTGAAATTACTTTAATCAGTTACAAAAATGTATAAATTCTTAACTTTAATAATTTGGGGTATATAAATTCTCCATACCTGCTCAAAATCACTTGAAAAAACTTTAGGTAGGTATAAAATTATATAGGTAAAAAACTTTTTATTTTATAAATTTTAGGTAGGTATATCTCTTATCCAAATTATTGGATGTAATCTTCTAGCCTTTTTTTGTGTGTATTTTTTGTTAATAACACTTCATCTCTTTTTGGTCCTATTAATCTTAAATTACTTCTAATTTTTTTTTTTGCAATAAAAACAATAATATAATAATATATCTTGGGACAACTCACACAACGCTATCTGATCCCAAACTAAGCAGAGTTTGTACTATGGTAACAAGACAACTGATGAACATACTTATATATTTCTAAATACATACATATTATAGATAAATTACACCCAGACGCTCATCCCACAAGTTTTATCCTGGGTGGGGATCGAACCCACCACCTCTTGCGTAGCAGTCGGATATACTCCCAACGCGCCACAGAGGCAGTCACAAGTAATTAACTGACTTCAATCACAGTTGATTTGCTGGCACTTATTGAGGAGTTTCGTGGTCTGTCTCCGAAACTCATCATCAGAGCTTTACGAAATTTATTTGGGACCAATTCGGAGTAAACCTCTTTCGAACGAAAAAATAGTTATATGACGGAGTTATGACTTAACAAACATAAAAAAAACATCCGATAAAACCTTATCCTTTTTGAAGTCTGTTAAAAATTACCATATTCCTTAAGTCTTCTGACCTCTTTTTTTAATACCTAACAATTGGTATCTTTTCCTGTCTCCACTGCTGTATATTTTTTACTAGCTGTCCCGCGGAACTTCGTCTGCGTAAACTTTCCCAGTTTTTGCAACATTTCCCATTGCTGCTCCGCTTCTATTGGTCGTAGCGTGATATCATAATAGCCTATAGCCTTCCTCGATGAATTGGCTATCCAACAGTGAAAATTTCAATTTTGATTCAGATTATCGCGTTCAAACAAACAAACTCTTCAGCTTTCTAATATTAGTACAGATATATTTTCTATTTTACCAAAAATTGGTATCTGAAGTAATCTTAAATTATTTCACAGAGAATTTTACAATCGTACCAACTATGTCAACTCATAGCAACGATCATCTCAATTCTATCTCATTTACAATTCTATTACACCAACACATAGTAGTGGTCCAAACCGAAGCACAATTCACTTGTAGGGAGCCGTTCAGTAAACAAAAGCTATCGATTGGCAGGTGTGTGAGTCGACGAGACTTTGAGTAGGGTTGGTGATCACACCCTTCGAGATCTTGACGTCAATAAACGTCTTACCGTGTAAGTGTTAAGTGCCTTTGACCGATTATGAAGAAATGAGGGATTTATGAAATATGGAAAAGGTTGCGAATACATTTTTCTTTTGCCTTTTTGGTTTTCTATTTTCACTTATGTATATTGGATTTTCAGTCTCGTTTGCGGGTAATTTAGTGATGACGCTGGCAGATGTAGGTAGTCTTTCTTGAAAAAAATTTTCTTGGAGATTTTTGTTTGTAACGGTATTTGCACATTTTGATGCTTTTCAAACGTCTACGCCAAAAGGGGGATTGCCCCAATATTTCGTAATATATTTGTAGAATACAATTTTTTGGCACATTTTACATACCAAATGACTTGATAGATTTCATCATGTGTCATTGGATTCGTCTCAATAGTGTAATTTTTCATTTAATTATTTTGCACCTGGTTTTCGGAACGTAGTTTCCTATCACACATTTTTATTTTTGTGTGATTAGAAACTACGTGATAAGAAACTAGACGGAAAAAGTGTAAAATTTTGATATTGATCAAGAATCTATTATTTATGATTAAATAAAGCCAGAATAAAAGAAAGTTGTTTTATTTATATTGTTTGTAATTTATTTGAAATTTGTACCTAATGTTTATTGTACCTAGCAACTGACTATGAGTAATATATGAGTGAAAAATCTTAATTTGAATAATTGTTAAAATTCATTAGAATTTTTTTTTAAAATCATTATTCAATACAAACACAAAAATGATAAAGCCGATATAGCAAAAGGAACTAAGTTCCAACCGAGTGTCTATAAGACACCACTGTCTTTTTTTTTTCTTCAAAAGTTTCTGGTTTTACTTTAGAATAATCTAGGTTTAAAAATTATTGACTTTTCGTAAAACCCATGATACGATTTAATATCATATGCATAGATCTGGAGATTACCTATGTTACATTTAATTTTCATTGCATTTTCGTTACACCAAATAAAAAGCGATAATAAGGTACCATTAATAAAATTACTAAGATAACTGGTTTAAAAGAAATTCGTTTTGATAGATACAAACAAAAACTCAGAATCTATTGTTAGTTATACCTTTTTAATACAGATAAAAGCTTCAGACAGACCTCAGATCAAATACACTCAACTGTTTAAACCCAAAATTTGCATAAAAATCTATATTAAACAGTCCCCTTAAATCTTTGTTCAACCAATTGTAGAAAAGAAAAAGGCCCAAAGATAAATATACCACTGAATTTTGGACAAACCAGTATTTAAACACAGAAATAAGGACTCAAACGAATTTGGAAAATTCAAACATATGTCTGCAGAGCCTTTGTAAATAAAAAGTTGATGTACTGTATAAATAGGACTGTATTATCATTTTAAAAGTCCATGACACATGGAACGGTCGAAAGTACACGTGTTTACGTTATGTAGATACATAATCCTTTAGTTAAGGGGCCTTTTGTTTGGTATTTTGATAGCAAACAAGCTTATTGGGCCGACTGCTTGGGTAAATAGTTGCCGCTGGCTATGAACTGTAGCGACACCACAGGTCACACTGGAACATATTTAGAAGAAAATCTTTGCCTTAAAGCCATAAACTAATGTAGATCGGAATATTGCAAGTGAATCTAAGGCAACGCTTTCGCAATCGTGAGGTCGCGGGTTGAATCTTACCCATTATACTACCGTGAACCCACTCATAACATAATCCATTGAGCTTAGTAGGATTGCTAGTAATGTGGGACCATTGATATATATATTGTACCTACTTTATGTACCCACTGAGGCTGATTTTGGGCTATTTCATGTTTCAACTTTTTGATGATACAATTTGCATCAGTCCTTTAACATGGTGTATAGTATATTAGTGGCAGCACCTTACCCCCATATCTAGTTTATAAACATTAAAACATTGTAAAATTGGCAATTTGAAAAGACTGGCCACGAGTTTTTATTGCCAGGTACTTTTCTCCGGCTTTACCTATTGTTTGCGAACTTGGCATTACATGTAGACACAAGAGTTTATTGCATCCTAAGAATTTTGAATTGAATTGAACCAAAATCCCACATTGATGCATTTCTAGTTATCTTTAAAATTATAAGTACCTACTACAATTACCATCAGTCCTCTATCACGGTGTACAATATTTAAGGAACAGCAGTTGATAAACAAACATGCAACTTGAAAGGTTTTGTAACAAGTTTTTAGTGCTTTCTTCTTTACATCGGCTTTACGGCAAAAGATTTTGCTATCTAAGCAATTTTAGAATTCATTTGTGTTTGGGGTTGAGATGCTAGGGCCACGGGGTCCAAGTGCTCGCCTTTTATTCAAAGATATTTCACAGCGTCTTATCAGTGCATCTCGTGACTAGAAGGCTGGCTTTTTTTTGCACAGAGAATAAGCATTGCCATACAACGTGGCAATGCTGCCAGCCTTCTGGGTGTTATACCAGTTGACATCGAACAGGAGGAATTCTTCGACGCCTAAACAGGTTGTGACTCCCTTTTTATGTAATCTTTTTTTTTGTAGTTACTAGGTAAGTTGTAAATAATGTTAAGAGTTTGTATAGAATTAGTTCGTAGGGCAATCAATTGAATAATTTAATTTGTATTTAAAACGTCTTAACTTTTATAGTTTTGAAGATGTTTATTTAGATTTTATTTGCGATTAAATGAAAAGAGAAGCAGGTTTTAAGCTTGATTGTAAGCTTCCCGCTAGGCCATAACATCATCAACATTACCCAAATCTGAGTGTCACCGCACTGCACTTCTCTTTCTTATATATTAGTTCGTAAGTCTCATTTGACTAGTAATTACTATTGCATATACTCTTAAAAAACCAAAAAAACACCTTTTTATTGATACACTGACTTTATTTTTGCAAGATGATTCGATGGCATTAATTCTTCAATACGTTAGCAAAAGATTCTAAGAATTCAAAAGAAAAATAAAGACAACGTTGGTCAGCGATGTCCGTTCACGGTCCGCTTCCTTTATCCTCGTAGTTTTATTTGTTCTATGACGATGTTCATTGATTGGAAGTTTATTTGTTCTATTGTTTTCTGTGACATGTTGTTTTAGATCGTCTGTTTATGTTTTGTCCTTAGTTATGCAGCTAAATGTTGCGTTGTTGCGGTTGTTTTCTGCAGTTTTAAACAGCTACAAATATTACGATCTCCACTTGTCGCAACAATTAGAGCCATATCCAGAATAAGTTCGATTCGCGAGAAAATAAAATAAAATGGGATACGTAGGATATTTCAATTTGTCTGCCTCTGTGGTGTCGTGGGAGCGTGTGCATCTGCTACGCAAGACGTCGTGGGTTCGATTCCCACCGAGGTTATTTTTTGTGTGATAAGCACGATTGTTTATTCTATCTCGGTGTGATTTATCTATATTTTCTGGCTGGGTGTATGTTTTTTTTTAAAGATAATGATGAGATTTTTAATGACTAGCAATATTGATTTGTGGTCCCACATCACTAGCAATTCTAACTACCCACCCTATAAGCTAAAAGCTAGTGTTAAAAGTAGGTTCACGTCGCGTCGGTAGTATAATGGGTAGGATTCGAACCCGCGACCTCACGATAACGAGACCGATGCCTTATTCATAAGGCTACCGCCGCTTTTAGAGATATATACATAAGTAGGTTCATCAGTTGTTTATAGTATAAGCTCTGCGTAATTAGGAAACTGATGGCCTTGTGTGAGTTACTCCAGATCTTTTATTAGTTACTAGCAGGGGGCTGGGCAACTTCGTCTACGTAAATTGTACCCATTTTTGAAACATTTTTCATTGCTGCTCCGCTCCTATTGGTTGTAGCGAAATGTTATGTAGCCTTTAGCCTCAATAAATGGGCTATCTAACAGTAAAATATTTTTTTTAAATTCGGACCATTCAAACAAACAAACTCTTCAGCTTTATAATATTAGTATAGATTATTTAACCAGCATTTTTTAGATTTCTTAGTTTTAATATATTTACCTGCAGTGCAGTATGATCGCCGGCGCACCGCAGAGTGTGTGGCAGGTCGCAGGAGCACTCTGCGGCCGGGCGCGCGCTCAGCATAGGGCAGCGCCATTGCGCGTGCGCCGCGACGAACCACGCGCATAGGATGCACACCGCGCGCGTTACCCACATTCTGTTGACAAAACAAATAGTTCAATGAGTACATAAACATCGTCTACTAACCAATTTTGATTACAGTGGCCATTCTCCTCAGAGACTAGTCAACTACGCGGGAGATATTATAGTGCACAAGTGTATGCGCAAATACAAGTGCAATCTCTGTTCCCTCACTCTAATAGTCCGGTGGGACGAAAATCCTAAACGACCGGAGAAAGATTGGGCGCAGGACCGACGGCTTAACGTATTCTTCGAGGCACGGAGGGTGTGACAAATTTCGAAAACGATCATCCATCTATGGACCGGCAGTGCTTAACCTCGCAGATATCTCAATCTGAGTCTTTAATCACGTTCTTTTCTCCTTTGTCGCGGCAAGCCCGTGCGTGTACCTACTCAAAGATGTCCGCAGCACATGCGCTTTGACGCATTTCTACGCGCAGCTCTCGACAAGATGTGACAGTTCGCATGGACTTGCCGCGAAAACGGAAAATAAGAACGTGAATAGGAACTCCGCTCGGTCGCTCGGTAAGGGACAACTTTCGAACTCGATTTGAAATATTATATATGGAAATAAGTTTTTTTTTTATACAGCTAAATAGAGAGACGAGCAGTTAGTAAGCCTGTTAGTAAGCGTCAATGTAGCCCATAACAGTATCAGTGCCACCCGAATCTTTGTTTGTCATAGATCTGACTGTCTCCGCACCGCCCTCTTCACTTGAGACATTACTTAGTAATTACACTCGCAACAGTGCCCTTCAACCGAAACAGTAATGTGTTGGCATCACTATTTCACAGAAGAATAACTATCAGTTATTATTCCGGTGGGGCGGAACTAACAAGACGTTAGAGCTACCGCCGGTAAAAAGCAGTCTTAAGGGTATTTATTTTTTGACTAATAGCTCTGACAGTTACCTGACTATAGAGGGTATATTTGCTCAATATAACTCTCCCAAGATAATCGCGTGAATAATTGAAGGTCTACCCGTGACCACGGCCGTTGCAATACGGTCGAAACGTCGGGCAATAAACAAGGTATTTTATCTTAAATTATTCACGCGAATAAGACCCGTAGCAGAAATAATTTTATAATGTGTACGAATCGCGAAAGTTTATCAACATTTATAGCAAACCGATACGGGCCGGAGTTTGTAAACAGTCTACCCGTGACCACGGCCGTTGCAATACGGTCGAAACGTCGGTCAATAAACAAGGTATTTTACCTTAAATTATTCACGCGATTAAGACCAGTAGTGTATATAATTTTATAATGTGTACAAATCGCGAAAGTTTATCAACATTTAAATAATATTGTGTTGTTGTCTTTCAGTAATCGCAACTAATTGAACCTGATTCATCACATCTTATTGAGAAAACTTGTGGAATTAGGGCCTGTCAAATCTATTGATATTTTCTGTACAATTCGATCAACAATAACAACAAACCAAATATTAGGTGTAAATGTAACTCTATCTGTCATAAACATATTCGCGCTTAAATCGCTCAAAGGAAAAATGGCGGCAAACTGACCTATCATTATTTATCCAGCTCCGCGTTTAACATATAAAAATACTTGAAATACATGCAATTAAAGTGTTGTAACAATAAATACTTGACCCTGGCAGAAATTTTAGACTGCCTCGGTGGCGCGGTGGAAGTGTATCCGATTGCTACGTAAGAGGTCCTGGGTGCGATTCCCACCCGGGCACCAATTTGTGTGATCCACAAATTGTTGTTTCGAGTATCGGTGTAATTTGTGTCCATGACTTGTATGTTTGTGAAGTCCCCCGCGATACAGGGCTTGTACCCTTATCGGCAGGAATTGATTTTATTAAAAAAAAAAAAGATTGCCTTTAAATAGGCTAGATTGTCATAAATTGAAGCGGCGGTAGCCTAACGGTCTCGCAATTGTGAAATCGCGGTTTCGAATCCTACCCATTACACTACCGACGTGAACCCACTCCTAACACAAAACTTTGAGTTGTTGGATCCACAATTGCTAGATAACTTTATAAAAAAATACGTTTCAAAAAACCGCTGACCCGACTTAGATGATTTGGTATGGACATAGTTTGAGTCCCGGGAAGAGACATGGAGTAGTCTTTTATCAGAATAACCGGTATTTATAAGGGGGAAGCTGTGGGCGAAAATTAAACTAAATCTGAACCAAAATATATTCCTGAAAAGTATTCAATATGCTTGTTAAGAAAATTATCTTTATCTTGTCGGGGTGTCTGACTAAAAGTAATATTATTATTATTATTATAAGCTCTCCTATAGTAGCTACAATTATATTAAATTACTAGCTGTCCCGCAACTTCGTATGCGTAAATTTTCCCCGTTTTTGCAACATTTCTCATTGCTGCTCCGCTCCTGTTGGTCGTAGCGTGATGTTATATAGCCTATAGCCTTTCTCGATAAATGGGCTATCCAACAGTGAAATATTTTTTCAATTCGGATCAGTAGTTCCTGAGATTACTGCGTTCAAACAAACAAACTCTTCAGCTTTATAATATTAATATAGATATGTATAAAATTAGAACGCAACTTTCATGCACATAACAATAGAAAATGTAAACGATTCTATTAATATTAACATAAAGTAATAAGTACCTAATTAACAAATAAGTTATTACAAAATCTACTATTATTCCATTTTGATCCTACATAACAAAGTGGACTAGACAAAAAGTCACAAAATTGTCAACTCTCACTAAAGTTGTGAGAGTAGGTGTGGGCATTAGTGTCACTTAAGAGGCAATTTCGGTCATAACGTGGTACTTGCACGAATCGCTGCGTGCGTATGCTTGCGACGTAATGGGACGTTTCACTGAGTGACGACTGGACGGGCGACGGGGATAGGGAACAATATATAAGCGATTGGCGGTTGCTTAGGAGACGAGACTTATTTTTACGGTTTAAGACATTTATTTCTCAAAAAAGAATTACATTCGCTTACATTGAGAAATTTAGATATGTATAAAATTTGTTAGCAATATGATATAGATAGTGTTTACGTAAAATATGAACATTTTTTTTTTCATCTACCCACACTTTCATTTATTAATCCAACTGCGAGAAATCTCTCAAGACATGGTATTTTAAATTCTTTTTGAACAGTGTGAAGGATTGTATGCCCTTGATATCAGTAGGTAATTTATTATATAAACGTGCTCCTTCAAAACAAATTTTTTTTTTTCCGTAATTAGTTCGAGGTAGTTGTACGCTTATTTTTAGAAAGTCTGAACACTATAAAATACTAAGGATACAGAAGATAACCTTTATAAGTACCTCGTTCGAGTGACACATATATAGACATCGTTCACAGTCACGGAATTACAGACCATTTCAGATTACTTTGTTCGGAAGCCGTCTTAAGGCTTTGTGTCCGTGAGTGAGTCCATTTACGAAGGTTATGGAAATACTTTTAGTATTTTGTGTATATACAAAGAATAATGTAGATACATTTTGTAATCTAAATGTTTGTATAGGCTCCCCATATAAAGAACGGGTATGGAAAATCCTTAAAAAACGGTTTTCTGTAAAGTCAGTTTACGGACGATAATTTTATGTAATAACGTCATAAGGTTTTTTTGCTTTTTTATTTATTTCCAATTGTACCGGTCGTCATAACAAAAACATTATACACAACCACGCCTGTGACAGCTTTAGTGGACCCGGGCGCAATATTTCAGCTTATCAGCAGGCGGAACGAACGTGAGCGGTGTCATCATACTTTTTCGTGATGACCGGCTGGTCATCGATTTATTAGACGTTATCACGTCAAAATAACTCTTTTATTCGTAAACAAAACACTAATTTAAAAAATATAGCATCATTACAACGTTAAAGAACATGTATTTAAGTGGTTCTAAAGAAAAGATCCATAAAGAAAATAATAAAGCAAACACAGCAAGACAACACAAGAAAACATTAAAAAATAAACAATAACTTTATTTGCTATTAAAATACAAACAAATATATATTAAGGAATACCCTCAAAATACTTTAGGACATTAACATTAATAGAATAACGTTACAATCAGTAATAAAAGCGATATTTGTGTTTGTTTCAAAGAAAGTCACGAATTGGAATAACAAACACCAAACCGGGTATACCTATTGTCCCGATTGTCCTCTGTGAAAGATTCCAGCTATTTATCACAGCAAGTGAAAATGAACTCCGTAACTCTTGCAAAAATCGTACTACGCTCGTGTATAGCCTTCGTATAGTAAAAGTAATATGGCATATAAAAAATTACTACAATAAACTATGCTTTTGTTCAAACAAAATCAATAAACAATAAAATACTAACATTTAAACTTTCGCGTTGCATGATTATAACTATTTATTATACGGGAATTAACGCTCATTGTTTACCTTAAAATTGCTTGACGTTTCGACCGGGTTGCACCGGCCGTGGTCAGTCCGCTTGTGACCACCTGGTCGAAACGTCAAGCAATTTTAAGGTAAACAATGCGCGTTAATTCCCGTATAATAAATAGTTATAACAATAAAATAATTATAAAAAAAAAAATGTTAGGTGGCAGTTTCAAATGCAAAGCTCATGAAAAATCTAGCAAAAACACGACTTGACCCAAACCAACTAGGTAGTTACTTTACAGTGACCAGATAATTTACTATTGGTAGTTATAGTCACAAAGAAATTTGTTATGGATGTCACTGCCTTATTCAACTTTATTTCTTGTATTTTAATTCAGCATACGCCTACGAAGCGCTAGTTTTAAAGCAATATTACGAAAACTAATTATAACTAATCTAATCTCGTAAATAGTGGCGCGGCGGTAGTATGTGCGACTGCTATGCGAGAGGTCGTGGGTTCGATTCCTACACGGGACACCACTTTGTGTTATTCACAAATTATTGTTCTGAATCTAGGTGTACATTGTGTCCGTGACTTGTATGTTTGTAAAGTCCCCCGCGACACAGGGCTTGTACTCTACGGAGGGAGTCGTTTAAAAAAATAAAATATATGGTATAGAAACTAACGCCACATATGCGTATCATGAATTAAAATATGCTTTTGTTAAAACAAAATTATTAATCAATAAAAAACTTATAAAAAAATATGTTAGGCGGCAGTTTCAAATGCAAAGCTACCAAAAAAATACGACTTGGCCTAAACCAACTAGGTAGTTATTTTACAGTGACCAAATGTTTATAAACTTTCGCGATTCGTACACATTATGAAATTATACATATTACGGATCTTAATCGCGTGAATAATTTAAGGAAAAATACCTTGTTTATTGCCCGACGTTTCGACCTATTGCAACGGCTGTGGTTACAGTGACCAGTTATTTTACTATTGGTAATTATAGTCATAAAGACATTTGTTAAGGTTGTCACTGCCTTATTCAACTTTATTTCTTGTATTTTAATTCAGCATACGCCTACGGAGCGCTAGTTTTAATGCAATATTACGAAAACTAATTATAAAATCTAACTAATCTAATCTCCAATCGTGACTGCCTCGGTGGCGCGACGGTAGTGTGTTTGACTGCTATGCGAAAAGTCGTGGGTTTGATTGAACACCACTTTGTGTTATTCAAAAATTATTGTTCTGAATCTGGGTGTACATTGTGTCCGTGACTTGTATGTTTGTAAAGTCCCCCGCGACATTTGGCTGCGGGAGGTAACTGTTTTTTACCCGACTGCAAGGAAGTGTTATGTTTTTCGCGCTTATGTTATATAATATTCTTTATTACCTCATATCTTTCAAACCACAAGACGGATGTAAATAGTTAAGACGTCGTTAGATTTGTCCCGACCGCCCAAGTGCTCTTAGTTATAAAATAATCATTTTTTTCGAATACCGCAATATGGGTATCATCTTAAAGGGTTTATCGTAAGCTTTTCAAAAAGGTGTAACATGAGCATTCTTTTTTCAATTATTAATACTTGACAATAGCTGTAATAAAAGTTAGTGATTACATCGGCTACATCCTAGAACCACTAAAAAGTATTAAATAAAAAAATACATTAAAAAAATATGGAAATCCACCTGCACAAAAAAAAAGGCCAACAAAATGCCCTACATAATATGTAATATCATGCTGTCGGAGGCACAATACTATGTTCATCGCGATTCTTTAATGCCTCCAACAGCATGATATTACATATGTAGGGGATCTTGTTTGCATCTTTTTTGCGCAGGCGGGTTTTTTATTTATTTTTTTATTTACTATACGAAATTATTACTTTCATGCTGAATTACCTAGTTCATTTGTGTATCGGCTAAAAGAAAGACGCGGTACATTTCCCACCGCGATTAATCATTACAGCTTTAGCTATGAAATGAATCAAACCTAGCCTTTGTAATACCTACTTTGATTATTGTCCTGAACCTTTCTTTTGTAACATGTAGGTATAACGTGAAATATTAATTTAATGGCCTCTGTAGCGCGGTGAGAGTGTGTCAGACTGCTACGCAAGAGGTCGTGGGTTTCATTCCTATACGGGACACCACTTTATGTGATCCACAAATTGTTGTTCCAAGTCTGGGTGTACTTTGTGCCCGTGACTTGTATGTTTGTAAAGTCCCCCGCGACACAGGGCTTGAACCCGTCGGAGCCGTCTTTTACAAAAAAAAACATTGAATTTTATGTAAACCAATCTTGAAGTACTTCCTATGGCTATAGGTACTTACCTATAGTCACAGCATGTAATTTTTAGGGTTCCGTAGCCAAAATAGCAAAAATAGAACTTATAGTTTCATCATGTACGTCTGTCTGTCCATCCGTATGTCACAGGCATTTTACCCAAAAATGTATATAGTTTAAGGATGAAATTCGTAGTAAAGATGTTACATTATTTGACAGGTCTTTTAAGAACATTTTAAGGTTTCTAAGAAACTAATTTGATTAAGTGATTATTTTCTGAAATAATCGCTCTGAAAATTGCACAAATTGTTCCACCCCACCTTATATTTTAAACCGTATGGCCAACAAATATGATAAAAATATACCGCTAACGTAAAGGTAACGCGTAATAAATAGGCACCTTCAACTAAAATTATTTTCAACATGATATTGGCGAAAAACTGCGCTTCTCAACAAAAGGGCGCAAGTGCCATAAACATACGCTCTTTTGCTAGTGCACCTTTTTTAGAGCATATTTTTATATGTAGTGCATTTCTTTCTAATAACAGCTGCGGAACCCTACACTGAACATGATCCAATGCTCTTCCCCGTTTTTTGTATTTTTGAGTCCGCAATGATATGTAAAATAAAACATTTGTGTCGGGACTACGCTGGTAAAAAATAACTAAAATATGGGCTTAGTAAAAAATAGCACAGGTTAAGGCAGTCATGGGCATATTTAGGTACCTCACATAACTTAGGTAATCTTGTACTATTTATGTTCATATTTTTAACATTTTTTTCCCTAACAAGCATCCCAATTATAACTTAATAAGATTCTTACTAAAACTTCGAAACAAAAGAGAGCTACATTATATTCATTTTCATATCTACATCCACGACATCGCTAATACCGCTCTAAGCTATAATTATTTTCCTTTGACGTCGTTACTATTTTAATATGCTTTCCATTGGGAAATGCAAATGGTACTTACAGAAAAAGTACATACTGCATCTGTTATGAGTTATGAGATCACATATGATAGAGATACAATGCCTATGCAATCCATACTAATATTATAAATGTGAAAGTAACTCTGTCTGTCTGTCTGTCTCTCTGTCTGTCTGTCTGTTACGCTTTCACGCTCAAACTACTGAACCGATTTAGATGAAATTTGGTATGGAGATAGTTTGAGTCCCGGGGAAGGACATAGGATAGTTTTTATCGCGATAACCGACATCCACGCGGGCGGAGCCGCGGGCGAAAGCTAGTACACAATAAGTGTCGGACCTGTTGGTCTAGTGGCTTAGCAGTCAGGATCACTAATCCTGACTGCTAAGCCGGAGGTCGTGGGTTTGATCCCCACCCAGGGTAAAACTTTGTGTGACGAACAAGATGGTTTATTCTGTGTCTGGGTGTTATTTATCTATAATATGTATGTATTTAGAAATATATACGTATGTTTATCAGTTGTCTGGATTCCGTAGTACAAGCTCTGCTTATTTTGGGATCAGATAGCGTTGTGTGAGTTGTCCCAAAATATTATTATTATAATAAGGTCATCGGATATGGGACCATAAATAGCATGGGTTTAAATTTCAGAACACATAATTTTCATTGAAAGCCTTTTATTTTATTTCTATTAAATAATGGTTGTATGTAAAGTCGGTTTACGGACGACAATTTTACGTGATAACGTCATAAGAAAACATTGATGACATTATAATTAACTACCATGCCTGTGACAGCTTTAGTGGACCTGGGCGCATGCGCCTGCATGCACGGCCACTGCCACAATACTTCAGCCGATCAGCAGGCAGAATCACCATTCGCGTTACTTAGCCACCAGTCAATAACGTTAATGCTTAGCAACAAATCAATAATGTGACCGTTGCTTAGCAACCAATCAATAATGTGACTGTTGCTTAGCAACCTATCAATAATGTGACCGTTGCTTAGCAACCTATAAATAATGTGACCGTTGCTTGGCAACCAATTAATAACGTGACCGTTGCTACGTGACACTTTATCGTGCGTGCACCGCTTCATCGAAGTTTATAAGACGTTATCATGTCAATAAAAAAACAAGTAACTCGCTCTACCTTTAAAGTATAATAGACATTCGTAATAATAGGAAAGGAACTATAATTGTCTGTTTCACGTTTTCACGCCGAAACTCCTGGGCTGATTCTAATAATATCTGGTATAGAGAACTTGAAGTCTGAGGAGTGACGAATAAAGAAAAAGAATACATTTTATCACGGTAACCCACAACCGCACAAGCGGAACCGCGGGAAACCTAGTAATCAATTTTGTTTGACATTTAAAGTACTTAGGTACTTAAATATACACATTAACGCCATTAAAATACGAAATAATAAATTTCAATCGTAGTATATCAAAGTGAAAATTACAGCTAAAATCCATGTCATAAAAAACTCATTTTCACTGTCACTTAAATATTCGAAAAGAAATTTGTCTCAGATTTTCAAATCAAGACATCAAAGAAATGTCACTCAAGTATTTATAAGGTGCCTGGGACGTTCGTCGTATATCATTTTGTCATTTTTATTTTAAGTACAACCCTTAAAAGATGATTGGTGTGACAGGTACAGGTGAACGGAAAAGTGTAAGTAGATTACCGTTGAACGTTTTTTGGTAAATGGCTTGGTTTCATTTCGATAAAGAAGAATCATTATATTTAACATCAGCTGACTGCCCGGGCTTCGCACGGATGTCATATAGCTGTTTATACCTTGAGTTACATTATTGTAATTTTCGTAGAGAACTCTGATTTTTTTGACAATAAAATATAGTCTATTGTACTCCCCGATAATTAAGCTTTCTAAAGGTAAAATAATTTTTAAAATCGGTCTAGTAGTTTGGGAGCCTAATCATTCCAAACTAACAATCAAATCTTTCCTATTAATAATATTATTATATATTAACTGACCCGCGCACGATTTTTTGTTGATTCTCCGCTCCTATTGGTCATAGCGTAATATTATTAAGCTTGTAACCTTTCTCGATAAATCCAACACTAAAAGAATTTTTAAATTCGAACTAGTAGTTCCTGAGATTGTCGCGTTTAAACAAACAAATAACCAAACAAAACTCTTCAGATTTATATTATTAGTATAGATTGATAAGTGATTTAGCTTTAATTTTCGTTTCAAGTTTCAATTTTACGTTGTAAAATAAATATTCGAATTTCAATTAATCTAATTTCTACTTTAAGATCTTTTACACAAATAACCTTATCAAATATTTGTTGAATTAAATAACTAAATAGGCCTTCTGCACATAAATTTCTTATTTATTTTTAATTTTCTGGTCTTATCATGTTAATATTAATTTTATTTCAAAGTGGCTGTAAGCGACTGTACATTTTTTTCTTCTTTATACAAAGTCCTTTACATACACTTTACAACATCATTCCTTTCACAATGGACGAAACTTTTAAAACGTTCCACCGAGTTTTATCTTTCGTCGGAATCTCTATCTTTGCTAAAAACAACTGGAACTCCAAGCTATGGTTGTTCTTGCAAATCTTAAACTTCATCGTTGGAGTCTTTTGTTTCATATTCACTACTGGATTTGTCATCGTAAACTACTCTGATTTCATTCTGTGCATCGAAGGAGCTTGTATCTGGATTACCGGCGTCATCATGACGATCACTTTGGGCGTCTGTTTAGTTTTTCGCAATGATTTCCGGTATTTTCTTAAGGAAATGGCGTTCATTGACAAAATGTTGGAGATGCCTTTGATTAAACATGTTATCTTGCCTCAAAACACTCCTAAATTGATTGAGTTGCAAGAGCTAGTTAATAGGTCTCAGGAGAAATTGTTGAAGTACACTAGGATTTTGCTGAAGACTTACGTTGCGTCTGTCTTCTTGTGTGTCACTCTTTATTTGTGTAATCCAATTTCTCAGATGATTATGACAGATGACAAATCGGCACGGATTATTGGCGAGTCCAATTTCCTTTCAAGTTTTAATTTTTACTTTTTTATTGGGTGTGAACATAAGTTTTTGTAATTAATTTTGTATTTTTTTTAAGGTTTCGAAATGTGGTTTCCATGGAGCTTAGAAAATATGAACGTCTATATTCTAACATTGATATTCAATATTTACAGTGCTTATCTCTGTAGCATTGGTAAGTTTTGTTATAGTTTAAGCAAGTTGTTATATCTTCTTTTATGATCATAAGTGTTGTGAAATCTTGACCGTTTCAAGTCAGGGTATGAGACTGGTAAATGCTACGTTTCCGTTATATCTTATAAATCATAACTTTTTTACATTCCCTAATACACATCGTCCCCCCACCGTAGTTGGAAATTATCTTAATAGGTCTTTTCAATTTTTTTTACCTCCAACGACCCTAGACGACTTTTGTAAATACAACTTAATATTTAAATCCAATTTTTTATAGCTTATCCAGGCCTGCAGTCAACAATAATTCTACTACTAGGTCAAGTGATCCGACAGTTGAAAATATTGTCTTTTATTCTTCTTAATTTAAATGATCTGGTATTAGAATTGACTGGCACACAAGACGAAAGATGGCAAGCTTATTGTTCATTACTACTGAATCAGTGCGTTGACCACTATGTAAAGTTAAAAAGGTATGAGCTTTAATTATATTTATCCTAGTTTGTACACATTTTGTGTAGTTGTTAATTTAACATTATCCTAAAATATGACAATGAATGTTAACTTCGTCTTCTTATTATACATAACAACATGTAATGTTTTAATTGATTGTGCCTTTGGAAGTATGTTAAGTCGGCCCTGCACCTTTTCTCTTTCCTGTCGTATTGGATGTCCATCACATCAAACAATAAAAGTGAGTAAGTAAAAGGACAAAGAGAGTACACTTGTGCACTAAAATATTTCCTTCATAGTTGACTATGAGATTGGCGGCTGTGACCAAAATCGTTTAAGAAATTATTGTAATCAATAAATAGCCTTGGTGCTTTGGTCATCAAACTACTGCGATATGAACGATATATGAACTTTATTGGTGAATTTTATGGATAGGAGCATGCCTACGTGGTCATCGTCCAGTAGAAATACAGTATCTAATGGTTTTTTTTTTTTTTTTAGGTTCAGCAATCAATTGAACGTCATCTGCCGTCCTTTTTACTTAGCTTTGATATTAGTGGCAATAATGTTGGTTTGCGTGTGTTCAGTAAAAATTGCTACATCGGTAAGTAGACAAGTACTTTAATTGATACGTTTTTTTTTCTTTCTTTTTAATTTACAATAAATTCGGCCGATACCAATCACATCGCAAAGTAGATTAAATCGACATCAGAATCGCTAAGCACTCTTTGTCGTAACAAATAACAAAAGCTTTGACCCTAAACAGTGAGTGAGTTTCGATATTGCAAAGTTGATGAAGAGGAAGCACAAACTCCAGAATCGCAAAGCTCTATCTATCGATGCCATGTCGTAACAAAGAACGAATGCTTTGGTTTTGAGACTATATTTAGATGACTAGTGCTTAAACGCTCATTGAAGCACGTCTAGATAATGCGTGTTTACAACTTCTTCCATATGTTTGAGTAGTTAACAATAACAAATTGAAGCGGCGGTAGCCTAATGGCTAAGGCATTGGTCTCGCAATCGTGAGGTCGCGGGTTCGAATCCTACCCATTATACTACCGATGTGAACCCACTCCTAACTCAAGCCTTTGAGCTTAACTTGAGGGGTTAACAAGATTGCTAGTAATGTGGGACTCAATCTCACATTGCTAGTTATCTTTAAAAAAAAAAAATGCAACTTTTGGAGGGGAGGGGTTCAATCTCAAAATTTCCCCTTCCCCTCCCCGGGGTTTACCCATGACGCGCGTTATAGGTAAGCAGAAAATTTTAAACGCGCATTATTGCCGGTTAAATGCTCGTCATTTGAACATTGTAGTTATGATTTTAAAATTAGGAATTTCAGATACACTTTTCTTCCCGACTGTCCAAGGACGACGAAATTTTTGACGATATTAATTATTTTTTCTTGAGATGATTTTTCTTAATAAATTTTATTTTTAGAATAAATTCTCGGTAGATACAATGAAATACTATGTTCACGAGTCTTGTATAATATTAGTCGTGCTCAGTTTTTGCCTGATGGGACAACAAGTTCAAAATGAGGTGAGTGTAAAGTTGGATTTTTACATTAACTTGATTCTGGTGAAGTGATAATTGACACAAGATGAACTGACGACCTGATTAAGGTACCGGGGAACCGTTGGATGCAGACCCCTTAAATTCTCTCTCTTCCTAGAAGTTTTTGGGAGAGGCCTATGTTCAGCAGTCGACGCTTTTAGATTGATGTTGATGAATCGATAATGACCTATGATTTTATTAAACTTCAACGGAGAAGGAAAGGGGTTACAAGCATTTAATTATAAAGTTAGTTTGTCAAAATGATTCATTGTTTTGATTTATGAAATACTATTCAGCAATTTTGAAAATTAAAGAAAACAAACAACTTTTTGTCACAATTTATTGTAAACTCTCTCTAGCTTGTTATAAGGATTTTTTCTTCTTTCAGTGTGAAGTTCTAGAAAATGTAGTTACAGACAAATGGTACATATACAACAAGGGTCATCAGACAAATGTACGAATCTTCAAAATGGCACTCAATCAAAGAATGCCGATATACATATTTGGAACTATCACATTATCGCTACCAACTTTTACTTGGGTAAGTTGACTAATTATTTTTGATTTGGGAGTGTATCCGACTGCTACGCAAGACGTCGTGGGTTCGATCCCCACCCAAGATAAAACTTTGTGTGATGAGCACGATGGTTTATTCTGTGTCTGGGTGTTATTTATCTATAATATGTATGTATTTAGAAATATATAAGTATGTTTATCAGTTGTCTGATTTCCGTAGTACAAGCTCTGCTTAGTTTGGGATCAGATAGAGTAGCGTGAGTTGTTCAAAAAAAAAATGTATATCTTAATGATTAAATGGCCCATTGGTCTAGTCCAGTCACTACCTGACTGCTAAGCCCCTCATGGGTTCGATTCCCACACGACACCATTTTGTGTGATCCACAAATTGTTGATTCAAGAAGAAGAGTGTATTTTGTCCCCGTGATTTGTATGTTTGTATAGTCTCCCGCGACACAGGGCGTCTGCCCGAGTAATCACTAATGGCAGCCAGCGATAACAAACCCTGCGGGAGTTTCTCTTGCAGGGCAAGATTTTCTTGGCAGCTTCTTTTCGTGAGCTTCTTAGAACTGCCGCCTAATATCTTACATTTTTTATTTTTAAACTTACGTTTTAAAACGATTTGGGTGTTTGAAATAAAGATAATTGAGTTTGGGTTTAAATAAGAAATGTATAACGTAGGTATGTCTTTTTTTGTTTCAGTTTATAAAAACAGGAATGTCGTTCTTTACGCTTGTTATGTCAGTATTAGAAGAAGATAAGAATTAAAAGTGCGATCGTCATCAAGAATATTAATTAGAAATAGCTTATCACTTTTAGAATTATGTAAAAAATAAAGCGAATCATAAAAACAATGATTTGGTAATTTATTTAGTACTCGCAAATGTTTCGAAACCATTGCCACGCTTTTATTTTTTATTTTTTGGAAGACATTGAGACTTAGCGGGCTTGTCCTAAATTTAAAAAAATCGCAGATATGTGACATCACACCAGGGGGGGACATATTACCAGGAAATAGGTACGTAATAAGTCAAATTATGTAATTTATAGTTTTAACATTGAGCAAAGCTACACTACTGATCACTTTAGGAAGTTACAACTCTGTCACAGAAAAACCCAAGAATACAAGATACTTTGTACCCCCTATAAAGTTCCAAAGCAAATTCCAAAACGAAAATGTAAAAGCTACACTCAATGCGTTGGTATTCTTTGTCAGCCATTCATATACTTAAGCGTAGGGCACCCTTGATCCCAATTAGTCGTGATCTCTGTGACACCCTAATTTTACCACTTGTGAGGATTTGAGAGGGGTCAGCTTGCCCTGGTTGGTTGTTCACACGATATATCACGCAACGTTAGTGGTTTTGACACGGGACCCGGAGAGTTTTTGGTGGAAAACAGTGTTCTACCCGCCAGTTATCATTCGCATTGTGATTTAGGTTTTTGAGGCCTTTTAAAAAGGAGTTTATGTTATGTGGTAACGACAGAATATTTTAGGCTGATGATGGCTAGCCAAAAAGGGTAAATATTTTGTTGTTAGGATTCTAATGCGGTGCGAATTCATTGAAGATGTTGCAATGCGGATGTTATATATATTTTTAAACCTAATGTCAATAGAGAACAGCATGTTTACTCACTAACCTGTCATGATAGCAAAGAATACAGAATTGGTTGAGTTCTCTGAATTACCATAAGCTAGAACGTCTTTTGAATCTATAGGCAAATGTTCTTCTTTCTTTTTGTATTTTAGAAAGACTGAAAGGAAGACGGTGGGAATGGATGATTAATTTATGGTTCGAAATACAGTTTTTTTTGGTGGTTTAGCACAAGTGTTACCTGTAACTGTTAACTCTATTTTGGCGCGGAATATATCAGATTGTGATAAAACTTTTGCAGAATGTTCTGGGAAGGCCGGCGAGTGTTCCTGGCTTTAAAAGCCACAGTGAAGCGTGGCTGAGTTCAGCTACTTTCAAATAAATACAATGCTGTTTTTAGTTCCAACTAAAAATGATGATGATCTATCATATCTAGTGTGTATTGCAAATTTTATAATGGACAAAAATGTAAAACAACAATTTTGTCTTAAATTTTGCATCGCCAATGGAATTTCGTGTGTCCCTAAAATTTTACAGAAGGCTAACGGTAAATCGACTTGATCAAAACAAGTATTTATTTTATACAAAGGTTTATACAAAGCGTTCAAAAATGGTCGAGATGTGATGGAAGATTTGAACTGAAGTTAATATCACAACATTGAAGAGATAGCCGCTGAACTTTCCGTGTCAATCCGTATAGTTTTAAATAATCAATTGGGCATGAAACATGTTATCGCTCAGCTTGTCCCAAAAGACCTGAATTTTCTCCAAAAACTCAATCGCCTAATAGTCGTTGAGGACATGCTGGAATGAGTCAATTTCGACTGTTGTAACGCATTATTACTGGTGGCCAGATATGGGTTTACCAGTTTCACAGGCAAACTAGTCAACAAACTTCGGAGTAGCGCCGTCCAACTGAATCGAAACCAAAAAAGGTACGCCAAATTCGATCCAAAGTCAAGATCATGTTGACTGTTTTCTTGGACAAACGCGGTGTTGTGCACTCGAAATTCTTGCCAAAAGGTCAAACGGTAAACAGATAATATAATTTAAGTATTATGTGGCATTTAAGAGAGCGGATTTGACAAAAAAAAACAGATTTGTGGAAAGAAAATTCTTGGATTCTCGCCTTCGCACAAGACCATAATTGTGAATGAATTTTTGACCAAAAACTCAACAAATACCATCGAGCAACCACCTTTTCACCAGATATGGCTCCAATCGGCTTTTTACTTTTTCCTAAACTCAAATTACCACTTTGTGGCACCCGTTTTCATTAAGTAGAAGACTTAAATGAGAATTCGCGGCGAGAATGAACTTAATTTCGGAAAAAAATGTTTTGATGATTAGATTATTCATTGGCGTATCGTTTCTGAAGAAGCATTCTTTGAAGACGATAATATAAATTTAGATGAATAACTAACATTATGTGTATTATTGATCGTTTCCCGGTACTTTCTTGACAGAGTAGTTTAACTGTGTCTGCTGTATATTTTTACAAAGTACTCTGTAAGCTTTACGCCTATAAAAAATTGAATCGATACAAGCTTTTATGTGTTTTCATGTCAGTCAAAACTGACAAATCACGTCATTTAGATATAAAGCATTTATTTATCCTGAATTCCTGACGGAAAATGCAGACAAATAAAAAACGCCTGAAGCATCTTCCTGTCTAATAAAATTTTCCTTCTAAATCAAAATCTCTTTACGACATAATCTTTATTACGGCCACTGATCCAAATTATACGAGAATTTTCTCGTTTAATTGTTATCAAGAGACGACTAATTAAAGTATAATGGATGTTTGACTTTTTCATACGAAGCAATTTCTTATGCAATAAATGCGATTAAATAATTTAAAAGTAAAGGACTAAGTGATTAAATCATTATTGACGTGATAACGTCTTATAAATCGATGTCCGGCTGCAGTCACAACAAAGTGTGACGTCACCGCTCAAGTTATGTACACGTTGCTAAGCAACGCCTTCCGCCTGCTGATAGGCTGAAGCAACGTGGCCGTCGGGCGCATAAAAACAGGGTGTCACCGCTATGGTTGTTTATTGAATGACATCAATGTTTTCTAAAGACGTTTTGACGTAAAATTTTCGTCCGTAAACCGACTTTACAGACCTGACCCAGATTTGTTTAACCTCTTCGAGAACGCGCAAGGTACAATATGGTACTTGTCCCACCGCTGGCGAGTAGCGAGCAACTATCAACTATTTTCTTGATGGTTGATAGTCCAATCAACCTAGGAATGAGAGTTAACGAGATAGTTTTCCTTTTAATTTCACTATATATACTACTACCGTGATTTTTTTCACATACCCAACATGTATATATGTAAAGTGGGGAAGTGATTTTTTTTCTGTCAGTACCCTAAAAAACATGTTTTTCAAGATTTTATTCTTTCACTTTTTCGGCGTAAGTAATATGCGTATGAAAAAAAAATGCCAAATAACAGCCTTGTAGCTTGTAACTATATATAGAGCCAAAAACTTGCGATAAATTTTACATTTTTTCATACGATCAACCGTTTTTGCGATACTGGGCAGTTTATTGTTTGCATTACATGTTTAGCAAGTTGAAGTGGCAGTGGGCTGGCCATATTAGCCGAACAACCGACAACCGTTGGGGTAAACGAGTTCTTGAGTGGAGACCGCGGCTCGGCAAACGTAGTGTAGGACGCCCTCAAGCCAGGTGGAGTGATGATATACGCAAAACGGCTGGCAGGAGCTGGATGCGAGAAGCCGAAGATAGAACAAAGTGGCGTGCAATTGGAGAGGCCTATGTCCAGCAGTGGACTGCGATAGGCTGATGATGATGATGATTACATGTTTGCATTACAGTAAACGGCCCACTATCGCAGAAACGGTTGAACGTATGAAAAAAATGTCAAAATTTCAAGGTCCACCGTGAATATCTGGGAAGACTATCATAAATTTTGAATAATTTGCATTACTTAACGACGAAGCATTGACCAAGAAAAAGCTTGCAACATCAACGTAAGATGGCCTGATTATCGGTGTTCTAAAGATTGCTCTACGAAGAATGCTCACAAGAACTCCATGCACTGATCCCGCCATCCCCTTTCCATCATCAGACATCTAGGTGCACTGCAGACTACCATCCCTGCCGGCGTCAGTGTTTCCAATTAATTACAACCCGGACACTTTTAGGGCCAGAGCGCATAGGTATCTTCTGGGTGCGCTCATACCATCGTAGGATTCATCAATGCTTTCTATCAGGCATAATCGGAGCCAAGAGCAAGCACAGAAACATAAAGTGTGAAGAACTTTAGGGGAGAAATTCAGGGAGAGATGAAACCGCAAGCAAATACTAGTCAAATTGTAATTTTAATCACTCAATTCTTGATTGTAACTTTAATTGAAGTTTAAACTCAATTTAATCTGGTTGTTTATGACTTATTGAAGCGGCTGCTTTATTTGTTTTGCGAATTGTAATTATTAATTTGAGACTTCTCCTTGAAGTTTTACTTATAAATACTAAAAAGTACCTAAGTGCTTAAATAAAATAACCCAGCCAGGTGGTCCGACGACCTAAAGAAGGTCGCTGGGAGGGACTGGATAATTAGGAGAAGCTTGTATCCAGCAGTGGACGGATACGGGCTGATGATGATGATGAATAAAACTTTGTCCTACAAAAGTAATATACATCTACTGAAAACCGTGAAAAAGTGACATAAAAAAACTTGAGAGGTGTCAAGGGACACCCGGATGTAACGAAGTTCTTATCTTATTTTTTTTTATATAATCTTCTCAACACCACACTGTTCAATGCGAAATAGAAAGACGAAACGAAAATAACTTACAAAAAGACGATTGTATACCGAAGGCTCGAACCCTCGAAACAACTACACAATTGTCACCAATACTGTGTACCGAATTTATGACTAGACCAAATCGACAGGTGACTTCTTCGTCAAATTAGATGTTCATACTTACACCCACGGGAAGAGATGGGATGGTACTATGCTTAAGCCAGTATGACACGGCAAATATCCCTTATAAGTAAATATCTAATTGGTTTTTCAATTGCAAATCAACCTAAAACGATTTTAAAATGACTTGTTTTCAATCCAGTTGGGCTTTATGCCTGATATAATATTTTCACCTGCTCAAATGGAAGTATATTACGGATGTGGTTTTACAGAAACGAAAGTCGGAGTCGGAGTTTTTAAATTTGGTTTGCCAGTGTTGGGATCGGAGTTAGAGGTGGGATAAGACAAATATGTTCAAATAAGGCATAAGAAAGTAAGATAAAAAAAAACATTACTCAGTCAGTCAAGCCTGCGATCATAGTGAATCCGTTAAAGTACGCAAGAGGTCGTAGTTCGATTCCCACACGGGACACCACTTTGTGTAATCCACAAATTGTTGTTTCGAGTCTGGGTATACTTTGTGTCCATTACTTGTATGTTTGTAAAGTCCCCCGCGATACAGGGCTTGTACTACCTTCTGCGAAAGTCGTTCTATTTAAAAAAAAATATTTACTATGTAAAAATTAGCTTATAAAAGCGGCAGCTGGGTACCTATGCTACGATTAAAACGTTCGATTTAAAAGGGTCGGATTCGAAGGTGTAAATCAATCGGAAGTTCCGACCTTTCGGAGTCAGAGTCGAAGCTCCATAACATCCCTGAATGGAAAACCTACTAGAAAAAAAAACGCTTTCAGCATCCGCAGGTAGTTAGATAACCTTCTTACTTATTAGGTTAAAAGAAAATATGATTACGCTTAAATTCTTTTTCACTGTTAGCTCTCAGTTCTCTCTGTTTCTAGAAAATAGAGCTATTTCTACAAAAGTGCTCTCGAATTTGTTCAAGTATGCTTTTATAGTTACATTCAAATGCAGGAATACAAATGTACTACAGCATTCACCTTACAGAATAAGCCAAATCAATATAATACAATTTCACTTTGCAACAGCCCATTCTGTTACGAGATCAGTAGTGTTCCGTTTCCGTATCAGTTCTATTGGAAAAATAGCTTCAGTTCGGTCCACATCGAGATAGCTTATCAGAACGATTCTATCCTTACATTTCAGTTTTTATACGGAAAACTATCTTTAAATGCATAACATAATCGTTAAGATCTACTCTATGTAGGTGTTTATCTGAGGTAGTTTAAATCGATTCTTATATAGATATGGGTACGAATAGGCACAAGTGGTTATTTGCAATCGAGAGATTACAAGTTCGGATACATCCCTCCCACTGCTAATAGCATGAGTTTATAAAACTGCTAAGTAGCTAGCTGCTAGTATATCTAATCTAGTTTAAGTTTCATAAGGAAGAAAGCAAACTGAACATTTATTTGTCTTAAATGCAGCTTAGCATCATTAATTTTTGATGGAATTAGAGTCTGTGGACCTTATTTGCGACAAATAGGTATACAAAGAAAACCATTCATACAATAATTTTGTAACATACTTATAATGAGCCATAATAAAATATTAATAATATCTTGGGACAACTCACACAACGCTATCTGATCCAAAACTAAGCGTAGCTTGTACTATGGTAACCAGACAACTGATAAACACACTTATATATAAATAACACTCAGACACAGAATAAACCATCGCGCCCATCACACAAAGTTTTATCCTGGGTGGGGATCGAAGCCACGACCTCTTGCGTAGCAGTCGGATACACTCCCACCGCACCACAGAGGCAGTCAACTCAGTCAGTATTTAACTGTCGTATCTATGTATAATCCAGGATACATTATGGTTGTGTTTATTTAAATTCCGTACGTTAATCTTTTGAAAACCCAAAGAAAATTAATTAACATTAAAACCTATAAAAGTGACAGATTTCTTTTGACTTAGGTCAAGACGATAAAGACTAGAAATATAAGAACAAGCCCCAGGTTAACTCTCGCATAAATGTATGGAATTAAAAAAAAATATTATAAAAATAAAAAACCCGCCTACACAAATAAGATGGAAAGCCGGAGGCACTCATTATGTTCATCGAGATTCATTAATGCCTCCGACTGCATGAAATTATATAATTATGTAGGGGTTCTTGTTTCCTTTTTTTTTGTGCGGCCACCCGCACAAAAAAGAAGTTTTTTTTATTTTTATAGTTTATTTAGTAGTAGTAGGATATAACCGATATAACAACTAACTTTTATCACAGCTATTGTTAAGTATTGAAAATTGAAAAAATAATGGCTGCTAACTAACTTTTTTAGTATTCCAGTCATAATTGTGTTACACCTTTTTAAAATGCTTAAGATGGGCCCTTTAATTTGATACCCATATTGCAGTATTCAAAACACCTTTTTTTTCACACCTCTTTGTTTTGACATCTGACAGCCGCCATGTTGTTTTTTTTCAAACGTCACATATCTAAGAACGTCACATATCAAGACGAATCTAACGACGTCTTAATTGTATAAATCCGTTCATTGTGAGATATCAGGTAATAAAGAATATTACATGCATACATACATACATACATACAAGATACGCGCGAAAAACATAACCCTTCTTTACAGTCGGGTTCGGGTAAAAAATGCAGTCAGCAGCAGTACGGTGGACCGCAGCTTCCGGCCTTTGGGATGTAACCTTTTATAAAACTGTTCAATAGCCAACAATTCACTACGGAAACTCCAAATATCGACGATTCTCTCCATAACAATCAGCGTTAAACATACCGCCATATTGAATCGATGGTACAAAACAAAAACGTTCACACAACTACCTTTTAAAAAACTCAATGCATTCTTGTTGCACTAGCGTCGACATTCCTAAAAACAACAGGAAGTTTCGCTCAGAAAATACTGCAAACCTCGCATTCCAACAACGTCGGCTGTTTCAGTAGAACATTCGGTTCCTTCTTTCACAAATAAAGTGCCAACTATAAACTGAGAACACAAACGCTATGCTAACTATGGAATTAAATACAGAGTCATTCTAATTACGCTACGCTATATTTTGTAAGAGCTATTGTGTTATTTTTGAAGGATAAGTAAAAAATAAAGGTGGACTTGAGGTTACATTTCTGGGAGTAAAGGTGACCACTGACTATACGTGCGTTTGGAAGCCTTCCGAATGGACGCATTCCGGATTAATGTACGCAAAATTATGACACCATTGACTATACTTCGTACTTCAATGTACGTTTTCCATCTGGACGTACGCAAGAGGGTTATACTAAAGACTGCTTTCAACAGTATAAATTTGTTTCAGAAGAAGTAAAGAGACCAACTTTGACATTTTGCGAGACAGTCTTTTTCTTTCGTGGATATAATAACCATGGTTTGACACTATGCTTAGAAAGAGAAGGTGGGTTTGTGTCTAACGGCCGGTCTCAATACTCTATCTATCGATGGATTTGTATACTAGAGGTAAAATATGTCAAATATAAGCTCCATATAAAATATGTCAAAATTCTACCTCTAGTAGCCAAACCCATCGATAAATTGATTATTGAGACTGGCCGTAAGTGAGACGAAAGAATATAGATACAATTACTTTAAACTTCTTGATTTGCCTACTCACTGACATTACGGATCCCTTCCAAATGTCGTGGTGTGATATACGTCCATTTAAACAAACTTCAGTTTGGAATTCCAAAACCGAACGATGTCCATTCAGATGGATTACGTTTTTGTCATTCATGATAAGTTTTCAATAGACGTCCACTCCATTTGGATTGATGGATGCATCGTCAGATCCCTTAAGGGAAACCGAACAGTAGCGTGCTAGTAGCATGCCAGTAAATCAAAATCAGTCATGCTAGTTAGCGTATACACGTGACGTCCAGGGCAGCTGTAAGGCAAGTGTGCCACCTACAAACATGTGTATTTTTGCCGTAAACTTCAATTTAAATGGCTTCAATGCTGAGAAGCATGTTGACCTTTATTTTCTAGTTAGTAGTACCTATACAAATTGATTTGGGTTGCTGGATATTCGTATGTCGATGCACGAATAGTCAAGCATGCCACGAATACTATTTTGTACATAATATGCCATTAAAGGCCATTATATATATTTCTTGCCAATTACTTTATTATTACACTAATTGCATTTTTGAAAGATACAAAAATTGAAGTTCACGCCCAGGAATTCAACCCGAGACTTCTTTATGCCATGCTAGGCCGGTTGAACCATCTATCAGGACCATGTCATTAAGCCTCAAATTCTTCTTTCCTCCCTGCACGCGAGTTAGGCTTTTTGTTATTGCTTCTAAATTATAAAGTCGGAGGCCAAATATCATAGTATTTTAATTCTTTATTTTCTTGCCAAATACTTTATTATTACAATAATTGCATTTTTAAAAGTTTTTTTTTTACTCCGGAGCCAGGAATCGAACTCGATTTCAAAAATGCAATTATTGCATTCATAAAATTTGCTATAACATTTTAAGAATTCACTTCAATGCAGCTTGCGTCGCAATTTTTGATAAGTTGAACCCGAATAAGGTCACCAAGACCTTATTTGGGTTGCTTGTCTTGTCTTGTGTGAACTGCCAGCGGTTAAAAAAACATTGCTAGCCATCTTTGAAAGTCGTTTTTATTTTTCAAATACTCGTTTTCAGCAATAGATATTTATGAGTCGATAAATATGAGTCTTTTGTCTACAATCGTGACTAGCATTGCCTATTTCAAATGTACACAAAAACGAATGCTATAATCTGTTGAAAGGCCGTTAGATTTAAGAAAAGGCACGTGTATAGATGAGATATTAAAGCGGTATATTTTTTTTCTTTTAATGGTTGTCTGAAAGAAATTGGTTGACGAAATTAGTAAGTTTATGGAATCGTTGATGTTAGTTAGGTGTCGTACTTTTTCAACAAAAGAACATTTGGTAATCCATAATTGTTTAACTCACCACTTTAAAGATTTATAGAGGAACAGTTTTTTTTTTATTATCCTTTATTTTTGGGGCTTTTATTCTAGGAACATGTTGTTGTGTCGGTCAATCAAGGGGATCTTTGGCAACTGGTTGCGAATCTCATTTGCCAGTGTGGCCGGAGGGTGAAAGTCGGTGTCAGAGAAATAGGTACATAGTTGAAAGGTTCTACCGGCGAAACTCTCAAAGGTGTTTTAAAAGCTCTTAAGTAAACCATTCTGTCGGTGATCATTTTATCGAAGACACTGATGTCGAAGAACTGTGTTTTAATACAATCTGACCGAACGATTTTTGTTGAAAACTAAAATTTCAATCTTGTCAAAATTTTAGTCTATATCTCTGGGGATTTTTAAGCTAAGACAACCTTTCATACGCTAAAACCTTCCCAGAAATCTGACCTCATCTAAATCGCGTTACTAGCTTTCGAGATATTCGTGATTGAACATACATATATAGAGGTCAAACCGAACCGCCTATTTTGAATGCGGTTAAAAATAACAAAACTAACGGCAAACTCTGACCCTAAGAATTGACCAAGTTTTGGTATATTGTTAGTTCGGCAGCATAGCAGTAATTCCTTGTTTACTCCGCAAGGAAATGGCGCAGTCGAAGTAAACTCTCTAGGGTCCAGACTATACCGTTCGTTGTATACATTCAATTTAGTGTTTGTTACTAGTGCCAAAGTTTATAGAGGAACTACAGTTCTCTCTCACCTGCTTGTAACTCTGCAAAGTGAAATTTTGGTTCAACATCTTGTAAACTAAATTTCTGATGACACTCGGATTTGATTTCTGTAGCTTGTCATCTTGGAAGCGATTATGGTGTTGCCGTTTAGCGTTGTTACTTGGTAATAAATTAGGAGACTTTATTAGAGAGATATTTAGAAGGTGGCCTAGTGGTAATGAACTACTGCGAAACTCGCGTCTGCTGTGCAGGAGGTCGGGGGTACAATTTCCACACAGGACTCCATTTTGAGTAGGTAATCCACAATTCATTGTTCCGATTCTGGGTGTACCTTGTGTCCGTTTTCCCTTGCCTTACTGCGAGAGTCGTCTTTCTGCCGATCAACATAATAACCATTTTTTAAAAACGAAATATCAAGTAAAAATTACGAATGAATAACACAATTTTTGATTATGCTAAAAATGTTTAAAAATCTGTAATCTCTTGCCTTTATGTCAAAACAAATTTGCGATTTAAAAATCCGCAAACGTTAAATTACTTCTATCGCTGGCTCTATCATCCTTATCAGATACTTATTTAATAATAGGTAATGCATTGGCATTCTATCATAAAACTATGAACAGGAATTTTTTAAAACCAGTTGTTTCGACATGGATTAGTTGCCACACTATAACGAATCACTGAATCTTTAATCACCCTTCAAAACTAGACATAAATCAACCCAAACCATAAGCAATTAGTCTTATCTGTCATTACTTAAGAGCTGAATCCTGCAAGACAATTCCAGACAATGCATAACTGTCACCAAGGCTCGTTGTTAAAGCACATCAAGCCACTTGATGTTAAAGCGCCACAGAACTGACAGACAGAGCTCCACTGTGACGTCACTAAATATCGAGAGTACAGAAAGTTACCTCAAGTATGTACTTTTAGGGTTCCACAGTAAACAAAGAACTCTTATAGTTTCGCTATGTCCATTCGTCCGTCCATCTGTCGGTTCCCAGGTTAGCTGTTTTTTGATGAATATAAATAATTTAAATACGCCGACAAAATGGTACAATAAAATCTTCAAGTATAGTCAAGTAGGGATATGTATTTTTTTTCTTGCCTAGCTTATCGTGTAGGGTATCGTTGGATAGGTCTTGATTTATGCTCAGCGGTCGCTCTAGGGCTGTGAAATTCTGGCTTAATCAATAGGAAATAAATTTCGACGAAGTTTACACCATTAAAAAACATGATTAAGCATTTTTTTAATGTATTATAAATTCGCACTCTTTAAAAAGATGTGAAGAGACAATGAAGAGACGAGAAACTTGTAAGTACACGAAAATAGTCACAAAGTTGTAGTAGTCTGGTTTGGCACTGGTCTAAAGTGGGCTGAGATTCCGTGTCCGTGAGTGGTATCTATGTGTGCGTGTATCGAGCGAGTATTGAATGAAGAATACCTTCTGAACTCCCAATATTTTGTGGTACTGTGTACAGGATTACCGACGGCAAATTGGTCATCATAACTTGGATGAAAATTCTTGGATAAAGAACTGAATTTGTGAAGGATAAAGAGATTCGGTCGTCTTATGTCGAACATTGCTTTTTCTTATTTTTTGTAACTACTTACTTTTAAGCTTAGTGTTAGAAGAAGAAAATAAATTGCCTGGCCTGTTGATCTAGTGGTTTGTTTGCCTTCCTGTTAAGCTAGAGATCGTGGATGCCTTTCCCACTAAGAATAAATCTTTGTGAAGACTTTGTATGGTAAATAATTATGATTGTTTAAATAGTATAGTATAGTATAAATGGTACAGAGCAGTAGTTCATGACGGGGTGGGGGGGTCCAATTAACCAAATGTGCGGTTAAGTTTTAGTACTGGGATCACCAAATGAAATGAGAACTATCTTAACTGGTCACATTGGAACGGTTTCTCGTTTTGGCCTTGTTCTTCTGTTGTTCTTTCAACACAGACAATTAAAGTCTTTTTCATTTTTTTTTTTGACGGAATCCTGATAACTGTTCTACAGAACTAGGGTTCTGTGCAACGAAGTTTTGACTGCCTCTATGGCGCGGTGGGAGTGTGTCCGACTGATACGCAAGAGGTCGTGGGTTTGATGGATTTTTGGATTCGACGGGACACCACTTTGTGTGATCCACAAATTCTTGTTTCGAGTCTGGGTGTACTTTGTGTCCGTGAGTGGTATGTTTGTAAAGTCCCCCGCGATACAGGGCTTGTCTGCTGCGGGAGTCGTCTTTAAAAAAAAAGTTTGGGAAACCCTGGTGATAGATTACCTCTAGGTTATCTGACTAAGTACCGTAAGTAGTTGCAAAACTGGGGAAAAATTACGCAGACGAATTTGCACAAGTCAGCTAGTATAAAATAAAGTCGCTGCCGCTGTCTGTGCGCTTTTTCTGCATCTTTTAAACGACGTAACGGATTTTAATTTATACAATATACAGCAAATGATAGAGTGTTTCAAGAGGAAGTTTTATATGTATAATTCAGCATGCCACGGAAACTAGAACCACACGTACGAAGTAGCGGGTGTCCACTAGTTCAAATATAAAATGAACCGTAATATTTGTATTTTTATTACCAATTGCTCTACATTCAACAATTTTCAATTAATGTTTGATTAATAAACTGACTTTTTAAATAAATACACTCGATGCCATATACCTTTCGCCAATGAAACAATAAAGTATTTGGGCATGTAATGATTTTCATTATATAATTTGTACAGACAATATAATTAACTCGCATGTTATTGGACATTGGATACAATTACAGTATACTCGTTAGAGCTTGCTGATATTAATAAAGAGCCATTACTCATTAGTCGAATGCATAATATTTCCAAGAAACAGCCAAAAACATGTTCAGCCAAAAACATGTTCTATCACCCTAAGGTTGAAATTCATTTGCACCTCTTAAATTACAAGGTTGATTTTCCCTTGCAATTACATACTACCGGTAACCAATTTCAACCTTAACGCTATTTTGATTTCAAAGGAAGCTTTGTCAAAACTGATAACCAAACAAACAATATGATAGTACAAACCTAGTCGTCGTTTGTCGTCTGTGACTACCTCTGCACTGACCTCTATAGTACGTCGCGTCGTACGCTGGACTGGCTACCTTGTACAAAGTGACAGCAATTTAAATGCTGAATCGTATTTTTTTTTTAAATGTAACTAGCAATTGTATTACTATAAACTTTATTGTCAATTATGAGAGCGAATAATCGGATGCATATTTACCTAAAGCTAATTTTTCGGCTAAAATATTATGTAGAGTAAGAGCCGAATCACATGGCGCGGTACTGCAACGGTGCGATGCCTGAGGGGTGACACTGTGGTGTCCTGCATATAAGAATCGAGGCGGGGTGGGGTATAAACAGAGCGGCTCCAGTTGTTTGGGCGGCAGAAGTAAGAGTGCATTTTATTAACAGACTGTAGGTATTATAGAATTTTATAAGCTACGGGTCTTAATCGCGTAAATATTTATTTTAAGGCTAAATACCTTTGTTTATTGCCCGACGTTTCAACCGTATTGCAACGGCCGTGGCCACGGGTAGACTGTAAGTACGTCCAATACTCTTTGCGCCGCCAGTGTGATCGCCTACATGGCGAATTATTAGCGGTGCGGTGCCGTACCGATCCGTGTGGTTCGGCTGTTATGGCTCTTTCAAATTAGACGTTTGCTGTCGGCCTTTTGCTGTACTGGAGCAGGGTGGTAGGGCACAAAAGTTCATTTTTTTATACAAGGCGCACGAAGCGGCCCCTGTTCCGCACTCGCATTTTGTGGTTGACTAGTCCGGTAAATAAAAGTTTATTTACATTTATTTGATTCTAACGTTAAAGAAAATATATGAAACGGATGATATTAACGTTAAAGAAAATATATAGATTTAAATAAATAAACGCAATGCAGTTTGTTTCGCTTTCAATTTAGACGGGGAATGTCAGACTGCGGCAGTCCTGCTGAGCGATATAGCAAGCGGCACAGTAAACGTGTAACAGCGGTCCGACACGAAATGTTCAAATTGAAAGAGCCCTAATTGTATAATAATAATATCTTGGGACAACTCACACAACGCTATCTGATCCCAAACTAAGCAGTGCTTGTACTACGGAAACCAGATAACTGATAAACATACATATGTATTTCAAAATACATACATATTATAGATAAATAACACCCAGACACAGAATAAACCATCATGCTCATCACACAAAGTTTTATCCTGGGTGGGGATCGAACCCACAACCCCCCCTCTTGCGTAGCAGTCGGATACACTCCCACCGCGCCACAGAGGCAGTCCTGTTGGTGTATATTTGTAAAGTCCCCCGCAACAGGCCAGCCAGGTCCTGACCTGGCTTATACCTATTTCGTATAATGATTTAAAAATAAACATTATCATAAAAACTCTGTAAGATTGTAACATTTCATGTTCAGTAGTTACGCCGTTCAGTTAATTTATCGTGTTTTATTTAATGATGAAACAAGTATGCGCACGTAGCCGTACTGAGTATGTTTCCATTGTAAGCAGTATACGAGATTACCAGAAAATTGCTAATTGACTTTAGTAGGAGTATAAACATGAGACCTAGTTATTATTTGTCTCGAGTCTAAAGTCTCTAGATTCAGCTTTCTTTTGCATTTTGAAGGTGGAACTTCAATCAGCAATGATTGTGGTTCAATTTAGTATGGTCGTTGAAAGGTATTTTCTAACCAAACAAATCGATCTATGTCATGGCTTAAAGCTACAAAACCAAATTAACCCAAAGATAGTCCCTTTAATAACTTCAAAAGGAAGAAATGAAAGATCTCCTAGCTTTTCGAACATCTGCTAACTACATGAAATAATGAAAAAGACAGAAGTGCACGGGAGTACTTTACTCTCGTTGCCTGATATTAAAATTATTAAAAAAAAAAGACGACTCCCGCAGCAGGGTACAAGCCCTGTGTCGCGGGGGACTTACAAACATACAAGTCACGGACACAAAGTACACCCAGACTCGGAACATCAATTTGTGGATCACAAAAAGTGGTGTCCCGTGTGGGAATCGAACCCGCGACCTCTTGCGTAGCAGTCGGACACACTCCCACCGCCACGGAGGCAGTCAAGGCAATATGATGGCGTATCCTGTGTTTTTTGCCAAATTTATCGATAGACCCATCTTTAATGCCCTCGACGAGGTGGGATTCTAGGGGATTTCAACACACATAGTAAAAAGGTATCAGCAGTATGGTACCGGCTCAAGAATAGTTCTACCCCTTTTCTTCCTGTGGGTGTCGTTAAGGCGATTAAAGGATGCCACACCGGAGGACGGGCAGCGGCGTTCTCTGAGCACTTTAAAGCCTTACTGAGATCGCCAACCCGATTATGGCAATTACTCCCAGGATCTAATAAGTAAGTTCTACTGGGGAGACCCGTGTCCAGCAGTGGGACATCCTGTTTTTCATTGATATGAATAAAAACGGTCCTAATTACAACCTTTTTCTCATGAGCTCTAAAGCTCATGATGCAGTTTGAGCTATCACCTAACTTCATTTTGTTTTTTAGGGTTCTGTAGCTAAAATGGTAAAACCGCCAACCGCAGCTTAGTTTAAATACTGTTAGTGCTAGGAGGCTGTAATTTTGCATGGATACACATATTACTTACGCCGACCGAAAGAATAAAAATCTTGCAAAACATTATTTTTGAAAGTGTCTTCCGTATATGTAAATTGGGGATGTGATTTGTTACTTTTACTACGGAACATTACATTGAGTGTGTGGCTATCGAGCCACACACTCAATGTAATGACCGGCACAGCGGTGATACTTTTTAGTTTTGCCATCTATTGATGAATAGCAGAGCTTTTAATGACATTTTTTTTAAATAAAAAAAAAACCTTTTTTTATTTTGTTTTTAAATTTAAAAAAAATTAAAAACATTGTTTTTTATAATTTAAAAAAAAACATTTTTAAAAATTAAAATAAAAATGTTTTGTTTTGTTTGTTTTCTTTTTTTAATTGCTTATGTTGATAAAAATGCTATGCAATAGCTTTACCGCGCCAGTCCCCGAGGGCCACACATTTTTTTTTAAAGAAATTTTAATTGATTACTATTTTAGTATGTTTTCAAACAATCATTGACTTGATTTTACGAAATAAACATATTTAAATTTGAGTTTGAACAATATAGATAAAAGAAAATATCAACGTCTCTTAATTAAAAGTCGTGTCGTTATAAACAATGTGCCTAAGTAATAACGCTTAGCACATATTAATTAGCAAGACTAGATACCTGAGTGCACAGTTAATTTGAACGTTACTATTTTAATGCTAGATACGAGGAAATCAACTCAGTTTATATACCTTTTTAATATGCCGTGTATATTTCTGCACCGAACACCAGAGATTTTTTTTGACGTGATATCATCTTATAAATCGATGACCAGCTACACGAACGAAAACGTGTCACGTTACGCTTTCGCTGATAGGCTGAAGGGGCGATTGCGGCGACATGCGATACAATATAATTGAAACTAAAGCTGTCACAGGCATGGTTGTTATCAAGTAAAATGAACGTCCGTAAACTGACTTTACAGACACCTGTTTTTTGTAAAATAATAACAAGCAATGTGGAATTGGGTCCCACATTACTAGCAATCCTGTCAACTCCTTCAGCTAAGCTGTATAAGTGGGTTCACGTCGGTAGTATAATGGGATTGTAAGTCCGTGTGTGATCTCATTTAAATAAGTTTTATTATTATTATTAAAATAAGAAAGGGTTCAGAAGTATTTCGCTATAGCATCGCATACATACACAGAACCTCGGAACACGGTGATCCGAGCTGGGTCTGACAGCAATATCTATCGGAGCGTTACTCGAACGCATTTGTATAAATGAAGCTTTATGCAGTAGGGCAGACCGGGGATGGTTGACTATAGACGCAGGTAGTCAAAATGTCAAAGCTCTCAAGACTTCTCTCAACATACGAAAGGTTTATATTATATATACGAAGAAATTATCTGAATGAAATTTGCTGAATTGCGCAACATGCTCCGCTCTAATAGGCCGTAGCACGATGGTATATAGCCTATGACACTCACAAGTAACGTGGCTATCTACTGGCAAAATTATTTTCAAAATCGGTTCTGTAAATCCAGAGATTACCCCCTACAAACTCACAAACTCAAAAACCACCTCTTTATAATAATAACATAGATTAAATAAAAAATGATGTCCATTTTCTATACCTTTAGTAGCTAATTTATTAATTTAAGCAGCAATATTTATGTTAAAACTCAAATTCAGTATCTAAAATATCCAAAACAAGTGCCTGCAGCGATGTTCCGTTTCATAACTTCTTCTTATCCGGCGCTAAGTAAGGTGCAGCACGCACAAGTCAAACATTCACAATATTTCGAAGTTGCTCTTTCTCACGGCTTCACCAACTTCTTCTTCAACATTCTAGTGGATGTTTTAGTATTAATGCGTTATTTTTAAGTATACCTAGTTGATACTAGATATACTTAAAAATAATATACAATCATGAGATTGTTATAATTTATAATAGGTACTCGTATTTAAAATTATATTTGCAAAAACTTAAAATAGACTTTCTTTTTTCTTTTCTTAAAAATATATTTATACTTTCGTGTTAGCTGTAAGCTTTACATGTAAAAATAAAATAAATATGTATAAAATATTGTGTAACAACCAATTATTTTTTCAATATAAAATATTTTGCAAAGTGATCTTTTTTAAAAATGATTATTTAGCAAAAAAATTTAAACTACATCAAACAATTCATCAGACAATTCAATTGAATTTTCAAGGGAACAAACGGGGAGCCCCCTTTTTTAAGGCGGTTAAAAATAAAGTCCCTCACCAATCTCAAAAAGTATCGAACAGATTTTCATGCGGTTTTCACAATCATTCAGATAATTTCTTCCGGATGGTTTACATGAATAATATACGTGGATAGTGGAATCAATGACATTTTACATAAAGACTCGTCATGAGTTAAGAAAGCGCACGGGACGGTAGCGGTTGTGCAGTAAATCTATATGTAAAACGTCATTGAGTGATGTAAATTCCTCTGCGCTTGTATTATTGTTATCTATACTTCTATACTAATATTATAAAGAGGAAAGATTTGATTATTTGTTTGATTGTTTGTTTGTATTGAATAGGCTCCGAAACTACTGGACGGATTTGAAAAAATCTTTCATCGTTGTGCAGCTACTCTAACTTTATCCCTGTATTCCCACGGGAACGGGAACTACGCGGGTGATCCGCGAGGCGTCCGCTAGTAAATTATAAAAGGTAAAAGTATGTCCATAAAATAAAATTGTAATTTTGTATTGTATCTAATCCGATTCTCCGAGTTTTTTGTGTCAAAGAAAAAACTCCACGCCTCAGAAATAGCTCCCCAGAGAGGGATTTGACTTAAAAAAAACACGAATGTATCTCGACTACAATCATCGCGAATGAAGTCACTAATATAGCTAGGAATAGTTAAAAGTCGTTTAATGTTCGCTATCTCTGACTCTCCCGTGCGAATGTCCTTATGCATAAAGAGTACGGCACATCACTGGCTCATCGCTTTTATTGAGTTTCAAGTTTTGATGTGCAACTACCCTCTTGTTTTACACTATGATTTTGTTCGCCATTGTTCGTTTTAACACAACACCGGGAGTTTGGGAACTAGTAGAGATGTTTCGTGAAAAAGTTTGGTTGTCTATGAGTTTTATGGATGAAAATTATAACCTGGTACCTGGTGGTTCGCGTTCACCCTTTGTCTCTGTAGCTTAATTATAATACTAAGTACATACGTGAACACAATTTGCGCGAATTAATGAAATAAATAAGATATAATATAAAAAGAGTCTAGTCTGTAATAACGTAATGATGTTACTTTAACAATCCTTCTACAGTAAGAAAAAAAATAATCATCTTAAAACAGCTCTACTAGATTTTACGTCAACAATTACGATTTCGATTAAGCTAACTTGGGACCGTCTCCACGGACGAAAGAATCGCGGCTTTATTATCAACGTATCACCTATTTCTATACATTCTCTTAGAACGTGTCTCCACACGGCGATGTTATCGCGGCGTTACGACAAGTGGCTAAGTCTGAAAGAAACCTCATCGTATTGTACTGTAGGGTCGTTGTATCGCAGCGATCTCGCAGGCATATACCGGTTAAACAACGGTCAAACATGCCTACCGACCGAGTCTATAATCTGAGCAATAGAAGGATTTTGCCACGATAGCCCAGGGTCCTTATTCACGATCTTTTTTCCGTGTCCACGGCAAGCTCGTACGAACTGTTAAAGTCTTGTCATAGTGGTAAATGGAGAGCTGCGCTTAGAAATGCATCCATGAGTGGACATTTTTGCCGCGCATGTGCCTTTATGCAGTAGAGTATTTGACTGCAGTCAAAAAAAAGATTAGGATTAGTCCCCTAAGGGGTAATATAGGGGTTCCAAGTATGTAGTAGTTTTAAAGTATTATCGGTGAAATTTCGTGTAGTTTTTTTGTTTAAAATGAAGAAACCTATGTTTTAGTATTTTTGAAAAATCTACCCCCTTAAGGGTTGATTTTTCAAAAAAACTATAGGTTGCGAGTTTGTGTGAAACTCCGTATGAAGATAGTGTGAAACTCCGTCAATTTTATAGTTAGACCTGTTCGCATTTGGATTTTTGATTTAAAATAAATAAAACGTAGAGCGTTATTAATAAATCGATAGCGATAAATTAACCCTTCAGGGGGTAAAATCAGCTACGCGGGCGAAGCCGCGGACGACAGCTAATCCACTATAAAATCACCTGTACTGACATTATCATTTTCCTGTCTTCCTCTACGTATATCTATTACAAGTCGTTACTCACTCCCTTTCTCAGTCTCTCAGTACATCCATCTGTTCTAGGGTCCTCCTCTACATTTAATGTCTTCCAGATTCATATAATCATAGTACCCTCTTTGCCATCTTTCTTTCATCTCTTCTATGCTACACTACACTCTACACTCACGTATTAAGTAATTATTTCTACTTCGCAGGAAACCTTTTCATTTCGACGCTAAAGATGTAAAAACTTCTTATATAGAACCCGCTTTAGTTTTCACGTAAAGTACGTGTACATCTTTAACTGCTCTCATATTTTATGCATCACGTCGTATCAAATTGTTGACACTAGACTTAGGACAGGTTTACATCAAGCGTTAAATTGGCTTGTTGACGAACATACTGCATATGGTTTGGAAAATTTGCAAACGCTGCACTTAATCGAGTTGAGGTCAAAGCTAAAGATGAATATCGATTACGGCCTCAAAGATCTGTATACAAGATGGTTTAATCACAATCCCGATCGTTGTATAATCGATTTTTAAAATATCGATACGTTATATTATTATGTCGATGGTAGGTACTCACACCGCTTCGTTTCATCGTCCTACTGGATAGGAGAGCAAGTCTATATGTGAGCAAGTCTATATGTCTTTTGGCCTTAAATTTGTACGGAATTCGTGATCAGCTGTAATTAACTCTGATTCATTCTGAGTCTAGATTTAATTAATCGTCGCCATAGTAGATGCCATGCCTAGATTCGGCTCAGATGGCAGCGTGTGAATTGTTCCAATGTATTTATTAATATAAACCAACTGGGAATGGGAATCGGACTCGCGCACTGAGACTTCAAAGCATATTGTATAATTATTCCCGTGTTTTTAAAGCATAAAGCGGCGGCAAATTTTACGCTCAATACAAAAGCTGTCTATGTATTCTCTGTTGTATTGCACAGCTCAGCTTAAGAAAATTTCATTATACTCCAAGGACCTGCATCGTCACAGTTGTGCTCATATTTGTCTAGCTGCTATTGTTTTGTTTTAGAGTAAGATTAGAAATGTTGAAGCAAACATTTAACACGAGAAAAAAGTAGAGTTATAGCCTTTTTTGGGTTCACTTTTAATGTTTTAGAAAACATTTATTCGAGAATTTCCTTGATTGTTTTATTTACGTGTATATAGATACAACTTCTCTTCGTATGCATAAATAAAAACTATGTCTACTTACATAATAATAAAATTACAAAAGATGTTTAGACCATTTAAAAGTCTAGCTCAATGAAATTCCTAGGTGTTTCCTCAAACATTTCTCGACTCAACTCAACCTCACTAAAACAAAGTCTTTATTTTAAGTTGCAAAAATTTTAAGTGGCTTAAGAATAGAACCACCCCATCTCTTACCGTGGGTTTCGTCAAGGCGACTAAGGGATTTTACACCGGAGACCGAGCAGCAGCGTCCGGTGCGTACTTTAAAGTCTTACTGCGATCGCCAACCCGCTCGCCAAGCGTGGCGATTATGGCAAATACCCCTAGGATCTATAATAAGTAGGTTCTACTGGGGAGACCCGTGCCCAGCAGTGGGACATCATTTGGGTATGGCATGGCAATCTAGCCTATTTAAAGGCTAATTTCTGCCGGGGTCAATTTATTGTAACAACACCTTAACTGCATGTATTCTTACATGTTAAACGCAGAGCTGTAAACATAAAGATAGTTCAGTCCGCCGCCATTTTTAAAACCCTCTCCCCCACTTACTCCCAAACGAAAGTTTTTCTCAATGAGGGTATTCTGAAATAACGCTCACTAGGCGGCAGCACTAAGACGTCAGGTCCAGAAACCTGTCAAAAGTGTTAGAGGACCTATATTTTTTGCATCTGTTAATAAAATTAAATAAGTACAATTAATATTCTCTCAAAATCAAATTGTCACAATATGTGCTAAAAAAGGGATGCCGACTAATGATAAAACACGTTTAAAACTTGATATGGGAGTAAGGTGCTGCCACTAATATATAATATATTAAAAAGTTGACATAAATTAAAATCACTAGGAGTATCTACTTACAACAAAAAACTAAATTATATATGTTAGGTACCTATAATATAATAATAATATCTTGGGACAACTCACACAGCACTATCTGACCCCAAACTAAGCAGACCTTGTACTATGGAAACCAGACAACTGATAAACATGCGTATATATTTCTAAATACATACTTATTATAGATAAATAACACCCAGACACAGAATAAACCATCATGCTAATCACACAAAGTTTTATCCTGGGTTGGTATCGAACCCACGACCTCTTGCGTAGCAGTCGGATACACTCCCACTACGCCACAGAGGATGCCGCAAATGAATAGGAAGCTATCCCCTCACAAAAAGAAATTCCACTAATCTTACTCAGATACTATCATATGTTTTGCGTCAAATCGTAAAGTTTCCCGTTTTCAGCACCCCGAAACAGTGTAGTGCCTTTGACACACTCATCCAAACGGTTTTCCAACTAAGCAAACAGCGCTCAAACACTGATGCAAATGATTATTAAATAGGGCAAAGGATCCCGTTACGAACTACCAGACACTGTGTAATGTTTCTACCGAATTGTGCCGTTGAACAGACGACAAAATGTAATTTGAAGCTATTAATTAAATGCTTTGTTTTACGTCTTTGTTGAATTTAACTGGAATTTGTGGGTGCAATGCAGTTTAAGGATGGCGAAAGTTACGACTGATTAAATATAACATCCATGTTAGTATCCTCTTTGATGTCATATTTTTTCTTTGGCGTAGGTACTCAGGGGAGGGGGGGTGTTAACTCTCCCCCCACCCCAACTCCCTGAACTTTCAAAATGTTAGGGACACAGTACACATTTAGGCTGTGTTTGGTCAATTGTATCACCTATGCCCCGAAATTACAAAAAACTCTCCCGAAAAAAGTCCTAAGTCTTTTTTTAAACTAGCCAAGTGCGAGTTGGACATCATCATGATCCTAGATTCTTGCAAGTGTTAAGAAAATATGCGGTAGAAACGACTGTAGCTTTGATTGCATTAACTTAGATGTTAGATGTTGATAAACTTTCAAAAAAAAAAAAAAAAAAAATATATATATATATATATATATGTATATATTTTATATATATTACGGGTATTAATAGTATATTACGGGTCTTAATCGCGTGAACAGTTTAAGGTAAAATACCTTGTTTATTGCCCGACGTTTCGACCGTATTGCAACGGCCGTAGTCACAGGTAGACACGACCGTGCAACAGCCATGTCTATCATCATTGTCATCTACGGTCGAAACATCGGTCAATAAACAATATATTTTACCCTAAATTATTCACGTGATTAAGACCCGTAGTATAGGTATATATTTTCATAGATGGTAGATTTTTTATCTTTAAAAGCTTGCAGAGCTGAGTATTTGATATTTATGATACCTCCACGAGTCCCTGAAAAAGAAAAAGGGTATTGACAGACTGATAGACAGACGGATCCTGTAAACCTTATCTTTTAAGAAACAGAAACCTAAAAATAAAGTCAGGCCTTCAGCTGGGAACAAAGATTATATAATAATGAGACTCGATAGTCTAGTTTTTACAGCCATTGGCAATGGACTGGCCCTGTGGCGCGGTGGGAGTGTATCCGACTGCTACGCAAGAGGTCGTGAGTTCGATTCCCACACGGGACACCACTTTGTGCGATCCACAAATTGTTGTTCCGAGTCTGGGTGTACTTTGTGTCCATGACTTGTATGTTTGTGAAGCTCCCGCGACACAGGGCTTGTACTCTAATGCGGGAGTCTTTTTTACTTAGAAAAAAAAAAAAATGGACAATCTACAACCGACAACAACAAGACTTCCATTTGTCAAATGTCAAAATCAAATGGAAGTCTACACTTGTGAAACAAGGATAGTAATAACGGCCAATTGTCGTGTCAAAAAAGTTGACAGGACGGTCATTCGATTCGACATTTGAAATTGCTGTCACTTTGTACGAGGTAGCCAATCCAGCTTACTAATACTAGAACTCAATGTCTACACGAGTTTCAATTAAGTTACGTATTAACTGAAAAATTGTATACCTACTTTTACAATGGATTTTTTGGTGAACTTTGCGTACTCTACCGTCTGTCCAACGGGGAGTGCTCTGAGGAACTGTTTGACATGGTGCCACCGTCACCTTTCTACCACCGCACCACTCGACATCGTAGTAGGGTACATCCATTCCACCCGGAAACAATGCGGTCCTATACAGATCGATTCCGGCGTTCTTTTCTTCCACGTACGTGAATACTCTGGAATTAACTACCTGCGGTGTTTCCCGAGCGCTACGACATGTATTTCTTCAAACGAGGTTTAAAAAGAGATTTCACTTCACAGTAGGCAGCGGCTTGGGTGTGTCGCTGACATTCCTGTAGTCCATGAGCGGCGGTTACCGCTTACCATCAGGTGGGTCGCTGGCTCGTCTGCCAACCATAGGCAATAAAAAAAAAATGACGATGAAATCTATCAAACCACATGGGCTGTAAAAACGGATATGCGTATTGAATAAACGAACATCGCGATACGTGTAAAAACTTTTCCCCTTTAAGGGGGCATCACACTGAGAGAATTATTTATTTAGCGCTACGTACACAGCGACTCAATCGCCGGCCTCGCTCTTCCGCACACAACCATTACTTCACAGTGCGCAGGAGCGCAGGTCAAAATAAAGTAGAATATTCGTTCGTACATATGTTAGATAACGAACGCTATGACGGACAATACGAAAATGCTCGTTTTTGCATTTTTCCGCACCTTCAAGATTGATTTACGGGATCATTTTAAGACATATCCCTAAATTCTTTATATCATCTACTAGAAAAACTCTTTGACTAGTGACACAATTTTATTCGTGTCCTAATATTTAGGTTTTCTATATAAATTTTTGAACCCTGTTTTGCGTAATCTACCCTTAAATGTATTAGGGGTCGTCCATAAATCACGTGACGTGTATGTTTTGATACACAACATAGTTACGAGCCAAGGAGGTGCAGTTGGTCCAACACCGATAAAGTTTGAGTCGTTCACACGACGCGACGGGGCGTGACTTCTCACGGTGCACGGTTCACGTGCAACGTCAGGAGTCACGAGCCGAAAAAATACAAGTAATATCTTACTCTCACTTCCGTCGGCCGTAGTAAAATTTTGTTTTTGTTTTTTCGAATCTCCTTCCTCCTTTCAAGCCTCACATGATTAATGGACGATCCCTTACGAACTTTAGGATCTAACACAAGCTTTTGTACGATAACATTCAGTACAAAGGAATTACACGATATCACTGTTTCAAACGTATCTCCATAAATTTTGTATTCAGGTGCCAAAACTAGATGCATGTAGTCAGCTCACCATCATTCATACAAGACATTATTCAGTTTCAACAATCGTAGGATGAACAAAAACTGAAATGTAGGATACATAACCTTTTAGTCTTTGCACGTGGTCTCTTTTTCCGCATCCATTGTATATTTATTTTTATTTATTTATTTAAAGTCTTTATGCATAAATAATGCACAGAGGCTAAAAGCATTCTCTACCAGTCAACCTTTAGGTAGTATACCTTTACGTACCAACTGAAACTTAGAATTCGGTTGGTTAGTCTTACCGGCGATAGATATAAAACCCGAAAGGTGTTCTATCTATTGACGCATAAATGTCAGTTTCACTACTCGGATTAGCTAATTTAACCGTCAGTTAACGGTAGACAACATATAGAGGCCAGCTGTTAGTCTATTGAAAACGGTACCCACTGCTCGCCATAAGACGTTCCAAATGTGTGTTTGTTATTTTGGTGGTACGAAACCAACCACAACAATCTTAATACACTTATTGTTTTTAAACTTTCGCGATTTTTATACTTAGTAGATATATTTCGGGGCTTAATCGAGTGAATTATTTAAACCTTTTATTTACCCGGCGTTTCAATCGAATTGCACCGATCGTTGTCACGGGTCGACTGCTAAACGTCGGGTAAATAAAAGGTTCGTACCTTTAAATAATTCACGCGATTACGTCCCGAAGTATATCTAAAATCTTACTACAACTTTCTAAGATAAAATTTCGAGTAACAATGATCGAAATAATCTTGAGCATTTTACCTTTGTAATCAAAATGATAGATTACTGAGGACTTAGATCAAGTAGCGCACTCAAGTACCAAGATTAAAATCGGACAATCATATTTGAAGTAGTAAAAAGTACAATTCAAATGAATTCATCGCCCGTAAAACGATATTTATTGGCAATATAAAATTCTAATACTCGGATCTTTCAAGAAGCTATATTTCTTTAAAGTCACTTTCTAGAAATCCTTAGGGGCCGTCACCACGGGCGGGAGAAACGCGACGATATTATCGTCGTGTCAGCTGTTTCTATACACTGTCTTAGAACGAGTCTCCACACGGCGATGTTATCGCGGCGTTGCGATGAGGGCAAAAGAAACGCCATCGTATCGCCGGGCGCTCGCTTCGGAACGTGACGCTCTCGCAGCGAGTGCGCTGTCAAATCTTCGTAGATTCCATTATAAGTCGCGACGATACGCTGGCGGAATAATCGTTCGTTCGTGGAGAGTACCCCACGATAGCAGAGTGGAATCGCCGCGGTTCTTTCACCCGTGGAGACGGTCCTTAAATTCAAATTTCGTTAACAAAAACTTTAAACCTTTCTGAATGTGAAGTCTTTTCAAATTCAAACTGATTTAAAGTACTTGAATAGAAAAATGTATCTAAATATAAAAAAAGACTCGATATATTTACTTAACATTGAAAAAACAAAACGTAGAATAAAAAGTTGATTATCTTCCAAATGCTTTAGTGGATTTTCAAACAAAGTAAAGAACATCAAGAAGTTAAATCCTCACCACCAATCACACCACAGTCGACTTCATCGTCAGAATAAACCTTGGGGATATCATATAAGAAAGTTGTCACAATAGATCTTTTATATCGCCACAATTTCGAAATACAATACGATCAAGTTTTGTCTCGGTTAACATTGAAACACCCAAAACGTAGAATAAAAAGTTGATTATCTTCCAAATGCTTTAGTGGATTTTCAAACAAAGTAAAGAACATCAAGAAGTTAAATCCTCACCACCAATCACACCACAGTCGACTTCATGGTCAGAATAAACCTTGGGGATATCATATAAGGCAGAAAGAGTTGTCACAATAGATCTTTTATGTCGCCACGATTTCGAAATACAATACGATCAAGTTTTGTCCCGGTTAACATTGAAACACCTAAAACGTAGAATAAAAAGTTGATTATCTTCCAAATGCTTTAGTGGATTTTCAAACAAAGTTAGAACATCAAGAAGTTAAATCCTCACCACCAATCACACCACAGTCGACTTCATGGTCAGAATAAACCTTGGGGATATTTTAAAAGGCAGAAAGAGTTGTCACAATAGATCTTTTATGTCGCCACGATTTCGAAATACAATACGATCCAGTTTTGTCTCGGTTAACATTGAAACACCCAAAACGTAGAATAAAAAGTTGATTATCTTCCAAATGCTTGAGTGGATTTTCAAACAAAGTTAACGACGAAATAAAAATAAATATTTATGTCGCAACGATTTCGAAATACTACTCTAGTTTTGTCTCGGTGCTATAGCAGAGACTCTGTTTAGTTTGGGACCAGGTTACTGCTATACATAAATACTTACTTCCATTTTATTTATCAACAAAACAAAGAGTTGAGGGAGCTGTCTCTCTCACTTTGTATGATGTACTGCGCTTGTGACCTTCAACTTCAAAAACATTAGTAAAAATCTTTATACAAGTATACAAAAGAAAATTCTCCTAGCTTTGAGAACAATGCAGACGAATTCCCGGACAATTTTTTTATTCTATATTATCTTGAAAGAACTCACATAACGTCATCTGATTCCAAACTAATCAGTACTTGTACTATAGCAACCAGAGTAGGTGTAATTTATATTATAGATAAATACTACCTAGTCACAGAATAAACCATTGTGCTCATCACACATAGTTTTATCCTTGGTGGGGATCGAACCCCACTAACCACTAGACCGACAGGCCAGTCAGTCAATAGTTGGTACATTATATGTTATCACTAGCTGTCCCGCGCAACCTCGTATGCGTCTTTTTTTCTTGTTTTTGCAACATTTTTCATTACTGCTCCGCTTCTATTGGTCGTAGCGTAATATTACATAGCCTTTCTCGATAAATGGGCAAACAGAAAAATATTTTTTCAATTCGGATCAGTAGTACCTGAGATTACCGCGTTCAAACAAACTAACAAATTCTTCAGCTTTATAACATTAGTATATGTAGATATAATAATAATGTACCTTTACCTAGGTACGCAATATATGCACACATGATTAACTCCCTCAAACGGTACATAAATACATAATATACATTTACACATTGCTGCACATCAAAGGACTAAAGGGTATTGTGGCGTTGCCCAACTAACTAGTTTCATGAATTATGAATTTAAGATGATTTCTTAGCTAGTTGCCGCTGACGTGAGCATCTAATATGTTTCCAGCTATATTCAAATTATAAAAAACTAGCAGACGCCTCGCGGTTTCACCCGCGTAGTTCCCGTTCCCGTGGGAATACAAGGATAAAAAATAGCCTATGTAACCCGGGGTTACTGTAGCTTCACAACGATGATAGATTTTTTCAAATCTGTCTAGTAGTTTCGGAGCATATTCAATACAAACAAACAATCAAATCTTTCCTCTGTATAATATTAGTATAGAGTATGAATATATATGTATTTCTGTACATTATCTAACTATACATATAAAAAGACAAGTCCTAGCTGACTGACTGGCTGTTTCATCAAAGCTTAGCCTAAACTACTGAAACGAGGAACATGAATGGGTTAAATATTTATAATTTAGGAAGGACGGCGAAGGAAGTTTTGTCTTTATATTTCTACCCTAGGGGAGTGAAATAGTGGGCTAAAAGGTTTTTGACCCAAAAAAATAACTGGTATTTTACTTTTGGCTAAAAATAAAAATATGCGAATTTTAACGCTTTTACAAAATCAACCTCCAAAAGAGTGAAATAAGGGATGAAATTTAAGAAATTAGTTACTATATCTATTTTATAACCTCAATATATAACATAAGTGTAAAATGTGTTTAGGCGTATATCATCATTACTACGATAGTTACCTTCACCCCGTCTCTAAGTTTTAATGCATCGAAGAGTACGTGGAGGTCCTGAGGGGCTCCAACGACGGCACATAACGCTTGCATTGCCTTGCAACTAATAATGTAAGCCTCCAGAGAAAACCTAGGAACATTGTGTTTATTTTTTAATGGTTTACTTTGCGGAGTTTAAAAGAAAAATAGCCTTTGTTGCTGTTGTTTGACAGGGGAATTGTTTTTTTAATTTTCTTTGGTTATAGATTAAAAAAATATATTTATAAAAAAAAAAACCCGCCTGCACAAAAAAGATGGAAACAAGATCCCCTACATAATTATATAATTTCATGCAGTATGTAGGGGATCTTGTTTCCATCTTTTTTGTGCAGGCGGGTTTTTTTATTTATAAATATATTTTTTTATTACAATATTATTATGCCTTCGTCATCTCTCTCATAAAAAAAATGAGAATCAATATAGTCTTATCTTATAATCTTATTTTTATAATTTATTTCTTATAAATACTTTTTAGTGGTTGTAATATGAAACCGATGTAACATCTAACTTTTATCACAGCTATTGTCAAGTATTGAAGATTGAAAAAAGAATGTTTGCTAACTAACTTTTTAGTATTACAGTCATAATCAAGTTATACTTTTTTGAAATGCTTAAGATAAGCCCTTTAATTTGATACCCATATTGCAAGATTCAAAACAACTTTATTTTTCACACCTCTTTATTTTGACATCTCACTGCCGCCATGTTTGTTTTTTTTAAACGTCACATATCCAAGAATATTTGGGCCATTAAGACGAATCTTCCGACCGGCGAAATGATCGTGCTGTTAGGAACAGTGAAAACTTCAGTAGCGCAATTCAGGATTAGAAAAAATAATAAAGATAAGTAGAATGTGGATGTGTACAGTGTACTCCCATTGATATAGAAAACAGAAATGTATTGCTTGCAATCGATCCTTTTAGAATGAAATAAGTTTCTACGGAATTCTCTAGTGAGTTGACAGTTCCAGACTGTTGAACAAGTAAGTATTTCCTTATGTTCCTAGAACTTGCGAAACAAACTAGAGTTTCTTTTATGTATATGAAAACAAGCTTTCACCCTGCTCTGTCCAGTGCCCGTGTATTGTTGAATTTAAGAAACAATAAATACAAAGAGGCAAACTTGTTAGTGTGACAATTAGAACCTAACCTATCGATAGGCATTTGTGATGATCGTTATACAACATCATTTGAAGCAGCGGCAGCCTAATGGCTAACCCGCGACCTCATGATTGCGAGACCGATGTCTTGCAATCGTGAGAACGCAATCCTACCCATTAAACTACCGACCTGAACCCACTCCTTTTTTTTTTTTTTTTTTTTTTTATGGCCGTAAAAAATGCCTAACGCACACCTCCAGCACCCGGGGCAGACGCTGGAGGTAGTGTGGGGCCTGTCCCCACTAAAAAATCGGCCGTGTACCAACTCGCCGCCTTCACACGGGTAGGCCGCCGGAATTAGCAATTTCTTCGGCGGACCCACCCAGCGGCATAGCCCCATCGGGCATTCCTGCTCCTGCGGCGTCCTGGGTACACACAGAACGCCGCCATCGCGAAAGGCCGCGAGCGTGGGAAACTTCCCCGTCCATCACGCCCACAGCCCCACCAAACGACGTCACGCGCGATTGCGCCTCGACGTCGCCCGGTTCGCCGGCGACGGGGCAGACTAGCCCCGCCGCCTCCCCCCACGAGATGAAGTTCCCGCAGGAGGGTGCGACCGCGTCCTGGACCCCCTACCGCGCAACGCATCCATTACCCCTATCACTGACGACAGGGGCGAGGAGCGAGCATGGCTGAGGGAGTCCGTTAGGTGGAGGGTGGAGAGGCCTGAGAGGGTGCCTCATCTTCACCCTCCTCTATCCGCACCGGAGCCTGGGCGCGAGGAACCTGAACCCACTCCTAACACAACCTTTGAGCTTAGCTGGAGGGGATAACAAGATTGCTAGTAATTTGGCACTCAATCTCACATTGATAGATATCTTTGCTTAAAAAAAAAAACATAGCTACAACCATAATAACCATACCTCGGAAAAAATCAAAATAATAATTTAGTTTAAATTTTGATTTACGAGTAATCCTAATGATGGTTATTCATAGAGGTTAGTATTTTATAAGCTACGGGTATGGTTATTCATAGAGGTTAGTATTTTATAAGCTACGGGTCTTAATCGCGTAATTATTTTACTTTATGGCTAAATACCTTAGTTGTATGGCTCCACGTTTCGAATGTATTGTAACCGCCATGGTCTACCCGTGACCACGGCCGTTGACTATAAAATTCTATAAAGTTGAACATTGAAATGACAATTATTATTCTACGAGTACGCAAGTTAACAATGCAAGTCTTGTATTGTTATGGCAGACAAAACTCGAAAGTGTTTTTCGCGAAGTTAGAGTTTTTTTTTTTGGCGTTTCTGTTATTTCCGCCATTTTCAGACTATATGAGTTTGTCTGAAAATGTATTGCTTCTTTGTACTGGATATGCAACTGACAGCAATTTAGGCACTGCAAGCCAAACACAGACTGTCGGTCATCTATCCACAGACATGAAACTTATAACAATTTTCGTGGGATTTTAAATAAGCATAATTAGGAAAAATAAAATCTTAACAAAACTGATATAAAACATCCAAAATACTGCACAAAACATTATAATAAAATCACTATGAAAAACTTACAATGAAAATAAAACCTTACTGTTATTATTTTAAAGTCAAATTTTGATAATAATGAAGGTAGATAAAATTTGACGGCTGACAGGTACTATCAAGCTTACTAAAAGCAAGCACGTACGTTAGCTGTTTATCTACGGAACATGCTCACGTAAATCTTGTGAAATTTAACAATATAATGCCAGAACTCTCATTACTACTTTATCTAACAATAAAAGCTAGTTAGAGATTAATTATAATATAACTATTTGTTGGTAGCCCTAATTCAGGATAAGGTTATTCGTTTTTAGGGTTCCGTAGCCAAAATGGCAAAAATGGAACCCTTATAGTCATCTGTGTCTGTCCGTCCGTATATCACAGGCGTTTTACACAAAGACTACCTAACCACTTCGTTCGCGTGAAAATTTTGAAAAACAAATTTATCCCATTGGTACATTTTTACGCATTAAAAAGCTTAAGTGCTATTCTAGACTTTAATCCATCTCTGTACCTAATTCATCCAGATCCGATTACCTATTATAGCTAAATTGATTAATACACATCCATTACATATCCAAACTTTCGCCCTTACAATATTAGCATACCTATATAATAATTGCATTTTTGAAAGATAGAAAAATTTCCAGACTCAAACCGGGGCCAGAAGCGAACCACCTATCTGGACTATGTTACTAGACCTCAAATTTCTCTATCCCTTGATGCTCGCGAATTAGGCCCTCGCAGCGCCATCTAGTCGGTAGTTAAAGAACTATCACGACTTTTAACTTATCACGACTTCTAACTATATCAACTAGGAGCACGAGTTTCCCTTAGAGAAAAGTTTAAAGAGATAGGCATTATGAGAGTTGCATCACAATATATATATGCAAACGTTATGTTTGTAAAGCAAAACTTACATTTATATAACAAAAATAGTGATATTCACTCTGTGAATACAAGAAATAAGCACAAATTGGTAGGTCAATATCATAGGCTTCATAAAACTCATAACTCATTCATGGGACTAGGTGTTAAATTTTTCAATAAAATCCCAGTCAGCATATCGAGTCTACCAGTAAATAAATTTAAGAATGTAGTCAAGAGACATCTTATACAAAGAGCTTACTATTCAATTGATGATTATTTAACTGATAAAGATAAATGGATGTAGTTCGTTGCTCCCTATTAATGTATTGGGTTGTATAGTTTATTGCATTTTACTAGGTGAATATTGTTGTCACAGTTTGATAATGTTACTTTGGTAGTTAAGAAAACGATTTACTTTTGTAAGTAAAGATTCTGCGTGATAAATTACGGCCATTCTTTTCTTTCCTTTGAAAAACATGTATACTTATTCATTAAGTAGCAGTAAATTGGCCAATATTTAAGCACATAAAGTTTTTACATCGTAAGTGGATGCTCCTACAATGTTGTGCCCATTGAGGCTGATGTATTCAATCTCGTGTACTCTTCTAATATTATTGACCTCTTTTTTTGCATCAGTCCTCTAATATGGTGTTTAATATAATGGTGGCAGCACCTTACCTGCATATACAGTTTATAAACAGAGAAACATTGTAAACATTGGCAATTTTAAAAGAGTGGCCACGAGTTTTTATTGCCTGTTCTTTTCTCGGGCTTTACCTATTGTTTGCGAACAGGCATTACCAGTAAATGTAGAATCGACTTTTCACAAGTGTAGTATTTTGCTTCCTAAGTGAATAAATTATTTTTATTATTATTATTATTATTTGTTATTGTTTCGTTACAGTTGTATTTGTATTTGTAAAGTAATTGGCAAGAAATACCTATAAAAATTAGCATACCTAGTTATAGATTATACGATTGGAGTTCTATACGCTTTTACTGACTAACAACCTTCCAATCAAAACAGAATATACATCCAACTCTCAGCAATCAAGCCTCATCTGAAGAAAATGTAAGACGCGACGACCAATTAGAAATCGAGACATTCATCTATGACAAACCAATCTTTTCTCCAGGAGCAAAGATCGAAGTATATGTCCATCCATCCGAGCACGGAATATAATGGTAGATACAAAATGCCGACTCCCTACAACACACACATAGATGCGCACATACTCAGATCTCGGTCGAACTCATTCGAATCTCAATCGAAAAAGGGTAAATTGAGCTCATACGTACATGTACATCAAAGTGTGTGTGGATTTGTCGCCGATCTATGAGTTGGCGTACCAGCTACCTATAGGTAGCTATGTATTTTGTGACCCGAGTTTACGATGTCAATTGACGGTAAGCAAGCGTAATACAATCCACGAAGAGATTGGATCGGTACAAACGATGTTATCATAGCTTTGACTTATTCCCGATCGCCGCTGACGAATGTAATGAGGTTGGCAGCGAAGCCAAGACGTCTGAACTCTGAGCTACAGATTTACTGCGAACTATTTGATTTTTGCTGATTCGGAATATTACCTACTTATTCATACACACATTTCAAATTGCGAATGTTTTGTCTTTGCTAGTTATTCTATTTTAAAATAAATAGAATACAAGACAAAACTTTATTGAAATGACTAGTCCTCTATGTATCCTATTGGTCGTAGCGTGATGTTATAACCTATAGCCTTCCTCGATAAATGGGCTATCCAACAATAAAATTAATTTTTCAGTGCAGCCCAGTAGTTCCTGAGATTATCGCATTCAAACAAACAAACAAACTCTTAGTGGTATGAAAAATAGATGTTGGCCGATTCTCATAGATACCGGATAAGCACAAAAAATTTCATCAAAATCGGTCAAGCCGTTTCGGAGGAGTATGGCAACGAAAACTGTGACACGAGAATTTTATATATTAGATATAGGTATCTATTAAAATAAAAGGAGAAGCTGACTGACTGACATGACAACGCAGGGCCCAAACTACATTGCACAGGGGTTTCTTTTTAACGTGGGGAGCACTTAGATAGGATTTTTTGAAAATTCACCCCTTAAGGGGTAAAACGGGGGGCAAAGTTAGTATGAAATTTTGCCGTTAAAATAGTTTAATAAAAATCTGGCATCTCCACGGACCAAGCCGCGGGCATAAGCTAGTTGTAAATAAGTTGTTATTTATTTGATAAGCTCCTAAACATGATAAACTAATAAAAAAACTTTTTTTTTTAAGACGACTCCTGCATTAGGGAGCAACCCCTGTGTCGCAGGGAACTTTACAAACATACAAGTCACGCACACAAAGTACACCTAGACTCGGAACATCAATTTTTGGATCACACAAAGTGGTGTCCCGTGTGGGAATCGAACCCAAGACCTCTTGCGTAGCACTTGGGCACATTCCCATCGCGCCACAGAGGCAGTCGAAAATATACCTGTTATTTGATGCTTTTAATTATTTTTTTCTTGTTGTAACACAAATTGATTAACCACTTACTGTTAGTGACAATTCAATTCGTGCAATTCAAATACAAGTAGTAAATTAATGCGCTCAATACTATTGTATAGTGACAGTGATCCTCACTGGTCTATACAGTCATAAAGTCCAATATCCTAACTGCCATGTGTCCGACTGCTACCCAAGAGGTCGTGAGTTCGATTCCCACACGGGACACCACTTTGTCTGATCCACAAATTGTTGTTTGTAAAGAGAAAGTAAAAAGTTTTCTATGTTTGTAAAGTCCCCCATGATACAGGGCTTGTACCCTACCGTGGAAGTCGTCAAAAAAAATGCAATAACAGTCATTATATTAAACTAATGTTACATAAAACCCGAGCTGTTAGTTATGAACACCAAGTTTAGAATCGTACATACGAATTAATTCAAATTGAACGACCCCTCGGCTTCTGTCAATTAAAACGTCTAACAATCTTAAACTTAAATGAAAAGGGGGATCTTGAATGTTTTGTCGTTTGAATGCGTCCTTTTTATGCAAATACAAGTTCTTTGGTTGAAAAGTTTCGCGCCACCACCGACGCCGCCTAAGATCGCACTCGATTCATTTAGTGTGGCCCGCCTTAATGTCATTATTTGAATTAAGAATTTGAAAGTCGACGAATTTAATTTGACTAAACAAATGGCCGGTTTTATGTTATACTGTTTTTTTTTAATTTAAAAAAAAAAACTTAAAATGGTGTTCCACTGTACGAGTGCGTTATTTAATAATTTATGTCAGAGTTTTTGACGTGATAGCTTCTTATAATCGATGATTGCTTTCCCGAAAATGTGTCTAAAAAAGGTCACGTAATTGTTTGGTTGCTAAGCAACAGCGAATGACGATTGCAGTAGCATGACATGCGATACATTTGAAACTAATGTTATTAATTGGTTGCTAATTAACGCGAATGGCGATATGTCATCAATGTTTTCTTATGAGGTCGTTATCACGTAAAATTATCGTCCGTAAACCGACATTACAGACCACCATTTTTTCTCTTATGGTTTTATTTTAGCTCCTGTTTTCCTAATCATCTTGCATCGGATTTCGATGTAATCGGTTTAAAAGGATAATTAAGTGTTTGATTTTTCAGGTAATGACAGGTACCTAAGCTGTCAGTACCTGAAAAATCTTCAGTTTTTCAACATAATCTCAAATATTAATAAAAAGAAAGATTTTTTTACCTCGCGTTTTATTTTTAAATCGTTGAAATACCCTAATAAATGTGGGTATATCAACGATTGCATGCATTATGCACACAAACTGCAGTCATGGTCACATACCGCCTTATTCCAAAAGCTGGACTAAACCTGGTTTGACGAAAATCCTAGTTTAAACCATGAATCTACGAAAATCTTTATTACAAAACGAGGTTCATCGCTTAATCGATGATCATCTTTGGTCCATAGATTAGTCTTTCGATCACCCTAGTTAAACTATAGTAATAACCTTAAAATGTCAAAAACATAACAATTTGAAAGTTAGACCATTTACAATTTTGCGTATTTTAGTTTCAATTATTAATGACGAATAATGCATGTTTGGTGATTTTTTAAAATTAACTAACTAAATGTGGTGTGGCAACAAAATAAACGCAAAAATCGAGTGAAATGCAATGTGTGATAAAAGATTTAATAATACATGCATAATATTGGTTTTCAAAACATTTATCACAGCTTGGAATTGAGAGAGAAGATTTAACATACAGAACTCAGAGATGTCCTAAAATTAAAGTGGTCTGTGCAATGTTTGGGTCAACCAGACTCGGCGTGAAGTCTACGCAGTGTGGAAAGTTGAAGATTATTTTTGTTCGACAATAGTATCATTCACTGGTGCTCTATGTAAAACAAACTGATGCATTCCACTTATTATATGACACATTATTTATATTGATGTTTAAAAATCACATTTGGAATGTCTGATGTGTGGTCTGAAGTAGTGCGGCAAAAACCAATGTTGAATATACTCAAAATGCACAAAACAAAGTAATAGAAACATCATTAAGACAAAATTTCTTACCTAAAACTTACTAGTGAATTATATAGTGGAACTAAATAAACATTGATCAATTTAAAATTTAGTTGGTAAAGTGTAACCATGGGTATACCTATCACTAGAAACAGATGTAAACTTAGGTTATAGGTAGGTACAAAGAACTGAATATTATGTTTAAAGGAGCTCAGCTAGTTAATACATTGCTACAATGTTCCTTTAAACATAGTTTAAACACTAAACAGAGAGTACAAATTGGTTACAGGTTATTGAAATTGTGATATAATAACTATTATGCACTACTTAACAGTCAGATAATTATATATAAGATTCTCATGAAAATTAACTATGTTTTTAGGGAGAATAAATGGTATCTAATAAATCATGATTCTATGTATAATGTACCTAAATCTTACTAGTGAACTATATAGTGTATCTAAATAAACATTGATCAATTATTGATTGATTACTGTTTATATATTTATACATAAAATGCATAATTAATAATACACATACCCTATTACTAGTGAACTATAAGGTGGATCTAAATATACAATTATCAATTTTATTATATAAATATATTATTGATCACTGTTTATATATTATACAAAAAATGGATACAATTTAAAATTTATTGTAAAATAAATATCTATATTATAAAGCTGAAGAGTTTGTTTGAACGCGGTAATCTCATGAACTACTAATTCTTTTGAACTTTTTACTGTTGGATAGCCCATTTGTAGAGGAAAGCTATAGGCTATATAATATCACGCTACAACCAATAGGAACGGAGCAGCAATGAGAAATGTTGCAAAAACAGGGAAAATAATGCAGACTAAGTTGCGTGGAAAAGCTAGTTATGTATATAGAAATAATGGATATCAACTCAATATTCCATTTCAAACATAGTTTGAACAGGGAGTACAGATTGGTTACAGGTTATTGAAATTGTTAACATCCGTTTTGTTGTCAAATGGAATAACTATTAAGTACTACCTAACAGTTTAGATAATTATATTTATGATTCTAATGAAAATGAACTCTGTTCTTAGGGAGAATAAATGGTATCTAATAAATAATGATTCTATGTAGTTATTTGAGAATTTCATTTCATAGCAAGCTCACTGATATTAAATAATAAATATATCGATAAAATTTGTTTCAATTGTTTGTTGTGCTTCAGCCGAAGCTTCAGTAGGTACCTATGTTCAATCTAGGCATACTTTCCCCCAATACATTCAGAACAACGAGTGCAACAAAGAAAACAGTAAGTATATTAAAAATGGATTATCTTATTGAGTAAGTATCCATAAACTATTGAACGGATTTTCATCCAACCATGCTAAGAACTGTTCCAATGAAACTAGCTTTGTAATAAAAACTCGCATCCAAGTTCCTCTAAGTGTTTGGGCGCTATAATTACTCAGATTAAACTTATAACATCCCTAATAATGTCTGAGTTAATTAAATTTAGGTTATCATCATTTGTTTACATTTTAAGTACTAATGACAACTATATATGTAACGTTCCGATCCTGACAGAATATAATTTATTATTCGTAAATTGCAGGCCGAGGGCTTTTATGTCAGGTTTATATTTTGAAAATTACGTAGTGCTGGCGAATAATTTAGCTACATAGAACGTCTAAATATTTTATTCTCAATGAAAACTATACTTTCAAATTATATTGTTATAAAATGGAACGTTATTTTTGAATGATAAGAAAAATGAATGAACTAAATTGATTATAATCTGTGGCTGATTGCTAGATCCTTTGGTATCAGCTGGTCCACGGATTATCTAAGCTTTGTAATAAGACCAATAGTACTGTACTATATCCTGGACTTGAAAGTCTTGGTTTAAACTTTGATTTGGTCTTTTCTTTGTAATAAGGCGGTCAGGGTCCTTATTCACGTTCTTATTTCCGTGACCACGGCAAGCCCGTACGAAGTGTCGAACTCTTGCCCTAATGGTAAATATAGAGCTGCGCTTAGAAATGGATCACCACGCGGCGAATATCTTTTAGCGCACCATGTATGCGCCAGTTCGCACGGCCTTGTCATGACAACGAAGTAAAGATTGTGAATAAGGACCTATCGATATTACGTTAACCTAGCTACACAAATGTGTACAATACCTACCTACTATTCAGTCACACATCTTCAACCTAATTTTATTATGATTGTAGACTTACGACAGATATTATTCTTTATTAGACTTCAATATTAATAAAGGTTCACTCAGTTCATTTTAATAAGATTCTTCCCATCGTAGTAAGATCACCCCTTATTATGTATTTTGCGGTGTCGGATTTACAAAAGCAAATCCGCGGAATAATGTTTATTTTTTGGAGAGCTCAGCAGCTTGACTGTTGGAACGTTGTATTGGGGCACCGCGAGACATCTGGATCAAGGACAAAATGGAACTGCACCCGTATTTTTATAAATACCTACATTTATTTTTCCTTCACTTAATTCTTTTTTTAAAGTTAAAAACGTTCTAAATTATTTCAAACTCTTAGGTTTTTTTTTTTTTTAATTTGCAATTCTTTCTGCTTACATTTTAAGAAACAGCTAATTATAAATGCCAAGAATAAATGACATCTGGTTACCCCGAACAAAGTGACAACAATTTCAAATGTCGAATAGAAATACCGTCCTGTGAATTTTTTTGACACATAACGGCCGGTCTCAATAATCTACCTATCGATGGATTTGTCTACTAGAGGTAGAATTATGTCATATTTTGTATGGAGCTTATGTCAAATATATAACTCTAGTAGCCAAATCCATCGATAGTTAGATTATTGAGACCGGCCGTAAGACAAATGGCCGTTATGAGTTGTAAAAATGGCGGCAAACTGACATGTCGCTATTTTTACAGCTCCGCGTTTAAAGTGTAAAACAGTGTAAAATATACTTGAAATACGTGATAACTGGACAAGAACGAGACTTTGTGATTGAAAGAAGAAAACTAGAAAGAAATTATACTTGAAACTGGTGTATGCACATAATGTGCGAGCCATAATCTCTACCGATTAATATTGGAGGGAAGAGGAAAACAAAAATGGCCGTTATAGTTATCCTTGTTACCATTGACGTATAGACCAGGACTGCGCCATCTTTTTTAATTAAAAAGTAAAAATTTACTGCAACGCTTAAAAGGGAGAAAAAACTCGTGCGGCCTTTGACAGGTATTGTCCACAAAGTAGCGTTGTCACTTCTTCTTCTTCTTCTTTGAATTGATGGCAATCTAGCCGTTTTAACAGCTAATATCTGCCAGTGTCAAGTACTTATGCGCGTATTACATGTACATAGTCACGTTCGTAATCAATTCAATTCATTTCTTACAAGTGAAACTCGGAGCTGTAAAAATAATGGCCTGTTAGTTTGCCGCCATTTTTACAACTCGCGTTGTCACTTTCTAGAGGTGGTCAATTTTGTTAGGTTATGTCACATGATGTTAGACGTCAATGCTTGTTACACAAGTATAGACAAGTTATCGTCGGAGTTGTAAAAATGGCGGCAAACTGACCGGCCATTATTTTTACAGCTCCGAGTATAACTTGTAAAAAAATGATTTGAATAGGTACGTGTTAATTGACTTGAGAACGAGACTATGTGCATGTATTAAGTGCATAAATACTTGACACTGGCAGAAATAAGCCGTTAAAACGGCTAGATTGCCATAAACTCAAAGAAGAAGAAGAAGAAGTTATCGTCCAAATGTCAAAATGTATTGGAAGTCTTGCTGAAGTCGCCGGTAGCCTGGTTAAAATCTCATAGCAATAGTGTACATGCAACTTACAGTACGATCAACGTAACTTGACCGGATTGAAGTTAGGTTTTTATCACTTTCGCGCATGTCATAGAGATGCGACCCTAAAATTACTTACGAAAACGACTAAATATGTTTAATCGATTAAAAATACTAACAACATTTTAATTCAACAATATAACAACACTATTTAAATGAGTTCATAAAAGTTTAAATTTAGAACAGTTACAGTAAATACCAAAGAAACTTTGAAAAACAATTTCTTTGCGAAAATAATCACAAAAAAACATGAGTTAGTAATACTAATTATGACAATGTAATGCGTAATCGCATCTCTAATTCTCTTGGTTTAGTTACCGCCCCCGCCCCCCGCTTCCTGTCACCATTTACTTCCAAAAAATGCATCTGCGCAACCACTTGTCGCTTACTTCAGTCCGGCCTAGTTACGTTGATCCAACTGTACTTAGTAAAGAGGTCAGTTCCAAAAAGGCACAACAAATCTTATATTAAGCAAGTTCAGTTTCACCACATATTTAATGCAGTGAGGTCACGTTCATCCAAATTCATATTCTATTCTTAAACTTGGTTCTCCGCTAAAAATGGATTACGCGATTTAGTCCCGAGGGCGTGATTGTTCTTCCATTGCATTCACTCCTATACTTTGAAATTTATGGAATAAAATTTCAACAGAACTGAAACCAAAAATAAGGTAAACTTCATTTTCAGAATGGTCGCATTTGTAGATTTACTTTTGTTACCGACAAATTCATAGGGGAGATTCAGTACATGTAATTCAATCGTTTGACATTGAAATATTGCCAATTAAAATTTAAAAAAAAAACAGATTTCATTGGCTATCGATAAAAATGTAAACAAAGTCATTGAGGCAAATTTAACAAATAAACAGAAAATATTAATGATCTATTACTTTTGTCAACCATTTAATACCTACCTAATAACAAATCAATAAATAATCAAATCAGCCATATAAACAGTATAAAAATCAAAATTATGTATGATAATATATTTTTTTATAACCGATCTAACTTTATGGGGCAACCCCTTAAAGTTTGTCGACAAAAATAAAAAAAAAAATTGGAAAGAAATTACTGTAAGTACCTACCTACCATTGACATAGAGAACAGAACTCCTCACAAAATTGACCACCTCTAGAAAGAGACAACGCTACTTTGTAGTCAATACCTGTATAAGGCCGCACGCGTTTTTTCTCTCTTTCACGCTTTGCAATCAATGTTTACTTTTTAATAGAAAGGAATGGCGCAGCCCTGGTCCATATGCCAATGGTACTTAATATGCTATCTAGTGTAATTAATATTTTTCAGAACAAAAAACAATTATCTAAAGGAATTCGATCATAATTTTGTTATGAAATCATCACAAAATCATCAGTTATAAGGAAATGATCACATTACAATAATTTTAAATCAGGTACTCTCACTTTCGAATCTGATGCCTGAACAACTAGACTGCCGGCTGCTTGAAAATAAGTATGAATGAACTATACCTAACTCTCGAGAACGATTCATGTAATAACGATTCTCTATTATTATATAATACCAGGAACTTCCAATACTGATAAACTTTCGCGATTTGTACACATTATGAAAATATATATATTACGGGTCTTAATCGCGTGAATAATTTAAGGTAAAATACCTTGTTTATTGCCCGACGTTTCGACCGTATTGCAACGACCGTGGTCACGGGTAGACTAGTTAAGCTCAGCGTCGTCTCCGTAAAGCGCGGGTTTCGGAAACTCGCTTGATTTTAATCACTCACTATTACGGAACCGTCGCTACTTCGACAAACTATTTTACCTTAAATTATTCACGCGATTAAGACCGTAATATATATATATTTTCATAACTTCCAATACATCATCACATCAAAACCATCAGCCTAATGACACTAATCATTCCAACTAGAATCTGTGTCCATAAATCTACATCACAATTAGGTATCCGGCCAGAATATTTGCATGACTGCTCCCACTAATCAGTCGGTTTTGACATTATTCGGACATTACACTACTCTAATAAATAGTGGCTAACTTGAATTTGAAATTGTACGATTAGACAGTATAATATGTACTCCCCGTAATGAGCGGCACTGAAATTTGGTAGGCTTTGGACAAAGGGTTGTAGTGTAACCATCATGTCCAGTAATTTCCAGTTATCTACTGTTTATCCTATTCATTCATTAATGCTTAGTTCCTGTTCCTACTTAACTATACTAAAATTATAAAGCTGAAGAATTTGTTTGTTTGTTTGAACGCGGTAATCTCAGGAACTACTAGTCCGAATTAAAAAAAATATTTCAGTGTTAGATAGCCCATTTATCGAGGAAGGCTATAAGCTATATAACATCACGCTGCGACCAATAGAAGCGGAGCAGCAATGAGAAATGTTGCAGAAACGGGGAAAATTTACGCATACGAAGTTGCGCGGGAGAGCTAGTTAAAAGCTGAAGAATTTGTTGTTTTGTTTGAACGTGGTAATCTCAGGAACTACTGGCGCGAATTGAAAAAATATTTTTATGTTGGGTTGCTCATTTATCGAGGAAGGCTATAGATTATATGACATCACGCTACGACCAATAGGAGCGGAGCACTAATGAAAAATGTTGCAAAAACGGGGGAAATTGCCGCATACGAAATTTCGTAGAATGTATGGAACTAGATACCTCTAGAGATTCTTTAAGGAACTAGGTGTCCCGTGCAATTGCACGGGACACCTAGTTCCATATAGAATCATAGAGGTAATAAATAATACCATGAGAGTGAGTTAAGAATTACCTAAGAAAGCAGAATCAGAAATTCATCAGACAATAAACCAAAGTTACAAACATAGCTGGCCTGGTCTATTAAAGGACTGATGGCCGCTGAACCAACGTTTCTAAAGCGAAGACCGCAGCTCGGTAAATATAAGGTAGAACGACCCCTTCCCAAATAGACTGACGACCTAAAGAAAGACGCTGGAATAGATTGAATACGAAAAGCGGAAGACCGGGTGAGAGGAGTGAACTATGTCCAGCAGTGGACCGATAGAGGCAAATTATGAATTGATTATGTATCATAAATTTCTATAGCTAAGTATACAATACCGACCCTAAACCCGCAACAATTCACAACCCTGCCTCTTAGCTCACCGAGGCCACTCAGCATCCATACAAAGCCTCAAAGGCGTGAAATTATAGCCCTTTGAGCTAAACTTGACGTTATCCTAGCTAACAACCACAGTAAGTACACAAAATACCGACAGTACAGAAGACAACCATCATAGAAAATGCTGAAAAGGCACTATGATGATTCCGCATCCGTGTGTGATGTCTAAGCATCGCACACGGACGCGGAATCGGGGCACGCCTTCCGTGAACCGATATGGTCTTAGGCTGTAAACTATAAAACGTACTTAGCTCAAGCTTATCTTAGGTTACCACGGTTGCAATACCGTCGAAACGTCGGGCAATAAAAAAGGTATTTACCTTAAAATATTCACGCGATTAAGACTTATGTATACCAGTAGAATATATGTATAAATTTTAAAATGTGCTGACCTTTGATTCTATAGAAATAATCATTTAAGACTACGCTATATGCTTCCAAACATTGCCTATCAGTCTGCCTGCAGTCGGTAACCCTGACCGCCTCTTGTCCTAGGTTGGTATTAGTCCATACACTATAGCGATTATTGCTTGTCAGCAATGGTCAAAAACCGGCTCTGGGCCTACACACTAGCAGTCGGCAGTTTCAGACTGCAAGTTCACGCACCGGCAGTGGCCCGTGACGTTTTCGTACTAACTGAACGATTGCCGGCCGGTTAGTTGTTAAAGTTGTTAATTGTCGCGGACCGTCGACCGATACCTGACGATGCAGATCACATCGGCGCGGATAGGTCGTCAGCCCGAAAACTTTAAATCGAAAACTGTTAGTCTGTAGACTGTTGCAATTAACTGACAGGCTGATATCCAATCAACATAGCTACGTTATCGGCTGCACTGGCGAAAAAGTTTCGGTGACGTCACCGCTCACGTTCCGCCTTCCGCCGGGGGCACTGATGCTGTCACAGGCATGATTGTTTATTACAATGTCAGCAATGTTTTGGCGATTAACCTGCGATTCAATTGGAAATTAAAAAAAATATATATTCATTAATAGTATTATTTTTTTCTTATGATGGTATCTCTTTAAATTATCGTTCGCAAACCGACTTTTCGGACAAACATTTTTTTTTTAATATGTTAACTAAGCACAGCTTGAGCTAAGCGTGAGTTTAATTCATATCCGTGAAGAATGTCTACGTGCGTCGCCCGAGTGAAGTACCTACCTACGTATGAAGCTTGCCTTCTGTAGTCTCGGTGTTCTTTGGTAAGTGGCTATGGAACTAAGGTGTTAACCATGTGTTAACGCTATGCCCGCAACCTACGAACTACTGAAATACTAATGAATATCTACTTAGGTGAAGTTGAGGTACATGTACATAGTTTACTACTTGTTGAACTTGGCCGTTCATTTATTTACGTACATCATCGTGTGGCTTAGTAATAGATAGGACTAGGGCAAAGTGCCAAGGTCGCCTTTAGATGACTGATGTTGCAACTAATCGAAGTGCGGAAAATTCCAATGTACGAGTATATTCCATTATGGTCATCACCATCACCTAATTTTAAGTACTAAAAATACACCTAGACTCGGAACAATAATTTGTGGATGCAATGATTGTGTGAGCACAAAGTGGTGTCCCGTGTGGGAATCGAACCCACGACCTCTTGCGTAGCAGTCGAACACACTCCCACCGCGTTACCAGTAGAAGTTCAATTTGTAAATAGAGACGATTTTTGGAAAAATAAGTTAGACTACCTAATTATGGGTAATTACAATACGTCAAAACTTTATTATATTATATTATATATAAATACTGTCAAAACTCTCTAAAAACGGTCGAATCTGGGGGGGCAATTTCCCTGTCCCCCCCCCCCCTTGAATCTACGCCAGGCCAAATTGGGAAATACAATTTTTTTTTTGTAATAAGATACATAAACGACTGCCTCTGTGGCGCGGTGGGAGCGTGTCCAACTGCTACGCAGGAGGTCGTGGGTTCGATTCCCACATGGAACACCACTTTGTGTGATCCACAAATTGTTGTTTCTGTTGTTCCGAGTCTGGGTGTATTTTGTGTCCGTGACTTGTATGTTTGTAAAGCTCCCCGCAACACAGGGCTTGTACCCTAATGCGGGAGTCGTCTTTAATAAAAAAAATATAAAAAAAAATTAAAGAACTCAAATAATAATAAAATACTTAACTGAAGTACTCAAAACATTCCTTCTTCAATCACACATAATCCACAAAACAAATTTCAAGATGAGAGACCGTGAGAGCACATAGGGGATCATTTACTGAGGACAAATATGCGCACCTATGCTTCAGAACATTCATCAGAGCGACACAGGCTCCAGATTAGCAATCTCTCGAGAAAGTATTAGCAAGCAAGACGTTATTTACCGACCGCCCGCCTGATTTCAATCGGAGCTTCGATTTGCAGAGTGGAAAGCTCCTTGATAAGGATGTGATCATGTGACGACGTTTTCATTTATCGATATTTATATTTTTAATAATATTTTTTATAAAACAAAGGAAGAAACTAAATAAGAAGGAAGAATTATAAACTCGTAAGCGTAAATGTATCAAACTGTCAGTATTTTAATCGATAGATGTTCTCGTTGTGGCGATCCTTGGGAAAAGCTTATGTTCATCAGTGGAAGTATTTCGACTAAAACGACGACGATGATGAAAAACGATATTCTCTTTTCATGTAAATTAGATGACAATTCATCCTAATCCTAAAATGGACCTACCCAAAATGTATAAGCCTACGGTAGCAAACAATTTCAGACACAACTCTCACTTTTTGACGTGATAACGTCTTATAAATCTATGACCGGCTGCACTCACAAAAAGTGGCACGTTCCACCTACTGATAGGCAGAAGTATTGTGCAATGGGCGCATTCGCGCACAAGCAAGGCATGCGCCCGGGTCCATTAAAGCTGTCACAGGCATGGTTGATTATTACAATAATAATAATAATATACTGAGGGATGGCACTGTTGACATCTGTCGTGCATGTCACCGACCTGGTGAGTCCCTCAGACATATCGTTTCCGGCTGTTCTCGTCTTGCTAACGGCGAGTACTTGCACAGACACAATCAAGTAGCCAGGATAATCCACCAGCAACTTGCTCTGAAATACCACCTTGTGGACGTTGAAGTCCCGTACTACAGGTACGTTGCTGAGCCAGTTCTTGAAAATAGTCGTATCACGTTGTACTGGGATCGCTCTATCATCACAGACAGGACTGTTGTCGCTAACAAGCCTGATATTGTTCTGATAGACCGATCTGAGAGCCGTGCAATGATTGTCGACATCACCATCCCCCATGACGAAAATCTCGTGAAAGCCAAAAAGGATAAACAAATAAAATATCTGGATCTGGCGCACGAGATTGTCGACATGTGGGATGTTGATTCGGCAATCATTGTACCGATAGTCGTCTCCGTTAATGGTTTGATTGCCAAGAGCCTCGACCAACACCTTGAGAGGCTCGCGTTAGACGGTTGGATCAAGCGCTTGATGCAGAAGGCAGTACTTCTGGACACGGCTCGCATTGTGAGGAGGTTCCTTTCGCTGGGGCCGTAACCACCGGTAGCTTGGTCCCTGTACCCGATGCCGGTGGGACACTATTTTTTATATTTTTAAATGTATTTTTTATATATATATTTAAAAATGTAATTGATAAGAAAAAAACGAAATAAAGAGAATAATAATATTATCTTGGGACAACTCACACAACGCTATCTAATCCCAAACTAAGCATAGCTTGTACTATGTAAACCAGACAACTGATAAACATACTTATATATTTCTAAATACATACATATTATAGATAAATAACACCCAGACACAGAATAAACCATCGTGCTCATCACACAAAGTTTTATTCTGGGTGGGGATCGAACCCACGACCTCTTGCGTAGCAGTCGGATACACTCCCACCGCGCCACAGAGGCATTCAATTCAATGTCATCAATGTTTTGGGTATTGCAGTAACATGCGATACTATTGGAAATTTTTAAAAAAAGGTGCCACAGTCATGCCTGTTTATTCAATGTCATCAAACGTGATAACCATTTTTTGTTTTTTTTTGCCGACGTAAACTACAAAAAAATAATTAAAAATGCATTTTTATAAAGGCAATTATGTTCTAGACATTGACCAGATTATTTCACTATCACTACAATAGTAGCTGCTGTGAAGAACGTGTTTTTTTTTACTACTTAGTGTTCTAGAAGGTAGGCAGTTATTTTAAAGTTAATGTAACGTTTGTAGGTTATTCATAGTAATCGATTTAAAATAATATTTTTATGCCTGGCGTTGTTACAAATCAAACTAAAACTAGCAAAGCGTGTAAAAAAATACCCCAGTAACTTCTCTTACAAAAGACAAAGTTCTCCCACAAATCGTAAACTATCGATAACCCGTATAATTGAATTATAGTGCATCACTTCGCTCAGTATATCTCTGTAGACGAATAGAACTGAATTGATCCCGTCGCGTCGCACTGGTAACGAGCGCGAGGCGACAATGCAAATTGCACCGCGCTGTAACGTTGCGATGCGCTTATAATTACAGTTTGTTTATTTGAGTAAGTATATCTTAAATAATTTGCCAAAAGTATAGTTATTTTCATATATCCATGTTAACTGAAAGGCATTTTCAATTTAACACTAAACATTTAAAAAAATATGGTTAGAACTTCTGTATGTTTAGACCAGAAATCGTACATAAGAGATCCTTTAAGTTTGGAAGATGCGCGGACTACGCGATAAATAACAAGATAGGCTTTAAAATTTCTAGAAAAGAGATCTTCAACTGGCTTTGTTGAGGACAGAAAAACCTTAGATTTTTTGTAATGTAGAACAATATTTTAAATATAACTATGTATCTAACATTGACTGCCTCTGTGGCGCGGTGGGAATGTCTCCGACTGCTACGCAAGAGGTCGTGGGTTCGATCCCCACCCAGGATAAAACTTTGTGTGATGAGCACGATGGTTTATTCTGTGTCTGGGTGTAAATTATCTATAATATGTATGTATTTAGAAATATATAAGTATGTTTATCAGTTGTCTGGTTGCCATAGTACAAGCTCTGCTTAGTTTGGGATCAGATGACGTTGTGTGAGTTGTCCCAAGATATTATTATTATTATTATATTATTATATTATTGTTCCTTGTTCAAATTCCAAAACCTCTCACTCACCTCTAGAATAATTTTATGACGATGATTCAAATAATAAAATAGTTTAAAGTCGCAATCTAGACAATATCGTATTGCCAATAACAGCACACTATATAGGTAATCTACACCTTAAAATTATAATTATCAACAGTAATAAATGCTGAAATATTTTTATATTACAATGTTATACACATTGTAATATTGACAGAACTTATGATGTAACTTATTGTTTCTAGCTGACTGACAAGTGACTTTCTCGAAAACTATTTAAGATGTGGGTGTTATGCACGATTCTGTCCTTCAAGTACTTTAATATACGTCATATTGTGACGCCCTAACTGTCACGTTAGAAAGTGAATATTAGAATATAATTAGTAAGCTTGAGAGCGCGATTTATTTATGGTTGATTTTTATGGATAATGATATTTTTTTGTGTTTTTATTTTGCAAGTTTATGTCTTAGGCATTGCCAGTATTTTATAGCATTTTAAACAATTTAAAGGAATGAAAAACTATGAATAGGTATAGGAGACTACTCTCTACCATATTCTATACAATTCATTTATGTATAGTTATCTATTATCTGACTAGAAAGAGACTGTATTGAAATTAGACAACTTATGAAAGTACAATATTGTTGTTTTTAAACTTTCGCGATTTTTATACATATTAGATATATTTCGGGACTTAATCTACCAGTGACCACGATCGGTGCAATTCGATCAAAACGTCGGGTAAATAAAAGGTTAAATAATTCACGCCATTAAGTCCCAAAATATAGATAAAAGTACAATATTGATTTAGTACCTACCTATACCTACATATAAACGTAAAATGTAATAACAGCCCCTAGATTACTTTTCTAGTGGGCAGTTATCACATTTTACTTCAAACTCTAACCGAATAAAATGACAATCGAATAGACTGACACACCGTCAGAAAATAAACGTTTGTTACGAAACACTATAAACACCTACAACATAATATGACAAAAGAAATGCAAAAGTTAGGTTACAGTTTCAAGAATTACTTTAATAAACAAAATTAATAATGAGCCTTAACAAATTACTCGAATGATTGATTTGTCGATACTTTCTACGCACATCCCTATACTGTAATAACTTCAAAAGTTATACGTGCAGATATGGAATATCGGTTATCGGTTATAAAAGTCGTATTAAAATGTTCGATAACGTTTGAAATACGACGGATATAAACACGAGAAAATACGGAGAGAAAATTTTAACGACTAAATAAGAAATAAATAACAGTTATGGCTCTGATCTTAAGTAATACGGTAAGGTGGAAAGATTAATGTGTTTTAACGGATTTAGGTCGCAGAGGCTAATCTGAACTGATTAGCTGATTACGCAGGAGGTGGTGTTTATGTATGTGCATAGATACAAGTGTCACATAATATATCGCATTAATATCATCGACTGGTGGAATGAAAATTAGGGTCAACGCGTGACGGTTCTGCGTGCTCGCGGATATGCAACTTTGCATTCTACAGCAAAAGTACTGAGAAAGTAATTGTTTTTAAACTTTCGCGATTTTTATACATATTAGATATATTTCGAAACTTAATCGCGTGAATTATTTAAAGATACGAACCTTTGATTTTTGACCCGACGTTTCGATAGAATTGACCGATCGTGGTCGGTGCAATTCGATCGAAACTTCGGATATTAATTCACGCGATTCCCGAAATATATCGAATACTGAGAAAGTATTACAAAGAAAATATTCAAAACAGCTGATGGATTTTTTATAAAACCGTGCCATTTTGATCTCTTCATCTAGCCAACTTTGTCGAGTTTTCACTTCGCCTCTACTGCAATGCCTGAAGACCTAGGTATCCTGTTATGACCTACGGTGCCGAGACGTGGACACTTATGTTTGGGCTAGTACAAAAAAATTAAGCTGCGCAGCGGGCTATGGAGCGAGCTAGGATTGGGGTTTCTTTGAAGGATAAAATTCGCACTGAGATCATCTGAGAAAGAACTAAAGGACTTAAGCACGCTGGAACAAGCGAGTCCTAGAAATGTATGTATGTATAAAAATGCGGAAGGCAGAGTGCCTGTCTAGGCTTACTTTTTAGGAGGAATCCAGCGTAGGTGTAAAACCAGTCCACTACCAGTCAATCGCACCCCGACGAGAAATGCAATTGACTCTCACAATAATACCGGCTAAGTGCGAATCGTTTTTTTTTTTAAGTTTTTAAAAGTAAACACTGGGATTTTTAGAGAGCAGGAAGCCGTAGGATGCCTGCCAGTTGTGGAAGTCATTCAGAAGTGGACGTTTTACGACGACGTTTGGACCCCCCCATATACCTAAAACTTGTAACATCCCTTACTTCGTTTATTTTATTACGGCAGATTTCACTAAATACTTACGGCCGGTCTCAATAATCTAACTATCGACGGATTTGGCTACTAGAGCTATATATTTGACATAAGCTCTATACAAAATATGTCAAAATTCTACCTCTAGTAGTCAAATCCATCGATAGTTAGATTATTGAGACCGGCCGTTAGTTAAAATCTTAAATTAATATATGCCAATCGCAAGTTTCCACATACGAATTTATTTTATACTATCTGCCCGCCCCGGATTCGCTCGGGTGTCATTTTATAGTTTTGTGAACTTTGAGTAACATTATTGCAACTTAGGAATTTCTTATATTTTTTTCACAATAAAATAAAGCATATGTTACTCCCCGATAATGTAGCTTTTTAACGGCAAAAGAACTTTTGAAATACAAAAATAAATACAAATCTTTTCAATTTTTAATATATTAGTGTAGTTAAGACAGTGAGGTCAACCCGTTAACACGATCGGTGCAATTCGATCAAAACATCGGGTAAATAAAAGGCTTTATATAATTCTAATATGTATGAAAATCGCGAAAATTTAAAAACTATATTAGTGTAGATTAGAGATGTAAAATGTAATTCAACAAAGGAATTGTACGTAACTCAGTTCACAGTTAGAATACAGCTCTTCGTCGAGTGAACCTTTCAGCACATTAATATCCAAACAGACTCAAATACATTATGTAGATAGTTCTCCGGAGATGACGTTTATTCGACACTTGATCCGCGTTTGCGTCACGACGACGTTCTCGAGGCGCACTTAACTCGATATCTCGGGTAATGCGACATATCAATATGATCGAATATAAAATCGTAAATCGTTTTGAATATCGATTTTTGAATACTATCTTTGATCAAATTTTGTTGGATATTCACACTGCAGAAACTACACTATTTGGTAGACCTAATGCACCCTAGTGAGTTCCCTTAGTTGAATGCATTAGGTGCACTTAAATATGCATTTAATTCACCTGGATGAATTAAATCTACCAAACTTACGAGGGTGCATTTGGTCTACTAAATAGTCTTTATCAAAATTAACGAATTGGGGATATAATAATACCTTCGGTTTTAAACTTTCGAGATTTTTATTTACCCGACGTTTCGATCGAATTGCACCGATCGTGATCACGATCGTGGTCGACCTATCATTACTTCCCAAATGTGACTTATTGGTTTATATTTTGTGCGTGTTATTCAAATCGAACTGGGAAGAGAAAATGTTCATTAATTTCATTATTTGTTTTATCGATTACTTCTCCGTAAAACAATGGCGGCGTGTGAAGCCAACCAGATTTATTATCTCGCGGAGATGAATAGTCAACATGTGATCCATTATACCAGTGTTTCAACGCGTGGTTCGAATATCCCCAAAGGTGGCTTACCGACGGAAGGGATCAACGATCGATGTTCCATTATAAGTATAGGGACGCAAAGTAACTAATCTATATTAATATTATAAAGCTTAAGAGTTTAATTGTTTGAACGCGGTAATCTCAGTAACTACTGATCCGAATTGAAAAATTATTTCACTGTTGGATAGCTCATTTATAGAGGAAGGCTATAGGCTATATAACATCACGCTACATCTAATAGGAGCGGAGCAGCAATGAGAAATGTTGCCGAAACAGGGAAAGTTAACGCAGACGAAGTTGCACGGGACAGCTAGTCACATCACACCAATATTATAAAGGTAAAAGATTGTGAGTATGTGAGTGTGTATGTTTGTTACTTCTTCACGTCTAAACGGCTGGAGCGATTTTAATAAAATGTGGTTATGAAGTTAGCTGACACCCTGGATTAACACATAGGCTAATAAACCGCGGGTGACACGGCGGGGTACAGCTAGTATTAAATAAAGAGAAGAGTGCGTTTTAAGTTTCGATGCAAAAAACGGTGTACTGGTCAACGTATATTCTCTGTGTATTTGTGCGTCTTTCTATAGCATCGTAGCATTCATTAGAATGTTACATTACCAGGTTGATTGGTTAGCAGTATTGAAAATTATCAGATTTTTGTTGTCAGTGCTGGTTAATGTGAACTTTCTTGAGTGTTTTGTTTTAAGTCCGACAAAACAAATGGAATTTATATTCAATTGGGTTTCCATTACCTACTTTTGTCATGCATTACGTTATAATCCAAAGAAAACAGTGTCACGACTCTTAAATACCTGTGCGTCTTAAATTCGCCCAAACTTACAGTGCAATGAGTTTGGTATTTAATTGTCAAGTTAGATTCTTTTTATTACGCTTTTATTAACTTCATACGTATGTTATTATGTAGGTATATCTTTGGACGTGTTTTTCATCCACTTCAGATCGTCGGATTTAATTGAAACTTCGCACACTTATCAAGGATCGATGACAATACAATCCGATTAAAAGGGATTTTTGAAAATTCGTTCCCTAAGGGGATAAAATAGTGGTTGTAAGTTTATATAAAAATCCACTAGTTTTGAAGTTAGATGTGTGGAATTTCAAATTTGGCTTATTGGTTTAAAATAAATTCAGCGTTTTTGAAAAATCTACCCCCCAAGGGGTAAAATTGGAGTTGCAAGTTTTTATAAAACTCCGTTAGTTTTAAAGTTTTGGATACACATATTACTTACGCCGACAAAGTGAAAGAATAAAATCTTGAAAAACATTCACGTCAAAAATTGTTTATTTTAAGGCAATTACAAATCAAATAGAAATCAATCTATGGAAATTTAAATAATACTTAATATTTAGAATCGATTCACAAATCTGCACCTCTAATTTCAACGTCGAAGCGACCTAACACTGCAGAGTCCAATCTGCCTGTTGTTACGGCTCCCCAAGATACTCTATACCAAAGACAATGTTTTCTTACGCATGATTGCATAGAAATCTTGTATAATAACAGTTTTAGTGAGTGAAATGTGAAGATGAAAACCAAGGAATGCAAGTCACTTGATCAGAGATAGTAGGTAAACTGTTATCATATCAACTAAGTAAATAGTCTCATAAAGATTTGGTTTGCGCCGGCACCACACGTTGGCACCTACGTCACCTTGGCGCCAACGTTGGACGAACGTTATTCTAGATCCACACGTTGGACAAGTGGCGTTGGGACCGACGTCGGGGCCAACGTCTGGAGCCAGTAGATACTGATACTTCCAGTCATTTACTAAAAAATACGGTGGAAAAATTACTAAACCAAAGCGACCTTATGTTAAGTTGAGAATTAAGGAGAACCTTTTGAGCTTAACTTGATCTCTTCTAACCATTATACTTTCCATTTACCTAAACTTCATTCCAAGTACCGCTGTAATAAAGTTTTTTTATATTTTATTACAGCGGTTTTTTAAATAAAAAAACCTTAAAGTTTAAAACCTTCGAGTATGTGCTCATTTTTATTTTTGACGAGCGATATATTTAGTGACAAAGCTCTGAGCATTTCGCCAGCCCCTCTAGACAAGTAGCATAAACTAAGGAGTAAGGAGTCTACCCGTGATCATGGCCGTTGCAATACGGTCGAAACGTCGGGCAATAAACAAGGTGTTCTACCTTAAAATATTCAAGCGATTAAGACCCGTAGTATAAATAATTTTATAAAGTAGCATAAACGCTAATCGAGTAGAATGTCAATCCAATAGAATAACATCGGAATTACGTCGTAGCGCGCAAAACCTCGAATATCACACTAATATTATAAAGGCGAAAGTTTGTGAGTATGTGAGAGTGTAAGTTTGTTACTTTTTCACGTCTAAACAGCTGGAGCGATTTTTATAAAATTTGGTATGGAGTTAGCTGACTCCCTGAATTAACACATAGGCTAATAAACCGCAGGTAACACAGCACAACATAATAGCTCCTGAACATGGAAAAGTTGTTCATATGAAATATATGAACAACTTTTACATGTTCTGGAGCTACTAAGAAGCAACGAAAACTAGGAGTAAAAGACGACAGAGTGCCAGCTTTTATACAATACTTCAAATAAGATAAGGACTAAATTTTAACGGTAATAAAGAATCACTCAATTAAGAATATATACAGGCCGCACTCCAAGGTTTCAAAGCTTTTACAAACGCCAAAAGATGGAACTACTGGGAAAAAAATCCAAAAAATAAAGTTGCGCTACGGAACTTCTGCCAAGGAACTACTGTGAATAATCGATTATTTTTTGCTTTTTAGTTACCTTATATTTATTTTTGAAGTCGGTTTTTATTTTTTTGAAAAAAAGTTTTATTCATATAAATTTTTCATTGAGTGTTATTGCTTGTTCGACCAAAATTTCGCTCTCTCATTAAAGTTGCGGTTGTAATCATTGTAACATTAATAGTTGCGGTGCAATTCCATTCAATTATTTCACATTTACTTACGGACGACGTAAATAAATGAGCTATTGTATATTATACAGATAACCTACACATTACATAATAAATAATTAAAAAAAAAACTCACAGCAACAATCAGGCGTCACATGGCGGAAATCACTAACATATGGAGATACAGAATGTTGACCTTCACATCATTTTTATTAAACTAATAACATCCCTATCTCGGCTTCTTTAGATTTATAATGCTTTTAAAGGGTTAATTTGTACGTTATTTGTGTACCAAATAACATACAAATTAACCCTTCTCCATCTACATTCACCACACATCTGAGAGATCCCATAATAAAATGTATGTTTCTTTGTCAGGTTTAGAGGCTAAACCTCACAATGAACAATGAATTTACTGCAGTAAAATAGTATATAGGTGGTTAAAGTCATAACTCCAAAAACTCCAGAACTTTAAAATGATACAATAAACTAAAACTAACCGATCTTGGTGATCAAATATTCATATGCAACTCACTGTAAAACGTCGTTAACTATAATGCTGTCCTTGTCACTTTAAAGCTAATAGTAGCAAGAGAAATACTTTTGAACACGTCGCAAAGTTAAATACCTATTGAATTTTCGGAGGTTGCTTCTAAACTCTTCAAAATCATAATTAAATTACCTCTTGATCTGATGAAATCTCACAAACCAGCTTTAAAAAAAGTTAAACCGTTTCAGAGCTCCCAAAACCGTTTAAAATCTCGGTTAGGATGGAAGTAAAATTCCCATTTTGATTCACAATTAACAAATCAGTATGCATATAGCGTCCATCGCAAGAATCCTTTACGCGTTTATCCATAAAGCGAACTCTGTAAATGCAAATTTTCGCAACGACGCGACATGCGGCGTGCTTACCTCGTCCTGTATTTTGTCAGCAAACAGGTTTTTAATTAATTCGCTTATTTATTTGAGCCGTTAGTGATGTGACACGTACTGAAAGATTCCGGGATTTCTAGTAGGTATTACTACTATAGCTGGAATTGTTAATAGTGATTAGGTTTTGATTAAATTTACATTACAAAGTTTGCATTATTTTCCATGCCAAATATGGCATGTCAAGTTTTGTGAGTTCGATACTTACAAACATATCATGGTAATTTCGAATCCGAGGTCCGCAATTTTTTTATTTTCAAGCCTAACTTACCTACTACTTGTATCAAAATAAATAATACCAATTGTTGTCAGATCCCACTTTTATATTTACCTATTTATACAGATTATAATCACCTTCCTTGTAAATATTAATTTATTTTCCAGTACCTATATCTGTTCTTATTTTTAGTCATTTAGTATAGTTTTAGTTTCGGAGAGTATTTATTAAAATACTTTTTACTTTCTAGCCTGAAACACAGGTTTCATTATGAAAATATATATATTACGGGTCTTAATAGCGTGAATAATTTAAGGTAAAATACCTTGTTTATTGCCCGACGTTTCGGCCGTATTGCAACGGCCGTGGTCACGGGTAGACTCCGCACAGGTTTCAACCTAGTTCAAGCAAATACTCAACTGTGCTATTTGATAATTATATAAATGTACCCAATGATAAGTTTATAGTATTTTTACTTTCATGAATAAATTATTAAAAAGATATTGTATTATTCCACGGATTCAGAATACCTAGTACAAAATACTGGCAGTATTTGATAAATTAAATTATATACCATATTGATCCCTGAAAACAGAAAAACTCAAACTCTATCGTTCGCATCGTATTAGTTCGCCTCGCAAATTGAGTTCAACAAATAACTTTAACAGGATCGCACATTCATTTGCATTGGATAAAAAATATATATCACGGACCCTAATCCCAGAATCGTTCACACATTTTCGCAAACAAAATAGAGTTAAGTCCCGTATAAATTGCCGCTTTTTTCCGATATCGGGATAGTGTTGTAATCACTAGCGTAAGTCACACCGCGGGCTATATTATCCATTTTGTTACTTATTTGCGGCATTGTTGATTGGGTATACCGTGATTATGATATTTACTGTGATAATGTGTAGATTTTGATTACATTTACACGAACTAGGTATCCAAAATATTATTTTAGATACAAGGCATTACAAGTAAATGAAGAATCGACTTTCACAAGTGTAGTATTTTGCTTCATAAGTGAATAAATTATTTTTAACATTGTTCCCAGGACAGGCTTAAACTCCGTTCGCATTGATACTAAGAAGAATCAGATGTATTTATTTAAGAAATAAAAATAGTTTTTTTTTTATTACCACATATTTACAAATAGTTTTCTTAATTTAAACTAATAATTACTTCAATGTTACTATAACATTAATGATTTCCTTAATGATAGACTGTTCTAACTTCTAATTGTACTATTTAGTATTTATATAGTTGCTAATATTTTCCATGTGTATTATATTTGTCTTACATTGAAATGTAGATAATATTTTAAATTTGTACGTCTTAACAGACAGAACATGTTGTCCCATTTATATTGTAACACCTGATTCTACACATGTTACGACAAATAAATATATCTTTAATATTGTCTTTATCTTTATCGTGTTGTGGCAAAAGGATCAAGCTCAGCAAATGCTGTTATATGCGAGATTACATGTAACAACTCTGATTTTCAGCCAGTCCCTTCGACACATCAACATAAAAGAAAAAAAAATATTCATTCATATTAGGCGTACAAACTTAGAGTAATAAATTACCAAATCGCTTGCATGCATTTTTTTTGCTGATGTTTATAAACATTTTTTTTAAACTATCATTTTTAAAGTAGCGATTTTCTTAAAAATCAGGTAGCATACTATATATCTATTTTCGCGTAGCGTACAAATTCATGAAATGATGAAGAATTCACGGGTCGACATGCAAAAATACTCAAATTTTACCTGACTTTGTAAAGTATATTGTAGAAACTAGAGGTGACTTCAAGGAATGAATGAATGGATTGCATTTCGCGAATGTGAATAGAACCAAACACTGCACTTTAGTTGCTTTCTGTGGTTCTGTTGAAAGTGCTCACGACACAACCAGTTGAGCATCGTAGTAGTGCGTGCAATAGCTTATATTGATAAACTTAAATTGTTGATAAACTTTCGCGATTTCTACACATTATTAAAATATATATATTACGGGTCTTAATCGCGTGATTAATTTAAGGTAAAATACCTTGTTTATTGCCCGACGTTTCAACCTTATTGCAACGGCCGTGGTCACGGGTAGACTCTGTCAGTCTACCCGTGACCACGGCCGATTAAGACCCGTAATAGATATATTTTCATAAAACTTAAATTGGATCAGAAACGCGCCAATGATCGCATCAGACAGGCCGAAATTCAACACCTAAATTAAACGAACAAAACTTAAAAAGGTTTCAACATCAAATGTGAAGGTATTACTAATTTAATCTCATTCATTATTTCATTCACTCGGCCATTAACATTCATTCATTTCAGTCATCATACAATGTTAATTAATTTCACTTTGCTAACTGAATACGAATTTATATTTCGTATTAGAGGTGGTGGTGCATTTGCGCTGGACTTTTCAATGATTTATGAGTACCACACGTGGTTTCTGCATAGAAAATAATGAATTTATTGGTATAAATAATATTTATGCAGTTATTTATGCCGTTTGCTGATTTTTTGTGGCGCATCGGAAATCTCCTGTGAAAAGCATTGTTCTGTAAATATTTCGATTTCCTCGATTGCCTCGTGGTTGCATTTATCTATATCTATACTTCTATATCTATATCTATATTAATACTACAAAGAGGAAAGATTTGATTGTTTGTTTGTATTGAATAGGCTCCGAAACTACTGGACGCATTTGTTAAATTCTTTCATCGTTGTGAAGTTACACTAACCCCGGGTGACATAGGCTATTTTTTATCCCTGTATTCCCATGGGAACGGGAACTACGCGGGTAAAACCACGCGGCGTCCGCTAGTCTATACTAATATTATAAAGCTGAAGAGTTTATTTGTTTAAACGCGATAATCTCAGGAACTCATGATCCGAATTGAAAAATTCTTTCACTGTTGGATAGCCCATTTATCAAGGAAAACATCATGCTACGACCAATAGGAGCGGAGCAGAAATAAAAGATGTTGCAAAAACGGGAAAAAATTACACAGATGAAGTTGCACGGGACAGCTAAAATAACCATGGTAAAATGAGCTCATGACAGGTCTGTGATACAATGGTAGAGTAGATCGATTCTAAAGTGCTTATATTGTTAAAAATATTTTTATGACTATGTAGTAGAACAGCGTTTCCCAACGGGGGTTCTGTAGAAAAGTTACCAGAGTTCCGCAAAATATCTGTTTCAAAAAAATAAAGAATATCTACATAGAAATGAAAACAAGAAAACACGTTGGATAGTGTGTGCCAATGTGTCCAGTCATGATAGTTCTAAATAAGAACTATATAACTAGACATTTGCTAAATTTACTGAGATCACTATCAGATTAATGGACCCCCCCCCCCCCAGAACTTGGGGTTCCATAAAATACCAAAAAGATAGTTGATGGGTGTTCGCTACGTTATGAGTTTAGTTTGGATACCCCTGCTTTAAGGAGATAAAAATGCTGCTTAAGTTTAATTTTTTGCAAATGTTAAGCGACTTATGAAGCTGGCTTTAGTTATTGGATGCCGTCCCAACGAAATATAAACGTGAGTAAATAATGAGTTGTTTACATACTTGACTAGTGTGCTATAATTCCTGCTTGCCTGCATTGTTGATTGGTTTCCGTTGGCATTTGCCGTCGAGATCGAACACGGTAAGAAGTAGAACTATTTACCTGTAAACAAAAACAAAATTTAATTGAAACACTTTTATTGCTAGGTATCTTTATAAAATGGTTGTCTATAAAGTCGGTATACGGTCGATAATTGAACGTCATATGATAATATTGATGACATGCCTGTAACCCGGTGAATATGCCATACGCCCGACGGCCACAATACTTCAGCCTATCAGCAAGCGGAACGTGACGGACCGTTACTGTGACACTTTTTCGTAACGGCTTATAAATCATCGATTTATAAGCCGTTATCACGTCTAAAAATAGATATATACGATGACACAAACCTGTTTAAATTTATGAAAAAAGGGCTTTAATCGCGTCTTTGGCGTTAAACGCTATTAAAGTTTTGTGTCCGTGACGTATATGTTTGTAAAGTCCTCCGCGAAACAGAGCTTTAAGGCTACTGCGGGAGTCGTCTTTAAAAAAAATCTTTTTTTTATAATAATATTTTGGGACAACTCACACAAAGCTATCTGATTCCAAACTAAGCAGAGTTTGTACTATGGAAACCAGACAACCGATAAACATACTTATATATTTCTAAATACATACATATTATAGATTAATAACTTCCAGACACAGAATAAAACATCGTGCTCATCACACAAAGTTTTATCCTGGGTGGAGATCGAACCCACGACCTCTGGCGTAGCAGTCGGATACACTCCCACCGCGCCACAGAGGCAGTCATAAAAATGTTATAGTCATTAACCGCTTTTTATTAATTTAACCATTTGTATTTTATTCCAACAATGCCAGGCAAATCTTTCTAAATATATTTGTTTAAAAGTTATGGTGGAAAGAATCTCACACGTATACCTATAAAATTTATTTTTTGAGGCAATCGTGTTGCACTAAAAAGTTTTTGTCCCATTTGTATAATATTGTGAGTATAATAGAAAATACAAGCTAAACACGTAATTATGTATTCTGGGAGCCTAGCCTTATAACAAAACTGTAGGTACCTAAATTGTACCGTGTGTACTAACATTACAATTGCCAAAGGCTTATGTTTATAGTACCTAAGTACTAAAACTAATGTTCAAGTTCATTAATAATAAGTATTATTACAGAATATATTATAATAAAACTTGATATATTTATTTAAGGGAAAATTAATTTAGAAAATTGTTAATTTAAATTAAAGTAAGATTATTAAAAGTGATAATTGAAAGTAGTTTTTACTTATTGCAAAATAATAGAGAACGTCTCTTTAAACTATAACAAAAGTCAAAGTCGACCCGTGACCACGGCCATCGCAATACGGTCGAAACGTCGGGCAATAAAAAAGCAATTTTACCTTAAATTTTACCTTAATTAAATAATTTTATAATGTGTACAAATCGCGAAAGTTTATCAAAATATATATAATAAAAGTACTCAGAGAGAGAAATGGGTTTAGAATTGCGTTGGTATATCTAAGTACACTACTGACCTCTAATATTGCTAGTACGCTAGATTAGCTAGCGCCAACAAAAACAAGACTTCCATTTCATTTTGACATTTGGACAGTCATCTGTCAAAATCAAATGAAAGTCTATACTTGTGTCACAAGGGTAACATGCATACAAGGGTATGCCGGTCGTCTATACTAATATTATAAAGCTGAAGAGTTTGTTTGTTTGAACGCGGTAATCTCAGGAACTACTAATCCGAATAGGAAAAATATTTCACTGTTGGATAGCCCATTTATCGAGGTAGGCTAAGTAACATCACGCTACGACCAACAGGAGCGGAGCAGCAATGAGAAGTGTTGCAAAAACGGGGAAAATTTACGCAGATCAAGTTGCGCGGGACAGCTAGTTTGTCTATATATACATATCAACGTAGGGCCTAAAGTTTAGGCCCTGCGTTGATATGTATATATAGATGTCAGTCAAAATTACAAGTTTCTAATCCTTATATTTTAGGCCTTAAACTATAAGGATTAGAAATTTGAAATTCTTAGCACTAAGAAAGGATTTTTGAAAATTCACTCCCTAAGGGGGTAAAACGGGGGTGCAAAGTTGGTATGAAACTTTGGTAACAATCTGGCATCTCGGACGCGGGTGAAGCCGCGGGCTAGTCATACATAAGTATCAAAAAAAATTACAGGACGGTTATTCGGCATTTGAAATTGCTGTTACTTTGTACGGGGTAGCCAGTCCAGCGTACCTACTAGTAGGTTCTTACTGTCTGATGTCAGTGGGTGTAAATAAATAGATTCTACGTGACGAAATCTACCTTTTTTGTTTTGCTTAATCCAGCTCTTTCAATCCCTGTTACCTTTGTTAAAGGCCAAAGTCACAATTACAGTTCCAAAGTTACCACTTTGGAACTGAAATTGTGACTTTGCCCTTTTTAAGGTTAAAATTATATTAACCTCTCGTCTGGGCGCAGTCGTTTGATGTACGACTTCTATCATCTCTTTCTATCCCTCCCTCTCACCCGTAGAGCTGTCGGTCTTTTTTTTACTATTTTACTTACCTAATATATGACGAAATTAATTAATTACTAGTGAAGAAATTCTCAAATCGATTAATGTTGCGAAGCAAAAATATAATGTACCTACCTATAGTTAAAATATTACCTAGTTCAAATAAAAATGCAAACTTTAATGAGATTTTTTCAAGAATTAAAATCATTGTAAGTAAAACAGCTAATAACAACAAATAGGTACAATAATTCAAATAAATTTTCGAACCCATTTTCTTTATTAAATTCGACTGTTATTTTCATAACTAATATTATCTTGGACTTTTCTCCAAGAATAATATTATTGCAATTCGAAAGTTCAGTGACGCCGACGCCTGTAACTCCTACATGGTGGAACTCGCGTGCAAGTTTGTTGCTATGACAAATTGCGTAGGCGCTTAAAACTTATTTTGTTCAAAAATTTGCACTAACTCTTTAATATACGCTGTTAATACTTTGACAGTGAATATTGTGATATCATGTTACATATAGTTTTATTCAAAGGATATTATTTTCTCTATGATACCGGGTTGATATACCTACCCAGTTTTTTATAAACTTGATATTTTAATCAATAGCGCATATAGTGGCGCGTTATAAGTATTTGGGGCCAGGGATGTCGTCGAAGCGCCCTGTGGTCCCAATCGTTCGCTTCTTGAAGTGAGGTAGTGAGGATCAGAGTGAAACGCAGTCCGACGTTTGAACGGGTTATAATCTTGTTAAACACCTTGACGGAAAGACATTACAGAGTGGAGTTTTTAGATTATCTCCTACGATTAATTGTGAATCTTATGCAAGAAACGATGCACTAACTCGTTGTTATAACGCTTCTCTCCTTTGTGTGGTTAGCTACCAGTGATGGGGTTGCGCGCGCTCGTTTGATTCCAAAACTTCACTCGGAGATGCGCGTCGACCACAGACAATAAATGCAATAAGAACGTATGAATTAATTTAGGGCCACAGATTAGGTGAGTGTGAGTTACTAGAACACCACACCACCCCCCTACGGAGAAAAAAGCTCCATACAAAATAGCATATTATGGACGTTTAGAGATCTAAGATGTTCCTGGCTTTTACGTTCCTGCCAGTTCTGGTTACGGTGGTTGCTGGTGCAGGAGTAGGAGTAGATGCAAGAGGGTCTGGTACAACGGGGGTCGAAGGTGCTTGGGATGGGATGGGCAGGGCGGGTTTAATGGAGGTCTCTGTAGGAATAGCCTCGCTGACAGAAGTGTTGTCTATGAATGCAGGCTTGACGCGGTCGATGCTGATTACGACGCTTCTACCTTTAACATCTACGGTCATTGTCTTACCGTCGTTGGCACGATCCTTTACTCTGTAAGGACCCATGTAGGGTGGTTGCAAGGGACGTCTGACGGCATCGTCCCGGAGGAAAACGTGCGTTGCCGACGAAAGCTCTTTGAAAATAAAAGAAGAGGGTTGACAATGCCGAGACGCGGGAACGGGTCGTAAGTTCGACATTTTACGCCGGAGCTGTACAACAAAATCAGCGGCATCATCGACGCCGGTTATATTGGAGGTTGAGTTAAGAAATTCCCCAGGCAGTCTGAGAGGTTCTCCATAAACTAGTTCTGCGGCCGTGGCTTTCAGGTCTTCCTTGAATGCGGAACGCATGCCGAGGAGAACGATCGGAAGCGATCGAACCCAGGTGTCCTCGTGGCACATGAGGGCAGCCTTAAGTTGCCGATGTACGCGCTCAATAATGCCATTTGCACTAGGGTGATACGGGGTTGTCCTGACTCGTTTTGTGGCGCAAACGTTCATCAGACGCTGAAATAACGCGGATTCAAATTGCCGGCCTTGATCAGTAGTTAGGATGTGTGGCACCCCAAAACGCGATATCCAGCCAGCTACGAATGTGTCTGCTACCTCTTCTGCAGTTATAGATGTCATGGGCCATACCTCGGGCCAACGTGTGTATCTGTCAATCGCAGTTAGGCAGTAGGAAAATCCGTTGGAAGGTGGCAGTGGGCCTATAATATCGATATGAACGTGGCTGAATCTGTTAGAAGGTACGTCAAAGTTACCGAGGGGAGACGCGACATGCCGAGTTACTTTATTGCGCTGGCAGTGCAGACAAGCGCGTGCCCATTGTCGACAGTTGGCGTTTACTTTGGGCCAGACATAGCGCTCGGACACTAGACGAACAGTTGCCCGCATACCGGGGTGACTCAGATTGTGACATTGATCAAACGCTATCCGACGGAATGGTGGTGTTAAATAAGGTCGAGGCTTGCCAGTGGAAATATCGCAGATGACAGAGATGGTGGTACCAGGCATGACAACATCAGTCAATTGTAGGCTGCAGCCTTGTTGCCGTAATTCGGATAGTTCCTGGTCTATCTGTTGCGATTTTGCAAGCGCCTCGTAGTCCTGTTCAAGGATGATGGCTTCAACACGCGACATAGTGTCAGCTACGACGTTATCCTCCCCCTTTATATATTTTATATCAGTAGTGAACTGACTAATAAATGAAAGTTGGTTCAGTTGAGCAGGTGGAAGCTTCTCCCGGCGCTGTGTGAAAGCGTACAGCAGCGGCTTATGATCCGTAAAGATGGTAACATGTTGGACCTCGAGTATATGACGGAAATGCTGCACGCTTTCGTAAACCGCCAGTAATTCGCGGTAATAAGCTGGCCACTGAGTTTGTTGTGTGGTTAATTTCTTGCTGAAAAAGGCAAGAGGAAACCAGTCACCATCAATCTGTTGTTGCAGACAAGACCCTATGTGAACGCTTGAGGCGTCCGTGTAAAGTCCAAGGGAAGCATCGCCGATCGGGTGTTGCAACAAGGTAGCGTTAGATAGGCTCTTTTTGCAGGCCTCAAACTGCTCCAGAAGCTCGGGTGACCATAAGAATGGTTTTGCACCTTTGCTGTTAGTGGCCACTAATGCGTTTATAATTGGGGCCTGGAATTTTGCAGCGTGAGGTATAAACCGCCGGTAATAATTTAGCATCCCAAGGAAACGGCGCACACCTTGTACAGTTTTCGGGGGGGGAAAATCCAGGATGGCCTGTATCCGGTCTGATGGAGGTTGGGTGCCTTCTGGGCTGATGTGGTAACCCAGAAACGTTGTCTCACGAACCCCAAGATGGCACTTGGAAGGGTTCACTATTACACCATAGTCCCGTAGCCTGCTGAAGAGAATCCGCAGGTGTTCCCTATGGAGGGCCTCGTCGGACGAAAAGACGAGAATATCATCCACGTAGGGAAAACAAAAATCGAGACCCCGTGTGACCTCGTCGATGAACCGCTGAAAGGTTTGACCTGCATTGCGGAGACCGAAAGTCATAAAAGGGAACTCGAAAAGGCCAAACGGGGTAACGATGGCTGTCTTCGGAACGTCTTCTTCAGCAACTGGGATCTGGTGGTAGGCCTTCACAAGGTCAATTGTGCTAAAAATTTTAGCACCGGTTAGATTGTGAGTGACGTCATGGATGTGCCGTACAGGATATCTGTCCGGTACGGTCTTGGCGTTTAATGCCCGGTAATCACCGCATGGACGCCACGTGTCATCCTTTTTCAAAGCCATATGCAAGGGGGATGACCAGGCACTCTTAGAAGGCCGTGCGGTACCAGATTTTACCATGTCTTCAAATTCCTTTTTGGCAGATACCAATTTTTGAGGAGCGAGACGGCGAGGGCGGCACGAAACGGAAGGTCCATCTGTTGTTTTTATAAAGTGCACGGTGTTGTGCTTTATGACCCTAGGTAGGCCAGGTGGACGTGTAATCTCCGGGAATTCCGCTAGCACTTGTGCAAAACTAGAGTTCATCGGGGCTACTGCTTTGACGCTTGGTTGATTCGAAGTTATACAGGAGGCGGACGCGGACAAATTAGTTAAACCATCGACTAGCTTTTTGATTCGGCAATCTGGCAAAAGATGGTAGTGGGACAGAAAATCTGAACCAATGATTGCGGTAGTGACATCGGCCACTACGAAAGACCACGCGAATTGTCGCCGGAGGCCTAAGTCTAAAGTCAAATTTATATTTCCGTAGGTCTTGATGCTGCTACCGTTGGCTGCGCTCAGCTCATAATCGGAGATCTTTCTCTGGTCTGAGAGCCAGCGGCGGGGGTAACAGCATAGGTCGGAGCCAGTGTCAACTAAAAATTGACGTTTCATGACTCGGTCCGTTACGAAAAGACGACGGCTAGATAGTTGATTATAATCGCAATCAGCTGCCGCCGCTACTGACTGCGCACTGGGTTTTCCGCCTTCCAGTTGCAAGGTGGTACGCATTTAACGGCTTTTGCACCATACGCTCTGTGGTACCAGCAACGCTTATCGGATCGTCCAGGACTGGTGCTACGCTGAGGCTTGCTCGTAGAAGGGTTCCCAGACCGGTAGAATGAGGATGATAACGCCGCAATTTGCTTGCTGAGATCCTCAATTCGCTCCATCATCAGGGCAACTGGAGACGCAGAGGCAGAATAGACGTTTGAGGGTCCCGGTTGAGCCTCCATAATTTTATCAGCTAAATCGGCAATCTTTTCTAGTGGGAGTTCAGCTTGGGCTGCCAGGATGCCTTGCACATGCTGGGGCAGGCGGCGAAGCCATAACTGGCGAAGGATATTGTCATCAGAAAGAGAGGTTCCAGCAAGTGACCGAAGATGACGGAGGAACTGTGAAGGTTTTTTGTCCCCAAGTTCATTTTCTCCTAGAAGCAGTCTCACTCGATGCTCTTCTGATGGAGAAAAACGCTTGATCAGGGCAGCCTTCAGTTTTTGATATTTCTCCTCGGCTGGAGGGTTAGTAATTATATCTTCTATTTCACCAGCAACTTTGTGATCAATTTGGCCAAGGACATAGCTATATTTGGTTTCATCAGTGTTAATACCGGCGAGGTGAAATTGAGCTTCAGCCTGGGCAAACCACACTGTGACCCTATCAGGCCACAAAGGTGGTAGTTTAACAGCAACTCGGCAAATGGCGGGTAAATCTGGTTGGGGCTGTGAAGCATTTTTTTTCTGCAAATCTTTTATGGCAACATTCTCAGCTTCAAGCACAGCTAAGCGTTCTTCTAATTGTTTATCCATGATAACAGAGTGTCACAAGTTAAAATGATGGGAGAAAAGCAACTGAGGACAACTATGTCCAACCCCAGTACCACCTAACCGTAACCAGAATTTCAATATAAAAAATATACCTAGGTGTGCAGGCAAGCAATCACTCAAAGATAAGTTAACACCGTGACAAAATTGTTGAAATCCAACCAGTTAGTGCATGCACGTGCAAAAGTTCAGTTTCGTTCCACAATAAAGAGGTTTTATTATAACAACACTAGTAATATGGTGTATAAGAGTTAAAAAATGAGTAACAGGTGCCTTAAGATAATTGGTCTAAAATATAGTACGTATCCTAACCTTACTTGGTAACATGAATCATACACCAAACCAATACATAAATTGTAAATAACATGCACATATGGTTTAAGTTCCTTATCTTCAATTTAATACAAAAAAAAGAAACCGAACACTGCTAGCAAAAAACATATGACAATTAATTTATGAAAGTGTGTTACGAAAGTCCACAATAAGGTTATAGGGGTGTACTTGCGTAATCCGGAACGTTGAGTCGCCTGGATGTCACTTGATATTTCGATGTCAAAATAATGTCAGTGTCGATGACAGTCTGACGTTTGATAGATGGCACTGACGTTGACAGATGTGGCAATGGTGGCGGGATGCGTTACTGATGTTTGAATTGGTTGCCACGCCCCGTTCAACGATGGACAAGTTCAAACTTGCGCACAAAATCACAACATTGCAAGTTGGCACGGAACGTCTACATATATGAGGATGACACTGTATGAATGCCTACTGTTGCACTTGGGAAGGTTATTTCGGACGCGGTCACTTAATTCCACAAAACACCGACACTGTCACGATTTTTGCACTTTTATTAACGCTGTGGAACACGGCATGATGCTACGAAAGCAGATGATTTTTTTTTTTTTTCTGTAGTTGCGTGTAATTTTGCTAGTCGGTCAGGAAAACGCTGTTGCAGTGCCCGACAGCAGGAGGTTTGTGGATCTTCGCATCGTCTACGGTGAAATGGCGAAACTTGTTGCTCGTTGCCGGCTGGCGTTGGCTCGTTGATCACCTCACTTTGATAGGCGCGATCTATTTTTCGCGTCGTAGGTCACCAATTTGGGGCCAGGGATGTCGTCGAAGCGCCCTGTGGTCCCAATCGTTCGCTTCTTGAAGTGAGGTAGTGAGGATCAGAGTGAAACGCAGTCCGACGTTTGAACGGGTTATAATCTTGTTAAACACCTTGACGGAAAGACATTACAGAGTGGAGTTTTTAGATTATCTCCTACGATTAATTGTGAATCTTATGCAAGAAACGATGCACTAACTCGTTGTTATAACGCTTCTCTCCTTTGTGTGGTTAGCTACCAGTGATGGGGTTGCGCGCGCTCGTTTGATTCCAAAACTTCACTCGGAGATGCGCGTCGACCACAGACAATAAATGCAATAAGAACGTATGAATTAATTTAGGGCCACAGATTAGGTGAGTGTGAGTTACTAGAACACCACAAGTATACATAGATACCTCATATCTATGTATCGGTGACAAAAGGGATTTAAACATGCTTTCTTTTATTAGAAATCTAAGTAGTATTTACCTATCCTATGTGTTGTAATGGGCACATAGGTTCGTTGGTACTTTGTTTTTGTTACCGATTGATAACTTTCTAGTGTCAATCAAGTAGGTACCCATGATTTAAGAACCTGTTTAATATACACACTAACGGCCGGTCTCAATAATCTATCTATCGATGGATTTGGCTACTAGAGGTAGAATTTTGACATATACTCGTATTGTATGGAGCTTATATCAAGTATATACCTCTAGTAGCCAAATCCATCGATACCTAGTTCTATTATTGACGTAAGCCAGTAACCCCTGTAAAGAAAAAGTCGATATCAATACCAACGGACCAAAAAACAACGTAACAAAATAATAGTAATAAACAACCTATACTTAGTTGATAAACTTAAAAAAAAATACAATCTTAGGTAGGTTCTTCTTTGGATCTTGATAAAATATATACAGATTGGATAAATAATATTTACAATGCAAATTGCCAGGCCAATCTTAAGAAGGATGGAATTTTAAAACAGAACAAAAATTAAACTAGTACCTACCTACTTATACAAATATATTTTGATGTGTTCTAAGTTGGCAAACTCAACTAGATACCAAATCCTCTTAACTTTTACTGCTTAGGTATTACCCACGTGTAATAAATTTAAACCGTCGAAAATGGAAGATAAAGTTAGGCCAGTAAAGGTATATTTTTTGCTAGTAATTGTAGTTGAGCCTAACCTCCAACTTTCCCGCCAAACCTATTTATGCCTGAGCAGGTAACGCGCTATTTTCCTGGCATATTTTTTAACTTTTCAATGTTGCTTATTGTCTTGTTTTTGAGACAATTTTTGCATGAATTATTTAGTAAGATGTAAAGAATTAATTTTCCTGTTGGTCCTGACCTCTGGCTTAGCAGTCAGGGTCACTAACCCTGACTGCTAAGCCAGAGGTCAGGGTATCGATTCCCATACGGGACACCACTTTGTTTGTGTGATCCACAAATTGTTGTTCTCTGGGTGTAATATGTGTAAATTATATAAGTATAATTTATGATCGTAAAGTCCCCCGAGACACAGGGCTTGTACCCTACTGAGGGCATTGCTTTAATAACTTTTTTAAGAAAAATGAATCGCCTTCAAGGAAAATAACCTTGGGTTCCGTGGTCCCCCCAAAGCCAAAGAAATGGGTTTTCTGTTGTTTTTGTTTCATACTTACAACGTTATACCTACTTATTAATAATTTCCAATGAAATTTGTACGACAATTTTGTTACTTCTCATTTTATCAGCTGTTACTCGTAAACTTGTAAAGCTTTCTTAGCTGTGATAGTTTTCCTTTTAATTTCACTATATATACTACTGCCGTGAATTTTCACATACCCAACGTCAACCATTTAGATATGACTTACAAAAATTTGCAGTTCAAAGCTTAATATTTCACAAACGGATCTAAAAATAGTCTTCCCAACCCCTAAATGTTTGTAAAGACCTGTCTAAAGATACCCCACACGATGGGTTAGGTAAGAAACAAAATCACATTCCAACTTAACATATCCCTATCTATACTAATATTATAAAGCGGAAGAGTTTGTTTGTTTGCTTTGTTTGTTTGTTTGTTTGTTTAAACGCGCTAATCTCAGGAACTACTGGTCCGATTTGAAAAATTCTTTTTTTGTTGGATAGCCCATTTATCGAGGAAGGCTATAGGCTATATAACATCGCGCTACGACTAATAGGAGCGGAGTAGCGACGTGAAATGTTGCAAAAACGGGGAAAATTTACGCATACGAAGTTGCGCGGGACAGCTAGTAATGTATATTTCCGTAAGGTACCCTGTAAAAAAAAATATCAAGATTTTATTCTTTCACTTTGTCGGCGTAAGTAATATATGTATCTATGCTACCGTAGTACTATTACAGCTATTACTTATACTGTGTCATTACGCAATGCAAATTTACCTGAATCACTACTATGTTTTTATCTATCTCTCTGGTGTTTCATAAGCTAGGACAACATTTTATACACTAAACCTTTCCAGAAAAATAAGCAGTCGTATTCATCCAGTCGGAGGCACTTTACTAAGTTCATCGAGATTCATTAACGCCTCCGACTGCATAAAATTATATAAGTAAGGAATCTTGTTTCCATCTTTTTTGTGCAGGCAGGTTTTTTTTTGAGTAGACATGTAGGTACCTAATTTAATTTATAACATTGTTTCAAAGTTCACCAGACGTTTCAATTTATACTTCAAAGTACTTTTCGACCATTACTTAAATGAAAAGCTTATTAACAAAGTTAAAGTTTTGCAAACGAGCTACATTTTGCTGACCAATTTAAAGCTAATTACGACTTCTTATCCAGTAGACAGTCGACAATAGGTACCTTGGTATATCATGAGAAATTGCCAGTATTCACTAAGTACCTACCGTTTAATAGCCTTAAATCTCAGCCTATTGATGAAAACAGAAGAGTGTACGGTATCAGTGCCGAATTAACTATGCTTATAGCAGGAGTTACAATTGCTACGGGCCCAAATATACGTATGTTTATCAGTTGTCTGTTGTATATTTATTACATGTCTGGTTTATCAGTTGTCTGGCATAGTACAAGCTCTGCTTAGTTTGGGATCAGATCGTGTTATGTGAGTGTCATGGCGCTGTGTAAGTTGTCCCAAAATATTATTATTAAGGCTATTTTTCCTCTTATGCCTTAAAACTTAAATAAGTCAGCCTTCATTTTCTCATTATGATGTGAGGTAAGAATAGAAAGGAACCGTAAAGTTCTGTTCAATATGTTCTCAGAACTTTACGATTGTAGTTAAAGTTGATACACATTGGGTATAAAGATAACAAGAGCCAAGTACACCGTATGTAATGTCTTTTCAAATTAATGCCAACTGTACAGCTATGTTTATGTGTTTAATATGTTTTACGATTTAGTAGTGAGAGAATTCCATGAATCTTGTAGAACTACAAGAATCGGGAGACTAATACGATTTATTTTTTCTGAGGTAGGTAAAGTAAAGCCCTACGTAGTAAGTTAACCCAAGTTTTTTTTTTCTTTTTTTTTTTTAAACGACTCCCGCAGTAGGGTAGGTACATACCCTGTGTCGCGGGTAACTTTACAAGTCACGGACACAAAGTACACCCAGACTCGGAACAACAATTTGTGGATCACACAAAGTGGTGTCCCGTGTGGGAATCGAAACCACGACCTCTTGCGTAACACTCCCACCGCGCCACAGAGGCAGTCTACTAAAAGTTTGACCGTGTATTTTGTTTGTTTTTTTTAAGATAACTTGCAATGTGGGAATGTGGTCCCACATTACTAGCAATCCTGTTAACCCCTCCAACTAAGCTCAATGGCAAGCCATTGTTAAGAGTGGGTTCACGTCGGTAGTACCTATAATGGGTAATTCGAACCCGCGGCCTCACAATTGTGAAACCGATGCCTTAGCCATTAGGCTACTGCCGCTTCAAATTTGTTCTCTAATATGGTGTATAATATAATAGTAGCAGCACTTTACCCACTTACACAGTTTATAAACAAAGAATTTTATTGCCTCGTTCTTTTCTTCAGCTTTACCTATTGTTTTCGAATAGGCATTACATATGATATTTTATATAATATATATTGTATATTACATTAAATGTAGAATCGATTTTTCACAAGTGTAGTATTTGGTTTCCTAAGTGCATAAAGATTTATTATTATTTTTTATTACTTTCTTACAAATGCTCAAAATTGGTTTTGGAAACTACTGCAAATATTTAGAGGAAACCAGCATATCCTAGAACCAAAGATTTAAAGACCTTGTGACATTCTCTAATCAGTAGCAGACCTGTTTAGGGGATTTCAATGATTTATACACCGTACCTTCTTCCAAGATCTCTACGTGCCTGCAGTGAATTCATAAATGTGGTAAGAAAAAAAAATTCAGCAATCAATTGTATTCATAACGCACAAACTCAACATCATTTTTTTCCTGTGGCATTCTATAGTTCCTCCACAACATTTGACTTTATGCTTTGTTTTTTTCTCAATTTCCATACCTGTCTTAAACTAATACTGGAAGTTCTACACAAGTTCTAGCTGCATCGATCGTATGTAATCCATCAATATCTACTACACTATAATACCTATAGGTATATACAAAAAGTTGTTGGCCAGTGCAACGTTATCAAATTTAAACGTTGGCAACTAAGCCCTCGGACGTACTGGACTCGCAACGTACTTCAAAGCGCCGGATATTACTACGTGCTGTTATCTGAGCTTTTATTTTTATACTTTTTATACTGTTAGGGGTTGCGATAGGAAGAAATTGTATTAAATATTTATTATTTATTGGTGTTTAAATAAGTTTGGAGGAATACATACTTGCTTACTTAAATAACAGAAAAGTATGTTATTTTATAATCCAGTAACCCTCTTCGAAGTCGCAGTAACTTTTTAGAAACAAAAGCTAATGCGAAATAAATTGATTGTAAAAGTGATTCAGAAAAAGAGAGTGTGATTCAAAAACTAAGATATGTAACACAATCGACAAGAAATAATTATTTAAACCATAATTTTTTTAAACCATGCCTACCAACGTTGCAAAAGAATCCTCTCCGCGATGTCAGTTTTTTTGGATTTGAGTTAGCCGTTGATAAGTGAATAAATGCGGCAATACTTTAAATTTTATATAGATAGACAAAAAGCTTACCAACAGACCGACTCAAAAATCGATTTTCTTCATAATAATGTTAATATTCAGAGTAAATAAAATTTGTTATCTAGTTTTCATTACCTGTATTTGATTGTCTATCAGTAATAATATGCATATTTCGAAACTCTAAGATAAAATCCCACGTGAAGCCCACTTCTGATTAAAGTTAAGTAAATATGCTAGGTATGTACTTAATTTGTTCAAAACCTCTTAATTTTAACAACCTAAGTTATATACCTCCTTAATTTTAAGATTTGTGTACATAATACATTATTGTGGATTGGATGGATATAAATGTTTGTAAATTATAAAACCTTTGTGAAAGATTAAAGTTGCAAAGTAGCCTTGTCTATAAAACGAATCCATAATTTCAGATCAACTACCTACATAGGTACTTATGGGTTTAGTTAGTTAAGGGTAAATTATTCTTATGTTTTTCCATCTCTGTTTGTTTATTTCTTGTTGTGCTTTTAAACTAAAATTCAAGCTGAAATACTGTTACAAGTTTCATAACAAGCGAGTATAAGTAACAGTATCAATAACACTTTTGATATTAGTGATGTTATCTCTGAATAAATATTAAGTATTATTGTAGGTCTCTTTGCAGGGCTCTTCAATAGGTTTCCCAAGACAATCTTGAAGTACGTATTTCTCTATTGTTTGATTAGAAATCAATTGCACTTGAGCAGTGAATCTTTTTTGTAGGTACTTAAGTACGTCATAAGAGCCGATAGATCACACGCTCAATTCAAGATCTGTTAAAGGCATATTTAAAAACCTGTGGAAGAATTTTTAACAGTTGTATCTACATTGTGTAATAGAAAGGTGTAGTCAATAAAATTTTGGGGTTGTACATACATGAAAAGCAAGTAAATATAATTTTATCTAAATTTAAGGCTCTCGTGTCTCGAAGAGTTCGTTAAACTGTCGGTGCTGCCCCTGATCTCTATCAGGTCATATCGAATTTGTGCCCAATTTATAAAACTGAGGGAAGAGACAGTGTAATTGTGCCTGCGCACACACTTGTGCTTGATAATATCTCTTGCATTGTTGTCTAAGTAGGTATATGATAAGATTGAATTCTGGTACTGATAAGTGTTATCTTAGAATAAATAAGAATTAAATAAATAAATATTATGTAGTGGCATCCTTAGCACAGACACGCCATACTGTACTGCAAGCCGCGAGTGTAAGCGTCCAGTTTCAGCGTAATCTCGTAATACTTAAGTTACGTTTAGATATTATACAGCGTATATTTTTACAAGCCGGAACTTTTATCAGTATGCGTTACAGCTTTTGGATTAAAAATGATTGCTATTGCATAGTAAAATGCAGACAGCAATACCAATAGGTACACCGTGAAAGTTTTGAAATAAGGTGGTTCAAGTGGGTCCGATATTCCCTGTACGTGAGAGATGTCCATGTGTGCACTATTTGTTTGTCTATTTATGCGCGTTTCCTGTCCCGCTGTACCTACTTGCGGTGTCATGAAACCTACAATACGCCATGGCTACATAAAGAAACGCGATCTTGTGTGTGTACTAGACACATTGCTAGTATCTAAGTCTTCTTCTACCTACTTTACTACCACGTTACCTTCGAATATCCTCTCCCTTTTGGGTTGTTCTAGGTTAAAGGCTCCCTGTGTGTATCCAGGGGCCGCGTAGGTGTGAAATGCCCGGAACGCAACAATATCGCTTTCGGGCATTGCCAATGGGCAGGCCGCCGACGGTATAACAAATTCCGGCGGCCCGTTTGCGTAGGTGGCGAGCGATACACGGCGGGTTTTTTAGTGGGTGCGAACCCCACACTATCTCCAACGTCTTCACCGGACGGTGGGGGTGTTCGTAAGGATTTTTTCCCGCCATACAAAAAAAAAAAAAAAAAGAAAGCAAAGGCTATTTTAACAACGTGGTCGTCTCCTCTTCGTTCGATATTACCAAACCATCTGAGTCTACCTTCCAACATTTTTTATGGGATTGGTGGAACCTCAAAGGCCCTGAATGAATTCATTTCGGTTCTTATCTAAGCATTTCCATTTCGTTAACATGTAGTTTCTATTCACGCCTCTTTTTCGTGGTCCAGCATGTCACCATGGGCTTTTAGCTTGTGTAGCACAATCTTGGTACATGTCTTTTACAATGCCAATATATTGTTCTGGCACATTCTGTGTTTGGATTGCTAGCCACACTAGCTTGCGCGGTACGCTGTCGAACGCCTTGTCCAAGTCTACGATGATAAAGTGTAAATCTTATTTGTTATCTCTGTATTTCTTTGTTACTGCAAACGAAAACGATTGATTCGTTTCGCACTGCGAATGCTCTTAGTTAAATAGGTACAAACATAAGATATCGTCGAGGACAAATGATAAGCTCAAACTTCTATAATCATGGCATGTTCGGAAAGCAATGTTATAGTCGGCAGATTCCTAAATCTTGATCTTATCAACTATTTACTTTCTTTTTCAAGGAATCATCGTATAAGTTAACTTAAATTACGCCTTCCAACATAGAAGAAGGCAAGTTCATAACATTTTTTGGGTGGAAAGAGAGTTTAGTTCAGGTATAAAAGTGGATTCACTTTTCTTTTACTGGTAGGTTCAAGTGAACCTGTCAATAAAATCGGCGTTAAGCCATTCCGGGAGGATTTTAACAACATTCTATTGAACACTAAAAAATCTGCTTTAATTTCTCTGAATCGCGCTGACTGGTAGGTACGCAACTTTTTTTCAATCGCATGGTCGTCGCGTCACAAATATGTTTCGATGCGTATGCCAATCATTGAGTTTGACGGATTTGAATATTGGTTTTTCTATGGACAATGTATCAAGTGTTTGTGTATGTGACATGGAACGATGTCACTAGATACCAGTTGTTTTGAAATGTAACTGTTGATTCGGTTTGTCATCAATTTATTGACCACATTCTACGGATGGCAGGATATATTGATGTATAATGATCAGTATGATTACTATACATAGGTATATCAGGTTCATAAAAACTATAACCACTTTCTTAAAATGACAGACAAATTCGCACCTCTTATATAAAAAAAGTATGACGTAAAAAATCCTAGGACATAATAATCCAATCGAATTTTGTACCAGAGGAGGTATAATTCTTATGCCATACGCCTTTTACTGCTGAATTTTGTCAAAAAGATTATGCTATATCTATGTAATAATAATGCAACCAGCTATGGCACCATGGTACGTGCAATACTGACAACATACCCTATCCGCTGCTGAAATTTGACCACACCTTTCTTTTACATCCTATATAGTCTTACGAAAAAATATAAAGAAGTTAGTTATGTACACAAAGATATACGATCAAGCTAATATGAAGAGAAAACCTTCCTTGTGGGTGAATCTCGCGATGCTCAAATTTCCGGCATACTCGGGGAGGAAGCTGATACGGTCAATTATATACCTACTAACACAATGCACATGTCTTGTACAGCAAACTGTGTTTTCTGATGTTTCTTTTACTATAGGAATTGAATGGTGAAATTTAGTGGTAATTAATAAAAGGCTGCGAGCTAGCTTAAGTAAAAATATACAAGGCTTGATTTGGATTATATTATTAGCATATGCTGACCGTCGGCTGCAGCACTGTAGTTCTTTTTTAGGGTTTCGTAGCCAAAATGATATAACGAAACCCTTATCGTTTTGCCATATCCGTCCGTTCGTCCGCCCGTCCGCAGCTTAGCTCAGAGACTTTAGTGCTTGAAGGTTGTAATTTTGCATGGATACACATATTACTTACGCCGACAAAGTGAAAGAATATAAATCTTGAAAATCATTCTTTTTAGGGTACCTACCTCTCCTATATGTAAAGTGGGGTTGTGATTTTTTTTAGATAACCTTTTAAAAACGTTTAGGGGTTCCCAGGACCATTTTTAGATTTAGGGATTCGTTTGTGAAACATTGAGATTTAAAGTGCAAATTTTTGTTATAGTTCCCCCCTCTGCTAGCTAAATGGTTGGTGTTGGGTATGTGAAAATGTTCATGCATAATTTCAAGTTTCGATAGTATTCTATAGTTTAGGCCCTGCGTTGATATGTCAGTCAGTTAGTCAACTTTTCCTTTATATATTTAAATACTTTCCTTTGATTCTCGTATTTTCGTGCCAAAAGCCAAGTGCCTTAGTGGGTGGAGTATTCTGAAAGACCGGCTCCATAGATTTAGCTTCAAATTAACAATTTCAGATACCTAATAAAATAATCTTCTATAATTTAGTAGGTACTACATCAAGATAGCGATCATTTAGTACCGGACCTATCTATGTGTTAATTCTCACCCTAATCCGTTGAGCATTTCGTAATCATTTATACAAATTGTTGAATTATCAAATCATTTGAAAAAAAAAATCCATTACTATTGTATTGATACAATCTCGGATTAACAAAAACCAATTTATGAATGAAGCGTTATTCTAAAATAATCCAAAATTAAACTCATTGATAAAGTGAATGTCTATCAAATAAAAAAATAATATATACGTATTATAAAACCTACGCGACACAAAATAATACCAAATTTACGTACCAATCGTTAAAATGGAAAGCCCACAACTTTCCCATAGAAAAGTACCGTAAAATTACGAAATCAATATGTATTTAGTGATGCGAACCAACTTTTATTCGAGTTAATCGAATTATTTTATACGATGTCAAATGAATCGTAATCGATTAATGCGTTAAAGCCTGTTTGAAATTCCAGTTTATGGAAAGAATAGAGGATACAGTGTGTATTACACACTGGAACACAGAATACACTAGTAGGTACAAAAAAGTAAATTTTAAAAGAAGAGAAAGATTACAGCATACTAGAGTATATAAGAAGATTTTCTTCTGTTAAGTAGACTATTTATTTTTTATTTGAGTGTACTTTTTCTGTCATAACACGATTCTGCTAAACCCAGCTTCTGTCTTAAATACAAAATTTGACATTTGAATAAACGCGTTTAACCTAGATAAAGTATTTATCATATGCTTGTTTATCAGGCAGCTTGTCAGGTCGGTGTAACCCGGTCGAAACGTCAAGCATAAGGTAAATACTTTACGTCTATATATCTATATATGCCAGCCCTTTAACAGCGATTTAAATTAATCGTCTATTTAAGATTAGTTATTCAAATTAATGCATAATGGGCCATTCCCACCACGTAATTCGAGGTTATGTGAATTGATACTGTTACCACAGAATTCCGAAAGTACAGAAGACAACGATAGCTACGTGCTCTTCGATTCATGTTCGTGAAAGATGTCTATCACCCATATCCCAAGACGTTTCCTCGACTCGATTCAGCTACACTTAAACAAAATCTATATTTTTATTAATTGTAAACATACTACTCCCACTCAAAACTTTTTCTCTTTTGAAGTGAGGAAACAATTGGTAAACGGAAGGTACGTCGGGATCAGGACCTATTATTATTATTATTATTTATTTATTATTAAGCCTTTATTGCTGAAACTAAATATTTACAGTGTTTACAATGTATTTGTATCTTAATAAATTAAGTCATCACATTGGATTGCTCGGTTTAGTAATCAGCGTGTCCTGTGACACGAAGGCCTCTTCCAGCTGTTTCCATTCTTCTCTGTTGTTTGCTATTCTAGACCAGGTTGCTCCTCCAATATTCTTGATGTCGTCTGTCCATCTTTTAACTTGTCTTCCTCTTTTTCTTTTACCATTACGTGGTTGCCATTCGGTTATGAGCTTTGTCCATTTTATCCTACTGCCTCTTGTCATGTGCCCTGTCCATCGCCATTTTAGCTCTCTAATTTTCTTGATAACATCTTCCACCTTTGTCAAAGATCTTATTTCCTCTGCCCTCTTATGATCATGTAACGTGACACCTATCATACTTCTTTCGATCTCTCTTTGACATGTCCATAGTTTAAAAAAAAAAAAAAAACAGGGTCAGGACCTACCATACCTACCTTAAATCTGAGTCGAGGAATTCTGATGGAAACGTTTTTTTTTTTTTTTTTTTTAAGACAACTCCCGCATTAGGGTACAAGCCCTGTGTCGCGGGGGACTTTACAAACATACAAATCACGGACACAAAGTATACCCAGACTCGGAACAACAATTTGTGGATCACACAAAGTGGTGTCTCGTGTGGGAATCGAACCCACGACCTCTTGCGTAGCAGTCGGACACACTCCCACTGCGCCACAGAGGCAGTCACAGAAACGTGTCATGTGCGTCGCTCAAATGAAGTACGTATTTATTGTATTTAAACTTTCGCGATTTTTATACATATTAGATATATTTCGGGTCTTAATCGCGTGAATTATTTAAAGGTACGAACCTTTTATTTACCCGACGTTTCGATCGAATTGCACCGATCGTGGTCACGGGTCTCGTCGGGTAAATAAAAGGTTCGTACCTTTAAATAATTCACGCGATTAAGTCCCGAAATATATCTAATATGAAGTACGTATGTAGGTTACCTTCTGTATTATTGGTATTCTGTAACCTAAACACAAAATGTTCTGCCTACACACAAATTTAACTATTATTTATGCAATTTAAAGCAATAAGTCACCACTACTGAGCGGCGGTGTGAATGTTTTGATAGAAATTGGGTAAGTATACTTAATTATAACATTTCAACCAATTATGTTTTAAGTAAAAAGGTGTAGATAGGTTACTTATACAACATTAGATGTTTAAAAACGGCAAGCTAACGTACTTATAGATAATTTAAATAATGTCACACTATTATAAACATTCGTAAAAGTAGGAAAGCATGATTACAAGCGGCGGTAGCCTAATGGCTAAAGCATCTGCCCCAATCGTGAGGTCGCGGGTTCGAATCCTACCTATTATGCTACCCACGTGAACCCACCCCTAAAACACAAGCCTTTGGCCTTAGCTGGAAGGGTTAACAAGACCTTTTCAAGAAAAAAAAAAGTTATCCAGTGCTTTCATCTATTGATGCCGGCGATGCGACATTGACATAATATAAAAACAAGTCAATTGTATTGTATTTTAAGGTGTCGCTTTCTGAGCACCTGTAACCTATCTACATATTTTTATATCTAGCTGTCCCGCGCAACTTCGTATGCGTAATTTTTCCCCGTTTTTAAAACATTTCTCGTCGCTTCTCCGCTCCTATTAGTCGTAGCGCGATGTTATATGTAGGAGTTGGACTTTTCGATGTTGTAGTCGACAAGAGCAATAGTGGTTATAACTCTACTTAGCGTTTCTGCTGTTTGTATATTAATTGAGTTATATACCTATACTAGCTGTCCCGAGCAACTTCGTATACGTACATATACCCCGTTTTTGCAACATTTTTCATTACTCCTCCGCTCCTATTGGTCGTAGCGTGTATAGCCTATAGCCTTCCTCGATAAATGGGCTATCCAACAAAAAAATATTTTTTCAAATCGGACCAGTAATTCCTGAGATTAGCGCGTTTAAACAAACAAACTCTTCCGCTTTATAATATTAGTATAGATAATATGAAAATGAAATAATTTCAATATTAACTACTATGATGCATTCAATCTGCTTATCCGTTTTTAAAACAAGATTCTTTTAAAGACTGCTCCCGCAATAGGTTACAAGCCCTGTGTCGCGGGGGCCTTGAAAAACATACAAGTCACGGACACAAAGTACACCCAGACTCAGAAAAACAATTTGTGGATCACACAAAGTGGTGTCGGGAGTGGAATCGAACCCACGACATCTTACGTAGCAGTCGGATATATTTCCACCGCGCCACAGAGGCCGATAGGTACCGACTAGCTTATTATGAAAAACTTAAGTAGATCAGAATAAATCTATTGCGTATTTCAAGTCAAGAGGGCGTGCCCGAACCTCCCAACTACCCAACGCTCCCCTACCTCCATCCTTTTAGGCTCATCGATGCAACAGCCAAAAAATAATGCTATATTAATCGGAATGGTTTTAATCTTTGGTTCACGAAAATCGGTTCAACCTTTCTGAAAATAATTAACTTTTCTTTCAGTATCACCTATCAGGTATTTTTAAGCTATTGCATAGCTTTTATCGCGGGCTTTGAGCGCGGCGACCGAATCAAGAAATTCCGTAACGAAAATAATACCTAACACCCCCCACTCCGCCTACCATGTAGCTCGGCCAAGTGTTCGTTTAACGTATATGTGTATGGTACGACTGTACGAAGCTTGAACGGATCGAGACAAGCTGCTTCGAAATGTAATGAAAAGAAAAAAAACTGCTTAGATAAAAAATAAATAAATAATTATAATTGCATAAGTTGATAAAAAATGCTATGCAATAGCTTTACCGCGGCAGTCCCCGAGTGCCACACATTTTTTTTTAATGAGGACGTATTTGTTAAAATAATAGGACACACATCCTCAAAATAAACAGTTTGCTAACTATAGAATGTAATCGACTAAATAAAAATCTTTTATCACCAAGGTCACCGCCACTCAACTTTAATAAATCACGATAATAAGGTAAATAATCGATAAAAATATCGATTAACTTATCAAAGTAGTGTAAGTACAACCAACAATTACTTACAAATAATAATACGACTTCTAAGAATAATGAATCGTATGAAACATAGGTATTTTATAACAAAACTTGGCTCGTTAGTTCGATTCTCGTCAGCCGAAGCATCTCGGGAATCGATCACAAAAAGTGCTGCGAGCCAATACATCGAACGTCAATGACCTATCTGAGGACGTGGGAATCCTGTCGAGGCGACATTATCCGATCGATCGGCCGGCATTTCGGCTTTAAGGACTAAAGAATACGCAAGCACCCTGTAAGGTACTATAGGTCTTCAATAAACTTACAGGGAGCCATATGCTTTTTTTTTTAAAGACGACTTCCGCATTAAGTTACAAGTCCTGTGTTGTTGGGGACATTACAAACATACAAGTCACAGACACTATGTACACCCAGACTCGGAACAACAATTTGTGGATCACACAAAGTGGTGTCCCGTGTGCGAATCGAACCCACTCCCACCGCGCCACAGAGGCAGTTGACTATAAATTTGTGTATCTTATTGTCTTTATAATGTGTGTGTATTTGAGAACCATCAATTATGGAGTTCCAAGAGTCACACCTGTTGTATAATATTCGCACAAACACGCAAACCTACAAGTATAGGACAGCATTTGCGAAGTTTTAGACACTCGGCCCTTTGCGTGGTCATTCACACATTCATGTAATAAAAACATTATTAGGTACCTACTAGTACTTCGTCTCTCTTTTGAATAAAAACATGTTTTGAAAATCCGTGTGAGTATATATGACGGAGTTATATATAATATCTCAACAAGACTGGCCTGTTGATCTAGTGGTTAGTGACGCTAACTGCTAAACTGGAGGTCATGCGTTCGATCCCCCCCACCCAGGATAAAACTTTGTGTGATGAGCACGATAGTTTGTTATTTATTTACGCTAATATTATAAAGCTTATGAGTTTGTTTGTGTTTGAACGCGGTAATCTACTAATACTAATAGTACCTACTAATCCTAATCGAAAAATCTTTCACTGTTAGACAACCCATTTATCGAGGAAGGTTATAGGCTATATAACATCACGCTACGACTAATAGGAGCGGAGCAGCAATGAGAAATGTTGCAAAATCGGGAAAAATTTACGCAGACGAAGCTCCGCGGGACAGTTAGTATTTAATATATATGTATTTAAAAATATTTAAGCATGTTTATCAGTTGTCTGGTTTTCATAATACCAGCTCTGCTTAGTTTGGGATAAGATTATTAAAAAAACATGCGAATTGAGAACCTCCTCCTTTTTGAAGTCGGATAAAACCAACATGTGCAAATAGGTTCGAAGATGTTAAATATATTTCGGGACTTAATCGCGTGAATTATTTAAAGGTACGTACGTACCTTTTATTTACCCGATGTTTCGATCGAATTGCACCGATCCACGATCGGTGCAATTCGATCGAAACGTTGTTGTTGTTTCGTACCTTCGACTTCGACTCCTAATATGTGTGCAATGCAAAAAGAACTCCGAAAATAAAAAGCTATCACACAAATCATCGAACACTAATATTCTAGATTTTGTACCTCCTGTTGTGCTGTGATATTTAAAAGAACTTAATTGGATTTCAAATTGATATTGTTTTTCGATAGTAATGAAAGAAATATATGAATCATATAAACGACCCCCTAATAAACTTTTTTGATTCAGTAAATATTTTTGGAAATAATCGCTTCGAAAGGTGCATAAATTGTATCCCCCCAAAGGGCCCTTAACTTTTGAACCGTGTGGTGTGACGAAAAAATACGGAAAAAATCATAAAGGTTTGAAAGCACTTAATAAATACTTTAAACTAAAATTATTTCGGAAATGATCGTATATACCGTCGTTGAGTTATTGCTGAAAAATTGTGTTTCTCAACAAAAGGGCGTAAGTGCCATGAACATACGCTTTTCTGCTGATGCATTTATTTGAAGCTGCGGAACCCTACACGACATACTCTTGTCCGGTTTTTTTTATGATAAACTGACTTTTCATGTTATTCGCCTAGAATAGGTTGTAACGCAATTATACGCTAATCATTTAGAAATATTCTTAAAGTTAACAGTTAATTATTTATATTTCAAAATCAGCTTTATAACGTACCTACTACTGGGACGTGGGAAAAGGCGTGTGTTGTATCAGCAGTGGGATATTACTGGGACACCACAAGCCGCTTCTATGAGAAAGAGTAAAAATACAAATTACCATAAATACTAGTATATGTACAACCGCTTTGAATGTTATTATGGTGCCTACTTACCATATAACTTACTTAGTTTATAACCATACATAATTCATAGCAGTTTACATTTAGTTAATAACGAGCTACTTGTATATAATGTACACTATTAATGTCTTGTTCATGTATTGAGTGAGTATTCACCTGATTAAACTCATGTACGGGATAGTTTGCCAACCGCTTTGTGGAGATACCATAGAAGGAATGTCGTTTGAGGATTAAAATGCAAGTTTTTCTAACTTATGTACAGGGTGTAATAGAAAGGTGTGGTCAAATTTCAGCGGTGGATAGAGTATGTTGTCAGTATTGCACCTACCATGGTGCTATAGCTGGTTGCTTCATTATTACACTAGCTGTCCCGCGCAACTTCGTCTGCGTAAAATTTCTCATTTTGCAACATTTCTCATTGCTGCTCCGCTCCTATTTGTTGTAGCGTGATGGTATATAGCCTATAACCTTGCTCCTATAAATGGGCTATACAACAGTGAAAGAATTTTTCAATTCGGATCAGTTGTTCCTGAGATTACCGCATTCAAACAAACTCTTCAGTATTATAATATTAGTATAGATAATTATAGTATATTCTTTTTGTTAAAATTCAGTAGTGAAAGGCGTATAGCATAACAATTATACCTCCTCTGGTACAAAATTCGATTGGATTTTTAGGTATGGCATAGAAGTTTGCTAAGTCATAGTTTTTTTTAATTAATCACTTTTTCACTCATAAATAAACGAATGAAAAAATAATACATTTTTTTGGGTACTCCGATTTTGATAAAATTAGGTATATGCACTCAGTATCATGGGCACATACCAACCCTTGAATATGACCACACCTTTCTGTTACACCTTGTATACAAAGTGACTTTGAGATCAGTTGACAGTATTGAAGTTTGTCGACTTAATTCAATGACTATCCACATAGTATAGTGTTTATGACTGCCTCTGTGGCTCGGTGGGAGTGTACGCAAGAGGTCGTGGGTTCGATCCCCACCCAGGATAAGACTTTGTGTGATGGCACGATGGTTTATTCTGTGTCTGGTTGTTATTTATTTATATATTTATGTATGTATTTGGAATTTTATAAGTATTTTTATCATATGTCGGGTTTCCATAACACAAGCTATGCTTAGTTTGGGATCAGATAGCGTTGTGTGAGTTGTCCCAAGATATTATTATTATATAAAGCCATATGAAGCATGCACTCGTTAATAAGACCAGTTTAAAAAAAAAGGAGAAAAAAAATCACACACAAACGTCCAGGCGCGGATACAAAGGGGGTGCAGCAAGGGCAATTGGAATTTGACATTTTTGACACTGGATCGGATTACTTAGGCAGGCAATTGCCCCTCTAGGTGGTGGTGAATATTGTGTACCGGTGTTGAATCAAATGCACCCCCCTCCCCTAGTCATGCGAGCGACTTACACTTGACCGGTTGAGTCAAATGTTCCCCTCAAAAAAACAAAGTTCTGGATCCGCGCCTGTAGACCTTAACCTATTATTACCCCACTATAATAAAGGCAAAATACATTATTTTTTCACCTTAAATTAACTCTTTGAGCTAATTGGCCTTTGAAATATTATCCAATTTCAATAAAGGTAGGTATTATCATCTTCATCCGTTCCTATAGCATTCCGAGCGCATCTCATTCATTGATACAACTTGTTAAGTCCAACATTCGAAATGTGTGAAGGCACCATGTTTCTATTTTACGACTTTGGTTCCGCTGTTTCAAGAAAAAAGTAGGAGAACAACTATAAAAAGACACCAAGACCAAGTTTTGATGACTGCCTCTGTGGCGCGTGGCGAGTGTGTCCCACTGCTACGCAAGAGGTCGAGGGTTCGATTCCCACTCGGGACAACCACTTTGGATGATCCACAAATTGTTGTTCCGAGTCTGGGTGTCCTTTTTATTCGTGACTTGTATGTTTGTAAAGTCCCCCGCGACACAGGGCTTGTACCCTATTAAAGGAGTCGTCTTTAAATTAAAAAAAAAAAAAAACAAATTCATATACTTCCTTAGGCAGCGCACGCATCGATATCTTTCGGAACAGTCACGGAACAAAGTAGTCCAAGATTTCGTTTCCACAAGCAACTTATATTGTTTTTTTTAATGTTGCATAACAACTGTCCTTAGTCCTCTAATCATCATTGGCCTATACCATCTTGATCAGATGATTCAAACAGCGTCACAAGAGCCTCAACATTGTTGCTGGTGACTACCCTCTCCACAGAAGCTGTATCGGCTGGGACGGCATTTAGGTGGAGCAAGCATGCCTAGAACTGGCGTCACCTTCTTGACCTCACTGACAAAACCTACAGGAATGACTAGTACGCGCGGCGCCAGATCGGTTGCAGGACCTAACTCGTATCTTACGGGAGGTACCATACCGAGTTTTGTTTCGAGTTTCCCTCTCTTCACATTGTTTATGTTTGCGATGTATTTCCATTAGAATGTGATGGAAAGAAGAAAGAAAAGAAAATATTTTTTATTTGTCACAGCGCACAGAAAAAAAGAAAATCTTAAAATTTAATACATTACATTTTTGTGATTCGGCGCCAGACAAATAGGACCTCCGTCAGCTATTGTTGCCAGTCCGGAAACTGCAACGCTGATATTCTCGTACAGTATGATCAACGTAACTTGACCGGATTGAAGTTAGGTTTTTATCACTTTCGCGCATGTCATAGAGATGCGACCTTAAAATTACTAACGAAAACGATTAATTATGTATAATCGATAAAAAATACTACCATTTTAATTCAAAAATATAAAAACACTATTTAAATAAGTTCATAAAAGTATAAATTTAGAACACTTACGGTAAATACTAAAGAAACTTTGAAAAACAATTTCTTTACGAAAATAATCACAAAAAAACATGAGTTAGTAATACTAATTATGACAATGTGATGCGTAATCGCATCTCTAATTCTCTTGGTTTAGTTACCGCCCCCGCGCCCCGCTTCCTGTCACCATTTACTTCCAAAAAATGCATCTGCGCAACCACTTGTCGCCTACTTCAGTCCGGCCTAGTTACGTTGATCGTACTGTAGGTGATGATGGGGTGATGACACTTTGTATTCTTACTCTATGACCACACGGATAAGTCCTTTATTATGGTATAGAATATTTTACTGCACATTCCTGCAGTTTGTAAATAAATAAACTTTTTTTTTTCGGCTTTATCTTTTGCTATGCCAACTTGGCATTACATGTAGTAGAGTCATTTTATGTCACAAGTGTAGTACTTATAAAACTCGTTTTTCCTTCTACACTCTCGGAATTTTGAGGTAGAAAATATTGTGCGTGGTAGAATGCGTAGGTGAAACTACTTCTTGACCTCAGCTTTTATTTGTCTAACATCTATGGTTCCCAGATGTTTGGTTAAGCGTCGATAAGTGTTTTTCATTGTTTTCTTTAACTACATAATGGTGTATAGAGACATTTTGTATAAAACGTGAAAGTTTGTGACAATGTATGTTTGTTACTAACCTTTTTGGTAAAAACTTCTATAGATAAACAAAAACTGGCATGTTAGTGGTTAGTGACCCTGACTACCAAGCCGGTGGTCATCGGGTTCGATACCCAGGATACAACTTAGTGTGTGAGCTCGATGGTTTATTCTGTGTCTACAACTATCTACAACTCGCTGCCTGCCCCGGTTTCGCACGGGTGTCATATCGTTTATCGTAGTTTTTATTCCTTGAGTTATTACTTTATTGCAATTTTGGTAGGGATCTCTGATTTTATGACAATAAAGTGAAAGAATTTTTAAAATCGGTCCAATAGTTTTTATGTTTATTCGTTACATACAAAAATACAAATCTTTCCTCTTTTTAATATTAGTATTGAAACGTATGTATTTAGAAACATTTAAGTAAGTTTATCAGTTATCTGGTTGCCATAGTACAAGCTCAGCTGAATTTTGTATAGTACAGAATAAGTAATAGTACTATGTAGTTTCGGATCAGCGGGGCAATTCACGTTTTTAAAGCAGTGCAACTGCAGTTCAGTTACTGTTAAGTTTCGATTAAAACGGCTATTTCTGTATTCTTGAAACTTTTCGATCGAACTTAAAAACGCTTTACTAGAATTCGTTATTGCGCTCTCGAGACACATACTTGACGCAAGCGTATTTGAGATCGATCCCAAAGTTACAAGAATACATAAATGGCCGTTTTAATCGAAACTAAACTGCAACTGTACGGCTTTAAATACGTGAATTGACCCCCTGATGACGTTGTGTGAGTTGTCCCAAGATATTATATTATTATATTATATAGTATCAGAAATACAGCTATTTAGAAAGTCTTGAATAGCACATTAACTGCTTTTTATCCCTGAAAACGAAATATTTCAACGCGAACGAAGTTACGGGCAACAGCTAACGACCAATACATTTAAATGAGATTCTAGTAACCGATTATAACTGTCCTCTAGTGTTGGGCAAACAAAGCAACAAACAAAACGCCAGTTCAGACCAAACCAGTTATTATAAACGATGCTAAAACATAACCATGTTTGGTTTAATCCACATTCGATCGCTTCCAATAGATAGCGTGTTTCTTAACTAATTTGAATATATTGTTGAATATTTGTTATAATAATTATGTATTGTAGAAGTTAGGGTTTTGGTAACAAGCGGTAGCGAGTTGTTATCCGACTACAGCGATGCGAAAGACAGACGCGGATCCAAGGGGGGGCATCAATCCTTTTTTTGGAGAATTTAGACACTGTTCTGATGTGTTTTGGCTGCCTGGCAATTGCCCCGGGGGTCCATGACGATACGCGCAATTCACACTTGGCCGATTAAGTCACATGTTGCCCCTCCCTGAACAAAATTCTAGACCAGCGCCTGGCGAAAAAAAGAGTTATATATGTTCGTAAACTTTCGCGATTTGTAAACATATTAACGGCCGTCTACCCGTGACCGCGACTGATGCAATACGGTCGAAACGTCGGGCAGTAAAACAAAGATATTTAGCCTTAAAATAAAATAATATTATATTAATTTATAGGTAAGGGAATTTTACATGTCAAAAAATTGTTTAAAAATAATTACATACAATTCATGTCAATAACAAATCCAGAATCAATTTTTTGCTTGCGTGAGTTACATGGTGTAATGTGTAATGGTTGCAGCACCTTACTGGCAAAACTGTATATATACAAATACATTGTAAAAAATGGCATACGAAAAGTGGCCATGAATTTTTATTGCCAAGTTCCTTTCTCACGGCTTCACTCTTGCGAACTTGGCATTAAATGTACAATCATTCTATTCTAAATTTGACGTTCTTAGGCGTTGCATTTGTAACCAAAATGAATAAAGTATTTTGACTTTGACTTTATTATATTCAAGGCTGCGGAACCCTACTCTGAGCATGGTCAAATATGCTCTTGCCCGTTTTTTTTAAATTTATGACATTACGAGGCGAAGTAAACGTGCTTATTAACCCGCCACATCTTATCACTATGGCGGCCCTCTAACGTTCTCAAGTGGAAACATTATCGTCCGTTGTCATTGTAGTTGCTCCCACACACGTGTGGGCGGAGCGAGCGCACCTTTTACTTTCCAATTTTAGATGCTATATCTCAAATAATGAGCCGAGCCGTTTTGTTTATTGAGTACCTAATGAAATTAGGTGGACGGCTTTTGTTTATAATCTGACTAGCTGTTGCCTGCGGCTTCGTTCGCGTGGAAAGGAGAATCTAACTTATTGGACCAAAATTTCGAAACATGGCGTCTAAAGATGAAACCAACGTGAAATGATAGACCTTATCGTCTATAGTAACTTTTTCTATATAATAATAATAATAATATAATATCTTGGGACAACTCACACAAATCTGATCCCAAACTAAGCAGAGCTTGTACTATAGCAACCAAACAACTGATAAACATACTTAAATATTTTCTAAATACATACATGTTATAGATAAATAACACCCAGACACAGAATAAACCATCGTGATCATCACACAAAATTTTATCCTGGGTGGGGATCGAACCCACAACCTCTTGCGTAGCAGTCGGATACACTCCCACCACGCCACAGAGGCAACGGCGACAAATAAACGCATCCGGGAAAAAGATACGGCTCCTAGAAGTCTTTGATGATTTTAATGAAAACGGTTAGTTGCCCAGAGATTAAAGATATGTTTGTTGATGGATCTTATTGTCTACAAAAACTTTTTTTGAGATAAAGTTCTATAATTCAAAAACACAAACGGTTGATTGTCTAAAGTTAATAGACCTCATCCTCAATACATATTTTATATATTTCGGGACTTAATCGCGTGAATTATTTAAAGGTACGAACCTTTTATTTACCCGACGTTTTGAATTGCACCGAATTGCATTTTCGTGCAATTCGATCGAAACCTCGGGTAAATAAAAGGTTCGTACCTTTAAATAATTCACGCAATTAAGTCACGTAATATTTATAATTTTAATATGATGTTAAAAATCTGCTCCGAGAAAAAAAGATACGGTCTTTAGAAGATAAATATTAAGATTTTTACAAAAATCCTAAGTTTTTGATGAATGATAAAAAAAATGTATTCCACGGAAATCGTACGTTTTTTGGGATAAAAATATGCAATTTATGAACAACGTGTTTCCGGGTAAAAGTATAATATATCTATGTGTAAAATTTTCCGAAAGATCCGTTTTACATATAAACTTACATCCAGACTTTTACAATTATAATATTAAGTAGTATTAATCTACATATGTTGATTTGTAATACCTCGCTCGTGGTTTCTTTATATTAAGCACCTATACCAAACTATTTTACTGGTGTAAAATCCTTGTTTATTGTGAGGTTTAGGCTCTAAGCCTGATACAATTAAAACTAAAAGCATTTCTATTGGAATAGTGTTTATATTCTATAGACGATTTGTAATGTAAATGTTATTATTCACAAATAATTCACTAATATGTAATTATCAATAAAATTATATTATGCATACCTACTTTATGTTAACATCACGCAAAATTTTTGTATAAGTTATATATGTATTTATTTTTTATCAATTCTTGACATTGGAATATGATCTATGTAATTAATTGACATTTTTAATTATTCTTCATTTACATTAATTATGATGTAAATTATCGATTTTTATTATAAAATATATAAATTATTATTAATTTAATTATTGTTATTATTATTATTCTAAATTAATGTACTATTTTGTGAAACCTGTATTCAAACACGATGTAAAAATTGTTAATGAATAAATATTGAATTGAATTGAATTAAGTAATTATTATAGCTCCTTTCTTAAGTTATCTACTTAGAAAAAAAATGTAAGAAAATTATTACTAAACCTAGTTGTTTTATAATATATTATTTTTGTTTATTGTGAGGTTTAGGTAAACCTAATTAAAAAAAACGTTTTTACTCAAGGGTATCACAGATGGTTATGTGACAAAAGTGCTTAAGGGTTCAAATGTTTTTTTTCATTCAAAATTGCTATTACAAAGTTATTTGGGAAATGAAAAGAAGCCATAGGTGGAAGGTTATTAGTACCTAGTAGTTATATTACTGTATACTTAATTTAAAAAATGTGTGAAAATACCCCCTGAAGCTAAAGGAGAAGGGGGGGGGGTTAATCTGTGGGGTTATTTATTTGTGTAAACCCCGATTTAAATGCGGGTTATATGCCAGATTAATCGCGATTTTCCTTTGCTTATTTGATGGAAATCGGTTCAGCAGTCTTGAAGGCGATATCGGGGAGTAGCTTGTATTTATAATCTGATCGTACTGTTAATTAGGTGTCCTAAAATGATTATATCAATGTATTTATTTTCTAAGTATCAAGTACTTTATCTGTGTTTTCATGTTGTCTTAATCTAAAACATCATCTAAGAGTATTCAATTAGTTGGGTAATAAATTTGGTCCTTTCCTAGAATTTTGAGAAGAGACTGAAATTCTCGGAAAGGAAATAGGCACTTGATAGTTAAGACAGATAGATAAATAAAGTCAATTTCGCCTTTGTTAGACATAAGTCTATTTGGAATTTGTGACTCAGTCGATTCAATTTGGTTGGACCTTAAAATTATTTATGCTAATAGTTATACTCTATTCAAATTACGAATGTCAAAAGGACAGGAATCATAGGCAGACATTACACACTGAATCCAGATCGTGATCTGATCAAGGTTGCGGATCGCAATAGATTGATACATCTTGATTCGGCTAGTTGAAACATGTCACAATCCGTCGATCCAACACGTTACACCGTCAATCTGGATCGAGATCACGATCACGGATCTCGATCTAGTTTGAACGTATAATGGACGCCATATAGTCGAACACTATGTATATAGGTTGTAGGTACTATGTGTATTAGATATAATAGAAAAGGTTTAAGTGTAAAAACATAACAGACAGACATAGTTATTTTCTTTGTTCTTGCACATGTAAATGGATAGTTTGGGTTGGATATTTATATTTTTTTTAATTACGATTCCCGCATACAAATCAAAAGTCACCGACACAAAGTACACTCAGACCCGGAACAACAATTTTTGGATCATACAAAGTGGTGTCCCATGTGGGAATCGAACCCACGACCTCTTGGGTAGCGTGCACGGGGCAGTAAAAAAAATACAAAAAAGAGGTGTAGATATTTGTTGTACCTATCTTTTCTTCTTCTGATGTGTAATTTACTACCATAAACAGCAGATACAGATCTATTTTATTTTTTTTAGTTCCAGATGCAGAAATTGATTTTTTTTTTATTCTTTTGAGGTTTTAACCCCATCGTACCTTTTTACAAATTATATTTTCTATTTTACAACATCCAAATTATAAATATAACCTTGAGAGATATTATGACCATAATGTTCACTGATAAAGTATTGTAACATGGAACACAGACACTTTGAAACCACTTGTCATCCGGAGGTGGGCGTTAATAGCTACACAGTTATTTTTTAACTAATGCAGGTATTTTCGTGCACAATATAAATGTACTGTGAAATTTTTGATACAAATAAATATATTTGATATTTGAACTAACTCTACAATTTTTAACATGACTCTGAATGTGGACTAGTTAATATACTTTGTACTAGACCTACATCTAATTTGTTTAGAAATTGTGATGGTTTTCTAAAAAACGCTATTACACACTTTTAAAGAAATCCTGAGTAAGAGTTAATTTTCTATTTTTAATAAAATTATATATACTAAGGGTCTTAATAGCGTGAATAGTTTAAGGTAAAATACCTTGTTTATTGTCCGACGTTTCGACCGTATTGCAACGGCCGTGGTCACGGTCGACTGTTTCTATTTTTAATCAAAATTTAATGAATATACCTTAATTAAATAGTGAAATTCACTAAAAAAAAAAATAACGATCCAAAAAAGTTTAGGTAAATAATAATCCCACATTGAGGCGATACTCGAAAACGTATTTTATTCCTAGATTCTTTTGATTTGTGTATTCACTTTACACTTACATAGGTAATCAGATTTCCTTTATTAAGGTTACCTGGAACAAAAAAAAGCAACATTTTAAATTTTCTTGTGATATTTTTGTTTTTTTTGCGAGAAACAACAAATCCATCCATTTGTCCAATTTCAAAAACTTCTGGATTTATATGTTCAAAATGAAAATTAAATCACTTATTGCAACTAAGTATTTAAAATATTAATTAACTTTCGCGATTTGTACACATTATAAAATTATATATACTACGGGTCTTAATCACGTGAATAATTTTAGGTATTACCTTGTTTATTTTCTTAAAATATTTTGTTATATTTAAGGATATATATATATATATAATTTTATAATGTGTACAAATCGCGATATAATACGAATATATATATATATATATATAATATTGTAAATTATTTAATCGCAATAATTATAATAACGTTTATATAAACGTTATTATAATTATTGCGATTGGTCAGTAGGAACTAAAAGTAGGTAGGTAGGTATAACATTTAGGTATTACTTAGGTATTCTGAAATTGAGTAGTAAAATTTATGAATGAGGTACGATCTTATTTGTATATTAAATATATTATTATTTTCGGCATTTTTAATATTATAGAGTAACTTATATTTTGATAGCCATGTAATGGTGACTTTCATTTAACATTTTAATTCTTGAGGACGGTAGGTGTAATCTGTTTTTTATTAATAAAAATAAAAACACGTTCTTACGAGGACTAAAAAACCTAAAGTTTTAGACTCAAAACCCTGACTGCCAACATTTTTAGCTGCAACGCAGAATTTGGAAATGTGCACCATACACGGAGAACTCGAGTCTGGCTGCGTTAAGCCTAATTGGACATATCGACATACCTACACGAGTCAATTTCATTGCTCTTATGGGATCCCTGTGCAAAAAGTAACTGACAGATTCAATTTTTAGTGGAAGCTATAGCGTAAAGGTTCATTTCCTTGCATCGCGGCCTATAGCTGCCGCGCGCGGCCGACATTAGTCAGAATGCGAGCGCAGCCTACGTTAGTCGTCGGCCGCGATACATTGTCATACTCTGACTATTGTCGCATAGACCGTGCGCGTCGCATAGGCGCTATGCACGGAAATGAACCTTAAGTGCACCAGTCCATTTTTTATTCGATCATGGTGGCCAACCTCATGGGAAATTAAACAACTATGCAGTGTGCGCAGACAACAAGTGCAGTCCCTCACTCTCGTATCATAACTCGATAGTAAATATCAAATTTATTGTCGTCAGACTTCAATACACTTAAAATTACAAAGTTACAAACAGATAGGATATTAGACAGGTACCTAAACGTACTTATATTTTACGAGTATTATTAATCGAGAATGTCCTAAAATAAGTACTGGACTGATTTTAATGAAATTTGATATGTATGATTATGACTGCCTCTGTGGCGCGGTGGGAGTGTAACCGACTGCTACGCAAGAGGTCGTGGGTTCGATTCCCACACGGGACACCACTTTGTGTGATCAACAAATTGTTGTTCCGAGTCTGGGTGTACTTTGTGTCCGTGACTTGTATGTTTGTAAAGTCCCCCGCGACACAGGGCTTGTACCCTAATGCGGGAGTCGTCTTTTTTTTTTTAAAAAAAAATAAAAAAAAAAAAAAAATAAAAAAAAAAATATGTAAGTAGCTTGCAGCTTGAGAAAGATTTATAGACTACTAGCTGTCCCGCGCAACTTCGTCTGCGTACATTTTCTCGTTTTTTGTTTTTTTTATAATCCTATGTTACTTCTAATACCTCCAAGAATATGTGTACAAAGTTTCATGATGATCGGTTGAGTAGTTTTCGCGTGAAGTCGTAACAAACAAACTTACATTCACATTTATATATTACTAGCTGTGCCCCGCGGTGTTACCCGCGGTTTATTAGCCTATGTGTTAATCCAGGGTGTCAACTAACTCCATACAAAATGTTATTAAAATCGTTCTATCCGTTTAGACGTGAAGAAGTAACAAACATACACACTCACATACTCACAAACTTTCACTTTTATAATATTATAGTCTAAGATCCCGCTATACAACGACCTTCACCGAGATGTTTATTTCATGAAACGTATTTTATATTTAATTTAATATGTCAATAAATATATTGCAAATGGGTTGCCTAACAAATTTTAGTCCAGAGTATTTTTAATTAATAATTTAAAAAAAAATTTTTTTGAAACATTTCACCGGTGTGATTATTAGATAAACTCTATACCAATCGAAAGTATAAAGCCCATAGAATATGCAAACGTTAGGTTGCCTATTTTTTTCCGGTCACAACTATCGGGTAGCCAGGTATAAACAGGTAAATCTATACTAGCATTTTGCAACGGTCTGCTTATTGAATTGGACTTAAATAAAATTAATGATTATTTAATTATGAACACGGTGGTATAGGGTTGCCTGCGAAAAATCAGTCTCTAATTCCGGTTGTCGAATTTTAAAAAGTAAAATATCGCTGCGGGTGAATGTGTGCGACTGAGAGGTCCCAACCAACCATCCCATGCGATAGAAGAGGACACAGCATAGCAGCTGTTTAAGATCATTTTGGAGTATTTTTTATTAAAATAGAGAAATAGTCATTTAATTTTTTATTTTTCAATCAATTAATTATTTATGTGTGTTATTTTTTATGTGACACTAAAGTATATGCACATATTTAGTGAAGAAGAAGGTTATAGTAATACATATATATGACTAATCTTGCAAATTTTACTATCTGTAAATTCTTGAACGGCCTTCATTTTTTCATCAATGAAAATATCAGCAGGATCTGTTAATGATGCAAAAACTGTTTGATATTTTTCATTTTTCGAAAATAGCTGAAAAGGTTTTACTTTCCCTTTATTGTAAAATGCAGCCGTGTAATCGCAACCAGTAAATGCATGGAAGGCTGTGAGACTTTGGCATAATTTAATTCCTAACTTCAACCCTAAATCGGTGCAATTAATGCAATCAACAGTTTGATTATTACTCTTTTTAGTAGCTGAACTGGCAAGCCAAATTTCTGATTCGATAAGTTTGTGCATATTTCCTAACAAAATAATCAAAACGTCAGTATCAGAGGCTTTAATTAAAACTCTTGAGCCTGGTTCCGCTTTAGAAGCATGAAAAATAATCCTTGTATCTGCTTTTTCGTGATGACATTCATAATTAGTTTCTTCAGTTTTTTTTTTACGTAATTTTCCTGAACTTGATAAGAGTAGCAGTGATGGTCGACGGTTAAAAAGATTGCTCCTAAAAAAACAATTTTTGCGATTAAATGAAAATGTTTGATACATAAATTTTATAAACTTCTTGAAAAGAATAGTTGATTGAAAACATCCTCATTTGATTGTTACAAAAAAAAAGGAAATCAGAACATTTTCTTGTTTAATTTATAAATAACCGTTTTTTTAAGTAAATTACAAATAAAATCAATTATTTCGTCATCCGAATCACACAAAAAACACTTTTTGGCCATGTTTTCCAACTTACTACTTTTAAATAGTAGCACGTTTTTTCACTTGTATCTATAGCAACAATCTATTCCAAAATGATGCGCAGCATATACGCGTCTATCGCTATCCTTTTCATTTTCAAGCACAAATAGCATGCGCACTCTCTTTCTTTAAACAGATGCTATGCTGTGTCCTCTTCTATCGCATGGGATGGTTGGTTGGGACCTCTCAGTCGCACACATTCACTCGCAGCGATATTTTACTTTTTAAAATTCGACAACCGGAATTAGGGACTGATTTTTCGCAGGCAACCCTATACCACCGTGTTAATAATTAAATAATCATTAATTTTATTTAAGTTCAATTCAATAAGCAGACCGTTGCGAAATGCTAGTATAGATTTACCTGTTTATACCTGGCTACCCGATAGTTGTGACCGGAAAAAAATAGGCAACCTAACGTTTGCATATTCTATGGGCTTTATACTTTCGATTGGTATAGAGTTTATCTAATAATCACACCAGTGAAATGTTTCAAAAATTTTTTTTTTTAAATTATTATTTAAAAATACTCTGGACTAAAATTTGTTAGGCAACCCATATGCAATATATTTATTGACATATAAAATTAAATATAAAATACGTTTCATGAAATAAACATTTCGGTGAAGGTCGTTGTATAGCGGGATCCTATACTATTAGTGTGATTGTGATTATTGATTGATAGCTGACGCGCGCTTCGTCTCCGTAACTATTCCCCGTGTTTGAAATTTTTCATTGCTGCTCCGCTCCTATTGGTCGTAGCGTGATGTTATATAGCCTACGCCTATAGCTTTCCTCGATAAATGGACTATCCAACAGTAAAAGATTTTTTCAATTCGAACCCGTACTTCCTGAGATATTCGCGTTCAATTAAACAACCAAACAAATTCTTCACCTGTATAATATTAGTTTAAACTACTACGAGAACACCAAGTCACTACGATAAGCCAAGGATAAGCCTCAATACTGAAACCAGATTATTCAAAGTTCAAACAAAACTCCAAAACAAAAGAATACTAATACAATAATTGCATTTTTGAGTAAAGAATACTGACATTCGGACCAGTTTCGATCGCCTACCAAACGAACAAACAAAAACACATACTTGTGATTGGCAACGAGCTTTGAATAACTATTGAAGAATGTTCGATTGGACTCAGAAGGACGATATCAAGGCCAAATACTGTTTAATGAAGGTTGACAAATTAAATAACAACGGTTTTTGTTCCTGGGCAGTTTTAGAATGCAAGACAAGGGACATGGTATAAATACTAATTTTGAAACATTGCCACTGAAGACGCGTGGCATAAACTAAGTGTACAAAAGAGAACATAAATAAAAAAATCAAAAATACGCGTCCCCTAATTTGAAAGTTTAAACTCTGACTTTAGTCGGGATTTAAAGTTGTTGGTTTGACTAACCAAGTATTATTTCCGAATATATATTTATTAGCAACCCCATTAACGACTCGCGCAACTTCATATGCGTCAATTTCCCCCGTTTTTGCAACATTTTTTATTACTGCTTCGCACCTATTGGTCGTAGGGTGATGTTATATAGCCTTCCTCCATAACAGCGCTATGCAGCAGTAAACGAATTTTATAATTCAAACCAGTAGTTCCTGAGATTATCGCGATCAAACAAACAAATAAACAGAGAAACAAACAAACTCTTCAGCTTTATAATATTAGTATTGATTTTTAAAACCGCTAGCATTTCACTGCTGCACGGATTTTCACCAAACAAGGCTAAAAAGAAGATGGAAGCTACGAAGGCACAGACAGACATACAGACTTATAACATGACCTTTTGCAAAGGTTAAAAAGTTACAAGCTTTTTTTTTTTTTTTTTTTTTTTATGGCCGTAAAAAAAATGCCTAACGCACACTTTGTGGGACCTGCCCCCACTAAAAAATCGGCCGTGTACCAACTCGCCGCCTTCACACGGATAGGCCGCCGGAATTGACTATTTCTTCGGCGGACCCACCCAGCGGCATAGCCCCATCGGGCATTCCTGCTCCTGCGGCGTCCTGGGTACACACAGAACGCCGCCATCGCGAAAGGCCGCGAGCGTGGGAAACTTCCCCGTCCATCACGCCCACAGCCCCACCAAGCGACGTCACGCGCAGCTGCGCCTCGTCGTCGCCCGGTTCGCCGGCGACGGGGCAGACTATCCCCGCCGCCTCCTCCCACGGGTTGAATTTCCCGCAGAAGGTTGCGACCGCGTCCTGGACCCCCTACCGCGCAACGCATCCGGTACCCCTATCACTGACGACAGGGGCGAGGAGCGAGCACGGCTAAGAGAGTCCTTTTAGGTGGAGGGTGTAGGGGCATGGGAAGGCGCCTCCTCCCCACCCTCCTCCATCCGCACCGGAGCCTGGGTGCAGGGGTCAGCCGCAGCTCGGCCCGTCCCCAAGGGCGGCTTGGCAGCCTTGGGGGGCTTGGCAGCCCTGGGAGGCTTGCAACCCGCCCTTCCCATCATATGGTTGGCGGGCAGGTTGCCCGCCGCGCACACGGGGCAGTGGGGAGCGGCGGAACACGCCGCTGCCGTGTGCCCCGGTTGACCGCAGCGGAAACAGAGTCCGCTGCAGTCAAAGCCACTGGTGCATTGCGGGCGAAGATGCCCCGCGCCCATGCTCCGATAACACCTCGCGGGTCTCGCCTCGAGGATAGTGATCCTCGCGGCAGAGAAACCCACGAGGAGCCGGCCCGCCTCTGCTAATGTTTTGGCCGCGGCTACCGGGCAACGCGCCCACGCCGCACCAACTCCGCCGGGGCCGGGGCTAATCGCACCGACCCTCACGGTTCCGGGAGAGCACTGAGTCTTTAGCTCAATTGCCTCCCGGACAGCCTCGGACGTGATTGAGTCGTCCAGGCCGGAGACGCGCAACTCCGCGCACTTTGTCGGCCTGGCGACCCTTACACCCTCCTCGCCCCCCGCAAGACGCCTCAGCGTCTCCGCCACTAAGTCGGCCTTCTTCGGGCCCTCCGTCCCCGGAAACTCGAGGAGCCGGGCCCCGGTCTGTGAGCGGCGGAAGCTCACTTCCACGCCCCCAGCTGCCAGAAGAGCGGCCCTCGCCCCGCTGAAAAGGTTGGCGTACGTAACGCCTCGACTTTCCGCCTCCGGCGACACCGTCACGAGAACGGCGGCCGTTTTCGGCGGAGATAGTTTTGGCTTTCGCCTAACCTTTTCCCTGACCGGAGTAGCCTCCCGCACAGAAGCGGCGGAAGCGGCCTCCTTTTGCTTCCGGCGCCGCGATTTCCTACTCTCCGCCGTTCGCCATTCCTCACCAGAGGGGGCAGAGGCGGGGGCAGACGCTGGCGCCGGGGGACAGACCTGGGTGGCTTGAGCCCTTGAGGTGCCCGCTACGGAAGCTCGGGGTGCTCCTCTCAACGTACGCTGCGGCGGGGGCCGCGCACCTTGCCCTGAGGCAGCCACTGTAGCAAAAGACCCGGCGCGGCCTTCTTTACGGGGTGGCGCCGGGGGTGGCATCTTTGGCCCCTGAGGGGGCTTATGCGCCGCGAGCGTTGGCCGGCAGCTTGGTTCTGGGGGCAGACGCGCCTTGATTCCCTCAAGGCGCGCATCGAAAAGTAGTGAGAGCTGCCTCATCTGCGCCTCCGTAAAAGAGTCGTCAGATGGGCGCCCATCACTAAGAGCCCGAGCAGAATCAGCCGACACAGCGTTAAAACCGGCTCTGGCCGACGCAAAGTCGGCACGTAATTTAGCTACTTCAGCACGTAGCTTGCCCAACTCCTCTTCCATGCGGATGTTGCTCGCCCGCAGCCTTTCCGATTCCGCCTCCGTGGCGGTGGCACGCTCGAACAGCGCATCCACCACTTCCCCCAAAACCTAGGCGGACGTCCGCAGGCCCTTTGCGAATGTGCCCTTAAGATTTTTGCTCTTAGTGGCAACATTCACAATAACCGACAAGGAGGTGGCCGCGGCCTTAACAAGCTCCGATCCGGTTTTCGGGGCACTATCCCCTCCCATAGATCGGAGTTCCTCCAGGAACCCGTCCACCTGGTTCTCGGCGACCAGTTCTCCCTCCGTCCGGGTGCGGACATAGGCCTCGCGTCTACTAAAAGGTGACGCCGAGCCAGCCAAGGTGTTATCGGCCGGTGTTGACGTCGTCGGAGTTTGTGGGCGGGACAACGGTGTCTTAGCACGCGTTCCCGCCGCTGATCCCCCCCTCTGGGAGGTGCGCACCTTCCTAGGGGCCTTAAATACCACCTCAGGTGGGTCGTTGTCGCTACCCGGAGATGCAACACGCTTCTTTTGAACAGCGCATCGCTCGCCAACGGTCTGAGTCTGTGGACTGAGACCTTCCCTACCCACCACTTGCTCCAGATCGCTAACCGCCGAGCTTATGAAGGAGTCGGAGTCGGCCGACCGCAACAAGCTTTCCAGTGACGCCGATGTCACTGACGTCCTCGACCCGCTAAATTGGCCGAGATCGGCCACATCAGGAGGCAAACCCTTGCCTCTCGCCGACAATGCGCTCGTGGATTGAGAATGTCTCGCCGGTTGAACCGGCGTCGTCTCTCCACTCCTTCTCTCTGCGTCCTCTCCTTCTCTTTTACTGCTCTTCTCTAAGAGCCTTGTGCTCCCTCCTCTGTTAAACATATTTCGTAATTTATTTTCATCCATAATTAATCCCACGAGTATGGGGGAAATGAAGGTCCACCCGGGCAGTGCCCCCTGTACCCGGGTAAGCGTAAATTTGTATCCCAACTGGGGGGCCCGCAGGTGCCCCAGCTGGGGGTAGCGCTTGGAACCGAACATCCCATCGGCCATGCATCCTCTGGTCACGCTCCGCAACACAGGATTCGGGGATTTTTTATAGAGGTTGTCATCCTCGCGGCCCAGGCGACCAAGCCAAGACCCTCGCCCCCCACGCTCGGAGCCGTGAGACGTGTCCACGACACTCCTAATCGGGATTACGATATCCGACGGTGGCAGAAAGAAGATCTCCCCGCCCGCTCGACGGCAGTGTGAGTGCACGTCAAGCCCGTCCTCCGGGCAGCCCAGGAATGGACCTGATCTGAGACGTCTAAACAAAGTGACTTAAGTAATGCAATGCTTTTGTCAAGTCCTTACTCTTTGGTAAGATTTTATTTGAAATTTCATTATTATATCCATTTAATACATGCGCTATATCAAAAGTAAGTTTTTAATGAATTATCTTTTTAATGTACATATATTTTATACCAATTTAGAATCAAAATGAATACGTTAGGCTATTATTTAGGTATAATCAGTGGCGGGTCAAGAGGGGTAGCTAGGGGGTTTAAGCCCCCACCTCCCAAAATCATTCGCCATTCACCAATCCCATTCATGCGAGTAGTGCAATAGCTCTATCTGGTTCAAAACCTCCCCAAACGATAATCCAAGTTTCTCCCAAACAACATCCTGGATCCACCGGGTATATTCATAATGACTTAAGCTTGACTTAAAATAAAGAATAATAAATAAATATCAAGGGACAACCTACACAGGATCATCTGATCCCAAATTAAGCAGAGCCTGTACCAGACAACTGATAAACATACCCACCAGTGGCGGGGGGTCCTTATAACACCATTCGTTTCGGTTTCCCTTTGAATTGTACTTAATATTTTAGGTACCAAGAACTGTGTCCACCAAGATATAAATATGGTACCGGGTTACCTTAGATTTTTTAACCTTTCGCTACTGATACACACTGGTATATTTCTAAAAACAAACACATTATAGATAGATAACAGACATTGAACACATTCCTGCTCTTCACACAAAGATCTATCCTGAGTAGGAATCGAACCTACACCTCTGGCTTAGCAGTCAGGGTCAGGAAACCACTAGACAAGACCAACAAACCAGACGACTAATGATTATGACTAACATCTACTACGTTGATTAATGTCAATAACCATTTACGTAAATTGCATACACATAAACAAATGCCTTGTATTAGATATACCTAACATTATAAGTTACTGAGAAATAAAGGTCGTTTTATAGCAACGTACCTACTGAGTCATTATTCATGATATTTTTTCCGTGTCCACAGCAAGCCCACACGGAACTGACAAAATCTTCTCTTATTTGTAAATGGAGAGCTGCGCATAGAAATGCACCAACGCGTATGCGCGGCGGCCATTTTTGAGTGGGACATTCTTGATGCATTTGTGAGCACACCTCCCCATTTACAGTTCGCGCCAATAAGTATGCGTGTCTGATGTTCGCGCGTAAGCTGCGCTCAACTCAAATTGAAGTATCGGAGGGGATGTATGAGACGGGCGGGGAACGACGTCTCTGCCGCGGAACTACATTCCAATACATCTTCACAAACGCAAACTTAGGGAGCGCAAACTATACCATTATGACAAGACATTGACAGTTACGCATGGGCTTGCCGTGGACGCGGAATAAAGATCGTGAATAAGGACCCTGCACAAGAGGGAGTAATATAGAGAGAGAATGAATAAGAGATCACTAATCTAATGCCTATTCGTTCGCGTCGTTCATAGGCTAGGGCCTAGGGTAACCACTTACCATTTTATAAAACATTAGCTGTCCCGCGCAACTGCGTAAATTTTCCCCGTTTTTGCAACATTTCTCGTCGCTGCTCCACTCCTATCAGTCGTAACGCGATGTTATATAACCTATAGCCTTCCTCGATAAATGGGCTATCCAACAAAAAAAGAATTATTAAAATCGGTCCAGTAGGTACTTTTTGATTTTATTCGTTACATACAAAAATACAAATCTTTCCTCTTTATAACATTAGTGTAGAAAAAGAAAGTCGCTGGGATGGACTGGATGTGGAAAACCTATATTCAGCAGTGGGTCGACATAGGCAGATGATGAAATTATTATTTAGAGTTACTAGTAAGTAACAGCAAAAGCAGACGCCTCCCACATCTCTAAACATAATTTATTTGCTTAGGCAGTAATAAAATCATAAAATACGTTGTAATATTCAATTTGACATATTCATACAAAAGATGGCCCTGTTTAGCATAGTTACATTATTTTTATTTTTTCTGTATGTCACTAAAACCAGAGATACAACTTTATTACTTTTTTTATTATAACTTTTTACTATCGAATCGAGTAAAAAAACGCAATGGCACAATTCGGAATGTAAAATTGAGATTACAACACTGGGTTATGGTAATCCGTTGATTGTGTTGGCGAGATAATAGTGTTGTCTGTTGCTTTGCTCAGTATCGATTTAAATTAATCGTTTAATATTAAGGATACTGTAATACTAACCAACTACGAACGTAAATTGTCTAAATCATATTATTCTTTCCTCGATTCTTTGACAACATCCATATTTAACTAAAGTTGAGCAATAAGCATCAATTTACCTACTTAATATTTAATGTAAGGGCGTCAAATATTTCACAAATTATTAGGGATCAAAGAATTCCAAGTCCAGTAAATTTAGTTCTAGATAATTAATAATAATAATATCTTGGGACAACTCACACAACGCTATCTGATCCCAAACTAAGCATAGCTTGTACTATAGAAACCAGACAACTGATAAACATACTTATATATTTCTAAATACATACATATTATAGATAAACAACACCCAGACATAGAATAAACCATCGTGTTCATCACACAAAATTTTATCCTGCGTGGGGATCGAACCCACGGCCTTTGGCCTAGCATTCAGGGTCAGTAAACACTAGACCAATAGGCCAGTCAAGTCAATTAACTCCAAATCTTCAGTTTATTCAATGTGGCGTCCATTAGTTAACATTCAACCTCTAATATCCAGGTAAAACATTCCATTAAATTAACATTGTAATCCAATAACTAAATTCGCCAAAGCAGTCTGATACACAAACTAATATCCATTTCGTCTTTAAGCATAATTAACTACAACTAATTCTAACATCGATTCTCGGTTCGTCACAGACAATCGAATAACTAAATCGATAGTATCGATACTTATATAGTCTATAACTATTTCCATTGATCGTGTCGCCCATTCACCGTTCTCATAGCGTGGGCCACCGCCCGCAGCCATTGTACTTTTGTGTAGGCGGCTTTATAATCATCAATAATTACACACACAAGCCGTTGACATGCAAATTAACGCCTTTATCGATATTATTCGTGTACACATAGTCTCGATTCTAGTTCAATCGTAAATCGATAAGTAATTGATCGATGGAGGATGTGTTTTCCCACGCGTTTCCGTTCTTCCGTTGTTTGCTTTTAATTTTTACTATTTGACAGCAAATATTGGATTGTATATTGTGTCTCTGTTAAAAAAAAATGAATATTCGTACGTGGAACCATAGTGTTGGATTTAGGTTAAAACAAGTCTTTCACCGTGGATTACGGATCGCGCCTATGTAGAAAATATACTAATATTATGAAGCAGAAGAGTTTTTATGTTTGTTCGTACTCGGTAATCTCAGGAACTAATAGTCCGAATTAAAAAATCTTTCACTGTTGGATAGCCCATTTATCGAGGAAGGCTATATATCATAACGCTACGACCAATAGGAACGTAGCAGCAATGAAAAATGTGGAAAAATATATAGCCTATGACACTCACAAATAATGTGGCTTTCTAATGGTAAAAGAATTTTCAAAATCGGTTCAGTAGATCCAGAGTTTATTCCCTACAACGTCACAAACTCACAAACTTTACCTCATTTAATATTAGTGTATATAATGGGAAACTTGTATAATTTTTCATGTGATACCTACGTGCACAGCTGGTCATACAGTTAGAAAAGCCAAACTAACACGAATACATACATAATTTTGTATCGCCCACATAACATTCTTTATTCTTGGAGCTGCACCGGAAATTGCGTACGCGAATATAATTTATAATAAATAAACATAATGTTTCATAGTTTTCTTTTAAAATGGTGGGAACGGAAACATATCGTATCTCATATTTAAATTCTATACGACTTGTAATATAAATATGGAGTCAAAGTAATTATTAACCGATAGACATACATGTACAAATATTGCACCTGCCGTGATGTCGAATTCGATTACATGACTATGACTTTGAATAAATATTTTTTTATCGAATGACTATCATGTTTTATCAATATTTTTAAAATGAAAATATCGTGAAATTTTAGTATAGGTTAGGTATCTACAGTACGATCAACGTATCTTGACCGGATTGAAGTTAGGTTTTTATTACTTTCGCGCATGTATAGAGATGCGACCCTAAAATTACTAACGAAAACGATTAATTATGTTTAATCGATAAAAAATACTAACAACATTTTTAATTCAACAATATAAAAACACTATTTAAATGAGTTCATAAAAGTTTAAATTTAGAACAGTTACAGTAAATAACAAAGAAACTTTGAAAAACAATTTCTTTACTAAACTAATCACAAAAAAACATGAATTAGTAATACTAATTATGACAATGTAATGCGTAATCGCATCTCTAATCCTCTTGGTTTAGTTACCGCCCCCGCCCCCCGCTTCCTGTCACCATTTACTTCCAAAAAATGCATCTGAGCAACCACTTGTCGCCTACTTCAGTCCGGCCTAGTTACGTTGATCGTACTGTACCTTGATTTTTATTGGTAGGTACACAGTCACATGCAATGTGCTGGTTGCTACACTTTTTTGTTAAAGGCATTTTTGAGTCGTGGGGAACTTTAATTTTGAATCTATGTGGTAGAACGAAATACCACTTACCAGAGACAGACAGGGTGGACGATCGCAAACTTATCGTGCTCTCTGAGGCACGGAGAAACGCTAACCTATCTATTTTTATTTCTTTTTTAAGTGAAAACGGTTAAAAAATATATATATATTTCCTAACCATTCCAAAATATTTAAAAATACATACATACATACATATCAACCCATATGATGGCCCACTGCTGGGCACGGGTCTCCCCAGTAGAACCTACTAGTATGTAGATCCTGGGGGTAATTGCCATAATCGCCACGCTTGGCGAGCGGGTTGGCGATCGCAGTAAGGCTTTAAGTACGCAGAGGACGCTGCTGCCCGTCCTCCGGGGTGAAATCCCTTAGTCGCCTTGACGACACCCATGGGAAGAGATGGGGTGGTACTATTCTTAAGCCGGCAACGAAAAAATGCACAACGTTAATGTTCATGTTTTGACTTCTGCCGGCACTCTCGGAGTGCAACTCGTTTTTTTTATTTTATTTGAGTATTAGGCTCACAAAACAAATTACAATCATAATTTAACAACAGGGATATTACAATAGGAATCTAGATTGTAATTCTAAGCTTGTGTGCTCCTTTAAATCTTAGTTTGTATTTAGTATAAAAAAATTACATTATTTTATGTAAGTACAGACACTAAAGCGTTAGTGTGTTAGTATTACAAAAGTATTATAGAACAAAGCATGATTTTAAACAAAGAAATCGTAAAATAGAAGTAGGTATTTATTTTTTACCAATATTTCTTTTTTTTTAATTTATTATTTAATATAATTAATATGTGTCTGTATGAAATAACTGTTGAGATTTCATGGCAGGTGATTCTGTACTTTTTAAAATTTTAAGCCTTCAAAGAAAAGCTAAACTGCGCCGTAAAGGGCGGGGAGCCCTTTACGGCGCAGTTTAGCTTTTCTTTCCACCTCATTCTCCTCGTCAGGGTCTCGTTCCTTCCGCATTGCCTCATCAGTTGCCTGCTTTATTAGAGATTCTTCTAAAAACTTCAATTTTGTTAGCCTAGGATCCATTGCAATCCAGGGTACTTGAATAAGCACTATTGAAACATATGAGTACGCCTACCTTTTTCTTTAAAACGAAATTCATCAATTTTCGTTTACTTAAATTTGTTATGTTTACGGGGACAATTCTAATCAATTTTTGTACCAACACAAGAAATTCGAACCTCTAAACGATTTTTGGGAACGAATGTTTTAAATAGGTGTTTCTGGCTCTGTTTACTACCACCTCATTTTTGAACGAAACTTCGTTTTAATTGATGAATTAAAACGAAGCCTCCTGGCCTTGAACTTGTTAAGACTATTCCTAAATATATCATCATCATCTATTGACCAACAATGATTACGTAAACCATACTTATCTCTGCTCGGACGCAATTAACGACCGGTCTCAATGACTTATCTAGCGTTAACTGTCTGTTAAAATAACCAACTCTAGTAGCGAAAGTGACATTTGTGTGTTTCAATACCCGTCGATAGATGGAAGACCTTTCATGTCACACATGTCAGTTCCTAACTATAGTATCAGACAAAATTCAAATTTCAAAATTCTTTATTCACTTAGGATGCAAAACAACTCTTGTGATACGTCGGGATTCTACATATACATGTAATGCCAAGTTCGCAAACAATAGGTAAAGCCGGAAAAGAACCTGGCAATAAAAACTCGCGGCCACTCTTTTCAAATTGCCAATTTTACAATGTTTGAATGTTTATAAACTTGATATGGGAATAAGGTAAAGTAAGGACAGTAAACGATAGATACCTACGTTATTGGCCGTTAGTCATAGAAACGTACATACACGTTTAAGCTATAACTTCTGAACCATATACTAAAATAGTATAGCAATTTCAGCAACGTCAAGGAACGCTACAGGTTTACAAAGGTATCTTATGCAGGCCTTCCAAGAATGCTTTGTAGTCAGTACCGCCACGTATGCAGTACCAAGTTATTTGTACAAGTCCGTTTTATCTCTGCCTATGTAAATAGAGCTATCAAAATACAATAGGAGACCAATATGGGTTGTAAAGCTTGTTATACAATATTGTTGTTTGTATCTCCTTTGGGGGGTGATTATTAAAATTTCCTTTTTAATGTTAACTTAAATTAATACTAACGATGTAAATACTGTTTTATAGTAAAAATATATATTTATTCTTAGATTTTATGTTGTCTAAAGCATTTTTTATCTTGATAAGAACCTTCTTCGAACTATAATGAATGTTTACAAAATATAATTAGCCGAATTTCTTGAGTTATGCGCTTGCAAAACCGATTTTAGACGATTTTATTTTTATGGAACTTATTTATACTAATATTATAAGGCTGAAGAGTTTGTTTGTTTGTTTGTTTGTTTGAACGCGGTAATCTCAGGAACTACGATTCCGAATTGAAAAATTATTTTTATTCACTGTTGGATAGCCCATTTATCGAGGAAGGCTATAGGCTATATAACATCATGCTATGACCAATAGGAGCGGAGCAGCAATGAGAAATGTTGCAAAATCGGGGAAAATTCACGCAACCGAAGTTGCGCGGGACAGCTAGTATGTTATAACTTTGAAGCGGCGATAGCCTAATTGCTAAGGCATCAGACTCGCAATCATGAGATCGCGAGCACAAGCCATTGAGCTTAGCTGGAGGGGTTAACAGGATTGCTAGTAATGTGGACTCAATCCCACATTGCTAGATAAGTATCTTTAAAAAAAAGAAGAAGTATATAAGGCGATTTTTAATATATTAATAACCTAGCTCTTGGCTTCTTTACATTACACCAAATAATTTCGTAATATAGTTTTAGAAAAAAAAAATACTGACTACTGAAATTACTACTAACTACTATATGAACCCTTGATCACCTACCACCTTCTTTTGTCACACAATCATTTACCTCACATCTGAGAGACCCTGGACTAAAATCGATATTTCTTTAACAAGTTTAGGGACTAAACCTCAAATGAACAACGATTTTACTCCAGTAATCCATATCCATCCCTATGAAATAACAAATTACAAATTAAAAAACAAAAAATAAAAACGACATGACACACAATTAAATCAAAACTATGAAATATTAAATCACAAATTGAAAAACAAAAATAAAAATAAAAAAAGAAAGAAATAATCATTTGGACTCGAACCGGGGTCTTCTGGTTTCTAGACCGCCTGATTTCCCACCTATCTTCCCACCAATCCACCAATCTTACGGTCACGTGATCCTGACGCGAGTGTAACATTTTATACCCATACCAAAAAAGTGCACAACGCCGCTAAAGAAGATTTCACTACAAAAATCCAAAACTAATATTACAAAGTTATTTAGTGTTATGTAAAGAAGCCACGAGCGGGAGGTTATTAGTATATAACAAATCATTCATACATTCATTTAATTTTGTCAATGTTCGTAACAAAATCAAATGAAAATCGGCAGTGCTATCGAATGTACTAGTACTATATGAGTCAGTGAATTTGATACTCTTACTTCATCGCCTTCAATCACATTTTCGTAAACATTATTCAATATAGACAGCTATATACATCTACAGTTTTACTTCACAACACACAGACAGAACAATCATTCACCACTTATCTAAATCCCAAATCAGTGACAGGTACAATCACCCACATACATATCACAACATTCTTATACATAGTAACTTTAATATGGTAATATGGACACATATTAGATAGATATACCGTCTTCCTACATCGAACGAAAACGGACTCACACATACAATAGAAGTGCACATACACAGATCTCGGTCGAACTGGATCGAATCGTCAACCGAGACGAGACTGCCAAAGTCGAGATCTACATTTATGAGCCATTAAAATATTACGCAAACACCAAAGGAGGTGAGGGATCATAGGTTTGCTTATTTTAGATGATATGGGGGGGGAGCCTGTAGTGATAGCATAAGAATAGTACCTACCTAACTCTTCCCGTGGATGTCGTCAAGATTTCACGCCGGAAGACGGCAGCAGTGTTCTCTACGTACTTTTAAGCTGATTGTTTACCCGCTTGCCAAGCGTGGCGATTGTAACAATTACCCCCAGGATCAATAATAAGTAGGTAGGGGGGGGGGGGTGATTATGTCAGCGTTACTTTTGCTGACAAGGGAGAGTTAAAAATGACTAAAACACTACTTAGTATTTGAATGACCCCATACTGGCCTGTTTATGTGTGCGTGGTTTTTATCTTCAGCTGTGAGCCGGCCTTCTTATACGTAGTATGCATTCTGTGATATGGGAGCGAGTTTCCGTCGAGATGCAGGCATAAGTAGGTGGCATGACGTCACACCATGACGAAACGTATGGTGAAAACACAACAGTTAACTCTTGATTAAAATGCAGTATCAATGGGAAAGAATTCGATTTTGTTGTAGATCGTGTTCGTTTTATTGGTACTGGTTTTTTGAGTTAATATTATGGTCTTTGTTTTAATAATGGGTAGAATGAGTTTTAATTTTATGCTGTTATTTATACACATTTGCGTGTAACTATGAATGCTATGGAAGTTTTCGATTCAATTCCACAACAAGTCACACTTCTGTTTAGGTAGGCTTATTTTATTTTTATCAGTCTATAAAACAATTGACAATCGAATAATTAAACAATTCGACATAGGAATATCTAATATATAAAATTCTCGTGTCACAGTTTTCGTTGCCATACTCCTCCGAAACGGCTTGACCGATTTTGATGAAATTTTGTGTGCATATTGGGTAGGTCTGAGAATCGGACAACATCTATTTTTCATCCCCCTAAGAGTTTGTTTGTTTGTTTGAACGCGATAATCTCAGGAACTACTGGGCCGCATTGAAAACATATTTTATTGTTGGATAGCCCATTTATATAGGTTATAACATCACGCTACGACCAATAGGAGCGGAGCAGCAATAAAAAATGTTGTAAAAAAAAAAAGAGGAAGAAAAAGAAAAAAAAGAAAATTTACGCAGACGAAGTTGCGCGGATCAGCTAGTCTATTATATAAAATTCTCGTGTCACAGTTTTCGTTGCCATACTCCTCCGAAACGGCTTGACCGATTTTGATGAAATTTTTTGTGCTTATCCGATATCTATGAGAATCGGCCAACGTCTATTTTTCATACCCCTAAGAGTTTGTTTGTTTGTTTGAATGCGATAATCTCAGGAACTACTGGGCTGCACTGAAAAAATATTTTATTGTTGGATAGTCCATTTATCGAGGAAGGCTATAGGTTATAATATCACGCTACGACCAATAGGAGCGGAGCAGCAATGAAAAATGTTGTAAAAAAAGAAAAAAAAAAAAAAAAAGGGAATATTTACGCAGACGAAGTTGTGCGGGTCAGCTAGTGTTATATATAACCCAATAATTTTAATTAAGTACCTAATAATTGAATACATAATATGAATTTCACTAATTTTTTATGGCGTGATAACGTCTTATAAATCAATGGACGAGAGAATATGAAAGTCACGTTATTAATTGGTTACTAAGCAACAGCAAATGTCGATTACAGCGACATGACAAACGATACAATTGGAACTAACGTTATTGACTGGTTACTAAGCAACGCGAATGTCGCCATTCGTTGTTATGTTATCAATGTTTTCTTATGACGTTATCACGTAAAAATATTATTATCATCCATAAACCGACTTTACAGACATTTTTTTTGTATTTGTAGGTATACCTGCTTTTTAAATAACTTGCATTAATGCAGTCCCCGTCGTAATAGGTTACACAACAACAAACTACACCAAAACTGGGACAGCGCACAAGATTTATAAATAACCTACACAAAGCTATCTCCCGTGTGGGAATCAAACCCACATCCTCTTGCAGAGCAGCCGTACGCCCCCTACTGCGCCACAAAAGCAATCTATCAATATGTACGCGTACAGATCGTACGATTTTGATTCAGCTTACTTTAAGTTTTATGTTATAAGCTCGTTAAAAAGTTTTAAAGACAATTTGAAATCAATCTTAAGATTGATATGTATGACATAACAAACTCCCAAAGATAATCTATAGTTATACTAATATTATAAAGTTTGTTTGAGTATTCCAACGCGAAAATCTCAATAACTACTAAGTCGAATTGAAAAATTATTTTACTGTTGGATAGCCCATTTAAGAAGGAAGACTATAAGCTATATAACATCGCGCTACGACCAATAAGAGCAGAGCAGCAATGAAAAATGTTGACTGCTTCTGTGGCGCGGTCGGAGTGTATCCGACTGCTACGCAAGAGGTCGTGGGTTCGATCCCCATCCAGGATAAAACTTTGTGTGATGAGCACGATGGTTTATTCTGTATCTGGGTGTTATTTCTCTATAATATGTATGTTTATCGGTTGTCTGGTTTCCATAGTACAAGCTCTGCTTAGTTTGGGATCAGATAGCTTTGTGTGAGTTGTCTCAAGAAATTATTATTATTATAAAAACGGAAAAAAATGACGCAAAAGTTGCGCGAGTCAGCTAGTCCGATATAAATTCCACATGAGGAAATCATTCACATAAGCAACATCTTTTGTCTCTACTTAGCGTACGTACTTAGCGTTGATCAATCATTACATTACTGAACAAATAGACAATTCATATGTTATCACTATCAGTAACTTAAATTCATCGAGCACTTTAAATACAGTTCGTGAGGTGATATCACGGATATATTGACAATATATTTTATATCGACATCGATGGCTGCTGGAATTTGGTTATGATTGATCAGTCATAAGTTGTTGATATAAATTTTAAAGTTGGCGACCTCTCACCGTATACCTTACTAGCGGCCAGCCCTGGGTTTGCACAGAGTTTTCTCGATTATCTATACATATAATATGTATGTATATTATACTTAAAGATGAAAAGTTTTTTTGTTTGTTTGAACGCGAAAATGTCAGGAACTAATAGTCCGAATAGAAAAATATATGTCACTGTTGGATAGCTCTAATAACATCACGCTACCACTAACAGGAACGGAGCAGCAATGAAAAATGTTGCAAAAACGCTAAAATTGACGCAGACAAAGTTGCACATGTCAGTACGTAGTACTATTTCTAATTCTGGAGCGTCAGTTAGTATACATTATTATTACACTAGCTGACCCGCGCAACTTCATCTGCGCAACTTCCTCGATAAATGGTCTATTTAACAGTAAAATAAATTTTGAATTCGAATAAATAGATTTATTATTGTATATTTTTAGAAAAAGTTTTTTCTTATCTAATACATTTTATTATTATTTAAATGTTACTATTATTTTAAAAACCTCCGAAAGTTATTTTTATACAATGAAATTAAGAGACGTACAGGTCATGCCTCGATAGTAAGTGTCATGCTGCTAGCCCATTACAATCGTGCTCATCACAAAACCCTGTGTTACTCCACAGTCCCGCAAATTCCCTCAGGAGCAGTTCACCAGATTCTCAATTCACCAGATTCCGTGGGATCTCACGCTCGTAATCCCGCAATACGGGAATCCCGCGAAACCAGGATTGGAAGCCCTAGTCTAAACTCTGCAAGGTTGATGACCATGACATACCAACAAGTTATAAATAAAAGCGAATGATTCTAGATAAATAAAACGGAATCACAGTGCATAACTCCGGTGTTCTGGCCCGTGAACAGTGCACATACCTGTATAAATTTATTTAACACACACCAATCGAATGTGGGCGAGTGCTATGTCAATTTTCTGTTTAGAATCATTAGACAATGTGAATAGGCCTGGTATCCTTAATATGCATAAAGTTAAGGCACTGCCTGCCAGTCTCTGTACTGAAGAGACGCCAAAAAGGGTAGTAACAACCCCGAAATGTATTTTAAAGACCTATCCAACGACACCCACGATAGTGAAAAAAAAATATCACACAATAATATATTTATTTCTCCTCACATTAATACATTAGTCCTTTTAGGTACAACTACATGGCTAAAAAATATAGTATATGTGAGGAGCTGGTGTCTGAATTAGGTTTAAGCCTGTATATTACAGATCACCAGGTCCTCGATCCACGGGATGGGTAGGTATACATATAAAACAAGTTTTAAAGGCTAAACTTTTATAGGGGGGGTACTGTGGCAGGTGGGCCGAAGATGATCCACCTCTCTCACCTTAGAGCTCATTGTAGTAGATGAAACTCATTAACAGAATAAAAAGAAAGATGTCATTCTAGGATTGCGAGTTTCATGGCCGACCCTTTAGGTCGTCAATTCTAAGTTGTTTTATATGTGATATATATAAAATGAATTGATGTTAATAAGTAATGGCGGCGGTAGCCTAATGGCTAAGGCGTCTTGCAATCGTGAGGTTGCGGGTTCGAATCCTGCCCGTTATACTACCGACGTGAACCCACTACTAACACTACTAACATAAGCCATAGAGCTTAGCTGGAGGGGTTAACAGGATTGCTAGTAATGTGGGACCACAACCTCACATTGCTAGTTATATTTTTATTTAAAAAAAAACATGTATTTAGTAGGATTTCAGGAATAATATTAGGTCTATTAGCTTTGGGGAAATCCATGCATTTTGTTGAAAAGCCCGATAACAGTTCTGAGGATCACCCCCGGTACTTGCTCAAGAGCTGGCCTGATAGCTACAGTACCTACCCGATTTTTATCACTTTATCGGTGTAATTAATATGTAAGTGAGTTGTAAAAATGGCGGCAATCAAACGTCGCTATTTTACAGATCCGCATTTAACGTGAAAAATCACAGAACAAATGTATTCTACGAGTGAAAAATATACATGATAACTGGATAAGAACGAGACTTTGTGGTTCAAAGAAGAAAACTAGAAAGAAAATAAACTTGGAACAGACATCGAGACTTTGTGATTCAAACTTGAAAGAATATAAACTGGAAACTGAAAGAAAATAATTTGAAACTGGCTAATGCACAAAACGTGCAAGCCATTAACCCTACCGAGTAATATCGGCGGGAAGAGAAAAAAAAATAGGTATATATATTTTTTGTTTTTTTTTTTTAAAGATACCTAGCAATGCGGGATTGTGGTCCCACATTACTAGCAATCCTGTTAACCCCTCCAGCTAAGCTCAATGGCTTGTGTTAGGAATGGGTTCACGTCGGTAGTATAATGTGTAGGATTCGAACCCGCGACCTCACGATTGCGAGACCGATGCCTTATCCATTACGCTACATATCAATTTACAGATATTCTAATACTAGTGTCTCTGAGCTAACCTCGGGACAGACGGACGAATGGACGGACATAGTGAAACTATAAAGATTCCTTGTTTACTACGGAACCCTAAAAGGAGCAAAAAGTAGGTACTTAAACAGGGGCATGCAGTATCGGTATTAATGATACGAAGCCTCCAGTCTACAGCATCCCCATACGTAGGTACTTTAGCGACATACACTGAAGAGTCAATTGCAAAGTGCAAGCGACTCACATTAGTCCTTATGCTATAGTATAGTTACAAAGCCTACCTAAGGCAAACTACGCCCTTGTACCCTGATGTCAGATAAAGTTTTCTTTTTATTTCTTTTTTTTTTTTTGAAAAGTTATTAGCATTAAGTACGTTCCAAACGGCTGAACGGGTTTTCACCAAACAGCTAAGAGCCATCCCGATTATAGTAGGTATCTTACTAATATAAAAACTCATTCAAAACCTATCCATGCATTTATAAACGATTACACTCACCAAACACACTGGTTCATTCAGTAAAATTTATTTTTGTAAAGAAAAACTTGATCATTTTAAAAGAGTGGCACATGAGTTTCTTGGCAGCTTCTTCTCATGAGTTTTACACTTGAAACTGCCACCTAACCTCATTTTGTTTTTTTTTCAAACATTCATAGTTTTATAAAATTTTTAGTATGTTTAAATTTGACGTTTTCAAATAATCATTAACCTGATTTTACGAAATAAAGATATTTGACTTTGACTTTGACTTTGAGCGCTACAATATACGATGCCACAGATATACATATAGGTACTTATATTACTAGCCGACCCGCGCCCCCTCATCAGCGTCAATTTTCTCCGTTCTTTGCAGCAGTTTTCGATTATTCTCCACTTCTATTGGTCATAGCGTGATGTTATTTAACCTATAGGCCTTCTTCTATAAATGGGCTATCCAACACTTAAAGGTTTTTTTAATTAGTACCAGTAATTACTAAGATTAGCGCGTTCAACTAAACAAACAAACTCTTACCCTTTAAATTAGTACAGATATTTTCTGAAACTACACATTTCTAAAAAGGAAAAAACCAAACAACAAATGAATCCCTAAGTTAATAGAAAACAAAACAAGAAATAAAGTATCGAGTTGGAAACAGAAATATGCGTGTTCATAGTACCGTAGGGAACGATCGTTGGCTTACAGTACCAACTATTAGAACAGTATTTTTCCATTAATCCCAGTCATGGGATCGTACCCCTGTGAAAAACGTTTCGATTTCACTCGGCTATAGGAAACTGGTCCACAGTACATTGCTTAGTAGATATTCTAAAAGAAAAATTATAATCTTTCAAATCTCGTGTCACGGTGTTTGTGGTCGAACTCCTCCAAAACGGCTGGACTGTTTTTTTTTTGTATATTCGATAGGTATGAGAATAGGTTGTTAAGTAATTTTAACGTGATAACGTCTTAAAAATCCTTGACCGCGCATGTGCGCTGGGTCCATTAAAGCTATTACAGGCATGGTAGTTTATTACACTGTGATCAATGTTTTGGCGATTGCAGCGACATGACAAAAAAGTGAATCATCATCATGAAGTGACCTTACCACCTCTGACGTTAACTTACTCCAGAAAACATGAACCCTTACACTTATTATTCAGAGTAGTAGTAAAATTACTGGTGGCTATATCAAGACAGTAACTCCTCATCAACTCTGGCAACCTTGCGAAATTGTTTATCTATACCTACCTCCTCTAGTAGCCTGTAGGTAGAACATTTTTCTCAACACGCCCAGGCACACAGAACAAGGCACATTAACATTTACTATATCAATATCACGGGTGACATGAGATATCCTTACCTAATCAGACTACAGAGGCTTGTCGAGGTGATGACCTCGTCTCACGCTAGTACCTAAAGTTTTGTCTCAATGGCGGCCCCCGCCCACTGATTTAAACAATACAACACAGCTCGACACGGATGCGAATCAATTAATTTAATTCCGACTACACCTTTCGACCATGATATACCAAGAGAACAGAAGGAAAGTTTCCCACATAAACATCGCTCAAGAAGAAGGAATTCCAGATTACTTTGTTTAGATGTCATTTTTTATGGGATGTCTCCCCGATGTCGACTACGGCGGCCAATTTCATCAGAGACTAGTCAACTACGCAGGAGATATTATACATGCACTCCCCATTCCCTCACTCTCATAGTCCGATGGGACGCTAATCCGATACGACCGGAGAGAGAATGGATGCAGGACCGACGGCTTAATGTGCTCCCCGAGACACGGGGGGTATGACATTTTTTTTAGCTTTTATCGCGGGCTTTTACGCGGCGACCGAATCAAGAAATTTCGTAACGAAAATAAAACCTAACACCCCCCACTCCGCCTACCATGAAAAAAATTTTTTTAGTTGCATAAGTTGATAAAAAATGCTATGTTTTACCGCGGCAGTCCCCGAGTGCCACACATTTTTTTAAATAGTCACCTTTCTATGGACCTATAGTGGAAACGTTACCTAACCTCGCAAATATCTTGACGAACAAGTGGCTCGCCGGTAGCCCTGTAGGCCTACACTATTTCTTTATAATTTTCGAAGACTTATATTTAATTTTTGGATAAGCACAAGAATTTCGAACCCATGGACGATTTTTAGAAATGTGGATTGAATTGATGTCACTTGCTCTGTATATTCCCACCTCATTTTTGATCGAAACTTCGTTTTCATTTAATTAGAGAGGTAGGACTTCCGACTGATGGCTAGTGTTTACTGCTTTTAATGGACATCAGTAACAAAAAATGTAGGGCTCTTTTTTTAAGGTCCCCAAGTCACATCGGTTCGGAAATACCGCTGGTGATGATGGTGATGAGATGGTGAAGATGATAATTCCATGTTTATCACGTTATACGGTGCCGAAAAGTATACCGAGATTGGAATAGAAGCACATTATCTCGACAAAACTAGATAGCAGTTATGACTAGATCGCTTTTTGACAAAATCTCGAGATGACCACTTCACGATTCCGTGTCGTGTCCGTGAGCTATGTCTATGTGTGCGTTGTTCGAGCACGTTTGTATGAACATAAGAAGCTATCCTTCTGTCATCTTGGTGTTTTGTGCCACGACACTGGTTTAAATTAAACTAATACAAATATAGACAATAGAAGTGATAAAAGAATTTACGACTAACGGATATTAGGCCCCTGAGTGAGAATTAGGACCCAGTTACTTAATACGTAGACTGCTGTAGACATTCGGTGGCAAATATGCAAATGCCTACATAATTAAGCAGTAGTTTTTAGATCAAGGCTAATCTATAGACCTATATAATAATTGCATTAGGTAGAAAAATATATTATTCTAACCCAGGAATCACACGACACTGTAGACTAGCTAGTCGAAATAGTTGTTATATTATACTTTGATGGAAGCATAACTAAGTAGCTAGGTACCAAGTTATGCTCCCGCCGCATAAATATTGTCAGTCATGTCGCTAATTAGCCAGTATTGTATCTGGATAGAGGCCGGGATGAGTTGCCCGTAAGTCGCTGCGACCTAGAAGATGTATTGTGACACCTCTTTCTTCAACTTAGCCAGTACACACAAAGACAAACATCTTACTTAAATTAAGTCTTGGAACAACTTCAGGACAACATGGTTCGAGATTCTGAACCTCCCCTCTGAAGGTACCTTTAATATGAACGTGCAGTGCATTTTCCAGGGGTTTGGAGGTGTGGAGGCCCTCCACACTTGCAATGCAACGAAGGAGCGGAGACCCCTAATCATTTATCGAATTTTGAAAGGGAGTATTCTTCAGTGCAATTTTAGACTATCAAACCCAAGTACAGTGTTAGTGTAATTTCAACGCTTTGAAATTTTGATTTTATCTCTATTGTGAGGGCCCGTCTCTTGTGGAGGCCCCAGAGCAGTAGTCCCGCCTGCCCTCCCCGAAATTCGGCCCTGGCAATGTCAGTCTAACTGTAGTTATCAGTAAAAATGCAAACATGAGGTGAACATTCAGACACGATTGTGATACTATTGACCGATAGAATGCGAAAAGTACAATCGTACTCTCGTCAAAATAAGTTTAAAATAAATAAACATACGAAAGTTTGAATGATTAATAGAGGCAACCTCTGGCCTCTGCTGTCACCCACGCGCGGTTCTTGACTTGGTCTTGCAACGAGTATGACAAGTCTCTAATTAACCTTATTTATGAGATTAGCATATATAAGTGACAGTCGTGTAAGCTTTGAGACCCTAAAGTTTGTTTGATGTAGGTACTAATTGGCTTCGTTCGTTGTAACGATTTCACAAACATTTTATCCGAAGATTAGCGTTTAAGCATCAGCTTTGTATGGATTTTGCAAGCTTTTTTGTCGTCACTAGTCTTGAAAATTTATCGAGATCTTTATTCAAACTGACGAGGTTTTTCCAAAACACTATAGTCTGTATTGTAGTGTAACGGTTCAGGCGTTGCTTTCATGAATCAGTCGGTCTTAATTAAAAGAAAAAAGACCGGGCAAGAGCATGTCGGACCATGCTCAGGATAGGGTTCCGCAGCCTTGAATAATTGCATCAGCAGATAAGAGTATGTTCACTTCCGCTCTTTTGTTGAGAATCGCAATTTTTCGGCAATAACTCAATGACGGTATGTCCGATCTTATCCAAAATAATTTTAGTTTAAAGTATTTATTAAGCGCTATCTTTGTGATTTTTCCCATAATTTTTGGTCCCACAGTTCAAAAGTTAAGGGAGGGGGGGGGGCGCACGATTTATGCAACTTTCGGAGCGATTATTTCCATAAATATTCACTTAATCCAAAAAATTATTAAAAACCTCAAAATGTTTTTGAAAGACCTGTCGAATGATGTGCCACACGATGATGTCTGCTGAAAAAACAAAAAAATATCAGCTTCTGTTTCATGTATGGAGTGCCCCCCCTAAAATATTTATTATTATTATTTAGCTATTAAATAAAGTAGCGGCGCAAGAGACATTTTCAGCAAATTTCATCAAGATTCATTGAGTAGTCTTTGAGTTAAATGCCTGTGACATTCGGACGGACAGACAGAAAGACACACAGACAGACAGACGGACATGACGAAACTATAAGGGTGGATAGCTTTTATCTACAGTCTACCCGATACCACGGCCGTTGCAATGCGGTCGAAACGTCGGGCAATAAACAAGGTATTTTACCTTAAATAATTATTCACGCGATTAAGACCCGTAATAAATATATTTTCATAATAAAACTATCTGGGTTCCGTTTTTTTTCCATTTTGGCTACGGAAACCTAAAAACACCTGTCACTAATAAGTTAAATATAAATAAATAACTTATTAAGCAACCGCCTTAAGTTATAGACCAACTACTGCGTTAACACATCTTTCACTTAAGTATGACACTCCCATATATTGTGAAAGCTCAGTGTTTAAACATGATGGATACCCAACAAATGTTCGCCTTGATCACAATAGCCCAGTAATTACTGGCAACATATTGTGTTATGTTCAATACCAAATGTAGTAGTAGTATATGCTTGTTTTTTGACTACTGAGTAATTAGTTTAGGCTTTGTTTCAATACCGCTAAGTACGCTGAGGTGTTGAAGGCTCGATCAAGAAACAAATAAAAAAAACGGGGAAGAGCATGTCGGACCATGCTTAGTGTAGGGTTCTGGAGCCGTTGGCGTATAAAAAAAAACGATTTGAACAATTGCACCAGCTAAAGAAAGAGGGCACTTACGCGCTTTTATTGAGAAATGCAGTTTTTCGGCAATAGGTAACTCAATGACGGTATATCCGATCATGTCCGAAATAATTTTATTTTAAGTATTTCATTTTTTTCATATTTTTTTGTCACACGGTTCAAAAGATAAGGACACAGTTGCACAATTTATGCAACTTTCGAAGCGATTATTTCCAAAAACATTCACTTAATCAAAAAAATTTAATAACCTGTGACATACGGACGGACAGACAGAAAGACAGACATAACGGAACTATCTACATTCTACCCGTGACCAATACGATCGAAACGTCGGGCAATAAACAAGGTATTTTACCTTAAATTATTCACGCGATTAAGACCCGTAATATACATATATATTTTCATAAAGAAACTATGAGGCTTCCGTCTTTGCTGCGGTACCCTAAAAATAATTCCCTTTTTCATTAAAAAATAATAATTATAATTCGAATCCAAAGACGACGCAAAGTCAATGTACTAAGAATGGTTTTATAAAAAAATATGGTATTATATTTTTATTGATTTCGTTAGAGCATCATTGTGTGATCGGCATCTAGTATAAGTACCTACAACATGTAAATCACGCTTTCATAGCTGCTGGCCTTTCTTTTTGAGAGAGGGTACATCCCATAATCCACCATGACAGATAAAATCATATTGGGATAGCTACAAGTTTTCCAATTTATGGTCTATAAGACCATAAATCCATCAATCACCTTACTTTTCTGTAAAGATATGCTTTTCTTTACAGAAAAGTAAGGTGATTGATGGGTAAATGATATCTAATTGTAGGTGCAGTTTTGAATCAGCTTAAGTTTACATAGACCACTTTCTTAGAACAACATTGACTTTCCGTGCTTTGAAATTACTATAAAGTCTTCAGCGACTACCAAAAATAACACAACTGACTGATCTTTATCGCTACAAAGATTCCTTATATTTTTATTAGAAATTAGCTTTAAAATTAATTCAAAAGAATTCCCACAAAATCGAACTCACAATAGACTATCACTTATAGACCTACTTTCGCATTTAAATACTTATTATACATGTATACTAATGTGTGGGATGTAGACAGCATTCCTTAGCTCTAAGCAAATTGGCTCTTTTGTTGCGCTGGCGTGGCGGTCCGGCTTGAATGAAATATTAAATATACTTACTTAACTGTACTAATATTATAAAGCTGAAGAGTTTGTTTGTTTGTTAGACAGTAATAATCTCAGGAACTACTAGTCCGAATTGAAAAATCTTTTACTGTTGTTTAGCCCATTTATCAAGAAAGGCTATAGGCTATAACATCACGCTATGACCAATAGGAGCGGAGCATCAATGAAAAATGTTGCAAAAACGGGGAAAATTTACGAAGTTATTAATGTTATTAATAAAACTAAAGAAAACTTGAAAGCGTGAAACAATCTTCATGCCTACATAATTAAATTAATATATTAAATCCTTAAAGGTCAAAAACATATACCGCTCCTTTCGGCTTCACCGTAGTCGAGTAAATAATGTGGTCTATTCTCGTGTCAAATTTCGCAAAAACCATTCTTATGACAGACTTGATGCAATCTATGCAGTATTCTATCAATTTCTGCTAGTGTCGACCAAATAAAAAAAAAAGTTAAATATATGTCGACCAGGTATTAGCTGATGCAGGGATTAACCTATTCGGTAATGATCCAATACCTAAAACGAGAATTTGAGTGCCTGAAAATAAAACTTAATTAAAAAAAAAGTTAAGTAGATCTCGACCAGGTACTAACTGATGCAGGGATTTGTCCGTGTGGTGACGGACGTTAAGAATACAAATGTCACCACCCCATTTCATCCCGCGGGTGTCGTAAGAGACGACTAAGGGAAAGAACAGAGATTAATGCCTAGAGAAGGAAAACTCGAAATGAAACCCTATACCAACCCGTCTGGCCAGCGTGGTATTAGTAGGCCAAAACCTCCAAATAAAGCCACGCCGTGGCATTTGGAGAGGCCTACGTCCAGCAGTGGACTGTTATAGGCTGTTTGATTGATTGATCCCTAAAAAGTATTTATATTTTACATTTTTACTTAGGGTGTGCCTAGTGCGAGTTTTTCTCACTACTCGACCGCGTTAGCGTAAACTATAATTTGTATGGAGTATGATCAGCGCCACCTGGTGTCGCGTTTGTGTTGTTTACGTATAACAAAATATCACAATGAAAAAAAAACAGTGTTAAATATGAAAAACTTAACACTGCCGTTGAAATTCTATTATGCCCATACATCTGTTGGTAAACTGCGGTCTATGTTGATGTATGGGGATAATAGTTTTTCAACGGCAAAAGTGTGTCATATTTAATACTTACCTGTTTTTTTCACTAACGTACAACTATACCGGGTGTAACAGAAAGGTGTGGTCATATTCAAGGGTTGGTATATGCCCATGATACTGAGTGCACGTACCTAATTTTATCAAAATCGGAGTACCCTAAAAAAAATATTTATTATTATTTCATTCGTTTATTTATTAATAAAAAAGTTATTACCTAATTAAAAAAAGTATGACTTAAAAAGTTCTATGCCATAATAATCCAATCGAATTTTGTACCATGGGAGGTATAATTTTTATGCCATACGCCTTTCACTACAGAATTTTGACAAAAAGAATATGCTATAACTATGTAATAATAATGCAACCAGCTTTGGCACCATGGTAGGTGCAACACTAATAACATACCCTATCCTCTGCTGAAATTTGACCACACCTTTCTGTACACCCTGTATAAAGTTGTCGTATATTAGTTGGGCGTCTCGTCAAAACGAAGCTACCATGGCAAATCCAGCTTGATATATATCATTTTAAAATTTGTTAGAGGGAACCTGTACTATAATCAATAGTCAATGGAAAATGCTATGAAACAAGTGAACAAAGTTAAAATAATGAACAAAGCGTCTCCGCGGTCATAGGACATTATAGCCACATACATAAAAGCTTTGTTTTTGCTCGCGTCCCCTGTTCCACCGAACAATGGACTGCTGGCCGTTCCGTCTAGGGTTGTACTACGCCGGAACTTCCCGGAATCCCGGGATCCGAGTGGAGTTAGTGCTAGACAACTGAATTTTGATTAGGTTTAAATCTGAGTGGTTGTTTTAAAGCAAGCAATATGATTTAGATTCAAATATGTACCTAGTCCTGGACTGTGGCCAGTATTATCGGAGAATCTAGTATTATTATGATGGTTTTGTCTATAATTTATTTAAAATCGATGTCGATATTTTGATTAATAGTAGATTACGCGAAACAGGCTTCGGCTCTCTTAAATTTTTTATAGAAAACCTAAATATTAGGATACGAAAAAAATTGTGTCACTAGTCAAAGAGTTTTTCTAGTAGATGAAATAAAGAAATTTAAGGATATGTCTTAATATGATCCCGCAAATAAATCTTGAAGTTGCAGAAAAACGAGCATTTTCATATTGTCATAGTACTTTATTTTGACCTGCGCTCCTGTGCACTGTGAAGTAATGGTTGTGTGCGGAAGAGCGAGGCCGGCGATCGTGTCGCTGTGTACGTAGCGCTAAATAAATAATTCTCTTAGAGTAATGCCCCCTTAAATTACATTAATTTTAACTTCTAGTGGCAGTAGTTCTAAATTTATTTTATTGATGTTTGCTTTATTTATTTTTAGTCTTCTATATAGTAGACACAAAATAAACAAAACAGACATCTGATTTGATTCCTCAAATTTGATAATATTAGTTCAATTTTACTATACAATTTTAGTTTAAAACTACTCTTAGTTACATACATTTATACAAGATATTTACAGAATTAAAACAGACATAGTTCATATTCAGGCCTGCCTATTTGGTTTTTTTTTTATCCTATGTGCTATTCTGTTGGATAAATTACAGTAAATTTTCATCTAAATCCATTAGCAAATATCCATGCATCCATCCACCTATCCTCACGAACTTTAATATTAGTAAAAAAAAACCGTGTTTAAGTGGTGTTAAAAATCATATGCAACATTATTGACACAACTGCACAACATAAAGCCCTACTTACGAAACTTCCTACTGCACCTCATACAATATGCCCTAGATAAGTGCCGGATACTATTTGCCTTACTAATTGTGCATAGTCATACCGTATTATCTCTGATTAACCCACATAGGAACGTTAGCGTGAAGAGACTAACACGGCATGTATTTACATTACATTACATTACTAAGTGCTCGAACTGTTCTCCCAAAGGAGGATACATCAGCCGTTACGAAGATGCATCTTGATGCTCAGTAACCTAGATTTCAATGAAGCGTGATAGTATACTGGTATACTAGTAAATAAGTAGCAAAGAGTGCGGGAGTAATGATGGCGCGGATAGAACTGATTCACTCACGTTTTCTTTATTGTCTTGTTTACACTGTGCATTCAAAATTCATACCAACCCTCAATTAAAAAAAAAACCGGGCAACTTCATGTCGGGCCACGCAGAATGTAGGGTTCCGTAGTCACCAACCACCACATGATATATGCCTTAAGAAGTGGATTTTCTGTTGTTTTTGTTTCATACTTACAATGTTTTATTAAAAATAATTTTCAATTGACTTTGTACGATAATCTTGATAATCAAGATAATGTTACTTCTTATTTGATCAGCTGTTACTCGTAAACTAGTGTAGCCTACTTAGCTGTAATAGTTTTCCTTTTAATTTCCTTAAATATTATACTACTACCATGATTTTTTTCACATACCTACCCAAACAATGCGGGGACCTTGAGTTTAACAATAATGTTCACTTTAAAGCTTAATATTTCACAAACGGATCCTTATATCTAAAAATGTTTTTCACAACTCCGATACATTTTTGAAAGACCTATCTAATGGTACCACAGGATGGGGTAGGTGAGAAAAGAAACTCATATCCCCACTTTACATATGGACCCTAAAAAAATGATTTTCAAGATTTTATTGTTTTACTTTCTGGTAAGTAATATATAATATTCATGCAAAATTACAATCTTTTAGCACTGATAGTCAGCTGCGGACAGACGGACGGACATGGCGAAACTATAATGGTTCAGTTTTGCCATTTTGGCTACAGAACCCTAAAAAAGAGAAACCTTAACCAAGGAAATTCATGACTCCTTATCGTACTAGGGTACTAGGGTGGACAACATTATCATCTTTAATAATATGTAAGCACTATCCCGCATATATCTACATCACTACGTCCAATAGGTTCGCTATTATAATATTTTTGCGCCTCTAGGGAGCTCGTTGATTGGATGCAGCACTGAGATAAACTCGCCGCTGTTTATGATGTTAATGGAGCAGAGAAGTTATACTCAGGTTAGATGTTCGGCTAATTTTATACTCACTTTAAATTAAATCCGCTTTGTTGGTTTAATGTAAACGCTATGGTAGTAGAGAACACGTTAGATTATAGAAATAAGGTTTGTTAGAGACCGTCTCCACGGACGAGAGAATCGAGGCAATATTATCATCGTGCCACATATTTCTATACACTCTCTTATGGATCGTGGCCGTGAAGCTTACGACGAGCGGTTGACGCGCGCGGCCGATGCGACAATAGTCAGAATGAGAATGTATGGCGCCGTTTCCGAGGTCTGCGATAGACGCGCGCGGCCGACGACTGACGTAGACTGCGCTATGTATATAATCGGCCGCGAGCTTCAGCCGCACGTTATATCTGAATAATCTATGCGCGCGACCACGGCAAACGCAAGACGCATTCTCCGCGGAACGTGGTCGTCGTCAAACGCTGTCGTCCAGTCTCTTTCAACAAAACTATTGCACAACGAGTCGTCGCGGACACGCCGCGATTCTGTTGCAAGTCGCGACGATACGCTGGTGGAATAATCGCTTGTTCGTGGGGACTGAGCGCAGTCGTTGCGATTCTCTTGTCCATGGAGACGGTAACTTACGGTGTTAAGTCAGGGCTTACAGCACAGGTTAAGTCAGGGCTTACAGCACGGGCGGTCTATATGGGTACATTTGTCGGTGACGAAAAAGCATTCGGATTCAGTCATTTTCTTCGTCAGGCCATGCTTCAAAATTACTCTTTTCAGCTTCAGATTTAAAAGTACCTACTCCGTCAGTAAAGTATACGGATTTCTATGGACCTATACTTATTACGGGTCTAAAACGCGTGAATAATTTAAGGTCTACGCGTGACCACGGCCTTTGCAATACGGTCGTAACGTCAGGCAATAATAACGTATTTTACCTTGAATTATTCACGCGATTAAGACCCGTAGTACCTATATATAATTTTATAGTGTGTACAAATCGCGAAAATTTATCAAGCCCTATACTTACCAAAAGACCAAAGGGTAAGTTATGTTTGACCGCTATCTTTCACCTTGATTCGGCCTTGCACACTTATAGAAGGAGGGCTAGAAACATAGACAACTGAAAACCACTTCAGCTGAAAGTCACAGTCACAAGATAAATTTTCCAAATCCGTTTCGGTATACTACAATTTTTTTCAGCAGGAAGCACTCACAAGTTAAAATGTGGCCTTTATACCACATGTGAAACCCAATAGCAGTGTTTGCAGTATGTTTGTATACTATGTTCGGTGAGGCTGATACGCTACGGACGACACGTCAGTAGCGGATCACACAGTTCGCTGTGTAAATATTGTGCCAACGCGCGATGCCTGCGAGTTGATTGATTTGAGCTCAACGAGCAGAACCAGGCGCGCGTTTAGAGGTGTCATACAAATATTCAAATGATATTTAGGGGTTCCAAAATGGCAAAACCGGAACCCTTATAGTTTTATCATGTAAGTCTGTCTGTCGGTCCGTATGTCACAGGCATTTTAATAAAAGTCTACTCCATGAATATTGATGAAATTTGGTGAAAAGGTGTCTTGTAGTAGCCGCTATGCCGCTATTTAGTTTGATAGCTAAATAAATATTTTTACACCTTGCATAGATACATATTAATTTGTAATGTACACACATATTTTACGAAAATGTCGTCGTCGTCCCTTTAACTTTTAAACCGTGTGCCCAAAAAAAATGACAAAGGTAGCGCTCAATAGATACTTAAAACTAAAATTAATTCGGACATGATTGGTTATACTGTCATTGAGTTATTCCCGAAAACTGCGATTCTCAACAAAAGGGCGTAAGTGCCATGAACATACGCTCTTCTGCTGATGCAATTATTCAATGCTGCGGAACCCTACACTGAGCATGGTCCGACATGCTCTCGCACCCCCCCCCCCCCCCGATTCACCTATGCAGTCACGGTTTTTCTCGCCACGTTGTTCAGAAAGTGTTCCGAGATTCCTGTCTAGATTTCCTGTGTGTTTTTGAGCAAAGTATGTACCTATTGTACCTATTGGCCTTAGGAAGCTTTCCTTCTGTTTTTTCACTATTTTATGGTCGTGCTGTGTCATGCGTGTGTGTGTGTTTGGTGCATATGTGACCTCAGAATAATGGTGTTCATGCTTAAAAGCTTTTGCGGATAATCGTGTCGTTAATTATTAGGTACAGTAGTTATAGTGTAATGAAACTGCATTACTCGATGTGTGCACGTGAAATATGGTTGTTCCCGCGCTAAAATTATCAGAAATTAGGTTATTAAGCGAGCATAGAGTTTAGGGAAAATACGTGGAGTTGGGCAAAATTTGTGTTTAATTAGTTTGTGTTTGGAAGTCAATAGTGAAGTGGAAACTGTTTTATTTGTAATAGTTAGGGAATTAGATATATTTCGGAACCTTCACGGTCACGTCTACGATCGGTGCAATTCTATCGAAACGTCGGGTAAATAAAAGGTACTTTTAAATAATTCACGCGATTAAGTACCGAAATAATAATATCTATAATAATAATAATAATAATATCTTGGGACAAATATATCTAATATGTATAAAAATCGCAAAAGTTTAAAAACAATAGTTAGGGAATGTAAGTGTCAAAATTCGACATAGGACCATATTCACAGTAACCAATCAAACAAATATTCAAATACCCAATTTTACCATTTTTAAAAAGAACTAGCCACTTATTTTAGGCTTTTATATCACGATTTCGTTTTACCCACAATCTACCTTGGTTCGTTGTTCATAGCCGACAAATTGCAAAATCAATGGATGCGTGATGCAGTCTATAGATTTTGCGATTTGTGAATCAACAAATGCCAATTGATCCCAGTTTCTTATACTTAAGGGTAGATTACGCGAAACAGGGTTCGGATCTCTCAAAAATGTATAGATATAGAAAACCTAAATATTAGGACACGAAAAAAATTGTGCCACTAGTCAAAAAGTTTTTCTAGTAGATGAAATAAAGAACTTTAAGGATTTGTCTTAATATGATCCCGCAAATAAATATTGAAGTTGCGGAAAAACGCAAAAACGAGCATTTTCGTATTGTCATAGTCATGGCATTCGTAATCTAACATATGTACGAACGAATATTCTACTTCATTTTGACCTGCGCTCCTGTGCACTGTGAAGTAATGGTTGTGTGCGGAAGAGCGAGGCCGGCGATCGTGTCGCTGTATACGTAGCGCTTAATAAATAATTCTCTCAGTGTAATGCCCCCTTAACAATCGAAGGACTCGATCGGTCCAACTGGTTCAAATAGGTACCAGAAATGTGAAAATGATACTTCAAAAAAATTAAAAGGCATTCTTGAATTCTAGTGTACCTACTAAAATGCCTTCGACTGCATCATGTACGGTTATCCGTATAGATATTTTACATCTTTTTGAAGTGAAAACTTCTTTAGCGGCGGCGGCGTTGTGCACTTTTTTGGTATGGGTATAAAATGTCAAACTCGCGTCAGGATCACGTGACCGATACGATTGGTGGATTGGTGGTAAATCGGGCGGTCTAGAAACACAGAAGAACCCAAATGTTCGAGTCCAAATGATTATTACTTCCCTTTTTATTTTAATTTTTTTATTTTATTTTTTTTTGTGAATTAATATATTTTTGATTTAATTAATTATTTTTTTAAAATTAAAATAAAATATTATCTAACCAATCGTGCAGCCCGATTTTTTTTTAGTGAAAATGTTTGGTAACAAACTTTAAATCGCTATTTATCCTAAACGGTAATTTTAAGTAAAAACTGATTTAATAAACATCATTATAATTTTAAAATACCTACACAATGATATCCCTCATGATGACTTAGTTTCTTAACTTTCATTTATTTCTCTATAACAATATGGCATCTGTCTGTCGCCATTTTGAATTTTGATTGCTGCCGTGTCTTTAGTGACACTCGCAAGATTAATACAAATCGATTGACGCATGAATCATCAAAATCGGCCCCCGCGTTTGGTCTATATAGTGCCACAAAGAAGCACACATACATACCTACATAGAATGATAAACACATTAGGTACTCTCCTTTGCGTCGCGCAGTCGGGTAAAAACTTTTTGAAAACTCCAAGCGAATTTGGCGGGTCACTAGTGATAATTAAAATAAGGGTTCCGTTTTGCTATTTTGGCTACGAAATCTTAAAAAGCTACTCTATCAAAGCACTTGTTTGTAGCTCTAGTATACCTACGTAGTATCTATATTTACATCCTACAGAGCTTTGTCCCCCAGTTATCGTTAACCGTCGCTTCACACTCAACTTTACTCCATACTACGTCGGTAAGTTTGTGTTCGGCCCAACAATCTTCACAATATATCAAAGTCCAACTTGTTGAAACTTCAGTTAGCTTCGTTGGAGTTTGTCAACGTGCATACCTATGTATAACCACAAAATACCAAGACCACAGAAAGTAACCTACGTACGTACCTCGCTCGAGCAACGCCCGCATAGATGTGGCTCACGGACACGGATTTACAGATCAGAGTTGCTACACACGTAACCAAGTCGACACGTCGGCACCTTTACCATGGTGTATAGTATATTAGTCGCAGCACCTTACCCCTATAAACATTCAAACATTGTAAATTGTCAATTTGAAAAGAGTGGCCGCGAGTTTTTATTGCCAGGTTCTTTTCTCCGGCTTAACCTATTGTTTGCGAACTTGGCATTACATGTACATGTAGAATCCCGACGTATCACAAGAGTTGTTTTGCATCCTAAGTAAATAAAGAATTTTGATTTTTTTTTAATTGAACAACAAAGCCGACTTGAAGCAATTAGTAGAACATGAATACATGTTCGGCTTCAATAACAAGTGCCGATCGGATAGTTCATTCGGGCCGGCGCATCATTCGACATTACCGGCTTGTGCCTATTGATGCCAACCCGCTTTTGCACCTACCTATGTAACAACTGTCACTTCAGTTTTTTCGCTATTGCCCCTATTGCCCCCCTTTGTATCTGCGCCTGACTTTGTTCGACAGGCCTACCGAGCTTCCATGACGAGAAGGTGCGCGAGCTACGAGTACCTTCTGTATTCGCCGTATATTGTGGTATAGTAGAAGTCGGTTTTGGTACAAGTTGATACAAGCCAACGTTGTGTTTGTATTGTACCTACATCAAAGAACGTCATAGTTCAAGAACTTCCCAGTGAATGTTTTAGGTGTTGTACACATTTGTAGTAAGTATCTATACAGAATGATTTGTTATATACTAATAACCTCTGGCTCGTGGCTTCTTTACATAACACTAAATAACTTTGTAATATCTGTTTGGAAATTATTCAATAAATTAACCCTTAATCACCTACCCCTTGTTTTTGGAGTTATGCCCTTAATGACCTACAGTATTTTTCACTGGAGAAAAATCATTGTTTATTGTGAGGTTTAGGGCACGAAACATCGATTTCATTCCGGGGTCTCTCAGATGTGTGGTAAATGGTTGTGTGGCAAAAGTAAGTGGTTAAAAAAGGGTTCATTTGTATTTTTTATTTAATTATATTACGAAGTTATTTGGTGTAATGTAAAAGCCAAGGGCGGGACCTACTATCATGTATAGATTTGGTACCTATTGTAATAAAAAAAATTGTCATAATTGTTTACATCTCCAACTAAATTAAATGTTTGCTAGGAGTAGGTAAAATGTGTAACTGGTAAACTTCTTTAGCCGACTTCCAGAAGCCCCTAATTTTGTATTGAACACTGTAACTGGGAAATCTAACTCGTAAATCACGACATACAAATAACTCAAACACATGAATACTTACTACAAATGTAGGCAATGCTTTATCACAATAACTAGGATGCCACTATTGGATAATCTATGTAGCAATTGCCATCAGGGAGCTCTAAAACAACTTCATTTGATTAATGCCGAAGATTAGTGACATTAGTGAGAAAGTGCCCGAGATGGTCTCCATTCCAAATGTACTCGTATCTCGTTGCCTATTCCAATTCCAAATGATCTATACTTAAAAAGTTTTTCTGTCTTCTGTAGTATAAGTACCTAGTAGAATTTTTCAAACATTTCCTAATCATTTTAAACTTGCCATGTTTTATAATACTACAAATATTTATAGAGGTATAATCACTATCTGTCTCTATGTGCGTTTAGATCTTTTAAACGCAAATCATTTTGATGCGGTTTTAACTATCATTATGCTAATTTCTTGTAGATGTACCTAAGTAGATATTCTATACTAATATTATATAGCGGCGGTAGCCTAATGGCTAAGGCATCGGTTTCGCAATCGTGAGGTCGCGGTTTCGAATCCTGCCCATTATACTACCAACGTGAACCCACTCCTAACACAAGCCTTTGAGTTTAGCTGGAGGGGTTAACAAGATTGCTAGTAATGTGGGACTCAATCCCACATTGCCAGTCATCTTTTTTTATACAAAAAAGGTGAAGAGTTTGTACTTTGTATCCGTGACTTGTATGTTTGTAAAGTCCCCCGCGACACAGGGCTTGTATCCTAAAGCGGGAATCGTCTTTTTAAAAAAAAAAAAAAGAGAAAAAAATATACATCATGGCTGTACCTAGTGGGGTTTTGAACCCCCTTTAGTCAATTATACCACCTATTACAATGTTTATAGATAGTGGAGAAAATCTGTGAGATGCAACCCACGATAGATCCATTAAACCAACTAGCGTTAGACAGCAGTTACTGTTACTCATCAAACGAACCGTATTTTCCTACCTTTGTAAAATAAAACAAAATGGAAAATAAGGCTACTAAAATAAGGATGACATTCAATACCCATTATTATAAGGAAAAATACAATGTTTTATACAAAAACGGTTTATACTTAACTGGTTTAGTCACATGCGGTTTGAAATTCGAATGGGCGCAGGCGACGAAGCGTGGGTGAAAATAATAGACCAAACCGTTTGACATTTCGAAATGGTGCGCGCGCGTTCATAATGTTGTATGTAATATGAATAATAATAAACATAATTTAATAAAACAATATACGTTTATAACTGGTAATAGATTTTATGGGATTTGTTTAAGTTTATTATTCAATATGACTTAGTCGCTTTATGTTTTTTAGAAGTGAAAAGTGCAGGAAGTGAAGTAAGAACACAACGCGGGAAGAAAAAAAAAAATAGACCATTCCTTTCGGTTTCCCTTTGAATTGTAGTTACTTAATATTGTAGGTATAAAGAACCGTGTCCACCAAGACATATACATGGTTTCGGGTTACCTTAGAATTTTTTAACCCTTCGCTTGAGCGGCTTGAGATCTCCGGTGAAACGATCGAAAGTATCGGCTTAAAGTATCGATTCCTGGGTCTGAACTTCAGTTTTTTTTTTTAATAATATTTTTTAGACGATAGATTTGTATTTTTTTTAATGTAACGAATAGACTTAAAAATTACCGGACCGATTTACAAAAATTCTTTCACTTATAGAAAGCTGCATTATCGGGAAGTAACATAGGCATATTTTATTGACAAAAAAATAGAGATCCTCACAAAAACTGCGTTTATACATGGAGGAGAAAAGTCCGTGCGAAGCCGGAGCAGGCCGCTAGTATTAGTTAAGACATGACAACAATTATTTAGTGGCGGTTTTATAAAAAAAATGCAGGTTAAAAGAGAAAAGGGTATTGACGAAGTTGCAGTGGCGAGGAGTCCTTAGAACACTATTCCTTTCGGTTTCCCTTTGAATTCTAATTACCTACTTAATATACGTATGAAGAACCGTGTCCACCAATTATCGAGTTCCCTTAGGAACAATTGAACCCTTCGCTGTTGCGACGTTGATAAGGTATTTAAGTAAAATAAGTCACCCTGAAAAAGGTATTTAAAAACTTTTGTGGTAATGTTTTATTGATCCTAACCTTTCGCGGTCTTTCTATATAAAATTGAGGATCTTTGGAGAGCAGCATCAGGGGTGCTATAAAACCAACACTCCTAAGGCCATTCCCAGGAGGAAAGAGTGTGTCATGGCGGCGCAAGACTATTTGTCAATTACGTGATATTATCGTCTCGTAACACATCGCTTCGTCGGTGTAGAATCCCCTTTACCCTTTATACAAATAGTCAACATTTATACGTAGGTACTCTGCGTAGTAGCAGTAGTAAGTGACGGTACGTGCAGTCAAGACGCTAGTTCCAACAATAACGTCCAATATCCAGCATCTAGCCAACACTTGAATCCTTACAGGCTTTGTTCACAGATTACTTAACGTAATAACACCAGCATCTCCACCACCATCTCTACCACTATCACAAATAAAACCTACAAATGCCAACGCCACGAATATTTTTATTTTCTGCATCAAACATATTGCGTCAGCCAGAGTTGACAGCCCTAGCGCGATCTACGAGTGTACCAAGGTATAAAAACCGGACAAGAGCAGGTCGGACCATGCTCAGTGTAGGGTTCCGTAGCCTTGAATAATTGCATCAGCAGAAGAGCGTATGTTCATGGCACTTATGCACTTAGGCCCTTTTGTGATGATGACGGTATATCCAATCATATCCAAAACAATTTATTTATTAAGCGCTACCTTTGAGATTTTTTTATTTTATTTTTTTGTCCACACGGTTTAAAAGTTAAGGGGGGCGTTTTAATGCGCTTAATTATATCAGCTTGTTTGTTTCAGAAAAACATCACTTTTTAAAATTAAAAAGAACTGGAGAATTTCACTCTAAACATATCGAAAAACCTCACACAAAAAAAAAACATATCGATTTCACACGAAAAACATACCTATTGTTTCACCTGTTTTCTAACAATTAAAATGAATTCACCGAAGTGAGAGTCAAAATGCCACCCAGGTTTTCAAATTCCTGCCTGGTATAAAAATCGGTAGTTAATATTCTGGATAACCAATCCGCATATTAATATTTACTGATATAATTTAATCAACAGCGTTTCGCGAGCCAAATACCCTATACAAATGAGTTGACTATTAATTTGGGCGACAGACTGCTATAAACAAATTTCACATGAATACAAAGTTGTTGTTTTTAGCCAATGTTTCATAACGTTATACCTACAGCGGAGTCGCGATTATCCGACAAACGACAGGGCGTTGAATGCTATCACTTTCAAATGCTATCACTACCCTTGGGTTGCAGTTGAAGACTGGCGTTGGGTGTATTCTTCCTAGCATTAAGCGTCTTCCAGACGATTGGAAACAAGCCTTCCCGCCAAGGTGTAGACGGCTGTAGTAAACAAATTACATGGTACTTGGTTTGCAACAGCCGTCTACACTGTTGGAAACAAGCAAGGTCACCTTGGTTTGTGTGTTTGTTTCCAACAGTCTAGAAGATGCTTTACGCTGAACTGTGGACCAAAGTGGCACTGTGGTACTAAACTGTATTACACGCTTGCTTTACAAACGCAGGCTTTGCACACATTCTTAAAAAGTATTTAGGCAGAAGCGGACTGTCGCAGCGATGGCCGATGAATCTTCACCTACCCTCACTTATTGTTTTTCGAAATGTTAGGGTGCACACTACACTGATTGTGGTATTCAAAATAACTTTTAGGTTCACATCTCTTGTTTTTGACATCTTGCAGCCGCCATATTTGTTTTTTCAAACGTCACTTATCTAAAAAATACTTGAGCGGTCAAGACGAAGAAGATTGTTTAAATCCGTCTTGTGGTTTGAAAGATATGAGGTATTAAAGAATATTACATACATACATACAAGATACGCGCGAAAAATATAACCCTTCTTTGCAGTCAGTTAAAAAAATAGAAGAAAACTAAACATTCGCTAATTAATATGTAAGAGGATAAGACAATAGACTTGTAGAATATACACAAGACAGTGTGGCCACAGATAATATAATACTATAATGTGGCTAAGATTCGTCGCTAAATTAATACTAAACAAAAAACCCGACCGTTTAAAATTAAGTACCTGAATATTCGAGCTACGCTCGTTTTTTTTTAACGACATTTTTTAAAAATGAAACCTAGCTAGATCGCATCATACTAAATTTCATGAAAATCACTGGAGCCGTTACCGAGATTCAGATTATATACAAATAGTTATACAAGGTTATTTTTGATATAGTGCAAAGCTCAGACACCTCAACAAGATTTTTACTCCAAAAAATCATATTAAAAAAAAGAAAATGAAAATATTGAAAACTTGCAGAGTTATAAGCCATTTAAGTTGTCTTGTGTTCTTCGCGCTATCGTGCTCATTGCGACCCGTAGTACGTAATGCATGGTTATTATTGAAAAATAAATGATGATCACATGATCACATTTCACATCACATTGTTAACAGAATTTGGACTGTTAAAATGATTAATAATAATAATATAATAATATCTTGGGACAACTCACACAACGCTATCTTATCCGAAACTAAGCAGAGCTTGTACTATGGAAACCAGACAACTGATAAACATACTTATATATTTCTAAATACATACATATTATAGATAACACCCAGACACAGAATAAACCATCGTGCTCATCACACAAAGTTTTATCCTGGGTGGGGATCGAACCCACGACCTCTTGCGTAGCAGTCGGATACACTCTCACTGCGCCACAGAGGCAGTCGATAATGATTGATTAATTAATTGTAAAAATAATGTGGTCCAAAAACTACCCCAATGGATTGTGTTACTGATTCTGAGCAAACTACTTTCAGGTTTGCACTATACCAAGAATAACGTTGTATATTTAAGTACCTAGCTCGTTTAAAGGTATAAGACAACTGAGATATTTTAGTATCCAGATACCCTAATTTTGATGTACCCAGTGTCACTCTGACAAGTGAGACGAATCTGACGATACCTCTCAAGCTAATAATCAAGCTATAAAATCCATCAAACAATTTAGACTCTAGGGCCTACATACGAGTACATACACTCGAAAAACACAACCCTCCTTCTTGCGCAGTCGGTTAATAAAGTACTTTCACCGTCGACTTTATGGACAATTTCTGCCAATTTCATGTAGTTAGGTTAGTTAGATAGGGTTCAGTTTTACAAATTATTTTCACACATCAAATGCGGAGGTGTTAAAATTATGACAAGCCACGCCAATTATTTGACTGCCTTGTTGGCGCAGTGAGTGTACGACTGCTGTGCAAGGGGTCGTGAATTCGATGCTTACACAGGACACCACTTTGCATAATCCACAAACTGTTGTTCGTGTGTACTTTGTAAACGTTATTAATACATTTGCGACATTATCCCTGTACTCTAACGCGAGAGATTTGCTTAAAAAATTGTAACATTTTCAAATTCACCCCTACACTTTTTAATAGTGAGGTGCCACATTGATATCGACTCAACTAAATCGAGATTCTAGTTCAATCTAGTATAACTGCGCCTGTCTCGGGTGTGGGCTAAAAGCAGTGGGTGTAATACAAACATGCAAGTCACATACCTAACAGAATCTACACAAGTACTTAGAGCTGTAGGTTATACAAAAAACATGAGTACTTATGAATCTTTGACGTAAAATCGTAATTTGCAAGTTAAACTGGCTAGTGGCTTTATTTATAGGATCAATTCAAAAGTTTTTGAGAATGGATGCTTGTTGCTCTTTCAGGTAAAAATGACTAAATCGATTTTGATTAAACTTTCCAGTAATGTAACACATAGGCTATAAAAATCAAATATAACGCTGGCAAAGGCGCAAAAAGCTAGTAAGTGTAATAATTTATAAATTTTTTGATTTTGATTTTGAAATATACTTTTGCCCGCGGGCATTATTTTCTGACTTTATTTACCACAGTGATCGTCGAAATTAATCGAGTCGTAACTGCTAATTTCTTACAAAAAATATACACAGATATAAAAATAGCAATTTTCAAGTTAGTGGTCAGGATTTATTTAGATTGTCAGTGCTGCAAATTCTAGCTCAATACATTTTATAAAAAAGGGCACCCACCCAGCTTAAAAAAGTTCGACGATCCCTGACAATTACAACGAGGAGTTTCATGCTTGATAGGTGTATAATATCTTATAATATAATATCTTGGAACAACTCACACAACGTCACCTGATCCTGATACAAACTAAGCAGAACTACCTTGCAATTGCAACCAGACAACTGATAAACATACTTATACCTATACCTACTTCTAAATATATACATACTATAGATAAATTACACCCAGACACATAATAAACAATCGTGCTCTCATCACACAAAGTTTTATCCCTGTACATAGATATAAATACGACCGTACACACCGATTGTTAAGCAAAATTGTAATTATGATATCAAATTTCGCATAAGCAACAAAATCGTAACACAATCCAATACCTACTTAAGTAGTTACTTACTATAAAAGGACTTACACACCTGTTTTAAATTATCATCTCCTATTATCTAAATTAAGATCATCTTTAAGTAAGTCATCTATAACATGAACCTAATACTAGCTCTAACAATGTATTGTGTCACTGTTTGTGAACCCAAATAAAGTAAAAAAAAAAAACAAAGTACAACTACTTAAATCTAAGTAACTAAAACGTGAAGAAAAAATGTATACGAGTACATAAGAACAAACAATTTGCTCCAAAACTAAAGCATTAAAATCAACATTTTTTCTGTAGCTGGGTAAATACTATCGTGCTGCAATTTTTTTTCTTTTATAGATAAATAGCAATGTGGTATTGTGCCCCACATTACTAACTATTCTGTTAACTCCTCCAGCTAAGCTTGGGTTAGTAGTGGGTTCATGGCAGTAGTATAAAGGGTAGAATTCGAACCTGCACCTCACGATTGCGAGACCGATGCCATAGCATTTAGGCAACCGCCGCTTATTTAATTATAGGAACGTTGCTGTAGTTGATGAATAGTTAGACATTTACCCATACAATGTTGTGGGAAATATCGTAATATCGAAACATTAACTATCTACTCAAAATTAATTATTTACTTCGAAGGTAACATACCACAAATAACATTTAGTTAATGCACATATAATATTCTCCGTAAAACGGATTTCAAGACATGTCTAATGTAAGCACATAAACAGATAACTGAATGAATCGGTAGCATCAACATAACAGACTGATACAAATATTTTCTTAACAATAATGAGTTAGTCATTAGTGTACACTCACCTTTCCACTCTAATGAACATTCATTGTCAACAAATCGCCCACCGCTCGAACATGCGCAGGCACAACACTATTCATGACGTCACTTCCTCACACTTCATTCATAAACTAAATCGAGCATCGACTTAGTATTTAACGTTGAACGCACTATTCAAATTCGTATTTCGAAGCCCTTAGCACAAGCACTATTTTCGAAAAGGGAACACGTTATTTTATTCGTTTTTGTTTTTACTTTTTTTTTAGTAAGCGCGTGTGTGTCAGTCGAAGCGCGCGCACGTTTGAGCACGCGCCGAAGCCTCCGTGTTCGCCCCCGCGATTTTTGTGTGTGGGCGCGACCAGGCCGAACAGCCGGCCCCGAATTTACGTAATATATTTAAGCAATAAAACAACTCAAATATGCTCTTCACTACGCTTATCTGGTTCTATATTAATATCAGTTCAATTCGAAACGACCGCCATCAGCAGGGGACTGCATGAAAATGGCGAGCTTTCTTTATAAGCGTATGTTAGAATTTTAAATGAGTATCGAATAATGCATTCGACATAAAAAGCTATCGGCGTCTGCTAACAATATTATGTGAGCCGGTGCGTTGGGAAGCGACTTGTCGAGGAGTACCTTGTATGGAGAAACGGGTTCGTCTGCAGTCCCACACGTTTTGACTTTTTGCTGTTCGCTGGAGGAAAGAGGCAGGGACATTAGCAACCAGTTTACTTAGATCTTCCTCGTCCCTTAGATGCAAGTGCAATGTTTGAACTGTCGCAATAACAAAAGGAGTAGCGCGTGTCTAGTGTGGTTGGCCGTTTTCTGGTAAGGAAGGAGCATTGTACAGATAGTGTGCTTGCAAACCACGTCCCGTCTCTGGGTTCATACATTTGTAATGAAATCGTCGCGTCGCTTCTGAGTTCTAATTAGACGTCTCCTATGGAGCTGGGAGTTGGCCCACGTAATGTTTCGGCATGCTGAAGTTGCCTTGCTAAGTGCAGCGTTTTTGCTTCTACTGTAACAATGAGTTGCAAGTTCATTTTTATTTTTTATTTTGTGAGATAAGCAAATAGACTGGTGTAATCTTGTTAGAAACACTTCGAAGTGTATTTCTTTTGAATGTCTTTAGTTTGGGATGTTTATGCTCATGCAATAATAATAATAATATCTTGGGACAACCCACACAACGCTATCTGATCCCAAACTAAGCATAGCTTGTATTATGGAAACCAGACAACTGATAAACATACTTATATATTTCTAAATACATACATATTATAGATAAATAACACCCAGACACAGAATAAACCATCGTGCTCATCACACAAAGTTTTATCCTGGGTGGGGATCGAACCCTCTTGAACCCACTCCCACCGCGCCACAGAGGCAATGTATAGGTAGATACCTCTCAAGCTAAAATCCATCAAGCCGTTTAGTCTCTAGGACCTACATACATACACACGATAAACATAACCCTCCTTCATGCGCAATCGGGTAATAAAGTACTTTCACCGTCGACTTTTGGACAATTTCTGCCAATTTCATGTGTTTAGGTTAGTTAGATTGATTAAGGGTTCAGTTTTACAAATTATTTTCACACATCACATTTGATGTGTGAAAATAATTTGTAAGGAGGTGTTAAAATGATGACAAGCCACGCCAATTTATACCTGCCTTGTAGGCGCAGTGAGAGTGTGTACGACTGCTGCGCAAGAGGTCGTGAATTCGATTCCCACACGGTACCATCCACAAATTCTTGTTTCGAGTTTGGGTGTCAGTGCCTACTTTATATCCGTGAATTATATGTTTATATTTATAAAAATATGTTTAGCTTTAAGTATCGCGGGGGAAAAGAATGCAGGAGTTGTTTTTTATTTGAATAATCTCTATCGCATGTCTGAATGGATGTCCAGATGCCGTAGAAAGAGATAGATGGACATCCAAAGTAAATCATAGTCAAATATGTTGACTACAAGAAAGCACTCATTCCATAGTTTTAATTAAATCACGCAGGTCATAATGATGATGAGGCAAGGCCTAGAAGTCGGATTAAATCCATTTGTAATACCAAAAACTAATATCTACCGCTGCACACTGGTATTTGTTTAAACTCATATTTATTTATTAATCCGAACGGATACCACTTTTTAGGGTTCCGTAGCCAAAATGGCAAATACGAAAACTTTATAGTTTCACAAAACGGCTGGCAGGAGCTGCAATTGAAGAGGCCTATGTCCAGCAGCGGACTGCTTCGTCATCATCGACGTCATGTTCGTCTGTCTGTCGGTCCTTATGTCACAGGCATTTTACTGAAAGACTTCAAAATTAATATTTATGAAATTTGGTAAAAGGTTTTTTTTTTATTTAAAAAAGATAACTAGCAATGTGGAATTGGGTCCCACTTTACTAGCAATCTTGTTTACCCTTCCAACTAAGCTCAAAGACTTGTGTTATGAATGGGTTCACGTCGGTAGTATAATGGGTAGGATTCAAACCCGTGACCTCACGATTGCGAGACCGATGCTTTAGCCATTAGGCTTCCGCCGCTTGTAAAAATCTTTAGTGATTAAGTTAATATATTTGGAAATAATCGCTCCGAAAATTGCATAAATTGTGCCCCCCCCCCCTCTAATCTTTTGAACTATGCGACCAAAAATATGAAAAAAATCAAAAAAGTAGGTCTTAACAAATACTTTAAACTAAATTATTTTGGGCATGATCGGACATACCGTCATTGAGTTATTGTCGAAAAACGGCGTGAACATATACGCTCTTCTGCTGGTGCAATTATTCAACGAATACCAACAACTTGAATGTACAGTCAGCTCAGTCAAACCTAATCACACTCCTTGCAAAATGATGCAAAGACAACTTGTATGAAAAGTTCGTGGACCACTTAGGTAAGTAACTGACCCACTTTTAATTTCCAAAAATCTCCGTTGGTCACTGCTTTAAAAAATAAATGGTTTACCTACTACTAACTTCAAATATAAGAAATCATTTAGATTTGTTTGTTTGTTTTAACGGGGCCGCAATGTCGCACTTAGCCTCTTGATTGGGCCATTGTGCGTATGTTGTGTTGTATCAGTTCTTCTCACTCCAACCATCCTAAAGACTTCCAGAAGCCCAGCAGTCCCCGCAGGTTGCTTCAGGGAGAGATAATGGTGTTTTTAGGAACTGTGCCCGGTGTTCGGCCACACTGGTACATTTTGTTTTTTGTTTTTGTTTTTAATAGACAGCCGTGTGGTGCCGGCTTAAGAATAGCACCACCCCATCTCTTCCCGTGGGTGTCGTCAAGGCGACTAAGGGATTTCACTCCGGAGGACGGGCAGCAGCGTCCTCTGCGTACTTAAAGCCTTACTGCGATCGCCAACCCGCTCGCCAAGCGTGGCGATTATGGCAATTACCCTCAGGATCTACATAACAGTAGGTTCTACTGGGGAGACCCGTGCCCAGCAGTGGGCCATCATATGGGTTGAAATGTAAATGTAAATGTTTTAATAGACAACTCCCGCGTTACCCCCCCCCCCCCCCCCCGCATTCCCGCATTAGGGTACAAGCCCTGTATCGCGGGGGACTTTACAAACATACAAATCACGGCCACAAAGTACACCCAGACTCAGAACAACAAGTTGTGGATCACACAAAGTGTGGTGTCTCGTGTGGGAATCGAACCCACGACCTCTTGCGTAGCAGTCGGACGAACTCCCACTGCGTACAGTCAAGGCGTACGTGGCAAGGCGTTTCCTCATGTTCCCTGCACCATCTGCACAGTGGGCTATCCATATAAATTATTAAGGAACACGTCATGTACATGATTTTACCAAAAAATGATTTTTTGTGATATTTTACAATTGTTAGATTAAAAGTGATTTGTTTTTACGAGAAACTCGCCTAACATCATTATTATAGGGATGTGTAGACAATAGTTATACGAACCTAAGTATCTAATAATAACTATATATTTATTTATTTTCGAATTCAGAAAACTTACAGCTAATTAAACAATAACATGTTTTGTATATTAATGTTATGGCCAATTCAAAGTTTTCACCAGTAATAATTTGTGTTGATTAAATTATATATGGTACGACGACAATAAAGTTGCTAAGGTCTTCATGATATGATATTTGTTGCAGAATCTTTATATCATCTGTATACAATAATATTTTACCTGTTTGGAAACAGGATAAAATGTCATTTATAAATATATTGAACAGGAGAGGTCCCAACAACGAGACCTGAAAACTATGTCAGATAAATTTTAATATAAATTTAGAGTTAATTTCTGAGGTGATTTTTTTTTACTTGCACCTGTTATTTTTTTTTTAAAGATTTCTAGCAATCTTGATAAGGCTCTCCAGCTAAGCTAAATTACTTGTGTTAGTAGTGGGTTTCGGTGGTATAATGGGTTGGTTTCGAACCCGCGACCTCTGGATTGCGAGTCCGTTGCCTTAACCATTAGGCTATCTAAAATTTACATCATGGTGCACCAAGCAGGACAAGGTCATAAGAGCCAGGTATGGTCCTTCGAGCCGCACTTGGTTCTTATTTCTCTTCCTCCATCTCTCTTTATCTTCAGACCTGTTAAACGAATAACAAGGTTTAAAGCTCCCATCGGTTATTTCAAAAGCATCACATCAACATTAATTAAACATTCACTACAGCATTCTTCCCAAAGTATCTCTTCATTACCATAACTAAATTAACTAGGCAATCGACTCGAATTAAGCAAAGCTCAAGTAAAACTGCGCCAGTATTTGGTTTTAAAATCAATACGTTTGTAAATGTCATAGGTCGGTGCGTAGGATGTAACGTAAATGTAAGAATCAGAGAACAGAAAATAGCCTAATATTAGAAAGGCTATTAAGCCACTTCTGGATAGGAACGGCTATCGCCTGAGCACACTATTAAAACACTACTTGCCAGCGTCGTCTTCGCATGGGTGTCATATCGTAGTTTTTTATACCTTGAGTTACATTATTGTAATTTTCATAGAGATCTAAAATTTTTTGACAATAAAATATAGCTATTATTACTCCCCGATAGTGTAGCTTTCTAATGGTGAAAGATTTTTTTAAATCGGTCTAGTAGTTTTTAATTTATTTGTGACATATAAAAATATAAATATTTTTTCTTTATAAGATTAGTGTGAGTATATGAGGATGACTAGCTGCTGGCTCGAAAATGCGCCTGACCATGTAATGAAATAAAAATAGCATTTATCTCACATTTTCTTTAATTTAATCAAACCTTGTCTTGCAAATTACGGCGGTTAATTATTAATAATTAAATTTAGGCGGTTCTGAAGTGATGCGCCAACTTACAGTCATCTATTGATATCTATTTACGTAGATATTTCAAGAAGTTCCTCTAATACCTACTACACATAGTAGACTACTTCTAGCAGGACATCTAGTCTTGTTGATGTTGTAATTTATTAACGCATTATTTACTAGCTAACCCGCGCAACTTTGTTAATTTTTCCCCGTTTTGGCAACACTTTTCATTAGTGCTCTGCTCCTATTGGTCGTAGCGTGATTTTATAAAGACACTCACAAATAACGTTGGTTTCTATTGGTACAACAAATTTACCTCTTTATAAAATTAGTATAGATAGATATAGATATGAACAACTATAAACTGCCTAAATCAATTTATATTGACATATTTTAGATGTTGCTCACAGTTTGTATCCCCTGCCCCGGTCACAAGATTCCGGATCACATTTCTAACCTTTTCTCTGTTCTGTGGTAAGAATGTTCTGAGATAAGTTGAAAATGCTTGAGCTACTGGGAACGTTTTACATTAAAATAACAGCTAATCATGAGAAAAGAGATAGGAATAAAGAGTTATTTACCTCAAATTGAGCAATCTGCTTTGAGAATTCCCTCCGCATTGAAACGCCTCTCTTCTAAAACGTTTTAACGTTATTTAATAAAGAGTACCTAATGTATGTGACTTGGAAGAAGGTTGACGAGTTGACGGTATATGTCTGGGGCATAGACTTAGGATATCTAGTATATCCTAACTCTATGGTCTGGGGTGATTTTGTCTTCTCCAGTAAGTCTCTCTCTCTCTCTCTCTCTCTCTCTCTCTCTCTCTCTCTCTCTCTCTCTCTCTCTATCTGCGCACAAGACATGTCCTGGGCCGATCCGTCCTGTGGGCGAACGGAGCGACCGCTCCAGGAGGCCTACTCTAATTCAACGAAAACGAAGATTCGGTCAAAAATGAGGTCGTATTATACAGAGCCAGCAACAGCAATTCAATCCACTCGATCCTGAAAGCCGTCTGTGGTATATATTCGTGCTTATCAAAAAAATAATTAGAATAGAAGAAAAGAAAGAAGAAAATGTATGAATTTCGTTTCAAAGAAACAGAGTAGGTCTACGGGCGTATAGGTCTGAAAGCGTCCCCCGGCTACGGAAACCAGGGCGTTAAATGCTGTCAAGGGGCGCTAATTAATTTACACTATCTTTATTTCGTTGTCGTGACAAGCCCGTGCGAACTGGCGCAAGCGCGGTGCGCTCAAATATGTGCGCATGGGCGGTAAAGAGCTGCCCTTAGAAATGCATCAACGCGCATACGCGGACAACGGAATAAAGATAGTGAATAAGGACCCTACTTAAATCTGGCCTCGGGCAGTCACTAAACATGTCCTGTGCACAGAGTCAGTTACCTACTTAATTTCTGGGGAAAATCAGACCTTTAAGATCGAACCTATTTACTTGAAAGGTTTTAAATGAAAACTGTTTTCATTCAACTCTTCTAAAAGACTGTAAGGGACATTATGACATAATTATTATTAAAAACATCGAGTTTCTTCGTATCGCTTAGGTACCTTAAGTTTAACACCGGCTCCACACGTTGGCCCCAACGTCGGTCCCAACGCCACTCGCCCAGCGTGTGGATCTAGAAAATAGTAATGGCGCCAACGGGTCCAACCATTTGAGATTTAGGATAGGTGCTTATTTCTAATTAGCTGACCCGGAAAACTTTGTCTGTGTAAATTTTTCCCGTTTTTACAACATTTTTCATTGCTGCTCAGCTCCTATTGGTCGTAGCGTGATGTTATATAGCCTATAGCCTTCCTCGATAAATGGGCTATCCCACAGTAAAGTATTTTTTAATTCGGATCATTAGTTCCTGAGATTACCGCGTTCAAACAAACTCTTCAGTTTTTAATTTATGTATAGATTCATTTTATTTTGATTTGATACCTAAATTGTAGACTTAACAAAGGTAAGCCTCTTATAAAACCTTTCGGCATTTTATTCTGTATTTTCGGTTCAAAATAATTTCAAAACTATAAAATAAATTGTATAATATTTAATTGATTGGTCTTGTAGCTATATTTAACAATGTACCGCAGTAAAATGTTTCATCTCGTTGACTACAAAGCGATGCAATTAACGATCAAAGTTGATATTGCTATGAATCAATTAGTAGGCGCCTATGGCGGTCTGACGGCCTATTTATTATCGTATCAATTTTCAATCATATTTATTGAAATATAACTGAAATATGTTTGTTGTTAAGCTTTTGTAATATTTCTACACTTCATTTAGTAAATAACTACGAATACAATTGATTATTTTGACACTGATCTGTTAGAAGTCCGTTCCCTCTGTAGTGCGTAGGAATTAGATTTAAAAGAGTGTCTTACCGAAACTCATATGGAACACGCGTTTCATTTGCCTACCTCCTGATAACTACCCTATGTCATAGTGGGATCATACCCCCGGACATAGACACACACACATATACATATATGTATCGGCATACTTCTATTGACGCCATTGCCCTTGTACCTTCAATTGGACGCCCTCAGGCCAGGTGGAGTGATGATTTACGCAAAACGGCTGGCAGGAGCTGGATGCGAGAAGCCGAAGATAGAACAAAGTGGCGTGCAATTGGAGAGGTCTATGTCCAGCAGTGGACTGCGATAGGCTGATGATGATGACATAATCGCGTGAATTATTTAAACAGTCGACCCGTGACCACGATCGAAACGTCGGGTAAATAAAAGGTTCGTACTTTTAAATAATTCACGCGATTAAGTCCAATATATCTAATATTGTGCATAACGGTTTGAATAAATAAAAAATGGGAAAGGAAAGTAGGTACTTTTAAAATATATATACTATAGTCTAGATTAACATAAAAAAATAAACCCCTTTTTTGACTGGCTCTGTGGCGCGAATGAAGTGTGTTCGACTGCAGTGCTACAATAAGTCGTGGGTTCGATTTCCACACGGTATACCACTTTGTGTGTTTTTGGTGTACTGACACAGGACTTGCAACCTACTGCGGGAGTCGTCTTTAAAAAGAAACTGCTTCACGGGCACGGATCTTCCCAGTACAACCTACTTATTACACCTAGATCCTGGGTGTAATTGCCATAATCGCCACGCTTGGCGATCGAAGAAAGGCTTTAAAATACGCAAAAGATGCTGCTGGCCGTTCTCCAGTTAGGAATTCCTTCTTAGTCGCCTTGGCGGCACCCACGGGAAGAAATAGGGTTATGCCTATTAAATATTCATAATACGGTACCACACGGCGATAAGACGTACATAAACGACTATATTTTTTTATATTTATGGAAACAACAAAGGCATCGGTCTCGCAATCGTGAGGTCACGGGTTCGAATCCTACCCATTATACTACCGACGTGAACCCACTCCTAACACAAGCTGTTGAACTTAGCTGAAGGGATTAACAAGATTGCTAGTAATGTGGGACTCAATCCCACATTGCTGGTTATCTTTAAAAAAAAAAAAGCTACCTACTTACTAACTTACTGATGAGTATATATTATATTGCGTGATAATCATCTACTCAATTGCTTCATTTCTCATATGCGCACAGTCGGAACCTGCTACCTCCAAATCACAAATGTAGAAGCATCAAAACATAGGTACTTAGGGACACATTTTAACAATTATTCATTGAACTTTCCCGCACCGGCATCAGTCACGGTAACTATATTAATTTAAAAGGTGCTTAAACACAACATAATGATCATTAAATGAACCGACACTGATTTTATCTCGATAAGATAGAAACGTATTTAATATTCCAGAGTCATCACATTTATCTTAACGGGAAATAGTTGTTTAAAATACCGTAAAATGGAAGGCAAGTGCATATCTTGTATGTTATCGATTTTTAGGGTTCCGTAGCCAAAGTGGCAAAACGGAATCTTTATAGTTTCGCTATGTCCGTACGTCCGTCCATCCGCAGCTTAGCTCAGAGACAGTTAGTGATATTAGGCTGTAATTTTGCATGGATATACATATTACATAAGCCAACAAAGTGAAATAAAACAATTTTGAAAAAAACAAATATTCAAAAAATAGGGTACTTCCCATAAGTGTAAAGTAAGTTAAATGTCTTTGTTTGTCTGTCTTTTTTTTCTTACCTACCCAACCGGTAGATAAGGGAAAAAAAAGATAGGTCTTTTAAAACATTTAGGGGCTGTAAAGACCATTTTTTCGATTTAGGGATCCGTTTGTGAGCTTTAAAGTGCTAATTTTTGTTAAGAGTCAAGTGTGTGTGTGTCCTGCCAGCTAAAGATTGATGTTGGGTATTTGAAAAAAATCATGGTATTAGTTTAGGTATATAGTGAAATTTAAAGAAAAGCTATCACAGCTAAGTAGGCTGTACAACTTAACGAGTAACAGCAGACCAAGTGAGAAATAAAAAAAATCATACAGATTCCATTGAAAAATACTTATGTAACGTTGTTAGTAGTATGAAACAAAAACTACAGTAAACTCACTTCTTAAGCCGCATTATTCGGATGCGGGGCTACGGAACCCTACATTGTGCTTGGACCGACATGCACTTGCCCGGTTTTTTTTATATCTTTACTTGATTGTAAGGGGTCGAATGAGCCGGAGATATATTTTTTACGATATAGGTAACTAGTTATAAAAGAGATAAGACATAGTGATTTTCTTCGCTCATATTCAGCAGTTATCTTCTCCAACTTTCTTTTGTGAGAAAATATACTTCTTGTTCACCACTCTCTCTCTTCACCGCGCTTAGGGAGGAACATCTGACATGACTGCCTCTGTGGCGCGGTGGGAGTATATCCGACTGCTAAGCAAGAGGTCGTGGGTTCGATCCCCACCCAGGATAAAACTTTGTGTGATGAGCACGATGGTTTAATAAGTGTCTGGGTGTTATTTATCTTTAACCAGACAAGTGATAATATTGTATGTTTATCACTTGTCTGGTTTCCATAGTAAACATAGCTTGATGTTTAGTTTGGAATCAGACAATGTTGTGTGAGTTGTCCCAAGATATTATTATTATCTTACATGGAGGGTAGGTTGAAAAAGTGTCCAGCATTAATGACAGTATTAATGACAGTACAAACTCCTTAAAAATTGCTCTAGTGTACTTAGATGAAGGGCATTGCCGAAACGATTTATTGCCGATTGCTCCTTTACACTTGGACAGAACCCCTCTGTAAAATAATTCTGAGTGGGTACCAACTTAGTTATTACTGGAAATACTTTAAAACATGAATCAAATACATGGGTGTACCTAGGGGGGAGGGTTTGGGAGTTAAAATCTCTCCTGAAATTGCAAAAAGGTAGGTAGGTACACAACAGTTAATACGTTAAAGAATTCTTGGTATACCTACTTAAAAAGCTTACTTAATAGACTTTAACGATTCGCAGAATCACAACACCAAATTGATTCATTACGATTAAGTTCCAAGAATTCATGTTTTATACCCGCACCGTTGCCAATTTGCCTCTCACTACATATGTAGTTGGAATTATTAATAATCCAGGGAAAACTGTCAAACGTAATTGATTCTATTTACCACTGAAGTGGGAGTTAGGGTTCTAACGCATGCGATACTTGTAACCCCTGTGTTGTGTTTTGGCGACGATGTACGATTATTTTTGTCTTTGTGGTCATTATTTCGAAGTTGCAATGCATTTTGGTTGATTCAGATTTTAGAATGATTAGCAAGAATTTCTATAAACATATATAAATTACCAATTGCCGCTACATATTTGAGATCTTCTCAAGATTGATTTTGACCTTGATTTTGACCCGCATTGAACCGAAGAAAAGATAATTAAATAGTTATAGTGTTAGTTTTTTTAAACGATTTTTTATTTAAATACTCTAAAGGGAACAAAATATTTTTTTTAATTTCAAACACACCCATCAATTTGTTACGTTATACCATTCATATGTCATAAAAACTTCTCGCGAGGTCGATACCAAGACGTTCTAGTGATTTGAATCTACATAAGATCAATGATTGGAAGTTCTACAACACTGCACTTTGTCTAATGTGCAGCACAGCATTAAGAAAATCTCGCAACAAGCTTTTATGTCATTTATATGGAAGATATAATGTAACAAATTGATTGGATTGTTTTAATTTAAATATTATGTTCTTCCTTTTAGAGCATTTAAATAGAAGGCCTATTTTTTAACTATTTTTACTTTTTACTTTTTTCCAACCACATTAAATCAGACTGACTGACGTGAGTGATGAGTACCAATGACCACCTACCGCCCTATCATCAGGCCCTAGTATCGCCGAGACAAAATGGTACCCTCGGACACACAGTATACCGAAAGTCTACACACACGGATAGATATTTACATGCCTTATCGCACCATCATCCGCGTCACTTACAGTTCGTTGTAGCTTCTTTAATTAAACAGAGCATACGACCTTTGCGACCCCGAACACTTGGAGGGTGACCTTGCACACGTTCCGGAGGTACTAAGAAGCAACAGATACAAGCATAACCTTCAACGTCCAAAGAGCAGAAAACCAGAGGTAAATGCCGACAGAGTGCCAGCTTTCATGCCGTACGTCAAAGGAGTTACGGACAAAATTGGAACAGTATTGAAGAATTACTCCATTAAGACTGTCCGCACTCCAAGGTTTCGAAGCCTTTACGAACGGCAAAGGATGTTATTCCGCTCCAAACACCTGGCGTGTACAAGGTGGATTGCAGTTGCGGTAGTTCCTATATCGGACAGACCAAAAGGACAATCTCAGACAGGGTCGAGGAACATATCGCTGCTGTAAAAAACCGTCAAGTTATTTGTTGGAATTAGGACCAAATCACTGGATAGAATTGCATAAGCCACAGGTACTTTCCACCAATTGCCACTATTATTCCAGGATAGTACGCGAAGCGGTTGAGATCAAGAAGTACAAGAATTCTAGGTTCGTACCTACATACTATTAATTAATTCACACGATTAAGTCCCGAAATATATCTAATATGTATAAAAATCGCGAAAGTTTAAAAAAAAAAATTACTAGATGTTTATAGAGTTTCGCGATTTGTACTCATTATGAAAATATATATATTATACACACACACCCGTAATATACATATTTTCATAATAATTACTTGTACACTTAAACTTACGGATTTTAAAGACATTAGAGCCTACCTTATTTTTAACTGAATGGCTACCTAAGCCATAGGGTACAGAACTGTCACTGTATGGAGACACCAATCGTCAATCAACGATTAAACCAGACGTCGATAGTATCGAGTGCGCAAAGGCTCTTACAATTCATAGTTTAATGGAATATTGTGATTTTGTCGATGATATTGTTACGATTAATACCTTCGACGTGAGAAAAGCTTCCTACGCTGTTACGTAAGTAATTACCAATGTAATTATATTGAAATATCTCCATACTAATGATCAGCTCTGGCTTCACCCGAACTTTTCTCCACAGTCTAGGTATACTATAAATAATATGCATGTATCATACATGCAACCTAACATAAACCGTCCGTAACAAAGTATATTAATATTTTATGTATATCATTCCGTAAGAATCATAGTGAAAACAACATCCAAATCGTCGCGAATTTTCATAGATCTAAGCATAGGTAATGTAGGACTTTCTTTCATATCTAGATAGCATTTTTAAGCTTTTGTTTAGCTTTTATTGTGGGCTCGGGCTTTGAGCGCGGTGACCGAGTCAAGAAATCCGTAACGAAAATAAAACCTAACAACCCCCACTCCGCCTATGTACATGTAGCTCGGCCGAGCGTTCGCTTAACGTATATGTATATGACGACTGTACGAAGCTCGCACGGATCGAGACGAGCTGCTGCACCGCATAAATTTTTAACTTTTTTTTTTTTTATTGCATAAGTTGATAAAAAATGCCATGCCTTTACCGCGGCAGTCTCCGAGTGCCAGACATTTTTTTTACATATGAAATGTAGGTTAAATGAAGGTAAATTTATTCTTAGGCGGGACTGCTTAGGTTGCGGATTCACCGCAACCTAAGCAGTTTCCAACTTCGGCACCGAGACATGTCCATGTCTGAGTTGCCGGAGTTGGAAACGGCTTACGTAGGCCAAAGTGGAATTTATCCTCCATATGATACAATTTTATGCCAATCGTCGCCACATCTTGCCTGCGTCTGTGGCGCGGTGGGACTGTATCGGACTGCTACGCAAGAGGTCGTGGGTTCGATCCCCACCCAGGATAAAACTTTGTGTGATGAGCACGATGGTTTATTCTGTGTCTGGGTGTTATTTATCTATAACATGTATGTATTTAGACATATATAAGTATGTTTATCAGTTGTCTGGTTTCCATAATACAAGCTCTGCTTAGTTTGGGGTCAGATAGCGTTGTGTGAGTTGTCCAAGGATATTATTATAAGATATTACATCTGCCTACCGTGGTTCCGAGGAAGGGCTTTGTGAGTGTCACTACAGATACACAGTTTTGATTACGTTTAGCCTGTGAACATTACTTTTTGTAATTTTTAAAGCATTTTTATGCTAACTCTATACACGTATGGAGGAAAAAATCGTCTCAGGCGGGACTTGAACCCGCAGCCTAAGCCGCTTTCAACTCCGACACCTATTTAATTATTTTTAGATTAAGTAGGTAGGTACTTACCTAAGTTTTTGCAGGGTCGACCACGCGTGAGGGTTAGCAATACTTCCATTATGTGTAAGTACAGTTTGGTAAAATTAAGCAGCTAAGCTATTAATGTATTGGTATCCTAAATGATTTCGATTACGGCGGCCAATCTCATAAATGACTATTCAAATACGAAGGAGTTGTTATACCTAGTGACAAGTGTATCTCACTCTCATAGCCCAATGGAACGGAAATCTTCGGTAAAAACCCGACCGGAGAGATCTGGAGGCCTACTCTAATTCAATGAAAACGAAGTTTCGATCAAAAATGAGGTGGTAATATACAGAGTCAGGAACATATATTTAATCCTCTCGATCCAGAAAATTGTCCATGGGTTTGAACTTCTTGTGCTTATCCAAAAAATAATTAGAATAATCCCCGTCAACTTAAGAAATTTAAGTAAACGAAAATTCATGAATTTCATTTTAAAGAAAAAGAGTAGGCCTACTGGTCGTGTCAGATTTTCGTCCCATCGGGCAATGAAAGTGGGAGCACTTAGAGAGCACGTTAAGCCTGCGAATAATCTCTTGATTAGGGCAGGACCGAGGAAGGGCACGGAGGGGAATGACAATGTTCGAAATCGGTCACCCGGCCGGTGTGCCGGCAGTGGTAACGTTGCTTAACCTGGCAGATATCTCGATCAGCTCGGTCGCCACCGAGTCTAAACTAAATTGCTTATGGAGTAGGTTCACGTCGACCCGTTGTTGACAGTATAATGAGTGGAATTCGAAACCGCTACCTCTCGTTTTCGAATCGAGCCCCTAAACAAGTGGCATAAACTCTAATTGAATGATGTCAGAATAACGACGTTGCGCTCGCAAAACTGCGGATCTCATATTAACAATTTTCATATTCGCTGGCAACGACGTCATTCTATTCGATTGTCATTCTATTCAATTAGAGTTTATTATAGTTGTCTAGGAGCTTTGATGCCATAACCCATTGACGTATTGACCTAGACCCCGCCATAACCTTACAAAATTGATCACTCTCTAGAAAGAGACAACGCTACTTTGGGGACAATACCTGTCAAAGATACAGGGCACGCGTTGCAGTCAATATTTACTTTTTAATTAAAAGGGATGGCGCAGTCCAGGTCTATACGTCAATGCCTTAACCACAGAGTTACGATTGTTTTTTTTTAACATTATAATCAAAAATTTTTACATTTTATTAGTAGTCAATTATTAACTGCCGGAGATAAATACCTACTGCTCGATGGATTTTGACTTATAACTATTTATTATACTTATATTAGGTCGTTTCGGCCGGTGCAACCTGATCGAAACGTCAAGCAATTTTAAGGTAAACAATGCACGTTAATTCCCGTATAATAAATAGTTATTATCATGCAACACGAAAGTTTAAATGTTAGGATTTTGACTTGTATAAAGCTAGTACATATCAACCTATATGATGTCCCACTGCTGGGGCCGGGTCTCCCTACCAGACCTACTTATTATAGATCCTGGGGGTGATCGCTATAATCGCCACGCTTGGCGAGCGGATTGGCGATCGCAGTAAAACTTTAAAATACGCAGAAGACTCTTATAAAGCTACTACTTCCACAGATTTACTTCACTAGTTTAACTTAGTTTACCGGCAAGTTCATAGTACAGGTCAGACGAGAAGCGCACTGCAAATACTAATCAGTTCTAAACTAAATTGGATATCCATCTCAAACACAACTACATTAACGTAACAGTACTAGCTACAGTAAGAAGTACCTACATAACTACTTACCTGCTTACTCAAAAAAGGATATTTAAAACTGAACTTTGAAGTTACATCTGCCAGACAAAAAAATAAATGTAAATTATACTAATCTATACAGTATTATATTAACTGTGTCTATACTAATATTATTAAGCTGAAGAGGTTGTTTGTTTGTTTGAACGTGGTAATCTCAGGAACTACTGATCCGAACTGAAAAATTCTTTCACTGTTAGATAGCCCATTTATCGAGGAAGGCTATAGGCTATATAACACCACGCTACGACTAATTGGAGCGGAGCAGCAATGAGAATTGTTGCAAAAACTGGGAATATTAACGTAGATGAAGTTGCACGGGACAGCTAGTAAATTATATATTTATTAATTGTGTATGTATTTATTATATTGTATAATATATGTTATGATATTTATTCCTTAGTATGTATATGTTTTGTGTTTATTTAGTTTCGTTTTGTTTAAATGTAATAATTTAAATAATATGCGCCTGCCACCCTCTTCTCAACTGCAACCCAAAGGTTGACTGGTAGAGAATGCCTGTGTGTGGTATTAAGTCCGCCTTTTGTAATGTATTTGCAGGAAGTGTTGAGGGACCAAAATTGTAGAGAATTTATATGCAACAAAAAATGTTAACATTTTTTTTATCAGATAAATAGTTTAAGGGATATATCGTAATAACCATTTCAACCCCTATTTTCAAGATGGCGGCCGTGGGACAAGGTTGGCGACCCCACAAATTTGGTTTTAGCTTTACACTGACCCTCCCTACACGTCAAAAAAATAAAATTGCGTCCTATAAATAACGCAAGGTAAGGCCTAAAAAATGTAACATTTCAATGGACTACAGCTATAACTCAAAATCGTGTTATAAGTGATACTGAATGTCAATTTTTGGAATAAAACTTTATAAAATAAAATTTTTGTCGTTTGAAAAAAATGTTTCTAGCATAACGTTTTTTATTGCCTATCCATTAGAGCAAGTAGCAAATCAAACAAAATGGTACTTTACGAGGAGATGCATATTATCAATAGTTATTTCTCGTTTCTGCGGTTTCGTTGTGAAGAGATTAAATAAACATTATACTCCTTTAATAAAAACAAAATCTACCATTTTAGAGTCAAAATTATGTAGAAATTTAATGTATTTTTTTTTAGTTGATATTTCTTTTTGGATAAGGAGCAGATAGCTCCACAAAAGTGCATAAAAAACGGCTAGCGCTAGGTTTTGCACGGGTAAGCGTGTTAAAGCATTTTTATGTCTCGATGCCGCAGTTGATAGCACAACTGCGGCACCGAGACATAAAATGCTTTAAAAACTACAAAAAGTAGTGTAATAAAATTTTAAGTGAGTCAAGTGTGAAACTCGCATGATAAAAGGCTGCCAAAAACCAACTTTTTTGTCAAATTTTTTTCCAAGTACTGCAGGGATGAAGTAGTGTGTAAGTTGGCAATTACCTAATTACAAGAAAACTCAATACGGCTACAAGTTACGGTTCAGATAAGCTGCTTTGTCAACGGAACTCCTGGAGGCCTACTCTAATTCAATGAAAACGAAGTTTCGATTAAAATTGAGGTGGTAATATACAGAGCCGAGAACATCTATTTAATCCGCTTGTTCCAGAAAATAGTTTATGAGTTCGACCTTCTTGTGCTTATCCAAAGATTAATTAGAATAGTCCCCGTAAACTTAAGAAATTTGAGTAAACGAAAATCCATGAATTTCGTTTTAAACAAAGAGAGTAGGCCTACTGATTAGGTACAATGATTTTGGGCATTGTGCTTCACAAGCATTGAGCATAGGTAATTGGAGGAGTTAACAAAAATTTCAAAGATATAAAACTCACATTATAAGAACCTTTAAAAAAACGAATATCAAGTAACTATACATTATAGTCTCATTATTTACAAAGTACAAAGCCAACAATTCAACCAAAATTTTCGCGACACTTACAATTTGTAAGACCTATTCAAATCCCACACATGCTCCATACAAAATCTAACAAAAGTCTTTAGACGGAAATAATTCACTTCAACGTGAAGACTCAATTCAATGATGGAAACAATAGCTACCTATTATACATTGTATGTACCTACTGTTTGACTCGACTCTTGTGACTCACAATCGCATTTATTGACAAAGCTTCGTCATCTGGCTCCCGTCGGATCAGTCCAATTAAGTATCAGAACACAAATTTAAATTAACCCAAATTCATTCAAAAATAAACTCTAAAACATTACTAATAAAGGTTATGAAGAAAGCAGATATTTGCATAGCAGGAACGCTTCTCTTCCCGCATTTTGAAGCCAATTTGCAATATGAAAATGTTATTGTAATATGTACATAGTTTGGTGTTTCAGTTGCGAACATAGTTATGGCTGTCTTGTACTTATTAACTAAGTTGTTTGCCTATAATGTCGCATAAACCGTATCAGATACAGGCTTGTGAATCTTGTGATACATATAATATTATAGTAGTATTTCCACTAACACCCGAAATTAATACTATAACTACATTGTTTAATATATATATAACATCACGCTGCGACTTTTAGGAGCGGAGCAGCGATGAGAAATGTTGCAAAAACGGGGAAAATTTTAGCAGACGAAGTTGCGCGGGACAGCTAGTAATCACACTAATATTATAAAGGCGAAAGTTTGTGAGTATGTGAGTGTGTATGTTTGTTACTTCTTCACGTCTAAACCGCTGGAGCGATTTTGATAAAATTTGGTATGGAGTTAGCTGACGCCCTGGATTAACAGATAGGCTAATAAACCGCGGGTAACACCGCTAGGCACAGCTAGTACTATAATAAAGTAAAATGTGAGGTACATACCTAGTTCAAAGAAATTATAGACTACGTCCGTTCCATTACCATACACATACATACTTTGCCCAACTTGAGAGTTTATGTTGCTAGCGATACAATTTTGACAAGTGAAGTTTTCGTCATTTAAAAAATTCGTTACGAGCGACGTCGGGTAAATAAAAGGTTCGTACCTTTAAATAATTCACGCGATTAAGTCCAGAAATATATATAATATAGAATGATCATTTTTTTCGGCAAAAATGTGTATATATAAAAAATTGAAAAAAAAAACATGTCACTATAAATAGAACAACGAAAATTCGATTAGTTATAATAACAATAATTGCACAGAATATCTACCGAGAGTATTTAGTGGACTGGTAATTAACCGAGAGTATTTAGTGGACTGGTAATTATAATACCTACGTATTCTGTGGTAATTGGTAGGTAAGTAACATCATACCTATGTGTAGTAGTTAGTAGTATTATAGTAGTCACATTGGTAATATGCAGGTATGTTAATCAGTAGGTACCTAAATGCACAGGTTAGGTAATAGTACTAGGTCTAAATGTAGCTATGTGTATACCCATATGTATGTAAAAGCCTTCGCACACTACGTTTTTTTATACGCTTACAATGCGCGTTTTTGATTAGCGCGTCCTCTGCCCGTTATCGACACGTTTTAGCAGATTTTAACGCAAATAAAACGCTCGTTTGTATCGATTTGAAGGCGCGCTTACAGTGCGTTTGTACCTACTATTGTTGGCGCAACCACTGTTTCTATTCTATTCTTGGTTGTCGTTTTAAAAGTAGCACGAAGGCTAGCGTAAGTAGTGTTGTCTCGAGCGGCGCCATCGTAATAGTGCGGTTCCGAATGGCAGCGGCTTACTGCGCGATGCATAGATACAAACGCGCGTTTACAACGCGTTTGTATCGAAGTTTAAACGCGTTTGTAGCGATACAAACACAAGGATCGTGTGCAACGGTAACAACGTGACTTTAATCTTGCGTTTGCTGAGTGTCCTGAATGCGTTCTACGCGCGTCATCAGCGCATAAAAAAACTTAGTGTGCAACGACTCTAAATGGCAGGTACATGCAGAACAATAGACTGTAAAATTAAACTTGATAGGAGCTAGCGTTCCTCGAAAACATTCAGCTTTTTGTTAGGGATCTTTCAGTCATTTGTGAAAACTATAAAGACGTCGTTGTCGTGAGATATTTTTGGTCCTGTTTGCTAATCTGTGGTATCACAGTTAGTTACTAAACTGATAGATGGAATGTGCGATTTTTGTTATTAAATTAAGCTGTATAATCACGATATTTGATAACGAGGTTTCATTAAAATCAAAACAACCGCTTGTCAAACGATACATACCAGCTGTAACCTAGTAGGTAAGAGGTGTGGTGGATGGATCAGTAGTCCTACCACGGGGGTACCCAGGTGACAGATTTGTCCCCTATTTGGTTGTTGTGAATTGCAAAAAAAATAAAACAGCCTGCAAAATATCCCCAGTGAACATAATAAGATGCATCCGACTGCATGATTTAAGGTTTTTAAGCAGGTGGGCATTTTGATTTTTTTTTATATTTAGCTCAGTCTTTTTTGTAGTTGGAAGACGTCATAACTGCAACTATTAAAAATTGGAGTAAAAATGCTTTGTTAACGGTCATTCTAAGCGAAAAATTATTATAGAAACCTCATCATGATTTTAAAATACCCTATACAATGATATCTCACATGACATAGTTCGTTGATTTCTTTTTTTTGTCTATCCCAATATGACGTCTGACCGTCGCCATTTTTAATTTTGATTTCTGTCACGTCGTAAGTGACACTCGCAAGATTAATACAGATCGATTGACGTATGAATCATCAAAATCGGTCCACGCGTTTGGTCTATATAGTGCCACAAAGGAACACATATAAGTACATACTTACATACATAGACTGGTCAACACATTACCCTCCACAGTCGGGTATATAAGTAGGTAGGCGCACAATACTCATTTGGTCGGTGTTTGTTCAATCCTAGAAATCCCCCCCCCCCCCCCCAAGCCCATGTGTGCCCATGAGGCCTTTTCTCTATCTCTAAAACTATCACTAAGCTTAATGGGGACCTTAACGCTGTCAAGACCTGGTCAGACAAGTTTGGTTTGACTATAAATCCGTCTAAGTGTCAGGCCATTGTGATAGGGAGTCAACGCCTTTTAACTCGATTGAACACCGACACATTACCACCTGTCATATTTAACGGCTCCATTATCGCGTTACATTCTTCGGTTAAGAATCTCGGGATTTTCCTTAATACCACCCTCAACTGGCATACTCAAATAACAAATGTAAGTCAAAAGGTTACGGGTACTTTGCGGGCGTTATATCGTCTCAAGAACTTTCTTCCTTATAAAACTAAAGTAATGCTCGTCCAAACGCTAATATTCCCCCTGATTGATTATGGTGATGTATGCTATCTTGACCTGAATGCAGAGCTCCTTAATAAACTTGACCGACTTCTAAATAACTGCATTCGATTCATTTTCAATCTTCGTAAGTTTGACCATGTTTCTTCCTACCGTTCCGAACTTAAATGGCTCCCTATTCGCCAGCGACATAGTTTACGCGCTCTCACTACACTCTATTCTATTCTTAATTCTCCTACTGCCCCTTCTTACTTGACTTCCTACTTTCAGTACCTGCACTCAAATCACAGTAGAGATCTTCGATCTTCCGACAATCTACTTCTTTTATGCCCTGCTCATTCTTCTGGATTCGTCGGATGCTCTTTTATAGTTCAATCTGTTTCTCTCTGGAATGCCCTGCCCCCCGAAATTAGGATGGCACCCAATCGCCTTAATTTTAAATGGAAGGTAGGTACGCACTTTATTCCTTGATGGATCAGCTGAATCATCACAACATTAGTAACATAAATATTAGTCTGTATCTATGTATTTATTTATGTATGTATGTATGTATTGCTGTAAGTATTTATACTATTGTATAGTTATGTATGTAGGTATATATGTATGTATGTATTTTTGTAAGTATGTATAGTATTGTATAGTTATATTGTTTTATTTGTGTATTATGTAAGAATAATAAGGTAGTTCTTATTTTACAATTAGGTTACTGCACCTTTCACACATTCCATTTCTACATCACCCTAAGGTAGACTGGCAGAGAATGCTTTCAGCATTAAGTCCACCTTTGTACAACTTTGTGCATAAAGTTTTAAATAAATAAATAAATAAATAAATAAAACGAAATTCATGAACTCTCGTAGTCTTAATTTTTTTAATTCTACGACCATAGGCGGGTCGGGAGGGGGCTTTTCGGGAATGAGTGGCTTGGTGTTGGCTCTGTTAGTGAAACTGTTTCCTTTGAATTACCTAGAATAGACCTCCAGAGATAGTATGATTGCATTTGATATCACTGGGATAAAGCTACAGCTTTACTCGCAATATTAAAATGTTATAAATCTGCGCTTTATATACCAACGCTGATTCACTTCATAGTTTCTTGAACTTATCCAAAAAACACTTATTATGTTAACTGATATAAGTATAATAAATGACTTTATGTTCGTACGCAATAAATGATAACAAAATGATTAAACATGGCGACACATTTGACTATAGGCACTGATTCATCAATTACTGGAATCACATCCAATCATTTATTATTTAAAACAGTTGTTTTTTTCTTCCCTCTTATCATAAAACCTCTGATAATAATGTTGTAGTTAAAGTTAGAATTTTGTCCAAAAGAACTTTCGATGGTGAACATTAATTAAAATGTATATAGAAGTTAACACAGATATTACTTTAAGTCAAAAATGAACATGATTGTTTTATTAAATTGAAATTAGAAGTTGGTACTTTTAATCTGTTTGTCACGTGACATGAAACACAAGACGCCATCGTGTGACGTAATATAGGCAAACCAATTCGCTGTCATTTATCAGTCCTGTCTCTGAAACTAGCACGTGTGTCAGTGGTGGAAATAATGCGCATAGAAAGTAACGCCACCTAGTGCTCACGGAATATATATAGTGGTTACTTTGCTTTATAGCCAGCATAGATGGCATTGCCGATACTGTATTTAAAGCCGACTTACATCAATACGATTGGTCTATGCCGATATGACGTAATGAACATGGCAGACAGCGTTTTGGCGGGAATAGAAAATATTGAAATGTTAATGTCATTTTATAGCAAGAAAGCATGTTTATTTTGCCAAAATATTGGTTTTGTGGTTTTTATTAGGAAATCAACATTTTTAAGAGAATACCCTATTATTACCGTGAGAACTTGAATTTCGTCTTCCAATTTAATCACAGAGCACACTGGTAATGACGATACAAGAAACTGTTTTTTTATTTTGCCATTGCGACAAGACCAGACTTCGTGTTTAGGGGAAGTGGAAATTCAGAGTTCAGACAGTTTATGCCTAGGTTTAGGAGACCTATGGATTTGTTAATAACAGATCCATGCGTAGCCAGGCTGAAAGTGTCTGGATTTTTACTTGATTTGTTAGAGAGTTAATGGATCTCCAGAACACCTACATCTTAAATAAACGGTATGGGCGACGCGCAATGCACAATGCCAAGTTACCCACTACCTATCATATGTTTTCCTTCTCAGTGACATAGATGTTTAAAAGTATTAAAGATGCATCACCACATACCACATGGTTTTAGTTGATGTGGTCTGTTTTGGATTTAGTTACAGTTCTGCCTGCCGGGACTGTAAGAAAACTCAAAACGAATTAGGCTACCTATTTGCCGATTGAAAGTTAAAGGTACCCATGTTCCCACCTAGTAATAATATATTAGTAACTAATGAGTTGTAAAAATGACGGCAGACTGAGCTGGCGTTATTTTTACAGATCCTTGTTTAACGTGTAAAAATACTTTGTACATGCAGACAAAGTGGATTGGTAATAGTGGTTGCATTGAATACTTGACCCTGGCAGAAATTAGCCCTTAAATATGCTAAATTGCAAATGGTAAAACTTAAAAAAAATAGTAATAAGAAAATCCCCTATGTAGTAATTAGCTTGTTAAATGAAAAGTATCTAATTATGTATTAGTAAATATAATAACCCAACCCTTTCAATTCTTCAACCAAAACGCTAATTCCGAATAAGTAAATGAGTAGTAAGTAAACACCAAAACAATTCTCAAAATTAATATCTTAAACAGTAAACATTTACACAAACATAGTTAAACAATATGAAGGTTACCTCATTACGGACAATAGAGCAAGAATCAACTACAACTAACATACGGGACCCAAAACTAAAACTCAGTGTCAATAGTAGACTGTAATACGAGACCGTCGATTTCCGCCGTCCCCTCTCCCTAACCAAGCGCTTGACGATGTTTGCACTACACCGTACATTTAATACAAAATATAATTAATACGTCCACATTTCAAGTCAGTTCCGTTACGATAATGTTTCGATAATATTGTTTGTTGTAACCCCAAACTTTGACCCTATTGATAAGAAATCTTAGTTTCGATGTTATTTGATGTTCAGCGTGCGAATTGGATGGTCTATCATGGATAAATGATTTGTGCAATATGTATTTGTGTGTGATATTTCTGTGTTTGTGCATAACTAGCAGTGTTTACGGATCGCCCAGTAAGTACACTTACTTATATATACCTACATAAATAAAAATAATTCATAATAATCACTTTAATTAACTCGACTAGATTCCCCGAGATATGGAATTTGCTAGTAACATGAAAGCCTATGAATGGAATAAGTATTTAGTGAAGAAACACAGACAAACCAATAAAATCCTTTTCAGGCTTTCTGCCAATATTTCAAATATCTACACGTATAAAAAGCTCAAAACTATACCTACAATTGCATATTACTCACATGCATTTGGGGGTTATACCCTCAGAATAGAAAAAAGAGTTGGTTAGGTATCATATCTACCTTACTTATTCATCGTAGGTAATTTAATTTTTGCTTTGCTTTTTGCTGTACCATATGTACGAGTATATTGATCTATCTATAATAGGTAGAGGATCTAGGAATTTAGTTTAGGAGGGCTTTAACCCTACTGAGAAATCCAGGATTTGTTTGCGAGTGGCTTAACTTCGCCAAGGGTCAGTTTTATCAAGGTGCAGGACTAACTACTTAAACCTTTAGACTACCGCCCTAGCTCCTGACTCACCCACTAAATACTTAATATATTGAAATATTCTTTCGATGAGAAAATAAAAATACAAAAACACTACAAAGAAGCTACCTTCTTTCTAGTGTTTTTGTATTATTTTCTCATTGAAAGAGTCTCTGGCAAATATGTGGCTAGGCAATGCGCAGTAGGCACAGACTCATTCTTAAAAGACACTCATATAGAGATAGTTTTACTCTTTAACGTTTACTGGTTAATGAAATCGTTATAGGATAAGGATAGGTAGATATTATCTTTTGTGACCGACCGAAGGTTAGGATCCGGCCTATTTTCGGCCATATGTTGATTTTCGGTTTCGGCTGTAATTTTACAGAAACTATGTCTGAAATTGAAACTATGTTCGGATTTCGCTTTGCTATCGAACATGTTCAGTGCATTGAACTGCGAGCAAGTCAAAGAGTCATAATCATGTCATGACTTGCTCAACAGTTGAGATGATAGTAAATAGAAGGAATTGGTACGGAGTTCTTCCTAAATTGTATTAATGCGTGGGTTTTCGTACGGTACTAACAAAATTAGTTAAATATTTATTTGATTTTCGTCAATACAAAATTTTTGCTAAGTATACACAGTACATTACTATTAGTACTTTTTGTTTTTTTATGTTTAGGTATGAATGAAATCGATAACTTAATCATTGTCCTGAGTGACTGACTGATTTATCAATGCAGAGCTTAAACCACTGACGACCACGCCTTTTAAGTTGTTGGCTGGAAGAACAATAAGGCAGAATTATTGGAATTTAATCCCCAAAAGAATAGTATCTTTGTATGAAACTCTGTCAGTTTTGATGATTTGAGATCTGTAAATTTTAGTATTTTGATTTGAAATAAAGAAACACACTTATCCCCTCCACCGTCATATAATAAGGGAGTAAATCAAAGTATTAAAATGTGTTTGAAAAACGGGTTCAAAGTTGTATGCATGCATGTACAGTTGTGAAATGTTGTATTTAGCTTTTCGGTTTTAAACAAAAACAGTCGCATTTTACCGTTTTTGGTAAATCAACCCTTAATGGGACAAAGTATTAAATTGTATGTATTTTTTAAATCAGTCCGATTTTAAGTTACAAAATTCAAACACACTTTATATTTTGTTCTTAAATAAATTAAATGAGTTAGATTCGAAGGTTGAATTAAAAAAAAAGCAATTTTTTTTATTTTTACTCAACATCATTTTTTTAAATAATTTTAGAGTAGGTAATGTAGGTGAGTAGGTGAAATAAGAGTAATAAACACTATGCGGGTGAAGCCGCGAGCGAAAGCTAGCATAGAATATCTGCAGAGTTTCGAAACAAATAATTTTAACTTAAATTTATTGTAATAAATGAATATAAATGATTTATTATAATAATACGTCAGTTTTTCAAGAAAACATGACCATATACGGCAGTTCCGGTTTCGGTTTCAGCCGAAACTAAATCTGCAGCCGAAAGTTCGGTGTCAGTTTCGGCCGTGAAACTAATTTCGGTCAGACACTAATTATCTGGCGCCTACTAAGCACACAAATTCAGGACCTACCCATAGTTGTACAGAAGCGAAAACTACGAAACATCAAGGCTTATAAATAGACATTACCTACTAGTCTCAGGTGGTGAGGTGGAGTCTACTTACAATGTAGATGCAATATTTATTGTGTATCAGTGACTATCTGATCCGGTGAACTTGGTATCACTAAACATCACTCGCGATCCTAAGAGACAATTCAATTCCCATACAAAATAACAAATTTTCAATTTTACGATTTATCAGCTGTTTTGTTGTGTTTTCCTGTTTTTTTTATTTAATATTATTTTATATATTATATTAATAAGCTTTGTTTTAGTTTAAGATCGAGAAAACAAAAAAATAGTTTTGTAATCTATTCAATTATTTAGTTTTAACGAGACCAACGAACGATGGATCAATGAAAATCTCTATCAGAATAGCATTCGTAGATAGGTGAACATGGTACAGACGTAGAGCTGGTACCAGATCTGAATAACAGGAGGCCTACTCTAATTCAATGAAAAATAAGTTTCGATAAAAAATGAGGGGTTTATATCTGTATATAAACCCCTCATTTTTTATCGAAACTTGCTGATGTTGCTGACTCTGTAGTCAGCAACATCAATTCAAACCACTCGTGTCTGAAAATCGTCTATGGGTTCGGTTCGGACGTCTTGTGCTTATCCAAAAAAAATATTAGAATAGTCGCCGTTATTTCAAGAAATTTAAGAAAACGAAAATTCATGAATTTGTGTGGGATCGTATTTTCTTTGTGAGAAATCAAACTAACTTCCCCTTTTACATTCTTGTATTCACAATATTACCGATATATATCTTATATAAAACTTCGGTACATTAATATGACTTCTCAAGCCATTGGCTATGACGGTTCTCCCTTTTTCCGACGGTTTTTTTTATTGTTTCTCTTAATCAAATTAAGCTTTAAAAAAAAGTCAAAGCAAACAGTTCACAATTACCATTGAGGTTGCATATGAGATGTGCGATCATTCGACACATCCACCACAGTACTTAAGTTGTACCTACAGAACAGTGTATCTGAATGACCTTCGAAGTTCGTGGTTGCGGTTCGATTACCTACCTACTAAGCGAGTAGTTAGAATAAAGTCTCATTCAATTATTCCTCTTCAACGAAATCCCTTTGCTACTGTTTTAGCAATATCACTAAATGAAATTGTATAGAAACCACATCAATCAATTTGTAAAGTTAGCTAGTTTAATTTGATAGATAAGCAGTTAGCTGCTTTTTAATAAAAACTTTTGTGAACTTGTTGATTGGATAAATTGATCTGAATTTATGTCAATTATTGAAAAATATATGATTAATGTAATACATTAATCATATAATTTTTCATTATCTGACGTAAATTATACAGTATTAGTATTGTACTATTTTTAAATTTTCAAAGTTGGGTAAGTACCATTGACGTATAGACCTGGACCGCGCCATCTCTTTCAATTAAATAGTAAATATTGACTGCAAAGCGTGAAAGAGAGAGAAAAGTCGTGCGGCCCTGTCTCTTTGACAGGTATTGTCCACAAAGTAGCGTTGTCTCTTTCTAGAGAGTCAATTTTGTGAGGCTAAAGCGCAGCTCAGTTCAGTTCTATACGTCAATGGTAAATATGTAACATTCCAAGGACTTAGTTTTTTTTTTCGTTTATTTTATGGCAATTTAGCCTGTCTACAGGCTAAATTCTGCCAGGGTCAAGTATTTATTGTTGCAACACTTTAGCTGCATATATTTAAAATATTTATTACGCGTTAAACGCGGAGCTGTAAAAATAATGACAGGTTATGCTGCCGCCATTTTTACAACTCCTACATACATAATATATATAGTGTTAGGTACAAAATATTCATCTGTAAGATTAAATATGTAGGAGTAGAGAAAATGGCGGCAGACTGACTTAGTTAGGAGTGAGAAATTAAAACGCAAAATTCACGACGACCGCGACGCAGTCGTTCTGTCCATCAGTCAATACATACATACATAACAGCGTTAGTGGACACTGGACAGCTCGGACAAGGCATCCGACGTAGGTCATACTCTCTAGACCTGCCGTAAGTGATGGATTTAAGCAATCGCGAAGCCCGTAGCCAATTCTATCACGGGACCATTGATCTGCTATAAATATGCTATGTTCGAAAAATTACACCCAGATTGAGAAAGGGGACCGTGGATATGCGTGGCCCTCTTTTGTGCGGGGCCCGTAGCATTTGCTAGGTACTACTGCTATTTAATCCGGCACTGCCTTGCAAGCTTCACTTCATATGGATTGTGGCCTGTGGAGTCAGACGCGGATCTATTACGGTGGGCACAGATGCAGGCTCGGATCTAAGGGTGGGGGAGGAGGCAACAGGGGCAACCCCCATCCCCTACTGAATGACCTTTTTTGGAGAATTTGAGAATTTTGACAGGCAATTGCCCCCCTCCCTTCGGCGATGGTGCCTAGTGTACATGCCGTGCCATGTTGAATCAAATGCAACCCTCCCCCCCCCCCCCCCCGTCATGATACTGACTTACACTTGGCCGCATCTACGCCTGCACAGCTCTAATTGCGATCAACAGATTAATTCGCAATGGACCTAAGATAAAGTACTAGGAAGTACAAGTGCTACCAACTCATACCAACTCATACGGGGTCGATTTTTGGATGGCTGTGCCCATAATATTTATTGGGTGGAAACACGCCCAACTAGCTCAGTAGGTACTTAATCAATCTGTGTATTACTACTGTATTTAAAGTAGGTAGGTTGTAGTGATTCCCACTAGGTATTGACTTTGTAAATTTATCTACCCTACCTACTTTATATACACTGACGGACTCATAAACTGCATCAAAGTTCAGGTTTACTCTAAAAGGATTTTTTTATAATAAGTATGCAAACTTTTTAGATTAAATTATATAAATATGGAAAGACTGGCTCTTAATCTTAAAAAAAAATTAAATTTAAAAATAGAACTGCGGTAAAACAAATGAATATAGCCGGGAAAAGAAAATTTACTCGTAGTATCAGATTTGCGTGTTATTTATAGCAAAGTTTTAAATTAATTCTCATTGATTTTTTTTGTTTGGTCAATTGAATTATTGTTACCAGCATAATTGTTGGGTTAGTTTTTTAACACATCGAGAGTTTTTGAACCATAATATGGATACTTCGTCCGAACAAGCGGCACAAATTGTAGCATTGGTGCGGGAGGGCTTGGATCAACGAACGATTGGTAGAAATTTAAATTTAAACCAGTCTACGGTTTGTAGAATATACAGAAGGTTTGTAGAGACAGGTTCTTACAGGAGGAGACGTGGTCCAGGCAGAACTCGAGCAACCACAGGTCGTGATGACCGATTTATTGTTACAACTTCCCTGCGAAATCGTTTCCTCACGTCAGTTAACATCAAAACCGAGCTTAATGAAGTGCGTGGAAAAAACGTGTGTGCACGAACAATAAGAAGAAGGTTAAAGGAAGCGGCTATCACCCCTTTTAGACCAGCAAATGGTCCAAAGTTGTCTGCAGCTCACAGACAAGCTCGCTTAAGATTTGCGCGTCATCACCTGAATTGGACAGAAGAGCAGTGGGCCTCTGTATTGTTCACGGACGAGTGTAGGACATGTTTATATGGTGCAGATGGTCGCAGAAGAGTCTATCGTCGACGTGGGGAGCGATATGCTCAAAGTTGCATTGAGGAGCGTGTTCCTTTTGGAGGCGGTTCATGTATGGTCTGGGGTGGCATATCGATGAACGGGCGAACAGAACTTGTGTTCATAGACATGGTCCGTCAAAACGGTAATAGAGGGGGTTTGACAGCACATCGCTACATAACAGAGATATTAGAAGATCACGTGGTGCCTTACATGGGATTCATAGGCGAAAATTTTACTTTAATGCAGGATAATGCCCGGCCGCATGCAGCTGCACAAGTTCAACATTATTGCGAAGAGGTTGGGATACGTACAATGAATTGGCCAGCACGCAGCCCGGATCTTAATCCCATCGAGCATGTTTGGGACAATTTAAAAAGAGCTGTATATGCGAGAAACCCTTCGCCTACGACAGTGGCAGCACTAAGAACAGCACTTTCAGAAGAATGGGACAATATTCCGCAAGATCTTTTAAAAACCCTTATAAAATCTATGCGGAACCGATTAGAATCCGTAATAAGGGCACGTGGGGGTAATACACCTTATTAAAACACAAATAAACCCTTGCATAAAGTTTGTGTCTATTGTTAAAACCAATTTTTTAATTAAACAATTTTTCCTTAAACTTCTGTTTTTTCTTCAAAAAAGGTCTTAAGGTCCTTTCCAGTACATAAACTTAAACTTAAAGATATGATCCTACGCTGTTTTAAAGTTCACGAACCAATCTAGAGGTTTCAATTTAAATCTGTATAGAAAGTTTGCATACTTGGTTAAAATATTTATTTCAAAGTCGTCTATTACTTTGATGCAGTTTATAAGTCCGTCAGTGTACATTTTCATAATGTTTAAAAATAGCTACACCGTCCTATAGTTAGACTACGCAACCGTGACCCGTGATACGAGGGAGAGATAACAATATCTAAATTCACCCTACGCTTATTTATCTAGCGGGTTAAATCTGGTAAAATCTTGGCGCATAGCGCATCATCCCTTGATTTATTATATAACATAAATTATAGACCAAGGACGCGCGACATAGATCCTATAATTTCTACATAATTTATTGAAGTCATAAGGTTTTTTTTTATACCATTATAGTAGGGGTTCCTTATAACACACAGCTTCTTGATCGACACAAGTAATATTACCAATAAGATAGCATTGATTGTTTATAAAGCAAGCAGAGAGAGCTAAAGTTTTCTCCCGTGTTGTGTTTGTGTTTGAATTGTTAAAACTACCCTCAAGCCACATTCTGTATCCTCTATTGTTTTGGACCATAGCAACATTTTGGTACCTACCTACTACTAGGGAACCAATTTTTTTAAGAGGTTGATGGACTCGACCTTCACAGGTCTGCTTAATCTTTTTAAGATGATAAACCACGTCATTCGACTAGCGGTTCATTCACAGTTTGTTCATACAACTTATCACAACTTGAGGTTATCAGGTTCGACCAAATCACAAGCACACTGGATATTGAGATTTAGAATACTTACTTTTTTATTAAATACCTATCTTAAACTATTTTTTTGTTAGATTTGATGTATTGATAGGTATTATGTTTGTACTGATGTTCTAGGTATCAACGTTTTAGATAAAAGTATGCGTAAAACATAATCTTACGTTCAACAATCAAAATCACTTGACACTATTGACACTCTTGACAGGGGAGCTGTCAATTAAGTTTTGTTTTGATGTTTCTATTTGTAAACAAAACACCATTTTACCGGCATTATAAATTTAATTTTATCTGTTTACAGATTCTCTTAAAGATCCGTACATATGCGGAACTCCATCATGTGGTCGTAAGTATAACAAACTTTTAACTTTAAAATTGTTAAAGGATGAATTACGAAATATGATAAATTATAATATATAATCATAACGAAATTTTTACTCAATCAAGACTCTTATAAGTTATTGAATATTAGAAATTTATAAATGGTATTTTTCATAAATACCTGATGAACTATGTGTACATTAGCTTCCAAGAAAAATAAAATAAAAATTTTGCCTGTATTTTTTGTTGTAGCATCGGAGAAGTTCAAATACCTGTTAGATGTTATCTATCACTACGAGTACAAAGTGAATGTGGAGACATACTTCGCTGGCTCCAGTAACAACAGATCCACATTGGATATCAGAGCTGAAGTAAGTTTGTAAAGCTTTTCACATACATATATGTACAGTGAATTAGCTAACCTTTTATGTGTCTGTTGTGTACTTACATAACTAGGCCCCAGGCTTCCCAACTTAGGGCTTTTAGCCCTAAATTTAGGGCGGAAAAATGCTAATAGGGCTGATTTTAGGGTTCAAAAAAATTTAGGGCTATTTTTAGAGGCATCTATGCCTCTAAGAATAGCCCTAAATTTTTTGTAATAATAATCCATGCATCGCAAATTTGACTGACCAAAATGAGTAAAAGAGCTAAATGTCTGTGCTATAGCTCAAGCCACAGACATTGCCAATAAAAAACGTGCTAACATTTTTATCGGAACTCTCGCTCGCACTTATAAACCTAATGGAACTGTATAGAAGGTATGAGGGATAAGGTTCGAACGACTACGAGTGTAATGGCTCAAGTTTTAGTACACAATATGTACGCAATAAAACGAAGTGATTACTTACCTACTCTGTGGTACACAAGATAAAAAATCTCTTTGACGTACACCATCATTGCCGGTAAATTAAAATATTTTAGGCAGAAAACATTATATCAGTTACAGTTATATAATGCTAACATGTATGACTTCCGGAATTCCGGAAGTCATACATGTTAACAAAGCCCTAAGTTGGGAAGCCTGGCCTATTGTAACTTAAGTGAATTACAAACAAACCCACTAAAAAGTGAGAAATAAAAAACTTATTTAAAAAAAAATATCACCGACTTCTAACATAAATACAAGGCAACTAAAAAGCAATAAATAATATACCTAGAATAACAAAAACAAATTAAACATTTTGAAGTTGGTGCCATGAAATAGTAGTCTTTGTGTTTTATTCGGCAACAACTTCAAATTGTTCAATTGAAACGCCAAGTCGAGACTTAAACGACTTAATAACGATTATTGACATTGTAGATATTTAATTAATAAAAAGGTGAAAGTAAGTTATATTTTATTTACCTTAATAGAAGGGTGTTCCCCTTCTATTAAGGTAAGCAATACCCTTGTATAGGTATACAATATAGGGATTTTTTTGGGGCTTTTGAATATTGATTTAGGGTTATTTAGGGGTATTTCATCTTGATCTTAGGGCAATTTGTTTTTAGGAGTTGGTAACACTGCTAGGCCCTTGGTATTGGTTCAAATGGTACGCTTCTGCGCCCTGTGCCATGACACCGCTGACAATACCCTAGTTACAGCACTGCATAAACAAATATATATATATTTTTTTTTTAAATGTAACAAAAAACATAGATATAAAGTTCAATAGTAACATTGCTGTTATTACCACAATCATCATTTAAAGACTAATAACTGGATATACTCCAGCAAACTTGGCATTAAATGAGTTGGCAATCACAGTAACGCTTATAAATACACAGAGAATGCTGCTGCCTGTCCTCCGGTGTGATATCCCTTAGTCGCCTTGACAACACCCACTACTATTCTTAAACCGGTACCACACAATTTACGAGGAGTACTGTGTGTTACTCATGCTGCAGTTAAATTACTGCCTGTATGTTGTGAGTTTTGAGAGAAAAGATAACAGACGTGCACAGAATACTCAAACAATACTTATCTGTGGCGCAGTAGAAGTGTATCCGACTGCTATCACTTGGGATCAGATAGCGTTGTGTGAGTTGTCCCATGATATCATTATCTTTGAGTTGTACTCAAAAATAATTTTGTCCTTACTATTCATCTTAATAGACAGTGACAGCATGAGAGTTAAAAGTGAATATTTGGCTCATGTTTTTTTTTTTCATTCCAGGCTAAAATCCAATTTATAAGCCCATGTGAAGGCTTGCTGCAGCTTACTGATGTCACTCTCATAGACCAAGATGAGAACTACCCAGTTGAGAGGGCAGAAAAGTTTATACATGCAGTCTCTTTGAATGATCTTAGGTATTTTATTTTTTTCGTTATTGCCTATTACTCGATTACAGGTTCTGTAGTTCGGTAGAAGGATTTTAAAGCTCAAATATCAGTCTGTTTACCTGATATTTTGATGAAATTCTTAGGAGTAACTACAAAGAAAATTAACATTCTCTATGGGTAATATAAATAGATGCTTGTGTGATAAATATAGTGAAGCTAAAGAGTTTGTTTCAAATACAATCTCTGATGGATCAAATAGAATTTGGTATGAAGAAGCTTGTAGCATAAAGATCTTTATACACTACTTTTTAACAGACTGATATACGGAATAGTGTAATGTTTTTCTATCCATGCATGTCCATTTCTTTGGCACAATCTATAGACCAAACAGCTTAATGGATTTTATCAAGTTCGGCGTTATTGGATTCGATTGTGGAAGTGAAATAGGCTACTTATATAATTTTTCAATTATTTTTTTACTTTAAAGTTGTTTTTTTCGATCAATTTTTGACGAATCTATAGCCAAAAGCTTGTAGAATGTTATATAGGTTAATTAAATCAATTATTGTTTAATAGGCCAAACATAGTTTAAATGTTTACTTAGTCTGTGTGATAAGGATGTCTAGACTTTGGAACAGCAGTCATTGACTATTAATAGTATAATGTAAAGAGACTATCTGGGTCTAGGTTAAAGATGTGAAAGGAGGTATTATGTATGTATATGTTTGGCACCTGTTAGTGTGCCAAACATAAACAATTAAACCTGTTATTAAATGTATGTATATATATATATATATCTATTTTAAAGATAACTAGCAATGTAGGATTGTGTCCACCATTACTAGCAATCCTGTTAACCCTTTACTTGATGGCTGACTTGTGTTAGGAGTGGATTCACATTGGTTCGAACTCGCAACCTTAAGATTGCGAGTCCTATGTCTGAGCTATTAGGCTACCACCGCTTTTATTTAGAAAAAATGCGAGAGAGAACCTCTTACTACAAAGCTTTTCATTTGATATATCATAAGATACAGTTAGTAATTACTTTTTTTTCAATTTCTTAATTTTTACCCCCAAAATTGGCTGTAATGTTCAAAATTAAATTTTCTTGTGATCTACTTTTTTTTTATATAACTATATATTTTGCAATTTTGAACTGAGTAGTTTCCGAAATAATATGTTGTGGAGGGAATGGCTAATTTTCTTCATTTTTTTTTAAATTTAGTTTTAAGCTTCATTTGATTTCAGTGCACCCTAAAAATATCAACTAGCTATCGCCTGCGGCACCGCCCGCGTGTATATATCGCGACAGACAATATTATATAATGCGACATTATAATGCAAACTAATATTATAAATCTAAAAGTAACTCTGTCAGTTTGCCTGTTACGTTTTCACGCTTAAACCGCTGGATCGATTTAGATGAAATTCGGTACGGATATAGTTTGAGTCCCGGGAAAGGACAAAGAATAAATTTATCGTGATAACCGGCACCCACGCGGGCGGAGCTGGGTGTGGAAGCTAGTATGACTATCTTCCTCTAACATTGATTACTCAATATTTATTTGCTCATATTGACTTTTTTCCTCCAAGGTTCGCGTTCCACGATGGCTGGATATCGGAGATATGTCCGGTGGAGCTGGAAGAGGATTGGGTGCTCAACTTCAAGAGAGCTATACTGGCACTCTTCCAAAATACCATGAAACGATTTGACATACACTTCAAAGGTGTAGAGGTACTGATGTTTCTCTTTTGCATATTATATATATTAAATACTTATTAAAGTAATGGATGCACTCGTGTTAGTAATCTGCGGAGTTAGATGCTTACAACATACCCAATACTTGTAAGTATACCCACGGTGGGGTTTACCCACAAGCGGATCCAGGATTTAATTCGGGGGGAGGGGGAGGCAAGTGGACAAAGAAATTCAATACAATAAATTAATTTGGGGGTGCACATGCCTCCATCACCCCCGCCCTTGGATCCACCTATGCTTACACCCATTTATTGGTTTGCGCATATGTATCTATGCACAGTCGACCAAGAAAGTGGTCTATCAGTTTTGACAAAACTTCCTTTGTAACCGGACTGACGTTAAGATTGAGATTAGCAACTTTCTGTATATGATTTTAAGCGAAAATCAACCTTGTTTGTTATGACGTGCAAATGAACTTCAACCTTAGGGTGATAGACAACATTGGCCGACTGTAGGTACCTACCAGAACCAAAGGGTTCATTTTTTTCTGAGGTAACCCGATACAAAGATATATCTTGCTGGATATGGTTCTTTGTACCTATAATTCTAAGTAACTACAACACAAACGGCTGGACCGATTTTGACGAAATTTTTTGTGTGTTCCAGTGGATTCGAGAATGGTTTAAGAATATAAAATATTATATTCTTAAACTGTCGCGATTTGTACACTTTATATCATTGTCATTATGGTCTTAATCGCGTACATATTTTCATTTATTCCCCGACGTTCCGTCTATTTATGGGTGGAGTGGTGCAATTTCTGTTAATGGCAACTACGTATTTATTGCCGTAGGGGCAATTACAATTACTTACGCTGCACAAACATTCGATCTTATAACTTTTTTGTTAAATGCTGCGGAACGGTGTTCAACTTAGTTTGCCACTGTTACAACTCCCACTCTGCTTTGTTTCTTTCTCCTTTCTCTTTTTCTCTCTGCCTTGTGATGCTGGGGCTTATGGGAATAAAGAAAGCGTGTTTTAACTTTTAAACCTGTCTTTATTGGAATGGGTAAAGTACAATATATATTGCTTACAATTACATTTACGGATTTCCGTCCCATCGGACTATGAGAGTGAGGGAATAGAGAGTGCACTTGTGTCTGCGCACACAATTGTGCACTATAATATCTCCTGCGTTGTTGGTTAGTCTCTGGGGGTCAATTCACGTGTTTAAAACAGTGCAGTTGCAGTTCAATTTCGATTAAAACTTCCATTTTTGTATTCTTGTAACTTTGGGATCGATCTCAAATACGCTTGCGTCAAGTATGCGTCTCGAGAGCGCAATAACGACATTCTAGTATGGTGCGCAAGCGTTTTTTAAATCGATCCCAAAGTTACAAGAATACGAAAATGGCCGCTTTAATCGAAACTTAACTGCAACTGTACTGCTTTAAATACGTGGCGTGATTGGCTGCCGTAATCGACAGGTTAGGAGACCATTATGTCATACTTCACTACAGCCTTTCATTTTCACTCTCTATGTGTATGAAACTAATAAACCACATTAACAAATTCCAGCAAGACATCCACGGCTCATGCAACGTGGACTACTCAGTGCGTGGCCAAGAGAACACAAGTCTAATCATTGTTAAGACACGGGACCTGTCGCTTTGTTCCAACAGATATAAGTACATGTCTATACTGCAGACTGTTAGATATGACTTTCAGAGTGTAAGTATTGTTTTATATTCTTATTGAATTGCATTGATAAAGCCTAGAGTTAAAGTTAATAGCGCAAAACGATGTAGAATTGTAGACGGTTTGATACCAGATACGAAACATCACTTTATTTGGTCTTATTGGATTCGTGAGTTGCATGATTATGTCTCGCATGACAAATGGATTATGATTATACATTCCTATTGCGGGAACAACACTTATTAAAATAATCTTGGACTGATTATTAAATTAAATTAGTAAGTTGAAGTGGCAATGGACAAGCCTGCCTCTGTGGCGCAGGGGGTGTGTGTCCGGCAGCTACGCAAGAGGTCGTGGGTTCGATTCCCACACGGGATACCACTTTGGGTCCGTGACTTATATGTTTGTAAAGTCCCCCACGACATAGGGCAGGTAATAGATGCGTATGGAAGGTTCTCGAGTAGCGACCACGAGCCGGAAAACGCAGGACAGCCCCCACAAGATGGATTGACTACCTGTTTAAAGTAACAGGGAGCCGTTGGTTGCAGACCGGTCAAAATGGACCGCTTTGGAAGTTCTTGGGACGTTTTCAGGCTGATGATGATGATGATTATCAAATCAGTATATATTTAACAAACGCCAAATCGATACACCCCGTACTAGTAGAATGATTTGATCTTAGAAAATTATCACTAGTCATAATTTTCTTTGGACAAATTATTTTCTTTTAGTGTGATGGGTTACTCATTATTTTTTTCTTAAAAGTTATTTCCCACATTCCTAGTAGCACAGATAATATAATACTATACTAGTACAGATACCTCATCCCATACAAAGAAATGCGATCGTCCTAACTCGGGCTCGTTTTCGGGCTCGTTTACGGAGACGTTAGATGGCATTAGCAGTGGTGCATAGCAAGCGACATCTAGTGATTCAGGCTACAGCTGATTGATTTTAATGGCCCTCCTTACTAAAGTCGCCAAAAGATGGCGGTAAAAACATCGAGGGATGAAAATTGAGGCCTCCGCTTGGTTTGTTCTAGGTCGTGCGTTTACTTGGAAATAAAGTTGGTTGCTATTTGTTACTACGCGGTCATCGGCCGCGCTAGGTCCGTATTAATAGATGAAGCTCAGATTCGTTCTAAAGAACGATATCATCTGAGTTCCCTTCTAAGTGCGGTTAGCGTCTTACTAAACGGCACTAATTAATAAACATGTATTGATAGCTTATATCGCGCCCGTACAAATAACGCAGAAAATCGCTTTAAATGACGTCATTCGAGTGCAGACCTCAAAAATATTGTAATTTGACCCTAATAGGCGACGACACTACATAATTACATTTAACGAATTTGTTATTGCTAAAGTAACTCGTCGGTGTACACCTCAAAGTTGAACCTACTTCTATTATGATAGAATGTTTGCTTTAGTTAAGTAACTTTACCACAGTCGGTGCATAGATGGGTGACCCTTGTCTAAAATGTTATACTTACATCAATCATCTTTTTGGTCTTGGTTTATTGTCAGAGAACATTTTTTTATACTTATTTAAATGTAATCGTGAAAAGATTATGCATAATTTCACAAAATCCACAATTTAGGATTAAAATTGACTTAATCAACGACGATTTTATAGTATTATATTATCTGTGACGATATCAATGGCAAAAATATTATTTTTTTTGCCTTAATTTCTCTGTATTATGACTTATCTATTGATTAGAACGGAGTCTCGAACTCGTGTTCAAGGTCGATCTTACGTTTGAGATCGTTTTAATAATACGGGCCTTGAGAGTGTAACTGTCAGAGTCCTTAAATAATTTTACATTAACGACCACATCGGGAGTAGGTATTTAACTCTTTTTTTAACCATCGACAAAAATGACGAGATGTTATAAATTTAACGCGTATCTGCTTAATGATGTATCTGTGTGCCTGTCTGTAGCAACGTAGCTTCCAAACGGATGAACCGATTTTGATTTAGTTTTTTTGATTGAAAGTTGACTTGATCGAGTGTTCTTAGCTAAAATTTATGAAAATCGGGATTTTCTACTTCATTTCAATTACTTACTTACCTAAGGACGAGGAACCCTTCTTAAGATTTCCTCGTCGTTCCAGTTTGTTAAGATCTTTGTGTCAAAACTTTACCGCCTATATATTACGAACTATAAGGCGCAGACCCATCTTGTTTCTACTTAAACTTCTTGTTTTGACGAGATCTACGTGACCACGGGGTCAAAACTTTAAACGGCTATATTTTACGAACTATGGGGCGCAGACCCATCTTGTTTCTACTTAAACGTCTTGTTTTGACGAGATCTACGTGATCGCGGGGTCAAAACTTTGAACGCCTATATCTCACGAACTATAAGTCGTAGACCCACCATGTTTGTACTCAAACTTGATGTTTTGATGAGATCTATGTGATCACGGGGTCAAAACTTTAAATGCTTATATCTTACGAACTATGGGGCGCAGACCCATCTTGTTTATACTGAAACTTCTTGTTTTGACGAGATCTACGTGATGGCGGGGTCAAAACTTTGAACGCCTATACCTCACGAACTATAAGTCGTAGACCCACCATGTTTGTACTCAAACTTGATGTTTTGATGAGATCTATGTGATCACGGGGTCAAAACTTTAAACGGCTATATTTTACGAACTATGGGGCGCAGACCCAGCTTGTTTCTACTTAAACTTCTTGTTTTGACGAGATCTACGTGATCGCGGGGTCAAAACTTTGAGCTCCTATAACATACGAACTATAGGGCGTAAACCCACCATGTTTGTACTCAAACTTGATGTTTTGATGAGATCTATGTGATCACGGGGTCAAAACTTTAAACGGCTATATTTTACGAACTATGGGGCGCAGACCCAGCTTGTTTCTACTTAAACTTCTTGTTTTGACGAAATCTACGTGATCGCGGGGTCAAAACTTTGAGCTCCTATAACTTACGAACTATAGGGCGTAAACCTATCATGTTTGTACTCAAACTTGATGCTTTGATGAGATCTATGTGATCACGGGGTCAAAACTTTGAACGCCTATATCACACAAACTATAGGTCGTAGACCAACCTTATTTGTACTCAAACTCTTGTTTGAACGAGTAACAAAGTGTGAGAGAGAATCAAAGTAGATCTGCGCCCCATAGTTCGTGTGATATAGGCCTTCAAAATTTTAACTCCATAGTAACATGGTGGGTCTATGCCATATAATATAATAATAATAATATCTTGGGACAACTCACACAACGCCATCTGATCCCAAACTAAGCAGAGCTTGTACTATGGAAACCAGACAACTGATAAACATACTTATATATTTCTAAATACATACATATTATGGATAAATAACACCCAGACACAGAATAAACCATCGTGCTCATCACACAAAGTTTTATCCTGGGTGGGGATCGAACCCACGACCTCTTGCGTAGCAGTCGGATACACTCCCACCGCGCCACAGATATTTAGTTCGTGTGATATAGGAGTTCAAAGTTTTGACCCTGCAATCACGAAGATATAGTCAAAAAAAGAAGTTTGAGTACAAACAAGGTGAGTCTGTGCTTCATAGTTCGTAAGATATAGGTGTGCAAATTTTTGAACCTGTGATCACAGATCTCATCAAAACGAAAAGTTTTATTAAACAAGGTGGGTTTGCGCCCTATAGTTCGTAAGATATAGGGGTTCAAGGTTTTGACCTCGTGATCACATTGATCTTGTAGAAACCAGAAATTTGAGAACAAAAAGGTAGGTAGGTTTGCGCCCAATACTTCGTAAAATTTACACGTATAATAAATAAAAAAATAAATTATAAAAAAACAAAAACCCGCCTTCTTAAAAACACGGGGACCAAAATAATGTTGAATGTGTCTTTTTTTTTAATTTATTTTTTATTTAATATGATTTAGAAACCTCATCATGATTTTAAAATACCTACACGATGATACCCCACATGCAAGGACCGTTCGAATATTCGTTGAAAGGGTTTTTGATAGGGTTTTTTGGAGCGCTTAAAAAAATATACCCGTTTATACGGCTTACACCTTGAAAGGGGCCAATAATACCCCTTCCGAACGGCTTAAAATACCATGTAACACGGTTTGAAGGAGTAAGAGCCTGTCCGGCGACATTGTAACATAAAATCTTAGCAATTGACCTAAGTTTGAAAATTGCATATCTACGACTGCACGTCTCGCGGGGCCTCTTTGATGCATTGATTTGTAAATATCGAATATTATCTTGGCGCAAGACCGACTGGTCGATCGAGTTCTTTTTCGGTCATTTCGATTTTGATGGATTTTAGTCCTGAGTTCTGCAGGACTGTGATTAGGCGCAGGACCAATTGGGGCGATCCTGCGCCTATTCCCTCTTCGGTCATGTCGATTGTAACATTTTCGTACTGCAGGACTGTGACTAGGCGCAGGACATGTCGATTGTAATGCATGAGCTGAGTAGGACTGTGGTACTAGGCGCAGTCTGTCTGTCTTTTAGATGCACATACTTGCACTTGCACCAATAATGTATGGGACAAAGTATAAAATCGCTGTTTGAGCGAATTTATAAAAAAGGGACACTGTTTTTTTATGAATTTGCTCATACATATCTCGAAAACAGTGCCTTCAATCAAAAAAATAATATAAAATTTGAGTGTGACAAGGCGCAGGATCGACGAGTAGTCTTGTCCCTAGTTATAGCCCGATAGAAGTTAATGGAGTCATAGGGCAGAAACCCATCAAAACCGACACCACCGACGAGCGACTAGGCGCAAGACCAACGAGTCAGTCTTGAGTCTTTGTTTAGTAGTTTGTTGACTTTAATTTTTTTCTTTATCACAATATGGCGTCTGGCTGTCGCCATTTTGAATTTTGATTGCTGTCATGTCTTTACAAGATTAATACGAATCGATCGACGTACGAATCATCAAAATTGATCAAAATCACATACATACATACATACATACACGTCAAACACATTACCCTCCGTAGTCGGGTAAAAGACACATTCAATAGCGGGTCCTGCCTAAGGCGTTGAGGGGAAGTGTATGATTATGTACTTATTAACCCCCTTCCCCCCCCTCGCCACATCGCGTGAACTAACTTACTCTTAGCCGGTGTTACCCCCTCCCCCTAGAACAAGATGGGCAATGGAACAGGAGTCTAGTTCTTTTATGGGGTTTAAAAGCCTCCAATTCTTTTATCTCTGGTTGTAATTTACTACAACTTTAAGTCACTCTTCTCTTCTCGTCGAAAAATAAGTAAAATATATCAACAAAATGAGTCAGGTCAGAATCGGAATTCCCAAATAGTGCCATCTATTGTTAGATTGAACCAGTTTAATGTTTAAGTTGTGCCTATCACAACGTAGTACAAATAAATTTCCGCTAGAGTTATGACTTCATTAGAAACTTTGTAAAGATATGGAAATTTGATTTAGGAACCTATTATTTTACAACCCCTTGTATAGCTTAATAATAAAAAAAATAATAATACACATTCTAGTACCTATCTTCTGATATTCCAAGTTTTAAAAAACTTCAATATCAAATCGATACTTATAACGCCATCTGTTGATATTTATTTGACCTACATTTCTGTTTCTTCGTGATGAGACCCCGTGCTAGTAGTTATCTTTAATATAAAATTTTAAAAAAATATTTCTTAGATTAAGAATTTGTTAATTTTTGAAAAAATAATTTACTACATTGGAAAAATAATGTTTACTTGTAATCAAATCCTACATACACAGCTTTAAAAAAAAAATAAAGATGAAGAAATTCTTACGTTTTTGAAAAGTTAATTTATCGAATTCCATTTTTTTTTTACCCATAAGACGTATGAAATTTAATGCCACAACATCAAACATATTTAAAATTTCCAGAAATTCCAAACATGGCCGGTACTGAAATCAGAGAGCAAATGTGTTATAACAGTGGACCACCACATCTACAAGGCAGTGAACTGCCGCGAGCGACATCTGTTCGAGCCCTTCTCTGGCAAGAACTCCGGCGCCATGACCACCGTCATACAGGACCTTGTGTTGATCAACGAGAAGAATAAGACTGACTCCGAAGTTATTGATGCACAGCCTATAGGTACGTACAATCATAGCTATAAAGGCAAGGAGTAACTGAGCCCACGTAGGCAAGGAGTAACTGAGCCCACGTAGGCAAGGAGTAACTGAGCCCACGTAGGCAAGGAGTAACTGAGCCCACGTAGGCAAGGAGTAACTGAGCCCACATAAGCAAGGAGTAACTGAGCCCACGTAGGCAAAGAGTAACTGAGCCCACGTAGGCAAAGAGTAACTGAGCCCACGTAGGCAAGGAGTAACTGAGCCCATGTAGGCAAGGAGTAACTTAGTCCACGTAGGCAAGGAGTACCTGAGCCCACGTAGGCAAGGAGTAACTGAGCCCACGTAGGCAAAGAGTAACTGAGCCCACGTAGGCAAGGAGTAACTGAGCCCACGTAGGCAAGGAGTAACTTAGTCCACGTAGGCAAGGAGTAACTGAGCCCACGTAGGCGAGGAGTAACTGAGCCCACATAGGCAAGGAGTAACTGAGCCCACGTAGGCAAGGAGTAACTTAGTCCACGTAGGCAAGGAGTAACTGAGCCCACGTAGGCAAGGAGTAACTGAGCCCACATAGGCAAGGAGTAACTGAGCCCACGTAGGCAAGGAGTAACTTAGTCCACGTAGGCAAGGAGTAACTGAGCCCACGTAGGCAAGGAGTAACTGAGCCCACGTAGGCAAGGAGTAACTGAGCCCACGTAGGCAAGGAGTAACTGAGCCCACGTAGGCAAGGAGTAACTGAGCCCACGTATGCAAAACATTATGACATCTAGACTCTTGAATTTGTATCAAATAGTTGATTCAGAAATATACCTATCACCGTAGTAGTGGTTCCATCACACATTGACATAAAAGGCTGACCGGCTTGCGAAATTGGCTAGTACTAGCGGAACAGAATTAAATATTAAAACTAATTATGTTTAAGGAAATACTGCATAAATTTAAAAATAAATGCTTATATATCGAAATAAATACTATGAATTTTGGAAGGAATATTTTAAAAAAAGGTCAAAATATAAAGGGATATGGTGTAGGTCTATAGTATCGGAGCCTCCTCATATACCGTGGGTTTGCAGCTCTAAGCTTAGCGGTAAACTTGTTGTGATCACACACAGGTAAAGATCTGGAGCCTGGAGTCCCTCAACAAATTTGAGTCAAGTCAAATCAAGTCAAGCCTCTTTTTATGAAATGTCAAAACGACAAGCTCTATAGAAATTGTGTGGAATAGGAATCTATGTCGTCATAAGTTTATATAGTCTAATCATTACTTTTAGTCTTCGTTTTCACGCTTTTAAATTCAAAAACATGTTAAATTGTAAAAGAACACTTATTTTTAGAGAATTTTAGGATCTACTATTACCTGATTAGTATAAAATAATTTACTTTTATTGTGGTACTACCCAATTGTGATACTTGTGGAATTCTGGGTGTGGCACTGGTGGAAAAGCACCCTTAAAGTTAATCTTGAATTTGTATCTGTTACTTTTGTTTCTTATTTTAATGCTAATCGATTTGTTCAATCAGAATGGTAATCGAAAATCGATGCCGCCCAATAGCGTCTACATTGATACTTCGCTAGTAATCGAATTAGACATCTGTCAAAAAGGATTTTGTATTTGAAACGGAGTATAATGAGTTTTTTCCCTTCCAGCTTGGGCAATAATACCTAGGAGGTCGAACCTACTTCACCATCACGTCCCCTACGTAGGTGATAACACAGGCGGTCTGAAACCCGCAAGGGACGTACTTAAACTGTTGTGCAGGTAAGTCCTATCACATAGTACATTCCTTTTAGTAATTTTGTAGGCATTTCTTCCAATAACTTTATTTGCATGAAAGAAAAGATTGAACTTTAGACCCTGTATGCGTAGGCCTAAAGTCCTAGTAGATATAGATGGTTGCCTCTTTCTATAAAATAAATTTCCATTTGTTAATAATTAAATAAGCCCTTAATTTGATAAACTTTCGCGATTTGTACACATTATTAAAATATATATATTACGGGTCTTAATCGCGTGAATAATTTAAGGTTAAATACCTTGTTTTTTGCCCGACGTTTCGACCGTATTGCAACGGCCGTGGTCACGGAAAGACTGGCCGTTGCAATACGGTCGAAACGTCGGGCAAAAAACAAGGTATTTAACCTTAAATTATTCACGCGATTAAGACCCGTAATATATGTATTTTAATTTGTTTAGTTTAGGGGGACAGTTCTAATTTTTTTTTGATAATAAATATATACGACGACAATTGTTTATTATACGGGAATTAACGCGCATTGTTTACCTTAAAATTCACTGCGACAGTCCGCTTGTGACCACGGCCGGTGCAACCTGGTCGAAACATCAAGCAATTTGCGTTAATTCCCGTATAATAAATAGTTATAGTTCATGCAACGCGAGATTTTAAATGTTAGTATATACGACTATATTCAAGTTGACTGTGTTGAATTGTTGTTGCTGGTTCTGTACATTACCACCTTATTTTTGATTGAAACTTCGTTTTCATTAAATTAGACTAGAGTAAATTGAACCATAAATTAATTTGTTATCTTCTTCTTTCTCTCTAACCTAACCATCAATAGGGAGAAGAAACCAAAAATTATGTTTTCCAACTAATTAAGCCTCTCTTTAACATCAAAATAATTTGTATTAACGTACGTAGGGAAACTATGTGGAACATAAATCTAACTCCTTTCTTTTTAAATAAGCTGCAGCGTTAAGTGGGTAATCTTACGATTCAAATAAGATATAAGTTTTCTTAGTCACCCAAAAAGTCTCAAGTCGCCATGAATTATTGTGCGCTTTGCGATGTCTCATCTGTATTTAATAGTAATTATCTCAATATTCCCAAAGCAATCCTAATTCCGCGACTGATTCCTTTCAAAATTGTATGACATGATGTAGGTCTAGTGGTTAGTGACCCTGACTGCTAAGCCGGAGGTCGTAGGTTCTATCCCCACCCAGGGTAAAACTTTGTGTGATGTGCATGATGGTTTATTCTGTGTCTAGGTGTTATTTATCTATAATATATATGTAATTAAAAATATATAAGTATGTTTATCAGTTGTCTGGTTACTAAAGTACAAGCTCTGCTTAGTTTGGGATCAGATGACGTCATGTGAGTTGTGCCAAGATATTATATAAATGCAGGTCTTTTGACGAAATTACTTTCTTGGTATCATAATACCAAAATCAAAAGTTATTTCCTCTAAGAGACCTATATTTTCTAATCACGTTTTTTTTTTTGCCAGGGTGAAAGACACAACAGCAGAAAACCACGCATCTAACGTAGACGCTAAGATGGACAGCAGTTCTACCGTAGGTCTATGGGGCCGGCTGGTGAGGTCTGCTAGACCTCTTGACTACCCAGCTTTATCGCAACTACTAGCACGGGCTCCTACTATTTGTAATGCTGCGACGTAAGTACCTTGGAAAAGAGATTACGATATGATAACTACGCGTTTAACGTAGACGCTAAGATAGACAGAGGTCTTGCAGACAGGCTGTCTGCAAGACCTCTCGGCTATCCATGAGTTTTAATTTTTTAGTTAAACATCTCTGGTATTATGATACAAACCCTGTGTTTATGACATACATACAAATCACCATTGTCACTTTTATGTAATAGGGTATTTTACTCTATTTGAAAGAATGGTTTAAATGTTAATTTCCTAATAAAAAGCCACAGAAATTAATATTTTGGCAAAATAAACACACTTTCCTGCTATAAAAATACATTAAAATTTAAACAGTTTTTACCGCGAAACCCTGTCAGCCATATTCATTACGTCATATTGGCACAGACCAATCAAATTGGTGTTAGTCGGCGTCAAATACAGTGTCGACAATGCCATCTATGCTGACTATAAGCCAATTTACCATTATTTATATTTCGTGGGCACTAGGTGGCGCTACTTTCTATGCGCATTTTTTTCTACCACTATTTGTATGACAGTTTCAGAGACAGGACTGGCAGATGACAGCTAATTAGTTTTGCCTATATTACGTCACACGATGGCGGCTCGTATTTCACGTCACGTGATATACAGATGAAAAATACCAAATTTTAAATTATGTAACTAGAAATCAGAATATCTGTACTTATTTGTACATCAATTTTATTTATTTCCATTTTTTGCACAGCTATTGTTTGAACGCGGAGTATATTAAAGCATTTTCTGCCAGTCAACCTTAGGGTGATGTAGAGATAAAAATAGAAGTAGGTGCAGTAAACTTGTTCTCAGGTAAACTATATATTATTGAACAAAACGTGAAAACGAAATAATAATATAAATACCTACACACTTACATACAAATAAATATACAAACATACATACCATATAGTTACAAATTGTAACGTCATAACTCAACTGGTTCTTCAAAGAATAAAGTACAACCTTCGTCTTCTTTAATTTTTATCGAATTACATATTATATGGTTTATGGTACCGAAACTACCTAATTATCAAGTATATTTGTTTATTTAATTGGGGCTGACGAAAACTGTGTTTAAACTTAATAAACTTAATCAGGCATAGGTTAAATATAGCGCTAGATACAGCATAATCTCTGTTATACTAGACACACCATATATTAGAGAGCTTAAGTAATAATAAAAAATCTTTATTCACTTAAGAAGCAAAATACTACATTTGTGAAAGTTTTTTCTACATTTACATGTAATGCCTGTTCGCAAACAATAGTTAAAGCCGGAGAAAAGAACAGGCAATATTTACAATGTTTCTTTGTTTATAAACTGTATATGTAGGTAAGGTGCTACCAACATTATACAAAAGTAAAATAGTACAATGGTTAACTTTAAACCTTTGTTTTAATGAATCAATGATCTCTAACGGCCGGTTTCAATAATCTAACTGACGATGGTGTTGGGTACTAGAGGTAGAATTTTGACATATTTTGTATGGAGCTTATGTCAAATATATACCTCTAGTAGCCAAAACCATCGTTAGTTAGATTATTGAGACCGGCCGTAAGACCATAATATTTACCCAATCCTTCTACTATGTAAAGGACCAATAAAACTCTTCTCTTTCCCTACATGTTCCACAAAATTATTTATTACAAAAAATAATCACCATTTTTTTATCCACAGCAAACACATCCTAGATGCCTTACCCTATATCGCAAGCCCTGGATCCGTAGAGCTGATCAAGGACAAGATAATGAGAAACGCAGTGGATAGTGAGACCAGACATGAGTGGCTCATGTCTATGGCTATGATACCCAGGTTAGTGGATACCTACCATTGACTTATGACCTGGGGGTCAATTCACGTATTTAAAGCAGTTGCAGTTAAGTTTCGATTAAAACGGACATTTTTGTATTTTTGTAACTTTGGGATCTATCTCTAATACGCTTGCGTCAAGTATGCGTCTCGAGAGCGCAATAACGACATTCTAGTATAGTGCGCAAGCGTATTTGAGGTCGATTCTAAAGTTACAAGAATACGAAAATGGCTATTTTATTCGAAACTTAACTGCAACTGTACTGCTTTACTGTACCCCTTATTCACAATAAATTATTTAACGTTTTAAGTAGCGAATGTTTTGTCTTCTTCTATTCAATTTTTTTTAAGTGTAATGAAAAACAAGACAAAACATTCGCTAGTTAAAATGCTCTTAACAGACGTTTTACGAGCATTTTATCTAGCGAATGTTTTCTATAGTATGACCATTAGTGCTGTGCACTCCCTGAGGTATGCGCGCGGTGAGACGGGGGGGTTAGAATCGGCTGCTGCGCTGTCAGTGCGCCGTCAACGCTTGTGACGGCAGGTAGTGTTATTTGTATCGGACTGTCTATGTCAGACGCACACGAGATAAATATTCAAAGATGGGTCGTGCGTTATCTCGTGATATGAAGACTGTCATTTTTAAGGTGGCTGAATATTTTAAGAAAAGAAAAGCAGACAAAGAAAGCTTTGAATTTAAAAATGACGTGAATATTGCTAAAATCGTTGCGGAGGCTACGGGATACAGCAAAAGAACCGTACATAATGTGATTTCTGCGGGCTATTTATCAATTGAAAATTCAAGCCAATTAAAATTTCAATCGCCAAAAAAACCAAAAGTTCTAAAGAAAAAACACGTTGTGGATGATTTTGACCTTGGAGTTATCAGAAGAAAAATTCATCAGTTTTACGAAGTTGAAAAAAAAATACCAAGTGTCCGTAAGTTACTATCAAGTTTGAGACAGGATGGCATATTGAATTGTGGACGGGAATATTTAAGACAGCTTTTACACAAAATGGGCTACCGTTACAAAAAATGCAAATCAAAGAGACATCTCCTTATAGAGCAGCCTAATATTACAGTGTGGCGGAAAAAATATCTTACACAAATCAGAAATTACAGAACGGAAAACCGAAACATATATTTTCTTGATGAAACATACATCAACGCCAGTCACCATGCCAGCAAATGTTGGCAATCATCGTCAGAACCCGGTATTCATGCTGATATTGGGAAAGGACGGCGACTAGTAATACTCCACGCTGGGTGTCGAAATGGCTTAGTGGATGATACATTGACTATATTCAAATCCGATGCTAGAACCGGTGACTATCATGGAGATATGAGCGGACCTACTTTTTATAAGTGGGTAGATGAAAAGTTAAAAGATAAGTTGCTGCCGAATTCTGTGGTTGTAATGGACAACGCGTCTTACCACAGCGTTCAGATTGAGAAGAAACCAACTATATCAAGCCTCAAAAGTGAAATGCAGAACTGGTTGCTACGCCATAATGTAGAATTTTCAGGAACCATGTCAAAGGCTCAACTGCTACTTCTTATCAAAAATACACAAAAAGAACCCGTGTATAGAATTGACGAACTCCTGAAAGCCAGTGGACACACTGTTCTGCGTTTACCTCCGTACCATCCAGATTTAAATCCAATCGAGTTGGTCTGGGCTGATATTAAAAACAACATAGCCCAAAACTATATTAATTCTTCTCTAGACGAAAAGATAATCTTATTGGATAAATTGTTTTCGGAATTCACGGCGGAAAAATGGCAGAAATGCGACGATCATGTCCAGAAAAATGAAAATGATTACTGGAGTCGCGATAGTAGGTTCGATAATGTTATCGATTCATTCATAATAAATTTGCAAGACTCTGATTCAAGTTCCGGTGGCGAAGAGGAAGATGAAGATGATGACGAAATGGAAGATGAAGTTGAAACAGAATCTATGTCAGAATAACTTTCGTTAGAATATATAATTGTTTGTAAATATAAAAAATGTTTAATAAAACAAGTCCTGTTGTGAATTATAACTTTCAATTCTTATTTATCACCTGCATATTTTTAATAAAATATGAGTATATTTGGGTTACATTTTAATCAACAAAGTAAGTATATATTACAGATAGATAGCCTCCGACCAACGCAACGTCCCGCCACAAGTCTTGCCTTAGAAATGCAAACTGATATCGTAAGATCTGTCCGACATGTATCGACCTCATGTGAACTCATGCACTTTTTTCTTCGCCCCCCACCTCGCCGTGCATACCTCAGGGAGTGCACAGCACTAATGGCCACACTATAATAGAAAAGTGAAGTAAGGGATCAATTTTATGAGCCTTGGGATGTACTGATAGAAATATAAGTAAGGTATATCAGTAAATTATAACTATAGGATGACATCGTTAATGTTGACAAAGTTCCTTTAAATAAAGATTAAAAAGAAACTAGTTATATTTTTCACCTTCGACATAAAAACAACAAATTTTACGTGTTTGTCAGTCTGTACTGTAGCATCATTGCTCCCAAATGAATGGACCAATTCTAATGCAGATTTATTACTAAAGAGCTGTCAAGAGTATTTTTGGGGCCCCCGAGGGGGCCACGGCCAGGTGTGAGTCACTCATGCGACGGGGGTGGTGATTTTTTTACGACGCCTAACGCAAGTATGAATCGACGTGCGACAGGACTCTGGGAGGAGGAGACGATTGCCTATCAATTGGGTAGATGACTACAATAACAATATTTTTTTTACACTACACAGAAAATGGCATTTGCAAAAATATTCTGGAAAACAATGTTTCTCAACAATTTTACGTTGTCATGAATTTATAAACATCAAAACAAACATTGAAACTACATGATTTGACCATACAAAAGAATGACGTCATTGTTTTGTATTTCATATAAATTAGTACGATGCGCATCGTTTTGATGTTTCTTAAAAAGATTCTGATTTGACTTGACAGTCATCTACCCTATTCTATGGCGAAAGAACCATTTGGTCCATTTGCCGTATGGCAAAGACTTTAAAAAGTCATGAGCCTGGGGTATCCCCTTGGAATCCTTAGTACTAGTATCATCATCATCATCATCATCATCAGCCTATCGCAGTCCACTGCTGGACATAGGCCTCTCCAATTGCACGCCACTTTGTTCTATCTTCGGCTTCTCGCATCCAGCTCCTGCCAGCCGTTTTGCGTAAATCATCACTCCACCTGGTACTAGTATAGTATTATATTATCTGTGCCCTTAGTAATGGATGTATAAACAACGGACAAATGCTAATAGTTTCGCCTTTATTCCAGTTATCCAATCTTACCTTTTTGTTGTAGACCAAAGAAACAAATGTTGGACAGCATGCTGGAGCTACTCCGCCAACAGAAGAACGACAAAGTGATCAGTTTCACTGTGTCTTCTATGGTACATTCGTATTGTAAACACAGCGGCAAGGACCGTAAGTAATGTCACTTTTAGAAAAACACTGTAGTTACTGTTTTTAAACTTTAGCTATTTTTATTCATCTATACTAATATTAGAAAGCTAAAGAGTTTGTTTGTTTGTTTGTTTGAACGCGATAATTGGAACTACTGATCCGAATAGAAAAATTATTTCACCGTTGCCATCATTTATCTACTCTTTGTGTAGTGTCCTTTGTGGGAATCGAACCCACAGTGTCGACTCTCGATAATAGTCGACACGTGAACACGATCGGTGCAATTAGATCGAAATGTTGGAATATATATCTAATTAGCTGACCCGCGCAACTTCGTCTGCGTAAATTTTCCCCGTTTTTGCAACATTTGTCATTGCTGCTCCGCTCCTATTGGTCGTAGCGTAATGTTATATAGCCTTCCTCGATAAATGGGCTATCCAACAGTAAAAGAAATTTTAAATTGGGATCACTAGTTCCTAAGATTACCGCGTTCAAACAAACAAACTCTTCAGTTTTATAATATTAGTATAGATGTTGTGAGTAACAGTGTACGATTAATTTTTTTTTTCTTATGTAAGAACTATCAAGACACCATCCTAACCCCTTTTTCAGAAAAAATATGTTATGTTCGTTCCCCCACCCTAAATCGTCTTACGTAATAAATGAATGGTGTCTAAATGTAATTTACAGTTCGCGAGTGTTGTGAGGAAGACACGCCCATGGCTATTATGGAGGAGTTCCAAAATATCGTCAAAGAAGTTGCTACCAAAGGAGTTATTAAGACCAGAGATGATAGAAACAAGGTAATATATATTTTTTGCTACTATGTGAAACATACAGTTTTGCCTTAAATTTGGAGTCTCACAAGGAAGCATTTTAGGTCTTTTATTTTTCCTTGTATAAATGACATACCTGCAGAGACAACATGTAGATTATGTTATAATGTAAAAGGTTAGGGCAATTCTCATAGTGAACCCACTTTTAACACAAGCCATTGAGCTTAGCTGGAGGGGTTAACAGGATTGCTAGTAATGTGTGACTCACCATCGTTCATTGCTAGTTTTCTTTATAAAAAAAATAATAAATTTTCGACCTCCAGCTTAGCAGTCAGGGTCACAAACCACTGACTGAGACCTGCAGGCCATATATATATATTTTTTTGTTTACTAGATAATAATAGCAACGAAAGCCTTAGGCAACATTGGCGGGTTCAAGCAAGAGTTCGCAGATGTCCTACTGAACATAATAGGAGATAACTTGATGCCTATACCGGTCAGGTTGAGTGCTGTCGACGCGTTTAGAAGAACGCCTTGTACTGAGTCTCGGTAAGTTGTGATTAAGATTTTTGTTTCTTTTTACATTTTATAAACTAGAAACGTGTATTTAGTGTGTTCAATTTGAACTTTATTGCCAGGATGTTAGGGTTTTTAATAATGTGGCATAAAATGATTTTTTAGCACTCCTTGGTTGTAACGGAATTTATCACTTCAATTGGCTTAAGAATATTTTTTAAAATTTTCACACATATTGAATATATGCAATAATTTCATTTTGCTTAGAGCTAATATTTTCCCTAAAATGATAAATAACGTACAGTACTCCCAAATTAATAATGCACATGCAGATCTTCGCTAATTGTCGTATTCCCGGAAACACTCGAATCATGGAATCGTAAGAGCCCTAAACAAGGCATTTGCATTTTGCACCTTGTTTAAAAGAGATAGGAGTCAATATCATGTGTGCACAATCGAAAACAAATCGGGCGTTCGGCAGCTGTCGCCGGTCAGCGAAATGTCTGTCAGTCGTCTTTATATATTGGTAGTGACTGCACGTGTTCTCTATTTGTGGAAATATATAGAGCTGCTATTACACACCCTTCTTGGTAAATATAATTTCAACATTAATTAGCTTATTCAGATTTAAATAGTATATTTTGAAAAAAGGAAAATAAATAACATATTTCACGTTTTTTTAATATTAAAAAAATAAAATACCTACATTAAATACATATTAAGTACTAGAAAAACATTTAAAAAATGAGATTTATTTAAATTAAATAAATAGATAAACATGCATAAAAAATATATACCTAACTCTGCCCATGCCATTTTCTTTCAGACGAATTCTTCCAAAATGGATAAATTTAAACGTGGAAAACCGCTTAATTCACAAGCACGGCAAATGGTATTTAATGTGTACCTTTATTTCTTAAATGAAGCCAATGTTTTCAACAGAGACCATGATGGTTATTTTAAAAAAATTCAAGACCGTGTTACAAAAGCTACAGGAATTTCGCGACGAACTTTGAGTAATATCTTAAACGAAAAAAAACATAATCAATCAAAGAAATTTTCTACACCGAAAAAAGGAAGACCTAAAAGTAGATTTCGGCTGGTACTTGATGATTTCGACTACTGTGTTATTCGTAATATGATATACAATTTTCAATTGACGCTGAAAGAACTCCCAACTGTAAATAATTTAAGAATAAAGTTGATCGAAGCTATTAATTTCAAAGGCTGTGCCGAGACTTTAAGGTTGATCTTGAAAGACATGGGGTTTAGGTTTCTGAAAACTGATAATAACAGACAATTACTTATGGAAAAACATGATATACGCCTAAAAAGGATCAAATATCTCAGAGAAATACAACAGCTGAGGAGTTCTGGTAGAAACATAGTATTTATGGACGAGTCGTATGTGCACACATCACATACTAAGGGTAAAACTTGGCAAGATAGCAACAAAAAAGGTATCAAACAACCCATTTCCAAAGGAGAGCGAATAATTATTGTACACGCAGGCAATGAAAAAGGCTTCGTCCCAGGGGCTCTAATGTTACATAAATGTGTCGACTCAGAAGGTGACTATCATAAAGAAATAAACGCGGAACGTTATCAAACTTGGCTACGCAATCAATTGATTCCCAACTTGCCTCCTAATAGTGTGTTGGTAATAGACAACGCCCCATATCATAATAAGCTGTCTGTGAAACCACCAAACTCAAACACATCTAAACCACAAATGACAGCTTGGTTACAACAACACAACATTCCGCATGACCCAAAGAAACTGAAACCCGATTTGTATAAAATTATACAAAGATACAAAGAAAATTACACAGAATTTGCCATTGACCGTATAATGGAGGAACATGGGCATAAAATTATACGATTGCCACCATATCATCCCGATTTTAACCCTATTGAAAATATTTGGTCCCAAATAAAGCAACACGTGGCCAAGAGAAATATTGCAATGACTGTGACGTCAGTTAAAGATGCTATATTAGAAAAAATCAATAAAATAGGACCAGAAGAATGGAAAAAAGTTTCTGATCATGCGGTTCAATGCGAAGATGAATATAGAAAATTTGAGCCAAGAATCGATAGTTATTCCGATAAACTGATTATTTACACAGGTGATAGCAGTGAGGAAAGTGTAAATGAACAAGAGCATAATGAAACTTCTGATGAATCTGCGATGTCGGGAATAGAGGTCTTCCTCGATTCTGATTAATTTTTTTATAATTGTATTATTTTTCTGGAATGATTAGTGCTGTAAACAAATTTGAACTGAGATTTTGATTATATTTTATGTAAACCTCTATTTGAAAACGTTTTTTTCTCCTTCTAATAAAACCTTATGTTATTTAAACCTTTTCCTCCATAATTACACCAACTTCGGTAAGACACTTGAAAACTAATCACTCCAACAATGATTGTAGCGTTTTCGCTATTTACTTACATGGAATTATCGAATCAAATTTCGTTACAGGTAAATCAAATCTGTTTTAGCACAAAACACATAATATATAAAATTAGGCATAGAGAAATTGCTCTTAACCACTCTATATAAATATCGTCTTTCGACGCTCGGGTAATACGACCGTTGCCGAACAATGACGAAGATTTCCGAAGATTTCTATGCGCATTATTACTTTTGGAGTACTGTACGAAATGTACCAGCTGACCTATGTGAAAAATAAAGCTGTTGGAGGCACAATAGTGTTTATCGAGAGTCATTTATGTCTTCGACAGCATGATATTATATATGTAGGGGATCTTGTTCAGTATATTTTTTGCGCAGGTGGTATTTTTATTTAATACTTTTAGTGGTTGTAGGATGTAACCCATTCAAAACTAACTTTTATCACAGCTATTGCCAAGTATTATAATTTGAAAAAAGAACTGCTGCTAGTCATAATCATGTTATACCTTTTCGAAATGAGATGAGCCCTTTAATTTGACACCCATATTGCTATATTCGAAAAAACTTTTTTTTCACACCTCTCTTTTTGACATCTCACAGCCGTTTGAATAAGCGACTTCTCATCTGATGTTAGAAAAAGCAAACATAGCGATTGCTTTTTCTAAAGTCAATTATCTAATAACACTTGGGCGGTCAAGACAAATCTAACGACGTCTTAATCGTTTAAATCCGTCTAATGGTTTAAAATATATGAGATAACGAATATTATACATACAAGATATTGGCGAAATACATAACCCTTACTTGCAGTCGGGTAAAAAATGAATAATCACCCGATTATCAAAATTTACACAACTTACTTAAGTTTTAAATTTAAAAAAAAAAGCCTCGAAGTTTATAGGCAGCTATTTTCAATTAAATCAATAAATACAATCATATTAAACACAACAAAAATACAATATAATAAAATTACTCTATAATAACAAAAAAGTACTAAAAAGAACGAAAATTGTACGTTGATAAACTTTCACGATTTGTACACATTATAAAAACTCGCACTTCACGGAGGCGAAGCTGGTGTGTCAACGCGGAGTCTACCCGTGACCACGGCCATTGCAATACGGTCGAAACGTCGGGCAATAAACAAGGTATTTTACCTTAAATTATTCACGCGATTATGACCCGTAGCATATTTATTTTTATTGAATTGTACTTGTTTACATTATACTCATTTTTTTTCTGTCTTGTTACAGTGAATATTTCCTAGAGACATTCAGGGCGGACTACATGAACATCGAAGTAAGACTGGCGTCATACCTACAAGTTATGAAATGCCCAGACTTGGGAACATTGAGGAAGCTATTCCATACGTTGAGGCATGAGAAAGTTAATCAAGGTAACAGTTTACTAATAGGGAACATGTAATTACATCCTTCTATTAAAATCACTGACTTCTACAGTACTATGTATGGAGTACCCTTTACAAAGTTACAGCAATTTCAAATGCCGAAACAAATACTTTGCTATGAACTTTTTAGAACATTTTAGATCTCACTGAAACCAGCACTGACTCCAGTAGCAATACTGGAGAGGCAGCACAATGCTGAGTGAGATCCAATTGTTTTACACACACGTCAATTATTTTTTTAAGTATTGTAAATAAGATTTCCATATATGCACTGTGTAAAAAATAAACGTTTTTCTTTTGTTTCTTTCTTCGAACTTTTTGTCCCTTAGGGCGTTTTCGCACGAGGTACGACATGACACGATTTACAAAACGCAGTACACACGAACTGTCGTTTGGACGTTTTCCCACGAGCGACTATTTCAGCATCGACGCTGCAGTCATGTTAACACTTTTCAATCAAAACAATAAATTGAAGTGCCGTGTCGCGCGGTCCATCGCGTCTCGCCGTGTACAAGTTCATACAGGTTCTGAATAGTGGCTATATCGTCACCATAAAAACCGGGCAAGTGCATGTTGGGCCACGCACAATGTAAGGTTCCGTAGTCCCCCCCACCCATCGGAATAAAACGGCTTAAAAAGTGGGTTATAACCCACTTCATACTTACAACATTATATCTCCTTAAAGATATTTTTCAATGGAATTTATACGAAAATTTTGTTACTTCACATTTGATCAACTATTACTCGTAACCTTGTAAAGCCTTAGCTGTGCTAGTTTTCCTTTTAATTTTACTATACATACTACTACCGTGAAATTTTTCATAACCCAATATCAACTATTTAGCTGGCAGGGGGGAGGGACACTTGACTCTAACAAAAAAATTGCACTTTAAAGCTTAATATTTTACAAACGTATCCCTAAGTCTAAAAATTGTCTTTCCGTATATAGGGGAGGTAGGTACCCTAAAATATATTTTTTTACAAGATTTAATTCTTTTTTTTTGTTGGTGTAAGTAATATGTGTATCCATGCACAATTGCGACCTTCTAGCACTAACAGTCTCTGAGCAAAGGTGCGGACGGACCGACTATAAGGGTTCCGTTTTGCCATTTTGGCTACGAAACCCTAAAAACATAAAACGTAGCATCTAACGTCATAGCAAATTGTCGAAAGAATACGTGTATGCTATGCCGTGTCGTCGCGTGAGTAAACAGTTCATAGAAATGTATGATGCCCGGAGTCGTCACCGCGTTTTGTCGTATCGTGTCGTGCATTGTGGTAAAACGCCCGACAAAATATATGGCCATTTGATTTTAACAACTGACCGTCCAAATGTCAAAATCGAAGTCTTGTTGGTGACGGTGGTAGCGTGTCCAGTGTACGTATACGTACGCGAGAGGTCACTGATTTGAATACTTAAATGAAAATACTCTTTTAGCTACAACATTTGTATGGAGTCACCTGAAGAACCTAGGTGAATCCTCGTTACCATCGCGTGTGGAAATCCAGGGTCTCCTCACTGGCAACCAGATCCCGCATCTAGAAGACAGTCCAGACTTCAGGATGTACAGCAGGAACTACGAACAGAGTGTTTTCTTTGATCAGTATAATGCTGGTAAGTTGGTCTTCTGCGTGAATTTTTGACGCGACGTTTTTTTTGAAAATAAATAAGTAGATACGTTTTAGGGTTACGTAGCCGGAATAGCGAACCTTTATATTTATTTTTAAAACTCATTGGATGTGAGTTTTGTGTCGCGGTAGACTTTACAAACATACTAATCAAAGACAGTCATAAATCTATACTATATTATAAATCTCAAGAGTTTGTTTGTTTATTTGAACGCGATAATCTCAGGAAGTACTGATCCGAATTTAATAATTATTTCACAGTTAGATAGCCCATTTATTGAGGAAGGCTATATTTCATAGGATTATCAATATAAATAGAAGTTTGTTTACAATAAAAAGAAGTGTAGGGTAAGGGACTTCTAGCAGAAAACCAACAGGATGAAAAAACTTGTTATTAATATAATCATAAATAATATCCCGCGCAACTTTTTCTGCGTAAATTTTCCTCGTTTTTGCAACATTTCTCATTGCTGCTTCCCACTATTAGTCGTAGCGTGATGTTATAGCCTATAGCCTTCCTCGATAAATGGGCTATCCAACAGTAAAATATTTTTTCAATTCGGATCAGTAGTTCCTGAGATTACCGACAACAAACAAACAAACTCTTTAGCTTTATAATATTAGTATAGATAAAGAACCTCCGATATAAAGTAAAATAAAATAATGACTTACCAATGATAAAGTTGTCGAAGTGATGTGAAACTATATAGTTGTTGAACACGTTGAAATAAACAAACAAATTCTTCAGCTTTATAATATTTTAATATTGATTTAGTAGGTTTGTGAACAGGTCGTAATGTTTTTTTTTCTTGTCGCGATTTTAGTATTAAAAACCGGGGAAAATTGATGCAGAAGAAGTTGCGAGGGTCAACTAGTAGCTCATAATATAAGCTACTAGTTGACCCTCGCAACTATTTTATTTATTAACTTCAAATTTATTAAAACCATACGGTGCATTCCACAGGTGGTAACTACGAAGCTAACGTGATATTCTCACCCGATTCGTACATCCCTCGATCCATGTCGGTCAACTTGACGGTTGACATGTTTGGCGAATCCATCAACTTGTTCGAGGTAAGACTTCCTATTTTTGAGCCGATGTTCTCCCTCTTTCAGAGTGAAATAAATAGCCATACTGTACGTCGTGACAGAAATCGGGAGAGTACACTTAGATCTTTGTACACAATTGTGCAGGCGTGGATCCAGAACTATGTTCGGGAGGGGGGGGAGGCAACATGTGACCCAACCGGCCATGTGTAGGTTCATTTGATTCAAAACCGGTACACCACTGCCGAAAGGGGGGGCAATTGCCAAAAACACACCGGGAAAGTGTCAAAATTCTTCAAAAAAAAGATCTTTCATTCGAGTCTAGGCTCTGGAATTGTGCACTATAATATCTCCTGCATAATTGGCTAGTGCTAGTCTGTTAGTTACTGTTTGTCTAGATTAGTCGCCGCGTCCAAAATCATTTGGAAGAATTTTATGCTGTGATGAGATGATAATATAATACTATTTCCAAAATTTGCCAGATGAAAGCCCGAGCCGAAGGTTTCGAGCGTTACTTCGAAGGTATATTCGGCAACAATGGACCACTAAACAAGAACAAAATGACGGACAAACTGAACAATTTGCGTGTGTTCCGGTCCGCTAACGAAGCTGATGATGTTAGAGAGAAGATTGACGACTTGGAGTATAAGAATGAAGCTTTGAAACATAGGTGAGTGACGTTACGTGAATACGTAGTCTTGGGTAGCCCGTTTTTATAATTATTAGCTAATAAAGCTAGTCGCCTGCGTAGCTTTTGAATTATAAGATTTACATCTACCAATACTAATATTAAGTATGTGAAAGTTTATAGATGAATGTTCTGGCTCTAGATGAAATTTGGCACAGAGATAGATTATTGTTTGGAAAGCTATTTTATATCTCGGAAAATTACGATTTTCGTGGTATAGCTCCATTTTTTCTATTAAAATGTCTATGCGAACGAAGTCGCGGGTAATAGCAACATAACAATAAAAACCTGTCTGAGAGTCGATGTCCCTGAGGACTGCCATACAACTTGTAACAGTATGGTTCGACCAAATTTCACCACCGAATAATCTATATCATAAGTAAATTTGCGCATTTATTCCTCTCTGTCTATCACATAATAAATGCGCAAATTTACTAATAAATATATAAATAAAATAATAAAAAATAATAATATTTTTTATTTACAAGTAACACGACTTATTGGGTTAGTAACAATATTTTTTATTCCTATGTTAATGTTCCTATTTTAATGCAATAACACTTACAATTTCAATTTCGGCGGCCTCTGTGGCGCGGTGGGAGTGTGTCCGACTGCTACGCAAGAGGTCGTGGGTTTGATTTCCACACGGGACACCGCTTTGTGTGATCCACAAATTGTTGTTTCGAGTCTAGGTGTACTCTGTGTGCGTGAATTGAATGTTTGTAAAGTCCCCCGCGACACAGGGCTTGTACCATACTGCGGGAGTCGTCTTTTTTAAAAAACTAAAAAGAAACAAAAATAACTCGTCTATAATCTAAGATTTTATTCACAGGTTTCCTATGGCAGAACTAGGTATTAAAGTATTTGGAAACGAGATCTCATATTGGAACGCCGAGGGCGACGAGGAAATTATGAAGACGTTATCACGAATGAATCCACAACTACAAATATTGGAAATATTGTCTGGCAAGGTATGTTATTGTTTAATCTTGTTTCTGTATGAAGAAGTGGAAAGACTAATACTGCGACATCATAATTTGTTAAAATGCTCTCTGTAACGAAGCAATAACAAAACCCGTGATAGTTCTTTAACTACCGACTAGATGGCGCTGCGAGGGCCCAACTGGCGAGCATCAAGGGATAGAGAAATTTGAGGTCTAGTAACATAGTCCAGATAGGTGGTTCGCTTCAGGCCCCGGTCTGGCTACGGAAGTCTTGGGTTCGATTCCTGAGTCTGGACTTCAAATTTTTCTATCTTTCAATAATGCAATTATTGTATTTGTAAAGTAATTGGCAAGAAATGCCTATAAAAATTACTTCGAAGTGGAAATATTCAGATTATCAAACAGTTCTAGTATTACTTACTAGCTGTCCCGCGCAACTTCGTCTGCGTAAATTTTCCCCGTTTTTGCAACATTTCTCATTGCTCTCCGCTCCTATTTGTCGTAGCGTGATGTTATATAGCCTATAGCCTTCCTCGATAAATGGCCTATCCAACAGTGAAATAATTTTTCAATTCGGATCAGTTGTTCCTGAGTTTACTGCGTTCAAACAAACTCTTCAGCTTAATAATATTAGTATAGATTACTGCGCTGTTATTTTAACTATCACTCTTTAATTTATAGTAGGTACATTAAAACCACGAGTTAGAGATGCTACACATATTCGGACCGGCACACAACGTCATCTGATCCCAAATTAAGCAGAGCTTGTACTATGGCAACCAGACAACTGATAAACATACTTATATATTTCTAAATACATACACATTATAGATTAATTACACTCAGACGTAGAATAAACCATCGTGCTCATCACATAAATTCGATCGAACCCACGACCTCTTGCGTAGCAGTCGGATACACTCCCACCGCGCCACAGAGGCACGGGGTGAACGTTCAGGAAAAAAGCCCTTCGGCAGAGCCACGGGTTAAACTACCCGAACGGCGCTTACGTAGTTGTTAACGCTTGTAGCTTCCCTTATAAGAGATACAGAGACGGAGATAGGAGAGACTTTAGTGACCTGGAGGGTTAGACAAGGTACATTCGTTCCGTGTCAAATTCGATAAAGCCGTACTAAACGTTCGCAAAAAAAAAATGTCTATGGTCTCCACCGCAAACGTCAAATTCTATAGGTACTATAATCAAACCTCGACTAAAGTCAAATCAGTCTCTTTTTAAGAAACGTCAAAAACGAGCCGCTCTGTACAAATTTGTATGGAATGCTAGCATATGACGTCACGTTTTCTATGGTCAAATTATTTACTTTCAGTGTTTCTCTTAACGATTAAAAAATTAAGTAACACATTAAATTAATAAATGAACATATATTTTGGAACAATTTGTGACATATTTTTACCTGGTTATTTTAAAATATTTTATTTTGATAGTAGTCAAATACCCAATTATTTTCCAATAACGACATCGCTTTTCGAATGTGACTTTGTCTAGACCCACCGTTACTCTAGTGACTAGTGGTTAGTGACCCTGACTGCTAAGCCAGAGGTCGGAGGATCATATCCTGCTCAAAATAAAACTAATATTTATAATTATTGTCCCTTTCTAGGAAATCTCATACAACAAAGCGTCCCTATTCCTGGACACGACATTCTCAGTACCCACGGGCTGCGGTCTGCCTATGAACATGAACCTGATGGGTACCAGCTACGTGAACACCAACATGTCTGGCACCGTCGTGGACAAGTACTCGCAGTCTGGACACTTGGACTTTGAGGGGAAGTTGAGACCCAGGTAATTTAGAAACATAATAAATCAGCATTTCCCTCGGTTTCGTCCGCGTAATGTTTGAACGCCAATCTCAACTCCTTGGGGGTGAATTTTTAATTAAATGTAATTTTTGGTAACGTCTTAATAAATAACTGCGTGCACAATTTTAGCACAAATCACCAGTTTTTGATGCCGTGTGGTGCCGGCTTAAGAATAGTACCACCCCATCTTTTCCCGTGGGTGTCGTCAAGGCGACTAAGGGATTTCACTCCGGAGGACGGGCAGCAGCGTCCTCTGCGTACTTAAAGCCTTACTGCGATCGCCAACCCGCTCGCCAAGCGTGGCGATTATGGCAATTACCCCCAGGATCTACTGGGGAGACCCGTGCCCAGCAGTGGGCCATCATATGGGTTGATATGTATGTATGTATGTGACCAGTTTTTGACGTAACAACGTCTTATAATTCGATGGAGCTGGCTGAACGCACGAAAAAAATGTGACGTGACTCGTGAGGCGTTACCTCGCTCTGAAGCGTTCCATTTAAGTGCACGCGAGAGCGCGGAACGATTTTTTTTAAGATAACTAGCAATGTGGGATTCCCTGATTTTGGAACATTTTTCATTGCTGCTCCGCTCCCATTGGTCGTAGCGTTATGTTATATAGCCTATAGTCTTCCTTGACAAATGGGCTGTCTATCAGTAAAATATTTTTTCAATTCGAACCAATAGTTCCTGAGATTATCGCGACCCTCCAATTAAGCTCAAAGACTTGTGTTAGGAGTGGGTTAACGTCAGTAGTAAACTGTATCAAAATCCGTTGCTTGGTTTAGAAGATCATCAGATAAGCGTACAGACGCGGAAAGCGAGATTATTTTAAACCATGTAAGGAAGTATTATATGTTATTGTATAATGTTATACACTTGAAACTGCCGCCTAACCTCATTTTGTTTTTTTTAAAAAATCGTAATTTTATATTTTTTTTAGTATGTATTAATTTGACGTTTTTAAATAATCATTAACCTGATTTTACGAAATGAAGATATTTGAGTTTGAGTTTATTATTGTGTATGTGTTGTGTGTAGCGTGGCAGTGAACATAGCCGCGACGATGAGCGTGTCTGCGGGCGGGCTGGCGGCCAGCGGCGCGCGCGTCAACTGGCGCCTCTACACCGCCACCGCCGTGGAAGCCAAGCTCACTGTCAGAGGCCTGCAGAAGATACGGCTCGATCTGTCGCTGCCTATTGACAAGCAGGAGATATTTGCTGCCAAGTTTGTTATTTACTATCATTTTGATCACAATAATCCCTTTTCTACTTTTATAAAATTATAAAGAACTAGAATTTTAAAGATTTTTATGGTGCGAAGAAAAAGTTTTAAGAATCTTTCACTGAAGGAGGGAGCGGCTAAAGTAGTAAGATGCGCGTCACTATATAATGAGCTGATATTTAGTGGAAGTACTCAGCAGCTTGTGATGTCGTCGTCCCCCCCCCCCCCCCGCCCTTCCCACTATGGTAATCTGCCGCGCTCCAGCACATCTAAAAATACATTACTAGACTCCCCTATTGTAGTACATTAAAAATATTTTAGAAAGAAAAATTGAACTAAATTAAGGCTTTGTCTGTTTTTTTATTTAGTTTAAAATTTCGTAAATAGATTATTTACTTTATTGCAGTTTTTGATAAAATATTATATAAGGTATTATAACTTAAATACTGCTACAAGTTATTAAAAATCGATTTAATATAAAAACGATAAGTACGGCTTGAACTTATACTACTTACTACCCCAAAATTAATTAGCTGTCATGTTTTCTAATTTCTCATCTTTCTTCCTTGTCGTGTAAAAGATCACCAGTGCTATAAGAGGTTTACGAGGGAACTTACGCACTGACCGTTATTCATAACGCACCTATAAACTAGAATAAAATCCAACCAAGTTTAATAGTGAACCTGAGTTCCCGATTTTTTTAAAGGTGTCCGTAAAACAAAAACGGATTACAGTAACATACGATTTATGTACAGATCCGAGCTAATAATACTCCACGGTGCCAAAGAGAAACAACAGCAAGGGTTAAATCAGAACAGAATAGAACGTAACACGTGCAGTTGGAGCACATTCGACAAAGCTATTGGTATCAAAATGTGCGCTTCTTATCAGGTACGTTGTAAAATGCAATTATTGTATTAATAAACTATGTTGTCTATGTCTTAGGAATTAATACTATTTACACTCCTATCAATGTGATCACAGAAAACAAGTACAAATTTGTCTTACTATACTCTATTTTATAACTATTATAACTTACGTTAACAATACCGGATGGTACTGGCTTAATAATAGTACCACCCCCATCTCTTCCCGTGGGTGTGGTCAAAGCGACTAACGGCCGGTCTCAATAATCTATCTATCGATAGATTGCGCTACTAGAGGTATATATTTGACTTAAGCTCCATACAAAGCATGTCAAAATTCTACCTCTTGTAGCTACATCCATTGATAGATAGATTACTAAGACCGGCCGTAAGGAATGTAACACCGTGCGGCGGGCAGCAGCGTTCGAGGAGTACTTGAAAGCCTTACTGCAATCGCCAAGCGTGGTGATTATGGAAATGACCCCCAGGATCTATAATAAGTAGGTTTTGCTAGGGAGACCCATGCCCAGCAGTGGGACATCATATGGGTTGATATGTGTAACTACGGCACGTTTCACTTCAAAGAGATATTTTCATCTGTATCTTTAGACCTTGGTCCATTACTACTCAATCGATGATGGAATGAATCTAGTACCTTGCTCCTTATTAATGTATTTTATTGTACAGTTTATGGTATTTTACTTAGAACTTTATTGCCGTCGGTTGATAATTTTACTTAGGTATTATTTAAGAAAACGATTTACTTTTGTGGCAATTTTTTTTTGTGCGTGATAAATTATGGCCATTTTTTTCTTTCTTTTCAAAACACGTATTATTCATTAATTAGTAGTACTTTGGCCAATTTTTAAGCACATTTCTGAACCATTTTTTTTACATTGTAAGTGGATGCTCCTACTATATTGTACCTACAGATTGAGGTTGTTATATTTAATATATTGTGTTCCTCTTTTAATATTTTTTATCTCTTGTTTTTGCATTAATCCTCTAATATGGTGTATAATATAATGGTGGCAGCACCTTACCTACATATACAGTTTATAAACAAAGAAAAGAAATTGGCAATTTGAAAAGAGTGGCCTCGAGTTTTTATTGCCTCATTCTTTTCTCCGGCTTTACCTATTGTTTGCGAACAGGCATTACATGTACGTGTAGAAACGACTTTCACTAGTGTAGTATTTTGCTTCCTAAGTGCATTAAGAATTTTTGATTTGATTGAGTTTTATAGCCTCCGTAAACTAAACTAAATAAATACACTTCTTTCACGCATTCGGAACATCTTTATTAATGCCAATAGACTCGTAGGCATATAGGTACAAATACAACCTAGCATCCTTATAATTTGTGTATTTGTCACAAGCACTGTTCTAACTGAATGGTTATTTGAAGCGACGTTAACCCATTAGTAAGACATCGGATTCGCAATCGAGAGGTAACGAGTTCGATTACCACTTATTATACCAACGACGACGAGAGCCTAATCCTAATACTAGCAATTATGCTAGTAATGTGCGACCCACATTGCTAGTTATCTTTTTAAAATGTATTTTTGGTTTTTTGTATTTGTATGTGTATAATATCAATAATTTATTTGACTTCAAAATTCATTACAATTTAAAACAAATCGACTGAATAATATTGTAGTAAGTTCTTAAGGTCTAAATAAAAGAGCAGGTTGCATACTGTTCTCCTAGCTAGGCTATGAAATAGCCTATGATAAGGAGAAACAACGCCATGATCATTCATCAATGTTAATGTTGATAAACTATAAGCGATTTGTACACATTATACAATTACGAAGACGACTTATACTACGGGTCTTAACCGCGTGAATAATTTAAGGTAAAATACTTTGTTTATTGCCCGACGTTTCGACCGTATTGGAGGTCTACCTGTGACCACGGCCGTTACAATACAAGTCGAAACGTAAATTATTCACGCGATTAAGACTAGTAGTATATATCATTTTTAATATTCATCAATGTTCCAGTTCCCGAACATGACAAATCTCCGCAACGCCCCGTACTTCCTAATGAGTGGTCCGGCGAAGTACATCCTTTCATTAGAGAAGGCAGATCCCACAGCTAACTCTTACGCGTTCGAGTACAAATGGGACAAGAATGAAACTGCTGACGTTGTTAGCTTCTCTTTTGATACACCGGATAGTAAAGTAAGTGATATATTTTAATTTCGGAATACCTGCTTCTCAAAATTTAAGGTCCTTAAACAACAGATTTGCAATTTATAGCCTTAAACGTCATTACTACAAACATTCTTGACTTACAGCCGTTTCAATATTCTATCTTTCGATTGATTTGGCTACTAAATATATATAATGTTTGACTGCCTATGTAGCGCGGTGGGAGGATTCGATTTCCACACGGGACACCACTTTGTATGATCCGCAAATTGTTGTTCCGAGTCTGGGTGAAATTTCTGTCCGTGAATTGTATGTTTGTAAAGTCCCCCGCAACACAGTGCTCGTATCATACTGCGAGAGTCACAACATAAGCTCCATACAAAGTATTTCAAAATTATATCTTTAGTAGCCAAATTCATCTATAGATAGATTATCAAAAACTGTCGTTATTGACATTAAAAAGTTGATAGACGTCGTATTTTGTTAATTCTTTGAATCATCTAAATGCAGTTAGTAGTTCCGAATTTTAAATATTTATTTTAATTTATGACATTATAATATTTTTTCTCCTAACTCTCTAGTTTGCATTAAACCAGAGAATTATATAGATAGATATTGTACATTTAGTTGTAAATGATTTAAATTTATCGATAAAAAAATCACAATTATCGATATTTGTGCTGACAACTATCGATAATTATGATAAATTTCCAACACATTGTCTAGCAGCAGCCACGTCAGTTTGTCACATGCCATAGAAATCAAACTATATTTTGATAAAACTTTATTCAACCTTCCAATGTGACATCATAATGCAGAAACGCATCACTCACGCAACGAAAACGCATATACCTAGTACGAAACAACATTTACTTTCCAGGAAAAACGCATGATTAACGCAGTCCTATCAATCTCAAACACGACAAGTTCAGCATTACTTGTCCTACAATCAGAAAAGAGTACATTAAAAGCTAAAGCGATGTATCGAAACCTACCTACAGATAAGTCTTTATCGGCTAGTTTGGATGTAGACGGTAGAAAACAATTCGATACTGTGATGTCTCTGACCAGGCATGATATTAAATATGGGTATGTGATGGTGCCTCATGCTTATTGGGTCGTCGATAATGAACGGGTTGCTGAGTTGTCTGGTAAGTTGCGTATTATTACATAAATGACAAATTAGAAATGTTAAGTAAAGTCACCCGCGACACAGGGCTTGTACCCTAATATCGGAGCCGTCATTAAAATAGAATGAAATGCTGTACAAATTTTGTAATGTATATTAAAAGTATAATAAGACAGATATTTTCAAAATACTGTTTTTTCCGACATTCCATATTCAAATAGACCCAGTTAGTGATCTCATTGGATCTTGTTGAAAACCAGCGCCAGGTGCATACATGCGCCCGGCATCAAGCTGAACTGGGTACCTATTTTTGGTACAGCCCCGAGACGCCCATTTTCTAGTGATATTCTAAAGATAATTTTGTATTATTATTAATGTTTATTATTATTACTAATATTTATTATTGCTATTAATTATTTTTGTTATTAAGTCTGTAATTGAATTGCAATGAAATATTTATTCTTTCATCTCGTGTGCTTTGCACCAAATAAATGTATTTTCTTTCTTTTTTTTAAATACATATATCATATTTTTTGTTTCGACTTTTGATGTAACGTTAAGAAACAGAAATAGAGGTTTATTTATTTATACAAATTCTGAGACTCATTCAGGCATACTTAATAAAGTAACTATTGAATTAACCTAGTCTCTCACTAAAATATATCACCCTTACAATATTAATAATAAATAAGAATTGTTATCTAAAAACATATCTTTTTTTTTTATAATAATACCGATTATAATACCGATTTGTGACAATGGAGCATTATCGCAAATCGGTGTATTACATTAGTAAAAAATTGTGTAATAGTGAACATAAACAACATTACCCCACATTTAACTCCTCACCTTTTCCTACAGGCGTAATTAAAGTCAAAACAAAAGGCAGCGTCACACAAAGCGATATAGAAGTCGAATTCCAAACAAGACAGTTGGCAAGTCACCTTACCGGCTACTACACCATCAACGGACCAACCCACGGGGCGAAGTTACACTTCGACTATCAGTTCTATAAAAGTCCTAAGCAATCTATTAAAATAGAAGGGATTTATAGTGAAAAGGCTGGCGGTTATAGGCATGATTTATATGGAGATCTTTCTATGCAGTTTACGGCGTATCCTGGTTATGATTTCTATGCTGTTTTGAGGAATATTGTAAGTGGATTTGATTTTTGTTTTTATTTATTTATCAATGTGTTGTTAAAAAAGTGTGAAAGTAAATTCTTGCTATTTCGCGGGAAACCCCCAGGTCTATGCTTGATATAAACAGACAGACAACGATACGAACAGTCAATGATTAAGAAGTAAAATCTCCACTAGGCATGATATATAATAGTTTGTGACAATCTAGTGAAGTTAGTTTTGGACGCATTTTATGATTTTTCATACGTTAAACGTGGAACTGTGAAAATGTAGAGAGCTGAGTTTGTCATTTTGCACAACTCGAAATGAGCAATTCTCTCGCAACGAATTTTTAAAGACAGTTTTGTTTTTTAAGTTTTTTTACAAGGGAATATACTTTTTTTTTTAAAGTCGTTTTACGGACGTTTACGGATAACGTCATAAGAAAACATTGATGACATTGTATAAATAACCATGGCTGTGACAACTTGAGTGGATCCTGTACACAGCGGCACAGCATACATTCCCGCCCGATTTTTGCACATTTTAATAATTATTTACGTAATGAATTATATTAAAAATCAAACATAATTCTAACGTGATAAAGTTTATAAAAAAAAATATTCCATACAAGTTTGCATCACATGCATATTCCCTGTTGTTTATTACAAAACCCCCTCGTAAATCGACTAGTATTTGTTGCATTATTTCTACTCTTCAACCCACAAACACCGTTAATCTAGCTAGAAATTATTTATGATGGATCTGTTTTCTTTTTCAGAAAACCCAAAGTCACGTAGACATAGGTTTCAATGTATCATCATCGAGAGATAACAAATTAGACCCAGCGTTCACGTTCGGGTTCCAACGAGCCGAGCGGCTCAGCGGCATGAAGCTTGACACGCAGCTCACCTTATACAGACCCAGGCTTATTGATATGAGGTTTCAGTTTGAAGGGGTGAGTGTTTAACATCACAGTTTTTTAGTGTAATGGTCTCCTAACCGATGTTGAATACGGCAGCCTATCTAATCAGAGACTAGCCAACTGCGCAGGAGATATTATAGTGTATAAGTGTGTGTGCAGACGCAAGTGCACTCTCTATTCCCTCACTCTCATAGTTCGTTGGGACAGAAAAAAAACCGAAGAGAGATTAGGCGCAGGAGCGACGGCTGAATGTGCTCTCTGAGGCATGGGGGGATGTGAGAATATTCGAAATCGGTCACCCATCTATGGACCGACAGTGATAACGTTGCTTAACCCCGCACATATGTCGATGTGCCCGGACACCACTGATTCAGAGCCCCCCCCCCCCCCATGTTAAATTATACATATTATAATAACTTGTCCTGACTAACTGATTCATAAACGCACAGACTAAACCGCTCGATACTTCACTATTATTTACCTTTACGTGATATTACATCATGAGAATGAACAGCGATCATAAATGAGTATTCGACCGTAAATCTTTTATTCTAATCCTATGATGTGATGAAAATTATTAATATATGACTGCCTTTGTGGCGCGGTGCAAGTGTATCCAACTGCTACGCAAGAGGTCGTGGGTTCGATCCCAGGATAAAACTTTGTGTGATGAGCACGATGGTTTATTCTGTGTCTGGGTGTTATTTATCTATATTATGTATGTATATAGAAATATATAAATATGTTAATCGGTTGTCTGGTTTCCATAGTACAAGCTCTGCTTAGTTTGGGATCAGATAGCTTTGTGTGAGTTGTCCCAAGATTTATCATTATTATTATTATGTTTATGGTCAATTTTGTGAGGTTATGCCGCAGTCCAGTCTCTTTGTCTATACATAGAGACTTCAACTGCGCCATAACCCCACTAAATTGACCACTGAAAGAGACAGCGTGACTATGCGGCTAGTACCTATCTTTTTTCTGTAATTTCAAAGTCACATGTCGCAGACATAAAAGTCTGTGACGTGGAATAATCAGATTTCTAGAAAGAGACCAGCGGGTCAATTTACGTATTTAAAGCAGTGCAGTTGCAGTTCAGTTGCAGTTAAGTTTCGATTGAAACAGCCATTTTCGTATTCTTGTAACTTTGGGATCGATCTCAAATACGCTTGCGTTCGATTGAAACAGCCATTTTCGTATTCTTGTAACTTTGGGATCGATCTCAAATACGCTTGCGTCAAGTTTGCGTCTCGAGAGCGCAATAACGACGTTCTAGTACGGTGCGCAAGCATTTTTGAGATCGATCCTAAAGTTACAAGAGTACAATAATGGCCGTTTTAATCGAAACTGAACTGTAACTGCACTGCTTTAAATACTTGAATTGTCCGCCTGTCCGCACAATTGGGTAGATGACTACAATAACAATAAATTATTTTACACTATACAGGAAATAGCATTTGCAAAAATATTCCGGAAAACAATGTTTCTCTACAATTTTACGTTGTCATGAATTTATAAACATCAAAACAAACATTGAAACTACATGATTTGACTATACAAAAGAATGACGTCATTGTTTTGTATTTCATATAAATTAGTACGAGGCGCATCGTTTTGACGTTTCTTAAAAAGATACTGGTTTGACTTGACAGTCATCTACCCTATTGTTTGTCTCTCTCACGCTTTGCAGCATATATTTACTTAATACCTCACCTGAAAAACGCACAGTCCAGTCTCTATGAGTGATGATTCTAACGAATACCAACAAATAAAGAAATATTTGTTTTGATTATAAACGTTTGTCAACAGATCGGACCGAAGTACACAGCCATAGCTCGTCTAAACTTCAACCCTAGATCTAGAGAGATCGTTATATCTGGGTACTTGTTCTACCCGCCCGGCACTCAGTTGTATTTGGACGCAGAATTGAACATGACGCTGCCCACTTTGCATCCGTGCGTTATCAAAACGAAGGTTCATGAGAAACAACCTAATGAATTTCAGGTAAGATTTTTTTTTAATTGATAGGGCCCTTTCAACTTCATCTGCGCAATAAATTGCGATTTAAAACATTCTTTACTAACTATTCTCATTGCCAAATATAAAAAAGCTGTTTAGGAGGATTTGCAACTTCGTTTTACAACATTTTTCATTGCTGCTCCGCTCCTATTGGTCGTAGCGTGATGTTATATTGCCTATAACCTTCCTCGATAAAAGGGCTTTTCAACACTAAAATATTTTTTCAATTCGAAGCAGAGATTATCGCGTTCAAGCGAGCAAACAAACTTTTCATTTTTATAGGTATAATATTACTGGTTGACCCGGCAAACTTAGTACCGCCTCTTTTTTGTAAATCGGGTTCAATTATTGTGAATCTAAACCATTCTCGAATCCACTGGAACACGCACACAAAAAAAACCGGTCAAGCACAAGCACAGAAGAATATATACATACATACATAAAGATGGATAGACTAAAGTAATCAATAATCCCTGTACCCGACAAATGATATTATAATTTTGTCTTAGAAGCCAATTAGAAGCAGAAGAAAATTATAATATCACTTGTCGGGTACATGTACACAATAATTGCATTTTTGAAAGAACAAAAATTTGAAGTCCAAACCATCGGCTGGTTGGCGCAAGCGAGGGCCTGACTCTTTTTTAGTTTAAATGGTTCAATTCCTGCCCCGATTCGGCATACGAAAGTGCCGGCTTCAAAAAAGTAATTGGCAAGAAATGCATATAAAAATTACTATAAAAAAATGTCTCGTCTGGTTTTCAGATGGGCAAAAGTCGATGTTCTACGTCTTCCGTATTAATATAGGTTTCTGTCTATCAAACGCGATCATAGAAATTAAAAATTCCTTGGTAAATTCTGCGATAATCATTTATCACTAGATAGACTTCATCTATTATTAAGAAGAAAAAAAGTAAATTTCAAAAAGTTATTCGTGGCCCATGAGGGGATCGAACCCGCGACCTTCGCGTTATTAGCACGACGCTCTAACCAACTGAGCTAATGGGCCGATGCATATCGTGTCGAAATTTAACATTGCAATCTCTCAGATGTTTATTAATAACTGATATCGAAATTGATATGAATATACTAGGATTAAAATTGTCCAGTGTAGATATTTAAAATTTGTATCTATCTGCGGCACTCTAGCATTGGCTGCGCGGATTACTATATTCTAGTGACGTAAATCTATCACACCGTGCCGTGTTGCGGGTTCGATCTCCACACGTGATAAAATTTGTGTGATTCGCACAGTCACACACATTTAGTTACACACAGAGTCTTAACTGATTATAACAAATAGTCAGTTAAGACTCGAGACACATTATGTAGTCTTAAACTAGTAATTCGTAAAATTCGAAAAATTTAGCATAAGTTTCGTTACGTACAACAAAAATAACAATCTTATATTAAAGTATACTAGCTGACCCGCGCAACTTCGTCTGCGTAAATTTTCCCTTTTTTCTTTTTTTTCCTTTTTTTTTACAACGTTGTCGTAGCGTGATGTTATAACCTATAGCCTTCCTCGATATATGGGCTATCCAACAATAAAATATTTTTTTCAATGCGGCCCAATAGTTCCTGAGATTATCGCGTTCAAACAAACAAACAAACTCTTAGGGGGATAAAAAATAGATGTTGTCCGATTCTCAGACCTACCCATATGCACAAAAAATTTCATCAAAATCGGTCAAGCCGTTTCGGAGGAGTATGGCAACGAAAACTGACACGAGAATTTTATATATTATATAATAACAGTCTTAACCTTAATATACAATGAATTTGAGTTTGCGCGTTATAGTATAGTAATAGGTCCCGGTACTAAAGGTACTGGTTCCGGTCTTACGTTTTATGCTAATATGCTAGTTTCCTAAGGAAACGAAAAAATTAAAGGACTAATTGCTAATTGGTAAATAAAACTAGCATTTAAAGTACCATCAATTAAGTTTCGATTAAATTTTGTTGTTAAATAAGATTCTTTTTATTATTCAAAATAATCAATTTGTACGAGATCTCCATATAAAATCTGCGTTTTGACATTTCTTAAAGAGTTGTTGTTTTGACTAGTTAGAAACTAGATTATTTTAAAATAAATGTTGACAAACTTTCGCGATTTGTACACATTATGAAAAGTACCTGGATGACCGAGCTTTGCTCGGTATTTTCAGGATTCCGTAGCCAAAATGGCAAAAACGGAACGCTTATAGTATAATGGTCTGTTTGTCCGTCCGTATGTCCCAGACATTTTACTCAAAGACGTCTTTTAGTAGCCGCTACTTAGTTTGATAGCTAAATTATAAAAATAAATATTTTTAGACATTTAACAAAATCTGAAAAAAAAATCAGCAAAAATCACCGTGTGACATCATTCGAAATATCTACTTAATAATATTTTTCAATGGCATTTGTACGAAAATTTTGTTACTTCTCATTTGATTAGCTGTTACTCGTAAACTTGTTTTCCTTTTAATTTCATTTTATACGAGTATACTTCTACCGTGAATATTTTCACATACCCAACATCAATTATTTAGCTGGCAGAGGGGGGTGGACACTTGACTCTAACAAAAATTTGTACTTTAAAGCTTAATATTATACAAACGGATCCTTAAACCTAAAAATCGTCTTACCAACCCCTAAACGTTTTTTAAAGGCCTATCTAATGATACCCCACGCGATAAGGGTAGATGAGAAGGTACCAAAAAAAAAGGTTTTTCAAGATTTTATTCTTTCACTTTGTCGGCGTAAGTAATGTGTATCCATGCAAAATTACAGCCTCCTAGCACTAACAATCTCTGAACAAAGGTGCGGACGGACGGACGGGCGAAACTTTAAGGGTTCCGTTTTGCCATTTTGACTACGGAACCCTATAAAAACGGGCGAAAGCATGTCGGACCATGCTCAGTGTAGAGTTTCGGAGCCGTAGCCGTATGAAAAAATCCGCACCAGCAAAAGAGCGTATGTTCATAGCACGTACGGGCGTACGTGCTATGAACATACGCTCTTTTTGTTTTTGTTGAGAAATGCAGTTTTTCGGCAATAACTCAATGACAGTAAATTGGAAACAATTTTTGTTTAAAGCGCGACCTTTTTCATTTTTTTCGTATTTTTTGACACGGTTCAATCGTTAAGGGGGGGGGGGGGGAGGACACAATTTTTGCAATTTTCTTTCAATGTGTAATAAAAGTTTATTAGAAACCCATGTTTTTAAAAGACCTGTCGAATGATGTGCCACCCGCTGAAGTTTGCTAAAAAAAATGTTTCAGCTTCTGTTACATGTATGGAATGCCCCCTTTAAAATATTAATGTTTATTATTTAGCTATCAAATTAGTTTGATAGCTAAATAATAAACATTAATATTAGCGGCTACTACAAGACAACTTCACCAAATTGAATAGACAGACAGACAGACAGACGGACATGACGAAACTATAAGGATTCCGTTTTAGCCATTTTGGCTACGAAATCCTAAAAAGGAAAAAAAAATAACCATCTGGACTCAACCCGGGGTCTTCTGGTTTCGGCCGATGTGCCATGAACATACGCTCTTCTGCTGGTGCAATTATTCAAATCGGATTTTTTCGTACGGCAACGGTTGCGGAACCCTACACTGGCCTTTTTTTTGGTAAATCGTATTTTTTTGGAAATTATATTTAGATAATCAAATGACATACCTACTAATGAAATTTGAATAATATTTTTCGATCTTACCGACATAATAATAAAAAAATATGAAATAATAAAGCACAAAACAAAAAACAAAAATTCAAATCTTAAAATATAATGGGAAAAAATAATCATAAAATAAATATAAAAAGAAAAAAAAACATATGTTTCATTCGGATTCGAACCGGAGTCAGCTGCTTTGTGGATCGCCCTTTCCCACCTAAGCTATTAAAACAATGGAAATCGCGGCGAAATTTACCTTCGTATTCTAATGAGCAGTTTTTTATTGCCTGAAAATACAGATAGAACGACGTTTTTTAAAAATGAAACCTAGCTAGATCGATTTATCACCCCCAAAACCTCCTGCATACAAAATTTTAAAAAAATCGCTGGAGCCGTTGCCGAGATTCGAATTATATATTCATATATATATATACAAGAATTGCTCGTTTAAAGATATAAGATATATATATATTACGGGTCTTAATCACGTGAATAATTTAAGTTAAATATGTTGTTTATTGCCCGACGTTTCGACCGTATTGCAACGGCCGTGATCACGGGTAGACTATAATATGTTGTTTTTTAGGTGAATACTTTCGGAGTGTGGTTCACTGGCGTGGATTTCAATATAGACGCGCTGTACCAGGATCAATCAAAAACAAACATGGCTTCACACAGGTACGTTTATTCATTCCCTCACTTTTACCCATAGCTTATTCCGCGTCGATGTGACCCAGGGACATATAGACTGGGCTGCGCCTACCTTCCAGGTAAAATGTGAGGGAGACAAAACACTAGTGTACGCAGTAGTTGTCTCTTTTTAGAAATCTAATAGAGCACGTCACATGCTTATGTTTGTCATGTCACTTTAATATTACAGAAAGGCGATTGGTATTGGCCGTACAGTCGCGTTGTCTCTTTCTAGAGAGTAGGCGATTTTGTGAGGTTATAGCGCACTATGTCTATGATTGCCATATATTTTTTTTTTTTTTTTTTGGAAAACGAGCAATTGTATTTTTAGCCTTAATTCTAATTCTATCTTACAAATTAAATATATATACAATCCACAGCGTTTCCACGTATTACAATTAGAGTACAGTAAGTATACATTGACGCTAACTAATATAATTTAGATTTTAAGAATACTGATTACAGTGCTTTTAAAAACATTACGGTTAGAGACAAAAACAAATTTTAATAGGGTATTGACCTGAAATCAAATCAGTTTCTCTTTGATAAACGTTTGTGTATTTTGGTTTTTAACCTTGGATATTATGTAAGTAATTATTTTCACAGATTAAAGGCGTTGATAAGCAGCAGCCACTTCAAAAACATAGCAGTGGATGCGAGGTTCACACAAGACAATAGGCAGATCACTTTTATTGGACAGGTAAAATGAATATGATTTACATAGTTTATAATTGAAAATGTAATTCAGTCGCTGGCTCAATACGACATCCAGAAAACTACTGACATACGTACACACAAATTTATATAATTTTACAAGCTACAGGTCTTGATCGCGTAAATATTTTATTAAAAGGCAAAAATACCTTTGTTTTATTGCCCGACGTTTCGACCGTATTGCAACGGCCGTGGTCACTGGTCGGGTAGACTAGTTCAGTTCAACATTGGCGCTGTAAAGCGCAGGTTTTGGAAACTACCCTCACTTGATTTTTATCACTCACTATTACGGAACTATTGGTACTTCGACACACAACACTTACGACATATGCACACTGACGTGTAATGTTTGTTCGTCGGTTTGTACACTTGCTGATCACGGGATTACACGATGTTGACAAACGATATTATTATCCATCTTCTCGGTTGGACGTGTTTTTTTATTTCAACCGCTTCCCTCGCCATCCTGGAGTAAACACGAGAACAGTGTCTTCCCTTTTTATCATAAACAATAAGAAAAATAAGAAAAAGTATCATTGGACAAATTCTTAATTTTAAATATTGGACTGAGCAGTTTAAGATAGAATTAATTTACTCATAAGTGTAACTCTAAAGACTAGATCGTAATTTCAAAAAGGAACCATCTGGACCCACAAAAAGAAAGTCAGGTTAGGCCTGACTGAATAATCTTTCACGTAGGGACCGTACCACAATGAATACGAAATTGAATCCCGAGCGAACTATTTCTTTATTTATTAAGTCTCTAAATTTGACTACACAATTTCTCTATGTTGTTTCGCAGGGAGAATACAACGACGATACATATCGTACGTTGATACGTTACATTTTACTCTCTGAACAAAACTTCACGACTTATGTTGAGGTGGACATCAGCGGTAAAGCCTACAGTGTCAATCTTGACGCGGATCTTAGCAACAATACTAACGTCAATGTGGATATACATTTTGATCAGTGAGTATTTTATACAAGGCATTAAATAGTTTAAAAATGAATCAAAATACTACGACTACAGTACGATCAACGTAACTTGACCGGAATGAAGTTAGGTTTTTATCACTTTCGCGCATGTCATTGAGATGCGACCCTAAAATTACTTACGAAAACGATTAATTATGTTTAATCAATTAAAAATACTAACAACATTTTAATTCAACAATATAAAAACACTATTTAAATGAGTTCATAAAAGTTTAAATTTAGAACAGTTACAGTAAATACTAAAGAAACTTTGAAAAACAATTTCTTTACGAAAATAATCACAAAAAAACATGAGTTAGTAATACTAATTATGACAATGTAATGCGTAATCGCATCTCTAATTCTCTTGGTTTAGTTACCGCCCCGCCCCTCGCTTCCTGTCACCATTTACTTCCAAAAAATGCATCTGCGCAACCACTTGTCGCCTCTTTCAGTCCGGCCTAGTTACGTTGATCCTACTGTACTTCAGTGGCACAATGGGAATATGTCCGATTGCTACGCAAGAGGTCGTGGGTTCGATTCCCACACGGGACACTACTTTGAGTGATCCACTAATTGTTGTTCCGTGTCTAGGTGTACTCTGTGTCCGTGACTTGTATGTTTGTAAATACCCCGCAACACAGGGTTACCTAATGCGGAAGACGTTTAAAAAAAAAAAAGAAAAAAATGCAACCCTAGTGGTTGTTGATATGATGCAATAATGAAACGTAAAATAATTTTGTTTTTTTTGTGGCCATATTTCAATAGCGTGCAATGCATGATTTTAGTTTTACAACCCCCGTGGGAAAGAACATTTTAATTTTTTTTTTTTTTTTTAAATAGATAGACCACAAATATTAGAATCATGCCTATTTAGTATCTTTAATAATTTTGTCTCTGGTCACAAAAACTTTTGTTTATTGACTAACACAATAGTATAGTAGTAGTAAGTTTCGCAAAGTATTTATTAAAATACTTTTTACTTTCTAGCCTGAAACACAGGTTTCAACCTAGTTCAGGCAAATACTTAACTGTGTTATTTGTTATTTATATAAATGTACCCAATGATAAGTTTATTGTACCTTTATTATATATGTTTGAAATCGCATCAAAATCGAACCGACAGTTTTAAAGTTATATCATATTATTTAACGTTTTTTTATGTCAAATGATGACTTTATTAACTGATGATAAAATCTTCGGAGGAAGATTTTATCGATTCCATAGAAAAAAACATAGTTCACGTGCCATTTTTTTAATTGTCTTAGTAACTTTAGGAACACAATTGGCTTTTTTAATTTATTTTTGGATCAAAATAATCGCATCTTCGACTTACTTTTCAACCCAGACTCCGAGATCTTCACTTCTCCTTCCAACGCTGGGCAACAGCAATACAGAAGCGTCTATCAGCGTCCTTCAACTGGGACATGAACCGCGACCCCTCGCAGAAGGTCAGCATCGACATCCAGCTAGACAACAAGGGACCCTGGCACCACGCGGGTCATGTGACCTTGTACTATCCGGGACGAATGCTTAATGGAGACGGAGAGTTTTTGTTGAGAGGTAACTTATGTACTACTAGCTGACCTGCCCAACTTCCTTTTCCTTAATTTTTCCCTGTTTTTGCAAAAAAATTCATTGCTCCAATCCGCTCACATTGGTCGTAGCGTGATTTTATATAGCCTGTAGCCTTCCTCGATAAATGGGCTATCAAACAGTAGAATGATTCTTCAATTCGGGCCAGTAGTTCCTGAGATTATTGCGTTCAAACACACAAACAAACTCTTTAGCTTTATAATATTAGTATACATGATAAGTTTCTTTGCTATTACATAATTTTGGTAGTGTTATACAGATTTTTTGGTATCTACCTACTGTACAAACTATTGATCGAACAACTTTTCTAAAAATGTTCATAAATTTTCGCGATTTGCATACATTATAAAATTATATATACGTTTCGACAGTATTGCAACGACCGTGGTCTACCCGTGACCACGGCCGTTGCAATACGGCAAAGGTATTTTACCTTAAATTATTCACGCGATTAAGACCCGTAGTATATATAATTTTATAACTTTTCTAAATTCCATTCGAGTGTACTACTGTTTAGCCATGTCTTTAAAAAAATATAAGTCCGAATTTTCATCTGACTTCATTTTGTACAAGTCAAAGATTTCTCGAGCTAGTCCTCACATGATATTATAACTAGAATTTTGATCTAACTTACTACAATTTTAGGTTTTATACTTTAAGCTCAAAAACATATCGATTTAGATGTAATAGACTTTATTTAAGGTTCAAGTGGTAAAATGTAATAGACAGACACAGAGGGCTTGTACCTACATACTACGTACTATTCTTTAATATGAACACGTATTTCCGTTTACAACACACACTTTTATCATTACATTACATTTGAATTAGTGTTATTTTTTAAAGATGTAATAAATAAATGTAATAAATTACATTCATCTTTAAAAAATAACACTAATTGAATGTTTCTCAGATTGGTTCTGCCAATGGCACGTCCGCATGGGTTGGTCTAACGACGCGAATGTTCTATGGCGAGTCAAGATGTATTCCGAAGCGCACGACGAGACCGTATACGCTCTGTTGTCCAGTTTGAACACGCCCTTCGCTGGATGGAAGGATACGAGCTTTAATGTTATGTAAGTTGCCAATTTGGACCTTATTACTTTTGTGTTGTGGCCCTTTTACCCGAAATCATTCAGGTTTAGAAATTTACTGACAAGTGCAATAAGTTTTTCGACTGCTGCACATATTATTATTTCGATACCTATACATCAAAGTGTCTTCGTTGTTATAATAATTATTTTTAACAACAGCTATAACTGCCACTAATAAATAACCTCGTGTACCTAATAATTAATAGGTTATTAATGGTAGTTGATGAGACGTTATTAGCGGCGGTAGCCTAATGTCTAAGGCATCGGTCTCGCAATCGTGAGGTCGCAGGTTCGAATCCTACTCACCTACTCATTACACTACCGACGTGTACCCACTCCTAACACAAGTCTTTGAGCTTAGCTGGAGGGGTGAACAAGATTGCTGTGTACTACTACGTACTAATGTGGGACTCAATCCACATTGCTAGTTATCATACTACGTTTTTTTTAAATATATAAATACTTAGTTGTAATCATAAACTTAGAGACTGGACTGCGCCTTCCCTTTTAGATGAGAGAGTCGAATCTATCTCTCTTGCGGCCAGTTGTCTCTGTTTTAGAAATCTGATTTGTCCACGTCACAGGCTATATGTCTATGTCATGTCAATTTGTTACAAAAAAATATTACCGACTTCAAAAATAAATAAAAGGCAACTAAAAAGCAAAAACATAATATCTACCTAGAATAACAAAAACAAATTAACATTTTGAAATTGGTGCCAAGAAATAATTGTACTTGTTTAATTCGGCACCAACTTTAAAATATTTTGAATATTAAAAAAAAGGTTGAAAAACTATTAGGGTTCCTCGTTTACTGCACAACTCTAAAAAGAGGCAGGTATTGGCCGAACAGTCGCGTTATCTCTTTCTTGAGAGTGGTCAATTATGTCAGTTTATGACGCAGTCCAGCCTTAAAATCTATGGTTAATTAAGTACCACAATTCTAATAGGTGGCGTTACCACGACAACCTGCAAGCTATAAACGGTAGTATGAACTGGCAAGAAGACCACCTCGCGTTCAACCTGCTCGCCGACTATCTATTCAAGACCAACGAGTTCTACGGAGAGATCAACGCGGTTGTCAACTCTACTATACCTACTTTACCTAAGGCCGCCGCTATTGCCAAACATAGAGTTATTTGGAAGAAGAGTGCTGATACTCTACTTAGTTTTCAGGTACATTCAGAACAATAGATTTTATAACCATGTCAGACGTGTTAACTAAAATTATAGAATAAAACCCTGAACCCCTTCTGTAAACATGTTAAATAATGTAATTGTGTTTTTTTTTTATTTTGACATAATACAACATGAAACAGAAAGGTAAAGTCAAATTCAAGGCTCGTTATTTATATTTATAAATATAAATAACGAGCCTTATAATAAACCATAACCATATGTTGAATGTCAAGCTCCAGGGGTGGGATTCTGGTGGTCTTGACTAATAAAATAAAACTGCTTCTTGATTTGGAAGACTATAATTAGGTAGCTGGTAGGTACAGATGGCCGATGCGTGCGCGCGTGGTAGGAAGCGGTGAGCGAGTGTCTGCGGTGAGGCGCGGAGCGGGGAGCGGGCGGCCAACCGTGGCTGTAGAACCGGTCCGCCGAAGACTCGCTCGGCGCGCCGCGATGTGACGTAGGAACAGATTCCCCGGGTAGAAGTACTTTGAAGCCGCTGGAGACGCTGAAGACTTCAAAGAGTGATAAACCTTAAATAGGGAGAGCGCAAATATTATTGTAGGCACGGGTAATAGTGCCTTTTTTCGTTCGAATGTCGGCCACTCTGTTAAGACCGTCAGATCCTGGCCTGACGGCGGTTATTCTGCCCAGTAGCCATAGAAGAGGGGGCAAGTTGGCGTCCCTCACTGAGACCATGGCTCCGGTCTTTAGGTCCGCCCCGGTTGTCTGCCATTTTGTCCGCTGCTGCAGAAGAGAGACGTATTCGTTAGAAAAACGCTGCCAAAAGTGTTGCCTCAGTTTTTCTATACGGTCGAAGCGCTGTAGTTGACTGATGTTCTTGTCTATGATTTGCGGACGAGGAAATGAAGTGAGCGTTCGTCCGATAAGGAAGTGTGAAGGTGACAGATATGAAAGATCGGAAGGATCTGTGGATAGAGGTGTTATAGGTCTAGAATTTAAAATAGCCTCCACTTGGATGAGACACGTTGCGAGCTCTTCGTACGTTAAGTGGGTTAAGCCTATGACTTTACGCAATAAATGTTTGGTAGACTTAACTGCTGCCTCCCAAATGCCACCAAAATGTGGGCTATATACAGGTATAAATTTGAACTCTATGCCCTGATTTGTAATGTCTGACTCTATGTCGTCAGACGAAGCTTGCAAGAATCGTGACAGTTCATTAAAAGCTCCTACAAAGGTGGTGCCGTTGTCGGAATAGACGCGCCGAGGTTTGCCCCGACGGCTGATGAAGCGACTGAAGGCCGCTAGAAACGCCTCTTTAGTGAGATCAGAGACCAACTCTAGGTGAACGGCTCTGACTGCGAAGCACACAAAAACACAAATATAAGATTTAATTAATTTACAACCTCTGCCCTTGCGGTCGGCTATAAGCACTGGCCCAGCGTAATCGAGACCTGTATTTAAGAAAGGGAACTCTAGCTGGATCCTATCGCTAGGCAGGTTCCCCATTATGACCTGGATTGGCTGCGCCTTAAAGCGAGTACAGCGAACACAATTACGAACTGTTTGTTTGGCTAGATTCTTGCCTGCTAGAGGCCAGTAGGTAAGTCTGATGTGTGCCAGAAGTAATTGAGGTCCTGCATGTAAGAGTGTTTTGTGCTCCTTTTGGAATATAATTTTTGTAAGATGATGCTTACTACACAGTAGGATAGGATGCTTAACGTCATAACTGTAGTTTTTGAAGTTTGTTTGTATGCTAAAGTTTCAAGTAAATCAGCTCGGTTAGATAAAAATTTTGTAAAGTCTACTAATTTTGGAAATGATTTAGAACTATTTTTATGTTCTTCCCACTCACGGTCAGTCACGGGATCTAGTTTTTTCGACATCATAAAAATGATTAAGGTGTCCCAGTGTTGAGTAGGTTGCCCAAGAGTGTCAAGCGCCCTTAAATTTTTGTTTGTTACGTCAATCATGTTACGTAAGGAGCTAGATGATTCTTTTTGAATAGTATTGAAGTTAAATAACTCTTGTAAATGATTATTAATGAGAAGGATTTCATTGTTGTATCTCTCAGTTAATAACTGCCAAGCCATATTGTAATTATCTGCTTTGAAGTCAATACTTCCAATAACTAAAGACGCGCTGCCAGTTAAAGCTGCGCGTAAGTAATGGAATTTGTTTATTGACTGTATACTGTCGTTTGTATGAATTAAAGAAATATACGTATCTCGAAACTCGAGCCAGTGCTGATAGTCCCCGTTGAAGTGAGGTAAGTCTATCTTTGGTAGACGGACAAAGTCGTGCTTGCATCTAGAACCATGACCGGGGCTGATGTCATCAGAGATGGCGGATGGGAGCGCGGGCGAAGCGGGACGCGCGGGGGCAAGTAATGCCTTCGCGTGGCCCACCTGCGCATAGTACTGCGACTCAAATTGTTCCCGCTCGGTGTACACGACATCGGTTTCCTCCGACAACAGCTCCAATTCCGTCTGTAACACGTCGAAATCCTTATATAAGATTGCCATAAGATCAAGACGGCATTGCAATTCTAAGCGTTGGAAAGAATTTAAATCGCTTATAGGCAGTAATTTAATGAAACTAGAGAAATGTGTTAACTTTGCTTTAAGGCTGCCACGCTTCTTCACCAGTTCCCTCAACTTAGCGTCAGACATAATTATGATTAAGATGAAATAAAGATCTAACGTGCAAATAAGGCGAAAGAAAAGTAGAAATGAAGTGCGTCAAGCAAAATATAATGGGATAAATAAACAGCTGTGCGTAGCTAACGGTATCTCACAGCTGATCCGTATGCGACGTGCTAAGCGAGAAACCGCATTAAGCGAGAGATAACATAGGCATAGCTACACAATGAGGTGCAATAAAAATAAAAATGCTGCTTTATTACATTCAACGCATTAAGTAGGTAAACAAGTTATAACATTTTTTGAATGAAATAGATATTTATGATCATAACAAATAAATATTCGTATGATTAAAAGATTAAAGTAATTAAGATAAGTTAAATAGGCTCGCATGAAGAGATCACTATGCCTGATCCGTGAAGCACTATTTTAAATTCCTGGAAATAAGCAATAGAAGCGGAGCGTTCGCTCACGGCTCCGCCCGCGTGTATATCGGTTATCACGATAAAGAAGACTATTATATGTCCCTCCCCGGGACACGGTTTAGCAGTTTTAGCTTTAAAACTTAATACAGACAGACACACTGCCACTCGTTTATTTATAAGATTCTGTTAGGAAAATAAAAATATCTATGAAAATAAAAATATAATAATTCAACTGCCTCGGTGAAAGTGTGTCCGACTCCTACATAAAAGGTCATGGGTTCGATTCCCACACGGGACATCACTTTGCGTGATCCACAAATTGTTGTTCCGAGTCTGGGTGTACTTTGTGTCCGTGACTTGTATATTTGTAAAGTCCCCCGCGACACAACTTGTACCCTACTGTGGGAGTCGTATTTTATAAAGCTTTTAAAGTTAGCATAGTTGGTGCATAATTATATTGTCCGTTATTAAAAGACTACACCTTTCTGGTGCATGTTGTATACGCTCATTTAGTACATATTTCAGTGCGCATGCGATATAAGCGAAAAAAATATTTTTTATTTTCTTTATTATTTTTAACGCGGGGTTACTTCTTGAAGTTTGTCACCTTGTATAGACAATATATCCCATTGACGAGAGCGCAAAGGATTCTACATTCATAAGATCGGCGATTAGGCAGATTCAAGATTTGACAGTTACATAAGTAACCTATGTATTTCACAGTACAATGAGGATGGACTCCTGTTGATAAACTCATCGTGGACTATAGACAGAGGACATACAGAGAACAACGTCACCGGCAAGGTTACATTGCTAACGCCCTTCCAGGTTTGTTTTAATCGTTGTTTTTTATGATTTCTTTGTATTAAACTGTAAAAAGTGCCCATTTTCTCCATATTTTACAATTTATTGGTTTTTGGCGTAGACATTTATATGGTTTTAAATGTCTTGACCCGTCGCCTATATTTCACATTATATTTACTACTAGCTGTCCCGCGCAACTTCGTCTGCGTAAATTTTCCCCGTTTTTGCAACATTTATCATTGCCTCTCCTATTGGTCATAGCGTGATGTTATATGCCTATAACCTTCCTCGATTAATGGGCTATCCAACAGTAAAAGAAATATACCAGTAGTTCCTGAGATTATCGCGTTCAAACAAACAAACAAACTCTTCAGCTTTATAATATTAGTATAGATATGTACCCTCCGATGTCATCCAAGGGCCTTTGGCTTACCACTTAGTTTCAATAATTACAAATTTATAAAAATCTTTATTATTAGCCAACATATTATTGCTGTTATAGTAATTACTATAAAATTATTTGAATGACATCCCAACTATTCATCAGATTATTGTTTTTAAACTTTCGCGATTTTTATACATATTAGATATATTTCGGGACTTAATCGCGGGAATTATTTAAAGGTACGAACCTTTGATTTACCCGACGTTTCGATCGAATTGCACCGATCGTGGTCACGGGTCGACTCTAAAAGTCAAGTCGACCCGTGACCACGATCGGTGCAATTCGATAATTCACGAGATTAAGTCCCGAAATATATCTAATATATTCAACAGATGTTTTAATTTAACTTTGTTATATATTCAGTAATAGCTGAGCCACGTAACTTCGTTTGCGTCTATTTTTCCCAGTTCTTGCAACATATTTCATTGATGCTTCGCTTATTTTAGTTGAAGCGTGATGTTATATAGCCTACACTGTGTGCCAAATAACGTGGTTTCCTATTGGTAATAGAATTTTCAAAATCGGTTCAGTAGATCCTGAGATTACCCCCTATAACCTCACAAGCTTTACCTCTTTATAATATTAGTACTGATATAAAATATTACCTTATATATTCCAGGGCTACAAAAAAGGGTACCTCAACACAGCGTTCGTGTTGGGCCACAAGCGTGATATCAACGGTGTCACATATTTAGATCTTGAGGAGAAGTCACTAAAGATTCTTGTTAACGGTATGTATACCATTGCTTAAAATGCTTTTTAAATCCAAACAAATAGGGCGTTAACGTCCTTATTTATGTCTATTTGTGGCATTAAATGTGATTTTTACTGACGTTATAACGTCTTATAAATCGATGTCACGTTATTGATAGGTTGCTAAACAGTCACGTTGTTGCTAAGCAGTTACTTTATTGATGCTTGGTTGCTAAGCAACAGCGAATGGCGATTGCAGCGACATGACATACGATACAATTGGAACTAACGTTATTGATTGGTTGCTAAGCAACGCGAATGGCGATATGTCATCAATGTTTTCTTATGACGTTATCACGTCAAATTATCGTCCGTAAACCGACTTTACGGACAACCATTTTTTGTAGTTTTTAAACTTTCGCGATTTTTATACATATTAGTTATATTTCGGGACTTAATCGCGTGAATTATTTAAAGGTACGAACCTTTTATTTACCCGACGTTAATTCGATCGAAACGTCGGGTAAATAAAAGGTTCGTACCTTTAAATAATTCACGCGATTAAGTCCCGAAATATAACTAACCATTTTTTGGATTAGAAACCTAGTTAAATCGGATAGGTTCTTAATATTTATGTTTAAAGTCCATGCAGTGAAAAACGACTTCTAAATTTAATTCATAAGTATTAAACGAGGTGATTTTGAAATCAGTTAATAAATTGATATGGGATTCAGTACCGTAATCGTAACGTATTACAAACGTTCGTTTTACATTGAAATATTGCCAATTATACTATGCTGTCAAGAAAGTACCGGAAACGATCAATATTACACAAAATCTTAATTTATCCAAATCTATTATGGCCTTCAAAGTATATTCCTTCAGAAACTATAAACTTACGCCATCGAATAATTTAATCAGCAAAGCATTTTTTAAACGCTTTTTCCGGAATTGAGTTCAGTTCTCGCCGAGATTATCTCTCCTTTATGTGTTAACTTCCACCGAATAAAAACGGGTGCCACGAAGTCGTAATTTGAGTTTAGGAAAAAAAATACAAGAATCTGGTTTTTAAGGTGTTTGTTGATTTTTTGGTAAAAAAAAATTAACTATGATGACCTTGTGGGAAAGCGCATTGCATAGCTTAGACAGGTGATAGGTCTAAGCTTTGGCTTAGACCTATCACCGTTCTTAGTTTTTTCAGGAATAAAGAAACTTGAACATTATACTGATGAAATTTGAATAATATTTTTCGATCTGACTTACATAATAATAAAAAAAAAATAACCGTTACTCGGACTCGAACTGGGGTCTTCTAGTTTCTGGACCGCCCGATTTCCCACCTGAGCTATAATAACATTGTAGATGGGGAAATTTACCTTGGTATTTTAATTATATTGTAGCAGTTTTTTATTGCTCTCCCTCCGTCTTACGAATTTACTATCAGGTCACGTTTCCTGACGCGGGCTTAACATTTTTTACCCATCCCAAAAAGTGCACAACGCCGCTAAAGAAGTTTTTACTTCAAAAAGAATTTCAGGAAACTCAAGATACAAGCGGGCAAGAGGAGTTATAAATAGACCTAGACTATACTAAAACTCTTGATTATTGTCGTCAGGTCACATGCGGCGTATAACAAACTGCATGCTTGTGGTGAACGTGACGAGTCCAATGGTAGAGTTCCCGCACATGACGGCGCGGTTCGGCTTCATAGAAGCGGACAGACATCTTGTAGCTATAGTCGTCACTACTAACTCTACTACAGGTAAATAGACTATTTTTCTAGGTAAACAAAGACTAATTAGTAAATAAACCTGACATTTAAACTGTCAATAGACTGTCTCTGTGGCGCGGTGGGAGTGTTGTCGACCGCTACGCAAGAGGTCGTGGGTTCGATTCCCACACGGGACACCACATTAAAAAATTAAAAAGTAGGTAAGTCCCAATTAATCATTGATCATGTCATAAAAAGATGTGATTAGACGAGAAAACAATAGTGACGTCATAGACCGCTTGTATGAGATTTGCATAATATAAAATTTGCGTTTTAAAGAATACAGAAGTATTTTTAACTAATCAATTGTTAAATGTAATTCTTATGTGAATGTTTTTATTTTCTTAAAAGAAAAAGCTCACATAAAGTGTCGCAAGGAATTTAACAAACATATAATTGACAGACCATAGACAGAGACTGAAATGAGCGTTCACTTTCAGATATGAAATAAATACAGGCTGCAATGCGTGTGAGAGACAAAACTATAGCGCGGGCAGTAGTTGTCTCTATGTCTTCTGTGTTGTTAAATTACAAACAGGTTTTGGCCGCACAGTTGCGTTTTCTCTTTCTACAGAGTGGTCAACTTTGTGCGGTTATTGCTCAGGCCTGACTCTATGTCTATCTTAGACTTACAACACCAATTTATGTATCATGTAAAGTATAGTCCTGTGTGGAAACCGCCTTTGCTAACAACTCGTAATCGTATTCTGGAGTTAAGGGCGTCTTTGTCGATTATTCTACCATTAAACGGTGATTAGTCCTCTGTTTAAGATCGTATGTCAAAGCTTAAAATTATTATATATTCGTTTTATTATAAACTAGGCTTGTAGAAAGCGATAATCACACTATCACACTTCACACTAATATTATAAAGGCGAAAGTTTGTGAGTGCGTGAGTGTGTATGTTTGTTACTTCTTCACGTCTAAACGGCTGGAGCGATTTTAATAAAATTTGGTATGGAGTTAGCTGACACCCTGGAATAACACATAGGCTTATAAACGGCGGGTCACACCGCGGGGCACAGCTAGTTGAAAATATATTAATAACCAGCTATCGCCCGTGGCTCCGCCCGCGTGGATGTCGATTATCGCGATAAAAACTATCCTATGTCCTTCCCCAGGACTCAAACTATCTCCATACTAAATTTCATCTAAATCGGTTTAGTTGTTTGAGCATGAAAGCGTAACAGACGGACAGAGTTACTTTGACATTTATAATATTAGTATGGATTTAAAAGTTATAAGCCTTAAAACATTAGAATTTCGCCAAAATTGTTGTTAAAATTCTTTAAGCTATGACTTACGCCCTTTGTATCGTATAATCATCGACTAGGGTGCCCTTAAACTATGACTAATATTACTTTTAGGTATTGAGGTACTTCTGAAACTGGTAACACTACAAGACTTCCACGTGTTCGGACATGTTGCCTTACCTATCCAGTATTTGAATCGAGCCATGATCATCGCTAAACGAGCTACAGAAGAGGTAATTTTTTGGTTTAATTAGGGTTCCGTACCCCAAAAGGTAAAAAAAAGGGAACCCTTATAAGATGGCTCTCTTGTCCGGGTGTCTGTCAGTATGTCACCACGGGTTTTCTCAGGAACGGGTAGATCATGTTGAAGTTTATACCAGATACTGAGCTACTCAGACTCTATAGTCACTATTAGGTGTATGAAAATCAATAACATGATCTCGGTCGGCGAGTCCGACTCGCACTTGTCCGATTTTTTTTTATTTGTTTGGTGTAACAAAATCTGTATAAAGTTATAGTTTCGTCATGTCCGTCTGTCTGTCTGTTTGTTCGTCCGTATGTCACAGGCATTTTACTCAAAGACTAAAAGACTACACAAGGAATATTGATTAAGTAAATATTTAACAATCGCTCCGAAACTTGCATAAATTTGTGTGTGTCCCTTACCTTTTGAACCGTGTTACCAAAAAATATTTAAAAAATCAAAAAGGTAGCGCTTTATTTGATTTGTGAGCCTAATAAATAAAATAAAACTTTAAATTAAAAGTATTTCAAAAATGATCGCATATACAGTTATTGAGTTATTGCCGAAAAACTGCGTTTCTCAACAAAAGAGCGTAAGTGCCATGAACTTGCGCTCTTCTGCTGTAACGGGTCCCTACATGGTCCGACATGCTCTTGCCCGGCTTTATGTCATTGCTATTTTTATAAATTGTCATTCCTGTTGCTATTTTTTATATTATTGTATTACTGTATTTTTCTTAGGTGGACTTCCGAGTAGGCTGGGGCAATATGGACTTCGGTTTTACAGGCATTTGGCACTGGCGATCACCTACTAATTTTGTGTATTTATATAAACTGTACACGCCTCTAGAAGGATTCGAAGAAAACGGTCTAGTATTGAAGAATATTTACGGTAATGGACTAGATACTGAAGTATCTATGAGACTGTCTACACATAAGGTAACTGAATATTCGTTGAAGCAAATAGTAACTTAAAGTTCTTACCAATAGGGTTCATATTAATATACAAATGTTAAAAATACGTCGACTGGCCTGTTTGTCTAGTGGTTAGTGACCCTGACTGCTAAGTCATAAGTCGTGGGTTCGATCCCCACCCAGGATAAAACTTTGTGTGATGAGCACGATGGTTAATTCTGTGTGTTATTTATCTATAATATGTATGTATTTAGAAATATATAAGTATGTTTATCAGTTGTCTGGTTTCCATAGTACAAGCTCTGCTTAGTCTGGGATCAGATAACGTTGATTGAGTTGTCCCAAGATATTATTATTACTAAAAATAATGCATTGTCCCAGTGCACAAGGCGAGTGCGTATGACTGTTATGCAAGAGAATTCTAATACCATGGAACATCACTTTATTTAGCAACAAAAGAGGTCGTGGGTTCGATTCCCACACGGACACCACTTTGTGTGAAACACATCGAGACACAGGGCATGGTAGGACTATACAACTGCGGGAGTCGTCTTATAAAAAATAAAAAGATAAATCCCAACTCCCCCTAATACTATCAAAAAATCAAAAAATCAGCCCGCTGAAAAAAAGTTGGAAACAAGATAGCCTTGTTTCATGCAGTTGGTGCATTTTATTAAGTTCACTAGGATTCATTTACGCCTCCGTCTGGTTTATAATTTATTTTTAATTATTCATTTAATTCTTTTTAGTAAAATAAAAACTTTAAATGAAAATTATTTCAAAAAAAAGTTTTTAGTAGTTGTAAGATGTAATAACTGTAAGTATTGAAAAATTAAGTGAAAATGGTTGGTAACTAACTTTAAATCGTAATATATTCTAAACGGTCATTTTAAGTACATATGGTTAAAGATACACCACATGACATAGTTTATTTTTTTCTATATCACAATATGTCGCCTGGCTGACGCCACTTTGAATTTTGATTGCTGCCATGTCTTTAATAAGATTCGCAAGATTAATACATATTCGATTGACATATGAACCATCAAAATGGGTACACGCGTTTGACCTGTATAGTGCAACAAAGGAACACACATACATACAAAGACTGATAAACACATTACTCTCCTTTGCGTCGCGCAATCTTGTAAAATCCATTAATTCATATACTCTATTTCAGTTCGGCATAGCAATTCTACTAAAAGACGACGGCAAAGGTCTGCTAGACGTAATCAAAGACAGGATTGATGGGAAAGTATTGCCTCGGGACGTGGTGATCGAAGATTTTGATACGACCGCCAAGGTTGTGCTTGATACGTTGTACTACCCGACTATTACGTTTAATTCGCATCTTAAGAAGGTTAGTATGTGCTACTGAATAGAGGCGAAGGGTTAAAATTTTCCTTTTTTTTTTGGCGGGAAAAATTCCCCCACCGTCCGGGGAAGACGATGGAGGTAGTGTGGGGTTTGCACCCACTAAAAAACCCGCCGTGTATCGCTCGCCACCTTCGCGAACGGACCGCCGGAATGTGTTATGCCGTCGGCGGCCCGCCCAGTGGCAATGCCCGGACGCGATGTTGTTGCGTTCCGGGCATTTCACACCTACGCGGCCCCCCTGGGTACACACAGGGTGTTGCGCCTCCACGGGAGGCAGCGGGCGGGGCAGATTAGGTTAAAATTTTCCTGAGGTAACCCTATATGAAAATGTATCTTGTTAGAGACGGTTTTTGTACATATTAACTAAATACAATTTAAAGGGAAGCCGAAAAGAATGTTGTTCTAATAACCCTCCGCTACTGATACTAAAGTGTGTTTATGTAATAAATAGTGTGTGATGAATAGTCTGTGACATAATAATATGTCAAACTAACATGATTGAGACATTGTGATGATTTTTATATTTACAATAACGCAAATTTACAATGATAACTGGACATCACTTTGTGTGATCCACAAATTCTTGTTCCGAGTCTGGGTGTACTTTGTGTCCATGACTTGTATGTTTGTAAAGTCCCCCGCGACACAGGGTTTGTAACCTACTGCGGGAATCGTCTTTAAAAAAAATAAGCTAGATTTTCCTACGAAGTATGTTAAAAACTAAATTAAAATAACGCATTATTTACAATTTGATGTGTTGATAATGTTACTTAACATTTAAAAATGGCTGAACAGACTTTCATCACATAGAGCTAAGAACTTTATCCATTAAATCAGCTTTCTAACCAAAACACACATACAGATACTCACTTTTTATTTATATAGAAAAAATATGCAGCCCCAAAAACACCTATTGATTAGGAAAAAAAATGAAAATTGCAAACTGATCAGGACATCTATCGTTTGACTGCCTCTGTGGCGTCGCAAGAGTTCGTAGGTTCGATTCCCACACGGGACACTACTTTGTGTGATCCACAAATTGTTGTTCCAAGTCTAAGTGTACTTTCGTGTCCATGACTTATATGTTTGTAAAGTCTCCCGCGACACGAGGCTTGTAAGCTACTGCGTTTGTCGTCTAAAAAAAAACATTTTCATACCCAAGCCGATGACGATAAGCACCCATAATTTCAAAACTTCAATCATGATAGTTCTTAGTAGCTTAATTTTTCGTAGATAGTTAACTTTTTTTTCTCATCCACTGACTTTTTTTTAAAGTTACATTTTTTTGTTTGTACATGGTATACAACCCACAATGATTTTCATTTGACAACAAAATATGCATTATTGTTTTTAAATTTCGCGGTTCGTACCTTTAAATAATTCACGCAATTAAGTCCCGAAATATATCTAATAAAAATATGCATTTATTTACATATGTAATGTTTGTACACAGTACGTAGGTGGGAGGCTAGAAGACATAGTGGAAGTAAACGCCACACTGTACTTGCCTGACAAGCCGCCTATAGTACTGACTGATGTCTTCATAATGGAGGTAAGATGGGCATTTATTACAAGAGATTCATTACAAAGAAAATTTATTATATTTCATAGTAGTTGATGATACTCTATGTATAATCTAGTAGGTATTACATTACAGTGTAAAGATTTTTATGGGATTTTTCAACTCTTCAGATAGTGTTAAAACCATTTGAAACTTTTAAAGTGTAATTATAATAAAATTTTGTACTCATTAGATTAGATACGATTTTAAAAAAAAATAATATCCCTTGAAAATAACAAATTGACTCAAAACTAATGACTAGTTTACAAGTCATAAAGTCCTCTTCCGAAATTAACACTGAATAGCTGACTTTATAAATGCAACATAATCTTCGAACGCCTTTTAACTGTTTAAATACTAATTAAAACTATTTCTAAGTGTATGTTTCCTTATTTTCGAATTTTCAGATAATTTCCTTCAGTGTTATGCATTTATTGTATCCGTACTTTAAGTATGCCAGCAATTAATCCTATTAAAGTATCAATACATAAGCATGTATTGATACTTTAATAGGATTAAATGCTTGCATACTTGAAAACTGCATAGTATTTAAGCATACTACGCAGTTTAATGCTTATTAAAACTGAAAATCGCACTTTAATGCTTATTAAAACTGAAAATGAATGAAAGAACTTAAAATTATTAAACAATTGGCTTGCTACCATTTTTTTTTAAATATTCATTGAGTTATCCTTTTAATTTTCCTGTTGTGTCCTGTTCCTCAATTTCTTAACATTATTTTATAGGATTTGACAACAATGCGTAACACACTAAACTTGGTGACACCGTTTCAAGCTGTGAAAGAATTGAAGTCCCTGTACACTCTGGATATAACTTTTGGTGAGGTGACCAACGTTACCTGCGTAGTGTTGTTGTATAATGGTACTTATTGGCATGAGGTAAGTACCGATTTATTTGTTAAACACAATTAATAATTATAAAGCGTCGTTAAATGTAAAAAAACAAATACGGGGAATAACTCGACTATGTATTACTTTCAGGAGTATAAAGTAATGTTGCGGGGGTAAAATAATCATCAAATCATTTAAGCGAATAACAAATAGATCAGCGCTGCACTCGGGTGCAATTTTTAGTAATGACTTAAACTCTATACGTATAGAAATGAATCCCTATTTTCCTTGGTCTTATAACTTGAGAACGATTTTACCAATTTATTATATTATTTTTTTAGTTATCTGTTCTTTGTAGAAGATTGGAAGGATATATAGAGTAAGGAAAGAAAAATTAAGAAAACTAAAAATTAAAAAAAAACATAGCTAGGATAAAATAACGTTTGTCGGGTCAGCTAAGAAGTTTTATTTTAATAAACGGGGCAAAAAGAGATTCATAGTAATATGGATGTTGGCTGTCAAGTCAAATCAGTCTCTTTGTATGAAATGTCAAAACGACACGCTTTATAGAAATGTGTATGGAATAGGAACCTATGACGTCATTGAATTCAAAAACATGTTAAAATGTAAAGAACACTTATTTTCAGAGCATTTTAGGATCTGCTACCTGATTAGTATAAAATAATTTACTTTTATTGTAGTCAACTACCCTATTGGAAATGGTAACAAGATTATAAGATTATGTTTCAATTAACTGAGTCTAGAGCAAATTATTATAAACAATACAGTTCAAAATCAAATATTTTGACTGACCTGTTGGTATTACGGTTAGTGACCCTGACTGCTACGCAAGAGGTCGTGGGTTCAATCCCCACATGGGACACCGCTTTGTTTAATCCAAAAGTCTGGGAGTACTTTGTCAACGTGACTTGTATGTTTGTGAGTTGATACAGGGCTTGTACTCATACTATGGAGATGTCTTGTAAAAAAAATACCTGGCTTAACGCGATCATACACTATTTCAGTGGTTAGAAGCAATTTTGCGCAGGTAAATCCTCCATAAATATTTTATAGCACATAAAGGTATGCTTGACTTGTTTTCTAGACACCATACCTTGGATTATTGTACTGTTCTCGTAAACCCCTGCCTCCTCAGCATTTATTATGCGTTGCATAAAAATGGGGTCCTCAGAAGCAAGTAAATCAAGTTAAAAACAATAAATCAAGTCATCAGCGATCTACCTTCGGTGTTATTTTTTTTTATTTTAAAATATAAATTTGAAGGGTTTGTAACTTTAAGTCTGTATGTGTAACTTTTTGTACACCTCTTGTATGCAAGTGATGACGCGCTTGCGGCACGCGATCGCAGTGCATTTGCCAGATTTGGTCACAACATAAGACTAACTCGATTAATCATTTACAGATATCATACAAAATATACTACGAATACGAATGCGGTGAAGACGACACTTACAAATCATACATAGCTTCAGTAGGCATAGCGACACCCCTCACTGTACTACCGGCGTTAGAAGCCAGAGTTACTGCGAGGTTGGAGGATCAACTGTGGAAAATGAACGCTGATATTGGCATGCCCGCCTTCCAGATCACTGCTATAGCTAGCTTAGAGGTAAATTATTATATTGCTGTCTCTGTTGTTTGTGACATGTGTGACAGAGATGGTACTAGCATTGTTAAAAACCAGAGTTACTACGAGGTTAGAGGATCAACTGTGAAAGATGAACGCTCATATTGCACTTCTATGCTTATAGATAAGTTACTATACAGATATGCGTTATACAGTCATTCAGATATAAATCTTGAAGCTAAATAGCAGCAAATTTCAATCATTGAAATTGAAATTTGCTGCTATTTAGCTATAAATACAGGTTTCCTACGTTAACCTTTGGGCTGGCGGCCCGTCAGCCATGATCACTGACTGCGAGGAGGATCCTGTTTTTCTGAGGGTCCTCCAATGCACTGTCGTTTCGCAAATGTGTGAAAGAGATGCAAACATCCGATCGACAATCTAGACCGCAGATGACCATCAAATCACCTGAACATTTGTTAGCTAATCTTCATGTTTCTCTTTCCCTTGTTCGGATAGGCCCCGCTCGGGTTCAATTCCTGGATCTGTACTTCAAATTGTATCCATATAAAGTCTACAATGAACTCCTGCAGTCAAAATACATTACAAATTGATTTATTTTGCACTCATTTGGCATAGTTTCAGACAAGAGAGATAAATAGGCCTTCAAAGCAAATCATGATACTTCTCTTAATTATTCACTGTCGTTTCGAGGATGTGTGAAAGAGTTGCCTTTAAGAACGTTCATTGTTATTTTGACCCAACTTCTTCTTTCTTCTTATTATTAAACTGATTATTTCTTACAACGAAATAAAAACTACAAATATATTTCCAGCTCGACGACCCCTTCGTAGAAACATCAGGTAGTCTAAACTTAACCTCAGCGTACTTAGAAGACTACTACATCAAGATGCAATTCAAGAAAGACTTCTCTGATGATGAAAACGTTGTCGGTGGTGGTATTCAGATACAACAGGGAGAGCAGAATAATTACGTAAGTGTATTTGATGTCTTTACTAAAAAGACTAGTCTTTACTAGATTTGCGTAAAAACTGATTATGCATCTTTTGCAACAGTGTTAGACCAGTGGTGCTAAATGATTTTAAAATAAGTGGCATATGAGTTTTTTTTAACAGCTTCTTTATAATGAGCTTATGCATTAGAAACTTTTATGATTATATGTACCTGGATGACCGAGCTTTGCCCGGTTTTATTACTAGCTAGATCGGTTTATTGCCCCCGAAACCCCCTGTATACTAAATTTCATGGAAATCGCTGGAGCCGTTGCCGAGATTCAGATTATGCTCGTTTAAAGGTATATAGATGGATGTAAGGTATTTTGTCAATGATTACTGGTAACTACCATGCATATACAATCAAATCTCAAATACAAGATATTTTCTAGGTAGGTATTTTTCATAGTATTATTTAGATGTCGTATTGGTCTTTTTTTGCCATAAACCACGCCGTGTTAACATTTGAATCAAATTGATAAGCAAACATTATTATTATTTACTTACCAGATTCCTGTGTTATCTTTATTCTAGTTATTCGCTGACGTAGTATGGCGCCCGGTACCAAACCGCCACATTCGCTTCAAGTCCCGCGGAGCACTGGCCCCAGTGTTGTCCCCTGCGGAACTCAGTCTACACTACATTGAAGAAAACTCGCAACGTACTCTCACAATGGATTTCAATAGTGAAGACAATTATTATTCATTGAATGCAGATCAGAGCAAGACTTCAGTTAACGTAGCACTCAGCAGCCCCCATGACGGATTCAAGTAAGATGTGATCTAGTGTGTCAAAGGCTTTACAAAATTATATTTAAAACCAATGTCTAGAAAGATATTATAAATCTGAATTTCGTAAAAATGGATGTTTGTTGCTCTTTTGTCCAAAACCTAATAAATGAAAGGATTTTAATAAAACCTTACAATAATATCGTTAAACATAAGAAATACACGTAGGCTGTAAAATCAAAATAACGGTGATACCGCGGGGAATAGCTAGTAATGAATACTTATATTAATAATCATGAATTTGTTTCAGAGTAATAAAGATCATAGGTAAAATGGAAGAAGACGACATCAGAGGTACCTTTGTAACAGATTCCACAGAATATAGCATCAATGGAAAAGTGTTGAATAGAACACCTCTTGAAGTAAGTTGTTCAAGAATAAATAGAACCATTAAAAACTCACCTAGTTAATAACTAGAGATCATATTTGTTTTACATATTATGGAACCGCTTCTGGGAATATTTTTATTAAAAACTACGTGACCCGCACAACTTCGTCCGCGTGATGTTATATAGCATATAAATGGGCTATCCAACAGTAAAATATTTTTTCAATTCGGACTTGTACTTCCTAAGATTAAGAAACACTTCAGCTTTATAATATTAGTAAAGATTAGTCTTTTGGATTTTTTGTTTACCTACGAAACTGGCCTATGCACCCCCTTTACATGCCAGTTGTGTTTAAGCACTATTATATCTTCAACATAGTTAACTAATCCAAATTTAGATTGGCCACTGTGATATCATTTAAAACTATATTGTATCTTCCAGCTATCCCTAACACTAATCCCAAAAGGTCAAGGCAACAATATAAACATCCGCATCAAGTACGATGAAACACCAACCGTTTACACTATATCTGCCCACTTTGATGGACCGATCGCTACTACCGTACATGCTAAGGCTGAAATGGAAGCTAATTTTACTGATATTAATGTTAAAGTAAGTATAGAAAGATTTATAATAAACAAATAACCCTCTACAGCAGTCGGGTAAAAAGCCGGCCAAGTACGAGTTGATCTCTTGCGCTGATGGTTCCGTACAAACTTATAGGTATACAAATACAGTTTGCCCATCGAAAGAATCTATTTATAAATAAGAAAACAGCTTTATTTTCAGATCATAAACTAGGTAAAATAGGTTTGTAATCTATAAGTAAAGTATTATCTTTTGTTTTTGTTTTGGGATGTGATAACGTCTTTTAAATCGATGACCGGGTGCACGCACGAAAGGGTCACAGTCATGTTCCGCCTGCTGATAGACAGGCATGGTTGTTTATTACAATATCATCAATGTTTTGGCGATTGCAGTGACATGCGATACAATTGGGAAAAAAAGGTGACACAGGCATGGTTGTTTATTCAATGTCATTTGATTTCTTATGACGTCATCACGTAAAATGATTGTCCCTTAAACCGACTTTACAGACAACCTCTTTTTTAATTTACTTTCAATTTAAATTATACTAAATCAAAAAAATACGTAAATACAATTGTTTCATGATAGGTACCTAACAACACATTAACAAATCTGACAAACGCTGATCTTACTAAAAACACGAAGAGAGAGAGAGAGAGAGAGAGAGAGAGAGAGAGAGAGAGAGATAGAGGGATCATACAGAAGCTAATGTACTGTCTATTTGTTTTTGTAGGTAGATATCCCCAATTCAAAATACGAGGACATATACTTCAAATCGCGAGTGGACAACTACGAGGGGCTACGTAAAGTGCTCAGCGTGCAAGCTGCCACTCCATTAGAGAGATTGAAATACGTCAAGGGAGATACGGACTTCTTGTGAGTATACATAAGGTTTATATTTTTGCGTAACGTAATGTTTTAAATTTTAAACTCATATGCAAACTGTACGTATGGGTATACATGCGATTAATATTATACATCTTTTTGGATTGTTAAACTACAAATTCAATCCGGAATAGCAGAATAACTACTAAAATATCTGAAAATTCACGAAACAAAATTATGAGGTGGTACAAACTTCGCATGACTAGTAAAAAATCCTGCTCATCATACAAAGATTAATCCAAGATGGGAATCGAAACAACGACCCCTAGCTTGGCAATCAGAGTCACTAACCACTTAACCAACAGTCCTCATAATGTATTTATTATTTATATATCGTTTCAGATTTGGACCTAAGACTGGTTACTTGCTTTGCAAATACGAAATGCCAGAAATGCGAGGTGAAGGCGATCTTAAATGGAGTTTCTTACTTGACGACTTATTTATTAGAGTAAGTAGTACATTATCTATACTAATCATACTAATATTATAAAGGTGAAAGTTTGTGAGTATGTGAGTGTGTATGTTTGTTACTTCTTCACGTCTAAACGGCAGGAGCGATTTTAATATAATTTAGTATGGAGTTAGCTGACACCCTGGATTAACACATAAGCTAATAAACCGCGGGTCACACCGCGGGGCACAGCTAGTAATATTATAAAGAGGAAAGATTTGATTGTTTGTTTGCATCGAATAGGCTTCAAAATTACTAGACTGATTAAAAAAAATCTTTCTTCATTAGAAAGCTACATTATCGGGGAGTAACATAGGCTATATTTTATTGTCATAAAGATTAGAGATCCCTACGAAAATTACAATTATGTAACTCACGGTATAAAATACTACGATATGACACCCGTACGAAGCCGGGGCAGGCAGCTAGTAAAATAATATACAGAGTGATTTGTAATATAGGTACTAATAACCTACCTCCCACTTGTGGCTTTTTTACATTAAACTAAATAACTTTGCAGGTGGCTAATGTACTAAAAGTTTGGGACTCCGAACATGTATATTATACATTTAGTTTAACTAATTATCGCGTAGTTAAAGTTATACACCTTTACAATTAAGCGTTTAGCATTTTGTAGTTCGTTTTTTTAGGGTTAAATTACTGGCAACACTGATTTTGCAGGAAATGCATTACATTGGTACACTTAATAATCGCATCTCACTTAACTTACTTCCGTTCTGAACTTATCGAAATTCACCACGCTATGATATAGCGTTTAAATTACAGTTAAAAAAATAATAACAAATTACAAGAATATATGTCTGCATAGACACAATTTATTTTCCAAAACTGATATTACAAAGTTATTTAGTGTTATGTAAAGAAGCTACGAGTGGGAGGATATTAGTATATTCCAAAACAGAAAACCCCTGTATAGTAACCAAACTGTGAAATATATACTGAGGTTTCCTGACTTACGGCCGGTCTCAATAATCTACCTATCGATGGATTTGGCTACTAGTGGTAGAATTGTGACATATTTTGTATGGAGCTTATGTCAAATATATACCTCTAGTAGACAAATCCATCGATAGTTAGATTATTGAGACCGGCCGTTAATGGCAACCGAGAAGATCGTTATAGAACGTTACCACTGTCGGTCCATAGATGGGTGACAGTTTTCGAAAAATATCACTTCTCCGTGCCCCGGAGAGCACGTTAAGCCGTCGCTGCGCCCAATCTCTCTCCGATCGTGGCAGATTTCCATCCCATCGGACTATGAGAATAATAATAATAATTGATTCACTTTGTCTTCGTAATTAATATGTGTATCCATGCAAAATCAGCTCCTCACCATCCACAACAGCATTCTAGCACTAACAGTCTCTGATCTAAGTTGCGGACGGACGGACGGACATGGCGAAACTATAAAGTTTCCGTTTTGCCATTTTGGCTACGGAACCCTAAATAAAGAGCCTAGTTATACCTGTTTAAGAACGTATATCTTGAGGTGAAGTTAGAAGTGCAGACTATATATTATCGTCTCTTGTTAGTTATGTATGTCTGAATTATGGAATAGAGAGTGCTGTGTCTGCGCACATATTTGTTCATAATAATATCTCCGGCTTAGTTGGCTAGTCTCTAACCGACATCTGTTAGGTTGACCGTTATATGTATACTAAAATAGACCTTATTTCCTAGGCATTAGGTCACCAACACGTTAAGAACATAGAAAAGAGTGTAGATCTCGACATATACTTCGGGAATAGTACCACACCAGATCGCATGCAGAAGAATGAAGCCGGGTTTAAAATGGATTTGGATCATGTTTGGCAGTGAGTATAATCTTTATTACCACGAATATACATACTAATAACCTCTACTAATTTCGTAATATAATTTTTGAAAAAAAAATTACATATGGCCTCTTTACTACCAACTTTTGTCACACAACCATCTACCACACATCTGTTTGACCCCGGAGTAAAATCGTTGTTTTTTGTGTCAGATTTAGGGCCTAAACCTCACCATAACCAGTGTTTTTACTATAGTAAAATAGTCTGTTGGTGGTAAAGGTCATAACTCTATAAACAAGTGGTAGAAGATTAATTTATTAAATATTTTCCAAAACTGATATTACAAAGTTTTTAAGTGTTATGTAAAAAAACCATAACTGAAATCAAAAATTGTTTGTGTCTATGTCCGTTATAGACTTTGAAACCATTCAACCAATGTGTCCCAAACCAGTTTAATTAATAAGACAATAATGCGAAGATGGTTTTAGACCACTAAGGGCTGTTTTCAATAATCTATCTATCGATAGATTTGGCTACTGGAGATAGAACTTTGCATATATCTAGTTGCCAAATCGAGCGATAGATCGAATATTAAACACGGCAGTTAGGCTTTTTTTTTACAAAAAACATCTAATCGACTTCAATAACAGTTTATTGACGAGTTTCGTTGTCTGTCCCCAAAACTCATAATCAGATCTTTACGAAATTTATATGGGACCATTTTGGAATAAACCTCTTTGGAACAAAAAAAATAATTTTGAAAATCCGGATACAGGATGATTTGTGTTTTTTTTTTTCAAAATTATATTACGAATTTATTTGGTGTAATGTAAAGAACCCAAGAGCGGGAGGTTATTAGTGTATTAAAAATCATCCTGCATATGACGGAGTTATGCCCGAACAGACATAAAAAAAATACAAACATCCGAATTGAGAATCTCCTCTTTTTTGAAGTCGATTAAAAAAAGAGTCTTAAAATCATTTACTTTTAGTATAAATTTGTTTCAAGTCAGTTTCAAAAAAATTCCGGACAGAAGTATTTATGTCTGAGTAAAAAAATATTTATTTTTATTGTAGTCGTCAAGCTAATTTTGCAATATTCTGTTACCAGGATTGGCGCGAACGCATCATTCGGTTCAATAATGGAAGAACGCTTAGAGCTCGTAATAAACGCGATCTTGCCCAAACCCAACGTAGACGTGCACACGCTGAACATCGCCTTGGACATGGGCGATCCTAAATGTTTAGATGCGCAGTACACGACCGATGTTACCAAGATCGTTACTGGGATTAAGGGCAATGTAAGTATACGAGTATATTAATGTTTATGAACTTAAAACCGGGTAAGAACATGTCGGACCATGCTCAGTAGGGTTCCGAAGCCGTTGTCGTATGGAAAAAATCGGATTTTAATAATTGCTCCAGCAGAAGAGCGTATGTATGCCCTTTTGTTGAGAAACGCAGTTTTTCGGCAATAAGTTAATGACGGTATATACGATAATTTCTGAAATAATTTTAGTTTAAGTATTTGTTAAGCGCTACCTACCTTTTTGATTTTTTTTCATATTTTTTGGTCACACAGTTCAAAAAAAACAAATTTGGCTTCTGTTACATTTATACAGTGCCCCCTTTAAAATATTTATTTTTATTATTTGGCTATCAAACTAATTAGACTACTACTACTAGTAGACGGCTACTACAAGACACCTTTTAACCAAATTTTATCAATATTCATTGTTTAGTCTTTGAGTAAAATGCCTGTGACATACGGATGGTCAGACAGACAGACAGACGGACTTGACGAAACTAAAAGAGTTCCGTTTTTGCTATTTTGGCTACGGAACCCCAAAAACGGTATCATACTGTAAAAAAAATATTGTTTTTTTATTATTTAGCTTGAATTATTTGAATAAAAAACGGAAGATATCTTCTTTTCTTACAATGAAAGGTCGTTCAATCTGGTTACATTTTATACTTATTAATCAAATTGTATTTATTAATTCACTAATAGGGTAACTTTCGATGAACAATAAATTATGAAATTCGATAAAATTTATGTAGAAATAAATATACATAGAATTGCGGGTCATAAATTAGCATGATTGTTTTATAAAATTGAAATTAAAAGTTGCTATTTTTGATCTGTATATCACGTGCCATGAAACATGGGCCGCCATCGTGTGACGTAATATAGGCAAAAACCAATTCCCTGTCATCTGTCACTTCTGTCTTTAACTGTCAGCGAAAAAATGCATATAGAAAGTAGCGCCACCTAGTGTTCTCAGAATTTAAATAGTGTTTACGTTGCTTTATAAGCCAGCATAGCCGACACTGTATTTGACGCCGTCTAACATCAATCCGATTGGTCTGTGACGTTAAGTTATAAATATGACAGACAGCGTTATAGCGGCAGTAAAATATGTTTCAATTTTATTGTAATGCAGCAGGAAAACATGTTTATTTTACAGAAATATCATTTTTTGTGGTTTTTAATTAGAGAAACAAACATAGAATACCGTATTAAATTGCATGGATTGTCCATTTCCAGTTCCTCCAGCTGCTGGAAAGTTTTGAAACCAATTCGACCATCACCTGGACATCGAATTCCGAATACCAGCACATAGAGAACCTCCTCCAGTACCGATGGGACGTGAACAAATCGCAACATGTCGACTACACGCTCAACTCGCCCATGTATGAAGATGTAGCTACGTTGAGGGTCAAGGGCTCATATCAGGAAGATATGGTACATCATTATAGAGTAATCAAGTAAGTTCGTTTTTATTCATATACATATTTACCTGTGGTGTTTAATTAGTTTCTCGTCTCGTCTGCATTTCACGACAAAGGCAAAGGAACTTGCGGATTACCTATAGACGATTTTTTTTTGTTGGAAAGGGGTTATTCCCAAATGGTCCCATAAATTTCCAAAAGATCTGGTGATTAGTTTCGGAAATAGACTACGAAACTCTTCAATAAATGCCAGCAATAAGGCCCTGATTGAAGTCGGTTAAATGTTTTTTTTTTGTAAAAAAAGTATTTTATGTATGTATATTTCTATGGCAAGCTCTAGAGCCAAAATAGCTTAGCTAGCTTAAGTATCGTTAGATTTGTCTTAGTTATGTGAGTATTCTACGTGAGAATTAAAAAAAACGGATTTTTGGCGTCAAAATATTTTTTAAGCAGTCGGGTTTTTTTTGCTATATTTGCTTGCGTATTTATTTTTTGTTATAAATGTAACCGTAACCTTACCTCATGGATCGTTTGACATTTTGAACTAATTGCACCATCCAATTTTAGAGAAAAATTAGTTTAATTTTTTAAAAACTTTCGTTTGTTTTGTTTTTTAACCGCCTTCAAAAAAGATTGTTGCTTGACCCGTATATATATGTATATACGCGATTGTCTCAGAAACTACTTAACCGATTTTGATACGGTTTTCACTATTCGATTGCATATTTTTCTGAGAAGGTTTTTTTAGTTAGTATATTTTAGTGTAAAACGTAAACCTTGTCCTAGCTTATATAAAACCCTGGATATAGACTAAAACATAGGAGCGAGCCAGCGAAATTTGCATGATGTGCTTGGATTTTATTTTCCTTGAAGGCGGTTAATTGTTCCTAAAAAAAGTTATTAATTTGATGCAATCTAAGTATCTTCTGAGATATTTAACTTTTTTATAAAATAACACCTGATTCTGCACACAAAATAATCTCTCCATCGCAGTAACAACTTTTAACTGATTCAATCGAACATATTCATAGTTCACCAATAATCGAATCCACCAATAAATAATTACTAAAGACTGCCTCTGTGGCGCGGTGGGAGTGTGTCCGACTGCTACGCAAGAGGTCGTGGGTTCGATTCCCACACGGGATACCACTTTGTGTAATCCACAAATTGTTGTTCTGGGTCTGGGTGTACTTTTGTATCCGTGACTTGTATGTTTATAAAGTCCCCCGCGACACAGGGCCTGTACCCTAATGCGGGTGAAGTTTTTTTTTTTTTAAATAGTGGGAATCAAACTCAGTCTCTTTTGCACTGCGTCACCGAGGCAGTCAAATAATTACATCACGCTATTTGTTTCTAGGGGTGTAGTACACCGTCCAGGCAACAGTCAGATCGGTGAGATCGACTTACGTTACGGAGGTATGAAACATACAGACGGACACTTCAACTTCTCGACACCATTCCAAAGGTTACCGTGGCTCAAGTCTATATTTGATGTAAGTATAACCATAATTATTAATTAAGATTACGAAAACAACACACTTTCATAAACACAAATTGGTACGGAACCCTCTTTTTTAAATATTAAACATATTAACCATTACCAACTATTTTTATCACCTACCATACGTCTGTGAGGCCCCGGAGTAAAATCATTAGTTTTTTAGGAGGTTAATAATAAACAACTACTTTACCCCGGTTAAATAGTCAGTGGATGCTTAAGGTCGTAACTCCGAAAATGGGAGGTTAAGGGTTAATATATTTAATATTTCTCAAAACTGGTATTACAAAATTATTTAGTGTTATTAGTCTTACAAATCACCCTTTGTAAGTCAAAAAGTCGAGATAATAATATATATCTTGATCTGGAGTTGACCCTCACCCTCGAAGATGTTTTTTAGTCAAACACCTTCCTCCCATTTTGTACCTAGAATTTCCCCCTACCGCGCCTCCGAAAAGTAGTCATGGGTTATACTGATGCCTCGGACAATCAATCAGAAAATCGAATCTTACGAGTTCCCAATCGATGTTGATGTAACGTACTGACGAACGCAAATCGAAAATTCTTTGCCAAGTTATGATTATCATTTTCGTCCTAAACAAAAAACAATACTCATGAAAACTAGACCTTATGAAAATATATATATTATGTGTCTTAATCGCGTCATCGGTCACGGATAGTCTACTCGTGACCACGGCCGTTGCAATACGGTCGAAACGTCAAGCAATAAACAAGGTATTTTACCTTAAATTATTCACGCGATTAAGACCCGTAATATATATATTTTCATAATGTGTACAAATCGCGAAAACTATACCTTAACCTATTGTATTAAAATCTCTTATAAAATAACACATTCGTGTCCACAGATAAACAACAACGAAGAACACTCAGACAACAAAGTCGATTTATTTTGGCCGAATAAAACAGCAGCAGTGAACACCACTCATTGGTACAACAAACAAGACAATGGCTTCACACAAACCGGACAAATATCACTGTCAGTTCCATTGAACACTCAACATCTTGTCAACACCGAGTATTACTACATACAAGGTGGAAAATGGAGCAATGGAAACGCAACAATAGACTTCGATCGTGAAAGATTCGTAAAGGGTTCCTTTAAACAGATTCTCAGTAAGAGTGCTAGGAATTTGGACCTTGCTACTATGGATATAGAGGTCGAAAATGTTCATACGCCTGTCGGTATCAAGCATATTCACGAATATGACACTACTGGAAATATTGTAAGTATATGTATTGATAAATTATGATCAATTTCTGCATATTAGGCGAAAAAAAAACTTTAAAAGTGTGTAATCCTATATTGTGTCTAGTGCACTTAATAATATGAAATACCTGGATAAACATCAAGGAACCATAATTATACTCTAAAGGCCATTCCTTACCGCAAGCATGCGCCTGTAAGGTAACATTTATGATTCGATTTTGAACATTACCTTACAATACTATATTACAAATTGCTATTGTTAGGAAATGTAGTTTTATTTTTTTATTTTATTCGTTATTATTTTTTACAATCTTATTCTAATACATAAATCCTCGCCAAACGTAACCGTTTAACGGCGTTAGTAATTATGTTGTAGGCACCAACTTTAAAATGTTTAATATTTTTTTGTTATTGTACCTATATTATTTTTTTGCTTTTTAGTTACCTTTTATTTATTATGGAAGTCGGTTTTTATTATATAGTCAACTCCGCTTGTGGTTTATAAGAATACAATACACATTTAGCTTATTGTATGAGCTAAAGGATTATTTTTTGTATAAATATAAACAATCAAAGAACCATTTTTTTTATCAAATTCAGGACGTAAAACAAGCAACAGTATTCCACCTCCACAACGCAACAAAATTCAACGTGACGGGCAAACTTGATGTTTTCACATACGACATTGGCAAAGAGCTCAAACTTACGGCTATTCACGGCAATAGGACTTGGACATTCGACAATAAGTATGAGGCTGTCGATAAGGAGTTGAAACAGGGCAGTAAAGTGAAGTGGGCTGAAGATGTGTGGTTTAATTATGATATACATGTCACTAATATGACTGCGGTAAGTGGTGTTGTCTCTTTTTTGCGTGTGCTATTTTGCGTATAACGTATCTCTCTTTTTTTCTTGAGACAAATTAGCGAAATAGAGTACGAATATGAACCTCGAAGGAGCGTATGGCAGCGGGCTGTCGCTCGGCTCGCGGGACAGTTGCGGTTATAAGTTTCAATTTTGCTTGCAGGCGATTCTAGGTATATTTTTATGCCTAAACTTGACTTTTGTTAGGGAGTGAATCTTCTGTAGTATACTTATATAGTACTATTACTTATTCTGTGCCTGTAGGTTTTTTTAAATGTTATTTAAAGTGGGACGTAAGACACATAGTTTAAATTATGATGTGCCACGGAGCGCACGTTAAGCTTTCGGTCCTGCGCCCAATCTCCTTCCGGTCGTTCGAAGTAGAATGAGGGAATAGAGAGTGCACTTGTGTCTGCGCATACACTTGTGCACTATAATATCTCCTGCGTAGTTGGCTAGTCTCTAATGAGAGTGGCCGCCGTAACCGACATCGGTTAGGATACTTTTTTTCCTCTTTAGTATCTCTTTCCCTTTCTTTTGCCTAGACGGTTATCGTCCGTCTCACTCGCAACTATATATATGTTATAACAACATAAAAGCACGAACATGTAATTTTGTTTTCTATCACAACTTTCTATAAAATACTTTAAATTCTAGAATGAAACCGAATCCCAACAACTAATAATGAACATTTGGTATCCTCTTCGAACATTCAATTTGGTCGCGTTATACAACCTGAAAGACACACTATTAGACGGTAAAGCACAACTGTACTGGAACGTCAAGGAAGAGAATAAGACGGCAGAATTGAGAGGGCGATGGGAAAACCCGCCTGTAACTGAGGGAAATCTACATAATATTGATTTGTCGCTTGCACATCCTTCGTTTAGAAAGGTAATGTAACGTATTTTTTTTATTAGCATAATTGGAATTTTATGATGTCTCTTTCTATCACGTTTAAAATCGAATAAGAAAGAAAGAGGTCAACAACTTGGATGGACTGTTGGAAAAGGGTTAATACTATATTTTAATTTTTGGTTATACCAAATTATTATTAAGTAGATCACACAATATTATTTTATTTATTATGGGATTTGAATACGCAACACTCGACAGACCCAGGAATCAAACTAGAGACTTTTGATGGACAATCCGGTCCACTTTATAAAAGTGCAATTTAACGTTATTGCTGGCAGTTTCGCCATATTCTATGTTACTCCTAAGTTATATCCTACACCAACCTCTTTTCTGTATCAAGCTTCATCAAAATCGACCATAACAAGCCAAATAATTACAAAACTAAAAACCCGACTGCTTAAAATTAACAGCTGAAATATTTTAACGTCAAAAATCTGCCATTTTATTTATATCAAACTGAGATGAATCTAACGATACCTCTCAAGTTAAAATCCATCAAGTGATTTAGACTCTAGAAAAAGCCAAAGAAATATACATATAAACATATGACAGGCCTGTTGGTCTAGTGGTTAATGACCCTGACTGCTAAGCCGGATGTTGTGAGTTCGATCCCCACTCAGGATAAAACTTCGTGTGACGAGCACGATGGTTTATTCTGTGTCTGGGTGTTATTTATCTATAATATGTATGTATTTAGAAATATATAAGTATGATTATCAGTTGTCTGGTTTCCATAGTACAAGCTCTGCTTAGTTTAGGATCAGATAGCGTTGTATGAGTTGTCCCAAGATATTATTATTATATACTCGAAAATCATAACCAAAAACATTTTATGCAGACAGGTAAAAACCAAACTGAATAATGACTTCCGCAATGACTACTATGGATGGCTAACTTATTTTTTTATTACAGGACGTAACGCTAAAAGGCCAATACCTAAGTACACCATCAGTCATGTCCAACATATCATTGGAACTACAATACTCAGACTACGAAAAAGAATATCTCAAACTAAATTCAATTCTAACTGACAACTCGAACGGACCACTCAGAGACTACAAATTCGCTTTAACATGTACTCACCCTACTACGAATTTGGATCTTGATATGAAAACAGATATAAATATACGGAGCAAGTGGTATTACTTTAACAGCTCGTATAGGTTCCAAAAGTCTTTGTTTTATGAGAAATTGAGACATAGTCAACTGTTGATCGATATGGCGAATAGTGCTGTTAATTGGCAGGTGAGTTGCTTTTAATTTATTTTCTTGCCTATCAAAGCTTTAAACCGCTCCTATCGGAGTTATAAGACAAATGTTTTAGTACCTATAGCGCCTCAGTCGTAGATAATGATGTGGGTTGTCAAATGTAACTAATATAATACTTTAAATTAAAAAGAGTAATTATTAACCGTGCGAATAAATAATATTTTGGGCGAAAATAATACGGATCGAATGATTGCGAACTGTAACATACTGCTTACAATTGAATGCATTAAATCGATTCGGTTAGGTTAGGTTAAAATTGTGACCTCGTGCGCACGAGGCGAGCGAGCAAAGCGAGCGTATGCGGTAGCGCCCACAGAGTGCTTTCCAGTACACTATGTCTCAATCTTTGATTATATAATGTCTAGATGGAGCATTCTCTCAATAAGCCTATAAAAAAATAAAGCATCCCCTCTTTGACGTTTGACACTCGTTGATGAGAACAATTATGGCGGTAGTTGTAAAAATGGCGGCAAACTGACATGTCGCTATTTTTACAGCTCCGCGTTTAAAGTGTAAAATATACTTGAAGTACGTAATAACTGGCCAAGAACGAGACTTTGTGATTGAAAGAAGAAAACTAGAAATAAATTATACTTGAAACTGGCGTATGTACATAATGTGCGAGCCATAATTTCTACCGATTAATATTGGAGGGAAGAGGATAAAAAAAAACAACTATGGCTAAAACATCGGATGGCGGCTTTTTACCTGTCAAAAAGTACGTCCACTTGGCCGTACTTTTTGACAGTTCTTTGCTTCAATTTTAAATGCCGGATTAGGAATCTAGACATTATCTAATCAATGATCTCAACATTATATAAATCATTGATATATATTTCCAGCGAACAAACGAAACATACTACTACAAAGTGAACGGCACATGGGAGCTAGTGTACCCGGAGTACAAGCTGAAGACGTCAGTGTTACGACCGACCGGCAATGATACTGGGGTCGCGACTCTCTCCATGTTGGATAGATCACTTGTGGCACATTACAATAGTACTGATGGTAAGTTACTATTCTTTTAACTTGAGGCGAGTTAAAGTTACACACACACACACACACACACACACACACACACACACACACACACACACAAACACGCGCGCGCGCACACACATATTCAGGTGTAGAAATAGCACAAATATGTCAAACTGTGTCATCTATTGTTTGTCTTCTGTTTTTATTTTGACCAGGGCTCTTAATTAATATCAAATTTGAATGTCCCTTGGAGGGTAAAAACCAGCACCTTTTAAACAAGTTATAACGATAATTTAGCAAGGGTGCTGGTACCGATTACAGCTGTGATTTTATTTTACAATTATAAGATAAAACAATGTTCATTTATAGAATTTTATAAGCTACGGGTCTTAATCGCGTAAATATTTTATTTTAAGGCTAAATACCTTTGTTTATACCCGACGTTTCGACCGTATTGCAACGGCCGTGGTCACGGGTAGACTGATTCAGCTCAGCGTCGCCTCCGAGAAGCGCGGGTTTCGGAAACTACCCTCGCTTGAATAAATAAATAAATAAAAAATGATTTATTCACTTAGGAAGCAAAATACTACACTTGTGAAAAGTCGATTCTACATTTACTGGTAATGCCTGTTCGCAAACAATAGGTAAAGCCCGAGAAAAGAACAGGCAATAAAAACTCGTGGCCACTCTTTTCAAATTGCCAATGTTTACAATGTTTCTCTGTTTATAAACTGTATATGCAGGTAAGGTGCTGCCACCATTATATTATACACCATATTAGAGTACTGATGCAAAAAAAGAGGTCAATAATATTAGAAGAGTACACGAGATCGGATACATCAGCCTCAATGGGCACAACATAGTAGGAGCATCCACTTACGATGTAAAAACTTTATGTGCTTAAATATTGGCCAATTTACTGCTACTTAATGAATAAGTATACATGTTTTACAAAGGAAAGAAAAGAATGGCCGTAATTTATCACGCAGGATCTTTACTTACAAAAGTAAATCGTTTTCTTAACTAGTACCTAATCAGCTCGGCGAACCTTGATCCCTATGACAGTTCATACTAGTGACGGGTCGTGTCGATATATCGCAACTTTTTATAGGCAAAGGCGTGACTTGCATTCAGCCACATCGATAAACATGTTTTTAAAATATAATCTACATTACTATAATTATAATGCTTGTTATATTTACAAGTATCCGTGTATTTGTATATGGGGTTGCCAATATTCCGATGCAGAGGTAACATGGTCGGACTGTATAATTTTAATGTGAATTAAAATTTTAGTTATAGCAACACTATCTGATCTGTCACTACGCTAGTACTGTCAGTTCGCTACGCCAGTACGAGTCTTGTATGCGCCACGTGTTTTGTTGTGTCATCGGAATCCTTTGTTTGTTACTATTGTTGTTTTCTGTTTTTGTTATTGTTGCTGTTTTGTTTGTGTTTCAAAATGCCGAAAAGACTGAGAAAAACTGTACTCAACAGTGAAACGCGGGAGTTTGTTGTACGCTTGCGTGACTATTTTGCTCGCGAACTACAAAATGGCGGACCTTTGTTGCCACTTGACAACGTACGCGACCGTGTTGCTGATGCTTTGGGAATTGGCAAAGCTACCGTTTCCCGAATTACAAAGGAGAAGTTCGGCGAATCGTCGATGGAGGAGAACAAACTATCAACTCCAAAGAAGAAAAAACATAATAGGGCACGACCCGTAACTAACCCCGATGATTTCGACATGGCAGCGATACGAAACCATATTTACGGCTATTATTTTCGAGGTGTACTGCCGACTTGCACAAAATTATTAGCGTCGCTGAAATCGGTTGATTTATTTAAAGGTGGATTCACTTCTCTCAGACAGGTTATAAAAAAATGTGGATTTCGTTATGGGAAGTGTGACAAAAGAAAAGTGATAATGGAGCGGAAGGACATTGGATTGATGAGGTGTGATTTTCTACGACAAATAAAAAACATCGAGAACTGGGACAAGGTGGTTTATCTGCACGAAACGTGGCTCAACGCCAATCACTCAGTCTCCAAAACATGGACAGACGACACAGAGAAATCCTGTACCAAAGCACCAGAAGGCAAGGGCCAGCGTTTGATTATCTGCCACGCTGGCACAGCCAAAGGTTTTGTACCTAACTGCTTGTGGGCCTTCAAATCCGTGAAAACAAGTGATTATCACGAAGAGATGAATTTTGAGAATTTCAAGAAATGGTTCACAAAACTATTAGACAATTTAAACGAGCCCCACTACATTTTAATGGACAACGCCCCATACCACTCTGTGCAAATTAATAAAGCGCCTACCGCGAACAACAATAAAGGCGAAATAATAGAGTGGCTGCAAAACAATGGTGTGGCAGCTAATACTCAAATGCTGAAAAAGGAATTAGTTAGATTGTTGAACCTTCATAAACAGCAAACAAAGAAGAAATATTTCTTGGATGAGATGGCAAAATCAAAAGGGCACACCGTGATTCGGCTACCACCCTACCACTGCCAATATAATGCAATCGAAATGATATGGGCGCAGATCAAAGGTGGGCTGATTTGTATTTATTTTAACATGTTTTTATTTAGGTCACTGGTGACTGTCTAGTCGGCTAGTACTATTTAAAGTAAATGTACTTACCCCGATCTCGCTCTTTGACTTTGCATCATTTTCAATCTAAACCATTATTGTTTCAGGTTGTGCAGCCAGGCTTAACACCACTCCGCCATTCACAGCTAATAAAATGCTTACGTTGCTACAAGAGGCATGTAGTCAAGTGACTCCGGACAATTGGAGGAAAGTGGTTGAAAAGACGAAAAAACTATGCTTAGATGATTGGAATCGAGACGTGCGATACGACAATATAGTAGACCAGCCGTTTTTAATAAACATAGGAGAAAGCAGCTGCAGTTCGGATTCCGAGTCTGAGACGCAATCGGTGACATCATTGTCAGATTCAGATTAATGTATATTAAAAAATCATAAATAAACCGCTTTTGTTTTATTTGAGTAGGTATATACAATAAATTTGTTAAATCTCCTTCATTTTATTATCGCAAACAACTTAAATGATTATAAATCTGACACTAAGAGCGTAGGTACTCTATTGATGTATTTTATACACTCGTTTCCATTTTCGATATTTGTTTATCGATACTTTTCCGCACTAGTCGATATCTTCCAAACGGAGTAACTTTTGCAGGACGTCAACGTAAAGTCTGATTGAGATAATTTCTTGTAAGTGTTAATAATTATTATAATTCTAACGGGATATTATTGTAATTGCATAATATCTGCCTAAAATTAATAAATATCATTTTTAGACACCGCCAATTCGATTATAATATAACGGTGACGCTACTACAAGGTTGTGTCGTGGGAATAACTGTCAGTGTCATAGGGATCAAGGTTCGCCGAGACTACTTATATAATAAGTAACATTATCAAACTGTGACCACAATATTCACCTAGTAAAATGCAATAAACTATACAACACAATACATTAATAGGGAGCAACGAACTACATCCATTTATCTTTATCAGTTAAATAATCATCGATTGAATAGTAAGCTCTTTGTATAAGATGTCTCTTGACTACATTCTTAAATTGATTTACTGGTAGACTCGATTTTACACCTAGTCCCATGAATGAGTTATGAGTTATGAGTGATTTTTATCACTCCCTATTAAGGAACCACACAAAAAAAAATTTCTTTTTTAAGTAATTCCTCCTATTCAATAAATTATTAATATTTTTTCCTTGCCACACAAATTGACAGATTTGAATAGGATTTTTTAATCTCATACTAAATCAAGTTTAATCGGAATGGTTTCTTTTTTTTATGAAAATCCATTTAATATTGGGAGTTTATTTATGGTAAGTAACATAGATAGCTGCAGCAATGCTGTAAAAGTGCCTAGTTTTGCTCAGTGAACCTTTTTATGAGTGGACAGTGCAACAACAAATGGTTAATTTGTGATATCAACCAAATAATCAACAAGTTTATTGATTCTCAAAACGTTTTGGTACCTACCCACTTAAAACTTTTTTCATTTACGCCTGTTAAAAGTAAATAGCAAATCACGTTCGAAAAACTTGCCAAACGCCTGCTAAATTTATCTTAGCAATATTTCGGTTGAAAATTTGCACTTTTCCTGGGATAATAAATAAAACATACCATGTACAAAACACCACCAAAAAATGAGACACCATCACGCTCGGATACTGACATCCGTAAACTATGCGCTGAAGAGAGAATTACCTCACCTGATTTTCTCTCAAACACCGCAAAACGTCGATGTCCACCAAATGCCATCAAAGTAGATGATAGCTTCAAAAACGTCTTGTTAGACGAAATAAAAACATTCATCAGTGACTTGGTAGTCACCCAAAATACGCGTTTGGAAAAGCTGGAGACGTATTTTTTGGAAATAAAAAATCAATTTTGCAGTATAGTTAAGACGAATTCGGACATTGAAAAGTCTATGACCGTCATGTCTGACCAGCTTTCGTCACTGGAAAGTAAAATAAATAGTCTTGAAAAGGAACGCCGTGCAGTATCCATGCAATTATCGACAATTGAAGAGAAAATGGAACATGTCGATCGAAGCCTAATCAAGACCTGCATAGAAATACGAAACGTACCCAAAAGGCCACGAGAATTAAAAACGGATGTTTACACGTTAATAAAACATCTTTCTACTACTATTGGATTCGAGTTGAATCTCTCAGACATCCGAGATGTATCAAGGCAGCCGTCAAAACGTGAAGATAAAAGCTCATCTCTTACGGTCGAGCTAACAAACACACTATTAAGAACAAATTTCCTAGTTGCAGTTAAAAATTTTAATAAGCTTAACTCCAGCAATAAACTCAATTCAAGTCATATAGGTTTCGACAATGTAACTACCCCTATTTATGTATCAGAGCAATTAACATCCTACACAAAAAAACTATTTTATATTACTAGGGCCTTTGCTAAAACAAATAAATATATGTACTGTTGGATCTCAAACGGACGCATTCTATTGAGGAAAGAAAACGACAGTCCCTATATTGTTATAACAAGTGAATCTCAGTTAAACAAGTTAAACACACCAAAAAATTCATGACTACTTTTGCAAAACCTTCAACGTAAATTCCTTATCTATGCGTACCATTTGTCAAATGTTATAAAAGAAAATGCAACTTATTTTCTTCTATTTTTATGTTTTAATTTTAGCATACTGTTGATATACTATTCTAAACTACTATTAGCGTTCATAATACACTCAACACACTACAACGTACTCATTATTTCCTATCACATATACACAATAAAGACCAAAACACTACGAACCGTTTTGTTGATAAAAAGAATCATCAGCAAAAGAACCTTCTGCCTTATTATTTTAGTCAAATCTAATATCATCATGTCTCTCAATTTTAGCTATTTGATGAAGTTGAAAATAGTTTTCATTCACCAAACCAAACATTATACCCTATTTAAAATTATTATAAATGACGGATAATGTAAATTTACTCCTCAACAACATCGACCAACTTGAAGTATCGAAAGCTTACACTTGTACACCAGGAAAATGTAGTCAAATCTTGAATAATTCTAATAATTATTTCAAAGTTTTCTCGCAAAATATTCGTTCTATTGGTTGTAATTTCTTAAGTCTTCAGGCAGTTCTTTCACAAATTTCTTTTGATTGTGAACTTATAGTTCTCACGGAATGCTGGCTGGATTGTTCTCGAAATCAACATTTACCAAATTTATCAAATTACTCGGTGTTTAGGACAACCAAGCATATGAACCAAAGTGATGGGGTTGTGGTTTACGTAAAAAGAAACCTGTCAGCTACTACTGAGGAAGCCGACTTTTACAAGTCTGCCTCTGCTCTAATAGTCAAATTAAACAAAGACATTGCTGTAATATGCGTGTACCGGTCACCATCAAATGACAGCCTTGACGGTTTTTTATCGGCGTTAAATAATACATTGGCTTCTCTTACCACATTCAAAACTGTCATCTTTACTGGAGACATAAATATCGACCTGATACATATGGCTGATAATCGCGTTAATGATTACTTAAATAGTCTTGCTTTCCATGGACTCTTGTCTGCGCATAATTATCCCACTAGAGGCAAAAATTGCCTTGATCACACCTTCCTTAGAACAAAGTATAATTCCTCAACCTTTATATTAACCACAACAATTACTGACCACTACTCAACAGTTCTATGCATTAAGACCAGAAATAATAAACAAATGCCTATCAATAAAATATTGAAAATTAATTACGAATCTCTAGACAATTATATAAATCAAATCGACTTTACCTGTTTGAAATCCATTGAAAACCCTAACATTGCTGTAGACCTTTTCATAGGTAAAATTGCAGAAGCTATCCAAACAAATACAATCGTAATTAGATTGCCGACTAGGAAAAGACTATTGAAACCATGGATAACTCCTGGATTATTGAGATGTATTCGGAACAGGGATTCCATGCATAAAAAAGTAAAACTTTCACCCGACAACGAAATTATATCCATAACCTATAAAAGGTATAGACATTTTTGCACAAAACTGTTAAGAAAAGCTAAACAAATTTATGACACTGATCAGCTTAAAAGGGCAGGACAAGACTCGAAGGCACTTTGGAAATCCATCAGGAGTATTACATGTACTACTAAAACTATCCACTCCAGTTCTCAATTGCTAACACTCTCAGATTCCCCCACTGAAGCTTGCAATACTGTCAATAAGTTTTTTGTTGAAATTGGGCAGGACCTCGCAGACAAAATTCAAAACAGAAACTGTCAACCGCAACATAAACCCAAAACTGTTTACTCCAATTTAAGTTCTTTGGTTTTTGACAACACGGACCAAGACGAAATATTACGTGAAATCCAGTGTTTAAAACAAAACGCTGCTACTGGTTGGGACAATATATCCCCCTCAATCTTGAGAAGATATGCAAATATTTTCTCACCAATTCTGAGTGATATATTTAACCTTTGTTTCAAATTGTCTGTCCTCCCAAATTCCTTAAAAAGGGCTATAATACATCCGGTATTAAAGAGTGGGAATACTAGTTTAATTGACAACTATCGTCCGATTGCGGTGCTTAACACTCTTTCTAAAATTCTGGAACGATTAGTAAACTCTAGACTAATCAAATTCCTTAATAAATACAATTTAATTTCTCATAGACAATTCGGATTTCAAAAACATAAGTCTACCTCTGACGCCGTTCAGGAACTTACCTCGTATATTGTCTCCAATTTAAACAATAAGAAGAAAGTTCTAACAATCTTTCTGGATTTGAAGAAGGCATTTGACACTGTTCCCTTTGACATTCTTATATGTAAACTGGAAGGAATTGGTGTCAGGGGACCTCAGTTAGATTTTTTTAAAAGCTACTTATCCCATAGAACACAAATTGTGAAAATCGGAGACTATATAGGCAATGAACTACCCATAAGTTACGGTGTTCCACAAGGAAGTATCCTTGGACCAACCCTATTTCTTATTTTCATAAATGACTTGTGTAATCTCGAACTCCCAAATTCAAACATTGTCTCATACGCTGATGACACGGCTATTACATTTATAGCCAATTCCTGGACTCAGCTTTTAAAAACTGCTCAGAGTGGACTTAACCTGACATCAAACTGGCTGCTGGCTCATGCTCTTACGTTAAATGCAACAAAAACTAAATTTATCCCTTTCTCTATTTCACAAGCGTCGCAACCAAGTACCTCGTTGACTCTAACTTACCATTCTTGCTCCACCGGATCAAGCTCAAATTGCCAATGCCCCCATATAAACGCTGTGGATAATATACGCTATCTGGGTATTATTTTGGATAAATTCTTAAATTTCAAACCACAGATTCTATCTCTCACTTCTAGGGTTCGGAAACTGATAAGTATATTTAGATCTTTACGTTATGTCGCAAATCAAACTATTATACGTTCTGTTTATTATGCTCTCTGTCAGTCCATCTTAACCTACTGCATCTCCTGTTGGGGAGGTGCCGCAAAAACCATCCTCAAACCACTAGAAATCGCTCATAAAGCTGTTCGAAAAGTGGCAACCTTTCGCCCGATTCTATATCCTACAATAGAACTATATAGGCACTGCGATGTTTTGAATGTTAGGCAACTTTTCATTTTTAACACAGTTTTACTACAACATCGTAACACGCCTTATATAAAACTAACAAAACGTAGGTCTGACAAAATCTGTAGTGTACCGAAACCAAATTTCACTTTTACCAAGAGGTTCTCTTACTACCTGGGCCCTTTTCTATATAACCTAATCAACAAAAGCATCGCCATCTATGGAATACCATCTAAAAATTGCAAATCCATGCTCCTAAATTTTTTAATAAATAAGACTTATGAAGAAACTGAGACGATGATTTCATCACTAATCTAAGTTAATTATCACATTAAAATACACGCACACGCACACACACACACACACACACACACACACACACACACACACACACACACACACACACCACACACGTCCACTACTGCTTAAGCTAATAGTCACATACATTTACTTTTATTGTTGATTCAGATTTTCTTTTTAATTTATTATTATCTTTATTTACTGTACTGTAAGTAGTTTTAAGAAACTCTTTTACCTTTAAGGGGGGCCGCAACCTGTTCTTCCTTAACACAGGCTATTTCATAGCGTAGCTAGGAGAGCAGTATGCAACCCACTTTTTATATGTCCATTTAGACTTTAAGAACTACTACAATATTACTTACATGATTTGTTTTAAATTTTAAGGTATTTTAAAGTCAATAAACTATTTTAGATTTATACTTATATTAAGATAGATGCTTTTTAAACTTACGCGATTTTTATACATATTAGATATTTTTCGGGACTCAATCGCGTGAATTATTTAAAGGTACGAATCTTTTATTTACCCGACGTTTCGAAAGTCGACCCGTGACCACGATCGGTGCAATTCGATCGAAACGTCGCGTAAATAAAAGGTTCGTACCTTTAAATAATTCACGCGATTGAGTCCCGAAATAAGGAATGAAGATTTAATTGCGCTGATGGCGGTGGAAATAATGACAGCGAGGTTGACTGTGACTTTGCAGTATATATAACTTCTAACACTTGATATCATCTCCAAATGTACCATATCCTTGAGTAATAGATGTTCTATTCTATAACAAGTTAGGTACTGTTGAATATGTACAGTGCTTGCTGATAAGTACATTTTCGAAGATTATTTGTATATGCAAGATTACCTACGATATATATATTTTTTTCATTTTTTCACAGACATATCATACCACATGATTGGCCAAATCGTAGACACACGTTTCGCAAAATTCGACTCATGGCGTGATTTCGATGATGTCGCTACCGTAGACCTTGCTTCATATATCCGTTTGAACCACTCCCGACTTTTAACTAGCTCAATAAAATGGCGACCGCAGATATTCAGCGAAGTTAAATCCACAGCTGTTTATACACTAAAGTTTTTGTACAGCCAAATTAATGATACTCTAGTAATTATAAAAGAAATGCCTATGGAAGCACATTCGGCTTTAAAAGCTATTTGGACAGATGCAAAACCTAGAGTTAGAGATTTCTTAGATGATTTGAATGACTTACACGTAATCAAAGACGATTTGGATGAGTTCGAACACTTCTTAAACCAATCTTATGCCAATAATGACTTTTATGTAAAAGATATCGTTGAATTTACTTATTATGTGCTGGATGAAATGGCTATAAGGAATCATTTGGAAAGTTTACCCGGTATTGTTAATGATATGTGGGGTATGATGGGAAATACGAGTCAATCGATCAAGCAAAGTTTGACATTCATTGTCGAATCGATCAAAAAGGCGTACGCCAACTTTTTGGAGTCGGTCAACAAAGTACTGCAAGCTGATTTTATGGAGCTCGTCTCTGAAAGATTGGAAGCTATGATTATGCAGTACGACAACTTTATAAGAGATTTGCATATGAAGTTTTTGGAATACTGGGAAGTGACTTGGGTGAACGCTACTAATCGGCTCTCTAAATACTGGCATGAAATATTAAAGTCCATTGAGCCATTGTTCTTCAAAGTTCTGCATTATACCGAGTCGTTTGTTTTCACTGTGTGGAAGGGCGTGATGGATTTCTTCTATAATAGAACTCAGGAGTTGACTGATTCGCCATATTTCAATTATGTGTCGACGTTTGGGCATGAGATGGATCGGTAAGTTTCTTATTACGAATTTACTAGTGCTATTTTGTTAACCTATCGAGCTTGCTTTTATGGTCGGGATTCGATCCACCTACCTCTGAATTGCAAATCCTATACCATGTATTTAAATTAAATTTTAAAAAATCAGATAATTGCTAAAGTTCAATTTGGTCTGATCTGAAATATTTCTATCGAATCGCAGAAAATAATGTTTAACCGATACTTGATGTGATGATACGTCAAATTCTTTAATGAAATCAAAACGACCAAATCATAGCGTGTGTTTGTAGCTCTTTTAGGCCTTGTTCAGATGAGGTAAATTACGCGCGAAAGCATACGCGCGTAGGCGAGTTATACGGCATACAATCATTGCGTTCACGTAATTCGCGCGAGAAATTTCACTCGCGCGTAATCGCGTTCAGTATACGCGCGAAAGTAAGAAGACTGAAACCGGCACAAATACACCTTATGCGCGTGCTTCGCGTTAAGTGAACGCAATGAACGAAATTGTCTCGCGCGGATCACTGGCGTGTAATTCGCCTCATCTGAACAAGCTCTAAATCATCTTCCACCTGCAAGACATTCTCAAAGTGTGACAGCATGAGAATAAACTATGTGTTATTAATTACCTATTTGATTGCGTTTTAGAATTCGTTAATATTTTATATACTTATATATTTTTATGAATGAATTATATATATTTTTTCAAATCACCAGAATCTACAAGGATCTAATGAACAACGATTTAATCACAAACATAAAGAAATACAGCAGAAAACTATTTGACGTCGTATGGGGCAAGATAGAGAAATACATTCCTTTCAAAGATGAATTTATACAACTGTACACAGAGTTCAAAAACGCTTGGCAAATATTCTTGAAAACAAAACAAGTTGTATATGTTAGAGAAAAAGTAAGTAGAACTTTAATGTTAACTTAAAAAGGTTGTAAATATCATTACAGTTTTACTTATTACAAGCTTTTATTTAACTTGCAATGTTTGTGTGTTCGGCACGAATCTTGAAAGCTAAATTAGAACCACGATTGGGCTTAAATTTGGTCTACTTAGGTATTGTATCTTTGGTGACAATACAATAATATGTTGATGATAGAGCCGGAAAACGGCCACAGGAATTTCTTAACTAAATAAGATTACCCATCGAGTTTGGGTTCATTTATTTTGCCTTAGTAAGTACTTTAGTGCTTCATTATATTTAGAGTAAGTGGTCATAAGAACTTCTAAATTAAACAAGATAAACCCATAGAGTTTTTGCTCTATTGGTTCGTCTTAAGGAGTACTTTTTTAATACCAGATCTACACCTAAAAGCTTATTTTAAAAATATTTTTTACTATTAACTTATTATAAACTCTATGTTATGCTCTAATCCATTTCCATTTCAATAGGTTCCCAAAACACATGATGATGGTACATATAAGTTAACTAATAGTAACTTTTATACTCAACTCAACTTTGTATAGTTATCGATACATACAACTTTTATTAGACCTCCTACAGTTATATTTATAAAAAACTTATAACCTAACCTAACATATAATTTCATCACTACTTCATTGTCGCCATACGTAATCTATACTTACGATTCGTTCTAATAACTGTACAGCTTAATGCTAGCTATCGGCTTACGAGAAATTAACTTTGCCTACACTAAAGCCGAAATGGATATGAAACGTTTAATAACAATGATGCTAAACAATCCTTGACAAAAGTATTAATAATGAATGTTAGATATGCGACTTTGTTATTAAACATTTCACATCCGTTTCGGCTTTAGCATAGTTCATGATCAACCCTATAAACACTACAGTTGTTATAATATGTATGTAACAGTACCAAGAAGCATACGAGCGACTAAAATGGTGGTACGACTATTTCTTGATCGGCGAGGCGCTCGAGACTGTCGGAGAGATCGTATACGCCAAGTTAACTGACATGGCTAAGACGGCGCTGCAGTATGAAGAAATGTAAGTATTTTAAATAGGCTTTAAGGTTATTTAAATTATTTCCAAGTTAGATATATGTTTCATCTCTCCTCTGGGAAACTGAAAGTAATAGTGTTCTAAGAACACTTCGCCAAAGTATCAAAGAGGTTACTCTTTTAAAAAAAAAAAAAAAAAAAAGATAACTAGCAATGTGATATTGTGGGTCCCACATTACTAGCAATCCTGTTAACCCCTCCAGCTAAGCTCAATGGCTTGTGTTAGGAGTGGGTTCACGTCAGTAGTATTATGGTATATATTGTATTATTCGAAGCCGTGACTTCACGATTGCGAGACCGATGCCTTAGCTATAATAAATCGAAATGGTACAATATGTTTGTTAACACCCAATATTTTATTTAGAAAAAATCTAAGTGGAGCGTAAATCTATACTAATTAATTAGTAATAATTACTGCTGAAGGGTTTCTTTATTTGTACGCGCTAATATCAGACAATTTTGGCCCAATTTACATAAACTTTGGTACTTATTGATTTTGATTATAGACCACTTTTCTTCGTAATCTGAACCACGAGGGCAATAACTAGTTATTACACATAATAGGGTATCTCCATACTTATTGTGTTTTAAAAAAATACATGTCTCTTAGAAAAGAAAATTAGTGGCACACCTGTCACTAATTTCCTTTATTATGAGTTCCGCAAATTATAATAATTACAAATAAATTATAGTGATATATGTAAAGGTAACCGTTACATTTATTCCAGCCACCGTACTCCAAAAACGAACTTCATATTCGATCCGCGTACCGGAGAAATACTGCTGGAACAAAAACTACCTATGTCATGGCACGCTTTTAATAGAACGCCTGATTTCACTGAAATACCTGAATATAAGGCTGTAAAAGACTTTATGGACGACTGGTTGACAACAAACAAGAGTATATGGAGCTTCTATTATGATATCAGACCTTATATGGACTTTGATAATATGTTGCCGCCTTTTGCTGGTAAGTATATTTTGTGTGATATAAAACGACATTGTGAAATCATGACTCATATGTGACTCTTGCTAATATCAATGACTCGTATGTGACTCATGCTGATATCTATGCTCATAAGTGACTCGTACTTATATCAATGACACATAATTATGTGACTTATGGTGATATCTATGCTCATATGTGACTCATACTTATATCCATGATGTTGAATGATTTAAGTGACTTATTAATATAGATGACTCATATGTGCAACCCTAATAACGCTAGCCCATAATGTGTCTCATATGTGACTCAAGCTACTGTCTATTTATATTTTTTATCTTATAGATGTTCTAATCGAATCGAATCTAAAATAAGAGTATATTATCCTTTTAGGCATGGCAATGATGACCGGCCAAGGCACTCTAGCGACATTTGACAAGCGAGTGTTCACTATATCGGAAGCTGGAACATTCTTACTGTCAAAAGACTACAGACAAGACAACTTTACTGTTTTAATGGAGAGCAACGATCAGGGAAGATATAACTTGGTTGTGTTGACTAGGAGAAGTTTGATCCATATTGATCTGTATCAAGAGGTGAGTCAATACTGTCTACTATTGCGATTTGTACATATACCTACTATGCGTTTCAAATGAGTTGATAACTGTCATGATGATATTTTGATTCGCATTACGACTGCAAATTCATTGTATGACGTAAGATCAGCAATCAAATGATTCGTAAAAAGGTGTCATTAGTATTACACAGAAGTACCTAATAAACCTCTAATGAACTATATATATAAGCACTGTATTTTACTGTTTATTATTATAGATATGTTTTAATTAAAAATATATATCACATCTGACTGAAAGACCACAAAACTGTAGAATATTTATATAATTTGCCTATATACTTATTTCTGTTTGGTGTTTATTAAATAATTAAGAATACTAATAATATTATAATTAAGAAAAATGTTAGGTACATTGTTCAAAGAAAATAAATATTACGTCCATACATTGTACGTACTTTACCGGACATGGAAGTTTTTGTTGCTAGCGGTACAATTTTGACACGTATAGAGTGAAGTTATCGCGATTATTTTCGCATTTGAAACGCATAGTACATTATATTACGATTAAAACCAGTCTACAATTTTACAAATTGTTGCATTATAATAGCATAATCAATTTTAATAGTTATATTTTAAACTAGCTGTGCCCGCGACTTCGTTCGCGTGAAAGTCGGGTTTAAATTAAGGTAGTTTATGTTACGAAATAACTTCTGTGTAAATATGTTGGAAACAGTCCTGTCGGGTGAGCCGCGATATGATTCAGCAGCGGAGAATCATCATATAGTCATCTATTGATAGCTTCAACACCCAAAAGCTTTATGAAAATGAATAAGTACCAAACACAGACTCTTTAGGTATTTGTTTACTGTGTTTTTCTGTCATTAATATGTGTTATTTGTGTCTCTTTTCTTTTTGTCTATTGTTATTTTTATTATTTTACTGTTTTATTTATTGCTTTTTTTATCTTCTGCATGACTTTTCCTGTTAAATTATAATAATGTCTATACATGTGTCTTCTGTGTACTAAATAAAAATCGTTCTATTCTATTATTTTATATAGTTAATTTGGTGTGCGGCTTAAGAAGTGGGTTTTCTGTTGTTTTTGTTTCATTCATTCAACGTTATACCTACTTAATACCTAATAATTTTAAATAGAATTTGTACTAACATTTTGGTACTTCCCATTTGATCATATGTTTATCGTAAACTTGTAAAGCCTAAATACTCAACTGTGATAGTTTTCTTTATAATTTTAGTATTTATACTACTACCGTGAATTTTTTCACATACCCAACATCAACCATTTAGTTGGCAGGGGAACACTTGACTCTAACAAAAATGTTCACTATAAATCCTAATATTACACAAAGGAATCCTTAAATCTAAAAATAGTCTTCACAAACCCTAAACGCTTTTTAAAAGACCTATCTAATGATACCCCACACGACACCTACCCCAGGTGAGAAAAAAATCACATCCCCACTTTACATATAAGAGAGTGCCTCTCTTATATGTTTCAATGATGCAAGTAAGAAAAAAAGACAAAGACTCCCCCCCCAGACTCCGCGTTGACAGACAATGACCCCCCACCTCCCTCCTCCCGTCACCCGAACTACTCACACTTGGCCGATGAGTCATTCATTATCGTTGAATTGATGAACACTTCATATCCAACCATAACCCCAAAACATGATCCTCGATGCACCTGTGTGATGCGTGGTCAAACAAACGAACAGACAGACAAACATTTCTAAAAATGATAGCAATATGTTTATTTTTAATACTATTTTAAGACTTCTTTTACTAAGTATAGAACATTATTGAATACAACGCCATCTACTTTCAAAACCAGTGAAGTTTCTTCTAATACTTAATGTTTTTTTATTAATTTAAGCAATTTAATTAAATAAATAGGAGAACGTTGCCACTCAGCAAAAAACGAATCCGTCATCGTAAGCACCTATACCCTAATAAATGTTTTCACAAATAAGGAATGGTTTGATCACGGTGACCAATTTGATTTCATAGATGGCGCTACACGTTTTTTTTACGTGTGTAATGTCTTTTTTTTGAGCACGAACACATCAATTCTGGAAAATATCGAATACTTGTTAAATTGGAATGTAATATTATTTTTCATTTCTACTACGATTAATTCATTACTCTCTGCAGTGCATGCAATACCTATAGATATCTTACATAAGTGCATATTTCACTTGATTTTTAATATAAAAAAATATTAACCAAAGCAAATAAGTTACCTATGGCCGAAAAAATAACTATAACATTGAGAAAAATATTAAAAAAGGACAAAGACAATTTTAAAAAAATACAAAAAGAACATAATCAGATATCAGATTTGAGCCTGAGACTTCGTCGTCGTCATAGACCGCTAGCATAGCTTTGAGGCTATACTGTTCGCTACATACCACGTCAAAATAACTGTTCTTATGAAACTTAAAAATGTTGTGTATAGTTTTAGCATGAAGTTATGTACTCCATGGGTTACAATAAAGATAATGTCTAATTGTGGAAAAAATTGTGATAAACCATTATGGTGCGACAAAAAATACGTTGCTACTCGTTCCCCATAGACGTTAGCGTAATGATTCATAGTGTAAATAATGTCCTAAGTATAGTATTTACTATAAAACTGTAAATTTTCATAAAGATCCGTCAAGTAGTTACTGTTTTATAACGAAAAATAGCTACAGACATTATCCCTCACTGCTTAGCTCCTATGGGAAAAAGCGTGATAATTTATAGCCTAAATGTTAATCCGCATCTATTAAATTGCACGTGCAAAATTTCAACCGAATCTGTCTGGTAGTTTTTGCGTGATTCGTGTTCAAACAAACAGACAGACAGACATTTCTAAAAATGCAGCAAAGTGTTTAAATACTCTTTTCGAACATTTCCTAATATTTTTTTTCACTAAGTTCGGCCATGTACAGACATGTGAAATTTACAATTTTATTATACGTATAGATATAGATAGATAGCATGATTCAGTATTCAAGCGCGATGGCTTATTATTAGCGTATTTCATGTATAACTTTGGTGTTTATATACCGATTTCTATGATTCTTTTTTATGGAATAGTTAATTATGTTAACTTTTTGAATTAGGGATGACTGAGAGTGTTATAAACGTAAGAGTAGACAAATATAATTATAAAGCTTCGAACTGCTAAGCTATCGGGAGTTACACGCGATATTGTGAGTCAACCATAAAAGATAGACATATGCTGTCGTGGGATATTTTTTATATAATTTTAAGGAGAACATTTCCGTCATACATGATTTCTGTGTAGCTTTAACCATTAAGGTTGCACACGCGACGGAAGCTTAAAAAATGGAGTAACTTCTCCCGTTTTCCCTTCACTGCTCTGCTCCTATTGATTGTAGCGTGATGAAAAGTATTCTATAACCACCTCAGGAGTATGAAAAATAATTGTACCAAGTTTCGTTAAAATCCGTCTAGTAGTTTTTGTTTCTATAACGGTTATACAGACAGACAGACAGACAGACAAAAATTTTACTGATTGCATTTTTGGCATCAGTATCGATCCCTAATCACCCCCTGATAGTTATTTTGGAAATATATTTCATGTACAGAATTGACATCTCTACAGATTTATTATAAGTATAGATTGACAAATAAGCAACCGGTTTTTGTTTAATACGAATGATCGCGATTATAATACAATAATACATTGACCTATTGAATTTGGCAACCCCTTTCTGTTACACATTGTATAGCTAATCTGTTATACAGGAAGCTGAATTAGTTAGTCTAATTCTCTAAACCGAAATCTTAAAAAAAAATGTGTAGGTATTAATTTTTTTTTAGTCCTAGTACATATTTTAAAGTTATGTTATTTGTAATATTGAGGTTGACTACTTGATTTGAGTACGGTAGATATCTACGATGGAGAATTAAACGCGTAAGAATGAACCTAACCTGTTTTTTTTTCATACCACGATGGTGGTTTAAATTTGACAGTCGTGGTGGTGGTGATTAGATTTTTTTTAAATAACGTAGGTTCTATTTTATTTTAGTATTATAATCTGATTACCCCTTGCAAGGATTCGACTAACTAAATAGTGTATAGCCTGTATAGCTAACAGCTGCAAAAATCTCACTAGCGCGATTCAGGACTCGCAACTTCAACATCTAGTCAATTTGGTAGTTGACTATAATAAAAGTAAATTATTTTATACTAACTAATCAGGTAATAGTAGATCTTAAAATGCTCTACAATCTGAAAAAAGTGTTCTTATACAAATTAACATGTTTTTGAATTTAAAAGCATGAAGACGAAAACTAAGAGCAATGATTTGACGATAGGAACTTATGACGTCATAGGTTCTTATTCCATACACATTTTCTATGGAGCTTGTCGTTTTGACACAACATTTTATAAAAAGAGACTGATTTGACATGACAGTCAACATCCCTATTAATATTATTGCATCAGTAGGAGTGAGTACAGGACGGATTCTCACACGTAACACCACTTTATTGTTCCTAGTTTTTTATCCATGATTTGTATAATTGTTAAATTGTGACACATAGCTTGTACCTTACTGCGGGTTTTTTTTTAAATAATAATGGCGTCTTCCACACGTATCTATCAGTCTAGTCTATCTATATTTTTTTTTAAAGATAACTAGCAATGTGGGATTGAGTCCCACATTACTAGCAATCTTGTTAACGCCCGCTTCTATATTATCAGATGTAGTTTAAAGATATCATAATATCCACAGGAAGTATCTTTAGGCGGCAGATCACTAAGTCTGCCAGTATCGGTGGACGGGCTGGTCATAGAGCGTCAGACGGACGCCCTGAGCGTGCAAGGACATAATGGGCTTGATATACAGTGTAACTTGATGTTCCATACGTGTAAGCTGCAAGTTTCTGGTACGTATAAACAAAATTATATTTTTTAAAGCAATTTTAGCTTTGTCTAATCATTTCTTTGACTTAAGGTTTTTGTCTGTAACTCTTTTATATATAATAACTAGCTGACCCGCGCAACTTCGTCTGCGTAAATTTTACCCGTTTTTGCAACATTTATCATTGCTGCTCAGCTCCTATATGTCGTAGCGTGATGTTATATAGCCTATAGCCTTTCTCAATAAATCGGCTCTATCCAACAGTAAAATATTTTTTCAGTGTAGCCCAGTAGTTCCTGAGATTATCGCGTTCAAGCAAACAAACAAACTCTTAGGGATATGAAAAATAGATGTTGTCCGATTCTCAGACCTACCCAATATGCACACAAAATTTCATCAAAATCAGTCAAGCCGTTTCGGAGGAGTATGGCAACGAAAACTGTGACACGAGAATTTTATATATTAGATATTAGTTTAGATTCGCATATTTAAAAAAAACCCTCGAACATCTTGAAAGAAGTACCTTTGTTGAAGTCGGGTTAATTTAACGTCTTATAAATCGATAACCACGCACGAAAAAGTGTGACGTGTGCTATTGATTGGTTGCTAAGCAACAGTGAATGGCGATTGTAGCGACATGTGATAAAATTGGAACTAACGTTATTGTCTGGTTGCTAAGCAACGCGAATTACGATATGTCATCAATGTTTTCTTATGACGTTATCACGTAAAATTATTGCAACGGCCGTGGTCACGAGTCTACCTGTGACCACGGCCGTTGCAATACGGTCGAAACGTTGGGCAATAAACAAGGTATTTTACCTTAAATTATTCACGCGATTAAGACCCGTAATATATATATATTCATAATTTATAATATGGGCTTGGATATGTATTTTTTATCATTTATTTGATTGCCATTGTATCGAATATACAACTTTGGAATCAGACATCCGTCCGTATGTTTTCCCAAAACATTTATGTATTAACTTATCTAAAACCTTTCCAGGTTGGTATTACGGCACTCTCGGCGGTCTACTAGGCACTTACAACAACGAACAGTACGACGACCTACAGCTACCCAACAGTAGCTACACGGAATCGATCCCGCTACTCGGCCACAGCTGGAACATAGCGCCAACAGCCAACAGAACCATCATAGAGAATGAGGATCTGAAAAATGATACACAATGCGAGAAGTTCTTCCTGAATAACGTGTCGCCTTTGCATCCTTGTTTCTCTGTTGTAAGTAGTCATTTAAAAAGCTATTATTAATTTAATTTTATTTGTTTTATTATTATCACTGTTTTTTGTAATTATATATAAACTATAACTAAATAAGACTATATAAGAGTGAAGGAACTGTCTCCTGAGATACAAGTTTATAACTTAGTTTAGGAGGCAGGGCTTCTATTTTTTTTTTAATTAAGGTTTTTATAGATAATAATAATAGTGGTTTTTTTTACCGATTTTCGGTTTTAATTTTTGATTTCGGTTTGACCGAGATTAAGCAACTGTACAGGGGATATTATAGTACACAAGTGCGCAAACACAAGTGCACTCTCTACTACCTCACTCTAATCCGTGAGGTTAAGCAACGTCTCCACTATTTGCACATAGACAGGACCATCAACGAAAAATTTTACACGTCATGCCTCAGAAAGCACGTTCAGCCATCAGCCTACGCCTAATCTCTCATCGATATTGTCGGATTTTAAGCCCATCGGAGTATGAGAGTGAAGGAATTGGTTTTTTTTTCTTCAAACCTAAAAACAGGAGCAATCGTAGCTCGGTCTACCCAACTAGTTATGAATTAAAGGGGCTACATATTATATATTTCTTCCTCTCTTACCTTATGCCACAATTCCAATGCCGATCTGTCGTGAATTGTACATTGATCGTTCATCCTCTGTTCTCACGATTCGTACCTATATTCATATTCATGGGAGATCCAGGATTTGATTCTGAGGGCACGAACTTTGACTCGCACGCACGACGACGTGGGTAGGTGTTCCCAAAAAAAATATCTTTCTGGGGCAATCGTTCAAGAGGCAAATGAGCAAATAAATTTGATACAATACAAGACAACAATAATTTACTTTGTCTGCAAAAAAATATTACGAAGAAGTACTACGTGAAAACTAGGGGGTCTTGGAGTGAGATAAAAATTACAAGAAATAAAAAAAAAAATCTGGTACACAAAACAACGGTTTGGAGGGGGGCGTGCCCCTATGCTCCCCCCCCCACCCTCTCTGGATCCGCCTGTGCCTATATTAATACCATGTTAACATTCTATTCTGTAGATATCATCACAGACGTTCTACACAGAGTGCATGTCCGGCGGGTCTGCGTGCGCGCTCGCAAGTGCGTACCGAGAGTTGTGCTTGCACCAACACGTACCTACGCATATGCCTGACCATTGTCACCAGTAAGTATACATACAGTATGATCAACGTAACTTGACTGGATTGAAGTTAGGTTCTTATTACTTTCATGCATGTCATGCGACCTTAAAATTACTTACGAAAACGATTAATTATGTTTAATCGATTAAAAATACTAACAAAAATTTAATTCAACAATATAAATATAATATTTAAATGAGTTCATAAAAGTTTAAATTTAGAACAGTTACAGTAAAAACTAAAGAAGCTTTAAAAACAATTTCTTTACGAAAATAAACACAAAAAAAACATGAGTCAGTTATACTAATTATGACAATGTAATGTGTAATCGTATCTCTAATTCTCTTGGCCCCCCGCTTTCTGTCACCATTTACTTCCAAAAAATGCATCTGCGCAACCACTTGTCGCCTACTTCAGTCCGGCCTAGTTACGTTGATCCAACTGTAGCTTGGTTTATGTTGACCTCGTTAGGTCAGTAGCAAAGCCAGCCACTATAACTTATCGATTTTAATATTTAAAAACCTACTATGTGATTTAGATTTTACTTAGAATTTTGGTTTGCTTGGACATTGCAAATGGCTTGGATATTTTCATAGAAGTAACTAAAAACTGACATACACAAGATACAATGTAATGTTGTATATTAAAGAAAATTGTTGGAGGTTTTATCAATATTCTATTTACTTGAGGATACAGTTTTTGACGTGATAACGCACGAAAAACTGTCACAATCCGTCACGTTCCGCCTGCTGACAGGCTGAAGTATTGTGGTTGTCGGCGCATACACCGGATCTCACTAAAACTGTCACAGGCATAGTTGTTTATTTAAATGTCATCAATGTTAATGGCAATTGCAGCGACATGCGATACGAAAAAAAATGTTGGCTGTAAAGTCGGCCTACGGACGATAATTTTATGTGATAACGTCATAAGAAAACATTGATGACTTACTTCTAAATTTTACAAATTAGATCGAACTATATCTGGAATTAAGAGCTTCGGCGGCTAATAGGCCGGTTTTACAGTTTTGCTCAAGTGTTTTGCTGTTGGAATGGGAATAAGGGGTTCGAACCACCAGGTGCCTCTGTGGCGCGGTGGGAGTGTATGCGACTGCTACGCAAAAGGTCGTGGGTTCGATCCCCACCATGTATAAAACTTAGTGTGATGAACATGAAGGTTTATTCTGTGTCTGAGTGTTATTTATCTATAATATGTATGTATTTAGAAATATATAAGTATGTTTATCAGTTGTCTGGTTTCCATAGTACAAACTCTGCTTAGATGTGAGTTGTCCCAAGATATTATTATTATATTATTACCCCTGGATCACCCATCATTATCTAACATAACCCTGCAATCCCCAGATGCACAACTCCACAAGGCGACATAATAGAAGAAGGTTCATTCCACCTTCTGCAGTACGTACCGAACTCGACCGACGTGGTGTTTCTGGTCGAGGCGCAGTACTGCAACAAGAATCTGCGCAAGACTCGCAATATGGACATGTTTGTTGAGGCTTTCGATACCAAGCTGCAGGCTAATGGACTTTCTGATAACAGGTTAGTTATTATAGGCTAATATAATCTACATATATATTAATTACTTTTTACGCGACTGCACAAGAAGGAGGGCTTTTATTTTATTTTATTTTTATTTTATAATTTATGAAAACTTACAGCTTATACATAGGTTGTGTTTAAGAAGGATATTACCTAAAGGCCAATTACAAGTTTTCATGCATACATTACTGTGTGTTTTCAATTATATATTGGCAGACGACAACATGCAAATGAATTTAAAAATAAAAAAAAACAGAAAAAGATAAAAGGAACCTAAATACAAAAAATTTAGAAAAATATATACTCATCTTAAAACAACATATTTTACAACAAAGTAATTGGATACACACAATAATGCTGCTCTTCAACGTTCGCCGAAAAAAGCATCAGCCAATGTTTTCTTTAGCTTAGACACTTTAGTACTAATATATATTAATGAATTTATATAAAATTATAATAATTATGTTATTTGTATTCCATATGTTACTACGTCCCTTGGCATGGGCGTCGTCAGGAATTCTAGGACCCCTCCCCGAGTGCCACACATTTTTTAAATAATGTTTCACAAATATACCAACATGTCTTAGAGACAAATGGAATGGAACCGCTGCCGGCGCCCACATCAGAAAAAAATATTTATTTGGCGCAGATCCATAACATTAACAATCGCCTTAATCTAAACTTAAAATTAGCTTATCTTAGGAAACTGCGACAGATAGGTCCACACTCAGCGTATTGCTGTGTTGCGGCGAACCACGTCACAGCGCTGATTTTCAGTGTGAACCTTACAAACATACACGGCGAAGTATTTTTACCTAAGAAAACATTAACGTTATAGGGTATGTACATACCCAGGCAGTGATTTGGGCCCTTATTCCCAGTAGTTCCTTGGAAGAAGTTCCGCGCCGGAACTAGTGGGATTTTGTCCCAATAGTTCCGTCAACGGAACTTATGGTAAATCTGATTCCCATTAATTCCGTTTATAAAATATTGATGTATGCACCTTCATTTTTGTATCTGGATAGAGGCCGGGATATATAGCCCGGAAGTCGCTGCGACCTAAAAGAGCTAATGTGACGCCTCTTTCTTCCAAAAGGACATTTCCAAGGTTTAGTCTGACCATGTAGTCGACTATGTATCTTGGTGGAGTGGCCTTAATGTCGTCAGGTGTGATTAAGTGCCCTCCAAGGTGCTGGCTTCTGGTGTAATGAGTTGCCTCGCAGCCACAGAGGATGTGTATAGGTGTTTCCTCATCCTTGTGGCAGAACCTGCAAACATTAGTACACCTGCACCTTCATACTCATTTACAAAAATGGTAATGCTGGCCAGCACTATTGGAAAAAAAATCCCAGTAGTTCCGCCACGGAACTTCTGGGAACAATTGATTTGGGGTACCTTTACACCCTAAGTAGATACTTGACAGATGTCAAAATACGTTAACAAAAAGTTACAGTAGCAGTAATCTGCATACTTCAACAATTGCTATGTTTATACCATACCTCGAATCCTACCCATTATATTACCGACGTGAACCCATTCCTAACACAAGCCATTGAGCTAGCTGGAGGGGTTAACAAGATTGCTAGTAATGTGAATGTAAATGTTTTGTAATGTAAAAAGAAAAAATATATATCCCACTGTATGTTTTCGAAAAACAAAAATACAACTGTTACTGTTTCACATATATTTATTATTGTTATGTTTAGATACGCGATAGTAGGTTTCGGCGGTCGCGGCATCTACCGGCGGCCGCGCGCACTCTACGTCAACAACAAAGTGTTCACCAACTATATAGAGGTCTCGCAGCACTTCGACAACTTTATCATTGGTAAGACATTACTTTATTTTACTTTTTAACTGTATTCATCAAGGAGGAATGTTCTCAATTTGGATGTTTGTATCTTTACTAAATATTATACTAACTAAATATTATAAAGCTGAAGAGTTTGTTTGTTTGTTTGAACGCGATAATCTCAGAACCTTCTGGTCCGAATTGAAAAAATCTGTTACTATTGGATAGCCCATTTATCGAGGAAGGTTATAGGCTGTATAACATCACGCTACGACCAATAGGAGCGGAGCAGCAATTAAAAATGTTGCAAAAATGGGGAAAAATTACGTAGACGTAATCGACATTCACGCGGTTTCGCCCGCGTGAATGTCGATTATCGCGATTAAAACTATCCTATGTCCTTTCCCCGGACTCAAACTATCTCCATACCAAATTTCATCTAAACCGATTCAGCTGTTTGAGCGTGAAAGCGTAACAAACAGACAGAGTTACTTTCATATTTATAATATTAGCATGGATTAACCCTTAACTACCTATTTATGGAATTATAACTTTAACCACCTACACCACACCGGTTGTTTATTGTGAGCTATATACCCCAAACCTCACAAAAACAACCATTTTACTTCGGGGGCCTCACAATAGTAGGCGGTTAAGGGTTACAAAGTTATGCCCAGTAGTGGGACAGATATGGGTTGATATGACCATAGCCGTGTGTCCCTTAGACAAGTCGGACATAGTCCGCGGCAACCGCACAGTCCGCGCGGACATGTTCCGCGCGCTGAGCTTCGCCACGCGCCTGCCCTTCCGCGCCGCCGTGCCCAAGACCTTCGTGCTGCTGCCTTGCTCCAAGTGTGACGGCGCCTTTATGAGGGTATGTCGTTATTATGGAACGGGTGAACAACGCGGCGGTAGCCTAATGGCTAAGGCGAATCAACCCATTATACTACCGACGTGAACCCACTCCTAACACAAGCCTTTGAGCCTAGCTGGAGGGGTTAACAAGATTGCTAGTAATGTGGGACTCAATCCCACGTTGCCAGTTATCTTTTGTTTAATAAATAAATAAAAATAAGCTTGTTGCATTTACTAACTTTAAGCCAATAGAGTATTTGACAGGTTTTTAAATCACCGATGTCTAAGGACTCTATAGAATATCTATATTTTACGTTCCATTACATATAATTCAAGAAAAAAAGAAAATATATTCCCGCGAAAACGCTTTGCCTGACAACATGCCATCACTAGATCCTATATTTTACATTTTGTCAAAAACCCTATTATAGGGTTCCACAACATTGAATGAAAGTAAATTATGTTGTAATAATAATATCTTGGGACAACTCACACAACGCTATCTGATCCCAAACTAAGCAGAGCTTGTACTATGGAAACCGGACAACTGATAAACATACTTATATATTTCTAAATACATACATATTATAGATAAATAACACCCAGACACAGAATAAACCATCGTACTCATCACACAAAGTTTTATCCTAGGTGGGAATCGAACTCACGACCCATGGCTGCTAAGCTCCGGCTTAGCAGTCAGGGTCACTAACCACTAGACCAACAGGTCAGTCTTTAATGTTAAAACACATTTTAAAATTAAAATATAACGCATCCTTAAGTACAGCATATTGCCATTCAAAAATATAAGAATAAATATAACGGAAAATACAAAAATAATACTAATTTAAAATTGAATAATTGGTCGAATTTAGTATAAGTAAATACATATTATTGAAAAGTTTCAAAATAATAGTTTCGAAACAGTTTTTGCTTGCTTCCTATTCTATCATAGTTGAAAGTGGAACGGAAAATGAAAATTATCAAAAACAATTTAAAAACTATAGGTATGTTGTTTTTAATATGTTGCAGTTGGACTACTCAACGATATACCACAACTTGATGGAGAGCTCGGTGACCCTGCACGTTCTAATGGATGACGACTTCATGCTCTCCAAGAAACGGGCAGCTAAATACTTGTTCGGTAAGTAACCACACATTCTCAATGAATAATGTTCTATTTTTATATTTTGCTAGCTGTCCCGGCGAACTTCGTACTGCCCCGTTATTTTATGTTTTTTTCGTTACTTTTTTTTAAATAGGAATCTTCTACACAGTATTAGAAAACTTTAAAAAAAGGATGAATGAAATCTGTTCGCTAGTTATCTCGACCGAGGGAAAAGGGATTCATTTTTTTATAAAAAGGTCTGAATTTCTTCGTCACATACGTTCATTTGCTTGCTTGAAAAATGAACTAGTTTTTTTTTATTGCATCTTCAGAATGTCAACATTTAATGGTATTAAAACCAGCCAGTTGCATTTAGTACAACCAAAGATTAAAATAACCCTTCTTTACAGTCGGGTAATAAATACGAAAATACTTTTTCCCCTACCTATTAAATAGATTTTATGTATAGTACATAAAAAGAAGGCCAATGAAAACATACATGACTACTGATTTATGACTACTAATTTATATGAAACACACATACATGATTTGACCATACAAAAGAATGACGTCATTGTTTTGTATTTCATTTATATTAGTACGGGGCGCATCGTTTTGACGTTTCCTAAAAAGATACTGATTTGACTTGACAGTTATCTTCCCTATTGCAATATTGTTTATAAACCATCAGCGAAATTCTCAAAATTTAAAATTGGTATTGATCGCCGACAAATTTAAACAAGTCAATTCTCCCAACAGGAGTGGACAGTCAACTAGCGTTCACAAACAAAGACTACGAGCGACTGGTAGGCGATGCAGCTCTCAAGAAACAAGTCAAACTGCCCAAAGAGAAGCTTGGACTATGCACTTCACTAGCGCTTGAAACTAACGGTAATGATTTTCAATCTAGCCTTTTTGAGATAATTTTTGTATGTTTATAGTATTTATTGTACACTTTATTTGCTACAAAGATTTGGTTTTATGAATTTTACACGTATTCCATTTATTTTCATCGTTGAATGCATTTTGCTGCCATTCTCACAACTCTTGCGAGTAACTTTTTTTAATTCGGCAAAAAGCAGCTTACAACTTGTAAACGCAGGCCAACATTCGGTCTTTCGCATTGACATATAGACCTGGACCATGCCATCCCTTTCAATTAAAAAGTAAATATTGACTGCAAAGCGTGAAAGAGACAAAAAACTCGTGCAGCCTTTGACTGTTAATGTCCACAAAGTAGCGTTGTCCCTTTCTAGAGAGTAGTCAATTTTGTGAGGTTATGGCGCTGTCCTGTTCTCTACGCCAATGGTCTCGCGCTCGTTACTTTTTTTAAATTGGCAAAGGCGTCCTAGTTATACTGTCTGTACAGCTAACAACCGGACTCGCGCCTGTAACTTTTTTTTTTAAATTCAGAAAAGGTATTTCATTTACACAGCCCGTGCATACAAGTCAACAGCCGATTTGGCGCTCGTATTTTTTTTTAATTTGGCAAAGGCGCCCCGGTTTTACTGTCTGTAAATACTAGCCACAGCTAACAACCAGTCTCGCGCCCGTAACTTTTTTTTTTAATTCAGCAAAGGTATTTCATTTACACAGCCCGTGAACACAAGCCAACAGCCGATTTGGCGCTCGTATCTTTTTATAAATTCGATAATTACATAATTATAAAACTATACAGCCTATGAATGCAACCTAACCATTGACGTATGGACTTACAAAATTGACCACTCTGTAGATTATGATAACGCTACTTTGTGGACAATACCTTTCAAAGAGTTTTTTTCTCTCTTTCACGCTTTGCAGTCAATATTTACTCGTACTTTTTACTTGAAAGGGATGGCGCGTATTGTATTTATAACAATGAATATAACACTGTTTAAAAAAGTAGGTATTTCGTGAGTAAGAACTATCGAAACATATGCTACACGATTACGTTAGCTGAAAAAAATATATAAAACCGGCAAGAGCATGTCGGACCATGCTGTTCGGTAAAAAAGTGGTCTGTGAAGTCGGTTTACGGACGATAATTTTACGTGATAAACAACCATGTTTTCACAAGCGTACACTATAAAGATAATTGCCTAGGATCAATCGTGAGCGATTGTTTGACGTTCACGACTCAACATGGGTTCTAACATGGCAGGTACAATATTCGCGGGCGCCAAGCTCCGCGGCGATCGGCCGACCGCGCGGCGCTTCTCCACCGTGTTCGGTGCGCGGGCGGCCGCCGCCTGTCTGCGCTGTGCCGCGCCCCCGCGCTGCGAGTGCGCCGAGGGGCGCCTCGCGTGCCGCCCCTGTGCCGACGCGCAGAGACTGGTATGTACCCGCCGTTGTACTGTTGTAGCGTCTGTGCCGCCCCCCGCGCTGCGAGTGCGCCGAGGGGCGCCTCGCGTGCCGCCCCTGTGCCGACGCGCAGAGACTGGTATGTACCCGCCGTTGTACTGTTGTAGCGTCTGTGCCGCCCCCCGCGCTGCGAGTGCGCCGAGGGGCGCCTCGCGTGCCGCCCCTGTGCCGACGCGCAGAGACTGGTATGTACCCGCCGTTGTACTGTTGTAGCGTCTGTGCCGCCCCCCGCGCTGCGAGTGCGCCGAGGGGCGCCTCGCGTGCCGCCCCTGTGCCGACGCGCAGAGACTGGTATGTACCCGCCGTTGTACTGTTGTAGCGTCTGTGCCGCCCCCCGCGCTGCGAGTGCGCCGAGGGGCGCCTCGCGTGCCGCCCCTGTGCCGACGCGCAGAGACTGGTATGTACCCGCCGTTGTACTGTTGTAGCGTCTGTGCCGCCCCCCGCGCTGCGAGTGCGCCGAGGGGCGCCTCGCGTGCCGCCCCTGTGCCGACGCGCAGAGACTGGTATGTACCCGCCGTTGTACTGTTGTAGCGTCTGTGCCGCCCCCCGCGCTGCGAGTGCGCCGAGGGGCGCCTCGCGTGCCGCCCCTGTGCCGACGCGCAGAGACTGGTATGTACCCGCCGTTGTACTGTTGTAGCGTCTGTGCCGCCCCCCGCGCTGCGAGTGCGCCGAGGGGCGCCTCGCGTGCCGCCCCTGTGCCGACGCGCAGAGACTGGTATGTACCCGCCGTTGTACTGTTGTAGCGTCTGTGCCGCCCCCCGCGCAGAGACTCAGCTGTACTGTTGTAGCGTCTGTGCCGCCCCCCGCGCAGAGACTCGGAGAACACTGAGACTCAGCTGTACTGTTGTAGCGTCTGTGCCGCCCCCCGCGCAGAGACTCGGAGAACACTGAGACTCAGCTGTACTGTTGTAGCGTCTGTGCCGCCCCCCGCGCAGAGACTCGGAGAACACTGAGACTCAGCTGTACTGTTGTAGCGTCTGTGCCGCCCCCCGCGCAGAGACTCAGCTGTACTGTTGTAGCGTCTGTGCCGCCCCCCGCGCAGAGACTCGGAGAACACTGAGACTCAGCTGTACTGTTGTAGCGTCTGTGCCGCCCCCCGCGCAGAGACTCAGCTGTACTGTTGTAGCGTCTGTGCCGCCCCCCGCGCAGAGACTCGGAGAACACTGAGACTCAGCTGTACTCTTGTAGCGTCTGTGCCGCCCCCCGCGCAGAGTCTCGGAGAACACTGAGACTCAGCTGTACTGTTGTAGCGTCTGTGCCGCCCCCCGCGCAAAGACTCGGAGAACACTGAGACTCAGCTGTACTGTTGTAGCGTCTGTGCCGCCCCCCGCGCAGAGACTCGGAGAACACTGAGACTCAGCTGTACTGTTGTAGCGTCTGTGCCGCCCCCCGCGCAGAGACTCGGAGAACACTGAGACTCAGCTGTACTGTTGTAGCGTCTGTGCCGCCCCCCGCGCAGAGACTCAGCTGTACTGTTGTAGCGTCTGTGCCGCCCCCCGCGCAGAGACTCGGAGAACACTGAGACTCAGCTGTACTGTTGTAGCGTCTGTGCCGCCCCCCGCGCAGAGACTCAGCTGTACTGTTGTAGCGTCTGTGCCGCCCCCCGCGCAGAGACTCGGAGAACACTGAGACTCAGCTGTACTCTTGTAGCGTCTGTGCCGCCCCCCGCGCAGAGTCTCGGAGAACACTGAGACTCAGCTGTACTGTTGTAGCGTCTGTGCCGCCCCCCGCGCAAAGACTCGGAGAACACTGAGACTCAGCTGTACTGTTGTAGCGTCTGTGCCGCCCCCCGCGCAGAGACTCGGAGAAAACTGAGACTCAGCTGTACTGTTGTAGCGTCTGTGCCGCCCCCCGCGCAGAGACTCGGAGAACACTGAGACTCAGCTGTACTGTTGTAGCGTCTGTGCCGCCCCCCGCGCAGAGACTCAGCTGTACTGTTGTAGCGTCTGTGCCGCCCCCCGCGCAGAGACTCGGAGAACACTGAGACTCAGCTGTACTGTTGTAGCGTCTGTGCCGCCCCCCGCGCAGAGACTCGGAGAACACTGAGACTCAGCTGTACTGTTGTAGCGTCTGTGCCGCCCCCCGCGCAGAGACTCAGCTGTACTGTTGTAGCGTCTGTGCCGCCCCCCGCGCAGAGACTCGGAGAACACTGAGACTCAGCTGTACTCTTGTAGCGTCTGTGCCGCCCCCCGCGCAGAGACTCAGCTGTACTGTTGTAGCGTCTGTGCCGCCCCCCGCGCAGAGACTCGGAGAACACTGAGACTCAGCTGTACTGTTGTAGCGTCTGTGCCGCCCCCCGCGCAGAGACTCAGCTGTACTGTTGTAGCGTCTGTGCCGCCCCCCGCGCAGAGACTCGAGAACACTGAGACTCAGCTGTACTGTTGTAGCGTCTGTGCCGCCCCCCGCGCAGAGACTCAACTGTACTGTTGTAGCGTCTGTGCCGCCCCCCGCGCAGAGACTCGGAGAACACTGAGACTCAGCTGTACTCTTGTAGCGTCTGTGCCGCCCCCCGCGCAGAGACTCGGAGAACACTGAGACTCAGCTGTACTGTTGTAGCGTCTGTGCCGCCCCCCGCGCAGAGACTCAGCTGTACTGTTGTAGCGTCTGTGCCGCCCCCCGCGCAGAGACTCGGAGAACACTGAGACTCAGCTGTACTGTTGTAGCGTCTGTGCCGCCCCCCGCGCAGAGACTCAGCTGTACTGTTGTAGCGTCTGTGCCGCCCCCCGCGCAGAGACTCGGAGAACACTGAGACTCAGCTGTACTGTTGTAGCGTCTGTGCCGCCCCCCGCGCAGAGACTCGGAGAACACTGAGACTCAGCTGTACTGTTGTAGCGTCTGTGCCGCCCCCCGCGCAGAGACTCAGCTGTACTGTTGTAGCGTCTGTGCCGCCCCCCGCGCAGAGACTCGGAGAACACTGAGACTCAGCTGTACTGTTGTAGCGTCTGTGCCGCCCCCGCGCAGAGACTCGGAGAACACTGAGACTCAGCTGTACTGTTGTAGCGTCTGTGCCGCCCCCCGTGCAGAGACTCAGCTGTACTGTTGTAGCGTCTGTGCCGCCCCCCGCGCAGAGACTCAGCTGTACTGTTGTAGCGTCTGTGCCGCCCCCGCGCAGCGACTCGGAGAACACTGAGACTCAGCTGTACTGTTGTAGCGTCTGTGCCGCCCCCCGCGCAGAGACTCAGCTGTACTGTTGTAGCGTCTGTGCCGCCCCCCCGCGCAGAGACTCAGCTGTACTGTTGTAGCGTCTGTGCCGCCCCCCGCGCAGAGACTCAGCTGTACTCTTGTAGCGTCTGTGCCGCCCCCCGCGCAGAGACTCGGAGAACACTGAGACTCAGCTGTACTGTTGTAGCGTCTGTGCCGCCCCCCGCGCAGAGACTCAGCTGTACTGTTGTAGCGTCTGTGCCGCCCCCGCGCAAAGACTCGGAGAACACTGAGACTCAGCTGTACTGTTGTAGCGTCTGTGCCGCCCCCCGCGCAGAGACTCGGAGAACACTGAGACTCAGCTGTACTGTTGTAGCGTCTGTGCCGCCCCCCGCGCAGAGACTCAACTGTACTGTTGTAGCGTCTGTGCCGCCCCCCGCGCAGAGACTCGGAGAACACTGAGACTCAGCTCTAGAGAATAGGTGTCGCCAGATAAAGATCCATAAAATAAAATATTTACGCGTTATGAGAAAAGCTTTGATAATTCTATAAGGTGACTGCCTCTGTGGCGCGGTAGGTGTGTGTCCGACTGCTACGCAAGAAGTTGTGGGTTTGATTCCCACACGGTACACCACTTTGTGTGATCCACAAATTGTTGTTCCTAATCGGGGTGAACTTTGTGTCAGTGACTTGTATGTTTGTAAAGTCCTCCGCGACACAGGGCTTGTACCCTAATGCAAGAAACATTTAATAAAAAAAAATATTCTTCGGAAAAGACATAGGTACTTAAGTTACATACACGCAGGCGGGACCTAGGTACATTTGATTCGCGTGTAATGTCTTATCTACACACGTACGAAACGTAGTAAGATTTATTTTTGTCCGATACAAGGCTAATCATTATTTGTTGAATCAAAAGGTTATCAATCAACGTCTGGAATACATTATCTTTTAAAACGGACTGTAGATAATTCACTTCTTACTCTTGTTACATCACTTTATTTTTTTTATTATCTTTAAGTATGTCTCAGACACAAAATACGACCTCGTGAGAAGATTAAACTATTTACGAGTATAAATCAATAATTCTATACTACTGTAACAGAATGACCACACTTTGGCTTCTATGCATTATTATATCCTACCTGACATACATGGGCGTCGCCAGGATTTCTTTTAAATGGGTGCACCACTTTTTCGTTTAGATGTATTTATATTTTACTAGCTGAACTCTGCCACGCTTCGCTATGACTTTTAAAGCCAGGAACACTTACCTGCATATACAGTTTACAGTTTACAGAAGCGGCGGTAGCCTAATGGCTAAGGCATCGGTCTCGCAATCTTAAGGCGCGGTTTCGAATCTACCCATTATCTACCGACTACCGACGTGAGCCCTAACACAGCTTTTGAACTTAGATGGAGGGGTTAACAAGATTGCTAGTTATCTTGAAAAAAAAAAAAAGAAACATTGTAAACATTGGCAATTTTAAAAGAGTGGCCGCGCGTTTTTATTGCCTGTTCTTTTCTCCGGCTTTACCTATTGTTTGCGAACAGGCATTACATGTAAATGTAGAATCGACCTTTCACAAGTGTAGTATTTTACTTCTTAAGTGAATAAAAACAAAAGGTAATCGTTGGACATTGTGTTATTCTTGATCTATTTTATTTTCAAATAATTTTTCACCAATAAACAGCCTAATTGCTCCGACAGGGGGTGCAAGTGCATCCCCTTGCACCCTGCTGCCGGCACCCATGGATACATGTCGCCCGACATTCACTTAGTATGTTTACGACTTTTGGGACAATGTCGCTCGACATTTGCCTTGTTCACACTGTCCAGTGATGATAAGTATGTCGTCCGAAGAGGTAGTGTTGTTCTATCATTTTAGAACAGGAAGCGATATGCGTCCAACTTCAAAAGTATTTCTGGCGCTACAATTCATGCAATAGTGCCACGAGTAATGTGACTGTTACATGAATCGAATTGAACTGTAACATGCTTAAACTTATTGTCCACAGTTGGAACTATCATTCTTCAACACGGAGGACATAGACGAACTAATCGACATGGCGATGGAACCTCCTACGCTGCCTGCCTTCAGATGATGATGATTCTCGTATTCTAACTATAGCTTATTTTCATTCTACTGTATTTTGTTTAGCCTTTTATAAGATATCGGTGAGTTAACTTTAATGTTGTTGGAATAGAGGTGAAAATTAGGAGAATACTTCTATTGGGATTTATAGAATTAGCAGATTCTTCAGCTCGGTTTGCCAACATTTTCTCAACTCCAGCAATACTTACTCTTGTATCCATAATATTGGTTAGAGAGGGGAAGGACAGAAGGATAGAAGTTGGACAAGAACACAAGATTTTGGTTTTGAGGGGGGGGGGGCTTTGCTGAAGTTAGTTTTTTTGGAAAACTTAACCGATTTTATCAACAATAGCACACACGGGAGAACTCGAAAAATTTTGGAATTTAAGTCTCCCTCTTCACAGAGTACCCTGGATCTGTTATAACATACTATCTTATAAACGGTTAAACAAATCAAATATAGTATTGTGTAGACATTTGAATGTTGTAGTTCAAGTACAAAATATATTACAAAATTATGTAGATCAATAAATTAATTATGTATATTTTTATTTAATAAGGTGATAAAACTTAATATACACAATAAATAGTGAACTTTAGTTGGTTCTTATAAAAAAAGTTAGTCAATCAGTAATATTAGTCGGGAAAAAAATTATGAAATTTATATTTTGAAGAATAATAAATAAAATAGCAAATTGCTTTGTGTCATGTCGTGCCCGGGATATATTTCGGTTGGGCAGTTTAGTTCATGGGTGAGAGGGTTCACCTTTCTCACCTTTTCTCAACCATTTTGGAGGGGGGGGGGGGTTAAACACCAAATCTCTACCCCTAAAGATACGCCTATAAGCTGATTGACATTGTGTTCAATGAACGCAATATAATATGTACTCACGTACATATTATATTGCGCCAGTGTAATTAATATAAATTCTAATTTGGCTCTCGGCTCGAAGGACCAACACTTGACCTTGTCAATAAATGTACACTGTGTAAATATTTATAATTGACATCCAATAGTAAAATGTATACTTTAAGTCGTTTTTCAATTGTCATTCAATTTATAACTAAAAATGAATATAAGCATTTTATTGGATTTTATAACAACAAATGTATGTTCATAATATATTTTTGACTGTGTAAGTTAAGTGATAATTGATGAATCATTTCTTAATAAAATATTTTTATAGTTGATTGTTTCGTTTGATTTCTAAAGAAAGTTTAGACAACAATACAAGGATTTAAAACCTTGTGACTAATTTTGCTGTTGGTTTTAATCTGTTTTGGTATACTACATAATTGTTTTGAGTATGATTGTGGCGGTACCCACATATAATAAAATAAAATAAAATTGACACTTGACAGCTCGCGCCAAATCCTGAATCGCGATATAGAAGTTTTCACAGCTGCTAACTATAAATACAAGTTCCCAACGTTAACCGTTGGGCCGCGGCCCGCCAGGCATGATCACCTCGCCTGGTCGGAGGATCCTCCCTTTGTGTTGGAGGGACTTAACACCTTGCCCTCCACAGTGGTGACCCCGACGTGATTGGAAGCAGCCTTCATCACCAGCAGCAGCAGCATCGTCATCGCCACACTCGCCGTCACTCCCACAAATATGAGCGGTAATCAAGTCACAGCCAGCCAGCATCCGGCCTCTACTGGGATACCACACGCCTGCAGCGAACGCTCCAGCCTGGTCATCCTTACGGCCTCTCCAGCGTCTAGGCACAGCTCACTGCACCTACGGTACTCGTAAGCAGAGCACATCTCTCCCGTCTACGCAGCAGCCAGCCACTACGCACCACCGCAGCACCGCACACCGCAGCTACTACCCGACTCACTGGGTTCAGCGGATTTCAGTTCCGACTCACTGGAACTAGCGGCATTCAGTTCGGACTCACTGGGACTAGCGGAATCAAGTTCCGACTCACTGGAACTACTCTACACTGGCACTGGCACGCTCCTCAAGAAAGCGACGACAGCTGACTCATCAAAGACAATCAACCTCCGGTCTCGGAGGGGAGTGATGTGGCGGTACCCACATATAATAAAATAAAATAAAATTGACACTTGACAGCTCGCGCCAAATCCTGAATCGCGATATAGAAATTTTCACAGCTGCTAACTATAAATACAAGTTCCCAACGTTAACCGTTGGGCCGCGGCCCGCCAGGCATGATCACCTCGCCTGGTCGGAAGATCCTCCCTTTGTGTTGGAGGGACTTAACACCTTGCCCTCCACATGATGGCACGAATCTCTATACATTAAAGTGATTAGTGAGTATTCGAAACGACTAAACAATTTTTCTACAAAGAAGACATACACAGATACTTAATTCCTCACGTTAAACCTATAACACCCATGTTTTCGCTTCGAAGGTTAAAAATAACCTGTTTAACACCAACTCTATAGAAAGTAAATAAAATAAAACAATAATAACAAGATATACTTTATTGCTAACAAAATAACGAACTATGCTAATTAAGTCTTATTTAGAGGAAGTAATCACAATCTTCTAAAATTATAATCACAAATCAATCTTTTGACAATTTCCTACATCTAATTCTGCCATAATGTGAGCATTAACTAAATAGCTGACCCTCGCAACTTCGTCTACGTTAATTATGTCAGTTTTAGTAACATTTTTCATTGATACTCCACTCCCATTGACTGTGGCGTGATGTTATATTATAGCCTATAGCTTTTCTCTGTAAATGGGCTATCCAACACTAAAATACTTATTGTTTGAATTGAATCAGTAGTTCCTGAGATTATAGCGTTCAACCAAACAAATAAACAACCAAAATCTCCAGCTTTACGTTACATACGATATAGATACGTAAGTAACAGTAGTTTAACTACAGATTGTTTTGTCTTTATTTTGATTTTTATAGAATTAAAAACAAGATAAAACACTTACTAGATAAAATACTGTTGAAAAAGAGAATAACAGTGTACGTTTTTAAAACAAACAATGAGTAATCATTGTTTATACTATTTGATAAATTACTGTTTCAATATCAAATCTTTTAAAAAAATATGTTTACAAATGCATAATATTCTTTAGTCATACAGCTTTAAAAATGTGTGCTTTCGTTTATATATAATTAGCAATAATAGAACTACATATGCCAATTTAACTAGCAAGTATTTTGTCTTTATTTTTTGTTTTATTTTTGATCTATTATGAGTGAGGAGCATAATGTACTACTACTTTATTACAAAATTTGACAAATCACTTATATAACTTATAAGCTATTACAACGCCTGTTACTACAAATGCAACAGCAGAAACCTTATACAGTAAATTAACCAACACTTTGTTTTGACCTCCAACTGAATTCACAATCAGATTATTCATCACAAAAACGGTGTTACCTTCTTCAATAAAAGCAGTTTTTTCTTCTTCAGACATTGTTTCGGCGATTTCGTTCATGGCTTGCTTAAAATCCTTCTTTAGTTGACCAATGTCTGTTCCTGTGAAGTCTGTAACTTTGTCGGTGTAAGTATTTTGTTTTGCATTATCTGAAAGGATAATTTTAATTTCTAATTTGCCTTCAAAATTAAAATAAATGATTCGAGAATAAAGTGGTTTTGCTGCCTGACAATTATCATAAAGTTTTTTGTCTCAAACAATGGAATTTGGTTTTATAGATTACTAATAGTCCACGAAGGATGCACTCCATAAAATGCATAAAAAATTTTTTTACAAAAAAATATTACCAACTTCAAAAAAAAATACAAGGCAACTAAAAAGCACACAGCCTCTGTGTTCCGACTGCTACGCAAGAGGTTGTGGATTCGATCCCCACTCTGGATAAAACTTTGTGTGATGAGCATGATGGTTTATTCTGTGTCTGGGTGTTATTTATCTATAATATGTATGTATATAGAAATATATAAGTATGTTTATCAGTTGTCTGATTTTCATGGTACAAGCTCTGCTTAGTTTGGGATCAGATAGCGTTGTGTGAGCTGTCCCAAGATATTAAAAAAAATATACCTAGAAACACATTAAACATTTTGAAGTTGGTGCCATAAAATAGTAGTTTTTATGTAAAACATAAAAACTACTATTTCATGGCATGTAACGAAATGAGAACCTTCTTTTTGAAGTTGGTTGAAATGCAACAGACTGTTTGGTTTTAACAGTTAGTTAACTGCTAAGTCAATTTTGGTAAGGCAATTCTGATCACTGACATGAGAGGTAATATAGGTATCAATCTCAATCCTATACAATATAATGCATATACCAGAAGAACACATGCAATAGACACATAGATAAACTCTGATGATTGTAACGAGAACACATAAGGAAAATGCAATATAACACAAAAAAAATTACCCTCTCCAAACATCCTCCGTTTCTTCGCAAGTATCTGCCCACCACTCAGCAGTCCCAGATACAAATGGTACACATAGGCCAGCAGTAACCTCGGGTTGGATTGTTCCAGCTCTTGTAAATGTTCCAGGTAGTTTTCCAAAGCCATTGCTTTTGGTATCAATTGCCAACTTTCACCGAGGTAATGTGTAAGGTCATCTTCAAAGGCTTTCTTTCTGGAATATAAATTTTTTTGTTTAAATATTTGTTATGTGATACTGATTAGGTTAGGTGTTAATGTATTTGTGTTTAATAATGTTCATAAAATATTTGTCTACTTGCAAACTCAATATAAATATATATATACAAGTGTGGTCACACATCTGAACTTTCATTCAACTTAGAGATGACAGAGTTAATAAACTCAAGTGGATACAAAATTTAATGAAATTATCCGTTTAGGCGCAGAATGTCGCAAAATGTACAGCTGCCAGAATGTCCAATTCGCAGAATATTCAATATTCATCATAATGTTTAAATTACTAAAATTAGACAAATGCATTAAGTCCCGATAATATTCTAATATGTGTAAAAATCGCCAAAGTTTAACAACAATTTACATTAGGTAGGTTTTTAAATTAAACACTGAAAAACGATTAGTAGAACAGTGCAGAAACTATGTTTAGACAGAGCGCATGACGTCTTGTCAAAGTGCGCCACTTTGACAAGACGTAAATTTTCGTAATCACCCTCATTAGACGTTCAGCAAGGTGGACATTTTGCGACCGCTGGACATTTTGAGGATTGGACATTCTGCGCCTAAACGAAATTATCATTTATTTATTATTATTTTTTTATAAAAGACAGCTCTATTAGGGTACAATGTAGTATTGTTATTCCATTGGTACATCCTGGGGGGGGCACGCCCAAGACAATGTTTTATGTACTCAATTTCTTGTATAGTATTTCTTTGCCCATTTGGCTCTTGCGCGCTCCCTGAGTTCCCCCAGAAAGAAATACTGGATCCGCCTATGGGTACAATGCCTGTGACTGGGTATATAGAAACATACAATGGGCACAAGGTACATCCAGTCACAGAAGTTTATGGCTTGAATCTAATGACTTGTCAAATGAATACAGGATCCTTCCACCATAAGGTGTTCACAATACCTAGGCATTTTATTTCATTGAAAATGTTAACAAAAATACAAACCTATAAAGTGCTTTATTACAAAACAATTTATCAAACTCTGGCATGTTCAGCCTTGCCTTGGCATCTTCTAGGTAGCCGAAGATGTGGTAGAATATGAACAGTCCACCGCCCCACACCTGCTCATCCCGTAAAGCTAGACAAATAAACACATTTATTTACATTTAAAGTAATTTAAATAAGTTGGTATATCCTGGTAATAAGCAAGTAAACTAAACAAATAAATATTATATCTAAGGAAGCAATAAATTGATGAAAATGGAGGAATTATTGTTTTTAAACTTTGCCATTTTTATACATATTAGATATATCCTATAAATCCTTTCATTTACCCGACGTTTCGAATTAGTGTGGCTTCACAACGATGAAAGAATTCTTCAAATCCGTCCAGTAGTTCCGGAGCCTATTCAATACAAACAAACAATCAAATCTTTCCTCTTTATAATATTAGTATCTATACTAATATTATTCATCTTACTTCTATATCTATATAGAAGTATAGACAGAGATAAGAAAATTGACCAAGCCATTTGAAAACTTACAACCTATTTTATAAATAACTAGCTGACCCGCGCAACTTCGTATGCGTAAATTTTCCCCATTTTTGCAAACATTTTTACTTGCTGCTCCGCTCCTATTAGTTGTAGCGCGATGTTTTATAGCCTATAGCATTCCTCGATAAATGGGCTATCTAAAAGTAAAATTTTTTTTTCAATTTGGACCCATAGTTTCTGAGATTATCGCTTTCAAACAAACAAACAAACTCTTAGGGGGATGAAAAATAGATGTTGTCCGATTCTCAGACCTACCCAATATGCACACAAAATTTCATCAAAATCGGTCAAGCCGTTTCAGAGGAGTATGGCAACGAAAACTGTGACACGAGAATTTTATATATTAGATTGTACCTATTTCAATTTTTCGAAATAAAAAAAACATTTAGTCAATAATTTGTTGGAAGTTGTAAAATATTGATTACTAGCTGCGCGGGCAATAAATATAGCCATATTGCTCCAGTGGTTTTTGAGTTTATTTGATATATGATAATATTCTCTTTTAATAAATTAGTATATAGTAATATATTTTTTACATAGTCTAAATATTCTAAACTTTTTTTTTTTTGCCAGTTTGGTATTGAAACATGTTGTTCGATATTTTAAAAAAAAGGTAAAAATTCTTTTCTTGACCAAACTTTGTTCAGAACTACGCAACAGATGTTTGTTGATGCGGTTTTCACTACCATTCACACAATTTGTTAAAGATGATTTATATTTATTTATATAATTGATATACATTTTACACATATTATGATATTATGTATATAGATGGTGGATAAAAGTAAGAGCGAAGTCGGATCGGGACGCTAGTTTAGATTAAGTAAAACAGAAACACTTACCGATGGCGAATTTGGTGTTTACAAGAGCATCGCTGATGTTGTGAATTTTTCTCGTAGCTTTTCGCATACGAGTCGTAAAAATATCTCCATTTCCTGACATTATTATGTTCTTGATCTTGTACTTTCACAAAATATGACCGTGCTCAAAGTAATGATAAACTTTATACCCAAAATAGTGACAAAGAAAAACAACAATGATACGAATCATACGAATTGTCAGTGTCACTAATGTCACTTTGGTCCTAACCCTTTTATTGTTTTATTTTTTTCGTGGTAAAATCGCAGAAGCCATATAAAGTTGAAGTTAAAATTTTATTTTTTTCTCTTCCCGCCGTTATTATTCGGTAGGGATCACAGATAAGTACTACGTAAGGACTATGGTTCGCACATTGAGTGCATTTGCCAGTTTCAAGTTTATTTTCTTTCTGTTTCAAGTTTATATTCTTTCAAGTTTTCTTCTTTGAATCACAAGGCTCGTTTTTATCCAGTTATCACGTATTTCAAGGTATTGTTAAACGAAGAGCTGACAAAATAGTGACATGTTAGTTTTGGAATTTAAGTACTCTCTGTAGGGAGACATATATTCTTTGGTTTGTCGCCATTTCTACAACTTCCTTCATTCAGTCATTTTTGAGTTGTCTAAAAAAAGATAGCTATTAATTTGTGCGAAACGTGCATGTAAAAGCTAAATTTGGGCATCCTATGGTTTTCGTGTTATTTGAGTTTATGCTGGAGTAACGTTTTGCTGACGGCTAGATCTCGCAAACTACTTAGAAAAATATTAGATATTTTTTTAACATGAATAATAGGTGGTAATCTGTGCTCTTTATAGGACTTGTTTCTTTTCTAAAGTTACACCGTTTACTAGTTTAAGACACACATTTTTAAAAAGACAATTAGCTTCTAGTATCCTACTTAGAAGACCTAGAAACCGAATGATGATTTTTGTTTATACCTCTCATTTATTCTAATAATTCCACAAAATTTAGTAAATCTACTTCAACCCATTTATGATTTACTAGCTGTCCTGCGCAACTTCTTCTGCGTAAATTTTCCCCGTTTTTGCAACATTTCTCATTGCTGCTCCGCTTCTATTGGTCGTAGCGTGGTCTTATATAGCCTATTGCCTTTCCCGATAAATGGGCTATCCAACAGTAGTTCCTGAGATTATCGCGTTCAAACAAACAAACTCTTCAGCTTTATAATATTAAGTATAGATAACGAATATTCTGTTTCAAATGACTAAGTTATTTTGAACGTTAAAATAACTCTTTATCAACGATTTTTAGGTTAAATTAATAGAAATATTTATTAGTGAATTTTATTTAATTAAATGTATAATATCAAAATTTCAGCTGAAATAATGGTTCGGTTTACATATTATCATTTAACTCGTAACCTCTATACAGAGATTAACCGGCTAAATTAAAATGCTGCAAAAAAGCGGCCGCGCAGTGCTACAAACTACATAACTAAATTGGCATCAATAAAAGACATTTTTGTTTCAGACAGGTGCGTACAAAAGCTATAAAATATTTTTTAGCTTTAGAATAGAAAAGTACAAAATGTATATTTATCATTACTAAATTTGTTTTATGTATTTTAATTTATAATTGAGATCAAAAGCTACAGTTTGAGAAGATATCTATGCAAATTATCAAATTATGTAATAATTTTATTAGGTATCATATTTTACAGATCTGTGAGTGTAATATTAATATCCTATTTAACTCTTTATATTTGTTAAAAATCTTTTTGACAATAAGAGGTTCCCTACAAAAATAAAAAATAAAAATCAGAAAGAAATACCGGCACCTGTCTATATTTTAACATTAAGTAAAAGTGGCGGCATTAGGGGGTGGCGAGCAGGGCAACCTACCGGGCCCCTGCTCTTGCAGGGGCTCGCAGCTTAGCGTAACATCATAAGTATAAAAATATATCTAAAAGTATAAGATGAAAATGTCCGGAAATGGGAAAGATAGTGATTGGCATCGGACCACAATTACATCATCAGACCCTGGAAATCGTCAAGGACCAGAGCAATAGTCAAGACAAATCAAACTAGCCCAAATGTAAGAGTTTATCTTGTTTAGTTTCGGAGTTATTATGGTCATCTTCTGACTCCATCATCAGACCAGCTCCATAGTACGTATGTACCATATTATTGCATTGTCACCAAAGTTACGCCAGAATACAAAATTTGAGTCCAATCAGACGTTAGGAAGTGTTAATAATTTAGCGTCTAAGATTAGACCCGAACAAACAATCATTGCAAGTTATTTTTTTTTATTTATATTTAATGATTTCTTATATTAGCTCTTAAAATTCTGCACCTACCAATTACTTTTACATCACCCCAAAGTTAGACTGGCAAATAATGCTGACTTTTTTTGACGTTGTATGTAAAAAATATTTTCTGTTCGTCACACTAATATGGTCAATTCATTAGTTACTAAACGCCTGTATCGGTCAACTCCATAATTATTCTACAACATCCGGCCCTCCGTCCGCCTTTGTTCCTTCAACTATTGAGGTGTTTTAGAAAAAATAGGAAACAACAACAACTTAAAATTATTAAACCCGAAAAAATGTGACTGATAATTTAGACATTCTTTTTTTTGTTGAACTAAGTCACCTGATGAGTTAGATGTCATCTATAACGTGTTTTCTCTCAAAATTATAAATTCGCTATTTTTATACATATTAGATACATTTCGGGACTTAATCGCGCGAATTATTTAAAGGTGCGAACCTATTATTTACCCGACGTTTCGATCGAATTGCAGCGATTGTGGTTACGGGTCGACTGATTTTCTGTACCTTTATATAATTCGCGCGATTAAGTCCCGAATTGTATCTAATAATTGGAGAATGTAGGCACATGTACGGGGCGGCCGCTTTTTCATAGCATTTTAATTTAGCCTGATAATATCTGTATAGAGGTTATGGTGAGTTTTTAACTGTTATTATGTAAACGGAAGCATATTTAGATAACATTCACTAAAAAATAATTCTATTCATTTATCTGTTAAATCATTGAAAAAAAAATATTTTAAGTTCTTAATAATTTGGTCGGTTGAAACAGAATATTCGTTATTAATCATAAAAGGGTTGAAATAGGTTTTTGAAATTTTGTGGGATTAGGAAAATAAATGAGAGGTTTAAACAAAAATCATCATTGGGTTACTTGGTCTACTAGTTTGAAAACTAGAAGCTAATTTCCTTTTTATCGGTGTAACTATACAGAAAAAAAATAAGTCCCATAAAGAGCACAAATTACCACCTATTTATGTAAAAAGAAGGAAACAGTGGTAGCCTAATGGCTAAGGCATGGGTCTCCCACTCGTGAGTTCGCGGGTTCGAACTACTGACGTGAACCCATTCTTAACACAAGCTTTTGAGCTTAGCTGGAGGAGTTAACAAGATTGCTTGTAATGTGGGGTTCAGTAGACATTTCACTAAGTAGTTTGCGTGATCTAGCCATCAGCAAAACGTTACTCTAGCAAAAACATGGAAACCATACGATGCACAAACTTAGTTTTTGCATGCACATTTCACACAAATTATAAGTCATTTTCCTACCTATTTTATATACAGAAACTCACTGCGAAAAAAAAAACTACTGGAGTAACGTTACTCCAGCAAAATTTATTTTTCTTGAATATCTCAAAATCGACTGGATGCACAAATTTAAAAAGTGGCGCATTTTTCATAAGCAGGTGAAAATACTCTTCTGGGGTAACGCACACAACTTTTGGTTTATTTCGTGTAACTACATACTGAGTTTGGCATATAAGGGTTAACTATACTCTGTGGTTACGAATCAGCTGTTGGGTTAAGTGACAGCCGCATTGAGAACCGTTTAGTTTACGCACCAGCTTACATTTTTACTTTTCAGTTACTAAACTTTAACAGATTTTACAGCACTGCTTGAATTTGAGAAACTTATTATGATTTTTAAGAATAAAAATAATAAATCACTCGTGTTAGTTACTTTCTCAAAATTATTTTATTTCTTAGAACGAACATTACGTTTAGTTTTGTACTGTCTGCGGTTTAAAGCAGGAAGTAATTTAGATTTTATTGTATTTAACTACACTAAAGCAAATCAAACAGTTGGAAGCCGGCTTCATATCGCAGTAAACTCGTTACATCTGCTGTTGAAAAGCAGTAATAAAATAAAACAACTATTGTGATTCAGCGCAATGGGCGACTCCTGTAAAATTAAGGTACTGTTTTAGAGAGCTTCCTATCATGCTCGATGATAATGTAAATATTAGTTTTAAATTTTATTAATAATATTTAACGTGATTTAAACGTATGCTCTCATACGATAGAGTATTTTTTTATCAAAAAAGTTTTTAATTCGTTTGTTTATATACTGATAACCTATCACTTTGACTTTGACATTTCTCGGTGTTATCTAACCTCACTTCAATATTACGTTTAACCTAATAAAAAATGGCTTATGACTTAAAACAAGAAGAAGATGTGAAGGAATACATAGAAAATCTCGGTATCGAATACCGCTTTGGTTGTTATAAAGAGAAAAAACCGGAAGTGTGTCATCTATTGGGTGATTACTTGGAGTCTATCAAAAAGGACTTCGACAAGGCTGCAAAGGTGTATAAAAGCAATTGTTTGGATTATAAGTACGGAAAGTCATGTCTAAAGGTCGGAAATTACACTTTGGTTGGTCGAGGCAGGGAGAAAGGTGACGCTTCTGAAGCTTTGACCTACTTTGAAAAAGGGTGTGAATTAAATGAACCTGGCGCGTGTTTGCACGCAGGAATGTTGCTCACCGCCACTGGACCTGGTGTTAACATAAAACGCGATGTTCCCAGAGGTATATTACTTATTTTTTATTTATTTATTTGATTAAAACGTTTACATTAAATAAAAACCAATTACATTAATCAAGCACATACTTAACTTAATAAATTAATGAAAATAATATAGGTATAACAAAATTAAAATTAAAACATTCAAGACTAGTGTTATAACTTCACCCAAGTACCTATCAGATTCTTTCTGAAAAGTGATTATGAAGGAACATCATGCTATATTTAATAATTAATATTGGAAAAGAATAGCAATCTTTTTCTAATCTAATGTTATCTCTATCCCTTCTGCTCCTTTTACCTTTAATGCCTCAAGTTATAATTACAGTTGGTAAAATTACTTATGAAAATGATTTATAATGTTAAATCAATTAAAAATACTAACAAAATTTTAAATTCAACAATAAAAACATACTATTTATACAAGCTCATAAAAGTTTAAATTTAGAACAGTTACCTACAGTAAATACTAAAGTGAGTTTGAAAAACATCCAATCACCCATCCATCCCAATTTCCTTGATCCAACTGTAGACATAATCCTTATATTATTTTTTCTTCAAACCCTTACTTAAACCTGTATTGTATAAGTAAGGAATTTAAACAAGTTACAAATTTTGCCACAAATTCTTAAAAATAATGAGTATTAAGTTAAGCTCTAAAATATTTGCTCCTACTACGAAATAAAGATATTTGAGTTTATTATTGACCTTGCATATAACAATGACAATAAGAGACTTAAAACTCTATAAGTGTGAGTTAAAATAACTGAGTGAGATTTTTATATTTCTATATAATTCTAATTTGTCTAATTTGTTATAATTTTTGCAGGTTACAATTATTTAAAGAAAAGCTGTGACTATAATGATGATATGGCCTGCCACTATCTATCAGGGATGTACCTGACTGGTGTACCGAAAAACATAGCAGACTTTAACCCACATAACCCAGAAAAGAACAAAAACATAGATTACCTCATTAAATCTGATATGAAGCAAGCATTCAACTTCGCTAAGAAAGGATGCGAGCTTGGAAATATGTATGCTTGTGCAAATGTTAGCATGATGTACAAAAAAGGTGAAGGCGTTGAGAGGAATGCTGATGAATCAAAAAAATACTTCCAAATTGCACAAAATTTACAAAAAGCACATGAAACCACAAAAGAAATCAAATTCCAACAAGGCTTGGATGGCAAATAGTATTAATAGATGTGAATGTTGCATTTATATTTGGTATTTAGTTTTGTAGTACTAAATGTATAAATAAATCATTATGTTATTGTTATTCAAGCTGAATTTTATTTGTGTTTGATTATTGACTTTTTGTATATTGTGATGTATTTAAAACCATGTCCTCTACTACCACAATTGTGGTTCGGGATTGTAGTAACCTGTCCCTGGTGCACTGTGTCTAATAAAACCTTCTTTTAGCCCCATTTTCTCATGGAACCACTAATTTTTCCCACTGGTGGGACTACAAGGGAGCCTTATTTCTCGTAGATCCACTGATTGGTTACTCACTGATCCCACCAGTGGGACAAATTAGTGAGTCCACAATTTCATGTAGATAGATCTCATTATTTACATTACAAGCATGTTTGTTTTGGCCCCAGTTATCTATTGTTTCTTTAATCTCTAAATTCTGAAATAATTAAATTAATAATAATATCTTAGATAAATTAGGTAAGTAGGTACTCCCAAACTGATAATACACAAACACGATGATGGACAAATCTATAGTTTCCATAATGTTGCTTAGTTACATCAACGAACCTTGTTAGATCAAGATATACGCAAGATTTTCGATTTAAAGTTTTATTTCTCGAATCCAATACGGTGGAATTTTCGAGAAAAAAAGTGAAAATCATTATTTTAGTTTAAATTAAACTAAAATGTGATTTTCACTTACTCATCTAATATATATAAATCTCCTGTCACGATGTTTGTCCGCGATGGACTCCTAAACCGCTTAACAGATTTCGTTCAAATTTGCACGCAATATGCAGTTTAGTCCAACTTGAGAGATAGGATAGCTTACATTTAAATGTATAGTCGCAATTACTAAAAAAATGAGGGATCCCATGTCCACCCGTGCAAAGCCGGGACGGGCCGCTAGTTATGCCATATAAATTTCACATCCCAATTCCGTCGAGTCTAGAAACCACAAAACGGCTGGCAGGAGCTGGATGCGAGAAGCCGAAGATAGAACAAAGTGGCGTGCAATTGGAGAGGCCTATGTCCAGCAGTGGACTGCGATAGGCTGATGATGATGATGATGATGATAGAAACCACAACAACCATTGATTTTTAATTTTAATCTTGATTTTACGTCGTTAGGGTTTAATTTAATTTGTACTTATTAACTTTATGATCTAATTTGACATTCTCAAAAATATAAAGACCTACCTGGAAGCGCTTCTATTAATATAATTATCATTTTATGTTAGTTTTACTAACCAATTACCATGCACCTCCGAAATCAATAAAATGGTGATAAAATTTTTACAACCCTAGCAAAATATAAAATAAGTAACCGTAACTTATAAAGAATTTTTTTTTTATGGCGTATAAAGTAAGCAAAAATTATTCTTATAGTTTATGTAACTTTGCCCAATATGTTATAAATCGATAAAAAAATTACAAACTGAAAATCATGAGGTTTTCGATTTTCAGTTTTTTTTCTATATACCTACCTACCTTCTATTACGTCGGCTTGTTGCAAGAAGTCATTATGTGACATATACACTATTCTGAGATAAACGGTATTTTAGTTCGATTTAGTTAGTGGTTATGTTCATTTGCCCATATTTTCCAAAATATAATAACGGTGACGAAAAATTTCATGTTTTCGGTTAGCCTAATAGATATATTAATAAAAAAAATGAGAATCTCTAATCCTACAAAGTTATTTATTTTTAAAAAAAACAAAATAAAAGTTAATGACTTCTGGCTACTGTAAGTCTGTTCGGTATGTGAATTAATTATTTCTTAATTGGAAATAAAACAACGAAAATCTAATCAATTGTTTATTATATAAAAGGGATAACCAGTCTTATATTGAATAAAATAGTGCTAGCTATATGAAAAACAAATTAAATTCTTCCAAACAATCAAAGTCCTTAACAATTCTTTATCAAAAAAAAGACTTACCATTTAGGTCATTGAATAAACAAGTAATTAACAGAGCTAATTCAAAGCAATAAGCAAATGAATAAAAAAATCTTTAAAAAAATAAACAAAACAATTCTGTCTTAACAGTTGTCGTAACTTACTCGTACAATAGCAAATATAAATTATTAGCCACAACTTACATAGTCTCATAATAATAATATAAAAATTAAAATATTTTTCTTCTCCGTATTGCTATCAGTCATGTTATTTTTTAATAAAAAGTAGGAACTGGGGTAAACACCGTACAAAAATATAAAAATGTTAGATACATACTAAACGTCATTTTCTGTATCAGAAATTTCTTCATCAGGAAGATAATCTGGGCCTTCTTTGTCAGGTAAATTATTATACCAATGGTGTAGTTCTGCAGGTATGATTTTTTCGTTACACATTTTTATTAAATCTTTTTTCTTTGATTTTGTAATTGGAAGTTTCCTGGTATATGCTTTTTTAAGGGAATAGCTATTGTAGTCAAATCCACTTTCAGTATCGTCATGCTTGCGCTTTCGCAGGTTTTTAGTATTAGACACAATTGATGTTTCTTTTTTCGATACGTCCATTTCTTTATAATCGGAAACGTAATCATACCTATATTGCACAATGTTAGGCCGCTTTTTTTCAAACTTGAAGCATTTAACCTTCAGCCACTGCAACTTTTCTCCTCCAGAGTCAATTGACCTATTGACCATTAAGTTGTTTCGTAGCTCTTTTAGGTCCAAGATGTCAGAGTTGCTCATTACAATAGGTTCATAAGGCTTCTTTGCTGGTTTTTTCTTGTTTAGTTTTCTGTTCGATCTTGCTAATCTTATAACATTACAGAGGTCTATCATAGAAAAAATTGGCATAAGACGCATCTGATTTTCGATAGCGCTATGCATACTATCAACCTCCATATGCGTGTGACCCGATTCTAAATACTTATGTTCAATCACTTCGAGGTGGGTAACTTGAACTACGTATAGCATTAAGCATAACAGAAACTGGTTGCGATTTTGACCTCCGCAAGTGTCAGAAAATATAGATATTTCGGTAACAGTTGGAGGTAGACGTTGGATCCAAAGATATAGTGCAGTTCCCACTTCATCACTTCCTTTTTTTCCATCTACTTCAGACCATAAGTAACAAAAACCATCATTTGGAGAACGGGCTTCATAAATGGTGGCATTGTAAACGTTTAATTTACGCAGGTAGTAAAGTAGAGAAACGTCACTAGTCGGCAAGTGCAAAACTTTTTGTAAGTCGATCGTAATAGAGTTAAAGCTGTTATCTTCATTTGCTCGAACTTTATCCAACTCTTTAGCTTTTCGACTTTGCTCTTTTAAAGACATGTGTTCATCATACTTTTGCTGCAAAACAGCAAGATCGGAGGCGTTTTCAGCTTTGGCTCGGTCATATTTATGGCACATTAAACATTGGTCCTTCTTGGGTTTATGAAAATCTAAATTGTACTGAGTACAAAAAATGTTGCGATACACATTGATGGAAACAGGCGTTCTAGATGCACATTTACATTTTTCTTGGTATAGTTCATACATTTTAGAGATGGAAAGATTGCTATCTAAGTACATTTTAGATGATGTTTTCCTGCAATAATGCGACTTCATCTTAGGGAAAGCCTCGATGTGTTCTTTGACGAATTCTACATCTACTTCTTTTGTTTTATTGACCGGTTCATGCTTGCCGCGTTTGTCCTGACCTATAAAAGAGCCTGATGTTCCTACTTCTGAAAATGCCTTATTAATGGGACCATTTGATATACACAGAGTATTTTTAAAAAACGTTTCACAAACCCTGATCTTTCGGTCGTCCTTATTAAAGTAATAATAACGAGATACAGTCCTCTTTCTGGTTGCATTTACGAAACGTCTCTGTGGCGCCTGTACCATAACATTCATTAGTATAAAATCTTTCTGTCGACAGTAATCCGATAGTGCCCAGTAAGACCTACAGATGTCCTTTCGATCTTCTTCAGGAAAATTTAATAAACAATTTAATTTACATTTGCACTCACCGGATTTAGGTGCTTTGGGAGGCTGCGTCTGTTTTTTGTAGTTTTTGTAAGGTAAGCTTTGTGAACGATTTCTTTTTTGCGCATTTCGGTCATAGGTTTCTATTCTTCTCTTGTGCCACCTTGCCGTTTTAATTTTTTTAGGTGGGACAACTTCAGACTGGACCGTTTCTGTGCCACTATCGGTTTCTGTATTTTCTGTAGCTAAGTCTTCAGGATTCTTCCAGTCAGGATCAGCAACCGAATCATCCTACAAGTATGAACACCAGGTAAGGTATCTAATACTGTATTACTATTGGTCAATGAACATACCTACATAGTTTAATAAAATATTATGACTAAAACAATCATTTATATGAAGGAACTTACTGATAAATACAAGTCATCTTCAAGAGACACAACTACATCGTTGTCATTTTTATGAGATGAGCTGATATTTTGAGAAACATTGTCTATCTGGAAGAGAGAAGATACAAGACGTTCCACTTAGTTCTATTAATCAATTTTACATCATAATTAGTGGCATACATGAAGGTTCTTACATCGGATAGCACATTGAAGATTTCATTATTTTCTACGACTTCGCTGTCGCTTTCTTCAGAGGATAGTACCGTTTTACTTATTGGTCGACCTATGTTGCGGCCAATTGGACGTGGAGATGGCGTATTTTCGATAATATCACTGGTATGCTGAGACAAAACGACGAAGGTAAGTACATAATTTACAATTTATATAATAATATAATATAATAAGGTAAGAATTATAATAATAAGGTAAGTACATAATTTACAATTTATATAATAATATAATTATAATAAGGTAAGTAATAATAATATTATATAATAAGGTAAGTACATAATTATCAATTTTTTAATAATAATAATGTTTGGACATTTACAAAGCGTCATTTTAGCCCCAAACTATGCAAAGCTATGGGTGCTAAATAACTGATATAATACTTAAATACTTTTTTTTTGTAAATATATACTTATATAATACATAGAAATAACACCCAGATCTAGGTCAATATGCGGACCATACATGCGGGAATCGAACCCACGACCTCGTGCATAGCAGTCACATCATGCCACTACTAGAATAACGAGGCCGTCCAAAGTAATAAGATAGAAGCGAAAGGGATGAAATGAGATTCGAGAAGACAGGCGATAGCTGTGGGTATATTAATTTATGCAAAAGGTAAGTATAAATTGCCTGCATTCACGTTACATCGATCTCCGAAGTAGCGATATAGGTAATAATTAATTACATGCATATCATGAACCTGCACATAGATAAAAATCTTACATTTGACGATGAGTCGTCACTTGAAACCTTTCGTGATTGTGCTTCGCGGTCTTCTGCATCCAGAAGTACTTTTGCTGGAGGTAGTACATTCTATCAACAAAAATACCTAGGTAGAGTACAGGAAAACCAACATGCATGTAAATTAGTAGACGGAAAACATTGCTAAATAAGGAGCTGAACAGGCGTGAAGGTAAGTTTTAAAGTGGGTCGCCAGAAAAAAGTTTTAGGTATAAAGTGGTTAGTTATTATCTATCTTACCTACCTACCTTTTTTACCATCAATCTGTTCGGTAAAACAAGAATCTCGTAAAGTATAGGTAAATGGCAAATTCAAAGTAAGCGGAAAGATAAATAGGTAGGTACTTACATTATCTGTAGAAACTTCCGCTACTATAATATTAATAATATTATTATTCTCCTTATTATAGTTTAATTGCTCCAACATCTTGCTTCCTCGTCCTGGTTTAAAACTTTTATTTTGCTGCATTTTGTCAAAAATCATTAACTTCTTATAACACGCGTGGTAGTCAACGTATCTCGCCGCGAACCGTGCGAGCGAGCGAGTCAGCCGCGCTCTGCGCTCACGCAAAGCGCTCCTTCGCCCCGCGCCCCCACCCTCACCTCCGCGTTCGTCCTTGTTCCCGCGTTCCTTTGACAAGCTGGTTTGTCGTATTTTACCTAACCATGAATAACTCACTAAACTACAATCGAGGATCCACATAGTTTTGCAAGAAGTTACTATATTCTATTAACCGATGTTAATTAAATTAAATTATGCGATCGACAAAATAAAAAAGTAACTAAAAACAATAAATGATTTTAGGAAAATCTTAGATATCATGATTTATATAAATTTATTTCGATAAAATTCATTAAGATAACTTATTGTACATTTGTGATCAATTATTCATAACAGAAAGTAATGAAATGCAAATAATGAACTTTATCGAAACAAATTCTAAGCTATTTTTATGCTACACTTGTTTCGATAAAGTTAATTACATGGTAAAAATGAGTTCTGTATAATTATGTATGTTCTTATTTTATCAATTATCTAATAAATAAAAATTACTTGTGCAGCTTAGTGATTTTTTTGTAAATGCCTGATTTCCAAAGTTGCAGTTATGGATTTAATGGAAAGGCCGTAACGCCTAAAATTGACTAGATAGAAATTAGTGAGTTTTTGCCTTTTGTAGAATGTGTCAAAAGAAGTCCACTACAAATAAAAACGTATTTAGTGATTTTTTGCAGTTAATGAGTTCTTGCAATAAGCCGACGCTATATTCTTACAAAGTTAAGAAGGAAATGCAAATATTATGAAGTAAATATATTTTTATCTCAAACTGGAGATTCGTGAAAATAAGTACATCTAAAGTTGGAATACCTTATTTCCATGCCTGCATTTATGACTATGTAGTGCATGAAAATTTGATTAAAAATCTCATTAGACTAATGGTTTCCTAAATTATCTCGAGTTAATAAAGACGTGTTAATTAATACTTATTCCATACACGATTTTTCAACTGTAATACAGGTATATTTTCGCAATGATATTACGATAGCGGAAATTGTTGCGATGAAGTACCTACTACACTACAATCGAATGGACTGGTATTGTTTTAACGATTTTAATTTGAAATTACTCGGTTAAAAGGAGGCTACACCGCATGGTTTAGGTTAGGGTTGAAGGATTCCTCATCCTCATTATGGGGATAATCTTCAATTTTTCACTATTCCTCTTCAGAATCCTCAAAAAGTGATTTTAAAAATTCCACTTTCCCTTTCGCGCGATATTTCGCTGTTTCCGTTCGTCCATCTTTCGCCAGGAACGCTCATAGTCCTTTAGTACGTACTAGAAAGCTAGTTAACTAGGAAAGCTAGCCGACCAAGTGAAAAGTAACAATAATTTTCGTACAATTTCCATTGAAAATGATTGTAAGTATAAAATTGTTAATACTTAGTAAGTAGGTATGAAACAAAAACAACAGAACACCCATTTCTTTGTCCGCATTTTTGTGATGGGCAACTACGGAACCCTACATTGTGCATGGCCCAAAATGCACATCCCCGTTTTTTTAATATGCAATCATAGAATGAAAGTATTTTTTTTTGTTTCAAAAAAGATGATTGCTTTAAAGATATAGAAACATCCTCTTCCGCATCCTCTTCCTCATCAACTCTAGTTTAGGTACCTACCTACAATGTTCCGCATAGTTTGTAATAAACATTAGAAAGGGAAAACGCAAATAAGTACTATATTCGGTTAAAAAAAAAATAGGTATCCACAGGTGCGACAATAACACCACCTATCTATTAAATTGAACAGATTGGCATCATCGGAGGGTCAGGGTTTGATGACCCGACACTATTCGAAAACCAGGTGGAAAAGGAAGTGATCACGCCCTTTGGAAGCCCCTCAGATGTCCTGATTGAAGGATCTATAAAAGGAGTTCCGTGTGTGCTGCTCGCGAGACATGGCAGGAAACATCAGTATCAGCCAAGGTAAAAATAATGCGTTATGGCACAGATATGGTAACCAGCAGTATCCTTATTTAAAGTCTTAAGTATGGCTTTCACATCAATTGGCCAATAACTCCCATTGAGGGACCACGTGTGAATTTTGAGATTTGAATGCGTCAATAAGTTCTCAAACAATTGTAAATCCAGGCAAGAACTAATTTTTAAAGTAACTATTCAAAAGTTAAATCGCTTTAAACTGGTTCCTCAATCGTGACTGACGGACACCCATAACTCTCTAGGGTCCTGTTAATTTTTCTTAACAAACTGCTTCAAGTATTGTATAGATTGTGTTTTCCATCAGCGACGTGAACTACCGCGCCAACATCTGGGCGCTGAAGCAAGTGGGATGCACGCACATCCTCGCCACCACCGCCACCGGATCACTTCGCGAGGAGTACAAGCCTGGAGACCTCGTTATTTTGAACGATTTTATTGACAGGTACCTACATATTTATACTAATACTAGCTGTACCGCGCAACTTCGTCTGCGTAAATATTGCCCGTTTTTGCAACGTTTCTCATTGATGCTCCGCTCGTATTGATCGTAGCGTGATGTTATATAGCCTATAGTCTTTCTTGATAAATGGGCTATCCAACAGTAAAATAATTTTTCAATTCGGACCAGTAATTCCTGAGATTATCGATACAATATTAGTATAGATTATAAAGTTGAAGAATTTGTTTGTTTGAACGCGATAATCTCAGAAACAACTGGTCCGAATTGAAAAAATATTTTACTGTTGGATAGCCCATTTATCGAGTAAGGCTATCATCACGCTACCAATGAAACGACCAAAAAGATGCGAAGCGAAATATATGTTGCAAAAACGGGAATAATTTACTTAGACGAAGTTGCGCAGGTCAGTTAGTCTACTATAATTAAGTTGTTTTTTACTAGGATATCCAGTATATGAATATGTATGCCAAGAAATCTTGTGTCCTCGACCTGATGACTCATTTTTTCTGCATTTTTTACCCTTGAGTTCATCCTTGGTAACAGTTAAGTAGGTACGGCACCTAATTTTCTTCCTAGATACCAACCTCTTAGATACCTCAGTACTTACATTTGTTTGCTCTTCTGAAATCGAATTTTAGTAGGTAAATCCTACACAGGGCAGGGCGTACCCAGGATTCGTTTTGGAAGGTAGAGGAGAGTCTTTCAATTATCTGTAACAATAAGACGGTCAAGTGCGAGTCGGCCTCGAAGGATTTTACCACCGTACTATATTTAACAAACATTGCAGTAGATTAACGCTATAAATATAGAAGTGTAATACCTACACCATGTTACAGAACATGGGGCCGCAAATCTACGTTCTACGACCGCACAGAGGGCGGTCCGAAGGGCGTGTGCCATTTGCCGATGTGCCCGGCGTTCTGCGAGCGAGCGCGCGCGGCGTTACTCACTGCGGCTCGGGGTAGAGGGTATACGTGCCATGAGAGTGGTACTGCTGTTGTGGTGCAGGGTCCTAGGTAAGTGTGATCTTCGTACATTCGTTTAAAAAGACCATTCCAGCCCTACGGTGTAAGCCATATGTCGAGAGGGACTACAAATTCACTTACTACTTAGACTACAAACTTAGACCTCATCAGTGGCGGATCCAGAATTTCATTATAGGGGGCAGGGGGCACTTGAGGGAAATGGCAATGCCGAATCTAACATGTTTACGACGGGGGAGAGGAGTGCATTTCGCGTTGGCCAAGTGTAAGTTGTACACACACAAGAGGTTGTACAAGAGGACTTGCCTCTTGTACAACCTCCTCAGGCAGATAAATTCGATAGGTACACAAAACAACCGTCTGGGGGAGTCCCCCTGGATCTGCCTATACATTTAATTAACAGAAACGAAGTAAATATCTTAGGCACTTGTCCCACCGTCGGCGAGTAGCGAACACTATCAACTATTTTACCGCTCAGATATCAATAGATGTAGGTATACTGTAGTTCTTGTCCGTGTAAACAAGAGATACAGTATGGAGCGAGTACTCGCCGGCGACGTATGAATGGTCTAAGATCTCTTTTGTTTACATGGGATCTACATACGTATATTCTTGAGCGATAAAATAGTTGATAGATGCTCACTTTCTCGCCGTTGGTGGAACAAGTGCCTTACACCCACACTCACACATTTATGGATCTTACAAAGCTCTGTCCATGTGAGGAGAGGATCAAATCCTCTTACTTGGCAGTCATCGCAAGTCATACAATTTATCTTTTGTGTAAGAATCCTCAGTAAATAACGCTCAATCTGTGCGAACTTACTACTAAAACAACGCGGTAATCTAGCTGTGTGGCACCGGCTTAAGAATAGTGCCACCCCATCTCTTCCCGTGGGTGTCGTCAAGGCGACTAAGGGATGTCACACGGGAGGACGGGCAGCAGCGTCCTCTGCGTATTTCAAGCCTTACTGCGATCGCCAACCCGCTCGCCAAGCGTGGCGATTATGGCAATTACCCCCAGGAACTAATAAATAGGTTCTACTGGGGAGACCCGTGCCCAGCAGTGGGACATCATATGGGTTGTTATGTAATCTCAGGAACTACTGGGTCAAATTGAAAAATTCTTTATGCATACATATGAATACTGTTGAATAGCCTATTTATCGAGGAAGGCTATAAGGCATCAAGCTACAACCAATAGGAGAGGAGCAGGAAAAATGTTGCAAAAAAAAAAAGGGGAAAATTGACGCAGACGAAGTTGCTCGGGTCAGCTAGATAAAGCTAAATAGTTTTTAACTACCGTCACTTAAGCTAATTAAGAATATTCAAAACTATTTTGTATGCCTAAAGTTAAATAAACTAAAAACCTTTTTTACTGTAGTCAGATTATTTAAACCACCAAATTTCTCCAGCCAGAAACCTTTGGACCGCACTGGAAATCCATAGACAACCTACTATGCTATGCTGCACATTTACGATCGTTGAATATGTAATTCAGCATTTAAATGTTCTAGATTTTCGAGCAAAGCTGAAAGTTTGATGCACCGCCAGTGGGGCGGACATCTTGTCAACATGACCACAGTTCCAGAGGTAAATATGGACTTTTAAATAATAATAATACATTTTATTCATAAAAACTTTACCTACATTATATGCACAGAGATCGAAGTTACCTAGTAAGCAAAAAATGTGACAGGTGACTACGCTCTTCCATAGCTATTGTTAAATGTCATTCCTGGAAGTATTTCCCTCGCTATGATATAGGTCCCTCGCAGTTCACTCCAATTCTCCATTCTTCGAAAAATACAGGCGTTCCAGCTATCTCATTGAGGTGGTTGGATTAGCTAGACCAGCTTATAGCATATATTACTTAGCCATAGGCGGAGGGTGGATGGTTCAGTCCAGGTATTTAAAAAGGGAGGGGTGCTTGACCCCAGCAAAAACCGGGCAAGTGCATGTTGGGCCACGCATAATGTAGGGTTCCGTAGTCCTCACCGATCCAATCGTCCGAATAATGCGGCTTACGAAGTGGGTTATCTGCTGTTTTTGTTTCATACTTACAACGTTATAGGTATCTACCTACCTAATAATAAATTTCAATGAAATTTGTACGAAGTTACTTCTCATTTGATCAGCTGTTACTCGTAAATTTGTAAAACCTACTTAGCTGTGATTGTTTTCCTTTTAATTTTACTATATTACTACCGTGATTTTTTTCAACATCAACCATTTAGCTGGCAGGGGAGGCACCACTTGCCTCCAACAAAAATTGGCACTTTAAAGCTTAATATTACTACTAGTACAGTATTATATTATCTGTGATATTACTCAACCCTTAAACTTTTTAAAAGACCTATCTAATGATACCCCACACGATGGGACAGGTAAGTAAAAATTCACATCCCCACATTACATATAGGGGAGGTACCCTAAAAAAAATGTTTTTCAAGTTTTTATTCTTTCACTTTGTCGGCGTAAGTAAAATGTGTATCCATGCAATATTACAGCTTTCTAGCACTAATAGTCTATAAGCTAAGCTGCGGACAGACGGACGGACATGGCGAAACTATAAGGGTTCCGTTTTGCCATTTTGGCTACGGAACTGTAAAAAAGTATAGACGATAGAACCTCCACCCCCACTAGATACACCTATATACCTACTTAGCGATAATTATCCGGTCGAGGGCTCTGTCTGCTCCTGCGTCCTTCGGCCCTCCATACGTTAAAGGCTTCAGTATAAGTTATCTAAGTATCAATTTCTTACAGGTGGTGTTGGCAAAGGAAGCTGGTTTAAGCTACGCAGCCGTGGCACTCGTCACAGACTATGATTGTTGGAGGGAAAATGAAACATCTGTAAGTATTATTTTAATTGTTATACAATGTTATTTTTGGCATATATGGCATTACTAGCTGTGCCCTACGGTGTTACCCGCGGTTTATCAGCCTATGTGTTAATCCAGGGTGTCAGCTAACTCCATACCAAATTTTATTAAAATTGCTCCAGCCGTTTAGACGCGAAGAACAAACATACACACTCACAAACTTTCGCTTTTGTAATATTAGCGTGAGTGAGCAAAGTATATCTTAAGTCTATGGTGCATAGCTCAGATACCCCAACAAGCTTTTTATTTCAAGAAATTGTATAAAAAAAGAAAATGATAATATTGAAAACTTGCAGTTGTTATCTTTTCAAATTGTATTATATTCTTCACGCTATCGTGCTCATAGCGTCCCGTAGTTGTAATATTGAAAAATAAGTTATAATTACAGTTTACATCACGTTTGTGAACAGGATTTAGACTGTTGCACTGATTACTGAAATTAATTGAGAGAAAAATATAACATGGATCAAAAACTAGCCCATTGGATTGTTTTACTGATTCTGAGCAAACTACTTTCAGGCTTGCACTATACCGAGAATAACGTTGTATACAGGGGCATAGCTTATTTCAATTTGTCGGGGGTCACGTGACCAAAGGACTAATCTTAGTCGAGCATTGTCTAGTTTGACACATTGGTCTGTGCGTGTCGTTGGCACGGAGGTTGGTTATATACACACTAGCTGACCCGCGCAACTTCTTCTGCGTAAATTTTCCCCGTTTTTACAACACTTTTCATTGCTGTTTCGCTCCTATTGCTCGTAGCGTAATGTCATATAGCCTAAAGCCTTCCTCTATAACTGGGCTATCCAAGAATAAAAGTATTTTTTAATTCGGACCAGTGGTTCCTGAGATTATATACCGATATATCGCGTTCAAACAAACTCTTCAGCTTTATAATATTAGTATAGATATACGCGTTAGTCACAATTTGAGTTCATAATTGAGCCATAATACTGTTTATTGGATACTTATAAAGTCATTCATGTATTTTAAATTTGAAGAGTAGTGCACAAGCAGTATTCAAAGAGAATACAATTACAGGTGTCAGTGACGGAAGTGCTGGCTATGTTCAGTAAGAACGTGAAGAAGGCTGCTGACGTCATCATCGACGCTGTACAAGTGCTCGCCGCTGAAACTGAATACGACTATTTGACTGCACACAAGGTGAGAGAGCTGCCTAAATGCGAAAAATAACTGTCAAACAAAATAACTGTTTATTTTCTTGCCAACATCTAAGCCATTTTGTTAAAAAAAAACATTGGTGACTTTGTTAGTGGTCACATTTAACACCACTAATATCTGTGATAACAATATTTATAATATATTTGTTATATGAAAAAGAATAACGCAAATGAAATCGAACAGTGATGCCTAACAATACGTAAATTAGACAGGGTTTTTAGGGTTTTAGGCACCTGTCCCACCAACGGCGAGAAAGCGAGTAGCTTGTAGCGAATTTATCGCTCAAGTAACGTAAATATTATATAGATCCCGTGTAAACAAACAAAAAACAGATATTAATAGTTAATCGCTGACCGTACACACCTCGCCGGCGAGTACTCGTTCTATACTGCGTCTATTTTGTTTACACGGACGGGATCTACAATATACATCTGTTGTACGTTTCTTGAGCGCAAAATTGCATCGTCGTTGGTGAGACAGATGCCTTATATTAACATTGTAGAGGTAGCTTGAAGCCGACACAGGGGATCGACCAATCATGATAAATAAATAAATAAAATCATAGCCGACATGGAGGTACACGCGGGTAAAACCCAGGTGACGCCATAGTGCAAAAATTAAATCTGCATTTAATTCTGTCTCCTTTCTTTGTTACCAATAGCATTTCTATAAACAGGTTTAATGTTTTCTTATTATTTTTCACAGGAGCAAGTATCTGGTGCAATAATGCTGAAAGAATGACAATTATACGAATCCTTTAACATTGACTATGTATGTTATGTTCTATATAATATGTGTAATAATATAATGAGAATATTAAAATAAATCAACATTGACTTATTAATTATCCATTTATTCGTAGCCTAGCTTAAAAACGCATCATATAAAATGATCGAATCATTCTTAACATCTAACACTTCACACAAATACCACTGTCCCACATAGTGTACCATCATACACTGCTGGCCAAAAAAAAAATATATAAAAATACATTATCTGTGTATCCTAAATATAACAAAAGAGTTTTAAAATGTCTATTCCATATTTGAAATGAGTTTAAGCGGCGATTACAGGCCGCTATTAAAAAAATAATGTGCAAAGAGGTTTTAACAATTTTGATGACGTGTAAAAAATATATTTGTCCAGCAATGTTTCTATTTGAGATCCTGAATGTTCTGAATAGCACACGATTCTGTCATTAAAACTATTCTAAGCCATTTTACGTATTTAAATCTTGTGCATCAATTTGTTAAACGTCGAAAAAATGTCCTTAACACTAAATTATTATCCTATATTATGATCTATGCTTATTAGAAATGCATTCTTTTTCACTGTAGTAAGAATGTATGTAAGTTCATTTCTAGCGTTTGATTCCCTTGCGAAAGAGTTTAAAGGACTTATTTATGTTTTTTGCTGATTTGATTGAAATGTCTTATAATGATTTTGATTACACCTCGCACCTCGAAAAAATGTTGAATGAAACGAACGAAGTATGTTCAGAATTATTATCTAACATAAAAAAAAATGTGTCTAATATATGTTCGCAAACTTTCGCGATTTGTACACATTATAGAATTATATAAGCTAGGTACTATGACGGAACCGTCGGTACTTCGACACACAACACTAACGACATCTGCACACTGGCGTATATCAAACATTACAAGCCAGTGCGCAGATGTCATTAGTGTAGTGTGTCGAAGTACCGACGGTTCCGTAATAGTGAGTGATAAAATCAAGCGAAGGGTAGTTTCCGAAACCTGCGCTTCACGGAGGCGACGCTGAGCTGAACCAGTCTACACGTGACCGTTGCAATACGGTCGAAACGTCGGGCAATAAACAAAGGTATTTAGCCTTAAAATAAAATATTTACGCGACTAAGACCCGTAGCTTATAAAATTCTATATGTCTAAAATTAAATTTTGAACAAATTTGACAATAATTGCCGTCAACAAAAAATCGGACAAGTGCGAGTCGGATTGGCCCATCGAGGGGTCCGTACAAAATTGTAGACTCGGATTCCTGAACTATTTATAATACGCAGTTTTTAAAATAAACGGCAGAAGTTTTTTTTTTTAGCTTCTAGGGATTGTAGATCTGAGTATATGGTTTTAATTTCAACTCAAAACCTCCACGCGTTCCCGAGATAAAGGGTCACAGACTGACGGGTCTGTGACAAAGTGATTCAATAAGGGTTCCGTTTTTTTTCTTTTTGAGGTACGGAACCCTAACAAATATCAATTATTAACAATAAAATCAATTATAAACACATTTCCTAAATCAATTAAGATTATTTATTCTCCAGCAAAAACGTAAGTACGTCCTTAGGTATATAGCAGATAGGTTAGAGACGACATAGAGCATTATGCTCAATAAAAAAAATGTTAGATAAGTTAGTCAAAGAAAACAGTCCATTAGTTCTCAAAAATGCATACATTTCACACTTGTACAGTCATACATAACACTTTGTATGACTGTACTTGGCTATTATTAAATATAATGTAATATTTTTCCAAAATTACAAAGTGTTTTTTTTTTTTTTCAAAGTCAAAGAAATTTTTAATTTAAAACTTACATTAAACGCCTTTAATTTTCATTTGGTCAGTCGTTTGTGAGACATTGTTTTGTCAAACGCTGCGAAATTTAAATCAAAGTAGAATAGAAATTTAGAAATGCTGAACACTGTAAGGACCTCATATCGCATGGATTGAAACCGGAACATGTGTAAGGTTCTTTTTAAACGTTCCGAATTTTATTAAAAAAAAGATTCGTCCCGCAGTTGGGTACAAGCCCTGTGTCGCGAGGGACTTTACAAACATACAAGTCACGGACACAAAGTACACCTAGACTCGAAACAACAATTTGTGGATCACACAAAGTGTTGTCCCGTGTAGGAATCGAACCCACGACCTCTTGCGTAGCAGTCGGATTCACTTCCACCGCGCCACAGAGGTAGTCATTTCAATCCGGCGTCCGGCTGGCGCCAGACCGGATTGAGACCGGAACGTGTGAAAAGACCCTTATAGCGTTAAATCATTTTTCTTTTGAATGACCAGTTATAATAAACATGGCCTATGGAATTGCGGCTCACATATCACTCTATTTCTTTCTTTCAATTAATTGTCTTTGGTCACAATAGTTATAGATTAAAACAAGAAGTATAGACAGCGGTCTCTAACCCAAATGCCATAATGTAACAAATTATTTAAAAACTAATATTATTTTCATTAAAATTTCAATAATTTCCAGCCTCGGCGCGCGTCCTGCGTGAAGGCATTCTAATCATTATCTTGCAAAACTTTTATTTATTGTATTAACACTTTGTTGACAATCACTGCTCTCTCTGACATAATCACTCGAACTTCGCTACACAGTTTAGATGTTATGTTTTCACTGCTGAAAAGGAATGAAATACAAATTATTAAAACAATAACGTTATTACTCATTTATGAGCATGCAAACCTTATACTGAATACTCAGACGGCCAATGATGTTTTAAATAAAAAGGTGTAAATAGATTACAAGCGCTCAGTAAGCGGCACCATAAAATTTAGACAATTGGGTAGTTGATCAGGTAATAGTAGATCTTAAAATGCTCTGAAAATAAGTGTTCTTTTACAATTTAACATGTTTTTGAATTTAAAAGCATGAAAACGAATACTAAAAGTAATGATTAGACGTCATAACTTATGACATCATAGGTTGCTATTCCATACGCATTTCTATAGAGCTTGTCGTTTGGACATTTCATAAAAAGAGACTGATTTGACTTGACAGTCCACACCCCTATTACCCAAGTTTTTATGTCAGTGTCGCATCACCGGCGTCAACAGATGAAAGCCGCGGATTACATTTTCTCTTTTTTGCTCGTGCTAATTAAATAATGCTTTTTGACGTGATAACATCTTTTTAATCGATGACCGGCTGCACTCACGAAAGGGTCTAAAAAAATCACGTTATTGGTTAGTTGCTAAGCAACAGCGAATGGCGATATGTCATCAATGTTTCCATATGACGTATCACGTAAAGTTATCGTCCGTAAACCAAATTTACAGACAACCATTTTTTATAATAGTGTGACAATATTGTATAGGTTATCTATGTGTGTATCGAATGTTGTTTATGTAACCTATCTACATCCTTTTACTTAATAACGGTGGAAGTGTATCCGACTGCTAAGCCGGAGGTAGTCCGATCGTAGGTTCGATCCCCACCCAGGATAAAACTTTGTGTGATGAGCACGATAGTTTATTCTGTGTCTGCGTTCTTATCCAATTATCACATATTAAAATATTTTTTTACAAGTTATACTCGTTAAACTAGGAGCTGTAAAAATAAAGGCAGGTCAGTTTGCCGCCATTTTTACTACTCGTGAAAACTTCTATAACGCGATTCAGGATTTGACGCCAGCTGTTAAGTGTCAATTTATTTATTTTAGTATTATTTGGGTACCGTCCGTTACACGTAAATACTTATGTAGATCCCGTGTAAACAAAAGAGATACAGATATTAATAGTTGATCGCTGATCGTTCACACTCCCAGCGAGTACTCGCTCTATACTGCATCTTTTTTAATTACACGGACGGGACCTACATACCTTTCTTAAGCGATAAAATCGCTACTCGCTTCTCGCTCATCGCCGTTGGTGGGACAGATGCCTAAAGCGAATAGCCTCTGAGTATTCAGCTGATATACAAGTTGGGCAGGTATTGGTCTATGTACCTCTTAGTTCTTAGTCCACGGATTCCGTGGATGTTGTCCAGGTATCATGTCGAGCAGGTACTGCCTCTGCGCTTCCGCAACACGTTGCATCTCCGCCATGGCCGCCGCTGAACCGGACCCGCCTGACCCGCTCTTACCCGCTGGTAATACACAAGCAAGCGATTTAAGTACACACACAAATCAGCCCTATAATATGGTTTTCTTAAATAGCATTACGCCAAGCGAATTATTGATTGTCGCTCTACGCACACAATGACACGGCCACCTACCTCGCTCTCTCGCACAAACTCCCAGAAAGCTTTTCACATAAAAGTATCAAATTATTGTGAAGTTTTTTCTTTAAAGACATCTCTAGCAGTAGAGTACGAGCCCTATGTCGCGGAGGAATTTGCAATACAATTAATTCACGGACTCAAAGTATACCGAGAGTCGGAACAACAATTTTCTTTTAATGGTCTACAAAACTGAATACAATTCTGAGAAAGATACATGAAACATGTGTTAATTATATGTGATTAATTGTACTCTATAATATGCAAACACAGCATGCATTTTTAACAAGGTGTCAAATAACTTATAATTTAAAATGTGTTAACTGCTACTACTGTTTAAGAGACACAATTTGTAAATCATGTTATTTTGAACGATTACGTAGCCTAAATTCAGATAATGAGCGCTCAGCGCGCTGACACGTGAACGCCTTGAATATAAGTAACGTACGTACGTTTATCTAAACCCTCACTTTAGGCGGCACCCTAATAAGATATCGGTCTCGCAATCGTGAGGTCGCGGTTCGAATCCTACCCATTATTTATACTACCCACGGGATCCACTCCTAACACAAGTCATTAGAGCTTAGCTAGAGAGGTTAACAGGACTGCTAATAATGTGGGACTCGCAATCTCACATTGCTAGATATCTTTATATTTTAAGACCTAAAATAATATCCAAATAATGAAAGATAATGATCGAAATGGTGCAAACGTACGTTTACCATGGCCAGCTGGTACGTGTATATGAGCGGGGAGAACTGCATCATTGTGTGATATATGATATAAGTGTAAAGTAAACAAATGGTGTAATACGTACAACGCTTACCGAGAGCGGAGGCCTGCGCCATGGCCAGCTGGTACGTGTATATGAGCGGGGAGAACTGCATCATTGTGTGATATATGATATAAGTGTAAAGTAAACAAATGGTGTAATACGTACAACGCTTACCGAGAGCGGAGGCCTGCGCCATGGCCAGCTGGTACGTGTATATGAGCGGGGAGAACTGCATCATTGTGTGATATATGATATAAGTGTAAAGTAAACAAATGGTGTAATACGTACAACGCTTACCGAGAGCGGAGGCCTGCGCCATGGCCAGCTGGTACGTGTATATGAGCGGGGAGAACTGCATCATTGTGTGATATATGATATAAGTGTAAAGTAAACAAATGGTGTAATACGTACAACGCTTACCGAGAGCGGAGGCCTGCGCCATGGCCAGCTGGTACGTGTATATGAGCGGGGAGAACTGCATCATTGTGTGATATATGATATAAGTGTAAAGTAAACAAATGGTGTAATACGTACAACGCTTACCGAGAGCGGAGGCCTGCGCCATGGCCAGCTGGTACGTGTATATGAGCGGGGAGAACTGCATCATTGTGTGATATATGATATAAGTGTAAAGTAAACAAATGGTGTAATACGTACAACGCTTACCGAGAGCGGAGGCCTGCGCCATGGCCAGCTGGTACGTGTATATGAGCGGGGAGAACTGCATCATTGTGTGATATATGATATAAGTGTAAAGTAAACAAATGGTGTAATACGTACAACGCTTACCGAGAGCGGAGGCCTGCGCCATGGCCAGCTGGTACGTGTATATGAGCGGGGAGAACTGCATCATTGTGTGATATATGATATAAGTGTAAAGTAAACAAATGGTGTAATACGTACAACGCTTACCGAGAGCGGAGGCCTGCGCCATGGCCAGCTGGTACGTGTATATGAGCGGGGAGAACTGCATCATTGTGTGATATATGATATAAGTGTAAAGTAAACAAATGGTGTAATACGTACAACGCTTACCGAGAGCGGAGGCCTGCGCCATGGCCAGCTGGTACGTGTATATGAGCGGGGAGAACTGCATCATTGTGTGATATATGATATAAGTGTAAAGTAAACAAATGGTGTAATACGTACAACGCTTACCGAGAGCGGAGGCCTGCGCCATGGCCAGCTGGTACGTGTATATGAGCGGGGAGAACTGCATCATTGTGTGATATATGATATAAGTGTAAAGTAAACAAATGGTGTAATACGTACAACGCTTACCGAGAGCGGAGGCCTGCGCCATGGCCAGCTGGTACGTGTATATGAGCGGGGAGAACTGCATCATGGCGGCCGCCGCCGCTGCGGGCGACATGCCGCTCGACCCGCCCGCGCCGCTCAAACCTGCGATGCGGCAATAACAAACATTTGTTACAAAACAGTAGGGGACCCATCAGCTAGAAAAAAACCTATGTTATAGTTAAATTGACACCGGAATGGCAGCGGCTACGAGAGGCCGCGAGCGGCTTCTCGAGTCGCAGCGCGCAGCCGCTAGAGCCGCGAGAGAAGAACGGGAAGCACGCCGCGAGTACTTTGTGTCAAAGAAATTTAAACTTTATTACTATATTTTAAAGACCAAGTATCCCTTAGAGAAGTTGCGTGTTGGCGCGCGGATGATCGCGGCGCCGCGCGAACCTTTGAGCTTTTCAAGCAATATTGGTTTTTTAAGTATGTAGATAGAGTTTAAAATTCTTTGACACTGAAAGTGCTCGCCGCGACGGCCGCTGCCACTTCGGTACGAATCCCTATTAAAAAAATTAAAATGGTTTGGCGCTCTTTGACGGAGACCAGGACTTTGACAACGATAGAAAGAAAAGAAAGAGACAACGCTACTATGTGATCAATACCTGTCAATGTCTGTTTTTAATTGAAAGGGATGGCACGGTCTAGGTCTATACTCTAATAGTCCAGGATCCCTGGCTGTTTCTTGCACTTGATTACTATCAAGCTGATTTTTCGTGAGTAGCTTGGTTTCGATGAGACGCCCAACTTTTTCCTGTACAATAATTTTCGATTGCGGTAGATAACAGAGGTAGCAGAGATAAAATATGTTGATTTGATAATTCTGAAAAAAATATTACTAACTGAACTTTTTTTATGTTAAATCTTATGATAAATTTCTAAATTATAAGAAAAAAAATTTGTCCTACAAAATGTATGGTTTGGTCAAAGAGTCCCCCTGCTCCCAACATGTATCGATAACGAGGTCATCAAAAATGATTACTAACCAGTTGATTACAACCAATGATTACAACCAGTTGATCACAACAAAATTGTATTCCACATTTGTCAACTTAATAATAACTATCGTGCGCAGATACATTGTACAGATTCTGATATACCAATAATAATGTTGGCTAATTTTAAATATTTAAAAGATCAAATTCAAATAATTATTAATTTAAGCACGAGTAAAAAAAAATGTACTTCTACATAAATTAAATTTATGTCAAGCTTGGAGATCAATTAGCTTGTTCACTCGCCATATGCGATATTTTTACAGGAAATGATTATAATCCTGCTTTCTTTCGTAAAGGAAAGAAGAGACCATTCAGAGGCTTTTATTCAACTCTTACGAATTGAAAATACAGCATTAACAACGTCAAATAAGGTAGTTCAAACTATTGACGAGTATGTATGTAGAATGTATTCATTAAAAACAAAAAATGATATCAATAAAGGACGGTATGAGTTATTTGAAAAAGGGTATAAATCAAATAAAGAAAATGAAGAAATTTTAAAACAAAAAATTGTAGGTTAGGATCCTTCGAGTTTGCCACCAACAAAACAAGAATTGTTGCAACAAATTAAAAGAACTGCATTCATCTGCAGTGTATGGTGTAATGCACATATGCGGTGTCCCACAGAAAAATTGCCAGAACATTTTGGAAGGACAATAATTGATGGCAATTATGAATATTATTGGTTTGATGGTCTCCAAAGTCCTTCTTTTGAGGAATTATCTTCTGAAATACAAGGTCCTCTATTAATACTATTGTTATTTATTGATTCATTACACATTATTACATAATTTTCTAATTTTTTTCATGTTATTACAGAGTCACAAATGAGGACAATTAAATAGATGAAGATGACAGCGATGTAAGCAGCGAAGATTTATCTGATGAAGATTTTTTTTTTTATGTAAATATACAAATTTTTCTACCCGTTTTGCTAAAAATAAAGCTATGTAAATAATATGTTAGAAATAGAAAAACGAGAAAATCACAATTCTTGTCGGACTAGTGATACATACCTGTTTTTTTGTAGGACATTGTTTCATTTCAGCAGAGAACACACTAACCTATTACGTCATATTTTCGTCCTACAGTTAGTAATGAGAAAAATGATCTTGTGGTAACAACCATTTCTGAGCGTAGGACCGGGATAACGTACCACATAATTTGTAGGACAATGTTACTGTTAAATTATATATATATATATATATATATATATATATATATATATATTAACGGAGTGAATAAAAAAAAATCAACTGGTTAGTAATCATTTTTGATGACCTCGTTATCGATACATGTTGGGTGCAGGGGGACTCTTTGACCAAACCTTACATTTTGTAGGACAACATTTTTTTCTTATAATTTAGATATTTATCATAAGATTTAACATAAAAAAGTTCAGTTAGTAATATTTTTTTTAGAATTATCAACATATTTTATCTCTGCTACCTCTGTTACCTACCGCAATCGAAAATTATCGTACAGGAAAAAGTTGGGCGTCTCATCGAAACCAAGCTACTCACGGAAAATCAGCTTGATAGTAATCAAGTGCAAAAAACAGCCAGGGATCCTGGACTATAACTCTTTCTTAAATAAAAGTTATAATAATCAGCAATATTGAACATACCAAAGAGAATTTGGTATGTTCAATATTGCTGATTATTATAACTTTTATTTACTTTTAAAATAGCTAGTTTTAGTAATTTGTACATTAGGTGTAGTATTTTTTTTAACCTGTCTACATTTTAGCGAAAGGTATAAATGACGATTTTTTTAAAATTCTGCCATGGTTTCAGCTATGACAACGACATAAATTTCTATATAATCGCACTATGTTCTAGGATTTTTCTGAAAAATCAAAATTCACTTACCTTCGGTAAAACATTTTGGTAGCTTAATTTGTTACATTATAAACCTACTATGACGTCCTGCAAGGAATATTAAGTTACCAATGTATGCGTCAAGGGTGCGTTTCCTCTGAAGCGGAGCAGAGCTAAGTTAATCCCTCTTCCCCTACGTGAGATTTGGCTCGAACAGAACACGCATTCGCATCAAACGGTGTGGTGTCGCGACGATTATAAAAAAAAGATAAGAACTTCATTCCATTCGGGTGTGCGTGTTTTTTTTTCTCTTGCAGGTTAGCAGTGAACATAAAGTATGTAGTAGAAAGCCACTGACCGCGGAGCAGCTGGTGCTGCAGCGCCTGCATAGCGGCGGCGCTGTGCTGCTCGAACGCCATCTGCGCTGCCGCCGCCGCCGCCAGCTGCTGCAGGGGGGGGGGAAACCATTAAGTAGGTATACGTTCCAACAACACAAATAACACCTTAATGTGCAACAAATAAGCTTCTAAATCATCTATACTAATATTATAAAGCTGAAAAGTTTCTTTGTTTGGTTGAACGCGGTAATCTCAGGAAATAACTATTGGATAGCTCGTTTATCGAGGAAAGCTATATAACATCACGCTACGACCAATAGGAGCGGAGCGGCAACGAGAAATGTTGCAAAAACGGGGAAAATTTACGCAAACGAAGTTGCTCGGAACGGCATTTTTCAATGCTGCTATCAAACAGTAAAAGTTTTTTTCAATTCGGACCAGTAGTTGCTGAGATTACCGCGTTCAAACTATTAGTATAGATTTAAAAGTATGTTTAACAGTTGTCTGGTTTTCATAGTACAAGCTCTGCTTTGTTCATATTATTATGCGAGTTGTTCTAAAACATTATTGTAAAAATGATCCACAATGTAAAATCCAACTATATTTGTTTGCTAATTTTTTAAACAATAACTATAAAAACTAACTTGAAAACCTCTTAAAATGTGGGTACACTAAAATTTTGATTAAGATACATAAGAATATATAGGCTATAAAACAAATAAAACACGGGCGAAACCGCGGTGTAAAATAAAATAAAAGAGGATTAAAACGACATACCTGATGTTGTTTGCTGCTGCTACTATTTTGACTGGTGTTGCTCGACGATGATCCTGAAACATTTTGGAAAACAAACAAACAAAATATGCTTTTACTGAGCTGATATACACAGAAAATAACAGTATAGCATGCTTTGTATTGTGTGCGATTGTGTTGTTCAAATGTTCACGCAAAAAGTTTAGATGCATGTGGTAAAACCAGTAAAATTAATACAAAACAAAAAACCGTTACTCAGTGTCGATCTCACAACTGAGACGAATCTAATCGTTAGATTCGTCTCAGTTGTCATTCGACCTCTCAAGCTAAAATTCATCAAGCCATGTACGCTCTAGAGTGTAATGAAATATACATAGGAGTTAACTATACGTTGAGTTGAGAATTTACATACATTCGGAAAACATAACCTTCCTTCTTACTCAGTCGGGTAAAAATGACCAGGTATATTTTAGATGCATTTTGCAAATAGTAATGGTAACAAAAAATGGTTGTCTGTAAAGTCGGTTTACGGACGATAATTTTACGTGAAAACGTCATAAGACAACATTGATGGCATATCGCCATTCGTGTAGCTTAGCAACCAATCAATAACGTTAGTTCCCATTGTAATGCATGTCATGTCGCTGCAAATGCCATTCGCTGTTGCTTAGCAACCAATCAATGACGTGACTTTTTTTTTGGACACTTTTATGTAAGTGCAGCCGGTCATCGATTTATAAGACGTTATCACGTCAAAATCAAATTTAGGAGTAAAAATGTTGTAAATTTAGAAAATAATTCTCTATTTTTTTTTTAAATAAGGACAAAAAAGAAAAGACTTCCGCGGTAGGGTATAAGCCCTGTGTCGCGGGGGACTTTACAAATATACAAGTCACAGACACAAAGTACACCCAGACTCGGAACAACAATTTGTGGATCACACAAAGTGGTGTCTAGTGTGGGAATCGAACCCACCACCTCTTGCGTAACAGTCAGACACACTCCCACCGTGCCACAAAGGCAGTCAAATTCTTGTTCTACTACTGAGCAAGAGGCCTACTCTAACTTGAAAGGTGGTGATATACAGAGCCTGTAACATCAATTCAATCCACTCGTTCCCGAAAACCGTTTATGGGTTAGGGCTTTATGTGTTTATTCAAAAATAAATTAGAGTAGTCCCTGTAAACAAAAGAAATTCAAGACTACGACTCCATTTAATACAAGTTATTACAATATCCAAATTATTATTATTTAATTGCCGTGCCGTGTGGTGCCGGCTTAAGAATAGTACCACCCCATCTCTTCCCGTGGGTGTCGTCAAGGCGACTAAGGGATTTCACTCCGGAGGACGGGCAGCAGCGTCCTCTGCGTACTTAAAGCCTTACTGCGATCGCCAACCCGCTCGCCAAGCGTGGCGATTATGGCAATTACCCCCAGGATCTACATACTAGTAAGTTCTACTGGGGAGACCCGTGCCCAGCAGTGGGACATCATATGGGTTGATATGTATTATTTAATTTAAAACTACATAGGTAGTGTAAATATTATTATTATTATATTTATAATTTAGAGTAGTTTAAAAATATATTGTATTATTAAAAATGAATAAATGTATTTAAGTCAATCTAATCATTAAATTACTAAAGTTGGGGGAAAATTCTATCCATTTCTGAAAATGTATTGTCTGAATAAAGCATTTAAAACTAACATTTAATATTGACAAGATAGATTTTCTTCTTACCTTTGCCCTTCTTGGCGGGAACTTCACTGGTTTCTCTGGAGCGGTCTGAATGGTGACTACGCAGCGACTCGGACGATGTTAGCGGTCTGAAACATTTATTTCTTTATAAATTTAAATAATATTGAAGTTATTTTGTTAGACAATGTTTATTGGATTTGTTAAAAAACAATTGCAAAAAAATAATTGACTTGAAAGAAGACTACAAAACACGAAGTACGATATATATATATGTGTGTACGAACCGCTGACTTCTATAGTACTGACATAATTTGGTGGTTATGAATTTTATTTACCTACTATAATTTTATAATATGTGTATAATTAGATATGCATTAATATTATGGAATAAATAGATATATAATCACTTAATGGAATAAAAATTGTTATTCTCAGTAATATTTGCACACCAACTTGGTAAAACTTGGAAAGTTGATATTGTAATTACCAACACCTCTTAAGGTCCGACCAACGGCGAGGAAAAGAGTAGCGAGTAGCGATTTTATCGCTCAAGACACGAACATACTTATGTAGATCCCGTGTAAACAAAAGAGATACAGATATTAATAGTTGATCGCTGATCGTTCCCACAGCCGGCGAGTACTCGCTCTATACTGCATCTCTTTTGTTTACACAGACGGGATCTACAAAATACATCTGCTGTACGTTTCTTGAGCGATAAATCGCTACTCGCTTCTCGCTCATCGTCGTTGGTGGGACAGGTGCCTAATGTACCCATGTTATGCAAAAATAAATGAATTGAATACAAAGTGACAACAATTTCAAATACCGAATCGAATGACCGTCCCGTCAATTTTTAATAATAATAATAAAAATGATGAAATGTCGATTCTACATTTACTTGTAATGCCTGTTTGCAAACAATAGATAAAGCCCGAGAAAAGAACAGGCAATAAAAACTCGTTTTTTTGACACTCAAGACAAATAGCCGTCGTTGTTATCTTTGTTACACAAGTATAGACTTTCATTTGATTTTGTTAAATGATCGCCCAAATGTCGAAATCAAATGGAAGTGTGTAAGTCAAATGGAATCTTCTTGTTGTCGGCAGAAGCCTCTCCAGCGTAGTAGAGGTCAGTGGCACGAATGATGTCTGTGCGACATTTACGGACATGGAACTCGGACCACTTTGTTCCGAAAATGTTCCGAGTTTTCGTGTTCGTGAAAGATGAATATGTGTGCACTTCCTTCTGTAGTCGTCGTGTTTGTGTGTAATATGTGTGTGACGTACCGTGGTGCGGGCGGCGGGGCGGGGGTTTTAGCCGGCGCGGGGGACGCGGCCGCCGTGCCGCGGGACGAGCTGCGGGACACCGACATCTAAGGGACAATGTTAGCTTAAATAACAATGCAATGTATAGAGCCCTCGTGATGATAAATATTGGCATATAACTAAAAAATCAAAAAGTCAATGTAACAACTATGTACATGTACATTGACTTTTTAATTTTTTTATGCTAATTTTATACATATAAATTTATATGTTTGGAAACTGAAAACTCACTAGTTACACTTGGACGGTATTTAAACCTTGGATAGGGTTTTTTTATAACCTATCACATGTCCCATGTGTGTCATGTGTGTTTGAAAAAAAAAAAGATAATATGAGGTTAGGCGGCAGTTCAAAGTGTTTTTGCAACATTTCTCATTGCTGCTCCGCTCCTATTGGTCGTAGCGTGATGTAATATAGCCTATAGCCTTCCTCGATAAATAGGCTATCCAAGAGTGAATAATTTTTCAATTCGGATCAGTAGTTCCTGAGATTACCGCGTTCAAACAAACAAACAAACAAGCGCCGCTCTATCTCCTGCTCACGAACGCACGTACCTGCAGCGGGCGGTGTGCGTGCGAGTGTGCGGGCGGCGGCGCTTGGTGCGCCGGCGGCGCGTGCGGCGCGGCGGCCGGCGCCGGCGGCGGGGAGGCGGCCGGGCCGGCCAAGCGCCGCTCTATCTCCTGCTCACGAACGTACGTACCTGCAGCGGGCGGTGTGCGTGCGAGTGTGCGGGCGGCGGCGCTTGGTGCGCCGGCGGCGCGTGCGGCGCGGCGGCCGGCGCCGGCGGCGGGGAGGCGGCCGGGCCGGCCAAGCGCCGCTCTATCTCCTGCTCACGAACGTACGTACCTGCAGCGGGCGGTGTGCGTGCGAGTGTGCGGGCGGCGGCGCTTGGTGCGCCGGCGGCGCGTGCGGCGCGGCGGCCGGCGCCGGCGGCGGGGAGGCGGCCGGGCCGGCCAAGCGCCGCTCTATCTCCTGCTCACGAACGTACGTACCTGCAGCGGGCGGTGTGCGTGCGAGTGTGCGGGCGGCGGCGCTTGGTGCGCCGGCGGCGCGTGCGGCGCGGCGGCCGGCGCCGGCGGCGGGGAGGCGGCCGGGCCGGCCAAGCGCCGCTCTATCTCCTGCTCCTGCTGCAGCGCCCGCACGAAGGCCGTCTTCAGGCGAGCCGTGTGTTCCGCCTTGAGCGCGCGCTTCACGTTGCCCGACACGCACAGCTCGCACAGGCGCCGGGCGGCCGCGGGCGCCGGGGCGGGCGCGAACGTGGCGTCGTGCCGGCGCGCGCCCGAGCCGCCGCCGCGCTCCCAGCGCCACACGGGCGTGAAGTCGCAGCCGCACTGGGCGCACACCGCCGGCACGGTAGACCGCGGCATGCTGGAACAGGGTTCACTTCAAATACAGCTCGCACAAAATTTACGGATGCAGAAGAATCACATGTTGCCACACACATTTACGGATTACGAAGCCTACATGCCTTCGTAATCCGTAAATGTGTAAAAAGTAAACAGGGTAATAAACCATATGTAAAAATATACTCTACGAGTGCAAAATGTACTTGAAATACGTGACAACTGGATAAGAACGAGACTTTGTGATTCAAAGAAAAAAACTTGAAAGAAAATAAACTTAAAACTAACATCTAGACTGTGATTAAAAGAAGAAAACTTAAAAGAATTTAAACCTTAAAACTTAAACAAAATAAACTTGGTAAACTGGCACATTCTGTGCATTCGGCACAGAATGTGCCAGAAAAAACACCGATGAAGGCGGCACGCTACTGGAGGGTTAACCTCAGACTAACGCTAGCGGTTTAGAGACGAACCACTCTTAAAAGGATGCATAGAAACGGAAGTTATTCTATGAATACACCAAGATCTACACGTAGATAGATACCTACACTCACTTTTTCAACCTTATAACTGAAGGTCCGGTCGACCCATGTATTGATATAGTAATGGGGTCTTCTTGACCACAACAATATCAATATTGTCACAAAATTGACTTCATTTTACGACTATAATATATAAGTGATAATTATCAACAATACAACACTGTACATACCGATCCTCATTAGTTAAGTAGTCGACCACATGCTCGAGTCCCACTAAGTAAACAAAATCAGTGTTGCTTGGTGAAGGGATGAAGTTCATTTCCGGCGGTGGGGGTTTAGGAGGTGGGATCTGTAAGTTAACAAACATAACACTATTAAGATACTTCTATTAATAATTTAAATGGACAAGTTGCCCGAAGTCTGCTTGTTTAAATCCCATTGCATAATAAAAATAAAATTAATGGTTTGTACTACAAATAAAATGAAAATATTGATACGCCTAGTGTATCTGTACGCCAGTCCAAATACAATAGTAAATTTTTTAAAAGAGCAATATATAATTATTTTTTTTTAAAGACGACTCCCGCATTATGGTATAAGCCCTGTGTCGCAGGGGACTTTACAAACATACAAGTCACGGACACAAAGTACACCCAGACTCGAAACAACAATTTGTGGATCACACAAAGTGGTGTCCCGTGTGGGAATCGAACCCACGACCTCTTGCTTAGCAGTCGGACACACTCCCACCGCGCCACAGAGGCAGTCAGAATATTAAACGCTCTGTTAAAAATATACAGTCATTTTTAATATATGTACTAATAATCTTCCTCTTATGGCTACTTTACGTAACACTACAGTGAAATTAGTCTCGAGAAATTTTTGCATATGTAGTGGTGTGTATGTTACTTAGATATTAGAGCGCGTTTCCACTATATCGTTCTGGCCCTTACAAAAATGTTTCAATATCCTAACATTACTATTTAATTTAATACTTATCCCTAGCAACACTCTGATTTTTGTTTTCAATAAAAACAAGTTTTTATTTTAAAGAAAAAGGTTTTGACTTTATTAAAAAAAATATGTCATTCAATTTCACGTCCTTGAGCAAACGACAAGGCGACTACCGTGAAACAATAAAATATCGTGTCGTTCTTTAGATGATAGTAGTTTAGCTATAGGTAAAAAGTTTTGACCATAATAATTACGAAACAAAACAAATAAATAAATCGTCACTTGATAGTGGAAAGTGGAAACACGCACAAAACCAGAATAAACCAGTTTACTCTGTCCGCAGGTGCCACGTGCAGTCTGACGTCAGTCGCTTGATACCGTTAGAACATAAAGCACGCATTTCATTAAAAAGTTATAATTATTAGATACGTAGTAGTTTCATTGTGAAATTTTGTATTTGTTGATTGTTGTTATTGTTTGTTATTATTGTTAAAATATTTGTTGAAGTGTTTAATTTCAAGTGTGTAAGTGTTGTAACTTTATATTGATAATTCAAAATGGCTCCAGTGTTAAAACATGGTCGAGGCAAGCCTTTGACTTCTCAAACTAAGGAAGTTTTGTACTGTTTGTACAAATATTTCGAAAATGAGTGTAATAACAACCCGAGCAGTATTATGACCCCCACTCAATTAGTTGCTAAATCAACAGGAATTTCAATAGCATCCGTCAGAAAGGTAGTATCAGAAAGCAAATGTCGTCCTTCAGATCAGGAAGTAACATTTAAATCTCCTAAAAAGAAACCGAATCGTAAACCTACAATAGTAATCGATAACTTTGATCAGCAAGTTATCAGAAGAACAATTCATGACTTCCACATCACAAATAAAGAAGTTCCCACTTTAAAAACTTTGCACTCAAAATTGAAAGAAGATATCGATTATAAAGGTTGTGTCAGCACGTTACGAAAACACGTCATGTCATTAGGTTTTAATTGGAAGCAAACAGAAGATAACCGGAAACTTCTTATGGAAAAACACGAAATTAGATACTTGCGAATTAATTATTTGATGAAAATTGCTGAATATCGTGAACAACGCCGACCAATTGTTTACACCGACGAAACATATTATATACATACATCACATACCCTCTCGAAATCTTGGTCAGATGGAAGCACTTCAGGTTTGAAGCAACATATATCGAAAGGCAACCGCTTAATCATTGTTCATGCCGGTGGTATCGATGGCTTTATACCAAATGCATTGCTTATGTTTAAAGCCGACCAAAAAAGTGGAGATTACCACAACAATATGAACTATGACAACTATTCAAGGTGGATTCAAACTCAATTAATACCCAACTTACAACCAAATAGTGTTGTTGTTGTTGACAACGCACCATATCATAACTCAATACAAAATCCTGCACCGAATAGTAATTCTAGAAAACAGCAAATGATAGACTGGCTGACATTTCGAAACATTGAGCATTCATCCACGTTGCTTAAGCCTCAATTATATGAACTGATTCTGCAAAACAAGGCGAGATTTATAGAGTACAAGATAAAAGAAAAATTACGACAGCACGGTCATACTGTGCTGCGTTTACCACCATACCATCCGGAGTTTAATCCTATAGAAAATATATGGGGGATAGTGAAAACATATGTCGCAAAAAAGAATGTCGCAATGAATATGAAGGTTATAATGTCATTAGCTGAAGAAAAAATGAACGCCATAACTGTAGAGGAATGGAGAAAAGTTTGTTTGCATGCTATTGAGGAGGAAAGCAAATATCAGGGTAGAGACGCAGCTTTAGACACAATATCAGAACGAATCATAATTAATTTAAATAATTCATCTGATGAAAGCGAGGATGGGGATGATTGTGATATGCCTGGGGTTGATGAATTATTAGAATAAAACATTTATGGCCGGAGAACACCTAATTCATACACGTCTTCACTGAAGTGAAAACCGGCATTCAATGCTTGTAATGTTTGGAACTGGCTTGTCTGCCTCATACAGTTCCATAGATTACAATGCGGTGGATACACATTTTCACGACCGTATTAGTACGTAGTGCGTATGCGTAGACGTGCACGCATTTGGTGTGCTCCAGCCACAAACGTATATTACCTTTAAAACAATAAAAACTAAAAATAAAATGTTGTTTTTTTTATTTGCTGACCATACACTACTACAAACGCAAAAATTTCTTCAAGCTAATTTACCTGTAACTAACTTTGTAATATCAGTTTCAAGAAAATATTTAATATATTAACCCTTAATCACCTACCACATGTTTTTGAAATTCTGAACTTAACCAACCTACAGACTATTGTATTGGAGTAAAATCATTGTTTATTGTGAAGTTTAGGCCCTAAACCTGACAAAGAAACATCGATTTTACTCCGGGGTTTCACAGATGTGTGGTAAATGGTTATGTGATAAAAGTAGCTGGTGGTGAAGGATTTTTTTTTTTTTTTTTTTTTTTTTTTTTTTTATTATTATATTACAAAGTTATTTGGTGTAATGTAGAGAAGCCAAGAGCGGGGGGTTATTAGTATATTAAAAATCAACCTGTATAACATGACGTTATACGTTTCTGCCTGCTTTTAGTATTAATTTTGATAATTATAAATTCATTTTTAGAGCATTTTAAAACCTACTATCGCCTTATTAGTGCAAATTTATTCATTGTCAACAACTTTACTTAGATTATTATACTTTATTTTACTTAGATTATAAAATAATATTAATTAATTTGCATGCTCAAAGCTGTTTCGGTGATTCTTTGTATTACTATTATTGTTATATCATTTGTACGCAAATAAATGGAATTGAATTGAATTAAACTGAATTTTAGTGTATATAAAAATGTGCAATACAAGTACCTACCTGAAGTAATGTCTTCTCAAGTTGCTTGCGCAGTGCAAGTTTGGCTGCGGCCTGACGCTGCGCAGGAGTCTGTGTGTCTTCCGAACTACGGGAACTTGCCTACAATACAACGTAATTATAAATAATACAGTGTACTTATTATGATGGTGAATTAAACCACTAATCATTGACGTACTCAGGGTTATTTTGTTAGGGGGTTCAGACCAGACGTAAACAAAACTTAACTATCCCCTCCCTAATCCCGGGTACGTTTATGACAGTAATAACGGGGCTAGCAGTACCTACGACCTATGAAAGGAGGTGAGAAGGTTCTCTCAACTCCTCCATTATATGTGTGCTCTTCCATGATAAAAACTGCAGGGACAACCCCCTCCACCCCTCAGCAAGATCCTGAAACCTAGTCTAAGACCCTATTTGATTTTTGATCTATTGAAAATTCATTATCATTATTAGATATATTTAGGGACTTAATCGCGTGAATTATTTAAAGGTACGAACCTTTTATTTACCCGACGTTTCGATCGAATTGCACCGATCGTGGTCACGGGTCGACTTGACAGACCCGTGACCACGATCGGTGCAAATCGGGTAAATAAAAGGTTCGTACCTTTAAATAATTCACGCGATTAAGTCCCGAAATATATCTAACATGTATAAAAATCGCGAAAGTTTAAATTATCATTAGTAGAAAATAGTATCTATTTTAAAAATGAACGGCTAAAATAAGCTAATTGATGTAAATGACGAATAAATAACAACTGTACCTAATCAGTAAAATAAATCTTACTTACATTAATCACTTTTTAATTTAATATTCAACATTCAATTACGAAATAAATGTGCCATTGTTAAATTAATTAAATAGTGTTTACACTAAAACTGTAACTGAAATAATAAGATTACCCACAAAATTGTCTGCCAAATTAATTTCCAAACGAATACAAAACAATAGCATAATCGCCTTTTGTTTCAACCATTGTTTATTTTAGATCAATGAAAATGCTTCTAAATCATAGCAATTACGGCATAGACCCCGTGCAGACTACAAACTTTTAGTCTGCCTATAGTTTGGTCGGGCTGTTAATCTGTATGAGCACGTGGACGTGCACATAACATCAATTTGGTATCGGCCGTTTTATTTTATTTTACTTTATTGGTACATACAATTACACATTCCTATTATTTTTTATTTTCTATTTTTTTTTAATAAAGATTACTAGCAATGTGGGATTGAGTCCCACATTACTAGCAATCTTGTTAACCCCTCCAACTAAGCTCAAAGGCTTGTGTTAGGAGTGGTTTCACGTTGGTAGTATAATGGGTAGGATTCGAATACGCGACCTCACGATTGCGAGACCGATGCCATAGAGAACATTTTTTATGGCTGCCCCGCTCCTATTGGTCGTAGCGTAATGTTATATAGCCTATAGCCTTCCTCGATATATGGGCTATCCAACAGTGAAAGAATTTTTCAATTCAGACCTGTAGTTTCTGAGATTACCGCGTTCAAACAAACAAACTCTTCAGCTTTATAATATTAGTATAGATTAGTATAGATAAATCCAAAAGTTCTCTCACGAAAAAACTACTGAACCGATTTTGATGAAACTGTACAGTAATACATTAATAACGCCGGGGGAAAAAGTTGTAAAAGATATTTGTAAGGGCGAGTTCCCTCTACGTCGTGATAACAGACTATCGTGTCGTTTAAAGCGTCGTGGCTTATGTATTTAAATTAAGCTGTTCACACGTAGGACGACATGATTAACTGCCGTTCACGAGATTTTTTGCAGTGACGACAGATTGTCAGAACGGCTAGCACGACAGTCGTTATAATTGGAACAGCTAGAGACGACAGTAATTCAACGATAAATTAATCGTCACGACCTAGTGGGAATGCGGCCTCAGTGGCACCGATTAAAAAGTCAATTAGTCAAAGTCTTGAAATGGTTGAGTTGAACTCGCAATCCCAGACATAAATGTAGAAAAATTATAACATTTTTTTTTTAAATAACTAGCAATGTGGGATGGAGTCCCACATTACTAGCAATCTTGTTAACCCCTCCAGCTAAGCTCAAAGGCTTGTGTTAGAAGTGGGTTCACGTCAGTAGTATAATGGGTAGGATTCGAACCCGCGACCTCACGATTGCGAGACCGATGCCTTAGCCATTAGGCTACCGCTGCTTCTAAAATATGTTAGTGTTGTCATATCTAATATACTATCTTATAATAATAATAAAAAATATGAGTGAATTTGACATCACATTTCCATACTCACTGCATCGCTCGTGCTACTGGTGACTGACGAATTGTCCTGAGACGGCTTGCAATACAATACGTCAACGTAAGTATTATATACGTAGGTACTTATTGTATGGACAAGTTATAATAGTATAAGTACTCCTGTCTCTATTATTCACCTTTAAGTAACAGTGACAGCATGAGTTAGTGGCGTCTCGAAACAGAAGCTTTGAGTATTCGGCAAATAGAAGTTTGAACATCTACATTCAATGATGTCATAGCAGAGGATTGCATTTTTATTATCATGCTTTTTATATCAATGCTCAAATATGTCGACTTAACATAAAAACTCTGTTACTTTTACAGGTCGAAAAAAAGAGCCCAATCTAAATTTTAATACACTTTCCGACATCTTGATTGGCATTAAACCTATTTTATACTAGTGTAAAATATATAGTAAAATGATAATAAAAATGCTTATATATACATACCTTGGACGAAGCATGTTGAGTAGTAGGAGGGGGTGCGGGAGTTATAGTCACAGACGGTGTTATACTCGCACCGCCACTGGTTGAAGACTGGAAACAAATTATTTACTAGTTAATTATAATAATATTATAATAAATAAATAAATAAAATTGTTTATTTCATCCATAGTTTACACACAAAAAATTATAATAAATATACCTGACGTTAGTAGAGAAATCACTGAAGCGTCTTAACTTCAGTGATTACCCTCTGCACAAAACACTTCCAAATCGGCGAAGTTTACCGATCCGCTAAGGTCAACAGGATGCTATTGCGATTGGTCCGTATTCTGTGTATCAGGGATACGGTTTTTTTTACGAATTATGGCCTCAAAGCCATCATTTTGGTATTCCGCAAACATCCCTGACGCACTACAGAAACGAGACAGTCCCAATAGCATCCTGAAGATATTGTTATATTGGATACGCAGGGTATCCAGCGATTTTTTGGTATACCTAACCCACAGATTTCCTGTGTACATGTTTTGACAATAGGCCTTTTAAAGCGCGATATTTACATCTTCCGAGCAGCGAGAAAATCTGCGAGTCAACATGTTAACTCTTAACTAATTACTATTGGATCTCAAACAGGGGTTCCTAAAGGTGAAAATATCAGTTTCCCAGGGGTCTTTGGGGGTCAAGATAAGTGAGTTCTGTTACGTGTTGGCACACACACCGCTTATACTTGTTATGAGAATCACTAATATTTGAGTCATATCAACCCATATGATGGCCCACTGCTGGGCACGGGTCTCCCCAGTAGATCCTGGGGGTAATTGCCATAATCGCCACGCTTGGCGAGCGGGTTGGCGATCGCAGTAAGGCTTTAAGTACGCAGAGGACGCTGCTGCCCGTCCTCTGGAGTGAAATCCCTTAGTCGCCTTGACGACACCCACGGGAAGAGATGGGGTGGTACTATTCTTAAGCCGGCACCACACGGCATATTTGAGTAAGCAGTGTCATTGTTGTACTTTTAAAAACTCAACAAGTTGATAATATTTTTTAGGTCTCATGATGGTCTGAGATAGCAGTTCATTTAGGATAAGGGGTCTTTTGCCCAAAATAGTTTGAGCACCCCCAACTAAATGATAATAGTTATACTTATACATAGTAATACTTTACTACCTATTTGTTACAATTGTATTTAACTGCCTTTGTTTAAACAAATAAATATGATTATGATAGGACTGTTGGTCTAGTAGTTAGTGACCCTGACTGCTAAGCCAAAGATAGTGGGTTCGATCCCCACACAGGATAAAACTTTGTGTGATGAGCACGATGGTTTATTCTGTGTCTGGGAGTAATTTATCTATAATATGTAGGTATGTTTTTAGAAATATTTGTATGTTTATCAGTTGTCTGGCTGCCATAGTACAAGTTCTGCTTAGTTTGGGATCAGATGACGTTGTTAGAGTTGTCCCAAGATATTATTATATTGTAATAACTTTACCCTTCATACGTACCAACGTACACATGGAAATCTTTCACGGACACGGAATTTAGCATTACTTCTTTTGTGCAATTGACGTTCCGAGATTCCGTCTCCGTGAGCGAGAAGCGAGTAGAGATTTTATCTAGAGGCGATGAGCCAGTACTCGCCGGCAGTGTTAACGGTCAGCAATCAACTATTAATATCTGTATCTCTTTTGTTTACACGGGATATAACTGTACGATTCTTGAACGACAAAATCGTTACTAAAAAATAAACCTGTGAAAATTGGGCTTTGTGGATAAAGAAACAAGTCTTTCAGGGTTTGAAAGTGAAAATCAACCCTTAACGGTGGATGACTTTAGTCCGTAAAGGTTGATTTTATTATTTATTTTTGTTGAAAGCGCAATTTTCACTGATTTATTTTTTAAACTGACGGAGTTTCATACAAACTTACGACCACTATTTTACCCTCTTAGGAGATGAATTTCTAATAAACCCTTCTTGGGTGCCTACATTATATAAGGAACTAGCTGTCCCGCGCAACTTCGTATGCGTAAATTTTCCCCGTTTTTGCAACATTTCACGTCGCTACTCCGCTCCTATTAGTCGTAGCGCGATGTTTTATAGCCTATAGCCTTCCTCGATAAATGGGCTATCCAACAAGTTCCTGAGATTAGCGCGTTTAAACAAACAAACAAACAAACTCTTCCGCTTTATAATATTAGTATAGATACGTCCTCGAAAGTTCAAGTCTCTACAATGAGCGGTTTAGACTGTGCGTTGATCCATCACTCAGTCAGTCAGTTAGCCAGGACTTTGAATTTTATATATTTAGACAAAAATGATCTATACTTCTAGGACTGGCCTGTTGGTCTAGTGGTTAGTGACCCTGACTGCTAAGCCGGAGGTCGTGAGTTCGATCCCCACCCAGGATAAAACTGGATGTTAATATGTATGTATTTAAAAATATATAAGTATGTTTATCAGTTGTCAGGTTTCCATCGTACAAGCTCTGCTTAGTTTGGGATCAGATAGCGTTATTATTATTCAAAATATTAGTAGCTATTCTATACTAATATTATAAATAATAATCTGTGGAAAAAAGAAAAGAAAAAAAAGTTGTTGCATTTACTACTAACAAAAAAATGTTATTGTTTAAGTTTACTTAATGTAATGACGTTTTTTCCCTAATAAAGAAAATAAAAATAAAATAAATAGGTAGACTATGAGTGTCATAGGCCCACGTGAGCACGCATGAGCTATTCATTCATAAAACAATAAATATATGCATGCATCCAAAGGGAGACAACGAGGATATTTACTTTACCGTAAGAAACGGAACGCTTTGTTTTGACAGCGGACCGTTGATCGCGATTGTTTTGTTTTGTCGTGACTTGCGACTGCTTTCATAACCAGACTGCGACTATTTTGACGACCGGCTCGTGATAAATATTCTACCTTCCGATATTCTACCTATAGTACGATCAACGTAACTTGACCGGATTGAAGTTAGGTTTTTATCACTTTCGCGCATGTCATAGAGATGCGACCGTAAATTACTTACGAAAACGACTAAACATGTTTTATCGATTAAAAATACTAACAACATTTTAATTCAACAATATAAAAACACTATTTAAATGAGTTCATAAAAGTTTAAATTTAGAACAGTTACAGTAAATACTAAAGAAACTTTGAAAAACAATTTCTTTACGAAAATAATCACAAAAAAACATGAGTTAGTAATACTATTTATGACAATGTAATGCGTAATCACATCTTCTCTCTTGGTTTAGTTACCGCCCCCGCCCCCCGCTTCCTGTCACCATTTACTTCCAAAAAATGCATCTGCGCAACCACTTGTCGCCTACTTCAGTCCGGCCTAGTTACGTTGATCCTACTGTACCTCTTCGATCTGCGCTACGTTTGTGGACTTTGTGATTTCCGTGTGACATTTGTTATTTAGCGATAAAAGGACTTGTTTTGTGCTGATCTCTACACGTTAATCTCGGCTATGGAGAATATATAGAGTATGGAGACAATTATAGCTGCTGCAGAATACAAAGAAAACTTAGGCACTTCAGCTGATACACCTATTTCGCACTGGAGGAAACGAGACCGAGTTAGTAAACATAACATACGTATACGTAACTGCAGCTTAGTAAACATAAGGTCGGACTATCCCCAGCCAGGTGGACCGACGACCTAAAGAAGATCGCTGGGATGGACTTGAGGCGAAAATTAGGGGAGGCCTATGTCCAGCAGTGGACCGATACAGGCTGATGATGAAGAACTAAAAAAAAACTTCATGCTCCATGCCCACGCTCAGAGTTAATAAATAGTAGCAACATTATTATAGCTGGTGCAGTGTTGCTAAACATGGACTTACTGAGTGGACTTACTGATGCTTATGATGATTCAAATAACTGTAATCAACACAGGTTTCAACCTAGTTCAGGCAAATATCCAACTGTGCCGTTTGTTATTAATAAATGTACCTAAGATAAGCTATTATAACCTATACTTTCATGAGTAAATTTTATTATTATTATTAATAATAATAAAAGCACCAAAGCTTAATATAATAAATAGATCATCATAGAGTTGGACAAAGTTGGAAAGTGGAACCTAGAAAATAAACTTTATTTTAATATCAACAAGTGCTCGGTACAATCATTCATCCGCGCGAGGATGCCGCAACACCATCAGTACCAATTGGACGGGACACCGCTGCAACGAGTTACCGAGGTCAATGATTGAGGAATAACTTTCACTGAGGACCTAAACTTTAGGAAACACATCACTTAAGTCTGTAAAAAAGGCTGATGTATGGTCTGGGCTTCGTTTTGCGTCAGGCCAACAAATTTAAGAACACAAATACATACGTTGAACGAAACTCTTGCAAGAAGTTAGTTGGAGGGCAATACTGTGATTTGTTCTCCCCATGAAGCAATATACAGATCGTACTTGACTTTATTTGTCCTAGGTATGGTGGGGTATTAAATCAGAAGTAAGAAGAGAAGTAACGTTGGCCGTGCTTAAGGTTTTATGGGGAGTATAACACAACCCAGTTGTCCTGGAGAGTATTAGGCTATGCGTACCGGCACGGACGGTAACAGAAGATGTCGGTTTGTTTTCATGTTCATTGGACGAATTCACAAGGGCCACTTATATGGCTTTATGTTTGTGTTAGTTCTGTTACAATATTTTTCTTTTCTTTTTTTTTTTTTTTTTTATCGCATTAAGTTCCATTCCTGTAATGATAGACTGTAAGTGTGTACAAATAAATAAAAATCATCATCCTCTGCGGGTAAGCGTTTCGGCAGGCAGTGATTGAACAATTTATTTAAAAATAAATAAATTATTAATAAAACAATATGTTTTTTTTTTATTTTATTCATTTATCTTTTGAACAGGGTTTCTTTTTGTAATTTTAATACTTGTAATCTTAATAATTGTAATTCTAATAGGTGCTTTTCTTTTAAAAAAGCAATTTCTAAATCTTCTTTTCTTCTTCTTGATATATATTCCATTTTATACTTGTCTTTCATTAATTCGTTTTCTAAACCTTGTTTTGATTCCATTAAATACATTTCTAAATTATATTTCTTCCTATTATGTTCCATTTCTTCTATGACTAAGTCTTTTTTTAGGTCTTCTAAAGTCTTATTAGTTGCTGATGGCTGTGGAAATGCATTTTCAGGAATGGTTGCAGTTTCATAAGACTCCATGCTTCTTTCATCGATTACTTCAGAGACTGTTGGTCTCGTGGGCGTACAGCTTTCCTCACAGCTGTTACCCACGCTAGCTGTTAAAACAAAGCAATATAATTAATAAAATATTAGCTACATACAAATGTACACATTTGGCTATTACTATAAAATGATAAATGTACCTATATGATATCGATAATTGCAACTAAAGTAAGTAAATACAGAGTGGTTGTACAGTAAATGGCTTTAAATATACAGATAATATGTTAAAATTAGGCTATCATGCATTAAATTTATAATAAGTAAGTATAAGATTAACAGAATCAAAATGAGTTCAGTAAAGTTGTAAAAAAAATATGTGTAAAAATGAATTCTTATCTGGACGGAAGAATTTATTTGACATTTTAAAATATACTATGACAAAATAAATTGATTGTTATTTGCTGTCTGTTGTTAACTTATATTTGAAGAATGATTATGTAACAAATAGCCGTTAAGGGGTTTTGGTAGAGAATTACACTATCATACACAGATCCTACTTATAACTTTAATGTAAAACATTATATAGGTAATAACCAACGGAAATATCTAGACTCAGTAACAGCATCACCCTTTCCAGATTAATAAAGATAACAAATTTGACTTCTTAGTATATATTTATGGTTAAATTGCTCACCTAGTCAGGGACGAGTGTGCCAAAAAATGCAAGCATTTTATAAAGACAGGTTTTTTTTTATATTAAGTTACATTAAAGGAGTAATGATATTTCATTCCGTCAGTCAGCTGGATTTCTTAGCATTTGGCGTGCCCAACTTTAATAGGCTACTGTCAGTATCTGTTACAGAATTATGACTGAAGTGATTCTGATAATATTCTTCACTCGCTATACTAAATTTCAGATCGGACACGATTAATGAATACAACTTTTATTCGTGACCGACGCGCCTGGTTACAAGATTTTTCATGAATGAACTGTTTTTTTAGATTTTAGAAAGCAGTAGTTCATTAAATAAAATAAGTCTGTCACTCCGCCAAACGCTAAGGGATTCAGCTGACTGGTGAAAGGGTATTTCTTAACTCCACTTAAGTGACTTATAAAAAAACATACTTTATAAAATGCTTGAATTTTTTGGCGCTCCCCTCTAATACTAACATGAATGCATAGTTAAATATGAAATAACTTTTTGTAATTGTATCTTACCTACGGTCTGTGTGTACATTGACGACACTATTTTTGGCCTAACCGGAATTATTTGGCTTTCCAGTGGTTTCATTGTCACTACAGGAGGTTCAGGTCCTCCTCCACGTCTTATACTTTGGTCTTCTACTGTTTCGATATCCATTTCAAGTCCTCCTCTGCTTCTTATACTTTGATCTTCTATTGTTTCAATATCCATTTCACGTCCTCCTCTGCTTCTTATACTTTGATCTTCTATTGTTTCAATATCCATTTCACGTCCTCCTCTCCTTCTTATACTTTGATCATCTATTGTTTCAATATCCATTTCAGGTCCTCCTCTGCTTCTTATACTTTGATCATCTATTGTTTGTATACCCATTTCACGTCCTCCTCTGCTTCTTATACTTTGATCATCTATTGTTTCGATACCCATTTCAGGTCCTCCTCTGCTTCTTATACTTTGATAATCTATTATTTCGATACCCATTTCACGTCCTCCTCTGCTTCTTATACTTTGATCATCTATTGTTTGTATACCCATTTCACGTCCTCCTCTGCCTCTTATACTTTGATCATCTATTGTTTTGATACCCATTTCAGGTCCTCCTCTGCTTCTTATACTTTGATAATCTATTATTTTGATACCCATTTCACGTCCTCCTCTGCTTCTTATACTTTGATCATCTATTATTTGTATACCCATTTCACGTCCTCCTCTGCTTCTTATACTTTGATCATCTATTGTTTTGATACCCATTTCAGGTCCTCCTCTGCTTCTTATACTTTGATAATCTATTATTTCGATACCCATTTCACGTCCTCCTCTGCTTCTTATACTTTGATCATCTATTGTTTGTATACCCATTTCACGTCCTCCTCTGCTTCTTATACTTTGATCATCTATTGTTTTGATACCCATTTCAGGTCCTCCTCTGCTTCTTATACTTTGATAATCTATTATTTCGATACCCATTTCACGTCCTCCTCTGCTTCTTATACTTTGATCATCTATTATTTGTATACCCATTTCACGTCCTCCTCTGCTTCTTATACTTTGATCATCTATTGTTTTGATACCCATTTCAGGTCCTCCTCTGCTTCTTATACTTTGATAATCTATTATTTCGATACCCATTTCACGTCCTCCTCTGCTTCTTATACTTTGATCATCTATTGTTTGTATACCCATTTCACGTCCTCCTCTGCTTCTTATACTTTGATCATCTATTGTTTTGATACCCATTTCAGGTCCTCCTCTGCTTCTTATACTTTGATAATCTATTATTTCTATACCTATTTCAGGTCCTCCTCTGCTTCTTATACTTTGATCATCTATTGTTTCGACACCCATTTCAGGTCCTCCTCTGCTTCTTATACTTTGATCATCTATTGTTTCGATACCCATTTCAGGTCCTCCTCCGCTTCTTATAATTTGGCCTTCTATTGTTTCGATAACTGTTTCAGGTCCTCCTCCGCTTCTTATAATTTGGTCATTTCTTGTTTCGACATCTATTTCAGGTCGTCCTCCGCTTCTTGTACTTTGGTTTTCTATTGTTTCAATATCTATGGCTTGCTTTTCTAAGTTTTGCCACAATTTTTTTAATTCTCTTGTATCAGCCTGTAATTAATAAATAGTAATTGTCATTTGCCTACATAACAATCGTTAAAGGTTAATTTATTAAATATTATCTGGGTTTATGTAGAGTTTAACAGTATAAAATGTAGACAGCTTTATTTTCTGTAGTCTACAAATAGTAATACATAACCAATCAGAGCTACAATTCCACTATTTCTGACGTACCTACTATGTAGTTTATTAACTAGGTAAGTACAAAAATGAATAATTTTTATAACGACGTATAATAGCTAAGAAACATGGATACTTACAATTTGCGTCACGTTTGATTGATTGAATTCTTTCGTAATATTGTCCCAGGTCTTGTTCTTCGTTTTTTGAGAGATGCCGTCCATAGTACGATTTTCTAATATACTTTTATTTTCTTGCACCAATTGAAGGAGCAGCTGCTTCTCGTACTCCGAGTAAAGTCGCTGCTTTTTTTTCCATAATGGTATTGGGTACTGGTAGTCCGTGGGATAAGCAGCCGTAGTCGGACGTGAAAGAGGGTTCGATATCCATTAAACAACAACACAAAGAAACAACAAAAGCATACGCAAATCGCGGAGTTTGCCCGTTTTTTTTTTAATTTTAGGGTTCCAGAAGGTCGTAATAAAGGTTATTACCGTAAATAATATTATTTATGAAATTTTAAAAAATGTGTATTAAAAGAGGCATTCACCGCTATGGCACTTGTCCCACCAACGGCGAGAAACCAAGTAGCGATTTTATTGCTTAAGAAACGTCTATACGTATGTAGATCCCGTGTAAACATAAGAGATACAGATATTAATAGTTGATCTCAGACCGTTCACACTGCCAGCAAGTACACGCTCTATACTGCATCTCTTTTGTTTACACGGACGGGATCTACAATATATATCTATTGCAGGTTTCTTGAGCGACAAAATCGCTACTCGCTACTTGCCGTTGATGTGACAGGTACCTAAATTCCAGTTATCTGAAATTTCAAGCGCTTAGTTTAAAGTCTTTTACACTACTGAATACATGTTCAAAATAGAACAATCATTCATAATAACAGTAATGTACCATATTTACAAATATGGCTTTGTATCAATTACGCAAACCTTAAAAATAAAATTAAGAGTTCCGTCAATTTTTACGAAAAATGTCGCCAGTTTACAACGTTTTTTTTTTAATTCACTAAAGCGTAATTACAAACAATTTTCAACGATAAAATAAGTTATGATATGGAACTAATTTAGGTTCTGTTCTTTTTCAAATATTACATTTTTTTAATCCAAAAACAGAATTATTATAATGCGTCCCACGTAAGTACGGCACAAGCCGTGGTCGAAGCAGGATTAGCATCCACACCGGGTGCTCCATTTGAGCCAAAACAAAATTTCGCCCTTCAGCCAAAACAAAAACCGACAACGAACGGATAGCGCGAGATAAGGAGCGCGTGTTTCAAATTGTGCGCTTGGATCGCGCGGGACACGTTCACACATCACACGTTGTAGATCGAAAAACCGAAATATCTTGATAACATTTAAGAATTTTGGTGTTTTTGTCTGGAGAAAATCGCCTAAAAACTTTGCGCGACGGGGGGGGGTGTCATTTCAATTCAAGTCATTTCACCCGATAGCGCCTTAATAGCGTTTTGTCGGGAATCTGGACATCACATGAAATGTAGGGAAAATCTAGGCTAATCCCGACCACCTGTCAACCCTAAGTTCACACCGACTGCGTCTTCTAAGTCTTTGGAGCCCGCTGGACCATCCGGTGTGGATGCGGCTATTTAAATTCTCCGAGAGCAATGCTACGACGTTGTTTAAGTGAATGACGATTTATATTCATTTATCTTTCTTTTTATGTACTAAATTTTATCATTTGCGCGAAAAATCGAAATAATAAGTGATTAGTGAATTGAATATAATAATAATATCTTGGGACAACTCACACAACGTCATCTGATTCGAAACTAAGCAGACCTTGTACTATGGCAACCAGACTGATAAACATATATATATCTAAATACAAAGGGAAGGTCCAAAAGTTTCCGGCCTAACAAAGAAAATAAATAGGTATATATATTTACCAACATTTATTTATTTTTCGATATAGTCTCCCTCCATTTCAAAGCACTTTTCAGATCTATTAATAAGCATTTCTATCCCTTTGTAAAACACTCGGAAGTTTTGTACTCAAAATGGGGGTGAACCGGGGCACTTCATCATCCGAAGAAAATCTTCTTCCCCTAAGTCTGCCTTAAATTTCGAAAACAAATAATAGTCACTAGGGGCCAGGTCGGAATTATAAGGTGGACGAAACCACATTTTACAACAGCAGCCTTGACAATTGAAGCAGTGTGAACGGGAGCATTGTCGTGGAGAAGCCGAATACCTCTACTAAGTTTTCCACGACGGTTCTGCTTAATCGCTTCTCGTAACTGCTCAAAAAGAGTGGCGTAGTAGCTGCCATTTACCGTGGTATTCCTTTATTTTATGTCAATCTTTAGCATTCCGTGACAGTCCCAGAATACCATTATCTTTTTGGTGGATTGCGTTACCTTGGCCTTCCTGGTTTTTCACCAGGTCACCGCCACTCTATCTATTCCCTTTTGGAGAGAGGATCATAGTACAAAACCATGGTGTCGTCCCCCGTAACAATTCGACTCGAAAACTGGCTCCGTGTCGTCTATACGCTTCTGAAACTTTTTGGGAACACGCTTTTCGCTCACTTCGCTGCAAGCTCGAAAAAAGTTTGGGAATCAACCTGGCACTAACTTTATTCATGGGAAGAAGGTTATGAAGAATCCTAAGAACTGAAGTTATCGAAAGCCCTCTTCTTGCCACTATTTCTTTAGTTTTATGTCTTCAATCACTCAAAACTTCCTCTTTCACTAATTTGATAAAGTCCACGGTGAGTGCCTCGACAGGTCGGCCGGCAAGGTTCGACGTCAATGAACTCCCGCCGTAAATGAAACTGCTCACTCCATTCTTTGATGGTGGAAAATGATGGAGAGGTATTCCCGTACACAGCTTCTAACCTTGTTTTTATATTAATCGGGCTGACCCCTTCCTTTGTCAGGAACTTGATTACGGAACAATATTTCAACTTAAACATTTTGAAAACTTTCACATTTCCTATTGTTCTAAACGCCGTCAAATAAAAAGTAGAACAAACAGAAACCTCAAAACTATACACTTACAACTCAGAGAAAGTAGAAGAAATGACAATCACATTTTTTTTAAACCGCCAAATTCCTCCAGCCAGAAACTTTTGGACCTCATTGGTATCATATTATAGATAAAATACACCCAGACGCCTGATTACTAAGGCATCGGTCTCGCAATCGTGAGGTCGCGGGTTCGAATCTTACCCATTACTACCGACGTGAACCCATTCTTAATACAAGCCATTGAGCTTAGCTAGTGGGGTTAAATAATTCCCACATGGCAAGTTATCTTTAAAAAAAAATCGTGTTCATCAGACAAAGTTTTATCCTGGGTGGTGATCGAACCAACGACCTTCGGCTTAGCAGTCAGGGTCACTAACTACTATACCAACAGGCCAGTCTATTTAGAATAGAAATGTTTTTTTTTTAATAATTATCTCTTAACCGATTTCTGTTACGGCGGCCAATCTTATTAGAGACTAGCCAACAGGAGATATTATAGAGCACAAGTGTGTGCGCAGACACAAGTGCACTTTCTGTTCCCTCACTCTCATAGACCGATGGAACAGAAATCTGACACGATAGGAGAGATAGGGCGCAGGACCGACTGCTTCAAGTGCTCTCCGGGGCACGGAGGGGTGTGAACATTTTTGAAAACGGTTACCTATCTATGGACCGGAAGTGACCACAGCTCGCATATATCTCGATCTGATCGCCACTGAGTCAGGGTCCCCTTTAAAATATGTACCAATAGGTGGTTTTTTTTTTTATAAAAATAGATGGGCAGAGACGAGTAGGGGGCAGGGATAGGGGGGAATATTTTGTTATATTTTTCGATAGGACACACCGTCTTTGAGATACAAGTGAATTTAGAAAAAAAAAACCGGTTTAGACCATGTTTAACGTAGCCGTGTAGGGTACCATAGCTGTTATTACAAATAAATACTGCACTACATAAAAAACCTTAAAAAACATTGTGAAAAAGTGCATCAATAGACGAGCGTAGCACAATGGCACTTAAGCATGATACTGCGCTTCTCAACAAAAGTTGTGTTTTACCCGATAGCGGAGGGTATCCTTCCAATGTTCCTATGTCCGCTCATGTTCGCTCAAGCTCGTGTCACTGGGTACAAAAAATCATGGCCGATTTTATGTGCTTTATTGTGAGAAAAAAATTAATTTATGTTTTGAATACCCTCGAGTCGAGTATTAAATTAAAAAGGTCATTAAAAATAGGGAAGTTCGAAGGTATATATAATCTTATGTTTAAAAAAATTTTGGAGTGACAAATCATTAAAAAAACAACGTTAATAATGAAACATCGCGTTGTAGCTAATTATTTTACAATAACTGTTTTTAGTACTAAATAAAAAAAAATAAAGAGTTAAAAAACCCACCTGCAAAAAGACAAAACAATATACCCTTTAAATGGCAGGCATTAATGAATTCTGTTAAACTTAATATCGTGCCTGCTATTGAATTTAAAGGGTATCTTGTTTTTTTTTGGCAATAATTCAAAAACGGTATATTTTTTGTTACCTCTGCATTTTTTTTATATTTTTGGCTATACGACTTGAGATCCCTCATTTATCTTATAAACCCAGTGGCCAAAAATATGATTTCGGAGCGATTATTTCCAAAAGTAAAGAAATTGATTAAAAATATTAATATATACACTTCGATGATTGCTGAAAAAAAAATCTGTGGATGTAGTATAGAAATAATTTATTTCTAAGTTGCGTCTCATACAAGACACCTATACTCCAATAATATATATTATGTAGTTTTTTTGGTAATGTGACTTAAAGACGAACAAACTGAACAATAAGGGATCCGTTTTTGCCATTTTGGCTACATGCCCTAGGGTACGTGTCCTAAAATAGCAGCGTCTTGATCTCGATCGTGGATGACTCAGGGAGTTGGTAAACAGTTTAGAAACATGAATGATAAATAAATGCTCTCCACCCTCCCGCTTGGGGTTGGGTACCCTTAAGGTTACGGGTTTTTCTGAGACGAATTCTTCCTCCATACATTTAATCTGTAGATGACCTCATAATACTAATATATAAGTGGTACTGCAGAGAACGTACTTACTTACGTATTTAAATTACTGCGCTCAGCATTTGAACTCGTAGAAGAATGTTGCGACGAACATAAGCTGTCAGTAAATCCCAAAAAGACAGCAATAAAAGGAAATTACCAGAATTACAATTACCAAGGCTATTTACAATCCAACTAACCCTTACAACCCAAGTTAAGCATCACCCAGGACAGCAAATTGGCTTGGGCTGCGCACATCGAAACTAAAGAGAGCTTGCATAATATTCTGGCAGTGCAAAAGACTAATAGGTAAAAAGTGGGGACTGAGCCCACAGATAACGCTGTGGCTCTAAACCGCAATACTACGGCCAATTATCACCTATGGCTCTGTGGTGTGGTGACCTAGAACAAAATTGATCACCACGAAGACCAAAACTCCAGTCTTCAACCCCTATCATGCGTCGCCACGACAGGCTGTATGAGAACCACCCCTTCGGCTGCGCTAGAACATATCCTTAACCTGAGACCGCTAAATCTCGAATCATGGAGGCAGCGACAGCCACTGCACTCAGGCTAAAAGCAAACAGCCTTAGGAAAAACGATGAAGGTATAGCACACGGGAATCCTATTGGAAAACAGAAAGGAATATCCATCCCAGGAAGCTATAATAGATAGAATCCCCCAAAAAATATAACGTTGATCATCGATACAAAATCAGTCTTAAACACGAATCAAAATACAGCTCCAGACCATCTGAAATATATACAGAGATGAACACGGGAGCAGGAGTCTACTCAGATGACCTCAATATTACGGCTTTGGACAGAAGAAACACGATTTTCCAAACAGAATGCATTGGCATAACCAAAGCGGCTCAAGCAATCGCAGCCAGAAATACAAAAGATCTAAAAATAAAAATCATAACCGCAGCGCATCAGTGCTAGACTAGGCGGACGAGCTAACGAGACGTATCTCTAAAATGGACATCTACGGTCCCAAACCGATAACGCCTTTACCCCAAGCCCAAGTACGAACCTGGCTGCGTGAGAAAACAGAGAAAAATCAGCGGCTGCAGATAAACGATAGAGGCGATTCTAACAGCGCCCAGAAAGTACGCTCGGAATCTAATCAGACTAAACAGGGACAAACTGCGAAAAGCAATAGGCATTCTGACGGGCCATTGTCCCCTTAACAAGCGCCAGCACACCAATGGGATCACAAATAGCCCACTGTGCAGAGGATGCATGGAACATGAAGAAACGCCCAAGCACCAGTGAATGTACCAGTATGGCCGAACACAGTTCCTAAAAACACCATCATCTCTCCCTGAAGCAACCTGCGGAAACTGCTGGGCTTCTGGGGTGTTTAGGCTGGCTGGAGTGAGAAGAACTGACACAACACAACATACGCACAATGGCCCAATCAAGAGGCTAAGTGTGACATTGCGGCCCCGTTAAAACAAACAAACATAATCTGAATCCGTCGCTGAACATCATATTCTCAAAAACTACATTCGTAAAACACCACATTCGCAAAGCACGATATTCCCAAAACATCATATTCTTATAAATCATATTCTCAAAATATCATGATCTTATAAGATTACAATCGCAAATCACAATATTCCTAAACAACATATTTTCAAAAAAGGTGAAAAAGTACACTGAGTTTCCAAAAAAAAAAAATATTAAGTTTCTCACCTTGGTGAAATCTACAGAGTTTAACCGATATCTGTGTACGTGCGCATCTCAGGCGCAGATAGAAGGGGGGCAACAGAGGCAATTCCCCCCCCCCCTCTCGATTGGACACATTTTTGGGAATTTGAGAATTTCGACACTGGGTCGGAGTGTTTAGGCAGGAGAGACTAGAGGGTCGAGCCAATACTTCGCAAGGGCGACGATCAGCTTTACAAAATCGCATATTTTCCAAAGGCACACTTTATGAATAGTAAAACATATAAATAAATGATACCTTACAAAAGAACAATAATAATAAGAACAATAATCACTTGGTATCTCTAGTTATCATATCTATTACATCGACCACGATGGAAACGTCGGGTAAATAAAAGGTCGCGACTAAAGTCCGAAATATATTATTGTGGAGTGGTGTGTCGTGACCATTGACTTATGGAACAGGACCGCGTCATCCCTTTCAATTAAAAAGTAAATATAGACTGCAAAGCGTTAAAGAGAGAAAAATCTCGTGCGACTCTGTCTCTTGACAGAACAAAGTAGCGTTGTCTCTTTCTAGAGCGTGGCCACTTTTGTGAGGTTATGGCGCAGTCCTGTTCCCTACATCAATGGTCGTGACGCGTCAAAAACATTATCGGTTCCATACATTTAGTATGGTTAGAAACACATTATTAAAACATAAATATTATCGGTTCCATACATTTAAACACAACATTATTAAAACGTGTCGTGTCGTCATAATACACTGCATAATGTGTCTCTAACCATACAAAATGTAGTGAACCGATACGCTTCTGACACATCACAACACACCACACCACACTAGTATGTTTCCGCCTAAAGTCCCGATAGTATTCTAACGTCTATATTAGGTTGATATTGCAGATATCTCGATCTGCTCGGTCTATGACCGTTTTCACACATTGTACACTCCGTGCCTCGGAGAGTATGTTATGCCGTCGGTCCTGCGCCTAATCTCTCTCTAAAGTGTCGGATTTCCGTCTCATCGAACTATGAGAGTGAAGGAATATAGTACACTTTGGAAAACGCATACACTTGTGCACTATAACGGGTATGCTCCGATATACACTGTGAGCACTGGTCAGTGTTTTTACTGGGGATAAATTCGTTCGACTGACAGTATACTGCCGCAGTATCCTGCCGCAGTATCCTAAGGAAATATGTGACGTCATAACTTACGCCATTTTTGTACTGTGAGCACTGGCGTTTTCGAGGTAAGGTGCTCTCAATACTTGGATCACGTGATCAAGACGTTACTGAATCAATGGATTTATTTTTTGGTCGCTGTTGATCACAATTAATTTAAATTTCTGGTAATTAATTCAATTGATAATTACCATAAATATTCAATTTATAAACGAACTTCAATTAAAAAAATATTTTCTCATTGATCATGTAAGTTGTACATTAATAATTATTTAAACGTTGATGACAGTATACTGGTTAGCGTTCCGTTTTAACAGTAACCAGTATAGCTACATAAAGGAACGGCTTCGCAGTATACTATAGTGAAGTCACACCTTACTGCTCCAGTGCATTTCGAAACATACCCAATATCTCCTGCTTGTTGGTTATTCTCTGATAAGATTCTCCGATACTTCGGTTAGGAGACCATTATTATTTTATTTTCTTAGGGCCTTACGGCTACACAAAAATAAATAACTATATAATCAATCACATGCCAATTACATGCTTCCACATATGGTTCCATTATTATTAGGTATTCGTGGTACTGACCTGTGACCGATAAGGTCCTGGTGTAAGAGTAGCACCTCCTGGCAAACTGGACGTGCGACGAGAACCACTCGAAGTTACGCTGCCCGTACCCGCTGAGTTACTGTTAGTACGCTACGGACAAACAAACAAACAAATTACCAACTGAAACTATCAAAACCACATTATAAAATAATATGAAGGAATATGCATATGACGCAAATGAAGATTAAATATTTAAGCGGAGGGAGTGTGTCCGACTGCTACGCAAGAGGTCGTATCTCGATTGTGTATTTTAAACTATATACTAATATTATAAAGAGGTCAAGTTTGTGAGTTTGTACGCCATAGGGGTAATCTCTGGATCTACTGAACCGATTTTGAAGTTGTTGAGTGTCCTAGGCACAACATCACGCTGCAACCAATAGGAGCGGAGCATCAATGAAGAATGTTGCAAAAACGGGGGAAAATAACGCAAACGAAGTTGCGCGGGTCAGCTAGTCATCAATAAATCTCATTGAAATTCAACATGAATGATTACTAAAGTGAAAATAAAGATCAAAACATAACTCTATGACAGCTTTAAGCTTTTTATTAATTACATAAATGTTTACTTTGGTTTCTGAAATCAGTTTACAATCTAATTAGATTTTTTAGCAACAATTAGTAAAACAAAACTAATATAACTATTTCAACTAACACTGTAGACAACCGACTTTTTTAAAGTTTCTTTGGTAAACGAATAATTAGATTTTTAACTAATTAACACATTCTTCAAAACAATAGTCCGCGTGTGGTATTGTTAATTGATAAACTTATCATAGGTTACGTAACGAAATACGATAGGACGTGAACTAACACAAAAAGAATATACTATTATCAGTGTTTTAAAGTACAGCTGTGATGTAAGATTTAGAAACATTACAAGGATAACAAATTATGGATAATCAATTTGTAAGTAAAGATTCTACGTGACGAATAAAGGTCATTCTTTTTTTTCTTTTGATATCAGAATTAATATTTTATATTTAATAATTCGTTACTTTGGCCAATATTTAAGCACAAATAGTTTTTACCCTTGTTGTAAGTAGATGCGTAAGTAGCATATGTTGTACCCATTGAGGCTTATTTTATTTTATCTCATGTTACAACTTTTTAATTATTATAATTTGCATCAGTTCTTTAACATGGTGCAAAGTATATTAGTGGCAGCCCCTTAACCCCATATCAAGTTTATAAACGTTCAAACATTGTAAAATTAGCGGCGAGTTTTTATTGCCATGTTCTTTTCTCTGGCTTTACGTATTGTTTACGAACTTGGCATTACATGTAAGTACATCATATATACGTTCCATCTATTAATTTGGTTAATAATCTGAGAGGTTTTAGTTCAACTACTCATAGTCAAAGGAGTATTTGTCTGAATAAATTTAAACTCTGTTATCAAACAATTAAGAACAATTTAGAATATACGAGTTTGAAACTGTCCAATGTGATAAATAGTTTGAAAAGGTAACATGTGTTTACAAAGCGTTTAATGAGTATATTTAAAAACTGATGAACATTTTCATTCCGCGGCTGTAAATGTAGAATCCAGTTGTTTTGCATCCATAGTGAATAAATAATTTAGAATTTGAAATTTGACCAAAAATGTGGTCTATCTTCATTTACACATCATAAAACAACTAGGTTGATTGTACCTTGCAGTAATGTACCGATAGTTACCAGGCTCAACCATAACAATATTATAGTTATGTTTTTCCAAACTGGTAGGTCATATTCATATCATATTCAGCCGTGTGGTGCCGGCTTAAGAATAGTACCACCCCATCTCTTCCCGTGGGTGTCGTCAAGGCGACTAAGGGATTTCACTCCGGAGGACGGGCAGCAGCGTCCTCTGCGTACTTAAAGCCTTACTGCGATCGCCAACCCGCTCGCCAAGCGTGGCGATTATGGCAATTACATTCTACTGGGGAGACCCGTGCCCAGCAGTGGGCCATCATATGGGTTGATATGTAGGTCATATTCTTGGCCGTACGAGTATAGTACCATGGGGCAAAGACGCTTAAATTAAAGGGTAATGTTCAAGTGACTATGGAACTTAGTATCGCTACAAATTTTGTTGTGCCAAGATGAAAATTACTGATTTATGTGGACATTAATATATACAGAAAAAACAACAATGATTTACCTAATTTGCCGGGTTTCGTTGAAATAGGTGGATGAACTTCGAAAATTGAAATATTTATATACCTTTTATTTTCGAAAATAGGACATAACTATGATATTGCGTATTAATTATGTATTATACACGACGTGTAACACTAGTTTATGGCTATGAATTCGGCTTTGCAGTGATATATAATCCGAGTCTCTATCTCACAATCACTTCACAATTGACTCAATTGGTACGAGTCTCTGTCTCACAAAATATTTCTGATTGTTACTATGCATATGGAGTCTCTATCCCAAACTCACGTAATGTAACCACAATATCATACACAACACGAGAAATAACAACAGCTATTTGTTATTAAGCTTTATACTGTTTTCATAAGCACCGGCGCTAAACAAGCATTAAGCACAGACAAACAAGTGGCATTACATATCAGTGTTGCCATAACTATCCTATACAAATCGATTTTTTTATTAAAATTAATTTATCATGTTCTTATTTTTAAACGAGCCGGTTCAATCTAAAGGTATCAAAGAATATGTTTTCGTTTTTTAAATAAAGTATGGTGTATGAATATTATCGTTTCTTACATTATATTTATTATACTTTATAAATTATATTATAAATACTTTAATAATTGTTGCACCGTTTGACGGTGTATCAATTATTAAAGTAGGTATTTATATATATACAAGAACCAAAATACTTATACATATCTATGAGTTTCTAATAATTAATTAATATTAATAGTAATTAATCCTAATCGATATTACGATATAATTTTTGTAATAGCGTTACACCATCGTTAAAAATAACTTCATACGAAAAAATACTAAATAAATAAACTGAAAGACTAATATTTTCGTTTTATTAATCCGGCAAATGTGAGACTCCATATTATTATAAAATAATGTTACAATTAGAAACAAGGATTATACGTTTAATCAACTTGTGGCACAACTTAGAGACATACGATACTGCTTATGGGCATTCCCTTTTTAATTTTATGAATAGTTTTCGTAAGTAATTATAGGGTCACATCTCTATGACATAACCGGTCGAGTGAGGTCGGCCGGCCAGCGCCGTGCCCGTCGTGCTGTAAGTAAGTCGTGGGCAGCACGTACCTTGGTCTGCTGGTGCGCGGGCGGCGGCGCGGGCGTGACCGTGACGCCGGGCGGCACCACGCAGCCGCTGCCGGCCAGCGCCGTGCCCGTCGTGCTGTAAGTAAGTCGTGGGCAGCACGTACCTTGGTCTGCTGGTGCGCGGGCGGCGGCGCGGGCGTGACCGTGACGCCGGGCGGCACCACGCAGCCGCTGCCGGCCAGCGCCGTGCCCGTCGTGCTGTAAGTAAGTCGTGGGCAGCACGTACCTTGGTCTGCTGGTGCGCGGGCGGCGGCGCGGGCGTGACCGTGACGCCGGGCGGCACCACGCAGCCGCTGCCGGCCAGCGCCGTGCCCGTCGTGCTGTAAGTAAGTCGTGGGCAGCACGTACCTTGGTCTGCTGGTGCGCGGGCGGCGGCGCGGGCGTGACCGTGACGCCGGGCGGCACCACGCAGCCGCTGCCGGCCAGCGCCGTGCCCGTCGTGCTGTAAGTAAGTCGTGGGCAGCACGTACCTTGGTCTGCTGGTGCGCGGGCGGCGGCGCGGGCGTGACCGTGACGCCGGGCGGCACCACGCAGCCGCTGCCGGCCAGCGCCGTGCCCGTCGTGCTGTAAGTAAGTCGTGGGCAGCACGTACCTTGGTCTGCTGGTGCGCGGGCGGCGGCGCGGGCGTGACCGTGACGCCGGGCGGCACCACGCAGCCGCTGCCGGCCAGCGCCGTGCCCGTCGTGCTGTCCTGCAACGCCACGGACACATACGTCACTACACGATATTATGCTCATATCATTGACGTATACACCTGGACTGCGAAATAACCTCACAAAGTTGATGACTCACTAGAAAGAGACAACACTAATTTGTGGACATTAACTGTCAGAGAGACAGGGCCGCACGAGTTTTAGCTTTGCAGTCAATATTTACTTTTTAATTGAAAGGGATGACGCGGTCCAGGTCTATACGTCAATGGTTCATACCGACCAAAAAATGCGACAGAAATAGCTTGGTATCTTCCGTCCAACAACTACAACAATAGACAACCAATAAGGCCTCATACGCACGAGCAATTATTTAACGCGCGTTAAAAGTCAGTCAAATAAAAAATATTCATTCCATCATTCATCATTCGTTCACACGGGAGTAATGTTAAAATGCGCAATATTGTATTTTCAACGCTGGGCATTGGGAATAGATCACATAAAAGCGCTCGAGCTAATATGGTCTAAAAAAACATGAGGATGAGGCCTAGAAAAAACAAAAAACATGGAGTTGTAAAATTAGCAACAAACAGACACGCTATTTTTACAGCTCCGCGATTAACGTGTAAAACAATGTATATAAACTTGAAATACGTGATTGGACGTGACTGGACAAGAACGAGACTTAGTGATAATTCAAAGAAGAAAACTAGAAACAAAATAAACTTGAAATTGGAGGATGCATAGAATCTGAGAGACATAATCCCTACCGAGTAATATCGGAGAAAAAAGAAAGAAAATCGTATTCATTTTTAAATTTTTAGAGACCAAAATACAATGATAATATATTTAATTTTATATTTCCTTACTTTCGTCCTTCTGAGACCGCATCAAAAACAAGCCAGCGATCCTGCCACTAGTGTAACACACCCTCCTCACACGTTCCAGTTTTAATCCGGCGGCGAATGTTTAGCGACCGAGTATGGATGGGAGCCGCCGGGTAACCGGGACGTGTGAAAGACCCTAAATGGGGAAAATTAAGAGGAACACCGACCCTCAAGCTTCATTACAATTTCTTTAACAGAGTATATCGAAACGCAAATATGGATTCGTTTTATTCGTTTTATTTGTACTAATATTATAAAGTTTGTGACTTTGTGGTGTTGTGGTCACTTGTGAGTGAGAGGTTGTACCTAGAGCCGATTTTGAAAAATATTTAACCAATAGAAAGCCACGTTATTTGTGAGTGTAATAGGCTATATTTATTTATTTATTAAAACTTTATGCACAGAAATGTACAGAGGCGGACTTAATGCTAAAAGAATTCTCTGCCAGTCTACCGCAGGGGGTTGAAAAAATGAAGTGTGTAACTAACATCAACATATAACATCACGCTACGACCAATAGGATCAGGGCATCATTGAAAAAAATGTTGCAAAAACAGAGGAAAATGCCGCAAACGAAGTTGCGCGCATCAGCTACACTATAAAGACACAACCACAGTATAAAAAGCATACAGTGGGACGACGTCTTTGTAGTTGTGATAAATCCCAACACGAGCATCTGGAAGCTAGGGTTGTCGCAATTAAACAATATGTATCAATTTAACCCACGTTTAAAAATGCGGCAGCCCTGGATACTGAGACCACACTGTGCGTGAAGCGTGGTCTGCTCCCCCCCCCCTGCGTCACGCCTCTCGACCCGAACACCCCGTTTAGACTGCTTCGTGCATGAGTTACTCGACTGTGCTACCACTATGTCAGATCTAGAAACCAAAATAAAAAATCCACTATGTTCCAGAATATATTAGTTTACCTTAGCAGGCGGCAGTCCAGTGGCCTGTTGCGATTGCCGCAGCTTCCTCAGCAGTACGAGCCGTGTTTCTTCGGCACGTAACTTCTCGCGCAAAGCACGCAGACGACGTTCGCGCTCCCATATCTCAGCACTTGATAACTCCTGTCAAACAACAATATAATGTTACACTAGATGTTGACGGCGATATTGCCCATTCACAAATAAAAATTCTTCTTCCCGCAATTAAAAAGAAACATTAAAGTGATTTGTTGCTAAACTATTTGCCTATTGGACCATAATATGCTCATGAAGGTACGATAGTACGGTACAGTATGTTTTTAAAAGACCTGTCAAATAATGTGCTCACACATTGTTTGTTCAAAAAAAAAATTCATCTTCTCTTACATGTATGGAGTGTATTTTTTGGAGGTTAAATATTGTAATTGGGTATTTGACTACTATTCAAATAAAATATTTTATAATAACTAGGTAAAAATATGCCTTAAAGTGTTCTAAAAAATATGTTTCTTTATTAATTTAATGTGTTAGTTAATTTATAATCATAAAGTGAAACACTGAAAGTAAATAATTTCACCACAGAAAACGTGACGTCATATGCTAGCATTCCATACAAATTTGTACAGAGCCGCTCGTTTTTGACGTTTCTTAAAAAGAGGCTGATTTGACTTCAATCAAATACCCAATTCTCTTACATTATTTAACCCCCAAAAAATATTTATTTTTTATTATTTAGTTATGAAACTAAGTAGCGGCTACAACAAGACACCTTTTCACCAAATTTCATCAATATTCATTGTTGTAATCTATGAGTAAAATGCCTGTGATAACCGGACGGACGATCGGACGGACATGACGAAACAATAAGGGTTCCGTTTTGCCATTTTGGCTACGGAATCCTAAAAATCGCTCTGGTGACTATATATGGCAGAATATGTCCGAACTCAATCTTACTGTAACACCAATGTACCACCATATTTTAGCAAATAAAGATCGTATGATCAAATCATTTAATTTTAATGTTTGTTCTAATGTATAAATTACAGGCCACATAAAATTGTGGGGAAACATTGTTTTTCAGAACAGTTTTGCAAATGCTATTTCCTGAATAGTGTTAAATAATTTATTGTTATTGTAGTCATCTACTCAATGACAACTTTTTAGAATTTTAAATCGATTATATATATTTTTTTTAAACATAACTAGCAATGTGAGATTGAGTCTCACATTACCAGCAATCTTGTTAACCCCTCCAGCTAAGCTCAAAGGCTTGTGTTAGGAGTGGGTTCACGTCGGTAGTATAATGGGTAGGATTCGAACCCGCGACCTCACGATTGCGAGGCCTTAGCCATTAAGCTACCGCCGCTTCTAATTTAAATAGCTAAAATTTCTGCATGGACATCTCTAGTGACATCAGAATAACATACGTCGAACCGGGCATCTTATGTCCTTAACGACTATAGTTTATTAAAAACTATAGTAGAGTACAAACCAGTAACATACGCCTAGCAACCTATGTAGTAATATGACAGGACGGTATTGTGCAGGGCACATTACTTAAACTCATCTATGTCCGGGCAGTGACAAGACGGGTCATTCTCAACCTCCTCCGAGTCCTCATCGTCGCGAGGATCATGCGAAGACTCCAGGCGACCGGCAGTAAGCTACTATGTGCTTTGGACACGTTCACAAATACCTAGGTAATAATATGACAGGGTACATCACATGAACTCACTCTATGTCCAGGCAGAGACAATGGCGGGTCATTCTCGTCCTCTTCCGAGTCCTCATCGTCGCGAGGATCACGCGGAGACTCCGGTGCGGGCGGCGGCAAGCTACTTGGTGTTATTGACACGTTCACACCGCCAGAGTTTAGTTTACTGCTCACGTCTGGATAGACAAATATTCATGTGATAAAATAATAATAACATAATATAAAAACATTTATACCTATGCCTACAACTGCAAGGCATTGATCACATGGTTCAGTGGCCGACGTGAGAAGCTCCTTATTCTTATATTGTAAGTTCGTTATTTTAGTTTTAGTATGTACTGACCAGAAAATGGCGCTGGCGTGATCATAGGCTTCCGATGCGGCGGTGCTGCAGGAAGGAGCACAATGTCCGGACTCTCCGCATAGCTACGCTGTTCCGAACGGGGGCGAAGTACACGCTTGCCGCTGGAGCCCTGTGTAACAAGGAAATTATACATTTTATTGTATACTAGATGACCAAGTGAATTTCGTGCTAATAAATTTCATGTGTTTTTTGTCTACCGTTTTTTTTTTTTTTTTTAAACCATGCCAGTATAGAGCCAACACAAATGATTTATTCAAGTTATTAATCTGTTCTTGAGTTTTAACAAAACAAACAGATATATAATAAACTAGCTGTGCCCGCGACTTCGTTCGCGTGAAAGTCGGGTTTAAATTAAGGTAGTTTAGGTAACGAAATAACTTCTGTGTAAATATGTTGGAAACAGTCCTGTTGACTAAATACTTACTAAATAAAAATCGATCTGTTCTATTCTTTTAGATAGTTAGTTTGGTGTGCGGCTTTAAGAAGTGGGTTTTCTGTTGTTTTTGTTTCATTCTTTCAACGTTATACCTACTTAATACCTAATTATCTTTAATAGAATTTGTACGAAAATGTTGTTACTTCTCATGTGATCGTAAACTTGTAAAGCCTAAGTACTTAACTGTAATAGTTTTCCTTATAATTTTAGTATTTATACTACTACCCTGAATTTTTTCACATACCCAACATCAACCATTTAGCTGGCAGGGGGACACTTGACTCTAACAAAAATGTTCGCTATAAAGCCTAATATTATACACAAAGGAATCCTTAAATCTAAAAATAGTCTTCACAAACCCTAAACGCTTTTTAAAAGACCTATCTAATGATACCACACACGATGGGGCAGGTAGGTGAGAAAAAATTCACATCCCCACTTTACATATAAGAGAGGTACCCTTAAAAAAATAATGATTTTCAAGATTTTGTTCTTTCACTTTATCGGCGTTAGTAATTTATTCATGCAAAAGTTGCAACCTTCTAGCACTAACAGTCTCTGAGCTAAGCTGCGGACGGACGGACATAAGGGAACTATAAGGGTTCTGTTTTGCCATTTTGGCTAAAAATGGGGTGTATTTCATATAGTGTTACAACGCAATACTAATAATAAAACTGCTGTAACACTTTAGTAAGCAAACACAGAGAGTGTCATGTGTGTCATGCCCGCGAAAATGTCAGATATCCCTAAAGGTACGGTTGACAAACAACGACTCCTCCCGTCACCCGAACTACTCACACTTGACCGATGTTGAGCCATTCATTATCGTTGAATTGATGAACACGTAATCTCCAACCATAACCCTAAAACATGATCCTCGATGCACCTGTGTGATGCGTGGTCAAACAAACGGAAAGACAGACAAACATTTCTAAAAATCATAGCAATGTGTTTCTTTTTAAAACTTCTTTTACTAAGTATAGAACGTTATTGAATACAACGCCATCTACTTTCAAGAATGTTGCCACTCAGCATCTCAAGCACCTATACCCTAATAAATGTTTTCACAAATAAGGAATTATTTGATCACGGTGAACAATTTGATTTCATAGATGGCGCTACATGTTTTTTTTTTACGTGTGTAATGTCTTTTTTTTTAGACGAACACATAATTTCTGGAAAATGTCGAATACTTTTTAATTATAATGTAATATTGTTTTTCATTTCTACTACGATTAATTAATTACTCTCAGCAGTGCATGCAATACCTATAATTAACTTACCTACGTGCATAATTTACTTGATTTTTAATATAAAAAAATAATAACCAAAGTAAATAAGTTACTTACGGTCGAAAAAATAACTAAAACATTGAGAAAAATATTAAAAAAGGATAAAGACAATTTAAAAAAATACAAAAAGAACATAATCAGACATCGGATTCGAGCCCGGGACTTCGTCGTCAAAGTCCGCTAGCATAGCTTCGAGGCTATACTGTTCGCTACTTCCCACGTCAAAATAACTGTTCTTATGAAACTTAACAATGTTGTGTTTAGCTCCTTTTAGTTTTAGCGTGAAGTTATGTATTCCATGGGTTACAATTATAGATAATGTCTAATTGTGGAAAATTTTGTGATAAACCATTATGGTGCGACAAAAAATACGTTGCTACTCGTTCCCCATAGACGTTAGCGTAATGATTCATAGTGTAAATAATATCCTATAGTGTTTACTATAAAACTGCAAATTTTCATAAAGATCCGTCTAGTAGTTACTGATTTATAACGAAAAATAGCTACAGACATTATCCCTTACTGCTTAGCTCCTATGGGAAAAAGCGTGATAATTTATAGCCTAAATGTTAATCTGCATCTATTAGATTGCACGTGCAAAATTTCAACCGAATCTGTACGGTACTTTTTGCGTGATGCGTGTTCAAACAAACAGACAGACAGACAGACAGACAGACATTTCTAAAAATGCAGCAAAGTGTTTAAATACTCTTTTCGAACATTTCCTAATATTTTTTTTCACTAAGTTCGGCCATGTACAGACACGTGAAATTTACAGTTTTATTATATGTATAGATGATAGATTATTAAAGAGTACTTAAAATACAATTATTTTTCACTACCATTGGAGTCCTAATTACATACTTAACATACAAAAAACTGTGTCCAACAAGATACGTTTTTCGTCAGAGTTACCTCAGGAAAATATTAACACTTTACATACAAGTTTATTCAATTTATCTACAGTGTGATATTTAATTATATTTTACTGCTATTATTGTTATCTACAAACTTCGAGTTTTAAACAGGCAAGTTGTATCTTATTTCGTTTTCCTGAATCCAATAAACGAAAAACGATGTTGACATATTAATCACCACCAAGTGATTAATATGTCAATGCAAAGCTCAAATCACTGAACTACCAATTCATTTAGTGATTGGGCTAGCTGTCCCCCATAAATAGTAACTATAAAAATACGTTATTTTTATAAGTCCAAAATACATCCAAATAGGTAGAGATTGAAGATTACCATATCGTTAGGTATTCTTCTCCACCTTTAGTTGATAGACAGATAAGTATGGCAGACGCATTTATATTTTTATTTTCTATAATGTAATGTTCTATAATATAAATGTTGCCGTGTGGTGCCGGCTTAAGAATAGTACCACCCCATCTCTTCCCGTGGGTGTCGTCAAGGCGACTAAGGGATTTCACTCCGGAGGACGGGCAGCAGCGTCCTCTGCGTACTTAAAGCCTTACTGCGATCGCCAACCCGCTCGCCAGGCGTGGCGATTATGGCAATTACCCCCAGGATCTACGAACCAGTAGGTTCTACTGGGGAGACCCGTGCCCAGCAGTGGGCCATCATATGGGTTGATATGATGATGATATGATAATGTAATGCCATTGGGTTTTACATTCAAGACTGAACACCAGAAATACAATACTGTGCTTAAAAGAAATACAGAAATCAAAATAAGATTTCAATGTTGAGATAAATTATTTAGCTGGGACAATGTAAACAATGTTAGCTAAGAAGTATGTAAATATTTATTCAGAAGTCTTGTTTGCTTTTTGTATTGTATACAATTAAGATACTAAGTATGTAAACAAATAATATTAGCTTGTTAACAAATCAGACTCCACAGAGTAATTTTAATTGTAAAAACATTTGCAATGTAGGCTATGTTGGTGCACACAAATAGGTTATATTATATATACCTAGTCTGGCCATAAATACTGTTACAATTAAAAATAAGAAAGATATTACATTTGAATTTGGAATCTGTCATTTTTATACGATTGTTCATTGTATTTTCTAATTTTGGCGCCAATACATTGTACAATATTTTGCTATATTAAAATGGAGTGGGGTGATAAAGAAAACCGAATCGCTGTGATTGCATTACACAAAGTTGGTATGGAGCCGAATGTAATTTTTAAAACTCTCCATACGCTTGGTATTAGTCAAATGTTTGTGTACCGGGCTATTAATAGGTACAATGAGACCTTCTCTGTTTGTGACAGAAAAAGATCTGGCCGTCCACGTAGTGTTCGTACGAAAATGGTGGTCAAAGCAGTAAGGGAAAGAATTCGAAGAAATCCTGTCCGAAAGCAAAAGATTTTATCTCGGGAGATGAAGATAGCACCCAGAACCATGTCACGCATTTTAAAAGATGACTTAGGACTTGCAGCCTATAAGAGACGCACTGGTCATTTTTTAACTGATAATTTAAAAAAGAATAGGGTGGTAAAATCGAAGCAACTACTGAAGCGGTACGCAAAGGGAGGTCACAGAAAAATTTTGTTTACGGATGAGAAAATCTTTACAGTTGAGCAACATTTTAACAAACAAAATGACCGTATTTATGCTCAAAGCTCTAAGGAAGCTTCCCAATTAGTCGACAGAGTGCAACGTGGGCATTATCCGACTTCAGTGATGGTTTGGTGGGGTGTTAGCTATGAAGGAGTGACTGAGCCATATTTTTGTGAAAAAGGTATCAAAACATCGGCACAAGTGTATCAAGATACCATTCTTGAGAAGGTAGTTAAACCCCTTAACAACACCATGTTCAATAACCAAGTATGGTCCTTCCAACAAGACTCAGCGCCGGGTCATAAAGCTCGGTCCACGCAGTCTTGGTTGGAAGTGAACGTTTCGGACTTCATCAGAGCTGAAGACTGGCCGTCGTCTAGTCCCGATCTTAATCCGCTGGATTATGATTTATGGTCAGTTTTAGAGAGTATGGCTTGCTCTAAACGCCATGATAATTTGGAGTCCCTAAAACAATCCATACGATTGGCAGTGAAGAATTTTCCCATGGAAAGAGTGCGTGCTTCTATTGATAACTGGCCTCAACGTTTAAAGGACTGTGTTGCAGCCAATGGAGACGACTTCGAATAAGCTTTTTATATTTTGAATTGTTTTTTATTTATGTATTAAACTAACACACTGTAAAAGTAATAAATATTATTTGCAATAAAAAAAAATGTTTTTTCTTCGTAACAATATTTATGGCTAGACTAGGTATATACATATATATATATATATATATATATATATTACGAATAACTAACAATGTGGGATTTTGGTCTTACATTACTAGCAATCCTGTTAATCCCTCCAGCTAAGCTCAATGGCTTGTGTTAGGAGTAGGTTCACGTTGGTAGTATAATGGGTAGGATTGGAACCCATGAAGTTGCAGTTGTGATTCAAAAATAAATATTTACAAAGTATATATTTATTGAGTACTTACCCTTTCAATCTTCAAAGGAATGCAATGTAAAATTAATATATGTTTAGTAAAATAATGACTCTTTTTGTTTAAAATTTCTATACTATGGCTCTTCAATATTTACTCTTTAATTTTAACTAGCTTTTGCCTGTAGCTAAACAAATAATTATATTTCTTAGTGTTATAATTCTGTATCTCTGATATATCTTACTACAGAATTTTATTAAAATCTGTGCAGTACTTCTAGTGTGAGAATAATAAACATCAATCCTTACAAAAGCCCACATTTGTAATATCAGGAAGGTGATTGTAAGATTTGCAATAATTTAATGAAAAGGAGAAAAATAATTTGTTTTGTTTTCATTGATGAGTAGGTACAATAATTGAATAAAGCTGAAGAGTTTGTTTTAATGTCCTATCTCTGAAAGTACTGAGCTGATTTTGATTAAATTTGTTAGCGAAACAGACAAAGACATTTGTTGGAATGCTGTGATCTCTAAACTACTGGACAAATTTTGATAAAATTTGTTTGGCAGACAATACATAGGCTACTTCCTATGGTGATAACTAAAATCCATTAGGCCAAGCCGCAAACAAAACCTAGTATACAATACTCATAAACTTATAAACTTTCAAAAGACTAGAAAGTTGTTGTACATAATATTGGTAATTTGTTTTCTTGTCATTCATTTAATTAATGATTAAAATGTCAGTTTCTAAACGCACTAATTCCTATGTGATTGATGCTTCAATGAAGTACAATCACTTGTATTGCATGTTTTTTTTATACATAGATGCACATGAACTCCTTTGAAATGCTAACAAATACTTACTACTACACTACACCCTTATTTATAATCTATACTAATATTATAAAGAGGAAAGTTTTGATTGTTTGTTTTAATTGTATAGGTTCTGAAACTACATGACCAATCTTAAAAATTCTTTCACATCTTAGAGTAATATAGGCTATATTTTAATGTCAAAAAATTACAAATCCCTACGAAAATTAGAATTATGTAACTCAAGGTATAAAAAGCTACAATATGACAACCATGTGAAGCCGGGGGCAGGCAGCTAGGTAGTTCATAAAAGAATTTCAACTAGTAGATGCTTTGTCTTTGTTTTTCATTCTATTTTCACAAAATAGTAGAAGAGGACAAAACATACCATAGTTATAATACTGTTAAAGTATCATGCATATGAGCGATATAAAAAAATTACACATTCTCATTATAAATCATTACTACAGATGGTATTTTGTGAGATTTTGAAATTACCATTGCCAATCTTTTTTGACCCTCCGTGATTAATAGATGATTGCTAAAAGAGGTTTGAGACATATCATGAAACATTACTAATAAGTTTTGGAAGGTGGGTATCTTGTGTTTCTCTTGTATAACTCTGACACATAATCAGAGGGATAGATATCGGTGTTTTTTTTTAAATTACAAAGTTGGTTTAATTATATAGGTAATAGCGTTAATCAAAGATACTTTATTCATATTTATTGAATATTTGTTATGTGTGTTAACTATTAACCTTGTACATATATCCATATCCTTTTATGAACTGAAACTAATTATAATATTTAAAATGTGCTAGTTTTTAGTGTTAGAAAATCTACATTTAGCCCACTTGTTGTTATGGTGTTGTGTTTATTTATAACTGGTATAGCACTTGCCCCAGTTATATTTTTTTATAATAATTAATTTTGTTATACTGTACACATTAAAATAAATCTGTAAACATTTAAAATGTTTTCTTGAAATAATATCATCTGTTTTATTAGATATAGTCATTCTTGTATAGTTAGAGTGAAATATTACCTTTAAGCTTTCTTTTATAAGTCAATATTCTACAGATTTTTATGGCAAGTAAATTAAAATAATAGGTTCTGTATGGATGACACACACTTCTTTAAATCAATATGAATAAGAATAGAAAGCTGATCTATTTATATACTTCCAGGAGATATAAAATGGCCATTTTTATTTTTATTGTTATACTTAATCATTATTTATTTACTTTTATAACATATAAAAAAGGAAATTATTTATGGTACTTACATGAGGTGGGGGTTGGGCAGGAGTTATGGTGAGACCACTGGCTGTCAAAGCCCTCAATTCACTCAGTTCAGGTGGCAATGACCTGTCCAATAAAAATAATTACATAATTTTAATTAATTTAGATAAGGTAAAAAATATATAAAATTCGGTAATAAAAATCACCTGACGCTGAGGTCGACAGCAGAGTCGTCTACGTCCATTATGGTTACTCACTTCTGTAACAATTACGTATTACAAATTATACCCCAATTATTTGGAACATCAATCAATATAAACAATACACATTTTACGTTATCACTACACAAAATCACTGTTTTATTATCAGCAAATATTGCAATAAGTACATGTTTAGCAATCGATTATGTCGACACAACAATGAAATTGGAATCATTTAGATCGATTTTTTGCTCAAATGTAATGCACACGCACGCATCACCGGGATGACAATTGACAAGACAACGGTCAGTAAGCGCAAAAACTAATTCCATTTCGATTTTTAATGAAATTTACCTAATTCTTAATATTGGGCACTAGTCACATAACTTCTTTACTGTTGTAAGTGTATAAAAAATCTATTTTTTGCAAATTTACTAGACACTCTCTCAGTCACAACAGAAATTCTTTCGCGGCCATTGACAACAGATAACACACACAGAAAACTGCAGAAAACCTAATTAACAACACAGATTATCAAGAGGTTATTTCAAAATTATATAGACAACATTTAGTAATCACCTGAATTAATGAAATAGGTGCAGCTATTTTTATTATTTATTAGAGAGCACCTCCCACTTCTCAAACTGTTTCCACTCCCGAGCGGGCATACGACAGGGATGCTTAATATCAATTGTTCTGTTTATCGTTTACACCGAGATTGACTCGAAGACTGGAGAAATAGTATTGCGGTTGGTGGATGCAAGATTTGGACACTTTAGAAATTGCGAACTTGGGATAGATGGCGGGCTTTTACCATCTTTGCGAACGTCTCTACGTGACCACAATCGCTCTGCCAAGAGCGAAACGACAGGGAAGAAGAAGATCCCGAGCAGAGGGGCAGCCCTAGAGCTAGTAAACACAGCGTGAATTTAAAGGTTGATGAGCGAACAGAGAAACAACTCTGACTAAGAAATTAAATCACTGCGTAGACAACTTGTTTCAGCCCAAATATAGAATCCACTGCGCAAGCAGAGGGCAGCAATGCGATCAAAAATACCCTGCACGAACAGAGGACTACAACGTAAACTTAAAGGTCACTGCGCGAGCTGAGGAACTTAGAAACAGCGTGAACTTAGAAGTCATTGAGGAAACTTCGACAAATGTGCACGAACGGGTGACCCAGAGAAAATTGCGCGAGTGGGGGGTGGCGCTCAACGGTAACCACTGCACTGCGAATGGGCAGCTATACTACAAGCTACTATGCGTTTCAAATGAGTTGATAACTGTCAAGATGACATTTTGATTCGCATTACAACTGCAACTTTATTGTATGACGTAAGATAAAATTATTCGAAAAAAGGTATCATTAGTATTACATAGAAGTACCTATACCTACTCTAATGAACTTTAGATAAGCACTGTATTGTACTAAATATTAATTTAAATATGTTTTAGTTAAAGAAAATATCACGTCTGACTGAAATACTTATATTTTGCCTATTTACTTAATTTTATTTGGTGTACTTAATTTTAATTAGTAAAGAATACTAATAATAATAGATTATAGAAAAAATAATTTAATATTAGGTACATCGTTTAAAGTAAATAAATATTACGTCCGTTCCATTACCTTTATTTTTGTTGGTATGGTAGCGGTACAATTTTAAAAAGTACGGATTGAAGTTGTCGTGATCGCGATTTACTTCTCATTTGAAAAGCATAGTACTATCAAGAACAGTTTTATCTAGATTCTCAGAATTCATTGTGAGATAAGAAGAATCTATCTTACTATATATTAAAAATCTGATGGAAATGGCACTAAATACTAATTTCGTTATGTTTTGTGTTTTTAACTTTTTATCGACATCAAAAGCAATTTGTTGTTACATCACAAATCTTTGTTTCTTGACAATGTTCCGTCCATAATGTCAAAATCTAAAGGGGCGTCTAAACGGCATTTTTTACGGCAATTTGTGGCGGCAATGCTGTGGCCGGCAACATGACAGTACTCTCCAATATTGATTTGATGGTTGCTGGACTATTGCTGAGCGATCTATTTTCCGCAATGCTACCCGGCCAATTTTGTTGTTGTTTCAGTCGCCCTCTATTTTATTGTTGCCGGGTTGAGCAGCCCGTTTAGGGGACTGAATCATGCGCCATACAATTATAGACATATTGCCATTATTGACCGAGCAATTAGTTGCCAATAGTGCCGCCACCTATTGCCATAAAAAATGGCCCGTTTAAACGCCCCTTTAATGGAAGCATTTTGCTGTCGGTAATAGCCTGTCCAGCGTACTTGTAGTTTAAAGGTCAGTTTACGACGTTATCACGTTAAATTATCACCCGTAAACCGACTTTATAAACAACCATTTTTTTTTAATGTGTAGGTATAAACTATTATTTCTTTATTAGATAGATAACACATCTAGACATAAAAATCCCAAACCTGAAAGTGTGATTGTTTCTCAGTAAATGGTACCACAAAAGTCACAGACGTTTATTTAAAAGCAGACCAAACATTCGTCAAAATTGATTTACCAAATACACATACCTATGTACTTACGAGTAATAAGTGTAACTAGCTAGGGCTGAACTTTGTTTAAACGTCTGTACACAAAAGTGCATGTTGTCGTAATAAATGGGATAGTGTTATGGCTGGCTTCACTCGCCCAACAATATCCCATCGCACACCTGCTAATCCAGCTATTTTGTTAAATAGGTACTTACTAGTTTTTTCAAGGAGTCCCTGAGTCCCTGTCAAGACTGCTCTTGACACTGACACTGTTGACAATTGTCTGTTTACAATCACCGAAGCCCACATGTTTGTAAAACTTGCAAAGTGTTTTAAACAATTTTATTGATTGCATGGTAAAAATGCCGGGTCCCGACTTACTATCAAGTCAGGGGCTTCGCCTGGATGGACGCAGACCCAACGAACTACGTCGCATAAGATGCAAACTTGGCGTATTCACACAGCCCGATGGTAGCGCGTATTTGGAACAGGGAAATACAAAAGTTTTGGCGGCTGTGTATGGCCCACATCAAGTAAGCACAAGACCTCATACAACCTCATTCACATAATAATTTTATCAAAAAAAACTTTAAACGTTTAAATTCAATTACCTAACACTTATATGAGGGTAAACCAGGTTTTTTTATTAAAAATATTACTATTTGGTTTGTAGGAATTGTATTGTATCAATATTTAAAACAATTTCCTGTTAATGTAGTGGTTACTGACACTGATTGGCAAGCCAGAGGTTGTGAGTTCAATTTGCACACCCACACATCACGAAATATTTAAGTATGTTTATCAGCTGTCTGGTTGCCATAGTTCAGGCTCTGCCTATGACATTGGATGTGAAATGTTTAATAATAAAGTTACTTAGCATCCATTCTATCTTTAATACTTTAGTCAATGGTTGTTAATTATCCCCATCCATTTTGGCTTTATTAGTATAGTGTGGGATCAGGTGGGTTTATGTGAATTGTCCCAAGATATGTGTTTTATATTCACATTTAATTATTTATTGTTATTAACATTTATTTCAGGCAGCAAAGTCCAAAAGCTCACAAGATGGAGTTGTTGTTAACTGTCAATACAGTATGGCTACATTTTCTACAGGTATTCATTTATATTTTGCCTGCATCTTTGTTGTATGTACAAGTACATCACTGCTTTGGCTTTATTGAGAGGATCAAACATAGCCCCAATCACCATTATATAAATTAATAGTTCTTAACTTCCAAACAATAAATACTTACTTAAGAGAGATTTTTGACATAATAATAATAATAATAATAATATATACTTTATTGTACACCAATATAAAAACAAAGAATACATTGTATAACATAAATGTACAATGGGCGGCCTTATCGCTAAGAGCGATCTCTTCCAGGCAACCTTTGGATGGACAGAGACATAAATACACGAATTAGGTAGGGGTAGTGTACAGCGTGATATTAATTTATGGTTAATAAGAACAAGAAGAGGAAAGATAGGTAATTAAAAAAGTTTACTTAGAGACATATACATATATTTTATTCATTTCTTTTATTGAAATACAATTAATATCAAAAACATATTTATTATTGTATACATTATGCTCACAATAATAAAAAATACAGCTGTTGTGACACACAACATGTCACAACCATATTGCCTGTTTGACTGTGAGATTGAGCTAATAAATAAAACTTAAGATACCATTATTTAATCTAAGCTCAAAACAAAAATAATATATTATTTATTATGTATTCATCATGTATTTACACATGGCAAGAAATGACTACAAAAGAAACAAAATATTTTAGAGTCAGGTTTAATTTAAATTTCTATTGCCAATGTTGTTACATGCATTATAATATTTATATGTTAATTATACCTACATAATGGTTTCAGGAGAGAGAAAAAACCGTCCGCGTGGTGATCGTAAGTCTCAAGAGATGTCAATGCATCTGAGACAAGCCCTCACAGCCGCCATCAAGACAGAACTGTACCCTCGTTCACAGATTGACATCTACGTTGAAGTTCTACAAGTTAGTAACATGAAATTTGTAATTGTATTCGTCTAAATAAGCACATAGATTGTCATCATCATTTTGGCCAAGGAAGTCCACTGCCGAGTGATGAGGGTATTTTACTACTTTGATACTAACCATGCAATGTTAGCAAAGCATGCAATAATGTCTTTATTAATATTATAAAGTTGAAGAGTTTGTTTGTAGAACGCAATAATCTCAGGGACTACTGGTTTGAATGCAAAATGGGGAAAATTGATGCATATAGGTATTATAATAAATACTCGAAAGTCTGACCATAGAAAATGAAACTTTGGATGCTTGCATTTCCTACAATCTTGTATTGAACATACAAGACATTCTTGATCGTATTTCTAAAAGACTGATTAGACTCTGAGATCCAGACTCTAGATCTGGACCATGTTGTTGATCTGTCTAGTGAAGCAGAACCCATGTCATATTAATATATTAAAGACTGTTGCATTATCGAAAAAAAAAATGAGTTTATTGGATTTTAAAGCTTATATTACATACATACATACATATCAACCCATATGATGGCCCACTGCTGGGCACGGGTCTCCCCAGTAAAACCTACTAGTATGTAGATCCTGGGGGTAATTGCCATAATCGCCACGCTTGGCGAGCGGGTTGGCGATCGCAGTAAAGCTTATATTATAGTATATATTATTATAATCTGTACTAATGTTATAAATGCGAAAGTTCGGATGTATGTACGTGTTTGATATGGATGGATTTTTGTTTTTCAATCACGCCACAATGGGTAAACGATTAAGGACGAAATTTTAAACAGAGATAGATTATTGTCTGGAATAGCTTATAGGCTACTTTTTATCCCAAAAATACGGGTGACAACTAGTATTTCTATAAAATCCAATGAACACAAGCGTTTTCTTTACGAACTTTGAACCCAAAACTCATCATTTCGTATTAGTCTTAAAATAGCACACAATACTTTAAAGTCAAAGTATTTCTGTCTCCATAAGAGTAACAGAAAAAAAAAAAAAAAAAAAAAATGTATATGTCATGTGTTTATTTGTTGGAATAAATGAGCTTATCATTATTATATAAAAGAGTAACAGAGACAGCATAACTATTGATATATCCCCCCCCCCCCCCCCCCTCCAGGCAGACGGCGGCGCATACTGCGCATGTGTAAACGCAGCGACTCTAGCGCTGATCGACGCGGGCATCCCGCTGCGCGCGTACGCGTGCGCCTGCTCCGCGTCCATGGCGTGGCGCGGCTCGGAGCCAGAGCCGCTGTTGGACGTGGGACATGTGGAGGAGGCCGCTGGAGGGGTTGTGTTGACCGTCGCCAGTTTACCTAGCACTGGTCAGTATATACTATTAATTTGACGTAAGGGGGCTTTACTAGCCGCGACATACATTAGAGAGCTCAAGTTCCGACCACAACACGGGCACAAATATAATAATATTGTTCCGACTGCTACGCAAGAGGTCGTGGGTTCGATTCCCACACGGGACACCACTTTGTGTGATCCGCAAATTGTTTCGAGTCTGGGTGTACTTTGTGTCCGTGACTTGTATGTTTGTAAAGTCCCCCGCGATACTGGGCTTGTACCCTACTGCGGGAGTCGTCTTTCACTAATAAAAAAAAAATCAGTAGTGAATCCAGGGGTTGATGAGAAAGTTACCGGCTGAGTTGAGCACCCCCTCCCCCTCTTCTCCCCCAATACTGGGTAGCTCAACGAATCAATCACAAAATACATATCTACTGTAGGATTTATGATTTCAAATAATGGTTATCATCCCAAATTGTTACATAATTATGGTTTTGTTACAGGGAGCATAGGGCTATTAGAGATGTCCCATAGACTTCACATGGATTACTTTGATGTCGTGATGAGCAGAGCCATGCAAGGATGCAGAGATATTGAGGTAAGTGTAACAAATTTACCTACCATATTTTTTTTTAAATCGCAAACAACTCAACACGCCAATATTATGGACTTATATTTTATAGTATACAGCTCAATCGGATCAGTAGTTTTTGTTAATATACATGGGTCAAATCTAACAATCACACTAATATATATAATATAAAGGTGAAAGTGTGTGTGTATGTTTGTTACTTCTTCACGTCTAAACATCTGGAGCGATTTTAATAAAATTTGGTATGGAGTTAGCCGACACCCTGGATTAAGACATAGGCTAATAAACCGCGGGGCACTGTTAGTATTTTTTATCCCCGTAGAAGTGTATTGTCAACAAAACCAATGTGGTGCTGTTTACATTTTTTTTATAACCATACCACACTAATACAAAACTGTAATTTATCGATATCAATTTATTTATCATTCGTAAGATATTACGACATGACAGACACATTAGTTGGCAGTGGTGTGGTTACCAAAAAAAATTGTAAACAACACCAGTGGTGTCGTTGACAATACACGCTAATTTCCATGGCATAGTTTGTTCTTATCTATGGTCGGCAATAGTGTTTGTTGATATCTTTTTGGTGGAAGCAATCTGTCAGTTTCTAAAAAGTTATCAAAAACACAATTATCGACAATAGTTTAAATCAAAGTATCGTGCCGTGGATATTATAAAGTTGGATCAACGTAACTAGGCCGGACTGAAGTAGGCGACAAGTGGTTGCGCAGATGCATTTTTTGGAAGTAAATGGTGACAGGAAGCGGGTGGCGGGGGCGGTAACTAAACCAAGAGAATTAGAGATGCGATTACGCATTACGTTGTCATAATTAGTATTACTAACTCATGTTTTCTTGTGATTATTTTCGTAAAGAAATTGTTTTTCAAAGTTTCTTTAGGATTTACTGTAACAGTTCTAAATTTAAACTTTTATGACCTCATTTAAATAGTATTTTTATGTTGTTGAATTAAAATTTTGTTAGTATTTTTAATCGATTAAACATATTTAGTCGTTTTCGTAAGTAATTTTAGGGTCGCATCTCTATGACATGCGCGAAAGTGATAAAAACCTAACTTCAATCCAGTCAAGTTACGTTGATCGTACAGTATCGGCGAATCACTTAGTACCTAGTTCAAGATTTGTGGTTTAGCAGGTTTTTTTTGTTAAATTTCAGGTAATCTTGGACAGGGCAGTGAGGGAGCATTTAGCAGAGGGGTGGACCAAACACGACGTAATAACAATATGAAATAAACAATACTTTTGTTTTAAATCTGTATTTAAATATAAACATATTCCCATCCATACCTCCACTAAAATATATGAAAGAAAACAAACAAAATAGACTTACATATTTATTAGAGATCTGAACAAAATAAGAAATTAAATTATATGTACAGTCTATGTTAAAACTAACTAAATTAGAGGTAAGTTAATAGGTACACACTTTTCCATTACTTTGCTTATTGTATGGTGAACAAAAAAAATACTTATTTTAGAATCGCAACATTCTATGGCAAACGAAAAAGTGACGTAATATAGTTGGCAAATAATTGTTACATCTACAGCCAGCAGAACTAACGCAAAAAGAAAAGAAAAAATAAATATACTTTTAATATATCGGATGTTTATAATCAGTCCATCCGTTCCTGTGATTGCACACACGAAATAAATAAAATGTAACTTTGAATAAATAAAAAGTACTATATTGTACTCAACGTAGTTCTCATTGTACAAAATTCCACAATATTGCACACAAAGAGACATACTAATTCAAAATAAATATTGCTTCGTCTAAAGCTTTTGTTAAAACCGTTATTTAATATCTTTTATTATTTAAAAATGTATAAAACTTTCGACATTACCGCGTAACATAATTGCAATTTTTTAAAATAACTCGACCGTACAAAATATGCCTAACATTTGACATTGCAAACAACCAACGTTGCTTCTAAGACCAAAAATATTTATTATGGGATGTAAAAAATGTTATCTTATACACTGAGTTGCTAAGGCACTCATCTACATTTATCATCTATATATAGAAAACTTTATGTATAAGCAAAGGAGAAAAAAAATGGGCATTTGAAAAAAAAAATCTCGTCCATCGCTTAACATGCAAAACAAATATCTCTCAATTCCAAAGGAGACTTAACCTATTTGTATAATACGAATAAATGTTTTGTCACATCATTATGGCTCCGATGTAGTGCTATCGAATTAGCGACGAAACCTTACAGCGTTCGCGTGAAAGGACGGAGCTTGTAAACGTATACAATCCGCCGATTCTTCGTATAAAATATATATAGGACTAGGTCCTATACGTGTGATGCTGTTTGTATATTTGACAATAAGTCTTCAATTAAAAAGAAATACTAATGTTAAACTAAAATTGCACTTTCCTATAACCGAGTGTAGTTTGTAAACGCTTGGGCCTATCAACAATAACAACTGTAAATAAATAAAGGTATATGTGTATAAAGAATGGAGCCGTCCGTTCACTTGTTCTGTTCGCTAACCCGACGCGGTAGTCACTAAACGCCAGCTATGGTACAAAAGTGTAAGCTTTATTGTGAACATTGAGTGCAGGCGCTAGTTGGCCGCCACCGCTTCAGGCACTGCCACTTTTTGACTAGGGTCGCCCACTGCTACATCTGGAATTATATACATTTGTTATACTTTAACTTATACTAAATGTTTAATAACAAAGTTGCTTAGCAACTATTGACAAAAAAGTATAATAATAATAATAAGCTTATTTTATTCCATTACAATAAATAGTTAAATACATAATTATGTTAATTAGGTGTTTGTAGCTTTTCTGTTATTGAAATGGATCCCTTTTGGGTGAAAGCCTGACAAAAAAAGTATTAAAGATTAATTGATTGTTAATATTTCACATCCACTTCGGCTTTAGAATACAAAATACTTAGAGTAACCTTCATATAATGCGCGCTTAGAAACGTACACAGACACGGGATCTCGGAACACCTTCCGAACAAGTCGTCTATATTGCCGTTGGCGTGAACGATGAATGTAAAAATATCGGTACTTTAAAATCATTATCAAAAATCGATACAAACCTACGTGTGAATAACTAAAATTAAATTACGAAATTCATAGAGTTGTTGATAATTATCAGTCTGTTTCGGCTAATCTCAGCAATTAGCTAGATTGATTTTGATTCGCCTTGTCTGGCAGAAAGGGAATATTGATTTGATGACAAGAATCTATGAAGTCATAGTGTGTTATTCCATACAAATATCTATGGAGCGAGTTCTTAGAAATTTCATACAAAGAGACTGATTTAACTTGATAGTTTAAATAATGTAAAGCAGAGTTTCCACTAGCTATAACATGCGCAAGCCAGAGCTGACCGTCTTGCACAACGTAAAGACAGCAAAGCCTATTTCATGTCTATACAGAATTATACATCAAACAACGTCTTTCTTCTATCATACACAGTCGTATTTTCACTTTCTTGGACACATTTCAAGAAAGGAAACGACGAGGCAGAACTTCTATGCGTTAGCCCGACCAGATAAAAGCAGCACTAAATGGTCTACTTCATAAATGTACAAGAATGACCGCAGGCGATAGCTTGTTAAGCGTCACCAACCCTGACAAGACGACTACGAGCAGAGTGGTAGTGTAACGACGAAGAAGGAATACTTGGTAGAAACCACTTGGATTAAGACTTTTATGAAAATTATATTACAAAATATATAGACTGAGTGAACGCGCGCTCGAGCAATGTACATGCAGTAAGTTTCACTTGGGGCCCCAAACAATCATAATATCCTCGTCATGGTGAAATCGTCACTGATGACGTCATTATTTTCGCTCACGCCACGCTGACAACTCATCTTTAAAGCTGGGTCGAAGAGGACGTTGACCCTATTGACAGCTTGAGAAATTGCCGCAATTTGCCACAGCAATTTTTCGAAGTAATGGTGGCTCGTTCTTATCCAGTTATTACCTTTTCCAGTATTTTTTACACGCTAAGGCTGGTTTTACAGTCAAGCTGATCGTCGGCGTTGACGCACACTATGTACGAGTATGAGGAGCCGACGCATGTCATCGCTGATCGCTCAGCGTCACTCAGAAATGTTACATTTAATTACATACGTCAGTCAGTCAGCGCCGGCTATCAGCGTGAGAGGAAAACCAACATAGGTTGTTAACAACGTATAGACGCGGAGACAACAAAACAATGACATGCCAGTTTGCCGACATATAACGCTCCATAATACATTCCATTTGATTGTAACACTCCCAAGCAAGCGGAATGTGTGAATCCGCGGTTGTGAGCGCGATCGTTGCGAACGTTAATGGGAACGTACAGATAGTTTTCGTTCAACAAAGTGGGTCTATTATTCCGTGTCTGTGAAGGACGTCTCTCTCGCGATTATATATATTGGTATATAGTATTGAGTGGTGCTACTGACCATTACTAGTCTTGTTGGGCGAGTCGTGCGGCGAGCTGTTCTGCGACTCGCTGGTGCTGCCCTCCGCCTCGCCCGTCTCGCCCGCGGACGACAGAGCCTGTGGGAACACGTTAACCTCATGTCATCTTCGCCATTAACTTATCACATTCAAATAAGGCCGTTATATGTAGCAGCTTTAGCTCCCACATATTTAAAGGAAACAATTAATTTTGGATTGGTCTGTGCTTTGAAACGTCCCGGTTTTCACCGAAAGCCGAAGGGATTTTTTCGCCGGACTTGCAGTGTTGTATGGCTGATAACGAGTGTGTACACGCACCCTAACGTTCGGAAGACGTCCGTTGTCCGGCAAAAACAACGAACGTATAACAGAGGCCTTATTGTTCTCGATGGCATTAGATTTTCTTCTAGTGTAACTATTTGAATTGACTAACATTCACATCATACAACAATATATAAATTCATATAACAGTGGTAAATTCCAATCAGAATCATTACTTTTAAACTTACGCGTTGCATTATATGTATATATTAAACGATTCGATGCGCTTATTCCCGTGTCGAATTTTTTATCCAATCAGTAATATTACAATATACTCAACAAGCTTTTATTTTTTAACCGTACACAGAAAATTGGAAACGCGTTATACATTTAATAACATTCTATTGAGAGTACGGAATGCAAGCTTCATAGTAACTGCTCTCGACGAATGCACACAGACATAATTGACAGACACGGATACACTGAACTGATTGCTAACAGGGTGAGTGTTTCACAGTTCCATGTCCACGAGTGTTGCGTTAATTATGAAAATTGTCTTCTGTACTCTCGAGTATTCTGTGTTGTGTGTACCTGTGGTATCAAAATGGTAAACTCACCCTATTTTTCCTAGGAAGTCTTGGTTTAGGACCTTTGGGCTCTTTGGCAGGGTCGAAATGGCAGTCAAATATCTCAATCAGTTCTTTTATGTCGTCTTCTTTGGCCGACAGTGTCAATCCAGCTAATTGCTTCTCTAAACCTGGAAAAAAAACAAAGTTACTGTTAATTTATTATTGCTTAGATATTTGGATATTGTTAAAATATTAAAATTGCGCATATTAACAATAGTGTATTTTTATTATTGTATTGGAATAGTTGAATTATACAGTAATTTGCTTTATAGAAAATTACGTATTTATTTATTTAAAGACTATGACTACAAATAATGTACAAAGGCGGACTTAATGCTAAAAGCATTCTCTACCAGTCAACTTTTGGTTGATGTAGAGATTATAATTGTTTAGGTGCAGATACAAGACACAATTATCTCAAGTACAAAATAAAATGTTAGTTCCACACCTAGAATGCCTTAAATCTTTTACACAATGATTTCTGATTAAGGAAAGTTGCTATGGAGATAAATAGCATACATTATTTTAATCAGCTAAAGTTGTGTTTACACAGTAACAATGAGTGAGCGGAGTCCAGGTTTTCTGTCCTAATCATAATAATATATCAAATCCAAACTGATATTATAAATGTGAAAATAACTTTTTTATAAAAGACCCGAATTAGTGTACAAGCCCTGTGTCACAGAAGACTTTACATACAAGTCACGGACACATCTAGACACAACAACAATTTGTGGATCACACATAGTGATGCTCAGTATGGGAATCGAGCCCACAGAGGCAGCAGGCATTGTCTCTCCATCTGTTAAGTTTTTATGCTTAAACTGCTCTAGATGAAATTTAGTATGAGGATAGTTTCAGAGTTCCTGGGACACGACGCGACATACACGCGGGCGAAAGTTAGTTATTAAAATTTTGGAAAAGCTGTAATCGTAGCTGTCAAAGCTATAGGCCGTATTGCTTGGTACAACAAAGGTGTCAGTTATTCTTCCGTGAAATAGTAATGTTAACATACTGTGTTCGATTGAAGGGCAGTGTAGCAAGTTAAATTACTGGGCGAATTAGATTTATGAACGATGACACAAGGATTTGGGTGTCACTAATACTGTTATGGTCGACGTGTGACATAGGCGCACGTCTATTTCGTAGTATATAAAAAAGAGAGAGAGAGGTGTCTTATGTACACTCGGTTGAAACGTAGTTCCTTTTTCTATATCTTTTTTGTGTTTGTACTAAGTAATCATAAATAACATAATAATAATAATAACTTGGGACAACTCACACAATGCTATATGATCCCAAACTAAGCAGAGCTGTACTATGGAAACCAGACAACTGATAAACATACTTTTATTTTTAAATACATACATATTATAGATAAATAACACCCAGACAGAATAAACCATCGCGCTCATTACACAGTTTTATCCTGGGTGGGGATCGAACCCACGACCTCTCGCGTAGCAGTCGGACACACTCCCACCGCGCCACAGAGGTAGCCAACGTAATATATTTTTGATCGATGTCAAATTAACACTTTTTTCCGTCTAGCCTCTCAGCTTGCAAACGAAATCGTTTAACATGCGAAAGTACGCTTCAGTGAAGGGTGTGAGTGGACGTGCGCTAGTTACCGGGTCGCTTGTGGTCCTGCCAGGCGTCCTTGAGCTGGTCGTACAGCAACCCGGCGTCGGCCAGCAGGCGCCGCAGCTGCGTCACGCGCTTGCGCTCCGGCCGCGCCGAGCGCAGCAGCGGCGCGAACACCGGCCGGAACGTGTTCTGTCTGCAACGGGGAGCGGCCGGTTGTAGTGTAGGGTAGTACTGTACACATTATACACCACCCGAAATGGATCACGAAAGACTGATTTGTCGCTTCACATCCATTTCGGCTTTAATATAGAGTATGACTTGTTTTTACGTTAGCGCGAGGGTAACGTTCACCGCGTTTGGGTGTCTGATTGGTTAGGAGATTGGTGCGAGCAAATCACTGTCGGAGAGGTTCGTAATCTCGACTGTCAAGTAGAGCCCTATCTCAGTAAAATTATTGTTTCAAATAAACCTCTTCAAAGAACAGAAAGCATGTTGAGCTGTCTTAAGTAAACATCTAGGGTCGCCACCTTTTTTGATGCAAATAAACTACTTACGTTGGTTATAAAAATTGAAAAAATGTACGTTGTGTCAAAATATAGTAAAATTTAATTTTCTGAAAATATTTTTTATTATTTTTAATAACATTTAATTAATCTATACTAATATTATAAAGCTGAAGAGTTCGTTTGAACGCGATAATCTCAGGTACTACTCTGATGGGTCTCTGACTGGTCCGAATTGAAAAATTATTTTACTATTCGATAGCCTATTTATCGACGACGACTAATAGGAGAGGAGCAGCAATGAAAAAAATTGCAAAAACGGGAAAAATTTACGCATACGAAGTTGGGCGGGTCAACTAATACTTAATCATAATCAAGCATCTTTATAGCCTGCATTTAAATACGTTTATTTATTTTTTTAAATAAATAAGTAATTCGGAAAAATCTAATCATGTAAAATAAAGTTTTTGCGTAGATATTTTCTACTTCTCATAAAGTATATACTACAAAAAGTACGGGTGGCAACCCTATAAATCCCAGGCGCAAGACGAGTGTACCAAACATACCTCTCCAACAGTCTCTTGAGAGTGGCGAGCGCTTCCAGCTCCGTGGTGACGGGGCGCGCCCAGGCGCGCGCGGTCTCCACCATGTCCTTACTTGCAGACGCACCCTCGCCGCCTGCTCCTACTTCTTGTTGCTCACCTAATGATCAGAACATTTTGTAACACGGGCCCTGTTTAAACATAAATATGCGTCTAAAAAACAATGTTTCAAATAAATAAAGATTTTGAAACGACATGTGATTTCGAAAATGTAATAGCGAATGCCACTTCGTCGTAATTTTCTTAGCGCGAATCTGTTATCAACGAATGCACGATACCACGATTTTTTTACACTGAAATGGCATGTCAAATCACGAAACATCTAATTCACCTAAACACGAAAATGTCTCCCATCCAAAAATATATAAGAATATTTATGACATTATTGAATTGTTCCGGGCATTGCTGAGTATTGAACTAATGAATAATATGCCTTTGAGAATTATTATTTTTCGTAAAAATGTAGAATTATTTAATGCAGCTGTTGTATAATTGCTACTTTTCTGTTGATGAGACTTATCCACTAAAGGTCCTTTCCATACAAACTTTAATTCCCCTACTTTAAGGGATAGGGGGGAAAAAAAGTTCAATTTCTTAATATATATACAGGGTGTTTGGAGGGTGAGTAGCCATAGGAAAATGGTTGATAGGTAACGCTGTTGGTTACTTGTTGCGCCTAATTAAATAACATTTTGCCCTACGTTAGGCGAGTTATAATTTTTTTTCTATTTTTTCAAGAAAATCCCCATTTTTTTTATAAATGGCTTAATTTTTTTAAAATTAATGATCAAGGTGTCAATTAAATGATTTATTTTTATTGTTTAGTGATGTCTTATTCAGATTTAATCATAATTTCATACAAACAATGAAACAAAAACATAACATACCCTCTCAAACATCCATAACCCAAGAAGAAAAAATGTGATGTCCACTTTACAAGGTAAATTAAAAAAAAAATTATAAAGTGTGGGATTTTAAAATGCTTTTAAAAACTACCCTAGTTAATACTCTTTGTAACGGTATGTAACATGTACCATAAATACTCGGATAACTCAACAAAAAACCGGTTTGTCTGAAAGAATGCCTTAAAAGGGTGACGACCAAACTAGTCAATTGAGCAGGTAAAATCCTTTTGTTACAGATAACATAACGAAAAAGTGCAATAGGTTTAGCTATGGCTATGTGTTAGATAAGTTAATGAATAAATTACATTAATTTATCTACATTAAATTAATGTAGATAAATTAATTTACATTAAATGTATTGCAATTTTTCTACTTTATGACGGGCTGATAAAAAAAAAGCAATTCAATTTTTAAATAATTTATTGTAAATCTTGTTCAAATTGTTGTCCATTATTTTTAATACATGCGTAACATCTCTTTCTTATTTCCGTTGTGGTATGGCTTAGCCTAATTTCTTGCTTCATTATCAGAAATGCATTATTTATTTTTTCTATTAACTGTTCTCTTGTGTCAATGGTTTCCGTATACACAAGATCTTTAGCACGGCCCCAGACATAAAAATCCAGAGGTGTCAAGTCCGGCGATCTTGCAGGCCATGGGATAGGGCCATTTCTGCCAATCCAAGCGTTGGGAAATGTATCGTCTAAGTATTCCCGGACTGCTAATGTCCAGTGCGCCGGGCAGCCATCTTGTTGATAAACAATTGGCTCTTGATTCTCGACATTTGGAACTCCATCCATGAGCTCGGGCAAATCATTTATCAAAAAATCTAGATAAATAACGCCATTCAAATTGTCTGGTAGATAATGTGGGCCAATTAGTGTATTACCAATTAGCCCTGCCCAAACGTTTACCGCAAACTTCCTTTGAAAGGCCACCGCTCTTTTCTTTTTTGGGTTTTGATCCTTTGGGGCCCAATGATGCAAATTATGAAAATTTGTAATGCCTTCCCTTGTAAATTTTGATTCATCCGTCCACAGGATACTTTTTAAGAAGTCGTGGTTATCAAGATCCATGTGTAGCAAGAGGCGACAAAACTGAACCCGTCTTTGGTAGTCATTTTCTTCGAGACCTTGCACGGGGGTGAAATGAAAAGGATACTTTCCATTCGCACGAAGAACAGACCACACTTTCCATGCGCTGAGATTTAGCGTTGCAGCTACAGTGCGGATACTTGTTGTGGGGTCTTCTTCAAAAGCATCCAGAATACGTTCTTCATCAGCAACATTACGTTGTCTGGCAACTCCAGGTTCACGGCGATTTAAATTGCCAGTTTCCCTTAAGCGTCTAAAGGTCGTCTCAAAAGTATGACGATTAGGTTGACGTCTATTGGGAAAACGCTCTTCGTAAATTCTTTTTGCTTCTCGTCCATTTCCATCAGCTTTCCCGTATGCCATCAGCATATCGGCGTATTCTTCGTTAGTAAAAGCAGCCATTAAAAACAGCAGCAATAACAAAATAACAAAACTTAACAGAAGAAAACGCAAACAATGCGCGCAGCGGAGTTAAAAACACGTGAGGTAGCAGAGAACGACAAGTCTCGACTGGTCTCGACACATGCACGACAGGGACACAGAGCGCGGGGGGGCCGATGGGTGTATTGTTAACCGATGAAAGAGATAGCATGCTATTTTAGCTTTGTTAGAATGAGACAAAAGGATTTTACCTGCTCAATTGACTAGTTTGGTCGTCACCCTTTTAAGGCATTCTTTCAGACAAACCGGTTTTTTGGTAGGTTATTCGAGTATTTATGGTACATGTTACATACCGTTACAAAGAGTATTAACTAGGGTAGTTTTTAAAAGCATTTTAAAATCTCACACTTTATAATTTTTTTTTTAATTTACCTTGTAAAGTGGACATAACACTTTTTCTTTTTGGGTTATGGATGTTTGAGAGGGTATGTTATGTTTTTGTTTCATTGTTTGTATGAAATTATGATTAAATCTGAATAAGACATCACTAAACAATAAAAATAAATCATTTAATTGACACCTTGATCATTAATTTTAAAAAAATTAAGCCATTTATAAAAAAAATGGGGATTTTCTTGAAAAAATAGAAAAAAAATTATAACTCGCCTAACGTAGGGCAAAATGTTATTTAATTAGGCGCAACAAGTAACCAACAGCGTTACCTATCAACCATTTTCCTATGGCTACTCACCCTCCAAACACCCTGTATATATATATATATTTTAAGGTAAAAAAATTTGTGGACAATGAACGGACGAACGGTTAACATGGACACAATCCGATATACATTCTCTATAGAGGTACAAAAATCGACGAAACGAGAAAGGTATGTGGTGCTCTGCGCTTTCATATCTCGTCTTGCCCCCTCATTGGATTTTTCGTTATTCGACATTATGTCATTTCAGTGTAAAACAATTCGAAGTAACGAGCATTCGTTGTTGAGATTCGTGCTAGTAAACCTACAGCGAAGTGGCATTCGGTATTACATTTTCAAACTCGCGTATCGCAACCAAATAAGAAAAAAATCGTCCCAGGCGTGATCTTAGGGGACATCACGTCACGATTGCATTAAAATCGTAACATTTGGAGGATAAATTCGATTGTGTCAGGCATGTCTCGGTGCCTGAGTCGGTAACTGCTTAGGGCCGGTACTTCCAATACAGTACAGTACAGTCCAATACAGTCCCTCCCTGAGACGCTTTTTTCCTCCACAGATTTAATATTTATAAATTAGCGTAAAATGCTTTAAAAGTTACAAAAAGTAATCAAAATACCTTGCGCAAGGTGTTCAACAATCCTATAAGCTGCTGTAGCTCTCTCTAAGGCACTATCCACGGACAGAGAGTCCGCGTCGAGCAGCACTCTCGCCAACACCCTCAGTGATACAGACTTGACCGTCGCCTTGCATTTGTCCGCCGCGAGCGCGTAACTGTCCGCGAAACCCGCTACTATGGATTTGAAACGGTCGAGAAGCTTGTACCTAGGGGAATGGAGTTATACAGTATAAAATAACAATCAAACAATTGCCCAATGAGTAGACTAACCCCTGAATACGATACTTAACTGCGCCCAAAAGTATTTCTGACGCTACTATTCACCTTTAAAAGACAGTGACAGCTGATCTTGTGATAAATTTGTGTAACTTTTGTTGGACACCTAGAAAAATACGAAGATCCCAACTTTTCTCTATTCCATAGATATTCTAGGTAGCGATAGAATATCTACGTAGTAGAGAAAAGTTGAGAGAAGAGGTTTTACATGACCAATCAAGAAAAACCACACTTACGGCCGAATACTCAAACGTCACTCAGTTTTGAGACGCCGTTGACTATAGTCAACGGCGTCTCAAAACTGAGTGACGTTTTACATGACCAATCAAGAAAAACCACACTACATAGATATTCTATCGCTACCTAGAATATCTATGGAATAGAGAAAAGTTGGAATCTTCGTATTTTTCTAGGTGTCCAACAAAAGTTACACAAATTTATCACAAAATAAAAAGTTCCATAAAAATCACTTTGTATATTGATTGTACACGAAACTGACCAGTGTAACTAATATTTAATAAATATTAAAATAGTTAATTATGTCGTAAAATACATTTCACTTTTAATTATATTTTAATATTCAATTATCTATTACATAATTGAATTATACTAATTTTTGTCACAGAGACATTTAAAGCGATTTTATTTTTAAATTGTAACAATAATTGTTGAATATTTATTAAATAATGGTACATGTTTGCATAGTGTAAGATTGCAAAAGTGAGTGATGCTCAGAATCTGGACCGTTTTACTCGTAAGTATATAAATTTATGTTTGATTCCAAAATTTAAATTAAATTTTTATGTATTATTAAGTGTATAACGACGACTATAACTTTACCCTAAATTGTGTATTATTATTTGTTGTTATTCAGTTTAATATCGTGTTACTTTAATTCTTGCTATAAGCGCCAGATAAGTAGAATTACTATATTTTTTTGCGGAATTTACCATGAACTATGTTCGGGTTTGAATATTAAAATAATTTAATTTTGACGTACTAGTAAAACAGTAATGAATCTAAAACTGCTTTATCTTTTCTAACAAATATTTATTTTTTAGGTTCCCTACAAAAAGTTTAAATATAATTAGCCTTCCTATGTGTACGTGTTTAAAATGCTATTATATATGATGAATAAGGTGTTTTCGTAATTACCTAGTAAGTGCTTCGAGCAGCATGGTGGGGCTAAGGCGGCGCGGCTCGTGGTAGATAAGAATAACACTACCATCTCCCTTCTCTTTCTCTAACCAATCCAGGAAGTCCGACAACGCGGATATCTCAGACTTTGTTTTCAATATCTATAAACAAAAATAATTAGTTATGTACGATTTCCACCAAACGGGCGACGCAGGAGCGCATCGTAGCGGATACGCGAGCAGCCGACCGCGCTCACCCGACAGCCACAGTCTGCTGGAACCCGGACGCCTGCCCGCGCATGCTCGCGTATCCGTAAGCATGGTCTTAGCGACTAGAATACAGCACACGAGCAGACACGACGGCAGCCGAGCACCACGGTCTGCGTGCGTGAGGAGCCGTCCGGCGCGCATCCGACTGGCTGCTCATGCGCGCGGATGTAACCCATCTGGGTTACATCCGCCAAGCAATGTAAATTCCATACAAATATTAAACTTATGGCTTAGTTCATAAGTTTCTATTTCCTCTGGCACAGTGTGAGCCAAGTGAAAAGTTATATTTACGTTTTATAAATTAGAGGAAAGTCGCTAATAATCTGCGGCAATTCTATACAAAATCTATGAACAAAATCATTTAAATTGCTCGTTGCTGTCCTCTGATATCGGTGAATTCTTTGCACGAAGCCTTAGGTAACAAATACGGCTCGTTAAAGTAGAATCAGATAAACTTAGTGATATCAGTAAGTAATTGCGCCTATCTCCCTTCTAAAAAACTGACATTTCTAAACAAATGATTCCAAATATAAATCAAATCTTGATAAACTTGATATGATTAACTAATGATTACATAATGAACTACATACTATTTTTTATTCTATTCTAATAGCACAGGATCCCTACAACAAATTTTCAAATGATAGATACGATTACGATTGTCATGGTGACTTAGCACAAGTAAAAGCCCTAATTATACCAAAAATCATTTTTTTATTACAAATTTAGGGTAAATTTGCGGTTGGTAAACTGACCGCGGCCTATGTATGAGGACAATAGTTTTCCAAATGCAAAGTTAAGTTTTTCATGTTAAACACCTGTTTTCTTCACTAACGTATCACAATATTTTGTCGTAAACATAAAGTTGAGCGTCCGGTCAAAACGAAGCTACCATGACCATTATAAAATTATTTAAACTACGGGTCTTAATCGCGTGAATAATTTAAGGTAAAATACCTTGTTTATTACCCGACGTTTCGATTGTATTGCAACGGCCGTGGTCACGGATATACTGGTAATATGGCAATTCCAGTTTAGTATCTATCACTTGAAAATTTCTTCTAGGGTTCCTGTACTATAAATACCTATAATCTAAAGAATTACTCAAGGTCATATATACCCTTACCTTATGAGTATTAGTATCTTTGAGCATGCGGTACCGTCCAACGGTAACCACTCTCACGTTGTGACGACGTCTCGCCCCAGGGTTGAGGTCGCCATAAGGCATTATGTACTGCGAGTACGATTGCTTCGGAGTGTAAGCAGCTATTTGACATATCTGGAACAAATGTTGTTGACTTGAATTTATGGATAAGGTAAGCGACAGATCGACTTAAGATAAGCGACAGATCGGCATATGTACGTGTCCTATAGGTACCCGCGTAGAGCCCTTCTCCAAAATACATAGAATTCAGAATGCCTGCTCTAAGATAGGCAGTACACGTATGAAGATCTAGCCTCGGTCAAAAGCTAACCGAAAGTGCGCATGTTGATATGTATTTATTAATGTCATTAAAAAGGTTTACAAAAACCAATTACATTATTCAATTTATCTTATAATAAACTATGATTATAATACAATATATTCAAATTTAAAACATTAAAAAACTTAAACAACAAATTTTAATCTCACAAAAATTCTGCAGCAAAAGCATAATAACGTGATACTCGTCCGCAAACAGATCGCAATCTGGATAGGATTCCATGAGGTTGTTAAGGATTCTTAGTGCTGGTGGAATCGGAGATGAGGCACGTGCTGCGCGACATGGTTGTCTCCTGCTACGGAGATAATTGTTAAGCCGATAAACCGATAAAGCCGAATCAACTCGCTGTGGAGATCCCTAGCGTCAATAAATCCACGACACACCTTAAGCATGGTGCCGACCTGGTCGCAAGCTCTTCTGGTCTGGCAATATGGCCTTTACTACCTTTGTATTTTGTGTGCTGTGCTGTCTTACGGCAGTTTTCAATATTCTATCTATCTATCGATATGGATACTAGAGATATATATTTGACATTAGTCAAAATTCTATCTTAGGTAACAAAATCCATCGATAGTCAGATTATTTAAAACGGCCGTTGGTCTGTATTAGTCATCGTCAGATGCATTAGGTAAGGGTAGGTATAACATGCTATTTTTTACCATTAAAAAAAAAATATTACTCTAGCACCGTACCGTGCGGTACCTACGTACAAGCCCTGTATCGCGGGGGACTTTACAAACATACAAGTCACGGACGCAAAGTACACCCAGACTCGGAACAACAATTTGTGGATCACACAAAGTGGTGCTCCATGTAGGAATCGAACCCACAACCTCTTGCGTAGCAGTCGGACACACTCCCACCGTTATGTGAAGAATACCACATTAAAGAGTAATTTTCAAAGAATACCCATAACTGAAATAGATTTTTGCGGTTCGGAATACTTGTAGGCTATTGCGGTGATAACTATTTATGTAACACAATAAATAAGCCACAATACAATTTATCTTAAATAAATTAAAACAAGGAATTAGATAATGATGTTTACCATTTTGGTTAAACAATTGTATAATCTATTCTGTTGTTTGTAATATTTTAAATTAAATTTTGTTCATTTATGAGTATCCAATAACAATAGGTAGGTACAATGTTCAAAGTTCAGAACATTAACAAAGTTATTTGTAAAATATTATGTTTTCATGAACAGTATGTATAACCTATTTTTGTTTGACACATGTTTGATATAGAAATTCACGATGCATTCAAAACCTGGACTGACCCGCGCAACTTCGTCTGCGTCAATTTTCGCCGTTTTTGCAACATTTTTCATTGCTACTCCGCTCCTATTGGTAGTAGCGTGATGTTATAAAGCCTATAACCTTCCTTGATAAATGGGCTATCCAACAGTAAAATATTTTTTAATTCGGACCAGCAGTTCCTGAGATTATCGCGTTTAAACAAACAGGCAAACTCTTCAGCTTTATATTATTAAGTAAAGATAACTCGATAACCCGACGTTAGAAACTCCCGAAACCACTATCCACATATTCTCGTTGATCGGGGAATTCCCCGCTTTGCCATTTTGATTAGAAATACGATTTGTCGGAAAGCCAAGACGAACATTGTACTGTATAATGATTCATACAAGGATTCTATGATACTGTAGCGACCTACAAAACATGAAGCGCATCACACGTCCGGCCGCCGTCAGAGCGCGCCGCGCACTGAGGAGCCCGAGCGAGGCGCAGTATTTATGTTACGCGCCAGCGACGCCCTGCGCCTGCGCTGACATCGAACGGCACGCGCGCGACGCGCGCGCGCCGCGCCAAGTGAACGTGCTCCCCGCGTTGTGGTTTGTTTGAGACTGACGAGCGCGCGCCGGCGCGCGTTTTTATATGTGGCATGTGTTTATATACTCCCGGGCCAATTTACGTCACAAATGCCGAAATATCGCGATTGGTCAAAATAGAATGTTAGTTCCTTAGCCTAGAACAACTAGTATGTATTATATGTAAATAAATTAAGAGCAATGACGAAATAAATATTAAAAAACCTATTACTGTTTCATTTATCGCCTCAAGACACTAAGAAATCCTAAATTGGTGACCCCGACGTGATTCTACGAAGAAAAAATGTCGAAAGATTTTGAAGCCACGAGTGAAGCGCCGCGGTTAACGCTGCCTGAAGAGGACATTGAAGTGATCTCCGTCAAATCCCGGATACCTCCATTTTGGCGAGACAAAGCTAGACTATGGTTCGCTCAATTCGAAACCATGGTGTCTAATCAAAAAAAACTCGGCGAAGAAGCGAAGTTTGGACTTGCTGTGGCACAACTTGACAAGGCGGATGTCGAACAAATTAGCGACATCATATTATCATCGGCCAGAACGGGAAGATACGAGGCGCTCAAAACAAGATTATTGTCCGTGTACGAGGAGTCGGAGAATAAACAGCTGCAGAAACTGCTCAACGAGGTTGAACTAGGCGACCAGCGTCCTTCCCAGCTGCTACGTCGTATGCGCGAACTGGCCCGTGACAAGATGCCCGACGAAACCCTCCGAATGTTGTGGATGAGCCACCTACCCTCTTCAACGAGAGCAGTATTGGCGGTCAGCGAAGAATCCAAATTAGACTCGCTAGCGGCAATGGCAGACAAGATGGGTGAGCAGGCGAAAGACGTCAACTCCGTGTGTTCCTGCGGTCACGCTAGCGCCGCGTCACAATCGTCGACGTTATCGCCTAACGACAGAATTTTGAACATGATCGAGGCACTTACGAAGGAAGTCGCTGCTTTGAAGATGGACAGATCGCGAAACTACCATCGTGGGCCGCAGCGAGGCAGATACAAATCAAGATCTCGTTCCAAGTCCGCGAATCGTGACACATCGATTTGCTATTTTCATCGCAAGTTTGGCAAGGAGGCGTATCGCTGCCGAAAGCCCTGCAACTTTACGAGCCAGGGAAACTAGTTTCGACTTTAGCTGCGACGGGAGCCGAAGTCAACGACATAACTCAGTACCGTCTATTCGTGAAGGAATTGGGAACTGGTCTGCACTTCCTCATCGACACCGGCGCCAACGTGTCAGTATTGCCCGTCAAGAGGGTACGCAAAGAAAAATCAACGCCGACCGAATACCTCTACGCTGCTAACGGTTCACGAATACCCTCCTATGGTGAACGCACTATGACGTTGAATATTGGACTACGTCGACCGTTTATGTGCAATTTCGTCGTCGCCGAAGTGACGAGACCGATATTGGGAGCCGACTTTCTACATAAACACCAACTCACAGTAGACATTCACGCAAGAAGATTGATAGACAAGAAAACAGGCCTTTCCGTTGTCGGCTACGTTACGTCTACTTCAGACTCCAGCATCAACACCGTAGATGACCAGCAGCCCTACCATGACCTGCTCGCAAAGTACCCAGACATCACAAGACCATCCCTGAAGCTCTGTCACAGCGAAGTGGAACACCACATTCAAACCACCGCGGTGGTTTGAATGTGGTGTTCCACTTCGCTGTGACAGAGCTTCAGGCGGTGCACCGGCCCGCCGTTATACGCGAAAGCACGTCCGCTGCCACCGCACAAGTATAAGGCAGCTATGGCAGAATTCGACGCGATGATTGAGCAAGGTATTTGTCGGCCATCGAAGAGTCCTTGGGCCAGCCCACTACACCTTGTCCTCAAGAAAGACGGCAAATACAGAACCTGTGGTGATTATCGTCGTCTCAATGCGGTGACCATACCAGATCGATACCCTATACCAAGGTTACACGATTTCACCTACAACTTGCTGGGAAAGAAATACTTCTCCATAATAGACATGAAGAAAGCCTACTATCAAGTAAGAACGCGTGAAGAAGATATTCAGAAGACTGCCGTTATTACTCCTTTTGGGCTCTATGATTTCCCAAGGATGTGTTTTGGTTTGCGGAACGCTGGGCAAACGTTTCAACGACATATCGACAACGTTCTACGGGGACTGCCTGTCTTTCCATTTGTCGATGACATTTTACTGGCGTCGGCAACTAAAGAAGAGCACAGAAGAGAGCTAGAAGAAGTGTTCAGAAGGCTTAACGACCATGGGTTACAACTGAATGTAGCCAAGTGCATTTTTGGCCAACAATCACTCAACTTTTTGGGCTACACTATATCCTCCGAAGGTATTAAGCCAACTGATGAGAAGATCGAAGCCATTCAATCATACCCGCGTCCAGAAACAGTTCAACAACTACGTCGATTCTTGGGAATGATAAATTTTTATCGTGAAAACATCCCACACGCCGCTGAGTATCACAAAGAGCTGAATATCTACCTTAAAGATTCGAAAAAAAACGACAAGACGAAGATTATGTGGAGTGAAGCAGCTATACAAGCGTTTGAAAAGTGCAAGGACGACATCGCCAATGCTGTATTGTTGTCATACCCATCATCAACCCTACCTTTCGTGCTTATGACCGACGCATCAGACACATGCGCGGGGGCGGTACTCCAACAAAAAATTCAAGGCCGGTGGCGACCGCTCGGTTTCTATTCAAAGAAGTTCAACGACGCTCAGAAAAAATACAGCACGTATGACAGGGAGCTTCTGTCCATTTACATGGCAGTACGTCACTTTCGCCGGATGATAGAAGGCCGTGACGTCACCATATTGACGGACCACAAACCCCTCATCACTGCGCTGCGAGCGAACTACAAAGACGAAACCCCGAGGCGCACAAGATATTTAGAATACATCAGCCAGTTCGTCACCGATATCAAGCACGTATCAGGCAAAGATAACTGTGTCGCCGACGCCATGTCTCGAGTGGACACGATCTCATGCCCATCGCCGATAAATTACGACGAGTTAGCAAAGTCTCAAAAACAAGATGAAGACCTCAAACAACTCATGAATAACAACCGTTATTCATTCAAGCGAGTAGCACTGCCCGGCTCAAGTACCCGAGTCATATGCGAGATGTCAACAAAATATCCTCGCCCGTTCTTACCGCCGCAGTACCGAAAGCAAGCCTATCAAGCCATACACGACCTTAATCACCCCGGCGTAAGAGCGACGAGACGATTAATAACTTCACGTTATTTCTGGATGTCTATGAAGAAAGATGTCACAGACTGGGCGAGAGCTTGCGACCAATGCCAGCGAGTGAAAATTCATCGCCACACGAAGGCACCAGTATCCAGTTTCACACCAGTTGATCGCTTAAGTCACCTACACATTGACATAGTCGGTCCCTTACCAATGTCAAACAACTGCCGTTACATACTCACCATGATCGACAGAGCAACGAAGTGGCCCGAAGCTCAACCAATCGAAGAAATAACGGCAGAAAAAGTCGCAAATACATTGTATGAAATATGGATAGCAAGATTCGGTTGCCCCGCGACCATAACAACGGACCGCGGCAGACAATTCGAGTCCGAATTGTTTAATAAGTTGATGTGTCGCATGGGAATACAGCGCATACGAACTACGGCGTACCACCCGCAATCGAACGGTTTGGTGGAACGCTGGCACCGCACACTCAAAGCGTCACTCGCCGCAAGATTGAATACGACGAACTGGACGCACGAGTTACCCACCGTACTACTAGGTCTACGCGCCGCATACAAGTCGGACATTGGCGCCAGTACCGCGGAATTATTGTACGGTCAAACACTACGCCTGCCCGGTGAATTCTACGGCGAAGCAACCCCAACATGCAACACGTCATCGCACTTTATGAATAAACTAAGCGAAGCATTGAAAAAAGCACAGGTGCAGCGCGAGTCAAACAAAAGGACAGCTGTTTTCATTCACGACGATCTGCATAGATGCACACACGTTTACGTACGCAACGACGCTGTGTGCAAACCGTTGACACCTACCTATAACGGTCCGTACCGCGTCATCGATCGCAGAGATAAGCACTTCACCGTACAGTTGGAGAACAGAAGTTCGAATATATCCATAGACCGGTTGAAGCCCGCATACCAGTACAACGAGGAGCAAGCTGATGAAGCACCCGTCACCCACAGCTACGTCACTAGATCCGGTAGAACATCAAAGCCGACCATACGCTTCGCTGAGGGGGGAATACTGTAGCGACCTACAAAACATGAAGCGCATCACACGTCCGGCCGCCGTCAGAGCGCGCCGCGCACTGAGGAGCCCGAGCGAGGCGCAGTATTTATGTTACGCGCCAGCGACGCCCTGCGCCTGCGCTGACATCGAACGGCACGCGCGCGACGCGCGCGCGCCGCGCCAAGTGAACGTGCTCCCCGCGTTGTGGTTTGTTTGAGACTGACGAGCGCGCGCCGGCGCGCGTTTTTATATGTGGCATGTGTTTATATACTCCCGGGCCAATTTACGTCACAAATGCCGAAATATCGCGATTGGTCAAAATAGAATGTTAGTTCCTTAGCCTAGAACAACTAGTATGTATTATATGTAAATAAATTAAGAGCAATGACGAAATAAATATTAAAAAACCTATTACTGTTTCATTTATCGCCTCAAGACACTAAGAAATCCTAAAATAACATAATTATTAAGTCAAATGACCAACTAAACAACAATGCAATATGCGATACGTAAAACGAATTAATCAACATATTACTTAGTGATTAAAACATCCTTCAACTATATCATTAGAACAAATACCGAAATCGGCGTTTCCATTTCTTCATTCAGCTTTAAATTCCTGAAATTCATTATACATTTTCTACTTTGAAAAATAAATATTGGTAAAAAAATATTTTCGTAAGGCTTGAGCTGAGAGTTCTTAAGCTGCTCTAGTCGTATTAGTCATAGCGTGGTGTTATATAGCGTATAGCTTTCCTCGATAAATGGGCTATCTAACAGTAAAATATTTTTTCATTTCGGACCAGTAGTTCCTGAGATTATCGCGTAAGTATAGATAACTTAGCTTAAAGTGGGATTCATACCTCATCGATAAGTCTCCTGCCAGTAGTATCCATGTCCCACCCGACGAGCGCATACTTGCCGGGCGGCAGCCCTGCGGGCTTCTCAGCCAACGCGGGAGGCAGCTCCGCAGTCGTATCCAACTCTGCTCCATTCACCTTCACTTCGGACACCATTGCCATGTAATCTACGTCGCGCTGTAGAACATATTAGACTTAGATAGATGATAGGAATGAAGGCATTGTCAGTAGTGGATCCAGGGGGAAGGAGCCAATGGGGCTGAAGCCAAAAAGTACCACGGTCTGCAAAAGTAGGTACTATAGTCTTCCTTGCATAGTTTTTGATAGTTTAAATTTTGGCGGACTACTACCGTGAAAATAGTAGACAAAAATTGAAGTTTAACAGAGTGATTTATAAAAGTTTATTATCAGCTAGCTGTGCCCGCGACTTCTCCCGCGTAATATTGCAGTGCTGCTCACTCCCTATAGAAGTAAGTTAGCGTGATGATAAAGTAGGCTAAGTTACTCCTCACATGATCAGCTGGTTGACAGTGAGTCTCGTCATCCAGCCGTTTGAAAAACTGTTTTTTGTTATAAGTAACATAATATACTTTCAAGCATTTATTAAAAAAACTGTTATTTTGACATTATAAACAGATACTTTGTACACAAAGTATGTCTATCTACAGATAGACATGTCTTTCAGTTCGTAGTACCTACATACTGGATGCCTAAACGAAGTTTCGATCAAAAATGAGGTGGTAATATACAAAGCCAGAAACACCAATTTAATACACTCGTTCCAGTCAATCTTCCATGGGTTAAAACTTCTTGTGCTTATCCAAAAAATAATTAGAACAGTTCCCGTAAACTTAAGAAATTTAAGTAAACGAAAATTCATGAATTTCGTTTTAAAGATGAAGAGAGAGTAGGCCTACTGGGGTATGCTAATGTTCGAATTGGCTACGTTAACGACAGATATATATATACTAGCTGTCCCGCGCAACTTCGCATGCGTAAATTTTCCCCGTTTTTGCAACATTTCTCTATATAGCCTATAGCCTTCCTCGATAAATGGGCTATCCAACAAAAAAAGAATTATGAAAATCGGTCAATTACTTTGGAGTTTATTCGTTACATACAAAAATACAAATCTTTCTTCTTTATAATATTAGTGTAGATTTAAATATACTATAAAAGTTATAAGATATAATTAATTGATCTAACTTCGATGATGTGGAATGTGTAGGTATATAGGTTGCCTTCCGTACTATCAGTATTCTGTGATTTTGATAAGTTCGAAACGGTAAATAGACTAATTTTGATTCAAAAGTTCTGTTAAAATATACAATGCAGGATATTAACAGGATATTAATTGTCGTGTGGAAAAAGACTTCAAACATTACGTGACCGAACACTAAACTCACTACTCATAATGACTTAACATGATTAGGTATATCACTACACTAAAAATATGTGTTAGTCATTCATAGCAGGATAATAACTAAAATTTATAACAGTGGACATTTGTAAATGGTCATCAGATATTTTATAAGCTATTTTTGAATGTTTTTTCTTGCTTGTAAGTTTCCCAAATAGTTGTAAAATAAAATAAAATACTTATAAATCGATTTACGGCTGGTCTTTATAATCTAACTATCGATGGATTTGGCTACTAGAGGTATATATTTGACATAAGGTCCATACAAAATATGTCAAACTTCTGCCTCTACTAGCCAAATCCATCGATATATTGATTATTGAGACTGGCTGTTAGATGTAATATAATATTTCGAAGAATAATGCTCTCCTAATCGATGTCGGTTACGTCGGTCAATCTCATTAGAGCTAGTAGCCAACTACGCAGGATATATAATAGTGCACAAGAGGACTCTCTAGTAGTCCAATGGGACTGTAATCCAGCACGACCGAAAAGAGATTGAGCGCAGAACTGACGGCTTTACGTGCTGTCAGAGGCACAGAGGGATGTAACATTTATCTAAAATAGTACCAATCTTGCAAGATTAAAATCTGTTTGTCACCTGCCCAAGCTTTGCGAGTGCAGAGAGAGATAAGTATCAAACTTTATGAAATACTGAGCTCTTTGGGACGTAACTGTAGTCCTTTTTTCAAAAGCAAAAGCGCAAACAAGTTCCCTGATTGATTAAAGTAAACCATAGCCTATGGAAGTATAGATGTAAGCAACACCAGGGGGCTAAGGTATCATTGGCATGTTACTTAAAGGTGACCGTTTTTAAAATATTACATGTCATATATTAAACAATGTGCATTAGAATCAGTTCAAGGAATTTGGCATGGAGGGTTGCTTTCGAGCCCTTTAGCATGGGGCTTTACAAACATACAATTCATAGACAAAGTACACCCAGACTCTGAACAACAATTTATGGATCACACAAAGTGGTGTCCCATGTGGGAATCGAACCCACAACCTCTGGCTTAGCATGTGAATAAGGCTGCTCAATTTAAAAGAAAGCAGCAGTATCTTACCTCTTTATTGGCAGTCTGTAAATTCTCTTCCTAATTCACTAACTAAAGCACAACATCAGAACATGTACAAACTAATCAAAGCACTGACTACTTATAAGAACATTGTGCTGTGTACAAAGTACCCTTTTGTTCTAAGTTGAAATTGTTTTGTGGCAAATTGTTTACGAACGTTAGGGTACCTACTATCTTATCAGATTAAAGTTGATGTCATCAAAATACAGATAGTGTAGCAAGTTGAATGACTTTTGAATATAGAGTTGTTTTTTTACCATAAATGTGGCAAGTAATCGTATGGCGTATGGTACATATTCATTGACAGGGATTTACCCTTAACATTGGAAAATTAAATAAGTGTGTTTTTTAGACTCCATTTTTAATATAATGATTTTACTTTCACTCCTAGAATATTTATTTAATCTAAAACAATACAAAATGGTAAAAATACCTGTTGTATTGTTCTTTGGTAGAAGGTAAAAATGGTATGACAAGATTAGAAGGGTAGCTTGAACTGGCTCACTGAATTCAAAGACAGATTAAAATGGGAAACTCTACAGGAAGTCTGTATCACAAAGGACACGCTTTTGGGTTTTTTTTTATTGGTTGGCTGTTGAATATTGGCATTGAACTCGCTATTGTGAGGTTTTGTTGAATCCTATTTAATATCCTACCAATGTGAACCAACTACTAAAATAGGTAATTTTGTGGATTGCCTGTAATGTAATACCCAAAACCCCACATTGTAGGTTTAGGTTTAAGACATCTCAATAAGAATTACAATGCAATTTCACTTAACTTGAGAACATGATTATTTAACACCAAGAACTTACTTATGAGCATTCTTAATAAGAATGATAGGTAGTAAAATAATATTATAACAAGATGTTTTTCAAAATACCCTCACAAACTCGAGCATATACACAAATGGTAAAAAATTGCCAGGTAATAAAAAAAAACTTTTAACTAATAAATCAGATTGTACAACAGGCAGCTTAAGTTGACTTGTTGGATAAAATGCATTTATTTGTTAAAGTAACTCAACATTCTATATACAGGTTTTAAGCCACAATGGATTCAATTGAAAGACTTACACTGGCCACGAGTTTTTATTGCCTGTTCTTTTCTCGGGCTTTACCTATTGTTTGCGAACAGGCATTACCAGTAAATGTAGAATCGACTTTTCACAAGTGTAGTATTTTGCTTCCTAAGTGAATAAATGATTTTTATTATTATTATTATTATTATTATTATTAATTCATTTCAAACCTGTGAAGGGAGCCCATTCACAGGTGGATTGAGGGTTGGCAGGAACAGGTTGACACTGGTCATTTAGAAGTTTTATGAGGGTTAATTAATTAATATAATAAAAATATCTTGGGACACACAATGCTATCTGATCCCAAACTAAGCAGAGCTTGTACTGTGGAAACCAGACAACTGATAAACATACTTAAATATTTCTGAATACATACTTATTATAGATAAATAACACCAAGATAGAATAAACCATCATGTTCATCAAACCCACAACCTACGGCTTAGCAGTCAGTCGCTAACCATTATACCAACAGGCCAGTCATAAATTGCATGTTGAGGTTTACAGGCTAGGTTGCCAGAAATTAGAAAAAATAAAAAAGGTTGGTACCTACTTCAAGTCATAAATGCATAGTATTACACAATGCAGTCTATTTGTAGTCATGTTTTGAGGGTGTAATCAGTAGTTATGATACTATGTAGGTTACCACAAAACAAAGTATAGAAGGTATTTTAACACCAATATTCTAAAAAAACCCAACAATTTCTATTTAACATAAATATTTAATTTTAGCAAATCATTTCAGCACGTTAATGATGATAATAATCTTGGGACAACTCACTCAATGCTATCTGATCCCAAACTAAGCAGAGCTTGTAATCTGGAATCCAGACAACTCATTACTAAATACATACATAATATAGGTAAATAACACCCAGACAGAATAAACCATCATGCTCATCACACAAACTTTTATTCTGGGTTTGGATCGAACCCATAAGTGCAACCTCCAGCTTAGCAGTCAGGGTCACTAACCACTAGCCCAAGTTTTATAATAATATAAATAAACATATGAAATTGAGACAGATCATAACAAATAAACATGGTTGGCAACAATTTACTTTTTCAGAATGTTATTAGAGATCATGTGGTCATTATAGGTATTTGCAATTATGTATAAAACTTGTACTTGACTATTATTTATTATGTTTAGTGTTATGAACTAATTTTTATCTGTTTTACCTACCTACAATGATAAATACTGTCTGATAATATTAGCTACCTACATTATTACGAGTTATTAATGATTATAAATATGAAAAGAACGTGTATGAATTCAAAATATCTACATGACCGGAATAAAGACGGCACTGTATATGAACAAAAATAGGTTGGGCAGGTTATTTCAAACAGTTTTGCCAACCGGTCTACCTACTAAAAGACAAGTTATTTCAATAAAATTGAACAGAGGCGTATGTTATTGTTTAAAACTTCCCAGTATCGCGGCTTAGCCAAAATACCGGCGCCCAAAAATAATCGATCATGTGAAAACAAAATAATTACGCCGCACAAATACTGCAGCACCAGAAGTATACACCATAAAAATATATTCCTACATGCTCCGTATCCTTGTTATACTCATACATTATTCTTTTTGATCCCTAAAATAAACGTAAAATTAGGAAAAATTATAATACAGGACACGTGGCGGTCGTATTCTAGAGACATTTTGCCCCACCCCAGCACGTCAAAATAATTTTAAATTTATACTTACAACCTAAAAGGAGTGATGATTGGATGTTTTCAAACAATATTTGTTTACAGGAGACTTTTTGCGACGTCCCGCTAACACTGCAAAGTAAAATAATTTGGTAAAAATATCACAAAATCTCAGCACGTGTGCGGCAAATGGCAAACCGCAATAGTCAGTGATGTTAGAAATAAACTAAACATAATTATCGACTAAATAGTAGATAAGTACCGATGTTATTGTTACTATTTAGTTTGAACTTGATTCTAGAACTTTAATTATTTACCATATATTAAGATTCAAGTCTTTCGCTAAACAAAACCACTTCTAAGTTTTCTTGTAATGTAATCAATAAATTTTGACAACCAATAATTATGATTTTTTTATTGAAAAAAAAAAACAAAAATTAATATCCACTGTTTTTTTATTATCCATTGACCTTATGAATTTAAATGACACAAGAACAATGCGGCATATCAAAATCAAATCGATTTTTACAACGAAAACGTCACTTCATCATCTTTTTTTAAAAGGGGGGAAAAACTGAAAAAAATCTAAAAAAAATCCTATGGCCCCAGACGTCCAGTTTCGTGATTAAGATTCCTGATCAGAAATTTAGATTCGGAACTCCATGGGACTAGAGCAGACGTCTGCTGTTTTGTATTTATACATTTTATTTTTTGTTATATTAAGTCACCTGATCAGAATGTCTTCTATCACGTGTTTTCTCTCAAATTAGTGATTATCATATTTAAGGGGCAAGCTGCTGGCGTCTTGGCAGTGCATTGATGGCTGGAGAGACAGAAAGGTAATTACAGCACGCACAATGAAATAACCACTTGTCTACATGTCTTTACCAAAACATAAATAATAATAAAAACATAAATTAAAAATGTAGGCACATGTACCGGACGGCCGCTTTTTCATAGCATTTAAATTTAGTCGGTTAATGTTTATATAGAGGTTATGGTGGGCTTTTTAATGTTATTATGTAAACGGAAGCATAATTTCAGCTGAAATTTTGTATACATGTATTAGATAAAAGTCACTGAAACGTAATACTAATAATTTAACCGTTATCGTTGATAAGAAGTTAATCTTCAGTTCAAAATAACTTAGCCAGTTGTAACAGAATATTCGTTTTAAATCATGAATGGATTGAAGTAGAATTATGATTTTTGTCAGATTATGAGAATAAATGAGAGGTTTAAACAAAAACCATCACTGTGTTTCTAGGTGATCTAGTTTGAAAACTAAAAGCTTATTTCATAAAAAAAAAAATCATTAAGCAATTTGCGAGATCTAACCATCAGCAAAACGTTACTCCAGCAAAAACTCAATTAACATGAAACCATACGATGCACAAATTTAGTTTTTGCATGCACATTTCGCACAAATTAAAAGCTCCACTTATTTTATATCCCGAAAGGTCCATTGCGAAAAAAAAACACCTGGAGTAACGTTACTCCATCAGAATCTATTTTCATTCACGCACGCACAAATTTAAAAAGTTGCGCACATTTCAACGACATGTTGCACCGAAAATCTTTATCATTCATATCCTGAAAGGAAATAACATTCTGCTGGGGTAACACACATAGGATCTACCTAAAAAAGTTTTAAAATGGTTTTGCGTTAGCGATTGTCAATCATATTATCGAGCCGTTTAAAATTAATTGAGTCGATCAAAATACATCAACCAATTGAGCAAAATAATAATTTGCACATCACTACTGTGACAGAGAGAAATACAATCTGTCATTTTAATAAGACTTGACATAAAGGTCTAAGCGACCAGGTCATCAAAATAAAAAAAACAATCATTTGTGGTCATTTGTCAAGTGTCAAGTCTGTCAAAGCTGTCAACAAGCGTCGCCACTGTCAAAAGCGGTCAATAGCAGTAAAAATAATGCTTAATTTTCCTGTACATTTTAAATAAATTAATAAAAATGACTGATAATGTGGAATATTATCGAAATCAAATCTCTTTAGCCAGAACTGAAATTAAAAATTTGAGGTATGTCGCATTTCATTGTTATTTTAATTGATCTTTTATGAAAATAATCCAAACAATTGTTCATTTTATTGTAGGCAGCAGATTTCTTCATTAAAACATGAACATTTAAAGGAAATAAAGTATATAAAAAATACTATAGAGAGATTTCAATGTTCTAGTTGTGGTGATACAGGTGTGTAATGCACATAATTGATTTTTGATCATTATTGATGCAATTTTATGGTTGCATGGGCTTGTAGATCATTTTAAGTTTATGTTAGTGGGATCTTATGATAATTTTGTTTGTCTCTATGCAGTTGTTACGCTAGAAAAACTGTTTCCACACTTATTACTGATCTTGTTAATAGTTGTTGCTAGTTTGAATTAAAAAAACTTTTATTACTATTTTTTGACTTGTGCATTTAAAGCTTTGCAGAAAATTACAAATTTATTTTCATTTTAAGCTTAGCCTTTAGTTTATAAGTATAATTGAGATGTACAAAAGAAGTGGCACAGAACAATACAATATCAATTTATAACCATGTTGATACCTATATTTTCAAATTTAAAAAACTGATTGGTATGCTTGTTGTGGTTTGTTACCCTGAGTATTAAGCCCAAAGATTCTGGATTCAATTTCCACCTGTTATACATTTTTCATATAATGAGCTCAATTATTTGGTCTGTGTCTGTATGTAATTTATTCATTTATTAATCCCTTCATTATTATAAAATACAATTCATTATTTTTTTTTATGTATTAGCATGTTTATCAGCCATCTGGCTGTCATAGTGTAGTTTATGCTTAGTTCAGGTTGGTCATCAGAATACAAAATATTTATGCAATTTACAGCATCATCATTATCAGCTAATCACAATGGAGGAGACACAATATCTCCGGTTGAGAGTGATTGCATCTCATATCGGCCCATAGGAGTGATAGAAACAACGTTTCAGAACAAACGGGGGGTACCGAGACAACCTACAGTGTTGACTAAAGCTAGGGGTGTTGTTGTCATAGATCCTAATGTGTTTAATAACCCTGAACATGCTTTGAGTGGGCTACAGGAGTTCTCTCATATGTGGTTAGTATGAAACTAATCTATTAACTTTTTGAGTCCTATCATAATTAGTTTTAATGCTTGGTGCCACCCTCTGTCATATTTACATGATTAGAAATCTAAGTTGATGTATTGTTTTTAAGTCAAAAGATAAAGCATGCAAGCACCTATGTACACCATGTCGCCAGCTAAGTTTACGTGTCATATGTTGGTGCGTAAGCGACGCACAACTCGAATTTAGGTATTGGAGAAGATGAAGGAGACGAGCGGGGAACGGGGGCACTGCGCTGAACTACATCCAAATACAACTTCACAAACGCAAATTTAATTGGCGCGAATTGTAAACTACAACCTTGTTAGAATGCACATCCAAGATTGAATTAAGAATGGCCTTTAGCTGATAAAGGCCTCCCATCTTCTGGAAAATGACATCTATTAATAAAAGTTTTTCACCCTTGCTGCTAAACACTAACAGATTCATTTATTATGGTGTATCATACAAACACATATTGCATTCTTCAAATTACAAACTAATCATACACAAATCTAATTCTTCAAATTGTAAATTGCAATAACTTATTACCTTGGATATAATTTCAGGATAGTATTCCACTTCCATGCGACAGAGAGTACAAACGTGCCAGCTAAAGTGGCACCCCCTAGGCTCGGTGGTGAGAGACGTGGCGTGTTTTCTACCAGGTCACCGCATCGGCCCTGTCCTATAGGATTGTCTCTTGTAAAGATTCAGAGTATTGAAGGTAAATCAATAAATAATAATAACTATAAGGGCTAGTTCCAACTCCACCTTAGGTTGGTTTCTCTCACGCTGATCGTCGGCGCCGACTGACTGACGCTGTATGTAATTAAATGTAACGTTTCTGAGTGACGCTGAGCGATCAGCGCTGACATGCGTCGGCTCCTCATACTCGTACATAGTGTGCGTCAGCGCCGACGATCAGCTTCAAAGGAAAACCAGCCTTAAGGTGGGATAGTTAATAGTGCGAAGTTATTACTCACCTATCATTATAAGTTGTGTCCGAAGATGTAACATGGATATGAAAATTGTGTCAAAATAGATACTAACATAGCATGACGATGAGTTACTAACACAATATGAATTTGTAATATGTTCAAAATAAAACATTATTTTTCATTGTATATCCTGTGGTGCCTTATCCAATAGATTTTTTTTTATTATAGCCTTTTATTTATCATTCCATACGTAAATTTTATAACACTATAACTATATTCTATTCATTTTTCAATCTATACTTATATTATAAAGCCAAAGAGTTTGTTTGTTTGTTTGAACGCGCTAATCTCAGGAACTACTGGTCTAAATTGAAAAAATATTTTTCTGTTGGGTACCCCATTTATCTCGGAAGGCTGTAGGCTATATAATATCACGCTACGACCAAGAGGAGCGGAGCAGCAATGAAAAACTTCGATAAATGGGCTATCAACAGATTTTTTTTTTCAATTCGAACCATTAGTTCCTGAAATTACCGCGTTCAAACAAGTAAACACTCTTCAGCTTTATAATATTAGTACAGATTGTATATCTCTTATGGGGCGTCTAATCGGCCATTTTTTACGGCAATCTGTGGCAACAAAATTGCTCGGCCAATAATGGCAATATGTCTGCAATTGTATGGCGCATGATCCAGTCTCCTAAACGGGCAACACAATCCGGCAACAATACAATAGTCAGCGACTGAAACAACAACAATATTGACCGGGCAACATTGCGAAAAATCGATCGGTCGTCCGGTAAACATCAAATCAATATTGGAGAGTACTGCCATGTTGCCGGCCACAGCATTGCCGCCACAAATTGCCGTACAAAATGTCGTGTTTAGACGGCCCTCTATAGTACAATATACTTATATTTTACTAGTTGTCCCGGCGAACTTATTTATTTTTTCGCTATTTTCTTATTTATTTTCATAAGAATCTTTTACTATTTAAAAAAAAAAACTGCCTGCTTAGAAAAAGATGGAAACAAGATAACCTAGAATCATGCAGTCGGGGCCATTTTATTAGGTTCACTGGGATTCATTAATGCATGCGGGTATTTCAATTTTTTTTAAATTTATTTTTTATTTAATACTTTTTAGTTGTTGTAAGATGCAATAATTGTAATTATTAAAATTTAGGTAAATGTTTTATTTATTTTATTTAAAAAAAAAGATATTTAGCAATGTGGGATTGAGTCCCAAATTGAAAATGGTTGGTAACTAACTTTAAATCGTTATAATAATATATCCTAAACGGTCATTCTAAGTGAAGAATGTTAGAATAATTTGGAAATTTCATCATGATTTTATAATACCTTTACATTGATACCACATGACATAGTTTGTTGACTTTATATTTTTTCTCTATCTCAATATGGTGTCTAGCTGTCGCCATTTTTAATTTTGATTGCTGCTATGTCTTCAGTGACAATCGCAAGATTCGCGGTCAACGCGTTTAGCCTGTATAGTGCCACAAAGGAATACATACATAGGCTGTTAAACACATTACCCTCCTTTGCGTCATGAAGTTAGGTAAAAAAAGAATGAATGAAATCGGTAGTCTTTTTCTAGTTATCTCGTGACCATAGGGATTCATTCATCTATATTAATATTAAAAAGCTGAAGAGTTTGTTTGTTTGAACGCGGCAATCTCAGGAACAATTGAGCCGAATTATAAAATTCACTGTTAGATAGCCCATTTATCGAGGAAGGCTATAATAGCGCAGATTGCGCAGACCAAGTTGCGCGGGACAGCTAGTATATAGAATAAAGATATAACTTGAATCAAGGGGCTGGGGCCCTCCCCTCGATAGCTGGATTCGGGGGTGTTCAACCTACCCACCCCCATCGAAACCCTAGTTAGATTGGACTGAATCCCCTCGAAAATATAATCGTTATCCAATCGCCTGTACAGTTTTTAGTAACAAGAATATGGATATGTAAACTATTCTGTTTAATTTTCAGGTAATAAAATATACTTCTTGGGTGTTGACATGGTGAACGGTACACCTGTGCTCGACATAAAGCCGTACATTCCTCAGTACGACTACCCTGCGCAAGAGTTGGAGTCTGCTATGTCGTCGTTAGAGCGTCCGCCGACAGAGGGCATTAGTGATGTCACTGAGATCGCCAATCTTCAAATAGGTGACGATGCTGATGTGAGGTGAGTGAAATAAATGGGGTATTTAGTTTAGTTGGTTTTTAACCAGTATGATAACTAAAAACGTAATTATGTTCTCTGTATAAGCGGCGGTAGCCTAATGGCTAAGGCATCGGTCTCGCAATCGTGAGGTCGCGGGTTCGAATCCTACACATTATACTACTGACGTGAACCCACTCCTAATACAAGCCATTGAGCTTAGCTGGAGGGGTTAACAGGATTGCTAGTAATGTGGGACCAAAATCCCACATTGCTAGTTATCTTTAAACAAAAAAAAAAGATCAGGCTCTTTTCCAAAAAAAAATTTTGTGAAGTTAACTTACGTTACCACAAATGGTACTTAAAAAATAATAATAAAAGTCGTTGATATATTGATTAATCGACGCAGAGAAGACGACAGTGTCGCGAACTAACAGTGGTTAAAAAAAACTGTTTTATTCTACATTTCTCTTAACAAAGACTCAAATTTTTAGGCCCATCTGCTTCTGTTACAGCAACTCCCAGTGATTTCAGGCAATAAACTCATCATTATAAAAGACTGGATTAAATGCTTCAATGCATTCTATAACAATGGAAAAATACCTGACTTTATGGTTAATCAATTAGAATGTCGAAACTCGCGTAAAATTAAATTATATCGTCACGAATCCTGTGACTTATGAAAGAGATAGTGAATCATTAACGGCCGGTCTCAATAATCTAACTATCGATGGATTTGGCTACTAGAGGTATATATTTGACATAAGTAGACAATATAATACATCTAGTAGACAAATCCATCGATAGGTATCATGCGTTTCAAATGAGAAGATAATCGCGATTGCGTCAACTTCACTCTGTACTTGTCAAAATTGTATCGCTAGCAACAAAAACTCCCAAGTCAGGTAAAGTACGTATGTGTATGGTAACGGAACGGACGTAATATTTATTTTCTTTGAACTATGTACCTAACATTTTTCTTTATTATAATATTATTAGTATTCGTTATTATTTATTAAACACCAAACAGAAATAAGTAAATAGGCAAAATATAAGAGTATTCTACAATTTGGTGGTATCCACCTGATATTTTTTTAGCTAAAACATTAAATATAATAATAAATAGTAAAATACAGTGCTTATTTATAGTTCATTAGAGTAGGTAGGTTCTTCTGTGTAATACTATTGACACCTTTTTACGAATCATTTTTTTGCTGACCTTACGTCATACAATAAAGTTGCAGACGTAATGCGAATCAAAATGTCATCATGACAGTTATCAACTCATTTGAAACGCATAGTAGATTATTCAGACCGGTAAGTCATCTGTGTGCCTTATTGTTTGACACAACTATAATTATTAACTTACATTTCCAGGCAATCAACCAACCCGATTGACTTAGAAACATGTAGCCCACTGTCCCGCTCCCCATTCGAAGATGAACCTTCACCAGAACAGTCAAGCAACGTCCCCACGATAGCACCATCACCAGAATCTCCTCCAAGCGTTGACTTATTAGACAGAAACTATAGAACACCTGCTATAAGGCGCCCAGACACCGAAAGGGGTGCGCCCGATGGCCAAGAAAGATATACTCCCCCTCAATCAGCACATCTAACGAGCATATCACATGATGGTATCCGAGTAGCCCCTTGGATAACAAATTCTCCAGCTCAAACATTTGAGGTGAGATTCACCGATGATGCTCTAAACCGTTTAAATGATTTGATAGGAGATAGAGCTCAAGCGTTCAAAGCAAATATAGAATGCTTGTTATCTGAAGACCCCAGGTCTAATTATGTGAGAACGAGGTATCCAGATCATGAGTACAGTTGTGTGTTAGAAGATTTGTCAATAAGTTGTGTTTTTGATTGTAATTCATCAGTGTGTACGATTGTAGCGGTGAGGAATGCTGAAGATTTACAGACATAGTGTAGATATTTGCATAGAGTTTGGACTGCGTGAGCGCAACTACGCGTGGAATAAAAGTTATTAAAATATAACAGGTGGTGGTTATAAAATGTTACGTTGAGTATATTTAGTTGAGGTTATGTTTTCGCGCCTATCTTGTACATATACATAGTATGTAATATTCTTTACAAGACGGATTTATAGAAATATGTCTTGACAGCCCAAGTGTTCTTAGCAGTGGTCTCAAAATGCGAAATCGTTAGATTCGTCAAGTAAAATCAGCATATTTATTTTATAGAAAATAATGAGATTTTTTATTTCGTTTTGTTCTCGCGATTGTCCTCGGTTTATTGTCTGACAATTTGCTGAAGAGAACCTTTAAGTAATTGAAGAAAATGATTCTAATCCTAATTCTTATTTATAAGCAACCAAATTTGCTCGGGGAATTCCCTAAAACGGTAGTTGTTGGACACAAGGCTATCTCCAAAATATATGGTTATTGATAGGTAACTATGTATTTTGGGGGATAATTCGATCGATAAATCGACGTGCGTGCAATAACACATACAGGGTTACCTATATCTGTTATTGCACGCAAAAAAGGACGCGAAGGATTTAACGTTAAATATATACAAATAGGGATAATAACTTAGACCTGTTTAGATTTTCGGTTAAAAAAATCGGAAGAATATTCTTGCATTCTTAGAAATCGTATAAAAGTCGCTTCATTTCGGTAGGACATGTTGCGTCATAACGGTAGAAATACCGAAAAATCGGTAGTTTCGAGACCACTGGTTACGTACACGCTATGGCGGCTGTGAGCTGTCAAACTAAAGAAATGTGGGAAAAAAAGTTTTCTTAGGCTCAATTTATACCGCCGCGGAATGGAACGGAATGGAAGTTTTTGTACATCGCATAATGAACTTTATGTCAAGTGTATAACAAACAAACTAACTACGAGCCTAAAAAAAGTCGCGCGCCTTCCGCGGAATCCTCGCGCATTCTCGAGAATTCTCCGGTACCGTCTGTGGAATCCGCGGGAAGTGGCGCGAACGGGGGAAGTCGTCACAGTAGTGCGAAGCGTCTACGAAAACAACTACTACGAAAACGACTAAACAACGGAACGTCCTTCATGCCCACTTAGGAATTCGCTGGAATGCTCGGGAATTCGCGGGAATGCTCGAGCATTCCAGCGAATTCCTGCGTCATGAGGCGAAATTGACGCTTCCATTCTACGGCGGTGTAAATTGAGCCTTAAACTGCAATATGGGTATATTAGCAAAAAAGTATATTAGCTACTCTTTTCATGTTTAAATTTCATAACGCGTGCTTCGGCGTAAAGTTGCGCTCACGATGTCCAAGTTCAAATATTTATTAAAGCACAAAAATGAATAAAAACAGCACATGTTTGTTAAAATTTTATTGTCAATAATATTGATTCGATTGAACAAAGTAAATATATCAATTTTTATTTAATGCTTTAACATTGTTTACATATTATAAAACACGGTAGGTATAAAAAAATAAAAAATATTTTCGGTTACATTTTATTTTGCATATTATGGTCTAGTTAAAGTTTACTAGGTACATTGTAAGCTAAACTAAAAAAACTTTTAAATAGGACATAGAAATGATATCGTTTGTAGGACATTGACCATAGCAAAACACACGTTTGTATGAACAAAAGATTCATACAAACGATTCGAGCAAGCTACTCTAGAACACTGTTAGAACGAAGTGGTCCGAAATTCCTTGTCTAAGTGTTTCGTGCTATAGCCAAGGAGCATTTGTACATTTCATCATTTACTAGCTGACCCGCGCAACTTTGTTTGTGTAAATTTTTCCCGTTTTTTCAACATTTTTCATTGATGACGTGACGTCATATAGCCTTTCTCGATAATTTTTTTTCATGAGATTATCGCCAAACAAACTCTTCAGCATAATAATATTAGTATAGACTAAATTTCTCAGTGAATAACTTCTTCTTCTGTTATATTAGAAATGCAGGCTCAGTGAGAGAATATTCCAAACTTTGCACAAATATGATAGATATGGCACAGAACATCCAAAGTACGAAAATAACTTTCATACAATCATGTTTTAATTCTAGTCTTGTTTTAATGGAAATTATACATGAATACTTCAAGGTTTTCACAGCCGTGATGTTACACATAAACATTAAAATAAACAAAAATGCAATTAAGTATAGTAACCGGCTTGAGTCGTGAGCATATTGCTGTGTGGATATATGATTCGATAATGATTGATTTGTCAACTATTGGAGACTACAGAATGTGCATTATTGTTCGCTTATCCCCATACACTGCTCGAGACTCATGCCGATCCATATACCTTAGATTAATATAAAAAAAAGGTTACATTACTTATATCTTTAAATAGTAAAGCTAATTTAAAAAACGCTGTATATATGCTGAATACATTCAGTATTTTTTTTTATAAAATAAAATATTTTTGCCAGAACCAAAACCGCCAACAGAATCTAAAATACTTATTTCTACGAATTTCATTCGTTGACCATTTATAGCGATTATTTTTACAGTTGGATCACGCTTCCATTTAATTACGTTAGACATTGGACTCCAGTTTTTGCCATCTGTTGAAAATCTATATTTTAATTGGAGGATAGTTCCATTGCCTCCATCATCTCTTGGGGTATACTCTATTTTATCGATTGTAAAAACACCTCCTAGGTCGAACTTTAAATCGATAGTTTGTCCTGTCGAAATATTAGCTTGCCGTGGCTTCCACCAATCTGTGTGCCACATAGTATCTGAATTACCATCTGTAAGCAAACATACTTCTTGTTGAGGATGACAAGGAATATTACAAACGACTTTAACATCTTTTAAAGTATTTTGCTGAGGATCGTCTTTTGTTGATACCGTTATGTAGTAACTCCATTTCGATACACCTTCGTCGCTAACTGATCTTATCCTAAACTCATGTTCTGATTCGAATTTGAATCCCTCGAAAGTGAATTCTGTTCCTTTGATGTTTGTGAAGAGTGTTCCGTCTCTTTCTATTTCATGATCAACGTCTTTCTGTTCGTCCCAACGTAAGCAAATTGTAGTTGGAGTTATATCTTCGTCTAATACTGTAAATCTTGCTGGCGGACGTAAAGAAGTATTAAGAGAAGTATTGCTTCCAAAAACGGTGCCTTTGTTTTGGAATCCTTTGATTTTTATATGTATATCATTAGCAGTAACATCAGTTTTCCTAACTTTTATCATTAAACATTTTTGTTTGATTATATCTCCACCTAATTCTTTCAGATATGGATTTATAATATACTTGTCGTTGAAAAAGTATGCATTTTCTTTTACATTAAATTCTTCTTCAGTTTCTACTTTAGGTATTTTAATAGATTCGTCGTTTATAGCCGCTTTTATGTGTTCAATGTTAGACGAAGCCATTATTCTAAATACTGTTGACCGTTCGTTTACCATATTTTCATATGATCCTTTTGTTTTATGTACGTGCACTAGTAAATCGCCGTGTCCATTTGAATTAGGACCGACGACTAAGACATGTGTTTTAGCATAATGGCCTTTTAAATATTCAGGTGATTTTCCATCGTCTTCATAAACTTTAAAGTTTGTTTCACCATTCGGATAAATATTAAAAATTCTGTTGTCTCTGTCTATCTCATTAGGATTATTATTTGGATTAGCCATAGGTATAATTGCACCGTCTTTTACAAAAATAGGTATTCTCCACAAAGGAGTTTTTAAGTTGTTCCATATTTTGCCTCCTTGGTATTTTTCTCCAGTCAATAAATCTATCCAAACTTGATCAGGGTCCGGCATATAGACACCATGGCGGACCCATTCAGACTCGTTGTCATTCTCTTTATATACAGGGGCGACTAATATGTATGGTCCCCACATATACTGGTACTGAGAGTCCTTAGTATATGCACAGTTCTCTTCAGGGAATTCTAAGAACATGGCTCTGACCATAGGTAGTCCATAAATCGATTTGTGACCTATCGTATAATTATACGGCATGAACATCGATTTCAATTTCAAATACGATCTGTTAATAGCTGTAGCTTCTTCATCAAATATGAATGGAGTCTTCTGTGCCTTGCCCCAGCCATCCATGTTCAATTGTAATGGCGTAAACGTCTTCCATTGATAATCGCGCACATTCACATCTTTTACACCTCCTGCATAAATTCCGTCCATATCGGATCCAACAATAGGGATTCCGGAAAGCCCAGAGCCAATATATGTAGGTATATGAAAGCGGATATACTCCCATTGTCCACCACTTTGGTCACCACTCCATATGCCTGCATATCTTTGTGTGCCCGCCCATCCGTCCACCATTATAATCATTGTACGAGTTTTTTGGTTCGCTCCTTTATTAAATATATTAGTCGCATTCTCGACAGCATTTAATCCAAATGAGTAACCTACGCCAATCCATGCAACGTCACATTTAAGTGCAACTACCCCAGCTATCCCAACTTCTTTTTCTAGATCGCGATCTCCTTTCTTTGGATGCTCAGGATCTATTGGTGCTAAGTTTGATTCAGTCCATAGTGCAGCTTCTACACCTTTCTCTTTAGCATAATCCGCAAAAAGTTTCAAATTTTCAATGTCGCCTTCTAAAGAATCAGTTTGCCCATAACCACAGCCGTACCCATCGTTTGGAGTAAACCAACCGAGCGGTATATCATGTCTTTTATATCTATCAATCATAGCTCTTGCTGAGAATTGATAGTTGTCTTTCTCTCCGTTCAAAGATTCCAGAATACCAACTTTGTCTTTCATATCGTTGGGTTGGTAACATTTATAATAAAATCCATCTTCAAACAAAATTGCATTAGGAGTGTCCTTATCTACTTTAACCCAATAGTCACGATTGAAAGCGTTTAAGTGCGCCTCGTAAAATGCAAATTCCGGCATAAAAATTGGTTGGCCAGTCAACTCGTAATAGTCTTTTAAAATATCACTTGCGGTAGGGCTGATGAAAAAGAATGCATCGAAATCTGTTCCTTTGTGACAAGTTTCAACAACATCGGGATTTTTAGAACCGAAATCATAGGAACCGGGTTGCCAAGTGTTCCTTAAAATAGCGTAACCCTTGGTCGACCAGTAAAATGGACAAGGCGATGTAACACCACCATCCACCCAATTATTAGAATTGACGATTTTTATCACTTCTCCCTTGTGCGAGAATTTTCCATTTTGCATTCCGCCACCGAAAAAATATTCATCTTCGTGTTGATGTAATGTCTGTTTGTTTTGGGTATCGTTATAGTACAAAGGTTGTGACTCAATGAGCACGTCTTTGTTAGATCGTAATTCTTCAACCGCCATAGTGCCCCGTTCCTTGTCGAATCGTATCGTAATTTTGTTTGTGTAAACAAAGTAGTATTCATCCGTTTCTTTGAGTACGGAATACACAAACGGTTTATTATCGTAATCAGTAATTTTTTTCACATTTATCTTCGCGATATCGTCCGGATTGTTCGGTTCTGGGTAATCGTGAAAATCGCCCATCGGCGACATGTAGTACTTAAAAACATGGCTGTTTAAAATATTTAACTTAGCCAGTTCTCCAGTATCGTATTGTATCAAAAACTCTGTATCTGTCTTTAAGAAACCAGAAATACCTCCTAAAGAGTTGTTCATTTTTATCAGGATTTATCGCAATTTTCGCTGAAGCATTCAGGGAACTGAAATGAAATATTTTATAGATTTAATCTCGAACTTAAATGTTGCATATCGATGGCAAATCTATTGATCAGCGAGCTTTATCTAAAGATTAACGAAAATGTACGGCCCCTAGTTTTAGAAAATATCGTTCGGGTCTCATATTCTCGTTTGTCGATTTTTTAAGTGAGAAATGAAATACAAAACTGATCAAGCATTGATAATGTACCTATAGTAGATACTGATTAGATTATCGATCAGTTGTGATGTACTGAGTTCCGAGTTCCCTGCCTGTGTTCCTATTTATACATGAATACCTAATTTAATTGGCCAATATGAGCAGCCAGTCCCGGTCAAAATGTCTAAAACTTTGAATATTGATACGTTTCATTCTAATAATAACCTCTAAACCAAACGAAACTGTACCTACTTTGAAACAAGCAAATTAGAGGAAGGAAAATTATGACTGTGAAATGTGCAAGGTACATTTTGCTCAGAATTTACGTACCTATTTAAAACATACAGTGTCCATCTATTTTAAAAAGTGCATAAATGCTTTGAATTCCAAGAAAAGAAAATACTGAAGCCGCCACTGCTACCTACTGCTAGTCCTCTTAGCATTTTAAGCTAAGGGGACTAGCAGTAGGTAGCAGTGAGTGGCGGCTTCAGTATTTTCTTTTGAAGGAAAAGGGATGAAACATTTGGTTTGACCCCTATGGGGGTACATTTTTTATCAAAGAAAGGCACACATGCACAATTATTGATATCAGATATTTTCGGGGGATCCCTTGGATTCGCCGCTGGCAAGTAAGTATCCGAAAGATCCACCCTGTATTGTGGCTGCGCCGTAAGTAAGAATACGAAATAACGATCTTTCTAAAACGTTTAAATGTCTTATTTGAGAATCACACTCGCATCCGTGCAAAATAAAAACAAATTTTACCCATCCTGTATATGGAAAAATTGATATGTAAAAAAAAAATTGCTACTTAAGTACTGGTACTAGATACTGATTTTTACTAAGGAATCGGGAGACCGTTTTGGCGGACAAGCCAAAGTCACACATTATTCTAGTATATATTTAGAAAGGTAGTACTTAAAAAATAGAATAAACGGGGTTTTTATACGTAGACAAGTCATAACAATGCTCATTTATTTCATACTAAGTATTTAAGTGTTGAATTATCAATCAAATTAAATATAAATTTAAATAAAAAGTTACTTACGTGGACAGGACAAGAGTCGATTCTCGGCTGTGTAATAATGAAGACTAGTATACCTATCAGCTGTTTTATATACCCGGTAAGTACCAATCTGGGTTCTTCGGTGACCTCGTAAGCTCGTAAGGCACAAAAGAATACTACTTCTAATGATAATCAAATAATATAATGTTATGAATATTTACTTACGTAAACCAAACAATGGTCAATATCAATTCATAAAATTTAACAATGATTGTATTGAGTAGTTTTCTGACTGATAAGGAATAATAATAATAGTAACGAATAAAGGTTTTTGTTACGAGGCAGACATCGATTCTTGTTTTCGTGTTACTAGAATCGACTATTAACGGTTTATCAATAGTTGGTAAGTGCCTATTGTTAACCGCATGATATTCGATATTTACGTTATAACAATATTTTTCATAAATTTTGTTATTTGTATTGATAATTTTATAGTATCGTTATTATGAATAGCGATTTTTAACTATAGTTTTATTACATACTTTGACAGCGTGTGTAGCAAGTGAATGAACGACTGTGTTACCAGGTGGGTTTTCACAAATAAATAGAAAATATGGGTATTTAGCAAAGATTAAGAAAAAAACAAGTAGATTTTTATTGTGTTGCTTACCTAAAAGCAATTAAAAAAATTCAAAATTAAGACTTATATGGACTGATCAACAGATAAAAATGCCATAAGCTCTATAAAGAGAAGAAGTCTAAAAAGGCTTCCTATAGTTATGTTTTACCAGTGCCGTATCTAGCCTTTTAAGCACCCGAAGCGTGCTTACATAACCGTGGCCTTGGTATTGGTCCTGATGATGGTCATTTCTGTGCCCTATGACACACCACAAAAACAACGCAATAATTATTTTTGGTAGACTTCCCGGATAAACAAGTTATAAAATCATAGACAAGAAGCTTTAAAACACAATGTTCAAGTCCAAAAGCACAAAAATAGCGTTCAATTAATTAAACTTACACCAAAGTGGATACAAAAACTAGAAACAAAGTCGAAAAAACAAAAACAAGAAAAGACCTAATAGACCAGGCAACATGATTTTACAAGAAAAAAGACCTAACGAAAAGCATAGAAGCTAATAAAATAAATGTTGTTTAATAGATTACTTACCTTCTATGCTTTTCTCTAGTTTAGTTCTAGTTTTCTTCGTGTCTAATAAACGCCTGATTAACAGAAGGAAATATGTCCGTGTAAAATTAAAATTATGAACGAAGTGTTTTCGCTTTAAGAGCCGCTTTTAGTATTGTGACATAGTTTTCCAATGTATAATTGTGTGCACATAAAGTAAAGTTGTCGTAGTGTATTGTTTCTGCTGTGCTACCAAAAATGTTGCAGTTTCTTTCGCTTTATATTTTACACAACTGCTGCAAAAAAGAAATACATTTGTTTTTACGACGTAAGTACATACATTTATTTAAATTACGAATTAGACATATAAATAACATAAGTACTGCCATACTGCGTCTTTTTCAAGAAATATGTGTAGGAATAATACCTACGTATTAATTAATGATACATTTTTATTTTCGACAAGTTTGACAATAAAATGAGATACTTACTAATCGACTAATTTTGGTTATGTACGACAATCCCGACGCTGACGTTTCGTTTTCGATTGTTTGACATTTCCAGCAAAATTTGTTTGGTTCACTTGACGGCCGGATCGATTAGAAAATTTGATTACTCATTTTGTAAATTTATCTACTCTAAATATCATCAAATCTTATTCTATTTAATAAAAAAAACATCTACGGTACGTATGCAATTATTTAATCGCGAAATTACTGTTAGTTTAGGCGAGATTTTTTGTAAAATGCTTTGTCATGGTTCATATTCATAACCTAGCCCGGCGAGTGATTTTATATTATTTTTCAGATGTTTCTTACACGTTCAGAGTATGACCGTGGCGTCAACACATTCAGCCCGGAAGGAAGGTTGTTCCAAGTAGAATATGCTATTGAAGCCATTAAGTTGGGATCGACGGCTATCGGCATTTGTACTTCGGAAGGTGTTGTTTTAGCGGTCGAAAAGAGAATTACATCTCCTTTGATGGAACCTACGACTATCGAAAAGATCGTAGAGGTTGATAGGCATATCGCTTGTGCTGTGTCTGGATTGATGGCAGACTCTAGGTAAGAAATTCATACTACATACATAAATTAGAATGTAATTCTGTTTTTCAGTGATTTTGGAGAGTGACTTGGCTATTTTTAAGCAACAACTAAAATTCTTGCAGGCAGAGACTGAGACAATAGCTAGTATTAAGTGAGTACTTGTTGCCTCATCTTCTTTCCACTGTTGCTACATACTATGGGTTTCAAATGAGTTGATAACTGACATAATGATATTTTGTTTCGCAATACAACTGCAACTTCATTGTGTAACGTAAGGACAGCAATAAAACGATTCGTAAAAAGGTGTCATTAGTATTACACAGAAGTACCTACCTACTCTAATGAACTATTTATAAGCACTGTATTTTACTATTTATTATGTTTTAGGTAATAATATTACGTCTGACTGAAAGGCGACTAAAGTGTAGAATATTCTCATTTTATTTCTGTTTCGTGTTTATTGAATAATAAAGAATACTAAAAATATTATAATAAAGAAAAATGTTAGGTAGGTACCTACATAGTTCAAAGAAAATTAATATTACGTCCATTCCATTACCTTTCCATTACTCGAAAGTTTTTGTTGCTAGTGGTACAATTTTGACAAGTACAGAGTGAAGTTGACGCAATTGCGATTATCTTGTCATTTGAAACGCATAGTACATTTGCACATGCATTGTCTTTTAAAATCATAACTGGAAAAGGAGTTAGATGTATGTGTTTGAGGTTCTTTCTATGACATTGTAGACACCAAATGTATAAAATCTTTCCATATGAATATTAGAAAGTTAGTTTGATCATTATTATCTCCATAAATAATAAAATCTTGTGTCATGGTGTCGTACTCCTCTTTTTTTGTATTTTTGGTATATACACCATAAACATGCTGCGAATACAGAAACCGTGAATTAGAAATGGTAATTTATACAGGATTATAGGGGTGGGTGAAGGTCCTAGTTGACAAAATAAATAAACAAATACAATATAATAAAATCAATTTAATTGAATAAAACACGCAAAGCAGCTCTTACTAAAGGATGGAACGTCTAATATGTGACATTGTTTAAAATTATACTTTATAAGGAATGTATTCTCAAAAACACCGATCGCGGGAAAGGCGCCTAAAGTCAAAGTTCAAACTTTAATGTGCAGCAGCAATATCACTGACTGCATCTGTGGTGTGGTGGGAGTGTATCCGACTGTTACGCAAGAGGTTGTGGGTTTGATCCCCACCCAGGATAAAACTTTGTGCAATGAGCGCAATGGTGTATTCTATGTCTGGGTGTTATTTATCTATAATATGTATGTATTTAGAAATATGTAAATATGTTTATTGGTTGTCTGGTTTCCTGGTACAAGATCTGCTTAGTTTGGGATCGCAACATTGTGTGAGTTGTCCCAAGATATTATTATTATAATAAAGAAATCTTTTGCCGCAAATATAGGAATTGGTTGGCATTTTTAAAATCCGTGAATAATGAAAAAGCGAATGAAGGAAGTGCTAATAAGGAGCTTTTACTGTATTTATTTATGAGAATAGAGGTATTTCTCAGCATGGAGCTTAATGATGCCTCTACTCCAATAAATTAGTTTTCTAGGCTTGTAAAAAAGTAGATTGTAAAGTTTTTTTTTTTAATATGTGGGAAAATTGATGCAAATGAAGTTGCATTGGTCAGCTAGTCACAATATTGACACAGTTGAGTACTATACCCAAGCTAGGCTTCCCAATAGCTTGTGTTAGGGAAAAACAGTCCTGTATGTCACAATAGTTTAGTTTACAATACCATGTCGTGTGTTTTGGATGATTGTGATTTTTTGGGTTTGACTGTATGACTTTTTAATAAATTTTCATAATGCATCTTAGCTTTATTTGATGACAATCCATTCAGAAGTATGGAAGATAATCAACTTATTGTCTTATGTTTTAGGGATATGTTTAATGGGAAAGTAAGAAGGTTTCATTTTCTTTTTCTAGGACTTTAGTGGAGCGTGCACGTGTTGAGAGCCAGAACCATTGGTTTGTCTACAATGAGCGCATGAGTGTGGAGTCTTGCGCCCAGGCTGTGTCAAACCTTGCTATACAGTTTGGTGACAGTGATGATGACAGTGGCACTGCTATGTCTCGACCATTTGGAGTTGCTGTCATGTTTGCAGGTTAGGAGCTTTGTTTTTATTAGCCTGTGTTGTATCACTGCAAGGGCCTGCAATTCCATTTTCAACTGAAGAGTTGTGCATTGTTTGTGGATTAGATAGAAAATTCAATATAACAAAAAATTCATTAAGACTATAAATATGAGCATATTATTTACAATTAGTGTAAGTTCAATAGGTGACTGTATCTCTGTGAGCTATCTCTTCCAGGCAACCTTTAGCCTTTATTCCTATACAGGTGCCAAATTAGTCAGTTGAATCCTTGCATGGGGGCTATCAATGACTGACTGAAACTGAACAAAAGAGAACAGGTTACAATTTTCCTGAGGTAACCCTATACGAAAATTATCTTGATAGAGACGGTTTTTGTATGTACAATATTAACTAAACACAATTTAAAGGAAAACCGAAAATAATGGTATCAAAGGACCCTTCGCCACTGATACTGAACCATTTTATAGGACCAACTTTTCTTTCATAATAATGTTAATCAAAATTCGAACCTTGAGATTCGCAATGGTTACTGCACTTCAGTGACCTTGAACTTTACCAAGCGAAAAGAGTTGTTATTTATCAACATGATACATGTTGGTACCCCGCCACCAAACTAGGTATACTCATTCTTACGCATTTACTTATTTCCGTCATAGGTATTACAAAAAACAGGAGGCCTACTCTTAATTCAATGAAAACGAAGTTTCGATCAAAAATGAGGTGGTAATATACAGAGGTAGCAACATCAAATCAATATATTCGTGTCGGACATTGTCTATGGGTTCGAGCTTCTTGTGCTTATACCCCGTAAACTTAAGAAATTTAAGAAAACGAAAATTCATGAATTTGGTTTTAAAGAAAGAGAGTAGGCATGTTTGACTGACTACATCGGCACCCTGTAAATCACATAACTATCATTCTGCACTTTTGGTCTGTTATTCTGATATGGCTTTCACATAATATATTTTATAGAAAAATGTCTAATTTTTGTTAAGGTTCAGTAGCCCTTTCAATGTAATTGGAATTAGGACCACAAATGCAAAAATATTGAAAAATATTGGCTCTATTGTTTATTTTTGATGTTGTTTTCAGGTATTGACGAGAAAGGCCCTCAATTGTACCACATGGATCCTTCTGGAACATTTGTGCAGTATGATGCTAAAGCTATTGGCTCTGGTAGTGAAGGTGCTCAGCAGAGCTTGAAGGTAAGTTTCACAAGCTTTTCATTTTCTATGGGACTGGGATTCTATGGTGCATGTAACTGCTGTTATGAATTTGATTCCCATATGGAACACAAAATTGGAAAAATAAAAAACAAAAATCTGAAATGAGGAGTGCGGTGACATACAATTGTGTGGCTGACTGATAACCTCATGGGCTAATGTAACGCGACTTACCATAAACCGCAGGACCGACTCATCTCTTCATTTCTTGTTTATAAATTATAAAAAAATGTGTGGCACTCGGGGACTGCCGCGGTAAAGCTATTGCATAGTATTTTTATCAACTTAAGCAATTAAAAAATTGTTAATTCAAACATTGTTTATTTTAATTATAAAAAAACGTTTGAATTTTTTTTTTTCTTTAAAAAAAATTGTTTTTTTTTAATTTAAAAAAAGCAATTAAAAAAATTTTTTTTTTTAGTTTTTAAAAAAGTTTTTTTTTTAAATTAAAAAAAAAATCATTAAAAGTTCTGCTATTCATTGATAGATGGCAAAAGTAAAAAGTATCACCGCTGTGCCCGTCGGAGTGGGGAGCGTGAGGTTTTTTCGTTACGGAATTTCTGGATTCGGTCCCCGCGCTCAAGGCCCGCGATAGAAGCTATGCAATAGCTTAAAATTAAACAAGTTGATCATTGACAAAAGTAATCACATCACATTCTCGCCTACAAATTACTAACTAGTCGAATTAACACCTCTTTAAGAAATGACAATACACAGATTTTATATAGAGATATTACAAAGAAATCAAGAGAAGCAGTCTATGTCGTCTAGGGAGTCTATGAGTCCTAGGAAATTAGCCTTATCATATTCTAGTGACATTATGACATTTAATATCATTTATTTCCAGTTGCATATGATAATTTATCATAATAACTATTAATAACTAACAACCAAATACAAAAACTAAATTACAACTGTCGGTTTAAGATGGATTGTAGCCATTTGTAACATCAGAAATACTTCTGGGATTGTCACATACAACAATGAAAAACACAAGAATGAAGTTTAAACTTAATAGTTTAAACTTAATTCTTGTGTATATCTTCTGGGATTGTCTTAATAGTTTAAACTTAATTCTTGTGTATATCTTCTGGGATTGTCTTAAAAGTTTAAACTTAATTCTTGTGTATATCTTCTGGGATTGTCTTAAAAGTTTAAACTTAATTCTTGTGTATATCTTCTGGGATTGTCTTAATAGTTTAAACTTAATTCTTGTGTATATCTTCTGGGATTGTCTTAAAAGTTTAAACTTAATTCTTGTGTATATCTTCTGGGATTGTCTTAAAAGATTAAACTTAATTCTTGTGTATATCTTCTGGGATTGTCTTAATAGTTTAAACTTAATTCTTGTGTATATCTTCTGGGATTGTCTTAAAAGTTTAAACTTAATTCTTGTGTATATCGTCTGGGATTGTCTTAAAAGTTTAAACTTTATTCTTGTGTATATCTTCTGGGATTGTCTTAAAAGTTTAAACTTAATTCTTGTGTATATCTTCTGGGATTGTCTTAATAGTTTAAACTTTATTCTTGTGTATATCTTCTGGGATTGTCTTAAAAGTTTAAACTTTATTCTTGTGTATATCTTCTGGGATTGTCTTAAAAGTTTAAACTTTATTCTTGTGTATATCCAACAGGAAGCATACCACAAGTCCATGACTCTTAAAGAAGCAATCAAATCTGCTCTCACTATCCTGAAGCAAGTGATGGAAGAGAAACTATCTGAGAACAACGTGGAGGTGGTCACCATGACACCAGGGTCAATGTTCCACATGTTCACCAGGGAACAGCTTGCCGAGGTTATTAAAGACATCCCTTGAGTAGAAATGAAGTATAGTGCAGTCGAGGTCGTTGGTATCATGATATTTTTGTTATTTATGATATATGCCCTTTTTAGTATTTTTACTGCTATTACAGGCAATACCTATTGGTTAACGTGGTATTATAATTTAGTATATATTTTTATTTTATTATACATTGGCGTTATAATTTTCGTATGTTATAAACAAATAAAAGAACCCAAAGCATTGCTAAAAAATCTACATATAATGTTCTTTTAGCAAACAATAATTATGAACAAATTTGTAAGGAGTTTTGGTTACTGTGTTAGTGGTCTACGTCAAAGAAGACGATCTTGTTTTTGAGGGATGTAAAATTTTGAGATTGTCTCCTAATAAAATTATGGGATTCGTTTTAATAAAGTTTACTTGATCAGATGATGTCGTAAATAGCTATAATTAAATAACATGATACGAGACCTAGACATAGCCTATTTAGAAGTATTTAGAAGTAATATTTGAAGTAAATTGTATCTTATTGTATTGTATTTTGAGGTGTGAGAAAAATTATATATTTATACATTGGAACTATGAGAAATAAAAAGTTTTTAAAATTACATTCCACTATCTGCTTGCTTCGAAATGCATTTTTCTGTGAAAAATATAAATTACAGTTGGTATTTCCATAGAGGACTAATTCCTTTTTTTGTAATAGTGACACCTAGATCAGTGTAAAAAATTTAATGTATTTTTACTTCTTTAGCATTTTGTAGTAATAGTTGATGGTATAATAACATAAATATCTACTTTAAATAGTAATATAGCATTATGTAGTGTTCTGTGTAATGTATTACTAGTAAAAAAAAAAGATGTTGTAACATTAGACTATAATTTATTTCAAATGTAACTTTTTTGATGTGGTGCAGGAGACATTTTGAATCTTACAGTAAGTATTCACTTGTTCAATAATAAAACATTAATTTTTATATTATGTGCATTGTATTTACTTAATAGGCTATTAGATACGTATTTAAGAGGTATAAAAGTAATGTTTAGCTACGAAACTATGTGCAATAGGCTAGATTCTAGATTGATGAAGGCTCTTGTCCCACCGCCCGCGCCGGCGAATAGCGACCAACTATCAACCATTTTCTCGCTCAAGTAATGTATAATAGACTAGCGGACGTCTCGTGGTTTCACCCGTGAAGTCCCCATTCCCGTGGGAATACAGCGATAAAAAATAGCCTATGTCACTCGGGGTTAGTGTAGCTTCACAACGATGAAAGAATTTTTAAAATCCATCCAGTAGTTACGGAGCCTATTCAATACAAACAAACAATCAAATCTTTCCTCTTTATAATATTAGTATAGATGTAGATCCGGTGTAAACAAAAGACTTACAGTATATGGCGAGTTGTTACCGGCAGTGTGAACAATCTGCGATCAACTATTAATATACTTATCTATACTAATATTATAAAGCTGAAGAGTTTGTTTGATTAAATGCGGTAATCTCAGGAACTACTAATCCGAATTGAAAAATTATTCCACTGTTGGATAGCCCACTTATCGAGGAAGGCTATATAACATCAAGCTACGACCAATAGGAGCGGAGCAGCAATGAGAAATGTTGTAAAAACGGGGAAAATTTAGGCAGACGAAGTTGCGCGGGACAGCTAGTAAGAGATAATAATAAGAGAAATTGTTTGTGGGGATCAACATAGGGTTGCCAGATCGAAAAACCAAAATATATCCAGATATTTTAAAATGTGGAGTTTTTAGAGTTTTTTGTTTGGAGAATAACATTTATAAACCGCCTAAGTATCTCTCGCAACAAAGGGAGGGGGGGGGGGTTTAAGCCATTTTCTCCGATACCGCCAAGTGATGTACTACGCAACGGGGGGTTGCGTGCAAGGAGGCGGTGCGTTTTGTTGGGAGTTTGGACACCAAATGAAATGTCGGGATAACCTGGGCGATTCCCAACCAAGGTAATCCTAGGTCTACGTTTTTTGAGCGAGAAAATCGTTTATAGTTGCTCGTTTACTCGCAGAGAATACTGATTTGATTTGAGACAAGCGCCTTAAATCAAATCCGTACATTAAAAAAAAAACTTTTAAACGATACATACTCAATCATACGTCATAATTGAGGGTGGTGTAAACGTTTACTTTGTTGCAATTTGGGCACAGTCTACTTTTAGTGTTAGTTTTGATATCTATAAATTCACAAATACGTTAAATTGAGAAATAATATATTTATTCAGAGCTATTTATGACAAAGGTACTTTTACCTGAGGTGGTCTATGGCCAAAATCGGTAAATTAACGGCTTACGTAATAAATTAATGGCTCCTGATTAGTGAAAAATTTTCATCTCAATATTGCGAGGCGCATTTGGGTATTTAAATGTCAATAAATAAATAAAATTGAAATAAATTGTTTTACAAAGAAAAGAAATAGGTACTCGTTCACAATTTAACATGTTTTCGTATTTACAATGAACAAAATAAATACTAACAGTAAATTATTTTAAACTAGAAGACTATGACGTCATTATGTTAACATTGTACAGAGCAATATGTAGTTTGGCCGATGTTGGGGGTAAAATGGCTTTTAAAATACCCAAAAAGGGTAATGAGATCGAAAAGGTTGGGAACCACTACTTTACAGGGTTAAAATCAAGGGAGTACGGGGGGGGGGAAGGGGTTGATTTGGAGGTTAACACGCTTCAAATTAGATAGGCACAGTCGGTCAAAAATATGTTCTACCCTACAATTTAAATTTATTTACAGGTCATAAATTACAAGGTTGATTTTCCCTTGCAATTATATACTGACAGTTACCAATTTCAACCTTAATGCTTTTTTGGCAACAAAGGAAGCGTTGTCAAAACTGATAGATCACATTTTTGGCCGACTGTACATAGCACACATTTGGCCGGTGTTTAGTCAATTTTATAACCTACACCCCCCCCCCCTCTTTCCCCTCGAAAAATGATCCTGGGAATGCCCATGGTTAAAATTAGGGGTGTTACGGATATGGCATTTCGGATCTGGATAGTCTGGATATGGAGATATAAAAATATTATTATATCGATTTCGGTTACGGATATAAAAAAATACAATCAGTCGTTTATTTTACTTTATCTATACATTTCTTAAGATGATGCTTAGAAAAAAAATGTAAGAAATTTATTAGTAAATGCTATTTTGGCTACGGAACCCTACACCTAGTGGTTTTTAGGGTCCCGTAATGGCAAAAACGGAACCCTTATAGTTTCGTAATGTCAGTCTGTCTGTCCGTCCGTATGTCACAGGCATTTTACTCAAAGACTACTAAATGAATCTTGATGAAATTAGGTGAAAAGGTGTCTTGTTGTAGCCGCTACTTAGTTTGATTGCTAAATAATAATAATAAATATTTTTAAGGGGGGCACTTCATACATGTAATAGTAAATATCAACGTGTGCCACATTATTCGAAATGACTTTCAAAAACATTTTGCAGTTTCTAATAAACTTTTTTGATTGAGTGAATATTTTTTTAAATAATCGCTACGAAAGTTGCAAAAATCGTGGCTGAACCGCGTAACCAAAAAATATGGAAAAATCACAAAGATAGCGCTTAGTAAATCTTTAAGCTAAAATTATTTCGGATTAGATCAGATATATCGTCATTGAGTTATTGCCAAAAAACTGCGTTTCTCAAGAAAAAGGCGTAACTGCCATGAACATATGCTCTTCTGCTGATGCAATTGTTCAAGGCTACGGAACCCTACACTGAGCATGGTCATACATGCTCTTGCCCGGTTTTATCATCCATTTGCAAGAGACACGCGCCGCTAAAGCGCTATTGTGTCGGCTCGGCCAACAAAACCAAAGACCAGGTTTTTGATGAGGAGTATAAATTGTATACTTCGTCAATATTCGAAACTTTTATATCGGATTCGGTTACGGATAGTTTTTTATTTCGGGTATCCGATAGATTCGGTTTCATAGGTACATAGGCCGTGTGGTACCGGCTTAAGAATAGTACCACCCCATCACTTCCCGTGGGTGTCGTCAAGGCGACTAAGGGATTTACCACTGGAGGACGGGCAGCAGCGTCCTCTGTGTATTTTAAAGCCTTACTGCGATCGCCAACCCGCTCGCCAAGCGTGCCGATTATGGCAATTATCCCCAGGGTATTGGTGAGACCCGTGCCCAGCAGTGGGACATCATATGGGTTGATATGATAGGTACCTACATAGGTAAGTATAACCGATTGGAAACTTTTGAATACTACCTTTATATAATTTTCCTAACATTTAATACGATGTACAGATGATAGCGGCGATCCCAGAACTGCAGTGGAGTGAAACAAGTTCTCGCAACACTATACAAGACCTATCTAAACTAAGACTGGGAAGACAGACTGTTTGAGAACATAAGTACCTATTACAATATTTAATATTACATTGCTTTCACTTGTATTATTGTTTTATTGTAGTTAAAAAGGTTTGGTTCATGGTGGTTATAGGACAAACTAAAACTTTGCTCATTTTATAGAACATAGCGGACACCTCGCGGTTTCACCCGCGTAGTTCGCGTTCCTGTGGGAATACAGGGATAAAAAAAAGCGTGTTAAAAATAGCCTATGTCACCCAGGGTTAGTGTAGCTTCACAACGATGAAAGAATTTTTTAAATCCGCCCAGTAGTTTCGGAGCCTATTTAATACAAACAAACAATCAAATCTTACCTCTTTATAATATTAGTATAGATATAATATTTAAAGGTGGGATACGCGTTTTAATTTCACGTCTTATAAATCGATGACCGGCTGCATTCACGAAAAAGTGTGACGTCACCGCTCACGTTACACGCCTAAAGGATTTTGAGTACTAATTATAAAAGTATTTCTATTCGCTATTATTTATATATAGTAATATGGGTTGCACATCTTTAGCAATTTGAAAAAAAAAACGCAAATTGCTTGAGTAAGGAGTGGATTCATGTCGGTAGTATAATGAATTCGAACCCGACGAGACCTCTCGACAAAGAAGTTACAAACACTAAAATATAAAATAAAAAGCAATTTGTTTTCTGTTATGTAACATTTTATTACATGCATAGTCTTTTATAAATACAACTACAAAATATAAATGCATCTAGTTATAAAACATACGTAATGGTAAAATTCATATCACAAGATGTTTACAAAATTCATAATTTTTGTAAGAAGAGTTTTTTTTGAAAATTAACAAGTGCCGCAATTTTCTAAAATAAAGAGAATAATTTTAAGAGTATTTAAGATTGCACTTAGAAGCTTACAACATAATATATTCTTAAAAACAACAATGACTTCAATTGATGGAGCTTAAAAATTGATTCGAATTAAATCGAAAAAAAAAACAGAAAATCCGCAAGATTTTTTTTTGTGTACTTTAGTCACGTGATCGTAAATAATCGTTATTTTTTTTATCTAGTTTAAATAGTAAATACTAGACTATTTTTTGTTCTATATACTATTTCGTAGATTACATATTTCTTTTCTACACACAAACTTTACTATTTACTAATATACAGTGTTTATTTGGCAATTGGGAAACATTTAACTGACTACATGAAATATTAATTGTAATGTTAAATTTTCATATATATTAAGGGGCGTCTAAACGGGCCATTTTTTACGGCAATTTGTGGCGGCACTATCGGCAACTAATTGCTCGACCAATAATGGCAATTATGTCTACAATTGTATGGCGCATGATCCAGTCTAAACAGGCTACACAACCCGGCAACAATAAAATAGAGGGCGAGTGAAACAACAACAAAATTGGCCGGCAACATTGCGGAAAATAGATCGCTCAGCGATCCGGCAACCATCAAATCAATATTGGAGAGTACTGCCATGTTGCCGGCCACAGCATTGCCGCCACAAATTGCCCGTTTAGACGTCCCTTTAGACCCTGTTATGGCAATAGCCAATGGGCAATATTATAAATATTAAGTCGGGTAATCATTATCGATATTTAATCAATCATCGAGTTTTCTATGGTGTGTAGAGTACAGAACATATTGTACCATTCATACTGTAACACCTGATTCTACACCTGTTATGATAAATTAAACAATTTACACTTAAGTGTGTATACCATCTGTACTTATTTTATCTTTAGCTCTAGGGCAAGTACAGGCAGTCGCAAGGACTACTAGTGAATACCCGACTTTAAATTCTACTTAAACTTACCAATACTTAGCTAAGTACGGTTCTAAATCAAGAGGATTAACATTAGGACCAAACCTTTCAACTGGAACTCCATTCCTGTCAATAATAAACTTAGAAAAGTTCCATTTAATAAAATCACCCAACATACCACCTTGTACAGTTTTCAAAAACTCCCATAATGGATGAGTATTATCTCCGTTCACTTCAATTTTTTCAAAAACATCAAATTTAACTTTCCTCTGTTTCGTAAACTGGAGTATTTCTTTAAGGGTCCCTGGTTCTTGGCCACCGAATTGGTTACAAGGGAATGCCAGTATACGAAGACCCTTGTTTTCATATTTTTCATATAATTCATTTAGTTGTGTATAATGTGTGTCGGTGTATCCGCATTGTGAAGCTACGTTCACGATAATAAGTACTTTTCCTTTGTATCTTTGTAGGCTAACTTCGTTTCCGTTGATATCCTTTACTGTGAAATCATAGACTGTCTTTTTGGCTACTGGTTTAGGTGCCTCTTCTTCAGGTTGATGGGGTTTGTTTCTGCAAATTAAATATAATTATGTATTTTCTGATGTGTTTAACTTAAAATAACAATAAGGCTAGTATTAATTAAGTAATTGGTAAGAAATGCCGCCTATAAAATTCTATAATATTCGGCCTGCGACATCATCTAAATATATATTGCAAGGTATAGTGGTTATACCTATTTGCTTAAATTTTTCCCTTAGTTAAACCCTAGCTCCAAGCTGATATATTGCATATTGTATTCGATAAAAATAGTTTTAGTAACAAGTTAAAACAACATACGCCTGAAAACTTTCGCGCTTTTTATTGTTTTTAAACTTTCGCGATTTTTATACATATTAGATATATTTCGGGACTTAATCGCGTGAATTATTTAAACTGGCTGGTCGACCCGTGACCACGATCGATGCAATTCGATCGAAACGTCGGGTAAATAAAAGGTTCGTTCCTTTAAATAAGTCCCGAAATATATCTAATATTACATGTGCGATAAAACACTCGCCGACGAAATATAGTATGAAAATAATATCTTACTCAATCCCATGGAACCGACGGAAAGCTACAACAGCTTGATATATATCATCAGCAAGTATTTGAGGGTGTTCCATAGCCGGGAAGTGACCTCCGTCCTCTACGATAGTACTCTGCAAATAGTTCTTATACTTCATAGTGAGCAAGCTGTCCGGGGTGAAGTGGAGCTCGTGTTTGAATTTGATGCCCCATGTTGGAACGGGTGTTGGGATCCTGTAAGAATATATATTTGTAAGCTATTTTTAAAGCATTGCAAAGTGGTGGTAGGCTATTGAGTAGACAGGTCGCGGATTCGAATTCCACTCATTATTGACGTGAAATTACTTCTGACAAGCAATTTTGGTTTAGCTGGAGAGGTTAATAATATTTCTATTAATGTACAACCTAAACTGCTAATTCTTTTTTAGGGTTCCGTTCCTAAAAAGGAAAAACCGGAAACCTTATAGCATCACTTTGTTTCCGTCATCAAGGGAACGCGATGAGGTATCGAGTTGAAATTAAAACCATATATGTACTCAGGTCTACAGTCTCTCTGTCATCAAACTTCTAAGTTAACGTAAAAAAAGATGCGCAGAAAAATTACCTTTCGACACTCTTAAGGAATCAAAATTTACAGGGTATTTTGCTTTGACCTAGAACTATGAAATTTGGCAAGTAATACCGTCTTATACTACAAGTATAGGAAAAGGTCGGAAAATTATACATTTGTAATTACATTTTTGTTTCGCCACAACATTCCGTTAGTCCATTCAAGCGACCAACTTACATTACATTACAATTATTATGATTTAATTTGTAATTTACAATTATTAGCATTTGATAGATAATTTACAATTATTAGCATTTAAAGTTTGTAAGTAATATGTAAGTAATTGTAAGTAATTCAGGGATTTTTTCAATTTTTTTTCTTAAATCACGCAATAAAATTCGCAATATATTATAGGCTATCGAAACCAAAATAATCAGTTTGTTTTTGCAAGATTAACGCACAGAATTATGAAAGGCAAAATCTGAATAAAATTAGGAAAATATGGCAAATACTTACTGATCCATATTACTCATCTCCAAAAAATATTCAGTATAAGGTCTCATACTACTCGTTATAGAGTTGGTAACCCAGTATATCATGACATTGTCTAGTAGATGAGTGAGCGAGAATTTATTTAGAAGGCCTCCATCAGTAGCTTCACGGTGCTCCAAATTAGTCCAAGAAGAAAATTTCTCTAAAATATATGCTGCTAGACCGGCTGGGGATTCGGTAAGTGCAATTCCTGGAATCAAGAATCAGTCTTATTGAATGAAAGTTAAAACTACTATTCCTAATAAGCAAGCTATGTCGTGTGTGTGTATATCTATACTAATATTATAAAGCTGAAGAGTTTGTTTGTTTGAACGCGGTAATCTCAGGAACTACTGATCCGAATTGAAAAATTCTTTCACTGTTGGATAGCCCATTTATCGAAGAAGGCTATAGGCTATATAACATCACGTTACGACCAATAGGAGCGGAGCAGCTATATGAAAAAACGGGGAAAATTTACGCAGACGACGTTGCGCGGGACAGCTAGTGAAATATAAGACTTATGGTCAATTTCCTTTTGGTAGGTACATATTTGTTTGTAAATCAATTTTGGAGGATGTATTACTTCAGGACATTCTATTGCCTGATTACTGTAAAATATGATATCAAAATTGTAGTAATCGAATCAATAAACACTGGGATTATGAGAAGATAAATTTTCGGCAATGCTAGATCTAAGTTAGGAGCAACGTTCAAGGGGCGCAAGTCCACCCATTTCCGTCGTGCGCCCATCAAGCTTTTTTCGTCTCGAAATAATCGTAGATCATTGACTTCTGCCTAAATAAAACATCTTCACATGAATAATAATTGTTGTTAAAGTTATTGGTTGAATTTGACTTGCATCTTTGTAAGTAAAATACATAAAGTTGTTGCAAAAGCAGCTTTATGGCGATTACATTAAGGTGGATATTTTAAACGAGGAAATTTTTTGTTTATTTTTACGAATAAAAACATGAAAATCATGAGCTAATTCACACATTGTAATCGGTGTTGTAGTTCCAAAAGTTTCCCCTAAGCTGGTACTCTCTCCTAATTAACAAATAGAGAAAGAAACTGAAAAAAGAGAAATTTAAAAAGTGTTCTACACTTACCTATGGTGTCGGGCTTGGTAGCTTGAATATGAGAGTATCCAGACTCTGTGAGTAACTTCAAGCCATGCTTCGACAAAGGATAAATGCGGTTTTGGACTTCCGGCCCCACAATCATAGATGGCCATAGTGAACCTGAACACAATATTCAAATTAGGTAATAACAGATTCTATGATAATCACAGAATAAATGATTTTAGTAGAAGTCACTCCTGGAACTGTGATTAAAGAAAGTGATAGCAAACGACTGCCTCTGGCGCGGTGGGAGTGGGTCCGACTGCTACGCAAGAGATCGTGGGTTCGATTCCCACACGGGACACAACTTTGTGTGATCCACAAATTGTTTTTCCGGGTCTGGGTGTACTTTCTGTCCGTCACTTGTATGTTTGTAAAGTTCTCCGTGACACAGGGCTTGTAGTCTACAGCGGGAGGCATACTTAAAAAAAAAAATCAAATGCCGAATACAAGAATTCACAGGGCTACACAGGACGGTATTCTCTCACTTATTTTTATTACAGCTAAAGTGTGGAACTCCCTGCCAGTGGGTCAGTGGTTCCGGATGGTTAATGGGTATAATGTGTATATGTTACGGTAAATTAGATTCATTTTGTGATTATACATTGTCACTAGGAACTATCCATAATAAAAACAGAGAGAGAGAGAGAGAGAGAGATAAAAACATTTTAGGAATTTTAATTATAAGGTCCTAATTAATCATTTTGTTATTATGTATAATATCTAGCAAGTCATAGAAAAGCCGGCAACGCCAGAGTAGGCTGTTAGTTCATTATAAATGGTGCATTGTTTCATATTATTCATCAACATTATTCTTGCAAACCTGAAAGTAGTTTGTTCAGAATCAGTAACACAATCCAATGGAATAGTTTTTGGATCATGCTATATATTACAATGAATTCATTATTCAATCATTAATTATTTTAACAATCCAAATCATGTTCACAATGTGATGAAAAATGTAATTGTTTACTTATTTTTAAAAATAATAATGAGAATAAAACTACGACGAACATAAGGTTAACATAATTAAGAAAAACATAATATTTTCTTCTCTTGAAATTAAGGGAAAATGTAAAAACGTCGATTTTCGTGCTGTCATAGTTATGGCGTTTATTTTGTCCTGCGCTCCTGCGGACTGTGAACTAATGGTTGTGTGCGGGAGAGCAAGACAGGCGGCCGCGTCGCTATAATGCTTGCTTGGCGTAATGTCCCCTTAATAGGAGAATTATATTTAATTTTTTGTAGTGACCTAAACTGGTTAAGACCAGTTTAGGTATATTTAAAGACTATTAAGATAGTCTTTAAATATACCTATATACTTACCTAATAGAAGTTTCAGCGTCACAAAAGGATTATAAGTCAAAACAGGCATGTTTGAATGAAGCCCCAGTACATTGTCCGGAAACACAGTAGCCATAATAGAACCAATGGAATGTCCAAAGTCTCCTCCATGTACGTAATACTTTTTATGTCCTATGCGGTTCATTAGATTGTGCAGTATGGTTGCCATTTTTATGGGACCCATGCCTGGACGCGTTGGTGCCTGTGGATTGACGAGCAGGTTACTGAGGATACCTTTTTGTAAGTCTTACATTGGCCTACCCAGGGAGGGATTTTGGAGGTTGAACCTCCTCTGCCTCGCCGAAGAACCACTGTTCTACAGTTTAGCATGAGTTCCAGAACAGATCAATACAAACGCGATAATCCCAGGAACTACTGGTTCGAATTGAAAAATGATTTTAGTGTTCGATAGCCCATTTATTGAGGAAGGGTATAAAACAACGCTATGACCAATAGGAGTGAAACATCAATGAAAAAATATACAAAAACGGGGAAAATTGACGCAGACGAAGTTGCGCGGATCAGCTAGTATATGATATAGATAGAATGTACTGCTAAGATCTTATTTTATTATGTAGCTGTATACAAACGGCTTAAGTTTAAAAATGGCCTGTTGGTCTAGAGTGGTTAGTGGACCCAGACTGCTAAACCGGAGGTTGTGGGTTTGATCCCTACCCAGAATAAAACTTTGTGTGATGAGCACAATGGTTTATTCTGTGCCTGGGTGTAACTATAATATGTATATATTTAGAAACATATAAGTAGGTATGTTAATCAGTTGACTTTTAGTACAATCTCTGCTTAGTTTGGGACAGATGACGTTGTGTGAGTTGTCCCAAAATATTATTATATAATATTAAACAAGGTAAATTTCACATACCTGAGAAAATCCAAAACCTGGTAGGCTAGGTATGATCACTTCAAACACAAAATCCTTGTCAGTCTCAGGTGTAGTCAGCAATGGTATAATCTCGTAAAACTCACGAACTGATGTTGGCCAACTGTGGATCAACAGTATTGGAACTACCTGCGAAAATAACTTATAATAAAAAATATGTGCTATTCTAATGTACCTATATTCCTGTAAAGTTTAATCACAAACTGTTAAATAGTTTCTGTACAAAAGAGCAAGAAAAAAATATTATTATTTCGATACATAAAATGTCATATTGCCATATACCGGTTTAAGAATTGTACCACCCCATCGCTTCCCGTGGGTGTCGTCAAGGCGACTAAGGGATTTCCCATTTTCAGCAGAGTAGACGGCACATTTACAACCACAAACGAGGAAACAAGCGCGGTCTTGCTGGAAACACACTTTCCCGGCTGCATAATAGAACCAAAACCTAACTGGCCTACCTATCATCCCTGCGCCCCCAACACACAGTATTGGGAGACCGCACAACTGGTAGTTACCACAGAAAAACTAGAATGGGCACTGACTACCTTCAAACCCTTCAAATCTGCAGGGCCGGATGGGATTTTTCTGGCACTCCTGCAGTGGCAACAATAAAAGGTGATAAAATATCTAATAACTATAATTAGGGCATGCCTAGCAATCAGGTACATCCCCAAAACATGGAGGGAGGCGAAAGTAGTTTAGTAAAATCTTCGCATCAAGATCGTCTCTGATAACGCCATCCGTGCTGCAAGCCCTAAAAAATAAAACTATAAACTCAGCTCTGATCCACGAATGCCACGAGGCGCTACAGACGGATCTGCAGAGGATCAAGGGGCACAGCAACTACATCGGAAACGACGTGGCGCATAAAATGGCGAGGCGTGGCACGAGAATGGCAACCTACGGCCCTAAGCCGCTGGTGCGCCTGCCACTGACTCAAACTAAGGCACGGCTACGTGAAAAAAAGGGAAACCAGCCATGTATGTACAGGAATGGAGAAACAACAGCGGTTGCACACAATAAAGAGGCGATTTCGGAAGCTTCAAGGAGATTCTCACGAAGCCTGATTAGACTTGAAAGGGACAAGCTACGCAAGGTTGTCGGGCCCTTTACGGGTCACTGTCCCCTAAACAAGCACCTCCACACCATTGGGTTGGCAGACAGTCCGCTCTGCAGAGGATGCATGAAGAAACGCCCCTGCCCGTAATTCTGGAGTGCAGCAGTGTGGCCGAACACCAGGCGCAGTTCCTGTCGTCCACATCATCCCTCCCGGAGGCGTGCAGCGGTCTGAGCGGACTGCTAAGCTTCTGGGATTGCCTTGGGTGGCTAGAGTGATGAAACGGGCAGGATACGTATTTAACGCACAATGGCCCAATCAGGAGGCTAAGTGCGGTTTTTGTAGCCCCGTAAAAACAAACAAACAACGGAGGAAGGGCAGCAGCATCCTCTGCATATTTTATGCAGAGAATGGCGATTATGGCAAATACCCTTTATACTCGTAAGTAGGTTCTATTGGGGATACCCATGCCCAGCCGTGGGACATCATATGGGTTAATGTATATTATATTTATCAAAATAATTATACGTATTTTTGAATAATATAACAATATTATGACTGGAATGGTTTTGGAATTGTGTTACAGATAATCTTCATTCTCATATGATGTAAATAAACAGGAACTTTAAATAATTTTCACAAAGCTGCTGCTAAACACGATTTGTCGGAAAAACATATAGATTTTTGTTTAAAGTTCCAAACTAATATTTCTTGATACTTTGGAATTTCCTGCATTTCAGAAGGTATAATTTTTATTAAACAAGTGTTGAAGTTCTTAAAATTAGATCAAAACATATCACTTACTGCTACATTCTGAGGAGCTTGTGGCCGCACATGAATATAATGAATATCCAGGCCCTGTACTTTAGTGATGTAATGATTGTATTTATTCAGAAACTTCTCCCGCTCTTCAAAGTTGTAGCTGTTGAGCCAAAAGTCCAGTACACGACTAATGTATGCTGTGTTAAAACCATATTTGAAACCGGCATTCTCTAATGGTGGTGGGAAAGGGCGCCGGTGAAGCAGTCTTTCTTTGAGATCATTCACAATCTGTAAGCATGAAAATATACCTTCCAGTTTTTATTGAAATCAAAAATCTTAGTCAAAAGCTGAATTGACTATTCTGTATCAAAAATAAAGCACAGTAAAAAGACCTGCCTATGTAGACTTCAACAGGTAGACTTCAACAGGTTCAAAACTGAAATCAAAGTTAAATAAAGATTCATTTAACTTTGATTATATTTATTTGTATAGATTTTATTTTATTTATTTATTAAAACTTTCCAAAAGCTAAATGACTATTCTGTATCAAAAATAAAGAACAGTAAAAAGACCTGTCTATTATTGGTGGACTGCCAACAGTTTTAAAACTGAAATTAAAGTTAAAAAAAACTATAAAAATATTTATTTCTATAGATTTTATTTTATTTAATTATTTAAACAGAATTGTACAGCTGACTCTGCCAGTCTATCTTAGGGCGATGTAGAAATAAAGTGTGTAGGTGCAGAAAACATGTAGATGTTACATTTGACCATACAAATTAAACTGAAAACAGAATAACAAATCCTTATTAAACATACTTATATAAATACATAATATACCTACATAAATACATATATACCTACATATATTACATACCCACAGTACAAAAACTAATTTCAAAATTTAGTAAGTTACAAATGTTGTGATTCAACCAGTTCATCAAGGAACAGAGTATGAACTTTCCATTTAAAATTAAGGCGATTAGGTGCATCTAATTTCAGGGGCAGCACATTCCAGAGGGAAGCAGACTGAACAAGAAAAGAGGTACCAATGAATACAGAAGAATGAGAGGGAGGTACGTTATATTTAGGTCATGTTCTCATGAGTTAGATAAAATCTATACAGATTAATTAAACTGTGTCTGTTTGTAAACATATGAAAATCTACAATCACACTAATATTATAAAGGTGAAAGTTTGTGAGTTTGTATGTTTTACTTCTTCACATCTAAACGGCTGGAGCGATTATAATAAAATTTGGTTTGGAGTTAGCTGACACCCTGGATTAACACATAGGCTAATAAACCACGGGTAACACCGTGGGGAACAGCTAGTAATACAATAAATAAAAAATCAATTTTAAAATTTTTTGTCTGTCTGTATGTTCCAGTTCTTCAACTTACACACCTAAGATTCGCTGATGACATCGTCCTCTTCGCTGAAACAAGCAAGAAACTGGAAAAAATTATATGCTCACTAAGTGAAGAAAGTAAAATAATGGGTCTCAAAATGAACGAAGACAAGACGAAAGTAATGACAAACAGCAACACTAACACAATAAGCCTACATGGTAAGCCACTGGAATACGTAAATAAATATACATACCTAGGGAAACAAATAACATTTGAAGACAATAATGATGAAGAAGAGATAGAACGCAGAGTAACCATGAGTTAGAAAAAGTTTAGGTCTCTGAAAGAAATTCTAAAAGGCGCCTTTCCTCTTCACCTCAAAAAGACTGTATTGGACACTTGCATTTTACCGACGCTCACATACGGTTGTCAAACTTGGACATACAACACCAAAATAAAAACTAAGCTTGTGACGTGCCAGAGAGCGATGGAAAGAAGTCTATTGAAAATAAGGAGAATACACAAAATAAGAAACGAATATATAAGAAATAAAACAAAGCACATAGATGCTCTGCAATTAGAGGATTCGATCGTTAGCAGAAACAAACGCAATCAGCTGTGTAAACAAGTTTCACGCACATTTTTATTGACTTATATAAAAAATATATAAGTCCCGAAAATCCCGGGATTCATTGAATTTAATCCCGAAAATTTCGGGACTAAAATTTAATCGGGATCGGGATCCCGGGATCCCGATTAAATTTTAGTCCCGAAATTTTCGGGATTAAATTCAATGAATCCCGGGATTTTCGGGACTTATATATTTTTTATATAAGTCAATAAAAATGTGCGTGAAACTTGTTTACACAGCTGATTGCGTTTGTTTCTGCTAACGACCGGTGTCAGATTAAGTACCTATGTATGTAAAATAGTGTAAAAATTACGCTTCAGATCGTGTAAGTATTGATACTTATATTATTAATTGGTGCTAAACAATTAATTTATTAAAAAAACAACAATGCATTAATGTGTATGAGTAAATATAGATGAAAAACAGCGAATGTTTATATTGTGAAATTCCACACGAGGTTATAATTTGGAGAAGGCTTATAAAAATTTATTGATGATTCCTCTAACTTCCATCGAGCCTGAACGCGCGTTTTCCGCTGTTTCATGTTTGTGCAACAAATTAAGAAGTATGCTTTCGGATGAGATGTTGGATGCGTTGTTTTTTCTTAGATTTTATTTTCGTGGCTTAAATAAGTAAATTATAGTTTTTAGTCTATTTGATTTAAAACATGAGTCCTATTAACATTGATCTCTTTTGACAAATTTTAAGAAGTTGATTTTTTTAAGTTTATTGTAAAATAAAATAAACAAACTAAGCAATTATTTCATTAAACTATTTTATAAGGGCCTAGTTTGTTAATTTTACTAGAAGAAATTATAATTTTGTTTTGTTTTTGAAGATTTAAGTAAAGATTCAAAACAAAAGGTTGATTTTGATATGTTTTACTATCTTTTTGCTACCAATTTCTATTACCAATACAACCCCGGGACTATCCCGGGATCCCGGTATTAACTGTTGATAATCCCGAATCCCGGGACTAGAAAAATCGACCGGGATCGAATCCTCTATCTGCAATACGCTTTAACACTAAAGTGGCGATGGGCAGGGCACCTAGCAAGATACAGAGACAAAAGATCGACATTAGAATCAACAATATGGAAAGGACCAATTGGTAAAAGGAGCAGAGGACGTCCAAAGAACCGATGGACTAACAAAATAATCGCCACAGCAGGAAAAGAATGGCAAATAAAAGCAAGGGACAGAGAGACTTGGAGTAAACTGGAGGAGGCCTATACCCAGTCTGGGGTTCCAAATAACACAAACTAATATTTAAAAAAAAAATGCATTTATCAAAAAAAAAAAAACTTTCTTTTTTATAAGTAAGGTTGTTGGAAATAAATAGGTTAATTATTATTATGTTTCAGTTAATTTCTGAAAGAGGTGGACTGATTTTGACTTTTTATCTACTCTGATTTGACCTGTTTATCATCATGCTCAAAGGCATGATGATAAACAAATAATACTTGATATAAGGGGGAGTGGAAGAAGGCACATTGTTTTATATACTGAATTTATTGTATTGAATTTCTTTGCCCAATTGCCTCTACTGGCCCTCTCCATTTTTTTGGGGGCAAAATTTGCATGCCACACACATTAGATCCAGTACAGCCATTTACCTCTCGTGCCCCCCCAGAATGAAACCCTGGATCTGCCCTTGATCATACAGTAAATTGGAACGCTGCCAAAGAACCTTGGAGAGCCAGTCGAGGTGGAAGGACAACTTAAAACAAGTGGTCAGACACCACTGGCAAAGGGTAGTATGTGACAGAACTCAAAAATGTAGGTGGAGGCCTATGCCTCAAGGCATTCTGAACTAAGAGATCTCATATAACTCATTTTAATTAATTATATATAGTACCATATATGTAGTTCAGAATAAAGGGCATAATTATATAATATTTTATTATTATTTATGAAAGTATATTATAGGATTTGTGTCTTGAATGAATTCTAAATAAAAATTCAACTTACCATTTTAGGAAATTCAATTGTATATGGCTGGATAGATTTATCAGCTTGCATATCAATGGGATAAGGTCCCCACCATTCTTCTAGATCTATGTTCGGCAATGGTGGAGTCGCACTTATCTTTTGATAGTAATACCATAAAATGATTGACAAAATTCCTACCGCTACAGCAGCGATTTTACCTCCCTGCTGAAAACAAAGACAATTTGTAATTATGTTTAATAATTCACAATTTATAAGATACAGTATCTGCTATAAATTGAACATCATCAGCCTATCGCAGTCCACTGCTGGACATAGGCCTCTCCAATTGCACGCCACTTTGTTCTATCTTCGGCTTCTCGCATCCAGCTCCTGCCAGCCGTTTTGCGTATATCATCACTCCACCTGGCCACAGGGTGTCCTACACTACGTTTGCCAAGCCGCGGTCTCCACTCAAGAACTCGCTTACCCCAACGGTTGTCGGTTCTTTGGCTAATATGGCCAGCCCACTGCCACTTCAACTTGCTAATCCGGTGGGCTATGTCGATAACTTTGGTTCTCTGCCGGATCACCTCATTTCTGATTGTGTCCCTAAGAGAAACTCCGAGCATAGCCCTTTCCATAGCCCGCTGAGCGACTTTGAACTTGTGGACCAGCCGTACCGTCAGTGTCCACGTTTCGGCTCCGTATGTCATGACGGGTAGGACGCACTGATTAAAGACTTTCTCTTCTTACTCTTTAGACATTGTGGGATCGACGATGAGAAGACTTGACGTAGCTTACCAAACGCTGCCCAACCCAACCGAATTCTCCTGTTCACCTCGTCCTCGAAGTTGTTTCTACCTAACTGCAATGACTGCCCGAGGTACACCTATTTTTGAACAACTTCGAGAACGGCGCCGTGCACCGCTATTGGTTCCGGTAGTACATGTTTATTGAACATGACCTTGGTTTTATCCAAGTGCAGGTCCTGCAGCATTTCCGCCATGATGACAATGTCATCTGCAAATCGCAAGTGAGAGATGTATTCACCATTGACATTGATGCCCCGCCCTTTCCAGTGCAGCGTCTTAAACATATCCTCCATTGCATTTGTGAATAGTTTCGGGGAAATAACGTCCCCTTGCCTCACTCCTCGATGCAATGGTATAGGCTTTGTTTGCTGATTCTGTACTTGGATGGACATGGTGGCGGCTTCGTAGAGACATCTCATCACTTGGATATATCGCCAATCTACTTGGCATCGCTGCAGAGACTCCAGAACGGACCAGATTTCAATCGAGTCAAAGGCCTTCTCATAGTCCACGAATGCTAGACACAAGGGCTGATTATACTCCTGGGTCTTTTGTATAATCTACCGCACTGTGTGGATGTGGTCTATGGTGCCATATCCGCTCCGAAATCCAGCCTGTTCCGGTGGTTGGAGTTCGTCAAGACTTCGCGCAAGGCGGTTCGTGATGACTCTTGAAAACAGCTTATAGACGTGGCTTAGAAGAGAAATAGGTCGGTAGTTCTTCAGCCGGGTCTTATCTCCTTTTTTGAAGAACAAGACGACTACACTTCTACTCCACGCCTCCCTTCAAACAGGACAGCATTAAAGAGCTTTTGGAGCTCCCTCAGTACGGGTTTACCTCCAGCTTTTAACAGCTCTGTTGTAACGCCATCCTCTCCAGGTGCTTTTCCATTTTTAAGCTGTTTAACTGCCAGCACGATTTCGTCAATGTTGACTTCTGAACTAATATAAATAATAAATTGAACGACAGTTGAAAAAAAAAGTGGCTGATAAATAATTGACTTTTGACCTTTCTATTATTTGATGCATCTTTTTCTCTTCTTGTAGGTGCTTTAATGTTATTGCTCATCTTATCTTTGCAGATATCAAAAGAAAATACCGGTTTCTAGTCTATTGAGTTTTACTGAAAATAACTTCGCCACTTTTATTAATGGCTCTATTAAATACTTGTCTAAAGTTCTGAAACACTCTTTATCTCGAATGTAGCTTATAAACTTTGTTATTTTGGCATAATTTCAACATTGAATCTTTGGTGTTTTTAAAATTTCTACGAGTTACTTGACACTTTGACAGAAGCTAAACAATGAATGAGATGGAGATGACCAGAGATGACTGACACTTGACAGCAACTTGACAGGACAGGATTCAGGATTGACAACTTTGACGTGTTCCCGATTGTAATGATGTACTTTTATAGAAGTTCGCATGAAAATCTACCTATCCATAATTATTTTACTTTTGCGGTATTTCGACGGCGAAGTGAAAGTAAGAAGTATAGCAATTTTAATTTTAATTTTAAAAATAAAACTGCTATATTTCTCTTTATACTGTCTATAAAGCAGTGTGTTAGATACAATAAAGTTTGTTGTAAACGGGCGTATTCAAATGCTCTTCACATTTCTTCTTCTTCTTCTTCTTTGAATTTATGGCAATCTAGCCGTTTTATCGGCTAATTTCTGCCAGTGTCAAGTATTTATGCGCATAATACATGCACAAAGTCTCGTTCTTAGTCAATTAACACGTTTCAAATCATTTTTTACAAGTTAAACTCGGAGCTGTAAAAATAATGGCCGGTTAGCCTTTACCCAGTCCCATCAAAATGGCGCTAATACCATGACAACTCCCCTCTTCACATTTGAATAGTGACATTTACGCTCGCCAGCACGCAGCATAAAAGTTGCTGCGCGAGTCGTGCTGGCGCACACAGCGCTATCTTAGTAGCTATTGAACAAGCTACGGAGCGTCCAATCAGCAACACGATAGGGGACTCACCATGGTCTCACAAATCATTCACGAAAACAGAGGGGGCAGTGTGAAGGCAGAAGTCACGTCGCTAGATAATGAATATGCGTGAACTTAAAAGCTTAAGAGTGAGATGTCGGCCGCTTCGCGATATAAAAGTCACTGCACGATTATGGGGGTCCAGCGCAATCCTTAAAGCTACTGCGCAAGGAGAGGAGTACTAGGTACTTGTACTTAGAAGTCACAGCGCGAGCAGCTCGTAGGCAGAAGTTATTGCATGAGCTGTTCAGTTAGAAGCCAATAAGTGAGTTGGGGCCGCAGCACGATCTCAAAAGTCAGAGCACGAGGAGAATGGCGCAGCGTGTACTTCATAGCACAAACAGGGGACCTCAGCGCCAAACTTAAATTCAATCAATCAGTCTGTATTAGTCCACTGCCGGACAAAGACCACTTCTAATTTACGCCACAATACCCGGTCCTCTGCCTTCCGCATCTAATTCATCCCAGCGACCTTCTTTAGGTCGTCGGTCCATCTGGCTTCGGTCGTCCTACCATACGTGTACCGCGTCGCGGTTTCCACTCTAGGACTTGTTTGCTTCAGCGACCATCGGTCCTTCAGCAAATATGGCCAGCCCATTGCCACTTCAGCGTGCTTAACCTGCGTGCTATGTCGATAACTTTGGTTCTTTGTCGGATGACCTCGTTGCGAATTTTATCCTTCAAATTTGTGGACTAGCCCAACCGTAAGCATCTACGTCTCTACGCTGTAGGTCATCATAGGTAGGTTACTTTAGTCCTCAGACATTGCGATAGAGGTCAAGACATGATGGCGGTAATGATTTTGATGACCACCACAACCAGCAAGGCTATCACCACCACCACCACCATCATTACCAACATCACAACCACCACCATTGCCACCACCACCATCACCAACATCACCACCACCCCATTGCTACAACCACCATAACCAACATCACCATCACTATCATCACCACCATTACCACCATCACCATCATGATGATGATGTGATGATGGCATCATCACATCACTTCGTCTACGCCACTTAGTTCATCCAGTAAACGTGGTGTAATGTCGAGCATAAGATGTAAATTTGTAAAGTATAAGTGTATGCTTTGCTGGTTGCCCTAAAATAAAAGTATGGTCTTTCGGTCTTTCTCCAGTGTTGCAATGGACATGCCTGCGTAGTATGGAGAGCTTAACGGAGGCATAGTCACACTGAAGAGAACTCTCTGGCGGATCCGCTCCGTCGCCGGCGAACCGGGCGGTGCGGCGTCGTCGGCGCGCACATGTGCGCCTGATGCTGCCTTAGGTGGGGCTGCGCGGCGCCCTGTGTGTATCCAGGGGCCGCGTAGATGTGAAATGCCCGGAACGCAACAACATCGCGTCCGGGCATTGCCACTGGACGGGCCGCCGACGCGACGGTATAACACATTCCGGCGGCCCGTTCGCGAAGGTGGCGAGCGATACACGGCGGGTTTGTTAGTTGGTGCGAACCCCACACTACCTCCACCGTCTTCCCCGGACGGTGGAGGTGTTCGTCAGGAATTTTTCGTCGATAAAAAAAAGGCACAGTCACACTCCGTACTTATGGGGTTTCTCATGGGTATGCTTGCAGCGATTAGACATGATGCACCTTCGACTTCTTTTTAAATCGACTATAAAAACGCTAAAATATTTTATATATAATTATCTTCATTACATTATTTAACAACTCTCCAGAAACCATTTAAGTTATGGTATCTTAATGTTAGAATTAGTATCATGGGATTAAAAGAGAAAAGCTGTTGTAGAATTCCCATCATTGATATTGCTGAAAGTAGATGTTACATGCATTCAGATTCCTTTTTAATACAGTATCCAGTTTGTACAAGAGGCCTGCGTCCAGCAGTGTATCAAAGAGTCACTTTCTCAACAATAAATAACGAATCCTTGAGCCCGCGTAAACTTAAGCGTCTTCCAGACGGTTGGAAACAAACGTACAAACCAAGATGACCTTGCTTGTTTCCAACAGTGTAGACGGCTGTTGTAAACAAGCAAGGTCACCTTGGCGGGAAGGCTCGTTTCCAACCGTCTGGAAGACGCATATGGATCTCGACCGGTAGAGAGTAGGTACTTTATTCTTTGCTTTCGACTCGACGTAGGTACTTACTAAACTTATCAATGCATGAAAATATGAAATTAATCAATATCAATAAGAAAATCTGCAAAAGGCTGTAATTTATAAAAATATTTAAAATAATACTTAAACCGACAAAGTGAAACAATAAAATCTTGAAAAACGTTTTTTTTTAGGGGAGGTACCACCCCTTATGTATAGTGGGATGTGGTTTTTTTCTCACCTACCCCATCGTATGGAGTATCGTTAGATAGGTCTTTAAAGGTTTGAGACAACCATTTTTTGATTTAGGGATCCGTTTGTGAAATATTAAGCTTTAAAGTGCAAATTTTTGTTAGCCAAGTCCTAACCGCCTGCCAGCTAAATGGTTGATGTTCGTTATGTGAAAATTAATACGGTAGTAGGTAGTATATACATAAAGTAGTTAAAAGAAAAACTATTACAGCTAAAGTAGGCTTTACAACTTAACGAATAACAGCAGACCAAGTGAGAAGTAACAAAATTTAACTTGTTCTTGGAACTTCTATACGAAACTACAAAATCGTCCAAAATGAGCTTTTTTATTACCCGACTGTGAAGAAGGGTTATGTTTTTCATATCTTGTACCTATGTATGTATGTAGTATTCTTTATTACCTCATATCTCACAAACCACTTATCGGATTTATACAAATAACAAGTACGAATTTAAGCCGTGACAGTTCGCACAAACCCTTCAATACCAACGTAAGTATAAAAGCACAGCAGAACACAGAAATTTTCGTTTTCCAATTTTTTCAAACACATCTTTGACGCACGCACAAAACGAGCGTTTCCCATGATAAAAAATTGCATTGAATCCTGTGTGTATACCTTTTTATCTGCTATTTCAGCAATTTTGTTTTGAGCGGGCAATGTATTTACGAGTAAATGTGATATTATTTTATTTTTCGCTGCTGTAGTATTTGGGCAGCCGCCATTTTTTCAGCCGTCCGAAAAAAAAACAATTAAAATTACTGGAATAAATATGTCAATTTAACTGTTTATTGTAAAATAAAGTCTTGTTTTCAGCTTACAGACATCAAAATGTTAAATGGCCATGAAAATTACAAATTATTCACAGTTTTTGTTAGGCAGTTTGCTGTGGGATACCAAAAAGACCATCTACCATTAACCATGTTTTAATTTTTATGTTCTTTGGTTTTTCAAAATTAATGGTATTTTTTTGCTTAACAGGTTGAATAAGGTAGTAAACTTTATCAGTAAAAATATTTCCTAAAATAATTTACAGTTTCCGTATAAAAAAATGAAAACTTGCAGGACACGTCCAAAATGGGGGTGGCGCAATTTTTTGAAAATGCCCAGTTACCAGGTACTAACAACCCCCATTTTGTTAGCCTTACGATGCAAAATCAAAGGATGAAGAAAGAAATTCTTGCTCCATACATTTAAAATAACCAAACCCATATTTCATACAGTTTAAGATATAAAAAAAATACATAAACCCATTTTTATGTAAATGTTTCAATGTCCTCTACAACGCTGCATACTCAGAAATATCAAGAAAAGAACTTTATTTTTACGAAAATCCTATGAAAGGGCTCGCTAAATTCAAAATCAAAATCGCTGCTCCGCTCCTATTGGTCGTTGTTATAACCTATAGCCTTCCTCGATAAATGGGCTATCCAACAATAAAATAATTTTTTCAGTGCAGCCCAGTAGTTCCTGAGATTATCGCATTCAAACAAACAAACAAACTCTTAGGGGTATGAAAAATAGATGTTGGCCGATTCTCATAGATACCGGATAAGCACAAAAAATTTCATCAAAATCGGTCTAGCCGTTTCGGAGGAGTATGGCAACGAAAACTGTGACACGAGAATTTTATATATTAGATTATGTTTTTTTGTATTGTATGGGGATAGTTTGAGTTTCGGGGAAGGATATAGTGTACCTACTAAGGCGGATCAAGGCGGCGGTGGGGGGGGGGGGGGGGGGCACGTGCCCCCTCACACATGGCCGGTGTCGGAGAAACGAAATGCACCCTCCGTAAGCATGTTAGATCCGGCACTGCCATTATTTGAATAAAGTCCTGGATCCGCCCATTTGTACCTACCTAGAAAAGCTAGAGAAATGCTTTTTGAATTCTATTTTGACTAGTTTTAGAAGTTCATCAGAAGGCACATTTCAATTTCTTAATTGGTAGAACGCGGCCGACCCTGTGTCTGCACAGGGTCGGCCGCGTTCTACCAACTGTATCTTTATCGTATTTCGACTAATAATGAGCAATTAAGAAATTGAAATGTATTGAAATTAAGGGGTAGTAGTCAGGTAAGAAAAGGTATATAAAAAAACATTAGGTAGGTAATATAATTTCCTTTATTGTATCCATTTATATATTAATTACAAAGAATTCAACTAAGCATTACACATTTTTTAAGCAGTTTCCAATAACATATTTAATTAAGTATTTAAGTACTTGGACTATCCAAGAGAGGAGAGCTAAAAAATGCAAGCACTTATAATAACCTGCCTAAGCGCCAAACGCTAAGGAATCCAGCTGACTGACGAAAGGGTATTTCTTTCTTTACTCCAACGTCACATTGACATAATATAAAAAAAAACAGCCTTTATAAAATGCTTGCATTTTTTGGCGCTCTCCTCCCGGTCTATAATAGCTACACTAATTAATACATTTTTAATTTTAAGTAAAAGACTGGGCATACAATATTTAATATTAACTAGGTACCCAATTTGAATTTTTTTCTTTTATTACATTTTCATTCCAACACTACTTTTACTACCCCAGTTTAAAAAATTGTTGAAATGAATACATTAAGTTTAATTCTTGGTATAGTTTTCTGAATAGTGTTGATTCATATAAAGGGGTAATTACTACTAGTTTTTTTATTATATTTAACACATAAGTACATAGAAAAATTTAAACAAATCCAAAAAGTAAATGATTTTATATATACATAAAAAATTTTGTTCACAATTTCTATTTTATGCAAACTATAGTATGAGGTATGTTGTTGTTTCTTAAAAAGATAACAGCTTGACTCGTCATAAGTGCAAGGTTACTATTACTTACAAAGTACCTGAGGTACAAGAAAAATCTTGATTTGATTTTTGAGGTCTATCTATCTCTTTCTGTGAGAGAACTCCAAATATTTTAACTTCAATGTAAGTATTCTTATAATCTAGGCTCAAAGTGTAATATTTCAACAGATAGCAATTCTGCCCTTGTAGCTATAATTACAGTAAGTTGTGAACATTTTGTTCATGACTTACTGCAATCATAACAGTGGGGGCAGAATTGAAGAATAAATATAAACATTAACAACAATAAACTACAACAACATTAATAAATATAACTATTTATTAATGTTAATAATAAATACAATAAATACATAACAAATGGCATACATTTAAACCAGCAAAGTGCCACAATCCATAACATAATTTGTACCCGTAATGCTCTTGGCTCCATCGCTAGCCAAAAATTCGACTAAGGCTGCTACTTCACTTGCTTCAACTGCCTCTTTCAATGGCATGTGACCAACAACATTGGCTACATACAGTTTCATTTGGTCTTCTGTCAAACCAAGCCCTTTCATTAAGTTTGTATTTACAAATCCTGGGTTAATAGAATTTACTCTGACGCCATCCGGTGCTAATTCTAACGCAACACACTTTGTGAAATGATCTAAGGCAGCCTTAGAAATGTTATAAGCAAGTGTCATTGTCGACGGCTTAGTACTGGATATACAAGACATATTTATTATACAACCTTTTGTCTGCGTCAATTGTGGAACAGCCAACATTGTTAAATGAAATACAGCTCTCATATTAGTCGCCATAACTTGGTCATATGTTTCCATAGATGAGTTTTTTATACCGCCCATTCCTACGATACCGGCATTGTTAATCAGCACATCCAGTTTCCCATAATGTTCCACCGTCTCCTTAATTATCCTCTCGACATCACCATCTTCATTAACATCAGCAGTTATTGTCAGTGGTTTTAATCCAACGCCAGTTTTTTCACAGTATAGCGCGACTTTTTTAAGATGAGTATCATTTCGGCCAACGATTGCAAGTTTGGCTGATAATTTTGCGAAGTGAAGCGCTATTGCTGCACCAATGCCTGAACTAGCCCCGGTTATTAAAAAAACTTTGTCATGAAAATCCATGTTTTAAGATTTGTTGCTGCTGTTAACTTTAGACAATCGATATATACACGTTCTAGTAGGCAACAGTACGTGTAGTACTAGTTAGGCAGGGTATATACACGTTCTGTGATCAACAATTCAGTGTTACCAACTCCTAAAAACAAATTGCCCTAAGATCAAGATGAAATACCCCTAAATAACCCTAAATCAATATTCAAAAGCCCCAAAAAAATCCCTATATTGTATACCTATACAAGGGTATTGCTTATGTTCCCCTTCTATTAAGGTAAATAAAATATAGCTTACTTTCACCTTTTTATTAATTAAATATCTACAATGTCAATAATCGTTAATAAGTCGTTTAAGTCTCGACTTGGCGTTTCAATTGAACAATTTGAAGTTGTTGCCGAATAAAACACAAAGACTACTATTTCATGGCACCAACTTCAAAATGTTTAATTTGTTTTTGTTATATTAGGTATATTATTTATTGCTTTTTAGTTCCCTTGTATTTATTTTAGAAGTCGATGATATTTTTTTTTTAAAAAGGTTTTTATTTCTCACTTTTTAGTGGGTTTGTTTGTAATTCACTTAAGTTACAATAGGCCAGGCTTCCCAACTTAGGGCTTTGTTAACATGTATGACTTCCGGAATTCCGGAAGTACATGTTAACATTAAATAACTGTAACTGATATAATGTTTTCTGCCTAAAATATTTTAATTTACCGGCAATGATGGTGTACGTCAAAGAGATTTTTTATCTTGTGTACCACAGAGTAAGTAATCACTTCGTTTTATTGCGTACATATTGTGTACTAAAACTTGAGCCATTACACTCGTAGTCGTTCGAACCTTCTCCCTCATACCTTCTATACAGTTCCATTAGGTTTATAAGTGCGAGCGAGAGTTCCGATAAAAATGTTAGCACGTTTTTTATTGGCAATGTCTGTGGCTTGAGCTATAGCACAGACATTTAGCTCTTTTACTCATTTTGGTCAGTCAAATTTGCGATGCATGGATTATTATTACAAAAAATTTAGGGCTATTCTTAGAGGCATAGATGCCTCTAAAAATAGCCCTAAATTTTTTTGAACCCTAAAAACAGCCCTATTAGCATTTTTCCGCCCTAAATTTAGGGCTAAAAGCCCTAAGTTGGGAAGCCTGCAACAATTCCTTTAATAAAAATGTACTCTGTGATCAACAAAGTTAACAACGCATTATCTGAACTGCGCGTCTGCACCACTAACAAACGTCAAACAATAACAACAACAATCAATAACATTGACGTGTTGCCAAATCGACTAACCAAATTGTCGCTAGATGTAGGTTCGAAAGTCGCCAGAAGTCGCTAAATAAATGGTTTGAGATTTAAAAACCAGGTATCTTCTACATGATATTTATTAACGGGCATCTAGTTGCAGACTCATCCATCGTCCAACATAAGACGACATTTCGCATCGCTGCATGCCTTCGTTTGGGTGTCCAATGTGTTTCTTCGCATCGATGTAACCGTGGAGAAGACGTGCAGGAGCGCGGGTCGTATATCCCGCCACGCAACACGCAACCCGCTGGCGTGCCAGCTGTAGTCGAATCAAATTATTTGACGCGCAGCGACGACAAAATACTGGTGTGTCTTTGATGCCTTGAAAGATGGGTCAGCCTTTGGTATGGGATCCAACTTGCGTTGATACCTTAGCGCCTACCCATCTTCCAAGCACGACGAATTATGCTTGCGCTGCTGCTGCATCTGCTTGAGAACCTTAAATGGCACAAATACAGTAATCTGGTTTGGGATTATGTATTTGAGCCGTTTCGGGTAATGGCCATGGGGCCCAAGTGCGCGCTTACTTTTTAAGGCAATTTCCCAACGTACCATCAGTGCCTCCCGTGAGCAGAAGGCGGGACTTTTCTTTGCACAAATAATTAGCATTGCCATCCAACGTGGCAATGCTGCCAGTCTTCTGGGAACTTTACCAGTTAACATCGACGGGGAGGAATTCTTTGACACCTAAACGGTTTTTTCCTCCTTTTTAATTTTATTTTTGTAAATATCTTGTACCTATACAAAGTGAACTTTAATATACTAATAATCTCCAGCTCGTGGCTTCTTTACATAACACTAAATAACTTTGGTATAAAAACTAAATTAATTTGAAAAATATTTTATTTATCTGATTGAATCAGGTGTCACATGGCGGAAATCTATCGTAAGTAGTATCCTCCCTTAATACTTAATAAATTAACCTTAATCACCTAACACTTGTTTTTGGACTTATGACCATAATCACCTACAGACTATTTTACTGGAGTAAATTCATTGTTTATTGTGAGGTTTAGGCCCTCAACCTGACAAAGAAACATCGATTTTACTCCAGGGTCTCTCAAATGTGTGGTAAATGGATGTATGACAAAAGTAGGTAATAGGTGGTGAAGAGTTAATTTGTAATTTTTTTTTCAAAAATTATATTACGTAGTTTTTTGGTGTAAAGTAAAGAAGCTAAGAGCGGGATGTTATTAGTATATTAAATAGCAGCATACCTGTATATTGTAGTACTCGTACCTTGATGACCGAGCTTTGCTTGGTATTTTCAGGGTTCCATGGCAAAAATGACAAAAACGGAACCCTTGTAGTGTCGTCATGTTCGTCTATCTGTCTGTCTGTCCGTCCGTATGTCACAGGCATTTTACTCAAAGACTGCACAATTAATTTTGACTAAATTTGTTCAAAAGCTGTCTTGTAGTAGCCGCTACTTAGTTTGATAGCTAAATAATAAAAAATAATATTTTTAGGGCGGCACTTCATACGACCTAGTGTGCACAAACACTTCATTTAAAACTAGTTTTGCTCAACGTTTTTTCTGTTATCAAGGTGTTCATCTGTATAATAAAATAAATAAAACACTATCAATTTATTCTCTACCAAAAGTAAAACTTAAGACAACGGTAAAAGACTGGTTGCTAACTTTAGATTATAGTACAACAGAGAACTTAGGATGTACACAGCTTCCAACACTCAAACACACACACACACATACACACACGCGCGCATACACACTCACACGAACACATACACACACAGGGCTAAAGTACTTTACCAATTTTATTTTTCTATTTTATTTTTATTTTCTTTGTTACTAATATATTTTAATTTATTCTTAGTGTTTACCAAATTTCCAAGGGGTCAGGACCTGGTGGTCTGTACTACAGGTTTACACATACAACGGACACCAGCTGCTCACATACCTTCATTGATCATTGTGAATTGTTTATTATAATTAAGTTATTCAATTGTATTTAATTTACCTCTGTTTTTTAAGGATTGTGAGAAGGCCATGCTTAGTGTAGGGTTCCGGATCTGCAAGTGCTAGTGGTTATGTTTAAGTGGCGATGATGATGGACATGACGATGGTAGTCATGATGATGACGTTGATGGCGATGATGATAATGGTCATGACGATGATGGTGAGGAGGAATGTAATGGCAATGGTGGTGATAATAATGGTGATTACCTCTCCTACTATCATCACTATTATCATTATCATTATTTTCACCTGGTGGTGATCACCATTACCACCATCATCATCACCCATCGTCTTCACCACTAGCATCACCACGTTATCATAACTACTGGGTAGTAATGAACAACCCAGTAGTTATGATTACGGGCGTGCGTGCTAAATAACTACCTACTTGTATTATAATCAAATGTATAATGTATTACGCTCAACACTGGTGGGCAGATTGCTAATTAGGTAAACGAAACTCGAGCTCCGAGTCGAGGCTCACCGAGCCTTCAAAGCTCGAGCTCTGAGAGCTTGTTTTCCTCAACACTAGCTCGGTCGCATTCATTCTTTTACGTTCCTGCCACTGCTTGTCTCTATTGGTGTTTTATTAGTACCATTCGATTGCTCTTGAAAAGCCCTTTCCAACCATAAACAACCTTTGTATTTGGATTTGGCTTTTTGATGCATATAGGCTAACATAAAATATTTTTGATATAATTTTTCATTTATTTTAACACATTATATTTACTGTCACTATTTTTTACTAATGTTTTGTAAACAATCGATAGATTTTGATAAGATCTGATGATTGAAACTTAAAACAAACGTAGCTTTTCCGAGTCAAAAGTTATACTCGGTGGAAATCTCGATACGTAGCAAAATGATCTCGCTCGCTCGATGCGTCACGTCTTCACATAGCGTAATGTGTTTTTTGATCCTGTAGCTATCCAATGGTGTAATTGACTTTAGGATGGGGATGATATGTATGAAGCTACAACACCAAAATGTGTACCCAGATTTTGTTGTCTTTGCTTTTTTGTCTTGCTCCCCACTATGGAAGCAATTTTAAAGACATCAAAATGAAAAATTTTCATTTAGAGATGGTAACACAAGGTAAGTAGGTCCTAAACCTACTGAGACGAACAAGTCTTGTTCGTTGTATTTTTTTCATTGAATTAGTTTAATTTTTCGGTTCATTATCAATTTCTGCTTTAATATTATTAGCATCACTAGTCGAACAAAATAAATATTTTGTACAGCAGCTCTGGCCACTTGAATGTCACTTTTTGCATTGTCAAGCACAACAAACTTTTAAACTTTCTTCTTCTTCTTCCCGTTCCTATACACTTTTGGTGGTTAGAAATCAGCTCGACTGCCGCATTTTATGTAAATATTAGAATACATGTTTCAACGAAAGTAGTGGCAATGTGCACTGAGCACATTGCCATATAAAAATCACAAGTTATTTTTTTCATTTCGCTATTAAGACATTCCGGTACACCTATATTAATTCGGGCTATCGCGTGTGAATTCACCGCTAGAGGCGCTAGTGTAGCGTGAGGTTTCCAAAATCTCAAACCTAATGGTTTATGGGGGGAAAACGGTTGCCCTTATTCCATGATGTGCAAATTGTTTATTCATTTATTTCGAAAATTGATTTAAGTACCTGTAGGTTTAAAAAGTCATCATTGCAAAACTAAGGAACAATACACTTAAAATTTTTTGCCAAGCCATCTTTAGATTTTAATTCAAATTTAAAGTGTTATATTATTTTTCAAAGTGTATTCATACCTTTAATATCCATAGCAAAATATTGAGTGATTGAGATGATATATTCATTCAATGTACGTTTCTGAGGTTTGATACAATATTTTTTTGTAAAATGATAATTATATTACCGCTTTAAAAAGGCTCTAGAAAAGTCGCTAATTTATTTTTGTCGATAAGGCGATTGGCACATTGACATGAGAGCGCGCGTGTTTCCCACCCCACATGTAGGTGCGTGATCTGCAACGCATGCAGAGAAACACGCGACCTCTCTCGTTTTAGTGCTATTTTGAGAGAGAGAAAAAGGGAGAGAGAGAGAGAGACGCAACAACGCGCGTGTCAGAGCATTGTGGGTGGCAGTGTGCCAGTACCCTAAATAAAAATAAAATATCGCTAATGATGTCAAAATGACGCTAAATCTAGCGACTAAGTCGCTAAATTGGCAACGCTTTCATCTACTCAACTGCAACTGACTCATTGGACTGATTGGACGTTCACAGAACATTATTAATCTACGGGGTAAACATGCTGAAGGTCAAAAAACAAAATCTGCACTTACCTGTACAGTACTCCCAAATTAATAATGCACATGCAGATCTTCGCTAATTGTCGTATTCCCGGAAACACTCGAATCATGGAATCGTAAGAGCCCTAAACAAGGCATTTGCATTTTGCACCTTGTTTAAAAGAGATAGGAGTCAATATCATGTGTGCACAATCGAAAACAAATCGGGCGTTCGGCAGCTGTCGCCGGTCAGCGAAATGTCTGTCAGTCGTCTTTATATATTGGTAGTGACTGCACGTGTTCTCTATTTGTGGAAATATATAGAGCTGCTATTACACACCCTTCTTGGTAAATATAATTTCAACATTAATTAGCTTATTCAGATTTAAATAGTATATTTTGAAAAAAGGAAAATAAATAACATATTTCACGTTTTTTTAATATTAAAAAAATAAAATACCTACATTAAATACATATTAAGTACTAGAAAAACATTTAAAAAATGAGATTTATTTAAATTAAATAAATAGATAAACATGCATAAAAAATATATACCTAACTCTGCCCATGCCATTTTCTTTCAGACGAATTCTTCCAAAATGGATAAATTTAAACGTGGAAAACCGCTTAATTCACAAGCACGGCAAATGGTATTTAATGTGTACCTTTATTTCTTAAATGAAGCCAATGTTTTCAACAGAGACCATGATGGTTATTTTAAAAAAATTCAAGACCGTGTTACAAAAGCTACAGGAATTTCGCGACGAACTTTGAGTAATATCTTAAACGAAAAAAAACATAATCAATCAAAGAAATTTTCTACACCGAAAAAAGGAAGACCTAAAAGTAGATTTCGGCTGGTACTTGATGATTTCGACTACTGTGTTATTCGTAATATGATATACAATTTTCAATTGACGCTGAAAGAACTCCCAACTGTAAATAATTTAAGAATAAAGTTGATCGAAGCTATTAATTTCAAAGGCTGTGCCGAGACTTTAAGGTTGATCTTGAAAGACATGGGGTTTAGGTTTCTGAAAACTGATAATAACAGACAATTACTTATGGAAAAACATGATATACGCCTAAAAAGGATCAAATATCTCAGAGAAATACAACAGCTGAGGAGTTCTGGTAGAAACATAGTATTTATGGACGAGTCGTATGTGCACACATCACATACTAAGGGTAAAACTTGGCAAGATAGCAACAAAAAAGGTATCAAACAACCCATTTCCAAAGGAGAGCGAATAATTATTGTACACGCAGGCAATGAAAAAGGCTTCGTCCCAGGGGCTCTAATGTTACATAAATGTGTCGACTCAGAAGGTGACTATCATAAAGAAATAAACGCGGAACGTTATCAAACTTGGCTACGCAATCAATTGATTCCCAACTTGCCTCCTAATAGTGTGTTGGTAATAGACAACGCCCCATATCATAATAAGCTGTCTGTGAAACCACCAAACTCAAACACATCTAAACCACAAATGACAGCTTGGTTACAACAACACAACATTCCGCATGACCCAAAGAAACTGAAACCCGATTTGTATAAAATTATACAAAGATACAAAGAAAATTACACAGAATTTGCCATTGACCGTATAATGGAGGAACATGGGCATAAAATTATACGATTGCCACCATATCATCCCGATTTTAACCCTATTGAAAATATTTGGTCCCAAATAAAGCAACACGTGGCCAAGAGAAATATTGCAATGACTGTGACGTCAGTTAAAGATGCTATATTAGAAAAAATCAATAAAATAGGACCAGAAGAATGGAAAAAAGTTTCTGATCATGCGGTTCAATGCGAAGATGAATATAGAAAATTTGAGCCAAGAATCGATAGTTATTCCGATAAACTGATTATTTACACAGGTGATAGCAGTGAGGAAAGTGTAAATGAACAAGAGCATAATGAAACTTCTGATGAATCTGCGATGTCGGGAATAGAGGTCTTCCTCGATTCTGATTAATTTTTTTATAATTGTATTATTTTTCTGGAATGATTAGTGCTGTAAACAAATTTGAACTGAGATTTTGATTATATTTTATGTAAACCTCTATTTGAAAACGTTTTTTTCTCCTTCTAATAAAACCTTATGTTATTTAAACCTTTTCCTCCATAATTACACCAACTTCGGTAAGACACTTGAAAACTAATCACTCCAACAATGATTGTAGCGTTTTCGCTATTTACTTACATGGAATTATCGAATCAAATTTCGTTACAGGTAAATCAAATCTGTTTTAGCACAAAACACATAATATATAAAATTAGGCATAGAGAAATTGCTCTTAACCACTCTATATAAATATCGTCTTTCGACGCTCGGGTAATACGACCGTTGCCGAACAATGACGAAGATTTCCGAAGATTTCTATGCGCATTATTACTTTTGGAGTACTGTACATACTTACATTTTTCTCATTACATTGTTCCAGCGTTGCCAGATCTACCAACTTTTCTGTAAATCTACCTATTTCGATCTTAGTCTACCTTTCTGTATCTACCAACATATGCCATAAATCTACTTATTTCTGAAGATATCAAAATAATTTAAGTAAATAACAATGTTTACCAACGTAACCAAACGTCAATGCTTTTTGGGTCCCCAAAATTCGATCTCGCTCCAACGGTATACCTTATAATATTCCACCGATTTGTACCAACTTTTTGCAATCAATTTATTAATTTTCCAAAATCATGGTTTGCCACACTGCATTGCGCTGTTATCTATGACCGTAACTTGTTTAAGCACAGATGTGACAGATGTATCAATCTAATTTACGCTTACAAAAATGAATTCTAGCACATTCTAGAATAATATTAGAATGTGAGAAACATTTATTTTTAGTAAAATAACAAAACAAGCACCTGATATACTTTCCAGTCCTATAGAAAAACGTACATTTGGTTATAACACACAATGTAGATTTCCGTAATCCCCACCCCCTCCATCTGAATAATGGGGCTTATGGAGTGGGTTTTCTGTTATTTTTGTTTCATACTTACAACGTTATACGTAGGTATAACGTTGTAAGTATGAAACAAAAACAACAGAAAATTTATGACTATTATTAATTGTCAATGAAATTTGTAAGTACAAAAGTTTTGTTATTTCTCATTTGATGCTGTCACTCGTAAACTTGTAAAGCCTATTTAGCTGTAATATTTTTTTTTTCAAGATTTTATTCTTTCACTTTGTCGACTTAAGTAATATGTGTATGAATAGGTGTTTTAGTCTTTATTGTACATAAATAAATGAATGTGTAACCTTGCCTAATGGGACTGACATATCCTAAACGGACAAAAGTCCCCAAATAAAATAGGGTAAGAATAAAAAAAAAAAAGTGCATATCCATGCAAAATTAAAGCTTTCTAGCACTAACAGTCTCTGAGCTAAGCTGCGGACGGACGGATTCACGGACATGGCGAAACTATAATTTACATATTAAAACATTTTTTTTCTCACTTAAAAAGAAAATTCTAATTAATTATTAATCTAAAGGTACTAATATTATAAAGCTGAAGAGTTTGTTTGTTTGAACGCGATAATCTCAGGAACTACGAGTCCGAATTAAACAATTCTTTTACTGTTGGATAGCCTATTTATCGAGGAAGGCTATAGGCTAAAACATTACGCTAACGACCAAAAGCAGCGAAGCAGCAATGAAAAATGTTGCAAAAACGGGGGAAAATCAACGCATACGAAGTTGCGCGGGTCAGCTAGTCTATACTATGTAATATTAAAAAGCAAAAGAGTTCGTTTGTTTGTTTGAACGCGGTAATCTCAGGAACCACTGATTCGAATTGAAAAACTCAGGAACTCTCTTTTTCTTTTGAATAGCCCATTTATTGAGGAAGGCTATAGGCTATATTTAACATTACGTTACGACCAATAGGAGCGGAGCAGCAATGAAAAATGTTGCAAAAATGGGGAAAATTGACGCCTACAAAGTTGCGCGGGTCAGCTAGTAGTTCATGAAATAATGATGTAATTTTCCTGTATACAATTCTCGACTGAATCTATCTTTAGGCATAATACTTGGTAGGCCAAACTGTCATGTCTTATTCATTAATCTATGTTGTGTTGTTTGTTGGAGGCAATTTAGCGGAATACATTTTTCTCTTCTTCGCTCCGTGTTATTAAATCATGTCTTCCTACTTTTACGACTTTTTTCTAATAGTGTGACATTGCAATATATAGCTATGTGTGCATTGTCATTGACGTAGAAACCAGGACTGCGCCATAACCTCAAGAAATAGAGCACTCTCTAGAAAGAGACAACGCTACTTTGTGGACAATACCTGTAAAAGGCCGCACGAGTTTTTTTTTTTCACGCTGTGCAGCCAATATTTACTTTCTAATTAAAAAGGATGGCGCAGACCTGGTCTATACGTCAATGGGTCAAGTGGACGTACTTTTTGACAGGTAAAAAGCCGCCATCTGAATGCTCTAGCCATAGCATCGACATTGACATGAGAGTTGTAAAAATGGCGGCAAACTAACCGGCCATTATTTTTACAGCTCCGAGTTTAACTTGTAAAAAATGATTTGAAACGTGATAATTGACTAAGAACGAGACTTTGTGCATGTAATAAGCGCATAAATACTTGACACTGGCAGAAATTAGTCGTTAAAACGGCTAGATTGCCATAAATTCAAAGAAGAAGAAGAAGAAGACATAGGTAAAGAACATGACTGCGCCCTAACCTCACAAAGTTGACAACTCTCTAGAAAGAGACAACGCTACTTTGTGGACAATACCTGTCAAAGGCCGCACGAGCTTTTTCGCTCTTTCACGCTTTGAAGTCAATTTTTACTTTGTAATTGAAAGGGATGGCGCAGTCCTGGTCTATACGTCAATGAGCCATATTTATTCTAGCGCGTCATTTTTCTCAGTGTTTTCATTACAATAAGTTAAATATCCTACTGCCTCGTGAAATGAATCTGATATTAATGCTGGGAATATAAATTTTCTACAGGTATTAGTTGGCGGAGTACCAACTTAAACCTACACAACAACACTGTACAGTTGGATCAACGTAACTAGGCCGGACTGAAGTAGGCGACAAGTGGTTGCGCAGATGTATTTTTTGGAAGTAAATGGTGACAGGAAGCGGGGGGCGGGGGCGGTAACTAAACCAAGAGGATTAGAGATGCGATTACGCATTACATGTCATAATTAGTATTACTAATTCATGTTTTTTTGTGATTATTTTGGTAAAGAAATTGTTTTTCAAAGTTTCTTTATTATTTACTGTAACTGTTCTAAATTTAAACTTTTATGAACTCATTTAAATAGTGTTTTTATATTGTTGAATTAAAATGTTGTTAGTATTTTTGATGATTATTCGTTTTCGTAAGTAATTTTAGGGTCGCATCTCTATGACATGCGCGAATGTGATAATGCGCATATTACACTACACTAAATCAGGGACCCTAAATCCTTAAAAAGAGCGGTGTAATAAGAGTTAGGGCCCTAATTCTCTAACAATTTTTCAAGGCCACCTCGATTTAGGGCCCTTATTCAGGGTAGTGTAATAGCTGTTTAAAAACCTAACTTCAATCCGGTCAGGATACGTTGATCGTATTGTAGCACTATTTATGTTTATTTTAATCTAATATATTTAAAAAACAAATTTAATATTTTATTTGTTCGTGTTTCATTTATAATATTAAAAACCCACTCACAGTTAATATTTCTATATTAACTAAGGTATTTTTTTTCCACTTTTGTTTAATAAATAATCAGGAAGAAAACTACATCCACTTTCGACAACAATTTTAAAAGCAATCCGTTAAAATGGTTAAGACGAGCTTATATGTAAATATTTAATTTAAAAGTTTTTATAACTTAATTATTTGTTAATAGAAATAAAAAAAATAAAAAAAAAACAATCTTGGTTTAATCCCTACTTTATTATACCTATAAACAGTAGGTAGGTACTTTTATGTGTATTAGTAACAGTTTCCCCACTTAAACGGGAGAAAAAATAGTGGTTAATGACTGACGTGTTTTCGCCCCATACACGCTAGAAAATCTTTTTTCATTATGTTACGCCGTAATCGTTTTTGTTAAATGCGCTGCGATACGCGGGCGCCTTATTCCAACACTACAGTTATTTATTAATAACATGACGGGACAGGCAAGAAGGCCGCCCGCCGCCGCCCGCTGTCCCGCACCCCGATCTCGCTTGTTTATGTATGTGTGTTTGTTTTGTTATCTATCAACCTGACTATTGTTGTATTTCTGTACTGTACCTTAAATATTATGTAGTGTGCGTTATCTCAATGAATAAATAAGTTTTTATTTATTATTGTTATTTACTACTTACTAGTCTTTTAAAAAAAACCGTATTATTACTATTTAGCTCTAAAACTTTGAATGTTAGTCTTCAATAGTTTACTAAGTTTTGAAATACCTACATAGATAACTAGATACTCAAGTCAACTTTTTAATCATTTAAATTTTTGCATTATATTCTACAGTTGAATTCATTTGTATTTTAAGTTTCCTTAGATTTTTTCTTTATTCCATACTAATATTATAAAGCTGAAGAGGCTACGACCAATAGGAGCAGAGCAGCAATGAAAAATGTTGCGAAAACGGGAAAAATTAACGCACGAAGTTGCGCGGGTCAGTTAGTCTTTTAAATAAAGTTAAAGTTTAAACTTTTTCTTTCTTGTACTTAGTTTTGTTTATTGTATAATATGAGTCTAGTGGACAAATCTACAGCTGTGACAAGGAATATGTAAAACAAGCTGAAGTTAGCGTTGTAAAAAAAAAAAAAAACCCACGACTGACTGACTTAAACTTTGTAATAGGAAAAGGATAAAATAAAATTTAGACCCTTCGACTACTAGACGACTTCGACGATGGATAACGTTACGTTAAACATACAGTACGATCAACGTATCTTGACCGGATTGAAGGTTTTTATCACTTTCGCGCATGTCATAGAGATGCGACCAAGATGCGACCCTAAAATTACTTACGAAAACGATTAATCGATTAAAAATACTAACAACATTTTAATTCAACAATATAAAAACACTATTTAAATGAGTTCATAAAAGTTTAAATTTAAAACAGTTACAGTAAATAATAAAGAATCTTTGAAAAACAATTTCTTTACCTAAATAATCACATAAAAACATGAATTAGTAATACTAATTATGACAATGTAATGCGTAATCGCATCTCTAATCCTCTTGGTTTAGTTACCGCCCCCGCCCCCCGCTTCCTGTCACCATTTACTTCCAAAAAATGCATCTGCGCAACCACTTGTCGCCTACTTCAGTCCGGCCTAGTTATGTTGATCGTACTGTAAGAAAAATGACATTTTCGGACGTTACGTACGTACGGCTTCGCACGGGTGTCGTATCGTAGCTTTTTATACCTTATTGTAATTTTTGAAGGAATTTCAAATTTTTTGACTTTAAAATATAGCCTATATTACTCCCTGATAATGTAGCTTACTAATGGTGAAAGAATTTTTAAAATCGGTCCAGTAGTTTCGGAGCCTTTTCAATTCAAACAAACAATCAAATCTTTCCTCTTTATAATATTAGTATAGGTATAGATTAAATTTTAATCTATAGGTACCTATACTAATATTATAAAGAGATAAGATTTGATTACAAACATAGATCTACATCACATATTGTTTTAATCATTAAAACACTTTGACTGCCTTTGTGGCGCGGTGGGAGTGTATCCGACTGCTACGCAAGAGGTCGTGGGTTCGATCCCCACCCAGGATAAAACTTTGTGTGATGAGCACGATGGTTTATTCTGTGTCTGGGTGTAATTTATCTATAATATGTATGTATTTAGAAATATATAAGTATGTTTATCAGTTGTCTGGTTTCCATAGTACAAGCTCTGCTTAGTTTGGGATCAGATAGCGTTGTGTGAGTTGTCCCAAGATATTATTAAGATATTATTATTATTAATATGTGATGTATATCTATGTATTAACTTCATGTAAGCGCTTTTTTAAATACCTAAAGTGCTAAACAGCACCGTCCATTTACATGTATAGGAGTTGTGCCTTTGTTAACTCCAATAAAAACAATATATAAAAAGTTTGGCGACCATACCGTCATTTTATTTACTAAGATACTACCACTATATAAAATTGTCAAAGAGAAGAGAAAAGACGAAGTTACTCACAAAAATTTAGCCTAATAGGTACTAATCATTTTTAAAAATGTCGTGGGATTCTAGCCTAAAGGGGCGTCTAAACGGGCCATTTTTTACGGCAATTTGTGGCGGCAATGCTGTGGCCGGCAACATGGCAGTACTCTCCAATATTGATATGATGGTTGCCAGACGAACACTGAGCGATCCATTTTCCGCAATGTTGCCCGGACAATGTTGTTGTTGTTTCAGTCGCTCTCTATTTTATTGTTGCCGGGTTGTGTAGCCTGTTTAGGAGACTAAATCATGCGCTTTACAATTGCAGACGTATTGCCATTATTGGCCGAGCAATTAGTCGCCAATAGTGTCGCCACAAATTGCCGTAAAAAATGGCCCGTTTAGACGCCCCTTAAAGGTGTTACGTCTCTCTAACACAAAGAGAGGAGGTGAGGTTGTGCAGGAATTTCAGATAAAATAGCGAAATAAAATAAGGTGTGCCTTGGATAAAGAGAATTGTAATAATGATTAAGGTCACACATAAGGGTCGAATAGCGAATAACAATCACATTTTAACGTAACATAGCATTTATTAGCAGCGCATTATTCCGCAAACAAGTTGCCATAACATTTTGTATAGGCGTTTCTGAACAGAGGTGATGGTGCCTGGCGGGCCGCGGCCTAACGGTAAGTTAGAAACTTGTATACCTATCCATACTAATATTAAAAATCTGAAGAGTGTGTTTGTTTGAACGCAACAATCTACTACGAACTACGGGTCCGAATTGAAAAATTCTTTTATAACACATTTGTTCGTAAAGGGTCTCTTATTTCACCAATTTCAATATCGTAATGTATCTCATTACGTACTTGTGCGTTATTGTAATGTAAAACGCACGAGTTTCTTTTTAATAAGGTAAAACGCACGGTTTATCAAGATGCTCCGTCTAAAACGAACGGTACCTCTTTAAATCTTAGCAAAGAGTTTTTATGTCAGAAAAGTGGTCAACATTTTATGAATAAAATTAACTTTGGGAGACAAAATATAATAAATCGGGGGGCACGGCAGTGCCCCCGCCAAGTCGAACGCGAAGCAAACACTGCCGTACCATCCTTTACTGGAACCACCAGGATAAGACCAGAACGCAGAAATTTTCGTCATCCAGTAAGCTATAAAATCACACTTAAAATAAAAAAATCAAGTCTGTATGTCATTTAGTTCCGAAGTTAAGCGAAAGCAAAGTTGCGCATTTATGACACCCACTCACTCACTTACTCACTCATGATCATCAGAATAGAACTAGTACTTCCCATTAACCCAGAGAGCTGAAATTTGGTACAGAGTTAGCCACATAAAGGGAAAACTATAAAAACTAGCATAATCAAAGATCTGGAGTACCTGGTGACAGTGGCGTAGCTACCTTGGTTGGCACCCGGGGCGGAAGTTGATGGTGTCACCCCATTGAAAGTTAAAAGCAATAAATTTTATATGTTTAACATCATGGGATAATTTAATACCTATTTAAATTTAAAATATTGAACTTATAACTGAACACAATAAAAAATAAGATAAAAAAATATCTTGCAATTAAAATCTCTTCTTTTATGCTTTTACAGCAGCAAATCTATTTTTTTTACATTGAACTAAATGAGTTCATAAACCGGTTTTTAAAAAAGGGGGGAGGTTCTCAATTCCTCACAACATTTGTTTTTTTTTATATATATGTATGTTACTCGATTACTCGAACACGCCTGTGGACCTTTTTTGTTTGATAATGTATAATAATAATAATATCTTGGGACAACTCACACAACGCTATCTGATCCCAAACTAAGCAGAACTTGTACTATGGAAACTAGACAACTGATAAACATACTTATATATTTCTAAATACATACATATAATAATAATATAATAATAATATAAATAAATAACACCCAGACACAGAATAAACCATGGTGCTCATCACACAAAGTTTTATCCTGGGTGGGGATCGAACCCACAACCTCTTGCGTAGCAGTCGGATACACTCCCACCGAGCCACAGAGGCAGTCAAATGTATACTTTTAAATATAATCATATGTATACTTTTAAGTTGGTTGTAACCATGTCGGGCCGGTACAATCTAAGTTTACTTTGATAACTTTTCGTTGACAACAATGACAATGTGTATTTTTTATAGAAGTCATATTTCTGTTTAGTTAAAATTTTAAACCCGCGACCTTAGGGGTACCACACCTAAGCCGTTACCAACTCCGGCACCCAGACATGTCCGCCAAAGTCAAATTTAATCTCCATATGATATGTTTTTATGGCAATCGTGACGTTATCCACTGCGTTCTCAAGGAAGTTATACGGCTCTGTGAGTTTCATTGCAGATACCATTTAAACACAGATTTTTGATGACGCTGGGCCTTAACATTACTTTTGTAATTTTTTAAGCATTTTTTTGCAAAATTTAATAAATAACCATAACAACAACAATATGTGCCAATCTGATAAGATATATACGATTTCAAGAGCCCTGGTACAATAAACTAGATTTCAATTTTAAGAGAAAAACTGAGTAAATATTCACTTTCGCTTCTTAAACCACTAAAATTGGGTCCAAGATGATTTGGTTTTTATTTTTTTCTTAGTAAATCGACCACATGTTTTGAACGACCTAAGTCTTTTACTAGGTAGTTTAGCTGATTCTGAGACAAAAGTTGAGGTACCTCAGCAACTGAAAAATCTGAACAAGATATTTCCTGGCTCTCGGATGCATTAGGCTTCCCTGTAATCAGAATGTTATTTACATTTTAAGGTGGCTATAGAAGTTGTATTTTAGAACCATATGACTCTGGACGAATAGCTGAGTTAAGCTGGTAGATTAATTTCAAATCTTTTTAGATCTACAGAAGAAGCAGTCGGTTGTTTTCTGTTCACGCCATATGACAGGTATACCAAAACGAGATGATTTTTTTTACCCCTAAACTACAACCGAGATCATCTTCGAATCTTCTGCATACCTTATAAAGAGACCATATTTTGACATGAACTTCAAGTTTTTAAATACGCATTAAACATTTTCTTTACAACCTCACTATGTTGACTTTTTACTGTGTATTCACCACATATACAACAGAAGCTATAAGTAAAACTTTCAAATAAAAACCCTGAAAATGCAAAACATGATGTAAAGATGGACTTGAAAGGTATGCTATTTGGAGGATCTTAGGGGAATGAGGAACTACGTTTTGCATGCAAAAAAAAGCTGTGCTACGTAAAATGCAAAACACTGCAAAATTTTTGTACTTTATGGATTTTATATTATCAGAATAGTTTTTGATATGTGACGCTTGAAAAATTGAAGTTTTATAAATAAACAGGTTCTTTTTCTGCTTCCAGCCACACCTAAACCTAGTGATTTGGTCGTTATGCGTGTTGAGCTCCATAATATTAAAAAAAAATCTGAGATTTAATACATTTAGTCCAAAAAGCATCTGATATGAATGATTATTAGAGTTTGAGGTTCGAAATTCAATTTTTGTTTTTTTTTTGTTCTTAGATAGGCACAACTTTTTTCTATTTTAGCGCAGAGCTTGAGTTGGTTGGCTGGTTAGCTCATATGTAGTGTGTATTGCGATTTTCATAGTGGACAAAAATATCAAACAAATAGGTAGTCTTTAATTCTGCATCGCCAATGGAAATTCGTGTTTGAAGTACCTGAAAATGTTACAGAAGGCCGACGGTAAATTGACTTTATCAAAAACACGTGCTTATTAGTGGTAAAAAGCATTTAAAAGCGGTCGAGATGTGATGGATTATTTGCATCACTCTTGTAGGCCATTGACATCTTCTACTGAAGTTAACATCGCAAAAGTGAAGGTAACAGTGACTGTATATCCTGATTTAAGATTGAGAGAAATAGCCACTTTCTGTGTCTGAACACTTTAAATAATCAATTGAGTATGAAACATGTTGCCGCTCAGCTAGTCCCAAAAGATCTGAATTTTGTTAAGCTAGCACGATTCAATTACAGCCCAACATTCAATAAATGAATTGTTACTGGTAACGAGACATGGGTTTACAAGTTTGACATGCAAACTAGTCAATAAGCTTCAGAATGGCGCCTTCCAACTGAATCGAAACCGAAAAAACCACGCCAAAATTGATCAAATGCCAAAGTCATGTTGACTGTTTTCTTTGACTATCGTGGTGTTGTGCACTCGGATTTCTTGCCGGAAGGTCAAACGGTAAATAAAGAAGATTATTTGAGTGTTATGCGGCGTTTAAGAAGACGAAAAGGGCAGATTTCCGGAAAGAAAATTCTTAGATTTTTCACCACAAAAATGCGCCTTCATCATTGTGAACGAATTTTTGACCTAAAACTCAACAAATTCCATTGAGCAACCACGTTATTCTCTAGATATGACTCCAGCCGACTTCTTTCTTTTTCCTGAACTCTCTAATTACCACTTCGTGGCACCCGTATTCATTTGGTAGAAGACATAAGGAGAATTCGTGGCGAGAACTGACTCAATTCCAAAAAAAGCGTCTAAAAAATGTATTGACTATTAAATATTTACTGGCGTAGTGTATCGTTTTTGAAGGAGCATACTTTGAAGGCGATAAGATAAATTTAGATGAATAACTAATATTTTGTGTAGTAGTAGTAGTGTGACAAAGTAGTACTTCATTTACTCGTAGTAGGGTACCACTACCTTGTTTATATTCTGTTCTTGCAATTGTCGCCGCGTGTCACCCCAAAAACTGAAGGAGCATACTTTTAAGGCGATAAAATAAATTTGGATTAATAACTGACATTTGTGCATGATTGATCGTTTCCCGGTAGTTTTTTGACAAAGTAGTACTTCATTCACTACCACAACTCTTTTTAGCTATTAATATTTTGTTTAGTTCGTGCTTGTGAGGAAATTCCTGAAGAAGACAGCTGTGCTAGTGTTTTTTTTCTTAATGTTTATATTTTGTTTTTGAAGTTGACATCGGGTGTCCACGCCCCTTCCTACCCACCCTAGCTACGCCCCTGCCTGGTGACCCTTATTTGAAAACACAAGAGCCCAACCAAACTATTAAATATCGACATACCGCCTTTACAAAAAATATTCAACTTTGTTTGCCTCTTCATTTGATGTCAAAAATCGAAGGTCTGAAGCATCTGATGAAGAACCCTCAGCTTGTCTTACTTTATTTAATTGTTAGTTATTTAGTACTCTTAGTTTTCTAGATAATAATAAACTTCTTCTAAAAAAAAATGTGTCAAATAAGAAAATCTAATAAAATAAATCAATATATATCTATTATAATATACGTTTCTACAAAAAGAAGTGAAATCCCACCAAAAACATTCTGTAAAAAACTAGCCAAGTCTCGATGGAGCTGCTTGTTTATCTCTAAAAAGTAATGAAATCTAGACAAAGTCGTGCCAAGTCTAGGGTTCCTTACTGCGATTTCTTTATTGTATTGTAGTTAATGTTGTGTGACTTGGCCGTTGAACATTCTTTACACGTTAGGCTATAAAACATCACGCTACGACCAATAGGAGCGGAGCAGCAATGAGAAATGTTGCAAAAACGGGGAAAATTTACGCAGACGAAGTTGCGCGGGTCAGCTAGTATACCTACTATACAGGATGTCCCACGGCGATGCCGCACACAGGGAAACTACCTTAAATATTGTAGATGATGCATTTTACTGAAAGGAGTCTTCATGTTGATTTTAAAAATAATTCGAACTGGAATCGAACCCACCCCATGTGAAAAAAAACCATTCTGTATTTTTATGACAACAATCCAAAGGGTCATTCGTTAGGGATTTAATTTTTCTAACTAACTTAGTATTAACCCATTGAATCAGGCGTCACATGGCGGAAATCCATCTTATGTAGATTGTAAGGGAGTGATTCCACCACCCACCCTCGATCTGTGAATCACCACGATTGAAGTAGTAAGGAAATGTCCTTAATACAACAATCGAAATAGATTGACAGACCGCACTCAAAAAGAGAGACCTGTAACAAAGAAAATTAGTGACAGGTACTCTTACCTAGTCGAGTGGTAGGCACCTCCGGACCCTTGACTAGCAATATTCCGCTTCCATGAAGTGAAACTTCGACACGTGTTTCGCCTCTACACGAGGCATCCTCAGGACAGTTTGGCACCGACTGAGCGCTCGTCCAACGTGTGTGCCTCTTTTATACGTTCAATCCCCACTACCCCCGCCACCGGCAGATGAGTAATGTTGCCTAAAAGAAAATAAATGAGCAGGGGAGACGAATTCAATTCGTCTCCCCTGCTCAATTTATTTTCTTTTAGACTTACGTTCCTCGTTCTCTCTTACGTTCAATCCCCACTACCCCCGCCACCGGCAGATGAGTAATTATTATTATTATTTCTAACCTCTCTTATTTTAAGAATAGCTGATAATATTTCAGAACATTTTCGCTTATAACTTTTTTATCTATAGTTCTACGACAAAAAGTTACTGGACCAAAGTTGTAGAGAATTTAATTTGCAACAAAAATAGTATTAGTAGAGGAGTATTTGATTAAAAACTGGTACACCAGCCACCACCACCTGGCCCGAAAAAACACACGGGAACGGTGTTTCAAAAATCTCAAAATTATCAAAATAAAAGGTCTTTTAGTCGAACCTGGAGGGAGGGGGGGGGGGGCAATTACCCCTGTTGCCCTTCCTTGGATCCGCGCCTGATCTTTAAACTTATTTTTATTAAGTATTTTTGACTTGAAATATAACCGCTTTTTTAATTACTGACAGTTTCAAATGCTCATTGAAGGTACAATTGAACTAGGCAAAGACTCCGTTAACGGATTTTGCAACTACTGCAAACGATTAAACGTTGCAGAGCTGTGAAAATAACCAACCCTTGAAGGTTTTACACCGAATCCCACTCGGTCTGTTATTATTTTCATAGCGAAGCATGGCCACATTGTATAATATTGCCCGACATTTGCAAATATCAGTTGAAGATAAAAATAATGAAGAAATTATTGACGTGTGAAACGAATGCGCGCGAAATAAATCCGAATGAATGGAAGCTGTCACAATGGCGGCCGCAAGCCGGCGTTAATTGAACTTGCGGGGCCAATATGGATACTCATTTTTTTATTTTTTCATTCAACCGCTGCTGGATACACAATATTTTTAGGGCTGCGACTTTACCAGTTTAATTCAGGATACCTTTGAAAGTAAATATGTATTTAAAAAATACTGTAGTTTAAACTTACCTTCCTAGCCATATAACTAGCTTTGGTATATTCTTTCCTTGATTTCCTTCCTATGAAATTACTTAATAATTGAGTAGGTACCTTACGTATACTTAAAATTAAACTTTTGCTTAAAACGATAGGCATCTACAGTCTACTAGATGGCCCTGAAATATGAAGACGCACAGGTAGGTAACTTACCTACTGAGTGGTGTTAAGGGCGGAGATAAAGTAGGTCAGCGATACTGAGGGCGAAGTTCCGACAAGATGCAGAAGGCAGAAAATAGACTGGTGAGGCATAAATTAGGACAGATCAAAAAATCGATTAAATTAATCGAGTTCCTATTACCCCTTTTTCCAAAAAATATATATTAATTTTACATACGATATTTAAATTTTATTTCGCAACCCTACCGAACACCCACCACGCTTTGAAAATGCTATCACGGCTCTCAGCCCTGTCAACGTTTTCCCATTTTTCCCGCCCACTCATATTTAAATTCAGTACATCCTATCCGTCCATACCCATATGCAAAATTGAACCTTTTGCCAGGCATTTTTATGTTAAAATTTAATTGTATAGACTGAGCACTTGTGTTTTTTTAAACTTGACATGTGGTTTAGCGATGCGGTTTTTCGAATGAAAATCTCTTTGAGTGGAATTGACATCCGAATTTAATATCGGTTTTAGCGCTGTTAATAATATTATTGAATATGAGCAGTTGGATCGTGTGTGGTTACTGTGTAAATTGAGATAATAATTGTAGATAATATATTTATTGCATCAATAGCAACTCCTGATGAATTTTATGTAGGCGTAGGACGTGCTTAACAGTTTTAATTTTACAACTGTAGGTTGAGTTGGTCTGTTAGATGACTATTTACCATGAGTATATAATTGCGCATCTGATTATATACTCCGGCTTCTACTTAAAGTGAGGTAGGTAGATCTGTAGGTTAGTAGGTACTTTGGATAAGAGACTTTAGATCGGAGCTCCAAGGGAGAAGCTCGTTTGCTAAACTTTTTGAGCGCTAATGTAAAGTCTATTGTGTAGGTAATCTAACTGTTTATTTCTTTTAGGGACGACTCCCGCATTAGGGTACATGCCCTGTGTCGCGGGGGACTTTAAAAACATACAAGTCACGGACACAAAACGCGTTTAACGTTTAACGCCTTAATAAGTTCACTTGTAGTGCACAGAAACTTTGTAACTAACTAATGCCAAAATGCCTTTTACTATTTCCAACTATCTTCAATCCAACATAGAGTCTACATTTTCTATCAAAATATGACGTCAGAGATTCCCTCCTTGGTTGACAATGGCCCGAAAACGTAACGCCTTTGAAACCGTACCTTAAACGTCCTAACAAAGTTATCGTAACGAGACAGCGCATCCCTTGATTATGTACTCACAAATTTATCTTTACACTGTAAAACTAAACTCATCGTCTTTGACATCATAAAAATAGAGTTTAAAATTGATTGTGTTTTGAGTGTAAGAGTTGATTTGGTAAGTTGGTAGAAGATGTATAAGGGGTGGTTTTAAGTGGGGTGCGATAAAGTCACAGGTCGAGGCTTAGCGGTTACGAGTCGCGCTTGACGCTCCGCTTCAGAGGGATGGGGCTTTTGGTGTTATTGGCTCTTCATCTAGGGTTGTCCGAACTTTGTATTGTTTTCTTAAGGCCGAATACTTTAACGCAATTCAAATTAAATTTCTAGCGGTGGTAGCTTAATGGCTAACGCATTGGTCTGGCAATCGTGAGGTCGAATCCTACCTATTATACTACCGACGTAAACCCACTCCTAATACAAGATATCGAGCTTAGCTGGAGGGGAACAAGATTGCTAGTAATGTGGGACCACAGTGCCACATTGCTAGTTATCCTTTATTAAAAAAAATTGTTGTCTTTAAAGTCTGTTTACGGATGATAATTTTACGTGATAACGTCATAAGAAAACATTGATAAAATGAAATGTGTGATTTGTTTTTAGACACTTTTTCGTGAGTGCGGCCAGTCATCGATATATGAGCCGTTGTCACCTCAAAAAATGGAAAATGAAATATCGTGATGTCTCTATCATTTTAAGGTGATTAGTAGGTTGCGACAGAAATATGCTTAATTCCTATGACCTGAAGGCCATATGAAATCTGACAGAGAAAGCAAGGAAGACTTCTTCTATAACTTAACAAAGAAATAAAATAAATTACTCGACGACCTAGAACCATAGCGAATGGTGAAGAATGAACGAGGAGAGCCGACCACCGATTGTTTGAGAATTTGTTTTACCAATGTGAGATTGAGTCAAATTACTGGCAATCTTGTTAACCTCTCCATCTAAGCTCAAAGGCTTGTGTTCGGAGTGGGTTCACGTCGGTATTATAATGGGTAGGATTCGAACCCGCGACCTCACGATTGCAAGACCGATGCCTTAGCCATTAGGCTACCGCCGCTTTATATATTCCTGTATTGCAGTTTTACGTATAAATAAAAACCCAGACATAAATCGTCAACACGTGACACGATGTTCTAACAGCGGTACGTAACAATTTCAAAGATGTCCGCATTCGATACGTAAGTCGTCATGTCGTTACTTCATCCGTAATCTATAGATATAACATTACACGTCCTGCTTGACTATTTCATCAACGGCAAATAAATCACTGGATGGATCTGAAATTAAAACAGCGAAATGGTTTTTAAATAGGGCCTTAATTTTAAGTAGGCGGTATACCTTTATCGGGAGGGGGGGGGGGGTAATGCGCTTAAACGGCTATTACACTTAGTGTAGGGTGAGCGGTTTAATGAGAGTTAGGGCCCTAATTCTTTAACAAATTTTCAAGTCCACCTCGATTTAGGGCCCCGATTTAGGGTAGTGTAATAGCCGTTTATGGGTTTTCTAATCATAGAAAAGTGACGTATTTTAAAAATGTAACACTAAAATGTGATAAATCTACATGGATAAAATTGAAGTATCGTTTCTTATTAGACATGTTTCAGGACGTAATCGCGTGAATTTGTATTATTTACCTGACGTTTCGATCGAATTTCACCGATCGTAGTCACGGGTCGACCTGTGACTACGATTGGTGGTCGAATTCACGCAATTAAGTCCCAAAATATAAAAACAAATTTGCTGCAGTCCGTACAGTTCCTACCTACCAAAAAAAAGTTTTTAAAGTTTACTCTGGCCGTTTGTGATACTTGCGTTGGTATAAAATAGGCTATATATTATGAAAATAAATAAAATCGCGTGAATAATTTAAGGTAAAATACCTTGTTTATTGCCAACGGCAGTCGGAACATCGGGAAATAAACAAGGTATTTTACCTTAAATTATTCACGCGATTAAGCCCCGTAATATATATATTTTCATAATGTGTACAAATTTATCAACGAAAGTTTATCAACATTTATAAGCTATATATACAAGAAAAAGAAAAGCATATAGCGATCAGTAGGTACACTAAGTATTACTGCACTTTGTTACGTTATGTTCTTGTTTATATCACGGCATGTAGCGTAATAGATGTCGCCAGAAGTATTGCGCCGTGGGAACAGCACTTTATAACTATACTGCTTAATATTTAAATTACATTAAAAATTCTAAAATTTCAGTAATGACCGATTTACAGAAACTATTTCATAAACGCAAGACTACATTTCGAAAATACGATTGCAATTACGGATTCTAGTTCAGTGCTAATACGTTAAGTAATATCTAAGTATTTATAAAAGTAACAACAAAATATAAACATAGCAAAATTATGCATGCGGAAGAAGACATAACATGTCCACTGACATTATTTAATTTAATTAAGACTAAATTTCAAAAACATTTGCAAATCCACATTCCGCAAAAAAATGTTTTGAATATTTTACTATTAAGCAGTATATTAGGCAATTTTATCATTCTTATAACTAAGCCTATGAAAATTATTACAGAAACATTTTCTCTACTCATCAGCATGCATTTTTCGGTGCTCTGAGATTAAAGACTGATACGATAGTTACCTAATTATAAAAGAGCCAAGCAAATGGCTGAATCCACTGGGTGTAGGGCGTTCCAATTTTACACAATATTCATATTCATATTCATTTATTGGTTGCAAACACAGTTACATTATAAAAATACATTTTAATGGTGTTAGGTAAATGCATTGTTCTCTATGTCCTGCCTGTTAGGGCATGCAACTGTATATTTTTTTTTACAATTTTATAAATTATCAAGCAGAGTACCTATGTGATATAAAGTAATAATTAAAATTAAAATGTCAAGAAACGTGCACATAATATGTCAGGAAAACAAGAGTACCTCAACGTGATTCAGAAATAATATTTTGAAATACCAACTTCAGTGGCAATAAATCTGCACCACACTGGTCAAACCATCTTCAGATACCTACCTCCTACGTCACTGTCTACTAATAACTAACAGTAACATCATTTTCTTAGAAAATATTAATAAATACTGCCAACCCTACAGCTTCTCGTTACGTAGCAAGCCTCTCCACGGAGTCATCAGATAAGAGACGGGCGCTCAAGTTTAATTGAATTTCCTCGTAAAGTTTCCGGCGTGCCACCCCTGGCCGGCGCGCGCCCTGATTGGAGCGGCGTCGACCGCGTTCAAAGACATTGTTCCCCGGTCGGGAGCTAGGGCTGTGTCACTCTGCCTATGTACTGATCACCGATATACATGAATGGTTAGTGCCCTATTGTTTAGGTATAGTATGTATTAAAAGGCTATATGGCAGCATAGTTTTAACGGGATTTTTACTAAGTAAAAAATAAAATAGTGTACTTGTTATAAATGTTAATTTTGTAAAGGAGGTTGAAAATAAAAGTAACATTTTCTATAGAAGCCAAGTTGAAAAAGTGTCTGTAAGCTGTAAATACCAGTTCAAAATTCTATATAAAAGTGGCGATTGTGTAAATAAATTTTATGGTATAAATATAGCAGTATGAAAAGAGTTTTTACAAGCCACCATTATGTAATGCGTTACATAGAGATGTTCCTTTCCCTTCTTTAGCTACCCTCCATACTCAAAATTCAAAATTCTTTCAAACTTCACTTAGGATGCAAAACAACTCTTGTGATACGTCGGGATTCTATATGTACTACATGTAATACCAAGTTCACAAACAATAGGTAAATTCGGAGAAAAGAACGTGGCAATAAAAACTCGCGGCCACTCTTTTCAAATTGCCAATTTTACAATGTTTGAATGTTTATAAACTTTATATGGGGTAAGGTGCTGCGTGCTTTAGGTGGTACTTTATATTTTGTAGTAGATATACCCACCTAGGAATAATGACATCTTGTCACCAGGGCCATTTGAATTCTAGTCAATGAAATACCAACGATTAATCCACAGGGCTTGCAAAATGCGTGTATTTTATTAATTATTTTAAGTGTGTATACCATATCTTGGACATTGTGGTCTGGTCAGCCACCGTGACGAAAAATTTTTGCGTCATCGTTCACCAACTTACAAACCACAACCAGTTAACAAGTTTCTAGACAATTTTGACCTTTATGGTTTTTGAAATAGAGGCTGGTTTTTGTTTTAGCAGTGGTAAAATAAACGTTCAAGGTTGATATATGATGCCATTCCAAGTTAGTTCCACTTTTGCTAAGAATTGGGCCGACGGATGCGTGTAGATGTTACGCGCATGAAAAAAGATAATACAATATTTCATTCATCTTCAGTTGGTTATTTTGAGGGAAAGGCCATACGTTCGAAGAAATTATTGTTTTATTTACTAACCGCCTTCAAAAATGGTTCTCTGTCTGACCCGTATGTAGGTATGTATATAAGTATGTGTATATGTAGGTATGTATAATATGTATGTTCGCGATTTTCTCGAAATCTCGTGATCCAATTTAAATGGGGTGTTCGACTGAATATTTTTCAAGAAAGGTTTTAAGGGGCGTCTAAACGGGCCATTTTTTACGGCAATTTGTGGCGGCACTATTTTCAACTTATTGCCCGGCCAATAATGGCAATATGTCTACAATTGTAAGGCGCATGATCCAGTCTCCTAAACGGGCTACACAACCCAGCAACATTAAAATAGAGGGCGACTGAAACAACAACAAAATTTTCCGGGCAACATTGCGGAAAATAGATCGCTCAACTATTGTCCGGTAACCATCAAATCAATATTGGAGAGTACTGCCATGTTGCCGGCCACAGCATTGCCGCCACAAAATTGCCCGTTTAGACGCCCCTTTAGTGTATAAAAAGTTTTCCTAGCTTATAATATACTAGAGATATAGACTAATACATAAGAATGAGTTGAAATTTACATTCCGTGATGTGCTTGATATTGGTTTTCTATAAAATTGGTTTTCTTAAAAAACGTTACGTACTTGATATACATTTGAAGGTGGTTCATTTTTCTTAAAAAAAGTAATATTGTCACGAGTTAGTGCTCGCTCTTCTTGTCGTATAAATCTTTTTATTTTATTTATTATAGACTTATGGAGATTGCTGATAATATGGTTGTAGTGATATTTGAGTTGTTGAAGTCCTAATATTGATTGAGGAATATTTTGCCATCTGTGAATCTGCTTATATAGTAGGAAACAAAAGTAAGTATAATTTTTAAATCAACTGGTCAAGGAGGCTCGAAGGACCAGTTACAAAAACTTACCAATTCTAAAGGACCAATCTTAAAAAACCAAGTTGCGAATTGAATGTCTAACGGCCGGTCTCAATAATCTACCTATCGATGGATTTGGCTACTAGAGGTAGAATTTTGACGTATTTTGTATGGAGCTTATGTTAAATATTTACCTCTAGTGACCAAATCAATCGATAGTTAGATTATTGAGACCGGCCGTAAATTGTATTCTCGTCCTTGGGAAAACGAATAAAAAGTTAAGATAACAATATGTTTCAAAACTTGAAATAGTCTTATTATTCGTACGTACATATGTTTTTCTCACAAAATATCTCTTGTAGTTATGAAGTAATAATGGGACACACATACAACTTTACACTCACTTTCTACATACATAATAGTAATTGAACGGCGAATTCAGAGCGAACGTAAAAAGCCTTTGTCTTACGAAACTTTCGATCTGGCGACCATAATTATATTATAATTGTTTCATGCAATAGACGAGAATGGAATTCGTGATAAGTAGGTATTGTTGTTTTAAAATATGAAAAAATAAAACAAAATAAATCAAATAATAAATTGTAATATATAATTTAAAATAACATAGAGTAACGCACTCATTTCGCACTAAGTTCCATTGTTAGAGCCTCTTTTTACCCGACTGCGCGACGCAAAGGAGAGTACCTAATGAGTTTATCGTCTATGTATATATGTGTGTTCCTTTGTGGCACTTTAAAGACCAATCGATTCGTATTAACCTTGCAAACAGTGTCACTACAGATATTACAGCAATCAAAATGGCGACAGCAAGACGCCATATGTAGTAGAAAAAAAATAAGTCAACAAACAAAATGTGTAGGTATTTTAAAATCATGATCTTGAATTATTTTTCACATAAAATGACTGTTTAGGATATATAGCAATTGAAATATATAACTATTTTCGCTCAATTATTGGTAGTTACAGTTAATTACGTCTTACAAGTAGCAATAAAAAGTATTCAATAAAAAAAACAATTTAAAAAATAAAAAAAACAGCTTGCTTAAAAAAAAAAAATCATTCATGAATCCCAGTAAACTTACTAAAGTGCCTTCGACTGCATGATTTAAGGTTTTCATCTTTTTTAAGCAGGCGGTTAGTGCGGGCATACTGTAGGGTATTAGGTTAGGTGCCTATCTTCTTGTCTGATTATGATGTCTTTAGGTTTACCTACCAGTGGCGGAGGGTCTTTAAAACACCATTCTTTTCCACTTCCCTTTTTAATTGTAGTTACCTAACATTATAGGTATAAAACTATGTACTTCAAGATATGATTGTATATCGAGTTACTTTAAAAAAATTGAAACCCTTCGCATCTGTTACCTACTAATAGCCACTGTGAGGGATTTCGTTGAACGGTATCAACTGGCTCTGTAGCCCAGTCAGTCGAAGCTTAAACATTCTATGAGAGTATACGACTGCTGCGCAAGAGGTCATGAGTTCGATTTCCATACGGGATGACATGTAATTCATGTAATTCAGGATTTGTTGTTCCGAGTCTGCAGTTTCACAGCCTGTTATCCCGGAAAATGCTAAGCATAATTTAGATTACCTACTATTTTAGTATAAAGTAGGAATAAGTAATTATTGTTTTAAAACTTTCGCGATTTTTATACATATTAGATACATTTCGGGACTTAATCGCATGAAATTATTTAAAGGTACGAACCCTTTTATTTACCCGACGTTTCGATCGAATTGCACCGATCGTGGTCACGGGTCGACCCGTGACCGTGACGCGACGCGATTAAGTCCCGAAATGTATCTAATAGGAATAAGTAGATAGGCCAATTATTACAGCTATCTATACTTTTTTCCACAGGGGCAAAGCCCCGAGGATATAGCTAGTAGAAATATGTATGATACGGGCAAAGTCACGAGTTAAAGCTAATAAAATATAAAACACATAATTAGCACTCAGTAAATCAGTTGCAGACGTAGATGGCGAATCTATCTGCGTTAGTTCCGCTCCCCTGCCGGAATCGGCGCGTGCGCACTTTCTACCGCGACGACTGTGATTAAATAATACACATGCGGCTAGTAACAGTGCAATCTCTTTTTTTTTTAAACGAAATTATGTTTTATTCCAAGAGATGGACAGATTTTTTGAACTTTCTTTATTTAATTAGCTGTAGAAATTTTCTTAAGTTTTAACTGACAAGGTTATTCACAAATTTAAAACGGAGTAGGTAAATTCATATACGTACTTTATTTTTTTTAAATTAAGGAGAGTTATGATTTAGATTGATAAATAGAGTAAATTTTAAAAAGCATGTCTTGAATTTTTGTTTCCTAAATTTCTCTACATTTTTGATATTACTAAAAAAATTAAAAAAAAAATCACTGAACGAAGCTCGGTCACCCAGCTGGTACAGATATACATTTACTAGGAGGATGACTGAGTATCACCCTGACGTGAGATCAACATTCTTGTGAAGGAGTGTCACAGCATCAGATCGCTGTCTCTGAATAGTCGTGCCTTAGAAAAGTCAAAATAAATCTATCAGTTAGTTGTCTGCTTCAACACTAAGAAACCCTAAGCGAAGCGCGATCACCCAGCTAGTATACAACTAATCAGTGAAGTTGCTCTGTAGTTATTCGAATATATTATTCTTAACAGTACCTCGTGAATTTGGTCACTTAATTTACCATAATTGGTATTTAAATATACAAATAATTATAGCGACTGTATATTTATGTTCATTTTGTAGGTTATTAGGTTGCATAATATTGAGTTATGTAATCAGTTTCCGTAAGTAATTATATCAATAGATACAATCATAACAATTGATGAAGTATCTTTGATTTTTATGGTTCTGTGATCAAAGTATAAGTTGCTTATTATGTTGTGGGGTTCCATTACATATTGGCATAATGTATACTTTACCTTTACATACCCGCTGGACCAACCCACACATAGACAAAGAAATCTCCCACGAATAAGGAATCTCAAACCGCTTCGAACCAGTTTCATTCGTAGGTTTTAACAGATTCCGTGGTATTTTATGTCAGCTGGGAGTGAGCTATGTTTCTAAGAGTAGGTTAAGGCGGCCGGTCCTGTGCCTAATCTCTTCCCAGTCGTGTTGGAATGAGTGAGTCCATAGAGTGGTCTTTAGTGAACGCTTAAAATGCTAACAGGATCTAACCTTATATTGTCGTGTTGCGTATTGTTTTGATGGGGCGATTTTTAGTTTATTTTGTGTTTTTTTTATTTTTAACTTCAGCATCAAATTATTATTTATTATATTTAAGTACCTATTATAAGTTTGAAAGCCTGTGTTAGTGCATCTAAGCCTCTGTTAGTGTGTGCCTGACTGCTGAATCAGATTAAAAAATAAATGTTTATTTTTGTGACGGATTTGTTTCATCAAAATTGATTCAAATGCTTTATATAAAAATTATCAGTTGTTTTTTATTTCAAGTGTCGGTGGATTTTTTAATGTACCTACACACTTTAATTTGTAAATAGTTGCACTAGAATTTATTGAATGTGTAATTCGGCTACTGTATTAGGTATTCAGATTTAACCAAGCAGTATATTAGTATTAACGTGACAGGTGGAGAACAGATTTTCTATAGAAGATTTAAATTATTATAAATATTAGATGTTTATTAAAGGAGTCAGTATCGCAAGAAGAAAAACGTACTTTCCTTCCGCTTCGTCCGCCTCATTTGACTCTATAGGGGTTGCATTTACATTGCACGAATATTATAAACTTCTGGGAACTAGATTTTAAGTCAGTTTTAGACTACCAATTCAGTACAAGATGACCTGAACATACGCTCTTCTGCTGGTGCAATTATTCAAACCGAACTTTTTCGTACGGCAACGATTGCGGAACCCTACACTGCATTTTTTTTGGTACATCGTGTTTTTTGGAAATTATGTTTAGATACAAATGACATACTGATGAAATTTGAATAATATTTTTCGATATTACCGACATAATAATAAAAAAATATGAAATAAACCACAAATAAAAAAATAAAAAATAGGGAATAAAATCATAAATTAAAAAATAAAATAGGAAAAAAAAATATTTATTCGGATTCGAACCGTGGTCTCCTGTTTTGGAGACCGCCCGTTTCCCACCTAAGCTATTAAAACAATGCCGATCGCGGCGAAATTTACCTTCGTATTCTAATGATATTGTAGCAGTTTTTCATAGCCTAAAAATACAGATAGAACGACGTTTTTTAAAAATGAAACCTAGCTAGATCGATTTTTCGTCTCCGAAACCCCCTGCATACTAAATTTTAAGAAAATCGCTGGAGCCGTTGCCGAGATTCAGATTATATATTTATGTATATATATACAAGAATTACTCGTTTAAAGATATAAGATTAACAATTAAATAATTAATCAAAATAATTATCAATTAAACATACTGAACACTGAAATTTTACTCAATATTGCTGGATTTACTCCAGGTACAACCTGGAATAGATCAAACCGTATAACCTACTCCGAGGTCGCACTACCTATTGCCGTAGTCCTATTTTTGTAAAGTAGCACTAAGGTAAATTTATCACTTATAGGGTATCATTGGATCGGTATTGAAATAATCTTTCCCCACTTTTTGCCACGTACAATGTAGAGTTCTGCCTAGCCCAATATTGCGGTTTAAGAAGTGAGTTTTCTGTTTTTTTGTTTCATACTACGTAGGTCACTCGATAAGTTTAGAGATGCTCGTAAATTAAAAATGTAACTATATTCTATACTATCTATACTTCTATACTAATATTATAAAGAGGTAAGATTTGATTGTTTGTATGATTGTTTGTTTGTATTGAATAGGCTCCGAAACTACTGGACGGATTTAAAAAAATCTTTTATCGTTGTGAAGCTACACTAACCCCGGATACATTTTTTATCCCTGTATTCCTACGGGAACGGGAACTACGCGGGTAAAACCGAGAGGCGTCCGCTGGTTATATTATAAAGATTTGATTATTTGTTTGCTCCGAAACTAATGGATCTATTTTCAACATTCTTTCACCATTTGTAAGCTACATTATCGGGGAGTATTATAGGCTATTTTTATTGTATTTCTGGTGATCTGTAATACAGGCATTTGTCTTTGCCTAACTCAGACACCAGCTTCTCACATAATAGCCTAAGTTTAAAATTGTACTATTTTACATAACCTGTGTTTTGTTACTTGTGGTCAGTTTTTGTGAGGAGGAAATAAATAAATATTATTATTATTATATTATTATTGTCAAAGAGTTAGAAATCCCTACGAAAATTACAATAATGTAACTCAAGGAACAAAAAACCACGATATGACACCCATGAGGCAGGCAGCTAGTGTTATATTTTTAAAAAGCAAATTTATTTAAAAATACAACACAAGTAGCCAGGTTGCTGGTTTAAAAAAATGATGTACCCGTAATTTTACTACGGGTACATCATTTTATGATTTTAAATATGGTTTTTTTTTAATCCTGCTTAGCACAGCAATCTGTCAACGACATTTAGCTATTACGATCTCTGAGCTATGTCCGATTATGGTTTCATTTTTTTTTTTTTCTAGCCGGAAGAGTTGCCCATTGACAACTCTCGCTATTCTTTGATGAATCGTTTCATGAGATTCGGAACGCTATTCCTTCTCAGTCTCGTAAAAAATGTGCTTCCGTCACCCTTCAGTTCAGAAGCTAGAGCATTAACATGCGTGCTTAATTTATGTTGGTATTTTGAACTTCTAGCGGCAATTTCTTGTTTAACAGTGTAAATTTGGTTAAACATAATTAATCGTTTTCGTAAGTAATTTTAGGTTCGCATCTCTATGACATGCGCGAAAGTGATAAGAACCTAACTTCAATCCGGTCAAGTTACGTTGATCCTACTGTAAAATAAGCTGAACCCACAACTAACGGCCGGTCTCAATAATCTACCTATCGATGGATTTGGCTTCTAGAGGTAGAATTTTGACATATTTTGTATGGAGCTTATGTCAAATATATAGCTCTAGTAACCAAACCCATCGATAGTTAGATTATTGAGACCAGACGTAAAGAAACTAATTTATTAACCACTTCGTTCAAAGAATAATTATCACATCAATCACTATTTTTTGTCTAATTTGACATACCTTTTTGTTGCAAATATTTGGCGTTGGCGCCAGTTTCATAATTAAACAAGTTCTGATTAAAAATGACATAGATACTTTTTTTATGTAAACATGCAAATATACCTACTATATAATTGCCTCAAGCTTTTGCGATTTGGCAAATGATTATCATTAGTGGCTTAGTAGAAAGTGGAATTGGCGTTCTAGACGTATTTGCGCTTTCTTTACAAATGTTTATAGGCTGCAATAACAACTTGATACAATAATGCGTACTCTCATTGACATAATGGAGAATCTTATTATTTCTTTTTTTTAGGGTTCCGTAGCCAAAATGGCAAAAACGGAATTCTTATAGTTTCGTCATGCCCGTCTGTCTGACATTTATCTTTTGAACCATGTAACCAAAAATATGAAAAAAGTAAAAAGGTAGCGCTTTACAAATATTTTCTAAACTATAATTATTTCAAAAATGATCGGATATAGGTACCACTATTGCGTTATTGTCGAAAAACTGCGTTTCTGAACAAAAGGCGTAAGTGCCATGAATATACGCGACACATATACATAAAACGACAATCATCAGCGACAAGCTCTATATAAATGTGTATGGAATAACAACCTATGATGTCATAAGTTCTTATCGTCAAAACATTACTTATAGTGTTCGGTTTCATGCTTTTAAATTCAAAAACATGTTAAATTGTAAAAAAAAAGCGGCAAGAGCATGTCGGACCATGCTCAGTGTAGGGTTCCGCAGCCTTGAACAATTGCATCAGCAGAAGAGCGTATGTTCATGGCACTTACGCCCTTTTGTTGAGAAACGCAGTTTTTCCGCAATAACTCAATGACAGTATATCCGATCATGTCCGAAATAATTTTAGTTTAAAGTAGGTACTTATTAAGTGCTACCTTTGTGATTATTTTCATATCTTTTGGTCACACAGACAAAAATTAAGGGGGGGGGGGCACAATTTATGCAACTTTCGGAGCGATGTGAAAATGTTTTTGAAAGACCTGTCGAATGCGATGCCACATGCTGAAGTTTACTGAAAAAAAAATCTGCTTCTGTTACATGCATCGAGTGCCCTCCCACCCCCTGAAATATTTATTTTTATTAATTAGCTATCAAACTAAGTAGCGGCTACTACAAGACACCTTTTCACCAAATTTCATCAATATTCATTGAGTAGTCTTTGAGTAAAATGCCTGTGACATAGGACAGACAGACGGACATATGGATAGGTACAGATATAGGACCGTTTTTGCCATTTTGGCTATAGAACCCTAAAAAACACTTATTTTCAGAGCATTTTATGATCAACTATTACCTGATTAGTATAAAATAATTTACTTTTATTGTAGTCAACTACCTAACTACTGTGAGAGCAGGGAGTGAAAAACTCTACATCTTTAAAAGTGTTAAGCTAACCTGTAAATAATTACAGTGTATTAGATAGGATCAGGTGTTGGTTATATCAGGTTTATTCATATTTTACCAAATTAATGATTAGATATGGTTGCGTTCTTAGAAACTTTCTAATAGACTAGTAGTTTTATTCAAACAATTCTTAAAATTCTTCAGTTAGTACCTAAGCTTTATAATGTAAGTACCCAATGCTAAAACATTGGAGACACAAAAATACATTTAAAGGGCAAGTGAAGCTAACTAACATAGTTTTTATGTAATATCTACTAACGTTTTATGTTAATACTAGCTGTCCCGCGCAACTTCGTCTGCGTAAATTTTCCCCCTTTTTTATTTTTTTATAAGCCTATGTTACTTCTAATACCTCCAAGAATATGTGTACAAAGTTTCATGATGCTCGGTTGAGTAGTTTTCGCGTGAAAATGTAACAAACAAACTAACATTCACATTTATATATTAGTAGGGACTGTATGTATCAGAGGCGAAGGGTTACAATATTTCATTTCAAAGCTAACTTGATACAAAAAAATATCTTGCAGGACAAGTTCTTGAGGGGATAATATTAAGTAACTAGAATTCAAAGGGAAACCGAAAAGAATGGTGTTATCCCGCTGACTCTGGTAGGTATGTATGTTAGCAGGGGCGGATCCAGGTTTTCATCCTGGAGGGGGGCACGAGAGGCAAATGACAGTGTCGAATCTAACAAGTTTACGACACGGTGGGGAGGGGGTTGGCAAAAAACTTCTGGGTGAGACCCCGTGCCCTCCCCCCAATGGCGGATTTGCAGTGTTGGCCGCCCTAGGCCCAGGGCCATGCCAGACGACCCTGGACTGAGCCTGGTACAAATCATGTCACCCTATACCGTCTATGTACCATAATTTCACCCGATACCACCTAAGTACATCGCGCGATGGGAGGAGAGAGGATTGTCACTATTAGCCGCCCCTAAGATCTAGCCGCCCTAGGCCCGGGCCTATTGTGCCTTAGGGCAAATCCACCTCTGCCTCCCCCTGGATCTTCCTATGTTTGTTAGTCTGTAAGTCTATGGGCCATTGATACCTGAAATAAATGGTAAATGGTATTATTAAAACAAACTCTAATTTATTGTATTCCATACGAAATCATTATCTTTAAGGGACCTTTTGAAAAACAGAATAAGGTTCACATCCGTCTATATGGAACCTTTTCAAAAACAGAATAAAGTCTGCGGGATCTCGTTGGATTGAAGTCAAACCAGCAAGAATCCCGCATAATGTCAAACAGTGAACTCTCTAGCCGGACGAAGGTAACGGACCTCAACGCTTACAGCCACTTGCTCATGACGCACAAACAAAATCCACGCATATCCACGCAAAATCCACACGTCGTAATAATTGAGGAAGATCAGTGAAGGTATCAATGCAATGATGGATGATAAAGCGCTGGAGCGTACGTAGAATATGTATCAAGTTGTATTGTATTACGTTATGCGTTATTATTTACATAACACTGGATAACTATCTTGGAATATTAACCAAGGCTTAGGTGTGGATGATGTGCAGGGTACTACGTAAGGCTGTATATGCCTTCGTGTTGAAATTTAACTTTCCACCTGCAAAACTTTCCCATTTGGAAAATATATTTTAGACGGAGAACGTTAGAGTAGTAGGTGGTCAGTTTCTGTGTAGGTCTGCTTTTGTTGCATGATTATAACTATTTATTATACGGGAATAAACGCGCATTGTTTACCTTAAAATTGCTTAACGTTTTGTCAGTCCGCTTGTGACCACGGCCGGTGCAACCTGGTCGAAACGTCAAGCAATTTTAAGGTAAACAATGTGCTTTTGTTATGTTGGAAAAAAAATCCAGGTCTTCTCACGATCCGTCTAAGGGAGCCTGGAGAAACTCTTCCAGGCAATGGCCTTTTTGATTAATGTCACTCGCCGGCTGCCAATATAGGCGGATCCCTGGGTTGTGGTCTGTGCCGTGGTGGCTAGAGGAGTGTTAAATCCAGGCGTCAAGACCGGGGGTGGGCTTGTTACGTCAGATCCTGTCTAGGTCAGTATTGTTCAGTGACATCCATATAAGTACAGTGGTAAACAAAAATCTTTTCAATACCGAAAAATCCAAAATTGACAAATATAGTTTTTAAAATATTACTTATGGTATTACTTATGGATATGGCTATGTAGATAGCCATATCACCAATACGCGCATCAGCCGCACGACGTCAGCCGCGCGCGCCGCCATCGGCCGCGATGTAGGTACGGAAATGAACTTTTAACGATTGAGATCGTCAATTGAGATTTGTTTTTAATTTTTTGTAGTTGATTCGATTGAGTATCGACTGTAAGTGTGTCATAAAATGGTTTCTTCATATTAGACAACTCCACGCGTAATTAGGAAGAAATTGTATTATTTTTCATTTCATAATACATTCATAAAACATATTATGTGCTTTTAAAAACCAATTAAAACTGCATGAAGCTGCATTCTTGTGAATTAAGATGCGTAACGTAGATTGTTAGTAAATTGTGTTAATTCAGTTTGATTTTATGATAAGTGCACTTTATTTGCACATGAATATGGCTTTTTAATAGGCTGTAGATAAAGTTAACAAAGTACCTAAAGTGTTATAAAAATTAGGTCAAGTGCCAAACGCTTAGTTAATTAGGCTTCTCAATGCGTATTTCCGTTCCGTGTGTCTTTAAATTTTCCTTAAATGTTTACTAGATACAAAATGTAGAAATTAAAGATGAATTATGGGGTTAGGTGTGAAACGGTTCCATTGTATAATAGTTTTAATTATTTATGATTGTTATATTAACCCAGATCATTAATCATTGTATTAATTAATCGAAATATATGCAGAGCTCTCTTATTCATTAATTTATAAATTACTAACTGGCCCGCGAATTCGTCCACATGAAGTTGTAGTGCTGCTCTATCCCTATACACGTTAGCGTAATGATAAGAAGTAGCCTAAGTTACTTACATCCTCAGCTGTCTGAAAGTGAAAGTCCCGTCAAAATTTGTACAACCGTTTCGGAATTTACCCGGAAGACCCAGACAGGTAGACCAAAAAATAATAATTGGTTTTTGTTTTATCTATACTTATATTATAAAGCTGAAGAGTCTGTTGATTTGTTTGTATAAACGCGATAATATTAGGAACTATTGGTCCTAAGCGGGGGACTTAACAAACATACAAATCACGGACTCTAAGTACACCCAGACTTGAAACAAAAATTTGTGGATTACACATAGTGGTGTCCCGTGTGTGAATCGAACCAGTGGCACGTAAGGTGATGTGGGCCACCGCTTACGGCCTCGCGGTGCAAGGGGCCTCGCGCCTCAAAAAATTTTATACCACCTATATATTTACGATTTGTACTTTTTCATTAATATTAATCTAATTTGTATTTTTATGAATAAAAACTTGGCAGTGTTAATTTGATTTGTTTTTTTTATTATTTTATAAAATCCGTCTTCAGGTCGCTACAGAACAGGGCCTCGCGAAATCTGTCTTGCCCACATCAAATTTAGGTCTTGCCCCGCCACTAGCCAGTTTATTATTTTTGATAACATAGGTTTTTCAAAAATGTCAATCAAAGAGGACGATGGCCTCAATTGGCACAGTGACCGAATCGTACCGTCTACTATGTTATGGTACAATAAGTAGTTACTGCGACATTTACATAACAAACTTGAAACTACATGCAACAAATATTCATTTTATTAGGCCACCGGTTACTTATTTAAATTCGTTTATAGCATTGTAACATCAAATATCATCTTTATTAATATTAATTAGGTCTCAAATTGGTGCGCAAAATTATATTATAAGTCTGCTCTTGTACTTACCTATTCGATTATATCACCTGTTGGAGCTGGACAGGTGAGAATGGTTATGAAATTAATGAGTGCATTCTACTTTGGACTGAAAAATGGGCAAATTTTACATCTAATGGTCTACCAATGACAACGATACAGGGTCCTAATTCACGATCTTTTTTTTTCGTTTTAGCGGCAGGTGTGCGTACTGTCAAAATCTTGTCATAATGGTAAATAGAGAGCTGCGCTTAGAAATGCATCAACGCGCATGCGCGGCGGACATCTTTGAGCGCACCGCGCAGGCGCCAGTTTGCACAGGCTTGTCACGAAAACGAAAAAAAAGATCGTGAATAAGGACCAAGGGTATTAATATTAATAAAGGGTGACTGAGTACAATACTGGGTAATATCGCAGTAATTTATTTATTTATGTAATCATCACTTACAACTATTATTACAGGCACAACAACCCAATGCAATAGTGAAGCAATCTTAATAATAACAACTTATTTTTTAAAACTTATTACATATAATGTTATCTTTGTGAATTTACTCAGTGTACAATCAAAAATGTATATCTTCAACTCAATTCAATTATTTATTTATTTGCATAATATAGGTATAAAAGATGTTACATGTTGTATCAATAACGGCATGCAAATATAAACTTACAATATATTAGGAAGGTATATAAAAATAAATGTTTAATACAATCAAAATGTCGGTAACAATTAGAATATTATGTCAATTATTAATTATATGTAATAAGTTCCTCCGCAACTTATATAAATATATATATTTTTTAAATGAATCTATACTAATATTAAAAAGCTGAAGAGTTTGTTTGTTTAAACTCGGTAATCTCAGGAACTACTGATCCGAATTGAAAAATTCTTTCACCATTGGATAGCCCATTTATCGAAAAAGGCTATAGGCTATGTAACATTACGCTACGACCAATAGCAGCGGAGCAGCAATAAGATGTAGCCAAAACGGGGAAAATGTACGCAGACGAAGTTGCGCGGGACAGCTAGTAGTGATATAAATGGTACCTAAGATCTGACATACCTTTGACATTAAATAATTCAAGACAGCGTTTGAAAGAAGGGCGAACCAGCAGAATTTAAATTTATAATATTACTTTTTAATGTCAGAGTTAATTAAAAAAAAACGCCATGATAATTTCATAAGATTATGTTAAACATATGTAGGTATGTATGTGGTACACATTATGTTAAACATATTACAAAGTAATATTAAAATGGCGAATGGTCGAATTTGTGACGTGAATGCAAACAACGGAATGCTTTGCATTATTATGTCACATAGCTCGAAATTAAATTAATATTAAGTATTTTATTCATCTCATTATGGCCAAAGACAACAGGGACACGAGAAATTAAGTGCAGTGGGGCAAATGCATACCATATTCAGTTCCGTGATGCACATTCGAACGCAATTTTGGTTTTTTTTTTTTAATGATATTTACGTAATGTAGAATGGTGAACAAAACGTGTTTCGGAACTGGAATAGTAACTTAGTTTGTCATTTTAGTTTAGTTTTTAATAACTAATATGCATCAGCATTGATATACAGCGAGGAAATGCTGCCAGCATCTGTGGAAGCCCAGGGGCCCCAATTTTTTTAGGTTTATTTTAGATTTATTTAGATAAAATAAGAAATAATTTATTTCGACATAAATTCATTTTTATATACTACACAAAAAAAAACAGAACGTACATCTTAAAATAACGACACATTACCAATATAAAAAAAACCACGTACTTATCTATAATCTATACTAATATTATAAAGCGGAAGAGTTTGTTTGTTTGCTTTGTTTGTTTGTTTGTTTGTTTGTTTAAACGCGCTAATCTCAGGAACTACGGGTCCGATTTGAAAAAATCTTTTTTTGTTGGATAGCCCATTTATCGAGGAAGGCTATAGGCTATATAACATCGCGCTACGACTAATAGGAGCGGAGTAGCGACGTGAAATGTTGCAAAAACGGGGAAAATTTACGCATACGAAGTTGCGCGGGACAGCTAGTATTTATATAATTAAGTCGAAAATAGGACCTAGTTCAGCATATTATGCCAGACTAACGCTGATTTTCAACTAGGCCCTAAAGTGACTACTATTAGTTTTTTTAGACTTACTTTTTAGTCTTAATTAATTAGTTATTGTATATTATCTGTAATGTCTAATAAGAAATAAACTAAAATGTTATATAAGATTATATTAACATAAAGTGCATATCAGATTATAAGTTTAATATCAAATTATGAGCGAGGAAGTGACATGTTAATAATTTAATAATTTAATTAAAATGATTGCCGCCATTTTATGTAGTACCTGAATTACTATTTTATGGTAGGTACCTAAAACAATATATGGTTTTAGATTTTTAATTTTATTTTTTTAATAGTAATTTAGGTACGAAGATTTTACCTAGTTTATTTTGTTTCTATTTATTTCAATTGTATGCGTAAGTATCTATACCTACATAGAAGTCTGAAAGTAAGTTGAGCTCAGCAGAGAGTTTTTTTGACAAAATCACATCACAAACAAAAGATAAATATATATATAATGTATATATATATATATATATACATATATATAATATATATATATATATATATATACATATATATAATATATATATATATATATATATATATATATATATATATATATATATATATAAATGTAAATAAAAAAAAGATAAAGAGAATAATAATATTTTTTAAAATATATATATTTTTACAAATTAGTGCTCAATGCCTGTATTACGCTCTTTACAACGCTCTTACGTAGTTTAAAAATTTTGGTCAGAAAAAAAGAAAATCATTTAATTAATAAACACTCTTTGAAAATAAAATTTATCATTTATTTGTCTAACAGACCAAGAGGTGTGTACCTATGTGGTTAATTTGACTCCTTAATAGTGACTATATTGTATAAAGTCGTCATTATAATGCATTTATAAAATGATTACACGAAGTTATTAGTTATCAAACAAAATGAAAGGCTTTGACGGATCGAACCTTGCAATTAGTTGCGCAAATGAACAGGTTTGATCAGGCTTAGACAGGTTTAAGATGATTGCTGAGACTACAATCAGTTACAAGTTTATATATATATATATTTTTTAAAGACGACTCCCGCAATAGGGTATAAGCCCTGTGTCGCGGGGGACTTTACAAACATACAAGTCACGGACACAAAGTACACCCAGACTAGGAACAACAATTTGTGGATCACACAAAGTGGCGTCCCGTGTGGGAATCGAACCCACGACCTCTTGCGTAGCAGTCGGACACACTCCCACCGCGCCACACAGGCAGATGTTCCTTTTTATATTGAGCATGATGGGGCAAAGGGGATCACCACTAAGAAAAGCGATTAAGTTTGATTAATAACTCAAATAACCACAAGACTGTGAAATAAAATATTTGAATAACAACATTCAGTTGTCTGTAAGTAGATGTCTACTTACGTCAAACGTAACGATTTATCACACAAACTTAATAGGGTATTTGACTAAAGTCAAATCAACCTCTTTTCAAGAAACGTCAAAAACGAGCCGCTCTGTACAAATTTGTATGCTAGCATATGACGTCACGTTTTCTATGGTCAAATTATTTACTTTCAGTGTTTCTCTTTATGATTATAAATTAACTAACACATTAAATTAATAAATGAACATATTTTTTAGAACACTTTATGACATATTTTTACCTGGTTATTTTAAAATATTTTATTTTGATAGTAGTCAAATACCCAATTGGTATTTGCAGAACTTTTAGAACATCGGGCATAGCCAATATTATAAATAATGATATTTTTTTTTTATACCTTCACGATCACGTACAGCAACTTGAAGTCATGCCTGGGTCATGTCACTAGATATTATAAAAAAGCTACAGGACGGTAGGCAGGTTACCTAGTATACTAACGTCACTCCTGGTACCAATGATTTAAGTAAAAAGGTGTAGATAGGTTATTAAATAACATTCAATCTTTATAAACTGCAAACTAATGCAGACATCGATAATCTACACAGGGTATAACAGAAAGGTGTGGTCATATTCAAGGGTTGGTATGTGCCCATGATACTGAGTGCACATACCTAATTTTATCAAAATCGGAGTACCTACCCTAAAAAATATCAATTATTTTTTCGTTTATTTATGAATGAAAAAGTTATTAATTAAGAAAAGTATGACTTAAAAAGTTCTATGCCAAAATAATCCAATCGAATTTTGTAATAGGGGTGTCATTTTTATGCCATACGCCTTTCGCTACTGAATTTTGACAAAAAGAATATGCTATTACTATATAATAATAATGCAACCAGCTATGGCACCATGGTAGGTGCAATACTGAAAACATACCCTATGCGCTGCTGAAATTTGACCACACCTTTCTGTAACAACCTGTATATTGCAACGTCACATTATTATAAAAAGTCGTGAAAGTAGGAAAGCGTGATTTAAATATTATGAGCGAAAAAAAGAAAAATGTAATCCGCTGCCACATCACCGGCATTAATCTGTTGATGCCGGTGATGCCACACAGACTTAAAAAACCTTGGTCAATTGTCTAAATTTTAAGGTGCCGCTTGCTGACCGCTTGTAACTTGTAACCTATCTACACCTTTTTACTAAAAACATCAATGCCTGGTATAATTATAAATGTACTAACTATCTATTGCCCACAGTATCGGTCTGTTACCCCCACAAAAATTAGCGTATTCTCTATAGGTACTCGTAGGTACCAAAGTTTTACCAAAATGCGCCCAGGGTCCTTAATCACTATTTTTTTTTTGTTTTCGCGGCAAGCCCGCTGTCTTGGCGCATGCGCGGTGCTCTCAAAGATGTCCGCGCGCATACCCGATGCATTTCTAAGCGCAGCTCTCTATTTACCACTAACGGCCGGTCTCAATAATCTAACTATCGATGGATTTGGCTACTAGAGGCATATTTGACATAAGCTCCATACAAAATATGTCAAAATTCTACCTCTATCGATAAGTAGATTATTGAGACCGGCCGTAAGACAACATTTTGACAGATAGAAGCGCGGGCGTGACGCGAAAACGAAAAAAAAGATAGTGATAAGAAAAGGATAGACCCAGTGGTTAAGTCACAACGAAGACAGTCATTTTCGAATAACTATTACCTATTAGTATGGATGAAGTAAGATATCTCATAATAACATTGCTCGAAACGAAATTATGGTTAAGTGACCACGTGCAGAAAATGTAAGAAAAAAAAACCTATTATAATATAGCGTTACGTATTTGATACACGTTACGAAAGTAGGCAATTAATATAAGATATAGTTTTGTTGTTTTATTTCTCTGTGGTATCTCGTCGGCTGAGAAGTGATGGTATTAAAGGTTTGGTAGTTTTAGAGATCCGTGCTTGAAGGTTTGCTCATTGGCAAGCCTTCACACCAAGCAGGTGATAAGCTTAGCAATACTCCATTGAAAATTGTTAAGCTTCTTATAGATAGGTGAGAAAATAAGATCACACAAAAGTGTGCGTCTTATCTCATACAACGTTGTTTTCAATACTTACCTAATATTATAAAGAGGTAAAGTTTGTGGGTGTGTGAGTTCGTGACGTTGTAGGAGGTATCTCTGGATCTACTGAACCAATTTTGACCGATACCGATAGAAAGCCACGTTATTTGTGAGTGTCATAGGCTAATATAACATCACGGTACGATCAATAGAAGCGGAGTATCGATGGTAAATGTTGCAAAAACGGGGAAAAATGACGCAAACGAAGTTGCTCGGGTCTGCTAGTTGTAAATAAAAAATACATGATAGGCAAAAATTAGGCTAGGTCTAGAAATTAGGCTTAACAATTTAAGACAAGAAGCTTCTTATCACTACGTAGTGTGTCTATGTTTTTATCATTTTTTAGAAACCTATTAATTATTAATATATTTTTTTATGACGTATTATGTAATCTGTAATAAAATTCAATTTGAAAATAATTTCTTCATTTCTATTTCTAGTTATTCGATCAAACGTACTAAGGAAACTAGATATATAACATCAGTAACCAAAAAAATAGAGCCAGATGTATGTAGATACGAGAAAATTCCAAAATTATGACAATTATTGTCAAACAGATGATGTTTTTGAGCCGTTTGGAGTCGAAACGCTTAAGGGGACCGAGTGCACGGTCTTTTTATAAAATTTTAAGTAAACTATGATCGACGCTTCACGTGACCAGAAGGCTGGCCTATACTTCGCTCAGCGAACAAGCATTGCTATACAACGCGGCAATGCTGCCAGCCTTCTGGGCACGGTGCCGGTCGATAGCGACGCAGTAGAATTCTGTGACTTTGTTTTGATTTTATTTTGATATTAATTTGATTTTACTTTATCTAATAATTTGTACACAGTGTAAATATTAGGAAGTAGTATAAATAGTAATTACCCAATATGTGATTTCTTAAATAAAAACTACATTAAGTTTAAGGGTAGATTACGCGAAACAGGGTTCGGCTCTGTCAAAAAATTATTTAGAAAACCTAAATATTAGGACACGAAAAAAATTGTGTCACTAGTCAAAGAGTTTTTCTAGTAGATGATATAAAGAAATTTAAGGATATATCTTAATATGATCCCGCAAATAAATCTTACAGCTGGGGAAAAATGCAAAAACGAGCATTTTCGTATTGTCATAGTCATGGAGTTCCTAATCTAACATATGTACAAAAGAATCTTTTACTTTATTTTGACCTGCGCTCCTGCGCACTGTGAAGTAATGGTTGTGTGCGGAAGAGCGAGGCCGGCGATCGTGTCGCTGTATACGTAGCGCTAAATAAATAATTCTCTCAGTGTAATGCCCCCTTAAAAATAAATAAATTCCATTTTCAAACATAAAAGAGAACCGCACCATACCGTTGGACTCACGCTTCACCGGCATTTATTTTGCATTACCTATTTCGAAATTCGGCTTAAGTATTACATAAAATGAACCAGCATACATCTAAAATAATCGGTTCGAATTACATTCTTAACCTTTAATATCTTTTCTCTTATTATGAGACGATAAATACTCTCAACTTATAATTGGCACTACACTTAAACTGGCGCGGTCACTTTTAAATACTTCCTCTTACAAAAACAACACAATAAAAATAATTAAAACTGCAACGAGAGATTATGATCAGAATTCAGTGAAATTCGTTGTAATAGTTGTTACTCAATCACGCCACAAAATACTGAATGGGTTTTGATACAATTTAGATTTTAGCTATAGGTATATACTATTAGAAATATAATTGAACTATTATGAAAATATATATATTACGGGTCTTAATCGCGTGAATTGCAATACGATCGGGCAATAAACAAGGTATTTTAGCTTAAATTATTCACGCGATTAAGGCCCTTAATATATTTATATTCATAATGTGTACAAATCGCGAAAGTTTATCAACATTTTTATATAAACTATTTTTTTCTGTAATTTCGTTATATTTGTTTAAATTTGTTACAGGTTCCAAGACAGTTGAACTGCCTCTAAGATATTCCGAGTTCTAGCGCTTCACTTCTGCTGATCCTAGCTAACAGGAGTTTACTAACGGCCGGTCTCAATAATCTAACTATCGATGGATTTGGCTACTAGAGGTAGAATTTTGACATATTTTGTATGAAGCTTATGTCAAATACACACATCAAAAGTGTCTAGGGATCAACATATATTTTTGCAATAACTTTTCTCCTGATTGATTTTTTTTTTTTATTTCTTTAAGGATTCATCAAATAAAGTGTTTTCGTTTGTCACAGTAACGATAAACCAAGTCACCTTTGCATTAATAAAGAAATTTGCCATTTTCCTAATAAAGGGATTTTTGACATTTGAACCACTAACATTAAAGTTCGAAAAAAAGACTGAAATAACAGTTTTCTTTAAAATTTTATTGGGTAACTTAAACAATTAATAATCCGTGTTTCTACCGCGAACACTAACAACACAAGAACATCGGTTTGGCATACTCAAAATGAGTTCATCCAAATCACGCTGTGGAATGGCCGCCCATGTTCGTTGCAACAACAAAAAAAGGTCTTCTTGCGACTGGATACCCTCCATATTCGGCAGAGCTCTTCTCTGTAGCATATCCCATGCATGCTCAATCGGGTTCAAGTCTGGCGACTGAGCAGGCCAGGGCAGGACATTGATGTTAGCTGCGGCGAGAGTCTGTCTTACAACTCTTGCGGTGTGCGGTCGTGCATTATCATGCATTAACTGAAATAAGGGACCGATTTGCACTTGTAGAGGAACGATGACGTCTGATACAATCGTCTCAGCATAAATTTGAGCGTTGAGGTTGCCTCTGATCCAAATCAACTCAGTTCTTCCGCCGATCCAAATACCCGCCCATACCATGATGGTTCCACCACTATAAGGATGGACTTCCTGGCAGGATTTTAATCGCTGTTGGCGTCCAGGGGTTCTCCAGTGTCGTATACGTCTTGTATCCGGTCTCATACCAAAACGAGACTCATCAGAAAAGCACACGAAACGCCATTGTTCTTCTGCCCAATTTCTGTGTTCAAGAGCCCATTGATATCGAATCCTACGATTGTGCATTGCTATAGGTGGTACCCGTAGCGGTCTTCGGGAATGAAGGTTCACTTCATGCAAGCGGTTTCTGACTGTTTGGTCGCTAATTAAGTTCCCTGAAGAGTGATGAAGCCTCACGGCTAACATCATGGCGGTTATTGTTGGACCTCTTCGAGTTAAGATTTGAATGTATCGGTCTTGTCTCCGTGTGGTGCAGCGATACCGTCCTCCATGGCGCTCAGCCACGGTACCAGTGCTTCGGTAACGTGTCCAAAGTCGACTGATAACACTCTGACTTGTATTCAGAGCTAAAGCCACAGTACGTTGCCGGGAACCAGCTTCTATCATTCCCACGGCTCTGAGCATTTCTTCCCTGCTTAAATGACGTCGCCGCTCCATAATAACGTTGGTTTTAATCAGTAGTAGGGAAACAGTAGCACTAATAATGTCTTCAATGCGTTGTATGTTTTTATAGGGAAAATATTGACAGCTGATTTTCATCTTTTACTCGAATTTGATTCACAGTTCCTGATTCAAATTATGAAATGCACCAAAAAGGATCCATATAAATTTATAAAATCATAAATTTATTACAAAGCCACATCTCAATCTCAAGAAATCCGCATAAAAATGCTTGATCCCTAGACACTTTTGATGTGTGTATATACCTCTAGTAGCCAAATCCATCGATAGTTAGATTATTGAGACCAGCCGTATGTCATTGTAGATTAGATTCACTTTTTGGGTAGGTACCACCCATTTTCACACTCATATGGCATCTAGAAGAAAGATCAAAGTAACTAAGCCACGCTTTTTACTTTAGACCAATTTTGTCATTTTATTCAAGCAAATTTAATAAAAATTGGGATATTATTTTGGGAGATTGCTATTTTTTTTTGGCATAATTTTAATAATATATAATATAATGTCTGAGGACAACTCACACAACGCTATCTGATCCCAGATTCAGCAGAGCTTGTACTATGGAAACCAGACAATTGATAAACATACTAATATATTTAAAAAAATAAATAAATACATATCTATACTAATATTATAAAGCTGAAGAGTTTGTTTGTTTGTTTAAACGCGGTAATATCAGGAACTACTGTTTCGAATTGAAAAATTCTTTCACTGTTAGATAGCCCATATATCTAGGAAGGCTATAGGCTATATAACATTAGGCTGCGACCAATGGGAGCGGAGCAGCAATGAGAAATGTTGCAAAAACGGGAAAAATTTCCGCATACGAAGTTGCGCGGGACAGCTAGTTATAGATAAATAACACCCAGACACAGAATAAACCATCATGCTTATCACACACATCACTGGGTAAAGATCGAACTCACGACCTCCGCTTAGCAGTCAGGGTCACTAACAACTAGACCAACAGGCCAATCATATATCGACCTTTTCTACAATCCAAAATTTGTATCCACATTACTGTACGCAATGTTTTTTTCTTTTCAAGCCCACTTTAATACATGCCACTGATTTTATGAAATGGTTGCGTTGCTTGCTTCTTTTTGCAAGACCATTGTTAGTTTCGGAGCGTTAAATTAGAATCTCGGTAGGTATGTTTGTTGATTATAAACGTACGTACGTATGTATATGTGTTAATAATTATTTCACACACTTCTTTTTTTCACAACGTGTGCGTAATTATGATGATGGATGGAGAGAAATATGAAATGCGAAAAAGATTTGTGTTTAAGATAGTTGTGGATATTAGCTATTAGTATTCCGTGTGTTTTGCTGTTCGAGGTTAGTTTCTAAGTAGTTACCGATCTCGAATTTAGGTAAATTTTAGTTGAAATAATGTTTTATTTCAGCGTTTAACAAATTGAGATACTTTATTTTTAACAAAAATAATAGGTAGGGGGTAAAAATGTAGGTATATTTTTTAATATTATAAAGCTGAAGAGTTCGTTTGTTTGAACGCGGTAATCTCAGGAAGTACTGATCCGAATTGAAAAATTATATCACTGTTTGATAGCCTGTTTGGTAGATAGAATTACATATTTCATTTATCGAGGAAGGCTATAGGCTATATAACATCACGCTACGACCAATAAGAGCGGAGCAGCAATGAGAAATGCAGCAAAAACGGAAAAATTTACGCGGACAGCTAGTTTTTAATATGTATACTTATGCCATTTTGATCGATGACTTGTTGCCACCATGTGGGTAATTTTTTTTTCAGCAATGGCATCATGGCATCCCATTGATGAAATATAAATTCTGACTTTTAATAAAAAAAAATCTGACAAGTAGTTTTAACAGTGTTCTTTTGAGGTTAACTTTATGCTTCCTAAAGAGTTCTGAAGTGACCAAAACAGGTGGAAATCTGATGGAGCAAGATCAAGGCTATACGGAGAATGCATCACCGCATTCCAGCCAAGCTATCTCAATTTTTGCTGAGTGGCTATAGATGAGTGCGGACCTTATATTTGTCAAGCGCTGGAAGATTTAACAATGTCAATATTAAACCTATATTTTGCACTAGTGCAATTTACTAATAAGAAACCGTCACATTTTTCATAAAAAAAACCGGGTAAGTGCATGTCGGGCCAGGCACAATATAGGGTTCCGTAGCTACCCAGTATAAGACGTCGGTTTTCTGTTGTTTTTGTTTTATACTACTAACAATGTAATAAGTAATTTTCAATAGAATTTGTACGTTTATTTTTTACTTCTCATTTAGTCAGCTGTTTACTTGTAAACCTGTAAAGCCTACTTAGCTGTGATAGTTTTACTTTTATTTTGTATACTACGACCGTACTGTACGCTTTGATTATATAATGTCTAGATAGAGCATTCTCTCAATAAGCCTATAAAAAAAATGAAGCATTCATTTTTTTTCATTCATCTTTGACGTTTGACACTCGTTGATGAGAACAATTATGGCTAAAACATCGGATGGCGGCTTTTTACCTGTCAAAAAGTACGTCTACTTGACCGTACTTTTTGACAGTTCTTTGCTTCAACTTTAGTTTTTTTTTTTTTTGTTCTTTTTATAAAAGACGACTCCTGCATTAGGGTACAAGCCCTGTGTCGCAGGGGACCTTACAAACATACAAGTCACGGACACAAAGTACATCCAGACTCGGAACAACAATTATTGGACCACACAAAGTGGTGTCCCGTGTAGGAATCGAACCCACCGCGCCACAGTGGCAGTCGCCGGATTAGGAATCTAGACATTATATAACCTAAGACTTTACGTTACTACTATACGTTTTCATTGTGTATACTACTACCCTGTTTTTCTCACATCTCCAAAAGTAAACAATTAGGGGGAGGGGGCACACTTGACTACAGTAATAATTTACACTTTAGGGCTCAACATTGCTCAAACGGATCCCTAAATCAAAAAATAGTCTTTGCTACCCGAAAAATTTTTAAAAGACCTATCCATCAACATCTCAAACGGTTTTTTTCCAAGATTATTTTCTATCACTTTGTCGGTGTCGCAATAACTAATATGTATATCCATGCAAAATAACAGCTCTCTAGTGCTAAGGGTATCTGAGCTAACTTAGAGACAGACAGACAGACAGACATGGCGAAACTATAAGGGTTCCGTTTTGCCATTTTGGCTACGTCAAAGAATATTTAAATTATAAACTCTTTTAATTACTATCTACATATGTATAACAAGTATTTAGATTACATTCGGATATTAATATAAATTAAGTAATTTCTTACAGCAACTTTCTATCATGTCCTTAACTAAATGCCAGGGATATCGTTATTAAATTAAATGTTATAAGTTAAAGAATGTTAATTTATTTTTTACTATTATCTAAAAACTCCACCCAGACCTTGAACTTTCAACTTGTAAAATTATAAGTCTATGATACTAAGATATGATCTCAAAGAACCATTCTAGTATAGAATTATAACGTACCTATTAGTGGTTGCACAAACTCTAGATATATTGCTTAATTGCTTTGTGGCGAAGTGGGAGTGAGTATCTACGACTGCTGAGCATAAAGATCGATTTGGTTCGATTCTCAAACTGGACAATAGTGTGATTCATAAACATTTATTAGGTAGGTACTTATGTGTTAGGATGTAGGTGTTTGTAATTTTTTTGTAAATTACACTGGGTTTATTTACTGGTGCTGGCGTTGACTTTATAGTATAAACTAGCTTACCGCGCAACGTCTGCGTAAATTTTCCCCGTTTTTGCTACATTTCTCATTGCTGCTCCGTGATGATAAGTATATAGCCTATAGCCTTCCTCGATAAATGGGCTATCAAAAGTGAAAGAATTTTTCAATTCGGATCAATCGGCGTTCAAACAAACATACAAACAAACTCATTAGTTTTATAATATTAGTATAGATTAGTATAAATAACAACTTAAAAAAAAACCCTATTTCCATAAATATTTACAATGTAACTAATGAGCATTAAATAATATTTACCAACACAAAATGAATAAAAAATTTGAAGTTGGTGTCTTGAAATAGTACGTAGTGTTTGTTTGAGAGTATTCAAACAGAAAAAAAAATAGTTCAGCCGTCTTCGCGTAAGCGGGTAACAAACATTTTAAAAAACCGGGGAAGAGCATGTAAGACCATGTTCAGTGTAGAGTTCCACAGCCGTTATTAAAAAATCCACTTATGAAAATAAAACCATTTGAATAATTGCACCATCAGAAGAGCGTTTGTTTATGGCACTTACAACCTTTTGTTGAGAAACACAGTTTTTCGGTAATAACTCAATGACGATCAATTCGATCATGTCGAAAATAATTTACGTTTAATTTAATTATTAAACGCTACCTTTGTGATTTTTTTATACTTTTTGGTCACACGGTTCAAAAGATAAAATCACACAATTTATTTCTAAAAAAATATTCACTTAATCAAAAAACACCTGTGGAATGATGTGCCATACGTTGATGTATGCTAAAAAATATATTCAGCTTCACATGTATGACTCCATACAGTCTATTTAAGTAAAAAATATATTTTTATTATTTAGCTATCAAACTAAGTAGCGTCTACTACAAGACAACTTTTCACCTAATTTCATCAATGTTCACTGATAGTCTTTCAGTAAAATGCCTGTGACATACACAGTCCGTCAGACGGACATGACGAAACTATAAGGGTACCGTTTTTGCCATTTTGGCTATGGAACCCCAAAAAGCACTCGAATTAAGACTGTACATGATATGTACTTGTATGGACGGGACTACAACCACATGTAAGACGTGAGGCTGATCCAGAGGCGAAGAGTTAAAAATATTCTAAGGTAACCCGATACAAAATGTCTAGCTGGACACGGTTCTTTGTACCTTTAATATTATGTAACTAGGATACAAAGGGAAACTGAAAGTAATAGTGTTCTATCGATTGGCTTATTTTGCGCGTATTCTCGAACGCAACTCTTTGAATCACCTCTGAAGTACAGAACAGAAGCAAAGTGGCGGAGGGAGGACCCTACGCCACTGTGCCTCTGCCCGAAGGAAGCCGAAAGTAATAGTGTTCTATCCTTAGAACACAATTACTTTCAATGTGCTTCTGTTCTGGGCTTCAGAGGTGGATTCAAAGAGTTAGATTCGAGTATACGCGTAAATAAGCCAATCGAATATAATACGCCTTCATTATTACATCAGGATAGTAGTGAATCAACTATATTGGGTTTCTATATCACATTTCACGCTATGTTCTAATTAATCAGCCTGTTGCATCGGAGTTTCCGCGTTCTACAGTTCATTACATAAGAATTTTACAGCATATAGTTACAGTTGACAAGTGAGACTATGTATGCTATTGTAAGCCTAGGTATTGTTAGTTTAAGGCAGTGGTTCTCAAACTTTTTAAATGACGGAACCCTTTTGGGAAGCAAAATACTTGATGGAACCCTACAATAAAACAATTATTTTTATAAGTGTATTCTTTATTAATCAGCATAATAAAAGTACAATGTATCAGTTACTAATTATTATTTACTTCACCACTTGGTAAGGACAATAATAGAAAACATTAAAAAAGAAAAAATCTAACTAGTGGGAGGTATGAAACTGTTTTTTATTTTTCATCAATTGCTTGATATCAGGTTTGATGGAAGAAAGTTGGAGTCTCATATCAGCTTCGGCGTCCAGTCTATTGCGATATTTTGTTTTCGTGGCTGCGTAGGTAGAGAATCCTGTTTCGCACAAATATGTAGATGGGAACGGGAGAAGAATATCCAGAGCCATTTGGCCAAGCATTGCATATTCATCTTGGATTCTGCACCAAAAATCATTAAGAGGCGTCGTTTTGAACAATGACTCCATACTTGTGTCTGATGACATTTCTAAAAGAGATTCATATATCTCATTTGACATGTTTTCAGGCTTTTCCAAGTTGGGTAAAAAAGGATTATGAATCCAGGAGTTCACTTTAATTTTTGTATTGTGTTCTTCGGGAAAATACTTTTCAAAAGATGCGCGCATCGAACTGAGATATTGGACCAATTCTTCAAACACATTATCTTCAAACATTTCTGAGTCGTTTTCGCTAACAAACTCACTGAGTAACGTAAAACTTTCTATTTCTTTCTTACCAATGCAAATGATCCAAAAATCTAATTTTCTTTTAAAAGCAGTTATTTTATTATAGGCCTGAAACACTGTTGTCTGTTTACCTTGCAACGATAAATTTAATTCGTTAAGTTTTTGAAAGATATCCGCCATAAAAGACAATCGGAACCACCAAGTTTTATCATACAAACGGTCCTTCAAATTAAAAGAAGTATCTGCTGAAAGAAACATTTGTAACTCGGCTCTAAGTTCAAATAGCCTTGTTAAAGTTTTTCCCCGAGACAGCCATCGCACTTCTGTATGGAGCAGCAGTGTTTTATGTTTGCTGCCATAATCTTCACACAATAATGAGAACAATCGGGATTGTAGTGGTCGTGATTTGATAAAATTAATTATTTTTACCGCTTCATCCATAACTAATTTTAGATTAGACGGCATTTGCTTCATCGCAAGTGCTTGTCTATGCAGAATACAATGACTGGAACTACAATTAGGCGCTTTATTTTTCATTCGTGACACTGCTCCTGCTGTTTTACCTGTCATCGCCTTGGCCCCATCTGTACAAATGTCAATGCAATTGTTCCAACTGAGATTATGTTCTTCAAAAAATATATTTATTTTATTAAAAATTTCTTCCCCGGTAGTGTTTGTAAGCAGCGATGAACACATAAGCATGTCTTCTTCAAAAGAACTTTTATATGGATATCTCACAATAACCAGCAGGATAGCCAAACCAGCGACATCAGTCGACTCGTCCATTTGCAAAGCGAATCGTGTATTTTGTAGACGTGTAACTAGTTCTTGTTTGACGTAGCTTGCCAGATCATGGATTCGTCGTGAAACAGTATCGTTTGATAGCGGAACAGTAGAAAGATGCTTTGCAGATTTTTCATCAAGCATACATTTTGTTATGTCTAATACACATGGTTTTATTAATTTCTCAGCGATAGTGTGCGCTTCACCTGCTTGTGCAATGCGATAGCTAACTAAATATGATGCCTCCGTGGCCTTTTCGTTGGTAGTTTGTGTTACATGCATCATATTTTTTTGACTTTCTAATAACTGATCTTTTTTGCGAACAAAAAATTCTTTATTCTTGTCTTTAGTCTCGGGGTGTACGGTTTCTAAATGTCGACGCAATTTGGCAGGTGCCATGGAACTATTAGGAAGCAGTTTACTACAGAGCATGCAGAGAGGTGAGCCGTTGGAATCAACAAATCCGAAACTGATATAAGATTCATCATACTTCCTTTTTTTCGTCTTTGAAACCGTCGAGCTTGACGTCGTGGCACTCGTGGCATCATCTTCTAGATCGGTGATTGCTAAATTCTCCGCGCGCATTGCTTTTGAACATTCAGCGTCATTAGAAGATGTTGTTGGAACACGTTTAACACCTTTAAGCCAACGTTCCATTCTTCTTTATTTATAATGTTACAAGTCAGGATAGTGGGGTTTAAATAATGCACAATCGTTACTGCGTATAAGAGACTAAATTTAGAACCTACAGGGAAGAAATGTATAAAACTGAGACAACAGAATACAGCAGGCAGTAAAACAATGAACACTAGTTTCTCGCTAGCGAGCTTGTAAGTAGGTAGTAACTTATCGCTCCGAACGCTAATCATCAACTGACGACGCCAACGCGCGATCGCCGCTTTTATACTTAGTCCTAGACTCGATCTCAAATATTCTCGAAAATACTCGAGTCGGCACCTTTGATAAACAAAAAGCAAAAATAAAAACAGAAATTTAAAAATAGCGTTGTAAACAATATCGACTTTATCCTTTAAAGTTAGAGACGAAAGTCGCTTGTTGACAACTATAGCGTCTAATTCAGAGGCGGCTTTTATCAAAGAGACTGAGCGCTTACAAGTATACTACCCGCTCGTTTTAAGTTTGCCGCTGGCGATAGGTATGAGTGTATGACGTTCGAATTTTTTTATTTAATTGTAACAATAAAAATTGTGTACGGTAGATATTTGGGTAAAACTATGACACATTATAAGTTTTGTTGTCACGTGGGGGAGGGTACGCGCATTCCACAGACCGGCAAACTTAGAGCGAACGCGTTGTACAAGTATAAAATTGTAGAGACCAAACTTATAAGATATTGTACCAGCTAATGTAACACAAGCTTATACAAATACAAATAAATAAATAAATAACATTCATAGCGTTTTGTCTCCGCGCGGCCGCGGAGTCCGCACAGCCGCGGAGCGACCAGAGAGAGGTGTTTTGATTTTTTTATTTCTAAATTCTTGCGGAACCCCGACAGAGGTATCACGGAACCCTAGGGTTCCGCGGAACACACTTAGAGTATAGCTGGTTTAAGGTATCCCTAACTCACGGCCGGTCTTAATAATGTAACTATCGCTGGATTTGGCTACTAGAGGTAGACTTTTGACATATTTTGTATGTAGCTTATGTCAAATATATAGCTCTAGTAGCCAAATCCATCGATAGTTAGATTATTAAGACCGGCCGTCAGTGGTGACAGTGGTTATGCAATGTTAATACTATCAGTTTACAGATGGGTGAATGTTTGTTAAATATATCACACCCCTTCGTGATTGGAGAACGTGTTTACCGTATTATAGAATTTTATAAGCTACGGGTCTTAATCGCGTAAATATTTTATTTTAAGGCTAAATATCTTTGTTTATTTTCCGACGTTCAGTCAGACAGTCTACCCGTGACCACGGCCGTTGCAATACGGTCGAAACGTCGGGAAATAAACAAAGGTATTTAGCCTTAAAATAAAATATTTACGCGATTAAGACCCGTAGCTTATAAAATTCTATAATGTGTACAAATCGCGAAAGTTTACGAACATATAGTGTAACCGTATGTTCTGCGCCTAATCTTTCTTCGATCGTGTCGCATTTCTTTCCCATTTGGTATAATTGCGAGTGAGAGAATACACAGTGCACTTGTGTCTGCACATACACTTGTGTACTTATATCTTCTGCGTAGTTGACTGGTCTCTGATGATATTGGCCGCTGTAACCGACTGCGGTTAGGAGATAGTAGCTTCAAAATAAATGGTTAAATGTTAACGATTTAAATGTAATAGAGGAAAAAATCGTCCCAGGCGGAACTTGAACCCGCGACCTTAGGGGTACTGGCCTTAAGCCATTATCAACTCTGGCACCTAAACGAAGTGGAATTTACCCTCTACATGATACGATGTATAAAAAAGTTATAACATATTGACTGCCTCTGTGGCGCGGTGGGAGTGTGTCCGACTGCTACGTAAGATTTCGTTCGATTCCCACCCAGGATAAATCTTTGTGTGATGAGCACGATGGTTTACTCTGTGTCTGGGTGTAATTTATCTATACTAATCTATACTAATATTATAAAGCGGAAGAGTTTATTTGTTTGTTTATTTGCTTTGTTTGTTTGTTTGTTTAAACGCGCTAATCTCAGGAACTACTGGTTCATTTGAAAAAATCTTTTTTTGTTGGATAGCCCATTTATCGAGGAAGGCTATAGGCTATATAACATCGCGCTATGACTAATAGGAGCGGAGTAGCGACGTGAAATGTTGCAAAAACGGGGAAAAAATACGCATACGAAGTTGCGCGGAACAGCTAGTCTATTATATATTAATATGTATGTATTTAGAAAAATATAAGTATATTTATCAGTTGTCTGGTTGCCATAGTACAAGCTCTGTTTAGTTTGGGATCAGATGACGTTGTGTGACCTACCTGTTATATTTGAGATGATTATGCCAATAACTTGGTATAAAGTTGGCGTACTTTAAATTTATAAGTGAAACGGGTTGTAGACATTCTGATTTCGAGAAAGAGCGCATTCCAAAGAAGCTTGTACACTAAAGGACGAATGTACTAGAGTGGAGCTTTGAACAGGACAAAGAAGTAACAAATTATTAGAAGAACGTAGATTTCGATCATAGCTAGAGCAGAGAAATTGAAAGTTAGGAGTTAGATAAACAGGAGCACGAGGAGAATAAAGAATTGAATACAGCGTTGTATAGAGCACGCAAACTACGACTCTGCCGGTTATGAAGCCAGTTTTAAGCTGAGAGCGATAGTAAGTTCGAAATGTGGTCATACTTGCGAAGGATAAAGACGAATCGAACGCAATTGTTGAAAAATCGGTCAAGTTTATTGAGGATATATATATATGTATCACCATAGTCTATGATAGGTAATATCAAAGTTTGTATTTAAAACCCATTTAAGACAAAGATAAAGCTAATCTTTGTCTTAAATGGGTCTTAAATAGGTAGGTACTATAGTATTTTTAATGGGCATTTCTTGCCAATTACTTTATAAATACAATAATTGCATTTTTGAAAGATAGAAAAATTTAAAGTCCATACCCAGGAATCGAACACGAGACTTTCGTAAGCCAAACCGGGGCCGAAATCTAACCACCTATCTGGACAGATCTATCTGGATAGAGTAATTTGAGGTTTAGTAGCATACTACTAGACCTCAAATTTCTCTATCCTTTCATGCTCGCGAGTTGTGCCCTTGCATGCGCCATCTAACCGCTATTTAAAGAACTATCACGGCTTTTGTTATTGCTTCGTTACAGAGAGCATTTTAACAAATTAATGTAAGTAATTTTTTACTGGTACTTTATAACATAGTCTAGATAAGTGGTTCGATTCCTGCCCCGGTCGTAAGTCAAACCTCGGGTTCGATTCCTGGGTATGGACTTCAAATTTTTCTATCTTTCAAAAATGCAATTTTTGTATTTATAAAGTTCGGTTCAGTGTGTATGTAGGCACAGATAATATAATACTATAATGTAGGTAACTTCTCCCAGAGCTTGGGCATTTTATACTCTCGGCAGAAAAGGAAAGCGGGAAGGAACGTCCGTTACGTACGGATAGATATTTGATTAATTCTGGACAATCACAGGGTTTTGTCTAAATGGAGTAATGATTATAATGGCTAGATAAATAACAGGTATACATTAACCATCCGGTTACAGACAAGCTGCAAACGACTAATAAGTAGGTAGGTGCAGTATTTATGAGTAGGGGGAGTCCGGGAGATATTGCCCAGGTGGAAGAGTTGAACCATCTTCCAAAATGTTATTTAAAAATTGGCGCGCACGAAACTTCAATGCGGTCATTGGAGACGCATGACAAGCCACATTTCTCAAGATGCTTGGTTGGTTTGGCAGAGAGAGAGAGTGAAATATGATTTGATGCTGCGGAATATTTTTTATATGTTATCAATAACATAAGATAACTATAACATAACACATAACATATTATGTGTTATGTTACGTGTCTTATGTTATGTTATGTATTATGTTATTTGTTATGTTATGTGTTATATTGTGTTATATGAAATCAATAAGGTATCATTTTTAATAATATTTTACTCAAATAGCGCGACTTTAACAAAGTTTAAAATTTTTAGCTTGGAAGAAATTCCAAACAATATTGACAATATTAAACTGGAATAAAAATATAATCTGACGAATTAATAGGTATTGTCAGTTTGGAATTTCTTCAAACTAAAAATATTAAACTTTGGGAATTTTGTTAAAGTCGCGTTTCGAGTACCTACCTACAACTTTAATAAAAAGGATACCTTATTAATGTAACATACTGCACGACTGATTAATAACGCCAATTTATTAGAAACAGTTAATAGTTTATAATAAATGTTACGTCAGACAAATATAACTAATTATTAAAAAGTTGAGAACCGTTCAAGGCATGTTCGAAAACATTATTACCTTTTAACTTTACCCTCTCAAAAACTGCTAGTAGGTACTAAATTAATATTGTGATATTTAAGTTATTAAATGTATGATTTCTACTGAAAATGTTTTTTTCTCGCCATAAAACATAATGGTCAACTCTCCCCAGCCCTGGTTCAAGTGTCTCTGCTGGTAGTATTCCATTTTTACTAAAATTCCCAAGCATATCGTTTTACAGATATGTTATATTGGAAATACAATTATGAATAATTGTACCTACTTACTACCTAGAAGCATGTCAACATTCTCCAAAGCCGAAGAAAATTAAATTATGATGTATAAGTTAAGACCGGGCAAGAGCATGTTGGACCATGCTCAGTGGAGGGTTCTGCAGCCTTGAATAATTGCATCAGCAGAAGAAACGTAGTTTACAATAACTTAATGACCGTTTATCCGATCATGTCTGAAATAATTTGATACTGACGAACACCCCCACTGTCTGGGGAAGACGATGGAAGTAGTCTGAACGTGAACCCACTCCTAACACAAGCGATTCAGCTGGAGGGGAATCTGACAACACTTAAGGCACTGTCCAACTTAATTATATCTAATCTCGATATTGCGTTTGTTAGGATAGAAACTATACAGGGTGATTTGTAAAAAATATTTTACAAAATTAATATTACAAAGTTATTTAGGGCAATGTAAAGAAGCCACAAGTGGGAGGTTATTAGTATAGTACAAATCTCCCTCATCTGCCTGTATATCTGATGGCAATTTTATGACAAGATCATGTAGGTATACAAAATTACACGTGTTAGTTAAAACCGCTGTCATAACCATCATGCCATACCAGTACGAGTTTCTCCTATATGGGAAGTTCTATAGATAACATTTTTCTATCTTATTAGGATTTCCTGTTCGTTGCGGAACTTATTGAAAAGTGACACGAAATGAGAGCAATTTGTTACAGACTTCTGACACAAGAACGTTGATGGGACCATTCGTAAACGAGAGGTGAATCGTTAAAATTTAAAGTTAAAGGGGGTGCTTTATTCACATAAGTTACAAAATGCAACGCTTATGAACGTCAGACAAAATTTGGAATAAAATGATTCTACATTTAATGCCAAGTTCGCAAGAGTAAAACCGTGAGAACTTGGCAATAAAGTTTGCCGTAGCCGCAGTTGAGCCTCAGACTATAAGTACACTAAGGTTGAGCTTGAACTGTGCCATAACCTCACAAAATTGACCAACTTTAGAAAGAGACAACGCTACTTTGTACATAATACCTGTCAAAGGATGAACTACTTTTTTCTCTCTTTCACGCTTTGCAGTCAATTATTATTTTTAATTGAAAGGGAAGGCGCAAATTTTGTGAGGTTAAGGTGCAGCCCTGTTCTCTACATCAATGGTCCCAGCGAACCTCGTAATCTCGTACCGTTCCGTTATTATTTTCGTTTTTTTTTTTATTACCATCTACAGAGTATTAGAAATCGGTAAAGTTGTTCTCTAGTTATGTCGTGACTCGTGACGAAGGGAAATAGAGATTTATTTATATGTGTTTAAAGATAGATATAGATTACTGAAGTCCTCAATTTTGAACCAGTCAAAAAAAACCACAATAATTAACAGATTTTGTAAAAGTCGGGATGATTAGATGTTTGTAACTCAATTTCACATAAACACCATTTTCGACGAAATATGACACCGCAACGAGTGTAAATATAAATAAAAAATGGACAAGCCTGGCATTGACCATGAGATGTTTTTGGTCCACTTGACTTTTAAGGAAACTAGTACGTATTTTCTAGTAGTCCACAGTAGTGTTTGCGAAAGCCTTTATTTCTTTACAAATGTATGTCTTTGCATAACGTCATTAAAGCTCACAAACGGGTATGAAACAGGATTTAATATCGACGGTTATGTTGATAGTTAGCTAAGCCCAGTTTACTATAATAGCTAACTTCCTTACAGATACAGATACGTTTATTTGTCTAAACATGTGTAGGTACAATTGGTGTTACATAATTTGAAGTAAAATGGTGTCAACATGCTTGGTCCATTGATTTAGACATAAAAATAGTTATTGTACATTTAAAAAAAATAAAATCATTAAACAATATTAATAAATTATGACAAATTTATAGAAAATGTCAATTCAACGAAACATTATTGTTCATTATTAAAATTAAAGCACACTATCAACAAAATTATTATATTATATTTGGAATAATTATTAATATTAATAAATTATACCAAATCACAATTATCGAAAGCTCATTTAACTATTTTTTAAATTATTTGTATTTAAATTTTTGTAAGAATTCTGTACCTTGTTATATATTTTAGGGCCTATACACAAAATATTTGCCTACTAGAGCCGTCTTTGCAGTATGCGTACATAGCCTCATACTGTCCAGACTGTTTCGAATTTCACATTTCGAACATTAGACGCTGACGGCAGTAGATTAAGCCAAAGTAAGGAATGTTATGAAAGGTCCGTAAGGGTTACGGACTCCCCAGATAATTTCTTTTTGGTGTCATATTTTTTGAAAACAGTCAGGCATTTCTGGACTGACAGAATTACCGTTGTTTTACCTTGCTTATGTTTAATTTTCTCGGTTGAAATTGTATCTGGCTGACCGTTTTCGTAATATGTCAAATCCCTATGAGCCAATGGCCCTGCGTCTATTTTCTCTCCCATCGCGTTGGATTTCCGTAATATAGGACTATGAGTGTAACTCCTGCGTGGATGGCAAAATTGCTTAGGGTATTAATAATTCTATTTAAACAATACTAATATTGTTATTATTAATTTAATTTAGGTGTGCCATGATTGATGAGCAATGATTGTCCAGTAATAACGGCTTCGAGTTGGGAGTTGTAAGGCAATCACTTTAAACGATTAGTTCCATTACCACCGCTCAAAACAGTGAGGAAAAACCTATTAAGAATACCGGCAAGGCCTATAACCAAAAAATCAACTCAGATTTATGACATCTATTAAGTCATTTTGACTACAATACAATTGAGTTGGCGAATTAACATACACACAGGCGGGCAGGCCTGTGAGTATGTTAATTTGCCAACACATTTGTATAAAAAATAAAAAGACGATACGGACTACGCCAACATAATAATTGTGTAATTTTCAAAAGTCACAGTCAAATACCACATCCATCAATACAGAAGATGAATTATCATTGATATCGATTTAAGATAAAGTTACACAATATCAGAGCGTTCTTAATGTCGGGCTGTATTCAAGGATGCCAATGCATTGCAACGGATGTGGATTGAATTAAAAAATAAATTATTGCTTGTCTATGCCACCGTTATAAAATATTAAAATTAAAATTGAGTCTTGAATCCACTGGCCTCTTGTAATATAGAGGTCAGGGAGCCTACCACCAAAACCTTTCGTGTTGTCGGCCGTAGACGGATCATATTCTTAGCTACCACCAAAGGCTTACGTTTCGACGTTCGGTCCGTCGACGGAGATTTGACATTGTGGCCGTCGGTTTAGCTACTCCCAAAGTACATTTGACGGTTTCGACGTCATCGTTTGACAGGTAGTACATCGAATTAAAACATCAATTTTAACGACAGCCTTGCACCTTTCGTTAGACCATTCGGATTCCTAAATTATTTAAGAAATGACAAAATTTCTATTGCTCGCCGAAATTGTGAATGAGGAAACGACTGCGGGAAGCCAAAAAGCTAAGAAGTACAGAGAGTATAGGATATAAAGGCCCTTGATAAAAACCTTCCGTCGCTTGGAAGAGCTTGTTTTAAGATACAAATTCAGACATGGAAAATGTAAAGTCTACTTGAAGAGTTGTACGAATAACTTATCACATTTCTTCGTTTAAACAAATATTGTGGCCATTTGTGGCATAACATAGATCAATAGGAGTAATGACAAATTGTGAATATTAATTAAGTACTTAGGTATTTAAAACCATACAGCTAATTCCTTAACAAACTAATTTAAAGCTGTACCTGCATCACTAATCTGCAGCTGCCTTTTTATGTGCAGTTACTCCTGTGACAACTTATTTAGGTATATTCGAAGCAAGTATGTATGCATAATATTATAATAATAAATAATACAAATTCTTAAATCACTTAGGAAGTAAAATACTACACTTGTAAAAAGTCGTTTCTACATGTATATGTAATGCCTCCTCGCAAACAATAGGTAAAACCGAGGAAAAGAACGAGGCAATAAAATATTGCGGCCACTCTTTTCAAATTGCCAATGTTTACAATGTTTCTTTGTTTATAAACTGTATATGCAGGTAAGGTGCTGCCACACAATATTAGAGGACTGATGTAATAACAGGAATAAACAATAATAAAAGAAGAATACATGAGATTGAATATATTGTGCAAGGCACACTCTTATAACTACTTACCTATATTGCTATAACTAACATATCTTTGTTGTGGGTTCAATGCCCTATTACATATTATTTTTTAAAGAAAGAAGTGTAGGTTCGAGTTCCTTGCACAAAATAACATCATCTTAGAACAACTCACACATCCCAAACTAAGAAACACTTGACATACTTTGGAAATGTGTAAATACATATATATTATAGATAAATTACGCCCATAGTCCCATACACAGATTTAACCATTGTGCTCATCTCACAGACTTTAATCCTGGGTAGGGATCGAACCCATGACAGCAGTCAGGGTCACTAATCACAAGATCAACAGGGCAGTCATTAATATAGTAGTATAATATCATAGCTAAATAGCCACATGGCTGAATCTGTTACAAACTTACAACAATGGCTTAATAGAAATAAAACAACACCAAATAAGTTCAATATTTGTTTATTGCAAATTATAGAAATATAAATTTCATAGAAATATATAGGTAACAACATTTCCTTTTTCATTTTCCAAGCAAAGGATGTGATTAGATAGGTCTGGCTGAACCACTAGTCGTTGCCTTCACCATGTTGGCTTCTCGAGTCTGTGAAGTTACAGAGAAAATAAGTTAAGATTTTAATGATCATTTCGAAGGAAATTTATACATATTATAGTTACTATACCTATCCAACAAAATAGACCAGATTTTTTAGAATTTATATATATATAGGAGATCTATTGCAGCTTGAACTACATAATTCTACAAATGTTGCAGCGATGCAGGTAAACAGGCTAAATATCTGTGGTAAAAATCCCTTATTGCCACACTCAGAGTCATTTATTACTTAAATCGTTTTTTGGTATAGATTTTATATGACAAACTTTTAAATGGAATGAGTAAGCATTAAACAGATAAAAGGCATTAAGAGCCTTTGTACATAGGACCCATGATTTCGTAAAAGTTAAAATATTCTTTCAAGAAATGGTTACCGTGTTCTACTGCTGCACTGTTTTATCATCACATCCAAGGCTTTTATGGTGTTTTTTTGAAATATGCCCGTTCCTCCACACTCTTAATTAGGCTCGTTCGTCGCTAGCCATGAACTTTAATAATGCCTCAATTCGTATAGATAAAACTGAAAGATCCATCTTTAACATTCAATAAAAATAATATAAGTAGACCATAATGATTATTTCGACTCTAAAAGAAATATCAAGGTTGTAAACAACAATGATTTGTTTTACTTACATTTTGCAGAAACGTACTTGATTTTCCAGTTATTTTTTTATTAAATTGCTGCTCGAGTGCATACCTAATACACGAAACTTTATTGGTGATATATTTTCTGATTAGTAATTGTAAGATATTATACTATTTGTTCCTTTTACCGCAATAAATATTTTTATCAATAAAAGTAAAAAAACCGCCACCGAACTCAATCAACTTGTCAAATTTGTCAAACATCATACTCATGTCATAAATATGAAAGTAATATGGATCAAAGCCTTTTAAGATCCTTGACACTAAATAAAAATATTTTTTTGGTCGTAATCATTTTGTTTATATATACATAAAGGTATATTTACAGCAGAAAACCCTCCCCTTAAACTTAAAAAGTTTTTCTCGTAAGATTACCAGCATAATTTTGATTTTTGTGTTGGTTATCGGTTTTTCAATGGTAGTAATCCATTGCGCGACACTATTACTCTAGATCCGACCGTTTGGCTATGGATCGACAACTAACGTAATCCGTCCATCATCATCGAACAACTTTGGTGGTAGCTATTGGGTTCCGTGTTTGGCGAGCGTTCGTTTCGCCCGACACGTTCCCGATCAACTTTTGGGAGTAACCGCCCAGTGCTTAAATCCTACGTGATGAAAAAAATATATTGGCAGAATATGTCAAATGAGTTGTAAAAATGGCGGCAAACTGATATGTCGCTATTTTTACAGCTCAGCGTTTAAAGTGAAAAACAGTGGAAAATATACTTGAAATACGTGATAACTGGACAAGAACGAGACTTTGTGATTGAAAGAAGGAAACTAGAAAGAAATTATACTTGAAACTGTCGAATTTACTTTTTATTTGAAAGGGGTGGCACGGTCCAGGGAGCCTACCACCAAAACCTTTCGTGTTGTCGGCCGTAGACGGATCATATTCTTAGCTACCACCAAAGGCTTACGTTTCGACGTTCGGTTCGTCGACGGAGATTTGACATTGTGGCCGTCGGTTTAGCTACTCCCAAAGTACATTTGACGGTTTCGACGTCATCGTTTGACAGGTAGTACATCGAATTAAAACATCAATTTTAACGACAGCCTTGCACCTTTCGTTAGACCATTCGGATTCCTAAATTATTTAAGAAATGACAAAATTTCTATTGCTCGCCGAAATTGTGAATGAGGAAACGACTGCGGGAAGCCAAAAAGCTAAGAAGTACAGAGAGTATAGGATATAAAGGCCCTTGATAAAAACCTTCCGTCGCTTGGAAGAGCTTGTTTTAAGATACAAATTCAGACATGGAAAATGTAAAGTCTACTTGAGGAGTTGTACGAATAACTTATCACATTTCTTCGTTTAAACAAATATTGTGGCCATTTATGGCATAACATAGATCAATAGGAGTAATGACAAATTGTGAATTTAATTAAGTAGGTATTTAAAACCATACAGCTAATTCCTTAACAAACTAATTTAAAGCTGTACCTGCATCACTAATCTGCAGCTGCCTTTTTATGTGCAGTTACTCCTGTGACAACTTATTTAGGTATATTCGAAGCAAGTATGTATGCATAATATTATAATAATAAATAATACAAATTCTTAAATCACTTAGGAAGTAAAATACTACACTTGTGAAAAGTCGTTTCTACATGTATATGTAATGCCTCCTCGCAAACAATAGGTAAAACCGAGGAAAAGAACGAGGCAATAAAATATTGCGGCCACTCTTTTCAAATTGCCAATGTTTACAATGTCTCTTTGTTTATAAACTGTATATGCAGGTAAGGTGCTGCCACACAATATTAGAGGACTGATGTAATAACAGGAATAAACAATAATAAAAGAAGAATACATGAGATTGAATATATTGTGCAAGGTACACTCTTAAAACTACTTACCTATATTGCTGTAACTAACATATCTTTGTTGTGGGTTCAATGCCCTATTACATATTATTTTTTAAAGAAAGAAGTGTAGGTTCGAGTTCCTTGCACAAAATAACAACATCTTAGAACAACTCACACATCCCAAACTAAGAAACACTTGACATACTTTGGAAATGTGTAAATACATATATATTATAGATAAATTACGCCCATAGTCCCATACACAGATTTAACCATTGTGCTCATCTCACAGACTTTAATCCTGGGTAGGGATCGAACCCATGACAGCAGTCAGGGTCACTAATCACAAGATCAACAGGCCAGTCATTAATATAGTAGTATAATATCATGGCTAAATAGCCACATGGCTGAATCTGTTACAAACTTACAACAATGGCATAATAGAAATAAAACAACACCAAATAAGTTCAATATTTGTTTATTGCAAATTATAGAAATATAAATTTCATAGAAATATATAGGTCATGGATGACCATAACAACATTTCCTTTTTCATTTTCCAAGCAAAGGATGTGATTAGATAGGTCTGGCTGAACCACCAGTCGTTGCCTTCACCATGTTGGCTTCTCGAGTCTGTGAAGTTACAGAGAAAATAAGTTAAGATTTTAATGATCATTTCGAAGGAAATTTATACATATTATAGTTACTATACCTATCCAACAAAATAGACCAGATTTTTTAGAATTTATATATATAGTAGATCTATTGCAGCTTGAACTTTATAATTCTACAAATGTTGCAGCGATGCAGGTAAACAGGCTAAATATCTGTGGTAAAAATCCCTTATTGCCACACTCAGAGTCATTTATTACTTAAATCGTTTTTTGGTATAGATTTTATATGACAAACATTTTAATGGAATGAGTAAGCATTAAACAGTTATAAGGCATTAAGAGCCTTTGTACATAGGACCCATGATTTCGTAAAAGTTAAAATATTCTTTCAAGAAATGGTTACCGTGTTCTACTGCTGCACTGTTTTATCATCACATCCAAGGATTTCAAGGTGTTTTTTGAAATATGCCCGTTCCTCCACACTCTTAATTAGGCTCGTTCGTCGCTGGCCATGAACTTTAATAATGCCTCAATTCGTATAGATAAAACTGAAAGATCCATCAGTAACATTCAATTCATTTTATTTCGACTCTAAAAGAAATATCAAGGTTGTAAACAACAATGATTTGTTTTACTTACATTTTGCAGAAACGTACTTGATTTTCCAGTTATTTTTTTATTAAATTGCTGCTCGAGTGCATACCTAATACACGAAACTTTATTGGTGATATATTTTCTGATTAGTAATTGTAAGATATTATACTATTTGTTCCTTTTACCGCAATAAATATTTTTATCAATAAAAGTAAAAAAACCGCCGCCGAACTCAATCAACTTGTCAAACATCATACTCATGTCATAAATATGAAAGTAATATGGATCAAAGCCTTTTAAGTCCTTGACACTAAATAAAAATATTTTTTTGGTCGTAATCATTTTGTTTATATATACATAAAGGTGTATTTACAGCAGAAAAGCTTACCCTTAAACTTATAAAGTTTTTCTCGTAAGATTATCAGCATAACTTTGATTTTTCTGTTGGTTATCGGTTTTTCAATGATAGTAATCCATTGCGCGACACTATTACTCTAGATCCGACCGTTTGGCTATGGATCGACAACTAACGTAATCCGTCCATCATCATCGAACAACTTTGGTGGTAGCTATTGGGTTCCGTGTTCGGCGAGCGTTCGTTTCGCCCGACACGTTACCGATCAACTTTTGGGAGTAACACTCCAGGTCTGTATGTTAATGCGGGTAACAAAAAGTAATGAGAATGACGTCGAGTTGTGAAAATGGCGGCAAACTAACATGTCACATGTCACTACCAGCTTCGCATTTAACGTGTAAAATATACTTAAAATGCATGTTAACTGGATAAGAACGAGACTTTGTGATTCAAACAAGAAAACTAGAAAGAAAATAATCTTAAAATTGTCGTGCAAGCCATTATCCCTACCGAATAATATTGGCGGGAAGAGAAAAAAAAAAATGACGGCAAATTCAGCCCACTTCATTTACACAGCATGGAGATTAAAGAACTTCAGTTTTTATTCTCCAAGTTGACTATTGACCTATATAAAATGTATATAAAACAGAAAACAATTTAAAAAATTGTCTAGGTTTTCTCAAAAAAAGGGATAATGATTTTATTTGATGTGAAATTTGTTTTTTCGTTTGTTATTTTAAACTTATTTGGAGAGGTAGGTATCAATAAAATAATGAAAGTTTAAATGTAGAAGGCAACTATATCAAACTACAAGTGAAACGGGATATTTATTATTCAATTTTCTAAAATTAAATTATGAGTAAAAGTTATCTGAGTATGTAAATCTGTTAAGTTGCCTAAAAAAACTTTGAAGTAGGAAGGTAATCTATGACATTGATCATAATTAATTAATGTTCTTATAAAGTGTTCGTTTTTTTATTACCTGTGGTACATGATGTTTATGAAGCTAAGATCTACAATATTTTACACAAATATCGCTGACGTAATCGCCATCCAACACCCTCCCCTCCCCATGTCATCAAGAATAAGCAAACCAATGACCCCCCCACCCCCTTTGGTGTTTACGTAATACTTGAGCCCCAAGCTTTTTTAATTTGTCAAAAATAGACAAACAAGTAAAGGGGAACGTTCTGCCTTATTTTAAGTCAGCTATTAATCTTAGACTATTTGCTTGCCAAATAGAGACTACTTTATTACTTTTAGAATCAAATTTTATTAATTTACCTAACAAAGATAATACAGCGTGTGGCCGAAATAGCTTTAAAGCGCTTTAAATTCTTGGCAGTATTATTGGTGCCGGACCGAATCGTAATAACTAATCATTAAAATTGTTTTTTTTTATTACGAGTAGCTGACCCGCGCAACTTGGTATGCGTTAATTTTCCCCGTTTTTGCAACATTTTTAAATGCTGCTCCGCTAATATTGGTCGTAGCGTGATGTTAGATAGCCTATAGTCTTCCTCGATAAATAGGCTATCCAACAAGTAAGAATTTTTCGATTCGAACCCATAGTTCCTGAGGTTATCGCGTTCAAAGAAACAAACAAACTCTTCAGCTTTATAATATTAGTATAAATTCACATTACAATCCAGGACATTTTAAAATATATTGGTTACTTTTACGTTAACTAGGTGTTTTTCAGTTACGGCGGTCTGATGAAGGTGGTGGCTTACGTAAAATAACGATGTGTCAGTCAATAATGGACATTCACTAATCAGAACAGTATTTTTAATTGTCATTTATCAATCAATGCGCAAACGCAACTGCTTATTATTACCGCACCATCTTCAAGTGTAGCATTGAACCGTTTCGGTTCAATGCTACACTTGAAAACAAAATATTGAAAGTACAGAGAGTTATCATGAGCGTAGCTTGCCCCCTGTAGCAAAATTAGTTGGGGGACCTGGTGTCTAGAGCCTTCAGTATTTCGAAATATGTCCCCGTATAATTGATACGGCCGACATATCGGTAGCTGCGCTCCTGAAGGTAACCTTCATAAGTAAGTACCTCACAACTCGATGCATGCCCTGTTTGGCTCAGCTCAGATAAAATCTAACAAAAAACTCGACTGCTTTAAATTAATTAGAAACTAAAATATTTTGGAGCCTAAAATCCGCCATTTAAAATTTTCTAGTTTTTGTCTCTTTCTGAGACGAATCTAATGGCTCAAGCTAAAGGCTCTAGTGTCACTCGAAAAATCTTGAGTTTAGTATAAGTAGAAGTATGCTTTATAGATTTCAGCCATGGCAGGAAGGTGGCGCGAGATTCTGGGTCCGTGACTGTCTAAGCAGCCATAGACATCGTTCACGGATATGGAATTAAAAACCACTCAAGTGGTCTGGTTCGGAAGGTGGTTTGCAGGTGTAAGGCCTAATTCGCAGGAGAGTTTAAAAAACGTTGTGTTAAACTTAAAGCCCGGCTTTTTTTATGTGAGGTGTTGAGTGTAAGCGTTAGGCTTGTAATAAAGCATGCTTGGTTTTTATCGAGGTTCACCTTGATCTTCCGTTTTCTAAACCACGCTCTAAGTACAGATTGGAGGCTCTTGGCAATGGCTTCAGACTATTTCCAGTGATATATTCCGGATTGCAGTGTCTGCGAATAGGATTGTAGATATACGTGCCTTGTGGACTCCGGCATGAACGGGGTGGGGGAAGGAGAGAGAGCCCTCCACTCTGTAGCGGAAATGACGATTGGACAAGAAGTCTCGTATGATAAGCGCGAGCCTGTGTGACACTTCCTTCTATCTAACAAGCCATTGTACCAGACTTTGTCAAATGCTTTGCCACATCAAAGTAGAGGACACCGGTATTTCTACCGTGCTTGAATTTTACTTAAACTTATGTGTTCAACCAGTCGGTGGACGTATTGAACACATGAATGATGATTCCCAAAGCCAAATTGCTCATGGGGAATGAGCAGGTTAGCATGAAACATGAGTTTCTTGGCAGCTTCTTCTCGTGAGCTTTACACTTGGAACTGACGCCTAACCTCATTTTGTTTTTTTATCAAACAATCATAATTTTATAAATTCTTTGTATGTATTAATTTGACGTTTTCAAATAATAATTATACTGATTTTACGAAATAAAGATATTTGAGTTTGAGCATCGGCTTATGCTAGGAGATGACTGAAAAGAAGTCACATGTAGATCTTACCCCTGCCGTTGAGAAGGCTGATAGGTCCATAACTGCTGTTCGGTCTTGGGCTTGCCTGGTTTAGGGATTCTAATAACTATGGCTTTTTTCCACTGATGTGTAAAGATGTTGTTAGCATGTCTAACTAAACTAACCATTGAAAATGGTGGTTATGAGGGCGATAAGGAAGAGTTTGATTATTCTGTTGTTCATCTAATCCGAACCACGGGACTTCGTAGGGACTACGTAGGGTGGACTCATGGATAGGATGGGCAACGGTAATCTTAAAACCCGGCGTCGTCAGCGCTTTTATAACGTTCTCAAGCGTTAAAATGTAACATTGCTCGATAAAAAAACGTCGCGTTTAAAAAACGTTGACAAGTAGAATGGAATGCATTTGATCTATTTGAACGCTTTTTTAACGGATGTTAGAAAAGCTCTCATGCAAAAAGGTCCATGTGTGCGTTGCTATTGAACGCCTTGCGTGAAGGTTACCTTCTATACTCTGGGTATCTTGTGGTTTCGGTCTGTCGATCGATTTAACTGTTACAAGAACATCAGATGACTCAATCAAGTCAACTATAAACGCACTTTTTTATACTTCAATAACACTATGTAATGTATTACGTGATTGGTATTTGGAGTGAAGCGGAGTGTACAGAGCGAAGCTAAGCTAAATGGATTAGTTATTATTGAAGATGCAAACTGTGCTGTCATCATTTACACAGGTTTACATTTACCATGTAGAAAATAGTTGTCTGTAAAGTCGGTTTACAGACGATAATTTTACGTGATAACGTCATAAGAAAACATTGAATTAACAAGCATACCTGTGACAGCTATTTTTAAATTTTTTTAAATCGCTAGTCGCCAAAACATTGATGGCATTGTAATAAACAATCATGTCTGTGCCAGCTTCAGTGGAACCGGCCACAATACTTCAGCCTATCAGCAGGCGGAACGTGACTGTGACACTTTTCACTGCGTGCACTCGGTCATCTATTTATAAGACGTTATCACATCAAAATATATGATGTTTGTAGGTATATGCAGTTAAGTGTACAACGCTTGATACAGGCATACCCTGGTTTAACGAATTCCGGCGGCCCGTTCGCGAAGGTGGCGGGAGATACACGGTGGGTTTTTTAGCGGGTGCAAACCCCACACTACCTCCACCGTCTTCCCCGGATGGTGGAGGTGTTCGTCAGGAATTTTTCCCGCCAAAAAAAAAAAAAAAAAGGCATACATAAGGTTGGAAAAGTGGCTATTTTTATATATATTTTTATTAATACGACTCCCGCAGTAAGGTACCTACTAGCCCTGTGTCGCGGGGACTTTACAAACATACAAGTCACGGACGCAAAGTACACCCAGCGTGCATTATTTACCATAAATTTGCTTAAGGTTCATTTCCGTGCATCGCGGCCGATCGCGAGCCGCGCGCGGCTTACGACAAGTGGCTGACGCTCGCGGCCGATGCGACAATATTCTGAGTGCGCGCGCAGCCTACGACAGTCGTCGGCCGCGCGCGTCTGTCGCTTACCTCGGAAACGGCACCATACATTCTCATACTCTGACTATTGTAGCATCGGCCGCGCGCGTCAGACGCTTGTCGTAAGCCGCGCGCGACTCGCGATCGGCCGCGATGCACGGAATTGAACCTTTAACGTTTAGACGGTTGTACCTACCTGCCGTGGTCACAAGCGGACTGATGTAAATAATGCGCGTTAATTCTCATTTATTAGAAATCTTTCATGCAACACGAAAATTTATATTTAAATATTAGTTATCCTTAAATTTTGGAGAATTTACGTAATAATATAATCTTTATAAATTATAGCCATGTGTTATTCTAATAAATACACTTTATTACTGTCAAGTTTTATAAAAAATCGTTTAGTATTACATTCAAACAGCCATTCATCCTGGCACACATTATTTATGAGTATTAAAGCAGGATTAACGCAAGTGTTGTACAAAATTCATAGATTAGCATAGCAATAACACTCGTAACTTCAGTGAGCGAGTACTTAAGGCATTTGTTTAATAATGCATCTTTGATTATCCAAATACGTGTACAAAAGTAAAGATAGGTAATACCAAAAAGATAAAGATGACAAGTAAAGATGGATACCTAAATATAACAAGAAAAAAATGGTTTTCTGTAAAGTCAGTTTACGCACGATAATTTTCGAATGTCGCTGCAATCGCCAAAACATTGATGACATTGCAATAAACAGCTATGCCTGTGACGATTCCATGCGTGGCGACGGCCACAATACTTCAAGCCTATAAGCAGGCGGAACGTGACTGTGACACTTTTTCGTTCATGAACCTCCTCATTAACCACCTCATCAATTTATAAGACGTTATCACGTCAAAAAGTAGTATATATTATGCTATCTGACGCTAGCGATAACGACCTATCTACTACCTATGTCTTTAGTATCTAGTGGTATTTATCATCAAATGTTTCGCAATTTTAAATTATCGCGAACTGCTCGAAATTGGTAACATTTTTATGTCAAATTTTCACAGCTACAAACGTAATTTCAATTACAAAATTGTCACACGACGTAAATGTTTCATATTACATCAATTCTTACACGTGAAATAACTTAGCAAGTTACGTAACTAATGTTTGAAGAGCATTGCTTGTGAGTTTTGCACTTAAGTGTCTCACTTGAATTTCACGGGCACTTCAGCCTAATGCATTGAATGTATAGGCGATGGAATCAAATGATCTGAGTTATGTTTCGTGGTAGGTCTATGCCATAGGCCATCTTGGTTGGTACCAACAAAGTGTCAATTATTCTTTCGTGAAATAGTGATGTTATCGCATTACTGTGTTTCGGTTGAAGGGCATTGTAGCAAGTGTTGTTACTGGGCAAATGAGACTTACGAAATAATTATTGTTTTTAAACTTTCGCGATTTTTATACATATTAGTTTTATTTCGGGACTTAATCGCGTGAATTATTTAAAGGTACGAACCTTTTATTTACCCGACGTTTCGATCGAATTGCACCGATCGTGGTCACGGGTCGACTCTCTCGGTCTCGCAGTCGACGAACTAATGTCTTAAATGAAGAGCGCATTGCGGTGACCTTTGGATCTTTGCCAAACAATAAATGGAGTGGCGCTGATACTGTTATGGGCAATCGTGACGCTTACCATTAGGCGCATCGATGGATTTGGCTACTAGAGCAATATATTTGACATAAGCTTCATACAAAATATGTCAAAATTCTACCTCTAGTATCCAAATCCATCGATAGGTAGATTATTGAGACCGGCCGTTAGTCGTATAAAAAAACCACTGTCAAGTCAAAGATCTTTATTTCGTAAACCAAATCAATGATTGTTTGAAAACGTCAAATGTCATGTTATCAAATCAATAAAATTTTGCTGAAAAAAAAAAGATAAGCTATAGTTCCAAATGTAAATTTTGTGTCGTTTGTAAAGTCCCCCGCGACACTGGGACTCCCGCAGTAGGGCACAAAATCCTACTGCGGGAGTCGTAGTCAACTCAAAAATAAAAAGAGGAAATTAAGGCCAAATATTTGGACTTAAGGAGATTTTTTTTTTCTGTAGATAACTAGCAATGTGGGATTGAGTCCCTGAATTGTTCAAAAATAAAACACCGACTCGCAGCTAGCATAGTCTTTTAATCAATGACAAAACAAAAACCTAATGACAGCTTGTATCGATACATGTCAGTCAACGACCATAAACATCTATAATCAACCTCTTTATATATAAATATATTATACCAGTCCCACATTACTAGCAATCTTGTTAACTCCTCCAGCTAAGCTCAAAGGCTTGTGTTAGGAGTGGGTTTACGTCGGTAGTGTAACGGGTAGGATTCGAACTCGCAACCTCACGATTGCGAGACCGATGCCTTAGCCATTAGGCTGCCGCCGCTTCGATCTTCATGGTGTATACCGTTCATAACGATTGCATTTGCGTCCACCAGTTACAAATAACGTTCTTTATAACACAGTGTCGAGTTCACAACGTAATGTCACAATAACGTGTGATAATTTCACAATAATGCCGAGCCAAATGTCTGTATCGTGATACATTTTAACATGATCTTAATTAATATAGCTATTAACTGCTATTAACAATTCTGTTTACAAATGTAGCCGTAATTGCGTGAGTAATCAGAGCTATTGTTGAGGATTTCTTATAAGATATGGGAAAATAACAAATTGGTTGTTTATTCATCTTAAGACCTCCCAATCCCTTCGAATAATGTAATGCAGCCGAATTAAAAGTGTAGTTCAATTCAGAATACACTCAAAAACATTATGAGTAGGTTTGTAGGTACTGTGATGTTCAGCCTGGAAGTATAATTTGTGGCTGCTAGTGACTGCGCGTCTGTAGTCTGTTTGTAGTTGTTCAAGGGAAATACAATCTGATTTTACTCAACGATGACATTATTTTTTACGTAAAATAATATAGATTACAATACTATTTTTTTTAGATTACATAATGTGTGCCTCTGCCTCTTGGCACAGTGGGAGTGTGTCCGACTGCTATGCAAGTGGTCGTGGGTTCGATTCCCACACGAGACACCACTTTTTGTGATCCACAAATTGTTGTTCCGAGTCTGGGTGTACTTTGTGTCCGTGATTTGTATGTTTGTAAAGTCCCCCGCGACACAGGGCTTGTACCCTAATGCGGGAGTTGTCTTAAATATATATATATATTATATATATATATATATATATATATATATATATATATATATATATATATATATAGGTATATATATATATATATATATATATATATAAATAAAGATTACACTTTTCACAATGAAGGGCTTTACGCACGATTATTCGTGGCTCTCAAATGGATCCCTTACCCTCGTGAACCGTCTTCTAATTGTCAATTGATTCAGAACTACCCCACATTTTTTACTTTCTGACGTAGGTATTTAAAAATAAACTCCGTTTTTTTCTTTATTAATACGTGTTAAAGGAGATTCTCTGATTTGCCTTGAGATGGTGGCGTGTGGGCGCCATAATACGTACCTGTACTATAAGTACGTGTTCATTAAGGACCGACATATACAAGAAAGATGCCGTGGTAGCTAACACTCAAATAGACATTGTCGCCCGATGTGAATGCTGGTTGTATTCGTTGCGTGAAATGCACATGTATCTATTTCATCGTTCTAAGTCTTTATTAAAGACTATACGGGTTCTTATTATTGATTATTAAATAACCTCCCGCTCGTGGTTTCTTTATATTACACCAAATAACTTAGTGATATCAGTTTTGAAAAATATTTAATATTTTATCCCTTAACCACCTACCACCTGTTTTTTTTTAATTATGACCGTAACCACCTACAAGCTCTTAAGTAAAATGTAAACTATGTAAACATAGTCTGTTTACATAGTTTACATTTTACTTAAGCGGGAAAATAGTGATGCTGAAAAGCGACGTCCCTCATTTAGCCTAACCCCTTATCCCGCAAAAATTGGCCGAGACGATTTCTATGCTAAATGTTTATTATTGGCCTTCTATTTTTAAAGTCTTTATACTTTTATTATAAAGCTGAGTTTGTTTGTTTGTTTTAACGCAATAATCTCAGGAACTATTGGTCCGAATTAGAAAATTATTTTACTGTTGGATAGCCCATTTATTGAGCAAGGCTATCAGCGATATAATATCACGCTACGACCAATAGGAGCGGAGCAGCAATGAAAAATGTTGCAAAAACCAGGAAAATTTACGCAGTCGACTACTCAACTCAAGCTATGTTAGTAAGCCGCTTGGTGACAGAGTACGCAGCAACGTAACGCTCACTGGTGCGTTGCATTGCCGCTTCGCAACTCTTTTACATGTGTCTGGCTTATGGATATTAACGTGGGACACACAATTCGTCACGTTTCCATTATGTAAAAGGAAAGAGGATGCTTGACTTCAACTCAGCGATCGATTTTACTGCAGTATTGGCAATCCAGTTTTATTGAAGTTTGTAGTTGACGTCATGATTTATTGCTGTATTCTATGCTTTGCACTATTGTAATACATTGTCCAGCCATATATTGCTTAGCCATCAGTTACACTAAAATATTTTCGCGATGACCGGACAATTAATTGCCAATAGGACAGCCACCAATTGCAGTAAAACATGGACCGTTTAGAAGCCCCTTACCGTCACACCAGCCACACGAGACACTCCCAGAAGTTCAGTAGTTCGCTCACACCGCTGCACGCCTCCTGGATGGATGATTTTGACGATTTTTAGCTGTCATGCGTCAATAGTATTAGTAGTTAATAGAAGTAACGAGATTAGAAAGCTTAGAAACCACTGCTGGATCCATCGTAGTAAGATCTACTTAAATGTGTGATTATGTTGTGAGTAAGTTCCTATTGATATTGTTAATGATTCACGCAAGAAGAACGTCAAAAGATACAAGTTAATTACAGGCTATCATTTCTATTGAAGAGTTTTATTGCAGATTTGAAACATAATTGAATGTCTTAATCAGAACATCAGCTTCGCTGTCCCTTCCTGTCGCGCAGTTCCGCGTGCTCGGTCTTCTCTACCTCGTAATTTCAATCCAAATATTGATCTATTTGCTGATGTACTTATTTATGGTCGACAATATTATCAGTATGTTTGGCGTATTGTGGTCTAATTATAATAATTAACTAGCTGACCCGCGCAACTTCGTCTGCGTAAATTTTCCCCGTTTTGGCAACATTTTTCATTGCTGCTCAGCTGCTATTGGTCGTAGCTTGATGTTATATAGCTTATAGCCTTCCCCGATAAATGGGGTACCCAACAGTAAAATATTTTTTCAATAATAATAGTATAGATTGAATTTTTGTTGTTGGTATAATTAAAGTGAACTAATAAATAATAATTAGCTGTGTGGTACCGGCTTAAAAATAGTACCACCCCATCTCTTACCGTGGGTTTCGTCAAGGCGACTAAGGGATGTCAATGGAGGACGGGCAGCAGCGTCCTCTGCGTACTTTGAAGCTTTACTGCGATCACCAACCCGCTCGCCAAGCGTGTCGATTATGACAAATACCCCCAGGATCTATAAGAGGACCCGAAGACCCGTGCCCAGCAATAGGACGTCATATGGGTTGATATAAGAATATAAGTAATAAATAAATCAGTCGACCCGTGACCTCGATCAGTGCAATTCGATTGAAACGTCGGGTAAATAAAAAATCGTACCTTTAAATAATTAACGCGATTAAGTCCTGAAATATATATCTAATAAATGAATAAATCAATTCTCCAGCGCCTGCATATAACATAATTTTTTAACCTTGAAATAATTATAAAAAAAATAATCCAGGGTTATCAAGTCCTGAAAAAGTTTCTTCCAAATCGTAATTCCAATTTTTTCTGAAATTTTCAGCTCCTTGTAGTAATTTAATTTTGCCACCCCATAGTGTTTTTAGCACTAATTAACCAATTCCTGAAAACTTTTGTACTTCAATTATCTAGGACAAACTCTTTTGATAATTCGTTATTATTTTACTACAGAAAACATTATTTTTGACAACTGTCATAGAATCCCAGTGTTACATAAAATTCCAAAAGTAATTAGATAAAATACAACAGTAGGTACAACAATTTAAGAGACAATTGAAATTATTATTATTCAGTAAATGTTATTATTCTATTTCAGAATTTTTCAATGACCGTCAATTATAAACTATTATGGACTTTGCTAAGTTATTTATTTACTGCTAAGTGGACATGAAAAATTATAAATCTATTACATTTTGACATTTTACATTTCTTTTTAATTATATTATTTGAATGCATATATTGTGGTGTGTCTTAATTAATAACAATTTATTTAATGATTTAAAAAAAATGATATCTTTGTTTTAGCAAAAGTTATAAAAAATTTGCATGCCTTACCAAGGCGAAATATGACTGTACCTACCTAATTTATACCACCTTGTAAACCATATTTCGTGCAAATAAATTTCATTTCATTTCATTTCATTTCACAAGGTAATACGACAAGAATACTCAGATTCGAAATAAATATTAACGGATCACTTAAAATTATGTCGCGTGCGAAGGTCAAACCTAATCTCTGTCCAACTCCCACTTTTCGGGAAGGGTTTTAATAATTTCGGGAACGGGGCGGAGTGAGGTAGCTGGTACAATTTTGACTAAATACAAGCTAAATCTGACTTTTTGCGAGTTCGGGGGGAAGGGATAGGGTTCACGTTCAACCCCACCTGGGCCCATGGCCCATGCCACTACTATTATGGTAGGAATTTGTTTTACTTAATTTAATTTTTAAATGAATATATGTATGTAAATTGTATCTTTTTTAGTATTAGTAAATATCACAAATATTATTTTTGGCTTGAAAAAAATAATTATAATACGTATTGTACGCAAGGGCAGGATATTGCAAGACACTAACATGTATGTACCTGTAATATCCTATGCACCTATTATAGGCGCAATTGCGTATTGGTAAAGCCAGAGAAAAGATCGAGGCAATAAAAACTCGCGGTCACTCTTTTCAAATTGCCAATGTTTACAATGTTTCTTTGTTTATAAACTTTATGTGTAGGTAAGGTGCTGCTGCTCACGTCGGTAGTATAATGGGTAGGATTCGAACCCGCGACCTCACTATTGCTAGACCGATGCCTTAGTCTACCGCTTTAAATTTTTTTTGGCTAAACTATACGTTATGAATAATACTAACGACCATTTTTTTAGCTCTAAGATCTAAGTTCCATAATTTTACACCTTATTATAATCTTTAGAAAAGTTAACTGTGCATTAATCTTCCTCCTTCTCTTCCCGTCTTATGTTTTGCAATTTTTTCCTTTTAATAAATAAAAAAAAGTAGGTTATCCTAACTATAATTAATACGTTAGCAAAAAGGTTGTACCCCTTTTAAAAATAATTGCGTGGACGGAGCAGTATGAGATTTCGTACACTTATAGTTTCTTTAAAGATTGCTGATAAAAAAAAAAATGGTATTTCGACCACGGGCAAAGATTACTATTTTAATCCAAAAGATCTAGAACACATCAGATTCTCTAAATGACTATGCAAATTTTAATGAACAATCAATTTTATACACATTTCAATTAATAATAATGTAGTTCAATGTTAAAAAGAACAGTTTAGTTAAAATCGATTAATTTAATCGATAACTGAATTGATAGTATTCGATTTGGAACATCACTGACTGCTCTAGTTTAAAATTGGAATGCGAGAATATAATGTAAGTGCAGGTTTTACAATTAATACATGTCATTATCGGGCCCAAGCGTTCACCCTTCTTTGGCTGTATCTTAGCTCCGTTCGGAAAGTGGGAGGGACGCTATATAACATGATGGTAACTTTGTCCGACCACACAACCAGTCTTCGGCGAACGAACGAAGACACACAGCAACATGAAGTTATTGGTGAGTTTATACAAATAGTGCAGTGCAAGTGTTTGTGCCAAAAAGTGTCAAATAAAATAGAATTCGCGGGTTTTTTTGAGTATAGAAAGTGCGGCAGACTTTTTTTTAAATCGTTCTTTTTGCGTTCGGATATTATGCCGCGTAAATCGGTTGTTAAGGCTGTGGTTACAGCGGGTAACCCGTTTTGGAAAGTACAGGATTATAAAATATGGACTAAGTAAGTGAAGGGTTGATTTTTTTAAATGCGTAAACAATAAGTACGCGTAATTGAAATTGAGTAAAAATCAGCCATTCAATAACTTGTGGTCCCAGTTTAGACGCTTTGCGGTTAAACTATTTAAGATAAACAATAGACTTCTTGTTATAAGAAAACACCACAACCGCATACCTATAAAAAGTTACACTAAAAAGGTTTTATTTTTTTAAACTTAAAAAGTTACTTTCTTGCCAGTTAAAATGCACTTAATACAAAGCGAAAGATAAAAAGAAAAAATGGACCTATTAAATTGAGTTACATCTCAATACCTACTTTTCATTAAAACCGGTACAGCATTTCATAACTAAAAACATAACACAGATAATTATTTTCAAATTTGCATACATAATATTAGTATTAACAGTTACTTATATCACAACTTTTCACACTCCAATACTAAAGTAAAATCTGACGATTATTGCGCTAAAAATTTAAACACAAATTTTCCAGTGTATGAAACTGTATTGGTTTAGAACTTTATGCTCAAAATAGTAACAAACATACTGATAAACAGAGTTAATAAAAATATAATAATAATATTTTGGGACAACACACACAACGCTGTCTGATCCCAAACTAAACAGAGCTTGTACTATGGAAACCAGACAACTGATAAACATACTTATATATTTCTAAACACTAATAAATAAATTCTTGATAAATAACACTCAGACACAGAATAAACCATCGTGCTCATCACACACACTTTTATCCTGGGTGGGGAACTCACGACCTCTGGCTTAGCAATCAGGGTCACTAACCACTAGACCAACAGGCCAGTTACTTCTCACTTATCAGTTACTTTTAAAACACATATAGAAACCAGACATATTTACTTCCGTAACACATAAATTGTTTCATATAATTTTCTTTCTCATAGAACATACTCCGAGCAATTTCCATATTAGACACTTTCCAACAAAAACTAGAAAGTATCGAAAATTATATGTTACGAGATACGCTGTATAAATACAAATTGCTAGCATTCATAATAATTATACCTCCTACAAAATAAAGAGGGTTATGAATAGGATACTTGTCTGGTTAATACGTAATAACCAATCTCCCTCTCGTGGCATTTTTACATTACACCAAATAACTTTGTTACATATATAAAAAAAATATATTAACCCTTATTCACCGACTACCTACTTTTGTCATACAAGCATTTACTCATCTCGTTGTTTTTTGTCAGGTTTAGGGCCTTAACCTCACGAGAAACAATGATTTTGCTACTGTAAAATTGTCACACCCTATTAGATATATTTCGGGACTTAATCGCGTGAATTATTTAAAGGTACGAACCTTTTATTTTCTTTTACGTCGGGTAACTAAAAGGTTCGTACCTTTAAATAATTCACGCGATTAAGTCCTGATACATATCTAATATGTATAAAAATCGCGAAAGTTTAAAAACAACAAATGACCCTGTTTAATTTTTTGACAAAAATCATGTAGCTTGTCAAATTAAGAACGATGCAGTTTATTTTCCATTAAAAAATTCAATGTCCTACAAGGATCAACACCAAACATTTCATTTTGACAAGAATTTCAGCTAACCGAGTGTTAAATTAGATCAAAATCGAGTCGCCAAGTTTTCCGTATTTTAAACTTAAAATTACAACAGCTTACAAACTTAAGAACTATTACAGAATAGGTTCTCGGTAAATGATTTAGTATTACTAGCTCAATGCTACACTTCCTAATACCTATTTTGTCAAGATGTTATATCAGATTTAAGTTATAGCTTAAAGGAAGGTATTACGATATTGTCAGATTAGACTACCTTTCAGGCTGAGATCTATAAAGAAAGCTTCAAGTTTTTAAGCTTCGCTTAAAAATAGACAATTAATTTGACAAAGCCTATTATGTTCACCGTTAGCACTAGTTTAAGATAGCTTTAGCTTTGTTAAGGTTTTAACTAGTATTGCTCATAAAATTTGTTATACAAGTAATTATTAAGAAAAAAAACACTGCAAATTATTAGCTTCATTTGGGGCCAATAAATCCGCCATTTTATTTATTATGATAAATTTGATGTACCCCTACCCAGCTCACAACTAATTCAAATCTAACGATACCTCTCAAGCTAAAATCAATCAAGCTGTTTATACTCGTAATTAAAACAAATCGGGTATAAACTAGCTGAGTCTAAGTAGCTCAATTTGTAAATTTCAGCCATTTGTCTTTTATTTCTATAACCATTTCTTATCACTCTGTTTTACCGTCACGATACCTGTGTATAAAATAGATTAAAGGAAGAAGGAATATCCGTTTTGTAGCGATGAAAGTAACTAGTGTTTCAAATAATCATAAAATTAAAAAAATATTTTAATCTGATAGCTGATTGATGATAGGAAGGTTCTTTTACACTTAGTAAAAAAACAATTTACTCAGTAAACTTGTTTTTTTATTTATTTACAAGCAAAAACGATTTTAATTTTTTCGCAAGTCTTAATACGTATCAAGAAGTTACCATAAGTAATCGTTATAAAGAATAACAGTAGTTTGGAATGGTGTAATCTATTCATCGATGTTTGATTTGATGAATTGATGTTAATTTATCATGGTGAAATCGCCCGTCAATTAGGTACAAAAATAAATAAATTGTTATTAAAAAAAATCTTATTATGCAACAGTGCGAATAAAAAAGGGTAGGCAAGTACAAAAATTAAATCTTGTTAATTAATCAGTTATTCAATCAATAAATTAATATTTGGATTTTGCAAATACAACTTCATGTATTTTTATACGTTAAATGCGGATTAGCCAGTCATTTTCACAACTTTAATTGATTTATCGATTACATAGCATTGCCAAACGCAAAAATGATTGACAGCTGAATGTTCTAATTTTTGACATTACATTACTAGGTAACTTGTTTAATTGACGGATTACTTAGAACGTCATGCATGCATGGCGCATGCGCGTCCCACCATTATGAAGTGGTAATATGAGTGAGGTTATGAAATACGCGGATACATCTGTTGTTGATCCATAATCGCTCAGCGTAATTACCTGTGGCATAATAATTTAATCCTCTAGAATTTATTTTACATTCATCGTCAATATAAAAAAATAGCAAAAATATGTCATTTTTTAACATCATGACTGATATATTTCAGAAAAAGAACATCTTTAAGTAGGTGTAGTACAAACAAACATTGCTTTTTTGTTAGATTTTATTCGTCAGTTAAAATCTTCAATGAAAAAAAAAACATCATTGATAGCTAGTAAGTTTACGCGCCTAATTTTTTTCTAAACTCAGTGCAGGCCGAGTAAACAAACTTCAATTTTCAAAATAATGGATCAGATATTAACTCGAAGCTCATAGATAGGTCTATGAGCTTCGAGTTAATATCTGATCCATTATTTCTTAAAGCTAGCTGATCACAATTTCTTAAAGCTAGATTATTCGAGAATCGTGTTAGTTAGTTACGGACAACTTTATACTTTCGAATGGTACCGTGAAATTTTACTGACTCATTGTTTATATTTGAATGTATTAGTGTATCTCGACTTATACTATCTCCGGCGACAACAATTTTCATCAAATTGTCTACATTATTTGTAAAAATAATAATTAAAAAAAAAAACACATTGATCCGATGCCTCTAATTCCATAATCATTTAAATCAATAGTATCCATTAATATTACGAGAAAAGTTTATTTACAGAAAAAAAAACGATAAATAATTTAAAAAAAAATAATGCTGTCAAAAATATTAAAATATTTTTTTATTCTTTCTTTGGACTGATAGTGATCAATGCACGGCGAGAGGAAAACATTCATTATAATTTTATATTTGACTTACATACAGCGTAAGTTCATTCAAACAAATAGAGCATAAATAAATAATTAAGTGTGTGGTGCCGTGGGCCTATTTTCGCGTGTTGTAAGGAACCAGCCATCTGTAGTTCATAGTGGCGGTGGTTTCGACAGTTTACGTTCTAAGCATAGGTGTATTTTGACCACATAAACTGGTTTATCGAGAGCATTGACACTGGGAACTCGATCTGCGCACGCGGCGGATGCAATTACTACAAATACTCATTTCAATTTCACTTTAAAATTAATGTCATAGGAAATGCTCATTAAAATTCTGAAAGTGTAAGTCGTAATATTATTAAATTAGTATTATTTATATTAAATTTATATGAATGTTTCATGATAGTTAGAAATTATGAGGACGTATTTGATATTTATATTCTGAATAACTTAATTTAAATTTCATAATTATAAATATTCAAATTTAATAAGAACTAATGCATCTTTTTATGTGTATCATAATATAATTATATAGTGGTTAGTGATTAGTGTCCCAATCACACAGTCATAACTTAACCAATTGATCTGCTGTTTTCCTGGAACAAAGTCACAAAAATATCGCGTACAGATTCGATACCATAGTAACATCAGTTACGTGTATATTCACCATACAACTTTCACTTGCAGTATAGGTATGTTGTAATTAATAACGGACGGTGCACATTGAGAACAAACGACTTATTATATTTACTTTGACGATTCATCGTGTTTTAATACGATTTTAGTTTTAATACATTAACAATAAATTATTTTACACTATACAGGAAATAGCATTTGCAAAAATATTCTGAAAAACAATGTTTCTCTACAATTTTACGTTGTCATGAATTTATAAACATCAAAACAAACATTGAATGCAAAAAAATGACGTCATTGTTTTGAATTTCATATAAATTAGTACGAGGCGCATCGTTTTGACGTTTCTAAAAAAAAGATACTGATTTGACTTGTCAGTCATCTACCCTATTATTTAGATAGGAGGCTTTTCCGTGAATTCAGTTTTATTAGATTACAGAGGAATTCATAAGTAACCCTTTCCTTGGATCTCACTTTCAGCCTATAATCAAGAATACGTCCCATTATTGAGTCAACTTTTTAAATGCATTTCCAGTGTGATTGAGTGACCAAAAATACAATTGTTTATTAACTGTAACTTCTCATCTATAAGAATTTGATTGTTTTGATCTAAGTACTATCAAGAGAATTCTGATTTCATATTAAACATGAATAATATCAATATATCACATTTAAATAAATAAATGTAATTAAATAAATAAATTCTGTAACGAAGCAATAATAAAAGCCGTGAAAGTTCTTTACCTACTGGCTAGATGGCGCATGTGAGGGCCCAACTCGCCAGCATCAAAGGATAGAAAAATTTGAGGTCTAGTAACATACTCGTAGTTAAGATAGGTGGTTCTATTCCGGCCCCGGTTTGGCTACGGAAGTCTCGGGTAGTCGGGTCTGGACTTAATTTTTTTCTATTTTTCTAAAATTCAATTATTGTATTAATAAATATAAAAATAAAAAGATAAAGGAAGAATATCTAATGGCTAAATTTGTCAACAAAGAAATACATGTACTTAATAACATACTACTCAAAATATTTAGATACATTTTGTCATTTCCATGTCAAACTACATAATAATTGCTTCCTGTAAGACAGTGTCACATAATTACATGCATTTGACGACTACGTAACACCTTCTGGTAATACTATTGAAATAGCTACTTTACAGACACTTGTTTTCTTCTTCATCTCGCTCGTTTTTATACTAATAGCAACATACTTAATCGTCGTGTTTTTTTTATGTGTTAAAAAAACAAAATTGTTTGCCATTTTGATGAGACACAGAGCAGATTTAATTTTTTTTCTGGAAGCTGAACTGGTTTGGCAACTGGTTGCGAATCTCAGTTGCCAATGTGGCCGCAGGGAAAATTGTACCCGCCTAATAGTTTAACTATAGGTATTTTGGTCGTTCATCATTATAAAAAATAAAATAATAGATCTACATAAAAAAATGTAAAGATTTATTTATTTTATTAATTTCAACACTGTGTTAATTAAGATAAGAAAAAAAAAACTCTATGAGCTTTGGCCGGCGTAATACTTCACATAGAAATAGCACCAATGAAAAAAAAACAAGTTTCGAAATTAGAATTACCTCGCTGGAACAACGAATAGAATCGAAAGTGCATTATTATCTGTCATGATGATCTAAACACAGTTTATGATGGAATTTTGCAAATAGGTTTTTCCTCATTACATAACATTACTATTTATTCATCGTTTAAAATTCAGAGTAAAACACTATGAAGTTGTAAATTTTATAGACCCATTCACGATGTCATCGTCTGTAATTCTATAGCATATTTATTCAAGCATTTGTGCCGAGTTAATATCATAATTCATAATACATACAACTGTTTATTTGTTATGTAATTATTGTTTTCATATAAGGAAGAGAAATGGGTTAATTTAAAAATATATTTTTATAATAACTAAGTGTTCGATTACTATTACCCGAGACTCCGCACGCGTTGATGTTGATTAAAAACCTATCCTTGTTCAAGCTGCAAGCTATTTCCACCCATATAGCCTTTCTCGATACATGGGCTGCCCAACAGAAAAATATTTTTTTTAATTCAGAGCAGTAGTTCCTGAGATTACCGCGTTCAAACAAACAAACTCTTCAGCTTTATAATATTAGTATAGATAAATCTACAATAACAAGTTTAAAAAAATATAGGTAGATGCCTAGTACTAATTTATATTATTAGTAGGAAGAATTAATTAGAATGAAATTACAATGCCTTAATAACGTTTACATTTTGCTAGGTCAGTTTTCTATAATAAATGTGAGAGATCTTGATTTATATCCTCTAAATTCTAGGCCAATATTGTTGACATAGGCTAAAAATACTAAACCTGTTTTACAAGTATCTTAAAGAGTAATGACATTTGAATATGTCTACTAATAAAGAGTTTTCTTATGACCAATGATGACTCAGAATTTATCTAAGAAAATATACTTCATTTGAGTACCTTTTCTTTTTGCAGTCTAATTACCAGTAGTTTCGATACGCCGACCTCAGATTAGGCTACTTGAATTTATTTTGACACATAATAATTCTACATATTCTAAATTTAAATAAGTACTTTTAAAAAATAAGTACTAAATAAGAAAGTAACTCTATGTATCTGCCCGTCTGTCTATTTTTTTATTGCGATAATCTCTACTTGTGAAAACCTTGAATTTGCTGTCTTGGCCTACCTACCTTTTAGTATTTCTTAAAAAAAAAAAAACTGGTATGCTTCGTGTTACCAGCTCTAAATTATAGCTTCCATATTTGACATTCGATTCTGGTACACTTGACCTGTATGTACCTATAATATGTACTTAGGTGTAGGTGCTATGCTAACTGGTGAATGTGTATATGAAACACTTTAAAAGCTTTTGTAGACTTCATAACCTACATTACATGCATCAGATAACCATTACACATATTCGATAATCCGTTCATAATTATGAAACAGATTATGAAACATTAAACAAAAGTAAAACTGATATAATGATTGGACAGCGCTACAGTTGTGATATAAGTCACTTTGATTACGAAACGAAATCAAATCGTGTTCTATATACTTTGTAACATGTAACAACATATTTTATGGACTTGGAAAGTTAATGGGTTAGTTAGAATGTTTACGATCAAAGTTTTATAGGCTGACTGCCACTTACCTACCATTCATTCACAGCACTAGCTCAGGGTCTAGAGAATTCACAAATTTTGAATGAAGTTTATGTCAAAACACTTAATCTAAAGTTTGCCTGCCGCGGTAGCGTAGCGGCAGTTTATACGACTGCTGTATTAGAAGTTGTAGGTCCATTTCCCGCACGGGACACTTTCTGAGCCACAAATTGTTATTCCCAGTCTGGGAGCAGGTTTTTTTATGATCTTTTATTTTTGGGGCTTTTATTCTAGGAACATGTCAGCCCCGTAAGGCTTATCCTATACATTCAGTACAAATAATAATATGAGTCTTAGGGAATCACGAATACGCGGACATCTTATATAGTGATAATGCAGCATCTGATGTAGGGTATTTTCAAAATAGTTGCGAATACGCCCATATTCATCATATTTAAATTAAATTCTCGCACTAATGACTCCCACTGACTCTGGTATTTTCTAAAATCTTTTAGTATATGTTGGACATCATCTAGTACTCCGCATATTTCTGGGAGTAGGTATTTTGTGTACGTGTTTATGGATGTTTGTACAGTTTCCCAAGACACACAGATTAGGTATTCCTTAGTGCGGGACTATAAAGACTAAAATAAGTTATTTATATAACTGGAGTTCTGCAAAGAGTTCTTTGGAGTTTAAAGTGGCATAGCAAGCTTTCTAAATAAACAGCCTATCTAACGCAAATATAAAAGTTGAAATCAGACCTGCTGGTCCTGAATAAACTTAATACTGAAAATATATAAAGACATACACATAATTAAATTAACAATAGACGTGACACGCTAAAGTAGTGAAATACAAAATGTTAATTACGAATTAACTTTAAAACAATAGCGAATTAATTGAATCCCATTGATAAATGGCGCTTTACACGTCTTTGTTTTGTTAATACATCGTTTAGCTAACAAATACAGGGAAGCAAAACATGTTTTGATCAGAAACAATGCTCTCTGAGAATCGAGTTTCTTATAAAATCGAGAGAAAGTGTGATTTTAGTATTCCGGATCGATATGAGTGTAAACTGGTTCGATGTAACTTTTACTTTATTGCGTATTCAATGACTAGGAAAAGAGATTAGGAGTAAATCCATGTTATTACACAATATTCGAGGAAGTGTGATATCATCTTGAAAAGTAAATTAAATTCTGACATGATTTGGCATTTGCATTTCGCATTAAATATACGTGAACAATAACATAATGACTCGCAATAGAAAGTCGATTAGTCGATGATCGGTAATTCGAGTAATCAGTAAGTATTCTAAACACAAAATTTTGTTGACAGGTTGTTTTGGTCGCGTCGCTGGCCGTTGTGGCCTTCGCGGAAGAGAAGGCTGCACCGAAGCAGGCAGCTGCTGAAGACAAGAAGCAGGAAAAGAGAGGTATCTATGACATCGGTCATTACGGAGGCGGCGGCGGCGGCGGAGGTGGCGGCGAGGGCGGTTACGGCGGCCATAGCTTCGGCGGCGAAGGTTTCGGTGGACACGGCGGTGAAGGCATAAGCCTTGGTGGACACGGAGGAGAAAGTTTTAGCTACGGCGGACATGGTCAAGAAGGTTTCAGCCAGGGTGGTGGCGACTACGGCGGTCATGCTGAATTTGGAAGCAGCCACGGAGGCTGGAAACCAATTTCTTCCGATGATGGACACCACCACCACCACCACCAACATCACGAACATGTCAAGACCGTCGAAGTCATCAAGAAGGTCCCCGTTCCATACACCGTTGAGAAACACGTTCCTTACACCGTAGAAAAGAAAGTACCTTATGAAGTCAAGGTACCAGTACCCCAGCCCTACACTGTTGAAAAGAAAGTCCCAGTCACTGTTAAGGAGTACGTTAAATACCCAGTCCATGTTCCCGAACCTTACACCGTTGAGAAGAAAGTACCTTATGAAGTCAAGGTCTACGTCGACAAGCCTTATGAAGTGAAAGTCAAGGTCCCCCAACCTTACGAAGTAGTCAAGAAGGTGCCTTATGAAGTCAAAGTACCCGTTCCCCAACCCTTCACTGTTGAGAAAAAGTACCCCGTCCCAGTCAAATATGAAGTCAAAGTTCCCCAACCCTATGAGGTAGTCAAGAAGGTGCCTTATGAAGTGAAAGTACCTGTTGACAAACCTTACAACGTCTACGTGCCCAAACCGTACCCCGTTCATGTCGAGAAGCCATACCCCGTAACTGTTCACAAGCCCGTTCCATATGAAGTCAAGGTCCCAGTCGACAGGCCCTACAAGGTCGAGGTTGAGAAACCTTACCCAGTCCATGTAAAGGTACCAGTGCCTAAACCTTATGATGTGTACAAGAAGATCCCTTACACCGTCGAAAAGAAGGTACCTTATGAAGTGAAGGTTCCTATTGACAAGCCTTACCCAGTGTACAAAGAGGTTCCTGTTCCTTTGGTGAAGGAAGTGCCTTATCCCGTTAAGGTCCACGTTCCTATCTATTTCAAGAAGGAGGAGGAGCATCATGGTCACTATGGTCACGGACACGAACAACAACAACAACATCACGGATGGCATTGAGTTCAATTAGTTTAGGTCTCACACCAGTACCTTGTAGGCTAAGTTAAAAAATGTGATCATTTAGTATTTTTAGTGTATATATGCATCTGCTAAATTTTATGGATGACTTGGTGATGCCTGTTCTCATTGTGGAAGTGGCAGCGAGTGTTGCAAATGGAATTTGAAATGGGCTTTTACAAACTATGAATTTGAAGCAACCAATTTTTAAACGCCTAATATGAACAAAACTGGCGAATTCATAGATTTGTTCTTGTAGTTGGATACTGTTTGAGTGCCGCATAGCATCGTAAAAGATGCGCGGATAGCTGTAGATAATATTCTGTTATTACTTGTTTAACTTTTATATGCTTTGTTAAATATATTTGACGAAGTACGTGTGCTTTGAGTTGAGGCTGATTTAATAAAAAAAATTAGAATGTTTACATTTGTTTCCTTACTTTTCCTTATTTTAATCAAGGCACGTGAACCCAATGAAAGACTACACATTCTGCTAGTATTGAAAGAACCTTTATTTCGTCTTTCAATTACTGTAAATTTTTATAAGATAAACTTTCGCTATGATTGCAAAACAAGTAAGAAAACAATAATATCATTAAGTAATTGCAAATCACTTTTATTGCACAATTTTCTAACAATAAAATTGATCAAACTAGAACAATAAAATTCAATACAATTGTTGTAACTGTAATTGCTGTAATACCAATTTCAATTCTTTTCATTTTGTTGCCAAACGAGTCTAAATGCATAGAGAGAAAGTACATACTCATACAGTCATATCAACGAAACTAAGGTTACAAAGATAATTAAGAATAAATTATTACCATATTTGGCAACTTAACTATCTAGCAGAGAAACGATAGAAATTAACTAAACGTGACTGCGTTTTGAGACAGAACATTAAAAATAAATAGATAGGTATATTTTTTATCTTCGTATAGACTTATCAACCCATATGATGTCCCACTGCTGGGCACGGGTCTCCCCACCAACCTACTTATTATAGATCCTGGGGGCAATTGTCATAATCGCCACGCTTGGCGAGCGGGTTGGAGATTGCAGTAAGACTTTAAAAATAGTCAGAGGACGCTGCTGCTCCTTCTCTGTAGGGAAATCCCTTAGTCGCCTTGACGACACCCACGGGAAGAAATGGGGTGATACTATTCTTAAGCCAGTAAGTACCACACGGCAGCTTCGTGTAGATATAAAACAAATTTAGATACTTAGGTTACAGAATTATTTGATATCGGTGAAGTAAATAAAAAACAAACAGATTTACAAACTGAAAAAAGAATAGACGAAAGGATGACAGTGAATGATGAAATTAATTTTATTAATAATAATGTCTTGGGACAACTCACACAACGCTATTTGATCCCAAACTAAGCAGAGCTTGTACTATGGAAACTAGACAACTGATAAACATACTTATATATTTCTAAATACATACATATTATAGATAAATAACACCCAGACACAGAACAATCCATCGTGCTCATCACACAAAGTTTTATCCTGGGTGGGGATCGAACCCACGACCTCTTGTGTAGCAGTCGGATACACTCCCACCGCGCCACAGAGACAGCCAAAATTAAACAAATCGTAGTAGATTAGTGTATAATAAAATAAAAATCTTCACAACATTCTTATTGGTATTGAAAATATTATGAAACAATCGTTTAACTTTCAATAAAACGAAGTCAATTTCAATCAAAATTATTATTTTTATAGTTATTTTGTTGGCCATTAAAATTCTGTTGAGTATGTAGAAAATTTCGTAAAGTGTTGCATTTCGGCGGTAATTGGGGCATAGAGATCTGATATGGATGTTTTGCATTGTTGGGCTCAGGGACGCAATTTATTTTTAAAGTTAAGTGAAGTCGTGTGTATGTAGGCTAATAGATATGAGCCTATTATTAGAATGCGTTCATATTTGAGTTGCTCAAGGTCTTAAAAGTTTTTTATGTTTCAAAAAAAGATAACTAGCAATGTGGGATTGTGTCCCACATTACTAGCAATCTTGTTAACCCATCCAGCTAAGCTCAAAGGCTTATGTTAGGAGTGGGTTCACGTCGGTAGTATAATAGGTAGAATTCGAACCCGCGACCTCATGATTGCGAGACCGATGCCTTAGTCATTAGACTACCGCCACTTAATTCTTCAAAGTTAAAAGAGGAATTTTAGTTAACTGAAACCATTCAGTTTCTATTTTTACCTGAGTCAAAAAGAAAGGGTAATAAAACTTTTAACCGCCTATATAAGTTTGTATGTTGGCATGTATAAGTTTGTATGTAGGCACTTACCTATGTTCCACCCTAGCGTCTAAACTACTTATCCGATTTCAAGTGGTAAGCATGCAAGTAGGTTTATTATTTTGACACATACAATTTACACAACAACACCGACACCCCCTCAATGGGACTATTCCCCACCGATTAAGAAGAAATGAACAGCGGGCCAATTCACGTATTTAGAGCAATGCATTTGCAGTTAAGTTTCGATAAAACGGCCATTTTCGTATTTCAGTAACTTTGGGATTGATCTCAAATATACTTGCGTCAAGTATGCGTCTGGAGAGCGCAATAGCGGCATTCCAGTACGCTGCGTCAGTTGCGCAAGCGTATTTGAGACCGATCCCAAAGTTACAATAAAAACTTTTTCAAAAACAAATAAAAACCGACTTCCAATACAAATATAAGGTAACTGCCAGGAAATGTAGTTTTATGTTTTAGGCACCTAAAAATATTTAATTATTTTTTGATTTTTAGTTATCTCATATTTTTTTGGAAGTCGGTTTTTATTTTTCTGTAAAAAAGTGCGAGTAATCGGCTAATATACATTAAAAAAAAACAGTCGAAAATACAAAAATGGCCGTTTTACTTAAATCGAAACTTAACTGCAACTGAATTGCAAATGCATTGCAACTGCATTGAAACTGTATTGCAACTTAACAAGGTTATTGATTCGTCTGCATTGCGTTTGGAATAATATCTCAGCCGAAATCATAAAACACCTTCTTTGACATTTGCTACATCCGTAATTTGTCATTGACGTCTGGTATATTCCTCTCAGCATTTAAAAAGTCAACTATACGTCTATAAGTCAGCAGACAGAGACCAAGTCACCAATCACAGACCCATAACAATCTTATCCGCTCTATCGAAAATCCTTGAACGTATTATGAATTCGCGACTAGTTAACTATCTAGAAAAAAATCGCATCCTTTCGCCTTCTCGATACGGTTTTCGCGCTGGAAGATCAACAAGCGACGCAGTTTATAACCTCACAGACCATATAGTGAGAAAATTAGATGAGGGCCAAAAAGTACTAGGTATATTTCTAGATCTAGCTAAAGCTTTCGATACTGTCTCTGTCTCCAGACTAATAGACAAGATGGAACACATCGGAATTAGAGGGACGAAACTAAAACTATTTGCCGACTACCTTAAGGGTCGTACACAGCGCGTTAAGATACATGGTCACCTGAGTGGTGAATTGCTAATAACGTGCGGTGTTCCCCAGGGAACTGTAATCTCGCCCATTTTATTTCAATTTTTCATTAAAGATCTGTGTACGACGAATCTGGTAAATGGTCAGATCTCCAAAGTCAAAGTCAAAATACTTTATTTATTTTGGTTACAAATGCAATGCTTATGAACGTCAGACAAAATTTAGAATAAAATTAATGCCAAGTTCGCAAGAGTCAACCCGTGAAAAAAGAACTTGGTAATAAAACCTCATGGCCATTTTTTTTTAAATGCCATTTTTAGGGTTCCGTAGCCAAAATGGCAAAAACGGAACCCTTATAGTTTCGTCATGTCCGTCTGTCTGTCTGTCTGTCTGAAGAGCGTATGTCACAGGCATTTTACTCAAAGGCAACCTTTTCACAAAATTTCATCAATGAATATTGATGAAATTTTGTGAAAAGGTGTCTTGTAATAGCCGCTACTTAGTTTGATAGCTAAATAATAATAACAAATATTTTTAGGTGGGCACTCCATACATGCAACAGAAGCTGAAAATTTTTTTTCAGCATATATCAACGTGTGGTAATCATTCGACAGGCCTTTCAAAAACATTTTGAGGTTTCTAATTTTTTGATTGAGTTAATATTTTTGGAAATAACCGCTCCGAAAGTTGCATAAATCGTGTCCCCCCTTAACTTTTGAACCGTGTGGCCAAAAAATATAGAAAAAACCACAAAAATAGCACTTATTAAATACTTTAAATTATTTTTAAAAATTAAATAAATTATTTCGGATAAGATCGGATATAATGTCATTGATTTATTGCCAAAAACCTGATTTTCTCAACAAAAAGGCGTAACTGCCATGAACATACGCTCTTCTGCTGATGCAATTGTTCATGGCTGCGGAACCCTACACTGAGCATTGTTCGACATGATCTTGCCCGGTTTTTACAATATATTTGTATATGTTAAGCCGTTAACTGTATATACAGTTATGCCATATCTGTAACAAATGCTGTCAGTAGCTGATTAAAGTCCTGTAGGTATGCCAAACGCTAAGCAATCCATTGCAGTTGACTGACCAAAGTATTATTTTTTTAATCCACTAATGTTACGTTATATTAAAAAAATCTGCCTTCATAAAGTACTTGCATTTTTTGGCGCTCCTCTTGGACTATAATGTGTAATTGAATGTAATTATGCGAGTGAATATATAAATATGTATTATCAGTTAGAACTAAATAACTAAAGAGCTCTAAAACTAAATAAACATAATACACAATACGCTTCCTACACTGCTCTACACGTTGAAGAAGGTAAAGTTTTTACACTTCTAACAGAAACAACAACCTAACACTGTGACACGGTGGGAGGCTGTCCGACTGCTACGCAAGAGGTCGCAAATCGTGGGTTCGATTCCCACACGGGACATCATTTTGTGTTATCCACAAATTGTTGTTTCGAGTCCGGGTGTACTTTGTGTCCGCGACTTGTATATTTGTAAAGTTCCCCGCGACACAGGGCTTGTACCCTACTGCGGGAGTCGTCTTTTAAAAAAGAGAAAGAGAATTGAATACTGAAAAGACTAAAAAACTATCGAAAAAACCTATTCAGTCAGTATCCATTGCTGCAGTGACCCACCAGATTAAGCACCTACCTTAAACTGTTCTCTGCATCGCCCTAAGGTTAACTAGTAGATAATGCCTAAGGCATTAAGTCCGCCTTTGTACAAATTTTGTGTGCAAGAAGTTAAATAAATATATAAAAATAAATCTATTCTAATATAAGCTGAAGAGTTTGTGAGACTGATCCGAATTGAAAAAATATGTTACTGTACTGAACCACAAATTGTTGTTCCGAGTCTGGGTATACTTAGTGTCCGTGACTTGTATGTTTGTAAAGTCCCCCGCGACACAGGGCTTATACCCTACAGCGGGTGTCGTCTTTTAAAAAAAAAAAAAAATGTTGCAAAAACGGGGAAAATTTACGCATGCGAAGTTGCGCGGAACAGCTAGGATCACTACATATACATGCACGTGTCTTTAAAAGCCCCCTCCATAAAATGTCTTGGAATCACACTTGATCATCTTTGCACTGAGCCTAACTCAGTGGATATCACATATTATGGCCCACGATGAAGCAAATCTTACTGCCGCTGTTACCACTCATATCCGGAACAATTAGTCTCAAAACAATTGATTGTTAAATACTAATATGAGCGATACACAAATGTCAATAGTCTTAGTTTATAATAGCTTGCTAACATTTGCTATTGTATTTAACATTTATTATTTTTCTTGTAAATGTCATCCGCATTTACAAGAAAAATATCAATTATCATAAACACAAGTAAACAGTGTGTAATAGTAATCTATACTAATATTATAAAGCTGAAGGGTTTGTTTGTTTGTTTGAACGCGGTAATCTCAGCAACTACCGGTCCGAATTGAAAAATTATTTCACTGTTGGTTAGCCCATTTATCGAGAAAGGCTATAGGCTATATAACATCACGCTACGCTCAATAAGAGCGGAGCAGCAATGAGAAATGTTGCAAAAACGGGGAAAATTGACGCATGGGTACAAAGTTGCGCGGGACAACTAGTAAAGTTATATTACTCAACTACTTAATTATCTTCAGTTTCAAAACGCTAATTTTGTAGCGGCTTTATTTGACGCAGTGTCCTAAGATAAATTAGCTATTACTTTGTTAACCTTTTCGTCATAAATGTACATGAATATGTTACATACATCTTGATTACATTGATTATTTATGACTAAACTATTTACTTAAAGTGTTGTTTATGTTTTGACATCATTTTTGGTAAACTCAACAATTTTGGTGGCAAAGTTGAAATTCGAAAAGGAAACGCCAAAATCTATGAAATTACCAATTTTAAAACTCCCGGGAAACTTTCCAGGTAAAACTACCGAATTTTTGGACTTTAACAGTATCCAAATTACGACAACTACTTAGTCAAAAAACTCTTTTACTTCAGTGGTCGCTAAAAGTGATTCTTGACTGTTTTGACTGACAATATTGCATTCTTAGTTACAGTTCGAGCAATCTTACTTGTCCTTTTTCAAAGTAAGTTCTGTAAATTTTAAAAATCCCGCATGGTGTAGAGATGCTCTTTTAAGACTTATTCAAGGAAAGCATGTTTTGTTTAATACTAAAATCTAGTCTTAATCTTGTTTTAAAATATATTTCCATTAATGACTAAAGAAACTATGTATACTAGGTATACTTTCAAGGTATAAAAAAATGCAACCGCGCGGTCACTTTATTAACTTCAGTCAATCCAAGTTACTCTCCGAAACTGACACTTTTAAAACCCAAATTATTGTGAAACTCAAAAAAGTTAATAAATAGTACCCATTATATTATATCCAAATGTTCAACAGAATATTCTAGCAACTCCGTTTCATTCAATAGCCACGTGTATACGTGTATTACTCAAGTAATTTCTTTCACTTAACCAAAAGCGTTGCAATTATTGTATGGTGACGCGTACGTTTTAATGTATGATTGCAAACTCACAGGTTTGTTTGCGGTTTGTAATGATACTTGAATTACATCAGCTGGTGAGCCTATTGGGGAATATTAAGTATATATACCTACTATGATTCAAAGTAAAGTTAAAAATTGAATACTGGCTTGGACAGGACTGAATTAACAGTATGATACACAGGTTTATATTATTGAATTGTTCTGGGAATTGCAGTCTAAATCTATAGGTGTACAAAAATACGACTAAATGTTTCAAGAAAAGGTAAGTTGCTTTTGCGAAGCGCTTTCTTTGTTCGTAGAGTTCAAGTAGAGCTTGGTGGGGGCACTGCAGTGTCCCCTGATCAAATTAAAATAAATAGGGTTAATCAACTAATGCAGTAGTTAAACACCACCATTACCCATTTCAAAAAGAAACCGTATATTGTATTTCCAAACAGGTATTTTGGAGAACTCACAGAACGCGTGGAACTCCGTTATATGTTGGGGTTTTGGTTTCCGCACTTAGTCCATAAAGTCCATTGTACGTGAGTCATGGCGGCCGTTATTCCCACCAGGCCACCTCCTACAGAAGAGTAGTACATGTTGCTACCGTTACCTTTGCCTCGATGCAAGATCTACTCAGAAGACTGTTAGCGATACCTAAGGTGAGAAAGGGTTAATTCATTGAGCAGTGATCGGTGGTCGTTTCCGGCGCCAGTCGCAGGCTATCTCTGTCCAGGTGCAAAAAGCGCTTGGTTTCCTATCCAGGGATACCATAAACTTTTTGGATTGCATGCAACCTGGTGTGGAGGTGCACTATTTCTCCGGTTGCGTTTGTGTGTGATCGATTCGAGTTCATCAGCTGCATCGTTTCCAAGTGATTCTCCAGATCCTGCTATGAACTTTTCAATAGGCCTGTTTCCTAGGTAAACAAAAAAAATCGAAAAGACTAATTTTTAAATAAACCTGACATTTAAACTGGATTTTTTATCATTGATCATATCATAAAAAGAAGTGATTTGACGTGAAAAAAATAGGACGTCATAGACCGCTATTTGTATGAGAAAGAGTGGTTGTTTTGACTAGTTGGAAACTAGCCTATTACAACAAGACAAGGTGTAGTAAGTCGAGATAAAGTGAGGTTAGGGAGACAAAGGGCTTGTTTCCAAGATAAAAAAAATCCAAAAGACTAATTAGTAAATAAATATGACATTTAAACTGCCGCCAAATTAAGTCCCACTTAAATTTGTATTAAAATTGATCATATCATAAAAATGAGTGATTTAACGAGGAAAAAACAGTGACGTCATAGACCTCTATTTGTATGAGATCTCCATATGAAATCTGCATTTTGACATTTCTTAAAGTATTATTGTTTTGACAAGTTGGAAACAACCCCATTGGAAATTGTTTAATTTATGTCTACTTATGTCTACATCGGTAGTAGGTCTAAGCTATAGGCCGACTTGGTTGGGACCACCACAATGTCTGTTATTCTTCCGTGAAATAGTGATGTGAACACATCGCTGTGTTTCGAGGGCACTGTAGCAAGTGTAATTACTGGGCAAATGAGACTTACGAACTAATGTCTCAAATGAGGAGCGCGGTGCGATGACATTCAGATCCTTGCCAAACAAGGATTTGGGTGGTACTGATACTGTTATGGGCTACCGTAAAGCTTACCACCAGGCGTACCGCCTACTCATCTCCTCATTTCCTGTATAAAAAAAAACTTTTCTTTAAATATTTAGTCAAGAAATTTAACCTTATTGTTACGCGTGTTATTTATTTTAAAGATATTAAATAACTCCATTAAATAGTTACACATCATGATTCAGGAAGAAGATAGCCCAATAAATTTGACGCAAAACCTCCTCTTGTCCGTCTTTTTACCCGACTGATATAAATGTCCATTTCTTTGGTACGGTCTATAATCAGTTTTCATCACAAAGCAGAGGACCTCTTAGCATTTCTTTTTCAGCAAACTTTGAAACCCTGGCTCCAGTTCTGGTCCCAAACGAATTACAGGTAAACTCCCTAAATAGAACTATTTGTTGGTTAATGCTATTTGTTCAAAAAAATGCGAATTAGATATCACCTGAACTAAATTCGTGATTATGATACATACAACATTTTAAGATTTTTTTTATATAGAATGAGGTGTTCACTTCGAGAAGGGTATACACAAAGATATGTTAATTAGCCAGAATTATTATGCATTGCCTAGTATTATATTCAGTTTAGTGAACCATAAAAAAAAAACGGCCGTAACAGAACGGTTACCATTAAACTAATAGACATTGCATAAGTACGGAATACTAGGCAGCATTAAAAGATATTGCACACTTACTCTTTGATTGTAGATTAAAAAGTTACGTGGGCTTAGCATTCAGCGTAGACTAACATTGCAAAACAGAGCACAATAAATTATTTACTACCTAATGTAATAGGTACCTAATCTACAGTAGGGATGAACAAGGCACGAGCAAAATCGATTTTAGACTTTGACTAAATCCAGGTTTAGTTTCAAATTCAAAATTCTTTATCCACTTAGGATACAAAACAACTCTTGCGATACGTCAGTATTCTACATGTACATACTTCGCAAACAATAGGTAAAGCCGGAGAAAAGAACCTGGCAATAAAAAGTTGCGGCCACTCTTTTCAAATTGCCAATTTTACTATGTTTGAATGTTTATAAACTTGATATGGGGGTAAGATGCTGCGACTAATATACTATATACCATGTTATAGGACTGATATAAGAAAAATTGAAACATGAGATAGAGAGTTTTACGAAAGTCGATTCATAACCTCTGAAAGACTCGACTTGTTTCAAATAGGCGGGGTGGTGGGTGCATAACATGAAAAGCTAGCTACTTTTACTACTCAAACTTCCGAAAATCATTTAAAAAAAGTCGAAATGTCATCGAGTGAGAGTCGATTCTAATCAAGTTGATACGACTAAAGTCGATTATTTTCAGTAAAATATCGATTCTTAAAAAAGTCTTGAGTCGATTTTGCCATCCCTAATCTACGCGGTATAAATAACAATTACTGAAGCGATATGTTATAATTATGATTAGAAAGGCATACTTATTGTAACTACAGGTTTGTTTTCAGTTCTTGTCTTGTATTCGTTAATAATTATATTATGTAAGATTGTAATTGATACCTACCTAATGCAATTGAATGGCTCTCAAAATACGGTTTCTGTTCAAATTGACAGAATAAAGCATTATTTTTTATACCACGAAATGAAGAGTCGAGGAGGTCGTGTGCCTGATGAAGTGTCACGCTAGCACATAACAACCAAATCCTTATTTGATAAAGACTCATTTGAGACATTAGTTCATAAGTCTCATTTGCCAAGTAATAACACTTGCTACAGTGCCCTTCAACCGAAACTAAGTGATGTGTTAACATCACTATTTCACAGAAGAATACAGTACGATTAACGTAACTTGACCGGATTGAAGTTAGGTTTTTAACACTTTCGCGCATGTCATAGAGATGCGACCCTAAAATTACTAACGAAAACGATTAATTTTGTTTAATCGATAAAAAATACTAACAACATTTTAATTAAAAAATATAAAAACACTATTTAAATGAGTTCATAAAAGTTTAAATTTAGAACAGTTATAGTAAATACTAAAGAAACTTTGAAAAACAATTTCTTTACGAAAATAATCACAATAAAACATGAGTTAGTAATACTAATTATGACAATGTGATGCGTAATCGCATCTCTAATTCTCTTGGTTTGGTTACCGCCCCCGCCCCCGCTTCCTGTCACCATTTACTTCCAAAAAATGCATCTGCGCAACCACTTGTCGCCTACTTCAGTCCGGCCTAGTTACGTTGATCCAACTGTAACTGACACTGTTGTGGTACCCAAGGCGGCCTATGATTTAGACCAATCACTGGTTAATTATTATGATGATGAACTTGTGTAGGTACGAAATAGAGAAAGAAACAGAGAAGGCAATACAATAGGCGGTATAGCCAATAGGTGGTAAAGATGCAAAAATGTATATGAAAGCACCGTACATTACACCAAATAACTTTGTAATATGATTTTTGAATTATTACCACACATCAGGAAGACCCGGAGTAAAATCGATGTTTCTTTATCAGGAAACATACATACATGCATACATACAAGTCAAACAGAGAACTATCTTTTTTGAAGGCGGGTAAAAATTGAAACAGATGTCCCAAATTAAGAAAAGCTAGGAAATCTGTACGGATACAGAGGCGAAGAAGCTTGCAGGTCACAACGGCATTGTGAAAAATAACCCTATCTATACAAAAGAGGTTATAGCAAAGTAATCATAATGATGCCTTGCAGCGAACATAATACACCTTAATCTGTTATTAAAGAGAACGAAGCGTGCTTGATATCTATACATTTATATCTTATAAGTATCTATCTCTCGTTAGAATGATGATTTTCAAAATGTTCGGCACATATTATCGAGGCCGCAAATATCTGTTAGTGTGTCATGTCCAACGTGCATTTGTGATCGATTTCTTATTGAGAAATAATTTCAAATGTTGTGACTTGCAATATTTTAAAGTTCATGCTTAATACTTTTTATCTAAAGCATCGGACTGGAAATCGTGAAGTCGCGGGTTCGAATACTACCCATTATAACCAACACAAGCCATTGAGCTTAGCTGGAGCCGTTAACAGGATCTTAAAAATTAATGCATACAGGCAACAGACTCGATTTGATTTCATTACTTAATCGATTAATGTGTTCGGGCATCGTTTATTTTGCTATCGTTTTATAAATAGGGTAAAACCCGGATAGATAGTTGCCGCAGTTTTGAATACACAATGTTAGGGATGTTGGTGGTGAAAGAACTTTACTATGGTTAGCAGTATCCCTCTTGCACACCTTACTACCAGCCATGTAGACCATTAGAGAAGACTCAAGTGTTTTATCGGTGTGAGCAAAAATCTTCCGCGGTGATACTTTGACGGGCGTCGAAATTATATTGATTAGCAATTTCCATTGATATTTGTATTGCTGACTGCGGATTTAGTATTTTTTTTCTTTGTCTGCATTGCAGTTTTAATTACACTGTTTATAACGTTTTATAGTAAAAAAGTTTTTATTTATTTCGCGAATAAAACGTACAAGTATCCGTATTAAAAAGGATAGTCGTCCTATTTATCTAGGCGGATAGTTGCCCTAAGGTTTAGCAAACATATTTTTTTTGATGGGCAAAGTCAAATTTATTCTTTAGGTGTAAGCTGCGCTGCGACTGGCACAGCTAGTGAAGAATAAATTCGTGATCTCGAACGGGATCTTGGTGCCGGCCGGAGTGATTAACTTGATTGGTTCAACGATCGTAGGATCGAATCCCACCCGAATCAATTCTTCTTTTATACATTGCACATATCAACCCTAAGATGCCTCACTGCTGGGCAAGGGCCTATTTATTATGGGACCTGGGGGTAATTGCCATAATCGCCACGCTTGGCGAGCGAGTTGGCGATCGCAATCCCATAACCGCCTTGACGACGTGGTACTATTCTTAAGCTGGTTTCACACAGCACATTTAATATTATTAAATTAGCATAAAAATGCATAATGACAAGTGACGACCAGTAAAAACCTTAAAACCTCATTGTTGAAAACTCCAATATTTTTTAGCTTTCTGTGTAGGTAATAAATAATTGAACTAATTGTATAATGACTCAGAGTTTACGCTTAGATAGTCATCTATTTAAAATGGTGTTATGTTAGATATTGCATTGTATTACTTAACAGGCACATAATTAATAGCTGTAATCTTGTAACACTGATTTGTAGGATTTGTTAGCGTAACGTACTTAAAGACGTACCTATTAGATTAAATAAGTCTGTGGCAGTATCCAAGCGAGGCAAATCCTGAATCGCGATATTGGAGTTCTCACAGCTGCTATTTATAGGAACTCAACTACATGTTCCCGTAGTCAACCGTTGGGTTGCGGCCCGCCAGGCTCGATCACTTCGCCTAGTCCGAGGATCCTACCTTTATGTTCTGCCTCTGTAGCGCGGTAGGAATGTGTTCGACCGCTACGCATGAGATCGTGGGTTCGATACCCACACGGGACACCACTTTGTGTGATCTACAAATTGTTGTTCCGAGTCTGGATGTACTTTGTGTTCGTGACTCGTATGTTTGCAAAGTCCCCCGCGACACAGGGCTTGTACCCTACTACGGGACTCGTCTCTTTTAATGACAAAAAAAAGTGTTAGAAGTTGCTGTTAACACCTTGCCATCTACAAGTCCAAAGTAATAATATAAACTAAAACTCTTAAAGTGAAGTAAAGGTTGTCCACGAGTAGACTGCTTTAGGGGTCTGCAGTCGGAGCGCATATAATTTTGCGCATTGAAAACAAGTTCTTAATTGAAATTTTCAAGATACCGTATAAGTGTTATGTGTTGGTACACATAACACCACTTATACTAATTATGAAAATGACTAATATTTTAGTAGGAAGTATCATTGATGTACGTTTAAAAAAAAAAAAAAGTTAATAAGCCTTTTTTTGCCATAGAAGCTTGAGATATTTTATTATTTTAGATAAGGGGTCTCTTGCCTTGATAAGGGGGCATTTTGGATAAGGGGGGCTTGGGATGGTGCTTTGTAAGATTCGTAAATGTTGGTTGGTAGGACTCGCTCTCTGAGAGAGGATAAGAACCCATAGATATCACGCGGACCCACTTTAAATTGCTGGATGCACTTTTGTGTGTGATGCAACAAAATTACACTGTAATTTTGACAGATTGACAGAGAAAATTTATTGATATGATAAATAATTCACTCTGCACACTGACTGAATTATTTGTCATATCAATAAATTTTGATAAAATATGATTACACATTTTCTAAGAGATGCAATAAGCTGTGACTTTAATTAGAAGATTGATCCACTCGTATAGGCTGAACTCTCTTTAAAACAAAGTTTAACCTAAACTAAATCGTTATGTAAAACTTACAAAATGATTGTTCTTTGCGCAAAGCAAACAAAGTTTTTTTGTAAAGTTTACCAAAATTAAATTTGAGCGCAGGCTCTATACTTAAATCAGGTTATGTGATGCTTGGAGTGATCATTATACTTTCTTAGATACCGCATCAATGAAAGTTTAGTTGTTCATTATTCATTCCCACATTCGTTGTTCACACGACAATCATTGTAAGTAGTTGTTCGTAATAATGTACAAGCATCTGCAATTGTGTATTACGGTAATACCACAAAATAATGAGAATACAGAGGGCAAACTTCGTACTAAAATGCGGCGGTAGTCAAATGGTTACGACGTCGTCGCGTTAGACTCACGATCGTGAGGGCGACCTCACCATGGCGAGTCTGACACCTTACTTGCGGGTTAGAACCCTACTCATTATACTACCGACGTGAAACCGAAATCCTAATGCAAGCAATTTTGTTTTGCTGGAGGAGTTAACACGATTGCAGTCACATGAGACCCACATTGCTAGTTATCTTTAAAAAAAAAGGTGTGGCACTCGGGGACTGCCGCGGTAAAGCTATTGCATAGCAATTTTTATCAACTTATGCATTTATAATTATTTATTTATGTAGTATTTTTTTTTTCATTACATTTCGGAGCAGCTCGTCTCGATCCGTGCGAGCTTCGTACAATCTTACCATATACATATACGTTAAGCGAACGCTCGGCCGAGCTACATGGTAGGCGGAGTGAGGGGTGTTAGGTTTTTTTCGTAACGGAATATCTTGATTCGGTCGCCGCGCTCAAAGCCCGCGATAAAAGCTATGCAATAGCCTAAAAACACGTTCAAAGTATGTACGTAGGTACAACGCGTTACAGAAAGAAGTGTTCAAATTTCAGCAGCGGTCAGCGTGCGACGTTAGTTTTACAGCCCCTATAGTAAAAAACACAAAGGTCTGATCAAATTTAAGGGCTATGTACCTACTCATGTTATTGAGTGCTTATATACAAGGTTATTTTTGGTAAAGTGCAAAGCTTAGACTTATTTTATTATTGTTGTCTATATGAGTTGTTGTTTGGGAGGGGTTTAGCTTGTCGTCTGGGGGGCTTGAACCAGATAGGGCCGTTCTTGCACGAACGGACGATTCACCCATTCCATTCGAGTGAGTGAACACGAATGGAATGGGTGAATCGTGAATGATTTGGGGAGGGGGTTTTAGCCCCCTAGCTCCCCCTCTGGATCTGCTACTGCAGACTCGGAACAACAATTTGTGGATCACACAAAGTGCTGTGTGTAGGAATCGAATCCCAGACCTCTGGCTTAGCAGCCAGGATCACTAGCAACTAGAACAACGGCCAGTCAGCGTCGCGTCGTTGCAAGTTCTATACTGAGTCGAATGTTAAACCTCGGACCACTTTGTTCCGAAAATGTTCTAAACGAAACGCTTAATTATGAAGCTTTTCTTCTGTACTCTCAGTTTTTAGTGGTAATACATTCACTGTGACTCTTATGTGTCATTGTTTATTATTTAATTACTAGTGATATGTGAAATGGAGTAGGTAGGTACTGTTATGTGTTCATATGTAATCAGATAGTTGAGTACAACGACAATAAATTATTTTATACTAATCTCTATTCATACATGAGTTTGTTTGTTTGAACGATTTGAATCACTTGACCTCTATTAAATTAATAGAGATGAGTGATTTAAAAAAAAAAAACAACGTGTTGCACTCGGGAGTGCCGACAGAAGTGAAAACTTGACAATTCTGATGAAATTTGAAAAATATTTTTCGATCTTACTAATAAAAAAATATGAAATAATAAATTACTAATCAAAAAACCAAATCAACAATTAAAATAAAAAAAGGGAATAAAATTATCGTTACTCGGACTCAAACTGAGTTCTTCTGGTTTATGGACCGCCCGATTTTCCACCTGACCTATAATAACATTGTAGAAGGTTGCGAAATTTACCTTCGTATTCTAAAGATATTGTAGCAGTTTTTAATCGCTCTCCCTCTATCTTACGAATTTTCGATCAGGTCACGTGACGCGAGTTTAACATTTTTTACCCATCCCAACACGTGCACAACGCCGCTAAAGAAGTTTTCACTTTAAAAATATGTTCGTCAACAATTTGATGCGTTTATGAATCTAAATCATCAAAATTTATGATCAAAGACAATTTTACAAATACAATAATTGCATTTTTATTTGTAAAATAAGAGTAACCCGTAAGCATTAGGAGATAGAATAATTTGATATCTAGTAACATAGTCCAGATAGGTGGTTCGCTTCTGGCCCCGGTTTGGCTACGGAAGTCTCGGGTTCGATTCCTGAGTCTGGATTCAAATTTTTCTATCTTTCAAAAATGCAATTATTGTATTTGTAAAGTCTTTGGCAAGAAATGCCTATAAAAATTACTCCAAAGACAATTTTATTCCACAGCAAATGTTGTACCTAATTTAATAATACGAAATTTGCAAAAAATCTAGATCTGATCTTAATCTGTAGGTAATTATTACAACGTTTTCACACTGTAAACACGCAATTATTGCAATAATTTGCTGCGGTTCTAGAAAAGAGTATAAATACAATAATATAAGTAACCTAGGTAATTATTTTTACATAATTTGCAATTACGTAAATGTATAAAAATGTACGATCGTTTTCTCTGCATTTTAATTTAGTAAACGTGGCATATTACAAGAAGTAATATGCCATATTTACTGAATTATCGTTTATCTTGTTGGCAGTTTCTGAAGCTCAGTTACATATTTGTTTAATCTCGGTGAAATTTATTCGTTGAAATGTAAGCGTTGAGTGAAATGTGAGAGAAATGTGAGTTTAAAAAAACATCTAACCGACTTAAATTACGGTTGATTTGCAGGCATTTATTGAAGAGTTCCGTTGTTTGTCTCCGAAACTCATCATCTTACGAAATGTTTATGGAACCTTTTTAGAATAAACCTCTTTATACCTAATCCGTATATACAACGTTATTCTTGGTATAGTGCAAACCTGAAAGGAGTTTGCTAAGAATCAGTAACACAATCCATCGGGGTAGGTTTTGGACCATGTTATAATCAATCATTAATTAACTCATTATTCGTTCTAATACCTAGTCCAAATCCTGTTCACAATGTGATGTGAAATGTGATCATCGCTTATTTTTCAATAATAACTATGGATTACGTACTACGGGACACTACAATAATCCGAATCTGTTCAACCGTTTTTCCTTAATAAACATTATATACTTAACAAACATGGAAATATATTTAGATATTTACTTATCAAATCTTTCACATTTTTGTCAAATTAATAGTCAAAGTCAAAGTACCTACTTCATTGATTTAGGTTATTAAATGCAACGCTCATGAATTCTGAATAGAATGATTCTACATTTAATGCCAAGTTCGCAAGAGTAAAGCCGTTGTTAAAACAATTGGCATATATGTTGTTAAAACAATACAGTTTTGTATATTTACAAGGCCACTCGATTTTTTAATTTTCTAATTATATTCAACATAAATACACTTGCAAAGATATGTGTTTTCGCAACTCTACGTATGTTGAAATATGTACTTTCAAGAACATTTCAGTACGATGAATGTGACTTTATCTTTACGCACTGTTTATGGCTTGAAGGACGGACTTGCAACAAGTCCATTTACTGGCACGGTAAGTGTCTACTTATTGTGTTCACTTTAACATTAATAAATAAAGTGTCCAAGAGTTCCTCTGTGGCGCGGTGGGAGTGTATCCGACTGCTACGCCAGAGGTCGTGGGTTCAAGCCCCATCCAGGATAAACCTTTGCGTGATGAGCACGATGGTTTATTCCGTGTCTGGGTGTTATTTATCTATAATATGTATGTATTTAGAAATATGTAAGTATGTTTATCAGTTGTCTGGTTTCCATAGTACAAGATCTGCTTAGTTTGGGATTAGATAGCGTTGTGTGAGTTGTCCCAAGATATTATTATTAGTATTATGATTCAGTAGTTTCCAAGCAAATCGAGTGATTAAAGAGGTTATGCAACCTTATCAACGTGTTTGTAGGTGGATGGCGAGAAAGAAGCAATAGGGAAAAGCGATATTACGATATCAATCCATATGATGTACCACTACTGTGCACAAAGTCTCCCTAATAGAACCTATTTATTGTAGATTCTGAGTAATTGCTCGCTGCGCTTGGCGAGCGGGTTGACGATCGCAGTAAGGCTTTAAAGTACGCAGAAGTCGGTGTTGCCAGTCCCCTGGGTTCTTATTCACTATGTTTTTTTTAGTTTTCGCGGTAAGCCCGCGCGAACTGGCGAATGCGCGGTGTGAAAGATATCCGCGCGCATGCCCCATGCATTTTTAAGCGTAGCTCTCTATTAATAATTATTACAAGATTTTGACAGTTGAAAGCCCGCGCTTTTAAAAAAGATAGTGAATACGGACCCTGGTATGAAATCCCTTAATCGCCTTGACGACATCCACGGGAAGAGATAGGGTGGCATAGGCGGATCGTGTGGTGGGGGGGGGGGGCAGAAACAACTGTCTGTCTGTCTTCTTGTACCGAATTTCTTTATCCATGTGCCTGTTGCGCAACCCCCGAGAACGTTAGATCAGGTACTGCCATTTGCATCTCGTGCCACCCCAGAATGACATCCTGGATCCGCCTATGTGGGGTGGCGCTATTTATAAGCCGGTATCACGTGGAATTTTGCCTTACCCCTTACCCCGCAAAAATTGGACGAGTCGGCTTCGATATAAAATGTTTCTTATTGCCCGTCTATCTAAATTGAAATGTCTTTGCTGCGATTTTAAGTCGCAACTGAATGGACACCTTTAAGTGTAGATTACACGAAACAACTAGCCGCGTGCACTGCTAGCTACTTCCTACTCCCAACAAATACTGTATACTATTCACTAGCAAATTTCTCATGTATTATTATAAGAAATTGACATTTACATATTGACAATGTAATATTGCTGTATGTTTTGTGTTCGTTTTGTAAAATGTCGTAACTTGTAGCGCGTTGCTATCTTTTGTTAGCCAAAGGTAACTTGTGTAAACAATAGTTTTGTTAAGACGCTTTAAAGACTTTCCGCTTGTTGTTAGATACATCACTGATGTATAGGTATACTGACGGAAGGAGGGGGTGTGTAAGAAATAAAATTCCCTCCCAAAAGTACCTAAGTCCTTCGTGTTTTTGAAGTGATACCGTCTTTTATATCCAGCTGCATACATGAAAAAATGTGACGTCACCACTCACGTTCTGATCATATCACGTTCCGCCTGCTGATAGGCTGAAGTATTGGGCGCCGGGTCCACTAAAGCTGTCACAGGCGTGGTTTTTTATTACAATGTCATCAACGAAAACATTATGAATTAACATATATACCACTAGCTGACCCGCGCAATTTCGTCTGCGTTAAATCTCATCTGCGTTTTTACAACATTTTTCATTGCTGCTCCGCTCCTATTAATCGTAGCGTGATGTTATATAGCCTATAGCCTTCCTCGATAAATTGCCTATCAATTCGGATCAGTACTTCCTGAGATTATCGCGTTCAAACAAACTCTTCAGTTTTATATCACACTAATATTATAAAGGCGAAAGTTTGTGAGTGTGTGAGTGTGTATGTTTGTATTTCTTCACGTCTAAACGGCTGAAGCGTATTAATAAAATTTGATATGGAGTTAGCTGACACCCTGATGTAACACATAGGCTAATAAACCGCGGGTAACACCGCGGGGCACATCTAGTTAATATTATAAAAGCGAAAGTTTGTGAGTGTGTGAGTGTGTATGTTTGTTACTTCTTCAGGTGTAAACGGCTGAAGCGATTTTAATAAAATTTGGTATGGAGTTAGCTGACACTCTGGATTAACACATAGGCTAATAAACTGCGGGTAAGACCGCGGGGCATAGCTAGTAATAGTATATATTTTACCATATCTTCATAGCGACTAGTCGCACAGTCTTGCTATGAACAGCTGTCTTTAGACAATTAACTCCAGCTATAAACGTTCCGACAAGTAGTAAAATGACTTCCACATATTATGCATATACCTTGTGCAATTCATAATACAACTGTAATTGTCATGTTGACGTTCAGTGGCTACTGAGTGAAGCTTGACCTAAGATTAGAAGAACGAAGCGGAGTAGAGCTAGGAATGAGTTGAGCGTATTTTTTTATTTTATTTTATTAGGATCACCAACAAATGATACACGGATCTTTTACAATAGAAAAATACGCTCATCTCATTCCTGTGTTATTTATCTATACTATGTATGTATTTAGAAATATATAAGTATATTTATCAGTTGTCTGGTTGCCATAGTACAAGCTCTGCTTAGTTTGGAATCAGATGACGTTATGTTAGTTGTCCCAAGATATTATTATATTATATATTATATTCTATATATTATTATAAAACTACAAATACATGCCTTGTGCTCATTCAATTACAGGCAACCACAGCTAACATAGAAAGTAGCAACTCTGTTATACTAAAACTAAACTTAAAAGAAACTATAAAATTATGGATAACAAAATTATGAAATCATAAAAACTAATAAAATTTAATTAACTTAGCTTCTAAGGTATTCAAATTTTTTTTTATTTATTCTTATGCCTAGTATCTTAAAAGATGTCCAGATTTAACAAACGAGCGAGACCGTTGTGTAATTTGGTCATCCTGGTCATAAGCGAGTTAAGTCCTAGATTAGTCTTATATCTACTTATTTATATTGAACAGTTTGGAGACACTTCAGTTTAAAGACACTTGAGCGTGGTAATCTACTTGGGGCTGAGATATGGATCTTTGATGAGCGTAGTGCCATATAACGCAATCTCGGAACATAGTGTTTCCAGATTCCGTGTCTGTGAGGATGTCTATGCGGGAGTGCGTCGAGCTCGCGTTGTATGCGGTTTGCGGTTGCGGTTTCACGGATAAGAATTACAGACCAGAGCGTGATGTTATATAGCCTATAGCCTTCCTCAATTAATGGGCTATCCAACAGTGAAAGAATTTTTCAATTCGCCCCGTAGTTCCCTAGATTATCGCGTTCAAACAAACACACTCCTCAGCTTTATAATAATACTAGCTGTCCCGCGCAACTTCGTATGCGTAAATTTTCCCCGTTTTTGAAACATTTCTCATTGCTGCTCCGCTCCTATTAGTCGTAGCGCGATGTTATATAGCCTATAGTCTTCCTCGATAAATGGGCTATCCAACAAAATAAGTTTTTTTCAAATCGGACAGTTCCTGAGATTAGCGCGTTTAAACAAACAAACAAACAAACTCTTCCGCTTTATAATATTAGTATAGATTAAAAGAAAAATACAAGAGATTGAATATATTATTCTCAATGGGTACAACATTGTAGGAGCATACACTTACGAAAAACTATATGTGCCTCTGCCTAAATATTGACCAAATTACTTATAATTAATGAATAAGTATAAATGTTTTGCAAAGGAAAGAAAAGAATGTAGGTATGTTGAAAATTGTACTCTAGGTATTGTAGCTAATGGCTAAGGCATTGGACTCACATTTTTGAGGTCCCGGGTTCGATTTCTACCCATTATATACTACCGACGTGAATCCACTCGTTAAATTCCTATTACAAGCCATTGAGCTGAGCTGGAGGGGTTAACAATATTGCTAGTAATGTGGGACCAACAATCCCTCATTGCTATTTATCTTTTTTTTTTAATTATAAAATAAATATTGTTTAAAGGACCCTGAGCAGATATGCCATATAATATCCACAAAAGTGACGTTTGTACAACAGCAACATTAAATAATTCGGGATTTTTAATAAAAACATCGCCGATATTATTCATGTACAGTAGTTTAACTAAAGTTAGTTCAATGCTCTGCAATTTCCGAAAGATTTAATAATGTAATTAAAATAAAACGTATAGTTTTATTTTTCTTGAATAAATATTTAAAGAAATCACAAACAACATAACCTCACAAAATTGACCACTTTCTAGAAAGAGACAACGCTACTTTGTTGACAATACCTGTTAAAGGCCGCACGAGTTTTTTCTCTCTTTCACGCTTTGCAGTCAATTGTTACTTTTTAATTGAAAGGGATGGCGCAGTCCTGGTCAAGTCAATTAAATGAATAATATATTCAACTATTCTTGACTGCCTCTGTGGCGCGGTGGGACTGTATCCGACTGCTACGCAAGAGGTCGTGGGTTCGATCCCCACCCAGGATAAAACTTTGTGTGATGAGCACGATGGTTTATTCTGTGTCTGGGTGTTATTTATCTATAATATGTATGTATTTAGAAACATATAAGTATGTTTATCAGTTGTCTGGTTTCCATAATACAAGCTATGCTTAGTTTGGGATCAGATAGCGTTGTGTGAGTTGTCCCAATATATTATTATATTATATATTATTCAATAAATATGCCATTTTTAGCAATCTATTCTTCGATAGAGAATAATGTTACGATATTGTAGCAAATCAACTTTAATAAAAGTACTAGTATAGTATTATATTATCTGTGATAAAAGCTAATTTTCACAGCACTTGTTAATCGTTGACAGATTTAGCCTCGTTTCTCGTGCTTCAAGTACCTAAGTATCTTATTATTTATTTATATAACATGTAATACATTACTTAAAAGATAAAAGAAAGCTTAGTATTATTAATATTGAAGTTAATAAAATGTTATATGAGGGTCTCAGCTTTGTACATGACGATTTATAAGTCGGCAAACCGCCCTAATAAACTGCTCAACCTCTTTTATGTTTAGAAACTACACATGCATTTTCTAAGATTTCGAAATCAACTAATCTTTTCTCCCATTCTGCTTTATTTAAACCATGTCTAAACATGGACATCACATACTGACCCCAGAACACTAAATTGCCCACTTTTACTCACTTCCATATCAATTTGTTATTTCAAACGACTTTATATTTTTTTCACGTTTGCTCTTGATACATTACAATCAAAACTCAACCTTGTTTTAAAACAATTAGAGTTGAACTTTGATTGTACTTAAAAACTTACAATCAAATTTTATCACATTGTAAATTGAACTTTTTTTCTTGAGGGTTAAGGTTAATTTTCACTTTGTGTTCATCTTCAACAGCCTTAATTTCTAATGAGACAGTGATGTGTCTCGTTTTATTTAGATTTCTAAACTATAGTACATTGCGCAATGGTTTTTGTTTTCGACTCATGTTTGTTCTATTAAACTGTTATTTGTTCTTTTTTGAAAAAAAACGTTTGTCTTTAAAGTTGGTTTACGGACGATAATTTTACGTGATAACGTCATAAGAAAACATTGATGACATTGAATAAACAACCATGCCTGTGACAGCTTTTTTCCAATTTGAAATTTTATTCCATGTCGCTGCAATCGCTAAAACATTGATGACATTGTAATAAACAACCATGGCTGTGACAGCTTTAGTGGAACCGGGCGCATGCAGCCACAATATTTATTTATATTATTGTTTAAAAAATATTGTTAAAAATGTAAACCGCTGTCATATAAATTACTTAATTATATGATTGAAATAAAATAAAAGTGGCAATACAAATTGAAGCCATTCATAGTGCCAAATTCCAAAAATCTGTTATGATGTGGATTGGATAATTTTTGCTAAAATATATCAACTCATATGATGTCCCACTGCTAGGTACTTCCCAGTAGAACCTACTTATTAGATCCTGGGGGCAATTGCCATAATTGCCACGCTTGGCAAGCCAGTTGGCGATCCCAGTAAGGCTTTAAAGTACGCAGAGGATGCTGCTGCCAGCCGCACGGTGTGACATCCTTTAGTCGCCTTGACGTCACCCACAGGATGAGATGGGGTGGTACTATTCTAAAGCCACGTGTACCACGCGGCCATGCTGCCCTGATAAGCTATGATCTATTTAAAAAATGAATTTTGCAACCCCTGCAAGGGACTTCACATAATAACTACCTACTTTTGTTTTACAACACTTCAATTGTTGTGAGATATAATTTTACATGCATTGTAATTTAGACATAGAATTAGGTTATATGACCGACTTGAGTTGTAATTAAAGGTTCATAAGAATAAAGAAAAATAAACATTTTTGTTTTCGAAAATAAATAAAATATTCAGAATATTCTTTTTATTTAAACCTAGAATTACTAAAATTAGACAAAATTTCCCATCATTCATTTAAAATTCATTATGAAGTATAAACTCACCGCTTTAATAACAAACATAATAACATAATACATCATTTTAAAACATTTATGCCATAATAATGCCATCGGATCTTGCACCACCCGTGGTGCAAATTATGACATAGAATATTTAAAGAGGTATTTTTTTAAATTTATGACTTTTTAATAGACTGATAAACTATTGATTATGACGATGTGAACTAGAGTGTCTGCTTAGGCATAAAATTAATTGTTCGGTGCTGAAACTGGACAAATGGAACCCTACATTCCGTGGGTGCATGTCGGGCTACGCAAAATGTAGGGTTCCGTAGTACTTTAAAGCTTAATATTTTACAAACGGATCCCAAAATCTATTAGAATCTATAAATCTATTATAGATTTTCACAACCCTAAACAATTTTAAAAAACCTATCTAAAATCCGATGGGGTAGGTAGGAAATAAAAAAAACCACATCCTCACTTTACATATAGTTAAGTACTCTAAAAAAAAGGTTTTCAGAATCGATCGGCACTAACAGTCTCTGAGCTAAGCTGCGGACGAACGAACATGGCGAAACTATAAGGGTTTCGTTTTGCCATTTTGGCTACAGAACCCCAAAAGGCTAGTAGCAGTACCGTAATGAGGCAATGACATATGGCATCATGGCAGATTTTAATTATCCGCTGTTCTAAAATTTACTGCTTGGGTAACTTATTTATTTACTTCGCCTCAATAAAAGGAAAAAGGAAAGGAAAGGAAAAAATAGGAAGAACACAACGGAACACTGGAAAAATCAAATAAATCGAAATTGGCAATTAGGTAGATGACTACAATATCAATAAATTATTTTACACTATATACAGGAAATAGCATTTGCAAAAATATTCTGGAAAACAATGTTTCTCTACAATTTTACGTTGTCATCATCAAAACAAACATTGAAACTACATGATTTGACCATACAAAAGAATGACAACATTGTTTTGAATTCATAAAATTAGTACGAGGCGCATCGTTTTGACGTTTCTTAAAAAGATACTGATTTAACTTGACAGTCATCTACCCTATTTAATATATAAAATTCTCGTGTGACAGTTTTCGTTGCCATACTCCTCCGAAACGGCTTGACCGATTTTGATGAAATTTTGTGTGCATATTGGGTAGGTCTGAGAATCGGACATCATCTATTTTTCATCCCCCTAAGAGTTTGTTTGTTTGTTTGAACGCGATAATCTCAGGAACTACTGGGCGGCATTGAAAAAATATTTTATTGTTGGATAGCTCATTTATCGAGGAAGGCTATAGGTTATAACATCACGCTACGACTAATAGGAGCGGAGCAGCAATGAAAAATGTTGTAAAAAAAAAAGGAAGAAAAAAGAAAAAAGGGAAAATTTACGCAGACGAAGTTGCGCGGGTCAGCTAGTTATGTATATAAATGGCCAATTTCGATTTATTAGATTTTTTCAGTGTTGCACTTGCCATGCGCCTGAAACCGTGCCTGCTTCGTATTATTTTTTTTAAGTATTTTAAGAAGTTTACCGGGTCAGCTAGCAATGTATAAATGAATAGCTCTATCACTTTTATCAATCTGTTATCCTTAGAAGACATTGTTCTTCTGTAATCTAAAACAAATTAATCTGCCAACATCCTTAATCTGGGAAGAACAATATCCTGGTCAAATTCCCACACCACTTCCGCTGACTAGAGCCTTTGGACAAATCGTGGGAGAGCAGCTGATTACTTACGTCATTAGGGTTGTCAATTTAAAAAAAAATAAGAACAAGCCATAGTACAAACTTTGCAGAGGTAGGTAAACCTAAATTACATTATGTAGGTTTATATGTTTGCTATGAAAAGAAAAAAAGAAAAATTTACTAATGTTTAGGAGTCAGGTTATGTGACCTAATGACTTATGGTATTTTATAATTAAAGCCGAATAAAATTAGAGATATACAAAATGTGGTTGCGGCATTGTAGTAAAACGAACCTTACACGATCAATTTGTTACAAGTTGGTTTTTTAGTCGCTAGAACTTTGGGTAATAAAGGGGTTGTTCAATAAGTCGAAAAATAAGGACCAAGTTCCGTTGACGGAACTATTGAGAAAAAAAATCCTACTAGTTCCGTCGCGGAACTTCTTCCACGGAACTACTGGGAATAATCAATTATTTCCGCTATACTATTGACTAAATTTAATATGCTCCTTACATGTTTATCCAATATCGATAAAATTATGTAAGGTAGGCTTTAACTAACGCCGGGCGCTACTTGAAGCATTCGTCAAACAGTGGACGGGGACCGCACTCGTTGAAGTTATAACACTGCTCCTTTTGCATAGTGAGATAAGAAATGCTAACTTTCCTGGTACGATTGACAACCCTACGAGCCCACCTTCCCAAGAAAGGGTTAACAAATTGACCAATCATTCACTAAACGATTAATCGCAATCATTCAAACGACTAATCGCAATAATTGGAAACGAACAACTCTATTCAAACAGGTGTAAGTAAAAAGGTTCCATAAAATATTTTATTTGTTCATCCCCTTTCTAAATGAGCCTCGTTACAACCCTCTAATCTTTCTGATTAAATAGCACTGATAGGGGTTAAAAATGTTTTTGTGTAGATCGTTAATGATAATATTTCAATGATAATTCACCACAGAAGCCTGAATGAGGTTTGTATTATACCTATATTAATTTTTTTTATATCACTAAATGAAGAGACGAGCAGGTCATGTGCCTGATGGTTAGTGTCAAGCTATCCCACAACAGTGTCAGTGACACCCAAATTGTTGTGTGGCAAAGATCTAGAGGCCAACTCTAATTCAATGAAAAAAAAGGTTTCTATCAAAAAAGAGGTGCTAATATACAGTCAGCAATAACAAAACAATCCACTCGTTCTGGAACATCGTCTATGGATTCATTCGTTTTGTGCTTAACCGAAGATGAAATATAATAGTCGCTATGAACTTAATTAAATTTCGTTTTTAAAAAGAGAGTAATTACTGATTGTAGCCAATCTGCGCTCGTCATTTGAGACTTTTAAACACAGTGATGTGCAGACGTTACGTTTTTTAGAAGATAAAACCAAATGATGGAATGAGGCGGCCGATTATCAAAAAGTCGAAAATTAAGGCCTACCCTACTGGGCATTCGTCACCCGTACCTTTCGAGGTACGGATGACGGATGCCCAGTAGGGTGGGCCTTAATTTTCGACTATTTATATATATATTCCCAAGACTGTGGAATAAGGAGTGCAAAAGGGAGTGCAAAAGTTGGGAGAGACTCTTTTTGCACTTGGACTGATCACCGAAATATATTCCTGGTAATATACACAAGGACTATCTCGGTGACAGTCCTCGTGTGTAAATTGTCAGTCTTAAAGCTAAACTTTTTATTGTATTTACCAAGCAAATTACAAAGATAGTGATATTAATAATGATTGCTTACTTACAGGCAAGCAGTTGAACGCCATCTACCGATAGAAGGAAGAACTGACGTAACTTTGTTGATGTTGTAGATAAGTAGCACCTGTTGGGTCTCACCAGTGGCTTTGTAATGTTTAGAGGTGGCTTATCTATTTGTATCTTATTTTATTTTATTTATTTATACCTTTAAACGGGCAATTCTTGTTACCTATATATATAATCTGAAGGGGGCGTCTAAACGGGCCATTTTTGACTGCCTCTGTGGCGCGGGTTCGATCCCCACCCAGGATAAAACTTTGTGTGATGAGCACGATGGTTTAATCTGTGTCTGGGTGTTAATTAACTATAATATGTATGTATTTAGAAATATATAAGTATGTTTATCAGTTGTCTGGTTTCCATAGTACAAGCTCTGCTTAGTTTGGGATCAGATAGCGTTGTGTGAGTTGTCCCACGATATTATTATTATTATTATAATTTGTGGCGGCACTATTGGCAACTAATTGCTTGGCCAATACCTAATGGCAATATGTCTGCTATTGTATAGCACATGATTCAGTCTCCTAAACAGGCTACATAACCCGGCAACAATAAAATAGAGAGCGACTGAAACAACAACAAAATTGTCCGGGCAACATTGCGGAAAATCGATCGCTCAGCGATCGTCTGGCACCATCATATCAATATTGGAGAGTACTGCCATGTTGCCGGCCACACCATTGCCTCCACAAATTGCCGTAAAAAAATGGCCCGTTTAGACGCCCCTGAATATCTCGGCTACGGCTCCAGCAATTTTCAGGAAATTTGGTATGCAGGGGGTTTCGGCGGCGATAAATCGATCTAGCTTGGTTTTATTTTTAGAAAACGTAATTTAAAAAAAAGTACCCGTCATCCAGGTATTATTAATACGTGAAGCAAAAACGTAGGGGTATGAAATTTAGCTCACTTATAGTTTTTATAGAGGAGTGCGGAATGCCAGTATTAAAATATATATGTATATATGTAAATATATATATAATATATATATATATATATATATATATATATATATATATATATATATATATATATGTATATATATATATATATATATATATATATATATATATATGTATAGCAGCAGAGCTTGTACTATGAAAACCAGACAACTTATAAACATACTTATTATATATTATAGATAAATAAAGTAAAGTTTTATCCTGGGTGGGGATCGAATCCACGACCTCGGGCTTAGCAATCAGGGTCACCAATCAATAGACCAACAAGCCAGTCGGTTCGTCGGTCGGATTTGCTATATAAATTCTAAGTTTCAGTGTGATACCTATTATCAAATATAAACGACCACTCTACCCCATTCTTAGTTCTATATCCATCATGAATGTTTCACATGACCACATTTTGTGAACATTCGACAGCATTAGACGGAATTGTATCGCGATCCTTATCAATGCTGCTCAAAAGAATTCCCGCCTCGTATTATTTCATTACTCTCGTCCCTATTACCTTATACTGCCCATAAACAAGAAAAAAAAACTTTCAATTATGCTCTAAATCATTTGTAAATTAGTCTCGATTGTTTTTTGGCGTGTCAATTTTAAATTTAGAATGTTTGTGCTTGTTTTGTAATATAAAACTGGCCTATTACTTATAAGTGATGGTGTTTAAGCCTGATTGAAACGTAATTGCAATAAATGTATAACATTTTATTGCTAGTACAATCTTTGCAGGCGCTAAATTTATTAATGCTTCCACATGTTTTTAATCATTTACAGCGGAGCCAAAAGTAACGTATTGTTTTGAATTGATGTAGCAGTCTGTTTATATATGGATGTATGTTCTATATAATGTCAGTGGATTTGTTATTTAATGCGGTTTTTAGCGGCGCTTAATAAAAACACATGGAGGGTTTCAACAAACTCCGAATTGGAGTTTTGTCTTGGGTAGGTTAAGTATTTTTCTAAATTAGTTTTCAATGGTAACTAACTAATAGATACCTACCTATCTAAATTACATAACATAGATGGACAAAAATCTCCATACAGCTGTCATTTGAATAACCAAAACTTTCATAAAATCAAAACCGGATCATATTCAAATCAGACACTAAAAGTTATTCCCACCTACGGCATCAGTTGATAAAAATCAAAACAGTAGCCAAAAAAATTCTAAATCGACCATCACAAACTTATGGGACCGAGAAATTCTTAAAATAACTACTTATCCAAACAGATTTTTATCGATATATTTTAATAGTACACATGAAGCGTGAATGAAGTAAAATGTCGGAGGTTGGGACGTTTATTGATCACTAATTGGCGGGAACGGGTGACATTCTTTTTTTTAAATAAACGTTCGGATACTTTGTCGCGGTGTCAAACTCAAATTCCATGTATAGACGGCGTAAGTGTTTGGTAAAATTGGTAATAAAATTATTTTAAAAAACACCGCGTTTTAGTAAGATCGTTTAAAGTTATGCTTTCCAGTTAAAGCGCACTATTCCTGGTTTTAAAACTAATTTAAGTTAAAAAGAGATTGTGTTTGAAGATGTAGTAATAGCTATTTATAGCTTTTCACGAATGTTATGTAGGTACATTTTTGTAGGCATTAAACTTAAAAGTAGCTAGTTAGAATTTTCTTTCGAATCTTGATTTTTAGGGTTCCATAGCCAAAATGGCGAAAACAGAACCCTTATAGCTTCGTCATGTCCGTCCGTCCGCATATCAAAAAAATACACAATGTGGGTGTATAAGCAGCTACTTAATTCTATAGTTATATTACAAAAGTAATCGATCCAAAAGTTGCAAACATTGTGTCCCCCTTATATCTTTTAAACAGTATGACCAAGGTAACGCTTAATAAATACTTTCAACTAAAATTATTTTTAACACGATCGGATATAAGTACCGTCTTTGAGTTATTAGTGAAAAACTGCGCTTCTCAACAAAAGGACGTAAGTGCCATGAAGGTACGCTCTTTTGCTGAGGCGCTTTTTCTGATCGTATTTTTACCTTACTGTTTATATGTAGTGCATTTCTTTGTTTACTAAAAAAAACAGCTGCGGAACCCTACACTGAGCATGGTTCGACATGCTCTTGTCCGGTTTTATTTGTAGTTACTTCGACTCTACTTTTATATTATTTTTATTACTAGCTACTAGATACCGGTGAACTTCGTACCGCCCCGTATTTTTTTTCGTGATTTTTACCGATGTTTCCATAGTTATTCTGCTATGCTGCCTTAGCCCAAAAAAATGTAGTGACACTCGGATAGTAATAACAACTACATTGGCACAGCATTAGTAGTTTAAGCTCTATGGTTTAACATACGTATTTACCATATTACTTACAAAATTGACCACTCTCTGGAAAGAGACAACGCTACTTTGTGGACAATACCTGTCAAAGGCCGCACGAGTTTTTTCTCTCTTTCACGCTTTGCAGTCAATATTTACTTTTTAAATGAAAGGGTTGGCGTGGTCCAGGTCTATACGTCAATAGTAATAACAACTAAATTGGCACATCATTCATCGAAATCGAATTAGTAGTTTAAGCTCTACGGCGGAACATACGTATAATAATATCTTGGGACAACTCACACAACGTCATCTGATCCCAAACTAAGCAGAGCTTGTACTATGGCAACTAGACAGCTGATAAATATACCTACTTATATATTTCTAAATACATACACATTATTGATAAATAACACCCAAACTCAGAATAAACCATCGTGCTCATCACACAAAGTTCTATCCTGGGTGGGGATAAAACCCACGACCTCTTGCGTAGCAGTCGGATACACTCCTACCGCGCCACAGAGACGTATAGACCAGGTCCGCCATAACCTCACAAAATTGACCACTCTCTAGATAGAGACAACGCTACTTTGTGGACAATACCTGCCAAAGGGCGCACGTGTTTTTCTCTTTCACGCTTCGCAGTCAATATTTACTTTTAAATTGAAACGGATGGCACAATGGTACAAACATACATAGATTGCTAAAATACTTTACATATCAACCCATATGATGGCCCACTGCTGGGCACGGGTCTCCCTAGTAGATCCTGGGGGTAATTGCCATAATCGCCACGCTTGGCGAGCGGGTTGGCGATCGCAGTAAGGCTTTAAGTACGCAGAGGACGCTGCTGCCCGTCCTCCGGAGTGAAATCCCCTAGTCGCCTTGACGACACCCACGAGAAGAGATGGGGTGGTACTATTCTTAAGCCGGCACCACACGGCCTAAAAATACTTTACCTCTTTGGTTTCGCTGTACCTACTCAGGTAAAAATATTAACAGCTTCAAGAGCGTAACAGTTAAAATTAAATGAGGTTTGAATACTGTTGTAGCACATAGGGATTTACTTACATATTACATGTGTCTGAAAGTATGCGCATGGCGTAGCCGTGTTATATAACTTACAAGCTGTCCCGCGCAACTTCGTATGCATAAATTTTCCCCGTTTTTGCAACATTTGTTTCTCATTGCTGCTTCGCTCCTATTAATCGCAGCATGATGTTATATAGCCTATAGCCTTTCTCGATAAATAGGCTACCCAAAAGAAATTTAGATTTTTTCGATTCGGGCCGCGTTTAAACAAACAAACAAACTCTTCAGCTTTATAATATTAGTATAGATTATAAACAATACATACTGTATACGAGTTACGTCTAACCCTTTATGAATTAAAGGAGTCTCTTACCAAACCTTATACGGAACACGCGACTCATTTGCCTAGCTCCTGGTAACTACCCTATGTCATAGTGCGATCATACCCCTGGACATATACACACATACAAATATATATATCTATCTATATACAGGGTGGAATTTTGTAATGCCACCTGGAGGGGAAGTACTCTTAATACTTTAGATAGAAAATTTTACTCAAAGGAAACATTTATTTATTTTTGAAAAGAAAAAAAACGGCATTAAAGATTTTTAAAAATTCGCTTGCCGCACACGGTAATCGAACCGACTAAAATCTGTAAAAGTACCGTGTACTTTTATTGCATTGATTGTTAGGGTCAATAAGGATGAAATCTCTTTAACAAACTTCATAAATTGAATTACATGAAAACAATTAAATTTTAAATTAATTTAATTATGTACAAAAATTTAAACTAACTAATTAATTGCTCGAAATAGGCTCCATTTTCTTGGATACACAAATTTATTCTTCTAACGAATTCATTTCTAGTTATAGTTTCTAGTTCTAGTTAGTTGTACCTTCAATAACGTATTGTGGTGAATGTTATAAATCGTATTCTGAACTTCAACTCTCAACTAGTTTACATTCTCATAAGATTTAGTGTAAATTTGATTTTTTACGTATCCCCACAAAAAAAAATCTAAAGGGGTGAGATCTGGTGATCTCGCAGGCCATCTGATTGTGCCGTTTGTACCAATCCAGGTATTAAAATGGTTATTAATGTAGGCAGTAGTGATTCTGCTGTTATGGGCTGGAGCACCATCTTGCTGTAGAATTATTTGGTTTCGCTCTTCCTCGGGGAAACCATTTAACTCGTTTCTTAATAAATCGAGTATTTCTAAATACTTAACAGTGTTTAAGTGACCTTCGTATACATGGACTAACACAACCATATTTCTCATAATTCCGCACCAAACGTTGAAAGAAAATCTTACTTGACTGTTAGTTTCATGAACACGAAGAGGATTCACTCTAGACCAATAGTGATTATTGCGGCGATTGTACATGCCGTTATTGCTGAAGTTGGTTTCGTCAGACCATACAATGTTACTCAAAAAATTTGGGTTACGGTCAATTTCTCTCAGCATGTTTTGACAAAATTGTAGTCGTCTCTCACAATCCCCAGGATGCAATTTTTGTACCAACCGACCATCACGATAACATCTAAACTTATACTTTTTCAGCACTTTAAGTATGCGAGTGTGGGTTGTTCCAATTACTTCGGCAGCATCTCTGCTTGAAGCCTTCGGAAATGCTTCGAAGTATGTTAAAATATTTAATTCAAAATCAAAGTTGTTTTGTTGAAGAGGGTGCCGTCGCTTTTTGAAACTTCCAGTGTTCTTTAAATTTTCTATCATTCTTTTCAGTACAAATCGAGTTGGTGTCTGACGGTCTCGATATCTCTCTCCATACCACCGCAGAGCACGATTCACATCTTTATTATTTAAAAAATAAGCTTCCATTAAATCAAATTGCTCTTGATAAGCCATTTTTACCGTGAAACAATTATGAAATGATTTGTAAAAACAATCAAATGTGAATAACAGATGAAAATCTATTTTCAAATGTAACATTCCATATTTAAACTACGTCATACATGCAGTTATGTCGCATCTAAGAAAGAAGTCTGCATTACAAACACGTGCAAATTGCAATCGTCTTATCTAAATAGTAATTCGTCATTTCGATGGATAAATGACGTCAATGATAATAATTAATGAATAACATAAGTACACAGATAGATCTTTGAGTAAAAGTGCTTTAACTTGACCCATTGAATTAATAATTTAAGATTTCATTGTTTTCCATTCATTTAACTTCTGAAAATGGAGCTCATTTCGAGCAATTAATTAGTTAGTTTAAATTTTTGTACATAATTAAATTAATTTAAAATTTAATTGTTTTCATGTAATTCAATTTATGAAGTTTGTTAAAGAGATTTCATCCTTATTGACCCTAACAATCAATGCAATAAAAGTACACGGTGCAACTTTTACAGATTTTAGTCGGTTCGATTACCGTGTGCGGCAAGCGAATTTTTAAAAATCTTTAATGCCGTTTTTTTTCTTTTCAAAAATAAAGGAATGTTTCCTTTGAGTAAAATTTTCTATCTAAAGTATTAAGAGTACTTTCCCTCCAGGTGGCATTACAAAATTCCACCCTGTATATATAAATGTTATGGTGGTTTGTGTACGCTTCAAAAACTCAAAAATTTCTGCACCGATCGACCTGAAATTTTAGCATGATATATAACCCGCATCAAGGATTGTTTTTATATCCACAAGTATTGCAAAATTAAACTTATATGACATGTATTCTTTGTTTTGTTTCTCATTTCGCAACCATTCAATCACAATGTGCCACAGCGAAGCGTGGCAGGGTAGGGACTAATTAGAATTAAGACCTTAATTTGTACACCTACATTGCTTGATTTGTTTTGAATTAAACAGAAGCTTATTACTTTATCAAATTTAGCTTCTTACATAAAAACTTATTTAATAAAAACACCTAAGTATCTCCTCAACCAAACCATTTTAATCAGATTTACTCCGCTCATGAATATTAATAAGAATCTTTTTTGTAGAGATTGTTTCTATAATACCGTGTATCTCACAAATTTTGCTCGGCTATCATTGATTCCGTTGTAATAGGCGATTTTATCTGTACAGGCGCTGTTTCTTTTACTAGTATTCGTCTACGGTGGTCTATTCGCGACTGTTAGACGTGTGTAGGACGTCCTCAGGCCAGGTGGAGTGACGATTTACGCAAAACGGCTGGCAGGAGCTGGATGCGAGAAGCCGAAGATAGATAGGTTGATGATGAAGACATGATAAGGCCTAAATAGCGCTACCTTTGCTTATTAAAAAAATATCTTATGGTAACGGGCAATAACGTTTCTTAAATACTTATATCTTGACGGACATGGTTTCTTGTATTAATTACAGGTCAAAGGGAGCCAAAAAATGATGTTCTAAGGGCCCTACGGTACTGGGGAATATTCCGTTTTTTTTTTTTTTAAAGAGACGACTCCCGCAATTAGGTACTAGCCCTGTCGCGGGGACTTTACAAACATACAAGTCACGGACACAAAGTACACCAAGACTCGGAACAACAATTTGTGGACCACACAAAGTGATGTCCCGTCTGGGAATCGAACCCACGACCCCTTGCGTAGCAGTCAGATACACTCCTACCGCGCCACCGATGTGAGATCATAGACTTTACAATTTTCTTTCTTTACCAGCCATTTCAAGTTTGAATTCTTGGTAACCCTGTCGGTAAATGGCGCCTGCAGAAATGTTATGAGCAATACGTAGATTTCTAAAACAATACTATTACTTTTTTTACCCTATGAAAGTACCTACTTCATATCGTCTAGGTGAGCTAGGCTATTTCCTTATAAAATTACCAATTTCATACTCTTATAGGTACATATTTCGATTTTCAGTTGAAAACCAGACGTAACATATTTTTGAGTTTTGGCGAGACTAACGTAAAGCAATTGATTTTTATATACTTAGTTACCTAATACTAATAAACGTTTCCAGGTATCTATTAACTGTCTTGCCATAAGAAAATAAATAAAATCTATTAATATTAGATCGCTGTTAAATAGAGATAGAGCGAGGCCACAATAAACGAAATAATTTAAATCAAAGAATGGCATTAAAAAAGATAACCAAACATTCTTAAAAAAAAAAAACTGTCGCCAATCCTTATCTGGCGCAAATCAACACGTTTTAATTTAAAAGAGGCCGCCAACGACACAGGTTATATTACCATAGGTTTACGCTCCATTTCATTGACAAAAAAAATAACAAAGTATCATAGATAATGGAGACAAAAGATAGCGGCGTCTCTGTTTTGTTTTTATGCCCAAATTGTTAATGACAAAAATGTGTAACATAAGTTCGTAAAATACCTAAAATTGGTTCAATTTTTAGTTACCATTTTACCAAGCTTATTACCTACCTACCTAATAAATTGTAATAAAGGTATTTAAATTAATCAGAAGAAAGGAAAGTCAGGCAGAATGAACAATTATTTTCACATACATCATCATCCCCGAGGTCCTTAAATAATTAAATAAAAGAAAATGTATTTTATACTGTAAATTATTGAAAAATTAATGAATTGTATTTTATAATGAAAGCAATAAATGGCTAGGTATAATAATAACATCTTCATCACTTTTCGGCGTAGGTATGTGATGATGATGAGAATCCATTAACGTATAGACCAGGACTGCGCCATCCCTTTCAATTATAAAGTAAAAATTGACTGCAAAGCGTGAAAGAGAGAAAAAACTCGTGCGGCCTTTAACAGGTATTGTTCACAAAGTAGCGTTGTCTCTTTCTAGAGGTGGTCAATTTTTTGAGGTTATGGCGCAGAGAATCACATTGACGTATAGACACACGTTCAAAATGTTATGCATTGTATATGTAGTATGACATTTATTAATTGACATTCCTACTCTACATATCAACTGTCTTTTTACTTCTACTCAACTTACGTTACGTACGTTATTTACGTTAATTAACTTTCCTACTACCAGTAGCTTTCCAACTGCGTTAGCAATATTGTCTAGCATTGGGTACCATAATAAATTTTTCTGTTGACTTTTCTATCGACTAGCCATTTAAGACAAATGCTTACTTTACACAGTAAATCAAACAAAAAAGAAAGTCAATTAAATCGCACTAAGTAGCCGACAGGACTGTCAACATTAACATAACAAAAACGTCGATGATTGTTCCCACTGAGCCGTACAGTCCTGACTAGTGCACCCGCTGTGAGGCCAGCTCACCCTAAACCACCCCAGATGAGGCCGGGGGTCGACGTATATTACTTTCTGTACAACTTGACGTTTTACGACTACGGTCAGACTGTGAAAAAAAATATTAAGATGATGTTTAACATATTTTTTTAAGGTTGATTTGTCATTGAGCTTTTGTAGTTTTATCTCTTGATTCAAATTTGACTTACGAGTACGTGACTTTTGGACCGCGGGCCAATCTACCCTCTATGATAGTAGTACAGTTCGACTGCCTCTGTGGCGCGGTGGGAGTATATCCGACTGCTACGCAAGAGGTTGTGGGTTCGATCCCCACCCAGGATAAAACTTTGTGTGATGAGCACGATGGTTTCTTCTGTGTCTGGGTGTTAATTAACTATAATATGTATGTATTTAGAAATATATAAGTATGTTTATCGGTTGTCTGGTTTCCATAGTACAAGCTCTGCTTAGTTTGGGATCAGATAGCATTGTGTAAGTTGTCCCAAGATATAGATATAGATAGTGGCACCTAGTGGGAATTTGGTCCAAAATATTGACCTAAATTCCCACATTTATTGATTTTTTTTAAGTGATAACGTCTTATAAATCGATGAGTAGGTGCAGTCACGAAAAATAGTTACGTTATTGACTGGTTGCTGAGCAACGCGAATGACCATATGTCATCAATGTTTTCTTATTACGTTATCACATATCATCCGTAAACCGACTTTATAGACAACCATTTTTAATTTTGTTTTAAAAGATACGTAGTTATTAGGAATAGTTGGTCCTACATTACTAGAAATCCTGTTAACCCCTCCAGCTAAGCTCAAGGGTTGTGTTAGGAGTGGGTTCACGTCGGTTGTATAATGAGTACGATTCGAACCCGCGACCTCACGATTGCGTGTCCAATGCCTTAGCCATTAAGCTACCGCCGCTGTATATAGATTAAACGAACAAAGTAATTGAACAAATCGACGCTACCTTACTTAACTGTAATATTGACATCAAACTTTATATTTAGTTAGTTCTTTTCTCTATTGACCAAAAACTACAAAAAATTGCCTTCAGACATCAATAATAGCTTCATTCTCTTGTTACGAAGACACGAGACATAAAATATTGTGATCACATGCTTATTAAAACCATATAATAACCCTTAAAAGACCAAAAACATAAATAAAATAATTGAAAAGGACCGTTCAGAAAAAGTAAGTGAGCCGTCTTCCCAGCAGGGGGCGCTACTGCACGATAAGACGAAATAATTTAGTTGAACCGTTGCACGCTCATCGCCCAGCGCCATTATTGGGCCTTTTGTTTTTATTAGATTTACGACACTTCGAACTTATGTCCTGCGGTAAAAAATGGAATTAATTAAGTTTTTTTGTTCTTTTGCAACAAAAACCTTGTCTGAACGTTTAGTGAGTCATAAAGTAAATGAGGGATGTTTTATTGTCTACTTTAGTAGGCAAATAATAGTCCTCAAAAACAGCAGTAGTAGACTCAGGTTAAAGAAACCTGACCGGCGGAACCTTTTTAAAACATTTTACAGACACAAAAAGTACACTTAGACCTACAACAATCCCTTAACAGCTCTATGTACTTTGATCCACTCACTGTAGATATATCCTCTGGAGTTAGATCGAGAATCGAACAGCATGTTACTTAAATTTATATTCTCTCTTAAATAAATAGAACTACTGAAGATGTGATAAATGTTGATAAACTTTCGCGATTTGTACACCTTTCAGGTAAAATACCTTGTTTATTGCCCGACGTTGCAACGTCGTCGGGCAATAAACAAGGTATTTTATCTCAAATTATTCACGCGATTAAGACCCGAAATATATATATTTTCATAATGAAGATGTGATGTTTTCAAAGGGAATTCTGCATCGTTTGCCAACTTCCAAATAGGTCAGGCTTCAAAATTATGTATGGTTTAATCCAGGACATGGCTGGGGTTATAGACTCCTAGAATTCACGAATGAGAGAGTTTTACTTGCAGTCAATAGCCATATCATATAACTTAATCAAATAACGACTTTACAATAACATACCGGATCATTATACGGACATTTGCTAGTCTCGTAAACAGATAAACACATTAACAACAATAGACTTCATCATCACATCTGTACCGGCCATTAATTAGACAACCAGTATAACCAGACCCTTATCCCTCCACAAAATAACCAAAATTCAAACATGTTAAATCAATTCAGGGGTCTAAGAGACCGGTGGCAGCATCGCAAGTGTTGATAGTATACAGTATGTTAGGAATGACGTGTCACATATAAATAATGTTGTAATTGGGTAACAATGTGGTTTCGGGGACACCCCAGTAGTAAATATTTGGGGTTGTGGTAACAATAGGGTTGTTTTGCGACATATGGATCTCATGTTGACAAGTGTGAACAGCTCGATCATAGGAAACAATGATCCTGTAGATTTAACACTCAAATGCAAAGAGCAACACTATCTGGCAACATTTTTTATTGGTAATAACGCATATCATCACTGTGTTTCGGTTGAAGGGCACGGTAGCAAGTGTTATTACTGGGCAATGAGACTTATGAACAAATGTCTTAAATGAGGAGCGAAATAAATCGCTGTGCGGTGACATTCAGATCTTTGCCTTTGGATTTGGATGGCACTGAAACTGTTATGGGCTAGCGTGACGCTTACCATCAGGCGCACGACCTGGTGCAAAGTAGTGCAGTTGCAGTTAAATTTCGATTAAAACGGCCATTTTTGTATTCTTGTCACTTTGGGAACGATCTTAAAAACGCTTGCGCACCGTACTAGAATGTCGTTATTGCGCTCTCGAGACGCATACTTGACGAAAGCGTATTTGAGATCGATCCCAAAGTTACAAGAATACAAAAATGTTAATCGAAACTTAACTGCAACTGCACTGCTTTAAATACGTGGATTGACCCGCTGCACATCTCTTCATTTTGTTGTATAAAAAAACATTTTGATGAAAGAATAATGCTTTCAGTCGGAATTGAGTAGATTTATTGGGAACGTTACCTACCTCACTGTACATTACATCATTAAAATTAGGATGAAATAGGTAGGTACTGCTATGTATATGCCGAGGTCTCGGACAAGTATCTACATCATTATTTTCTTTTGAAACTTTTGGAACTTTAGTCAGTCGAGGACTGAGTTTCATGGCCGACAGTTCTGGTCGTAATTTATTGCTAATTAATAAGTAATTCAATACAAGTTAATACTAGTATATGTTGTGTTTGTGAATTACTTTATTTCAGGAATAAACATTGTATTCAATCTGGGAAGTTTCTGTTTTCATTTCAACGCCCTTTCTACGATCCTGGCGTACAGACCTGGTACCTACTCTCTTGGGAGCCTACTTCACTAGCTACGCAACACCTATGAATTAAAAATGTACTCGTAAGAGAGTTACTCATCGTTTCATGATGATTATAATACCTAGTTGCATTATTCAACTTTTTTGTATAGCCGAGTTACAATTTTTATTGGAAGATTATATGACCCTCGCAACTTCAACTGCGTCAAAAAAAAACTTTATCACCTTTATGTATGTTATGTTTTTAAGTATACGTATGTGTGTATTTTTTTTTTTAATCTATTGTTATTATCTTAAATAACCAGCATTGGCTGTAAACAATCTGCTCCTACATAATTTTATTTTACATCACCCAAAGGTTGGCTGGTAGAGCCTGCTTTTAGCATTAAGTCCGCCTTTGTACATAATTTTTGTGCATAAAGTCAATAAATAAATAATAAATATAGTCATACCTACCGAATATAGGTACAAAAATACATTACACAACCACAAACACTGTGACACGAGATGTTGATCTACCTATTAGATTTGGAATTCCAACTTTAAATACCTTATTTAGTCCATCAGCAGTTCTTAATTTTTACCAATAGTAGTTTTAAACCCGTTCAAAATAAAAAAAATATATATCTTTTAAACTTATCTTTATTCAAATAAACCTATTAACTAGTAAAAGGGAGTATTTCCCATCTGCCTCTAAATTCTTCCGCTAAACCGCGTTCTGAGTGACAACGTCTATCACACAGTATCATACAAAAACGAATCCAAATCTGCCACGCGACCAAATTAACTTTATGTAATCCCAATTGATATTGGTATCTTCACCACCATTCGCTAAAGTTTTTATAAAGTTAATTCGGATTAGATAATGTCCCAAGGGTGGTCTTTTCGACCCATCGCTTGTTTGAGGGTGACACCCTACTGCGGCGCTGACAGGTTGAAGGGTGCAGGGTTAGTGTTTATCGAATTTAGATTTAATGTTAGTGGTGTATAATAATATTTGGATTAGGTCGTTATTGTTGAATTGTGGTTACTGATTTTTATTATTTTTATTCGGATTCTGAGATGCTGGATGTGGGGCACAAACTACTTTTTTTTAATTATAAGCATTTAAAAGTAGTGATAATCATGATTGACGAGAAAGATGGAAAAGAGAAAATGTTTGTACTAGGAATGCTTCGTGTAATTCCAAGTGCCTTCGTCAATAATTCCTAAAATCCTATTTTTTAAATAATAGCTTGGAACAACTTTTACGATGCCACCTGATCCCAAACTAAGCAGAGCCTGTGCTATGGCGACCATACGACTGATAAACATAGTTATATATTTTTTAAATCTAAATACATATATATTTTAGATGTATACCTGGGTCGAACCACCACTTCTGTCTTAGCAGTCAAGTCCACTAACCACTAGACCAACAGGATAGCGTTTTATGTATTTTTTAAGTTGATGCTCCCATCCACACCATAGGAGGCTAATTCATTTAAAACTTGATTATACCAGTTTACGTACTATGGTTATGGCTTGCGTGAGTTTCATAGTGTAATGCTTGCAGCACCTTACTGGCTTTACTGTATATCTATACTAATATTATTTGTTTGTTTAAACGCGCTAATCTCAGGAACTACTGGTCCGATTTGAAAAAATCTTTTTTTGTTAGATAGCCCATTTATCGAGGAAGGCTATAGGCTATATAACATCGCGCTATGACTAATAGGAGCGGAGAAGCGACGAGAAATGTTTCAAAAACGGGGAAAATTTACGCATACGAAGTTGACAGCTAGTATACAAACATATTCTAAAAAATCTCACAGTTTTACTCTTGCGAACTTGTTCTATTCTAAATGTTGTCTGACGTTCATAAGCGTTGTATTACAATACAATACAAATAATTTATTTGCCATAATGTGTTACAAATAGATGTTACATCGAGTTATGGTCAGCACATTAGTCATCTCAATTTTATGACATACAAATATTTTAACTTAAAACTAAACGGGAAATAATCATATGTAAACTATAAGAATTCCTATTCAACTTAATTAAACTAATTACAACCATGTCAATCGAATTTTAAACTTAGAAAATCTTTATCAGAGTAGAAACATTGTTCAACTAACCACCTATATAATTGTCTTTTAAATTTACTTAGTGGTAAGTCTCGGACATCTTGGGGTAGGTGATTAAATATGCGTACTGACATTGCATAGCTATTCCTACTACTTACTTCTGTTCTCAATAAAGGGAGAGTAAGGTTGTTTGGGTATCTTGTATTAAAATTACAAGAATCCTTTTTATAAATAAACAAATCATTATTATTTTTAACAAAAGTACATATTTCTAAAATGTAAATGCATGGTAGAGTGAGTAGCGAAAGCTCTCGGAAGAAAGGCTTACAGGTTACCCAAGGATTTGTTACCTAAATGAATAAAGTATTTTGACTTTTTTTTTACTTTTGATCCGCTACTTTTTTTTACCGTACACCATTAATGGACAATCAAAATCGTACAACAATGTATGTGCGTTTAGGAGACATGAATTCTGCTCATCCTTTGTTGGTAGCAAATGAACGTTAATTTTATAGAGTTAAATTACCAAATTGTTTATTGAATGATTGCTGGTGGCAATTCAGTACTGTAGGCCGGGAGCGTGGTTGCTACTTACATACGTCAAAGGCTTTTAAAGGCCAAGGTAAAACGTTGGTCTTCTTTGACGAGAAATGAAGTCAATGAGAAGTATTGTCAACGAATAAAGGCTACCTATTTTATTCTTTGGTATTAGAATGAATATTTTTTTTTCATTCGGTACCAATACTTGGCGAATATTTAAGCCTGTTATCTACAGTTTTTACAATTGTTGTAACTATTGTGCTATTATGATGTACCTATTGTGGCTGATTATAATATCATCACCAAAGTAATCAACTTTATTGGAATACAAATAAAGTAAGAAACAATTAATTTGTAATGTATAAGATGTCGATAGGTTACAAAAGTTTAGAAAGCGGCACTTTACACCTTAAAATTTTGATATTGTCAACAGATGAAAGCAGCGGAATACATTTTTCTCTTTTTCAAATCATGCTTTCCTACTTTTACGACTTTTTTATAATTGTGTGACATTGCAATTTATAGGTTATCTACATATGTGTGCACTAGTTTGCGGTTTTTAAAGATCGAATGTTGTTTATGTAACCTATGTACACCTTTTTACTTAAAACATAATTAGTAAGAAAACATTTATTTTATAGGTACCTACTATAAGATAGACTTGGTCCTAGAGCTAGTACCAGGTCCGAAAAATAGGATCGTATTCCGTTGTGAGAAATAAAAAGCCAACTTCCCTTTACTAAATGTGTATTCACATCAATACAGTTTTAGCTTCAACATATAATTTTACAATAATTCGTTAATTGCAACTTTTCAGGCCATCGTCCCTGACAGTTCTCTTATCCCAATTGTTTTTCCTTACGTTCTCTTTTATTAAAAAAAAACAGCTCCCAAGTATCATTGAGGTTTTATGTGAGATGTTCGATCTCGACACATCCACCACAGTACCTATTTGATACAATTTTCTTTTAAAATTCAACCAAGTATTTGCTACCATCAAAATCAAACCCGATAACCGAATCACAATAAAATTTCATTCAAAATGCATTCATGCATTCTTTCCCAAAAACAATATTGCGCGCATCATTAAAATGTTCCAAAGAGTTTTTACTGTCGGTATTCAAGTATCGATATGCTAGACTCCCTACAATAAACAAAAACGGGCTCACGCACACATAGACGCACATGTACACAGAACTCGGTTGAATTCCTACCAAGACTGGGCACATTTAAGGTCGCCTTAGAAACGTGTCCTTGTGTGTGTGGATTTTTTTGTTGAGCTGTGAGCCGGCCTTCCGTACCAAAGTATTTTGAGCGTTTAGCTCCTGTACTAAAGCCGATCATCTCTCTCTTGTAATGCACAATGAAATTCACCGCCCTGTAATTATTTTCAACACGTATTTGGGGTGTAACAATGATATAATAAAATGTATGATATCACTGAATATAAGTGCTGTTTTGAAGAGATTATGGTTGGTAGCTGGATTATTTAATTTAAGGGATTTACTTACCGACGACACAAAGTTATGAGGTGTCCGTGACTCTGTGGCGACCGAGAAAATCCAGAGATCTGTGAGGTAAAGCAATGTTACTATCTAAATCTTAACAAGTACTGGCCACTTAGAATTAAAATTTAACCTGCATGGTGTCAGATTTCAGAATGAAACTTTTTTCACACAAAAACAGCAACATTCGAAATTTAAAAAAATATACATTTGATTGTTTTTAAATTCAGCTTTTAATGTGAAGATGGATACGAAAAATAAATTTTAAATCAATTTTGATAGGATACTTACTGTTCTCTAGTGGTTAGTAAATACCTCGGCAATTAATTTTTTGTAAACCTACCTACATTTTTATATTTTGTACCCTAACGATCTGTCTATCATACTACTGATAAACTCACGAAAGTTCGTGTGGTATGTTTATTAACTTCTTTGTATATAAAATAACTTGTGAAAAAAAAAAAAAAAAGCCCGCCTACGCAAAAAAGATGCAAACAAGATCCCTACATTATATAATATGATGCTGTCGAAGGCACAATACTAGTTCATCGAGATGCATTAATGCCTCTGACAGCATGTTTGTTTTTTTCAAACGTCACATAACGAAGGATACTTTTAGACAAATCTCTTATCCTATTAATTATGTCAGTCTTGTGACTTGGAAGATATAAGGTAGTAAAGAATATTACATACGTACAAACATACATACATACAGTAGAGTAAAAAAGAGAAAAAATAACGCAGCAGAAACACCCGCCATGTCGATGCTGTATTTGGAATGAATACGGCTCACGAACGCACCGTGCGTTTTTTGGTGTTTTGTACCTCATGATTGGATTGATCTGCATAGAGCAGCGCTCGTTCGAGCTTGCATTTCCTTGTCAAACCGGTACAGAAATTAAGAGATTTTGGACCGAATTGTGACGTAGGACGATAAGTGAATTCTATACGACAATCGTAAGCGCAAAATGTAATGTCTGACCTCAGGTCAAACAACAATGCCCTAAAGCAAAGCTTACTCATAGAAAGGTGATGGCAACTGCCTGCTGGTCATTGGATGGTAACTGTGTGGTGTAATTCACTTCAGCTTCCTCAGATCCGGCCAAGCAATAACAGCAGATGTGTTTACTGCGCTGAACTCCTAATAATGATGACAAAACCGCAGCAAAGTAGCCCCGATTCATCAATCAATATTTACCATTATTGTTCCATGATAACGCAAAATCTCACACGGCTTGAGGAACAGTTTCAACACTAAGTACATAACCTGCAGTTAGAAACCATCCGTCATCCTCCTAACCCGCCCGACCTCGGCCCAAACAGACTACCATTTTTTCCGCGATTTAGACGATTTTTTGCATGGAAAAAATATGATACAAAATTTGTTCACATAGTTCGTGGAGTTTAGATGCCCAATGTTCTATTGCAAGGGTTAAATGATCTTCCTATTAGATGGCACAAATATACAAGGTTATTTTAAGTATAGTGCAAAGCTCAGACACTCCAACAAGGTTTTTACTTCAATCGATCAATCAATCAAAATTTTATTTGTTAAAAGTGGGTACAATTCATAGGTCTTAAAAAACTAAACATAATGCGCCATGATTTTTCATAGGACATACAAATATAGTTTTTCAGTAGTACAATACAGCCATTAATATTAATATACAAAACTAAAAATGTTAAAAAGTAAGATAAAATAAATGACTTGGAATTACCAAAAAATTAGATTACAAATTATCAATTAGAAATATGCCTATTCATTAAATTGAAATGTCATTTTAGAAATCGTCTACACAATAATTTATCACTCAACAGTTTATATAGTTATTACTTTTTTTTATTCTATCAAAGGCAAGTGTTTTATTTCATCAGGTAGGTACTTTGAAGAAATCATATAAAAAAAAATGAAAATGAAAATATTAAAAACTTGCAGAGTCATAAGCCATTCAAGTTAATAATAATAATAATAATATCTTGGGACAACTCACACAACGCTATCTGATCCCAAACTAAGCAGAGCTTGTACTATGGAAACCAGACAACTGATAAACATACTTATATATTTCTAAATACGTACATATTATAGATAAATAACACCCAGACACAATAAACTATCGTGTTCATCACACAAAGTTTTATCCTGGGTGGGGACCGAACCCACGACCTCTTGCGTAGCATTCGGCGACACTCCGACCGCGCCACAGAGGCAGTGATATAATCGTTTCGAAATCTTATCTAAAATCCCAAACTATCTTACCATAAAAGGAGACTCCCGAATATACCATCAGCGATCTCTAATCGTCCCTGTAATTACACCTCCCATACTCATAAATTCCCTCTATTTGCTGCGGTACTCAGTTAAGAACAAGGCAGGGTAACTACATATAATCAGGGCAAAATATCCACGTCGGTAAACGGTGCGATCACAGGGTAGGTCAGCTTCAGGGTGTTACCACATAACACTGTAGGTGTAGAAAGAAAGTTGGTTGCGGCTGGCGGTTTATTGGCCGAGCAATTAGTTGCCAATAGTGCCGCCACAAATTGCCGTAAAAAATGGCCCGTTTAGACGCCCCTTAAAGTGTAGTACCGACAGGTCGAAATGGAAATCGGGATATAATACTAAATGTAGGTATTTAGTATTTAATCCCGATTTCCATTTCGACCTTATTATACCTTGGACAGCAAACACAGGGCCATCTGATTCAAAGCGAATTAGAGTCTGTACCGGCAACCAGAGAACACACACATACTTGTATATTTCTAAACACATGTATGTTATAAATATCACACAAAGATGTATCCTGGGTGGGAATCGAACCCATGAACTCTGATTTAACAGTCAGGCTCAAGTCCAAGATGTTGCGCCCTACACCGCGGAACTCCTGGGGCAATCTTACTTGTCATGTCGCGTCGGGTTATTAATTTTAAACTCACTAACATTTTATTCATATTTGTACACTAAATACACATTGTTAATCACAATATACTCTTTCAAACAGGTACAGTAGTTCGAGGTTGAACGAGATGAACGATGTCTATGTGGGCGTTTAAACTTTTAAAGCTTCCTTCTGTAGTCTCTGTACTTTGTGATGTAGCGATTAATAACGCTAAGTAAGGAGACAATAATGAATTAGTCGTGGATTTTTGTGAGGCTCGAATGATGTGGCAACAGATTTTTAAAGTTATCTTCTATAATATTTAGTATCACTAAAGGTGGGAAGTAGCATGTCTAACAAAATTAGGCCACGACAGTTGACATGGCAGCAATTTCAAATTCATTTTTAGTGTACAAATGAAGACAAAAACAAAAACGTAATTAAATTAAAATTATGAAAGAATGTAGATGACCATTAAGTAGTTGCCCACAAACGGCAGAAACTCTTTTTTTAATTTAGACATAAATATAAATTATTTATTTGCTTTATATGTGGTACAATTTATAGATGTTATATTATTATAAGTACATTCCGATCCAAAGCATCTAGTCATTAATAGTGACATGCAAAAACACACAAATGTAGAATTATTACTTATTACCTACAATATAACATGCAGCATCTTAAACCATATTAAATTAAGTTATATATTTTCCGCCCAATTAAATTTACAACTATAATTATTATTATTATTATTTTATTATAAAAGACTCCTTCTACATTATTATTTATTATTTGCGATTATTAAAAATGTAATTTACAGTAAAGAAACTATTGTCAATTAAACAAGCTTTAAGGTGCTTTAAAAACAGCTTTGTTGGTAGGCTTTTAAAATTTTCAGGTAAACAGCACCTGTGGTAAAACAATTCTATTTCGATTTCTGGTAATTCTTGATCATATTTCATAAGCCCTAGTAAATAGGTATGTTCTTTGACAAATAAGCGTTCACACTAAAATTGGTCAACGTATCAAAACACGACCAATCTTACCATCAAACTTCACTTTGAAGGGTCCTTCTCCACATTATAAGCCATACAACAGCCGCTAGAGGCTTTCGCAGGTGGAACTAATTCATAATGACGAAAAATCGAGACAACAATAAAACACTGCTCTCATATTATTGAAGTTAGGTGGCAGTTATTTCGAACTTTAATATGACGGCAATACTGGTCGTGACAGACGGAACTAAGGTCAGGGACCGTCAATTTATAAACGGTCACCCATTTGTAAACCTTACTGCGGTTGTATTGCTTAACTTTGCTGTTCTATCGGACATGTATATTTTTATCTTTATGCTTTTTATGATTTTGGATACGTCTTAATAAACTTGATGTTATTTTAATATTAGTTAATACTGACCTATTTTGAAATTACGGAACAAATACACACTTTATTAGGTATATACTATACAAGTGAATTTTGAGGGGGTAGTTCGCAAGACATGGTCAATAATTTACATTGCGAATGCTATGTCTGACATGATAATGTGCTCTTCACATTTTGACGTGATAACGTCTTATAAATCAACAATGGCCGGGTGACATTAAAAGGAAAATTATCACAGCTAAATAGGCTTTACAAGTTTACGAGTAACAGCTCAAATGAGAAGTAACAAAGTTTTCGTACAAAATCCATTGAAAAATATTATTAAGTGGTGGTCTTATAGTGGCTTTGATAGCTAAATAATAAAAATACCGTTATTATTTTTCTTGACTATTTTCTTAAATATTTTTAGGGGGGCACTCCATACATGTAACGAAAGCTGATTTTTTTTTTAGTAAACATCAACGCGTGGCATCGTATTCGAAGGGTCTTTCAAAAACATTTTTTTTGGTTGAGTGAATATTTTTGGAAATAATCGCTCCGAAAGTTGCATAAATTGTGTCCTTAACTTTTGAACTGTGGGACCAAAAAGTATGAAAAAAATTACAAAGGTAGCGCTTAACAAATACTTGAAACTAAAATTATTTTGGACATGATCGGATATACTGTCATTTAATTATAGCCGAAAACTGCTTTTCTCAACAAAAGGGCGTAAGTGCCATGAACATACGCTCTTCTTTTGATACAATTATTTAAGGCTGCGGAGCCCTACACTGAGCATGGTCCGACATGCTCTTGCCTGGTTTTTTTATTTTAACTGGCATTTTGGTCTAGTCACCTAGTGGTTAGTGACCCTGACTGCTAATCTATGTTCGATAAGGATAAACCACCCTGGATAAACCTTTGTGTGATGAGCACGATTGTTTATTTTGTATTTGTTAAATATGTAAGTATGTTTATCAGTTATTTTGTTGCTATAGCACACTCTGGGCTTATGCCGGGATCAGAAAGCCGTCTGTGAGTTGTCCCAAGGTGTTTCAATATAATTAATTTTATATGTAATGGTCACCCATCAATGTACCTAATAGTGGTTGCGTTGCTTGATTTCACTAATCTATTGACTGGCTAGACCAATAATAATAATGGGACTACTCACACAACGCTATTTGATCCCAAACTAAGCAGAGCTTGTACCATGGAAACCAGACAACTGATAAACATATTTAGGTATATATTTATAAATACATACATATTATAATAATAATATAATAATATCTTGGGACAACCCACACAACGCTATCTGAACCCAAACTAAGCAGAGATTGTACTATGGAAACCAGACAACTGATAAACATACTTATATATTTCTAAATACATACATATTATAGATAAATAACACCCAGACACAGAATAAACCATCGTGCTCATCAACCGAAGTTTTATCCTGGGTGGGGATTGAACGCACGACCTCCGTCTTAGCAGTCAGGGTCACTAACCACTAGACCAACAAGCCAGTTCTTAGCTTTTATTCGAAGACTCCGTTTAATCCTTGCACGAATCAAACTTCTGTCTCATTAATTCACTATTGAGTCTAGTATTTATTAGACTAATTACATAATACCTTATTGGTTTTTGGTAGATTGTGTTGTTAGGTATTGCTACAGTCAACTCAATAATAACCACTCAAAATTCATAACCAATATCTCAATAAGAAATCATCAGACCTCCAAAATTTTTTAACTGTAGTTATCACCAAAACATATCTATGTGTCATTGTTGGGACCAGTTCTAACCGTTATGATCCCTTTAGGACCAACTTTACTCCGATCAAAATCGACTTCAATACAAACTTTTTTACCAACAACCAGAGATGACCAGTCATACATTTTTCATATCGTGTATATGGCAAAACATTGGCAGCCAACAAACCAACATCACTGTCTCAATCGATTCTAAACTTTAGTTTGTAATGAATAAGGTTTATAGAGTGTGAAGGTTTTGCTTTGTTGGTTTGTTTGGTTGCAATTAAAGCGCAGAAACGCACATCATTAGCGGGTACGGCAATATTCCACGCTTTTCTTGTGCAGACCGGTACGAGCGATATCTGATACATATACCGTGTCCATCGTAATGTGATATTTTGATTGGTATTTTGATTAGGTTGAGGCATTTTATTATGACTTCATGTTGTTTTTGTTTTATCGTGGATATCTGAATCTGGATAGCAAATTAAAATTATTATTCTGTTCATAGAAGTTGTTGGTATACAATGTTGGCGAAGAATACTGCGTATAAAAAAAGCGGAAACCTAATGGCTAAGGCATTGGTCTTGCAATCGTGAGGTCGCGGGTTTCCTACCCATTACACTACCGACGTGAACACACTCCTAACACAAGCCATTAATCTTAACTGGAGGGGTTAACAGGATTGCTAGTAATGTGGGATCAAAATCCCACATTGCTATTTTCTTTAAAAACAAAAATGGACAGCAAAACGAACCAACAAGCCCATTTTGAACCGGCTCAAAATCCGTACCAGGCTATTTGCCACATGCTATCAACGAGTCCTAAGCTTCTTTGGTTATATCGCACGCAGACTACAGGTAACCTGGACAAATCTATACTAATATTATAAAACTGAACAGTGTGTTTTTTAAACGCAAAAATCTCAGGAACTATTGGTTGAAATTGAAAAATTATTTAAGTGTTCGACAGCCCATTTATCGAGGAAGGCTATAGGCCATATAGGAAGGGTATATATATAACATCACACTATGACCAATAGGAGTGGAGTATCAATGAAAAATGTTGTAAAAACGGGAAAATAACGCAGACAACGTTGCGCGGGTCAGCTAGTTGATTGTAATTGGCAACTCGTAGAGGGTTTGAGACCACGTGCGTCGTGGTTGGTACCCGCTGGTCCGAATATTTAAGAAATGGGACCACAGCTCTTAGACAAGTTGAAGCCCGAGTGGCAACTGGAATAGAAGCAGCTCATCCCAGTTCCAGGACGGGAACGCCCCTTGGCAATGAGGAAACGATAAAGAAGAGAACATAGAAGTTATAGATCATTCCGCCACTTCACACTCCACTGAATAAGTACTCAGGCGAGATTTACGCAACTTTAAGTTGACTTCTAATGTATTTGTAACTCTACTATTCATATTAGAGTTATTGTTTGAGTAGGAGTAGGTATTCGTTTATAGTCAACTAGCTTTCGCCGGCGGTTCCGCCCGTATGTATGTCGGTTATCGCGATAAAAACTATTCTATGTCCTTCCCCGGGACTCAAACTATCTTCATACCATATTTTATCTAAATCGGTTTAGCTGTTTGAGCGTGAAAGCGTAACAGACAGACAGACAGAGTTACTTTCACATTTTTAATATTAGTATGGATAGTCTAAATACTTTATTCACTTAGGTTAAAAAATGCAACTCTTGTGAAAGTCTGACAAAATTTGGAATGGTATGAGTCTACATTTAATGCCAAGTTCGCAAAGAGTAAAGCCAGTGAGAAAAGAACGTGGGAATAAAAACTCATACCTATAACCTAAGTTTATGCTCATATCCATTTTTTTTAAGGAATATTTTTACAATACTCCTTTGTATACAGTAGCAACTTAGCAAGTAGGGTGCTGCAACCATATCCGAAGTACCTAACAATAATGACATTATGTCACATTATGTCAACAACTACAGACTACACATGTCACTTTTGCTAGAATTTTGACATTGAGTTTGATATGCCACAATCAACTTGCAAACATATTGCTACCAGTCAAAAAAAGTTATCAGATCTTATGGAAAGCCAAGCACCTAACTCTAAACGCTTTAACCTAATACTCTCTAATTCTCACCATAACGTGTAGCGTTCTGCGTGAATCCTAGTCATAAGTTCGCTACAAACCCTACACCGTAACTAAAATGTGTTGCTTGGATGTTTCGTTACTAGACTTATTGACACAAAATTAACATCTACTTAGTTAATACTTTATGTTTATAGGGCCTTAAGAGTATCTACGTCATTCTTACGAAACGCCAAGCCAAACATTTTATCTATGGTGCGGTGTTTGTAGTTTGTAGAGGGTTTGTAGGTTTGTAGCCAATTTATGACATAAGAGAAATAAAAAGCTTTTTTACAAAAAAATATCTACCGACTTCAAAAATGAATACAAGGCAACTAAAAATAAAATAGAATAACAAAAAAATAAACATTTTGAATTAATTTTTAAGTTTTATTCGGCACCAACTTATTTTTTTACTTTACAAATAGGTGTGTATTTGTTTTCTAATTTGATTTATTTGTATAGATGGATTTACGTTTTTATCTATATACAATTTGGCACAGAGATAATTTTTATTCTGGATAAGTCGCGGTTAACAGTTAGTTACATAAATCAAGATTTGTAAAAGTATAGCTTCAACCGAACTCTGTATATCCTTTACTCATATATGGTATTAGTTTTTGCCTAGATCCCAGGTCATTCCCACAGTGCTGTGTCCATGTTTGAAACAAACAGGGACAATCGACAATGGTTTTTTTCTAAAACAACGCAGTAAGTAAAATACCTTAAGATTGGGGTCTACTATGTGTCGAGAACTCGATCACGTGATTTTTGTCACATCGAGGTGAGTTTATAGGTTAGAATGTTGTAACAATGACTGTTAGGTCTGTTGAAAAACTATGATTGATAATATCACTAAGCTTGTACATAGTCACGGCGGCCTACGGCATGGGCGACACGATACCGTTTGCAATAGGGATGTTACAAGGTACCTCGGTTTTATTAGATGCAAAGTTGGAGTCGGAGTTTTTAAACTTGGTTTATCGGAGTCGGATTCCAATTCGAGGTGGCGAGAAAACAAATATGTTGAAAAAAAAAAATTACAATAAAAATAAGAAGAAACAGTAAAATAAAATATTATTCAGTTATATTAAATGTATAAAGGAAAACCTCGCACGGGCGGGACTAGAAGCCGCGATTATAAGAGCTCTGAGTGAATTTTTCCTTGAAACAAATTAACTCTTATTAAACCTTCGACCTCCCATTTATAACTATCGAAACCGAAGTCGGAGTCGGAGGTGAAAAACCAATCTGAAGTTCCGACCTTTTGGAGTCAGAGTCAAAGCTCCGTAACATCCCTGGTTTGCACCGTGTCAGCTTCCATAGTGATTCATACAAGAGTGACGACCGTGTCTTGGTGTATCGACGACTGTGGTTTTTCACGGTACAACAGGCCTTAGTTATGAACGTCTGTATCATGGTGTGAAATAAAGTCGCTTTCCGCTGTCTTTATCCGTATGCAGACTAGGCAGGCTTAGATCTTCTGAACTAAACGCAACGGATTGTTTACGGTTTTCACTATTATTATTAAACAGGATGGTTTACAATATACTAATAAAGTCCCGCTCGAGGCTTCTTTACCTAACACTTAATAACTTTGTATACCAGTTTTGAAAAATCCTTAAAATGTTAACCCTTAACCCACCTGTTTTTGAAGTTATGACCATAACCACCAACAGACTATTCTACCAGAGTAAAATCGTAGTTCATTGTGAAGTTTAGGTCCTAAAACTGCAAAAAAACAACGATTTTACTTTGGAGTCTCATAGACGTGTAGGTGGTTGTGTAACAAAAGTAGGTAGTAGGTGATAGGTGATTAAGGGTTAAAATGTATTGATTGATATTACATACAGTAGGATCAACGTAACTAGGCCGGACTGAAGTAGGCGACAAGTGGTTGCACAGATGCATTTTTTGGAAGTAAATGGTGACAGGAAGCGGGAGGCGGGGCGGTAACTAAACCAAGAGAATTAGAGATGCGATTACGCATTACATTGTCATAATTAGTATTACTAACTCATGTTTTTTTCTGATTATTTTCGTAAAGAAATTGTTTTTCAAAGTTTCTTTAGTATTTACTGTAACTGTTCTAAATTTAAACTTATAAGAACTCATTTATATAGTGTTTTTATATTGTTGAATTAAAATGTTGTTAGTGTTTTTAATCGATTAAACGTTTTCGTAAGTAATTTTAGGGTCGCATCTCTATGACATGCGCGAAAGTGATAAAAACCTAACTTCAATCCTGTCAAGTTACGTTGATCGTACTGTAGTTATTGGGTGTAATGTAAATAAGTCACACGCTGGAGGTAATTAGTATTTTACAAATCACCTTGTATCACCCTTTTTTAAGAAAGTTACGCGTACTGAGGAGTATGAAATTTGGCACAGTTAAAGATTATATGGAGAAAGAGCGCAGAAAGTTAATATTTTTAAATAATGTTATATAATATGCAATGTAATCATTGTTATTATTTTCTTTATTAATTTTGGAACATTATTATTTAATGAGTTAATCTATGTAATCTTTAATCTACTATTTTTTTGTGACATTTCTATTTTGTATTTTATTATTATTCTTTTTATTGTTTTATAATTTGATGATTGATTCTGGAATTGTTATTGACATGAATTGTATGTAATTATTCTTAATCTATTTTTTTTTACATGTTAACTTCGCTTACCTGCAAATGAATATGAATAATGTGCGTTAGAAATACATTAAACAATTTAAAATAAACATTACACATAATACCGCGTGTATTACACACTTTGCCAATGGTCATGAATCTATTCGCATTAAAGTGAATAAGGTAGATACTTTGAATTCGAGTACTAAGCTCCATAGTATACCCCATGCGTGCGCGCCGGTCATTCCTCCGCAGTCGTCGCCAATCATATCTCGATATTTATGAGTTTCAAGCTAAAAAATTTCGTTGACAATACAACCATAGTTTTTTACGACGCCTCGTCTCGCATTTTTCTGGCAAAAGTGATTGTTTACCGGAAAAAATTACGGCTGTTAGTCGGATCGAAGGGCATAAATAAAAGATGTGGCCGGAGAATTTTGATTCGGTGGTTTTTGTGAAGATACCGATTGTGGAACAGGGAGTAAAAACATTGACGATGTACGAATGGAAGTGATTCGAGTGAGGTTCTTGCGATTTGTTTATACAGAGTGTTTTATGCTAGCCTTGTTTGACCATGAATACATAAACTTAAAAATGCACAGTATTTGTAAATGAATATTTTCTTTTCTTTTCTTATGCAGTGGCTAAGGAATACTAGTGAGCTTGCACATAAGTTTGGTCAAGAAGGAGTGAAAAAGTAGCTAAAAAAATGGTTGTCTGTAAAGTCGGTTTACGGACGATAATTTTACGGAATAACGTCATAAGAGAACATTGATAACATATCGCCATTCGCGTTGCTTAGCAACCAATCAATAACGTGACGGTTGCTTAACAACCAATCAGTAACGTAACCGGAAAAAGATGTCACGTAGCAACCTACGTGACATCTTTTTGTGCGTGCACCCCGTCATCGATTTATAAAACAATTATCACGTCAAAAAATATGGATCAAATATTAGCATGCTTCATCATAGACTGAACATTTTATCTTCGTAGGAAAATAGCTGGCATTTGTTTCTTTCCAATTTAGTTCTTTCCAACATTTTTTTTTAAGTTAAATTTTCATTTATCTGAAAACGTACTAAAAAATACTATCATTACCACAATTTCGTTTTCATTGTAGTTTTACATCAAAATATCCCTACTAATATATAAATGTGAATGTAAGTTTGTTTGTTACGCTTTCACGCGAAAACTACTGAAACGATCATCATAAAACTTTGTACACATATTCTTGGAGGTATTAGAAGTAACATAGGATTATAAAAAAGGGGAAAATTTACGCAGACGAAGTTGGGCGGGACAGCTAGTATGTAATATTTTAATACCTATAGGTTTCTACCTAAAAAAAAAGCACTCCATCAAAAAAACAAACAGCAAAACTACTTACATACTCATCGAATCTCAACCAGCAATATGTACAGCATAATATCACTATATAAACCTACCATTAACATTCTTAGTTACATCCTGTTTGAACGCTGTTTTCTTACAACTCCACTCAACAACTTCATTATGTAAAATAATTACTCTACTTTAGAGGTAATCGAGTTACAATTACTTCAAAAATAATGAAACAAATCATAACCAAAAGCTTTAAAAACATCCCAAAAAATGCACCACTTTATTTTACGACGTGGTCACGCAGTATGGTGACCACAAAATTGGTAGCAGCTAAATTGTGGTCAGTTCCGTGACAAGCACGCGCGACCACATATACTGTCAGCAATTTAAGAGCAGTGTGGTAGAGATGAGACTCAATTGGCAAACAGGTTCCTCGAATTGGTTTTAAAAGAGATGGTGTCACATAAATGATTTCGACGTTTATATGTGGTACGTGTAATTATACCACACAATTTTGAATTTAGAACTTGTTTATGCAAAATTGCGGGCAAACTGCTGACATAATTTTCGAGACTCTTCGGAATCTATAAAAAATAATTAAGCAGGCTAACACAGACGAAATTGCGCGGACCAGTTACCGCGCAATTTCGTCTGTGTTAATTTTCCTCATTTTTACAACATTTTTACTTGCTGCTCTGCTCTTATTGGTCATAGCGCGATGTTATATAGCCCATTGCCTTCCTCGATAAATGGGCTATCCAACAGAATTTTGTTTTTTTTAATTAAAACCTGTAGTTTCTGAGATTATCTCATTCAAACAAACAAACTCTTTAGCTATTTTTTTTTTTTTTTTTTTAAAGATTATACTGCAGATTGTACTGGCATAGTATTATATTATCTCTGATATTAGTAAGTATAGATTAGCTAGTTGCCTATAATCTAATTTTATTAATTATTCCTTTTCTAATTTGGTTTAAGTATAGTAGGTAGGTACTTTTTTTTTAAACTAGTAAAAAAGGAAACTTCCTTTTCAGTAAAATTCTGAATTACCTACCGCTAAATAAATAATATATAAAAATGTGTATGTGTATAATGTGGGTACAATATATTTGCCTACTCTAGAATATTTCTAAAAATACTTTAACTACTTACTATTTTCTGCAATTTTCTAGAGTAGTATCTAACGGTAGTAGGTATACCTTTCTGAAGAGTCATGTTCGACGGTGAATGGAACTGCCAAACCCGACCGATTATTACGAGTGAGAATGATTATAACAATAATCATATTTTTTATTAAAAAATAATGGGAAGGTTGCTACCGAATCTTCCAAACTATTTGAAAAAAAAAACTGTTATAAAAGTAGAAAAGATTAATCATTCCTATTATAAAACTACTATAATTCGTTCGAAATTTGAAAACCCGTGAACCAATCGCATGCGCTTAATGGGCGCGCGCCAGTCGCGTGCGCGCGCAGCACGCCGCGGGCTGCAGTGCTGCCAACACAAAAATTATCAACTAATCATACAGGGTGGTCAACCGGACGGCTGTTTTTACCCAAAAATTTAATAGCTTCTTTAGAATAATTTAGTCTTAAACGCTTGTTTCTGTACTTCGAGATATTTTAAAATTATTTCCTGAGTTCTAATAATGTGGTGGTAATTGCGTTTACATACTCTGGGTGCAGGCTCTTTCGTTCAATTGACGAGTTAATTTTTGCGAATTAACCGCGTGTGGTAGGACAGTTTACTCTTAGACTTATTTTTTGACATGACTCACGAAAGTGTCTAGAAAAAAGTCACGTTATTGATTGTTTGCTAAGCGAATAGCGATTGGAGCGACATGACATGAGATACAATCGAAACTAACGTTCTAGAACTATTTTAACAACGTTAAACAACAATTGATTGGTTGAATTGAATTGAAGCATTTTTTTTTAATATTCTCTTATTGACAACGACGACGAGGACCTTTGACGTTCAGGGGGTCAATTCACGTGTTTAAAGCAGTGCAGTTGCAGTTAAGTTTCAATTCAATCGGCCATTTTTGTATTCTTGTAACTTTGGGATCAATCTCAAATACGCTTGCATCAAGTATGCGTGTCGAGAACGCAATAACGACATTCTAGTACGGTGCACAAGCGTTTTTAAGATCGATCCCAAAGTTACAAGAATACGAAAATGGCCGTTTTAATCGAAACTTAACGGCTGCTACACTACTTTAAATACGTGAATTGACCCGCTGATGCTATTGCAAAAGTTTTTGGATTAAAGAAGAAAGAAGTAAATGCCATTTAATCCCAAACTGAACAGAGCCTGTACTATGGCAACCAGACAACTGACAACTGCGGCATACAAAACAGACACAGTATAAACCATCGTGCTCATCACACAAAGTTTTATCCTGGATGGGGATGAAGTCCACGACATCTGACTCAGTCAAGGTCACTAACTATAAGATCAACAGGCCAGTTCAAATTAAATTACAACAACACTTTCATTGCAGCTTGTGATAGACATTTGGTATATGGATTTAAAATGCTGCCTCTGTGGCCCGGTGGGAGTGTAGCCGACTGCTACTCAAGAGGTTGTGGGTTCGATTCCCTCAACTTTGTGTGATCGACATATTATTGTTAGACTCGGGGCTGGGTGTTCTTTGTGTCCGTAACTTGTATGTTTGTAAAGCCTCCCGCGAAACAGGGCTTGAACCCAAATGCGGGAGTCGTCTTTAAAAAAATATTATTATAGTTATCCCCCCTGTACCTAATAATCCACTATTTTTGATATTAGTCGGGAGGTTACTTAGCTCCCAAAACAAAATAAAATAAAAATAAATCAAGAAATTCCACCTGTCAAAAATTATGTCTCTGTATTGATTGCAAACTGACCTATCACTATTGATAAAAAAAGAAAAAGTAGAATATCTTAATAACGGCTGTAGCACCATTCCAATAAACTATTTTTCTACCAGGACTGCGCCATAACCTCACAAACAAAACTGACCACTCTCTAGAAAGAGAAGAAAGCTACTTTGTGGACAATACCTGTCAAAGGCTCTCACGAGTTTTTTCTTTCTTTCACGCTTTGCAGTCAATATTTAGTTTTTAATTGAAAGGAATGGCACGGTCCTGGTCTATACGTCAATGATCCACACATAATTATTGGCATGATGCGGTTAGCGTATTACCATTTTAAAAGGTAGGCCCTCCGATTATGGCTCGCACATTCTGTGCATCCACCAGTTTCAAGTTTAGTATCCTTCTAGTTCTTCATCTTCTTTGAATCACAAGGTCTCGATCTCTCGTATTTCAAGCATATTTTAAATATGTTGCCTCTGTGGCGCGGTGGGAGTCTATACGACTGCTACGCAAGAGGTCGTGGGTTCGATCTAGCCAGGATAAAACTTTGTGTGATGAGCACGATGGTTTATCTTTATTATGTATGTATTTAGAAATATATAAGTATGTTTATCAGCTATCAGAATCTGGTTTCCATAGTATAAGCTCTGCTTAGTTTGGAATCAACTAGCGTTGTGTGAGTTGTTAAACTCCATATTAAAACTTATATCATTATTCCTTTTGCATTGAGGGTTAAAACAATTTAATCAATCATCTATTTCATTTTTGAATTCGTCACAAGAGTACTCACTGTCGCCTCACGATGCAAACTCACGAATAATGTATTAGCATAAACAATTGCTAATAATCGTTTTGGTACATGTAAATCGATATAATGATAAAGCAAACAACATTCTTGTACCGCGTTAAACAAATCACCTCCTTCAATCGACTAATGATACAATGTCTCGATCGCTCGTGTAATCGGTTATGTCAATTTTTAATACATTTTGTTTTAAATTATGCCTCGGGGACATTATGCGGCGGCGCGGGCGCCGATGTATAGCAATATACGATGATCGATACGTCTTTACCTATATCGATAAAAAAGGCTGGTTAATGTTTTAGTTGTGACAACTTTTCTAACTGTTAAACTTCTTTTTGAAATTAATTTTCAACCGAATTCAAAAACGGCTTTCTCTTTTTTTGAAGTCGGTTGAAAATTAATTTCTCTTCTATATCTTCTCAATTCGACTGTATTTTTGAAGTGAAAACTTCTTTAGCGGCGTTGTGTACTATTTTGGTATGGGTATAAAATGTTAAACTCGCGTCAGGATCACGTGACCGTAAGATTCTTAGAATAGGTAAATTTCGCAGCAGTCTACAACTTATAATAGCTCAGGTGGGAAATCGTGCGGTCTAGAAAAGAGAAGGACCCGGTTCGAGTCCAAATGATTATTTTTTCCCTTTTTTAATTAAAATTTGTTATTTAACATGTTTGATTTAATTGTCATGGTCATTTTTAAATTGTTATATTTGTGTACGAAGCGCCATAGATTATAGTACTTTTAAACAGATATAAAAATGTATAAATATTTTCTTACTATTCCAAAATATTCAAAAATGAAAAAATAATGTTTTCAATTTTGTTGGCAATCACGGAGTGCAAGTCGTTTTTTTCATTTTGTATGTTTCTTCACCGATTACGCGAAGACGGCCCAAGTTGGCCCGTTATCATCAAATCAGGATAAAAATAAGGGGTTCTGGAGAAAGTGTGTCCTATAGTGATTTAGATATATTTCATAGTGATTCGTGCATTTACTTCAAAAGCACCAATTGCTGAAGTGAAACTGATGATGAAGACCACAGATGACCAGATTACTATTCAATATTTCACGGTTTGAGATTCAAGTACTTTAATTTGGTATTGCGTAGCACTTTATTCTCGTCATGCTACTTACACAATGTACCTAATAGAGCTGTTGGTGAACTATCATGTGAACTCGTCAACAATTAACGGACCTGTGTCGGAAAAAGCAATATTTTGTAAAAGAATTTGAGCAATTGACATAAGCCTATAGTAGCTTATATGAATTACAAACCAACAGACTAAACAGTGAGAAATAAAAAACATTTTTACCGAAAATATTATTACCGACTTCAAAAACAAATATAAGGCAACTACATAAAAAGCAAAAAATAATATTGAACAAAAATAAACATTTTAACATTTTGAAGTTGGTGCCAAATAAAAATAAAAACTACAATGTAATAATAATAATAATAATAAACATCTAAATCACACCAGCATAGTAGCTATAAGTATACTATTGCTACATTTTCGGCAATGTTGACAAAATTTCGCAAAGAAGTTTATGAAACTTCCTAGACTTATCTGCAAAATTTTGTCAATATAGCCTTTCTTTCTGTTTTTTTTAAAGTGAAAACTTCTTTAAAGTTTTCATTTTAAACAGGAACTATGCAGCATGCTTTTTCGACTTTCGACTATTTATTCAAATTTCGACTTTTTGTAAGGAATGACACGTCGAGATACTTTAAAACTCGGGAAAGGACATAAGATAGTCTAAAACGAAGTGATTATTTACTCTGTGGGATAGTCTTCATCACGATTTAATGACATCCACGCGGGTGAAGGCGCGGTTGAAAACTAGTCTTAAATTTGTATTTATTATTTGTGTGAGATGACCGGGCCAGACGACAGAAGTTTTTGCTCAGAACAAGTAAATATATTGATCACGATTTTGTGCTCATGGCGCGGTATGATTTATTGATAAGTATATTGTTTGTACACTGCCGTCTGTAATTTTGGCACCCCGCGATCAAATACAAGTATAAATCAATGCGATTAAGTTATTGTTGGAAATCACAGGTAGTAGGATACCTTAAGAAAGATGTAGATTTATTGTGTATTGCCACAAACGATATCAAAATATATATAGTTATAACCCCCTCAGATTTTAACCAGCAAATGTTCTTTCTATGTTTTTCTATTTATTTTCAAAATAGAGTTGAAGAAGGCAAAACATTCGGTAGCCAACCACCCTTGATCTGTGAATCATGGTCAAGTAGTATTTATAACTAGCTGATCAGCGCTACTTCATTTGAGTAAATTTCTCCCGTTTTTGCAACATTTCTTATCAGTTAACGTATCTATACTATAATACTAAAAAGCTGAAGAGTTTGTTTGTTTAAATCTCAGGAAGTACTGGCCCGAATTGAAAAAATATTTTGCTGTTGTATAGCCCATTTATTGAGGAAGGCTATAAACTATATAACATGACGCTACGACTAGTAGAAGCGGAGCAGCAATGAGAAATGTTGCAAAAACAGGTAAAATGTACGCAGACGAAGTTGCGCGGGACAGCTAGTTATATATACATCTATGGAGGACTCTAAAGCTTTTAGAAATCTCCCTTCAGAATACACCAGTGATCAAAACTACTTTTTTAAAATCACATTATAATGCACTCATCCGTTTTAAACCTATTAAGTACAACACAGACACACACACACTAAAAACAAAATATCATTTATTTTGTTTGTTTCGCAGTCCCACGATGACGTTGGTGCCCGCCCCTTGTCACACGCGTGACATACAACCGACAGTCGCTTCGTGTCACCGTGTCACACTCAACGGATTTTCTGCTTCGTGGAGCAGTGGGCGCAGACCTTATCTAAATGGTGTATAAGTGCAAGTTATGAGAGCAATCGGCTGTGATGTGTTGGGTCTTTACTGTGTATGTTTAAAGACTGTTATGGATTTGAGCTTTAGAGAAAAGTAGCATATCTTAAGCTCTTTTAAAATTGGGTTAGAATCTTAGGTGGAAATAGAGCGTACTTTGGCTTAGCTTATGCTAAGCATAAAAAAATTAAACTTGAAGAAAGTCTTGACAAATGCTGACCGTTGAAATTTTCGGTCATTGTGCAAGTTTAGGTTTATTTTAAACGTTATATCAATAAAGTCAACGGTCAGCACGCACTTTGTTATGATTTTTGTAATGTTTTACCTATTTTTAATGATAGAAATACGGTTTGGCATTGATGATGCCAAAACACAAATCTCTAAACGAAATTAAAAAAAAAAGAAGACTCCCGCAGTAGGGCACAAGCCCTGTGTCGCGGGGTACTTTACAAACATACAAGTCACGGACACAAAGTACACCCAGACTCTGGACCACAATTTGTGGATTACACAAAGTGGTGTCCCGTGTGGGAATCGAACCCAAGACCTCTTGTGTAGCAGTCGGACACACTCCCACCGCGCCACAGAGGCATCTCACTCATATCATTACACTCTATTTATATCGCAAACTACTTAATATCACCATAATACCGGCCTTAATACACATAAGTATCTAAAAATAACACCCAATACAGTATCTCTTACTTAGCAAACAATTCAACCCAACTATCAGTTCACAGCTCACCAAAACACTTCCTCCCCTCAAGATCACAATCGTCCTACCGCGCACCCCTCCAATTCCCAGACGTATACAATCGTCGCACCCCATCCCTCGTTGAACAAGAGGATTACACCGGTCAGGAGAGCACTGGAGCCAATGGACACACAGATTGGAAGCGACAATTATAGTGATACTGATTTGAAGATAAACTGTTTAGTAGGCGAGCGTTTGGTAATTGATTCGACTAACGAGATTCGGATTATAGTTAGTCGCATATTTGAGCTGTGTTAACAACTTTTTTTGCGTGGGAAAACGTTTATAGCTTTAGCTATATTGCTTGCAAAGCTACCACGGCTTATAGCTATCACATAGCTATCTACAGGGTAAAAAAAATAGGTACTTAATATTTATAAAACCTGCATAGGTAATTATACTATACAAATATTGCTTTCGGTGAGCGGTCGGTGCAATGATGTCAAAGACCACACGAGTTTTTCTCTCTATCACGCTTTCAGTCAATATTTACTTTTTAATTGAAAGGGATGGCGCGGTCCAGGTCTTTACGTCAATGGTTTCAAGTAAAAAAGTGTAGATAGATAATTCACGCGATTAAGTCCCGAAATATATTTTATATGTATAAAAATCGCGAAAGTTTAAAAACAATAATAGGTGTTCAACATGCTCGTTTATCTTTTCAAAAGAATCGATCAAAATCAAAATCAAGATCGAAAAAAAACAATCGATCCTTAAAAACGGCAAACTAATTTTTGTTGACGGTGGCAATGCCACTCTGATAAATAAAAATTAAGTCAATTGTATAGATTTTAAAGTGCCACTTTCTTAGCGCTTGTAACCTATCTACACCTTTTAACTTAAAACGTCATTGGAGAGGTGTATAACAAGAATTTAATTACATTATCTTGACTGCAACAAATCTGTGAATTGTCGTCTATTTTGGAACCATTGTTGCCATTTTTGTAAGCAACTTCCCTTTCTAAGGAGATATTAAATGTCACAAATTTAAAAAAAAAAAAAAACGTGTAGCGTACACGTTTTTTATTCTTAAAAAATATAAAATTTCCTTTGATAGAAACGTTTTTTTTCAAAGAAAAATTGACATTGATAAAATTTACATGATAGAAATTGAGGTCATTGCCCTTCTAGTTAGACATTACACATGTGATGATTTTTAATAATTTATATTAATTTCTAGCAATTTTTAGTTCGAAATCATTTAAATTATGTTTTAAACTGGCAACACCGTCACTAGCACGTGATTTGCAGGTTTGAATTGGCCAATCAGATACGATTGCTACTGACCAATCAGAGCGTTCCTGTGTGAATCAATTGAGTGAGGTTACCTGTAACGGATTTTGTTCAGAGAGTATTCATTCTAGTGCTGGATGGAAGACGAAAAGGTTGTCTGCCATATTTCGTACTGTGTATATTATAAGTACCGATTATGCGAATAATGCAAAGTGTTGTGTAAAAAGAAATAAAAGTGATCTGTACAACAAGTGAGTTTTATTGAGTTATCAAATCTCAGAAGTTGGATATACAACGCCTACAGCTCGATAAGGTACGTTCAAAAGTATTGATTTGACAATATTTGATTGGAATTGGCATTTATTTTTTTCATTGCTATACGTTGACTGGACTTTTAAATTTGATGCAGTATATTAAACGAGATTAACACGGCTTAGTTAAAGTCGTGATATAGTTTATGGCTGAATTAGTTCAGGTAGCAGCTGGAATAGCATTTTGATCAAGGCTACTCTTTGATAATGTTATTCTCGTAAGTTGGGTGTAGCGGTAACGTGAGCCGTTTGGTCAAGGCTACTCCTTGATAATGTTGCTGCGTGGCTGCACACCTAACGCTTCCTTGGCCTAGTAAGAGGCTAATTATTTATCTGCTTGTTAATCTCGCGGTATAGCATGGAGGATCGAATGCTTGTTCCACATAGTATTTTATAGTAGCAGTGCCATGTGTGTGCTGCTTTAGGCATGTCCAGTGGAACTATGTACGTTCTACATTACTAGATATGTACTACAGAGCTATTTATGTTCTGCGGTATAGTGGGCTATGTATGCCATAGACTATGTATGTCTACAGTACAAGACCCAGAGCTATGTATGTTCTGCGGTATAGTGGGCTATGTATGCCATAGACTATGTATGTCTACTGTACAAGACCCAGAGCTATGTATGTTCTGCGGTATAGTGGGCTATGTATGCCATAGACTATGCATGTCTACAGTACAAGACCCAGAGCTATGTATGTTCTGCGGAATAGTGGGCTATGTATGCCATAGGTTATGTATGTCTACTGTACAAGACACAGAGCTATGTATGTTCTGCAGTACAGTGGGCTATGTATGTCTACTGTACATGCCGCAGAGCTATGTATGTTCTGCGGTATGGTGGGCTATGTATGCCATAGACTATGTATGTCTACTCTACCAATGTACAGTTCTGTGTCATTGACACAACTACGTATGTTCCAGATCCGCTTTTATGGCTATGTACGTTTTGATTAAATAATAAACTACGCAACTAAGCTTTTTAAGTAACTTGGAAGTAAAGTATAGTATTGTGAATAATGTGCTATGTTAAAATTATAGTATATTAGTAGCAGCACCTTACCTGCGTATACAGTTTATAAACATACAAATTTAAGAATTTCAATAGTTGCTTCGTTTCTTCTTATGCTGTGAACTTTTATAAATATATATGGACACAGGATTATGACGCATCACGATTATTAGTTTGCTTTCTAAGTGAATAATTAATTGATTTTGAATTTGGTCGACTTAATATTCATCAGTCGAAATCGGCTTCTAAGCACATCAGATAATATTTATTTGAGCAACAATACTAATCTTTATTTTTCTTTTACCGAGACTATGGAGTCCAACAAGGAAGACTTTGGGCAAAACCGAATGAGTCGCGAACGAAACAGGCGCGACGGTAAGAGACTACGAAATCGGTCGCCGTCTCCGTCAGTAGCGAGACGTGCTCGCAAGGCGCCAAGAAAAGCAGAGTGGGTGATAGAAGAAATACAACCAAGTGAACATTTAGCGTCACCATTGCTGACACCTGTTCAACCCGAGCCGCTTCGGGATCAACCCAAGGACAATCATGCAAGTTTTACTGTAGATGAGGTACTTCAACTCTTATCCTCTTTTAAAAAGGTGGAAGGGGCCAAACCTCTCCACCTTAATAATAACCATGTTAATAATGTAGTACCAGAGTTCGATCCATCTAGTAAAGCTCAAAATGTAGACAGTTGGCTAAGGAAGGTAAACGAATGTGCCTGTATTTATGGCTGGGATCAGAGGCAAACCATACATTTTGCCCTCCAGAAGTTATCGGGCCTTGCGAAGAAGTGGTTTGAAGCTTTGCCTTCAGTAAATTTTAATTGGGACGAGTGGCAGGCGCGACTGCGTAGGGCTTTTCCTAACGAGCAGAATTATGGTCGGCTTCTTGAGGAAATGCTTGCGCGCACCACGCGTCATAATGAAAATTTTAGAGAATATTTCTACGACAAACTTACTTTATTGAACCGATGTGAAATTATAGGTCAAAAGGCAGTAGACTGCATTATTCACGGTATCCTTGATAAGTCTGTTAGGAATGGTGCGCAAGCATTAAATGGTACGGAGCCGGAAGATCTCTTATGTTTTCTCAATTCGCAGCGGCCCACTGATTTGACTTACACCAGAAAGCGTAATGACAATTTCCAATCCAATCGTCCCACAAATTCCGCTTCCAACTCAAACGAACCACTTGTGACTTGTTTTAATTGTCGTTCGAAGGGGCATACTTTTCATAAATGCCCGAATCCGATAATTAAATGCCACAAGTGTTCTAGAGTAGGACACGATCTAGCAACTTGCAAACTAACTCCCCTGACCCTTCGACAGGCGTTTGAAGGTAAAACTATAACCGAAGACCGCAAGATTCTGACTATTTCAACTATTAGTAATACCAATGACAAATATTTTAAGAAAGTTATTGTTAATAATCATGACTTTGTGTCTTTCATAGACTTTGGCAGTGAGTGCACTTTAATGCGTGAAACTGAGGCGCGAAAATTAAATTTACCTAAATTTATCAATGAACTGCCAGCTATTAGAGGTTTTGGAAACTCTTCTGTAGTACCTACCTACAGGAGTTTTATCACATTAAAACTTGATGATGTCGAGGCTTATGTCGAAGTTCTTGTAGTACATGACGAGTTCTTACGAACTCCTCTCCTTATTGGCCAAGATTTCACAGAATTACCGTTCGTGACTGTTTTAAAGGACTCTAATAAACTCCTCTTTTACAAAAGTCCAGTTGTCAAAGACCTCTCCCACTCCGACAAATGCATAAAGCTTATGACGGCAGACTCTGTAGAAGATATATATAAGGTTGGGATAGTTGAGGTGTATGTTGAGGACCCTGGTTTCTGTGGCGACGTTTACATGGAGGGTTACACTTGTGCTGAACCGGGCAAAGAGTATCATTTACATCAGGGCGTTTATCGAATTAACCAAGGCAAGGGCCATATAGTGATTACCAATTTGAAATCGGAAAAGTTAGTCTTTCCCTCAAATACGTTGCTAGCTCGGGCTTTACCTTTTGTAGAAAATAAAATGCTTAACGTCAGTAGGATTCATAAAAATTCATCAACCATGGAACCGTTAGAGCGAACCGAAATCAAAGTCGGCGAAGGTATTAGTAATGGGGATACCAATAAATTATATAACTTGCTACAGTCGTACCGGGACTGTTTTGCTATGAACCTTTCAGAAATAGGCCTTGCAAAGGACGTAGAAATGAATATAGATTTAAACGATGACAGGCCAGTAGTTTATAGACCTTATCGCATGTCTTATTCCGAAAGAGAGCAAGTGCGTGTTTTAGTAGAAGAACTATTACAAAACGACATAATCCAAGAGTCTGAATCTGAATTTGCGAGTCCTATTTTGATGGTAAAGAAAAAGACAGGGGAACAACGTCTATGCATAGACTTTAGAGCATTAAATAATAAAACTAGAAAAGACTGTTTCCCTCTTCCCCTTATAGAAGATCAGTTAAGTAACCTCAGCGGCAATCGTTTCTTTACATCGTTAGACCTCGCTTCAGGCTACTACCAGATTCCCATGGCACGAGACAGTCGCCGGTATACGGGGTTTGTGACACCGGATGGACATTTTGAATTCAAAAGAATGCCATTCGGCCTCGCCAATGCACCAGCTGTATTTCAGAGGTTTATTAATAAAATGCTTGGTTCAAAACGCTTTGGCTCTGCGTTAGCTTACCTAGATGACATTCTTGTCCCATCGGAAAATCTGGAACAGGGCTTTCAGAGACTTGAGGATGTCCTTGAGCTCTTACGTAAATACGGATTAACTCTAAAGTTGTCAAAATGTAGGTTTTTCGATAACGTAATAGATTACCTTGGTTACGAAATTTCACTTGAAGGGATACGACCTAATGAACAAAAAATTTTAGCCGTAAAAGAATTCCCAGTGCCTAAAACTGTTCATGAAGTTCGTCAGTTCTTAGGATTAGCGGGATACTTTCGAAAATTTATCAAGGGGTTCGGTGAAATCGCACGGTCTCTAACGAATTTGTTAAAGAAAGATGTCCCCTTTCAATGGTCTGAAAAGGAATCTAGGGCGTTTATTCAACTAAAAGATAAATTAGTAGAGCGTCCGATCCTGTCTCTTTATAATCCTAAGTTAGATACCGAACTCCACACAGACGCCAGTGCTTTAGGGGTAGGAGGTATATTATTACAATGGCAAGAAAATCCACGAGTACTAAAACCCGTCGCCTATTTTAGTAGGCAAACTACGCCTGAAGAACGTCACTTGCATTCCTATGAGTTAGAAACTCTGGCTATTGTCTGTTCACTCAGAAAGTTTAGAGTATATTTATTAGGTATTACTTTCAAGGTAGTGACAGATTGTCATGCTATAAGGACAACGCTTACGAAACGTGACCTCGTACCTCGCATTGCCAGGTGGTGGCTTCAGATAAGCGAATTCACTTTTAGTATAGAATATAGACCTGGTTCCCAAATGGCCCATGTAGACGCCTTAAGTCGCAATACTAAATTGACTGACCTAACTGATGAGTTTACAGTTTATAACATTGAGACTGACGATTGGCTTTTGGCCTTACAAATGACTGACCCTGACATTGCAAGGATAGTTAAGATTTTAAAGCCTGAAAACGACGAGGAATCAAAAGATATAAAGAAAAATTTTGTTGTTAAGGATCATAAAGTTTATAAAAAAGTAGATGATAAGTTGTGCCTTGTGGTTCCTCGTAGTGCACGATTTCAGGTTTGCCAATCAAATCACGACGAAATCGGGCACTTAGGTGAAACTAAAACGATCGAGAAGATTCAGGCTCTGTATTGGTTCCCTAAGTTACGCAAATTTGTAAAAAAATATGTACGATCCTGTATTCAGTGCGCGTACAATAAGGATAATGCTAAAAATCGGAAATCTGGTCAATTATACCCAATTCAAAAGGTGAACATTCCCTTTCATACTGTCCACATTGATCATCTGGGTCCATTCACAAAAAGCAAGAAGGGGAACTGCTATATTTTGACCATAGTTGATGGCTTTACAAAATATGTGTTTGTGAAACCTGTGAAGGATACAAAGACTAAAAGCACCCTAAAGGTTCTGGAGAGCATATTTTATGATTTTGGTCCTCCATCTAGAATAATATCAGATCGCGGTACATCTTTCACTTCAGGGGCTTTTAAAAACTTTTGTGACCTTCACGGTATTAAACATATATTAAATGCAGTGGCTTGTCCTAGGGCCAACGGTCAAGCTGAACGCTTTAATCAGACTATTCTAAATTCCCTAACAAAGTATAGTATAGGTAAAAATGAACGTGATTGGGACACTCACTTAGGCAAAATACAATGGGGTATTAATAATACTGTAAATACTTCCACTCGGAAAACGGCATCAGAGGCTCTATTTGGTTGTAGGCTTCGTGACGGTCTAGCCAATAAACTTGGAATCGCTACTGATGGCACATCAGAAAGCATTACGTCAATTAGAGACGACATTAGTGCTAATATAGAATCCGTTCAAAAAAAACAAAAACAACGTTATGACAGTAGACGAGCGCCTGCTGCCGTTTATAAAGTAGGAGATTTAGTTAAGATAACTAGAACCAATTTTTATAACAAAGGAAATAGCAGTAAGCTGTTGTCCAAATTTATAGGCCCCTATAAAGTTATAAAAATTCTCGGTAATGACAGATACAAGATAAGTAATATTCCTGGTTTCAACAGGAAGAGGAAGTCGTTTGAGACCGTTGTTGCTGCAGACAGAGTAAGACCTTGGATAAATTTAAATAATCTAGGTTCTAATACCAAAAATCCTGATTCTGAATCAGACTACGACAGTGAAGATAACCTGCCTTTGTCTGAATTGCAGCGACGGCCACAAGCGACTGCAACTGCAAACGTTCATTGAAACCGAATGTGATGAAATATGGTTAATACAAATACTTATACTGTCACTGCTATCACTTTGTTGTTTTGTTACAAATCAACAATTGTTTATTTATATTCTACATACTTTTATGCCCTTAAACTGATTTTGAGCTTGTCGATTACTATAATGCTATTTAATTATTTGTTATTTGTTATACTTTTATTTGTTCTAGAGATAAAGCGCAGGTATTGTGTAATAATAATTTTCCGTAAACTAGCTGTAGTAGATGACGTGCACCAGGAGGTAGCACTTGTACGGATGGCCGAATGTGATGATTTTTAATAATTTATATTAATTTCTAGCAATTTTTAGTTCGAAATCATTTAAATTATGTTTTAAACTGGCAACACCGTCACTAGCACGTGATTTGCAGGTTTGAATTGGCCAATCAGATACGATTGCTACTGACCAATCAGAGCGTTCCTGTGTGAATCAATTGAGTGAGGTTACCTGTAACGGATTTTGTTCAGAGAGTATTCATTCTAGTGCTGGATGGAAGACGAAAAGGTTGTCTGCCATATTTCGTACTGTGTATATTATAAGTACCGATTATGCGAATAATGCAAAGTGTTGTGTAAAAAGAAATAAAAGTGATCTGTACAACAAGTGAGTTTTATTGAGTTATCAAACACATTACCATATTATACCAACTATACTAATCAGATATCTATTAATACACAAATAACAAAATTATTCAAATTAAAGACCACACAGTGAACATTGGTGACAATTTAAATTAGCTAGTATTTCACTGATAAATACAATTAAGGTAACCATAGACATGTGTTGGCGCGCGCCGCGTGCATGCGCCGGAGCAGGTGCGATCGAGCGATTCTTATAATGTGCCGTCACTGAATACCGAGAGTGCAGAAGGTTCAACTCCATACAACGCGCCTTCGAGCAACGCACATGTAGGCGCTTGTATACATCAGTTGTTTTTACTGGACACCGGACGTCTGTCAAGTGTTTTGTAGCCGGATTGGTGTTCGGTGTATCTATACTCAACTCAACATATATATATTTTTTTTGCATCAGTCCTCTAATATGGTGTATAATATAATGGTGGCAGCACCTTATCTGCACAATATACAGTTTATAAACAGAGAAACATTGTAAACATTGGCAATTTGAAAAGAGTGGCCACGAGTTTTTATTGCCTGTTCTTTTCTCGGGCTTTACCTATTGTTTGCGAACAGGCATTACAAGTAAATGTAGAATCGACTTTTCACAAGTGTAGTATTTTACTTCCTAAGTGAATAAACTATTTTTACCAGGCGTCCGCCTGGTAAAAATAGTCCCTCAGTACAATGGACAGCAGACAGGCACGGCGTAAGAAAGTGCGGTCGTCTATGCAATTGAATGGGTGAGTGTAAGTAGGCGTTACTGGACGGATTTCATGTTTATTTACGGTTCGATATCCGGTGAAAATAACTGACGTCTGCAAGCGGCTATAGACATCGCTGACGGACATAAATTCTCGGGGGCACCTTCCGTACATGAAGTCGGTAAAAAAATGGTCAGAAATGGTCTTTATTCTAGAAAAATGTACGTTTCTTGTTGGATATATTTAATTTTAAAATTTCGTCAAATTTTGATTGATTTGATACCTAAATACTTACCACATTCCATCATCATCTTATACGATATATATTTGTACCTAACGATATACAACGTTATTCTTGGTATAGTGCAAACCTGAAAGTAGTTTAATCAGAATCAATAACACAATTGAATGGGGTAGTTTTTGGACCATGCTATATTATACAATTAATTAATTATTCAATCATTAATTAATTCTTCTTGTTCACAATGTGATGAGAAATGTAATCGTTTATTTATTTTTTTAAATAACCATAGATTACGTACTATGCGACGCAATGACCATGAAAGTGCGACGAACATAACACAACTTTAATGCCTTATAACTTTAAAAGTTTTTAATACCTTCATTTTCTTTTTTTAGGTAAAAATCTGGTTGGGTTGTCGCTCGTAGCTTTGCACTATACGAAAAAAAAAACATAATAATACGTGGCTCGAGTGATACGTATGAAGGTTTCCCTTCTGTTCTATCGATATATTGTGGTGAAGTCGTGTGATGGGCGCTTTTCGCTGTGGGCGCTCGCCCCTTGTTCCTACCCTAATGGGTCATTGGGCATCCACTGATTACTGCCCAACGTATTTTAAGTGACGTATTTGCTTCTTCGTTGTTTAAATTCTGTTGCTGTGTAGTTATCCGTTTTTGGAATAATTAGGAGGGTAGTTGACTCTCGAGGAAAAATGGTTCTTTTTTTTTTATCGGCTTAAAAAAAGTGGGTCTTTGTGGGAGGAGACCATTACAGGTCTCCAAACCGATGTCGGCTACAGCGCCCAATCTCATTAGAAACTAGGCAACTACGAAGGAGATATTATAGCGCACAAGTGTATGCGCAGACACAAGTGCAATCTCTATTCTTTCACTCTCATAGTGTGATGGGACGGAAATCCGACACAGGATTAGGCGCAGGGCTAACGGCTTAACGTGCTGTACGACACACGGAGGGGTATGACAAATCTCAAAAACAGTCACCCATCTATGGACCGACAATAGTAACGTTGCTTAACCTCGCTTATATCTCGATCTGTTTCGTCATCACTGAGTCAGGGACCCCACGACTTAGACTATATAATACTAGTTATTTCCTGTGACATAATTTAAGTGCATTTTTTCCGGAGTATAAACTACAAGCTGACCCGCGCAATTTTTCCCCGTTTTCGCAACATTTTTCATTGATGCTTCGCTCGCCAATAACGTGGCTTTATATTGGTAAAATAATTTTTAAAATCGGTTCATTAGATCCAGAGATTACCCCCTAAACTTACAAACTTTACCTCTTTTTAATATTAGTATAGATAATCAATCTCTGTGTCAAAATTTCATCTAGATCTATCCAACCGTTTTGGAGAAATTGAGTAACAAACATTCTTCATCATCGGATTTATTATATTAGTAGGACAAAGTTTTTCAGCTCGATTGAAGTTTTTATATTTAAATTTTATAATAATTTGTTTACAAGAAAGCTACACCGTAATCAAACTACTATCTATCAATATAATTAGAGACATCACGACGGTGTGAAGCAGGCAAGCAGGGTATAGGCAGGTAATTTATTACTTGGAGCATTAATCTTAATTGAACGGTGTGGGTGCGCCTGCGCAGCGTGTTGGCGCCCGCGCTTGTCTCCTGGCTATTATTAGGTAGCATGGCGACTGTTTATTGGTTATAGAGAATTTGTTCACGAATGTTCCCTTTAGAAGTTAAAGTCGAATAAATTGCCATTTACTAAAAATTAAGAGTAAACTTGGGTTGCTTAATTTTATTGCCTTGTTCTTTTCGCCGGCTTTACCTATTGCTCGGCGAATTTGGAATTATGACTTATTAAAAGCGTTGCTTTTGCTTCATATGTAAATATGATTTGGTTGATTTGGGTTTCTGTTTTTGACGTGATAACGTCTTATAAATCTATGACCGGGTGCACGTACGAAAAAGTGTCAAAAAAAGTTACGTTATTGATTGGTTGCTAAGCAACAGCGAATAGCGATTGCAGCGACATGACATGCAATATAATTGGAAGTAACGTCATTCATCGGTTGCTAAGCAACGCGAATGTCATCAATGTTTTCTTAAGACGTTATCACGTAAAATTGTCATCCGTAAACCGACTTTAAGGAAAACCATTTTTTTGAGTAAAGAGTCTCGCTATCAAACACGCTCTTTGCTTTCAAAAACACGTAATGGAATCAACCTAAATATTAAGTATAATTTTAAAAGTGATCATCAAAAGTCGTCATAGATAAATAGGTATCTATAACGGCTTTTGATCCCTTTGATGAAGTGGGCACAACGGCATAATACTATAAAGTACTCACTAGGTCCACACACACATATCTTTATCACAATTACCTAATAACATTTACCGCAAGTTAAAATAAAAATACAACAACAAAATAACCATTTGAATGCCATAATTACTGCCAAAGCGACAAACAAATTAAATACACTCCAACAATGTAACAAGAACTCCGCAAGAAAAACACGACAAACCTTAAACAGGTGCCCTGAAAATTTTAATTGCCTGTTTATCCAATCATACAGCAATAATATTTAAGATGTTAAGCTTACAAGCCTAAGCATACCTACACAAAAAACAGAATACCGAGAGCAGGGGAGACCGGGGATGGTTAGGTGCGGGTAGACTGAATGTAAAAAACTCGCCATATTTAAAAGTATTGCAATATTCAAGTATGCACGAGAAATTCGTCGAGTACCTACAGTAAATTTTTAAAACGGGGTAGTGTAATTGCGGATGTATTTGGTTATTTTAACCGTAAGGACTTACAAAAGAAGACACAATACTAGTTATTACTAGAGCTCAATAAATAAAAATGATTGACAATGATGACTTAAAAATGATGACTGTAAATACCTATAGTATTATTTTATCTTAATTAATTATGTCATTAGTCAATTTACCCCAGATGATAAGTCAACCAGCCCCAGGCATGCGGTAGGTTGACTCGAATTTCTTGTTCTATTAAATCAAAAAAGTTATTATTACGCTTTTTTATTATCTTTCCAGAGCTTATTAATGTACCTGCTTGATGTACTACTTTTTACGGTGATATACTTACATAAAAACAATGAAAATATAAGCCAATAAGCAATTCAATTATTTATTTATTTACAAATTTTACATTGTTTGAATAAAGGCAGGTTTCACAAAATAGAACAATAATTTAGAATAATAATAAAATAATTAAATTATTAAAAATAATTTACACAATAATTTATAAAGCAGAATAATTTAAAATGTTAATAATTACATCGATCGAAGCTAAAACTTAGTCAACCATCCCCGGTCTTCCCTACAGTATACAACTTACATAGAAAACGCTCTTGGTGAACGCACACGGACGCATAATCGGGGCACCCCACTGTCCTCTATAGGGTAGTACTAGTACGTCGGACAATCTACCATCGAAAACAAGACTTCCATTCCATTTGATTTTAACATTTGAACGGTAATTTAACAAAATCTAAACTTGTGTAACAAGGATAACAACAACAGTCATGGAGTTGTAAAAACCATCGGGGTGCCCCGATTATGAAGTGAAAGAATTTTTCAATTCGGATCAGCAATTCCTGAGATTACCGCGTTCAAACAAACAAACAAACTCTTCAGATTCATAATATTAGTATAGATATACTACCACTTACTATTGTGTGACAAAAGTAAGTAGTGGTTTTCAAAAAATTATACTTATTTTGAAGTTATTTGGTGTAGTGTAAAGAAGCCCAAGAGCGGGAGGTTAAGAGAATATTAAAAAAAAAAAAATTTTGTTTATAAGTTCGGTTTACAGACGATAAATTTACATAACGTCATAAGAAAACATTAATGACATATCGCCATTCCCGTAGCTACAATTTTATCACATGTCACTGCAATCGCCATTCACTGTTGCTTAGCAACCAGTCAATAACGTGACTGGTTGCTAAGCAACTGACTTTTTTTGATTTATAAGACGTTATCACGTCATAATCATTCTCTATTACTATAAAGGTTAGTGGGGCAAGCCTTCCAAACAAAGTGCATCGATGTGATCTTCGATTCATATTCGTGAACAATATCTATGTGTCACTCGAATGAAGTACGTATGAAGGTTGCCTTCTCCACTATCAGCATTCTATGGTCAAATTAAGCTTACAAGCCTAAGCACACACTAAAAACGTCAAATTAAAATGTCTCAAAGTCTAATTTGACAGGTGCATGTTGACAGATGACGGCCAATTGTTTTTGTTACAAGATTGGTTAATGCATTGATTTGAAAGAGCCAAGGAGAGCAAAAACATTGTCAAATTGATCCGTTTTGTTAATGAATTGCATGTTTTAATAGTAATTTCTTTTTCTTGCGAATAATTATGGAAAGCAAATATCTAAGGGTTAGGATAACATTTCAAAAATATAGTTTGCCTTAATTGTATGTATTAGTTTTTGCCCACAGTATTGTTCAGGAAAAATAAATTATTATTTTACCACTATTAAAATGGTTCAATTTTAATAAAAATGTGTTTACTATCTTTCGCTCGCGGCTCCGCCCGCGTGGATGTCGGTTATCGCGATAAAAACTATCCTATGTCCTTCCCCGGGAATCAAACTATCTCCATAGCAAATTTCATCTAAATCGGTTTAGCCGTTTGAGCGTGAAAGCGTTACAGACAGACAGACAGAGTTGTTTTCACATTTATAATATTAGTATGGATTCGTTAAAGTCTAAATTTACATTTATTTTAGATTAGAAAAATAACAGAAATCTCATAGAAAAAAATCGCTTTTTTAGGTACGACTTTTTTTGGGACAGTGGGACGAAACGAGCTAAGTGTGGATTGGGAAATGTTCACGTATCGTCTATTGGTTGATTCTGGGATATATCGATGCTTGCTTTTCTTTATCGATGTTTCCTTTACCGATTTTGAGCTGTGGAGATGGAACTAATCACACAAAGTTAGCACTCGGATATCTAGTAGAGGCCAACGGGGGCTATGAATGTTAATAAATTTGTCTTTGTTTTATATAAATGCGTATGACGGATAAATTTCATTCATCCTAAATGATGGTGATGTCATATGTCAATGCAACAAATGCGTATGAAGCGTTTTTAATGTAAAAAAAATTTGTGCTGCCTATCGCTGGTATGCTATATCTAGCAAGCCTTTGTTTAAAATACTTCAGATACTAACCCTGCCTTGCATGTATATTTTTGAAGCAGCGAAGTTTGTAAAATTGTAGCCTAGTCGGTTTAGAACTGCCAAAGACTTACATCCTCCGAATACCAGACAGCCACATATAATTGTATTACAAAATATTAAGCAATTAGGTACCAAATAGTTAATTTTACTAAAAGGTTAAGCGGTGGCTTCTATAAAAGTCATTTTATTCTGTCTCTGAGCTTTTCCATAATCTTAAGAAATGGCAAGCATTAATCAATAAATAAAACAAAGAATATGATAAACATGAATACCAATAGAATCTATAGGTACTTAATATTATAAAGCTGAAGAGTTTGTTTGTTTGATCGCGCTAATCTCAAGAACTACTGGTCGGAATTGAAAAAATCGTTCACTGTTGGATAGCCCTTTTATCGAGGAATAGGTTATATAACATTACACTACAACCAATAGGAGCGGAGCTGCAATGAGAAATGTTGTAAAAACGGGGAAAATTTACGCAGACGAACTAATATAAGTAAATAAAATGTAACATAACCTATTTAAAAAACAATGTATTTTGCATGTGGCCAAGTGACAAAATGTATCTGGCTCTGTATTAAATAAGAATACATCTCTTTTGTACCTACAGTATAAGCAAATAAAGATTTATTCTATTCAACCTATGGTTCCTGAATCAAGACCGTTACTACGAGTCACCACTGCTCACCGAATTAGAGAGAGATTAGGCGTAGAACCAATGAATAGACGTGCTCTCCGAGGCAAAGGGAGAACTGAGTTTTGCGAATACCAACACGGTCACCGTCTATGGGTTTCTGTGGCGCGGTGGGAGTGTATCCGACTGCTACGCAAGAGGTCGTGGGTTCGATCCTCACCCAGGATAAAACTTTGTGTGTTTATTCTGTATCTGGGTGTTATTTATCTATAAGATGTATGTATTTACAAATATTTAAGTATGTTTATCAGTTGTCTGGTTTCCATAGTACAAGCTCTGCTAAGTTTGGGATCAGACAGCTTTGTGTGAGTTGTCCCAAGATATTATTATTATTAACCTTCATAAGTTCACATTCGTCACTGAGTCTAGAAGCCTCATTTCATTACGACCATAGTCTCAAAAACCTCTATCAAAAATAGGTAATTTATAATCAATTAGCCCAACCGGTATCAAGGTGCGCTCGCGCAACTAATGTGACGTTTTTGTTCCTAGCACGTGGCAAAAGAAAAAAGTAAAAAAACATGACGACTTTCTAGGCAAAAAATGGTCAGGGTAATATGATGTTGAGGAATAATGTCATTTAAGGCTGTAGGGGACTTGGGCTTGCTTTTTGCTTACTGGTCTAAAAAACATATTAAACTTCAAAACCGGCCTATTGCTAGTCAGACTCACACTTTGAGGCAAGGTTCCGTACAAACGTGGGTTCGATCCCCACCCAGGATAAAACTTTGTGTGATGAGCACGATGGTTTATTCTGTGTCTGGGTGTAATTTATCTATAATATGTATGTATTTAGAAATATTTAAGTATGTTTATCGGTTGTCTGGTTCCATAGTACAAGCTCTGCTTAGTTTGGAATCAGATGACGTTGTGTGAGTTGTCCCAAGATTTTATTATTATTATTAAACTTGTAGGTATGTAAATAGATCTTTCACGGGAACCCAACTCTATACTGAAACAGTACTGAAAGATTTACAACGCTATCATAAGTAAATAAATATTCTGCACTATTAAAACAAATAGGCTTAGTAGTTTCGGAGATAAGAGGCGTAGAAAAGTCAGTTTTCTTAAATTTTCTTAAAAATTTCATTTTTTTTTTATTTTAATAATTTTTCTTCAATTTTCTTAAAGTTTCTTTTTTTTTAATTTTCATAAATTTTCTTAAATAACTTTTTGAATAATGGATAAATATACATTTATGATCCTTACAACACACTCCGTTCATTTGATATGTTACACTTAATAAAACTGTATAGTGATACAGTTTGAAAACTATTCCCATTTTCTAATTTAACCCCAAGGTACCTATTCAAAATTCATTTATTTACGTTAGGTGTACATACATACGACCGTGCTTGGGTCACTGAAATTCTTGTGTGTACAAAACTCTACTTAATCGGTCTAGTAGATTTGGAGCAAATTGGCTGTGAGGACGAACAACAGACAGAAACACGAGTGATCCTATACCGGGTTCCGTGTTTTGTTCGGACTTAGAGAACCCTAAAATCCACAACGTTTTTGAAAATAAGTACCAAATTTTTTTCATAAATATAGTTACTATGTTGATCTAAATTCGAATCTGAAGATTCGCGCTTTAACTTGCGACAACGGTTATCGCACTTCAACCTTGTACCTACTTTACCGAACGAAGAGTTGTTATATATCAATATTACACATGTTTGATATGCGAATGTTCGGATTCAAATTTTGATTACTTAGTCTGATCACCCCCTTGCAAGGATTCAACTACCTAAATCGCCACCCTGTACATGGGCTGGATTAGTGCCGGAGGTTTCGTGCTTTCCAATGACAAAGCACGGTCCATCAACGTCTCGGACACGGGCCAGAGACCTTAGACAATGGCATAAACCCATCGACGATTCATGCATAAACCCTAATCGAACAAAATGAGATTCGCGCAGGACGACGTCATTCTATTCCATTGCCATTCTATTCGATTGTCATTCTATCCGATTGCCATTATATCCGATGCCGTTCTATTCGATGGTCATGCTATACGATTGCCATTATATTCGATGGTCATTCTAACCGATTGCCATTATATTCATTTGTTATTCTATGCGGCTCCCCTTCTATTCCATGGCCCTTTCTATTCGAATGGCATTCTTTTTAATTATCATACTATCCGATTGCCATTCTATTCGATTGCCATTCGTTTCGACTGCCACTCTATCAGATTGCCATTCTATTCGATAAGAGTTTATGCCATTTGTCTAGGGGAGTTGATATGTGTGGATAAAGCTTAAATCAAGCAAAAATCCTCAACATTTATATCAAAATCGGTTGACTTTTTATAGTGTTAATTACCTAACATCCTCGTGGGCGGAGTAGCGAAGAACTGCTAGTTAAACATAAATTCATTTTTTCCTCAGAGATCATCTTTATTTCATTAAAACTTGTTATTGGAATTAATAAAAAGGGATTAATAACCTTTCATCAGGGATTATCATAATCAATTTAATCATAATAAAACGGTAGAGTTTGGTATCAATGTTTTAATGAAGCGAATAATTTATTCAATTAAAAGAATTGTGTGATAAATAACTTTTATAAATTATACATAATATCTTTACCTAGATCGAACACCCCCCCCCCTCCCCCTTCAACGTTATGGTTGATTTTGGAGATGTGGAAAAATTCAGAGTAGTAGTGTATACCTATAATTAAATTACATTGCATGGTTTCATACTCTGGTTTTCATCTGCTGCACTTCCTTGCTCGAAGCTATGGGCTAGCTTTAAAAATTAAAGTGTCTTTTAAAACCAAAAAACTAATTTTGGTCACTTTAGGGCCTAGTTGAAAATCAGCGTCAGGTCCTATTTTCAACATAATTAAATAAATACATATATGTACGTGTTTTTTATTTTTATATTAGTAATGTGTTGTTATTTTATGTAGTATGATCTGTCTATTTTGTAATGTGTAAAATGGCATTTATGTCTAAATAAATTATTTCTTAAATTAAAAGAAAAACTATCACAGCTAATTAGGCTTTACAACTTAACAATTAACAGCAGACCAAGTGTGAAGTAACAAAACTTTCGTACAAATTCCATTAAAACTATTTATATAACGTTGTTAGTAGTATGAAACAAAACAACAGAAAACCCACTTCTTATACCGCTTTATTGTATTAGGTGGACGGAACCCTACATTGTGCGTGGCCCTACATGCACTTGCCCGGGTTTCATATTGGTATTAAGCTGGTGAGATAGTTTCTACACCGTGAATTTGCAGTTGTTTTGAAGGCGATCGTTTTTATTAAACTGATATTTTTTATAAACAAGGTTATTGCTATGAAGTTTAAAATGTCCGGCTCCACAACGACTACAAATTCACGGTGTAGTTTTAAGACATCCTATTGTTTTTCCTTCAGTATCGTTATAAGAAATTTTGTGTCAAAAATAGTTCACTAATAGAATGGAGAACGATAAATTACAGTGTTTAAAAGTTATATTTTTCGTTAAATTAATTCTTCAACAAACAGGAACTTTAGTAAATATATTCTGAAGGTTTGTTGAGAAAACACTAATGTATTAATAACTTAAAATTGACTGGTTCACGACCCCTTGTTCATTATTTATTCCCCTACTAACTACCTCTTGAGGATGTTAGGCTTTAGCTCTCTAGAGGTAAGACGGGGCCTGAATCAGCTCATCATAGCCTGTAAAGTTCTGCATAGACAAATCGACGGCCCAGAGCTCCACTCTCTATTCTGTAGGCTAGATACTAGATATCTTCGACACAGTGAGAGTCACCGACCTGAACTGTTTGTGAGGCCGGCATGTAGAACTGTCACCAGAGCAGAGTCCCCCGTATGCTGTAATCGAGAGGTGCTCAACGCCCTACTGTCTGCCAACCCTGAGTGTGATGAGTTTGCTGATGAGTGCGAGAAAATATATATGAGAGAGTCAAGTTCCATGAGAGTTCCATGTTAATTTGTTAAATTTATTAATGTATTTGAATATTTGGTAAATGTTATTTAATGTTTGATATAATTTAATGTTTTTTGTTTAATGTGTTTAATATACATATGTTAATTAACTATAAATAAATAAATTAGCAGCCGGAGGTCGTGGGTTCGATCCCCACCCAGGATAAAACTTTGTGTGATGAGCACGATGGTTTATTCTGTGTCTAAGTATTATTTACCTATACTAATATTATAAAGCTGGACAACTTGTTTGTTTGTTTGAACGTGATAATCTCAGGAACTACGGGTCCAAATTGAAAAAATATTTTACTGTTGGATAGTCCATTTATCGAGGAAGGCTATAGAAGCGAAACAGCAATTAAAAATGTTGCAAAAACAGGAAAAATAGATGCAGACGAAATTGCGCGGGTCGGCTAGTCTAAAATATGTATGTATTTAAAAATAATAATTACGTATGTTTATCAATTATCTGGTTTCCATAGTACAAGCTCTGATTAGTTTGGGATCAGATAGCGTTGTGTAGTGTGTGAGTAGTCCCAAGATATTAGGTAAATTTTCAAAATTGTCTTTTTTTGAGTTTACTTAGTTTAGATTTAGACGTACAACATGTTAATATTATCAATATCTATCATTCAAAGAGTAGGCATGGATGCATAAATCAATATAAGTACTTATAAATGTAGATGACTTGCACCGTTTTACTGTTCGACCGTGCGGTATGTAAATAAAAACACGTTCGGATGCGACCTTTAAACGTCACCAACTTATCTATTTAGACACGCCTTTTTATAAAACGCATGTACTAAAGTATATCTGTCTCGCTTTAAGCAATGAGATCTGGGGCGTCTGTCTCTTTTTCGCAGAATAGATACGACGGAATTGAATAAAGTCGTAAAGCTCTTAGTTTGTGTTGTCAATTTGGGCTTTAAAATAACTGTAATCGTTGTTTTTGTATAGTTTTCCGAGTAAAATTATGAAATAGTGTTAATATTTTAATGTGATATGGTAAATAAGAGTGTAATTTAGTTATAATTTTTTTTTTTTTTTTTTTTTAATAAATGACAACTCCCGCAGTAGGGTACAAGCCCTATGTCGCGGGGAACTTTACAAACATGCAAGTCACGGACACAAAGTACACCCAGACTAGGAACAACAATTTGTGGATCACACAAAGTGGTGTCCCGTGTGGGAATCGAACCCACGACCTCTTGAGTAGCAGTCGGACACACTCCCACCGCGCCACAGAGGCAGTCGAATAATGTATCAGTTTCTTTTACTTTTTGTTCAACGTGTTTGGGGTTTTTAGTACCACGTTTGGAACATACTTATCTGCATGAGTGACCTCATTTTAACTCTATGTATATGTATCTACTCTCAATTCCAGTAAAAACATACAAGGTTACTTTTGGCATAGTGCAAAACTCAGACACCCCAACAAGATTTTTACTTCAAAAGTCATATAAAAAAAAAAGAAATTTAAAATACTTTTACTTAGAAAACTTGCAGTGTTATAAGCCATTCAAGTTGTTTTTGTTCTTCGCGCTATCGTGCTCATTGCGTACGTAATACATACAAGGTTATTATTAAAAAATAAGTGATGATCACATTTCACATAAATAAATAAAATAAAATAAAAATGATTTATTGTTCAAAAAATTACAAATAGATAGTAATAAAGCCCTGGATCTCACACTAGGATTCCCTGTGTCGTGAGATCCAGTCTCTTTCATACCTAGTAGGTATATTGTTACAATATTGTATGTAATGTTTTAATTTGAGTAACATAAATATTAATGTATTAAATTTGAACATCATATTTGGATTGTAAGAATGAATAACGAATTAATTGATGATTAATTAATTAATTAATTGAAAAATATAACATGGTCCAAAATCTACACCACTGGATTGTGTTACTGATTCTGAGCAAACTACTTTCAGGTTTGCACTATACCAAGAATAACGTTGTATTATTGTGTTATAAATCTTATTAACAAAAAGGTTTTTTAAAGTAAGTAAGTATTTTAATGGAGATAGCTTATTAGGAAATTACATTAACATAAGCTCATTTTGAAACAGTTTGATATTCCTCAATAATTCATAACTTTTTTTGTGGCATTGTTTTTTCTCCGCCTCAATGAATACCTACTATGTAAACTAGTCATGTCGATAGAATTGACATAACATAACTTATGAAAATTGTTGTAAGTAAGTATTTGCAGGTACCTACACCTTCTTTTTTAAATGAATAATGATGATCGAATGAAAAAAATATTTCAGTTGTTTTTCTTATACATTCCTATACTATGTTTGGGTTTAAGTTTGAAAAGAGTTAAAAAGGTGAAACTTAAAAAAAACTATATTTTGATATTTTTGGACTAAAACTTAATAAGATACAGTTAGATCAACGTAACTCGGCCGGATTATAGTTAGGTTCAATTCATTTTCGCACATGCCATAGAGATGCGACCCTAAAATTACTTACGAAAACGTATTTAATCGAATAAAAATACTAACAAAATTTTAATTCAACAATATAAAAATACTATTGATACGCGTTCATAAAAAAAAAAATTTAGAACAGTTACAGTAAATACTAAAGAAAGTTTGAAAAACAATTTCTTTACAGAAATAATCACAAAAAAAAACATGAGTTAGTAATACTAATTATGACTATGTAATGCGTAATCGCAACTCTTAATTCTCTTGGTTTAGTTACCGCCCTCGCCCCCGCTTCCTGTCACCATTTACTTCCAAAAAATGCATCTGCGCAACCACTTGTCGCCAACTTCAATCCGGTCGAGTTACGTTGATCCAGCTGTACCAATCATCACGAACGAAGCATAAATATTGTTAACAATTTTTAACATAGTCGAAATTGCGCATCAATAGTTGCGGTTAAACATCCTGCGGTTTTCCAAAATTTTGCAAATGTTATAAGGAAACCAAAAATTAATAAGGGTAATAAAACAAGTAAAGTTTTCCAGGTGTAAGCAATTAATGCACCAAAGTGTTTGGTGCAGTCGAGCGGGCTCTATCTCGGGAACAATCTGAGTTGCGGCCACCCTTAAATTATAGGGGAATTACTGGACATTGCTTAAGGAGAGCACGAAAACTGTCGACTTCAGTCATTTTACCTTTAGGTGCTATCCTCTTTGTTACCTGACTGCGTTAGGCGAAGGAGGCGTTTTAATAAGTTTACCGGGATTTATTGCTCTCCCCAGACGGTTGCTTTGTGTACTGAATTTTTGTATTGTATTGTATTTACTATAAACTAAATGCATCCTCCGTCGTAAGCATGTTACGTGCCCCCCCGAATCAAATCCTGGATTAGTCCCTGCACATATACTTATTATAACCTTCTCTACAAATACAAATTTCTTTCTCGTCTATCTATAGTACTACCTACCTATATATTTTCTAAAAAAATATATATTATGCTCTCTGTATATTTATTTGTAATAGCATAATTAATACCTACCTGTTCATAGAAAACACATAAAGCCGCTTATTTTAATTACTTAACAACATTCACCTTCCAATGTTACCTTATCTAATACAGGGTTCCCTGCCCCAGTATTAGATAAGGTAACAGGGGTGATAAATCGATCTAGCTATCGATAAGCAGAAGAGCACCGAATTATTTTTCTCTTATGATTTAATTTTTTTATTTATGTTTTTTTAATAATTGTATTTATACTCGTATTTCATCAGTAAAACATGATATGCCAAAAAAAAATTCGGTCATCCACATTGACGTATAGACCAGGACCGCGCCATCCCTTGCAATTAAAAAGTGCATATTGACTGCTAAGCGTGAAAGAGAGAAAAAACTCGTGCGGCCTTTGACAGGAATTATCCACAACGTAGCGCTGTCTCTTTCTAGAGAGTGGTCTGTTTTGTGATGTTATGACGCAGTCTTGGTCTCAATGTTAATGGTCACCCAGGTAGGTAATGTTTTTAATAATTAAAATCAATTTTTATTACTCTTTACTTAATACAATGACTTATTTCTAGTTGTCTTAGGTACCTACTATAAATGTTGATAAACTTTCGCGATTTGTACACATTACAAAATTATAAATACTACGGGTCTTAATCGCGTGAATAATTTAAAGCAAAATACCTTGTTTATTTCTCGAGGTTTCGACCGCATTTCAACGGCCGTGGTCACGGGTAGACCTACAAATATATTTTTACCGCAGTCCCTAGTTTTAGCAGTCAGAAGGACACGTAAAATTTGAAACGTACTCACACGCATCTGCCTTCCGTCTTCGAGTGGTAATTACTTACAAATAACAACAAGATATGACCGTTTTAACAACTCTCCTTACGCAATACGACACACGGCATTAACGCCAAAATAATAAACTAAATGAGTTATTCTTTGAAAGACACTTTCGAGCAGATGCGAAATAATTGTCTGTGCTAGCGCCCTGTGGTCCAAATTCGACTTTAATCATTTTTTTAAAAGTTGAAAGTTTATTGCTGTTCTTTTATCATAGAGTAAACCTACCTATTTTATTGGGGGGGGGGGAGCACACGGAGTAAATGACAGCGCCAGATCTAACGTCTTTACGACGGGAGGGAGGGTGCATTACGTTTTACCCGAACGGGGGGGTGCCCCCCTGGATCCGCCTATGAACCTGCCTAGTCCTACATACTGACCTCTCTATAGTAGTAGTACGCACGACTGGCTACCTTCGGCCGTAGAAGCCGTAGAAAGCGACAGCAATTTCAAATATAGAATCGAATTACCGTCCTCTGAACTTTTTTGACACTTATGACAAATGACCGTTGTCCCTTTGATTTGTCAAACTACTGTCTTCAAATGTCATAATCAAATGAAAGTTGCTGTTGTCGATGATAGCTTGACCAGCGTACTTACCTACTATATAGGTCAGTGCCAGAGTCAGTCAGAGTATACCTATTTATAGCACCCTAAAGGCTGCGACTATGGCTGGTCAATATGGCAATCGGGATATTATGAAGAAAGACGGGGTAATAAGAAGATCAAGACGGTAGGTAGGTATTTTATATTTAATCATTCCTTACTAGTACTTAGACCAATATTTAAGCACATATAGTTTTTACCTTTGTTGTAAGTAGATGCTTTATGTTGTACCCACTAAGGCTGACTTTAGTTTATCTTATATTGCACCATTTTAATGCTTAATTCTTATTATTTGTATCAGTCCTTTGACAGCACTTTACCCCCATATATAGTATAAACATTCAAACATTGTAAAAAATGCAATTGGAAAATAGTGGCCGCGAGTTTTTATTGCCAGGTTCACAAGTGTTGTTTTGCATCCCAAGTGAATAAAGAACTTTGAACTTTAAATTTTGGCACGCATCCTACACTCGCGCAGCGCCCATTAAGTTTTAGACGGTTTGCCCACTGCCCTGCACTACGCATTGTATATGTATACCTACGCATGTATAAGTATACCTACTACTGCAGGGTCCGTGGGGACGAAAACGCACGCATGCTTGCAGGGTTGAAGACCTGCATCATTGTGCCGATTCTTCGCACCGACGTGCGAAGGCGCATGTTTCTCTGCATCTCGGCGGTGAGCATCAACACTGCGCGTGAATGCATCTTCTGTGTGTTGCACTATGTGTGTTTTTAAAACAAAGAGATATACTTACAAGCAACGTAAATAACGTAACTTGAATCTAATTTATGTTCTTTATATTAAAAATGAAGTAAGTGTGTTTTGTGGTTTATTGGTACACTGACCCGCGCAACTTCGTCTGCGTCAATTTTCCCTGTTTCGCGACATGTTTCATTGATGCTCTGCTCCTAATAATCGTAGCGTGATGTTATAGAATCTATCGCCTTCCTCGATTAATGAGCAATCTAACACTAAAAGATTTTTTAAATTCAAACTAGAAGCTACTGAGATTATCGCGTTCAACCGAACAAACAAACTTTAGAGCTTTATGATAATAAGTACCTACCTATAACCCTCAGACGCGCGACCTGCAGGGTCCTCATTCACGACCTTAATTCCGTGTCCGTGACAAGCCTGTGAGAAACCAAGCGACAATCCAAGCCAACGACAACACGAGAATCAGGGATCCACTACTGATTAGTTGTCTAATAGATAGAATAAATGGATAGTTCTAATTATATTCAAGTTATCCATATATTCGTAGCCTAGCTTAAAAACGCATCATATAAAATGATATTAGATATATTTCGGGACTTAATCGCGGGAATTATTTAAAGGTACGAATCTTTTATTTACCCGACGTTTCGATCGAATTGCACCGATCGTGGTCGTCGTGTAAATAATAGGTTCGTACCTTTAAGTAATTCACGCGATTAAATCCCGAAATATATCTAATATGTCTTAGCTTACAAAGCATGCAAATCTAAAAAAGTTGAATGTTTATTTTCAAGAAATTCTTTTATACAATAGAAATTATTTTTGTTAAATCATTCGTACAATTTAATGTTGAACTGCCTCAGATTCAACATTTTCAAATTATAATAATAATATCTTGGGACAACTCACACAACGCTATCTGATACCAAACTAAGCAGAGCTTGTACTATGGAAATCAAACAACTGATAAACATACTTATATATTTCTATATACATACATATTATAAATAAATAACACTCAGACACAAAATAAACCATCGTGCTCATCACACAAAGTTTTATCCTGGGTCCCCACCCAGGATAAAACTTTCGATCGAACTCGTAGCAGTCGGATACACTCCCACAGCGCCACAGCCTGTCATTAATTGGTAACTGATTAAATGTTCTTACACACGTAGCTAAACAATTAATATTATATTTGGTGCTCTTAGGAACATCGTTTAGCACAAGTCTCTGTTGGTCTCGTCTATTTCATGGCACGTGAAGAACAGGTACGTATTTCTATATGATTTAGTAACAGACACGCTAAGTTGAGAGATTTAATAAAATCTGTGAACACAGTACAAGTGATTGCAGGGAGCATGAAGCATGTCTATGCGTGAGTAACGAGAAATGCTGCGTGACGAGACAGTGCGCGTGTTTGCGCACTGTGACCGATGTCACTGTGTCCTGTCGACAGTGGGACCAGGCAGAGGCGACAGCGAGAAACGTAAATATATGTAACAAATACAAATATTTTGAGGTGATAACGTTTTATAAATCGATGACCGGGTGCGCGCACCAAAAAGTGTCACAGTCACTTTCCGCCTGCTGATAGGTTTATCACGTAAAATTATCGTCCGTAAGCTGACTTTACCGACAACCTTTTTCCGTAGCCAAAATGGCAAAACGGAACCCTTATAGTTTCGCCATGTCAGTCTGTCAGTCCGTCCGTCCGCAGCTTTTCTCAGAGACTGTTAGTGCTAGAAGGCTGTAATTTTGCATGGGTACACATATTACTTCGCCAACAAAGTGAAAGAATAAAATCTTTTATTTTTTTAGGGTACCACTCCTATATGTAAAGTGGGGGTGTGATTTTTTTTCTCACCTACCCTAATGTGTGAGGTATCGTTACATAGGTCTTTTAAAAACGTTTAGAGGTTGGGCAAACCATTTCTAGATTTAGGGACCCGTTAGTAAAATATTAAGATTTAAAGTGAAAATTTTTGTTAGAGTCCCAGTCAGCTAAATGGTTGATATTGGGTAGGTATATGAAAAAAATCACGATAGTAGTATATATAGAGAAATTAAAAGGTAAACTATCACAGTTAAGAAGGCTTTACAAGTTTACGAGTAACAGCTGATCAAATGAGAAGTAACAAAATTCCGTACAAATTCCATTGATCCATTGATTTTTCTGCACACAACAAACTGAATTTTCAGTAGCAAGCAACTACTGAGTAGATGTTCTCACTGGAGGACACACTCGACATGTCACTACAAAATTTTCCACAAATCTGCTAATAGTACTGAAACTGATTGCAGATGCATAAAAACAAGAAGAAAAAAAAATCCATTGAAAATGATTATTAAGTAGGTATAACGTTGTAAGTATGGAACCAAAACAAAAGAAAACCTACTTTATAAGCCGCATTATTCGAATGGATGGGGGGGGGAGGGTGACTACGGAAGATCTTTAAATTTCATCCACATTCCAGGAGTGCCAGCAGAAGTGAAAACTTGAACATTTTATTACATATGATGAAATTTGAATAATATTTTTCGATCTTACTGACATAATAATAAATAAAATATGAAATAATAAATGACCAATCAAACAACCAAAATCAAAAATAAAAAAGGAAAAAAAATAATCGTTAGGTACTCAGACTCGAACTGGGGTCTTCTGGTTTCTGGACCGCTCGCTTTCCCCCCTGAGCTATAATAACATTGTAGATGGTGGCGAAATTTACCTTTATATTCTAATGATATTGTATCAGTTTTTTATTGCTCTTCCTCCGTCTTACGAATTTTCCATCAGCTCGATTTTTTCTTCTTTAAGTTCATCTAGTAGATGATGATAAGAAATTTAAGGATATGTCCTAATATTAATCCGTAAAATAATCTTGAAGTTACGGAAAAATGCAAAACCGGTTTCGTAATGACATAGTTATTTTGTCGTGCGCTCCTGCGCACTGTGAAGTAATGATTGTGTGCGGGCTAAATGAATAATTTGCTTCGGCGTATTGCCGCCATAAAGCTACTGAAGATATGAAAATAGAACGCGTTTCTCTTGTCACTTGCTCTATACGCAACTGATAGAGGCGTACCCCCCGTTGTTTTCGCAAATAATATCCTACAACATCCTCGCAAATTTTCGTGTTTATAATGTTTGAGTTTTGTATTATATATATAATTCTATTGTACGTGTGTATTTCACTGAACTCCTCCTAAACGGCTGGACCGATTTTGACGATATTTTTGTGTGTGTTCCAGTGGATTCGAGAATGGCTTAGATTCATAAAAAATAGGCGGTACGAAGTTCGCCGAGACAGCTAGTATATTATAAGAATCACTGTGCTTTATAAAAACTGAACTAGATAATTCAGGTTTTTTTATACGACTCCCGCATTAGGGTACAAGCCCTGTGTTGCGGGAGACTTGACAAACATACAAGTCACGGACACAAAGTACACCCAGACTTGGAACAACAATTTGTGGATCACACAAAGTGGTGTTCCGTGTGGGAATCGAACCCACGACGTCTTGCGTAGCAGTGGGACACACTCCCACCGCGCCACAGAGGCAGTCATGTGATTTGTATGGGAATCATTCAATTTTGAGATAATAATATTTTTTTTTAACGTTTCTACTACTTCTTACTTACACATACACATCAAACCATATCATCATATGGGTAAAATATAATGTTTATGTGTCTTGGTAAGTGTGCCCAACAGTGTGACATCTCCCACTGTTGGGCACGGGTCTCCCCTGTAGAACCTATTATTATAGATCCTGCGGCAATTGCTATAAATCACCACGTTTGGCGATCGAGTTGACGATCGCAGTAAGGCTTTATAGTACTCAGAGGATGCTGCTGCCCGTCCTCCAGTGTGAAAATCCCTTTGTCGCCTTAGATTGAGTTGGGGTAGTACAATTCCTATAACATTTAATGCCTTTTAAAAAATAATTAATCACTTTTTACAGAACTTAACAAAATAAATCCTGTAATTTTTGACGTGTGATAATGTTATTATAATATATATTACGGGTCTTAATCGCGTGAATAAAAGGTAAAATACCTTGTTTATTGCCCGATGTTTCGACCGTATTGTAACGGCCGTGGTCACGCGTAGACTTTTCTACCCTACCTTAAATTATTCACGCGATTAAGACCCGTAATATATATTTTCATAATGTGTACAAATCGCGAAAGTTTATCAAAATTTATGTGGTAACGTTTTATAAATCGATGACGTTATCACCCATTTTCACCCAATCGACCAAAAAACCCCTTTACCCATTTTTCCCATCTATATATTCAGAAGCGGCGGTAGCCTAATGGCTAAGGCATCGGTCTCGCAATCGTGAGGTCGCAGGTTCGAATCCAACCCATTAAACTACCGATGTGAACCCACTCCTAACACAGCCTTTGAGCTTAGCTGGAGGGGTTAACAAGATTGCTAGTAATATGGGACTCAATTCCACATTGCTAGTTATCTTTTTTTTTTAAATAATAAAATATAAATACCTATATACATTTTTTTTTTGTCTGTGTTCCAGTGGATTCAAGAATGGTTTACATTCACAAAAAATAAATACGGGGCGTTACGAAGTTCGCCGGGACAGCTAGTTCACAATAAAATTTTAAATTCAAATATCAACTAAATTCATATAAAACATCTCCCTTTAAATTAGTACCAAACGTTTCACACAACATATACATCTCCACAGTGCCTACCTACCTATGTATATGCAGTATTATCTATTTAACACTCTTTAGCTCTCCGCCCCGCGGAATACCAGACATTCACTAAACACCTAAAAACATCACCAAAACACCTTTATTACTAACTGCATAAAGCTCAAAATCGTCTGTAATATCTTATTAATCCGTTACAAACGTCGTCCAGTTTTATAAGAGCTTTGTAAGCTTAACATCTGCGTCTTTGGTTTTGGAGATTGGTTGGCTTGAGAGGGGTGTGGGAGGTCTGAGTTGAGTGGTCGTTCTAGTAGGTATGAGGGAAGTGTGAAGAAGCTAAGAGGTGTATCCCCACTGTTCCGTTCCGCGGTAGGCGGGGCCATGGATACGGTCTGGCCGTTACAAGCGCTCCACGCATCGCGCAGAGCTTACGCGCAAAGCTTGGAACGGAACGCACGCTTTTGAATTCGGAAGCGATTCTTTTTTCAAGTGTTTTGACTTTTTAAATTGAGTGATTGTTTCGGAGTTCTAATTTCGAATTGAGTTTTTTTTTTATTAAGTGTAGACTAAGGAAACATTTTATTTGGACTTTTGTATTAGATTAGTTTAGTGTATTAAACTATTTGTTTGAATAATGGACTTTTATCCTGTCTTAAAGATTTGAAACTGCCTATTTAGAATTGAGGTGAGTATCTATTTATAATTTAATATTAATATTATGGGTTATGTCCTTTGTTCTAAAATAATGTGTTAATTAAATTACTTTTTGTGTTTAAGTTTTCATATGTTTTAATTGCTACTTCAATGATGTATTTCATTTTTATTAGCAGTCTTGTAATAAATTATTATCATTAAATACTTAATACCAAATTGTATAATTACTTCAAGAAACAGCTTGAGATATCCAAATAAACACCTTTATTTGCAAATTAGGTACAGTTTAATATAAATTATTGCAGTAAATAATAAGTTATTAAAAATATAATTTGACCAATCTTCGAGTGCGAATAAATTATATTAATACGAAACAAAGTAGGAATAAGTTTTATATTATAATATTTCAACAACCAAAAACGATTTCAGCAATAATTCCAAATTCCTAAATGCCATTTCGGTTCTACAAGAATGTAAGAACAAAGATTACTCAAGACTATACTAAAATACTCCTAATATTAATAAATATAATCAGTTTAATCTACTTTTAAAAGCATATTTTTCTAAATTTCAAAATGACAAATGCATCCTCTTTAGTTATCAAGAAAAGACATCAACGCGCGCTCTTTATACCGCATTTGATTAGATTTGTAGGCAGATAAGCAAATTAACTGCTTTTTGTAACAAATTAAAGGTTTATATATAAAAATATATGTTATATTTCTTTGTGTTACTTTGAAATGAAGATCTGTTTGCAAAGACTTGAGGAACTTAGTTTCTAAGCGACACATTACACTATCTTATTGACAGAACAGATATAACTTTGCCAATTATATTATTTAGGAGTAAAATATAGATAAATTGTTTTCTTCCTTGTGAAAATATATGATATAGTTACATAATAAGTCAACACAATAAACGGCAGAAATCGGTTACAAAATAATAGTAATAAATAGCTTCGGACAACTGATACACTTACATCTGTTCCCAAACTAGGACTGATGTGAGTGAATGGCAAGGAGATAACTGATAAGCATAGATATATATTTCTAAATACATGATTATTATAAATAGATTACCCAGACACATAATTAATAATCGTGCTCATCACAAAATGATTAAAGTAAATCAAACCCACGACCTCTGGCTTAGCAGTCAGGGTCTATAGACCAATCAGCCAATCATCAGCTATCGGCTCAAAAATCAGCAAGAAACTAGCCCTTTTTATTAAATTTCAGAAATGGATACCTATTGTACATCAATAGAATTACATCTCCAAAAAACTAAAATAACTAAACAAAATAATCCAACTCTGTTCTTCAGGATACAGTTGGATTGAAGAAAGAAAGAAAAAGAAATAAAAAAAAAATATTTTTAATTAAGCAGGAAAAAAATTAATATGTACATGGACATGAGAAAACAAAGTAATTAAAAACAATTTGACAACAATATATAAGTTATAAACAGTTTTAACGCTGAAAATTAGGAGCTAGTTCAGCATATAGCCCGTGGATAGGTTTGATAACAATGTATACGAGTATTGTGTTTTATTAAAAAAAAAAACTTGTAGGTACATCAACTTCATCTTAATAATTACACCCACAACAAAATTAATAGTTTACCATATCGATCAAGCCGTTATTGTAAAATTCATTATATATAATGAAATATTAATTATTATCAAAATTGTAAAAATTAAAGTCTTCATACATTCTAATTTATATTATCACAGTAATGAATGCAACTCCAATGTCTCATAATGAACCTTAAAACAGACTCAGGCCTCCTCTCTGACGAGCCGTGATGAAATCCAACACCAAGGTTCATTACTGCTATGTCAGTATACTTCAGTTAATCAATCAGCCTGTGTCGGTCCACTGCTGGACATAGGCCTCTCCTAACTTACGCCACAACACCCGGTCTTCCGCCTTCCGCATCCAATTTATCCCAGCGACCGAGCAAGTAGTTTATACATTCTAATTTAATCGTTTGCGATGAATTCAAAGATGCGACGCTCATTTATCAATATTAAGATAAAAATCAACGCGATGCAACAAAGTTTCGAGGACAGGAAAAATATATCATCTCCAGTAACATTAAAACTAAATATAATATGACACACCAACATTCAGTTGGTTTCTTTTACCATAATTTTATAAAAAAATATATATTCTACAAGTTTTTGTTTACGGTTTCATGACGACAAATGTTTCTTAATTACCGCTCATTTTTATTAAACGTTTAATATTACACTTGGTCTACAAAATGAAAAATGATGAATATTCGTTGGAATGGAAAAGTTACAAAATAGAACGAGTAAAATAGGACATCAGTTTCTAAACTTTATCACAATTAAAATATTCTAAAGAACAAAATGTTGAGAGCGACGGGAAAAAACTGCACCCGGGGGCAATTTAAATGATATGCTGTCCAACAGTAAGTAAATTATACAAAAACACTATCGAAATTGCCGTGTTTTCCGGAGGTAACTTTTCCGAAAAGTATTTATTCGGAAAAACCAAAATAAATACTTCATATGAAACTTAGAACCTGGCAAATAATCAACACAACACAAATCAGTATACTCGAGCAAACCATTCTCAAATTAATTATGTTACATCTACAAAAATCAAAATTATTTGAGAATGGACGACAAATACCGAATAAGTGAAAACTTAAAAGTAATCTAAAATGATAAAATCATATAATAGTCAAAGTGTTCATCTTAAATAAGTTTAAAATATCACTGCTTTCCCACGTTATATTAACCGAATAATTTTATATGCAAATTAATGTTTTACTAGTTTTTTTTTACCAAAACTCAACATTAACAACCGTACTTTTCCACCTAGATACAACAAACTTCATATTGATCTTATTAATATAATAAATTTGAAAGTTGCAACATTTTTCATTGATGTTCCACTCCTATTGGTTATATTGCCTTCCTCGATAAATGGGCTATCTAACACTAAAAGAATTTTCAATACAAACCTGTAGTTCCCGATATTTTTTTTAAAAAAAGATACCTAGCAATATGGGTTTGTGGGTCCTGCATTACTAGCAATCCTGTTAACCCCTCCACCTAAGCTCAATGGTTTGTGTTCACGTCATATTATTGCGTTCAACCAAACAAACAAACCATTCAGCTTTATAATATTAGACTAGGCCCGTACTGCGATAAATCTATCTTTTTTCAAAATTCTGTAATTCATGAAAGCTTATGTGAATTGAAATATCGTTTCCTGAAAATAAAAACCGTGTAGTAAAATTTCTTGATGCGGGAAACTAGCTGCTTCAGGGTAGCTGCAGCGACAAAAGGATGGTTTGTTGTATCAGTACCTGGGAACTATCTTGAGAATAAAAAGTAGTCCTAAAATAAACAATCCAGTACAGCGTTACTTTAATTTTCCAGAAATACGATAGTAACTATGACAACAAAAGATGTGGGGTGACTTGAAATTGTTCCAAATGCATTAAAGAAACCGATTAACATTAAGTAATCGAAAATAAATTCAAATTTATGAGCATGCATGGTTTTGTAAAAAAACTGACCAGGAAAATGAAAAATCACGCCGCGTTGCGAAACTAATGGAACTAACTACTACTATTAATCGAACTACTACTAATATCTAATACTTATAGAACTAGCAACTATAATGTCTACTTTGACTTTAACTTCTATGTAAGTTCGTAAACTTACTTATTTGTACACATTATAGAATTTTATAAGTTACGGGTCTTATTCGCGTAAATATTTTATTTTTGGGGCCTCCTCTATGACGAGCCGTAATGAAATCCAGCACCCTGGTTCATTACAGTTGTGCTAGTATACTTCAGTCAATCAATCAACCTCTATCGGTCCACTGCTGGACATAGACCTCTCCTAACTTACGCCACAACATCAGGGGGTCAATTCGCGTATTTAAAGCAGTGCAATTGCATTTCAGTTGCAGATAAGTTTCGATTAAAACGGCCATTTTTTGTATTCTAGTAACTTTGGGATCGATCTCAAATACGCTTGCGTCAAGTATGCGTCTCGAGAGCGCAATAACAATATTCTAGTACGGTGCGCAAGCGTTTTTGAGATCGATCCCAAAGTTACAAGAATACGATAATGGCCGTTTTAATCGAAACTTAACTGCAACTGCACTGTTTTAAATACGTGAATTGACCTGCAGGTCCTCTGCCTTCCGCATCCAATTTATCCCAACGACGGTTCGCCTCACAAAGCCAATATGGTTTATGGATACCGAGATTATTCCGTAGCAAGAGAACTGTTTAAAAAATCAGACTCGATTATGACTCACAAATAACAGTACCGGTGAGATTGAACATTCTATATTTACGTAAAGAATAAAAACTTGTATGTATGTCTGTACCGTCACGGTGTCACACAGCGTGAGACTGTAGACATTGTCTATTACAAGAGATTGTTATACACTTTTATAAGCGTAAGTCGCGCTTTTAATGTTTAACTAATGTGATGGCGTAAGGTATAAGCGATAGCGAGCAATGGAATACAGCGTAACGCTCATGCTTCTCAAGTTATCGGTTAGGCCATTGCCTATAATGGTAACAAGCGGATTAACTTACCTTTTGACTCAGCAGCGCCTGAGCAACGTCATCACAGTCGGTCTACAGAATGGGATACAGATACAAATGGATTTCACTCAGGTCGTCATAAAACGTTTCATCTTACAAACTCACCCGATGATACATTTGTGAATCGACTACACCCGATGCAGAAAACGAGTCAGATCTGCGGCCCTAAAGTCAGACATTGATATTTTCACAATAATAATACTATAAGTATTTGAATAATTTATTTACTACAAATCGGTGGCGGAGGGTCCTAAGAACATCATTCTATTCGATTTCCCTTTGAATTCTACTTAGTTATTTATTATTGTAGGTACAGAATCCGTGTCCAACAAGACACATTTGTATCGGGTTACCTCAGGAAAATTTTAACATTTCGCCTCTGCAAACTTGTGATTCTAATTCCGCTAATATCTATTAACATAGGCCACACATTAAAAAGCCGCGCTAACTTTGATCTAACCGCTGTTTAATTCGAAGTGGATATACGCGAATTTATCTTTGCATGCTTTGATATTCAACAATGTTCCCACCGATGAAATCGTACATAATTATCTGCTATTACTGTATTAAGCCTTTCATATCATAAACAACTTTGATTTTATGACTCATTTACTTAGTTTTACGACATAGCGGGGTTGGTTTAACCGCTTATTGCTAGTAATTATTACAGAACTGTTACGCTTATATACATATTGTGTTGTAGGGGTATCTTATACCCCGTGTTATATAATACTAGCTTTCGCCCGCGGCTCCGCCCTCGTGGATGTCGGTTATCACGATAAAAAGTATCCTATGTCCTTCCCCGGGACAAAAACTATCTCCATACCAAATTTCATCTAGATCGGTTTATCTGTTTGAGCGTGAAAGCGTAACAGACAGACAGACAGAGTTACTTTCACATTTATAATATTAGTATGTAAGTATGTATAATACCTTGGGACAACTCACACAACGCTATCAGATCCCAAACTAAGCAAAGCTTGTACTATGGAAACCAGACAACTGATAAACATACTTAAATATTTCTAAATACATGCATACATATATATACTAATATTATAAAACTGAAGAGATTGCTTGTTTAAACGCGATAATCTCAGAAACCGAATTGAAAAAATCTTTTACCGTTGGATAGCCCATTTATTGAGGAAGCAGCAATGAAAAATGATACAAAAAACGGAAAAAAGGAACGTAGACGAGGAGGTCAGCTAGCTGTATATATAAAAAATGAAACTCGCAAACGGCTCTAGGGATTTTCATGAAATTTAGTATGAAAAGGGGGTATTTGGGGGAGAAAAATCTATCTAGCTAGGTTACATTACATAGAATACGTCGTTTAAACTCCAGGTAATTTTATATTAAAGAAGCATTGATCGTGTAAGTTATGTACACTAGAGCTTGGAGTAGAGCCTTGATAAATCCCAAAATAAAAACATAATGGTATTAATTTATTTTATCACATCGCATTACATATCTATCATGTCAACATTTTAAAAAGTATAGTCTAAGTCTAGTATTTGTGGGTATTAAAGACTTCGATGTTACTTATGGAAAAAAGATCGCGAGTAAGAAGATTTGATTATGATTTGTGCAGTGAAATTGAAACCATTTTGATAATTTTAATCCTATATTTTAAATCGGGCAAGAAAGTGAATCAGTACCTATTCAAAATGTTGATAAACTTTCACGATTTGTACACATTTTGAAAATATATATATATTACAAGTCTTAATCGCGTGAATAATTTAAGGTAAAATACCTTGCGGCAATAAACACGACGTTTCGACCGTATTTCAACGGCCGTATTGCAGCTTCACGGGTAGACTGGTTCAGCTCAGAGACTGAAATATTTAGCACTTATTTTGTAACACTGATGCATCAGTTCGTGGCACAACAATCAAAGATGGCACTCCTCGGTCGCGTGTTCTCCACACCACATCGACATAACAAGCCGATAATAAGCATCTCGCACTTTTAACACCCAATCTTCGCACTTTCAACGCAGAACGCCCTGTAATTCTGCACAATTAGAGCCAAATATGAAGTAAAACACCCTAAATGATCCCACGTTCATTGGCATTAAGGATTCTTACACGAAATTTGACGAAAGTAAGAGCATTTTGGTATACACGACAAACTTAATTCACACCTGAGAAAATTACGTTTTAGAGGCTTGCGTTTGTAGAAAATTGTTCGAAAGGTACAGAGTTATGTTTGTCTGAATTGGCTTCAGGCAAATGCCGTCGGCTATTCGGCGGGTGTCAACTGACAAGAATGATTGTCAAATTGCGAAAACCTTCTAAATCACGGTATTAAGCACTTACTAAGTGTTGGTTTGTAACGAATTACTGCGAGAAGCTGCAGGCGTTTCAACGCTTCGGACGCGAAAGTATATATCTTACAGTTATTAAGTAGGTAATATTAAAACCTAACAGCTGGTGTAAGCTATCTTTTTGACTGTGGAGTATTATTACGAGCAATTTGCGCTTAATATGATTAAATGATAATCATGGCGCGCGAAGGTATCAATTCATTCATTCACGCGACTTGACTGATTTTGAAAGATCAAAGTAAGTAGGCGACTTGTTTTTTTTTAATTTCCAGTAGAGAATATCAGTAGTGTCGCCCAAAACTTGCGAAAACTTAATCCGTGACAACAATTTCACTATCTTCGACTGCTAGACTTTTAAGGACGACTCCCGCAGTAGGGTAGAAACCCTGTGTTACGTGGGATTTTACAAACATACAAGTCACGGACATAAAATACACTCGGAACAACAATTTGTGGATAACACAAAATGGTATCCCGTGTGGGAATCGAACACACGACGCCACAGAGGCAGTCTTTAATATGCCTTTAGTTTTAAGGAGACAGAACCTTTTCACTTACTTTAAAGTAAATCTAATAATTCTAATAATACCTCACTCATCTTAATCAGTTAAAAAGTTTAAAGTTATGATCAAACAGAAAATTTCACAGCACAAATGCATTCAAGAACTAATACTAATACGAATCTGTACTAATATTATAAAGCTGAAGAGTTTGCTTGTTTGAACGCGGTAATCTCAGGAGCTACAGATCCGAACTGAAAAAATCTTTTATTTTTGGTTAGCTCATTTATCGAGGAAGGCTATAGGCTATATAACATCACGCTACGACCAACAGGAGCGGAGCAGCAATGTGAAATGTTGCAAATACGGAGAAAATTTACGCAGACGAAATTGCGCAGGGCTGCTAGTAAAAGATATAACAATAGGGACACATCATAGACACCGTTAAGGCTTTAACGAACGTATTGACAGCTCAACAAACAAGTTTGACAGTTGAACCACGACTGTTGTCGTATGATTGGCAGTTAGAGCAGTTATATACTCCCACGCGTAAGAGGAGATCAATTTAAATGATGAAACGGTTGAACTTAAAATACATAGGCTGTTTTAGTGGTAACCATCGCAGTATCAGCAATTCTTCCGTGAAATAGTAATGCTAACACTATACTGTGGTACTGTTGAAAGGCACTGTAGTAAGAGTATTTGCTGGGTAAATGAGACTTACGAACTAATCTATACTAATATTATAAAGCTGAAGAGTTTGTTTGTTTGTTTGAACGCGGTAATCTCAGGAACTACTGGTCCAAATTGTTTTTTTTTTCTGTTGAGTAGCCCATTTATCGAGGAACACTATAGGCTATATAACATCACGCTACGATCAATAGGAGCGGAGCAGCAATGAAAAATGTTGCAAAAACGGGGAAAATTGACGCATACGAAGTTGCGCGGGACAACTAGTGTCTCATATGAGGAGGGCGGGGCATAGTGATGCTTAGATCTTTGTGAAACAAGGAGTTGAGTGGCGCTCATGCTGCTATAGGCTGATGTAACGATTACCATTAGGCTTTCACCTGCTTGTCTCTTCATTCAGTGGTATGAGTTTTTATGGATATACTTATTCCTACTTGTTCATAATAATTACGTTATTAAACAACTTTGGGGTTGACTGTACTATCTGCACTAGGATGTGACCACAGATTTTTTATCTAATATATAAATTCTCGTGTCACGGTGTTTGTAATTTAACTCCGAAACGGCTCGACCGATTGTCATGAAATTTTGTGTGCATATTGGGTAGGTCTGAGAATCGGACAACATCTATTTTTCATCCCCCTAAATGTTAAAGGTAGTCCACCCCAATTCTTTTTTTTAATTATTAGTTATTTTTTTTTTTATGATTCCGGATTCAAAAATACATACAGCCCTGAATATTCACCCTTCTACGGTCAACCCCTATTTTTTTATTTACCCCTATTTTGCAAAAAACGGGTTAATTTGACGCAGACGAAGTTGCGAGGGTCAGCTAGTTTTTCTATATTAAACATGGGCTTGAGACTTGAGAAGCATACAACTAGCGGACACTAAGTAGACTAAGACTTGGAACTACCATTTATGGATCTTACAAAGCTAGACAAGTGGCATAAACGCTAATTGAATAGTGTAGCGTCATTTTTTATTTTTAAACATTATAGAATTTTATAAGTTACGGGTCTTAATCGCGTAAGTGTTTAATACCTTTATTTTATTAATCGACTTTTTGACCGTATTACAATGTATACAAAACGCGAAAGTTTACGAACGTATCTTTTTTAACATTTTTAATATGATTTACACAAACTGACAAACTTACTAACAGGGCGTACGTTAAGTTAAATAAAAACTTGTAAAAATCAAGTTAAATAGTCCACGTTGTTTAATTATCATCTTCCTGCCATTTATCCTCAATTATTTAATGTTTAGCCTTAGGTATATGTAACTCCCAATATACAGGGTGTAACAGAAAGGTGTGGTCAAATTTCAGCAGCGGATAGGGTATGTTATCAGTATTGCACCTACCATGGTGCCATAGCTGATTGCATTATTATTACATAGTTATAGTATATTCTTTTTGTCAAAATTCAGTAGTGACAGGCGTATGGCATAAGAATTATACCTCCCCTGGTATAAAATTCGATTGGATTATTATGACATAGAACTTTTTAAGTCATACTTTTTTTATTAATAACTTTTTCATTCATAAAAAACTTATGAAAAAACAATAAAAACATTTTTAGGGTATTCCGATCTTGATAAAATTAGGTATGTGCACTCAGTATTATGGGCACTTACCAACCCTTGAATATGACCACACCTTTTTGTTACATCCTGTATAGTTCTATCAAAAAGTCATATTATTATCGGTACTCACTCCCTTACTTGCCATGTCTTCTTTCACACATTCCAACCATCATTTCTTCAAATTGTCCTCTACATTCATCATCATCATTGTCAGCCCGTATCGGTCCACTACTGGACATATGCCTCTTCTAATATGCACCACAACATCCTCTGCCTTCCGCACCCAGTCCATACCAGCGACCTTCTTTAGGTCCTCGGTCCACCAGGCTGAAGGCCGTCCTCTACATTCATTTGTTCAACATTCGCCAAATAAACCAAAGTTATAAGACATAGTTGATTGTATATTTACTACATTGATATAAAAGGTAATTAACCTAAATGCTACGCTGATTACAAGGCAAAGATTTAATTGCGAGGACTTATACATGCAATTTTATATGATTGAAAACCTCAATCGTTGCTCTAGAAATGAGCAATTTTGTATTTGATTAAGTAATATAACGAACTCAAATATTGCAATACGTATATTTCAGTAAATTTTTTAGCTTCTGCAATTTTTGACCAATTATAAAACATGTAATTTAAACAATTTTACGTTGCATAACTGTGATTTGGAAGTCTTTAAATAGACTTCGGACTCAGGTCGACCGGAGCAAATAACATTCTGAAGAATCTGATATGGGGATTCACTGTAGGTGATGATCTCAGCTGCTTAAGTGGTGCCATATCTACCTTACATCGTGTCCTGTGTGCCCGACTACCTGTACGCAGGAAGACTTGATGACTGCCGCAGACAATTCAGTTGACGTTTCAAAATTCTGGGACTCCACTGTATAATAAAATTGTGTTTGCTTGTGTTTATAATGTTTGCTATCGAAACCCTAAGAACAAGAAGAAGACTGTGATTTTGTGTTGATTTAAATACAAATAGTTTTTGGTCATGGTTTTGGCTCCATTCATTGAATCGCAAGAATAACTAACTATAAAAAATCTCAATCTTCAAGGCAAGGCAAAGCAAACCAAATCTATACTAATAATAAAAAGCTGAAGAGTTTGTTTGTTTGAGCGTGATAATCTCAAGAACTGCTGATACTTACTGAAAAAATATTTTTGACATCGGTTAGGAGACATGTCCGGTGAATCCAATACGAGCCTTCTAATAACTCTAATTAATATTAGCTACTGGCAAATTGAACTTGTTCCAAGTCTTGTTTAAATAATGATCCAGTTATGAGCATTGCCTCAGGGTAGTCTTCGGATGCAAAGCGGCGAATCGGACGACTTTTTTGTTGATAATTTTAATTTGGACAAATTGCTTTCAAATAAATATGGTTCGTTACAAAATTCACTTTCACTTTTTTTTATTCTTTTTTTAGTAAAGTGTATGTAAGGGAAGTCGGCAAATTGGATCCGTAACTTCGGAATAAGGAGGCTATAAGGACAATTTCAGATTGCTAGTCCAAACCCGACACGCCCCGGTGTCGGGTTTGGACTAGCAATCTGAAATTGTGGTCCCACATTACTAGCAATCCTGTTAACCCCTCTAGCTGAGCTCTATGGCTTGTGTTAAGAGTGGGTTCACGTCGGTAGTATAATGGTCAGGATTCGAACCCACGACCTCACGATTGCGAGGCCGATGCCATAGCCATTAGGCTACCGCCGCTTCACTACTATAAGGGGTCTGAAAATAGAAGGGCTTAGGATACCAGTAGGTACCTCAGGGATAAGCTATATCGGCTTTAGCATAGACTAAAGCCGAAATTAATGTGAAAATGTTTAATAACAAAAGTGTCAACGTTAGGGTTGTCATTTGTTTATTCAAAGTTGAAAATCGCTAAATTATCTATCTATGTATGTTTGAAAACTGCAAAATCATAACAAGCGAAAGCGATATAGCTGACCCGCGCAACTTCGTCTGTGTCAGTTTTTCCCTATTTTGCAACATTATTCACTATTTGTCGTAGCGTGATGTTAAATTGCCAAACGCCATCCTCGACCAATGACCCATCCAATCATAAAATATTTTTCAATTCAAACAAGTAGTTTCTGAGAGTATCGCGTTCAACCAAACAAACTCTTCAGCTATATAATATAAGTATAGATTTAATTAACGAAAATTGCAGTGACGTGACTACCCTACTATTTAGTTTGTTGGTAAACATTTCACATTGTGCGCTCTTTAGTTTAGTTCAAAATCCCTGTTTTACTTACTTAGGGTTTACATTTTCAAAAGTCCACTCTTAATGAATAGCAACGTCAGAAAACTACGTGTATTCCAAATTTCAACTATATCCGTTTATTAGTTCGAGCAGTACTATAGGTACCTATATAGGTATTGCCGATTATACCTACATTTTGGCCGGTTGTGAGTAATTCTTTGTTGTGTTCAGGTTTAGTTTTTTTTTATTTATAGGTAAGCAAATGACTCCATTTCTCCTGATTTTAAGTGGAAATAGAGACCAAACACAGGGCCAAACAGTACAGCACTATGTGCAGCACTGACTGTCCTTACCTTGTTAACCTGCAAGGTGCTTCTTCACGCCTCTTTCGTCATAGGTAGGAGAGAAATCGTGCTGGTAGAGAGTTCCATTTTTTGAGGTGCGTTCGGGATGAAATGATATTCATGGTGAGGTGTTGACATCGAAGGCCAGCATGCGTGGTTCGATTTGGAGGGAAAAGGAGGGATTAAATACAAAAGTTCATCAGAGCACTTGCCGTGGTAAAGTCTATAGAAGGCGCTTAGCGCTACTATTGTTGACTAAAAGTAATTCTAATTTCGCTGATAAATAACGAAATTTAATTTCGTCTTTTTTTCAGGGAAATTAGAAAGCACATTACGCGATTTATATATAAGTAATTGATATCTAACTAAGCAGTTGTAAACGTAGTCTACTAGACCTTAAAAAAGTTTAAAAACAATAATGTTATGCACCAAACCATGTAGATGTCGTTTAAAAATAATAAATCTTAGCACTTTTAATGAGTTCTTTCTCCAAAACACGCTTAAACCACATACCGAACACTTCACCGGACGTACTCAACAAAAACCACTAACTAAACGAATATTTTCTATTTAAAACAACACTATAAATTGTAGCGAAACACTTTGTTTCCGACCTCACTGTATTCATTATAAAATTGGACCACTGGCCATGTAAATTTTGTGCGAAATCATTAAAAAATTTAAAGTTAAACCGTACCCGTATCAAAGCGTTTCATGCGACACGAAAATGCAAATGTCCGACCGCAGTTTTTTTAATGTCAAACTAAATAATGAGTTAGTTTTTATAGTGGGCTTTGCTGTTACTCGCTTAATTAGAACTTTGGCTTACTTTGATACTATTTTTATGCTAAAGTCTTGTTGTGTATGACGGTTAAAATAATAATTAAAAGAAAAATAATTGCTTCACCGAGTAAAATATTAGTTTAAAGAAAAAGTAAGTTTACATGTTTGATATCTTTGTATATTTTGTGAATTAGTCTGTAGAGCTTATATTCACGTATATTTCACAACTATGCAACTGCTTTTAGTTGCAGAGCTGTGATATGCGTGAATAAATGAGGCGGTGGCTGCCTAATGGTTAAGCTATCGGACTCGCAATTGTGTGATCGTGGGTTCTAATCCTACCCATTATACTACCGACGCACGTGAACGCCCTCCTAACACAAGCTATTGAGCTTAACTGCTAGTCATCTTTTAAAAATATATATTAATATCATATATAAAGAGAAGTTATACCTATTACATGCGGCCATCTGATCTGAAAGTAAGCAGAGTATTTTGGCAACTAAACAACTGATAAACATAAATAGAGATAGACATAAAAATACATCCCATCATCCTGGTAGGGAATCGAGCCCATGTGGGTTTGATTCCCTTAGCAGCCAGGGTCACTAACTGACATGTCCATGGACAAAAAGTTCCTTAAAATAAAGAGAAAAAAAAACCAGTGAAATATAATAATAATAATATTATGGGACAACTCACACAGCGCTATCTGATCCCAAACTAAGCAGAGCTTGTACTATGGAATTCAGATAACTGATAAACATACTTATATATTTCTAAACACATACACATTATAGTTAAATAACACTCAGACACAGAATAAATCATCGTGCTCATCATACAAAGTTTTATCCTGTATGGAGATCGAACCCACGACCTCCAGCTTAGCAGTCAGGGTCACTAACCACTAGACCAACAGGCCAGTCGTATGAAGGAAACGATGACATCAGTCAGGTTACATTGAATAACATCTCCCTACAAAAGATAGAAGACAGGAGGGTGAATGTTAATTAGTACATATTCTACGTCTCCTTGTTCATATTCTTACATTGTTTTACATTTCACTTATTAGTGCACCAGTGCTGCTACAAAGCCGTGACAAGCTAGTAGGTATTGAAGTATGAAAATTCACAGTCTTAAAAAAAACGCTTAGGATAAGGAGGTTGGATACTATTTGATGAGGTTGAATATCGATCTTATACATTATCGGTTCACTGTTGAACATAGGCGTCTCTTATTTTATGCCACAACACGCTCCGCCCCTGATGACATTGCCATAACCAAAATCGTTTATTACATTATTTCACAGACCTCTAGCTTCAATATTCTAAATAGTGTATCCCTTTTTCTCTTATTTTAAATAGCAAGCGTTAATATCAGTTGCGAATGCTAAAAGGGGTGAAAATTGCCTGATATCGGTGTGGTCTCGTTGTGTGGCACAAAATGCAAATGCATACGGCGCGGTGTCGCCCGGTGTTGCTTTATCTTTATCTAACACGTCGCGTGTACCACCGACCTGTTGGGCGACTGGTTGACTGATTAGTTCATTAGTTGGGACTCCTATTTGCTACTAATGGACTGTTATAATAAACCTTATTACAGGAGTGCTTGTGAGCATTTTGTGAGCGGGCAGTCTTGTTTTTTAATTGAGTAAAACCTTTTTGAAACTTTACGAGTAGAGTGTCTATGGATCTAAAAATACTTATATTTCCTGTAACGATATTGTAATCCATACTAAGTTAATAAATGTGAAAGCTGATTTTCACACTTAATTAAACGCTCTTAGCTCATTTGATGAGTAAAGAATCATACTAATCGACATCTACGTAGAGGAAACCTAAGGGATCAATCAAGATCTCAGAAATGTGAAAATTTGAACATTTGTTACTAAATTACGTAGAAACTGCTGAATGTGTTTTTTAAACAATACACACGCGGGCGAAGAAGCAGGAAAACATATAAAATAGCTAATAACCATTCTTAGTAAATCTATTAGCAGATATTAAAGACTGAGTTAAGCAATTCAAGCTACACTGCGGTGTAAATGTGTCCGCCTCCTGGAAGGCGTCTGCATTACTAGCATCGTATAATGAAGATATATTCAACAATTTCTACTAAACAATCTACTAAACCTACACACAATATAGCTGGGCCCTTAATTGGAAAGAAACAATAAATTAATACTATTTTATTGTAAAGTGCTATACGATACAGTATGTGTAATTACTGGATAAATGAGACATATGAACTAATGTCTCAAATGAGGAGCGCGGTGCGGTGACATTCAGATCTTTGCTAAACAAGGATTTGGGTGGCACTGATACTATTATGCAATAAGCGCACGACCTGCTCGTCTCCTCATTTTGAAAAACGAGCATCCGCAGTTCATGAGCGTGGCACTCGCTCTGTCTCTGTTCCATCTTGTTCCAATTCTCTGCATCTGACACGATATTTATGTGTGCGTGCGTCAAGAGCCAACTTCAAAAAGGATATTCCCAATTTGAATGTTTTTTTTATGTATGTTCAGGCTGGTATGTTTTATGTATGATTTGGGTGGCACTGATACTGTGATGTGCTAGCGTAACGCTTACCATCAAGCGCACGACTTGCTCGTCTCTTCATTTCGTGGTATAAAAACAATTATACAGCCTAACAATTCTCAATTAAACCTGTTTTTCCTTTAAACAAAGAGCCCCGTCCTGCACGCTCTTTGATTACCAATCAGATTCAGCAAATTCGTTTGTTTTGTCAACTTTACGCTGAAATTCTTTTTGTACAAATTCTTCACATTCGGTTTTATGTACAGTCATCAACAAAACGAATAGGAATAGAAGCAATATTTCGAAGCATTAAAAACTTCAAATTGAATGGGACAAACTATGGGTCTTTTTTAAATCTTTTATTTAACTTTACTTGTATGTATGTTCAGGAATTTTGCAATAATTGTTTCATCAACTTCTACTTAAACTTTGAGCTGAAATTTAGCCTACGTTTGGTTCTCGTGACAATGCCTGCTTTTTTAAAGCTTTCAATTAATTTTTGACTTCTTCTTTGTCGATTCACTCTTGGCAGCGCGGTCTTGGTCATCATGTAGCAATCAGATTTCGGGCAACTGTAATCCGCTCCGCGATGCGACGCCATCCTTCCCTGTCGACTGCGATGGGCGTGCACTCATGCTAAGGGCTGCTCAATGCAGATTTAATCAGGTCGGTTCTTCCCATAGGCGCCTCTCCACGTGCTCTCCTGCGTTCAACCTTCCCTAGTACGACCTTGTTATAGGTATAATCGGATTTTTTGTGTCTCTGCGGTAGAAGGTACCAGTCTGTGCTAAATCGATTTTAATATTTGCAAATGTTAAATGATTTATGTGGCCGACTGTACATACCTAATCTTCTAAATGAAAGAATTCCGTTGTAGTTTAACGAATTTGATATGGAATGAGCGTAGTTGATTCAAGTATTTTGTTTTCCGTTATATTACAATGTTGTGTATCTAAATATGTAAATTGTTTTAATTTTCAACTCTCATACTCAGTTAGCTCATGCTATCTGTCTCTCTCAAGTAGATGAATTTATTTTTGCTTTTTCCAAAAAGTAAAATCTTCGTCTGCGTCAATTTCCCCTATTTTACAATTCATACAAAAATACCTAACGACCTATTCTCATACCTACCAAATAGGCATAAAAAACATTAAAATCGGTCGATCCGTTTCAGAGGAGTTCGACCACACACATAGCGACACGAGATTGTATGTATGTATTAGAAAAGTCGTCGTTTTTGCCATATTGTAATTATTAATCTGTGTTTCATTTTATTTCTTTTTTTTTAAGATAACTAGCAATATGGGATTAAGTCCCACATTACTAGCAATCTTGTTAACCCCTCCAGTTAAGCTCAAAGGCTTGTGTTAGAAGTGGGTTCACGTCATAATGGGTAGGATTCGAACCCGCGACCTCACGATTGCGAGACCGATGCCTTGGCCATTAAGCTACCGCCGCTTCAAATGGTTTACTATCCTTAGGTTTCTGTATAACATAAAAAAGACATAAGGACACTGCTACGAAACTCGCTTGCTATGATCTACCTTTCTTATCTTGATGGCTAACACAAATTCCCACATGATTAAAATAGGAGCAAAGCAAACTACTTCAACCTAGCGGTTCCTTTTCAGATGAAACTATAACGTTTTTATACCAACCTCCTTTTAATTTAAGGCTATCAGCACTAAATACATATGTAGAGAGCTGACAGCTCAACAAAAAATCCACACACACCACAGATTACTTACGTACAGATGGAAAGCTCCATACATAAAACTTTTTTTACAATAAAACATCTAACTGACTTAAATCACGGTTGATTTGCTGGCATTAATTGAAGAGTTTCGTTACCTATCTCCGAAACTAACCATCAGATCTTTATGAAAATATATAGGGTATCATTTCGGAATAAACATCTTTCGAACAAAACGTCTTCTTATATATAGCGAAGTTATATAGCCTGAACATACATAAAAAAAACATCCAAATTGGGAACCTCCTTTTTGAAGTCGGCTCTTGACGCACGCACATATAAATATCGTGTCAAATGCAGAGAATTGGAACAAGACGGAACAGAGACAGGGCCAGTGCCACGCTGATGCACTGCGGATGCTCGTTTTTTAAAATAAGGGGACGAGCAGGTCGTGCGCCTGTTGGTAAACGTCACGCCCATAACAGTTTCAGTGCCACCCAAATCCTTGTTTGGCAAAGATCCGAATGTCACTGCACCGCGCTCCTCATTTAAGACATTAGTTCATAAGTCTCATTCGCCCAGTAATAACACTTGCTACAGTGCCCTTCAACCGAAACACAGTGATGTGTTAACATCACTATTTCAAGGAATAATTACTGGCGCTGTTGTGGTACCCACCAATACAGCTTAGACCCACCGACCTCGCGTGAGAGTGTAGGCATTAAAGTCGCAGTACATACATGAGCGTCCTTTCTGTACTTGCTTTATTTTGTGCGTCAGCAGTCTCGGTTGAAGATTCAACCGAGTTCGACCGAGATGTACGTGTGCGTGAATATGTGCAAAGCCGACCATCTGTATTTACCTAATATGTGCTATCAGGTAGGTCTACCGGTAAACTTATGTGTTCCATACCAGCTATAAAAAACCTAACGATGTTGAGTGGACATTTGTAGAATAAATTGTTACTAATTAATCAATTGCGACTTCTTAAGATTCCCGCTTGTGGCCAATGTGAGGCATTCTTAATCAATCCTTAAACGTTGGTGAGGTGTGCTGTGGTAGTTTTAATATGGGATGTGGTAGATTTTTTCTACCATTTAGTAGTAATTTGAAAAAAGAACTACATGCTTCAACTACGTATCAACACGTTAGGTTACATGTTTTTTTAAAATTGAGAAACCTTTTTAGTTGTTAAACCATTGAGGTTTTAATTACTAATACGTATTGTTAATAAATTCCTCTACAACATGGTTACCAGTATTAACATTTTCTACTAGTGCATTCAGGTAAAATCAAGTTACTTATCTTCAAAATATCTGAATGTTTTTTTTCTCAAATAGTTTCCCAATCAAAGAAAAGTGAAAAAATTCTCTCTCTCAGTTTGGAATGTCTATAATGTCACATATCAACCCATATGATGGCCCACTGCTGGGCACAGGTCTCCCCAGCAGAACCTACCAGTATGTAGATCCTGGGGGTAATTGCCATAATCGCCACGCTTGGCGAGCGGATTGGCGATCGCAGTAAGACTTTAAGTACGCAGAGGACGCTGCTGCCCGTCCCTCGTTGTGAAATCCCTTAGTCGCCTTGACGACACCCACGGGAAGAGATGGGGTGGTACTATTCTTAAGCCGGTACCACACGGCAATAATGTCACAGAGAAGCAAATTTGATATCAAAATTTTACTATCACTTTTTGCCTGTTGGTCTAGTGGTTAGTGACCCTGACTGCTAAGCCGGAGACCGTGAGTTCGAACCCCAAACAGGATAAAACTTTGTATCTGGGTGTAATTTATATATAATATGTATGTATTTAGAAATATATAAACATGTTTATCAGTTGTCTGGTGGCCTTGAGACAACTCACACAACGTCATCTAATCCCAAACTAAGCTGAGCTATACAGTATTATACAAGCTCAGCTTACTTTGGGATTAGATGACGTTGTGTGAGTTGTCTCAAGATATTATTAGGTGATTTATTCATTTTCCTAGATTTTCACAAGCGCCTTTTTTTACAAAAAAAAATCATTTATTAGCCACCCATAATCAGATTGCCTACTGTGTTACAACTCATGTGTTGCCAACATTGTTGTGTCAGTTACGTACAAAGTAAATCAACCTGTAACAAACTAAAAAAATCAGTCAAAAAATCCAAAAACAAGAAAGTATTTAACGCGATTAAGACCCTTTCAACAAAACTGTATCAAACAACTACGTCATCAACCCATTAGTACTGCCAACCTAAAAAAATAAAACCAATCCTGAGGCGTCTAGTATAAAATTCAGCATAAAATAAAGTCAACGACTTTATCGAGATAAGGGCGTTACCACACCGAGGCAAGAGGCAAAGACAAGTGGCTTAATTGAGAGGCGAGCCGTGGGGGGTCCCAAGGCGTCGGTTTATGCTAATCAATTCAAGCAGTTTGTTTTTTAAACCACAATCGCCACCGGAATCGTCGTTGGGTTAATCCTTTTTGCTTGTTTTTTTTTAAGCGGCCAGTGTGTTAATTCGGTTTGAATTTGGAATCTTTTGATTGATTTTCCGTTTTGAAACGGTTCTAGGTTTTGTGACGGTAGTAATCGATAATAACTAGCTTGTACTTGTATTTTTTTTAGTGGATGACATATTTTCACGAAGTTTTTAGGGTGAAGCAAAGTCAAGTTCACACTTAGATGGGTAATCGTTTTTCGAAAAGTCAAATGCTTCCGTGTCTTTAAGAGGATATAAGTACATATTGTGTTAGATTCCCATAAAATGGCTGTATATATACTATTAAAAGTGATAATTGCAGAATTATTTTTTGTTAACATATGGTCTCGTTTCCACTTAAAACATTTACTACAGGATAGAACGAGACAGAAAATTGAATTGATACAGGTTTATAATCTCATAATCATTAAAGAGGTAAATAATGACTGTACGCGCAAGGTTTTCCGAGCGTATAATTTAGCTCTGTCCTCCCCTTCGATACAACTGTGTGGTCGCACTTGGTCAAACCTCCTCTTGAAATAAAAATAAAGCCTTTAATAGACGACCTCCTTTGAAACGTGCGATATATCTGTAATGTTGGAACTTCCCAAGAATTTCGCGGATTTAATAGTTTTAAAAAAGAAAAACAATGTTAGGCTAGACTGGAATTAAAGGCAATGAAAACCCACTAGGTACACGGTAGGTATTTTAAAGGGTGCAAACCCTATAGGTAGGTAGTAACTCCGCTGTCCCGGGAGTTGGGAGGCATTTTTCGCACCATACCTATCAAAAATAATAAAAAGGTTAAACCTCAAGGAAATTCCTTGAGATTCAAACTCTAAGAAATGTGTTGTCAAAATATTGAAAATTGCAATCAATTTATAAATAAACTATAACATTAAAACCAAAGCTATAATAGTGGCTTTAAACATCAAATCACATAATCAACAAATATGTACTTAGATAAAACACATTTCTAAAATAATGTTATCTCGTCATTACCGTCTGTTAGGGATGTAAGTATGTTCTCAGAACGGATCAACTTGTGGTTTGAATGATTTTTTATGTAAATATTTTGATTCAGAACGGATTAAAAACTGAGTTAGAGTAAATAGCGATAGAGACGTACCGTCGTGACCGAATTCATGTTTGAAATAGTGTAAGGAATTCAAACTTCAAAAATCTTTATTTCTTAAAACCAAGTCAATAATTGCTTATATTGCCTGATTCTCCCCCAATACAATATAATAATACAATGAACACTTGTGTATTGGGTAATTAATATACCATGTTTTGTAGAAAGTGAATATCGGTAGGTATTATTTACTAGCTGACCCACGCAAGTTCGTTTGCGTAAATTTTCCCCGTTTTTGCAGCATTTTTCATTGCTGCTGCGCTCCTAATAGTCGTAGCCTGATGTTATACAACTTTCCTCAATAAATGGGCTATTCAACAGTAAAAGAATTTTTCAATTCGGACCATTAGTTTCTGAGATTATGGCGTTCAAACAAACAAACTCTACTATAGACATTAACTTATTCCTAATAAATAAAACTTAATAATTTGTGCTTTGCTAAGATCATTTCATTACTAGAAACATTTTTAATTAGTACCTAAAACCAAATCTATAATTTTTTGAATACATTGAAGTCACGTAACAATTCCAGGGCATACGCCGTACGCTCTGGAACTGTTATGGATATCCCATATGCCTCAGAAGAAGCATCTAAGGACTTCATAGACTTCAAATTCTCTACTTCAAAACCCATTACGTAACACCAAACAAACCCCATAAAATCAAATCACCAATAACAATTAGAAACGTCCCATCTTCTAGTAAGCAGTAACCCTGAAACAAAACCTTGACTCACTGAACACGTAATAAACATAAAAACATACGATCCTAGGGTTGCCACGATAAAAAATATTAAAGTGTAAAATATGCACAAATTATTAATAACACGCACTTGGGTTCACGCGAAACTTAAAGCTTTGATACGGATTGTTATTAAATGGCTTCGGTCACGCGTTTTTAAGGAATTGAGACTAATAGTTTAGTTTTAGAAATTGCTTAATAGAAACGTTGGGTTGACATGCTAATTTTCCCTTCTGTTGCTACTAAGCAACAGATCGTTTCTAGTTTTCTGTTGATAATAATAATAATATCTTGGGACAACTCACACAACGCTATCTGATCCCAAACTAAGCAGAGCTTGTACTATGGAAACCAGACAAGTGATAAACATACTTATATATTTCTAAATACATACATATTATAGATAAATAACACCCAGATACAGAATAAACCATCGTGCTCATCACACAAAGTTTTATCCTGGGTGGGGATCGAACCCACGACCTCTTGCGTAGCAGTCGGATATACTCCCACCGCACCACAGAGGCAGTCTTAATAATCTTAAAATTTTCTTTAAAATATTCCCAAAGCATCCCTGCTTTGGGAATATTTTAAAGAAAATTTAAAAAACAGGTATTCTTTTAGGCCGACCTACCACGAAGACAAAGCTTTTACACTTTGTCTTCGTGGTAGGTCGGCCTGACAAAATAACATAGCCAAATAGCATGACATTACATACTGAAAATGAGGTTTAGCTTAAGAGGTTGTTTGTTTACTTGTTTGAACGCGATAATCTCAGGAAATATTGGTTCGAATAAAAACAATACTTTACTGTTGGATAGCCCATTTATCGAGGAAGGCTATAGACTATTTATCATCACGCTACGACTACTAAGAGCAGAGAAGCAATGAAAAATGTTACCCTGTTTTTGCAACATTTTTATTGACGCATACGATAATTGCACTATCAAGTGCTGCAAAACGGATTTCTCACATGGGGTCTTCAGTTTTTGAAGGTCTATTTAAGATTTTGGGGGAGGACTAACACCCCCCCCCCACCCAAAACACATTAAAATAGCCTTTTTTTTAAAAAAAGATAACTAGCAATGTGGGGTTGTGGTCCCGCATTACTAGCAATCCTGTTAGCCCCTCCAGCTAAGATCAATGGCTTGTGTTAGGAGTGGGTTCACGTCGGTCGTATAACGGGTGGGATTCAAACCCACGACTCTTCAGGCGCTAGCAATGCCTGAAGTGCACAAGTGTTCCCGACCATTAAGAATTTCCAACCACAATATGTTTTTATACTTGGAAACTAAAATTGAGGGAATATTAGTTTTTTCACAGTGTCATCATATCATATCAACCCATATGATGGCCCACTGCTGGGCACGGGTCTCCCCAGTAGATCCTGGGGGTAATTGCCATAATCGCCACGCTTGGCGAGCGGGTTGGCGATCGCAGTAAGGCTTTAAGTACGCAGAGGACGCTGCTGCCCGTCCTCCAGAGTGAAATCCCTTAGTCGCCTTGACGACACCCACGGGAAGAGATGGGGTGGTACTATTCTTAAGCCGGCACCACACAGTGTGCTTACCATCAAACCTCCGTGTCCAAAGGGTATTTAAAATTACCTACTTATTTATCACATTATGAATGTCATACTGCCTAATTACCCATATACACCTTGAAACAAATAATATTTTATACTAATCAGGCAATAGTAGGTCTTGAAAAGCTCTGAAAATAAATGTTTGTTCACAATTACATGTTTTTGAAATTGTAAATCATCAGAATTAACACTAGAAGTAATTTCACGATAAAACTTATGACGTCATAGTTGTCTACTCCATAAAATCTCTTTATAAATAACTTTTAAAAAAAAAGTGAACCACCTTCAAGGAATACAAAATATCGAGCACATCACCACTCCTATGTTTAGTCTATATCTCTGGTGTTTTATAAGCTAAGACAACGTTTTATACACTAAAACTCTCCCAAAAAAATATGCAATCGAATAGCGAAAATCATATCTTTCTTTCGTATCATAATCTAGCTTTCGAGAAAATCGCAAACATACATACATACGGGTCAAAAAGAGCACCACCTTTTTTATGGCGGTTAAAGATTCTGTTGTTTAACGTTTCATGCTTCTGACAATTTCATTGAAATAGGAGAGAAAGGAAACTTTTGAGAATAAGAATTCAAATTCAAAATACTCTAATATGACAAAATCATTTTTTACATTTCAATTTACGCCAAATTCTCAAATAAAACTTGAAAAAATCTTTTACTGTAAGCCCATTTATCGGGGAAGACGACTAATAGGAGCGGAGCAACAATGAAAAACGTTGCAAAAACTGGGAAAATTGACGCAGACGAAGTTGCGCGGGTCAGCTAGTTTTAATATAAGTACAAAAACAGCCATGACTGACGACTTACATACTTCCTTCATCCAAAACTACAATCTAAAGCACAATTTAGGAAATAAATCACTCCAATATTACCCAACAAAACATGTACCGTCCAATTCTCCCATTTGTCGGTACAATTCGGCCATTTATTGCGTTTCCCTATAGCGTGTCGGTTAACGCAAGCTTGTAATTTAAGTATTTTGTCGTATGCTATTATGCTAATAGTTTTCATAACATTTTTTGATACGCTCGCCCTTCCTTACTCACTTTAGGCGCGGATTTAGGCCTTTGTACTCTGGTTAATATTATGTTGGTGTAATTTCCGTATTATAGTCTGTAATGTTTTAAATGCTAGTGTGATTTCGTTGGTCTTTTGCTAGAGAATAAAGGTAAAACTGTCGATTTTCTTTTAAGGGTTCCGTATCTAAAGGGTAAAACGAGACCCTATAACTAAGACTTCGCTGTCTATCTATCCATCTGTCACCAGGTTGTATCTCATGAACCGTGATAGTTTATTTTCACAGATGACGTATTTCTGTTGCCGCTAGAACAACAAATAGAATAAATATTGAAGGTGACTCCCATACAACAAACGTGATTAATTTGCCGTTTTTATAGATAATGGTACGGAACCCTTCGTGCGTGAGGCCGACTCGCACATGGCCCATTTTTATTACATCTTATCTTAGTGACTCGTGGGAGACAATCTTTTCTATATCGATTTTCTATTCGATACCATTCTTTTCGGTTTCCCCTTAAATTGTAGTTACATAATATCTATACTAATATTATAAAGCGGAAGAGTTTGTTTGTTTGATTGTTTGTTTGTTTGTTTGTTTGTTTAAACGCGCTAATCTCAGGATCTACTGGTCCGATTTGAAAAATTCTTTTTTTGTTGGATAGCCTATTTATCGAGGAAGGCTATAGGCTATATAACATCGCGCTACGACTAATAGGAGCGGAGAAGCGACGAGAAATGTTTCAAAAACGGGGAGAAATTACGCATACGAAGTTGCGCGGGACAGCTAGTTTTAGGTATAAAGAACTGAGTCCACGACAGATATATGTTGACGGATATATACCTTAGAATGTTTTTAACCCTTCGCTACTGTAAGATACGTATTATTACTTAGATAGATGACGATTAGAAAAAATCGACGATTACTGTAATGGCGGCTAAGTTTAAGCAAGACTTTGCATAAGATATTATAATGTTAAGTTCAGTCTCTCGCCCCTTCTCAAGACAAAATAATATAAAAAAGAATAAGCGTGTAACTGTATGAATTTCTTAAGTTTTATCTATATTAATATTATAAAGCTGAAGAGTATGTTTGTTTGAACGCGATAATCTCAGGAACTACTGGCCCGATTTAAAAAAATATTTTACTGTTGGATAGCTAATTTATCTAGGAAGGTTAAAGGCTATATAAGCTACAATGAATAGGAGCGGAGCAGCAATGAAAAATGTTGCAAAAACGGGGAAAATTGACGCAGATGAAGTTGCGCGGGTCGGCTAGTAGCAAATAAAAACACAAACACGTTTCCAAAAAGCTTCATTGTGTCACAATCTTCAAAGGAAATCAAAGACTGTTTTTCAAACCGGACGTTGTTTGTCAATGAAACCAATATAATCTATAGTTGAACTAGATACATATAGAAGTGTTAAACAAACATAATATACGATCAATTTTAGATTAATTAAGTTTCAAAATCCGGCCCCTTGTGTGAATGTGGTGTTTCGTAGGTTGGCGTGACACTTCACTAATTAGTGATGAGGTTCTATCGATGTTTGGTTAATATTTATCGATACCATAACCATAACATTGGAGTTGTCGATACGTAGTTGTAGTTGTACTAATTTGAAACTAGCCCTGTGCTTGACATAAATTTAAAGCCTATTAAATAGAGGAGTTTTTACTGATAAAACTAATTAAAAGTCGTGTAAAGAGTCTTATGGGTAACTCTAAAACTATTTGAAATAACGTAGTTATTTTCTACTACAATAAAAATATACCAGTAATCCATTTTAATAGTTTATGATTTGCTATAAGTAATTGATTCATAAACTAGATGAGGAAACTCTACATGCATATTTTACTTAAATGTATTGAGTGTAAAAAACGGAAATAATTTACGAGTACTCTCTTTTTTTTTTAAATGGCACTACTGCCGATGTCGACAATTCTGCCAAAGTCAGGCGTGCGATAGAGTAACATGCAATTTTGAATTTTTAACGTTGAACTATCTATATACTATACTCTCGCTTTAATTGTATTGCATAGAGTTTTAAGTGCCATTAGTCTTAAAAAAAACACGCACCCCTAATCTTTTCAGATACAAAAAAAGTCCAACACATCGACTACAGCAGACCAATTCACCAAATTCCCTTTATCGATATTAATTCAAGAACGTCACTAAACAATGCTGTTATGCAAAACAGTAGGCAGCGAACATTATCTGATCGGTGACCATGTTGAGCGTAGCCACAATTATTTACGGACAAAATAATTATAAATTACTGAATTGTTCATTTGGTTACTTATACGAGGTGAGCAATACTGTGGGTGTAATTGGTTATAAGTTATTGGTTATAAGTGTCCTGTTATTTCTGCGTTTCGATCGGGTGCAGGCAGATAGTTCCTTGTCAAGTCATGACATGTTGTCATATGACTGCCTCTGTGGCGCGGTGGGAGTGTATCCGACTGCTACGCAGGAGGTTGTGGGTTCGATCCCCACCCAGGATAAAACTTTGTGTGATGAGCACGATGGTTTATTCTGTGTCTGGGTGTTATTTATCTACAATATGTATATATTTAGAAATATATAAGTATGTTTATCAGTTGTCTGGTTTCCATAGTACAAGCTCTGCTTAGTTTAAGATCAGATAGCGTTGTGTGAGTTGTCCCAAGATATTATTATTACTTAGTTTAATTTTGTTGAATGTAATAACGACGCTATAATTTGTGGATGATGTGCATTTTAGTCGATTTTTTTTAAGATATTAACGAGGGCCGCAATTTACTAGAGATCTAGTACAACTCCAGCTAATCTAGATTGCTTGTGTCAGGAGTGGGGTCACGTCGATAGCATCAATTACTAACCCAATAGAGGTCGCAGATTCAAATTCAATCCAATGGTAAAATTTGAATCTGCAACGTCCCGGTTAATTGAGAAACATGTTAACTTTTTTTTTATAACCGCAACCGAACGTATTACTCTAACATAAACTGCTTTTAAGTAATTTCACTGTTCGTAGTAAACTACGTACCGTGCTAGGGCACGATAGGTCTCAGATCTTCACTGCCTCGGTGGCGTGATGGGAGTGTATCCGTCAGATACGCAAGAGGTCGTGGGTTCGCTTCCCACACGGGACACCACTTTGTGTAATCCACAATTTGTTGTTCCGATTCTGGGTGTACTTTGTGTCCGTAACTTGTATGTTTGTAAAGTCCCCCGCGACACAGGGTTTGTACCCTTGGTTTGTCTTTTTTTAAAACAAATAAAAAAAGAGATGAGGTCTTAGCTCTAATAGTGGAACTAGAATATGGCTGAGCGTAGTCCGCGAGAGGTACCTATCTATATGGCATTATTGCCATATAGATAGGTACCTAATATCTTTATAAATATAAGGTTAGATGGGAAAGACTATGGCGGTACGACTATGGGTACGTCCTACACCTGGGTAAGACTATGGGTACGTCCTACACCTGGGCATCTTTAGTGATGTCTTAGTGCCCGTTCCCACTTGTAGTCCCGACAATTTAAACATGTACCAATAACACAACATAAAATGTGCTGCGGTTGCTCTAGCTAATGACCACTAGAGCACCCGATTTTTAGTGGGTGTGATGCTTCTTTTGAATTTTTTGACGTGATAACGTCTTATGAATCGATGTACGAAGGAAGGCTATAGGCTATATAATATCACGCTACGACCAATAACAGCGAAGCAGCAATGAAAAATGTTGCAAAAACGGGGGAAATTGACGCATACGAAGTTGCGCGTCAGCTAGTTTCTCTATAATATAGGTGTCGCCATATCGTAGAACACGCCGAGACTCGAGATGAAGAAATATTTGTCAAACTCAAGGTACGTCGAGACCTACCATAAGTTGGACAATTTGATTCCTCACCTCAAATTAAAAAAAAGTATCATCTTGGAGTGAGTAGGAGATTTTTTGGAACTATGAATACAGATTTTGTTTGAATAAGGCTGAGTCGAGTCGATATATTTTCGAAGAACCATCTTGGGGTACGGGATAAGTCCTACATATTTAGCACGTATTTCATTAAGGTATAACTAGACTAATGACAGTTCAATTTGCAGCCATTTTCTCAGTTCCAAAGCGTAGTAAATCGGCCTCGATTGCCAATCGATACAGTCACCTTAATCGAATGAGATATATCGATTTTACAAGACAATCGAGGCCAAGATATCCTCAGAAACATCATCAAAACTAGTATAAAACACTTCCTTATGAACTTTAAACTAATATTCGCGTGCGTCCGCGTCTTATGCTGAGTAGTATTTTTTTGGATTTTCACGGTGATCGGCCACCATGATACCATCGATTTTACCTTAAACACGCACCGACTCACTTAATTCAAGATTTACTACCGCATCATATTTTGATAAGTATTTTTAATTTGAATAAATTATTATTTAAGGACGTTATCGTATAATGGACGCTTGTAATCAGTGCCGTGGTTCCATTTTGTCACGGGGGCGCCTGTGAACGCTCTTAGTTGTGAAATAATTATTAATTTATGTGGAAATGTATTACATGTGTTTATTGTTTGTGTGAAGTTAACGTATTAGTTAGGTATTTGATAGAAGGTCGCTGAGAAACAACTTCATTTGGTGGTACTGGCTGTTGGTCAAGTAAATGTTGATAAACTTTCGCGATTTGTACACATAATGAAAATATATATATTACGGGTCTTAATCGCGTGAATAATTAAAAGTAAAATACCTTGTTTATTGTCTGACGTTTCGACCGTATTGCAACGGCCGCGGTCACGGGTAGACTGACCACGGCCGTTGCAATACGGTTGAAACGTAGGTATTTTGCCTTAAATTATTCACGCGATTAAAACCCGTAATATACATATTTTCATAATGTTGGTCAAGTAGCCAGCGACCACTGCCACTGCTAAGCCGGAGGCCGGTTCGATTCGAGCCCCGTATCTCAAGAGACATTACAAACATACAAGTCACGGACACAAAGTACACCCAGACTCGTAACAACACACAAAGTGGAGTCTAGTGTGGGAATCGAACCCACGACCTCTTGCGTAGCAGTCGCAGCATACTCCCACCGCGCCACAGAGGCAGTCTGTGCTTAGGTGTAATTCATCTATATTATGTATGCATTTTGAAATATATATGTAAGGTTATAGCACAGGCTCTGCCTAATTTGGATCAGATGGTCCTGTGTGAGTTCTCCCAATATATTATTATTATTTAGTCGAATACTCAAACGCCACTCAGTTTTGCGACGTCTTTAACTCTCATGTTGTCTCTGTCACTTATATATTCAGAGGTACTACCCCCGAATATTCAAAGGATCCCCCTCCTTTAGAGTACCTATTAGGTAAGATATATATTGGTCAGATCTTTGGGAATTTCTGCAGCATCGCTTCGCTTTGCATGGTTGTAAGCAAATCTATACTATTATTATAAAGCAGAAGAGTTTGTTTGTCTGAACGCGATAACCTCAGGTACCTACTACTGGTACGAATTGAAAAAAATATTTTAGTGTTGAATAGTCTATTTATCAAGGAAGGCTATAGGATATATAACCTCACCCTATGAACAATAGGAGCAGAGCAGCAATGAAAAATTACAGACATACATTCTCACAAACTTACAATTTGTAATAGTAATTTTTTTTTTGTTCCAAATTCTAAATCCTTCTTACGTTACTATTTTAAAGTTATCCAATAGTGTTTTTTTAACGATTGGTTACCTTAACCACGCGTTAAAACACCCTCTCTAAACTCGGTAACTGCTCGCAAACGCGATAAAGATGTCACAGCCTTTAATTCCCTGCCGCGAGCGATCATTTCATAAGATTACCTTTTACGCGACAGAACAAAAATTATTTATGTACCGTATAAAATTTTGAGCGACATTTTTCAGTTGTAAAATCACGAATTTTATAGGTACTGGTAACTGTTTTTTTACGAGTTTTGAGGTTATGCCATTTTGGTTGAGTCACTAGGCACAGAGAGTTCAGAAGCTAAGCTCGCAAGAGCTCTTGAGCAACGCACAATATTGTCTAGAAACAAGACTTACTGAGGTAACATCACAAAACAAAGTCGCTGTTAACTAGAAAACTTTCATGTTTGACCTTCGCGTTATGAGTCATTAATCAGCATGTATCGGTCTACTGCTGTGCATAGGCTTCTCTTAATCGCCACCCCTACATCCGTTCTTCCGCCTTCTCCATCCAATTCGTCGGTCCATATGGCTGGAGGTCGTCTTACCTTACGTTTACCGTGTCGCGGTCTCCACTCGTTTGCTCCAGCGGCCATTGGTCCTTTTTTTGGTGTCAATTTTGACAGATGAACAACAATTTTGTGATGATGAGTGAGGCTTCAATTTCTAGACTAGCAATGTAAATGATCTAGATTATATAATCAAAGACGAATTCACGAGCAAGAAATTTGCATGAGCTTGAACCGCTTTGTTCAGAAGATGTTCCAAAATTCCGCGTCCGTGAACGATATCAATGTGTGGGTTGCTCGAGCAAAGTATATAGTTTTACTTCTGTACTCTTGCTGTATTGTGCGGTACGGTTTGTAACTACTCAAACATTTTAATACTGTTTATTTATTTTGTGTAGTATGTGAAATTATTAGTAATATAATAGTATATTGAAAGTTTGACTATGTTCAAATATGCTAGCAACATGAAATTTAGAAGATACTATAATTTACTATTTTAAATACAGGATGGCTTTCAAGGCTAGTGGGTAACTATAACAAGTAATAACAGCATCTCATCATCATCATTGCCTATACCATCTTGATCAGATGATTAAAACAGCTTCACAAGAGCCCCAGCATTTTCACTGGTGACTACCCCCTCCACGGACGCTCTTGCCATGGAATCACCAACCGGACGTACCGTACGATACGACGGACAGACAGACGGACATGACGAAACTACAGGTTCCGTTGTTTACCATTTTGGCTACGGCACCCTAAAAAGAACGAGTATAAGGACCCTGATCTGATTACCCATAGTGGCGTGAACAAATAACGTTTGTTATTCAATCACACTACAATCCATCCATACATCCAAACTTTGCATTTATAATATTAGTATAAATAGATTATAGTTTTATTACAAAAACAAGACTAACGGTCAGAAAACTATATTTTACTAGCTGACCCGCGCAACTTCGTCTGCTTAAATTTTCCCCATTTTTGCAAACATTTTTACTTGCTCCCATTAGTTGTAGCGCGATGTTTTATAGCCTATAGCATTCCTCGATAAATTGGCTATCTAAAAGTAAAATATTTTTTTCAATTTGGACCCGTAGTTTCTGAGATTATCGCGTTCAAACAAACAAACAAACTCTTCTCTCTCTTCTAATATTATAGTATAGTTATAAATGTTAGGGGTGGATAACCCTTATCACTTAGGGGCATGAATAATAGATTGTAATTTTCCCTTTTTTCTTCCTTTTTTTTATAACATTTTTCATTGCTGTACCGCTCCTATTGGTCGTAGCGTGATGTTATAACCTATAGCCCTTCCTCGATAAATGGGCTATCCAACAATAAAATAAATTATTCAGTGCAGCCCAGTAGTTCCTGACATTATCGCATTCAAACAAACAAACAAACTCTTAGGGGTATGAAAAATAGATGTTGGCCGATTCTCATAGATACCGGATAAGCCAAAGAGACAAAAAATTTCATCAAAATCGGTCAAGCCGTTTCGGAGGAGTATGGCAACGAAAACTGTGACACGAGAATTTTATATATTAGATAATTTCATTTGTAGTTACTTAATACGTTTCAATTAATATTCTTTATGCTTTTTGTTACAGAACATTATCATCAGGAATGCCGCACACAGGTAAAATAAATACATATTTTTTTTAGGGTTCCGTACCTCGAACGAAACACTTATAGGATCACTTTATTGTCCATCTGTTCGTCTGCCTGTCAAGACCCTTTGCCACGGGAAAGCGTGGAGGTATCGAGTTGAAATTTTAATTTCAACTCGATACCTCCACGCTTTATATGAGTATATGGTTTTAACCATATACTCAGGTCTACAATCATTTGTAGCTGTGAAAACAATCAAACATCTACGTTAACGTTAAACGTATTTTAAAACGGCGAGACTCGATTCCTGAACTACGGAACCCTTGGTGGGCGAGTCCGACAGGCACTTGTCCGGTTTTTTATATATAAGACACAAACTGAGCATTTGAGCAACGCACATATTTTTTATTTTTTTTAAGATATCTAGCAATGTGGGATTGAGTCCCACATTACTAGCAATTTTGTTAACCCCTCCAGCTAAGCTCAAAGGCTTGTGTTAGGAGTGGGTTCACGTCGGTAGTATAATGAGTAGGATTCGAACCCGCGACCTCACGATTGCGAGACCGATGCCTTAGCCATTAGGCTACCGCCGCTTCAATATAAATCGGTGATGGACACAGAATCTCAGACCTTCTCTCTGTGTATCGAAGATTTCCCGTGAAATGTCATGTCCATGTACGATGTTTATGTGTGTGTTGCTCGAGCGATATACTAACTACCATAGAACACCAAGCAAGCTTCATACAAAATGCTCTTGACTCACGCACACATAGATATCGCTTACGGAACACGTCAAACCAGTGACAGATGGAGTGCTTCGCGATTTTGTGTCCGTGGACAATGTCTATGTAATGTTTGCGTTCGTCAAGAACATGTTCTATGAAGCTTGCCATCTGTACAGTTGGATCAACGTAACTAGGCCGGACTAGTTGGCAAGAAGTGGTTGCGCAGATACATTTTTTGGAAGTAAATGGTGACAACACGCGGGGTGCTTGGGCGGTAACTAAACCAAGAGAATTAGAGATGCGATTACACATTACATTGTCATAATTAGTATTACTAACTCATGTTTTTTGTGATTATTTTCGTAAATAAATTGTTTTTCATGAACTCTTTAGTATTTACTGTAACTGTTCTAAATTTAAACTTTTATGAACTCGTTTAAATAGTATTTTTATATTGTTGAATTAAAATTTTGTTAGTATTTTTAATCGATTAAAAGTAATTAATCGTTTTCGTAAGTAATTTTAGGGTCGCGTCTTTATGATATGCGCGAAAGTGATATGAACCTAACTTCAATCCGGCCGTGTTACATTGATCCATCTGTACATAGTAATCTGTGAGCTATAAAGTTTTCCTGTTGAATAAAACATCAAACAATCTAAGTGTAAATAATGCATGATCACTTTAATCTATACACTTATTCTTTGTATTTATAATCATGCAACGCAAAATTCATAAGGTTAATAAAACAGTCGCATTTAAAATTATCTTAACAAATTCACGATGCAACAACACAATCCACACAAAAACAACAAAATACAGGGTTGCTGACTTCTAATTTTTGGTTTAATTATTTAATTTTTAAAAAAGACATAAATGCCTCTTACATAAGAATATAAAATAAAATATTACATTATAATAATGAGCAATAAAAAATGGTCACCGAAATACATTCTAATTTAATTATGTGATTACGACACTTTCAGCGGTTTCATCTCCATTATTGTTCCTTTTCCGTATGATCTTTATTAATGTTTAAATTGTTTACTTATTTTTTTATTATTTATAGTTTTCAATTATATATGCCGAGAGCTGAGATTTAAAATCGCTAAACAAGCTTAGATTTTTAATATCAGATGGTAAACTATTATAAAGTTTCATCCACAAATTAAAAAGAAAAGCTTTTCAAATATTCACAATAAATTAGAAAATTCTTTAAATAAAAAGCAGTCAAGCGCGAAGCGCTCACAAGGTAGAGGGGAAAAGGGGAGTAATGACTCAACATCGCTCAAGTGTGGGTCACTCGCACGACGACTGGGTTATAATTGACCCAACACCAGTTAAGTATCAGTCACTCCCACTACGCAATATACCCAATACCGATCAAATTATCCCAAAAACAAAAGATTCTACAAAACCCATAAAAACCTTCTAGCCAATAGCGGCGGCAGCGTCTCGCAATCGTGAGGTCGCGGGTTCGAATCCTATCCATTATACTACCGCCGTGAACCCATTCCTAACACAAGCCTTTGAGCTTAGCTGGAGGGGTTAACAAGATTACTAGTAATGTGGGACTCAATCCCACATTGCTAGTTATCTTTAAAAAAAAAAAAAAACAATAAATTTATTTATTTATTCGCCGTAAATAGAATACAATGGATGGAATAATTATTATAACAATTCTCTGTGCTATATCTATTTAGCCTACTTAATTACCTCCTAAATTTAGGGGTAAATCAAAACCTCTAAGTTGGCAACCCTGAAAACGAGGTACCCAAAATATCTTATCTGAAACTAAGTACACCTATATATCAGGGTACGGTTAAGGTAGGTAGCTATAGATAATGACGACTGGACTCCAAAGTTCAGATCTTAATTAACTCGGCGTTTAACATAAAAGAAACCGAAGTAGCATTTCTTATCGCGGGACAGGAATTTACCTCACGCATTGAAATCATAAGCGTTTCAAAGAACCCCGGGATTGGGGGCGCCAGGATCCCGGATTTTTAATGGACAGTCCTTTTTAACAGACCTCAAAAAATACATTACCAATCTATACTAAAATTATAAAGCTGAAGAGTTTGTTTATTTGAACGCGATAATCTCAGAAACTACTAATCCGAATTAAAAAAAAATTTCACGTTGGATAGCCTATTTATTGAGGAAAGCTATAGGCTATTTAACATCACGCTACGGCCAATAGGACCGGAGCAGCAATGAAAAATGTTGCGAAAACGGGGAAAATTGACGCATACGAAGTTGCGCGGGACAGCTAGTCATTTACGAGTATATAACGTGTAACAGAAAGGTGTGGTCAAATTTAAGTAGCGGATAGTGTATGTTGTCAGCATTGCACCTACCATGATGCCATAGCCGATTGCATTATTATTACTTAGTTATAGCATAATCTTATTGCCAAATTGCAGTGGGGAAATTATTATACGTCCCCTAGTTCAAAATTCGATTGGCTTATTATGGCATAGAACTTTTAAAGTCATGCTTTTTTAAATTGATAACTTTTTTATTCATAATTAAACGAATAAAAAAATATATATATATTTTGGTGTACCTACTCCAATTTTGATAACATTAGATAGGTGTCAGTATCACGGGCCTACAATATGACCACACAATATATTATTGAAATTGCATGAGAAGCCCTAAAAAAAACACAAGTGTGATCACTTGTGTTTTTTTTTGGGCTTCTAAAGTAATTTACAAAACTTCATAAGTGTAGGCATTTAAATAAACACTTTATTATAAAGCTGTACAATTTGTATAATCTCTGAAAGTACTGGACCTACTTTGATGCATCAACCAATGATGGCTCGGTCGCATTAATGTCAACGCCAAATTTTTCTAATTATATTTGATTTACGAAAAGTATGATTCCTTAAAACTCTGTATCTGTGTAATACTTGTCAGTTCCTAAAGTTTATGTATTATAAAATACTTCCTAAAAGTTAAGCGTCGTTTATTCCAATCCATCCGTGAAAGGGCTATAACTTTGTCAAAATAAAATACTTTATGATGAAAACATAAGGAAAGAATAGAAAATATGACTTTGTTTTGATGGCGATGAATTGTGACAACAATAAAACCTTTTTATGTGCTATCAAATATTTTATTACAGTGTCATAGTTATGTTTGCTTTACACTTCATTTAGAATTAATTAATGTAAAAAAAAAACTTTATAGGCTGTCTCTACAATCAGTTGAAATGTAATTGAAATTATGATGTTGAATTTAGAAGTGCGAATATTGACTTCCTCTTGAACGGCTAAAATTACCTTTGTAACAAACAGTTATGTTATAAATTTCTTCCGTTCTCAAAAAAAATAACAAGGAACACATTAGAAAACATAATGGAGCGCATTGTTTTTATGAAAGCCTTAATATTTTTTTTTAATATCTCAAAATAATGCATTGCGATGTTGGCAATAAGTAAATGCATACAGATAGGTGCTTATATTAATTTATTTACATTTTTTTATTATTATCTTCAATTATATAGGTATTAAAGGTAACACAATTGGTAAGTACCTGATTGTTAAAATAATTATGTCCAATGTTATAACCCAATTTCATAAAATATATAGGTAAACTTTGCTACAGACAAATAAACTATACCCAGATATAATAAAACTCACTGCATAATTACGTTACGTAACTTAATAACAATCAGGACAGTCTCAAAGAACGCCGAAGACATATGAACCCTGGTACCTTACTACCGTCAGCGACCATTAACGGTAATTAAGAAAATCGAGAGTCAAATCTCGTATCGAGATAAAATCGGATCCGTATCGAGTTGGCCCACCCGCATCAACACTCACTCGATCCTAATACATTATACATGCTCGCTCACATTAGTTCCTTATTAACATCTGCTAGAATTGACCGTCGACAATGTCACCGTTTTTTTATCACAACATTTTCAACCTTATTCCAATTGCTTAAAGACTTAAAAATAATTTAAAAAAACACTGATTATTAGCAATAAAATATCATTTTCATGATACATATCTCATACAGCAATAATTTCAACTAAATGTGATGATATCGGGGCATATAAGAATGATTTGTAGTTTATTCAGAACACACACGATGTTTCCGGATTCTAATTTGAATATAAACATCGTTTAATATCATGTAATAGTTCTCTAATTAACAATAATACTATATATTGTTGGAAAGTTATTGAGTATAGAGAAAAAGTGTGTTAGAATTTTTACAAAAAACGTTTCGACGGATATAATTTTAAGTTTTACGCGCACATTTATATGCGAGATAATTATATCAATGTTGCTGGTGTATTTTATATATTTACCGGTTTTTAATATATACCAACATAAGTTTATGATGTTTGGCTCATGAATTTGCCTAGTGACTTTCCCACACGCTCAGTGCGTTTTACAAGATACTTTATGAATCTACCCGTGTTGATTTTAAATGGTCACTCTGCATTATTACCCTCCTTTAAAAAAAATGGTTCTCTGTTTGACTTGTATATATATATTTTTTGTTCAATTATGTAGTAATAATTATAGAATTTTATAAGCTACGGGTTTGCTAGGCATTTCGACCGTATTGCAATGGCCGTGGTCGCGATTAAGACCCGTAGCTTATGAAATTCTATAATGTGTACAAATCGCGAAAGTTTACGAACATTTATACAGTAATAATAAAAAAAAAATAGTTTATTAATCACCATAAAACAATTACAATAAAAACTGCACTATGACATTTCGTTAACATAACTTAAACAAATAATATCAAGTTAACAGTTTTAAACTAGGCTGAATGCCTGTATCTTATGTAAATGTTTTTTTGAAAGCTAGCGATCCGATTTGGATGAGGTTTTTGCTATTCGACTGCTTATTTTTCTGAGGAGGTTTTAGTGTATAAAACATTATCCTCGCTTAAATAACACCTGTGATATAGACTAAAACATAGGAGTGAGTCTTAAAATTGCATTCTGTGATATGCTTTATGCCAAAATCACGATCGCTTTATTTCTATGACATGGCAATCCAACAAATCCAACAGCAATCTACTAGCTTTAGCCATTAGTGAAGGATCTACACATCAGATTTACTTTGAGTGAACTACTGAGGACACAGCATTAAGTACCGCTGTTCCATAGCCGGCCATTTTTAGGATCTCAGGACGGCCTTGTGCAAGGTTTCCCAAAATGGGTTCTACGGAACCCAAGGATTCCGTAGAAAAGTTACTAGGGTTCCGAGAAATATATTTGTTTGAAAATTTGAAAAAAGAAAGTGAAAAAAAACACGATGGATAACATTATCCATCGTTAATTTTAAGGTTCTTCGACACATGTCCAGTAAGACATTTTTATTTCGCCAGTCTTAATATTTTTATCTATGGATTTGGGGCTACTAGAGGTATATATTTGACATAAGCACCATACAAAATATGTCAAAATTCTACCTCTTGTAGCCAAATCCATCTATATATAGGTTATTAAGACCGGGCGTTAGATTACCCACCAAATCAAATGAGAAGTCGGTATAACTGAACATTTGGTAAACCTACTAGTCCCACACCCTCGTTATGAACCTGGGGGTCCCACAAAATAAAAGGTATTTTGGTGGGTGCTCCGTTATGTTAAAATTTTGGGAGTTTCTGGTCTAGGTTATTTTTTGAACCCGTTGCTGAGTTAGGATTTCGGGTCAGGTTTGAAATAATCCAAATAAACTTACGGCCCGCCTGATGGTAGGCAGTTACCGTAGCCGATGAACGTTTGCACAGATAACTCGTTCGATATCGTCCTTTTAAAAACCTATTTACTCCTATTGTTTTTAAACTTTCGGGAATTTTATACATGATATTAGATATAATTTGAGACTTAATCGCGTTAAAGGTGACCACGATCGGTGCAATTCGATTGAAACGTAGGGTAAATAAAACCTTTAGATAATTCACGCGATTAAGTCCCAAATTACTCGTACATCTAACTATTTACTCCTTTTTTGAAGAACCCCATTGCTTTAGTCTTTTGGGAAAACCACCGCCAATAAAAATTGTTTATAATATTTCCTTACAACGAAGTAAACAGCTACTTAAATATTCATCCATTATAAAATGAAGTAGTATAATTAATATCAATTTTAAAACATTCACTGGTACATAATCGACACGTACGCGTTATCTGACGACTGATCTGTCGCTAGAGAGGCGCTGACCGAACAGACGCGACAACTTCACGCAATTGACGGGATATTCACTTATTGAGGAGGTATGGGCGGTCTGTGGGACCCTGGAGGTAGGCATAGTGTTGGTACGCCTTTGTAATATAAGTTTTATTCTTAATTTTTTTTTTTTTTTAATATTTAATGGGTTTTGTTATTGTTTATTTTATAGAAGGAAAGAAAAAAAATATTGTTTTGACACGCTGCGAGTAAATACATTCCAAAATAGAAAATTCTATCCTTTAGCCAAAAAATAAATGTAGGTAAATACGTGTTTACAATATTTTTATTCTTATTATCTTTTGTAAGTAGTAAACAAAAGTTATGGATTTAATTTCAATTTTAAAAGTACCTAACAAAATCTAAAAGTGCATAATATAATTAATTTATACTTAAATAAGTATACCTATAGGTATTACTATTTACATACACATAGATTTACATACTTACCTACTTTCAATTAGTGTATAATTCGCGCATAGATTTAAACTAAACGTAATTTGATGTTCATATTTCTTATTACCTACGATTTTTCTGTGACATTTACGGGTAATTACATTAATTTATTTTAAATCGTTGATAGACAATGAATTATTAATACAGAAATAATTTATTCCAAAATTATTCCATTTAAAACGCTGCATTAATGACAATATCTAATAAACAATTATTTAAGTAATTTGTTTTATTTTATTGACATTTGTTTAAATTGAATCACACGTAATATCAAACAATTAACTCCTTCAATAAACATTAACAAAATATAACGTTATTTATGTTTATATACGAGTATAATATAAACGTTATTTTTGACCTTGACTTCGTACCTGTGGCACTCACAAAATAACAAAACAGAACCATTCGGTTCAGCAACAGCTTTGTACACCAGCGCTGACAAGAGCCCGACGGATAATGTCATTAACATTAGCGTGTCGTCACATTCGACCTGCGTTCCTGCAGCATTATAGACCATGATGCCCAAGGTTGCCTACGGCTGCTCCACAGTGGCATCGATGAGGAGAGACACATGGGGCACCTGAACGCAATGTAATCAAAAATTTGAATCTCTCACCAAACTGCAGAGCGGACCGTCCCACTATCTCTAGGAATCTAGGTAGGGTAATCGAGTTTTTTGTATTATATAGCCTATGTCACTCCTACAGTTAAGACGACACAAGACACTGTTGAGCAAAGAAATGGACATTGATATCCTCGAAAAACATTAACCTCCTTGTGGTATAGTCGGGTAAAACGTTAGTTTACAATAACATGAGTAAATTCAAATCGTAATTATTATTTTTAATAAAACAAAATGTCAAGGTTATATTTAAATAACGGATCATTTCAATATAATGATTAAAATATAATTTTATGAAGATGCGCTTTCCGTAGTATCTGGTTATTCTAATCAAATATTTCATTATAATACAAATGTAATGATTGATTGATAGGTATGGGAATATTCGAGAAGAGTAATTATAATAGAATTTGTGTTTGATTGTATTACTAAAAACATAAAACCGATTAACTCATTAATTATCAAATGTATTTTGTTAACTTAATTGAATAGGTAGTGAATCATAAAGGTAACTAGTTTTTTTTATGTAATACTAACTGACCTGGTGAAACTTAAAATTTAAGACACTTTATCCGTGTATATTTTATATGTAATCACACTAATATTATAAAGGTGAAAGTTTGTGAGTATGTGAGTGTGTATGTTTGTTACTTCTTCACGTGTAAACGGCTGGAGCGATTTTAATAAAATTTGGTATGGAGTTAGCTGACACCCTGGATTAACACATAGGCTAATAAGCCGCGCGGGCAACACCGCGGGGCACAGCTAGTGTTATATAAACACTTCGGATAAATCCCACACAAAGTTACCAATTACAATTTTAAGAATGTTCCTTAATTTGTTTTCGTATTTCTTTTCCAACCCATGCCTGTATTGAGATAAACAGAATATATATTTTTAGTAATTAATTTAGTTAGTAATATCATATTAGGTAATTTACCAAAATTAACAACGATGGGAGCTATGGTAAGATCTAAAATATTAGTAGTAAGCAATACTGTGAAGGGTATTGGCATAGCACTGTATAAAATGCCGTGATGGAAATGAAGACTATACTCAAATACAAGTTGATAGATAAATAGTTATACATGCTATTTCTTCTTCGAGAGACATTTCTATGAAATCTTCTACAACATGTGTATTCATTCAATCCCTGTCCGATCCGTTATTGTGTTGTTAGGTGTCGTGTTCCAAATTTTTAAGGTTTTTCTGGACAGAAGTTACTTGGCAAAGACATGTGAGCAGATTGTTTTGATTGTGAAAAGTCCATAAACAAAATCTTGACAATTTACACATTTTTGCGAAATTGGGTACTGAAATCGTGTATTATTCCTAATATTTAATAAAAATAGTTTAATGGATATTTGTTTTCAACATACCTACACATTCCTTTCGGGTCGAATTAATTTAAACATTTTATAATTTCTTTGTGCATGTGTATATATACGTCGTCTGTAGTATCGTAGACCCATAAGAGCGAAGCTTTAGAGTTCAGTTTTTTAATTAAGGATTGATAATTTTGCTTTAGTTCTTTGATAAAATATTTAAATCAAAGTCGATTTAATCGTTTAAATTTCTATATCTTGCGTTTTTTATTTTATTTTAATGTGTATACAAATAACTTGTCCGGCCCGTCCTATCCATATTAAGTCGAACCATAAACGCACGGTCTATATCAAATGAATCTGAACATCAGATTCGATTTTCTACTTGGATGTTTACAACTGTGTTACAATTTTATATCATAAAATTTATTTCATTTTATTATTGTTCATTAATTATTGCTTAAAACTTGTCTGGTTACTCGTAAAGATGTTTATCGGCGTATTAACGGTATAGATGTGTAGACTAAATGTTGTTAAATGTTATTGTAGGTATATTTCTAAAGTGAACTGGCTTTATTCCGTGGCGCCATCCATAGATATAACGACGTAGTCTATAGATTTGAACTAAAATGGTAAGGAATTGCATCCTACTTCCTATTATTATTAATCTGAAAGTTTTTAAAAATAGATGAAAGTATTCTTTGACAAAATACAACTAAACAGATTTCTATGAAACTTTACAATAAGGGAACGTTACCATTTGTCTTCTTCTTCTTCTTCTTTGAATGTATGGCAATCGAGCCGTTTTAACGGCCAATTTCTGCCAGTATCAAGCATGTACAAAGTCTCGTTATGCGCTTTTTACATGTACCTACAAAGTCTCGTTTTCAATTCATTTTTTACAATTAAACTTGGCGCTGTAAAAATTATGGCCGATCAGTTTGCCGCCATTTTTACAACTCCTACCATTTGTTGTGTGTCGGATCCGTTGTGTGATGTGCTGTTGGTATTGAACGATGTTTAAATTGTCGCGTGACAAATTAAACATCATTCAACAACATCAGTTAAACACCACGCCCAGTAAAAATCGGGTGCTCTAGTGAATGTTCTGCTACTAGAGCCGCCGATCTTAAATGGATGTGATGAACCGACAATCGTTGGGGTAAACGAGTTCTTGAGTGGAGACCGCGGCTCGGCAAACGTAGTGTAGGACGCCCTCAGGCCAGGTGGAGTGGTGATCTACGCAAAACGGCTGGCAGGAGCTGGATGCGAGTAGTAGAAGGTAGAACAAAGTGGTATCCAATTGGAGAGGCCTATGTCCAGCACATATCGCAGTCCTATGGACTGCGATATGATGTGTTGTTGAACGATGTTTTTAAATTGTAGCGTGTTGCATCTAACACACGACGAGAGTGAGAACGGGCGACGGGTAGCGTGACGCTACTATGAACCATATGAATTGGATTGCCTAAGAGCCATTTTGTAAATTTGACTTAGTTGTATGGAATGACGTTTGTGCATCGCAATTTATTGAAATTCGGATTTATAATAATTATGTATTTAGGTCTGAAGAAATGAAAAAATAATAAATAAAATAAAGTATTAATTAATTAATTAAAGATCAATTTTGTCATTTTTTTTTTTTTATAAATAAGTAAGTTTTATTACAAAAATCATTGTAAAATGGCGACATTGACGGCAGATTCGATTTTTTACAATTTAAAGTAATGAATTTAAAAAAAATGTGGTACGTTAAATGTTAATAGTCTATTTAAAGAGGTTTAATAAAAAATTTAGCCATTTTAAATAAAAAAAATTACACGTAATTACTTTCCTTAAAACGGTGGGTCGGAAATTGTTCACCAAAAAAGAAATAAAACAGAATTTGTAAATACTTACCTTTGTGATACATTAACTGGAAATATTAAAGCCATTTTTACTTGTATTAAATATTATAATATTATTGTATTTCATAAAAGCGTTTGAAAATGCAGATTACTGACATGTAAATGCGAAATATTTCTTAAAGAAAACGAATTTTAAACGGATTGAACAGTTTAATAGACTGAATTATAATTTTCCAAACAATTTTATTTCAAAAATATGCATACGACATAGAAAAGGATACCTTCTCTTCTATCTGTATCTCTCTTTGAGCCTATTCATTCTTTTCTTGGTCTTCTTACTAACAAAAAACCAAAACAGGCTCACTTATCAAAAATCTATCATTAGATGAACAGATGTCGTCAACCTTTTTTCAAAATCTAAAAAATAGTAATATAGGGCTACGTTTTCTTAGTTTCTTCAGAGGTTTCAAATATTTCTAACTTGAACGGCGTTCTGTATGGAGACCACATACCATCGACAAGACGAGTACGCTTAGACTGGTTCTGTAGCTGTTCACCAGGACGTTTCTTCCACGCTTTGCTCTGCATAAATCTCCTATCGACTAGGCTTATTCTGTTCGGTACTTCTGCTGTTATATACTCCTTTCCTGAAAAAGTTTGGCAATAGGTTGGTTATTGACAAGTCCTTAAAAAAAAAACCCGCCCGAAAATCTTTTTTAAGCAGGCGGATTTTTTGTTGTAAGACGTAACGAAACATAATAACTGTAACTACATAGGTACCGAAAATATATATGACGGCAATATCAACTCATACCCATTATAACTCTGTAGCACTGTGAACCTACAAAAGTCAACATTGAATGACGTTCCTCACAAAAAACAGAACTAAAATTCAATTATTTTTTCAATTTTTTATATGGCAATCAGTGCCGATGTCGACAATTCTGCCAATGTCAACAGTGCTAGGAAGTCCCATGTGTAAAAAAAGGTACGTAGCGAAGAGAAATTTCTGAGGGTCAATTTACGTAATTATAGCAGTGCATTATAGCGTAACAACATTTTAGTACGGTGCGCAAGCCTTTTTGAGATCGATCCAAAGTTACAAGAATACGAAATTGGCCGTTTTAATCGAAACTTAACTGCAACTGCACTGCAACTGTACTGCTTTAAATACGTGAATTAGCGTGAATACGAGAATCCTGATAGAACTATTTATATTTCTGAGTCTAGAAAGAGTCTTACTCGTAGTCTTAAATGTTTCAAAAATGTCAGGCCTCAAACAGCCGACTGTGTAGAATTTTAGATTCTTGACAGCTGCCGCATAGTCCTCACAACGGCACCGGTCCATGATCACTTCCAATGACACCTATTGTTGCTTAAATTATTTGCCTCATGTAAAACTAATATACAGTAAAAAGTAATAATTTGTTTTCAATCACTGTGTTTTGATGGTGAAATATTTTTCGTAAATGTTTTTGGTGACGTGACAGCCAATGTCAAAACGTCAAAATGTTTTTTTTTTTTTTATTTGAATGGAAAAGGTTGATCCGCATAGGTCGTAATCGAAAGTTAGCCTCAACATAGGAAAATGTACCTGGACAAAATTTATTCTTATTTTAAATATTTCACTATTAACGTGGAGTATTATTATCACCAGGATGTGATATGTTACTAATTTATTTATTAAAAAAATACTTAATTGTTTTAATAGTATCATAAACAGTATCTACATAATTCTAGCTCTTGCTCGTGGCTCCGCCCGCATCGATGTAGGTTATCGCGATAAAAACTATCCTATGTCCTTCTCCAGATCCTAAACTATATCTGTACCAAATTTTAACTAAATCGGTTCAGCGGCTTAAGCTTGAAAAGGTAACAGACAGACAGAGTAACTTTCACATTTATAAAATTAGTATGGATTTATAGTACAACTTCAAATACACACACATTCACACTCTATCACTTTCAAACGTTCTCACACTCAAACAAATATGCACAAATTTTAAATTAGAGATATATAACTGTAATTTAATATTTGTGCGTGTTTGTTTATTTTTCATAAATAATTCTCCACCAAAATGTAATAGGCTAAGTTTATATTATACGAGTACTGGAGCGCGACCTGGTAATCTGTATTACAGGTTTCCACCTACTTCAGACACCAGCTCCTTGCATACTAAAAACTTTGTTATAGTAGGAGTAGTAGTTTGTCAGAGACTTGTTTATTTTAATAAACAATGAAACTTTTTTCTGATAATTACAGACAACCGATTTCGTTATTAAATAAGGCTTGCTGAAATACTCTTCAGATTACGAATAAAATTGATTAAAGTGATGAAGTTCGTGAAACTTTACGTTAAACTAATCTTTTACAAGAACAGCCTCAAACCAATTACAAAAGGCGCCAACCTAGACATTTTACAGCCTAAACAATGTCTTAACCCGTATCTTAAAGAATTGACATCTACATACCCATCAACGCGAAATCACGTAATACCGGGAGTGCAGAAGAGAACTTACATAATATAAAGCTCTTGACGCACACACACATCGCACACGGGCGCGAAATCCTGACACGCCTTCCGAACAAAGTGCACTGGATGCCTACTCTAGTTCAATGAAAACGAAGTTTCGATCGAAAATAACAATTCAATGTACTCTTTCCCGAAAATCGTCTATGGACTCCGACTTTTTGTGTTGAGAAATTGAAGACTACGAAAATGTATGAATTTCATTTTAAAGAAAGAGAGTTGGCCTACTGATGTGGTCTTCGATTCGCAAAAAACCTCTCGGTCGCAAAACGTCTCCTCATAATTTTTGTTTCGCAAAATGACTCTATAACTTTTGTTGTCGCTTCGTGTCCGTGAACGATGTTTCTTTTTATTTATTTTTTGATCAAATACGTTCAACATTATAACTAATAATAATAACTAAAAACTACCACGGTTTGGGCCAGTGATATAATGATTCCATTTAAAGGTAGTTAATTTAAATTGATGTATAAACAAAACCCCGCAAATAACTATTTTGTCTAATAGAATACACAAGAGAAGATTTTTTTTTCGTTTGCATTGTCACGTCTCGTCTCCACACATCAACGTCGGTCCCAACACCACTCGTCCAACTTGTGGATCTAGAATAACGCTCGTCCCAGTCCTCGTCGTGTGGAGCCGGCGTTAAAGGTACTTCAAACTATGTTACATAGGGTGGATCCAGGATTCTGCCCCCACGAGGGGCAATTGGCAGTTGACGGGAGGGGGGAGTTTCATTAAGTATCGCCCGACACCAGCCAAGAGTGAGTACGCACGCACGACGGGGGAAGATGCCCCAAAAATCATCGTTTTGGCGGAGGGGCACAAGACCAAATGAGAATACAATACAATAAATTCGGTAGACAAAACAACTGACCAGCGGGGCACGTGCCCCCGTGCCTCCCTGGGTCTATGTGTGCGTCGCTCGAGTAAAATAGGTACAACATATGATGATTGCATTCTGTACACTCGTTATTCTGTGACAAAAGTATGGAGCGAAAAATCGTGGCTTCTGTACCTATCGTAAGCCAATCGGCGGCGTAGTAAAATCAGTCACAAGATGTAAAATGTGCAATAACTTTGAGGATATATTGTCGATATACGAACAAAAAAGCATGGAGTTTTACAGCCCAGATTGTAAAACTGGGAGCATTAAGGTTATAGCGATCTCGAGACGCGTGCAATTCGTGTCTCAAATGTGTTCCACGAAATTTACATTACACTAGTTTTGTTGGGATGGTTTAAGTGGCGAAAGACGGACAGTTTGCTGCTTGTAGTCAATGATTTTTTAAGTAAAAAGGTGTAGATAGGTTACATTAATAACATTCGATCTTTAAACACAGCAAACTAATGCCCACATAGATAACCTTTATATTGCAATGTCACATGTAATTGTGATTATATCAAGTCGTAAAACTAGGAAAGCATGACTGCCTCTGTGACGCGGTGGGAGTGTGTCCGACTGCTACGCTAGAGGTCGTGGGTTCGAGGCCCACACGGGATACCACTTTGTGTGATCCACAAATTGTTGTTCCGGGTCTGGGTGTACTTTGTGTTCGTGACTTGTATGTTTGTAAAGTCCCCCGCGACACAGGGTTTATACGCTACTGCGGGATTCGTCTTCAGAAAAAAAACTTATCACCAACGAAAAAGAGAAAAATGTATTCCGCTGCTTTCAACTGTTGACGTCGGCAACGCGACACTGACATAAAAATTTGGTCAATTGTATATATTTTAAGGTGCCACTTGCTAACACCTTTTTACTTAAACTTTGTAGTATAATAATGTTATGGGCGTACTGACGATCATTTTTCTGGCAACACTGACCTCTAGTACCAGTACGCTGGACTGACTACTCAGTAAAAAGTGACAGCAAAAGCCGAATAAAAGTCAAAAGCCGAATAGAAATACAGTCAGGACGGTATTTGTCACTTATGACAAATGACTTTTGTTGTTATCCTTGTTACACAAGTCTACAGGGTGTATATTCTTTTTTTTTTAATTTTTGTCATTTGATTTACTTTTTTTTTAATTTAATGACGAAATAAATATAACCTATTATTTTTTCTTGAAAAAATAATATGTGTATTGTGAAAACATGCGGAGGCGGAACAAACAATGTAGATAAAAAATCTTGAAAATTTACACATTTCGACGAAATTGGGCACTAAATAAAATAGTGAATTATATAATTACATTTTTTTTTCTATTTTTTTCGCATTTTTAACAGAATACCTTCACGCCACCTGCCTGTTACGATTGCAGGGGATGGGGTTTACCTGTAAATCCCCCCCCCCCTCGCCCCACCATCACCAATTTATTAATACCTAGACCTTTGTCTAATCTCGTTGTCATGTAGGGTCGTGGACAACCGAGCAGTTTGAGATCAGCGATGTTACCACTGTCCATTGATGAGTGACCGTTTTGAATAATGGCTTAGACATCTGTGCCTCGGAGATCATGTAAAGCTGCCGATCCTCCGGTCGTGTCAGATTTCTGTTAAGTCGGGCTTTCAGCAAAGAAATAGAGAGAGCGAACTAGCGTTTGCATACGTACTAACGTACTGTAAAATCTCCTGCGAGTAGCTGTTGACTAGCCTCTGATGAAACTGATCTCCGTAACTGCAGTAGTTAGGAGATCGATTGCTGTTCGTTTGTCTCGCAAAAACTAGAAAACGGTAGGACAAACTTTAATAATTATTTTGTTTTGTAGCGTGATGATTTGGAAGAATGAAAATGATGTAAAGAAACAGCCCTACAATGGACAAATCCAAGCTTGATCATTGTGTATGGCAATTATCACTCCGATACGTCGGGATTCTACATGTACATGTAATGCTAAGTTCGCAAACAATAGGTAAAGCCGGAGAAAAGAACATGGCAATAAAAACTCGCAGCCACTCTTTTCAAATTGCCAATTTTACAATCTTTGAATGTTTCTAAACTTGATATAGGAGTAAGGTACTGCCACTAATATACCATGTTAAAGATACCTAATGCAAATTATATTATTAAAAAGTTGAAACATAAGATAACGTTAAATCAGCCAGTAGGAGCATCTACTTACAACAAGGGTAAGAACTATATGCGCTTAAATATTAGCCAAAGTATTACTCACCGGATCAGCTTGTTATTAAGCTATTATTAACATAAGTAAAAGGCTCCGTGCTTAATAATAACGCATTTAAATCCTTAAGTACCTTTGCAAAATTCAAGATATTTTCCAGAATCTAAGAATATTATTGGCAACGTCTAAAATGGCTTGCGTCAGTTCAAGACCCTTAATAACAATTTTCACACTTCGAATGCAGCTTCAGCTACCGGCTATAAAACAGAACTGTAAACTATACAATTAATGTCGGCGGCTGCGTTGGCGCATTGAGGGCTGTAACTGCGCTCGATTGGCGAGAAATGAAAGCTACCGGTATTGTGGGATTGGGATTAACGTACACAGAGCGGAAGAACTGCTGGATGCTGAATTCATCATAGCCGGTTAAAAACCTCTGATATTAGTAATGGTTATATACCATTAGGTACGTGTACTTAATGGTCTCCTAACCAATTTTAGTCACGGAGCGGCATTGAAACGATAAATAGATGTGTTTATACTCGAAAACACCAAAAAAAAATATTTTACGTAAATGTTTAAATTTCCACGAACAAAAATCTCCCTCCACAGGCCCGCCTAAACGCTGCTACGACGTTTAGGCACAGTGAACAGTATTCTACTGTGGTTTAGGTAAATAAGTTAAATGACCACATTGCGCAGCTATATAGCGGTTTTAAAGAACCTACCTACAAAGATAAATAGAGAATTCCTTCTTCTTATTTCTGAGTTAATGACCGATTTCCTCAAATATTTATTGAACAACAATATTTTTAATTGCGATTTTGTGCTCTCTTTCACTCTCACGTAAAAGACTATCTAAGCGTCTCTCTCGAACTAATTGCGTTTGAGGCAATTACATTTTTCTTGCCAAAACAGAATTCGGTAAAAAGAGTCTTCATGTAAAACGTCATAGCCCTTAACGCGGAGCTGTGAATATGATGACACCTCAGCTTGCCGCTATTTCTACAAGCGATTTTGTCGTTCAGTGTCCGTTCATGTTTATATATTTACGATCGCTTTACTAAATGAGATTTTATCTGCGGACTTTTTTTAGACTTTTACTCTCAACCGTTTGTGAAGACCTTACGGATATAATAATTTTATGTTGGTACTTATCTAACAACGATTTGATGAAGAAATGTCTATAAAGTATTCTCTCAGTGCCAGAGTATATGAGGAAAATACTTTGAGTTGCGAAGGTTTGATGCCAAATGAAAACTACTAATATTCAGATAAATCAGGAGACTTAAACATAAATTTAAAGAAATTTCTATCGAAATTAGAATAAATGACATGATATAATTTATTTCGAATCCGGACAAATGTTAGAAATAAAGAAAGAAAGAAAGAAAATAATTTTATTTGTACCACGATACAAATAAAGAAAACATTACAAAATAAGTAGTTATGTAGATTGGCGCGAAACAAATAAGGACCTACGTCAGCTATTGTTGTAGTCTGTGGACCACAACGCTGATATTCCTGTAGGCCCTTTTTCGCTTTTGCTGCCGCTGACACATGCAGCAATACTTTGATTTATCAACTAGATATCAGTTACTTCTCTTAAAACTTATATTTAACAACAACATAATAAAGCACATTATGGAATTAGAATGGTCTAATAAAACTTTTCAAAACAGGATTACTCTTTTGAAAAAGAGTAATTCTGTTTTGTTACACTAACAACGAACGTCTGATTAGACTTATAAGGCTGAGAGGAAACCCTTTTTTCCAAAAGTAAAACTTAATTTCTTGTAAGAATATTGACTGGATTCTATGTTAGTTCTTAGTCCTGCCATTAGTACGTAAGACAGTAGTATGAACCACCAAGTTCATCGTACACAAGATTAGACGCCACTCAAGAACCTTTCGCAGAACATTGGACATCTATCGGCCATCTGCGAAGACGTCCACTTTCCAACTTTTTTCTTTTAATGACCCTGTAGGTATCTACCAAACAAAATTAAAGTTTATTAGTTAGGACTAAAGTCTCATTTTCTCTGAACCGATATAATCATTACAAGTTGCCGTCTGAAAGAGGAATCGTAAAGCAAGGGAAGTAATTTGCATCCGTGGATCGGATGGCGCGACAACACCCGTGAAATCGCGTATAGGCGGGAGCGGTATCTCACTTTAAAGTAAAACGTCATAAACCCAAATTACTGCAGACAAATTAGAACGCTAATTTTATGTACATTAAGGTTGTAAAAGGCTTGGCAATCGACGAATTGTTTTATTACTTTATAATGGTCAGTTAAAAGTAGCGGTTGAGTAGTATGCTTGGATTTTAAATTAGTCGTCTAGAATTGCTTTGGTACAAAATGATTGATTTTTCTCATTAGTGATGTATGGTTCGGGAAGTTGTTTTATAACTAAATTAGTGTGTGATTTCATTATTATAATCGGATTATGTACGGATATGGATGTGTGAAGATCTTTTGGCAAACCTGTGTTCGTTAGATGATGCCGTATATGGTAATTTGTTCGTCGTAGCATAAGTCAATGATCATGATCATTAAGGGCTATAAACATTGGATATTTTAGCATCGGTAATATCCACGCCTGCTAATTAGTTTGTCATAAAGCAGCTAAACGCTAATAGAAATAATGTACACAGGATGTTATCAAAACTGTATGGAGCATAGCTAGATGGATTAAAACCTCACGCTATTGCGCTAAAGCCATTGATGTCAGAAATTTGCAAAAATCACAATTCAATCGCAACGTTATAGTTACTGACATTATTTGAAGATCTAATCCCCTACAATGACTACAATTCGATTTCGACAGGTATGGCGTATGATAGGCAGCCATTACACGTTCAATCTAGATCGAGATCCCGTGATCGTGATCAGTGATCTTGATCCAGATTGACTGTGTAACATGTTGGACTGACGGATGGCGACATACACTAGCCGAATCAAGATATTGATATAGAGATCCGCGACTTTGATCAGATCACGATCTGGATTGAGCATGTAATGGTTCCAGTTCGCGCCACCTAAGTTTGCGATTGTGAAGTTGTATTCGAATGCAGTTCCGCGCAGGGACATGGGTCCCCGCCCGTCTCCTTCATCCCCTCCGATACCTAAATTTGAGTTGAGCGCATACTAGTATAGTATTATATTATCTGTGGCGCAGCTTACACGCGAACATCAGACACGCAAACTTAGGTGGTAAACTGTAGGTTGAAGAAAGACGCCATTGATTTCAGTTTCGTGTGTGCTATGATCTTTAGGACGATAATATACCTACCACTAAGAAGGTATAATAAATTAAAACGACAACTATAGGTGTGGAAATATGACATGTCCTACAGTGATTCCGATTTTTCGAGAAACCGTTAGAACAATATATCAATAAACCTACTGTGATTTATTGATAGACATAGGTGTTTCTCTACTTAGTTATACCTTTTAAAACGTTCATCTGTAAGTTGTTATTTTCTAGTATTTTCTGCGAATGCCTCGTAACACTTTAACTGAATATATTCTTGCCAGCGGTGCTAGGTCTAAACCATAGGCCGTCTTGGTCGGTACCACAATAGTGTCAGTTATTCTTTCGGCCCTCAGGCCAGGTGGAGAGATGTTTTACGCAAAACGGCTGGCAGGAGCTGGATGCGAGAAGCCGAAGATAGAACAAAGTGGCGTGCAATTGGAGAGGCCTATGTCTAGCAGTGGACTGCGATAGGCTGATGATGATTCTTCCGTAAAATAGTGATGTTAACACATCACTGTGTTTCGGTTTAAGTGCACTGTAGCAAGTGTAATTATTGGGCAAATGAGACTTACGAACTAATGTCTGAAATGAGGAGCGTAGTGCGGTGACGTTCAGATCTTTGCCAAGCAAGGATTTGGGTGGTACTGATACTGTTATGGGCTAGCATGAAGCTTGCCATTAGGCGCACAACCTGGGTCCTTATTATTTCTTTTTTTAATATTTACTAGCAATGTGGGATTGTGATCCCACATTACTACTACATGGCTTGCATTAGGAGTGGGTTCACGTCGGTAGTATAATAGCCAGGATTCTAACCCACGACCTCACGATCGATCGAAGTCCGATGCCTTAGCCATTAGGCTACCGCCGCTTATATAAAATCTATCAAAGTCTTGTCATAGTGGTCAATAGAGAGTTGCGCTTAGAATTGCATCGCGCATGCGCGCGGATATCTTTGAGCGCACCGCGTATGCCAGTACGCGCGGGTTTGCCGCGAAAACCAAAAAAAAACATAGTGAATAAGGACCCTGTTCGTCTTTTCATTTCGTAGTATGAAAAAAGGCTTCTACTTAGTCTATGTTTCTACTCTGAGGAAACCCCTTGGGGAGTTGCGGAAAAGACAATGCTGTTAAATAAACTAGAGCCTTTAAAATGATGATTGACTTATTTTTATCGATAAAATGCTAATTACATCGGCAGGTTTGCAGGGAATCATTTTATAATCTTACGATAAGATCAAACTACAAATATTATTTTAAAAAACAATAACGGTCAGTAACAAATACGATATTTTTTAATATTCTATTTTAAAACTATTAACACATTTTATACAATGCATAATTATGTAAAAATAGATGAACCATCTCATTATCTTAAAATTAACGACTTACTCCATAAATTTCAATGACAATATCTATTATCTTAGTTTTTTTTTTTCAAAATGGCGGTTTGAAGCTACGGTGTACAAGGGAGTGATACAAATTTGGCAATCAAATAAATATTAGGACGAAATGGGGCAGGTGGAAAGGGTCTTTTGTAATTGAGATATAAATGTTGCGTTTGATTAACTGCAAGTCGAAAGCTTTTGCTCGATTTTTTCTTCAGTCTGAATTTATGATGGTTAAGTTATTTAGGCTAATTATGACGGGGTAACTTGGGGTAACTTTGAAAGTGTAGTTACTAAAACTTCGGATCCTGTCTTAAGAGTGGCGCTTACTTCCTCGATAACCGTTGCATTTATATTGATTTTAAAATTTGATTACAAATGAAAGGGTTTCCTATTCTAAGCTGTTTTGGCACGCTAAATAATTTGAGTACCTACTCATTTTACAGTAAACACTAAAAATAACTGACATTCTATATTTTACACACAAAAAAGGTTATTTTGTGTTTACTAATTTTATATGTTAGAAAATACTTATGTAGGTATACCACACAATATTTATGTAGGTATACCTGAAAGGCGAGTTTAATAATCAGCAAACCTTTGAGTTTTAGAGAGGAATACACTGAATAAAAAACATATTATCTACCCTTAGAGCAAAAGGTGTGAAGCTGTGAAAATATAAAAAAGTATTTAAATAATAAAATAAAGTAGTTAGATGAAAAATAGAGTACCATCAACTTAAAAAGTAAAAGAAGAATATTTGGCAACCAGGTTCCATGAAGATGTACCTACTCCAATGAGAATTTAATACTTCGTATGTACTCTCCACTCTCTACTTTATGCCTGGTCCTAAACTCGGTGTTGCTACTTGCGAGACTATTATATCATAAAACTTATCAGGTTTAGAGCCTTCTAAAAAAGGGCTGTATATTTTTTTTTTATTATTATTTTACTATAACAATACCATGTAAGTATTATTTTATTTCCTCTGTGCAATAAGCACTCATCGTGCGTGTCGTATTACTACCGTAGCTGTCAAAGTTCCATTAGTAATACTTCACGTCCATTTAGCATTAAGAATTCAATGACTACTGAAATCTGGTAGGTATCTTATACGCCGGTAACTTCAAAAGTATGCCTAGATTTTCCCATAAAATCTTTATGGTCGTTCAGCTGTTGTTAACTTTGTATAGATGGAAATATTTGTAACTTACTCACTTATATTGTTGGTTTGAATTGTATGTTATTTATGTTCATCACATTTATGACATCTAGTCGATACATCTATATTAATTATTGTTATTTAGAAGAGATTGTTGTTATCCTTATCCAATGGATCTACCCACCTTACTGACAACAGGAGACAGGAGGGGGAGCCCAGGATAAAAAAACACAAATCAAGTAAAGTTTCCTTGAATTAAACTCAATCTAAAATATATTTATTTCTTTAAGCCAAATGTATGATTGTGTTTTGGAAAAGATATAATGAAAGGGGGTCTTATGGACACCCAGTTAGAACGTAGTTCCTTTTGCTTTATATGTTTTGTGTTAGTATTTATTATAGTATGTAATGATTTTAAAAACTCTGGAAGGACATAACATTTTAAAAATTGTCCTATTTTAAAATTAAGATTTTTCACACGTATAATAAAAATACTATTTATTTTAGGCATCAATGGCCCTTAGAAATATATACCTTACAGACTAACATACATACAATAATACATTAAGCCAGTTTATAAGTATTATACACAATACATTCAATGCAATCATATCGCAATATCTTGTCATCTGTCAATTAAATGTAAACTTAAGCTAAAGATAAAATCTATGTTAGGATACGGAAAAATGTTGTAAAAATAAAAGTATACATAATTGAAGAAAACTACATATACAAATACTGCACTTATTTAGGTTATTATGTCGTACAAAGGTAGCAAGTAAAAAAGCAGTAAATAAAGTAGTAGCACTTAGATTAGAGCAGTTTGGCGACGACAATTTTTTGTAAACAATGTTACCAAAATGTAATAATAATAATAATTTTAAAAAAAAACAGTTAAAAAATATATATATATTACTACGAATCACGATCAGATTTTCCAGCTGACAACAGCAGACAAAATGAGGACTAATTAAAGTTTGTCTATCCATATAAAGCTGTCTCGTTGCACATAATTTTAAACATGTGGGTACATTCAAACATTATAATTTAAACCTGATGACTTTCAATGCTTTGAAATCCTGTTAATATAATTTTAAAGGTAAAATAAACATTACAACCCTTAAAAAATACAAACAACCCAGATAACACAACCTCCTTATTATTGTTTCACATAATCATAAATACTTAATACATTTTTGTTCGATGTCAAAATGTAACGCTTTTTTTCGTCTAGCCGCTCAGTCAGTGCGACAAAGAACTACGAGTACGTTCCAAAAAAATGGTGGTAGTACCAAGTGTATCTCTCTGCTCATTGACCTATCAATCAATAACAGCTTGTCGGCAATCCACAGGAATCACATCACATCTAGACTGATTGCTTCATAACATCATTTTCTCAACAGGGCAAGCTGGTGTCAACCAACTGGGGGGCGTCTTCGTAAACGGCCGGCCTCTTCCCGATGTGGTTCGCAAGAGAATAGTCGAGCTTGCCATCATGGGAGTCCGCCCCTGCGATATCAGTCGACAACTGCTGGTTTCACATGGCTGTGTGAGCAAGATCCTCACAAGGTTTTACGAGACCGGGTCTATTAGACCTGGCTCAATTGGCGGAAGTAAAACTAAGGTGAGTGTGACTTTATTGAATTTAAGCTAAGTATCTAAATAATGTAGTTATGGTAAAATATTTTCTTCATAATATATCTAATGAATAGATCTTGACGGGGTCTTGACTATAAGACCGGGTCTACCTTCATATATCTAATAAGTAGATCCTGACGGGATTCTATAAGATCGGGTCTATTTGACCTGGCTCTATTGGCGGGAGTACTTAGTTAGTCTTTAATGTTTTTAATAAGCTGTATATTTAACTGTTGATAAATTTGTACCACTTGCAATGATATGCTCCGGTTGGATTTACTTTTCATATACAAAGTAAACATGAAGAAATTTTATTTTGTAGTTATGTAGGTACCTAACTTCATATTATGAACAAAAAAACCGAATTCTTTCAACCGAAATTATCATTATATGAATAATCACAGAACTCGGTAAAAATATTTAACCGTTCATCAACTTTCGGGTGGCATAAAAGTACCTAGTTCGATTAAATTATAATCATTCAATAAAGAGAAACCACGTACGTATCCTTATATAATACAAAAGTATCATCAAAAATCTGAGAAATCTCTCAAAAATGTTAACCCTTTAGCAAACTGAGGGCAAAAAATGTAAATCAACAGTTGAGCTGGCGGATCACGGGTCACGCCGGCAATCACCAGTAATTATAAACTATAAAATTTTACCGAAGCCGGCTTTCGGCTTCTTGAGATGGCCTTTCGACACGGTGCGGCCCGTTTGATTGGTACGTCTAAAAGGTTCCGTAGTCCTCTATTATTTTTACTGGCAATTTATTTTGAACTGAATTAGACGGTAGTCGTTTGAGTCAATCTTTTCGGTGATATTTTTACCCGACTGCCATGAAGGGTTATGTTTTTTAATTGTTATTCTGTTTTAGGATTTTAAATAGTTTTGTGTGTATTATTTTTTTGGGGAACTAGTCAGACATTTTATTCCTTACATTAATTTTATAATATTTTTTAATATTTGACCACTGACATAAAAATTAACTTGATTGAAATATTTACCTTAACTCATATAAAATAGTTATCTATAGGTATTCCATTGAATTACTTCATTGATTTAATTTTCGCCTGTTTTTTCTTTTTTAAATGCATATTTTTTAAAAGAGGTAAAGTATTAATTTCTACTTTGTCTGCTATTGAAATATTTCGAAATTCAAATTTGAAAGAAAAACAGAAAAATCTATGAATAACTAGTAACGTTCTATGTTGTAACGTTTTATCGTAACCTCGCAATACCCTAGAGTGAAGTCCGGTAAGCGTATTCGACACCGACCTCACTAAATTCGGTACGCCAATAAAACGACCATTTGTTCTTCCACAAACGGACGCCGCCATCAAAAAATTGATTACAACAAAATACTTCCAAATCACCGAATACTTTTATTGGCGGTGTTATGGGAACACTTAATTGACTACTAATCAACGTGCTCAATCGTCACGTTCGACTCGATACTTCATATCGATACACGTATAATCGAGAATTATATCGATATGACAGTGATCTCATCGGTCCGATTGTGAATTATGTAAAACGTTTCGTCTTGTAATTATATTTTGCGTTTCTTCAGATTGTTTATGGTTATATATTGCTTTTTTATATGTTGATTGAATAAATAACAGCTTGGCCTTTTAGTGATATGTTCGATTTTTTAAAATAAGACTTGAAACATATTTTTTAACTTTCTAAATGCATTTGCTATTTCTTGGTTATAAATCATAGTTTGTATATAAAATTGATTGTCCCGATGATTGTGAAAAAATGATGCTTTCACGTCCGTTTAGAAATCTTGAATTCGATGCTAATTACATGGGAAAAATATCGAAAACGTTGTGCAAAGGTCAATTAGTTTACTAAATTCAAATTTAAATACTACGTAAGAATATGCTTTCGGAATTCAATCCAAAACGGATGCACCGTGAGAACAGAATCTATGGTCCATATTAATAACACATACATTATGACTCTAATTTTAAAAATCTAGCTTTAGTTTTTTTTTAAGATAACTAGCAATATCCGACATTGCTAGTTGGGGTGGGCCATTACTAACAATCTTGTTAACCCCTCTAGCTAAGCCCAATGGTTTGTGTTAGGATTAGGTTCACTTCACGTCGGTAGTATAATGAGTAGGATTCGAACGCGACCTCACGATTGCAAGTCCGATGTCTTACGGCCGGTCTCAATAACCTACCTATCGATGGATTTGGCTCGATAGTTAAATTATTGAGACAGGCCGTTAGCCATTAGGCTACCGCTGCATCGGCGTGAGACAACTCCAGCTTTAGATGAAAAGTTCTAGCGCTGGCCCTATCATATATTATGACGTGACCTTTTTCCGAAAACAAAATTGGCAACGAGCTGTTTTATGGAGTCCCAAAATAGCTTTTATCAATTCAATGATAGTAAAAAGTTTAAATTTTAGGCAAAGAAATATAAAAAAGGGCGAGCAGCTGTTTGATGATTCATCCCTCGGTATTTACCCGCGCATGCTAAAATGCTGACTTCAGCAAAGGAGGAACTGACTTGTGCAGGGAAATCGTTTATCTATACTAATATTATAAAGCTGAAGAGTTTGTTTGTTTGAACGCGGTGATCTCAGGAACTAGCCCGAATTAAAAAATTACTGTTGGATAGCCAATTTAGCAAGGAAGATGATAGGCTATATAACATCGCGTTACGACTAATAGAAGCGGAGCAGCAATGAAAAATGTTGCAAAAACGGGGAAAATTTACGCAGACGAAGTTGCACGGGTCAGTTGTATATAATACAAATAATAGCCCTTGGCTACGATGACTGGTTTTAATTAGAAAATCGGAGTAGCGATGAAAGCACCTAAATTCAAAATTATTTAATGGGTCTAGCTAATAGAAAATCACCCAGTTAAAATGTTTTTCTCAACATAACTGTCAAGCTTTGATACATATATTATATTTCGGCAGACATTTATATAATATTCTTGACGTCATGACCTTAATATAGAGGAGTTGTTACTAGATGTTGCCCACACATTCATTTACGTCAGTTTTACCTTATATAAGAAACAAACAATCATCCCTTATTTGAACCCCTCAGGAGATTTGAAAGAAAGACTTCTTGGTGCTTTATTGCACATTTAAAACATTAAAGGAAACTTTGTAGAAACTGTCATGCTTCTAGATCCTGAGGTTTCGATTAAGCAATAATGAACCAATCAGTTACAGTACGATCAACGTAACTAGGCCGGACTGAGGTAGGCGACAAGTGGTTGCGCAGATGCATTTTTTGGAAGTAAATGGTGACAGGAAGCGGGCGGCGGGGTCCGTAACTAAACCAAGAGAATTAGAGATGCGATTACGCATTACATTGTCATAATTAGATAATATTAATAACTCATGTTTCTTGTGATTATTTTCGTAAAGAAATGATTTTTCAAAGTTTCTTTAGTATTTACTGTAACTGTTCTAAATTTAAACTTTCATGAACTCATTTAAACAGTATTTTTATATTGTTGAATTTAAATTTTGTTAGTATTTTTAATCGATTAAACATGATTAGGTAATCGTTTTCGTAAGTAATTTTAGGGTCGCATCTCTATGACATGCGCGAAAGTGTTATGAACCTAACTTCAATCCGGTCAAGTTACGTTGATCCTACTGTAGTCTCTTTAAATAGGTACAAGAATGTTTAAAGTTTAGCATTAGGCGGCTCATTTCGTAAATTCTGGACACCTAATTAAAACAGTGCGATAACCTCAATCAACACTCCAAAAATCAAAGGTAAATGAGAAACAATAACGATTTCTCTGTGAAAAATCGATTGATTGGATCGACAATTAGCCAAACCTTGGGCTTCAAAAGGTTAAAACAATATCGATGAAGGCACCTTGAGTGGCAGACCGTATTTAGGATGATAGTCAATTAAAATTTTCCTCTCGAAATAAATTTTATTACTTCGATACCTAATGTACGGTTCAATGTTTATTTTTCTTGGAATTGTTTGTGTGAAGGTTATTCATCATGACTGCACTAATTTGTGGTACCTACGGTGGTAAACAAATCCCTTGAATAGCAAACAGCTTAACAGCTATAGTAAATGGTTGTAAAACCAGAAGGCTACCGTTTTTGTGCTTAGGCACTAGTTGGCGCCATTGTTGAGTCTGGTCTGTCCACAGAATATTGATACCTACTAGCGTCTTTCTGTCAAAGTTTCAGTTATATTTATATCTATACTAATATTATAAAGCTGAAGAGTTTGTTTGAACGCGGCAATCTCCGGAACTACTGGTCCGAATTGAAAAAATATTATTGTGTTGGGTAGCCCATTTATCGAGGAAGGCTATAGGCTACAACATCACGCTACCACTAATAGGAACGGAGCAGTAATGAAAAATGTTGCAAAAATCGGGGAAAATGTACGCATACGAAGTTGCGCGGGACAGCTAGTCATTATATAATTCCCTTAAACCGTGTCGTATAAATATCTAGCATGCCGTATTATTGCGCTGTCCTGTTTGGAAAAAGGGAGAATATAAGTTTTCGAAAGACAGAACAGAGACAGTTCAAAGCTCATGTTTGTCATAATTCATCTCAGGCATTACAAATTATTCACAACAATTGCCCAAATAGAAATACACCCGCGTAAAGCATCCACAATCTATGAAATTTGACATTTCGGAACCTACCTCTACGCTAGCGCCTCTACCGGCGAATTCACACACGATAGCATTCATTCATAGAGTGATCCTGATAAGTTGTAGCTGCTGCTATGGCCCTGGCGAGTAGGGACCTCATGCGTTAGTCAAAGCTTTTTATTAGTCATATTATTTGTTTCAAGTTGATACTAATCTGGGCCAATTTTCAACCAATGTTTTTATTGTTATCTACTTAAAAATATATCAAGTTTAGGTACATGTTGTAGTTTTATTCATCATCTTTTTCACATTCTCCCATATAAAAATTCTCAGTCTTCTGTAAAAATTTATTGTTTTCCTTTATTAAGCATCTAACTGAATGAAATATAGTCATCATCAGCCTATCGCAGTCCACTGCTGGACATAGGCCTCTCCAATTGCACCCCACTTTGTTCTATCCTCGGCTTCTCGCATCCAGCCAGAATGAAATATAGTACACCACTACATTGACATACAAAATAGCCCCCCCCCCCTTCCCCTCCTGTGGCGTAACCAGCCACATAACAGCCCTAGTACGTATAGATAGCAACACCATTACCAAATAATTTGCAAATTGTCTATGGTTGTCAATTCTCTTTCCTTGTGTGATTCAGACTTAAAATTATCGGTGATAAATATTACAAACTTTTATGTTATCTGTCAATTATAATTGGGCGTTTAATTGGTTGCTGTTATAGAATTAATGATAAAAACCTAAATTTTAGGATTCCGTACCTCAAAAGGAAAAAGGATGAAGGAGGATCACTGTTATCCGTCCGTCCGTTCGTCTGTCTGTCAAAACCGTTTATCTCGGGAACACGTGGAGATATCGAGTTGAAATTAAAACTATATACTCTACAGCCACTTGAAACTGTAAAAAAACCAGACGTTAAAGTTAACGTGAAGAAAAATACAGTCCTTTTATTTTAAAAACTGCAAGACTTGATTCTTGAACTATTTATAATATTTACCTATAAAATTGTACGGAACCCTCAGTGGGCGAGTCCTACTCGAACTTGTCCGGTTTTATATTTTTAGGAATACTTAAAACCTTCCATGACGTATGTAAAGACTGAAAAACAAAGGTATACTTACATACAATTTATATATTATTGCGTAAATTTTCCCCGTTTTTGCAATATTTCTCGTTGCTGCTCCGGTCGTATTGGTCGTAGCGTGATGTTATTTAGCCTATAGCTTTCCTCGATAAATGGGCTATCCAACAGTAAGTTAAACAGTTTTTTTTTTCAATTCGAATCTGTAGTTCCTGAGATTACCGCGCTCAAACAAACAAACTCTTCAGCTTTATAATATTAGTATAGATTGGATTAAGAATTGGACTGGCATTCAAGTATTTGAACTGAATATTCTAGTAGGTTACTAGTTAGGTACCTAATGCTATTTGATACATAAAACTAAATAACTTTGTAATAACAGTCTTGTAAAATATTTAATATATTAACGTTTAATGAACTATCACTTGTTTTTGGAGTTATGACCACCTACAGACTATTTTACCGACGTAAAATCGCTGTTTATTGTGTGCCCTAAATCTGACAAAGAAACATCGATTTTACTCCGGGGTCTCATAAATATGTGGTAAATGGTTGTGTGGCAAAAGTAGGTGGTGAAGGGTTAATTTATAGTTTTTTTTTAATTTGGTGTAATGTAAAAAAGCCAAGAGCTGGGGGTTATTAGTATATTAAAGCGGTGGTAGCCTAATGGTTAAGGCATCGGTCTCGCAATCATGAGGTCGTGGGTTCCAATCCTGGCCGTTATACTTACTACCGACGTGAACCCACTCATAACACAAGCCATAGAGCTTAGCTGGAGATTGCTAGTAGGTAATGTGGGACCACAATTCTACATTGCTAGTTATCTTGTTTATAAAAAAAAATATCAGCCTGTGTATTTAAGTTAGGTCTAATTTTCGAAACTTAAATAAAGAATATTACATACATACATACAAACATACATACATACATACAAGATACGCGCGAAAAACATAACCCTTCTTTACAGTCGGGTAAAAAGCTACCTACAATTGAACGGTACATGTTTGCCTGCATACAAGTAGTAGTGGGTATATAACAATAAAACATAAACACGTACAATCAAATTGCTTCAAACGAAGAACATAAAAATAAACTTGAAACATATAAAAATCTTACACATCCACTAATTCGATCAATTCAAACCACAAGTGTGGGAACTCACGCAAGATCTTACAATATTTTTTCTAACAAATATTTACCGCTATTACACCTGTTATGAATAGCGAAAACTCGAGATAAATGTTCGATTACACCGTGTAGCCATTATAAAAATATGATACGCTTTTTCTAAAATAATTGTCTATCGCTACAGAAGCATATATTTCTTCTACCGGCCAGTTTAGCTTCCATTTTTAATTAAAATTAAAATGATTACGGGCCGTTTCCGTACGTTCGTTATTTAAAACTGTGGTTGCGCACGAAAGTTTTATCATCTATAATAGCTCAGTTACTAAATGGTAAACAAATGAATCGGTTAGAATCGTTTTCTTTTATTGTCTATGGTTCAACCTTTGATTAGTTCATATCTAGATTCTTCTTCTTCTTCATTGAGTTTATAGCAATCTAGCCGTTTTAACGGCTAATTTCCGCCAGTGACAAGTATTTATGCACTTATTACATGCGCATAGTCTCGTTCTAAGTCAATTATAACATAATCAAATATTTTTTTACAAGTTAAACTCGGAGCTGTAAAAATAATGGCCGGTCAGTTTGCCGCCATTTTTACAACTCATGTCTAGATTCATAATCTAAAATGAAGCCGTTCGCCTGTCATTTTTTTTTCAATTAATTTTTAGCAATCTAGTCTTTAAATAGGCTAATTTATGTCATGGTCAAATACTTATTGAAACAACACTTTAACTGCATGTATTTCAAGTTATTTTCGAAATTAAACGCGGAGCTGTAAAAATAACGACAGGTCAGACTGCCGGCATTTTGTTAATGTAAGTTTTGACAGATTCATTTTCATTTCTATATTTACCTAGCTACAAACTATCTACAATGACAAGATAATATTTTAGTTACAAATATCAATGGTTCAAACATCACAGTTAGTAACTATTTATTATAATAATTAATATTTAATTACAAGTAATTCACTAGTATTATTAGGGATTTATTTTCGCCTAAGTATCGCTTTATAGAGAACAAAATGATATTTCTTACAAATGTAGGTACAACAACTACAACTCCAATACTATTGAATTTTAAAAAAATGGGGATCATTTTTTGCAATCATACGAAATATTTTTTAAAATAAAATCATTAAGACGATACAACGTTTGACACTAAATTAGAAAAAAACCGGGCAAGAGCGTGTCGGAGCTGCTTTCTATATTAATATTATAAAGCTGAAGAGTTTGTTTGTTTGTTTGTTTGAACGCGGTAATCTCAGGAACTACTGATCCGAATTGAATTTTTTTTCACTATTGGATAGCCCATTTATCGAGAAAGGCTATAGGCTATGTAACATCACGCTACGAGCAATAGGAGCGGAGCAGTAATGAAAAATGTTGCAAAAACAGAAAAAGTTTACGCAGACAAAACGGCTACGGAACCCTAAAAAGGAGCCTAGTTGTTTGATATCCATGAATTTTAATTGCACCTGATTAAGCTGATCGGCCAACTTATTATAATCCGTCATAAACTAAGAAAATCACCCGCATAAATAATAAGGCTAGACACGCACTGGGCAGCCATTCTGCGGCAGCCAATGGCACGTTGACGGTGTATGGGAGAGCACGCGCTAGGCAGCCAAGAAATCGGTTTGGTAGCAGAACGTCCCATTCCCAAACTCGTCACGCTGTTTCAGATGGTCCCAATCCCAGATGGTCCTATTCCCAGATGGTCCTATTCCCAGATGGTCCTATTCCCAGATTGTCCTATTGCCAGATTGTCCCATTTCCAGATGGTCCCAGGGATGGTAACGCATGACACAATTTTAATGATAGGAGTATGAATAAAAAATGCTTCTTGAATTAACATACAAATTAACATTTATTGAAATTTAAAAAAAAGCACTGCACCCTTTTCTTTTCACACAACGCCATTTGGAGCTTCCATCACTGTTATCGTTATGTTTATTGTATGTGTATGTTCCACAAATTAAACTTCGTCCTCCTCGCTGATTTTTTATAAATTCAAAGTTATGATCCATCACACCGTTATAATTTAAAGAGAGAATTACAATGTATCCGCGATAAATGACTGTGCACTTAGTTGGGGAATGAACTAAACAGAAACGTAAACATACATACATACATACATACATATCAACCCATATGATGTCCCACTGCTGGGCACGGGTCTCCCCAGTAGAACTTACTAGTATGTAGATCCTGGGGGTAATTGCCATAATCGCCACGCTTGGCGAGCGGGTTGGCGATCGCAGTAAGGTTTTAAGTACGCAGAGGACGCTGCTGCCCGTCCTCCAGTGTGACATCCCTTAGTCGCCTTGACGACACCCACGGGAAGAGATAGGGTGGTACTATTCTTAAGCCGGTACCACACGGCAACGTAAACATCATAATAATATTCTATGAATAAGCATCTACCCTCATTTTTTTTATAAAATACGATATTAGTAATTTTTTAATTTTTGTACGGTTTTCTGACAAAATGACACTTTAAAGTAAGGAAAAACACAATATCAAGGATTATTAAAACATGCACACTAAGTTTTTAAAACAATATTTTTCATCCATGGTACAAAACACAAAAAAAGCGCCTGATTTTAAAACCTTAGCAATATTGGAAGAATGCTGTTCTTGCTGTAACGAATTATGCAGGCGTAAAGTTTATAAAAAAAGTATCCAGGTACTTTTTTTCATAAACTTACACGTTAAAATAAATTAAAGTCATGTCAAAATAGATTGAAGTAGTATTCATCAACGTCATTAACAGGCCTAATAAGGCCTAATAATTAATTCAAGAAGCATTTTTTATTCATACTCCTATCATAAAATTGCGTCATGCGTTACCATCCCTAGGACCATCTGGGAATGGGACAATCTGGGAATAGGACAATCTGGGAATAGGACCATCTGGGAATAGGACCATCTGGGATTGGGACCATCTGAAACAGCGTGACGAGTTTGGGAATGGGACGTTCTGCTACCAAACGAAGAAATCCTGGCTCCCCAGACAAAATAACGAAGGTGACTGCACGGCAGCCAGAGTGAGTAGGGAATAGTCAAATCGAATGTATGGGGCCGTCGTAGGGCCGACCGTCAGCGCGCACTTGTCGTAGCAGCATTTTATGTTCGAAAACTAACGAAATGGTCACGTGTGACGTCAGTGGCTGTCAATTGGCTGCTGTAACTAGTTGCTCATACTGCGCAGCTTGAAATATTTGAGCAGCCAATCGACAGCCAGTTGTGACATTTCGTCTATTTCCAATACCAAGAAAATTAAAGTGAAGACTGGAGACCGAACTCAAATTACATAATTTTACCTAGGGTTTATCGTTTCGTCTTGCGTAGAAAGCGGCCTTCGACCTTCTCTTTCTTCTATGCCTATAGTGTCAAATCATAGTTACTATAGTCACTAAAGTAAAAAAAAAACAATTTGTTCTCTTCGTGTTTTGAACACAAAAATACGTCTGGCTGCTACGACAAGTGCGCGCTCACAGTTGGCAGCCACATACATACGAAATACCAAACGCATACTCGCTCTGGCTGCGAGCAGCATACTGGCTACCGTGCAGACGAATCCGTTTTTCTGGCTGCGGCAGTCAGTATTTCGTGGCTGACACTAGTCATGGGAGAGCGCGCACTAGCGCGCTCTCCCATACACCGTCATACGTTCAATTGGCTGCCGCAGCCTTGCTGCCGCAGCCTGACTGCCTAGTACGCGCTTAGCCTTAGAGCACTAAAATAAAAGTCTGGTATTTTTATTGTTTTAAAAATAAATCAAAATAAAATTTATTTTTATATGACTTTTTCGTGCCTGTTATTTTTTTTCTAATTATTCTTGAAAGTATTGAGGATATCAGCAGAAATAATATGACACAAAGAAATTAAAAAAATAACAACAATAACAACATGTCTTCTTCTTTTTTTGAAATTATGGCAATCTACCGGTTTTATCCAGGATGACTCCAAATAAAAAAAAAATAAGCAACGGAAACATTATAAAAATCCAAAGGTCAACCCTTCAAATGCGGTAGGATAACCATAGCCACTAGATAACCAAAGATTTGCATGCACCAAACATATCCCTATCTGTTTTACGAGCGAAGTTATGGCCTTTATGATCGATGGCCAGTATTTATGGCCAAATGACCGTAATTAGTGAGGCCGAACACCACCGCAGTTTATAGTCGGCGGCAACCGATTGAACAGAGCTTTCACACTGAATTTTTAGTGTTTCGTATGGTACTATATTTGTTCTGCTCAAAGATTTGGTGTTTAGCGGTACAATTTAATTGAATCGGCAAAAGCAAGTTTTCGACATTATATCGATGTATCGATATATGGTATATTAAGTTGAACGTTTTATGATTGTATTGAATTGAACTGAAGGTTAAGTTGCTGTTCAGATGAACAGATGTTCGTATTAATATTATAGTATCTAAAGATTTCATTTTCTGAGATTTTATAACGTTATATCCTATTAAATTGTTAACTTTTAAATTATGATATGAAAATTACATTAATGTCAAACGTTGGCAAGGCAATGACTTTTGTGAATTCATTTTTAGGGTTCCGTACCCAAAGGGTAAACGGGATTCTATTACTAAGACTGGTGTACGTCCGTCTGTCACTAGGCTGTATCTTATGAACCGTAATAGTTAGACAGTTGAAATTTTCCGCTATAACAGCAAATACAAAAAGACGAAGGGGGCTCCCATACAACAAACGTGATTTTTTGCTCGTTTTTGATAACAGCAACAAGTAGACTCTTAAAATATTTATTTATTTTTTATTTATTTATTTGTGGATCATAGGTAAGTTACAGATGATATTTGTTACATGGTGTGGTTATATATTTACTTTAAAAATAAATAATTAAATAAAAAATAAAACAATTATTTAAGAGGGCTCCTATATAACAAACGTGATTTTTATTGCTCGTTTTTATAGATAACTGGCTGACTTCGTCTGTGTCTTTATTCCCCGTTTTGCAAATTTATTAATTGATTATTGAGACCACTCCTATTGGTCATAGCGTGATGTTATATAGCATATAGCCTTCCTCGATAAATGGGCTATCTAACAGTAATAATTTTTCAATTCGAACCATTAGATCCTGAGATTACAAACAAACTCTCCAGCTTTGACATTTGGTATAGAGGAATAGGGTAATACCCTACCCTACTCCTCCATTTGTAAAATGTACGATGATGATATGTTGGTTCGTGATATCACGATCTAACATATCATCATCGTACATTTTACACGCTGATAGGTAACAAATAGGTTATTTAATATTTATTATACATGTATGTGAAGAAACCGCATCAGAACATTAAATTGTACACAGATATAAAATAATAATAATAACATATAATATTCAAAAACATTTGCATCGAAACCATCGAAATGACATGAAAGACCTTGTTTTGCTGATCATTGCAACACTCTGTATGGATATCCATCAATTCAATATTACGAATCGGTGTGTTTGCGTAAATGGGACGCAAATGTTTCAATGCTATTAGTTGACGTTGAACTGAAAGGACTATTATTTCGTCATTGATTGTTTAGAAGGCTTTATCTTTACATAGTACTAGCTGTCCCGCGCAACTTCGTCTGCGTAAATTTTCCCCCTTGTTGCAACATTTTTCGTTGCTGCTTCGCTTCTAGTTCTAGTTCCTGAGATTACCGCGTTCAAACAAACAAACTCTTCAGCTTTATAGTATAGATAAAACAAAGCCTATTCCCGCTGTCAATCTCAATGTACGCTTAGATCGTCTATATTGCGCAATAGATTTCGCTATCAATTAAATAATTTATTTTTCATAGTTTTTATGTACAATTCATGTATATATTGAAAAAAAAACTGTGTAAGAAGCTGGGAAGAAACGTAAAAAAAAACTACAATATTTCTAAATTGATTCCAAAACTTTAAGAAAAATAAAACTTGATGCTACGATACCATAAGTAAAAAGCTATTGGCGTCAAACTAATAATAATCCTTAATCAATTCGATTAACAAGTAAGGAATAAAGTCTATTAAAAAGTTCTTACTAAGAAAAATATACCTACCTGTTCATTACGAGTTGAACGTTAGTAAAATTCGAAGAAACGAACAATCCAGAATCGCTGAAAATTCTCGTGACTCTCGTTTAACCATATTGGGAAATTCCCTTCTAAAAACAAAAAGTTTTGCCTTTGTTTGTTTTTTTTAAATGCTGTGGAAGTTTTTGTGCTTAGAAGCTCCCAAAAATTAACTGCCAATTTGCTATACAGTCATTGTCATGTCATAATAGAATCAGGAATTGTCTAATTGGCCAATATACCTATTGAAATTAGATTAGAATTATCTGAAAAACATATACTTATTTTAAAGAAGCGTAAACATGAAGTCTTATGTTGAAGTTTTTGCTCATTATTGATAACGGCAACGGCCTGAAATATTCACAGAATATTTACGAGTCGACCCGCACTTGGCATTTTTTTTTTGAAAACTGGAGGCCTACTATAATTCAATGAAAACGAAGTTTTAATCAAAAATGAGGTATTAATATACAGAGCCAGGAACATCTATTTAATCCACTCGTTAAGTGAGTAAACATGAAGTCTTAATTAGTATATTCTTCAAAATTGTTTATACAACTCGCTCGCAGCACTTAGATCACATCTCTAATTTCACAGTGCATAATCATTGCCGTTCTAAATTATCAACTAAAATCCACCCACAATACTTCCTTACACTTTCCATTAATTTCTACCATAAAAGGTACGCCTCCCTGGTCAATTGCTACAATCCGAGGTGTTAGCACAAACTATATATGTAGATACAGACTGACCGGCTCTTAAGTCAACAGCAAATACACATATACGTACGAATGATCTCAACGTGCGCTGTTGAGATTCGACAGAGTTCGACCGATATCTGTGTACGTGTGCGTCTATGTATATGTGAGTCTGTTTTAACTCGTTGTAGGGAGCCGACCTTTCTTACGTTTGTATTCTGTGGTGTTACTGCGAACTTCTGGATGCATTCATTGTTTATGGCCAATTAGGAAGTTGGCGCAAACGCGCGAACTTCGTTATGGCCACGACATTTACAGCCTACTGTCTGCTCTAATATATGAAAGGAGCTGTAGGGTTTCTGCATATTTCCTAGAATTATCTTCATAAAATAAACAAATCGTACTGGAAAACCAAATTCAAGTCACAAAACAAATCGCGAACATTTTCAACTTTTAAATTCCTTGTGCCGCTAGACGCACTCCATTTTTGTGTCTAAAGTACATTTAAAAATATATGTTCGTGTTTACGAACATATATTTTTAAATGTACTTTACACCATTCGCGATTTGTACATATTATAGACGTCGGGAAATAAAACAAAGGTATTTAGCTTTAAAACAAAATATTTAAGCGATTAAGACCCGTAGCTTATAAAATTCTATAATGTACATTTAAAAAAATTAAGTAATTTTATAGACATTTCTTGCCAATTACTTAATTTTTTTTATCTTTCAAAAATGCAATTATTGTATTTAAAAAATTATTAACTGGCTCAGCAATTGAACACACTTTACACTTCATCACTCAGTCAGTCCGTAGATCATATACTGTACAATTTCTACGGACTCACAACTAAAAGAATTCCAAACCACAGCAAGAGAAAACAGGTTCTAGTTAGACAAAGATAATGCCTAATAGGAACAAAACTCATTAAAACTTATCTCTGAACAGATAATAAATAATTAAACGTGTTCACTATTACAAAAGAACAATGCTTACAATTATACAAATACAGCCCTCACAAACCAATTATATACAATGCATCCGATCGCCCCTAATATCCGGGGGTAGGGGACACCGTTTATCTTATAATAACATGTTAATACATCGTCCGTCGCGATCGGAGGGTTAATTTTTACCTGGACGTGGTTTGTGAACGCTCATTTGCGGTATCTCTATTAGATCTCTACTCGGAAATATGTATGGGAATTGTTTTTTATTCCTTTTTTAAATAGGGTTTACTTTTTAAGAACAAATTAGCAGTTTAATTGTTTAAAAAGTTTTCTTTGAGTATATGAATGAATTTGTTCGAGAATTATGCTTAGCTTTGGGACTGGCCACTTAGACTGATATTTCAAAACACAAATTAAAAACAAGTAATAAAGAAGAGAAATAAATTGTCATAAATTCCGTTTGGGAATTAAAAATGATTAATTTCAATCAAAATAGCTACTGACATTTGAATTTAAAATAAAATAATAATGGGAACATTAAAAAATTGGTTGTCTGTAAAGTCGGTTTATGGACGGTAATTTTACGTGATAACGTCTTAAGAAAACATTGATGACAAATCGCCATTCGCGTTACTTAGCAACCAATCAATAACGTTAGTTCCAATTGAATCGCATGGCATGTAGCTGCAATCGCCATTCCTTGTTGCTTGGCAAACAATCTATAACGTGACTTTTTTTTAACTTTTTCGTAAGTGCACCCGGTCATCAATTTATAAGACGTTATCACGTATAAAGTACCTACTTATTCTTTGAGTTTATGAAATTATATAAAATCAAAACTGACAAAAAATTACAGGGAGCGCAATTGTTTTTCGTTTTGTAACAGGCTCGATAATTTCAAATTAAAAATACAAAATCTGAACCAAAAATTTTAATAATAAAAAACAATAATTACTTTTGACAATTAATACTTCTAACTTATTACAATTAAATTTATAATTCCGATTACAAAGGTAATAAATGTGGTAAAGTTGCTGGTAACCCATGATCATGGGTTACCAAATTACAAATTGTATATTTTTATAGTTCGATTAAATCCGATAGATAACCGCTTGTAAACAACAATTACTAAAACAACCAGAATTTGGAATGATTTCTATGAATTGCTTAATAATAATCGTACATTATTGAAAAAAAAGATTATCATCGCCTGATCGCCATGACATGCCAAAGTGACATTAACAGCTTTGTCAAACAATTTAACACGACAATATAAAATATTCATCGAGAGCGACACATTACCCGTACCTACGTGTTTTTAATTGATCTGGCAACACTATAGGCAGGGCTACCAACGTAATTTTTTCCCCCTAAATAAAATAAAACCTAAAATAGAAGATAGACGGTTTATTAGCCTCCCAGAAAAAAAACAACCAAGTGTGAGTCGCACGACGGGTGTAGTAGGGGGTGCAAATTGATTCTACACCGTCTTTAGCTGGTTTTATCCCTAAATAGTCCTTAAAATCCTCCTAAAGATTTTACACCCCTAAAAATCTCCCAATTGCACATTTGATGCGCAATTTTTAGAAGTTTAACTCTCAGTCAACTTAGGAACTTTCTTCTAAATTAGGGGAGGTTTCCCCCTACATTTTGGGGAAGGCTTTAAGTTGGCAACCCTTACTATAGTTGTTCGGAAAACTGTACAACGTATTAAGTGGGTATTTTATGTACAACATGGCCATGTTATACAATAACATAACCGTTTTAATGTAAAACATTGACGCTACGATCGATAAAATTCAGTAGGTATCTATATCATAAAAAGTTACAATCATAATTAACTTAAAACAAAACACCTATTGGGTTAGTTTTTATAGTTACCTATGATTTCGTGAGTTTACTCTTTCAACTACTTATTCTAATCGTGGTAAATGCGTTTGTCATTGAAGTTCTTTAGGTAGTTGTGAAATTACATATAACCATTTAAAAAATAAAGTTTAAAACCGACCAAGTGCGAGTCCTGCGCACGAAGGGTTCCGTATCTAAACAATATGAGACGCTATGTTATAATATCAACAAAAAACAGCAAAAAAATCTCGTCTGTTGTATGGGAGCCCCACTTATATATTTATTTTATTGTTTTTAGTACTTGTTTTTATAGCGGCAAAAAAAATACCTACTTCATTTGTGAAAATTTCAACTATCTAGCTATTACGGCTCATGACATAGAGATGCGACGGACAGTGGAGTCTTAGTAATAGTGTCCCGTTTTCACCCTTTAGGTCCGGAACCCTAAAGAGGAAGACTGAGTATTTTTGCAGATTAATACTTTTTAATAAATACTTCATACCGACAGAAATCGGCTGGCTAGATAATTATATCGATACAAAAAAAAAAGGATAAGAAGATCAGTAACATTAATTAGCCAACCACAATTAGACTGGGTAACACTATTTTTTACTATTTCAAATGTTTTATTATACTTAGGTACGTAGGTTTAATAATAACAAAGATTTGTTATAAACCATCCACAAAACAGTAAACTCAATAAATAGATACGAAAACGGCAAATTGTTCTAAATGTAAACGAAGCCGAGACAAATTTTAAAAAAAATAAGAGCAAAGGTATCGCTTTACATCCTTATTAAATGATAACAAAGCTTTTGTCTAATCAGCTTTTAAAAAAATAAGTGCCAAGGAAACAGAATCCTTTCTTACACTTTGGTATCTTTAAATATATCGTTCTAAATCCGAACAATAGATTAACACAGTTGATTAAATAGATGACAGAATACAATCTAACTTCCATTTCTCTAAAGAACTTCGTAGAAATCTATTAATTAAACATATATTTCCCTCGATAAGGTGAGATTCATACTACTAACTTCTGCAATAAAGCGGCTAATTTAACTCGAACTAATACTATCATTACTAACCTAATCAATTACTATTGTACCGAATAATAGGCTCTTTAGATTCTCGTAGGTATTTAATTAGGCCTATTAATTTGTTGAAATTATTTAGGAGGTAATTAATTAGTTTGGTATAGCTACTAATGACAATTACTTATTTTTGTACTGTTATTTAATTTTACAAGAAGCAAACTGTGAAATTGACGGCCTTTCAATTTGACGGCATTAGCACAACTCAATTCAATTTAAAAAATATTAAAAAAACATTTTTCAAATCGTGTCGAAAAATGACAGTACAAATTTCCTCCACACAACTGTTTGGATATACGTCCAAATTCCGATTAACAAAATGACAGATAATAAAAAAAAATACTCGAAATTCGAATACACTATCTACGTCATGTAATTAGGTCTTCCGCGCACAATCTGGGGTCGGATCAAAGGGTAATTTGTAACAATAATGGTGCGATTGGTCAAGCGGGTCATGGGACTGAGCACCTGTCAACCGATGTCAAACTATCGCTGTTATCTGTTAAGGCCTTAATCACACGTGTGGAAATACGGACAGGATACGGGAATTTGGTCGAATGGAATGGATTTAGCTGTTGATTTTCGGTTTATGGAATTTTTGGATTATATTCTTGAATATTTTTAGTTTTAAATTAAGTTAGAAGTCGGTAATAAAGGAACTCTTGTCGTTGTCTGTGTTTCTGTCAAGATCATTGACATATAGACCAGGACTGTGCCATCCCTATTAATTAAAAAGTAAAAATTGACTGCAAAGCGTGAAAGAGGGAAAAAACTCGTGCGGCCTTTGATATGTATTGTCCACAAAGTAGCGTTGTCTCTTTCTAGAGGTGGTCAATTTTGTGAGATTATGGCGCAGTCCTGTTCTCTACGTCAATGGTCAAGATCCATTTTCTCAGGGATTTCATTGATACCTCTAGAGGTATCAAGTTGAAATTGATGTCTTCAAACCCTTTCAAGCTTTTGAAGCAGTGAAAATTTCTAATTCACCGCAATCAGAAGATACCTACAGCCGTTTATGACGCTTATTCAACAGTAGCATGGGAATTTTGAAAGCTTTTAAGAGTTATGGCTAATTATAGAGTACCTCTGTGAGACTGCCTCTGTGGCGCGGTGGGAGTGTATCCAACTGCTACGCAAGAGGTCGTGGGTTCGATCCCCACCCAGGTTAAAACTTTGTGTGATGAGCACGATGGTTTATTCTGTGTCTGGGTGTTATTTATCTATAATATATATGTATGTTTATCAGTTGTCTGGTTTCCATAGTACAAGCTCTGCTTAGTTTGGGATCAGATAGCGTTGTGTGAGTTGTCCCAAGGTTATTATTATTAGGTTATTATTACCTAAATAACTAGCTAATTTTCATAGTTAATAGAAAAAGCATATACTTAAATCAAATAAAAAATGGCAAAAACATCGACAATACCGCTTTTATTCTTTAAATAAAACGACTTCAATAAACCGTACCGCGAAAAAATATAGCAACGATATTGGCTCGCAAAAATATAATAAAACTCTGAACTTAACAGTTATTAATACTAAATTTTCCATCTAAGTTACCTTCTACTCATGAATAAAGACATCTCACTAATATTAAACGTAGTTTGCACAATAGCGGCAATTTCAACTACATGATAAACTGGACATATCGGCTATAATTTCCAATATGTTTTATGAACCAGCTTTACGGTATTAAGAGGCGAGTAATAATATTGACAGGGTAATCCATGGAGCGAACCATAAACTGAATATTATCGGTGCAAATCCGACTTAAGTTGCGAAAATCCTGACGATCAATTCGCTAGTTGTTTGTGTATGACACAGGTATGTATATGTCTGTTTGTGGAATGTTGCCCTTCAAAATATTATCCGTTAGATCTGGGTAGGTTCTTGATTTTTTAATAGGTATAAAGTTGGGATCAAAACACAGTTCTCATGTCAGTGTAACTCAGCTAACCTTATATCTGCCTTTAAATCCCATTTAAAATTTAAACTATTTTCGGAAAAGTTAAATAATAATAATATAATAATATTTTGGGACAACTCACACAACGTCATCTGATCCCAAACTAAGCAGAGCTTGTACCATGGAAACCAGACAACTGATAAACATACTTAAATATTTCTAAATACATACATATTATAGATAAATAACACCCAGACACAGAATAAACCATCGTGCTCATCACACAAAGTTTTATCCTGGGTGGGGATCGAACCCACGACCTCTTGCGTAGCAGTCGGATACACTCCCACCGCGCCACAGAGACAGTAAAAAAAAATAAGAAATTCTTATTTATAAATGAAACCGTATTAATTTTAATTTCATGTGTTTATATTTGTTTGCCACAATAAATACTATACACTGACACAAATTAATAAAAAACTGGCTATAGTGCCATCAACTGAAAAATAAGACGAAAAAAGGTATACAGCGTAATTTTTAATATACATATTATAACCTCCCGCTCTTGACTTCTGTTCATTGCAACAAATAACTTCAAAACAAATAACTCCTCATCACCACCGGAGTAAAAAGTAAAATCGATGTTTCTTTGTAAGGTTTAGTGCCTAAACCTCACAATAAACAACGATTTTACTCCAGTAAAATAGTCTGTAGGTGGTTAAGGTTCATAACTCCAAAAACAAGTGGTAGGTGATTAAGAGTTATTATTTTTAATATTTTCCAAAACTTATGTAAAGAGGTCATGAGCTGTAGAGACGGTTATGGATCTTAGTAATGGCAACACAGCTATGACGTTTGGTTTTGATACGATTTCGAGTAGCCGTAGGTACAATATTAATCATACTGTATGTAGTAGTTATCTAATCTTCCTATAATACATTTCGTAGAATAAATAAGTACACGGTCGATGCTTCAACTTTTACTGACCTACTGCTAAAAACAGATGTCCTCTCAAATTAATAATAATAATAAAAAATCTTTATTCACATAAAAGCTCGCGGCCACTCTTTGCAAATTGCCAATGTTTACAATGTTTCCTTGTTTATATGCAGGTAAGATGTGGCCACCATTATATTATGCACCATATTAAAGGACTGATGCATTAATAGCGATTACGACTGTTATAGCGATAAGACAGTTACCCAGGATCATTTTTGAGAGTATTTAGATGGTACAATTGACTAATCACTGTTAAAATGTATACTCTCACACCCCCCCCCCCCCTTCTGGGTACCGGGTTTCCCGCTAAAATGTTACAAAAATAAAACACTAATACTCCGTAATAATCCAATCTATACTAATATTATAAAGCTGAAGAGTTTGTTTGTTTGTTTGAATTGAATATCCCATTTACGAAGGAAGTTTACAGGCTATTTAACATCACGCTACGACCAATAGGAGCGGCAGAGTAATGAAAAATGTTGCAAAAACGGGGAAAATTTACGCAGACGAAGTTGCGCGGGATAAAACTTGTCTCTTTCTAGAAATCTAATTGGTCCACGGCACAGTCATGTCAATTCACTTTGACATTACAGAAAAGAGACAGGTATTGGCCGCACAGTCGCATTTTTTTTCTAGTTTTAATTCAATACGTTTTCCTTCACTGATGAGCATTGGCGACAAAACAAATCACATATTGTGGCACGTGACACATCTTGGTAGTCTTAAAAACAAAAAAAAAAAATATCTACAGTTTTTTTTTGTTTCCCGTAATGACTTTGAACACAGCTTTAAAAGTTTATTTTTAAAAAATCACGTTCGTAAATTCCCTAGGCGCCGAAGTTTCATTTCATTGACGAAGGATATCATGACCACTTTAATGTATCGTAAAAAACATAATTACAATGAGTTTCCGTTAAAGAAGTAGGTACGGCACGTTAAGTTGATAATTACTGACGATGGCTACCAATGGCTACTGCAATCTGAGTGGCCTTCGATGTTCGGAGACAACCTTGGAGAGCTCATTACCCCTGTAAAAGGAACGATTCGTTTCGGTTGAGTCAAGTTTAGCCCTTTCGATGTAAAAGTGAAGAGAGCTGTTCAATTTCGCATTTTTGTTTTGCTATCCTTAGAATAGATTTAGTAAGTTTTTTAATATTAAATGATTAAACCTAGCTACTAGCATACTTTGACTTCCCACATATGATAATCGGACAAAATTAACATCACATTTTCAAATTGAAATATCGAAAAACATCGAAATTGTATTTGTGTTACTTATGCTAAAGTTAGCTGGCTTACACTGCAATGTAACCCAGCTAATCTTATACCGTCCTTTAAATCCCATTTAAAATTTAAACCATTTTCGAAAAAGGTTTCAAGTTTAAATAAAGAGGTCTTAAAAAATGAAACCTTTTTAATTTTAATTTCATGTGTTAATGTTTCTTTGCCACAATAAATACTATACACTGGCACAAATTAATAAAAAACGGACATAAATTACAATATACTAATAACCTCCCGCTTTTGGCTTCTGTACATTGCAACAAATCACTGCGTAATATAATTTTTGAAAAAAAAATACTAATTAACCCTTCACCACCTACCACCTACTTTTGTCACCATTTAAACTTTGGTCTTTTCCCATTGATTTTCCAAAAATGTAAATTCACACAGACCTTGTCGTCAGGACAAGTAACGGTTATGGTTAAAGCCATAGGAACGGCGGCGATTTTTTTTTAATGGCTTATTTCATGTATTTTCCCACGAAATGTGAAAATGATGACAGGTCAGTTTGCCGCCATTTTCACAACTCCGATTTTATTAGAGTTACCGGTTTTGATTCCATAACACTCCTTGTCTATGCTTTTTTTATTGCGACAGTTCTGGTAACATTGGCCATGCATAGATATTGTTTTTTTCCGCAAAGCATTTGAGGTATGCATTGACTATCTATATAAATATGGTGATCAGGTCGTTATAAGCATTCTTTACACTCACGGGGAAGGAATTAGTCTACAAAAAATGGGATCAGTCTTATTGGAATGGCAATACATTGTAAGCTCATCAGAAGTAACGAAGTAGTAGGCAGAAGTAATACCGGATTTTCTCCAAAGTTTTGTTTTGAATTTTCAGTTAATTGGGACAGTGGTTAACACACTTGGGACACTTATTAAGATATAATAATAATAATATCTTGGGACTAACACAACGCTATCTGATCCCAAACTAAGCAGAGCTTGTACTATACTAAGTATTTCCGCCATACTCCTAGCCTCACAAACTTTGGCGTATATATTTAAAACCAGCTCTTCCCTGCGGCTTCACCCGCGTTATTTGTATAACCTATGTGCTATTCCAGACTATCTCTGTGCTAAATTTCATGCAGATCCGTTCTACCGTTCTTGCGTGATTGTGTAACACACATCCATCCATCCAAACTTCCTCATTTATAATAGTAGTAAGATTTCCTTAAACACGCCCCAACTGACATCCATAACCGCTCATTAGCTACTAAAATTAATTACATTCGCAACAATATTTTCATCCATTTGCCATAAAAAATATAACCTAATGATTTATAGATTATATGAACACCGCTATCGCAGCTGATAGCTTCTGTAGTACAACACAATAACCCATAATTATACTGTAGTTCCTGATAGGATGCAGGCTTAATGAGAATACCGTTGACCCATTTATTACTCATAAAAAAAAACTTGTCAACGCATAGACACACCTGCTACATTAAGCGTATATTAACTATCTTCCCTCTTATTAATTTCGAATCAATGCGCCATTAAAGCAACAGATCTCACGCCCTGAGAAATTGTCTTTCACCCCATCAAATGTGGAAAGCCTAATAGAAATCCGTAATAAGAAACACTAATCGTGGTTGGACAGTTATTGGGTATAGCGTTGCGGCATCTTGTACCGGTGTGCAAAAACATTATATTGGATGTGTCAAGGCATGATTGATGTGCGAGTGAGGACAAAAACTACGTTGAACGGAACACTCCGTGACGCGGCGGGGAATGCGCCTGCGTGGTCGCTTGCGATCGTGCGTCTGCGTTCATTTTGTAGTTGCACTCAGGTTATCGAATGTGTTTGAATACGGTTTTAGATGAATGAACTAGGTACTTAGTTGACAAATTAATTATTACGTATAAGATTTGTTTCTGCTTAAAAATGCACCACTACTATGATCAGTAGGTACGCTAGTCACTTTTTTATTACTGCGTGAAATACATACCTTATTAACCTCTTTATGTTTCCATTATTGGGACACATACCCCTCTGAGAAAGGATCTCTTCTGCACCTGAGATCTTGAACAAAAAGGTAGGTAGGTCTCTGTTTGACCATTATCTATGGTTCTCTCAAAAACCATTAATCACGCTATTCGATTGCATAATTTTGTAGAAATGTATTAGTGTATGATGTCTATAAGACACTAAAACCAAGTGATTACTTACTCTGTGTAAGACACCAGTTTTTTTAAATTAAACATAGGGGTAAATCAGTGAAATGTCCATTTAATCAGTGTAGCGCTTGATAAATTGTTCCTCTGGTTTTACAACAGAACACTTTCCTTCATTTTCAATTGCAAACGGTCCATTTTCATAAATGTTATAGGATATGCTGGTTTCCGATATGTATATTATATTATGTAGATAGGACCTAATAAACACAACAAAAAATACAATCTACCTGTCACAAAAGCAATTACCGCTGCATATTCAACGCTCGCTTAATGCCGATTTACCATTGTCATTTGCCGCGCAGGATTCTTTGTCGTCTCATCGTGCAATGTGATATGCAAGGGAGCGACGCAAACCTGTGTGTGTTTTTGTCTTTGGTTCCGTTTGCGTTCACACCACGTACAGGTTTTTCTGTCATTTTGACGTTTAAGCAGGCTTCTAACAAACCAGAGACAACACTGAATTGTGAAAAGGGCGGCAAACTGACTTGTCAAAGTTTGCACAGCTCCGAGTTTATCAATCGTGAAACTCATAGAATTATTTAAATAGAGTAGGGGAGACATATATGACTGCGTCTAAGTAGAAATGTCTTTCAAATAGTAAGCGAGAATATCTGTTCGCCAGAGGTCAAGATAGAGATAGGATAATCTATAGAGATAGATAATCTCTATCTTGGCCCTTGGCTCATGTGCATTATCTACACTAATATTATAAAGAACTTGTTTGTTTGGTTGAAAGCGATAATGACTGCCTTGGTGGCGCGGTGGGAGTGTATCTGACTGCTACGCGAGAGGTCGTGGGTTCGATTCCCGCACGGGACACCACTTTGTGTTATCCACAAATTGTTGTTGCGAGTCTGGGTGTAATTTGTGTCTGTGACTTGTATGTTTGTAAATTCCCCCTGACACAGGGCTTGTACCCTACTGCGGGAGTCGTTTTAAAAAATAAAATAAAAATTAAAAAAAATCTCAGGAAGTAGTGGTGTGAATTTGAAAAAAAATGCTGTATAGCCCATTTATCGAGGACGGCTATATAACGTAACGCTACGATCAATAGGAGCGGAGCATTAATAAAAAATGTTGCAAAACTTAATTTGCTGGAACTGTTTAGCTGATACTCCAAATAGTGCATAGTATTTTTGATAAAAAAAACTTTTAACGTGTGCTGTTATGTGTGTCTGGTTGCGGCTCGAAACCAGACACACAACTGCACACGTTAACATCCAAACAAAAATTAACATACTTATTGTTTATTTCATTTAACCCTTTTGCGTCCAGCCAGTCCTTTTGCATCGGGGGCTAAAGCAAATCTGGAGTAATAAATAACACTTTTTGGCTCATCCTAAAAACGACAAGAAGTTTGCGCTACCAAAATTAAGTCATGAACTTTCTATTTAACTTGTAGGTAGGTACTAATTTGCTGGAAATGAATTGGCTGGAATTTTAGTCTTATAACCATCAATCCCAAAGTAAGAACCAGAGACAACGATGTTTTTAACCCCGATGCAAGCGGAGTGCCTACTTAACTTTAACTGAGGATCTGCTAAACGTATCTGTGGGTCTGTCAAAAAGATGGACTGAAATTCGTTTTCCGTTTTGAAATTATAAACAATTTGGGTCACGCTGGCATCGAAATTTTTTTTTTTTATCTTTTTAAGTGCACCCATTAAAATATTATTTTTTGCACTCAAAATAGGTCTACATTAAGTCGGATCAGTATTGTCATACACAGATTGATCCACTTACAAATCCTGCGATATCTCCACAGGCGGAGTTGCTTCTGCATAAATGACAGCTATTTACATGTAGATGGCTGTAAGATGGGTGGATACATCCGCAATGAGCCCGTCATGCCGTCAGTCTCGGTTGTCATGTGAACATAAACCCATGACAGACATCACGGGAAAATACTAACAATTGTCTTTATCTTATCTCTTTATCTATTATGAAATTACCTGAGTTTTTCTAAAGCATTTCATTTGAAGTATAATAATATTATTTTCTTTTGAAGCTGATTGCTTGAACGCTGACACTGACCATAATATGTACGGTCTATAATAAGTAGGTTTTACAGTGGGATTTAATTTGTGAAATTGAATTAACAGAATAAAGGTTGATATGTCTAAACTCCAAATCGTTTTTAAAAGTATTTCTGATAAAAAAAAAACGAGCTACAGCCAGACACATGCCTGCACACACTAAACAACCAAAGATAAATTAACGCATTGTTTAATAACAACCCTTTTGCGTCCAACCAATCCTTTTGCGTCGAGGGCTTAGATTAATAACAAAACCAAATCGGGAGCAAAAAATAACAGTTGTTGACAGTTATTGGCTTATTCTAAAATCAACAAAAAGTTTGCGCTACCAAATTAAACTCATGCGCTTATCTGAACCTTTTTTTACAGAACTAATGTCTAGTATATCGTAATCGTAATGTGAAGTTGGTCGTTAACGTATACACCATTAAATATCACATTTCCCGTCAGTGCTATAATATTACGAACAGATAGATATATTATATCTATAGGAAGACGCGTACGTTTTCTCTCCATCATTCCTACTTCATGATACTTATTACAGTTTTATGCAACTGAATCATTAGGCTGTAGACATAGACTCTATGGTTTTGTTATTTTTTATAATAGTTACCGCATAGACCTGGGCCGTGCCATCCCTTTCAATTAAAAAGTAAATATTGACTGCAAAACTTTTTAAAAACGTTAATAAATAAAAAATCTATCGCACCTTACATACAGTATCCAAAATACAATGAACAACCGTTTGGTAACGTAAAAATAATTAGGTAGGTATGCCTAAGCAGTTACATTTTCATTTTCTTAATTTCATTCACTTCTGCCAATGTCAATTATTTAATGTACATTTTTACTGCACAAACACTCTATCTTGTGAAAATGCCGGTATAGTACACAGACGAGAGGTTAAGATAACACCTTACAAATTTCCTTCATCTTTTTTTTTTCTTTTTGTTATAAATGCTTCAATTTCCGGAACATCACACTGCATCTGTTGAATCGATTCAATAACTTCACCAATTATCTAAATTCGGACCAAAAATCCATTAAACCATTATTTTTTCTTTTTTAACTGCGACTTCCACGCATGTGGTTTTAAAAAATAATTATAGGACTTTTAAGTAGCCTGTCAAAGATAATGTGTAAATAGTAGGTTTAAAGCAGAGGTGTGGCGAGGAACTCGCTCTGAATGCAAGGCGTCAATTTCGAAGGGTAACCGATTATTACGCCATTAGAAGCTCAATCGATATTCCTATTGAACGAAACGATTTAATGCTGAATGCACATGTTGGTTAATTTCTGAACGACAGCGACGTCTAAAAAGGCGCGAACATTTTTTTTTTTTTACTCTGTTTTGGCGAATAAATTTGGAACCATAGTACTTAAAAACTTTGATCTACCAGATGCCTACTACAATAAAATTAAATATGTAGGTAAATTACCTATTTACGCTTAAATAAGGTGTATAGGGATATGTACTACCTATAAATATAAGTAGGTATTTATTGTATTTATCTATACGTACAATTTTTGTCCCCAAATTCCATACAAACATAATTCACTACTACTACTTATTTATAAAATATAATAAAATCTACTCAAAGTTTACACGCTAGATTTTTTTTTCGTTTGTTTTTCTGCCATGTCATCTTTTTTTTTTAAACTAAAAGCGCGCTTTACAAAGGTGTGCACTATAATGCCAATAATTGCAGGACGCGTTTCAAATGCGTCTGTCATAATATTAAGAACACTTCGGACTGTTTCCGTAAAAGGTCGGCAATTATTGAATCAAAAGTCTGTCGTTTGCTAATTTTTAAGTAGGTAAATTTCGGTAGAGATGGAGACCGTAAAAAACAAAATTGATTCTGATTTCGGGCGTGAGAATTACTGACACCTGTTGCTTTATACAGTCACTATCTTTAGCTATTTGAACTCTAATTTACCTTCTCACGATACCATAGACTAAATGCTCTTATACTACTTTTGTTTCGGTATCAAAAAAAAAAAAAATTGCTCTAGAGCCCTAGAGCTTTCACATTGACGTATAGACCTGGACCGTGCCATTCCTTTCAATTAAAAAGTAAATATTGACTGCAAAACATGAAAGGCTTTAACACTTGTCCACAAAATAGCGTTGTCTTTTTCTAGAGAGTGGTCAATTTTGTGAGGTTATGGCGCAGTCCTGGTCTCTACGTCAATGAGCTTTTACATAGACACAAAAAAAATATCCAAACACTATTGGTCTTTCTTATAGTCTATGTTCAGAACTTTGAGCTTGTATTGGCAACGCACCTTAGCATGTAAATGCTCCAATTATTATGAAACGGCGTCAAGCGCTCTAACCCTGCAAAAGAGGAAATGAAGGATCAATGAAATTGTTCGCAAAGAATGAAATACGAGTATTACACTGCCGTAGTTCTTACACCACTAAACAAATGTTGATAGTGACTAACCTAAATGCTAGCACTGCACCAAATAATCAGCACTCCGAATAAATAGTAAAATCATAAGGTTTTCACTAACTAATGTGGGCTACCACTTTAAAAAATAAATAAATAGATATATTTGGAATCTTACTACTGGCAACACCATACTTTACGATGTCAAAATTTCGAAAATTTTGTGAACAAACGTTCGTGTCCTGCCGCTTATCCTGTTTGTGCCTGTTTCTTGTGATCGAAGGTAAGTTCACGTGTTTAGATTTTATACTATATTAGGTCTTTTAGATATTTTGTACTGAAGCTTTTGATTTCTCTGATTTATTAGATAGTTTATGACGATAATTTGAAGGAAGAATTTGAGGTTATGGTGATATATTGGTAAAGAATGTGGTGCTGAGATATGGATCTAATATTTTAGAAATTCCAAATTATCAGCACTGGTGCTGATAAATGGAAAATAGTATGTAAATACTTATTCCATATTTTTTATTTTAAACCGTGTTTATTTTATGTATAGAATTCATTTTTTATATCTAAAAGTAGAATATACCTTCGGAATCCAAATCTTAGCATGGTGCTGAAACTGCATTTGCCATTTGTCAGCACAGTGCTGCTAATTGGATCAGAAGCATGCTGATAATTTGGTTCTCCTAGCATTTCATCATCTTTCCTTTTTCAGACCCACCTAGGTAGGTAGTACCTACTATGAAACCAAAGGAAGTAAATATACCAAATAAAAGAAAAAAATACACAAATGAAAACTTACTAAAAGCCTTGGATGCAGTCAAAACGGGCATGTCCAAAAAACTGGCATCAAAAACGTTCAATGTCCCTAGAGGAACTATCCAGTCGCGGTTAAGAAAGCCGTGCAAGGATCTACCAGGCCCTGATCCAGTATTGTCGAACGAAGAAGAGAGAGTTTTAGTTAAGTGGGTTGTAGATTGCTGTCGGAAGGGATTTCCAAAAAGAAAGAGTGATTTACAATTGAGTGTAGCAAATTTCATAAAGAAGATAGGACGAGATAACCCCTTTAAAGACAACATACCTGGTAAAAAATGGTATGACCTTTTTATGCGCCGTCATCCAGAACTCAGCGAACGCACTGCCGAAGCTGTAACATCAGCCAGTGCTAATGTATCAGAAAAAGACATCAAAGGATGGTTCCACAAAATTGAGTCTTATCTTAAGGAAAACAACTACTTTGACACCTTACAGGACCCATCTCGTGTTTTTAATGGGGACGAATCTAACTTTCAGCTATGTCCCAAAAGTGGCAAAGTTATTTCATTACGGGGAGAAAGAGACGTGTATGAAGTTGATCACGCTGCAGCTAAAACATCCCTTACTGTCCTGTTTACGTTTTGCGCCAACGGAGATATTACACCTCCACTAGTTGTGTTTCCCAACAAGAGGCTTCCCAAGGATATAACATCATCTGTTCCAAATGAGTGGGGCATTGGTTTGAGTGATACCGGCTGGATGAAAAGTGAACTTTTCTATGATTATATCAAAAATGTATTTCATCCATACCTTACCAAAAAAAAAGTAACATTTCCCGTCATACTATTTGTAGATGGACACAAAACCCATCTTAGTCTCGAAGTAAGTGAATTGTGCAGCAACTTGAAGATTGTTTTGATTGCTTTATACCCCAACGCCACACGGATACTACAGCCAGCTGATGTGTCAGCCTTTAGACCTCTCAAAAATGCATGGAAGGAAAGTGTCCTGAAATGGAGGAGAGATCACCCTTTGGAGAATCTCACAAAGAATAATTTTGTACCTGTCCTTAAGGAGGCTTTAGAGGTTGGTGTCAAAGATTCAACGGTGATAAATGGATTCAGGACTACTGGCTTATGTCCCTGGAACTCTGAAGCCATCAACTTCAAAAAATGTCTGGGTAAAGGAACTAAATATAATGAAGAACCAATAGAAGACAAATCAAAATTACAAGAAAATCCTAATATAAATAGAGTTATGACACATGAAACTTTAGAAAGGATTGTGGGGCAAGAAAAAATTGCATTTTTGCAAAGAACGCCGCTTGGAAGTCTAACAGAAACAGAAAAGATTTTGAAGAAGATTTGTTGTTATTTTGAAAATCATCAAACTGATGCTTCTACATCCCAAGAAGCTGTTTTCGAAATTGAAAATTACGAAACAGTTGAACTTCTCCGTATAGATCAATTGCCAGTAATATTAGCAGAAGATTTTGTAGATGAAATGCAAGCGACTAGCACGAATGAACCATCTAATAACAATACTGAAGATTGTCTTGGAAGTGCGCCATTGGTATGTCTTGATAGTCAACAATATTTATTAACTCCAGTCAAATTACAGGACGTATTGATTATGGAAAAAACGCCTGAACGAAAAGGCGTTAAGAATGTAGAGAGATCATCATTCGTTCTTACTTCCTCTGAATGGCAAAAGACTGAAAACGACAAATTGATTGCTAAACAACGTAAAGAAGAAGAACAGGCGACTCGTAAGAAGAACAGATTGCTAAAACAAGAAGAAAAAAATAACGTGAAAGTAGAAACCACTAGAAATAAGATAAACAAAAAAGCGAAAGAGACTGTAGCTACTAAAAAACAAGGGATTAAAGCTAATAAAATACATGAGGCAAAAGAAAACAAAATACAAGAGACAATGGAAAACCAACTACAAGAGACAAATGAAAACATAATAAAAGAGACAAAAGCTAACAAAACAGAAGAGACATTTATTAATCACCACCACACAGTTATTAATCACCAAGTTATGATTCATGATAATAATATGCCATCCTCTCCTGAAAATGAACCGCAGTCTAATATTCAGAAAAGAAAAGCTGAAGAGCAGCCTATGTTTCCTCCAAATAAAAAAATCAAAATTCTTTCCAACATCAAACTGAATTTACCAAACGTACTCAGAACTTCGCAAGTTGGCCAAACAACAAACAACCAAATTAGTGACCCACTGGATAAATTAATCAAAAATAGAAGAAAGAGAACTTACTCTTTAATAGAACTAGAGAAGATTCTTTCTGAGGATTAGGAGTGATTGAAGAAATAGAGCTACTCCGTTTTATTTAATTTTCTTACTTATATTATGTCTTTAGTCTTATTTAAATTTTCTTACTGCTATACTTTATCAAGTGCTATTTTATGTTCCTTAATGGTTGTACCTACCATGTATTAGTAATACCTACCTACCATATTATTAAGTAACAAACTTTATAGTGAGATTTAACTAAGTCTAAACAAATTATTAACTTTAAAGATGTTAAACATTGATAAGTTTTAAGATACCTACAATTAGCCTATAAGTAAAATATTTTTAACTATAAAGATGTTAAACATTGATAGGTTTATCAATAAGTAAAATATTTTTTTAATTCTTATTTACAGGGTACCTACTTATATTAAAATAAACAATAAAATTGATTATAAATACTAACAAACATTTATTTATTTAATATTTTTACAATACAAATAGCACAGTGCTGTTAATTGGCTCAGTCTATGCTATTAATTGGTGATGATGGTGCTAGTAAATGGTGAGATGGTTATTTTTTACTCTTGCCTATATAAAACAAAATTGGATAAACATAAACTTATTTTTTTAAAATATCACCTTACTGATTGAATATTGAAACTAGAAAACTCGTCATAATGGGTGAAAAAGTATTTTTCAATGTGATAAACGGGCTTAAGTTAGGACTAACTCTTAAAGTGCTGATAATTGGGTCCTTCACCCTACTTTCGCGATTTGTACACATAAATACTACAGGTATATCGAAGTACCGACAGTTCTACAATAGTGAGTCATAAAAATCAAGCGAGGGTAGTTTCCGAAACCCGCGCTTCACAGAGGCGACGCTGAAGTCTGATCTAGCTCTGATCTGAACCAGTCTACCCGTGATCACGGCTGTTGCAATACGGTCGAAACGTCGGTCAATAAACAAGGTATTTTACCACTAAACAAGTCCCCTGTGAATACTACGCGGGGGATCCGCGGCGAAAAACTAGTAATACAATAATAGAGTTGTAAGGACCTTATCACACTTATCATCGATAAAAACACAACTACCGAACTATATTAGTGTAGGAATTTTCATTACACCTAGGTATATCGAATAATATCGACTATTCGACTATCAGCGAAATGAAAGTTCGTGTGAACATTCAGCTGTGAGTTGTAATGACTCTTAGTACGATGGCTTTGCTCATTAGTGGACAGTCGAGTGGCCGATATATCAGATTCGATTCGACTACCGTGAGAGGTTCGGCGCGTTTATTAAACGATGGCTATCTTTGGTTGTTTTTGTTGTTATGGGATATGAAAACTTGAAGGGTTTGTTATTAAGTATACCTTGGATATAATTGTAGCTGTATACATGTGTATCTAAATATAGGTGTTAGGTAAGTAGGCGCGGAACTTTGTTCAGAGGGCTACATTTTAGTTATTCGGTCAAGTGTGAGACGCTCGCATGATTTCTAGAAGATTCATCATCATCATCAGCCTATCGCAGTCCACTGCTGGACATAGGCCTCTCTAATTGCACGCCACTTTGTTCTATCTTCGGCTTCTTGCATCTAGAAGATTATCGCTAGCGAATGTTTTCTCGTTTGTTTTTCTTTCAAATTGGTTTAAAAGTACACAAACAAACAAACAAACTCTTCAGCTTTATAAAAAACTAGCTGTTCCTGCCGAAACTTCGTACCGTCGTGTTATTTTTTTTTTTCGTTGGTTTCATTTTATTACGTAGGTACCTAAGTACGTAATTTTCCCCGTTTTCGCAACATTTTTTTTTTTTAATTTTTCTCTCCGTAAGAACTATCCTCGTACTTCAAGAAATATTCTAAAAAAAGAATTAATGAAATTGGTTGAGCTGCTCTCGAGATTTGAGCTTAGCATTTTTATAATATAGATAGTAAAGATTAAAAAATAACTTCTATTGTGGGAGTTGTAAAAATGGCGGCAAACTGACATGTCGCTATTTTTACAGCTCCGCGTTTAAAGTGTAAAATATACTTGAAATACGTGATAACTGGACAAGACCGAGACTTTGTGATTGAAAGAAGAAAACTAGAAAGAAATTATACTTGAAACTGGCGTATGCACATAATGTGCGAGCCATAATCTCTACCGATTAATATTGGAGGGAAGAGGAAAAAAAAAACTTCTATTGTGTTATTATCTCCTACTTAATGATGCGTGACAAATTAATGCGTGTCTTAAAAACCTGAATTATTTTTTCTAGCAATGTTATACATATTAATCCACGGCTGATAGACAGCCTAACTTAATGTTTAAGTAATTCCAGAACTCACAACTTTTTTAATAAATTAAATCGTTTATCGTCCTTCATGGTATGACAACATTGTCCGTTATTAAGTTAATTAAAAGCATATAATTAAGTTGAACAAAGTTACAAGAAATAGTTTTATTTTGATTCTACATTCCGTCACATTCGTCGGAGAATTCCTGAACGAAATCGGTAATCGCACGGAGAATTCTTGTCTTGATTTTGGAATCACCGAATCTGGGTGGTCTAAAGGAAAACGCTGTTTACATTCCAAATTCAATTGTAGCGTTATATTGCCTAAATTTATAAGTTTCAACTAATAGGAATCTTCATATTTGACAATGTAATTTTAATACAAATAAGCAGGTACTAGCTGACCCGCGTAACTTCATCTGCGTCAATTTTCTTCGTTATTGCTACATTTTTCATTGATGCTCCGCACCTATTGGTCATAGCGTGATGTTATATAGCCTAGAGCGTTCCTCGATAAATGGGCTATCAACGCGCTATAATGGACTTCAAACAAACAAACTCTTCAGCTTTATAAGATTAAGTATAGATAACAAAAACCAACTTCTTAAAATTAATTAGGAACTAAAACGTTATAAAGCCTTCTAACTTTTGCCCGCGACTCGACTCTCGCCCAGGACTCAAACTGCCTCCATTTCAAATTTTATCTGAATCGGTTCAGCTGTTTAAGCGTGACAATACAAACGACAAACATAGTCACTTTCACATTTATAATTATTAGTTTGGATTAAGACAAATCCATCTACACCGTCAAGCACCTTGGACAAAGAAAAACAAAATTCAAAATTCTTTATTCACTTATGATGCAAAACAACTCTTGTGATACGTCGGGATTCCACATGTACATGTAATGCCAAGATCGCAAACAATAGGTAAAGCCGGAGAAAAGAACCTGGCAATAAAAACTCGCGGCCACTCTTTTCAAATTGCCAATTTTACAATGTTTGAATGTTTATAAACTTGATATGGGGGTAAGGTGTTGCGACTACTATACACCATGTTAAAGGACTGATACAAATTGTATTATCAAAAGGTTGAAAAACTAAAATCAGTCTTAGTGGGTACAATAACAACAAACATTCGAGTAATAGGTACTTAACTCAAATTTGCAATCATCTATCAAACTCCGCAAATAAACATACGTGGAGAAGATAATTTCAAGACTCCATATTGTAATAACGGCTGTCACAAAAACATGAGACTTTCACACTATAAAGCATATAAATGATAGCGATTCTGAGTACTCGTATCAACAGGGAGTTATTACATTGCCATTACAGTAGCAGTAGCCGCTTCCTATAGTAATCTACAGGTGTAACTGTTGTTGTTCCTGTTATAATGAACAAATGCAGTAGCCAGTAGGTACTCCTTCTGGATAAAAGATTCCAGGCGCGGATTCAGGAGGGGGATGTTGTTCCGAGTCTGGGTGTACTTTGAGACCGTCCAGAAAATTTGCCAGTAAGGCATTTATCGTTTTTTTACGATTACAGTAGTTTTTAAAAAGGTTTTTAGGTGTAATATTGGATGTAGATAGTTTTTTTTTTTTTTTTTTATTAATGGTTCACAAATCGGACAATACAGTAAACTTCTTAAATAAACTACACTTAGACTATACAATACTGTGTGTCCTAAAAATAGTGAACACGACATGCATTTCGGTACAGACATATTACTTATCCCTAAAGATTATAAGTATTTGAATACACAACAACAAAAAAAACAAAAATAGTTAAAATTAAGAACAAAGGTAACAATAATAAAATGTGGATGGTATTGATAGACTTTAGACAAAGGTTTCAAATTTATTCCTAATATATATATAGTTATGGAATGAGATTAAAATTTTCAGCTTGGTCACAAAAACATAAGCGAGTTTTTTTTTTATTTAACTGGCTATGTGGAATTGTAGTGTCACATTACTAGCAATCCAGTTAAGCTTAATGGCTTGTGTTAGTAAGGATTCACGTCGGTAGTATAATGGGTTGGTTTCGAACCAGCGACCTCACGATTCCGAGGTCGATATCTTAGCTATTAGGTTGCCGCCGCTCATCATTTTTAAATGCATCCGAGGAAAACTGGCAGGCTAAAGACATACTATTGTGGTGTGGTGTGTTGTGACGCGTCAGATGCGTATCGGTTCCATACATTTTGTATGGTTTGAAACACATTATTGCAGTGCGTTATGACGACACAATATGTTTTAATAACGTGTTTCTACCATACTAAATGTATGGAACCGATAATGCTTCTGACGCGTCACGACACTCCACACCACAATAATGTATTCCGAGGTCCATATGCAATATCTTTTTTTTTGTTTTCGCGGCAAGCCCGCGCTTCTAACTGTCAAAATCTTGTCATAATCTAGGTATACTTCTATACTAATATTATAAAGAGGAAAGATTTGATTGTTTGTTTGTATTGAATAGGCTTCGAAACTACTGGACGGATTTGAAGAATTCTTTCATCGTTGTGAAGCTATACTAACTCCGGGTGGCATAGGCTATTTTTTTTTTCTCTATATTCCCACGGAAACGGGAACTATGCGGGCGAAACCGCGAGGCGTCCGCTAGTGGTCAATAAAGAGCTGCGCTTAGAAATCACATCAATCGCATCGTACATGCGCGAACATCTTTGAGCGCACCACCCATGCGCCAATGTGCATGGCTTGCCGCGAAAATGAAAAAAAAACATAGTGACAAGGATCCGGGCTAATATAGTCATAGGCATTGAACGGGTGTAAGACATGTTACCTACATGTCTTACACCCGTTCAAAAAGTTGTACTTTTCTACATATAGGTAACTCTTTCTCGTCTAACCTCGTAGTCCAATTGCCAGATCGACCTCTCACAGATTAAGACATTGGTAAATATAGATTGTGTATAAGTACAACAGCCTTATAAATTGTACTAGCTGTCCCGCGCAACTTCGTATGCGTAAATTTTCCCCGTTTTTGTAACATTTCTCGTCGCTACTCCGCTCCTATTAGTCGTAGCGCGATGTTATATAGCCTATAGCCTTCCTCGATAAATGGGCTATCCAACAAAAAAATATTTTTTCAAATCGGACCAGTAGTTCCTGAGATTAGCGCGTTTAAACAAACAAACAAACAAAGCAAACAAACAAACTCTTCCGCTTTATAATATTAGTATAAACTAGCTGTCCCGCGCAACTTCGTATGCGTAAATTTTCTCCGTTTTTGCAACATTTCTCGTCGCTGCTCCGCTCCTATTAGTCGTAGCGCAATGTTATATAGCCTATAGCCTTCCTCGATAAATGGGCTATCCAACAAAAAAATATTTTTTCAAATCGGACCAGTAGTTCCTGAGATTAGCGCGTTTAAACAAACAAACAAACAAACAAACAAACAAACAAACTCTTTCGCTTTATAATATTAGTATAGATATGCGGCGGTAACCTAAAGGCTAAGGCATCGGTCTCGAAATCGTGAGGTCGCGGGTTCGAATCCTACTCATTATGATACCGACGTGAACCCACTTCTAACACAAGCCTTTCAGCTTAACTGGAGGGGTTAACAAGATTGCTAGTAATGTGGGACTCAATCCCACATTGCTAGTTATCTTTTAAAAAAATATATATAAGTACAACAGCCTCGTCTTGCAAGTTAGGTAGGTATATAAGTTTTCCGACAGTTATAAGGTCGACCTTTAATTACGCTAGATTACAGACCGGTCTTTATTTACGTACTAGCTGTTCCGCGCAACTTCGTATGCGTAAATTTTCCCCGTTTTTGCAACATATTTCATTGTTGCTCCGCTCCTATTGGTCGCAGCGTGATGTTATATAGTCTAAAGCCTTCCTCTTTAAATGGACTATCCAACAAAGTTTTTTCAAATCGGACCCGTAGTTCCTGAGATTAGCGCGTTTAAACAAACAAACACTCTTCCGCTTTATAATATTAGTATAGATAATCACAAACCTAGATAACCATGCAAAACCTCCTGCACTTTATAGGCTCATCAAAAAATCAATGGAAAACATACTTTAAACTTAACATAAGTTGATAATATAGTCGTTACGTATACGTGTTAACTCTACTTTTATGTTAACTAAATATTCATCACTAAAATCTCATTCTCTTTCCAGCAAGTCGCAACTCCAACAGTCGTGAAGAAGATTCTTCGCTTGAAGCAAGAGAACCCCGGTATGTTCGCTTGGGAGATTCGCGAGAGATTGCTCAGCGCAAGAGTGTGTGAGCCGCACTCTATACCATCGGTGTCTTCGGTTAACAGGATATTGAGGAACAGCGGACTTGCGTGGAGCGATGATGATACGAGGAGTGCTCATGGTAAGTTCCAAAGCAATGAAATTTCATCTATACTAATATTATAAAGCTAAAGAGATTGTTGGTTTGTTTGTTTGAACGCGATAATCTCAAGAACTACGGGTCCGATTAAAACATTCTTTTACTATTGGATAGCCCATTTACAGTACGATCAACGTAACTTGACCGGATTGAAGTTAGGTTTTTATCACTTTACTTGTTAGAGATGCGACCCTAAAATTACTTACGAAAACGATTAATTATGTTTAATCTATAAAAAATACTAACAACATTTTAATGCAAAAATATAAAACATTATTTAAATGAGTTCATAAAAGTTTAAATTTAGAACAGTAACAGTAAATACTACAATTTCTTTACAAAAATAATCACAAAAAAACATGAGTTAGTAATACTAATTATGACAATGTGATGCGTAATCGCATCTCTAATTCTCTTGGTTTAGTTACCGCCCCCGCCCCCCGCTTCCTGTCACCATTTACTTCCAAAAAATGCATCTGCGCAACCACTTGTCGCCTACTTCAGTCCGGCCTAGTTACGTTGATCGTACTGTATCGATGAAGATAATATCATAGAAATGTTGCAAAAAGCGGGAAAAATTACGCAAACGAAGTTGCACGGGACAGCTAGTACCTACATAATAAGTAGGGGTTACTTGTCGTGAGAAAAAATATTAATCTTTTTTTTTTCTCTATGAGATATAAAACAAGTTAATAATGTAGGTATATCTACCTACTTAGGAATTAAAAAAAAAAAATGTTAATCACAAACTTACATGTTGTAGATATGTTTATCTAAACTAATATTATAAAGCCGAAGAGTTTGTTTGTTTTTTGAACGCGGTAATCTCAGGAACTACTGGTCTCAATTGAAAAAATATGTTTCTGTTGAGTAGCCCATTTATCGAGGAAGGCTATATAACATTGCGCTACAACCAATAGGAGCGGACAGCAATGAAAAATGTTGCAAAAATGGAGAAAATTGACTCATACTAAGTTGCGCTCAGTCAGCTAGTTTTAATTATACCTAGATCGATAAAAAACGCATTTTAAGTGCCATTTTTTAGATAGATACTAAACTAAAGTAAAATTATTCACACTATTATGCAATACCAGCTTCCAAGACGAGTGTAAGCAATAGCGTTTATAAATTTACACCTAAGATACGATTAAAATCTTTATTTTACCATCCAAACGCTTAATTAAAAATAAAACATTAACTGCTTCGTCAACTTAAAATGTCGTTATTCAAAACATCAAATTCAAATAAACAACGCGAGTTGCCAGCATTAAAAATAAACTAAATCATTAACTAATTAATGACATATTAAATGGACGGACGGACATAAATTGTCGCCACCTACTGGGACAGGTGTCAGGAAACTACAGATAAAAAATGTTTATATATTTTCATTTAATTACACTTAAATAATTGGACAGAAGATAAATTAAATCACTGCTATGTAGGAGTTGTGGCAATGTTAGGCGCATTTCGTAGTCAAAAACAGGTGTCTATTAAAAAGTTTGCGTAAACTTATTTTTTCGAGTCGAAGCGAAAACTTTTAATGAGACCTTATAAAGAGAGTCGGCACTGATTTGCTGTTAATTACATGCTGTTAAATTAACTGCTTATTTATCCGAATACGTATTTCTTTACAAATAAAGAACCTTCCCAATTCAAAATGCAATCCCTAATAACAAAACATTTTTTGTTACAGAAACATACCCTCCGCCGGACCTACCACCAAACATGATGGAGTACATGTCACTAAAGACGTCACTTCCCCCAACGCCGATGCCATCTCAGCAAAGTCCTCCATACTTCGCACATTCCGCCATCAGAGTACCACCACCTCAACACACAGATCCCACACAACTATACGACAGAAGACTGGCAACATCCTGGCTGTTGGCCAACCAAGTGCAAGCTCAAGGTCTTCTAAAACCCTACCCTATCAACCCCTGGCAGAGAATAATGATGCCTTATCATGATACAAAAAACTTTTCTCCTTACGCTATGAATTTGCACAACGATCTTCTGCATAGAATAAATTCTGATGAAGTGAAATCAGAAAATTCAGAGCATATTTCTGTTGAAGCCAGTGACGATAGTACTGACCGACCTGATGTTGACGAAGAACAGAAAACACACGATAAAGAAAAGAAAAAGAATCCTTATTCAATAGAAGAGCTTTTGAAGAAACCTGATAAGATGGTGAATGTAAATCCGATTGGGTTCCAGAATTTTCTTCGGCAACCAAGCGGGAGTATGATAGAAAGTTCTCAAGATTTAAGCAATCGGAGTTCACCTGCTAGTTTCTGTTCAGTTCAAAGTGGAGTTTCTAATGATTGTTTCTCTGAATCCGCTGGGTCAGAAATCAAAGCGGGAAATTAGGTCGTCGTTCTATCTAGTCCAATATTACCCGATAACAAATTGTTTTAATTGTGAAAAGGTTTTTGTTTAACTTTTAAAAATAATAATTTGTAAAATTAAAACAATATCATTTTTTTCTTTAACTATTTAAAAAAAACTCAATGTTCGTTGAGAATCCACGATGGTGTAATTAATAGGTATGAACATAAAGAAATGTAATATTGTAAATAGCATTATTGTAGATAGTAGACACCACATGACTATAAAAATAGTATTTTTTTTTAATTATACAAATTCAATATTATATATAGCCAATTGTTTTGTAGCTAGTTGGTGTATTGTAGCGCCATCTTTTGATGAAAAGTAAAACAAAAGTGTCGACCTATTATTTTGTTTAAGCATATTATTTAGATGAATAATTAATTGTGCAAAAAGTAATATTATAAAATACAAGCCATATTTTATAATTTCAGTTATGTGACCATAATAATAAATTATATAGGTACCGTAAATTTAAGATTTTTGAATAATGTTGTATATAATAAATTATTTTGTTGGTATTTTAAGTTTAGTTTATAAATAAGTATTTGTAATATAATTTAGCAGATAATTAAATAAATATAAAGATGATTGTACGTTTCAAATTAGCAAAATGAGAATGATCTTTAACTACTAAAAAAATGTTTTAATAAGTTTAACAACTGAGACAATCAAATAATACCAAGAAATTATGAGTCAGTAGCGTTAACAATTCAAGAAATAAATAAAAAGCTCTTGAAATCAACGGGCGAACATATCTTGAATAGATAACGATTACGACGTCTATTTATTCGATATAAAATAATCGACTAATTCGACAAAATGAACAATCACCTTTACACATCTAATTATTACGTAATTATGATTCTGTGATATCGTAGGATATGTGAGTATACTTTAGTTTTAGAATATTCATTAAAAATTAATAATTCCTTTAACCATAAGTAATGTTTTAGTATCATAGATAGTTACTTTATAGTAGTAATAACTAAAATTGTACATAAGGTAATCACGGTAGTTGTTTATTTATGAACTGGCACAATAAACCAAATACAAATTACTTTTTTGGATTTTCATTACACATCCATGTTCCACCACAGGAAGTTCAAAAGAAGAAAGAAGTTTTTTGTTCTGTAAAAAAATGACCAAGATAAAATTTACCATTTTGAGAATAGGGGTCCCTATTGTAGATTAGTTACCTAGATGAATCGAAATAAAAAGTCCAGTCTACGTCTTTCCCTAACTAAACTTGACACTGCCATTTTACCAAATTTGATTTAAATCGACTTAACAATTTCGAATATTATAACATTCATACAAGTAAACTGAAACTTGCTACTCTACATCAGTGGTGTTGTCGAGGGAGTACTGCAAGAGGTTGTAGGTTAGATTTCTGCATAAGGCCCCACTTTGCGTGATCCACAAATTGATTCCGAGCCAGGGTATCGGCGATGCGTATGTTTGTAAAGTCCTCTGTGAGCCGTGCCGTCACACAGTAAATTGGTAGGTACTCGGTTCAATAAGTGTTAGTGTTTGCCATAAAAAAATGGTAATTGATGAGAAGTAAAAGCGATGACTAAAGCGTGCCGAAAGATAATCTTGCTCAACCCTGATTTAAGAGCTAAGGCCGCCGATATCCTCTTTTTAAAAAAAAAAAAAAAACTCCTGCACTAGGCTATAAGTTATACATAAGTACAAATTGACAATTTGTTATGAATTCAAAACTAATTAGTATCATCATCATCAGCTTATCAAAGTTAGTGGGTGCTCTTATGATATAGGTATTTAGTGAAAACCTTATCAATTTAATATACTAAGTATAGCTTGGACTAAAAGCATACGACATTAACACAATATTTTGAACTTATTCACAAGTTTTGAATACCGGATACACGCTTTAATTACAAATCATAGTCTCCAAGATGCAATGCAGCTCTCGTAACCCACACTAGTCTCATAAATATCGACTAAGGATAATTAAAATCGACTACTAAATAATTACACATGCTGGCAACATTAGCTTAGATTATTCCATGCGTAATCAGAAAGTAATCACCCCCGGGGTATGCAAATTGTGTGTAATAGATGTATTATGGAAATATACAGCTAACCGGAAACTTGGTAATATCATAGATTTTGTTTTGCTTTGCTGGAAATAGTCATTTCAGGCGACATTTCTAGGGAATTAGAATGTGCCCTGTTATCAAAGATTCATTTTAATTTCAAATGTGGTATGGATATCGTGCCAAGAGACTTATTTACAAGGTATGTCGCGTATTAGGTCATTCTATCGCACCTACAGAGTTATACAATAGATAAGTAGTTTAATTTATCCAAATCGCGATAGATAGGTGCACGTATGTAAGCAAAGAAAGTTAGAATATAATGAAATCTATTTATTGTTTTTAAACTTTCGCGATTTTTATACTTATTAGATATATTTGGGGACTTAATCGCGTGAATTATTTAAACGTACGAACCTTTTATTTACCCGATGTTTCGATCGAATTGCACCGATCGTGGTCACGGGTCGACCACGATCGGTGCAATTCGATCAAAACGTCGGTATTTCTAAATATATACATTTTATAGATAAATTTCACCCAGACACAGAATAAACCATCGTGCTCATCACACAAAGTTTTATCCTAGGTGGGGATCGAACCCACTACATCTTGCGTAGATAGTCGGTAGGTACACTCTTACCGCGCCACAGAGGTAGTCATATGGTAGACCACATAAGATTAAAATTAGTTACAAGATTAAATAAAAAAATAGTGAAACATTAGATTCGAATTATCACAAAAACATGTAGGTAACTACCAGAATGAATACCTATGCATTTAACACCATGGACCATTTACGTTAGGAGTAGGTTACTCTACCAACGGCGAATTCGAAGGCTTATAACTAAAAATATCCTGGTTTAATGGCAGTAGGTTAAGTAGAAATTTAAAGTTAAATATAAAGAGTTGCGTTCCGTACAGTATCCATCAGCAAAATTTATATCAGCGTTTATAATGAACAAAACGGATACCTACTCCAAATTGTACAACTTGCAATCAGCTTGAATATGTTCAACACTTGCTTAAGGAGTGTGTCAGGAATAAAAATGAGCGAGAGTTGCTCATGAATAAATATCGCTTAAATTCCACGGATGTAGGTCTTGTTCAATCCATCCTAGCTTGTCCAAAGTCAGAGGTTGCGAAAAAGCTATGTCTTTTGGTGCTAAGCTACTCGTATATTCAATAGCAACTCTTTCTCTCTCTCATAGGAACTCAGTTCCCATGAGGAATTGAGTTCCTATGAGTTGAATTTTGTATATTTAAAATAAGTTTACTGTACATGTATAAGGTACGATGGGGTTGACGTATTCTTAAGAATAAAAACCCCAATGAAATAAAAGTTAAAAAACAAAAGTGGCAGCAAAGCAGATTTTCCGCTAATAAACCGGGTTTCCCTGACAGGAAATAAAAATTGAGCTGGCAGATACACAAACAAACGCATCATGATTAGTCGATCAGGTATAAAGAAATAGGTTCAAACTGTCCGGTGATGAATCTGTTTCTTTTAGCTTAGGGTATAAATAGTATAAATGAGACTATTTTACCTGCCCTGATCGGTACCGACTCGTTTACCTACAGTCCTAGGTCTACCAGCATAAGTATATAATCTGTAACGGAAGTTTGTTTCTTTATGTTTTCTTCTTCTAGTTCTCTTGTTTGAATCTTCGAAATGCAGATTATTCCATGTGGAAAGTCATCAAAAGGTCAAAAAAATCATCACGCATACTTCATCACTTCCACCAGGAAGAGAGTTAGTTGAACCGAGCAGTAAATAATGAACGAAAAGCTAAAAGATTTTCGCCACGTCTGGAGCAAATATTCCTACTAAATGGCACAGACAGTAGTGATGTAACGTTCGATACCTCAATCTCATACGATGAGAGAAGGATAAATTTAACAACCTCTGAAGAAATCATAAAAATATCAAGCTTTTGCATAAAAATAAGTCTCCTGGTTTTATTGTCATCACTGGAGTAGTCTTACAGAATCTCCCACATAAAGCGGTAGTGAAACTTACAGCTAATAATTAACATTTTAATTAAGCATATGGAAGTATCGTCATATAAAGCAATTTCAGATCTCACTCTTGCTAATTATTATGTATAGCACTAGCGTAACTTGGGGGGTTCAGGGGAGCCATAGCCCAAGGGCGACATACTGCGGGCGGCAAAATGTGGCGACGGCAAGCACCTTGATTTTATTAATTGATTTTTTTTTATAATTTCACATCGAAGTTAAATATAGTGTGAATCACTTTTTGAAAATTATCCATACATTATATCAGTATGTATTTATATGTTAATTTTGATGAAATTAGCAAAAAATCTTTAAACAAGCTATTAAACCATTAGGTACACAATAGACCGCGTTTATTGTGTAATGACAATTTATCGATACTATTTGTAATAAGGCGGTGTAAGTTCCAGCGTGGTCTGCTATCATATGCTATAGCTAAACAAATAAATGATAATTATTATTATTATTGATTATGGCAGTCCTAACAACCTAGATATATTTTTTCTACCATCCCTAGGCCCTGATCAAAGGAATGAATCATTTCTTTTGTTTTATAAGTTTGTAAACTTTCGCAATTTGTACACATTAAAGAATTTGTAAGCTAGAGGTCTTAATCGCGTACCTAAATATTTTATTTTAAGGCTAAATATCTTTGTGTTATTGTCTGACATTTCAACCATATTGCAACGGCCCGTGACCACATACGGGTAGACTGGTCCAGCTAAGCGTCGCCTCCGTGAAGCGCGGGTTTCGGAAACTATCCTCGCTAGATTTTTATCACTCGCTATTACGGAACTGTCGGTACTTCGCATTCGACACACAACACTAACGACATCTGTACGCCGGCCTGTAATGCTTGTTCGGCGTGGTGTACACTTGCTGATCACGGGATTTGACGATGTTGACAAACTTTCTCGGTTGTTACACGCCAGTATGATATATAACATGACAACGAAGTTCCTGACAGAATCATGTCTGTAAGCAAGCCTAATGGACTTATCATCAGGCCCGGGCAAAGCCAGTGGTTCCATCTGTGATCTTATTTTCTCATTTGGTGATGAAATTGCTCGTTGTACAGACAATACCGAACTCTTTACCCAAATAGTCTGTACATTTTCTAATAGCGAAGTTCTAATTCATCGCGCTTTTTGTTTCCAATAGGTCTTCCAGCGGAGTTGTAAAAATGGCAGTAAACTGACATGTCGCTATTTTTACAGCTCCGCGTATAAAGTGTAAAACTGTGTAAAATATACTTGAAATACGTGATAACTGGACAAGAACGAGACTTTGTGATAGAAAGTAGAAAACTGAGAAACATTGGCAATTTGAAAAGAGTGGCCACGAGTTTTTATTGCCTGTTCTTTTCTCGGGCTTTACCTATTGTTTGCGAACAGGCATTACCAGTAAATGTAGAATGGACTTTTCACAAGTGTAGTATTTTGCTTCCTAAGTGAATAAATCATTTTTTATTTATTTATTTATGTGCGAGCCTTAATCTCTACCGATTAATATTGGAGGGAAGAGGAAAAAAAAATCCAGCGAATCGTCCAATGTCATGCAAAAGTATTTGGCTGTATTTATGTAGGGTAGTTAGGTCATTTAGAAGGGCGCATTTGTCTCGCGTAGGGTGCGTTGTTGAACAGTGAACTAATCTTTTTTCTGAGTCTGATGAGTGATATAACTTGCAAAGTTGCAAATTAGTTTTGGTGTCATCGTAAGTAATTACATAGGTTTTCTCAGTTTTGAATTACAGAAAGCCAGAGAAACAAACTAAGACCACGTAGGAGGAGGAGCGACCCGTATTTCAACAGTGAACCATAATTATTGGTAAAAATATTGTTTATAAAAAAAGAAACCACAACTTTTTTGATAATTCGACTGCCTCTGTGGCGCGGTGGGAATGTATCCGACTGCTACGCAAGAGGCCGTGGGTTCGATCCCCACCCAGGATAAAACTTTGTGTGATGAGCACGATGGTTTATTCTGTGTCTAGGTGTTATTTATCTATAATATGTATGTTTTTAGAAATATATAAGTATGTTTATCAGTTGTCTGGTTTCCATAGTACAAGCTCTGCTTAGTTTGGGATCAGATGGCGTTGTGTGAGTTGTCCCAAGATATTAGATATTAGATATTAAATCACCTTTTATTTTTGCCATACAAAATAGTTATGGCCATAGAGTAAAATAGCTATATTACACAATAGCTTTTTCTAAAAATATTTAAATTCATAAGTTGTAAGTAAATGCTCCTACTATATTGTACCCACTAAGGCTGATTTTGGTTTATCTAATGTTTCAATTTTTGATTGAACAATTTGCATCAGTCCTATATCATGGTGTATACTATATTAGTCCCAGCACCTTAAACATTCAAACATTGTAAAATTGGTAATTTGAAAAGTGTGGCCGCGAGCTTTTATTGCCAGGTTTTTTTTTCTCCGGCTTTACCTATTGTTATCCCGATTATTAGAAGTGAATAAAGAATTTTGAATAAAAATTAAAATAACTTGAGAGGTTACCCGGATGGAACGATTTTTGACTTCCTTTTGAATTTAGTAAAGGAATTGTAATTTTTTTTATCATTTTTTTTTAATCGTCGCGACACCATTTATTTTAATCATTTTCAATTTTCAATGCGAAATAAAAAGACGAAACGAAAAATAACTGGCTTGCTTTCTATGAGAGAGAGAGAGAGAGAGAGAGAGAGAGAGAGAGAGAGAGATTCGCTCGCCGCACAGCTTACAACTATAGCAAAAAGTGTCGTTACAACTTTTGGTTTCTTCACCGAAATATCAGTGGTTTTTTTTTTAATAAACCATTTTAAACCTTCCAATTGATCTATTTCTCTGATCTTTCCCATGATCTAGCCATTTTTGCCTGTCCCATGATGATGCCAATGGCATTAAAACACCTAGATCATGGGAAAGATCTATAACCTTTCTACATTCACAACCTTCCTACGTTCTTTGACAGTGACACCGTAGATTATTTTTGCATAGTCCTTGTAGCTACAGTTGTATCAACGGGGTTGTATGGTCGTTGGATCAACGTAACTAGGCCGGACTGAAGTAGGTGACAAGTGGTTGCGCAGATGCATTTTTTGGAAGTAAATGGTGACAGGAAGCGGGGGGCGGGGGCGGTAACTAAACCAAGAGAATTAGAGATGCGATTACGCATTACATTGTCTTAATTAGTATTACTAATTCATGTTTTATTAGTATTTGTTCATGTTCCTCAATCCTGAGTAATGTCATACATAGGTACAAGTACAAGTAATATTTAATATCACCATGTTCACGTAACGACACAGTGTGGATAGGGAATTTTCTCAGGTTTTTGCCGCCATTTTAATAGAGTTTACTGTTTGTAAAGTTGAAATCAGGTCTTTTTTATGTTTCCCTATTTTTCTTTCCTTATTTTTTGATCATGGCATCTTAAAACCAACAAAAATACAAAACTATCAAGAAACAGTAATCCAGGACCGCAAGATACACAGTGAACTGTTCACTGTCCAATAGAAACATTAATCAACTTTTATTTTATAAAATACTAGCTGTCCCGTCCCGCGCTACTTTATGTACAGTACGATCAACGTAACTTGACCGGGTTGAAGTTAGGTTTTTATCACTTTCGCGCATGTCATAGAGATGCGACCCTAAAATTACCTACGAAAACGACTAAATATGTTTAATCGATTCAAAATACTAACAACATTTTAATTCAACAATATAAAAACACTATATAAATCAGGTCATAAAAGTTTAAATTTAGAACAGTTACAGTAAATACTAAAGAAAATTTGAAAAACAATTTCACGAAAATAATCAAAAAAACATGAGTTACTAATACTAATTAAGACAATGTAATGCATAATCGCATCTCTAATTCTATTGGTTTAGTTACCGCCCCCGGCCCCGCTTCCTGCCACCATTTACTTCCAAAAACTGCATCTGCGCAACCACTTGTCGCCTACTTCTCGTCCGGCCTAGTTACGTTGATCGTACTGTAATCCTATGTTACTTTTAATACCTCCAAGAATATGTGTACAAAGTTTCATGATGATTGGTTGAATGAAAGCGTAACAAACAAACTTACATTCACATTTATATATTAGTATTGATACAGGATAAACACAGAATTGGTACAGCCTAATAAGCTCATAGAACGCCAAAAACTACATAAATCAATGTTGACACGATACAGCGTTTGATATTTTAAATAATACTAAAAATTGCAGCATATGTTTTTACGTGGAAATAATGAGAATTTTTTATTAGTCTGGCAATACTACATTAATTAAATGCCAAAATTGCCAAATCGTTTTGACAGTCCTATGCTTTAGTATTTCCCACAGAGTACATTTTTTATACCTACTGAGAGTATTTGCACAACAGAAAGTGGATACGATTGTTTGTTGTGAAGAAATAAAAACCATTTTGTTATTAAATTCTGTGTGAATGAGAATAAAGTTTAAATTTGCAATGGATATTGATAATTTAACAAAACAGGTACAGATACATTATTTTGTGAGATATTGCTTCTAAAATAACATTTCACGTATTTTACTGTTATTGAACTATGGTTGTGGTATTTATTAATGAACCTACAATAATTCATGGTTTTTTAAACTAAATTGTTTTTTTTTATTGACATATTGACAATTTAAGAAAACAGGTACATTGTGAGATATTTCACGTATTTAATTTATTGAACTATGGTCGTGGTATTTATTTTTAATCCTACAAAAATTCATGGTCAAATTTATAGTTAATTGTTTTTTTTTTAGGTAGAGGAAGTAGAAGCATTAAGCTCAATCTATGGCAGTGACTGGATCACAGAGAGCGAAGCATCGAGGTCGTATAGCATCGCAATTAATGAAAATAAAAATGAAATAAAATTGTATGTAACAATGCCTAATGATTACCCGGCTCTTTCGCCGCCAAAATATGAATTATCAGCTCCATGGATGGATAGGAAAGCTAAGGAACAACTACATAAAGAGTTAGATGAAGTTTATTTGTAAGTTTTATGTTTAAGTGGCAAACAATCAAAAGTAAAGAATTTACAACTGCAACTGTATTATCATAATATTCAATTTTCAGAGAGAATATAGGAGAGACAGTGGTGTTTCAATGGGTAGAGAAGATAAGAGAAGTACTGCAATCTATAAAGTCAGAAGAGAAGAAGACTGAGCCTAAACCAATAGCTGTTGTTACATTGGATTTAGCCCTTGTAAGTTATAACTTTAACAAATTTTTCTTTTGGCAAAATAACTTTCATTCTTGGCTTTCATCAAATTCAATCAGAATGTGACATAAGTCTAAGCTAAGAAATTGTTTCTTTGTGCAAACTTTGAATATGCAAATCTCTGAAAATACTGGGACAATTTAGATGAAATTTGATATAAATATTGTTAGACATAAAAGACCTCTACCTATACTAATACATAGTTAAACATATTTAACTATGTATTAGTTACTAGACTGCCTCTGTGGTGCGGTGGGAGTGTATCCGACTGCTACGCAAGAGGTCGTGAGTTCGATCCCCACCCAGGATAAAACTTTGTGTGATAAGCATGATGGTTTACTCTGTGTCTGGGTGTTATTTATCTATAATATGTATGTATTTAGAAATATATAAGTATGTTTATCAGTTGTCTGGTTTCCGTAGTACAAGCTCTGCTTAGTTTGTGATCAGATATCATTGTGTGAGTTGTCCCAAGATATTTTTTATTTATTTATAGTATAGGTAAAGGTTTGTAAACAGAGGACTAGTTATAACTACAATATATATATTTTATTTAAAGTCCTCTGTTTGGGCGCCATTCATTTATTATTTTGACTATTTAGGGTAGGAGGGGTCTTGATAGTTCTTACATAATACATATTACAAAAACCGGGCAAGTGCATTTCGGGCCACGCACAATATAGGGTTCCGTAGTCCCCCATCTGAATAATGCGTCTTTAGAAGTGGGTTGTCTGTTGGTTTTGTTTAATACTACTAACATATTTCAATGGAATCTATACAAAAATTTTGTTACTTCTCACATGATCTTGTGTTACTTGTTAAGTTGTAAAGCCTACTTAGCTATGATAGTTTCCTTTAATTTTACTATATATAATTACTACCATGTTTTTTTTTTCACATAACCAACATTAACCATTTTGCTAGAAGGGGCTCACTTGACTCTAACAAAAATTTGCATTTGAAAGCTAAATATAACACAAAAGGATCCCTGAATCGAAAATAACCCCTAAATGTTTTTAAAAGACTTATCTTATGAAACAATGGGGTAGGTGGAAAAAATATCACATCACTCTACATCAGCTATACTCTAAGTGTGTTCCGCGGAACCCTAGGGTTCCGTGATACCTCTGTCGGGGTTCCGCAAGAATTTAGAAATAAAAAAATCAAAACACCTCTCTCTGGTCGCTCCGCGGCTGTGCGGACTCCGCGGCCGCGCGGAGACAAAACGCTATGAATGTTATTTATTTATTTATTTGTATTTGTATAAGCTTGTGTTACATTAGCTGGTACAATATCTTATAAGTTTGGTCTCAACAATTTTATACTTGTACAACGCGTTCGCTCTAAGTTTGCCGGTCTGTGGAATGCGCGTACCCTCCCCCACGTGACAACAAAACTTATAATGTGTCATAGTTTTACCCAAATATCTACCGTACACAATTTTTATTGTTACAATTAAATAAAAAATTTCGAACGTCATACACTCATACCTATCGCCAGCGGCAAACTTAAAACGAGCGGGTAGTATACTTGTAAGCGCTCAGTCTCTTTGATAAAAGCCGCCTCTGAATTAGACGCTATAGTTGTCAACAAGCGACTTTCGTCTCTAACTTCAAAGGATAAAGTCGATATTGTTTACAACGCTATTTTTAAATTTCTGTTTTTATTTTTGCTTTTTGTTTATCAAAGGTGCCGACTCGAGTATTTTCGAGAATATTTGAGATCGAGTCTAGGACTAAGTATAATAGCGGCGATCGCGCGTTGGCGTCGTCAGTTGCTGATTAGCGTTCGGAGCGATAAGTTACTACCTACTTACAAGCTCGCTAGCGAGAAACTAGTGTTCATTGTTTTACTGCCTGCTGTATTCTGTTGTCTCAGTTTTATACATTTCTTCCCTGTAGGTTCTAAATTTAGTCTCTTATACGCAGTAACGATTGTGCATTATTTAAACCCCACTATCCTGACTTGTAACATTATAAATAAAGAAGAATGGAACGTTGGCTTAAAGGTGTTAAACGTGTTCCAATCCAACAACATCTTCTAATGACGCTGAATGTTCAAAAGCAATGCGCGCGGAGAATTTAGCAATCACCGATCCAGAAGATGATGCCACGAGTGCCACGACGTCAAGCTCGACGGTTTCAAAGACGAAAAAAAGGAAGTATGATGAATCTTATATCAGTTTCGGATTTGTTGATTCCAACGGCTCACCTCTCTGCATGCTCTGTAGTAAACTGCTTCCTAATAGTTCCATGGCACCTGCCAAATTGCGTCGACATTTAGAAACCGTACACCCCGAGACTAAAGACAAGAATAAAGAATTTTTTGTTCGCAAAAAAGATCAGTTATTAGAAAGTCAAAAAAATATGATGCATGTAACACAAACTACCAACGAAAAGGCCACGGAGGCATCATATTTAGTTAGCTATCGCATTGCACAAGCAGGTGAAGCGCACACTATCGCTGAGAAATTAATAAAACCATGTGTATTAGACATAACAAAATGTATGCTTGATGAAAAATCTGCAAAGCATCTTTCTACTGTTCCGCTATCAAACGATACTGTTTCACGACGAATCCATGATCTGGCAAGCTACGTCAAACAAGAACTAGTTACACGTCTACAAAATACACGATTCGCTTTGCAAATGGACGAGTCGACTGATGTCGCTGGTTTGGCTATCCTGCTGGTTATTGTGAGATATCCATATAAAAGTTCTTTTGAAGAAGACATGCTTATGTGTTCATCGCTGCTTACAAACACTACCGGGGAAGAAATTTTTAATAAAATAAATATATTTTTTGAAGAACATAATCTCAGTTGGAACAATTGCATTGACATTTGTACAGATGGGGCCAAGGCGATGACAGGTAAAACAGCAGGAGCAGTGTCACGAATGAAAAATAAAGCGCCTAATTGTAGTTCCAGTCATTGTATTCTGCATAGACAAGCACTTGCGATGAAGCAAATGCCGTCTAATCTAAAATTAGTTATGGATGAAGCGGTAAAAATAATTAATTTTATCAAATCACGACCACTACAATCCCGATTGTTCTCATTATTGTGTGAAGATTATGGCAGCAAACATAAAACACTGCTGCTCCATACAGAAGTGCGATGGCTGTCTCGGGGAAAAACTTTAACAAGGCTATTTGAACTTAGAGCCGAGTTACAAATGTTTCTTTCAGCAGATACTTCTTTTAATTTGAAGGACCGTTTGTATGATAAAACTTGGTTGTTCCGATTGTCTTTTATGGCGGATATCTTTCAAAAACTTCACGAATTAAATTTATCGTTGCAAGGTAAACAGACAACAGTGTTTCAGGCCTATAATAAAATAACTGCTTTTAAAAGAAAATTAGATTTTTGGATCATTTGCATTGGTAAGAAAGAAATAGAAAGTTTTACGTTACTCAGTGAGTTTGTTAGCGAAAACGACTCAGAAATGTTTGAAGATAATGTGTTTGAAGAATTGGTCCAATATCTCAGTTCGATGCGCGCATCTTTTGAAAAGTATTTTCCCGAAGAACACAATACAAAAATTAAAGTGAACTCCTGGATTCATAATCCTTTTTTACCCAACTTGGAAAAGCCTGAAAACATGTCAAATGAGATATATGAATCTCTTTTAGAAATGTCATCAGACACAAGTATGGAGTCATTGTTCAAAACGACGCCTCTTAATGATTTTTGGTGCAGAATCCAAGATGAATATGCAATGCTTGGCCAAATGGCTCTGGATATTCTTCTCCCGTTCCCAACTACATATTTGTGCGAAACAGGATTCTCTACCTACGCAGCCACGAAAACAAAATATCGCAATAGACTGGACGCCGAAGCTGATATGAGACTCCAACTTTCTTCCATCAAACCTGATATCAAGCAATTGATGAAAAATAAAAAACAGTTTCATACCTCCCACTAGTTAGATTTTTTCTTTTTTAATGTTTTCTATTATTGTCCTTACCAAGTGGTGAAGTAAATAATAATTAGTAACTGATACATTGTACTTTTATTATGCTGATTAATAAAGAATACACTTATAAAAATAATTGTTTTATTGTAGGGTTCCATCAAGTATTTTGCTTCCCAAAAGGGTTCCGTCATTTAAAAAGTTTGAGAACCACTGCTCTACATAATAGGGGATGTACCCTAAATTTTTTTCTTCAAGTTTTATTCTTTCTCTTTGTCGGCATGTAATAGTATCCATGCAAAATTACAGCCTTCTAGCACTAACATTTTTTGAGCTAAGCTGTGGACGGACGGCTGGACATAGCGAAAGTTTAAGGGTTCTGTTTTGCGATTTTGACTACGGAACCCTAAAAATGCACAAAGTGTGCACACCCACGCAAGAGTTTAAAACTTTAAAATCAAACTAAAGTTGATTATGTATTAAAAAATGTAAATTGGTACGTAAAAAATAAACATGCTTAAAAATTGATTGTTTAAAAAATGAAAATTTAAACAATCCAAACATTTATTCATTTTTTCATTAAAATTCTTAGTAATGAATATTAAAGATAGGGAGTGGTCGGCCGATTTCTATTTTTTCTTACATCTCCTCTATGTAAGAAAAAATTGGAATCGGCTGACCACTCCCTATCTTTAATATCCATTACTAAGAATTTATAAAACGTCGTACTCTCGTCTTGTAAGATCTAATAACCTTACTATAAACCTAGAAAAGACCAAAATAATGATTTCAAAAATAGAATAATACAAAATACTACTCATCTACAAATTGATTATTCCGGTATTAAGATAAAAGAAGTTGAAGTTACTAAATTCTTAGGTTTAAATATAGACTGTAATTTAAATTGGAAATCGCATGTTGAGTTGGTCTGCACAAAATTAAATAAAAGTGCTTATGCTCTATATATGTTATAAAAAAATGTAAATATCTCCACAATCCTAACCACATTATTATGCATACATGGAATCAACATTGCGTTATGGCGTCCTATTCTGGGGAAACTCTACTGATTGGGAGACTGCGTTTAGAGCTCAAAAGCAATGTATTAGGTCAATCCATAGTCTAAAAAGAACAGATAGCTGCAAACCACATTTAAAGTCCTTAAATCTATTAACACTACCAAGTATATACATATTAGAGGTAGCAATATTTGTGAAAAAGAATATGCATCTGTTTGATAACCTGTGTGGCCGACGACATCACTATAAAATAAGAACTATGCCCTGTAAGACTTTGTTAGTTAATAATAGTATATTTTGTATGACATCAAGAATTTATAATGAATTATGTGTCGAATTATGCAATTTAAATAATGTTCACAAATTTAAAAACGCACTACGGAATATTGTAATCCACAAGGCTTACATATTAAAGAGTATCTCTACAATAACAATTTTAAAATATTAGAATAACTTTGTATGTTTATAATATGATTGTAATGATGTATTGTAATGTATTAATTATTGTTATTTAACCATTGACATGTTAAATATAATTGCATACTGGATTATTTAATGTTTAAAATATGTATCTACCTAGTTACTATTACATAGAAGCACTCCAACTAATTGTTAAAATTTGCATGCCTACAGGTAGATTATGGAGACACATATTACCATTGAAGACCTTATTTTTTACCCATTTTCGCAAATAAAAAGATTGATTGATTGTGTGCAATACAATCAATAGATGCAGTAGTAATTTTGTCTGTCTGTTTGGGTTTGATTACTAATCTACTGGGCTAATTTTGATGGAAATTATGTACAAATAGAAACCTGGTAGAGTCTTATGTAATAGCTGCGCGCAAAAACTTATCATTATTTATACTTCACCTATTTTTTCAGTTAGATATAAATTGTCCCGACATAACACATGGAGAGGTGATTAAAGACAGAAAGAGTTCCTTTCAAGGACATGCAGCGGAAGTACACTGCGTTGATGATGTCAAGTAAGTATACCTAAGCCTAATGGTTAAGGTATCGGCCTCGCAATCGTGAGGTCGCGGTTTCGAATCCTACCTATTATTATACTGCCAACGTAAACCCACTCCTTTTTTTTTATGGCCGTAAAAAAAATGCCTGACGCACACCACCAGCACCCGGGGCAGATGCTGTAGGTAGTGTGGGACCTGCCCCCACAAAAAAATCGGCCGTGTACCTACCACGATAGGCCGCCGAAATTTGCTATATCTTCGGCGACCCACCCAGCGGCATAGCCCCATCGGGCATTCCTGCTCCTGCGGCGTGTGGGTACACACAGAAAGCCGCCATCGCGGAAAGCCGTGAGCGTGTGAAACTTCCCCGTGCGCGACTGCATCTCGACGTCGCTCGGTTCGCCAGCGACGGGGCAGACTAGCCCCACCGCCTTCTCCCACGAGATGAATTTCCCGCAGAAGGTTGCGACCGCGTCCTGGACCCCTACCGCGCAACGTATCCGGTACCCCTATCACTGATGACAGGGGCGAGGAGCGAGCACGGCTAAGACAGTCCGTTAGGTGGAGGGTGGGCGGCCCTGAGAGGGCGCCTCGTCTTCACCCTACTCCATCCGCACCGGAGCCTGGGTGCAGGGGTCGGCCGCAGCTCGGCCTGTCCCCGCGGGCGTCTTGGCAGTCTTGCTTGCAGCCTGCCCTTCCCATCATGTGGTTGGCGGGCTGGTTGCCCGCCGCGCACACGGGGCAGTGGGGTGCGGCGGAACACGCTGCTACCGTATGCCCCGGTTGACCGCAGCGGAAACAGAGTCCGCTGCAGTCAAAGCTGCTGGTGCTTTGAGGGCGTAGGTGCCCTGCACCCGTGCACCTGTAGCACCTCGCGAGTCTCGCCTCGAGGATGGTAATCCTTGCGGCAGAGACACCCACGAGGAGCCGGCCCGCCTCTGCCAAAACTTTGGCCGCGGCTACGGGGCAACGCTCCCACACCGCACCAACTCCGCGGGGGCCGGGGCGGATCGCGCCGACCTTCACAGTTCCGGGAGAGCACTGAGCCTTCTGCTCTATTGCTTCCCGGACCTCCTCAGACGTTACGGAGTCAGGGTGTTATTTATCTATAATATATAGATATATGTATTTAGAAATATATAAGTACATATGTTTATCACTTGTCTGATTTCCATAGTACAAGGCCTGCTTAGTTTGGGATCAGATAGCGTTGTGTGAGTTGTCCCAAGATATTATTATTATTCCTCTCACTCGTGGATTGAGAGTCACGCTCCAAAGATTGAACTGGCGTCCTCTCGCCACTCTTTCTCCCTACGTTATCTTCCTCTCCTTTACGTTCCTTCTCCGAGAGTCTTGTGCTCCTTGTCTTGTTAAATATATTTTTAAGATAAGCATCATTCATATTTGAACCAACGAGTATGGGGGAAATAAAGGGCCACCCGGGCAGTGCCCCCTATACCCGGGTAAGCGTAAATTTGTATCTCAACTGAGGGGTCCGCAGGTGCCCCAGCTGGGGCGCTAACGCTGTAGCGCTTGGAACCGAACATCCCATCGGCCATGCATCCTCTGGTCACGCTCTGCAACACAGGATTCGGGGATTTTTTATAGAGGTTTGCGGCCCAGGCGACCAAGCCAAGACTCTCGGGAACGAGAGTCTTGGCTTGGTCGCCTGGGCCAGCTGGAAAACGCAGGACGGCCCCCACAAGATGGACTGATCAATGTAGCAGGGTGCCGTTGGTTGCAAACTGCTCAAAATCGGTCACTGGAGAAGTTCTTGGGAGAGACAGTAGACATTTTAAGGCTGATGATGATGAGGAGTGCTCGAAATCGTACCCAGGATTCATTGGTTAATAAAATGCACAGTTTGCTCAGCTCCACTCCGCTACAGTGGATATGCACCCTTAGGCTATTATGCTACAGCCTTTTCTAACTATGATATTATTTTTCCAGTGCTGTTCTAACAAAACTTAAACAAAACAAGAAGATACTTAATGCCACACACAACATGTACGCCTATAGAATAGAACGGAAGACTTCCAAAGGCACCAGCATAATACAAGACTGTGACGATGATGGTGAAGCTCATGCAGGGGGCAGAATGTTGCATTTGTTGCAGATATTAGATCAAAAAAATACATTGGTTGTTGTTTCAAGATGGTGAGTACATATATATTATATCAACTTTTCTTGAAATTTTTAAACAAACTTTACCTGCTTAGAGTTAAAAAGATATTTGAAAGGAGTGAAAGTTAGTTTTTATCGCCTTGTTTTTTTCTCTGAGTTTACTTATTGCTTGCGAACTTGGCATTACATGTACTTGTAGAATCATAACTTGTCACAGCCATAGGGTATTCTCAAAGATAATAGATCTAGCTAGATGCCGCATGTTCCTGTAACAGTATGAAAACAGAGCGTGCCACTTTATCCCCACCGCGCATGATGTCACGCGAGCGTTTTAGAGATGTACCTACCATAAACAGAATCGTTTCAATCGCAAGACATCATTCATCTAACAGGGTATCGATTTTAAATCGACCAATTCGATTTAATACTGCTATTTTTGAATGATTTAATTTAAACTTTTTTATTTTAAAAAAAATGATTAAGGTCAACTGGGGCAATAGGGTATTTGACTAAAGTCAAATCAGACTCTTTTTAAGAAAAGTCAAAATCGAGCCGCTCTGTACAAATTTGTATGGAATGCTAGCATGTGACGTCACGTTTTCTATGGTCAAATTATTTACTTTCAGTGTTTCTCTTTATGATTATAAATTAAGTAACACATTAAATTAATAAGTGAACATATTTTTTAGAACACATGATGACATATTTTTACCTGGTTATTTTAAAATATTTTATTTTGATAGTAGTCAAATACCCAATTGCGTTGTATTTTTGACTCACGCAATTTTTATGCTTTATATTTAAAAATCATGAATTATTTAACAAAATTCTTTCGTTATAATGTATTCATATTTTTTTCTTTTGTTTTAAGCTATATTACAAAAGTACCTATCTGCTGTTTTTAATTCCAACAAGTTAGCACAAGTTTAGTATCTAACTAACTGCCGCCCGCGGCTCCGCAGAACTTATACTAAAGGGGTATGCCCACCAGCAGTATCGCTAGTATTTACGTTGTGCCACAAGTTGATTAAAAGTATAATCCTTGTTTCTAATTTTAACGTTATTATTTAATGATATGGAGGCCGGAATATTGAGATGCAAATATTAGTCTTTCAGTTTATTTATTTCCTTTTTTTTTTGTATGAAGTTATTTTTAACGGTGGTAACACTATTACAAAAATAAAATCGTAATATCGATTAGGGTTATTATCGATTTCTATTAATTATTTAATATAAATACTTTATTAATTGTTGCACCGTTTGAATGTAAAGAACGATAATATTTATACACTATACCGGTCCATTATGAAAACAGTTTAAAGTAATAATAACAAATAGCTTTTGTTATTTATCATGTGTAATACATAATTAATACGCAATATCATAGTTATGTCCTATTTAAAAAAAAATGTATATAAATATTTCGATTTTCGAAGTTCATCCACCCATATCAATTAAACTCGGCAAATTAGGTAAATCATTGTTGGTTTTTCTGAAAGTATATAGTCTACATAAATCAGAAGTTTTCACCTTGGCACAACAAAATTTGTAGCGATACTAAATTCCATAGTCACTTGAACAATAGCCTTTACACTTTATCCTCCATGTGAACGGGGATAAAAGCAACCTATGTGTTCTTTATCGGGTTTAAGCTATCTCCATAGACTTTATCAAATTTCTGCCAAATCGGTCTAGCAGTTTTCCCGTAAAAGAGTTATAGAGTTATTAAACATCCATTCATCCATCCATCGAGCCTCACTAACTTTGGCATTTTTAATATTACGAGAATCATTCTTATAAATAAAAATAAAAACACGAGTAAAACGAAATAAGCATTTATTTATTTTTAATAATTTAATATACCTACCTATTTTTGATTAACTAATGGATGGTTATGCAATTAAAATATTACTAACAATAAAATAACGTAAAATCTTAGTAGTAATGTGAAATTTATTTACCAAAGGGTTGGTGTTAACATTTTGTGATTTATTTATTATTTCTCTTATAACTATTTCAGCAACTTTGCATACTTGTATAGAATATCTTTTGAGGGATACACTAAACCACCTTTGTCCTTAACAATAACAATATGTAGTTATTACAAAAATGCATTCTCGTTCCTCCGGTTATCTGTTTCATATAACGAGGGCGATCAATTCGCGATTGAAGAAATCGATTTAAAGTGCCTAAACTTAACATCACTACTTTGTTTTTTTTTTTTTTTTTTTTTTTTTTTATTAAAAAAAGACAACTCCCGCATTAGGGTACAAGCCCTGTGTCGCGGGGGACTTTACAAACATACAAATCACGGACACAAAGTACACCCAGACTCGGAACAACAATTTGTGGATTACACAAAGTGGTGTCTCGTGTGGGAATCGAACCCACGACCTCTTGCGTAGCAGTCGGACACACTCCCACTGCGCCACAGAGGCAGTCTATATACTACTAACTTGTAAACGACAAAATGCCCTGTACCACGACATTTATTTGTTGTTGTGTTGTTTAATCGTTCGAATTTCATTGCGTACTTTCAACTTATGAGACGTTGACATGATGACATCAATTGAAACCGCAATGTAAAACGAATAGAGTAAAAATACGCCAATGAGAATTTATCGAAGTAGTATATAATAACGTATATACATAATTTTTAAATTAATTTCAGCTTAAGGAGTAACAAAATTACTTTGCGATGAAAGTATATATCTCCCTTGATACGGTCTACATTCTTCGACGAGTATTTGCACAATTAGACATTTCTTGTTCCAGTACACGCGACGTCATGCGGCCGCCATCGAACGTTAAATAATATCACGCGCGATCCAATCGGCGCCGATGCGCTTATTAGAGGCACTAAAACTTGGGATGGCCTTTATTCGTTTCACAGTTATAAAAATCTTAATGCTTAGACATTTATTATTGAATTCGAAATAGTAACTTATTGTTCCATTCTTAATTTCAGGTATGGTGGTATCCAGCTCGGTCCAGACCGATTTCGTCACATAAACAACGCGACAAGACAGGTCATACAACAAGCAGGCTTGTTGAATAAATGACGATTAGCTTAAACTATTGTTAGTTATTAAATATTGATATTATTGTATTGGAAATAAACTAGTTATATATTTTTTATTTCGTTTACGTCTTTAGTAGGCATGGAATGGAACCTGGAGATTGTCGGTGAGGTCATCAAAAATAAATGATTTGAACTTTGTATGGAACTTGATTATCGTTTTGATATTTCTAAAAAATACAATGATATGACATAGCAGTCACACAAAGCTATCTGATCCCAAACTAAGCAAAGCTTGTATTATGAAAACCAGACAACTACAACAATATTATAGATAATAATACCCAGACACAATAAACCATCGTGCTCATCACACAAAGTTTTATCCTGGGTGGGGATCGAACCCACGACCTCTTGCGTAGCAGTCGGATACACTCCCACCGCGCCACAGCGGCAGTTTTAGATTTTGGCACTGGATTTGCGTGTTAAGTCAGGCAATTGTCCCCACGGTGGTGGTGGATATTGTGTACCGGTGTTGAATTAAATGCACCCCGCCCCCAGACATGCGAGCAACTCACACTTGACCGGTTGGAACAAAGTTCTGGATTCGCGCCTGGACGAGCAGAACAAACTCTATATGAAGTGTCCTTCTGGCGCTACATAGCAATAGGGTAAAAGTTATTTCTAGCTTAGCTGGACAATTTTTCAACTTATCTCGTAGGGGGAGTGACGTCACGTACGTTAAGCTGTCAGTGCCTGTTATTTGTTTACTCCAACATTTAAAATAAAAATAAGTGTTTGTTTTGTGAATATTTACTGTAGAAAGCTACAACATAGTGAGATTTACATTAAATATTATTATTTCGGTGATAATACAAAAACTAAAGATAATAAAGTGCTAACAAAAAACTTTAAAAACTAAGTGTACTAAATCTACCTTATTAAAATATATATATTACGGGTCTTAATCGCGTGAATAATTTAAGGTAAAATACCTTGTTCGACCGTATAGCAACGGCCGTGGTCACGGGTAGAGTCTACCCGTGTCTGGCCGTTGCAATACGGTCGAAACGTCGGGCATTAAACAAGGTATTTTACTTAAATTATTCACGCGATTAAGACCCGTAATATATATATTTTAATAATGTGTACAAATCGCGAAAGTTTATCAACATTTAAATCTACCTTCATTTCCAAAAACAAAAGTGATTATTTACATATATACAATTTTAGCTTAAGCTAGTACATCCACAGTGTGCGGCATACATAATTCAAACTGGTGAAAATAACTGAAAGTGTTACGCATCTATCATCTTGCTGAAAAACTGTAATAAAAAATAACTTAAAATAACGCCCTCTATTATCATTTTTGGAAGCATTTATTGACATTATTTGGCCTTACCTAGCGCCATCTATTGGGTGTACTATTTAACTGCTTCTACAATGGTCAAGTGTGCCGCTTGTGGTAAGTATGTGGGGACGAAAGATGTCGCTTTGCGCAACATTTGTAACAACGACCATACAGCCCCTAGACGCCTATTGTTCGATATTTTGCATAAAATCATTTCTGGCAACTAGCCGAGGTATGAGGAAGCGGGACGCTGCAATCTGATTGGTTTAGACACGCATCACTAGTACATCATGATTGAACTAATTAAATAATTAGTAACTGACATTTTTTAAATACTTAATATTTTTCCATAGTTGATATTAGTATCTTATATTTTAAAATGGCTATGTCCATACCATATTACCATTAGGACGTAGATACATGTGGTAGGACGGGATAGGTATTAATGAACTACAAACATATTATACCTTATATAATTTTATTTTTTTACATTAAAGAATTAAGAATCAAACAATACTTTGAAATTTCACACGATAAAAGAAAAAATATAAAATAATAATGATAATTTATTGGTTTTAACGATACATATAATAATAATAATAAATATTAAAAAAAATCATTTATTCACTTAGGAAGCAAAATGCTACACTTGTGAAAGTCGATTCTACATTTACTGGTAATGCCTGTTCGCAAACAATAGGTAAAGCACGAGAAAAGAACAGGCAATAAAAACTCGTAATAAAAACTCGTGGCCACTCTTTTCAAATTGCCAATGTTTACAATGTTTCTCTGTTTATAAACTGTTTATGCAGGTAAGGTGCTGCCACCATAATAGAGGACTGATGCAAAAAAAGAGGTCAATAATATTATAAGAGTACACGAGATCGGATACATCAGCCTCAATGGGCACAACATAGTACGATGTAAAAACTTTATGTGCTTAAATATTAGCCAATTTACTGCTACTTAATGAATAATTTTTCAAAGGAAAGAAAATAATGGCCGTAATTTATCACGCAGAATTTTTACTTACAAAAGTAAATCGTTTTCTTAACTAGTACTTAAGTAACATTATCAAACTGTGACAACAATATTCACCTAGTAAAATGATTAACTAATCATAACAAAATAATATTACAAAATTAAATTACCCATAAAATATGTTTTTTTTTATTATTATTTTATTTTAATATATTAACCAATATTTTATTTACTGTATTTAAATATAGTCTTACTTAAATAAACTTTATTTTTTCTGTTTATATTTATTTTATACTTTCCTATTATATATATATATTGACGGTTAATGTTCGTGTCGTCACTTTGGTCTTAGCAGAATACCAGCTCAACTCCTCATTAAGCGGAGTTGCAATCTAGCTGAGCTAGGACCTTTTTTGCCTCTCGATACAACTAATTTAATTGAATTTGTACCACTTCCTGTATTTTCTTTTTCTTTTGAGGACAAAATAAATTTATTTCTTTCTTTCTTTCCATATTAGCGCCCTGTACACGTCCAATTTGGAACACGGGAAACAGCACGCACCGCTCCATCCCTCAAAGTCAAAGTACTTTATTCACTTAGGCACAGTTAATATAAAACTATACTAGTAACTCAGGTTACAAATGCAACGCTTATGAACGTCTGACAAAATTTGTAATAGATTATTTCTGCATTTAATACCAAGTTCACCAAGAGTAAAGCCGTGAAAAAAGAACTTGGCAATGAAACTCTAGCCACCTTTTATTAAATGCCAATTTTTACAATATATTTGTATAAATACAGATAAGCCAGTAAGGTGCTGCAACCATCACACCATGAAACTCGCGCAAGGTATAACCATAGTACGTAAAGTAAGTAGGTATAATCAAGTTTTAAATTAATTACCCTCCTAGGGTGTGGATTCCCATCCGCACAAAACCCAGATTCGATTATTATAAGAAAAACTACATAGTATACAAATATTTAAACCACTAATTTAAAAATAATAAACCTATGAAATGATAATGACAAGGTTGACAAGTCGCCCCAAGTAGCACCCGTTCACGTGTTTGACGCATGGGTCAGCCATCATTCTTCTTTTAAAGGGAAGGAAATTTTATAATACCTAATATGCTCTTTGGCCACCACAAGCAATGACTTTTTAGTGAGCATGACGATCCCTAACATTACAGTAGGAAACGTAACTTTACCGGATTAAAGTTGGCGAAAAGTGGTTGCGCAGATGCATTTTTTAGTAGTAAATGGTGACAGGAAGGGGCAACTAAACCAAGAGAATTAGAGATGCGATTACTTAATATTACTAACTACTGTTTTTTTGTGTTTTTCTCGTAAAGAAATTGTTTTTCAAACTTTCTTTAGTATTTACTGTAACTATTTAACTTTTATGAACTCAATAAAAAACAAAATTTGAATTTAAGAGTATAAAAATACTTTAGTATTTTTATATTCTTAAATTCAAATTATGTTAGTATTTTTAATCGATCAAACAAAATTAATCGTTTTCGTAAGTAATCCGGTCAAGTTACGTTGATCCAACTGTACATCATCATCATCTATAAACCATAAATAATTTAATGAAGTACGATCGCTAGTTACCGTACTGTGAATATACAATGCAAACAACATTTTAATATTTAACACAAATATTCTATACATTATTCTGCATTTTTATAATTACGGCCATGAATTTTACATCATTCAAGTAAACAGGTAGGTACTTCTGTTTAATACTATTGACACCTTTTTACGAATCAATTTATTGCTGACCTTACGTCATACAATGAAGTTGCAGTCGATATGCGAATCAATATGTCATCATGATGGTTATCAACTCATTGGAAACGTATAGTACAATAATTCATTATCTTTTAAACTGGACAATTAAAAAAACAGGTACATTATTTTTGCGAAATTGTATTCAAAATATGAATTTTAATGTGAGGGTAGCTAAATTGTACTCCTAATTTCTCTACATATCAAAGGCAAAACAATATTTGCAGCTTATGTTATTTTATTTACTCATAATTATAATTACCATTAAATACAACAGAAACATTACCTGCTCTAGAAAAAATGTACACCATACCTGTATTTATAAAAGCGGACCACGCGGACTGCCGCCATGTGCGGGAGAACAATAGATTTTAAATAAGAATGGATTATAGAATGTACTAAAATTTGGGTCGTAAGCAGCTTTTGAATTTTTTCAGGTAGAAAAATAATTCCTGGTATAAAACAATACTATTTTTAGGTTCTTTATACAATTATCTACTCTAAAATGACATGTTATTGAACTATGCTCGTGGTATTTATTTTTGCGCCCACAATAATTCGTGGTATTTTTAAATTAATTGTTTTTTTATTAGGTACTTTTTATTAGCTGTGCCCGCGACTTCGTTCGCGTGAAAGTTGGGTTTATATTAAGGTAGTTTATATTACAATTCAACTTCTGTGTAAAACATATTGTAAACATGCTCCACAATGCTCTGTGGCATCTATGGATATTTGGGCCTAGCTTTAATCAGGGCCCAACATATGGCAGGGCAAGCCAAGCAAATGCCCAGTGCAGCAAAATGAAGGGCGACAAAGTTTATGGCGCCAGACGGTTAGAAGACAAATTATTAAAATTCCCACGACCACACCTCGACAAAAAAGTGATTTGCATCACATCAAATACTATTAATATTGAAAAATTCCCCCACCACGCAAGTACTGGGGCGGTTTCGAGTTAAATGAAGCTCAAAACCGCCCAATTACTCGTGCGAAATTTTGAGTTAAGGAGCTTCGATTCTGACTCCGATAGGTCGAAAATTCCGATTGATTTTAAACCTCCGACTCCAACTTCGGCTCCGACACTTTTAAATCGGACCTTTTCATCGGAGGTACCTAGCCGCTCCTTCAAGATAATTTATACATAGGTAATAAAGGTATGATGGAAAAAACTCTCACTGATTCCCTATGATCGCAGGTTATGTCCTGCCCGAGCGATCTTTTCCGAGTCTAAAGTACACCTACTTTGTGTCCGTGTTTGTACCGCGGGAATGCAATGTTTTAAAACTATTTTGCGGGGGCAAAATAGTTTTAAAACATTGCATTCCCGCGGTACTGTGATGCGCGTTTAAACAAACAAACAACATTCAAACGTTTCTAAAAGATATACTCAGATATCTTTTTTTGTGTTTAAATACTATTTCTAAACTTATTTCAATATTTTTTTTCACTCACTTTAGAAGATTAAAATATTATTTTATAATGTCTACATTGGTGAATTTAAAAATAGGTGTGTCAACCTGTCGCAAATTAAGATCATCATATATTCATATCCCTCTACGTAAGAATTTCAGTTTTTTTTTTAAATCAATTTTTCTGATTCTTTTTAATTTGTATTTAAACGCCATCTATTTTCAAAACTGGATAAGTTTATTTTTATACTTGATGATTTTATATTAAACTATCATGCATATTAAACGTAGGTAAGCAAGGTATTTAACCTTAAATTATTCACGCGATCAAGACCCGTAATACATATATTTTCATAATGTGTACAAATCGCGAAAGTTTATTAACATTTGTAGGTAAGCAATTTTGGCACTCAGAAGAAATCGAATCACAGATGGCGCCACGTGTTTTATTTTGATGTAACGCGGACTTAATCTTTCATTTTTTTTAAGCAATTAACATTTATAAATTCTAGAAAATATCAAGTAATTACTGTTTATTTGTAATGTAATATTGTTTTTCATTTCTACATTTATAACATAATCACTATTCATGCAAAACAATGATAAAGGTGCCTATTGGAAGTGATTATTAATATGAAAATTTGTTAAACAAAGTAAACATGTTAAAGTCGAAAATAAAAGCTTGTATAAATAAGTATACATTTAGAAAAATACTTAAAAAAAAGAATAAAAATAATTTTAACACAACACAAAAAGAGACTCGCAATTAAGGAGTCGATCCTCCGACCTCGCTCGTTCAATACCGCTACTTGTGCCAATAGACCACCTCAGCTGATGCAAACATGGTTAAAATAGCTGATCTTAAGAAAATTGAAAATGTTGTGTTTAGCTCCTAATAGTTTTAGCGTGAAGTTATTGTTTCCATGGGTTACAATTGTAAATAATGTCTTATTGTGGAAAAAATTGTGAAAAACTATAATGGTTCGACAAAACATACGTTGCTGCTCACTCCCCATAGACGATAGCATAATGATTTATAGTGCAAGTAATGACCTATAGTATTTACAATAAAACTGCAAATTTTCATGAAGATCCGTCAAGTAGTTATTGTTTTATAACGATAAATAGCTACAGACATTATCCGTCATTGCTTAGCTCCTATGGGAAATAGCGTGATAAATTATAGCCTATATGTAAATCCAGACTACACATACAAAATTTCAACCGAATCTGTCCAATAGTTATTGCGTGATGCGTGTTCAAACAAACAGACAGACAGACTGACATTTTTAAAAATGTAGGAATGTGTTTAAATACTCTTTTCGAACATTTCCCAATTTTTTTTTTCACTATGTTCGGCCATGTACAGACACGTGAAATTTACATGATTACATGATTTCTGTGTAGCTTTAACCATTACGGTTGCACACGCGACGAAAGCTTAAAAAATTGAGTAACTTCTCCCGTTGTCCTTCACTGCTCTGCTCCTATTGATTGTAGCGTGATGAAAAGTATACTATAACCTACTCTGGAGTATGAAAAATAATTGTACCAAGTTTCGTTAAAATCCGTCGAGTAGTTTTTGTTTCTATAACGGTTATACAGACAGACAGACAGACAGACAAATATTTTACTGATTGCATTTTTGGCATCAGTATCGATCCCTAATCACCCCCTGATAGTTATTTTGGAAATATATTTCATGTACAGAATTGACCTCTCTACAGATTTATTATAAGTATAGATTAGTAACGAAAATAATAACAACTTTGTAACCGACTATACGGATAAAAAGAGAGCAACGCGAACAACCAATGAGAGCCGACGAGTAACTGAGAGAGCGATAGCGTGCATCATCGCTAGAGATGCGCCTTTTCTATTCGCTTCGAAAGTTATAAACTTCATTTATGAAACAATTGTTCTATTTAAATCGATTAAAAATTAAAGGTAAAACTGTTTGTTCATTTTATTTTGGTCATATTTAAATTAAATCGTAAAGTACTAACATTCTTTTGATTATAAAAGCCTAACATATTTATCTTTCGATAAATACAAAGTAAAATGTGTATATTTATATAAATACACAACTATTTTAATAAAATAAAGCCAACGTACTCTGCGTGACAGACGCGGGGTAACAGCCATTTTTGTATGGAATTTTGTAGATAAAATGGGTAATTTCTATATTGGCTTATATTTCAAATATGTATTTCTTAGAAAGATGCGTATTTTTTGTGTTGTAATAGGTATTTAGTTATGTTTGTAAAGAACCACAATAAAAAAGTACCATGATAATCTATAGTATAGCAATAAATTAAAGACAATAAATCAATTTAAGCTACTTTTTATACCATTACTAATTCAATATAAAAGAGTGATACGAATATAATTAATTATGAAAGTAATCGATAATCGAGTAATAACGTAAATGAAAAAGTGCACAACAAATATGTGCACCCTCATCTCTAGCTTAGTTACCGCCCGCGCACGCCGCAGTTTTGTCCCTAAAAAGCGCATCTGCGCAGCCTGTTGCGACTTATGCCTAGTTTACACGTATTAAGTGGTTAAGTCGTCAACTAAATACTAACTAAATTTTAAGTGAATTACTGTTAAGTAACTGTTTACACGTGTTAAGCTTAACCGTACTCTTTAGTTCATAAAATCATAATGGACGATCAAGAGGGTGTTGAAGTTCTAAATTCAGTAATCAACACTAATATTATAAAGATAAATGATTTGTATTTTTGTATGTATCGAATAAACTTAAAAACTAGTGGACCGATTTTAAAAAATATTTCTCTATTAGAAAGCTACATTATCAGGGAGCTATACATTATTGTCAAAAAAGTAGAGATCGTTACGAAAACTACATTAACGTAACTTAAGGTATAAAAAAATTCCTCAGGCTCTGGCTTTCTGGCTCAGGCCGCCGCCGAGGCGGCAGCTAGTTAGATATTTGCATAATGAAATTATTGATAAAGTAAAATATGGAATTGCCATTAATATCTAGTACCTGGATGACCTAGGTTTTATAAAACGAAGTTTTCTTAAAATGAAACCTAGCTAGATCGATTTATCGCCCCCGAAACCCCCTGAGTACTAAATTTCATGAAAATCGCTGAAGCCGTTTCCGAGATTCAGATTATGTATATATTTAGATTATATTATATTTATAAACAAGAATTTCTCGTTTATAGGTATAAGATTTGCCACCTTGCCATTATATCTATTGTGTTTTTCAAAATCTTTCGAAAACAATCAAAATAATTAAACATAGGCAAAAGCTTCGAACTAAATTAATTGTTCCTGTCCAAACAAGAACTAAATGTCAAAATTTCCCGCTCATCGCCCCCGCGCGCGGTGCGGGAGGGTGGGTTACTTATCCAAAAATAGAATCAATTCTATTCCACTTGCTCACTTAACCACTAAATCGTTACTTAACACTTATGACTTAACAGGTATTAAGTGGCTGTTTACACGCTGCAATTAAGTTAAAATTTAGTTAAAATTTAGTTGACGACTTAACCACTTAATAGGTGTAAACTAGGCATTACTTCAGTCCGGCCAAGATACGTTGATCGTACTGTAACTGTCATAAATGCATGATGTCAATTTTACATGAGAGTGAAAGAGAGAACTATATCGCAATCCCGGCCGTCGCCACGCGGATATTTTACGTGACGTAATATTAGCCTGTGACGCGTCTTGTAAAACTTCATTGCAAATAACGGACATAAGTACGCAAATTCTTGGAAGAGTAGTATAAGTAGTTGATAAATTAAGCTGTCTTTGACATAATTGTTAACATAATAGATGTAATTATTATATTAATTTGATATTTCCTTATTAAATATGTACTGCAATCACATATTAGTATAATAATAATTAATAATTGACTTATTATTCTAATTGTTACTGACATTTTGATTATGTTGATCTAAACGGGCCATTTTTCACGGCAATTTGTGGCGGCAATGCTGTGGCCGGCAATATTGCTAGCAATACTGGCAAGACAGTAATATTGCCGTAATGTTCCGACCATATGGCAATACATGTTTTGTATGGCCACTTATTGGTCATTATTGATTTGATAGGTTGCCGGGCGATCGCTGAGCGATAGATTTTCCGCATTATGGCATGGTTTATCCTTGTCTACGCGATATGAAGTTTGCTGTGGGTGACGTCGTGACTTATTGCTAAATTCTGTGTTGTCAGGTGCCATGTTGTTTTAGGTTATATAAAAAAGGTTTTAGTCGTCTTTGATAGGTACTGAAAAATGAAATCATCTAAGAACACTGACCTTTAGAGTCATAATATTTAAAGTGAACTGCCAATGGTCTCCAATGAGCAGTACCTATGAACAATACCATGAACATCCGTTTTTTCTGCCGGCAATTATTAAAATTGGATTTTTTCATTTGTAGTGCATTTATTTGTAATAACGAATGCGAAACCCGACTGGGCATGGTCCGACATGCTCTTGTCCAGGTTTTGTTAGGTACCTATTTTGTTTTCAGTTTTTTTTTAGGAAAATATTGTATTTCTCTATTTTTAGATTAACTACCGTACATCGATAAGTAATCTAAAATTAGATCGTAATAAAGTCTAATCGGTTTAGCTGTTGATTTTTTTAAGTGCATTAACACTTGGTTAAGGGTTTGGGATATTTCCCTTTGATATCGCACCCGTAGCTCGTATAATTAACCGATTTTAATGAAACTTACAATGAGTAACACTGTGTTTTAGTTATTTTTGGTGTTATGTACAAGCATTTCATTTTACCCCAGACTTCATACGCAAGTTTAAGCAACTATTGTCTGAGTGATTCTTGGCTTACCGAAACTGCTAACCTTGATTGATAGGTTAACATTTTTGATGGTGTGAATCAGACGTGTTTTTTACGTGTGATTGTATTTAATTTTATGTCGTGTTAATGATATTTATTTTAAAAAATTCATTCTTAATTTTATTTTATGTAGATATTATCTATGGATACCCCTATTATTAATTAAAACCTTATTTAACTTAAAACGTAACTTTTAACTTACACCTGATAATAATCTGTTTCTTAAACATAAATAAACAAAATTAAGTTAAAATTGTGCACACAATAAGAAAGACGATAATAAGGTAGTTCCAGTAAACTTTGGACAATTTTGTACTACTTACTTAGTAGTAAAACAGTAATTGTGTACTACCAAGTTGCCAACTCGTAGATTAAATTATTTTAGCAGGCCCTCAATTGGACAGACCTGCTTATGCTAGAAAATATGTTTCTTAGAATACTTTAAAAGGAAACGGAACCCTTCGTTGTCCGTCCGTCTGTCTGTGTCTTTGTCTGTCAAGACCCTTTTTTTCAACGCAATCAAAAGATACAGAAATGTATGCCACATATTGTAGCACTAGCAAGGGAAAACTCGCAACAGTCGCAGCTCGTAACAGTCGGTCCCAGGTAGCTGGATAGTTTGTATATAAAACATAAGATATAATACTTTTACCCATAATAAACTATTATTTATTCTGAAAAAAGTGATATAATGGCCAAAACTTCGGTACTATAACTATTTTAGTAACTATTTTAATAATAAAAATATACTAATACCGACCACACACCAGGTGACCTGTTCTCGAAAATAAAAAATATTTTGTTGTAAAGTTATTGACCGACGTAAAAGATTTTTTTTTAAGTAATGTGTAACTTAACTGTTTCACTAATTAAACATCTAACTTCGAAATGAAATGACGAATCAAACTTGAGTTTGAGCATCGCGCGCCATATTTTTTTAAATCACCACAACCACGCACTTCTGGGCATTATATTAAATCATTTTTTTGAAACTGTCTAAATTTTTATATATTAACTATTTAAAAAACGCAGATTTGTTTTAAATATTTTTTCTCTAGAAATTATATTATCTTGTATCTTTTAAAGAAACTTAGTCTGTGAAATGGTCGTGCAACCGGCGACAACCCTAGGTACTTAATCTACATGAATAAACTACCACGTTCTTGTTAAGTCTTGAACTTGGTTTGAACCCTAATGATCAGTAACAAAACATTGTCATGACATCACAGAGTGATTAATATAGTACTAATATTAGGCAGAAATATTTTTCTTTGAGTTTCGTCTGGATTTGTTTTAGTCTTTGACAAATGCTAGTATAATGTTTAAGAGATGCGGGGTGGGTCTCCAGATGGCGCTAATCATAATTATGCGTCGAATGCCCAAGGTCATTGGCGTATGTTAAAGCCTTAAGAAAACAGGTAGGTACATTATTTTGTGAAGTATTGCTTCTTAAATAACATTTCACGTATTTAACGTTTTTGAACTATGGTCGTGGTATTTATTTTTGAACCTACTGTGCGTTTCAAATGAGAAGATATTCGCGACCGCGATAACTTCACTCTGTACTTGTCGAAACTGTACTGCTAGCAGCAAAAACTCCCAAGCCGGGTAAAACCTATGTGTATGGTAATGGAACGGACGTATTATTTATTTGCTTTGAACTATGTACCTAATATTTTTCTTTATTATAATATTAATAGTATTCTTTATTATTTAATAAACACCAAACAAAATAGTGGGTGTCGTCAAGGCGACTAAGGGATGTCACACTGGAGGACGGGCAGCAGCGTCCTCTGCGTACTTAAAACCTTACTGCGATCGCCAACCCGCTCGCCCAGGGCACCCCCAGCCCTTCTCAGGGCTCCAGGGCCACCACCCCTGCCACGCCAGCCTCGCCGCCGCTAGTGGCGGGCACCCCGCGCCCAGCCGCCCCGCGTTCACACCCGGGACGCACCATCGCAGCGTCGTCGTCCGCTCCCTCCCGCTCAATGTGGGGTAGGTCGAGCACGCCACGCGCACCGCCGCCGACTACCGCGCGCCCGCCCCGCGCGCCCGCAGCCGCGCGTGAACCGTGCGCACCGCCCGCGCTCACGCGCGCTCCGCCGCCGCCGCGCGCGTTCCAACCGCCGCGCGCGTTCCAACCGCCGCCCGCGTTCCAACCGCCGCCGCCGCGCCCGCCGCTCCACCTCCGGTGTTGAGTGGCTCATCCGCGTCGTGCGAAACCTCCGACGTCTCCATGGACGAGGATTGCCGTGCCACAGCACGCCGCCCCAGAAGCCCGGATACCGAGTCAGACGACGCCAAACGTCCCTGTGCGACAGTGTCGCGCGACCCGCGCCTCGCACGTCGCTCGCAGCAGGATGCCGCCCGCCCCGTGCAATCGTATGCCGCGGCCACAGCGTTGCCTCCCGCGACGCCGACTGCGCAGGCTCCCCCTAGCCCGGCTGCCACGCTCGGCGGGACCGCAACGCCCGCACCCACCGACCCAAACGCATCCACCGGCACCAAACGAAGATACCCGCCGTTGATTGTCGAGCATCTCCCAAACTGGGCGCAGCACATGCGGCGCCTTAAGGAGCTGCTAGGCAGAGCGGCCCAAGTGCGCCCTTTCGGCAAGGGACTGCGCTTCACCCCTAAGGAGGAGACGGAATACCGTGTGGTACCGAGGTACCTCACCGAGCTCGAAGCCGAGGGAGTTTGTTGGCACTCATACTCCCTCCCCAAGGAGAGGGGCCTAAAGGTGGCCATCCGCGGGCTCCCCTCAAACGCCACACCCACGGAGGTAGAAGAGGAACTTCGCGCCCTAGGATATGACCCCGAGTACGTGCGGAATATCCGGGGCCGCGGAGGCCGCCCCGGGTGCATCCTCTTTGCCACCATTAGGAGAGAAGAACACACCACACCGGGTATATATAACATCACAGAGATGCTAGGCATACCCGGTGTCAAGATAGAAGCCTGGCGGGGAAAAAGAAGACCCGCTCAATGCCATCGCTGCCAACAATTCAGGCACAGCAGCCACAATTGTCACCGCAAGCTGGCCTGCGTCCGCTGTAGCGGCGAGCACGCCGCATCGGTCTGCCCACGCCCGCTACAGGAACCTGCCACATGCGTCAACTGCGGGGGCGCTCACCCCGCAAACCACGTCAGGTGCCCTGCCTTCGTAAAGGAAGCAAGCAACCGCAGAGCAGGGACGGCCGCAATCTCCGGCCGCAAACCCTGCCCGCAACCGCTGCCACCCCCAAGGAGAGGGGACACAGGGCGCCTCTCTGATGGCGGAGGCAAACGCGCCCACACAGCGCGGAGCCGCCGCAAATCCCAAGCGCAAGCGAAGGAGGAGGAGAGGGAAGCCTACAACAGATGCCGCGATCGTCAAACAAGTCGCCATCCCAATAACAGCCGCCCCAATCAGAAAAACTGCCGAAGCTGCCACACAGACAATGCCGTCTACAACCCAGCTGCCGCCCACAAAAACAGCCACCGCCTCGCACGCCGACCTGTCCGAGTTCCCGGTGAGTGTCCAAAACGCAATCCGGGGCATTAGGGAAGTGTTTGAGCGGTGCGGGGACGGTCATGAAATCCTGGCAAGCATAGCGGTCCTTGCCACCGAGATGTTAGACACCGGGATCAGCCGTCAACATCAGCACCGAGCCGCATAACTGCGACCAACCCCACCTCCGCCCGGGACACCTGTGCCTACTTAACAAAGTAGGTGCACTGTGTACGGGGGAGGCAATAACAAAATACAACTCTGCGATGAGGGGGTGCGAGTCAGGCCGCCGTCAGGTCGCTGGTCGCTCGGAGCTAGACCTCCCCCGGGATAACCGGGGGTCTCATCTGGCTCGGGCGGACCGCCCGACTGGCATATGCCGACTCGCCCCTACCCACCCACAGCGAACAAACAAAGTAGAAAACAACCCCAGGACATACCCTTCTTCAAGGGTAGCGACACGCTACCGCTGGCAGGGGGCCAATAGCCCCGACACAGCCTTCACGCAACCCCCGACGGGGTTGATGTGACGACCCGATAGTAACCCGCTCGCCAAGCGTGGCGATTATGGCAATTACCCCCAGGATCTACATACTAGTAAGTTCTACTGGGGAGACCCGTGCCCAGCAGTGGGACATCATATGGGTTGATATGTAAACAAAATAAGTAAATAGGCAAAATATAAGTCTCAGTCAGTCGTGATATTTTTTGAAACTAAAACTTAACTATATTAGTAAATAGTAAAATACAATGCTTATATATAGTTCATTAGAGTAGGTAGGTACTTCTGTGTAATACTATTGACACCTTTTTACGAATCAATTTATTGCTGACCTTACGTCATACAATGAAGTTGCAGTCGATATGCGAATCAATATGTCATCATGACCGTTATCAACACATTGGAAACGTATAGTACAATAATTCATTATCTTTTAAACTTGACAATTAAAAAAAACAGGTACATTATTTTAGCGAAATTGTATTTAAAATATGAATTTTAATGTGAGGGTAGCTAAATTGTACTACTAATTTCTCTACATCTCAAAGGCAAAACAATATTTGCATCTTATGTTATTTTATTTACTCATAATTATAATTACCATTAAATACAACAGAAACATTACCTGCTCTAGAAAAAATGTACACCATACCTGTTTTTACAATACCGGACCACGCGGACCAATGTGCGGGAGAACAATAGATTTTAAATTAGAATGGAATAAAGAATGTACTAAAATTTGGGTCGTAAGCAGCTTTAGAATTTTTTCAGGTAGAAAATAATTCCTGGTAAAAAAAAAGTATTTGCGCCCACAATAATTCGTGGTATTTTAAAATCGTTTAGACAGTTTTATCATTACCAAAACAGAAGTGAAACAGAGTGGACGTGGACACCAGTGGACACGATTGTTTTAAAGACTTAAAAACCAGTTTGTGATAAAGTTAATTTCGACATTAATTTGCAATGGATATTGTCAATTTAACAAAGCAGGTACGTTATTTTGTTAGTTATTATTTCTAAATTAACATTTCATATGTTATTAAACCATGGTCGTGGTATTTATTTTTGAACCTACAATAATTCATAGTGTTTGAAAATCAGTTGTTTTTTTATTAGGCATATTGACAATTTAAGAAAACAGGTACATTATTTTGTGAGATATTGCTTCTAAAATAACATTTCACGTATTTAACGTTTTTTTTTAATCTTTATTTAATTTAGGAACGTTTGAACAATACATTCATGCCAGTTCCATCGTAACCTAATCTAGATTATTTAATCTTTTGAATTTTTTCAGGTAGAAAAATAATTTCTGGTAAAAAACAATACTATTTTTAGGTTCTTTATAAAATTATCTACTCTAAAATGACATTTTACTTTTTTAATGTTATTGAACTATGCTCGTGTATTTATTTTTGCGCCCACAATAATTCGTGGTATTTTAAAATTAATTGTTTTTTTATTAGGTATAATACGTTTAATTACGCTTGCAACTCCGATGCTTATCTAACAATGAAGTAAGCGGCGAAAACAATTAAGCCGCTTATTTGTTTTACAAATAGACGCGTTTTACTGCATTCTGTTTTAGCAAGAAAAATGCTAGGTAACTGTCATAAATGCACTTAGTTCGAGAGAGACGCTTGGATAGTATTTTACATGAGAGTGAAAGAGAGAACTATATCGCAATTCCTGCCGTCGCCACGCGGATATTTTACGTGACGTAACATTAGCCTGTGACGCGTCTTGCACACGTCATTGCAATTAACGGGCATGGGTACGCGAATTCTTGGAAGAGTAGCTGTCTTTGACATAATTGTTAACATAATAGATGTAATTATTATATTAATTTGATATTTCCTTATTAAATCCTGCAATCACATATTAGTATAATAATAATTAATAATTGACATAATATTCTAATTGTTACTGACATTTTGATTGTATTAAACTATTAATTTTATATTCTAAATTTATATTTGCATGCCGTCATTGGTCCTAATATAGCAGTACCCATACAGTATGTAACATCTTTTATACCTATATTATGCAAATAAATAAATAAATGAAAATGAAAAAATGAAATGAAGTAAATCCAGACACAACATTAAGTACCCTATTTATTTTGTGCAAGATATGTCGGACAGAGTAAACAAAAAACAACAACAAAAAATATGGCAGGTTTTTTTTATTTTTGTGGCCGATCTTAAGGTCTCAAGTGTGTAAGATCGAAAACATACATATCCAGACAATTACTTACTATAATAACAAATTACAGTTCCTTCTCGAAAATAAAAAATATTTTGTTGTAAAGTTATTGACCGAAGTAAAAGATTTTTTTTTTAAGTAATGTGTGTTTGATAAGGGCTAATATTAATACTTCTATGAATTTATCTGTTGCAATGTTTGGGTTAGTTATTTTATAAAGGGAGTTGAAATCTATTTGGAATATTTTTTCGTCGAGTGCTACTAGGTTGATTTTTGCAATGGTGGAGTTTGTGGTGATTTGGGCCTTTTGATATTTTATACATAACAGGGAAGAGTAGTCTGTGATTAGTAGATTCATAGTTAAATAAAAGCCTGAGTACTGCATGTATAGTAGATAAAAATAACCATATTTGCTATATAGTTTTGTCTGATTTTAATGAGTAATTCTGATGGTATAAGGTATACAATTATTACGTAAGACGATTTAGGTGAGAAGGGGGGTCGACAATGTCTTATTTTTTCTTACAAGGAGGTGGGCGGGAGAGCTTGATAATTCTTACGAAAAAAATACGCGAGAGAAGAAAAACTTTAAAATAATATCAAAGTTGATGAATTTGATGAATATTCAAAAAAAATAAATTTCTTTTAGAAATAAACATTAAAACAAACCAAACAAATATTCGTTTTTCCTTTAAATATTAAACAAGCGGGAAGGGGTTCAGAGTATTCTTATTTTTTCTTACATAGGTTAGAGAAGGACTCTGGTAAAAGTCGTCTTACGTAATAAAACGGAAAAATAATATTTTTTAGTATTCGTTAGATTCCAATCACATAGCTGCTAGTTAAAATAGTTATTAAACCGATTCTTCAATAAACAACCAAATTCTAAAAATCTCTGGTTGTCGCATACTCAATAAACGCTCATCATTATTTCAGTTTGCGACTGTTAATTAAAAGCTGTAAATTACACAAAGTTCCTTTAAAGAAACTGGTGTTCGCTTACCAAAAAAATGCATCCTTACCCTTTTATAACGTTACCCCCTAAGTTGTAGCAATCCTGTATGAACCATTAGAATTATTCCAAGCAAAACAAAATAATGCTGTATTTGTTGAATTGCGGCCACATGGTAGCGACCCGGCGTTTTTGATATTATATATAACTAGCTGACCCGCGCAACTTCGTCTGCGTAATTTTCCCTTTTTTCTTTTTCTTCCTTTTTTTTTACAACATTTTTCATTGCTGCTCCGCTCCTTTTGGTCGTAGCGTGATGTTATAACCTATAGCCTTCCTCGATAAATGGGCTATCCAACAATAAAATATTTTTTTAGTGCAGCCCAGTAGTTCCTGAGACTATCGCATTCAAACAAACAAACTCTTACGGGTATGAAAAATAGATGTTGGCCAATTCTCATAGATACCGGATAAGCACAAAAAATTTCATCAAAATCGGTCAAGCCGTTTCGGAGGAGTATGGCAACGAAAACTGTGACACGAGAATTGCATATATTATTAGATTATATGCATTTATGTTACCGACCACTGGATTTCATTTAAATATTATGTTTTTTTATTTTATCATATATATAAATAATTACGGCAACTTAACTGTTTCACTAATTAAACATCTAACTTCGACATGAAATGACGAATCAAACTTGAGTTTGAGCATCGCGCGCCATATTTTTTTTAAATCACCACAACCACGCACTTCTGGGCATTATATTAAATCATTTTTTTAAAACTGTCTAAATTTTTATACAATAACTATTTAAAAAACGCAGATTTGTTTTAAATATTTTTTCTCTAGAAATTATATTATCTTGTATCTTCTTAAAGAAACTTAGTCTGTGAAATGGTCGTGCAACCGGCGCCTACCCTAGGTACTTAATCTACATGAATAAACTACCACGTTCTTGTTAAGTCTTGAACTTGGTTTGAACCATAATGATCAGTAACAGAACATTGTCATGACATCACAGAGTGATTAATATAGTACTAATATTAGGCAGAAATATTTTTCTTTGAGTTTCGTCTGGATTTGTTTTAGTCTTTGACAAATGCTAGTATAATGTTTAAGAGTTGCGGGGTGGGTCTCCAGATGGCGCTAATCATAATTATGCGTCGAATGCCCAAAGTCATTGGCGTATGTTAAAGCCTTATGAAAACAGGTACATTATTTTGTGAGGTATTGCTTCTTTTATAACATTTCACGTATTAAACGTTTTTGAACTAGGGTCGTGGTATTTATTTTTGAACCTACTGTGCGTTTCAAATGAGAAGATATTCGCGACCGCGATAACTTCAGTACTTGTCGAAACTGTACTGCTAGCAGCAAAAACTCCCAAACCGGGTAAAACTTAAGTGTATGGTAATGGAACGGACGTATTATTAATTTGCTTTGAACTATGTACCTAATATTTTTCTTTATTATAATATTAATAGTATTCTTTATTATTTAATAAACACCAAACAAAATAAGTAAATAGGCAAAATATAAGTCTCAGCCAGTCGTGATATTTTTTTAAACTAAAACGTAACTATATTAGTAAATAGTAAAATACGTAGGTAGCGTAATAGCGTAGGTAGGTACTTCTGTGTAATACTATTGACACCTTTTTACCTTACCTTTTTTTGACCTTACGTCATACAATGAAGTTGCAGTCGATATGCGAATCAATATGTCATCATGACGGTTATCAACTCATTGGAAACGTATAGTACAATAATTCATTATCTTTTAAACTTGACAATTAAAAAAAACATGTACATTATTTTTGCGAAATTGTATTCAAAATATGAATTTTAATGTGAGGGTAGCTAAATTGTACTCCTAATTTCTCTACATCTCAAAGGCAAAACAATATTTGCATCTTATGTTATTTTATTTACTCATAATTATAATTACCATTAAATACAACAGAAACATTACCTGCTCTAGAAAAAATGTACACCATACCTGTATTTATAAAAGCGGACCACGCGGACTGCCGCCATGTACGGGAGAACAATAGATTTTAAATTAGAATGGAATAAAGAATGTACTAAAATTTGGGTCGTAAGCAGCTTTGGAATTTTTTCAGGTAGAAAAATAATTACTGGTAAAAAAATTATATTTGCGCCCACAATAATTCGTGGTATTTTAAAATCGTTTAGACAGTTTTATCATTACCAAAACAGAAGTGAAACAGAGTGGACGTGGACACCAGTGGACACGATTGTTTTAAAGACTTAAAAACCAGTTTGTGATAAAGTTAATTTCGACATTAATTTGCAATGGATATTGTCAATTTAACAAAGCAGGTACCTTATTTTGTTAGTTATTATTTCTAAATTAACATTTCACGTATTTTATGTTATTAAACCATGGTTATGGTATTTATTTTTGAACCTACAATAATTCATAGTGTTTGAAAATCAGTTGTTTTTTTATTAGGCATATTGACAATTTAAGAAAACAGGTACATTATTTTGTGAGATATTGCTTCTAAAATAACATTTCACGTATTTAAAGTTTTTGAACTATGGTCGTGGTATTTATTTTTGAACCTACTGTGCGTTTCAAATGAGAATATATTCGCGACCGCGACAACTTCACTCTGTACTTGTCGAAACTGTACTGCTAGCAGCAAAAACTCCCAAGCCGGGTAAAACCTATGTGTATGGTAATGGAACGGACGTATTATTTATTTGCTTTGAACTATGTACCTAATATTTTTCTTTATTATAATATAGTATTCTTTATTATTTAATAAACACCAAATAAAATAAGTAAATAGGCAAAAAATAAGTCTCAGTCAGTCGTGATATTTTTTGAAACTAAAACTTAACTGTATTAGTAAATAGTAAAATACAATGCTTAAATATAGTTCATTTGAGTAGGTAGGTACTTCTGTGTAATACTATTGACACATTTTTACGAATCAATTTATTGCTGACCTTACGTCATACAATGAAGTTGCAGTCGATATGCGAATCAATATGTCATCATGACGGTTATCAACTCATTAGAAACGTATAGTACAATAATTCATTATCTTTTAAACTTGACAATTAAAAAAACAGGTACATTATTTTTGCGAAATTGTATTCAAAATATGAATTTTAATGTGAGGGTAGCTAAATTGTACTCCTAATTTCTCTACATCTCAAAGGCAAAACAATATTTGCATCTTATGTTATTTTATTTACTCATAATTATAATTACCATTAAATACAACAGAAACATTACCTGCTCTAGAAAAAATGTACACCATACCTGTATTTATAAAAGCGGACCACGCGGACTGCCGCCATGTACGGGAGAACAATAGATTTTAAATTAGAATGGAATAAAGAATGTACTAAAATTTGGGTCGTAAGCAGCTTTGGAATTTTTTCAGGTAGAAAAATAATTACTGGTAAAAAACAATACTATGTTTAGGTTCTCTTCTCTTCTTTATACAATTATCTACTCTAAAATGACATGTTATTGAACTATGCTCGTGTATTTATTTTTGCGCCCACAATAATTCGTGGTATTTTAAAATTAATTGTTTTTTTATTAGGTATAATGTGTAGGATTCAAAGTCGCAGCCTTACGCTTGCAACTCCGATGGTTATCTAACAATTAAGTAAGCGGCGATAACAATTAAGCTACCGCCGCTTATTTGTTTTACAAATAGACGCGTTTTACCGCATTCTGTTTTAGCAAGAAAAATGCTAGGTAACTGTCATAAATGCACTTAGTTCGAGAGAGACGCTTGGATAGTATTTTACATGAGAGTGAAAGAGAGAACTATATCGCAATCCCTGCCGTCGTCGCCACGCGGATATTTTACGTGACGTAACATTAGCCTATGACGCGTCTTGTAACACGTCATTGCAAATAACGGACATGAGTACGCGAATTCTTGGAAGAGTAGCTGTCTTTGACATAATTGTTAACATAATAGATGTAATTATTATATTAATTTGATATTTCCTTATTAAATCCTGCAATCACATATTAATATAATAATAATTAATAATTGACTTAATATTCTAATTGTGACTGACATTTTGATTGTATTAAAACATTAATTTTATATTCTAAATTTATATTTGCATGCCGTCATTGGTCCTAATACCCATACAATATGTAACATCTTTTATACCTATATTATGCAAATAAATAAATAAATGAAAATGAAAAAATGAAATGAAGTAAATCCAGACACAACATTAAGTACCCTATTTATTTTGTGCAAGATATGTCGGACACAGAGTAAATGGGAACAAAAAATATGGAAGGTTTTTTTTATTTTTGTGGCCGATCTTAACGTCTCAAGTGTGTAAGATCGAAAACATACATATCCAGACAATTACTTACTATAATAACAAATTACAGTTCCTTCTCGAAAATAAAAAATATTTTGTTGTAAAGTTATTGACCGAAGTAAAAGATTTTTTTTTTAAGTAATGTGTGTTTCATAAGGGCTAATATTAATACTTCTATGAATTTATCTGTTGCAATGTTTGGTTAGTTATTTTATAAAGGGGGTTGAAATCTATTTGGAATATTTTTTCGTCGAGTGCTACTAGGTTGATTTTTGCAATGGTGGAGTTTGTGGTGATTTGGGCCTTTTGATATTTTATACATAACAGGGAAGAGTAGTCTGTGATAGTAGATTCATAGTTAAATAAAAGCCTGAGTACTGCATGTATAGTAAATAAAAATAACCATATTTGCTATATAGTTTTGTCTGATTTTAATGAGTAATTCTGATGGTATAGGGTACTTAATGTTGTGTACATTAAGTACCCTATTTATTTTGTGCAAGATATGTCGGACACTGAGTTATTGCTTCCAAAATAACATTTCCGTATTTATTGTTATTGAACTATGATCTTGGTATTTATTTTTAAAGCTACAAAAAATTGGTCTTTTAATTTTTTTTTTTTTTTCAGGCCGAGGAAGTAGAAGCATTAAGCTCAATCTATGGTAGTGACTGGATCACGGAGAGCGAAGCATCGAGGTCGTATAGAATCGCAATTATAGAAAATAAAAATGAAGTAAAATTGTATGTAAAAATGCCCAATGATTACCCAGCTCTCTCGCCACCAAAATATGAACTGTCAGCTCCATGGATGAATAGGAAAGCTAAGGAACAACTTCATAAAGATATAGATGAGATTTATTTGTAAGTTTTACGCTAAGTACTTTTATTTTACACTAGCTGTCCCAGAGAACTTCGTACCGCCTCTTTTTTTATGAATTTTTATTTTATCCCTAAATTTGTTTTTTTTTACAAAAAAGATAACTAGCAATGTGGGATTATGGTTTCACATTACTAGCAATCCCGTTAACCCCTCCAGCTAAGCTCACTGGCTTGTGTAAGAGTGGTTTCACGTTGGTAGTATAATGGGTAGGATTCTAACCCGGAACCTTACGATTGCGAGACTAATGCCTTATCGATTAGGCTACCGCCGCTTCGAAATTGTAAATGTACAAGTTGCATTATTAAGTATTACATTATAAAGTTAAAATAATTTAGCATGTTTTAATAATTACGTACCACATTACAGGTTAAAAGAAATTAGAAGATACATTAGGTCGTAATTAGGATAATTACCTATTAAGTCATAAAATTGCCACTTTCTGCAATAAACTGTGCTTATAATTTGACAATTATTACCAAGGTCCTTAAGATACAAATACACCCACAAAAAAGCTATCTTTTTTAACTAATTAAAAGAGCATTGGCGCCTACATTGGGACGAGCGTGATTTTGTGTCTACATGTTGGCCCCAACGGAGAAGTGGCTCTCTAATCTGTGGATCCAGAAAAACGCTCGTCCCAATGTTAGCACCAATGCTATTTTTTAAGACACGTTGGGTGAGTGGCGTATGTATTACACCCGGAAGAAATTGCCTAACAGATGATGAAAATCGCATCAATATTCGTCACATGGTATAGAATGTCAATGTGTACACAGAAAAAACTTCTTGGATAACAACTCAAAAGTTAGAACTTACTCCTCTGTAACTGTATTATTATAATATTCAATTTTCAGAAAGAATATAGGCGAGATAGTGGTGTTTCAATGGGTAGAGAAGATAAGAGAAGTACTGCAATCTATTAAGTCAGAAGAGAAGAAGACTAAGCCTAAACCAAAAGCGGTTGTTACATTGGATGTAGCTCTTGTAAGTTTTTAATATTTTTTTCTTTTGGCAATCAGCCTTTCATTCTTGACTTTCATCAAATTCAATCAGATGTGACATAAGTATAAGCTAGGAAATTGTTTCTTTGTGCAAACTTTGTTTATGCAAATCTCTGAAAATACTGGGATAATTTTGATGAAATTTGATATAAATATTGTTAGACATAAAAGATTATGTTTAGTTAAACATAATCTTTTTCATCCTTTACCTGTACTAATACTTAGTTAAGTATTAGTACAGGTAAAGGTTTGTAAACAGAGGACTTGTCATAACTACAATATGTATATTATATATGAAGGTGCATTATACATTATATTTGTAGTTATACCATTCATTTATTATTTACATTTCTATAGGGTGGAACTATCAAGACCCCTCCGTCTTGATAGTTCTTACATAATACATATTACAAAGACCGGGCAAGTGCATGTTGGACCAAGCACAATATAGGGTTCCGTAGTCCCCCATCCGAATAATGCGGCTTTAGAAGTGAGTTTTCTGTTGTTTTTGTTTCATACTACTAACAACGTTATATAAGTATTTCAATGGAATCTGTACGAAAATTTTGTTACTTCTCACATGATCTCCTGTTACTCGTTAAGTTGTAAAGCCTACTTAGCTGTGATAGTTTTCCTTTAATTTTACTACTTATACTACTACCATGATTTTTATCACATACCCAACATTAACCATTTAGCTGGAAGGGGGGGGGGGGACACTTGACTCTAACAAAAAATTGTACTTGAAAGCTAAATATTGCATAAACGGATCTCTAAATCGAAAATAACCCCTAAATGTATTTAAACGCCCTATCTTATGACACGATTGTCAAAAGGCAAGGTCAAGGTGGAAAAAATCATCCCTATCATCAATCATTCCTAAAACATCCCTACTCTACATATAGGGGATGTACACTATTTTTTTTTTCAAAATTGTATTCTTTCTCTTTGTCAGTATATGTAATAGTTCTATATTTCTAGCACTAACATTCTTTGAGCTAAGCTGCGGACGGACGGATGGACAAAAATAAACTTTAAGGGTTCTGTTTTGCCATTTTGACTACGGAACCCCACACCCGCGCGAGAGTTCAAAACTTTAAAATTAAACTAAAGTTGATTATGTAATAAAAATATAAATTGGTACGTACGAAACAAACATGCCTAAAAATTGTTTGTTTGAAAAATGAAAATTTAAACAATCCAAACATTTAAGGGTAAATCTTGAGATTGGGATTATTTAGTTGATTCCCGTGGCGCATTTTTATTTATATATTTTTTTACAAATTATAGTTTTTCATGATTCTAAGCCGAACTATAAACACATTTATCAAATAGGGGTCATTTTTGAGCAACGCATTACAAAGATATTTAAAATCATTTTTTTAGGCCAGGGTAATCAAAAAACGATGGCAAGGGAATCAAAATTAAACAACACGGTAATAAAACAAACTATTATTTTAATAATCAGTCTTTTAATTACAGTTATTGGCATTTATAAACCTAATTATTAATCACTTTAGTCTTATGTAGTAATAATTAAATATACATATTAAGTAATAATATTTGAAAACAAAACTTTTATTCTTAAACATTATCCAAAATTTCAACTAAAATTAGGAACGTTTCTTTTGATGACACAATATCTGATCTAAAAATTTAATAATCAGAATCACATTTTTTTTTCCAAAACTGCCTAACCCAACCGAATTCTCCTGTTCACCTCGTCCTCGAAGTTGTTTCTACCTAACTGCAATGAATGCCCGAGATACACATATTTTTGAACAACTTCGAGAACGGCGCCGTGCGCCGCTGTCGGTTCCGGTAGTACATGTTCATTGAACATGACCTTGGTTTTATCCAAGTTCATCCGTAGGCCGATGCGTACAGAGTAGTCAGCCAGGTTATTCAGCATCCGTTGCAGATCCTGCAGCGTTTCCGCCTTGATGACAATGTCATCTGCAAATGGCAAGTGAGAGATGTATTTACCATTGATGTTGATGCCTCGCCCTTTCCAGTGCAGCGTCTTGAACATATCCTCCATTGCATTTATGAACAATTTCGGGGAAATAACGTCCCCTTGCCTTACTCCTCGATGCAATGGTATAGGTTTTGTTTGCTGATTCTGTTCTTGGACGGATATGGTGGCGGCTTTGTAGAGACTATCTCATCACTTGGATATATCGCCAATCTACTTGGCATCGCTGCAAAGACTCCAGAACAGACCAGATTTCAATCGAGTCAAAGGCCTTCTAGTCCACAAATGCTAGACACAGGGGCTGATTATACACCTGGGTCTTTTGTATAATCTGCCGCACTGCGTGGATGCGGTCTATGCTGCCATATCCGCTCCGAAATCCAGCCTGTTCCGGTGGTTCGAAGTCTTCGCGCAAGGCGGTTCGTGATGACTCTTGAGAACAGTTTATAGATGTGGCTTAAAAGAGAAATAGGTCGGTAGTTCTTCAGCCGGGTCTTATCTCCTTTTTTTAAAAGAACAAAACGGCTTAGCAGGCAGAGTCACTTGTCAATCGACCAACAGGCCTGTCACTCAGTATATACAGAAATATTGTTTTATTAGGAAATAATGTAATTTTACTTTATTACAAACAAAATATAGAAAATTTTGATTACCATGGCATAAACGCCAAGTGAATCAACACCAAGGTAATCAATAAAAGTACGTTTTTTACCGATTATGTAAAAATTCAAAAGTTCTTATCAATAATAGTAAGATTTGTAAAGAGATATCCTTAATGCCTTTCTGTTTGTAATAATAGTGAAATCCAAACAAAACCAGGGTAATCAAATACTTACCTTCGTAATTTCGTCCATGGGCAAAATGAGACGCGACCTTCCACCACGGCGTTTGAAGCGCGACAGAAGCTCGCATGAGAACGGATATACATATACGTTTCTCGACCGCTCCCTTAGCGATCTATGCCTAGTTATGTGGCACGCCAATGGAATCACTGTTTAGTTCAGGACAAAACTTTAAATCTATTTTAATGTAAAACTGTGGGATAAAATACAAAATGTATATTTTTATTTTAAACATCTACTAGTCTAGTTCCTGAAATACTTGATTAATGATTTATTTTACATTTAAAAATTGGTGATTTCGGACTGTTTTCACAAAAAAATATGTAAAGGACGCGCCAAGGTTATCAATTTTCGTGACTTTATGTTTTTTTTACAATAATTACACGCAAACTATATAGAAAAACTATTGTGCATCGATTAGATACCATTGTATTAAGACGTAAAAAAAAATACTTAACATTTTTATTTCGTGCGGGTACGTTTTACCACCGGACGTCAAAAATTTTTGTCTCTCAAGATTCACCCTTAATCAGTTTTTCATTTAGATTCTTAGTAATGAATATTAAAAAGATAGGGAACGGTCGGCCAATTCTTATTTTTTCTTACATAGGGGAGATAGGGGGTTAAAAACTGGCCAAAAACGTCTTACTCTCGTCTTGTGTACAATAGCAATTTTGTCTGTCAACACAATCCAATAGATGCAATGCAATAGCAATTTTGGCTGTCTGTTTGGGTTTGATTAATAATCTACTGGGCAAAAGGGAATGCCCATAAGCAGTATCGTATCTATCTAAGTTGTGCCACAAGTTGAATAAACGAATACATTCTTGTTTCTAATTATAACATTTTTATATAATGATATGGAGTCTCACATTTGCCGGATTGAAAATAATATTGTAATATCGATTAGGATTAATAACGATTATTATTAATTTATTAATAGAAAGTCATATAATCACTTATATTATAATTACTTTAATAATTCTTGCACCTTTTGAATGTAAGGAACGATAATATTCATACACCATACTTTATTTAAAAAACGAAAACATATTCTTTGATACCTTTAAATTGAAGCGGCTGGTTTAAAAATAAGAAATTTAATGAATTATTATAAAAAAATCAATTTGTATAGGATAGTTATGGCAACACTGAAATGTAATGTCACTTGTTTGTCTGTGCATAATGCTTGTTTGGCGCCAGCGCATATTAACAAATAGGTAGCCAAAGAGTAGACTAATACTACGGACAAAGAGGGCACTCTTGCAGTGTAAAGAAGCAAACCGTTTTGATTTTAACAGACGACAATGTGCCATCTGAATTTTGTTTCCAGAAATATCATTCACGCGGTATATGGTATGCTAGGTATAACTGTAGGTTTTATTTGCAACAACTCATTTTATTAATTTCAGCGATTGTTTTAAATGTTCTCATTTTTTAAGAGAGGCATTTTTAAGTTTCATATTGAACTAGCTGTCCCGCGCAACTTCGCATGCGTAATTTTCCCCCGTTTTTGAAACATTTTTCGTCGCTGCTTCGCTCTTTATTAGTCGTAGCGCGACGTTATATAGCCTTCCTCGATAAATGTGCTATCCAACAAAAAAAGATTTTTTCAAATCGGTCCAGTACTTTTTGAGTTTATTCGTTACATACAAAAATACAAATCTTTCCTCTTTAAAATATTAGTGTAGATGTAAATATTAAACTTTAAAATGACTCTCATGAAAAATGCTAACAAGTCATGGAATCGTTGAGATTAATAAACAACTTTGTCTCTGATAAATGATTCAGTTATTTGTGGTGGGAAAAAATAAGAAAAGATGAGTTTATTATTATAATATTTTATTATGTACCTACCTACTTACAACTAGGTTTTCTAACAAAAGCACAAAGTCTAGATATTTTTAACATTATCCAATACCATATTTTAAACAATAAAGTGTCCGTTGCAAGATTAAATTCAACGCACTTGTACGAAATTATCACAGCCACAATTATGAAATGGAACAACAAACACGCAAACCCAAGATAACACATAAATTATTCAAATAACTGATAGCTCAGGGCTTTTGAAATAATCGCCTATGAAATTAATTTAAATAATACAACCAATGAATAAAACTTCCAATTCTGTGATGGCTTGTTTGACAGTTGTCAAAAGATAACTTTTTTCAAGTACCATAATACAAACTGGACTCTTACTATAGAGGCCAGTGTTATTTAGTAGTGACAAACAACATTATTTAAAGATAAAGCATTTTAAAGACCATTAATTGATAAAACAAATATAAAAGCACTGTTTTATTATTTCTTAAAACAAAATAAAACCTAAAATTTCGTTCAAAATGTTAACGCCATCTATTGAACTTGAAGGTAATTAGGTAGTGACTAAATATTTTCGGAAATAATAAACAGATGCCGACTCTTCAATTGCCTACTGATCTGTCACTTATACGACAGTGTACCCCCTTGCAAATAGCTTTTGTTATTTCTTTTCTCGTGTTGTGTATGATATTGTGTTTATATTACTGAGTTTGAGATAGAGACTCCATATACATAGTGACAATCAGAAATATTTTGTGAGACAGAGACTTGTACCAATTGTGGCAATTTTGAAGTTATTGTGAGATAGAGACTTGGATTATATATCACTGTACAGCCGAATTCATAGCCATAAACTAGTGTTACACATTATGTGTAATACATGATTAATACACAATATCATAGTTATGTCCTATTTAATAAAAATGTATATAAATATTTCGATTTTCGAAGTTCATCCACCCATTTCAATTAAACTCGGCAAATTAGGTAAATCATTGTTGTTTTTTCTGAAAGTATATATTAATGTCCACATAAATCTGTAGTTTTCATCTTAGCACAACAAAATTTGAAGTGATACTAAGTTCCATAGTCACTTGAACATTACCCTTTTGATGGAAATTAAGTACAAATAAAAAACTGGTAGCGTCATATGTGTGTTATAATATCTGCGCGCAAAAACTAATCATTATTTATACTTCTCCTATTTTTTTCAGTTAGACGTAAATTGTCCTCACGTAACACATGGAGAGGTGATTACAGACAGAAAGAGTTCCTTTCAAGGACATGCAGCGAAAGTACACTGCATTGAAGATGTCAAGTAAGTATACCTAAGCCTAATGGTTAAGACATTGGCCTCGTCGCTTGCAGAACCGACAATAGATGGGTTTGGAAGGCTCTCGAGTGGCGACCACGAGCTGGAAAACACAGGACGTCCCCCACAAGATTGACTGACAACCTGATCAATGTAACAGATGGTGCGTTGGTTGCAAACCGCGCCGTTGGTTGCAAACCGCTCAAAATCGGTCACTGGGGAAGTTCTTGGGAGAGGCAGTGGACGTTTTAAGGCTGATGATGATGAGTGCTCGAAATTGTACCCAGGATTCATTAGTTAATAAAATTCACAGTCTGCTCAGCTCCACTCCGCTCCAGTGGATATTATGCTACTGCCACTTCTAACTATGATATTTTTTTTCCAGCGCTGTTCTTACTAAACTAAAACTTAACAGGAAGATTCTGAATGCCAAACACAACATGTACGCTTATAGAATAGAACGGAAGACTTCCAAAAGCACCAACATGTTGCAAGATTGTGACGATGACGGTGAAGCTCATGCCGGGGGCAGAATGTTGCATTTGTTGCAGATATTGGATCAAAGAAATACGTTGGTTGTTGTTACAAGATGGTGAGTACATATATATCCACATTTCTTGATTTTTTAAACAAACCTTACCTGCATATAGTTAAAAGGCAATTTGAAAGGAGTGAAAGCTAGTTTTTATTGCCTTGGTATTACTCTGAGTTTACTTATTGCTTGAGAACTTGGCATTACCTGTAACTTGTCACCGCCATAATATTCTACTCTGTTTGAAATAAAAGTTTTAAATGTTGAGTACCTAATAAAAAGTTCCATAAACAAATTTTATGGCAAAATAAATATGCTTTACATGAAAATTTAAACAACTGTCTACCATGTTCATTACATTATACCGACGCAGACCAATCGTATTGGTGTAAAAACAGTGTCGACAATGCAATCTATGCTGGCTGTAAGGCAACATAACTACTATTTACATTCGGTGTGCACTAGGTGGCGATACTTTCTATCCGCATTTTTTCCGCCACAAGACAGTTTCAGAGACAGGACTGACAGATGACTACGAATGGGCAAATATTATGGGTATGTTCCGATATACACTGCAAGCACTGTTCAGTGCTTTTACCGGGGAGAAATTCGTTCCGTTATGACTGACGGTATACTGCCGCAGTATCCTTGGGATATATGTGACGTCATAAATCTGCTCTCAGTACTATGGTCACGTGATCAGCCATAGACTCTTGCCATCAGGCTACCGCTAGCAGAATGACTTATGATGAAGACATTTGTTATTGAATACGTAAAAGTAACTTATTGTTCCATTCTCAATTTCAGGTATGGTGGTATCCAACTTGGTCCAGACAGATTTCGTCACATAAACAACGCGGCGAGACAGGCTATACAGCAAGCAGGCCTGTTGAAGAAATGACGACTAGCTTATTGTATTGGAAATAAACTAATTTTATATTCTTTACTTCAGCTCTATTCTTTTCTTTACGGCTTTATGCATGAAATGGAACCTGGAGCTTGTCGCTGAGGTCATAAAAAATAAATGATTTGACCCCCTCATTAATGATGTCATGACTCATATTCCATACAACTTTGTATGGAACTTGATTATCGTTTTGATGTTTCTAAAAAATACAATGATATGACATAGCAGCCATCTATCCTATTCCCGTGGAGAATAAAGACCAGGACAGGCGCGGATACAAGAGCAGGCAACGAGGGCGATTGCCCCCTCCAGACGCGACTGAATGACCTTTTTTTGTGGGAATTTGAGAATTTCAATAATAATAATAATATCTTGGGACAACTCACACAACGCTATCTGATCCCAAACTAAGCAAAGCTTGTATTATGAAAACCAGACAACTACAACAATATTATAGATAATAACACCCAGACACAATAAACCATCGTGCTCATCACACAAAGTTTTATCCTGGGTCGGAATCGAACCTTCGACCTCTTGCGTAGCAGTCGGATACACTCCAACCGCGCCACAGAGGCAGTTTTAGATTTTGGCACAGGATTTGAGTGTTAAGGCAGGCAATTGCCCTCTCGGTGATGGTGGATATTGTGTACCGGTGTTGAATCATATGCATACCGCCCCCAATCAAGCGAGCAACTCACACTTGACCGGTTGGAACAAAGTTGTATGGCGCTACATAGCAATAGGGTAAAAGTTATTTCTAGCTCAGCTGGACCATTTTTCAACTTATCTCCCAAACGAGCGCCCTGTACACGTCAAGTTTGGAACACGGGAAACATCCCTCACAAGTCAAAGTACTTTATTCACTTAGGCACAGATAATTTATTACTATACTAGTAACTTAGGTTACAAATGCAACGCTTATGAACGTCAGACAAAATTTGTAATAGAATAACATTAATGCCAAGTTCGCAAGAGTAAAGCCGTGAAAAAAGAACTTGGCAATGAAACTCTAGACACCTTTTTTTAAATGCCATTTATTACAATATATTTGTATAAATACAGTTATGCCAGTAAGGTGCGCAACCATTACACCGTGAAACTCGAGCAAGCTACCATACCATAGTACGTAAAGTAGGTATCATCATATCATATCAACCCATATGATGGCCCACTGTTGGGCACGGGTCTCCCCAGTAGATCCTGGGGGTAATTGCCATAATCGCCACGCTTGGCGAGCGGGTTGGCGATCGCAGAAAGGCTTTAAGTACGCAGAGGACGCTGCTGCCCGTCCTCCGGAGTGAAATCCCTTAGTCGCCTTGACGACACCCACGGGAAGAGATGGAGTGGTACTATTCTTAAGCCGGCACCACACGTAGGTATAATCAAGTTTTAAATGAATTACCCTCCTACGGTGTGGATTCCCCTCCACACAAAACCCAGATTCGATAATATTATAAGAAAAATTACTTATTAGGTATACAAATATTTAAACCACGAATTAAAACATAATAAACCTATGAAATGATAATGACAAGGTCGACAAGTTGCCCCAAGTAGCACCCGTTCACGTGTTTGACGCATGGGTCAGCCATCATCCTTTTCGCCATATTAAAGGGAAGGAAATTTTATATTAATATGCTCTTTGGCCACCACAAGCAATGACTTTTTAGTGAGCATGACGATCCCTAACATAACAGTAGGAAACGTAATTTTACCGGATTAAAGTTGGCGAAAAGTGGTTGCGCAGATGCATTTTTTAGTAGTAAATGGTGACAGGAGCGGGTGGCGGAGGCGGTAACTAAACCAGGAGAATTAGAGATGCGATTACTTATTATTACTAACTACTGTTTTTTTGTGTTTTTTTCTCGTAATGAAATTGTTTTTCAAACTTTTTCTTTAGTGTTTACTGTAACTATTTAACTTTTATAAACTTATATATACAGTAAAGTATTTTTATATTCCTGAATTCAAATTTTGTTAGTATTTTTAATCGACCAAACAAAATTAATCGTTTTCGTAAGTAATCTGGTCAAGTACCGGTAAACCATAAATAATTTAATGAAGTACGATCGCTAGTTACCGTACTGTGAATACACAATGCAAACAACATTTTAATATTTAACACAAATATTCTATACATTATTCTGCATTCTTATAATTACGGCCATGAATTTTACATCATTCAAGTAAAAAGGTAGGTACTTCTGTGTAATACTATTGACAACTTTTTACGAATCAATTTATTGTATGAGATACTTTTTTTTGCGAAATTGCGAAACGGACATGAGTACGCGAATTCTTGGAAGAGTAGTTTAAGTAGTTGATAAAATAAGCTGTCTTTGACATAATTGTTAACATAATAGGTGTAATTATTAAATTAATTTAATATGTCCTTATTAAATACTGCAATCACATATTAGTATAATAATAATTAATAATTGACTTAATATTCTAATGGTTACTGACATTTTGATTGTATTAAACCATTAATTTTTATATTCTTAATTTATATTTGCATGCCGTCATTGGTCCTAATATAGCAGCACCCATACAATATGTAACATCTTTTATACCTATATTTTGCAAATGAATAAATAAATGAAAATGAAAAAATGAAATTAAGTAAATCCAGACACAACATTATATACCCTATTTATTTTGTGCAAGATATGTCGGACACAGAGTAAATGGGAACAAAAAACATGGCAGGTTTTTTATTTTTGTGGCCGGTCTTAACCTCTCAAGTGTGTAAAATCGAAAACATACATATCTAGACAATCACTTACTTTAATAACTAATTACAGTTCCTTCTGGAGGTTCATTTTTTTTTATTAGTCTACTTACTTTTTTTTTATTTATTTTTTTAATCTATAGGTATAATTAAGAACTTTTGAACAATTCCCCTCGTCTGTGTTGCAACCAAGATCCGGTTTTGACAGTTTATGGCGCATCTGTGTAGCAACCGGATCTCGGTTTGATAAACTAATAGTTAGTTAATGTATATAACATTTTAGCCTTGCGAGACATAGGTTGCGTTAAATATTCCTAAATCTATTTTAATAATATTCAATTCTTTTACAATGTTACCTCATAATGATTCGTTTCTGACACATTCCAAGAAGTGTTGCACATCTTCCACTTTTCCACAGACTGCACAATTAGGCGAGTCCACTATTTTCATTGTCTGGCAATACTGCATTGAATAAATGCCAAAATTGCCAAATCGTTTATACAGTTTTAGCATTACCAAAACAGAGTGGACGTAGACACCAGTGGACACGATTGTTTTAAAGAGTTAAAAACCAGTTTGTAATAAAGTGAATTTCGACATTAATTTGCAATGGATATTGTCAATTTAACAAAGCAGGTACGTTATTTTGTTAGTTATTATTTCTAAATTAACATTTCATAATTCATAGTGTTTTAAACTCAATTGTTTTTTTTTATTAGGCATATTGACAATTTAAAAAAACAGGTACATTATTTTGTGAGATATTGCTTCTAAAATAACATTTCACGTATTTAACGTTTTTGAACTATGGTCGTGGTATTTATTTTTGAACCTACTATGCGTTTCAAATGAGAAGATAATCGCGACCGCGACTACTTCACTCTGTACTTGTCGAAACTGTACCGCTAGCAGCAAAAACTCCCAAGCCGGGTAAAACATATGTGTATGGTAATGGAACGGACGTATTATTTATTTGCTTTGAACTATGTAACTAATATTTTTCTTTATTATAATATTAATAGTATTCTTTATTATTTAATAAACACCAAACAAAATAAATAAATAGGCAAAATATAAGTCTCAGTCAGTCGTGATATTTTTTTAAACTATGCTTAAATATAGTTCATTAGAGTACGTAGGTACTTCTGTGTAATTGCTGACCTTACGTCATACAATGAAGTTTTTTTTTTTTTTTTTTTTAATAATGGCTACGATGCCGTTGTCGACAATTCTGCCAATGTCAGATGTGCGATGGAGTAACGTGTTAATTTTGAGGATTTTTTATCGTTGCACTATTTGTGGAGTTAGTAGACTGTAACAAACAAAAAACAAATATATAAAAACATATATAGTATAAATTTAAATTACATGTTAGCCATAACCTAATTTAATATAACGAAATTGTTAATAAAACGTAATGATTACTTTCTCTGTGATTAATTATCTGTGATAATAACTATGGAAGGTTATGTATAATACCACACCAACATAAAAGATACATTTATTACAGTCTGATGGAGTTTTGTCGAATAAAAGAGATCAAAGCATTTAAAAGTTGAGGAGAAGAATGTGTTAAAAGTGAGGGGAAATTAATAGGGACAGGGATTTTCAATTCAGTTATGTGATGGTAAAGATCAAATGCCTGACTATTTCTGGGGCAGTTAAAGAATATATGCTCCAGGTTGCCCTCATCCAACCCACATTCACAAATGGACGAGTCCCGTACCCGAATCTTGTGCAGGAACACCGGGGAACAACAATGCCCAAGACGGAGTCTGCAAATAACCGAAATGGTTGGTTTGGACACTTTTTTGTATTTATTAAACCAAGGTTTAGGTGTGATTGATGGATTAATGGCGTAATAGTGTCTACCCTTAAGTTTTAAAGAGTTGTTCCACTGCTCCTGCCAAGAAGAGGCAAGGGTCCTTTGGGGCAGGTTTTTCAGGTCCCCAACATGATGAGCAAGGTGTCTAGGGTCCGCCATTTGAGATGAATCGCGTTTTTGGCCAGAGTATCCACCGTCTCATTGCCACCAATGCCGCAATGGCTGGGAATCCAGACAAGTTGGATAGATTTGCCACTCCTTGCACATGTAAATAACGATTTTTTGATGTCCAGCATAAAAGTACTGTAAGATTTGTTCTTAAACGGGTTTTGATTTAGCGCTTTAAGACAACTTAAGGAATCCGAAAATATAGCTGCTTTATAAATACTATGAGATTCTATAAAAAGACAAGCCTCCAGGATGCCTATACACTCGCCTGTAAAAACAGAAGACTCTCTAGGGCACCTGAATTTCAGCACAATTTTAGAGTTTTGATAATATACGGCTACTCCAGTAAAACCATCGTAAGACAATTTAGAAGCGTCGGTGAAAAATCTTTCATGGTCATTCCAATATTCCTCCACCAATGCACTGAAAGCTAAACTCGCACAAGTGGCTCCTTTGTATATACCAGTATCCAGTAAAATATTTGGTTTAAAGCAGAGTAAATCAAACTCATAGTTATACATAGGAATTTTATCAAATTTAATAACAGGTTCACTCAGAGCTTGAGATTTACGGAAGGCCTTGATTATTGGTGGAATTTCTTTGTGCAACCAGTATCTGTTTGTTGTACATATGTTATTTAAATCAAGAATTTTTGGGAGAAGAGGATGAGAACTGTTGCAGATGACTTTGAATAGGAAGCGACTGGCCAAATATTGCCATCTAAGCATCAAGGGAGATTCTGCGCATTCCACTTGAAGTGCATTTATGGGGGAGGACCTCATGCAGCCAGAGATGATTCTAAGACACCTAGCCTGGATTCTATCTAAACCTGACAATGCTCCTTTGTTACATGGAATTAGCATGTAAGTGCCATAATCCATTATACTTCGAACTAATGCATTGTAGATTAGTTTCATGGTGGAGGGGTGAGCACCCCACCACACACCTGCTAAGGCTTTTAATATGGGAATAGCTCGTTCGCATTTTTTACTTAAATGGTTTATATGTGCCGCACCCGAAAGTTTAGAATCCACAAAAACGCCCAAAAATTTTGCTTTAGATACTACAGGAATGGGGTGACCAGATATATTTATTTCAATTTGGGGTATATTTCTTTTACGTGAGAAAACTACGATTGAACTTTTTGGGGCAGAGAGGGACAGGCCATGTTTAGATAGCCACTGGTCCAGAGAGTCCAGAGAAAGGTCAAGGGATGCAGCAGCATCCAGGACCGAACTGTCAGATACATAAAGGGCCAGGTCGTCAGCATATTGCAGAATATTGCAGTTAGGATTGAGACAGGAATCTATATCATAAGTATATAAATTATAAAGCAGAGGGCTTAAAACTGATCCCTGTGGCAAACCCTTCCATGCAGTCCTCGGCTCAGACACCTCACCCTGAACCCTAAGGACCAGAGATCGGGAGACGAGCGTTGCGTATATGCATCGTATCATCCTTGCCGAAAGTCTCAGCTGTTGCAATTTCTGCCTAAGAGTGGGAAGGAGGACACTATCATAAGCAGACATAATATCCAGAAATGCTGCCACAACAGATTCATTTTTGGCCACAGCAATTCTAATGTCTGTCATTAGGACCCCTATGCTATCCATAGTACCAAGTCCCTTTCTAAAGCCAAATTGTGATTTAGGTAACAGGTTCCTAGATTCTAAAGAGATGAGATTACTTATTATTACTAACTACTGTTTTTTTGTGTTTTTTTCGTAAAGAAATTGTTTTTCAAACTTTTTCTTTAGTATTTACTGTAACTATTTAACTTTCATAAACTCATATATAAAGTAAAGTATTTTTGTATTCTTGAATTCAAATTTTGTTAGTATTTTTAATCGATCAAACAAAATTAATCGTTTTCGTAAGTAATCCGGTCAAGTTACGTTGATCCAACTGTACATCATCATCATCTATTAACCATAAATAATTTAATGAAGTACGATCGCTAGTTACCGTACTGTGAATATACAATGCAAACAACATTTTAATATTTAACACAAATATTCTATACATTATTCTGCATTCTTATAATTACGGCCATGAATTTAACATCATTCAAGTAAACAGGTAGGTACTTCTGTGTAATACTATTGACACCTTTTTACGAATCAATTTACACAAACACAAATAAAAATTATCTCATTTAATAAAATGAGATAATTTTTGATGAGTACGCGAATTCTTGGAAGAGTAGTTTAAGTAGTTGATAAATTAAGCTGTCTTTGACGTAATTGTTAACATAATAGATGTAATAATAATATTATTAATTTAATATTTCCTTATTAAATACTGCAACCACATATTAGTATAATAATAATTGACATAATATTCTAATTGTTACTGACATTTCGATTGTATTAAACCATTAATTTTTATATTCTAAATTTATATTTGCATGCCGTCATTGGTCCTAATACAGCAGTACCCATACAATATGTAACATCTTTTATACCTATATTAAGCAAATAAATAAATAAATGAAAATGGAAAAATGACATGAAGTAAATCCACACAACATTAAGTACCCTAATTATTTTGTGCAAGATATGTCGGACACAGAGTAAATGGGAACAAAAAACATGGCAGGTTTTTTATTTTTGTGGCCGGTCTTAACCTCTCAAGTGTGTAAAATCGAAAACATACATATCTAGACAATCACTTACTTTAATAACTAATTACAGTTCCTTCTGGAGGTTCATTTTTTTTTATTAGTCTACTTACTTTTTTTTTATTTATTTTTTTAATCTATAGGTATAATTAAGAACTTTTGAACAATTCCCCTCGTCTGTGTTGCAACCAAGATCCGGTTTTGACAGTTTATGGCGCATCTGTGTAGCAACCGGATCTCGGTTTGATAAACTAATAGTTAGTTAATGTATATAACATTTTAGCCTTGCGAGACATAGGTTGCGTTAAATATTCCTAAATCTATTTTAATAATATTCAATTCTTTTACAATGTTACTTCATAATGATTCGTTTCTGACACATTCCAAGAAGTGTTGCACATCTTCCACTTTTCCACAGACTGCACAATTAGGCGAGTCCACTTTTTTCATTGTCTGGCAATACTGCATTGAATAAATGCCAAAATTGCCAAATCGTTTAGACAGTTTTAGCATTACCAAAACAGAGTGGACGTAGACACCAGTGGACACGATTGTTTTAAAGAGTTAAAAACCAGTTTGTAATAAAGTGAATTTCGACATTAATTTGCAAAGGATATTGACAATTTAACAAAGCAGGTACGTTATTTTGTTAGTTATTATTTCTAAATTAACATTTCATAATTCATAGTGTTTTAAACTCAATTGTTTTTTTTTATTAGGCATATTGACAATTTAAAAAAACAGGTACATTATTTTGTGAGATATTGCTTCTAAAATAACATTTCACGTATTTAACGTTTTTGAACTATGGTCGTGGTATTTATTTTTGAACCTACTATGCGTTTCAAATGAGAAGATAATCGCGACCGCGACTACTTCACTCTGTACTTGTCGAAACTGTACCGCTAGCAGCAAAAACTCCCAAGCCGGGTAAAACATATGTATGTGTATGGTAATGGAACGGACGTATTATTTATTTGCTTTGAACTATGTAACTAATATTTTTCTTTATTATAATATTAATAGTATTCTTTATTATTTAATAAACACCAAACAAAATAAATAAATAGGCAAAATATAAGTCTCAGTCAGTCGTGATATTTTTTTAAACTTAAACTTAACTATATTAGTAAATAGTAAAATTCAATGCTTAAATATAGTTCATTAGAGTACGTAGGTACTTCTGTGTAATTGCTGACCTTACGTCATACAATGAAGTTGCAGTCGATATGCGAATCAATATGTCAGCATGACGGTTATCAACTCATTGGAAACGTATAGTACAATATGGCAGGCTTACAAAAATGTAAAATGGGTAGGTTTCGAATAAATGATTTATTTATTTATTTATTTTATTTATATATCGTTTATCTTTTAAACTTGACAATTTAAGAAAACAGGTACATTATTTTCTGAGATATTGCTTCTAAAATAACATTTCACGTATTTAATGTTATTGAACTATGGTTGTGGTATTTATATTTGCGCCTACAATAATTCGTGGTCTTTTAAAATTAATTGTTTTTTTATTAGGTATAATGGGTAGGATTCGAAGTCGCGGCCTTACGCTTGCAACTCCGATACTTAACTAACAATTATGTAAGCGGCGATAACAAATATGCTACCGCCGCTTATTTATTTTACAAATAGACGCGTTTTACCGCATTCTGTTTTAGCAAGAAAACGCTAGGTAACTGTCATAAATGCACTTAGTTTGAGAGAGACGCTTGAATAGTATTTTACTTGAGAGTGAAAGAGAGAACTATATCGCAGTCCCTGCCGTCGCCACGCGGATATTGTACGTGACGTAACATTAGCCTGTGACGCGTCTTGTAACACGTCATTACAATTAACGGACATGAGTACGCGAATTCTTGGAAGATTAGTTTATTGTAGTTGATAAATTAAGCTGTCTTTGACATAATTGTTATTATAATAGATGTATAATAATTTAATATTCCCTTATTAAATACTGCAATCACATATTAGTTTAATAATAATTAATAATTGACTTATTATTCTAATTGTTACTGACATTTTGATTGGATTAAACATTTATTTTTACTTAACTAAGTACTATCATAAAACATTTTTTAACTTAAAATATTTAAAATGTATTTTTTTTATCAAAAAGAAAAAAGTTGCATGCCATCATTGGTTAAATAGCAGTACCCATACAACATGTAACATCTTAGGGAAATAAATAAATAAATGAAAATGAAACAATGAAATGAAGTAAATCCAAACACAACATTAAGTACCCTATTTATTTTGTGCAAGATATGTCGGACACAGAGTAAATGGGAACAAAAAACATGGCAGGTTTTTTTTATTTTTGTGGCCGATCTTAACCTCTCAGGTGTGTAAGATCGAAAACATACATATCCATTGAATAAATGCTAAAATTGCCAAATCGTTTAGACAGTTTTATTTAGCATTACCAAAACAGAAGTGAAACAGAGTGGACGTGTACACCAGTGGACACGATTGTTTTAAAGACTTAAAAACCAGTTTGTTAATAAATTCTGTGTGAATAAAGTGAATTTCGACATTAATTTGCAATGGATATTGACAATTTACCAAAACAGGTACGTTATTTTGTTAGTTATTGCTTCTAAATTAACATAAGCGAAAGTACACTGCATTGAAGATGTCAAGTAAGTATACCTAAGCCTAATTTAAGGTTAAGACATTGGCCTCGTCGCTTGCAGAACCGACAATAGATGGGTTTGGAAGGCTCTCGAGTGGCGACCACGAGCTGGAAAACACAGGACGTCCCCCACTAGATTGACTGACAACCTGATCAATGTAGCAGGGCGCAAACCGCTCAAAATCGGTCACTGGGGAAGTTCTTGGGAGAGGCAGTGGACGTTTTAAGGCTGATGATGATGATGATGAGTGCTCGAAATTGTACCCAGGATTCATTGGTTAATAAAATTCACAGTCTGCTCAGCTCCACTCCGCTCCAGTGGATATGGTTTCCTAAGGCTATTATGCTACTGCCACTTCTAACTATGATATTTTTTTCCAGCGCTGTTCTAACTAAACTAAAACTTAACAGGAAGATACTGAATGCCAAACACAACATGTACGCTAAAAACACCAACATATTGCAATATTGTGACGATGACGGTGAAGCTCATGCCGGGGGCAGAATTTGCATTTGTTGCAGATATTGGATCAAAGAAATACGTTGGTTGTTGTTACAAGATGGTGAGTACATATATATCCACATTTCTTAATTTTTTAAACAAACCTTACCTGCATATAGTTAAAAGGCAATTTGAAAGGAGTGAAAGCTAGTTTTAATTGCCTTGGTCTTTACTCTGAGTTTACTTATTGCTTGAGAACTTGGCATTACCTGTAACTTGTCACCGCCATAGGGTATTCTACTCTGTTTGAAATAAAAGTTTTAAATGTTGAGTACCTAATAAAAAGTTCCATAAACAAATTTTATGGCAAAATAAATATGCTTTACATGAAAATTTAAACAACTGTCTACCATGTTCATTACATTATACCGACGCAGACCAATCGTATTGGTGTATCTCCGCATCAAAAACAGTGTCGACAATGCTATCTATGCTGGCTGTAAGGCAACATAACTACTATTTACATTCGGTGTGCACTAGGTGGCGATACTTTCTATCCGCATTTTTTCCGCCACAAGACAGTTTCAGAGACAGGACTGACAGATGACTACGAATGGGCAAATATTATGGGTATGTTCCGATATACACTGCGAGCACTGTTCAGTGCTTTTACCGGGGAAAAATTCGTTCCGTTATGACTGACGGTATACTGCCGCAGTATCCTTGGGATATATGTGACGTCATAAATCTGTTCTCAGTACTATGATCACGTGATCAGCCATAGACTCTTGCCATCAGGCTACCGCTAGCAAAATGACTTATGATGAAGACATTTGTTATTGAATACGTAAAAGTAACTTATTGTTCCATTCTCAATTTCAGGTATGGTGGTATTCAACTTGGTCCAGACAGATTTCGTCACATAAACAACGCGGCAAGACAGGCTATACAGCAAGCAGGCCTGTTGAAGAAATGACGACTAGCTTATTGTATTGGAAATAAACGGATTTTATATTCCTTACTTCAGCTCTATTCTTTTCTTTACGGCTTTATGCATGAAATGGAACCTGGAGCTTGTCGGTTGAGGTCATAAAAAATAAATGATTTGACCCCCTCAGTAATGATGTCATGACTCATATTCCATAACTTTGTATGGAACTTGATTAACGTTTTGATGTTTCTAAAAAATACAATGATATGACATAGCAGCCATCTATCCTATTCCCATGGAGAATAAAGACCAGGACAGGCGCGGATACAAGAGCAGGCAATGGGGACAGTTGCCCCCTCCAGACGCGATTGAATGACCTTTTTGTGGAAATTTGAGAATTTTAATTATAATAATATCTTGGGACAACTCACACAACGCTATAAATCCCAAACTAAGCAAAGCTTGTATTATGAAAACCAGACAACTACAACCATATTATAGATAATTACACCCAGACACAATAAACCATTGTGCTCATCACACAAAGTTTTATCCTGGGTGGGGATCGAACCCACGACCTCTTGCGTAGCAGTCGGATACACTCCCACCGCGCCACAGAGGCAGTTTTAGATTTTGGCACTGGATTTGTGTGTTATGTCAAGCAATTGCCCCCTCGGTGGTGGTGGATATGGTGTACCGGTGTTGAATTAAATGCACCGCGCCCCCAGTCAAGCGAGCAACTCGCACTTGGCCGGTTGGAACAAAGTTCTGGATTCGCGCCTGGACCAGGAGAACACTCCTATATGTAGTGTCCTTCTGGCGCTACATAGCAATAGGGTAAAAGTTATTTCTAGCCGAGCTGGACAATTTTTCAACTTATCGCCCAAATGAGCGCCCTGTACACGTCAAGTTTGGAACACGGGAAACATCCCTCACAAGTCAAAGTACTTTATTCACTTAGGCACAGATAATATAATACTATACGAGTAACTTAGGTTACAAATGCAACGCTTATGAACGTCAGACAAAATTTGTAATAGAATAATTCTACATTTAATGCCAAGTTCGCAAGAGTAAAGCCGTGAAAAAAGAACTTGGCAATGAAACTCTAGACACCTTTTTTTAAATACCAATTTTTACAATATATTTGTATAAATACAGTTATGCCAGTAAGGTACTGCAACCATTACACCATGAAACTCGCGCAAGCTATAACCATAGTACCTCCGCTCGACTGTCCGCGACCTCCAGGAGGTCGCGACTAAAATACCCATGACTGTCCTATAATTTAAAGACCGACTATAAGTCCGACTATAATTTAAAGTTCAAACAAACCTACTAAACCTGCACCTATCCTTTTCAAACTTGGCAGAATGTTAGATCGTTGGATAAAGATGCATAATAATACCACAGTTACACCATAATTTCATATTAAACCTGTTTATTTCGTCTGTATTTAGTTGCCGTTGGCGCGCTTTTATACATGGTATTGTGTGTTGTTGTGTTGTTTGTGAAGGGTGTAGTCAGTGTGAAACTGTGTTGTTTTAGTGTTATACTGTGATAAAAACATCGACAGGTAAGTCATAAACACTTTTTAATACAAACACAACGTCTCAAATAACGATTTGGATACAAATTTTACATTTTATCGTAAATTGGCCGCCATTTTGAACAAAAAAAAAAAAATCGTATTGTTTTATTGTTTTTATAACAAAAACATTCTTGTGGCTGGAAACTGTTGTTACTATTACCGATAACATACATATCTTTAGACTTATCACTCATTTCATTTGAATTACTCCGATTAGATATTTCGTAAACTTAAAAATAAAAAAAAAACGAAATTCAGGGACCCCCGGGGGTCCGAGGGGCCGAGGCAATACCAGTGATTTTTCTAATATTTTCGTATAAAACATCTCTATTTTTGTATTTTTTAATTAGTAAATAACATTTAATTAAAGAATATACATTAACATGCAAAATAAAATTGTATAAATTACGATAAATACGCAATAGTGTGAGACCCTCCATTTTGGTATCATATTACAAGACTTTTATCGCCATATCGAGTTAGCTGGAACTCGTTTGTTTACATAATAAATATTATAGCACTTGGAACTGTTTATGTTACGAACAAAGACCGACTGAAGCTATTAAGATAAGATTTATAGCCACTCGAACCTCGAGGCACGCTACAATTGAAGTTTAAAGTAAACAATATTTTTTTTGTTTACGTTTCGGGTCGTTCTTATCAGGTACTTAAGTGCCGGTCTTAAGTGGGCTGGTGGTGTAAAAAAAATGTATGAAGTGGGTTGTTTTTATGATTGATTATTGTTTAGTGGTTTATATTATTGCGTATAAATTATTTAGTATTTGAATTAATGGCTTTTATTATTATTTATGATTTTTTTTATAAATAAAAGGAGAAAAAATCACGTGACGCGCCTTTAACTTCCAATTGATAAAATTCTACAAGGTGGTATGTGCAAAGTTATATTTTTTCTCATAGCTTATTTATCAACAAACAATTATATATATATATTTAAATAGGTTTAATACATAATTCTAAAGATATATCGTTCGTATCCTTCCCGGCCGACGTTTGACGTCAATTTGACAGATGTACGGTGACGGCCATGGTATTAGCGCCATTTTGATGGGACTGGGTAGCGGCTAAAGTAGGTTTAATTAAGTTTTAAATTAATTACCCTCCTACGGTGTGGATTCCCTTTCACACAAAACCCAGATTCGATAATTATAATATAAAACTACTTATTATACAAATATTTAAACCACTAATTAAAAAATAATAAACCTATGAAATGATAATGACAAGGTCGACAAGTCGCCCCAAGTAGCACCCGTTCACGTGTTTGACGCATGGGTCAGCCATCATCCTCTTCGCCATATTAAAGGGAAGGAAATTTTATATTAATATGCTCTTTGGCCACCACAAGCAATGACTTTTTAGTGAGCATGACGATCCCTAACATTACAGTAGGAAACGTAATTTTACCGGATTAAAGTTGGCGAAAAGTGGTTGCGCAGATGCATTTTTAGTAGTAAATGGTGACAGGAAGCGGGTGGCGGGGGCGGTAACTAAACCAGGAGAATTAGAGATGCGATTACTTATTATTACTAACTACTGTTTTTTTGTGTTTTTCTTGTAAAGAAATTGTTTTACAAACATTTTCTTTAGTCTTTACTGTAACTATTTAACTTTTATAAACTCATATATAAAGTAAAGTATTTTTTTATTCTTGAATTCAAATTCTGTTAGTATTTTTAATCGATCAAACAAAATTAATCGTTTTCGTAAGTAATCCGGTCAAGTTACGTTGATCCAACTGTACATCATCATCATCTATAAACCATAAATAATTTAATGAAGTACGATCGCTAGTTACCGTACTGTGAATATACAATGCAAACAACATTTTAATATTTAACACAAATATTCTATACATTATTCTGCATTCTTATAATTACGGCATATACATTCTTATGAATTTTTCATCATTCAAGTAAACAGGTAGGTACTTCTGTGTAATACTATTGACACCTTTTTACGAATCAATTTATTAAATGAGATATTTTTTTTTGCGAAATTGCGAAACGGACATGAGTACGCGAATTTTTGAAAGAGTAGTTAAGTAGTTGATAAATTAAGCTGTCTTTGACATAATTGTTATTTTAATAGATGTAATTATTATATTAATTTGATATTTCCTCATTAAATACAGCAATCACATATTAGTATAATAATAATTAATAATTGACTTAATATTCTAATTGTTACTGACATTTTGATTGTATTAAGGGGCGTCTAAACGGGCCATTTTTTACGGCAACTTGTGGCGGCACTATTGGCAGCTTATTGCCCAACCATCACAAAAATGTAACTGATGGCCAAGTAATCTATGGTTAGGCAATGTATGGCAATATGTCGGCAATAGTATGGCGCATGACCCAGACTCATAAGCGGGCAACACAACCCAGCAACAATGGCCAAACTCTATGACATATAATTTAGTTGAACTGTCACTAATGACATCTGAAAATTTTTGATATGACTAGAAATATGAAAACTTTCTGATGCTCTTTGTTTCTGTTGTTCTCTTGTTTCATCCAAGTCAAGTTTGTTTTTAAAAAAACTAGGAACTAAGTAAGAAATTATTTATTTATTCATTTAATGCACAATGTTGTTACAGGCAGTCCATAAACATACATAGTAGCACGTAAGGGTGTTGCAAAACTTACAAACTAATTAAATTAATAACTAGATATTAGGTACTACATACTATTCAGAAATATAATATTATAATGCATCTTGCATATCTATATTAATATTATAAAGCGGAAGAGTTTGTTTGTTTGTTTGTTTAAACGCGCTAATCTCAGGATCTACTGGTCCGATTTGATATGTGGTCCGATTGCCCATATATAACATCGCGCTACGACTAATAGGAGCGGAGAAGCGAGAAATGTTTAAAAAAAGGGGAAAAGTTACGCATACGAATTTGCGCGGGACAGCTAGTGTATTAAAAAGTATTATAATTATGTACTTAGTGTTTGATGAGATACCAACCAAATGTTAGAAACCCGCATTTAACACATATCGAAGCAAGGGACATCATTAATGGCCTTGTAGAATTGGTTCAAAATGAAAGGTCGCAAAAATATCGTGACCATACTCTGGTATTCATAATTATAGGGATATTTCTCCTTGGTGACAGTTAGTTAGTCAGTTAGTATGATGTAATAGCTTGGATTATTACTTCATTAAAAGTACAAGGAGTAGAGCTTGTACAATTAATAAAAGATATTGTATTGGAAGAGAAGCAGGATCGTCGCCATTGGATCTTATGTGTGACCAAGGTCTCACCTTTCGAACTGGTCTTGGTAATTCAAAAAGCAGGACAGAACATAAGTACTTATATTTTATGATAGCTAAAGATGTTGGCATATGGAAAGAAATCGAGTTTATTTATAACATAAACAGCAAATTGGGTCACACTAGAGCGCTGCCTAAATTGAATGTGTATCATGTCATCCCCAACAAAATAAAAAAAATATATAGTGAGTGTTGCAGCACAAGTGCTTAGTGCTTGGACAGCTGCAATGTTGAAATACACAAATGCTTCTAGTAAGTAAACTTAATTCTCATAAAACCCCGTGTAATAGCAACCATAACTTCACCAGAAAAAAGTACAAAACGAAACCCAAGTCTAGTTCAAAGCACGTGTAACTACCTATATCTACCAATTAACTACCTGCTGCATATATAGATGCCAGTATGTTACGATTAATCGATTTTTAATAATAAATTATTTACCAAAAAAACGATTTTAATAATATCTTGTAGTCTTCATAAAAATATGAACAATTCTTTACATAAATCTACGACATAATCCAATAGAACTGTAATAAAATAGAAAAAAGGAAATACAAGTGTAAATTTATTCTTTATTTAATAACAAAATAAAATCAGTAGATGAGAATCGATACACAAATTCAAAATCTTTATTATGTTATGATATGACTGGCAACACCGAAGCTTACAATTAAAACAACAACTCAACAACTAACTGTCAAAATTATTTATTATGATTTTTACCTAAAATCATAAATTAAAAGTACTCTCTACCGAGAATGGTTCGTTAAGACTTACGCACCAGCGCCGGCGCTTGTTTTTAGATGCAATTAAAGCCATGGTGAATGTTCTTAGTGGCTGGTTGTCACCAACGACGGTTAGTATCTACTTAGTTATCCAAATCTGCTGTGCTGCCTACACACACAATTCATGATTTTGAAACTTTCAATTCATCTCTTGGACTTAATAATACAATAAGTAGTACATATTTCTTAAAACTTAAAGCAAGCACCATTCACTGTGTATCGTTTTATTAATCTTTCAATTCTCAAACTTCCTAATGTTTCTATATATACCTATTAAAAGTAACAAATGTTTTTATTACAGATCATAAACACGTTTGCGCAACATGTTGGATGACTGCTACGAGAAATGTGCATAGGTATAATTCAGCAAGATGATAACAGACATGTTAACAATTTGAATTTGGAATAATATCATATTATCTTGTTTTCAGAATGTATCTCTTACCTGTACCACCTCCAGCACTAGGGACATTGATGGGAAGATTAGGTGATGAAGTACCTTCTGCAAGTGTTGCATTAAGTATTTACTTGGAGAAATTGCATAGAAGTAGTCTGTGTCATAAACCGAAAGCCATTGGAACGGTATATGTCTAAGGCAAGAGAGTGCATGAGCCTGCAGATGGCACCTGGCGATGGTGGCAGAAGTTGATTTGAGGAGCAGAATAATACCTGAGAGCTTATTTGGAAATCCTGATCTGCTCAATGAAATCGAGCCTGCTATTATCATTTGTGATGCAACATGATATGTTTATCTGCAAACTAGTAGCAACTATTTTTTTTTTAAAGACATAGTTTACATAAATATCAAAATTTAGTAAAGCCATTTACGGTATGTTATGATGGTCATATTCTAGATTGAATTGGCAATTGGGACATATCAACATGTGGTCATACTATGTGGTAAGCAAAGATGTGGTGAGCATGTATGAATAAATGGCACCTACACATTAGAAGTAAATAATGAAATTAAGAGCACCCTAGTGTAAGTGAGAGCTTAAAATTAATATCAATTCGTTTTATCATAAACTAGGCTTGTAGAAGTAGCAGTAATTGAAAATATTTCAATTATCGTTTTTTACAAGCCTAGTTTATGATAAAACAAAATGATATGATGATTTTAAGCTTTGACTTGCGACCTCATACAGAGAAGTAATCACTTATGCGTGTTTGTATGGTAGAATCATTGACTAGGATGCCCTTAAAGATGTTATCCCTCTAATTATAGGTATTTAATTAGAAAGAGAATAAAGTCCAGACATATTGGTAGCAGAACTTATTTTACTAATTTATTATTAAAATGTTGTCAATACTATAGATGCTATCTCAGGTTATTGCTGCAGTTGTTGGAAATATAACTGTAGGTTGCTGTGCCCATGTTGACACTGACATGGTATTTGAGCGGGGGTACATAGATATGATGAGATATATCTACCCCAGCTAAGTTTTTGGATGACATATTCGATAAATACTCATATGTAAAAACCAAACTGTGTACTTTAAAAAACATTTGATCCTAAATTATTTGCCTTTTTATTTATTTTCAAGCTTTTTCCAGAATTTGGTAAATGTGGTAAGAACCATGTTCAGAAAATTGTAATGTATATGAGAAAAAATATGTTGTGTTTATTGTACTGGAAAAGTTATTGTATAAAAAGTAAAAACATATACAGAGTGCACAGGCGCTAGGTTAACCTATGCAGCATAAAGTTATAACTTAAGATACACAAACTATGGAATATGTAAAGGAAAATATATTTAAATGAAATAACGTAATCTTTATTTATTTTCTCATTACAAAGGTTCGTGAGTTGTAAATGTTATCATTGATGGCATGATTGACGATGGCTTAACTCACTTCTGACTCTCTCACTGTCGACTTGGTGTCCAGCAGTACACGACAACAATTCTATTGCTTGAGTGCGATCTGATGTGGACTCGCCGCGCTCCTCTGTTGTGTGTGGTTGTGGAGACATTGCTTGACCTTGAGGGTGCCACACAGTCCTATGAATAAGCCACCAAGTAATAAAATTGCATACATGGTGTACCTAATGATGGCTTTCGTGGGATTCTGCTCTCACATTCAACGCCTCTTGTTGGGTTTTTACAATTTCCAGGCAGTGCTTGATGTGATTCAGTTGTTTATAATTTGCGCTTCACATATCGATGTCGTTGCTTTATGCTGTAAGTATATGGGTAAGGTCAAGGTGCACAGTATCTATTCATTTTCGTTCAAATGTTCGCACGATGTTACATCACTGTAAGTGGCAGTAGTACAAATAATTTGATGTTGGAACTATTCCCATCACCGCTCCGCAATTTCGTGTAGGTACTGGTATCAGTCGGTGGTCGATTCAGTTCATAGGTATTATACTGCTCATTGGAGACCATTTTCAGTTTACTTTAAATATTATGACTATAGAGGTCAGTGTTCTTAGTTGACTTCATTTTTCAGTACCTATCAAAGACGACTAAAACCTTTTACAAATAACCTAAAACAACATGACACCTGACAACACAGAATTTAGCAATAAGTCACGGCGCGGCGTCACCCACAGCAAACTTCATGTCGCGTAGACACGGATAACTCATGCCATAATGCGGAAAATCTATCGCTCAGCGATCGCCCGGCAACCTATCAAATCAATATTGACCAATAAATGGCCATACAAAACATGTATTGCCATATGGTCGGAACATTACGGCAATATTACTGTCTTGCCAGTATTGCTGGCAATATTGCCGGCCACAGCATTGCCGCCACAAATTGCCGTGAAAAATGGTCCGTTTAGACGCCCCTTTAAACCATTAGTTTTTGTGGTACCGGCTTAAGAATAGTACCACCCCATCTCTTCCCGTGGGTGTCGTCAAGGCGACTAAGGGATTTCACACCGAAGGACGGGCAGCAGCGTCCTCTGCGTACTTAAAGTCTTACTGCGATCGCCAACCCGCTCGCCAAGCGTGGCGATTATGGCAATTACCCTCAGGATCTACATACTAGTAGGTTCTACTGGGGAGACCCGTGCCCAGCAGTGGGCCATCATATGGGTTGATATGTATTAATTTTTTTATTCTAAATTTATATTTGCATGCCGTCATTGGTCCTAATATAGCAGTACCCATACAATATGTAACATCTTATAAACCTATATTATGCAAATAAATAAATGAAAATGAAAAAATGAAATGAAGTAAATCCAGACACAACAATAAGTACCCTATTTATTTTGTGCAAGATATGTCGGACACAGAGTAAATGGGAACAAAAAACATGGCAGGTTTTTTTATTTTAGTGACCGGTCTGAACCTGTCAAGTGTGTAAGATCGAAAACATACTTAACCAGACAATTACTTACTTTATTAACAAATTACAGTTCCATCTGGAGGTTCACTTTTTTTTTATTAGTCTGACAATACTTCTTTTTTTTTTTTTTAATCTTTATTTATTTTACAGTACGATCAACGTAACTAGGCCGGACTGAAGTAGGCGACAAGTGGTTGCGCAGATGCATTTTTTGGAAGTAAATGGTGACAGGAAGCGGGGGGCGGGGGCAGCAACTAAGGGTTGGACCTCATCTGGCAGCACGGAATCGCCGTTTTCCGTCGCCCTTTCTCTTTCTGTCGCTTAGAACTTCCATTTGATAGACCGAAACAGAAAGCATAATTCGATAGCACGCTGCGGAATCCTCGAGGCGATCGGTATCACGGACAAAATGCAATGATCGGCAGGGAGACTACGGAACGCTGAAGCGCGCGATAGCATGCTAACGCATCCTGTCACCGCCGATCACTTGCTATCGCATGCTGTCTCACTCTATCGTACATTGGCGCACGCGGCCGCTCGTCAGCTCAGTGCAGCCTATTCATTCATGCCGTACGGGTGTAAATAACAATGACTGACGAAAATTTGATAGTTTTAGTGCAGAAATATCCTTGTCTTTATGATATGGAGTCGGCGGAATACAGTGACCAACACCGTAAAGAGAATGCTTGGGAAGAAATAGGGAAAATAATAAATCTCAAGGGTAAGTATTTTTATGAATTCGATGTATTTTTTAAATTTGTAGTTAAACATATATTAAAATGAAATGTATTTATTATTCTAATATATATATACATATAGGTATTATTATTTATGCTAGACGCAGTCGTAAGACTATTTATTTCTCTATAGTAATTGATAGTCCAATCTATTACTGCAATACTGATAAACGCGTAAATTTTAGTTTATCATGTCCTATGTACCCTCTCGTACTGCCAAGTTAGACTTCCAATATCTGTATTAAAATATCTTTTAAATTTTTCTCTAACCACAATCGCACTCATGTTATTATCATTTCCTACGATTGGCATTAAATTCTGCAGAGCCCGTTCTACGTTAGGTGTTGACGCATTATTAAGTGATGTTCTAGGTTGACGTCCTCTTTTGTTCAAAAAGTTATGTAAACTAATGGTAGCTAAAACTACTTTTATTAATTGGTTAGGCTCTAAACGAATTCTTCTAGAATATATGTCGAACCTCTGCGTCAAAATTCCGAAAGCACACTCCACTATCCTTCTAGCACGGCTAAGTCTATAATTATATATTTTGATTTCATCGTTATTGCGTGCTTGCTCAGCTGGATAAGGGCGCATGAGATTGTAATCCAAGGGAAACGCCTCATCACCTACGAATACATGTGGCATAGGATCAGCAGTACCAGGTAAACATTTTACTGGGGGTATGTTCAGTGTACCATTCATAAACTTTCTCCCAAATTGAGAGTTTGAGAAAATTATTGCATCACTATTTTTACCGTAGGAACCAACATCCACAATAACAAAATTATTTTCTGCGTCTACAACTGCTAGTAGTACTACACTGAAAGTTTTTTTGTAATTAAAAAACATGCTACCACTATTTTGAGGTGCTTGGCACACAACATGTTTCCCATCGATTGCGCCGACGCAATTAGGAAAGTTCCAAATTGTGGCAAATTTTTCTTCTATTGCTTTCCAATCTTCTATAGTTGGTGCCTGTACTACTATCGGCGATAATATATCCCATAATGCTTGACTTGTTTCCAATATAATTTGACGCGCTGTTTCCTTCCCCATTTGATAATCATATGCTATTGATTTCAGACTGTTTTCATAAAATAAATACCTGCAAGAAAATTAGAGTGTCTTAATAATCATATAATTGTACCTACTTGCCTATAATTTTATTTTCTTATTTTCAGTTGAAGATTGCAAAAAAAAGTGGACCAGAATTAGAGAAAACTATAGAAAGGCTTTAAAAAAAGGACAAATTCCCAGGAGTGGCTCTGCGGCAACAGTGACTCGTCCTATAAAATATGAAAACATTCTTTCATTTTTAAATAAAAATTATAAGGACAGAGCCACAGTTACAAACTTATCACCAACGTCTCCACCAGAAATACAAGACTTAACAGATAATGAGAGTCAACTGAAACTACAGCTTATGATTCAAGTACACATCGAGCAAACAATCGTAGTAGATCAAGCGAGTCATACACAGGAGAACAAAGTCTAGCAAAAGTATTAGATAATTATTTAAAGAGCAACAAGGCCAAGGAAAATAATGATCCCATAACAATGTTTTTCTTAAGTATGACACAAACGGTCAAAACATTTCCTTTAGAGATACAACTGGAAGTGAAAAAGAAAATTTTTGAAATTGTAAGTGATGCGGAATCTGCCTTACTTCGTACTTATCACCCTAGTACTCCTTATTTTTCAAGCTATGGTTATACTAGTAATATAGCGAGTACAACGACATCGTCTATGGGGTATGCATCAACTGCAACGACGTCTTCTGCGAGATATACACCAACGACAACGACATCGTTGGAAGGGTATACACCAACTACAACGACGTCGTTGGAAGGGTATACATCAACTGCAACGACGTCTTATGCGAGATATACACCAACTATAACGACGTCTTTGGAAGGGTATACGCAAACTACAGTCACGTTGTCGTCGACATACAATGAACAGTTTGATGATTCTATCTACTAAGAAAATGGCAAAATTATGTGTAAATCTACATCAAACACTTATTTGATATTGAAGTTGTGATTATTAAAATTATTGTTGTTGTTTCCCATGGATGATTAAACTTGTGATATTGTTATTTAAGAAGAAAAGCGTTTACTTATTGTAGTTGTTGATTATAAAGAAAAAGTTGTTAATTGTTTCTCAGATTTGATTAAAGGATTAATTAATAATAGTGTATTTTACTTACTTTAGACAAACACACAATCTTTCTTTCACTGAGATGTACTTCCGGAACTTTGTGTTTTGCTTTTGAAGAGTAGGCTGCAGTAGGTCAACTAATTCATTAAAATCATTTAAAGTCATTCCATAATAATCTACGAAACTATCTGGATATTTTACTAAATCTGGAAAATGCGTAACATATTGTCCATGAACCGCTCTCTGCTTCCAAAAAGGATGAACCCAGTATCTCCGTTTTATTTTGCGAATGCGTTTCTTTTTATTACTTTGATTTTGCATTTCTTGCAAAATACACGCTAGAATCACTGCTCTCTCTTCCGTGGTCCTATCCATCTCGCGCTTTAAACTAAACTGATCATGAATGAACGCGGCAGTATGCCACCCATGCTGCAGCATGCTGACGCGTGCGATCGCCTTTTTTGTCTGCGGAATGCGACAGCGCGCGTTTGCATGCGGCATCATACTGCAGCACGTGGTAGCACAGGCGGAACAAATGCGATTCCGTGCTGCCAGATGTGGTCCAACCCTAAACCAAGAGGATTAGAGATGCGATTACGCATTACATTGTCATAATTAGTATTACTAATTCATGTTTTTTTGTGATAAGTTTGGTAAGGAAATTGTTTTCCAAAGTTTCTTTATTATTTACTGTAACTGTTCTAAATTTTAACTTTTATGAACTCATTTGAATAGTGTTTTTATATTATTGAATTAAAATGTTGTTAGTATTTTTAATCGATTAATCGTTTTCGTAAGTAATTTTAGGGTCGCATCTCTATGACATGCGCGAAAGTGTTAAAAACTTAACTTCAATCCGGTCAAGATACGTTGATCGTACTGTAGGAACTTTTGAACAATACATTCATGCATGTTCCATCGTAACCTAATTTAGATTATTTAACATAGTTAACACTTAGTTTATCACTGTTATACTAATAGTTAGCAAATGTATATAACATTTTAGCCTCGCGAGACATAGGTTGCGTTAAAAGGTAATTAAATATTCCTAAATCTATTTTAATAATATTAAAATCTTTTACAATGTTACTATACAACAAATTCTAACAAATTCAATTCAAATTCTTTTACAACTTTACATATTGATTCGTTTCTGACACATTCCAATAAGAGGTGTTGCACATCTTCCACTTTTCCACAGACTGCACAATTAGGCGAGTCCACTTTTTTCATTGTCTAGCAATACTGCATTGAATAAATGCCAAAATTGCCAAATCGTTTAGACAGTTTTATCATTACCAAAACAGAAGTGAAACAGAGTGGACGTGGACACCAGTGGACACGATTGTTTTAAAGACTTAAAAACCAGTTTGTAATAAAGTGAATTTCGACATTAATTTGCAATGGATATTGACAATTTAACAAAGCAGGTAAGTTATTATTTCTAAATTAACATTTCACGTATTTTATGTTATTAAACCATGGTCGTGTTATTTATTTTTGAACCTACAATAATTCATAGTGTTTTAAACTCAATTGGTTTTTTTTTATTAGGCATATTGACAATTTAAGAAAACAGGTAGGTACATTCTTTTGTGAGATATTGCTTCTTATATAACATTTCACGTATTTAAAGTTTTTGAACTATGGTTGTGGTATTTATTTTTGAACCTACTGTGCGTTTCAAATGAGAAGATAATCGCGACCGCGACAACTTCACTCTGTACTGGTCGAAACTGTACCGCTAGCAGCAAAAACTCCCAAGCCGGGTAAAACTTATGTGTATGGTAATGGAACGGACGTATTATTTATTTGCTTTGAACTATGTAACTAATATTTTTCTTTATTATAATATTAATAGTATTCTTTATTATTTAATAAACACCAAACAAAATAAATAAATAGGCAAAATATAAGTCTCAGTCAGTCGTGATATTTTTTGAAACTAAAACATAACTACATTAGTAAATAGTAAAATACAATGCATAAATATAGTTCATTGGAGTAGGTAGGTACTTCTGTGTAATACTATTGACATCTTTTTACGAATCAATTTATTGCTGACCTTACGTCATACAATGAAGTTGCAGTCGATATGCGAATCAATATGTCATCATGACGGTTATCAACTCATTGGAAACCTATAGTACAATAATTCATTATCTTATAAACTGTATTCAAAATATGAGTTTTAATGTGAGGGTAGCTCTAAATTGTACTCTTAATTTCTCTACATCTCAAAAGCAAAACAATATTTGCATCTTATGTTATTTTATTTACTCATAATTATAATTACCATTAAATACAACAGAAACATTACCTGCTCTAGTAAAAATTTACACCATACCTGTATTTATAAAAGCGGACCACGCAGACTGCCGCCATGTGCGGTCAAAATGCAGCGCTCGTTTGCAGTCGATTATATAATAAGTTCAACTTAATAAAAGCCGCACATCTGTGAGAACAATAGATTTTAAATAAGAATGGAATAAAGAATGTACTAAAATTTGGGTCGTAAAGTAGCTTTTGAATTTTTTCAGGTAGAAAAATAATTCTTGGTAAAACCAATACTATTTTTAGGTTCTTTATAAAATTATCTACTCTAAAATGACATGTTATTGAACTATGCTCGTGGTATTTATTTTTGTGCCCACAATAATTCGTGGTATTTTAAAATTAATTGTTATTTTAGTCGGTATAATGGGTAGGATTCGAAGTCGCGGCCTTACGCTTGCAACTCCGATGCTTATCTAACAAAAAGTTAGCGGCGATAACAATTATGCTACCTACCGCCGCTTATTTGTTTTACAAATAGACGCGTTTTAAAAACGGTAGGTAACTGTCATAAATGCACTTAGTTCGAGAGAGACGCTTGGATAGTATTTTACATGAGAGTGAAAGTGAGAACTATATCGCAATCCCTGCAGTCGTCGCCACGCGGATATTTTACGTGACGTAACATTAGCCTGTGACGCGTCTTGTAAAACGTCATTGCAAATAATGGACATTAGTACGCGAATTCTTGGAAGATTAGTATAATGTAGTTGATAAATTAAGCTGTCTTTGACATAATTGTTATTATAATAGATGTACATATTATAATAATTTGATATTCCCTTATTAAATACTGCAATCACATATAAGTATAATAATAATTAATAATTGACTTAATATTCTAATTGTTACTGACATTTTATTTATCTACCTTTTATCTTAAAACATTTTTTTAACTTAAAATATTTTAAAATATTTTTTTTTATAAAAAAAAAGTTTATATTTGCATGCCGTCATTGGTCATATTATAGCAGTACCCATACAACATGTAACATCTTATGCAAATAAATAAATAAAAATGAAACAATGAAATGAAGTAAATCCAGACACAACATTAAGTACCCTATTTATTTTGTGCAACATATGTCAGACACAGAGTAAATGGGAACAAAAAACATGGCAGGTTTTTTATTTTTGTGGCCGGTCATAACCTCTCAGGTGTGTAAGATCGAAAACTTACATATCCAGGCAATTACTTACCTTATTAACAAATTACAGTTCCTTCTGGAGGTTCACTTTTTTTTATTAGTCTGGCAATACTGCATTGAATAAATGCCAAAATTGCCAAATCGTTTAGACAGTTTTAGCATTACCAAAACAGAAGTGAAACAGAGTGGACGTGGACACCAGTGGACACGATTGTTTTAAAGAGTTAAAAACCAGTTTGTTAATAAATTCTGTGTGAATAAAGTGAATTTCGACATTAATTTGCAATGGATAATGACAATTTAACAAAACAGGTACGTTATTTTGTTAGTGATTGCTTCTAAATTAACATTTCACGTATTTAATGTTATTAAACCATAGTCGTGGTATTTATTTTTGAACCTACAATAATTCATAGTATTTTAAACTCAATTGTTTTTTTTAATAGGCATATTGACAATTTAAGAAAACAGGTACATTATTTTGTGAGATATTGCTTCTAAAATAACATATCACGTATTTAAATAAATAAATACAAATACAAATAAATTTTATTCGCAGTAAATAGGGTATACATAAACAGGTGTTGAAGTAAAATAATGTTAGTTCAAGCTTATATAACTATTATAAGCATGCAAATCAGTTTTATTATTATTAAGTAAATAATTACATTAGTATATCTCTAATAACATTACAATACATTAATATGTTGATAGACACATTATAGATTTTCTTAATATTGTATATAAAAAACAATATATATATATTTATTTTTAATGGATTAAATTCAATATTATTAATTAATGGAAAAATTTAATATTATTAATTACATTAGCTAATATAATAAAATAGTAATATAATGAAACCTTTGCCTTGTCTTTATATACTAGAAGTGGGAAAATTTGTGAAGAAGAACTCTAGTCTCTTTAAACAAGCTAAAGATGTTATCAAACGTAATAATATCAGAAACCCAAATAGATTGATAGTTGATGTAGTCCCTAAAACCGAAAAAAATAAAAACTATTGCTACATAATGTGCAAAAAAATATATAATAAGATTCCTGAAGAAATAAAACAGCTACCACTGAGCAGGTTTACCAATTTATTAAAAAAATGGCTCTTAGAAAAAACATGTTATTCCATTAAAAAAATTCTATATTTTAAATAATGTTGCGTAGAGGTATAATGTGTCTATTAATGTATTGTTATTTGATTGGAGATTAGCTTAATTTGTCGCCTTTATTAGCGCATTTAGTGCTTTAAAATAAGGGCGACAAGATATATCAGGAGCAATACCGATAAATTATTTTTTTAAATTATTATTATTTAACCATTGTATAATAATTGACAGAGTTTTACTAATATCAAGTTTATGTTGCTCTAATGTCATGTTTTTATTCGATGATATAATAACTGAAATGTCGTCAGCGAATAAAATTGTTTTATGTTCAATAACCTCGGGTAAGTCATTAACATATATAAGAAACAGTAATGGACCCAATACGCTACCTTGTGGTACTCCAAATACATTGCTCTTGTAATTTGATTTATGAATTTGCTTTGTGTTTGAATTTAGTATTGTAAGATGTACGCACTGATATCTATTTTTTAAGTATGTTTCTAACCATTTTAGTGCTAACCCCCTAATTCCATTGTGCTCTAGCTTTTTTAACAGTTGATCATGTGCCACATAATCAAAAGCCTTCGACATGTCCAAAAATAAGGCTGTAGTATGTTTTTTTATCATTTATATTCCATAATATATCGTTTACTAAATTAAACGCCGCGTGTGTAGTTGATTTATCTTTTTGAAATCCATACTGATTTTGTTTTATTATATTATTTTTATTAAAGAATGAAACTAACTTGTTGTGCATCACTTTCTCAAAGATTTTTGAGAATATTGATAATAGCGTTAACAGGTCGATAATTACATATATCTTGTTTTCCCCCTTTTTGTATACAGGTTTGACAATTGCATATTTAAGTTTTTGTGGGAATGTACTAGTTTCCAAAGAAAGATTTACAAGAAATACGAGTATTGGACATAGCTCATTTTTGCACAGTTTAATAATTTTTGTATTTATGGAGTCGTATCCTTCTAATGTAGTATTATATAATAAAGTTATTATTTTTGTGATGTATATTTCATCGACCGGTGTAAGGAATATAGAATTTACTTGACAGGCTTTACAATTAGTTAAAGTAACATCATGATGTAATAAGTTGGTAGTAGATATGAAATGATCGTTAAAGGCTTCTGAAATTTCTGACGGATCAGTAATTATCGAATCCTTCACGTTCATTTTTGGTATGTTATTATTATACGGTGAATACATCGTTTCATCTTTAATAATTTTCCATGTTGCTTTACATTTATTTTTACTATTCAATATGAACTTTTGGTTACTTTGTTTCTTAGCGCACACAATACATTTTCTTAATAGTTTGGTGTAATTTAAATATTTATATTTGTTATTGGCGGTTTTTGTAGAATAGTATGCAAAGCGCAGATCTCTTTTTTTCTGCAACCTATTTTTAGACCTTTTGATAGCCATCTTAATTGTCTTGAAGCATTTATTTTTATTTTATTAATTGGGAAACAGAGCTTATAAAGAAGACAAAAATAGGAATGAAATTCATCAAAAGCTAAATTTAGATCAGTTTGAGATTCCAGATTTAAGTAACATAAGCTTGGTAGGTATAATTTAAATTTTTCAATATTCTCTTTTGAATAGCATTTCCTGAAACTAAATATGTATTTAGGGGTAATATTTCTGTAATTTACAGGGCATCTCAATGATTGAGCAGTTTCATGGTCTGAGAGTCCTAATTGTAATATTGAACTGACTGCATTATCGATGTTGCTTACAATTAAGTCTAGGCATGATTTACCTCTGGTCGGGTCTGTTATGTGCACAGTAAGATTATATTTTGTAAATATATCTACCAAACGCTTAGTATTATTATTCATGTCAAGAATATTGATATTTAGGTCCCCAGCTATAACAATTTTATTTTTGTGATATTTGGTTAAGTAGGTACTTGTGCAACATCATATCTAAATTTTCGAAGAAACAATCTAGGTGTAGTCTCTTTTTTGAAGAAATTCGATATATGCAGATTATTAATATATTATTTGTAATTAAATGTATAGCGCACTGTTCAAAGTGGTAAGCAATTTGAAGATTTTCAAAATAGGTAATTTTTTTGTATGATATTCCTTTCTTGACCATTATACAAACACCGCCCCTTTTACTTTGCCTGCAGTAGTGGGATGCTAATTCGTAGTTTGCAATATTTATATTACTTTGAGTGCCTTCTTTGACAAATGTCTCCGTAAAGTATATAACGTCTGGATTTATTCGACCCCTAATTTCTTTTAGAGTCATCTCTATAACTTCTTTTTTAGATAAGATACCATGTATATTTTGGTAAAGTAAATAAAAGAAATAACTGTGGTTGTTAAAGTAAAAACTGTGTTTCTTGTTGCAGTTCAGTTGCGTTATAAGTCTCTAACCCGCTGTGTATAGTAGCTCCAATGTCTGTTTGTGTAGATTTATCTACCGTGACTATTTTCGTTTGCATTTCATTGTTATAAACCTTAAATTTCAATTGATAGCCTATACGTAGTATTTCCCTTAACCACGACCTACATAAAAAGTAATTAAAATGTGTCCTTTTCGGTATATATCTGTCGAACTCTAAGTCTAGATAATTTACATAGCCAACAAAATGTTATTGAACTATGGTCGTGGTATTTATGTTCGAACCTACAATAATTCAAGGTCTTTTAAAAATAATTGTTTTTTTTTATTAGTCATATTGACAATTTAACAAAACAGAGGTACATTATTTTGTGATATTACTTCTAAAATAACATTTCACGTATTTAATGTTTTTGAACTATGGTCGTGGTATTTATTTTTGAACCTACTATGCGTTTCAAATGAGAAGATAATCGCGACCGCGACAACTTCACTTTGTACCTACTTGTCGAAACTGTACCGCTAGCAGCAATAACTCCCAAGCCGGGTAATGGGACGGACGTATTATTTATTTGCTTTGAACTATGTACCTAAAATTTTTCTTTACTATAATATTAATAGTATTCTTTATTATTTAATAAACACCAAACAAAATAAGTAAATAGGCAAAATATAAGTCTCAGTCAGTCGTGATATTGTTTTAAACTTAAACTTAACTATTTAGTAAATAGTAAAATTCAATGCTTAAATATAGTTCATTAGAGTAGGTAGGTACTTCTGTGTAATACTATTGACACCTTTTTAAGAATCAATTTATTGCTGACCTTACGTCATACAATGAAGTTGCAGTCGATATGCGAATCAATATGTGATCATGACGGTTATCAACTCATTGGAAACGTATAGTACAATATATCGTTTATCTTTTAAACTTGACAATTTAAGAAAACAGGTACATTATTTTCTGAGATATTGCTTTTAAAATAACATTTCCCGTATTTAATGTTATTGAACTATGGTTGTGGTATTTATTTTTGCGCCCACAATAATTCGTGGTCTTTTAAAATTAATTGTTTTTTTTATTAGGTATAATGGGTAGGATTCGAAGTCGCGGCCTTACGCTTGCAACTCCGATGCTTAACTAACAATTATGTAAGCGGCGATAATTTGTTTTACAAATAGACGCGTTTTACCGCATTCTGTTTTAGCAAGAAAAACGCTAGGTAACTGTCATAAATGCACTTAGTTTGAGAGAGACGCTTGAATAGTATTTTACATGAGAGTGGAAGAGAGAACTATATCGCAGTCCCTGCCGTCGCCACGCGGATATTTTACGTGACGTAACATTAGCCTGTGACGCGTCTTGTAACACGTCATTGCAAATAACGGACATGAGTACGCGAAATCTTGGAAGATTAGTATAATGTAGTTGATAAATTAAGCTGTCTTTGACATAATTGTTATTATAATAGATGTATAATAATTTAATATTCCCTTATTAAATACTGCAATCACATATTAGTTTAATAATAATTAATAATTGACTTAATATTCTAATTGTTACTGACATTTTGATTGGATTAAACATTTATTTTTACTTAACTAAGTACTATCATAAAACATTTTTTTAACTTAAAATATTTAAAATGTATTTTTTTTATCAAAAAGAAAAAAGTTGCATGCCATCATTGGTCATATAGCAGTACCCATACAACATGTAACATCTTAGGGAAATAAATAAATAAATGAAAATGAAACAATGAAATGAAGTAAATCCAAACACAACATTAAGTACCCTATTTATTTTATGCAAGATATGTCGGACACAGAGTAAATGGGAACAAAAAACATGGCAGGTTTTTTTATTTTTGTGGCCGATTTTAACCTCTCAAGTGTGTAAGATCGAAAACATACATATCAATTGAATAAATGCCAAAATTGCCAAATCGTTTAGACAGTTTTATTTAGCATTACCAAAACAGAAGTGAAACAGAGTGGACGTGGACACCAGTGGACACGATTGTTTTAAAGACTTAAAAACCAGTTTGTTAATAAATTCTGTGTGAATAAAGTGAATTTCGACATTAATTTGCAATGGATATTGACAATTTAACAAAACAGGTACGTTATTTTGTTAGTTATTGCTTCTAAATTAACATAAGCGAAAGTACACTGCTTTGAAGATGTCAAGTAAGTATACCTAAGCCTAATTTAAGGATAAGACATTGGCCTCGTCGCTTGCAGAACCGACAATAGATGGGTTTGGAAGGCTCTCGAGTGGCGACCACGAGCTGGAAAACACAGGACGTCCCCCACAAGATTGACTGACAACCTGATCAATGTAGCAGGGCGCCGTTGGTTGCAAACCGCTCAAAATGGGGGAAGTTCTCGGGAGAGGCGGTGGACGTTTTAAGGTTGATGATGATGATGATGAGTGCTCGAAATTGTACCCAGGATTCATTGGTTAATAAAATTCACAGTCTGCTCAGCTCCACTCCGCTCCAGTGGATATGCCCCCTAAGGCTATTATGCTACTGCCACTTCTAACTATGATTTTTTTTTTCCAGCGCTGTTCTAACTAAACTAAAACTTAACAGGAAGATACTGAATGCCAAACACAACATGTACGCTTATCGAATAGAACGGAAGACTTCCAAAAGCACCAACATATTGCAAGATTGTGACGATGACGGTGAAGCTCATGCCGGGGGCAGAATGTTGCATTTGTTGCAGATATTGGATCAAAGAAATACGTTGGTTGTGGTTACAAGATGGTGAGTACATATATATCCACATTTCTTGATTTTTTAAACAAACCTTATCTGCATATAGTTAAAAGGCAATTTGAAAGAAGTGAAAGCTAGTTTTTATTGCCTTGGTCTTTACTCTGAGTTTACTTATTGCTTGAGAACTTGACATTACCTGTAACTTGTCACCGCCATAATATTCTACTCTGTTTGAAATAAAAGTTTTAAATGTTGAGTACCTAATAAAAAGTTCCATTAACAAATTTTATGGCAAAATAAATATGCTTTACATGAAAATTTAAACAACTGTCTACCATGTTCATTACATTATACCGACGCAGACCAATCGTATTGGTGTATCTCCGCATCAAAAACAGTGTCGACAATGCCATCTATGCTGGCTGTAAGGCAACATAACTACTATTTACATTCGGTGTGCACTAGGTGGCGATACTTTCTATCTGCATTTTTTCCGCCACAAGACAGTTTCAGAGACAGGACAGATGACTACGAATGGGCAAATATTATGGGTATGTTTCGATATACACTGCGAGCACTGTTCAGTGCTTTTACCAGGGAGAAATTCGTTCCATTATGACTGACGGTATACTGCCGCAGTATTCTTGGGATATATGTGACGTCATAAATCTGCTCTCAGTACTATGATCACGTGATCAACCATAGACTCTTGCCATCAGGCTACCGCTAGTTGAATGACTTATGATTAAGACATTTGTTACTGAATACGTAAAAGTAACTTATTTTTCTATTCTCAATTTCAGGTATGGTGGTATCCAAATCGGTCCAGACAGATTTCGTCACTTAAACAACGCGGCAAGACAGGCTATACAGCAAGCAGGCCTGTTGAAGAAATGACGACTAGCTTATTGTATTGGAAATAAACGAATGTTATATTCCTTACTTCAGTTCTATTCTTTTCTTTACGGCTTTATGCATGAAATGGAACCTGGAGCTTGTCGGTTGAGGTCATAAAAAATAAATGATTTGACCCCCTCAGTAATGATGTCATGACTCATATTCCATACATTCTCTAGTTGGCGTGATCTCGTTGCGGGCGTTCCTCAAGGCGGTATTCTATCTCCTCTGCTTTTCTCCTTGTTTATTAATCTTTTAACTCAGGAACTTCGATGTACGTATCATTTGTATGCCGACGATCTTCAGCTATACGTTCAGACAAAACTGGACAATTTGAATGAAGCTATCGATAATGTGAATCGAGATTTGATGGCGATAAAGAACTGGTCGGACGAGTTTGGTCTTTCGGTAAATCCTGAAAAATGTCAAGCAATCGTTGTTGGCAGTCCTCACATGGTTAGCAGAATAGATTTTGATTCATTACCACCTATTATCTTCCACGGCACTGCTATTCCTGTTAGCCATGATGTCAAGGATCTAGGTTTGCATATTGATTCCACCCTTAGCTGGCGGACTCAAATTGCTAACGTCAGTCAGAAGGTCACTGGCACTTTGCGGTGTCTTTATCGTCTCAAAAACTTTCTACCAGTCAATACTAAAGTAACGCTAGTGCAGACTTTAATATTTCCTATCATTGACTATGGTGATGTGTGCTATTTCGACCTGAATGCTGATCTGCTCCATAAACTTGACCGGCTTATCAACAATTGCATTCGATTCGTCTTCAACCTTCGCAAGTACGATCATGTCTCCAACTATCGCACTCAGCTTAATTGGCTTCCTATCCGGCAGCGCCGTAGTTTGCGTGCACTTACAACGCTATATTCAATCCTATTTTCTCCTCATGCCCCTACTTATCTAAGACCTCACTTTCAATTTCTCTGCTCTAGTCATGATCGGAATCTACGCTCCTCTAATAATCTGTTGCTTCTCTGTCCTGCTCACAGCTCCACTCTGGTGCATTCTTCCTTCTCTATTCAATCTATTCTCCTTTGGAATGCGCTCCCTCTCGAAATAAGAATGTCTACATCTCGTGTCACCTTTAAGTTCCAAGTACGAAATTTCTATACGAAGTTATTGGCGGAATCATCACAATTATAGTAATCTATGGTTATATATGTAATAAGTATGTATTATGTATGTAAATGTATGTATTGGTATGTTGTGTGTGTATGTATGTGTATTTATATATTTATATGTATGGTATTGTTTTTATAATTATTTATTTATTATTATTACATTTTTTTTTAATCACTTTCTTGCTTATTTAGCATTAGAAATATAAGTCGATTTAGCACCCACCTCAAACAGTTCTCTGCATCACCCTAAGGTTGACTGGTAGATAATGCCTAAGGCATTAAGTCCGCCTTTGTACAATTTTCTGTGTGCAAGAAGTTAAATAAATAAATAAAAAATAAATACAACTTTGTATGGAACTTGATTAACGTTTTGATGTTACTAAAAAATACAATGATATGACATAGCAGCCATCTATCCTATTCCCATGGAGAATAAAGACCAGGACAGGCGCAGATACAAGAGCAGGCAACGGGGACAGTTGCCCCCTCCAGACGCGATTGAATGACCTTTTTGTGGGAATTTGAGAATTTTAATAATAATAATAATATCTTGGGACAACTCACACAACGCTATCCGATCCCAAACTAAGCAAAGGTTTTTATTATGAAAACCAGACAACTACAACAATATTATAACACCCAGACACAATAAACCATCGTGCTCATCACACAAAGTTTTGTCCTGGGTGGGGATCGAACCCACGACCTCTTGCGTAGCAGTCGGATACACTCCCACCGCGCCACAGAGGCAGTTTTAGATTTTGGCACTGGATTTGTGTGTTATGTCAGGCAATTGCCCCCTCGGTGGTGGTGGATATGGTGTACCGGTGTTGAATTAAATGCACCCCGCCCCCAGTCAAGCGAGCAACTCACACTTGGCCGGTTGGAACAAAGTTCTGGATTCGCGCCTGGACCAGGAGAACAATCTCTATATGAAGTGTACTTCTGGCGCTACATAGCAATAGGGTAAAAGTTATTTCTAGCCGAGCTGGACAATTTTTCAACTTATCGCCCAAATGAGCGCCCTGTACATGTCAAGTTTGGAACACGGGATACATCCCTCACAAGTCAAAGTACTTTATTCACTTAGGCACAGATAATATAATACTATACTAGTAACTTAGGTTACAAATGCAACGCTTATGAACGTCAGACAAAATTTGTAATAGAATAATTCTACATTTAATGCCAAGTTCGCAAGAGTAAAGCCGTGAAAAAAGAACTTGGCAATGAAACTCTAGACACCTTTTTTTAAATGCCAATTTTACAATATATTTGTATAAATACAGTTATGCCAGTAAGGTGCTGCAACCATTACACCATGAAACTCGCGCAAGCTATAACCATAATACGTAAAGTAGGTATAATCAAATTTTAAATTAATTACCCTCCTAGGGTGTGGCTTCCCATCCACACAAAACCCAGATTCGATAATTATAAGAAAAACTACTTAATAAACAAATATTTAAACCACTAATTAAAACATAATAAACCTATGAAATGATAATGACAAGGTCGACAAGTCGCCCCAAGTAGCACCCGTTCACGTGTTTGACGCATGGGTCAGCCATCATCCTCTTCGCCATATTAAAGGGAAGAAAATTTTATATTAATATGCTCTTTGGCCACCACAAGCAATGACTTTTTAGTGAGCATGACGATCCCTAACATTACAGTAGGAAACGTAATTTTACCGGATTAAAGTTGGCGAAAAGTGGTTGCGCAGATGCATTTTTTAGTAGTAAATGGTGACAGGAAACGGGTGGCGGGGGCGGTAACTATTCCAGGAGAATTAGAGATGCGATTACATAATATTACTAACTACTGTTTTTTGTGTTTTTCTCGTAAAGAAATTGTTTTTCAAACTTTTTCTTTAGTATTTACTGTAACTATTTAACTTTTATAAACTCATATACATATAAAGTAAAGTATTTTTATATTCTTGAATTCAAATTTTGTTAGTATTTTTAATCGACCAAACAAAATTAATCGTTTTCGTAAGTAATTCGGTCAAGTTACGTTGATCCAACTGTACATCATCATCATCTATAAACCATAAATAATTTAATGAAGTACGATCGCTAGTTACCGTACTGTGAATATACAATGCAAACAACATTTTAATATTTAACACAAATATTCTATACATTATTCTGCATTCTTATAATTACGGCCATGAATTTTACATCATTCAAGTAAACAGGTAGGTACTTCTGTGTAATACTCGTACTATTGACACCTTTTTACGAATCAATTTATTATATGAGGTATTTTTTTTTTGCGAAATTGCGAAACGGACATGAGTACGCGAATTCTTGGAAGAGTAGTTAAGTAGTTGATAAATTAAGCTGTCTTTGACATAATTGTTATTTTAATAGATGTAATTATTATATTAATTTGATATTTCCTCATTAAATACTGCAATCACATATTAGTATAATAATAATTAATAATTGACTTAATATTCTAATTGTTAATGACATTTTGATTGTGTTTAACCATTAATTTTTATATTCCAAATTTATATTTGCATGCCGTCATTGGTCCTAATATAGCAGTACCCATACAATATGTAACATCTTTTATACCTATATTAAGCAAATAAATAAATGAAAATGAAATGAAGTAAATCCAGACACAACATTAAGTTAATTTATTTTGTGCAAGATATGTCGGACATAGAGTAAATGGAAACTAAAAACACGGCAGGTTTTTTTATTTTTGTGGCCGGTCTTAACCTCTCAAGTGTGTAAGATCGAAAACATACATATCCAGACAATTACTTACTATAATTACAAATTACAGTTCCTTCTGGAGGTTCACTTTTTTTTTATTAGTCTGACAATACATTTTTATTTTTTTAATCTTTATTTAATTTAGGAACTTTTGAACAATACATTCATGCCAGTTCCATCGTAACCTAACCTAGATAGTTTACACTTAGTTTATCACTGTTATACTAATAGTTAGCTAATGTATAAAACATTTTAGCCTCGCGAGACATAGGTTGCGTTAAAAGGTAATTAAATATTCCTAAATCTATTTTATTAATATTCAATTCTTTTACAATGGTACTTCTTATTGATTCGACACATTCCACTAAGAGGTGTTGCACATCTTCCACTTTTCCACAGACTGCAGAATTAAACGAGTCCACTTTTTTCATTGTCTGGCAATACTGCATTGAATAAATGCCAAAATTGCCAAATCGTTTAGACAGTTTTAGCATTACCAAAGCAGAAGTGAAACAGAGTGGACGTGGACACCAGTGGACACGATTGTTTTGAAGACTTAAAAACCAGTTTGTAATAAAGTGAATTTCGACATTAATTTGCAATGGATATTGACAATTTAACAAAGCAGGTACGTTATTTTCTTAGTTATTATTTCTAAATTAACATTTTATGTTATTAAACCATGGTCACGACCATGGTTTAATAACTATTTATTTTTGAACCTACAATAATTCATAGTGTTTTAAACTCAATTGGTTTTTTTATTAGGCATATTGACAATTTAAGAAAACAGGTACATTATTTTGCGAGATATTGCTTCTTAAATAACATTTCACGTATTTAACGTTTTTAAACTATGGTCGTGGTATTTATTTTTGAACCTACTGTGCGTTTCAAATGAGAAGATAATCGCGACCGCGACAACTTCGCTCTGTACTTGTCGAAACTCTACCGCTAGCAGCAATAACTCCCAAGCCGGGTAAAACCTATGTGTATGGTAATGGAACGGACGTATTGTTTATTTGCTTTGAACTATGTAACTAATATTTTTCTTTATTATAATATTAATAGTATTCTTTATTATTTAATAAACACCAAACAATATAAATAAATAAGCAAAATATAAGTCTCAGTCAGTCGTGATATTGTTTTAAACTTAAACTTAACTATATTAGTAAATAGTAAAATTCAATGCTTAAATATAGTTTATTAGAGTAAGTAGGTACTTCTGTGTAATGCTATTGGCACCTTTTTACGAATCAATTTATTGCTGACCTTACGTCATACAATGAAGTTGCAGTCGATATGCGAATCAATATGTCATCATGACGGTTATCAACTCATTGGAAACGTATAGTACAATAATTTATTATCTTTTAAACTTGACAATTAAAAAAAACAGGTACATATTTTTGCGAAATTGTATTTGTAGGCTCAGGATGCCGCAGGTTATAGCTTGCCATCGTTCACGAGCACCGGGAGATCACTAGGTTTAGATTTTACCATTACTAATTAAATTAATAATCTTAATTTCACCACAGATAATTTAATAAACGAAATAATACTAGACGCGTCTAAATTATATAGCTAATAATTGATTCCACATATCACTTTAAGAAAAAATAAAATGATCGGGTCGGAAATTAGCGATTCGCCGGGCACGTGGTGCGCAAACGGCTCTCGTCGGCGAACTGCCTGCAAGATGGCCGCCCCGCCATCACGTTCATGTGACGTTCCGCAAGAATGATCAACTACCCTCATTCTTTTCCGACGTAAATGACAGTCTTGTTGCAGTTCAGTTGCGTTATAAGTCTCTAACCCGCTGTGTATAGTAGCTCCAATGTCTGTTTGTGTAGATTTATCTACCGTGACTATTTTCGTTTGCATTTCATTGTTATAAACCTTAAATTTCAATTGATAGTCTATACGTAGTATTTCCCTTAACCACGACCTACATAAAAAGTAATTAAAATGTGTCCTTTTCGGTATATATCTGTCGAACTCTAAGTCTAGATAATTTACATAGCCAACAAAATGTTATTGAACTATGGTCGTGGTATTTATGTTTGAACCTACAATAATTCAAGGTCTTTTAAAAATAATTGTTTTTTTAATTAGTCATATTGACAATTTAACAAAACAGAGGTACATTATTTTGTGATATTACTTCTAAAATAACATTTCACGTATTTAATGTTTTTGAACTACGGTCGTGGTATTTATTTTTGAAGCTACTATGCGTTTAAAATGAGAAGATAATCGCGACCGCGACAACTTCACTATGTACTTGTCGAAACTGTACCGCTAGCAGCAATAACTCCCAAGCCGGGTAATGGAACGGACGTATTATTTATTTGCTTTGAACTATGTACCTAAAATTTTTCTTTACTATAATATTAATAGTATTCTTTATTATTTAATAAACACCAAACAAAATAAGTAAATCGGCAAAATATAAGTCTCAGTCAGTCGTGATATTGTTTTAAACTTAAACTTAACTATTTAGTAAATAGTAAAATTCAATGCTTAAATATAGTTCATTAGAGTAGGTAGGTACTTCTGTGTAATACTATTGACACCTTTTTAAGAATCAATTTATTGCTGACCTTACGTCATACAATGAAGTTGCAGTCGATATGCGAATCAATATGTGATCATGACGGTTATCAACTCATTGGAAACGTATAGTACAATATATCGTTTATCTTTTAAACTTGACAATTTAAGAAAACAGGTACATTATTTTCTGAGATATTGCTTCTAAAATAACATTTCACGTATTTAATGTTATTGAACTATGGTTGTGGTATTTATTTTTGCGCCCACAATAATTCGTGGTCTTTTAAAATTAATTGTTTTTTTTATTAGGTATAAATGGGTAGGATTCGAAGTCGCGGCCTTACGCTTGCAACTCCGATGCTTAACTAACAACTAAGTAAGCGGCGATAATTTGTTTTACAAATAGACGCGTTTTACCGCATTCTGTTTTAGCAAGAAAAACGCTAGGTAACTGTCATAAATGCACTTAGTTTGAGAGAGACGCTTGAATAGTATTTTACATGAGAGTGGAAGAGAGAACTATATCGCAGTCCCTGCCGTCGCCACGCGGATATTTTACGTGACGTAACATTAGCCTGTGACGCGTCTTGTAACACGTCATTGCAAATAACGGACATGAGTACGCGAAATCTTGGAAGATTAGTATAATGTAGTTGATAAATTAAGCTGTCTTTGACATAATTGTTATTATAATAGATGTATAATAATTTAATATTCCCTTATTAAATACTGCAATCACATATTAGTTTAATAATAATTAATAATTGACTTAATATTCTAATTGTTACTGACATTTTGATTGGATTAAACATTTATTTTTACTTAACTAAGTACTATCATAAAACATTTTTTTAACTTAAAATATTTAAAATGTATTTTTTTTATCAAAAAGAAAAAAGTTGCATGCCATCATTGGTCATATAGCAGTACCCATACAACATGTAACATCTTAGGGAAATAAATAAATAAATGACAATGAAACAATGAAATGAAGTAAATCCAAACACAACATTAAGTACCCTATTTATTTTATGCAAGATATGTCGGACACAGAGTAAATGGGAACAAAAAACATGGCAGGTTTTTTTATTTTTGTGGCCGATTTTAACCTCTCAAGTGTGTAAGATCGAAAACATACATATCCATTGAATAAATGCCAAAATTGCCAAATCGTTTAGACAGTTTTATTTAGCATTACCAAAACAGAAGTGTAACAGAGTGGACGTGGACACCAGTGGACACGATTGTTTTAAAGACTTAAAAACCAGTTTGTTAATAAATTCTGTGTGAATAAAGTGAATTTCGACATTAATTTGCAATGGATATTGACAATTTAACAAAACAGGTACGTTATTTTGTTAGTTATTGCTTCTAAATTAACATAAGCGAAAGTACACTGCTTTGAAGATGTCAAGTAAGTATACCTAAGCCTAATTTAAGGATAAGACATTGGCCTCGTCGCTTGCAGAACCGACAATAGATGGGTTTGGAAGGCTCTCGAGTGGCGACCACGAGCTGGAAAACACAGGACGTCCCCCACAAGATTGACTGACAACCAAACACAACATGTACGCTTATCGAATAGAACGGAAGACTTCCAAAAGCACCAACATATTGCAAGATTGTGACGATGACGGTGAAGCTCATGCCGGGGGCAGAATGTTGCATTTGTTGCAGATATTGGATCAAAGAAATACGTTGGTTGTGGTTACAAGATGGTGAGTACATATATATCCACATTTCTTGATTTTTTAAACAAACCTTACCTGCATATAGTTAAAAGGCAATTTGAAAGAAGTGAAAGCTAGTTTTTATTGCCTTGGTCTTTACTCTGAGTTTACTTATTGCTTGAGAACTTGACATTACCTGTAACTTGTCACCGCTATAATATTCTACTCTGTTTGAAATAAAAGTTTTAAATGTTGAGTACCTAATAAAAAGTTCCATTAACAAATTTTATGGCAAAATAAATATGCTTTACATGAAAATTTAAACATTTATTTTTCCATGTTCATTACATTATACCGACGCAGACCAATCGTATTGGTGTATCTCCGCATCAAAAACAGTGTCGACAATGCTATCTATGCTGGCTGTAAGGCAACATAACTACTATTTACATTCGGTGTGCACTAGGTGGCGATACTTTCTATCCGCATTTTTTCCGCCACAAGACAGTTTCAGAGACAGGACAGATGACTACGAATGGGCAAATATTATGGGTATGTTTCGATATACACTGCGAGCACTGTTCAGTGCTTTTACCGGGGAGAAATTCGTTCCATTATGACTGACGGTATACTGCCGCAGTATCCTTGGGATATATGTGACGTCATAAATCTGCTCTCAGTACTATGATCACGTGATCAACCATAAACTCTTGCCATCAGGCTACCGCTAGTTGAATGACTTATGATTAAGACATTTGTTACTGAATACGTAAAAGTAACTTATTTTTCTAATCTCAATTTCAGGTATGGTGGTATCCAAATCGGTCCAGACAGATTTCGTCACTTAAACAACGCGGCAAGACAGGCTATACAGCAAGCAGGCCTGTTGAAGAAATGACGACTAGCTTATTGTATTGGAAATAAACGAATGTTATATTCCTTACTTCAGCTCTATTCTTTTCTTTACGGCTTTATGCATGAAATGGAACCTGGAGCTTGTCGGTTGAGGTCATAAAAAATAAATGATTTGACCCCCTCAGTAATGATGTCATGACTCATATTCCATACATTCTCTAGTTGGCGTGATCTCGTTGCGGGCGTTCCTCAAGGCGGTATTCTATCTCCTCTGCTTTTCTCCTTGTTTATCAATCTTTTAACTCAGGAACTTCGATGTACGTATCATTTGTATGCCGACGATCTTCAGCTATACGTTCAGACAAAACTGGACAATTTGAATGAAGCTATCGATAATGTGAATCGAGATTTGATGGCGATAAAGAACTGGTCGGACGAGTTTGGTCTTTCGGTAAATCCTGAAAAATGTCAAGCAATCGTTGTTGGCAGTCCTCACATGGTTAGCAGAATAGATTTTGATTCATTACCACCTATTATCTTCCACGGCACTGCTATTCCTGTTAGCCATGATGTCAAGGATCTAGGTTTGCATATTGATTCCACCCTTAGCTGGCGGACTAAAATTGCTAACGTCAGTCAGAAGGTCACTGGCACTTTGCCGTGTCTTTATCGTCTCAAAAACTTTCTACCAGTCAATACTAAAGTAACGCTAGTGCAGACTTTAATATTTCCTATCATTGACTATGGTGATGTGTGCTATTTCGACCTGAATGCTGATCTGCTCCATAAACTTGACCGGCTTATCAACAATTGCATTCGATTCGTCTTCAACCTTCGCAAGTACGATCATGTCTCCAACTATCGCACTCAGCTTAATTGGCTTCCTATCCGGCAGCGCCGTAGTTTGCGTGCACTTACAACGCTATATTCAATCCTATTTTCTCCTCATGCCCCTACTTATCTAACACCTCACTTTCAATTTCTCTGCTCTAGTCATGATCGGAATCTATGCTCCTCTAATAATCTGTTGCTTCTCTGTCCTACTCACAGCTCCACTCTGGTGCATTCTTCCTTCTCTATTCAATCTATTCTCCTTTGGAATGCGCTCCCTCTCGAAATAAGAATGTCTACATCTCGTGTCACCTTTAAGTTCCAAGTACGTAATTTCTATACGAAGTTATTGGCGGAATCATCACAATTATAGTAATCTATGGTTATATATGTAATAAGTATGTATTTGTATAGTTATGAGTATGTATTATGTATGTAAATGTATGTATTGGTATGTTGTGTGTGTATGTATGTGTATTTATATATTTATATGTATGGTATTGTTTTTATAATTATTTATTTATTATTATTACATATTTTTTTTAATCACTTTCTTGCTTATTTAGCATTAGAAATATAAGTCGATTTAGCACCCACCTCAAACAGTTCTCTGCATCACCCTAAGGTTGACTGGTAGATAATGCCTAAGGCATTAAGTCCGCCTTCGTACAATTTTCTGTGTGCAAGAGTTAAATAAATAAATAAAAAATAAATACAACTTTGTATGGAACTTGATTAACGTTTTGATGTTACTAAAAAATACAATGATATGACATAGCAGCCATCTATCCTATTCCCATGGAGAATAAAGACCAGGAGAGGCGCGGATACAAGAGCAGGCAACGGGGACAGTTGCCCCCTCCAGACGCGATTGAATGACCTTTTTGTGGGAATTTGAGAATTTTAATAATAATAATAATATCTTGGGACAACTCACACAACGCTATCTGATCCCAAACTAAGCAAAGGTTTTTATTATGAAAACCAGACAACTACAACAATATTATAACACCCAGACACAATAAACCATCGTGCTCATCACACAAAGTTTTGTCCTGGGTGGGGATCGAACCCACGACCTCTTGCGTAGCAGTCGGATACACTCCCACCGCGCCACAGAGGCAGTTTTAGATTTTGGCACTGGATTTGTGTGTTATGTCAGGCAATTGCCCCCTCGGTGGTGGTGGATATGGTGTACCGGTGTTGAATTAAATGCACCGCGCCCCCAGTCAAGCGAGCAACTCACACTTGGCCGGTTGGAACAAAGTTCTGGATTCGCGCCTGGACCAGGAGAACAATCTCTATATGAAGTGTACTTCTGGCGCTACATAGCAATAGGGTAAGAGTTATTTCTAGCTGAGCTGGACAATTTTTCAACTTATCTCCCTAATGAGCGCCCTGTACACGTCATGTTTGGAACACGGGAAACATTCCTCACAAGTCAAAGTACTTTATTCACTTAGGCACAGATAATATAATACTATACTAGTAACTTAGGTTACAAATGCAACGCTTATGAACGTCAGACAAAATTTGTAATAGAATAATTCTACATTTAATGCCAAGTTCGCAAGAGTAAAGTCGTGAAAAAAGAACTTGGCAATTAAACTCTAGACACCTTTTTAAATGCCAATTTTTACAATATATTTGTATAAATACAGTTATGCCAGTAAGGTGCTGCAACCATTACACCATGAAACTCGCGCAAGCTATAACCATAATACGTAACGTAGGTATAATCAAATTTTAAATTAATTACCCTCCTAGGGTGTGGCTTCCCATCCACACAAAACCCAGATTCGATAATTATAAGAAAAACTACTTAATAAACAAATATTTAAACCACTAATTAAAACATAATAAACCTATGAAATGATAATGACAAGGTCGACAAGTCGCCCCAAGTAGCACCCGTTCACGTGTTTGACGCATGGGTCAGCCATCATCCTCTTCGCCATATTACAGGGAAGGAAATTTTATATTAATATGCTCTTTGGCCACCACAAGCAATGACTTTTTAGTGAGCATGACGATCCCTAACATTACAGTAGGAAACGTAATTTTACCGGATTAAAGTTGGCGAAAAGTGGTTGCGCAGATGCATTTTTTAGTAGTAAATGGTGACAGGAAACGGGTGGCGGGGGCGGTAACTATTCCAGGAGAATTAGAGATGCGATTACATAATATTACTAACTACTGTTTTTTGTGTTTTTCTCGTAAAGAAATTGTTTTACAAACTTTTTCTTTAGTATTTACTGTAACTATTTAACTTTTATAAACTCATTTATAAAGTAAAGTATTTTTATATTCTTGAATTCAAATTTTGTTAGTATTTTTAATCGATCAAACAAAATTAATCGTTTTCGTAAGTAATCCGGTCAAGTTACGTTGATCCAACTGTACATCATCATCATCTATAAACCATAAATAATTTAATGAAGTACGATCGCTAGTTACCGTACTGTGAATATACAATGCAAACAACATTTTAATAATTAACACAAATATTCTATACATTATTCTGCATTCTTATAATTACGGCCATGAATTTAACATCATTCAAGTAAACAGGTAGGTACTTCTGTGTAATACTATTGACACCTTTTTACGAATCAATTTATTAAATGAGATAATTTTTGATGAGTACGCGAATTCTTGGAAGAGTAGTTTAAGTAGTTGATAAATTAAGCTGTCTTTGACGTAATTGTTAACTTAATAGATGTAATTATTATATTAATTTAATATTTCCTTATTAAATACTGCAACCACATATTAGTATAATAATAATTGACATAATATTCTAATTGTTACTGACATTTTGATTGTATTAAACCATTAATTTTTATATTCTAAATTTATATTTGCATGCCGTCATTGGTCCTAATACAGCAGTACCCATACAATATGTAACATCTTTTATACCTATATTATGCAAATAAATAAATAAATGAAAATGGAAAAATGACATGAAGTAAATCCACACAACATTAAGTACCCTAATTATTTTGTGCAAGATATGTCGGACACAGAGTAAATGGGAACAAAAAACATGGCAGGTTTTTTATTTTTGTGGCCGGTCTTAACCTCTCAAGTGTGTAAAATCGAAAACATACATATCCAGATAATCACTTACTTTAATAACTAATTACAGTTCCTTCTGGAGGTTCATTTTTTTTTATTAGTCTACTTACTTTTTTTTTATTTATTTTTTTAATCTATAATTAAGAACTTTTGAACAATTCCCCTCGTCTGTGTTGCAACCAAGATCCGGTTTTGACAGTTTATGGCGCATCTGTGTAGCAACCGGATCTCGGTTTGATAAACTAATAGTTAGTTAATGTATATAACATTTTAGCCTTGCGAGACATAGGTTGCGTTAAATATTCCTAAATCTATTTTAATAATATTCAATTCTTTTACAATGTTACCTCATAATGATTCGTTTCTGACACATTCCAAGAAGTGTTGCACATCTTCCACTTTTCCACAGACTGCACAATTAGGCGAGTCCACTATTTTCATTGTCTGGCAATACTGCATTGAATAAATGCCAAAATTGCCAAATCGTTTATACAGTTTTAGCATTACCAAAACAGAGTGGACGTAGACACCAGTGGACACGATTGTTTTAAAGAGTTAAAAACCAGTTTGTAATAAAGTGAATTTCGACATTAATTTGCAATGGATATTGTCAATTTAACAAAGCAGGTACGTTATTTTGTTAGTTATTATTTCTAAATTAACATTTCATAATTCATAGTGTTTTAAACTCAATTGTTTTTTTTTATTAGGCATATTGACAATTTAAAAAAACAGGTACATTATTTTGTGAGATATTGCTTCTAAAATAACATTTCACGTATTTAACGTTTTTGAACTATGGTCGTGGTATTTATTTTTGAACCTACTATGCGTTTCAAATGAGAAGATAATCGCGACCGCGACTACTTCACTCTGTACTTGTCGAAACTGTACCGCTAGCAGCAAAAACTCCCAAGCCGGGTAAAACATATGTGTATGGTAATGGAACGGACGTATTATTTATTTGCTTTGAACTATGTAACTAATATTTTTCTTTATTATAATATTAATAGTATTCTTTATTATTTAATAAACACCAAACAAAATAAATAAATAGGCAAAATATAAGTCTCAGTCAGTCGTGATATTTTTTTAAACTATGCTTAAATATAGTTCATTAGAGTACGTAGGTACTTCTGTGTAATTGCTGACCTTACGTCATACAATGAAGTTTTTTTTTTTTTTTTTTTAATAATGGCTACGATGCCGTTGTCGACAATTCTGCCAATGTCAGATGTGCGATGGAGTAACGTGTTAATTTTGAGGATTTTTTATCGTTGCACTATTTGTGGAGTTAGTAGACTGTAACAAACAAAAAACAAATATATAAAAACATATATAGTATAAATTTAAATTACATGTTAGCCATAACCTAATTTAATATAACGAAATTGTTAATAAAACGTAATGATTACTTTCTCTGTGATTAATTATCTGTGATAATAACTATGGAAGGTTATGTATAATACCACACCAACATAAAAGATACATTTATTACAGTCTGATGGAGTTTTGTCGAATAAAAGAGATCAAAGCATTTAAAAGTTGAGGAGAAGAATGTGTTAAAAGTGAGGGGAAATTAATAGGGACAGGGATTTTCAATTCAGTTATGTGATGGTAAAGATCAAATGCCTGACTATTTCTGGGGCAGTTAAAGAATATATGCTCCAGGTTGCCCTCATCCAACCCACATTCACAAATGGACGAGTCCCGTACCCGAATCTTGTGCAGGAACACCGGGGAACAACAATGCCCAAGACGGAGTCTGCAAATAACCGAAATGGTTGGTTTGGACACTTTTTTGTATTTATTAAACCAAGGTTTAGGTGTGATTGATGGATTAATGGCGTAATAGTGTCTACCCTTAAGTTTTAAAGAGTTGTTCCACTGCTCCTGCCAAGAAGAGGCAAGGGTCCTTTGGGGCAGGTTTTTCAGGTCCCCAACATGATGAGCAAGGTGTCTAGGGTCCGCCATTTGAGATGAATCGCGTTTTTGGCCAGAGTATCCACCGTCTCATTGCCACCAATGCCGCAATGGCTGGGAATCCAGACAAGTTGGATAGATTTGCCACTCCTTGCACATGTAAATAACGATTTTTTGATGTCCAGCATAAAAGTACTGTAAGATTTGTTCTTAAACGGGTTTTGATTTAGCGCTTTAAGACAACTTAAGGAATCCGAAAATATAGCTGCTTTATAAATACTATGAGATTCTATAAAAAGACAAGCCTCCAGGATGCCTATACACTCGCCTGTAAAAACAGAAGACTCTCTAGGGCACCTGAATTTCAGCACAATTTTAGAGTTTTGATAATATACGGCTACTCCAGTAAAACCATCGTAAGACAATTTAGAAGCGTCGGTGAAAAATCTTTCATGGTCATTCCAATATTCCTCCACCAATGCACTGAAAGCTAAACTCGCACAAGTGGCTCCTTTGTATATACCAGTATCCAGTAAAATATTTGGTTTAAAGCAGAGTAAATCAAACTCATAGTTATACATAGGAATTTTATCAAATTTAATAACAGGTTCACTCAGAGCTTGAGATTTACGGAAGGCCTTGATTATTGGTGGAATTTCTTTGTGCAACCAGTATCTGTTTGTTGTACATATGTTATTTAAATCAAGAATTTTTGGGAGAAGAGGATGAGAACTGTTGCAGATGACTTTGAATAGGAAGCGACTGGCCAAATATTGCCATCTAAGCATCAAGGGAGATTCTGCGCATTCCACTTGAAGTGCATTTATGGGGGAGGACCTCATGCAGCCAGAGATGATTCTAAGACACCTAGCCTGGATTCTATCTAAACCTGACAATGCTCCTTTGTTACATGGAATTAGCATGTAAGTGCCATAATCCATTATACTTCGAACTAATGCATTGTAGATTAGTTTCATGGTGGAGGGGTGAGCACCCCACCACACACCTGCTAAGGCTTTTAATATGGGAATAGCTCGTTCGCATTTTTTACTTAAATGGTTTATATGTGCCGCACCCGAAAGTTTAGAATCCACAAAAACGCCCAAAAATTTTGCTTTAGATACTACAGGAATGGGGTGACCAGATATATTTATTTCAATTTGGGGTATATTTCTTTTACGTGAGAAAACTACGATTGAACTTTTTGGGGCAGAGAGGGACAGGCCATGTTTAGATAGCCACTGGTCCAGAGAGTCCAGAGAAAGGTCAAGGGATGCAGCAGCATCCAGGACCGAACTGTCAGATACATAAAGGGCCAGGTCGTCAGCATATTGCAGAATATTGCAGTTAGGATTGAGACAGGAATCTATATCATAAGTATATAAATTATAAAGCAGAGGGCTTAAAACTGATCCCTGTGGCAAACCCTTCCATGCAGTCCTCGGCTCAGACACCTCACCCTGAACCCTAAGGACCAGAGATCGGGAGACGAGCGTTGCGTATATGCATCGTATCATCCTTGCCGAAAGTCTCAGCTGTTGCAATTTCTGCCTAAGAGTGGGAAGGAGGACACTATCATAAGCAGACATAATATCCAGAAATGCTGCCACAACAGATTCATTTTTGGCCACAGCAATTCTAATGTCTGTCATTAGGACCCCTATGCTATCCATAGTACCAAGTCCCTTTCTAAAGCCAAATTGTGATTTAGGTAACAGGTTCCTAGATTCTAAAGAGATGAGATTACTTATTATTACTAACTACTGTTTTTTTGTGTTTTTTTCGTAAAGAAATTGTTTTTCAAACTTTTTCTTTAGTATTTACTGTAACTATTTAACTTTCATAAACTCATATATAAAGTAAAGTATTTTTGTATTCTTGAATTCAAATTTTGTTAGTATTTTTAATCGATCAAACAAAATTAATCGTTTTCGTAAGTAATCCGGTCAAGTTACGTTGATCCAACTGTACATCATCATCATCTATTAACCATAAATAATTTAATGAAGTACGATCGCTAGTTACCGTACTGTGAATATACAATGCAAACAACATTTTAATATTTAACACAAATATTCTATACATTATTCTGCATTCTTATAATTACGGCCATGAATTTAACATCATTCAAGTAAACAGGTAGGTACTTCTGTGTAATACTATTGACACCTTTTTACGAATCAATTTACACAAACACAAACAAAAATTATCTCATTTAATAAAATGAGATAATTTTTGATGAGTACGCGAATTCTTGGAAGAGTAGTTTAAGTAGTTGATAAATTAAGCTGTCTTTGACGTAATTGTTAACATAATAGATGTAATAATAATATTATTAATTTAATATTTCCTTATTAAATACTGCAACCACATATTAGTATAATAATAATTGACATAATATTCTAATTGTTACTGACATTTCGATTGTATTAAACCATTAATTTTTATATTCTAAATTTATATTTGCATGCCGTCATTGGTCCTAATACAGCAGTACCCATACAATATGTAACATCTTTTATACCTATATTAAGCAAATAAATAAATAAATGAAAATGGAAAAATGACATGAAGTAAATCCACACAACATTAAGTACCCTAATTATTTTGTGCAAGATATGTCGGACACAGAGTAAATGGGAACAAAAAACATGGCAGGTTTTTTATTTTTGTGGCCGGTCTTAACCTCTCAAGTGTGTAAAATCGAAAACATACATATCTAGACAATCACTTACTTTAATAACTAATTACAGTTCCTTCTGGAGGTTCATTTTTTTTTATTAGTCTACTTACTTTTTTTTTATTTATTTTTTTAATCTATAGGTATAATTAAGAACTTTTGAACAATTCCCCTCGTCTGTGTTGCAACCAAGATCCGGTTTTGACAGTTTATGGCGCATCTGTGTAGCAACCGGATCTCGGTTTGATAAACTAATAGTTAGTTAATGTATATAACATTTTAGCCTTGCGAGACATAGGTTGCGTTAAATATTCCTAAATCTATTTTAATAATATTCAATTCTTTTACAATGTTACTTCATAATGATTCGTTTCTGACACATTCCAAGAAGTGTTGCACATCTTCCACTTTTCCACAGACTGCACAATTAGGCGAGTCCACTTTTTTCATTGTCTGGCAATACTGCATTGAATAAATGCCAAAATTGCCAAATCGTTTAGACAGTTTTAGCATTACCAAAACAGAGTGGACGTAGACACCAGTGGACACGATTGTTTTAAAGAGTTAAAAACCAGTTTGTAATAAAGTGAATTTCGACATTAATTTGCAAAGGATATTGACAATTTAACAAAGCAGGTACGTTATTTTGTTAGTTATTATTTCTAAATTAACATTTCATAATTCATAGTGTTTTAAACTCAATTGTTTTTTTTTATTAGGCATATTGACAATTTAAAAAAACAGGTACATTATTTTGTGAGATATTGCTTCTAAAATAACATTTCACGTATTTAACGTTTTTGAACTATGGTCGTGGTATTTATTTTTGAACCTACTATGCGTTTCAAATGAGAAGATAATCGCGACCGCGACTACTTCACTCTGTACTTGTCGAAACTGTACCGCTAGCAGCAAAAACTCCCAAGCCGGGTAAAACATATGTATGTGTATGGTAATGGAACGGACGTATTATTTATTTGCTTTGAACTATGTAACTAATATTTTTCTTTATTATAATATTAATAGTATTCTTTATTATTTAATAAACACCAAACAAAATAAATAAATAGGCAAAATATAAGTCTCAGTCAGTCGTGATATTTTTTTAAACTTAAACTTAACTATATTAGTAAATAGTAAAATTCAATGCTTAAATATAGTTCATTAGAGTACGTAGGTACTTCTGTGTAATTGCTGACCTTACGTCATACAATGAAGTTGCAGTCGATATGCGAATCAATATGTCAGCATGACGGTTATCAACTCATTGGAAACGTATAGTACAATATGGCAGGCTTACAAAAATGTAAAATGGGTAGGTTTCGAATAAATGATTTATTTATTTATTTATTTTATTTATATATCGTTTATCTTTTAAACTTGACAATTTAAGAAAACAGGTACATTATTTTCTGAGATATTGCTTCTAAAATAACATTTCACGTATTTAATGTTATTGAACTATGGTTGTGGTATTTATATTTGCGCCTACAATAATTCGTGGTCTTTTAAAATTAATTGTTTTTTTATTAGGTATAATGGGTAGGATTCGAAGTCGCGGCCTTACGCTTGCAACTCCGATACTTAACTAACAATTATGTAAGCGGCGATAACAAATATGCTACCGCCGCTTATTTATTTTACAAATAGACGCGTTTTACCGCATTCTGTTTTAGCAAGAAAACGCTAGGTAACTGTCATAAATGCACTTAGTTTGAGAGAGACGCTTGAATAGTATTTTACTTGAGAGTGAAAGAGAGAACTATATCGCAGTCCCTGCCGTCGCCACGCGGATATTGTACGTGACGTAACATTAGCCTGTGACGCGTCTTGTAACACGTCATTACAATTAACGGACATGAGTACGCGAATTCTTGGAAGATTAGTTTATTGTAGTTGATAAATTAAGCTGTCTTTGACATAATTGTTATTATAATAGATGTATAATAATTTAATATTCCCTTATTAAATACTGCAATCACATATTAGTTTAATAATAATTAATAATTGACTTATTATTCTAATTGTTACTGACATTTTGATTGGATTAAACATTTATTTTTACTTAACTAAGTACTATCATAAAACATTTTTTAACTTAAAATATTTAAAATGTATTTTTTTTATCAAAAAGAAAAAAGTTGCATGCCATCATTGGTTAAATAGCAGTACCCATACAACATGTAACATCTTAGGGAAATAAATAAATAAATGAAAATGAAACAATGAAATGAAGTAAATCCAAACACAACATTAAGTACCCTATTTATTTTGTGCAAGATATGTCGGACACAGAGTAAATGGGAACAAAAAAACATGGCAGGTTTTTTTTATTTTTGTGGCCGATCTTAACCTCTCAGGTGTGTAAGATCGAAAACATACATATCCATTGAATAAATGCTAAAATTGCCAAATCGTTTAGACAGTTTTATTTAGCATTACCAAAACAGAAGTGAAACAGAGTGGACGTGTACACCAGTGGACACGATTGTTTTAAAGACTTAAAAACCAGTTTGTTAATAAATTCTGTGTGAATAAAGTGAATTTCGACATTAATTTGCAATGGATATTGACAATTTACCAAAACAGGTACGTTATTTTGTTAGTTATTGCTTCTAAATTAACATAAGCGAAAGTACACTGCATTGAAGATGTCAAGTAAGTATACCTAAGCCTAATTTAAGGTTAAGACATTGGCCTCGTCGCTTGCAGAACCGACAATAGATGGGTTTGGAAGGCTCTCGAGTGGCGACCACGAGCTGGAAAACACAGGACGTCCCCCACTAGATTGACTGACAACCTGATCAATGTAGCAGGGCGCAAACCGCTCAAAATCGGTCACTGGGGAAGTTCTTGGGAGAGGCAGTGGACGTTTTAAGGCTGATGATGATGATGATGAGTGCTCGAAATTGTACCCAGGATTCATTGGTTAATAAAATTCACAGTCTGCTCAGCTCCACTCCGCTCCAGTGGATATGGTTTCCTAAGGCTATTATGCTACTGCCACTTCTAACTATGATATTTTTTTCCAGCGCTGTTCTAACTAAACTAAAACTTAACAGGAAGATACTGAATGCCAAACACAACATGTACGCTAAAAACACCAACATATTGCAATATTGTGACGATGACGGTGAAGCTCATGCCGGGGGCAGAATTTGCATTTGTTGCAGATATTGGATCAAAGAAATACGTTGGTTGTTGTTACAAGATGGTGAGTACATATATATCCACATTTCTTAATTTTTTAAACAAACCTTACCTGCATATAGTTAAAAGGCAATTTGAAAGGAGTGAAAGCTAGTTTTAATTGCCTTGGTCTTTACTCTGAGTTTACTTATTGCTTGAGAACTTGGCATTACCTGTAACTTGTCACCGCCATAGGGTATTCTACTCTGTTTGAAATAAAAGTTTTAAATGTTGAGTACCTAATAAAAAGTTCCATAAACAAATTTTATGGCAAAATAAATATGCTTTACATGAAAATTTAAACAACTGTCTACCATGTTCATTACATTATACCGACGCAGACCAATCGTATTGGTGTATCTCCGCATCAAAAACAGTGTCGACAATGCTATCTATGCTGGCTGTAAGGCAACATAACTACTATTTACATTCGGTGTGCACTAGGTGGCGATACTTTCTATCCGCATTTTTTCCGCCACAAGACAGTTTCAGAGACAGGACTGACAGATGACTACGAATGGGCAAATATTATGGGTATGTTCCGATATACACTGCGAGCACTGTTCAGTGCTTTTACCGGGGAAAAATTCGTTCCGTTATGACTGACGGTATACTGCCGCAGTATCCTTGGGATATATGTGACGTCATAAATCTGTTCTCAGTACTATGATCACGTGATCAGCCATAGACTCTTGCCATCAGGCTACCGCTAGCAAAATGACTTATGATGAAGACATTTGTTATTGAATACGTAAAAGTAACTTATTGTTCCATTCTCAATTTCAGGTATGGTGGTATTCAACTTGGTCCAGACAGATTTCGTCACATAAACAACGCGGCAAGACAGGCTATACAGCAAGCAGGCCTGTTGAAGAAATGACGACTAGCTTATTGTATTGGAAATAAACGGATTTTATATTCCTTACTTCAGCTCTATTCTTTTCTTTACGGCTTTATGCATGAAATGGAACCTGGAGCTTGTCGGTTGAGGTCATAAAAAATAAATGATTTGACCCCCTCAGTAATGATGTCATGACTCATATTCCATAACTTTGTATGGAACTTGATTAACGTTTTGATGTTTCTAAAAAATACAATGATATGACATAGCAGCCATCTATCCTATTCCCATGGAGAATAAAGACCAGGACAGGCGCGGATACAAGAGCAGGCAATGGGGACAGTTGCCCCCTCCAGACGCGATTGAATGACCTTTTTGTGGAAATTTGAGAATTTTAATTATAATAATATCTTGGGACAACTCACACAACGCTATAAATCCCAAACTAAGCAAAGCTTGTATTATGAAAACCAGACAACTACAACCATATTATAGATAATTACACCCAGACACAATAAACCATTGTGCTCATCACACAAAGTTTTATCCTGGGTGGGGATCGAACCCACGACCTCTTGCGTAGCAGTCGGATACACTCCCACCGCGCCACAGAGGCAGTTTTAGATTTTGGCACTGGATTTGTGTGTTATGTCAAGCAATTGCCCCCTCGGTGGTGGTGGATATGGTGTACCGGTGTTGAATTAAATGCACCGCGCCCCCAGTCAAGCGAGCAACTCGCACTTGGCCGGTTGGAACAAAGTTCTGGATTCGCGCCTGGACCAGGAGAACACTCCTATATGTAGTGTCCTTCTGGCGCTACATAGCAATAGGGTAAAAGTTATTTCTAGCCGAGCTGGACAATTTTTCAACTTATCGCCCAAATGAGCGCCCTGTACACGTCAAGTTTGGAACACGGGAAACATCCCTCACAAGTCAAAGTACTTTATTCACTTAGACACAGATAATATAATACTATACGAGTAACTTAGGTTACAAATGCAACGCTTATGAACGTCAGACAAAATTTGTAATAGAATAATTCTACATTTAATGCCAAGTTCGCAAGAGTAAAGCCGTGAAAAAAGAACTTGGCAATGAAACTCTAGACACCTTTTTTTAAATACCAATTTTTACAATATATTTGTATAAATACAGTTATGCCAGTAAGGTACTGCAACCATTACACCATGAAACTCGCGCAAGCTATAACCATAGTACCTCCGCTCGACTGTCCGCGACCTCCAGGAGGTCGCGACTAAAATACCCATGACTGTCCGCGACCTCCTGGAGGTCGCGGTACGACTATATTTTAAAGTTCAAACAAACCTACTAAACCTGCACCTATCCTTTTCAAACTTGGCAGAATGTTAGATCGTTGGATAAAGATGCATAATAATACCACAGTTACACCATAATTTCATATTAAACCTGTTTATTTCGTCTGTATTTAGTTGCCGTTGGCGCGCTTTTATACATGGTATTGTGTGTTGTTGTGTTGTTTGTGAAGGGTGTAGTCAGTGTGAAACTGTGTTGTTTTAGTGTTATACTGTGATAAAAACATCGACAGGTAAGTCATAAACACTTTTTAATACAAACACAACGTCTCAAATAACGATTTGGATACAAATTTTACATTTTATCGTAAATTGGCCGCCATTTTGAACAAAAAAAAAAAAATCGTATTGTTTTATTGTTTTTATAACAAAAACATTCTTGTGGCTGGAAACTGTTGTTACTATTACCGATAACATACATATCTTTAGACTTATCACTCATTTCATTTGAATTACTCCGATTAGATATTTCGTAAACTTAAAAATAAAAAAAAAACGAAATTCAGGGACCCCCGGGGGTCCGAGGGGCCGAGGCAATACCAGTGATTTTTCTAATATTTTCGTATAAAACATCTCTATTTTTGTATTTTTTAATTAGTAAATAACATTTAATTAAAGAATATACATTAACATGCAAAATAAAATTGTATAAATTACGATAAATACGCAATAGTGTGAGACCCTCCATTTTGGTATCATATTACAAGACTTTTATCGCCATATCGAGTTAGCTGGAACTCGTTTGTTTACATAATAAATATTATAGCACTTGGAACTGTTTATGTTACGAACAAAGACCGACTGAAGCTATTAAGATAAGATTTATAGCCACTCGAACCTCGAGGCACGCTACAATTGAAGTTTAAAGTAAACAATATTTTTTTTGTTTACGTTTCGGGTCGTTCTTATCAGGTACTTAAGTGCCGGTCTTAAGTGGGCTGGTGGTGTAAAAAAAATGTATGAAGTGGGTTGTTTTTATGATTGATTATTGTTTAGTGGTTTATATTATTGCGTATAAATTATTTAGTATTTGAATTAATGGCTTTTATTATTATTTATGATTTTTTTTATAAATAAAAGGAGAAAAAATCACGTGACGCGCCTTTAACTTCCAATTGATAAAATTCTACAAGGTGGTATGTGCAAAGTTATATTTTTTCTCATAGCTTATTTATCAACAAACAATTATATATATATATTTAAATAGGTTTAATACATAATTCTAAAGATATATCGTTCGTATCCTTCCCGGCCGACGTTTGACGTCAATTTGACAGATGTACGGTGACGGCCATGGTATTAGCGCCATTTTGATGGGACTGGGTAGCGGCTAAAGTAGGTTTAATTAAGTTTTAAATTAATTACCCTCCTACGGTGTGGATTCCCTTTCACACAAAACCCAGATTCGATAATTATAATATAAAACTACTTATTATACAAATATTTAAACCACTAATTAAAAAATAATAAACCTATGAAATGATAATGACAAGGTCGACAAGTCGCCCCAAGTAGCACCCGTTCACGTGTTTGACGCATGGGTCAGCCATCATCCTCTTCGCCATATTAAAGGGAAGGAAATTTTATATTAATATGCTCTTTGGCCACCACAAGCAATGACTTTTTAGTGAGCATGACGATCCCTAACATTACAGTAGGAAACGTAATTTTACCGGATTAAAGTTGGCGAAAAGTGGTTGCGCAGATGCATTTTTAGTAGTAAATGGTGACAGGAAGCGGGTGGCGGGGGCGGTAACTAAACCAGGAGAATTAGAGATGCGATTACTTATTATTACTAACTACTGTTTTTTTGTGTTTTTCTTGTAAAGAAATTGTTTTACAAACATTTTCTTTAGTCTTTACTGTAACTATTTAACTTTTATAAACTCATATATAAAGTAAAGTATTTTTTTATTCTTGAATTCAAATTCTGTTAGTATTTTTAATCGATCAAACAAAATTAATCGTTTTCGTAAGTAATCCGGTCAAGTTACGTTGATCCAACTGTACATCATCATCATCTATAAACCATAAATAATTTAATGAAGTACGATCGCTAGTTACCGTACTGTGAATATACAATGCAAACAACATTTTAATATTTAACACAAATATTCTATACATTATTCTGCATTCTTATAATTACGGCATATACATTCTTATGAATTTTTCATCATTCAAGTAAACAGGTAGGTACTTCTGTGTAATACTATTGACACCTTTTTACGAATCAATTTATTAAATGAGATATTTTTTTTTGCGAAATTGCGAAACGGACATGAGTACGCGAATTTTTGAAAGAGTAGTTAAGTAGTTGATAAATTAAGCTGTCTTTGACATAATTGTTATTTTAATAGATGTAATTATTATATTAATTTGATATTTCCTCATTAAATACAGCAATCACATATTAGTATAATAATAATTAATAATTGACTTAATATTCTAATTGTTACTGACATTTTGATTGTATTAAGGGGCGTCTAAACGGGCCATTTTTTACGGCAATTTGTGGCGGCACTATTGGCAGCTTATTGCCCAACCATCACAAAAATGTAACTGATGGCCAAGTAATCTATGGTTAGGCAATGTATGGCAATATGTCGGCAATAGTATGGCGCATGACCCAGACTCATAAGCGGGCAACACAACCCAGCAACAATGGCCAAACTCTATGACATATAATTTAGTTGAACTGTCACTAATGACATCTGAAAATTTTTGATATGACTAGAAATATGAAAACTTTCTGATGCTCTTTGTTTCTGTTGTTCTCTTGTTTCATCCAAGTCAAGTTTGTTTTTAAAAAAACTAGGAACTAAGTAAGAAATTATTTATTTATTCATTTAATGCACAATGTTGTTACAGGCAGTCCATAAACATACATAGTAGCACGTAAGGGTGTTGCAAAACTTACAAACTAATTAAATTAATAACTAGATATTAGGTACTACATACTATTCAGAAATATAATATTATAATGCATCTTGCATATCTATATTAATATTATAAAGCGGAAGAGTTTGTTTGTTTGTTTGTTTAAACGCGCTAATCTCAGGATCTACTGGTCCGATTTGATATGTGGTCCGATTGCCCATATATAACATCGCGCTACGACTAATAGGAGCGGAGAAGCGAGAAATGTTTAAAAAAAGGGGAAAAGTTACGCATACGAATTTGCGCGGGACAGCTAGTGTATTAAAAAGTATTATAATTATGTACTTAGTGTTTGATGAGATACCAACCAAATGTTAGAAACCCGCATTTAACACATATCGAAGCAAGGGACATCATTAATGGCCTTGTAGAATTGGTTCAAAATGAAAGGTCGCAAAAATATCGTGACCATACTCTGGTATTCATAATTATAGGGATATTTCTCCTTGGTGACAGTTAGTTAGTCAGTTAGTATGATGTAATAGCTTGGATTATTACTTCATTAAAAGTACAAGGAGTAGAGCTTGTACAATTAATAAAAGATATTGTATTGGAAGAGAAGCAGGATCGTCGCCATTGGATCTTATGTGTGACCAAGGTCTCACCTTTCGAACTGGTCTTGGTAATTCAAAAAGCAGGACAGAACATAAGTACTTATATTTTATGATAGCTAAAGATGTTGGCATATGGAAAGAAATCGAGTTTATTTATAACATAAACAGCAAATTGGGTCACACTAGAGCGCTGCCTAAATTGAATGTGTATCATGTCATCCCCAACAAAATAAAAAAAATATATAGTGAGTGTTGCAGCACAAGTGCTTAGTGCTTGGACAGCTGCAATGTTGAAATACACAAATGCTTCTAGTAAGTAAACTTAATTCTCATAAAACCCCGTGTAATAGCAACCATAACTTCACCAGAAAAAAGTACAAAACGAAACCCAAGTCTAGTTCAAAGCACGTGTAACTACCTATATCTACCAATTAACTACCTGCTGCATATATAGATGCCAGTATGTTACGATTAATCGATTTTTAATAATAAATTATTTACCAAAAAAACGATTTTAATAATATCTTGTAGTCTTCATAAAAATATGAACAATTCTTTACATAAATCTACGACATAATCCAATAGAACTGTAATAAAATAGAAAAAAGGAAATACAAGTGTAAATTTATTCTTTATTTAATAACAAAATAAAATCAGTAGATGAGAATCGATACACAAATTCAAAATCTTTATTATGTTATGATATGACTGGCAACACCGAAGCTTACAATTAAAACAACAACTCAACAACTAACTGTCAAAATTATTTATTATGATTTTTACCTAAAATCATAAATTAAAAGTACTCTCTACCGAGAATGGTTCGTTAAGACTTACGCACCAGCGCCGGCGCTTGTTTTTAGATGCAATTAAAGCCATGGTGAATGTTCTTAGTGGCTGGTTGTCACCAACGACGGTTAGTATCTACTTAGTTATCCAAATCTGCTGTGCTGCCTACACACACAATTCATGATTTTGAAACTTTCAATTCATCTCTTGGACTTAATAATACAATAAGTAGTACATATTTCTTAAAACTTAAAGCAAGCACCATTCACTGTGTATCGTTTTATTAAGCTTTCAATTCTCAAACTTCCTAATGTTTCTATATATACCTATTAAAAGTAACAAATGTTTTTATTACAGATCATAAACACGTTTGCGCAACATGTTGGATGACTGCTACGAGAAATGTGCATAGGTATAATTCAGCAAGATGATAACAGACATGTTAACAATTTGAATTTGGAATAATATCATATTATCTTGTTTTCAGAATGTATCTCTTACCTGTACCACCTCCAGCACTAGGGACATTGATGGGAAGATTAGGTGATGAAGTACCTTCTGCAAGTGTTGCATTAAGTATTTACTTGGAGAAATTGCATAGAAGTAGTCTGTGTCATAAACCGAAAGCCATTGGAACGGTATATGTCTAAGGCAAGAGAGTGCATGAGCCTGCAGATGGCACCTGGCGATGGTGGCAGAAGTTGATTTGAGGAGCAGAATAATACCTGAGAGCTTATTTGGAAATCCTGATCTGCTCAATGAAATCGAGCCTGCTATTATCATTTGTGATGCAACATGATATGTTTATCTGCAAACTAGTAGCAACTATTTTTTTTTTAAAGACATAGTTTACATAAATATCAAAATTTAGTAAAGCCATTTACGGTATGTTATGATGGTCATATTCTAGATTGAATTGGCAATTGGGACATATCAACATGTGGTCATACTATGTGGTAAGCAAAGATGTGGTGAGCATGTATGAATAAATGGCACCTACACATTAGAAGTAAATAATGAAATTAAGAGCACCCTAGTGTAAGTGAGAGCTTAAAATTAATATCAATTCGTTTTATCATAAACTAGGCTTGTAGAAGTAGCAGTAATTGAAAATATTTCAATTATCGTTTTTTACAAGCCTAGTTTATGATAAAACAAAATGATATGATGATTTTAAGCTTTGACTTGCGACCTCATACAGAGAAGTAATCACTTATGCGTGTTTGTATGGTAGAATCATTGACTAGGATGCCCTTAAAGATGTTATCCCTCTAATTATAGGTATTTAATTAGAAAGAGAATAAAGTCCAGACATATTGGTAGCAGAACTTATTTTACTAATTTATTATTAAAATGTTGTCAATACTATAGATGCTATCTCAGGTTATTGCTGCAGTTGTTGGAAATATAACTGTAGGTTGCTGTGCCCATGTTGACACTGACATGGTATTTGAGCGGGGGTACATAGATATGATGAGATATATCTACCCCAGCTAAGTTTTTGGATGACATATTCGATAAATACTCATATGTAAAAACCAAACTGTGTACTTTAAAAAACATTTGATCCTAAATTATTTGCCTTTTTATTTATTTTCAAGCTTTTTCCAGAATTTGGTAAATGTGGTAAGAACCATGTTCAGAAAATTGTAATGTATATGAGAAAAAATATGTTGTGTTTATTGTACTGGAAAAGTTATTGTATAAAAAGTAAAAACATATACAGAGTGCACAGGCGCTAGGTTAACCTATGCAGCATAAAGTTATAACTTAAGATACACAAACTATGGAATATGTAAAGGAAAATATATTTAAATGAAATAACGTAATCTTTATTTATTTTCTCATTACAAAGGTTCGTGAGTTGTAAATGTTATCATTGATGGCATGATTGACGATGGCTTAACTCACTTCTGACTCTCTCACTGTCGACTTGGTGTCCAGCAGTACACGACAACAATTCTATTGCTTGAGTGCGATCTGATGTGGACTCGCCGCGCTCCTCTGTTGTGTGTGGTTGTGGAGACATTGCTTGACCTTGAGGGTGCCACACAGTCCTATGAATAAGCCACCAAGTAATAAAATTGCATACATGGTGTACCTAATGATGGCTTTCGTGGGATTCTGCTCTCACATTCAACGCCTCTTGTTGGGTTTTTACAATTTCCAGGCAGTGCTTGATGTGATTCAGTTGTTTATAATTTGCGCTTCACATATCGATGTCGTTGCTTTATGCTGTAAGTATATGGGTAAGGTCAAGGTGCACAGTATCTATTCATTTTCGTTCAAATGTTCGCACGATGTTACATCACTGTAAGTGGCAGTAGTACAAATAATTTGATGTTGGAACTATTCCCATCACCGCTCCGCAATTTCGTGTAGGTACTGGTATCAGTCGGTGGTCGATTCAGTTCATAGGTATTATACTGCTCATTGGAGACCATTTTCAGTTTACTTTAAATATTATGACTATAGAGGTCAGTGTTCTTAGTTGACTTCATTTTTCAGTACCTATCAAAGACGACTAAAACCTTTTACAAATAACCTAAAACAACATGACACCTGACAACACAGAATTTAGCAATAAGTCACGGCGCGGCGTCACCCACAGCAAACTTCATGTCGCGTAGACACGGATAACTCATGCCATAATGCGGAAAATCTATCGCTCAGCGATCGCCCGGCAACCTATCAAATCAATATTGACCAATAAATGGCCATACAAAACATGTATTGCCATATGGTCGGAACATTACGGCAATATTACTGTCTTGCCAGTATTGCTGGCAATATTGCCGGCCACAGCATTGCCGCCACAAATTGCCGTGAAAAATGGTCCGTTTAGACGCCCCTTTAAACCATTAGTTTTTGTGGTACCGGCTTAAGAATAGTACCACCCCATCTCTTCCCGTGGGTGTCGTCAAGGCGACTAAGGGATTTCACACCGAAGGACGGGCAGCAGCGTCCTCTGCGTACTTAAAGTCTTACTGCGATCGCCAACCCGCTCGCCAAGCGTGGCGATTATGGCAATTACCCTCAGGATCTACATACTAGTAGGTTCTACTGGGGAGACCCGTGCCCAGCAGTGGGCCATCATATGGGTTGATATGTATTAATTTTTTTATTCTAAATTTATATTTGCATGCCGTCATTGGTCCTAATATAGCAGTACCCATACAATATGTAACATCTTATAAACCTATATTATGCAAATAAATAAATGAAAATGAAAAAATGAAATGAAGTAAATCCAGACACAACAATAAGTACCCTATTTATTTTGTGCAAGATATGTCGGACACAGAGTAAATGGGAACAAAAAACATGGCAGGTTTTTTTATTTTAGTGACCGGTCTGAACCTGTCAAGTGTGTAAGATCGAAAACATACTTAACCAGACAATTACTTACTTTATTAACAAATTACAGTTCCATCTGGAGGTTCACTTTTTTTTTATTAGTCTGACAATACTTCTTTTTTTTTTTTTTAATCTTTATTTATTTTACAGTACGATCAACGTAACTAGGCCGGACTGAAGTAGGCGACAAGTGGTTGCGCAGATGCATTTTTTGGAAGTAAATGGTGACAGGAAGCGGGGGGCGGGGGCAGCAACTAAGGGTTGGACCTCATCTGGCAGCACGGAATCGCCGTTTTCCGTCGCCCTTTCTCTTTCTGTCGCTTAGAACTTCCATTTGATAGACCGAAACAGAAAGCATAATTCGATAGCACGCTGCGGAATCCTCGAGGCGATCGGTATCACGGACAAAATGCAATGATCGGCAGGGAGACTACGGAACGCTGAAGCGCGCGATAGCATGCTAACGCATCCTGTCACCGCCGATCACTTGCTATCGCATGCTGTCTCACTCTATCGTACATTGGCGCACGCGGCCGCTCGTCAGCTCAGTGCAGCCTATTCATTCATGCCGTACGGGTGTAAATAACAATGACTGACGAAAATTTGATAGTTTTAGTGCAGAAATATCCTTGTCTTTATGATATGGAGTCGGCGGAATACAGTGACCAACACCGTAAAGAGAATGCTTGGGAAGAAATAGGGAAAATAATAAATCTCAAGGGTAAGTATTTTTATGAATTCGATGTATTTTTTAAATTTGTAGTTAAACATATATTAAAATGAAATGTATTTATTATTCTAATATATATATACATATAGGTATTATTATTTATGCTAGACGCAGTCGTAAGACTATTTATTTCTCTATAGTAATTGATAGTCCAATCTATTACTGCAATACTGATAAACGCGTAAATTTTAGTTTATCATGTCCTATGTACCCTCTCGTACTGCCAAGTTAGACTTCCAATATCTGTATTAAAATATCTTTTAAATTTTTCTCTAACCACAATCGCACTCATGTTATTATCATTTCCTACGATTGGCATTAAATTCTGCAGAGCCCGTTCTACGTTAGGTGTTGACGCATTATTAAGTGATGTTCTAGGTTGACGTCCTCTTTTGTTCAAAAAGTTATGTAAACTAATGGTAGCTAAAACTACTTTTATTAATTGGTTAGGCTCTAAACGAATTCTTCTAGAATATATGTCGAACCTCTGCGTCAAAATTCCGAAAGCACACTCCACTATCCTTCTAGCACGGCTAAGTCTATAATTATATATTTTGATTTCATCGTTATTGCGTGCTTGCTCAGCTGGATAAGGGCGCATGAGATTGTAATCCAAGGGAAACGCCTCATCACCTACGAATACATGTGGCATAGGATCAGCAGTACCAGGTAAACATTTTACTGGGGGTATGTTCAGTGTACCATTCATAAACTTTCTCCCAAATTGAGAGTTTGAGAAAATTATTGCATCACTATTTTTACCGTAGGAACCAACATCCACAATAACAAAATTATTTTCTGCGTCTACAACTGCTAGTAGTACTACACTGAAAGTTTTTTTGTAATTAAAAAACATGCTACCACTATTTTGAGGTGCTTGGCACACAACATGTTTCCCATCGATTGCGCCGACGCAATTAGGAAAGTTCCAAATTGTGGCAAATTTTTCTTCTATTGCTTTCCAATCTTCTATAGTTGGTGCCTGTACTACTATCGGCGATAATATATCCCATAATGCTTGACTTGTTTCCAATATAATTTGACGCGCTGTTTCCTTCCCCATTTGATAATCATATGCTATTGATTTCAGACTGTTTTCATAAAATAAATACCTGCAAGAAAATTAGAGTGTCTTAATAATCATATAAATGTACCTACTTGCCTATAATTTTATTTTCTTATTTTCAGTTGAAGATTGCAAAAAAAAGTGGACCAGAATTAGAGAAAACTATAGAAAGGCTTTAAAAAAAGGACAAATTCCCAGGAGTGGCTCTGCGGCAACAGTGACTCGTCCTATAAAATATGAAAACATTCTTTCATTTTTAAATAAAAATTATAAGGACAGAGCCACAGTTACAAACTTATCACCAACGTCTCCACCAGAAATACAAGACTTAACAGATAATGAGAGTCAACTGAAACTACAGCTTATGATTCAAGTACACATCGAGCAAACAATCGTAGTAGATCAAGCGAGTCATACACAGGAGAACAAAGTCTAGCAAAAGTATTAGATAATTATTTAAAGAGCAACAAGGCCAAGGAAAATAATGATCCCATAACAATGTTTTTCTTAAGTATGACACAAACGGTCAAAACATTTCCTTTAGAGATACAACTGGAAGTGAAAAAGAAAATTTTTGAAATTGTAAGTGATGCGGAATCTGCCTTACTTCGTACTTATCACCCTAGTACTCCTTATTTTTCAAGCTATGGTTATACTAGTAATATAGCGAGTACAACGACATCGTCTATGGGGTATGCATCAACTGCAACGACGTCTTCTGCGAGATATACACCAACGACAACGACATCGTTGGAAGGGTATACACCAACTACAACGACGTCGTTGGAAGGGTATACATCAACTGCAACGACGTCTTATGCGAGATATACACCAACTATAACGACGTCTTTGGAAGGGTATACGCAAACTACAGTCACGTTGTCGTCGACATACAATGAACAGTTTGATGATTCTATCTACTAAGAAAATGGCAAAATTATGTGTAAATCTACATCAAACACTTATTTGATATTGAAGTTGTGATTATTAAAATTATTGTTGTTGTTTCCCATGGATGATTAAACTTGTGATATTGTTATTTAAGAAGAAAAGCGTTTACTTATTGTAGTTGTTGATTATAAAGAAAAAGTTGTTAATTGTTTCTCAGATTTGATTAAAGGATTAATTAATAATAGTGTATTTTACTTACTTTAGACAAACACACAATCTTTCTTTCACTGAGATGTACTTCCGGAACTTTGTGTTTTGCTTTTGAAGAGTAGGCTGCAGTAGGTCAACTAATTCATTAAAATCATTTAAAGTCATTCCATAATAATCTACGAAACTATCTGGATATTTTACTAAATCTGGAAAATGCGTAACATATTGTCCATGAACCGCTCTCTGCTTCCAAAAAGGATGAACCCAGTATCTCCGTTTTATTTTGCGAATGCGTTTCTTTTTATTACTTTGATTTTGCATTTCTTGCAAAATACACGCTAGAATCACTGCTCTCTCTTCCGTGGTCCTATCCATCTCGCGCTTTAAACTAAACTGATCATGAATGAACGCGGCAGTATGCCACCCATGCTGCAGCATGCTGACGCGTGCGATCGCCTTTTTTGTCTGCGGAATGCGACAGCGCGCGTTTGCATGCGGCATCATACTGCAGCACGTGGTAGCACAGGCGGAACAAATGCGATTCCGTGCTGCCAGATGTGGTCCAACCCTAAACCAAGAGGATTAGAGATGCGATTACGCATTACATTGTCATAATTAGTATTACTAATTCATGTTTTTTTGTGATAAGTTTGGTAAGGAAATTGTTTTCCAAAGTTTCTTTATTATTTACTGTAACTGTTCTAAATTTTAACTTTTATGAACTCATTTGAATAGTGTTTTTATATTATTGAATTAAAATGTTGTTAGTATTTTTAATCGATTAATCGTTTTCGTAAGTAATTTTAGGGTCGCATCTCTATGACATGCGCGAAAGTGTTAAAAACTTAACTTCAATCCGGTCAAGATACGTTGATCGTACTGTAGGAACTTTTGAACAATACATTCATGCATGTTCCATCGTAACCTAATTTAGATTATTTAACATAGTTAACACTTAGTTTATCACTGTTATACTAATAGTTAGCAAATGTATATAACATTTTAGCCTCGCGAGACATAGGTTGCGTTAAAAGGTAATTAAATATTCCTAAATCTATTTTAATAATATTAAAATCTTTTACAATGTTACTATACAACAAATTCTAACAAATTCAATTCAAATTCTTTTACAACTTTACATATTGATTCGTTTCTGACACATTCCAATAAGAGGTGTTGCACATCTTCCACTTTTCCACAGACTGCACAATTAGGCGAGTCCACTTTTTTCATTGTCTAGCAATACTGCATTGAATAAATGCCAAAATTGCCAAATCGTTTAGACAGTTTTATCATTACCAAAACAGAAGTGAAACAGAGTGGACGTGGACACCAGTGGACACGATTGTTTTAAAGACTTAAAAACCAGTTTGTAATAAAGTGAATTTCGACATTAATTTGCAATGGATATTGACAATTTAACAAAGCAGGTAAGTTATTATTTCTAAATTAACATTTCACGTATTTTATGTTATTAAACCATGGTCGTGTTATTTATTTTTGAACCTACAATAATTCATAGTGTTTTAAACTCAATTGGTTTTTTTTTATTAGGCATATTGACAATTTAAGAAAACAGGTAGGTACATTCTTTTGTGAGATATTGCTTCTTATATAACATTTCACGTATTTAAAGTTTTTGAACTATGGTTGTGGTATTTATTTTTGAACCTACTGTGCGTTTCAAATGAGAAGATAATCGCGACCGCGACAACTTCACTCTGTACTGGTCGAAACTGTACCGCTAGCAGCAAAAACTCCCAAGCCGGGTAAAACTTATGTGTATGGTAATGGAACGGACGTATTATTTATTTGCTTTGAACTATGTAACTAATATTTTTCTTTATTATAATATTAATAGTATTCTTTATTATTTAATAAACACCAAACAAAATAAATAAATAGGCAAAATATAAGTCTCAGTCAGTCGTGATATTTTTTGAAACTAAAACATAACTACATTAGTAAATAGTAAAATACAATGCATAAATATAGTTCATTGGAGTAGGTAGGTACTTCTGTGTAATACTATTGACATCTTTTTACGAATCAATTTATTGCTGACCTTACGTCATACAATGAAGTTGCAGTCGATATGCGAATCAATATGTCATCATGACGGTTATCAACTCATTGGAAACCTATAGTACAATAATTCATTATCTTATAAACTGTATTCAAAATATGAGTTTTAATGTGAGGGTAGCTCTAAATTGTACTCTTAATTTCTCTACATCTCAAAAGCAAAACAATATTTGCATCTTATGTTATTTTATTTACTCATAATTATAATTACCATTAAATACAACAGAAACATTACCTGCTCTAGTAAAAATTTACACCATACCTGTATTTATAAAAGCGGACCACGCAGACTGCCGCCATGTGCGGTCAAAATGCAGCGCTCGTTTGCAGTCGATTATATAATAAGTTCAACTTAATAAAAGCCGCACATCTGTGAGAACAATAGATTTTAAATAAGAATGGAATAAAGAATGTACTAAAATTTGGGTCGTAAAGTAGCTTTTGAATTTTTTCAGGTAGAAAAATAATTCTTGGTAAAACCAATACTATTTTTAGGTTCTTTATAAAATTATCTACTCTAAAATGACATGTTATTGAACTATGCTCGTGGTATTTATTTTTGCGCCCACAATAATTCGTGGTATTTTAAAATTAATTGTTTTTTTATTAGGTATAATGTGTAGGATTCAAAGTCGCAGCCTTACGCTTGCAACTCCGATGCTTATCTAACAATTAAGTAAGCGGCGATAACAATTAAGCTACCGCCGCTTATTTGTTTTACAAATAGACGCGTTTTACCGCATTCTGTTTTAGCAAGAAAAATGCTAGGTAACTGTCATAAATGCACTTAGTTCGAGAGAGACGCTTGGATAGTATTTTACATGAGAGTGAAAGTGAGAACTATATCGCAATCCCTGCCGTCGCCACGCGGATATTTTACGTGACGTAACATTAGCCTGTGACGCGTCTTGTAAAACGTCATTGCAATTAACGGACATGAGTACGCGAATTCTTGGAAGAGTAGTTTAAGTAGTTGATAAATTAAGCTGTCTTTGACATAATTGTTAACATAATAGATGTAATTATTATATTAATTTGATATTTCCTTATTAAATATGTACTGCAATCACATATTAGTATAATAATAATTAATAATTGACTTATTATTCTAATTGTTACTGACATTTTGATTATGTTGAGGGGCATCTAAACGGGCCATTTTTCACGGCAATTTATGGCGGCAATGCTGTGGCCGGCAATATTGCTAGCAATACTGGCAAGACAGTAATATTGCCGTAATGTTCCGACCATATGGCAATACATGTTTTGTATGGCCATTTATTGGTCATTATTGATTTGATAGGTTGCCGGGCGATCGCTGAGCGATAGATTTTCCGCATTATGGCATGGTTTATCCTTGTCTACGCGATATGAAGTTTGCTGTGGGTGACGTCGTGACTTATTGCTAAATTCTGTGTTGTCAGGTGTCATGTTGTTTTAGGTTATATAAAAAAGGTTTTAGTCGTCTTTGATAGGTACTGAAAAATGAAATCATCTAAGAACACTGACCTTTAGAGTCATAATATTTAAAGTGAACTGCCAATGGTCTCCAATGAGCAGTACCTATGAACAATACCATGAACATCCGTTTTTCTGCCGGCAATTATTAAAATTAGATTTTTTCATTTGTAGTGCATTTATTTGTAATAACGAATGCGAAACCCTACTGGGCATGGTCCGACATCCTCTTGTCCAGGTTTTGTTAGGAACCTATTTTGTTTTCAGTTTTTTTTTAGGAAAATATTGTATTTCTCTATTTTTAGATTAACTACCGTACATCGGTAAGTAATCTAAAAATTAGATCGTAATAAAGTCTAATCGGTTTAGCTGTTGATTTTTTTAAGTGCATTAACACTTGGTTAAGGGTTTGGGATATTTCCCTTTGATACCGCACCCGTAGCTCGTATAATTAACCGATTTTAATGAAACTTACAATGAGTGACACTGTGTTTTAGTTATTTTTGGTGTTATGTACAAGCATTTCATTTTACCCCCGACTTCATACGCAAGTAGGTATAAGCAACTATTGTCTGAGTGATTCTTGGCTTACCGAAACTGCTAACCTTGATTGATAGGTTAAAATTTTTGATGGTGTGAATCAGACGTGTTTTTTACGTGTGATTGTATTTAATTTTATGTCGTGTTAATGATATTTATTTTAAAAAAATCATTCTTAATTTTATTTTATGTATTATCTATGGATACCCCTATTATTATTTAAAACCTTATTTAACATAAAACGTAACTTTTAACTTACACCTGATAATAATCTGTTTCTTAAACATAAATAAACAAAATTAAGTTAAAATTGTGCACACAATAAGAAAGACGATAATAAGGTAGTTCCAGTAAACTTTGGACAATTTTGTACTACTTACTTAGTAGTAAAACAGTAATTGTGTACTACCAAGTTGCCAACTCGTAGATTAAATTATTTTAGCAGGCCCTCAATTGGACAGACCTGCTTATGCTAGAAAATATGTTTCTTAGAATACTTTAAAAGGAAACGGAACCCTTCGTTGTCCGTCCGTCTGTCTGTGTCTTTGTCTGTCAAGACCCTTTTTTTCAACGCAATCAAAAGATACAGAAATGTATGCCACATATTGTAACACTAGCAAGGGAAAACTCGCAACAGTCGCAGCTCGTAACAGTCGGTCCCAGGTAGCTGGATAGTTTGTATATAAAACATAAGATATAATACTTTTACCCATATTAAACTATTATTAATTCTGAAAAAAGTGATATAATGGCCAAAACTTCGGTACTATAACTATTTTAGTAACTATTTTAATAACAAAAATATACTAATACCGACCACACACCAGGTGACCTGTTCTCGAAAATAAAAAATATTTTGTTGTAAAGTTATTGACCGACGTAAAAGATTTTTTTTTAAGTAATGTGTAACTTAACTGTTTCACTATAGTTCGTAAAATATAGCTTGATACCTGTGACGTTTGTCAGAATGACATGTAATAGGTATGGGACGTCTTTCGTATTTTATCGATATTTATATGGAATGAGTTTATTAAAAAAAATACATTTTAACGATATTGAAAGAAAGAAAAAAGGAAATGAAAGATGAATTTGAAGGTATTTAAAAGTTTAATTGTCAAATGGTGTACAGCCGAGATCAACTTCCAAGTCGAATTCTGATTCATCACTGGAGCAGTCCTGTAGATTAATAATTAATTCTTGATCGCATATGTTGTCAAATTGAATATCGCGCTCCCAATCTTTTTGAATCACATTTTTTGTCTTCTCAACTACCGTTTTCCAATCATCAGCATTTACATGTACACAAGCTTCATGTAGTAATGTCAACATTTTGTTCGCTGTGAAAGGCGGTGCTACATTATGTCTGGCAGCGTAACCTAGAAAAAAAAGGTATTCGATCAAACAAAAAACCTACTACATTCTTTGTAAGCTTTTTATATATGTTTTTTTAGATTATACGAACCTTTGACTTGAGCCCAGATTAGTTCTATTGCATTGTAATGGCAATGATATGGTGGTAAACGGATGACGGTGTGGCCCATTTCCTTTGCAATTTCGTCTATAATATATCTTGGAGTGGGGGGCTTATGAATGCTTACTAATCTTAGCAATTCTTTCTTGAGCATGCTGTTGTCGGCTTTTACTCCTTTGTTTTGCAGCCAAGTAATAATTTCAATTTTACGATTGCTTGTCGTATTGCAAGACTAAAAAAATACGAATTCGTTGTGAAAAAACGATTAGATATAATCATTTATACAATTTATATTAATGAAATTGTCATACATTTATTTTATCGATATTCGCTGGCCAGTCGATTACACATCCCTCTACCAGGCTGCGAAAAGAGTTTACGAAGTAAGCTAACAAAAAAATATAAATAATAAAATATAATAAATATTTTAAATTACCTTTGTTTATACTAGTATCTCCTTGATAACAAGTTCTATTTGAAAAAAGTGTCTAGATTTCTATACAAATGTCTTATTAATATTTAAAAAATTAAAACTTTTCCAACAACAAATTTATTGTAGCAGTCTTTTAAACGTAGTCTCTAAAGTCACAGGTATCAAGCTATATTTTACGAACTATAATTATACATCTAACTTCGAAATGAAATGACGAATCAAACTTGAGTTTGAGCATCGCGCGCCATATTTTTTTAAATCACCACAACCACGCACTTCTGGGCATTATACATATCAACCCATAAGATGGCCCACTGCTGGGCACGGGTCTCCCCTGTAGAACCTACTAGTATGTAGATCCTGGGGGTAATTGCCATAATCGCATTATATTAAATCATTTTTTTGAAACTGTCTAAATTTTTATACATTAACTATTTAAAAAACGCAGATTTGTTTTAAATATTTTTTCTCTAGAAATTATATTATCTTGTATCTTTTAAAGAAACTTAGTCTGTGAAATGGTCGTGCAACCGGCGACAACCCTAGGTACTTAATTTACATGAATAAACTACCACGTTCTTGTTAAGTCTTGAACTTGGTTTGAACCATAATGATCAGTAACAAAACATTGTCATGACATCACAGAGTGATTAATATAGTAGGTACTAATATTAGGCAGAAATATTTTTCTTTGAGTTTCGTCTGGATTTGTTTTAGTCTTTGACAAATGCTAGTATAATGTTTAAGAGATGCGGGGTGGGTCTCCAGATGGCGCTAATCATAATTATGCGTCGAATGCCCAAGGTCATTGGCGTATGTTAAAGCCTTATGAAAACAGGTACATTATTTTGTGAGGTATTGCTTCTTAAATAACATTTCACGTATTTAACGTTTTTGAACTATGGTCGTGGTATTTATTTTTGAACCTACTGTGCGTTTCAAATGAGAAGATATTCGCGACCGCGACAACTTCACTCTGTACTTGTCGAAACTGTACTGCTAGCAGCAAAAACTCCCAAACCGGGTAAAACTTAAGTGTATGGTAATGGAACGGACGTATTATTAATTTGCTTTGAACTATGTACCTAATATTTTTCTTTATTATAATATTAATAGTATTCTTTTTATTTAATAAACACCAAACAAAATAAGTAAACAGGCAAAATATAAGTCTCAGCCAGTCGTGATATTTTTTGAAACTAAAACTTAACTATATTAGTAAATAGTAAAATACAATGCATAAATATAGTTCATTAGAGTAGGTAGGTACTTCTGTGTAATACTATTGACACCTTTTTACGAATCAATTTATTGCTGACCTTACGTCATACAATGAAGTTGCAGTCGATATGCGAATCAATATGTCATCATGACGGTTATCAACTCATTGGAAACGTATAGTACAATAATTCATTATCTTTTAAACTTGACAATTAAAAAAAACAGGTACATTATTTTTGCGAAATTGTATTCAAAATATGAATTTTAATGTGAGGGTAGCTAAATTGTACTCCTAATTTCTCTACATCTCAAAGGCAAAACAATATTTGCATCTTATGTTATTTTATTTACTCATAATTATAATTACCATTAAATACAACAGAAACATTACCTGCTCTAGAAAAAATGTACACCATACCTGTATTTATAAAAGCGGACCACGCGGACTGCCGCCATGTACGGGAGAACAATAGATTTTAAATTAGAATGGAATAAAGAATGTACTAAAATTTGGGTCGTAAGCAGCTTTGGAATTTTTTCAGGTAGAAAGATAATTCCTGGTAAAAAAATTATATTGGCGCCCACAATAATTCGTGGTATTTTAAAATCGTTTAGACAGTTTAAACATTACCAAAACAGAAGTGAAACAGAGTGGACGTGGACACCAGTGGACACCATTGTTTTATAGACTTAAAAACCAGTTTGTGATAAAGTAAATTTCGACATTAATTTGCAATGGACATTGCCAATTTAACAAAGCAGGTACGGTATTTTGTTAGTTATTATTTCTAAATTAACATTTCACGTATTTTATGTTATTAAACCATGGTCGTGGTATTTATTTTTGAACCTACAATAATTCATAGTGTTTGAAAATCAGTTGTTTTTTTTATTAGGCATATTGACAATTTAAGAAAACAGGTACATTATTTTGTGAGATATTGCTTCTAAAATAACATTTCACGTATTTAACGTTTTTGAACTATAGTCGTGGTATTAGTTTTGCGTTTTTCTGCGATATTGCTTCTAAAATAGTAATTCACGTATTTAATGCTTTTGAACTATGGTCGTGGTATTTATTTTTGAACCTACTATGCGTTTCAAATGAGAAGATAATCGCGACCGCGACAACTTCACTCTGTACTTGTCGAAACTGTACTGCTAGCAGCAAAAACTCCCAAGCCAACCTATGTGTATGGTAATGGAACGGACGTATTATTTATTTGCTTTGAACTATGTACCTAATATTTTTCTTTATTATAATATTAATAGTATTCTTTATTATTTAATAAACACCAAACAAATTAAGTAAATACTTAGTCGTGATATTTTTAAAACTAAAACTTAACTATATTAGTAAATAGTAAAATACAATGCTTCAATATAGTTCATTAGAGTAGGTATAGTTCATTAGGTAGGTAGGCACAAATATGAGGTTTAATGTGAGGGTAGCTAAATTGTACTCTTAATTACTCTACATCTCAAAAGCAAAACAATATTTGCATCTTATGTTATTTTATTTACTCATAATTATAATTACCATTAAATAAAACAGAAACGTTACCTGCTCTAGTAAAAATTTACACCATACCTGTATTTATAAAAGCGGACCACGCGGACTGCCGCCATGTGCGGTCAAAATGCAGCGCTCGTTTGTAGTCGATTAAATAATAAGTTCAACTTATCAGCTATTATTTTGTGAGTTATTGCTTCCAAAATAATATTTCCGTATTTATTGTTATTGGTATTTATTTTTAAAGCAACAAAAATTGGTCTTTTAATTTTTTTTTTTTTCAGGCTGAGGAAGTAGAAGCATTAAGCTCAATCTATGGTAGTGACTGGATCACGGAGAGCGAAGCATCGAGGTCGTATAGAATCGCAATTATAGAAAATAAAAATGAAGTAAAATTGTATGTAAAAATGCCTAATGATTACCCAGCTCTCTCGCCACCAAAATATGAACTGTCAGCTCCATGGATGAATAGGAAAGCTAAGGAACAACTTCATAAAGATATAGATGAGATTTATTTGTAAGTTTTACGTTAAGTACTTTTTACACTAGTTGTCCCAGAGAACTTCGAACACTCAAAAGTTAGAACTTACTCCTCTGTAACTGTATTGTTATAATATTCAATTTTCAGAAAGAATATAGGCGAGATAGTGGTGTTTCAATGGGTAGAGAAGATAAGAGAAGTACTGCAATCTATCAAGTCAGAAGAGAAGAAGACTAAGCCTAAACCAAAAGCGGTTGTTACATTGGATGTAGCTCTTGTAAGTTTTTAATATTTTTTTCTTTTGGCAATCAGCCTTTCATTCTTGACTTTCATCAAATTCAATCAGATGTGACATAAGTCTAAGCTAGGAAATTGTTTCTTTGTGCAAACTTTGTATATGCAAATCTCTGAAAGTACTGTCAACACAATCCAATAGATGCAATGCAATAGCAATTTTGGCTGTCTGGGTTTGATTATTAATCTACTGGACAAAAGGGAATGCCCATAAGCAGTATCGTATATATCTAAGTTGTGCCACAAGTTGATTAAACGAATACATTCTTGTCTCTAATTATAACATTTTTATATAATGATATGGAGTCTCACATTTGCCGGATTGAAAATAATATTGTAATATCGATTAGGATTAATAACGATTATTATTAATTAATTAATAGAAAGTCATAGAATCACTTATATTATAATTACTTTAATAATTGTTGCACCATTTGAATGTAAGGAACGATAATATTCATACACCATACTTTATTTAAAAAACGAAAACATATTTTTGATACCTTTAAATTGAACCGGCGCGGCTGGTTTAAAAATAAGAAATTTAATGAATTATTATAAAAAAAACAATTTGTATAGGATAGTTATGGCAACACTGAAATGTAATGTCACTTGTTTGTCTGTGCATAATGCTTGTTTGGCGCCAGCGCATAATAACAAATAGCCAAAGAGTAAACTAATACTCTACGGACAAAGAGGGCACTCTTGCAGTGTAAAGAAGCAAACCGTTCTGATTTTAACAGACGACAATGTGCCATCTGAATTTTGCTTTCAGAAATATCATTCATGCGGTATATGGTATGCTAGGTATAACTGTAGGTTTTATTTGCAACAACTCATTTTATTAATTTCAGCGATTGTTTAAAATGTTCTCATTTTTTAAGAGAGCTAGCTGTCCCGCGCAACTTCGTATGCGTAATTTTCCCCCGTTTTTGCAACATTTCTCGTCGCTGCTTCGCTCTTTATTAGTCGTAGCGCGATGTTATATAGCCTTCCTCGATAAATGGGCTATCCAACAAAAAAATATTTTTTCAAATCGGTCCAGTACTTTTTGAGTTTATTCGTTACATACAAAAATACAAATCTTTCCTCTTTAAAATATTAGTGTAGATGTAAATATTAAACTTTAAAATGACTCTCATGAAAAATGCTAACAAGTCATGGAATCGTTGAGATTAATAAACAACGTTGTTGCTGATAAATGATTCAGTTATTTGTGGTGGGAAAAAATAAGAAAAGATGAGTTTATTAATATAATATTTTATTATGTACCTACCTAGTACTCCAAAAGTAATAATGCGCATAGAAATCTTCGGAAATCTTCGTCATTGTTCGGCAACGGTCGTATTACCCGAGCGTCGAAAGACGATATTTATATAGAGTGGTTAAGAGCAATTTCTCTATGCCTAATTTTATATATTATGTGTTTTGTGCTAAAACAGATTTGATTTACCTGTAACGAAATTTGATTCGATAATTCCATGTAAGTAAATAGCGAAAACGCTACAATCATTGTTGGAGTGATTAGTTTTCAAGTGTCTTACCGAAGTTGGTGTAATTATGGAGGAAAAGGTTTAAATAACATAAGGTTTTATTAGAAGGAGAAAAAAACGTTTTCAAATAGAGGTTTACATAAAATATAATCAAAATCTCAGTTCAAATTTGTTTACAGCACTAATCATTCCAGAAAAATAATACAATTATAAAAAAATTAATCAGAATCGAGGAAGACCTCTATTCCCGACATCGCAGATTCATCAGAAGTTTCATTATGCTCTTGTTCATTTACACTTTCCTCACTGCTATCACCTGTGTAAATAATCAGTTTATCGGAATAACTATCGATTCTTGGCTCAAATTTTCTATATTCATCTTCGCATTGAACCGCATGATCAGAAACTTTTTTCCATTCTTCTGGTCCTATTTTATTGATTTTTTCTAATATAGCATCTTTAACTGACGTCACAGTCATTGCAATATTTCTCTTGGCCACGTGTTGCTTTATTTGGGACCAAATATTTTCAATAGGGTTAAAATCGGGATGATATGGTGGCAATCGTATAATTTTATGCCCATGTTCCTCCATTATACGGTCAATGGCAAATTCTGTGTAATTTTCTTTGTATCTTTGTATAATTTTATACAAATCGGGTTTCAGTTTCTTTGGGTCATGCGGAATGTTGTGTTGTTGTAACCAAGCTGTCATTTGTGGTTTAGATGTGTTTGAGTTTGGTGGTTTCACAGACAGCTTATTATGATATGGGGCGTTGTCTATTACCAACACACTATTAGGAGGCAAGTTGGGAATCAATTGATTGCGTAGCCAAGTTTGATAACGTTCCGCGTTTATTTCTTTATGATAGTCACCTTCTGAGTCGACACATTTATGTAACATTAGAGCCCCTGGGACGAAGCCTTTTTCATTGCCTGCGTGTACAATAATTATTCGCTCTCCTTTGGAAATGGGTTGTTTGATACCTTTTTTGTTGCTATCTTGCCAAGTTTTACCCTTAGTATGTGATGTGTGCACATACGACTCGTCCATAAATACTATGTTTCTACCAGAACTCCTCAGCTGTTGTATTTCTCTGAGATATTTGATCCTTTTTAGGCGTATATCATGTTTTTCCATAAGTAATTGTCTGTTATTATCAGTTTTCAGAAACCTAAACCCCATGTCTTTCAAGATCAACCTTAAAGTCTCGGCACAGCCTTTGAAATTAATAGCTTCGATCAACTTTATTCTTAAATTATTTACAGTTGGGAGTTCTTTCAGCGTCAATTGAAAATTGTATATCATATTACGAATAACACAGTAGTCGAAATCATCAAGTACCAGCCGAAATCTACTTTTAGGTCTTCCTTTTTTCGGTGTAGAAAATTTCTTTGATTGATTATGTTTTTTTTCGTTTAAGATATTACTCAAAGTTCGTCGCGAAATTCCTGTAGCTTTTGTAACACGGTCTTGAATTTTTTTAAAATAACCATCATGGTCTCTGTTGAAAACATTGGCTTCATTTAAGAAATAAAGGTACACATTAAATACCATTTGCCGTGCTTGTGAATTAAGCGGTTTTCCACGTTTAAATTTATCCATTTTGGAAGAATTCGTCTGAAAGAAAATGGCATGGGCAGAGTTAGGTATATATTTTTTATGCATGTTTATCTATTTATTTAATTTAAATAAATCTCATTTTTTAAATGTTTTTCTAGTACTTAATATGTATTTAATGTAGGTATTTTATTTTTTTAATATTAAAAAAACGTGAAATATGTTATTTATTTTCCTTTTTTCAAAATATACTATTTAAATCTGAATAAGCTAATTAATGTTGAAATTATATTTACCAAGAAGGGTGTGTAATAGCAGCTCTATATATTTCCACAAATAGAGAACACGTGCAGTCACTACCAATATATAAAGACGACTGACAGACATTTCGCTGACCGGCGACAGCTGCCGAACGCCCGATTTGTTTTCGATTGTGCACACATGATATTGACTCCTATCTCTTTTAAACAAGGTGCAAAATGCAAATGCCTTGTTTAGGGCTCTTACGATTCCATGATTCGAGTGTTTCCGGGAATACGACAATTAGCGAAGATCTGCATGTGCATTATTAATTTGGGAGTACTGTACTTACAACTAGGTTTTCTAACAAAAGCACAAAGTCTAGATATTTTTCCTAACGCGACATTATCCAATACCATATTTTAAACAATAAAGTGTCCGTTGCAAGATTAATTTAAATCTATAGATTTAATTTAACACGGCGCCTATTCAACGCACTTGTACGAAATTATCACAGCCACAATTATGAAATGGAACAACAAACACGCAAACCCAAGATAACACATAAATTATTCAAATAACTGATAGCTAGCCTATGAAATTAATTTAAAATAATACCAACAACCAATGAATAAAACTTCCAATTCTGTGATGGCTTGTTTGACAGTTGTCAAAAGATAACTTTTTTCAAGTACCATAATACAAACTGGACTCTTACTATAGAGGCCAGTGTTATTTAGTAGTGACAAACAACATTATTTAAAGATAAAGCATTTTAAAGACCATTAATTGATAAAACAAATATAAAAGCACTGTTTTATTTTTTCTTAAAACAAAATATAACCTAAAATTTCGTTCAAAATGTTAACGCCATCTATTGAACTTGAAGGTAATTAGGTAGTGACTAAATATTTTCGGAAATAATAAACAAATGCCGACTCTTCAATTGCCTACTGATCTGTCACTTATACGACAGTGTCCCCCCCCTTGCAAATAGCTTTTGTTATTTCTTTTCTCGTGTTGTGTATGATATTGTGTTTAAATTACTGAGTTTGAGATAGAGACTCCATATACATAGTGACAATCAGAAATATTTTGTGAGACAGAGACTTGTACCAATTGTGGCAATTTTGAAGTTATTGTGAGATAGAGACTTGGATTATATATCACTGTACAGCCGAATTCATAGCCATAAACTAGTGTTACACATTATGTGTAATACATGATTAATACGCAATATCATAGTTATGTACTATTTAAAAAAAAATGTATATAAATATTTCGATTTTCGAAGTTCATCCACCCATTTCAATTAAACTCGGCAAATTAGGTAAATCATTGTTGATTTTTCTGAAAGTATATATTAATGTCCACATAAATCTGTAGTTTTCATCTTAGCACAACAAAATTTGTAGTGATACTAAGTTCCATAGTCACTTGAACATTACTCTTTTGATGGAAATTAAGTACAAATAAAAACCTGGTAGCGTCATATGTGTGTTCTGATATCTGCGCGCAAAAACTAATCATTATTTATACTTCACCTATTTTTTCAGTTAGACGTAAATTGTCCTCACGTAACACATGGAGAGGTGATTACAGACAGAAAGAGTTCCTTTCAAGGACATGCAGCGGAAGTACACTGCATTGAAGATGTCAAGTAAGTATACTTAAGCCTAATGGTTAAGACATTGGCCTCGTCGCTTGCAGAACCGACAATAGATGGGTTTGGAAGGCTCTCGAGTGGCGACCACGAGCTGGAAAACACAGGACGTCTCCCACAAGATCGACTGACAACCTGATTAATGTAGCAGATGGTGCGTTGGTTGCAAACCGCTCAAAATCGGTCACTGGGGAAGTTCTTGGGTGAGGCAGTGGACGTTTTAAGGCTGATGATGATGATGATGAGTGCTCGAAATTGTACCCAGGATTCATTGGTTAATAAAATTCACGGTCTGCTCAGCTCCACTCCGCTCCAGTGGATATGCCCGCTAAGGCTATTATGCTACTGCCATTTCTAACTATGATATTTTTTTTCCAGCGCTGTTCTAACTAAATTAAAACTGAACAGGAAAATATTGAATGCCAAACACAACATGTACGCCTATAGAATAGAACGGAAGACTTCCAAAGGCACCAGTATAATACAAGATTGTGACGATGATGGTGAAGCTCATGCCGGGGGCAGAATGTTGCATTTGTTGCAGATATTAGATCATAAAAATACATTGGTTGTTGTTTCAAGATGGTGAGTACATATATAGGTATATCCACATTTCTTGATTTTTTAAACAAACCTTACCTGCATATAGTTTGCAATTTGAAAGGAGGGAAAGCTAGTTTCAATTGCCTTGGTCTTTACTCTGAGTTTACTTATTGCTTGAGAACTTGGCATTACCTGTAACTTGTCACCTCCATAGGGTATTCTACTCTGTTTGAAATAAAAGTTTTAAATGTTGAGTACCTAATAAAAAGTTCCATAAACAAATTTTATGGCAAAATAATTATGCTTTACATGAAAATTTAAACGACTGTCTACCATGTTCATTACATTATACCGACGCAGACCAATCGTATTGGTGTATCTCTGCATCAAAAACAGTGTCGACAATGCCATCTATGCTGGCTGTAAGGCAACATAACTACTATTTACATTCGGTGTGCACTAGGTGGCCATACTTTCTATCCGCATTTTTTCCGCCACAAGACAGTTTCAGAGACAGGACTGACAGATGACTACGAATGGGCAAATATTATGGGTATGTTCCGATATACACTGCGAGCACTATTCAGTGCTTTTACCGGGGAAAAAATCGTTCCGTTATGACTGACGGTATACTGCCGCTGTATCCTTGGGATATATGTGACGTCTTAAATCTGCTCTCAGTACTATGATCACGTGATCAGCCATAGACTCTTGCCATCAGGCTACCGCTAGCAAAATGACTTATGATGAAGACATTTGTTATTGAATACGTAAAAGTAACTTATTGTTCCATTCTCAATTTCAGGTATGGTGGTATCCAACTTGGTCCAGACAGATTTCGTCACATAAACAATACAGCAAGCAGGCCTGTTGACGAAATGACGACTAGCTTATTGTATTGCAAATAAACGAATTTTATATTCCTTACTTCAGCTCTATTCTTTTCTTTACGGCTTTATGCATGAAATGGAACCTGGAGCTTGTCGGTTGAGGTCATAAAAAATAAATGATTTGACCCCCTCAGTAATGACGTCATGACTCATATTCCATACAACTTTGTATGGAACTTGATTAACGTTTTGATGTTTCTAAAAAATACAATGATATGACATAGCAGCCATCTATCCTATTCCCATGGAGAATAAAGACCAGGAGAGGCGCGGATACAAGCGCAGGCAACGGGGACAGTTGCCCCCTCCAGACGCGATTGAATGACCTTTTTGTGGGAATTTGAGAATTTTAATAATAATAATAATATCTTGGGACAACTCACACAACGCTATCTGATCCCAAACTAAACAAAGCTTGTATTATGAAAACCAGACAACTACAACAATATTAAAGATAATAACACTCAGACACAATAAACCATTGTGCTCATCACACAAAGTTTTGTCCTGGGTGGGGCTCGAACCCACGACCTCTTGCGTAGCAGTCGGATACACTCCCACCGCGCCACAGAGGCAGTTTTAGATTTTGGCACTGGATTTGTGTGTTATGTCAGGCAATTGCCCCCTCGGTGGTGGTGGATATGGTGTACCGGTGTTGAATTAAATGCACCCCGCCCCCAGTCAAGCGAGCAACTCACACTTGGCCGGTTGGAACAAAGTTCTGGATTCGCGCCTGGACCAGGAGAACAATCTCTATATGAAGTGTACTTCTGGCGCTACATAGCAATAGGGTAAAAGTTATTTCTAGCCGAGCTGGACAATTTTTCAACTTATCGCCCAAATGAGCGCCCTGTACATGTCAAGTTTGGAACACGGGAAACATCCCTCACAAGTCAAAGTACTTTATTCACTTAGGCACAGTTAATATAATACTATACTAGTAACTTAGGTTACAAATGCAACGCTTATGAACGTCAGACAAAATTTGTAATAGAATAATTCTACATTTAATGCCAAGTTCGCAAGAGTAAAGCCGTGAAAAAAGAACTTGGCAATGAAACTCTAGACACCTTTTTTTAAATGCCAATTTTACAATATATTTGTATAAATACAGTTATGCCAGTAAGGTGCTGCAACCATTACACCATGAAACTCGCGCAAGCTATAACCATAATACGTAAAGTAGGTATAATCAAATTTTAAATTAATTACCCTCCTAGGGTGTGGCTTCCCATCCACACAACCCAGATTCGATAATTATAAGAAAAACTACTTAATAAACAAATATTTGAACCACTAATTAAAACATAATAAACCTATGAAATGATAATGACAAGGTCGACAAGTCGCCCCAAGTAGCACCCGTTCACGTGTTTGACGCATGGGTCAGCCATCATCCTCTTCGCCATATTAAAGGGAAGGAAATTTTATATTAATATGCTCTTTGGCCACCACAAGCAATGACTTTTTAGTGAGCATGACGATCCCTAACATTACAGTAGGAAACGTAATTTTACCGGATTAAAGTTGGCGAAAAGTGGTTGCGCAGATGCATTTTTAGTAGTAAATGGTGACAGGAAGCGGGTGGCGGGGGCGGTGACTATTCCAGGAGAATTAGAGATGCGATTACATAATATTACTAACTACTGTTTTTTTGTGTTTTTCTCGTAAAGAAATTGTTTTTTAAACTTTTTCTTTAGTATTTACTGTAACTATTTAACTTTTATAAACTCATATATAAAGTAAAGTATTTTTATATTCTTGAATTTAAATTTTGTTAGTATTTTTAATCGATCAAACAAAATTAATCGTTTTCGTAAGTAATTCGGTCAAGTTACGTTGATCTAACTGTACATCATCATCATCTATAAACCATAAATAATTTAATGAAGTACGATCGCTAGTTACCGTACTGTGAATATACAATGCAAACAACATTTTAATATTTAACACAAATATTCTATACATTATTCTGCATTCTTATGATTACATCATTCTAGTAAACAGGTAGGTACTTCTGTGTAATACTATTGACACCTTTTTACGAATCAATTTATTATACGAGGTATTTTTTTTTTTGCGAAATTGCGAAACGGACGTGAGTACGCGAATTCTTGGAAGAGTAGATAAGTAGTTGATAAATTAAGCTGTCTTTGACATAATTGTTAACATAATAGATGTAATTATTATATTAATTTGATAATTGACTTAATATTCTAATTGTTACTGACATTTTGATTGTGTTAAACCATTAATTTTTATATTCTAAATTTATATTTGCATGCCGTCATTGGTCCTAATATACTTAGCAGTAGGTACCCATACAATATGTAACATCTTTTAGTAAATCCAGACACAATATTAAGTTAATTTATTTTGTGCAAGATATGTCGGACACATAGTAAATGGAAACAAAAAACACGGCAGGTTTTTTTATTTTTGTGGCCGGTCTTAACCTCTCAAGTGTGTAAGATCGAAAACATACATATCCAGACAATAACTTACTTTAATAACAAATTACAGTTCCTTCTGGAGGTTCACTTTTTTTTTATTAGTCTGACAATACATTTTTATTTTTTTTAATCTATAAATAATTTAGGAACTTTTGAACAATACATTCATGCCAGTTCCATCGTAACCTAATCTAGATTAAATAACATAGTTTACACTTAGTTTATCACTGTTATACTAATAGTTAGCTAATGTATATAACATTTTAGCCTCGCGAGACATAGGTTGCGTTAAAAGGTAGGGGAAGGTCGGGTAGCCACGGACACATAAGCAAAACTCCAAAATAATATGAAATTAATAGAATTAGACTAAAAATTTGAACGTAAACAATAATTCTAACATATTTAAAATAGTTTTATTAACATAACAGTCCAATAATTTCACAAACTTAGCTTATATCAAGTCTTACAATTAGCCTTAAATTTTCGTCAAAAAAATTTTGGCGGGTAGCACCGGACACACCTTTTAATTATGACCAAGTCTTTCTTTTGCAGTGCATACGTCGCAATAATAGCGCTCCATCGATGTATACAGTCTTCGTGCGCCCAGTATTTACATTTTACGCACAGTATCCAGTCTTCATCAAAGGTTCAACAATATCTGGATATTTTTTCGACAAACTGTGAAAAAAATATTTGCCAGCCATTTTCTTTTCGTTCTCAAACCTATGCGGAATTTTTAATTTTTCAGCGCATTAAATAGCTAATTATAAAAATTCAACTCGAGTTAGTGGCATCAAGCGATTATCGAAATCCTTAATAATATGATTATATAAGATCTGTGAATGTTTTTCTCTAAATGTGTTATCAAATCTCCCCAGTTTAGGTTGTAGTTTTACCTCTTGTCCACTATTGATAGCTTTCAGCCTGTCCTGATTTATCAGGCAGCTTCTGGGCACTCTGTATTTATCAGGCAGCAAAAAAAAGGAAATATCGATAAGAGAAGCCTCTTATCGATATTTCCTTTTTTCTGACGCATAAAATCGGCTGTTTCATTAGATTTATGTCCCAATCACCCCTTCTTGTAACTTTTCCCTTAAATTTCGGCATTTCCAAGTGACCTGAAAATCAAAAAAATATTTTATATACATACCATAGCGTCTTATACCCACTTAGCTGTAAAAAATAACTTTTAAACAAGTTACATTCACTCATACTCTTCTCAGAAAGCGTGGCCGAGGCTACCCGACAAACGTGTGGCCGTGGGTACCCGGTCGTCTCGATCTTCAAATATATTTTTTTTAAAAAACATCTTCTACGCTACCGAAATTATCTAACCTGGCACAGTTATTATTATTTATGTAAAAAATCTTCATCAAACATTCAAACCGCTGGCACTTGTTATTCGCCCATGTTCACCACACCGCTGTTTTTAATATTCGGTCACGCGGCGCTGCGAACGTTTTCAAGTGTGCAAAGTTTATCTATGGTGCGTAGGAGCTTGGTACTCATAGTGGCCGAGGATACCTGCCGGCCGGGGCTACCCGACCTTCCCCTAATTAAATATTCCTAAATCTATTTTATTAATATTCAATTCTTTTACAATGGTACTTCTTATTGATTCGACACATTCCACTAAGAGGTGTTGCACATCTTCCACTTTTCCACAGACTGCAGAAATAAACGAGTCCACTTTTTTCATTGTCTGGCAATACTGCATTGAATAAATGCCAAAATTGCCAAATCGTTTAGACAGTTTTAGCATTACCAAAACAGAAGTGAAACAGAGTGGACGTGGACACCAGTGGACACGATTGTTTTAAAGAGTTAAAAACCAGTTTGTTAATAAATTCTGTGTGAATAAAGTGAATTTCGACATTAATTTGCAATGGATAATGACAATTTAACAAAACAGGTACGTTATTTTGTTAGTGATTGCTTCTAAATTAACATTTCACGTATTTAATGTTATTAAACCATAGTCGTGGTATTTATTTTTGAACCTACAATAATTCATAGTATTTTAAACTCAATTGTTTTTTTTTATTAGGCATATTGACAATTTAAGAAAACAGGTACATTATTTTGTGAGATATTGCTTCTAAAATAACATATCACGTATTCAAATAAATTAATACAAATACAAATAAATTTTATTCGCAGTAAATAGGGTATACATAAACAGGTGTTGAAGTATAATAATGTTAGTTCAAGCTTATATAACTATTATAAGCATGCAAATCAGTTTTATTATTATTAATGTAGAAAGCAAAGGCCGTACTTCACAAAACACTTTTATTGTCCACACTAAATCACAATAGATCACAATATAGATGTTAACTGTTCGAATATCAAAACTCAACTGACTCACAATTTGAAAATGATTAAACAGCTAAAGTGTCGCCCCTCCATGGACGGTTAAATTTCAAACCGTCAAGATGGCGTGACGACATTGCTGTATCGAACGATGTCTAGTGTTGCCAACCTACAAAATCATTTTATTAACGTCTAAATTGGTTAAATCAAAACAGCGATTATTTTAAAATACTATTATGTTATTGCGAGTACGGACGGCGACAACATCCGGCCTTCCTGCGCACGCATCCGACCCCGGATTGCGTCTCAGTCTGGTGCAGTTGCTGAGAACAAAACACATATCTCTATTTATTTTATTTTGGCGTTTTTGCGTATCAGATGCGAGTGCTGCTTCATCTACTATTCCATCAACGGCCAGTAGTTAAGCAACTATTCGCTGTTGAGAAACTCCGTTTCACACACCATTAGTACCTGGGTTTATATTTATATACATATTGTAACTGTTCCATCAGCGGTCAGTTATTCAGTTCTGTTAAGACTCTGAAACTTCCCCCCAGGCGTCGCCTTTGGCCAACCCTGGTTGCATATCGCTTCAGGTCGTAACCAGTAACTGTAGACAGAATTTATTTTACACGAATAAATTCAGTCAACATAACTTACATTACCCAAGTACCGTAATGTTCGAAGCAAATGTACTAGACAACTAAACAGTCAAGTAATTACTGAACCATAATTGCAAACTATAGGGTCACTTTGGTGAATTTCTCATAAGATTAAATAAATTAAGTACCTGACAACATCTTAGGCCGCATCCAAGTTAGCCTCGTCCAAATCAGCCAATGTGATCCACGGTTTCATGTTTTCGGCGCAAGTAACTCCTTCATAATGTTTACTTGTTCGTTCAGAACCCCGCATATCTGCCACCATATATCTATCATGGCCCAAGACTTTTTTTACCTGAAAAGGACCCTTAAACAAAGGCAAGAGTTTGGTGCTTTGACCTTCATTTGATTGACTAGGGATTTTGATCACCACTAGGTCATTGACATCATAAATTCGAGCAGGTTTCCTTTTACTATCGAACTATTTCTTTTGTTTCTCTGCACTCGCCTGAATTCGATTACAGACATTTTTCCTTAGCAAAGTAATGTCCAGAGGTAGTTCATCGTGTTCCTCTGCTATTTTGTCAGAGTCAGTTTTAAGTCGATATCCAAAAAAGACCTCACTAGGTATAGCTAAGGTACTCTTATTTATCGTACTATTTATCCCTTGTTGGATGGTAGTAATATGTGCGTCCCATTTATTATAGTCTTTATTGGCACCCATAGTTCGTAATGCATCAAGTATGGTGCGATTAAACCGCTCTACTTGGCCATTTGAACGTGGAACTGCGGTTGCTATGACATGTCGTTGTACATTTTTGTCATTACAGTATTTTTCGAATAATTTAGATGTAAACGAACTTCCCGCGTCACAAATAAGGCGTTTAGGATTACCAAATACTTTGAATATTTTATCGAGTTCATTAATAACAACTTGGCTCTTTGTATTGCGTACAGGGGATATAAATACGAATTTGGTAAACGAGTCAACAGTTACCAACAAAGTATTTCCAAGGGTTGTCTTCACAAAGGGCCCTAAATGGTCAATATGCAATGTATGAAAGGGCCTGGCATATTTAGGTATTGGAAACAATAGGCCCTCTTTTTTACCCTGGGTATTCTTTGCGTATATACAATTTAAGCAATTTTTAATATATTTTGATACTACTTTTTTCATCTTTGGAAACCAATAAAATGCTCTAATTCTTTCAATTGACTTGTCTACGGCGAAATGGCCTATATCATCATGATTTAATCTAATCACCTGCCAAACACACTTTTTTGGGACGACCCACCGCCTACCATATTCTGTTCGACGATATACTTTATTACCGAGTAATTCATACTCCTTGAATATTTTTCTATTGAGCTCGGCCTGACCTGATTCTAGTAACTCTCTAATTGCACAAATACTAGGGTCCTGCAATTGCACTGACAGCAGCCAATCGCCTTCAGTTATAACTGAAACACTTTCACTAGACTTAGGGACCGAACTATCATTAATCGGATTCCTACATAAGGCGTCAACATGTTGCATCTGAGTACCGGGTTTATGAGCAATATCGAAAGTGAACTCTTGTGTTAGTAATACCCATCTACCTACCCTAGAATTTATTTCCTGTTTATTCATTGTATATTTGACGGCGTTACAATCTGTATAAATTTTAAACATAGTACCTAGTAAATAATGACGAAACTTTTGTAAGCCCACCACGATAGCTAAAAATTCTAATTCAAATGAATGATACCGTTTCTCCTCATGACTAGTTTGTCGACTGTAAAAGTGGATTGGCTTCTCGCCATTATCAGTAACTTGTGTTAAAATACAACCTAAACCTTCACGACTGGCATCCGTATACAAAATGATGGGTAGTTTAGGATCGAAGATTGTTAACAAAGCATTATTGGACAATTCGTGTTTTAATTGGTTGACTGCTTGAATTTGTTCTAGATTCCAAATCCAAGCACAGTCCTTCTTCAAAAGCTTTGTTAATGGCCTGGCTAGAATAGCACAATTTTTAATAAATTTTCGAAAATACATAATTAGTCCTAGAAATTGTCTAACCTGATGCACATTTTTGGGTTCAGGGTATTCCTCTACGGCTTGCAACTTCCTTTTGCCAGGACGAATACCATCCTCAGAAATATCATATCCCAGGAAACTAACAGAGCCTTTAAAAAAATTACATTTCTTTAAATTAATTGTCAACCCATTATTTTGTAGTACTTCTAATACTTCTTCTAATTGCTTAATATTTTCATCCAAAGAGAGGGTAGCTATTAATAAATCATCCATATAACAGATAACTTTTCCAAAACGAAGTTTTCCTAGAACGGTATTCATGAGCCTTTGAAAGACTGATGGTGCATTGCAAAGCCCGAATGGCATCCTTTTAAATTCAAAATGACCATCAGGGGTTACGAAAGCAGTTTTAGGAATGGAATTCTTACCAACCTTTACTTGATAGTACCCACATTTTAAATCAAGTGATGTATAGTATTTGCATCCTCTTAATTTATCTATAAGATCTTCTACAACAGGCATTGCATATTTTTCTTTGACCGTAACTTTGTTAAGAGACCTGTAATCTATACACATACGGTGTTCACCAGAAGGTTTATTAACTAAGATCACTGGACTAGCATAGGCTGAATTGCTTTCCTGTATAATATCATGTTTTAATAGGTCATCAATGATCTCACGGGTGGCTACTTTCTCAGATTCTGACATACGATATGGTCTGTGACAAACAGGTTTATTAGTTAATAATTCAATATCTAATTCGATACAAGATGTTTGTCCTAGCGTATACAAATCATTTGATACAACTCGAGGAAATTTTGAAAATATTTCTTTTATTAAAGTTTCATAATTGTTGAAATCTGATTCCAATACGTGCGGTTCATTGCTCACAGCCCGAAATGATAAATTATCTCCTATACGTAAATACATGATCCGATTGTTCTCAGTAAAATTCCTACCTATCAGAATAGGGCAACCTGATAGTTCATCAAAAATATAGAAAACAGTATTAAGCTCGGCTGTATCTACCATCAAGTGTGCTTCTATACCATGCGTAACTTGCGAACAAGAATCTACTTTAAAACCCGTCAACATAATTGGTGCATTTAATCGAAACAAATTGAGTTTTAATTCCCGCGCTAGAGTACTTGTAATAAGCGAACAACTACTTCCCATATCAATGAAAGCCTTTCGTTCATATCCATTTATCTTAAAATTCTTATAAAATTTATCCTTAGAATTTGGCATCGTAATCAACTTAACCTCAATATCTTTTTCGACTTTACCTTTAATCTTAGATCTACATGCAAGTTCTAAATGACCAAATCGATTACATGAACTACATTTAACACTATCCTTATGATTGCAGTTAGTCTTTTTATGACTTGGTTCGCCACATCGAAATCATGTAACGTTGGTATTAGCATTTGAAAAACTATTCATTGAATAAGAACTTAGGGGAACTTCAGACTTTTTATCTAAATTATAGGAGGGTAATCGAGTGCTGTTTTTACTCTGAGAACTGTTTGATTTATGAATACCTATGTTTTTGTTCAGGTTCAGAATAAACTTTACCATGTAAAAATGATGCCAAGTCATCACAGTATTTAAAGTTACCAGCTTCGGCAGCTGTGGCTATATTTTTATCCCCAATAGAGCCTACAATGATCGAGATAATGTCTTGATCAGATATTGATAACCTCAGTTTATCAATCCTACCTCTTTGTAAAAAGTTCTCTAAGTAGACTATACATATTACGTTTAGTTTGGAATGTATCTATGAGTGTGTTTCGCCAGTCTTTCCATGTCCAAACTGTCCATCGAGTTTGATTTTTCTGAAGCGAGTCATACCAGGTTTTTGCGGTATTACGTAATTTTTGTAATGCTTGGTATTTTAAAACACGATCAGACCATTCAAAACCATGTCCATTGGCTTCCACTACATTAACCCACATTTGAATATCATCCACCAATGGATCAAACTCGGGAATTATAGATGACAAAATAACATTTTGGCTTACTGCGGGAGACGCACGCCTGGTGCGTCTCACTTGCCTTCTATGCCTCTGTCCATCCGAGCTGGAAGATGATGACGACTATGTCGAGGATGACGAAGAGCTAGAAATGGAACTTCTACGCTTGCTTCGTTTGGCTCGAATTCTCTTTCGGCTTCGCGGCATACTTTGGCGTATCTTTTACCACTTCTGATGTAGAAAGCAAAGGCCGTACTTCACAAAACACTTTTATTGTCCACACTAAATCACAATAGATCACAATATAGATGTTAACTGTTCGAATATCAAAACTCAACTGACTCACAATTTGAAAATGATTAAACAGCTAAAGTGTCGCCCCTCCATGGACGGTTAAATTTCAAACCGTCAAGATGGCGTGACGACATTGCTGTATCGAACGATGTCTAGTGTTGCCAACCTACAAAATCATTTTATTAACGTCTAAATTGTATAAATCAAAACAGCGATTATTTTAAAATACTATTATGTTATTGCGAGTACGGACGACGACAACATTATGTAAATAATTACATTAGTATATCTCTAATAACATTACAATACATTAATATGTTGATAGACACATTATAGATTTTCTTAATATTGTATATAAAAAACAATATATATATATATTTATTTTTAATGGATTAAATTCAATATTATTAATTAATGGAAAAATTTAATATTATTAATTACATTAGCTAATCTTCAATCAAATAACAATACATTAATAGACACATTATACCTCTACGCAACATTATTTAAAATTTAGATTTTTTTAATGGAATAAAATGTTTTTTCTAAGAGCCATTTTTTTAATAAATTGGTAAACCTGCTCAGTGGTAGCTGTTTTATTTCTTCAGGAATCTTATTATATTATATTTTTTTGCACATTATGTAGCAATTGTTTTTATTTTTTTCGGTTTTAGGGACTACATCAACTATCAATCTATTTGGGTTTCTGATATTATTACGTTTAATAACATCTTTAGCTTGTATAAAGAGACTAGAGTTCTTCTTCACAAATTTTCCCACTTCTAGTATATAAAGACAAGGCAAAGGTAATACATTTAGTGCTTTAAAATAAGAGCGACAAGATATATCAGGAGCAATACCGACTATAGATCGTATGCAGCGTTTTTGAGCTATAAATACCTGGTGTATATTTGTTCCATTACCCCAGATCAGTATGCCATATCTAAGCACTGATTCAACATATGCGTAATATGCTGTTAAAGCTGTATTCTTGTTAGTAACTTGTGTCAATTTGTTTAGCGCAAAAGAAAATCTATTATTCTTTCCACATACATTCTCAATATGTTCCTCCCATTTAAAATTTGTATCCACAATAAATCCTAAGAAGGTAATACTATTTGAATTCTTCAGAGTTAGTCCATCGTAAAATATGTCAATATTTTGATTTTTATAATTATTAAAATTCATTAAATTAGTTTTAGATAAATTATTTTTTTAAATTATTATTATTTAACCATTGTATAATAATTGACAGAGTTTTACTAATATCAAGTTTATGTTGCTCTAATGTCATGTTTTTATTCGATGATATAATAACTGAAATGTCGTCTGCGAATAGAATTGTTTTATGTTCAGTAACCTCGGGTAAGTCATTAACATAATATAAGAAACAGTAATGGACCCAATACGCTACCTTGTGGTACTCCAAATACATTGCTCTTGTAATTTGATTTATGAATTTGCTTTGTGTTTGAATTTAGTATTGTACGCACTGATATCTATTTTTTAAGTATGTTTCCAACCATTTTAGTGCTAACCCCCTAATTCCATTGTGCTCTAGCTTTTTTAACAGTTGATGATGTGCCACATAATCAAAAGCCTTCGACATGTCCAAAAATAAGGCTGTAGTATGTTTTTTTATCATTTATATTCCATAATATATCGTTTACTAAATTAAACGCCGCGTGTGTAGTTGATTTATCTTTTTGAAATCCATACTGATTTTGTTTTATTATATTATTTTTATTAAAGAATGAAACTAACTTGTCGTGCATCACTTTCTCAAAGATTTTTGAGAATATTGATAATAGCGTTACAGGTCGATAATTACATATATCTTGTTTTCCCCCTTTTTGTAAACAGGTTTGACAATTGCATATTTAAGTTTTTGTGGGAATGTACTAGTTTCCAAAGAAAGATTTACAAGAAATACGAGTATTGGACATAGCTCATTTTTGCACAGTTTAATAATTTTTGTATTTATGGAGTCGTATCCTTCTGATGTAGTATTAGATAATAAAGTTATTATTTTTGTGATGTATATTTCATCGACCGGTATAAGGAATATAGAATTTACTTGACGGGCTTTACAATTAGTTAAAGTAACATCATGATACAATAAGTTGGTAGTAGATATGAAATGATCGTTAAAGGCTTCTGAAATTTCTGACGGATCAGTAATTATCGAATCCTTCACGTTCATTTTTGGTATGTTATTATTATACGGTGAATCCATCGTTTCATCTTTAATAATTTTCCATGTTGCTTTACATTTATTTTTACTATTCAATATGAACTTTTGGTTACTTTGTTTCTTAGCGCACACAATACATTTTCTTAATAGTTTGGTGTAATTTAAATATTTATATTTGTCATTGGCGGTTTTTGTAGAATAGTATGCAAAGCGCAGATCTCTTTATTTCTGCAACCTATTTTTAGACCTTTTGATAGCCATCTTAATTGTCTTGAAGCATTTATTTTTATTTTATTAATTGGGAAACAGAGCTTATAAAGAAGACAAAAATAGGAATGAAATTCATCAAAAGCTAAATTTAGATCAGTTTGAGATTCCAGATTTAAGTAACATAAGCTTGGTAGGTATAATTTAAATTTTTCAATATTCTCTTTTGAATAGCATTTCCTGAAACTAAATATGTATTTAGGGGTAATATTTCTGTAATTTACGGGGCATCTCAATGATTGAGCAGTTTCATGGTCTGAGAGTCCTAATTGTAATATTGAACTGACTGCATTATCGATGTTGCTTACAATTAAGTCTAGGCATGATTTACCTCTGGTCGGGTCTGTTATGTGCACAGTAAGATTATATTTTGTAAATATATCTACCAAACGCTTAGTATTATTATTCATGTCAAGAATATTGATATTTAGGTCCCCAGCTATAACAATTTTATTTTTGTGATATTTGGTCCTTTCAGTCCAACATGTCAAATTCCCAAAATGTCAAGCGGTTTCAAAATGTCAAGTTCTCAGAATGTCAACTTCCCAGAATGTCAAGTTCTCAGAATGTCAACTTCCCAGAATGTCAAGTTCACAGAATGTCAATTTCCCGAAAAGTCAAATTCCCAAAATGTCAAGTTTCCAAATATCATGTTGTGTATCAAAATTATGTAAAAAAATAATTATAGACTATGACGTATGTAATCAAAATATTTTTATTAGTGATTAAGTAACATTTGTATGTAATAATCAACATCATTTCAAAATACACATTTTCGGATTCAAAATAAAGTCAAACAATAAAGGTATACATAATTTACTGTGTAACAAAAAAAACATATTTTTTTTATTAATGGTAATAACAATACTCGGCTTCATTTGAATAACCTAAGGCGCAGAAAAATAATTTTTTTTAAAAATCGCTGCAATGTAAGTTCTTTGTTTTCTAATTTAATTAAATACTTTTTGTATTTTTTATCAATAATTAGTTAACATTTGTAGTAATAACAAACTCCACTTTTTTTAAAAGTCTAAATCTATGTCAGAACTAAACGCATTTGTGCACAGTAAAATATTTGTCGCCAATGTCGGTACTTTTGAAATATTATTTTACGAATTACCTTTGTCTCAGTGTAAGCAACGAGGAATTATTCTATACTAATAACTGCAGTCACAAGATATTATTCGTTTTCCTTGTCTGTTTTGTGATTTTCATATTAACTTAGTTTTCGTAAACCTTATAATGAGTGAAGAATTAGAATTTTTGTGTAACCAGAAGGGAAAGCTTACATTGATACGAGATGGGTTTCAATTTTACAAAAATATAACCAATAAAAATGAGAGCACTAATTGGCGTTGTGTTAATAGACGGGATTGTTCTGCATCAATTACTATAGATAAATCCAGGAAAAACGTATTGAGGGAATCGTCTCATACCTGTGAACGAAACAATGTTATACTGGAAGTGAATAAAGTGAAATCAACTTTAAAGAATGCGGTATGCAGAGATTTAGGACCCATACAGAAAATTTGTGAAAAATCTTTAAAAACATTAAGAGAAAAATTCCCCAAGGATGAGGATTTAATACCGACATTTAATTCTATAAAGAATTCTTTGTACAGATTTCGCAAGAAATATCTTAATACAGATTCATTAGTGCACAGCGATACAAGCTCAATAAAAGTACCAGATTTTTTTAAAAATTTTTTAATTGCTGAAGATGGTGAAACAGATAAAATTTTAGTGTTTGCTACCAACACCACGAAGAAGTTTATAAAAAAACCGGGCTCGTACTACGCAGACGGGACATTTAGATCAGCTCCTAAGCCGTTTTACCAGTTTTTTGTCATTCATTTAGACGTCAAATCTGACGAAGAAACAACAAACATGATACCAGTGATTTACGCTCTGTTACCTAACAAATCGGAACACACTTATGTCCGTTTATTTTCAATTATAAAAGACAAACTAGGGGTCAAAATCCGTACTTTTAAATCAGATTACGAAATAGGTATAATGAATGCAGTTTCATTCGTTTTTCCGGAAGCAGAAGTGACTGGATGTTTCCATCATTACAATGATGCCATTTGGAAACAATCAAAAAAGCTCAAATTAAATGCGACTAGCAAAGGACGTAACGTTACACGAATGTGTGCCATTATTCCTTTATTACCAGCAAATGAAATACCAGCTGCTTGGCACTACATTTTGGAAACAAGTTCGAGTTCAGATGAAATGGATAAATTTCGTAAATATTTTGAATCCACATGGTACCAAAGAAATCGCCAGCTGTATTAAGCTGTGCTGGACAGCGCCACCGAACAACAAACCCTTTAGAGGGATGGCACAGGCGATTAAATGGGCGGATACCAAAGAATCCAAATTTTTATTTATTTCTGTTTAAATTAAAAAAAGAAACTAAGTATTGGGATGGTCGATTGAAGGGTTCTCTGTTTAAAAATATAAGAAATAAAAGACGAGTCAGAGACATTCTGTTTGATAAAAAATATAAAAAGTATTTAATTAAATTAGAAAACAAAGAACTTACATTGCAGCGATTTTTAAAAAAAATGATTTTTCTGCGCCTTAGGTTATTCAAATGAAGCCGAGTATTGTTATTACCATTAATAAAAAAATATGTTTTTTTTGTTACACAGTAAATTATGTATACCTTTATTGTTTGACTTTATTTTGAATCCGAAAATGTGTATTTTGAAATGATGTTGATTATTACATACAAATGTTACTTAATCACTAATAAAAAAATATGTTTTTTTTGTTACACAGTAAATTATGTATACCTTTATTGTTTGACTTTATTTTGAATCCGAAAATGTGTATTTTGAAATGATGTTGATTATTACATACAAATGTTACTTAATCACTAATAAAAATATTTTGATTACATACGTCATAGTCTATAATTATTTTTTTACATAATTTTGATACACAACATGATATTTGGAAACTTGACATTTTGGGAATTTGACTTTTCGGGAAATTGATATTCTGTGAACTTGACATTCTGGGAAGTTGACATTCTGAGAACTTGACATTCTGGGAAGTTGACATTCTGAGAACTTGACATTTTGAAACCGCTTGACATTTTGGGAATTTGACATGTTGGACTGAAAGGTATTTGGTTAAGTAGGTACTTGTGCAACATCATATCTAAATTTTCGAAGAAACAATCTAGGTGTAGTCTCTTTTTTTAAGGAAATTCGATATATGCAGATTATTAATATATTATTTGTAATTAAATGTATAGCGCACTGTTCAAAGTGGTGAGCAATTTGAAGATTTTCAAAATAGGTAATTTTTTTGTATGATATTCCTTTCTTGACCATTATACAAACACCGCCCCTTTTACTTTGCCTGCAGTAGTGGGATGCTAATTCGTAGTTTGCAATATTTATATTACTTTGAGTGCCTTCTTTGACAAATGTCTCCGTAAAGTATATAACGTCTGGATTTATTCGACCCCTAATTTCTTTTAGAGTCATCTCTATAACTTCTTTTTTAGATAAGATACCATGTATATTTTGGTGAAGTAAATAAAAGAAATAACTGTGGTTGTTAAAGTAAAAACTGTGTTTCTTGTTGCAGTTCAGTTGCGTTATAAGTCTCTAACCCGCTGTGTATAGTAGCTCCAATGTCTGTTTGTGTAGATTTATCTACCGTGACTATTTTCGTTTGCATTTCATTGTTATAAACCTTAAATTTCAATTGATAGTCTATACGTAGTATTTCCCTTAACCACGACCTACATAAAAAGTAATTAAAATGTGTCCTTTTCGGTATATATCTGTCGAACTCTAAGTCTAGATAATTTACATAGCCAACAAAATGTTATTGAACTATGGTCGTGGTATTTATGTTCGAACCTACAATAATTCAAGGTCTTATAAAAATAATTGTTTTTTTTTATTAGTCATATTGACAATTTAACAAAACAGAGGTACATTATTTTGTGATATTACTTCTAAAATAACATTTCACGTATTTAATGTTTTTGAACTATGGTCGTGGTATTTATTTTTGAACCTACTGTGCGTTTCAAATGAGAAGATAATCGCGACCGCGACAACTTCACTTTGTACTTGTCGAAACTGTACCGCTAGCAGCAATAACTCCCAAGCCGGGTAATGGGACGGACGTATTATTTATTTGCTTTGAACTATGTACCTAAAATTTTTCTTTACTATAATATTAATAGTATTCTTTATTATTTAATAAACACCAAACAAAATAAGTAAATAGGCAAAATATAAGTCTCAGTCAGTCGTGATATTGTTTTAAACTTAAACTTAACTATTTAGTAAATAGTAAAATTCAATGCTTAAATATAGTTCATTAGAGTAGGTAGGTACTTCTGTGTAATACTATTGACACCTTTTTACGAATCAATTTATTGCTGACCTTACGTCATACAATGAAGTTGCAGTCGATATGCGAATCAATATGTCATCATGACGGTTATCAACTCATTGGAAACGTATAGTACAATATATCGTTTATCTTTTAAACTTGACAATTTAAGAAAACAGGTACATTATTTTCTGAGATATTGCTTCTAAAATAACATTTCACGTATTTAATGTTATTGAACTATGGTTGTGGTATTTATTTTTGCGCCCACAATAATTCGTGGTCTTTTAAAATTAATTGTTTTTTTTATTAGGTATAATGGGTAGGATTCGAAGTCGCGGCCTTACGCTTGCAACTGCGATGCATAACTAACAATTAAGTAAGCGGCGATAACAAATATGCTACCGCCGCTTATTTGTTTTACAAATAGACGCGTTTTACCGCATTCTGTTTTAGCAAGAAAAACGCTAGGTAACTGTCATAAATGCACTTAGTTTGAGAGAGACGCTTGAATAGTATTTTACATGAGAGTGGAAGAGAGAACTATATCGCAGTCCCTGCCGTCGCCACGCGGATATTTTACGTGACGTAACATTAGCCTGTGACGCGTTTTGTAACACGTCATTGCAAATAACGGACATGAGTACGCGAATTCTTGGAAGATTAGTATAATGTAGTTGATAAATTAAGCTGTCTTTGACATAATTGTTATTATAATAGATGTATAATAATTTAATATTCCCTTATTAAATACTGCAATCACATATTAGTTTAATAATAATTAATAATTGACTTAATATTCTAATTGTTACTGACATTTTGATTGGATTAAACAATTATTTTTACTTAACTAAGTACTATCATAAAACATTTTTTTTAACTTAAAATATTTAAAATGTATTTTTTTTATCAAAAAGAAAAAAGTTGCATGCCATCATTGGTCATATAGCAGTACCCATACAACATGTAACATCTAAGGGAAATAAATAAATAAATGAAAATGAAACAATGAAATGAAGTAAATCCAAACACAACATTAAGTACCCTATTTATTTTGTGCAAGATATGTCGGACACAGAGTAAATGGAAACAAAAAACATGGCAGGTTTTTTATTTTTGTGGCCGATCTTAACCTCTCAAGTGTGTAAGATCGAAAACATACATATCCATTGAATAAATGCCAAAATTGCCAAATCGTTTAGACAGTTTTATTTAGCATTACCAAAACAGAAGTGAAACAGAGTGGACGTGGACACCAGTGGACACGATTGTTTTAAAGACTTAAAAACCAGTTTGTTAATAAATTCTGTGTGAATAAAGTGAATTTCGACATTAATTTGCAATGGATATTGACAATTTAACAAAACAGGTACGTTATTTTGTTAGTTATTGCTTCTAAATTAACATAAGCGAAAGTACACTGCTTTGAAGATGTCAAGTAAGTATACCTAAGCCTAATTTAAGGTTAAGACATTGGCCTCGTCGCTTGCAGAACCGACAATAGATGGGTTTGGAAGGCTCTCGAGTGGCGACCACGAGCTGGAAAACACAGGACGTCTCCCACAAGATTGACTGACAACCTGATCAATGTAGCAGGGCGCCGTTGGTTGCAAACCGCTCAAAATCGGTCACTGGGGAAGTTCTTGGGAGAGGCTGTGGACGTTTTAAGGCTGATGATGATGATGATAAGTGCTCGAAATTGTACCCAGGATTCATTGGTTAATAAAATTCACAGTCTGCTCAGCTCCACTCCGCTCCAGTGGATATGCCCCCTAAGGCTATTATGCTACTGCCACTTCTAACTATTATATTTTTTTTCCAGCGCTGTTCTAACTAAACTAAAACTTAACAGGAAGATACTGAATGCCAAACACAACATGTACGCTTATCGAATAGAACGGAAGACTTCCAAAAGCACCAACATATTGCAAGATTGTGACGATGACGGTGAAGCTCATGCCGGGGGCAGAATGTTGCATTTGTTGCAGATATTGGATCAAAGAAATACGTTGGTTGTTGTTACAAGATGGTGAGTACATATATATCCACATTTCTTGATTTTTTAAACAAACCTTACCTGCATATAGTTAAAAGGCAATTTGAAAGGAGTGAAAGCTAGTTTTAATTGCCTTGGTCTTTACTCTGAGTTTACTTATTGCTTGAGAACTTGGCATTACCTGTAACTTGTCACCGCCTTAATATTCTACTCTGTTTGAAATAAAAGTTTTAAATGTTGAGTACCTAATAAAAAGTTCCATAAACAAATTTTATGGCAAAATAAATATGCTTTACATGAAAATTTAAACAACTGTCTACCATGTTCATTACATTATACCGACGCAGACCAATCGTATTGGTGTATCTCCGCATCAAAAATACTGTCGACAATGCCATCTATGCTGGCTGTAAGGCAACATAACTACTATTTACATTCGGTGTGCACTAGGTGGCGATACTTTCTATCCGCATTTTTTCCGCCACAGGACAGTTTCAGAGACAGGACTGACAGATGACTACGAATGGACAAATATTATGGGTATGTTCCGATATACACTGCGAGCACTGTTCAGTGCTTTTACTGGGAGAAATTCGTTCCGTTCTGACTGACGGTATACTGCCGCAGTATCCTTGGGATATATGTGACGTCTTAAATCTGCTCTCAGTACTATCTATCACGTGATCAGCCATAGACTCTTGCCATCAGGCTACCGCTAGCAGAATGACTTATGATGAAGACATTTGTTATTGAATACGTAAAAGTAACTTATTGTTCCATTCTCAATTTCAGGTATGGTGGTATCCAACTTGGTCCAGACAGATTTCGTCACATAAACAACGCGGCAAGACAGGCTATACAGCAAGCAGGCCTGTTGAAGAAATGACGACTAGCTTATTGTATTCCTTAATTTTATATTCCTTACTTCAGCTCTATTCTTTTCTTTACGGCTTTATGCATTAAATGGAACCTGGAGCTTGTCGGTTGAGGTCATAAAAAATAAATGATTTGACCCCCTCAGTAATGATGTCATGACTCATATTCCATACAACTTTGTATGGAACTTGATTAAATGTTTCTAAAAAATACAATGATATGACATAGCAGCCATCTATCCTATTCCCATGGAGAATAAAGACCAGGAGAGGCGCGGATACAAGAGCAGGCAACGGGGACAGTTGCCCCCTCCAGACGCGACTGAATGACCTTTTTGGTGGGAATTTAAGAATTTTAATAATCTTATAATATCTTGGGACAACTCACACAACGCTATCTGATCCCAAACTAAGCAAAGCTTGTATTATGAAAACCAGACAACTACAACAATATTATAGATAATAACACCCAGACACAATAAACCATTGTCACAATAAACCATTGTCACACAAAGTTTTATCCTAGGTGGGGATCGAACCCACGACCTCTTGCGTAGCAGTCGGATACACTCCCACCGCGCCACGGAGGCAGTTTTAGATTTTGGCACTGGATTTGTGTGTTATGTCAGGCAATTGCCCCCTCGGTGGTGGTGGATATGGTGTACCGGTGTTGAATTAAATGCACCGCGCCCCCAGTCAAGCGAGCAACTCACACTTGGCCGGTTGGAACAAAGTTCTGGATTCGCGCCTGGACCAGGAGAACAATCTCTATATGAAGTGTCCTTCTGGCGCTACATAGCATAGGGTAAAAGTTATTTCTAGCTGAGCTGGACAATTTTTCAACTTATCTCCCAAATGAGCGCCCTATACACGTCAAGTTTGGAACACGGGAAACATCCCTCACAAGTCAAAGTACTTTATTCACTTAGGCACAGATAATATAATACTATACTAGTAACTTAGGTTACAAATGCAACGCTTATAAACGTCAGACAAAATTTGTAATAGAATAATTCTACATTTAATGCCAAGTTCGCAAGAGTAAAGCCGTGAAAAAAGAACTTGGCAATGAAACTCTAGACACCTTTTTTTAAATGCCAATTTTTACAATATATTTGTATAAATACAGTTATGCCAGTAAGGTACTGCAACCATTACACCATGAAACTCGCGCAAGCTATAACCATAGTACCTAAAGTAGGTTTAATCAAGTTTTAAATTAATTACCCTCCTACGGTGTGGATTCCCTTTCACACAAAACCCAGATTCGATAATTATAATATAAAACTACTTATTATACAAATATTTAAACCACTAATTAAAAAATAATAAACCTATGACATGATAATGACAAGGTCGACAAGTCGCCCCAAGTAGCACCCGTTCACGTATTTGACGCATGGGCAGCCATCATCCTCTTCGCCATATTAAAGGGAAGGAAATTTTATATTAATATGCTCTTTGGCCACCACAAGCAATGACTTTTTAGTGAGCATGACGATCCCTAACATTACAGTAGGAAACGTAACTTTACCGGATTAAAGTTGGCGAAAAGTGGTTGCGCAGATGCATTTTTTAGTAGTAAAAAGGAAGCGGGTGGCGGGGGCGGTAACTAAACCAGGAGAATTAGAGATGCGATTACTTATTATTACTAACTACTGTTTTCTTGTGTTTTTCTCGTAAATAAATTGTTTTTCAAACTTTCTTTAGTATTTACTGTAAGTATTTAACTTTTATGAACTCATACATAAAGTAAAGTATTTTTATATTCCTGAATTCAAATTTTGTTAATATTTTTAATCGACCAAACAAAATTAATCGTTTTCGTAAGTAATCCGGTCAAGTACCGGTAAACCATAAATAATTTAATGAAGTACGATCGCTAGTTACCGTACACAATGAATATACAATGCAAACAACATTTTAATATTTAACACAAATATTCTATACATTATTCTGCATTCTTATAATTACATCATTCAAGTAAACAGGTAGGTACTTCTGTGTAATACTATTGACACCTTTTTACGAATCAATTTATTATATGAGATATTTTTTTTTGCGAAATTGCGAAACGGACACGAGTACCTACGCGAATTCTTGGAAGAGTAGTTTATGTAGTTGATAAATTAAGCTGTCTTTGACATAATTGTTAACATAATAGATGTAATTATTAAATTAATTTAATATTTTCTTATTAAATACTGCAATCACATATTAGTATTAGAATTAGAATATTATTTGACATAATATTCTAATTGTTACTGACATTTTGATTGTATTAAACCATTAATTTTTATATTCTAAATTTGTATTTGCATGCCGTCATTGGTCCTAATATAGCAGTACCCATACGATATGTAACATCTTTTATACCTATATTATGCAAATAAATAAATGAAAATGAAAATGAAAAAATGAACTTAAGTAAATCCAGACACAACATTAAGTACCCTATTTATTTTGTGCAAGATATGTCGGACACAGAGTAAATGGGAACAAAAAACATGGCAGGTTTTCTTATTTTTGTGGCCGGTCTTAACCTCTCAAGTGTGTAAGATCGAAAACATACATATTCAGACAATTACTTACTTTAATAACAAATTACAGTTCCTTCTGGAGGTTCACTTTTTTTTTATTAGTCTGACAATACTAATTTTTTTTTTAATTTTTTTTAAATCTTTTTATAGTATAGAAACTTTTGAACAATACATTCATGCCAGTTCCATCGTAACCTAATCTAGATTATATAACATAGTTTACACTTAGTTTATCACTGTTATACTAATAGTTAGCTAATGTATATAACATTTTAGCCTCGCGAGACATAGGTTGCGTTAAAAGGTAATTAAATATTCCTAAATCTATTTTAATAATATTCAATTCTTTTACAATGTTACTTCATATTGATTCGTTTCTGACACATTCCACTAAGAGGTGTTGCACATCTTCAACTTTTCCACAGACTGCACAATTAGGCGAGTCCAGTTTTTTCATTGTCTGGCAATACTGCATTGAATAAATGCCAAAATTGCCAAATCGTTTAGACAGTTTTAGCCAGTTTAGGTATATAATCTATGGTTTTAGCATTACCAAAACAGAGGTGAACCAGAGTGGACGTGGACACCAGTGAACACGATTTTTTTAAAGAGTTAAAAACCAGTTTGTAATAAAGTGAATTTCGACATTAATTTGCAATGGATATTGACAATTTAACAAAGCAGGTACGTTATTTTGTTAGTTCAAGGCTCATACAAGCGCCAACGCATGGATGATACGCAGTCACCCAGGGGAGAGTCCAAACGCGCGAAACCGGAAAGGAAACCGAAGCGAGAGGAGAGCTACGCAGATGCAGCGCAGCTGCACCTAAGAGTAGCGATCTGCACAGTCCCATCAGTAAACCACTCCACGGAAAAAGCCGAGCAGCTCAGGAAGGACATAATGCACAAAATTGTCGAATACTCGCTAGCAGCTCCCGACAATGCTGTGATACCACAATTCCGCGGTCGACCCTTCCATATGGACGGAGTTTTAGCTATGTGGTGCGAGGACGAAGATACCCTGAGCTGGCTAAAAAACACCGTGCCAACGATGACTTCGCCGGTATCATCAACCACTCTGACCGTCATCCGGCCGTCAGACATAACAAAAAGAATCAGAGCGAGTCTCATACTTCACAGCATCATCACCGAGTCGGGCAAGTTGTTTAAGCTTATGCGGATCCAAAACCCAAGCTATAACATCGATGCCTGGCACCTGTACAACTTTACGGTAGATGATATAAAAGAGGACCCAACATCGGCAGAAAAACTCGTCTACCTGACCTTGGGTATACCTGAAGACCAAAAGCCAACTATCCTGGCACGTGGACGACGCGTAGCTCACATTGCGGGCAGCAGCTACATCCGGTTCCTCGATGACGAACCGGAATCAAATACCGCAAAGCCAGGAGAGGAAACCAAACAAGCAAGAACAAAACTAACAGAAACAACACCGGAGACTGCCACATCAGCTCCCCCTAGGGGTCAGAGCAAGATGGAGCAGAAGCCGGCGCTGCAGGACCAGGGAGCAACGAGTGACATAAATATTTCATTAACGTATATTATTAAATGGTTGACATTACATAATTTAAATATTAATTTCGAAAAAACAAAAATCATTAACTTTAAACAAAGGCAATTTTCAAATAGTAATAACTCAATCAATGTCAACTATATGGGTAAAAAGATTGAAGAGAATCTAACAACTAAATTTCTGGGAATACACCTTGACCAAAAAATGAACTGGAAAACTCATATTGAATATGTCTGTAAAAAAGTTAGTCAGCTGGCATATGGGCTCTATAACCTAAAAAATATAACAAACAGAGACGCACTTATAATAGCCTATCATGGGCATATTTCCTCTACACTGCGTTATGGAATTATTTTTTGGGGAAACTCAACTGACTGGCTCCTCGCGTTCAGAGCCCAAAAGAATTATGTTCGACATAAAAGCAAGACAATCGTGTAAACCATATTTTAAAAAATATAATTTAATGAGCTTTCCCAGCTTATACATTTACGAATGTGCCTTATTTATAAAGCAAAATAAAAACTTATTTGCTGCAAGAGAAAGAAAACGCCACATAGGTAAATTGTGTGTTGTTCAAAGTAGGACCACTTTGATGCATAAGAGCGTATTTTGTAGGGCACCCCTCATTTATAATTATCTGCCTGCATCAATTAGAGAAATTGAAGAAAACTTTAAATTCAAGAAGGAACTAAATGATCTTCTAGTGAATAAATGCTACTACTCACTTCAAGAGTATTTCGAGGATAAGACATAACTGACTTTCTTTAATGCCCAATACTACTCATCTTCACTTAATAATGATATTGTAATTATTTTTCTTTATTTATATATTATAAGATATTGTTTTATTAAAATTTGCACACCACAACGGTAAAAATATGGATTGAACAGTACCTAATGTAACTACTAACACAATATGTAACCATGTTTAGCAAATAAATGAATTGAATTGAAGTGATGAGGATGGCCTCCTCGGAACTCCCTAGTACTGTAGCAATCATACAAACAAACCTCCAGCACAAGCAGATAGCCACGGCCTCACTGCAAAGAGTGCTGGAGGTCAATAAAACGACCGTCGCCCTAATCCAGGAACTCTGGATTAGAAACAATAAAATCTGCGGTCTCAATAACATCGGCGGTAAGATATTTCTAGACATTTCAATAGAAAAACCCAGAACTTGTATCTACATGCCGAAAACCATAGGGTCGACCCTACTAAACCAATTCTGTTCCAGAGACCTCACAACCGTGAGAATAAACACAGAAGGAAAATCACCTTTAATCCTCGCATCAGTGTACATGCTTGGAGATGGCGAGATCCCTCCAAGGGAACTTGCTGACCTGGTACAACACTGCGAGGCAAACAACTGGAATCTGACCATCTCCGCAGACTGCAATGCACATCATCCTCTGTGGGGAAGTAAGGACACAAACAATAGGGGTGAGTTACTTGCCGAATTCCTCTTCAAAACAAACCTATGTATCGCCAACAAAGGTACGGAACCAACCTTCGTTAGCTCTAGGTACTCGTACCAAACTATTATTGACATTACCCTATCATCATATGCTATAGGTGACCACATCAAAGGGTGGCACGTGTCCAATGAACCATCCCTAGCGGACCACCGTCCGCAAAACGGACGTGGCCAGGTACATCAGTTTAACCAACACAAACTTAGGAGACACATACATGACCGACACAACTTTAAATACAGACAACATCGAAAAAAACATACAAGCTCTAACAACCTCTTTAGTTAGCAGCTGTGAAACAGCTTGTCCGGAAGTAACAGTGACATCTCAAATACAAATACAAATACAAATATTTTTATTGAATTAACAAAGTGTTTTACAAATAGAATTTTTGATTAGAGCCTCCTTTTAAGCAAAATAATGCCCGTGTTAGGAGACTCCGCTCTTGCATAACATAAAATGGTGATATATATGAAGTTTAATGTACAAACATAGGTATTATAAATTAAGGTTATTTTATGGTGAGTATGGATAAAAGATTTTATTTGTGTTTTTATTATATTTTAGTGAGTTGTGTGTGTGTGTGTGTGTGTGTGTGTGTGTGTGTGTGTGTGTGTGTTTGTGTGTGTGTGTGTGTGTGTGTGTGTGTGTGTGTGTGTGTGTGTGTGTGTGTGTGTGTGTGTGTGTTGGTGTCAGCTTGATTATTGTAGAAGTAATTCGGTTGCCGTATATGTAAGAGGTTTTAGCCATTGTAATAACATTATTCTACAGTCATGAAGATTTTTGTTGTATATATATATGCCTTTATTTACCCTATTATATAGTTGAGCAGAACGTTTCACGTACTGTCGAGAAGCGAACTTAGAGTCAGTTTGTGGAATTTGTACAACTCTGTCTTTTCGTCTTTTTGCAGTAATGCTAGCATCATAGTGCAGCGTTTTATGTATTTTTAATACTAAGGCATATATATATAATTTTCTGACAGTAAGCACGCCACTAATTTCATATAGCCTATCAGTAGAGAATCTTATTCTTTTAAAATACATTATTTTCAATAGGGCTCGTTGTCCGCGTTCGACATGTATGAATTGAGATTTTGCTGCACCACCCCATATAGAAATGCAATAAACTAGTACTGATTGTGCCAGGGCAATATAGATTTCATTTAATACATTTCTGGGGTTGTTATCTGTTTTGTCAATGTTAGTTGGTACTACGTATCTCAATGTTTTGAAAATCCAACTTAATTTTCGAATTCTACTGGTGACATGTTCAAGATGTTTGTACCAAGATAAATGTTGATCAACTATAACACCTAAGTATTTTGTATGGGTGACTTTAGTAATCATAAGACATCTACAGCTATTTTCAATTTTACACGAATGTACTTTGATGTTAAAGTTTTCATTTGGTTGTAATTGTTTGGTCTTACTAAAGCATATGAAGTTTGTTTTAGTTGTGTTCAAAGTAAGCAAATTATCTCTGAGCCAATTAGCTATTTGGACCATGGCTTTCTCAGTGTAAGCCTTAACAACCTCCCAGTTATTTCCATAGACGGTAACTGCTGTATCGTCTGCATAAGAGATAATCTTAGCATTCTTAGAGGTGAGACTGCATAGGTCATTGATGTATACCAGGAATAAAGTAGGTCCCAGCACGCTCCCTTGCGGGACGCCGTAGGAGACACACACTTCATCACTGGTATACTGACCTATCTTAACCTTCTGTTTCCTATTTGACAAGTAGTCTTTTAAGAGGTTGAGAGGTATTCCCCTAATTCCAATACTCTCCAATTTGGACACTAGGGCTGGAATACAGACGGTGTCAAAGGCTTTTTTTAGGTCAATAAAGACAGTAAGACATCTATTTGACTGGTCAACTTTATCTGTTACTAAAGAACTGAGAGTAGAGATTGCATCTTCTGTGGACACTCCACGTCTAAAACCAAATTGTGAAGATGATATAACGTTAAATTTGTTAAGATAGTTTATGCTCATAAACTATCTTAACAAATTTGAGCCTATTATTCAATAGTTTTTCAAGTACTTTAGATATGGATGGTAACACCGAGATTGGCCTATAATTGTTGACATCGTCTGTATTCCCCCCCTTGTGCACGGGAGTAACAATTGATTGTTTCAGTGGAGCTGGGAAAACACCGGTTTTAAAACAAAGGTTTGTGAAGTGCGTAAGAATTGGAGTGATCTCTGTAATAATGTACTTTAGGAACTTAGTAGATACACCATCCCAACCTGGGGCACTGTCTGGTTTTAAGCTCATAATAACTTTTTCCACTTCTAACGGGTCAGTATCAAACAATACAAAAGAGTTAATCCGCCCATATGTTTTGCTGTGTGTAATTTTATTAACAGTACTAGGTTGGATTTTCTCAGCCAATTCTCTTCCAATGTTTACAAAATAATTATTTACAAAATTTACCGATTCGTGTGGAGATGATTTAGTGTGTAATAAATCCTCACTCTGATTTTTTTGTGTATTTGAATAAGTAATCGATTTCACATTTTTCCATAGTAATTTAGTATTTGTTACAGAATTTATTAGAAGTTCTCTTTCGTATTTCCTCTTTATTTTTTTAATCAAATTATTAATGTAATTTCTGTATCTAGTATATGTGATTTTTAGAATTTCATTAAATGGATTGCTTCTATATTTTTTTTGTAGTTTATTACGATTTCTTATACAACGGAGAAGTCCCGGAGTGATCCAAGGTTTGATTATTTGCTTACAGTTCGGAATTTTAGAGATATTAAGATTATTTTGGATCGCATTAATCAATTTATTTATGAGAAGGTCTATTAAAAGGTCGGGGTCGTTACAAAATAGTAGTTCTGACAGATTTTTTTCTTGTAGATATTTTTTTGCTTGTTCATAGTTTATTGTCGTAGTAGTTTTATTTGGGACCGATTTATTTTTAATTTTAGAAATAGCTAAAAATGTGGTATAGTGGTCGGTTATAGTTGTATTTAAAATAGCAATTGTTGCACAAGTCTTTTTTTTATTTATTCTTAACATAAAGTGATCCAGGCAATTTTGATCTCTGGTAGGTAAGATGTGACCAGGTAAAATGCCATATGTTGACAATGCATTGAGGTAAGTAAGGCGGGTTTTTTGGTCCTGTGTCGTCTCTGTGTCTTTTGGCCTAATGTTTATGTTGATATCTCCTGCTATTATGCAATTTTTCTGTGATCCAAGTGAGTCTAAATGTAAACTGAGTGAGTTAATGAAGCTGTCAATATTAGAATGTGATGGAGAACGATATATGCCTAGGATAATATTATTGTTAATTTCAACTTGTAGACATGTCGCTTGAGACAATTGGATTTCGTTAATTTTACTGTTTAATGTATTTTTAACATACACAACTACACCATCGTTTTGGTTAGCCTGGTGTGATGAGTAGAAAGAATTATAATTGGTGAGTTGTGGTATGGGTTTATTGTGGTTTAATCTACATTCTGTTAAAATTAAAATGTCGGTTTCAAACTTAAAAGTAGATAACATGATAGCTAAGTCATCGAAATTACGGTAAATGCTCCTGATGTTCTGTGAGAATATAGTTAGGTCGTTCCTATTGACAGCAACATGATCTGTGAGATTTGAATAATCACATTCAATACTGGTCGCAATTTCTATACTGTCTATTTCATTGATTTTGTGTAATGTGTCAATATTATAGTTTCTATATGTTAGTATTTTGGTGGGTAAATATAAGCTCGCACAAAACAAATACAAAAAACGGACCAGGTTCCAAAAAACCGAGTCTTGGAGAAATTTTTGCAACAGCATAAAACCTACCAATCAAGCCGCCAGGCTTACAAAAATACTATCAAAAAGTGGACCTGAAAACCCAGGTTCACTTAAAAAAGACGATGGCACCTTCACATCCACAGACGAAGAAATCTGTGCCGTCCTCCTGAAAACACATTTCCCCGGCTGCCAAATAGAACAATCAGCAGTTTGGCCATCCAAGCAATCCCAGCACGGAGGAGTGGGTGGTTGCAGGTGTGGTTGTAACTGCGGAAAAGCTCAAATGGGCGCTGTTAAGTTTCAAACCCTACAAATCCGCAGGGCCGGATGGTATCTTTCCGGCCTTACTACACTGCTCAAGGTAATAGAGTACCTACTACCAATCCTGAGAGCGTGCATTGCTTTTAAATACATATCAAAAACATGGAGAGAGGTCAAAGTAGTCTTCTTACCCAAACCAGGGAAAGAAGACTACACTGATGCCAAATCATATAGACCCATCAGCCTCACCTCCTTGCTACTAAAAACTCTAGAAAGACTAGTAGACAAACAGCTAAGGGAAGGAGCACTTACAAAGCAACCACTCCACCCTCAACAATACGCATACAGGAAAGGGAGATCAACAGACTCTGCCCTTCACCTAGTAGTACACAAAATAGAAACAGCTTTAAAGAACAAAGCATCAACCCTGGCAGCATTCATAGATATTGAAGGAGGCTTCGAAAACCATGCATAACAGCATAAGCCACGCCCTACAAAAATTCAAGGTGGAGCCAGTCCTGAGAAGCTGGATCACAGAGCTAGTTAGCAAAAGGGCCGTACAGGTCACTGTGAATACCACCACAAGGGCCAGAGTGGCGAGGGGATGCCCTCAGGGAGGGGTCCTATCACCACTTCTGTGGAACATTGTGGTGGACAGCCTCATAAGGAAACTTAATAATCGAGGTTACACCACAATTGGCTATGCAGATGACCTCACAATACTAATAAATGGTACTGCGGAGAACGTACTATGTAAAGTACTGCGCTCAGCATTCGAACTCATAGAAGAATGGTGCGACGAACACAAACTGTCAGTAAACCCAAAAAGACAGAACTTGTCCTCTTCACGAATAAAAGGAAATTACCAGAACTCCAATTACCAAGGTTATTTAAAACCCAATTAACGCTAACAACCCAAGTTAAGTACCTAGGCATAACCCTGGACAGCAAATTGACTTGGGCGGCACACATCGAAATGAAATTAAAAAAAGCCTGCATAATATTCTGGCAGTGCAAAAGGCTAATAGGCAAAAAGTGGGGACTAAGCCCGCAAATAACGCTGTGGCTCTACACCGCAATAATACGGCCAATTATCACCTACGGTTCCGTGGTGTGGTGGCCTAGAACACAACTGATCACCACGAAGACCAAACTCCAGAGTCTTCAACGCCTAGCATGCGTAGCCACGACAAGTTGTATGAAAACTACCCCTTCGGCTGCGCTAGAACACATCCTTAACCTGAGACCGCTTCACCTTGAAATCAAGGAGACAGCAACAGCCACTGCACTCAGGTTAAAAGCGAACGGCCTCTGGAGAAACGATGAGGGGATAGTACACTCTGGAACACAGATGGATCCAAAACCGCGGTAGGCACGGGAGCAGGAGTCTTTTCGGATGACCTGAACATTATGATATCTACTGCTTTGGACAGAAGGAACACGATTTTCCAAGCAGAATGCATTGGCATAACCAAAGCGGCTCAAGCACTCGCAGCCAGAAATGTAAAAGCACTAATAAATAAAAATCGTATCCGATAGTGCTTCAGTGCTACAAGCGCTGTCAAACACCAGCATAAACTCGACCTTTATTCAAGAATGCCATGAATCACTTCAAGCCATTACCCAGGATAATGAAGTGACCCTGCAATGGATAAAGGGACACAGCAACTCAATTGGAAATGACGCGGCAGATGAGCTAGCTAGACGGGGATCTAAAATGAACATCCACGGCCCCGAACCGCTAATGCCCCTACCCCATGCCCAGGTACGAATCTGGCTGCGCGAGAAAACAGAGGAAAACCACAAACTGGAATGGGGAAAAAACACCGGTTGCAGACAAACAAAAGAGGCGATTCAAACAGTGCCCCGAAAGTACGCTCGGAATCTAATCAGATTAAACAGGGACAAACTGCGAAAAGCAATAGCCATCCTGACAGGCCATTGTCCCCTAAACAAGCACCTTTACACCATCGGGATCACAGATAGCCCACTGTGCAGAGGGTGCATGGAGCATGAGGAGACGCCCAAGCATGTAATAATGGAATGTACCAGTGTGGCCGAGCACCGGGCACAGTTCCTAAAAACACCGTCATCCCTCCCTGAAGCCTGCAACAACCTGCGGGGAATGCTGGGCTCCTGGGAGTGTTTGGGCTGGCTGGAGTGAAAAGAACTGACACATTACAACGTACGCACAATGGCCCAATTATGAGGCTAAGTGCGACATTGCGTTTATCTTTTAAACTTGACAATTTAAGAAAACAGGTACATTATTTTCTGAGATATTGCTTCTAAAATAACATTTCACGTATTTAATGTTGTGTAATGAACCAATAATTGTAACTCTTTCAACCCTTGGTTTAAAGATTAGCATTCTCAAGCAAAAAAGATTATTGAAATACACCCAATATTATTTAAACGAGGATTACCCTAAATATATATTAGAAAAAAGAAAAGAACTGCAGGAAGAAGCAAATAAAGAGCGCGAGAAAGGAAATAAAGTCACGATAAGATATGACAAGCTTATTATACTAAAACCAAATACCAAAAGAACACTGATGACTTCACCGGAGCCAGACCCAGCACTAGATAGTAATAGTACAACCAGGCCTCTCAAGAAAAACAAAGTAAAACGATCAAACCCATCTATAACTAGATCAAACAATGTCTCAGAAGGAGTTCTAAAGCCAAGCATTCTAAATTACTTAAAAAACAATAATGTCAACACACCACAAAACCAAAACCAAACGTACGACAATACAACCAACAACATACATTTATAGCAACCAACACCCCCCTCCCTCAACGATACAACACATAACCAATATCATCTATGCAACAAAAACTCTCTTCCAACCCGGCTGGTCACCGTGGAAGATCAAGACCAAAACCCTCTAAAGAAAATATCTCAAACTTCTTCAATACCAAGAAAAGAAAAACTAACCCAAAAAATACCTAACTCAACTAAAAAGAAGAAAGACCTGCTCTATATAGTAAACTACAACGTCAGAACATTAGCTACTTACGAACGTTTACTCGAACTTAGCGAAGCACTCATTACAGTCAAATACGACATAATTGGACTGTGTGAGGTAAGGAGATCAAGAAACCGGATAGAAGAATATAGTAATTTCATACTTTGTTACACGGGAAACACACCTGGACAATATGGAGTCGGTTTCATAATAAATAAAACCCGCAAGAACTGGATTGAAAGTTATAAGGGCATAAATGATAGAGTAGCATTATTGAACTTAAACATACAAGGATTGTCCTTGTCAATTATACAAGCATACGCACCAACTGCAAAAGCGTGCGAAGAAGAGATTAACACCTTCTACTCGAACGTCAATAGAGCTCTAGACCAAGCTCACAAGAACTATATATTACTGGGTGATTTTAACGCAAAAATAGGGCAACCTAGAAAATATGAACATCTAATAATGAAACCCAACGGGTATGGTGAAAGAAACGAGAGAGGTCAGAGGCTAATTGATTTCGCCTTCGAACAGCGATTTTAAATACTTTCTTCCATAAAAAACCAACCCAACGATGGACCTGGCGATCACCGGATGCTAAACACAAAAATGAAATAGATTATGTACTGTCAAATCAGCCAAACATCTTCCAAAATATAGAAGTCCTAAATCTGAACTTCCCGTCGGATCACAGAGCAATTAGAGCTACAATATCTATCACAGAACAGAAGAAAAAACGCACAGCGTACAAAAGCAATCGATATTCACCACTGAAAACCGAAGAAGAAATAATATCTTATAAACAAAACATTTCCTTTCAGTTACAGAATCTATATAAATACCAAGATGAAACACCACTGCAGGCTTTCTATAACACATTAACCAAGGCCATATCCCAGAGTTTACAGGACGCTCAAACCTCTAAAATATCAAAAGGAAACCATAAAGTTCTAAAAGGACGTACACTAGAACTCATCAAGAGAAGACAAGAGTTACAGCATGCTAAGATAAAAACTCGAACCACAAAAAATGTCTAAACTATCAGCTCTATATAAACTTATAAGTAAACTCATTAAACATGACTACAAAAGCTACAGATCAAAGACTATCGAAAAACACTTAGAGAAAGCAGGAAGTTCAAAAAAGGCACTTAAAGAACTAAGAACAAACAAATATTGGATAGATGGCCTAAACTGCAATGACAAAACTATAAATAACCGCAAAGAAATCATAGATGTAGCAACCAATTACTATAAAACCCTATATAAAGAACAAGGAAACGAGGATACTAGCTATAGCAATGCAAATAATATTAACTCTACAAATTTTACAAACTTTACAAACATAACAGCAATAACAGAAAAAGAAATCACACAAGAAATAAAAAAGTTAAAGCTAGATAAAAGCCCAGGACCAGACGGCATCACAAATGAAGCTATAAAGACTGCCTGGCCGTTACTAACTCCCTCATTAACACATTTATTTAACCTTAGGGTAGAGTCTGAAATCATTTTAATTTACAAAAAAGGTGACTCAAAAGATATCACAAACTACAGGCCCATAAGCTTACTCTTAGTTATCTACAAACTGTTTTCCTCGATAATTAACAAAAGAATAAGTGTCACAATAGAAGCAAACCAATCAATAGAACAAGCAGGTTTTCGTAAAGGCCAATCGACCATATACATACTCTAGAACAAATAATGGAAAAATACCAAGAGAAGCAAAGAGCGCTCTACATCGCATATATAGATTATAAGAAAGCTTTTGATACCGTGTCACATTCAAGTATATGGACCGCCCTGCAAGCTCAAAAAGTGGAACAAGAGTATATAGATATAATCAGAAATATTTACAAAGATAGTACAGCAAAAATAAAATTGGAATCCAATGGGCCTTTGTTCTTCATCGGAAGAGGCGTGAAACAAGGCGACCCGCTGACTCCAAAATTATTTATTGCTGTTCTAGAGTCAATAATAAAAAGTCTCAACTGGGATAAGTCAGGAATAAACATCAATGGCAAGTATTTATCTCACTTACGCTTCGCAGATGACTTAGTTCTGCTGTCAGAATCTAGCACACAATTACAAAATATGATTGATTCACTAAACACAACTAGTAAAGGGGTAGGGCTAGAAATGAACCTTTCAAAAACTATGGTCATGACAAATAGTATACAGAGAAAAATATCAGTGGACAATGAAATTCTGAAATATACAGAAAAATACATTTACCTGGGAAAACAAATTGGTTTTAACAGAAAACAACACGAACTAGAAGTAGAGCGAAGAGTACAAAATACTTGGAACAAGTGCTGGTCCTTAAAAGAGATATTCAAAAGCAACATGCCAATAAATATCAAAACAAAAGTCACGGATTAACCTTCAGACCATGGTGGTTGCTCCATTCACATATACGCTCCAAATCCGTGTTAATAATTGAAAAGGCTAGTGGCAACTGTCGCAGTGGTGCTTGTGTGTAGATTTGAAGATCATCTGCATAAAGGTGGTAGGATGAAACTAATTGATTAGAAATAGCATTTATAAAAATTGCGAAGAGCAGAGGAGAAAGAACGCCATCCTGCGGTACACCAACAGTTACATCGCACCAAGAAGAATAAGACTCTTCAATGCGTACGCGTTGTCGGCGACCAGACAGATAACTATGAAACCAGTCAATAACCGTTGGAGATATGTTGATAGAGCGTAGTATACCAAGTAGAATATTGAAATCAACAGAATTGAAGGCATTACTGAAATCAAGTAAGGAAAGGACTGTTAGGTTTCCTTCTTCCATGCCTTGTCTAATATCATCAGTAACACTAACAAGAGCTGTAACCGTGCTGTGGGCAGAACGGAAACCGGACTGAAAGGGATTGAGGAGACAATTTTGAGATAGAAATGCACTAGGTTGGGAATGGATGTGTCGTTCAATTACTTTGGAAAGGAACGGTAGTATAGATATTGGTCGGTATTCTGAGAACGATACAGGATTTGTTTTTTTAGGAAGAGGAATTATTTGGGCATCTTTCCATATTCGTGGAAAGAAACCGCTGGTACCTAATGGAAAAGTTCAAGATATTTATTACGATAGGAAGAATCTGGTCAAGGATAGGCAAGATCATGTTACCTACTGCATTAGATGTAATTGACACTACGCTCTTTCTAACATCACAATCAGTAAATTGATTCAGAACAAAAGGAGGATAGTTGGGTGATGGAAGTGATGAAAGATGATTCAATGTATTAGCTTTAGTGGTCCCATCAAAATTGGACGAAGAACAGAAATGCATATTAAGTGCGTTTAAGTCGATTGGTTCACGGATGGTGTCTTGTCTGGATTTTCCAACACCCAACGTTCTAAGAAATTTCCAAATTTTAGCGGGCTCTTCGTTCTTAACTGAGGTGTGGATATGTTGGCGTTGTGCATTTCTACACACCTTATTGCAGTGATTTCTTATAGCCACATATCTTTCTCGGTTAGTAGAAGTAGGTCTACACTTATACTTATATTTGGCTGCGATTTTCTTATTCATTATACGAGTAACTATAATCTCGTCAGTAAGCCATGGTGACGGTAAATGCTTAATTTTAATTTCGCGGATCGGAGCATGCACATCATACAACTTAATCAAGTTTGAATTAAAAATATCAACTTTATCATTGACACATACGGATCTATACAAAGGATCCCAGTCAATATTGCTGGCATCCTCTCGAAGTAAATCGATATTCATACCACTAAAATTACGCTGTTTAAGAATTTTAGGTTTGACCTTAGGCGGTCGAAGTTTATAGGAAAGGAAAATTAAATCATGATAGGAGAAGGCATCAGCCGAGCATTGGCCGTGCTTAGAGACAATATCAGGTGAAGAAACGAAGATGAGATCAAGAAGAGAAGGAGTAGAATTGGGAAAATTATGAGTAGCATTCAGGGGGAGAATAGAAAGATTACAGGATTGTATAGTATTGTAAAGAGAGGAGGAACGAGAGTCGTTTTTTAAAAGACACGTGTTGAAATCACCCATAATGACTACATGGCTGTAAAAAGGAGATAGATTTTCTAGGAGGCGTTCGAAAGACGAGAAATAGTCGATACGCAATGAAGGGCAGTAAAAAACTCCGAGTAAAACTTTGTTATGATGAAGTTCTACTTCTACAAAAAGATGCTCGCCTGCATTTTGTGGAGGTGGCTGTGCTGATATGTTTACCATGCGGAAAGGAATATGTGTGCGCAAGTACATTGCTACACCACCACCAGCACCGGCATCGCGATCATTTCTAATTAAATGGTAGCCTGGTATAGAATAAGAACTGGAGGGAAGACATGGTTTTAACCATGACTCGGATATAAGAATTCCATGGATATTGTTGCAGTCAAAACTGGCCAGCATATCAGAGAAATGGGCGGGAATACTCTGGGCGTTAATACTCTGGGCGTTAATATGGACACATTAAAATTCCTAGGGACATCAGAGAACGTGGATTGGAGTGTTTCACCAAGAGATGGTGTGCGGGACAGATAATACCCATTAGTTTTTATTTGTGTTTTGTATTTAGTAATCGATACGATAATAATAGTTTTAATTTAGTTCTTTAACTTGCAACATTGATTCCTTAACTTGTAACATTGTCCGTCTCATGTCACTAGATAGAACGAACAAAGAACGAATTAATAGCCAAAGAGAATTTTAACTTCGTAATAGAATTGTTCTTGACCATAGAGATTACAACGGAAATAGCTTAATTAACTTTTAATTAGTGAAATTGATTTATATAGTTTATTAATAGTTACGAATAGTGAAATGTAAAGTAACAAAGTGATTTATGAGACATTTTCACTTATCTTTCGTACCTTAGATACTAAGTTTGTATAATTCTAAATTCATTGTCGTAATTAGTTCAGCGACAAGACACTAAAAACTTGTCTCTGAGGTCGCGATGTTTTTTGATTATAATTCCATTATTTGTTAAAATTACGTGTAAATAGTATTGTTATTACACTTCTATATGGTTATACAATATCTCTAGCACAATAGCTCTTAGTAATATTGCATTGTTTAGCCGTAATTTGTAATTGAAATCTGATAGGCACGGTATGTACGCACCTTAGAACATTCCTATTGGTCAGAATTGTATATAATGTAATAGCACTGTTGCCAATTTAGTGGATTTACCTCAAAATTTAGGGAGAAATAAGTGGGGAAGCGGTATTTACCCGACTTCGCAAGAAGGAGGGTTATGTGTTTTAAAGACTTTTTTTTGGGGAAAACCAGAGTAATTTATATCAGTCAAAGTCCATAGCAACGTCACGCGAGCGAATCAATGTTGACCGCTCGCGCATGATTGGTTTTCATTCAGGAATGTTAAAATTAGTGATAATCATTTTATGGGTTTTTTATAATAATTTAGGGAAATTATAAAATAGGGTTGACAACATTGCTAAAAATAAATTGACCAATAGCGACAGGTTATTTCGATTTAGATGGTGTATCCGGACTATGCTATAGGAATTAACGATTTTTCGACGGGTATAAATACAGCTGTAACCGAGTACTGAGCGGATTCGATCAAGATACTTGAGCCTAGCTCGTACTGATGGATCTCTCTCAGTAATTGAATGTACCCATGTTCTTACTGAAATATATACACTAGTCAGTCCCTGATATAGTTTTATTACTATTCCTCAAACTGCGTTACCCTCCGACCTACCTCAGGCAGGTACCAGGCTTCAGGGCAAGCCGGCGCACAAATGTGCAGAGTATCTCTGTACATTTAATGGTCCTTCGAGAGCCGGATACGTACGGATTTATCCTGGCGTTCTGCTCTAGCGCATTGGTACCTGAGGAGGAGTACAGTGTATATAGGTATAGTACTCCCTGACGATGCCGGTAACTCGGTCGGAAGGGAAGGGTCGCAAAGCTCCGTCGATGACGAACCCGGCGCCGCCTGCTAGTACGACTGTCACAACGACGGTTGGAACCAGGCCGGTGTCGGAAGTAGTTTGCGAGGGGCCGCCGGCGACTATAGTAAAGTCCCACGACACGGCCACGCCGAGGTCGGACTATAAAAAAGTTATAGCAGTATCCCGTGGCGAAAATAGTGGCATGGGGTCAACTCGCTCTATAGCGAATATCGGCCTTGCTTCCGCGGCCGCGACGGTGCCGATCGGGTCGTCGTATCGACGCCCTGAGGAGCCCGAAGTGGTGCGGGACCTTGGTATAGTAGAGTCCCACGACACGGCTACGCCGAGCTCGGACTATAAAAAAGTAATAGCAGTATCCCGTGCCGAATATAGTGGCATGGGGTCAACTCGCTCTATAGCGAATATCGGCCTTGCTTCCGCGGCCGCGACAGTGCCGATCGGGTCGTCGTATCGACGACCTGAGGAGCCTGAAGTGGTGCGGGACCTTGGTATAGTAGAGTCCCACGGCACGGTTATGCCGAGGCCGGACTATAAAAAAGAAATTGCAGTATCCCGTGCCGGTTATAATGGCAAGGGGTCAACTCGCTCTAAAGCGAAATCTCATAGAATAGCGAAGGCTAAGCAACATTTACTACGCCTTCAAATAGAGCTAGCTACGGCTAGGGTCGCCGAGCTAGAAGCCGAAGATTCAGATGATGACGTCAAGGACAATATCTCTGAATATAGTACAACGGCAACAGATACTCGAGTGGATAAGTGGCTGGACAATCAAACCCAGCCAGCTGTCATAGTCAATGCACAAGGTAAGCTGTCTCAAGTTAATTTAGTGAAACAAGAACTTCACGTCCGACAGCCACCACTACCTCAAACACAGACAGTAACGGCGGGAGTCTGCGTGCCTGCTTATCAGCCAGACTTCAGTGAGCTAGCATCCGCTATCACGCTAGCAGTTAAAGCCGCGCAGCGGCCAAAGTTTATAGAGCTGCCTTACTTTAACGGAAGTCATCAAGAGTGGTTACCTTTTCGAGCTGCTTACTACGAGACCGAAGCCCTGTTCTCGCAAGTTTAAAACATTAATCGCTTACGAAGAAATTTGAAAGGGAAAGCTAAGGAAGCGGTCGAAGGTCTATTAATAACCAACACTCACCCATTGGCTGTCATGAAGACTTTAGAGACCCGATTCGGAAGACCAGAATCTATAGCTATGGTTGAAATGGACACACTACGAGGATTATCACGTCTCACTGAGTCACCAAGAGATGTGTGTATATTCTCCACTAAAGTGATGAATGTAGTGTCTACACTTCGAACATTAAAATGCGCTCACTTCATGCACAATCCCGAGATAATGATGACGATGGTGGACAAGTTAACTCTAACTATGCGTTATAGATTTTACGACTTCGCAGCTACACAACCCATAGAAGATCCTGAATTAGAAAAGTTTGAGAAATTCTTACAAAGAGAGGCCGACTTATGCGGCAGATATGCGCAGCCTGAATATGTCACGCCGTACGCCGTTACGCCGTGCTCTACAGTACAACAGAGACGTCCGCAGACCATCCACACAGTAATAGAAAGACCACTTAATAGTATATACAGTCCACATAATAGTATAGAAAGTGCACATAATAGTGTAGAAAGTGCACATGATAGTATATACAGTCCACATAATAGCATAGAAAGTGCACATAATAGTATAGACAGTGTACATAATAGTATAAAAAGTGCACATAATAGTATAGAAAGTGCACATAATAGTACAGAAAGTTCACTTAATAGTATAGAAAAGTATTCGTTGTGTGATATACCGGGACACAAAATAGAAGATTGTCGAAAGTTCCAACAGGAAACAGTAAATAGAAGGTGGGAAATAGCGAAAGCTCGAAATATGTATTATCGATGCTTACTTAATAGAAATAGAACCCACAAGTGCCCGAAAATAGCGTGCAGTATAGATAGTTGCAAGAAAACGCATAACAAACTGTTACACTATGAAAAGAAAAATAGTGATAGTATAGAGGAATTACAGACAATCAATAACATCAACTTTGTGTTGTCACAGACGTCAGATGACAACAATAAAATATACGTCTGTTATACAAGATTTAGAGATAGATTTAAATTGCATCATAGACAATAACATAGAAGAAGAGTACACAGTCAATAGAAGACCACTGACTAATGTCTCAGTCAGTGAAGAAGTTCCTGAAGCACTCACGCCAAACCACTCTCTCCTTGGTGGGCCTGGGCTAGTGCCAATCCAAGGCGACTTCACCGAGATGGATACAATCTCATCATCGAGTTGGCGAGCTTCGCAATGGCTAACAGATATCTTCTGGTCGAGATGGCTGCGCGAGTATCTACCCGAGCTGCAACACCGGCGGGAGACACACACACACGGACGAGGCGCTTCAATCCAGCTGGGAGACTTGGTGCATCTAGTCGACCCAAATCTACCTGGCAACGTGTGGGCCAGAAGCAGAGTCAGAGTCATCGCAGTCTACCCCGGACCAGACAAAATAGTGCGCAACAACGACATCAGAGCTAAGGGAGGTGTGTTGCGCAGACCAGTGAGAAAACTGATAGTTCTACCTATAGACATTGACCCCGCACCAGACGAGGATGCGTCGGATATAGTGTGCACTCTAGACATAGACCCGGCACCAGACTAGGATGCGCCGGATATAGTGTGCCCTACAGATATTGACCCCGCACCAGACGAGGGTGCGACAAGTCGCACGGCGGGAGAATGTGCGGGACAGATAATACCCATTAGTTTTTATTTGTGTTTTGTATTTAGTAATCGATACGAAAATAATAGTTTTAATTTAGTTCTTTAACTTGCAACATTGATTCCTTAACTTGTAACATTGTCCGTCTCATGTCACTAGATAGAACGAACAAAGAACGAATTATTAACCAAAGAGAATTTTAACTTCGTAATAGAATTGTTCTTGATCATAGAGATTACAACGGAAATAGCTTAATTAACTTTTAATTAGTGAAATTGATTTATATAGTTTATTAATAGTTACGAATAGTGAAATGTAAAGTAACAAAGTGATTTATGAGACATTTTCACTTATCTTTCGTACCTTAGATACTAAGTTTGTATAATTCTAAATTCATTGTCGTAATTAGTTCAGCGACAAGACACTAAAAACTTGTCTCTGAGGTCGCGATGTTTTTTGATTATAATTCCATTATTTGTTAAAATTACGTGTAAATAGTATTGTTATTACACTTCTATATGGTTATACAATATCTCTAGCACAATAGCTCTTAGTAATATTGCATTGTTTAGCCGTAATTTGTAATTGAAATCTGATAGGCACGGTATGTACGCACCTTAGAACATTCCTATTGGTCAGAATTGTATATAATGTAATAGCACTGTTGCCAATTTAGTGGATTTACCTCAAAATTTAGGGAGAAATAAGTGGGGAAGCGGTATTTACCCGACTTCGCAAGAAGGAGGGTTATATGTTTTAAAGACTTTTTTTGGGGAAAACCAGAGTAATTTATATCAGTCAAATTCCATAGCAACGTCACGCGAGCGAATCAATGTTGACCGCTCGCGCATGATTGGTTTTCATTCAAGAATGTTAAAATTAGTGATAATCATTTTATGGGTTTTTTATAATAATTTAGGGAAATTATAAAATAGGGTTGACAACATTGCTAAAAATAAATTGACCAATAGCGACAGGTTATTTCGATTTAGATGGTGTATCCGGACTATGCTATAGGAATTAACGATTTTTCGACGGGTATAAATACAGCTGTAACCGAGTACTGAGCGGATTCGATCAAGATACTTGAGCCTAGCTCGTGATGGATCTCTCTCAGTAATTGAATGTACCCATGTTCTTACTGAAATATATACACTAGTCAGTCACTGATATAGTTTTATTACTATTCCTCAAACTGCGTTACCCTCCGACCTACCTCAGGCAGGTACCAGGCTTCAGGGCAAGCCGGCGCACGAATGTGCAGAGTATCTCTGTACAGATGGGATACTGACAAAACTATCATTGGTGCTACTGATGACAGAGTGAAAACTCTCATTATCACTTTCATTATCAATATCCAACTTAATAAATAAATAAGATTAAGAACAAATTAAATTATTATAAAAAAATAAATAATAAACATTAAATAAATATCTCTAAATAAATGTTTATCCTCAGGCCCTCAGGCCAGGTGGAGTGATGATATACGCAAAACGGCTGGCAGGAGCTGGATGCAAGAAGCCGAAGATAGAAGAAAGTGGCGTGCAATTGGAGACGCCTATGTCCAGCAGTGGACTGCGATAGGCTGATGATGAAATGTTTATAAATAAGATTAAGAACGTGAAAAACTAAAATCAGTACTATCCACCCACCAGTTGAATGTTTTATGAAGAGAAAACATTTAAACACAAAAAAGTAAACAGATAATTAATAGTAATTTAATAATCGATCAGCAGGGTCCGGTATAAAAATTCAAACCAATTAAATGTGTCAAAAAGACTCGTATCCAAAGCTCCAACACACATTCATGTGTCAAATGAAACTGACATAAATGACTTCAAATAGGAGTTGTAAAAATGGCGGCAAACTAACCGGCCATTATTTTTACAGCTCCGAGTTTAACTTTTAAAAAATGATTTGAATACGTGTTATTTGACTAAGAACAAGACTTTGTGCATATAATAAGCGCATAAATACTTGACACTGGCAGAAATTAGCCGTTAAAACGGCTAGATTGCCATAAACTCAAAGAAGAAGAAGACTTCAAATAATTTACGTCAAATGGTGACACAAGTTTGTTATTTTTTGACAGCCAAAGATTTCAAAGTTTAAATAAAAATGGATTGTGATAATTTAGTTAGCAAATGTGGAGGTAGAACACGAAATACTTCGAAAGAAGGTGGAATTGTAATATATTTTAAACTTATTACCCGGATCCTGCAATTGTGATACGCTTTAAGCGAAAAACAACAAGTTTATAACTTTTTGGCGGCAGTAGCTCGACGAGGCCTTTGGGTGTTTTTGGGTGCTTCTGTCTGCTTCACAGCCTCCAAGTTCGGAATGTTATTGAATTCCTGAAGAGAAACTATACGATGACGTGACCCATTGGCACCAATGACATAGACAAAACCATCCCGCGTCCAGCACTTGTTGACTCCGTATTTTTCTCGCGCAGACATAAATGCTTCATGTCGGGGCTTAGTCAGGAACTCAGACAAAGTCACTCCTGCCTGAGCCCTTCAGCTTTGTCTTTGTGAACCAAATCTTGTCCCGCAAAGTTACATTTTGGAACTTGATGAGTATAGGCCTTGGTTTGTTGAAGGTCTCCCCATCCTGTGACATCGTTTGATATCAGAAACTGAGAAACTGTCAATATTAAGGTGTTGCTTGACAGTATTGATGACAACCGCTGCCGTGTCCTCGGTCTTCTGCTCTTCTACACCATGAAGAAGGAGTATTTTGCGACGACCACGCATCTCAATGCTATCAATCTGTTGTGGTAGCTTCTCCATCTGGCGTTGAAGTAAATTTAAGGATTCCAATGCGATTGTCTTAAATGTATTGAAGTCTGGTGTTATGGTGTCTCCGTCGGTGAACATTGATGCATTTGTAGCCTTCTGCAATCTGGACTCTGGAGAAGTTAGTGATTCCTTCAAGAAACATTGTCCTTAAGCTGGCAAAAGATTCCTGCATGCTTTCCATGACTGTGTCAAGTGTTGTTGTCAAAGTAATAAGTTGAGTTGTAGGAGATAACACTCTACACTCTCTAACAATCTGGTAGGTCTGGACTGCTATTAGTTAAGTTTGAATGTATACATAAAGTAAAATACTGTTGTAAAACTATTTTAAATTGGGAGCAAAATAATGTGCTACTTGCTATGCCAACTACCAGCAAAAAAAAAAAAAAGAAAAAAAAAAAAAAAAAGTTGCATGCCATCATTGGTCATATTATAGCAGTACCCATACAACATGTAACATCTTAGGGAAATAAATAAATAAATGAAAATGAAAGAATGAAATGAAGTAAATCCAAACACAACATTAAGTACCCTATTTATTTTGTGCAAGATATGTCAGACACAGAGTAAATGGAAACAAAAAACATGGCAGGTTTTTTATTTTTGTGGCCAATCATAACCTCTCAAGTGTGTAAGATCAAAAACATACATATCCATTGAATAAATGCCAAAATTGCCAAATTGTTTAGACAATTTTAACATTACCAAAACAGAAGTGAAACAGAGTGGATGTGGACACCAGTGGACACGATTGTTTTTAAAGAGTTAAAAACCAGTTTGTTAATAAATTCTGTGTGAATAAAGTGAATTTCGACATTAATTTGCAATGGATATTCACAATTTAACAAATTCTGTGTGAATAAAGTGAATTTCGACATTAATTTGCAATGGATATTGACAATTTAACTAAACAGGTATGTTATTTTGTTAGTTATTGCTTCTAAATTAACATAAGCGAAAGTACACAGCATTGAAGATGTCAAGTAAGTATACCTATGTAGTAGTACAACATCTGATTAAGGCTGAAGAGCCGATTGCAGATACAAGAAACGAACAAAAAAAAAAAAAAAAAAGTATACCTAATCCTAATGGTTAAGACATTGGCCTCGTTGCTTGCAGAACCGACAATAGATGGGTTTGGAAGGCTCTCGAGTGGCGACCACGAGCTGGAAAACACAGGACGTCCCCCACAAGATTGACTGACAACCTGATCAATGTAGCAGATGGTGCGTTGGTTGCAAACCGCTCAAAATCGGTCACTGGGGAAGTTCTTGGGAGAGGCAGTGGACGTTTTAAGGCTGATGATGATGATGATGAATGCTCGAAATTGTACCCAGGATTCATTGGTTAATAAAATTCACAGTCTGCTCAGCTCCACTCCGCTCCAGTGGATATGCCCCCTAAGGCTATTATGCTACAGCCACTTCTAACTATGATATTTTTTTTCCAGCGCTGTTCTAACAAAACTAAAACTTAACAGGAAGATATTGAATGCCAAACACAACATGTACACTTATCGAATAGAACAGAAGACTTCCAAAAGCACCAGCATATTACAAGATTGTGACGATGATGGTGAAGCTCATGCCGGGGGCAGAATGTTGCATTGGTTGCAGATATTGGATCAAAGAAATACGTTGGTTGTTGTTTCAAGATAGTGAGTACATATATATCCACTTTTCTTGATTTTTTAAACAAACCTTACCTGCATATAGTTAAAACGCAATTTGAAAGGAGTGAAAGCTAGTTTTTATTGCCTTGGTCTTTACTCTGAGCATACTTATTGCTTGAGAACTTGGCATTACCTGTAACTTGTCACCGCCATAGGGTATTCTACTCTGTTTGAAATAATAGTTTAAAATGTTGAGTACCTAATAAAAAGTTCCATAAACAAATTTTACGGCAAAATAAATATGCTTTACATGAAAATTTAAACCAAACTGCTGTCTACCATGTTCATTACATTATGTCGACGCAGACCAATCGTATTGGTGTATCTCCGCATCAAAAACAGTGTCGACAATGCCATCTATGCTGGCTGTAAGGCAACATAACTACTATTTACATTCGGTGTGCACTAGGTGGCGATACTTTCTATCCGCATTTTTCCGCCACAAGACAGTTTCAGAGACAGGACTGACAGATGACTACGAATGGCCAAATATTAAGGGTATGTTCTGATGTACACTGCGAGCACTGTTCAGTGCTTTTACCGGGGAGAAATTCGTTCCGTTATGACTGACGGTATACTGCCGCAGTATTCTTGGGATATATGTGACGTCATAAATCTGCTCTCAGTACTATGATCACGTGATCAGCCATAGGTTCTAGCCATTAGGCTACCGCTAGCTGAATGACTTATGATTAAGACATTTGTTATTGAATACGTAAAAGTAACTTAATGTTCTATTCTCAATTTCAGGTATGGTGGTATCCAACTCGGTCCAGACAGATTTCGTCACTTAAACAACGCGGCAAGACGGGTTATACAGCAAGCAGGCCTGTTGAAGAAATGACGACTAGCTTAAACTATTATTAGATATTGATATTATTGTATTGGAAATAAACTAATTTTATATTCTTTACTTCGGCTCTATTCTTTTCTTTACGGCTTTATGCATGAAATGGAACCTGGAGCTTGTCGGTGAGGTCATAAAAAATAAATGATTTGACCCCCTCTGTAATGAAGTCATGACTCATATTCCATACAACTTTGTAGGGTACTTGATTATCGTTTTGATGTTTCTAAAAAATGTCATCTATCCTATTCCCATGGAGAATAAAGACCAGGACAGGCGCGAATACAAGAGCAGGCAACGAGGGCGATTGCCCCCTCTAGACGCGACTAAATGACCTTTTTTTTGGAAATTTGAGAATTTTAATAATAATATCTTGGGACAACTCACAGAACGCTATCTGATCCCAAACTAAGCAAAGCTTGTATTAAGGAAACCAGACAACTGATAAACATATATTTTTCTAAATACATATATATTATAGATAATAACACCCAGACACAATAAACCATTGTGCTCATCACACAAAGTTTTATCTTGGGTGGGGCTCGAACCCACGACCTCTTGCGTAGCAGTCGGATACACTCCCACCGCGCCACAGAGGGAGTTTTATATTTTGGCACTGGATTTGAGTGTTAAGTCAGGCAATTGCCCCCTCGGTGGTAGTGGATATTGTGTACCGGTGTTGAATCATATGCACCCCGCCCCGCAACTCACATTTGACCGGTTGGAACAAAGTTCCGGATTCGCGCCTGGACCAGGAGAACAATCTCTATATGAAGTGTACTTCTGGCGCTACATAGCAATAGGGTAAAAGTTATTTATAGCCTAGCCGGACAATTTTTCAACTTTCGCGATTTGTACACATTATGAAAATATATATATTACGGGTCTTAATCGCGCGACTTAAGTCTACCCGTGACCACGGCCGTTGCAATACGGTCGAAACGTCGGGCAATAAACAAAGTAGTTACCTTAAATTATTCACGCGATTAAGACCCGTAATATATGTAGTATCGTTGGCGGCGGTGGTGGTTGGTGATACTATTAATTATAAATCACAGGGCAAAGAAATATCACAAGTGTGCGCCTGTAGTGTGTGCTTCTTTTGTTCACCACAAAAACTATTTGGCGCCATTATTACAAATCATTATAATACTTAAGGACGCCATGTAATCACCATTGTCTGACATAGGCACCAAGGATTCTTTAGAAATCCCTTCCGCTTACATCTGGCCTTAACTATTTAAAACTATACATCGTCATTACAAAAATAAACTCTTAAATCTAAAATACCACTTATATATATTTTCTTAATTTATCAACATAACTCCCTAAAAGCGCCCTGTACACGTCAAGTTTGGAACACGGGAAACAACACACACCGCTCCATCCCTCAAAGTCAAAGTACTTTATTCACATAAGTTACAAATGCAACGCTTATGTCAGACAAAATTTGTAATAGAATAATTCTACATTTAATGCCAAGTTCGCAAGAGTAAAGTCGTGAGAGAAGAACTTGGCAATGAAACTCTAGCCACCTTTTTTTAAATGCCAATTTTTACAATATATTTGTATAAATACAGATAGGCCAGTAAGGTGCTAAAACGCGCGCAAGCTTTATCCTTATTACGTAAAGTAAGTATATTCAAGTATTAAATGAATTACCCTCCTACGGTGTGGATTTCCATCCACACAAAACCCAGATTCGATAATTATAAGAAAAACTAGGTACTTAATATACAAATATTTAAACCACTAATTAATAAGTTACAAATGCAACGCTTAAGTCAGACAAAATTTGTAATAGAATAATTCTACATTTAATGCCAAGTTCGCAAGAGTAAAGTCGTGAGAGAAGAACTTGGCAATGAAACTCTAGCCACCTTTTTTTAAATGCCAATTTTTACAATATATTTGTATAAATACAGATAGGCCAGTAAGGTGCTAAAACGCGCGCAAGCTTTATCCTTATTACGTAAAGTAAGTATATTCAAGTATTAAATGAATTACCCTCCTACGGTGTGGATTTCCATCCACACAAAACCCAGATTCGATAATTATAAGAAAAACTAGGTACTTAATATACAAATATTTAAACCACTAATTAATAAGTTACAAATGCAACGCTTAAGTCAGACAAAATTTGTAATAGAATAATTCTACATTTAATGCCAAGTTCGCAAGAGTAAAGGCGTGAGAGAAGAACTTGGCAATGAAACTCTAGCCACCTTTTTATAAATGCCAATTTTTACAATATGTTTGTTAATACAGATAGGCCAGTAAGGTGCTAAAACGCGCGCAAGCTATATCCTTAATACATAAAGTAAGTATAATCAAGTTTTAAATGAATTACCCTCCTACGGTGTGGATTCCCATCCACACAAAACCCAGATTCGATAATTATAAGAAAAACTAGGTACTTATTATACAAATATTTAAACCACTAATTAAGAAATTAAAATAGCCTTTATTTCTCCGAAAGTGTACAGTAATGAAATGATTTCAATTACAATAAATGCAACTAAAGTCTCTAATTTCGGAGTGCCTATTGGCAAAGACCTCCTCTAATTCTCTCCAGTGTGCTCGATCAAGAGCCACCCTAGTCCAGTATGTACCAAGAGTATAGCGGAGCTCGTCCTCCCAGCGTCTTGTGGGGCGTCCTCGATTACGCTTACCCTCCCGTGGGTACCAAAGGGCTACTGCTTCGACCATTTTTCGACTTTACAGCGTAGCATGTGACCTGTCCATCTCCATTTTTGTTGGTCAATTTAAGTAAGTACATATGTCAGGGATTTTGGTCTTTTCTCTGGTCTCTGAGGTAGTGACTCTATCGTTAATTTTTATCCCTAATATACTTCTCTCCATTGCCCGCTGGCACACTGCTAGTTTGTTTCTATGTTGTTCAGTGAGGGCCCAGATTTCACAGCCATAGGTTATACAGGGCAAGACACAGGTGGTATAAGCTTTCCTTTTAATGTTTATGTTTAGCTCCTTGCTCTTCATGATCTCCTTGAGAGACCAGTTCCATCCGTTTGCCACTCTTTAATCGATTTCTTTGGTCATCTGGTCCCCAGGGGATATTATTTGTCCAAGGTAAACATATTCGCTTACATATTCAAGCTGTGTCCCATTTAGTTTAATTTCCACCTCAGACGAATTGGTCATAACTTTCGTTTTTTCGAGGTTCATTCTTAGTCCCACCTCCTCACTGCTCTCCGCTAGCCGTAGGATCATACTTTCGAGTTTTTTGGGGTCGTTTTCTAGGAGGACTAGATCATCTGCGAATCTAAGGTGGTTTAAATTTCGGCCATTTAATTTGATACCAGAGTCGTCCCAGTTAATCTTCCGAAATATACTTTCCAACACTGCTGAGAACAGTTTTGATGATAATGGATCGCCTTGTCTGACGCCTCTGTTGATTGGGAACGGGTCACCTGTCGATTCTAACCTTACACTACTTCTGCTGATGCTGTAAATATTTTTAATGAGGTTTATGTACGTTTTGTTAATACCTTGTTCTTCCAGACTTAACCAGATGAAGTAGTGGATCAAGCTGTCAAAGGCCTTGGAGTAATCAATAAATGCACTCATTATATTTTTCCAGAATTTGTTTTATGGCGTGAATATGATCTATGGTGCTGAAATTTTTTCGAAATCCTGCCTGCTCAATGGGTTGATTCTCATAATATTTTTGAAATTCGGTCCAGTATCACTTTTGCAAAGACTTTGTATACATTTGATATGAGACTTATCGGTCTATAGTTTTCGATATCATCTTTTGCGCCTTTTTTGTGGATATGTATGATGTAAGAATAGCCCCATTGGCTCGGTATGTGGCCTGTGCAAAGAGTTTCATAAACGGTGCCTCTCATCAGCTCGTTAGGGAGTTGTCTGGCCCTGGTGCTTTCTACTTCTTTTGTGAGTTTATAGCCTTCTCCACCCCTGACCTTAGTATCGCTGGTTCCGGTTCAGATATAGTTTCAAATGCCATATTTTCCTGTAGTTTGTCTCTATGTTCTAAGGTATTTTCGTCCGAATAGAGGGTTTTATAAAAGTCTGTGGCTAGTTTTTGTATTTCTTTTCGTTTTGTTATGTTGGTTTTTCTTTGGGGACCCATTCTTTACCTTTCTTGACACCTCCTGTTCTTAAAATGTGTTTTTCTAATGTCTTTAATCTTTTTTTCTTTTCTATCACTTTTCATACTTTCTCTTATTTGTTTATTAAGTTTTGCTACTTTAATTAGAGTTACTTTACTTTCCTGTTTGTTTATTAGTGATCTTCTTTTCTCCAGTAACTTCAAAGTTCTTCCGCTTGGTTGGTTAGGCTTGTTACAGTTTGGGTTACGTTTTAAAACTTCTTTTAGTTTTGATTATATTTTGTTATATTTTTCTTTAAAATTTAGACTAGAATTTGCGATTTCCAATAGTGACTTTACAGAGCAAGTATCAACTTCGTTAGAATCGTAATCACGAGAGAGCAGTTGTTTTCTGATAATATGTTTTCTAGATATTTTTGATGGTTGTAAGGTTAAACAGCTGCGCACCATTCGATGATTGGTGTTGAAGTTTAGTTTTTGGATAACATGCGTATTTTGGAACGATTACACGTTATTGGTTAGTATATAATCTATTTCGTTTTTGTTATCGCCTCCTGAGGATCTCCACGTCTGTAGGTTTCTTCTTGAAGAATGAGTTTAGTAATGACAGGTTGTGTTCTAATAAAAAGTTTATTAATAGTTGGCCGTTGGCAATTCTTTTCCCATGTTCGTGACATCCCATTAATAATTCCTCTCCCATTTTTCTAGTTCCGACTTGAGCATTCAGATCTCCCATGACTATGAGGTGATTGTTAGAATATTTTTCTACCAAATCAGAAAGTGTGTTAAAAAAACTTTCTATGTCACATTTGTCGGCCTTTTCTGTGGGCGCATACACCTGAATAATTGTCCACTCTTTTTTATAGTTGGGGATGCTTATATAAAGGATAGCTATTCTATCTGATATACCTTCAAATTCCTTGATTTTTGCTTTATGTTCCTTTTTTATCAAGAAACCAACCCCGTAGAGTCCAGCTTCCCGCCTTTGTGGTACATAATATAGTTTTCTCGCTCTTCTATTCCTTCTCCTTTTCTTCTCATCTCACTTATGCCTAATATATCCCACTTTATATCAGTTATTGCGAATTCTAGTTCTTTAAGGCTTTCTTCTGACATTTATTCTTTCTTGAACTCCTTTCCAGTACATTAATCTTGTTTTTTAATAATTCTACTTCTTGCTTTAATTTATGGTTTTCTTCAACAAGAGGTTTCAGTTTTTCTTTGATTGTGCCCACTAGACTTTTGGTAATGTTTTCGGTGACAGTCAATGTTTGTTTTTAAAACTGCTCTTCCATTTTCTGCATCAACTTTTCCATGAGTTCCTCCATTTCTAAAATTTGGTTTATTTCGTTGAAATTTATTTCACCCGGCAACACCAAAATGTCAGATGGCAGGTTGTTGTCTATGGTATGGATGAACGAATGTTTTTTGACTGCAAAGAGTAAACTAATATTAAGGAAAAAGAGGGCCCTCTTGCAGTGTAAAAAAGCAAACCGTTTTGATTTTGACAGACGACAATGCGCCATCTGAATTTTGTTTCCAGAAATATAATTCATGCGGTATGGTATGCTAGGTATATCTGTAGGTTTTATTAGCAACAACTCATTTTATTAATTTCAACGATTGTTTTAAATGTTCTCATTTTTTTAAGAGAGGCATTTTTAAGTTTTATATTGAATATCAAACTTTAAAATTACTCTCATAAAAAATGCTAACACGTCATGGAATCGTTGAGATTAATAAACAATCTTGTTGCTGATAGATGATTCAGTTATTTGTGGTAGGAAAAAATAAGAAAAGATGAGTTTTTATATTAATATAATATTTATTACATACCTACCTACTTACATCTAGGTTTTTTAACAAAAGCACAAAGTCTAGATATTTATTCTAACGCGACATTATCCAAGGCCATATTTTAAACAATAAAGTGTCCGTTGCAAGATAAAATTAAATCTATAGATTTAATTTAAGACGGGGCCTATTCAACGCACTTGTACGAAATTATCACAGCCACAATTATGAAATGGAACAACAAACACGCAAACGCAAGATAACACATACATTATTCAAATAACTGATAGCTCAGGGCTTTTGAAATTATCGCCTATGAAATTAATTTAAATAATACAACCAATGAATAGAACTTCCAATTCTTTGTTTGACAGTTGTCAAAAGATAACTTTTTTCTAGTACCATAAACAAACTGGACTCTTACTATAGAGGCCAGTATTATTTATTAGTGACAAACTGCATTTTTTTAAGATATAGCATTTTAAAGACCATTATTTGATAAAACAAATATAAAAGCACTGTTTTATTAATTTCTTAAAACAAAATAAAACCTAAAATTTTGTTCTAAATGGTAATGCCATCTATTGAACTTGAAGGTAATTAGGTAGTGACTAAATATTTTCGGAAACAATAAACAGATGCCGACTCTTCAATTACTGATCTGTCACTTATACGACAGTGTCCCCACCCTGTTTGACTGTCACTGTCGGATAAATTAAAACCAAAGAGTAAACTAATACTACGGAAAAAGAGGGCCCTCTTGCAGTGTAAAAAAGCAAACCGTTTTGATTTTGACAGACGACAATGCGCCATCTGAATTTTGTTTCCAGAAATATCATTCATGCGGTATGGTATGCTAGGTATATCTGTAGGTTTTATTAGCAACAACTCATTTTATAATTTCAACGATTGTTTTAAATGTTCTTATTTTTTTAAGAGAGGCATTTTGGGGTTTTATATTGAATATCAAACTTTAAAATGACTCAAGAAAAAATGCTAACACGTCATGGAATCGTTGAGATTAATAAACAACCTTGTTGCTGATAGATGATTCAATTATTTGTGGTAGGAAAAAAATTAGAAAAGATGAGTTTTTATATTATTATAATATTTATTATGTACCTACCTACTTACAACTAGGTTTTCTAACAAAAGCACAAAGTCTAGATATTTATTCTAACGCGACATTATCCAAGGTCATATTTTAAACAATAAAGTGTCCGTTGTAAGATAAAAATAAATCTATAGATTTAATTTAACACGGGGCCTATTCAACGCACTTGTACGAAATTATCACAGCCACAATTATGAAATGGAACAACAAACACGCAAACGCAAGATAACACATACATTATTCAAATAACTGATAGCTTAGGGCTTTTGAAATTATCGCCTATGAAATTCATTTAAATAATACAATCAATGAATAAAACTTCCAATTCTTTGATGGCTTGTTTGACAGTTGTCAGATAACTTTTTTCTGGTACCATAAACAAACTGGACTCTTACTATAGAGGCCAGTATTATTTAGTAGTGACAAACAACATTATTTTAAGATAAAGCATTTTAAAAACCATTATTTGATATAAAAACACTGTTTTATTAATTTTTTAAAACAAAATAAAACCTAAAATTTTGTTCAAAATGGTAACGCCATCTATTGAACTTGAAGGTAATTAGGTAGTGACTAAATATTTTCGGAAACAAAAAACAGATGCCGACTCTTCAATTACTGATCTGTCACTTTAACGACAGTGTCCCCACCCTGATTAAAACGTTAAAACTTGGCGGTACTTAGCTATATCTATGGATGGATGTAAAATTTTAAGGGTTTTTTGATGTTTTTCTGTAAGATGGTGATGATTTTATGAAAATTTATCACTTCCACAGTTCACTATTAAGGGGCTAGTGTTTGCGTAATGTTTTTCGAACGTTTGCGCGGATTTAGTGCACTTTTTCACGGTAAATGTTGGAGAGCACAAAATTACGTTGTTAACTTGACAGACGTCAAACTGGAAGTCCGGAAGTTATATATATATATATATTTTTTAAATTATATAATTAAAAAATAATAAACCTATGAAATGATAATGACAAGGTCGACAAGTCGCCCCAAGTAGCACCCGTTCACGTGTTTGACGCATGGGTCAGCCATCATCCTCTTCGCCATATTGAAGGGAAGGAAATTTTATAATGCTCTTTGGCCACCATAAGCAATGACTTTTTAGTGAGCATAACGATCCCTGACATTACAGTAAGATCAACGTAACTTGACCGGATTGAAGTGCATTTTTTAGTAGTAGGTAAATGGTGACAGGAAGCGGGTGGCGCGGGCGGGGCCGTAACTAAACCAAGAGAATTAGAGATGCGATTACTCATTACATTGTCTTAATTAATATTACTAACTCACGTTTTTTTCGTAAAGAAATTGTTTTTCAAACTTCCTTTAGTAGGTATTTACTTTAACTGTATAATTTTTATTCGATATGACGAATCCTGTCGACCCGTTTTTGAAAGACTTGGCTTGTTACCACTTCCTTCTTTATATATATTTGAAGTGAGTATGTTCGTAAGGAAACATCGAAATCTATTTACAACTGTTAACGAAAATGTACCTCGAAATAGACGAGATCAACATAGACTTGTGTTTGGCAGTGTACCTAGAAGTGCAAAATATAGCAACAATTGTCTGGCTATGTGTGTCCGAGTATTTAATAACTTGCCATATAATTTAAAGATTTTGAGTCTAAGAGAATTTAAAATAAAAATATACGAGTGGTTGAATGAAAACAGTTTCTACAGTTTAAGGGAGTTTTTAGATAAGAAACACTGAAGTTTTTGCATGCTTTGTAATCTAAGCTGAAACATGTCTGCACATACCCAAATTGTACCACCTTTTATACCATGTTTTAAAAAGCAAATAAATATTATTATTATTATTATTATTATTATTTATGAACTCATATAAATAGTATTTTTGTATTCTTGAATTCAAATTTTGTTAGTATTTTTAATCGATTAAACACAATTGATCGTTTTCGTAAGTAATTTTAGGGTCGTATCTCTATGACATGCACGAAATATTTGTTCTGTGATCACGTGTGAACGCAAAAGAAAAAAATACGGTTTGACGTAAACTCATAACGTGTAACATGTAAGATTCGCTGGGGTTCCAAACCTTTAACACAATAATAACACAACAGGTTTGATCCGCTGTCTAAATCGCACATTAGGGCGCTATTAGGTCGTCCTCCTGGTCTTTATTCTTCATGGGAATAGGGTAGATTGACTGTAGGTTAAATCGATAAAATAAAAAAACCCGCCTGCACAAAAAAGATGGAAACAAGATCCCCTACATAAATACATAATTTCATGCAGTCGGAGGCACTTTACTAAGTTCATCGAGATTAATTAATGCCTCCGACTGCATGAAATTATATAATTATGTAGGGGATCTTGTTTCCATCTTTTTTGTGCAGGCGGGTTTTTTTTATTTTTATAATTTATTTTTTTATTTAATACTTCTTAGTAGTTGTAGGATCTAACCGATGTAGCAACTTACTTTTATCACAGTTATTGTCAAGTATTGAAAATTGAAATTACAAAAAAATATTACCGACTTCAAAAATAAATACAAGGCAACTAAAAAGCAACTATTTCATGGCACCAACTTCAAAATGTTAATTTTGTTTTTGTTATTATAGGTATATATTATTTTTTGCTTTTTAGTTGCCTTGTATTTATTTTTGAAGTCGGTAATATTTTTTTGTAAAAAAGTTTTTTATTTTACACTTTTTAGTGGGTTGGTTTGTAATTCATATGTATATGTTACAATAGGCGTATGTCATCTGCTCAAATCCCTTTACAAAATATTGCTTGCCCCGATACAGGGCCGTTAATTATTGAGGAGTTCACATGATAGTTCACTATCAGCTCTCTTACATTGTGTAATAGTAGTATGACGAGAATAAATGATGAATGAATCATATTTAAGTAATTGAATGGCAAACCGTGAAATATGGAATAGGTCTGCTCATCATTTGTGGTCTTCATCATCAGTTCTACTTCACCAATAGGTACTTTTTGAGAGTAAATGCACGAATCACTATGAAATGTACCTAAATCACTATAGGTGTGCCTTTAATATTTGAAGAGTTCCCTCGATATCTCCGGGATCCCATCATCAGATCGTGATCTGATGACAATGGTACCAACTTGGAAGTTATACCCTTTCAAACACAAAAATAATTTTTCAAATCGGCTCAGCCGTCTTTGTGTAATCGGTGAACAAACATAGAAAAAAAAAAAAAAAGTGAACCTCTTTGAAGTCGGTTGAAAATAATGGTTGCTAACTAACTTTTTTAGTATAACAGTCTTAATCATGTTATACCTTTTTGAAATGCTTATTTGTTATGTTGTATGTATGTAATATTCCTGGTATCTCACAATCCACTGAACGGATTCAAACAATTCATCATACTGGTCAAAAATAGGTGACGTTTTAAAAAAACAAACATGGCGGATGTCAAAATAAAGAGGCGTGAAAAAAAAGTTGTTTCAAATACTGCACGGGTATCAAATTAAAGGTGAACCCTTTAATTTGATACCCTTATTGTGAGATACCAGGAATATTACATACATACAACATAACCCTTCTTTACAGTCGCGTAAAAAGACATAGGTTCTATACAAAGTTGTATGGAATACGCCATTATGACATATGAGGTCCATGAAATCAATTTTTTTTTATGACCTCGCCGACATGCTCCATGTTTTAGTTAGATTCTTTAGTGGGTTCTACCGCCACATTCAAACTCAAACCCAGCTGTGTAACCCCAGATTTTGGTTTGGGAGAACTTGACGTCGCTGTAGTCATTTATTTGGATTTATGACATTTCTTAAAAAAAAAATATAACGAGCAACGTGGGCTTGTGGATCCCTCATTACTAGCAATCCTGTTAACCCTTCCACCTAAATTCAATGGCTTGTGTTAGGAGTGGGTTAACGTCAAATGTTTAGAAAGGGTAGAATCTATATCTGTGCCAAATTTCAACCAGATCCGTTCAGCTGTTCTGGCTTCATTGAAAAACAACCATTCATCCATCCAAACTTGCATTTATAATACACATTTTTAGGCAATCTCATCACATTCCTCAACGAGGAAGTAATAATACTAGTTTATTTTCAATACCTTTGTACAGAATTTGTTTATTCAATTTAATGGTAAGGCAAATAGTGCCTATTGTAAATAAATTTGTAGTGGAACGTTGTAGACTGAAATACTGTTTTGTTATGTAATAAAACACTTGAAAGAACATTATGGACTTTAAAATTAAACAATGAGAGATCATCTAAATCTAAAGACTTCACAGATTACATTTTCAATCTGTAAATTAATTTAATAATAAAAATGACGTTTTACTGCACTGTTTTGGCAAAAAAAATGCAAGGTAGTTGCTAGTTGCCTGAAATGCATTTAGTTCGAGCGAGACACTTAGATAGTCTTTTACGTAAGAGTGATAGAGAGAACATTATCGCAATCCGTGGAGATAATGGAGGCCACATGCTGGCCGATTATAATTGTGATCCCACATTACTAGCAATTCTGTTAACCCCTCCAGCTAAGCTCAATGGCTTGTGTTAGGAGTGGGTTCATGTCGGTAGTATCTATACTAATATTATAAAGCGGAAGAGTTTGTTTGTTTGTTTGTTTAAACGCGCTAATCTCAGGATCTACTGGTCCGATTTGAAAAATTCTTTTTTTGTTGGATAGCCCATTTATTGAGAAAGGCTATAGGCTATATAACATCACGCTAAGACCTATAGGAGCTGAGCAGCAATGATAAATGTTGCAAAAACGGGTAAAATTTACGCAGACGAAGTTGCGCGGGTCAGCTTATCCGGTATCTATGATAATCGGCCAACATCTATTTTTCATCCCCCTAAGAGTTTGTTTGTTTGTTTGAACGCGATAATCTCAGGAACTACTGGGCCGCATGGAAAAAATATTTTATTGTTGGATAGTCTATTTATGGAGGAAGGCTATAGGTTAAAACATCACGCTACGACTAATAGGAGCGGAGCAGCAATGAAAAATGTTGTAAAAAAAAAAAGGGAGAAAAAAGAAAAAAGGGAAAATTTACGCAGACGAAGTTGCGCGGGACAGCTAGTCTTATATATAAAATTCTCGTGTCACAATGTTAGTTACCATACTCCTCCGAAACGGCTTGACCGATTTTTATGAAATTTTATATGCTTATTCAATAGGTCTGAAAATCGGCTACTATCTATTTTTCATACCCCTAAGAGTTTGTTTGAACGCGATAATCTCAGGAACTCCTGGGCCGCATTAAAAAATATTTTATTGTTGGATAGCCCATTTATCGAGGAAGGCTATAGGTTATAACATCACGCTACGACCAATAGGAGCGGAGCAGCAGTGAAAAATGTTGTAAAAAAAAAGGAAGAAAAAGAGAAAATTTACGCAGACGAAGTTGCGCGGGTCAGCTAGTTTTTATATAATACGTACGCATTACACAATGAAAACTAATATTTAAATATAATAATATAATTTATTTCAATATTTACAATATCATGATTATGTTATGTGCTATCTTTTGTTTCTGGCATTATTGTCAGTTGTTTTAACAGTTATACATTTTTTGTCTAAGAATCTTAACAAATCCTGTAACAAAAAAAAATATGTTAAAGAAACAGTAAAATGAATATCAGAAAATTATTTTAATGACTTAAAAGAACCTTCCTCTAAAAACCTACAAGACTTAACTTTTCTGCTTTCATAAGATAAAAATAAGTCTTAAGTGGCAGCCCTATGACCTGTTCTGTTTGGTCTAAAACACTGGTTACTAATCAGTGGTCTGTGGACCTCCAATGGTCCACAGAAAAAGCAAAGTTTATTTAATTACTTTAAAATTAAATATTGCATTTTTGGTTAGTTTATTTTCGGATTTATTTAGTGCAGAGAACTCTTGTACTTGGTGATCTCTGCAAACAAATAAAGAACTAAAAGTGATACTTGATCAGAAAAAACTTGGGATCCACTGGCCTAGAGAGAGAGATGGATATATCCTCCGAAGTAATTGAAGGTAACAGGTTGACTGCTGAATACAAACACGGTTGTGTTTTTACGTGCGCAACTCGTGGGCAGCTGGACCTATGTATATAAATCTATACAAGCATGCGCCTCCACGCGCCTAACGTGTTTTCCTTGGCACTACACCGAAGGCGGGCAAACACAACGGCTCTTAAAAAAATGAAATAATATTTGCATGTCACTATTGACTGAAGTTGTAAGAACATAGTAATTTATAAGACCACAGATGAACAAACTTTTGTGCAAATAAAGAATTTATTTATTATTATTATTTTTTTTTAATACCTATGTCAACTAAATCAAAACAATAAAAAATAGATTAACTTAATAATAGATTAACGTTATTTATTAATTCTAACACGAGAGGCGCGTGGTCTCGCACAGGCGTCGCGCTTGAATCACACACGCTCTGTGTGTTTTTTCGCATCGTTGCGTTACTCTATATATGTATTCATAGTGTGGTCTTTTACCAGACCGATTTCAGTCAAGACTGCCGATCTCATAGAGGACTACGCATAAGATATTATAATCATGCACAAATATGAGACACAAATGCACACTATTCCCTCACTTCCCTAGTCTTATACCATACTAAGGTCTGGCAATTTCATTTCAAGGGTCAATTTACCTTTGGATCATATCGATGCCCGTACGATACCAAGTCCTTGTGTATCACATCTATGTTCACTGCTTCATATTGTAGTATAGCTTCTCTTAGCCACTGCCGGCTCGATACGTAGTTGTGGAATGCTACGTGAAGAGGAACTCGACACGAATGTACCTGTAACGTATTCAAATATACCATTTAAATCATGGTGAAATAAAGACCTCTTCTAGCGTAGCGTAGCGAAGGTAGCATACTGGCTAAGGGATCGGTCTCGCAATGAACGTGAACCCACTCCTAACACAATACATTGAGCTAAGCTGGAGGGGTTAACATGAAAGCTAGTAATGTGGGACCCACAATCCCACAATGCTGTGTAAAGTTTTGTTTAAAAAAAAAAGGAAAAGTGCCCGTAAGGTCCTTAGACCTTAGCCGACACACATGGAGCAGTGCGACGCCTGAACGGTGTCTTTCATATAAAAATCCACGCCGTTTGGTTTGGCTCTAAATACGTTAGATAGGTGGCGCTAAGTAACAGGGTAAAAAAAATCTCCAATCGGCACACTAATCCGTCTACAGCTACTATAATCATACCCTTAATTTACGCTAGCGCCTATATAGTATTAATATTAAGGGGCGCCTAAACGGGCCATTTTTAAGGCAATTTGTGGCTGCAATGCTGTGGCCGGCAACATGGCAGTACTCTCCAATATTGATATGATGGTGGCCAGACGATCGCTTTTCCGCAATGTTGCCCGGACAATTTTGTTGTTGTTACAGTTACTCTCTATTTTATTGTTGCCGGGTTGTGTAGCCTGTTTAGGAGACTGAATCATGCGCTATACAATTGCAGACATATTGCCATTATTGGCCGTAAAAAATGTCCCGTTTAGACGCCCCTTTAGATACGCTCCCGCCGACAACAACAAGACTTCCATTTGTTTTCAATTTTGGTACACTCAAATGGAAGTCTTTAATCGTGTATTTGTTTTTTTTTTTAATTTGACATACAACACAAAAAATCCAGCGTACTAGTAGGTACTATAGGGGTTAGTCGAGCGCCACTTTAGTGTCAAATAAGCCCATTTCTCGAGGAAGCCTTGTAATTGTGCTACGACCAAAAAATCGGGGAAAATTGACGCAGCCGACTTCGTCTGCTACAATTTTTTTTATTAAGCTAATAATATATTCGTGATTTAGTTCTAAAAACGATTTACAGGGTTACTTACTTTGGCTTTCTCTCTTTTCTGAAAAACCCAATCATCAGGATCACAGACAATTTTTTTAATGTTTGGTATCTCACTTGTCAATTCGTAAGAATTTAACACACATTCTTTACTGCTATTCCCTTCTTTTCTCGGAGAATTAACATTTGTACTTATTTTATTAACTTTCTTTGGAGATTTTGAATTTCGAACTGTTTCTTTTCGTGGAGAATTTATGTTTTTGTTTATTTCATCAGACTTTCTAGGAGATATTGAATTTGGAATTGTTTCTTTTCGTAGAGGATTTATTCTTCTGGTTATTTCTTCAGGCTTTTTAGGAGAAGGTAAGTTCTTCAGTGAATTATGTAAAGGATGCGTAAGTTTTGGTTTCTTTGAAGGAGATGGTTGTGATAGTTCTTCATCAGAATTTGGTTCAACCACTGGGTGCGTTTGGTTGTATAAGTGGGTGAGAATTTGTATGGCTGTAATATGCAAAGAAAAAAATGTTTAAAGAAGAAACCATGTTTTACATGTGTAGCAACGACGAATAAAGCTTTATTAATTAAATAAGTCATTTTAGATAGATTTTCGGACTATTTTCTGCTTGTGAAGATGTTAAAAACAAATTGCATGTCAATGACGTCATGCCCATAACGAAAAAGATAGTAATAATAATTGTTTCTTTATCAGTGTATCTATCAACACCACGTAATGAGTTCAACTTACCTCTTTTTCTTTTAAAAGGTTTCAATCCATATTTATCTAATTCCCTATTCCGCTGTGGCGTTGTCATTGACGCATAATCCAATATGGGTGTAACTTCATCTGTTTTGATAATATATTCACTATTTTTAGGTGTCACAACTGGTATTTTATATTTACTAATGTGTCCTACATCATGTATTTTATTAGGACTTGAAGCATTTGGTTTATCTGTACTTTCGATACATTTTTCTTCAGTCTTTTTCATATTAACTTCAGGTAAAAAGCTCATAGATTTTATTGGACTTTCTTCTTTAGAAATGTCATTGACTTCAAATTCAAAGTTGTAGTCATCTATAGGAACATCAAATCTTGATTTGTGCATTGAATAGTCAAGTTCTTTGTCTGTTAAGTCAAATATTTCAGAATTTTGACTTGAATTTGATACTAAATCATGGTTGCTATCTACTATTTCGCTATAAACTTGAGATTTTGATGAATCAAATTTTAAACTATGAATATCTTTATCTGTTTCAGCTTCAGTACCATCCTTATCAAGTGATAAAGAAGGTAATGCAGAATTGAAGGCAGAAATTTCATCATAATCTATTGAAATGTCATCTTTTTTACCAAGACTACTATTGTTAGGTATACTTTCAGTAACTGTCACTGGCATTGGAGATCTGCAAATTCTTTCAGACCCATCTGAAGATTGAGTTAAATCTATCTCATTACTGTCTTTACTTGTATTATGAGCCCTACTTACATCATCATAGAGTTCAATATTGTCCACCTTTTCTTTGCTATCAGAATGATTGTGTATAAAGTCTTCATAGAAACTTTGACTGCTTATTTTTGAGTCTCTTATTTCTTTAATAGTATCAGGTTGTCCTAATGATTCATTTGCAGCTTGTGTTAAATCAAATATTTGACCATCTTGAACTAATACAGGCTTCTTCAATTTACCATCAGCACCTATATAATCCTCTTCATTTAAAATTATTGTATCATCAAGATTTGGTTGAGAATGTTGTGTGTCACGGACATTTATTTCAGGTAAATCATCAATATCTACACTAGATTTAGATGACTGAGTTAAATCCATTAAATCAGTTTCCTTATGTTGTGCTTTATTACTTTGTGCAACTGTTAATCTATTTTCATCCTCATTAGAACTTTGAGTTAGATCAATGTTATTTCTGGGAGATTCATATATACTTTTAATTTCGAAGTTATCTGCTATTACTATATCAGTTTGTAAATCTATACATTGGTTTTCATTTGAGATTATTGATTTGACACCTTCTTCAATAAAATTTTGAGTCAGAATAATAGCATCTTTAATAGTTTCATTGCCACTTTCTATATGCCCTATAACTTCACTGGTATCTTTTTGACCAAAACTATGATTAGGACTTTCAGCAACATAGTTTAGATCATCATCATTGTGATTTTTGCCAAATTTTAAAGACTTTTCTTCAGGACTTTCTGTCAAATCTATTGCATTTATATTTTCCTGAATACCCTGTGAGGCACTGACAGCACATTCAGTTATCTCCATAAAATCGTCAGGTTTTATTTTAGTAATATTTTCAGATATGAACTGTGTCTTATCAACATTTTGTGATAAAACTTTATTAACACATTCCGTTAAATCCATATAATTGGGATCCTCTGTTAGTGTGTTAGTCTTCTGTCCTTGTGATAAAGGTGGTTCAGGTGTTTTTATTATATAAGATTCCTCATCATCAAATATATCTGGAGAACAACTTCTGCATTGTCCTCTAACTGTTAAAGAGTTATTAGAATCTGTGTCTTTTATTTGTATCACATCACATTTAGTGTCTTTATCAATTTCTATTGCAGTTACTGTGATTTCATTATCATTATCTTCAACAATTAATGAATTATCAACATTTATATGTTTGACAGTAAATTTAGATATCTCCGTATTTTCTTCATTGTCATCAACAAATAAAACTTCTGGTGAATTACATTCTATTTGTTTTACATTCTTCGTCTTTTTGTTGGCAACAATTTTGTTTGCTGACTTTATAGGTCCACTTAGAATTATATCTAACTCATCTTGAGAACATTTAATCTCACTGAAATCCATAGTATTTTTATCAAATAAAATTGGACTTTCAGGTCTCCCAGGTATCTCAGACCAATCTTTTAGTAAAGAACCTTTAGTTATAGATCTTTCTACTAAGTTAATAACATAGAAAATATTATTGTCTCTCATCCACTCATACTCTAAATTAGTAGCTATGTTATAAATTGGTGTTTCATCAGATGGAGTACAGGTTTTTGCGACTAACTTTGAGCATTCAAGATTTTCAAATAATACTTGAGAATATCTACTAGTAATTTTTTGGCGTTTTTCTTCTTCAGTTGTATTAATTAGTTTATAATCTTTTCTATGTTTTTTAATAATTCTTTTATTTGTAGCTGTTATTTTTGTCTGTGGTACCTTAAAACCATATTCTTGTAAAGTTGTTCTTATTTTGGCAATTCTACTTTGTGTTGATGATTGAGATGTTGAAGCATCATCCGAGGTTTCACATTGAAGTGATTTTGACAGAGCTATTGCTAGGTGAAGTTCTTCCGAATCAAGATTAAGACCAGACTTTCTGCAAACTGTATCAAACTCCTTGGTATAAGATATTAAATCATTTTTCTTTCCTTTTAATGCAGTTCTTATGTCTTTCTGTCCTTTGATCCGTTTTGTAACTTTTCTACTCTTAGGTTTTGGAGCTTTCTGCACAGCTTTGGGACCTTTACAGTTCAGCTTAGTCTCCTGAAAGTCTGAAAGACTCTCATCCATAGCAGTTTTTCTCGCAAAGTATTTACTCCTAACACATTGGCTGAAATGGAAAAAAATAAAACAAATTATATGTATATCAACCTTTTTTATTTACTACATATTATTTATAAGTAAAGTTACCTAATGTCTATGCTCATAATATTATTTATTTGGTAGATCTGGCCTCTCACTTTCTTCAATTAATTTTCTAATAGTGTCTCCCGGTCTATTGGGCATTCCACTAGCGATCATTATTCTTCTCTCAACTTCTTCAATGGGGTCTTCATATAAAACTTCAACCTGCTTGCGTAAGTTAAATGTGATAGGTGTGAAACTAAAACAATATACAAATTTTGAAATATACATTATTATTTGATGACACAAACTTTTATGGGACCTAGTCACACTTTTTCAGTTGTACGAACTGTAAAACAGTCAAATACGTATAGTATTATTACGAAGTTTTTGATTTTGATCGTGTTTCATTCCATTTTACAAAGCAGTATTAAAACCTTTTCAATGTTGACTAGTAGTTTCTTCTATTTTCGTCTTAGACCTAATTTGGTTAGGTACTAGCTAACGAAAATCCCTACTTTGGTTTGCCAAAGCCCTAATGTAAACATTACTTATTTCATGTATATTTCTTTTAAATACTTAATGGCTAGATAATAAAAACATATATTATTATTCTTCTAGCACATGACAGCAATTTGCATCAAACTTTAATATTGTCGTTTTACTTCGTTACACGAAAAAAATACGCTAAATCTTAACCTACAAAAAATCGTTATTATTTAATTTATTACAGCATACTCACTGAAAAATCACTCCACATAATAATCCCAAAGATATTACACCAACTCCTAGTGTATTTCTGAATGCAGCGGCAGGAGTTCCTTTTATTTTTCTAGGTTTCCATTTTGACGTATCAATTCCGATAGCCATTTTTGAATTTGCAGTCCGTTTCATGCCATCGTTAATGTGTGCAAACACATTACACCAAAATGAATAATTTAATGAAACTTCACAATAGGGCTTGAATTTTTACTATATCTTCATAAAAATCAGATTTTTTAGTTTAGAAAAGCTACTCAGACAAAGACTTTAAAAGAACTGATCATAAAAGCTAACACAAAACATTTTTCTCAAATACGTTCTGTTTCACTTGCATTTATATTATATTATAAAGCACAAGTAAACGACAAGTTAAACGTCAAAATCTTCCATGAAGTTAGGGGTGCCAGCCTTGAGATTTTCCCCTTATGTGAGGAGGATAAATGTTATAAACAAATTTTGTACTCACAACAGAATAGGGTTTTTTTGACATGACGCGGCTAGTGTATTACCCTTATAGTATACATAAGCAAGCATTTAAAAAAGTAGGCCCTCCGATAATGTTAAGTACCTAGGGATTTGGTGAATTATGTGCACCCGCCAGTTTCAAGTTTATTTATTTGTGACGATCATCAATTCAGACAATCCTTGTAACTTCCATAGTCGTCAATATTCATTGTCTGAATTTGATATTACGATAAATTAAAAAAAAATGTTTAACCAGTATAACCTTCTATTATGCAAGTAAACTATAAACCACACCTTAGAGCCAAAAATAAAAATCTAATTACTTTATTCACTTAGGAAGCAAAAGCTTCGATTGTAATTTAAGTCATGAGGCAATAAAAACAAATTGCTAATGTTATAAACTGTTCATGCAAGTGACGTATTGCTACCAATTATTATTTTACACCATAATAAAGAGCTGGTGGAGATTATACTACAAATAATAAAAAAAACAACTTACAATGCCAAAAACGATGCGTTTAAATATTGGCCAAAGTAAAGCTATCATCAGCTTCATAAAAAATGTTAATTTTATTGAACTATCAAAAATTAAAGAATGGCCTTTTTTATCACTCAGAATCACAACGTGCTTATATATTACATAGTGACAAATAAAATAAAAGATAACAATAAATACCTAAGTAAATTATTAAAGTAACAAGGAGCAAGTAACTAAATACATTTTTCTATAAGTGTCATTATCATGAATTTTATTGCAATAAACTTTCCGTATAATATGACAGACCATGACAGACAATTTCATTCAACATTTTACCTCCTGGTAAATACAGGCTGCAATTAAATTATCAAAACCGGGCAAGAGTATGTCGGATAAAAAAGAAGAGCGTATGTTCATGGCACTTACACCCTTTTGGTGAGAGACGCAGTTTTTCGGCATTATCTCAATGACAGTATATCCGATTATGTCGAAATAAATTTAATTTTAAGTATTTGTTAAACGGTACCATTTTAATTTATTTTTATATTTTGTGGTCACACGGTTCATTAGAAAGGGGGGGTGGGCACAATTTATGCAACTTTCGGAGCGATTATTTTCAAAAATATTCATTTCATCAAATCTTTTTTTAATTTTTTTCCTTATAGAAAACGTTCGTGCTTTATAGTTTTTATTTATTTATTTATTTATTTATTTATTTACTCCATTCTTACAACTACCATTACAGGTTCAACCCAAAGCGATAGTGTAACAAAATCATTTACTTATCCTATATAATTTATCTATATTTGTATGTATACTTATTACAAATTAACTAACTAACTAACTTAACATAACTTATAATATATAATGAAACCCTTGTGAATTCACTTAGAGTACAAATAAATAGGTCTAACTCTACGGCTATTAGGTTGAGGGTACGGAGTGCACGCGTTAGCGGAGCCTCGCTTAGCAAATTAGTACGAGCGCGCGGCACCGCCAACAGCCGTGGCTGTCTTCGACGCCACACGTATCTATACGGCACGTATAACCCCATCTGCGCTAAGATGTCCGCATTATGCACCTTCCCCCTAAGTAAGCTGAACATGTATGAAACGAGTGCTTGTTCTCTTCTGACTCTCAGCTCGTTATACCCCACCATGCCCAGCACAAATAAGGTTGGGTACAGTAGTGGAAAGAACGGATATACACCATATAGTCGCAAGTATAAAAATCTTACAAATTTATTTTGTACGCGCTCCAGCATGAGCTTATATTTAAGTTCATGTGGAGCCCAAATGACTGCGTTGCATTCAAGCTGACTCCTTACCAATGTATTATATAAGGTGATCACTGCTGTAATGTTGGTGAAATCACGCACTAGGCGGAGCATGCAACCTAAGTTCCTATAAGCTTTTTTGCAGCAGCGTATGATGTGATCTCTGAAGTTCAATTCGGTATTAAAATTTACTCCCAAGTCTTTTATTTCTGTTACCCTTTTCATTGAACTATTGTCGATGCAGTAAAGATACTGGATAGGACTACGTACGCGGGAAAAAGAGACTGTCACGCATTTCGAACTATTGAACTGCAATAAATTATTATTACTCCAGTTCACTACCCTATCAATGTCCCTTTGTAATTTAATACAGTCCGTCGTATTTTGTACCGCAAGAGATAACTTTAGGTCGTCTGCAAAGAGTAGACACTTGGCGTCCTTAACCACTTGTGGGAGGTCATTTATCATTAGCAGAAACATAAGTGGACCTAGATTGCTGCCCTGACTCACCCCTGACCTAGTGAAATACGGCTCAGACTCGTACCCAGCATATTCCACATACTGTTTCCTATCTGTCATATGACTGGCGAAAAAGTGTAGTAAATGTGGGTTGAAACCAACGCTCGCCAACTTCCTAAGCAACATGTCATGTTGAACTAAGTCAAATGCTTTTTGGAAATCGAAGTAAGCGGCATCAATTTGTCCCCCACCATCCACAGTTGGTACAACATGAGCCATATGACAGAGAAGGTTAGTCATAGTACTTCTTCCTGGTAAAAACTCGTGCTGAGCGTCTGCTAGTTGCGGCTTCACCTGTATCAATATGCTATAATGGATAGCCGCTTCAAAAATTTTTGCCGGCGTTGACAATACAGCGACAGGTCTGTATCCATCCACAGTCTCTGCCGCGCCTGTCTTGGGAACCGGAACAACGCGGGTTAATTTCCACATCTCCGGAAACACTGCCGCCTCTAAGCATTTGTTGTAAATGTACAGTAGTGGTTCGGCTAACACTAACCCACAATCTTTAAATAAGTACGGTGGAAGACCATCTGGTCCTGCGGATCTTTTAGGTTTCAGGTCTCGAAGCGCGCGACGTACATCTCCCAGTTGTAGTTTATTTAAAGTCACCCTTGCCGCTTCGTTTACTCCACTAGCCGCTGTCACTGCCGCACTCACGTCTAACTTTGGTTTTTCTACTCTATAGACTGAATAAAAATACCTAGCAAACTCCTCCACACACTCATGGCCAGTCAAAACTTCCCCATCTTTTAAAATTAATTTCGGGTTTCTCGCTTGTCTTTGGGACTTAACATAATTCCAGAAAGATTTGGGATCTTTCAACATTTGATTTTGGATACACCTTTCATGCCGTTCCCTGGCAACTAAAATCATGTTTTTAACCTTAGCCCTACACATAGAAAACGCTTCATAATCAATCTTCGACTGACTCGCCTTATATCGCTTATGAAGAAACGCTTTCCGTTTAATGTCGCAAATTATTTCTGCAGTGTACCACTCAGGATAAATGTACCTTGAGTTTTCACTCTTTCGCTTTTTTTTCGGAACGCAATCATCGACTATACTATTCAAAATATTATAAAAATAATCTAAACTATTATCTAAATCTAACTCGTATAATAAAGTCCAATCTACCGCGCCAATTAATGAATACATTCGTCCAAAGTTGGCCTTTTTAAAATTCCAACCTACCGGCTTAAATATTGGCATGTCCAGTTGTGACAAGTCAGCGCTCTGGCGACGGTATACATGTACATGCCTACTTACCGTTATCACAAGCGGCGGATGTTGCGCGTCCACCCCCACAAGCGGTTGCTCCGCCTCGCACACACTCACGCACCCACCCTCCGTCAATGCATTCAACACCAAATCTAACTGACGGCGTAACATAAAATGTTATATCCTGGTGGGATTATCTCTGCGTCGTGAATGGATTCATTGCAACCCGTTTCCGTTATGGCGAACAGGTCCGCACTGGCATTCGCAATACTTGCGTAAAACTCTTTCAATTTTGTTCTGAGCCCCCGCACATTTTGGTAAAATATGTCTACCAATTGTTTAGGTGTTTATCGCAGCTGATGCATGTGTAACTGTGTATTAGATAGATAACATTTTCAAAGCACCGAATTAACTAAAAATAATGTTATTACCTGTGTATTAAAACACAGGTAATAACTAAAGCATTATTGTTTTTAAGAACTTACGCGTAGTTTTTTTGACAATAATTTAGGGAGAAAACATTGGTAAAGCTGGTAAACTACTGAAATTAAGTGTCACTCCCTTGAGTTGACTTTGTTGTTGTTTTCCTTCCTGCAAAGGCAAAAAGACTTAGATATTAGACATTTTCCTGTTACAAAACAATTTAAAATGTCTTTAATGCAGAATTTGTCTTATAGTGACTATCAGAAAGCTGAAAAAATGAGTTTACGGCAGTGTGAAATTATAGCAAAATTAGCTAACTTGGAGTGAGTACTAATAAAATTTAAAACTTTTTTATACCACTAACGGCCGGTCTCAATAATCTACCTATCGATGGATTTGGCTACTAGAGGTAGAATTTTGACATATTCAGTATGGAGCTTATGTCAAATATATACCTCTAGTAGTCAAATCCATCGATAGTTAGATTATTGAGACCGGCCGTAAATGAAGAGGCGAGCTGATCGTGCGCCTGATGATAAGCGTCACGCTAGCCCATAACAATATCAGTGCCAACCAAATCCTTGTTTAGCAAAGGTTTGAATATCACCGCACCGTGCTCCTCATTTGAGACATTAGTTCGTAATTACACTTGCTCCATTGCCGTTTAACTGAAATACAGTGATGCACTGTAATCACTATTTCACGGAATAATATCAGACACCTGTGGTACCAACCAAAATGGCCTATGGCTTAGACCTTCCACTTGTACATAGTTTTACGACTTCCCCAAAAAAGGAGTCTATTGTTTTTAGGATCCATGTATATGCATATCTTACATCATAACATTTAAATGGGTAAGTGGTGGATTATTTGTAATTTTAAATGTCTCTATGTAACATAAGCTAGGCCTATTAATATAAAAAAAAATCTGGCTAGTGTCAGACCGGTTTACACACACAATTTCAGAATGGATTTCAAAATGAAGGTGTTTTTTTAAACCGTTTCAAACTCAGACTCCGATCATTATATGGCAGCCGCCACTTTTCTTTGTAATTTTATTCTTTTTATTTTCTACATTTCAGTATAACATTTACTGACACAAAGAAACCTGGAGAACAACTTATAAAATTATTAGACAACCGTGGATGCTCTGTAGAAAAATTTAAGAAATATCTGTATACATCATTGAATGTCCGAACAATAACAACACATTATAGGCCACAGTCAAAAGTTGCCATATTAGTAGCTAATGATAAATATATACATTTATCGAAATTGGCAACACCGTCAGCAGACTGTGATTCCTTGGCCACTCATTTGAAAACCTGTGGATTTATTGTGATGATTATAAAAAATACTACAAGTGGAAATTTGACAAGCATTTTAAAAAATATTTTTGATGTACTTGAAGAAAATTCTTATTGTAAGTACATGAAGAGTAGATAAGGAAAATGTAACCATTAAGATCCTAGAAGTTTCAAGGGATGACTAGCTTAGTTCCAGGGGCGTACCCAGGATCATTTTTCTGCTGGAAAAGAACCCCTACCGGTAGGGGTTCTTTTGTAACTTTGGTTGGAGTTTTATGTGGCACAATTGACTAAACACTGGCCAAATGTATAAAGTGCAAATACTTTTTCACAATTTGGAGGGGGGAGGGGGTTGAATCCCTGAAACCCATCCTGGGTAAGACCAAGGCTTAGTTGCAAATAAAAATCCATTTATATTTATTTTATAGTGTAGCTATCATACCCAAAAGAATGATTGCTTAGTAGAAAGTGAAGGCAAGTCAAGTCTAATCTCAAGTAAAAACCAACCTTAATTATAGTATAACAAAGTAGCTTTTACAACCACAGAACCCATTAAAACATTTAAATAAACCATTATCAATGTTAAACCTTAAGTAAGTGTATTAAGGTCTCTTATTGCATATCATTTTAAGGATTTATTAATCTGCCAGCCTGTTGCCCATTTGCAGTGGAAGATGATTGTTTTGAACAACTTGAAAAGGGAGGAAGTTATCAATTCTGTTTTTATTTTTTTTATTTAAGTTCGGCCATAACTCTGTCACATATTTGGGTTTTCAAAATACTTTTTTTTTTTGTTTGAAACAGGTTTATTCCAAAATGGTACCATATAAATTTCGTAAAGATTAATTATAAGTTTTGGAGCTAGTTAACAAAACTTCGTAATAAATTACCAGCAAATCAACTGTCATTGCAGTTGGTGTAATGTTTTCTTTTGTAAAAAAAGTTTTTATAAAATAATAGTGCTGTTTTCTGATTCCAGGTTTCTTTTTTTATGCTGGGCATGGTTGTCAACTATGCAACACTAAGTGTATGCTGGGTATTGACTGCCCTACAGAAAACATTAGTTTGGAACACTGTGTAACTGAAAACTTCATATTAAAAGAGGTGGAGAGAAGCAAGCAAGACTTGTGTATATTTATTATGGATATGTGTAGGGTTTATTTAGACAGGTATGTATGTTCAGGTGTTAGACGGCTATTGCACTACCCTGAATCAGGGCCCTAAATCGAGGTGGCCTTAAAAATTTGTTAGAGAATTAAGGCCCTAACTGTTATTACACCGCTCTTTTTAAGGGTTTAGGGTCCCTGATTTAGTTTAGTGTAATAAGCTCATTATAAATTATATTCATATGATGCACGCTCAATGAATGACAGATTGCTAGCAGACAATTTTATTGTAACACATTATTTTTCAAAATGGTTTATTCCCATTCAGAAACACTGTTACTTGTTGGGAAACAATATTTGCAATTTGTAACATTGTTATTTGTTGCATCTTTTTTTCCCAGGGACCAACTACAAATAAAAATCCATAATCACTGTAATTCCGTCATTCCTTTTTAGGGTTCCGTAGCCAAAATGGCAAAAACGGAACCCTTATAGTTTCGTCAAGTCCATCTGTCTGTCTGTCTGTCCGTATCTCACAGGCATTTTACTCAAAGAGTACATAATTAATATTGATGAAATGTGGTGGAGAGGTGTTGCTTGCTCTTGAGTTATCGCAGCCGTTACATAGTTTGATAAGACGTTCCATTCCTACATGTAACCGAAAAAAAAATTTCAGCAACATCTTTTAAAAATATTTTAAGGTTCATAGGATAAGTGAATATATATATAAAGTTGCAGTGTCCTCTGCCTTTTCTTTTGTGTGACAAAGGCTTAATTTTCGACATGATCGCATATACCGTCATGGTATTATTGCCGAAAAGTTTTACAAATGTACCATATTATCTTATTTTTTTTCAGAAACTCCAACCCAAACATCTACTCAACAATCCACACAGTAGAAGACTATTCAGTTCACAAAAACCTTCTGGTAGCATGCTCAACTCAATCATCACAGGCCGCATACGAAGTCTTACAGATTGAATGTTCAACTACCATTGCTACTGATGTCACATATGAATTGAAAACAGGCGATACTGATAGGATAATACCAGGGGCGAGTCAGTATGTACATGTATTATGTACGAGAATAACTGATGACTTAGATGTCAGCAGAATGTTGGATAAAGTTCATGAAGGTATGGAAAGATTAATGATTGGTGGTGTAATAATAATATCTTTTTATTTCGGACCAGTGTATATCTATTTTTGGTTACTAACAAGATGAAACTTAAGAACTAGTGTTAGTATTATAAAATTTAATATTAATTGACTGCGTCTGCGGCGCGGTGGGAGTGTATCCGACTGCTACGCAAGACATCGTGGGTTCGATCCCCACCCAGAATAAAACTGTGTGATGAGCACGATGGTTATTCTGTGTCTGGGTGTTATTTGTCTATAATATGTATTTAGAAATATATAAGTATGTTTATCAGTTGTCTGGTTTCCATAGTACAAGCTCTGCTTAGTTTGGGATCAGATAGCGTTGTGTGAGATGTCCCAAGATATTATTATTATAATTACAAAATATGCTGTCGATAAGACGCTAAGCAACTTCAAACGTTATTTGAGTGCATGTAGTTGCACCCATCCCTTGAGTAGCGGAGAGTTCCATCGCTCAAGATCGCAGCTGTTCAAGCATTAAGCATAGAGGCGCAGCGCATACGTATTATTGCGCAAAACTATCAATGCTAGCCTCCCAAAACATTTCGGGCATGCCGACGCACTGCAGAACCGTGGCACCCCATCAGCACCCTGTACTGGACACGCAGGTCGCTGTATGCCCGCTGCGTATAGTTGATCCACAGGTTGCTTGTGTAGAAGGACTGGCAGTATGCTTTGAAAAGCGTCTTCTTTACCTGCTGCGTGCAAACCTACGGGCCAACATATTACAACGGACAGCCAACGATCTGCGTTTCCTTTCGATGTCCACATTATCTCGCATATCATCGGTGACCCAGTGGCCCAAATACTTAAACTTCTTTACTCTATTAAAGCACCACACAAGTGAATGTCTGTTACGACTTCATAACATTTATTGCCAGCTTTGAACACCATAAATTGGATTTTATTTGAGCCCACAGCATAAGAATCACAAATGCTAAGCATTTGTGTCAACGCACTGATTGAGGGGCTTAACAGCACCATGTCATTGGCTTACCTTTTATAATGAATACATACCCCGTCCATGTAACACCCAACCCCGGTGCTGCTAACGGCCGGTCTCAATACTGTAACTATCGATGGATTTGGCTACTAGAGGTATATATTTGACATAAACTCCATACAAAATATGTCAAAATTCTACCTCTAGTAGTCAAATCCATCGATAGGTAGGTTATTGAAACCTGCCGTAAGCTGGGTTGGTTGAAAAGGCGAGGGGAGGCTAACCCACCCTGCCTTACGCCAAATTGCAGCCTGTACTTCTTAAATTCTTTCTTTGGTTGTCATACCAATGCTCCAAAACAGATACTAGCTCCCTGGATACTGTAGTGTTACACAACTTTTACCCTAATATATTATACTAGCTGTCCAGCGCAACTTCGTATGCGTAAATTTTCCTAGTTTTTGCAACATTTCTCGTCGCTACTCCGCTCCTATTAGTCGTAGCGCGATGTTATATAGCCTATAGCCTTCCTCGATAAATGGGCTATGCAACAGTAAAATATTTTTTTCAATTCGTATCAGTAGTCCCTCAGATTACCGCGTTCAAACAAACAAACTGTTCAGCTTTAAAATATTAGTATAGATGACACAAAGTCAAAAGCCTTGGAAAGATCCAAATAGCATGCGTACACTGGTGTTTGTCGAGATGTATAGTAATGGACAGTCTGTATAAGAGCCAGGATTGCACTTTCTGTTGAAAGACCCGCTCTGAAACCAAATTGCTCATTATTCAGTCTAATATGCATATCTAGTAGCTGTCAATCAGACTATCCAGAACTTTGGGCAATAGTTGTTGCCAGGGAGATCAGCCTATAGTTAGAGACATCAGGTAGATCACCCGTTTTATTTTTGACAATTAGTACAACTAAGACTAAGGAATCGGTAAATGCGCTCCAGCATACCGCAGATGCTGAATGCTGAGACTGTCGTGACCCGGAGATTTTCCTCTGACCATAAGCTGTAACGCAGAGACGCTTCTTTAACAGTAAATCTTACACATACGTACCTACGAGTCAGACGTCCCTGCGCATCATTAACTTTAGTGCGCGCTGTCCTAGAGGTGATTCTACTTTAAAATGATGCAGAAATACATTAGCTATATCCCGAGGTTCATGTAATTCCCCTACGCTGACAGGCCTGGCCGGGAAGGCCAGGCCAGGCCAGTCCTGCTGGAAAGTCCACGGTACATTTTTAAAAAGCGTATTGCTGAGAGGTTTCACAACACGACCCAAGACTGTCTCTTGATACACTTTGACTGAAGATTTCACTTCTTTTTCACAAAATGTAGTTTTGTGACGCCTTGATAAGACACGCCCCACCAAACTATCATTGACACAGGATGATGACCACGCTGTACCTTTCCGACCACGTGATCAGCTTCATTAGAACTGAACACTTTATCATTTTGCTTATTGTAGTGCTCTTCAGTCGTGATTTTTTTTCATCGGCTATTTCTGTGCCCTTCACCTGCGTATCGCGACAGAAGGCGTTTCGATCGATCACTCTCTTTAATTGTAGAGATTGATTTAGGTCATGTCTTGTATATCGAGCATTTGCCTATATTGTACCATTCGTAAGAACGTTACATTACATGGGCGCACCCAGAATGATTTTTCGGGGGGGGGGGGTCGACTTTTCAAGATGTCGGGAGGGGGGAGGATTAGATAGTGCAAATTTTTCAGTGTTACCTGATAGTTTATCTTTTTTTTTTTATTACAGATATAGAAAGTTCGTTGAGAAAACAAAGACCAATCAAAGTGCAATGTGGTGTTGATAAAAGATCACTTTATGATCCTAGTACAGGTATGTAAGTGTTTACAATAGGTGAAATAGAATTTTCAGTTTGTAGATTATTGAAAACGACCGTTACACACAGACGCAGATGCAGAACTTCGTTCGGGGGTGGGGGGTGGGGGGTGTTGCAACATGTGATCTAACCGGTTATGTAAGTCGCTCGATGACGGTCAAATCAAATGCCGCCCGCATTTGATTCTACAACGGTACACCAGCCACCACCGTCTGAGCGGGTAGATAATGGCTTGTCAAGACACCTGTAGTGTCAAAATTTCCTAAAAAAAGTATCTTTCAGTCGAGTCGGGAGGGGGGCACTATTGATCTTGTTGACCCCCCTGGTTCCGCGCCGGTTAGACACGTGTTTATAATTAGTTAGCCATAAATCCATTTTTAAATGTAACTGACGGCTTAAAATGTGGGTAGTTGGTAATTTATATTGTGTTGTTCTTTACAGGAGATAAAGATGCATTATTGGAATCATTGACTGAGGCTGTAAAGGATTACAGTGATAATTGGACAATAATTTAAGCAAAAAACTGTTGAAATGGTGGCAGACTAACCTGTCGTTATACAGCTTCATGTTTATCATGTAAAAATATAAATGTACATGCAGATAAATTGTGTTGTCGTATGGAATACTTGACACTGGCAGAAATTAGCCTATAAATATGCTAGATTGTCAAAAATTTAATGAAAAAAAAAAAATTAGATTAAGGAAATGTCTGGTGCTATTAAGTGTTTTTTATTATATTTATAGTTTATATCGTTTTTTTACATATCTTGTGTAAGTACAGTAGAATTATATTAATTATTATTTGTAATCTGGTCCTGCTATTATCTATAGGCTACAGTAACAGCTTTCCATCAGAACAGCTCGTCTGTTTATAAATGGATTGGCATGCAATTTCCCACTGCGTGCCAATATATTTCTTCACTTTTTATATACACATTTGAAACTGTAGTAAAAGTTTTCAACAATAATGTTTTTAAGTTAAAGGTGTAGATAGGTTACATAAACAACATTCAATCTTTAAAAACGGTCATCTAATGCTAACGCTATAACGCTGCTATTGCAATGTCACACTGTTATAAAAAGACGTTAAAGTAGGAAAGGATGATTTAATTATCACTAGCGAAAAGGAGAAAAATTTAATCCGCTGCTTTCATCTGTTGACGCCGGCGCGGGCGGTGCGACATTATAAAAAACAAATCAATTGTATTATATTTTAAGGTGCCGCTTTCTGACCGCTTGTCATATCTACGCCTTTTTACTTAAAACATCATTGATTTCCTATAGGAAACTAACTAAAATTTCAAATATTGTATCTGATACCGACATTTATTATTAGATAAACAAGCCTGCATGATAATAAGCCTATATAGGGATGCTATACACATTTGTTGAACGACTAAGCCAACCCGAAGTAATTACTGCTGTCGCTGGGCCTAGTGTATTTGTGCCTTTTATCCAGATTGCCCCGCAATGTGGCTACTCACCAGAATAAAAATAAAACATTAAATAACTATAAACAATGTAACTGCATTTATTATTCTTGACTGATGCATTAATGATACAAGTATGAACACTTTCTACTCCTACTTCTTCGTTAAGTTTTGAGGCTGGAAGTGGTTCACTATGTTCACCCACCAGCTGTCCTCGATACCCTTAGTAAACTCTCTTATAAATCTGTAGTTAAGTATGAATATCTTGTCTTGGTATTCTGGTTGTAAACTGAAAGAGAGAAAAGCGAAGATATTATAACAGAGTTACCTCCAAAGACAAGTAACTTTAAGTTTCAATGGCTGATGCGTAGGAGGGCTAAGGAGCTCAAACACCGCCCCTCCCCCATAAGGGAGCGTTTCTATTAACGGAACGGGGCCGTGAATTGACCAATCACAGTGTTCAAATTCATACCCAGGATTCATTCGAGCACTGTCATTGGTCAATTCACTGCCCCTTTCACTTCGCGTCAATGAGAACGCACCCTTAAAGGTGTCGTGAGTGTGCTATTCCTTGATAGAACCTTTCCACTGTAGGTCATGCCCCAGAGGGTGTTCTATCCTATCCTGTATACAATAGGCTTGTTTAATAGGTGTACATAAATTGCAAAAGTCTAATTGGTAAATAGAACTTAGCATTTAAACTGCTAACAATTAATTCCTTAACAAATCTTGTGTTAAATAGATTTTTTTTATCACTAAGAAGTGATTTGACTAGTAAAAAACAGTGACGTCATTGTCAGGTATTTGTATTAGATCTCCATAGAAAATCTGCGTTTTGACATATCTTAAAGAGTTTAGATTAGTTGGAAACTAGCACATTGACTCTCCCCCAATCGTAACGGCGAGTAGCCATTTAATCGCTCAAGAAACGTACAATACTACATGTATTGTATTGAATATTAGTCTGTGTAAACAAAAAAAAATCGCTTGCGCGGGACAAGTGCCATAGGTTAATTAAATCCTCAGCGAAGTCAAACATCTACTCAACATAAAATTTTAGATGTAAAAAATATCATAAGGCACTATTCCGTTAGGCAAGTAACTTCTATGCAAGTTGCAAATTGCAGGTACAACTTGAACAAACTAATAAACAAGTTACAACTTTTATGAGGTAGTTCGAACTTGATTGAAATTGAAAGATTGAAATCAATATTGTTTTTTGTTGATGGTTTGAACAAGTTTTAAATGCAAGCAACTTGTATGCACATGACGTCATACGTGTGTGTAGACTTGCCTAATGGAATACCGCCTTTAGAGACTAGCTAACTATACTCAAGATATTATATGTAGAGCATAAATGTGTGTAGGCACCAGAGGCAAAGGGTTTAAAATTGACTGAAGTAACCCTATTCAAAAATATACCTTGCTATACACAGTTCTTTGTATAGTATGACCATTAGTGCTGTGCACTCCCTGAGGTATGCGCGCGGTGAGACGGGGGGGTTAGAATCGGCTGCTGCGCTGTCAGTGCGCCGTCAACGCTTGTGACGGCAGGTAGTGTTATTTGTATCGGACTGTCTATGTCAGACGCACACGAGATAAATATTCAAAGATGGGTCGTGCGTTATCTCGTGATATGAAGACTGTCATTTTTAAGGTGGCTGAATATTTTAAGAAAAGAAAAGCAGACAAAGAAAGCTTTGAATTTAAAAATGACGTGAATATTGCTAAAATCGTTGCGGAGGCTACGGGATACAGCAAAAGAACCGTACATAATGTGATTTCTGCGGGCTATTTATCAATTGAAAATTCAAGCCAATTAAAATTTCAATCGCCAAAAAAACCAAAAGTTCTAAAGAAAAAACACGTTGTGGATGATTTTGACCTTGGAGTTATCAGAAGAAAAATTCATCAGTTTTACGAAGTTGAAAAAAAAATACCAAGTGTCCGTAAGTTACTATCAAGTTTGAGACAGGATGGCATATTGAATTGTGGACGGGAATATTTAAGACAGCTTTTACACAAAATGGGCTACCGTTACAAAAAATGCAAATCAAAGAGACATCTCCTTATAGAGCAGCCTAATATTACAGTGTGGCGGAAAAAATATCTTACACAAATCAGAAATTACAGAACGGAAAACCGAAACATATATTTTCTTGATGAAACATACATCAACGCCAGTCACCATGCCAGCAAATGTTGGCAATCATCGTCAGAACCCGGTATTCATGCTGATATTGGGAAAGGACGGCGACTAGTAATACTCCACGCTGGGTGTCGAAATGGCTTAGTGGATGATACATTGACTATATTCAAATCCGATGCTAGAACCGGTGACTATCATGGAGATATGAGCGGACCTACTTTTTATAAGTGGGTAGATGAAAAGTTAAAAGATAAGTTGCTGCCGAATTCTGTGGTTGTAATGGACAACGCGTCTTACCACAGCGTTCAGATTGAGAAGAAACCAACTATATCAAGCCTCAAAAGTGAAATGCAGAACTGGTTGCTACGCCATAATGTAGAATTTTCAGGAACCATGTCAAAGGCTCAACTGCTACTTCTTATCAAAAATACACAAAAAGAACCCGTGTATAGAATTGACGAACTCCTGAAAGCCAGTGGACACACTGTTCTGCGTTTACCTCCGTACCATCCAGATTTAAATCCAATCGAGTTGGTCTGGGCTGATATTAAAAACAACATAGCCCAAAACTATATTAATTCTTCTCTAGACGAAAAGATAATCTTATTGGATAAATTGTTTTCGGAATTCACGGCGGAAAAATGGCAGAAATGCGACGATCATGTCCAGAAAAATGAAAATGATTACTGGAGTCGCGATAGTAGGTTCGATAATGTTATCGATTCATTCATAATAAATTTGCAAGACTCTGATTCAAGTTCCGGTGGCGAAGAGGAAGATGAAGATGATGACGAAATGGAAGATGAAGTTGAAACAGAATCTATGTCAGAATAACTTTCGTTAGAATATATAATTGTTTGTAAATATAAAAAATGTTTAATAAAACAAGTCCTGTTGTGAATTATAACTTTCAATTCTTATTTATCACCTGCATATTTTTAATAAAATATGAGTATATTTGGGTTACATTTTAATCAACAAAGTAAGTATATATTACAGATAGATAGCCTCCGACCAACGCAACGTCCCGCCACAAGTCTTGCCTTAGAAATGCAAACTGATATCGTAAGATCTGTCCGACATGTATCGACCTCATGTGAACTCATGCACTTTTTTCTTCGCCCCCCACCTCGCCGTGCATACCTCAGGGAGTGCACAGCACTAATGGCCACACTATACCTATAACATTAACGGCTGGTCTCAATAATCTATCTATCAATTAATTCGGCTACTATAAGCATATATTTGACATAAGCTGTATACAAAATATGTCAAAATTCTACCTCTAGTAGCCAAATCCATCGATAGTTAGATTATTGAGACCGGCCATAAGTGACCATCAGAGGCGAAGAGTTACAATTTTTCAGAGGTAAACTGATACAAAATTATGTCGTGCTGGAGATGGTTCTTTGCACACATAATACTAAGTAATTACAAGCCGAAGGGAAGCCGAAAGTAATGGTGGTCTAAGGACCCTCCGCCTCTGGTAGGCACTGTTTGTCTCCATTGCCTACCTTATTATCTAATAGGGTGGAAATCTGATTGACTAAGCATGAACTCAACAACTTACTGTAGTTTTTGAGACTGGGAGAGGTGTGATATTTTATTTCAAATCTAGTCACCTTATAAATCCATTTCTATCTATAAGATTTTTTAACTCCTACTTCCTACATGGTCATGTACTCATACAATTTATAGTTAAACTTAAATAAGTATACATACCCTAAGGATATAGGAGGTAGATCACCAGACTCTTTCATGTGTTTCAGTCCCCTCAGAACATGATAACACATGGTAATCTCAACCCACCTTTTATCTGACTCGTCAAACATTATCCCCACCTGAAGTATTGAAAAATGAAAATTTAACCAATCATAATTTCAGTTCATTTTGGGAAAGACTTAAATTACATATTTGATTTGGGTAAGGAGCAACAATTTTGTGTCTTGGATATGACGATCTTCGAGGGTAGCATAACTCAACTCATGTGAACAGCAAAAGGTAACTAACCTGTGGTCCAATCTTAGGTGATGGCCATATTCTTCTTTATGACTAAGGGATCATTAATTAATTACGTAAGAGTCCCAAAGGGGGAGGGGCAGTTGACAAAATCTCTACATTTTCCCCTTAAAGGGGAGAAAAATAAATTTAATTTCTAAACTGGATTTCTAATGTTGAAATTTAACATTACAAATCCAGTTCCATTTTGGATGCCAAATGATCTTCTTTAATCTATATACACACTTCTGATTTACAATTTTTCAGTGTTTTAAAATGTTTTAACATTTATGAGATTCAACATAAATGAGTTCATTTTTATCCATTTAAATGTTATAAATAATAATTATAGTACATTCTTCCCATGTATGAAAAACAAAATAGAATTTTTGTAAGAAAGGGGGTCAAGGAATTACACACAAGGAGTTAGGAAACTTACATGAGGGTAGGGGGAGACAAAAATCACAAAAGTTCTTGCATAATTAATGAATGGCCCCAAGATATGAAATAAATATTGCTATTTTCAGTTTCTTACAACAAATGTTTGTAATTTCTCATTTAAACTACTCAATAATAAAGCTAAAGAACATGTTTGTTTGAATATGCTCTAAAAGATACTCGTACGAGGCTCATTAAATGTTGGTATGGATATTTCCATTTATCAATCTTACTTTCACACAGGGGCAGAGCTGTTAGCAAAAGCTAGTTAAATATGTATGGTGGTACACTAGGAGCTAATACCAATTAAAAAAAAATCATTATCAATATTTTTTCTCAAAAAACTTTTACATAATCTACCATACCAACCTGATATGGAAAGGCGTAAAATATATCATCTTTTTCAATAGCCAGCAACTGCCTTTGTGACACTGAAAGCTTAGATACGGCAGTCTTCAAAGCAGCAATAGCATCCTTTTCAACAATTGGTTCAAGAGTTTTAAAATCACTTCTTTGTAATGCATCTGAAACAACCTAAAAGTAGGCATAACAGGCAATGTATAAAAAAATAAAAAAAAGAGTTCATACTCAATGCTCAGTCAGTAATGAACTGATGAGTGATGACATAATAGTTAAAAAATATTTATCAGTTACCTACTGTGAATGAAATATTTATGTTAAAATACTAAATAGTTATATTGTGTAATGCGAGAATTACATAAATATTGATTTCCGATGTTAGATAATTATATTTAAAATCTATTTTTAAGGTTTTCTTTTAGGCATTCTTTCAAAATTATTGATTTGGAAATATAAAATGTGAATAAAAAAATAGTACTCAGTATTATATTACATAAGAAGGTACCTCAACAGCGTGTTTAGAAGCTTCAATGAATTCGTGCAAATTGAACTCCCGCTCGAAATAAGGTCTGATAATAAAATTAGCAAACATCCAATTCTTTAAAAATTTCAAGAAAGAAGGCCATACTATAGGCGGGAATTCCATTAGCTGCGGCAGAACCTTGGTAGCTTCCCTTTCTTCGCTATAATTCCGAAATTGTATAATGGGACATGTTGAGGTTAGAGGGATTTGTTTGGGTAAAGTTCTGTGGGTAAATCTGTCGCATAATCTAAAGGTCTGCGACTTTAGGACCCGTCTTAAAGCTAAATTCATATTTATAAACCCTTTTGACGTAGTTAAGCTATATAATATGTGAAAATGCAAAACAAAACATTACATTGAACTATTACAACAAAAACAATTCTTCTTCTACATTTTCAGTCTACTCACAGCTGTCATTGTCATTTTTCAAAGCGCTCTCTACATGGTTGTATTTCTCAATGGTGCAATAATTTATTTAGTTTCAACAAACCTTTTCGAATTTTATGTTACTTAGAAAGGAATTATAAAAATAGTGGAGGCTGACGTGTTATTAGGATTATTTGTGTATTCAGCACTCAGATCTCAGATCAGTTATTGCTCAGAGGTTGTGCAGAATGTTGTCTCCTTTCAGGATAAGAATGATGCAGATTTTCAATGCAAGATACCGTTGAAATATGCGCAACTTTTTAAATTTGTGCATCCAGTCGTTTTTAAGTTATTCAAGAAAAATAGATTATTTTTGTTTTGCGAAAAAAATATTCGGAATAACGTTACTCCAGCAGATTTCTTTTTTCGCAATGGACCTTCCTGGATATAAATTATTTAGAAAGATAGCTTTGCGTAAGCGCGCTGCGTCCCTGCTGCACAGACTGCAAGCCAGCACTAACAGGCCTAATGCGCATATTACACTACACTGAATCATGGACCCTGAATCCTTAAAAAGAGCGGTGTTATAAGAGTTAGGGCCCTAATTCTCTAACAAATTTTCAAGGCCACCTCGATTTAGGGTCCTGATTCAGGGTAGTGTAATAACCGTTTAACAGCCTCCTGAAAGTTATTGCGAACTAATGCGCTGATTACACTACACTAAATCAGGGACCCTAAATCTTTAAAAAGAGCAGTGTAATAAGAGTTAGGGCCCTAATTCTCTAACAATTTTTCAAGGCCACCTCGATTTAGGGCCCTGATTTACCATACTAATAAGAGACATCAACGTTGACTTAAAGATCGTTAAATAGACCCCAGCTCATCAATTTATCATAACCTACTAGCTTCCTAGTTTCTTTAGCTCCTAGTACAACCGCCAGTCTTTCAAACTAGTCGTTTTTAAAATCAAATGATAAATAGTTAAGTCCTATGTACGTTTTTTTATTTTATTACTAGCTGTCCCGCGCAACTTCATCTGCGTACATTTTTCCTGTTTTTGCAACGTTTCTCATTGCTGCTCGGCTCCTATTGATCGTACCGTAATGTTATAATCCTATAGCCTTTCTCGATAAATGTGGCATCCAATAGTGAAAGAAATTTCAATTCAGACCAGTAGTTCCTGAGATTACCGCTTTCAAACAAACAAACAAACTCTTCAGCTTTTTAATATTAGTATAGATTACTAAAAAAATTGTAATGTCTATTATTATTATATGACAGGTGTAAGCAAAAAGCTTCATTGGGTTTCTAGGTCTTCTATTTTTGAAACTAGAGGCTAATTTCCTTTTTAAAAATGTGTCTCATCTTATCTGGTACGGTGTAACTATAAAAAAAGAAACAAGCCCTAGAGTACAAATTACCACCTAATAAATGTTAAAAATGTTTCTATTTCAACTAGTAGTTTGCGCGATCTAGTCATCAGCAAAACGTTACCCCAGCAAAAACTCAATTAACACAAAAACAATACGATGCACAAATTTATCTTTTACATGCTTATTTCGCACAAATTTTAAGCTATCTTCTAAATAATTTAAATCCATCATTGCGAATTATTTTTAATCTATTTTTCTCTCTTTCACGCTTTGCAGTCAATAATTACTTTTTCATTGTAAGCGGCGGCGCGGTCTAGGTCTATACGTCAATGGATCAGACAAAAGTGGTAATAGTGATAGTGGTATTAGTGGTAATGAAAAAAATGAGTCTACGACAAAAGTACCATGTGGTCTTTGCTCTATGGTCGTAGCTCGTTTGGCATAATGTGACCAAATTATGTCTAATTAATTTTTTAGCAGAATTGAATTGGTACTTGTACCAAAAAATATCCTAAGCCTTGGCTTAGGATATTTTTTATACTATTTTCATATTAGTTCCTAATTATTAAAAAACAAGAGTCTGAGATATCCTTTGTACAAGACAAGTTGCAGTTTAGAATGTACAGTACATTGGAAGTGACATGACGCTTCAACACTTCGATAATAATATAATTGTTTAAAAGAAATTTGATCTTTAATCTGGTCACACTTTCTGACCGGCCAATTCAACTTCAATTCGACCATCTGTCATTCTTGTCAAAAAGTCGACTGCGACTCGGCTTTTCAAAAATTGAGGAGGGAAGATGATTAGTGTATTTCTGGTGGTAATTATATGATTACGGTTTAAGTTTACGTGTAATTACTGTTGCTATTTCTCACAGAAACATGGACGACCAAGCTTGTCCCCGTTGCAAAACCACAAAGTATAGAAATCCATCGCTTAAGTTGATGGTAAATGTATGTGGCCATGCTCTATGCGAAAGTTGTGTGGAATTGCTATTTTTGAAAGGTAAACAATATTATTTGTATTCATTTTAAATAGTTAAAGCAAAGTTAACATTATAACTTTTATTGCTATGGTTTGTTTGCGTATTATAATTAAAAGTTTAAAAGAGCTTTTTTAATAAACAAGCCATTTACAGAATTAGCAGTTGTTGTAAAGGAATAGATCGTAAGGGAGAGCTGCAATTAAATGAGGAACGGCCCTGCAATTTAGTCATAATATCACTCACATGACAAGGCCAAGAAATGTTATAATTTACCCAACAACAATGCATAGTTCCATAACATGCCTCGTGATTACGCACATCGCACAGCAGTAGCCCAAGGCCAATTTTTGGCTCATAATAACCTGTCCTTAACCTTACATTTATACAGATATTATATTAATAAAATAAACACCTCGTCCCTCCCCTATTTTTATTTGTATAACTAGCTAATCCGTGAAACATCATCTGCATAAATTTTTTTTAACCCCGTTTTTGAAACATTTTTCATTGCTGCTCCTCTCCTATTGGTTGTAGAGTGATGTTATATAGCCTTCCTCGATGAATAGGCATTCTATAGCATAAGAGTTTTTCAATTTGGACCAGTAGTTTCTGAGATTATCATGTTCAAACAATCAAAGTCTTCAGCTTTATAATATTAGTATAGATACATTTTTTTTGTTTTTTTTTCTAGGTTCTGGTTCTTGCCCAGATTGCAATGTGCCTCTACGTCGTAATAACTTCAGAGTTCAACTATTTGAAGATTCAATGGTTGAAAAAGAGATAGATATAAGAAAACGTGTCCTAAAAGATTATAATAAGAAGGAAGAAGATTTCAATACATTACGTGAATACAATGATTATTTGGAAGAGATAGAAACAATAGTTTATAATCTTACAAATAATATTGATATAGTTAATACTAATAAAAGGATAGAACAGTACAAAAAAGATAATAAGGAGATTATTATGAAGAATAAGGTTAAAATAGGTAAGCAATACAATTTACAAATTATGAGACTAAGGGCAGTTTAGCAAATTTCATCAAAATAAAAGTTCCTAAACTTTCGCGATTTGTACATATTATAGAATTTTATAAGCTATGGGTCTTAATATCTTAAATATTTATTTATATTTTAATATAAGGCAAATGATAAAGTATTATTTAATATAATTGTGTTATCGGCATTGGTAGAGCCATTTTGCGGGCCACACCATCTTAAAAATCTGGAAACTTTAATATTCACCTTAATATATATATATATATATTTTTTTTTTTTTTTAAAAGTCATCCTACTTGCTATGGCATTCATGCTCGGAAATGCCGAAAAAGCTTTGACAACTATATCTTGCATGGGATAGAGGTATTTCTCAGCATCAGCTTAATGATGTGTATACCCCAATAAATTAGGCTTCTAAGCTTGGGTTCAATTACGTGACTATGTCAGTCAAAGCTGACAATGCCCTTCAAAAAAAAACTAGCTATGGTATTACGATCCAATAGTAAATACTCTTACACAAACATTGTTCTTAAACTTTTGGGATTTTTATATTTCTTATAGAGTTTTTATTGATTGACTTTGTATGCGTAAATTTTTCCCGTTTTTGCAACATTTTTCATTGCTTCACCACTTCTAATAGTCGTAGCGTGATGTAATAAATAGGCTATCCAACAGTAAAAGAATTTTTCAATTCAGACCAGTACTTCCTGAGATTATTGCATTCAAACAAACAAACAAACTCTTCAGCTTTAAAATTTTTATTATTGATGATTTGATAATTAAAAAATTCTGGAATCAATTTAAAATATGGGATGGGTCCATTTTTGCTATGAACCCTAGATAAAGATTCACCACACAGGTTTTGCAGCTACATTAGAATCTCATTAGAATAAAAAGTATACATAAATCTATTAAAATTTCAGGTAGGGAAGAATTGGAGTTAGAAGAAATATTGGAAATAGAAAAACAAATGGAGGACTTACGTAGATCGGAAGTCATCCGCATGGAACAGGAAGCTAAGAAGCAGAAGATTAGAGAGAAGGAGGCTCTGATAGATGAACTAATGTTTGCTGAGGGTGATGCCAAAGATATTCTCAATACTTTTGCGCAGAGCAAGGCTAACAAGCCAGAGGAAGTATTGCCCCCAGTGCCTAAGGTAAGAGGTTGATTAAATTTATTATTATCTTTGTGTAATAGGTTAGTAAACTTTTTTAGGGTCTCGGCTCATCTCATTTACCATTGTCGGTACTGACTGACATTAACCCTAAATGAAGACAAATCAATTTTTTTCTTATCTAGTACGTAAAACTCTGATATGCCTGAAAATATTCTTAAAAGGAGCCCACTGTTAAATGTCACAAAGACAGATTGCATTGTGAAAGGAGACATAAAAAAAACCTGGACAAATGCGAGTACTATACGTTTTTGCGGCATAAACGGCCGTATATTTTTTTTACCTTAAGTAGTTTGATTTTTTCACAGCTTCAAGGGATTAGACCTGAGTACCTACATTGTTTTAGGGTATGGAATCATAAAAAAAAAGGGGATTGCGCTTTGTTTAAGTTGGGTGCCATTCTTGTCATTTACTAGAGTAAGAAAGAGAACGAGAGTGTGACCGTACATGGTGGAATAGACGAGAAAAAAACTAAACACTCTCATTCTCGCTTTAGTAAATGACGGTTCTGAGTGACAGTAAAGGATAAAAGCATAGGAAAGTGCGTTTGGTGTGGTCAAATATAGTTCAACCCTAAATATGCATATCAAGGCTGTCACTGATTTCTTTTCAGGTAACACAATTCTCAACGGGAATAAAATTCAACCGTGGCACAGCTCAGCAGACATTGCCTGTTATTGAAGAAGGCCCATTGTACAAGTACGAACCTCCGATCCAACCAGACAGGTGTGGGCCAGATCCACCGTCCATTGATAATATTGTTTCTGGTGGTTATTTGCAGCATGTCAGGTTAGTGATAAAAATAATTGTACAAAAACCTACGGTTTGGATTAACTTTCTAAGAACTACAGAAAAATCAGTTCAAATTCAGATTCATTTATTTGCATAACAGGTATAAGAACATGGTAAGTTACATACATGTATATATATATATATATATATATATATATATATATATATATACATACAGATGCTCTGAGCTATACGACTAAGGCACCTGTCCGACCAACGGCGAGAAAAAGATTAGCGAATATAATCGCTTAAGACACATTCTATGTAGATCCCGTAACGAAAGAAATACAGGTATTTATTATACGGGACTTAACGCGCATTGTTTATCTTAAAATTGTGCGTGAAACGATTGAAATTAAAAAACATAAACCTTTTATTCGGGAAGAGCCACAACCTCGTATTAGTTCGCAGTCGGTTAACATGCACAAAATCAGTGTAGTGTGCAGTGACCTTAACTATTCGAGAAATAAAAAAGTGAGGGTAGCTGAAGATTCATCGGCCTGACATCTCAGTCTTAACATTGCTGCGACAGTCCGCTTGTGACCACGGCCGTTGCAACCTGGTCGAAACGTCAAGCAATTTTAAGGTAAACAATGCGCGTTTATTCCCGCTTAATAAATACTTATAATTATGCAACGCGAAAGTTTAAATCTATACTAATATTATAAAGCCGAAGAGTTTGTTTGTTTGTTTGTTTAAACGCGCTAATCTCAGGAACTACTGGTCCGATTTAAAAAAAAAAATTTGTTGAATAGCCCATTTATCGTGGAGGCCATAGGCTATATAACATCGCGCTATGACTAATAGGAGCAGAGTAGCGACGAGAAATGTTGCAAAAACGGGGAAAAATTACGCATACGAAGTTGTGTGGGACAGCTAGTGTTAGAAATACAGATATTGATAGTTGACCGCTGACCGTTCGAGTACACAGCCGACGAGTACTCGCTCTATACTGCATTTCTTTTGTTTACACGGACGGGATCTACAAAATACATCTGTTATACGTTTCTTGAGCGATAAATCGCTACTCACTTCTCGCTCATCGTCGTTGGTGGGACAGGTGCCTATGGGTGTGCAAATTTACAGTACGATCAACGTAACTTGACCGGATTGAAGTTAGGTTTTTATCACTTTCGCGCATGTCATAGAGATGCAACCCTAAAATTACTTAAGAAAATCAATTAATCGATTAAAAATACTAACAACATTTTAATTCAACAATATAAAAACACTATTTAAATGAGTTCATAAAAGTTTAAAATTAGAACAGTTACAGTAAATACTTAAGAAACTTTGAAAAACAATTTCTTTACGAAAATAATCACAAAAAACATGAGTTAGTAATACTAATTATGACAATGTAATGCGTAATCGCATCTCTAATTCTCTTGGTTTAGTTACCGCCCCCGCCCCCGCTTCCTGTCACCATTTACTTCCAAAAAATGCATCTGCGCAACCACTTGTCGCCTACTTCAGTCCGGCCTAGTTACGTTGATCCAGCTGTAGTTTCACGCACGCATTAAATAATAGGAATACATAGAATAATAACGTTACAAGATAATTAAAATAATAACAAATAAATGGTAATTAAATTTAAATACTAATGATCATAATTAAAATAAATGTAATCACGTTAGGTAGTTTTGCAAATTATTGAAAAACAACAATTGTTAATTTTAACATATAAATAATTCTAATTCTTATTCTGAATTGTAAAGATTACTTAATGTCAGATGTAAATTATGGAAAAAAAATACTATTGTATAATATTTTTAATAGAAAAGTATGAAACTAAATTGTTATTTAGAGCTGTACAGCACACTCTGAATAAATATTTTAGGGTATTTTAAGTTACTCATATTTATTTTATAGCTTTTGCGCGTGGCTACACCTGCGTTGATGTCGGTTTTGCGGGGTAAAAACTATCCTATGTTCTTCCCCGCGACTCATACTATCTCCATACCAATTTCTATCTTAAATAAATGAATCTGAATCAGTTTAGCAGATAAAGTTACAAACTTTTACATATAAACTACAGACTGCCTCTGTGGCGCATTGTGTAATCCACAAATTGTTGTTCTGAGTCTGGGTATACTTTGTGTTCGTGACTTGTATGTTTGTAAAGTCCCCTGCGACACAGGGCTTGTATCATACTGCGGGAGTCGTGTTTTAAAAAAAATATAAGCTCAATTTCGTCTGCGTAAATTTTCCCCGTTTATGCAACACTTTTCATTGCTACTCTGCTCGTATTGGTCGTAGCGTTATGTTATATAGCTTATACCTATAGCCTTCCTCGATAAATGGACTATCCAAAGAGCTACTGTTATATAATTTCAGTTTTAGGTCGTCCTGAAAATATTACATTTATAATTATAGTGTAGTTCAGTGTTTTTTTTTATTCAGTTTATTATAATAATATTTTTTTAAACCCACAGAGCAGAGAACGAAACAGAGAAGGCAGGCGGCTACAAGTCAACATTACCGTGTTTGCGCGCTTTACAGGACGCCCTCGCCGGCCTTTATCACGCGAGCTGACCGTTGCACATATCCGATACTGTTATTGAGTTAGATTGAGCCGGTAGATGGCGGTAGTGTGACGTGAGGTTTATTACAAACAAGATGTTTTATTATTTATTCCATAGCAATAGCAATATATTTCCACAAAACGGCACTAGGAATGAACAGAAGGCAGGTAGCTCATCGTCACACGCTGCCAAGTTTGTGGTGATGAGCTCGCTGCACGATGAGCCAACATTAGCAAATCTTGGTGCAACACGTGTATATGGTTATGCATGGGCAGCAACATCCGCCTCCACAGCAACCTCCACAGCATCCGCCACAGCACATCTTGATTATTGATGAAGAGTACAAGAAAAAAAAATACTAAATTAAAATCAAACAAAATATTCACAGAACAAAGAATGTGGAAATCAAGCTAAATTGTAAATAATGGGATTTTTTTTGAGACTTTTTATTACTTTGCGCTTCAGCTAATTTACTGAATTTGAATCCATCTTAAATAGAAAATAAGGAAGAAACTCACCACTTACCATCGATGTGATGTGAATTGCAACAATTGAATGTTTGACTACTATCATAGGTACCTACTAACCATGCAATAATATGTCATAAAATATTCAGAAATAATGTGTTCGTTCATAATTGCTACCGCCTCTGTGACGCGGTGGGAGTGTGTCCGACTGCTAGACAAGAGGTCGTGGGTTCGATTCCCACACGGGACAAACCACTTTGTGTGTTCCGCAAATTGTTGAAAAAAAAAATAACGGGTTTATTATTTTTTGTTCATAAAAAGAAATTTTACAAGTAAGCTAGTATTTCATACAAACTTGTACGGAGCGAGACGTTTTTGACTTTTCTTAAAAAGACACTGATTTGACTTTAGTCAAATACCTTATTGAAGTAGTGAAGAAATTCCCTCTGTACAACAATCGAAAATAGAGACGCGCCGAGTATAACTTTTATCGAGTAACCAAGTATTACTCGGTTTTATATTCACTGTGCCGAATACTCGGCCAAATAAATCGGCTTAGCTGGTCGGTATTGGGCACCAAAATACTTTAAATTTGGTTGCCAGTAAACAGGGCCTTCATATGTGAGGTTTTGAAATTTTCCCATCCCTAAACTAAAACCAAAATATCCATAATTTTCCTATATATTGCTACAAACCTTGTTCCGATATCTCATTTTTAATTGGCATGCGATTTCTGGTCGATCTTAGTTTTTTTCTCCTCATTATTTCATTGGGGTTTTGTTTTTATTGCCTAGCAAGTCTAATTGTACCTCGCGTTGTACTATCGCCGCTACCTTGTGAATAAATGGTAGTATGTTTAAACAACAGCTCTAACAAAACAGTATCGTGGGATTAGTAAGGATTTAAACAGACTAGCAACTTATGTGTTTTCGAAAATAATGGCTTCAAGGTGTATAAAAGGTCTTTTATAAAAAATTTAAAGTTTCTAAAAATCTTTTTTGGTTAAGTGAATATTTTTGGAAATTTGTGCTCCTCCCCATCTCCCTTATCTTTTGAACTGCGTGACTAAACTGACTTAATAAATATTTTAAAGTAACATTATTTTCGACATGATCGGATATACCGTCATTAAGTTATTGCCGATAAACTGTGTTTATGGTCATGCCAACTGGTAGTATATACGGCATGCGCATCGGGGAGCATTTAATGGTACATTGTATGCCGATGCCGGTTCAGCTTCGATTATGCCGGCGGGTGTTTTGTGCGGCAGGCTCGCCGAGCTGCATAGTATGCCACCGGCATGCCCAGCAGGTATACCGACATTGGTATTGGTGTAAGTCTTCGAGAGTTTTTACAAAAGATATGTGGCTGGTCTGTTTTAGCCTTTATGGAAAAGTGCCAATGTAAATAAAGTACCATAAATGTGGAACTTATTGTTAAGTTTTAATTTAAATACATTGTCGGTTTTGTATTTGTATAGTTTGACCAGGGAAATGAAATAGCTTCTATTTCATGAATTTTTTTTCGAAAATTCTCATTACAAAAAGTGTTTTTTCATTTTTAATTATAACACGTTTTGGAACGTAAGTAACGTTCTAAAAACGGTTATGGATTCGGTGGATTTGAAAGACGTTATAGCGTTTTCTTTTAGTTGCGTATGTGTTGTATATTGCATTAAAAAAAGCCATAAAACGTGTATAATTCATAGACAAAAAACCGTTTTTATTGTAAAATAAAAACCATTGTTGTACAATATCGTCGTATCAAAGAATCTCCAGTCTTCTGTAGATAGCTGTTTGTTTCCTGGTTAAACTAAAGGCGTGTTGTTATTGGCTGTTGTTTGTGATAGTATTATTAAAGTGAATGAATGTATCTCTTACGTTTTATTTATATACCACAAGCTTTTCCTGCTACTTCTCCCGTTTTATAGCGTGTGTGCTATTACTATATAAACTACAGTGAAATTAGTCTCGAGAAATTTTTGCATATGTAGTGGTGTGTATGTTACTTAGATATTAGAGCGCGTTTCCACTATATCGTTCTGGCCCTTACAAAAATGTTTCAATATCCTAACATTACTATTTAATTTAATACTTATCCCTAGCAACACTCTGATTTTTGTTTTCAATAAAAACAAGTTTTTATTTTAAAGAAAAAGGTTTTACTTTATTAAAAAAAATATGTCATTCAATTTCACGTCCTTGAGCAAACGACAAGGCGACTACCGTGAAACAATAAAATATCGTGTCGTTCTTTAGATGATAGTAGTTTAGCTATAGGTAAAAAGTTTTGACCATAATAATTACGAAACAAAACAAATAAATAAATCGTCACTTGATAGTGGAAAGTGGAAACACGCACAAAACCAGAATAAACCAGTTTACTCTGTCCGCAGGTGCCACGTGCAGTCTGACGTCAGTCGCTTGATACCGTTAGAACATAAAGCACGCATTTCATTAAAAAATTATAATTATTAGATACGTAGTAGTTTCATTGTGAAATTTTGTATTTGTTGATTGTTGTTATTGTTTGTTATTATTGTTAAAATATTTGTTGAAGTGTTTAATTTCAAGTGTGTAAGTGTTGTAACTTTATATTGATAATTCAAAATGGCTCCAGTGTTAAAACATGGTCGAGGCAAGCCTTTGACTTCTCAAACTAAGGAAGTTTTGTACTGTTTGTACAAATATTTCGAAAATGAGTGTAATAACAACCCGAGCAGTATTATGACCCCCACTCAATTAGTTGCTAAATCAACAGGAATTTCAATAGCATCCGTCAGAAAGGTAGTATCAGAAAGCAAATGTCGTCCTTCAGATCAGGAAGTAACATTTAAATCTCCTAAAAAGAAACCGAATCGTAAACCTACAATAGTAATCGATAACTTTGATCAGCAAGTTATCAGAAGAACAATTCATGACTTCCACATCACAAATAAAGAAGTTCCCACTTTAAAAACTTTGCACTCAAAATTGAAAGAAGATATCGATTATAAAGGTTGTGTCAGCACGTTACGAAAACACGTCATGTCATTAGGTTTTAATTGGAAGCAAACAGAAGATAACCGGAAACTTCTTATGGAAAAACACGAAATTAGATACTTGCGAATTAATTATTTGATGAAAATTGCTGAATATCGTGAACAACGCCGACCAATTGTTTACACCGACGAAACATATATACATACATCACATACCCTCTCGAAATCTTGGTCAGATGGAAGCACTTCAGGTTTGAAGCAACATATATCGAAAGGCAACCGCTTAATCATTGTTCATGCCGGTGGTATCGATGGCTTTATACCAAATGCATTGCTTATGTTTAAAGCCGACCAAAAAAGTGGAGATTACCACAACAATATGAACTATGACAACTATTCAAGGTGGATTCAAACTCAATTAATACCCAACTTACAACCAAATAGTGTTGTTGTTGTTGACAACGCACCATATCATAACTCAATACAAAATCCTGCACCGAATAGTAATTCTAGAAAACAGCAAATGATAGACTGGCTGACATTTCGAAACATTGAGCATTCATCCACGTTGCTTAAGCCTCAATTATATGAACTGATTCTGCAAAACAAGGCGAGATTTATAGAGTACAAGATAGACGAAATATTACGACAGCACGGTCATACTGTGCTGCGTTTACCACCATACCATCCGGAGTTTAATCCTATAGAAAATATATGGGGGATAGTGAAAACATATGTCGCAAAAAAGAATGTCGCAATGAATATGAAGGTTATAATGTCATTAGCTGAAGAAAAAATGAACGCCATAACTGTAGAGGAATGGAGAAAAGTTTGTTTGCATGCTATTGAGGAGGAAAGCAAATATCAGGGTAGAGACGCAGCTTTAGACACAATATCAGAACGAATCATAATTAATTTAAATAATTCATCTGATGAAAGCGAGGATGGGGATGATTGTGATATGCCTGGGGTTGATGAATTATTAGAATAAAACATTTATGGCCGGAGAACACCTAATTCATACACGTCTTCACTGAAGTGAAAACCGGCATTCAATGCTTGTAATGTTTGGAACTGGCTTGTCTGCCTCATACAGTTCCATAGATTACAATGCGGTGGATACACATTTTCACGACCGTATTAGTACGTAGTGCGTATGCGTAGACGTGCACGCATTTGGTGTGCTCCAGCCACAAACGTATATTACCTTTAAAACAATAAAAACTAAAAATAAAATGTTGTTTTTTTTATTTGCTGACCATACACTACTACAAACGCAAAAATTTCTTCAAGCTAATTTACCTGTACCTGTTTCATTAAAATCCGTCAGTAGATTTTTGTGAAAGACAACAAACAAACAATCACCCCCACAAACTTTCGGATTTAGATTTTAATACTTAATAATAAATAAATTTATTTTCTCACTATTAGGTAACAGGTAGGTATACAATAATTAATTACATTTTTTTAATATTGTGGGAGACTGGTTCCTATACTAGGCTCGAAGCCTGTATTTCAGGAAACCTGGCCTCTTCCTTAGGTGATAACTTTTATTATATAGTTAGTAATATCATGGGACAACTCACACAACGCTATCTGATCCCAAACTAAGCAGAGCTGGTACTATGGAAACCAGACAACTGATAAACTTACATATATATTTCTAAATACATACATATTATAGATAAATAACACCCAGACACAATAAACCTTCGTGCTCATTACACAAAGTTTTATCCTGGGTGGTGATCGAACCCATGACCTCTTGCGTAGCAGTCGGATACACTCCCACCGCGCCACAGAGGCAGTCAAATTACCTGTGTACCTTTATGCTACTATCCCGGCGAACTTTGTACCCCCTCTTTTTTGAGAATCGGTTTCAATTGTGAATCTAAACCATTCTCGTTCCACTGGAACACGCAAAAAAAATCATTAAAATCATTGCATTTCAGTAGATGTCGGTTAACGTGAGGAAAAAGACTATCATATAAAAATATAAATCGGCTTAATGGTTGGTTATATGTATCAAACAACGGATGATAGAGGTGGTGGGTACAGATGCAAAAAAAAAGATTTTTAATAATTTTCATAGCTTGAATACATAGTTTAATTAAGTCGTTTTTTTTCTCTATATTTATTGGGAGGCTTGGGTCACATATCCACAGATTACTATATATGTAGCAAGCTACACATATCGACCGTCAGCCTTAATTATGTAATCTGTTCCAATATACAGATGTACTCTGTGGTTTCAATTCACGCATGGTTACTTTTGGTTATTTAATTTGAATAATTAAAATAATGGATAAAATTAAACAAAATTTAATAATAACATTAACATGGATATTTGGATGTCACTCACCAAACATTTAGGCTAGGCCAATCAACCAATTACGGCTGTAGGTATTCCCACCGTGCCCACTACGGTTGATCCGGGGCTGTTAGCATTTTGTATTTCAATAAGATTATCCAGGAATCCATTCTCAAGAAACTCTTGCACCAGGGGTAAAACTCATCAAAGATCCAGAATAAAACCTAATTATTGCTGTAGAACACATTTCAATACAAATTTCCATAGTAAGTGCATACATACATACACGTACTTACGTAAAACATGCCGTCTAATCGAAAGCTCGAAGGTCCATGTATGCATTGAGGGCGAGTAAGCAAATATTGACGGACCGATAACATGTAAAAGTGCCGACCGAGGCACTAAACTATGACAAATATATAAAGAAATGCACTTTCAAGTAAAGGCGAGTGTAATATGGGTTTATCTTTTATCTGTGTTATAACAAGTTAAAAGTGCGACAAAGATCTTGATGAGCGTTGTTTAGTGAAATAGGGCAGTTATCAATGAAGAAATACATCGCGAGAAATGTCGTGTCAATCATCAATGCAATGGAATCGCGTGATGGATTACAGTTACAGTCCGTGGTTACACGTAAATAGATGCGCAATTAAAAAAAAATGGTGGGTATAGCGATAGGTTTGTCCGCTTATTCTTTCTTTTTTTCGTACTAGCCGTGTGCAGGGGGCACAAAAGAAAGTATTGTAGGTAAGTAAAATAATTAATTTTAAAATTACAATGACCAAAATATTCAAATTTTGACGGCTACGTTCATTTTAATCTGTGTGTACTTAAGTATCATATAGCTTCTTGGTATCGTATGTACCTAAGTTCCAACCTACCAATTACATAATGTAAAACTACCTAACTGAAATATATTATGAACTTGCCTGCTATGAAGATATTTTGGAAAATTTACCTTATCTAAGGCCAATGAACCCGCGTCATGGTTGCGATCAATTTATAGGTACATTTTTATAGGTAGGTACATTTTTCAACGCGAAGCTATAAAATTACCACAAGGCCAGATTGCCGCTATTTTCACAACGCTAAAATTAAAAAGTCAAGCTTAGGTTTTTTTCATTGACGTATAGACCAGGACTGCCATAACCTCATAAAATTGACTACTCTCTGAAAGAGACAAAGCTACTTTGTGCACAATACCTGTCAAAGGCCGCACGAGCTTTTTCTGTCCATAACACTTTGCAGTCAATATTTATTTTATAAATTGTAATTATGGAATGGCGCGATCCTGGTCTCTACGTCAATGGTTTTTTAATAACAATTATATATTTTTTTTTAAATATTATTAAATATTTTTAATAATAATATTTAATCACAGTTTACCCGTGACCACGGCCGTTGCAATACGGTCAAAACGTCGGGCAATAAACCAGGTATTTTACCTTAAATTTATTCAAGCGATTAAGACCCGTAGTCTATATAATTTTATAATATTTAATCAAGCTAAATGGCTGAAATCACCAACTTCATAACTTCATTCTGCTTATTTTTTATTTACTAAGCTACGCAAAGGAGGACGCAAATTTGCCTATAATAACTCCTGTACAATAACTGTTTCACGGCATACCTACTAACAAAATATATGAAACTTCAATTACTTATTTAATTTTTAGGTTGACATCCTTTGTTTTGTACCATAAAAATTGCAAATAAAGAATTATTATTATATACAAATAAATAATAACCCTAAAATGGCGCAATATACCTGTAAACGGTAAACAAACTGTCTCGGTACTGCAGCCAGGCGGGGTATGATACAATTAGCATGTGAAAACAGTGGCGCCGCGGGCCCGCTCTAATTGGCACTGTGTAAACTTGCCCTGTTATCGTGGTGCCTCGAGCTCTCCAGCTACAAAATATAGTATGGAATGAGATTTTGGATGTTAGAACTTTGTTATTATTAAGGGCGATGTTTATATTTATAGAATAACATTGCTTAGTTGCCAAAATACAACATGGAGTTAATTAATAATCTGATTTGTGTTCGTGTTACTAAGAATTTAAACTGAAAAGTGAAGTAATAGAAGTGGCAGCACGGAGTAAAGAACAGATGGAAGTGGTAGGGTGAATTTACCACCATATATATATGTAGACTCTCAAAACAGGAATAAGTGATGTCTCTCGTTAGTTCCTACCAGTTACGAACTGTAGAGAACAGAAATCAACGGACAGGGGAAGGCATATATTAGCCTATGGTGATAACTTATAAGGACTGTAACCCCTCTCTCCGAAAGACGAAGGTTTTAAATCTGGATCGAGCCCTGAAGAGCAGATAACGTTGTTCTACTTATGGGAGAACGGTGTTGGCTGTTTTATGGTTCCGTATCCAAAATGGCAAAACGGAACCCTTATAGTTTCGCCATGTCCGTCCGTCTGTCCGTAGCCTAGGTCAGAGACTAATAATGCTAGGTGGCTGTAATTTTGCATGAATACACATTACCTACCTACAAAAGTCGATAAAGTGATTTTTTTTTAGGGTACGTCCCCTGTATGTAAAGTGGGGATGTGATTTCTTTTCTCATCTACCCCGTCGTGTGAGGTATCATTAGATAGGACTTTTAAAAACATTAAGGGGTTGTGAAGACTATTTTAGATTAAAACTATCACAGCTAAGTAGGGTCAGAAGTTTACGAGTAACAGCTGATCAAATGAGAAGTAACAATATTTTCGTACAAATTGCATTGAACATTATTATAAAGTACTTATAGGGCTCCTTATAACCCAAAAGGCTTTTTCAGTTAATTGATTTGCGTTTTTTGTATAAAAATATTTTTACCTAATTCAAATATTGTATTGCCATTCAAATATAGTATTTGAAAGGGATCATAACTGCTTTCTGTGACTTATAGAATGCCATATACTTACCTGTTTACCACCATAAGAAAGAAATGCAAATTACTATGTACTTATTAAATACCTAAGCCTACTTGATAACGAATCTAATTTCGGTTCTCTGTTTCATCTCATACTTTTCAATTTAAAGCACAGAATAATTGTACAAGAATAAAAAACAAAATTCCATTCCACACTAACCATCCACAAATCCGCCCGCCCAACTAATATTGACTTCTTATTACGGCGGTCGCGCGGATATGCGGATATCGCACCGGTGCCGTGCGGATAATATCCGTCCCGTGTCCGCCGATAGGGACGTCCGGACAATAACGTGCGTATTTTAGTGTTGCACTCTAAGTTTCAAGTGGTCGTCACAAGTTTCTGTACGGAGTTTGCGCTCGTGCCTGTAATTTAGGATGTAAATTACCTAGGTATCTCTAGTCTTTTTATTCCGGTGTGAGGTTTGGTTGTTTTGATCTGTTAAATAATTTAAATAAGTGTGCAGGTATGTTCTTAATTTAATATCAAACCCTGTTCACAAGATGAGAGATGTGTTTAAACTTTGTTTTTCCGTGTGCATCATGCATGATGCGTCATCTGGGACTGATTTCGACGAATTTCTCGAAATAATTAAAGCGTAGGAATTATGGTTTTATTATTATGGAACGATAATTGATTCTAGATAGAACATTTTACTGAAAGAAGACTTCATTTTGATCCTAAAAATAGTTCGAGTTGCATTCAAAGTTTAAAAAAAAATCGCTTGTTTGAACCGGAAATCAAAGCCCAAAATGTGAAAAAGCGGCATTCTGATACATTTTGTTAAGAAACCAATCAAAAGGGTCGTATGGGCGTAGTCTTATTTTTCTTTCTTTCTATCCTATTACAATAGGTATGAACGAAGTTGTGGCGTCTAGTTATTTTCTGAGATTTTTTGAAAGTAAATCGTTTCACATGCTCGAATATATTCACACATAAGTTAGGTATTACATACACAATGCATTATCAATGTGTGGTCTTCAAATGAGCCATCAAATTAGTGCAATACATATCACCTTACCGATCTATTGTGTGGAAACTCGATGTGCTTTGTTCTCATGCAACCCGATCTAAGATGGCGGCGGTGAAACGTCATCGAAGCAATATGGCCGACTGAGTCGTTATTGTTTGAACGTCGAGAGGTATTTAAATAGGTATTGAGGGGTGATTGACTGTGTTTAAGTTAAGAGGAGTTGATTTTGGTTAATTATGTAATTTTTAAGAGGTTGGTTTGGAATTTTATAAAGAAGGGTTTAGTTTTTTTTTGAATTAGGTAGGTAATAAAAAAAAAGAAAAAAACTTTTAATTGTTTCAAAAGTACCTAGGTACTTTATTGGCTTTTGCTACAAAATGCAATTTTTACGAACATCTGACTGCTGATGCTGGTTTGAATAATTAGGTACGTAGAACATGCGAAAAGGTGAGAGCTGAGGTGCAGGATTAGGTACTATTTGTGAGTACCTTCATCAAAATGAAAATACCCGGCTACGAAACACGCACAGTGCATTGTATGGGGATCCTCAAAACATTTATTTTTGTTGTCATATAGTTTCTCTATACATCATAAGTATACTGCTTTCATCATTGACGTATAGACTGGACTGTGCCATCCCTTTCAATTAAAAAGTAAATATTGACTGCAAAGCGTGAAAGAGAGAGAAACTCATGCGGCCTTTGACAGGTATTGTCCACAAAGTACCGTTGTCTCTTTCCGCGTGGTCAATTTTGTGAGGTTATGGCGCAATTCTGGTCTCTACGTTATTGGTTTTCATTATCAGATTAGCTGGATAGCTGACTGCTTTGGTAGGGCCACAGATAATATCATCGTGAGGTCGCGGGTTCGATCCCTACCCATTACACTACCGACGTGAACCCACTCCTAACACAAGTTTTTGAGCTTAGTTGGAGGGGGGTGGGTGAGCGGGGTGCGCGGGACAGAGAACGTCCCGCGCACCCCGCTCACCCACCCGTTAACATCACCCCGCGCTCCCTTCTCACCGCGCAGGCGATATACGAGTTAAGCGGTCGGCCTATAGTAATGTGGGACCCAATCCCACATTGCTAGTTATCTTAAAAAAAAACTGTACTAGTGTAGGGCATTGGGAGATTGTACGACTACTATGCAAAAGGTTTTTTTAAACATAACTGTGGGATTGTTGTATGTCCCACATTACTAGTAATCCTATTAACCCCACCAGCTTATCTAAATTGTTTGTGTTAGGAGTGGTGGGTTTACGTCGGTAGTATAATGGGTAGAATTCAAAACCGCGATTGCGTCTACCGCCGCGCCTTTTCAATTGAGTCCTTCGTGCGTGACAGAGGCATTATTTCATAGCGCGAATGATTTTACACGAAAACTATTTAATGTAAATATAAGCTCATCAAGAAATAAGTTAGCTTGTGACTTAGATTTGTATCACTAGTATCTTTAAGCTATCATGTGTAGCTATCTTATTAGTAGATGTCTCATATTTATATTTTTTTATTTTTAATCTAATTTGTTGAAAAAGATTTCGATTTCGTTTTAGTTATACTTTTTGTGATGCAAAGGGCTGGATTATTATTTTTGTGATGTCACTTTTTTAGGGTTCCGTACCCAAAATGGCAAAACGGAACCCTTATAGTTTCGTTATGTCCGTCCGTCCGACCGTCCGTCCGCAACTTGGCTCAGAGACTGTTAGTGCTAGAAGGCTGTAGGTACACATATTACTTACGCCAACAAAGTGAAAAAAAATGTAGGGTACCTCCTCTATATGTAAAATGGAGTGTTTTTTTATTCACCTACCTCACCGTGTGGTCATTAATCGGTCTTTTAAAACCATTTAGGGCTTGGAAAGACGATTTATAGATTCGTTTGTAAAATATTAAGCTTTAAAGTGCAAATTTTTGTTAGAGTCAAGTGTCCCCCCCTGCCAGCTAAATGGTTGATGTTGGGTATGTGAAAAAAATCACGGTAGTAGTATATATGGTGAAATTAAAAGGAAAACTATCACAGCTATTTTATTACATAGTGACAAATGAAGCCATTAAAGACGAGTTAAAAAGGTGTGAATTACATTTTGACCCTCATAACGTTTGGTTTATCATTAACTAATATCAAGTTTTGAATACTCAATGAGGTTTTGGTGTCACTATGTTATTTATTATATAGTTGACCGATTTTGAGGCGTGGATACGGGCTTGGTAAAAAATATTTGGGTATAAACTGCGTCATGTGCCGCTGAAAAGGTTACGCAAAAAACTGTAGGTACCTATTTTATAGGAGACTAGCTGTCGCGCGCAACTTCGTATGGGTAATTATTTCCCGTTTTTAAAACATTTCTCGTCGCTTCTCCGCTCCTATTAGTCCTAGCGCGATGTTATATAGCTTATAGCGTTCCTCGATAAATGGGCTATCCAACAAAAAAAGTTTTTTTTAAATCGGACCCGTAGTTTCTGAGATTAGCGCGTTTAAACAAACAAACAAACTCTTCCGCTTTATAATATTAGTATAGATAACTTCTGGACGAGTCCTGAGTCCTGAGTGGCAATGGACTTCACAAATATATCTGCAATTAACAGGCACAATGATTAACATACATAGCAAAGCCATATGACGTCCCACTTCGGCACGGATCTTCCTAGTAGAACTTATTAGGTCCTGGGGATAATTACCATAATCGTCACATTTGACGAGCGGGTTGGCGGTCGCAGTAAGCCTTTTTTTACGCAGAGGTTGTTACAAATACATCCCGATTCGAACATTTATGAATTTCGCAACCAAGCGACCGAGATAGGTCCTATCTACCAAAAATCTATTATTGATCTTCATTCAGTGACCATCACAAACGTCATTCAGTCACTCAATGATTTGAATTTGTACGTTTTCACCAAATTTTCTTACTAGGTGTATTTTTTGTGAAAATATTATCTAGGTTTCATTAAATATCGTTTATTATTGCACTCTTGTTTAAACTGGTAACTTGCTTCAATTTCAGGGTTTTAACGCCACTAAGTACTCGCTTATATTTCTTTTTTTTTTTCGTTTTATTTATTATTAACTTAAGTGCGTCTCTACATTATTTAAAATCATTGTACTTAGGTCGCTTTCTTTGCTACAAATAAGTGTTTAATACAAGAGCTTTAATGAGTAAGTCTTTATATAAATAAACAATCATTCAGCCGATTGAACACTTGTGTATTGTTTAGTCTGTATTACTGAACGTTTCATTATAAAGTAAACAGTGATTGAGTGACGTTGACAGCCCTAAATGATGGATGAAGGCTACTTAGGCCTATGTTCACCTACATTGTACTTTTGAAGTGTTTTAACCTTACATTTTTTGTTACTAATCGAACTGGATAAGTTAGTGCCCTAACTTATCAAGTTGGATTACGAAGGTATATCTTTCATTGTGTCGTACAAGCATTCCTCAGATGTGGACCTACAGATATATCTACAGATATTCTTACTTAAATATAAATAATTTCTAAAAAAAGCTTTGCTTGAAAATTTATAGACAAAACACTTGTGCATCATAGATAAAAAAACAATTTAATAATAGAATTATCTACGGGCATCTTCCCGCAAAAATTTCGTTCGAAATTCCAATAAACTAGTCTATGACGTATACGTGTAAGCAAGACACTAATAAGGTCATCCTAATCACAGAAAAAATAAACGAAGTAAAAAATTCCGCAAAACAAATTCACGAGAACTTTTATTATAGTCGTAAATTACCTTGGTTTTATAGGATAAACATATTAATTGGTAGTAAAAACGTACAATATACATATAAGTTTACCCGTATGTTTTATAAAGACGGATGAGTCTGGCTTCCTGCGTTGATTGATAGGAAAACAGTCCGATGATTGACCACTGATAGAAGCCAGTATTTTGATAAATAAATAGAGGATAGTGTTGGGCGTTGACTGACTTATTATTTAATCGATAGATTTTGATTTATGATTATGTTGTAAAGTTAGCCAATTTAGAAAAGTAGTCGATTAACCGGTGATTTAATGTTTTATTTTTTTTACAATTATGTAGGTATGGGTATATGTGTGCCATCGTAATAATGATGCCTGAATTCGAGACCACGTTTAGAATGCTTTTGAATTTTTGGAAATTTTTGTTTTTGTTTTTGACATGATTTTATAGTTAAGTCGTTAGCAATGATGCTCAGTTCAAAGAGATTTTTTCTAATGTTTTGCTAATGTTTACAATGTATGTTTGCCATCGTAATAATGATGCCTGAATTCAAGACTACGAGCTACGTTTAGAATGCTTTTCAATTTTTGGATTTTTTTTTGTCAACTTGATTTTATATGTAGGTCGTTAGCAATGATGCTCAGTTCAAATAGATTTTCTAATGTTTTGCTAATGTTTACAATGTTTGTTTATACAATGTACTATGCAGGTAAGGTGCAAATAAAGTTTTAAGTCGGGATTTCTATGGTATACTATGTATGTATAAAATACCTCTTTTGGAGTTATGAGAAGTTAAGTATCAACATTTATGTATGGCTGTTAATATTTTTTTCCAAAACAGTGACTGCCATTTAATTAAATTTATGCAGGTAAATTCGCAATTATCTTATCTTAAGGATTTCTTAAATTAATATTGTAAATGTTTAAAGACATTAATTTTGTAGTAGGTATGTATTTCACAACATTATATATCTTAGAAGGAAGCATTTGTACATTAATTGGTTATCTACGCGCCATGAATAAGGTGTAATAAAATAGTAATAAACATTATGACAGTTTGTGAAATCGTATGAAATCTAACTTAGTACTTTATACATCTTTGGTAACTTGTGATGCAAACCAGTTATTGAATGATCAAAGTTGCCATTTAGATTTATTAGCTTGTATGTTTTAACGCTTTTGTATTTAAGCTAAGCAAAATAATTTTTGATAGCAGTGGATTCATCGAAAGCGTAGTAGCGGATTACAATCCGTCACTCTCGTTTACGACTTCATTGTATTATCCACAAGACAACCACAATAAAATAGTACAAATATCAAATATGATTAAAATAAAAATGTCTTACTCAAGGAAGACAATATGCATGATTACTTTTAAACTTTACACCAATTTTCGTTTAAGTTTTGACATGTTTACTTATTACGCATATCCATCTGACAGTGGCCTAATTTTATTGATAGACTTACTGTTCGTGCATCTAGATGTTTATTTTTTCTCTTTATTTATTTGGAGGCTTGGGGTAACATAAATGACCATGTCAGCCCATCTAGATGATAAAATCAAAGTTCTAAGCACGACATATTGCTCACAACACATCGATATTTCAAATTTCATCGACAATCCCACCATCCCTAGCGTAAAAATCAGTGTTAGTGTAAACTCTCTCGTTTACCTGAGGCATGTTATTATTCGGGGTATACGCACCAATGTAGCAGCCACCGTAAAACTTGCAAGTACCTATTTGTGAAGAGAACATCACTTCGGTACTGTTCGTGCATCGAGTCATGTGGTCTTCATATTTCTATTTTGATTTAGTTGAGTCAGTTGTGAGAATTGAATTATATAAGATGCAAAGCTAAAATAAACGTTGCTCATTTTACGTTAACTTACAGTTGACTTTACAAAAACCCACTGATTAGTGAGAAATAACAAGTTTAAGCTTTTATACAAAAATATAGTATAAAAAAAACTGCAACAAAAATGGATAAACATTTTGAAGTTGGTGCTTAAAACATAAAAATTACATTTCCTGGCATCAACTCATTATCTGTTTTTGTTGTTTTACCAATTATATTGTATGCTTTTTAGTTATTTAAATTAAAGTCGATTTATAAATGCATAATGCTAGTAAAGTAAGAAGACAAGACGAAGCTAGAAATACGACTGCATCTCACTCCAACTATTACATTCTCTTTCTTATCAAAAAGCAGTGTTGCTAAAAGTTCCGCGAAAACCTTTAAACCTAGTTTGGATCGTTTAAAGATCAAGTCCGCTTTACACTATCAGTTGATTATGCATTTGCGTCTTAGCCGCGACAGGCGACACGAGTGATTGAAAGATAACATCCAATCCAGCTTACGGTACCTATATTTCCAAAAACTGACAGGCGACTAAAACATTTTCACAAAGCTACAAATCAAAGTCGAAGTACTTTATTCACTTAGGTTACAAAATGCAACGCTTATGAACGCCAGACAAAATTTGGAATAGAATAATTCTACATTTAATGCGAAGTTCGCAAGAGTAAAGTCGTGAGAAAAGAACTTGGGAACAAAACTCATGGCCACTTTTTTTAAATGCCATCATTTACAATATATTGTATACACATATACAGTTATGCCAGTAGGTGCTGCAACCATTACACCATGAAACTCGCGCAAGCATTAACCATAGTACGTAAAGTAGGTATAATCAAGTTTTAAATGAATTAAGCTCCTATGGTGTGGATGGGAACATCAACTTACAAAAATTACAGAAGAGGGTAAAGGCAACATGCTTTTCGATTAATATAAGAAAAACTACTTGACTTGAAAGTTGACTGCCTCTGTGGCGCAGTGGGAGTGTATCCGACTGCTACGCAAGAGGTCGTGGGTTCGATTCCTACACGGGACACCACTTTGTGTGATCCACAAATTGTTGTTCCAAGTCTGGGTGTACTTTGTGTCCGTGACTTATATGTTTGTAAAGTCCCCCGCGACACAGGGCTTGTACCGTTGCGGGGATCGTCCTTTAAAAAAAAAAAAAAAAAAATAAACTTATTATACAGATATTTATGAACTACTAAATTAAACAGCTCTTAATGCCTGCTCTATCTCGTCTTAAAATATATTCTGTTATTATTGTTATTTGTGTCTTTATGACAATAGCCACTATAAGTATCGTACGTAGAAACTATGCCTTTACAACTGTGCTAAATTTTTGTTGCACTTAATGCCTTTGTTCAGACGACTAAGGTTTCTAGATCTAGGTGAGACATGACTTCATAGTTGTTAAATTCACATTGCACTTTACTATCTATATAGGTAATTGTTACGAGCAGTTAGTGTGACCTACCTAAGTGGAAAGAGGATTCAACAGGTAAATTTGTGTATCTCTAAATTGAACTCAATTGATCAGATTTGTTAAGAACAATCTCATTAGGACATATTTAATGTATAGTTCTTTTATTACTTTTTGTTTACAACCTCAAGTTTTTCTCATAATCAGTTAATTAAATTCACTTAACAAAACTCTCTACGTCAAAGACGTGGTACCATTTACATTACCCTTCAATAAGCTGACGCAGCTACAAAAAACAAAAACAGACTTATTACATCCAAACGTACACTGTACATACAGACTACTCGACTAACATACGAAGTAAACAAAAGAATAAAGGAATAAGGAGACAATCTCTATGAATAAAATAAAAATAGTAGGAGATGATATCGTACAAACTGGCTGACTATGGAATATGCCGACTTATTATTCGCCTAATAACAGGAACGTATTAACTTCGATGTAAAGACACTGTTAAGAATAGAAAAGACAGTAGCAAAATCACATGGAAGAGAGAGAGAGGTTTCTATTTCTAAGATGCAACAAAGAAACAAGGCTAGGAAACTTGTTCGATAAGTTTTGGGCTTTCTGATATTTCTAGTGAATAAGCCTTAGTTGGTAGGTGCTCTACAGCAGGGGTTACCAAACTTTAAACATAGTGGAGCACCCACCAAATACCTTTTATTTTATGGAAACACCCGTTTATGTCCAGTGCAATAAATCTGACAAGGATCTCAGTAGATTTACCGAATGTCTAGTTATGATAGTTATCATTTCATTTGATAATCCAAATGAAATGAGAACTATTACATATAAGACACATTGAAATTATCCAACGTGTTTTCTTGTGGTCCTTGTTATTCTTTCTACGTAGGCAACCATAATTTTTATTTAACATAAAAATATTTCGCGGAGCCCTGGTCACATTTCTACGGAACCCACTTGGAGAAACGCTGCTTTAGAGTCTTTAGATGGTACTATGCTTCAGTGATTCTTCGTGATTGACACACGATAATTCACTTTTAGGTACCGTAAAATATTCAACTATTTCAAAAATCTTTGCGCATGAGCATTTTCACAATGCTCAATGGCTTTAAGTATGTTTTATACGCCTGCCTGACTTGTCACTAGCTAATCAGGTCAGTCAATTTTGTTTTCAAATGTACAGAAAACAAAATTGAGTTTGCTAACAGCGCAAGTAGATTTACTACATTTAACTAAATGAACTGTTTTGTACCTAATAGCGTTTACTTTGTCCAGTCTTTCAGTAACCGGGAATTATACAATTCAATTATTTTTATGCGTTCTCCTCTAAATATTCTTAACTCCCACTATGAATGTCTTAAAGGCATTTATAGATTATTCATTTGTATCTCCCAATATCGATTCTTTTATGTTATTGTTTTGTTGTCGTTGTGTCTCCTACAAAGATATCAAACGTAATTGGCAGTTACCGTATTACAAACTTATATTTGCTGTCACATCCACCCCTATTGGTAACAGTTTGTGGTTAATTTTAGTTTCGGGACCGCAAATAAATTTGGCATATGTTTCAGTAAGTTTTTCTCTAATATGTTTAATGTATTGAGTTATGGTATCTATTTGAACGGATTGGTTTGTAGTGGGTTTTGGGATGTTAAAGTTGAGTGAGTAATTTTTGATTGGTTTGTGGTCGGTCTCCGTTTTGTAAATCGTATCCCTTGATTAGGGATTCATCGTCCTTTAATCATTGCTTTTGCTTTACGCAAATTTTCAATAATCAACTGTGGACATTATTTTTTGCAAGGCGATTTGAGATTTCATGTCTGCCTTACTCGAGCGCGTGTATATAAAGACTATACTTCATGTAGTCTAAGTGTTTTGTTTCTTTAAATGCGGTTTTCTGCAAGATGATACTATTTTTCTAATCGAATGTTTTTATTTCAGTGGTGAAATATTATACCTGTCATGGGCGAACTGACAGATAGACGGGAAAGGGGATTTGCCGGTCCAAACCTGAAATCCTAAGTAGACTTAAGAGTAAAATCTAACGCCTGAGATACATTTGTTCGATTTAGTTCAAGTAATCAACATTCTTGTGTAAGTACAATAAGTGCAGTTATTTGAAAACAATTAGACGTTACGTTACGTTTTACGTTTCCTGCACTTCATTTTATATTACTTACTGCGGTTACCGGAGTGGAGAATATTGATTACTATTTACTGCACATTGCCATTACCTGGCTGATTAGGTGGTTACGTATGTTTGTTTTATTTTTAACTTTCTATCTGCTCCATTGTCTTTTACCTTTTTTTAAAATAATAATTAGCAAGATTTTGGGTTACAGTAGCAATTCTGTTCAACTTGCAACGTCCGTAGTATCCTAAATAGGTTTGCAACTAGCGAACTCTCTGTTACGAGTTCGATGCCTTAATTACTTTCGCCTTTTCATAGATTGAGAATCGATAAATAAACATTTATCGGAACTTTTCACAAATTTTAATTTCTTTGGCTTTTCAATCAAATTGAGCTGACTTTGCACCAACACTTTGAATATCAAATTATAATAATGGCCAAAATACCTCCCGTTTCGGGAATGTCGTTGGTTTGTCGTCAGACGACCCGTGATCACTAAACTATCATAAAATATATACTACTAACTATATTATCTACCGTAAATAAGAACAAAATGAAAAAGTACGACAAAAGGGCTAGGATACAATCCAGACACTGGACAAAATATATATAGGTATAACGGGTCTTAATCGCCTGCATATTTTAAGGTACAAACCTTTTTTATTGCCCGACGTTTAGACCGTATTGCAACGGCCCTGGTCACGGGTAGACTGGTTGAGCTCAGCACCTCCTTCGTGAAGCGCGGGTTTCAGAAACTACCCTCGCTTGTTTTTTATCACTTACTTTATCGGAACTGAAGGTACACAGAAGTTGTTAATCGGAACGCAGAACAAATATTTATCGGTCACTTAAAATTGATCACATATGCATATCAAACCCACAATCGTTAACATTGCAATCGTACATAGATACACAGCACACAGCACCTGCACTGCATTTTATCTAAATTCATCTCTAAATCAATTAACAGTAACAACGAAACAAAGGCAAGACACAAAATCTTTGGTTCTCATCTCTCTTAATGAAATAATAGTGCAAAACGATTCGTAGATTGGCGAGAATGGATACAATTGAACCAACTATTCCCTTATTCACATCCATTGTGCTATAAAACCTTGGCTATAGTGAGTGTTTTATTTATAACACAGGAAATAGGTGTTAAGATCAGACGGTAATGAGCTAGTGGCCTGAATGCGTTACGCATACTCGGTGTAGTTACAGAGACATATTAATCTAGTGAAGTAGAATGCAAAATGACGATATATTCTATACTAATATTATAAAGCTGAAGAGTTTGTTTGTTTGAACGCGATAATCTCAGGATAGCCCATTTATCGAGGAAGGCTATATAAAATCACGCAAAAACGGGAAAAATTTATGCAGACGAAGTTGCGCGGGTCAGGTAGTTCGATAATATCCGAGCTATGGGTAAAATGAGGCGGCCAATTTCTTATTGCCAATAAGAAACCTTTCGTATAGAAACAGTCTTGGCCAACCTTAGCGGGGACTTCAAGGAGTGAAGTTAAATCTCGTGATATAAATAAACCACTTTTCACCTTCACTCTTAGGTGTTCAAAGGCACTTCGATGCAAGCTCGGTTGTCAAATGTCAACTGAATTGACATCACTGGACTGATATGTATAAATGTATAGAATTCTAAATATCCAAGCGTAGAGTCTTGATTTATCACAAGTGCAATTTTTAGGGTTCCGTAGCCAAAATTGCAAAAACATTATGTCCGTCTGTCTGTCTCTCCGTCCATATGTCACAGGCATTTTACCTAAAGACTACACAATGAATATTAAATAAATTTAGTGAAAATGTTTGTAGTAGTCGCAACTTAGTTTGAAAGCTAAATAATAAAAATAAATATTTTTATGGGGGACACACTACATAATGTAACAGAAGCTGAAATTAGTTTTAAGCATACAATAACGTATGGCACATCATTCGACAGGTTTTTAAAAGACATTTTAAGGTTCATCATTTTTTTTTATTGATTAGTTAAATATTTTTGTAAATAATCGCTCCGAAAGTTGCGTAAATTGTTTCCCCCCTTATCTGTTAAACCGTGTGACCAAAAATATAAAAAAAATAAAAAAGGTACCACTTAACAAATACTTTAAATTAAATTATTTTAAAAATGATTGGATATCCCGTCATTGAGTTATTACTACTTACTAAGTGTTGACGTATATTAAATTTAAATGGTCGATTTAAGAAGCGTAATTTTTTTGTCATCAAAAATGAAAAACTTTACTTCACAAAAGGAAAAAAATGTTGTTTCTAAATCTTTATTAGTAATGTTTATGGCTGCTCTTAGATTCCAATAACTCATAGGTAGGTATTATTTGATACACACAGCATCTTTCAAAAAGAAATGCATATAGACCCTTATGTCCAACAGACGCGTGACGGGTTAATAAAATTAATTTAGAAACTCTACGGGCAGAATAAAATCTGATATTACGATGTATTAGGCTTTGCGCGCTGATTGATGTATATCAATACCCATGGGCACAATTCTGATAAAAAACCTATGTCACTCTCTACCACTACCGTCTTGTAAAGTTTCATTAAGATTCGTTCAACCGATTAGACTTTCATATTTTTATGGCTAATTACGATTAGGATTCTACCCCATTATAGACTTTAAGTCAGTGTACATACATCCGAAACCCCAAACAACAACCCTTCCAAAGTCCGGTAAAATACCCCTGGCCATAAACTTTAAAACGATCTATCTCTATTTTTTATGACATTTGCAATGGCTGGTATCAATGAACCATTTGCTATAGTGCCTACTGCAAATGTAAAATCATGCTATTAAAAAGTACTTTTATCCAAATTGAAAAAGCGCTCATTCAGTACAATATAACCTAACCGACAAAAGCTTTGAAATGTAATTGACGTAATTGTACAATGTAACCGCTTTGGAACATTTTTATGACTTTAAGCTCAGGTGCCTAACGGTATTTGAAACCTTTCTTAGTAGTTGGGTACTTAGCTAATCCCTTTTTGTTGCACTTAACTGCTAAAGACAAGCCTTTAAATTTACCTTTACCTATGGAAGTACAGCCATTAAGAAATTTCGTTTAACTCCTTTCTCAATGACGTACTAGCTTTTATTAGGTTTTATTTTTGGTTTGTTCACCTTTGAGCTCACGCTTCCTGAAATCTTTTAAATTCTTGTCTTTATCACAAAAAACCTTATTGAAAAATTTCCAATTAGTCCAAAGTGATGCGATTTAGCATTCAAGACTGTGGAGATTATATTTTATAAGATGACCGGTTACAATATTAAACGAAAACTTATTTCACACTAGCTGTCCCGCGCGACTTCGTATGCGTAAATTTTCCCCGATGTTGCAACATTTTTCATTGTTGCTCCGCTCCTATTGGTTGCAGCGTGATGTTATATAGCCTAAAGCCTTCCTCTATAAATGGACTATCCAACAAAAAAAGAATGTTTCAAATCGGACCAGAAGTTCCTGAGATTAGCACGTTTAAACAAACAAACAAACAAACTCTTCCGCTTTATAATATTAGTATAGATTAAACACAAGGCAACTAAAAAGAAAAGAAGCGGCTGTAGTCTAATGGATAAAGCATCGGTCTCGCAATCGTGAGGTCGCGGGTTCGATCCTACCCAATATACTACCGGAGCTTAGCTGGAGGGGTTAACAAGATTGCTAGTAATGTGGGACTAAATCCCACATCTTAAAAAAAATACGCAGAAAAAGTGTCAGTTGAAAACCAAATTAAAGATTGTTTGAAAAAAAAAACAACTTTCAACAAAACTGTAGACTTCAGTTTACAGTTTCAAGTGAAACAAAAAGAATATAATGAGATTATGAAATGTTAAATGCGATGGATTCTTTTATTTATGTATTTTGAGACCTTGATGTTGAGAAATTTGTCTAGGGAAAACGAGAGAAGTCCAGAATTGGCTACACGAACTATATAAAGCACAAAGTAGCTGTCGTGTTGTATAAGAAATTAAAAGAGACCACTCTTTACAGGATAAATGGAAGCAAATTTATGACAATGATGAGTGGCAATGAAGAATGCTCAACTTTTTCATAAAACAATATTTGTACTAAAATCATTATAAGTGTTAATATGTCAACATCCTTATTGTTTAAATCAGTTTATTTATTCCCAATCGCATGTCGTACTTCTGACTTAAATGATGTCTTTAAATACTTAAAATTGCTAAGTAAATGATTCACTTTTTGAAACCCACTTCAGATCACGTATTCAATTCTCAGCTTTATCATCTCTGAACATAGTTGCATTTTCGAATGTATTTTCAAAATCGAAAAACGAATTGGCATATTTGCGATCATGTCGCAAAAATCATCAAACAACTGCAAATATAAAATTCACTTTAAAGGCGTACGTTTTAAAGTTTAAATTTATCTAACAATGCTTCCATTGCATCTATAAAACAAACAATATCATTCATTTCATCAACGCGTTTTACTTCTTTATTGTCATCTTATTTAGTTTTAACTTTGTTTATCACAATAATATCAACCGCAAATACTTTGGTTAGTGTATTCTATACAGTTAAATCTACCGGTCGGCCTATTTGATCTCCTGCAATTACAGTTTTACTGGCATCGTAAACGGGAAACAATATGGCAGGCAGGTAAACCCTATTGTTATACTTTTTACCCTCCATGGAGTTTTTTAGACCGTCTCTCTAAAATTAGTTATGGGTTCCGAACTTGTTACTGAAGACATCTGCTAAAAGCTTTTGGTAAAAAAGTGTGTGAAGATAGGAGCTAATCTATTTAAGGAGAATGTGTTAAAAGAATATATTTGACTGTTAATGCCGTCCTTATGATTATATTTTGACTCCTGACGTAATGATTATACCTAAAGATTAGAAAACAATAGCCATGAGTTTTTTGGAAGCCTCTTTACTTCTACAGGCCCTAGAATATGAACTGTTACTAAATAACATTCACTAAGATTTTTGATTTGTTTTGGAAATAAATATTGGGAATTAGTTTGAAAAGAGCAGTATTATTATATAGGCTAAATGTTTGAAACCATGTTTTTATATTTTCTGTGGATGTCCTGTTTCTAGCATCGTAGCTACGTTATGATTGGATTAATTTTATTATTTTTTTAGAACGTTGGCTGGTGTAAATACTCTGTGGTGGTGTCCCACCACCACAGAGTATTTACACCAGTTAACCAGGGTGTTTTTTGTCCTTTTCACAGACAAGTATGTTTATGTGGATCGTTAACATTAGCTGTATTTCTTATTGGTGTAGAGCAATCCAAGAGTAATTAATAATTATGCGAAGCTTTTGCTTGCAAGCTTCCTAGATACTTAGGATAGGTTTGGTTAAATTATGTGATTAACTCAATGCTTGTTTATGATAAGGAAAAAAAAATCTACGTGTATTTTTTACGGAACATTGGAATTTGCAGTTTTTTGTGCAGTATTTTGGTAAATGGTATGTCTCAATAGCAAAGCGATGTAACAATGTAATTTAACAATGTTTTTGATGCATGAAAATGAAACAAAGAATTATAATTACAAGTAACATGAACATTTATGGATTTTTGATTGAACCTCTAATATTTTAACTCTAAATACCGCAAGTGAAGACGTTTACAGCCAATTAAACCAAAGATCCGCAATGAATGAGAAATATAATTATCTTTATAATGAAATCACTATACAATACGTCCAAGTCCGGTATATTTTGAGATAATAGGACAATCAAAGCATTAAATATAAATATTTGCACATCTTAACTACAATAAATGCCGTTTTAAATTACCCACAGAGACTCCCATGGAGTATTTCTGCAATAAATACAAAATGTTTGCCATTTACGTTCCTTAAATCCTATCTTCGATCAGCAAATCAATTTGAGAAATGATAATAACTCAAAGTATTAACCTCATGAGTCGAGGATAAGCTTACAATTGATGGTTGCATACATTTTTCTTTAATATACAATCCTACTAAAAGTTTTCGCAACTTTATTGAACTCGATGACGCTTTGCGTAAAATCTACTTTGACATTTCGCGCGACATCGACATTCCGATCGGTAAAGTTTATGTGGTTCGTAGTAAGGGCTTGGAAGGATGAATTCGTGCAGCTCTGTACTGCATCTACACGCCCTCCGATTCGACCCTTCCCCTTACTGAGAATCCTATCGAATACTTACAAACGGCTTAAAGCAAGCCAGTCTGGTTTTGTGTTTCAATGCGCGCGGGTCGTAAGCGCGTCGCGTCTAAACGTAAGCGACTGCACACCAAATCTTTTTTCGATTTTTCGTCGTGTTCGAATTTTAATAAACGCTCTATGGAATTTTGAGTTGACAGTTTTGTTTTTTTTAAAGTGCATTACCGGCAAAAGTAAACTTTCGCAAAAGTTTGTTTAAAAAGTTTTTTCTTTTTTTCATATTATTTTGTGATTACATTGTTATTTAGGTTGTGCTTATTGTTTTAGTGGTTTGTTTATGTTATATTTTGAGTTCTGAGGTTTTTAAGTTTGTTTAAATTTTGCGGTGTTAATGTGAAGTGCGTTGGGAGCGAAACTTTTGTAGTTGTGATTTACGAAATAGGATGTTTGTTGAGTGACTGAATAGTTATTTGACAACATGAAGCTTATTTGGAAAGTTTTGTGTTTTCTGCTACTGCTAATGCAAGCCGTTTTGGGAAATTGGTGGTAAGTGAAAAACACTTTTTCAAAATAAACTATTTTTTAAGTAGCATAGAAAAAAAGGGTTGAAAAATATAATTGTATTTACTTTAATTATTTAAACTAGATACGACTTTTTGGGTTATTTTGTTACGTAGGTATTAACAAGAGAGAACTATTTTAAAATCAGACAGTGGTGCTCTGATTTAAAAGTAAACTAAACACGGAATCTCCAAAACAGGTGAGAACTTAAACACTCAATACCTAATTATAATGTATTATTATCTTGGTAAGTACCTGACTGAAATCTCAGACTATAACGAATTAACGAATTATCTGAACTTCTCATACTCGTCGACAATTCAAAAAGATCGGCTATCAAAAATATCAAAGGGCAATACTGATATTGCCGAATATTCTTATTTCTTTTCGATCCCCATGGTACAACTGGTTGTATTACGGGGATTTTTCTTCTCATAGGTCCAAAAAAAACGAACTTTGACTATCCTTTCATTAAACGCAATAATGGTACAAGCTTAGGTGGTGTTGTCAATCAACTTACATGTTTATAAAAACATTAAAATAGATACATACTTAGGTAAGTAGACTGATATAAGATAGATCAAAACTCCGATGCTACCCTTAATACCAAACTTGTACTAAAACAATAAAAAGAAGAAACCTTGTGATTTTATCGAGATTGAGGAACATACTACATGGAGCTTTCGTTACTATCCAGTCCATAAATACAAATATCAACGTTGATCATCCTAACGTAAAAGAAGAAGAAAACCAAGAGTATAATACACTAACAAACCGACAAATCAACTACCACGATATTGCTAATGACGCTGGTCATCCAATTGCAAGAACGAGTTGTTACACACTCATTCATTTTTTGCCCTACATACAATACATGAATGAATACGTAACAAGACACCTGTCACTGTAAAAACAAGGTGTTCATTCAAAGCGTGTCAAATAATAACAGCATAAAAGTATTACGTTATCCTGTTTCTAGATGAAATAAATATTAGATTAGAAATCTAAGAACATGATGGTTTCTCAAAGGACAACTGGACAAATTAGGAAAATCCCCTGTAGATTAATCACTTTAGAGAGCGACCCAGTACCAAGTAATTGAACAATTGACTTACTACTATGACTACTAGCCTGGACTACTAGTTCGTGAGATCACATATTCTACACCTAATCTTTCTCCGGTCATATCGGATTTTTGTCCAATAGAATTTGGAGAGTGAGGAAGTAGGAAAAGTTATATCGTTTGCGCATACACTTGTGCAAAATAATATTTTGATGCGTAGTTATCTATCAATTAGATCAAAATTTGGAATAATCAAATAGAAAAAAAAAATCGTGATCACTTTTTCTGAAAGAGTAATAATAATATCTTGGGACAATTCACACAAAGCTATCTGATCCCAAACTAAGCAGAGCTTGTACTATGGAAACCCGACCACCGATAAACATACTTAAATATTTCTGAAATACATCCATATTATAGATAAATAACACCAGACACAGAATAACCCATCGTGCTCATCACAAAAAGTTTTATCCTGGGTGGGGATCGAACCCACGACCTCTTTCGCAGCAGTCGGATACACTCCCACCGCGCCACAAAGGCAGTCGAGTAACAAAGTATAGTTTAAGAAATTAAAATATTTTCATATCACATGTCAAAGAAACAAAAAAACATCTAATTAGAATTGTTAACGAAGAGAAAGGATTTTATAATTAGTTTAATCCGAGAACTAGTTCAACTTGAGTCAAATATTGTTTGATTACTAGAGCAGTAGTTTTCTCATTGAAATCAAATTACATAGTGCTAACTCTAAACGTTTGTGTCAAAAAACATTTGAAAAGTATTCCTTACCATTTGATTTTTTGACAAAAGAAACGTAGAACGCATAATTTGCCTATGTACCTAGGACTGAAACGGCTATTACACTACCCTAAATCAGGGCCCTAAATCGAAGTGGCCTTGAAAATTTGTTAGAAAATTAGGGCCCTAATTCTTATTACACCTCCCTTTTTAAGGGTTTAGAGTCCCTGATTTAGTGTAGTGTAATAAACGCACGAGACAAACACAAACCTTTGTAAAGTGAAGCGAAGCAACTTCAGAATTCCAAACTCAAAATTCTTCATTCACTTGCGTTTTAGACTTGTGATAAGCCTTTGATAGAATTGAGCCGAACGACCAGTCGATGGCGCAATGGTTACTATGGGCTGGGCAAAATATAAATAGACACCAAAACTCAACTCAAAATATGCCCTTGCAACTAATTTTCATTTTCTTTTCGTTTTAAAGACTACTCCCGCACTAGGGACAAGCCCTGAGTCGTGGAGGACTTTGCAAACATACACATCAAGGACACTGAGTACACCTAGACTCGGAAAAACCGTTTATAGATCACACAAAGTGGTGTCCCATGTGGGAATCGAAACCTAGTGACCCTGACTACTAAGCCCGAGGTCGTGGGCTTAGTAGTCAGGGTCACTAAGCACTAGACCAACGGGCCTGTCAATTGTATGCCTATACAAAGGTAGTTCTAATTCACATCGTCAAACGATGTTAAAATACAATTTTTTAGATCTCACCACACTTCACATTCTGTTCGGTATTGGTTTAAATATATATGTAGATCATGTCAATGACTTATCAACAACTGTCGCATTTGCTTTAAAGTAAAAAAAAGAGTTATGAAAATTACAGCAAATCGAGCTTTCTTATTTTTCACAGCATCGCATTTAACGTATAAAAATACATGGACAACATGTCCAAAGTTAGTAGAGTCAAGTTGGTAGGAACGAGAAAGAAGAATTGAAAGAAAATCTGTTTGAGTTTCATGCAACGCTTTATTATTTTAAAATACCCGACTATAACTATCCGCAATTGTAATAAAAAAATAGAGTGGCCGGTTATTTTGTGCGTTAACTAAAACAGTTTTGTTTTATTTACAAACATTGCAGCGTAACTAAAACATGGACTAAAAATAGCACATCCCTCGGTCCTAGTACAAAATATTAATTGTTTATGTTTCTTGTTGTACTGTTTGACATTTCGTCCAAAACAACAAGGATTGATGTTGCGCAAAGTTTCTGCATCGGCATGTATAATATTTTTGATTGATTACAAATGAATGAAATTATTGTGAAAATATTAACATGCTTTGTTTAAGTTTAGTTTATTGGTGGGCGGAATGAAGGTTCTTTTTGGTTGTTTTTTAATACTTTCGTTGCCTGTCTTGTGTTCTAACGACACTAAACTTTGAGTTGCTCTCAAAAGTAACTTGTTGCTACTATTTACATTATAAGTGACAGTCATACCATGTATGAAATTATTCTGTAGAAAGTAGTCACAAAACATTTATTTTCAGTGCTGAATTTTAATGATTAAAATGTTGCTTTCGGAACGTTTTATACTCATAAAAAAATATTTGAGAATTTGATGGATGCATTCGCCGGCGGTGCGGGACTGTCCAGAGTAGCGATCTTTGGGGAAGCCCTATTATCCAGTAGTAGACATCTATGAGCGATGATAGTAGTAAAGTATGAATTTTATAAGTTATCTTAATTATCAACCGAATATTCAAGCGTTAGTCCGTTTTTTGGCGTTATTAACTTTCACGCTGTCACTGTTACTTACAGGTAAATAGTAGCGACAGAAATACATTTAAGTACATCTCAAAATTAAGCATTGTTTGAATATTTAAGATTTAGACCCTAACTTCACTAGATAGTCCGAACATCTACCACGAAAGCGAACCATATTAATGTTTCTATTTCTAGCCTAAAACCTATGTTCCCGTTGACACCCTACATTAAGTCCTAAATCAAATCTTGCAGACCTAATAAAGTCATAAGTGTTAAAACATATGGAACGTTAACAGACTTCCCTTTGATGTCACACGTAGCGTTCTAATATCTACGTACACTCCATAGTGCAAAACAGTTAAATTTGTACACAAGAAATGGCTTTTGTAGAATTTGCTCTTTTTTCTACACTTTAACGGGTCATTTAGCGGAGTGAAACGACGAACGGATGGCCGTTCGAGTTACTATTGATCTTATTAGAATTAAAAGAATGATTTAAATATATGAATGAAAGTCCTGATTCATTAATTTATCCATCAATGCCCAGACGGAACTTTTGACAAAAAAATTTCAGCGAGGTTTCTGAGGAGTCACGAACTCGAGTTCAGAGAAAATCAAAGAAAAGCTGCGGGATCAAGCTAATTGATAGCAAATAAGTATATGTATATTCAGATTATAAATACACGAGAACTGTCATGTGAACGTAGAGATTTTTGGAAAAACAATAATAATAATAATAATATTTATTTATTTCCTCCTCACAAAAACAGACCACAAGTAACAAAACACAGGTTATGTAAAATAGTACAATTTTAAACTTAGGCTATTATGTGAGGAGCTGGTGTCTGAGTTAGGCAAAGACAAATGCCTGTATTACAGATCACCAGGTCCTCACCCCACGGAATAACAAAAGCATTACAAAAATAAACCACGTAATTAATTTTACATATGAGAAAAAATAATAGGAGGGTAGTTAACAATAAAAATACAAGTATAAACTAATTACGTTAACTGGAGCCGGAGGTTGCAGAGAAAGTCTATACATCTTAAATAAATTTAATTATAAATTACATTAAACTAAAATCTAAAACTAGTGATAAATGGTCGATGTATGTACCAAGAATGAATCGTTCTTTATTAAAATCTAAAACTACAACTATGGAAAGACGGTTGCGAAATCGAAGTGGCGAGATGTGGAAATCACGTAGCGCTGACTCGACGCCTCGTGCCGGTCCGCAACTGCACTGCTTCGATAAATGGTGTCAACGGTCCGCCTCTTACACCAAAGCGTAGATAAATGGTGTCGACGGTCCGTCTATAACACCGACGCGTAACACCTCCCCCCGAAGAACAGCAACTATTTGTCAAGCGGAGTGGCAAATATTGCTGCCAGACCACTGGTGTTCATCTTACTTCTTCTGGTCGGATGTTCCGTCTGGGTTCAATAAGTGTATAGTTGGCCCCTCTGCAGTATCGATGTCTGGATACGCCTCTGGCTTCAGCTTCCGAAGATCCGGATATTCGTTGAAGGTGCTTGGAAACCACCCGGGTGACTCGCGAACGCGGATATCGATTTGAGATATTCCTAATTATCGCGAACCGGCCCGCGAATATCCTACCGACTGCGCCAATTACGTTAACTGGAGCCGGAGGTTGCAGAGAAAGTCTATACATCTTAAATAAATTTAATTATAAATTACATTAAACTAAAATCTAAAACTAGTGATAAATGGTCGATGTATGTACCAAGAATGAATCGTTCTTTATTAAAATCTAAAACTACAACTATGGAAAGACGGTTGCGAAATCGAAGTGGCGAGATGTGGAAATCACGTAGCGCTGACTCGACGCCTCGTGCCGGTCCGCAACTGCACTGCTTCGATAAATGGTGTCAACGGTCCGCCTCTTACACCAAAGCGTAGATAAATGGTGTCGACGGTCCGTCTATAACACCGACGCGTAACAAACTACAAAACAAATAATATTATTATGTGCCTTCATTTAATTTGAGAGAGTAAAGAGTTGTCTTTGTTGAGCGTTTGTGTAAGTTAGTGTGTTGAGTGTATGTATATGTGTGTGTTTTTACTAATGGCGTGTGGTACAAGAGAAAAGCGAAAGTGTATATTATAATGTTTAATGGAGTAAGTTTTCTGTGAAATTGTAATCTTGATTTTGTAGCCACTCCACAATTTTGCATTTACATTTATTCTTAGGAAGGGAATATATTAATAACACCCGATTTAACTTATTGTATAATTTAGGACCTAAAGAGCCGAAAAATCTTTGTGCCAAACTTGTTTTATATAAAGTTATAGTGCAAATACGATCCTTACGTCTTTTTGTTTTATATATATTTGGTTCATATTTTGTCAGGGAATGTTGCTTGGTTACCACACCGAGAACAAAAAGCTGCCTGACAGTTAACACTTTCCACATTTTGTACAGTTCATAAGTAGGGTGATAGAAAGGAAGAAATGCGCTAACTTTCAGAAGCGCTCTCTGCGCTCTTTCTAATTTAATAAAATACGTTTTGGATGTACCACCCCAAGTGGTGATGCAATAGGTTAAATGTGATTGACAAAGAGCATAATATATCATCTTAATTACATTAATATCAGCAATATGCCTTATTGCTTTAAAAATTACCATCAACTTACGTATTCTGGCTGAAAGCAAGTCAATATGTTGATGGAAGTTTAGATTTCTATCTATAATAATACCAAGATACTTAATTGATTCAGTTTGTTTGAGATAAGTACAAGAACAGTTAGAGTAATTTCCATTGAAGCAAGAATGCGAGATGATATTATGCGATGAATTTGGCTTATCGTTATTTTTTATAGAAAAAGTTATAAAATTGGTTTTTTCTACATTAAGCGTGAGAATATTTTTATTTAGCCATTCGGTCACGGAATTCATTCCATGTTGGGCGTATGTGAAGGCTTCATCCCAAGTGTTACCAGTGAAAAGCAAGGCTGTGTCATCGGCAAATGTAACAATTTTAGTGTTCGGAATTTTCATCTGACATAAATCATTTATGTAAACGAGGAAAAGTGTAGGGCCGAGTATACTCCCTTGAGGCACTCAACACTCAAAAACAATGTTGCCATTATCCAATTTTTGTCAAGCCTTCACGAAAATTACCAAAATTCATGCGGCTTTAAGATCCACGCAGACGAAGTCACGGGCAGAAGTTATTACATATTATTGCGATAAGCGACACTTCAACAGCTAAAAACAGTAAATAAACGCAGTAACTGTAACTGAAACCATAAAATGTAAGTAATACTACCATAAAGATAATTTTATTTAAACATGCCACACAATGGGTAAAGCAATTAGTTTATTAAATTATTTACGGTTTACAAACGAAGGAAATCTGATAAGTTAATGGAAGTCAGTAAAGGTATCTCAGTTACCTACAGATTTATAATGATCACTAGGTACTTGTGTAATTAGTTATTGAAGACATACTGGTATGTTACCGATGTCGGTTGCAATGAGATTGACTCATCAGAAAGACTAGTTCACTACGCAGGAGAGATAGCAATCTCTCTCTCATAGGCCGATAGGATAGAAATCCGACACGACCGGTGTGAGATTGGGCGCAAGACCAACGGCTTAACGAGCTCTCTGAGGCTCGGAGTGGTGTGAAATGAGAAGAAGAAAAAGAAAGAAAGAAGTATTTATTTTTTACACATAATATAAACCTTAATTACAAATTATACAATTTCATTCTTGGGCAAAAATTTGGATCTCACTCAGAATTGTGCTGACGCTCTAGTAATGAACTGGAGTCAGCGCTGATTTTCAGTGAAAAATGTTGACGTTTAACTTTAAACATCATAAATAATTAGGATCAATACTCACATAAATATACATAATGCAGAAAAATAACACTTATACTACATAGATACATTACAATACGCAAATAATATACCTAAACAAATTAAACTATGATTGTAAATGCTAGACCGGCTAATCGAAGCTGGATTAAATTTTGCACAGATGTAGATTGTAGTCTGGAATAGTGTAACAGCAATGGGGAACAGCTAGTAGTCTATGATGTTAACAATTAATAAGATAGGATTTTAAATAGCAAAACAAGAACTACTGTTTTGGAAGCCGGTAAAAAAGCAACAAGCTTGAATGTCATTTCAGTGACACTTATAAAAAAGTTAAAACTCCACACGAAAGGATCCGTCGACGAAACCCAATTAAAATCACATAAAAACACCCAAACGTGGACAATGTAACTTTCCAAATTTGGCATCTAATGAAAATGGCTACTATTAACTGCACAGTTTAGCGAAAACAAAACGATATGGGCAATCTTTGACCATCTTGGCGAATCGTGTCTTGGAATATTTAGCTTACGATTATATGTTTTTAATACGCCTTCACAATTTCCAAAATTGTATTCTAATTGTATATCGCCACAAAGAACCGAGAGTAAGAAGGAAAATGTCATACAAGCACAGTCATGGAACACTTTGTTTCGAACGTGTTCCGAAAATGAGATTGGGACGAAGTGAGATTGGGCCAAAATACCATAGGTATTATTGTGACTGTTTGCTCTTAGCTCTTTTTTTTTAAAGATGATTCCCGTAGTGGGTTACATGCCCTGTGTCGCGAGGGACTTTACAAAAATACAAGTTACGGACACAAAGTACACCCAGACTTGGAATAACAATTTCTAGATGACAAAATGTGGGAATAGAACCCACGACCTCTTGCGTAGCAGCCGGACATACTCCCACCGCAGCAGCACCTACGAACCATTAACATATTATTATACCTAACTAGGAACAAAGTAAGTTTAAATCCTGATTTTCTTTGTTAGTGTACAGTTCAGTTAGTTTCTTTTGGTGATTTGAGAACTAAATGAGAAATCCTTATTTGGTTTATTGGATAATTCAATCTAGAATTGGATTATTAGATGTTCTTTGTAGGTATACCATTACCAAGCAGATTTATCGCATTAAAACCTTTTTAGTAGCGAATGTTTTGTCTTTGGTTTTCAATCTATTTTTTAAAATAGAATACAGGGAGCCAAATATTCTAAAGGTAAAGTTATTAACAGGGTTGATGTAAATACTTCTTGTGGGCACTCTAGTTACATAAAATACTTATTTTTCCAATGGCGCGATGGTGAACCGAACGGTGATAAATGAAAGTGTTTATGCTTGATGTCCGTCTATGGGCAACAAATGCATTGAAAACTTTTCCACAGCTGGAAATAAGTCATCAAGTTAATAAACACAATGAAATCAAATAAATAAAAAAATAAGTCGTGACTCATTCATTCACTCATCAACGACCAGTCCAAACTCTTGGACCTAGGAATCAGAGATTTTGAAGAGAGACTATTTAAATAACATAAGAACACCCTTCTTATGTTATTTAAATAGACCAAGAGATAAGGAAGGATTGCAGGAAACTTGAGTTTGTAGATCAGCGTTTCCCTAAGTGTGTTCTGTAGAAACCAGGATTCCGCGAAACATATTTTTTAGAAATAAAATGAAATATACAAAAAACGCGTTGGATATTGTGTGCCCGATTCTACTGAAATCTCTCACTTATTAATTACACCCTTCCGACCGTCGGAACTTAAAGAACCTTCCTTTAAAATAAAAGATGGGTGTTTCATTATGTTAAAAGTTTGAGAATCCTTGCTCTAGACTATGAGAGCAAAGCCATGGGCTAAAGTCAGTAACATAACAAATAGATAAATCACTGCTTAAACTTGTAAAACGCGCCGTAAAAGTAAAATCGTTTTCGAAATACTACGTTCAGTGTGACATAAAGTTAATAAATCTGACGAAACTAACAATGCAAGTGATGACAATAGAATGAACATTGTTGTAGATTTACTATGATTGCATAAGATAATATTGTACAGTTGTACAGTCGCAATGTAACTTGGCCGGCTTGAAGTTAGGTCCAGAACACATTCGCGCATGTGATAGAGAAGCGACCATTCCTTATGGAAACGATTAGTTTTGTTTAATCGATTGAATAATATAATTTGCATTCAATAATATTAAAAAATTTAGAACAGTTACAGTAAATACTAAAGACAGTTCGAAAAATAATCACAAAATACATGTTTACCGCCACCGCCTGCTGTCACCATTTACTTCCAAAAAGTGCATCTGCGCAGCCACTTGTCGTCAAGTTCAATCCGACCAATTTATTTAGCGTCAACTGTACACTACTTTTCACCTGCGTCCACAGCTTTTCCTTTATGTTCCTTTGTATAAAACAGTCGCTTCTCGCAGACTGTCCCTATGAACGCTTGGATTTCTGTATCATTCAGATTTTTTTCCAGATTGTTTATACGATGAAAATCCGTATGAAGCCAGGGTTGACCGCTAGTTTACTTGCCTATAAAAAGATAAGAAATCATATTTTTAGGGATATAATGATGATAAAATTACACATTATTTAAAGCACTTACTTAGTGCTTTTAATAATGTGTAAAAATTAGATACATTTTAAGTAGGTATCTACATATCTTTACCGTACACCATAAAAACCTCTCAATTTTCGAAACAAAGCTATTTAAATTTAGTTATATAACAATTTTTAGTTTATTAATCATTATATTTATTTTCTTTAAACATGGTAATCGGAATACACCATCACACCTATACTGATAATGTCCAGTAGTATTCTATTGTTAAGGTTAGTTAACATTCTAATATTTAAATATAATGACGTACCTACCTATACCTACCGTAGGTATGCCTTACCTACCAGGTGTATCTAAGTAATGTCGTCTGTTTGAATATTTTGAATCCTGAACTCCCAGTTTTTATTTTTTTGACACCTTTCGGAGCATCCGTAAGGGCGTAGATGAGAAGTGCGTATCGATGCATCCATAATTCTAACGCTAGGGCAGACTGAGGCGCTTTTATCATTCAGTTTTTGATTCCCAAATATTGTTGAAGGATTATCTAGATTTAAATACTTTTTTTATTAACAATATGACAAAAAATTACACCCATAATTACTACAATTGTCCCTTATTACCTACTTATTTAGCATACGGCAGTTTAGTAACATCCTGTACGATCTATTAATAGTATAAATGTTCATATTTAAGTATAAAGTGAAGAACAAACGGACACACATGGCGCTACGGAACATTAACTTCAAACGGACCGCGACAAACATTTTACTAAGAATTCGTATTAGTTTTTCATAGTTATTGAGTTCATTTTGTCTTTACATATAACATACGGGTGGTGTAATTCGAACTAACAACTGGCAATAAATGTGTTATGGGGTTTGATTCCCAGTTTGTGTAAGCCCAATTCAAAATTCAAGCAACAAAAGTAACACACAAGTCTTGATTGATTTTAGATTCATACAGTTGGTCATAAATGTGGTCTATCGCCCTAAGGTTGAAGTTCATTTGTACGTTACAAAACAACAAGGTTCATTTTCTCTTGCAAAAATATACTGACAGTTACTAATTTGAGCTCTAATGCTATTTTGTTTACACAGGAAGTTTTGTCAAAACTGGCACTTTCTTGTGCGATTGTTTATTTAATGCCAAGAACAAAGCAATATTATAAACTCGCTGTCTATTTTTTTCAAGTTGATAATTTTTACGATGTTTTTTGGGTTCCGTAGACAAAATGACAAAAACGAAAGCCTTATAGTTTCATCATGGCTGTCTATCTATCTGTCTGTCCGTCCGTATGTTACAGGCATTTTACTAAAAGACTACTCAATGAATATTTATGAAATTTGGTGAAAAAGTGTGTTGTAGTAGCCGTTACTTAGTTTGATAGCTAAATAATAATATTAAATATTTTTAGGAAGGCCCTCCACATATGTAACAGAAGCTAAAAAAAAATATTTTTTTTGATTGAGTGAACATTTTTGGAAATAATCGCTCCGAATTGTGTCCCCCCTGTTTACTTTTAAAAAATAAAAAAAATATCACAAAGGTAGCGCTTAATAAATACTTTAAACTAAAATTATTTTAGACACGATCGGAAATACCGTCATTAAGTTATTGCCGAAAAACTGCGTTTTTCTACAAAAGGGCGTAAGTGCCATTAACATACGCCGAATAAATTATTCAAGGCTGTGGAACCCTACACTGGGCATGATCGGACATGCTCTTACCCGGTTTTTTTGTTATTCCGAGTCTGGGTGTCCTATCTTGTGTCCTGTACCCTGTACCTTCGTAGTCCCCACGAGAGACACCCGTAGTTGTCGACAGTTTTATCTAGTCGTCCTAATTGCTAAAGTGAACAATGCAAATTGTCCTGTCCCATAAAATTGTCCGTCCAGACTGTGAATGTTTAAATTTAGCTACTTTAACTGTCAAATACGTTTATTAATTTTCAATAGATGTTTGACTGCAAAGACTGGCTGAAGTAAAATCATCTAATTGTGTCTATCTTCAGTAAATTTACAGTAGTACAAAGGTCTTTAATTACCGATTACTTACAGATATTATTGGACACTTCGGTCAGAGTTTCTCTGCAGAGTATTGTCGTAATATTTGCTTTAGTTAAAGTTATGATTTCTGAAGTCGTTGGTTGGAGCTGGTGTAGTTACTATTTTAGCTACAAATGGACCTTTTGACCCTCTTGAAATAGGGAGGGGATGGTCTGTTTAAGTGAAAACGGTAAAAGAAACGGAATGAATTGTAAGTGCAGCTTAACTTTTCGGTAATGCTTTGCTTTGTAATTGCCACCTTACTGTCCAGAAGCATTTTCTAAATTGATGTACTGCTCTAACACTTTGTTTTAAAAACCTCATAGCACATTAGAACTATCATTACCAATTAGTTACTAAATCCTGATCTACTTTCTCATCTAAGTTTACTCTGAAAGGCAAATTGAAATAAACGTAACCAGTTTTTTCCATCGCAATCAGTCTAGAAGCCTCAATAATGATGTCGTCTTATGCCCGCGGTCATCATTAGTGTACCTGCGCCGTATCTGCGCCGTATCTTCATGATTATCTAGTGAAGTACACCGGTATTAGAAGCAAATAGACATCATTAAAGGGCCACCTTTAGGTCCCTTAAAAAAATGTTATTAAAAAAAGCTTACGGCTGAATATTCATTTATTGCTTAGATTTGAAATGCTTTTAACTCTCATGCTGTCACTGTCACTTTCAGGTTAATAGTAGTGACAGAAATACTTTTGAGCACAATTTAAAGTTTAGTATCGTTTAAGTATTTACGAGTTTTGTATTGTCTGTATTAAAATAGTACGATATAGAAGTAATTTTTATAGGCATTTCTTGCCAAAGACTTTACAAATACAATAATTGCATTTTTGAAAGATAGAAAAATTTGAAATCCAGACTCAGGAATCGAACCCGAGACTTCCGTAGCCAAACCGGGGCCAGAAGCGAACCACCTATCTGGACTATGTTACTAGATATCAAATTTTTCTATCTCTTAATGCTTGCGGGTTAGGCCCCCGCAGCGCCATCTAGTCGGTAGTTAAAGAACTATCACGGCTTTTGTTATTGCTTCGTTGCAGAGAGTATTTTAACAAATTATGATGACGCAGGCCGAATATAGAAGTAATTTTTATAGGCATTTCTTGCCAAAGACTTTACAAATACAATAATTGCATTTTTGAAAGATAGAAAAATTTGAAATCCAGACTCAGTAATCAACGTATTTATTACAAAGGTCCGTGATTCAGTGCATCTGAGGTCTTCTCACTTGAACAGTTACCACTTTTAATGATTTGTTGTTCGCAGTGACGACTATGTAACCTTTATTATTTGAAGAGTTCTCTACACTAAATCAATTCGACAAAATAAACTTTAACCAAAAACTCAATGTGACGCACTTGCTACATTATTTTTACAGTATAAATACTTTTTGTAATAGTTAAATATATTTTGAATCTATTGTGCCTGTTTGTTAATTCCTGCGGACCACTGGTAGGGAAATATTGCACTAAAATACTAAAGGTAGCAAAACTTGTTGATTTCCAAAAAACTCAAATTTAAAACTCAAAACGTCATTTTTCATAATTATAGAACGCAATTGCATAGTAATGATGAGAATAATCATACCCTTTAAACAAATAACGTAACCGTCATTTACATTAACGCAACCACATCGGTTTCTCCCCCAATAATAAACAATAGCATGACGTAGTAGCTAGAGGGGTATAATGTGACTAATTATTTACTTAGTCGTATGGAAGGGATATGTTTAGTTGCATATCTTGGAAATTCTTTAAACGGGTGAAAAAACGTTTTAAAGTCGAATAAAATGGTTTGTTTATTTGTGAAACTTTATTTAAAAAACATAGATCAGTGATAACACAATGTCCCATGATTACGATAGTTTTAATATTTAAAGAGATTTTTCGGTGTTGTAATGGATCTAGATGCATTAACACCCTTCTTTTCCCACTAGGAAAATCTTACACCGAAAGAATATTGCACCCCCTTGAAAATCTTGCACCGAAAAGTATTGCACTCCTCTGAAAGAAATCGTATGTGGAGCGGCACTCGCAAGTAGATGGTCTATGACCATCGCTGTGCCAATTAAGTCAGAGGGTCCAGCTTCTAAATATAGTATTTTAGCTTATAATTCATTAAGTTTCTCACCCAAATTTACTTAAAACCAATCTTTTTGTATGTCAGGGCCGATTTTGATCGGACTTTCCCTGGATGTAAATGATGTAACAAGTAGTAACACTGGTCAATTTAAAGCATTTTTTTGATTCCATGCGAACAATGTTCCAAATGCTATTACGCTGGTTAGAGTTTAGCAATCACAGCCAATGTAAAGTCAGATCATCAAGAAATCATCATATTCGATTAATATATACTAATATTTTAAAGCTGAAGAGTTTCTTTGTTTGTTTGAACGCGGCAATCTCAGGAACTAGGTCTAGGTCCGAATTGAAAAAATATGTTTCTGTTGGCTAGTCCATTTGTCGAGGAAGGCTATAGTCTATATAACATCACTCTACGACTAATAGAAGCAGAGCAGTAATGAAAAATGTTTCAAAAACGGGGAAAATGTACATGTACGAAGTTGCGCGGGACAGCTAGTTATAATATAGTATTGTTGATATAATTTATGCATTGCAAAAGTGTAAAAGATGCTTATGTTTGTTGTATATTTAGAAGATAATGATTTGTAATGTAACACGGAGCTTATTGCGTATTATTTCGAGGGGCGGTAGTAAGGGTTGTTTTACTCCTAAATCTGTACAAATTGTTTGTGAAGGGAGCTTAGCTGAAGATATTGTGTTCTTTAGAGAATATTATTTTGGGTTTAGAGTAAGTTACTTTTTACCCAACTGCGGAAGAAGGAGGGTTATGTTTTTGGAGTGCTTGTCTGAATATTTCTTTGGTATGCTCTAGAGCCTGAATGGTTTGATGGATTTTAGGTTAAGAGGTATCGTTAGATTCGTCTGAGTTGTGAGAGTGACACTGGGTACATCAAAATGAGGAAAAAAATGGCGAATTTTTGGCGCCAAACAATTTCAGTTAGGTATCAATTTTATGCAGTCCAGTTGGTCCATTTCTTTGGCACGCACTACAGCCTAAACGGCAGGATGGTTTTCATCGTGTGAGTTGTTGTTGGATTCATCTGAATAGTACACATTTTTTTATTTTTTTTTATTTGAAAAAGACGACTCCCGCACTAGGGTGCAAGCCCTGTGTCGCGGGGGACTTTACAAACATACAAGTCACGGACACAAAGTACACCCAGACTTGGAACAACAATTGTGGATCACACAAAGTGGTGTCCCGTGTGGGAATCGAACCCACGGCCTCTTGCGTAGCAGTCGGACACACTCCCACCGCGCCACAGAGGCAGTACACATAATTTATAGTTAATTTATTCTAAACAGCCGGATTATTGTTTTTTGATCATTTAGTTTCATGGTGATAGTAGACTGTGACGAAACCGAAAAAAGAGGTTGTTTGGTATTTGGTATGGTACTTTTTAATACATTCGGATAAAAAATCATGAAAAATTAGAACTGAAACAGATAAGCTGTAACCGCGACCTCGTACGCGTGGCATACCAAAGTAATAATGTTGAAAAACTTCAATAGGGAATAAGATTTTTCATAAAAGGGATTTTTTTTTCAAGAAGCATATCTAAGAAACAATCACTATTATAACATTTCCTAACCATGTATTACATGCTTATTATAGATAATCCCAAAAAAAAACAAAATTTCTTTCCCACATTAACCCTATTTGAACAAACATTGGGCGCCAAATACAATGCAACTCTTTGTACAGTGTCAGTACACTTATCGCACGATGCAATGTTGGCCGTCAATGTGTTATGCCTACGCAAACATGTGTTATGTCAAATTACAATTCGAATGATAACAAGGGAATTAGTGACAGATTTCAAGTGGTTAATATTTTTTAAACAGACTTTGATAATAACGGACTGTGTTTCTGATTTTGAGATATTTTGCGCATTGGGAAAGTTGTTTGAAATAAATTAATCAATCATTTATTCATTAACAATTTTTACATCGTGTTTGAATACACGTTTCACAAAATAGTACAGTAATTATATAATTTGAGTAATAATAATAACAGTAATTAAATTAATAATAATAACAATGTAAAATAGAAAAAAAAATCTATAATTTATACCATAATTAATATAAATGAAGAATAATTTAAAATGTCTATTAATTACATAGATCATAATCGAATGTCAAGAATTGATAAAAAATAAATATTTAACTTAAACAGAAATTTTGCTTGATGTCAACATAAACTAGCTACGCTTATTAAATAAATTGTGATCACCTTCTTCTTCTTCTTCTTCTTTGAGTTTATGGCAGTGTAGCCGTTTTAACGGCTAATTTCTGCCAGATTCAAGTATTTAAAGTCTTAGTCAATTATCACGTATTCAAAGATTTTTTTACAAGTTAAACTCGGAGCTGTAAAAATAATGGCCGGTCAGTTTGCCGCCATTTTTACAACTCGGTGATCACTTTAATGTCGGTTAAAGTTATAGTTTTGACATCTCTAGTACACCATTAACATCTATTATACTACTAGGTACGCTGGACTGGTTACCCCGTACAAAGTGACAGCAATTTCAAATACCGAATCGAATGACCGTCCTTTAAACTTTTTTGACAATTATGACAAGTGTCCGTTGTTGATAACCTTGTTACCATTGACGTATAAACCTGGACCACGCCATCCCTTTCAATAAAAAAGTAAATATTGACTGCAAAGCGTGATAGAGAAAAAACTCGTGCGGCCTTTGACAGGTATTGTGCACAAAGTAGCGTTGTCTCTTTCTAGAGAGTGGCAATTTTGTGAGGTTATGGCGAAGTCCTGTTCTTTACGTCAATGCTTGTTACACGACTTTGTCAAATGGCCGTCCTATAGGCCGCCGGAAGTGTTGTTGTTGTTGTTGTTGGTAGTAGCTTGTTCAGCACACTAGTTCTATATAAAGGACAGACCTTTATATAGAACGTATAGCACAGATAGACAGAGAGATAGCAAACAGAATTATAAAATTGACATGCGGGTCTGTGTATGACTGTGTCTATCTCCGGCATTATAGATAGCATCTTTTTTTTTTCCTTTTTTTTAAATAACTAGCAATGTGGGATTGTGGTCCCACATTACTAGCAATCCTGTTAACCCCTCCAGCTAAGCTCTATGGCTTGTGTTAGGAGTGGGTTCACGTCGGTAGTATAATGGTCAGGATTCGAACCCGGAGCTGTAAAAATACATACCTCACGATTACGAGACCGATGCCTTAGCCATTACGCTACCGCCGCTTCAAAAATCAATTCGTGCCATATCGATACCTGCCATAAAAGGATGTATGGATTGAAATATGGTTTATTTTATTACAAAGTTAGTTTAATTGGGATGATTATAAACTTTGTTTGATAGAAATCTGTTAAGCCATTGTAAAGATAATCAACTTTTTATCAAAGGTGTCGAAGGTATTTTAGAATGCAAGTAAGTTGCAATGTAAGTGAAAGTGTTGTTTACCCCTGCATATCCTAGCCTCCATTTCCAATGTATTATTTATATGATGCTAGCTTTCGCCCGCAGCTTCGCCCGCGTTAGTGTCGGCTATCGCGATATAAATTCTATGTCCTTTCCGGGATTCGAACTATCTCCATATCCAATTTCATCTCTATTCGTTTAGCGGTTTATGTAAGTGTAAAAACATAACAGACATACAGTTACTTTCAGATTTATAATATTAAGTTTGGATTTAAGTACTTGTTACTTAAACTACGTACGAAATACACTTACAAAATTAAATTCAAGTCATTCATACTAAATCAAATCGACTATTTAAATTTTAATCGACTGCTCCATAAATCTAAACACTTTACCCTGGGGATTTAAATAGCGCATGTGTGTCGCACCGACCCGTCCAGATTGCGTCCGATTCAATTTGCCAGTATAATACATCAACAAAACACACCAGATAAAATCATTTGTAAAGGCGCAAAACATTTACATGTTGTTCTTCTCAGGGCTGTCACTACGAGTTAGGATTATAATATTTGATTAGAGAATTTCTTTTGACAGTACTTATTGTTTTTTAAGGATGTTGCGAACTTTTTGTTGAATACTTAGCGTTGAATGGAGTGATAATAACTTTGATGGATGACATGCGGGTTTTTTTAGGGGTCGTCAACTTGTTTTTGTGTTGTAATAAGTTGAGTTGAGAGTTATTGAGATGTAATCTGATGTATTGCTGAGATGTTTAAAGTGTTTATCTGTGTCAATGTTTATCTGTGATATTTTAGCGTTGAAACAGATGGATGTCTTATTTAATCAGGTTGATGATTTTAGCTGTTTGATAACAATTGATTCAATATTTAAAAAAAAACTTGTCGCAGGGTTCTTTATGTGTAGCTACACATTAATTTGTTGAATTGTGAAAAATGGTCTGCAACAGTTCGTAGTTTGCGATATAACCTTTTTTTGTATCTTATGATATTTTTAAGTGCCATCAGTATCAATTATTAGGATGACTTCTAATTGGTGTCAATTTATATCTGTTTAAGTACTATTACTTAGTGCGTCGCAGATTAATTGCAAGAAAAATTACTGTCAAAGTGTCAACCCTACCATGCCCTAAGGGCTATTGCACATCGCTTGGCTAATTTGGTGATGTTATACAAGTCGCCTCACTCTTTAGTCTGCCTATTACAATATTGGACTGTCTTAGTGATGTTTCTTGTTGTAATCTGTCGATATAATATTATGTTCACTTAAACTTTACATATTACCCGGGAATAATGTATGATTGTCATGAGTTGCAAATATAAAAGTGTGGTAGGTATTAACCAAACCATGAGATCGACGAACGGCGACCGCATATAGTTAATATAGATTTGTTGTTTCTATCTGTTGGGCAAAAATAAATCAGAACATCTGTTAGCATTTCTTAAAACAAGCTTCTGCGGTTCTAGTTGGTAGGTATCTACCTAATTTTTTATAAGAATGGAGCTAGTAATTCATATACGTTTTTACTGGTCAATAAATACAATTTCAAAATGTGCTATGAAGAATTCTATGTAACCAGCCTGTTTTCTCTTTTTCTTAATTAACTTTGAATGTAGTTACATTTAAACTAAAATTAAATTCACGATAAAATAATAAAATTCAATAAAACTAGCTCTACGCTTTTCTACCATTACCAATACGTGTTCCAATTTATCAAGACTTTTGATTTAATCGGACTAAATAAACAAATGTCGATAAATATATCGATAAAACTCAAACATCGACAATCCCACTGACGCGTCACATTCACATCACATTGTATATGAATATTTAATTTCACCCCTTTCCTGTTTATTTATTGGTCGTATATTTCACGGCCCGGGGGTTGAATCTGCATGCGTTACCGCGTTAGTGTTCGCTGTCCAAATTATGTAGGGTCGCCCTTCTGTTGCAATGAATACGTAGATAACAATGACGTGTTATCGTTGCTGGAAATGACGACTGATTGAGGTAGATTTTGCGGTGAAAATATTACTATATTTAGCTTTTGTAAGGATTTTTGGATTGTTTGCTTCTAAAATAAATTTAATTGGTACCTTTAATGGTGGGTTTACACGTTTGCTTATAAAGTGTCATTCAACGAGCACGAACACGAGCGCGAGCGTGAATGTGCTGCTGGGCTGTTTACGAACGGCTTCCTTGGATCGCGTTGCCGCCGGTCCGTGTCGGGCTGCTTGCTGGACTGCATGCCGCGCTTTAGAAATATCGTATTTGGTTCAAGAAGTTCGACCTTTTTATATGTAGCTATCTATAGTAAAATATTGTATTTTTATTTTGTAACCCGACTGTTTACAAAATAAAAATACAATTTTTTTTTCTGCGGTTTCAAAGATGACCAAATTTGATATAAATCGTACTTTTTAATTTTACGGATTTTACTATTGGAGATTCACAATAACTTGTTTAAAATAAACTTCTTAGCGTTTTAATAAACAGTGGTTATAAGTAGTAATATGGATGGTGGGCAGCTAATTTTATTTGTTGGGTTGTATATTACAAATAGATCACCTAAACTTGAAATAAAAATTTGTGGACCCCACGCAGTGGTGTCTCATGTTGAAATCTAACTCATTACATCTTGCACAATAGTCGTACGCAGTGGTAGACCCCTGAGTCAATCGAAAGATATTTTTTTGACTACTCATAGGTGTGAAGTGATCCATTAATTCTCTTACCTATAATCCGCAACGCAATATAAGTATAAATTGATGCTATATACATAAACCTGTAGAATATAAACTATTAGCCACATTGTTATCGAGATGCCAATTTATTGGCATACCATTCTACTCTAGATCTGTTTCAAACCGTTATTTAGATTAGCTCCCACTAATAAAACATCGATAAGCCGTATCTAGGAATACTAATGGGCAAGTATTCTATCGATAAATATATGAATAGTAATGCACATCACTATTTTTGTTATTGTTAACCCATTGATACACTGTGTCGATTGTTATCTGTCATACACTGTACAATTTTGATAAACAATAATTTGTTTGATTTAAACTATTTGAGTTATGCCATTTATGCTTTAAACATGAATTATTTATTAGTAAGTGAATATTATTTATTAACTATGTTGACTGTAAAATTGATCGCGGTTAGGGTATGATAACAGTTACTAATATGTTTTAAATATTGTGTTTTTTGGAATGGGATACTAATCCTAGTAATTTGATAAAGCGAAAGTTTGTGAAGATTGATGGATGTTTGTTACTCTGTTATGCAAAAACTACAGATTAGATTTATATGAAAAAGTATTGTAATTTAAACTAAAACATTACGAACACATTAGGCTATATTTTATCTCGATAATAGTATTATTTGTTTTTGTGTCAAAGTTAATAGAGGTTCGACCACAGTATCTCTTGCTATTAACTAGAATGACTAGATGTAGTTTTTGATGTATAGACGACATAACTGTAAAGTTTCATGAAATCCGTTCAGTTTTTGCATGAAAGAGTAACAAATATTTGTCTTTGACTGGCCTGTTGGTCTAGTGGTTAGTGACCCTGACTGCTAAGCCTGGCGTCGTGAGTTCGATCCTCATCCAGGATAAAGCTTTGTGCGATGAGCACGATGGTTTATTCTGTGTCTCGGTGTAATCTTATCTATAATTATGTATGCATTTAAAAATATACAAGGTTATTTTAGCATGGTGTAAAGCTCAGATATCCCAACAAGATTATTACTTCGAGAAATTATGTAAAAAATAAACAAAATATTGAAAACTTGCAAAGTTTAAGCCATTCAAGTTGTGTGATCTTTGCGCTCTAGTGCTCATTGCGTCGCGAGTCGCGTATTACGTTTCCATGATTATTATTGAAAAATAAATGATATCACATTGTGAACAGGATTTGGACTGTTAGAATGATTAATTAGTAAATAAATGATTGATAAATTAATTAAAAAAAATATAACATGGTCCAAAAACTACCCCATTGGATTTGTTAATGATTCTGAGCAAACTACTTTTAGGTTTGCACTATACTAAGAATAATGTTGTATATTGTTTATCAGTTGTCTGGTTACCATAGTACAGGCTCTGTTTACTTTGGGATAAGAACATAAGATACAAACTTTCAGATTTTTATTATTGTAAGAGGATATTATGACGACAATATTCTTTCGTCTGCCAAAAACCTTGCCTATTGAAGAAAACTTTATACATAAGTTAGCAAATTAAATAAAAGTAATAAATTGTAAGTATTCGACAGACGCCCTGTCGTTTAGCAAGCCTCATTTCAGATCTATTTACTAAAGAAACTCATACTAAACTGATCTGAAAATATTAGTCTACGAAAAGTTTCATTTTACGTTTCTATCTTAACTTTTCATATAACTTGTGGTGTTTGTACGACTTTGTTTGACTTCTAAACCAAAATGAAACGAAACGTTTTCAATATGGCTGCCTTAATAAAGTATAACAATAAGTTTTAAAGTTAAATACTTAGTTTGATAAGATTTTCAATTCAGTAATTTCATTTATTGAAAAATAAGATGTTGACTTTGTGAGTTTACTCTTTGGGGAAATAAATGGGAAAATTTATAGTAGATTAGCAATTTTTTTGGAGCGACATGCTGACTAAGATTTTGTGGTTTGTAGCTACTTAAGCACCCTACCTAGAAACTGTTACGGGAAGAAATTGTTTGATACTAAATTAATAAATAATATAATATCTTGGGACAACTGACATAACGCTATCTGATCCCAAACTAAGCAGAGCTTGTACTATGGGAACCAGGCAACTGAAAAACATACTTATATATTTCTAAATATATACATATTATAGATAAATGACCCATACACAGAATAAACCATCGTGCTCATCACACAAAGTTTTATCCTGGAGGGGGATCGAACCCACGACCTCTTGCGTAGCAGTCGGATACACTCCCACCGCGCCACAGAGGCAGTCAATATCATACCTTCGAGCATATATATATACCTACTAGCTGTGCCCCGCGGTGTTACCCGCGGTTTATTAGCCTATGTGTTAATCCAGGGTGTCATTTAACTCCAAACCAAATTTTATTAACATCGCTCCAGCCGTTTAGACGTGAAGTAGTAACAAACATACACACTCACATACTTTCACCTTTATAATATTAGTGTGATGTATAAAATCTGAATCTCGGAAACGGCTTCAACGATTTTCATGAAATTTTGTATGCAGGGGGTTTCGGGAGCGATAAAACGATCTAGCTAGGTTTAATTTTTAGACCGTCGTTTAATGTACTATGATACAAATAACAATAATTAATTGTTAGTTATCATGTAGCATTGAGCAGAATAATAGATTTTTAAAATATCATGCTTGTTCGTGCTCTATCTCGAAAAACTGGCCAAGAGCATGTCGGACCATGATCAATGTAGGGTTCCGCACCCGTTATTACAGATAAATGTATGAAAAAATCTGATTTGAATACTTGCAGCAGCAGGAGAGCATATGTTCATAGAACACGTCCCTTGTCGAGAAACGCAGTTTTTTCGGCAATAGCTCAATGACGGTATATTCGATCACGTAGAAAATCATCTTCGTTTAAAGTATTTAATAAGCGGTAGGTACCTTTGTGATATTCAGTTCAAATTTTTTGGTTCATAAGATAAGGGGGGGGGGGGACAATTTGTTTATTAACTTTTAGAGCGATTATTTCCAAATATATTCACTTATTAAAAAAAGTTTAATAGAAATAGGCTCGGAAATGGCTTGTCGAATGATGCACATTAATGACGACATTATAATTTTGGCTACAGACCCCTAAAAATAATTGTTTTAGCATCCACTTGCAGTGCTTACTAGGTTTTTGATTTTTTCTGATTCTAGCAGACTTCCCCACAATATTTTCTTTAACCCACTATAAGTGGTTACCTGTGTTGTTCTTATTATGAAATAAATCACAAGAGCAAACCGGGGCCGTGGAAATTCACTGTTCATCTGTGCTAACAGCAAAATATAACCCGCTTTCGTAGGTAACAAGCCGCAGCTAAAATCGTCGATAGTTTTCACTCAGCCATTACATTTCCTAGAGAACAATAGCGAGACTTCCAGCCGGTATATTTATGATCTGTGCCACACACGTTGAGAAACGGAAACGAACGGAAATCAGTTCAAAAACATACTTACAGGGAACATAACAAGGTTTGATGAGTAGAGTTTAATTGTCGCGCGTTCGGAAATTATATTGGAAGTATTTCGTTCGGGATTTTTTTACATATTGGCGCTGTTTAATATTTTTTTATGCACAGTTAGTAGCAATCTTGTTACCTATTCCAGTAATCTTGTTTTAGCAGTTTGTGAGTCACAGGCATCGTTGTTTATTACAATGTCATGTCATGATTGCAGCCACATACCAACATCCAGTCGGGTAAAAAGTAAAAAAAAAGCTGTCACAGGTATAGTTGTTTATTAAAATGTCATCAATGTTTTCTTATGACGTTATCACGTAAAATTATCGTTCGTAAACTGACTTTACAGACAACCATTTTTTTATTAATAACTTTTAAAATCATGAATATACGAGAAATTAAAATGTGGTGTAATTTTGTTTTTATTAAAATTAGGTAAACCAGCATTCAGTACATGTGAATTTGACCACATAAGCTATCTATGTATTTGTTTGTTTATTAGAAGACGAGTAGGCAGATAATTAACAGACAGTGTTTGTTTATTAACAACAATATCGATTAAAAAAAACCGGGCAAGATCATGTAGGTCCATGTAGGGCTCGGTTCCTTAGTCTGTACTTCAAATTTTTCTATCTTTCAAAAATGCAATTATTGTATTTGTAAGGTAATTGGCAAGAAATGCCTATAAAATTACTTCAATATAAAAATAAGTAAATAGTGCGCGTTGATTCCCGTATAATAAATAGTTATAACACAAAATTAATCAAAAAAAATCTTGGAGATCTTGAAATGTTTTTAAAAGACCTGTCGTATGATGTGCGACACATTCTATAAATTACAAAAAAAAATAGTTATTAAGAAAAACATAAGATTATCGTAAAAGAGTGCTTGGACGATATTGATTTATCGTCATAAGCAACATACAAGACACTATACCAATATGCTACAAATTTCATCAAATGTTTTTGAGTAAAATGCCTGTGACTAATGGACGGACAGACAGACGGACATGACGAAACTACTTATAATAATATAATCCGTTTTTGCTATTTTGGCTACGGAAACCTAAAAAGTAAATTTAAGTGACAAACCAGACTACTTTTTATTACTTTGTTGGTAAAACTGAAAAAATATGAACGGTTTTAGAAGAACCGTTTTGGGTAAGTAGGTAATGAGTTTTTGTGTTTTATTACCGTTACTTGCAATCATTACCGTGCGCTTTCACGTTTTCAACTAGGCTTAGTTTAATTTTAATTTTAAAATGACAGATTTTGTAATTCAACGAGAAGTATTTTATAAGATATTTTTTATTAGAAAACTACTCCCGCAGTACAAGCCCTGTTTCGCAGGGGACTTTACAAACATACAAGTCACGGACATAAATTACACCCAGACTCGGAATAACAATTTGTGGATCACATAAAGTGGTGTCCCGTGTAGGAATCGAACCCAGACCTCTTGCGTAGCAGTCGGATACACTCCCACATCCACTCTTAACACAAGCCAATTGAGCTTAGCTGAGCTGACAAGATTGCTAGTTATAAGTATCCTTCATAGCTTATGTTTTAAAAATAAAATTCGAGTGTATATTTTAAGTTTGAATATATACTTACCTTTTTAACACGCTTTTATTAGCTTAATACTTATGTTAGTATGGAACATATTTTCCACCCACTTCAGAACGTTGGATTTAATTGAAACTTCGCACATTTATCAAAGGAGATTTTTGAAAATTCATCCCTTAAGGGAGCAAAACAGTGGTAGTGTTTATATGAAAGTCTGCCCCCTTGGGGGTTGATTTTTCAAAAATGCCGATACATGTTTTATGTTTCAGCGTTTTTGAAAAATCATTCGCCAAGGGGGTAAAGTAGTGGTTGTAAGTTTATATTAAACTCCGCCAGTTTTGAAGTTAGATGTGAGGAACTTCAAATTCTTCAAAAGGTTAATAAAAGGTTTCAAATAAAGAAAACATGATAAAGCTTATAAAATTTTAGAATGTGTACAAATCGCGAAAGTTTACGAACAAAAAAATATATGTTAAATTTGAAACAATTGAAGCTCACCCACGACTTTGCGTGTCTCATTCATTATAGTTTTATTGTAAAGTTTGACTGGCGTAATACGCGATAATAAAAAAATAATATGCGTAATAAATAATACCTAAATAGTAACTTATTGCTCTATCTCATATTCTGTCATTTTCAAGTGTCTTTAAAATCAGAACTTCTTTTAAAAAAAGTCATAAAACAAAATGTGTGTGAATAAAAGTTTAAAAAATATATTATGATCTATGACACTAATAGCGTGTTGGTGTAATTTCCTGGTCTGCTGAACATGAGTAGGATGATCTCATTAGACAATTATGAATTTTTGATTAAAAAATTTCTAAAACTGTTATTTTATGTGAAAAGTAACGGTTTTTGATATCAGTATGCCGTTAAATCTTTATTAAAACTTTTGTTATTATACTTTATTGCAATTGTGTGGGTAGTGTTAAGGGCGACACATATACTTCTATACTAATATTAAAATGCTGAAGAGTTTGTTTGAACGCGGTAATCTCAGGAAGTATTGATCCGAATTAAAAAAATATTTTACTGTTGGGTAGCCCATTAATCAAGGAAGGCTATAGGCTATATACTATCATGCTACGATAGCTAGTAAAGAATAAAACATTTGAATTCAGACCCATTTTTAATCATATCTCGTGAATTCAAATTTAAGATGATAAAGACTTGTATGTTGTAGCGCCAACACTGTTTCAATTATTATTCTGACTTACAATTACATATATACCTATGTTTAGAGATGACCTGACGACATCAAGCCTGTAGCAGGCGCATTATGTACCAGAAAATTAGTTGTTCTGCCCCCCTAGATGAGTGGCAAAAACATACTAAAACAAGAAGTTTCCGTTTTAAATTGACATTCTGAAATCTATCCATAAGTTTTATTACGAGTTCAAAGTGGCCTAGGAATCAATTTGGCTAACGACGAGTGTGTATAATATATAACTCATATCTATCTTCATGGTTCTTTAATGTAATAATTTATGCCAATATTATTGATGATCCGATAATGTACTCGTCAAAAAAGTATATTATCGTATATGGAAGCTCTTGCCTATGTTTTGCATAGTAATCAGTTTATTTCTTATGTAGGTATAAGATGCATTTCCACTGCAAACTGAGCCAAATGCCCGGGCGAGATATAGGAGAAAATAGCTTAGGTAATTAGAAGTGTTATACATATATGAAATCATCGCAATGTGGACCTTTGTTTTGTAATCCGTACAGAATTTATCAGAAAAAAATCGACTTTGATTTGAATCACACCCTTATTGTCTTTTTTTTTAATAATTTAGCCTGTTACTCGAACTCATTAAGATTTAATGATTGTAAGAATAAGTATGGAGTCCAAAAGTTATAGTGATAAAACATAACACTCGGTTTTTTTGGAAAACTCGTGTAAAAATACGTTTTATTTTCCATTAAGTTCCAATTCCATTAAAATCCATCAGTTTTGACTACCGAAATGAGGTCGTTTACAAACCGTTTTAAAACCCTTTTTTGGTTCAAGCACCAATTTGAAAGAAATAAAAGAAGAAAACATGAGTAATAAGCCTCCTTAAGTCAGTACGCAAGTTAGTCTCAATAACTTATCTACCGTTAACTGTCCGTACCGTACCGTCTGTTACAATAATACCTAACTCTAGTTGCGCAACTGACATTTGTGGATTTAGATAACCGTTAATAAATAGAAAACCCGAAAGGTTTTATAGATATAAAACCTTTCGGGTTTTCTATTTATTAACAAATGTCAGATTTGCTACTATAGTTAGCTATTTTAACAGATAGTTAACAGTAGATAAGTTAGTACAACCGGCGGATAGATATGAAAGTACAGTTATGTAAAATAGAGTAACTGTAAAGATTATAGCAGCCATGTCAGGTTAATAGGATGATTTCCGCAAACATAAAATTAATGCTATTAATAAATATATAATTATTTGAGTCCGACGTGATCGCCATTTGTTTATTTACCAAGCAAACCAATAACCATACAGTTCGCTAAACAAATTGTTGACCATAGTAAATAGCATACAAACTGAAATAACTTACAATTAACTATAAATAATCTTTTAGACACATACACTTAAGTAGAAGATAGATAATCACTAACAGCTATGCAGTTACTATAAATTAATAGAAACGTTAATATGGATGGCGGTAACTATATATATTTTTCATTATCATCAATCAGCTTGTACCGGTCAACAGCTGGACCGATATACCTCTCCTTACTTACGCCACAGCACCTGGTCCTCCGCCTTCCGCATCCAATTAATTCCAGCGACCTTCTTTATGTCGTCGGTCCATCTTGCTAGGGGTCATCCTACCTACCTTTACCGAGTCGTGGTTTCCACTTTAGGACTCGTTTGCTCCATAGGCCATCGGTCCTTTGGCAAAAGTGGCCAGCTCATTGCCACTTCAGCGTGCTTAACCTGCGTGCGATAACTTTGGTCCTTTATCGGATGACCTCGTTGCGAATTTTATTCTTCAAAGAGACTCCACGCATAGCACGCTAGCCCGCTGCGCGATTTTGAATTTGTGGACTGTAAGTGTCCGTAATTTAATGTCAATGAAACATTGGTATTTTTTATAATTTATCTATATTCTGGAGTGAATCCTGAATGGTTCAGCTTTAGTGTACAAATACTGAGGCTACTGAGAGTAGTGGTCGTGTCATATTTCCCCTCCATTTGGAGAATGCATTTGTGTTTGAGCGCACACTTGTAAACTAAAATCTCCTGCGCAGTTGGAGAATGGTGTTTGGTATGGTGGATACTAAGCAAAAACTGCACATTCATCGCCGAACACTCCGGTTCCCATTTTCACGATAAGTTCTCTAAGAAATCAAAGAATTGTGAGGGAAAAGTATTTGCATACGAAAGTGACGTTTGTCTGCTGGCACTACTGACTTATGGAAGGACGCTAGAACTATGTGTAATACTATACCTACCACTGGATAGGTTAGATAATTTAGGGAAGATAGTAATTATGGCCAATTGTACACCAATCATGCAATTAAAATTCTTTATTGTACCTATTTATACTAATATTATAAAGCGGAAGAGTTTGTTTGTTTGTTTAAACGCGCTAATCTCAGGAACTACTGGTCCGATTTGAAAAATTATTTTTATGTTGGATAGCCCATTTATCGAGGAAGGCTATAGGCTATATAACATCGCGCTACGACTAATAGGAGCGGAGCAGCGACGAGAAATGTTGCAAAAACTGGGAAAATGTACGCATACGAAGTTGCGCGGGACAGCTAGTATATTATAAAGCTGAAGAGTTTGTTTGTTTGAACGCGAAAATTTCAAGAATTACTGATTTGAATTTAAAAATATTTTATGGTTGGATAGCCCATTTATCGAGAAAGGCTATAGGCTATATAACATCACGCTGCAACCAATAGGAGCGGAGCAGCAATGAAAAATATTGCAAAAACGGGTAAAATTTACGCAGACGAAGTTGCGCGGTTCAGCTAGTTAATTTTATTTGTTCATCATTTAACATGTTTCAGAATTATCAAAACGAATACGTAAATGATTTGACGATGGGCACTTATGATGTCATGATGTTACATTTTAATCAAGCTCTAAATCCGGCTTCGGTACCCTAAAATCCTATGCCGATGGCGCTTGTGACTATACTACTAAAACGGACCATTAATAAAAGCCCCTCGCATACGCCGAATGCAGCAACTCACATAGGCACATCAAGTCAGTAATCCCATATGCGTCTGTCTGATCTTTCTATTATGTAGACCATGCTATTATGTAATAGTTTAGATACTACAAATAGTAAATGAGCTCTTGAATTGCCGGTTGTTCATTTTCTTATGAGTATGTGTAATAACTCTTTATTTGACTGCACGGTTGGTGCAATGTTCATGCCAACTAACTGAAGTGTTGAGGGTTAAAGACTACATGACACTGCTCGTGTCCATAATCTCGGTATCACAATTGTCAATTATTCTTCTGTAAAATTGTAATGTTAACGCAATATTGTGTTTCGTTCGAAGGACACTGTAGCATGAACTAATGTCTCAAATGAGGAGTGCAGTGCGGTGACATTCAGATCTTTGCCAAACAAGGATATGGGTGCCACTGATACTGTTATGGGCTAGCGTGAAGATTACTATCAGGCGCATGATTGGTCGTCTCTTCATTACGTTGTGTAAAAAAAACTTGCATTAAGGCTAAATAACCATCCACTGACACCTACATTGATATCAAGCACATTGCACTTTACAGTTACAGCATAAAATATAACCTTGTATAGGTATACCTTTAGTGCGGACCGCTCGCTTTTGAAGAATCAAGAAGTAAGTCGAGTGGCTGGTTTGCGGCAAGCTGGTGTACCGAGCTATGTATTTACGCGTATGCTATTTTATGCTATCACTGTAATGTGTATTTACTGAGTATAAGCATATGCATTTGAATGCTCTTTTTTCGCATATTTTATATTGAATAATTGGCTACCAGTACTTTGGAAAATATTTAAGCATATTATAGTTATTCCCTTGTATACCCTTGTTGTAAGCAGAGGCTCCTACTATGTTGTACCCGCTAAGGCTAATTTTATTTAATCTCTTGATCAAACTTTTTAATATAATTTGCATCAGTTATTTAACATGTTGTATAGTATATTAATGGCAGCACCTTAGAGTAGTATTGACAGCACCTTAACCCCATTTCAAGTTTATAAACTTTCAAACATTGAAAAGAGTGGCCGCGAGTTTTTATTGCCATGTTCTTTTCTCCGGCTTCACCTATTTTTAACGAACTTGGCATTACATGTACATGTAGAATCCCGACGTATCACAAGTGAATAAGCATTTTGCATCCTACCTAAGTGAATAAAGAATTTTGAATTTAATTTAATTTAATCGCAAGAAACTAAAACCGTCCAATGAGGAACTTAATCTAAAAATCGCATACCAAACGGGCTTGTCGAATGCTTTTTTTGCTAATTCATTCGTGACATTGTTTGAAGAAATTGTATTCGAACTCTACTTTACAAAATAAATGGTAATAAAACATTGCGGTGTTGTCTTCCATAAATCAATGGAGCGAGTAATACCTTCTAATAGAAGTGAGGAACATGATACCTATTGTTATTAACCACGATCACCAAGACCACGGCTTTGTTGGGCAACCACAAACCGAGTGCGTTCAATCTGTTCTGTTTTATTTGAGTAGTATTGGCAACAGTGTCGTTCGCGTTAAATTAAATGTAATCGTGTATCTTCACTCCGGGGCAATTAAATAGGGAATATGAATGTATTTTTTTTTAGTTCTCATACAATAGCTTATATCGACAAATCATTGTAATAAAATATCCAGCGCCAAAACACTACTGCTATTAGGAAAACAAAACAATGATAAAATCATTTTCAAAAGCACGCCATCTTGGCGTGTAAAAAGTCATGAACTGTGACGTCACGGCAATCGTGACAGCAAATGAGGGCACAGCATGTCTTAAAATAATATGGTCTGTTACGTCATAATTTGATCTGACCAATAGCATTCGCTTGGCCACAATACTTCAGCCTATCAGCAGGCAGAATCGCCATTCGCATTGCTTAACAACCAGTCAATAATGTGACTGCTTAGCAACTAATCAATAACGTGGCCGTTGCTACGTGACACTTTTTCGTGCGTGCACCCCGTCATCGATTCATAAGACGTTATCACGTCAAAAGATAATACATTTGAAACTTAAAAAGTAAATCAAATAACATATTTACGATCTGGGATATGTGCGATTTCATTGCACGGGAGTATAATATATTAATTATTGCTTGCCTGCCATTTAAATAAGATCAACTCCTGCTATGATTGCCCAGAAGAAGCAGATAGTTAAGGGGGCATTACACTGAGAGAATGATTTATTTAGCGCTACGTACACAGCGACACGATCGCCGGCCTCGCTCTTCCACACACAACCATTACCTCACAGTGCACAGGAGCGCATAACAAAATAGAGTAAAATATTCGTTCGTACATATGTTAGATTACGAACGCCATGACTATGACAAAACGAAAATGCTCGTTTTTGCATTTTTCCGCCACTTCAAGATTTATTTGCGGGATCATATTAAGACATATCCTTAAATTTCTTTATTTAATCTACTAGAAAAACTCATTGACTAGTGACACAATTTATTTCGTGTCCTAATATTTAGGTTTTCCATATAAATTTTTGAGAGAGCCGAACCCTGTTTCGCGTAATCTACCCTTAACTCAGGTACTTAGTAACATTTTTGAGTCTTTTTTTGAGTAGGTTGGTACACCTTCTGTCTTTTTTTTTGTTAAAAGCTCTTCTACGCTTGGGTGCTGCGGGGGACTGTACAAAAGCCCTAATCCACAAATTCTTGTTCCGAGTCTGGGTAAGTATACACCCAGACTCGGAACAACAACTTATGGACCACACAAAGTGGTGTAATGTGTGGGCATCGAACTGGTTGTGGGTCGATTCTCTTGCACTGCAGTGGTATGTACGTAGTTCTACACCAAGTCGTAAGATTTCTTCAGAATCGGCAATGCTGTTTAAGTAAGACAACACAAGAAACAAAGATTAATATTTTCCGATTTTATCAATCCCATATTCAAATTAGTCTATATTCAGATACCTACAGATAGGGAATTTCAGCGTAATTACAACGTATCTACTACTGAATCGAACTGTCTGTCTTGAACTCGTTTATGACTATGAGATAGCGTATTATACGCAAGAGGTCGCGGGTTCGATTTGCACACGGGACCTCCTTTGTGTGATCCACAAATTGTTGTTCCGAGTCTGGGTGCTCTTTGTGTCCGTGACTTGTATGTTTGTAAAGTCTCCCGCGACACAGGGCTTGTAACCTACAGCGGGAGTCGTCTTTTAAAAAAAAAAAAAAATCAGGTTCTTATTTATTACTTTAAAGAATCAAAACTGATACCCATGCCGCCCAATTGCAGGTAGCTATCATGATAAGGTGCTCGTAGCATTCTTCAGATGAATCACTGTAATCACGGGCATATTTCACACGCTTCGGAATTTTAATTGTACAACAAGGATTTTAATTTATTAGTTTGGGTTCGGATATATTTTAATTATGAACCTCAAAGAGTTAAACTTTTTGTTCTTTTTCTTTAAAAAAAAAGGTTTTGATGGTAGTCTTCGAGTTTTGATAGTAAATAAATTAAGCAAATAGGTTAAAGCTAAAGGAACCTACGACACTAAACTCGCTTTCTAATAAAAAACCGCATGTAAATAATTGGTTCATCCACGTTTTTCTTCTTGGCATTTCGACAACAAACATTGTAGGCTTTAATAAATATATTTTTTCTTTTTTTAATATTCTTCATATATATTATTTCTATATTACATAGAAGTGGCCTAAAACGCGTCACGTCTAGGCCCGGATCTAGTAGGGGGGATGGAAAACCAGGGCACCACTACAACCCCCCTATCGTAATCACGTAATCCTAGATACGCCACTGCATTGTCGGAGGCAGCCATTAAGTCCTCCCGTGTGCAGGTGATCGGGCACAAAGGACATGATATAAAATAGTCCATTCGTTTGGAGCTACGAAAATAGGACTACTATTGCCAAGTTTAAACAAGAAAAAGTAATTAACGTGTTTAATGTATTTTCGTGGTCAAACTGCCTTTTTATGTCACACCCATAATTAAACCAAGTCTAATAAAGCCTTATATATTTAAAATATGAGTGGTAGGTCTGAGCCGCAGAACATATAAAAGTAGAAGCTACCAATATTCTGTGCTCTAAGCCATAGGCTTTCTTGGTACTCGTAGGTACCACAATAGTGTCAGTTCTTCCGTGAAATAATGTTGTTAACAGATCACTATGTTTCGGTATAAGGGCACTGTAGCAAGATCACTATGGTTCGGTATAAGGGCACTATGTTTCGGTATAAGGGCACTGTAGCAAGATCACTATGGTTCGGTATAAGGGCACTATGTTTCGGTATAAGGGCACTGTAGCAAGATCACTATGGTTCGGTATAAGGGCACTATGGTTCGGTATAAGGGCACTGTAGCAAGTGTATTATGTATGACTGCCTCTGTAGCGCAGTGGGAGTGTGTTCGACTGCTACGCAAGAGGTCGTGGGTTCGATTCCCACACGGGACACCACTTTGTGCGATCCACAAATTGTTGTTCCGAGTCTGGGTGTACTTTGTGTCCGTGACTTGTATGTTTGTAAAGTCCCCCGCGACACAGGGCTTGTCTACTGCGGGAGTCGTCTTTAAAAAAAAAAAAAAAAAATACTGGGCAAATGAGATTTATAGACTAATGTCTCAAATGAGGAGCGCGGTGCGGTGACATTCAGATCTTTGCCAAACAATGATTTGGGTGGCACTGATAGGTACTGTTATGGCCTAACATGACGCTTACCATCAGGCGCGCGACCTGTTCGGCTACTCATTTCGTAGTATAAAAAATAGATAGGAAAACAGTAGGTACTCTCATCCATTGTGAGAAGGTCCGATCAACTTTTTTTAATCTTAATAACTTCTCTTCGAGTTTTTTTTAGCTCCTATGTGTTATCCTGATGTATAAACTACATTGCTGCAAAATCTTATTCAAATCCGTTCAGTAGTCTTTGCGTGCAAGAGCAACAAACTATTTATAATGAAAGCAATATAAATCCCATTCATATTGTAATACAGTAGGATTGACTGCCTCTGTGGCGCGGTGAGAGTGTATCCGTCTGCTACGCAAGAGGTCGTGGGTTCGATCCCCACCCAGGATAAAACTTTGTGTGATGAGCACGATAGTTTATTGTGTCTGGGTGTTATTTATTTATAATATGTATGTGTTTAGAAATATATAAGTATGTTTATGAGTTGTCTGGTTTCCATAGTACAAACTGTGCTTAGTTTGGGATCAGATAGCGTTGTGTGAGTTGTCCCAAGACATAATAATTATTATTAGTAGGATAGGGATCGATTAATATTTAAGCATATTCATACTGTACCGTTATAATAGTGATAATTCTAAACAGATTCAGACTAAATTATAAATTATTATGTACCATAAAATTAATTGACGAATAAAAGCAAAAAATAAGCGATTTTATTTTTATATTACCATGTTACGAACGGAATTTACGAAACCAGCACATTACTTGAGACTTTTACATTTTTTTTTGGTAAACGTGTAAAAGGTAGACCACCCCTGACTCTGGTAGCCGAGTAACTTACGATCGCCATTAATTTTAAATGATGTCAGGGCTTGTCAACAGTTGGGCCGATGTCTTTTTTGTTGATAATAATTTTATACGATTTATGTGTTTTGATTGTGTTCCTTGAATTGTATTATTTTTCTGATGATTCGTTATTAGTTTTTTTATAAGTTTTATTATCTTTGCTGCCCACTTAACCTGTTATGTTCTTGGTCCGAAATAAATTTTGTTTTTCATTATATGTCATAGCATTTATAAGGAAGTGGTTCACATATTTTTGGTGCGGTTACTAATTAAAAGGTTCTTTTTTCTCGTTCGTTAAGTATAAGCTGGTCAATGCCTTGTAATTACCTTTTTGGATGACGTAATTATTTATTAATGAAATAGTCTGATTCTCATATTCAATTCGAGATATTAGTTTCGGATATGTATTTTGATTGGTTTAAAGGATCTATAAAAATTGAAAAGTCTGTAATAGATAAGAATGATCGGATCATTAAATATATGAATGAAATTAAATAGGACGAAACAATTTTGATAGCTGGATTCACTTATATTAAGATTTTGACAGTTCGCACGGGCTTACCGCGGACAAAGAAAAAAGATCGTGAATAAGGAGCCTGGAGATTTTAAATAAAGTGCATTTACAGAGGTAATTCAAAAACTCAAAAGGCCACAATCAAAGTAGCAAAGCACCTGATGACAATATACATAAGACCTACAAGCATGAAATAAAAACAATGTCAGTAATCAATGATATACAAAACAAAACAAAAGCGAAAAGTATCTAGTACCAAATCATTTACTCTACGTGTGAAAACTCTGTGCCAGTCTGTCAACAAATAATTCCCCAAAAAATTTATCGCCATTAAGTAAAAAAAAAATGTCCCCAAACCCATTAACACTTTACCAACTTGAATTATGTTTTCGACCCGTATTTAAATGGTCAGGAATACCTTTTCCATCATGTTACTTATCGTTTTTCAAGCTGTACTTTGCTACCAAAGAAGTTATTAAACTGATAACATCGAGGTTTCTTGCATCCTATTAGCAACCACCTCTTGTGAATTTTAATACTTAATTTGGCTGGGCGCTTAGGAGGATGGTGCAAATGTGAGGTGGCCGCGGGGAAGTGACCTTTTTTTAGGTAAAACCGGGTGGTCTTGAGTAAGAATAGATGATTTGATCAGTTAAAGTGCCGGCAGGGGTAATAAAGATACAGTTTATGGCGTGGAAGGACGGTAGCATCTTTGTTCATCTTGTAACAGAGATTTTTCTAGAGATAAGCAATTCGAAATGCTTTCATGGTTGAATATATGAAGTATTGTCATTGTTTTCAATTTGCCAATCAGAAGTCGCGGTTGCATTAAAATATTGATCGTTTGAATAATTATTCCATAACTTTTTTTTTAAAGATGCAATGTGGGATTGAGTCCCACACTACTAGCAATCCTTTTAACCCCTCCAGCTAAGCTTGTGTTAAGTGGCTTGTTAAGTGGGTTTATGTCGGTATATATATAATGAGTAGGATTCGAAACCGCGACCTAACGATTACGAGTCCGATGCCTTAGCCATTACGTAATTAAAGATTGGTTCCATTTCTTGATTTTCCCTGTGTCGCTTAAACTTCAGTTCAAAAACATACATACAAACTAATTGACACACACAACCAGTACATACCAGGGAAATAGAACCAGTCGTAGTCTACCCGTGACCACGGTCGTTGCAATACGGTCGAAACATCGGGCAATAAACAAAGTAACCGTAAATTGTTCACGCGATTAAGACCCGTAGTATATACAAGGTTATTTTTAGTATAGTGCAAAGCTCAGACACCCCAACAAGATTTTTACTTCAAAAAATCATATAAGAAAAAGAAAATTAAAATATTGAAAACTTGCAGCGTTATAATTTAAGTTGTCCATTCAAGTTTTCTTGTGTTCTTTGCTGGTTCGCGCTATCGTGCTTATTGCGTTCCGTAGTACGTAATCTATGGTTTATTATTGAAAAATAAGTGATTCACATTACATTTGAACAGGATTTGGACTGATAGAACGATTAATGATTTAATATAGAAAAATATAACACAGTCCAAAAACTACCCCAATAGATTCTAAGCAAACTAATTTCAGGTTTGCACTATACCAAGAATAACGTTAAGTAGAAATAAAACCCCTTCTCAGATGTGCAAAAGAATACAGACCCAAATCAATGTTTCTTCAGATATATATATTGAGATATCCAAACTGATTTTTAGCTTGTGAATTACACCGTAAGGATAAGAAACGCTTGTCGATTGCATCAAATTAATTATCAACAAGGAATATCTAAAATATAATTAGTAAGAAATTTAATATAATGATGTTATTCATTATAATGATGATATAATTATAGTATCGAAACATATTAAAATGAAGAATTTATTGGAAAACGCTTAAAGCTTTTGTAAGTTTGACGAGCTGTATGTAATTATAAGTGGCGACCAAGACAAAGATGTTAATCTAATTTATTACTTAGATAATTTTAAGGTACTTAATTATACTTTTGTATTTTGAGATTGGTTTCTTGACTAATGTAGTAGTAGTAAATATCAGTTCATTAATATTATCAGTAAAATCTAAATAGATTTGACATGACATTATCGTAAGCATTAACACAGTATTCTTAGATTAGATCTGTTATCCCGATACTTGAGATTTTTAGGGTTCCGTAGCCGAAATGGCAAAAACGGAACGCTTATAGTTTCGTCATGTCCATCCGTCTGTATATCTGTAAAAAACTACCCAATGTAACAGAAGCTAAAAAACGGGCGTAAGTGCCATGAACATACGTTCTTTTGCTGATGAACTTTTCCAAATCGTATTTTTTTATATGTAGTATATTATTTCTTTGTTGAACAGCTGTGGAAGCCTGCACTGAGCATGATCCGATATCTTGTTTATACAATTATTTGTAATAAGAATGTAGACCAAAGAACATGCCCTGTATAGTTATAATTGCAATTTATTTTAGGAAAAAAACAACAATATAGACCCTTATCATAATCGAGAACTTACCTAACTTCAGTGTTATAATTTTTGATGAGCACTGCTACGTTAAAATCTCAATTGTTGGTTTAGTACATTACAAAAACAGACCATGATGATTCAGACACATGTTATACCAATAAAATTGTTGTCAAGTTAACAAGTTTATTGGAGTTTTTATCGGAAGCCGTTTGGATAACTGACATTCTACTACTGCCGCTCGAGTTGGAAGTAAAAACACTAATTACTTAAAGCTGTAGCAATAAATACGAAGATTACACTCAAAGCTAAATATTTTTCATAATTACATCTTTACTTACGTACCTTCATAAAATTGGTGTGTTTAAACCAAGGCATTTCATTGAGTATGTATAGTTAGACTAAGTAAGCTTTAGACCTAAGTGACTGTTTTGTCTAGACGTTTAATTACTTATAAATGATAATGCAGTCTAGTACCTTTACTACTATTACATGCATTGGCTAAATCAAATATCCCGAGTTTTTTTTAGAAATAACCGCGTACATGCCTCAGGGCATGCACTGGGGCCTCTGATAAGTTTATATTTAATTGCATGCGTATGCCATCCGCTTGCGAGTCGTTTCTGTAGAAGTTCGACTAAATGTTAACGTTTTAGGATGAATTTGGTATTTTTTATATAAATAAATTGGCCAGGTTAATTCTATAAAACAAGCTAACCCAACAAGCTCATGAAAAATCTATATAATATGTCTAGAAATAGCTGAAAATTGACAGGACAAACCCATACCTTATGAATTTGGCGTGGTCCTTTCACCAAATGGTTAATTTCTGCCTGACCTTTCTCATTAGTTTTCAATACTTTTATGTTTACAACGATAAAATCTATCTAGTTAAAGATGACGGATGTATACCTAGTTAAATGACGAAGAGAATATTATTTTACAAGCCTAGGATTATTACTGGGGTAGTTATAAAATACTTTCATCTATAGACTTAGTGCATGTCTATGCGCTCGGTGCACTTATATCGTTGGCATTTCAGGCCGCTTTAATTATTCATGCTAATTTTATGGTGGTTAATTTATGGTTTATTAACTATCAGAGATCTGATAGATGTTTTTGAAATATATAAGTAATCATTAGCAAGGTAATAAACATTTTAAGCTATTCCATTATGATCTGCAATATGACTTTGAGTTCCATACATTTCGATTAAATAGAAAATATCTACCTATAAGATTGTAATTATATTTGTATCCATCAAATGTTTCCATTGATAAACAGTTTAATGATTTTAAATCAGAAAAATATGTACGCCAAAAGTTTTAATACAATTTCAAATTGACATTGACACAAAAATTGTTTACTTTTTTTTATATAAAAAAGACGATTCCCGCACTAGGGTACAAGCCTTGTGTCGCGGGGGACTTTACAAACATACAAGTCACGGACACAAAGTACACCCAGACTCGGAACAACGATTTGTGGATCACACAAAGTGGTGTCCCGTGTGGAAATCGAACCCACGACCTCTTGCGTAGCAGTCGAACACACTCCCACCGCGCCGCAGAGGCAGCCATTTACTGAAACCACTATATTATCTTAAAGTTATAGCTTTTCACAGTTGTGAAGTAGGTAGTCATATGAATATTTATAAAGTTTAGCATTACACATCGAATAAAAATCCGATTTATCGATATATCACATATCGATATCTAGTATTCGATAACAACTCTATGTTCCCTTACACCGTTACGTTCAGCAAATATGTGCATTAAGACCTAAGTGACTCGTCTCGATATACTTAAATCGAGGTTTTACGATTCACCAACCGGTTTTCTAAAAGAGGTTTTAGACTAGCCGTGTGATCGTTGCGACTCTGTGGTATGTCTTTGCATTTTTTTTATAGTTACTTCGTCTACATTGTTGTACCTGTTGGTGGTCTCTGGTAATCATTTTAATTGATGGTTAGTGGATTTCCTTTTTTACAATTATGGTAAAATGTAGTCCTTTATTGCTCCCACGATGAGGGTAAATGTAATCGTAGTTAATGTGAACCTAAAGATTTTCTTTGTACTTACGCCTTGTTTTGTGATTATGTTGTCCTGTTTATATCTCCAGCGATTATGTGCAGTGGTCATGATGTCTCGACTATGGTGAATATCGTGTTTCACATAGATATACCTACTTAAATATAAAACTAACTACCCGCCCTGGCTTCGTATGGTTGTACGTTTTTCAATATTTTTTTTCATGTTACGTCATCTCGGAACTGTTTTGGAACGAAGTGGTCCGAGATTCCGTGTCCGTGAGGAGGGAGGGGGTAGGCTAAGGGGTTCAAACTCCTCCCAGAAGTATATGACTGGTCGGGTGTTAAACACACAAAGACACAAACGCACACTTGTGCGTTTGTGTGTTTTGCTTGATAAAAATTACCCTCAGCGTGTTAAATTAGCTCTCAAAATAAAAACCCTAAAACGTCACTGTCGCCCACCAAGTGAGTTTCATTTGCATGCATAGTTATTGATTTAGCGGATTATTAAAGACCCTACACTATTGATATAAGATGCGCATTTCATTTAAATGACCACAAAACATGTCAACGCTTCAATAAAGTAACAGATGTACGATGATTCCTATCGCATTACAAAAATATTTAAGTATTATTTGCATTGAAAATGCCGCTGCGATCAAACCGGACAGTGTAAATACATTCGTAATTACGAACAAGATTATGTTCAGAAAAGTCAAACTATTAAGAGAATTGATTATTGCTTTGCTTTAGCAAAGCATATAAGTATTTGCATAATAAGGAATATAGTACAAATAAATGTAATTCTGAAATTAATGTTTATTTGTTTGTTTGTATAAGCTTTGCCTAGTTTGTAATAAGATAGCAGTGTGTGAGTTGACCTAAGGTATTTATTTTTGAAGTGGCGGCGTTGTGCAGTTTTTGATGAGTAAAAATGTTAAACTCGCATCTGGACACATGACCTGATCGAAAATCCGTAAGACGGAGGGAGAGCAATGAAAAACTGCTACAATATCATTAGAATACGAAGGTAAATTTCGCCACTACCTACAATATTTTTTTTATTTTTTTAAAGTCGACTCCCGCACTAGGGTACAAGCCCTGTGTCGCGGGGGACTTTACAAACATACAAGTCACGGACACAAAGTACACCCAGACTAGGAACTACAATTTGTGGATCACACAAAGTGGTGTCCCGTGTGGGAATCGAACCCACAACCTCTTGCGTTGCAGTCGGACACACTCCCACCGCGCCACAGAGGCAGACTATTATAGCTCAGGTGGGAAGTCGGGCGGTCTGGTAACCAGAATACCCCAGTTCGAGTTCGAGTAAGGATTTTTTCTCTTTTTATTTTAATTTTGGTGATTTGATTTGTGATTTATTATGTCATATTTTTTATTATTATGTTTGTAAGATCGAAAAATATTATTCAAATTTCATCTTATGTAATATAATGTTCAAGTTTTCCCTTCTCCCGGCACTCTCGAAGTGCAACCCGTTGTTTTTTTTTATATATCGGACACTGACAGTTCCGAGAGCGTTCCGAGATTTGTGTCCGTTAACGTTTCCTTCTGTTCTTCCATCGCATAAGTGGCCGTCAGCTTGGTTTCTTTCCGTCAATCGTACCAACAGAAGTAATATTACCCTTCGATAGTATAGGTTCTTCTCTAGTCATAACTTTCATATTTTCAATAAAGTCCTTAAGCTTAGTAAGACTAACTGAACTAGCAGTTTGTTCTGACCGGTTTTCTTAAACTAATATTACAAGGAGGAAATATTTGTTTGTTAGTTTGTTTGTAATGCATAAACGTAAAAACTTACAAACCGATTTAAAAAATTCTTTCACCCATATAAAGTAACATAGGCTATATTTATTTTAATATCAAAAGCATTAGAAATCAATGAAATAATGTAACCTTTGAAGAGACCAGAAAGGTTAAAGGTTCATCAAAATGACAAAAGTATCACATAACTAACTATTTTATAATGAGACTTTAAGTAGTTTTTATTTAATAGAGTGGCCGGGATGTTTTATGGCCTTGTTCTTTTCGGTTTTAACTATTGCTAGCGACAAACAAGCAATTTTCTGCCTATGTGGATAATTTTAGAATTTGAATTTGAAAGCCCACAACCTAAATTAGTAAAAATCATCAGTCACAATTCACAATAATAAAAGAGAAACTGAATTACATCCTAAACATACACTTTCTAAACCATAATAAATAATTACTAACTTAATTATAATTTGCACTTTCAATACCTATGTGTGAATAAACTGTCCATTCATAATAATGTACTAAATTATCTAAAGACACTTTGCAAATATTTAGTGTTAATATGGCACAGAACGTTCAATTCGCTACAATAGTGAATAAATTCTATGGACACAAAGAAACATTATTGAGGAGAGTACAGACTCAAGCGTTGTTAGAAAACAGGGTTGACACGTGAAAGAAAACATTGATAAACTCAAATACACATCGCTACTAACATTTGCCCCCGGGTTCGACCCCATAGATAGGATAGCAATAAAAGCTCTTTAAGCTAACTTAAGTTTCAAGATCCTCAATACCAAATTTCAATTAAACCAGTGGAATATCTTCGGATATTAGAGCGTGAAGCATGTAAACAAACAAACTCTTAGGCTTTATAACATTAGTATCCTCAGATCAGTCACCATTTTCTGACAGTCATACTGCTCTGCGTGGGTCTGTTTTATCTGGTCCGATAGCAATGGCTTATACATATTGATTAACTCCTAAATCGTTGGATAATGTTGGTTGAGATAAGCTGCTATGAAGTAAATGGATATACCTACTTATTTATAAGTCAGCAGTATTACCTAAGTAATAAGTACTAACCCACCAAATGCCGAGTAGGAGTTAAGCCAATCAAGATGGGGTAGGATGTGAATAATAACTTACAAAAATGCCTCCAACTGCATGATTTAGGTTAGGTTAGTTTAAATATTTTTTAAGTAGGCGGTTTGATTTTTAAAATGTATTTTTTTATTTAATACTTTTCAGTGCTTAGTTGTATGACGTAATGTAACGTAATAACTGTAACTACCTAAAATTTGAGTGAAAATAGTTGGTAACAAACTTTAAATCGCTATATATCCTAAACGGTGGAAAATGGTTTTAAAATATCTACACGATGATACCCCACATGACATAGTTTGTTGACTTATTTTTTTTACATCACAATATGGCGTTTGGCTGTATTAATTTTGATTGCTGTCTGTCATGTCTTTAATGCGAATCGATTGAAGTGTGAATCATCAAAATCGACCCATACGTTTGGTCTATATAGTGCCACAAAGGAACACACATAACCCTCCTCTGTAGTCGGGTAAAATCGAGATACCAACGAAAATAAAATGTTGTCTCACGTGTTTAGGAGTTTTGTAATGTACTTAAGTAATGTTACTTACATTATCTGGATTATATTGTAGATATTAAAATGAATTAGTGACAGCCCTAATCGTAAGAATAGTGCATTTGAGCGGTAGCAGGCGGCGGGTTATCGCGCGTCAACACTCCCGCGATGCGCAGCAATGTTAATTGTGAATATACACTTTTCAGCAACATTTCCACATAATATTTACATAGACGAGATTGGAAATTAAACGAAAATTTCCATTAGGGTATTGATTTCGTAGCCTTTTGTATTATTTGGCCCCTGAAGGCAACGCTATCTTAGCTTACGGTGCAAAAGAGATATTATTAGTTTGTAATGTTTTGCTTTTGTGTAACAATGGTGTTTTTATCAGAGTGTAGTTACTTAGTAATAACTACTATAAAGGGCTTACTTTTGAAGTTGAAAAGGTCTAAAGTAATATAAAATCTATATTCTGTACAAAATAAATAAAATTCATGTTCAGTTTGTAATCTATACTAATATTATAAAGCTGAAGATTTTGTTTGTTTAAACGCGATAATCTCAGGAACTACTAATCCGATTTAAAAAAATCTTTTTTTGTTGGATAGCCCATTTATCGAGGAAGGCTATAGGCTATATAACATCACACTACGACCAATAGGACGAGGAGGAGACGGAGCAGCAATGAGAAATGTTGCAAAAACGGGGAAAATTTACGCAGACGAACTTGCGCGGGACAGCTAAATAAAATAACAGCTTTTTACAAAATGATGGTACTGATAACAGAAACATAGTTTTTAATTTAGATATTTGTTTGTCTGTCTGTTTGTTCCGGTTAACCTCCGTAACAGTTGGATGGATTTTGACGAGACTTTCACTGTCAGACAGCTGATAATGTAAGGAGTAACTACTTATCATCACGCTAACCTGTATAGATAGTGAGCAGCACTACAACTTTACGCAGACGAAGCCGCGGGCACAGGTAGGGTTACTAAAGTTAAATTCTTACAATAAGTAAACTTTTGTAATAATTTACATACGCACAAATTTCTATGATTTTAGATAAGAATCAGTAAACGAAGTACTTGTATGTAGCGCTTGATTGTTTACAATGTTAATATTTAATTGTGATTTATTATTTATTATTAAAATCGCTTCAGCCGTTTAGACGTGAAAAAGTAACAAACATACACACTCACACAACCACAAACTTTCACCTTTACAAATTAGTGCGATTAGTGTGATTTAAAAGTATTTCTGTCGTTGGTAGGTACTATTTACAGGGACAGCATGAGAGTTTACAGCATCTTAAAATTGAGTGACGTTTGAGTATAGATATAGTTGTCCTCCGCGACACAGAGCTTGCAAACTTCTGCGGGAGTCGTCCTTTAAAAAAAAACATAATATGTTCAAACATAATTAGATTACCTACTGAAAGTAATTAAGTACCTAAGTATATATATTTTTTGACGTGATAACGTCTTAGATATATTTCGGGACTTAATCGAGATCGACGTTGTCGACCCGTGACCACGATCGGTACAATTCGATCGAAACGTCGGGTAAATAAAAGGTTCGTATCTTTAAATAATTACCACGATTAAGTACCGAAATATATCTAATATGTATAAAAATCGCGAAAGTTAAAAAAAAAAAAGATAACGTCTTATAAATCGATGACGGGGTGCACACACGAAAAGTGTCTCGTAGTAACGGTCACGTTATTGATTGGTTGCTAAGCAGTCACGTTATTGACTGGTTGCTAGGCAACTTAAATGGCGATTCGGCCTGCTGATAGGCTGAAGTATTATGGCCGTTGCGCGCATGCGCCCGGGTGCACTAAATGTATGATGAAATGTATAATCTATCATTCTTAATCCATAATGAAATTACGAAAACACGACCAAAATGTAATCCTTCATTTATTTATTTCCTAACAATCTTAAGACAGACCACAGAGTAATAAACGAACAGATAAGGCGACGAGTTCCCTGTTGACGATATCTCTATAATCTCGTTAATACCAGTTAAATTTAACCTATAATTAAACATCAACTGGTAGGATCCGATATTACTCTCTTTTGTTTTCTTTCATCTAATTCAGGCGATCCAAATTTAATTTTGTACGACTATATGCGCGGATATTATGGTCGGGCTCAACTCGATCAACAGAATGAAGTATCGGAATTTGTAAACGTTAAACGTTGGATTTTCTCAGGTTACTTACCACCTAGTCGGGCGTTTTAAAATTTAAATTGAGTCTTTTTTACGTCCATCGTGGGTATTTTCCAAATGCTTAATTTTGTTTTTTATTTGAAACTTTTTAGAGATTAAAAAAAAAATACAAGATACTGAGAATAAACGTTAAATTTAAACGGAACTATTATAAAAAAGAAATAGATATACTATTTCCTTTTTAGGGTTCCGTAGTCAAAATGGCAAAACGGAACCCTAATAGTTTTTAATAATAAAAAAGATGAGCTAGACCTTTTTTCTGAAACAAATGCGTGTACTGTAGCGCCCCCTGGCTGTCTGTAACATTGAAACTTAACTAGAACATCAGGAATAAGACTTATACAGAGCAAAAATTGATTCCAAATCGTTTTAGCCATATCCGAGAAAAGTTTCGGAGAAACATGAGCACTGTAGTCTGAGACATTAAAACTTGGCTAAAACCATGTTCGGCAATGAGACTTACATAACGCAAAAAACCGTTTTAAATACCCAGAGCCGTTTCTGAAGTTTTTTTAGGTTACCTCCTGTTAGTCGGGGGTTTTTAAAATTTGATTATTTTTACGGCCACCTTGAAGGTTTTTTTTTAATTGTTTAATTTTGTTTTTTATTGCCGTTTTTCGAAATGACCGACAACTATTTGGGAGACTACATGAAGGTTCAAGGTTCTGATGTGATTTAAAAACTGACACTGCTAGGAAAACCACCAATGTGCCAAAACTTTGTAAAAAAAAAAAAACATTGTGAATGCCGTCGTACATTCCGACCAATATAATATGGGAAACTGTCTTGAACCTAAAATCCGAACATAATATATTTTACGTATGTCTTCCATCTGACTTGGACCCGCGTGGTAGATTATATTGCTTTTAAGGTTCATTTCCGTGCATCGCGGCCGATCGCGAGCCGCGCGCGGCTTACGACAAGCGGCTGACGCGCGCGACCGTTACGACAATAGTCACAGTGCGCGCGCAGCCTACGTCAGTTGTCGGCCGCGCGCGTCTATAGCAGACCTCGGAAACGGCGCCATACATTCCCATACTCAGAGTGTGGAAATGAACCTTTAAGGTTGATTTCCATGCATCGCGGTGGATCGCGGCCGCGCGCGGCTGACGACGTGCGGTTGGCGCGCGCAACCTATGCGACAATAGTCAGAGTATGAGAATGTATGGCGCCGTTTCTGAGGTCTGCGACAGACATAGGCACTCTGACTATTGTCGCATCAGCCGCACGCTGTCATGACCAGCCGCGATGCAAGGAAATGAACCTTAACCCTCTATCAGATAGGAGTACTGTGTATGCTATAACGCTGATCATGTACTTATCCTGATGACTTATCATTATTCACTTCAATCCAAAACGAAGGTTTCCCAGGCAATCAAGAGACCGATTACTGTAAATCTTAAGGATCAACCCGAACTATAATCACCCAGGTAAAAGAATCAACTAGTAATTATAATGTATGTGTGAATGCATGGCCCCGCCTACTGTGCGAAAGAGATAAAACATACGTGAGACGTACAAAAGAGGGAGATAGAGCACTTTCTCATACAACGTTGTTGAAATTATGAGGGTTCTTTTGTTGATGCGTTTTTGTTGGTTTTTTGAAGTTTTTTTTTTATAATGGCCGATGGATTGTGAAAATAATTATTATTTAATTAGTCTTGGTTTTTGATTAACGGATATACACAATATTGGAACTATGTTTAATTTATTTCGCGTTTTTGTTATATTTAGTACAAAAATGCAGGCAAAGGCGGAAACAAGATTATAATAACAAATGCAGTTTTAACTAGTGCTCTAAATAAGTTTTAAAGTAAACATGTTTCTTGAACGATAACTTTTTGCACTAAGATAAAGAACAAATCAAAATTAAAATATATTAAAATATATGTTTAAATATGTTTTAATAATGCTGTAAAGTTCTTCTTCGTCGTAACACTATTGACACAGCGGTCGTGGACATTACGTCGCGACGTCTGTGGGACAAATGTGATTTGCCGCACGAACATTCGCCATTTCTCTCTGCTGGAAGACATCCTGGTACTTACGTTCAAGGAGCCACTTACAGCAGACTTTACTCCCTTGCATTAGATGAGACGGGCGCTGCGTTGGTGTAGGACGTGCACTGTCTTGGTTTTGTCCTATCTAACCTCTAAATACCGATTGCCATGTCGACCAGCGGGTCAATTCTCGTATTTAAAGGAGTGTAGTTGCAGTTAAGTTTCCGATTAAAATGGCCATTTTCGTATTATTGTAACTTTGGGATCGATTTTGAAAACGCTTGCGTCAAGTAGGTATGCGTCTCGAGAATACAAAAAGGCTGTTTTAATCGAAACACCAACTGCAACTGAACTGCAACTGCACTGCTTTAATTACGTGAATTGACCCCCAGCAGTGCAACGATTCCCAAACTGGTACCGCGGAACCCTGGGGTTCCGTAGAAAAGTTACCAGAGTTCCACAAACTATTAATTTGGAAATTTAAAAAAATAAGTGGGTGCCTGCGTAGAAAGGACAACAGGAAACCATGGTGTTAATTCCAATGAGTCCATTTATGATAAGTAGTTTTTATTATTGGATTGGGCCATTTGGTAAATGTACTGATTTTTTTATCAGATTAATTGCACTCCCAGCATCTAGGGGTTTCATAAAAAAAGGTTGTGTTGTTGGTGGGTGTTCAATTATGTGCAAGTTTGGGAGCCTCTGCTGTAATGGACTGTACATATACTTACATATTAATAATATTATTACCGGTTGTAGTCAATTAAAAATTTCTCCTTCAACGCAATGGAAATTAACAGGAAACTTTGCAGACTGCAAATGGCGACATTGACTGTAGAAAATATGCGAGGTTCCACATATAGCGGCTGAATGGATGTGTGAAAACTAAAGCATAAGAAAAAAAACCAAGGGTTCTGTGGACTTAGAATTAAACTTTTTTTTTGCAATTTTAAACATATAAAAATTAAGTCACATTTAATTAGGTTGACGGTTTAACGCCTTATAACGTTCAAAACAAATTCCTTTTTAATTTTTTGTTTCTCTAAGTAGGTATCTACAAATCTATAATACTCTTTAATTTGTAAATTCTACCTAACTATGATAATTTTTCGTTATTGACTCTCTCGGTTCTGCAGTGGCAGTACGTGCGATTGCTGCGCAAGAGCTGGGGGGATTCCACATGGAATATCAATTTGTGTAATCCAAAAATGCTTGCTGCTAGTCTGTAATTTGTATGTTTGCAAAGTACACACTGCTGAGGCTTCTACGAGGCCTGTGATATTTTGACATTAGACTGCTCTCACGAAAAAGTGTGACGTCATAGCTCACGTTATGTACTCGTTGCTAAGTAACGCGAATGGTGATTCCGCCAGCTGATAGGCTGTTTTTTGGAGCGTGCTTATCCAACCCACAAGGCATTTCTAATCATTTTCGATTTATAATGTCTACTAGTCATAAGCCCTAATTTCAGTTTTGACATTCTTCATAATGCCTTTGCAAACATTCCCTACTCACTACCGAATCTCAACATAAACATCTATTCAGCAATCTCAATTAACCCTCAAGTATAAACTTCCTTTATTAACTATCTCATAAAAACATGAACACAATAAAACAACCTTAGGTATACATTGCACGGTTGATCTTCTGTAGAATATACAATTTATATACAAAAGGGTTCCTTTGTAGAAACTGTTTATAAATACCCCTTATTGAATGCCAGGGGCTCATGATGTTATTTCTTAAGGATTAGTACCTCGGTCTTACAATGAATTGTTAGAATCTTTAGACATTGTGATTAGTTTTTCAAGTGTTTTGTGAATAATAAGTGCTTCCGGCTATCGGTAACTGCGTACGTTGATTTGGAGTATAGTTAGAGCATGTTTGGAGCTAGCTTTTGCCCGCGGAACCACCCGTTTGGATGTCTATAAAACTATTCTATGTCGTTTTCCTGGTTTATCTTCATACCAAATTTTATCTTCTTTTTTTACTTAAAAAAAAGACGACACCCGCAGTAGGGTACAATCCCTATGTCCCGGGGGACTTTACAGTCACGGACACAAAGTATACCCAGACTCGGAATAACAATTTGTGGATCACACAAAGTGGTGTACCGTGTGGGAATCGAGCCCACGAACTCTTCAATCACATCATGGTGTACCGTGTGGGAATCGAACCCACGAACTCTTCAATCACATCAATACAATCCCATCGCGCCACAGGGGCGGTCTATATTGGTTCTGGGTCTAAGTGTGAAAACGTAACAGACAGACAGATGAGTTATTTTCTCATTTATAATACTAGTTTGTATACAGCTGGATAAAGAATAGTAAGTAGGTAATATAGGATTTCTTAACTTCTTAAGTGTCGTAGCGTGATGTTATATAGCCCATAGTCTTCCTCGATAAATCGGCTACCCAACAGTGAAATAATTTTTCAATTTGGACCAGTAGTTCGTGAGATTATCACGTTCAAACAAACAAACAAACAAACTCTTCAGCTTTATAATATTAGTATAGACTAGCTGTCACACAAAATTTAATTTTTTCCCATTTTTGCAACATTTATCATTGCTGCTCCGCTCCTATTGGTCGTAGTGTGATGTTATACAGCCTATAGCCTTCCTCGATAAGTGGGCTATCCAACAGTGAAAGAATTTTTCAATTCGGATCAGTACTTCCTGAGATTACCGCGTTCAAACAAACAAACTCTTCAGCTTTATAATATTAGTATATGTAGATGTGACATCTTCAAATGTCTTTAGGACACGATTGATTGAGACGTCAAATTTGTTTATCACAGTCATAGTATCGCATGACAATAACAAGTTAGTTATGACTACACTTTAGTGCCCAGATGTGTCTAGTGTCAGCATAAGTGACTAGACAACTGTAGGTACTACACCTACCTACCTATGCCTATGTGAATTTCTATTCATTTCCAATTTAAAAAAAAAAAACATGACAAGAGCATGTCGAACCATGCTCAGTGTAGAGTTCCGCAGCTTAAAATAATTGTATCAGCAGAAAAGCGTATGTTCATGGCACTTACGCCCTTTTGTTGAGAAAAGCAGTTTTTCGGCTATAACTTAATGACGGTATATCCGATCATGTCCAAAATAATTCTAGTTTAAAGTATTTATTGAGCGCTACCATTGTGGTTTTTTTATTATATTTTTTGGTCACACGGTTCAAAAGTTAACACAATTTATGATAAAGATAAAGAAGAATTTATTGCATAACTGTGTATGCAACTTTCGAATCGATTATTTCCAAAAATATTTACTCAATCAAAAAAGTTTATTAGGAACCCTATAATGTTTTTGAAAGACCTGTCGAATGATGTGCCACATGTTGATATTAGCCGAAAAAAAAAATTGTTGCATGTATGGAGTGCCCCCCTAAAAATATTCATTTTTATTATTTACCTATCAAACTAAGGGTTCCGTTTTTTGCCATTTTGGCTACGGAACCCTAAAAAACGGGCAAGAGCATGTCGGACCATGCTCAGTGTAGGGTTTTGCAGCTGTTTCTACTAAGAAATGCACTAGATATAAAAAAACATGATCTGAAAAAATGCATCAGTAAAAGAGCGTATATTCATGGCACTTACGTCCTTTTGTTGAGACGCCGTTTTTCGTCAATAACTCAAAGGCGGTATATCATATCATGATGAATATAATTTTACTTGAAAGTATTTATTATGCGTTACGTATTTAGTATTTTTTTTTTCACATTTTTTGGTCACGCTGTTTAAAAGGTAAAGGATATGAAGGATACAGTTTTTGCAAGTTTTGGAGCAATTATTTCTGAAAATATACACTTGATTCACGAAAACTTCACTAATTTCATCGTGATTCATTAATGCCTCCGACTGCATGAAATTATATAATTATGTAGGGGATCTTGTTTCCATCTTTTTTGTGCAGGTGGGTTTTTTTATTTTTATATATATTTTTTTTAAAAGTTCTGTCGAAATATCAAACATCTACGTGTGGCACATCATTATGTTGAAAAATAGATATGGAAAAATGTTTGTTAAAAAAATGTTGAAACTTGTTGATCTTCCTTCTTTTACCCAGGAGGCTTGGAAAGTAGAAACATCCCCCGAAACTGCAGAAATGGGTAAGGACCCTTTTTATACTTTTCGTTTTCCCGGCAAGCCCGCACGAACTGTCAAAATCTTGTCCTAATGGTAAATAGAGAGCTGCACTTAGAAATGCATCAACACGCATGCGCGGCAGACATCTTTCAGCGCACCGCGCATACGCCAGTCTTGCCTACCATGCGGACTAAAAACGACTCGAAAAAAAAAAGTGAATAAGAACCAAGGCGGCCGGTATGTAGGCTTGTACTACCTAAAACCTCTAAATTACGAACTCCCACCCCAAAAATAGTACGTGATAAGTTGTCAATACTCTTCATAGTTTGCTGTCAAGCAATAAAAATGGCAAATACTCACAATAACATTAAAATATTCATAGCTCTTACGCTTGTTTGTTTTAACCAATCCAAAAAGAAAGACGAACTACCGGATTCAGAATAATGTGATGTTAGTGACATTCCTTCACCGTACGGCTTTTAGCAATAAAATGTAGTTGACAGTAACAAACAGCGATTTGTGTTCGGTTACGGTTTAAGTAAACGAAGACATATAGTTTCGAGGAACGCTAAATATATCTGGCAGCGGCAAGCAGTCTGGTTATGCTTAATTGTGGATTTATTAGCCATTTTGTGTTTAGACATCGCTTTGTTTTATGCTCAAGTGGGAAGGGCATTTATTTGAATGATCTGTTTCTTTTTTAAGTGAAATCTTCTTTAGCACACTTTTTTGGGATGGGTAAAAAATGTTAAACTCGCGTCAGGATTTGGTGACCCTGTATGAAAATTCGTAGATCACGTGGCCCTGATCGAAAATTCGTAAGACGGAGGGAGAGCAATGAAAAACAAAGGTAAATTTCGCCACCATCTGCAATTTTATTATAGCTTAGGTGGGAAATCGGGCGGTCCAGAAATCAGAAGACCCAAGTTCGAGTCCGAGTAACGATTATTATTTTTAATGTTAATTTTTGTCTTTGGTATTTTTTTGTCTTTAGTGATTCTGTCCCAATTTATTGATGTATAGACCTTATCTGCGCCATAACCTCACAAAATTGACCACTCTCTACAAAGAGACAGCGCTACTTTGTGGACAATACCTGTCAAAGAGACAGGGCCGCACGAGTTTTTTCTCTCTTTCACGCTTTGCAGTCAATATTAACTTTTTAATTAAAAGGGATGGCACGGTCCAGGTCTATACGTCACTGTGTCCCACATTACTAGCAATCCTGTTATATCCATAGAAAGGTTACCGTTATCAATTTTTATTTTTAAAAGATAACTAGTTATGTGGGATTGAGTCCCACATTACTAGCAATCCTGTTAACCCCTCCAGCTAAGCTTAAGGCTTGTGTTATGAGTGGGTTCACGTCGGTAGTATATTAGGTAGGATTCGAACACAATTACGAGTCCGATGCCTTAGCCATTAAGCTCACCATTAGAGGACTTTAAGCCAGCGTGTCTGATTTCCCTCCCATCAAACTATGAGAGAGTAAGGGAGTAGAGAGTGCACTTGTGTCTGCGCATACACTTGTGCAGTGTAATATCTATTGCATAGTTGGCTAGTCTTTGATGATTAGCCGCCGTAACCGACATCAGTTAGGACCATTATAATTATTTAACCTCCGTTAAAAAGAGACGTTAATAACGCCTTATGACCTTTTAATTACAAATAGATCTTGTTTGGTGTAATTCAGTTTACCTATATTGAAAACAATAAGGTTTTTATTACAAGTATAGCGTGTGATAAATGTGTACATATAGACTTTTTAAAATCTTTATATATATAATTCTTCTGTTCGTGTGTATGTCACTTAACTGTATAGCATACTAGCGGCCCGCTCCGGCTTCGCACGGGTATAACATATATGGATGTTATTATACATATAAACCTTCCTCTTCAATCACTCTATCTATTAAAAAAAACCGTATCAAAATCCGTTGCGTAGTTTTAAAGATTTAAGCATACATAGGATTATAGGGACAGAGAAAGCGACTTTGTTTTATACTATGTAGTGATTAGTCGCAGCACCATCCCCATAGTTTATAAACATTCAAATATTGTAAAATTGGCAATTTGAAAAGAGTGGCTGCGAGTTTTTATTGCCAGGTTCTTTTCTCCGGCTTTACCTATTGGTTGCGAACTTGGCATTACATGTAAACATGTAGAATCCCGACGTATCATAAGAGTTGTATGCATCCTAAGTGAATAAAGAAAGAGAAGAAGAAGAGTAACTCCCTAAACGGCTGGACCGATTTTAATGATTTTTTTGGTGTGTGTTCCAGTGGATTTGAGAATGGTTTAGATTCACAATTGAACCCGATTCACAAAAGAGGTGGTACAAAAAGGGCAGCAAGTATACGTATAAATGTTTGGTTTTAAGATTATTTCGTTGTTTTTTTAAAATACACAATTTACGTACTCCCATTATTCCACAGAGTTTACGAAAAACACTTAACTCAAAATAAATGACTTTGATTACGAGAAGAATTTAGATAAATAAACAAAAACATTCTAAGTAACACAATACACTTAAGTAGTTCAAAAAACTATAACAAATTGATTTCCATTTAAAATAAAGGTGCTAACCAACTTGCTCTTCACAATTTTATCTAACTGCGATGCCTTTAAAACGACGTATATTTTGTTTCAATACTATCTACGTAATAGTTCACACTTTTAAACAACGCAGAATATAAATGAACTAATTTAAAAAGGTCTGTGTTATTTATACTTTCCTTCTAAAAATAATGTTTATCGTATTAAGTAGGATTATAATGCTGTAAGAATGTAGTCTCCTATTAATTTCATATGTTCTGAGGGTGATATAATAGATCTGTATTTTAAGTACAAAGACTTTGTTCTTCTGTCGTTTTGTTTGTCTGTGCTATCGTAGCTGAGCTAAGAAAGGTACGTTTAAGTACAGCATTACTGCTGTCTATACTAAAATTATAAACCTGAAGAGTTTGTTAGTTTGTTTGAACGCGATAATCTCAAGAACTACGGGTCCGAATTAAAAAAATATTTTACTGTTGGATAGCCCATTTGTCGAGGAAGGCTATAGGCTATATAACATTACGCTACGACCAATAAGAACGGAACAGCAATGAAAAATGTTGCAAAAACGGGGAAAATAACGCATTCGAAGTTGCGCGGGTCAGCTAGTTTATAATAAAATGAAACCTTTTTTGTTTTAAAGAAGACAACTCCCCTACTAAGGCACCTGTCTCACCAACGACGATGAGCGAGAAGCGATTTATCGCTCAAGAAACTTACAACAGATGTATTTTGTAGATCCCGTCCGTGTAAACAAAAGAGATGCAGTATAGAGCGAGTACTCGCTGGCAGTGTGACTGTGAACACTCAGTGATCAACTATTAATATATGTATCTCTTTTGTTTACACGGGATCTTGTAACTCATAATCAAAATCATTTATTTTGATGATTTATTCTGTGTCTGGGTGTTATTTACTTATATTATGGATGTTATTTATCTATATATTTGGAAATATAGAAATATGTTTAACGGCTGCCTGGTTTCCGTAGTGCAAGCTCTGTTTACTTTGGGATCAGATAGCTTTGTGTGAGTTGTCCCAAGATTTATTTATTATTATATCTATATATATATTTATGTGTCTTGAGCGATAAAATCGCTACTTGCTACTCTTGTTCTCGTCGTTGGTTGGACAGATGCCTAACGACTCTTGCATCGCAGGGACCTTTTAAACATACATTATCACGGACAAAAGTACACCCAGACTCAGAACAACAATTTATAGATCAAACAAAGCGGTGTCTCGTATAGAAATTGAAACTACAACCGCTTGTAGTTTTAACTCAATTTGCTATAAAATAACTTACAGCTGCTACCTACTCAGCCTAGTAGGACAATTTGAAGGAATGAAGTTTGAAAACAACAACTCTTTAAGAAATGTCAAATTGCAGATTTTATAAAAAGATCTCATACAAATAACGGTCTATGACGCCACCATATTTTTCTCGTCAAATCACTTATTTTTATGATTTGATTAATGTAAAAACTCCATTTAACACAAAATTTAATCGGGATTTTACCGTTGGCAGTTTAAATGACAGGTTTATTTAATAACTAGCTGTGCTCCACGGTGTTACTCGCAGTTTATTAGCCTATGTGTTAATGCAGGGTATCAGCTAACTCCATACCAAATTTTATTAAAATCGCTCCAGCCGTTTAGACGTGAAGAAGTAACAAACATATACACTCACATACTCACAAACTTTCACCTTTATAATATTAGTGTGATTAGTCATTTGGATTTTTTTATTTTAACTAGAAAATACATACGCCTATTTTGATGAAGTTCAAACTTCATTATCTCAATACATGTCATTACCAGCCAATAACCGTTAGTGTGACCGTACCTTAAAGCAGTTTATAGTAATTACTTTATTTAAAACTCATCATACCACGGATATGCCAACTGACCTCCACTTGTAGTTTACTTTCTCCAGCATTTAATAACTTGCAGTACAGTTACTTAATTAAACATAATTTATCTGGTGCAACTCAACTTAATAGATTTCGAAGAGAAATGATAATCTGTGGTCAAGTGGTCATTATCTACCGATAGTAATTATTCAGGTACTTACGCTAACTTGTATTCGTAATTGCCACCGTTTTTATTAATAATTTTGCTTGTTTTGAATCGGCCTCGTATTTTAAGTATATACAGGGTGTAACAGAAAGGTGTGGCCAAATTTCAGCAGCGGATAGGGTATGTTATCAATATTGCACCTACCATGGTGCCATAGCTGATTGCATTATTATTACATAGTTATAGCATATTCTTTTTGTCAAATTTCAGTAGTGAAGCCCGTATGGCATAAGAATCAAACCTCCCCTGGTACAAAATTCGATTGGATTATTATGGCATAGAACTTTTTAAGTCATACTTTTCCTAATTAATAACTTTTTCATTCATAAATAAATGAATGAAAAAATAATAAATATTTTTTTAGGGTACCTACTCCCATTTTGATAAAATTTGGTATGTGCACTCAGTATCATGGGCACATACCAACCCTTAAATATGACCACACCTTTCTGTAACACCCTGTATAAAGCCTATGTATACTTTTTATTAAATTCGACTTCAACGAAAAAGACTATAATCAGACAATAGACACGTTTATTGTATGGGACCCCTTAATTTATTTTAAGTTAATTATTTATTTTGAAGTAAATATACAACTAAATATTCTGTAAATATTTCAAGCGTCTACCTGTTACCGTTATTAACATCGAGCAAAAATCGGCAAAAAAATCACGTTTGTTGGGGGGGGGGGGGGACTAACGTAAATATTGATTTTATCTGTTTTTTTGTATTTGTTCTTATAGCGTCAATAAAAAGACATCATCTGTGAAAATTACAACTGTTTAGCTATCACGGTTCATGAGAATTAGCCTGGTGACAGACAGACGGACAGTAGAGTCCTAAGACTCCAAACGGGACCCTATTACTAATAATAGGGTACCGTTTTTAACCTTTGGGTACGAGCTCAAAAAACAAACGTACTTTTATTCAAATCGCACAATGTCACAGATAAATAGATAGAAATACATAGGATTTTAACATCTTCATCTTCGTCAGTGGTTAAAATAACATAAATTGAAATTCATCTACCACTCGCTTATATTTCTTCATTGCCTCAACTTTTTATTTCTCCACTCATTATGTTCTCTTCCTTTTATTCTTTTCTGTTGACATTTATGTGGTTGGTAATGACCGTCCTTCCCAGCGCTCGTTCCACAGGAAAGACCATCTTTTGTTCAACGGGATTTGATGTTCTAAGTTAAAGTTAACTGCCATTTGAAACATGCATGCATGTTATTCGCCGACAGAGCCACAACAGTGTATCGTTAGGGCTATTTAAAATACACACTTATGTTAGAGGTAGCGGGTAGATCGTGACGATGCATACGTCAGGATGGGGGACAGATTGTAAGCGAAAGCGATTTTATAGTAATGACCGGAAACTGAAATGCAACTCACTTAAAAAAAATGTTATGTGTCATGCTTTCGCTGTTTTTGAGGCGGCGGTAGCCTAATCTCGCAATCAAGAGGATTTGAATCCTACCCCTTATACTATTGACGGAAACCCACTCCTAACATAAGCTTAGCTGGAGGGGATTAGCAGGATGGCTGTGGGACATGTGGGATACGAAACCCCACATTGCTAGTTAGAATTAAACCTTGGCTTATTTTTGCCAGGAAGTATTGCCGAGAAACTGACGTATTGTGTTAGCTGTAATCTACGCGTACTCGTAAAATTTTATGAATAAATGTTTATACCTACTCTATGTTGCTTACTAAATATGAAGCTTTCGAATTATTTCCGGAATTAAGCTGAGTTTATCAGGTCTAGCAAGATCTTATAAACTCAGCTTTTGAAAGTAAAAATCACACTTAAATCCGTTTAGAACTATTGCGAAGATTAGTCAAACCAAATAAACAGTTAATTCATTTACATAGACAGATTGATAATACAGATTTGTGTTATCGAATAATGGATTTTCATTCTACGTCTACGTAGGTAACTATATCATGTCTGTTGGTTTTAGTTGAAGGCATTTCATACAATAATTTAAGATTTATTGAAATGAATGGCAGTCTTCACCCTTTAATAAAGATTTGCAAAAAAAACAGTGCTATAGTTAAAAGACTGCATAGGCAATCTACACGCAGCTGAGTATATCGAAATTACCCGATAAATATCTTGAATAATATATCTTAGGTAAATGTCAACTACTTATGCAGTTTGATCTACGCGATAAAATAATATTACTGCAGTTACGATAAATTGCAGTAGTTTATATCTGATAGCTATTTGATCTTTATGGTACCGGTTAATAAGTAATATTACTAATTATGTTTTAAATTGTAGCTGTAGGTCCGAAAGGTTTTTTATTAAAGGATAGCTTTGTATTACATGCAGAACAGTTCTATGTTTACCGGACTTTCGTTTAGTTTAATTTTATGTTCTTTAGGGAGCCTACAACTCAATTTACTAGTATGTTTTTAAGAGAATATTGCGACAAAACTAACTAATATTGTTAGTTTCGTAAGAATTGAACTTGACAAAACAGATATGCTTGTCAGCACACTAGTACAAGCTTTTAAAGACGTCGGGTGTGGATTTAATTTATGGTTTTGCTTGTGTCCAAGCGTGTATCGATAAATGCTGTTATTTCGTCATTGTTTGGCGAATGGTCTGTGAATTTGATCGACAGATTACAAACACTAATTGAATTGGTTGTAAATATTTATAGTTTTGCCATTTAATATTGATTAATATGACTATCTGTAAGCCACATTAATCGATATCGTTGCAAATAATCATGACGAAATTGATACGCCATAAATCGATAAAACGTGTTAGATAAATTGCATGTTGAACCTGTAACCGCTGTTACCCTTATACGCTACAGCTTGTGTTTTAAACCACACTCCTAGGGTGGCCCGTGAAATTTTGTATTACCATCATCGTTCCACGACCTCGGCGGTAATATTAAGGGGACTATGACCTCATGTAATGATCCAGGTGGATGTTAGCACTATGTCTCGTCTACCTCAGCAATTATACTTCATATTAATGTGTAATTGTTTATATTGTTATTTGCTTTAATGTCTTTAGTTATGGCGTGGAATGGGTTTAAGTTTCATAGTAAGGGTTCAGGATGCAGTGCTGAGGAGTAGTCAAGCTTTTAAGCAGTATTATTTTAATCTTGTTGTGGTTCTGACACCTATTAAATAAAATACAATAATTTCGATACATTCTTTTAAAACATTATTAACAATAACCTATTGTTTTTCTTACGACATATTATAAAAAAAATGCTACAAACAAATTTTTGTTCAAAAATAAAAATAATCTAATGTACAAATGGTATCCCCATCTCTACTCTCTTCTGCCCTGTCGGCTAGCTTTGGTCTCTCTTTTTTTCCCGGCTAAAACAATTTAACTTTTATTATTTTCGTAGGAAAAATGAAGGTATGTTTGAAAGGTCTTAGAAGAAGCTGTTACTCTTGTGAAGTACACAACAACAAGCAGAAATTTTGTCAGACAATATGTCATATGACTGTCATATTATAACGCAAAAAAGTTACCTTTCTACCCCGGACCTTAATAACGAATCAATTGACACTTGAATAATCGAAATTGGATAAGACATTTAGGCAAATGTTTTCCCAGTCTATGTAACATAAGACTGCTTACAATAATATGACCATTCTTTTTTGGATTTACCGTAGTCGGGTAAAAATCCAGTTTTTATCAGTTTTGTATTTTCCTTTGCAGGTGCAATTCCAAATCGAATCAATATCTCTAGATAAAATTACTCTTGAACCAAAATGATTACTGATAAACCGATTAAGTAAATGTTTTCATATTACATTTTAACTACGTGTACATGACGGGAAGTCAACAGTTTTCATATTAGCTTAGGAAATTAAGTATTACATAAAATGTCTGGTTTTGTAACTAGGTTGATTTAATTATTAAACTGGTAGAAAATGTTTGTGAAAATGTCTACTTGTTTTAGTTATTTGCGTTTTATTGCGTGGTTTTTAAATATGTTTCCGAGGCTTTTTAACGGTTTCCAGTAACGCTTGTTTACGTAATACGGGATTGCCCAGCATGATTACGCTTAGGGTGACTTTGAACAAGTTTTTATAAATGTTGTTTGACTGCCTCGATGGTGCTGTTGACGTCCGTATTACTGCTGTTAAAGAGGTTACGGATTCGATTCCCATAAGGGTATATTTTCTGTCCGTTATTTGTTTGTTTTTAGAGTAAGATCAGGCTATAAGCCCTTGTCGTAGGGACTTTCCAGGAGTTCTCTTAAAATTGTTTTTTGTAGACAACGACAAGGGCTTTTAAAACCAACGTAAAGACCAAAATAAAGTTATAAAAGATTACAGTAGTCTAAAATGTGACTGCTGTATTTATGCGTCAATGCTTAACCATCAGGCGAATATTTTACACTTTTAAATTGCTAAACTCAATCAATGAGGCATACTGATACTTCGATTATGAAATCCTATAGTCCAGTACATTGTCGACTCATTTTACAGTTTTACACAATGCGTTATTTGAACTAAATGATACTGCGATGTATAACAATAGGTCAAATACCATAAGTGCAGTGTACGCTTAAGTTGAAGTCAATTTGATCATGCGACTGTCATATACTCAATACTCACCTTTATTGAGTTCACTTTAGTATGGAAGTAGCAAACAGTTTTGGGCAATTTGTGAGAGATGAGGAAGATAAATCTCATGATATAAATAATAAACCAATGACATCGCTTTTCAACACCGCTGTTTTCCCGCCAAAGGTCTTGTCGAGTGTCTACTGAATTGACAACACTAGTCTAATTATGCCCAGCATTCTTCTTCTTTGGGTTCTATCTCCTGCCGGAGGTTGACGATCGTTATGACGATCTTAAGGGCATTTTAAATGTTTGACTGCCTCTGTGGCGATCCTCACCCAGTATAAAACTTTGTGTAATGAGCACGATAGTTTATTCTGTGTCTTGGTGTTATTTATCTATAAAATGTATGTATTTAGAAATATATAAGTATGTTTATCGGTTGTCTGGTTTCCATAGTACAAGCTTTGCTTAGTTTGGGATCAAATAACTTTGTGTGAGTTGTCCCAAGATATTATTATTATTTTCTCACGAGGCACGACACAACAAAACGTGGTGATAGCTCCGGGCGTCATACATTTCTATGAACCGTTTACTCATGCTACGACACCGCACACGTATTTCAAAAGACAATACGCTATGTCGTTAGATGCTACTACGTTGCTACGTTTTTTTTTGTGATGGCGATATAGCCAGAATCTTTATGAACTTCTATATAGCGCGACGAGATGGACTGCAAGACCCGACAGTTCAGTTTCTTTGTTTTGATTGAAAAGTGTTAACACGATTCCTGCGTCGCTGCTGAAATCGTCGCTTGTGGGAAAACGTCCAAACGACTGTGCCGTGATTTTCATAAATCGTGTCGTCTCGTGCCACGTGGGAAAACGTCCTTATTGTATCTGTCACGCCGTTATAAAACAGGACCTGCTGAACGAACCACTGTCTTAGGTTAGTCAATCACAATGTGCGGCGTCGCGAGAGTCGCCGAAGACCTGGTAGACGCCGCACATTGTGACCGACTTATAAAGAGAAAATTCTGGAGCCCAAAACAAATTATTTGTCTATTTAACTTAGGTATATTTTTTTTGGTCACACACCTTACATCACCTTTCAATGATGATAAAACTATGCTACGTATTAACGCCGAATTTGTTTTCAAAATATTTATCTAGGACATTGAATGCCGCGTCCAAAAACGCCCTAACTATTTAGTCGAATTCAGCCATTGTCGGAGATAGGCGATTCTTTAAACGGGATTAATCAACGATTACATTCAATTTTCTTTTGAAATATTAATTCATCTAACAAATTGACCTATAAATGTAATTGTAAAACCATTCTATCTCCATCGAAGATTACCTGCAAATATGCTTACACAAATCGACAAGACTTTTTCATTCTTACCTACCTAACAAACTGCGCTCAATATTTCCAGTTCCCAGATAGGTCTTTAAACATAAAATATACATAACGACCGTTGAATATTGTAAATAAATCTTAAACAAACATTTTTACTGCATTCCTTAACCTGTTAAAAGGTTATGACAATACTAGCTGTCATTGTCGTACGTTTAACGCTCAACGCTCGAGAATTGGACCACGCGAGCATTTTAGTGTTAAGTGACTTTGAGGTGGTCGTGTTCGCAGTTTTTTTGCTATTTTAAAGTCAATAAATACCAAAAGTGCAAAAGGTAACTTTCATCAAACGCGCGCTCGACCAACATACACTCACTTAGGGATGCTATACACATAAGCAGGTCGGCACATTCGGTTCGGCAAATGCTGCTGACCCGAAGCAACTACTACGCATGTTTGGCTTCATTAACAAGTGCCGATCGGATAGTGTATTTGTGCCGGCACATTTATCAACGGTTTTACCGCCGAGCTGTGCCGATTGATGCCGACCCGTTGTTGCCCGGCCCAGTGTACGTGTCTTTTCCCAAACATTCATCCACATGCATTCGGTTTTACCTCCCGGCCTGTGTCGAATGATGTCCACCCATGCTTATGTGTGTAGCAACTCTCATGTACACGGAATCTCGTAACGCCTCCCGAACAAAGCCTTCTGTAAATCCGTGTCCGTGAACAATGTGTGGCATTTAGGCACCTGTGACACCTTTCCCACCGTAAAGGTTCATTTCCGTGCATCGCGGCCGATCGTGTGTCGCGCGCGTGGCTCGCGATCGGCCGCGATGCACGGAAATGAACCTTAAGCAATGAGCGAGAAGCTATATTGTAGATTCCGTCCGTGTAAACAAAAGAAATGCATTATAGAGCAACTACTAGTCGGCAGTGTGAAAAATCAGCGATCAAATCAAAAAATCAATTAATATCTTTATCCTTTTTTTTACACGGAGTTTATATGTTTCTTGAGCGATAAAATCGCTTCTTACTGCCCCGTCGTTGGTGGAACAGGTGCCTTATGAAGGTAACCTTCTGTGATTTCAGTATTTTGTGTAAAACTTGTGTAAATATAGAGTAGTTTTTGTCGTTCGTTTTTTTTGTATTACTAAGGTGGCAAAAATGTACCAAAGCAATCATCGAAGCCTAATATGGAATTGTTAAAAACAATTCCATATTAGTATTTCTACTTCCTCGAAAGTAAGATTGTTGTAAGTGGAACTACTTGCTCCCTGTCCTTGCTGCTGTATTTACTAGATGGTACAAACCATTTTACCCGATGCCGCCTAAGTACACCACCGTACCTAAGTACCTCACACGACGGGAGGGTTGGGCACAAATCATTTTCTGTGCAGACGCCTGGTGCCCTCAACTTTGCCACCCTTCATTTTTGCCGCCCTGGGTATTTGCCCGGCTTGACCTGCCCAAATCGGGCCCTATGCACATTCGAGACCCTACAGCCTAGGGCCCTCATTGATACGACTGATAAGGTGGTAGCTACGGCCCTAATCAGTGACACAGTCGAAGTGCATGTTACTGCTGTGAGTGTGGGTTGAATCCCAATACTGGAGTAAAAACATTAAGTTGTAGATCACTCAAGTCGCTGGTGGATTCTGACGGCCCTACTGCATTGCATTGCATGTAGAATAATTTTATTCCAAATTTTGCCTGACGTTCATTAGCGTTGCATTCTGTAACATCTATATCTATATACTTATAATAAATCTGTAGAGAGGTCAATTCTGTACATTAAATATATTTCCAAAATAACTATCAGGGGGTGATTAGGGATCGATACTGATGCCAAAAATGCAATCAGTAAAATTTTTATCTGTCTGTCTGTCTGTCTGTATAACCGTTATAGAAACAAAAACTACTAGACGGATTTTAACGAAACTTAATACAATTATTTTTCATACTCCTGAGGTGGTTATAGTATACTTTTCATCACGCTACAATCAATAGGAGCAGAGCAGTGAAGTGAAAACGGGAGAAGTTACTCCATTTTTTAAGCTTCCGTCGCGTGTGCAACCTTAATGGTTAAAGCTACACAGAAATCATGTATTATGGAAATATTCTCCTTAAAATTATATAAAAAATATCCCACGACAGCATATGTCTATCTTTTATGGTTGACTCACAATGTCGCGTGTAACTCCCGATAGCTTAGCAGTTCGAAGCTTTCTAATTATATTTGTCCACCCTTACGTTTATAACACTCTCAGTCATCCCTAATTAAAAAAGTTAACATTATTAACTATTCCATAAAAAAGAATCATAGAAATCGGTATATAAACACCAAAGTTATATATGAAATACGCTAATAATAAGCCATCGCGCTTGAATACTGAATCATGCTATCTATCTATATCTACATATACATTATTTAGTTAGTAGCCGAACTTAGTGAAAAAAAATATTAGGAAACGTTCGAAAAGAGTATTTAAACACTTTGCTGCATTTTTAGAAATGTCTGTCTGTCTGTTTGTTTGAACACGAATCACGCAAAAACTACCAGACAGATTCGGTTGAAATTTTGCACGTGCAATTTAATAGATGCGGATTAACATTTAGGCTATAAATTATCACGCTTTTTCCCATAGGAGCTAAGCAGTGAGGGATAATGTCTGTAGCTATTTTTCGTTATAAAACAGTAACTACTTGACTGATCTTTATGAAAATTTACAGTTTTATAGTAAATACTATACTTAGGACATTATTTACACTATGAATCATTACGCTAACGTCTATGGGGAACGAGTAGCAACGTATTTTTTGTCGCACCATAATGGTTTATCACAATTTTTTCCACAATTAGACATTATCTTTAATTGTAACCCATGGAATACATAACTTCATGCTAAAACTATACACAACATTTTTAAGTTTCATAAGAACAGTTATTTTGACGTGGCAAGTAGCGAACAGTATAGCCTCGAAGCTATGCTAGCGGTCTTTGACGACGACGAAGTCTCAGGCTCAAATCTGATATCTGATTATGTTCTTTATGTAATTTTTTTAAATTGTCTTTGTCCTTTTTTAATATTTTTCTCAATGTTATAGTTATTTTTTCGGCCATAGGTAACTTATTTGCTTTGGTTAATATTTTTTTATATTAAAAATCAAGTGAAATATGCACTTATGTAAGATATCTATAGGTATTGCATGCACTGCAGAGAGTAATGAATTAATCGTAGTAGAAATAAAAAATAATATTACATTCCAATTTAACAAGTATTCGATATTTTCCAGAATTGATGTGTTCGTGCTCAAAAAAAAGACATTACACACGTAAAAAAAACGTGTAGCGCCATCTATGAAATCAAATTGGTCACCGTGATCAAACAATTCCTTATTTGTGAAAACATTTATTAGGGTATAGGTGCTTACGATGACGGATTCATTTTTTGCTGAGTGGCAACATTCTTCTATTTATTTAATTAAATTGCTTAAATTAATAAAAAAACATTAAGTATTAGAAGAAACTTTACTGGTTTTGAAAGTAGATGGCGTTGTATTCAATAATGTTCTATACTTAGTAAAAGAAGTTTTAAAATAGTATTAAAAATAAACATATTGCTATAATTTTTAGAAATGTTTGTCTGTCTGTCCGTTTGTTTGGCCACGCATCACACAGGTGCATTGAGGATCATGTTTTGGGGTTATGGTTGGATATCAAGTGTTCATCAATTCAACGAAAATGAATGACTCATCGGCCAAGTGTGAGTAGTTCGGGTGACGGGAGGAGGGAGGTGGGGGTCATTGTCTGTCAACGCGGAGTCTGGGGGAGGGGGAGTCCATGTCTTTTTTCTTACTTGCATCATTGTAACATATAAGAGAGGCACTCTCTTATATGTAAAGTAGGGATGTGATTTTTTTCTTACCTACCCCATCGGTTTGTGAAGACTATTTTTTAGATTTAAGGATTCCTTTGTGTAATATTAGGATTTATAGTGAACATTTTTGTTAGAGTCAAGTGTTCCCCTGCCAACTAAATGGTTGATGTTGGGTATGTGAAAAAATTCACGGTAGCAGTATAAATACTAAAATTATAAAGAAAACTATCACAGTTAAGTACTTAGGCTTTACAAGTTTACGATAAACATCTGATCAAATGGGAAGTACCAAAATGTTAGTACAAATTCTATTGAAAATTATTAGGTATTAAGTAGGTATAACGTTGAATGAATGAAACAAAAAGAACAGAAAACCCACTTCTTAAGCCGCACACCAAATTAACTATATAAAATAATAGAATAGAACGATTTTTATTTAGTACACAGAAGACACATGTATAGACATTATTATAATTTAACAGGAAAAGTCATGCAGAAGATAAAAAAAGCAATAAATAAAACAGTAAAATAATAAAAATAACAGTAGACAAAAAGAAAAGAGACACAAATAACACATATTAATGACAGAAAAACACAGTAAACGAATACCTAAAGAAGCTGTGTTTGGTACTTATTCATTTTCACAAAGCTTTTGGGTGTTGAAGCTATCAATAGATGACTATATGATGATTCTCCGCTGCTGAATCATATCGCGGGGCTCACCCGACAGGACTGTTTCCAACATATTTACACAGAAGTTATTTCGTAACATAAACTACCTTAATTTAAACCCGACTTTCACGCGAACGAAGTCGCGGGCACAGCTAGTAAGTGAATAAAGTACTTCGACTTTGGTATACTAGGTGTCCGTAATAATGCAAGTTTTTTTGAAACTTCGACACAGGGATTATTCCTTATGCGAGAAAATCGTTTAAAGTAGCTCTCTTTCTCGCCGTTAGTGGGACAAGTGCCTAATAAAATATTTTGTAATAATAATATTTAAAATTAGCACGTTCTAAAAGCTCCCTATACTTGAGCATAGTGAGCTTTTTGAACGTAATAATATTTTAATAAAGCGTGTTCAAGTATGATAATAATTAGAGTTTTGGCAAATCTCATGTCATTTTTGATTCGCAAAAAACATCTAAAACTGGATTAAATTTAATAAAAATATTATTTTCTTCATAAATTTTGAGCGATTTTAACATGACTCGGATACCACTGTGTATGGAAAATCACTGTTTATCCTAACCATGACATAAACTCACATATTAATAAAACTTTAAAGAAACCTTTAATTAAATAATGAAAGAAAAAGGTCTCAAAGGTCTGAACTTGGAGAAATCTTGGAACCCCTATTGTGATTCATTTAGCAAGATCTCTCATCACCGTGAATGTGTAAAGGTATGGTCCCAGTAAACTCGATGTGAGTTTAAAGGCTTATGGTATAAACCCACGTTACACATATTTCTAATAAAGAGATAAAGAAAAGGACAGATGTATGTTACTTTTTCATGCCAAAATTACTAAATAGATTTTGATGTAATTTGACAGTCATGTAGTTTATATGTCAGAATATCAAATTTTTTTATACCACGAAATGAAGAGACGAGCGCTAGCCCATATCAGTATTCATCAGTACCACCCAAATCCTTGTTTGGCAAAGATCAAAATAATAATAATAATATCTTGTGACAACTCACACAACGCCATCTTATCCCAAACTAAGTAGAGCTTGTACTATGAAAACCAGACAACTAATAAAAATACTTTTATATTTCTAAATACATACATATTCTAGGTAAAGTAGACCCAGACACAGAATAAACCATCGCGTTCATCGAACAAAGTTTTATCCTGGGAAATGAACCCACGAACTACCACTAAACTAGACCAACATGTCCACCGGCACTGCGCTCCTATTTGCGACATCAGTTTGTTAGTCTCATTTACCCAGCAATTTCACTTGCTATAGCTTCAACAGAAACACAGTTATGTGTTATGATCATAATTTCTCGAAACTGACTCTGTGGTGGTACCAACCAAGACGACCTACGGTTTAGACCTACCACCGGCTATAATAAGACCACATAGCCACACATACAAGTCGCAGAGAAAAGTTAGTTGACCATATTTTATCGCGATACCTAATTGTCAAAAACTAGGTCACAAAAGTCTCATCGTACTATCCTATAGCGACGAAGAAAATAAGGCGGTAAACTGTTTACCGCCTTATTTTCTTCGTCCCCGTTGGTGTCAATGAAACCATACCTTAACCTAATGATTTCGTAAACGCGCCGCCTCACCTTAACAGTATCTCGATAATTTTACTCGTTAATTAATTTGTTTGACTCGAAATTTTATTTAAAAGTTATCTCTTTCAATCGATATTTACTTTTAAGGCGTAGTCGGGAGTATTTTGTATTATACTCGTATGTACAAACTACATAATTATGTGTTACTGAAGAATGCCTTTGGAGTGAAGTGAGAAATATTTTTCAATGTATTTGAAAAAGTGTATTTGGCACCTTTTTTGTTCGTTTTATGAATAACGTCATGTCTTTGCACGTAGGTAATTTTCTACACCTTTTATTAAAAGTAACCTGTGTGAAGAAGGTATATGATGAAACCGTTACTGATATCAATGAACAAAACGGATTGAGTTGAACTTTAGCACATAGATAGTTTATTACGATGTGGGCATTCGCTAAAAACGGAATCAAAGAGGTGAAACGTAAACACAGGCAAAACCGTGAAAGCTAGCCGTTATCTATATAAAACTGCATAAAAAAGGTTTGGTTATTATTAATTCTCAAGAAGCTAGTGAATTTTGTTAAAAATGTCGTTTAGTTTAGATGGAGTAAACACACACACACCAGCAAGCCAGCACGCACAAACCACGCACGTACGCACACACACACACAAAGACACACACACACACACACACACACACACACACACACACACACACACACACACACACACACACACACACACACACACACACAATAAGTGATACAGTTTTCAAAAATCCAATAAAGTATTAATATAATATAGGTATACTTATGCTAAATAAGTATACCTTTTAATAATACTCAGACAACCTTCATTTACATACTTTCACATACTTATCATCCCTGGGGTCTCTGATTCAGTGGCAATCGAACAGATCGAGACGTTTGCGAGGTAAAGCAACGTTACCACTGTGGGTCCATAGATGGGTGACCGTTAAAAAAAAAAATTACACTCCTCCTTGCCTCGGAGAACACGTTAAGTCGTCGATCTTTCGCCCAATCTCTCTCCGGTAGTGACGGATACGAGTGGGAGAACAGAGAGTGCACTTGTGTCTGCGCATACACTTGTGCACTATAATATTTCCTGCGTAGTTGCCTAGTCTCTAATGAGATTGGCTGCCGTAACCGACATCGGTTATGAGACCATAATCACGTACTACGGGTACTATAGTTCTTTTATAGAGACACAAAGTACATTCTGTAAGCAATATGTTAAACGATACCTATTGGGATTAATCCCAATTGCTGGAATTGTCTTTTTAAAATAAATAAATTAAAATGTATTTCTATTCCTCTTGATAGATTTTAAAGCTAACAACACAAAGCTTTCTCGAAAATATTAGTTACCATTTCAAAAAAAAAAAAACAGAAACTATTGTTACAAAAACTTTTACCCTTAAAATTGCATGCTATATTTTTTACACTTCACAGATTAGCACGTCTATTCGCACAGTGTTCTCAGCGGTAACAAAAGCTGGACAAAAAGCGTGAATAATATCCTGGTCATTGAAACTTTACGCAGCGTATTATTAACTGTTAATCGCGGGCACAATGTAAGGGACTCGAAAGTTATGCGTTCGTCACTTTGTCGGCAACGGTTTTGTCTGGTAGTTTTTTGTGCCCATCATCGAATATGTTGACCAGTGGGTTGAGTAGTAAGACTGTAAGATTTTGGTACTTAGAGAAAGTTATTCTCAATTATATTATAATAAAATTGCTGATAAATAGATTAGATGGGACGTGTTATAATAAAATAGTGTTAATGATCTATGATTATTCTATATATATTATCTATACTAATATTACAAACCTGAAGAGTTTGTCTGTTTGAACGCGGTAATTTCAGGAACTACTGGTCCGATTGGAAAAATTTTTTCACTGTTGAATAGCCCATTTATCGAGGAAGGCTATATGCTATAAAACATCACGCTACAACCAATAGGAGCGAATGAGAAATTTTGCAAAAACGGGGAAAATATACGCAGACGAAGTTGCGCGGGACAGCTAGTGTTATAATAGGTAAGTACCTACCCACTTAGAATTAAGTTTACCATGGTACTATTGTGACATCCAGTCTGCAAATAATACTAACCAATTTTATATTAAAATTTTTTTTTTTTTTTTTAAATATGCCATTTATTGCGTATTCTAAAATAGATAATAGAAATAATTCGTTTTATTTTTGCACTAACCAAATGGATGTGCAAATCAATAAGTGTAACTTTAAAATTCAATATTTACCCACGTTCTTTTTTTAAAGTAATTATAAAAATTCCAAAATTTTCAAGCGTCAAGATTTTTTTCGGCACCCAAAAGGCGGCATCGCGGCATTGCGGTTACAATGAGAACATTTTAAAAGAGTTTTTTGTCGGAAACAGCGGCCACCGCACCACTGTGTCAACGAAAGGTGCACATAAATATTAATGTAGTTCCATTACACATCCGACTGATGGATATTTAATTAAATTAATTATTCATTTATTGTTGGATATATATTTACATACCATTTTGGAAATGTAAGTGCAGGGATTTATTAAGGAAACTATTTTATTTTACCTTTGTTTGTTGCCAAATCTTATGTATCAACAAGCAACACATTCGATATCGGCTTGTTTCCACCTAAAATACAGAGTATTTCAGCAAAAAACTCTAAATCCATAACTGAACCCATTCAAAACCATACCAAAATTATTCGTTGTGTCATTTAGATGACTGAGATGAATTGAGACTTTCATATTATTATTCATCCTATTATTAGATTTAAGGAGGATAATTTGCATTCTAGATAAATTCAGGTAGGTATTGCGGAAGAAATTACAAATATGGTTATTATAACGATGAAAGAAAAAAATATGAAATCGTAAGTGCGTTAAAACTTCTGTCAAACGTGCGATAAGCACATCATACTCATTTGAACGCTATAGTTAATGAATAAGAAATGATGAATTAAGACTTTCGTCATTTTTGTTATTATCTTTGTAGAGGAGAATTTGCATTCTAGATAAATTCTGTTAGGTATTGCATAAGAAATTATAAACATGGTTACTATAAAGATGAAATCGTAAATGCGTTAAAGCACATCATAATCATCTGAACGCTATAGTTAATGAATAAACAATTATGAATTGAGACTTTCGTAATTTTTATTATTATCTTTGTAGAGGAGAATTTGCATTCTAGATAAATTCTGTTAGGTATTGCATAAGAAATTATAAACATGGTTACTATAAAGATGAAATTGTAAATGCGTTAAAGCACATCATAATCATCTGAACGCTATAGTTAATGAATAAACAATGATGAATTGAGACTTTCGTTATTTTTATTATTGTCTTTGTAGAGGACATTTTGCATTCTTCGAAATTACAAACCATACCGTAAAGATGAAATAAAAAAGATGAAATCGTAAACGCGTTAAAGCTCCTGTCAAACGCTTATCGCAAAAGCGCATCATAGTCAACTGAACGCTATAGTTAATGAATAAACAATAAATCTAGTACACTTCACATCGGCAAATGAATCGACAAGGTGTCCTAATTAGTAACTCCGTGATACGATACCAGCTAATTGGTTTCGAACCAGTTTCGCTGTTCCACTATTGATAAAATTGATTTATTGAGCTCATAGCTGATGTATTTTAGATAATATGCATGTATTAATTTCGGTTTATTTATAACGAGAGATAGTTTTGTGTTGGTCTCACGGTAGGAATTGCGTTTTAGCTTAGTAAGTAAAACTTAGGCGGTAGCCTAACGGCTAAGGCATCGGAATCGCAATCGTGAGGTCGCGGTTTCGAATCCTACCCATTATACTACCGACGTGAACCCACTCCTAACACAAGCCATTGAGCTTAGCTGGAAGTATTAACAGAATTGTTAGTAATGTGGGACTCACAATCCCACATTGCTAGTTAAAAAAACACTAGCGGCCCGCACTTGTTTCGCAATCTGGAGTAGAATATCTAAATGAAAATGAAAAATTTGTCAATATTCGTTCTGCACTTTAAAAGATCTAATCATATATAGAGACATAGCGAAAAGCTGCTTAGTTTTTCGTACCGCCTCTTTTTTTGGTTTTTGTGAATTGGTTTCAATTGTAAATCTAAACCATTCTCGAATCCACTGGAACACACAAAAAAAACATTAAAATCGGCCCAGCCGTTTAGGAGGAATTCAGTGACATACACACGTACAGAAGAATTATGTATATATATAAAGATTATAAAGCTGAAGAGTTCGTTTGCTTGTCTGTTTGTTTATTTGAACGCGATTATCTCAAAAACTGCTGGCCTAATAGTTGCGAATTCGTAGCCGTTGCTCCATTGCACTCACTCTTGTCGAGGGAATCTGACTTATTAGGTGTTTAACCGATTCCCATTTCCCCAAAAAAATATACTGGGAGGGTTATTTGGTGTACAGAAACTTTTAGTTACAACGGTATTTAATTAGCACCTATTGAGTTGGTGTATGAGCAATTATTTGAAAGACGTAAATCTTTGTAAGCATTAAATCATAGACCAATTGCCTGTCAATTGCTTAAATCATAAATCATAAATCATAAATCATTTATTCTTTGCAAATATGGGTGTTAGTAATAACATAGATGTTTCTTTATAATAGTCATAGATCTCCATATTCTACCGTCACATGGGCATGCAAATTTTATTCAATTGAAGACACATAGTATTAATTTTATTACATTATGAAATCTTATTTATGTATTTTAATGTCAAGTTTTACAGTTGGAATTAGAGTGATGAAATAAATTATAAATGTCAGTTTAGTCATATTAATAAATAAATTATTTAATAACAATAAGAATGTAACAAAAAAAAAAAAAAAAAAAAATATTAACAATAAAATAAAATGTCGTGTTACTATATTAGAGCAGTTTGTCATTCAGGAACTCATCAATTGTATAATAGCATTTTTGCAAAAGCAGTTTTCTTAGTGCACTTTTAAACCTCAGGGTAGTCATATTTTTGATATTCATAGTAACCTACACTTGAAGGAAATCATTTGCATCTAATCTTATTTTGTAATCTTTGAATAATAAATATGCGATAGAATCACCTTTACTAACATTAAAACTTTCGCGTTGCATGATGATAACTATTATTAAACGGGAATTAACGCGTGACAGTCCGCTTGTGACCACGGCCGGTGCAACCTGGTCGAAACGTCAAGCAATTTTAAGGTAGATAATGCGCGTTAATTCCCTAATGAATAGTTAAAATTAGCGTTATACTGAAAGCTGTATACCGCGTGTTTTTTTTTGAATTTATACAAGAAAAAATCAAAGTATTTTCTGCGGTTTGCCCGATATCGGATTAGGTGTACGCGAGCCGTAGTAACTTTCTTTCGGTGGTATTTCGAGATTCCATTCAAGTTCGTTTGTATGAAAGTATTTTACATTATTCTGTACTCTCGGTATTTTGTTTCTAAAAATTATAGTAATGTGAGATTGTTTACAACCCTGTTAACCCCTCCAGCTAAGCTCAATGGCTTTTGTTAATAGTGGGTTCACGTCGGCAGTGGGTACAATGAGCAGGATTCCAGTCCGCGCCTTCCCGATTGCCAGTCTGATGCCGTAGCCGCTGCGCTATCGCCAGCGCCCGCTTCATTTTATGCATATAATTTGGGATCACTTTATTCCCGTGGTGTTCCCAGCTTCCGAAAGCCAATTTGTAGGTACGAGTGCATTGCTCGAGCGCTTCGTTTGAAACTTTTCTTCTGAATTTTCGGTGTATTTTGTAAGGATGTTGACCACTCAACGAGTAATAAAGATTGAAGCGTATCCACATTAATTAATGCTCATTACTGATCCATTTAAGTTACCTTATAAAGATCCTTTTTTGTAAAGCCTTTTTGGTATTCGAATTAAGAGCGTTTATATGAGCTTTTTATTGATAAAGAGGTTTGTTAGGCTGTGATCAGTGAGGTTAAGTAGCATTGACTTTCTCACGTTAGGTCATAACTTCAAAAACAAGTGGTAGGTGATCAAAGGTTTATTTATTATCTATATATTTTCCAAAACTGATATTTTTTTTATTTTTTTTATGTTATGTAAAGAATCCACGAGCAGTTATAAGTACGTTTATTAAGAATCAACCTGTAATAGCGTATAGTCTTTTTTGATAAATGGGCTGTCCGAAATTAAAACAATTTTTCAATTTATACTAGTAGTTCCTGAGGTTAACGCGTTCGAACCAAACAAACAAACTCTTCAGCATTATAATATTAGCACCTATAGATTTGATGACTCTTCAATATTAACTGTATAAACGCTAAGAAGAACAGGAAGACTGGTTTCTCAATGACCATTTCTTAAATACTTTAAAGCAGTAAAAGTACTTAGTAAAAAGCAGTCCCTTAATGGGTTATTATGAAAATATTAAGAGCCCTGTCGTAATAATTGTTTCCAAGTGGTTGGTTCTGAGAGAAATTGAAGAGATTAACAATTAGCATCCCGACTTTAATAGTAAGACGACAACTGACAGAAATGGGACGTTACATTTAAGATTTTGGTTTTTGCGAAGAATAGGGATTAGGTTTATTTTGGTTTTGTATTGCTATACTAGTTTTACCCGTGGGTTTGTCCGCGTTATGTTTGATTTTAATAGAATATATGCTATTCTGATGTATAAACTACGTTATTGTAAATTTCATTAAAAAATTTACTGTATTTTTGGATTTAAAGAGCGACATACATCCATCCATCTTTCTATTAGTTCTAGCAAGCTTTTGCATTTATAACATTAATATTTATTAACATTAATATATGGATTTAATACCTAACTAACGTTATAGAATTTTATAAGCTACGGGTCTTAATCGCGTAAATATTTTATTTTAAGGCTAAATATGTACCTTGTTTTATTACACGAGGTTTCGACCGTATTGCAACGGCTGTGGTCATGGGTAGACCATTCTACCAGTGCCCACTCGACAATTCGACTAGCCTGTTGGTCTAGTCGGTACTAGACCAACAGGCTTGCTTGCTAATATACGACTTTTTTTTTAATAACTACATTTATCGCTCTGTAAAAATTCAACTGAGTACTTATTACAATAAAACTCTCGGAGTTAAAACTTAAACGGCATGTAATTACGAGAAAAGTATAAGGTCCATTGCAAATAAGTTTCTCGAAACAAAAGCGAAGAATAATTGCGGTCGGACACGCCCCGAGCTCGAATCGTCGTCGGTAAAGACGTTTCATACAAATTACTTCGGTTTTATAAAGGACTAACAGACGGACCAAGTCCTTAATAAAACGGATTTATAGGTTTATTAATTTGTAATAATCTAAGGTTATATATATGTATTTTTGTATTATTATGGTATTAACTTGATACTTATCTAGACTAATGTTTATATATTATATATATATATATTTCTTGTGTGCGTGTGTATGTCACTAAACTCCTCCTAGACGGCTGGACCGATTTTGATGATTTTTTTTGTGTGAGTTCAAGGGGATTCGAGGATTGTTTAGATTCACAATTGAACTCGATTTACAAAAAAAAAGAGTCGAGACGAAGTTCGCCGGGACAGCTAGCTATAAATATCAATACAATTTGACACGGGAATAAACGCGTTTAATCTAAGTAAAGTATTTACCTTATGCTTGACGTTTCGACCGGGTTACACCGACCGTGGAGTTATATTATAAATATCTATATAATATTGTTTGAACGCGACAATCTCAGAAACTACTATCCGAATTGAAAAATTATTTTACTGTTAAATAGCACATTTATTGAGGAAGGAACTTATATAAAGAAACAGAACAACTTTCTCACACTCTTCAGATCACCGTGACATAAAGACAGACAACTTAACTTTCAAACAGCGTTTAAACTGTCTCACTTCGTTCACGGATCGTGTGAAAAATCCTTAAACACTAAATAACCTAAAGGTTAAACTTGTAACACAAATTGTAGGCGTCAATGGCTGGTTTGAAAGTGAAACCGTGTTTGTAAATCCTTGACATTCGAGTTATCTTTACTTGTTACAGTGTTTATTAAACGCTTTGTTGCAGTACTTGTACTTTGTCTTGTAATCTAGTGCAAGAGTCACTTATTATTGGAGTGTTAGTCACTCGTAGGGCTGTGCAATTTGGACTAATACTGGGCAAATAATTATATATTTATTCCTCTCAAAACGGTACAGTATTTAAAGTAGGTACATTAATATGTTCTTATATTAAGTAACGTAAGATTTGAGTACCTTAGTGGGAGCTGGAGTCTGTATTAGGTTGCCTGTGTGACAGATCTTGAGGCTCACACCTCGGATGTAAAAAGTACAAACTAGTTGGATATTGTGTATCGCGTACTTTATTTAACCTTTTTAAGTATAAATGTTTATAAACCTTTACGATTTGTACATTAAATAAAATTAAATCTTAATCGTGCGAATATTTAAAGGTAAAAAGCTTTTTTATTGCTCGACGTTTCAACCGTATTCCAGTAGCCGTGGTCACAGGTATACTGACCATGATCACGGCCGTTGCCGTTGCAATACGGTCGAAACGTCGGACAATGAAAAAGGTTTACATTTTTAGCTTTACTTTAGCTAACCTTTTAAAGTATGTATGTATACCTTTACCTATAAAGATTTCGGGGATGGAGAGGTGAAGGGAGTTGGAGATTGAGAGTGAAGAGAGTTGGAGATTTTAGAAGTTATTAAAAGTATTTGTATCGCTACAACTCCGAAAAGTGAATGGAATCCCATTCACTCTTCGGAGTTGTAGCGATAGAAATAACTTGAACTTCAAATTACCTTCATACATTTTTTCAATTTTGTGACTATTGAAGTTAGCGCGTTCAAACGATCTTTAAGTATTAATAGAAAATAGAAAGCACCCAAGGCTGGGTAGGATAAAGAAAAACTTTTCTATTTAATCTGAAATGTCGCATCCGAGCCCGTCTTTTATGATTTGCATTGTGTGAATGTTGATAAACTTTCGCGATTTGTACACATTATGAAAATATATATATTACGAGTCCTAATCGCGTGAATAATTTACGATTCGACCGTATTGCAACGGCCGTGGTCACGGGTAGACTCGGGCAATAAACAAGGTATTTTACCTTAAATTATTCACGCGATTAAGGCCCGAAATATATATATTTTCATAAATTGCATTGTGTGATTTGCAACTTATACGAAAGTTCCTTTAAAGGGCGCAGCTTCCACTTATATCTATTCTGTCTGATCTGCGTCTTAGATGTTTACGTTGTTTGCAATGAGATCAGACTGATTAGACTGATCACATTGCAAACAACGTAAACATACAAGATATTTACACCTTACAATTTGACTTTACGATATTTGGTGTCATTTACCCCACTGATGGGGTAGAACTGTAAAAATGGAATTGATCGTAAAACAACCCCTACGCATAATTTTACCCCTGAACATGGACTTATGTTTGATATAGCTTGCTTTATTAGCTGGGGGTGGAGTTTCGTCACTTTTGAAAAGGTACTCTTGTCTTGCTTATTGCTCGACTGCGGTAGAAAAATGGGAAGTAATGTTTTGTGAAAGTTATTTGTATGTGGTGTGTTTGTCTGGTTTGATTTACGATTTTATATACATTGTGTTTATATTTGGCACATTCGTACATGTAATGGCATGTTAGTTCAGTCAAAATCTTAGCGAAGGATATGATTTGGAGTCTAAAACGTAAAAAAAATATTTTCGGTTTTATTTATTAGTAGGTACATTTTCATAATTTACCCAAAATGATAGTGTACTTAATTATTTTTTTTTGGGTCAATTGTGGGTAAATTTTAGAGTATATAGGTATGTGAATTTTGACGTTTGAAATTTAAAATTTTATCTAGGTATGTGAATTTTAACACGAGGCAAGGTTAATTGAAAACGTGACGCTACGAAGTATATTTAACCTAAAAATTAACATACGAAATATTCTTAAAGATGTTAGAAGTAAAATATAAATAACAACACAAATCTCACTGCATACAAACTAAAAACAATAAAAAAATACTCAAAATCATCAAAGGGGATCCAAGGTGTAATTTAGGGGTCCCCCTAAGATATGCAACAAAAAGCGAGCAGCCACCGTGTCCAATTTGAACTAGTGAAAAATGAATGACTATTATCCTTACTAAATTATTGTAGGACTACCCCGTACCACGATATCTGGAGTTGAGCGATACAGGTGACTGGCATACTCGTTTGTTTGATTTTGAAAAATACACATTTAAATTTTTTTCTATAGTGATTTGTTGAAATATTTAAAGTAATATAAAAGTAAATATACATATTAAAAAATATATATAGAAACTTGTTTTTGATTTGAACCCCAAATCGAAAACATGAAAATGTATTCACAGAACAGGGCAAACAAATTACAACTCACACAAAATGATAATTAACAAATTATAATTAATATAAATATTTCTGCATAATTGTGTAAAATATCTAAGTGGCTTATATTAAATGAATGTTTCGATGACATTTACATCTCTTCATCATAAGCTTATTGATGTGCAAGATGATTGTTAAACTAAATATTATATTAGTAATTTACAATTAAAATAAATCTTACTTACGTATTGGAATATTTTGTAAAATTTACAACTTTACCCCAAATGTAATCAACATTTTTTTCCCTAACGTAACTCATACAATAATGTGTCTTTTTGACACGGTTTTTTGTGCCTATAATATTATAAGTAACTAGAATTCAAAGGCCAAAAATAAATGTGTTCTAAGGACTCTGCGCCACAGTATTGCCCAATGTTACCCCAAATGAGATATCCACGCACATGCCCCAGGATATCTTGGTACGGGCACAGGGGCCAGACGTCGTAACTTTACGATTTCAACTTTACTGCACCAAGCCCTGCAACTGTGGGGAAAAAATAAATTGGAAATTGACGCCCTCCAATACACTATGGTTTTACGACCACCGGACTAGTTGGAATGTAATGATGTAGTGTTGTGATGCCTTCGAAATACAACTTGACAAAAATTGCATAGGCTTTGTTTTTTTTAATACAACGAATTGAAGAGATCAGCTGGGCGTGCATTCGTTTGTTAACGTCACGCTAGCCCATAACAGTATCAATGCCATTAAAATCGCTGTTTGGCAAAGATCTGAATATCACCGCACCGCGCTCCTCATTTGAGACATTAGTTCGTTAACCTCATTTGCCCAGTAGTTACACTTGCTACAGTGCCCTTCAACCGAAACAGTGATGCGTTAATATTACTATTTTACGGAAAAATACCTGACACTGGTGTGATACCGTCCAAGACGACCTATGGCTTAGACCTACCATACGTCGTTATTCAAACAAATGTTTGGGGGTCTTGACCATAGACATAAAGAATGGACTGAGCAATAGCCTCACAAAATTGACTACTCTTTAGAAAGAGACAACGTGACTGTGTGGCCAATACCTGTCTCTTTTTCCTAGGTCGGTAATGATAACACAGTAGACAATGGCCATAAAACCATAGAGACAAGTTACAACTTTGTTTCTCACACTTTGCAGCCTGTATTTATTTCATACCTGGATAGGGAACGCTCAGCTCAGCCTCTGTCTAAAGACTAGACAAAGATCAACTATACTAATTTTATAAAAAGGTAAAGTTTGTGAGGTTGTAGGGGGTAATCTCTGGATCTACTGAACCGATTTTGAAAAATCTTTTACCAATAGTAAGCCACGTTGATTGTGAGTTATAGGCTGTATATATCATCACTTCACGACCAATAGAAGCTGAGCATCAGGAAAAATGTTGCGAAAATTTACGCAAATAAAGTTGCGTAGGTCAACTAGTTATCTATAAACATTAACGCCTGCAGAAAATAAAAATTGTACCTATGCATTTGATATTAAGTTACGAAAAATTTTCTCTCGCATCTTAATTTCAAATCCATAATTTTATTTGTATATGTGTCGCATGTATTTAAATTTAATATACTTATGGGTATTCCTAGTAATATTCTCAGATAAAAAATGGCGTCATATTATTAAAATTTTTGCATGTTCTTCGTACTTTGTTGAACAAATCACTACAAAGAAGTACAATCACAAGCACATGTGAAATCATAAACAGTTCTTGTTATTATGCACTCACATTGTATGAAAGTATTCGACTTGTGTTTACAATTGTAGCTACAAAGAATATTGAACTCTAAGCCTATTACACAAAACTTATATTACGTTTGTTACTTAACGGTGCAGGATAAACCAATCTAGAAAAGTTGAATATTAGTCACAGTATGTTAAAGTTCATGTAAATAATAAAATATGTAGGATTCAAATTTGTTTTTGTGATGTAGTAAATATTTTATTATTATACCTTTATTCTGAAGTCTTTGTTGTATTACATACATCTATAGAAATAAATAAAATTGAAGTGTCTGTTTGTGACGTCAAAATAATAGTTTTTTACTAATTGCATATGAAAGTATAAATGGTACTTGTTACAAAAACATAGTTTTTAATGTTTGTCTGTCTGTGGATCTGTCGGTCTGTCTCTCTGCTTGTTCCGGCTAGTCTCCAAAACGGCTAGATGGATTTTGCCAGAACTTTCACTGTCAGAGTAACTTAGGATATATTTATCATCACCCTAACGTGTATAGGGAGGGAGTAGCACTGCAATTTTAAGCGGACAAAATTGTGAGCACAACTAGTATGCCTTTAAAGCTATATGATGTCTCATCTGTCATATCTTTGATGTCTTTCTACAGTGCATGTTAAGTCGGTAGTTTTTGAACTAGGCTGCTTTAGTCAACGAACCTGGTATTTTAGAATCGTTTGGTTCCTGGGGACCTAGACATGTTTACATATCTTTAAATGCTAAAGAAAAAGAAGCGGCGGAAGCCTAATGGTTAAGGTTTTGGACCCGCCACCGTGAGATCGCGGGTTCGAATCCTACCCACTATGCTACCGACGTCAACCCATTTAGCTTAACTGGAGGGGCTAACAAGATTTTTAGAAATATGGAACCTATAATACTACATTGTCAGTAATCTTTTTAATAGAAAAAAACATGAAGAAAAGATCCCCATGAGAAAAAAACTATTCAAACTTAATTTCAAATCCCTACATTTTTAACTGAACCTATTCTATAACTAGAAATAGATCAAATAAGATGAAACCAATAAATTCAAAAAAAGGTTCAAAAAAATGAATGACTCACGGTCTACTTGTGGTCCGCAATCATGATCCATCAATTAAAATAGTTTGTTTATGACATCAATATTTAAAAAGGGGCAATATAAAATGGTAAATGCCCACCTGCCCGAATCCTTTCAACGAAATTAAATATTTGAATAAAAACCAAATACTATCGAGTGACGTTTGAGATTGATGACAATTGTACAGACGAAACCATAAATGATATTATTTTATATTAATTATGAGTTAAAATTGAACAGTAATTAGGTATTATTAATGGGTGTAAAATTATAAAAGTAGCCAAATACTCTTTAGCCGTTCTCGCGTGATTTAGTTATAAATATTAATTCATCCAAACATCAATATGAATAGGATTGTACACATAAATATCAATATTGAAGGTATATTTCGGGATTTAATCGCGTGAATTATTGAAAGGTACAAACCTTTTATTTACCGATATGTTTAAAACTTCTCTGTCGTTTCGCTCTTGGCAGAGCAGTCGTTCTCATGTAGAGACGTCCGCAATGATGGTAGAAGTGGACGAAATACATGGACATTTCTCTAGGCGGGATAACGACTCCATAGAGCGGTTGATCATACAGGGAAAAGATTACTCGGCAGGGCAGCTATGCGCTAGACCAGCTATACTCTAAGTGTGTTCCGCGGAACCCTAGGGTTCCGTGATACCTCTGTCGGGGTTCCGCAAGAATTTAGAAATAAAAAAATCAAAACACCTCTCTCTGGTCGCTCCGCGGCTGTGCGGACTCCGCGGCCGCGCGGAGACAAAACGCTATGAATGTTATTTATTTATTTATTTGTATTTGTATAAGCTTGTGTTACATTAGCTGGTACAATATCTTATAAGTTTGGTCTCAACAATTTTATACTTGTACAACGCGTTCGCTCTAAGTTTGCCGGTCTGTGGAATACGCGTACCCTCCGCCACGTGACAACAAAACTTATAATGTGTCATAGTTTTACCCAAATATCTACCGTACACAATTTTTATTGTTACAATTAAATAAAAAATTTCGAACGTCATACACTCATACCTATCGCCAGCGGCAAACTTAAAACGAGCGGGTAGTATACTTGTAAGCGCTCAGTCTCTTTGATAAAAGCCGCCTCTGAATTAGACGCTATAGTTGTCAACAAGCGACTTTCGTCTCTAACTTCAAAGGATAAAGTCGATATTGTTTACAACGCTATTTTTAAATTTCTGTTTTTATTTTTGCTTTTTGTTTATCAAAGGTGCCGACTCGAGTATTTTCGAGAATATTTGAGATCGAGTCTAGGACTAAGTATAAAAGCGGCGATCGCGCGTTGGCGTCGTCAGTTGATGATTAGCGTTCGGAGCGATAAGTTACTACCTACTTACAAGCTCGCTAGCGAGAAACTAGTGTTCATTGTTTAACTGCCTGCTGTATTCTGTTGTCTCAGTTTTATACATTTCTTCCCTGTAGGTTCTAAATTTAGTCTCTTATACGCAGTAACGATTGTGCATTATTTAAACCCCACTATCCTGACTTGTAACATTATAAATAAAGAAGAATGGAACGTTGGCTTAAAGGTGTTAAACGTGTTCCAACAACATCTTCTAATGACGCTGAATGTTCAAAAGCAATGCGCGCGGAGAATTTAGCAATCACCGATCCAGAAGATGATGCCACGAGTGCCACGACGTCAAGCTCGACGGTTTCAAAGACGAAAAAAAGGAAGTATGATGAATCTTATATCAGTTTCGGATTTGTTGATTCCAACGGCTCACCTCTCTGCATGCTCTGTAGTAAACTGCTTCCTAATAGTTCCATGGCACCTGCCAAATTGCGTCGACATTTAGAAACCGTACACCCCGAGACTAAAGACAAGAATAAAGAATTTTTTGTTCGCAAAAAAGATCAGTTATTAGAAAGTCAAAAAAATATGATGCATGTAACACAAACTACCAACGAAAAGGCCACGGAGGCATCATATTTAGTTAGCTATCGCATTGCACAAGCAGGTGAAGCGCACACTATCGCTGAGAAATTAATAAAACCGTGTGTATTAGACATAACAAAATGTATGCTTGATGAAAAATCTGCAAAGCATCTTTCTACTGTTCCGCTATCAAACGATACTGTTTCACGACGAATCCATGATCTGGCAAGCTACGTCAAACAAGAACTAGTTACACGTCTACAAAATACACGATTCGCTTTGCAAATGGACGAGTCGACTGATGTCGCTGGTTTGGCTATACTGCTGGTTATTGTGAGATATCCATATAAAAGTTCTTTTGAAGAAGACATGCTTATGTGTTCATCGCTGCTTACAAACACTACCGGGGAAGAAATTTTTAATAAAATAAATATATTTTTTGAAGAACATAATCTCAGTTGGAACAATTGCATTGACATTTGTACAGATGGGGCCAAGGCGATGACAGGTAAAACAGCAGGAGCAGTGTCACGAATGAAAAATAAAGCGCCTAATTGTAGTTCCAGTCATTGTATTCTGCATAGACAAGCACTTGCGATGAAGCAAATGCCGTCTAATCTAAAATTAGTTATGGATGAAGCGGTAAAAATAATTAATTTTATCAAATCACGACCACTACAATCCCGATTGTTCTCATTATTGTGTGAAGATTATGGCAGCAAACATAAAACACTGCTGCTCCATACAGAAGTGCGATGGCTGTCTCGGGGAAAAACTTTAACAAGGCTATTTGAACTTAGAGCCGAGTTACAAATGTTTCTTTCAGCAGATACTTCTTTTAATTTGAAGGACCGTTTGTATGATAAAACTTGGTTGTTCCGATTGTCTTTTATGGCGGATATCTTTCAAAAACTTAACGAATTAAATTTATCGTTGCAAGGTAAACAGACAACAGTGTTTCAGGCCTATAATAAAATAACTGCTTTTAAAAGAAAATTAGATTTTTGGATCATTTGCATTGGTAAGAAAGAAATAGAAAGTTTTACGTTACTCAGTGAGTTTGTTAGCGAAAACGACTCAGAAATGTTTGAAGATAATGTGTTTGAAGAATTGGTCCAATATCTCAGTTCGATGCGCGCATCTTTTGAAAAGTATTTTCCCGAAGAACACAATACAAAAATTAAAGTGAACTCCTGGATTCATAATCCTTTTTTACCCAACTTGGAAAAGCCTGAAAACATGTCAAATGAGATATATGAATCTCTTTTAGAAATGTCATCAGACACAAGTATGGAGTCATTGTTCAAAACGACGCCTCTTAATGATTTTTGGTGCAGAATCCAAGATGAATATGCAATGCTTGGCCAAATGGCTCTGGATATTCTTCTCCCGTTCCCAACTACATATTTGTGCGAAACAGGATTCTCTACCTACGCAGCCACGAAAACAAAATATCGCAATAGACTGGACGCCGAAGCTGATATGAGACTCCAACTTTCTTCCATCAAACCTGATATCAAGCAATTGATGAAAAATAAAAAACAGTTTCATACCTCCCACTAGTTAGATTTTTTCTTTTTTAATGTTTTCTATTATTGTCCTTACCAAGTGGTGAAGTAAATAATAATTAGTAACTGATACATTGTACTTTTATTATGCTGATTAATAAAGAATACACTTATAAAAATAATTGTTTTATTGTAGGGTTCCATCAAGTATTTTGCTTCCCAAAAGGGTTCCGTCATTTAAAAAGTTTGAGAACCACTGCGCTAGACTGACCAAATCGAATCTGCAAAAGAATGCCGCGTGTCTGACTCCGCCAGAGCCTGCCAACAGGAGAGATGGCGGGAGACCGTGCGATTGATTATGTTTGTGTGATTCTGAGCTCCTTATGTATGGATACGTTGGTGGAGAAATGTCCATGATATCCTGAGAAAAGTAAATTTTAAATATAATCAAGTACTTATTACTGTTTACCAATTAGAAACATTTCTGTATTCACATATTTTTGAATTCACAAAGAACAATTTAATCGATTGGCACCCATGACCCAATCTAATTTCCATTGATTAATTCTTACATAATTTAGACACTCTTTTTACTCCTATAAATACACAACGAATTACTTCGTAGGAAATGGAAAATCGAAACCTAATTAAAAATTAAACAAAATGGTTCTAAACTCACTTGTGTGCTCGACTGTATTTAGGTTGCTTCCAACCGCACCGATTGTTGATCTCTGACATTTGAATGAGATTACGTAACGTTTCCTTTCCACGAGAAATGTCTTAATGATTGATTTGTTCACAAATATACATTGGAATAACTCACACATAGCCATCTGATCCCAAACTAGGCAGAGCCTGAACTATGGCAAGCAGACATGCAGACATAAATATACTTATATATATCTGAATAAATATATGTTATAGATAAATAAGCTTTCGCCTGCGACTCCACCCGTATGCATGTCAGTTATCGCGATAAAAACTATCCTCTCCGATAAGTCCTTCCCCGTGACTCAAACTATCCCCATATCAAATGTCATCTAAACCGGTTTAACGGTTTAAGTGTGAAACCGTAATAGACAGAGTTTTTTTTTATAGACCACTCTCGCAGTAGTTGATCGCAGTAGCCCTATGTTACGGGGGACTTTATCAACATACAAGTCACGGATATAAAGTACATCCAGATCCGGAACAACAATTTGTGGATCGGACAAAATGTCGTCCCGTGTTGGAATCGAATCTATAGCAGTCGGACACACTCCCACAGAGGCAGTCAACTTCACATCTATAATATTAGTTTGTATTATGCCTAGACACAGAATAAACAATCGTGCTCATCATACAAAAAATATCCTGGGTGGGAATGAAACCTACGACCTTTGGCTTAGCAGTCAGAGTCACTAACCACTAGACCAACAGGCCCGTCATCAAATAATATGTAGACCTATACTAATTTTATAAAGCTGAAGAGTTTGTTTCTTTGTTTGAACGCGGTAACCTAAGAACTACTCATCCGAATGGAAAAAATCTTTCACTGTTGGATAGCCCATTTATTGAGGAAGGCTATGGGCTATATAACATCACGCTACTACGAATAGGAGCGGAGCAGCAATGAGAAATGTTGCAAAAACGCGTAAAAATTACGCAGACGAAGTTACGCGGGACAGCTAGTACTTTTTTTTTATTCCTTCCCATATGATGTCCCACTGCTGGGCACAGGTCTCCACTGTAGAACCTACTTATTATAGATCCTGGGGGTAACTGCTATAATCGCCATGCTTGGCGAGCGTGTTGACAATCGCAGCAAGGCTTTAAAGTACGCAGAGAACGCTGCTGCCTGTCCTCCGTTATGAAAATCCCTTAGTCGCCTTGACGACACCCACAGGATGAGATTTTTATATTCATGGGAATAAAGTTGTTGTAGGTTTAAGTCTTGTGGTATTTGATTTACAGTCGATTGATGAAGAACATTGCGGTTTGTGGTTGTATTCATGGGATAGTGTTGAGATAGAGCGTATTTTGTTTTATTGGGAATTGTGAGAGTGTGAAATGAAGAGGCGTGATCTCAGGGCGTGATCTAAATAATTTCTGGGGTGTTATTCTCTACGAGTAAGATCTCTGTGTTGAGCGCAGAGCTGTTGCAGCGACAAAATGTTGACCTTTCACAGAGAAAACAAATTAACATTTCAATTTTATCGCTGTGTCTTCAGAGAATGTCATAATAGCACCCACAGGCGGACCCAGAAGACCCCCTCCTGGGTCCGGGATACGAATGTGGGTGCTATTCTCACAAAATGAAAAATAGCTCCGGTAACTCCTGTAGCATCCCAGATCCCGTATGACCACATAAGTACAGTGACTAAGAACTAAATGGACTTGCTGATGGTAAACCTTATACTGCTGTGCCTCTAACAGTGTGAACACAAAGAAGTAATATAACAGCTTTTAAGAAAAAATACTGAGTAAATAGCCCAAGAAAGTTCAAGAAGTAAAAAAGAATTTCAAGTCCAAAAATAGTCTAACGAATCCAAAATGTATTAACATCTTAATTTCCTTCACTGATCGTTTTGGAAGCGAATAATAACACCAAATGGTATAATACTATTATAATAATGACGTTATACAGGATGCCTTCGACACAGCAATAAAATCTGTAGCCGGATTTAATAAGGCTATAGATTTTATAGCGGCATTAAACGAACCGTGTTTTAATTTGGCTGTAAAATCAGAGACCCATTGGGCAATGCTAGATAATGTTTTTTCTGAATCTACCTAATATTAGTGAGGAGTTATGACCGCGCCTGATAAAATGATAACTAAAAATGTAATTTGTTTCACAAACGTATTGCTAAATCATTCAACATCAATCATTTTGATAAGACTGAAGGGCGAAAAGGTATAATTTTAAGAATTTGATTATCATAAACAATAATGCTTTAAGTAAAAATGTGGCGATAGGATAGGGAAAATGGCAACTTAAACCACACATAGATAACCTATATATTGCAATGTCTGACTATTATGAAAAAGTCATAAAAGTAGGAAAGCAGTCTGCTTTCATCTGTTGACGCCGCGGGGTGACACTGACATATAAATCTAAGTTAATTGTATAGATTTTAAGGTGCCGTTTTCTGAACGCTTGTAACCTATCTATACTTTTTACTTAAAACATCATTGATTATAAACCTACACTTACGTTCACATGCAGAAATCATATGTTGGTATAAGTAGTAGCCTTATAATAATAATAATAATATCTTAGGACAACTCACACAACGCTATCTGATCCCAAACTAAGCAGAGCTTTTACTATAGCAACCAGACAACTGATAAACATACTTATATATTTCAAAATACATACCTACATATTATAGATAAATAACACCCAGACACATAATGAACCATTGTGCTCATCACACAAAGTTTTATCCTGGGTGGGGTCGAACCCACGACCTCTTGCGTAGCAGTGGGATACACTCCCACCGCGCCACAGAGGCAGTTAAAGTCAGTATTTACTTGATTACGTTTGATTTACATAGTTTTGTGATAGTTTTCGTAGATCGATCTGACTAAATTGACAGCAAAATATTAAAAAAGCAATTTTAAATGACTGACTGCAAGCATTAGTAGAAACTAATGTTTGCAGTGAGAGCTTGAATGTTATTGAGAACTGTGAGTTAGATATTTGTTGGTAAATCACGCTCAATGTCTTCTAAAGTTTTGTATGTTAGTGTGAGCCACAGAACGAGATATAAGAATTTAAAGTGAATATAGGTTAGGTAAGTGAGAATCAAAATTAATCCGCTTACCTTCATAAAAAGGTTGATAACGAAGAAGTACCACAACTAATTAAATTCAAATTAACTGAGGACTTCCAAAAAATAAACAAACTCAATATAACAACCCAAAACGGGTTCTAAGATGTATTTTTTCCATCAACAAAAAACTGAACTTTAATAAAAGAACTATTTAATCAAGAAAACGATCGAGATGGAGACCGAATGCTCACTAAACAAATTATGAAATCGGATCCTCTACAAAGCGATCCGTCAAAATTTTTGACAGACGAAGAAAAAGTTTGTTTTTTTTTTATTTTATATTTACGTGACCACAGACGCAATGGAGCTGAATGGCTTGAATACTTTTAAGCGGTTTAAGGTTAAAGTAAATAAGCGAAGTTTTAAAATGTTTAATTTGGTGTATTTGTTGAGAACTCGAAAGCTGGTCATGCGAGTCAGGTGTAAAGTCGTTAATGTCACCTTTTTAGATCGTGATAATATGTCGAGTTCAATGGTTGATGTTGAATTGTTGACTTTATGCATGCTGCAGATTAGGTTATGCAACATTGCTATTTTGGCCGCGTGGCTTAAGAATAGTACCACTCCATCTCTTCGTTTTCATTTGCTGCTCCGCTCCTATTGGTCGTAGCCTGATGTTATATAGCCTATAGCCTTCCTCGATAAATGCGCTACCCAACAGAAAAATATTTTTTCAATTCGGACCAGTAGTTCCTGAGATTACCGCGTTCAAACAAACAAACTCTTCAGCTTTATAATATTAGTATAGATTAGGCTAGAGCCCGCACATTTTTGCTCAGCCTCTTTTGATAGGAATGTGGATTGGATTGATCAAAAGTATTTCTTTTATCAACATACAAGGATGCATGTAGTTATGTATATCTAAATTTCCAACGTTAAGGCTTTAATACCAACCTGTGGTCTACGAGCAAAGTAGCATTTATTTACATAAATATATTGCATTATAGCATACGAACATACATTACGACCATAACCCATATAAACGTCTTGGAAAATGGTATTTATACCGCCTCACATTTGTGTTTCATTTGTTAAACATTTGCCATAAGCAATTTAAGTTCGTAAACTTCGCGATTTGTACACATTATACAATTTTATAAACTACGGGTCTTAATCGCGTAAATATTTTATTTTAAGGCTAAATACCTTTACAATAATCAAAAGTAATTAAAAAAAAATTACGCTTTTAAGACCCACAGTTTATAAAATTCTATAATTTGCCATACGTTTTGCTAAGGCATATTTACCTAATTGTAATATATAATTGTAGATTTTGTATTTGGTTTCGCATATATTTTGCTACTTTTTTATTGTTTTAATTTAGAGTTTGCCTCTTAGGGGTCGTCGTAAAATCATCTGATGTTTTTTTTGCCACTTTTTGATTTTCCTTCCATCTTGGTGATACTTAGTAAGGTTTTAGACTACCCCCCACCCTCCTACACAAGATCACGTGTATTTTTTTGGAACATAAAATAATCCAACAATGTTCACATGATTGCGAGTCTTCAAGTGTCACAAATCTGAAAAATCACGATCCGAAATAAATACACGTGATTTCTCACTATACCCCCCCCCCCCCCTCTCCTGGCGATCTGAGATTAGATTGGCCACTGTGACCGAGAGCGAATAAGGAGATTATTATTTCACAAAATGTACCTATATCGATTTGTTATTGACCAAAATACTTTTAATAAAAATTTAAATTTTGAATTCCAACAAGATATCATTCACTAGCTGACCCGCGCAACTGCGTATGAGTAAATTTTCCCCGTTTTAGCAACATTTTTTATTGCTGCTACGCTCCTATTGATCGTAGCGTGATGTTAGCCTTCCTCGATAAATGGGATACCCAACAGAAAAAAAAGTATTTTTCAATTCGGACCCGTAGGTCCTGAGATAGCCGCGTTCAAACAAACAAACTCTTCAGCTTTATAATATTAGTATAGATGTAGGGTAAACTACCCAATTATGGGCACTTTTAACAGTGTATGTCAGCTGTTGGCTCTAAATTCCTATATTTGTTATTGGTATAGTCTTGCTAATTTTGAACATAAAAAGAATAAAGAAAATTATATTAACTTTAAAATATTTAATTTTTAATGCACACCGAACTTGAAAAAGGTTTCCTAGTTTTTTTTTCAAACTAAAATCTAGTGCCAATAATTGAACAAGAGCTAACGAATGGGTGGTTTCTCATATTATACTTTTAATGTACCTATTCCCCAAACAAGAAAGTCGCTACATCAACCACATGTCTCATGTCCAGTGCTTCGCAATATGAACCTTCAATTATCTACATTATCAACTCATGCTCTTTTAGTATTTCACAAAACTTCAACTGACAAAATTTATTGTCTGCATACATGAAGCATGTAATTTTAGCATACTTCGTCTCATAAATATCAATTTGTTGCTAACACTAAAATTATAGGGTTGGTCGTTTATGCATGATTTAGTTACTGTCCGTCTAATATTTCGGCGCCGATGGCGACTGTGTTTACTTAGAGTTTTGCTCTGTTTTCATAATTTTGTATTATTATAAATTTATCTGTTTCGTGCAAAGATAAGCAAGACGGCGACCACTTAGGTATCTACACAATTTCTAACATAATTATAACAGTGTCTCTAATAGTTATTTACATCTATTTGATATATTTCGGGATTTAATCGCGTGAATTATTTAAAAGACCAGGCGAGGGTAGTTGAAAAACCCCGCGCCTCACGGAGACATCGCTAAGCTGCCATCAGTCGACCCGTGACCACGATCGGTGCAATTCGATCAAAACGTCGGGTAAATAAAAGGTCCGTACCTTTAAATAATTCATGCGATTAAGTCCCGAAATATATCTAAAATGTATAAAAAACGCGAAAGTTTAAAAACAATAAGTTATTTATCTAATTTGATAATGCTACTACTGAGGAGCATAATTCGCTAAATAGAGCCAAGGACAGCATATTATCAACATAAGCAACTATTTTTATTTCATTTTTCTTCAAATCTTTCTGACGCTGATAATATGCCCTTTGACGTTCACAATTTCTTTTTCTTTTTAGCTTTTTAAGTTTTTCTTATCTATAAAACAAAAATATAATATAATAATCTTCTATATAAAATATAATTACACACCATATAAATAATTCATTCACTTACTTATTTGTCCGGTTTCGGCGGAGCTCGTATCGATCTGTGCGAGCTTCGTACTGTCGTACCATTAAGCGAACGCTGTTAGGTTTTATTTTCGTTACAGAATTTCTTGATTCGTTCGCCGCGCTCAATAGCTTAATAATAATGCTCCGTGGAATGTAGAAGCCGAAGTAAACCTTAAAAATATTTTTATTTAACTATTGTTATTTTTAAGAATATTACATTCTACTTCCTAAAACTATAAACATAAAGAGTCGTAGTATTCACTTTGATTAAACAATAATGAAAAGCCTATAATAATAAGTAAGTAATAAATAATAAGATATATAGACATGATTAAAGATATTCTTGACAAGCTACTAGTATACGCTTTTGACGAAACAGAATATTATGATAATGGTAAGACTTATCAACAAATCAAATTGCATTAACCATATTTCAAGCCAATTAAAAAGCGGTAGGCTAAGGCTTCGGTCTCGCAATCGAGAGGTCGCGGGTTCGTATCCTACCTATTATAGGTACTACCGACGTGAACCCACTCCTAACACAAGCCTTTGAGGTTAGCTGGAAGGGTTAACAAGATTGCTAGTAATGTCTTCTGATTTTTTTTTTAAATATCCTACATTGCTAGTTATTAAAAAAAAAATGTAGTATTATATTCTATGTTCGTCACATAATTTGTTATTCCTAAACTTTCTAAATAGGTGCTGGAACTAGTGTGCCAAGTTTCCAAAAGTTTAGAGTGTGTTTAGATCATGATGGAACAACAGCATAAGGCTTTTCTAAAGGCAAATTGTTATCGTAGCCTGTGGTTGCTAGCTGCATCAAACGATACTTATGTTAATGTTGATAAACCTTTGCGATTTGTACACATTATGAAAATATATATATTACGGGTCTTAATCGCGACCGTTTCAGTTATGTATCATCCATTACACAGACGATATTTTACAACCTTAATTACTTGCCAAACCATCAAAACCTGTAACCGAACATAAGAAGTTAGTAAATAGCGATGCTTCCTTATTAAGCTGTTCGTATGATAAACTTAATTCGAATAGATGTACGCGCAAAATCGATTTATCTAATGGTTCACCTGTGATTGATCATGTAATAAACAGACAAACAGATGGATTTACTTTCATATATTTGTGTGTATCTGTAAATATTCCTAAACACACCTTAACTTTGCCTAGTTAAGGAATGCAAGAACTCAACTTATGACACAATACTTTTATTTATTCACTCTTTTATTCACAACTAGCTGTGCCCGCGACTTCGTTCGCGTGGAAGTTGGGTTTATATTAAGGTAGTATATATTACAATTCAACTTCTGTGTAAAACATATTATAAACATGCTCCACAATGCTCTGTGGCATCTATGGATATTTGGGCCTAGCTTTAATCAGGGCCCAACATATGGCAGGGCAAGCCAAGCAAATGTCCAGTGCAGCAAAATGAAGGGCGACAAAGTTTATGGCGCCAGACGGTTAGAAGACAAATTATTAAAATTCCCACGACCACACCTCGACAAAAAAGTGATTTGCATCACATCAAATACTATTAATATTGAAAAATTCCCCCACCACGCGAGTACTGGGGCGGTTTCGAGTTAAATGAAGCTCGAAACTGCCCAATTACTCGTGCGAAATTTTGAGTTAAGGAGCTTCGATTCTGACTCCGATAGGTCGAAAATTCCGATTGATTTTAAACCTCCGACTCCAACTTCGGCTCCGACACTTTTAAATCGGACCTTTTAATCGGAGGTACCTAGCCGCTCCTTCAAGATAATTTATACATAGGTAATAAAGGTATGATGGAAAAAACTCTCACTATGATCGCAGGTTATGCCCTGCCCGAGCGATCTTTTCCGAGTCTAAAGTACACCTACTTTGTGTCCGTGTTTGTACCGCGGGAATGCAATGTTTAAACAAACAAACAACATTCAAACGTTTCTAAAAGATATACTCAGATATCTTTTTTTGTGTTTAAATACTATTTCTAAACTTATTTCAATATTTTTTTTCACTCACTTTAGAAGAATAAAATATTATTTTATAATGTCTATACTGGTGAATTTAAAAATAGGTGTGTCAACCTGTCGCAAATTAAGATCATCATATATTCATATCCCTCTACGTAAGAATTTCAGTTTTTTTTTTTAAATCAATTTTCCTGATTCTTTTTAATTTGTATTTAAACGCCATCTATTTTCAAAACTGGATAAGTTTATTTTTATACTTGATGATTTTATATTAAACTATCATGCATATTAAACGTAGGTAAGCAAGGTATTTAACCTTAAATTATTTACGCGATCAAGACCCGTAATATATATATTTTCATAATGTGTACAAATCGCGAAAGTTTATTAACATTTTTAAGTAAGCAATTTTGGCACTCAGATCAAATCGAATCACAGATGGCGCCACGTGTTTTATTTTGATGTAACGCGGACTTAGGTAATCTTTCATTTTTTTTAAGCAATTAACATTTATAAATTCTAGAAAATATCAAGTAATTACTGTTTATTTGTAATGTAATATTGTTTTTCATTTCTACATTTATAACATAATCACTATTCATGCAAAACAATGATAAAGGTGCCTATTGGAAGTGATTATTAATATGAAAATTTGTTAAACAAAGTAAACATGTTAAAGTCGAAAATAAAAGCTTGTATAAATAAGTATACATTTAGAAAAATACTTAAAAAAAAGAATAAAAATAATTTTAACACAACACAAAAAGAGACTCGCAATTAGGGAGTCGATCCTCCGACCTCGCTCGTTTAATACCGCTACTTGTGCCAATAGACCACCTCAGCTGATGCAAACACGGTTAAAATAGCTGATCTTAAGAAAATTGAAAATGTTGTGTTTAGCTCCTAATAGTTTTAGCGTGAAGTTATTGTTTCCATGGGTTACAATTGTAAATAATGTCATATTGTGGAAAAAAATGTGAAAAACCATAATGGTTCGACAACACATGCGTTGCTGCTCACTCCCCATAAACGATAGCATAATGATTTATAGTGCAAGTAATGACCTATAGTATTTACAATAAAACTGCAAATTTTCATGAAGATCCGTCAAGTAGTTATTGTTTTATATCGATAAATAGCTACAGACATTATCCGTCATTGCTTTGCTCCTATGGGAAATAGCGTGATAAATTATAGTCTATATGTTAATTCAGACTTATTAAAATACACATACAAAATTTCAACCGAATCTGTCCAATAGTTATTGCGTGATGCGTGTTCAAACAAACAGACAGACAGACAGACATTTCTAAAAATGTAGGAATGTGTTTAAATACTCTTTTCGAACATTTCCCAATATTTTTTTTCACTATGTTCGGCCATGTACAGACACGTGAAATTTACAATTTTATTATATGTATAGATATAGATAGATAGCATGATTCAGTATTCACGCGCGATGGCTTATTATTAGCGTATTTCATGTATAACTTTGGTGTTTCAATACCGATTTCTATTAGTATTTTTTATGGAATAGTTAATTATGTTAACTTTTTTAATTAGGGTTGACTGAGAGTGTTATAAACGTAAGAGTAGACAAATATAATCAGAAAGCTTCGAACTACTAAGCTATCGGGAGTTACACGTGATATTGTGAGTCAACCATAAAAGATAGACATATGCTGTCGTGGGATATTTTTTATATAATTTTAAGGAGAACATTTCCGTCATACATGATTTCTGTGTAGCTTTAACCATTACGGTTGCACACGCGACGAAAGCTTAAAAAATGGAGTAACTTCTCCCGTTTTTCTTCACTGCTCTGCTCCTATTGATTGTAGCGTGATGAAAAGTATACTATGACCTACTCAGGAGTATGAAAAATAATTGTACCAAGTTTCGTTAAAATCCGTCGAGTAGTTTTTGTTTCTATAACGGTTATACAGACAGACAGACAGACAGACAAAAATTTTACTGATTGCATTTTTGGCATCAGTATCGATCCCTAATCACCCCCTGATAGTTATTTTGGAAATATATTTCATGTACAGAATTGACCTCTCTACAGATTTATTATAAGTATAGATAGATTATACTTACTGTTACTACAAACTAGCTGTCCCGCGCAACTTCTTCTGCGTAAATTTTCCCCGTTTTTGCAACATTTCTCATTGCTGCTGCTCTCCTATTGGTCGTAGCGTGATGTTATATAGCCTATAACCTTCCTCTATAAATGGGCTATTCAACAGTAATATTAACAGAATTTTACAATTCGGATCAGTAGTTCCTGAGATTACTGCTTTCAAACAAACAAACAAACTCTTCAGCTTTATAATATTAGTTTAGATTCATACTTATTCTAGAGTCGTGTTTTTATATGTGACAGCTTGAGATAAATATTTCTGGCTAAAAGCTTTTTTTATTATTGCGGTAATTATTTTTGTTTTGTTACTCATTGATGTATGTACTACACCATGTATACCTCATATTGTACTTGTAAGAAATAAATTATAATAGTTATTTATTATTACAAGCGAAGTTGGCTTATGTTTTCCTTTTTATAATTTTATAAGACATCTAATTAACAGCTATTAACTAACGGTTTTTTACTCACGCTTAGCATAATTTTCGAAAACACCACATTACTGATAGTTATAGCGTACATAGAAGGCTATATATTCTCTTTATTGCTTGAAGAGGCGTGGGTTAAGACATGGCGGTACAATGCTTGCGTTATTTATTAATATTGTTAAAGAATCGCTTCAAAGCGATTCTTTAACAATATTAAATCTTACCCTCTATAAAAATCTTACCCTCAATAACCGTTTGGATCAATCCAAACGGTTATTGAGGGTAAGATTTTTAATGTTTTTGATAAATGTTACAGTACAATATCTTTGTGCTGTATCTACAATCTACATCACAATCTTATGTTCCTTATCGCACGTTCAGTATCTATTAAATGTTTCCACTATCTGTTATCAACACGAAGTCGTTAGTATATAAGATGCACCTTTAGATAATTATAACCAGACTATACTACATCTTTTGTCTCATTTATACCTAATCATATATTGCCAAGTAGTTTGGCAAATTGGTGACCCCGACGAACGAATACGCAGCAAGAAACATGGCACAATCACCGTGCAAGGCGAACATAAATCAGCAAGGAACACTTGAAGTAGCTGCTGGCACCTCGGTTTTATCCCGCATTCCGGAATTTTGGAAAGACCAACCAAGATTATGGTTCACGCAACTAGAAGCCATATTAGCACCACAGAAGCAAGGAGACGAATACAAATACTGTACAGTAATAGCAAAGTTATCCAAGGAAGAAATACTACAGGTTAGTGACCTAATCACTTCACCACCGACTACAGATAAATACAAAAACATCAAGGAACGTTTAATTGATTGTTACGAAGAAACAGAACAGCGACAGTTTCAAAAATTAATATCAGAGACAGAACTCGGTGATCAAAAACCTTCGCAGTTATTACGTCAAATGCGAGTCCTCGGGAGAGGAAAAATCAGTGACGAAACAATTAAACTACTATGGTTCAGGCTTTTACCAACATCAGTTACTACGGTTCTAGCAGTTACGGAAGACATGGAAATTGACAAACTGAGCCAAATTGCAGACAAAATAATAATGAATTCAAAAGTAACCGAAATATCAGCTGTTAGCAACGACACTTCAAACGACAACAATACAGCATGCATTTTAGCCCAGCTAGCAAAATTACAGATAGATATTGACGCAATTCAGCAAGGTCAATATGGCTATCGACCCAACACGCACAATCATTTCAAGAAACGTCAACAATTCCCGATTATGAGGCCGAGAACAAACTATAGAGGAGCAAATCGATTTTGTTACTACCACGAAAGATTCGGAAAATATGCAAAGAACTGCATTAAACCATGCAGTTGGAAACCAATGACTTACGTACGGAACCAGGGAAACGAATAAGAGCACAGACAACGGCGAAACTCTGTGCAATCCACCCATCCAATCGCCTCACCATTACCGACCGAAAAAGTGGTATGAAGTTTTTGATTGACACGGGCGCAAATATTTCAGTCATTAGCAAGCAACAGAGACATTCAGTTTTACAAAATGAACAATACACACTATACGCTGCAAATGGGACTAAAATTAGGACTTACGGCGAGAAGACGCTTACCTTGAATTTAGGACTACAACGATGTTATAAATGGAATTTTGTAATCGCCGATGTTACACAACCAATAATTGGAGCAGATTTTCTAGAGCACTATAAACTATTAGTCGACATAGCAGGTCGCAAACTTATCGACAAAGTTACAGAGCTGACAACGCATGTAACTTCGGAAAAAGCGACACAACAAACAATTCGTAATATCGCAGTGGGAACGAATCCACGTATTACGCAACTTTTAAACAAATACGAAGACATCACGAAAGGGTCCTCTCTCCGCAATGCGCCCAAACATAAGATTGAACATCACATTATCACTACAGGACCACCCGTCGCAGCTCGGGCAAGACCATTACCTCCAGAAAAATACGACATAGCCAAAAAGGAATTTCAAAATATGATAGAACTCGGAATTTGCCGACCGTCAGATAGCCCATGGGCAAGCCCATTACATATGGTAAAAAAGAAAAATGGCGAATGGAGACCATGCGGAGACTATCGAATGCTCAATAGCACGACAGTACCGGACAAATACCCACTACCAAGATTAACTGACTTTACATACATATTAGAAAATAAGAAGATACTAAGCAAGATAGATATACGTAAAGCATACCATTGTATTCCTGTTAAAGATATAAAAAAAACAGCCATCATCACACCTTTTGGACTTTTTGAGTACTTAAGAATGCCTTTCGGATTACGCAATGCGGCACAAACATTTCAACGATTCATGGATTCCTTATTTAGAGATTTAAACTACGTATTTATATTTGTAGACGACTGTCTCATTGCATCGGACAACGAAGATTTGCATTATCAGCATTTAGAAACGGTTTTCAAACGTTTACACGAGAATGGAATAACCATTAATCTCGAAAAATGCGAATTTCTCAGAAGGGAAATAGATTTCTTAGGTTATCATATAACGAGCCAAGGAATACTCCCTACCGAAGAAAATTACAAAGCAATCATGGAATTTCCCAAACCGAAAACAATTCAAGAATTAAGAAGATTTTTGGGCATGGTCAATTTCTACAGAAGTAATATTCCATGCGCAGCGGAAAATCAAAGAATTTTAAACGAATATCTACATGGTTCAAAAAAGAACGATAATTCACCTGTTCCTTGGACAACGGAAGCAGACAAAGCTTACGAAAAATGCAAGGAAAGCATGAAAAACGCAGTGTTAACAGCGCATCCTTCCCGCAACGCATCACTAGCGCTCATGACCGACGCTAGTGCTACTTGCGTTGGTGGAGTTTTACAACAAAAATCCGGACGCAATTGGGAACCATTAGGATTTTTTTCACAAAAATTGAGCGAAACTCAACAAAAATATTCTACGTTTGACAGAGAGCTGTTAGGAATATACATGGCCGTCAAACATTTTCACAGATTAATCGAGGGAAGAGAATTTACAATATTTACGGATCACCGACCTTTGACATACGCATTCTCCCAAAAACCATCATCAAACGATACACCGCGACGGGTCCGGCAGTTAGATTTCATTTCACAATACAGTACCAACATTCAACACATAAGCGGACGTGACAATATTACCGCCGATGCCTTATCTCGAATAGAGGAAATATACGTGCCATCACCTATCGATTACGCTGAATTGGAAAAATGTCAATCAACAGATAATGAACTAAGTAAATTACATGACAATAAAAGATTAAAATTCAAAAACATTACGCTTCCGGGTTCCACAATAAACATCACCTGCGACACCTCTACTGGAAAAAGCCGCCCCTACTTACCAAAGCATTTTCGCAAACAAATTTTCGATACCATTCATGGTATGAGCCATCCAGGAAAAAGAACTACGAGAAAAATGATAACCCAAAGGTATTTATGGCCGTATATGAACAAAGATATCAATAACTGGTGTAGATCATGTATAGCCTGCCAAAAATCAAAAATACAACGACATACGATATCACCTCCTGGTACATTTATGACAGCGCAACGTTTTGAACATTTACATATTGACATCGTCGGACCACTTCCGATTTCACAAGGGAAGAGATATTTAATCACAATCATAGATCGTTGTACGTCATGGCCCGAAATATTTCCGGTAGAAGATATAACTGCAGAAACAGTAGCCAAGACACTTTTCGAGGGATGGATTACTCGTTTTGGATGTCCATTGCGCATTACTACGGATCAAGGCCGACAGTTTGAATCAAGAATATTTGAGTCACTCTCACAATTTTTGGGAATACATAAAATTAGGACAACACCTTATCATCCACAATCCAATGGAATGATAGAGAGATTTCATAGAACTTTAAAGGCGGCGTTAATGACAAGAGAATCCAACGAAAATTGGTTAAAAGAAATTCCAACAGTTTTACTCGGGTTGCGGAGTAGCTTGCGAGAAGACACAGGTTATAGTTCAGCAGAGATGACATATGGAACGCCAATACGACTCCCTGGAGGATTTTTTGAGTCATCAGCAGCACAGTTATCAACGTACGAAGAGTTTGTAAAACAAATTCAAAAGGACATCACACAAATGACATCAATTCCGAAAAGAAAAAAACACAATCAAGCTATATTTGTGCATCCCGAACTCAAAGAATGCTCACACGTATTTGTTCGGTGTGATAGAATTAAGAAAGCCCTGACACCGCCGTATGAAGGACCCTACCCAGTAATTAGTAAAACAGATAAAACATTTTGCATTAGAATTAGGGATAAAGAGACAGTGATATCAATTGATAGATTGAAACCAGCTTTCATGATCAATGACGAATCAAACTACGTGCCAGATTCAAAGGATTGCGACAGGCATTCACACACGTACACTACACGATCGGGACGTAAAGTAAAGCCAGTAGTACGTCTATAAAAAATCGCTGATATAAGCAAGCTATTCGTATATATATTAACATAGATCTTAACATATACCATTAATTCACAACTACTCGTAACAACAAGACATCTAAAATGGGAAATCAAAGTTCTAAGGACCAGATAACATACAATACGGACAATTGCCTCAATCAAAACGAAGCGGACCAACTCCGTAACCTGATCCAGGAGGACTTACGGTGGACAAGAAATGTTGCAATGGGACAGATTATTTTAACAATCGGCGTGATCCTAATTTACGGCATAATGAAAACACTGGACAGAAGAATGAAGAGTTTAACGGAAAAAAATAATAAACACTCGTGCAACAGCTAAGTCAAAATTACAGACGTCAGCAAATCACACCACAACAGGCGTCATCAAATTCCACCGCGTACAATAGCATTATTATTTATATACATCAGCAAATAACTAGTAAGGTCTAGGTCAAATTTATATTGTAAACACTATTACCATATTTTTTTTTTTTTAAAGGGGGGTGTACTGTTACAGTACAATATCTTTGTGCTGTATCTACAATCTACATCACAATCTTATGTTCCTTATCGCACGTTCAGTATCTATTAAATGTTTCCACTATCTGTTATCAACACGAAGTCGTTAGTATATAAGATGCACCTTTAGATAATTATAACCAGACTATACTACATCTTTTGTCTCATTTATACCTAATCATATATTGCCAAGTAGTTTGGCAAAATAAAGATAGATAGACCTTTGATAGAGTAATAGAGGTACGTTTTGCCGCACTGATAGATTACCCACAGGGTTTAAAGTTGTAATTTTGTCTTGAATATCTATCTCGTTATGAACACAGTCTGTAAGTACGTATTATGGCCTGTTACAGTCATTAATGCTGTTGCCAAGGTAGATTATTTTTTTTGTAATTGTTTATGTTTGGTGTTATTCTTCATATTTTGTGTTTTACGTTAAACGGGGGTTGGGGAGGTTGTCTATATTATTCCTTGCACTCAAACTTTTAGAGAGCTAGTTAACAATTCTATTAGTTTAAAATAATTGTTCTTAGCTTTGTTTGATGATGTTATTAAACCTTCAGTCATGAGTCTCTTTTACTTGGCCAGAGCCACGTATTCTTTTGCTTTTACATATTGCCAACCATGATCAGCTTTTCAAGATTTCGCCTGCGTCGATCTTGTTTCTCCGTACAAACTTTGGACCCCTGCTTCATTTCCTTAGAGGGTGAATTTTGAAAAATCTTTTCTTAGCGAATGTCCACGCTAAAATGACTATCTTTGTGCCAAATTTCAACGCACCGTGACACCGTTCAGTGATTTGAGCTGTGCTTGTTGCCTTTTATATTTACAATTGCAAAGAAATAAGAGAGTATGTGAGTTGTCTTTAAAATAACATAACATAAAGTACATAGGGTTTCATCACACGTAGTAACAGTAGCATCGCGCAGTTAAAACAAGTCATTTCCATCGCCTTTATTAAATCGTAAACCTTTTGATGGGTCATTTTACTTTTTTCAATAAAGTGTTTATTGGCTTTCCACTTTATTACAGCAGTAACGTTAGATTTTGAGTATATCGTACTGTTTGATAGTGGTTTAACGATGTCGGAAGAAAAGCAATGGGTTTCGTCGCAACTAACAATGTTGTTAACGTGTACTTTTTGAATTTGTTTATTTGGATGATGTCATTATAGCTGTAGTGTCGCTTATAGAGCAATATTTTACTTGAGATTGGTTTTAACAATAACATTCTTTTTCATATTTATGAAGCATTCATAATTAAATTCATCATGAAATTCATATTTCAATACAAATAGAGATATGAATTTCTATTACGTCTACTTTTTATTTACTTTTATTGATTGCGGGAAAGAAATTTGAATTCATTTATTATTTTTTGATTATTTTTTGTGTGGTACCTAATTATTTTTGTATTTGGTTACACAATAAAATATTTCTTCTGTGTGTATTATTGTCGTTCATTTAATCCATTATCCAATGTTTTTTATTCTAGACAAGCTAAGCAAACTTAGTCTGCGTAAATTTTCCCCGCTTTTGCAACATTTTTCATTGCTGCTCCGCTCCTATTGGTCGTAGCGTGATGTTATATAGCCTATAGCCTTCCTCGATAAATGGGCTATCCGATAGTGAAATATTTTTCAATTCGGACCAGTAGTTCATAATATTACCGCGTTAAAACAAACTCTTCAGCTTTATAATATTAAGTATAGATTCTTCCAAATTCCAGAAGGCCTGACGATATTGAATGTTGATTCATAAAATACTCGTAGATAGTATCATACATAATTGCTACCTTTCCAAACCTACACCTGTGTGACTCACTTGGTTGTAACGTAAACTTTGGGATTTTTGTGAATGACTGTACACTACAGTTTTAAATCACTAAGAGGTTATTGTTCAAACGTATTAACATAAAAAACAAATAGTAAGTAATATGTTTCACTTTGTATTACTTTAAGTACATAGTTGGAAAAATCTCACGGCTTTATTTCCAGGTACTGTGTGATTTTGAAAAAGCTGTCTTATACATTTTATATGTTTTTAATAAATCGAAGGATTATTGTACATAGTAATTCCGCATTTATAAATAATAATAATATCTTGATACAACTCACACAACGTCATCTGATTTCAAACTAAGCAGAGCTTGTGCTATGGCAACCAGACACCTGATAAACATACTTATATATAATTATACTTTCTAAATAGATACTTATCATAGATAAGTTTTATTACACCCAGACACAGAATAAACCATCGTGCTCTTCACACAAAGTTTTATCCTGGGTGGGGATAGAACCCTTCCCGCTTAGCAGTCAACATAATTATATAAAAAAATCCTTTTGAGTTTTTTTTAAAGAAAGCCTTGTGTCGCGGGTGGTATACATGGCACGGACACAATGTGCACCCAGACTCAGAATAAAAAATTGTGGGTCCAGTGAGGTAATCGAACCCACGACCTTTTGCGTAGCAGTTGCAGCATACACCCACCCCACCACCGAGGCAGTCAAGATATATGACGACCAAGTTGTACCGTGGCTAAATGTGAAGTCGTTTACTTATGTTCCTAATGTTTATCAGAATCTATAAGTCGTTGGCTCATTCAGGTGGTAACTAATTGTTATTATACCAGGAATTATATTAATTATTTAATAACACTGTTAACAATTGGGACAAAGTTCCGTTTCTTAGCAGTATTTAGATACCTGTTTCTAATGAAGATGACCGGCTCAACTAGACACTAAAATCTAATGAATTCTATCAATTAATCACATCAACGAGCTATTACATTCAATCAATTAATTTAATATATTTGTGTCGCAAATGCACGGAAGCAATTTGCATCGATGACATGAATTTGTTCATCAAACATAAGTCATAAAATTTCTAATTTATTTCTTAGCACATCTAGTTTAACGAGTTATGCACAAAATACCAAGAGTATAGAAGGCAACATACGTACTGCACTAGAGCTGGACACCCTACCGCTGACAACTTACATTTCATTTTGATATTTGGACAGTCATTTGGCGAAATTAAATGGAAGTCTATACTTGTAAAACCTAGTCCATAAGTGACATTATATTTTACCATAGTATGATTGCGTACGCTGGCTCCAAACGTTGACCCCAACGTTGGGACAAGCGTTAACCTAGATCCACACGTTGGATGAGTAACGTTGGGACCGACGTTGGGGCCAAACGTGTGGAGCTGGTGTTACGCTTCTACATATCCAATGACAAGGAATTAGACAAGTTCCCTGTCAGTACCGGCCCACGTAGTACCTACGTACCTCACAGTTCACAGGATAGGCATTCGGCATTTGAAATTGCCGTTACTTTGTACTTGCGAGCCAGTTCAGCTTACTAGTACTATAGATGACAGTGAGAGCGAAGCACATACATTTTTGTTCACGAACATGAATCGAAGACCACATCAGTGCACTTTGTTCGGAAATACTCTTCTGTAAATTTGGGTGGGTTTATACTCCCATCAACACCATAGAAAACTAATTCATTTAAATCCTGATTATACCTACTTTATTAGTACGTACTATGGTTGGTGATGGTGTAATAGTTGCAGCACTTTACTGTCATTTTATTTAATTATTTTATTTTGAAAAAGGCTTACAGACTAATAGCATGTAAATAAAAAAATACATTAGTTACAATATTGCTATTAGCAAGCCTCCACATTTAAATGATCATTTAAAAAAAAGACCTTAAGTTTAAAAAACATAATTAAAACAAAAATATTAAAAAAAATATGAAAAATGTCGTAAAATAAACCATATACAAATATATTACATTTGTATACCAATATATTGTTATATTTATATTGTTTTTATTGCCAAGTTCTTTTCTCACGGCTTTACTTTTGCAAACTTGGCATTAAATGAAAGTATGTAATGAAGTAAAAATCATTCTACTCCAAATTTTGTCTGACGTTCATAAGCATTGTGTTCTGTTACCTAAGAGAATAAAGTACTTTGACTTTGAAGTCATGTCCCGATTCCGCGTCCGTGTGCTATGTCTTTGTATGCGTGCGTTTTTATATAATTTCTCTTCTGTGATTTCGGTATTCTGTGAGCGATGTGATAATATTTCAATTGCTTTGACCAGTTTAAATACGCTTTATTTGCAGGACTATCAAAGATTTTATAGTCTGAAATTATCTAGTCTTGTTTTCTAGAAGTCATTAAAATAGAGTTGACTGTCAAGTCGAATTAGTACTTATCTTTTACAAACTTTCATTGACTTCACCTTTTAGTTTGTTTGAGACGGATTTTGCAAGTTATTTTTTAACTACACTGGTACTTCCTTTTATTATACGTAATTGAAATGTTCAATGTTTGTTCAGTTCTGATGACACTTGGTAAAAAAATCGCCATTTTATATGAATACTAGCTGACCCGCGCAACTTCGTCTGCGTAAATTTTCCCCGTTTTTGCAACATTTTTCCTTGCTGCTCCGCTCCTATTAGTCGTAGCGTGATGTTATATAGTCTGTAGCCTTCCTCGATAAATGGGCTATCCAACTATAAAATATTTTTTCAATGCGGCCCAGTAGTTCCTGAGATTATCCCGTTCAAACAAACAAACAAACTCTTAGGGGGATGAAAAATAGATGTTGTCCGATTCTCAGACCTACCCAATATGCACACAAAATTTCATCAAAATCGGTCAAGCCGTTTCGGAGGAGTATATGGCAACGAAAACTGTGACACGAGAATTTTATATATTAGATTTCTAATTTTGATGTAGTAGGTATCTACACAGTGTCACCTTCACAACTGAGACGAACGTAACGATATCTCTGAAGCTAAAACTCCATCGAGCTTTTTAGGCTGCCAAAGATATATACCTACATACACTCGAAAACATAACCCTTTTTCTTGCGCAGTCGGGTTATCACACAAAATTTGTTCAACATTGGAATCAAACCGGTGGCGCGTTGTGTGTGTACGACTGCTGCACAAGAGGTTCAATTTCCATACAGGACATCGCTTTATGTGATCCAAAAATTGTTGTTCCGAGTCTAGGTTTACTTTGTGTCCGTGAATTATATGTTTGTACACTCCCTACGATACAGGGATTGTACCTTACTGCGGGAATTGTCTTAAAAAAATGATTGTCTGTAAAGTCGGTTTACGGACGATAATTTTACGCGATAATGTCATAAGAAAACATTAATGACATATTGCCATTCGCGTTGCTTAGCAACCAGTTAATAACGTGACAATTTTTAAGAAAACATTGATGACATATCGCGATTCGCATTACTTAGCAGCCAGTCAACAACACTTTTTCTTTTCGCGTCAAAAACCTTAAAGGTAATTTCATACATATAATCCTTGATCAGACATAGTTACAGTGACAGTAGTGAAGTATTCCGCATCATAAGTTTGAAACTAAACTTACCTACATTTAACAGTAAAGTAATAAATAAAACGAAATTTATTCCAACACTTGCGCCTGCGCATCCTACGTTAAAACTGCACATTAAACACGAGACGTTTACACACCTTATATATTTGCCTATTAACCTTTCAATAAATACTTGTTTGAACTAAATGAACCGCAAGCCACTCAATATCAAACTCTAATATTGAGAACATAAAGTAGTAATTCGCAAAAAACTACACTAAATGAAGATTTTTTCTCACTAAGTTGCGAAATGTTCAACAAATGAGAGGGTTATGAATACTTGTCTGGTTAAGCCTAAGATTGTCAGAATCAGTATTGTGTCAGTACATAAAAAAATAAATTATGTTTTATTCAGATTGTAAAGATAGAATGGAAAAAATAGTTAGACTCGGACCACTAGAGAAGAAGATGAGACATTGATACGACAATAATTTACAAACGTAGGCAGCTCGTCATACTGTCACCTGTCACCCTAGGGCCCCAAAGTGTTGAAACCTTCTCCTGTAATTTCAAAAAGGCATCACAGGCTCACTGACTGGCCTGTTGGTCTAGTGGTTAGTGACCCTGACTGCTAAGCCGGAGGTCGTGGGTTCGATCCCCACCCAGGATAAAACTTTGTGTTATAAGCACGAAGGTTTATTCTGTGTCTGGGTGTTATTTATCTATAATATGTATGTATTTAGAAATTTATAACTATGTTTATCAGTTGTCTCGTTTCCATAGTACAAGCTCTGCTTATTTTGGCATCACATAGCGTTGTGTGAGTGGTCCCAAAATATTATTATTATTATTATTTGGCCGGCGTTTACTAATACCCCACCCCCCCCAAAATTACGAGAACCGCTCCTGAAAAATTATCCCGGGTACGCTCTTGTCTTCCACTATTACTAAAAAGATAATTTAGGTGATTTCAATTGTAATTGTTCATTTATTACTGACGTCACAGGTAGCCCGTGACGGTGATTTTAACAATTACTGTAGTAGTTTCAGAAGAACATTTCTCAAAATATTGAATACTATGCCTCGAAAGAACAACTTAGGTAGGTACGATGTTATTCTACTTGTTGGCCTAGCAATTACAAATATCCTAGATTAGTTATCTAAGTTTTAGTTTGCTTTTGTAGTTTAGTTTGCTCTTTGGAATTCTGTTTTTGACAGATACATCGACAGATTTTTAGGGTTCCATAGCCACAATGGCAAAAACGGAACCCTTATAGTTTCGCTATGTCCGTCAGTCTGTCTGTCTGTCCTTCCGTATGTCACAGGCAATTTGCTTAATGAATATTGATGAAATTTGGTGAAAAGGTGTCTTATAGTAGCCGCTACTTAGTTTCGTAGCTAAATAATAAATATAAATGTTTTGAGTAAATATTTTTTTGGAAATAATCGCTCCGAAAGTTGCATATATTGTGTGTTCCCCCCCTTTACTTTTGAAACGTGTGACCAAAAAATATGAAAAAATTCACAAAGGTTAACAAATACTTTAAACTAAAATTATTTTGGACATGATCGGATATACCGTTATTGAGTTATTGCCGCATTTTCAAATATTCTTATTTGAAAATGGCACCCAGATACAAGTGTCCAAGTGAAGTTTTCATGAAAAGAAGCTCCCAAATTCATGGGTCATTATTATTCCTTTCAAATTGTCAAGTATTATATCCATTGAATCTACAATTTCGACTTCAATAACATGAACCAATGTGTTCGATGTCTTTGCTAACACTACATTCCTATCCTTCCAACTCTACCATTAATATGTCTATGCATATTTCACAAATACATCGAATCAAACCAAAGCCGTGCTTACAAAATCGATTTGCCTTAATAGGTGTGAACACACCTTTGTAAGAAGACAGTTGCCGTTTTCTTATAGCTGGCAGTATCACACCAGAATCTATTCAATACTAGAGGTCAAACGTATTCATAATTTTATGATATCCCATTGAATGTATCTTCAAAGACTTTCATTACTTGGATAAAGTGTACTTTTGTATGGAAGACGTTTTTGTGGCCGTATGGCCAATAGTTTGAAAATATTTATAACTTTTAAGATCTGGTATCATTGGTTGGAAAAGGTGAGATATAACATGTTTTAAAAGGAGAATGCCATGTTGGTGGCTTTTTAACGAACTTATTAGTCCGATAAGTAAGTAATAAACTAATAACTAATTTTCTTTTTAGGATTTTTAAAGGAATTTCAATGCAATTTTTAAGCTTGCGGTGATTCAAATGTTTTTTAGAACCAATGACAATATAATAGATATTATAATCTAATGATTTTACAAAATTGTTCTGTGTCGAATCTACATTTTTTATATTTGCATATATTACACAGTCTTAAGTTTTCAAACCATGAATTATGATTTTGCAGTGTGGCAAATATAAACATTTTTGCGTTACGATGTACGGTAATAATATTGGATGTATGGCAATCATCACATTTTTTTTTTTAGGTTTACAATGTAATTCAATCAAGAAAATATAAACAGTTAAACCCGGAATTTTAATAAAATTTAATGCGTTAAATTTGATTTTTAACTTTTTATCAATTGTCGGTAAACATGGCCCTTAATTATAGTTTATGAAACCAAAGTTACCCTAAAAAACCCTTGGTCATAAACAAACAAGTCAGTAATGTCATAAAATATTTCATACATAGTAATAAAATGCATAAACAGTAATAAATAAACTACAACGTTAACACGCAACTCAAATAAATATGTCTCTACAATGTTTTAGTTTTAACTAAATACCTCCTTAATAACTACATAACTAGTAAAGAATATAATGAGTATAAATAATAATTATTTATTTGTCAAGATTACTAGATATATAGTTCATTTTATGACAGAAGTGTACATAATAAGACGTCTGAACGTTATGAAAGTATGGAATGACAAAATAATATTACACTAACCCCAAATCGGTTGGAATAAGGGCAGAAAGATAGAAAAGAAAAGAAAAGAAACATTTATTTGTTAAACCACATAAGTCACAGCAATAAAGAATTACATAAAATATTAAAACAAAAAGAAATAACAGATTATAATAAAAAATAAATCAATTAAAAAATAGTAATAATAATGAATTCGGTTGGAAAAAAAAAGGAAAAGAAAATCATTTTAACAAAAGCTGTGCCTCGCGGCTGCAACAAATGGGTGTCCAGTTCAGCATTTTGCCAAGCTGACAGAGCCTGGCGCTGGTTTTCAACTGGAACCCCGTGTATGTGTATATGTGTGTGTGCACTATAATGGCGATGATGATGATACACAACTGTATATATAAGTAAAAAACATCCGTAAATCGAAAAATAATCTTCACAACCCTATTTTTTAAAAGATCTATCCAACGAGAGTGAGAAAAAAATGACATCCCCACATTAATAGACGTAAAGTAGGGGATGTGATTGATTTTGATACTGTAATTTTTTTTTCAATGTTTTATTTTACCACTTAGTCGGCGTAACTAATGCCAAATTACAGCTTCCTAGTACTAAGGGTCTCTGAACTAACTTGGGGACAGACGGACGGATGGACAAAGCAAAACTATAACTCCTTGTTTACTACGAAATCGTAAAAAGCGACTGTCAATGTCAAAAACGTTGTAACCAAGTTTTCATTTATTTTCCATTAGGTTTTATTCGTTTTTTTTATTGCTACACACAGCTTTTGCAATCATTAAAAAAAAATCTAATATTATAAAAAATGTATATGAATATGATGACTGCCGCATTCGAAATGAAGCCTAATTAAAGATGGAAGAATAATTTTGTGTACATCGTCAAAAAATTCAATTTAAAATTCAAAATTATTTATTCACTTAGGATGCAAAACAACTCTTGTGATACGTCGGGATTCTACATGTACATGTAATGCCAAGTTCGCAAACAATAGGTAAAGCCGGAGAAAAGAACCTGGCAATAAAAACTCGCGGCCACTCTTTTCAAATTTCCAATTTTACAATGTTTGAATGTTTATAAACTTGATATGGGGTTAAGGTGCTGCGACTAATATACATCAGTCATCAGTCCTACACCATGTTAAAGGACTGATGCAAATTGTATTATCAAAAAGTTGAAACATGAGATAAAGCAAAATCAGCCTTAGTGGGTACAATATAGTAGGAGCATCTACTTACAACAAAGGTTAAAACTATATGTGTTTAAATATTAGCCAAAGTACTTGTAAATAATTATTAAATATAAAATATGAATTCTGATATCAATCATTGTACAGGTACGGAATGCGTCCATTTGGAAGTCTTTCAAATGGTTGTTTCGTCAATGGCGAAACAATTTAATGGTACTACACCACATTAAACAACGTTATTCTATAATTAATTACACTGCTTTTTACTTAAACGTTTCAAATCTCACCTACATAATATGTATAACAAAGTACAGATTTTTTTGTAACGCAACATTTATATTACACGAACAGGTCCACATAAAACCAACGCATTGAAACAAAGAACAATGATTCTTATGTCTTCAAAAATAGGGTTGAATTGAGATGAATGATCTTTAGTAAGGGAATGACGTTTCAACACCGGACACATGTCAACAATTGCCTTCCTGTTGAGATAACGGTATCCAGGCTAATTACTAAACTGTTACAGTTAGCATCTTAATGCATTTTGTATTAGTTTGCATAAGCTCATTGTGTTTTAAGAGGCTTTAATGAGTTGTTCAATCAAAGAGAATTAGGCGTGGTTATGAATGACTACATGTTGGTGCAATGATTTAGTGAATGTGGTACTTAGGTAAGTGAAATATCAAAATATCAAGATTTTTTTTTAAATAAATTTTATTTTAAAATAAGTTGGTAGGTTTATAGGTAGACTATCCCGTGAGTCTTGACAATGTTGGTATGACTTTTGTTAAGATTAATCAGTACATAATATATATCTATACTAATATTATAAATATTTAATAATTTGACTACCTCTGTGGCGCGGTGGGAGTGTATTCGACTGCTACGCAAGAGGTCGTGGGTTCGATCCCCACCCAGGATAAAACTTTGTGTGATGAGCGCGATGGTTTATTCTGTGTCTGGGTGTTATTTATCTATAATATGTATGTATTTAGAAATATATAAGTATGTTTATCAGTTGTCTGGTTGCCATAGTACAAGCTATGCTTAGTTTGGGATCAGATAGCGTTGTGTGAGTTGTCCCAAGATATTAGATATTAGATTAGATTAGATAAATATGAAGAGTTTGTTTGTTTGTTTGAACGCGGTAATCTCAGGAACTACTGGTCTGAATATTGAAAGCACTGGTAACCTGTCTATTGTGTTTAGGTATAAAAACGTAAAAAAAAGAAATATTGATTCTTATAGGTTTTTTAGCCCATGATGTCCCACTGTAGGGTAAATGCCTCCCTTTCTACCCTCCACTTCTCTCTGTCTTGTGCTAAAGCTAACCAGTCTTTCCTGTAGCAATTGAGTTCGACTCGACATCTTCGTACGGGGTCTGCCGCGACGTAGTTTAATATATTGTGGTCTCTATTCAGTGATGCCCGATGATGTCATCTGTTGTGACATGCGACAGACATGACCAGCCCAATCCCACTCTTTTTGGGTGACATCAATTTTAATTACTTTGTTGAGCGCAGAGTGGTCTATCTGATCCTTAGCTAACCAGTATGGAGCTACGCTAGCAAACCAGTGTTGACCTCTGCTGACCTACCTTATTTATTTATATATACTACACCATCTGTCCAGCGCAACTCCTATTACAGCCCATAGCCTTCCTCGATAAATAGGCTATCCAACAATAAAATAATAAAAGCGGCGGTAGCCTTATGGCTAAGGTATCGGTCTTGCAATCGTGAGGTCGCGGGTTCGAATCCAACCCATTACACTACCGACGTGAACCTACTTCTAACACAAGCCTTTGAGCTTAGCTGGAGGGGTTAACAAGATTGCTAGTAATGTGGGACTCAATCCCGCATTGCTAGTTATCTTTTTATATAAAAAAAAAACGTGTTGAATTCGGTAGTTCATGAGATTGCGGTAATCTCAGGAACTACCGAATTGAACAAATTCAAGCAAACTCTTCAGTTTTACAATATAATTATAGATAATTATTTAATGGTTATTTGTGGACTCTTCTGAGCCAATGATTCTGATTATTTGTCATTCTCCAAGCCATTCACAACCTAACATTCACTTTTTAATTTTGTTTACAAACTCCGTCCCGTAATATATATATATATATATATGTATATATATATATATTTTCATAATGTGTACAAATCGCGAAAGGTTATCAATATTTCTAACATTCACTGTATCTGTTGACCCCATTCCAAACCAAATAATTCACGACTTTATTTTACACTAGCTGTGCCCGCGACTTCGTTCGCGTGGAAGTTGGGTTTATATTAAGGTAGTTTATATTACAATTCAACTTCTGTGTAAAACATATTGTAAACATGCTCTACAATGCTCTGTGGCATCTATGGATATTTGGGCCTAGCTTTAATCAGGGCCCAACATATGGCAGGGCAAGCCAAGCAAATGCCCAGTGCAGCAAAATGAAGGGCGACAAAGTTTATGGCGCCAGACGGTTAGAAGACAAATTATTAAAATTCCCACGACCACACCTCGACAAAAAAGTGATTTGCATCACATCAAATACTATTAATATTGAAAAATTCCCCCACCACGCGAATACTTGATGCAAATGAAGCTCGAAACCGCCCAATTACTCGTGCGAAATTTTGAGTTAAGGAGCTTCGATTCTGACTCCGATAGGTCGAAAATTCCGATTGATTTTAAACCTCCGACTCCAACTTCGGCTCCGACACTTTTAAATCGGACCTTTTAATCGGAGGTACCTAGCCGCTCCTTCAAGATAATTTATAATAGATAATAAAGGTATGATGGAACAAACTCTCACAGATTCCCTATGATCGCAGGTTATGTCCTGCCCGAGCGATCTTTTCCGAGTCTAAAGTACACCTACTTTGTGTCCGTGTTTGTACCGCGGGAATGCAATGTTTAAACAAACAAACAACATTCAAACGTTTCTAAAAGATATACTCAGATATCTTTTTTTGTGTTTAAATACTATTTCTAAACTTATTTCAATAATTTTTTTCACTCACTTTAGAAGATTAAAATATTATTTTATAATGTCTACATTGGTGAATTTAAAAATAGGTGTGTCAACCTGTCGCAAATTAAGATCATCATTATATTCATATCCCTCTACGTAAGAATTTCAGTTTTTTTTTAAATCAATTTTCCTGATTCTTTTTAATTTGTATTTAAACGCCATCTATTTTCAAAACTGGATAAGTTTATTTTTATACTTGATGATTTTATATTAAACTATCATGCATATTAAACGTAGATAAGCAAGGTATTTAACCTTAAATTATTCACGCGATCAACACCCGTAATACATATATTTTCATAATGTGTACAAATCGCGAAAGTTTATTAACATTTGTAGGTAAGCAATTTTGGCACTCAGAAGAAATCGAATCACAGATGGCGCCACGTGTTTTATTTTGATGTAACGCGGACTTAATCTTTCATTTTTTCTAGGCAATTAACATTTATAAATTTTAGAAAATATCAAGTAATTACTGTTTATTTGTAATGTAATATTGTTTTTCATTTCTACATTTATAACATAATCACTATTCATGCAAAACAATGATAAAGGTGCCTATTGGAAGTGATTATTAATATGAAAATTTGTTAAACAAAGTAAACATGTAAAAGTCGAAAATAAAAGGTTGTATAAATAAGTATACATTTAGAAAAATACTTAAAAAAAAGAATAAAAATAATTTTAACACAACACAAAAAAAGACTCGCAATTAGGGAGTCGATCCTCCGGCCTAGCTCATTTAATACCGCTACTTGTGCCGATAGACCACCTTAGCTGATGCAAACACGGTTAAAATAGCTGATCTTAAGAAAATTGAAAATGTTGTGTTTAGCTCCTAATAGTTTTAGCGTGAAGTTATTGTTTCCATGGGTTACAATTGTAAATAATGTCTTATTGTGGAAAAAAATGTGAAAAACCATAATGGTTCGACAAAACATACGTTGCTGCTCACTCCCCATAGACGATAGCATAATGATTTATAGTGCAAGTAATGACCTATAGTATTTACAATAAAACTGCAAATTTTCATGAAGATCCGTCAAGTAGTTATTGTTTTATAACGATAAATAGCTACAGACATTATCCGTCATTGCTTAGCTCCTATGGGAAATAGCGTGATAAATTATAGCCTTTAAGTTAATCCAGACTTATTAGGAATACACACACAAAATTTCAACCGAATCTGTCCAATACAGACAGACATTTCTAAAAATGTAGGAATGTGTTTAAATACTCTTTTCGAACATTTCCCAATATTTTTTTTCACTATGTTCGGCCATGTACAGACACGTGAAATTTACAATTTTATTATATGTATATATAGATATAGATAGATAGCATGATTCAGTATTCACGCGCGATGGCTTATTATTAGCGTATTTCATGTATAACTTTGGTGTTTCTATACCGATTTCTATTAGTATTTTTTATGGAATAGTTAATTATGTTAACTTTTTTAATTAGGGATGACTGAGAGTGTTATAAACGTAAGAGTAGACAAATATAATCAGAAAGCTTCGAACTACTAAGCTATCGGGAGTTACACGTGATATTGTGAGTCAACTATAAAAGATGGACATATGCTGTCGTGGGATATTTTTTATATAATTTTAAGGAGAACATTTCCGTCATACATGATTTCTGCGTAGCTTTAACCATTACGGTTGCACACGCGACGAAAGCTTAAAAAATGGAGTAACTTCTCCCGTTTTCCTTCACTGCTCTGCTCCTATTGATTGTAGCGTGATGAAAAGTATACTATAACCTACTCAGGAGTATGAAAAATAACTGTACCAAGTTTCGTTAAAATCCGTCGAGTAGTTTTTGTTTCTATAACGGTTATACAGACAGACAGACAGACAGACAAAAATTTTACTGATTGCATTTTTGGCATCAGTATCGATCCCTAATCACCCCCTGATAGTTATTTTGGAAATATATTTCATGTACAGAATTGACCTCTCTACAGATTTATTATAAGTATAGATAAAACATTGAAAACCACAAATAACATGCATATTGAAGAGACCGAGAAATTCTCGCGTACTTCTTAACACTGCACTATTGTAATACAAGACATACAAAGGGCCACCTCCATTTCTAGGAAATATTTCTATGTTCTATGATTCTTTCGGTTATATTCAAAGAGAATTGCTAAGGTATTTTGAATCAGCGTGCTTCCTTGGTAGCTTCTGAGAAAGGACAATTGAATTGTACGTGACGGTTTGATTTTGCGTGAAATTCATGAAATATAAGGGGATGGTGTACCTACTTTAAATATTACTATAGTTCGTATACTATTAGCATCTTTCTGTCCTCAAAAGTCAATGTTCTTTATTAACTTAGGTTGCAGAATGCAACGATTATGAATGTCAGACAAAATTTGGAATACAATGATTCTACATTTAATGCCACTTCGCTAAAAGCGGCACCAGCTTCAAAATCTATACATATAATAAAACTGTAAATTTCACGTGTCTGTACATGGCCGAACTTAGTGAAAAAAAATATTAGGAAATGTTCGAAAAGAGTATTTAAACACTTTGCTGCATTTTTAGAAATGTCTGTCTGTCTGTCTGTCTGTCTGTCTGTCTGTCTGTCTGTCTGTTTGTTTGAACACGCATCACGCAAAAACTACCGTACAGATTCGGTTGAAATTTTGCACGTGCAATCTAATAGATGCAGATTAACATTTAGGCTATAAATTATCACGCTTTTTCCCATAGGAGCTAAGCAGTAAGGGATAATGTCTGTAGCTATTTTTCGTTATAAAACAGTAACTACTTGACGGATCTTTATGAAAATTTGCAGTTTTATAGTAAATACTATAGGACATTATTTACTGAATATGTCGCTAACTATGAATCATTACGCTAACGTCTATGGGGAACGAGTAGCAACGTATTTTTTGTCGCACCATAATGGTTTATCACAAAAATTTCCACAATTAGACATTATCTATAATTGTAACCCGTGGAATGCATAACTTCACGCTAAAACTAAAAGGAGCTAAACACAACATTTTTAAGTTTCATAAGAACAGTTATTTTGACGTGTTAAGTAGCGAACAGTATAGCCTCGAAGCTATGCTAGCGGATTTTGACGACGAAGTCCCAGGCTCGAATCTGATGTCTGAATATGTTCTTTTTGTATTTATTTAAATTGTCTTTATCCTTTTTTAATATTTTTCTGAATGTTTTAGTTATTTTTTCGACCGTAGGTAACTTATTTACTTTGGTTATTACTTTTTATATTAAAAAACAAGTAAATTATGCAATTAATTATAGGTATTGCATGCACTGCTGAGAGTAATGAATTAATCGTAGTAGAAATGAAAAACAATATTACATTATAATTAAAAAGTATTCGACATTTTCCAGAAATGATGTGTTCGTCTAAAAAAAAGACATTACACACGTAAAAAAAAAAGTACATGTAGCGCCATCTATGAAATCAAATTGTGAACAACAAAACAACGGCAACATTCTTGAAAGTAGATGGCGTTGTATACAATAATGTTCTATACTTAGTAAAAGAAGTTTTAAAAAGAAACACATTGCTATGATTTTTAGAAATATTTGTCTGTCTGTCCGTTTGTTTGACCACGCATCACACAGGTGCATCGAGGATCATGTTTTGGGGTTATGGTTGGAGATTACGTGTTCATCAATTCAACGATAATGAATGGCTCAACATCGTTCAAGTGTGAGTAGTTCGGGTGACGGGAGGAGGGGGGTCGTTTTTGTCAACCGTACCTTTAGGGATATCTGACATTTTCGCGGGCATGACACACATGACACGCTCTGTGTTTGCTTACTAAAGTGTTACAGCAGTTTTATTATTAGTATTGCGTTGTAACACTATATGAAATACACCCCATTTTTAGCCAAAATGACAAAACAGAACCCTTATAGTTCCCTTATGGCCGTCCGTCCGCAGCTTAGCTCAGAGACTGTTAGTGCTAGAAGGTTGCAACTTTTGCATGAATAAATTACTAACGCCGATAAAGTGAAAGAACAAAATCTTGAAAATAATTATTTTTTTAAGGGTACCTCTCTTATATGTAAAGTGGGGATGTGATTTTTTTCTCACCTACCTACCCCATCGTGTGTGGTATCATTAGATAGGTCTTTTAAAAAGCGTTTAGGGTTTGTGAAGACTATTTTTAGATTTAAGGATTCCTTTGTGTATAATATTAGGCTTTATAGTGAACATTTTTGTTAGAGTCAAGTGTCCCCCTGCCAGCTAAATGGTTGATATTGGGTATGTGAAAAAAATCAGGGTAGTAGTATAAATACTAAAATTATAAGGAAAACTATCACAGTTAAGTACTTAGGCTTTACAAGTTTACGATCACATGAGAAGTAACAACATTTTCGTACAAATTCTATTAAAATTATTAGGTAATAAGTAGGTATAACGTTGAAAGAATGAAACAAAAACAACAGAAAACCCACTTCTTAAGCCGCACACCAAACTAACTATCTAAAAGAATAGAACAGATCGATTTTTATTTAGTAAGTATTTAGTCAACAGGACTGTTTCCAACATATTTACACAGAAGTTATTTCGTTACCTAAACTACCTTAATTTAAACCCGACTTTCACGCGAACGAAGTCGCGGGCACAACTATTATGAATATATATATATTACGGGTCTTAATCGCGTTTAGGTTAAATACCTTGCTTACCTACGTTTAATATGCATGATAGTTTAAGTATAATTTAATTTAAAGTCATCAAGTATTAAAATAAACTTATCCAGGTTTGAAAATAGATGGCGTTTAAATACAAATTAAACAGAATCAGATAAATTGATTTAAAAAATAAATCTGAAATTCTTACGATTATGTATTATATATATATTATTTACGGATATGAATTTATGATGTTCTTAATTAACGACAGGTTCATCATCATCATCATCAGCCTATCGCAGTCCACTGCTGGACATAGGCCTCTCTAATTGCACGCCATTTTGTTCTATCCTCGGCTACGACAGTAGTTTAGTATTTAAACTAAACGTTTCTAAAAGATATACTAATTCAGTATATCTTTTAGAAACGTTTGAATGTTGTCTGTTTGTTTGAACACGCATCACAGTACCGCGGGAATGCAATGTTTTAAAACCAGGATATTTTTTTAAAAACTTATCTCACACTAGCCCTATTTCGTGCGAGTACTTGGGCGGTTTCGGGCTTCATTTAACCCGAAACCGATAATAGTAATATTTGATGTGATGCAAATCATTTTGGTAAAATCTATACTTAATATTATAAAGCGGAAGAGTTTGTTTGTTTGCTTTGTTTGTTTGTTTGTTTGTTTGTTTAAACGCGCTAATCTCAGGAACCACTGGTCCGATTTGAAAAAATCTTTTTTTGTTGGATAGCCCATTTATCGAGGAAGGCTATAGGCTATAAAACATCGCGCTACGACTAATAGAAGCGGAGTAGCGACGTGAAATGTTGCAAAAAACGGGGAAAATTTACGCACACGAAGTTGCGCGGGACAGCTAGTACTATTATAATTTGTCTTCTAACCGTCTGGCGCCATAAACTTTGTCGCCCTTCATTTTGCTGCACTGGGCATTTGCTTGGCTTGCCTTGCCATAGGTCGGATTAGAGCTAGGCCCTAATATCCATAGATGCCACAGAGCATTGTGGAGCATGTTTCCAATATGTTTTACACAGAAGTTAAATTGTAACATAAACTACCTTAATATAAACCCAACTTCCACGCGAACGAAGTCGCGGGCACAGCTAGTGTTTAATAATTTAAAATAATTAATAGGTATTTCTTGCAATGCATTTGAAAGACAAATTTGATGTTCAGACAGAGAAATTGAACCATCTAACCTGAACTATGTCATTAAACTTTAAATTTTCCTTTCGCTACTTGAAAATATTAAATAATTGTATAGGTTACGGTTCTGTCGCGTATTTTAAAGGTATTAAATACTTTAATTTTTTTCCAGACGTTTCACCTAATCCTTAACCGTAATCCTTAGAATATAACCCGTTTTTCTCACATATAAATATTTGTACTTCTTAACACATTATCTACTTACATTCCTAATGTTAAAAGCAAAATCGCAACCTTTTTAAATACTTTCAGTAAAGGTTAGTACATAAATAAATTCGAAGTCTTGATTAACTTTTACGACTAAAGAAAGATATGGCGCATCCATCCTAATATATTTTAATATCCAAACTAACAAGTCAACAATCGCTTACAAACGCCCATATAAGCTTGCTTACATACGATTTACACAATCTAAAATACTGTTAGTATTGACTTTTTAAAAGTATTATCACATAAAAAGGGATAGAGTCGTGTGTTTGACGATTTATGATAATTCGTATGTTGTTGATTACTCGAGTGATTATTTACGTCAAAACATGGAAGTTACGGCACTATTTTGTACTAAAACAAGGTGCTGAGACTTATTGGATTCGTTTTCGCTATCGCTTTTGATTATTGGATTATTTTCCTACATAATCGATAGCGAAAATAAATCGAATCTTATATTACCACTATTAGGTATATTTTACTGCTTATTATTATTGTGGTCTGCTTCTTGTTAATTACATTTTCAAGAATATTAGATAGGGGTTGCTTTAATCATCGTAGGTTTTTAAAAGATTTGTTGCTTTGTTTTTCCAAAAGTAAATTGTTAATTTTTAGATACGAGTATAAGAAAAGGACTTTAACAGATACTGCAAATATCCAACTTCAGCTAATATTTACTGACTGCTGTGCAAAAGGCTGGAGCCGTTTCATTTAGGAAACGGCTCTATGAAATTGTGTGTTCATAAATTGTATGTTTTTAAACGATTTCGCTACAAAAATATTTTAATATAGCAGGTACCTATGGGAGTAGTCTTTAAAAAAAATAAGATAGATAATTTGAGGAAATTAAAAAACCTACTATTTTTTTCACTGTGAGATCTAACAAGATCAGTCATACGATAACTATACACATTATTTCACCAGCGATTCGAACATCGCCACAATCGAAAATCGAAGGCGACAGAACCTTCCCAGGCCTAGGGCGGCTGATAAGCCGGTCGGCCCTTCACACAGCTGTCAATATTGACTCTAAAGATTTTTGAGTAATTGCCTTACCTTAAATAGTCGTATAAGTATATCCATACTATTATTACGTCTAACGGAATATTTGGGAACTTGTTATTTTATCTATATATTAAAGACACCGCTATTACAGTTTTATGATGCCTCAATATTTATGTTTTGTGTGAAGACTACGGAACTTTGACAGGCAAGAAAAGGTGTGTTGTGTATGGGAATTATCTTTTTTTTAAAGATAACTAGCAATGTGGGATTGAGTCCCACACTACTGGCAATCTTGTTAACTCCTCCAGCTAAGCTCAAAGGCTTGTGTTAGGATTGAGTTCACGTCGACAGTATAATGGGTAGGATTCGAACCCGCGACCTCACGATTGTGAGACCGACGCCTTAGCCATTAGGCTACCGCCGCTTGTTATCGTACGACTTTTAAATTGAGGGTATAAGCTACACCTTTAGAGTTACACCCTCAATTAAAAACTCGTACAATGCGAGCCTAGAAAGGAATCAAGTGGTTCATTCCCCCCTCCCCTTCCAATATAAGAAAGGTTTGAAAAAAATGCACACCCCGTTGAGTGAGTTCGACACTGGCAATTGCCCGATGTTAAAGTAAGAATCAAATCTAGTCTGGTGAACTTATTATCCGTGTTTGGTATTTTTTATCCACGAAGGAATGGAGAAGGAATATGCGTTTGGGGTGAGTGATTGACATGATAAGATGCACATGCACAAAATATAACACACACTGAAATATTTTAGTTAATTTCAGGGCAGCGATTGGCAGCCCCCGACGACTTTTTTGCATACTACTTACTTTTAATTGGTCGAGGGCCTAAAATTATACTTTTCCTATTACGAAATATGTATTTTCAAAATTTGTTTTGATGCTATATTTTACTTTTGTTTGTTTTAATGTCAAATACAAATTTAAGATCTTTTACAAAAAAAGATATAGGTATATCAAAAAAAAATAAAAAATAAAAAAAATATTCGGAGATAAGAAAGATGAAGGTTGGTGGACGTAAAAATATGTTAATAATGTTCCGAAAGATTTCATTTTACACTTACATCTCAAGTTGTACTAAAATACATTATAACTATTACTTTGAGTTATTAAACAAAAAAATATTACATTAGCTATCGCGTGTTCACCTCCCATCATGTTGGCAACACTGACTAATAGTGTTACCAACATACAAGCACCGATCCATTTCCGCTTTTACTATTCCAAAGTGACTTCCGGTCGTTTTTAATAGCCCGCTGGAAAGCGTATAAAAGCCTTCATAACAAAAGTAACAATAAATATTTTTTTCTTAATAGAGCAGCTATACTCTAAGTGTGTTCCGCGGAACCCTAGGGTTCCGTGATACCTCTGTCGGGGTTCCGCAAGAATTTAGAAATAAAAAAATCAAAACACCTCTCTCTGGTCGCTCCGCGGCTGTGCGGACTCCGCGGCCGCGCGGAGACAAACGCTATGAATGTTATTTATTTATTTATTTGTATTTGTATAAGCTTGTGTTACATTAGCTGGTACAATATCTTATAAGTTTGGTCTCAACAATTTTATACTTGTACAACGCGTTCGCTCTAAGTTTGCCGGTCTGTGGAATGCGCGTACCCTCCCCCACGTGACAACAAAACTTATAATGTGTCATAGTTTTACCCAAATATCTACCGTACACAATTTTTATTGTTACAATTAAATAAAAAATTTCGAACGTCATACACTCATACCTATCGCCAGCGGCAAACTTAAAACGAGCGGGTAGTATACTTGTAAGCGCTCAGTCTCTTTGATAAAAGCCGCCTCTGAATTAGACGCTATAGTTGTCAACAAGCGACTTTCGTCTCTAACTTCAAAGGATAAAGTCGATATTGTTTACAACGCTATTTTTAAATTTCTGTTTTTATTTTTGCTTTTTGTTTATCAAAGGTGCCGACTCGAGTATTTTCGAGAATATTTGAGATCGAGTCTAGGACTAAGTATAAAAGCGGCGATCGCGCGTTGGCGTCGTCAGTTGATGATTAGCGTTCGGAGCGATAAGTTACTACCTACTTACAAGCTCGCTAGCGAGAAACTAGTGTTCATTGTTTTACTGCCTGCTGTATTCTGTTGTCTCAGTTTTATACATTTCTTCCCTGTAGGTTCTAAATTTAGTCTCTTATACGCAGTAACGATTGTGCATTATTTAAACCCCACTATCCTGACTTGTAACATTATAAATAAAGAAGAATAGAACGTTGGCTTAACGGTGTTAAACGTGTTCCAACAACATCTTCTAATGACGCTGAATGTTCAAAAGCAATGCGCGCGGAGAATTTAGCAATCACCGATCCAGAAGATGATGCCACGAGTGCCACGACGTCAAGCTCGACGGTTTCAAAGACGAAAAAAAGGAAGTATGATGAATCTTATATCAGTTTCGGATTTGTTGATTCCAACGGCTCACCTCTCTGCATGCTCTGTAGTAAACTGCTTCCTAATAGTTCCATGGCACCTGCCAAATTGCGTCGACATTTAGAAACCGTACACCCCGAGACTAAAGACAAGAATAAAGAATTTTTTGTTCGCAAAAAAGATCAGTTATTAGAAAGTCAAAAAAATATGATGCATGTAACACAAACTACCAACGAAAAGGCCACGGAGGCATCATATTTAGTTAGCTATCGCATTGCACAAGCAGGTGAAGCGCACACTATCGCTGAGAAATTAATAAAACCATGTGTATTAGACATAACAAAATGTATGCTTGATGAAAAATCTGCAAAGCATCTTTCTACTGTTCCGCTATCAAACGATACTGTTTCACGACGAATCCATGATCTGGCAAGCTACGTCAAACAAGAACTAGTTACACGTCTACAAAATACACGATTCGCTTTGCAAATGGACGAGTCGACTGATGTCGCTGGTTTGGCTATCCTGCTGGTTATTGTGAGATATCCATATAAAAGTTCTTTTGAAGAAGACATGCTTATGTGTTCATCGCTGCTTACAAACACTACCGGGGAAGAAATTTTTAATAAAATAAATATATTTTTTGAAGAACATAATCTCAGTTGGAACAATTGCATTGACATTTGTACAGATGGGGCCAAGGCGATGACAGGTAAAACAGCAGGAGCAGTGTCACGAATGAAAAATAAAGCGCCTAATTGTAGTTCCAGTCATTGTATTCTGCATAGACAAGCACTTGCGATGAAGCAAATGCCGTCTAATCTAAAATTAGTTATGGATGAAGCGGTAAAAATAATTAATTTTATCAAATCACGACCACTACAATCCCGATTGTTCTCATTATTGTGTGAAGATTATGGCAGCAAACATAAAACACTGCTGCTCCATACAGAAGTGCGATGGCTGTCTCGGGGAAAAACTTTAACAAGGCTATTTGAACTTAGAGCCGAGTTACAAATGTTTCTTTCAGCAGATACTTCTTTTAATTTGAAGGACCGTTTGTATGATAAAACTTGGTTGTTCCGATTGTCTTTTATGGCGGATATCTTTCAAAAACTTAACGAATTAAATTTATCGTTGCAAGGTAAACAGACAACAGTGTTTCAGGCCTATAATAAAATAACTGCTTTTAAAAGAAAGTTAGATTTTTGGATCATTTGCATTGGTAAGAAAGAAATAGAAAGTTTTACGTTACTCAGTGAGTTTGTTAGCGAAAACGACTCAGAAATGTTTGAAGATAATGTGTTTGAAGAATTGGTCCAATATCTCAGTTCGATGCGCGCATCTTTTGAAAAGTATTTTCCCGAAGAACACAATACAAAAATTAAAGTGAACTCCTGGATTCATAATCCTTTTTTACCCAACTTGGAAAAGCCTGAAAACATGTCAAATGAGATATATGAATCTCTTTTAGAAATGTCATCAGACACAAGTATGGAGTCATTGTTCAAAACGACGCCTCTTAATGATTTTTGGTGCAGAATCCAAGATGAATATGCAATGCTTGGCCAAATGGCTCTGGATATTCTTCTCCCGTTCCCAACTACATATTTGTGCGAAACAGGATTCTCTACCTACGCAGCCACGAAAACAAAATATCGCAATAGACTGGACGCCGAAGCTGATATGAGACTCCAACTTTCTTCCATCAAACCTGATATCAAGCAATTGATGAAAAATAAAAAACAGTTTCATACCTCCCACTAGTTAGATTTTTTCTTTTTTAATGTTTTCTATTATTGTCCTTACCAAGTGGTGAAGTAAATAATAATTAGTAACTGATACATTGTACTTTTATTATGCTGATTAATAAAGAATACACTTATAAAAATAATTGTTTTATTGTAGGGTTCCATCAAGTATTTTGCTTCCCAAAAGGGTTCTGTCATTTAAAAAGTTTGAGAACCACTGTAATAGAGTGTGTCAAATTAGGCTTAGAGGCTTTTAAGAGGGCAAAGAAATCATAAAAAGAACTACTTTTAACGGCACATTTTTTAAATTTTCGATACAAGATGACCAATAAACGTATATTCATCTAGCAATAAATGTGAAAGTTTGGATGAATGGATGGATATTTGTTACTCAATTTCAAATTATTAATTCCATATTTTTTTTAAGCGGCGGTAGCCTAATGGCTAAGGTATCGGTCTCGCAATCGTGAGGTCGTGGGTTCAAATCCTGGCCATTATACTACCGACGTGAACCCACTCCTAACACAAGCCATAGAGCTTAGCTGGAGGGGTTAACAGGATTGCTTGTAATGTGGGACCACTATCCCACATTGCTAGTTATCTTGTTTTTAGAAAAAAAAAAACATATACAGAAGATAACAAGATATAATAATTATTACATATATTTACTTAAATTTCTAGCTTAATACTTATGTCTGAACTAGGAAAACCTGTGTTTCAGGCGAAGAGTGCATAAAAACAACGATAATTATATTTTATAACATTTAAAAGTAAAAATTAACTATGAGTGAGTTACGTATATAGAATACTCAATTACCCCAGAACATAGCTAAATGAAACTTAGCACAGAGATACATTAATGTGGGGAATCTGGAATAGCACATAGGCAACTTTTTATTCCAGAAAAAACGTACGGTTCCCATAGGATACATTTTCACTCGTTGCGTGTGCGCAACAGTGATAGATTTTTCCACTTTCGATAAAGGGCATGGAATTAATAAAAAAAAAATGTAAACCAACCATAAAAACAGTTCGATTTTATAGCCATTTCTCCTTGCAAAATACATTGCAATTAAACTATTAATGTTAGCACTACGTACCTATCCCCTCTATATTATTGCAGATGTGAAATTAAACAATATATATAATAACTAGCTGACCCGCGCAATATCGTCTGCGTAAATTTTCCCCGTTTTTACAACATTTTTCATTGCTGCTCCGCTCCTATTAGTTGTAGCGTGATGTTATATAGCCTAAATCGCCTTCCTCGATAAATGAGCTATCCGACAGTAAACAGTTTTTTTAAATTCGGACCAGTAGCTTCTGAGATTACAGCCTTCAAACAAAAAAACGAAACTCTTCGACTTTATAATATTATTATAGATTAAAAAATTAAAAACTATAAAAAGCTATAAATACCGACACTCAAATCAGTTTTTTAAACGAATACATTAACTAGGTATAAATCAAAATCAAAATCAAAATTCTTTATTCACTTAGGATGCAAAACAACTCTTGTGACACGTCGGGATTCTACATGTATACATGTAATGCCAAGTTCGCAAACAATAGGTAAAGCCGGAGAAAAGAACCTGGCAATAAAAACTCACGGCCACTCTTTTCATTATTTTATTCTATAAAGTGCATCTATTCCGTAAAACGACTACGTAGGTAATGGCTGTCTAATATGTTTGAGTCGGTTGCTACGATAGTAGCGCCACCTATCATGTTTCAACCACCAATTGATAAGCTGTCATCGTTTGTTTGTTTACATTTAGTCTAAACACAAAACGAATAGAACATATTTAAGATTTATCCCCGTATATACTTCGAGTCTATTTAACCTAAATTATGACTCACACTATCTCACTACTGAGCGAAGTTTTAGAAAGAAAACGAACAAAAAGTAGCAGATTGTAATATCTGATGCATTCTCTGTCAACTTCTCTAAAAAGAGCTCTGTTAATGGGAGATACTATAGAATTATTACGTTGTCTCTCATTAAGTGAGGGAACTATATCAACAAAAGAAATATTCACGATTCTGAGCCTTATGATATAAATTAGGTACCTACATGGTATTTGATTCATTTATAACTTAACTGTATCTATGTAACGATAATCCGTAAATTGCACTTCAGAATTAATTAAACACAACAACTGCAACAATCTACGTAAGAAATTTGAAACAAGCATCATTAAAAACTGAAAACCTCTTAATAATGAGAAGGAAAAAATCTACATAAAATGACTTCCTAATGACACACGAAGCACCATTGACCTCGGTGCGGGATTATACCGACACAAATCCTATAAGAACATGGATGACATCAACAATCGCTACCCCCTATTTAAACGTTGAATGCGCTTCCCCGTCGGAGCTCTGTTGCACGTGCAACACTCAAGGTCCCACAACCCTTTACACATCCTCTCATGCTTGCAATTAAAACGAAAAACCGAGCGAAACAACGCCATACACGCTCAATGAGCATGAAAGAGACAGCACGCCTCATTTACCCAAGTACTTTTATTTCCACTTGCACTTGAGAGGTCGTCGGCCAATCAACGGTCGTGCCGCGCTCGCCTCGCATTGGTCCGTTTAAATAGAGAATATTTTTTCAAAAATGGAACAAAAGCCGGAGGGTAGGTAATAGCGAGTTTTGTTTTATTCGAGTGGCATTTCGCATTTGAATGGAGGAGGCCGTTCGGAGCGGACGTCTCGACTTTTAATTACCTTATATTTTTGCTATTGTTACTTGGAGGGTACTCTAGGATAAGCAGCTTTTCATTTTACGACACGATGATGTTCAACATTGTTATTTTATTACACGGAACTCGTTTAGTAGATACTTGAGTTGGGAGGCTTATTTCTAAACAAGCAAATTAGCTATGTTTATTTCTTTGTAACCACTATCCTGTGTTTGTCAGGAACTGTCGTTACTCAAGTGTTTTCAGACAACGTACGGGATACATTTCAGTTCTATATATAAGTACGCGTACAGTTACAACAGGGATATGATAGGCAGTATCTGTATATTTTTATTGTATGTATATGAATCATATTAGCAGGCAAAAGTGTTCAGAACTGAAACATATGCTTAATGGAATTATTTTAAAGCATGATGTCGGATGTGGCGTGTGGTTTGCATAATATCAGCGAATTTTGATAATTTCATTTTATTTGCTATTTTTTGTAAATTTAATTTTCTTTTAACGACTCAAGCCACAGGTTGTTATAATTTTAATCTTGAGTTCATGAATCTACTACTACAGTACATAATTTGCGCGACAATAGTTGATATACCTTACTTACCTATTTTATTGGGCGACGTTTCGACTGTATTGCAACGCCCGTGGTCATGGGTAGACTTCTTTAGGTCGTTTGCGTTATTGTACTTTTACCAATTCGCGATCTCATGACCATTTAAAAAATAAAAATATAAAAGAGGCTATGTTTAGCCAAATTATACGACGAAGATGACGTACATGTGTCTTCGTAAACTATCCTTTACTAGCCTAAAGTGCAAGTAATTGTTTCACATTTTCCTGAACCCATCTAGTAAATGTGCTTTTGCCTTTAATGGTGTTTAAATGTGTGTAAAACTTTCGGTTTCTTCAGACAGACTCATGTTTTCTAAAGTGCCTATTTACCTTCTTAGAAAGACGTACATGTCCTTTCACAATGACTCATTTTCTGGAAATATTCCAGCCTTCACTTAAGATGGTTTATTTAATAGAGCCGCATTAATATAGAACATACCATGTTCAGTTCTGAACACCATAAGAAATCTGCCGTCATAGACTCTTTAGATTTTAAGAATATTGTGAGTCCGAGAATTTAACACGTGAAACACAAAAAAATATGTCGATTATTGTACAGAATCCTAAAAAATACAAGCGTTGATTAACACCAATTCTCATCATAAATTTAGTCAAGGGATCAATATATCAATAATAACACGAACTTATTTTATTTTCAGGAACCTAGCAGCTCCCACCCCTCAGACCCAGATTGGGAACACATCGCTGGAGACCTTCACGGCGCTACACAAAGAGAACTGCCACAGGCTGGAGTACTTGGTCGAGCGGCAGAAACAGCTCTGCATGCTCTCTGACACTATGATTAAGGTAAGATACAAATAAACAAACTGATTTGACTGACTTGACGGTCAGGACTGACTGTAGAATCACACGCGTCAGTGAATTCACACGCGTGTCACGCAGTCCGAGAAGCAGTTCGGAAAGCAGCACGACAAGTAGCATTACACAGGCCAAATAGGCGTTGAATATCACTTTGAATGGAAGCATGTAAAAGCAACATGAGACTGATTTAACTTAACTACTGACCTCTCTATTACTAGTAGATTTGATTCGTACTTATAGAAAGCGCCTTTTTAGTGAACCTTGTGTTGAACCCCGCACAAAGTGATAGCAATTTCAAATGCCGAATAAAAGGATTCACAGGACGGCATTTTGTCACTTATAACAACAGACCGTTGTTGTTGTTGTTGTTACTAAGTCCTTGTTGAACAAGTAAAGACTTCCATTAATAAAGTAAATTTTCTGTCCGTAATGTCAAAATCAAATGGAAGGTTTTTGTTGTTGGCGACAGCCTGCCCACCGTACTTGTAGTATACCTAGAGGTCAGCGAACTTGACTGTTAGGACTATGACTGTTATGTCAAATCATTCCCTATTAATAAAACGTCAAAACATAGATTATGAAATGACTTTTTTTTTCTTGTTAATCAAAAAGCTAGCAGTTGTTTGCTTTATCACATATTATTTGGTATTAAAATGTCACAAATGGGCATTCTTGCAATGTCTTAACAGCGTGATATAAATGTCCAAAAGCGCGTTTTTTTACTGTTTTAAATACGGTAAATTTAATTAACCTGACTGCAAACTAATTAACTTTCGTTGTACTTGCTCAAAAGTCAAAGTATTTTTTTGGTGTAGAGAGTTTAATGTCACAAAGCGCAATGGAGTTAAAAATAAAAACTAAATAAAACCATTGAAACTAAATTCAAAGGACCGCTTAAAGACAGATGGAACAAACAGCTCTTAAGGACAATCGTAAAAGCGCATCGCGAAAATAAGGACTCGGTTTTACTTGTGCGAGCGTGCGTCACCATGTATGGAATTTAGTTTAGCTAATGTCATTTCAAACCAAAATATGCCCTGAAAAGTTATTATTTTAGGTTCTTCTATATTTTTAATCTTTTCAATTGCTAAATTAAAAAAGTATACGCCTAATGATAATGAGTATTTATATGCCCATGATACTTAGTGCATATACCTAATTTAATGGAAATCTGAGTACCCTTAAATATTACTAATACATTATTTGAAGCATTTGTTTATCAATTAAAAATAGTATGGCTTAAAGAATATGCCATAATAATGCAATTGGATTTTGCACCAGGACAGGTAAACATCATTCGCTACTGACATTTGCCAAAATGAAAAACGATGGCATATTGAAACAATTGTCATTTTTACCATGAGGAAAGTAATATAAAATGCCTTTCTGTTTATCTATACTTATCTATATTTATACCTAATATTATAAAGACGTAGAGTTTGTGAGGATGTAGTTGGTAATCTCTGGATCTACTGAGCCGATTTTGAAAATTATTTTACCAATAGACAGCCACGTTATTTGTGAGTGTCACAGGGCCAATGAAATGGGAACGGGCCAGCTAGTTTATTACTTTTGTTTTCTTTGCCACACACGTAGTGTAGTGACAAATACATATTCCTCCTTCATCATCATCATCATCATCATCAGCCTATCGCAGTCCACTGCTGGACATAGGCCTCTCCAATTGCACGCCACTTTGTTCTATCTTCGGCTTCTCGCATCCAGCTCCTGCCAGCTGTTTTTCGTAAATCATCACTCCACCTGGCCTGAGGGCGTCCTACACTATTCCTCCTTGCTCGCGTAAATTAATGTTCGCTTTAATCCCTAAGTATACCATTAAGGACAGTTTTATTTTTGTTAATAAAACATGCAATTACTTTGCAATTTCCTTTGATTACATCGTAAATGTGATCTTAACGATTTCTGAGTTAATTGAGATCGTTGTTGATAAGCATGTTATTTAATTGCTAAGTTATATACTTATATTTTGAAGTAAAAAATCGATTGCGAAAATAATTAACCTTATTTTATATATTTTATTTTTGGTAATTGGTATGGTTTAAGAGACACCACCCCACAGTGTTTTAAAAAGCCCTTAAATCGGATTTATAGGGTCTTCTATTTAAATACTAGAGTAAAACAGCCGTGTGCTCTTTATTCTTAGTTTATGATAAAAAAAAAAATAGTTTATATAATTTTGGGTCACATGTGTTGTGAATTGTGAGAGAATAGAAAGCCAGGGCCTGTTCCAGCCATTTCAGCGGCTCGGGGTAAAATAATATGCCGCCCTTCATACAACCACACTTTACAAAAAAATAAAAGACGTGTGGCACTCGGGGACTGCCGCGGTAAAGCTATTGCATAGCATTTTTATCAACTGAAGCAATTAAAAAAAAAAAAAAAATATATTTAAAAAAAAGTTTTTTTTAAATTTTTTTTTTTAGTTTTTAAAAAAGTTTTTTTTTTTTAATTAAAAAAATATCATTAAAATTTCTGCTATTCATTGATAGATGGCAAAAGTAAAAAATATCACCGCTGTGCCCGTCGGAGTGGGGAGCGTGAGGTTTTTTCGTTACGGAATTTCTGGATTCGGTCCCCGCGCTCAAGGCCCGCGATAGAAGCTATGCAATAGCTTAAAAACACGTTTTTTTTCTTCTCTAGTGTGGTAGGATGTCTATAGTAATGTAAATATAAATTAGCTTAAAAATGGACTCATTTTAGCACTGGCTTAAACCTTGCTGGTTTTTAGTTGCTATAATTAAGTTAAAATGTTTAACATTGTATTTAATCGATAAAAGATGGGATGTTATATACAGTGGGATGTTACGGAGGTTGTTTTGTCGAAACCGAATTTGGAGTCGGAGTTTTAAAATTTAGTTTGTCTGAGTCGAAATCGGAGTCGGAGGTGGTTGGAGAAACAAACATGTTGAAATAAGAAAGTTAAAAAAAAAATAGTCCAGTGAAACATTATTCAGTCATATTAAATGTGTGAAGGAAGAAATCGCTTGGACAGGACTCGAACCCGCAATCATAGGGAATCTGTGAGAGTTTTTTTCCATCATACCTTTATTAACTACCTATGTATAAATTAGCTTGAACGAGCGGCCGCCGCACGCTAGGTACCTCCGATTAAAACGTCCGATTTGAAAGTATCGGAGCCAAAATCGGAGTCGAAGGTTTAAATCAAACGAAAGTTTCAACCTTTCGGAGTCGGAGACGAAGCTCCGTGACATATCTAAGTTGGAGCGCAAGATCAAATTCGTCACATCATTTAACCCGAAACCGCCCAAGTACTCGCGACGGTTAGGGGGGATTTTGAAAATTTTAATAATATTTTTGATGTGATGCAAATCATTTTGGTAAAATATTTCTTTTGTTGAGGTGACTTCGATGATAATTAAAGCTAAGCCCTAATATCCATATATGCCACGGAGCATGTTTCCAATATGTTTTACACAGAAGTTATATTGTCCTGTTATAGATCAGGCCCTGATTGAAGCTAAGCCCTAATATCCATAGATGCCACAGAGCATTGTGGAGCATGTTTCCAATATGTTGTACACATAAGTTATATTGGAACATATTCTATCTTAATATAAACCCGACTTCCATGCGAACGAAGTCTCTACCTAAAAGTCCGTGTTATATCAAAATAAAACACGTGGCGCCATCTGTGAAATCTTTATAACAACATTTTTATTTAAATAAAAGTTTATTTTTAAGCTTTAATACTTACACAATTAGTACTTAATTTTATAGACAAATTTTATTTACATCTTTACTCCTTAATCAACAATACAAGACAATAGACAATTCTGTGTTACGTTACAAACTCGCTTATATATATTTTGTCATTGGCAAAAACTATTAAAAATTCAAATAGAGTCCGTCAATATGGACAATTTTGAAATGACTATGGTATCTAAGTATAATTTTGAATTGTGTGAGTGAACTTTACAACATTTTAGGGAATATTATTTTTTTCTATCACTAGATGGCGCTGTGCAGTAGCGTTAAATAGCGCTATGGTTTCGTTACGAACTCGATAATTTAATCTGTTGTCGACGAACAACTAACCAAATATAAAATATAAAGTGTCTCATAGAAAATTTTGACTTGTAGATTGTTATAAATAATATAATAAAATAATTGTATAGCCTTGCCTGCAATAAACCGTTCATGGAATACGATTGCCATGCTTTGAAGTTTTGAAATTGCAAAAAAAAAATACAACCATAGACACTTTTCAATTTGCTAGCTCGTATATAATATAAATCATTTTTTTTTAAACATCTCTCTGGTTATTAGATGGGTAGAAGTCGATATTCCACTTCTTCCCTACTCTATGATTAGGTATAGGTAATTTACATTTTATCCCTAACTATAAAATTATTATATACTACGGGTCTTAATCGTGTGAATAATTTAAAGTAAAATACCTTGTTTATTGCTCGAAGTTTCGACCGTATTGCAACGGCCGTGGTCACGTGTATATCATTTTATAATGTGTACAAATCGTGAATGTTTATCAACATTTATTTTTAATTATTTGTATCAATTTTAATTCGTTCGTTAAATTTAATTGTTCTGAAAATTCTAATGTATTCAGTGACTTTTGCAGTACATTTAATGATCGTAGTTGTTTCCCATATAAAAATTGTTAAGACTGCTAATCTTATCAGGGACTAGCCAACTGCACAGAAGATATTACATATCAACCCATATGATGGCCCACTGCTGGGCACGGGTCTCCCCAGTAGAACCTACTGGTATGTAGATCCTGGGGGTAATTGCCATAATCGCCACGCTTGGCAAGCGGGTTGGCGATCGCAGTAAGGCTTTAAGTACGCAGAGGACGCTGCTGCCCGTCCTCCGGGGTGAAATCCCTTAGTCGCCTTGACGACACCCACGGGAAGAGATGGGGTGGTACTATTCTTAAGCCGGCACCACACGGCACAGAAGATATTATAGGCCATAAATAGCCTAAAGGTAGCCTAATGGCTAAGGCATCGGTCTCGCAATCCTGAGGTCGTGGGTTCGAATCCTGGCAATCATACTACCGACGTGAGCCCACTCCTAACACAAGCCATAGAGCTTAGCTGGAGGGGTTAACAGGATTGCTAGTTATGTGGGACGACAATCCCACATTGCTAGTTATCCTTTTTTTTAAGAAAAAAAAAAAGCTTTTCATACGGTACGGCGTATAAAATGAATAAACTGAAAACTGTAAAAAATCCACTTCTCAATAGGTACTTCAAGCTCAACATATTTTTAGCATCCAGATTCATAATTAGCACTTTAGTTAATGATGGAAAGCTTTTGACATGTTTTCATTTCTACAGTATCAAATATTCTTTTTATCCGGTTTTTAATATGGATTTCAATTACAAAAATATATAATTAATTTGATTGCCATTTGTCCCGTTCGCCATTCGTCCCTTTCGCTTTTCGTGCCGTTAGCCGTAGATGACGTTGGGACGAATAGCGAATGGGACGAATAGCGAATAGGACGAATAACGAATGGCACGAATGACGAATGGGACCAATAGCGAATGGGACGAATAGCAAAGGGACCTAACGCGTCTACGTGACGAATCGCGAACGTGGCCAAACACGTCAAAAGGATGTGTTTTAGGCGTAAGTAGGAATGTTTGCTTTTGGTATGATCTACAGTCTAAATGGTTTTGGTATCTTTTAGTCTAATTATGAGATCCGTGACTCAGTGGCAACCGAACAGATCGAGATATTAGCGAGGTTAAGCAACGTTGCCACTGTTGCTTTATAGATGGGTGACCGCTGGAACAGGTTAGGAGATGATTATTTATTATTAATTGTGAAAGTAAAAATAATAAAAAAATGGCACTTTTGCGCTACTAAACTTTTTTGACATTTTAAGACTTCGTATTTGTAACAGGGTTTTGTTATAAATTAGCAACAATTAAGTATACGGGGATTAAATGTATGTGACCTAAGCTGCATAGGTACAGAGACTAGTCATTCATATTATTTAGGTATGGCAGGGGAGACATGGATCCCCCATGGACATGGACCCATCTGGTAACCAAATGAGACATATTTTTTATCAAATTTTATTGATTTATAAACACGACTATGAACACTTTTCGATAGACAAGCTATGACATAGGCGTGTTTATAAATCAATAAAAAAATATACAAAGAAGAAGGTGTAGATGGGTGAAGGTTTATATTTAGCGTCTCTTAACCTATTAGGTCAAGTCGACCACCCAACGAATAAAAATATAATAACATTGTACCAAATATACCCGAATTCAGTAAATTTTCAAGAACTTGTCCTTTTATTCCCAATTTAAAATCTGTCAATGTATCTGCAATAAAACTAAGAACCGTTTTGAAGAACATTTTAACATGTTTTTACTGTTCGTACTATACCCGTGTTCATCGTGATTTGAATTTTTATAGCGTTTTGATGTGAATAACTTTTTTGACATTGTAAAAGGATCAAAATTTAAATCGTGAGAAAGTATGAAGTAGGTCAATCGTTTTGGTTTTGGATGCTAAAAACCTTCGCTGAATGTAAAGTAAATAATAGTTATAAAGACCAAAGTCAGGTCAAGCTAATTCACATTATAAAATTATATATACTACGGGTCTTAACCGCGTGAATAATTTAACGTAAAATACCTTGTTTATTGCCCGACGTTTCGACCGTATTGCAACGGCCATCGTCACGGGTAGACTGGTACAGTTCAGCGTCGCCTCCGTGAAGCGCGGGTTTCGGAAACTACCCTCGTTTGATTTTTATCACTCACTATTACGGAAGTGTCGGTACTTGGACACACAACACTAAGAACATCTACACTCTGGCGTGTAATGTTCGTTCGGCGGTGTATACACTTGCGACGCTGTGCTGGACCAGTCTACCCGTGACCACGGCCGTTGCAATATGGACGAAACGTCGGGTAATAAACATAGTATTATACCTTAAATTATTCACGCGATTAAGACCCGTAGTATATATAATTTTATAATGTGTACAAATCGCGAAAGTTTATCAACATTTAAAGCTTATTTACTTTGGAATCTCCTTTTGATTAACTTTAATCATACTATCTTATCTTATACCTTTAAACGAGCAATTCTTGTATATATATATATCTATTTATATATAATCTGAATCTCGGCAACGGCTCCAGCGATTTTCTTAAAATTTTGTATGCAGGGTGTTTCGGGGGCGAAAAATCGATCTAGCTAGGTTTCATTTTTAAAAAACGTCGTTCTATCTGTATTTTCAGGCAATGAAAAACTGCTACAATATCATTAGAATACGAAGGTAAATTTCGCCGCGATTTCCATTGTTTCAATAGCTTGGGTGGGAAACGGGCGATCCACAAAGCAGATGACCCCGGTTCGAATCCGAATGAAATATATGCTTTTTTATTTTATGATATTTTTTTACCTTTTTTATTTTAACTTTGGATTTTTGTTTTTTGATTTGTGCTTTATTATTTCATATTTTTTTATTATTAAGTCGGTCAGATCGAAAAATAATATTCATATCTCATAAGTATGTAATGCGTGTCTAAATATTATTTCCAAAATACACGATTAACCAAAAAAAAGGACTAGAGCATGTCGTACCATGCTCAGTGTAGGGTTCCGCAGCCGTTGACGTAAATAATTCGATTTGAATATTTGCACCAGCTGAAGAGCGTTATGTTTATGGCACTTACGCCCTTTTCTTGTATGTCCGATAATGTCGAAAATAATTATTTTAGTTTAAAGTATTTATTAAGCGCTACCTTTATGATTTTTAATACAATTATTGCATTTTTTAATCAAGTGATTGGCAAAAAATGCCTATAAAATTTATATTATTTTTTGGTCACACAGTTCAAAAGATAAGGGGAGGGGACACAATTTATGTAACTTTCGGGGCAATTATTTCCAATAATATTCACTCAATCAAAACGGTTATTTAAAACCTTACATGTTTTTTAAAGGCCTGTCGAATGATGCCACACAGTGATTTTTGCTGTTTTTTTTTTCAGCTTTTGTTAAATGTATGGAATGCCTAAAAATATTTATTTTTATTATTTAGCTATCAAACTAAGTAGCGGCTACTACAAGACGCCTTTTCACCAAATTTCATCAATATATGCATTGTGTAGTCTTTGAGTAAAATGCCTGTGACATACGGACGGACGAACAGACTATACTATAAGCGTTCAGTTTTTGCCATTTTGGCTACGGAACCCTGAAACTACCGAGCAAAGCTCGGTCATCCAGGTACTTGGTAATAATACATGCAGAATTTGGTTTTGGGTTTTGCATGATTTAACTAAGTCCGGTCAATGACATAAAAGCCGGTCAAGAGCATTATCAGACTATGCTCACTCTGTAGCCGTTACTGCAAATAAATGCACTAAATATATAAAATCAATAAAAATACGATTTGAAAAAAACTAATTGAACACGCAATCAACCTATTTTTTTTGAGGGCGGGGCCGGTACTAAGTATCAAATTTAAAAACGGGAGAATCCGCAATGTCGTCAAACACAAAAAGTTCAATCATGTTTGTCAGAATTTTAGCACAAATCTTACAAGTACTGGTACTTGAAAGATTTGTACTAAAATTCTGATAGTTAGTACCTACTGTTGATTTCTTATACATGTACTATTTGACCAAGGTTTTGAGATGTTTTTTCTTGAAAATGTAAGCCAGGCCGTCAAATTTACACGTTTTCGTTCATATCTACCATAATACTGAACCGATTTTGAAAAAACTTGTACTGTTCCCTAAGTTGAAATAAATATGTAAATAATAAAAAAGAGTGGTCACAATGCGATCTCTTAATTTACTTCATATTTCAATTGCGATTTCATAATTCTGTTGAGAAGCCCTAACCGATCATATAAGAAAATCATGCAATTTCATCAATATTACATATCCATGTATCGAATAGATAACATATTTTTTTGAAGTCTTTTAAAAATGCACTAGCAAAACAGCGGCTTATACAAGACACCCATACTCCCCCCTCCCTATCGTGTAGTTTTTGACTAAAATGCCTGTGACATACGGATACACAGACTAACGGAGGGTTCTGTTTATGTAATTAATGAAAAGCAACGTTTTGACTGACTGAGTTTAATTTAAATGAATACTAATTACATCATCATTGTCTTAGCCGGATTCCCCATTTTTGAAGTTCGTATCATTTTGACTTCATCCGTTATATCAAAATTTGCTTCATAACGTGTAATTAACACTATGATAACCACCTTCTGTATTACAACTTCCAGGTTCTACAAACGGGCGCCGAGCAAGCGGTGGAGGAGTGTCAGCATCAGTTTCGACACAGCCGATGGAACTGCAGTACTGTTGAGAACTCCACAGACATATTCGGCGGTGTGCTCAAATTTAGTACGTATACTGTAAAAAACGCATTCGTGTACCAGTCGTCCTCCAATCTCTTTCTCTAATCATTAGAGAGAGAGAGAGAGAGAGAGAAAAATCTAATCGGTCGATATAGATTATTCACTCCTGATGCAACCCTGACGCTGACTACGATCAGACATGAGGGACCGACTTCAGAGCGGCTGTAAATCTACTGCATGACCATATGCTGCTGTCACCAGCAGGCTACAAGATATATTGACCAAGACTAAGAGAGAATATTATTTACAAAGGTGTAAACTCGCCAGTTAATTTTATACTTAGTATTTTGTACCTGAATGTAATTGTATCAGCCATGGAGTCGTTTAATACGTAAAGGATGTTATAGGGTTCATGTGCGGATGAAATGCCTACATTAATGGTAATCCATCTCGTCTTGATAATAAATGCAAATTGAAAAGTGATGATGTAATGATGATAGGTGTGTCTGCAAAATATAATTTTTAAAATTGCTATGAGTTTCGTGTTATGTAGTTAGTAATTACTATGTTCTAGAATCTTTCGCTGTCAATGACGACTTTGATAGTTCGGATCTTAATAGTAGACGAAATGTAGTAAATTATTCTGCACTCTTTAATTGCCAAAAATAATGTACCAAGGTATTGAAAGCTATAAATATTGAATAAGTGCTCTATACAGCTGCAACGTATTGAACGTCAGCTCACATCCACCTCTAATCTAGGTATGTAGTGTTAAGTCCATATATGGTTATTCTTTCACGAGTACCCGTTTCGATACTTCAGTTATCCCTTACATTTACATTGTTTATTTTATGAATCGTGTGAAAGATGTTCTGTTGAATGGTTTTGGAAATGTTCGAAGATATTTTAAACTAAGGTAGGTGCGCCTAATAAGAGCCGGTTCCTAATAAGGTCCATATATTCAAACTTCGCTCACCTAATGCTAAAATCTAAACAGTTGTCGTGTGAATCCTAAAAAGTGTATCAACATTCATTGCTTTCGCGCCAGCCATTTTGACAATACTCTGCAGGGAGTAGACTTGACTCAATTTATGAAAAATAGTTATTAAATTTTGGTTGGTTTCAGTAATAAAGGTCAGTGATTCTGAAATAATTTGACTATTATAATGATAATAAATACCTTCTGAACATAGATTGATAAGGTACATAATTTATCGAAATTATTGTATTTTAACTTAATTTTATTTAGTTTTCTCGGGACATATAGAAATGCCTCACAAGGTCCACTGCGTTGTCACCTAATAAGTTCTGGACCTTATCAAGTACACGTAATTTTAAAAAGGCATGAATGTTTACTTAATTAAATGATTTTTAAAGTGTGAATAAGCAGCTGTTTTTGCAACGGTTTTATTTATTAATGGATACATTGCAAAGAAGTAAACGTGGCTCAGGATGGTTTGAAAATTATTCATAGAATAATTCTAATTTTAATGAGTGTTATTTTTAAACACATAACAAGGACCATATACTATGACTAAAAATACCTAATAGGGTCCAAGGACTAAGACTAAAAAAATACTACTTAGTTAGGTACATTTTATGATTTTCATTTATTAGAGTAAATAAAAATCATAATAGAAGCTCAGTTTATTTGATTTATAACTAGGAAACAGAGTAATTATACAGATTATACATTTTAGCCGACTTTATAAGGACCACGACTCGAATGGTATGAAGATTCAGTTTAAATATTTTTATGTTTATATAAAAATAAAAGGGAGGGAAGACTAACGTAATAGTAGTTTAGCGCTACTGCGATCTAAAGGTAATATTGTTTTGGCATCAAATGCATAAAAACATTTAGTTTAAAAATGGATCTTATTTAGAGCCCTGGTCCTTATAAGGGCCATCAACAAGCTTTTATAAAACTTTTTGTGAATAACTGGTCATTAATGCAAAATTTTTGTATAATATTTTCGGTTCAAATAAAAACAGTTCATTTGCTCATGATAAAACACTTTCCAAAATAGATTTATAATGATTTCCAAAAACCCTGCCATTATTAGATGCACTTTTCTTGTATAGGTTCTTGAGGTATAAGTTTGTGATTTTGTCGAGTTTAACTTCTTTGGTAGGTATATTGTATACATTTTGTGAGCTAGTGTTGGGCCTACACACAATAGTAAATCACTTGAGAAAATGCTAAAATCTAAACAGTTGTCGTGTGAATCCTAAAAAGTGTATCAACATTCATTGCTTTCGCGCCAGCCATTTTGACAATACTCTGCAGGGAGTAGACTTGACTCAATTTATGAAAAATAGTTATTAAATTTTGGTTGGTTTCAGTAATAAAGGTCAGTGATTCTGAAATAATTTGACTATTATAATGATAATAAATACCTTCTGAACATAGATTGATAAGGTACATAATTTATCGAAATTATTGTATTTTAACTTAATTTTATTTAGTTTTCTCGGGACATATAGAAATGCCTCACAAGGTCCACTGCGTTGTCACCTAATAAGTTCTGGACCTTATCAAGTACACGTAATTTTAAAAAGGCATGAATGTTTACTTAATTAAATGATTTTTAAAGTGTGAATAAGCAGCTGTTTTTGCAACGGTTTTATTTATTAATGGATACATTGCAAAGAAGTAAACGTGGCTCAGGATGGTTTGAAAATTATTCATAGAATAATTCTAATTTTAATGAGTGTTATTTTTAAACACATAACAAGGACCATATACTATGACTAAAAATACCTAATAGGGTCCAAGGACTAAGACTAAAAAAATACTACTTAGTTAGGTACATTTTATGATTTTCATTTATTAGAGTAAATAAAAATCATAATAGAAGCTCAGTTTATTTGATTTATAACTAGGAAACAGAGTAATTATACAGATTATACATTTTAGCCGACTTTATAAGGACCACGACTCGAATGGTATGAAGATTCAGTTTAAATATTTTTATGTTTATATAAAAATAAAAGGGAGGGAAGACTAACGTAATAGTAGTTTAGCGCTACTGCGATCTAAAGGTAATATTGTTTTGGCATCAAATGCATAAAAACATTTAGTTTAAAAATGGATCTTATTTAGAGCCCTGGTCCTTATAAGGGCCATCAACAAGCTTTTATAAAACTTTTTGTGAATAACTGGTCATTAATGCAAAATTTTTGTATAATATTTTCGGTTCAAATAAAAACAGTTCATTTGCTCATGATAAAACACTTTCCAAAATAGATTTATAATGATTTCCAAAAACCCTGCCATTATTAGATGCACTTTTCTTGTATAGGTTCTTGAGGTATAAGTTTGTGATTTTGTCGAGTTTAACTTCTTTGGTAGGTATATTGTATACATTTTGTGAGCTAGTGTTGGGCCTACACACAATAGTAAATCACTTGAGAAAATTCGTTATTGTAATTGCTATATTTAGCAATTCATCATCAAGACTATCTTTTACGTGTGAATTTCAACATATTTTTTAAATGTCTAGTATTTTTACACAATCTCATTTCTTATCTACATCAGCTGTTGTAGTATAATTAGCCTTGTTATCTCAAACTAGTTTATTAAAATATCTTATCATATGCATCCTGCAGCTTTAAACCAATTAATAAACAATTTATCATTCTAATCAACACGAATTCATATTAAATGACGCGTTCATCCGTTTCTGAACAAAATCAAAGAGTGTATACAAGTTCACTTCAAGACTCATTTCATAGAACTTCATTTTGGACGTAAAATGTTTATTTTCATATGTCGATTAGTGAGATCTCATGTGTGTCTTGTTGACGGAGTAGCTCAGTTTGTTTACCGTAAACTAGTAACAACGTAACCAGTCATGTGGACCTCCCACCCCTCTCCCTCTTTTTAAGATTTTCAAAGGTTAAGTTGGATTTATATGAATTGAAAGAGATCTATATTGTTGGTTTTTGGACAGAGAGCGGTGCAGGTCAACGGACCTATAAACTGATTTTTGGTTTTGGTTCAGTATTGAATGAATTTGGCATTATTTTTTAATTTTAGCCAAGATTTGTATGCTTGTCTCATTTTATTAAATTACTTTAATTACTGTCAAAAGTATTAGGCCCAGTCTGTCCAAAGAAAAGTCGTCATTATTTTACTTATCTTTTTAACGTTCTGCTGGTGCAGCTTAAGCTATTTTCTTTAGAAAATGGTCGTAATTGATCTTGGTCTCAGTTCAGATATTCTTTGGTTTTAAGATGGAATGTCCTACAACCAATGACAATCTGCACAGTCATTAACGTTCAACCGTTTCACCGGTTTCGTGATAAGATAAATTTTATAAAGTGTATGGACGTTTACTTGAGTTTTGATTCCGTATAAGTTTGATCAGCTACGAGTACCTACTGCTCATTTCATTGTATTAAAGGTAAACTTATTTGTTTGGATCTCAATCAAAAAATAAACATGCATAACAGTATTGAGTCGTATCTGTCGTATGTCATCTTGAATGAACACAGGGCAGCACAGGCAAATTTTCAATTTAACAATATTGAAAAGAACTGTATTAACATAAATACGTAATCATTTCCAGAATCCCGTGAATCAGCATTTGTACACGCTCTTTCGGCGGCTGCGCTGGCGCACGCGGTCGCTCGCGCCTGCAGCCGAGGCGAGCTCAACGAGTGTTCCTGCGACTCACGCGTCAGAAAACGTACACCTAGACACTGGCAATGGGGAGGATGTTCTGAGGTTATTTTAATTATCTTTGGTTGAATTTACGTTGATACGAATACCCGTACTTTAGTAATAAAATAAAATTGAAACAATACAATCGATTGAATAGTAAGTATCTGATTTAGGGCACCTACATATTTATATTTTGTAGTAGGATATATTTTTTGATAATTTAAGCAGCCGGCGCGCGGCGGTAGCCTAATGGTTAAAATTGCGTATGAGCAAAGAGAGGTCGCTGGTTTGAATCTCACACATTATGCTACCGACGTGAACCTCTTCTAACACAAAAAAATTAGCGCAGCTGAACAATGTGCGACCTAAATTGCTAGTTATTTAAAAAAGGAATGAAAAAAACTTATTTAAATGTAATAAATAATATTTACTTAAAGTTATTTTTAAAGAGATTATTTATTTTAATGATTACGTAATATACCCAATGGTCATTTTAATAATCTGGTACAAATGATGGCTATATGCGCCTATAAGAAATATTTTCAATATCTCTCTAAGCCCAAACATTAAACTGTTTACAGGATATTAGATATGGAGAGATGTTCAGCAAAGATTTTTCCGATTCCAAAGAAGACAAGAATAATGATGAAGGGCTTGTGAATCTTCACAACAATGAAGCTGGCCGAAGGGTAAGAAAAAATATATTTGTATATATTATAATTGTTTTTTTATTGGTGTCGTCAAGGCGACTAAGGGATTTCACACCGGAGGACGGGCAGCAGCGTCCTCTGCATACTTAAAGCCTTACTGCGATCACCAACCCGCTCGCCAAGCGTGGTGATTATGGCAATTACCCCCAGGATCTACATACTAGTAGGTTCTACTGGGGAGACCCGTGCCCAGCAGTGGGCCATCATATGGGTTGATATGTATAATTGTAATTCAGCTCTTGGTAGGCTCTATAGAATGACATACTCTAGAGATAACACCCGATCCGAAATTCAATATCCACCTTTGTATCTGGTGGCGTAAAAAGAACCTTCTGTAACTAATTGAGAAGTCCTGCACTATCTGATTAAAAAAAAAATCATTATGCCCAACCTTTTTACAGCTAGATTGTCTTACTTTTCTGAGCTGCTTGATTAATTAATCAGACTTTGTCTTATTTTGCAGGCTGTCCGAGGTCGTATGCAGAGAGTATGCAAATGTCACGGCATGTCAGGATCCTGTTCGGTGCGAGTGTGCTGGCGCCGTCTGCCTCAGCTCCGGTTGGTTGGAGACGCGCTCTCCACCAGATATGAGGGAGCTTCGCATGTTAAGGTTGGTTGAAGTTATGGTAACAATGTCATCACATCGCCGTTTATATATATAAAATATTGACATTATCAGCGTGTATCGGTCCACTGCTGGACATAAGCCTCTCTTAATTTTCTTCACAATATCCGGTTTTCTGCCTTCCGAGTCCAGTGCAACCCAGCGACATTCTTTAGGTAGTCGTTTAACAAGTCGCTGTCTCTCTCTAGGACTCGTTTGCTCCAGCGGCCATCGATTCTGCTTAACATGCGAAATACTGTATTACTGTCGGATGCAATTCTATACTTCAAAGAAACTCTAAGCATAGCTCGCTCCATAACCCGCTGCGTGACTTTAAATTTGTAGTCTAGCCCAACCGTAAATGTCCACGTCTTGGTACTGTAGATCATAACAGGTAAGACGCACTGGTTAAATACCTTGGTCTTCAGGCATTGCGGTAGAAGCGAACTGAAAACTCGACGAAGTTTGTGAAACGCTGCCCAACCCAATTGGATCCCCCTGTTGACTTCTTGCTCGAAGTTAGTATCGACCCTGTGACATAATATTGGTCTCGACAGGACAGTTTCATTTGACATGACTTTGGTTTTTTTTAGTTTCATGCCGAGACCCACACGTCTAGATGCTCCATTTAGACTGTGCATTTCGCTAAGCTGCTCCTGTGACTCCGCTACTGTGACAGTATCGTCGGCAAACCGAAAGTGCGAGATGTACTCACCGTTTACGTTTATGCCCTGTCTAGACCAATTAAATGTCTTGAGGACATCTTCGAGAGCGTTGGTGAACAGTATCGGGGATTTGACATTACCCTTACCCTTCGACGCAGCTCTGTCGAATTCTTCTTGTAGTTTTGCATCTAGACGGTCCTGGTGGCGGTATCATATAAGTATCTCAGCACTTCGATGTATCGCCAGTCAACCGATCGATTCGGATTCGATGAACTGTCCACGTTTCGATGGAGTCGACAGTTTTCTTATAGTCCACTAAAGCTATATACAGCGGCGGATTATACTCTTTGGTTTTTTGAATAAGCTGCCGAATAGTATAGATGTGGTCCACAGTACTAAAGCCTTTTCAAAACCCGGCTTATTTCGGGGACTGGAACTCGTAAAGATTTTTGCGAAGCGGTTGGTGATCACTGTCGAGAATAACATGTAGACGTGGCTCAGGAGTGAGATGACCTTTTTTGAAGAACAGAACCACCGCACTCCCGCTTCACGCTTGTGGTGTTAAGCCTTTAGTGGATGATGGAGTTGAAGAGATTCGCTACCTTTTTCAGGACTGGGGTCCCACCTGCTCTCAGAAGTTCTCTAGTGATTCCGTCATTTTCTTAATTTGCTCGAGAGCTGCCCTGACCTCGCCTTGGTCGACATGAGGGAATGTCCTCGGTATAGTGGCGCGTAAGTGGGTAGGTTTAGTGATCCGTGATGCTCAACATTTGTCCATAAAAAATCTCGTTTTCCTTAAGTATCTGGAACCTAATATTGCCATCCGCTGTGTTCAGTTTTGTCAGACAGGGTCTATCTAGTTGCTGTGCGAAAACTTTAGTGCCTTTATTTCGCTCGATCACAGTCTTAATGATGCGAGTGTTGTAGCATCGGACGTCACGTCGCGTCAGCTTCCTGATCTTCAGGTTTATGGCTCCCTTGTCTGACAAGGACATCTGCGTGTCTCGTCTTTTCCTCATTAGTTCGAGAGTCTCGAGTGAGAGTTTGGACTCATTGTTTTCGCGTTTTAAGGAAGCAACTTCCGAGATACGTCCTGTAGCGTTTTGACCATTGTGTTGGTTTTCTCGTCCAGCGATGCGAAACGGTTCTGAAGCTCCAACTGGAACTTTTCGTAGCCTAAGGCTATCTGGGTAATATCTCTACTACTCTCTACTATCTACACACATCAAAAGTGTCTAGGGATCAACATATATTTTTGCAATAACTTTTCTCCTGATTGATTTTTTTTTTTTAATTTCTTTAAGGATTCATCAAATAAAGTGTTTTCGTTTGTCACAGTAACGATAAACCAAGTCACCTTTGCATTAATAAAGAAATTTGCCATTTTCCTAATAAAGGGATTTTTGACATTTGAACCACTAACATTAAAGTTCGAAAAAAAGACTGAAATAACAGTTTTCTTTAAAATTTTATTGGGTAACTTAAACAATTAATAATCCGTGTTTCTACCGCGAACACTAACAACACAAGAACATCGGTTTGGCATACTCAAAATGAGTTCATCCAAATCACGCTGTGGAATGGCCGCCCATGTTCGTTGCAACAACAAAAAAAGGTCTTCTTGCGACTGGATACCCTCCATATTCGGCAGAGCTCTTCTCTGTAGCATATCCCATGCATGCTCAATCGGGTTCAAGTCTGGCGACTGAGCAGGCCAGGGCAGGACATTGATGTTAGCTGCGGCGAGAGTCTGTCTTACAACTCTTGCGGTGTGCGGTCGTGCATTATCATGCATTAACTGAAATAAGGGACCGATTTGCACTTGTAGAGGAACGATGACGTCTGATACAATCGTCTCAGCATAAATTTGAGCGTTGAGGTTGCCTCTGATCCAAATCAACTCAGTTCTTCCGCCGATCCAAATACCCGCCCATACCATGATGGTTCCACCACTATACGGATGGACTTCCTGGCAGGATTTTAATCGCTGTTGGCGTCCAGGGGTTCTCCAGTGTCGTATACGTCTTGTATCCGGTCCTATACCAAAACGAGACTCATCAGAAAAGCACACGAAACGCCATTGTTCTTCTGCCCAATTTCTGTGTTCAAGAGCCCATTGATATCGAATCCTACGATTGTGCATTGCTATAGGTGGTACCCGTAGCGGTCTTCGGGAATGAAGGTTCACTTCATGCAAGCGGTTTCTGACTGTTTGGTCGCTAATTAAGTTCCCTGAAGAGTGATGAAGCCTCACGGCTAACATCATGGCGGTTATTGTTGGACCTCTTCGAGTTAAGATTTGAATGTATCGGTCTTGTCTCCGTGTGGTGCAGCGATACCGTCCTCCATGGCGCTCAGCCACGGTACCAGTGCTTCGGTAACGTGTCCAAAGTCGACTGATAACACTCTGACTTGTATTCAGAGCTAAAGCCACAGTACGTTGCCGGGAACCAGCTTCTATCATTCCCACGGCTCTGAGCATTTCTTCCCTGCTTAAATGACGTCGCCGCTCCATAATAACGTTGGTTTTAATCAGTAGTAGGGAAACAGTAGCACTAATAATGTCTTCAATGCGTTGTATGTTTTTATAGGGAAAATATTGACAGCTGATTTTCATCTTTTACTCGAATTTGATTCACAGTTCCTGATTCAAATTATGAAATGCACCAAAAAGGATCCATATAAATTTATAAAATCATAAATTTATTACAAAGCCACATCTCAATCTCAAGAAATCCGCATAAAAATGCTTGATCCCTAGACACTTTTGATGTGTGTAGTAGGTCGGAGAATAGGCTTCATTCGGCCTTTAAGCTAATATTTGTCCAGCCTGTGATCGCTGCCACTATTGAACCTGTTGATCACCAAGACTTCTCTAAATATATGCCGCTTGTCCGTAATGACGAAATCTATCTCGTTCCTTATTACACTATCGGAGATTTGCTATGTCCACTATGTGTGGGGCTTCTTCATAAAAAAAGAATTCATTAAGAAAAGCCCCTGCGACTCTAGAAAGTTAACGAGCATTTGGCCTCTGTTGTTTCTGCGAATTTCGTTTCGCCGCGTTCTTGTATTTTCACTTTAGCATTAAAAACCGCCATAGCAATATTGTAGTGAGCACTACTGGTACCATGTAACGCCTTGGACAACCAAGGCGTTACATGGTACCAGATGGATGGTAGAGCTTGTCGAAACCATGTACAAAGACACAAGTCTTTGTACATGGTTTCGGCTATCTCGTTAGAGTAAGTCGAAGTCGATGCATTGTATTACCTTTAGAGAGTATCTGTTAGTAATCTTTAGTACTAGGTACGCAACCCTTGTCGCCACTTCTGATTTCCAAAACGCTGCCAGTGAGATTTTTGTTGACCAGGAAACCGACACTACCCTGGAAGGGCCGATCACCTCTTCGAAAGCAGAATAGGTCGCCTGACTCAAGGGTTAGTGTGTCTTTTCCCTGTCTGCAGACCTCTGATAGTCCCAGTACATGCCAGTTTATGCGACCTTTTTTTTTTATTTTGTGGCGGGAAAAAATCCTTACGAACACCCCCACCGTCCGGGGAAGACGGTGGAGGTAGTGTGGGGTTTGCACCCACTAAAAAACCCGGCGTGTATCGCTCGCCACCTACTCGAATGGGCCGCCGGAATTTTTATACCGTCGGCGGCCCGCCCAGTGGCAATACCCGGAAGCGATGTTGTTGCATTCCGGGCATTTCACACCTACGCGGCCCCTGGATACACACAGGGTGCCGCGCCTCCACGGAAGGCCGCGGGCAGGGCAGATAGTATCGGTTCCATTTGTACATGTTCATTGAACATGACCTTGGTTTTATCCAAGTTCATCCGTAGGCCGATGCGTATTCAGCATCTGTTGTAGGTCCTGCAGCGTTTCTGCCATGACGACGATGTCATCTGCAAATCGCAGGTGAGAGATGTATTCACCATTGATGTTGATGCCCCGCCCTTTCCAGTGCAGCGTCTTGAACATATCCTCCATTGCATTTGCAACAGTTTCGGGGAAATAACGTCCCCTTGCCTCACTCCTCGATGCAATGGTATAGATTTTGTTTGCTGATTCTGTACTTGGACGGACATGGTGGCGGCTTCGTAGAGACATCTCATCACTTGGATATATCGCCAATCTACTTGGCATTGCTGCAGAGACTCCAGAACGGACCAGATTTCAATCGAGTCAAAGGCCTTCTCATAGTCCACGAATGTTAGACACAGAGGCTGATTATACTCTTGGGTCTTTTGTATAATCTGCCGCACTGTGTGAATGTGGTCTATGGTTCCATATCCGCTCCGAAATCCGGCCTGTTCCGGTGGTTGGAATTCGTCAAGTCTTCGCGCAAGGCGGTTCGTGATGACTCTTGAAAACAGCTTATAGACGTGGCTTAGAAGAGAAATCGGTCGGTAGTTCTTCAGCCGGGTCTTATCTCCCTTTTTGAAGACCAAGACGACTACACTTCTAATCCACGCCTCTGGAGTTCTCCATTCGAACAGGACAGCATTAAAGAGCTTTTGGAGCCCCCTTGGTTTACCTCCAGCCTTTAGCAGCTCTGTTGTAACGCTATCCTCTCCAGGGGCTTTTCCATTTTTCAGCTGTTTAAGAGCCAGCACGATTTCGTCAATGTTGACTTCTGGCAGGTCTTCGGTGTAGTGGCGTGTTAGAGTGGCTCTAGGACCCTCATTTTCAGGATCAGGTTGAGATGCATGCGAAGCGTATAACCTAAGCTAATAAGCTTTCCACTTCGGCGAGGACTGCCGGCTTCGAAGAAACGACTTCTCCACTTGTTGTGGTCAACTTCGTCAGGTGGCTTCTTCCAAGAGATTGTACGAACACTTTTGACCCCCGGTTCTGCTCGATCGCTCTTTTAATCGAGAGAGTGTTGGAGTGCCGAAGGTCGTGTCGTATAAGTTCATTGATCTCTTGGTTTAGAGCGCGCTTTTCCGACGAAATGACGGGTGGGTTTTCACGTCGTTTCTTCATTAGCTCTAAAGTCTTTTCCGAAAGCTTTGACTTCTTGCCCTTACGCTACGCATTTCACAAAATCTCGTACCTTCTTCCCTGAGTATCCGAACCACATTTACGAGCTTCTGGTTTACGTCTGTTGTGGTTTCCATGGCAGCAAATCGGTTATCCAGGTTTGATTGGAACGCTTCGAATCCTATCATGGTTTGGAGCAAAGTAGGTCGGAGCCTGGACCTCATCAGACGGGCACGTTCCGCCTTGACAAGTCGGTGATCGCTACTGGTATTAAACCTGTTGATCACGGTGACGTCTCTGAATATATGCTTTTTGTCCGTCATGATGAAGTTAATTTCATTTCTCGTCATAGTGTCGGGGCTTTGCCACGTCCACTTCCTTTGGGGCTGTTTCATGAAAAAGGAGTTCATCAAGATTCCCCTCCCGTTCGAGGAAGTTGACTAGCATTTGCCTCCTATGATTTCTGCTTCCAAATCTATGGGATCCTACTACCAATTCGCTGCAATTCTGTACTCCCACTTTAGCGTTGAAGTCCCCCATAACAACGTTGTAGTGGGTTTTAATGGTGGAGTGGAGGGCCCTCGTTATGTCATAGAACATATCCTCCACTTTGTCGTCTGGATGTGCCGAGGTCGGTGCGTACACTTGCACCACCTTGAGGCTATACCTCTCGGTGAGCTTTATAATGAGGTACGCTACCCTGTTCGACACGCTGGACATTTCCACAACATTGTCAGAAAGGGACTTATTTACCAGAAACCCAACACCACCTTGGGATTGTTGGTCTCCCTCGCGAAAGTACATAAGGTGGCCCGACTCGAGGGTTATGGTGTCATCCCCCTCTTTTCGGACTTCACTTAACCCGAGCCACCTAATCTTCCCAAGTTTCACCTCAAGTTGTGCCAGATGCGAATCTAGCCGTAGCGTGCGTCCGTTATACGTCGCCAGGGTCAGTCGGTTGTGGTGGCCTTTCGTAGCCCGGAAATTCTTAGCACCCCCCGCCACGCCGTTACCGTGGACGCCACCATGTCCAGGAATAGCGTGACTGCAGCCGTAGACTACGTCCATAGTATGTCACGAGGGTACAACGGACGTAGTCTACGGCGGTCTACTAGTGGTGGCACGCAGAGGAGAATACTTTGCTATGGTTTTATAGAATATTATTATCATTATTGGATTCCCAACATTAAATAGTTTCTCGCCACCGATTGAGATGACTGCTAAGCATTTTGGCACATGAATCTTTCGATATAAATCTAATACACTTATATTTTAGGTGGTGGAACGTAAGAGAGGGAAGAATATAAGAAAGTTGAGACCCTTACACATGGATATGAAAAAACCGAACAAAACTGATCTCGTCTACTTGGAAGACTCACCGGATTACTGTGAACCTAATGAAGAGTAAGTATATAATGGCATTTTTTCTGGGCAGACCGCAACCTTTCCGCGAGATAGCCTTTGAAGAGAAGACTGTCTGACATGTTCTGGTAGAATGAATGAGTTTTGCTCTAATTATGCAGGAGACGAATTGATCGTCTGGTACATAATTAGAGACGCAGGCCGTGCGTCTGATGGTAAGCGTCACGCTAGCTCATAAAAGTATCCGTGTATCAGTTCTACTTCTTTGCTTGACGTACATACAGTCAATCAAGAAAGTAGTCTACCAGTTTAGAAAAAAGTTTGCGAGTACAAGAAAGCGTTAAAGTTGAGCCTAGTAACTGAAATATATAAGCGAGACAAAATCAACTTTGCTGTCTTATGACGTGCAAACGAATTCCAAGCATAGACTGATAGACATATTTTTGCGCTACTGTATACAAAGTAAGGTTTAATAGTCATTCAGTATATCGTATTCGATTTTTTCCCTACAAATGACGTCTTACATTTTTTCAGATTGGGTATATTGGGTACTCGTGGTCGTACTTGCAACAGAACATCAGCTGGTCTTGACGGCTGCCGCCTCCTCTGCTGCGGCCGAGGTTACCAAACAAGAGTACGGGATCACGAAGAAAAGTGCCGCTGTCGTTTCGTATGGTGTTGCCGAGTACATTGCGAAATCTGTCGGTTTAAACGAGACCATCATGTTTGTAACTAAAGATTAAATTTCTCAGTCTACAGAGTAATTGTTGAGTAAGGTTGATGATGCTAATAATGACTTTTGTAGTCCATTAGAAAAAGATGAAGAGTACATTGCTTGTAATGATTTGGATGCCATTGGTTGCATAATTAATGATTCTTACATAGCAGTACATGATTCCGAATCTGATGAAGAGAATGGTTTACGCATAGTTTGTGCAATTGTTTAAAAAATATTAGAAATGAAGTAATTTGGATTCAATAAAGCTGTCAAATAATGAAGTAGGGTGATTAAAAGCTTATAGAAGCTACTTATTAATATTTACTTGAAAATGCGAATAAGGTAATTTATTTTAGCATTAACGATAAAAGTAGTGAATAACAAAAATAATATTTGCAACGATTACATTAGTGCTAATTTTTTTGTACTATTTTCAAAAACTTAAAACGTTGAAAATCTAAGAAATAACAGACTATTTTTTGAATTAAGGGTGTTCCGCTCCTTCTTCTTTACGTATAATGCTGTAACTATATTAAACTCACCTTTTAACTTTTGTATAAATCTTAACTAACTTTAACGATTAAATTATCTTCATTATAAATCGCTGACTGATTATTAATTTTAATTAGTATTTTAGTGAAACATTTATTTTCTGAAGATTAAGCTTTAAAATTATTTACAGTATTACTAACTTATTTTATTTTTTATATGTACAAAGTGTAAATAGGCTTTTGTTAATATAATGATTATTAATTTTAGACTTAGATTTAAGACGTTTTTCTTATTTATGTACTGATTGTAAATATTAATATTTTTATTGTGTAAGTGTTTACACAATTTAATTTTCTACCTCATGAGGAAGATGATTTTGTTCATGCCATGATATTAATATGTTTAGTTTGTAAGATCGGTATGCAGTTTTTAGAAAGATTACCATCATTGTTAAATTCTATATTGTCTGACTTATTTCTTTATAACCTGACTTCACTTCTAATCTTCAAATTTAATTTTAACTTTAATAAATTTGTTGTTGAGAGTAATGATTTGTCACCTGAGTTCTGTGAACTACCTACATTTTTTCAAAATAAAATCTTGTGTGCGATATTTTCTCATACTTTTTATTACTGGTATTTTCCTAAAATCTGTCTACGATAACGCCAGCTGTAAATATTTGAATCAGTAAGTTAGTATAAGTAACTTATTGTACTAGGGACGTGATAGCTTTATTCCTTTTTAGTGATAACTTTTGTCTACAATTTTCCATGTAACCATCGATGTTATTGTAAATACTCTATAGTGATATCATGTAACATATTAGAGCTATTGTACGTGTTTCATATAATAAGCCTGTTTCTTCGAGGTACTGAAATATTTTTAGATTTATCAAAATTGTTGGTCACTGCTAATATTTTGCCTTCTCATCATTAGTATCACCTGTATTGGATAGTACAATATTGGTACCAGAATTTTATTTATTAGTATTGTTACTTTCTTTAATATATGTAATTTTTGCATATCTTAATTATTGTTTTATCTGATTGTTGTTATTTTTAATTATTAAATCAGCGCATATGGTCACAGATTAGATTGTTTATGATTTGATTAAAATTTCATCATCAGTTCATTTATAGATTTTTAACTGAGTTTTCTTAGAAATGTCCACGACTTTTTCGTTTAGATTTCATAACCTCGATAAGGCAGTCAAATTCAAAAATTTACACTTGCCAATTAATGTAACGTGTCAAATATAATTCGAATTCGTCTATTGTAACCATTGACGTATAGACCAGGACTGCGCCATCCCTTTCAATTAAAAAGTAAAAATTGACTGCAAAGCGTGAAAGGCAGAAAAAACTCGTGCAATCTTTGACGGGCATTGTCCACAAAATAGCGTTGTCTCTATCTAGAGGTAGTCAATTTTGTGAGGTTATGGCGCAGTCCTGTTGTCTATGTCAATGATTGTAACTTAGCTGTAAGTGATTTTTCTCATTGACTCAAACGTATCACCAGTGATGTATAAGTACTTAATCTGTATTTAGGGATTTAAATTCAGGATGTCTTTTGACGTCACACAACGCCATTTTGTAAAAAAATATAATATATGAAAAAATAATTGTCTATGGCCTAATAGGGATGGGACTGATTTAAATGTAATAGAGGCTGATCATCTATATAATCATTCATTATTAATATTCAAATCTCATAAAAATTAAAGCTTCTCTATTCTGTTATGTGGACATTTTGTCCTGAACAATGACGTATTGATAAACTCACACATTCAGGCGAAAATTTTTACAGTTTTTTTCAGACATTAAGTCTGATAAAATCGACTACATAAATATTTGCTAAAAGGTGAAAAATAAATATTCTTATACTGATGTATAAGAATGTTTACTTGCAACGAGTACGAAACGCCGATGCGTTTTGTACTCGTTGCCACACAACATGTGTGCGACTCAAAACAAAACGCTAATCTCAGGTTGGTGGTTTATGTGGGGTTAGCTTTGCTGTTTGCAATCTACGATCAATTTATATAGGGGTGTGCAGTGGCGTACCCAGAATATTGTATTGGAGGGGGTCTTGAGGAGCCCAAACTTTTGATTGGGAGGAAAGGGTTTAGACCACTATGTGGGTGTGTTTTACTTGATTAGACCTATATCAAGATAATTCCACATACATAGTAGAACTAAGATATTTTAGATAGGGACGGAAAGTCAACTTTAGCCCCTAGCCACAGAAAGAGAACAGAAGGTACGCTCATGTATGTACCGCGACTTCTATTCCTACACTCACACGCGCGCTCTCAATTCAAGAGTGTTTTGTATGAAGCTTTGGTTCTGTAACGTATTCTGTGCCTCTTGAATCCGCCAGTGCAAATATAACAAGGGACTGAGACAAGGTACATTCAACATAGAAGAGGTTGATTCATTTTTTGACCCTCTTTTTTCGTTTTCCACAAGTTTGTTTACACAATGGAAAATAATAGCGAAGATACTGTCAATAGCGCAGCTTATATACGCATCGCCTTGGATTGACCACGTGACGTCTTTCAATTCCATATATTTAGTACCTACGTTTTCATTAACGACATCGCTATTCGAATGTGACTTTGTCTAGGCCCCTAGGTTATTTTAACGTTCCAAATTGAAACCTGGATTAAATCGTGTCACAAATTTTAGGCCCTAACAGTATTTAGTATTACGCATTTAAAGTTTAGACTATAATTTGTTGTAAAATGTAGTCTAAGCTTGAATAATTTTCGGGTAAGACTTAGTATTTACCATTTTGGATATGGAATAGTTACTATTTGATGTAAATGGAAGTAAAATAAATGTATGTACTAGAAACATGTTTTATTTTTTAACATCGTCTTTATGTACCTAGGTATTGTCTCTTTTTTCATGTGTTTATCGCATCTAATGTAAGACGCGTCTCGTGGACCTACAAGAGTAAACATAAGCCGGTTGGTGCTATATTACTGAACTGACTGACTAAATGCTTCGTAAATAATGCGAACAGCGCATAAACGCACATTTGACGTAATTAAATTATTATGCTTGTAGCTCTTATACCAAACCGAAAGAAAACGCACGTTGAAAACTAAAGGGGTTCTGATTATTTCTGCTATTATAGGTTCGAGACATTATGATTCGAAGTGAATCTTAATTGTCCCAAATTTATCGAAACTTTCAGTCTAATAATGTGAAAGTACCTTCGTCTGTCTGTTATGTTTTCATGTTTAAACCGCTAAACGGATTTAAATGAAATTGGGTAGGAAAATATATAGGATAGTTTTTATCGAAATATCACAACTGCAATTAAAATAAATAGTAGCGGTCCAAAATTCCAAATACAAAAATGAGTAAAGTAGGGAGACCCACTTTTTCCTAAACCCTTCGTAGCCACTCTCGAAGAAATATTTAAACACCTTTCAGCACCCTGGAAAGAGAAGGGCGTTGCGGAGAAGATTAATCAATCTTTGCTGACGACGTTGTCCTTTTTCAAACCTTGCAGCTGAACTAACTGCAATGCTCGAAACTGAGACAAGCAAACCTCGAGGTTGGACTCAAAATGAACATGATAAAGACCAAGCGGTGAAATGTACAACTATGCCAAACTCAAACTCGAATGGAGGTTTGAAGATTGAATATGTCCATGAATAATATATCAAATAGTTCTCCTTCCAGGCGAGACAAGACAAGAAAATTGCCAGACGCATCGAAAATGCTTGGAAGAACTAATGAGCCACGAAAAAACTAAGTAAGGGACCTCTGCCTTTTCCTTAAAAAGGAAGATCATGAACATATTGAGCATAAACGTGGTCAATGACCAAGCGAGAAACGCGCCACGAAGCGCAGTATCTTGGGCGTAAAACTAATAGACTACGTCATAAATTCAAACCTGTGCTCCAAAACGCATGTTAGCTAAGTAGCTGCCAAACTGACGTTTAACTGGGGTATTTACATCTGCCGCAAGTGGAATAAGATATGGGACAAAACAACCACAGAGTGGATACCAGAAAATAGAAACAGACAGCGTGCCAGGCCCTGAAAAAAGAAAGAAGAAAGGGAATAGAGCGACATCCACGAAGGCGTAGTCGCGAGCGAAAGCTAGTCTAACAATAAACTCATGAATTTATGTTTATTAGGGTTCCGTAGCCAAAATGGCAAAACGTCCACAGCTTAGCTCAGAGACTGTATTAGAAAGTTGTTATTTTGCATGGATGTATAGTCGCGGAATAAAAATGTGCCTAAACACATGTTACCTTTTCCAACTATGTATCACATTAGACAGTCGTAAATTCGTATGTTCTAAATTGTGCTAAACTATTTGACAGCAGAGTTTAAATTTATTCAGACCAATATTCATTGACTATGTGTAGTTGAACTAAAACCTTCAGATTACTATCTAAATGAATAGATGAAACGTATATATCTGTCTCATTATACCCCTATCTCTGCTCTACTCTCTGCCACTGCGCGAAAATAATGTGTTAAAATAAGACATATACATCAGTATTAGTTCCCGTCAAAATAAGGTTCTTGCCACCCATGGGCTCCGTTAGCTCTCTTTACGCGAATCGATAAAATAGTCGTATAACGTTAATAGAGGAATTATTATCATTATACGACTAGTATTGTGGGTGGGTGTGACATTTCAAAATAGCCGTGTTCATGTCTGTCAAAAAACTGTCAACTAATTTAAACTTACAAAATTGACCACTCTCTAGAAAGAGACAACGCTACTTTGTAGACAATACTAATTGTCAAAGAGACAGGGCCGCACGAGTTTTTTCTCTCTTTCACGCTTTGCCGTTGCCTTTTTAATGGAAAGGTTGCGGTCCAGGTCTATACGTCAATACTCTACCTATTGTCTATCATCTTGAAATACAAACTTTTACACATGTGGTTGACGTATGTCTACTTTGATAACAAAAATGTTTTTGTGTCAAGGTTCCTCCTATTGCTTTAGTTACTAATTGAACCTATTCAAAGATCAGAAACGCCATTACTGTTTCTTGATTCGGTTCAAGCAAAATTGGACTTTTAGGTGTCGAACATTTTGATTCCGCGACGGTACATATTTAATTACTTACTTAATTACAAAATGGTAAAATAAAATCTTGAAAATAAAAATGTTTGTCTGTAAAATCGGTTTACGGACGATAATTTTACGCTATAACGTCATACATTGAAATAAATAAAAATATGATTAATTGTGACAGCTTTAGTGGACCCGGGCGCATGCGCCCGAGTCGGCCACAGTCATTTTTTCGGGCGTGCACCCGGTCATCAATTTATAAGACATTATTGGGTCAAAAATTTTTAGGTTACCTCCCTTACATGTATAGTGGCGATAGGTTTTTTTTCTCAGGTACCCAATCATAGGTCATATTATTAGATAGGTTTTTTAAAAATATTTAGTGGTTGTGAATACAACTTTTCGGTTTCGGAATCCGTTTGTGAAATATTATGCCCTAAAGTGTAATTTTTTGTTAGAGTTAACTCTTGTCAGAAAACACTAGAGAAAAACTATCACAGCTAAGTAGGTTTCACAAGTTTCCGAGTAACAAAATTTTCGTATAAATTTCATTGCAAATTACTTAAATAATCTTGTTAGTAGTTTGAAACAAAAAAAAAACAGAATATCCACTTCATAGACCGCATTATTGTGGTGGGCAGATAAGAAACCCAACATTGTGTGTAGCGATATGCACTTGCCAGGTGTTTTGTTTACGTGCACTTTGCTGTATTTACCTATCTTCTTCCATAGCATTCTAGGCGTAAAAACCCACATGGTAACACGCGTCATAAATATGAAAATTAAATCTCATTGGTAAGCGGCAAGAACAAAACGTTGGTCAGTTATACAACAACTCCTTGATCTAATCAATAATCTAGACTTTGGTGACACATTGAACTTTATCATCACAGAGTAAGTAATCACTACGTTTTATCATTGGATGTGAATAATGATTTGACGTTTAATATCTTATCTAAAGATCACGAAGCAATTATTCTCACTGATTTAATTACTGAATCAGTCCAGATAATCTCAGATATGATTGTAAAATGACATGGTTAAATTAACTTATAGATTTCCGATAGATGTTATTAATTGTGGCGCCTTTTACTCGATTTTATGATTACGTGGAATTGTTTTGGTAAAAAAACCCATTATTATTTTTACGTTGTTTAAGTAGCTTACAAGAATTCAATCGATATAATGGTCGGCAGGTACCTAGCTATAGATAACTTATGAATGGCATCATCGTATGCTTTGGGGCTGCACCAAGCAGAACAACAGAGATGTAATTCAACATTGTAAGTACACCTTGGTATATTCGCAATAACGATCTTCACCGGGACCTACAAGTGGAGTTCGTAGACCAAGTGATTCGAAAATTCAGCACCAATCTATCAGCGACATTTAGCTATAACGATCTCTGAGCTATGTTCGATTATTGTTTTTTCAAGCAAGAGGATTTGCCTATTGACCACTCTCACTATTCTTTGATGAATCGTTTCCCGAGATTGGGAATGCTATTCCAACTCAGCTTTGTAAAAATTGTGCTTCTGGCCCTTTAGTTAAATAGCTTCAAACAATATTAACATGCGTCCTTAATTTATGATGGTATTTTGAGTTTCTAGTGGCAATTTCTTGTTTAACATTGAGCAAAGTTTTGTGTCCAATGCTTTCGTTTAGGTCCAGATGTGTTTTTGCCAGGTCAGTGCCTGCCGAGGTATTTCGCCGTAATGTCGAGTGGGATTTGATCTCAGTTCAATGTAATTGGTGGACAATCACCTTTTCTTAGAGTTAAGGTGACGTGAACAGATTTGATTTGATTAGCCTTAATTCTCCATGTCTTCAGCCATTTTTCTATTTCAGCTACATGTGTTTGAAGATTTGCTGAGGCGATTGCTGGATTGGCGTTTACTGACATTATTGCAGTATCCTCAGCATATGTGGCAATGAGGGTTTCGTCATGGGAGAGGATGTCAACCGTAAATACAGACCCCAAAATGCTCCCCGGAGATACCCCTGATCGGATTTTTAACAGATCAGATGTAGTGTTGTTCAGTTTGACCTCGTAGCATCTTTTGTCTAGGTAGCTTTTCAGTATGGCGTAGAATGAATGGGGCAAGTGTGTCTTGATTTTGAACAGGAGGCCGTCATGCCAAACTCTGTCGAAAGCTTGGCCTGTATCTAAAAACACAGCCGATCCGTATTCTATATATTATAGTGCGTGGTCGATGATATCTATTAGCCTATGAACCTATTCTATGGTCTCATGCTTTTGTCTGAATCTTAATTGATGACCTGGAAGGATAGTATTCAGGTAAAGTTGTACCCTGTTGAGAATGATTTTTTTAAACAGCTTCCTGAGTAATGGAAAGAGACTAATTGGTCTGTACGATGAAACTTCTTCTGACTGCTTTTCAGGCTTGAGGATCATGACTACTTGAGCAAGTATCCACTGAAACGGGTAATAGGAGGACCTTAGGCATGAATTAAAGAGTAAAACTATAGAAATATTAAGCCGCGTTTTGGAAGATTGCTTAACAACGTGGAGTCCAGTTGATCGTATCCCGTGGCTTTATTCGGTGGTAGAGATTTTATCTTTCGGTATATTTCGTTTGGACTTACTGCTTTTAACGAAAGGCACAATTTCTTGATCGGAATGGGAACAAGGCAGTAGAGTATGTACCTTTTCCAGGTGTTTAGTGAAGGCAGTTGTTTTCTCTGCATCAGTTTTAGCCAAGCTTCTATCCTGTCTTCTCAGGGGCGGTATGTGGTCTTTTGACCACTTGAGGTTCTTGGTTGCACGCCATAGAGAATAATTGGTATTCTTGTATGCCGTGAGCTGAGAGAGGTAACGTTGTACGCATCTATTTTCATGCTCTTTTATCTAGTCCTTCTCTTCTTTCGTTGTTCTATTTAATTTATTTTTCTTGGAAAGATATCTGGATTGAAACCATTTTCTTCTTAGTTTGTGTCGTTTACAGACCTTCGCAATTATGTTTCATGGGTATTGTTTCTCATGTTTATCAGTAGAGGTGGTAGCAGCCAACGATGCTGTTAAATTTCTCAACTCCAAGTTCTATATAATCGTTTGTCTTGAAACTAATACATAAATCAATATTACTGCATATAATTTCTCTAAACTGGTCCCAGTTAGTACGTTTGTTAGCAAATTTTGGGTAGTGGCTGGGAGAAAATAACCTGTTTGATGAGAGATGAAAGGTCTTCACATGTTTCAATCTTTAAATAATAATGGCCATAGTTCTTGGAAATATAGAAGTCTATCAGATCTGGTATTTTGTTTTGGTCCGCTGGCCAGTATGCTGGTATTCCGTAGGAGATATATTCGAGATTGAGAATCTGGCCTTATAAAGTTGTCTGCCACTTGGAATGATCAACCTCGATATGCTTGGCATTCCAGTCTCCTCCGCAGATAAATGCTGGTCCTAGTTTATTGAAGAACAAACTGAATTCGTCAATCTCAGTTTTGTGAATTGCGGCAAGTGTTGTCTCAGAGTTTTTGCAGTATATTTTAATTGATGCTACCTGAATTTTATCAATTTTGTGTGATGCTAAAGGGTAATGATAAATGTTGTTCTTCAGTATCACCGCAGTCCCACCATGAGAATTCCCTGACGGATAATCAGCAGTGCTCTTCCCAAAACATACAGCATCGGCCACAGCGCTGTCACAGCAACGAAAAACCCATTAGGTATTCCCATAAGTTAAACTAGCGCTCAAGGCTGGACGGGAGGGCGCAGAACTACGCAAAATTGAGCTTCTTGTCATTTTTCTATAGACTTTGGTATTCCGATCAAAATTACAGCGTCGAGTTAGCTTACAGCCTAGCTGACAGTCTCGATTTTAACTGTCAAATTCAAAAGCTACTATATTTAGCGCGGAAATATGAGGAAACTACAACTGTTGAAGATACTGTGCCTACATTATAAGTACATATTTGGCAATAGTGAAGCCGCAGCATAGGCAGAGAATCGATTATCAACGTTTATCAGCTACGCTATGCCCACAACCTAAATTTCTAGGCTGTACGCTACGTCGAGTCGTCGACGAAACCGCCTTGCTAACGATCTTCCGCCCAGTGCTGTCAAAAATGGTATTCCCAAGTAGCCATGTGCTCGACGACGATCGTCCTTTTCTTTTTTAGACGAGCTAGGGATTGACACAATTTTTTTCACAACATAATCTATTAATCTCGATTATGAGTTTTAAAGGTTTTAAAAATATATTTAAAGTCTATATATTTTAAAGCCCCAAAAAACCTATACATAACATCTTCTACACAAAGGATTCTTACAGGTGAGATCGAGATCTATTTCCTTTAGTGGTTGCCCTAGCAATGGCAAGCAATCGGAAAATGCAGATTTATGCAGTCATAGTACAAACAAAAAATTAAAATCCTAGCAACTATTGGCAGCGAGATAGAGTATCAAGAAAAAGGTAAAAATATTCGACAGCCTATCAGAACATGCTAGTAAACACAAAAACACAAGATTAGTCACTAGTGGTTATAGAGACGCGTGGTCATGCACAATGAACAACTTAGAATGGAGTTTTGATTGGTCCAAAGAAAATCAGTTGGTGAGAGTCACAAGCCTCAACTCACGATCAAAAACTCGTATTACACGCCACGGTAACACAAGACATGGGCAGAATAAAAAAAATGGTAGGACGCCGCGGGCACTATATTTGTTTCGGGAATGGGATGGGTTGTTATGTTCTTATTCAGTGACACTCGTTCACGGGGTTTTTCCAACACTTCCCTGCCAATCCCTGTCCTGAAACGAATTCATGAAACCGCGGTGTTGCCAGTCTTTATATTTTATAATTTATTAGAAGCATGTATTTTCATGATTAAATTTGTTTATAATATTTGCGTATTATATTACCTATATCTATGTAATTTAAGGATATTTATGTTTATGTGTATGAATTTTATATTTGATTTTGGTTATTGTTATATAAGTTAAACGACAACACTATTTGGTTATCACTGAAAATTGTAGTCGTTTGACTTAGCGCTGACTCCAGTTTGTTCAGTTACTCACCACAATGCTGAGTGACTAAACAAACGTTTATTATATACCGCGAATGACAGAGAAAATTGGAGAGAGAGAGAGAGAGAGAGAGAGAGAGAGAAATAAGGTCTTTGCCCTGCAGCAGGACAATACGGCCTAAGTAAAAGCCGCATTCAATTCCGCTGCCTTGTTTAGAAGATCTACTTATCATATTTACGTAGGTACTGACAGCGGGAAGTGACTTTGTTATGTACTATGTAAAGATAATGAGCTAACAATAAATTGATCGTAAATAATACATGTTCGAGAATTTCATAATCGTTAGTCATCAAACCAAATACTTTAATTAATTTAGGATATAATTCTACGACAGGAAATATTTTAAGGCCTTAATCTTGCATACCTACTTATTATAGCATAACGATAGTAGGATTAGAATCTTTATTTAGTAGGCATTATGAATCCATATCTACGTTAAGTAAAAGTATTTGGCCTTGATTTAATTTAATTTACCTGACGTTTCGATCGAATTGAACCAGCTTAGCGATATTGTACTTCTTGATCTCAACCGCATCACGCACTATCCTGGAATAATAGTGGCGATCGGTGGAAAGTACCTATGGCTTATGCAATTCTATTCAGTGGTTTGGTCCTGATTCCAACAAATGCTCAGCGATAGCAGACTTGTACACTTGCAATTCGATCGAAACGTCGGGAAAATATTAGGTTAACGCACCTTTAAATATTTCACTCGATTAAGTCCCAATAATATTCTAATATTTCTATGACGTTTGGACTTCCGTCGAGACGACAGGGACATACAGGTATCATCTATGCTCTATACTAATATAATAATATTGTAAGAGAGAGTTTATTTGTTTGAATACACAGATCACACTAATCTCAAGAACTACTAATCTGAAAAAAAACATTACATTCTTTTTGCATTAGGAAGCCCGTTTATTGAGGAAGGAAGGGTAAATTGATAACGTGAGTGAAACTGCGGGGCACAGGCTGCATTCATAGTGTACACACCATTTAAATACTAGGAACATGGAAATAATATCAACTATGGGTATTATTACAATGATTGGGTTCGATGCTTCGGAGTATTGTTTGACTTTTCACACAAACCCGCTGTTTTGAGTTGTCAGTCATGTAGCCTATTTGTTTACTTACGGATTAAATTATTGATAACGAAACTAACTCCAAGTACAAAAACAATTATATTAAAAATATGAATAAGCCTTTTTATTTATCTAACAGTAAATGTGGCTAATATGCTGTTTTTGGCACTGCCTCGCTCCGGCTATGGGCTTCTCTATTTTTTTTATTTTTTTCTCTGTTCTGTACTATCAGCATCCAGTCTTTGCCTGTAAACTTTTTTATTTCATCCGTCCAACGGTTCTTAAGAAGACTTAAGATCTCGTTCAGACGACCCGCGCCGACCACGCACACGCGTTGAACCCAACTAACACCCGCGCTCAACAGGCGCAAAATTAACGTATGCATTTCCACACGCCTTGCACCCGCTTGTACTACTAGTGACTGGACTATGCAACGCCTGTGCGAGATGAGCGCGAGGTTGGCGCGAGGCGGGCGCGAGGTGGGCGCGTGATACGTGCGGTTGGACTTCCATAAATGCAATTTGAGATATATTGATGTGTCATAAGGCTCAAATGATATTCAAAAAAAATTAATGCGTGTTAGACGCGTGTGCTGACACGCGTGGCGTGCGCTTAGCGGGCGCGTGGCGTCTGAACGCAGCCCAAACGATACTTAACTTTAAGATTGTATCAAAATTACTTCTGCCTATATGATTCATATTAAAGTGACAGTGACAGCATGAGACATAACAGATAAGTTCATATACTGATACAGATGCTACTGCGCTTATACAATTTCATACTATAACGCGCATTAGCATATGAACGCTCTGAATAATATAAAGGTTGTAAATGCGCATTAGCAAAATTGGAGGAGGTTTTATTCCTGATCCTGCCCCGACTCTTATTCCAGGCTTTTTTGTCTGTTTTTTCGTTATTGGAGATTAACATTTAAAGCCTTAAAACGGGAGAAATAAAATCTGCAATTTTTCAAAATGATTTCAAAGGACCGGGCGAGTGTATGTCGGGCCATGCACAATGTAGGGTTCTTTAGTCCCCCATTCAAATAATACGCCTTAAGCACTTCTTAAGGCGCATTATTTGGATGGGGATTTTCTATTGTTTTTGTTTCATACTATTATCAAAGTTATTTAAGTATTTTTCAATGAAATCTTCTCACTTGGTCTGCTGTTACTCGTTAAGTTGTAAAGCCTACTTAGCAGTGATAGTTTTCCTTTTAATTTCATTATTTAAACTACTACCGTGATTTTTTTCACAGACGCTACATCAACCATTTTGCAGGCGTGGCAGGCAGTGGTGAACACTTGACTTTAACAAAAAAATGCACTTTAAAGCTTAATATTTCACAAACGGATCTCTAAATTGATAAATGAACTTTGCAACCCCTGAAATGTTTATAATGATCTATTTAATGACGGGATGTCATTAAATAGATCATTATAAACACGATGGAGTAGGTGAGAAAAAAAAACACATCCCTACTTACGCAAGGGGATGTACCCTAAGATTTTTTTCTTTCACTATGTCAGCATAAGTACCTAATAGCGTATCCATGCAAAGTTACAGCCTTCTAGCACAAACAGTCTCTGAGCTAAGCTGCGGACAGACGGACACAGCGAAACTATAAGAGTTCCAGTTTGCCATTGGCTATGGAACCCTAAAACTTGTAAGGGAAAAGATGTCAGAATAACAGGAGAATGGGGTTGAATAATAGTAGTAAATGATAAAAAAAAAAAAAAAAAATGATAAAAATGTTTATTTCATCTCCACAAATTACATCATGTTATACATTACACAGTTGACAAGAAAAATAGGCAAGGTATTCGTAATTTGTGGGAGATCTGGAGTCTAAACTAAGCCAAGGCCTGTGCTATAGATCTCCAGGCCCCCCATTTCATAACATTGTATAGGTTGTCAACATATAAGAACATATAAGCAAGAATAGTGTAATATATAATAGTGTAAGAATAGTGAACAAAAAGTATATTATGAGATATTTGTGAGTTCGTGTGTTGTGTATGTGTGTGTGTAGGTGTGTATGTGTGTGTAGGTGTATTTGTGTCTGTAAGTGCACGTGTCAAATTTGGTGTTGGTAATATTTAAATATATAAGTGTACCTAACGTTACATATAGAATTCACTTTATATTCCTACCTCTAGGATTTTTTCAGTTTCCGTATAACTAAGTTTCTGTAAATATTTATGTATTATACTTTTGCATTCAGTTTTACGATAGTTGGATAAGGGAACTATTTTACTTATTCTGTTAAATAGCATGCTTCCTCGGTATGAAGAAAATCTTTGCGCAAATGAAGTGTTTACGATAGTCCGCTCACACATCGCGTGTTTCCTTCTAGTTTGAGCTATGAGCTCTTTTCTGTCCTCTGATAAGTTGCTTAGTTCTTGAAGTACAGATAGCATTATGTAAAGCTGACGCACAGTGAGGACTTGCGCTTCTTCATAAAGTTTAAGAGTAGGAAAGAGCCGAGGTTTTGATAGGCTTACTTTTAGTATCATTCTTTGAGCTCTTTCAAGGGTTATAATGTTTGTTTTACAAGCTCCTCCCCAGGTAGTGATGCAATAAGTTATGATTGACTGTGCCAAGGCCTCGTATACTAACTTTATGGTCTGTCTGTCTGCTACGTCACGTAATGTTTTAAATATGTATGTTAGTTTTCGTATTCTATTAGACAAAGTTTGTATGTGGGTTTGAAAATTCAAGTTAGCGTCAATTTCGATTCCAAGGTATTTAATACACTTAGTAGGGGTAATTTTGGGACATGTGCAGCCTGGCGTAATAGGAAAATTACATTTGTGTGCATATATATTATTAGAGAGATTAGCTAATTCTTTTCTATTTTGGATAGCGAACAAAATGAATTTGGTCTTATCTTCATTTAAGGTAAGAGAGTGCGATATTAGCCAGTGACAAATCACGTTGAAACCTTCCTGCGCAAGATCAAAAAGTTGATCCCATGAATCAGCATAAAAGGTTAAAGCTGTGTCATCTGCATAAGCCGAGATGCGGCAGTTTTTATTGCTAAGCATACAGAGTTCATTTATATAGCAAAGAAAGAGTGTTGGACCGAGTATGCTGCCTTGTGGCACCCCGTATGCAATAGGCAATTCGTCACTAATGCTGTCACCGATTTTTACGCATTGGTATCTGTTGTGCAGATAATCAGATAGCAACATCAGTGGAATGCCTCTTATACCATGGGCTTCCAGTGTCTCTACGAGGCAGGCGATAGACACAGTATCAAAGGCCTTTGCAAGGTCTAGAAATATAGTTAAGCATTTCTTTTTGTTATCTAGTTTATTTACCAGAAAGTTGACAAGGTCTAGTACAGCGTTATTTGTTGAGCGACCAGATCTAAAACCATATTGCGAATTTGAAAGTAGATTGCCATCTTCTAGGTATTTAGTAAGTCTGGTATTAATTATGCGCTCAAATAATTTTGATAACGTAGTTAGGATTGCAATCGGTCTATAATTACTGACACTGTCCCTATCTCCCGCCTTGTATATAGGATGTACTACAGCTCTTTTTAAGGAATTCGGAAAAACCCCAGCCTCAAAACAGCGGTTTATCAAATCAGTAAGCACGGGTGTAACGGATTTCACAGTAATTTTAAGAATTTCGGCACTGATCTGATCCCAACCAGGTGCACAGTCACTTTTTAGAAGCTGTATTGTTCTTTCAACTTCACCGTTGTCGGTTGGTAATAGGACAAATGATTTCAGGGGAGGCACAATAATTTTTTTAAAGTTTGGAAAGCGTGTGGGCAATATCAAATCAGATAGATGTTTACCGATATTGGAAAAATATTCATTTGTTTTGTTGACCGCCTCTTTAGGATTGTCAGCAATCGTTAGAAGTTGTAGTGGTAGTTGATTTTTGTTATTGTTGTTAGTTATTGTTTTAATGGAGGACCAAAGCCTTTTTGAGTTATTTTTAGATTTTATTAACTGATCTCTCTCATATTGTTTCTTGAGTTTTTTTAATAAATTATTACAGTGGTTTCGATATCTTAAGTACGATATTTTTAATATTTCGTTGGATGTATTTGATTTTAATTTTTTATGCATTCTATCCCTAGTGCGAATGCAACGCAACATGCCAGCCGTGATCCATGGTTTCAATATACATTTGTTTCTAGGAGTTAATCGTCTGATCGAATTATTTGCAATTAATTGTTGGATTATATAAATAAACTTATTCATCGCAACATTTAAATTAGCTTCCTGATAAACTTCCACAAAATCATAATTGTCACAGTCGGATTTTAGTCTTTGTTTGTCAATTTTACAGACTGTTTTTAATTTTGTTGGTTTATTTATAGTGACATCAGTTTTTAAACTAAGTAAGACTGATTCATGATCTGTGATAGTGGTTCCCAGGGTGAAGGTAAACGCACCTAGTTTCGTTTTTAGTAACACATGATCTAAGCACGTTTTCCCTCGCGTTGCAGAGTTGATGGCAGGAAGTAGTCCATGGAAGGTAATTGTGTCCATGTATGCTATTTGGATAGGACTTGTTTTAATAAGATCAATATTTACATCGCCAACTATTATAATATTTTTGAAAGACGAGAAACCTTCCAATAGTGTATGTAAAGAATCAATGAAAGTATCAGGTGTTCGGAAACTCGGTGGCCTATAAATTGCAATTAGTATTGTATGATTTTGTATTTTAATTGTCAGACAATTAGCTTCAGATAGGGAGGGTTCCTCTACAATACATTTTAGGTTACTGTGAGTATAGACTACAAGGCCGTCATTTTGATTAAAGTTGTCATTGGTTTTGAACGAATTATATCCTCCAAGCGATGGCAGGTTAACGACACGAGATAGCCAGCATTCTGACAGCACAATAATATCGCAAGACAATTTTAGTCGCTGAAGGAGAATGTGTAACTCCTGGAAGTTGCAGTTTAGGCTACGGATATTCTGTTGTAGAATGTTTAGATATTGTATAGGATTTTGGAGATATGAGATGCATTGCTCTGGTTCACAAGAGATGGGGACGGAAATATTAAACTGGTCAATGTTTTGAATTAAATTATTTGTGTTATCGAATGATGTATATAATTATTACAAGTGAGAGAAGGCAGGTAAATAATAATATAAATTTTGATTTGGTAATAATGTAAGAGTCGTACTTGTTGTATATATACAGGCATAAAGACAATTAAAGGTGCAAGCAATGAACAAAACAATGGAGCCGGTCTCCACAACATGCATTGGCAAAAAAGTGTGTAGCGTAAGAATATGATATATACTATATGGAATATTAGAGAATAAAAGAGAAATAAAATTGAATGTTCTTAAAAACTGTTTTATTAATTATATTTTTATAATTGACTTAAATTCCGAGAGGATTGCCGACCCATGGGTAATTGTTCGGGCACACGTTGCAGATTTGTAAGAAGTACTGCAGCTGTAACAAAAATGATTTTCACTAAGCATTGTAAATATTCGAAACTAATACTCAACAATTTTTAATTATTTCCATTCTATAGGGAATAATATCTGTGTCGGAATAGCGAGTATACTTAACGGAAAAGTGAGATGCATTCTAATAATTTATGAAATAAGAATTGCATAGAAAGTTGTAATTGATAAATCAAAATATTGGAAAAATCATAATAAAATTAAACCAAATAGGCATTATACGGCCCTTAACAATCTTTCTGTTGAACATTATAAAAAGACAATCTGTACGTTTTATTTAATCACATTACGAAATGTATCTGCTATCAAATCAATGATGGATCATCACTTGGAATTAAATTACATAAACATTTCCATGTAGTCATAACCCAACCAGTCACACTGTTACTCGTTGGGAAAAAAATCTCAACCAGTCACGCTGCTACTAGAAGCAATTTATTTTTTCTCAACGAGTATGGCTAGTTATTGGGGTTACAGGATGCGAACAAAAAAATGCATCAAGTAACAGTACAACTCGTTGGGAAAAATATTTAAAGAGTGAGTAATATAGGTAATACTTACAGTATTATGACTACTAGTGTAAGGACCGCAGAAGACATTATTGCAATTAGTAGGAATGAAAGTTCTACAGGGTCGCTGCTTATACTCAGCAATTGTGACTGGGTTGCGGACATAGTTGACGACTTCCTCTGAGTTTACCTGTTGATTAAAATACAACTTTAAAATAATTGGCGCAAAGGTCGCAATTGATTGTGCATTTAAAGAGCTTTTGATGTAATATAACCTGGACAAACAGCCCCGAACCATTTCTGCATACTGCTTTTTTCTACTATGGTATTATTTTATCCTGGAGTTGTGTTGATGAGAAGAAAAAATATGGAGGAAACAATGTTTTGTAGAAATCGAAACAATGGGGAAGAGCGACGCGAATTATTCAAGTGAAAACTTCTTTAGCGGCTTTGTGAAAATTTGTAGATCATACGTGATCTACGAATTTTCACCCTGATCGAAAATTCATATGACGTAGGGAGAGCTATGAAAAACTGCTACAATATCATTAGAATACGAAGGTTAATTTCGTCACCGTCTACAATGTTAATATGGCTCAGGTGGGAAATCGGTCGGTCCAGAAACCAGAACCAGTAACGGTTATTTTTTTCCCTTTTTTATGTTTGGTTTGGTTTTATTATTATGTCCGAAAGGGAGGGCCCAAATGGTCCAAAGGTCCAAAAAAGAGAAATATGAGGTCTAGTAACATAGTCCATATAGGTGGTTCGATTCCGGCCAGGATTGATACGGAAGTCTCTGGTTTGATTCCTGGATCTGGACTTACATTTATTCTATCTTCATCTAAATTTTTTTTATCGAAAGATCGAAAAATATTATTTAAATTTCATCAGTAGGTATGTTTTCTTTCTGAGAGCTAAACTTTTTAATTGTCATGTCGTTGTCATTGTCATTTTTTTAATTGTCATGTTTGTGTACGATAGCGCAAGAGATGAATATTGTGTTTAATCACATAAATGATAGTACTTTTGAAATGATAGAAAAACCCTAACCAAAATATTCAAAAATGCACAACGTTAATGTTCAAATTTTCACTTCTGGCACTCCTGGAGTGCAACCCGTTTTATTTTTATTTGAAGCATGTTGCATTTAACATCACCCTTTACAAAACGTAGTCAACAGTAAATTAAAATCTAAATGCTTGTTTCTTTCCTGCATTGTTTTAGGTAGTAGTAATGCTCCAACGCCACCGTTTATTTGGCGTTGAAGTGAAAAATCGGAAATATCGCATATGCTTACCATGAAAACATCATTCAAATTATTAATCAGGTTCAGGAATCTGAGGAAAGCCCTTTCAACAGCTATATGCGCGTCCAGAAAACCTTGATTTACATTGAATGGGAAGGGAGCTCTGTTGCCAAGGTAATGCCTTTGGAAGTTGCTCACGATGAGGTTGTACCAACCTTCTTCATCATCGAGTTCAGGGCTAAAGAAAATATACAATTATCAATAAGTATCACTGTATTGAATTTAATTATCTAATGTTTACGAAAATGAAAATAAAGGATGATACATTCCCTACTTTACTATAACTAATTCAAATCAAGGAACACTCAAACTCTGATGAAACTTTAAACATTGACAATTGACATTGTACAGGTTTTTTTTAAAAACAATTTCAGATAAAATTTCTAAAATACAATTTTAAACGCAATTATTGAACGCTTTATTCTACAACAATCCATATCAAATTATTTTTTATTTATTTTTACTATATTTTACAAATTTTGATGATGTATCAATAAATATTGTAAATACTTACACGAAGAAGCAGGTATCTAGATAGTTGCATGGAACACCTTGAAGATCCCTCAAAGTGAGAATAGGCAAGACCCATGGTCCAGGGATTGAGGAAGTGGGGCAGGGGCCATTAATGCAGTCCTGTGTGGAGTTATAGTCCAGGGTATAAGGCCAAAGACCAGGGTTAGTGAAGGCTACAGTAGGCCATGAAGCGTCATACAGAATGTCGTAGTCAGCCATCATTCGGAAACTGTTGTCACCATTCAATTGGAGGAAGGGTAAACGCATACCTGTAATAAACGAAAACATTGATATTTGCATACCATTGAGAAGCTTAAAATGCTTTCATCAAGTAAAGTACCAGAATCTATTATACATGCCATTTTAAAACGAAAAGGAATGGCAAAATCATACTAAATTAATACCGTTTGTCATTTTAAATATTATAACTTAAGATGCAAAACAAATATGACTTATTCGGGAAAGATTTGTTAATTAACGTCTTCAAATAAATATAATCTCTATCAAGGGCAATTTAAATCGTATTCATACGCCTTAAACGACCAAATTTGTGAATGACACCTTTTTGCCAATCTGTGTGTGTCCAATATTTTACCATTATCGCTTTAACTCCCCAGATTAAATGATAAATATGTTACTTACCCTTAATTGCTTCGAACGGAATGTTGGCAAAGTGACTCAACTGAACTCTCTGGTGATGATATTCCAGTACTAAGTCATTATAACTGATTTCAGCCCAAAAGACCTGGGGTGTTCTACGGCTAATAGAGAAAAGTCCGATCTCGTATCCTCTATTGTACAGTTCGTTAACACGTTGGTAGTCGTTATATTCATGGCTGACGAAGAAAGTAGCTCCTGCTGGACAACCGTTGGAGTTTTGACGGTCATACAAGAAGCGCCGGTAGCTGATAATGTTGTTTACGTTGACCGCATCGTTGAAAACCAGATTGACGAGCTGGAAAATAATAATAACAATAGAGATTCCATTTTTAAATATCCTAATCATGTCCTCTTAACCAACTTTTGGTAATTTACCAATTCCAACCATTTTAAACCAGTTGTTTACCCTTATATTATTCGGCAATCTTTTGAAAAGAATATTGACACAGATAAAAGACGCTTCATCTATTCTCATACACCTTGACGTATGTTAGTTAACATAATCCTTATCAATTTCGATGTATTTGTGGTACAAGATACTTAAAAATAATATGAGGGAATGTCATGGTAATTTTTTATGTTTCTACGCGACAAATCTATTTGATGAATATACATTTTATCATGGATGTTCTTCGATTAATTTAACTACCTAAAGCCGACAGGTGCCTAGAATGTGATACCTCAACATGATAATTATGATATTATCATTTTGGACCTAATTAGTGATTAGATATCGTGAACTAACCTAATTAATTTTTAATCTACTAATGTGGTCTTTTTTTATTTTGGGTCATTCTTGTTTCGTGTTACTTCAACATCTCAACGATTGTTTATGACTATATTATTGATTTAGATGTATAATTTTAGGTATGTCGTATAAACCCTTTCATATTTCATGATCTCGTTTAAAACTAAGTTTAGATTATTGATATTTACAAGGCATATGAAATTGTAACGATTAACTTAAAATATTTAAAGAGAAGATCATGTCAATATAATTTCAAAGAGCGAGTTCTGGGCCCCTAAATAAGTGACATAAACGCTCATCGAATACAATGGCAGTCGAATAGAATGCCGATTTGTGGGTTTACGCGCGCAACGACGTCATTTCGACGTCATTCTATTCCATTGTCATTCTATTCGATAAGCGTTTATGCCATTTGTCTAGGGGCTCAGATGGTCTATCTATAGTTTTTTAAATTTAGGAAAGATTCTCAAATCTGGTGATAGAAAAATCATAATAATAAAAGTCGCCACACATAAAAGCAGATGCTGGAGCATACTTATGCATCAGGATCTGCTTTTATGTGCGGCGAATTTCTCTTGATCTTTAATCTAGATCTTTAGAGAACTTTTTCTAAATCCATTTCGTCTAAATTCTTATTATTTCTTGTAAAATTACGGACATGGAAAAATACTAAATAGACATTGAAGAGTAAAAGAAAGTATAAGATATGGATCATTTGAATGCAGGATTTGGAAAATCCCTTTCCCGGTTTAATTTCAGTACTGACCTGTGGTACATCTCTGGGGTTTAATCCACCAGGAATATCAGTGCCTGAACATCTGCAGGCAGGCAACTGACAAGCTTGCAGGTCACAAATAGGTTCTTCCTCGCTTTCTGTAACTGTACTGTCAGCAGCGACCGCCACTGCTACTAGCAACAACCCAAAAATTATCCACCTCTTCATGTTTGAAATTGAAGTCGGCAATGATGTGAACATATTATTTAATCAATATATAAAGCTTGTTTTTATCTTTGTTGTTCTAATCAATGCGTTTTGATATCATATCGGTGACTGTAAACAGATTTGTAGATATAATAGGAATTTAGTTTAGCGGTAATTAAAAATAACAATGTAGGGTGTGAATGCATTGGTATCGGTATCATAATCAGGTTTTTGTTTATGAACTAGGTAACTAGGTGACACTAAATCGAAAAAAATGATAATAAATAAAATTACAACAAAATGTTGTCTTTATAGAATTAAATATGCGCCAGGAACGGTTATTTTTCTTTTTATGTTTTATTAAGCATCGAGAGTTGGCCTATTTTTTTTTTTCTTGGCAGGTTTATAACTGGGTAGAGTGTATAGATATGCAACTCGACCGAGTAAGTAAGTACCTAGTAATACAAAGTAAAATATCAAAAAAGATTTAAATAGTATCTTCTTTGACATATTTTTCTCCTGACTACTATTAGGTACTATAAATAAATTAAATAATAAATAGCATAAGCAAGACTTAAAAAAATATTTTTAGATTTATTTCACTCAGGAAACAAACCATAAAAATGAAAGACCTTTTCCCCCCTAAACTTTTATCTTAGCTATCATACATTTAGCACTTAAAATTACATAATAGCACTTAATTTTAAAGGAGTCACTAGTCATTCTGTCGTCATGTTGTTTGACAGCCCATTTAAAGAACTGAGCTGTGCCATGCTATAATAAGTTTTACTTCTCGTTTGGTCCACAGAGCACACCACAGAGCTAGACATCGGCCTTTTCAAATTTACGTCACACCCGGTCCTTCATCTTCTGCATACCGTCCATCCTAGCGACCTTCTTCAGGCTTATTAATTTTATATTTATATCGTATGAAATGTATTACTAATTACCATGCGGACATGTTTGAAGTGTCATTTATTTTTTTCTAGCTATAAGTTATTCCTTATTATTTTAATAATATAAGTAATCTTTTTATTGCATTAAATTATGGTGCAGACATGGGTCTTGAAAACAATTTTTGAGTTCCACATATTTGGCTAACTTGAACATGCAACATAATTATTATAAGTTTATAAAAAGTACCTACCTATCTAGAAATTGTAATAAAGATTGATTTTTAGTTTCGAAAACTTCTATATGAGTATAAAAAGCGTGATCTATTAACCATTTTTTTAACTCCATCATCATTTTTAGGGTTCCGTAGTTAAAGTGGCAATACGGAACCCTTATAGTTTCGCCATGTCCATCCGTCCGTCCATCCGTCCGTTCTTCTGTCTGCACCTTTGCTCAGTGACTGTAAGTGCTAGGAGGCAGTAATTTTGCATAGATACACACATTACTCACGCCGATAAAGTGAAAGAAAAAAATATTGAAAAAAAAAAATTAGGGTACCTCCCCCTTTAGGTAAAGTGGGGGTGAGATTTTTTTTTTCTCACCTTCCCCATCGTGTAGAGTATCATTAGATAGGTCTTTTAAAAACGTTTAGAGGTTGGAAAGACGATTTTTAGATTTAGGGATCTGTTTGTAAATTAAGCTTTAAAGTGCAAATTTTTGTTAGAGTCAAGTGTGAGATGTCAATGTTGGGTATGTGAAAAAATTCACGGTAGTAGAAATTAAAAGGAAAACTATCACAGCTAAGTAGGCTTTACAAGTATACGAGTAACTGCTGATCAAATGAGAAGTAACAATATTTTTGTACACATTCCTTTGAAAAATATTAATATGTAGATCTAATGTTGTAAGTATAAAACAAAAACAACAGAAAACCCATTTCTTAAGCCACATTGTTCGGACGTAGGGGGGGGGGGGACACTACAGAACCCTACTTTGGGCGTGGCCCGACATGCACTTGCCCAGTTTTATTACTATTGGTAGTTCATGAATCGGCTTGGGTACCTACTTTATTGAACACTTTTATGCATATTAAATAGCAATTTGTGTGAAATAAGGCTTACAGGTAGGTATTATTAACCTAGAGAGATCTCTTTTACCAAGAATCGAATTATCACGAGCACTGATAAATTCGTTTGAAAATTTCTTGACGTAAAATTTCTCACATGAATACAAATTTTCATTTTAACGGGCTTTTCAATAAGAACAATGTTTTATGAAAAAAAAATGTTGATCTAGTGGTTAGTGAGTAATGACTGGCCTGTTGATCTAGTGGTTAGTGATCCTGACTGCTAAGCCGGAGGTCGTGTTCGATCCCCACCCAGAAAAAACTTTGTGTGATGAGCACGATGGTTTATTCTGTGATGTAAACCAGACAGCTGATAAACATACTAATATATTTCTGTTTCTATTATAGATAAGTAATTATCTATAATAGAAATGAAATATATTAGTATGTTTATCAGCTGTCTGGTTTCTATAGTATAAGCTCTGCTTAGTTTGGGATCAGATAGCGTTGTATGAGTTGTCCCAAGATATTATTATTATAAAACAAAATAAAACAAAGAATTTAGAAGAACATGATACAATTCTTATTGTGTTACAAAGAGTAGTTTGGCAATTTTAAATGAAAAATCATATCAATTGGTTACCACGTTTTCAGATACGTTTCGTGACTCTGGCTGTAGGGTTGTATTGTATGACACTGACTTGTATATAAAAGTGTCATTTAAAAAACTCCGCATTTTGTCATCATAGTCACTGGAATTCTCAGATCCAATAAGACTGTATATTGTCCGTACTCCAAGGTAGTTAAGCACATACGTACTCCTAAGAATGGAGTTCTTCTACAGCTGGCGTCTTCAAATTGGATTGTAGCTGTGGTAGTTCCTGCATCGGACAAACCAAGCGCACATTAGCGGAAAGAGTTAAGGAACAAATAGTGACTGTTAAAAACTGACAGACAAACAAGTCACTTGCTAGATGCGGGAACCAATCACTGGATTGAACTACACAAACCATAGGTCCAAAGTCAAAGTCAAAGTCAAATATCTTTATTTCGTAAAATCAGGTTAATGATTATTTGATAACGTCAAATTAAAACATACTAAAAATTTTATAAAACTATGAATGTTTGAAAAAAAAAACAAAATGAGGTTAGGTGGCAGTTCCAAGTGTAAAGCTCATGAGAAGAAGCTGCCAAGAAACTCATGTGCCACTCTTTTAAAATGATCAAGTTTTTCTTTACAAAAATAAATTTTACTGAATGAACCAGTGTGTTTGGTGAGTGTAATCGTTTATAAAATAAGGATAACTAAATAATAATACTATTAGTAACTCTAAAATGAGTATATATAAACGTATTCAGCAAACACAATACTTCACTTCTTACAAAGTAAATATGTATATATACATATAATCTTAAAGTACATTTTAATAGCCTGTGAGAGAAAGCAGTTCCATCCCAAGCGTTTTTGTCTTCCATATAATCAATTATTAAGTAGTAACTTTTCATACACAATTTTTTCTTAATGGTACACTTAAATGTATTACGACTTAATTTTTGAATATCGCTAGAAATTTTATTGTAGAAATGTATACATTGGCCCCGAAATGATTTGTTTACTTTTTGTAACCGCGTGTTAATATTATGTATTTCACATTTCTTACAGAAACTATCAATATTTTTGTGAACATATATAAGGTTTTCATAGATATACTGACATGCAACAGTCATGATATTGATTTCCTTAAATTTTTCTCTAAGTGAGTGTCTACTACTAAGATCGTAAATTGATCGAATAGCCCTCTTCTGGAGAACAAAAATGGTTTGAATGTCGGCAGCATTCCCCCATAGTAGAATACCGTACGACATTAAACTATGAAAGTAACTAAAATAAACTAATCGCGCTGTTTCAACGTCTGTTAGCTGACGAATTTTTCTAACTGCGTACGCTGCAGAACTGAGTCTATTAGACAATTCACTTATATGGTCCTCTTCAATGACCGTCACTATTACTCCAGGATGGAAGCGGTTGAAATAAAAAAACATGTCAATTTCAACCGAGAAAATGAATACCGTTTGTCAACATCGTGGAATCCCGTGACCAGCAAGTGTATACACCGCCGAACAAACATTACACGCCAGTGTGCCATGTCCTTAGTGTTGTGTGTCGAAGTACCGACAGTTCCGTAAGAGTGAGTGATAAAAATCGAGCGAGGGTAGTTTCCGAAACCCGCGCTTCACGGAGGCGACGCTGAGCTAAACCAGTCTACCCGTGACCACGACTGCTACAATACGGTCGAAACGTCGGGCAATGAACAAGGTATTTTACCTTAAATTATTAACGCGATTAAGACCTGTAATATAAATCTTTTCATAATGTATACAAATTGCGAAAATTTATCAACATTTACCTACTATTACCAGGGCACAACGAAATATCTTCAAACTGTAAAAAAACCCTTACATATTGATGTAACTTCCGTTTTTGAATTCACCTTTATATAAGAATAAAATTAAGTGCTACAAAAGATTAGTGTAGATATTTTCACTTCTGTAGCATTTCATAATAATAATAATATAATATCTTGGGACAATTCACACTACGCTATCAGATCCCAAACTAAGCAGAGCTTGTACTATGGAAACCAGACAACTGATAAACATACTTACATATTTCTAAATACATACATATTATAGATAAATTACGGGATACCTTTTTTACTCATAATGATTTTTGTCCTATTTAAAATTGTCATAATAAATTAGGCATAATTTTCTTTGTCATAAAAATAGTGTGCCATAACTGGTTTTTAGCATACTGTGTTATTAAGCATAAATATTATATATCCTATTATATTTATTCATAACTTTGATATGCATAAAGTTGTAAAGCATATTGTTTATTTGTCTAATAGTTATTAGGAATAATGATCAAAAAGCATAAAGGAAACGTACTTTACGAATTTTTAAAGTAGGTAGTATTCTCTCGTTTGCCATAAATTAATTTGCACTAATATTGTTTGCCATAATCGTCCCCGATCATAATATTTACTTGCACTATTATCATTTATACTAATAACGTTTGCCTTAACAACTCAACAGTAATAACTTTTATTTGCCATAAAATGACTTTCCATAGCAACATATATCATAATAATTAGTTTCCATAAGTAACACGTCTCATAATCGACTCTTGACATAATCAAAATTTGATATAATTATGAAAATAATACATAATATTGTTAGGTCGAAATTAATTATCTTTAACACCCCGACTCAGAGCAATCCGTGTTAGGTTTTTTTTTTTAAACCACCCAAAAGTAGGAGCCCCGCGAAGCGGGGCTCCGTCGAAGATAGTACAATTTTATGCGCCTACATGTTTGACGATAGCAATGTATAAAATAGTGTAATATTGTTATTAAAACTTTTGTAGTTAATTTTTCGGCATATAGTTTGTATGCTTATAATAGTTATGGTTATGCGTCGTTATGCGTAAGTAAAGTTATGCTTTGGCATAGTATGCGTTTTAAATATTATGCTTATAGTGATTAGGATTAAAAAATTATGATTAAAAAAGTTATGACGCATGAGAATTATGCGTAACTAATATTAAGAGTATAAACATTATGCAATGTTAAATTATGACATAAAATCGTAGGAATAAAAATAGAGAACCTAAATTACACCCAGACACAGAAACCATCGTGCTCATCACACAAAGTTTTATTCTGGGTGGGGATCGAACCCACGACCTCTTGCGTAGCAGTCGGATACACTCCCACCGCGCCGAAGAGGCAGCCATTTCATATTTTCATTCAGTTTAGTGATAATACTTAATATGGTTTCAGAGCATTATTATAACATTCTTTATACGTCGTATACCCTTTATAATTCGTAGACATACTCGTAATAAACATATTGTGTGATTTATAGCACAAATTATAAAATTGAACTGCGCAGATAGTAAACGTTTACGAGACGCTAACGCCATCTATCGGTCTCCGGAATGTCTAATAGATGACATTAACGTCACGTAAACATAAAAACGAAGATTTAAATATCCAAGTTATGACATTTGTTACTTACTGTATTGTTACGCGTTTTCAACCGTCGAAAACAAACAGAGGGGGTTCTCAAGGTGTATTATGTATGTAGGATCACGTGTAATTAAGTAAGTTATCACTTAAGTTAAACACGCAAATATTTTTACAGAGCCATGCGATTACAATAATCATTATTGTATTAGGTAGATAATATAATATAATAATAATAATAATAATGGCAACACTGAATGACGGTTGACGTGTGTCGTAAAATTTTCACCAAATATTTTATTTTATATTATAATATTTCGCTAATGTTCTTTTAATACCTACTTTAATCAAATATACTCCAGCATAAATACTTCTAAATTATTATAACTCCCATGAATTCGCAAAACCGGACAATAGCCAAGAAATTTACACTATGACATTACATGTCAAAATGAAAATTAACAATAACAAGGAAAAAATGATTTAGCCACATGATAACTAGAAGCAGAGCCAGAGACAGAACAGCACACCCTCCAACCCCGGACTCGTCTCTCCGCTCCGCCTCGCAACCACAGGGTTCAACACCAGCCGTTGCTGAGGCGTCGAGCTCGTCGAGTGACGAGTATTTCTCTCCGCCAACGTCGCCACCACCTGTACGTCGGCGAGGGAGAGGCCGGCCGCCGACCAGCTTAGGACCCCGAGGCCCACCGGCCTCAAACAGGGCCCCCGCTGTCGGTGGTGATGTGCGCCGCATGCGATGGACTACGTTGATGAACGAGAACGTCATGCGGGCATATTTTGCGGCTACAGGGGGGGGAACTAACCTTACTGTGTACCGTGAACGGATGCTGCCTCTGTTTCAGGTGCTTGAGCCGACTGTCAACGTTTCGGCACAACGATTATCGGACCAAGTGCGGGTCATTCAGCGCTGTCATCTGCTAGATGAGGCCGCACTTGAGAGACTACGCTCGGAGTACGCCCAGACTAGCCGCGAGATCCCTGCCCCGGTACAGGTTCCTACAAATGTAGTTGACTGTGAAGCTACGGGGCCGGATACCGCGGCTATTGTGGTAAGTACTCAGTGCAATGAGGAGATTAAGGCCGCTTTGGAATTTGCGCTTCGCGAATATCGGTCCACGCCCCACAATATTAGGCCACGCCTGCCTCGGTTACCTATGCATAGACGGAACATTTCGCTGGTGTGTGCTCTTGATTCGTTATTGCCTACTTACCTAGACAATAGCGAAGACCTCGGCGATACCCACTCAATCCTGTATTGTGCAGCTGTTGCGGCATGTCGTATAGGAGGTGTTAAGCTTTTAGCAGAAACCCCTACTATACGACCAAGGTGCGCCGTACCCGCGTGGCAATGCAGGATTGAGCGCCGTATTGCCGGGGCAAGGGTACTCATCGGCAAGTTGTCCTGCTTCAGGACCGGGAACACTCGCCCGAGAGTGATGCGCTTTGTGAAGCGGGCATTCTTGGGGACTGACATCAGACCTCAGGATTATATGTCGCGTGTCACAGAGCGCATCGACTTCCTGAAGCAAAAAATCTATGCATGGGCAAACCGAATACGCAGGTACAAAAAACGCGTGGACAGGTATAACGTGAACTGCATGTTCCAAAGGGACCAAAGGTGGGTGTATAGAGACTGGCAGCGAACGGATCAAGGTATGGATGGCGGGCATCTACCAAATGCTGAAGCGACAAGCTCGTTTTGGCGTAACATTTGGTCGGTGCCTGTCACCCACACAGAGGGGGAATGGATGCGTGACGTTGAACGAGCGTGCGAACTTATTCCGGAAATGGAAGATATTAACATTAACAGCACAGACGTAGCCAGTGCAGTCCGTCCTTTTTCTAATTGGAAATCTCCAGGCCCAGACGGACTGCACAACTTTTGGCTGAAATGGCTACGCAGTTCGCACGCTTGTTTGGCATCGCAATTCCAGTCCGCCCTAGAATCTGCGTCGCTGCCAGCCTTTATGACTAAAGGAGTGACCCACCTGCTCTATAAGACCGGTAGTACCTCGGACCCTAGAAATTATAGACCGATAACTTGTTTACCATCGATCTATAAACTTCTTACATCCATTCTGAGAGCTAAAATAAATAAACATATACACACAAACTCCATCATGTGTACCTCTCAGAATGGATGTAGAAGTGGGGCCCGGGGTACTAAAGAGCTTCTCCTCATTGATATGACTATTAGCCAGCAGGTTCGCCGCAACCGAAAGGATCTATCGGCATGTTGGATAGATTATAAGAAGGCGTATGACTCCGTGCCACATACATGGCTTCTGAGGGTGCTGAAGTTGTATAAAGTTAATACAACTTTATGCACCTTCTTGAAGTCGTGTATGGGACAATGGAATACGGTTCTTACCTATCCAGGGTGCCGAGGGATCCAAGAAAGTGGCGGCGTACCAATAAGGATTGAGCGGGGTATATTCCAAGGTGACACTCTGAGTCCCCTTTGGTTCTGCCTAGCACTGAACCCACTTAGTACCTTACTAGAGGGTTCAGGGCTAGGTTGCAGGTTGCGACGTGGTGGTCAGGTTATATCTCACTTGCTTTATATGGATGACTTGAAGCTCTTTGCTCCCACCAGCTCACAACTAATAGCGTTACTGAAGGTAACTGAAACCTTTAGTAATTCTATTAGAATGGAGTTTGGTGTTGACAAATGTGCAGTCGTTCATATAAAGCGAGGGCGGGTAGTGGAATCCGAAGGGACTCAACTCTCGGATTCCATTCACTTAAGATCACTTCTCGCAACCGAGACCTATAAGTATTTGGGTATATCGCAGGCATTGTGCATTAATGAGGTTGGCATGAAACAGCAGTTGCAAGAACGTTTCTTCGGTCGCCTGAAAAAAGTGCTTAATAGCCTTTTGTCAGGTGGCAATAAGATCCGGGCTTGCAACAGTTGGGTCATGCCACTTCTAATGTACTCCTTCGGTATACTCAAGTGGACTCAGACAGAATTAGACACCCTGGATCGAAAAGTCCGTACACTCATGACGTCATACCGAATGCATCACCCGCGTTCATCTGTGATGAGATTGTATATCCCGCGGAAGTGTGGGGGGCCGGGGTTTGTTGAACCTCAAGTCCCTTCATAACCGCGAGATATACAATCTCAGAGAATATTTTCTCCATATGGACGTGGGTGTGCATCGGGATGTTGTCGCGGTGGACACCGGGCTTACCCCGCTCTCCTTGGCTAAAGAGAACTGGCGCAGGCCTGTAGTACTTGGAGTCAACGAACGCAGGGAGGTATGGCAGAGCAAGGAGCTTCACGGTAGGTTCTTTCGGGCTCTTCATGGGCCCGATGTGGACCTACTAGCATCTGTGGCCTGGCTACGGTTCGGTGACCTCTTCGGGGAAACAGAGGGTTTTGTCTGTGCAATTGCTGACGAAGTTATCATGACGAATAACTACCGGAAATATATACTGAGGGATGGCACTGTTGACATCTGTCGTGCATGTCACCGACCTGGTGAGTCCCTCAGACATATCGTTTCCGGCTGTTCACGTCTTGCTAACGGCGAGTACTTGCACAGACACAATCAAGTAGCCAGGATAATCCACCAGCAACTTGCTCTGAAATACCACCTTGTGGACGTTGAAGTCCCGTACTACAGGTACGTTGCTGAGCCAGTTCTTGAGAATAGTCGTATCACGTTGTACTGGGATCGCTCTATCATCACAGACAGGACTGTTGTCGCTAACAAGCCTGATATTGTGCTGATAGACCGATCTGAGCGCCGTGCAATGATTGTCGACATCACCATCCCCCATGACGAAAATCTCGTGAAAGCCGAAAAGGATAAACAAATAAAATATCTGGATCTGGCGCACGAGATTGTCGACATGTGGGATGTTGATTCGGCAATCATTGTACCGATAGTCGTCTCCGTTAATGGTTTGATTGCCAAGAGCCTCGACCAACACCTTGAGAGGCTCGCGTTAGACGGTTGGATCAAGCGCTTGATGCAGAAGGCAGTACTTCTGGACACGGCTCGCATTGTGAGGAGGTTCCTTTCTCTGGGGCCGTAACCACCGGTAGCTTGGTCCCTGTACCCGATGCCGGTGGGACACTATTTTTTATATTTTTAAATGTATTTTTTATATATATATTTAAAAATGTAATTTATAAGAAAAAAAAGAAATAAAGAGAATAATAATAATATCTTGGGACAACTCATACAACGCTATCTGATCCCAAACTAAGCAGAGCTTGTACTATGGAAACCAGACAACTGATAAACATACTTATATATTTCTAAATACATACATATTATAGATTAATAACACCCAGACACAGAATAAACCATCGTGCTCATCACACAAAGTTTTATCCTGGGTGGGGATCGAACCCACGACCTCTTGCGTAGCAGTCGGACGCTCGGACACGCTCACACCGCGCCACAGAGGCAGTCGTTCAGAGATAGGGTATACTTTGAAGTTAATTTCAACAATGTTAGGAGAAAGATACAATTCTTTTATTGATTTCGGTAGAGTATTGTGGTATGATTCCCCTCCCGCGGATTGAACTAACTAAATTGGCATCTAGTATAATAAGTTTTCCTGAATGACTGAATATCTGATTATAAACCGCTGGGGTACAGGGTATTAACTATGAATGGAAGACCTGTAGGTACAATATTAAGTTTAACTGAATTCATGAATGCCTCCGACTGCATAATATTAAATATGAAGGGCATCTTGTTTCTGTCTTTTTGCAGGCGGGTTTTGTAGTTTTTTTTTATTTTGCACTTTTTAGTCGTTGGGGAATTCTTTGACGCCCAAACGGTTTTTTACCTTTCGTTTTATTTATTTTTGCTAATATATTATAGAATTAATTAAAAGTAGATTTGCGCTACAACCAATAGGAGCGGAGCAGCAATGAAACACGTTGCAAAAACGGGGAAAAATTACGCAGACAAAGCTGCGCAGGTCAGCTAGTGATAGATACCTATGAGGCTTTGCTTTTACAAAATGGGCAGCGTTCGATTTTTGAATTTTAATTCTTTTTTATTCAGCTTATACAGGATAGATGGATACTTAAAAAATCCGAGTTATTTTTAAATACCGGTTCCGACACGGAACTAACGCGGTTGAAACGGCTCGTAATATCTATGCTGGGTTTGCAGAAGAGACTGCTGGTAAACGCACCGTGCGTTTTTGGTTTAAACGCTTTACACACACACAGATTAATAACACTGAATTGAAGGAGATGGTGGAAGCCGATCCGAGTCAAACTACCCAGGTTTTATAGGCATTAACCTAACCTTACCAACGACATTGACTCACTTGCTTAAGAAAGAGAAAAGAAAAATAATGCCTCATGATTTGACTGATCTGCAGAATGAAACGCGCGTTGCCTTGTTGAACAACACAACAACACAATATTCCTTAATTTCTGTTCGGTTCGTTGATATGTTACGAAAAGTGGATTCTTTACGATACGAATACGAAAAATGCAACGGCTGACCCCAGGTAAAACACCGCAATAGTGCCTTAAACCAAAGCTTACTAAAAGAAGGTCATGACAACCAACTGTTTGGTGGTCGCTTCATGGTGTTATTCACTATAGTTTTCTTAGGTTTGGTAAAGCAATAACAGCAGATGTTTACTGTACCGAACTTTCAACAATAATGGCAAAACTGACAGTGAAGCAGCCCCGACTCGTGAATAGATCTTCACTATTATGAAAACGCAAGACCTCACACTGAAACATAAACCGTTATGTATAACTCTAAAGGAGCTGCAGTTGTAACGTACTCGCCAGTACGGAGAATGACGTATGGTTTCCAACTGCAGCTCCTGTAGAGTTATACCTAATGGTTTATGTTTTAGTGTGAGATTTTGCATTATCATAGAGCCATAATGTTGAAGATCTTGCTTTAACTGACTACCATTTCTTTCGTGATTTGGTCAAATTTCTATGTGGTGAAAAATGTCTTCCCAGGAGGCAGTACCTACAAAATATGTTCACACAGTTTGTCGAATCTAGATCCCCAGAGCTCTATCGCAAAGGCATACATGAACTTCCGACTAGATGGCATCAATGTATAGGTATATGAGGGTAACTATTTTGGTTACACGTTACCTTACCTACAATATAAATATGTTAAATCTTAGAATAAAACGAGTTTTAATTCACAATACAAATCGGAAATTTCATACTTTAACCCTTAATATGTCCTGCGCATTCATTATCTTTATAATTATCGTAATAATTGGTAATTTTATAGTTTTTTTCTTCATATGTTTAAAATAACCTGGCTTTTGTTAAATTTAGTTTCGGAGAGTATTTTTTCAGAATACTTTTACTTTCTCTCCTGAAACACAGGCTTCAACCTAGTTCAGGTAACTTTTATACAGTGCTGTTCATCTGTATATTGAGGGCATGCTAAAGTTTCTCGATTTTCATAAATAAGACGATACTTACGAACCATTTCTTGCTTTTCAAAGCATATTCATTCGCAATTAATGCATTATTACATTCGCTGAAACTATTGTACAAAGCAGTTGAATTAGTCTTCCTTAATGACCTCTTCAATGACTTCATGGAACGCATTTACTGCTGATTCAGGGCTCGTAAAACGTATGATACCATAATAAGTAATTTTTGGAAATAAAAAGAAGTCGGAGGTTGCGAGGTCCAGGCTGTTGGGTGGATGCATCATCAATTCCACATTTAAGCCTATAAATAGGCTTCTGTAACCTTAGGATAATGTGAGGATGTGTTATCATGGTGAATTTGGTTTGATTTGCGTTTGGTGAAATTGGTTCAAGGACCTCTTCGCGAACTTTTTCTAAGACTCTGGGTAAGCAAGTATTGACGTACCAATCTGCTGTCACTGCGCTTTTTGCGATACTGTAGTGTAATGTCCTGATTTGCCAAAAAAATAAGCAACCATGTTTTTACCAATCCTTCGACTTTTCTTTACCCACTCTGCCGACCACAGATTACTATACCTAGTAATAATATGTTGCTGCCGACTGGTTCTTTCTTCGGGTTTCCAGGTGACGAAACCTTATATGAATAACTTTAAACTTTTTTATCATTTTACGGCACCACTGGGCACGCAGTCGTTTCTGGTCTTCCGTTAAATCATGCGGTATTTATCGAGTGCAAAGCTTCCGAACCCTCAGATGCACATGTATCAAAATACGAATTTGCTAGCAAGTAATATTTTTGTCAGTTTTACTATGTCAATATTAGTGTCTGTAACCGCAGTCGCCGACCGACCTTAACGTACCTCGTCATTGAGATGATCATGTCCACGTCTGAATTCTCTAAACCACCAATACAAAGAGCTGCGCCATGTTGCTTTATCACCAAATGCCAATTAAAGTCTCTGGAGACTCTCTCGTGAAAGGACGCCATAATGAAAATAAAACCGGGAAAGAGCATGTCGGACAATGCCCAGTGTAGGGGAACCTGAAACACGTTGATGTATGGTAAAAAAAAAAGTCAGTTCTTCATGTATGGACTGCTCTCCCCTAAAATATTTATTTTGATTATTTAGCTATCAAACCAAGTAACGACTACTACAAGACACCTTTTTACCAAATTCCATCAATATTCATTGTGTAGCCTTTGAATAAAATGCCTGTGACATTTTTGATTAAGTAAATATTTTCAGAAATTATTTAGGTTATAAATACTTTAAACTAAAATGATTTTGAACATGATCGGATATACTGTCATTGAGTTGTTGCCGAAAAATCGCGTTTCTCAACAAAAGGGCGCAATTGCCATGAACATCAGCTACTGATGTAATTAATCAAGGCTGCGGAACAAAGCACATGACATGCTCTTGCCCAGTTTTTATTTATATTCATTGATTTAGTTTTAGTGCACAACTTTGAGAAATTTTGAAATATGATACATTTTGACATTCTAATAAAAATGCTATTTCATGTCACCAAATTCAGAATGTTTTAGAAAATGGTTGGTTTTTTGCATTTTCGATGATGGTTTTTAATTATGTTATAGCACCTGATTATTATTAATAGCAAAAAATCACTGTCCGTATTAAAATCACTATATTATGATAGTTAAACTGCTGTCTGTAGATAACATAACCCAACTCGAGTAGTTTTCATTCTTGTACCGAGCATTGAGCAGTTTGTTTCTTTCGTCGATCTTTGACTTACTACCTTACCTAACCTTGACCTACAATTGTGAGTTGAACTTCACGATATTTTTTTCAGAAGGCACTTTCAAAATCTTGATTAATGGAGAGATGTGCTTTCAAATGCATTAAAGCGCATTCGCGGCCTGCTCAAAAATATTCGCCACACATGCGCGGGCTTAACGTGGATGCGAAAAAATATTGTGAATAAGACACCTAAAACAAAATATCAATGTAATATGTATATATAGACCACCTAAATGCAATGCAGAAGATCTTAAGAAGTTCTTTGAGTCCTTCAATTTGTTACTGTCCAGTTATTGCTACAGTAAGAAAAAAATTATCATTTGTGGAGATTTCAATATAAATATGATTAAAAAAACATATGAATATGTACAGAATTTATGCATATACTACAATCATACAACCTACAAATAGCGTTTAAAGAGCCTACACGTTTGATAAGCGGAACATGTATTGATAACTTTTTGTTTAATATCCAAAAATGTTCACATGAGATAGTCGAGTTAGCGTTATCAGATCACACTGCACAATTATTATCGGTGCCAGTTAAGGCTACTTATTCTCTTAAATACTGGTTTATTGAAAAACGCGACTATAGTAATGAAAACATTGCCAAATTCAAAAATTGCATAGATGTTCTCAGTTTCCACGAAGTGTTTGAAAGTGATGATCCAAATAGGGCTTTTACCCATTTCTACGAGTTGTTTCGGCTCTTCTATGACTTATGCTTTCCAGTATATTTGGCAAAAATTACAGTGCAAGCCAGGCCTAAATGGATTACAAAAGGAATAAAACTTTGCTGCAAACGAAAGCGGAAGCTTATATGGCAATATCGTAAAAAGCGCACTGACATAAATAAACATTTATTTACTAGCCTGTCCACTAGATTAAATAACATCATTAAACTCACACAAAAGTGCCAAAATGACAATTTCATTAACAAAGCATTAAATAAGTGCAAAGCTACTTGGACTATAATAAATAAAAATAAATGCAATATGCCTAAGGAGCACATCCAACATATACATGTTAATGGCAATGTAATAAACAATCCCGCACAAATTGCAAATGCGTTTAATGATTGTTTTATAGATCAAGTGGCTAAATTAGGACCTACCTCGCACAAAATTTGTATGGCAAAACAATCTGGCTCATTATTTATGCTACCAACCATACCTGAAGATATTAATAAAATTATATTGAGTCTTAATTCAACCAATAGTACTGGATACGACGGTATATCTACCAAAATATTAAAAATAGTATCAACTAAGTTATCATATATACTCAGTTATATAACTAATTTGTGTATTTTCAATGGCGTTTTTCCATCACAGTTAAAACTAACCATAGTTAAACCTCTTTTCAAAAAAGATGACATACACGATATTAATTGTTACAGACCTATAGCACTTGTTCCTGTCATATCAAAGGTACTAGAGAAGGTAATTCATCGAAGTCTCTATAATTATTTTGAGGCAAATAAAATGCTAGCTGATGAACAGTTCGGATTCCGACAACAAAAAAATATATATGTAGCAATTTTCAATTTTTTTCAAATGGCAATGACAGCCATAGATAACAAAAGGCAGGCCTGCGCCTTATATATGGACTTAAGTAAGGCTTTTGATTATGTCGATCATAACATACTAATAGATAAGTTGTATGCCTATGGTGTAAGGGGCAATATCTTAAATTTAATAAAGTCCTACCTTAGTAATAGGCAACAACTCACACAAATCACATCATTTTGCCCTAGGGAAAAAAAAGTATTAACGTTCTCATCAGAGAAACGGACTGTTCTATTTGGAGTACCTCAGGGAAGTGTACTGGGACCACTTTTATTTATAATTTACATAAATGATCTACCGATGGCAATAAAGCATAGGCTAGTTCTTTTTGCTGACGACAGCACTATTTTATTTACAGGAAATAATAAATCACAAGTAGAGCAAGACATAAACAACACCCTAAATAGTGTTATACACTGGCTGACATTAAATAATTTAAAAATGAACGTCTCAAAAACAAATTTAATGACATTTAGTAATAGAATTAATAAACTGGCTGGAATCGACATACAATGCAATAATCAACGAATAGAACATGTAACTACTACAAAATTCTTAGGCGTATATATCGACGAAAATTTAAACTGGAAATTGCACATTGAAAAAGTATGCTTACAGTTAAATCAATTCTCATATGCATTATATAAGCTTTCAAAAACGAATAATATAGCAACAATTGTAACAGCCTATCACGGATATGTTGCGCCTATTCTGAGATATGGAATTATATTCTGGGGTAACGCCACAGATAAAAACGAAGCATTTAAATCCCAAAAAAGGGTTTTAAGGGCTATGTTTAATTTAAAACAGGTGGAAAGCTGTAAACCACATTTCATAAACCTAAAAATCTTGACATTGCCATGTATATACATTTTAGAAACTATTTTATTTGTCAAAAAATATTGTCATCTATTTGAGAAAATGAGTAGCAGTCGTAATAATTTAAAGTTACGTATCCCGCCTAATTCTACAGCCTTATTTAACAAGAGTATTCTATGCATGGCTCCGAGAATATATAATAAGTTGCCAAAATCAATTCTGGAAATAGAAAATATAATGATATTTAAGAGTAAAATTATTAATATATTAATTGAAAATGCATACTATTCCGTAGATGCATATATTTCTCATAGCTTGTAAGAATTTTAATTTCAAATATTATTATTATTATTATTATTTTTTAATTTTTTATTATTTTGTGTTTGTATTTAATTCCGATTATTATTATTATTATTTTCAACAATGTATTAAATTGTATGCCGTGAGGTAAAGTACAGTGATACCTAACAATTTGTAATAACTTTTAACCCTACCTGTATTTATGCAATCTGAAATAAATAAATAAATAAATAATAACACCTACCTAGCTATAAATCTTTTCAAGCTTCAAAACAAATTTCTTGTAAATCGTTAACAATTACTTAATTGCGGAATGACTTAGACCTACCACAAGTAAAATGTTGCTAGTAAATGGCACTAGTTCGACCGCAAGTAGAATACTGTTCTCAGCTAAAGCCGGGCGCCTCTTAACGTGCGGTGGGGATAGAAGTCAGCTTCTTCAATTTTACCGCATTTAACGTAGAGCGTATTACATCATCGACGACAAAACTCTTTCTGATATGCTTAATTCATTAGCTCTAAGATGTTGGTTCTCAAAAACTGAAGAATTTTACAGTACCAATAAGGAGTATTCTGAGGAATTGATCAGAATTATTCACAAGTTGAGTTATGGCAGCGTACAACGCGATGAACATTAAATATTAATTCTTATCATCTTGCCACTTAGCAATCCACCACAATGCGTTTTAAACGCTATTTTCTGCCATGCACTGTGACCACTTGCTATTCGTTCACTGATGTCCTTAGGCAGCGGTAATCAGTACAATTAGTTCAGCAGTTTCGTGAGTGAGTAAAATACCAACGATTTGCAGCATAAGCATGCCAACTAAAAGTTATACATTTTATAGTTGTCGGGATAGAAATAATTTAAGTATGCTATTTTCAAGACGACCACTATTTTCACTGGAAAGACTCGTATCGACTAAGTTTTCAAGCTGTCCTGCAATTTTAACCACCATCACAAGCAAATGACAATATCCTGTTCTAGAAGTTAGTTGTGATTTGTGTTATTTTTAAACGTTTTTAACACTTTTTCGCACTTGTTTTTTTTTTATAATTTGCTTGAATGTCATCATCTATGCCACTTACCAAGTTAGCTCAGCGCGCCGTTGACTTTTCACGACGGTGGCGGCGCAGGAAAATAGTCCCATATTACTAGCAATCCTGTTAACCCTTCCAGCTAAACTCAGTGGTTTGTGTTAGGAATAGGTTCAAGTCGGTAGATTTAAAAAGGATGTTGGTATTCAATAACGCTAGAACAATAAACAACAGCGTCTGCATATAATGCGTCGGCGTCATCACCAGTCATCGTTCACTGCTAGATATTTATTTATTTGGATTAACTAACAGTTACACATTAGAAAAACAAAAAAGTATTACAAAAATTGTACAAAACTCATGTGCACTCACTTCGTTACTCACGAAATATTAATTGTGATAACTAATAAATAGAAATATAATAAATAGAATTTTAGTTAATATATATATAAACTTAAATATAATATATTAACTAATTAATTAATTATAATAATATAATAATATCTTGGGACAATTCACACAATGACATCTGATCCCAAACTAAGCAGAGCTTGTACTATGGAAAACAGACTAAGAAAAATCAAATTCTTAGATTAATTGTCTTAGCCTGAAGAATCTTAATCCAATAAATTATTTATTAATTTTTCTTAGAGTCTGATAAATTAATAACACTTTGTTCTTTTGTTTTTAATGTAAAGCACTGTCACTCTCACTTTTTTTCCTTCTAAGCCCTTCTAATTAGCCAATACATCTATTTGTAGAGAATATCTAGATGTTCTCGTTACTTCTTTACGTGAGCTTACCATTGTAGTTTCACGTCAAGGGTCATTCCAAGATATTTAGCCGTATTAGCGTACAGGATAATCTGATCATAAATATATATTGAATAGTATTGCGGTTTCCTGTTGGTAAATCAATATGAATGATTTTTTTTTCATTAAGTTTATTATGCCACTTAGTCTTTCTTGTATCCAGTTATACACTTTTCTAACAGCTGTTTGGACATTTTCTACTGCTTCCCTTCATGAGAATTATCTACAGACATTATGGTGATGTCATCAGCAAAGGTTGCAATAGTATTGTTTTCTAATTCTGGGATATTAGAGGTATATAACAGGTAGAGACCGGCCCTAAAACACTTCCCTGTGGCAATCCAGCTTTGATTTCCTTAAGTTCGGAATAGGCACTTTCCTGTCTGATCCTGAACATTCTGTTTGATATATAAGACTCTTATATCTCGGCAAACTGTTTGGGAAGCGTGACGTTTTGTTTATATGTCAAGTCCTTGTGCTACACTTTATCAAATGCTTGCGCAACATCTAAGAAGACAGCACAGCAAACCTTTTTCTCTTCTAGACATTTTTCTATAATGATGTTACGATTCTGTGTATCTGGTCTATTATTGAATGTATCGCCCTGAAGTCGAATTGATGGTCAGGTATTAGGTTCCTTTCCTCAATTAACGACTTTAGTTTTTTGAGCAAGAGCTTTTCAAATAATTTTATACAACAGGCAAAACAATTTGTTAAATCTGGTATTTTCTTTGAGTCCGTCGGCCAATATCTTGGTTTTCCGGTAGATAGTACGTTGCATTTAGTTTATGTGGTGGAACTTAGTAGTTCCCGACCCTTTGATGTGGTTAATCTAGAGCCCCAATGCGTGTTCTTGGCATTGAAGCCTTACCTCCAAGAATAAACCGGTTTCCTAGTTTTTTTAAAAAACTTTAAACGTTTTTTTAAAAATAAGCTATACTAAAGCAGAATAATTTTGTAGTAATTTTATTATTTTGTTTCAAATGAAGTTTAATTTGCTATAACCGTTGAATACATTTAAATGCCGATTTTGTAAAATCAGTTCAGTTTCTGTTTAGCCATCGTGTAAAAACAACGTCTAAGCAATATTTAATGTATTTCTTTTTTTGTTGTTTACGAAGAACTAAACATACCGACATAATTCGCAGCTTAAGCCCGAGAAAGTGGGTTGGCTATATATTCCGAAGGACTATTGGCCGTTGAACTTGTAGTCCTAGAGTGAAAAGTGCTACCCGATAAACGTAAGGTAGGATAACCCCCAGCCAGGTGGTCCGATGGCCTAAAGAACTTTCTTTAGCCGCCTCTCACATCCAGTCCATGTCAGCGAAATCGCTTATCACATAATACTTTTTTTTATTGATTTAGACTTATTTAAGTGCCTCTGTGGCGCGGTGGGAATGTATTCGACTGCTACGCTCGTGGGTTCGATCCCCACCCAGAATAAAACTTTGTGTGATAAGGACGATGGTTTATTCTGTGTCTAGGTGTTATTTATCTATTATATGTATGTATTTAAAAATATATAAGTATGTTCATCAGTTGTCTGATTACCATAGTACAAGCTCTGCTATGCTAGTTTGGGATCAGATGATGTTGTGTGAGTTGTCCCAAGATATTATTATTTATTATAAATAATTTACAGCTCAAACGTTGATATTTAAAATAATAACATATATAAGTGTTTTAATTAATTTAAACTAAAATACTATTTATTACATTTCCATTTATTAGTTATCAGAGTTAATATTTCGTGAATAAAGAAGTGAGACGCTGATGTAGCCTACGCCGACGCTGTTCTTTATTGTTCTAGCGTTATCGAATACCAACATCCAAATTTTTATATTTACATTCCGATTGCTAGCGACCAATATCCCAATAACGTAGTGGTTTAAATTTCTAATGATAAACTCTTCAACTGAACGTTCCATGTTTTTATTAAGATTCTTAAACAAATCTTCAATTTAAAAACTTGTCATTTTCTTTAAATTTCTATACCTAATAAAATCTTGTCCTGACAATTACAAACACAACAAAAAAAATCAGCCCTGCATGCTCTGTACATGTGGCAATTGATTTTTATTTTTATTAGACTTTTCAGAAAACAACAACTTTATTGAAAAACACTTGTAAATATGCATTATCGAATTAGATTCCAAGATGGTTATCGAGCCATGGGTAGACACGCGGACACGCAGCGCAGATTTGCATCCAGTAGTCCATCTGTAAAATATAGTTATATTTGGTTAATATTATTTATATGTCTGGCCTGTTAGTCTAGTGGTTAGTGACTCTAATTACTAAGCTAGAGGTCGTGAGTTCGGTCTCCACCCAGGATAAAGCTTTGTGTGATGAGCACGATGACTTATTCTGTGTCTAAATATAATAGTCTACAAATCTATACTAATATTATTAAGCTGAAGAGTTTGTTTGTTTGAACGTGATAATCTCAGGAACTACTAGGTCAAATTGAAAAATGATTTTACTGTTGGATAGCCCATTTATCGAGGAAGGCTAAAGGCTATATAACATCACTACGACCAATAGGAGCGGAGCAGTCATGAAAAATGTTACAAAAACGGGGAAAATTGACGCAGACGTAGTTGCGCGGTCAGGAGGTCTGGTTACCATAGTACAAACTCTGCCTAGTGTGGAATCACTCGGCGTTGTGAGTAGTTTCAAGATAAAGATGGGATCTACATTATTTGTATGTTTCTTGAGAGAGAAAATAGTTGATAGTTGCTCGCTACTCGCCGGCCGGCGGTGGGACAACTGTAGGACAGGATGGCATAAAGAGTATATTTGAAGTAATGTGGGACTCAATCCCACATTGCTAGTTATCTTAAAAAAAAACGAATACTCATTTGTAAGAATAGGGATGATACATCCTTTTTACCCGAGTGCGTAAGATGGAGGGTTACATTTTTGAGTGTATGCATGTATATTTCTTTGTGACAAAATGGCTTGATGGATTTTAGCTTGAGAAGTAACGTTAGATTGGTCAGTTATAAGAGTGATTAGCAGTATTAGAAAAATGGAATTACGATTTTTTGCCACCAACATATTTCAGTTATTAATTGTAAGCAGTCGGGTTTCATCATTTTCATCGAAAAGCACACATACAATAAAAGATCAGTAATTTATCGGGACTTAATCGCGTGAATTAAAAAAAAATCACTTATAAATAAATATGAACTTTTTTACCTGACGTTTCGATCGAATTGCACCGATTATGATCTTAGTCGATCCATAACCACGATATATAATCTATTAGGTATGTATCGAAATCGGAAAAGTTTAAAAATAATAAATGCAGTGAATAGTAAACAAGTAATACCCCGACTTGAAACAACAATCAGTGGATCACTCAAAGTAGGGTACCGTGTGGGAATCGAACTAACGACTTGTGTAATCTGCCAAAACTTACGTTTTCTTATTTCAAATTAAAATTGTTTATATATGTTCGTAAACTTTCGCGATTTGTACACATTAAAGAATTCTATAAGCTACGGGTCTTATTCGCGTAAATATTTTATTGCCCGACGTTTCGACCGTATTGCAACGGCCGTGGTCACGGGTAAATAAAATATTAACGCTATTAAGACCCGTAGCTTATAAAAAAGAAATTGTTTATTTTTACTTACGCTATTATGGCTACCGCGTAGAGGTCCGCAGCTAGCAGGCGTGCAGGTGGTTGGTCTAAAAGTACTACAGTCCTGGTGAACGTATTGGTGAGTTGGAACAGGGTTTTTGACCCACTCAATGACTTCATTACCATTTACCTATAAGACACATAAATGTTAATGTATATTATAACCATGGAAATCTAGAATGTGAATTAATTGTGATTTAGGAATTATAACTATTTATTATTCGGGAATTAACACGCATTGTTTACCTTAAAATTGCTAAAAGCTATAATCATGCAACGCGAAAGTTTAAATGTTAGTATTTAGGAATTATGTTGCTGAAGACTAGTATGCTGTCTCAAATTGTATCAGAATGAGCATTCTCATTGGTCTTTTCATTTTGTGAATCACAGTTTACAAAGTCGAATGACAAACGATATTGTCATAATAAGTAAACTTTGTTTTAAAGGTGAGTATACACTTGAGCCATTTAGTAGTAACAGAACGTCGAGCATTCACTGTTGTAAAATTAAGGTACTCTAACCACACTTCGAACATGACGCTCGATGTTTTGTTACAACCTGATTTTAAAACGTTCGACGATGTGTTCGACGTAATTACCGGTAACTGCTGAAACATTTATTTCTGTCTTTTATACACTCCCATCACCCGCGCTTGTGATGAATTAAAACAGCGAATGTCCAACGTTCTGTCACTAGTAAATGTTCTAGTCTATACTCATCTTTAGAACGTGTCGACTTATGACACGCAAAGGGAGAAAAGCTAAGCTGGATATTTCTGATTTGATTAATCTAATAGATCTTTTTTATTTCCACTCAAATCACGTGATTGGATAATGCTATCTTTTGGACTATACCATTAAGTATTTTTCAATATTTACCATGAAAACATCATTCAAGCTGTTGACAACATCCAAAAATCTGACCAATGCTCTCTCCACCGCAGGGAAGGCGCTCAGGAACCATTCATGAACGTAAAAACCGAATGGTGCTCTGTTCCCCCTGTAGTGTCTATTGAAGTTTGATAAAATGAATTGGAACCAGGCTTCTTCATCGGTACGGTCAGGACTGTGGAGAAAAATAAATATTATTAGAAAATCTTTTTCTATGTTTTACTAGCATTGACGTTGTTCATGGTCAAATGATTTATCGAAAAGGCCTTTGTCTTAATAAAACCTTACTCCTTATTCATAGCTCTATAGTAACAGCATTTTCAATTAGCGCCACGCACACAACGACACGCCCACCCGCCTTGCTTTCCCTCACACAACCATTGTTTTACAGTGCGTAGGTGTGCAATGTCGAATACTATATAAGGTTATTTTTGGTATTGTGCAAAATTCCGACATCCCAACAAGATTTTTACTTCAAGAAATCACATAAACAAATAAAATGAAAATATTGAAAACTTGCAGAGTTATAATCCATTCAAGTTGTCTTGTGATCTTAGCACTATCATGCTCATTGCGCTCCATAGTACCTAATCCATGGTTATTATTGAAAAATAAGTGATGATCACATCATGTGAACAAGATTTGAGCAAACTACTTTCAGGTTTGCACTATACCAAGAATAACGTTGTATTAAGTAGAATATTCTATAAAAAAAATAAGATTACGAACGCCATAACTATGACAATACGAAACACCACGATTTGCATTTTGGCGTATCTTTAAGATTTTTTTATAGGTTTCTGTTAAAATATATTGTCTAGAAATCCCAGCGAACTGCGCATGGCACCGTTATTTTTTTTTTCGATTTTTTCTAATGTTTAACCTTCTACAGAAAATTAGAAAACTAAAAAAAAAGACTTAATGAAATTGGTAAAGTCGTTCTCTAGTTATATATAGATGTTAAGATGTATCCTTGATAATTTCTTTTAATTGTCTACTAGAAGAACTCTTTGGCTAGTCACACAATTTTTTCGTGTTTTAGTACGAGTATTTAAGTTCTGTTTATAAATTTTTGACAGAGCCGAATCCTGTTTTGCGTTATCTACCCATATCTAGCGAATATTTTGTCTTCTTCTATTATACAAAGTAAAGAAGATTTATACTCACGCCCAGAAACAACCATCGACAAATGAACAAGCTACATTTTGAAGATCCATCCACGACACCATAGGCATGACCCAGGGTCCAGGAATAGAAGACACAGGGCAGGGTGGTACAATACAGTCCTGAGTTGAGCTGTGATGCAAGGTGTATGGCCAAAGACCTGGGTCAGTGTATCGGACTGTTGGCCAGGTGTGGTCATAAGTCAAGTTAAACGTCACCATCATCTTGAAACTTGCGTCACCAGTCATTTGGAGGAATGGTATCCTCATACCTATAAAATATATAAAATAAAAAAGTATTATTTGTTTTTTCATGCGAGAAGATCGATATATTGACGAGATTAATAATGCACCATTCAAGAACCGTACATCAATTTTATTATGGGGGACCATAAATGATGACGAAAAAGTTATTCTTCAAAAAGTGTTTTTTAGAAATAATAAAGACCTATCTAGTAGTTTGGTGTGGTAATTAGAGATCCCTTACCTTATGTATCTCTTAACTTGTACAGATCGTAAAAAAACTGTTGATACAAGGAAATGTTATCCTCGGGGTCCCTATTCACTATGTGTTTTCTCCTTTTCGCGGCAAGCCGCGTAAACAGGCGCATGCGTGGTGCGCTCAAAGATGTCCGCGCGCATGCGCGATGTATTTCTTTTATGCGCGATGCATTTCGACAAGATTTTGACAGTCAGAAGCGCGGGCTTGACGCGAAAACGAAAAAAAAGATAGTGAATAAGGACCCAGCAATTATCAATAGACAAATGATTAAAGTAGATTAAAAATTTGCTTACCTTTAATATATTCATGTGGAATATTAGCGAAGTGAGCCAATTGGCTCTTTTGGTTACCAAATTCTCTGACCATGTCATCGTAATTGCTATAAAGCCAGTAGGTCTGAGGCGTCTGATGAGTTATTGAATGAAGAGCAATTTCAAATCCTCTATTGTAAAGTTCATTGACTGCTTGGTAGTTGGTGTATTCATGGCTGACGTAGAACGTAGCTCCAGCACTGCAACCGTTGACGTTTCTTCGGTTGTATAGCACTCGGCGATAAGTTTGAATATTATTGACGTTTATGCCATCATCAAATGTTACCGTTACGAACTGAAAAACAGAATCAAAATAGTGAGTCGTTGGGAGTGGTATTACAATGAGACCACAATGAAATAGGAAATTATTAGTGGTCCCACTGTCTGGGTAGAAGATGCATGAGTATGGTGAGTCATTTTCAAAGGCTCTTGGAAAAACTACATGAAGGTTTGAGTTACAGCAATGAATTATTAGGTTAAATTCCGGACGTCAATCTTAATATAGGACGGCTTTTGACCCGAGTGCAATGAAGGGTTATGGTTTTCGCACGTATATGATGTATGTATGTATATAATATTCTTTATAACTTCATCTTCTATACTTATAATAAATCTGTAGAGAGGTCAATTCTGTACATGAAATATATTTCCAAAATAACTATCAGGGGGTGATTAGGGATCGATACTGATGCCAAAAATGCAATCAGTAAAATTTTTGTCTGTCTGTCTGTCTGTCTGTATAACCGTTATAGAAACAAAAACTACTCGACAGATTTTAACGAAACTTGGTACAATTATTTTTCATACTCCTGAGTAGGTTATAGTATACTTTTCATCACGCTACAATCAATAGGAGCAGAGCAGTGAAGGAAAACGGGAGAAGTTACTCCATTTTTTAAGCTTTCGTCGCGTGTGCAACCGTAATGGTTAAAGCTACACAGAAATCATGTATGACGGAAATGTTCTCCTTAAAATTATATAAAAAATATCCCACGACAGCATATGTCTATCTTTTATGGTTGACTCACAATATCACGTGTAACTCCCGATAGCTTAGTAGTTCGAAGCTTTCTGATTATATTTGTCTACTCTTACGTTTATAACACTCTCAGTCATCCCTAATTAAAAAGTTAACATAATTAACTATTCCATAAAAAATACTAATAGAAATCGATATAGAAACACCAAAGTTATACGTGAAATACGATAATAATAAGCCATCGCGCGTGAATACTGAATCATGCTATGTATCTATATCTATACATATAATAAAATTGTAAATTTCACGTGTCTCTACATGGCCGAACATAGTGAAAAAAAATATTATAAAAATGTTCGAAAAGAGTATTTAAACACATTCCTACATTTTTAGAAATGTCTGTCTGTCTGTCTGTTTGTTTGAACGCGCATCACGCAATAACTATTGGACAGATTCGGTTGAAATTTGTATGTGTATTCTAATAAGTCTGGATTAACATATAGGCTATAATTTATCACGCTATTTCCCATAGGAGCTAAGCAATGACGGATAATGTCTGTAGCTATTTATCGTTATAAAACAATAACTACTTGACGGATCTTCATGAAAATTTGCAGTTTTATTGTAAATACTATAGGTCATTACTTGCACTATAAATCATTATGCTATCGTCTAATGTACGAACATATGTTTTGTCGAACCATTATGGCTTTTCACATTTTTTTCCGCAATAAGACATTATTTACAATTGTAAGCCATGGAAACAATAACTTCACGCTAAAATTATTAGGAGCTAAACACAACATTTTCAATTTTCTTAACATCAGCTATTTTAACCGTGTTTGCATCAGCTGAGGTGGTCTATTGGCACAAGTAGCGGTATTAAACGAGCGAGGTCGGAGGATCGACTCCCTAATTGCGAGTCTCTTTTTGTGTTGTGTTAAAATTATTTTTATTCTTTTTTTAAGTATTTTTCTAAATGTATACTTATTTATACAAGCTTTTATTTTCGACTTTAACATGTTTACTTTGTTTAACAAATTTTCATATTAATAATCACTTCCAATAGGCACCTTTATCATTGTTTTGCATGAATAGTGATTATGTTAGAAATGTAGAAATGAAAAACAATATTACATTACAAATAAACAGTAATTACTTGATATTTTCTAGAATTTATAAATGTTAATTGCTTAAACAAAATGAAAGATTAAGTCCGCGTTACATCAAAATAAAACACGTGGCGCCATCTGTGATTCGATTTCTTCTAAGTGCCAAAATTGCTTACCTACAAATGTTAATAAACTTTCGCGATTTGTACACATTATGAAAATATATGTATTACGGGTCTTGATCGCGTGAATAATTTAAGGTTAAATACCTTGCTTACCTACGTTTAATATGCATGATAGTTTAATATAAAATCATCAAGTATAAAAATAAACTTATCCAGTTTTGAAAATAGATGGCGTTTAAATACAAATTAAAAAGTATCAGGAAAATTGATTTAAAAAAAAAACTGAAATTCTTACGTAGAGGGGTTGACACACCTATTTTTAAATTCACCAATGTAGACATTATAAAATAATATTTTAATCTTCTAAAGTGAGTGAAAAAAAATATTAAAATAAGTTTAGAAATAGTATTTAAACACAAAAAAAGATATCTGAGTATATCTTTTAGAAACGTTTGAATGTTGTTTGTTTGTTTAAACATTGCATTCCCGCGGTACAAACACGGACACAAAGTAGGTGTACTTTAGACTCGGAAAAGATCGCTCGGGTAGGACATAACCTGCGATCATAGGGAATCTGTGAGAGTTTTTTCCATCATACCTTTATTACCTATGTATAAATTATCTTGAAGGAGCGGCTAGGTACCTCCGATTAAAAGGTCCGATTTAAAAGTGTCGGAGCCGAAGTTGGAGTCGGAGGTTTAAAATCAATCGGAATTTTCGACCTATCGGAGTCAGAATCGAAGCTCCTTAACTCAAAATTTCGCACGAGTAATTGGGCGGTTTCGAGCTTCATTTAACTCGAAACCGCCCCAGTACTCGCGTGGTGGGGGAGGGGGGGAATTTTTCAATATTAATAGTATTTGATGTGATGCAAATCACTTTTTTGTCGAGGTGTGGTCGTGGGAATTTTAATAATTTGTCTTCTAACCGTCTGGCGCCATAAACTTTGTCGCCCTTCATTTTGCTGCACTGGGCATTTGCTTGGCTTGCCCTGCCATATGTTGGGCCCTGATTAAAGCTAGGCCCAAATATCCATAGATGCCACAGAGCATTGTGGAGCATGTTTACAATATGTTTTACACAGAAGTTGAATTGTAATATAAACTACCTTAATATAAACCCAACTTCCACGCGAACGAAGGGGCACAGCTAGTATCTTATAAACCACAAGACGGATTTAAACAGTTATGACGTCGTTTGATTTGTCTTGGCGGTCCAAGTGTTCTTAGATAAGTGACATTTGAAAAAAACAAACATGGTAGCTGTGAGATGTCAAAAACAAGAGATGTGAAAAAAAATGGGTATCAAATTATCGGGCTCATCGTAAGCATTTCAAAAGGGTATAACATAAAATAATTAATTACACATTATATGATTATAACTGTATGTGTGCAACCGTTCTTTTTCAGATTTCAAAAGTTGGCAATAGCTGTGATAACAGTTAGTTGTTACACACGATTACATCCTACAACCACTAAAAAGAATTAAATAAAAAAAAAATAAAAAAAATAATACCCCATGCAAAAAAGATGCAAACAAGATCCCCTACATATGTAATATAATTCTGTCGGAGGCTTAAATGAATTTCGATGAACTTAGTATAGTGCCGACAGCATGATATTACGAGTACATACGTGCACATACATGCAAATAACGCAATACATGCGCAAAAGTGTTGTTTTTTTTAAAACATAATTCCTTCTCAATCCTTTTTTTTTATCCTCATATTTAAAATCCTAAGCGCCTTTGCACAGAGCGTATTTATACGACGATGTACAGATGACGCGCTAACGCGCTTTATTATATACCGTAAAGACAAGAAAGTTGTGTCGATATATAGTAAAGCAACCCAGTGTGGTTTGAACACTGGGTTGTTTTTCTCTATCAACACAACTTTGTATAGAACCTTGTCACAGTGACTGAATGTCAATTACTTGACTATAAAGTTGACAGCTTGTCGTTACCGATGCTATTTTCTAGCACTACTAATGTGGTTGTTTGTAATCACTTTAATCATTATGGATAATACTAACTTCATAATACTATCCCTATGTATATACATTGACCAAAAATAAATAAATTACAATCCTAAATTATGGTGAAAACTAAAAGACTATTAAACTTTCGAGTCATATTTTATACACAATTAGACATATGAACAAACAAGTATATGTTAGGTAAGCTTTTCCAGATTTCAGATAGATAGAGTAAAACGACATGTAATCGTATGAGCGTCAGATGTTTCTTGATGAACACCTTATTTAATCTTCATTCTTTTTCTTTCAAGTACCTATGGATAGACAACATATACTGACGACCGCATTAAGGGTAGCTGGGAGCCGAAGCAAACTACACCGACCGTGTCCTCCTAATTTTTTTTTACAGCCGATATGAGCAGCTAGCCCATATTACAACAAATTCTTGTTTGTCACCACACTGCGCTCCTCAATTGAGATATTAGCGCGTAAATCCCATTTGTCCACTAATTACACTTGCTACAGTGCCTTTCTATCGTAACACAGTGATGTGTTGACATTACTACGAGTATTTAACGGAAGAATACAGTTATTCTTCCGTTAAATAGTAATGTCAACGCATCACTGTGATCCAGTGATCAAAATAACTTTTGTTCGCAATCGGATTGACATCAGAATTGGCATCCGTGGGTCGACTTACAGAATAAAGTATAAGGAGTGGTCTAAGCCATAGGCCGTGTTAGTCGGTACCTAAAAAGTGTACTGAAACTGTCACTGATGCCAATTCTGATGTCAATCCGATTGCGAACAAAAGATGGATTATGTTATTTTAATCACTGGATTCCACGTGGAATAGGTAAGGTTCCGGCTTACATTTTTGTGTTTATTAATCTGGACCTTAGTTTCGTAAGGTCTGATCTCGGATTTCACAGGTTTTAAGGAGAACGAAAATAAAATTGATAAACATATTTGCCAATAGTTATTATATTACTGACATTGTAGCAATTTTTTTAAAGTAATTTTTTATAAACCATTTTTAGCTTATATTTTCTAATGAATAAACTTTAATTACTGAATATATTATGATGTTTTTTGTTCATTTTATCGCCAACAGAGAGTAAGAAAATAAATATAAAGTCGTTTTGGGTGGATCTTCAGACCTTATGGAACTAAGCTCCAATATAATATATTTAAATCGCCTTTTCACTTTACTCAATAAAAAAAGTGGCGATCAGCCGAATAAACTTCCGTTTATATATTTTTTTTAATTTAATTTAAATATACTATTCCATTGCTGTGTCTCAGATCTCCCCCATACGCTTGGCCTTACTTAAATGATTATGAATTCTTCTGAAACTGAACTTAAAAAACGGGTGTTAATGTTACTAACCTGTGGAATATTCTCAGCTTGTAAGCCACCAGGAATATCGGAACCTGAACATCTACAATCCGGAAGACGACAAGTATCTGGATTACAAGGAGATGCACTTTTCCCTTTGCCAGCAACCATAGTTGCGGCAACTAACAGCAACCCAAGAACCACAAACTTCTTCATTCTTCACGGCCTTATAGATATTAGTGATTTAAAAATTATCCAGCCTTAATATATATAATTACTATATGTAACCTTTCAATTGTAATCACATTTGATTTTCTATCTTATCTGATTTCAAATTTAGCTCAATAACATGACGCATGGCGACGGAATACGTGCAAGAAACTGTCAGATTTTCCTGTTGGACAATAAATTAAATATAATATAGCAAAGATTTTCATTGACCTATCTTGAATGTCTACAAATTATGCCTATTGTTCTATGGGTAACAATTAAGTATTATAAAATATAAATAGGTATAACTCCATAATAGTCGCTGGGAACTATAACTAGTCTATTCATAATATATATTCACATAGGAAGAGCATTGTGCTATAAACTCTCAATCCTGTTTAGTTTAAAAGTAACCTAGTTAAATTAATACAATAATTTTCGTTCATCATACCCGGGACGCAGAAGCGGCAGAAGTGTACAAACTATCCTGAACTACCTATATGTTGTTAAACCCAGTCTTTCCTTTTTTGCAGGTGGGTTCTCATTCAAAGTCCTTACATTTTTTGGACTTAGGATAAAGTTATTCAGAGTATGGGGCTAGTGACTAAGTGTTGTGTCAGCTAGTTTATGATCCATTTAAATATTACCGATTTCATAACAATGAAGTACTTATTTTTTCTTACAAATTTCAATTGTGTGAGTTGATACAATTATCTTATCAAATAACACCTTTAGTTATTACAAGTGTACTTATTATTAAAGTACACTGATTTAATATACCGTGCAAGATTTATTGATATGGAATAATTTTGAAGAAATCTTTTTAATCCGTTAATAACTAAGATAAGGTTAACAATATAAAGGAATACAAATATATTTTTAAAGTAATCAAAATGTGCTAAGCCGGAAAGTAATCGATAACGTTTGACATATGTTATGCTGTATTTCAGAAAAACATTATAGGGGGTGAAGCAATTTTAATCTGTTGGATATTGTTTATTCATGTGTGAGGGGTCTTTGGCCTTGGCCGCAGACTTAGATATGACGTGGCCACAGAACGATTAGGTCTATAAAATCAACGATCAGCGTGCATTTTGACAAGATTTTAGTAAAGTTTTACCAAAGCTAAATTTCAGTAAAGCCTAACGCCAGCTTGACGACGGATCGGGATATCGGCAAGGTTAAGATTGGTTATATTAGGTCCACGGAGACAGTGGTCTTTATTAAATTATTAAAATTGTCACATAACTAAGCCTTTGAAGACTTTGGAGCAAAAGTGAGATGTTTCTCAGCAACATGTGGTTTGACTATAACGAGAATAAACTGAATATGGTAGGCAGTGAATCTGATGCTGTGGTGTGGATTGAATTGGGATCCTGTAATATAAATTAGAATGTTTTCAACTTGTACCCTTGTGGAGTTTGAAATTATTCTATATAAAATGAAAAGGATTTTTTTCTTACTTAAATCAGACAAGATAGAATTACAGACAACAGGAACATAAATAAGAAAAGCGCATTTCAGACTACGCTATACTAGGATGCTATATAGCACAGTATACTTATATTATATATATTTTTTTTTATTGAGGCTAAAAAATCACGGGGCGGATTTTTTCCATTTCCGCAGAGACGCCGGAAGCGTAACGCTCGTACGATTACGTAATCCATGAAAATGATGATATGTGACTTCACGAAGCGTTTTATTTCCGCGTCGGGCACGAAAATAAATGTCTCCGCTGCCCCGAAAATGCGCGGTTCATGGAATTCGCGACATTGGCGAACATCGTCCGCGCGTGCTACGGACACTCCACGGACGATTTAACTGAACAGTCTAAGGGCATTCGTCGCAGCCCGTCAACGGGACACGTCGCCAAAGTCGCGATACGTAGAATTACTATAGCCGTTTGTCCACTGCACGTCCGCTATCATCACAGTTGCCAAAGTAAAATAATCTCGTTTATGTTGATTTCCCGTTGACGTCCCGTTGACAGACGGCGGTGGCCTCAGGGATCTTCTATTAAACACATGAGGCTCGAACGGTTGGGAAAAAATAACAAGTAGGAAAGAGGGGATGGTTCCCTACAGAACCATAGTCCAGATCCATTTTGTTTCTAGTGAGAATGTTTTCTTACTATCAATAATTTTATGGTATGTTGTTTTAGATAATAACTTAAAGCAATAAGTTACGGTTTGGTCTATTTTCGACCTCACTGATATTGCATAGTTTTCTGTTTTATATTCGTGATCAATGGCACATTATCCGAAAAAAAAGATTTAATGATTTGTCAATGAAGCCGAAAGTCGCTTGCACCTGTATTTCTTAAAAGTAATCGTATACAAATAATAAAAAAAACACACACGGATAGGTATTTACATGCTTTATCGCACCATCATCCGTGCCACTTACAAGTTGTAGCTTCTTTAACAAACAGAGCATATGACTTTTGCGACCCCGAACACTTGGAGGGTGGACTTGCACACATTCTGGTACTAAAAAGCAACGGATACAAGCATAACCTTCAACGTCCAAAGAGCAGAAAATTAGAGGTAAATGCCGACAGAATGCCAGCTTTCATGCCGTACATCAAAGGAGTTATGGACAAAATTGGAACAGTATTGAAGAATTACTCCATTAAGACTGTATATAATCCGCACTCCAAGGTTTCGAAGCTTTTACGAACGGCAAAGGATATTATTCCGCTCGGAACACCTGGCGTGTACAAGATGGATTGCAGTTGCGGTAGTTCCTATATTGGACAGACCAAATGGACAATCGCAGACAGGGTCAAGGAACATATCGTTGCTGTAAAAAACTGTCAAGTTTACAAGTCTGCTATCGCTGAGCATTGGTTGGAATCAGGACCAAATCGCTGGATAGAACTGCATAAACCACAGGTACTTTCCACCGATCGCCACCATTATTCTAGGATAGTACGCGAGGCGGTTGAGATCAAGAAGTACAAAAATTTCAACCGAGAAGATAGATACCAGCTCTCACCATCTTGGAACCCTGTTATCAGCAAATGCAATCGTAGCCGTAACGACACCGCGCCTCAGTGTAAAGACGTCGTAAGTGTAGTGTGTAGAAGTACCGACAGTACAAATTATCAAAATTATGAAGGCAAGGGTAGTTGAAAAACCCGGCGCGGGGTTTCGGACGGTAACGGTAACGGAGACATCGCTAAGCTGCCATCAGTCGACCCGTGACCACGATCGGTGAAATTCGATCGAAACGTAGGGTAAATAAAAGGTTCGTACCTTTAAATAATTCACGCGATTAAGTCTCGAAATATATCTAATATGTATAAAAATTGCGAAAGTTTAAAAACAATGACCTCAATTCAGTTTTGAGTACAAATTCGAATGGCTTCTGCAAAAAATGTGAAGTGAATTGTACCGGGGTTTTGTGCACATTATAACAGTGATTTGTGTAAATTAGTAATACAAGATAAACGTCATTACAGAATTTGGCAGTTAAAATCTATACATTCGATTTACTTATAAGACTATACGACAACGGTGTATTGAAGGCAATCCTTTAAAATAAACACTTTTGTCCAAACAGATTGAAGATTATGAAGTAGATTTCGTCCAAAGAAAAAAATCGACATTGGGTCCACAAATAAAATTATTAAATTGTATTATAAATGTACTACAAAATATTACACATGCCGCTGTTATAATACAGAAATTTCTTGACCATGCGTGTGGAGAGAAAAATGTTCAAAGTATTTCTTTATTTAATGGTTTATATTATAAAATTGGTCGGTTGGATACATTTTCGCAAATGAAGCCCGGACGCTTCCCGAACGATGCCCTTTAAACTAGGATATGATGGCAACCCTACAGCACACTATACACACGCTAGCACAGCACAACGTATCGCTCAATTTTAAAGCATATAGCAATCCAATAATATATAGTATAGCTTAGTGTGACCATTTTCATAAGAATGTATGGTGAGCGATATTGCTATGCCATGAACTATATGGTGTATATTATAGCGTAGTCTGAAATGCGTTAAATGGTGAACAAAGCCGGGACGAATATCTATTATATATTTGGATGACGCGGATACGGATTTAAGACAATTATCTGATACAGATTAGCTCCCTAATTATCCAATCAGCAACGGATACGATAAGGCTGGCGACAGTCGATAGATAAAATATTCCTACCTTAAAAAATACATCTAAAGATTACAGTGTGGGTACAGTCCCGTTTTATCGTTTTTTACCAATTCATACTAATCGTAACCATAGCGAAATCCTTTCAACATGCTTGCGTAATACTTTCCATTACTGATTTCACTCTTTTATAGAAGTTTTAACCTACATTTGTTGATCAAGGGTCCGGAGATACCTGCCACTCGAGTTTGTGCGAGTAGGTAGGTACCTGTCTCAAATTTCTTACGTGCAGGTTTCTGTTTTTTAACTTATCTTGTTTGGTTTGTCAAATTTCCGCCATGTGACACCTGAATTAATCAGTCACGCTTAAAACGTTAATAAACGCCATCTTTCGTCATTAACAGGAACTACAATTCCAGTGACTACCCTTTTTCACGCCAGTAGGGATATTCAAACGTCAGACGTAATAGCACTGTGTTTACATAGATGGCGGTAAGATGAAGCCACCTGGTGATGAAATGGGAACTAATGTAATAGGGTTGTTGCAAGTGATTTTGAGAGTTTAAGAAGGTTTTGCGTTCAGAGGTGAGATGGAGTTTATTTAAATCGGGTTCTAATGCGAGCAAACAGTTGTCTTCGAGTTTGCTATAACTAGCAACGCTTAAATTCATCGACCTAACTCTTCCCTGGTAGAAACATTTCTATGAAATTTATTGTTCCGAGTTGAGTTTTACTTTAGCTATTTTGTTTAGAGTCCTCAGTAGAAGATATTTTGTAAAATTCAGTCGACTTTAGGCTATTGTAACTTATTTGAAATACAAATCGATAGAAAAATATGAAACAGTAATGTATTTTTAAAAGTTAAATAGATAGGTACTGATTTTATTGCTATCAATATTTTCTGAATCCTTGCGAAACTATAGGCAAACTGTTCAAAAGAACAGATTCTTTTGCTTGTATACAAGGTGTGGTTAAATTCAAAGGTCGTTATGTACCTCTTGCTACATTATTTATACATGTACTATGTACATCTTATACACAATACCCTGTACATACCTTACCAACGTACTTACCTTAAAATTTTCTTGTAATTTTAATGATTAATATATTTAAATTATTATAAATAAAACATAATACATACATTTAGGAACTAAAAAATCGCGCGACGATTATGGCAATTACACCAAGCTCTAGAATTAGTAGGTTTTTCTGGTGAAACCCTTGCCTAGTAGTGGGACTTCATAATGCAATAGTAATTTAATAGGCATTTTATGCCAATTATTTTATAAATACAACAATTGCATTTTTGCGAGGGCCCAACTTTCGAGCATGAAAAATTTGAGGTCTAGTAACATAGTCTAAATACGGCAGTCTCGGGTTCGATTCGTGGGTCTGGACTTAAATTTTTTCTATCTTCCAAAAATGCAATTCATTCATTTTTCTATCTTCCAATATCATAATGCAATCTGATTTAGCAGGGAGGTGCCATACCTTACACAAACTTCTCGTTTCTGAAATTTGACAGAAAAAAATCTCATAATGTGCATTACTTATATCCCACACCAGAATCGTGTGGTCATATTTAGTTACATTGTTACACTTTTCTGTTACATGCTATTTATACTATTTAATCTTAGTATTGGTGTCTTATGGTTACCTTTTTGAAAACCTGTTTTGTGGTATTATGAAATATTCATATGCCTATTTAAAAAGATATACAAAGACCAATATTGCAGTAACCAATAGGGATGTCTACTATAATCAAACATGCCTTGGAGCACCATGGAAACTTCCCTCCTATCAACTTTCCTCTCATCCCATAAATCTCAGCTTATCTTTAATATCCGCAACATGTGAACGACGTAACTAATTACAACCACAACTAAGTTACGATCCCTAAAGGCTTATTATACCCTGATAATTTCACTATAATATTATACGCTATCCCAAAAATAAGACATCAATTATTTTCCCAGTTTATTTGGCACGCAAGGAATTTAGGCTCTGAAGGGATAGTGGGCCCAAGGGTTTACACCTGGGACATCGTTACGGCGGCCAAAAGTCCCCGGCTCGGTAGGGATTTCCGGGATTCTGCGGTTTGATACGAAAACTAGGGATGGCTTAGTCCAACGCTAGTTTTTTTTTTCTACGTTATGATCTTTGCGACCCCGATTATGTGTTTAGACGGGACCATAAAAATATAGAGAGGGTTGTGAAATAAAAATGCTGAAAATATATAGTAGGATTTCGCACCATTCCTTTGCCTGTTATTTGCATTATTTTATGCTAGAGTCATATTGTCGGGGTTTTATTATAAGGTAAAAAGGTAAGGCCTTAAAATGCTGCCTATTTACGCCATGATATACCGATTCAATTTTCCATATTGGTCGGAGAATGAAGGAAGGAGGTCCTTAAAATTCAAATTTCCAAATTCATATAACAGGATATATTGAGGGAAAAGGTTATGAGTCCCAAAGGGAAAGATTTGATTACCTGTCATTACATTTGCTTTTTGGGATCCCTGAATGATCGTGTTTCCTCGCATTGTTTTGGTTTCGTGTAAACGTAGATGGACGTATAGCGAGTAAGTCTTTATTTGAAAGACAGGTAGTTGACTGTCTGACAGCCAAATTAGTTCCAATGTACAGGTTCTGTTGAAACTTGCATGAAATAACACGCAATGACTTTAGTTTTCAAATTACTGGAAAAAAAACCGACTGTCTGCCTTACCGCCAAAATCTGCGTTATGTCATGATTTTGTGCCAACGTAACGCAAATTTTAGCAATGCGCTACATATATAACGCTTTTAGGTGATTACCAAATAATTATTGATTGTTTTGATAACGAATTTCCTAATTATGGTAATGCCTTTTTGTTCAAAATGAAAGACTCTATCTAGGTCTTCAGCCTAATGGTAAGCACCACTGAAATCCTTGGTCCGCAAAAATGCGAGGATTAGATCATTCTGATACATTAGTAATTAGTATGTTGGGACAACTCACGCAACGCTATCTGATCCCAAACTGAGCAGAGCTTGTACTATGGAAACCAGACAACTGTTATATATTTCTAAATACATACATATTATAGATAAATAACACCCAGACACAGCATAAACCATTGTGCTCATCACTCAAAGTTTTATCCTGGGTGGGGATCGAATCGAACCCACGACCTCTTGCGTAGCAGTCGGATACACTCCCACCGCGCCACAGAGGCAGTCGATATTAAATTTGATAAAGTGCTATCCATCCAAAGCACATTAATGTGTTTGCATCACTATATCACGAAAGAATTACCAACATTGTTGTGGTATCTACTATCACCAAGATCGCATATCCTACCCTAAACAAAATAAAAGCCTACTACTATCTTTGCAGTAAATTCATCAATCTTGAATTAGTCCTCCATAACAACTATTAAAATATTTTAAAATTACCCCAAAATGATACTGTAATAATCTTCAACGAAATCATGTAACCTTTTCAGTCTAAAATATGTTACAGGTATCAACATTATCGCATCCTTCCCTAATGTTGAGCACATTCAGGTCGGCTTCCACTCTACTTACCTAATTTGATGTGATAGATAACCAGCTGAATATTGTTTGTGTTAGCTTGTGAGATTAATATGTGATACTAGGTATAATTTCTTGAAAGCAATTTTAATGATTAACTACTTCATGTTTAAATATTAATCGATCTGTTGTATTTGCTGTAAGTGCTAATGCTCATATACTCGTATTAGGTATACATGGGCATTTCCCTGGTGTTGCATTGACGTGGCCCTGTCTTGTCTGGTGTCTTGTATTTTTGTTTTTGTATGCAATAGGTTCAATGGCAATAGTCTGTGAGACAAAATTTATCCATGGATTTAGAAATACTACTTTGTCAAGAAAGTACAGGAAAAGTATCAATAATACACAAAAAAATGTTATTCATCCAAATTTATCTTATTGCCTTCAAAGTATGCTCCTTCAAAAACGATACACTTAGGCCAAAGAATAATCCAATCATCAAAATATTTTTATACGCTTTTTCCGGAATTGAGTTCAGATCTCGCCGCTAATTCTTCTTTATGTACTTCTACCGAGTGAAAATGGGAATTTGAGTTTAGAAAAAGAAAAAAGTCAGCTAAAGTCATATTTGATAAATAAGGTGGTTGCTCGATGGTATTTGTTAAGTTTTGGATTAAAAATTGGTTCACAGTGATGACCTTGTACGAAGGTTCTTCTCAGATAAAATCTGGCTTTTTTCATCGAATTTGCTTTTTTAAACGCCGCCTAACACTCAAATAATATTCTTTATTTATCGTTTGACCTTCCGGCAAGAATTACGCGTGCACAAGATCGTACCGATCGAACAGTCGATCGATGATCAACTTAGGCGTGGTTTTTTTGGTTTCGTTTCTGTTGGAAGGCGCCACTCCAAAACTTCTTGACAAGTTTCCATGTCAAACTCGTAAACCCATGTCTCGTCACCAGAAACACATGCGATTCATGAATGTTGGGTCAGGATTGACTCGTTGCATGGCCTCATCGACTCTTATGCGATTCAGTTTTTGGAGAAAATTCAGATATTTTGGAACTAGCTATATAGGGCTATATCCAATTAATTATTTAAAATTATATGGATCGATTCTTGAGACACAGAACGTGCTATCTTTTTCAAACTTAAATGAGGATTTCCGGTCACCATTTCCTTCACTTTGGCAATGTTAACCTCAGTTGAGGACGTTGATGGCCTACCGAACCGAGACAAATCTTCCATCACATTTCGACCGCTTTTGAACGCTTTGTACCACTCATAGGCACGTGTTTTTGATAAAGTCTATGCACCGTAAGCCTTCTGTAACATTTTCAGGGACTCCAAATATGAAATACCATTGGCGATGCAAAATTAAGAGTTCGTCTTAAACTCTGTAAACACTAGAAATTATGCAACTTAAACTGCGCGCCAAAATGGGTAACAGTTTTAACAAACATAAATAAAAAAATAATTTGGAACCATAAACTAATCATTCACTCCCAAAACTATTTTATTTTATTTATTTAAAAACTTTATGCACTGTTATTGTACGAATACGGACTTATTGTTAAAAGCATTCTCTACTAGTCAATCTTAGAGTGATGTAGAGATAAATATATATATATACTCTTAAAACATTAAGTGAGTAAAATATATATATTAAGTCATGGTGAGAGAAACCAAGAGCTAAACTCTGCCCATGCCTTTGAACAAGAGAAGAGAGGGAATTAATCGAGAGGAGATCGGTATTAAAATCACCCATAAAGATCTCTCTCTCTCTCTGACCCTATAGATTCCAGAATAGCTTCGAGAGTGGAGAAGTAATCCGCTGCAGGAGGAGAGTAAATCGCCCCTAGAACGGCTTTAGCCCAATTGAAACAAACTCGAAGAAGAAAAATTCTGCAGAAATAGAGTTGCTAGATATTTACAATTTAATGAAAGGATGACACATAACGAAGGTATGTTAACTTCAAAATTCATCGTTAAGCAAAAAATGTTGGCATGATCAAGGCAGATACTAGAATTTGGCCGGTGGCTTTAAACATGTACATTTACATGTTAGTAACCAAACCCTCTGACATCTGACATACAGAATCATCTAGCTATATAAATATTCCAAGTGTGACGTGACTGTGGTTTGAACCCTCTTATTCAGCATTGAGGCAACTGTGCCTATTTTAAATCTCTGTATTAAGAATGCTGCTCTATTTACTCCAACATCAAAGGTCAAAGGTTGATATATTCACACCCTGTTCTTTTATAGTGCCTGAATTACCATATTTCAAACCGCGTCTACGTAAATATTTAATTTAGTGTCAGCCCTACAGGCAAATTATTCAAATTTCATCTAAGTACTTGAAGGTAAATAAAGTCTGTTTCGTCAATTGTGAATTGTTTGCGTACAAAAGCTGATCCATGCCAGTTTTTGTCCCGCGGGTGATACCGTAAAGTTTGGTTACCGTTGTCATAGTTTCCAAGTTTATTCGGGGGGATACTGAACAATAGTAGGTACGTGTAGTGTTTTGCGCTATTTGTCAGTGTCTGTGAGATAGTTTGTGGAGAGAAGCGAAACAGTGGATTATTCTACTAATATTGTAAATTGAAATCCACGCGGTTAGAGTTCAATATACATTTAACTTAATTACACGATTCTTTCTCAAAAAAATATGGCACTCTAAAATATGTATATTTCTTAAACAGCAGTGGGATATTTCTAATAATCAGACGATGTCCCACTGCTGGGCACGGGTCTCTTCAGTAGAACCTACTTATTATAAATCCTGGGGTAATTGCCATAATCACCACGGTTGGCGATCGCGTAAAGTGCGCAGAGAACGCTGTTACTCGTACTCTGGTGAGAAAACCGTTAGTCGCCTTGACTTACTTTTTTTTAAAACGGGTATGCATATTTACAGCAAAGAAAGTGTTCTACCAGCTCTAACAAAACTTCCTGTGTAACCAAAATAGTGTTAAGGTTGAGCTTAGTAACTGTCAGAACATTATTGCAATCAAAAAATAATGAAAATTTCAACTGTAGGGTAGGACCATCATTTTTGTCAACTATACCTACTGATTCACTCATCTAAATGCTGTTCCAATTAGGCTTTTTATCACAAAATTTTGTCGAATTTTCACACGCATAGGCAACCTGTTATATTGCAATGTCCCACTATTATTAAAAAAGTCGTAAAAGTAGGAAAGCATGATTTAATTAATACGAGTAAAAATAAAAACCGACTTCAAAAATAAATATACGGTACTTAAAAAGTAAAAAATAATAAAGGTTCAACATAACATAATTAAACATTTTGAAGTTGGTGTCTAACATAAAACTACATTTCCTGGCACCACAAAAAAAAAAAAAAAATATTGTACCTACATTTTTTTAGCTTTTTAGTAACCGTATATTTATTTTTGAAGTCAGTTTTTATTATTTGTAAATAAGTTTTTATTACTTACTTTTGAGTGTATTGGTTTGTAGTTGATATGATATAAGTTACCATAGCATAATGCAAACTGGTCATATATTTTTATAAAATGTAGGGTTCTGCGATACAAGGCCGTTGTTTTTTGAGGAATTCACCTGATACTCGACCATCAGTTCCATTACATGATTTGATGGAGGTCAAATGTCGGGTATCGAACACGGTACTCAGATAGCAACTTGCAATATTTATTATTGAATAGTTCCGCTGGTCATCTGTGGTCTTCATCATCAGTTCCATTTCCCCAAATGGTGCTTTTTAAAAGTAAATGCACGAATTACAACAAAATATATCGAAATTACTATAGGTGTGCCTTAATATTTGAAGAGTTCCTTCGATTTCTCCAAGATTTAATTATGAAATCCAAACTTTGCTGACAATGGGACTAATCTGGAAGTATACCCTTTCAAACACAAGAAGGTTTTTTCAAATCGGTCCAGCCGTCTGCGAATAATCAGGTAACAAACATAAAAAAATATACAGTCGAATTGTGAATCTCCTCCTTTTTTAAGTCGGTCAATTGTTAAGGAGCCGCTTTCTGCTCGCTTGTAACCTATCTACAACTTATACTTAAAACATCATTGGCTAAACCGATTTAAATGAGATAGTTTGAGTTCGATAACGAACATATATATGCGAAAGCTATATTAATAGAAAAAAAACATACTAAGCTACCGCACTCACCATACGTCATGTGCTTATTATAGCTTTATGTCACACAGACCTTTATCATTCGATAGAAATCGGATAAAATAAAATAAAATCGGTGGATAGAAGCGGCTTAATCCGCTTCTATCCACCGATTTTCAACCACATAGATAAATGTAACTGGACATGCAGGTATAGTCACGCACAAAACTTTGTGTGATGAGTACGATGGTTTATTTAATTGTGTCTGGGTGCTAATTATCTATAATATGTATGTATTTATAAATATTTATGTATGTTTATCAGTTGTCTGGTTGTCATAGTACAAGCTCTGTTTAGTTTGGGATCAGATGACGTTGTATGAGTTGTCCCAAAATACTATTTTTATTATTATTATTGTTGTAGTAAATGCTAGCTAATAATCTCCAAAGGTGTCCAAGTATGGCGCCATTCCTGGACGGCCAGTTCAAATCTCCAAAACGGGATAATTCGGCCCGAAAATGCGTGTCTTAACATCTTCATCAAGCTGTGTGAGGGGTTGGTCTGTTTTATTGACTATTCTACTAGACTATGTATACAATTTTACATCTTACGATTTAAAACGAAACTCACTTTTTTCATTTCTAACAAAATGGTAGCCAATTCAAACTATGACATTACTTTTGCGACCACCTACCTATATATATAATGACGAGGTCAACTTTTAACACTTTCAGTCAAATGTTAACATAACATTTTGGTGTTGAGGCAACACAAATATTTGTCTAAAATCTGATTTGTCTGCCCCTGAAAGGCTTCAACCTTGAACTCTAAAAAAACATCTCAAAACATTTTCCCACAAAAAATAAATGTTTAAATTACGTCACGAAAATGTATAAATCCTTGTAACAAATTCAACAATTTCGCAGGAACGCCACTGTAAAGGCGGGTACTAAATTGCGAACAACAAAAATTTCCCGACAAACGTTTCCCTTGCCCAAAGGGTGGACAGACAAAAAGGCTGTGTTCACACTGACACAGTGTTTTTGTCTCGTCCGTCATACGGATGACAAGGGTCCCGGATAAGCTTCGCTTGTGTGCACCCCTTTAATTATTCTAGGTTTTTGCACGAATGATTTCGAATATGGAACGGATGGACTAAGAAAGTTACGTTTTAGTAGCTAATGTAACAGAATAAGACTAATCGAATTTATAGTAATACCTTTTCTAATAACCATGTTATTATACTTATGTCCCATCAAAAAAATAAATTGAAATGTTGGTTGGGTTTCGCTGATAAGACAAAACTCTCGACGGTTTTAAGATGCTATTAATATTTGCTACTCAATAGAACAGCTTGGCAAGTTCAACAACAAGATAACGACAGCAACATATATGGCCGCTGTTACGCCTTTTAATGTTTTTTAAAGAAGTTGGCTGACACACTGCCGTGTGTTTAGATATACATACTCTCTCTGTACTCTCTCTGATTGTTACCGCCCGTTGCAGGGTTCAGTACATCTGAATGGTATCCAACTTGCTCCGAGAAAACTGACTACCCTCGAGAAGACTGACTGATTTATTAAGTAATGGTGCTTACCCGAATCGATTGATCAGCGAAATTAGACAACGCTACAATGATTACCATTTTCAACCGACTTCAAAGGTTAACAAATTAAACATTTTGAAGTTGGTGCCGAATAAAACATAAAGACTACTATTTCATGGCACCAACTTCAAAGCGTTTAATTTGTTTTTGTTATTCTAGGTGTATTATTTTTTGCTTTTTAGTTGCCTTGTAGGTATTTATTTTTGAAGTCGGTAATATTATTTGTAAAAAAGGTTTTTGCTTTAAAATGATCACCCTACTTTGCCATAACAAAGAATAATAAAATACAACCTAGAGAGACAATTTAGAGAGTCAACATTATAATTAAATCTAGGTACCCAATTCTATCAATTGTCAGAAAGCATTTAGGCCCTTATGAAGTCAACTTTAGAGTCTAAAATCCAAATAGCCAGCAGCTAGAACGTTTACGCCCTGAGTTCCGCTTAGTGCTTCAGTCCAGATCACCTGCGTAAAACTATCAAACTGGCGCATAGTTATTTGGAGTACATTAGCGCAATAGAGACCTCAATTTGTGAGTTGGGTAACAGTTTAAAACTACTGTGCAGCCCCGGGCGGGGTTGATGTTTTCAACTGTGTTTGGAATAACAAAGGGTTTAGAGAGGGTCCCTTTAATATTTTTATTAAAATTTTAAATGACTAAACATACATCTATCGACAAAATAAACATATCTGTCATTCTTATAAAACTGGTCTTTTTTAGAAGACTGACTTTAGTCATTTACAAAAATACAACCACCAAGTTAACCCACTACGGTATTCTGTAGGTATCATATTTTCTCAATATTGATTAGGAGCATGATTTGACTTTTGTAAGTAAAGATTCTGCGTGAATAAAGGCCATTTTTTTCTTCCTTTTGATATCAAAATTAATATTTTATATTTAATCATTGTTACTTTGGCCAATATTTAAGCACTTAAAGTTTTTACCTTTGTTGTATGTAGGTACTATTGTAAGTAGGTACTATACTATTGTATTTATACCCATTAAGGCTGATTTAAGTTTATCTCATGTTTCAACTTTTTGCTAATACAATTTGCATCAGTCCTTTAACATGGTGTATAGTATGTTAGTTGCAGCACGTTTATAAACATTCATACATTGTATAATTGGCAATTTGAAAAGAGTAGCCGCAAGTTTTTATTGCCAGGTTCTTTTCTCCGGTTTTATCTATTGTTTGCGAACTTGGGATTCTACATGTACATGTAGAATCCCGACGTATCACATAAGTTGTTTTGTATCCTAAGTGAATAAAGAATTTTGAATAAGGATGATCATTTTGAGAAAAAAATGTGATCTGCGAGGTTAAGCTACGTAACTATATCTGTCTGTACTGACTGTCGGTTTATATTTATAATGGTAGAAATAATTGGCCCCTTCATGTGTCGTAGAGCCGTCGGTCCTGCGCCTTATCTTTCTCTGGTAGTGTCGAATTTATGACTCATCGGCCTATGAGTGACCCTGCACTTATAGGCCGATAGAAAATGCAGATGCAAAGTTGGCTAGATTAAAATCTGATTGAAATCGGTTAAAAGTCAGGGAGATTATCATTATTTATTTAAATTGAATTGCTTTCCTAGTTAAATATTATTTTAAAGATGTGGTAATAAATTACTCTACCTAATAGAGAGTAAAACGATGATTATTTTCACTATCACATAATTTCATCCAGTTATACCCACCAAACTACGCTCAGGGGAACAATATCAAACATAGCTTAAATAATTGCGATGATAAATTTGTCTAGCCAAGTACACTCAAACTCGTACCAATGTTTTGAATGACGAGGTCTGTATACATTTTTCCAAGAGCTAATACGCTAGGGAGTGATTCCAAATATATTTAAAGGAAACCATATACATATACATAATGGTTTATTTATGTATCGTACATATTCCACCTTTCGGAAGAAATAAAGAACATTGGAGATCTAGATGGAAATGGAAGTAGAAATGGTAAAATTAGGTAAACGTTGGTAAATATCAATTTTTACCTGTGTATCAGTTAACAGAGCGTATTTGGCGCGAGGCCAACTGATGGAACTAACACCGCCATCTTGTAAAGCGCCCTTTTGTCAATGTCATCTAAATGTAATTGGCATGTGGCAGAAACAAAAACTATCACCGCCATCTTGTAAAGCGCCCTTATAACAATGTCATCCAAGCGCCAAAAGATCCTTGTAGCACTATAACCTACTTTGAATTATTAGTGAAAAATGTTTAGGCTGTAATAAGACTTTATTATCTAGTTTAGTATAAAGTACATTCGGCAATGAATGCTAAGAAGAGTTATATTTTTTGCGCGTATATATGTTTGAGGGTCGGTAACATTCTTTTATTACCTCGTATCATCGAAATTCGTTGCGTAAATTTGATAAACGAAGCGCATAAACAAGACGCACGTGGAACGAAAGATAATGATTAACTTAAGTAGATTAGTAATTTCGGATTTTATTCATTACATAAACATAGTAGCTACGTATGTATGATCCACAGTTCTAGTAATATTTCTAGTTCCAAAAATTATAGTGTTATCCTCTCAATGTCACTTTAAGTCTTGACGTCCGTGCTACTTTTGCTGTGGGACTGTTTAGTGTTTAATTTTGAGTGTATTAGATTACCGCAAAACCATTGTCGGCTATTAGTTCAATAATTAACTTTAACGATGACAAGTTTTCTTTTATTGGCCGTCAGAAGTAACATAAAAACAAGTTGGCTTTCATTATAAGCTGTAATGATACAACTTTGATGTTAGTTGTTCCAATTTGGAATAGTGGAATGGGGTATGCGGTTTGGAAAGGTTTTAAATTGTTCGTGAAGTATCGATTGCGAGTAAACTGATTTGTTGTATTCTAGTTTTTGCCACTGAAGTAGCATGTAAACAATACAGTGCCAAATAAAGATATTATTCTCGTGATGGTAAACGACAATAATAGCTTTTGCGGGCATTGTATATTCTTTCATTTATTTATTTTCTGGCTGCTGTAACTGGTTGCTCAAATACTTAAGTCGTAGCAGCCAGCGGAACCAGATTTGCCTTTTTTTTTTTCGTGGCCGTAAAAAATGCCTAACGCACACCTCCAGCACCCGGGGCTTACACTGGAGGTATTGTGGGACCTATCCCCACTAAAAAACTCGCCACCTTCACGAGTAGGCCGCGGCTAACTTCCTATATACAAAACCCACCGACTTCATCGGGCATTCATGCTCCTGCGGCATCCTAAGTACACACAGAACGCCGCCATCGCGAAAGGCCTTGAGCGTGGGAAACTACCCCGTCCCACAGCCCCACTAAACGACGTCACGCGTGACTGCGACTTAACGTCACTCGGTTCGCCGGCGACGGGGCAGACTAGCCCCGCCACCTCCTCCCACAAGATGAAGTCGCCGCAGGAAAATGCGACCGCGTCCTGGGCCCCCTACCGCGCAATACCGCGTGGCCGCGCACCGTCTTGTGGGGTTAATTGACTTGCTGTCGTAGCAAGAGACCCGGTGCGTCCCCCTGAACGGGGTAAGGACACCAGGGGTGCCATCGGTGGGCTTGGGTGCTGCGAGCGACGGCCGACATGTTAGCTTTGGGGATAGGTGCGCCTTGATGCTCTCAAGGCGAGCGTCAATTAGGCTCCCAACTACTAGCGTGAGCTGTCTCAGCTGTGCGTCAGAGAACGACTGCTCTCTACTCACGTGGTACTCCGTCGTAGCCCCAACCAAGACAGAACCGGCCCGAGGATCGATTTCGGTCGAAGCAGAACCAGTACTAGACGTCGCGAAGTCTACCCGTAACTAAGCAACCTCTGCTCGGAGTTGTCCCAGCTCCACCTCTAGGCGGACTCCAGGTTTTGGGGCACTATCCCGTGGATCTAAGTCCAAGAACCGGTCTGTTTGGTTCTCGGCGACTAGCTCTCCCTCTGTGCGAGTGCGGGCGTATGCCTCCCGTCTAATGGTGACGTCGTTCCCACCACTGATTCTCCCCTCTGAGAGGAACAGATCTTCCTTAAGCCAACGCTTAGCCTAAGTCAGGGTATGTCGTGATATTGGTCCATGGTCAGTGGTAAGGATGTCCCTTGTGTATTAGATTCCTTCACCTCTAACAAATTTTGGCCAAGTAAATCGCCTGATCCTATAAAAGAGCCTTTTTAGGGTTCCTTAGCCAAAATGGCAAAATGGAACCCTTATAGTTTTGCCATGTCCGTCCGTTCGTCCGCACCTTTGCTCAGAGCACATGCACTTGCCCGGCTTTTTTTTTGTCGTCTACAGATGACACAGAACAAACTGTCCTACCAGCCAGGACTACTACTATTAAGCCAGCGCTCAAGGTGGACTGAGTTCGACATCTGCCCGTTGTCATGCATGTGATACGTTTTCTGCACGGCAGTAATGCTTAGCTAGTCCTGGATTTGTTACTTCTCAGCGTTAGTCACATTTGGAGTAATCGTAATGTAATAGTGAGTAGTTAGCATCGCATTAGTGACACCGTGTTCGTTCTTGCATTTAGGAAGATAAGATTATTTTTATTAACTTCACACAAAATGATCACGCCAGAAGCTAACTTTGCAAAGAGGTCCCAAAGGAAACATGCTATAATTACTTTTCTGGATGTAAGATGTGTTGTCGTAGTAATTTAAAAAAATAAACAAGTTGTCACTGTTGGCTATATCTGGTAAATCCCCGAGTCCCTTGTACGGTGCCCGGGGGAAGCATTGGTGGTTCCATCTTTTTTCGAATACCCAACGAAAATGTATCGAAAAAATCAATTTATCATTTTTCTTACTGTGTCTTATAGCAGGAAACAAACTGTTATCGTACGGATAATAAAATCGGTGCAGTGTTTCCAGATGCATTGAACCTTTTATCTATAGTAAAATTGGTGTTACATACGAGTATGTGTCGGAGACTCTTTTTAAATAACATTAATAGAACAACTTTTTCGATCAAAGAAGGTAGTTTGAATGTTGAAATTCGTATGGGCTAAAGAATAATAACCCAAAAGGAAATCCAATTTCATTTTTTCATGTTTGCTCATAAGCACCTTTTCGTAGGGCCGATTTATCGGACGCTATCAAGACTAATCTGTTTTTGTTGTTGTTTTGATTTAATTTTGTCAGATCGATTGCTTGTGTGATATTATTATCTGCGCTGGAATACTGAAGTCATTGTTATATTATTACATTTTATTTTCTATCACAAAAAATACGTAGGTGTATCAATTGTGTTTCTTTTAATATAATAAACAGATAACCAGATAGTGCGCCTGATGATAAGCATCACGCTAGCCCATAACAGTTTCAATGCGACCCAAATTATGTTTGTTGTTTGGCAAAGATCTGAATATAACCGCACCTCATTTGAGACATGAGTTTTTAAATCTCATTTGCTCAGTAATTGCACTTGCTACAGCGACGCGTGTTTCATTATTATTTCGAGGAAGAATAACTGACACTGTTTTGGGGACCGATCAAAATGGCCTATGGCGTAGACCTACCACTCATAAAGTGAATTGTGCTATCATCCTTACAGCTATAAATGTTGATAAACATTTGCGATTTGTACACATTATGGAAATATATATACGGCCGTGGTCACGACCACGGCCGTTGCAATACGGTAGACTCAGTCTACCCGTGACCACGGCCGTTGCAATACGGTCGAAACGTCGGGCAATAAACAAGGTATTTTACCTTAAATTATTTACGCGATTAAGACCCGTAATATATATATTTTCATAATCCTTACAGCTTTTAAAAGACCACGTTAACTTTTGTGTTATTATTGCCACTATGAGGTAAATAGTTACGTCTTAGTATTGTTTGCGTGCCGATAAATCTAAAATATACTAAAATAAGTAAAACATTCCTTTTGAATAGCTAACCTTTCGGTAACCAGTTCCTATACAATCTCAGTTTCATTATTGAGCTTTCATTAAACATTTATCTCTAAATGGTATGTAAATGATCATTCTCACCGCATGACGAAGTTAGTTTCAAGTGTTCTAAATTCCAGAACTGAAGGCCTATCTTCAGGGTTTCAGGGCTGAAGTGTGCCAAATTATTTTACTAATTATGTGAGAAGTGAGCTGTTCAGGATACATAGTGTCTTTATTACAGGCATTTATTTAAACTTCTTACATTGCTTTAGAGATAGGTATGACGCTAATGGCATTTTTTACGAGTCAGCCTTAGAGTGATACTGAAATAGAACAAAGTAGGTGAAGTTTAATTATGTACTCTTTACATTATGTAGTCACTTGTACTGACTGACTGATTGATTCATCAACGCAGAGCCTAAACCGCTGGGGGTTGCAAACCGGAAATTATGGCAGTTGTTCAATTCAAAAGGATTTCGTATTTGGTTTTTTCGTTTGAAATAAAGAAACACATGTTTCAGCGTTTTTGGAAAATTCACCCCTAGGAGGGTAAAATAGGAGTCGCAAGTTTGTATGGAACTCCATTAGTTTTAAGGTTTAGTTCTGTGGAATTTTGTATTTAGCTTTGTGGCTGTAAATAGGGAAACCTATATTTTAGCATTTTGACCGAAAGTGATAAATCAACCCTTCAGGGGGTATAATTAAAAATGCGGGCGAAGCGGGTGACAGCTAGTCTGATGTTTGTATGTATGTCATGCAGTCCGAAACCATTGATCAGATAGTGATGTCACTATGGTAGGGTGTGTCCAAACAAATATGTTTAGCTTACCATGGATGTGTATCCTCCGTGTTAAACTATGGTTTTATAATTTGGGGAAATTCGACAGATGTCAGGCCACGCATAATGTAGGGTTCCTTTGTTTTTGTTACAAGTGGGTTTTCTGTTGTTTTTGTTTCATACTACTAACAACTACGTATTTTTCAATGGAATCTGTACGAAAATTATGTTACTTCTCACTTGGTCTGCTGTTACTCATTAAGTTGTAAAGCCTACTAAACGGTGATGGTTTTCTTTTTAATTTAACTATATTAAACAACTACCGTGATTTTTTTCACATACCCGACATCAACCATTTGGCTGGCGGGGGGGTAGGAAACTTGACTCTAAAACACTGGCACTTTAAAGCTTAATATTTCACAAATGGATCCCTAAATCGAAAAATAGTCTTTACAACCCCGAAATGTTTTAAAAAGACCGAGATCAAATGATATCCCATGCGATGGGGTATCCCTACTTATCACTTTTTCTTTTTCTTTTTTTTTTCTTTGTCGGCGTAAGTAATTTTTTATTTTTTATTTATTTATTTTCAGGCTACTAAGGCCCATATCATACAAATACATAGGTACATAAAAAACTTAATAAACTAATACATAATTTAAACTACAATTACACAAATACGTAACATAATAACAATAAACTAATACATAATTAAAATTATACACGACAGTGGGATTGAGACAGCGGCGTCGTGTTTCGCTGCGTGGTGTCACGTAACCTTCCACGAAAACGTCGGTACGCGACACCCTTCGGCCAGAAGTCCTCCTTCATAAAGATGGACAGATGTTCACTGGGAACTCGCACCATGAATGATTTGAAGTTGACGTCATGGCGCGACTCCAACTTCTCCACCCTCAAGGTCCACTTCGTCTTGATCCTGATTGATGATAATATGTGTATTCATGCAAAATTACAGCCTTCTAGCACTAACAGTCTCTGAGCTAAGCTGCGGATGGACGGAATGATGGACGAACGGACATGGCGAAACTATAAGGGTTCCGTTTTGCCATTTCGGTTAAGAAAGCCTAAAAAAGAGAGGTTGGGAAGACATGACATTTGAGATTCAGTCACAAGGTCACGAGGATTCGAGCCGCCAACTTCAAATTTTAAAAACCCAATAATGACATTCAAAATCGAATATTACCAAAACCAAATCAATAGAAAATTCTCTGGTTGTAAATTAATTAAGATGTTTGGCTCACCACTTCAACCACTTGTTACTCTGATAAATTGTAAAACTGACTGTCAACGACCCGTTATCAATAAGTGTAGAAAGTCATTTATCAACCGTTCAACTGTTTATTAACCTCTTGGTGCTGAAATAAACAAGTACTAGAGCTATGACTACTTAATAATAATCTACCAAATCCATCTGTCTAGGACTTTGTTTTTTTATACGGTCATCTGACTTGCCTGTTGGTCTAGTAATTAGTAACCCTGACTGCTGAGCCAGAGGTCGTGGGTTCGATCCCAACCCAGGATAAAACTTTGTGTGATGAGCACGATGGTTTATTCTATGTCTGTTATTTATCTATAATATGTATTTAGAAATATATATGTATATTTATCAGTTGTCTGGTTTCCATAGAACAAGCTCTGCTTAGTTTGAGATCAGATGGCATAGAGTGAATTGTCCCAAGATATTATATTATGTCTGATCCCAAACTAGCCGGTATTATACAATCAAACAAGTGATAAATAGGCGTAGGTATGTACAAATAAAATGTCATTTTATAAAGGTCTGTCCATACGTGAGGCCATACCTCTCTAAACAGAGGGGGGGGGGGGAGTATCGAGCTGAATTGAAGAGGGGGTCTTGAAAGTCCCACGTATTTTGTTATTCGGAAGGAACCACCTGAAGGTATAATTCCATTTAGTAGATTTTTAGTTTTCATAATTTGGTACCGTTCCCGCCCGTACCATCGCCGTTATGCGAGCGATTCAAATTTTACTGGGGTGAGTCATGTATGAAATCTTACGTGAGATTAGTAGGTGGTCAAGCCAAATTTCACGATATCTCACTAGAGGGAGGGAGGGTTCGAAAATCCGCCGAAATCACCTCACGTAATTTATGGACGTCTCCTATAGTCCACCAAGTCCTCTACCACTGCTCTCAATAATTTTGGTTATCGAGGCAAATTTCAACGAATACTAGCAAACTATATAGAAAATATTACAGTGCAGCATGTATATTAAATCCAGAGGCGTAAAAATATTTTAGAATACTTACTGTCACATATCTGTGTTTACCTTAAAGACCGTCTCCACAGGCCGAGAGAATCGCGACGATATTGTCGTCGTGCCACCTATTTCTATACATTCTCTTAGAACGTGTCTCCACACGGCGATGTTATCGCAGCGATGCGACGAATAGAGAAGTGCGAAATCGTTGCGACTCTCTATATAGAGCTAGAGACGGTCCCTTACAGTGCTAATTTTTTCAGTATCCATTTTGATAGCAAGACGATTTGACCAGCCTCCCTCGACTAGTAGTATAAACGCTAATCGCATTAAATGACGTCGGAATAAAGTCGTAGCGACATTCAGACGCAGACAGGAACGCCGGCTCCGCAAACGGCCCGAACATCGGTTCCAAGATCGTTCATCGAGCGTTCTTCTAGATCCACACGTTGGGTCGAGTAGCGTTGGGACCGGCGTTGGGGCCAACGTGTGTAGACGGCGTTAACCTTTGCACTCGTTCAAAAATTTGGTGACGCGTTTCACGCGCGCGTTTGTGTCGCTTTGTACGACCGTTTAAATCGGCAGGTATGTGACAATCTACTTTTTGGTCATCTACAGCACCGTCAGCTTGCATTTGTAAAACGCGCGTCGTCTGCGCATTAAAAATACGGCGTGTGTACATGCCCTTGGCGTTTATTTGTCTGATGGAAAGGTTATATTGGTCGTTGACACAATTTAAAAAGCAAATAGTACACAATCGTGTTAATCCCCGTGTTTCTTTATTATTTGCTTGGCAACTGATTTTTGTCTATTTTTAATCGTTTGTCGGCCAGACGTATCAGTATTATGATATATCGTGACGTCACAAGTACCTAAACAATTTCCTACGCAGTATCGCGTACATAATTTACAAACAATGCAATCTTTTCCATTTGTTTCATGTTTTTGCAGTTCTCATACTTATTTTTTTCCTGAATGTCTTATTGGTGATTTAATAAGGAACATTATTCTGTAGAGAATAATGTTCCTTATTAAATCACCAATCTCATTAACTAGACTTGATACCCATATGTGTATCAAGTCTAGTTAATGGGAGAGGGTGGATATCTGCAGAATGTATCTACTTACATACACAGACCACCCTATTAGCTCCTAATGATAGACACCACTATTTTTATCTCGATTTTTATATTATTAAGACATTTTTGTACACAAATTGACGATGACGATCGAATCGTTCGTAGAGAAGTCGTTCTAGAAGCAAGTAAAGGAAACGATAGCATGATAATCTTGATGCTAGAGGATAAAAGGGTGAAAGTTAGAATGGCGGGTGTACCATAATAAATCGAATTTCATATAGTAAAGAAAAATATACCTACATAAATTGTACTAAATCGTACCCATACTTAAAAAAAATGTGCCTCTATTAAAACGAAATAATAGCAAAATCAATATACACCCGCCATTTTGACGTTAGAATGGAGGCAGTATCTATTATGTTAATTCATAGTAGACATAGGAATTTGTACTTATTTTGTATTCTATATAATAGCAATAACGCTTTAAGTATGTTGATTGGTAAGTTTGGCAGTGCGTATGATACATTTGCCTCTCAATTGAATATAGTCTAAAAACAAGACAAAGGTTTCGCACAAATGAATAACTACATTGATTTACTGTCGATTGAAGAGGTTGTCTTAACAGTTATGTCCTCTTAAAGCCGGTCTTAATAATCTATCTATCGATGAATTTGGTTAGAAGAGGTATATATCTGACATCATAAAAATATGTGAAAAATCAACCTCTAGTAGCCCTGGGAAGGATTTGGATATAGATAGAGTATTGAGACCGGCCGAAAGACATGTGGCATAAACTCTAATCAAATAGAATGACGCCCAAATAACGTCATTGCGGATGCAAAACTATGAATCTCATATTTTAAAAAAAAAACCCACCTGCAACAAGACAGAATCACATACAAATCATGCAGTCGTAGGCACAATTTAAAAGAATTCATTTATACCTCCAACTGCATGATATTAAATATGAAGGATACCTTTTATATTTAACTAGCTGTCCCGCGCAACTTCGTTTGCGTGTTTACAGCTTCGATTGCTGCTCCGCTCCTATGTTCGTAGCGTGCTGTTATATAGCCTATAACTTTCCTCGATAAATAAGCTATACAACAGTGAAAGAATTTATCAATTTGCATTAGTAGTTCTTGAGATTACCGCGTTCAAACATACAAGCAAACTCTTCAGCTTTATAATATTAGTATAGACTAGCTGTCCCGCGCAACTTCGTATGCGTAAATTTTCCCCGTTTTTGCAACATTTCTCGTAGCTGCTCCGTTCCTATTATTCGTAGTGCGATGTTATATAGCCTATAGCTTTCCTCGATAAATGGGCTATCCAACAAAAAAATAATTTTTCAAATCGGACTAGTAGTTCCTGAGATAAGCGCGTTTAAACAAACAAACAAATAAACAAATTCTTCCGCTTTATAATATTAAGTATAGATATAAATATTGTTTCTGTCTTTTTGCAGGCGAGTTTTTTTAGTAGGTACTTTTTAGTCGTTGTAAGATACAAGCTGATTTAACAAAAACTATTTGTTTTAATATAAACGTTGTTTTTTCTATGATTTGTCACTCTTATCAATAATGTTTTATATATATTTTTGAAATCACCTTTTAAATTTGATAACATTTTATGTACCCAATGACACTCGTGAAAAATAGAAGTATCTAATGATGTATCATTTATTAAAATTGGTTGAGCCGTTGAGGAGTAATGGGCAGACATAGGAACATTGGAAGGATACATACAAACATACATAAATACGCGTCAAACACAACACATAACTCTCCTCTGCAGTCGGGTAAAAAATCATATTCGCGGTCTTGCAAGTGCAACGACGTTATTTAATAAGCGTTTATGGCACTGGTTTAGAGGCTATGTTTATTTTTTTATCATCGACACCTAAAATTCCTTTCTTCTTGTTCATAACAAAATACCAGGCTCAAAAAATAAAGTAGGGAATTTTTCTCAGCACTTTTGGGTTGGTAATCTTGTCACTGATAAATAGAGGGTATCTTACAGAGGATTTACGTTAAACTTTGTCGAAAGGAATCTGAGCTGTAGCGATTAAAAGAGACAAGTTACCCCTATTAACCGCATTTACATTTCTAGGGGACGTCCTGTGTATATATAATATAATAGTGTACAAATTTAAACTACACCTTTTTACCTAGCCATGTTTGGTTTTTATTATAGCTGAACCCTTGAGAGCCAATTTTTGGTGGGCAAACTATGTTTTTTAACTTCTAAAAAAAGAAGTTAAATTGTTTCGTAAACTGTATTGTGTAACATAATCAAATGCCCTTTCATTCTTCTTTTCTTTCTTATTGAAGTATATCAAATATATATATTTTTTTATTTTTTATATCGCTATTTTTAAAGTTATTTAGGTAAAACCATGCAAATAGACCATTCCCCCCTGGTTATCTCCGAAGCTACTGAGTCTAATATTTTGCAAAAAATATAAAAGATAGGTCTTGATCTATAGATTGCAGGAAAACCTATTAGAAGTTTGACTTTTGAACACGAGGGCCATTTTAGAGACAAAACAATAAATTGAAAAACCGTTATGAAAACGGTATGGTGGAAGTGTCTCAAATATGTATTTATTTAAGTTATTTATGAAAGTTAATAAAAATTTACCCCCTTCATCTTTGTAATGACTGAGTCTATCATTTTGAAAGAAAGTCTACAGTGTGTAAATACCGTGGTAAATCGACTGGCCTGTGGGTCGAGCGGTTAGTGACGCTGATTGCTAAGCTAGAGGTTGTGGGTTCGATTTCCATCTAAGATATATAATCTCAAGTCTCTTTGTTATAATATAATTTTATATATTGCCTTTGCACTAGTACTTTAATATGTTGTATCTATAAAATAATGGTGGCTCACCTATATATAAATAGTTAATAAACAAACAAACATTGTAAACATCGGCAATTTGAAAATGGCGGCCGCGAGTTTTTATTGCATTGTTCTTTTCGCTGGCTTTACCTATTGCTTGCAAACAGGCATGTAGTATCATGTAGAATCATGGCCTTTCACAAGTGTAGTATTTTGCTACATAAGTGAATAACGATTTTTTGATTTTATTAGATATATTTTGGGACTTAATCGCGTGAATTATTTAAAGGTCCTTTTATCCTGTGACCACGATCGGTGCAATTCGATAGAAACGTCGGATAAATAAAAGGTAGGTCAAATAAATAAAAGGTCGTACCTTTAAATAATTCACGCGATTAAGTCCCGAAATATATCTTATATGTATAAAAATCGCGAAAGTTTAAAAACAATGATTTTTTGATTGATTTGATATACCTATGTATTTAGAATTATTTATGTATGCTTACGAGTAGAGGATCTCCTCAGTTTGAGATCAGATGATCTCGTGTAAGTTGTCTGATATCAATATATATCTGTCTGATATAAATCTTTTAATATTGTTTCGTTACAGAGCTGCCGTTAAATACAAAAATGTGAAAATATGCTCAGGTTTCACTAACAACAAAAGTGAAATCTAACTAGATAATAAATACTTTTAAAATTTTAAAAATATTACATAGGTCATATCATACATGACGTATTTTATTTTTTGAAATAATTTGTTATTTGTGACTTAATAGAGCAATTTAGCAACTAAGTTTCTTTAAGTACTAACAGTGTGGGTCGTATATTACCGTGGCTTCGTGTAGCCACGGTCGGTGAGCGCCCTTTTGCAACTTGGTTGATACAGTGCCGTGTGTCTAGATAGATTCCCGTGTTGATCGAATTATTTACATACTTGTAAGTTAGTATGAAACCCTCAGTGCGCGAGTCCCACTCGAACTTGGCCGGTTTTTTTTATGACGTTATCACGTAAAATTATCGTCCGTAAACAGACTTTACTTTACAGACAACCATTTGTTTCGAATTCGCAGGAAATTGTGGTCTATGGCCCGAGATCCCGTGATCGTGATCAGTAATCTTAATCCAGATTGGCTGTGTAGTGTAACGTGTTTGATTGGTGGATTGCGACATGTTACAACTAGCCGAATCAAGATCTAATAATGTATTGCGATCCGCGACCTTGGTAGGATCACAATCTAGATGAGACCATGTAACACACACTAAAGATTAATAATAAAGCGAACACGTCAGACCACGTAGAATTTTTCGATATTCCTAATTTAAATAATTTTTATTTGTAAATCACAGCAAACAAAATAGTTTGAAAGCGAAACTCTTTATAGTAAATCTTTTTTAAAGAGCATTTAGAATAAACATTTTGTTTGTATGATGAACTTGAATAAATCAGTCTTTTATCTGGGTGTAAATCGATCATCAGTGTCCCGAGTAGCTTATTCGAAGTAAAATCCGATACGAATGTAAACAAAACAGAACAAACTTCAAAACAACTTGTATTTCTACGGTGTTTAATTTTACTTTGATTTGAATTCGAAGCACGCGAAGTGTATATCAATCATTTATGATTTACTAATGAGCATGTTTTTCGTATTAGTTTTATAGTATAAACACACATTAGTTTTACGTTACCTATGCATGAATATTTTAAGAGTTTTAAATTGTTTATGCATACGTACAGAAAATATAATGGGGGCTTTTTTTTTGACTGCCATGTTCTTCTAGTGGTTAGTGACTTACTGCTCAGCCAGAGGTCGTGGGTTCCATCCTTACCCACGATAACACTTAGTGTGATGAGCATGGTGTTTGTTCAGTCAAATCTATATACTAGCTGTCCCGCGCAACTTCGTCTGCGTAAATTTTCCCCGTTTTTGCAACATTTCTCGTCGCTGCTCCGCTCCTATTAGTCGTAGCGCGTAATGTTATATAGCCTTTAGCCTTCCTCGATAAATGGGCTATCCAACGAAAAAATAATTTTTCAAATCAGACCATTAGTTCATGAGATTAGCGCGTTTAAACAAACAAACAAACCAATAAACAAACTCTTCCGCTTTATAATATTAAGTATAGATATAGTAACATATTATTAAGTTCATCAGTTGCATGGTTGCTATATTAAAAGCTCTGCCTAGTTTGGGATCAGATGGCGTTGTGTGTGTTGCCCTAAGATATTATTATCAGTATTTACTAACCAACTTAAGTTACCTAACCAACTGACATGGTTGCCTATTCGGCAGCGCTGTAACCTAAAAAAGCGCTGACACTGCTTTACTACTTTATTCTTCCAATGCTTCTACTTATCTTTCCTCTCACTTTCAGTATCTTTGCTCTAACCATGTCAGATGATCCCCGTTCTTCTAATACCCTCCAACTTCTTTGTCCATCTCACAGCTCTGGTATTATCCATTCTTCCTTCACAGTTCAGTCTTCTTTTCTGTGAATGTATTTAAATACGTAACATTATACATTACACACAAACAGTTCGTCAACTCTGTAGATGCATCTTGGTGGATTCAGCAGAGTAGGTAGTTGTTTGGCTTTCTCATGTTTATATGTTACTTGTAGATATATATTTATAATTATAATTTTGTATGTATATATTGTTTTTATTCAAAGTAATATACATATTTTATTATATTTATCTTCTACCCTTAAACGAGCAATTCTTGTATATACATACTTATATATTTAATCTGAATCTCGGTATCGGCTCCAGCGATTTTCATGAAATTTAATATGCAGGGGATTTCGGGGGCGATAAATCGATCTAGCTAGATTTCATTTTTAGAACACGTCGTTTAAAAAAAAATCCAGATACTTTCTTTTATGGTAGGTATTTCCTTTTTTCTTTTTTTAAATAATAAATTGTATTTTACACCTGTAAATATTTTTTTAATAATATGCACCTGCCACATTTATCTCTTCACCATCTAAAGGTTGACTGGTAGAGAATGTCAATTAAGTCCACCTTTTCCAATATATTTGCAGGTAGTTTTTAAATAAATAAATAAATTGAAGATGTACCCACAATTTATATACATGTCATTATAAAAAATTAAATACCGTTAGACTATAACCTATCTCGCGAGTTTGTAAACTGTTGAAACATTGTGAACCGTAACATATCGGTTACAATTTAACACATTATTTTTCGGTAGTACTGATGTTCCTGGCACTCGTCGCTGCTGCGGCGGCACGCTTCGCTCGCTCGCCTCATGCTCATGTATGTAAGCAATATGTTACGGTTGATAATATTTTGTCAGTTTAGAATCTCGCGAGATAGATTATAGTTTAACGGTATTTATAATTTTACAGTGATATATGTATTGGGAAGACCTGGAGCGAAGCTTAACGCGAAGCTCAAGATCGAACAGGATGGTGACGTAATTTAGACGCCTTCTGCCCCATCTAGGGATCACAGGAAAATAAATCCCCTATGTCCGGCTCTGTCCTTCTAACCGCGTGGTTGTCAATTCATTGTACACTCTAATTAGTTTCCGTAATACAGAATTATCAAAATCAGAAATACAGAACTGTCCTTGTAATACTATCTATATCTACTAATATTATAAAGAGGAAAGATTTGTATTTATGTATGTAACGTATAAACTTAAAAACTATTGGACCGATTTCAAGAATTCTTTCACTTATAAAAAGGATTACCGGGAAGTAATACAGACTATATTTTATTCACAAAAAAAATAGAGATTCCTACGAAAACTAGAAGATCAGTTGAGGGTTTTTTTAAAGTATTTTTATTTTGGTTATTTCGCACGGACTTTTCTCTACTATATAAAAGTCCGTGCGAAATATCCAAAATAAAAATACTTTAAAAAAACCATCTACTAATCTTCGTCGTAACAGTTCCATTGACTGATAACAGTCCGTACACGTCGCAGTCACGGGCTGAAAGTTTCACAAGAGGGCCCGCGGGCCAAAGCGGGTACAAAATAAAATCGGCTGTTAATTGTGCAAGTAATATAATCAAGCCCTAATAACAGTCGCAATTTTTATCTAGACCAATTACAGATAATAAAATTGAGGGCCAACCTTTATCATTTCAGTATCTAGTATCTACGATCTCTGATTTATTCATGCGTACTGGGCAACAGTCCGTAATGCCTTTTGAGTTATACTCGTGAATCGCGAGTAGGGCCCACTCATTTCTCATTTGGAACGAAGTGAACAAATTACTAGTAGTTACCGAGGCACTAACGTCCGAAGTTTGCCGCTACTAAGATTTTAACACAGCTTGCTGTTATCTGAAGCGAGTTACGAGTGAGATTATATTTTTTTACATAATAGCCTAAGGCCTAGGCCTTTTAACAAGCTCCAGTTTCAATCCAGCACCGGATTGAAACCGGATACCCGGCGGGAAGTGTATGGCGATGTACGGTAGCTTTCACACGTTCTGGCGTCCGACCTTTCCGGTCGCCATACACTTCGCGCCGGGCAACCGGCGCCGGATCAGATTACTACCGGAACGTGTGAAAAGGGCCTTGTGGTTAAGGTATTGGACTCGCAATCGTGAGATCGTGGGTTCGAATCCTTCCCATTATATTGCCGACGACTTGAAACCACTCCTAACATAAGCCATTTGGCTTAGCTTGAGGGTTTAACAGGATTGCTATTTGCTAGCATTATGGAAGTTACAATTTCACATTGCTAGTAATCTTTTCATAAAAAAAAAACATATCGTCATTCGCGTTCTTCTCGTCAGCAACCAGCTGTCGCTGCGGGCATGCACCCGATGGCCAAAATACTTCGGCGGAACGTGAGACTTTTTCGTGAGTGTAGCCGGTCATCGATTTATAAGACGCGCACTACTGCTAATCTCATATTAACATATTTTTAAATTTACAGTGTGCGCAACAAAAAAACATTGACTTTTACATATAATCTAATATATAAAATTCTCCTGTCACGGGGTGCGTAATCGAACTCCTCCGAAACGGCTCGACCGATTTTGATGAAATTTTGTGTGCATATTGGGTAGGTCTGAGAATCGGACAACATCTATTTTTCATCCCCCTAAGAGTTTGTTTGTTTGTTTGTACGCGATGATCTCAGGAACTACTGGGCTGCACTGAAAAAATATTTTACTGTTGGATAGCCGATTTATTGAGAAAGGCTATAGGCTATATAACATCACGCTAAGACCTATAGGAGCTGAGCAGCAATGATAAATGTTGCAAAAACGGGTAAAATTTACGCAGATGAAGTTGCGCGGGTCAGCTTATCCGGTATCTATGATAATCGGCCAACATCTATTTTTCATACCCCTAAGAGTTTGTTTGTTTGTTTGAATGCGATAATCTCAGGAACTACTGGGCTGCACTGAAAAAATATTTTATTGTTGGATAGCCCATTTATCGGGGAAGGCTATAGGTTATAATATCACGCTACGACCAATAGGAGCGGAGCAGCAATGAAAAATGTTGTAAAAAAAGAAAAAATAAAAAAAAAAAAAAGAAAAAGAAAAAAGGGAAAATTTACGCAGACGAAGTTGCGCGGGACAGCTAGTCTAATATATAAAATTCTCGTGTCACGGTGTTTGTAATTTAACTCCTTCGAATCGGCTCGACCGATTCTCATAAAATTTTGTGTGCATATTGGGTAGGTCTGAGAATCGGACAACATCTATTTTTCATCCCCCTAAATGTTAAGGGTAGACCACCCCTAATTTTTCTTTAAATTTTTTATTTTTTTATGATACCCTGAATTTTCAGATTATGATGAAACTTAGATAGAGTGTTTTGGCCGCGCCCGCGAGGGTTCCTGGCCCAAAAAGCCTCAGTGAAGCATGGCTGGGTTCATCTTATCCAGGAATTCCCAAACTATTTTGGGCAAGAGACACCTTATTCAAAATGAACTGCAACCGTCTGAGGTTGCAGTTCATTGTTCATTTTCCTTTGGGAATCGCTGATCTAATACTTACTAAAAAAAATTGAAAGTAAGTCTGTTTGTCTTTTTACGCAAACCGCTGAACTGATTTAGATAGGAAAGGATACATAGTTCTTATCTCGATAACCGATATTAACGAGGGTAGAGCCGCAGGCGAAACCTAGTCATCTTATAAAAATGGAAGTCCTGACTCATTTATTTATTCATCAACTTCCAGCCTTCAGAAAATGTTCTTTTGTTAAGTAGACCAGAGATAAAGATTTATTTTATTCAACTAAATAAAGAGACGAGCGAGTCGTGTACCTGATGGATGCCGTCACGCGTAACCCATAACAGTATCAGTGCCACCCAAATCCTTGTTTGGCAAAGATCTGGATGTCACTTTACCGCGCTCCTCATTTGAGACATTAGTTCGTAAATCTCATTTGCCTAGTACGTACCTATTAGATTCATATAGAAATTATGATGAAAACTGAACTGAAACTTAAAATTAAGCTAAGTAAATGTAGATTGTAGGCATATTTGTCAATTAACATTAAATACAACAGACAATTGTTTTGAATAGAATAAATTACATAGTTAACTTTGGATAAAGTGATTCTAAATACTTTAGTATCTAATGATCAATTCTCTAGTTTACTTATCTTAGTCTTACTTAGTTTGGTTTAAGTGCTGTGTTTACTTTGTTTAAGTAATGTTTATAGTCTACAAACAATTTTGGGATCCCCTATATTCATAACGTAGAAAGTCATAACTACTAAAAAACATATTGCGGTAAGCTGGATAGTGATGTACCCTACATGGATGCGGCTCACCACATGCGGCATATCGCTACAGAAGTAAAGTTCATTATGTTTGTGTCGCAGGCAAATAGCATATTTCAGCACTATACAATTGGCGACAAAGATAAATACGTTTTTCAAAATGCCAAAAATGTTAACGTTGGTAACTAATGTCATGTAGGCAAAAAACATTGACAGATTACATTCGGCGTAAGTAAGTTTCCGTGATGATACGGCACTGCACACTCTGTTGAAATGTCCAGCCTGGTCACAGCGACGCTGCGACCTAACGGTGGCCGTTTGTGTGGCACGTCATCTCTCGCTCGAAAACTTAGTATCATCGATGGTACATAGCGGGAATGCGTGGAATGCCCTTGCTGCTTTCTGGGAGGAAGTGATAGCAAGAGAAGAGGCTGAGGATAGAGAAAGGGATAGGACCAGCATTGTTCCATCCAAAAAAGGGTTATGCTTTTTGCCTGCTCTGGTATATATGTATTTCCATGTTTTATACCTACATTCATCGGTCGTACAATGGCTGCTAACTCTAGGTTATGCGAAATGCCAAAAAATTATAACTTTTTTGTGATGGCACTCGTATCGATGGTGTTCATTTTTGGATTGATAAAAACCAAAAAATATGTTCAGATTTCTATGTTGTCGAAATGCATCATTATGTATTACGAGTTAAATTTGCATTTATGTTTAATAACTTTGCATTCTTTTATAAAAATGAATGCAGTGAGCCAAACTAAACCTTTGTAATGCCACAGATTAACTAAATCAAACACTGTCACAAGCGCTTGAATTTTTGCTCGAACACGCATTGTATTAAGCTTAATTTCTATACTTTTGGTGTTTTATGGTTCCTGTCTCCAGCTAGCTAGATTAAATTCATGTTACTCACAACTGAATCTCTTTAGGAGTATGCAGAGAGGTATAACAAAATTGTAACTCTATTTGATTGATGTGGACGGCTAGTGGGTGCGACTCAAGATGATATAAAAGAGGTGAAGAAAATAAAATACGGGTTGCATTGAAAAAGGGCGGGAACTAGGTTTTATTTACTGCAACTCCAGAATATCAACATTCAATGGTATTAAAACCAGCCAGTTACATATTACCAAAGAGGTTTAATTACTAACAATACATTCAAAATACGAAAATACTTTTGCCCTACCTATTATAAAAAAAAAAACGGATTGCACTCCGGAAGTGGCGGTAGAACTGAAAACTTGGATTGGTTAGGAAATATATATATATATTTTTTATCAGTATAATAGTAATAAATCATTTATGTGGTTAAATACAATATTCATCTATTGCGCTATCGCACACAAAATAACAATGACAACGACATGACAATTAAAAAATATATATAAAATATTAAACCACTAATTAAAAAAACAAAAATTAAAATAAAAAAGAGAAAAAAAAATCTCTTCTTCTTCCTAGACAGAGAGTCTTTTTCTTCCTAGACCACCCGATTTCCCACCTGAGCTATTATAGCATTGTAGATTGCGGCGAAATTTACCATCGTATTCTAAGAATCTTACGCGATGTGATCCTGACGCGAGTTTAACATTTTATACCCATACCAAAAAAAGTGCACAACGCCGGTAAAGAAATTTTCCATGAAAGAAAGACACCAGCTTGAGTCTCCAACTAAATTCCGTAAGGGGATAAGCTCACGCAATCACATACAGTGCAGTAGCAATGTAAGATTCAAATAGATGTCGACTTTTGACTGACGAATTCAATCACGCAACATATTAACTACAGCTGGCTATTAGATTTCAACGGAAAGGAAATTGAACATCGTTCACATTCACAACGTTTCTCTGCTATGACGCCACTCAGAAAGTTTTGCGAAAAAAGTTTCTATGTAATAAAAGTTTATATATATTATGTAGGAGATAGATAACCTATTTTTTCAACGTAATTACGTTGAATAATTAGGTTATCTGTCTCCATTGGTTATTTAAAAGTATTTGATATTTGATCGGAATTCGAACAATGCTGTTTTGTTCGAATATCGAAACTCCCTTCACATTTTTTCGGGAGACAAATTAAATGATCGTGTCTCAATTAAAAAATGACCTGCATCGAGAGCATTTTTGTACGATGAATTTCTACGATTTTAAATGTGACCTAAAACCTGATGAGTTATTTGATCGACTTCAAATAGATTTTATGGATGAAGAACCTTCAAAAGCAACCATCTATCGTTGGCATAGCGAGTTCAAGTTTCTTACTTTTGCGACTAAACAAAGGAGTGGTCCAACGAACCAACGCCTACGAAAGTGAAGCGATAGATAAGTGCAGGAAAATTTTGATCGCTAGTTTCTTCACTTTGACGGGGTATTGGTTTCATTTGCTCAAATCGAGGGACTTCCTGGACACCACACCGGTCAGATTCTTGAGTCACCCTCCTTCCGGTCTTGATCTGGCTCCGTGTGTTTTCTTTTTTATCCCTAAAAAAAAAAATCCTGAAAGGATACAGTTTTCATCGCCGGAAGACGCGCTAGCAGCGTCTGAGAAGGCCGTGGAAGAGCGGACTGGAAAAATGTTTCGCAAATTGGTTCAGACGCATGAAACTTTGTAATGGAGAGTTCTACAAAAACATTTAATTAAAATATTTTGTGCATAGAAGTTAGTTTTTCAGTTTCTTAAAATGTTCTAAGTGTCCCACTTATAACTGCATTCAAATCAAAATTTATTTCAATATCAACAAATTGAAAGTAGTTACATACAAGCTGGTCGTTAGTGACGCAGACTTTGAAACCTTTGCATAAGTGGAGAAAGTTCCTAGCTAAAAAATATCAAATCTATGGTAGGTACTGGTTCTAGACTGTAGTCGGCAAACCAGAAAAGAGAAACAGGAAAACAAAGGGCAATTCATCAACTCGACAATCAAACCCTACCTTTAGGTGCCAATTATTGGGACGCTACCATCACTCGAAGCGATGTATTTAACTGCGTCAGACAGTCTGCCAAAGCAACAACAGGGAGAGCTGAGAAAAGCTGTGTCCGCTTCTACCATAATTGCGGACGTCTCTACGTGACCACGATCGCTCTACCAAGAGCCAAACGACAACGAAGAAGACTTTCGCTCTCACATCGAACTTTACAGTAATTCTAAAACCTGCCACAAAGACAGTCACTGTTTAGATCATTTAGATTGCGACTTAGATTGCGTGGAAATTAAAAAAAAAACACATTTATCCCACGAAACCGTAAATTATTCCAGATAAACAGTGCTATTCCAAACGAACATTTATAATATCTGTGCCAAATTTCGATGCATTCTGTGGATCCGATCGGATTTAAACTTTCACATTTATAATCCCCCTTACTCATAGTAAGAAGAAGTTACAAATAAATTTTAACTAGCAAATGTGTGTCTTTTTCACTGACTTCAAAAAAGAGGAAGTTCTCACTTCGGAAGTTGTTTTATGTATGTTCGGGCATAACCACGTCAATATAGACAGATTTTCGAAATTCTTATTTTGTTTGGAAGAGGTTTATTCCGACATCATATTGGAGACAGACAACCAAACTCCTCAATAAATGCCAGCAAATCAACCGTGACTGAAGTGGTTAGATGTTTTATTTTGTAAAGACATAAAACTTCTATTCGATCTCGTACTTCGAGCCCCATAACTGCATCCATCCAATTTCTTGATTAATTATTTTAATACCCTTCAAACACTAACCTTCTTGATGTTAAATTTAAATTGTAAATTCAACCAATTGTAAACATTAAATTTGTGAATTTCAAACGAAATAATTAATGGTTGCTTTGTCATAGTTGACGTTAAAATAACTTCAGCGATTTATAAAGTACCCACTCGATTGAACTCGAATACGAACGTACCTATCAAAAACTTTGGTGGAATTATTCAAATAAATTTTCCAAAATCTTCTTCCAAATAAATTCGTTTAATTCGTCACAACGGTACCCGTGACAAGGCTTTGTTTGTAAATTATGTTATTCGATTAATATTGTAGTTGATCAAATGTCAGATTCTTATTATTGGTTGCTGTTTTGGAATACTATTTAGAATGTCTGTGTACCTAGAGTTTTTGACTACTACTCGTAAGACCCATGTTTATTGACATGGACGTTTGTCCATGTCAATAAACATGGGTCCTACTCCTTTTTAACTATTTAGTTAAAAAGGAGTTTATACCTACTAAATTCCTATTAAATATTGTATAACCCCAGTTGGCCAAGTGTCGGTGTATGTTAATACACGGGGCATATAAAGTCGCATTAAAAGTTAGGGTGTGTTTCCACTGATGCGGAGCTGGGCAGAGTTGACCGATACGGTGAATTGACCTATAACAGTGATCGAAATAACTCTGGGCCTGGGTACAATTTTGAGTACAAACCGGTCAATTGACGGTTCGCTCCGCTCCCAACTCCTCGTCATTTGAAATACAGCACTAGGTAGCCAGGCTCACTCTGGCTGCCGTACAGTCGGACCCGCTTTTTGCCTGCAGCTTCCGTACACCGTCATACGTTCAATTGGCTGCCGCAGCCTGGGTGCCTAGTGTACGTACTAGCCTTTTTTTAAGTAAAAGATAATTTCTAACAGTGTCAGGTATTTATTTTGTTCAAGCACTCGGTCTTGTGAATGTAGGAATTATTTTTAACCGCCTTCAAAAAGGTGGTTCTCTGTTTGACCCGTATGTATGTATATATGTTCGCGATTTTCTCGAAAGCTAGTAATCCGATTTAGATGGGGTTTTCGCTATTCGACTGCATATTTCTTTCTTGTAGTAGCTTATGAAGCACCAGAGATATAGACTAAAACATAGGAGTGAGTCAGCGAGATGAGAGAGTGCTTAATATTTGTTTTTCCGTAAAGACGGTTCATTTTTCTTAAAAAAAGTTATTATGTAGGTATCTTTACACGTTACATGATAACAGTTCAGTTTGCCGCCATGTTCACAACTCGCTATATGTTAGTTTTGAACAAAGAGAGCTCTATCTCCATGGTTTTAAGACGTTTACTCTCGTTGTCACTGTCACCTAAAGGTGAATAATAATAATAATAATAATAATAATAATATGTCGGGACAACTCACACAACGCTCTCTGATCCCAAACTAAGCAGAGCTTGTACTATGGAAACCAGACAACTGATAAACATACTAATATATTTCTAAATACATACATATTATAGATAAATAACACCCAGACACAGAATAAACCATCGTGCTCATCACACAAAGTTTTATCCTGGGTGGGGATCGAACCCACGACCTCTTGCGTAGCAGTCGGATACACTCCCACCGCGCCACAGAGGCAGTCAGAATAGTAGCGACAGAAATACTTTTGAACGTGACTCAAAGCTAAGTATTGTTTGAGTCTATTTGCATGTTGTGTGTGTAAATCTGGTGGGTTTACACGCTACATTCGGGCACGGACGTGATCGTGAGCGTGTGAATAGACGTGAATGTGTTGCTTTGCTATTTGTAAACAGTTTTTGACGTAATAACGTCTTATAAATCGATAACCAGCTCCACTAACGAAAAAGTCACACGTTATTGACCGCTTGCTAAGCAACGCGAATGACTATATATTATGTCATCAATAATTTCTTAACAAGTGTCACATTATTGACCGCTTGCTAAGCAAGGTGAATGGCGATATGTCATTAATGTTTTCATATGACGTTATCACGTTAAATGATTGTCCGTAAACCGAATTTACAGACTACCATTTTTTTTATACCGCCGATCGGTGTCCGGCTGCTTGCCTCGCGTCTGAACGCATATAGTGCGTTAACACAAACGTTTTATCTTAACTACATAGTTTGGATCAAACGCCGAGACTATCACACAACATCAAAATGAACAAATGCTGCTGGTTTTAAAAAACGGGTATAGTATACTAATTAAAAGTATATTTATATTTTGTCCCAACTGAAAAGAATTCTCAGTTCTTTGGAATTCGTCTAGTTATCTATACTAATATTATAAAGCGAAAGAGTTTGTTTGTTTGTTTGTTTGTTTGTTTAAACGCGTTAATCTCAGGAACTACTGGTCCGATTTGAAAAATTCTTTTTTTGTTGGATAGCCCATTTATCGAGGAAGGCTATAGGCTATATAACATCGCGCTACGACTAATAGGAGCGGAGAAGCGACGAGAAATGTTTCAAAAACGGGGAAAAATTACGCATACGAAGTTGCGCGGGACAGCTAGTTTTTTAATAAAGCAATGTATTGAGAAATGTTAAGCATAATTTTAATATAATAATATCAGTGTTTTAATTAGAGTTGCTGCAGTAGGGAATAATTAATCATACTGATTTCGAGAATCACTTTAATTAATTAACCATAAGCGTGTACTGTAACTTCTAGTATATAATGTATTTTTATGGGTATAATAATACTGCTAGTATCTATATTATATACTTAGTAAATTATAAAACAAGTATCTAAATGATTACATCGACATAAAATAATCTTATTCTTAAAAAAAATATGTTTAGTTTAAAACTTTTTCCAGTTTGTTTTTTCTCTAGAAGAGTTTTAAAGTTTTTTGCTAGATCAACAAACAAGATACATAATTGATTCCTCATTCGAAAAAAAAAAAAAAGAAATATAGGATTATAAAAGTGAGAGGTTACTGTTAATAACAGTATTCCTAAAAATACCTAGGGCTGTAATATTCAAGACAACTTTTCAGTTTCGTTTTCAGTTTTCGATAAAGAAAATAAAATGTGTAGTTGAAAATCCTAATGACTGCTCCGCTCCTATTAGTCGTAGCGTGAAGTTATATAGCCTTTCTCTATAAATGGGCTATCCAACAGTAAAAGATCTTTTTTTGGACCAGTAGTTCCTGAGATTATCGCGTTCAAACAAAAAAACAAAATCTTTAACTTTATAATATTCGTAAAGATTAAAAGTTTGTAAGGATAAATGGATATTTCTAACGCCTTGACGCAAAATTTACTGAACACAATTACTGAACAATTAACAGGTAAACTTAATCAAAAACAAGAAAAAAATACGATCGAAACGTCGGGTAAATAGGAGGTTCGTACCTTTAAATATTTCACGCGATTAAGTCCCGATAATATTCTAATATGTGTAAACATCGCAAAAGTTTAAAAACAAAAAAAATAGGTTCACAAATGCGAGAAAATAATGAGAACTAAAAGTAGGAGTATTTCACTGAATGATGTGGAATAATGCGCCCAAGCTTCCGTCATTACGAAACCCAAACGAGATTGTTCAGGCAATGAGTGTTGTATTGTTTGTTTGTTCGCCGCAACCGTTCTTTTACCCTCCATGACCCTCAGGTGGAAATACAAGGTAATTTTATGGTAGGGTTTAAGGAACAATGGCTTTATGGTGAAAGAAAATAATTGTATGTTTTAAGGAAATTAGGTTTATTTTTTTTGCATGGGATCAATTTTAAATATTGTTATTTTAATGAAAAGCTACATTAAGGTTTTTTATATAAGGAAGGGGAAAACCTTTAAACAATGTATGAAATTTGAATTTAAACAAGTTTCAATTTTTAAAACCGGCAAGTGCCTAACGGGCCACGCACAATGTAGGGTCGGTCCGTTGTCCCCAATCCAAATACCAACCGCTAGAACATTTAAATGTCGCTTAAAAATATTCTTGTTATATTTACAAAAATCCAAAATTTAATTTAATCTATTGCAATTATTTTTTATTTTATTTCATGATCCCAATTCTATTTAATATTTTTAATTTTTAATTATGTATTTCTAATTTGAATTAACACGTCTTTCTATTATACCCATTTAGTTTTAATTTTTAATTATTTATTTGAACTATAATTTATTCATATTATAACTACTGATCACACACTCACATCGCATATAGTCTCATCATAGTATCCAACTATCTTGTCCCATTCTTCCCATCTTGTGAAATTTCTAATAGTTTAATAATGAATTTTATATTATAAATATTAACTCACGCATGCACACTGGTTTACTGAAATGCTAAATAGCCTATCACTTATGTTATTAATAACATGAATGAGGTGTTGCTGAAAACCAGCGCTGGGTCGCTTTACTGCGATGCAGCAATATGCTGAGCAATATCTTTTTTGTTGGGACCGTGACGCACACTGCATACTGTATCAGCTTGTAATTTTAAATGGTTAGGTACTTAAATTGTCTATTTATTCTTAATTCACTACCTTATATTTGATTGACTAGATGTACATAGCATCAATCAAATAACTCTAAGTGCCAGTCCTTGAATGAAGTCACTTACAATTTCACTTTGTATATAAATGGTCGCAGATATACAATTTTGTCATCTTATAAACGTTGTGGTTCCTTGCGTGTGTGCGACGATGACGCGCTGCATTGGCACTATTGGTAGTCTACTTCGGTGCGCTTGTGTGGGGAGGCAGCAAGTGCCGAACTTGTGACCTGAAAGAAATGTTCCTATTTAAACTATGCTTTTTGTCAACACCCGTTTCATATCCTCGCTACTAGTATACAAATATAATATACACTTACCTTTCTGGAGTGGCTAATCAGGTCGAGCGCTGCTGCTTCGCCGGACATACGCATTCTGAATCCGAATCTTTAAATGAATTTAAATGACCGACGTGTTCTCGCCCCATACACGCTAGAAAATCTTTTTTTCAGTACGTTACGTCGTAAATGTTGATAAACTTTCGCGATTTGTACACATTATTAAAATATATATATTACGGGTCTTAATCGCGTGAATAATTAATTATTCACGCGATTAAGACCCGTAATATATATATTAAGATCCGTATATAGATTAAGACCCGTAATATATATATTTTAATAACGTTACGTCGTAATCGTTTTTGTTAAATGCGCTGCGATACGCGGGCGCCTGACGGGACGGGCAAGCGGGCCGCTCGCCGCCGCCCGCTGTCCCGCAACCCGATCTCGCCTGTATATGTACGTGTGTTCGTTTTGTTATCTGTCTTCCTGACTATTTGTTATTTTTTCTGTATTGTACCTTAATTATCATGTAGTGTGCGTTATCTCAATGAATAAATAAGTTTTTTTTTTTTTTTTTTTTTTAAATATATATAATGTACGAGTATATATATATATATATATATATATATATATATATATATATCTCTCTGTCTCTCTCTCTCTTGGGACAACTCACACGGACAACTAGAAAACTGATAAACATACTTACACACTTCCAAATACATACGTATTATAGATAAATAACACCCAGACACAGAATAAACCATCGTGCTCATCACACAAAGTTTTATCCTGAGTGGGGAACCCACGACCTCTTGCGTAGCAGTCGGATACACTCTCACCGCGCCACAGAGGCATGCTACTAACTACGCTTTTGTTTCATACTACTAACAATTTTATACTTAACTAGCTGACCCGCGCAACTTCGTCTGCGTAATTTTTTCCCCGTTTTTGCAACATTTTTCATTGCTGCTCCGCTCCTATTAGTCCTAGCGTGATGTTATATAGCCTAAAGTCTTCCTTGATAAATAGGCCATCCAATGAATAATTTAAAGCTTTATATTTCACAAACAGATTCCTTTATCGAAAAATAGTCTTCACAACCCCGGAACGTTTTTGAGAGACCTATCTAATGATACGCCACACGATGGGGTAGATGAGAAAAACTCAGGTCCCGACTTTGCATTTAGGGAAGGTACCCCAAAATAAATACCCCAATTTAAATTTTTCTTTCGGCATAAGTAATATCCATGCATAATTACAGCCTTCTAACATTAACAGACTCTGAGCTAAGCTGCGGGCGGACAGAGGGACACTATACGGGTTTCGTTATGCCTTTATGGCTACGGAACCCTAAAAAACTAAATTAAATAAGTGAAGGGGTAGAATCTAGGCTAGACTAAAGTAAAGCGGCGAGTAAGGCAGCCTGTTGCTCTGAGAAGAAAAACCGAGAAGTGTTTCGTGATTACCAACTCAAAATACGATAAATGAGAATGTGTGAGGCGATATAGATACTTATTGTTTTTAAACTTTCGCGATTTTTATACATATTAGTTATATTTCGGGACTTTATCGCGTGAATTATTTAAAGGTACGAACCTTTTACGCAGTCGACCCGTGACCACGATCGGTGCAATTCGATCGAAACGTCTTTAGTGGACCCGGGCACATGCGTCCGATGGCCACAATTCTTCAGCCTATCATCAGGTGGAGCGTGACGGACCTTGACATTTTTTCGTGCGTGCACCCGATAATCGATTTATAAGGCGTCATAGCGTCATAAAGGGTAGCTACATCAATTAATTATAAAACAATTACAATAAATGCCTACTAATTCAAACTCGTTACAATTCACTTACTTACTAGTGTGTTTAGGAAATCCCCAATCATGAAAATTCTGAAGGATTTTTACTAAAAGTTCTACTATTGCTACTACAACTACTTACCATCAGTAAGCTTCAAGCTTGTAGTAACTTTTTAAAAAGCACCTACTTCCTCTTCCTTCCCCTCAAAGAGAACATTTTTTTGCATAATATTCCGTGTACATGGTACAGGCTGTATAAATAATGCGTGCAACCATTCAGCTAACACAATTTGTGAAAATCTTAAGAGGTGTTTTAGATTGAATCCCCTGTTCACGTTACAACGACGCTGTATATCTTGTTGTGATGGCTTTTTAGAGCGTACGGTACGATACTACATAAAAAAACAAAATTCTTTATTCACTTAAGATGCAAAACAACACTCGTGGTACATCGGCATTCTACATGTACATATAATGCCAAGTTCGCAAACAATAGGTAATGCCGGAGAAAAGAACCTGGCAATAAAAATTCTCTAGAGGGTAAGGAGTTTGTTAATATAACTTTTATATTGAGAAGATGAAAATGGTCTGAATGACGTCACAAAATTATGAATCATGGTAGAAGTAAGCAGAAACTGAAACAGTAGTTGTAGGTCTTTGGACAGCGGCAGAATAGTGTCATGAGTAGGCAGCTAATACGAGGGTCAAACTGAAAGTTCTTAGAACTGGCCACTTATAAACTATATAATAAAAAAATAATTCTAAAATTTAAAAATATAACTCTTTGCCAATATTACTGAGTACATATTTCATTCATTTGTCATTTGTTTTACGATTTGGCGGCAAATTGAAAATTGTCTGTGTCACGTCAACATGAATATTTAACACGAGAAAATTTTCGTGCAATGATTTTTTATGACTTTCGATGTCATTTAAGTCAACAAGAAAGTTATGATAGACTACTATTGGCCTTTCACGATGAAGCCCCATCTCGTGCGACTGTTTACAACTGGTTTAATGAGTTTAAACGTGGTCGCACTAATCTCACTGATGATTTACGTGAGGGACGGCCTTCTACGGCGACGACTGAAGATAACATCTGTGTTGTGCGGCGTATGATAGAGACTGACAAAAGAGTGACCTATCAGCAGATTCGGACAAGCTTAGGCATCGGTATGAGTCAAGTGCACAAAATCCTCCACGAACATTTAGCGGTCAGGAAGCTTTGCGCCCGGTGGATACCTCATAATTTGACTGAGGCTCAAAAACTCCATCGTGTGGACTGGTGCCGTAAAATGATTGAAAGATTTAACGGAGGTGACTCAAATGCTGTGTTCGACATACTAACAGGTGACGAAAGCTGGATTTACTGTTATGATCCTGAAACCAAAAGACAATCTCCTCAGTGGGTGTTTCCTTTCGAGGAGTTGCCAACTAAAGTGAAAAGAGATCGAAGTGCGGGAAAAAAAATGGTGGCCTCGTTCTTTGGAAGGATAGGTCATTTCGCAACAATTGTGTTAGAGGATCAAAAAACAGTTTCTGCAGAATGGTACACTACCAATTGTTTGCCACTTGTCTTGGAAAAAGTTCGAGAGAAACGACCTCGCAGTAGGATCCTCCTTCACCACGACAATGCCTCGTCGCACACCGCCAAGCGAACGATCGACTATTTGGCGATATCAAACGTTGAATTACTGGGTCACCCGCCGTATAGCCCCGACCTCGCGCCTTGTGATTTTTATTTATTTCCAAAAATTAAAGAAAAACTTAAAGGAAAGCGGTTTATGAATGCTGAAGAAGCGGTGTCTGCGTATCGCGATGCCATTGAAGAGACCCCTAAGAACGAGTGGGCAAAGTGCTTTTCCCAGTGGTTCCATCGCATGCAGCGGTGTATTGACGTGAATGGACAATATTTTGAAAAGATATAATAAAACTAATAACTGGCTAATGTAATCAGTTTTTGATTTTCTAAGAATTTTCAGTTTGACCCTCGTACAAGCAACAATGGATATATATGAATAATTCATGGCGACGCGAAAGAAAATCTGTTTGGTATTCACAGCTAAAGCCCTGTACCAATTTTAATGAATTTAACTATTTAGACAAATTAACTTGTGTAAGACTATGTTATCGTGGTATTTCATAACAGGCAATCGGAGCCGGGGAACAAGTGAGAAGAAGAGAGAAGAGCCCCGAAAATATTAAACCACAAACTGTTCGTTTTCAGAAGTTTCAATTTCTTCTACATATAAATTTGTGTCGTGTCGAAACCGTGTCGTCTTATATAAAGCGTTGTTGTCGAACTGTTAGCGTTGGTGTACTGACATCGTTACGTAAAGGGGAGTCATTTTTTAAAGTAAAGAATTGAGGTGCTTCCGATTTATTTCTTTATTACATGCTTTGTACTTTTTCGTTTCATTTGGTGTTATTTGACTGACAAAGATGTAGGTAGTGAAAATTGGTATGTATGAGATTCTGTATCAATATAATGTTTTAATAGACAGATGTGGTTGAATTCAAGGTTTGTTATACACATTATCAAAAAGTATCCAAAAAATCACGATATTTTTAATGATCCTTATTGTAAATAATAATAAATAAAAATAAGTGAAAATATAAGTATTTATATCGTAACTAGTCTGTACATTGAAAATATTAATAAAAAACAAACCAAGATTTCTCTCAAAAAGACAGCCCACGTCTGAATCTCATGAAGTAGAATCGAACTCACGATCTCTTTCACAATAGTCTTCACCATCAGCCTATCGCAGTCACTCAGTATACTGCGAAAACAAATTGATGTGCAATTGGAGAGGCCTATGCCTTTCCAATTGCACATCAATTTGTTATATCCTCGGCTTCTCGCATCTAGCTCCTGCCAGCCGTTTCGCGTAAATCATCACTCCACCTAGCCTGAGGGCGACCTACACTACGTTTGCCGAGACGCGGTCTCCACTAAGAACTCGTTTACCCCAACGGTTGTCGGTTCTTCGGCTAATATGGCCAGCCCATTGCCACTTCAGCTTGCTAATCCGGTAGACTATGTCAATAACATTGGTTGTCTGACGAATCACCTCCTTTCTGATTTTGTCCCTAAGAGAAACTCCAAGCATAGCCCTTTCCATAGCCCGCTGAGCGACTTTGAACTTGTGAACCAGCCGTACCGACAGTGTCTACGTTTCGGCTCCGTATGTCATGACGGGTAGGACGCGCTGATTGAAGACTTTAGTGGTAAGGCATTGTGGGATCGACAATCAGAAAACTTAATAATCTTATTAAATCTAAAATTATTGCGAAACGGGGCTAAGCAGTTATAAAATCAATTATTTAAACGTCCCATGATTTCGTCTTTTCATGTTTGTTCGTTCGTTCAAGCTTTACACAAAATGCTAAATTTAAAATGATCTAAAAATAAACTCAAGAAAAGCATACAACTGAAGCAAACTATCTTCATTCGTTAATAACATTACTCTAGTGAAACACATCCGAGACACGTACAGATCTCGCAGTAAGCAATCAAAGTTGTTGAAGTTTCTACAAGTAATACTAAAGCACTAGGGCATTACACTTCTCGCCTGCGGTCGAGTCCTCGAGTATGACGAGTAGGGTGACAATAGCATAAAATATTAGTGGATAAGTTACTCAAAATTTAGTCTTCATTTTGAAAAACAAATTTTATTAGTGAGATCGAGGCATGGAGCGAAACCGAAGTTTGAATATACACAATTTATTTAAAAAGAGTACTTAAAAAAAACCCCAACAACGAAGACTAAAAAGGGATTATTTTCAAAACGGCTGAACTGGTTTTGAGTTACCATGCCACTTTCTTTTATAAAACCTACATCAAAATCGTCTATCCATTTCGTCACCTCATATAAATAGACAGGATAAACTTACATCAACCCCTCTTATGGCGTCGGCGCTTAAAAAAGTATTATTAACAATGGACGTCATAATATTTTTAGATGCTATGTCCACCTTTTATTTTAAAGATAACTAGCAATATGGGATTTTTGCTCCCACATTACTAGCAATCCTGTTAACCCCTCCAGCTAAGCTCAATGGCTTGTGTTAGGAGTGGGTTCACGTCGGTAGTATAATAGGTAGGATTCGAACCCGCTACCCCACGATGGCGAGACCGATGCCTTAACCATTAAGCTACCGCCACTTCAAAAGTTTTTCATTGCTGCTCCACTCCTATTGGTTGTAGCGTGTCATGTTATGTATGTGTTATGTTATATAGCCTATAGCTTTCCTCGATAAATGGGATATCCAACAGAAAAAGATTTTTTCAATTCAGACCAGAAGTTCCTGGTATTACCGCGTTCAAACAAACAAACAAACTCTTCAGCTTTTTAATATTAGTATAGATTAAGAATTCACTATTATAATAGGTATTGTTACTACACGAGCAATAGGTAATACTATAAGTTTATGAAACACTAAATTTGTTTATTATAAAGAAACTCGTTATTGTTTTTATAATAGCAGTGCAGCTGTTAAGCTAACAGCTGCGAGATAAATTGCTGCGGTTTATATTGTTTCACAGGACAAAAGACACAATTTGTGCGTCACTCAAGTCGAAGCCTTTGTAGCCAGACATTGATCGAGATACTGATGGCAGTAAATTATTTTATACTAACCCAGTAATAATAAAGTGTTCTAAAAAATATGTTCTTCTATAAAATAGCATGTTTATTAATTAAGTAAATGACCTTTGGTCTAGTGGTTATTGATCTTGACTGGTAAGCCGGTGGTCGTGGGTTTGATCTCCACCCATGATAAAACTTTGTGTGATGAGCTTGATGGTTTATTCTGTGTCTGGGTGTAATTTATCTATAACATGTATGTATTTAGAAATATATAAGTATGTTTATCAGTTATCTGGTATATATAATAATAATTTTTCGAGACAACTCACATAACTTTATCTGATGCCAAACTAAGCAGAGCTTGTACTATTACAAGCTCTGCTTAGTTTGGCATCAGATGAAGTTATGTATATGTATATATATATATATTTTATATAAAATATATTATGATGTCACAAGCTTGTATTGCGTTCAGATTAGTAAGTCTCGTTTTTGACGTTTTTTAAAAATAGACTGATCAGAATTCTATGAAAAATCCTATTAATAACTTGTACATTAACCGCAGAATCAATCAACACAAAAATATTGTCTTAAATAGTATTCAAATACTACATCAACAATTCATACATTTTTTAGAAGGCCTTCCAAATTGAGATGAATCCACAAAACCGCGAATAGTTAGTTACCCTAGCGAGACAATCCAAGAATTACGTTAGGTGGTCCAACATGTGGAAATACTGGTACATCTGTGTAAATGATACAACAAAAGCAGGAGAGATCATTAGATTGCTAAGTGCTCTGGTCGTTCCATTGTGGTAAGGGTTGGTTGCAAACGCCGTCTTGCGCGTGTAACCCTCTGAATGGTCCCATGTGTCAAGAGCTGTGTATACATATAAGTAACTAGCTGTCCCGCGCAACTTCGTCTGAGTAATTTTTTCCCGTTTTTGGAACATTTCTCATTGCTGCTCCGCTCTTATTGATTACAGCGTGATGTTATATAGCTTATAGCCTTCCTCGATAAATGGGCTATCCAACAGTAAAATATTTTTTTCAATTCGGATCAGTAGTCCCTGAGATTACCGCGTTCAAACAAACAAACTCTCCAGCTTTATAATATTAGTATAGATTTTATTAAGCAACTTTTGCACTAGGGATTAGTTTTCTACCTCGGTTGGAACTTTGCAAAGGGACATCAAGTGCAATCATAAGACTTGAAATTGTAATTCTATAACTGACTTCTTTTTCCATTCAAACCTAAAAGTAATTTGCTCAGAATCTGTAACATAATCCAATGGGGTCGTTTTTGGAAATGTTATATTTTTCAATTAATTAATTATTTTATTATTAATTAATTCATTAATAATTTTAACAATCCAAATCCTGTTCATAATGTAATGAAAAATGTAATCATCAGAAATGTATCGACAATAAACATTCATTACATAGTACGAGACGCATTAAGAACGATAGCGCGAAAACACAAGACAACTTGAATGGATTATAAACTATGCAAGTTTTCAATACATATAAATATATATATATGTATATATATATATATATATATATTTTTATGTGATTTCTTGAAATAGAAATCTTGTTAGGGTGTCTGAGCTTTGCACTATACCAATAATATATATATATATATATATAAAATAGGCTTGTATATACATATATTTCTAAAACGCTCAAGTAGTCTCTGCTTAGACTTGATATCTTATGTAAGTATACATATGTATCTATGATACAACTTGGTAACAATATATTAAGAAAACTTGAATCGCGTGACATGGTCACGTCCCAAAAAGCCAACTAAGGTGATTTGAAAGGACTAATCTAAACAATCAAAATCGTATTATAACTCTGCCATACTTTTATGGCAGAGTTATTTAGATTTCTAATGTCAATTCTTTTCGCCTTTTACACGAGCTAGTTTATAACACAGTTATTGAGTTTTGGACTTCGTAACTTTTGATGATTATTTTTATTTAAGGTTAAGAACCGTTCCAAACCAAACAGCCAAATATCAAACCGATTAAACCGTTTTGATAGTTGACTGTGGGTTAATTGATCAGACAATCAGTTTTGACTTTTATGGTTATAAATAGATAAATAGACTAGCTGACCCGTGCAACTTCGTGTGCGTAAATATTCCCCGTTTTGGCAATTTTTCGTTGTTGTTCCACTTCTATTGGTCGTAGCGAGATGTTAAATAACCTATAGCCTTTCTCAATAAATGGGCTATCCAACAGTACATTTTTCAATTCGGACCAGTAATTCCTGAAATTATTGCGTACATACAAACAATCAAACTCTCAGCCTTCTAATATTAGTATAGATATTTACGATTAAATTTCGAAATAAAAATATGAGTAGAATTATAAAAAAAATATATTCTATGGGTCTTAATCGCATGAATAATTTAAGGTAAAATACCTTGTTTATTGAACAGTCTACCTGTGACCACGGCCGTTGCAATACGGTCGAAACGTCGGGCAATAAACAAGGTATTTTACTATAAATTATTCACGCGATTAAGACCCGAAGTGTAAATAATTTTGTAATGTGTGCAAATCGCGATAGTTTATCAATATGAGTAGAATTTTTACAGCTTCTTGACTAAACACACGATAAAGCAAAATATATTTTTATGTCGTCGTGCTAGTAGTTTCTCAATTTACCGCGTTGAAACAAAGAAAAAAAATGGCGTTAATTCGGGCAAAACCAGCTCCATGTTGAACGCTTCTAGATTTACAAAAACCTATAAGAAGTAACAATAGTAAGACCTATTTCACCTACATATCTAGATGGTGATCTCTAAATGTCCCACCTACAATTTATTTTTATCAGAAAACATTAGGAACATTCTGCTCTGATCCCTTTTTCTTCAATGCTAAAGGACCGTCCTATTTATGTTAGTTTGAAACTTATTCTATTTTCTCAAGTGTTTTTTAGCACGGACGCAAAATGCGGTGTTATAAGTAACATACTAGCGGTTGCCCGTGATTTCGTTTGTCTGGAAATTTTGACAAGAAACCAAATAAAAAAGCCAATAATATTTTGTGAGACTACTTGTATTATAGCTGTAACATCCCCAAAAATAAAACAATTCCACGGCAACTTTTCATTTTTCTGGGATAAAAAATAACCTATGTGCAACTCCATTTAGCCGTTGTTGTTTGATTGAATAACAACAACATCCGTCCATACATCCAAGCTTTCCCATATAAATTACTAGCTGTCCCGCGCAACTTCGGCTGCGTAAATTTTCCCCGTTTTTGCAACTTTTCTCATTGCTGCTCCGCTCCTTTTGGTCGTAGCGTGATGTTATATAGCCTATAGCCTTCCTCGATAAATAGGCTATCCAACAGTGACAGTTTTTTTAATTCAGATCAGTAGTTCCTGAGATTGCCGCGTTCAAACAACAAACAAACTCTTCCGCTTTATAATATTAGTATAGATTTGTTAAAATCCTGCAATCATGCTCAATTTTGATATCTTCTCTCTACTTACAATTTTTAGTGTGTACTAAGTAATTGGCGTACTGCTGGTTTGTTATTATATACCATTGTGAGCTGTGAAGGACTTATACCTATTATATAAAATAAATACATTAATATACCTATGCGTCTCTGTGTCTCAATCTGTTTGTACCACCAAATAAGTGGACGGACTTAAATGAGTTTTTTGTTACTATAGGTAAAGATAGTTTTATCAAGAGGGTCTTTGGTCTTTTTGATAAAAATCAGCTTAGCCATTTTAAAGATAAATCAACCTTTTTCTTACGTATCAAGGTTTTGTAAAGTTAAGTAAGAATATTTATAAAATAGTTGTTTTATTTCATGACTAGTTTGCCCGCGGCTCCGCCCGCGTAAATGTCGGTTATCGCGTTAAAAACAATATCATATCCTTTCCCAGGACTAAAACTATCTCCATATCAAATTTCATTTAAATAGGTTCAGCGGTTGAATTGTGAAAACATAACAGAATGACAAAGTTACTTTCACAACTATACTAATATTATACAGCTGAAGAGTTTGTTTGTTTGAACGGGATAATCTCAGGAACTACAAGGTCGAATTGAAAAAATATTTTACTATTAGATAGCCCATTTATCGAGAAAGGCTTTAGGCTATATAACAATAGGAGCGGAGCAGCAATGAAATATGTTGCAAAGACGGGGAAAAATTACGCAGACGAAGTTGCGCGGGTCAGCTAGTTTATAATATTAGTTTTGATGTAAGCTTACTTAGTTATACTTAGTTACTGGTAAATATAAGATGATTAAAATAAAGTATTTTTTGTTATTTTATTTTATTAACCCATTATTAACCCAAATTCAAAGTTCTTAATTTACTTATTGAAGTTGTTGACAGAAATGACGGGCCTTGAGTACAATTTTAAGTTCGAAGTGAGTTTTCGTGTAGTCTCTTCCAAATATATTAAATAAATAGGTAAATAAAATAAGGTATATATGGTACCAACTTCGTTATTATAATATTAATCTCTACTTACAAGAACATTGTTACAAAGAATTAAGGTCGTCTTAAAATAGAACTGTACATCATGTTCTGACTGAACCGGGCATGCAAATGTCAAGAGAAAAATATACGTTGAAGAAGTTAGTGTCACTGCGCGAGCTATCGAATGAGCTATCAAGCGAGCTGGGTTCAGTGTAATCTTAAATGTCACTGCACGAATAAGGGGCCCACTGCAATGCCCAAAGTTATTGTGGAAGCAGAGGAGTACTACTTAAATTTAAAAAAAAACTTAGAAGTCACGCGCGAGCAGCGCGTGAGAAGATGTTATTACACGAGCTGATAAGCGTTTAGTTAAAAGTCAATGATCACAAAGGAGCCGGAGCGCGATTTTAAAATTGCATACTTCAGAAACCATACACTAACGCCAGAGATTAATCTAATAATCAAAACACTTTCAAACGCTTTTCAGGAATTGAGTTTAGTCTGGCCGCGAATTCTTTTTTGTGTCTTCTACCGAATATAAACTCAAATTACCACACGTGGTAATTTGAGTTTAGAAAAAAAGAAGTCGGTTGTCAGAAATTCGTTTACAATGATGGCCTTTTTTGTTGAATTTGCTTTCTTAAACGCTGCATAACATTCAAATAATATTCTTCCTAAGTGAATAAATCATTTTTATTATTATTAATATTCTTTATTTACCGTTTGACCTGATGGCAAGAATTCCGAGTGCGCGACACCGCAATAGTCAAAGAAAACAGTCGATCGATGATCGACTTTGGCGTGGTTTTTTCGGTTTCGGTTCAGTTGGAAAACGCCACTCCGAAGCTTATTGACTAGTTTGCATGTCAAACTCATAAACCAGTAGTCGGTTTGCCTGTAGCCCCAGTAACAATATGTGTCATGAATGTTGGGTTGGAATTAACTAGTTCTAGCTTGTCCTTTTTGTCTATTATGAAATTCGCAATACACACTAGATATAGTCTAACTTAAAACAGCACTGAATTTAGTCGTAAAAACAAAAAAAAGACTAAAATTGGATTTCAAACCGTTTCATGAATATTCCTGATACTTTTTAGACTGAATGTATAAGCAACCGAACGAGCTGATGCCGCAGCGCGATCGTAGGTTACTGCCAGCGAAGAAACGCAGCGTATATTAAGAATCCACTACATGAGTTGGTGACCACAGCAACGTTTTAAAAGGCACTGAGCGCGGTAGTGAGCGCAGCGCAAACTTTCTAACCATTGATCAAGCTGGGTTCTTGGAGCGATTTTAAGTGTCATTGCACTAGGGTAAGACTGTGTCTTAAAATAACGTGCACGACGAAAAGGGCAGTGAGTGTTTCAGACAGAGAGGGGCAGAAGATCAGAAAGAGGCGAGCCTTGGAGCTGGTGAACACAGCGAGGCCTTATAGCTAAAGCGCAGTCTTAAAATTAACTGAAGAAAAGGACGCAGCGTGAATTTAAAAGCCATAACTCTGACCAAGAATTAGTCACTACGTGGATTTCGAGTTCCAGCCCAATCATAGAAGCCGCTGCGTGAGCAGAGGGCAGGAGCGTGATTTTAAAATTCTCAGCACGAACAGACGATAGGAACATAAATTTAAAACACAATCATCGAAGATGCTTAAACGGTCTTCACAAACATACGACTGAACGATTTTCGATAAAAGATAAATTCAATGCAAAACAGCAACAGATTCAATAAACGCTTTGACCTTAATTACAATCTTCTGTTTTTGTACTCCAATTTAATACCCCTTGTCAAAAAGTTTCAATATTCTATTACAAACTTTACTCCATTTTCCCAATAAACAGATTTTAATATCAACGAACTTTAAAGAGTCGTTTTAAAATTTGTTTCCTTGAGGCGAATCTCTCGGATATGTTTAATACCTGAAAACCGGCATCAGATTGCAGAACCTTTATATCCTGACGTCATTCAAACTGAAGTGTCAAACACCTGTACCACGAAACGTTTTGTGCAGCACAATGCACCAATATAACTTGAGCTGCCTTGACACTTCCCAAACTATTTCTATAAAGCTACAGAGCAGAAGTTTTGAGTGAACTACAGTTCAAGTTTAGATGGTCGATGCAATCGTCTCATGCACATGGCAAAGTTATTTCCTGCATCGAACAAAGTAAAATAGGTCTTATTGTTAAGCCTTAGGAGTGTGTTTGATGTGTGTTTAGTTTGGATATCGCTACAATAGGTTTGCTGCATTCTATTCGAAAGGAACTCAATTTAAAGGTAGACATATTTATAGAGGAAATGTAGATATGAAGGACTTCTAGAACTTGTCAAAAGATCAATTTTATTAAACAACTAGCTGTCAACAAATTCGTATGCGTCAATTTTCCCCGCTTTTGCAACATTTTTCATTGCTGCTCCACTCCTGTTGTAGTATGATGATCGTAGCGTGATGTTATATAGTCTATAGCCTTCCTCGATAAGTGGGCTACCCGACAAATAAAGATTTTTTCTATTCGGAATTGTAGTTCCTGAGAATACCGCGTTCAAACAAACAAACTCTTCAGCTTTATAATATTAGTATAGATATGATTAAAATATTATGTTTTTTCTACCACTACAATCGTCGCATTTGAACTGAAACGATTGTAGTTAGGCAAGGCGGGGTTTGGGCTGTAGCTAAAACTATACCTATCTGTATATATTTGTAGGGTGAGAGTGACACAATCCGTGAAAAGTACAAAAACCGATTATTTAAACTATATATATATATATATGAACTATATTTTCCGTATTTCCCCCAAAAAAATACATGGGTACGTACAAAATGTTCAACTTTATTTCTTTTAATTTGGAGGTTAGAATATTTTGACCTTCGTTTAGACATAAATATTAAAATTCTCATTTTTATATTAGAGTTATTTTTTTTTTATGTAGCAAGTGATTTTGAAGGATCCCAAGATACGAGCTGGTCTCAGTTTGAGGCGGTGTGACTTATTGAAAATTTTGGTTGTACTATCACCACTGTTATTTAGTACCTATTTTAAACTGTTTGTGTAACCATGTACTTGCAAAATATGTTCGTAAACTTTCGCGATTTGTACACATTATAGAAATTTATAAGCTACGGGTCTTAATAGCGTAAATATTTTATTTTAAGGCTAAATACATTTGTTTATTGCCCGACGTTTCGACCGTATTGCAACGGCCGTGGTCACGGCTAGACTGAGTCTACCCGTGTCCACGGCAAAACCACGCGATTAAGACCCATAGCTTATAAAATTCTGTAACCATGTACTTATTATCTATACTAATATCATAAAGCTGAAGAGTTTTCATTGTTGGATAGCCTATTTGTTGAGGAAAGCTATAGGCTATATAACATTACGCTACTATTAGCGGAGCAGCAATGACAAATGTTGCAAAAACAGGGAAATTCAGAATAAAAAAATATATCATCTGAAAATAATAATAATAATATCTTGGGACAACTCACACAACGTCATCTGATTCCAAACTAAGCAAATAGCGCCACCATACGCTAAAATTAGAAACCTAATAACAAAACTGAACAGAAAGTGGAGGTAATCGCTCCAACAGCCGCAACACACGTGCAGATTGTATAACAGAATGTGCGCAATACATCACAGCATTCACAACCTTCAAGATAAAGGAAAACATCGAAGAAACCCACGCACTAATAACAAATTCCATACGTGCGTAGTATTCCAAGCGCGACGTAAGTTTGCAACACCTGACACTGTTTTCATACTATGGAAAAGGACTGAAGATTTATAATGCTTATACTAATGTCAGTTTGTCCTCAAAGTCATGAAACTAATATTAAAAAAACTTTTAATGCATACATAGCTGTGATAGTTGAAGCGGCGGTAGCCTAATAGCTAAGGCATTGGACTCGCAATCGTGAGGTCGCGGTTGCGAATCCTACCCCATTATACTACCGATGTGAAACCCCTCCTTTTTTTTTTTGGGGGAGAAAATTCCTAATGAACACCCCCACCGTCCGGGGAACACGATGGAGGTAGTGTGGGGTTTGCACCCACTAAAAAACCCGCCGTGTATCGCTCGCCACCTTCGCGAACGGGCCGCCGGAATTTGTTATACCGTCGCCGGCCCGCACAGTGGTAATGCCCGGACGCGATGTTGTTGCGTTCCGGACATTTCACACCTTAGGCGGCATCAGGCGCAGATGTGCGCGCCGACGCCGCCCGTTTTGCCGGCGACGGTGCGGATCCGCCAGGGAGCTCTCTTCCCTGACGCGCTCCACCGCCTCCTTCTGCGAGATGATGTCTTCGCAGAAGGATGCGACCGCATTCCACGACCCCTCGCTCCGGACCATGGACAGAACCACGGCCGGCAACGAGAGGTCACTTCCGACCACTGCGGTGAGAACTTGACGTTGTCCCTCCCAAGCTGGACAATGCTGGAAGGTGTGCTGCGCCGAGTCCTCACCACAGTCACAGTGGTGGCAGGCGGGACTCGGTTCCCTCCTAGCGACCGTGTGCAGGTACTGCCCGAAGCACCCGTGCCCGGAAAGGAGCTGCACCAGCCGGAAGGAAAGGGTCCCGTGCTGCCGCTCCGCCCACTCCTCCAGGACCGGCTGGAGCGCCTCCACGATTCGAACACATGCCCGTGGAGCCTCCAGCCGGCCCTGCCACCGGGCCATGATTGCCCGGTGGCCCGCGCCAAGAGCGTAGCTCCTCGGGCAGAGGCACCGAACCCCCTGCCCGAACAGCCACCGCCCGCCGATACACTTCGGCGAGCACTTCCGCCTCTAAATCCCACGGGCATGTGCCGGCCAATGCGCACACCGCCTCTACAGACACCGTGCGGTATCCGCGTATGGCCCTGACTGCCATGGTCCGCTGGGGTCTCCCTAAGCGGACCCTATTCTGGGCGGTCAGGATGTGAACCCCCTCCTTTTTTTTTTTTTTTTTTTTTTTTTTTTTTTTTTTTTTTTTTTTTTTGTTCGGCGGGAAAAATTCCTGACGAACACCCCCACCATCCGGGGAAGATGATGGAGGTAGTGTGGGGTTTGCACCCACTAAAAAACCCGCCGTGTATCGCTCGCCACCTTTGCGAACGGGCCGCCGGAATTCGTTATACCGTCGGCGGCCCGCCCAGTGGCAATGCCCGGACGCGATGTTGTTGCGTTCCGGGCATTTCACACCTACGCGGCCCCTGGATACACACAGGGCGCCGCGCCTCCACGGAAGGCCGCGGGCGGGGCAGATTACCCCGTACGCCCGCCCGCAGCCCCACCTAAGGCGGCATCAAGCGCAGATACGCGCGCCGACGCCGCCCGGTTCGCCGGCGACGGAGCGGGTCTGCCAGGGAACTCTCTTCCCTGACGCGCTCCGCCGCCTCCTTCTGCGAGATGACGTCCTCGCAGAAGGATGCGACCGCATTCCACGACCCCTCGCCCCGGACCATGGACAGAACCACGGCCGGCAACGAGAGGTCACTTCCGACCACTGCGGTGAGAACTCGACGTTGCCCCTCCCAAGCTGGACAATGCTGGAGGGTGTGCTGCGCCGAGTCCTCACCGCAGTCGCAGTGGTGGCAGGCGGGACTCGGTTCCCTCCTAGCGACCGTGTGCAGGTACTTCCCGAAGCACCCGTGCCCGGAGAGGACCTGCACCAGCCGGAAGGAAAGGGGCCCGTGCTGCCGCCCCGCCCACTCCTCCAGGACCGGCCGGAGCGCCTCCACGGTTCGAACACCTGCCCGTGGAGCCTCCAGCCGGCCCTGCCACCGGGCCATGATTGCCCGGTGGGCCTCACCGCGCCAAGCGCGTAGCTCCTCGGGCAGGGGCACCGAACCCCCTGCCCGAACAGCCACCGCCCGCCGATGCACTTCGGCGAGCACTTCCGCATCCAAATCCCACGGGGGTGTGCCGGCCAATGCGCACGCCCCCTCTGCAGACACCGTGCGGTATCCGCGTATGGCCCTGACCGCCATGGTCCGCTGGGGTCTCCCTAAGCGGACCCTATTCTGGGCGGTCAGGGACGCCGCCCACACGGGTGCGCCGTACAAAGCCATTGACCGCACCACCCCCGTGTACAACCGTCTACTCGAGGCACTGGGTCCGCCCAGGTTCGGCAACAGCCTCCCCAGTGCGGACGCCGCAGCCTCGAGTTTTGGCGCCAAAATGCGAAAGTGCTCGTCGAAGAGCCACCGCCCGTCTACTACCAGGCCCAGATACTTCATCTGGGCCCGGACCTGTACGAGGACCGAGCCGACGGCTATCGAGGCGCCAGCAGGTGGACCGCGACGGGGCCCATGGATGTGAACCCCCTCCTAGCACAAGCCATTGAGCTTAGCTGGAGGGGTTAACATTATTGTTAGTAATATGGGACCCACAATTATTTAAGCATAAAAAAAAAAAATTGTTTTCTACAAAGTACAAGTTTAATACTACCCTGAACTTATTCACTTTTCCAAAAACAATCATTTAGCTGGCTGAGGGGCCGAGACGAAAACGAAAATTAGCGTTTTAAAGCATAAAATTTCGTAAATGGGTCCCTAAATATAAAATGATCTTTACAACCCCTAAGTATTTTTAAAATCTAAACCTAACCTATCCAATGACACTCCACACGATGGGGTAGACAAGAAAAATAAAATCACATCCCCACTTTACGTGCAGGGGAGATACCCTAAGAAACCTTTTTTTTCAAAAATTTATTTATATTACCATTTTGTCGGCGTACCTAATATATGCATGCCAAATTACAGTTTTAGTACTAAGGGTCTCTGACCTGACCTAAGGACAGACGGACGGAGGAACATAGAAGGTTCCTTGTTTACTAGGGAACCTTGAAAAAGACAGTGGTTAAATAAGTAATCTATACGATTACATAAAATTGAAGGATCTATTTGTGATGTCAAAAAAGCTTTTACTTACGAGTATAACAAAAACAATGTTTTAAATTTTTCGTCTGCCTGTACGTTTGTTCCGACTAGTCTCTGAAGCGGATAGATAAATTTTGACGAGATTTTCATTGGCAGACAGCTGATGTTATAAGGAGTAATTAAGGCTACTTTACCATCACGCTAACACATATAAGAAAGACTGCGATTTCGAAGATAAATCACGCTCAGAACAATTTGTTTATCACAAAAAAAAAATTCGTCTTTTATATCTGTGTATTTACGAGTAAATAGTAATAATGGTTAACGAAAGTGGTGCAAATATGGGGGTTTTGGTCGTTTCACACCGCAAGCGGTTTGAACTGCGGTGTGAATTTCCTAAGACCTATTTTTGAATCTCTTCGCACCGCGGTTCGAAACACCCAAAAACTTTTTGTAATTGGTTGAACACAGGTTCAAACCAAACAGGAAACAGTTCTCTTTTTGAAAGGCTGAATTCTAACAAAGGTTTTTTTTCATACTTAACCAAGCACAAAATAATAGGAAAGACCAAAATAATTTATAAGTCACACCTATGTCATAAGCATACTACGTACCTATAGTTTAGTGCTATTGCAATATATATATATATGTATATATATATATACCTTAGGCCATTCGCACTGCTCCAACCATTGCAATGCGAATGGTCCCATTCAAATATAGTACTTAGACGATTCGAACTGCAGTTGGAATAACTCGTGGTGTGCAGCGACCAAAGACCCCAAATATCGTGCAATGTTATAGGAAGAAGAGAAGTTTGTACGATAATTAAATGGCACTCTTTCGTTTTTGTTGGTAGTGACGCGATTTTCTACCGACTAAGCAGGCAGGTAAGTACACAAGGAATATAGCCAGGGAGATTGCTTAAAAGCGTGATCTGTCCGCAAAATGTAACAACATTGCATGTAAACTGCTGGAGTCACGCCATCGTCTAGTTTTAGATTGTTTTTGCAATTTGAATATTCCTAAGACTGCACGTTTACTAATGTCATGTTACTGACTTAATTACTTAAAGAAAGAAACCGTGACTTAATAAAACGTAGAATTTAAAACCTTATTAATGCATGTATGGCGAAGAAAAAAAATCATGAAGAGTGGTTTTGCCACCTCCTTAATTTGTTACAACATATTGTGTTCAAAATTTCAGTTCCCTATCTTATATACAAGGGAGACAATAGTTAAAATCATACCTATAGTAGGTATGATTTTAACTATTGTATAGCTTGAAAATGTTTTCGGCTCCTCGACTATAATTGAATAAAAATACTCACTTTTCAAATGCCCATCCTGTACGTTTAGTAGGACGTACGGAGTTTTATCTTAATATTCAGATATTTCAAAGCCGTTGAACACTCCCTTGTATATAAGATAGGAAACTGAAATTTTGAACACAATATGTTGTAACAAATTAAGGAGGTGGCGAAACCACTCTACATGATTTTTTTCACATTGAACAGTGTTTCGGTTCTGTTTAACAACATAAAGTTTTTTTTTCTTTCTAGTAACTATGTCATGTAATCTTTATATAGTTTTACATGCTTTTGGCCTTGTATTGGACGAGAACAATCAACATTTTTATTTTAAATGACTGATTTAATACTTGCAATTGACCTGTAATAGAAAATGAAATAAAAAATACCGGCCAAATGCGAGTGGGACTCGTGCACTGAGGGTTCCGTACCTATTACCTAATAGTTCGATCAACACGGGAATCTATCTAGACACACGGCACTGTAACAACCAAGTTGCAAAAGGGCGACTCACCGAGCGTGATATGGTCTATTTTCATGGTTTTTCCTGAATAACTTTAAAATTAAAATTATTAAAAAAAATATGTTTGATATCTTTCCAACAAACTCGTAGTATCCTTACAACATAATATGTCACATGATACAGTCTGCAAAACTTTTTTTTTTTAATTTCCTAGTTTCCCCCCCAAAAATAGCTCTTAAGTTCCAAACTCTTCAATTTATGTTATGCGCTTGTATCATACAAACACATATGTGTACCAAATTTGAACTTAATCGGTCCAGTAGATTCGGTGCAAATTGCCTGTGAAAGACGGACATACAGAAACGCTAGTGATACCTTATAGGGTCAAAACAAGCATTTTTTATAAAATGTCGTAAAACAACACCCGATTGAGCACCCCTTACTTAAACTTCAGCTGAAATATTTTTTTTTTCTTTAAAATATGACCAAAAATTTTTGGACCACTCTAATGTATAGTCATGAATGTTACTCTACAGCCTTTTAATCTAAAATTGTCAAGGGTAATGACAAGCTTTCTTCCTGAAAGTAAATGGTGCGGTCATCACCATTCCTTTATTTTCATACATTGGGTACTCATCCAAGCGGTATCTCATTCCCACTGCTGTTAAATCAATGAGGCGACTTCATTTTATTATCTCGTCTAATAAAGGCCTGAGTTTTATTATTGTAGTGTCCTTATTAGTATGACTTTGAAGTTTACTTATAAGGTAAGAATCAAGGTATTTAATGCATTTGTAGGCTACAATCGCAGCTACAACAGAACATTTGCGTTCTAAATTAACCGACGACAGGTCAGTAATTCTTATATGTTTGAACGGGCAGCAGCATCCTTTGAGTATTTTAAAGCCTTACTCCGTTCGCCAATCCGCTCGCCAAGTGTGATGATTATGGCAATTACCTGCAGTATAAATATATATACATATATATATTTTTTTTTTTAAAAGACGACTCCCGCAGTAGGGTGCAAGCCCTGTGTCGCGGGGGACTTTACAAACATACAAGTCACGGACACAAAGTACACCCAGACTCGGAACAACAATTTGTGGATCACATAAAGTGTTCTCCCGTGTGGGAATCGAACCCACGACCTCTTGCATAGCAGTCGGATACACTCCCACTGCGCCAGAGAGGCAGTCAAAATATATATATAAATAGGTTCTACTGAGGAGGTCTATGCTCAACAGTGGCATCATACAGTTCAGGGTAGTTTGGACCATAATGAGGCCGAATGGCATTTGACTTTGATTTTTGAAAAAAACGGTACCTGTTTCTGCCTTCATTTGTATACTTACTAAAAATCGAAAACGGTCATGCCCATCTTTTACAGATTGAAAACCTTTCTAAACGAAATTAGCGAATTCCAGTATTATTAATCCTCAACTGAATAGCCCAATGATGTAACAAAATTAGTACTGGCAACTACTTTATAAACATACCAAACTTACCGAAACTCTGGAAGAAACCCGACCACAATTCTCTAAAACTTAGAGAGGATTACCCAGCAGACGAAAAGGGAGCAAAAAAAGGTAACATAGGGATAATCGTAGGAAATGGAATAATACAAACAGAGGGTGAGACAATCGTTTTACCCCATTTTACCCATAAGGAGGGACGGGGTAAGAATACTAATCTAAGATTGCTAGTGTAGTATAGTTTTGAATATTTAGAAGTCAATAAAGTTACATTAGAATGTTTATGTAATAATGAGTTATTATTGCGAAAAACACTAATAATCATTTAATTTTTATGTGAAACAATAAAGTTAGAAACATAAAATGCGGATAAACTTAAGAGCATTTAATTATGGACCTGTTTCTTGACGCATTCCGTCATCGAGTGGCCCGTTTCCCTGCAATGTCCGCATGTTGGGGTAGTGTCTCTGCATGACTTAGCTGCATGGCATTATTAATGGCAGTTATAACATCTAGTTGATAACGTAAAATCTCGGACAGGACAGGTAATAAAAAAAAAAATATCATGCAGTCGGAGGCATCAATGAATCCTGTTAAACTTAAAAATTGTACCTCCGACTGCATGATATTAAATGTGAAGGGTATCTTGTTTCCGTCTTTCGGCAGGCGGGTTTTTTGTGTATTTAAATGTATTTTTATCCCAAATTATATGAATTAAATGAATTAATTAAATAAAAATGTAATTTGGGATAAAACATGCTGAAAAAGTCAATAAAAAATTTTAAAAACCCGCCTGCCGAAAGACGGAAACAAGATACCCTTCACATTTAATATCATATATATTTGTTATCAGCTCTTAAAATCCTTTGTTTTGATACCCCACTCGATAGGTTTTGAAGATATATTGGCGCCAAAATTACGCTATTTGACTTTTTTAATTTTAATACATACATAGATACACACACACACACACACATACATACATACACTCGAAAAACACAACCCTCCTTCTTACGCAGTCGGGTAAAAAGTCTACCTTGGGAGACCAAAACTTTGCTAATCTGTGCTGAGACTTCAATGATGAAGTTACAAGTCGAGGCGTCTTTTTTACCAGATTAGTCGCTTAATTTTAGGACAAAAACGCATCCATGGACAATGAAGGTATTTTTTGGGCTATATTTTGTTCATATATATAGGCTAGAAGATCCGTTTCGAACAGAGAAGCTGGTACTCCAACAACAATCATTCGTGGTTTGCGCTTGTGAGGGTCGCCGGTGGTAAAGCCAGACAAAGACATTTGTACAGCCTGTTTAAGATTAGCAGCGTCGTCTTTTGTTTTAGTGCTAATGATAACACCTCCATTGATCGTTTTTCTAACACCTCGAATAGCAGCTTCATTTGATCAGGCCTAATGAGTCTTTGCACAACTGTCTTAATTTCGTCACTGAATCTTTGCTTATTCTGTGGATAGATGGCAACAGCGCTTAAATTGTTAGGGTGTACTACATTGTTGGACTTCTTCTTCATTTGATCAGACCTAATGAGTGTTTGCACAACTGTCTTAATTTCATCACTGAATCTTTGCTTATTGTGTGGATAGATGGCAATAACGCTTAAATTGTCAGTGTGTACTACATTGTTCGACTTCTTCACCATATCTGCTAACGAAGCATTTTCCGCACAGGTCTCCACAATAGACTGCTTAAGCACCGTAATAAGCTCCGATAAGTTACCTTTTTCTCTTAGCTCCTTGATGATGCCAGAAGCTTCAATGATCTTCTGTTTGAGCGATTGGTATATTACGGCCATTTGTGACGCATTGTATTGAACTTTTCGGCACAGATTGGATGGATATTTTAAATATTTGCTCACTATTTCGTTTACCCTCAGAAAAAATTGGGCATACCTCGCTTAATTGCTGGTCAGTAGCCGACATCCACTTCTGGATATCAGGCGTAGACACGAGTTCAATTGAGAAACCTGATTTTCCGGCTGAGTTTTGGGGCTTCATCCATGGTTACTCATGCTGAGTAACTGATAAACCACTTATTATTAAGCCAACATAGCTCCAATATTACACTTAGCAACAAGTAATAGTACTACACTCCGTACTAAAAGTAGGTCAAATTTAAATTAATGTTATTTCAATAATATTGTTAGTGCACACGTCCGTATGTAACGCTACGATATGCATTACATTAGATACTTTATTATGCTTGAGTGAATTTTGCTGTCACTTTGTTTTAATCGTCACATTGATTAAGAGCATAATTTAACTTTTGTATGTAAAGATTCTACGTGACGAATAAAGGCCATTCTTTTCTTTCTTTGGATATCAGAAATATATTATAAAGCTAAAGAGTTTGTTTGTTTGAACGCGGTAATCTAAGGAACTTCTGATCCGAATTGAAAAATCCTTTCGTGTTGGATAGCCCATTTATCGAGAATTACGCTACGACTAATAGGAGCGGAGCAGCAATGAGAAATGTTGCAAAGACGGGGAAAATAGAAGCAGTGTAATTTTCATCAGTTCTTTATTATGATGTATAGTATATTCGTGGCAGCACCTTATCCCCACATTACCAACATTTATAAACATTGAAAGATTGTCAAATTGGTCATTTGAAAAGAGTTGCCGCGAGTTTTTATTGCCAGGTTCTTTTCTCCGGCTTTACCTATTGTTAGCGAACTTGGTATTACATGTACCTACATATAGAATACCGACGTATTACAAGTGTTGTTTTACATCTGAAGTGAATATATAATTTTGAATTTTGATAGCTAGTTAGCTACTAATTTTATTACTAAGAAAGGACAATAATTAAAATGATTATTCAAAGCATTTGTCATTTTCTTGATTTCAGTGAAGCTTAAATGTTTGCAATACTGCTTAGTATTGCAATCACTTCAGCTGCCATCCGGATTCTCAGTTCAATACCTGGCAAAACAGCAAAGTCCTGGGCATAAACTAGTGAATGAGATAGATAAGTAACCAACGAGTTTAAAACAGTTTAATAGTTCGTTAAATCTGAAAAGAAAAAGAATCCGACTACATCGTCCGTATAATTTTACAATGAAAAGTTTGCAGTTTGAGGTTTTAGATGAAAACTTCACGCTGTGTCTTCAGGCGACGAGCGAACTAGAAACTTTACAAACGCTTAGTTTCAAACGAGTCAATGAATTTAGCTGAAAATTTGCATGCAGTTTGAACTAGATTCAGTGATGCGATGCTACGAGAACTAAGTACATCGAATATAGATATGTAGGTAGCGCCACACATAACAATTCATGACTATACGTAGTTGTGTGCTTGTTGAATTTGCATATTATGTGTGTGTGTCGTAAGCGTTATAGAAAGAATACGTAAGCGTCATAGAATTGGTAATGTTCGTTGGATTTGGGAAAACCCACTAAATAGTATGTTTTAAATATGATGTACACTACAGGCGAAAGTGTAGTATACTAGTAAATTGCGACAAATATAATGCATAACAGTTAGGAAGTCCTTCATATTCTATTCAGAAAACAATTGGCAAAGCACGAATGATACTTTAGGTGCATTAAATAAAACGTACCAAAAGTAGTAGTATGATCATTGAAATGAAAAATGTCTTAGTGCAAAATTACTAAACTAATTGTTTAGAAAATTCCAACAGTACGTAAAAAGAAACATATTGACCGAATGAATTTGTACGTAGAACGGCCAATCATTACGTTCGATTGAACGTCTATTGACCTATCGTTACCGACCATTCTGAAGTATAATTACGGAGGAACTATTTTTAGATTGTATGGTTCCTTTTTGCTAGGTCATTTAATACATTTTAGCTAATGAATTTATATTTTCGTGAGTGGTGTTTTTACCAAAAAGTAAACCATTTGATGTTGGTTCTTTCTTTGTTTTAGAATCTTATAAGATTTAGGTTGTTTTTTTTTTAATCTCACTTGTAACAAAAAGCATTAAGTAGGTATTCATACTGTGAAACAAAACAGAAACCATCTCACCTCTGGAATTACGGACATTAAACGTCCCTTCTGTAATTTTAGCGGAACGCTTTTAAAACCATAAAAATAAAGTTAGAGAGGTTAGATTTTAGAGTAAAAGCAACTAATGTGGCGCTTTCAAGTCGCAAACTGGCCTAAATAGGGAACGTATCTCGAGTAGACGACCCGTACAGATGGAGAACATTGAGTAACGAATTTTGGAAGCACTTTAGAATATTTTTTATTTTATTCAACATAAATTCAGACTCTATTATATCTCTTTGATACTATTCCAACCTACTAAAACATCATCGTCATCAACGTCACCGTCAGCATCACCAGAATTTTTCATCAGCTACTTAACTTTGCAATAATTGACCCACAAACCATATAAATAAAACAAACAAACCAAACCACAAACGATTGGATGACGAAAAGCCGCGATCATCATTATTGGTGAAAGGAAAAGATCAGACACAATACTTTTATGCTTTGCAATATACGTTCGTAAACTTTAGCGATTTGTACACATTATAGAATTTTATAAGCTACGAACTTGAAATAAACAAAGGTATTTAGCCTTAAAATAAAATACTTACGCGATTAAGACCCGTAGCTTATAAAATTCTATAACTTTTATGTTTTTCAAACTGTTAAAATCAGAAAAGGTACTTTTTTGAAGTGGCTATAGATTTACGGTATTGATATGGATGGCATATGTGGACTGAGCCCGCATAACACGGATGAAGTAACTTCTAATTGATCTTTTCCACAAGAGACGTCGTCGTCACCCAAATAGCGTAACACCTAGTAGCTTTTAGTAGTTCGGCTTGCACTGCCTTCATAATATTTTAATTTCTACCAACCATCTTAACTATTTTGTGAGTCCATTAGTGTAAACCCACTAGACGGACTTGTAGATACACTTTATTGGTTACTATACTGAACATCTTCACCTACAAAAATCATAATGTCAATTAAGTTGACTCCAAAACATTGTACTATAACACGTTGACTGGCCCGTTTTAAGTTAGTGGTTAGTGATCATGACTTCTAAGTCGGCGGTTGTATGTTCGATGCCTACACGGGATACCACTTTGTATGATCCACAAATTATTATTCCGAGTCTTGGTGTACTTTGTGTCCGCGATTTGTATGTCTGTAAAGTCCCTAGCGAAACAGATCTTTTAAAAAAAATAAAAATGTGTGGCACTCGGGGACTGCCGCGGTAAAGCTATTGCATAGCATTTTTTATCAACTTATGCAATTATAATTATTTATTTATTCTTTATTTATGCAGTATTTCTTTCTTCATTACATTTCAAAGCAGCTCGTCTCGATCCCTGCGAGCTTCGTAAAGTCGTACCATATACATATACGTTAAGCGAACGCTCGGATGAGCTACACGGTAGGCGGAGTGGGGGGTGTTAGGTTTTATTTTCGTTACGGATTTTTTTTAATCGGTCGTCGCGCTCAAAGCCCGCGATAAAAGCTATGCAATAGCTTAAAACTACTCTCGCTCATCAAACAGTCAAATCAAATGCTGTTTAATATTGTTCAGGATCTTATACAGCTTAGTGCCAATTTATTCATAGAAGCAGTTCTTCATACTATCTATTCAATACGCGGCTTTATTTTACCATCAAACCGCCATTATTAACTTAGGCTTTTCAACCTGTGTTTACATTTATACTGTATTTTACCGCATCGCTGCCGTTTACAGGGAAATACGAATCAATATGTTGACACGTCAACTATAAATGGTTGGAATAACCCGTTTTTGGATCAATAATGCCGCTGTAACTATTTATAGCGATACTATTGATCCAAAAATATCCGACTTTCGCGGACATGTCTCGGTGCCGGAGTTGGTAACGGCTTAGGGCCGGTACCTCAGAGGTCGCTTCAAGTCCCGCCTGAGACGAAGTTTTCCTCCATAAATTTAAACATGTATAAAATTAGCACAAATATTTTTTAAAAATTCTAAAAGTAATTCAATTTATTTATTCCATATTCAGAAGATAACAATACGAGTATATAAAAATTATTACAAATGTTTACAGTGTCTAGCTTTGTAATAATGACTCAAAATCGGTGTTTCCGTGTATGTTTTACTGCTTATATACTCAACAGGTTTTGATTCGTTTTTCATTATTAATTAGTGATTGTTCCGTTAGGTTGTAAGGTATGACAGTGAAGAAAATACAGTGTAAAACCGGGGCATGCATTAATGAAAGGCATTTTAACAGCAATAATTCAAAGAAATGAAAACACAGTATTTTTGCATTTTTCTTTAGACAACTACCTCCAAAGTATCGTACATCATTGGTCCGTCTCAGTTCATTAGCGTCGATTAATCACGTCCCCCGGCCTTGAGTCAGACGCGACTAATCTCCTAAACGAGTGTTAACTTGGACTAATATTGTAACATATATCACTGTGTCCAACTATTACGGACCTTTCACGTATTGATCTGGTATGACAGAGAGGAGAACATTCTACTAATAATAATTACCCGCAAATCTAATGATTGATTTGAATTAATAAAAAATGTGTGGCACTCGGGGACTGCCGCGGTAAAGCTATTGCATAGTGTTTTTATCAACTTAAGCAATTAAAAAAATATATATATATATTTTTAAGTGTTTTTTTTTAATTATAAAAAAACAATGTTTGAAAAAAAATGTTTTTTTTTTAAATTTTAAAAAAGCAATTAAAAAAGTTTTTTAAATTTAAATTTTAAAAAAGTTTTTTTTTTTTAATTAAAAAAAAAAATCATTAGGTAAAAGTTCTGCTATTCATTGATAGATGGCAAAAGTAAAAAGTATCACCGCTGTGCCCGTCGGAGTGGGGAGCGTGAGGTTTTTTCGTTACGGAATTTCTGGATTCGGTCCCCGCGCTCAAGGCCCGCGATAGAAGCTATGCAATAGCTTAATAATAATATCTAATAATAATAAGGAGTACACAAACCGCAGGGCAGCTTTGTGGCGAGCTGAATGTGCCTGGTGATACTGCGGTCTCGATGTCTCAGAGAATCAGTCAGAGTCTCGCCTCCCGCTTGCCTTCACTGGCGGCGGGAGAGGAACACCAAGCGTACCTGCGCCCGCATGACTCTCAACTTTGTCTTGCTTTAACGGACCGGCCAAAGCTTGTATGCTCGGAGGTGGAAACCCGCTCACCGGTCTTCTTTCTGTTGGTGAAACCAACGCCGCAACACTCTACACCCCAAATTGCTCACATCTATGTTACTCCCTGTCGCCTGTTTGGCTCGTATGCCTGTGGCGGCCTGAGACCCATCTAGTGAGTGGCAAGTCACCGCCTGTCCATTTGTCCGTGTATTTAACATGTGTTGCACGGGTAGGCGTCATAGTTTTTCCATAGAACCTGTCAACCAATCCACAAACACTTCCATTTCTTGTAATGACTGTGGCGCGGTGGGAGTGTATCCGACTGCTACGCAAGAGGTCGTGGGTTCGATCCCCACACAGGATAAAACTTTCTGTAATGAGCACGATGGTTTATTCTACGTCTATACTTTAAACTAAAATTATTTTGGACATGATCGAATATACCTTCAATGAGTTATTGCCGAATAACTGCGATTCTTAACAAACGGGAGTAAATGGCATGAACATACGCTCTTGAGCTTATGCAATTATTCAAGGCTGCTCAGTGTAGGTTTACTGAGCATGATTTGACATGCTCTTGCCTGTTTCTTTTTGCTATGGGTAAAAAATGTTAAACTCGCCTCAGGATCATGTCACGCTGTTTGAAAATTCGTAAGACGGAGGGAGAGCAATGAAAAACTGCTACCATCTACAATGTTATTATAGCTCAGGTGGGAAATCAGGCGGTCTAGAAACCTGAAGACCCCAGTTCGAGAACGAGAATCGATTATTTTTTTCCCTTTTATATTTTAATTTTGGTTTCTTGATTTGTGAATTATTATTTCATATTTTTTTTTATTATTATGTCAGTTTTCTTTTTATTATATTGTTAGTTAGATATAACAATATTATTCAAATTTCATCAGTATGTCATTTTTTCTGACAGATAAACTTTTTATTGTCATGTCGCTGTTATTGTCATTTTTAAATTGTCATATTTGTATACGATAGCGCAATAGATGTGAAGTGCAACTCGTGTTTTTTTATAATACTCGTAGGTAAGGGGCAAAAGTATTTTCATATATTAAATGTATATTTAGTAATCAAACCTCTTTAACCAAAGAGCTTAACATTTAATGTTATTAAAACCAGTCAGTTACATTCAGTATAACCGCACTGAATGTAACTGACTGGTTTTAATACCATTAAATGTTGACATTCTGAACATGCAATTAATAAAAAAAACTAGTTCCCTCCATTTTTCAATTATTTTGCAAGCAAGCAAAATGAACGTTTGTGACTAAGAAATTTGGTACATTTTAAAGTTTTATTAAAAAAAAGCCGCGAATAAAATTTGTGTGCTTTACGGACCTAATGCAGTATCAATACGAGTAGCACAAATGTGGTTCAAGCGTTTCAAGTCTGGAAATTTTAGTGTGAAGTATGAGGCTCGTAAAATCAGTGCCATCTATGAAAAAGTGGAGCAAGGCCGACATATTAATAGTAACGATATTACTAAAGAACTGTATGTTAATTAAAACACAGTTTAACGTCATTTAGAAAAGTCTGGGTACAAGACAAACTTGACATTTGGGTACCACATGATCTCACTGAGAAAAACTTAATGCAACGTATTTACATTTGCGATTCTTTGTTGAAACGTAACAATTCCGACGCATTTCTTAAACGGTTGATTACGGGTGATGAAAAATGGGTTACTTACGATAAGAATGTCTGAAAAAGATCGTAGTCGAAGCATGGACAAGCCCCACAGACCGTGGCAAAGCCCGGCCAGACTTGGAACAAAGTAATGCTGTGTGTATGGTGGGATTGGAAAGGAATCGTTCACTATGAGCTTTTGCCGCCTGGTTAAACTATAGATTCTTACCTCTACTGTCAGAAACAGATGAGGTTAAAAGAAGCTATTGAGAACAACCGGCCGGACCTGATGAACAGGAAGGGCACTCATCTATAGCCAATCAACAAAAATTTAAAGACCTTGGGTGGGATGTGTTGATGCCTCCTCCGTATATCCTTGATCTTGCTCCGTCAGATTCACACCTGTTTCAGTCACTTCAGAACTCTTTAGCTTTAACTTCAAAAGAACACTGTGAAAACTACCAGATTTTTTTTAATCAAAAATTTTAAATTTTTTACAGCAATGTGATCATTTCATTACCCACAAGATGGCAATAAGTCATTGATCAAAACGGCACATACATATTATAAATAAATAAAAAAATATACGTAAAAATGTTTTTCTTTGTATGAAAAATACGAAAATACTTTTGCCCCGACCTTATACGAGCATAAAGACAAATCTGCAATTCGTGAACAGTTAAACAGAAAAGATAAAAAAGGCTTCAACAAACAGCTCTTAAAGCGTTTATTTAATTTGTTATAAAATATTTAATGTGTAAAATAATTGTTGTACAACATGGCAATAATATTGCCAACCAATTAAGTAAAACGTATGTATTAAAAGATCCCGTTACCAACATAATTACTTAATTTAATTTAAAGTTAAATGAGAGTCTAGATATCCAACACCATTTTATACCTGTTGTTACAGTCTCTCTTTTATAATTTAATTTATAATTTCTATAATTAGCTTGGTAATCTATTACCTATAGAGACATCTCCAAAGTTAAGCAACGTTAACACTATCGGTCCATAGATGGGTGACCGTTTTTGAACATTGTCACATCCTCCGCGCCTTGGCAAGCACGTTAAGCCGTCGATCCTGCGACTAATCTTTCTCCGGGCGTGTCGGATTTCCGTTTTTTCTGGCGTAATTAGTAATGTGTCTGCGTATACACTTATGCACTATAATTTCTCCCGCGTAGTTGGCTAGTCTCTAATGAGATTGGCCGTCGTAACCGACATCGGTTAGGAGACCATTATGTACGATTACCACCATGCGGGTGAAGTGGATGCGTGAGCAGCCGCCCGCGTCCGCCCAACGACCACAATCTGTTGGGACCCAGCATCTCAGCAACTTGAATACTGTACACGTGTATTCTAGTTGAGTACGCGCGGCGGTAGCCGAGCGCAGCCGTTCGCGTACACAAGCATGCCGCGGAGTCCGCGCGGATGTGTAACCGAATTCCAAGCTGTGTTAATTCCATGCAAATATAAAACTTATGGCAAAGTACAGAAGCTTGAATTTCCTCTGGCACAGTGTAAAATGCACTGCGCTGCACTCCTGCGTCGTCCGGTGGTGGTGGAACTCATACATTATAGGTCTCCTACCCGATTTGGGTCACGGCAGCCAATCTCATCAAAGACAAGTCAATTAAGCGTGTATGCCCAGAGACAAGTATACTCTCTAAATTCCATACTCACAAAGTTGGATAGGCCGGAAATTCGACAAGACCATATACATACTCCTCGTATGGTCATCGATCTATAGACCAACTGCAATAATGTTGCATAATCTGGCAGATCACTCGATTTGTTCGGTCGCTGCTGAGTCATTAATAACATAATTTATCAGATTTAATTTGATACAATCTGGGTAGATTGAACCCAGATTCTATCAAAAACCTATATCAGCTAGTTTTTTAATCTAAGTGAATCATACTATGATAAGCTAATTAAATAAATCTATTTGTAATTTGTAAAATCATTATGTTGCCAAGTGAACTAGTGAAATGAACCTGACCTATGTCCGGATAATAATTATGAACAAACGTACGTAATAGTTACAGAAGGAAAGATTATCGTTAAGGGACCGTCTCTACGGGCGAATTAATCGCGACGATTCCCCTCTACTAATGTCGGGTAGTCTCCACAAACAAGCAAATATTCCGCCAGGTATTGACGCGACTTGTAACGCAATCGCCACGTGTCCCAACGGAATCGTCACGTTTTCGAATCGGGACGTCTGCATTTGACAGCGCGCGGCGATACAATGACGTTTCTCTAGTCGCAACGCCGCGCGTCGTGTTATTTTCTATACAGTCTCTTAGAACGTGTCATCGATATTATCGTCGTGTTCGACGATATTATCGCCGTGATTCTCTCGCCCGTGGTGACTGACCCTAAGTGTACGTTTACTAAGAATCTCGGAACACTTTCGGAACAAAGTTGTCCCATTGCAAGGCCACTTCCGTCTGTCTTGAATAGGAATAGGAAACAAGCTCGTCTCGTTATAAATGCTTGGATCCGTCGCGGTGTCGTTTAATGTTTTGTCGGCTCCACTCAGTGGTCGATCGTGATTTTAGTTCACATTTAGTAAAACATTATGAAAGACAAAGACGATGACAACATAAAAAGTTGCGATAAGTATATATTTGCCGCAAATAACATCTATATCAGAAATCTTTTTAAAATGACCTTCGTAGAATTTCACCAGATCATTCACCTTACAAGAAATGCAAGACGAAGTGAAATTCTTATATCGCCGTGTTTATATTGAGCTCTAAAATTTTATGTTAGTCACAAGCTATGGGGCGCGTCTTCACGTATATTTTATTTTTCCTATATAAATCGTACTGTTGAAACTGGGTGACATTCGCCAAGTCTTTTCGGTTCGTGAAGTGTCAACGGACTTGTTTTAGGTTATTTTATTTACGTGTAGGTAACTTTTATGTTATATTTCTTGAGTTTTGCTGAAGAATTCTTGTTTATTTTGCCATTATCGTATATCACAGTAATTGTAGGTATATCTTAGATATGTTGGATTGCCTCGAAGATGGATGAACACATGCGGTTTTGTTATTTATAATTGTGTAGGGTTGGTTAACTTATACCCACTAACTACTATAATCACACGTGTTCCGTCCATCTGTATGAAGATATTGCAGTATAATATGACATTTACTATCGTTAATATATAAATCGGTAATCGGGAGTTCAACGGCGGTAGCCTAATGGCTAAGGCATCGGACTCGCAATCGTGAGGTCGCGGGTTCGAATCCTACTCATTATACTACCGACGTGAATCCACTCCTAACATAAGCCATTGAGCTTACCAGGGGGTCAATTCACGTATTTAAAACAGTGCAGTTGCAGTTAAGTTTCGATTAAAACGGCCATTTTTGTATTCTTGTAACTTTGGGATCGATCTCAAATACGCTTGCGTCAAGTATTTCTCTCGAGAGCGCAATAACGACATTCTAGAACGGTGCGCAAGCGTTTTTAAGATCGATACCAAAGTCACAAGAATACGAAAATGGCCGTTTAAATCGAAACTTAACTGCAACTGAACTGCAACTGCACTGCTTTAAATACGTGAATTGACCCGCTGGAGAGTAACAGGATTGCTAGTAATGTGGGACCCATAATCCCGCATTGCTAGTTATGTTTTTACCTTTATTGTAAGTAGATGCTCCTACTATGTTGTACCCACTGGGGTTGATTTTATTTAATCTCATGTTCCAATTTTTAATTATTTAATTTGCATCAGTCCTCTAACAGAGTGTATAGAATATTAGTGCCAGCACCTTACCCCCGAATCAAGTTTATGAACATTTAAACATGGTAAAATTGGCAAATTGAAAAGAGTGGCCGCGAGTTTTTTTGGCATGTTTTTTCTCTGGCTTTATCTATTGTTTGTGAAGTGGGCATTATTTGTATATGTAGAATCCCGACGTATCACAAGAGTTGTTTTGCATCCTAGGTGAATAAAGAATTATGAATCAAGAAGAGAAAAAAATAACAAATCAAAATTCACCCTTCCGGGACAGAGGTTCCTGAGATCCATAAATATTTGTCTTGAATTAGGTATCCGTCATGTCCTTAATTCAATTCAATTCAAAATTCTTTATTCACTTAGCCGGAGAAAAGAACTTGGTAATAAATAAAAAAAAAAAACTCGCGGCCACTCTTTTCTTAGATTGTCTTTGTAAAATAAATCCTCTTATTTTCTAATGCGGGACTTCTTCTAATGTGTTTGATGACCTTCCTCACTCTTGCAATGGCATTAAGTTATTTAATTGCAGTACCTATACTGTACTGTTTTCATCCGTGAAAAAACCTCTCCAATTTGATCGATTTGTCGCTACACCCCACATTTCCTGAAACCTCAGGCTACTCAATCCGATCAGTAATTTGCTGACGCTATTTTTACATAATACTTCCTCTATTATTTTCCAATCACTGTTTGCCGACCCTACTATGTTCAGATCAGGGAAAACAGCTACGTATATTCTTAAATGATGGCTAAGCAATGACATCAACGTTCGCCCATCATAACGTCGTTAGCGAAGATGGACAGGCACATGATTCTTCACTATGCAAAAATAACAGAAGTTCAGTTTGTCGTTGTCTTTTCAAATATGCTTTTTTTTAATCGATCCGCAGTAGGGTTCAAGCTTTGTGTTGCGGAGGACTTTACAAAAATACAAATCATAAAGTACACCCAGACTCGGAACAACAATTTGTGGATCATACAAAGTAGTGTTCCGTGTATCTCTTGCATAGTAGTCGTATACACTCCCACGGCCCCACAGAGCCAGCCTTGACACCTTATTATGTAAAAATAATGAGCCAAGGTAGGGTATGTAGCTACATACTATGCTTTTCAAATGAGAAGATAATCCCGATCGCGACAACTTCACTCTGTACTTGTCAAAATTGTACCGCTAGCAACAAACATTTCCAAGTCGAGTAAAGTACGTATGTGTAATATGGTAATGGAACGAACGTAATATTTATTTTCTTTGAACTATATAGGTACCTACCTAACATTTTTCTTTATTCAAATATTATTAGTGTTCTTTAATAAACACCAAACAGAAATAAGTAAATAGGCAAAATATAAGAATATTCTACACTTTAGTGGTCTTTTAGTCAGACGTAATATATTTTTTAACTGAAACTTAATAAATAGTAAAATACAGTGCTTATATATAAAGTTAATTAGAGTAGGTAGGTACTTCTGTGTAAAACTAATGACACCTTTTTACGAATCATTTTATTGCTGACCTTACGTCATACAATGAAGTTGCAGTCGGAATGCGAAACCAAATGTCATCATGACAGATAACAACTCATTTGAAACGCATTGTAAGTCGCTTTATCCTATTCTAGCTCACCCGTGCCCACTTCGTGTATGACCTATGACCCACATTTTCCGAACATATAATATTAATCGATTTCTTTGGTTCAACTCTCGAACGATTTCAAATATCCCATGACTATCACTCGTGTCATAGCAATTCTTGCATTATGCAAAATTACAGTAACGCTCTAATAATAATAATAATAATAAAAATGATTTATTCACTGAGGAAGCAAAATACTACACTTGTGAAAAGTCGATTCTACATTTACTGGTAATGCCTGTTCGCAAACAATAGGTAAAGCCCGAGAAAAGAGCAGGCAATAAAAACTCGTGGCCACTCTTTTCAAATTGCCAATGTTTACAATGTTTCTCTGTTTATAAACTGTATATGCAGGTAAGGTGCTGCCACCATTATATTATACACCATATTAGAGGACTGATGTAAAAAAAAGAGGTCATATTAGAAGAGTACACGAGATCGGATACATCAGCCTCAATGGGCACAACATAGTAGGAGCATCCACTTACGATGTAAAAACTTTATGTGCTTAAATATTGGCCAATTTACTGCTACTTAATGAATAATTATACATGTTTTTCAAAGGAAAGAAAAGAATGGCCGTAATTTATCACGCAGAATCTTTACTTACAAAAGTAAATCGTTTTCTTAACTAGTACCTAAGTAACATCATCAAACTGTGACAACAATATTCACCTAGTAAAATGCAATAAACTATACAACACAATACATTAATAGGGAGCAACGAACTACATCCATTTATCTTTATCAGTTAAATAATCATCGATACAATAGTAAGCTCTTTGTATAAGATGTCTCTTGACTACATTCTTAAATTTATTTACTGGTAGACTCGATATGCTGACTGGGATTTTATTGAAAATTTTAACACCTAGTCCCATGAATGAGTTATGAGTTTTATGAAGCCTATGATAATGACCTACCAATTTGTGCTTATTTCTTGTATTCACAGAGTGAATATCACTATTTTTGTTATATAAATGTAAGTTTTGCTTTACAAACATAACGTTTGCATGTAATTATCTCCACTATGAAAAAAATCATAAAGGTTGCGCTTATTAAATATTTTAAAATAAAACTATTTTGGACATGATCGGATATACCGTCATTGAGTTATAGCTAAAAAACTGCGTTTTTTAACAAAAGGGCGTAAGTGCCATGCCATTCAAGGCTGCAGAATCCTACACTGAACATGGTCTGACATACCCGGTTTTTGTTTTATACTTACAACAGTATACTTACTTAATAATAATTTTCAATGGAATTTGTACGAAACTTTGATACCTCTCATTTGTTCAGCTGTGACTTGCGTCAAAGCCTTCTTAGCTGTTATAGTTCTCCTTTTAATTTCACTATATGGTGATATACGGTAGTTTTTTTCACATACTCATTACGGACACTTGACTCTAACAAAAATGTGCTCTTTAAATCTTAATATTTCCACAAATGGATCCCTAAATCTAAAAATGGTATTTCCAACCCCTAAACGTTTTGAAAAGAACTATCTAACGATAGCCCACACGATGGGGTAGGTCAGAAAAAAAAGACTTCCCCACTTACATATAGAGGTACCTACCCTAAAAAGGGAAAAAAATAACCGGTACTCGGGCTCGAATTATGGTCTTCGGGTATCAGCACCGCCAGATTTACCACCTGATCTATAATAACATTGTAATATAATAATAATATTTATTAAGAAAAACTTTAACACAAAAAACATACAATGGCAGTAAATATATAATAACATCTAATTAATAACATCTTAGGACAACCCACACTCGGTCATCTGATCCCAAACTAGGCAGAGCCTGTACTATGGCAACCAGACCACTGATAAACATACTTAATATGTATATTATATATTTATAAATATATATTTATTATAAATAAATTACACCCAGACACAGAATAAACTATTGTGCTGCTCAGAATCGAACCCACAACCTGATGATATAATAAAAGTATTAAGCCTTAAAAGAAAATTAGAAAATATATTGAGCTATATTTTAAGTTACAAATAGTAAGTGAGCCTAAATTATAGATGGTGACGAAATTTGCCTTCGTATTCTAATGATATTGGAGCATTTTATTATTGCTCTCCCTCTGTCTTACGAATTTTCGACCAGGTCACGAGTCCTGACGCGAGTTTAACATTTTTTACCCCTCCCATAAAGTGCACAACGCCGCTAAAGAAGTTTTCACTTCAAAAATTCCTAGTTTTTGACAATTTGTTTACCTAATGTCAAGGTGAGTCATCTTAATATGTCAAAAGGGACTTCGTATAATCAAAAGGAGTACAGGATGTCTACAACATAAAAGTTTGTTACACCAGCGGCTGTGGCTCTGCCTCGCAAGTAAAAGTACCATTACTCAGGTATTTAATGATTTAAATAGAGACATCAGAAAACGAGTCTAGATTCTAGAATTTAACTACTGCTTAACTTTTTATAGTGTCTATGGCTGTCACGTCTGTTTTTATTTTTTAGTCCCACGGCACTTACTATTTATGTTTTACGTAAACGTTCTTTACATTAGGCCCTTAAAGGGACTAGGGAATGACGATAAGGAAAATGGCCGAGATATTTTATTGTCCTGTATACTTGTTGTGAAATTACCTAAGGATCGAAGCCAGAGTAATGAAATTGAATGCAGTAGGGGTATTGAAACGAAACAGCCGTTTGGGAGTTTGCATCGGAATTTCAAAAATGAAGCTTGAATATTTTTGTTAAGGGATTGAAACGGAAGGAATTACGGTAGAGTGGAAGAGAGTTATATTCTTTAAATCTTTTGCAATCCCCCACAACAAACAATAGGTTTGTTGTCGTGTGTATTGTCTTGTGCGTTAGTATCAGAAGTTAGTGGAGGGCAAGGTATTATAAGTCCCACCAACACATAGGGAGGATCCTCCAACCAGGCGATCAGGTCTAGCTGCTGTGAATATTTTTATATCGCGATTCAGGATTTGACGCCAAGTATTAATTTATTTTTGTTTAATAAATGTTGGTACCGCCATACACACATCAAAATAAAACTGTTTTGAAAGTTATGAACTTTTTGCATGAATTAGCTTGTTACTTGTAGTGATATACCTACCCCAGCATCGTACGAAAGTAGCGTAGGATACCCTCAGGTCAGGTGGAGTGATGATTTACGCAAAACGGCTGGCACGAGCAGGATGCGAGAAGCCGAAAATAGAACAAAGTGGCGTGCAATTGGAGAGGCCTATGTCCAGCAGTGGACTAAGATAGGCTGATGATGATGATGACGATCGTACAAACTTGAGTTTCTTCTATTTGATTCTATAGATTATGGCAGCTTCACAAAATTTTGTCAAGAGCATTCTAGCGAAACTAGTTGGTGCACTTTAAGTTCTTACGGCTGCTTAAATAATATTAGTATAGTTTTTAAAAAGTTAACGCAAAATACTCTTTGTACATATTTTGAATTAAAATACGAGAGCTAATGTCTTTATTTGACATTATTATTGTTTTGATATCGAGAAATTACTAGAATTGACTTAGGTAAAATACGTTATCACAGTCATGTTTAAGGCGAGAATTGTATCAAAGACTTAGGTGAAATCAAGACATTAGTTGTACTATACAACATACACCGCGAATTTTAATCGTTTTGGAGCCGAAAATTTTGAACTCCACATCAATAACCGAGTCTAAAAAAAATAACAGTTTGAGAAAATACTTTATAAATTGTAATTAATGACGTTTGCGGAAAATAAATAAGCATTTGTAATCTTGACATATCTAGGGACAACTCACACATCGCTATCTGATCCCAAACTAAACAGAGCTTGTACTATGGAAACCAGACAACTGATAAACATACTTATATATTTCTAAATACAAACATATTAAAGATAAATAACACCCAGACACAGAATAAACCATCGTGCTCATCACACAAAGTTTTATGCTGGGTGGGGATCGAGCCCACGAACTCTTGCGTAGCAGTCGGATACACTCCCACCGCGTCATAGAGGCAGTCTATTTGTGTAACTCTACTCGATTTCACGTAATAACAATAGGTCATTTATAGTTTTCCACCACCCAATAGTGCCCCACGCGTTGCTTTAGGCAATTTAAGATTATTATTTAAAAAAAAAACATTTTTATGGAACTGATATTTATTATGAACTAGGTTTTTAACAAGTAGTTCAAAATTTTCGGCTCCAAAACGACTACAAAACCACGGCGTATACAACACGGAGATACGTTCAAGATCCGTATTGAAACTACAAAATCTCTACAAAATACTAAAATAAAAAAAGACTTCACTTGCTGCTTAAACAATTCTATATTACCACTAGCTACCGACTGATAGATATCTTAGCTATCTATTAGTTAGTAGCTATTATCTTGTATTTCATTTACTTGGTGTGTAATTAATCAGTTGCTAAGTAATGGCGGCTACAAAGTCTGTCGGGGTGAGCACTATCTGCGCTTTGAAGTTGTTGATAACCGCTCGGCACGCGAATTTTAGTTTAGTTTAGTTTTAATATGTACAATTATATATATTTTAATGTAATAGCCATACTTCAAATGAAATTATTATACATTTTGTTACTGTCTGGATCATGTTTAAGATTCCGTAGTTAAAATGGCAAAACGGAACCCTAACCGCCGTATTTTTTCGTTATAATTATAAAAGACGACTCCCGCATTAGGGTACAAGCCCTGTGTCGCGGGGGACTTTACAAACATATAAGTTACGGACACAAAGTACACCCAGACTCGGAACAACAATTTGTGGATCACAGAAAGTGGTGTCCCGTGTGGGAATCGAACCCACGACCTCTTGCGTAGCAGTCGGACACACTCCCACCGCGCCACCGAGCAGGCAAAAAAACGAAACCTAGATTGATGAAAATCCTAGTTTAAACAGGAGCTACGAAAAACTTTATAACAAAACTATGTTCATTGCTTAATCTGTGATTATTTTTGGTCTTTCGATCACCCTAGTTTAACTATGGTAATAACCTTCAAATGTCAAAAACTTCTTACAATTTGTATAACCTTTTACAATTTTGCGTATTGTAATTTCAATTAATGATGACGAATAAAAAACGAATAATGCGTATGTGGTGAAATTTATTTCAATTAAATGCTTCGGAAGAACTGGGCAACAAAATAATCACATAAATCTAGTGAAATGCAATGTGTAACAAAGATTCAATAATACGTGCTTATTATTGCTTTTCAAAACATTTCATCACAGCTAAATAAAATTGTCGAGAGAAGATTTAACATACAGAACTCAGAGATGTCCTAAAATTAAAGTGGTCTGTGCAATGTTTGGGTCAACCAGATTCGGCATGAAGTAGACGCAGTGTTATTAAAGAAAGAGTTCACAAGATTTGGAAAGTTACCTAACGTGGAAGAGTATGTTTGTTGGAGAATAGTATCATTAACTGGTGCTCTATGTAATACAAACTGATGCATTTAATTTATAATATGTCACATTATTTATATTGAAGTTGGAATTTGTGACATCACAATAGTGGTCTGGAGTAGTGCAGCAAAAGCAATATTGAAAATGCTCAAAACACACAAAACGAAGTGATCATTGAGATAAAATTACTTAGGTACCTGAAACTTACTGGTGAACTATATAGTGAAACTAAATAAACATTGATCAATTAAATAAACATATAAATGATCACTGTTTATATAATAATAATAATAATAATATCTTGGGACAACTCACACAACGCCATCTGATCCCAAACTAAGCAGAGCTTGTACTATGGAAATCAAACAACTGATAAACATACTTATATATTTCTAAATACATACAAGTCAAGGGATCTATTTGGCATATTATAGATAAATAACACCCAGACACAGAATAAACCATCGTGCTCATCACACAAAGTTTTATCCTGGGTGGGGATCGAACTCACGACCTCTTGCGTTGCAGTCGGATACATTCCCACCGCGCCACAGAGGCAGTCAAATATATATTATACATTATACATAAAATGAAAAAAAAAAATACAAATGTAATGTTAATAATTAGTTGGTGGAATATAACCATGGGTATATCTATATGCCCTATTACTAGTTAACTATAGCGGAACTAAATAAACATTGATCAAATCTATACTAACATTATAAAGCTGAAGAGTTTGTTTGTTTGTTTGTTTGTTTGTTTGTTTGAACCCGGTAATCTTAGGAACTACTAGTCCGAATTGAATATTCTTTCACTGTTGGTTAGCCCATTTATCGAGGAAGGCTATATAACATCATGCTACGACTAATAGGAGCTGAGCAGCCACGAGAAATGTTGCAATAACGGGAAAATTTACGCAGACGAAGTTGCGCAAGACAGCTAGTTTATTATATAAATGTATATATATGATCACCGTTTATATATTATACAAAACATGTCTAATTTTTACTCACTCCCATTTAAATTTAGTTGGTAAAATGTAACCACGGGATTACCTATCACTAGAAACAGATGTTAACTTAGCACTTACAAAGAACTGGAAACTTGTAAAGAACTGTTTATGGTAAATTAATATTATGTACAAAGAAGCTTAGCTATTTAATACGTTGCTACAGGAAATAAGTTCGACTCCATAGTCTTCTTTAAACATAGTTTAAACAGAGAGACCAGATTGGTTACAGGTTATTGAAATTGTTAATATATATATATTTTGATGTCAAATGTAATAACTATTATGTACTACCTAACACTAATAAGGTAGTTTGAAGATTCTCATGAAAATGAACTCAGTTCTTAGGGAGAGTAAATAAATAATGTTTCTTTGTAGTTATGTTATGTCTTGTAGCTGTCTGTTATTATTATTAAATAATAAATATACAAGATTTTTTTTGTACAGTGCAAAACTACACCCCAACAAGATTTTTCCTCAAGAAATCATATAAAAAAGAAAATGAAATATTGAAAACTTACAGTTATAAGCCATCCAAGTTGTCTTGTGTTCTTCGCGCTATCTTGCTCATTGCCTCACGTAGTACGTAACCCATAATTATTATTGAAAAATAAGTGTCAGGATTTGAACTGTTACAATGATTAATGAATTAATTAACGAATGTTTAATTAATAACAGAAAAATATAACATGATCCAAAAATTACCTGTTACTGATTCAGAGCAAACTACTTTTAGTTTTACACTATAGAGTACTTTACTCTTTAGTACTTTACACTTTAGTAGAGTTCATAAAATTTGTTTTGTTGTGCATTGTGCGCAGCTTAGCACCTATGTTGTATCTAGGCATTCTTTATCCTAATACATTCAGAACAACGAATGGAGCAAAGAAAACAGTAAGTATATTGAAAACTAGAATAACTTATTAAATAAGTATCCTTAAAACTATTGTACGGATTTTCATCAAACCAAGCTAAGAACCGTTCCAATGAAACTAGCTTTGTAATAAGAAAACTAGCATCTAAGTTCATCTATCTGTTTGGGCGCTATAATAGCATAGACAGATACACAGATTAAACTTATAACATTCCTCTTATTGTCGGGGTTAATTAAATTTAGGTTATCATCATTTGTTTACATTTTTAGTACTATTCACAGCCAACGGACTATGTACTTATATATATATATATTAATACTGACCTATATCCTGGACTTGAAAGTCATGGTTTAAACCTCTTTTTAGTCTACTTTTTGTAATAAGGCAGTTATAGTTTCGCTATGTCCATCCGTTCGCAGTTTAGCTCAAAGGTTGTTAGTGCTAAAATCACGGTAGTAGTATATATAGTGAAATTTGAAGAAAAACCATCACAGCTAAGTAGGTTTTACAACTTAAAGAGTAACAGCATTTCAAGTGAGAAGTAAGAACATTTTCGTACATACTTCATTGAAAAATACCTATATATCGTTGTTATAGGCCGACCGCTTAACTCGTATATCGCCTGCGGGGTGAGAAGGGAGCGCGGGGTGATGTTAACGGGTGGGTGAGCGGTGTGCGCGGGACAGAGAACTCACGTTCTCTGTCCCGCGCACCCCTTCTCACCCCGCAGGCGATATACGAGTTAAGCGGTCGGCCTTTAGTAGTATGAAACAAAAACAACAGAAACCCACTTTTTTAGCCACAATATTCGGATTGGGGACTACGGAACATTACATGCGTGGACATGCACATGCCAGGTTTTTATTTTACTTTCGTACTAAGAACCGATTGCCATACAGTGATTTTATAACTATGAACTTGTTAAGATATAGTCGTAGTTATCAAGTTGGTCCTATCAGAAGTATGTTGTTAAAATAATTGTTCAATCCTTTTTTCGATACCTGGTATTTTCTGTTTCTGTAGTTTTGCTCTAAAAATTTAAAATATTAAATATTGAACTGTCAACTACATCGCGGTGCAATTAAATCGCATATGTAAACATATGTACATATTTCCAAATTTAAATAAAAACTACTATTTTTACCCGACCGCAAGGAAGAGTTGTTTTTAGCGCGTATTTTGCATGTATGTAATATTCTTTATTATTTTGACGGATTTATAATTAAGACCTCTTTAGATTCATCTTGACCGCCCAAATGGTCTTAAATATGTGACGTTTGAAAAAAAACAAACATAGCGGCACAACAAAGTACAAAATGTGAAACATTAAAACTAATTCGCCAAACTGCTCAGCACAGGTTGTTGGCAAAAGAGAGGCAAATAAAGAGGTGCGAAAATAAAGTTGTTTAGAATACTGCAATGGGTATCAAATTAAAGGGCTTTCAAAAAGGTATTACATGACTATGACTGTAATATTAAAAAAGTTAGTTAGCAACCATTCTTTTTTAAATTTTCAATACTAGCTGCGTTAAAAGTTAGTTGTTACATTACCACAAAAATGATTAAATAAAAAATGTAAATTAAAAAAATCAAAAATTAAAAAGATGAAAACAAGATCCCCTACATATATAATATCATGCAGTCGGTGGCATCTTTGATCTTGTTTTTATCGTTTTTGAACAGGGGTTTTGAATTTATATTTTTTATATGTTGTGGGAAAGATTATTTCAATATCTATCCAATGACATCACGTAAGTGATGATAAATTTGCCTTTGTGTCCGTAAAATAGGGCTACGATAATAGGTATTGCGAGCTCGGAGTTGGTAGCACTAAGTAGGGGGCCCTTCTAGTTTATAATTGAAGTAAGTCTGAACTTTCTCCAATATTTGTATTGGAGAAAGTTCAGACTTACTTCAATTAGGTTTCAGTGCTCTGTATTTCTAATTATTCATGATTTCAATAATGTGAATAAATTACGTTAATAAGCACTAAAGTCATCTTGTAAGCACCATATTGTCATTTATGTGGGTATAATATAATCATTTATTGGAATAATCTTATATCCCACATTTAAAATGTATTTATTTATGAGAAATTTAAAAATCACAAAACTGTTCACCATGTTTAATTCACATTACTACAGTTTCAAGTCGATCACCCAATTTACTACATTGAGATAAATTAATCAATTTCATTGTCTGATTTTATGAATTTGAGCGATTTTGTTACTTTAAATTATCACCAACCTAAAATTAAAACCTAGTTTACAATTACTTAACCTATAGGTACAATAATTGCATTTTTTTCTATCTTTCAAAAATGCAGTTATTGTATTTGTAAAGTCTTTGGCAAGAAATGCCTATAAAAATTACTTCAATATTCGGCCTGCGTCATCATAATTTGTTAAAATGCTCTCTGTAACGAGCAATAACAAAAGCCGTGATAGTTCTTTAACTACCGACTAGATGGCGCTGCGGGGGCCTAACCCGCAAGCATTAAGAGATAGAAAAATTTGATATCTAGTAACATAGTCCAGATAGGTGGTTCGCTTCTGGCCCCGGTTTGGCTACGGAAGTCTCGGGTTCGATTCCTGAGTCTGGATTTCAAATTTTTCTATCTTTCAAAAAAAATGCAATTATTGTATTTGTAAAGTCTTTGGTAAGAAATGCCTATAAAAATTACTTCAATTACTTAACCTCTCCAATCGATCAATCTACTCGTACAAGCTTCTTATAAAAGAAAAGTATTTTTCAAAACCGCCACTTATTACGTCGTCGTACCTTTAAAAATATTTGTGCGAGTTACATAAATGATAGATATTTGTACGTTCAGTAGCTTGTTAGCAGATAGATTACACTCCTGGGACACAAAACATTGACAGCACAGAAGGAAATATCATTCAAGGCATTTCGCTTGAGCATCGCACACAAAGACATCGTTATTGTACACGGAATCACCGAGCTATTTTATTTTTGTATATCAATAAACTGACTGAGATTTTTTGAAACACTTGTCTTATAATTGCTAATGACAATTTCATAATAGTGGGTTCACATGCACGCTTTCGTTTTTTGGAGAAAGGGAGAGTCTAAACGCCACCCGTGGCCAATAACTAGATAGTTCTAGTTGGATGACCTTATAAATACACTCGTTTAGTAACAAGTGTATTTTCAAGGAAATCCCTGTATAACAAAATAAATGATTGTTCCAGTGGTTAGTGACACGATGGTTATTCTGTGTCTGGGTGTAATTAATCTATAATATGTATGTATTTATAAGCTATCTGGTTGCCATAGTATAGGTTCTGCTAGTTTGGGATCAGATGTCGTTGTGTAAGTTGTCCTTTAATATTATTATTTGTTAATACCTCTAAATTTGTCTTCAGACAAGAACAGTAGATAGAAATTGGGGTTTCTGGATCAGAGGAGATCCAGAAACACCCAATTTCAACCATTCAATCATTCTAATATTTCATTCATCCATTCAATAATTCTAGTATTCTAATATTTCAATCATTCATTCAATCATTCTAGTATTCTAATATTTCAATCATCCATTCAATCATTTTAGTACTCTAATATTTCAATCATCCATTCAATTATTCTTGTATTTTAATATTTCAATCATCCATTCAATCATTCTAGTATTCCAATAATTTAATAATTCTAATATTTACTCACTACGTTCGCTGTCGTGTAAAACTGTTCTTGAATGCCCAATATCTAATATAAAAATCTGACATTGATTACCGGATGTTTGAATAGACGGGCTTGTTGTGAACACTCGTTCGCGAAAACGAAACACGAAAATAAGACTTCATAGTTGTTTTAAAGAAACAGTCGTTACATTAAGTATAATAAATTATACTTTGCGACTATGATTCGTATGGTGGTCCTAAAAAGAACCTTTTTTTATGTCTCGCTAAGTCATAAGATACTGCATACATTAAACTAAAATTTAGAACAGATTGTTTCATGTCTCTCCACAATTTTTTCTGTGACCAGGTTGGTTCGAGGACATCTAAATTTTAATTTAAAACAGTAATCTATAAATTGTACTTTGCGACTATGATTCGTATGGTGGTCCTAAAAAGAACCTTTTTTTAAATCACGCTAGGTCATAAGATACTGCATACATTAAACTAAAATTTAGAACAGATTGTTTCATGTCTCTCCACAATTTTTTCTGTGACCAGGTTGGTTCGAGGACATCTAAATTTTAATTTAAAACAGTAATCTATAAATTGTACTTTGCGACTATGATTCGTATGGTGGTCCTAAAAAGGACCTTTTTTTAAATCACGCTAAGTCATAAGATACTGCATACATTAAACTAACATTTAGAACAGATTGTTTCATGTCTCTCCACAATTTTTTCTGTGACCAGGTTGGTTCGAGGACATCTAAATTTTAATTTAAATCAGTAATCTATAAATTATACTTTGCGATTATAATTCGTATGGTGGTCCTAAAAAGAACCTTTTTTTTAATTACGCTAAGTCATAAGATACTGCATACATTAAACAAAAAATTTAAACCAGATTGTTTCATGTCTCTCCACAATTTTTTTTGTGACCAGGTTGGTTCGAGGACATCTAAATTTTAATTTTAATCAGTAATCTAAAGTTCAGGACAGATTGTCTCATGTCTCTCCACGTACTTAGGCATTACGTTAACACATATACCCATTACCGTGACCAGATTGGCTCGAGGACACCTGAACTATAAGATACTGTGTGCAGACTCATAACTTCACAAGTAGTTTTTTAAGTTGTTTTATTTTATGTATTTCTGTAAGGTATTTCTTGGTATCTTTGATGCCTGAAATAAATGGTTTATTATTAATTACTATCTCGATTTTAGCTGAAAACCAGAAGCTGGGCAATGGTAGTAAGCCATATATTATATCAGCACGAGACAGTAATGATTGCTAACCAATATGTCTTGGCTTATAAACCAACAGTGAAATAATACCCTGTAATATTTAAAATGGTCGTATTCAATGTAAACCTAAATGATTGACACTACTTTGTATCGGGTACGTATTATACCTCGTACATAAATGACAACTAAGGGTTTCGCATTTACACGTGCCTGCTTAATGCTAAAATTGCGTATTGTACTCTGCTACCTTAATTAGCTACAATATGGGTTTGTCTTATACCTATTGATAGAAAGAAAAAGACGATTTATTTAAATTCGTTTATTATTGATATAAATTAAACAATTTCATTACTTATTAGTTATTAGGTACATATAATATATTCAGTAAATAATAATAATTATTATAGCTTTGTTTCCATATCATCCTGTATTTTAGTTATCAGTTCTCTAGTACTAGTATAAATGTCATCAAATAATATAGTTTTTACAACATGCTGAGCACATATTTCAGCTTCACAATCACATAACAACTCTCTTGATTTCGGGAAACTGTCCGCATCGTAAATTTCTATTTTAATTATTTTCGTTCCTCGGGTGACCGGTTTCTTTATAAATTGATAAAATTGTTCAGTATTTGCTCTCTTTCGAGCAAGACCCAGTGTTTTCTGCCCAGATTTTTGAATAGTTGGTTGATTCTCGGGAATAAAATTGAAGAGATCTTCATTGTCCTGAAAAAAATCGTGCTTAAATTATTTACTATTCAATAGCTATTTGATACAAAATTTGGCATAGATATTTAATTTAATAACCAACGTTCGGATCCTAAGCTTCGCTGTACAATTAAATTATAGGTTAAACATAAGTTTCTTTTACTACACACAATCACACAATAAATAATCAAATGCATAATATAAATGTGGTAATATTCTAGTATTTAAATAATTGATAAATAAATTAAATAAATTATTACTTACCGACATTTTGGTGTGAACGCTCTACAGGTCAGGTGCAAATATTCGAATTGAAGAGAAAAATTATAATTTTATCTATTTATACTTAATTGATATTTTTAGTTTTGTTTGTAATAAGGTTCAAAATAGAACGCTTTTATTTCATCTCCCGATTTCCACCATAAATGGTAGATGCAATTGAAACCGCATGACTTCATGTCACCCAACACTTCATTGTTTACTAAAAATATGCATGACTATAATAAATACTACTATGTGTTTGTTCATTGATTTTTTTTCATACAATCCATCGAAATGATTTAACAAGCATAGTCATATCATATTAGTTGTATGTCACACGTGTAACAACAACAAAAATGCTTTAAAAGTGATTGAAGAAACGCTGATCTCGCGATATTTAAGTATCAAACCATCATAGTATTCGCATACTACTAATACATTTAGATTCACCTGCTTTTATTATTATAATGTATTATTTGTGTTGAACTTTAGCAATGGAAGGTACTAACAGAAACATTCATCATCAACATCACTTTTCGGTTCTCTCCATCGGTTTGTCAGGGATGTATACTTAGTGCCTTATATGGGCATAAACAATATGTTTATATTAAGCAGGTACTAAGTATATCCATCAGCATCGAATTCAAGGTGCGGTTATCACATAATAATTATAAATTAACTATGTATAGTCTATGTATATTATGGCCTAAATATGTATAATAACTTCACGTAAGTGTACCCAACATTTTTTAATACTTTACGTATAAAACAAAAAACGAACATGAATATTACAGTTTAATAAATGCTACATATAATTTGCCATTCTTTAAATGGTCGGTTAAATATTAGGGTGAGCACAGACTGACAGCAGTTACTTGTAATGTAACAATGCATAAGTCGTTCTTTTGTACTGATATATTGTTCGTATCTGAACTGTTGCGCTCAGATTGCCATAGTGAGTACCAATCCTTATAAAAGTGCTATGTAGGTAAGTAATATAATATTGATTATAAGCAAATCATATTTGGGTGCAGTGATCTGACACAGGATTTTACCGCCACGTGCCCCTATTCCATATTCGGGATACTATGACGTAGATTTATCACTATTTAAGAGCCTGCCCACCAAAGTTTCGCCACAAAACAATCAACCCAGAGTACCAGTCATCACGGGCTAACGAGCTTACCAGTGTTTACAAGTTTACGTACCTACCAGATCTTCTATATAAAAATGTAAGTGACTTTAATTTATGTATGTCATTTTATATGTAAAAACTTAATATGAATACTATTCAATCATTCCACTATTCAGTGATTCAACTCTTAAAATCAGATGACGTTGTATGAGGTGTCCCAAGATATTATTATTACAATAATTCAACTATTCAATCATTTCAATGATTTTGCTACTCAATGATTAACAAATAATCTCTATAAAGTAACAAAGCGAAACTTAAACTATTCGTCCTTTTTTTACCGTTTATTTATAAAGTTGTCTCTATTTTCAGGTCCAAGCAAATGGCTGATCAGTTGTTCCCGTCTTCAGATGAGTCGGAAGTTAACGTCCCAGTCAAGATTAGCAAAAATAAGCGAAAGATGGCAGAGAAGGCATCAACCAGTCAGCCTTCGGACACTCAGCCAACGGGAACCAAGAAACTGAAGTCGAGAGCGACGGTCTGTGACCTGTTTGGTGCGGATAGCAATGATGGTCAACCTATTTGCAGCGCTGGTAAAAAACCTGCACCTATCTACTCATACATGACGCGTAGGCTAGCTAATGGGTTTTCACGTCAAATAGACGAAGTAAAATCAGGAAATTATTACATAGAACTAAAAATTTATGAAAGCGAGGAAATCGAGCGGGTTCTACCGATCAATCGATGGCGACATTCAATAATTACTATTAAAAATAAAAGTAATACAGAGTCCAAGTCCTGGAAGCATTTAAGCGAATTTGTCAAGGAGACCGGGAATGAATTTAATAATTGTACACCCACTTTTATAAGCTCATACCAGTAAAGTGGTTATATAAGTAGATCTAGAGATAACTGCTATGTATAATCCGTATATTAATCATGAAACTATATCTAACTCTTACCATAAGGCTACTATAAACTATAATAACTACCTATGTATTTTAAATGTAATTTTGTTTAATTAAATGGATATATTATACCATGTATAATTTTTTCTCTTTTCAGTTTTATCCCCCTCTACTGAGTCACCACCAAGTTATATCAATTGTGATAAATGTAAAATTGAGATACCTATACATGAATACAGATATCATAAACGAACTAATATCCATAAATCGAATTGTTTGATAAAGTCTGAGTTTGAACATATTGACATAATAGCTACAGCATTTAAAAACAGAATAATGACTTATCGCTTAAACCCATCCAAAGAAGTCGAGTACCTCCTTCCAGAGGCGTTCTTAGATGGTAAGCGAGACGATGTTTATAAAATAATTGAGTTATCGCTATTGAAACATACATGTATTAAAATGAACTTTGAGCTGTTTGCTTACTTTGTTTTACCTAAATCGGGTGAGCAGCAGTTGAAGTCCTTTAATACAAAATACGAAGTTATATATGAAAGTACTGATTTGAATAACATTTACCTAAATTTAAAAGAGATTTTTAAGATGAAATTAACTGAATTTGAGCATTGTGAATCTGGATGGTCATTCACATCACTAAGTCATTTAGAAATAAATATAAATAAATATTCTCCGATGAGAGGTGGGTCTTATATAGATTTACCTGCTGTTATTACAAATACTAAGAGCTGTATAAATATTAATAATAATGATGAATATTGTTTTTTATGGAGCATCTTAGCAGCATTATTTCCTGCAAAAAATAATGTCTGTAGGACAAGCTCTTATCCGCATTTTAGTTCAGTATTTAATATAAAAGGTATGTCATTCCCACCAACCATAAAAGACGTTAAATTGTTTGAAAATAATAATAATCATTTGAGTATTAATATTTATGGATTGAATAAATATCATAAAGTAACTGGTCCTCTTTATGTAACAAGTTTTAAGAAAAATAAACATATTAATTTATTATATTTCGAGAAAGATAATAGAGCTCACTATTGTTTTATAAAAGACCTTTTACGTTTAGTGAGACGTCAAGTTTCCAGCCATAAAGGTCGAATGCATTTGTGTGAAACATGTTTGCAATTTTTTACTAGTCAAATGAAGTACAACTCTCATACATGCTCGAAAATTATAACATTATTACCAGATAAATACAGCACGTTACAATTTAAACATTTTGAGAGACAGCAAAAAATCAATTTTGTTATATACGCTGATTTTGAAAGTATATTGCACAATTTTAATGAAACAAATACCAATAAAAATACTGTAAGAAATAAATTGCACCAACCTTCATGTTTTGCATTTTATATTTGTTGTTCACATGATAACAGCCTAAATAAATTTGTAAGTTATCGAGGAGCCGACTGTGTACAAGTATTTGTTAAGAAATTAATTGAAGAAACAAAGTTAATACATAACATTTTAATAACTGAAAATGCTATGAAACCCCTGACTCCAGAACAAATTAGTAATTACCATAATGCTGACAGATGTCACATTTGTAAAAATCTATTATTTGATGACAAAGTATGTGATCATGATCATATCACATCAGAATATAGAGGTGCTGCTCATTCACAGTGTAATTTAATTTATAAAGTTTGTTCATTCATACCTGTGATATTTCATAATTTATCAGGTTATGATTCCCACATATTTATCAAAGAATTATCAAAATATGATGGTGAAATAAAAATAATTCCAAAAACAAAAGAAAAATATTTATCCATTACAAAAATCCTTAAAACTGATAAATATAAGCCTTTACAAATTAAATTCATAGATTCATTTCAATTTCTTAGCACCAGTCTCGATAATCTAAGTAAAAGTTTAATAGATCGTGATTTTTTAAATTTAAGAATACATTTTCCTGATAGCAAAAAGTTCGAATTAATGCAGCGAAAAGGAATATATCCATATGAATATATAGATTCATGGCAGAAATATGATGAACCACAACTACCTCCGAAACATTATTTTTACAACAGCTTGCAAATGAAACATATCACTGATAGTGAATATGAACATGCCCAAAATATTTGGAATAACTTTAACATTAGTAGTCTTGGCGAATATACTGATTTATACTTAAAGTGTGATGTATTATTATTATGCGATATATTTGAAAATTTTAGAAAAATATGTCTTCAGCATTATAATCTGGATCCTGCATACTATGTAAGTTCACCTGGGTTAAGTTGGGATGCTATGCTGCTTTACACAGGTGTTCAGTTAGAATTGATTCACGATTTAGAAATGTATAATATGATAGAAAAAGGAATACGCGGTGGCTTAGCACAGTGCTCTCACCGATATGCTAAAGCCAATAATATTTATACACCTCATTTTGATGATTCTAAACCGTCAACATTTTTAGTATATCTTGATTGTAATAATCTTTATGGATATGCAATGACGAAAAAGTTACCTATATCAGATTTTAAATTCATGACAAATTCCGAGATAGAAAATTTTTGTCTATCTAATATTTCTGATGATGCTGAGTATGGCTACATTTTAGATGTAGATATCGCATACCCTGATCATTTACATAACATACATAGTGATTTGCCTTTCGCTCCAGAAAAGTTCGTACCCATAGGAGGAAAGACAGAAAAATTGATTGCAAATTTGTATGACAAGTATAACTATGTTATCCATTATGTATATTTGAAAGAATGTATAAAAAATGGACTTGTTTTGAAAAAAATTCATCGTATACTCCAATTTAAACAAGAAAGCTTTTTGAAGAAGTATGTAGACTTAAATACTCAATTAAGACAATCAGCCATAACATCATTTGAAAGAGACTTCTTTAAACTTTTAAATAATTCGATATTTGGAAAAACTATCGAAAATAAACGAAAGCAGGTTGATGTGAAATTGGTGACTAAGTGGAGTGATAACAATAATAGAACAAATAAAAAAATAGGTGCAGAGAAACTGATTACAAAACCAAATTTAAAAAGTATTTGTGTTTTTAGTGAAGATTTTATTGCTGTTACATTGAATCCTGAAAAACTTGTTTTAGATAGACCTATTTATATAGGATTTGCCGTATTGGAATATGCTAAACAACATGTATATAATTTTCACTATGACTTTATAAAAAATAAATATGGTGAAAAAGCTAAATTGTGTTATACCGATACTGACAGTTTGTTATACCTTTTATACACACAAAACTTTTATAAAGATATGAAAGATAATATACTGAAATTCGATAGCAGTAATTTTGATATTAATAATCCTTATTGTTTACCTAAATTAAATGCTAAAATTCCTGGTTTGTTTAAAGATGAATTAGGTGGTGATGTGATAACCGAATTTATTGGCTTGAGGGCAAAATTGTATTGTATTAAGTCAGTAAAAGCACAGATTAACAAAGCCAAAGGTGTGTCAAAGCCTATTACAAAAAACTTGAGAATATCTGACTATAAGAAAGTTTTGTTTAAAAACATTACTTTAAAATCAAAGATGCGTATGATAAAATCAAGCAAACATGTACTATATTCACAAGAAATCAATAAAGTTATTTTAAATAGAATAGACGACAAAAGACTAGTTCAACCAAATCAAATAGACACCACACCTTGGGGTCATTGTGATTTCATTTGTTAAAACAATTGTATTTTATAATGTATATCGCTATGGTACAATTTGTAAATTGTAGTATGATAAGTTTTGTCGTAAAATTTGTATACCCATGAAATGTATTTAATAAACTAATAAATATATATTTTACTTCTTATGTCTGTCTTTCCAATTGTCTGTTATGTTTATAAATCATATAAATACCCCAACGAATATCATTTCACGATAGATGTAAACACAAACTTGGATAAGTAAGAAGTATCGTTATAGGGAAAACTGACCAAAGACAATACACTGTATTTGAAATATTCATGGTAACAATATTCTAGTGTGGATTGAGTGCCGACCCACAAACTATATAAAATACATGTGAAGATTAAATAAAACTATAAGTATAAGTGAAATGAAGCTGATCAAACAGCCTATAAAATTAAATATCAATAACATACATTTCCATGACTCTATTCGCCAGGTCAGACACAGCCTATTATTGCCAAATACAATTCGCTGTATAATATGTGGTCCATCAAACTGTGGCAAAACTAATGTTATGATAAGTTTGCTATTACATGAAAATGGGCTTAAATTTCAAAATCTCTACCTTTATTCAAAAACTAATTTTCAACCAAAATATTGTTTCTTACGTGAAATAATAAGAAGAGTCCCTATGATTAAGTTTTATGAGTTTAGTCATGATAAAGATGTAATTGCACCAAGTGAAGCTTTAAGCAATTCCGTATTTATTTTTGATGACGTTGCTTGTGAGAATCAAATAAATATTCGCAATTATTTTTGCATGGGTAGACATAAGCAAATCGATTGCTTTTATTTATCACAAACTTATTCGAAAATTCCGAAACAATTGATACGTGACAATGCTAATTTTCTAATAATATTTAAACAAGATGATGTAAACTTGAAGCATATTTACGAAGAACATGTGAGTTCTGACATGTCATGGAATCAATTCAAAAATATTTGTAATACAGTTTGGAGTGAGCCACATAATTTTATTAGTATTAGCAAGGATTCACCATTAAACAATGGAAGATACAGAAAAAATCTGGATATATTTTTTTCATTTTGAATAAAGTTATAAATTGTTGGCATTCATAAATTAAATTCAGTATTACTACTACCTCAGATGGTTTCAGTGTTATAAAATAACATGGAGCAAAATATTAAAATGGAATTAATGAAGTCCGTTGACTCTATAAAACGTAAATTAAAACAAATGAAAAATCAGGAGCACGAAATTAACTTATCTCTTGATAAAATGCTTAAACCTGTTTCGGACCCCCTCAAAACTCTTGTGAATACGAATAGATTTTTAGAAAACATTAATCATGAAAAAGACTTATCACTAAGTTCTGCGGGAATAGAGTCAGACGAAAGTATTGCAGGCTCTTCTACAAGGTGTGACGATTTTTACGATGCTGATATAAATGCAGTGAGCTCTCCTAAAAGTGAAGAGAAAAATGTTTTAGAAATCTCATTAGAAAAAGCAGATATTTATGGTATGTACGATGGTGTAAATGTACCATTTGGAATAAGAACCGAAAACAAAACTTTAATGATGGGTAACTCTGAAGTATCTTTTTCTAAAATTGAGAGTTCTGATAATAATGCAGGTTTAGTTAAGATTACGATTGGAGGCAAAACTTATGACTTTACTCCAGGACTTCAAGAACTGTTACTTCGAAAGAAACCTGATTTAAAGTTAATAACAAACATAGATAAATTTTTATATAAAGATATCTTACTTTGCACAAACGCACATAAAAGAGATTTTAATGTAGGGGGTCAAATAAGAGGCGACAAAGGAGTTAAATATCGAGAAATAATCAAACCATTATTTTCTTTGACCGCAACAGAAAATAATGAGAACAAAATTGGGGGCGCATTACCGAAGCTTAAAAAATATAGAGTGAACACTGACTTGGTATATTGGGACGATCCCAATGAATTGGTTGAGAGATTAAAACTATTAGTAGCTTCAAGAGATGCAGGTAATACAAATCATGATAATGAAATTTTATCGATAATAGAAGAATTAAGAGAAGCTGATATAATTAAGAAATAAATACTGACAACATAATTTAATAGATGATTGAAATGATAGAATGATTAAAATATTAGAATACTAGAATGTTTGAATGGTTGAAATTGCGGGTTTCTGGATCTCCTCTGATACAGAAACCCCGATGGATGATTGAAATATTTGAATGACTGAATGGTTGAAGTTGCAGGTTTCCGGATCTCCTCTGATTCAGAAACCCCAATGGATGATTGAAATATTAGAATGATTGAAATTGGGTGTTTCTGGATCTCCTCTGATCCAGAAACCCCAATTTCTATCTACTAAGAACGTCTTTGATACATTGTGGCTTGATGTGATTCCGAATCCATAAGCTATCTTTTATGTGCGTTGCTCAAGCGCATTTATTTTGTTTGCAGTTTATTTTCTGATCTCTCGGTGTTTTGTTGCTGAAAGGCGAGTATTATGAGCAAATGTTATGTTGAAGGCTTGTGTTCAGTGTTTGTTGACAAAGAAACGTTTCACTTTGATGTTTTTCAAACTCCGTGGCATTTGTTTAAGTTCTGTTATTTTTGTACTGCAAGCGGTTCCATTCTGTATTTTTGTTCAATTTACTTCGTTTCTGTTCGATAAGTAGAGGTTACATTGTTATTTTATACTGTGACCGCTTTCATAAGTGTTCCATTTACCTACTTTGGACTTTAGCGTATTTATGTATTAAAGAATAAAAACCGGGCAAGTGCATGTCGGGCCACGAATAGTGTAGGGTTCTGTAGTCCCCTCCCATCCGAATAATTTGGCTTAAGAAGTGGGTTTTCTGTTGTTTTTGTTATACTTACAACGTTATATCTACTTAATAATATTATGGAATTTGTACGAAAATTTTGTTACATCTCATTTGATTAGCTGTTACTCGTAAACTTGTGAAGCCTACTTAGCTGTGATGGTTTTTCTTTTAATTGCACTATATATACTACTACCGTTTTTTCACATACCCAACATCAAACATTTCGCTGACAGAAGGACTAACACTTGACTCTAATAAACATTTTCACTTTAAAGCTTAATATTTTACAAACGGATCCCTAAATCAAAAAATCGTCTTCCAAACCCCTAAACGTTTTTAAAAGACTAATCTAATGATACCCCCTACGATGGGGTAGATGAGAAAAAAATCACTGCCCCACTTTACATATAGGGGAGGTACCCTAAAAATATATTTTGTTTAAGATTTTGTTCTCTCATTTTGTTGGCGTGAGCAATATGTGTATCCATGCAAAATTACAGTTTCCTAGCACTAACAGTCTCTGAGCAAAGCTGCGGACATGGACGGATGGATGGATATGGCGAAACTATAAGGGTTCCGTTTTGCCATTTTGGCTACGGAACCCTAAAAATTAACCGTTTTCGAGAGATGTGTAACACTGTGTAGAAAAATAAGATCGATGACAATAGTATTTTATTTACTAAAACCTCCCCAGAATAGTATCTCCCCAGAATAGATCGAATAGTGAAAACCTCAAACCTTTGCTTTTTCCTTTCATTGTGATTGCCATAATATTACTATTGATTCGAATATAAGAGATTATCAAGAAAAAATCTTCTGTACACGTGAATTATTAAAAAAAAATGTACCAACCTTTCATTACCCGACGTTACGATCGAATTGCACAGATCGTGGTCACGGATCTACTTTCGCAGCTTAGCGATGTCTCCGTGAGGCGCGGGGTTTTTCAACTATCAAGAATTCTGATAATTTCTACTTTTGCACTTTACACTTACGACTTCTTAACACTAAGGCACGCTGTCGTTATGGTGACAATTGCATTTGTTGATAGCCGGTATTCCTCTTGGGTTCTTGGTTGAAATTATATACTTTTATAGTCGTCCCGCGCAACTTCGTCTGAGTAAATTTTCCCCGTTTTTGTAACATTTCTCATTGCTGCTCCGCTCCTGTTGGTCGTAGCGTGATGTTTTATAGCCTATAGCCTTCCTCGATAAATGGGCTATCCAACAAAGAAAAGTGAAAGAATTTCAATTCGGATCACTAGTTCCTGAGACTCAACTCTTCAGCTCTATAATATTAAGTATAGATTTTAGTGATTTGTTCCTGTTTCCAACAAATGCTCAGCGATAGCAGCAGCATCTTCTCGTTTTTTTACAGTTGCAATATGTTCCTTGAACCTGTCTGCGATTGTCCTTTTGCTCTGTCTTATAAAGGGACTATCGCAACTGCAATTCACATTGCACACGCCAGGTGTTTGGAGCGGAATAACATCTTATACCGTTCGTAAAAGTTTCGAAACCTTGGAGTGCGGACTATATACAGTCTTAATGGATTACAGACTTCAATACTTTTTCTATTTTGTTCGCAACTCCTTCAAGCTTTTATGGCGTACATTCATAAAAGCTGGCATTTTTTCCAAATATACCTATGGTTTCCTGTTCCTCCTTGGACGTTGAAAGTTACGCTTGTATCCATTGCTTCTTAGTACCGTAGTACTTTTTAGAATATGTGCAAGTACACTCTCCAAACTTACACTCTGTGTTTCATTTTTCAGCGAAAAACAATAATATACGAACAATAAAATCTGTCTGAAGTAAACAAAATTCATTAAAAGTTGAGCTATAAACCCAGTAATATATTGCAGCTTTCCAATACTACCATCACAAAGCTCGCGACGAAATAAATTCGTACTAAGTGAAACTTATACGCGTTTAGTGTAAATTCTATCCTCAATTGAACCGTAACTTGCAGACTTATCGATTGCAGACCGTATTTAGGCCTGATGTACATTGAGCACACTCTTATACTTATCTTTATTAGTGTATAAGACAAGGCTTGAGAATAGACCTCTTCGTGTTTGTTGTAATGCTTAATCTAATTTAACACATTCGAACGAATTGAATAAATATATCCAGAGGTATTCATTCGGTCAATGGATTCGAAAATCGAACTTGTGCTTATTATGAAAATAAGGAAATAATAGCGAGGGTAGTTTCCGAAACCAGCGCTTTACGGAGGCGACGCTGTGCTGGGCCAGTCTACCCGGTACCACGGCCGTTGCAATACAGTCGAAACGTCGGGCAATAAACAAGGTATTTTACCTTAAATTATTCACGCGATTAATACCCCTAGCATATATAATTTAGGAAATGTTGAAATGCATTTCTTTTTAGGGCAGAGGGTATTTAGAAAAGGATGAAAAAGTGAGAAGAAATTAATTGGTCGATTGATTTGCCTTTCGTATTTTGTATAATAAATAGCATGTAACGAAAATTGATAGGTACATATATGTAAAGGATTTTTTTAAATGTAATTCTCAGTCACATACTGACTACTTGCATTTACAGTACACTTAATGGGACATTCTCTTTTTTTCTAGGCAATTAAAGGCGCAGTATTTACGTTTTTTTGTTCTGGTTCTTGTTCTTGGTATTTACTAAAATCAGTAGATTTTACAAAAAATTAGCTTACGATTTCTCGTAAACAAAGTCTAAATATACGTTTGAAAGGCGAGCGATAGGAACCTGTCCAACAACGATGAGCGTTGGCTAAAGAGCACGACGTGTTGGCTTCAGCCGTCAAAAAAATACAAAGAATGTTCGATTACGTGTACATCTCGCAAGCGTAAATTAGGCTTTTAGGTTTAAAGAAGATCTTTCAGAAGTTGCAAGTTTGTACAAAAATCATAATTTTTTGCACCCTAAATCTGAGAGTAAGATGAGAGTTCGCTTCTATTTGTATGCCAAATGAAGACGTTCCTTTGTTCTCCATGACCTACATATCCGGATTGTTTTGCATACAGGTAATTCCGATATTTTATTGTATGGTTAGTTTAGATTTAGTATTCTGTTTACGGTTCTGAAAAATGATAAGCTTATTTGTATTCACTCGTATACATATTTTTTTAAATACGTACAATTTGATTGAAATAATGGGTAATAGAAGAGAGTATAATGTTATTTATTTATTAGGCACACCAACAACATAATTACATACATAACTTATGTATATATATTTGAAGCGGCGGAAGCTTAATTGCTTAGGCATTGGACCCGCAATCGTGAGGTAGCAAGTTCGAATCCTATCCATTATACTACCGACCTGAACTCCTGAAACCCACTCCTAATACAAGCCTTTGAGCTTGGCATGAGGGGTTAACATGATTGCTAGTAATGTGGGACGTAATCCCACCTTTAAAAAATCTTATATTATCTTTAATGAAACTAAAATACATTATACACGTTTACTTTAAATACAGGGTCCCGATTTACGGCCGGTTTCAACAATCTAACTATCGATGGATTTGACTACTAGAGTATAATTTGACATAAGCTCCATACATAATATGTCAAAATTCTACCTCTAGTAGCCAAATCCATCGATAGGTAGATTATTGAGACCGGCCGTTAGTCAGTCGAATCCTTGCAGTTTCAACTGACTGGGTGATCAGACCATGACACTGAACCGAAATATTTGAAAAACAAAACGTAGGTATCCTATTTTTTTAATAAAAATGTTGACTGCCTGAGTAGCGCAGTGGGAGTGTGTACACACACCGCGCTACTGAAGCAGATTAATCACTCCGCGATAGTTTACTGGTATTGATATGGGTTTGAGTCTTTTGTCGGCCTTGCTAAATGCTTCTTTTTTTTAAAGCTGTACTTTTTTTTTCTAACAATTTGGTTCAGCATCATAGTCACCCCGTCAGTTGAAACCTTGCCCCTGCAGGTTTCAACTGACTAAATTGGCACCCTGTATATAACAAGTTTAAAATGTACCTATTTTTATTGCACATATTTTATTTCTTATTGAAATTCAACATCATTCGTAACTTGACTATGGGCGAAAAGTATTTTTCTTTAATTATTTTTAAATTAGAAACAAAGTAAATTAATACAAACGTACACACATCATGCTTAACTTAGTTTACAATGGTCTGTTTTTGTGATTTAAAATTGAATTCCATGAATGAGATCCATGTATGCGACGCTCAAACAACAGGTACGATTGAAGTTTACCTTCTACACTCTCAGTATTGTTGGTCAACTATGTGAATAAGTGAAAGTATAAAACATTATTTACGTCACTCAAACACTTGGACAACATTTCCTTACATTTTCATGAATTCGAATAGAAAATTCACAGTAAAATTTGAGTTCATTTATTTCAAATATACAAACAGTTGGTGTCCATCTCGTGCTAAGGTTCCATATTTTATACCACTCACCCGTCAAGTAAAGAAAACTGCGTTCCGTGTTTTACTGTAAAAATTGTGAGTTTGAAATGTGTCTCTTATTCCCGTGTGAAACAAACCAACTTAAAGTAGATACAGTTTTTAATTCACGTTTTAGTTAATTGTTCAAAAATAATTGCTGAATGCCAACATTGTTGTACTGAAATAGCTGGATCTAGACTCTGTACCAAATTTACAGCTTATAGGTGGATTCTAAAAGCTGTGGAATATGGCACAGAAAAATAAAATATTGAAAGCCAAGTTAACATAGCTAGAGATAAATTAATAGGTAATAGTTCGTGGTGCATGCTCTGAAACGGACGAACAATGTCAAAGACACATAAGATTTCCATTAAAAATAAAATAAATAAATAAGTAGTATTGATTAAAACTCAACTTTACATATTTAAGAAAGAGGCATAATAATATTATAATAATAATAAAATTTATTCATAAAAGTATAGGTACAATAGCTTATCTTAGGTACACTTATAAATAATAAACGGCACAATTGGATATTTGCCTGAACTAGGTTGAAACCTGTGTTTCAGGCGAGAAAGTAAAAAAGTATTTAAAATAAATACTTTCTGAAACTAAAACTAATCTTAACTAAAAATAAGAACTGTTATCATATTTATAAAACAAGGATAAATAATTAACTTATATTATGCTAATTACAAAATTAGTGAGAAAATTGGGCCCTTATTAATTTTATTACATTTCGCCAAGGTACTGTTGGACAGACCCCATCCATTGCTGTATTTCCGGTGTTGTAATAACTTCCATTTTCTCACTTTTGGGCATTGACGGTGCAGGGGAGCCGCTTCGTGTTGGACTACCATCCATTTTTGAGGCAAATAACACTATCAATTGTTCATAATTAAACTAATTTCGTATAACACACAGTCGGTAAACTAGATCACTATTTATGCAATTGTTACTTTATTAATTATGCGCAAGTCTACATGAGTCGACGATACTACTAAAGATCCGTGATAATACTGATCTCCTATCTATATAGGTGCCGTATCTAATAATTATTATTATATGAAAACATAGAATGAGATCCATACAATAGTTTTTAATTTATTAGAGTGGAAAACGTAGAAAAATCTAATTCATCGATGGCTGAAAGTAACGCTAAGAAGAAATAAATTCATCCAATGGAACAAGAAGTAAATCCATTGATGGATTAGAATGGAACATGAAGTAGAAATAAATATATTAATATGTTTGTTTAGTGGATTAAAGTGGAATGCAGGCCTTGAGGAGCAATACACTGTCAGAACGAAATAAGAAATAATAACTACAGAAAATACAGCTTATCAATATATTTCATCTGTAAATATAGTAATATAAAAATAATCTACTGTAAAATGAAAGCAAACTTCGACGAACAAAACAATAAATTTTACACTATCAACCGCATCGGTCGAGAAGTACAATAAATTTTCAACTCAAACCAATTCCAGATAAGGTGCAAAATTATTTGCCATATTTTTTCTATAATATCGACTACCTGATTGGAAACACTTTTCCTTTGGGAATGAACTCAATGCTGAATGTATCAACTATGAATCATTTTCTCATTAAATATTTTCATGCAATCATTTTGATTCCTTTGTCTATTATGTAAATGTACAAACCAGTACAATAAACTGAAAAGGATGAAATAGTAATAAAATACTTTGTTCTCTGATAAACATTTTAAAATATTTACACAAGTAACAACAAGTTTCCAGCCCTTCGACGAACGTCTCAAAGTACACTCAAAGTTTTAACAACAATTTGTTTATCACACAAAGTGGTGTCTCATGTTAGAATCGAACTTATAACTTCTTGTATAGGAGTCGCGTCTACTTCCAATACGCCACCGAAGCAGCCAAAATGAAGCTCGCTAAAAGATAGATAAGAGACCTATAAATAAATTGATCATAAAATGCATACGAAACATCGTCAAAATTTGTGAGACTTCTTAAAACATATCTTTAATTCTATCTTGTCACGTATGTATGTAAGCAGTTTTGTGTGAAACTTAATCTAAAACGTATTGAACATTCTATTTGTCTATATTGTTTGTCTGCAACGATATTCAATGCATTGGATACTTGAGTAGCGATAGCTGCTTTAAGTGGTTGTTTTGTGAAATTGGATATACTTGCAGAATAACCTTTTATATAAAAGTGATGTGTCCGATGTTTACTAATACTCATATAGTTCGTGTCGTTAACAGTATGTATAGATGAATATATGGTAACTTAAGCGATGATTTATGTGCTTTAAAAGTTTGTAAATTTGACTAGGCCTGATTTCTTCGAACTACAGACCACGCACAATTAGCTTGCAAAATAGCCTAGGTAAGTTTTATTATACTATGTCTACTGAATGAGTGCCATCAAAGAGTTAAAAGAGTGTTTCTTTCATCATCAAATGAACCCTACGCTTATATAATACCTTTTAAGTTTCTTAATCTCCGGAGTACTGCCTCAATCATTACTTAAAGTTGACTTATTTTTGTAGTAAGAATTGTTGCATTGGAATCGTATTATTATTATATTGGATTCCTTTTTTATGCGTTTATTAAAGCAGACTATGAGTAATTAACAAAAGATTAAGCAACTAAAATTGAATTAAAACTCAGAATTGACGTCTTGAAGAAACATAGCTCTTACAAAAATCTGAAATGAAATAATCAACTCAGGAACCATTCTTTTGAATGTCGACAGTAGAATTCCGATGGTAATTTTAAAGGGTACTGTCTATAGATTGGTGAATTTCGAACGTGTCTGAAAGGGAGGAAAAGGGAGAAAAATCTCCAAGATCTTCGGATGATACTCCAAATACGTGAGGAATTGCTATTAGGGAGAAATGTTCTTATAAGGGCGTACGAAGTATTTCTGTCGGCGCGAACGATTAATTACGGTTTATTAACGCATAAGAGTTTTCATGGTAAAGTGAGAGAATAAATGCTTAACTCGTATGATGACATTAAAGAATATTGAAAATAATGATGTGAAATCTGGCTGAAGATTCCTTATTTTAAGTGAATTAACTTTCTGTTTTTTAGTAATTATTAAAATACATTTAATAGTCGTAGATAGCCCCGGTGAAAGAATCATAATGAATTAAATGATAAGGCAGAAATATAAAATCGAATAAAAAGAGATCTTATATACCTTTAAATTAATACCTATATTAAATATATAATATATATAAATGAATCCCTATTGGCCTTGGTTACGAGATAACTAGAGAACAACTTTGGCGATTCCAATTATTCTTTTTTTTAGTTTTCTAATACTCTGTGGAAGGTTCTTACGTAAAAAAAACAACGGATTGTACTCCGGGAGTGCCGGCAGAAGTAAAAACTTAAAGAATATATACCTGTAACATACTGATAAAATTTGAATAATATTTTTCAATCTTAGTGGCATATTATTAAAAAAATGGAAAAATAAAATATAGTTACTCAGACTCGAACTGGTTTCTGGCCCGCTCGATTTTCCACCTGAGGTATATTATCATTGTAGATGGTAGCGAAATTTACCTTCGTATTCTAATGATATTGTACCAGTTTTTTATTGCTCTCCCTCCGTCTTATGAATTATCGATCAGGTCACGTGTCCTGATGCGGGTTTAAACTTTTTTTTAAAAGGGTAAACGTTTTTAAAATACCTATCTAACGATTTCCCACACGGTGGGGTAGGTGAGAAAAATAAATCACATCCCCCCTTGACATATAGGTACCTTACAAAAAAATGATTTTCAAGATTTTATTCTTTTACTTTGTCGGCGTAAGTAATATGTCTATCGATGCAAAATTATAGCCTTTTGGCACTAACAGTTTCTGAACAAAGCTGCAGACGGACGGATGGACGGACATGGCGAAATTTTAAGGGACTTCGTTTTGCCATTTTGGCTACGGAACCCTAAAAATGACGAAAAAACGAAAAACGAGGCGGTATGAAGTTCGCTGCGCAGCTAGTTTCAAAATGTGTGCAGATTCATATTAACTGCACTTTTGAGGTAAATTTTAATTAATATTTTGTTTTATCTTTTGCACGATTCTTTTCACTGTCTGCTACTTTCTATCTACCAAAGCTACCTATTAGTTTTAATAACAATTACAAAGCGTGTTGAGAAGCTGTCAGACAAAAGAAAACTTTTTTAATTTTGGTATGATATTATCGTCTTGCTTGCTTTATTTATTTCAGCCCTGTTTTACGTTCTTTAAACTTGGCTTTTGTTTGTCATCTACATTTTAATGAATGTTATCAAGCGGGTTGAAATTAAAAATATATTTATCATTCTTACAACTACTAAATACCTCCCCTTTATTCAAAGCAGCTTATCTTTCTTATTTTAAAATATAATTAATAAGATACTGTTCATGATTCAAGTAATCGTCTCCAATAAAATATTTTTTAAACAAAACCTTTTTAGAAGGTGAAATATCGAAGTTTTCCAAGACTGTCTAAATGCCCCAAGCGCTTGGCTTATTTTATTTATTTAAGAAGCGCTGCCATTCATAATACGTCACGGGGCACAACGTACTAATGTGTCGAGAAAAAGGGATCCTTCAATGATAAATGGTGAGAAAACAAATTCTTTGAAGAAGGCAAAAGACAAAAACATCGCAGACAATAAGAATTCGGTTTACGATACAATTTACTTTTATGTAAATTTACCTTACAATTTTGTTTACATCACGGATTGTTGATGTTGCGTTTTTGAATGATGTGTAACTTTTTTATCTTCAATACAGAAAAAACTTCGGCTTCGACGTTTTGGCAGCCTACAATAAATACGATTATAATATTTTTAAAATGACTTTTTATTTTGCATTTTTTTGCATTAGGCGATATAATTAACTAAGTGACCCGCGCAACTTCGTCTGCGTAAATTTTGCCGTCTTTGCATCACTTTTCATTGCCGCTCCGTTTCTATTGATTGGAGCGTGATGTTATATTATTATAGCCTATAGCCTTCCTTGATAAATGGGCCATCCAGCACTAAAATATTTTTTAATTCGGACCAACTCTTCAGCTTTATAATATTAGTATAGTTAGATTACATTTCTTCAAAATAGACTCACCATTTAACATGAAATATTTTTAAATAAGTAATATTATCTAAAAGATAAAGACATTAGAAAAAATAATAAATCCATGAATATGAAAGCTATGCTTCAAACAGATTTTCTGTTCTTTTTTAACATAACTATTAACTTCCATAAGAGAGTGTGATATAAGAAATGTTAATAAAGAATTGCCAAAATCTCTTACGGCTGATCTTAATATTCTATCTTTCGATGGATTTGGCTACTAAAGGTATATATTTGACATAATATGTCAAAATGCTACCTGTAGTAGCCTAATCCATTGATAGATAGATTACTAAGACCGGCCGTTACTGATATTTCCTAATATCCTTTCAAAAAATTAACTACTTGACAAAACAAAATCCTGTGATAATCATCGAGATAATATGTACTAGCGTAGTAACTCAATGTGAATAATTTAAATCAACTTAACCCACATGGGCTTGATTAGTGATCACTCAGTTTCTCCTTTTACAAACAAGAACTTCAATATTTACGGTATGATTATGAAACCGTATATTCCCTTTACGCTTGAACTGTTTTTGTTCGCCAAAACAACACAACTTTGTCTAAACAAATCTCATGTTACATGTTCGAGGGTTGTACTTTTAATAATGTGTTCGGGAAATTTCAACTCGATCCGATTAGTGGTAGGAGTACAACCAACACATAGAACCGCTTTTACGCTTTTAGTCCACGTATTGTATAGACGAGCATTATTAACTGTTATTATTGGGAGTTTCCTTTCTTTTGTTTGTATTCTTTCTTTTGTTTATTTCTTCCTTGTCTTTCTTTTATTGATCTTTTTCTTTTACTTCGATCACTTATTTATTCCTATGTACAATAGATACTCTGAAAAAATAATTTAGAATCGTTGCAGAAAAATGAACTCTCATGTGTAGTTATTAAGCTTATAATAGGGTGTATGAGCGCGAATATAATTTTTCTGCATGCAAGCTAGATTGCTTATTATTGCGTTGTCACGAGAGGTGTTATTTATTTAAATATCTTTATGAAGAGAGCGTTCTGTATTCACGTAGTTTGGCTCTGTGTCAGTTTATTTTAAACTCTATGAAGCTGATTTTAGAGTTTAATATTTATTGAGGAATTTGTACTGCTGGCTTAATTTTTTTAATTATTTTTATTTTGATACTACAGGCAATTAGCTATGTGTGCCTTATCATTATGATAACTTACGTAAATTTAGATTTAACAGGGTATGGTATATTTACCTCGTGTCTCTTCTACTAACGTAAAAAACTACACACAAACGAGTGTTAGGTCTAAGCCATAGCCCGTCTTGGTTGGTACAACAGTGTCAATCATTCTTCCGTGAAATAGTAATGTTAACACAACACTGTATTTCGGCTGAAGGCCAGTGTAGCAAGTGAAACAGTAGCAACTGGGACCATAGGGTATTACACCCTTTTTTTGAAAAGTGTCTCAATTAAATTCTATAGTGGTTATTAGCCACTAAAAAAACACAACATTTTTATTCAATTGATATGTGTCATATAAATGCATTTAAATTTTACATTTTCAAATTTCCCGCGTGATTTGACGAAAACGCTGGACGCAGTGGACGCTATATACAAATGTGCTGACGTTTTGTATGACAATCACGCCGATCAGTTCACAGTTGACACTTTGTAGTTTACACAGAAGTATGACGTAGTAACATGGCGGTTACTATTTCTTGGTGTTATAAAACAGGAAAACTGTTTTTTTTTTATAGGCATTTCTTGCCAATTACTTTACAAATACATTAATTGCATTTTTGAAAGATAGAAAATTTACTGATGGGCTGACTAGATGGCGCTGCGAGGGCCCAATCTCGCGAGCATCAAGGGATGGAAATATTTGAGATCTAGTAACATAGTCCAGATAAGTGGTTCGCTTCTGGCCCCGGTTTGGCTACGGAAGTCTTGGGTTGGATTCCTAAGTCTGGATTTCAAATTTTTCTATCTTTCAAAAATGCAATTATTGTATTTGAAAAGGAAAACTGAAAACTTTGAATTGAATATTAAGACTTATTTAGAGTTATTTTATGAACGAAAACTAATATTTTTGGGCTGCTTTTTACTTAATCTATCTCAATGATATTTATCTTTTTTTTCGCACATAGAGTAAAATACTCTTTTGATGTACTAATAGTCTCTAATGAAGAGGTGACATTCAGATATTTGCCAAACACAGATTTGAATGGCACTTATACTTTTAAACTTACTATCAGGCGCATAACCTGGAGGCCAATTCACGTATTTTAATCGGCCCCCCTGTTCGTGTTTTCACTTCGATGTATAAAAAAAACTTACAAATTTTGCAAGATCTTTAGTGAATATGTAGCTAAACTTGCATCACTGCTCCTTGCATATGCTATCTAATTTTAATGTATATATGCCAATAGCCATTTCTGTGCCTGATTGATTATTAGTTTACTGGCATGCAACTAGCATGACGCTACATGTCTGTTTTACTGGCATGCTTCTTGTATCTTTTCTTTTTTGGTAGCTTCACATGTTCACATTCAAAGCGACATTCAACGGGTAGGAATATGAGCGCGTGTGTGTGTCAGGCTGCTTGTCAAGCTACGTCTAAACACACACAAACTATACTAAAATAAAACAAACCAGATATAACAAATCTACGAATAAGACTAAACAGCTAAACTTTCATGAAAAAATATATAGGTATATTACGGGTCTTAATCGCGTGAATAATTTAAGGTAAAATACTTGTGACCACGGCCGTTGTACGGTCGAAACGTCGGGCGATAAACAAGGTATTTTACCTTAAATTATTCACGCGATTAAGGAAAGTTTATCAAAATTTATATCTAAACTATCATTCAAAGATAAATATTTACTCAAAAGCAAAGTTTTAAACTTTTTTAGCAACCATCTTTAAAAATAATTTAAGCAAAACCGTCGTGCAACGGTTCGTGATAAATATCGCTTAAGTAGCTATCGGTTAAACAGATTGAGCCAATCTCTGGAAACTATTGCCTACACGAGCTTCCAATCTCACACTTTCAGCCAACCTAAATGGTAGTTTAAGCGTAAGCTTGTATATTTAGGTACAGGAATTTAAATGAACGGCGACATTAATCAAGAAGTCGATGAATATGAATACTTTATAGATGAATTTGTGGAGCTTGTTATAAGCTGCTGCCTCTGTGGCGTGGTGGGAGTGTGTCCGACTGCTATAAAAGAGGTCGTGGGTTCGATTCCCATCGGACAGCACTTTGTGTGATCCACAAGTTGTTGTTCCGAGTCTAGGTGTAGGTACTTTGTGTCCGTGACTTGTATGTTTGTAAAGTCCCCCGCGACACAGAGCTTGTATCCTACTGTGGGTGTAGTTTAAAAAAAAAACATTTCTAATGTAAATTCGTAATTAGTCTGTAAGGCTTCCCGAAAACAAATAAATTAGTAGTATGAATAATAATAATTTGAAAGGGTAGCGATATTAATATCATGATGTTATAATTAATGCAGAGGTATTGTAACTTCGCCTATTTAAAAAAGTATAGGTAGTTTATTTTATTGATTAACCAAACAAATAAATACTTTGTAAGAAGTAGTCTAAGCTATGTAACGCTTTTACAAGGACAATGATACTGTTAGTAGTTACAAAGGTTCCGGTTAGCAACGGATATCTCAAGAGCCAAATATAAAATAGATAACTCGAAACGAAATCAAAACAAAAAAAAAACACATTCAAACAGATATATGGCTGAGAATATCGTAGATTTACAACATAGGTACTCCGTGATTTTGTAGTCGGTTAGCCTATGTTGTATATACCTAGTTTATAAAAAATATAAGTTTAAGAAAATAATATCATTTTTTTTTAATAAAAATTGAAGTTGATGTCGTTTGCGGTAAATAAATGAGCACTTATAGTAGCAAGTGGTAGGTATTACGATCGATGTCATTCTCAGTTTTCCGCCACCCAAAAGTGCCCCGCGGCCGCTTTTGGCAATTTAAGATGAATTTTTATAAAAAAAAATTACATGGAATTGTGTTTTTATGGACAAGGTTATTGATATGGGGTTTAACATTTTCGGCACCAAAACAAGTACAAAATCACGGTGTATACCTATACACCAGAGAAGAATAAAATAAATTCAGAGTAGCATTGGAATTTGACATTTGGTCGGCAAATCGGGCTACTAGAAACTCATAGCCAACTTATTTTTTTTGTAAATATTATTGGCGTCCGTGGTCTGGCTACGGTTCGGTGACCTTTTCGGAGAATCCGAGGGTTACGTCTGTGTAATTGTTGACGGAGTTATCATGTACCCGATGCCGGTGGGACAGTATTTCTTATATTTTTTTGGCGTTTTTTTATTCATATTTAAGAACGAAATTTATACGATAAAATATTAATAAAGAGAGTAATAATAATCATTTATTTTAGATTCATAATTTGATATTTGTTTGGCGATGGCGAGCTTATAAACTAGTGTTAGTCATAATTAATAAATAAACTAAGTGGAAGGTCCGGGTGGACAACCCGATGGTGTTGGGCACTCACTATACGACTGCGTGCAACCGTATCCAGCGAGCCAGCACCGGAGAGTCCCACACCGGTCCGACAGCACACTTAGGATGGCGTTGGGACTGTAGCACGTACGGTCATGATTGCAGCACACCGTTTGCGCATGATGGCCGCAAAGCCATCTGTGTCTGCCACCGCGACCATCGCGGAGGCGCTGCAAAGACGCGGCAGTCCTATCAGCACATGAAACGCATTTATTGTATTAAACGCGCAGATGAAGCAGTGAACCCACAGACTGCAGGTGTAAATGAACTGACAGTACGCCTTAAAAAGAGTTACTTTCACAGTCTCTGCACCGTGCAAACCTGCGAGCCAATATGTTGTAACGGACAGACAGAGCTCTGCGCTCCCTTTCATTATCTACATTGTCCTTTAGATTCTCGGTGACCCAGTGGCCCAAGTAGGTACTTGATTTTTTCGATAAAATAAAAAATGATATCAGTAAATGCCTAAAGGTACAAAAGTAAAACTGAAACAGATTTAGATTATTTACATGTTTTAAGTTCAAAGACACGATGAAACTCCGATCCTTAAAAATCCTTTCTACAAAAGACCACGAGATGCGTTGCAAACGATGCAATCACTCATTTGAATAAAAAAGCCTACCATACAAACTGCATTTATCTGAAGCGGGAAACTGTCTATGCAAGTGATATTTAAACATGCGTTAGTCTGAGTTTTAAGCGTTTTAATCTCTCTTTGATATCGTTCACAGTTGCAGTCGCATAGGTCGGCTAAGCTGTGTGTAGATTATAAAGGTTCATTTCCGTGCAACGCGGCCGATCGCGAGTCGCGCGCGGCTTACGACAAGCGTCTGACGCGCGCGGCCGATGCGACAATATTCACAGTGCGCGCGCCGCTTACGACAGTCGTCGGCCGCGCGCGACTGTCGCTTACCTCGGAAACGGCACACTACATTCTTATACTCTGACTATTGTCGCATCGGCCGCGCGCGACAGACGCTTGTCGTAAGCCGCGCGCGACTCGCGATCGGCCGCGATGCACGGAAATGAACCTTTACTGTCTGTACGTGCGTGTCTATACAGAGTGTAACAGAAAGGTGTGGTCATATTTCAGCAGCGGATAGGATATGTTATCAGTATTGCACGTACCATGGTGCCATAGCTGGTTGCATGAATACTACATAGTTATAGCATATTCTTTTTGTCAGAATTCTGTAGTGAAAGGCGTATGATGGCATAAGAATTATATCTCCTACCTAGAAAATTTGATTGGATTATTATGGCTTAACTTTTTAAGTCATACTTTTTTAATAGTTTTTTCATTCATAAATATACGAATGTAAAAATAATAAATATTTTTTTAGGGTACTCCGATTTTGATAAAACTAGGTATGTGCTCATATTCAAGGGATAGTATGTGCCCATGATACTGATCATGGGCACATACTATCCCTTCAATATGACCACACCTTTTTGTTACACCCTGTATATCTAATACTTTTTTCCTTTGTCTAGGCATTATCAATTCACTGCATTACATATAATGTTCGTAATCGGTCACTGCGGCCAATCTTATTAGAGACTAGCCAACTACGTTTTTAGGGTTCCGTAGCCAAAATGGCAAAACGGAATCCCTACAGTTTCGCTATGTCCGTCCGTCCATCCGCAGCTTAGCTCAGAGACTGTAAGTATGTAGGTACAAGAAGGCTGGAATTTTACATGGATACACATATTATGTAATTATATAATTCGGTGTACAGCGTTTCGTTACATTTCTATACTATGGTTGACAAAATGTTTCTTTAAGATCTTTATTTAAATTTAAATGTTTAATTGTGTAAAGAATATATTTAAATATGTATAAAAATGTTTGTTATGTAATTCTAAATTAGATTTTGATTTTGTTTACGTTTTGTATATTTTAGTTGTTAAGATTGCATTGCTGCATATGTGACAGGGGCAGCAGAAACAAAGGGCCTACGAGAATACCAGCCTTGCAGTTTTCGGACTCCAACAATAGCTGACGTAGGTCCTATCTGTCCGGTACAAAATTACTTTAATATACTTTGTTTATTTGTTGTTCAGGATATTGTGACAAATAAAAATTATTTTCTTTCTTTTTCTTTCTTTATTACTTACGCCTTCAAAGTAAAAATTTTAAGGGGACCTTCTTTATATTTTCTCACCTACCCCATCGTGAAGGGTATCATAAGATAGGTATTTTAAAAACGTTTAATGGTTGTAAAGACTATTTTTAGATTTAGGGGTCCTTTAATATAATAGGGATATTTTAAAATTAAAGAAAATTTGGCAAAGATTTGACTATAACAAAAACTTTTAATTAATGTTGCACATATGGGGACATATGTATAGCTAAGTCCATATTATCAAAATGCCCATAAATTAACCTACCTGTTCATAATATTTAACTTTATTGGATTTAATGTAGTACAACCGACATTTAAAAGCTTTTTAATCATCTACGAATTACTAAACTGAACCACTTAGCTATAAATTCAAAAAATATTTTTTGGAACAGAATCGTAACAGATGTGAGCAATAATATTCATACTTAATATGAAAGAACTATATCACAATACACCGAGAGTACAGTAGGTTACTTTCATTTAACGCAAACTCGAGCTACGCACATAGCCATCGCTCACGGAAATGAAATCATAGGCCCGAACCACACGGCGCGCATAATTCGCCGCAGAGGCCTTCACACTGGCGGTGCCGCAGCAGTGTTGGATGGCTTGTGTTAGGAGTGGGTTTACGTCGGTAGTATAATAGGTAGGATTAAAACCTGCAACCTCACCTGCTACCACTGCTTGTCTGTTAATAAAATACAACCTTCCTTCTGCCGTGCAAACAACTGCGGTGCTGCTCCGCTTACACACCTCCCCGCCTCGTCTTGGTCCCGAGTGCGAGCGGCAGGGTACCACGTGGCGCCACGCCGCAGGACACCCCAGCAGCACCGCTCAGGCCTCGCGCCGTCGCCGTACCGTTCCGTGTGGATCGGCGGTTTGTAATTCCGTGTCCTTACGATATCCGTACAGAGCCCCTACATAAGTAGTAGAAACGCTAAACGAATAGAATGACGCTGTTGCGCGTGCAATACCGCAAATATGACATGTACAGATTTGCGCGCATTTTACTGTCTAATAGAAAACGCTCTTGACGCATGTACCCACACACATAGCACAGCATGCCTTTCGAACAAAGTGCAGTGATCTGAGGGTCTTCGATTTTATGTCCCTAAACGCATATGTATGCGTCGCTCGAGTTAAGTACCTACAAAGATTGCCTTCTGCACTCTCAATATTTTGTGGCGCTTCCATCGTAGCTGCAAAGAGGTTTTTCCAAAAGCCACATACGCATTATTATATCTCGAAAATGCTCGCATTTTCTTGAATTTACCTCCACTTTTTAGTTAACTTACCGCGGGTTTAAAGCTTTATATTGGTATTTGAAAAGTCTAGTTGGCATTAGGAGCTTTGTACTGAGACGCTGCTGCTTCGAAATTGAGGAAAATCTTTTATCTGTTTTAAAATTGTAAAGCCGTGTCTGTGCATTAAAGATAAACAGTACGATTTGAAATATACTAATAACCTCGCGCTCCTGGTTTCTTTACATAACACTAAATAACTTTGTAACCCATAACCACCTATCACTTGTTTTTGGAGTTAAGACCTTAAGGACCTACAGACTATTGTAGGTACTGGAGTAAAATCGTTGTTTATTGTGAAGTTTAGGTCCTAAACCTGACTAAGAAACATCGATTTTACTCCGGGTTCTCACATGGTAGATGGTTGTGTGACAAAAGTAGGTGGGAGGTGGTGGTGAAGGAGATAAAGGAATCTATTCCGCAAGGGAGACCCTCCGGCCATGGACCTACAAGACTTAACAACATGTGATGATTTAGTCGGTTCGAATCCGATGTATCCACCTGTAGTGACCTCGACGAGTTGAGATGCGTGGGGATTTTAACACACGTAATAAAAATAAAGGTGAAGGGTTTATTTGTATATCTTATTTATAACTAGCTGTCCCGCGCAACTTCGTCTGCGTAAATTTTCCCCTTTTTTATAATCCTATGTTACTTCTAATACCTCCAAGAATATGTGTACAAAGTTTCATGATGATCGGTTGAGTAGTTTTCGCATGAAAGCGTAACAAACCAACTTACATTCACATTTATATAATAAGTAAGTATATTACGAAGTTATTTGGTGTGTATAAAGAAGTCAAGAGCGGGAGGTTCTTAGAATATAAAAAAACACCCTGTATATTTACAATTGTAAAGTGTATTATATTATAAAGTTATGTATGTTTATTGTTCTTTCACGTAATGCGATTATTCAATTTTAATTTGCAATTTATGTTTCCCATAACTATCGACGGTACAAAATTAAAAATATCTTCAAAGTCCTGTCCGTTAAAAGCAACCTTGGCCTGCAATCGCCCCTCAATAGAATTGTCCATTAATATAATACGCTAGCAACACTTATACCCGATCTGGATGTATTTTACGATAATTTCCGCAGTTTTAAAAATAAAATAATAAAGTCACATCTTAAGATTTTGTCCTAATCGATAATCACACACCTATTCTTAATCAATCCATTGTTTCTCGTATTTTAATCATAGTTTAAGTTAATTTTAGATATACTAACAATACAGCTGATTTGTAATTGAGTGCTATTTACGCCGTTATTGTCATGTACATCAGGAATAATACCAACTTTAATTTAATATTAATAAGGTTTAATGTATGTGATGTGGCTGTACTTGAATAAATAAATAAATGCGAGGTTAAGCAACGTTACCACTGTCTGTCCATCCATAGATGTGTGACCGTTTTCGAAAATTGTTAAACTCCTCCGTGCCTCAGAAAACACCTTAAGCCGTTGGTGCTGCGCCTAATCTCCCTCCTATAGTGTGGGATTTTCGTCCCACCGGGCAATGACAGTGAGGGAATAGAGAGTGCACCTGTGTCTGCGCATACACTTGTTCACTATAATATCACCTGCGTAGTTGGCTAGTTTAGGTAAGGAGACCATTATAGTTTATACAGTACGTAGGTTATTAAAAAGAACCGTATTAGGAAAAATGAGTTGTTGTATAATTACACCCAGACTCGAAACAAATCTTTCATGGATTACACAACGTTTTATTCCTCGTGGGAATCGAATGAATGACCGCAGCTATTGTAACTACGCCTACTGCGCTACCGAGGCAGTACCACAAGTTGTTTTTTTTTTTAAGTTTTTGTTTGGGATCGATGCAAATCTCTGTTCTATTCACAGAGTTTATCACTCCGTACTATTTGCTGTTTTAAAGATAATAGGTACCTAATTTATTTATTTATTGGTTTACTTACAATTGTTACACTTATTGAAATACCTACACTTACACTTAGTCTAGTGTACAATATTAATTAGTAAACACAACATTCACAATGAAACTAATTGATCAATGTAGGAACATTAACAAACAGAATAGCAGTTTTAGTTATATTAAGTATTCTGTAGTATATAATAAAAAAATAACGAAATTAAATAATAATAGTCTTACTTAAACACTACTGCATGTTTCATTAAAATTCAATAAATATAATGGTAGATAAAGTTTGATTTTAGTTTATTACCCGTTACAGCATGTGTGCCGTTAATAAACTTTCGCAATTTGTACACATTATGAAACGGGTACGGGTCTTAATCGCGTGAATAAAGCGCAAGGTAAAATACCTTGTTTATTGCCCGACGTTTCGACCGTTTTACAACGGCCGTGGCAGTGGCGGTCGAAACGTCGGGCGACAAAGAAGGTATTTTACCTTAAATTATTTACGTGATTATTAAGACCCGTAATATATATATATTCATAATGTGTGTGCATACGTTCTTTCATCTCCAGGTATCGGAGATATGCGTAGCCTAGGGTACGAAGGACCATAACCATCACAAAAACCGTTTTCTCTAAGCACATGTAGAATAGTCATATAAACCAGAATCACGCAAGCGGAACCGCAGGCATAAACTAGCGTGGTTACTATTTTTTAAATGAAAGCTTTGTCAGCCATCGTTTTTAGTGTAATCATATTTTTGTTATTTTTGTTGGATGCATCTGTTGTAGCGTAAATATTGATGTTATTATAGAAAGTGGTATTGTGTGTACACTGTAAATATATTTGGAAACTAATATTTTATAAGCTTTTAACTTTAAAGCTTGTTTCGTGGACGTTGTTTGTATTTGATATTGACATTTATATTGAAGTAAATCTTGCAGTAGAAAATCGTGATGTTATTAATAAATGATCAGCTCTGGATAGTTTTTGATCAGATCAGAGATTTAATAATAATAATACGCTTTATTGTACACTAAAAATACAAGAACAAGGTATAAGGTAGATATACATTGTATGACTTACATGTAGGTACAATGGGCGGCCTTATCGCTAATAGCGATCTCTTCCAGGCAACGTTTGGATGAATAGAAACAAATTATCTACAAGAAATAAATAGCGGTAGTGTACAGCATGAAATAATAATATAGTTAAATTATTACATTTAGGTATATACATATATTTAAGTATAACAATCTAAACTTTTCAAGAAATTAGAACAAAAACAATTAATAGATATTTATAGTTTTAAGTAGTCAGATAATGAGCCTTCAACATCCTTTTAAACGATACCAACGACTGAGCACGTCTAATAGGCAGAGGCAATGCATTCCAAAGTCTTGCTGCCTCAACTGTAAATGATTTGTCATAAAATCGTGTGGAATGCACTGGAATTTCCAATCTCAAATCCTCCGATGACCTCAGGGACCTCGAATGTGTGTCATGCAGGAACTTGAAACGTTCTTTGAGATACAAGGGAGTGAAAGGATTAAACAGAATACTGTACAGCAATGAAAGAATGTGAGTATTCCGACGAAGACGAATTGGGAGCCACTTGAGCTCGTTACGGAATTCTGAAACGTGATCATATTTGCGCAAGCCAAATATAAATCTAATACATACATTTTGGAGACGCTCAAGTCTGTCAAGTTGCTCCTCAGTGAGGTCGAGATAGCTGGCATCAGCATAGTCAAGTATAGGTAGAAGAAGAGACTGTGCCAGCGCAATTTTAGTGGTAATGGGGAGAAAGTTGCGGAGTCTTCGCAAAGACCCTGTAGATGCAAATAACTTACGGCTGACCTCTTGCAGTTGAGGACCCCAAGATAAGGTTTTGTCAATGAGAACGCCCAAGTTCTTTACCGTGTCGCTAATCGTTATATAGGTACCGTTGAGTGTAACTTGTGGCAATTGGTTAAAATCGATTCGCGAAATCATCCTCGGGCTACCAACTACGATAACCTGAGTCTTCGACGGATTAACCTTCAGACCATGGTGGTTGCTCCATTCACATATACGCTCCAAATCCGTGTTAATAATTGAAATGGCTAATGGCAGCTGTCGCAGTGGTGCTTGTGTGTAGATTTGAAGATCATCTGCATAAAGGTGGTAGGATGAAACTAATTGGTTAGAAATAGCATTTATAAAAATTGCGAAGAGAAGAGGAGAAAGAACGCCACCCTGCGGTACACCAACCGTTACATCGCACCAGGAAGAATAAGACTCTTCAATGCGTACCCGTTGTAGGCGACCAAACAGATAACTATGAAACCAGTCAATAACCGTTGGAGATATGTTGATAGAGCGTAGTATACCAAGTAGAATATTGAAATCAACAGAATTGAAGGCATTACTGAAATCAAGTAAGGAAAGGACTGTTAGATTTCCTTCTTCCATGCCTTGTCTAATATCATCAGTAACACCAACAAGAGCTGTAACAGTGCTGTGAGCAGAACGGAAACCGGACTGAAAGGAATTGAGGAGACAATTTCGAGATAGAAATGCACTAAGTTGGGAATGGATGAGTCGCTCAATTACTTTGGAAAGGAACGGTAGTATGGATATTGGTCGGTATTCTGAGAATGATGAAGGATTTGATTTTTTAGGAAGAGGAATAATTTGGGCATCTTTCCATATTCGTGGAAAGAAACCGCTGGTAATGGAAAAGTTCAAGATATTTGTTACGATAGGAAGAATCTGGTCAAGGATAGGCAAGATCATGTTACGGCTGATACAGTCGGTACCTACTGCATTAGATGTAATTGACACTACGCTCTTTCTAACATCACAATCAGTAAATTGATTTAGAACAAAAGGAGGATAGTTGGGTGATGGAAGTGATGAAAGATAATTCAATGTATTAGCTATAGTGGTCCCATCAAAATTGGACGAAGAACAGAAATGCATATTAAATGCGTTTAAGTCGATTGGTTCACGGATGGGGTCTTGTCTGGATTTTCCAACACCCAAGTTCTAAGAAATTTCCAAATTTTAGCGGGCTCTCCGTTCTCAACCGAGGTGTGGATATGTTGGCGTTGTGCATTTCTACACACCTTATTGCAGTGATTTCTTATAGCCACATATCTTTCTCGGTTAGTAGAAGTAGGTCTACACTTAAACTTAGATTTTGCTGCGATTTTCTTATCCAATATAACTTTAATCTCGTCAGTAAGCCATGGTGACGGTAAATGCTTAATTTTAATTTCGCGGATCGGAGCATGCACATCATACAACTTAATAAAGTTTGAATTAAAAATATCAACTTTATCATTGACACACACGGATCTGTACAAAGGATTCCAGTCAATATTACTGGCATCCTCTCGAAGTAAATCGATATTCATACCACTAAAATTACGCTGTTTAAGAATTTTAGGTTTGACCTTAGGCGGTCGAAGTTTATAGGAAAGGAAAATTAAATCATGATAGGAGAAGGCATCAGCCGAGCATTGGCCGTGCTTAGAGACAAGATCAGGTGAAGAAACGAAGATGAAATCAAGAAGCGAAGGAGTAGAATTGGGAAAATTATGAGTCGCATTTAGGGGGAGAATAGAAAGATTACAGGATTGTATAGTATTGTAAAGAGAGGAGGAACAAGAGTCGTTTTTTAGAAGACACGTGTTAAAATCGCCCATAATGACGATATGGCTGTAAAAAGGAGATAGATTTTCTAAGAGGCGTTCGAAAGAAGAGAAATAGTCGATACGCAATGAAGGGCAGTAAAAAACTCTGAGTAAAACTTTATTATGGTGAAGTTCAACTTCTACAAAAAGATGCTCGCCTGCATTTTGTGGAGGTGGCTGTGCTGATATATTTACGATGCGGAAAGGAATATGTGTGCGCAAGTACATTGCTACACCACCACCAGCACCGGCAGCGCGATCATTTCTAATTAAATGGTAGCCTGGTATAGAATAAGAGCTGGACGGAAGACATGGTTTTAACCATGACTCAGATATAAGAATTCCATGGATATTGTTGCAGTCAAAACTGGCCAGCATATCAGAGAAATGGGCGGGAATATGTACTCTGGGCGTTAATATGGACTACATTGAAGTTCCTAGGGACATCAGAGAACGTGGATTGGAGTGTTTCACCAAGAGGTGGGATACTGACAAAACTATCATTGGAGCTACGATGACAGTGTGAAAACTCACTTTCATTAGCAATATCCAACATAATAAATAAATAAGATTTATAATACAAATTAAATTAATAAATAAAAAAATAAAATAAACAATATATAAATATCCCTAAATAAATGTTTATAAATACGAATAAGAACGTGAAAAACTAAAATCAGTACTATCCACCCACCAGTTGAATGTTTTATGAAGAGAAAACTTATAAACACAAAAAAGTAAACAGATAATTAATAGTAATCCAACAATCAATCAGCAGGGTCCGGTACAAAAACTCAATCTAATTAAATGTGTCAAAAAGACTCGTATCCAAACCTTAACACACATTCATGTGTCAAATGAAACTGACATAAATGACTACAATTAATTTACGTCAAATGGTGACACAAGTTTGTTATTTTATTTAGCCAAAGTTTTCAAAGTTAATAAAAATGGATTGTGATAATTTAGTTAGCAAATGTGGAGGTAGAACACGATATACTTCGAAAGAAGGTGGAATTATAATATATTTTAAACTTATTACCCGGATCCTGTAATTGTGATACGCTTTATGCGAAAAACAACAAGTTTATAACTTTTTGGCGGCAGCAGCTCGACGTGGCCTTTGGGTGTTTTTGGGCGCTTCTGTCTGCTTCACATCCTCCAAGTTCGGAATGTTGTTGAGTTCCTGAAGAGAAGCTATACGATGACGTGACCCATTGGCACCAATGACATGGACAAAACCATCCCGCGTCCAGCACTTGTTGACTCCGTATTTTTCTCGCGCAGACATAAATGCTTCATGTCGGGGCTTAGTCAGGAATTCAGACAAAGTCACTCCTGAGCCCTTCAGCTTTGTCTTTGTGAACCAAATCTTGTCCCGCAAAGTAACATTTTGGAACTTGATGAGTATCGGCCTTGGTTTGTGTGTACTTGAAGGTCTCCCCATCCTGTGACATCGTTTGATATCAGAAACTGAGAAACTATCAATATTAAGGTGTTGCTTGACAGTATTGACGACAACCGTAGCCGTGTCCTCAGTCTTCTGCTCTTCTACACCATGAAGAAGGAGTATTTTGTGACGACCACGCATCTCAATGCTATCAATCTGTTGTGCTAGCTTCTCCATTTGGCGTTGAAGTAAATTTAAGGATTCCAATGCGAATGTCTTAAATGTATTGAAGTCTGGTGTTATGGTGTCTCCGTCAGTGAAAGTTGATGCATTTGTAGCCTTCTGCAATCTGGACTCAAAGTTAGTGATTCCTTCAAGAAACATTGTCCTTAAGCTGGCAAAAGATTCCTGCATGCTTTCCATGACTGTGTCAAGTGTTGTTGTCAAAGTAATAAGTTGTAGGAGATAACACTCTATCTGGTAGGTCTGGACTGCTTTTAATTAAGTTTCAATGTATACATAAAGTAAAAAAAGTACTTAAAACTATTTAAATTTAATTTTAAATTGGGAGCAAAATAATGTGCTACTTGCTATGCTTACTGGATTTCTAATGTAGATACTGCTTGTTTCATTACCCAGGCTCGGAATAACAATTTGTGGATCGTACAAAGTATTGTCCCGTATGGAAATCAAACCCACGACGTCTTTCGCATAATCATAATCATCGTTTATTAGATTTAGAGGTCTTAAATACTTATATTATCATAAAGTTGAAGAAAAAAAAAAAATGTCAATATAATAAAATCAATGAAATCTAAAATCTATAATAATATTAATAATCATATAACATTTGATGTCCTATTAATAAATAACATTATTAATTTAAATAGCAGCAGTCGAACACGCTCCCACTGCGCCACTGAGGCAGTGCATTAATTGCAGGAATAAGTATCACCTACAGATCCTAAGTCCTTATTCACGACCAATTTTCCGTGTCCACGGCAAGTCCATACGTAACTGTCAAAATCATGACATAATGATAAATGGAAGCTACGCTTAGAAAGGCATAAACGCGCATGAGCGGCAGACGTTTTTTAGAGCACCGTGCATGCGCCTTAATGCATTTTTACGCATGAGCATGTGAATAAGGACCCTGTCCATTCTTTTATTGCAGACGATCTTTTAAACTACACCTAGCACTTGAAATTGTCACAGAAAGTCAATAGCTATTGTGTGAGGTAATGGCCTCAATAACAAATCATCTCAAAGCTTAAATACTTAAGGCATACACTTTTTTTATTAACAAATCTACTAGAGTCCATAGCAACCTAATATCATCAGTTGATACAAGATCATGATCCGCCAAATCCAATAATAAATTAAAACATTAAGAAAAAAAAATGTGTGGCACTCGGGGACTGCCGCGGTAAAGCTATTGCATAGCATTTTATCAACTTATGCATTTTTTTTTTTTTTCATTTTTCTTCAAATCTTTTTGACGTTTACAATTTATTTTTCTTTTTAGCTCTTTAAGTATAGCTAGGTATAAATAATTAGGGTTAAATAGTATAATTACACACCAAAAAAATTATTCATTCAATTACGTATTCGTCCGATTTCGGAGCAGCTCATCTCGATCCGTGCGGGGTTCGTACAAGTCGTACCATATACATATACGTTAAGCGAACGCTCGGCCGAGCTACATGGTAGGCGGAGGGGGGGGGGGGGGTATTAGGTTTTACTTTCTTTACGGAATTTCTTGGCTCGGTCTAGACTCTAGTAATAATGGTCTCCTAACCGATATTGGTTTCGGTGACTAATCTTATTAGAGACTAGCCAACTACGCAGAAGATATAATAACGCACAATGTGTTTGCGCAGACACGAGTTTCTCACTCTCTTCCTTCTCGTTCCGACGGAAATCTATCACGATCAGAGAGAAATTTGGCGCAGGACCCACAGCTTACCTTGCTCTTCGGGGCACGGAGAGGTATGACTTTTTGGAAAACGATCACTCATCTATGGATTGACAGTGAAAAGAGTACTTAGCCTTGGGGATATCTCAGTCTATTCGGTTGCCACTGAGTCAGAGGCCCTCAAAAGTATCTTTCGTATAAAGTAATACCTAGATCCGTTGAGATATTCTAATCCCCGTATTCCAGAATATCTATTATTAAAATCAAAATAAATTACACGTTCAGAATGCCAACAACGGAATCTTACAATAAACACGAACAATTTGCATCTTGTTATCCAAGTTTTGCCGCATAAATTAATTCAATTTTTATCCGCCGAGGGTCGACTTGCAGCTGTGACAACTGTCGCCGACAAATTCCTGGGTTAGCTAAAGGACTCATTCAAGTGACATACCGCCAAACAAAGACAATATTGGAAAATAAAGAATAATTATTTCTCAGAACAGCTCAAACGCAGTTATTTGATCCCCTACTAGGAAGAGCCTGTACTATGGCAACCAGATAACCGATAAACGTACCTACTTATATAAATATTTGTAAATATTATGTAGGTACATAGGTTTTAAGTAAATTACATCTAGACACATAATAAACCATCCTGGTTTTATTGAAGTGAAAACTTCTCTAGCGGCGTTGTACACTTTTTTGGTATAGGTAAAACATGTTAGACTCGCGTCAGGATCACGTGACCCTGTTCTAAAATTCGTTAATTACGTGAACCTGATCGAAATTTGTAAGACGAAGGGAGAGTAATGAAAAACTGCTACAGTACCATTACAATACGAAGGTTCGCCACCATCTACTATGTTGTTATAGCTCAGGGTTTCGAGTCCGAGTAACTTTTTTTTTTCATATTTTTTTATTATTATGTCAGTAAGATCGATAAATGTTATTCAAATTTTATCAATATGTAATGACGTTGTCATTGTATAAATTGTCATGTTTCTGTACGATAGCGCAATATATGAATATTGTATTTAATCACAATGATAGCACTGATAAGTTTTCACTTCTGCCGGCACTCCCGTAATGCAACCCGTTTTTTTTGGGTAGGGATCGAACCACACCTTACTTTATCTAGTATTTTTGTAATATACTTATTTGGGGGAGGGGGGGGGAGCGGTGCCGTGACCGTGATGTGGGCGATGACCATAATATATTTGGCTGTCGTATTTTCCCTTTCAACCAAACCACGACCGAAAATTGTGGCCGGTAACTTCAATTCAATTGGCATTCAATTCACATGCATTTTGTTTTTTTTTATCGGGATAGCAGCGATGACAAACAGTGACGTGATTGGTTCATATATACATATCATGTGATATTTGGTAACACTGAACATTGATTCATATATACATATCACGTGACATTTAGAAGATAATGGTTTCTGGCTATTATTTAATAATAATTACAAACAAAATATTTTTCATTTCATTCATTATATTGTTAATCAGCAATAAGTATTATTTTATCAAGTTCTGCAGTTAGTTAATTGCTTGTGCTACAGATCAGTGTGTCACGATGGTCAATGGTCTTTCAACAATGTTCCGCTTTTACCACTACGCATTGCAAAGTGCCTGCACTCAAAGATAGTTTGTTATCGTAACTATACAAGAAGAAAGACGTAGGGATGTTAGCTAGAAAGTAGCTATATATAGATGAGAAAAAAATATATTTAACGTAAGCAAGTAAGCAATTTAAAAAGATTTTTTTTTTCATTAAAAAAAAAAATAAAAAAAAATTGTTGTTTTTTAGTTGATAAAAAACGCTATGCAATAGCTTTACCGCGGCAGTCCAGGCAGGTTATGTTGCTTATAATATAAGCAATATACTAGTCTCTGAAAAAATGATTGAGGCCTCGACCATCATCAAAGAACTTCTAGAAAAAAAACAATCTGATGGACCACATTACAGTGCTTCAGCAGATTATTGAGGAGTCCTGTGCCGGAAATGGTTCGTTTGCAGATATGGTGAAAAAGAAGTCCAATAGTATAGTTCGCACCAACAACTTAAGCACTGCGGCCATCTAGTGACGGAGCTAAGCCGCCTGTGCAATCCATCATCACACAGGTACAGGCACCAATCTATTTAAGCAGTTTTGTATATTCTTTTAATTAATTTATAACTTTGTACTTTTATAAATGAATAAATAAACTTAAAGGTCAAAAATAGCTACGTTCGAATCAATTTACGGACCAACAAATATTGAGGTCCCGAATACAGATAAAAATATTTTTCAAAACGATTTTTTATTAAGTATATAATTTCCAAACTAAATATAATTACCAAAATATGAGCGACTATGAACTGCCGAAGTCAATGTCTGTTATAAAATGCCTGTCAATGTCTGTTATAAATTTGTTAGTTAGTTAGAAATGCTTTATGAGGCATAAGTCATTTCTAACCTCTTATAATTTGTTCTGTGGATAATCCAAATGCAAGCTGTTGGTAACTTTGTTAACAATAAAGCATAAAAAATGCACGTTAACTTTAACGTGCATTTTTTATCCATTTTATCATCCATTCCATGTCGTTCATAAAGATATTGCACTAAAACATATTAAACTTTGTCTGCTATACATTTTTCTTTATTAATTTCACATAATAGTGGCATAAAGGACGTATAATCGTTTCAGATGCGATTACATTGAGATTAGATTTACGATAGTGTAAGTACGTAATATAATGTGGTAATAAAAGATTGTTTAACTCAAGCCATTTAGAGATGAGAAGGCTTTCGGTCGTACCTCTTTTGTTAAGTATACGGTTTTTTTCAAATTGTAATAGGAACTCTTTCACAAATGTCTCCGAAACTCATCATCAGATCTTTACGAAATTGAAATGGGTATAAAATTAGGAATTTAATAAACCTCTTTTGAACAAAAAAAAATTACAAATTCGTTTAAATATGGCAGAGTTATGCAAAAAAAACAAGAACTGAGAACCTACTCCTTTTTGAAGTCGGTTCAAATATCCGTAGTTTTTTTTTGTGGTACTACAATATTAAATATTTATATTAAATTATAAAAATAAAAAACATGCCTGCGTAAAAAAGATGCACACTAGATCACCTACATATTAATATCATCTTATTTACGCAGTCTGGTTTGTTTATGATATAATATCTTGGGACAACTCTCACAACGCCATATGAGCCCAAACTAAGCAGAGCTAGTACTATGGAACCAGACAACTGATAAATAAAAATAAAAAAATAATAATTATTAAATCGGTTTTGAGGTTTGAAAAATAAAACAAAAATTTACTCCGTTAGAAATATGCTTAAATTTTTTTAAATCGATTCTACTATAAGTTTTTAAACAAATTGACTAAATCTTTTAAAATTTTACGAGACGCCATGTATTTCTATACATATCGACATCACTAATAAGATACATCTATCAACCAACACAACTCAATTTAAGAGGTACCTCCCCATAAAACAAATCCAACCTCACTGCGTGTTGTCGACAAACAACTCACTTTACACGTTTATCTGAATGTTGACCCCACAAGTGCAGACTTTTCGGCGTCAAGTCCCTATTACGTCACTGCTGAAGTACTTACAGAGGCGGATAGTAGCGGACACGGGAACATAAATGTTCGTCTGAGATCACTCTCATAGGCGAGACCCTCTAGTTTAGGTTTGTTTTTGATAAAAAAAAAACTATTGAGAAAATATATATATATAACAGAGAATTATTAGATCACTAATTGATTGCCGTTGACCTAACGTCTGTTTTGTTGAGCGGTCGAAGCGACAACACGTCTTCCGATAGACTTGTCACTATTTTAACGGCCTGGTGTGCAAAGTGTAAGCGTGATTATAGTGTCAGTGATGCAGTAGCATTTGTGTAATTGAAATAATTATAATAATAAATGGACTTTACCTTCCTCGAGGTATCCACGTTCAGATGTTCGATTACCACAATGTTATTTCAAATGGGATCATGTCACTACCCACAAGATGGCAACACGTCACCGATCAAAACGGCACATACATATTATATATAAATAATAATAATAATATCTTGGGACAACTCACACAACGCCATCTAATCCCAAACTAAGCAGAGCTTGTACTATGAAAACCAGACAACTGATAAACATACTTATATATTTCTAAATACATACATATTATAGGTAAATAACACCCAGACACAGAATAAACCATCGTGCTCATCACACAAAGTTTTATCCTGGGTGGGGATCGAACCCACGACCTCTTGCGCAGCAGTCGGATACACTCCCACTGCGCCACAGAGGCAGTCACACAAAACACTATACCTAATATTGTTTTGTTTGTATGAAATATACGAAAATAAATTTGCCCCTCCTATTACTTAGCCGCTAATATTCCATACAGTCACCCTGGCACTTCGTCATAATGTATATGATACTTACAATTAAAAACCATGTTTACACTTATTCAAATTTCAAAAGACTACACATAAAGAATTTTTGCTACCCTAAAACGGCCCGAGGTAAATGTTAACTTATTTTAAAGCAAGGGTTTAAAATAATTAAACATTCATTGTTGCTACTAATTTATAGTTTAATTTGTAAAGTGAGGGTTGAAATGTAAACTGTCTGACTTTAGCAAATATTAAACATTTGAAGTACTTTTATTAATATTAATTAGACTGGCAGCTCGTATATGAATATTTTAGTTTTACATTTGAAAGACGAATAAAACTTAGGTAACTATATTACACCTTATTATGTTGTTACTACACCCAACAAAAACCGCAAAGAATTGCAAAAAGTGGTGAATCACAATGAATTGTAAGAATTTCATTTCTTATCGTCACAAAGAATTTTGCCAATATTACTAAAAAATCATCATCATTATTGGCCTTTATTATCTTGATCAGATGTTTAATCATCTGATTAGAATGGTAAAGGCCAATGATGATGCTGAATTTTTGAAGAAGACAACGTCACAAGAGCCTTAGCATTTTAGCTCATGAATACCCTCTCCACGGACGCTGTATCACCTGGGATGCGATTTAGGTTGCGCAAGCGTGCCCAGAACTTGCCTCACCCTCTCCACCTAACTGACAGAACCCACAGGAATGACTAGTCATTACGTGCGGCGCCAGATCAGTTGCAGGACCTGACTTATGTCTTTTGGTAGATACCATACCGGATTTTGTTTCGAGCTTCACTCTAGTCGCACTGTTTTTGTTTGCGATGTATTTCCATTAGGATGAGACTGGGTGGTTACACTTTGTATTCTTACCAAAAAACCAATAGTGGGTACGTACCCACTATTGATATTTTATAGTAGACAATTTTCGTAGCTAATAATCTATTAGTTACCACAAATTTTTGATAACAGAGACCATTGACGAGCTATTTGCAAATACCTGGATATGTAACCATTGAAGAACTCGAACAACTTTTTTAACTCCACTTGAATCGTTGCGGACTTTTTGATTGTTTTTAGAACTACTAAAAGATGGTACAGTTATAAACTAGATTTCACTATTAGATATATTTTGGGACTTAATCGCGTGAATTATTTAAAGGTACGATTAAGTCCCGAAATATATCTAATGTGTATAAAAATCGCGAAAGTTTAAAAACAATAGATTTTACTATGTTTTCTGAAATTTGGGACTTTATTTCTTCTTTATTTTAGTGAATAATTGTAACATAAAATGCCAAGATTTTAGCTCCAGCGGCTTAGGCTAAGTCAGGATAAGTAAATTATCCAGGGGCCGCGTAGGAGTGATATGCCCGGAACGCAACAACATCGCGTCCGGGCATTGCCACTGGGCGGGCCACCGACGGTATAACAAATTCCGGCGGCCCGTTCGCGAAGGTGGCGAGCGATACACGGCGGGTTTTTTTAGTGGGTGCAAACCCCACACTACCTCCATCGTCACCCCATGCGGTGGGGGTGTTCGTTAGGATTTTTTTTCGCAAAAACAAAAAAAAAAGGTTTATATTTTGGTAACATGTCTGATTTTGCTTGATTGACCGCCGTGTAGACTATGAATGTCCTCTAAACCGATAGAGATTTAGAGAACATTTATAGTCTGCACATAAAACTACATTTCCTTTTCTTCCTCAACATAACATAACAAAATCAAATTTAATCTTTTGTCATTTGATTCCAAATTAGTTCTGTAATGTCCCTTTTAGTTTTCCTTTATGGTTTGCTATAATAATTGAATGTAAATTCCCTGTTTTCCCCATGGCTAGGGTACGGAAACCCCTATGTGGTAGATAGGATTTTAAACAAGAAACCAAGGAAAATATCAATAATTTTGCTTAATAGTTATTACTCGCACATTTTGTGTTTTGGTTTCCTGGGTCTCTACAATTTAGTGATAAAAAGGTCTATATTGATAGGGCTGAAATAATGATATTGTTGGCGATTTTTTAGAACACAATGAAGTCATTCGTTTATGCAGTGAAGTACAGATACATTTCTAACGATTTGACAGTTATTTCGGCACTTTTTTAAAGTAAGTAGGTACTTTAGTCCCCATTATCATACCATAATAAGTACCTGGATGACTGAGATTCACTTGATTTTTTTTTAAACGACCGTTTCTAAAATTCATTTGTACCTTGAACTAGATCAATTTATCACCCCTGAAATCCTAAACTAAATTTCATAAAAATCCTTGGAGCCGTTGTTAAGATTCAGATTATATATATATAGGTACATATATACAAGAATTGCTTGTTTCAAGGTAAAAGATAGTTTTTATTTTCAAAACCATTTAATTTCATCATTTGCGAAACAAAAAATGAGAGGTTATATTTTAAGAATCTTTGTTATGTGTTTGTATTTACTATAATTATGTTGATACTCCTTCAAAGTCGGTACGGTATATAAAGAGCCACGTACACAGATTTTGAAGCGTGACTTTCCATAAGACAAAATCCGAATTTGCTTTTTATAACACTGATATTCTAACATGCACACAGCAGCCTTATAAAAACAAGATCACTTCAAATCTTCAATAATGCACTATTAAATTGTTATCCACACAGATTACAAAGGCTTCGGGGCGTCAAAAGAAACAGTGTTGTGTACAAATTCGATAGATGTAGCCGGCGGTAATGAGAGCGTTTCTCATTCGATCCGCGCACCCACTACGTTGTTTTAATATAGGGCTTGAAAAACAGCGATTTATATCAAATATTATAATATCTTGGGACAACTCACACAACGCTATCTGATCCCAAACTAAGCAGAGCTTGTACTATGGAAACCAGACAACTGATAAACATACTTATATATTTCTAAATACGTACATATTATAGATAAATAACACCCAGACACAGAATAAACCATCGAGCTCATCACACAAAGTTTTATCCTGGGTGGGGATCGAACCCACGACCTCTTGCGTAGCAGTCGGATACAGTCCCACCGCGCCACAGAGGCAGTCAAAATATTCAATTCAAGTTACAAGTTTGTTATTATAATTAAAAAAAACAAGTCACTGTGTTACAAAATTATATATACTACGGATCTTAATCCGTAGTATGTATAATAAAAAAATGTGTACAAATCGCGAAAACTTATCAACATTAAAACACTCTGATCGATCATGATCGAGTTGAACTGAACTGGAGCATTTAAGTACCATAAATTGCCCTACTTCTATACTGTTGATATTTTTACCATGCATAATATCTATGCATCTGGTATTCATTTCAGCTTCAAACGTTCTCAAATGCTTAAGAAAAAACCCGGGCAAGTGCATTGCGGGCCACGCATATTGTAGGGTTCCGTAGTTACCCCCCCCCCCCCTTTCCGAATAATGCTGATAAAAGGAGTAGGTTTTCTATTGTTTCATATTTACAACGTTGCATCTACTAACAATTTTCAATCGAAGTTGTCGACAAAAATGTTATTACTTCTCATTTGATCAGCTGTGACTCATAAACTTGTAAATTTTACTTAGCTGTGATAGTTTTCCTTTTATTTTCACTATATATACTGTTACCGTGATATTTTCCACATACCCAACATCAACTATTTAATGGGTAATAGAAATAATAAGGGGCAGGGGGGGGACATTTGACTCCAACAAAAATTTTATATTTCCAAACGGATCCCTAAATCTTTCTAAATTCTTCACAACCACTAAGATCTATTTAATGATACCCCACACAATGGGGTAGGTGAGAAAAAAAATCACAACCCCATATTACATAATCCTACATTGTGGGTGGCCCGACATGCACTTGCCGCGTTTTTCTTTCTATTTTCAAAATTAAATAGATTAATTAAAATTACTTACATAACAAAATGACTAAATAATCTTCGGACAAGTATTTAGGAAATAAAACGCTTCTCATTACATTGCTACCTTCATAGCCACACTATTAGGGATGCAAGAGAAAAAAAACAGCAATACACAGGCAACATAACGCACGTGACTTGGCGTTGCGATTGTGTCTAATGACACTGTAATGTGCGCTGTAAAAGTACAACATGTTTAACGACTATTTGACTAATGTTTTTTGACTTCACATTGGTTTATGAAAATATATATATTACGGGTCTTAATCGCGTGAATAATTTAAGTTAAAATCAAGCAAAGGTTAGTTTCCGAAACCCGTGTTTCATGAGGTGACGCTGAGCTGAACTAGTCTACCCGTGCCCACGGCCGTTGCAATACGGTCGAAACGTCGGGCAATAATCAAGGTATTTTACCTTAAATTAATCACGCGATTAAGACCCGTAATATTTATATTTTCATAATGTTTAACAGGTGCCTGGTTTTCATAGTACAAGGCTACAAGCTCTGCTTAGTTTGGGATCAGATAGCATTGTGTGCTCACATTACGAAAATATATATATTACGGGCCTTCGTAATATATATATTTTCGTAATGTGTACAAATCGCGAAAGTTTATCAACATTAACATCGGTTGTTAAAGGCTTAAATCGTTTTGAGTATTTGTGATTTTGTTATTATAATAATGGTCTCCTAACCGTTTACGACGGCGAATCTTATCAGAGAGTAGCCAACTACGGATGTGATATTATAGTGCCCAGGTGTGTGCGGGGACACAAGTTTACTGTCTATTCCCTCATTCTCATTGCCAGATGACAGAAAAATCTGACATGACCGGAGAGAGGTTGGATTTTTTTTATTGTGTTATTGTAACTAAATTTTGGTCTTGACGGTTCATCAGATGGAATATAAATAAAATAGAAGCGTAATTAACTTGAAAAGAGTTTATTTGTATTACACACAATCGTTCGGTTACAAGCAAAGATCCGCCATGACAGATTTCTACTAGAGAGAGAGAGATATACAATATACTATCTATCCTACTCTTATTACATTGTAATGTCTTTACTTTATTTTAACACCCCCCGTCAATGTAATAACATTAATTAACAAAATTTTGTGACAATTGAAAAGGTATATGTTTTAATCATCCCTTTTTACATTTATCCTACACATCAAAAGGAAATAAGAAAGCCATTGAACCAAGAATAATCTACATATTCATACCACATAGCTTCACAAACTTTAAAAGTGTATTACCATTGAGGGACTTCGTTAACATATCAGCAATTTGATCTCTTGTTGTCACATATTGTATACATATCTTTTTATTTTCAATCAGTTCCCTTATATAATGATATTTGATATCAATGTGCTTTAATCGTTTAACACTATTTGTGTTGGCAATCGTTATGGCAGCTTGATTATCGCAATGCATGATAGCAGGACATACATTACTTACATTGAAATCACATAACACATTAGCAATCCAGCATGCCTCACTTCCAGCCATGCTCATTGCCACGTATTCAGATTCTGCTGATGATAGACTCACAGTACTTTGCTTCTTAGAGCACCAAGATATTAGGCAATTTGAATACATGAAGCAGTAACCAGTAGTGGACTTCCTGTCTCGAAGGTCCCCTCCCCAGTCAGCATCACAAAATCCAACCAAATTGCTATCATCACATTTATAAACTAATCTATAATTCAATGTGTGTTTAATGTATCGCAAAACCCTTTTTAAGTTGATTAATAACATGTTACTAGCGCAATCTTGATATCTACTTAATATTGATACGGCAACACAAATATCAGGTCTTGTGCCTGATGCTGCATACATTAAACACCCAACGATCTCTCTACAGATGTTCTCAATATTGCCTTTGCATTTATCATTTTCAAGCTCTTTACAATTAAAATTCTGATCCATGGGAGTTGAAATAGGTTTACAATCATACATATGGAATCTTTTTAACACATTTTCTAGGTAATTCTTTTGACATAATTCTGTAACATTTGTTTTTAAATTCTGCTTTACATTTATCCCCAAAAATTCTGAAATTAGGCCTAAGTCTTTCATTTCAAATTCTTTGTTTAGCATTGACTTTAAATTTGATATATGTTCTTCATTACTACCAAACATCAACATGTCATCGACGTATAAGAGAACATATATTTGTTCTGAATCGTTACATTTAGAGTACAAACATGGGTCACATTTAGATCGTTTAAAACCTTCCCTGATCATAATAGAGTTAAATTTTTCGTTCCAATATTTAGGAGACTTCTTTAGCCCATATAATGATTTATTTAGCTTTACAATATTTTTATCATTGTCATAAGCGCCATCTGGTAAGCTTATGTATACATTCTCTTCAATCTCCCCATACAAAAAGGCTCCGGTTACATCCATTTGGTAAACATATAACTTTAACTTAGTTGCTATAGCCAAAAATAGTCTGAATGTACTCAACTTTGCAACAGGTGCATATACATCATTTAGATTTAATATATCTTTTTGTTCAAACCCTCTGGCCACCAAACGTGCCTTGTACTGAATATTACTATTATTTCGTTTAATTTTAAATACCCATTTACTACTTATAACTTTTTCATTATCAGGCATGTCACAAATACTCCAAGTATAATTATCTTTAAGAGTTTTTAGCTCCCTTTGAATAGCTTCCTGCCATTTACATGCATCCGGACTATTCATAGCTTCACGATAAGTTTTTGGCTCACAGTTATCTAACATTACATTATTACAATTATAGAAAACAGTCTGCTTCCTAATACGTTTGTTTTTAGGATCTACATCACGTCTCACAACCTCACCACACTCATCACTATCACTAGGTTCATATACACTACCCTCAGAATCACTCTGCATGGTGCGCTGAGAGTCATCACTACCCATGGTCGGTGATTGGGAACTGGACATACCTGCAGCACTGGTATCTTCTACTTGAGCGCCTACCTCAACTGTAGCTGGAACCTCCACACTATCCTCTATATAATTGATTGTCTCACATTGTTGTATTGGCTTGACTGGACTGTTGTTCACAAACACAATGTCTCGTTTGGTCTCAACTTCACTTTTCTGTGGAAAATATACTCTATAACCTTTTGTTGTTTCTCCATACCCAACCATAATGCCCTTTTCACCTTTGGCATCCCACTTATGTCTTTTTTCTTTGGGTATGTGGACATAAACAGTAGTACCAAATATTTTGAGGTTATTTATATCATAACTTTTGCTTGACCACAGTTCATATGGAGATTTCCCTTCTATTGAGCTTTGACCAGTTCTATTAATCACATAGGCAGCTGTATTAACACTTTCAGCCCACAAGCTGATAGGTAAATCTTTAGCATACAGCATTGTTCTAGCCGCTTCCACTAAAATCCTATTCTCCCGCTCAGCTACTCCATTCTGTTCAGGAGTAAAAGTTACTGATGTTTGATGTATAATCCCCTTGTTTTGGAACACTTCTCTGACCTCTTTGTTTAAAAACTCGGTTCCATTGTCACTTCGAAATATCTTTATTTTATTTCCTGTTTCATTTTCAGCCTGCGATATGAAGTTCTTTATACATGATTTAATTTCGTCTTTTGTTTTCACAAAGAACACTCGCCTGTACTTTGAGTATTCATCTTTAAATACCACGAAATATCTGGAGCCTCCAATCGATGGCTTCTCCATAGGTCCACAGGTATCGGCGTGAATAATTTCGCATACTCTTGACGTCACATTGTTACTTACAGGATACGGCAATCGGTGAATTTTCCCTTTTAGACAACTTTCACATGTTTGAACATTGGCATTTTTAATATTAATATTATTTTTCTTCAGAACATCTTTCACATAAACAATGTTTTGGTGCGCCAATTTTTCATGCCACTCACTCAAATCACAACACACGTCAGCAAGGTTCGCTGTATATGCATTAAAATAGCGAAAATCCAAATAATACATGCTTCCACGTCGCTCAGCAATAGCCATCACCTTGTTTTGTTTATAAAATTTACATTTATTCTCTTCCGTAACGATAACATAACCTCTGCTTGTCGCACAGTTGACAGAGAACAAATTTGTTTTCAACTCAGGAACATGAAGTACGTTGTCAATGGTAGTGTCAATCCATTCACTCCCATTCCAAACTTGCAGCGCCACCTGGCCGCAACCCTTGACATTAATTTTCGTTCCGTTCCCTACTATTACCGATTTATCTTTTACAGTCAAGTATGAATTGAATAGTTTGTAATCACAACACATATGCTCGCTTGCACCCGAATCGACTAACCACTGAGATTTTTGTAACTGTTCATCAAAAACACTGTTGACTATAAAAGCATTACTTTCTTTTTCTTTGCCCTTTTTAAAACGGCACTGGCTCTTTATATGACCCGGTTTATTACAAAAATAACACTTAATATCTGAACGATTGTCTTTAGAGTTACCAAAATTATTGTTATTATTGTATCGACACTCGCTTTGATAATGTCCAAGTCGGTGACACTTATAACACTTTACACCTTTTTTATCTACTTTCTTTGCCACAAACGCCGTAGACGGCGTTGGCCCGCCTTTTTCTTTAATTCTTTCTTCCTCTATCAATAATCTGGCTACCAGGTTATCATAGGTCTGCTTGTCATCAGGAGCAGACTCCCATGCCGAGATGAAATGCTTGTAATCTTCTGGTAGGGACATAAGAACCTTAGTGATAACAAATTTATCAGACATGTTCTCTCCCAGCTGTTTTAACTGATTCTGCATCTCATGTACTTTTGATAAAAACACAGACATCTCTGTTCCTTCTTCGAACTTAAATTGAAAAAAGCGTTGTTGCACAATGTGAATGCTTGTTTCAGATTTTTGTTCATACACGCTTAATAATTTCCTCCACATAGCCGCCGCCGTATCGCACGAGATGATATGCAACATGACTTCTTCCGTCATCCTCGTAACTATCAGCGTTTGAGCTCGCGCATCCTGGGTTTCCCAAGTACTACGCTGAGTATCATCTTCAGGTTTTACTGTTGTCCCGTCCACGATTTTGTAAAGACCTTGACCTCGCAGCAACACGGATGTTTGGAACTTCCAAACATTCCAATTCCTGGAACCCTCCAGCTTCATGACGTTCTGTTGTCCACTTCCACCCTGTGTCGAATCCATTTCACAACCTTCCTGTAGACTCTCCTGCCTTGCCCAATGATAGTAGACAAGTATTTTCCTTCCCGGTGTTCTAACCACAAAAATGGCGTCAACCCACGCCGCCGGTATTTCTGACTATTTTCGCTACAGTATGTATTTGCAATCCTTTAGCCACACTTTTATTAATCCAAGCTAGTTAGTGACCTGGGCCCATAACCAGATGGAATATAAATAAAATAGAAGCGTAATTAACTTGAAAAGAGTTTATTTGTATTACACACAATCGTTCGGTTACAAGCAAAGATCCGCCATGACAGATTTCTACTAGAGAGAGAGAGATATACAATATACTATCTATCCTACTCTTATTACATTGTAATGTCTTTACTTTATTTTAACATCATCTCAAACTACAAAATACTAATGCAGAATGTATCCTTCAAACAAATCTCGAGATACACTCAAGCAAGGAACACATAGATATCGTTAACGGACACAGAGTTACAGACTAAGCGACGGTACCAATTTAGCTTAGCTGGAGGAGTTCTTAGCTGGAGGCTCTGTGGCGCGGTGGGAGTGTGTCCGACTACTACGTAAGGGGTCGTGGGTTCGATTCCCACACGGGACACCACTTTGTGTGATCCACAAATTGTTGTTTTGAGTCTGGGTGTACTCTTTGGGAGTAGTCTTTTTAAAAGAAAAAAATAAGGAAACCGTAATACACATCACATGCATTTTTTATAAGAGTCTAAAAAAAAATATCTGAAGCCGTGTGATGTTTATGTGTATGTATATCTGTTGGTTTATTTGGGCTGATTTTCGAAACGACTCGACTGGACCTAAATTGGCAGTTATTTCATGTTATAAGTAGTAGTAACCCAGGATACTTTAAACTTCCAAAAAAATATTTCTACGCAGACGAAGTCGTGAAACTAAGCTAGTTGAATAATAAAAACAAATAGTTGAATCACGAGGTATCGGTAATAAGCAATGACGAACAAAATTAAATTGAAAACGTAATAACGAAAACACAGAAACTGAGAATGGTGACGTGAAATAATAAAAATGTGACATTTTTGAACTTGCCTAAATCCTGAAAAGTAGCTTTTTTATTACTTCTTAAAGTCAAAGCACACTCATCAACTCGAAAAGGGATCGACATCGTATCGTCTCGCCGTCAATGGGGGTGTTTACGAAAATTTAAGTCTTTAATGGACTAGTTGGCGCCACTTTGACAAGAGGTCATACACGCTGTCTAAACATAGTTTTTGCACAATTTCACAAATTGTTTTTTAGTGTTCAATTTAAAAACCTACCTAATGATATTTAAAAAAACAAAATTCAATTATATATATACGCGTAAACCGATGGCATTGTTTTAAACGTATTTTATCCGTAAAAAACTTATGACATCCCATTATTTTTAACACTGTGGCATTTCGATTTAAGAATATTTATTATACTTCTTTGATTATATTAAAAAAGGCAAAAAACAGACACGAAAATATAGGCATTCTGACAGGTTTCTGGACCTGGGTCCTTATTCACTAACTTTTTTTCGTTTTCGCGGCAAGCCTGCGCTTTTAACTGTCAAAATCTTGTCATAATGATTAATGGAGAGCTGCGCTTAGAAAAGCATCGTGCATGCGCGCGGACATCTTTGAGCGCACCGCGGATGCGCCAGTTCGCGCGTGTTTGCCGCGAAAACGAAAAAAAAACATAGTGAATAAAGGCCCTGACCTGTCTTAGTGCTGCCGCCTAGTGAGCGTCATTTTAGAAAACCCTCATTGTTCGTGTGCTTGTTCTGCTAGTTTTTATATAAAGAACACTGAACGGTTCGAGCTGATACGGTGCCGATTCCTTTCCGAGTTGATCAGTGTGCTTTGACCTTTACTGTTATTTAAGTCGACATGGTAAGTGGGATATGATGTTATATGGAGAAGACTACGACGGTACATAGGCTACGCAGCGGCTATGACATCTTAAGCTGAAACCTATAGAGCTTAGCATATTGAAAACTTGAAGAAAATCTTGACAAAGCATACACACTGACCGGCGAAATAGCGGCGTCCATAGTGAAAACTTAGCTTAATCTTCGAAGATTATAATATCTATAAAGTCAACGGTCAACACGTGTTTTGTCATTTTTTTTTTGTTTTTGTCAAGATTTATCTAAGCTAAGCTTGAGTAGGCTCTATAGATATCAGCCTTAGTATGTACCAGGCCTTGTCGGATGTATTATCGCATGCATTTAATCTCGCTTACGTTTTTATCTAAGTTTGGGTAAAGCCGGGTCCACACAGACCGAGCAGGGTTCTCAAGACAACTTCGTCGCGGGCCAAATGCTCGGTCGATGTGTACTTGGCTCGGGCTGCCACGAAAGTGTGTGCCTCGGGGTCGAGCCATTGGTTGCGGTAAACTGTGCCTACGCGCTCAAAGGTTCCTCAGTGAGTGCTGGTCGTCCGATGTGGATGCTAGTTTTGGCTCACAAGACTTTCCAATATTGTGTGTTTTTACATGACAATGTGAATTATGTGTTTGCTTTTGTCCATTATAAATGCTCGTGGGCTTCTGGTGGCTCGGCCTGCTTCGCGAGGCCTGATTCGGTGTTTCTGAGCAAACAATTGAAGACTGCCTCGCGGGGCCACGCCCGCGAGCCAAACATCGAGGTTTCTTTCCAGCGCACACGTTTAGTGTGGAGTTAGCTTAATAAAAAATAATTCGAAAATTACCATGTCAACTTACAGCAGACGTTACATGCAATTAACAAAAACAGTATTTTTTGACATTATAATCGTGACACTGTCTTGCATTGTAATATTTTCCTTTACAAATATAAGCCTTTAACAAATTAAACAACATTTTATAATATCAATTCACGCGAAAGATCCAACAAAGAAAACGCTTCAAGGTAAACCATAAACATAATTGTTTTCTAGACGACTTTTTTAGCCATTTTATCTTAATCCTAATTGTATTTGACTACTACAGTAGATACATTAGGTAGCAAAATTACGGGCAAATACCCACGGTCACAATTTTAACTGCCCCTAAAGGAACATAAATTTCAATTTTAAAACTCCCATATTACCATACGATGTCGTATACAAAAATGCGGAAAAGAATTCATAATGTACACTTTTATTTTGCTTTTAGTGTACAATAATATACAAGCTACTTTTCAAAATGACGTTTTTAGTTCTTGGAATCTGGTGTTATGCAAATAAAGTAAATTTGAAATAGCGTAGGCTCTATTAAACAAAATGAAATAGTATTTATTTCAGTAATGCAATTTTGTTTCGCAGTTTTATTTTTATTATTTGTTGTACAATATTTGCAGGTGAGAAAGACGTTGTTGGCAGAAAGAAATTGTGCTATAAAAGGTTATTATGTTTATAAGGAAGAATATTATGAATATTATTCAAAGTTTGTAAATATTTATTCATAAGCTTTTCTTATTAAATATTTATTATTCAAAGGCAAGTAGGCTGTAAAATGAGGTAAGTAACTTCTTTATTAATTTTGTCCTCGTAATCATTTATAGCCGGTAATCTTGACAGAGACTAACTTACTATGCACTAGTTTAGTGTTTACTTAGTTATCGTTAAGTGGAACAACTATTGTAACTTCAAAAAATAGAAAAACTTTTGATAAGGTCGTATCACTCACTTAGGAAAAAGTCGATTCTACATTTACATGTAATGCCTGTTCGCAAACATAAGGGTAAGCCGGAGAAAAGAGCAGGCAATAAAAACTCGCGCCCACTCTTTTCAAATTGCCAATTTTACAATGTTTCTTTGTTTATCTAACTGTATATGCAGGCAAGGTGCTGCTACCATTATATTATACACCATATTAGTAGAAGCATCCACTTACAGTCTAAAAACTTTCTGTTTAAATATTGGCCAATTTACTGCTACTTATTTAATAAATATAAATGTCTTGCAAAAGAAAAAAAGGTAGTTTTTTTGACTATGTGACATATTTATTTTAAATTTAAATCATACCACAGTATCATCATAATTTAATAGCTTTTTAATCATGAGTACATCAAAATCTATAATGCTGTTTTGGAATAATGTTGTAAGTAACTAATAAAGTAACTCACAAACATCAAACATTACACTATTTTAAGGGTAGTTCTAATCCAATTTTATTTCTTTTTCACACGCCATGTTTAAAAAAACCATAAGGGGCGAAAGCTATTAGCGAGGGTTTCAAAACCCTCGATCTTACCCCTCAAACTAATCAAAAAGATGTCATCCAAATGCACGACTTTAGCATTTTAACCACGTATTTCCTCAAACCCTTAAGTTAAAAAAAACTATTTGTAAGAACATCCTACGTCTCTACATTCAATTATGGAAGCGAAAGCCGTTTAAAATTGAGTGACAGGACGATCCGACCGAGTGACCTTCCTTTAGTATGCAGAGAAGAATTTCACTCGGAATTTAGCTTCGAATAATTAAACAGGATGTAATTATTAAGATAACGTATATCTGAAAATGTTGAGTACAAATTCGTGGGATAGGGGAGAAAGAATTAATGTGTTACTTGATTGCGTGTCTCTTTGACAAATTGTTAGGCTTTTATCAAATAACTTTTAGAGACATAATGTAGGGGGTACAGTGAAAAAGTTACAACGACAGAGTACTACGTAGTAGTTACAAAGTAGTAGATACTACGTAGCAAGCGCAATGTAGAAGACACAACCGAACGGTAATAATGTAGATGGCACTATGTATAAGGCATACGTATGGAGGGAGAGGAGGAGAGGAGAGAGAGGGAGATAGGACTACGACAGGGTACTGCGTAGCAGATACAATGTATTAGACATAATTTAGAGTACTACGACTGAGTATTACGCAACAGACGCAACGAAAAATCTAGTTGTCACTACGTATAAGGCATAATGTAAAAACCACATAATTATAACGTAGTTTGTAATGTAGAGGACACTACATAATGGGCACAGTGAAAATGACGCTATGATTAAGGCATAATGTAGACGACACTACGTAGTGAGAAGCATAAAGTAGACGACTGGACATTTTACGATAATAATTTCAAAAGTAATGCAAAAATATATTCAACACCATGTCCATATAATTTAAGCGCTGCCATTTTGAGCCCACTTCATTTCATTGTCATATTACTGTTAGCAGACGGTCCCTGTGGAATCCCTCGCAGTTAAACATTGTTGCATTGAAGGGTTTAGGATTATATTGCTCTCATTACCATAGCTCAGTGTCATCATTTGCAATTATTAGTTCATGATTGACTGCAGATGCAACGTTTGTTAGTATTAAACTGATGATTTCAAATATATAATAGAAATATTTGTACTTCATAATGTAAAGGCTCGGAATATTTCAAGTTTTGACGTATGCGTGATGCATTTTAATTCGTTTATTCTATAGCTTTTTTTAGAGACATCAATAAAAGGCAATTGATTTTCTAATAGTAATAACAACAATAATAATAATATCTTGGGACAACTGACAAAACGCCATCTGATCCCAAACTAAGCAGAGCTTGTACTATGGAAACCAGACAACTGATAAACATACTTATATATTTCTAAATACACACTTTTTAAAGATAAATATCACCCAGACACAGGATAAACCATCGTGCTCATCACACAAAGTTTTATCCTGGGTGGGGATCGAACTTTTGACTGACCTGTTCGTCTAGTGGTTAGTGACCCTGACTGCTAAGCCAGGGGTAGTAGGTTTGATCCCCACCCAGGATAAAACTTTGTGTGATGAGCATGATGGTTTATTCTGTGTCTGGGTGTAACTTATTTATAATATATATGTAAGTATTTAGAAGTATATAAGTATGTTTATAAGTATTTTATATGAAAAATGCTAAGAATATAACTATCCACTATATATAGGTTTCGTGGATTACAATAAAGCATTTAACTCTTTAGAACACCACTACATTTGGGAAGCACTGAAACAACAAGGAATATAAATTAAATACATCAGATTAATAAAAAATGTATATTCAAACAGCGCAGCACAGATAGTGTTAGAAACTGAGGGTGAGATTTACTCTCTCCGAAACTTTTTTTCATTGGTACTAGAAGTTTCAGGAAGATGGAATGGGATAATCCTCTTCCACATATAATATTTAAAACAGATAACCCAGAAAGTCTTTAAACTACGCTTCAAGATTTCAAATGTGAGAACTGGGTAGGGCTTACAATAAATAAAACAAAGACTTAAATAATACCAAACAGATCCCAAGAAATCATCACAATAGGAGAGAGAGGAAGAAATAGAATACTTAAAAGTCATGTTTAAACTTGGAACAACTAATTGCTTTTACCAGCCAAATGGCCTTAGAGTTAGAGAGACCAGAGAAGTGCTTTTCGTCTCTCAAAGAAGTTCAAAAAGGTAAAACATATAACATCTCAATAAAAAGGAAAATATCCCACTCATGTATTTCACCACAATTGACATATGGATGTCAGACCAGAGCAAATACTCATAAACAAAGTTTTGTTTCATATAAATATAGCAACAACATGTTAAACTTGGATCATCAACTCGATGTTTTATTATCACAAATTTACAAAAACTTTAGTAAAATTTAAAGGAAGCTCCCATTAACAACAGCAAAATTGATGTCGACATTGTAAATAACTTTTTTAATATTCTCACTTTGTCTAAAACAGTTTTGATCTGAATCCTAAATCATAATTATACAGTAAGCGACGTAACTCTATTAAAAATGATTGTTCGAGTTGTTCAAAGCTAAACTTAATCGTCTAACTTAATAGACCCTTGTCAGCCGGTGTTACTACGTAGAGATAACTTTGTGGGTCGCAGATATAGAGATAAGGGGCTAAGTTTGTACTTATAGAACATTTTGTCCCTTCCTAACATTTATATTAATCTCAAGCCTTCATCGCGACTTTGGTTGTTTCAGTTTGTTGGATTTCTAGACGGTTTGTTAGTTTTGTATTGAGGTTTCTGTGACTGACCTTTGATCAAATGATACTTAGCTTTGAGTCGTGCTTAAATTTAATTCTGTTGCTAGTATTCGCTGCTATATTACCTTATGGCATTAACCTTTAAAGTAGGTACTATTTCGCAAGACAGGCTACCGCTGTAAATAACAATACTTCAAATTGATTTTAACATTTGGAGACGATAATTTGACGAAATCAATTTGAAGTCTACCAGTCTCGTCCTCCGTCCTCGTTTCGATCGTTCTGCATCGGTTGTGCTCATGGGAGCACAACCGATGCAGAACTATCGAAACGTCGGGAAATAAACAATGTATAGCTTAAATTATTCACACAAATAAGACCCGTAGTATATATAATTTCATAATATGTACAAATCGCGAAAGTTTATTAACATTTATAACAAATTGATACGTGCAGCAGTTTGTAAACAAAATTAAAGATCTAGAAGAGTCTACCCGTGACCGCGACCTTTGCAATACGGTCGAAACATCGGGCAATAAACAAGTTTACCTTAAATTATTCACGCGATTAAGACTTTCTTGAGTAACAAGGATAACAATAACGGTAATTTGTCATAAGTGTCAAAAAGATCACGGCATTTGATATTGCTGTAGCCCGCCACCATACTATAGATATGTATGTTTTCTTTTTTGTAAAAGTTTTTTTCTTAATAAATAATAATAATAAAAAAAATAATAATAGAGGTCAGTGCCTTTATGTGACAGTGACAGCATGAGAACTAAAGGCTCAACATTGATTGTTTTAACTTAAAAGGAAACCTACACTCCAGGGAACAATTCCTGTCTCGCAGGGTCTTTACAACGTACACTATTATGGATACAAAGTACACCCTGGTACACAAATTGTTATTAGTTATTGGTCCACAAAAAAAATTAAGATCTGGGTGTAACTACTACGGAGTTTTTACATCATGCAAGAAAAAAAACAGCTAGTATTCAAAATTGACCGCCAACTTTTGCAATTTGGAGAAGTATTAAAACAAGAAGAAGAATTGATTTCCTATATATGTAAGTACATAATGACTTCTTATATACGAATTACCGATTACACTTAATAAATAAACACCTATCTGACATTTTTTTTTCAAATATTGATTGACGTCCGGTGAAAGATGTAATGGTGACAAAAATAAAGCCCTATTTTTCTTTTTCTTATAAAAACTGAGGAGTGAAACGGGAGTTCCAAATATCAACCAAAATTAAAGTAGGCAAAGCCGCGGGAAATGGTTAATATAAAATAAACGTTCACAGTCTACAATACAATGACAAACAGGGTTTTATAATATGAAAATCAACTCTCAGAGAAAAAAGAAAACTTAGTCCGTTTTTTTCTTACCTTTCTCCCTGGTACCTGAAAATTGGCTGTCTTTACAACTTAGTTGGCTGTTCCCGAACAAAGAAGACGTCCGGAACAACAATTTTGGTCATTCTGAACCAGTTATTTTAGTAGACTTGAGATCAAGTGTGAATAGTGGGCCGAGTTGATGATGGTTTGATGACAAATGATTACGATTTTTGTTGAAAGATGGCCATGGTTAAAGGTGGGTTAAGTAGTTTATATTTTTAGGAATATGGTGTTGCAGAAATAAAAAAAATTTGCATCGCTGTTAATGTCTTTTTGTACTTCAGGATTGTATATTTAGAAATGATTAGTTGGGAGATAGTTTTGTATGGGGTGTTAGGAGTAGTCTTAATGGTTAAGTTTGATTGTAATGTTTTTGTGTTTGTTTTCATGCACTGTTGATGCCATCTATTACTGAATAAAGCACACAAGAGTTGGTTATTTTTGTTTTTCGGTTGCTTTCTTGTATTATTGTTTAGAAAGTCGAAAACTATACTAATATTATAAAGATGAAGTGTTTGTTTGTTTGTTTATTTGTTTCTTTGTTTGTTTGTTTGAACGCGGTAATCTCAGGAACTTCTGAATAGCTGATCGAATTGAAAAAATATTTCACTGTTGGATAGCCCATTTATCGAGAAAGGCTATATAACATCACGCTACGACCAATAGGAGCGGAACAGCAATGAGAAATGTTGCAAAGTTGATGGAAAATTTACGCAGACGAAGTTGCGCGAGACAGTTAGTATATAATATAGATGGACAGTCTTACATTTGGTTCAATTGAAGTTTGGTAGTTTGATTGTGATAATTTAATTACAATCGAACAAACAAAGGGTAAAGTAATCAAAGATGTGATCAAGTGGTCATCGATAGCTTGATTGGCCAATTGTTTGACTGATATAAAGTCGATACTTAGAAATGAAGTTTCTTCCGATGACAATACAAGGCAGTCTTTCCTGTCGGTTATTTTATCTGTGGTTAAATTGTGTTTAATGATTGATTTAGTTAGTTTAGTATAAGTTAGCTATGTCATTAAGCTGGTGCTAATGATTTAGCCAACATACTATAAGTGTGCCTTTAATATTTGAAAAGTTCCCACGATTTCTTCAAGATCTCATCATCAGATTCAAATTTTGTGGACAATGAGACCAACCTGGAAGTACCCTTTCAAACACAAAAAGATTTTTTCCATTGGTTCAGCCGTCTGCGAGTAATCAGGTAACAAATATTAAAAAAAAATACATTTGAATTAAGAACTTCCTCCTTTTTGGAGTCGGTTGATAATTATCACAAAATAGATATGAGAGCAAAATACAGATAAACTCACTAGGGTTTTTCTGTATTTTGCTCTCATGTCTAGACCAATTAATACATAAATTATACTGATAAAAATACAAATAAAATCATTAACCTTAATTTAAGATCTGATACGGACTAAATAAATTTGCTCAAAATCGACACTGTATTCTAGTGGTAAATTACGACTGTGCTCCTTCTCAATGATAAGACTTATACTCCAACTCTCCATTTTACAAAATTGATTGGTCGCATTTTATCAAATGTAGGTTCTAGTCTGCGGTTGATTTATTATTAAAATTGGAACCCACTTCATATTCTCAATCGGCGAAAGAGATTCAAAGACTGAACGTCCTTGATTAAAAAAAAACTCTCACCAACTTAAATTACAGACACCTTCAGATTATTGATTAGCCAATAAGTGAAACTTCGTGATAATTCGACTCTACACGAGGCATCTCCAAGAAAGTTCGGCTTAGTCGATGCCGAAGGGCTTGATTCAGTTAATTATATAACACAAAGAAAACATCAAACATATTGAGGGGTCCGTGACTCTGTGGTGAACCAAGCAGATCTAGATATCAGCGTGGTTAAGCAACGCTATCACTATTGGTCCATAGATGAGAGACCGTTTAAAGGCCGCCCATTGCCTTAAAGGACGGAAATTCGAAGTTATACATCGTTTCAATTACGAAGTCTACAAAGTATTTGAAGTATTTTGACATAAGATGACATCCTCACTTTAAGAATGAGTAAACAAGAGATTTTTTTTCATGAAATAATACGGATTAATTTCTCCCCTAAAAATTAAAGAAAAATATCACACACCAAGAACACGTTAAGCTATCAGTACTGCGCACAATCTCTCTCTGATTTCACTCCGCTGATCTACGAGAGTGAGGGAATAGAAAGTGCGCTATTATGCGCTCATAATGGTGCCCTATAATATTTTGGGACAACTCACAACGCTATCTGATTTCAAACTAACCAGAGCTTGTACTATGAAAACCAGACAACCGATAAACATACATATATATATTTCTAAATACATACCTATCTATACTAATATTATAAAGCTGAAGAGTTTGTTTGTTTGTTAGAACGCGATAATCTCAGGAACTACGGGTCCGAATTTAAAAAATGTTTTACTGTTGGATAGCCCATTTATCGAGGAAAGCTATAGGCTATATAACATTACGCTATGACCGATAGGAACAAAACAGCAATGAAAAATGTTGCAAAAACGGGGACAATTGACGCATACGAAGTTTTGTCCTGGGAGGCGATCGAACCAACGACCTCTTGCGTAGCAGTCGGATACACTCCCACCGCGCCACAAAAGCAATCAATGTGTCACATCCCCTGAGTAGTTAGTTAGTCTCCGATGAAATTGACAGTCCTGACTGAGATCGGCGTAGAATATTTTAAACATCAAAACATTTAACCTAATACAACAAATTACGCCAGGTCAAACGTTATCCAGCAACAAACAAAGATCTATTAACCCGTTGGCTGGGCCGCAGTGTAAGCAACTTCGAGCCATTAGTTTGTGCAAACATATTTGCGTTATCTTCCAATAGAGGGTAAACAAAACTCTGATACTTTGGGGAAGGCTTTTACTTGATTTGGTTATATGGGCTTTTTTCAAATTTCTTGGTAAGTAAAGGGTTAATATAAAAAAGAGTTTTGAGAAACAAGTTAGAATCGAAAATAATAATCTTTAACTTTTTTGTTTTAACTACCCACATTACTAGCAGTCAAGTTAACCTCTTCAGATAAGCTCAATGGCTTGTGTTAGGAATGGGTTCACGTCAGTAGTCGATGGTTAGGATTCGAACCCGTGACCTCACGATGGCGAGACCGATGCCTTAGCCATTAGGCTACCGCCGTGTCAAATCATTTATTTTTATACAAAAAAATTGATAGAACACACACAACCACTACTTCTCTCTGAACCCCTCTTTCATACTACAAATTACCGACAGTATTTGATACTTCATAATAATAATAATATCTTGGGACAACTCACACAACGCTATCTGATCCCAAACTAAGTAGAGCTTGTACTATGGAAACCAGACAACTGATAAACATACTTAAATATTTCTAAATACATACATATTGTAGATAAATAACTCACAGCACAGAATAAACCATCGTCCTCGTCACACAAAGTTTTATACTTATTTTTATTATTTAACTATCAAACTAAGTAACGGCTACTACAAGACACGTTTTCAAAAGTTTAATCAATATTCATTGAGTAGTCTTTGCCTAAAATGCCTGTAACATAAGGACGGACAGACAGACAGACGGACATGACGAAACTATAAGGAAGGAAACGTTTTTGTCATTTTAGCCACGGAACCCTAAAAAAGGAAACTTGAGCTCTAAAGCTAGCTTATCATAAATACTTATAATTTATTTACATGAAATACGATTCCAATTATTAAAGTAAATTTACATTTCTTATGTTCTTCTGAATATAACACGATATCACTGTTCACTGTACCATCTAACTTAATACAATTAGTTCATGATGTTTTCATTCTCACTGACCCTAATACAAGACAAAGACGAACCAAAACCGTTATCCCTAATTTATAACCTAATTTACTAAAAACATTAACCTAATTATTTTGTTAATTTTCTAGTTCTTGTTTATCAAATTGTTGCAACGAACTAATTGGTTAATGGTATCCTGTGTGGTAAATATTTTAGTACCTTAGAATTATATGATAATTGAAGTACAAAGAAACATTTTATGGATATTACCGGGTTTGCTTGTTTTTTATTCTGATGTGCTACATTTGGATAAACGTAACTCATCCGGATTGAAGTTAGGTTCTTATCACTTTTGCGCATGTCAGATGAGATGAGAGAGATGAGGTACGCCCCTAAAATTACTTACGAAAACGATTAATTTTGTTTAATCGATTAACAATACTAACAAAATTTTAATTCAATAATATAAAAATACTATTTATGTTATACGAGTTCATAAAAGTTTAAATTTAGAACAGTTACAGTAAATACTAAAGAAAGTTTGAAAAACAATATCAATACGAAAATAAGCACAAAACCATTAGTTAGTAATACTAATTAAGACAATGTAATACATAATCGCATCTGTAATTCTCTTGGTTTACGGCCCCCGCCCCCCCGTTCTGTCACCATTTACTTCCAAAAAACTCATCTGCGCAACCATTTGTCGCCAACTTCAGTCCGAATTAGTTACGTCGATCCCACTGTACTCTTCAATCGCGGGAGTTCGAAGGGCTGACTTGTGAGGAACTTGTGAATTTATATTCGAATGTAGTTCGGCGCCGGCCCGTCGTTCCCGCCCGTCTCCTACATCCCCCAGTATATCTAAATTCGAGTTGTACGCAGCTTATGCACCAACATCAGACATGCAAACTTGTTACACGTCTGTCTGTTACGCTTTGACGATTAAATTGCTGAACCGATTTAGTTGAAATTTGGTAAGGAAACAGTTTGATTCCTAAGAAAGGAAATAAGATAGTAATTATCGCGAAAATCGACGACAACGCGGGCGAAAGCTAGTAGAAAAGAAATAAACACCATTAAATTCTGTTCATCTATTGATGAAAGCACTTGAAAATGAAATTGTTAGTGATATTCTATTACATTCATATAAATCACAAGTTAATGGCACCTCTAACAAAAGAAAATGTTTAAAAAGGCCTTAAAAACCTAAAAATATCACGTGTGATTAGAACCAGCCAATACATGCACTACATATACAAATCTACTGCACAATTCAATTGAATTGTTAGCCCGTTGTAGTACTTGGCAATGGTCACATTGCTACTACTCCTCAAACCTCACTAGGTTTACGCCAAATTTTACACAGTGTCACCACACTGTGTAAATTTTTACTGATGTATGTATGACACTGAACCCACTCAAACGTTTGTTGAAAAACCATCAACCACTTAACAGTTGAGTACTTTTTATCACAACCATTGCGGTATTTTACGATATGACTTTTTATAGCAATTTATTTATTTTGTTTTATTTATTAACATTTTACACCTAGTCCGGCCACAAGTTTTGTTACAAATGAAAATGCATTTTTTTAATAAAGTAATGAATATTACTAAAACTTATATGTACATATTTATTAAAGTCGTAAAAAATAAAAACAATATTCTATTCTAAGTGGCCACTTTTGGTGTTTATTTTTTACAGGCCTTTAATCTGTCTGGCCACGAATCTATTGATTTACGCACTGTTTCCATGAGAAATTTCGCCACTGCTTGCTCCAGATAAAATATTCATCTTCACAAATCGCCAGGTCATGATGCAAAATGTAGTTTTGTAAAGTATTCCTCCACAAATACACTATACCGACTTACTACTCAAAATTATAATCCGTCTAGCTCACCCCTATTCCCAATCAGTTTTTTCTTCTAATTGGCATTCAAAAAAATGACAAAAATAAATTTGATAAGGCATACAAGACAGACAAACAAAATATTATTTAATATGTCGAGTAAGAAGCAGGTAGGATGTATCGCATACAATGCCAGGCTTCATATAATTCTAATTTGGTCTAATGCAACGCCTCTAAATGTACCATATACAGTAATTGCCTCCGCAATGATTTTAATGGTAATAACTGCGTCTGTACTGGTACCTGAAAATAGTTAAACTTGTATTTTGTAATTTAAAAGTCGCAGTAGAAAGAGAAAGGTATACAAAAGATTGATGTAGCTCTACAACTGAGAATAAAACTTGATGAACTAAAACTTCAATAAAGTTTTGTGTTGATTTATTTGTGAATTGTGAACACATTTGTAAATTTTCATCGACCGAACAGATCTAAAATCAGCGAGATTTCGAGATTTACCTACTAAACTTTAAATGAGATATATTTTTCTGTACAACATTGAGTCGTGCTCAAAAATATTTCTGTCGTAATCTTATTATACCATTAAACGACCAATTCTTCATAGTACGTAAACGAGTATAATCAAGTTTAGGCGTCAAAGAATTCCTCCCCATCGATGTCAACAGGTAACGTTCCCAGAAGGCTAGCAGCATTGCCACGTTGGATGGCAATGCTAATTCTTTGAGTATATATATATATTGAATAAATTTAGTATGCAGGGTGACATAAACGTCGTTGAAAAAAAAACCGAGCAAAGATCGGTCATCCGGGTACTTCGATTTTAAGTGAACGTGAGAGAGTTAACGGTGTCTTAAAACTGAGTGGTGTTTGAATATTCAGCCGCGAGTAACGTTATCTATTACTGCTACTCGTAGCTACACTTGTAGGTAACAATGTTCTAATAATGTCGCTTCTCTACTAGCCTCAGAGAAAACGATAAGCTGCCCTTCCAATGCTAGCTCTCACTCCGGTTCCGCAGGATGTTGACTGCAAAAAATAGTGAGAGACTTGTTCAATTTTTCTCTCTAATTTCTCCTGCGTAGTTGGCTAGTATGATAGAACTTTGAGCAGCCAAGCTTATCCCTATTTAGGTACAATATGTACCTAAATACTCCTATAGTCAAACTAGTTGGTTTTCAAGAATGGTTGGCTTTAAGACTTAACCAAAACCTGAGAGATTTTCTTTAATCTTTGATGCGCTCTTCTGAAAAGTTACTAAAAATGAGTTACAATGTTATTCCTTGAAGGTATCTATACGACCATTATTCAAACTAATCTATACTAATATTATAAAGCGGAAGAGTTTGTTTGTTTGTTTGTTTAAACGCTAATCTTAGGAACTACTGGTCCGATTTAAAAAAAACTTTTTTTGTTGGATAGCTCATTTATCGAGGAAGGCTATAGGCTATATAACATCACACTATGACTAATAGGAGCGGAGTAGTGACGAGAAATGTTGCAAAAACAAGGAAAATTTACGCATACGAAGTTGCGGGGGCAGCTAGTTTATTATAAAAGCAGTAGCAAGTAGCTTTGTCTGTCTAACTGTTGTTTGAGTTCTGGGGAAACACTTGATTGTTTTTATTGCGATTATCCACATCTACGCGGGTGGATTCGTAGGCGAAAGCTAGTATAAAAATAAATGCAGGTACGTACAAGAGTTAAAATTTTCGTGTCCGAACAATCCAGTATTTTCAGAATGCAATTGGCAATATATTACACGAAATGTTCTGGAAAATATGAGCGCAAGAATCCTTTTATACATCGAATTGGAAGCATGCAGCTTCCGAGCATTCTGTCATAACTTAAAAATAATAGTTTGGTACGCAATGTTGGCGGAAATAAAAACAGGTATTGATAATCTGTCGAAATGGCTCATAATTCTTAGATGACTAGCTATTGCCTACAACTCTGCTCGCGTGGATATCGGTTATCCCGATAAAAACTATCCTATGACCTTAAAGTTATCATAGGGCTATTTGGCATTATAACTTTATTTGAAGTATATTACAGTATACCACAAATAAAGTTGTAATAGGGCTTCTTCGGCATTATAACTTTATTTGAGGTATGCTACAGCAGGTACAACTTTAAGGACATAGGATAGTTTTTATCGGGATAGGCGCCATCCACGCGGAGTCGCAGGCGATGGCTAGTAATCTAAGAATTATAAGCCATTTCTCGTTCACACGCTGTACAAAGCGTGCCAAAGAGAAACACATACGCCATGTTATTCGTATAGTCTTCAACGAACCCGTTAGCGAATTAGTTTTTGAAGTATTTAGATGATCGTCAAATGATGTCACTCGTTTTGATGTTTGTCAAAAACCTGACACTGATTATAAAGTCATAACTATCTAGATAGCTTTGCACATTAAAGCGCAGGCCACACCGCCAGCTAGCGAGAAAACAGGCGAGCTGGCGGGCGAAGCGAGATGAGGGAAACTATACAAAATAAACGAAGCTTTAGCGAACTAAACTATGTTGGTTCACACCGAAAACTATGGGCGGGCGAGCGAGCGGACGGGACTTTTTCTCGTTTAACCTCTTTTCATACTGTAATTCACACCACGACATACAAAGCCAAGCTATGCTAACGAGGTGAACGAATATGTTCGCTGGAATCATCGCATATTTCTTTAGCGTTGTTTGAATTCGCTGATATAGCTTATCTCTGTAGTTTGCTGCGTGAACCAAACCATGAAAAGAGTTGAAACGCTGTTCGCCCGGCTCGCTCGCTTGCTCGTCAGCTGGCGGTGAGGCTTGCGATTTATTTGCAATTTTTTTACACTTGTATATGTGCGAATACAGAAGACCAAGATTATTCTAAAGCAGTAGGACAAATAAGACATTACATCAAATTACGTAAGAAGTTCACGACCTGACCTTTGTAGGACCTTGTTTGACTTAAGAGAGTTTAGTTGTCTGAGCTTACACAGTAAATCGAGGCATTAGGGTTAAACAATGAAAGAGGTTTTCGATAACAGATGTCTCAAGATGAAATAGAAAATAATGAGACCGATTTACCGATTATACTTCACAAAGAAAAAGTTTTATGACTAAAATAAGACTCGCGAGAGTAGGTATGTACTCTGAGATAATTTCATACGTCAATGGTTTTTATTATTTTTTTAAATTTACTTTTTTAAAGATTATTAGCAATGTGGGGTTATGGGTTGCTTGTTGGCAAGCTTGTTAACCCATCCTAAATTGCTCGTGTTAGGAGTGGGTTCACGTGTAGTAATGGGTAGAATTCGAACCCAAGAGCTCATGCTTTTGAGTCCGATGCCTTAAAATCAGTCTACCGCCGCTTCATATATTAAATTGAAACTATTTATATCCTATTAAACAGTTCCATTCAGTTACATGATTTGTGATGTTTGATGGTTTGATAAAATTAGGATTAAGTTAATACAACCCCTCAGTAACATGTGTCTAAAAAAACCCTTTGAATTATACCATATCTATCTGTTACTTATTGTAAATAGTGATTAATAATAATATTATCTTGTGACAACTCACACAATGTGATTTGACCTCAAACTATGGTAAGCAGAAATATATACATATTTGACTGCCTATGTGGCGTGGGAGTGTGTTCGACTGCTACGCAAGAGGTCGTGGGTTCGATTCCCGTACGGGACAGTGTGTCCCATACAATTCGAGAGGGCAAAAATCATGATCATATTAGGTAGGTAAGTATTGTACAATGTTTGACGACCGTGGCTACAAACTGATTTCATTATTTAATCTTAAAAATGGTTACTTATAAAGTCAGTTTTCGGACGATAATTTTACGTGATAACGTTACAGAAAAACATTGACATTACAATCAACATGCCTGTAACAGCTTTTCTTGATATGTATATTTTTAAATGTTGATAAACTTTCGCGATTTGTACACATTATTAAAATATATATATTACGGGTCTTAATCGCGTGAATAATTTAAGGTAAAATACCTTGTTTATTGCCCGACGTTTCGACCGTATTGAACGGCCGTTGCAATACGTAATATATATTTTAATAATGTATATTTTTTATTTCCAATTGTATCGCATGCCGCTGCAATCACCAACATTGATGACATTGAAATAGGCAACCATGCCTGTAACAGTTATAGTGGATCCGAGCGTATGAAGACGCATGCGGCCGACGGCCATAATACTTCAGCCTATCAGCAAGCGGAACGTGACGGACCGTGACACTTTTTCGTGCGTGCACCCGGTCATCGATATTCCTGTCTTTCAAATGACTTTCCATCAGTAAAAAGAACTATCCGCTGTCTAATAAGAAATTCAAACTGCGCTACTACCACTAAGCGAAAGATTTACAAACTCAATAAAGGGAGTAATACACGCAAATGGCCAGCTCAATCGACCACTAAAACACTGAGATGGAGGTATACATCTTGTCTTGTCTGAAGCGTACTTTATGTGCACTATCTACATACGAGTAGGGTGGATCGATTTTGTATTATAAAACTACTATATCGTTCTATCTTTTTAGGGTTTCGTAGCTGATATGGCAAAAACGGAACCTTTATCGTTTCGTCATGTCCGACTGTATGTCTGCATGCCCGTCCGTATGTCACAGACATTTTACTCAAAAACTACACAATGAATATTGATGAAATTTGGTGAAAATGTGTCTTGTAGTAGCATAGCTAATTATAAAATGAAACATTTTTATGGGAGGAAGGGGGGAAGATTAGCTGGAGGGGTTAACAAGATTGCTTGTAATGTGGGACTCAATCCCACATTGCTAGTTATATTTTTATTAAAATTAAATTTAATAAAAATAATAAAAGTTTTAAATGATGTACACATTTAATTTTAACCTTCCAGCTTTGTAACAATGTTCTTGCAAATAAAGATTATTATTATAAATCAAAATTATTTCGAAAAAAGTTTATTCCGAAATGGTCCCATATAAATTTCATAAAGATCTGATGATGAATTTTGAAGATTAACAACGAAACACTTCAATAAATGCCAGCAAATAAGTCCTAATTGAAGTTGGTTAGATGATTTTTTTGTAAAAAAAGTTTTCATCAATACTTTTTAAAGCTTTCATCATCTTCAGTTCCATTCAAATTAAAATTATAAATGCAAAAAAGCACTGTCTGTCGTCACGACTAGAACAAAGGGATTTAAGTTAAATAAATTTAATGGCATTTAGATCAAACAGTTCAAAACTTCGACTCTTCTGATTCTTCTTCTTCTGTTCGACTGCCTCTGTGGCGCAGTGGGTGTGCGTCCGACTGCTACGCAAGAGGTTATGGGTTCGATTCCCACACGGGACACCACTTTGTGTGATCCACAAATTGTTGTTCCGAGTCTGGGTGTACTTTGTGTCCGTGACTTGTATGTTTGTAAAGTCCCCTGCGACACAGGGCTTGTACCATAGTGCGGGAGTCGTCGATTTTAACACAAAAAAAAAAGTGAACATCAGAATTTACATGGTTCTTCTTGAAAAGTATAATACAAGAAGTCAAATCCATACGAGAATGACATTGGTGTTTTCATCTCAAATAATATTAGAGCACTTGTTACAGCACTGAATTGCACCAAAGGTTGCAATTGCAATTACAAAACCTAATTGAAAGAAAAATAAATTATGCAATCAAAAACTTCTGAGTATAAAAAACTTCAATTACTGGAAACTTTAAAACTGGATAAGTTTTATGAACATTTTTTACTTAATTAATGTATAAAATATTTTTGCTAGTGAAATGTTCTTTACCTATTGTAACTAAATTTTCATCGTGGTTTCGTTTTTGCGTTGTGTTTGATTTTTAAATACTACTAGCTACTTTATATGAACCTTTCTCCACATAATATGCATCTGTGGCGCAGTGGGAGTGTATCCGACTGTTACGCAAGAGGTCAGGGATTCGATCCCCACCCAGGACAAAACTTTGTGTGATGAGCACGACGGTTTATTCTGTGTCTAGGTGTTATTTATCTATATTTTTATGTTTTTTGAAATATATAGGAATGTATATGAGTTGTCTGGGTTCCATAGTAGGTACAAGCTCTGCTTAGTTTGGGATCAGATAGCGTTGTGTGAGTTGTCCCAAGATATTATTATTATTATATGCAAGTATTATATATTAACCATGTGGATGAAATTATCTTATTAAAGAGAAACAATAGTAATAATAATAATAATAATAATAATATCTTGGGACAACTCACACAACGTTATCTGATCCCAAACTAAGCAGAGCTTGTACTATGGAAACCAGACAACTGTTAAACATACTTATATTTTTCTAAATACATACACACATATTATAGATAAATAACACCCAGACACAGAATAAACCATCGTGCTCATCAAACAAAGTTTTATCCTGGGTGGGGATCGAACCCACGACCACTTGCGTAGCAGTCGGATACACTCCTACCTACAACCACTTGTTACTGTAACCTAATTTGCAAAACATCGTAAGTTCAAGTCTTTAGCCATTAGGTGTTACAATAGTCAATTGTATTAAGTTTTGATGTCCTACAAAATCAAAGCTAATTTCGAATAATTCCTGAGACCGGACTAACTGTTGTTTGACTTGTAAATGGACTAATTGACGATTCTTCGGTGGTTCTCAGTCTGCCAATTTGTCTTCAATTAGAGAACGTGGTCGGGATAGTTTGATAAAGCTAATTTATGTACAAAGATTGTTCGTAATTTTAAATATTCTATTCATTTATTCAAACGATTAGTAATTGGATTAATAGTAACCGTGGATAATGATACTGCCTTAGATTAACGAGGTCTCTTTCATTTTTGTAATTAAAAGGGTAAGTGAGAGTCGTTTAGATAACGAACGAGGCGTAGGCAGTCAACGTCTCGTCACCTAGTCATCTTCAAGCAACTTGTAAAGAGTGTTGAGGTCAAGGCATGATGAATGGCTTTTATATAAGAATATCCTGAGATCAGGTGAGGTGACTGATGCCGACCGGCGTTCTGAGCACCAAAGATGCAGTTGTTTCCAAATGCATCTTTGGTGCTCATGAATTTGGTGTTTCCATGCTGCCGCATGAAAACCGTGGCTTCAGTTCGATAATTGCTAACATATTCAATCAGAATGCATTCATTCTGATTGAATATGGTCGCTAAAGGTAATATTCAAAATGCAAAATATGTCAAAACTACGTACCCCTTTTTAGGATTCCGTTGTCAAAACGGCAAAACGGAACCCTCATAGTTTTGTCATGTCCATCCGTCTGTCTGTCCATCCGTATATCAAAGGCGTTTTACTCAAAAACTACACAATGTTAATGGATGAAACTGTACTGTAATGGATAAAACTATGTGGAGGTGGATAAGCTTTTAATTAGGAGTATAAGCTTAGTTCGAATAAAAATAGATATGATTAGGGGGGGGAGGCACTCCATACATGTAACTTAGCTTTTGAATATTTTTATTATATAACAGACCTTTAAAAACTATTTTTTTTAATTAGGTAAATATTATTAAAAATAATCGCTCTGAAACGTGCAAAAATGTACCCCCCCCCCCCTTCGACCACATACCGGTCTCTTTTATATTTTAAACCGCAGAAAAAATACACAGGTAACGAATACTTAAACTTAATAAATACTTTTAACTAAAAGAAATGAAAATTACCGGATGTATCGTCTTACACTGCGCTTCTCAACAAAAGTTCGTAAGTGCCATGCTGGTGCGCTTTTTCAGATCGTCGTATGCGACAATTCTGCCAGGGACAGTTATACAATGATCAATCGTGTGAATGTTAAATTAAACGAAAAATTACATAGACTACCGTGGGTACCATACACTACGCACTCTACCTATGTCAAATAGAATTGACTTGATAGATTTAGTTTCGTTTAATAATCGAAAGAAAATATACATAAAGTAGTTACCTATTTACACAATCAATAATAATATCTTGCGACAACTCATACAATGCTATCTGATCTCAAACTTTGCAGAGCTTTTACTATGGAATCCAGACTACTGATAAACAAACTTATATATTTCACTAGACCAACTGGCCAGTATGTCCATAAACTCGTAAGAAATAAAAGTAATGAACTATGAACGATCCCTAGTAGGTATATATAAATTAATAATGTGTTTAGACTCAATTTCCATAACTTTCTTCCATGGCTTTACGTGTGCTGTCAATAGGCAAGCGGTATGAATATTTGTATGAACCAAATATTCTGCCAAAATATACGTTTTGTAATATTTGTTGAAGCACAAAATAAAAAGGAGTAAAATGCACTGCACTGTTTGATAGCCTTCGGTCGCACAAAACAAAATCCGTCAGAATTTGGAAACAAAAGGTTCCAAACAGATTTCCAATTTGCTGAGATTTTTGAATATGGTAAGGAAAAGGTAAATGGAAGGGTTCGATTGTCAGTTTGTTTGCATTTTTGTCGAAATAACGCGACACAGGTTTTAGTTTTGCTTACGTTTTCTCAGAATTCCAATCTCATGGTGCATTATTTACTGGAGTAAAATTGGATTTAGAAACAAAATCGGACTAAGAGTACAAATTCCAAGAAAAAGAGAGGCATATTCACACATACTTCACTCTACAATGTACATATTAAACATTCTACAAGGACATGAAACCTCAATCAAAAAATTGGAGTTAAGTGGTTCAAGATTCCGTATCCAAGAGCAATGTCTTTGCGTTTATAATTCAAGCGTGCTTTTTTTTAATTGGTAGAATTCTTATGGTTCTTCCAATTGATAATAAATACTATAATACAACAAGTCAGATCGATACAAGAATGACATTGATAGAGCGCTTGTTTGAACACTGTATTCCACTAAAGATGGCAGATTGCAATTACTAAACCAAATTAAAATAAAAGTTTAAAGAAATAAATTATGCAATTAAAACTTCTGAGGATGAAAAACTTCAATTACTGGAAACTTTAAAACTGTATAAGTTTTATGAACATTTTTTGCTTGATTAATATAAAAAGTACGTTTTGCCAGTGATATTATACAGTGATAAATTCACACCTACCTACCTTTCCGCGTTTATTGAGTTGTGTTCAAATGTTTATTTGATTTGTGTGTCATTTGATTATATAGCTCGGTTATTGTTAAAAATTGGTGTTTTTTTTAATTGATACCCAAACTCATTTGTGGGCTAACAGTGGTAACATTGCTTAAACTTGTTGTTCTTGTGATCTTTTCAGTCGTTACTACTAGTTTAGAATATTAAGATAATAAGTCCGTTCTTCTGACCTTAATATTCTAAACGTACTAATTACTACCATTAACGTAATAACATGTTTATAGCCTTGTTCTTATCTCGGACTTCATGAGATTGTTATTAAATCAATACTAAATTTTTAAATGTGAAAGTAGCGTAACAAACATACACACAGAGTTATTTGAATTTGCATTAACCGCTAAACCGATTTAGATTAAATTTTGTATGAAATTAGTTTGAGTCCTACGATAGAAAAATGCTAATAAATCATGTATTTGTTGGATAATTATTAAATTGTTAATTGATATCCGTTGACCTAACATCTGTTTTAATTAAATCGCAGGTGTATTGACTCGTTTAAAACATGGCTGGCGTGACATTCATTTAAAATGGTGGGAGCGTGGGAGTTAGTCTCATTCGGGATATTTATTTATACGTTATTAATATATACGTATTCATATGTACGGAATATACATTCGGTCTTAATCGAGCGGTCCAAGTGACAACACGTCTTCTGATAGGCTTGTCGCTAATTATAATCGTGAGTGCAAAGTGTTAGCGTTGTGTCAGTGATGCAGTAGCATTTGTGTAATTGAAGTGATTTGAACTATAACGGACTTTACCTTGCTTGAAGTATCCGCGTACTACAATTTGATTGATTAACACAATGCTATTAATTAGAATACTAAGTCGATAATAGTCTGTACAGCCACCCTGCTACTATATTGCAAGTGCAGCTTTACTCCCTAAACGAATTCATATCCTTTTATTTTAAATGGTATTTTTACGTTATTACACACAACTCTTTTTCCTTTATTCAAAACGAGTGTGTACCGAAATAAAAATACAAATACAGTCAAAAATATTGCAACAGAAACACATAACTTTACAAGGATTACATAAGACTTAAATTTGCTCTGCACGTTAAAATCGACACATTGGACATACAAAAATAAAAACCAATATACATATTGGTGAAACTATTTGTATGAATTTACATTTTATAGAAACAACATTTAAATAAATAATAGGTTAAAAAAATGGTGTTATTAAGCAAAAAAAAAACAGTTTATCGTAATTTTTTACGGTAATCTGTTTTGTGTGATTATAAATCAATATAGTCACTCGCACCCTACGCTTTTTTACGATCAACTGTTTTTTTCTTAATAACTCTTTTTTTTAAAAGGGTGTTGTTTAACTTTTTTGAACTATTATTTATTTTTTTGTTGGATCTCCTATATTACCCCTTGGGGGTTGATTTTTATAAAACGCCGAAATATGTTTTCTTTATTTTAAACCAATAAGCCAAATACGAAATTCCACACATCTAACGTTAACACTGACTGAGTTTCATATAAACTTACAACCGCTATTTTACTCCAATAGGGGTTGAATTTACAAAAAACACTTTTTATCGGTTTGTATTGTCATCGGTCTAAAATAAATAAGTGTGCGAAGTCTTAATTAAATCCGACATGCTGAAGTTGATAAAAAACACGTTCAAAGATTCCGTTACATAGAAACATTCCAAGTTAATAAAAGAGTGTTATAAAAGTCCAATGGTATATGAAATTGGTGAACTTGTTTCCAATATTTTTTTGTATAAATGACAAGAAAAATTGCCTTTTCTTTGCACAGAGATTACTAGTATTTTCTATACAAGATGGCAATGATGCCATCAATGTCAACTGGTGTGCACATCTTTGATTGTTATACGATTCAGGATCAGTTAACATCAACGAAAGTTAAGGCGCTGACAACAGCCAAATAGGCTTATCCTAAACAATTTTTTAGCCAAATCTACGTAGTTTGTGACGTCAGAAAAAATATATGTTAATCTTGAACATATTTCTAAGAACCCTGTTGTATTCAAAACACGAATTTGAATTTTTTTCTCGATAAAAAAAAAATACAAACTAAGCTCTTAAAATGATCTTCTAACAAAAATATCTGCATTACTTAACAACGTACGTTGGTAAAATAATTAACAATAACGTATCATGTTATAATACAGAATCTGGTTGTTTTTTATTTTCGACTACTCGACTTATTTTCAAGTAATTAATTGTTTTATGGTTTATAATTAGTTACGAGCGCTGCGTGATCGCGCTTCTCTTTCTTTTATAAGCAATCTGACAGTGATCGCAGAGACGCGCAGCTAGACGGACGTATGTCGCTTTGCCTCGCGATCCATTCACTTCATATTTTGTTTGTTGTTTGAAAAATTATAGACATTGGTAAAGAATATAAGTTTAATAAATATACTATTAATTTATACTATCTAAGTTGTTAATTTAAATATATTTAGTTCTAAGTTTAAAAATATTTGTTACTATAATTGGGAAACAAACAAAAATGTCGGAGGCCAGCAAAAAGCGCTTCTATACCAACAAACAAAAACATCTCATGGAAGTAGTAAAATAAGTATTATATTTTTCATATTGACAAAATATTGCACGAACAGAAGTGAAATCGTAACCAAACCAAAAAGCTACACTAAGCTGTTTTGTACAACGTATAGCGAAAATTCATCTGCAACTGTGAAGCTCGTTTGGCCTAGCGGTATCTGCGTTGGTTCAGAATATCAAGTTTCGAGTTCGAAACCTAGGTTCGCCTGTTCAATTTTTGTATTTATTTTTAATATTTTCTTTTACCTTTTCAGTAAAAAGAGACGTTTGGCGAATAGTTCAGCAGCAGGTGAAACTTCGGAAAGTTTTTTACCAATAAGTTTGTAATAAGTACCTACATACTAATATAGATAATAATTCTATTATTTATATTACATTAACACATTATGTACACAAAAAGAATCGCCACATGGACAAAGAGGATCCCCTTTACATTTTAGAAAGATAGTTACAAACAAGTATAATGATAAACTATCACATTTGCATAGACCTACGACTATCTTAGAACTGGCCTAATAGGAAAATACTCCTAAAATACTTGTAGTTTTATCCATTGTTTCTTGCCCTTTCCATACAAATAGTTGTGTAGGTTTTAGTATTTTTTACCTATATATGGCGATCTATACATACTGAAGTGTCTGTTCCTACTGTCAAAATAGCAGTTTTTTACTAAATGCTATGAAAGTACGCATAGTACTTAAAACAAAAATACAGTTTTTTTTTCTGTCTGTGTGTTTGTTTCGACAAATCTCCAAAACGGCTGTACGGAGATTGACAGGACTCACTGTCAGACAGCTAATGATGTAAGGAGTAACTTAGGCTACGTCCACAGCTAGTCTACAGCTAGTTAGACATAATAGGTAAGATTAGTGCTGAAGAAAGTTTTTCTAAGTTTAAATCTATACTAATATTATAAAGCGAAAGAGTTTGTTTGTTTGTTTGTTTGTTTAAACGCGCTAATCTCAGGATCTATAGGTCCGATTTGAAAAATTCTTTTTTTGTTGGATAGCCCATTTATCGAGGAAGGCTATAGGCTATATAACACTGCGCTACGACTAATAGGAGCGGAGAAGCGACGAGAAATGTTTCAAAAACGGGGAGAAATTACGCATACGAAGTTGCGCGGGACAGCTAGTGTAATAAATATTTTGTACAGATTAGGAAATGTGGCTGTTGCAGTTACATTAGAAAGTGATGTTATAATTCCTCTAGAAAATGTTACCAGGTAAAGATGATGCCCAAGTGATATGAAACTTCCTCATGATCGTTCTTATACTTCTTATGTTATTGTGAGTCATAGTTTTTTTCCATCACTGGTTTGAAGTATCGACAAAGGTATCTGAGACAGTTGAATCCACCGATAATATTCCTAAACTTGAGGTAAATATTATTATTTTGAACAGGTTGTCGAAGATAAAATCTGGCAGTTAGTATTTAGTTACTAACGCATAGGTAAGCTTTAAGTATTATTTTTTTTAGACTGCTACAAGTCACCCTGCACAACAAAAAATCCTTATTATTATTATTATTATTATTACATTGGACGACGAATAAACTTATCGCATTTATTTTTAAATCTTCAGAATATTTCTCGCCCTTACCCCATTAATTTGGTAATTTAAAACACATTAATTTGGTAGGAGAAAACATAAATGGATTCTTGTCGAAGTTCACTCTTTTGTGTAGGATGTGCAATTTAAAATTTATCATTAAAAGTGATTCCAGTGACGAAAATTATTTACCAGTGAATTATTGTGCTGTAGCAGGTATGTTATCAATTTTCGGAGGACTTCAAACTTGGAAGAATTTTCTTCTGCTCTAAATTTACCTTATGTCAAATAAATAATAATATTATCAATAAAAAATAATATATATTATTAACTATCTGTGCAAATAAATAAAATTGAAGAGTCTGTTTGTAATATCAAAATAACAGTTTTATGCTTATATATTAATTATTATGGATAACATATATCCATAATAATTACTGATAACAAAAATACAGTTTTTTTTTGTCTGTCTGTCTGTCTGTTTGTTCCGGCAAATATCCGAGAGCAAATAAATTATTAATAATAAATGAAAATATTTAAAATGTTGCTAATATATTTTCGAGTTTTATTTTTCTTTCTTTTATATTGTTTTGAAGTTCATAGCAAATAAAGTCTCCTGAAATAATTAAAAATACAAACGTATAAAAAATATTTATTGTTTTTTTTAATCGCCCTGTCTAATTTCTTTCTAGTTCTTCATATAGAACAAAAAATAAAGCGCCATCTATTGGTTTATTGTTTATTATTGACCGCGTCCTTGTGTTGGTAGTTCGCTGTTTTTACCGTCCTTTATCAATGGCACTAGGACATCGGAGAAATAGTGGGCGTGGCTAAAATAGTGAAACATCGAAGTTCAGTAGCTGTTGTCAGCGTCTTAACATAAGGAATGCCCATATTATTTCAGAATTCACCTTTTTTCTAAAGTCAGCGTAGCCTGGCCCGTCCTGGTATGGGTATGAAAAAATAACAAATTTTAAGCCGTAAAGTCCATATACTTACGATTCCATGTGTGAATTAATAAAATAAAATCTGAAAGATGGTTTTCACAGTGCGGTTTATATGTACTTATACTGAAAATATATTGTAAAAATAAAAATCGCGCAGTAAGATTTTGCATTGAAAGCTCATAATGATTCGCACTGAAGAGGTTTGTATGTAATTTCATACTATTACTATTTTTGGTGTCTAATTATTTACTTTTAGTATTATTTTTGATGATTATAAATCCTAATACATTTTAGATTATGGGCAATTTTTCAGGCTTTTTAAAAGTGTATTATTATCTGATTAGTGCATTTTTTTTTGTTATTGATTGCGTTGACATTCGAATACCAATTTGACACAAATTTTGTGATCAAAATCGTTTGAGTTGTAGAGTATGCGCAAGAAATAGACATATTATTTTTTAAAGATGTCACTCGCACAAGCCCTGTGTCACGGGGGATTTTACAAACAGACAAGTCACGAACACAAAGTATACTTAGACCCGGAACTGTTCAATTTGTGGATCACATAAAGTGCTGTCCCGTGTGGGAATCGAACCTACGACCTCTTGTTTAAAAGTCGGACACACTTCCACCGCGCCACAGAGACAGTCAATTATATACCTACACATGTGGAAACGGTAAATTTGATACATGGGACGAAATGTAACGCAAAAAAACGTGTGCGAGATAAAAGTACGAAAGGTGAAACTTTTTCCATTGTTGTCTATGTCATAATCTTCTGTTTTCACACATCGCCACTAACCTCTACAGTACTAGTACGCTGACAGGGTACCGCCGACAACAACAAAACGTTAGACATTTTTCAAATGGAAGTCTATACTTTTGTAACAATAATAATAATAGTATCTAGGGACAACTCACACAACGCTATCTGATCCCAAACTAAGCAGAGCTTGTACTATGGAAACCAGACAACTGATAAACATACTTATATATTTCTAAATACATACATATTACAGATAAATAACACCCAGACACAGAATAAACCATCGTGCACATCCCACAAAGTTTTATCCTGGGCGGGGATCGAACCCACGACCTCTTGTGTAGCAGTCGGATACACTCCCACCGCGCCACAGAGGCAGTCAAGAATAACAACAAGCGCGTTAAGTGTCAAAAAAGTCCGCGGGACGGTGATTTTCGATACGGCATTTGAAATTGCTTTCTTTTTATATGGGTTGTCATTCCGAGCACTTCGCCCTTTGGTCGACGCTATCATCTTGTTTCATGAAATATATAATGGAAATCTGTATGCATGTCAAGAAATTTTCAAACGAATTTATCTGTGCTCGTGATATTTCGATTATAGGTAAAAGAGATCCCTCTAGGTTAATAATGCCTGCCTGTAAGACATACCTACCTATTTCACAAGAATTGCTATGTAATGTGCATAAAAGTGTTCAATAAAGTGAACAAGCCTATATCGACGCTGGAAAGGCAACCTTGCTTATACGCCAAATTTGCGAAAATGAGTTATATATATCATTAGAATCGCCTGTTTTTTTCCTATCTGCAGATCTCGGTTTCATCCAATTCTGACCATTTTTGATGGTTGATAAGCAATTCGTGATTCCGATTTTTCAGGTTAATAAACGCACAATTTTAGATCATTTTAGAAATGTTGTCTGTTAAGCTACATATAATTTTGTAACATAGTAGGTTAAGCAATATCTCTTTTCCGAGATGTCATTCATAATTTACGTAAGAAACTTTGCTTCGCCATGAACCATGGAATAGTTTATACATCATACAATTAGCCGCGCAAAAGTTTCTCATGATATGGCACATCAGCAATTTATCTCCACCGCGTGTAAAGTATATATATGATATAAGCAATTTTATCGGGAAAACTAACGTATGCGATTGGCATATAAGCAAATCGTCATCGATATTTACCCAATTTCTTTGCTTCTTTTTTTAAATTATAAGATTAAAAACTGACTGTGATTTTAATGACTATGTCTTAGTTGTGTTGTGTTAGTGTTGAACACTTTAATATTTTAAGACTAAAATAGTTGTAATTAGTTACTAAGCTGTTAGTTTTTAAAAGACTAAAATAATAAAGTGTGATGTTAAAATTTATAGGCCAAAATACTTAATACCAATAATTAAGAAATATACTAATTATTAATGTCTTTTTAACCACAATAAACGAAATACTTTGATTTTATTGTAATTGTTTCTTTTATTTTTGTATTCTTGATTATGCTTACCTATATGAAACATTTTTCTTTGCCTCGCTTTCAGGTGATTTAGGAGTTCAGAATTTTGGCAAACTACTTTTGGATAATTTGTTGATTATCACTGAATCGTGCCGACGTTCTTTTCAAATGACTGAAGAGTTGAGACATTTTGCTCCGATATTAATGACACACTTTTGGTCCATAAGCAATAAGTGCAGCAACACTATAAGCTCTACCAAGTCCTATAAGAAAATTAGCCTTGCCTGAGGTCTGGATATTTATTGCTTAACCGACTCCTAACTTCGTCCCCTGACGTTTTTTAAATTATTTTTTATTGTGAATTTGTGACAAATACTTTTTTAGATGTCTTTGCCAATTTTCAGGCCATTCTAACAAAAAACAAATTTATTTAAATATTTTTTTCGAAATTGTCATTCTTTGAATCGCTCTCCTGTAAAGTTGCCAAATGGTGCATAAGCAAGGTTGCCTTTCCAGCGTCGATATAGTGTGATGTATCAACCATTTTTTTAACTCCCTTCTCTTTTTTATTATTGGTAGTTCAGGACCAATAATAAAAATGAGAAGGGAGTTAAAAAAATGGTTGATACATCACACTTTTTACACTCTTAAAGAATTTTTCGAAAATAAGAATAAATGATTACAACTCCGTATTTTCTAGATAGGTACTTTTTTATTCATAACCTAATATTATTGCATGCTCAAGTTAGCCAAATATGTGGAACTCAGACACAGCTTTTAAGACCTATGTATGTACCATATTTGATGCAATAAAAATATTTATTATTTAAAAACATTTTCATCTCTCAGAAGCGGCGGTAGCCTTAAGGTGATGGTCGAATCTTACTCATTATACTACCGACCTAAACATTTCATAAGCAATTCAGCTTATATATATCATATCAACCCATATGATGGCCCACTGCTGGGCACGGGTCTCCCCAGTAGAAACTACTAGTATGTAGATCCTGGGGGTAATTGCCATAATCGCCACGCTTGGCGAGCGGGTTGGCGATCGCAGTAAGGCTTTAAATACGCAGAGGACGCTGCTGCCCGTCCTCCGGGGTGAAATCCCTTAGTCGCCTTGACGACATCCACGGGTAGAGATGGGGTGGTACTATTCTTAAGCCGGCACCACACGGAACAAATTCAGCTTAGCTGGGTCCTTATTCACGTTTTTTTTCCGTTTTCGCGGCAAGCCCGTGCGAACTAGCGCATGCGCGGTGTACTCAAAGATGTCCGCTGCGTATTCAAAATGCAGCGCTTTATTTACCATGACTCTATTTACTATGACTAGATTATGACAGTTTGCACGGGCCTGCCGTGAAAACGGAAAAGTTTAAAAAAGCCTCAGATCTATTTCCTAGAAATACAAGAAATTGTCCAAGACTAGTTTTGAACCAAGTACCTAAAAGAACTTTATTTAAAAAAAAATGCTATTCTATGTGTGTAAAAGTATACAACGCCATTCCAAGTGAAATTAAAGACTTACCCATAACGAAATTTAATAAGGAAATGCGTAAATGGCTTTTGAATAAAAACTTTTACACAGTTACGGAACTTTTTGTTCACAAAAATAAAGTAATGTAAATGGTCCATGGTGTTATATGCTTAGGTATTAATTCTGTTATTGACATGATTTAGTGATTAATAATTTTATATCTTTTTATTATTGTTAAACTAATTTTAAATTGAATCTTTTAACTAATTTTAATCTTATATAATCTATCATATGGCATTGATTATTATTATGTTTTATCAGTAAAAGTAAATATTCACTTTCTTGAAAACTTTTGTCACGTCAAATTATGACAAAGTGTTTATGGTTCTGAAAATTCATTAAAATTATCTTGAATGTTACCACACTTTATGACAAATAAAGATTCTATTATATTTAAAAAGAACGAGAATAAGAACCTAGCTAGCAGCTAGCTATATCTTTAAAAAAAATCCTTAACGGCAAATTTCTAAATCTAACCTACATACGTAGTCATTGAACTACACGTCTAGACTGATGAATGTAATCAGAGCCCACTGAACCTGAATAACTGAAATTCGAACATACATATTTGAAAGCCTTATCCTAAAAGGTGAAATGATTTCACATTGAAACCTCGTCATCTAAGACAAAAAGCTGATGATATTTATATAGTTGAATGGTTTTGATTGAAAATAATTTAATTATCAAGTAAATTGAAATCAGTTCACCGTTTAAGAACTACAATACCACGAACAGACACACTATACTACACAGATTAAATTGTAACACCTCTTTATTGTGTCGCCTGTATTAAAATGGCCACCTTAAAGAACATAAAATTGTGTATCAGCTATAAAATAATACGATAAAAGATTTTATTTTGGAAATTTTTAAACGAAATATAATTGTTCAAACAATCTCTATGGGGCATCTAAACGGGCCATTTTTTACGGCAATTTGTGGCGGCACTATTGGCAACTAATTGTTCGGCCAATAATGGCAATATGTCTGCAATTATATGGCGTATGATCCAGTCTACCAAACGGGATACACAACCCAGCAACAATAAAATAGAGGGCGACTAAAACAACAACAAAATTGACCAGGCAATGTTGCGGAAATTAGATCGCTTAGCGATTGTCCGGCAACTATCAAATCAATATTGGAGAGTGCCATGTTGCTGGCCACAGCATTGCCGCCACAAATTGCCGTAAGATGGCCCGTTTAGACGTCCTTTTAAAATAACACTTTTTGTGTTTTTTTATATCAACTCATATGATTATAGAATTTTATAAGCTACGGGTCTTAATCGCGTAAATATTTTATTTTAAGCTAAATACCTTTGTTTATTTCCCGACGTTTCGACCGTATTGCAACGGCTGTGGTCACGGGTAGAGTCTACCCGTGACCACGGCCGTTGCAATACGGTGTGTACAAATCGCGAAAGTTTGCCCACTGCTGGGTACGGGTCTCTCTATAAGAACTTACATATTAAGTAAGATACTGCGGCTAATTGCCATTATTACCACATTTGGCGAGCGGGTTGGCGATCGCAGTAAAGATTTAAAGTATGCAAAGGACGCTGCTGCCCGTCCTCCGATGGGAAACCCCTTAGTCGCCTTGACGATACCCACGGGAAAAGATGGGCTGGCACTTAAGAATATTTTTTTTACCACTTAATGAAGAGACGAGTAGCTCGCGAGCTTAATGATAAGCATGGCGTCGCAGAGGTCGTGGGTTCGATTGCCACACGGGACACCACTTTGTGTGATCCACAAATCGTTGTTCCGGGTCTGGGTGTAATTTGTGTCCGTGACTTGTATGTTACCCTTGTTGTATTTTTATGAAAAAAAAAAAGTATCACGCCAGCCCATACCAGCTTCAGCGTTAGGTACTCAAATCCTGTTCTATAAAACTCTTGAGTGGCTTAACACCGCCTACCTCATTCTGAAACATTAGTTGGTAACTGTCATTTGCCCAGTAATTGCACTTGCTACAGTATCCTTCAACTAAAACACAGTAATGTGTTTGTCTCAACACTAGATCACGGAAGACTAACTGGCACTGGTACTTAACAAAACGGCCTATGTCTCAGACCTAAAGTAAAAGTAAAAAAAAACGAACGAATTTGATTTCTTCTTGAATACATATTTTCAATACGACCTGCGACGTCAAATCTTCGGTAAGTATTAAAATATTCATATGTCAGATACAAGTGTTATTGTGTGGAAAAATAGCATTCAATACCATAACGTTATTTGTGAACTCAAAATGTATCCAACGATTGACACCGTGACACACTTATTTTAGTACATTTTCAGTGACTTTTGTGACAATAAATTTTATGCCTTTCGATTTTTTTTTACTTTTACTTTTTTGTGACGTGATAACGTCTTATAAATCGATGTAGGGGTGCACGCACGAAAACGTGTCATGTAGCAATAGTCACGTTAATGATTGGCTGCTAGGCAACGGTCACGACGGTCATGTTATTGACTGGTTGCTAAGCAACGCGAATGGCGATGCTGAAAGGCTGAAGTACTGTGGTCGTCATGCGCGCGCATGCGCCCAGGTCTACTAAAGCTGTCACAAGCATGGTTGTTTATTACAATGTCATCAATGTTTTGGCGATTGCAGCGACATGCGATACAATTTGAAAAACAAAAAAAAAAGATATGTCACAGGCATGGTTATTTATTACAATGTCATCAATGTTTTACCTACCTGTAAACCGACTTTTTACTACTTTAAGTTTTTTTACGGATGTGTATAAAGTTTAAAACGAAATTTTATTCCTAGTCCTGTCTGCTAATGCTCGCCGCTTTTTAAAATACGTTTTCCTGTTTCGTTGTGAAACAGAGAACAAATCAATATCAAACCTCAAAAGGTGATTGTGTAATATAAAATTCCATGTCTTGTCTTGGAGAAGAAGTTATTTCTATTGTCTCTAGGAGAGAATGATGTCTTCTGAAAATCGTTGATGCTGATAAGTTTAACCACAACCACGACTTATTAATAACGCATTGAAGGGGAAGTGAAGGCTAAAGGACTCAAGCCACACCCAAAAGCAACCGAGTTCTCCCGTGTCTGCATGATTATTTGTGTTTACTTAGATTAAAATTACCCAGCAGGGTCAAGTTCTACACAAACCCAAATCCTGGATTGCTCTATAAAGCCATTGCAACCATGAATTTGCATAAATATGTCCCAAGAAACTTAATGTCTTCAATTTTGATTACCTTCGACATGGTTCTGAATCGCCAATGTTTCCAATCGGATTGCGCCGTGTATCACATAACGAGCACAACAAATGGCATCAAAACATCGAAACAAATCAATTTGTTTACGTACAAACGATGCAAGTTCGCATCATACTGTTCAAATAAGTTTTATCGACAATACCGTACACGAAAATGTACGTAAATGTAAAGCTATATTGCCTAAAATGATATGTGAATTGCATGTAGTTTTATTCAACAGGGAACTGTTAAGGAAACGCGGAAAAGGTATGTTTTCGTTAGCTTTGGAATACAAATAGGTATTTTGACTTGCATTTAAAGGTATTGGATCAGGGGTGTTCTTAAAGTATCTTGTAAAAACAGACCTCTTTGAATATTAGTATTCTGGGAGGGAAATAGTTAAGCAAAGTAGTAGCTATCTACACAACATAAAGAATAACATGACCAAGTACACTGAATTTAGTAGTAGCTAACAAAAAATCGTAGAAATAGGTACCATGTCGGGTTGGTCAGAAGTTTGGTGTAATATCTTCACATAGTAATTCTTTGACTGTGGTGGGTTTTGTGTATTTTAATACATATTTTAGAATATTTTGACGGAAACGGCAAATGGCGCTAATAATATTTTTTTCGGAAAAAAAACATATTTGCGTTTTTGGATGCTAAACGACGAAAAGTGGTACCCACCGAAATGCAATTTTGACTTAATTTGCAACACTTTTGTACGCATCGATAGATGTTAAGTAGGTTCATAAAATTCCTTCTCTCATAGGATTAAATTCCATTTGGTCTGCTAAATTAATATTGATAAACTATTCCATTTCCCCAAAACAAACACCATGGATGTGACATCAAAACGTACAGTCTACCATCTTGGTTACATTACGAGTCCTATACAAACATAGAGCGGTGTGTAATCTGTGTGGTGCGGTGTACTCTTAAGGAATACATCAAAGGATAACGTTTGTATTGGCTATATGACATACGTGCTATGAATAATCGAAGGGAATTCCTGTCTATACTGTGTTATATCATACAAGAGAAACCATTCAGCCTTTTACGCTTGGTTCTTGGTATAAGTACCGATTGAGTTACCAAGGTAAGGAGTTCACAAGATACATTTAACCAATAAGAAGATGATACCATCCTCCTGCCCTTGTGCTAACTTATTTTGGGACTGACCCAAAATAAGTTAGCACAAGGGCAGGAGGCAAAGTGTTTTATCAGGTTTTATCCTTCCATATTTTCTTGCCAGACGTTATTTCTATGGTTAGCTTCTTAAGATGCACTTGTCTGTGGTGATGAGACTACCTTTGAGTATCTATCTACCTTAGAGTATATATTATGTCAAAGGAACCAATCCTTTTATGTTTCCTGTCAAATGTCATATCTGTTCGTCGCACTTGTCTGTGGTGATGTCACAACCCTCGATCATTTGTCACAGAAACCGGGTGCTGCTGCAAGAGCTAAGCGGATGAGAGCTCCAATGTTTTATCTGATAATTCTTCTCAAGCTATGGTCTTTTCACCATGTACATCGTATCTGTATATACTTTACCTTGTATCTATATACCATCGTATCTATAAACGGGTTGTATAAAAATATTGTAAAATAACAAATCACGGTAAAAATACAGAGCAAATACGGTTAAACGGCCATCTTTCGCCTGTTTTTTTTGTCTTTGCAAGTTTTGGTGAATTATGTGCCCAGTAATTTTTTTAGGTATGTTTCTAAAATCTGCCGCGTCACAACACAAATGAAACATGTTAAACTGTGCTTGATATCTATAACTCTGTTAAGTTATCTTGATCGTGTGAATTCCCTTGTTGCAGATCATGTCACAGTTTAATCCAATAATTATACCTTCGTCTACTTCTGAATAATCTAAACGTTCCCGTATCTATTTGCCAGAAAGGCATGTACTAACATCATGTTGAGAGTTAAGATACGATTTCACATCTCACAGGATGTCTATTTATATGTTACAAAAGTTGTGTCTCAAATTAGATACATACATGTTATCGGCTTCCTACACAGAGCTAACAGGCTTACGTTTGCATAGACGAGCACTTACATCGGTCGAACTCGATTGAATCGTCAACTGAGACTACGCACGATGTGGGTGTTAATGTGTGTGTGATTTTTTTATTGTTCTATGAGCTGGCCTTTTGTACGTCCCTATGTATTTTATGGTTGGGTCTTCAAAAATGATGACGTCAGCGCTCTTTGATAAGCTTCAATTCTTACGTTAGTGCTGAGTCTTCGTAATATTTGTCGTACGGTTTCTATGCATCATACTATTTGCATAAGCATGGTTTATGTGGAAAGAAAATAGTTGCAAACATTTATTTTTAGGATTTACTTTATTAAGAGAAAAGTTTTCTATTTCCTAGACAAACAAATATGCGGTGAGGATGGTACCATAGCATACAGATCATAATAGCACAAAAGGCTTTTAATTACAATTCGACATTTATATTATAAGGTTATACAAGCATGAGTATTCTTATAATTACTGATTATTTTTCTAACCTGATATAAAAACAGGGTAATCATCCTTACTATGTAATCATTGTAACTAAAGTCAGTCGTGGTCAGGGATTCCCTTTTGACAATTCTTTATTCATAATAATAAGAATCAGAATATGTCCATTTGTAATTACTTAGAATATTACATCCTAGGAAATTAATACAAAGAAGAAAATGTTTATAAGGACAACAGCTAACGTCTCATAGAGAGGAAATGTACTCGTATGTAACGTAAAAGTATGAAATGGTATTAGCTCTATAAGTTTTAATTTTATACTGCCAAATATTTAAAAAAATAACCTAAAACGTTATAAACGTTCTAAGTTAATTTTTTAAATATTTATAAATAGTGTTTCATTTACACCAGGCTTAGACAGAATATCAGCGGTCGGCATGTTTTATACTGCTGACTATAAGCTGAGTCCAGGACCTTTTTGGAACGAAGTTCCTTATCGCGCGTTGTGAAAGGGGGCTAGACGGAAAAAATTAAGACCAAAAGTTGTAACGACACTTTTTGCTATAGTTGTATCCGTGCGGCGTGCGCGTGTTTCTCTGTCTGTCTCTCTCTCTCTCATAGAAAGCAAGCCAGTTATTTTCGTTTTGTCTTTCTATTTCGCATTGAACAGTGTGGTGTCGCGACGATTATAAAAAAAAATCAATTCCTTCACTAATTAATCGAAAGGAACTTCGTTCCATCCGGGGGTCCCTCTCAAGTTTTTGTCTTTTATTTTTATTTATTGTTTGTGTACAAAATGTAAATTTAATTGTATATAAAGGACAAATAAATGCTTATTATTATTATTATTATTACTATTCAGAATATTTTTTTGGTAAAGATATTTTAGTATCTTGCGTCAAATTCAAGACATTAAAGATGTCTTTTTTGCTCTGCGTGTTACTCTCTCGCTTAACACACGTCTTTTTAACTTGGCCTATTAATCCATATAGCCCTGTTTTCCTCCGCATCGTCTAGACCCATTTTGTGTACCTCTATTCTGCCACCATTCATTTCCATCGAGGGTAAAGCAGGGTCATTTAGTCACTGCTCATGTAACCAGACCTAACTTGAAATGTGAATTGGAATATTAGATTGCATGCAACTGGCATATATTAGTTAAAGCCAAGTTAGTATAGTTTCAAATGTCCGCGTTCGAGTGAACTTTATGTAATTGTGTTATGGAACTCGAAGTATCTATGTAATATTGTTTGTAACCGATATGTTCTCCCCTTTATGAATGAGTTATATCTAGATTTGTATAGGTTTGTATTAATATTATCTCAACTGATACATTGAATGTTGTAAGTGGAAAGATATCACAAAACTTTATAATTTAACGACGTGAATCACCTAAATACTCATAAAATATCAGTTTTTTATTATTTTTTGGTGATTTTTAATTGATTTTTAACTACCAGGTCTTGGCTTCATTACGTTACACTAAATAACTTTGCAATATAACAACATAAATACAAATAAACCCTTTACCACCTCCCACATATCTGTGGGACCCCGGAGTAAAATCGATATAACTTTGTCAGATTTAGGGTCTAAATTTCACAATAAACAACGATATAATATAGTCTGGGTGATTAAGGTCCAAAACTCCAAAAACAAGTAGTAGGTGATTAAGGGTTATTGTATTAAATATTTTCCAAAACTGATATTACAAAGTTAATAGGTCCCTGTGATGGTAAATTTACGCAGACGAAGTTGCGCGGGTCAGCTAGTAGTTTATATTATACTAGCTGACCCGCGCAACTTCGTATGCGTCAGATTTCCCCATTTTCGCAACATTTTTAATTGCTCCTCCATTTCTATTGGACAAAGCGTGATGTTATTTAGCCTATAGCCTTCATTAACAAATGGGCTATTCGACAGTAAAAGATGATTTTTCAATTCGGAGTATGATCTGAGATAATCGCGTTCAAACAAACAAACTCTTCAGCTTTATAATAATAGTATAGATAAGCAAACGCTAATTTATAATATTTGAAGGATTAGGCTTGCCATTTTCGCTGAAACACTTTACTAAACAACTTACTCCTTGCAAAATCAAATAGCTCTCAGTACGCGCTATGTTAAGAGCATACTAAGAGGTACTAAGCCTGTGCCGTTTAGGGATAACCTCCCCTAGACATATTCCCTCATATAGGCAAACACGAAGACAGGAGTAAATACAGGATGATTAATTAAACCTTGGGATTAGGGCTCCTAAACGGGGACGGTGTTTGAGTTGGGGTGTAAACATAACTGCTGATGACTAGAAATTAATATCAGATAGCTGTTGTAACGTGTTAGGATGTCAGCATTACAAATTTGTATGAATTTAATTCACATTTTAGTACTAGATTATAAGTTATGTTAGAGGTTATAGTTTTTTTTTAATGAGTTCTGCAACTTGGCAATCTGTGTCAACACAATAAGCCATTCAGATGAGGTATCTCGATCTTTCTCTTGTCAGCAGAAGGAATTCCTATGAATCCTTTTCATCTGTTATCACCAAATCTCACGGTAAGTGTAGGGATATAGGTTATATGTGGGCTCGGTTGACCAAGAAATGATAGTGATGTATTTAATTTACTGCTACATTAAGGTTCATTTCCGAGCATCGCGGCCGATCGCGAGCCGCTCGCGGCTTACGACAAGCGGCTGACGCTCGCGGCCGATGCGACAATATTCACAGTGCGCGCGCAGCCTACGACAGTCGTCGGCCGCGCGCGTCTGTCACTTACTTCAGCCGCTTGTCGTAAGCCGCGAGCGGCTCGCGATCGGTCGCGATGCACGGAAATGAACCTTTAAGCAGTATCATTAGGTGCACAACCTGCTGGTCTCATCATTAAGAGATGAGCAGGTTGTGCACCTGATGGTAATCGTCACGCTAGTCCATAACAGTATTAGTGCCACCCAAAACCTTGTTTGGCAAAGATCTGAATGTTACCGTACTGCGCGTTTGAGAGATTAGTTCATAAGTCTCATTTACTCAGTAATTACACTCGCTACAGTGCCCTTTAACCAAAACAAAGGTCTCCTAACCGATTTCGGTTACGGCGTCCAATCTTATTATAGACTAGCCAACTGCTCGGTCGCCACTGAGTCAACATCACTATTTCACGGCAAAATAACTGATACTGCGCTAAATGTTGATATAAACTTTCGCGATTTGTACACATTATGAAAATGTTATATATTATGGGTCTAAATCGCGTGAATAATTTAAGGTAAAATACCTTGTTTATTAGGTATACGGGTAGACTGGGTGACAGTCTACCCGTGACCAAGATCGTTGCAATACTGTCGAAACGTCGGGCAATAAATAAGGTAATTTACCTTAAATTATTCACGCGATTGAGACCCGTAACATTTATATTTTCATAATAATACTGTGATGGCGCGTTTCACCAACAAAATATTTTTTATTACAAATTTATACTTTACAAAAGCAAAAATATTAATCGGTTAAAAGGACTAACAGAAAACTAAATCGGGCGGTATCCTTTGATCCGTCCAATTGAAACATTTTACGTGAAGGTATTAACTGTGGCTTGTGTGAAACGGAATGTTATTTACCTGATAAAAGGGGGATAAAGTGGGGGATACAGAAGGGTTATGGATTCATCTATTATATTATATTACGTGGCTTTATTCAATGTCCTTTGTATTGTATTTCCGAAATGAAAGAAGGATAGGATTGTGGTTTTTCATCTTGGATTGTTTCAAGTGATATATTTGACATGCTTTTTAAAATCTTCCAGGTAAAATAGTGGGTATATCTAAATGTCTTTCTGTGCTATTGCAGTGCCCATCAATGTGTTAATTTGAATGCAGGTTTTTGAGATAATTATCAGCATTGTTTAATAAAATAATTTCAGCCAAATTTGAAAATTCAATCGTATTTTATCTAACAGAACATATACTTGGGAATGCCTCTGTGGCGCAGTGGGAGTGTATCCGACTGCTACGCAAGAGGTTGTGGGTTCGATCCCCTCCCAGGATAAAACTTTGTGTGAAGGGCACAATGGTTCATTCTGTGTCTAGGTGTAATTTATCTATAATATGTATGTATTTAGAAATATATAAATATGTTTATCGGTTGTCTGGTTTCCATAGTATAAGCTCGGCTTAGTTTGTTATCAGATAGCGTTTTGTGAGTTGTCCCAAGATATAATATTATTATTATTATACTTGTATACGGTGGATAAAAATATGTACATTGAAATAATTGTTTATATTTTGTTTTTGTTAATTTAACGTGTCCATGCGACCCTTTAAGGTTCTCACTGAAAATCAGCGCTGTAAAATATGGTCTGCTGCAACGCAGCGTTACGTATGCTGAGTGTGAATCTTTCTCGAACTCACTCGCTATGAATGTCTTCGAATCATTCATTAAACTTACTTCCTGCGGTTTTGTCACAAAGCCGAAGTCATAATTTAGTCAGCTCTACGTTACGTATAACAATATATAAATTTACTTAAAAAAACCGTAAGACCAAGGCTTTGTTTTGACTTTTTGACTGGCCTGTTGGTCTAGTGGTTAGTGACCCTGATTGCTAAGCCTGTGGTCGTGGGTTCGATCCCCATCCATGATAAAACTTTGTGTGATAAGCACGATGGTTTATTCTGTGTCTGGGTGCAATATCTAATGTATATATTTCAAAATATTGTATGTTTATCAGTTGTCTTGTAGCAATAGTACAAGCTCTGCATAGTTTGGAATCAGATGACATTGTGTGAGTTGTCCCAAGATATTATTATAGATATTATTATTATTTACAGACGCTTAAAAATTGCATCCAGTATTCAATTTAAAGTGAAGAGTGTCTACTGATGAAAAAGCAGACGCAGTTTTGAAATTGATACGAGCTTTTCCGAATGTGAACGGTGTTATGATAAATAACGAAATTATAAATGCTAAACAAATAATAAAAAATAAATACAGCAAATTTTTACCGTTCAAAATACGATTGCCTTCCAATTTATTTGCGTCCAATAAAATATAACTGATAGGTTTAAACTAAATTTAATAAACTTTTTATTTTAGTAAAACTCGGTTATGAATAAAAAATTGACAGTATAATTTTGTTTTAAAGTGTTAAAAACTTACTGAAATACCCTTTTTGTTCAAAATGATTTTTGATACTTAAAAATATAAGTAGGTATCGTGCGGTTTCAGTATATGTATGATATATCTTTTACTATACTTAAACTGCAGCTTTAAATAATAAATAAGCTTTAAATAAAATAATTTAAGTGTATATACTTATAGTTTGCATGTAAAGCTAATACCTAAGTTAAAATACGTACTTGAAGCGCATTTGTAGAATATCTATACTAATATTATAAAGCGGAAGAGTTTGTTTGTTTGTTTAAACGCGCTAATCTCAGGAACTACTGGTCTGCGCGATGTTATATAGCCTATAGCCTTCCTCGATAAATGGGCTATCCAACAAAAAAATATTTTTCTCAATTTGGACCAGTAGTTCCTGAAATTACCGCGTTCAAACAAACAAACAAACTCTTCAGCTTTATAATATTATTGAAGATTAACCTGTAGCTTGCGAAACAGTCCCCCCCCCCCTCCTTCAGAAATTCTGAGTAGAACTTTGGAAAAAGGGAAAAACATTCGGCAAAAAATATGGCACTACCCCCCCCCCCTCTCCTTCTGCTTAAAGTGAGTCTAACTCGCGCTTATCCAATGAGTGGGAAAAGCCATCGAGTCAAGTGAATTGCTATTCGTTAGACGGGGGTACACTATACCGACTGAAAAATCCATGCGTCTTGCGTCTATATACAACAAAATAAACTACGAACAAAACATATCCCAGCCAATAAACTTAGTTGTACTTGTAATTACATAAAGCAAGCATATTCTTTAATTCCCAACAGAAGTAGTAATAACACAAGCGGAATATATTAGTTATACCCGCTCAAACCAGACTTACAGTTTATTCTGAGCAGTTACGCTGTGTTTGGAACAAGCTGTTCCTTTGTTGCATACAATTTGCTTATTGATGGCAGCCATTATTAATCTCTCAGTCCTTGTACGCTGAACAACAACAAGACTTCCATCTTGAATTCAACACTTGTGTAACAAGGATAACAACAGCAGCCATTGGTCTTAAATGTCAAAAAAGCTCTTAGTACGGTCATTCGATTCAGCATTTGAAATTGCTGTCAATTTTACGGGTCTAGCTAGTACTACAAAGATCCCTGGCAGCCATACATGTCATGAGATAACAATTCCATCTTGACATTTGGACAGAAATTATACTAAATCAAATGGAATTTAACACTTGTGTAACAAGGATAACAACAGCGGCCATTTGTCTCAAGTGTCAAAATAATTCTTAGTACTGTCATTCGATCCAGCATTTGAAATTGCTGTCAATTTTTACGGGTCTAGCTAGTAGGTACTACAAAGATCCCTGGCAGCCATACATGTCATGAAATAACAATTCCATCTTGACATTTGGACAGTAATTTGACAAAATCAAATGGAATTCAACACTTGTGTAACTTGGATAACAACAGCGGCCATTGGTCTTAAATGTCAAAAAACCTGTTAGTACGGTCATTCGATTCAGCATTTGAAATTGCTGTCAATTTTTACGAGTCTAGCTAGTACTACAAAGATCCCTGGCAGCCATACATGTCATGAAACAACAATTACATCTTGACATTTGGACAGTAATTTGTCAAAATCAAATGGAATTCAATACTTGTGTAACAAGGATAACAACAGCGGCCATTTGTCTCAAGTGTCAAAATAATTCTTAGTACTGTCATTCGATCCAGCATTTGAAATTGCTGTAAATTTTTACGGGCTAGTACTACAAAGGTCCGTGGCAGCCGTACATGTCATGACCATTAACGTATAGACCTAGACCGTGCCATACCTTTCAATTAAAAAGTAAATATTAACTGCAAAGCGGGAAAAAGAGCAAAATCTCGTGCGGCCTTTGACAGGTATTGTCCACAACAATGACCAGTTTACAAGGTAGCGTTGTCTTTTTCTAGAGAGTGGTCAATTTTGTGAGAGTGAGATTATGGCGCAGTCCTGGTCTCTACGTCAATGATCATGACACACAATAAGGAGACTATAACCAGATGGTAACCCAAGAGATGGGGAGATCAGCTAGGTTAAGCAATGGTCTTAGCTAAGTATACCTATTTACAATGTTATTTAGTAATTTACAAAAATCATACTTGTAAATACACTGGTGGGGGACTGTCATATCGATTATCAGTAAAATAATCTTAATGGGACCCTTGCTTCGAAGAACACGTGGAGCTGCGACTGCTCCAAGTTCCAACTCCAGCCCTGCCTTCCTTAAAATTTTCACATGGTTCATGTGACGCGTGACGCTGTAGAAGATTTTTTTTCTCAAATATTTACTACTAATTAGGAATCATGTTTTAAATAATATAACATTCGATACAAGATACACACCTAACTATATAAAACGTTTTATTTCTAGTTAAAAAAGTGGGTTCATGACACCAAGTTCAATAGAACTTGGTGTCATGAAATAGTAGTTTAAACAAACTTCAAGTACAACATAAAAAGAATTTTTGAAATCGGACAACTCTGTTAAAAGTTACGCGTAATTTATTCATCTATACTAATATTGTAAAGCTAAAGAGTTTGTTTGTTTGAACGCGATAATCTCAGGAAGTACTGGTCCAAATTGAAAAAATCTTTTTGTGTTGGATAGCCCATGTATCGAGAAAGACTATAGATAAGATTACGCTACGATCAATAGGAGCGGAGCAATAATTAAAAATGTTGCAAAAACGGATAAAATGTACCCAGACGAAGTTGCGCGGTTCAGCTAGTACATAATAAAACACAGGTTCACTTGAGAAACTAATTTTCTTTTCCTCTGGTAAACATACACTGCATGTGAACCCACTCCTAACACAAGCCTTTGAGCTTAGCTGAAGGGGTTAACAAGATTGCTAGTAATGTGGGACTCAATCCCACATTGCTAGTTAACTTATTTAAAAAAAAAAAAGTGTAATTTCAGACATTTTGTTTACCTTTAAAGGTACGAACCTTTTATTTACCCGACGTTTCGATCGAATTGCACCGATCGTGGTCACAGGATCAGGTCTCAGGACCAAATCACTGGATAGAATTGCATAAGCCACAGGTACTTTCCACCGATCGCCACTATTATTCCAGGATAGTACGCGAGGCGGTTGAGATCAAGAAGTATAAGAACTTCAACCGAGAAGATGGATACCGGCTCTCACCATCTTGGAACCCTGTTATCAACAAATGTAATCGTAGCCGTAAAGACACCGCGCCTCAGTGTAAAGACGTTGTAAGTGTAGTGTGTAGAAGTACCGACAGTACAAATTATCAAAATTATCAAGACCAGGCGAGGGTAGTTGAAAAACCCCGCGCCTCACGGAGACATCGCTAAGCTGCCATCAGTCGACCCGTGACCACGATCGGTGCAATTCGATCGAAACGTCGGGTAAATAAAAGGTTCGACCTTTTAATACCTTTAAATAATTCACGCGATTAAGTCCCGAAATATAACTAATATGTATAAAAATCGCGAAAGTTTAAAAACAATAATTTTGTTTACCGATGCAAAACGTCAATTGGTTACAGAAACTGTATCTCTGTATCACTGATATATCAGCGAGATACGATTTGTGTAATCAACAAACAGTATGCACAATAGAAAAAGGTCCTCAAACTAGTGGAATATTATTTCAGTTCAAAGCAAGGTCCGTAAATTTTCCTCGCGAGCTATTTGTCAAGGGGATTCGGCACCACCTGAGCGCCAAGCGGTTTCAAGCGCCGGATTCCAGTAATCACTAGAGTTTTTAGTGCAGAATAATAGTGAGCTTTTTATGGATTTTACTGAGACAGGTTTATGAATTCTTCGTCGTTTTGTGGATGGTTTTGTATGAAAGATAACCATGGTGATAAATTGAAAGTAGCAACGTTAAGTCGAGGCATAACGAGAATGGACCTGAACTATATAGATGGGTTATTCACCGAAATTAAGAGTTTTCGGGGATTATTGTCCTGTGATAATAATAATGCAATAATGCCATGAATATATAAAATGAAACTATTCTAACTAAAAACGTCATATATACCTATATAGCACTAGTTTCGTTATTGAGTAAATAATTAACGCATTTTTACCAAACTATTTTGAAATATAATATGTTTAAAATAGGTACGATTTTTTTTTTAAGGCGACTCTTTTATTAGGGTACAAGCCCTGTGTCGCAGGAGACTTTACAAACATACAAGTCACGGACACAAAGTACACCCAGACTCGGAACAACAATTTGTGAATCACACAAAGTGGTGTCCCGTGTGGGTATCGAACCCACGACCTCTTGCGTAGCAGTCGGACACACTCCCACCGCGCCTCAGAGGCAGCCAATTTGATTCAATGATTTATATATATAAAAACCAATGTTTGTCTATATGTCCTCTATGCGTTCTTTAACCATTGATCAGATAATGATGATACTTTAGCAGAATGTTCTAGGTAGGCCGGCAAGTGTACCTGGCTTTAAAAGCAACCAAAGCGTGGCCAAGTTCAGCTAGTTTGTTATAAAAAAGAAACTAACAATACAATAAGTGGCTAAAAGTGATTTGACAAAAGAATACCTAGGAAAACTGACGTCAAAGACAAAAAGAGGTTTAAACAGAAAACGCGTAATTTTATCAATAAATAATACATATTCTAACAATCACACAATAATAAATAATATCAGAAGTTACATTCTACTAGCCTGGTTGATTGAAACTTGCGTGTACTCAACCTCCAGGAGGTTGAGTACAACGCATATTCAAATGTTGTTTTAGCGGCTGAACTGGAGAATAACATTTCAATTCTGTCAAGAAACGCCAGAAAACGCCATGAAATAAAACATAACTCGCTAGACATTTCCTCGAAAAAATACACAGTACATTAATACACAACATGGTACAAAGAGCATTATACATTGAAAGAAGAAAATCTTTTTAATGTACCATTTGGTTTGTTTCAAAGCACACGTTTTGCGAGACAGTGATTGATGTAATGTTTTTGTTCTAAAATTCTCAGTAATGATAAGTAATGTTATGATAAATGGTTTCCATCCTGGCTGTTGGAAAAATTAACATTCTTTTTAAAGATGCCCCTAATGGTTTATGCGTGTACTCTGTTTATTTTTAAATGTACATATATGGGTGCCACGGAAAAATGTGAGTTATGAATATTTTTTTAAGACGACTCCCGCTTTAGGGTTCACGCCGTGTGCAGCGGGAGGCTTTACAAACATAGAAGTCACGGACACAAAGCACACCCAGACTCAGAACAATGATATGGGAATCGAACCCACGACCTCTTGCGTACACACAGTCGGACACACTACTACCACCGCCCCACAGAGGCAGACAATGTTAGTCAGCTACGTAATGTAATATGTTCCGTTTCATGGGGTCTGTGATTCAATGGCGGCCAATCAGATCGAGATATCAGTGAAATTAAGCAACGTTGCCACTGTCAGTTTATATGACTGGTGACCGTTTTAAAAAAATCACGTATTGTCATCGGTTCTGCGCCTTGTTGGTCTCCGGTCTTGTCGAATTTTCGTCCCATTGAACTATGAATAATATATCTATAATATCCATCTCTCTTTAAATAAGTAGATTCTACTGGAAAGACCTATGCCCAGCAGTGGGACATGATATGTGTTGAAATTAACTGATATGATGAACTTCATAGTTCTCCATATCATATAATGGACCCCCACTATGCCCTGCAACATATTTAGTATGATATTAATCACCTAACCGATTTTGTAGATGACTGACGTCCAACCACATAAATGAGAATATAAAGTGTGCACTTGTACCTGCGCACATACGAGTGCTCTTTGTGTGTCGTTATCTTCTGTATCACTGACTAGTCTTTGATGTGATTGGATGTCAGTCATGTCCAAAATCGGTTAGGTGATTAATAACATACTAAATATGTTGAATGACATATTGGGGGTCCAGCAAATTGAAATTACAGCAAAGTTAAGGAACATTACCACTGTGAGGTCCATAAGAGTAACTTTTTTCAAAAAATATCGGCTAGGTCCTATTTGGCACACGCCAGTATCAGTCGAGAGTGCATTTTTGTTTGCGCATGTAGGTAATGGATTAATGCAATACGATTATCGTTCTTAGAATCAGTGTCTTGTTTTTTTTTTTTTAAAGAAACGGCCCCCGCATTAGGGACACAAAGTACACCCAGACTCTAAACAACACTTGTGGATCACACAAAGTGGTGTCACGTGTGGGAATTGAACCCACTACCTCTTGCGTAGCAGTCGGACACGCTCCCTCCGCTTGTTATCAGTTGAAGTACGGGGAATGTTACTTAAGTTGCTCATACTTCACAAATTCATTCAGGTGGAAAAAGAGCGCATGTCTGGTCCCATATTTTCGTGCCGTTCTTCGGAAAAATGTTTAATAAAGCTATGTCACGCGTTGTGCCTTCAAAAAATGTGAATAGAAGATATGGAAGCAAACTCTATTTACGTAATTTTTTAGCTGAAATAGGTCTAAAAAGTATAGTACCTATTTAGGTAAAAGGTATATTGGCGACCCAAAATCAGTTTCACTCTTGTAATTGCGAAAAGAGATGAACAAAAAATGGCTTGATGAGAACCCGAACAGACAAAGGCTCTAAGCCTAAACAACCTACTTTTTGCGTCGGGACTTTAAGAAAACAAAAAGTAAATCAAAACAAACAAAAGATAGAAAACAATGCGACCCATTTCAGAAACATATACAGACGTTTATTTATAACGTCTTATGTGTATATTATATTTAGATACCTTTGCGTCAATGAACGTTGAAACACGTGAGCCCGGATGCTTTTTATATACACCTTGCGTTGTCGTATTGAAATATTCATATTGAATAGATTCGGGCATCGGACATATGAAATACAGACGGTAGTTTCTTAAGGGAGGTTTATATTGCGCTTCTTTATCTATCTATACTTATAATAAATCTGTAGAGAGGTCAATTCTGTACATGAAATATATTTCCAAAATAACTATCAGGGGGTGATTAGGGATCGATACTGATGCCAAAAATGCAATCAGTAAAATTTTTGTCTGTCTGTCTGTCTGTCTGTATAACCGTTATAGAAACACAAACTACTCGACGGATTTTAACGAAACTTGGTTCAATTATTTTTCATACTCCTGAGTAGGTTATAGTATACTTTTCATCACGCTACAATCAATAGGAGCAGAGCAGTGAAGGAAAACGGGAGAAGTTACTCCATTTTTTAAGCTTTCGTCGCGTGTGCAACCGTAATGGTTAAAGCTACACAGAAATCATGTATGACAGAAATGTTCTACTTAAAATTATATAAAAAATATCCCACGACAGCATATGTCTATCTTTTATGGTTGACTTACAATATCACGTGTAACCCCCGATAGCTTAGTAGTTCGAAGCTTTCTGATTATATTTGTCTACTCTTACGTTTATAACACTCTCAGTCATCCCTAATTAAAAAAGTTAACATAATTAACTATTCCATAATAAATACTAATAGAAATCGGTATAGAAACACCAAAGTTATACATGAAATACGCTAATAATAAGCCATCGCGTGTGAATACTGAATCATGCTATCTATCTATATCTATATACATACCTATATAATAAAATTGTAAATTTCACGTGTCTGTACATGGCCGAACATAGTGAAAAAAAATATTGGGAAATGTTCGAAAAGAGTATTTAAACACATTCCTACATTTTTAGAAATGTCTGTCTGTCTGTCTGTCTGTTGGTTTGAACACGCATCACGCAATAACTATTGGACAGATTCGGTTGAAATTTTGTATGTGTATTCTAATAAGTCTGGATTAACATATAGGCTATAATTTATCACGCTATTTTCCATAGGAGCTAAGCAATGACGGATAATGTCTGTAGCTATTTATCGAAACAATAACTACTAGACGGATTTTCATGAAAATTTGCAGTTTTATTGTAAATACTATAGGTCATTACTTGCACTATAAATCATTATGCTATCGTCTATGGGGAGTGAGCAGCAACGTATGTTTTGTCGAACCATTATGGTTTTTCACAATTTTTTCCACAATAAGACATTATTTATAATTGTAACCCATGGAAACAATAACTTCACGCTAAAACTATTAGGAGCTAAACACAACATTTTCAATTTTTTTAAGATTAGCTATTTTAACCGTGTTTGCATCAGCTGAGGTGGTCTATTGGCACAAGTAGCGGTATTAAACGGGCGAGGTCGGAGGATCGACTCCCTAATTGCGAGTCTCTTTTTGTGTTGTGTTAAAATTATTTTTATTCTTTTTTTTTAAAGTATTTTTCTAAATGTATACTTATTTATACAAGCTTTTATTTTCGACTTTAACATGTTTACTTTGTTTAACAAATTTTCATATTAATAATCACTTCCAATAGGCACCTTTATCATTGTTTTGCATGAATAGTGATAATGTTATAAATGTAGAAATGAAAAACAATATTACATTACAAATAAACAGTAATTACTTGATATTTTCTAGAATTTATAAATGTTAATTGCTTAAAAAAAATGAAAGATTAAGTCCGCGTTACATCAAAATAAAACACGTGGCGCCATCTGTGATTCGATTTCTTCTGAGTGCCAAAATTGCTTACCTACAAATGTTAATAAACTTTCGCGATTTGTACACATTATGAAAATATATGTATTACGGGTCTTGATCGCGTGAATAATTTAAGGTTAAATACCTTGCTTACATACGTTTAATATGCATGATAGTTTAATATAAAATCATCAAGTATAAAAATAAACTTATCCAGTTTTGAAAATAGATGGTGTTTAAATACAATTTAAAAAGAATCAGGAAAATTGATTTAAAAAAAAAACTGAAATTCTTACGTAGAGGGATATGAATATATGATGATCTTAATTTGCGACAGGTTGACACACCTATTTTTTAAATTCACCAATGTAGACATTATAAAATAAATATTTTAATCTTCTAAAGTGAGTGAAAAAAAATATTGAAATAAGTTTAGAAATAGTATTTAAACACAAAAAAAGATATCTGAGTATATCTTTTAGAAACGTTTGAATGGTGTTTGTTTGTTTAAACACGCATCACAGTACCGCGGGAATGCAATGTTTTAAAACTATTTTGCCCCCGCAAAATAGTTTTAAAACATTGCATTCCCGCGGTACAAACACGGACACAAAGTAGGTGTACTTAAGACTCGGAAAAGATCGCTCGGGCAGGACATAACCTGCGATCATAGGGAATCTGTGAGAGCTTTTTCCATCATACCTTTATTACCTATGTATAAATTATCTTGAAGGAGCGGCTAGGTACCTCCGATTAAAAGGTCCGATTTAAAAGTGTCGGAGCCGAAGTTGGAGTCGGAGGTTTAAAATCAATCGGAATTTTCGACCTATCGGAGTCAGAATCGAAGCTCCTTAACTCAAAATTTCGCACGAGTAATTGGGCGGTTTCGAGCTTCATTTAACTCGAAACCGCCCCAGTACTCGCGTGGTGGAGGAATTTTTCAATATTAATAGTATTTGATGTGATGCAAATCTTTTTTTTGTCGAGGTGTGGTCGTGGGAATTTTAATAATTTGTCTTCTAACCGTCTGGCGCCATAAACTTTATCGCCCTTCATTTTGCTGTACTGGGCATTTGCTTGGCTTGCCCTGCCATATGTTGAGCTCTGATTAAAGCTAGGCCCAAATATCCATAGATGCCACAGAGCATTGTGGAGCATGTTTACAATATGTTTTACACAGAAGTTGAATTGTAATATAAACTACCTTAATATAAACCCAACTTCCACGCGAACGAAGTCGCGGGCACAGCTAGTATGAAATAAAAATCTTTTTCCGTTTTCGAACGCAACCAAACAAAAACAGTTATGGAAGGAAACCAATCAGCTGAGGAAAGACGTGTTTTATAATAATAATAATAATATCTTGGGACAACTCACACAACGCTATCTGATCCCAAACTAAGCAGAGCTTGTACTATGGAAACCAGACAACTGATAAACATACTGATATATTTCTAAATACATACATATTATAGATAAATTACACCCAGACACAGAATAAACCATCGTGCTCATCACACAAAGTTTTATCCTGGGTGGGGATCGAACCCACGACCTCTTGCGTAGCAGTCGGATACACTCCTACCGCGCCACAGAGGTAGTCCAGTTTATGGATGCATGTCATTGTACAAGACGTACTTGAGGTGGGGTGTGAGACATTTGATGACTAGATATTAAGGTATCACAAACCACGTACAACTATCCAAACATGTTCATGAAATGAACCAAAACTATAATCTGTAATGTAACCTACTCAACACTGAGGCGAATCACCCATTTGATTAAGCAGTCTACTTGACTTATGAGCCTGAATTACACTAAGCGTCTAGTAAAAGCACAGAATAATGAAGTTGAACAAGAGGTTGTCTGACATGCACTGATGGAAGTCCTCAAATTTGTAAAAATCCATATATGAAGAAGTATAAATATGCGTAATTACTTAACAAATAAGACTTACCAATTAATGTCTTTGAATAGGGAGCGCGTTGCAGTAAAGCTCAAATACTTGTGGAACAGGGACTTGAGTGGAGGTGATGCTGCTAAGGACTGGCGTGACTTTATCACCAGTCTCGCAAACTACTTTCTTCTCTCACTTCATTCGATTGCAAAAAAGGTACATTTATCGCGTTGACTTGAAAGTTCGGTACGTTTGCATCTATAAGTGAACGACAACTTAAGTATTAAACGAATCTAGAACTTAAGTACTTATTTAAAAAAATATTTGAAAAGATAAAAGGCTCATTTCAAGGTACACAACCCAAATACATATCTCCACAAAGACTTGTAGTATTTAGTATGCACTAAGTATCCTAAAAGCTCTTCAGGGTACGTCATCTGTTTCACGTCATCCTCCAAAAGCCGCTTGCATTCATTTCAAGTTAGTACCGTGCATAATTCCGTCGTAAACGACTCCTAACACGCTGCTTTTAAATATTTATAGGACCAGATGTCTTGTTACATCTACTGTTCCTTCTCGATAAATTTATGGAGTTTGTATTGTGTATCTTTATTTATAGGTAGTAGGAGCTACTCACTGGTTTGGAAGAGTGAGGCTTATTATTCGCCCTGTATATAAAATATTATTTGTATCAAGTCTTTGTTTAGAGTAAGAAGGGTATTATATATATTTTTTACAGCTCCTTTGCAATGATGTTCTAAATAAAAAGGTCTAGATAGGTTACAAGCGCTTAGAAAGCAGTACCATAAATACTATACAATTAACTTGTTTTTAAATGTCGGTGTCGCATCGCCGGCGTCAGCAGATGAAAGCAGCGAATTTCATTTTTTTTGTTTCGCTTGTGATAATTAAATTATGCTACTATACACCCAGACTCCAAACAACAATTTGTGGATCAAACAAAGTGAAGTGTCCCATGTGGGAATGGAACCCAAGACCTCTTGCGTAGCAGTTGGACACACTTGTTTGTTGTGTTTGTTTTTTTCAAACCTTACCTATCTAAGAACACTTGGGTGGTCAATCTAACGACGTCTTAATTGTATAAATCCGTGAGTGGTTTGTGAAATATGAGAATAAAGAATATTACATACATACATACGTACATACATACATACATGATACACGCGAAAAACATAACCCTTCCTTACAGTCGGGTAAAAAGGACCTTACTTACATATTTATAACATTCATACAAAATTCATTACTTATGTTGTAACATCAATGTATTTCTGTTTAATACTTGTTTTGTCTATCCTCTAAATACGTAGAACTAGTTTATCACAAATATAAACCATCCCTATACACGTTGCGCTCTATCTACATGTACGCTGCACTACCAACATCCAGAACATGCCTCGATAAGCTCCGAAACTTGGCAACGAGCTCGAAACTACACTAACAAAAATGTTTAGGAATATTGAAAAATTGGTTGACATTTAACATGAGAGGAAATGCTTGACATCTTGACACGTGTTACATATAAAAGATTTTGGAAATATATCTTTGTAGATTAAGTGCAGAAGATTTGTTCTTAGCAGCTCCACTCGGGTTATGTTGGTTTTTAGCTAAGTAGAACCTTGCAACTTTAAAGTGTTATAGCTTTTGAGCAAAGAGTCTTCAAAAACCCCTTCTTTCAGTACTGGTATGCCAATGACTTTCTACAGTAGATTGGTTAGGTTATTAGTTCTGACATTATGATGTATCCAAATATGCATACATACGTCTTGAAAGAAGGAATTACTAAAATGGTTGCTGAATGAAATCTGATAATAATAATAATAAAAATATCTAGGGACAACTCACACAACGCTATCTGATCCCAAACTAAGCAGAGCACTATGGAAACCAGACAACTGATAATCATACTTATATATTTCTAAATATATACATATTATAGACTAGCTGTGCCCGCGACTTCGTTCGCGTGAAAGTCGGGTTAAATTAAGGTAGTTTATGTTACGAAATAACTTCTGTGTACATATGTTGGAAACAGTCCTGTCGGGTGAACCGCGATATGATTCAGCAGCGGAGAATCATCATATAGTCATCTATTGATAGCTTCAACACCCAAAAGCTTTGTGAAAATGAATAAGTACCAAACACAGACTCTTTAGGCATTCGTTTACTGTGTTTTTCTGTTATTAATATGTGTTATTTGTGTCTCTTTTCTTTTTGTCTATTGTTATTTTTATTATTTTACTGTTTTATTTATTGTTTTTTTTATCTTCTGCATGACTTTTCCTGTTAAATTATAATAATGTCTATACATGTGTCTTCTGTGTACTAAATAAAAATCGTTCTACTCTATTATTTTATATAGTTAATTTGGTGTGCGGCTTAAGAAGTGGGTTTTCTGTTGTTTTTGTTTCATTCATTCAACTTTATACCTACTTAATACCTAATAATTTTCAATAGAATTTGTACTAACATTTTGGTACTTCCCATTTGATCAGATGTTTATCGTAAACTTGTAAAGCCTAAGTACTTAACTGTGATAGTTTTCTTTATAATTATAGTATTTATACTACTACCGTGAATTTTTTCACATACCCAACATCAACCATTTAGTTGGCAAGGGAACACTTGACTCTAACAAAAATGTTCACTATAAATCCTAATATATTTTATACAAAGGAATCCTTAAATCTAAAAAAAGACTTCACAAACCCTAAACGCTTTTTAAAAGACCTATCTAATGATAACCCACACGATGGGGTAGGTGAGAAAAAAAACACATCCCCACTTTACATATAAGAGAGTGCCTCTCTTATATGTTACATTAATGCAAGTAAGAAAAAAAAACATGGACTCCCCCTCCCCCAGACTCCGCGTTGACAGACAATGACCCCCCACCTCCCTCCTCCCGTCACCCGAACTACTCACACTTGGCCGATGAGTCATTCATTATCGTTGAATTGATGAACACTTGATATCCAACCATAACCCCAAAACATGATCCTCGATGCACCTGTGTGATGCGTGGTCAAACAAACGAACAGACAGACAAACATTTCTAAAAATGATAGCAATATGTTTATTTTTAATACTATTTTAAAACTTCTTTTACTAAGTATAGAACATTATTGAATACAACGCCATCTACTTTCAAAACCAGTGAAGTTTCTTCTAATACTTAATGTTTTTTTTATTAATTTAAGCAATTTAATTAAATAAATAGGAGAATGTTGCCACTCAGCAAAAAATGAATCCGTCATCGTAAGCACCTATACCCTAATAAATGTTTTCACAAATAAGGAATTGTTTGATCACGGTGACCAATTTGATTTCATAGATGGCGCTACACGTTTTTTTTACGTGTGTAATGTCTTTTTTTTGAGCACGAACACATAAATTCTGGAAAATATCGAATACTTGTTATATTGGAATGTAATATTATTTTTCATAACTACTACGATTAATTCATTACTCTCTGCAGTGCATGCGATACCTATAGATATCTTACATAAGTGCATATTTCACTTGATTTTTAATATAAAAAATATTAACCAAAGCAAATAAGTTACCTATGGTCGAAAAAATAACTATAACATTGAGAAAAATATTAAAAAAGGACAACGACAATTTAAAAAAAATACAAAAAGAACATAATCAGATATCAGATTTGAGCCTTAGAGTTCGTCGTCGTCAAAGACCGCTAGCATAGTTTCGAGGCTATACTGTTCGCTACATACCACGTCAAAATAACTGTTCTTATGAAACTTAAAAATGTTGTGTATAGCTCCTTATAGTTTTAGCGTGAAGTTATGTATTCGATGGGTTACAATGAAAGATAATGTCTAATTGTGGAAAAAATTGTGATAAACCATTATGGTGCGACAAAAAATACGTTGTTACTCGTTCCCCATAGACGTTAGCGTAATGATTCATAGTGTAAATAATGTCCTAAGTATAGTATTTACTATAAAACTGTAAATTTTCATAAAGATCCGTCAAGTAGTTACTGTTTTATAACGAAAAATAGCTACAGACATTATCCCTCACTGCTTAGCTCCTATGGGAAAAGCGTGATAATTTATATTAGATTGCACGTGCAAAATTTCAACCGAATCTGTCCGGTAGTTTTTGCGTGATGCGTGTTCAAACAAACAGACAGACAGACATTTCTAAAAATGCAGCAAAGTGATTAAATACTCTTTTCGAACATTTCCTAATATTTTTTTTCACTAAGTTCGGCCATGTACAGACACGTGAAATTTACAATTTTATTAATGTATAGATTTAGATAGATAGGATGATTCAATATTCACGCGCGATGGCTTATTATTAGCGTATTTCATGTATAACTTTGGTGTTTAATGATTCTTTTTTATGGAATAGTTAATTATGTTAACTTTTTTAATTAGGGATGACTGAGAGTGTTATAAACGTAAGAGTAGACAAATATAATCAGAAAGCTTCGAACTGCTAAGCTATCGGGAGTTACACGTGATATTATGAGTCAACCATAAAAGATAGACATATGCTGTCGTGGGATATTTTTTATATAATTTTAAGGAGAACATTTCCGTCATACATGATTTCTGTGTAACTTTAACCATTAAGGTTGCACACGCGACGGAAGCTTAAAAAATGGAGTAACTTCGCCCGTTTTCCCTTCACTGCTCTGCTCCTATTGATTGTATCGTGATGAAAAGTATACTATAACCACCTCAGGAGTATGAAAAATAATTGTACCAAGTTTCGTTAAAATCCGTCTAGTAGTTTTTTTTTCTATAACGGTTATACAGACAGACAGACAAAAATTTTACTGATTGCATTTTTGGCATCAGTATCGATCCCTAATCACCCCCTGATAGTTATTTTGGAAATATATTTCATGTACAGAATTGACCTCTCTACAGATTTATTATAAGTATAGATTAGGAGAATGTTGCCACTCAGCAAAAAATGAATCCGTCATCGTAAGCACCTATACCCTAATAAATGTTTTCACAAAATAAGGAATTGTTTGATCACGGTGACCAATTTGGTTTTTTTACGTGTGTATGGTCTTTTTTTTGAGCACGAACACATCAATTCTGGAAAATATCGAATACTTGTTGAATTGGAATGTAATATTATTTTTCATTTCTACTACGATTAATTCATTACTCTCTGCAGTGCATGCAATACTTATAGATATCTTACATAAGTGCATATTTCACTTGATTTTTAATATAAAAAAATATTAACCAAAGCAAATAAGTTACCTATGGCCGAAAAAATAACTATAACATTGAGAAAAATATTAAAAAAGGACAAAGACAATTTTAAAAAATCCAAAAAGAACATAATCAGATATGAGCCTGAGACTTCGTCGTCGTTAAAGACTGCTAGCATAGCTTCGAGGCTATACTGTTCGCTACATACTACGTCAAAATAACTGTTCTTATGAAACTTAAAAATATTGTGTATAGTTTTAGCATGAAGTTATGTATTCCATGGGTTACAATTAAGGATAATGTCTTATTGTGGAAAAAATTGTGATAAACCATTATGGTGCGGCAAAAAATACGTTGCTACTCGTTCCCCATAGACGTTAGCGTAATAGTGTAAATAATGTCCTAAGTATAGTATTTACTATAAAACTGTAAATTTTCATAAAGATCCGTCAAGTAGTTACTGTTTTATAACGAAAAATAGCTACAGACATTATCCCTCACTGCTTAGCTCCTATGGGAAAAAGCGTGATAATTTATAGCCTAAATCCGCATCTATTAAATTGCACGTGCAAAATTTCAACCGAATCTGTCTGGTAGTTTTTGCGTGATTCGTGTTCAAACAAACAGACAGACAGACATTTCAAAAAATGCAGCAAAGTGTTTAAATACTCTTTTCGAACATTTCCTAATATTTTTTTTCACTAAGTTCGGCCATGTACAGACATGTGAAATTTACAATTTTATTATATGTATAGATATAGATAGATAGCATGATTCAGTATTCAAGCGCGATGGCTTATTATTAGCGTATTTCATGTATAACTTTGGTGTTTATATGCCGATTTCTATGATTCTTTTTTATGGAATAGTTAATTAAGTTAATTTTTTGAATTAGGGATGACTGAGAGTATTATAAACGTAAGAGTAGACAAATATAATTAGAAAGCTTCGAACTGCTAAGCTATCGGGAGTTACACACGATATTGTGAGTCAACCATAAAAGATAGACATATGCTGTCGTGGGATATTTTTTATATAATTTTAAGGAGAACATTTCCGTCATACATGATTTCTGTGTAGCTTTAACCATTAAGGTTGCACACGCGACGGAAGCTTAAAAAATGGAGTAACTTCTCCCGCTTTCCCTTCACTGCTCTGCTGCTATTGATTGTAGCGTGATGAAAAGTATTCTATAACCACCTCAGGAGTATGAAAAATAATTGTACCAAGTTTCGTTAAAATCCGTCTAGTAGTTTTTGTTTCTATAGCGGTTATACAGACAGACAGACAGACAGACAAAAATTTTACTGATTGCATTTTTGGCACCAGTATCGATCCCTAATCACCCCCTGATAGTTATTTTGAAATATATTTCATGTACAGAATTGACCTCTCTACAGATTTATTATAAGTATAGATATATAACACCCAGACACAATAAACCATCGTGCTCATCACACAAAGTTTTATCCTGGGTGGGGATCGAACCCACGAGCTCTTGCGTAGCAGTCGGATACACTCCCACCGCGCCACAGAGGCAGTCAAATGATGTACGCGTGGAATCCATTCCACGCAGATACAGACTTAAACTTAATTAAAAAATCTAAATTCTTTATTCACTTAGAATGCAAAACAACACTTTTTATACGTCGGGATTCTACATGTCCATGTAATTCCAAGTTCACAAACAATAGGGAAAGCCGGAGAAAAGAACCTGGCAATAAAAACTCGCGGCCCCTCTTTTCAAATACCCAATTTAACAAAGATTGAATGTTTATAAATTTGATATGGGATTAAGGTGCTGCCACTAAAATACTATACACTATATTAAAGGACTGATGGAAATTATATTATTAAAAACATGGAACATGAGATAAACTAAAGTCAGCCTTAGTGGGTACTACAAAAGTAAAAACTGTGCTTAAATATTGGCCGAAGTACTGGTAATGAAATGATTAAATATAAAATATTATTTCTGATATCCAAAGAAAGAAAAGAATGGCCTTTATTCGTCACGCAGAATAATTTACTAATAAAAGTCAAATTGTGCTCTTAATCAATGTGACAATTAAAACAAAGTGACAACAAAATTCACCCAAGCATAATAAAGTGACAAGGAGCAAGCAACTAGATCTATTTTTCTTTATCATTTAAATATTCATCAACTGTATAATAACCTCTACGAATAAGATTACTTTTGACTACATTTTTAAACTTAATCACTGATAGTCTGATAATACTAGCTGTTATCTTATTAAATGTTCTCACAAAAAGACGCATAATTTAACGCTAAGCTAGAGCTGGTGGGTTCGATTCCCATACGTGCTGTTTGTTTTGTATGCATGTAAAGTTCTCCGCGAACCAGGGCTTGTACCATAGTGCGGGAGTGCTGCTGTCCAGAGAGCTGCCTGAGAGTGAAAATCCCGTCAAAATACGTTCATTCGTTAATGAAATTAGCCGTAACAAACCGACAGACAGACCGACAAAAAAAAAACTGTGTTTTTGTTAAGTACCTTAAATACTTTCATGTGTAAAAACTGTTATTTTGATATTACAAATAGACATTTCAATTATATTTACTTCTATTTGTATAGATAACTTGTAGACTGTAAGCCAGGAACAGATTGACATGACCAAGTTCCTTCCGGGCGAAAACTTGTGAAATTGTTCAGAGAGTTATATTAAGAAGCTCCGTTAACGTCAGCTGCGGTTTAGTGGGTGGGTAAAGCCTCTGTCGCATTTTACGCTAACGTTAAAAACAACTTCAATTAATTGATTTGTTTATTTTTTTAAATGAATTGAGATGAAATTAGAATGTATATAGAATATTAATTCAATCGAAACATTACAAAAGGATTATTATAGGTATCTATTAGCTACAGTGTGCAGCATAATGTCGAATAACTTTAAATACGTAATTTCCGCCTAGATAAAAAATATTATGATCCTGTAAATCATTTAAAAAGTCAGCTCGCAATATGCCGAGAAAAAACTCGTAAGCTGGTGCATTGAAATAGGCGACAGATGCTCCTACGCTACACCCTTTATGTCATCAGCTGATAATCTTTCCACCGAGATCTTTCAACTGACATATTTATTTATTGAAAGTATCGTATCAAATGTCATCTAGAAAATCTAATTGAGAAGAAATTACTGAAATTATAAAAATCTCTTTTATGTTTGTGTGCCCAGCTGACTTTATTTTTTCTCCAAAATATATATTTTTTTCTTTTTAAAAAGATAACTAGCAATGTGGGATTAAGACCCACATTACTAGCAATCTTGTTAACCCCTCTAGCTAAGCTCAAAGGCTTGTTAGGAGTGGGTTCACGTCGGTAGTATAATGGCCAGGATTCGAACCCACGACCTCACGATTGCGAGACCGATATCTTAGCCACTAACCTACCGCCGCTTTTAAATAATATATTTTAAATAATATTTATAATATTGGGTGAGCTACAATTTGATAGATTTTCAAACGGGAGGCGAAAATTGCGTAACTTGCGTTCGATGCTACCACTGCTTAACCCGCCCACCGAATGGTACCTGACATTCACGGCACTTCATGATACCACTGTCTGAAGCACAAGTTATCGCCCGAGAGGAATCTACTGACAAAATTTGTACGTGGCTCGCCATTAGTAACTATCCAATTTGATGCAGTTATTAAGAATTTATACGCATACATGCATTGCAACGATTCATAAAGATAAAAAGTAGTTACGAGGCGTATAACAAAAGTTTATGATGCCAATGCCATGCCGCTTGAAGGTTAAGAAGAAGTAGTACGAGTACATAATAAACCTATCTCCATACCAAATTTCATCTAAATCGGTTTAGCTGTCTAAGCGTGAAAGCGTAACAGACAGACAGGAATACTGTCACATTTATTTAATACTAGCTGAACCGCACAACTTCGTATGCGTCAATTTTGACCATTTTTGTTACATTTTTCATTACTGCTCCTTTCCAATTGATCGTAGCATAATGTTATATAGCCTATAGCCTTCCTCGATAAATGGGCTATCCAACAGTGAAATATTTTTTAAATTCTGATCAGAAGTTCTTGAGATTACCGCGTTCATACAAACAAACAAACTCTTCAGCTTTATAATGTTAGTATAGATCATAAAAAGTAGACGTAATATTGAGTTGCCGTGAACTTTTCCGTCCCCATACTACACGCCCAAATATAACGAATCATGACTGGCTATTAGAAACAAAGGAAGCATATCTGCATAATCCAATAAAAACTGCATTAACCCGTTAGTTGGTATAAGACAGCCCAATTTCCTTCCCCGTCAGCTGTCATGTTTAATATTTACTTGGGTTAACGTTTGCATTTACTTTGTGCAAACATTCTGCGTGGTAGCGTAATATTGGCGTAAAGTGTACGGTTACAGTGCTTTTATTTTGGAGTAAGTGAGTCGATTCACAAAATAAATACAGTACACACAGAAGTAAAGCTTCATATACTTTGCTCGGGTAAATGACACAATGCTCACGGACACGTCGTAACGTGATAACGTCTTGTAAATCGATGACCGGGTGCACGCACGAAAAAGTGTCTAAATAAAGTCACGAACAGCTAATGGCGATTGCAACGACATGACATGCGATATAATGGGAACTAATGTTATTGATTGGTTGCTAAGCAATGCGAATGACGATATGTAATCAATGTTTTCCCTATGACGTTATTCCGTAAATATTGACTATCCATAAACCGACTTTACAGGCAACTATTTTTTTAAAGATTCCTAGCAATGTGGTACATGGTATGAATTGCTAGTAATGGGGGATCCCATTACTAGCAATCTTGTTAACCCCTCCAGCTAAGCTCAATGGCTTGTGTTGGGAGTGGGTTCACGTCGGTAGTATAATGGGTAGTATTCGAACCCACGATTTCACGTTTACGAGTTCAATTTCTTAACCAGTTCATTAAGTCCTAATTGGAACTGGTTGTCTTAAATTAGCGACAAATGAAACTCATTTAAAAATAATCAAATACATTGAAGATCTAAAATTTTTAATCGTAATCTTATAAGTATGGTTTTACTTTGATTAATAAGTATGGATAGGAAAAAGCTTATACCACGTCTCGCTAGACGAGTAGGATTACTAACATTCTAGCATTTTTAAAACAGTATGTAGGAGAAAGTCAACAGTGTGCACTCGTTAGAAATATGTTCGAGCATTTCTCCATTTGATCTGCGCTGACACTTTGTCGTTCTTTTAGTTGCTTTCGAAGGATCCGAATCGGCTTGTTGTGGTCACTAACCACTAGACCAACAGATCAATCAATAGTTTCGTAACTTTCATGTACTGCAAATTATAGTAGGTATAGCGCTGTCACCTTTTTTTTTTTTTTGGCAGGAAAAAATCCTGACGAACCCTCCGGGGATAACGATGGAGGTAGTGTGAGGTTTGCACCCACTAAATTAAAAAAAAAATCGGTTGTCTGTAAAGTCGGTTTACTGACGATAGTTGAACGTGACAACGTCATGAGAAAATACTGATGGAATGGTTTTATTTTTCAAAAGAAAATTTTAATTTTATTTGTTTGATAGGTATTTTGTATGGATATAGAGAAGGAGGTAAATGGAAATCACAATTGAATTGATCAAGTTACATTTATTTGTACGCATAAATACAATTATGTCAATTTTATTTATTTATTATTACAATGTAGGTACATAGTTTTTACGAAAATATGTAAATGTATTATTTTATAGCAGCTGTGCACGCGGACGCATCGCTCACTCAAGTAGGAGAGAGACAGATGTCGAACGCTGCCGAACGCGGAGGCCGATTGTGCCTCTTTGTCGCTCGTTCCGCGCTCTCGCTTGCACTTAAATGGAACGCCTCAGAGCGATGTAACGCCTCATGAGTCATGTTTTTTCGTGCGTTCAGCCGGCTCCATCGAATTATAAGACGTTGTCACGTCAAAAACCCGCCGTGTATCTCCCGCCACCTTCGCGAACGGGCCGCCGGAATTTGTTATACCGATGGCGGCCCGCCCAGTGGCTATGCCCGGACGCGATGTTGTTGCGTTCCGGGCATTTCACACCTACGCGGCCCCTGGATACACACAGGGCGCCGCGCCTCCACGGAAGGCGGGCGGGGCAGGTATACCGCTATGTCGCCTATAGTAACCTTTCTTGCTGTTGTGGTCACTAACCACTGGACCAACAGATCAGTCAATAGTTTCGTAACTTTCAGGTATTGCAAATTATTGTAGGTATACCGCTATGTCACCTACAATAACCTTTCTTGCTGTTGTGGTCACTAGCCACTAGATCAACAGGTCAGTCAAAAGTTTCGTAACATTCATGTAGTGCAAATTATAGTAGGTATACCGTTATGTCACCTACAGTAACCTTTCTTGCTTACATAAATACAACATCAAAATTGTTACAATACAGTCTTTAATAAGATGACGAAACAATCCTGCCGCGGGAATCTTACACAAAACCTAAGCAAAATAAAAAAGTGAACGTAGGTATAAAGGCGACTATAACGTTCCCTCATTTAATAACTGTACGAAGTCTTTAGCCTTATTTACGAAGTTTTTGATAAAATAAGTAAACATACCCCAACAATTTAATTCAAAACAGATGTGAACATTACACAACGAGGGGGTTGTTAGCGAAATAAAAAATCTCGAGTTATCGCAAACACTCTAAAGGAAATCACTTCGGCAAAATAATAGGGAGCCCTTCGGATTTACCACTTTAACAATTCTCTCCCTTGCCTTTTGGTAGGGCCTGAGTGAAGGCTAGCAATTAAGTAAATGGTTGCACTTGGGCTGCTAGAATTGTGGCGAAAAGTCTCATTATGAGTAGCCTTGTGAAGGATGCTTCATAGCATACATTTTAGCTTAAGTGTTAACGTAATTTAGAACAATCATGCAGGTATATGTGATTGTCTATAGTCTTGCCGCGGTTTTTCAAATGCGTGCAAGCAACTAACGCATGTTTGCACGCATATGAGTTTTTCGCATAGTCATCTGCGTACCCATTTGGGAATATCTTGTTGATGTTTTTAAGATCATCTACGAATGTGTGAATCATCTCAGTTTATCTCTGTCTTTAACATTAATTAGGCTCCAGGATCGCATGTTTTTTTAAATGTGTCATAAAACCGACACTATTCGTTAAACCGCGATTGCGTTAAAAAACCCTCTGGCTCCTAACACCAGGCTAAGACAGGCGCCTAAAAACAGGTTAATTGAGGTACCAATAGCCCGCACGAATCTTTTAAAATTTGCACCTATTGTTCGGGTGATAAATATCATTAACTGCATCTATTCTAAAATTTACTTATTTTTAAGTGACATTGCATTTTATCATACCAATAGATTAAGGATTTTGTTTATGTTATATGTTATTGTATTAGGTTCGCTTGTAAAGACAAAATATTTTATTAAATAAATTAAAGTTTTTCATGAATAAGCAAACCTACGTTTGCTTATTCATGCGAATATGAAGAACCGACATTAGTAATACAAGATGATTTCTAAAACTGGTTTCTTATAAGAGTTGCTAACATTATAACGTCGTTATTTAATTAAGCTACAAATATATTACTTTTGTTGAATGGTATTTTTTAGTACCCAAGCACAGTTCTTTGAGATTAATAAAATCATTAAAAAATGCGAATTGCTTACACCATCCCACAAGATTCTTTAAACACCGTTTGTTTACGACATCTGACTTCGTTTATCAGGACTTTTCGAATAATATTTTTTATAATACATTATTATTTTAGTAGCCTATTCTAACCAATTTATAGCTTGACCCACTCGCTATTAATGACACCACACCTTTAATTCACTCATGCTAAGTGGAGTGGTTACTACGGTTATCGGACGATCACGCACGCACGCGCTAATTCGTTCAGTAATCGCGATATGTGACGTCACGTTATTAAAGCCTACGTTAGTACAACCGTTGATCGTAATCACTTATTTAGAGCTACGAGTACTTGCTAAGTGATGATTAAGTCAAATGTGTAATGAGGAATTTAGTAGGTAGTACTACGTTTGAAAGGTGACGTACACTTTGTTAGTTCAGGTGGGTGAACATTTTTAAAAAGGCACACAGTAGGTAGGTATACATTTTACACCTGAGGACGGGCAGCAGCGTCCTCTGCGTATTTAAAGCCTTACTGCGATCGCCAACCCGCTCGCCAAGCGTGGCGATTATGGCAATTACCCCCAGGAACTAATTAGTAGGTTCTACTGGGGAGACCCGTGCCCAGCAGTGGGACATCATATGGGTTGTTATGTGAGGTAGGTATAGACCAGTAGGAATTGGCAGTGGGATTGGGTCCCATATCACTAGCAATCTTGTTAACCCCTCCAACTAAGCTCAAAGACTTGTGTTTGGGGTGGGTTCAAGTCGGTAGTGTAATGGGTAGGATTTGAACCTGCGACCTCACGGTCAGATTGAGCTAACGCCGCTTCAAAAAAGCATACATAAGTATACAAAAGATTTCAAAGTCTCTCACAACAACTGTAACTATGCAATGGTGACTTGCCGTCATTTTACGTACATTGTACTAACCTACCTAGTGAACCCGCCAAAAACATAAATGTAAAAAAGTGCAGTGAAAATGTTTCAAAGGAATTGTGATCAACAAGATTACTAGATCAATAGCCGTTCGTTAAATAAACGAAGTGATCCTAAAAGGATTCCTTTTAAGGTTCGGAAGCCTAAAAAATAACCCATTTTATGTGTTTTTTTAAATATAATGTTTGGAAAACAAAAACAAGTGGAATATAAGAAATAGTTAGTAGTTTTTACAAATCTATACTAACATTATAAAGCGGAAGAGTTTGTTTGTTTGCTTTGTTTGTTTGTTTGTTTGTTTGTTTAAACGCGCTAATCTCAGGAACTACTGGTCCGATTTGAAATATTTTTTTTTGTTGGATAGCCCATTTATCGAGGAAGGCTATAGGCTATATAACATCACGCTACGACTAAAAGGAGCGGAATAGCGACGTGAAATGTTGCAAAAACGGGGAAAATTTACGCATACGAAGTTGCGCGGGACAGCTAGTTAGTAATAAAAGATCCAAAGCTTTTTAAAAATTAGTAACCTAAAACTATTTTTGAATTTAGTAATAAAAACGCTTTAGTTATTCATTTTGTTTAGCACGTAGCAATAGATCAATGAATATAGACACTCGCGAGCAACAGTACGACTGAACTTCTGTCCCAGACTGCCCGAGACGGCCTGTTAACGTACCGGTCAATGTGTGCGTATCAATATGGAGCTTAGTTCCGAGTGGACTATCTGTCGACGCACCGCCCGCTATACTTAATTTGTGATGATATGGTTAATTAAGTTAAACAATTATATTGTCATTTGGATATACCTACTTATTAAAAAGTTTCGTAAGTACACTATAGTATTTTGTGGTATTGTGGTACTATTGTAATATTGTTTATAATATTATAGTATTACCGTTTGTGTCTATTTACTGATGGCTGAGTATTGTAATATATATTGCTTTGATGAATATTGTGTGATTCTTAACAACTGTTTTACAGTAATATGGTTGATCGTTGCAATAATAGTCTTGAGTTATTCCTTATAGTACCTTGTCGTACTATTGTATTGCTGTGTATAGCATTATAGTATAACTGTTTATGTGTATTGTAATGTGATTTGATGAGTATTGTATGTTGATGATGTTATTATCTGGTTGATAATTTTATCTAATTTGTTATGTTACAAATCATCTTTATGGTATATGGTAATGATATCTAATTGTAATGTAGTTGTAACATATGAAATGTTCTATGACAAATATTTATTAGGAGACGGGTTAGTTTCTTGCTGGCTCTTTTTTACCCGACTGTAAGGAAGAGTTATCTTTTTCGCGCGTTTCTTATATGTATGTATGTAATATTCTTTATAACTTGATATCTCACAATCCACTGAACGGATTTATACAGTTAAGACGTCGTTAGATTCTCCTTGTCTTGATCGGCCAAGTGTTCTTAGATATATGACGTTTGAAAACAACAAACATGGCGGCTGTGAGATTTAAAAATAAAGAGGTGTGAAAAAAAAATTGTTTTGAACACAGCAATTTGATACCCATATCAAATTAAAGGGCTTATTTTAAGCATTTCAAAAAGATATAACATGATTATGACTGTAATACTAAAAAAGTTAGTAAGCAACCATTATTTTTTCAATTTTCAATATTTGACAATAGCTCTGATAAAAGTTAGTTTTTACATCGGTTACATCCTACAACCACTTAAAAGTATTAAACAAAAAAAAAAAAAACGCCTGCATAAAAAAGATGGAAACAAGATCTCCTACATAATTTTATAATTTCATGTAGTCGGAGGCACTTTACTAAGTTCATCAAGATTCATTATTGCTTCCGACTGCATGAAATTATAAAATTATGTAGGAGATCTTGTTTCCATCTTTTTTGTGCAGGCGGGTTTTTTATTTTTATATATTTTTTAATCTTAGAACCAACATTAGTATACGTACCTCTTCCTAAATCCTTGACCAAACAAGTTTGAAAATATATGATAATTTCCATTTATTTCTTTGTATTATTTATCACCCTGGTTGTGTTAGATTACCTCTCAATACGAAGTTTATTCATAAAGAAGTTTAAGATTACATTTAGTTAGCATTCTGAGATATAAGATGATCAAGTAACTGACTTATATAATATATATCATGATGAAGTGGTTGTATAAGTATATATTATAGTAAGTAACTAAAATAGGAGTCGTTGCAGTTCTACATTGTTCTACACCGAAAGTTTATTTTCATATTATGTTAGAAACCCGTAGAACTCGCTACAATATCTATAGAATCTACGTACCTTTCTAAAACGCGCATGCGCCCGTGTCCACTAAAGAGCTCTCATAGGCATGGTTGTTTATTCAATGTCATCAATGTTTTCTTATGACGTTAACACATAAAATTATTGTCCATTAACCGACTTCACAGATAACAATTATTTTTTAAATAATAATATGTTAATAATAATTGTGATGAGAATGCAATCGACTTATTAAATTAACTGTTCCATTTATTCTACGTCTAAAAAGAAGAATTAAACCTAACGGTATTTTAGTCTACTAGCCTACTTTATGAGTAGACTTTCTAATCCTAATAATTCTTCTAACCTTATTCTAAGCGATCACGTAAAAGGATTTAGCGGGAATTGAACAGAAAATATAACATCTTTGACTCACGACAGAAATTTAATCAAAAGGATGTTATTTTGCTGCGGGACTAAATAAACAAATATCTTGTTTGAAGAAGAATACAAATATGCGAGTCATTCACATTACGGTGATGGATAACGACGCTCAGTAGCTGTATTTACTGAGTACGTATTAATATCACAGCAATCATTAATTTGCCTGCCAAGGGAACTAGTTACATGATAAATTTCACATGAATATACCTATTTATTATGTCATTAAAGTGTGATTTTGAATCACCTACAGGTAGTTTTAATGGGTAGGTATGTAAAGTAATTAATTTAAAAATATTTGCGACCTAATGAACTGGTTATTATTAGCTGAATATTGATTTACATTTTATTATAGAGGTTTTCCAATAATTGTTTGTTTTTCAGGTTTCTTTTTGGTTTACAAATATATACTGTCTTATGTATAAAATTGTGTCCACAAATAATTTCAAACCTAAATTATTATTATTTTTATATTGGTTGAAACAAAATCATTGCGGTGCAGACATTTTCGACTTGACATAACCATTACTTTGTAATTGTTTAGGAAAAAAACAAATTTTAAGTTTAATGTAAGTTTTTCGGCGTGACACAAAAAAGTTTCAGATTATTCATCATAATCATTATTGTAATCAGCCTGAAAACGTCTACTGCTGAACATAGGCTTCTTCCGAGGACTTCCACAGAGACCAATTTTGAGCGGTCTGCATCAAACGGCTCTCTGCTACCTCAATCATTATAGTCGGTTCTGCGAGCTATGTGGTCTGCCCATTGGCACTTCAACTTACTAATTCTTTAAGCTATGTTGGAGAGATTATTAGTTATTTTAAATTATACATGGTAACAGTGACGGGATAGTATTCTCAAACGTCTCTTTTTAAAAACCCGCTTTTTATTCGTCATAAATTATATCTGTATTTTACTCTAAACATTAGCTTTTGACGTAACATCATACATAAAATAATAACATAAACATAATATACATGAATACATATATCAACGGGTGGTTCTAATTTAAAAAAATCTAATACGCTGTCATACACAGAGGGGCAAATGACAGAAAAGGTTGAAAAAAGCACGTTTTAAAAATGGGATAAAATAAACTTGTAATTTGCTGAAAAGGGATCTAATATGAGTGGAATATGGAATGGCTAAACATTTATCTGCGACTGTATTAGAATACTGTATAATGTTGTTTGGAAAATATGTTAGTACAATCGAACACAAAAGCTTTTTTTAATTAAATAGGGTAGTCAACCTTGCAATATAAGTAGTGTGTTTATTATTAACTGTGAATAAAAAATCCTATTTTTGAAAGTTGGATTTATTTTTGCCACTGAAGTTGAAATATAAAAAATGTGATAAGTGTCCGGATGTTTGTTACTCAATCACGCAAATACGGCTCTGCCGATTTGAATTAAAATTGGACACTGCCTCTGTGGCGCGGTGGGAGTGTGTCCGACTGCTACGCAAGAGGTCGTGGGTTCGATTCCCACCCAGAATAAAACTTTGTGTTATGAGCACGATGGTTTATTCTGTGTCTGGGAGTAATTAATCTATAATATGTATGTATTTTTATATAAGTATATTTATCAGTTGTCTGGTTACCATAGTACAAGCTGTGCTTAGTTTGGATGACGTTGTGTGAGTTGTCCCAAGATATTATTATTATTTAAAATATAAATTAACACAAATATACTTTTCAGCGTAATAACCTTGCGGTACATACCAACGCCTGCGGTTTGCTCACATGTGCTTGAGATTTTAAAGTACGTTTAAATTTCTAGCTTTGATATTATGTACCCATTTGTCAGCAACATTATACATTGACTATGAAGCTGCAAAATAACACAGTTGGTAAGCAATGTTACTCCTGTTTGATTTATGCTTGTTTAACAGAAACTCATATTCATCAAATCACCAGTATGCTTTAACGGACTGTTTTGAACGTTGAAATTTAGCGTTGCCAGCAAATTATCGAGCAAATATTAAAGCGATTTTACTGCTGTGTTGTAAACTGTCGAGAGCTTGATATGGTAAATAAAGCGCTTGCTCATACATGTTTGCTATTAATGTTGAAACAGGCATGTTTATAATAATAAAAACCCTCCTAACTGATTTCAAATATGATGGTATATTTGATAGGAGCCCAATTCAGTACGTCGTAGTGCTTGGGAATGCACATATTTTAGTCGTGTTTATTATCATTTTCCTGTACTAAGTGTAATTACTAAGCAAATAAGACTTAAAAAGTTAGGTGTCAAATGAGAAACATGGCGCGGTGGCATTCAAATCTTTCCAAAAAAAGATTTGGGTGGCACTGATACTGTTAAGTGCTAACGTGACGCTTGCCATCAGGCTCACGACTTGCTCGTCTCTTCATTTTGACTTAGGTATATATTTTTTGGTAGGATTACCTTTTTCCTTTAGTTCTCACAGCATACATTATTGCGAATGTGAACGCATATACAAAATCTGAACTGGCATCTGCAATTTGATTTTATTTTCTCTATCAGATGTAGAAAGTATTTGCCCATCTACGGACTAGACAGTGAACTATAGCCAACGCAAAACTGAATGGTATCTTAAGATTGGCGTGTGAATCAGCGTGTCTGTTTTAAATATCAAATGTATTGACGCTCTAATTAGAATGATTGAAAAAATCGGGATAGTAACTTTGTCAAAAATCAACTTCAACTTTAATCAACCTGTCCACTGGTGGATATAGGCTTCTAGTCATCCCGTTAATCAACTATTTATACTGAAATACGTGTCAGGTAATTTCATAATGTGAATACGTTAGCTTGTTAAAATTATTATAATTGTTTCAGAGATCAGAACGACCAACAGAATTTCCCGAATTATTTAAACAATTTTGTGGTAATTTGACCACTGTATACATTTATCTCGTGTATTGGTTTATTTTTGCTTTAATAATATTTGTATAAGACAAATTATGGCCAACATTCGATAAGTTGAGCACCTCGTAAAATAAAACCAATGTTTTTTATGGGTTTTATAAATAATACAAAGTGACAATTTCTCATCCTAAAGAAAGTCGCTATTTTAATTGGATGCATAAGGCCGGGTTCTTATTCGTGTTCTTTTTTTCCGTATCTTTCCGTAGTCACAAGTGCACTGTCTATTTCACTAAAACAAAAACTCTCATAGCTAGATGGGACGGAAATCTAACACGACCGCAAAAGACTGCCTTTTTTTGCCAAAAGACTTTTGACTGCCTCTGTGGCGCGGTGGGAGTGTATCCGACTGCTACGCAAGAGGCCGTGGGTTCGATGACGTACGAGCACGATGTTTTATTCTGTGTCTGGGTGTTATTTATCTATAATATGTATATATTTAGAAATATATAAGTATGTTTATCAGTTGTCTGGTTTCCATAGTACAAGCTCTGCTAAGTTTGGGATCAGATAGCATTGTGTGAGTTGTCCCTAGATATTATTAAAAAAAAAAGAAGAGATTGAGCGCATTCCGATCTATGAACCAACGTTGCTTAACTTCGCAGATATCTCGATATGCTCGGTCGCCACAGAGAACAAGTTCTAGTCTAAGACTTAAACTCCCATTCCCATCGCGCCATCGGGGCAGTCGAAACACGCAACAAAAACATTGGATTAAACCACTTTAAACATACGTAGATCGGTTGTAAGTTTCATGCTGAAGCCAGACACAATATAACTATTAGCTTTGAGTTTGACTTTCAAATGTTAGCAAAGGTTAAATAAAGCTACTACCTGGGTACTAGGTAGCCTAGAATTAATTGTGTATAACTCTATTCAGAAATTCGAGAGCATACTCGTGCGGAATAACCATATTAAACTTTACGTTGTATAAACACATAAAGTAATTTCGTCTTTTGCAAAGGTGTAAAAACAAAGTTTCAATGGAAAATATATGATACTAGCTTTTGACTGCTACTTTGCCTGCATTGATGGTCATTACATTAAGAAGTAAAAGTCGTTTCTGTGATACCCCAAGCTTCAGATAAACCGGCCAGTGGTTTAGGCGTGAAAACGTAACATACAGATAGAGTTTCTTTCGCATATAACTATATCAAAGTCAGAGTGCCCATATGGCATACTAGTGGCTCAATATTGGAATTAACATTGGGTAATCGATCATAATGCGGATACCTCGAGCAAGGTAAAGTCCGTTATTATTCTAATCTTTAATTACTGACACTATAACAACGACCATGAGTTTAATTAGCGACAAGACGACCAGAGAGGTGCTTTCACTTCAGCCGTTCGGTTAAGATTGCCCAATAATACTAACTGCCACGCCGGCATTTCAAATGTAAACGTCAATCGAAAGTCATGCCATCTACTGGCGGCCATTTTCAAGTAAGTCAATGAACTTGCTATTTAATCAAAACATATGTTGGATCAACGGAAATCAATTAGTGATCTTAAAATTCTCTCTCTTTAATTTCAAAACAACAATTATGATACGTTGGGATTCTATATGTACATGTAATGCTAAGTTCGCTAACAATAGGTAAAGCCGGAGAAAAAAACATGGTAATAAAAACTGGCGGCCACATTTTTTAAATTGCCAATTTTCCAATGTTTGAATGTTTATAAACTTGATATGGGGGTAAGCTGCTGCCACTAATGAACCATGTAATACGACTGATGCAATATAAATTAGATCGTATCCTTTGCCTTTGCTTAAATGTATGTACGGTAGAAGGAGATATTGGGCAAATTGATAGTATCCACTAAATAGCTGAAGAGATCTTACGATATGTTCAGCCATGTAGTCGTAAAATTTCATGTAATGTAAACTGTTTAATAGAAGCATACTAAGTACTACATTAGTTAGAAACAGGAAACGTCCTTTGAAACTCTAAGTAAACTTTTTGAATTGATATCGTTTGTCTTCGTATTACACAAAACCAAGTATATTATTTACCTCACAAAGTTAAACATCACAAAATTCAATATCTTTACACGATTTGTCATCCACAGCAAAAACGAACTCCCGCAAAGCTTCTGTCCCCGACAGTACATGTGATTGTACATTTTTTGTGCAATTTAATTTTGCAGAGTTATGTGTTACGTAAAATTTTATAGTCAGTTATTTCACGGTATTGGTACAATGTTATCGATATCATGGCCAAACACCGTCGTTAAAAATTACGACGATTTATTCGACGGTACCCTTTCACATCTTTTAAGGCTCAAATATTCCGACCGTTTGACGTTTTCGAAAGATAATCTCGCAGTTAAAATATTTTTTTATTGAATTTGAAATGGTTTGATCTTGTTGTTTCAATATTACAATGTCGATTTTAATCTGTTGGGATTTTTTAATTATTTTTATAAATTTTATGTTCTTTAGTTTTAATTTTTTATATATTTTTTTTAAATAATGTTGTCATTTTATATGCGTTCATATTGTCAAATAATATGCAGACGTGGTGCCTCCAACTTGTATTTTCACAGGTTCAATCTAAATATCTGGTTCACCACTTCGCGTTCGCCGCTGTATTAAGATCAGCGACAGGAAACAATGTGAGAAAACCGGCATGATCTAGGCCGGTTAGGCCTAGAACCAAACATTCATGTCAAATTACTGCTTTCTAGTACTAAGTCTCTGAGCTAAGCTGCGGACAGAGAGGAACGGTCAAACATGGCGAAACGATATCTAAGGGTTCCTTGTTTACTATGGAACCCTAAAATGAAGAGCGCAAGAAATTTACAGCATGCAAGTGACTGGGTCATAACTTGACACAAGATGAAACTAATGCTAGTTACCAAGTGGTCGTATGACGTCACAAAGTTATATGGCTAGGCGCGTTGCTTGTCGCCGAATCATCATTAGCAACTAATTCGGACGAAATAATGCGGTTCCGGTCCGGTATTAAAAATTGAAAAAAAAATTGTTGCTAACTACCTTTTTTAGTATTACAGTAATAAACATGTTATAAATTTTTGAATTGCTTAGGATAAGCATATTGCAGTATTCAAAACAACTTTTCTTTTCACACCTCTTTATTTTGACATCTCACTGCCGCCATGTTTGTTTTTTTCAAACGTCACACATCTAAAAACACTTGGGCGATCAAGACGAATCTAACGACGTCTTAGTTGTGTAAATCCGTTCAGTGGATTTCGCGTGAGTTATCAGGTAATAAAGAATATTACATACATACATACAAGATACGCGCGAAAAACATAACCCTTCTTTACAGTAGGATAAAAAGATTTCATCTACTAATATCATAAAGCTGAAGAGTTTGTTTGAACGCGGTAATCTCAGGAGCGACTGACCCGAATTGAAAAATTCTTTCACTGTTGGATAGCCCATTTATCAAGGAAGGCTTTAAGCTATATAATCACGCTACGTTCAACAGCAGCGGAGCAGGAATGAGAAATGTTGCAAAAACGGGGAAAATTTACGAAGACGAAGTTGCGCGGGACAGCTAGTACAAAATAAAAACTTTTTACGAAAAAATATTACCGACTTCAAAAATAAATGCAAAAATAAATAAAAAAAGGGAACTAAGAAGCAAAAAATAATACACATAGAATAACAAAAACAAATTAAACATTTTGAAGTAGGTGTCGAATAAAACGTAAAGCCTACTATTTCATGGCACAACTGCCCACCTCATTACACGACTAATATCTTATTCAATTTTTACTTATAAAATTTAGAACGGGCTAAGTAAGCTGTGTGAAATTCAATTAGGGAGTCAAAAGTACAACTTATTTTCTAGGTACCCTCATAAGAACTTTTGTTGCGGGCCTTGTTCAACACAAAATTGAAAAAAAAATGTTCGTACTAAAGGCAAGATATATTGCTATTGGTTTTTTGTTTAGGTCTAAAAGTAATAGGGTATGTTTGAACTCAGTTGGATCAGTAACGTAAGGTTTTTTAAAAGGCTTGTTGCTAGATTGGTTCCTAAAATGAGTTGTAATTTTTTTTTTGCGTGACTTGAAACTTAGGAACTTATTCATATTTATTGAATGTAGTCTTAAACGAAATGTCTACAATTTGCCTCGCTTTAAGTTTGACCTCTACCTTATAGATTGAGTTTCCTAAAACAGTTTTCTTATTGATAGTCCACAAAATAAACCTTAATGAAAAATTTTAGTTCTCTAGGTTTCAAAATTTAGACTGGAAGTAGATGAGTGATAGAATCAAATAGAATGAGTCAGAATTTCACCGAAGTTCAACTATTGCCACTTTCCCCTCTATTTTGTTATGTATTCTTTATAACTCTGCCATGTGCCATGTGTCATGGACATTAACATTAAAGCATACACCTGCATTATTTTTATATGAGAACACATCATTTTATTCCACATCAAAATTTAGAATCATTATAACAAGTTATAGACAAAGTAGTATAATAGATATATTTCGGGACTTAATCTCGTGAATTATTTAAAGGTACGAACCTTTTATTTACCCGACGTTTCGATCGAATTGCACCGATCGTGGTCACGGGTCGACTGATGGCAGCTTAGCGATGTCTCCGTGAGGCGCGGGGTTTTTCAACTACCCTCACCTGGTCTAACTTTGATAATTTGTACTGTCGGTACTTCTACACACTACACTTACAACGTCTTTACACTGAGGCGCGGTGTCTTTACGGCTACGATTGCATTTGCTGATAACAGGGTTCCAAGATTGTGAGAGTCGGTATCCATCTTCTCAGTTGAAAGTTCTTATACTTCTTGATCTCAACCGCCTCGCGTACTATCCTGGAATAATAGTGTCGATCAGTGGAAAGTACCTGTGGCTTAGGCAATTCTATCCAGTGATTTGATCCTGATTCCAACAAATGTTTAGCGATAGCAGACTTGTAAACTTGACGGTTTTTTACAGCAGCGATATATGTATAAAAATCGCGAAAGTTTAAAATCGCTAGATAGATAGATAGCCTAATAATAGTGAATGAAGAAATCCTTCAATTCAAATACTTCTGAAAATATATCAATACTCTTGAAGATATATTTTTAAAAATAAAACATTAGTAACTATAAATAAAATATATTTTGAACAATCCTTTCGATATATCAAGTGAATGTACTCCGTACAATTGTAACAACACACACGGGACTCACAGCCTTAGTCTCGGATTGAAAAAGTAAAAAAAAGTTATAATGTCGTCGTTAAGACATCACATGTTGTTATATTGAGGGTTCGCCCCAGGGAGGCTTGTTTGATCTTGTCCTTGCCCTTGTTGAGATACGAGTACGTATTGATTAGTTTGATTACTGCCACGTGGATTACAAATGTATTAATATAATAATATTTTTTTATTTACAAGTAACACTTGAATCCCTCAATGTGTTAGTAACAATATTTCTCATTCCTATGTTAATGTTCCTATTCTAAGTCCATAACCTAATAACAAATAATTATTATTTATATGTGAAGCACTGCCAATTGCACCGTACCTAGGTGAATGTCTGGCAGCAGTGAAACAGTCGAGTCTGCTCGCAATGCAACTCAGAACACTATTGGAGCTGGCCCGCACCCGGCGCACCAGGGAAGCGCATCTTTTTCTCATAGTCGTGAAAAAGCAATCGACACCAGCTTCGGCAATCATTACTGACGCGCTACAGAACCGGGCGTAATGCGAGACGCTTAACATTAACCTATTGTTAATGTTAAACGTTCCATAGTAAAAGGTCTGCTTAGTTTGGGATCAGATGGCTCTGTGTGAGTTGTCCCAAGATATTATTATTATTATTGTTGTTCTATGTAGGTACTATGTTACCATTGTACGTGAGCCATGGTGGCCGTCATTCCTGCCAATCCACCTCCCTCCAGAAGCAGATTAGTTTTCCCGATCTTCTTAGGATATCTGCAAGGGATCCTGGTGTTTCAAGTGTATCCTTGCGGATCTGGGTGACGCCGGTGCACTCGAGTAGTACATGCGCTATCATTTCCTCCGCCTCCATGCAAGCTCTGCACAAAGGACTGTCAGTGGTATCTAAGGTGTGAAAGTGTTTATTATGCAACTAGTCCCCGTCACTAGTCGCAGGCTGTCTTTGTCCAGGCACTAAAGGCGCTTGGTCAGTTTCGTACATGAGGATAGCATCATACCTCCTTGGATTGCCTGAACCCTGGTGTCGAGGTCCACCATTTTTCTGCTTGTTTTTATGTGTGATCCTTTAATCAGCTCCTTAGCTGATTGAAAGGAATGAGCATAACGAATTCAGGTCCGACGGCTTTCGTGTTCAAATCTCTCCTGCCGAGTTCGTCTGCTGCATCTTTTCCACGTGATCCACAGTGTCCTTTAATCCATTGTAGTGTTGCGATTTACTACCAGTTATTTCTTATGGTCTAAGTGACGCTGAACTTTGACCTTTATCCATCTGATAACGAGATGAGAATTTTTTTTTTAAACAGTGTTATCGGTTTGTAAACACGACTTGATAGCTTATTAATTGAAAAGTGTTTTTTTAAATTTTATTTTACAAATTATAAGAATGGTGGATAGAGCCCATAGAATTATTTTTGTAATTAAATTACCTTTCTTTCGATACCAATTTTTATTGGATAATAGATCAGTGTTGTTAAATATATCAGTGTATTTATATTGAATTATCTCTTGATACCTTGCCAGCCATAAACAGAAATATTATAGAATATATAGAATAATTTGGTAAACCTACCAAAACATATCCTCCATAATAACTAAGAGTCATGCACAAACACACACACACACACACACACAGTATTAGTAATTTATATATTGTATACACACACAGTATTATATATATTGTATACACAACTACTGTTACACAACAATACATACAGAAATGTATTGTTTGTGTAACAGTAGTACATGTACAATTATATAATTAGTATGATCTCAAAATACAACCACTACCTGTAATTAAGTATGTCATAAATCCTGGCGAAAGCAAACTGTTTATCCTTATTACAGGCTATTTTATAGCCTAGTTAGGAGAAAAGTAAAGCGCCCACACTATTGTAGTTATTTTAATAATGTTGTTGTAGTTATTTTTATCGTAGTATTATATCGTAGCAATAATGAAACGCAATAAAAACATTAAATTAAATATTAAAAAAAAACTATCAGATCAGAAACTAAACTATCTGTTAGAAACTAATGTTTCAGTTATCAAAAGAATGCGGATTATGCAAAAAAAACTATGGCCAATTTTCATGTTAATTTAATGTATACTAATATTAAGCTGAAAAGTTTGTTTGTTTGTTTGTTTGAAAGCGGTAATCTCAAGAACTACTGATCCGAATTGAAAAAATATTTCACTGTTGGATAGCCCATTTATCGATAAAGGTTATAGGTTAAATAACATCTCGCTACGACCAATAGGAGAGGAGCAGGAATGAGAAATGTTGCAAAAAGGGGGGAAATTTACATAGACGAAGTTGCGCGGGATGGCTAGTGTACAATAATAATGAAGAGATATAAATTATTAAATAGAAAAAAAAAACTATCAGATGAAAATAAATGTTTCAGTTATCAAAAGAATGCGGATTAAGCAAAAAAATATATCTATGGTCAATTTTCGTGTTAATTTAATAGTAGGTAAATATGTTGCATCTGGATATCAGATGGGTGGACATCGATGTTCAGCGTCTCTTAGACCATAAGGCTGACCTGCGAAACATCACACAGGTTTTTGACAATTTTTAATTGATGCTCGGCTCCTATTTGTCGTAGTTTGATGTTAAATAGCCAATAGTCTTACTCAATAAATGGACTATCCAACTCAAAAATATAATATTTAATAGTGGCTAAAGAGACAGTGCATTATTTACCTTAGGTTGCTTGAGGTTTCGATTTGGCTTCATCGATTTCATATCTCTGTAGGCTATTCTAATTCAAATGAAAGCGAAGTTTCAATCAAAAATGAGGTGGTAATATACAGAGCCAGAAACATTTATTTAACCGACTCGTTACAAAAAATATCGTCCATGGGATTGTGCTAATCCAAAAATTAATTAGAGAAAACTTAAGAAATTTAAGTAAACGAAAATTCATGAATTTCGTTTTCAAGAGAGTAAGCCTACTGTTTCTGATGCCGATGATTTTTTGGATATTTTTTTTTACCATTCAGCAACTATTCAGGCGTGGGTTTATTTCCGAACGGGACACAACTTTTTTCAAATTTATGATATTAGATTATTATGGTATTCCAAATAATAATATAATCCAAACTCATAGCAAGTTAAGCATTAATTGTTTAAAAAGCATCCAAACATTCTTCTACCTAAAGAGCCAAACTATAAGATTTAATTCAACAAAACAAACCACTATCTTATAACATCTTATCTTTGAAACTTTACGTTGGAATCCCGTCGAGAAGGCACCATGTACCCTTGCTTATTTTACAAACACATTGTTTACGCGAGCTCCTAACAACGTTACCGCTTCACCTAGTTTATGGAATTATATGAACTGTGCCGAGAGCCAACGAATAATTTAATTGAGTAATAGTTTCAGGTTGGCAACTAAAGGAAATATTGGGACGCCCATTACTGGAAGCACTTGTAAGCAATTAGAGAGTGCTGTAGGAAAATTTAGATATGTAGGGCAAAGCAAGTTTTGTCATTTGAGTTTAGTATATCGTCTCGTAGACGTAGCATTGGGTTCAGCTTACAGAAGGGTTCATTTTTATAACTCTCGTATTAGGTAATGTCTTCTTCACGGAAAACTTTACAAATATACAAATCATGGACAAAAATCCTCGATTTCAGGTGATGAAAAAGAAAGCCTCTGTGGCGCGGTAGGAGTGTGATCGACTGCTACGCAAGAGGTTGTGAGTTCGATATCCACACGGGACACCACTTTGTGTGAATCACAAATTATTGTTCCGAGTCTGGGTCCGTGACTTGTATGTTCGTAAAGTCCACCGCGATACAGGGCTTGTACCCAACTGCGGTAGTCATTTTTTTTAAAGTACATATCTCGTGTGGTGATCGATCACAAACACTTTGGCAGTCAGGTTGTAGCAGATGGCAGGTTAATAGTCTAATACATTGCAAACAAAAGTAAAAACATCGATATTTCATCAATATCGTCATAAAACATTATAAATCACCTTAGATAATCGGTAATTATATTTTAATCGATAATTTTATTGTTCATAAAGTATCATAAGGTATTTTTGCTATCAATAGTATCAAAATAATCGATATCTATCGATATGTGTATAGAAGAATTAGAAGATCGGTAAGAAAGATAAACTGCTTTTCGAAGACATCTTTAAAGGTAAGTTTAAAGAAGACTTTATGGAGACTTGAAACATCTGTGTAGTTGAAATATATTAAAAATTCTTTTGTAAGTTTCAATTAAGCCTATAATGCATCCATGGCTGTAAAAATAATTTATATGCGTCCAAAATATGTATCTCCTATTAGTAAATCTTTTTAAGTACACCATTAATAAATACATTTAATCCATCTCCTTTCACAAAATCTATTAAAACTAACAGCTTAATTACTTAGAATTTTCGACAAACTATGTTTTTGTTCAAATTAGTTTTTAAAATGAAGGTAAACTCAAAAGCCTTTTTAACTTTTGATCAGCAGCAATTTGGCCGTATCGGATTTGTTTCACTTTTGAATGACACGAAAAACCTATTTTTGTCACTACACTCTTTTATTCGGTTGGAAAAAGGCTTTTATTTTTTGCAAAGCCTATCTGTTTATTTTCATACAACGAGGCTGAATGTTCGATGAGTGGTTAACTATCAAATAATACCTTTTATGGGTATTGAATTTCTACTGTATCTTGTGTGGTTTTATTATTCCCATTTTGGTTTTCAGTTTGTGTCCTTTTACACGATTATTGATTATTTCAGAAATAACTAGATATGCCTACGTTTTATGCTATAAATATGTTTTGCCAAACGAAACTCAAAAGTTTCTTAGTGTCACTTGAAATGAAGAAGATCCAAGAAAAGAGGCATGGGATCGGGTGAAAGATGACTTAGCAAAGGGAATAAGTAAAAGATGACGCAAATAATAATTAAGATAAAGAGCAGAGAGATGATGATGATCTCTAAAAATAAGGTACTTAGTCTGCATGTATATAAACACAAACACCCGTATTTATAAACGAGTCATTACTTATTAATTAGCGATTACTCCAGCGAGACACGGCTAGTTCTTAAAGTAATTACTTAGAAAAAGCTATTTTATAGACAAGAAATATTCGTTACTTCCTTGAGCAAAGTAACCGAGTACTACTTATTACTTAGCAACCGGTGAGCCGCGAAAAACGTTCCTTTACATATAGAAGAATTTAACTAATTTGCAAAATAGAGGGAAAAATATATATATATTACGACAAACTAAAATAGCTACAAATTTTATAAAACTTTAAAAAATAATAAAACAGAAATGATTTAGACCAAATTTTGATTTTATCGATATTCTTCAATTTTAGTTTTCTGAATGTAACGAAATGCAACATGATTGAATAGTAATGCTACCAAATGAAATAAGCCGTCATATGTATTTAAACTTTTTTGAAGAACTTATTTTTAATTTAGCGTCATAAAACTTGCGAAATGTCACTGAAGACGTCACCGGTGTTTTACCACAGAACAATTATACCGTGTGTAAAAATGGCGTCAAACTGACCGGCCATTATTTTTACAGCTCCGAGTTTATCTTATAAAAAATGATTTGAATACGTGATAATTGACTTAGATCGAGACTATATGCAAATGTAATAAGTGCATAAATACTGGCAGAAATTAGCCGTTGAAACGGCTAGATTGCCATAAAGTCAAAGAAGAAGAAGAGTTATACTGTGTTTTACTGTTTTGTTCATATATTTATTTATAAAGAAAGTTTTGTTAGTCAAATACGGCCACAAATTACTATAATTTAAGTAGCAAGGGTATTATTTTTAATGGTTGAAAGCCCGTGCCTGCGGACGCGGTCAGCCACTCCGTTGTGTCGACTGCATTGCTCAAGTACCACCATCAATAGTTTTTGCCAGTGTAGCCAGAAGCCCCTATCACCCTTAAGCATTATGCGGTTAGGACAACGAACAGAGGTAAAGAAGATGCTGATGATGGTTTTGTGACGGTGCAAAGAAAGAAGCCCCAACAGCCAACCGTCAAGAATCGCTGCGGCAAAGCTAAACCTAAGGAGACTGCGCGCCTCGGCACCAAACATGTTTACATCTCGCGCCTGCACTGCACCACCAAGGCGGAGGTCATATCGGCGTACGTGCGCCAGAAAAGCCGCTACACGCCGAGGGTGCCGATTCTGGAGTCACGACGCATGGTACTTATGAGGAAGTGAAGCGTATCTACTGTTATAGTTTTAAGTATGAAGTGGTTTTGTGTATTTACTTTTACTAGCACTTCACTTATTCAATGATTGTAAGTATGTTAGTCGGTAAGGTATAGATTTCTGTGGGCCATTGATGCCTAAAATAAATGATATATTATAATTATTATTGTATTATTTACCCACTAGCTGGCATAGCGCCAAATAAATTGATTTTATTTTCCACAACATTACACTTTTTTTTTAAATTATATCTTAAGAAAAATAACATCTACATAAAATTCTTAATTAAAGCTATTACTCAAGTAACGATATCGGTGACTATTGCTAGGCTCAGTATTCTAACGTTTGACGTTTCTTACTTCACTCACTTAACTATATTTTTTTTTTCTTAACTATAAAATAGAAACTGTTACTTAAGTAATTACTTTTACTTATGTAACTGCTATTAATCGTTTATAAAAACGGGGGTAAGTATCTTTTCTAGCCGAAGTAAAAATGACTTTTAATTTTAAAATAATTTTATAAGTAAAAATAATTTGAAATTTTATTTTTCTAAGTCTTCAGAATACGGTCTACATTTTTTTTCTCTTATAGTATCTAACCATGAAAAGAGATGAAGGATAGTGTTTTACGTGCTATTTGATATATACTGTATTCTCACTTTGAAAAAAACATTGTTATTCCAACGCCACCAATTGTCTTTGATTAAAATTTACTCCTTGCCTCGAGGCTATTTGGCTTACTTTACTTATTTTTGGCTTACACGAAACTTTTTCTGAATCAGAACAGGTAATATAAAAATAAACATAAGAAATAAAGAATTACAACTTTACTTTAAAAATAAACATTGGACATATTTATCTACCTTTGACGACCTACCCTAGCTTACAAATTAATTAATAAATCGACTAATTAAATTTTAATATTCATGTAAAAAAAATCTTTGCATAAATATGGTCTTACCAGTATACCTTTTACCTATAATTTTGATACATAATTTTAATTTTCTTTGAAACTTTTTTCTTACTTGACATGACCAAATAGAGATTAGGCACTCGACCAATGGCTCAATTCTCCCATAAGTAGTTTAAGGTACTGGTGAAAAATCATCAAAAGTATTACATACAGACTATTTGCTGTGTGGTACCGGCTCAATAATAGTTCCACCGCATCACTTCCCGTGAGTGTCATCAAGACGACTAAGGCATTTCCCACCGGAGGACGAGCAGATCTTTCTTTGCGTATTTGACAGCTTTACTGCGATTGCCAACACGCTCGCCAAGCGTGATGATTATGGCAATTACCCCCAGGATCTATAATAAGTAGATTCTACAGGGAAGAGCCGTGCCCAGCAGTGGGACATCAGATGGGTTGATATGTTTCACAGATTGCTTAACCTTGCCAATATATGTATCTCCTATTAGTAAAGCTCTGACTCTCTCTCTGACTGCCTCTGTGGCGCGGTGGGAGTGTATCCGACTGCTACGCAGGAGGTCGTGGGTTCGATCCCCACCCAGGATAAAACTTTGTGTGATGAGCACGATGGTTTATTCTGTGTCTGGGTGTAATTTATCTTTTTTTTTTTAAAGATAACTATATAGTAATGAAGGATTGAGTCCCACATTACTAGCAATCTTGTTAACCCCTCCAGCTAAGCTCATTATTTTGATTGCCTTAGCAATATGTATGTATTTAGAAATATTTAAGTATGTTTATCAGTTGTCTGGTTATCATATTACAAGCTCTGCTTAGTTTGGGATCAGATGACGTTGTGTGAGTTGTCCCCAAGATATTATTATCATATTTATCTGTTAAATCACGACTGTCACAGACATATTTACTCTTCATAACGACACTAAATGAAATCGTCAGTCAACAAATTCAACAGTTACTCTTTTATAAAATTCCAAATTTAATACCTGAAATTCCAAGACACTTATGTTTGAACGTAAATTTGTGTCAGCCGTACTTATAGTACTAGTCTTGAAATTACGGGCGTGCGAACATTTTCATTCTGGGCCATAAGCTACGCAAATTTACCTGATGTTTTAATCTAAAAAGCTGAGTGTGTTCGCGTGGAAAATCCCAAATTAAAGGGTCCCTGCTGGCGGTGACTTAGGACCATAGCCTCTTAGTACGAGAGCGAAATATGAAGCGAGAGTACATGCCATAAACGTCTGCCTTATGTCTCTACATGGGGATAGTCATTAGGGTATTTAAATTAATTGAACCTACTGTATTTTGAGCATTTTCGTGTCTTTTTAGCGGAATATTACTGAGTGAAGGCTTTGTAATCATCTGAATGATTCTTAAGATCATTTAGTAATCGATTATAACCAGTTTTTGGCTTAAGCTAAGACGTGTTATACTAGCTAATACTAACTAAAATGTTTAAGGATGTGTGTAACAAATTAACTGTGATTTATTATGAAAGTTTATTTACCGACTATGAAACTATTTGAAATAGTATAAGTCGCGGCTAAAGTGCTAACGATGACGTATTTAACAGATATTTTCAATCAGTAATATCCATGTATATTAATAGTCAGTTTTATTGATCAGGGGGCTAATTCACGTATTTAAAGCAGTATTAAACATAAATATTTCGATTAAAACAGCCTTTTTTCTATTCTTGTAACTTTGGGATCGATCTCAAATACGCTTGCGTCAAGTATGCGTCTCGAAAGCGCAATAGCATTCGAGTACTGTGCGTCAGTTTGAGATCGATCCCAAAGTTACAAGAATGAAAAAAACCGGGCAAGAGAGAGCATATCGGATCATGCTCAGTGTAGGGTTCCGGAGCTGTTGCCGCATAAAACAATCCAATTAAAATGATGCCCATCCGGTATTGAGAAACCAGTCCTTCGGTCTTGCTTAAATAACAATTTTGCTATACTTAGGAACTCTTTCTTAACAATTCTAATATATTCAATATATTAGAGTATTAGTGATACCTTTTAATTTTTAAATATTATTTGGTTACGCGGTTTAAAAGGCGTGGTGGCACAATTTATGCAAGTTTCGGAGCAATTATTTCCTAAAATATTCACTTAATCAAAAAGTTTATTAAAAACCTTAAAATGTTTTTGACCTATCAAATGATGTGATATGTTGTTGTACGCTAAAAAAAATGTTTTCTGCTTTTGTTACATGTAAAGAGTGCCCCGTTAAATGCCTGTGACATACGGGTGGACAGACAGACAGACACACAGACGGACATGATGAAACTATAAGGAAATATACGGAACCCTAAAATGGTCGTTTCAATCGAAACAAACACTACAACTGCACTGCTATAAATACGTGAATTTGCCTCCTGATCTACCAGACATCGTCGGGAAATAAATCTTTAACACCTAAATTGTTATAATCCTCTTTTTATATAATAAAAAGTAGCTTTCACCCGTGGCTTCACCCGCGTGGATGTTGGTTACCTACATACCAAATTTAATCAAAATCAGTTTAGCGGTTTAAGCTTGAAAACATAATAGACAGACAGATAGACTTACTTGTACATTTATAACGTTAGTTTAGATTCTTAAGTGTGTATATCTTTACAAAGTTTAGACATTAGTTATTTATTTTAGTAAACACTGCTAAGAAAATTATTTATAAAAACCGCGCAAGTGTATGTCGGGCTACGCACAATTTAGGGTTCCGTAGTTCCCCATCCGAATCCAGTTTTCTGCTGTTTTTGTTTCATATAACTGATAACCTTATTTAAGTATTTTTCAATGGAATCTGTACGAACATTTTGTTACTTCTCACTTGGTCTGCTGTTACTCGTTAAGTTGTAAAGCCTACTTAGCTGTGATAGTACCTTTTTATTTCACTATATATTCTACTACCGTTTTACAACCCTTAAGTTTTTTTAAGACATCTTTCTAATAATACTCCATACGAAGGTAAGAAAAAAAAACCGTATCCCCACTTTACAAACCTATAGGGGAAGTACCATATGTTTTATTTCAAAATTTTACTTTTACTTTCTCAGCATAAGTAATATGTAGTGTGTGTCGATGCAAAATTACAGTCTTCTAGCACTAACAGTTTCTAAGTTAATCTGCGGACGGACGGACGGACAGATGAACATGGTGAAACTATGAGGATTCCGTTTTGCCATTTTGGCTACGGAACCCTAAAAAACGTGACTAGTAATTTTTATGTCAGAATCTAAATTAAGCTCGGCGGATTTCTTATTGTGAATAAGTTATAATAAGTCATAAGATTAATAGTTTTTAGATTACCATTTTGTGGTTAGTGACGATGTTCTTTTCAAATTCTGTCTTATTAAGTTAAACTATGACTTGCTGATATGATTTAAACGATCATTTATGTTTTAATTTATTAATTAACTAGCTGTGCCCCGCGGTGTTACCTGCAGTTTATTAGCCTATGTGTTAATCCAAGGTGACAGCTAACTCCATACCAAATTTTATTAAAATCGCGCGAGCGGCTTAGACGTGAAGAAGTAACAAACATACACACTCGCATACTCACAAAATTTCGCCTTTATAATATTAGTGTGATTATTAAAAACAATCATATTAAAGTAACTAATTTTAAACAGGACGTTTTTCCCTCTAAAATATAAAATGAGTGATGAATACAATTGTTTTTTCTGTGTTTGGGTATAATTTATCTGTAATAGGAATGTATTTAGAAATATATAAGTCTATCAGGCACACCCTAGTTTGGGATCAGATGGCTTTGAGTTAGTTATCCCAAGATATTTTTTTTGTAATCTGACATAGTCCTAGAACTTCAATTATGTGTTTAATTTTCGTCTTCAATTCATTTCTTTCAGTCATCTCTGTTGGACGTCATCACCGAGTCTCTTAATATTATGATTTTATTATATCCTACTAGCTGTGCCCGCGACTACGTTCGCGTGAAAGTCGGGTTTAAATTAAGGTAGTTTATGTTACGAAATAACTTCTGTGTAAATATGTTGGAAACAGTCCTGTCGGGTGAGCCGCGATATGATTCAGCAGCGGAGAATCATCATATAGTCATCTATTAATAGCTTCAACACCCAAAAGCTTTGTGAAAATGAATAAGTACCAAACACAGACTCTTTAGGTATTCGTTTACTGTGTTTTTCTGTCATTAATATGTGTTATTTGTGTCTCTTTTCTTTTTGTCTATTGTTATTTTTATTATTTTACTGTTTTATTTATTGCTTTTTTTATCTTCTGCATGACTTTTCCTGTTAAATTATAATAATGTCTATACATGTATCTTCTGTGTACTAAATAAAAATCGTTCTATTCTATTATTTTATATTGTTAATTTGGTGTGCGGCTTAAGAAGTGGGTTTTCTGTTGTTTTTGTTTCATTCTTTCAACGTTATACCTACTTAATACCTAATAATTTTCAATAGAATTTGTACTAACATTTTGGTACTTCCCATTTGATCAGATGTTAATCGTAAATTTGTAAAGCCTATTACCCACGGTAGTATTTAAACTACTACCGTGATTTTTTTCACATACCCAACATCAACCATTTAGTTGGCAGGGGAACACTTGACTCTAACAAAAATGTTCACTATAAATCCTAATATTACACAAAGGAATCCTTAAATCTAAAAATAGTCTTCACAAACCCTAAACGCTTTTTTAACCTATCCAATGATACCCCACACGATGGGGTAGAGAAAAAAATCACATCCCCACTTCACATATAAGAGAGTGCCTCTCTTATATGTTACAATGATGCAAGTAAGAAAAAAAGACATGGACTCCCCCTCCCCCAGACTCCGCGTTGACAGACAATGACCCCCCACCTCCCTCCTCCCGTCACCCGAACTACTCACACTTGGCCGATGAGTCATTCATTATCGTTGAATTAATGAACACTTGATATCCAACCATAACTGCATCTCGATGCACCTGTGTGATGCGTGGTCAAACAAACGGACAGACAGACAAACATTTCTAAAAATGATAGCAATATGTTTCTTTTTAATACAATTTTAAACCTTCTTTTACTAAGTATAGAACATTATAGAATACAACGCCATCTACTTTCAAAACCAGTGAAGTTTCCTTTAATACTTAATGTTTTTTTATTAATTTAAGCAATTTAATTAAATAAATAGGAGAATGTTGCCACTCAGCAAGAAACGAATCCGTCATCGTAAGCACCTATACACTAATAAATGTTTTCACAAATAAGGAATTGTTTGATCACGGTGACCAATTTGATTTCATAGATGGCGCTACACGTTTTTTTTACGTGTGTAATGTCTTTTTTTTGAGCACGAACACATCAATTCTGGAAAATATCGAATACTTGTTAAATTGGAATGTAATATTATTTTTCATTTCTACTACGATTAATTCATTACTCTCTGCAGTGCATGCAATACCTATAAATATCTTACATAAGTGCATATTTCACTTGATTTTTAATATAAAAAAATATTAACCAAAGCAAATAAGTTACCTATGGCCGAAAAAATAACTATAACATCGAGAAAAATATTAAAAAAGGACAAAGACAATTTAAAAAAAATACAAAAAGAACATAATCAGATATCAGATTTGAGCCTGAGACTTCGTCGTCGTCAAAGACCGCTAGCATAGCTTCGAGGCTATACTGTTCGCTACATACCCCGTCAAAATAACTGTTCTTATGAAACTTAAAAATGTTATGTATAGTTTTAGCATGAAGTTATGTATTCCATGGGTTACAATTAAAGATAATGTCTAATTGTGAAAAAAATTGTGATAAACCATTATGATGCGACAAAAAATACGTTGCTACTCGTTCCCCATAGACGTTAGCGTAATGATTCATAGTGTAAATAATGTCCTAAGTATAGTATTTACTATAAAACTGTAAATTTTCATAAAGATCCGTCAAGTAGTTACTGTTTTATAACGAAAAATAGCTACAGACATTATCCCTCACTGCTTAGCTCCCATGGGAAAACGCGTGATAATTTATAGCCTAAATGTTAATCCGCATCTATTAAATTGCACGTGCAAAATTTCAACCGAATCTGTCTGGTAGTTTTTGTGTGATTCGTGTTCAAACAAACAGACAGACAGACATTTCTAAAAATGCAGCAAAGTGTTTAAATACTCTTTTCGAACATTTCCTAATTTTTTTTTTTCACTAAGTTCGGCCATGTACAGACACGTGAAATTTACAATTTTATTATATGTATAGATATAGATAGATAGCATGATTCAGTATTCAAGCGCGATGGCTTATTATTAGCGTATTTAATGTATAACTTTGGTGTTTATATACCGATTTCTATGATTCTTTTTTATGGAATAGTTAATTATGTTAACTTTTTGAATTAGGGATGACTGAGAGTGTTATAAACGTAAGAGTAGACAAATATAATTAGAAAGCTTCGAACTGCTAAGCTATCGGGAGTTACACGCGATATTGTGAGTCAACCATAAAAGATAGACATATGCTATCGTGGGATATTTTTTATATAATTTTAAGGAGAACATTTCCGTCATACATGATTTCTGTGTAGCTTTAACCATTAAGGTTGCACGCGCGACGGAAGCTTAAAAAATAGAGTAACTTCTCCCGTTTTTCCTTCACTGCTCTGCTCCTATTGATTGTAGCGTGATGAAAAGTATACTATAACCACCTCAGGAGTATGAGAAATAATTGTACCAAGTTTCGTTAAAATCCGTCCAGTAGTTTTTGTTTCTATAACGGTTATACAGACAGACAGACAGACAGACAAAAATTTTACTGATTGCATTTTTGGCATCAGTATCGATCCCTAATCACCCCCTAATAGTTATTTTGGAAATATATTTCATGTACAGAATTGACCTCTCTACAGATTTATTATAAGTATAGATAATAGGTACAGTTATATTATATAGCTTCTTTTATATATTTAGATACACAAAACACATAACAATCATGTATTATTTAAAGTGCAATATTTTTATAAATCAGATTTAGAATTCAAAGTAACATATGTGCATACAACAAAAGTGACATTTAAATAAACCAAAGCTTATAGTATTAATAAAAATATATTTATCTGACGCTAGCTTGCGGCTTTAGTTTAGGTCTGGACGCCTCAGGCCTTCACTGGGCTCTGAAGCACCTAAGTCCAAGCTGTTATGAAGGATGCCTTTCACGTTTTTAATAAATTTGCTAATGTCATAGTCAAATCCATACTAATATTATAAATGTGAAAATAACTCTATCTGTCTCTCTGTCTGTTACGCTTATACGCTTAAACACCTAAACTTTGGTGTGGAGATAGTTTGAGTCCCGTGGAAGGACATGGGATAGTTTTCCAGCCCATATATTTCTTAGTTTTTACCATATCGTTATATTGCCATAATATTTTTATAAATAATATTATTTATTAAAAACATATGATATATTGTTTTACTATTAATATTTAACTAGATTGGTGTGTATTATGATTGATATATGTTTCATTTTATTTCATTGTAAGTTTTTTTTTATTTAATCTAAATATTCTATGTATAGCATGAATTTAAATTACTTATACCTAAAGGTTTCAACATTGTTTGGCAAAGGCCTCCCCCACTCTCTTCCAGTCGCATTTATTAGGGGTGAGGCTAGTCTACAGCTCGACCATACCGCAGAATTGATGTAGCTAGTCGCGCCAGCGTACCCGCGACGTTCTGTGCCACCGTATAACGTAGCGCAGACACCACTTAGTGATATCTCGGGTCCATCGGGTCACTGATCTCTATAATACTAGTAGTGTGTCAAGTGACAGCAATAGGGTAGATGACTGTCAAGTCAAATCAGTATCTTTTTAACAAACGTCAAAACGATGCACCAATTTAAATGAAATACAAATCAATGACGTCATTGTTTCGTATGGTCAAATCATTTAGTTTTAATATTAGTTTTGATGTTTATAAATTCATGACCACGTAAAATTGTAGAAACATTGTTATTCAGGGCATTTAAAAAAAAAATGATTAATTTGAGTAATTTATTGTTATTGCAGTCATCTACCCAATTTCAAATGCCGAATCAAATGATTCACAGGACAGTATTTTGACACTAATGACAAAAATGCCCGTTGTTGTTATCCTTGTTAAACAAGTTTTTTTTTTAACATAAGTAGCAATGTGGAATTGTGGTACCACATTACTAGCAATCCTGTTAACCCCTCCAGCTAAGCTCTATGGCTTGTGGTAAGAGTGGGTTCACGTCAATAGTGTAATGGCCAGATTTCAAACCTCACGATTGCGAGACCGAGAGCCATTAGGCTACCGCTGCTTCAGACAAGTATAGACTTCCATTTAATTTTGACAATTTTCCGTCCGTTATGTCAAAATCTAATTTAAGTTTTTTGCTGTCGATTATAGCCTGTCCCGCGTACTAGTAGTATAGAGGTCAGTGGGTCATCGAGTTGCTTTCTCTCGTTTGCTTATTTATTTATTTGCTTGAAATATGGTACATAAATAGTTGTTATAATGTAAATAGATCGATATATATACATTGTAGAGGAGTACAAATGAAAACACACCGACATACTTGCTTAGCTACTGTTAGTCGTAGCGTAATGTGATATTGCCTATAGCCTTCCTCGATAAAAGGCCTATCCAACAGTAAAATAATTTTTCAATTTGGACCAGTAGTTCCGGAGATTCTTGCTTTCAAACCAACAAACAAACAAACTCTTCAGATTTATAATATTAGTATATATGCAATGCATTGCATTTTGAAATATATAAGTATGTTTATCAGTTGTCTAGTTGCCATAGTACAAGCTCTGCTTAGTTTGGGATCAGATGTTGTGTGAGTAGTCCCAAGAATTGCGATTGTAAATGTTTCCTTAATTTAATGATTAACTTTTAATAATTATTTGTTGTGTTATATTTTACTTTTATAACCTTTAAACTATTAATATATCCATCCGCATAGATTTCCTCATGATTATTATTTCAACAATCAAACAACAGAGTGATTTAAAATAATGTTTTTTTTAAATTGATGTCTACGCCTACGCTACAAATAATATCGTAGCATGTCTACATGCTACGCTATAGACTCGTAGCATGACAAAATGAAATATGTAAGCAAACATTCTTAAAATAAGATTACTTGATGTTATCGTATCGAAACATTGTTTTCCCTTAACGTAATATCTTCGCATATAAGGAAATTTATCTTGAATATAAATTATTCTTCTCTTTGTAGATTTTGTAAGAATTCAGAACGATTTTGCGATTTTCAAAGGGAAGATTATTTACAATGTTATGCTATAATGGTTTCCTTTGTGTGTTTTCTTCAAGAACCGACTTATGTGTTGATAGTTTTAATTTATACTTACTTATTTATTATCATCGTATACAACGTGTAACAGATTGATATGGTTTAGCAGTGTATGCAAAATAATATTTAAAAAAAAGTCTACGTCTCATAAACTAAATAGTCATAAACAATACTGTACTGAATTTGATGAAATTTGTTGTGGGGCTTACGGGTACACGCTAGCACTCTTGGCTGCCAGATAGATCAAGTTTCAAGCCTTACTAAAAAAATGAGTAAGTAGTTCTATCGCACCGTCGGTTTATCTTGTTTGCTGCCGATATCGTCATAGTACCGGAGTCGCTGGAGCAGCTTAGCGAGATGCCGCAAAGTTTAAATGGAGCCTCTAGACGGGTGGATGAATTGGGAAAAAAAGCAAAGACATGTTAAATGAACATGTCATGCCGAGACCAATTTATGTCGAAGGGTCGATATCAGAAGTTATCAAAAAATATATCACATTGGGCAAATAGTCCAGCTTGGCAGAAACAACTTTAATCTAATTAGATTGGGCAGCGTTTAGCAAACTTCGTCGAGTTTTTACTTCACCTCAACCGCTATGCTTGAAGAACCATGCGTCCTACTTGTTATCACCTAGGTTGCCGAGACATTGACACTTATGGTTGGGCTAGTTCACAAATTTAAAGTGGTGCAGCAGGCTATTGATAGAGTTGTGCTTGGGGTGTCTTTGGATAAAATTCGCGATGAAGTCATTCGACGAAGAACTACAGTTACCGACAAAGCTCCCAGGCGAAGCCCGCTGCAGTGGCAATGAGTTAACAATATCTGCTGAAGAAGCGATGGCTGCTAGAGCAAACGAGTCCTAGAGTGGAGACCGTGACTTGGTAATAAGGTGTGAATGACCTAAGAAGTTCGCTGGGATGGACTGGATACGGAAGGCAGAGAACCGATACTGGATGATGATGTTGATGAGTTCTGTCGCTCTTTTTGCTTTTTATGGCTAAATTGTTGAGCCAATTTTGATGAAACTTGGTATGACGATTCTCGTTCTATTGTACAAGCCCAGTGTAATGAGATACTTACATAAAAATTACCTATACAAAGCACAGGCTCGGAACAATAATTTGTGGATCACTCAAAGTGGTTTTCTGTGTGGAAATCGAAGTCGCAGTCAATGTCAATTATTAGAAGACCAACAGTGTACACTACTTTTTATAGTGATAATCGTCATTTTTCGGTTTGAAACATTAGCAAAAACTTCTCTCTTAGCGGTTGTCATCATGGATCATCTGATTTGATGCAAGCAGGTTTTTTGATATTTCTTCATCTTTCTCTATAAGTGGCTTTTCGTGAACATTCACTAATGGAACACTTGGTGGACTATTTAACGAAGTCGATCCATCCTGCGTGTAATCGGCCGCAGGACGTTGGCCTGCTACTCTTTCTTGTATAACTAATCGTTCCAAGGAGCTGTCGTTGCAGATGACACGTCCAAACATGGTACGAATTTGCATTTAAACAATTGATGAAAGTCTTTGTATAATGTAAAGCTCTTTCAAGATAAATACGTTAGAAAACTAAAAAGAAGTAAAATATCCAAAAACCAGACGTTTCGAAACGTTGCCAGTTCAATATAAAGTTGATAAATAATAGTACTATTTATTATCTCACAAGTTGTAGAAACAACTATAAATCATGTCGTGAATCAAAGGGGCAGATAAAATCATCGCTTTTCCTTAAAAATTGGCGACAAAATGGAGCCATTTGATTTATGTACATTCGTGCACAACATTAACACCTTTTAACATGATTTTGTAAGGATTATAAAGGAAAAAAACAATATTCTTAGAGTTGTAACTGTACAGGAATTCATTAGAAGTCTAAGATTGTTTATTTATTGTAAAGATAACTAGCAATGTAGGCCGCACCTTAGCCTTTAGGCTAGCGCTGCTTTTCAATGAACTCATTAGCCTAATGGCTAAGGCATCGGACTCGCAATCGTGAGATCGCGAGTTCGAATCCTACATAATATACTACCGACATGAACCCACTCCTAAAACAAACTATTGAGCTTAGCTTTATGAGGTAACCGGATTGCTAGTAGTAATGTGGGACACACATTCCCATATTACGTTTATCTTACCTTCTGTCATTTTTCTATAGAGTGACCATAATCTGCTTACATTATGTAAATGCAAAGGTAGTGTGTCACGAATGTGCCCACCTGAGCAAATGGGTTGCGAGATTCAAAGTCCTTGGAACTTGCTAATGTAACAGTATTTTACCGACGGACTTTCTCGAATGTTATGGTAACATAAATATACCTCTTTGAATAATTTGACGAGTGCGTTTGTAATTTAAACTAAACTATATTAACATTATTAAAGCTAAAGAGACAATCTAAGGAACTACGGGTTCGAATTTAAAAAAAATATATTTTACTGTTGTATAGCCCATTTATGGAGGAAGGCTATAGGCTATATAATATCGCGGTACGATAAATAGAAGTCTCTGCTTCTATTGGTCGTAACGCGATGGAAAATTGTTGCAAATAAATTATAAAATAAAAACCCATCTTTGTTGTGCAGGCGCACAACAAAGATGGGAACAAGATCCCCTACATAATTATATAATTTCATGCAGGCCGGTTTTATAATTTATTTTTTATTTAATACTTTTTAGTGCTTAAAGGATGTAACCGATGTAACAACAAACTTTTATCACAGCTATTGTCAAGTATTGAAAATTGAAAAAAGAATTTGCCAACTATCTTTTTAAGTATGACAGTCATAATCATGTTTTATCTTTTTTAAATGATTGGATGAGATCGAGATAAGAGACCTTTAATTTGATGCCCATATTGCAGTATTCAAAACAACTTTCTTGTTACACCCCTTTATTTTGACATCTCACAGCCGCCATGTTTATTTTTTCAAACGTTACATATTTAAAAACACTTGGGCAATGAAGACGAACCTAACGACGTCTTAATTGTATAAATCCGTTCAGTGGATTGCGAAATATCAGGTAATAAAGAATATTACATACATACATACTACATACAAGAAACTCGCGAAAAACATAACCCTTCCTTACAGTCGGGTAAAAACAGGGAAAATTGACGCATACGAAGTTGCGCGGCTCAGCTAATATATTATGAATGTGTCAGTCTGTTGTTTCCACGATCACCGCTGAACCGATTAAGATGAAATTTAATACAGAGATAGTCTGAGACCCAGGAAAGGATATACATATATCATCCGCGTAGATAGAGCGGTGGGAAAAAAACCTGTGTTAAGATGTAAGGTTTTCTTACCCAATAACCAGTCTCTTATTTGTAATGAGACTGCTTTGCTAACACAGTGGGAGTGTGTACGACTACTCTGCAATATGATGTGGGTTTGATAAATACAACGTTATTCTTGGTATAGTGCAAACCAGAAAGTAGTTAGCTTAGAATCAGTAACACAATCCAATGGGGTAGTTTTGGACCATGTTATATTTCTCAATTAATTACTTAATCATACATACATATCAACCCATATGATGGCCCACTGCTGGGCACGGGTCTCCCCAGTAGAACCTACTGGTATGTAGATCCTGAGGGTAATTGCCATAATCGCCACGCTTGGCGAGCGGGTTGGCGATCGCAGTAAGGCTTTAAGTACGCAGAGGACGCTGCTGCCCGTCCTCCGGAGTGAAATCCCTGAGTCGCCTTGACGACACCCACGGGAAGAGATGGGGTGGTGCTATTCTTAAGCCGGCACCACACGGCTACTTAATCAATTATGAATTAATTCATTAATCATTCTAACAGTCCAAATCCTGTTCACAATGTGATGTGAAATGTAAACATCAATAATTTTTAATAATAGCCGTGGATTACGTACTCGTACTACGAGACGCAGTGAGCACGATAGCGCGAAGAAAACAAACCAACTTAAATGGCTTATAACTATTCAAGTGTTCAATATTTTTATTTTCGTTTTTTTAAATGATTTCTTAAAGTAAAAATCTTGTTGGTGTGTCAGAGATTTATGTTATAACAAAAACAAACTGGTATATGAGGCATCAAATACACAGGTAATTAATAATTAAATTTAATCACTACTTATTATAAAACAAAGTCGCTTTCTCTGTCCCTATAAAAAAAAAAAATAATAATAATATCTTGGGACAACTCACACAACGCTATCTGGTCCCAAACTAAGCAGAGCTTGTACTATGGAAACCAGACAACTGATAAACATACTTAAATATATCTAAATACATACAAATTATAGATAAATAACACCCAGACACAGAATAAACCATCGTGCTCATCACACAAAGTTTTATCCTGGGTGGGGATCGAGCCCACGACCTCTTGCGTAGCAGTCTGATACACTCCCACCGCGCCACAGAGGCAGTCGTCCTATATCCCTATGTATGCTTAAATCTTCAAAACTACGCAACGGATTTTAATGCGGTTTTTTTAATAGATAAAGTGATTGAAGAGGAAGGTTTATATGTATAATGACATCCATATATTTTAATCCCGTGCGAAGCCGGAGCGGGCCGCTAGTCTTATAATATACACCGACAATAGTAAAAACCTAGCTGTAGCAGTAATATATACTTACAAGTACTTTTGTCGCAACAATTTACCTTAGAATGACAAAGACAGCATGAAACTTATCGACGTCTCATTTTTTTTTTTTAGAGATAACAATGTGGGATTGTGGTCCCACATTACTTTATAGCGATCGTGTTAACCTCTCCAGCTAAGCTCAATGGCTGTGTTAGAAGTAGGTTCACGTCGGTAGTATAATGAGCAGGATTCGATACGCAATAATCATAAACTCAAAAACATGAAGAAAACTTCCCTACTAATATTTCGAAATACAAGGATAAACTTAATTAATATGCATTATTTACTTTTAAGACTGCTTGACTTTCAACCAAGTCGTGCTGGTCGTGGTCAAAAACGGATTATTAGTCCGTTTGCGTGGAAACATTGCATGATCGTGTTAAGACCCGTCATTACGTCTAATTGGTGAAATTTGGTTTATGTAGGTACAGATACAATCTTGGAAAATGATTTTTTATCCCGGTAATAGACGGTTAGGCGGTTCAGTTGACAGTGATCATATATTCAGCATCGCTTAGCCTCCCTTGGTCGTAGAGACCTGACTTTTCATAATTAACTTTTTTTGTAACGTAGACCGTTGATTCAGGCTCTAAGGGGTAAACAAAATTAACTTGAGCAAAGTTGCAAGTGAAGGTATTAAGTTCATATTTAGTTTTTTAGCAAAAAAAATACTAACTACAAAAAAGTCTTTCAAAACTTCTAGAAAAAGCCTAAAACTCATACTACAACAATGTAATATTCAGAAACAGTGTAACGAAAAGTTATTCGGGGTTTTTGCTTGTACATATCACAATATGCATAATTTATGAAGGGCTACGTCGGCGGAAGGAATGCGTAAGGCATCCATCAAATCATTGTACTTTTTTTAAGGCTCCCTCACATGGGAAGCAGGGCGTCGGGAGGGGGGGGGAAGTCCGTCATTAATGCCTCGAAGGGAAACTATGTTTAGTTAGGCAGGATCCCTTGATTCCATTTCGCGTTATTTCCTTGTATTTTACTTGGGAACTTATGTAAGCTTTCAATGTCATGTCCTGATTCAAAATAATAAGCGTATTTCATCTCTCTTTGTTGTGAGGTATTTCAGATTAAGATTGTATAAGCTGAATTGATTAGGATCATATCATTATATTAACCTAGGTGATATCGCCTTGGTATATAATGCCGACAGTTTAGTGTCCTTTGAGCATCCAAACGTATTATCATTGAGATGATTCATAGAGGAATCCATTACATGTGATGCGGATAAACCTAGCCAAGTCTGTAAATGGTCAACGTCATAATTTTAACTGACTGCAAGACAGGGTTATGTTTTTCGCGCGTATATTGTATGTAACTATGTAATATTCTTTATTACCTCATTTCTTTCAAACCAATAAACGGATTAACTCAAAAAAGACGTCATTAGATTATTTTTGACCGCTCAAGTGTTCTTAGATAAGTGACGTTTGAAAAAGACAAACATGGCGGCTGTCACGAATACTACAATATGGGTCTCAAATTAAAGGGCTTATTGTAAGCATTTCAAAAAGGTATAAAATGATCATAACTAATTATAACCATTCTTTTGAAGGTTCCGTAGCCAAAATGGCAAAAACGGAACCCATATAGTTTCGTCATGTCCGTCTGTCTGTCTGTCCGTGTGTCACTTGGTTGACATTTGGCGCATTGATGTCTTGTATATTAGTTTGATAGTTAAATAATAAAAATAAATATTTTGGGAGGGGGGGCTCTCCATTCGTGTAACAGTAAAAGTTAGTTCTTACTTCCTAAAACCACTCAAATTATTATAAAAAACTAATATAAAAAACCTGTGGCCATAAAAAACATGGAAACTAGATCCCCTACATATATAATTTCAGACAGTAATAGGCACCTTACTAAGTTCATCGAGATTCACTAATGCCTCCGACTGCATGAAATTATATATGTAGGGGATATTGTTTACATGTTTTTTTCTAAAATACTTTGTAAAATCTGTAATACATACTATATGAAAAAAAATATAAAAAATGAGTTTTACTGGTTAAACGACAGCTTGGTGTTAGAAAAATAGACTGATAGACTGATAACAGCGGAGCCTCATAGCATATCTTGTAGACATAGAACACTAAAAACCATTTCGAACAAACAAGCCTTTAAGCTCTCAATGATGATGCTGCTAAGGGCCAAATAATTCAAAGCTTACAAAACGCCACTCATTTACGCCAAGGAATAAAAATAACATTAATTCTCCGAAAACAGTCAGCATTTTAAATTATCTGTAAAAACATATTTATTTTTGCCATAGCGGGCCAATATAATTGATTCTGTAAACTCAATGTGGTATTTACATTTAATGGTCTGCACCCAATACACTGTATCACCAATTGATTGCTACACTCCTAACAAGTTTGTGATGTCACAATATACTATATCCGAACTATTTGCTTACAGTAATTATTTCGATTCGAGTAATTGTTTCATAACCGATAGGTCACAACGGGCAACTTCATTATCGGATTAGTGTCAGTGTATTCGTCGCAAACCTTATATTCTTTCGTACTCATCATCATCAATCATCATACGTCTGGAAAGCCTAGGCACTGGAGTGGTCTTTATTGTTCAACTGTTTGAAAATCCCCCGAAGCACCCCTTCATTTGATTTTATCTCGTGCAATAGCATTAACTACATTTAATAAAATATTTAATTTTTAAATTAGTAGTAGGATTACAGAAACTTTGACGTGCGGTAGCGACCCCTATAACTCAATGAAAAAAATCACAGGTTCGTTTTTTAGCGGACAGAACCAAATGACGGGGTGTCTCAAATGATCGAAAAATAAAGACCCTACTAGGCACAGCAAAGGCGTAACGTGTTTTGCGGGGCATGAATTGGTATGACTATCTTTAAAGACGGTCACCCATCTATAGACCGAAAGATAAAGCATTGCACTCGGATGCCACAGAATCACGGACCTTACAAATACTCGTATTGTAGTATAGAGGACAGAGAGCATTACAGGTAGGTACTTCACAATTTGATTGTTCCTTTTCAATGACTTGTCACAATTTTCACTTGTTTAAACTGTTAGCCTAAATTGACGCAGTTTTCAAGCGTCGTGTTTACTTGGCCCAATAAGAATTGTACGGGGATACCATTCTCCGTACAATTCCTTATGGGACAATAAAACAGAACATTCTAGATATGACGACGCAACATATGACAACACTACACATTCACTGTCATTTACGTCGGAAAAGAATGAGGGTAGTTGATCATTCTTGCGGAACGTCACATTCACGTGATGTCGGGGCGGCCATCTTGTGTGCAATGAGTCTAATTCAGCAGTTTTAGTCGGGCGGTCAAAGCGACAACACGTCTACCGATGGACGTGTTCGCTATTTTCATAATCGTGCAAAGTGTTAGTGTTGTTATAGTGTCAGTGATGCAGCGGTATTTGTGTTTTATTGTATGACCGAACATCATTACCATAATATTAATTCGAATACTAAGGCGCTAATAGCTCAAGCGGCCACCCTGGCGCTTCGACAAATATAATTTAAAAACTGTAACTCACTAGTCTATCACTGCACAGTCTTACTGACTGCTGGTGTAGTGGGAAGTAAACACTCTAAATCACATACTACGACTGCTGCACAGGCAGAGAGAGGCTTTAGCTTAGATTCTGACACGGTACACCACACACTACATTGTGTAATCTATACTAATATTATAAAGCGGAAGAGTTTGTTTGTTTGTTTAAACGCGCTAATCTCAGGAACTACTGGTCCGATTTGAAAAAATATTTTTTTGTTGGATAGCCCATTTATCGAGGAAGGCTATAGGCTATATAACATCGCGCTACGACTAATAGGAGCGGAGAAGCGACGAGAAATGTTTCAAAAACGGGGAAAAATTACGCATACGAAGTTGCGCGGGACAGCTAGTCTTTGTATATGGCTCGATGGTTTACTTATAAAAGTCATGACCAAAAGACATACGCATAAACACTATACTAATAACGATTTTCCTGTAATATTTTTTGCAAAATGTGGCCCAATCTTAATGTCTGTTGGATTGCGCGTTTAAAAACCCCATAAGAAAAAAATACGATAAACACTATACTTATAACGATTTTCCTCTTATATTTTTTGCAAAATGTGGCCCGATCTTAATGTCTGTTAGATTGCGCGTTTTTCCTTTGAATAATCACTGAAGGTTCATTAACGAGGGTTATTAATGATGCAGATTTGTATTTACTTTGCATATACTTAATGAAAGAAAAACAATTTTCCGTCCTGTCCCTCTTTTGTTTATTGTTTCTCTGTTTATTTTGATGAAATTGACTTTATACGCCACCGGATAGAGAAACAAAGCGCTGATAAAAATAGTGCTCTTGTTTATACACAATTGTGTGTTTTAATCATAGACTTAGTACCTATATCACTAGTATATTCAAAGTCTATGGGTTTAATATTTTGCATTGTTAAGTTATCTATACTAATACTAGCTGTTCCGGAGAACTACGTACCGCCTTTTTTTAAAACCGGGTTTGATTGTATATCTAAACCATCCTCGAATCCACTGGTACACACACAAGAAAAAAATCGGTCCAGCCGTTTAGGAGGAGTTCAGAGACATACACACTTACAGAATTATTACATATGTACATAATTATATATTTAAAGCTAATATAACTGAAGAGTTTGTTCGTTTGTTTGAACGCGATAATCTCAGGAATAAAAAAATATTTTACTATTGAATAGCCTATTTATCGAAGAAGGCTATAGGCTATATAACATCACGCTACGACAAATAGAAGCAGAGCAGCAATGAAAAGTGTTACAAAAACAGGAAAAAATTACGCAGACGAAGTAGCGAGGGTCAGCTAGTGCAGTATAAAGAGAGTGAGTGCGATAAAAATCTATAAATAACCTTTATTAAGTTTTAAGCTACTTCAATTTCAAATTTAATTTCAGTCAGCCCTGTATCATCGCACTTTAAGCCATTAGCCGTCTTGGTAGATACCACAACAGTGTCAGTTATTCCTCTGTGAAATAGTAATGTTAATACATCACTGTGCTTTGGGTGAAGGACACTGAAGCAAGTGTAATTACTGGGCAAATGAGGCTACAAACTAATGTCTCAAATGAGGTGCGCGGTACGGTGACATTCAGATCTTTGCTAAACAAGGATTTGGGTAGCACTGATACTGACCATCAGCCGCACAACTTACTCGTCTTCTCATTTCGTAGTAAAAAAAAAAAAATTAAAGCTTTGCGGAAAGGTCATTGACTCAGTTGAAATCAAACAGGTAGGAAGATTTGCCTGGTTAAGTTCATTGATGGGTAACTTTCTATCCTTTTAACACTCCTCCGTGCCTCGGAGAGGACGTTAAGCTGTCGGTACAACGTCTGATCTTTCTCTAGTTGTGACAGATTTTCATTCCATCGGACTATGACAGTGAGGTTAAATACATTTCAGTCAACTGTGCACTATAATGCATGGTGCACTATAATATATTCTGCCCAATTGATCGGTATACTTGACCGAAATGTATTTTGAGCTTTAAAGACTTTAGTAGTCTTTAAATACACTTGTGTACTATAATATCTTCCACCCAATTGGATAGTCTCTGCTGAGATCGGTATACTTGACCAAAATGTATTTTGAGCTTTAAAAACTTTAGTGGTCTTTAAATACACTTGTGTACTATAATATCTTTTGCCCAATTGGGTAGTCTCTGCTGAGATCGGTATACTTGACCGATATCGGATAGGACTGTTAACTAATCCAGCTAATCTAGATCATTGTCTAACACAAGTGATTTAGATTAGGTGGAAGGGGTTCGCGTCGGTAGTATTAGATAGGATTCCAATCTGCAACCTCACGATTGCGACTCGAGTCTTATGCCTTAATCATTAGGCTACCGCCACTTGAAATTTTTATGCAACCTTTTGCTATTCATCTAAAGATGCCTTCAAAGGTAAACATGTGGTTATCTGTACTTAATGTATTAAGCTGAAGAGTTTGTTTGTTTGAACGCGATAATCTCAGGAACTACAGCTCCGAATTCAAAAAATATTTTACTGTTGTATAGCCCATTTATCGAGAAAGGCTATAAGCTTTTTCACATCACGCAATTACCAATAGGAGCGGAGCAGCAATGAAAAATATTGCAAAAACGGGGAAAGTTTACGCAGACGAATTTGCGCGGGTCAGTTAGCTCTAAATATGCAGCGCGCATAATTGCTTCTTATACTGTAAATTTAAGCGGGGTAAATATCGTGATACAAATTCTAAGAAATAGTTCGATTTTTTTTTAAAGGACTCCTGCTAAGCGTACAAGCCCTGTATTGCGGGGTACTTTACAAACATACAAGTCACGGACACAATGTACACCCAAGCTCGGAACAACAATTTGTGGATCACAGAAAGTGGTGTCCCGTGTGGGAATCGAACCCACAACGTCGATATGGCTTATACGACATACGGCCACGACATGACCACTTCTTCAAATCAATATTGGAAGGGAAAATCGTCGTGACGTATCAAGCAGTCAAAAAGAGATAAAAAAATAGAGAGAAGTGGAAATCGCTTCACTGATAAGAGTGAACCTCTTAAATATAGAAAAGATGCAAGAACCAAACGATTACTTTGTAATTGCGTTCTCAGTTGGATTACAAGTCCAGTTATCATCAAACGTACGACTAGTATTGAACTATCTTTCCTAACCTTCTATCATATCCATACCGATATTATAAATCTCAAAGTGGTTATACTTATTAGTAGTCTCTGTGGTTTTTACGGTTTAACTTTCGATAAAGTAGTAGTTTACAGAGAGAGTAGTAGTAGAGAAATAGCAGTTTCAGTTAGATTACATTAAGAGCTGTAATTGTATTTTGATAGGGTAGAGAATCAATTACAGAATCGTCATACTGTCTTATGAAGATAAATCTTTAGGGTATTTTGAGACTAAATTAATAGAGTTTGTAATGTTACTGAGATTCAAAAGTATTTGATATACTTTTGGAGAGGACGAAAGACAATGTTTCTTAAGAAACAGTAAGCTTAGAGGCTAACATAAAGCTTGGTGAAAGACATAATCACATGAATTTTACCAATATAGAATCACTTTACACGAGCGGCGCCGCGTAAAGAAAGCCGTTAAAAACGAAGTATCTATTAGTAAAACAAATCATAAACGAAGTTTAATTAAGCATACTTGTAGATGTAACATTAATTGTGTTATAGCAGTATTATAACAAAATGAGGTCAAAAATTACAATTTATATAGAAGGGCAGGGTAATTTTTATCAATAACAACAGTGTCAAAACAATTTGTAATATGTGAGCCACAATCGTTTTGCCTAATGGAAATACGTCTGAAACAACATTTTAAAAAGTACGCATGACGTGAAAGCTTTGCCGGAGCAATTACACCGGCTTCGACGCAAATGAGGGCCGACACTCATTCATTTGAACTTCATTTGGCAAGGTTGACAAGCGTTCATTTTGCAGACGGGTTTCGTTTCAAGAGTGACGTATTTTGCGTAAAAGTTTAGTCCGATTTTTTATGTTTTGCATTTTAGAAAATAGAAAGAAATGAATCCATTAATGTACCGCGATGATCGTAGTGCTCGCACTGCGGTCATATTGGTACATTAATGGAGTTATCACAAGTTATCGCAATTCCTCTCGAAGAATGGCGCCAACTTGTTATGTTACATAGTGACTAGACGACCGCATCAAGAGTGTAGCGACAAAGAAGAATTTTAGAATTAATTTTTACCAGTTGCCGGGTGCCACAATAATATTTAACCCTATATTAGACCGCATCGTGATTGCATTAGATCGCAATCGTGAGGTCGCGGGTTCGAATCCTACCCATTATACTACCGACATGAACCCACTCCTAACACAAGCCTTTGAGCTTACCTGGAGGGGTTAACAAGATTGCTAGTAATGTTGGACTCAATCCCATATTGATAATTATCCTAAATATATATATATATCTAATATGGACATGTTCGTGGAATAACGTGCAAAATATTTAGGTTAAAATTGCTCTTTTTTAGTTAGAATCATTTATGTCCCTACCAGTTAAACAGTTGTTTTTAGATGTATAAAGAAACCACGGCTATACCATAAAAAAGACAAAGATAGTAGGTACTCTCTGTCTACTTGAATCCGAAATTATAATTTCATTGTAGACGACCGACTTCTAAAATGTACTTGGAGGAAAAAAAGGAAATGGAATACTTTGTACGAATACTTTTGAAAATTACCCTAAATAAAGCTCGAGACGAGACCTTACATTGGGCGTAGTTTGACCCGCATTTGGCCGATTTTAATAGCTTGTTGAGTGCTTTCTCCGAATGTCTAGTTGTATGTCAGTAATCTTGATAAAAATACCCATGTACCGCCTTCCGTTCTATATATATCCAATTTTACGGCTGTGTCAGTTTGTAAAGGGTCTTTCAACAAAGACGGGTCGATGTTAAAATTGAATAAAACTAGATGTGTGTGAGATATTAACGAAATTTATTTTTTATTTGAAAGGCCCGTTTATGCCATTATGCATGAAATATGACATCGTTCAAATGTCCGCCGTGGCTTCGCATGGTGGCACAAATCCGAGAGGTCCAATTTTTAATGACTCTGCTGCATAGATCCGGCTGAATCTGAGCGATGGCCTGCGTTATGTTGGATGCATTGCTATCTGGTGAACCTCATGTGGGTTGTGGTCATCCCATATACGGCAATTTTGCTTATTAACAAAACCATTCATCCAAAAATGTGCCTCGTCGCTAAAGATTATTTTTTGGCCAAAATCGGGGTCCTCTTCCAAGCGTTCCGACGCCCATTCAGCGAACACACGGCGTTGTCTATGGTCATTAACTTTGAGCTCCTGGGTCAGTTGGATCTTGTATGGATGCAGACCCAAGTCCCGACGCAAAATTCTCCAAGTTGAAGTCTGCGAAAGGCCGAGTTCTTGTGCACGGCGAGAAATCGACTGCTTCGGAGTCTCCTGAACACTCTCACGTACAGCGGCGATGTTCTCGGCCGATCTGGCGTTCCTTTGACGTAAAGGTGTTGGTTGGTTGTTTACCGAACCGGTCGTCTCGAATTTAGTCACCAATCGTTGGAGAGTAGACTTTGAAGGGCCACCGCGTCTGCCGTAAAATGGGCGCAATGAGCGCAACGTTTTCACTAACGAACACTCATTTTGATAATAAAGTTTTATCATTTGCACATGCTGCTCAACCGTGTAACTTGCCATGGTGATTTGGCATCAGTGACTGAATAAGAAAAAACAGATTTGACAGATGCCGCCAAATCAAAATGGCCGCCACAGATTATTATATCGACCCGCTCTATTTGAAAGACCCTTTATTACATAGTGTTTAGCATAGATATATCGGAAACCCAAATGTCAACAAATAAATTCGTTTGGTCACAGTGTGGTCAATGTAATTACTTCAAATATATATTATGTTAGCTTCCCACTTAAACCATTATTGCAGTCTACTAATTATCAAGTTTGGTTTAATTTAGCTCCGTATTAAATTTTGCTGTCAATATATAGCTACAAATACAAATAACCCTTAATATAAAAAAAAAAACATAAGGAAAGAGGTGTTTATGGACACCCGGTTGAAACGTGGTTCCTTGCTATTTCTTGCTATATTTTTTTTCCATCGCTACATCTTTTTTGTGTTTGTACCTATTAACTAAGAACTTAAAAAAAAATCTCAAACATATCACTTAAAAAATTGTCATATTTCAAATTAAGATTTTTTACACATCATTTTACACACAGCCAGTTTGACAAAGGTAAAATAAATATTATTTACAACCTTTTACAAAAATAAAAGCAACATAAAAATCATAACCTCCTTAATCTAGCTTCACATAATCCTAAATAATAGATTTTTGATCAATGTCAAAATGTTACACTTTTTTCGTCTAGCCGATTAGCCCGCAAACAAAAACGTGCGATAAGAAACTCTGTTCCAAAAACATTAAAATTGAATTGAAATATTTACAATAAACGTTAGCGTAGTGGTTAAGGTATTGAATTCGAATGGCCGCGGGTCTGCATCCCCCCCATTTAATACAATAATGTGTGGATGATTTAACAAGATTGCCAATTCATACTAATAGTTATTTTTGAAAGATTTATCATTAAGTTATAATACATCTAACCAATTAAACAAGATATTTACAGAATTAAAATAAAATAAAAAAGGAGGGCAGAACCGTTTAGGCGTCAAAGAATTCCTCCCCATCGATGACAACAGGTAACGTTCCCAGAAGGCTGGCAGCATTGCCACGTTGGATGGCAATGCTAATTCTTTGTGCAAAGAAAAGGCCAGCCTTCTGGTCACGGGAGGCACTGATAAGACGTCGGGAAATTTCCTTATATAATAGGCGCGCACTTGGGCCCCACGGCCCTAGAGTCTCAACCCCAAACGGCTCAAATACATAATCCCCAACCAGATTACTGTATTTACGCTGTTTGAGGTTCTCAGCGGATGCAGCAGCAGCGCAGGCGTAATTCGCCGTGCTTGGGAGATGGGTAGGCGCCAAGGTATCGACGCAAGTTGCATCCCATACCAAGGGCCGACCCATCCTCCAAGGCAACAAAGACATACCGTCCGGCCTCTTACCATCACTGCGCGTCAAACCATTTGGTTCGATCACAGCTGGCACGCCAGCGGTCACCAGCGCCCGTCGGATTATGTCGTTGATGCTTGCGTGGCGGGACATACGACCTGCGCTCCTGCTGCACGACAGGCCATGGTATCCGAGTCCGCACACGTCTTCTCCACAGTGACATCGATGAGGAGAAACACATTGGACACCCAAACGAAGCCAATCAGCGATGCGAAATGTCGTATCGTCCAACTTTGTGCCACTTTGTGCCTAAGTTGGACGATGGAATAGTTATTATAAATGTGAAAGTAACTCTGTCTGTCTGTTACGCTTTCACGCTCAAACAGCTAAACCGATTTAGATGAAATTTGGTATGGAGATAGTTTGAGTCCCGGGAAAGGACATAGAAAAGTATTATCGCGATAGTTATGTATAAGGCCATACTGTTTGCTATTTTTAGAAAAATGGTCGTTTGGCATAGCAGCAAAAGGTAAAAAAAACATAATATGTACAGTAAGTGCAACATGTGCGTTGGTTATCCCAAAGTACGATTTTCTGTTTTAATAAATATTTTTTGCGATACAGTCTCATCCATATCACAATCAATCAATTCACTGCTGGACACGTGGCTCTTTCAATTTGCGTCATAACATCCGTTCAAATCAATTCAAAATTCTTTATTCACCAAGGATGCAAAACAACACTTGTTATACGTCGGGACTCTACATATACATGTAATGCCAAGTTCGCAAACAATAGGTAAAGCCGGAGAAAAGAACCTGGCAATAAAAACTTGCGGCCACTCTTTTCAAATAACTTGATATGGGGGTAAGGTGCTGTGACTAATATACTATATACCATGTTAAAGGACTGGTGCAAATTGTATTATCAAAAAGTTGAAACATGAGATAAACCAAAATCAGCCTTAGTGGGTACAATATAGTAGGAGCATCTACTCACAAGAAAAGTAAAAACTAAATGTGCTTAAATATTGACCAAAGTACTTGTAACTAATGATTTAATAGTTGTTAGATAAATGTAATAGTTCCTATTCCGCATTTCGCATCTAGTCCATTTCAACGATTTTCTTTAGAACATCCATCTGGCTAAAGATCTTTCAAAGTTTTTCTGTAATGAAGATCGCAACTCGCTAAATGTAAGGCAAGACGAATCTTACATGTACCTACTGAATCATAATCTTCAAATAGGACATTTGTTTTATTGACTTTGAACTAGTGAAAACTTTTGCAGTATTTAATGCAATATGGCAGGGGATATTTTGGTATTAATTGTTGGATTATTTGGATATAAAGTAATCAACAATGTAGCACCAAAGAGACTGGGTCCCACAACACAGGGTATCCTAGTATGGGGTCCAGAGAACTGTACCATAATGTCGTAACAATATTTTAAACAATAAATAAATTGCCAAGTATTGTTATGCCCTCCAACCTGTCCTCCCAGAGGCAGTGGGATCGGCCGCTATGCAGCAAGATAAGACAACACCTTATAGACACATCTTCAAATGCTGCAGAGCGAGCCCGCCTACTGGCTGTGGGCGAATGGGAATCGGGCATCTGGTTGCAGGCTCTTCCATCGTCCAATGTAGGCACTATGTTGGACGATACCACATTCCGAATCGCTGCCTGCCTTCGTTTGGGTGCTCGGTGTGTTTCTCCGCATCGATGTCACTGTGGAGAAGCCGTGTGCAGTCTTGGACACCATGGCCTGTCATGCGGCAGGAGCGCGGGTCGTATACCCCGCCATGCAAGCATCAATGACATCATCCGTCAGGCACTTGTCTCAGCTGGTGTGCCAGCTGTTGTTGAAACCAACGGTTTGACGCGCGGCGACGGCAAGAGGCCGGACGGTATGTCATTGTTGCCATGGACATTGGATGCAACTTGCGTTGATACCTTAGCACCTACCCACCTTCCAAGCACGGCGAGCTGCGCTTGCGCTGCTGCTGCATCTGCGGAGAATCTCAAACGGCGCAAATATAGTAATCTGGTTGGAGATTATATATTTGAACCGTTTGGAGTTGAGCGCCGTGGGGCAGTGGGGCCCAAGTGCGCGCCACCTTTTTAAGGAAATCTCTAGACGCCTCAATAGTGCTTCCCGGGACCAGAAGGCTGGCCTATTCTTTGCACAAAGAATTAGCATTGCCAACCAACGTGGCCATGCTGCCAGCCTTCTGGGAACGTTACCAGTTGACATCGATGGGGAGGAATTCTTTGACGCCTAAACGGTTTTGTGTCCTCACTTTACTATTTTTTTTTTTTTTGTAAATATCTTGTATATATTGTATTATTATAGATGTAATTTAGAGTAGTTTTTATCATTAAAAATCTGAGCATAAATAAATTATAATATATATATATTTTTTTACAATAAAAGACAAATTCCGCGTTACAAACATACATGTCACGGACACAAAGTAGGTACACCCAGACTAGGAACAACAATTTGTGGATCACACAAAGTGGTGTCCCGCGTTGGAATAGAACCCACGACCTCTTGCGCAGCAGTCGGACACACTCCCACCACGCCACAGAGGCAGTCCAATAATGGTAAATGACTGTAAAACTGACGCACTATCTACACATGCTTACAAAACATAATGCTACCGAAGTCATCCCTGAATTACACATTACAAAAGCCGTCTATAATCCTTAACACCAAACACCACCATCATCGTCTCCATAAACCGACAATTTTCCATCTATCGAGTCTTATCAACAAGTATATGAAATTTTATGAAGTAAATGACCGAAAACAGTTAACCTTTAAACGTAGTACACTCGTGAGTGTGTTAGGCCATAAAACAGCATTTTATGAGGAACTTGAGTGTCGTAAAATGAAGGGTTACATGTCTTTGATCCGATGTTACTGCTAAACTGGCATGAATTTGAGATTTGTACTTCTATTGGTTTTACAAAGCACGCGGGTATCGTATACTGCAGACTGCATAACAAGTTAATGGCTGTATTTTCTGGTTTGAGACTTAATTCATAAAGGTCAAATCCTACTCTTATGTTGGTGTCTTACATTTGCACGAATACCACTGTATATGGCGATTTACGAATAAATGTGCAAAGTTTTGTACACTTTCGCAGTTTTTTAAATCAGTTGTTACACATCAAAATGTGCGAAGCTCGAACCTTCGCGTAGATCCTCACATGCTAGTCGATCATTTAAAAAACATCGATGCGTATAAAGTTGCATTTGATGTACGCAAACATTCCTAAAACCCACGATTCTTTGTGCATATGACAGCATCATCAGTAACGAAGAGCATGACCACTTATAATATAATTATCATAACGTTTCTGTGTTACAATGATAAATGGAGTTTCGTTTTTAATTATTCAGCGTAATAATTGTACTTAATTAACACTTTAAACATTTTTCAGATAAACCGTAAGCGTAAATATGATTGTTTATTTCATTAAATTATTTCAAAGTTATAAACGTACTAGTGAACATTTATTTTAAATGGTAGATTACTTATATAATCTGTAACTGATTGAATAAACCATTGAATGAAATATTAGTTATTATGACGTAGGCATCTAAAGAATTGATTAATAGACCCATGAATGGGTGAAATGGAGGTTCCAAATCAAAGCATAGAATGCTTAGCCTGGATTGGATTTATCTATCGCAGGTTAGGTTATTTTTACCCGACTGTAAGGAAGGGTTATATTTTTCGCGCGTATCTTACTTTAATTATTTGACACTCATAATGCGGTGTTCGAAAAAAAAATATTTTTCACACCTCTTGTTTTTGACAACTCACAGCCGCCATGATTGTTTTTTAAACGTCCCATAACTAATTAACTTGGGCGGTCAAGACAAATCTAACGACGTCATATTTGTTTAAATCTGTATTGAGGTTTGAAAGATATGAGAATATTACATACATACAAGATACGCGCGATAAACATAACCCTTCTTTGCAGTTGGGTTGAAAATAAACAAATAGATACAACTGACGAGTCCTGCTATGTTTCAAAACAATTAAAGTGAACAACATTCTCGATTGCATTAAGTACCTACATGTAATTCCATTTACTCGTTATACCATTGCCTTGTCATAACAAGGCAATGTTTTAATGCATGGGATAATAAAGGTACCATCGTAATAGGCATGTTCGATGATGGCACCTGTGTCCTATAATATTTCCATAACTTCACCATAGTTTGCCCATGATCATTATTTGTAATGAAGTATGAGGCAATTCGTTAACAATGTAATGTTATCAAATTATGGTGTTATATTACGAGGGTCGCATTTTGTTTACCATAGCATATAAAAAATCGCAGTAATCTCATTTAACGATAACATTTTTGACGTGATAACGTCTTATAAATCAATGACCGGGGTCCTTATTCACTAACTTTATTTCATTGTCGTGATAAGCCCGTGCAAACTGGAACATGCGCGGTGCGCTCTAAGATGTCCACCGTGCATGCGCGATGATGCAATTTTATTCAAGCGCAGCTCTCTACCGCACATGCGCGGTGGACATATTTGAGCCCAACGCGCGTCAGTTTGCACGGGCTTGTCGCGACAACGAAACAAAGATAGTGAATAAGAACCCGGGTGCACGAACGTAGAGTCTAAAAAAATGTCAAGTTATTGATTGGTTGCTAAGCAACAGCGAATAGCGATTGCAGCGATATGACATTCGATACAATTGGAACTAACGTTATTAATTGGTTGCTAAGCAACGCGAATGGCGATATGTCATCAATGTTTTCATTGGACATTATCACTTAATTTTTTTTTTTAATAATACTTTACCTTTTGACCGCCACATCAATAACGAAAATCCGAGTTCCCCACGCCACGTTATGTAAAAATGTACCTAGTATTTTTGACGTGTCATACCGTCGGTGGCGTCGTCAGCACGTTTTCATTTGACGTCCATACACGTCCCTGGCGGTTAAAAGGTTAATGAAGAGACGGGCAGGTCATGAGCCGTATGCTTCATGCTAGCCCATAACAGTAGATACCAGTGCTGGTAGTTTGACAAAGATCTTAATATCCCCTCAGCGCACTCCCCATTTTTAAATGTACTAAAACTGAACCCTAAAGACACTTCCGACTAAAATGCAACATTATCATACTATAAATAGTCATAATATATGTTTGGAAACTTTCGCGATTTGTACACATTATGGAATTTTATAAACTACGGGACTTATTCGCATAAATATTTTATTTTAAGGCTTTGTTTATTGCCCGACGTATCGGCCGTTGCAATACGGTCGAAAATGAGTAAATAAAAAACGAGTAAATACTTTATATTAAGGCTTTGTTTATTGCCCGACGTTTCAAACGTATTGCAACGGCCGTGGTCACGGATAGACTACCCGTGACCACGGCCGTTGCAATACGGTACGGTATAATAGTCATAAATAGTCACTGATTATTGTGATTGTGACTAACCTTTGTCTTTACCTATGATTTAGGCGGCGTCCATGGCAGGTTCCTTTTAAAGTCGACTTAGTACGTTCAAGTAAACAAACTCTTTAGCATTATTAAGTACTTGTGTACATAAAACGTGAACGCTTCACTGAAAAAGTAAATTCTAGTACGTCATCAATCGCGGGCAAAGTCGATCGATATGTCTGGACTAACACTACTTTAGCATCGATTAGGTTTTTTATAGTAGAACAATTAGCTCATAGTTGAAGTATCATTATGGTTTTTATATGCCCAATCATTAAAGAGGTTTTGCTGCTTAGTTTGTAGTCTACTTTGTCTTTATTACGTCATCATTATATATTTTTAAATATTAAGGGTCGTCTAAAAGGGCCATTTTTTACGACAATTGGTGGCAGCACTGTTGGCAACTAATTGCACAGCCAATAATGGCAATATGTCTACAATTGTTTGGCGCATGATCCAGTCTCCTAAACGGGCTACACAACCCGGCAACAATAAAATAGTGGGCGACTGAAACAACAACAAAATTGGCCGGGCAACATTGCGGAAAATAGATCGCTCAGTGATCGTCCGGCAACCATCAAATTAATATTGGAGAGAATTGCCATGTTGCCGGCCACAGCATTGCGGCCACAAAATGCCGTAAAAAATGGCGCGTTTAGCCGCCCCTTTAACGTCAATGTGATTTTTAGTTGTCGGGAATAGGCGCCTAAATAATGGTCACGACCGAATATTTATATTTATACTTTTATAATAAAACATACTATATATTACTACTATAATATACCTACTACATATACAAACTTATAAATAGTACTAGGTATCTATATCCATACTTATATTATAAAGCTGAAGAGTTTGTTTGTTGTTTGAACGCGGTAATTTTAGGAACTACTGATCCGAATTGAAAAATTATTTCACTGCTGGATAGCCCATTTATCGAGGAAGGCTATAGGCTATATAACATCACGCAACGACCAATACGAGTTGAGCAGCAATGAGAAATGTTGCAAAAATGGGGAAAATTACACGGAGAGACATTAGCACATTATTTACATTGAGATTAGCGCGTTTAAACTAACATACAAACAAACAAACAAACTCTTCCGCTTTATAATATTAGTATAGATAGGTGTCGCTAGTAGTAAAAGTACTTGTAGAAGTATACGTATTCCTTATCTAAATGTCATATTTGCTTAATATACTGTCGTAACTTCGTCACATCGTCCGTCCGTCTCCTAACTTTATAGTCTACACTTTTATAACTTTGTTTTCTGTCATCAAGCATGTCTAGACAACGGTTAAAACCTTCGCATTTCAAGTTCTTAAAGTTTTAGAGGAATTCGTTGAGACATTTTTTATTATCTATATTGTTAAAAGGATAAATACTCTTGTTTTATGTTTAAACTAAAAGCTTTCTAAATTGAAACTCTACCATGCATTACATAATGGCCTGAGGATGATGTAATGTAGCAAAGCATACCAAAATAACCACGGCTACTATCTCAAATATTTAGTTCGGATTTCTGTTTTTTTCCTCAACATGGTTGTTTAATGCCAGCTTTATTTATGTCAGTATAATCTTGTTATGTTTTTATTTGTTACTTTAGGGTTTTATTGAATCGTTATGTAATCTTGTTATTAGCTGGTGTCTTTGATAAAATCTGGGTGTCAATACAAGCAGCACAATATCGTCTTTTTAAGTCTTTTATTTATTTTTATTTTTTATTTTATTTTATAAAAAAAAACGACTCCCGCAGTAGGGTACAAGCCCTGCGTCGCGGGGGACTTTACAAACATACAAGTCACGGACGCAAAGTACACCCAGACTCGGAACAACAATTTGTGGATCACACAAAGTGGTGTCCCGTGTGGGAATCGAACCCACGACCTCTTGCGTAGCAGTCGGACACACTCCCACCGCGCCAGTCAAGGCGAATAATCTCATGAAATTAGACGTAAGAAGTATTATAGTGTACCTACAAGCGTGTGATCAGATAGAAGTGCACTCTGTATTCCTTCACTCTCATAGTTTGATAAGAAAAAATCGAAATGAAAAATAGGAGTGGCAGCGCAGTGGGAGTGTATCCAACTGCTACTCAAGAGGTCGTGGGTTCGATTCCCACACGGGACACCACTTTGTGTGATCCACAAATTGTTGTTCAGAGTCTGAGTATACTTTGTGTCTTTGACTAAACTCCCCCGCGACACAGGGCTTGCACCATACTGCGGGAGTCGTTTTAAAAAAAAAAATCGTATTTTAATTCAACATTTTTAAACTGAGCGCTAGTTTCTATGGTATTATAAATAAAAAATAAATATCTTGGGACAACTTACACAATGTCATCTGATCCTAAACTAAGCAGAGCTTGTAGTATGGTAACCAGAGAACTGATATACATACTTAGATATATATTTCTAAATACATACATATATTTTAAATAAATTACACCCAGACACAGAATAAACCATCATGCTCGTCACACAAAGTTTTATCCTGGGTGGGGATCGAACCCACGACCTTCAGCTTAGCAGTCAGGGTCACTAACCACTAGACCAACAGGCCAGTCAAAATTATGCGTTAATTATTTGACTCGTACTCGACATTAGTTAGGTTCGTTATTGCGTTAAGTTATTTGCTCTTCTAGTTTCCCAGCACTGTTTTGCCCACCGTTGGGCATATACTTCTCCAATAATAATAATAATAATATGTTGGGACAACTCACACAACGCTATCTGATCCCAAACAAAGCAGAGCTTGTATTATGGAAACCCGACAACTGATAAACATACTTATAAATTTCTAAATACATACATATTAAAGATAAATAACACCCAGACACAGAATAAATCATCGTGCTCATCACACAAAGTTTTATCCTGGGTGGGGATCGAACCCACGACCTCTTGCGTAGCAGTCGAATACACTCCCACCGCGCCACAGAGGCTGTCCAATGGATTTCCACTCGGCACGGTCTAAAGCCTGTCGGTGTTAGAGATGACTAGCGGTTGCTCTTACATCGTCGAACCATCTAGCTGGTGGTTAATAAGATTTTCGTTACTCTAGTAATAAAATACCTTAGCAGAATATGTAGTTGTAACTTGCAGACATTAACTACATTAGCGTACTAATTACACAGACGCTACTTGTACTGCAGTCATTTGGGGACAACTTAATCTACTTGTAATCTAATCTAACTTAGTTGAGCGTGGCGTCCTCTAAAGTTGAATGTAAACTTTATGCAAGTGCATGTTTGTTGTGATACTTTAGTTTGAAGTATAAATCATCAGCAAACAAACTAAAACAATTCTTGACAATCTTAAGTAATTATGCTAAGTTTAAATTCTGAGTAAAAGTACGGGTTCCCTAGAACAAATTTTAAAATGATACATATCAAGCTGGAATTGGCATGGTAGCTTCGTTTCGACAAGACGCCGAACTTTATGTATACGACAACTTTATGTAGTGGTACGTTAGTGAAAAAACAGGTGTTAAATATGATGAACTTAACTTTGCCGTTGGAAAACTATTAACCCCATACAACAACATATGCTGCAGTTAGTTTACCAAACGCAAATTTTTTTTATAAAAAAAATGACTTTTATAATGCAACGATTATGGCTTTTACTTGTGATAAGTAGCATACAGTAAAAACCATAATCGTTGCATCACAAAAAAAAAAATATTACAAATTTATTTGCGGTTGGTAAATTAATCTCGGCCTATGGGGATTACAGTTTTCCAACGCCAAAGTTAAGTTTGTATTTTTATTCAACTGAGTATTAGTATTTTCTGGTCACAGTAATTGCTTGTGCAGCCCAAAGAACTAGCATTGCTGTCACACGGAAGGTCTTTCGATATCAATTTATAGGTAACATTCTACAGTTACAATATACAGTACATTGGTCAGTGTTTGAGCTAGACAAGGAACTGTGCCAAGGAAGCCGAGCTTTTCTTTACAATTTTTTTGTATAACAAATTGCGAATCTCGTAAAGTCACGTAAAGCATAGTCATAGTATAAAACAAAGTCGCTTCACGCTGTCTTTCTATATGTATATCTTGCAAACTAATCACTATCATATTAAAACATTATCAGGACTTAATGGCGTGAAATATTTACCTTTTTTATCCGACTTTTCTATCGAATTGTACACCAGCAGGTGTCAGCTTAGCGATGTATTTGTGAGGCATGGAATTTACGAACTATCCTTGTCTGGCGGTACTTCTACACACTATTCTTACATCTTTACACTGAGGCGCAATATCTTTAATCACTATCATTTAGTTTTTCTTCTTTCTGATGGTTTATTAGTGGTGGTTAATGTAGATACTGGAAAAAATCCGAACGAAGCCGTATTGGGCCGTTTGCCAAACTTCTTGGCAGTATATGATTAGGTATAAATGAGACAAAAGATGTAGTATAGTCTGGTTATAATTATCCAAAGGTGCATCTTATATACTAACGACTTCGTGTTGATAACAGATAGTAGAAACATTTAATAGATACTGAACGTGCGATAAGGAACATAAGATTGTGATGTAGATTGTAGATACAGCACAAAGATATTGTACTGTAACAGGCCGCAAGGGGAAAAATAAATTCAGCTTTTTAGGTGCAGCCATTAAGCCGAGCGTTGCCAAAACCAGGAGATTGCGTATGTAAAACCATCTCCCATAACATCCTACGTTTTATTTATGAACTTTACAACCGCATCGTTCTTTAATCGCACACCGCTTTGCTAGTTTACTAGTCAAATTGCTTTGTGAATAAATTAAAACTTACGCCATCTCACCTCAAGTAATTTCTTCGTTAAACTTAACTTTTCATGGAATTAGAAAATAGCTTCACAATGGCTTTTCTTAGTGTCATGCATAAAGTAGCTGCTATACTCGTTGTAATTTAATCTTGTACGTTGATTATATGGTAGAACGTATTTGTTTTACTGGTTGTTGTGACGAAAATTATTTAGGCTGGGTTCAGATACTAAGCGCTAAGTTAACAAAACGCGCTTATACTTTCAACTCTACACATTTTATTGAAGTTGTCCTCACAACACGTTAAGGCGCGTAGGCACAATGCGCATAGTTATGTACTTAAATCTAGCTCTAAAATTGTTTGTATAACTTATTGTTTTTTGAGCACCGAAACCTTTTAAAAACGATTTTCCAATGTCAACAGTTTTTGGAGTGAAAACTTCTTTACCGGCGTTGTGCACTTTTTTGGCATGGGTAAAAAATGTTAAACTCGCGTCAGGATCACGTGACCTTATCGAAAATTTGTAAGACGGAGGGAGAGCAATGAAAAACTGCTACAATATTATTAAAATACGAAAGTAAATTATGCAGGATTTTTTTATTTTGGTTTTTTGATTTGTGATTTATTATTTCATATTTTTTATTATTATGTCAGTAAGATCGAAAAATATGATTCAAATTTCATCAGTATGTATTTTTTTCTGAGAGATAAACTTTTTAATTGTCATGTCATTATCATTTTTTAAATTGTCATGTTTGTGTACGATAGCGCAATATATGAATATTGTATTTAACTACATAAATGATAGTACTTTTATACTACGAAAAAAAACTCTACTTACCATTCCAAAATATTCAAAAATGCACAACTTTAATGTTCAAGTTTTCACTTCTGCTGGCACCCATTTTTTTGACGTGACAACGTCTTATAATTCGATGGAGCCGGCTACACGCACGAAAAAACATGACTCATGAGGCGTTACCTCGTTCTGAGGCGTTCCATTTAAGTGCAAGCGAGAGTGCAGAACGAGCGACAAAGAGGCACAATTGGCCTCCGCGTTCGGCAGCGTTCGACATCTGTCTCTCTCCTACTTGAGTGAGCGATGCGTCCGCGTGGACAACTGCTATACATTAATACATTTACATGTTTTCGTAAAAAATATATACATTGTAAAAATAGATAAATAAAAATTGACATAATTGTATTTATGCGTACAAATAAATGTAACTTGATCAATTTAATTGTGATTTCCATTTACATTAACATTTTCTTTTAAAAAATGAAACCATTCAGTATTTTCTTATGACGTTGTCACGTTCAACTATCGTCAGAAAACCGTCTTTACAGACATCCGATTTTTTTTTTATAGTTACGTTGCTTAAACAATAGCGGGTGCTGATTTGATTAATAAGACGACGTGATGATGTCTCCGTGCTGTTAAGTCATGGTGGCAATTTTATTTAAAGCAATACCTAATTAGGTTATCACCTTAAAATGATCACAATAAGTCTTAGACTGAAGCCATTGATAATATTTCGCTATGCTATTGCGTGTCTATTTCAAGAATAATTACGATTAATTTGCGCTAATTAAAATGAAATAGAAGGCATAATTTGTTATACCTAGAAGTAAAATGAAATAAAGCAATATTTTTCAATTCCTAGTCGTGATCAAGTATTAAAAAGCCTAAAATTTACGTTGGATATTTTTAATTGACGTCATTAAGGTATGAAATATCCAATTATTCCGCTTAGTTATAGTTTAAATTAGGGCCAACCAATCATTTTCTACGTTTATACTCTAATTACACAATAATTAAAGGAGCCTTTATCGAACTTCTACTATAATCTGACCTAGTCATTTATCTTTGACTATGACGAAAAACGAGATCGACTTCATCATGACGGACAAAAAGCACATATTCAGAGACGTCACCGTGATCAACAGGTTTAATACCGGTAGTGATCACCGACTTGTCCGAGGCTCTCTGAATATCGACTTCAAGGCGGAACGTGCCCGTCTGATGAGGTCCAGGCTTCGACCTACTTTGTTTCAAACCATGATAGGATCCGAAGCGTTACAGTCAAACCTGGATAACCGATTTGCTGCCATGGAAACCACAACAGACGTAAACCAGAAGCTCGTAAATGTGGTTCGGATACTCAGGGAAGAAGGTACACCGAAGACTTGCCAGATGTCAACATTGACGAAATCGTGCTGGCTCTTAAACAGCTGAAAAATGGAAAAGCCCCTGGAGAGGATGGCGTTACAACAGAGCTGTTAAAAGCTGGAGGTAAACCCGTACTGAGGGAGCTCCAAAAGCTCTTTAATGCTGTCCTGTTTGAAGGGAGAACTCCGGAGGCGTGGAGTAGAAGTGTAGTCGTCTTGTTTTTCAAAAAAGGAGATAAGACCCGGCTGAAGAACTACCGACCTATTTTTCTTCTAAGCCACGTCTATAAGCTGTTTTCAAGAGTCATCACGAACCGCCTTGCGCGAAGACTTGACGAATTCCAACCACCGGAACAGGCTGGATTTCGGAGCGGATATGGCACCATAGACCACATCCACACAGTGCGGCAGATTATACAAAAGACCCAGGAGTATAATCAGCCCCTGTGTCTAGCATTCGTGGACTATGAGAAGGCCTTTGACTCGATTGAAATCTGGTCCGTTTTGGAGTCTCTGCAGCGATGCCAAGTAGATTGGCGATATATCCAAGTGATGAGATGTCTCTACGAAGCCGCCACCATGTCCGTCCAAGTACAGAATCAGCAAACAAAGCCTATACCATTGCATCGAGGAGTGAGGCAAGGGGACGTTATTTCCCCGAAACTATTCACAAATGCAATGGAGGATATGTTCAAGACGCTGCACTGGAAAGGGCGGGGCATCAACGTCAATGGGGAATACATCTCTCACTTGCGATTTGCAGATGACATTGTCATTATGGCGGAAACGCTGCAGGACCTGCAACGAATGCTGAATGACCTGGCTGACTCCTCTGTACGCATCGGCCTACGGATGAACTTGGATAAAACCAAGGTCATGTTCAATGAACATGTACTACCGGAACCGACAGCGGTGCACGGCGCCGTTCTCGAAGTTGTTCAAAAATATGTGTACCTAGGGCAGTCATTGCAGTTAGGTAGAAACAACTTCGAGGACGAGGTGAACAGGAGAATTCGGTTGGGTTGGGCAGCGTTTGGTAAGCTACGTCAAGTCTTCTCATCGTCGATCCCACAATGTCTAAAGACTAAAGTCTTTAATCAGTGCGTCCTACCCGTCATGACATACGGAGCCGAAACGTGGACACTGACGGTACGGCTGGTCCACAAGTTCAAAGTCGCTCAGCGGGCTATGGAAAGGGCTATGCTCGGAGTTTCTCCTAGGGACAAAATCAGAAATGAGGTGATCCGGCAGAGAACCAAAGTTATCGACATAGCCCACCGGATTAGCAAGTTGAAGTGGCAGTGGGCTGGCCATATTTGCCGAAGAACCGACAACCGTTGGGGTAAACGAGTTTTTGAGTGGAGACCGCGGCTTGGCAAACGTAGTGTAGGACATCACTCCACCTGGCCTCAGGTGGAGTGATGATTTACGCAAAACGGCTGGCAGGAGCTGGATGCAAGAAGCCGAAGATAGAACAGAGTGGCTTGCAATTGGAGAGGCCTATGTCCTATGTAAGCAGTGGACTGCGATAGGCTGATGATGATTTATCTTTGAACTAAAATGTCAAATAACTTTCAAGTTATTTTGCTATGAAGTCCAAATCCCTTGGTCATCTGTTGGGCAAAGTTTATTTCGCTCGAGTAATGAATAGGCACTTTTGGTAGTGAACAATAAATTATGAAATTAAAAAAAAACAAAATTTGTATAAAAAAAAACAAAGATAATCAAGTAGATATTTAATAGATATTCAAGTCATAAATTAACATGATTGTTTAAATAAATTAAAAGTTGGTAGTTTTGATCTGTATATCACTTGACATGAAACACGAGCCGCCATCGTGTGACATAAATTAGATATATAGACCTGGACTGTGCCATCCCTTTCAATTAAAAAGTAAATATTGACTGTAAAGCGTGAAAGAGATATAAAACTCGTGTGGCCTTTGACAGGTATTGTCCACAAAGTAGCATTGTCTCCTTCTAGAGAGTGGTCAATTTTGTGAGGTTATTGCGCAGTCCATGTCTCTACGTCAATGGTAAAATCAAATTCACTGTCATCTGTCACTCCTGTCTCTAAAACAGTCAGCAGAAAAAATGTGCATAGAAAGTGCCGCCACCTAGTGTTCTCGGAATATAAACAATGGTTACGGTGCCTTATAAGCCAGCATAGGTGACATTGCCTGTATTTGACGCCGACTAACACCAATCTGATTGGTCTGGCCGATGTGACGTTATAAACATGGCGCACGGCACTTCTGCGGCAATAAATTATCTAATAATTTAATATATCGCACACCTAATTCCAATGTTGATATGTTTTTTAATCTTCTGGATTTAGCACTAAATAGACTAACTAAAACTAAAATAAAGATTATTATATTATATTTTCCAACTTTCCAAGACTTTTCCTCTAGTCGAACAGTCAAAACTCAAACCAATCAACTGAAAGCGTACCTAGCGACGCTGCTGATTGGTTGATCGCTTTTACAGAGGGAGGTTGAATGAACGTTCGGAAACTGGTTCGGAAATTTATATTTTGTGTTTTTTCGGTTGTTTTATTTTAATTACTTTAATTTTTCTGTATGTTTTATTTTAGAAACAATTATTTATTCATTTATTTATTATAATCATTTATGGTATAATATTTTTATGTATCTATAGTTTGGTAGCCGGGACCTACGAGAATACCAGCGTTGCGGTCACAGACCGCAACATTAGCTGACGTAGGTACCTATTTGCTCTCGTACATACTTATTGTTAATTAGATGTAATGTTTTTATTATTATTCATATTTGTGTATTCTGTATTATTTTATAAGTATGTATGGAAGGTCAAATAAATGTTTTTTTCTTTCTTTTCTTTCTTTCTTCTTCTTTTCTAAAAGATACGCCGAAACAGTCGTTATCTGGGGTATTTATAACAAGACGAGACTATGATATTAACAACATATTCAAATTTATAGACTGCATGAATAGTCTCAGTTTCAATGAAATATTTAATGAGCCAAACTTCAATAAAGCGTTTAATAACTTTTATGACGATTTTCTACTATATTACAATTTGTGCTTTCCGGTATTTAGACATAAAATAAATCATAAAAACCGAGACCTTAAATGGATATCGAAAGGACTAAGACGTACTGTCATACTAAAAGGATTTTACGCCAAAAATTTTATAAGGAAAAAACAAAGGCCAGTAAACGCATGTATTTAAAATACACAAGTATATTAAAACGCTGCCTATTTGAGTCACAAAAGAATTGCAATCATAAAGTCATTTCAAAATCCCATAACAGGTGCAAGGCAGCCTGGACTATCATTAACGACCATAAAAATTCAATTTTAAACAACCCCATCGCAGAAATAAATGTAGGAAATCAGTCAATAGCTGATACAATTCAAATAGCTACATATTTTAATAATTACTACATAAACCTTACAAAGGATTCCAATCGTATTCAAAACACAAACAAAACTACTAAACAGAATAGCCTGTTTTTAGAACCATTAAGTGTTATAGAAATGTACAAAATAATTATCACACAAAAAAATAGCAAATCGGTAGGATATGATGAGGTATCAACTATCATATTAAAAAAAAGCGCTAGAGCTATCGCACCTATCTTATCATATTTAGTAAATCTATCGTTTGACCAATGTGTTTTTCCTGGCCGTTTAAAAAAATCACTAGTAAAACCTGTTTACAAGAAAGGTGAAAAAACTGATATGTCAAACTACAGACCAATAACCTTAATTCCAGTACTATCGAAAATTTTCGAAAGAGCTATGCATGATAGAATAACTAGTTATCTTAATAAATTCAATATTATCAAAGTTGAACAAAACGGTTTTCAGAGGGGAAAATCTACAACACTGGCTGCTTTCAATCTAGTAAATAACGTTATTTCGAATGTAGATAAAAAGGTTCCTACTACGGTCTTGTTTTTTGATATGTCCAAAGCATTTGACTTTGTGTCCCATAAGCTGTTAAAACAAAAACTTCACAACTACGGCATTAGAGGTCCGGCCCTTTCATGACTGGAATCCTATTTATCAGGAAGAGTTCAGTGTGTTGAACTGACCAATATAGGTGAAGATGCAACTATAACACGCTTCAGGTCGCCGTACATGCCTAACGATTGCGGTGTACCACAGGGGAGTGTGCTTGAACCCTTATTATTTTTAATCTATATCAATGACCTTCCTGACATAATAGATCATAAATGTATTTTATTCGCGGATGACATTTCTGTTATATTGACATGCAATGATTTGACCACAAATGACTTTGAAATAAACAAGACAATTCAATCAGTTATACAATGGCTTAACTTTAATAATCTTAACGTAAATTTAACCAAAACTAATTATATCCCATTCCAAGGCAAAAAATCAAAACAAATTGACGGAAATATTATCTACAACAATATTAAAATTAATGAAGTACAAAATTCCTAGGAATAACATTGGATAAGCATAACGATTGGCAACAACATATAAATTTAACATGCAATAAAATTCATAAATTCGTATATGTACTCTATAGACTAAGCAAAACATCGTCACTAGAAACGACTATGCTGGCATACCATGGCTATGTTAGCTCGGTACTAAGATATGGTTTGGTGCTATGGGGAAATGCTAGCGACGTAAACAGAGTCTTCTTAGCACAAAAACGTTGTATCAGAGCCATGGTAAATATTTCTCCTGGTGTGTCGTGTAAGCCTCATTTTAAAAAACTTGCCATATTAACCCTACGGTATGCGTTTTTGTAAAATGTAACCAAAGCCTATTTATTGCGGCGAAGGACAAATTCCCTCGAAATACGAGGAATCCGAATAGGCTTGTTCTGGACACGCAGCCAAAAACAACTCTATACCAAAAAAATTGCTATGCTATGTGTGTAACTATCTATAATAAAATACCTGATTACATTAAACTACTGCCATAACATAAATTAAAAAAAATGTTTGAAAAGCTGGTTGATCGAAAAGACGAGACGAGAAATATAACATTGGTGAATTGAAAAAATAATAATAATCGCACATATTGTTAATATTACAAAACTTATTTGTATGCTACTATATTTGTTAATGTAACTATCGTTAAATTAATGGTGTGTCACATTTTCTATTAAATATAATTATAGTATGATCCTTGTATGTGTATGATCTTTTTTGAATTTTAAAACTACAAGTACTTTCACATGCCGCTTATGGCAAAATAGAGGACCATAAATGTACCTGACCATCTACTATGTACTCTATTTTGTGTGAATTAAATAATTTCATTTCATTTCATAAAAATGTTTTTTTTTCATAGCGAAAACGTATTTATTTTGCCGAAATATTTGTGTTTGTGGCTTTTTATTAAAGAAATCAACATTTTAAACTATTATTTAAAACAGAGTAGAATACCCTATTGTAATGGTCAGTTCAGGCATTCGTGTGAACTGACCATTCTTGCTTTTCTATCTTTATCCTTCTAATATTGCTGCCTCTGTGGCGCGGTGGGAGTGGCTACGCAAGAGGTCGTGGGTTCGATCCCCACCCAGGATAAAACTTTGTGTGATGAGCACGATGGTTTATTCTGTGTCTGGATGTTATTTATCTATAATATGTATGTATTTAGAAATATATAAGTATGTTTATCAGTTATCTGGTTTCCATAGTACAAGCTCTGCTTAGTTTGGGATCAGATAGCGTTGTGTGAGTTGTCCCAAGATATTATTATTATTATTATATTCATTCAGCAGTATAATACGCTTAATAAATATAATTAGAATAAATGTTAAAATACCAATACAATTTTAAATTTTAGTTAAATTAGGATATGAGATTAGATGGCCATACACCCTTTACATAGTGCTTGTGCCATCTTTGTCGGCATCAGTTCCTATATTTATTTTTCCTAGAAAGACCGACGGTAGGTCTAAGCCGTTTAGGTTTGGTACCATCACACTGTCAATTATTTTTCCGTAAAATAGTGATGTTAAAACATCATTGTGTTTCGGTTGCAGGGCACTGTAGTAAGTGAAATTAACAAATGACAAGTGACATATACGAACTAATGTCTCAAATGAAAAGCGCAGTGCGGTGACATTTAGATCCTTGTCCTTCATAAACCTTGAAATCACACTGCCTAATATCTTTCACACTCAACTTTTGCTATTTAAGTCTAGTATGATAGCGGCGTAGTATTCCTTTTCGGGGCCAAAAACTCCTATGAACTGGGGGCTTAGACAAATGCCACACAGTACTTTTTCCGCACACGCTACTGTTGGTTTTTGTTTACAAATTCAGTAACAGTCGCGTGACGTTTTGTCTACCTTATGTCAAATGCATACATTTTTTCGCGTAAGCATGTGTGGACAGAGAAGCGTGTGTCATTTGTCTAAGCCCCCAGCAGTGTTTTGCGCCGCGATTTGGTCTGGCGTGTCTGGTAAAACCGCACGAAAGGCTATGCCAACGTAAGTACTAGGTTATTATGATAACCTTGGAACAACTCACACAATGTCATCTGATCCCAAACTAAGCAGAGCTTGTATTATAGCAATACTTATATATTTCTAAATACATATTATAGTTTATTTACATACAGAGTTTTATCCTGGGTGGGGATCGAACCCACAACCGTCTGCTTAGCAGTCAGAGTCACTAACCACTATACCAACAGGCCAGTCATATGTTGCAAAATCAAGCAAAAATCGAATAGTTACATTAAATATTAAAATAGCACTATTGTGTCTACCTTTTCTACATCTACCACCAATGTTAAATATGATATGATACACAGAACATTTTGTAATAAAATACATCGGAATATTTTAAAAGCCTCTTATTTCACGTTGTTGGTTGTACAGTGGTATTAACTAACGACTGACTGCTAACCGAACAAAGAATAAAGGAACTACGAGTATAATTAATTAAAAATTAAAATACGTTCTCATTAGACAAAGAGGGTACTGCCTTCGTATCGAGCACTCTTTACCAATCACATTTTACAATAACTTTGCCTGTGGTAAAGATGCTTATTGTCTTTTTTATTTTTTATTCAAAAGGGAGGATAATTTTAAGGTTAAATAATCGTAAGGATAACTGTATTTGTGTATTTGTACATCTATATATATGAAGTGTATCTATTTGTGAAATTACAGTGATTACGCGTTACAGGGTCCAGCTCAATAAACAAATTAAATAGTGTTACGTGTCAAGACGGTAGGTTCGAATAAAATGCCGAATTCCGCAATGACGTATTTACTATCATTATTCCATATAGAACACTACTACAATGTCCAGTGACCAACACTAATAATAACACTAAATCACTGTATAAAAAAACTATACATTAGTCACAAACTATCGCCTCGATATAGTCGCTCGAGTTTGCATTCAACATCATAACTGACTCACGTTGATAGGGCGCATTTTTATACAAAAACTAGCTGACCCGCGCAACTTCGTCTGCGTAAATTTTACCCGTTTTTGCAACATCTATCATTGCTACTCAGCTCCTATATGTCGTAGCGTGATGTTATATAGCCTATAGCCTTTCTCAATAAATCGGCTCTATCCAACAGTAAAATATTTTTTCAGTGCAGCCCAGTAGTTCCTGAGATTATCGCGTTCAAACAAACAAACAAACTCTTAGGGATATGAAAAATAGATGTTGTCCGATTCTCAGACCTACCCAATATGCACACAAAATTTCATCAAAATCGGTCAAGCCGTTTCGGAGGAGTATGGCAACGAAAACTGTGACACGAGAATTTTATATATTAGATTCCACGATCCAGAAAGTCAACCACAGATTAGTAGCCAGTTTCGAGAACGTCACGCACACAAACAAGTTGTTTACATTTGAGGTGTGTAGGCACGCGCGTCTCACGCACACATAAATAGTTGTTTTTGTTTATTGGTGTACTCGCGCGTATTCTACGAGCTTCTTAAACATTCGAGCTCGTTCGTTAGTAACAATTGAGAACAATTCTTTGGACACGAAAAAAAATGTGTGACTAGCCAAATAATTTACCTAGTAGATGATGAAAAGAAATTTAGGGATATCACTTAGTATCTATAAAAAAATTTTGAAGAGTCGGAAAAATCTAAAAGCGGGGATGTTGGTATTGTCATAGTTATGGCGTTTATAATCTAACATTCTCGTATCTACGAAGGAATATTCGACTTTATTTTGGCGTGCGCTCCTGCGCACTGTCAAATAAGGTAATGATTGTATGTCAGAGAGCAAGGCGGGCGGCCGTGTCGTTATTTGCGTAGAATGAACATTTCATCCGGGGCAATGCCCCCTTATAAGAAAACCGTAAGCCAAACCATCCGTCCATTTAGGCGTTACGTCGCTGCAGACTGACGCACAGATCTGATCAAAACGGCCCAATTAGGACCTGCGTCTCAAAGAGCTCTAATTAAATATTTTTATTCCACATATTAATGTATTTAAGAACTCATCTATACTTATTACTTATAATATTATAAAGCTGAAGCGTTTGTTTGTTTGTTTGAACGCGATAATCTCAGGAACTACTGATTCGAAATATTTTAGTGTTCGATAGCCCATTTATCGAGGAAGGCTATATAACATTACGCTACCACCAATAGGAGCGAAGCAGCATCGAAAAATGTTGCAAAAACGTTATTCAGTCGTCACGTAAGTCATTAAAACAAAAACTTACTAAAAGTAAAAGGATTGAGTATTTTATACATTTTTTTTACAGAATGTATCATTTTTATACTTTTAAAGCCGCACATTTGCATCGACCGTCAAATCAAATATCAGAGGTTAAATACACATAAAAAAAGGCTGATAAAGTAACTGCTCTCAGGAAAATTCAGGTATGTCAGCACTCCATTAGTTAGTTTATTATAAGATTTTCAGTAGCTAATGGATAATTCCATTACATACTGAAAATCTTTCTCCAAATTATTCTTTACAAACAGCTCATGTATATAAAAGCAAAAGTATCAGATCATGAATTGTAAATTTGAATATTTGCTTGCAGGAGATACTCAGACTTGAATAAACTTTTTATTTGGGCGATAGGCAGCGTCACGAAATATTAACTGCTTTATTGTTAGGCAAACTAATAAATTTCAATGCCGCTTCCAAGTTTGTTGGTAAATTGATTTTATACGCAATCATGTAGGCTCTTTAGGCAGACAATAAACAGTATTTCTCTTTTGATTTAATTTATTTCAGCACCTTCATCTTTTAATTTTAAGACGTACTCGATAGCCGGATCTACACCGGGCGATTTTATGTGAATCGTATTAGGCTGATCCATTTTTTTAAAACTGGCGTTCCTGAAATGCGCTCTAAACGATCCACAGTCGAAATATTGTCAGTTCAGTCGAACTCTGTGTAACATTTTTTTATTTAACATGTAACTAGTAATGTGGGATTGGCTCCCACATTACTAGCAATCTTGTCAACCCCTCCAGCTAAGCTCGCAGGCTTGTGTTAGGAGTGGGTTCAAGTCAGTAGGATAATGGGTAGGATTCGAACCCGCGACCTCACGATTGCCTTAGCCACTAAACTACCACCGCTTTTTATATCGCCGGATCACGTGATTAACACACAACGCCTTCGCGCCTGCACAAAAAAACCTACGTAACGCTACGTTCACACGGAGACAAGCCGGATCTGGTTTTTCAGGATACGGTTTAGTCATATTATAATCCGAATCTTAACACCGAATGCAAGTGTAAACTCATAAATATAGTTTATATTATGCACTGTTTAGCCTTAGTAGGCTACTAAGACTAAAAAAGATGTAATAAACGAGAAACGAAGAAATTAAATATGCTCTCAAAATGAAATGGCAGTAGGCGGGCCACATCTCTCGATACACTGATGAAAGACGGACAGCTCAAGTCACAAACTGGACTGGCCCACTAGGTACAAGAAATGTAGGTAGGCCAAAGAAGCGGTGGGCGGACGATGTGGTCTCGGTGACAGGTGCAAACTGTATCAGCATTGCGGTGAACAGTTGAACCTAGTTATCTAATGTATAGTATGTGCAAATTGGTTTGGAAAATAAAAAAAAGCTTAATTATAAACAGTAGCCTGCAAATATCAGATCCAGCTTGTCTCCGAGTGAACGGATCACGCTCGGCTCGTCTACAACGACTGCGCCTTTGGATCGTGCTCCTGTTAGTAGTATTTTCGTAGATACCATTAACCGTAGAGTGACAATGACAGTCTTAAAATTGAGCTGAGTTTGAATTGCCGCAAATCTCAAAAGAACTGCAAACATTATTGGCAGGATAATTGGATATTAAATTAGATAATATATAGGTAGTATAACATCGTCCCACTTTTTCAGTCGTTGGTTGTGGTTAAACTGCTATCGTTGAAAAAGAAAAAAATCTCCAATACATGTCTTTTTTATAATTTCTGAATTTAATCATAGTCAACAATATTCGTTCTTAATTTCACTTATCGCAAATCAAAAACACAGGTGTGAGTTTGTTAACAAACAGCTTTCGGTCAAAGGGATTGTTTAATTTTAATTAGTCTAATTCATCATAAGTGAGTTCAACTCGTCTCTACACATCCCTAGCTAAAACTAGAAGAAGAATAAACGAGGTCCATTGGTAAATTACATGGATGTTGAAATTTCTTTAAAGCCTTGTTTATACAAAGCCGAAGCTGGCTATAGCATTGGCTTGGTATTGGCCTAGTGTAAACAGTTTTTCAAGCCAAGCCAGCGTTGGTTACCAGCGCTGGCGGGAATAGAGCGGCCGTCTATTTTTTCAGCCAGTGACCTCTGCCTGCATACCCCTCAGCCCCTACGCCAGTTGTTACGGAATCTCTGAGCTAACCTGGAAATAGACAGACGTACGAATGGATATAGCGATACTATAAGGGTTCCTTGTTTACTACGGAAACCTAATAATGATGGCAGTGTTGAAATTTTGGCATTGATTCTCCTATGCCACTCTTTTATAGCCATTATTATCTATATTTATTCAAAAACCGGCCAAGCGAGTAGGACTCGTGTACTAAGGGTTCGGTACAAACTTGTAGGTGTGTAAATAGTTCAATAAACACACCGCAATATGTCAACCAGGTTGCAAAATGGTGACTCACCAACCGTAGTTACCTAAAGCATTTTCGGCCACGGTGATGTACAAAACGTTAAAAAACGAAGTACCTACGATGCTTTGAACTTAGAAAAAAAATATTTCCAGTGAAATCATAACTTTGGTTATTAGCACAGCCTTTAATATCAAACAACTCACGCAAGACCATCTAAGTCCAATTTAGAGAGAACCTCTACTATAGCAACTAGACATACAACCCATACTAATATATTTGTAAATGAATATAATAATATCTATAAATATAAAACAAACTCGCGATAGATACACCATTAATAAATAAACAACGGTTGGACCGATTTTCAAGATCTTTGATTAGCCAAACCCAGAATAAATAATCGTGATCATCACACATATTTATGCTGGATGAGGACCAATATCGTCTAGCTTAGCAGGCCTCCCTTATTTATAATTAATACATAAATTAGCAGACGTTTTAAGAGCATTTTAACTAACAAATGTATAGTTTTCATTTTTATTCCATTACATTCATATTTCCATTATTATACAGATACATATAGGATAATTATAAAACGTACCTAGGAATACAGCACCTCACACAACATGTTAATGTCGTCTTTGAAGACCCTCCTCCTTATTCTTATTAAACAAATAAATTAGCAGCCGTTTTAAGAGCATTTAAACTATCGACCTCCTATTCAATTTTGAAAATGGAATGAAATAAAATGCTCTTAAAACGTCGTATAATGTATTTGCTTACTATGAATAAGGGGGTTAAACTGTGTAATTATGATTGTAATCAAATTGTACTACAATGAAACGAAAACGACAATACTAACCTTTAGCTAGACCAACACCCAACAGGCGACTTACCAGATTATCTTCACACTACTTCTTTCAAAATTGTGGACTCAGTAATTTCAAAGAGACCCCCTCTTTGAAATTACTGATTCATCAACTTTTTTAAATAATAATATGCTTACATATATAGTTTAATTACAGATAGTTCATGTCAATAACAATTCCAGAATCTACTACACTATTCTGCCAAATGCAGTTTCTGCTTAATCAAGTTTCTGCCTTATCCCGAATCTGCCGAACACAGCGTAAGGGGTTGCAGATACGTGTAAAAGCATCGCGCCCGTCGCTGGTGGATTTACGTAGGATGCATATGCGTTTGATGCGTTTTTACTGGCCTTCTTTCGAAGCCAAAAAGGAAGGTAGGTAAGTACGCGCCTAACTCAATCAACTTGCAATTTTTGGCCAAAATCGCTTTTTCTTTCCATTTTCTCAAATATATTTATTAACTATTGTAATAATAGTGCAGCGATATGGTTAAAACATTTAATTTTCAACAGACCTGTCTGTTGAAAATCAAATGTTTTCTTTAAATTTTCGAAATTTATTATTTTTAAATGTTAAACGTGTGCACACCCTATGAAAAACCCCGGTTGAATTGGCCTTGTTTATACAACATGAGCCAAGCCAACGCTGGGTTGCCTGTAATACTGGTACCAACGCATTGGATTCATATAAACCATACTTTAGTAGTAAATAATTTGTATATTTTTTCCAAAATTAGTAGAATTTAAACCTGCCTAAAACTTTTTTTCCAGAAACCTAATGTTGATTATTTTTATTGTAAGGCAACTAATAGATATCTTTGGGTATTTTGCTAGATATTCAATATGATTTTGTTTTGGAAATAAGGCTTTTGAAAGAAATTGACGAAAAATTGCTGTACCTACATTATTTGTTGAATATTGATTAAGTATCGCAACACATTCCTCAAACCTACATAATGTTGATCTTGATATCATATTAAATCAGTTCAAGACAGTTTTTCAGAACAGGTTTTATACCTATTTCAATAGCATTTTCTTAGAAGTAATATAATATTTGTAATTATTTATTGTTTGTCTACAAATAACATTGGTATTTTGAAATCTTATAGCTGCTGCTATAAGATTTTAAAATACCTAAGTTTTTGTATTCGTAGTGAAGTTAGTGCTTTGAAGACTATGCATTGGATTTTAAACTAACACAATGGCTCAATATGCTGGCCTTAAGCGTTCAAATAGAATATAACTTTACTCAATATACTTATGATCAAAGTCATAGAACAAGCTGTTAGCATACTATAAAACAAAGCTAGAATTCCCACAAATCGGCTTAAAGTAAGACTGATGTAACTCAAGACACATTAAACTAAAATAAGGGTAGAATAGTTTCAAAAACTTACCCACAGTAGAGTCATACATAATAATTTCAGGACTGAACATCGAGGTTTACACTTTAATCCACTACGGGCAGTCTTAATACAGAAGGTCTGCTCACTGCTCAACAAATTATTCACGCACACATAGATAACAACGAAAAGAGTTCTCAAGGTGCGATGTTTCGGTTGACGTTTTGACTAAGTTCGTCCGAGATTTGAGTATGTGCGTGTCTAAGTGTGGGTAAGCTTGTTTTCACTCGTTGTAGGGAGCTGTACCTATCTTATCTGCCGTCCAAGTCCTGGGAAGTCGCGTTAAGGCTGTAATGCCAGTAATGTTGTTAATAATTCACCCGAAGGTCGAGGACATCATTTAGGAAACAACGCTTTGAATGTTAATTTATTAAGACATCTTCTCCTGATGGCACTCTATGACGACGATTTTGCCTTTGACAGTTTAGTAACTGTTTTATTTAGTAAGAAATGCTTTTGGACAGTTTGTGTTTTCCAATTTTAGTTGAAATTGGAGTTTGTTTTAGCTGGGCAAACTTTGAATTCGTTTTATTCCAGTAAATCAAATTGATTATTCGACAATCAAGTTATTTTTGGGAAACCCCAGGAGCCAAATTATCACAAGTATAAATTAAGCACATTATTTTTGCAAAAAGACAGTTAAAATGAAAGGCGGCACAACGTGTAATGGCTATCGAAGGGTAAAGACCCGTCGATAGCAATGAGGAGGAGTTTCTGATGCTGCGGAAATTGTAAAAAAATAACTTGAAAGTACAATAATACAATTATAAATAAATTTAGCCTGGTTATCCATAACACAGGTTTTTAACCTAGCTTGGAGACCAGTCTCACATATTTGTGTATAACGATGTTTGTTAAATCCTTGTGTAGAAATAAATAAATAAATAAAAAATACATTCTTACAATAAATCATTTTTATTAATTAGGTGGACTGGTAGAGAATGTCTATGGCATTAAGTCCGCCTTTTGCAATGTAACTGCAGGAAAATATTAATTAAATAAATACATATTTTTTTATTTATTTGTTCAACTGAATATAGCAATAGTTTATGAATTAGATGATCATCATCTTAAAGCTCCTTCACCAATTAAATAATAGTAGCTGACTTTGTTGTAAAAAAATTTTTTAGATGTAAACGAACAAGCGACTTACAGGTGGTAAATGATCACCACCGCTCATAGACATCAGCTACACCAGAGGTATAACAGATGCGTTACCGGTCTTTAAGAAAAGAGTAGGCTCTTCTTTAAAGGTCCATAAGTTATATCGATCCGGAAATACAGCTGACGACAGTTGATTCCACAAGTTGGTTTTACGAGGCAAAAATGGCTCTTGAAACGCACTGTGGTGAATTCCTAAGAGTCGAGATGGTGAGGGAAATACATATTGCGTTGTATGATGCCAAAACTCAGCTGGTGGAGTTGGTCCTAATGATTCCTCAGAACACTCCCCGTAGAAGGTTCTTTTATAAAGGACGAAAGAGAACCGACATCTCTTTGCAATGCCAATGGATGGAGGTAGGCAATAAAGCTTAAGCTTTATAAGCAAATAACATCTTGAACCTTATGAGAAATACGTTAACACCAAAAAGAGATTCAAAGTCTAAACACAGATGAATAAATTTAAATTGCTTCTATTGCCTAACCAACAACAGTTTGTTTACCAAAACTTTGGTAATTACAGCATTAGAAACAGTGACTAAAATAAACATTGAACTTAACAAACTGCAGTATTCATAAGAATATTTATGTAGATGTTCCTGTTTAATGTACATTTAGAAGGAAATATTCAAAACAGGTTTACCATAGGCAATATTATAAATTTAATATACTACAAATATATTTTTTTTAAAACGAACTATTTCTAGCTTTTGCTATGGCAGATGTATCCCTATGTTAAATTTAAGCCAGATATGTTCAGTTCCGGCGTGATTGAGAAAAAGTTTATAATCTTTCTATAGTATAAAATGAAGTCACTCCCGCTGTCTGTGCGCTTAGATCTTTTGAACTACGCAATGGATTTTAATGCAGTTTTCTGCGATAGATAGAGTGATTCTAGAGGAAGGTTTATATGTATAATACATTGTCTCGCGGGAACGGGATCCGTGCGAAGTCGCGGTGTCCGCTAGTATTAGTATAAACGAAGGTCAAAATAACTTTTTGGGCAAAGACTAATTCGAAACATCCTTTGTTAGCAACAGATTACCACCCAACAAATTTAACTACGGCTTGATCAATAATTAGTCAGTTAGGCAGTAAAATGGCAAAAACATGATCATTATGAAACCCTTTGTTCGTTTGGTATACAAGGAAATAACAAAGCAATAAATCAATTCTAAGTTAATAATAGCATCGAAATGACATTCAGAGTTTGTAACTCCTTGGAGTGGCGTTAAAAGTAATTCCTAAGCCCCAAACAGAGACGGTAGAATTTTGTCCGTGGAGGACAAAATCATTGACGCATGGTAAAAAAAATAAGGATGATTTTATCATGTTGATAATTCAGCGTGGGCTGAAAAACTCTGTATTTTTTATTTCAAGTGGAGTTTGGTGTGGTCTACTTTGACTGTTTAGGAATAATTTTATACTCCGTACGTTTAAACACTTGTTTGTTTTATTCAATGCACTTTTAAGCGATCTTTTTTGCGGGCAAATAGGACTCCGAGGACTGTTTCTCGTCTACGCAGGCCTTTAATAATATTCGTCCTATCTATACATACATACATAGTATTATATATTCATCGTACAGGATATGAATAGATAATTCCGTATGTCAATCGTGAACTCTTATTACATCTCAAATGTAAGAACGTCTGATAAATCTGCCTCGTGTCGTTTTAGGAAATTAGATCAGACATCGATACGTTTATTTTTGGTCGATGTGATTTGCTTTCAAGGACAAAATGTTAATTCGTTCAAAAGAAATATGATTATAGGATTGTGTACCTTTTTTCCTATTTGAATTATATATTAAGATGACTGAATATTATTAATGTATTCGAGGATATGTTTCTTAGATAAATATAAAGAACGTCTATTATGTATAGTAGGTACAGTGAAACTTGGCTTTAAGGATTACTTTACTAACGCGAATAGACCAGGCCATACGCACCAATTTGGAGCGGCGATCCCGCGGTCCGTGCTCCAGTTTGTTAAAACTTGTGTACAGTCTCAGTTCAGTCGAATTTTCGTAATATTCATATAGCCGGATCGCGCGATCCACTCACAACTGTCCACACCACCCTTGCCAAGTAACTGAGTCACCTTTGAGCCAAAATAAAAAACTGACAACAAACGAATGGAGCAAGGCAAGGACTGCGCGCTCCAAAACATTCACTTGTTTCGTGCACGTCTACGCGACCGGAGCGCACTAGACAGTTCGGTGTGCACCCGGCTCCTTACAGAACAATTTAACGTTGCGGGAAATTAAATTAACGCAAACGTAACAGCTTTTCGAAAAACCGGCCAAGTACGAGTGGGACTTGCGTACTGATGGTTTCATACAAACTTATAGGTGTGTAAATAGTTTCGGAATCTATATAAACACACCGCACTGAGCCATACAGGTTGAATGGTGGTGGCTTACAACCTGTGTTTACTCTAAAGCATTTCTGGCCACAGTAATATACGACCCACTACGTACAGGGTTCTAATTTACTATCTTGTTCTGTTCTATTTACATTAGCTGGTTTAAACCTAATATATAGTATTTTTTTTTATATAAGTCTTAGTAGCTTCGGAGACAAGGGGAGGTAATGGTCTATTTTCATGGCTTTTCCTTAATAACTTTCAAAAATGATATTAATATTAATAAAATAATACAGAATAGAATAGAATAATTATTTATCAGGAATATGGTTTACAAAGATCTTAAAATTAGTTTATGTTACACATTATATTTAGATATGGCGTGTAAACATTGATAGATTAGACATGCAATCAATCAATCAATCAGCCTGTATCGGTCCACTGCTGGACATATGCCTCTCTTAACTTACGCCACAACATCCGGTCCTCCATTATTATTACGAGTCTTCCTTATTATATTAATGATTTAATTGTTTTATTCTATTTCATTTTGAAAACTTGTCATGATTAAAACTGTAAATAATAATGAGTACATAAACATATATTATTAATGTCAATAATTAAATTAACATTATGGAATGTTATTGACAAAAATAATATTAAAAGCAAGGCTCTTTAATCGTATATACATGATACACATGACATATTGATAGACTATATATTATAATAAGCTCTTTCATATGATATGTTACACGATAGGTACAGTTAGTTAAACGATTAGTTTAAAAAAAATATAGTTTGGCCTCGAAAAGTAGCATTCAAATAAAAAAATCTTTTTTTTCTTTTTTTTTAACTTATTTGGGTTATGCGTCCGTATTTAGGTCACAGAAATACACAAGTGTATTTAATTTGAACTTAATCGGTTCGGTGGATTCGGAGCAAATTGGCTATGACAAAAGTACAGACAGAAGCACGAGTAATCCTATATGGGTTGCGTTTCTTCCTTTTGAGGTACAAAACCCTAAAAGTAAGATTTTTATCGTTTTGATAGATTTTTGTTTAAGTAAATAGTTAGTTAATAGGGTTTTTCATAAAGTTACTATACTAATAACATCGATAATATCAATATTATCCAGAGTGGATTGAATCTATTTACGAAAAGCAAATTTTATTGAATCTAGGCAGCTCCCTACCGTAAAACTTTCTAACTACCAACTCAAATCTCAATTATTAACCATAGTACTTAAACTGAAGCACTTAACTACAGTAAGTATTAAATACTCGTAATATCTACAAACTTTCAACAACTTTCAATATCAGCGTCTATTGGTATTCGTATTTCTATATTGTTCGACAATTTACAAACTCCCTTTAGTAATTATGAGCTATTATCTATATCTAGGTTTTAGATTACTATTTTTGGAACGATATAGACTCAATATTACACGTTTTATCAACGTGAAATTTTGAAATTAAGATAAAGTGGTGGTAAAATAGCAATCGCCTCAGACTTACGAGACATACGCCAAACTCAGGTCCCGGATTACCATAGCATATAAAAATTAAAATCCACATAGGTGAAAAAAATTTCAACTAGTTTAAATAGTTGAAGCGGCGGTAGCCTAATGGTTAAGACATCGGTTTCGCAATCGTGAGGTCGCGGGTTCGAATCCTGCCCTTTACACTACCGATGTGAACGCACTCCTTACACAAGCCTTTGAGCTTAGCTGGAGGGGTTAACGAGATTACTATAGGCCGACCGCTTAACTCGTAGGGCCGACCGCTTAACTGGGTGAGCGGGGTGCGCGGAAAAGAGAACGTGAGTTCTCTGTCCCGCGCACCCCGCTCACCCACCCGTTAACATCACCCCGCGCTCCCTTCTCACCGCGCAGGCGATATACGAGTTAAGCGGTCGGCCTATAGTAATGTGAGATTCAATCCCACATTGCTAGTTATCTTTTCAAAAGAAAAAAATAAATAACGTAAACGTAATGTTAAACAACCTTTCACTAGCCAGATTACCAGCCAAGCTTTAGATATTGGAAAAGCACTGTTCAGCATTGAGCATCCTTGAAGAGATGATGATGAAGGTAATGATGATGATGCATGTTCAGAGTAAAGGTACTGAAGAAAATAAATGAAACCAACAGTAAAAATACCTTTGAGGCTTTAACCTATCTAACAACAGGCAGTACCTTATACTAAAACTTATGTCACCAATTCAACGACATCGTAACTATAGAACGCTTTACGAATATGGGTGTTAATCTGTGCTAATCTAAGGGGTTAAGTGGAAGCATTATATCTCTTGAAGTTAGAGATACGTCCTTGAGTATGTACCATCTTAAGTAGGTAGTGACAGTTTGAAATGCGATCGTCATAACAGTAAAGTTCCTTTGTGAGTATTAGGTAATAAATACTTCTGAAAGTTGGTTCATTTGTTTGACCCAATTTTGAAGTCAAATTGTAATGAATTACAATTAGAAGGAAGGTCAGGAATTGGATCAGAAAACCTTGTATTGAGAGGCATTGTACGAAAAATATAAATGGTAAAAGGGAAATGAGAGAGTTTAAATTAATAAATGAACGTTATGGATAGGATTCTCTTTAAAAAAACAGCTTCTTGTGTTATTTGAATTTAAGAAATTCGAAAAATAAATTAAATACTAGGTGCAGTGTACTCCTATTAAACTGAAACTGGACATCATATTTTTTTTATAAAATACGAGAGAGACTTTACAAACATTCAAGTCACGGACATAAAGTACACCCAGATCGTGATCCACAAATTGTTGTTCCGAGAACAACAATTTGTGGATCACACAAAGTGGTGTCCCGTGTGGGAATCGAAATCACGACCTCTTGCATAGCAGTCAGACACTCCCACCGCGCCACAGAGGCAGTAATTTAAAGGATTTTGTAAACGGCTTTATTTAAAACACTATTAAAAATCCATTAATAAAAACATGTTACATCTTGAACGGGTTACTCTCACAACATGGCAATATAAAATCTTTAATATCAACTTAAATTTAAAAATTGCCAGCTTTATTATCAAAAAGTTAGCCAAGTCCTGTGTTTTAGTTAAAAAAATATTGACAAACTCTATACATTTATTTGTACGTTTATAAGTAACTAGAGTTTTTCCACGGCTTTGTAAATGTTGTAACATATAAGAATTTTTGATATTTTTTATTTAATTTTTTCACTTCTTAATTTCGATTAACAATAATATTTAATACTAGCTGTGCCCGCGACTTCGTTCGCGTGGAAGTTGGGTTTATATTAAGGTAGTATATATTACAATTCAACTTCTGTGTAAAACATATTATAAACATGCTCCACAATGCTCTGTGGCATCTATGGATATTTGGGCCTAGCTTTAATCAGGGCCCAACATATGGCAGGGCAAGCCAAGCAAATGCCCAGTGCAGCAAAATGAAGGGCGACAAAGTTTATGGCGCCAGACGGTTAGAAGACAAATTATTAAAATTCCCACGACCACACCTCGACAAAAAAGTGATTTGCATCACATCAAATACTATTAATATTGAAAAATTCCCCCACCACGCGAGTACTGGGGCGGTTTCGAGTTAAATGAAGCTCGAAACTGCCCAATTACTCGTGCGAAATTTTGAGTTAAGGAGCTTCGATTCTGACTCCGATAGGTCGAAAATTCCAATTGATTTTAAACCTCCGACTCCAACTTCGGCTCCGACACTTTTAAATCGGACCTTTTAATCGGAGGTACCTAGCCGCTCCTTCAAGATAATTTATACATAGGTAATAAAGGTATGATGGAAAAAACTCTCACAGACTCCCTATGATCGCAGGTTATGCCCTGCCCGAGCGATCTTTTCCGAGTCTAAAGTACACCTACTTTGTGTCCGTGTTTGTACCGCGGGAATGCAATGTTTAAACAAACAAACAACATTCAAACGTTTCTAAAAGATATACTCAGATATCTTTTTTTGTGTTTAAATACTATTTCTAAACTTATTTCAATATTTTTTTTCACTCACTTTAGAAGAATAAAATATTATTTTATAATGTCTATACTGGTGAATTTAAAAATAGGTGTGTCAACCTGTCGCAAATTAAGATCATCATATATTCATATCCCTCTACGTAAGAATTTCAGTTTTTTTTTTTTTAAATCAATTTTCCTGATTCTTTTTAATTTGTATTTAAACGCCATCTATTTTCAAAACTGGATAAGTTTATTTTTATACTTGATGATTTTATATTAAACTATCATGCATATTAAATGTAAGTAAGCAAGGTATTTAACCTTAAATTATTTACGCGATCAAGACCCGTAATATATGTATATATTTTCATAATGTGTACAAATCGCGAAAGTTTATTAACATTTTTATGTAAGCAATTTTGGCACTCAGATGAAATCGAATCACAGATGGCGCCACGTGTTTTATTTTGATGTAACGCGGACTTAATCTTTCATTTTTTTTAAGCAATTAACATTTATAAATTCTAGAAAATATCAAGTAATTACTGTTTATTTGTAATGTAATATTGTTTTTCATTTCTACATTTATAACATAATCACTATTCATGCAAAACAATGATAAAGGTGCCTATTGGAAGTAATTATTAATATGAAAATTTGTTAAACAAAGTAAACATGTTAAAGTCGAAAATAAAAGCTTGTATAAATAAGTATACATTTAGAAAAATACTTAAAAAAAAGAATAAAAATAATTTTAACACAACACAAAAAGAGACTCGCAATTAGGGAGTCGATCCTCCGACCTCGCTCGTTTAATACCGCTACTTGAGCCAATAGACCACCTCAGCTGATGCAAACACGGTTAAAATAGCTGATCTTAAGAAAATTGAAAATGTTGTGTTTAGCTCCTAATAGTTTTAGCGTGAAGTTATTGTTTCCATGGGTTACAATTGTAAATAATGTCATATTGTGGAAAAAAATGTGAAAAACCATAATGGTTCGACAACACATGCGTTGCTGCTCACTCCCCATAAACGATAGCATAATGATTTATAGTGCAAGTAATGACCTATAGTATTTACAATAAAACTGCAAATTTTCATGAAGATCCGTCAAGTAGTTATTGTTTTATATCGATAAATAGCTACAGACATTATCCGTCATTGCTTTGCTCCTATGGGAAATAGCGTGATAAATTATAGTCTATATGTTAATTCAGACTTATTAAAATACACAAACAAAATTTCAACCGTATCTGTCCAATAGTTATTGCGTGATGCGTGTTCAAACAAACAGACAGACAGACAGACATTTCTAAAAATGTAGGAATGTGTTTAAATACTCTTTTCGAACATTTCCCAATATTTTTTTTCACTATGTTCGGCCATGTACAGACACGTGAAATTTACAATTTTATTATATGTATAGATATAGATAGATAGCATGATTCAGTATTCACGCGCGATGGCTTATTATTAGCGTATTTCATGTATAACTTTGGTGTTTCAATACCGATTTCTATTAGTATTTTTTATGGAATAGTTAATTATGTTAACTTTTTTAATTAGGGTTGACTGAGAGTGTTATAAACGTAAGAGTAGACAAATATAATCAGAAAGCTTCGAACTACTAAGCTATCGGGAGTTACACGTAATATTGTGAGTCAACCATAAAAGATAGACATATGCTGTCGTGGGATATTTTTTATATAATTTTAAGGAGAACATTTCCGTCATACATGATTTCTGTGTAGCTTTAACCATTACGGTTGCACACGCGACGAAAGCTTAAAAAATGGAGTAACTTCTCCCGTTTTTCTTCACTGCTCTGCTCCTATTGATTGTAGCGTGATGAAAAGTATACTATGACCTACTCAGGAGTATGAAAAATAATTGTACCAAGTTTCGTTAAAATCTGTCGAGTAGTTTTTGTTTCTATAACGGTTATACAGACAGACAGACAGACAGACAAAAATTTTACTGATTGCATTTTTGGCATCAGTATCGATCCCTAATCACCCCCTGATAGTTATTTTGGAAATATATTTCATGTACAGAATTGACCTCTCTACAGATTTATTATAAGTATAGATATGTCGGAGAATTAATAAATCACTGATTGATTTCCGTATCTGTTTTGGTTGAATAGCGGCCGGGTCTATCGACTCATTTAAACATGGCCGCTATGTTGGCGTGACATTCGTTTGACGTTTACATTTGATGTGCCGGGGGTGGGGCAGTTAGTCTTATTCGTCAGCCTTAATAGAGCGGTCGTAGCAACAACACGTCTTCCGACAGTGCAAAGTGTTACTGTCAGTGATGCAGTGGCATTTGTGTAATTGAAATAATTAGAACAGTTGACGGACTTTACTTTGCGCGAGATATCCGCGTTCATATGACCCTGGCGCTTCGACATAGATATATTTATTCTGTCAAGAAAATACCGGAAAACGATCAATAGTATACAAAGTGTTAATTATTCATCCAAATTTATTTTATCGCCTTCAAAAACGATACACTTACGCCAACGAATAATCCAATTATCAAGCCATTTTATAAGGCTTTAATTGAGTTCAGTTCTCGCCGCGAATTCCGAATGAAAACGGGTGCTACGAAGTGGTGATATGTGTTTAGATTTATTTCAAGTAAGAAGTCACCTGCAGCCATATCTGGTGAATTAGGTGGTTGCTCGATGGTATCTGTCGAGTTTTTGGTCAAAATTCGTTCACAATGATAAAGGCGCATTATTGTGGTGCAAAATTCAAAAGTTTTTTATTTCACAAATTTGGCCTTCTTCCTTGAATTTGCTCACTTAAATGTTGCATCACACTCAAATAATATTCGTTATTTACCGTTTGACCTTCCGGCCAGAATTTCGAGTGCACAACACCGCGACAGTCGACAGTGGCTTCTGATCGACTTTTGGCATGATTTTTACTGTTTCCGTTCAGTTGGAAGGCGCCACTTCGAAGCTTCTTGATTAGTGTGTATGTTAAACTCGTAAACTCATGTCTCGTCACCAGTAACAATGCGTTTCATGAATGTTGGGTCGGAATTGACTCGTTGTAGCAGGTCTTCAGCGACTCTTATGCCATTGAGTTTTTAGAGAAAATTGAGGTCTTTTGGGACTTGCTGAGTGGCAACATGTTTCATACCCAATTGGTTAATAAAAACAGCACAGATCAACTAGTGATACAAAGAAATTTCGGCGACTATCTCTCTCAAACATGAATGAGGATTGTCAGTCACTATTCCCTTCACTTTTGCGACATTACCGCTTTTGAATGCTTTGTATTAAACTAAATTACTGTAAAGTATCATCAAAATTGGGTTTGTAATTTTTACAGTAAAGAATCAAAAACATATATCCATCACATACGGGTAGGATAAGCAGGATTAACCACCTTCAGCAAGCAAATGTGACAAAAAAAGATCAAAAATAACAAATTCCCTTTCCTAAAGCATCCAGTCCAGTTTAATTTAATATTTAAAACAGTCAGATACCGTATATAGAATGCAGTAAGTAGATATGTTCGAACTCGATCTCAAAACGAGTGAGTTGCCAATATTTCGTCTCGTCTCTCCTGGTCGTTTCCTGTGCAATTCTATACGTTCATATCTTTAATTTCCTCATTCCCCCGTTCACGGGTCACTTTCATTTGAAAAGGTTCAGTCCGTAATGTTTCTGTATTAAACTCCTATGTTTTCTCATATTCTGAGCCCGGTATAGGAAATTGGTAACTTTCATTCTGATTATTTTTAAAGGGTCTCACGTTTTGCGCAATTTGGATTTGTATTATAATTTTATCTACCAATTATGTGTGTTTTAAATGGAAATTTATGAGATGCAATATCTTTTAATAATATAAATCGACTTATAATTGTTTCATTTTCTTTGCGAGGAGTACGTAGTAGAAATTTGTTGATAGAAATACTCGATAAGTTTCGTAGATAAAAGAATCATCCAAAACATAAAGAAAACTGTAAAGTTGCATACATTAAGCTATCTAGGCTATTCAAGACCCAGAAGTTTGCTTCAAATCATTTAAATTAAAGATTCATAGTTCTTTTTCGGGGTACCTATAATCTTACCAACAAACTGCTGTTTATTAAAACCTATACGAAATATTATTAATCAGTAAATTTCTTAGTACCTAATTTCTCTGTACATAGAATATCCGTGCCATTCTCGTTGTTCACTAATTTGAATAAGAAATAAAGGTATATTATAGTAATAAATTATTACGAACAACAAAATAAGAGAGGTGATATTAATTTAAATAATACATTCTATACTAGATCAATTTACTAATAGGATACCTTTTAATTAAATTGTAAGCCACTTAGACTTACTCATACATCATATGTCCAAAATCAACTTTAAAATATACAGTTTGTTGTAAAGATTAGCTATATCAGGCACAACCTTGAGACTCTTGAAGAATTTTTAAGAAACACTTTGGCAAAATTGTTCGGAAACGCGAGCCGTGTCAGAAAATTTACATTTTATTAATCTCCGAATGAGGACGGAGTTAGTCCCTCAAAAAGGAAGAAGAAAAAAACAATATGAAATCCCGACTACGGAGATTGGAACCGGCCTTTTTCATCGATGAAATTTCGCTAAAGAAATTCTATAAAATTGAAGCTGACGTTTTAAAATGCCGGAAAAACATGGATCCTTTCGCTGCGATCCTGACTTTTGCCTAAATATTATTTTTGTTGTTATCGATTCTTATCAATTTCTTTAAGTAATCATAAGAACATTTTCTCTCTCCTTCAGTCCTAAATTGAAGTACGGGGACGGGTACTAAAGGGGAAATTTCTGTGAACCTTATATTTATCCAGCTACTTAATATATTTCGGAAGTAAGAAGTTGAAACTTAATATGTAACGCACTTAGCGAGGCTCTAAAGTTATTCTGGGAATTTGAAATCCTTAAAGTTACTAAGAATTTCGAAAATACAAAACCCAACTGTATTCTGCCGTGTTTTTGTCTTGTTCTTGCTAACTAAATTAATATTTACTTTGTGTCTGAGGTAAGTACACTTACGGTTCTGTTGACTAGGAAACTTATATACGACTGCTTGAATGTATATCGTAAGACATAACTGGAAATTATATTTAAAATGAATGTTTTTGAAACTTAAAATATTTTGCATAATTTTAATCATAAACTTAGGATACACTAATATCCTAAGTCTATGATTTTAATAGTTCATGTTGTCATAAAATCCCTAATTGAGTCAATATGAAAAGAGTTTTAATTATTTTTGTAACTGCAATAAGTTTCTACCAGTTTTCATTAGTATAGCAACAAAGGAATACTTATTGTAAGGTATTCCTTTGTTGCTATGCTAACTTTGCAACAAAAATCGTTTTCAACGTATTTGCCGATCAAAATTAAATGTAATTAAAAACCTTTGCCTTTATCTTTCCCATTAAACAAAAGTCGTTAAAGAATATAGATAAAATCAAATAATTTTGACAGAAATGACATTTTCAATTTCCGAAACTTTTCATCACTCACCGTGTTCATAAAATTTGTATTATCTATTACATTCTATAATGAGTTTTCCTTAATCCCTACCTAAACCGTAGACCAATGTTTGAGCTCGCCATAAACTTAGCTAATTAAACTTTGGGCCAACTGAGGTCCTTAGGGGGGCCTGCGTGTACCTACAGATGTTTATCCTAAAGACCCAATATTTTGCTTTCCGAAATTAATGTGAATTTTGACTCCGTTTTCTGGTTTGATTCGATTCTAAAAGGAAATTGGAATATGATGAGTGTGTAGTCTGACGTGAATGCTAATTTAGAGAGTTTGTTTTGTAATTTGATTCGCTTTGGTACTAAGGGATATAAATACTAAAGAATTTAAAATGTGTGCAAATATTAAAATTAGGAAACAAACTTTTGATTTTATTGGTATAGCGAAAAACTTAAACTTCGTAAAGAGAAGAAACTAGGAGGATAGTATCTTTATGATAACATCTCGATCCGTTTCTGGCAAAATTACGAAATTTGATAATTCAATTCGTCTCTTTTAGATTTTTCAACCTTCCACTGTTTCAACATCGCTTCATAGCTTCCGTGACCCATTACTAGATTATGCCAACAGTTTCCTATCATCTAATCCTTGGCAATAAATCTATTAAGTCCTTTCTGTCCTTGACCTAAAGTTGAACAATATTCCCAAAGGTCGTACGCAAAGATATCCTCCCATTGTTTACTCACATTACGCATCTCTAGCTTTTTGTCATTTTGCTTCTGCGCCCTTTCAGCAAGTAATGGTACATAAATTATGCATGATTGATCACTCTTCCGTTACCCATATCTAAATGGAAATAATGCGCGCCATTTTGTTTACAAAGCATTACAATTACAGTATATTCTATCTACAATAAAACATATTTTTCTGAATACAAATCAATGTTTTTTTTTCTGTGTTTACTTTGTAAGAAAAATTATATTTGCTGTGATATTTTTGTTGAGTAAATGTTATTGTGTTGTCAATTGTGTGTTGTGGTTCTCAATTTTATTTATTTTCCTGTGACTTGTAATCGAATAGGGACGAGCTTGTGATTTTATTACATTTATAATAAAAAATAATCTATATCTGTGTCTTTTCCCGAGACTTAAGCTATCTTCATACCAAATTTAATTTCGATCGGTTCAGCAGTTTAAGCGTGAAAACGTAACGGACAGACAGAATAACATTCACATTTTTATAGGATTAGTTTGGATTAGGTTCCCCACGGCTTCGCTTTTTGCATTTTTCTCGATATTCTTTCCAATAAAATTAATCCTCGGATTTCAACGAAAACTAGGCGAATTGGTTCATTCGTTCTAAAGTTTTGCGCTTAGCAACAAATTTGGGGTCCATTTTTATTAATATAGATTGCTAGCTGCCGCCTGCGGCATCGCTCGCGTGAATGACTTTAGCCCATTAAGGGTTGGTTTTCACTTTCAAACGCTAAGAGGCGTGATTCTTTATCCACTAAGCCAAATTTTCACAGATACAACTTTCAAACTGACGAAATTACATACAAGCTTGCAATCCATTTTTTACCTCTCAGAGGTTGATTTTCTAAAACTGCTAAAACACGTGTTTCTCTATTTTAAACCGAAAGTCAAATAATAACTTTTAAAGATCTGGCTTTATAAGTGACAAATTTTAAATAAAACTTGAAATCCCTTTTTACCCCTTAGGGGTAAACCGACACCGAGACCCGTATTTCATTAATTTTTAAACCAAAAAGCAAAATAAGAAATTTCACAAATCTAACTTTTAAACTGATGGAGTTTCAAACAAATTTACAGCCACTAGTTTATCCCCTTAGGGGATGAATTTCCAAAAATCCCTTTTTATCGGATGCCTATGTTACATAAGATACCTACGTTATGAAGAATATAAGTTTGCCGGCATTTTCACAACTCATTAACGCTCTCTGTGGCCATTTGCTGGTAATCTTCGTACACAGGTCCTTATTATGACCCGATATGATCACTTACGCTATTGCCTAAGTGATCATATCGATTTCATTAAAGAACCAATGCCGATACTTTTTGTCGTTAAAGGGTGTGTTTATTTTGATAATATCTAAACTTATATTATAAAGCTGAAGAGTTTGTTTGTTTGAACGCGGTAATCTCAGGAACTACTTATCCGAATTGAAAAATTATTTCACTATTGGACAGCCCATTTATCGAGAAAGGCTATAGGCTATATAACATCACGCTACGATTAATAGGAGCGGAGCCGCAATGAGAAATGTTGAAAAACGGGAAGAATTTACGCAGACGAAGTTGCGCGGGTCAGCTACTTAATTGCATATTTGGACTCAGAAGATTAGTCAAGACTAGTCAAGTAATCTTTTGAAAATCAGAGGTAATGATTTTTATTGCAGTTCCTTACGACAATCACGGATGTGGTTTAATGATAAATATTTCTGACTTTAAATGCCGATAGCTTTCTGTCAGGCATGAATACTACGTTTATTATAATGAACCTAACGGAGTAGTAATAATATTAAATGTGAGCTTTGACCAACCCTAATAAATTTATCGTCGACACTAGCAGAGCTGAGCTAACTCAATAAAACATTTAACGAATATGGTGCATGATTCCAATATCTATGTAATCCGAACATGAGATACATGACATGAGGCAAGAGCAGTTTCATTAAAATTAAGTTTGTGATAAAATAAAATTCGAAACAAATTTATTATCGCTTTTGAGGCAAATTCTAATTGTGTTTTTAAACGCAGAAGACCGAGCATATAGGGTAGCTTCATGCGTATTTCACTCGAGCACATAAAGAAGCTTCTGAAACTCGGAACAAAGTGGTCCGAGACTCCGTGTACGAGGGCTATATCCTTTTATACAACTAAATGAAGAAACGAGCAGGTAAAGAGCCTGATGGTAAGCGTCACGCTAGCCCATAGCAGTGTCAGTGCCACCTAAATCTTTGTTTGGCATTCTGATGGTCACCGTTCTTATTTGAGAAATTAGTTCTAAAGTCTCATTTGCACTAACAATTTTATTTGCTACTAGCTGTGCCCGCGACTTCGTTCGCGTGGAAGTTGGGTTTATATTAAGGTAGTATATATTACAATTCAACTTCTGTGTAAAACATATTATAAACATGCTCCACAATGCTCTGTGGCATCTATGGATATTTGGGCCTAGCTTTAATCAGGGCCCAACATATGGCAGGGCAAGCCAAGCAAATGCCCAGTGCAGCAAAATGAAGGGCGACAAAGTTTATGGCGCCAGACGGTTAGAAGACAAATTATTAAAATTCCCACGACCACACCTCGACAAAAAAGTGATTTGCATCACATCAAATACTATTAATATTGAAAAATTCCCCCACCACGCGAGTACTGGGGCGGTTTCGAGTTAAATGAAGCTCGAAACTGCCCAATTACTCGTGCGAAATTTTGAGTTAAGGAGCTTCGATTCTGACTCCGATAGGTCGAAAATTCCAATTGATTTTAAACCTCCGACTCCAACTTCGGCTCCGACACTTTTAAATCGGACCTTTTAATCGGAGGTACCTAGCCGCTCCTTCAAGATAATTTATACATAGGTAATAAAGGTATGATGGAAAAAACTCTCACAGACTCCCTATGATCGCAGGTTATGCCCTGCCCGAGCGATCTTTTCCGAGTCTAAAGTACACCTACTTTGTGTCCGTGTTTGTACCGCGGGAATGCAATGTTTAAACAAACAAACAACATTCAAACGTTTCTAAAAGATATACTCAGATATCTTTTTTTGTGTTTAAATACTATTTCTAAACTTATTTCAATATTTTTTTTCACTCACTTTAGAAGAATAAAATATTATTTTATAATGTCTATACTGGTGAATTTAAAAATAGGTGTGTCAACCTGTCGCAAATTAAGATCATCATATATTCATATCCCTCTACGTAAGAATTTCAGTTTTTTTTTTTTTAAATCAATTTTCCTGATTCTTTTTAATTTGTATTTAAACGCCATCTATTTTCAAAACTGGATAAGTTTATTTTTATACTTGATGATTTTATATTAAACTATCATGCATATTAAATGTAAGTAAGCAAGGTATTTAACCTTAAATTATTTACGCGATCAAGACCCGTAATATATGTATATATTTTCATAATGTGTACAAATCGCGAAAGTTTATTAACATTTTTATGTAAGCAATTTTGGCACTCAGATGAAATCGAATCACAGATGGCGCCACGTGTTTTATTTTGATGTAACGCGGACTTAATCTTTCATTTTTTTTAAGCAATTAACATTTATAAATTCTAGAAAATATCAAGTAATTACTGTTTATTTGTAATGTAATATTGTTTTTCATTTCTACATTTATAACATAATCACTATTCATGCAAAACAATGATAAAGGTGCCTATTGGAAGTAATTATTAATATGAAAATTTGTTAAACAAAGTAAACATGTTAAAGTCGAAAATAAAAGCTTGTATAAATAAGTATACATTTAGAAAAATACTTAAAAAAAAGAATAAAAATAATTTTAACACAACACAAAAAGAGACTCGCAATTAGGGAGTCGATCCTCCGACCTCGCTCGTTTAATACCGCTACTTGAGCCAATAGACCACCTCAGCTGATGCAAACACGGTTAAAATAGCTGATCTTAAGAAAATTGAAAATGTTGTGTTTAGCTCCTAATAGTTTTAGCGTGAAGTTATTGTTTCCATGGGTTACAATTGTAAATAATGTCATATTGTGGAAAAAAATGTGAAAAACCATAATGGTTCGACAACACATGCGTTGCTGCTCACTCCCCATAAACGATAGCATAATGATTTATAGTGCAAGTAATGACCTATAGTATTTACAATAAAACTGCAAATTTTCATGAAGATCCGTCAAGTAGTTATTGTTTTATATCGATAAATAGCTACAGACATTATCCGTCATTGCTTTGCTCCTATGGGAAATAGCGTGATAAATTATAGTCTATATGTTAATTCAGACTTATTAAAATACACAAACAAAATTTCAACCGTATCTGTCCAATAGTTATTGCGTGATGCGTGTTCAAACAAACAGACAGACAGACAGACATTTCTAAAAATGTAGGAATGTGTTTAAATACTCTTTTCGAACATTTCCCAATATTTTTTTTCACTATGTTCGGCCATGTACAGACACGTGAAATTTACAATTTTATTATATGTATAGATATAGATAGATAGCATGATTCAGTATTCACGCGCGATGGCTTATTATTAGCGTATTTCATGTATAACTTTGGTGTTTCAATACCGATTTCTATTAGTATTTTTTATGGAATAGTTAATTATGTTAACTTTTTTAATTAGGGTTGACTGAGAGTGTTATAAACGTAAGAGTAGACAAATATAATCAGAAAGCTTCGAACTACTAAGCTATCGGGAGTTACACGTAATATTGTGAGTCAACCATAAAAGATAGACATATGCTGTCGTGGGATATTTTTTATATAATTTTAAGGAGAACATTTCCGTCATACATGATTTCTGTGTAGCTTTAACCATTACGGTTGCACACGCGACGAAAGCTTAAAAAATGGAGTAACTTCTCCCGTTTTTCTTCACTGCTCTGCTCCTATTGATTGTAGCGTGATGAAAAGTATACTATGACCTACTCAGGAGTATGAAAAATAATTGTACCAAGTTTCGTTAAAATCTGTCGAGTAGTTTTTGTTTCTATAACGGTTATACAGACAGACAGACAGACAGACAAAAATTTTACTGATTGCATTTTTGGCATCAGTATCGATCCCTAATCACCCCCTGATAGTTATTTTGGAAATATATTTCATGTACAGAATTGACCTCTCTACAGATTTATTATAAGTATAGATGTGCCTTTTATCAAAATCATAGCAATGTGTTAACATCAATATTTCACGAAAGAATAACTGACACGGTGTACACCAAGACGGTTTATGGCTTATACAATATATAATATGACTTATACATATTAGCTAGTGAATATTAAGCTTTTTTGGAACGTTGTTCCTTATTGTACGATATCACTTGTTTGCGGGCTGGTAGGCTAGACGAATAAAAGTGTAACGTTTTGACATCGATCAAAAATCTATAAGAAGGCGCAGGCCAAAATAAGGAGGTTTTGTTATATAGATTGGTTGGATATTGGGTCGTTCGTCATTTGGGACCAAATTAAAAACAAAAAGGGGAAAATTTCAATTTAATTCATTAGTTAATATAAACAAAAAATCGGATCGAACTAACATAAGACACTCCTCTCTTTTTTTCTATACCCTTGGTGTTTTGTGTTATAAATTATTTCTGCTTTTTAATATGTAGATAGAGATCGGTAAATAATTTACTCAAACCTTAAAATGTTTACAAATTAATTTCAGATAAAACTTGCCCGTTTAATAACCTGTAGCTCCCAGGTCACCAAATATTTTTGTACACAAAGATATTTGGTGAAATACATGACAAAGCTTAAGCAATTCTCGGAATACGAAACAAGCGTAATACTCGTTTATAACAACTTGTACAAAGCACTTGACATAATCCAATATTGTTTTGTGCGTGGATTTTGAAACTATGCTTTCCTGAATTATAAGATTTTGCCTAAGCTTGGGCTTCTGACATAAGACGAATATAAAACGACTACAATTTTTCAAGATTACGTAATAAACATTAGGTAATATAACAAATCTTTTGTGATTCAAATCTACAGACCTCGTAAGCTAAGCAAGCTTTTTATACAGATTGTAAATAATTTTTACTTCACATTAGGCGGATAGTGACTTAAGTAGCGTAACATTTTTTTATTTTTTAAAACATTTAACTGAATAAATGTGAGTTGTGGGAAAATCAGTAAATCAAGGGTAGGTAAAGGGTATTCGTCCCATAGATAGCTCCTTATGTTATCGGCAATCCATTTATGACCAAAGCTTCTGCTACCTGGTCAAAATGTAAGGAATAAAAACATAGATACATGAATAAATTTCTATATCTTGGTATTGGATGATATTAGAATCTGCAGAATAGAAGCTTTAAGACAATATTTCGCCAAGACTAGAAAGCAGTTATCTAGAAATGACTACATCTAACGAGCCATAGACTAAACTTGTTCTATATCGCGTTTGGACCAGATCACCATAAGGGTTTGACATCAGAGATGTGCTATACTACGTTACTATGCGTTTGATATCCACCAATCATATTCATTGGTCTGCTATAGCTTTCCACCGGTGGAAACGGGATCAACTAAGCTACGTTTTTTAGATGGAAGGATGTGTACCCTGGATGCGTGCTATGGAGCTGTGCTATGGATGCGTGCTATGGACGATCGCGAGTGGTGTACACATCTTACTCGCCTCGCTCCGTCAGGGGAAACGGTCATATAGTTCCGTAGCTTAGCTTTCACAAATTTGCATAACACATCTCTGATGGAAAAGCTCCCTAAGGCTAGATAGGATATTTTCATGTACTTCTAAAGTACAATTGTGCCCGAAAGGAATCTCCCTTTTTTTTCAAAAGTCTGATTTTTTATGCCACTAAATGAAAATACGAATAGAAACAACTACAAACCGAAAACTTCGGTCTGAACCACCAATTTAGATTTACAATATTTTTAAGCTATTGTATAGCTTTTATCGCGGGCTTTGAGCGCGGCGAATCAAGAAATTCCGTAACGAAAATAAAACCTAACACCCCCACTCCGCCTACCATGTAGCTCGGCCGAGCGTTCGTTTAACGTATTATGTATATGGTACGACTGTACGAAGCTCGCACGGATTGAGACGAGCTGCTCCGAAATGTAATGAAAAGAAAAAAAAATACTGCATAAGTAAAAAATAAATAAATAATTACAATTGCATAAGTCGATAAAAAATGCTATGCAATAGCTTTACCGCGGCAGTACGAGTGCAACACATCTTTTTTTTCTGAAAGGATGAGGCTTTTCTCCAGCAGATCGAAGAATTGTGATGTAGTATTTTCTCACAAACACAAGTAGATCAGATATTTTATTTGCTGCAATAAGAAATATAAGAGGTTACATTTCAGGAGTTGGTTGCAACGTAAATTTCAAGTGAATAAATTACACTACAATCAGAACAACCATCTGTGGATCACACAAATATTGGTACAATACGGAAACCGAACAATCGGCATATTGGCAGTAAACATAGAACCACTTGAATCACAACACAGTATTTCAGTTTAGGTTTGGTTATTGTAGTATTGAATAATACAAGGATATGCCTACTTCTACTAAGTTATGCCTACTTTACCTTTCTACTTATATGAATCTTATACGTTACATTGGTCATTAACTCCCTTCCCACGGTCAAACTTAGTTGTTGTTACCCGACTGCGGGTTATGTGTATTACGTGTTTGTATGTAGGCACTATATAGACTAAACGCGTAGGCCGATTTTGAAGATTCATACGTCAATCGATTTGTAATAATATTGTGAGTGCCACTAAAGACATAACAGAAATCAAAATTCAAAATGGTGACAGCTTGACGCCATATTGTGATTGAGAAAAAAATAAAGTTAACAAGATATATCACGTATCGTCGTGTATTTTAAAATCATGATTATTAATCACTTTTATCATTTTTCACCTAAAATAACCATTTAGGACTAGCGATTTAAAGTTTGTTACTAACTATTTTCATTAAAATTTTCGGTTCACAATCATTACGTTACGTTACGTATTACAACTAAGCACTAAAGAGTAATAAATAAAAATAAAAAAAATATTTTAAATATTAAGATTTTTTTAGCTTCTTCTTTTTCTTTTTTGAACCGTAAAAAAATGTCTTTACTTATCTAATTGGATAATGACAACCTCAGCTACCTAGAGCAACTCCTTTACAGAGTATCTTTTCAGCATTTCTGAATGGTTTTTCTGAAGAATTACTGTGTTTACAGCTATTGTTTGTGACTTAATATACTGCCATTCATTATCCCATTGTATTACTGCATTAAAAATGCACAGTGAGCTTTGATGATCTTGCTTAATATTTATCAATCAAGTTCGGTTTACAAATACTATGATTGCATTTTTTACAATAATTTAATTTTTCTATCTTTCAAAAATGCAATTATTGTATTTGTATAGTAATTGGCAAGAAATGCCTATAAAAATTACTTCAAAGTTCGGTTTAGTTGTTGGTTATATTGCAGTTTTCCTAATGTACTTTGTAGACCGGCTACCCAATTTGATAAAATCTTTGTGTAATTCCCATCAAAAAGGTTGTTGAACTTAATAACTGATGTCTTAAAATAGCAAGTAAGTACAAGATGTTATGCCAATTTCTGTTTTGACGGCGAAACCAAACCATTAGAACAAGGGCACTTTAAAATAGCAAGTCAAGAACCGTCAACAACCGAAAGGTTTGAATAAAAGGTCTTCAGGTAAAATACACACAGAAAATGTAACACTCACTATATTTGAAATTAGCGAAATTTCCACTTTACATTTTAAGCAGTCTCTTTGCGGTACAAAATGAGTGGAGTACAGAATTTTACTTGGAATGCCTCTAGAGAGAATGTTTTATATCTAGCCTTCAAATATTAACTAATAATTAATGTTGACCTGTTGTATTATACCGTCGGTAACTCTGCCAGTTTTGACTTTCACGATCATTAATTTATTAATTAGTTAAGTATTCAAACAGACGCTTGTAGTTTGATTACAACCTTTTTATATCTTTTAACCTCTATTGAACCCCTTATTTAAAAATAACCTTTGTTATCACATTATGTCAGTTCATATTCAATGAAAAGTCTGCGAATTAAATTTAACTTCCAACTTTCAACTCTTATTTAACTCCTTTTGGGGGTTGATTTTTCGAAAACCTCTCTCTTAGTGCTCACTAAACTAATAAAAGTAACGAATAATGAAACTATGTAAGTGGTTTTGATGTGTTGTGGTGGACATCGATATCACTCATGTTTTAACCCCTCGACCAAGGTAAATTGCGCGTAAATGTGAAAGTAACTTAGTCGGTCTGTAACCTTTTTACGCTTAATAATAATAATAAAAATAAATTACTGACTGCCTCTGTGGCGCGGTGGGAGTGTATCCGACTGCTACGCAAGAGGTCGTGGGTTCGATCCCCACCCAGGATAAAACTTTGTGTGATGAGCACGATGGTTTATTCTGTGTCTGGGTGTTATTTACCTATAATATGTATGTATTTAGAAATATATAAGTATGTTTATCAGTTTACTGATTTCCATAGTACAAGTCTCTCTGCTTAGTTTGGGATCAGATAGCGTTGTGTGAGTTGTCCCAAGATATTATTATTATTATTAAATCCTTTTTATTATTATTATTAAGCGTAAAAAGGATTCACTTAGCAAGCAAAATACTACACTTCTGAAAAGTCGATTCTACATTTACTTGTAATGCCTGTTCGCAAACAATAGGTAAAGCCCGAGAAAAGAACAGGCAATAAAACAAAATAAAACTCGTGGCCACTAAATCAATTTAGATAAAATTTTAAAAAGTCGCAAATGATGGCATTCTATATATCGAACAAGACCGTAATACTCTTTGGTATTACCGGTTTCGTAAGTATATTATAACACCATATCTGGAATTTATTTGAAACTGCTTATACATTATGCCCCAATATTAGAACAAAACCGAAATGCACAATCAGAATTCAACAGTCATTTCCCTCATCTGAATGATATCTCCAAAAACCAAGCTTATTTATATCGCCATTTGCAATTTGATTCTTTTTCCGACCAACCAGTTTTCCACAAAGCAGACGGATAATGTATTCGGCCAGCCGTGATCTGCGGAATCCCTCGGACAGACAAAATGACGAATGGGCATAGGAATCACACAATAAGGAAATTTACTTACTTTTCTTTTAGCCGAATATCCTTTTCTTACCCCTCCTGGGTTACGTAATTGATTTCAGTTTGTAAATATATCCATTTTAGCCGACCATGGTGAAGCGAAAGGTTATGTGCGTATAGTAACCTATTTACTTTCTCAAACTCAATACATATGTACGATTATTTATTTCATTAATATGTGGTAAATGTTATTGGTGTTGAAATCAGTAACTACAGTTATTATTACTCTTTAAGATATGTATTTTCTCACTGTTTTTTTTTAATGTAAAAAATATTACATGTGTTTTACCAATGCTTATAAACCAGTTGAAATATAGCTGCCAATAATACTTTAATAAAAAAAAACAGATCTTTAGGAAATATATATAGAGTAAAAAAAATTTGAAATAAATCTCAACGAGCAAAAAAAAATAGGAAATCCGTCTTTATAAGACGGAGTTCCCGAACATATATAAAAAAAATACAAAAATTCGATTTTAGAACCTCCTCTTTTGGAGTCTGTTATAAATTACTGAAATACAACTCAATGTCATTAAAACACTTTTTTTTAAATTATAGATTGATTATACTTTCATTGACAACGTTGCCAAATGATGCCCCTCTTAATTATGCTATTTATATGTATTCATTCGATCATAGACACACATAGCAACACACACAAACATCTCCCTGCCCCACACAAAAAACTGAAAGTTATCTATCTTTGAACAATAGCGTTAAAATCTCAGCCGCAGTCGTCAGTTACGTCGGCTCATACAACCATCACGCTTACCTGGTTCTTCACAAAAAACCCCGCGTAATTTTTCCTCTGGGCCGTGTCAAAGGACAGTGCTCAATCACCTGACGGCTGCGGTCGGGCCACGAGAAATGCGTTTGTTGTTGACATTTAGTGACCTTTTGACATTTATACTAATATTAAAAATGTGAAAGTAACTCTGTCTGTTACGCTTTCACGCTCAAACAGCTAAACCAATTTAGATGAAATTTGGTGTAGAGATAGTTTGACTCCTGGGGAAGGACATAGGATAGTTTTATTGCGATAACCGACATTGACACGGGCGGAGCTGCGGGCGAAAGCTAGTTAACTGTAACTACACTAGTTGTTGTTTAAGGTAGGGTTGTTTTGCAGATGTTTCACATTAAAATTTATTTTTTGGAACGTTTAGCGCATGTTTTTGCTTGCAGGCCTCACCTACAAACAAAAACATGCGATATACGTTCCTTTTTCCCGTACTTTTTTCAGTCTAGCCTTTTGACATCGGTGTCAAAAATCTATTATTTAAGATAATGTGAAACTAGAATAAGAAGGTAGTATTTTTTATAGGTTGTTTGTATTTTTGTAAAACGTTGTAATGTTTAATTTACCTATGTCAAGCGGGTTGTGTGTGAATAACCTAATTTTAAAGAGGACAGTTTTTAAGATGTCATGATTTTTTCAGATTTTTTTATAATTAAATTATATAAACTTAATAAAAATATAATATAAACTTAATCGCGTGAATAATTTAAGGTAAAATTGCAATACGGTCGTCGGGCAATAAACAAGGTATTTTACCTTGTTTATTGCCCGACGACCCCGAGACCAGTGAAGAAATTCAACTTTAGACCCTGTGCCAGTGCAGTTTGCAAAGTTATGTTTTGTCACCCCTGTATTGGCAGAGACAAGGCAATCAACCAAATTCTGCTCATACTGACAAATCGTGTTTATAAGAAAATATTTGACGCCTGATGATATTGATCACACATATCGATATCTTCAGGCGTCAGTAGCGAATAGATCACTATTGACCACTTGGACCACAAATATTCCAAAACAAACAACACCGACTCCACACGTCATCGACGACACTCGTCCAACATGTGGATCTAAAATAACGCTCGTCCCAACGTTAGAGCCAATGCTATTTTCTAGATCCTCACGTTGGACGATTGGCATTGAGACTGACGTTGGAGCCAATGTGGAGACGGTGTTAAGAAAAGAGACTATTCTCTAAACTGCGGAAGAGTTCTACGTGTATTAGAGAAATTCTCTAGATAGAACTCTTCCGCAGTTTTTGTGACCGCGCTCTTGATTCGACTGCATCTGCCGGTGACAAATGAACGCGGTTTTTTAAGCACGTTGAACATATCCGCATCCACGAATACTGTTACGCTTAAAACACCTTATGGATAACAAAATAAGGTTGATATTTGTGTAAACAGACTGTATAAATAAGTTTGCAACAAAACGCGAGATAGAATGAAGAGGCATAATGTAGGGTGTTTAAGTTATGTAGCGTTAAGTAAAGGTCTTTTATTATATACTTTTTGGCATTTACACTGATTTTTACTGGTACAAATTATTAGTTTTGGTAGAACAGTTGCTTGTTTTGATGAAAAACTGATGAATGATTGTGTGTCGTTATGTGATAATGAGTTCTATAGGTATCTCTTTCGCTTTTTTGCGAACCGGCAATGATCTGTTCTTCAAGGTCATATATGTTATTTTAGCATTATGACAACTCAGATTGGTAATTCCTTAATGATGTCTTATCAAAAACACTGAGACAATATAACTTTTTTTTGTAATCTTAGATTGTTTTGTAGGTATTCTATACTAAAACCAAAAAGTGAAGTGAAATGTTTAGTTGCTAAGCAACTTTATTATTAATACTAGCTGACCCGCGCAACTTCGTCTGCGTAATTTTTTGCAACATTTTTGGGATCCGTCCCGCTGCGAAACTATAAGGGTTCCGTTTTGCCATATTAGCAAAACGGAACCCTTATAGTTATATATACCACTTATAGTTTCGCAATGTCCGTCCGTCCGTTCGTTCGCAGCTTAGCTCAGAGACTGTTAGTGCTAGAAGGCTGTAATTTCGCATGGATACACATATTACTGACGCCGACAAAGTGAAAGAATAAGAATAAAACTTTTTTACAAAGGAAATAAAACCGACATCAAAAATAAATACAAAGCAACTAAACAGCAAAAAATAATATTTCTAGAATAACAAAAACAAATTAAACATTTTGAAGTTGGTGCCGAATAAAACATAAATACAGCTATTTCATGGCACCAACTTCAAAATGTTTAATTTGTTTTTGTTATTCTAGGTAAATATACTTAGATAAACAAATACAAGGCAACTAAAAATAGTCGGTAATATTTTTTTGGAAAAAAGTTTTTTATTTCTCACTTTTTAGTGGGTTGGTTTATAATTCACCTAAGTTACAATAGGGTTATGTCAATTATTGCTTAAATCCTTTTACAAAATATTGCTTGCCCCAATGCAGTCCCGTCAATTGTTGAGGAGTTCACTATCAGCTCTATTACATTGTGTAATAGTAGTATGACGAGAATAAAGTGCTACTCAATACCATATTAAAGTAACTGAATCGCAAACTGTGAAGTATTGAATAGGTCTGCTCGTCATTTGTGGTCTTCATCATCAGTTCTCTACTACTCTACTTCACCAATTGGTGCTTTATAAGAGTAAATGCACGAATCACTATGAAATATACCTAAATCACTGTAGGTGTGCCTTTAATATTTTAGGAGTTCTCTCGATTTCTCCAGGATCCCATCATGAGAACTTGAAAGTATACCCTTTCAAACTCAAATTGGTCCAGCCGTATTTGCGTAATCGGTGAACAAACATACAAAAAAAAACACAGTCTAATTGAGAACCTCCTCCTTTTTGAAGTCGGTTGAAAAAAGGAGGCGGTTCCTAAGATTATCGCGTTCAAACAATCAAACAAATAAACAAACAAACTCTTCAGCTTTATAATAGTAGTATAGATTGCACATTAATTTTGGACTTGGATTGAGTGTGAATAATAAAAGTTTGAAAAAAAAAACAAATAGTTATTACAGTGTGTTTAGTAACATTTCTAAGAAACTAGTAATACAATAAATTAAATTAGAATGGCCTTAACAGTTGCATGTCCACTTATTATTATAAAAGGTATGTTTGAATTATATTTTCATGACTTCGAAATATATATTTTTGCTTTACAAATTAAAAACTTATTGTTCATTTCATAAATTGAAATCATTTGCAAATTATTGAAGAAGAATCACTTAGGGATGGCTGGGTTGATTTGTCTGATTTTTTGTTGTTTTATTACCAATACAAGGTTTGTAGTTAAAATTAAATATATATATCCACAGTAATACAATGTTTTTTGTATGAAAATTTTAATTAAATGTTAGGTCTCTTTTACACGTTTATCATTACTAAAATGAGTCCGTGTTAAAGCTATTTTTATTTAGTTTTAATAATTAAGAACTAGTAAAATAAAAAATATAATCGATAAAAGTAATTTTGTATGGAAAAATCATTTCGTAATAAGTGCATCAAAATTAAATAATTTATTTAAAACTTCCTGCAAGAACATTGCAGACTTAATGCAATAGAGAATCTACCAGTCTTTGGAGAATCTACAACTTTGGGTGGTAAAGAGAAAAGACTGGCAGGTACTTACTATTTTGATAAAATTACTTTTGTACTTAATTACAAAATAGAAAATATCAAACAAAAGTATATCAAATAAATATTATTATAATTACAATTAAATATTATTATAATTATACAATTATAAATATAATATAATACAAACAAACAGTGACAGAAAAACTATGTTCCACAGACAAATTGTGTAAATAGTTTTGTTGGACAATGATATTGTATGTATTTAAAAGATGTATGGTTATATATAAAAAAAAATTATTCTTTATTATATCTACACACAGAAAAATAACAAATAATATATATATAAAATACTCTTATACAAAGGCGAGCTTAACTCAATATTGAGTTTTCTCCCAGCAAACCTTTCAGTGATAGAAAATAATGTAATTATTGAGAGTAGTTTAAGTACAATAAGATTAAAAATTGTTAACCTATAGATATGTTAAATAATACATACAATAATTTAAACAAAAGATATTGTACTTATGAAAACATAATTAATTAAATATACCTATTTAAAACTATACAATAGATAACAAGGCCAAATAGGAAGAAGATAGATACAGCTAGTTATGTTCCTAGTAAAATATTTTGGTTGAATAACTATTTTTAGCGTGTTGATGTATCATAACTAACCACAGACTATATCAAGTGGGGATGTTATCCGATAAAATGTACGTTAGCTGATTAATGGAGGGAAACATCTGATGTATTCATGACCACGTTCAAGTGACAGGTGCTGCCTGAAGGTATCGATCAAGTCTTTCTAAGGTTGAATTTAGTGACAATAAGTAGGCCAACGTTGAGTGATGATCCAAGGCCGTGTTACATCCTTTGTTAAGCCATTGTAGTGGATTGGAACATTTTCACAGGTGAATCTAGGTTCGGAGATTAGTATTGTGTTGTTCGTTACCTTTTGTTACTTGGCATTAGTAGATAGAACTTTTTTTAAAGGAGAAGCGTTTGTATTATTTTTTATTAATGTTTGCGGCAGTCTTAAATTTCAGCTTCATGTGATAAGTATTCTTGTAAATTTTATGTTATTATGAGTCAGTGCACGCCAATATCGTGGAAAGTCATATGCAATGGTATGGCAATGTAATGCGACTGGGCGAAAATAACGTTGTAGGGAAAGCTCTAGCTATACCAAACAGAAGAAAAGGTTGACCTTCACGGTTAGAGAGGTCGGCCGCACACCTCGTGGTGGTTAAAAGTTGTTAAAGAACAATTTTATTTTATCCACCATGTGGTCTGCGGTCGGACTTAAACCTCTTCTCCTAGAATAGGCTCAAGTAGATGGGCAGACAATCCAAGACAGAAGTGAAATCGTCGATTAATCGCTATTTCTTCCAGATATTTACCCTGTAGGTAAATTGTATTTGGTAGGTACAGCATGGGTTATGCAATCCGAGTACATATTACGAAAATACCATGTAAGTAATTTAAATCTGAACAAAACTGCAACTTCATTGGAACTTTATCGTTGCGTTATGAAATTATGTGAGTTAGCTCCAAGGCACCGAAGAAGAAGAAGAATAGAATCACATCACAGTGTAAGAATAAAAGAATGTGACATATAGTCAAATACTCAAATGTGCCAGTTTCAGACATTGTTAACTCTCATGTTTTTACTTTAATGAAAGAGTTCAAATAATAGTAAAATCATGAAAGTTAACAGTGTCTGAAACTCAGAATAGTAGTGACAGCAATACTTTTGAGCACAACTCAAAAATAAGTATTATTTGAATATTCGGTGTATACTGAATTCAAACAATCAACCTGTATTGGTCCACTGCTGGACATAAGTCTCTACAAATTTACGCCACAACATCTGAGCACCTAGACAAATGGCATTCTATTCAATTATATATACGCTTATCGAATAGAATGAGTCGTTGCGCGCGCACATAGAATGCCATTTGTCTAGTCGCACTGGTCCTCTCCCTTCCACCTTAATTACTAGTCCGCTACCTCCGCGACCTATGTCCGCTACTACAATTGCAGTCGCTGATGAAGGTCGGATCTAGTCAAGAAAACACGTCAGGGTCATTGATGTCCACAATGGTCTCCAGGACATGGTGATATGCCCCCCCCCCCTTTTTTGTGAGAGGGACGTATCACCTTGCCTACCACATAATCAAATAAGTGTGATCACAATTCCAAAATAAGATTTATGAGATAAAAATGCTTAAGAAATAACAATTCCCTTTAAATAAAGTTACTCACAAACTGAAATAGTCAGAAAAGTTGAATACTATTTTGAAACTAACAAATGCGAGCAAAGAAAACCCTTTTGAAGTTACTTCAAAGCCGAAAAACTAAATCAACATTCGCAGCCATTTATTTTCTCTACATATGTACAACGACGAATCTGCGAGTAATATAGCATAGATACCTACTTTTGTACTATTGTCATAATATAATACTTTATTGCTATTTCTACAGTACAGCATGAATGTTCCAGCTATGTTGTGAAATTAGTATTTTCTTTTTCTAACGAAAGTAAGTTTTAGATAAAAACCGGGCAAGAGCATGTCGGACCTTGCTCAGTGTAGGGTTCCGCAGCCTTGAATAATTGCATCAGCAGAAGCACGTATGTCATTGGCACTTACGCCCATTTCGTTCATTCAATAAGTAGGCTTTGAGTAAAATGCCTGTGACATACGACTATATTCAAGCCGACGGCCTCTACGAACAATCTTCTCCTTGACCATTTCTCACACTCTCACTCTCAATCTGTCTTGGACAGCGCGGATGACATCGTAGAACGAGCGAATCTGGTCTGTCCAGTGCGTTGGGATCCTCCCTCTAGGCATCTTTCCGCTCATCTTGCTCGTCACCATTAGCTTCCTTAAATTGTCGCCTTTCTTTCCGGCAATGTGGCCAAAGAACTTGAGACTCTGCTGAGCCTCATAGATGACTTGAGATCGGCCTGAATAGATTAGTTGGTTTGGTGTTCTGTCTATTAAATTGCGAGCATCTTTTTCCAGCACTACTTTTTGAATGCGTCAATGCGCTGGCAGTCAGCTTTCGTGAGGGTCTAAGTCTCTGCGGCGTAAGAGTATGTTTATTACGACGTTCATATAACTATGTATATCTACTAATGACGTAGCTGCTCAGCGGCCGAGAGAAACAGTTTCATGTCCGTAGAATTAATTGATGGATCCTATGCTCCTAATTATATTATTGATGAATGACATTTACTGACCCATATAAACCGCTTATAAGGGTTCAGCAAACTTAGTGGCATTTACAGATGATTGGATTTTACAAAACGGGTAGTCTAAGTATTCGCTTTAATTTTACTCATTGATGATTTGGACGAAAGCCAGATAATTTAAAAAAAGTTCAGAGTAGTTGATCTTGGGGAAGAAAGAGGACACGGTAGAGAATTAACCCGATGAACTGATGTGGTGAAGGTGTTCTACGGAGAGAACGTTCAAACGTCTGTCTCGATGAAGCAAAACCGTTAAGAATCTCTGGTGAACAAAGCGCAGGAAAATCCTTTTATTTATGTTTAGGAATTTATTGAAATCTATTTATCCTCGATCTAACAACAACATTTATGTTGTACAAACATCGCAGACAGAAAAATGTCTCGAACAAGACTCGGAATTAATTCCCTGTATATTGAATGAGCGTAATTTTTCCAGAGGGACCTAAATCAGGCAGTGGTCGATGAGGATTATCCAATGAGATACGGTCGCTCGGTCGCGATATATTCGACCTGATTTTTCGTGTATTTGACCGAAATAAATACAAATGTTCGTTTTGTTGTGAAATAGGTTTAAAAGATACCAAACTGTAAATTTGATTGACACATTTTTAGAAATAAAAGCACATGAAAAGTTACAATCTTAATGGTATTACAAATGCGAAAGTTATTGAGGTTTTTTTTTCACTTTAACGTAAAAGTACCGACTGGTTTTAATGAAACTTTACACTATTGTTGTTTATACTTCAGAATAGCATATGGACTATATAACAGAACCATGCAGAAAAGACAAAATATTATACTATACGACATATTATTCTAAGTTAGTATTTAAGTATTTACCATAATTATATTGTTTGATGTTGAGCATGGGTTCTAACGTGGACAGCTGACTGGTTGTCAGGCAAAAAAAATTCTTCATCATTCCTCATATTTTCTTTTTTATGCCAAGTAAAACACGATACCTACTAGCAATCTTTAGGAATATAGTAAATCGTTCCATAGATTGATGATAAATACCATTAAATACATGTTTTTTTTACGATTTTCGACATGGGAATAAATATTCCCATGTCAAAAATCGTTAAAAAACATGCTTATGATGTCACATATAGCAGAATGAAACAGCAAAGAAATCATTTTCATTTGTCATTCCTTCATCGCACTAAATCCAAAAACCATCAATCAGTTGCCTGGTTTCCATAGTACAAGCTCTGCTTAGTTTGGGATCAGATAGCGTTCTGTGAGTTGTCTCAAGATATTTTTATTATTATTATATTGTTATCAAAACTATTTAAAAGGGTGACATGAAATATACCTATTTATATATAAACCGTGATGCCTGTTATGATCATAAATCATAAGCATAATTTTGAAGCATCAGGCTCCACCAGCCATCAGTGGCTCAACACTGGAATCAACTTTACGGCAAATGGCAATCGATCACACGAACGTGGACATCTCGAGTAAGGCTAAGTCCGCCAACCGTTCCAATCATTCCGACCACACAAATGCCACAGTATCAGTATCACTGACCATTTAACCACACTAAAATTTTGCTCTCGCAACTATAAAAATAGCGACGACTATCGGTAGACGTGTTGTCGCTATAATCGCTCGATTAAGACTGCCGAATTAGACTCTGCAGTCGCTGGCCCACTACCGGCACTTCAAATGTAAACATCAAACTAAAATCACGCCATCTTGCGGCAGCCATGTTTAAATGAGTCAATAGACTTGCTTTTAATCAAAACAGATACTAGGTCAACTAGGTTTTAATAATTCTTCGACATATATTATCCAGTCACTATATTATTTTTGAAATCTTTAAAATACAATTTTAAGTTGCTTTTAAGTTGCCTCTGATATTCATACTTTTCTTACATATAGAGGAAAACTTTCGTATGATATATCACCCAGAATTTTGCATTCAACATAAATTATATTCATGTAATACGAGTAGATATTATGTAGGTAATGTATGAATATCCAGCTCTGACCCGAAAAGAATGTTTGACGTAAGTATTTTCGCTATTATATCCCAAAAGGTTATGGTTTTAATGTATCTCCTCTCCTTTCCTAAATTATTGGCAATGTTTGTGTTGAGAATTTTAACAGCTACAAAAACTAGTATCGTGTTGTTTGTAGAACTCTTGTTGCTAACTACTGGAAATAACAATTTGTCACCAACTAGCTTTAACTACAGATAACTGCCACAAAAAAAATAATGTCCATAATTTATTTTTTGTGGCAGTTTATTAGGCCAAACAAAATTATATTTCATCATGAATCTCCATCAATGGGAATCATAGGAACGTTATCTCCCGCTATCCTCATTAGTCATTTTATAGAATTACTATCTGTAAATAACATAACGACTAAAAATTACTAAAATCTATTAGCTATACTAATTTTATGAAGCTAAAGAGTTTGTTTGTTTGTTTGTTTGAAAGCGGTAATCTCAGGAACTACTAGTCCGAATTGAAAAAATCTTTTACTCTTGGATAACCCATTTATCGAGGAAGGTTAAAGGCTATATAACATCACGCTACGACCAATAAGTGCGGAGCAGCAATGAGAAATGTTGCAGAAACGGGGAAAATTTACGCAAACGAAGTTGCGCGGGACAGCTGGTTAGATATTTATATATCTAAATACCTTTATAGTAAGAAAACGGTAGATCTTGACAATTGTTATTATTAACAATTGTCAAGATCTACCGATTTCTTAAAACAATATAACTTATGACTGTTATTGACGTGCTTACAGTCGTTTGACACTTACTTAAATCTATCCTTTTTCAAATTTTGTCTTATTAAATGACTTTGAGTGCTGCAGTAATGGTGATAAGATTAATTACGTCATAAACTATTCAATGAATAAACAGATCAGTCATTACAAAAAATGCCTAATGAACTTATTGGTATCAAAACTTACTGGAACAGTTTGCTCAATATCTTCATGGATTATACCAATGGGGATAGTAGAATGCACGGAAAATTACTAATCTAAAACAACAAAGATGTACAGGCTATGCCATACCAAATGTAAAAGTCGCATACGGATTACTGTACCCGAAGAACCGTTGACATATGCAATTTGTCAGCACAATCGATATATCGGCTGCGGCGTCGAAAACGTGCCCATATTTATGGCTCTCCGATGAATTCAATCTACTGTATTGGTTCCAGTCTAGATTGGGCTGTATCGCTTTAGGTGTAGATTATGTATGTGATACGATGTTTTGATAGTCATATGGATTTTCTCAGATGTCAAAAAGAATTCTTAGAATATTGCTATTTTCTCAAAGTACCTACATTTTCGAATGTTATTTTCTTTATCTTTGCTATCCTTATACTTGCATACGTTTTTACTCTAAGGCTTTCTAAATTACTGTTGAAAATGGCCCATATACATAGTTTTTAGATAAGAGTACAGTTTTCATAATAATTTCATTAAAGATTAGTAAATGTGGACTACAAGGTATCTAAGTTAATGGTATTTGTAAAAAAAAAATACTTTACTGATGCATTAGCCATAGGTTAAGTGACAGTTATAACTGAAAAACTAACACCTTATTTATCGAAATCGAATGAGTAAATCATAAAGCATAACCTAACCCTTAGTAAAACATTATTCAAGTCTTCACCGTAGTCAGGTAAAAAAAAACAAAAGCAAGTGACAATTTAAAGATTGGACTCGGTTGAATAAAACTACTACATTTTAATAAAAAATAAATGTTAGTGGAGTTACGCGACGAGTTAGGAAGCGTGTTAATAATCGCAGATCAATAAAGCTTTACGTTCGTCAACCCTGATTTCCAAGTATCACTAAATAACTTCCTGGAAAAGCGTTTGGAAAAATATCTACGTGCCTATAAATAATAAATCTATATCAAGGGAAATATGTTCTACCACCGATGAAAATAGATAAAAATAGAATCGGTATCTCCAATGGTAAATATTACTTTGAAACTTAATATAAACTATTATATATAAAGCTGAAGAGTTTGTTTTGTTGAACGCAATAATCTCTGGAAATACTGATTTAAGTTAAAAAAAAACTGTTGGATAACCAAATGGGATAAGGAAAGAAAATAGGCTATATAACATTATGCTACAGCTAGTAGGAGCAGAGCAGCAACGAAAAATGTTGCAAAATTGGCGAAAATTCACACATACGAAGTTGTCATCTAGTATTTGTGTTTAGAACATTCGCGTAACTTGACAAACTAAGAACAAAGGGAAAAATCCAAAGAAAAAAAGCTCTTTTTATTAGAACCTACTATGTTTAAATACAAAAAAATTAAGTGACTGAAGTAATACCGCGCCTCTGGGCAAAGACATCAAAAAAAGTTTTAGTTTAAATCTCAAATGACGTATCGATATAATATAAGTACTTGAAAATAACTACTGATTGAGTACTAAACGTCACCTAAAATTTCAATAATAGCGACATTACTGCTCTAGAATCTAAAACCGAATTAACACTGTCACGACAGATTTCTTAAAAATAACGGTTAAACACCTACGATTTTCAAGTGAAATCAAGTTGGATTTGTCAAATTAGAATTATGATTATAGGTAAAGTGTTAATTTTCTTTAAGAAAATGAAATGTGCATTACTGAAACGTTCATAGTTTCAGAGTCAGACGCCTCGATTTAAACCACGAAGCTCACTTTGTCCTACATTCTCTAAGACTTTTAGTGTATTATATAAAATACCTACGTTGAGTTTGTATATAATATTCCCTCGACACAGGGTCTACTAGAAGTTGGTACTATGAGCAACTTTTCTTAGAACTTGGTATCACTTACATAACAAAGTGTATTGTGTTATAAAGTACCTTTGTTATTATAGGTAAAGCAAATTATTTACTTCATTTTCTTATTTCCAAAGGTAAGATTTCACCAACACCAACGAAATACCAAGAAATAGGTATGGAAATGTCTGTAGCAAACAACTTTTCCTATAGACATTATTTGAGATTAATGTACCGCGATCGTCACAAAAATTAACTGTTTTCAAATTCTTTTGTGTGAGACGATAACAAAGTTCGTTTTATTACGAGGAGTTGAGGCTTTGAAGTAAGAGGAGACGTCAGCGGTTTGAGTTTCGTTGATGGTTTTATCTTGATCAGTAGGTATTCAAAACTTAGTGGGAATTATTAAAGCAATTTTCACACTGCACAAACCAAATGCAGGAAATAAATCAACGAGTAATATAATGTTAGGTACTGATTTGTAGATTATCAAGCAAAACTGAGGAATTTCAATTTTGAATGTTTACTTGGCCGGAAATAGCGAGACTGCGAGAGAGTGAGTAAACTAGGCTTGGAGTTTCTTAAAGCGATAACTTTCACAATGAGGTCATCTGACAAGGAACCAAAATTACCGATCTTAAAGTGACAACATATTTGCCATATCTGCCGAAGGACTAATGGCCGCTAGAGCAAACGAGTCCTAAAGTGGAGACCGCGACTTGGGTAATTTAAGGTAGGAGACGACAAACTGAGCAGAGCTTGTATTATGGATACTAGACAACCCATAAACATACTTATATATTTCTAAATACATACATATTATACATAAATAACATCTAGACACAGAATAAACCATCGTGCTCATCACACAAAGTTTTATCCTGGGTGGGGATCGAACAGCCAGATACACTCCCACCGCGGCACAGAGGCAGTCATCAGTATATGACTGGTCTATTAACAGTAAAAATATAGCAAGTTGAAATCTTGGTCAAAACCGCCACAGGCCGAGTGATAGAAAATGTACTCCAAAAAAGTTTCAAGTTTTAAGGCCCAACGAAACGGTTTACCTCAGTAACCGCACTTTCTTTAATTCCACTAAGACTTCAGTGACTGAGACTAATGGCTAGCAATAATCATTTGGCGTTAAATGCTCGCTTACCGTAACTATCTTTTGGTTTTCGAAGTTCAAGAACTTGGCTGTTAGCATTATCGTAATTATTGAGACAAGAGCCTACAATGGTTGAGGTTTTGGGTTCCAAAGAGGCAGAGATTGAATGGGCTGGCAAGTCGTTTGAAATAATTTTACGAGTTTCTTCCTCCTACCAATTTAAAAAAATCGTAAAAGGTGTTGGAATATATTTATTGCGTTTTATAACTTTTGCTTCCGGTTGTTTGTTAGAATGAATAAATGAGGCTGTCCACAATTTGACGTATTTAAGAATTTATGGCTATCAAAACAAGTACTCAAAAAAGTAATGATTTGATGACCCTCAGTCATGACGCCATAACTATGTATTACGTACAAAATGTACAGAACGTATCGTTATATAATTTCTTAAGAAGATACTGATTTCATGACGACGATGACGTTTCGACCGTATTGCAACGGTCGTGGTCACGGGTAGACCACGTGACCACGACCGTTGCAATACGGTCGAAACGTCGGGCAATAAACAAAGGTATTTAGCCCCAAAATAAATTATTTACGCAATTAAGACCCGTAGCATACAAAATTCTTTAATATGTACCGATTACGTTTGAAGGTTATTTCGCCTATTATAGTTCTGATCCAAATCTAAAAACAGTATTGATGGTGTCAGGCTATTAGTTGTAATACGAATATTCGTTAATTAAATTCATTTCATTAACTTGTTTAGTGGCTCATGGTTTTGGGCAGGTAAAAAAGATATCATTTATTGGGACCTTTTTCTTGTAATTCTAGCCTGTGTAATTTCGTCCACAGCTGATAGTCATAGTCGTGTAAATAAATAAACATTTTACTTATTTTTTTCTTTGTGACCCAAAGTATACGTAATTATCTAGGTAAAAGCCATCCATTATCTATTCAGCATAATATAAATTCATTTTGCTTCAAATAAAAAAAAATGTATTAATGTGCTCCAGAATTGGATTATTTTCCACCTGCCTTGACGGTAAACAATAACAGCCTTGTATCACAGATTACTTACGTACAGATGGAGACCTTCATACAAAACGCTTTTGACGCACGCACTCATAGATATCGTCACAGACGCAGGGAAATGGAACGAAAACGACCAGAGACAGAGCGAGTGCCACGTTCACTCGGAACGGTTGTTCGTTCGTGCGCGCGTGTGAGTGTAGGTATAATAGTCGTGGAACATACATGAGCGTTCCTTCTATACTCTCTTTATTTTGTGCTTGTATCGTCAATTAGATTTTAAAGAAGAAACTATTAAGATAAGATAAAGATAAGATAAAATTTTATTTGTGTAAACATGTGTGTACATACAATTAAGCATGAAGGATGTTACAATGTTAGTTATGTTCTTACATGTTTGTCATATACAATGGCCTGCAAATTTTATTAAGGAATATAATCAAAAAAACTATAGAATTCATTAAAATGTCACATTTACCCTCAAAATGGTCAATAAAGACTATTAAATAAAAAACAATAGAATAAAATTAAAATGTCACGTTAAGACAAAACCCACTCTACAAGCTCTCTCTCAACTATCTACCAAACTATAAAATTAGATGTCTGAAATATAATATAGCCCAACTAATATTTGAGACTAGCCACTCTATAGCGATTAAATCTAAAGACACCTCCCAGTGTCTCTTCTCCTTCCAGTCATGATATAGACTAGCCAAAGCCAAGCACGCAGGACACTGATTGAATCAGGTGTCACATGGCGGGAATCCATCTTAAGTCCCACCACCCACCCTCGATCTGTGAATCACCACGATTGAAGTAGTAAGGAAATGTCCTTATATAACAATCGAAATGAGATTGACAGACCGCACTCAATACGAGATACCTTCAAACCTAACAGTTACTATCCAGTGAAGTCACAATATTTTAGACAAACATTGTACGTTGCACGTTTTACTTCCTAAAAGCCAATTTCCCTGAAACAAACAGAACTGTTTTCCTATCGTTACTCGTACCATCAACATTGATCTGTTTTCTCATTGGCCAACTTCAGGACGCCGCTAAATGAGTTCACGCATTCAATTCGAGACTTTGGAGAGTGAATTTGTTGTCGCTTAGTTCTGTACGGTTGAACATTTTGCTACATTATTATTTGGCGGAGTAATGAATTTGTTTGCCTTTCACAATCATTAAATATTAAATCAATAATTCTTTTATAAGAATCATATGCAGTGTGCGATACAATCAATTATATATAAATTGTAGTTTTTGTTGTTCTGTGTTAAAGCATTCGCCAATACTCTCCAATCTTCTCTCTTCCATGCCAATCTAGTCTTAGGTCTTTCTAGCTAAAAAATATATCTCATAAGGTTTTTATCTTTCTAGCTGTTTTTATAATGAAGTGAAAACTGTAGTGTCAAGCTTTGTCATGATCAAAAGCAGCAAAACTAAGAAGAATACTAGAAACTTATGATAGGTTTGCCTAAAATATACTCATTACACCATGAGGTATATAAATTTTAGTGAGAGTACGGTAAAAGTACATCAACAACAAAATGTACTTAGTTTGAATTTCAGTTTTAAACAAAAAAGTGTGCCAAGATTTTAAATTTGTGGGCCATCAAAACAAAGTTAACACTATTTAACTGCTAAATGCTACAGCAAAAATTATGAGCTTACGACACGTTATGATTATTTCAAAAATAACAAATATCACATGTTGAAAGAGTTAATTCGAAACTAAAGTTTTATTATTGGTTTTGGATCCCTGCCTAAATACGTTCATTCACGTGGTCCTTTTCCATTTACCTTACAGTCTATCTTCAACTTCTCAGGATTAAAAACAACTATAAACCACAATGTACTATCTTAAATTGCTTTTTTTAAATATTAGTAGCTCTTAAATCACAGTTATTACTTCTTTAATTTCTTGATGTTTCATTTTAAGAGGTGTAAAATAATTCACTTACAATACCCAAATGGGCACACCGAAAAATAAATCATAATGTAATAAGAAATTTTGAATTAAAACGTGTAAATGTGGATTGTTGATGGCTTACAATTCTAAAATATGATACGGACAAATTTTGAAATATACCAATGCCCATTACTTTAAGTTTTCTAAACGTTGTTTTATATTTTATGACCAATTACCATTACTTTTTAATCAGATCGATCACTTTTTTATGTTATCAAAAGTACTAAGGAGAATACCAATATCCTAACTGAGAGCTAGATCCGATTAAATACATTAATAACACAAGATTGAACTCAATGGATTGACAACATTGTGTTTTTGCCCTCACTCGCTCATCTCGCTTTCACTCAGGTTTCTAGTATCTATAAGTTAAAAAATCTCATCTGATCGTAGCCTTTAAAGTGTTAACGTATATCTTAATTTTTCCATTTAGCATTCTTAAAAAAAAACGGGAAAAAACAATGCACAACATTTATTTTCCTCTTCCTTTGTTTTAACTTAAAATAATGTTAATTCATCTCTTGGCTCCCATTAATGCAACAGTCACGGTCTAATACTTCGCCTTGAGCATGCTTTTAATTTTTCTGCGCAACATTTTCCTTTTTTTTCTTTGATAATTATACAAGTTTTTAATTTCTCGGATTAAGAAATTACGTTCTGTTTTTGTTTATTGATGTTGAAATAAACAGCGTTGTTTTGATTTAGATAAAACATGATCATGGTATATTAAATTACCATTAATGTTAATATTAAACTTCAATTTGTTTTGTTTTGTAATGGTTCTCGTTTTAGAGGTACCTACATTTAGGTAAAAAAAGAGATAATACAATCGTTTTATTAAATAATCGTAATCGGCATTCCCCAAAGGGAATGGCGATTAAGATTTGTTCTCTTGTACTGTACATGTATAGTATATTTTTAGTTTTTCATTTAACTTACCAATCCATGATCTTTACCTAATGGATTGGTAAATTAATGTAAGAGAACGTAATGAATAGGCAAATTTCTTATTGATAAATTAGTGCAGTAGGGTACAAGCCCTGTATCGCGGGAGACTTTACAAACATACAATTCACGGACACAAAGAACCTACACCCAGACTTGGAACAACAGTTTGTGGATCACACAAAGTGGTGTCCCGTATGGGAATGGAACCCACGACCTCTTGCGTAGCAGTCGGATACACTCCCACCGCGCCTCAGAGGCAGTCGATTGCATTTTTGAAAGATAGAAAAATTTGAAGTCCAGACCAGGAATTGAACCCGAGACTTCCGTAGTCAAACCGGGGCCAGAAGCGAACCACCTATCTGGACCTAGACCTTAAATTTTTCTATCCCTTGATACTCGCGAGTTGGGCATCTTATTTTTTTCAACATTTTTAATTTTGTATAATAATATTAATGGCTGTATTGTATGTTGCAAGGCTTGTATTTTTGCTAGGTGCTACCGGCTTGCAGAAAATTTAGGAAGAACCTTGTCATTGACACAGAGTGTCAGTAAATAAAACAATTCCCTTTTTGACTGGTATTAGGTGTTGTTTAATGCAATATAGGTACACAGAATTACATATTAATGGGTACCAATCTCAAGCGGATATATAGGGTCGTGTTATTAGATGGTTCGCGTGATGATATTATTACCATTCCATTTCTGCTATTAGCTCAGTAATGAGACATTAAAAACTAACCTTAAGTTTTTCTATCGCTGGTGGTTAACGAAAAAATGGGAATGTATTACCTCATAAGCTTGCCTACTGCTAGCTTGAGTGATGGCAGCCTTTCTGGAGTTATATTTGTCTTTAACTGCTCTACGCTTGACCTCCTGCGGAAAGGCAGCCTCCAACGACAGCGTTAACTAGACTTCATGCAATGTATATCATGACAGCGACAGATGGTTAAGCAAATGTATCCACAGATCGATACCAAATTGGATCGATGTTTCATGTGATGAATCAAATGATCATCAAAAGCGAGTAGAGAGAAAATAATAAGATACAATAATAAAAAAGAAAAGAAAAGAAAACCCATCTGAAACAAAACAAGCTTTGTTTAGAAGATAAACCAATACTACCAATACAGCTGCGTGTCGAATAAAATAAGTCCCAAATCCCACCAACAAATTAAATAAGGAATCTCTGAAACGAAAACAACATGTGAGGTTACACTGACAATGGTTTTAGAAATAACAATTTCCGAAATATTACAATTCCATTATCACAACTCACCTCACGAGCAGAACAAGATTAAATTATTTTAACATCACATAAGATGTATAAAATTTAGTTCGATTACATCAAACTTTTACTTTGGGATCGTACATCTCATAAAGTGTTCGAAGACAACCAACGACAATGACCTCTTCATTGACCCAATGACAATCTACGTTCCGATACAACAATATTGGCATAGAAACTTTACAAGATAATATTTAAATATTTATTCAAACATTTATCATAATATTATTTTTGGATTAGTAATAAATATTTAAATAATATTTCAGATTTATTATGTATAGATGCTTTCTATAAATATAGAAAAGAATTCAAATCGATTATTGATTTGACAAGATACAATACTAATAAGTTTAAAGGATTTATGCTAGATGGCGTACTCCAATTAGTCGAGAAGGTTGGGGATAGATGTCGCGTGAAGCGTCAATAAAAATGATCTCAAAGCATCACTTTTAAATAAGACTTGAAATGCAACGTTACAATGTACTACTAAAAAACTATATTTGTATGTCCTATGACAAATCATGGCGCATGATTAGTTATTTAAGACCTATGAATTGTTTTACAAATAAAATTTTGATTGATTGATTGAAAACCACCCATGTTTTACAAATAAAATGTTAATTGATCGAGAACACCAATTTAAGAATACATTTTTTAATTAAAAAAAGCAATTTTAATCATGAAATAAATTGTACTTCACAGCTTGACCACTGATCCCCAAAAAGTAAAGATAATAGATCATAGAAATTACTTTTCAATAGGTACCACAAAAAAGCAATTGCCCCTGCCAGCACATAATTTACTTATTCAAAGCATTCTTCAACAGCTGAAAGAGGGTAAATAACGAATGTCCTACAAAAAGGCGGGCCATAAAAGGGACAGATTAATGAGCCGAATGGCCAGTCATTAAGTTCAGTTAACAGGATTCACAGTGTCACAGACTGGAGTGTGTTTGTGACGGAATAAATTTTCTTTGCCCGCTAAATTTGTGACATACTGATTAATAAAGTTGCCAGCTTTTTTATTATTGAAAAAATATTCAGAGATTGAAAAAAGATTACAATCCATTACATCAGTTTCTTTTATAAAAAAAAAGCCCTTAACTGCGGGAACACTTTTCTATATCTTTTGACCACCCAGTCAGATTATTTTTGTTGCAGATGTCTGCAACAAAAACAACACAAGTTCCCTTTCGGATTACCAGGGCATACAAATCCGCCACAAATCATAAAATCCCAGAATCAAAGTGCATCATCTCTCAGTAAACGGTCTATATGCAAGGGTTCAATTTTGACCCCTTGCATGCCTTGATGTTTAATATTTTCAACCACAATTCCTAGTAATTTTATAAATCCAAAAGTTAATTAGGATGTGTTTGTTGCTCTTTCATGAAAAACTCCTAAACGGATTTTAATGAAACTTTACAGCAAAGTAGTTCATGAGTATATGTCAGAATAGCACATCCATACTAATATTATAAATGTGAAAGTTACTCTGCCTGTTTGTCTATCTGTCTATTACCTTTTCACGGTTAATCCACAGAGCTGATTTAGATAAAATTTGGTACGGTAATAGTTTGATTACTGGGAAAGGACATAGGATAGTTTTTTACGCCATAACTGACATCCATGCGGGTGAAGCGCGAAAGCTAGAAGGCTATACAAATCAAACATAAAGCGGACAGGTACCCACTTTTTATAAAATTTTAACCGTTGGTGTTTGCTGAACTGTTTGTTCGAGAATCACGTCAATCTTATCAAAGATATCTTAATCCTTAGAGATTGCCAACTTCCTTGAGGGATCCCGTCTATTGTGACTGTCAGAATATAGAAAGATGTATTAAGCCGAATAACTGTTGCAAGTGAATTGCGGTTCGACTTAAACAATGATTGGCGTTATGTTACTATGTACCTATTATTATTTATCTGATGTTATTACAAATCATTTAAGATATTGAGAAATTCGAATTGATTGGTCGGAATTGAGAGATTAAATTGGAAATTTTAAAACTATTTTATCTTTTGTAAATACTTTAGTTAAAGCATTTTACTTTATAAACATACGAGTTTTGCATTTTTTTTTTTTTTTTTTTTTTTTTATAAAAAGACAACTCCCGCAGTAGGGTACAAGCCCTGTGTCACGGGGGACTTTACAAACATACAAGTCACGGACACAAATTACACCCAGACTCGGAACAACAATTTGTGGATCACACAAAGTGGTGTCCCGTGTGGGAATCGAACCCACGACCTCTTGCGTAGCAGTCGGACACACTCCCACCGCGCCACAGAGGCAGTCTTTTATTGAAGTATACCTTTTTAATTTACTCAAAAAAGGAAAGGAAATACACGCATAACAAAAACTATCAAATTTTCAAACAATTAATGCTTTTTGGCGTGTTTGGTTTCGTTTGCTATTCGTCCGGCTCACGTTTCGTTCCGTACGTCAAGGCATACCTACCTACAATATCACATATCGAAAGCCATTACGATTAGGCTAACTATTGGTCTATCTTAAATGTAAGTACCAATAAGTACTTTATCATTGTTGTCTACGAATCACTGAATCTGCCAAATAATGATTTTTCTATCTGTAAGGTAAAAGTTTATTAATAGATTTTTTAACAGACTCTAAGTATACCCGGACTCGAAACAACACTTATGGATGACTCAAAATAGTGTCTTGCGTAAGAATCAAACCCATAACCTTTTGCGCACAAGTCTTACATACTTTTTTACTACTGGACCACTTAGACAGGTTGCAACGCTACAGCCGCACTACCTTCACGTGGCGCTCTGCATCAAATTTGAAGGCGCCCTCACCTACAAATTCAACTTTCAGAGCCATTTAATTGTTTATCAGTTTAATTTAATCAGTGAGTGTCACTTTCTCCCATACTACAGCCTTACTTGAAAGGTTTTCAAAACAAAATGTTAATTAAAAACGAGAAGGCTCTTGGAACTTATTTACTATATTTTGTGAAATTGCGGTGATGTCTTCTTTTGGTATCTATGTTTTGTATTTCTACTTTATTGTTCTGATTGGATTGTTTTGAAAATGTATACTCACGTTAATAATTATATTTTCAATTTCATTTTGATTTGATTGACTTCCCTTTAGGTACGAGATTGTGAATTAATTTTGGACCTGAAATTTTGACACCTACGTTTTATTTTTGGTAAGGAATAAGTGTAAAAGTTTATGGCAACTTAATTGGGAGCCATTTTTAAATTTAAGGAATGAAAGTCTTAAATTCAGTCGATATAGAAAATGTTATGCCGACAACAATGGGTCATAATGCTAATGGTTGAGTATTTCCCACTTGTGTTAAATGTGATTTGTTGAACAAATCTTGTACAACAGACCCAAAACCTTCGTTAAATCAACAGCTTGACAAACCAATTACATCATAAAAATCTTTTAATCCATGATTTCAGAAGAAATACGCAGTTAATATCGTAAAAGAAGAAAAACTGAAAGGTTCCTTATAAGAACGCTTAAGGCAAGTTTATCGGAAAATACTATGGCTCTTCGAATAAAAGCCTCTTCAAAGCGGTTACAGAAAGTCAATTATTTTCTATCGTGTGTTATATTGAATTGGGGTATTTATCTCAAAATTGTTGGAGACATTATGAACAATTTCTGCGCATAATTTTATCTCTTTGATATTTAGAGTTTTCTCTGTATTGTATACTAGTCGACTCTTGCAATTTTCCCAGTTTTTGCAATTCGCACAAAAATAATATAATCGCAATTATAAAAAGAAAAACTTAACGACCTATTCTCATACCTACCAAATAAACAAAAAAACAACAGTCGAGCCGTTCCGGAGGAGTTCGACCACAAACATCGTGACACGAGATTTTTAATATTATATTAATTTTAATATCCGTATACTTACATTTTTTGATATTGTTACTATTTTATTATTCAATCTGATCTAAACCGCTGAACGGATTTCGTTAAAATAGACAAACAGAAATTCTTGTTAAAATAAAGAGCTCTCCCTGCGATTTCAAATCCCAGGTGCATATACCATTTTCCAAGTAATAACGAGTACAATATTTTTTTCATTTCTGTCAAAGGTTCACTTTTGTTGAATGAGAAAAAATCCACAAAAAAATCTTACCTAGGTTCATACTGAAGTTTTTATTTATTCATTTTTAATCCAGATTAATCAATAGTGAGCGTTTTTGTGACGAATAAAACTGAGAATGGTTATAAACATAGTATGTATGTATGACGCGATACGACGCGATGTGTGCAGGAACGCATAATTTTGTATCTCACCGTACGACTTAAGGCCGTACCCTGACCAAATAACTTTGAGCATTCGTTCCCTCTTCGCCGCACCGTAGTGAATCCGCTCAGTTTTTGGAAAAAAATCTTCATAAAATAAAATATTGGTCGTTTGAAAAAAAACTTTCTAGCATAATGTTTTTTATTCAATTGCCTATCCATTAGTGTAAGTAGCAAATCAAAGAAAAGGGTACTTTACGAGGAGATATATTTTATCAATAATTATTTATTTCTCATTTCTATGGTTTCGTTGTGAGGAGATTAAATAAACATTATACTCCATTAACAAAAACAAAATCTACCATTTTGGAGTCAAAATTATGTAGAAATTTAATGTATTTTTATTAGTTGATATTTCTTTTTGGATAAACGGCAGATAGCTCCACAAAATTGCACAAAAAACGGCTAGCGCTGGGTTTTGCATGGGGAAGCGCCTTAAGCATAAGCAGCAAGTAAGTATTAAAGTGTTGGTGTGTTCGTTGCGTCCGTCGTTTTTACCGCGACGCGTAGCAGTTATTTTTGGGAGGATAAAAGAATTTTAAAATGTAATATTTAACTTGAATATTTTATTCGGTAACTAGTGGTCCCCGAGCCCGGTACAAATTTTGTCACTCATTTTCCCTCGGGTGATAACTTGTAAAATGCTTCAGAGAGTTGTAACATGAAGCTCCGTGATCGTCAGCAGAAATTCAGTGGGTGGATTAAGCAGTGGCCTCCAAGGCACATTACGCAAAAAAAAGTCTATCAAATTATAGCTTGCCCAATATATTGAAGAAAAAATAAAATCATCTGACTTTAAAGTGGTGGTTAATATGTCAGCTCGTCATAGGACTATGTACGAGACGTTTTAATTAAATTAAATTATTGTCAATAAAATTTTCCAAATCGGGAGAAAGATTATCAACTGATGCCCTAAAAGGTGTAGCGCAGGCTCATCTATCGCCTTTTTAAATGTCCAGCTGTCGAGTTTTCCCTCGGCGTATTGCTACTCGTTTTTTTATTATTTTTATATTTACGTAGCCTGGGAAGCTACCACTGCTTAACCCACCCACCGAACCGCAGCTGACGTCCATGGAGCTTCACAATACAACTCTGTAAAGAAATTAACAAATTTTCACCCGAGAGGAACTTGGTCATGACAATCTGTTGCTGGCTGGTGAACTACAGCCTACGTGGATTTCAGTTATCCAATAAGCCTAAGTCATCTCTATAGCGAGTTCATGATATTTGGTCTTTTGGCGTTACAATGTAATTAAATCATTTAAATATTTTATATTACATAATTAGGGAAAAAGAATTGATTGTCCTACTCACAATTTAATGCTTACTTAGCATTAAATTGTGAGTACGACAGTAAATCTGTTGGTAGCAAAAATACATTTTGCAAAAGAAAACATTGTAGTTTATGTATTCCAACGTAGGTAATACATTTTACTACGTTCATTTCAAGGGTAATTAGTTTCATACTGCCAACACACCTGGCGTTGACAACATGTATATTTATTCAAGCTATTTGGATAATATACTACGCATACGTGTGTAATGCCTATTTAGTTTCTAAAAGTACATGCTATTATTTCTGAATGATGTCTTTGTTCGTGTAAATTACATCGTATTTCTAATATACCATGGAACTATGTAGGAAAATTATGACTCTAATTTATTGATGTGAAAATTTCGGTTTTTTTAACCAAATACCATAATCATTTTGGTACCCTGCTCAAAACTTAAGGAATCCAAATGTGGTACGCCACGAACATCTTAATTTGCCAAGTGCAGTGCAGTTCAATTTTATTTTGGAAGCTGACGCATGTTAGTCCATGAACTGCGGTCAAGTGCGAAGAATTGACATATATAGACAACTAGCTTTCGCCCGCGGCTCCGCCCGCGTGGATGTCGGTTATCGCGATAAAAACTATCCTATGTCCTTCCCCGGGACTCAAACTATCTCCATACCAAATTTCATCTAAATCGGTTTAGTTGTTTGAGCGTGAAAGCGTAACAGACAGACAGACAGACTGACAGACAGAGTTACTTTCACATTTATAATATTAGTATGGAAGTATGGATAGGTCACTTGTTAGTTTGGTGACGTTATCAGTGACTCGTCAGTTTTTTGAATTATGGTATAAAATTACCGGGATAGTATATTTTTCGCCTACAATTGAGTTGATTAAACTAGTTATTCATGGTACGGCACCAGTCTGTGGCCTTATTCATAATCGCGCGGTTGGTAAGGCTACATCTTACTCTTACGCTGCCCTTCATACTAATTTTGAACGAAACTATCAAATATTATGTCAGGCAGTTACGATTGACATTATGGTAAGCAGAATTATGTTTTAAAGTGTTTTGCGAATGGTAAGATTTGGGGTTGCTATATGCGCCATCCTGTAGCTTTGATCAACGTGAATAATTGAAATGGTTTTCAGATGATTGATACTTTCGTCAAAGCAATTTGATCAAAGCTGCCTGACACAATATGAGCTGATAGTAGAACAAAATGAATTACGAAATAATGTTGTAAAACATTTACAGCTATAAAACCGTCAAGTAACTTACGAGTATAACACTGGCAGACTTTAGATTATTATCTAAACAGATTAAATTATAATTTTAGGTACTAGGAACAGGGTATCTAAAAAACTAGTATCTAAACAATGTTCAAGAATATTTCGAATTCAATTTGCTATAAATGTTGGTAAACGTTCGCAATATGTACACATTATAAAATTTAAATATACTACTGGCCTTAATTGCGTGAATAATTGCGTGGTAACGGGACTACCCGTGACTACGGCCGTTGCAATACGGTCGAAACGTCGGGCAATAAACAAGGTATGTTAAATCTATATATATAGAAATTGATGTTTGTCTGTATGTCCTCTATGCGTTTCGGAATCATTTATCAGATTGTGATGAAACTTTGGTAGCGTGTTCTGGAGGCATCCACGAGGGTACCTGGCCCAAAAAGCTTTAACGAAGCGTGGCCGGGTTCAGCTAGTTAGTACCTATATATAATCTATACTAATATTATAAAGCGAAAGTGTTTGTTTGTTTAAACGCACTAATCTCAGGAACTACTAGTCCGATTTGAAAAATTCAAAAATCCAACATAATTTTTTTTTTGTTGGATAGCCCATTTATCGAGGAAGGTTATAGGCTATATAACATCGCGCTACGACTAATAGGAGCGGAGCAGCGACGAGAAATGTTGCAAAAACGGGGAAAATTTACGCATACGAAGTTGCGCGGGACAGCTAGTTTTATAATATTTTTAATTAATTTAGAGACTTTTGATCCTTGATTATGGGATCACAGTATGAGACCAATGTCTTCTCCCGATTTTGAGTACAGTGTAATTTTCGCAATAGCTATTTTTTTATTCATATGTTGTTGTAGTTGCTTTACCTTTCTCTTTATTAACTGTATACTTTCAAACTGACTTTTAGGCCACCAGCTTGTCACTGATCGAAGCAAAGTTAAATTACACGAAAATTAAATAACAAGAAGAATTTTCTGTCAATCTGTTGATTTTGTCGAAATCAAGGAAAGGTTACAAACGAAGAACGACAAAGTTCCACAACGCCAGAGTTTTGTTGAGCTCAGTAAATAAAGTGTTAGCAACAGATTCTCGACTCAATGCTTGAGTTCCACATGTTCTGAACTTGCTTTATGCTGTTGCAAACAGATATTGATGTTTTAACGTTTAAGTAAGACGATTTGTTAGTTTTGAAGCGGAATGCAATTACTTTGCATCGAAGGTATAGAGTTTTTTAGATATATTATTTTACTATTTTTGCTAATAACTATATAGCGTAGGCTATATAGTTATTAGCTAAACGAGTTCTTGAGTGGAGACCGCGTCTCGGCAAACGTAGTGTAGGACGCCCTCAGGCCAGGTGGAGTGATGATCTACGCAAAACGGCTGGCAGGAGCTGGATGCGAGAAGCCAAAGATAGAACAAAGTGGTGTGCAATTGGAGAGGCCTATGTCCAGCAGTGGACTGCGATAAGCTGATGATGCTGATGATGATGATGTTTATGGAAAATATTTAGTATATCCAATTATCTTATAATATGTTATTTGTAACAGTCAATTGCATTTAAAATTTACCATAGCAAACTTAGCCCAAATGTAAATGTTAAGGCAATGCTAAATATATACAGAGGTCAGAAGTTTTGTAATCGAATTAGTTTTGATTGTAAAAGATTTATTAAAAGTAATGGTATTGGTAGGTGAGACGCTGAACATCGACCTTTACCCATCTGATAACTGGATGAGATATCATTTTTTATCAAATTTTATCAAATATATAAAATTCTCGTGTCACAGTTTTCGTTGCCATACTCCTCCGAAACGGCTTGACCGATTTTGATGTAATTTTGTGTGCATATTGGGTAGGTCTGAGAATCGGACAACATCTATTTTTCATCCCCCTAAGAGTTTGTTTGTTTGTTTGAACGCGATAATCTCAGGAACTACTGGGCCGCATTGAAAAAATATTGTATTGTTGGATAGCCCATTTATCGAGTAAGGCTATAGGTTATAACATCACGCTACGACCAATAGGAGCGGAGCAGCAATGAAAAATGTTGTAAAAAAAAAGGGAAAATTTACGCAGACGAAGTTGCGCGGGTCAGCTAGCTTATAACATCACGCTACGACCAATAGGAGCGGAGCAGCAATGAAAAATGTTGTAAAAAAAAGGAAGAAAAAAGAAAAAAGGGAAAATTTACGCAGACGAAGTTGCGCGGGTCAGCTAGTTAATTTATAAAAACGCCTATGCTAGCTTTCCTATCGATGTGCGTCCATAGACCATATGTGCTCACGCTCAAGCACATGACCATAATATGGTTTAGTCATTGAGCGTTATCTTATCTATATTAATATCATAAAGCTTGTTGTTTTATTATAAAGTTTCTTTGTTTGTTTAAACGCGATAATCTCAGGAAGTAGTGGTCCGAATTTAAGAAAATATATATTTTTTTTATATTAAAAAATATAAAAAGTATTACTATTGGATAGTCTATTTATCGAGTAAGGCTATTTAACATCACGCTTCTACTAAAAGGAGCGGAGCAGCAACGAAAAATGTTTAAAACGGGGAAAATTTACGCAAACGAAGTTGCGCGAGTCAGCTAGTAGTCTATAGGATAACGCTCAATGATTATTTCGATCAAACGATATAATTCATGCTGCATTTAAATTTATATCCTTTTTTCTTTTATATCAGTAATTAGTTTATTCTACGAACATTAGCACAAAATAATTCACAAAATTGCAACTACGAGTGATTTAAGGTAACCATATATGCGGACATTGCGGGAATGGTGACAAAACAGCACCCTTGGCGATTCTATTTAATTTTATTTTGCGTAACTTCTACCGTAGTGTACTGTGGATATATGTGTTTGAGTTTTATCTGCTGTTAAATGTGTTTATCTGGTGTTTAAACGAATTTCGAATGGGCGTTGTTTATTGAAATGCTTTAGAGTTTTTACGTTTTGGCGAGAGTAAAGTTGCAGTAGCAAAAGTGCCTTCTTCACATTGTTTTGTTGAAGAAGACGATCGAATGTTAGATCGATGAAATTGTTGTGTTATTAGGTATAAGTAATTGCCATCAGTTGGACCAAATCAAATACACTAGATCTGTAACTGTAGATAGAAATAATGTACAAACAAATAGTCGAGTAACAAACTACTAAGAAGTTAGATATGTATCTGATGTTATTAGAAATGAGAAAAAACCAATATAATTCCTAAAAATACATCAAATTAACTGAAATTATGGTTTGACAGTTTGTTCTATCTATCTTCTATACTTATAATAAATCTGTAGAGAGGTCAATTCTGTACATGAAATATATTTCCAAAATAACTATCAGGGGGTGATTAGGGATCGATACTGATGCCAAAAATGCAATCAGTAAAATTTTTGTCTGTCTGTCTGTCTGTCTGTATAACCGTTATGGAAACAAAAACTACTCGACGGATTTTAACGAAACTTGGTACAATTATTTTTCATACTCCTGAGTAGGTTATAGTATACTTTTCATCACGCTACAATCAATAGGAGCAGAGCAGTGAAGGAAAACGGGAGAAGTTACTCCATTTTTTAAGCTTTCGTCGCGTGTGCAACCGTAATGGTTAAAGCTACTCAGAAATCATGTATGACGGAAATGTTCTCCTTAAAATTATATAAAAAATATCCCACGACAGCATATGTCTATCTTTTATGGTTGACTCACAATATCACGTGTAACTCCCGATAGCTTAGTAGTTCGAAGCTTTCTGATTTTATTTGTCTACTCTTACGTTTATAACACTCTCTATCCCTAATTAAAAAAATTAACTTAATTAACTATTCCATAAAAAATACTAATAGAAATCGGTATAGAAACACCAAAGTTATACATGAAATACGCTAATAATAAGCCATCGCGCGTAAATACTGAATCATGCTATCTATCTATATCTATACATATAATAAAATTGTAAATTTCACGTGTCTGTACATGGCCGAACATAGTGAAAAAAAATATTGGGAAATGTTCGAAAAGAGTATTTAAACACATTCCTACATTTTTAGAAATGTCTGTCTGTCTGTCTGTTTGTTTGAACACGCATCACGCAATAACTATTGGACAGATTCGGTTGAAATTTTGTATGTGTAATAATAAATAATAAGTCTTGATTAACATATAGGCTATAATTTATCACGCTATTTCCCATAGGAGCTAAGCAATGACGGATAATGTCTGTAGCTATTTATCGTTATAAAACAATAACTACTTGACGGATCTTCATGAAAATTTGCAGTTTTATTGTAAATACTATAGGTCGTTACTTGCACTATAAATCATTATGCTATCGTCTATGGGGAGTGAGCAGCAACGTATGTTTTGTCGAACCATTATGGTTTTTCACAATTTTTTCCACAATAAGACATTATTTACAATTGTAACCCATGGAAACAATAACTTCACGCTTAAATTATTAGGAGCTAAAAACAACATTTTCAATTTTCTTAAGATCAGCTATTTTAACTGTGTTTGCATCAGCTGAGGTGGTCTATTGGCACAAGTAGCGGTATTAAACGAGCGAGGTCGGAGGATCGACTCCCTAATTGCGAGTCTCTTTTTGTGTTGTGTTAAAATTATTTTTATTCTTTTTTTTAAGTATTTTTCTAAATGTATACTTATTTATACAAGCTTTCATTTTCGACTTTAACATGTTTACTTTGTTTAACAAATTTTCATACTAATAATCACTTCCAATAGGCACCTTTATCATTGTTTTGCATGAATAGTGATTATGTTATAAATGTAGAAATGAAAAACAATATTACATTACAAATAAACAGTAATTACTTGATATTTTCTAGAATTTATAAATGTTAATTGCTTAAAAAAAATGAAAGATTAAGTCCGCGTTACATCAAAATAAAACACGTGGCGCCATCTGTGATTCGATTTCTTCTGAGTGCCAAAATTGCTTACCTACAAATGTTAATAAACTTTCGCGATTTGTACACATTATGAAAATATATGTATTACGGGTCTTGACGCGCGGTTAAATACCTTGCTTACCTACGTTTAATATGCATGATAGTTTAATATAAAATCATCAAGTATAAAAATAAACTTATCCAGTTTTGAAAATAGATGGCGTTTAAATACAAATTAAAAAAAAATCAGGAAAATTGATTTAAAAAAAAAAAACTGAAATTCTTACATAGAGGGATATGAATATATGATGATCTTAATTTGCGACAGGTTGACACACCTTTTTTTAAATTCACCAATGTAGACATTATAAAATAATATTTTATTCTTCTAAAGTGAGTGAAAAAAAATATTGAAATAAGTTTAGAAATAGTATTTAAACACAAAAAAAAAATCTGAGTATATCTTTTAGAAACGTTTGAATGTTGTTTGTTTGTTGAAACACGCATCACAGTACCGCGGGAATGCAATGTTTTAAAACTATTTTGCCCCCGCAAAATAGTTTTAAAACATTGCATTCCCGCGGTACAAACACGGACACAAAGTAGGTGTACTTTAGACTCGGAAAAGATCGCTCGGGCAGGACATAACCTGCGATCATAGGGAATCTGTGAGAGTTTTTTTCCATCATACCGTTATTACCTATGTATAAATTATCTTGAAGGAGCGGCTAGGTACCTCCGATTAAAAGGTCCGATTTAAAAGTGTCGGAGCCGACGTTGGAGTCGGAGCTTTAAAATCAATCGGAATTTTCGACCTATCGGAGTCAGAATCGAAGCTCCTTAACTCAAAATTTCGCACGAGTAATTGGGCGGTTTCGAGCTTCATTTAACTCGAAACCGCCCCAGTACTCGCGTGGTGGGGGAATTTTTCAATATGATGTGATGCAAATCACTTTTTTGTCGAGGTATGGTCGTGGGAATTTTAATAATTTGTCTTCTAACCGTCTGGCGCCATAAACTTTGTCGCCCTTCATTTTGCTGCACTGGGCATTTGCTTGGCTTGCCCTGCCATATGTTGGGCCCTGATTAAAGCTAGGCCCAAATATCCATAGATGCCACAGAGCATTGTGGAGCATGTTTACAATATGTTTTACACAGAAGTTGAATTGTAATATAAACTACCTTAATATAAACCCAACTTCCACGCGAACGAAGTCGCGGGCACAGCTAGTCATAAATAAACATGCCTTTTTGTTTTCTATTTACTAAGGACACTCTGTTTTTACTATATATTGCTAACAAACGCTTTGTATCAGGTGAATTCGTTTAAAACTACAATAAGCATCGTTGCGTACAACGAATGAACTGATTTTGAACATCGATTTTTAAACATCTTTTATGGTATCAGTGGTAACAGCCTTTCTGCGTCGCAGCCCTTACTGTTCCGAAATGTTCTGCAGACTTTTCCGCATTTGTAGGTATTTGTCCTTTCCACAATATCGTTCAATACTATTCGTGTGAGCGCTCTGCGATCGGCATCATGACTAGTACTCCGGTCTGCAACTGCAAGTCTAAATGAACGAGAGTGAAGTTTATAAAAAAAAAAAAAAAAAATAATGCTGTAATTACTCTAGTCTAAATAAACAAACTAATCATTTAATTAATTTCTAACGTACATTTGCATGAGGTAGAAGATAATTTTTCTGTACTGTACATAGATCTGTGCAAACTGGCTATTTTTTGTAGATGTTTAAATGTTTTTAATCAACGAAAAAAAGTCAACTAGCAATGTGGAATTGCTGCAATCTGCAAACTTGCAATCCTGTTTATCCCTTCAGCTAAGCTCATTGGCTTGTGTTAGGAGTGAGTTCACGTCGCTAGTATAATGGGTAGGATTCGAACCGATGATTGCGAGTCTGATTGTCTTAGCCGTTAGGCTTCCGCCGCTAAGGTGTCGAATGGACCGGCTGAAGGGAATATTGTGACGTAATATCAACAAATCGACATTTTTGGCGCTCTATTTAAGTAAACGTTACTGTCAGTACATTATTGGAAGGGAAAATGAATCTTGGAGTTGTATAACATGCACACAAACTTTAACCTTAGGGTGACAGACCACTATTTGACCGACTGTATCTGTATATAAAATAATAGTTACAAAGCTACGGTATAAGCAGCGGTAGCCTAATGGCTAACCCATTACTGACGTGAACTCAACTCCTAACACAATCCATTGAACTTAGCGGGACCTGGGGATTGCTAGATAACTTTAAAATAAAAAAATGCCTATCTGTAAAGCCGGTTTACGGACGACAATTTCAATAATTTCAAACAAATATGACTATGAGAGCTTTAGTGGAACCTGGCGCAATACTTCTGCCTATCAGCAGGCGGAACATGAGCGGTGACGTGACACTTTTTGACGTCACTGGTAAGTGAACAGTGACGTCACACTTTTTCGTGAGTGCAGCCAGTCATCGATTTATAAGACGTTAACGTCGGTTTTTTTTCCTGTGACAGCCCTCGAGGTAACAGATGATTCAAATTTGTCCCGATTATATTAATTGAATTTATTGAAAATCTAATAGTAATCTTGATTAATAAACCAATTTCACACTTTTTAATTAACTTCGAGTAAGCGTACAAAAGTTTATCAGGTTTATAAGTGTACAAACAAAATTAAAAGTTTTATCTTGTGAAGCGACGGTTGGACACCGGCAAAGTTTTTTTTAAGGAATATTTGTGTATTATTGTCTTCTCTTACAAGGTACGGTATTTATATATGTTTTATTTGCATTACAAACTGTTTTAGTGACAATTTAAAGTATTGTTTTAATGCCAAATACCATAACCTCCTATTGTTTGATCTCACCTTTATTGGCATTAATTTAATAGACTTTTTAACTTGTTATTAAAGTGAAAATGATGACTCGCAAAGCCTTGGCTCGTCAGGAACAAACTAAACTACAACTGACTTTGAGGGAACTACAGGCATCCAAAGAAAGATGTGATCAACTTAATAGGGAAAGAGAGGGCAATGAAAAATAACTGTTAGACGTTTTAAACATGAATGAACGGTTGAGAGATGAACTGGCAAAGTTGCACTCTGAATATAACAATATCCTAAATGACCGGGACAAACTCCAACGCACAGTAGACAGCTTTGATGCTTGTATGGATGAATACACACAGACTCTTAACCACATAACATCCTTGAAACGACAACTACTTCAAGCGCACAACAAAATATCAGAACTTGAGTCAGATAAACATAACCATATTGTAAAGTGCAACAATAGCTTGTTCAGTGAATTGGTTGGCCCGGTCATAAATGATGCTGCAGTTGGTAACTTACATTCCTCAGTTATTATCGATCTTACCGGAGAGGATGGGCCCGTGCAATTTAAAAAGTCTAATAAATCTGTCAAGGTTATTAAATGCAGCAGAAATAAGCTTAAAAAGTATATAAAAATTAAGAAATACATTACAAAAACAAAAAAAAAAATTAGTAAACACAAATTCTTTATTGATAGCATGACATTAAATAGACAGAGATTGCAACTAATCGATCAGGTTCAAATGTATTCACTGGAGCTGGACAATGTCTCATCGCAGTATGTTAAGGATACACGGGCTATGCAATTAGAGATTGACCGCCTCCATGAATCATTACAGACTCTAACAATGAAATATGAAGTAACTGAAAAACAGAGACAAACTAGAATCATCAATAATTGCACGCCTGCTTTGTCCTATAGTAATATCATGGAAAATATTTTAAGATCTAATCTTAGTCAGGACAGCACTATAATTATTTTTGTCGGTGATAGGGGAAATGTAAACAAAAATAAGTTTTTAAATTATTTTGAGGAGTTGTCAAATTTAAATGTAAAAAAAAATGTTATGTTTTCATTTCCCCTGAGTAATGGATTATCACAGGAAGAAAACACTATTAGATATAATTTGAATAACCTTATGCATCAACTGACATGCCAAATTAATGGACCTTTTTATAATAAATTTCATTTTATTGACACTAACAAACTTGTTAGTAAATATTTTTATTTGACAAAAGAATAATTATCTTTAAGAAGATATTATCTTAAAAATAGTTGTAAAAGACAGATAGCTGTTTCGCTATCTTTTAATATTAATTCTTCAGCCAAGAATTTGGCTACTCAAGTTGCTTCTATTGAGCAACAAAATTATGACATTAATTTTAACTTAGCCAGCAATTTGGCTAAAGCACCTGACATTAATTATGATAATTTATGTATTAATAATAATTATAATATTAACATACCGAATAATTTAAATTAAATTTTAAGACAATAGAGAGTACCTCTTGCACACATACTTGTGCACTACCACATGAAAATTCTGTTATGTCAAAACAGAACAATAGTTACATTAATAAAATTAACCTGGTGCATCAGAATATCAGAGGAATGACAGGAAAAGACTTGGAATTGGAATTGTTCATGAATGCTGAAGCTATTGATATTTTATGTATTACTGAACACTGGCTAAAGAGCGATCAGTTCATGTTCAACTTCAACAATCACCAGGTAGGCAGCTCGTTCAGCAGGGAACTGGCTATACATGGTGGTTCACTAATATTAATAAATAAAAATCTTAAATTCAAAGAACGCCGTGATATTGTTAACTTCTCTGTTGAATGTAGCATAGAAATAGCCTGTGTAGAGTTGAAGCGGTTTATTGTATTGACTGTGTACAGACCACCTTCAGCACAATATCATATTTTTGAACATGTTATGGATGAAGTCTTGCATAAGGTAACAAACCTTAATAAAAATGTTATAATATGTGGCGACTTTAATGTTAATTTATTAGAGAATACTACTTCAAGTATGAGGATTTTAGCTCTATTCAAATCATTTAATCTGTGTAATTTATTTTTAGAGCCTACCCGCATAACTGCCACTACAGCCACATGTTTAGATAATATATACACAGATATTATTGTAAATAACAAGAGAGTAATTAATCAAATGGATTCTGACCACTGTGGTCAACTTATTTCTTTTGATATTAAAAGTAGAAAATTAACTAAAAAATGTATAACTGTTATCTATATGATTTGAGAGTTTCAAAAGCCGCCTCATTTGTAACCCTCCACTGTTGAATGAGGACAGTGATCCTAACATTTTATATAAAACATTCTTTAATAAATTTTGTCATAATTTCGATTCGGTTTTCACTCCCAAAACGATTATGGTTAAGGGGAATGCAACTTTTAGTGAGTGGGCTACTGTCGGCCTACATAAAAGTAGAAAAAGATTATATGAGCTGTATGATGAACGAAATTATAACTGTTGTGAAAGATTTCAAGCTTATGTAAGAAATTATGCTAAAATATTTAGGCAAGCTTGCAAACAGCAAAAGCTTGCTACCTTAGTTCACATATTAAAAACAGTGATAACAGAATTAAAATGACTTGGGATATTATAAACAGTGAGACCGGAAGAGTCAGAGGTCACAATAATGATTACTGTCTTAAAATAGATAGTAAAACCATCACATCGGACATAGAAGTGGCCACTGCTTTTGAAAAAATCTTAACTGACATACCAGTCTCTACTACAAAGTCATTGAATTCCTCACCTTTTGCAGCTGAGTCTATCTTGATTAAAAATGTTAATAAATGTGACATCACTTTTCAATTTGATTAAGTTACACATATAGATGTCATAAAAGCTTTTAATTCTATTAATGTTAAGAAGACTACCGACCTCTGGAGTAACTCAGTTGTGATTACTAAGTCTATAATTTCTTTTATTGCGCAGGACTTGGCTTTTATAGGACTTGGCTTTTATCTATATATCTATATATATATTATAAAATTGTAAATTTCACGTGTCTGTACATGGCCGAATATAGTGAAAAAAAAATATTGGGAAATGTTCGAAAAGAGTATTTAAACACATTCCTACATTTTTAGAAATGTCTGTCTGTCTGTCTGTCTGTCTGTCTGTCTGTCTGTCTGTTTGTTTGAACACGCATCACGCAAAAACTACCAGACAGATTCGGTTGAAATTTTGTATGTGTATTCTAATAAGTCTGGATTAACATATAGGCTATAATTTATCACGCTATTTCCCATAGGAGCTAAGCAATAACGGATAATGTCTGTAGCTATTTATCGTTATAAAACAATAACTACTTGACGGATCTTCATGAAAATTTGCAGTTTTATTGTAAATACTATAGGTCATTGTTTACACTATGAATCATTACGTTATCGTCTATGGGATGCGAGCAGCAACGTATGTTTTGTCGAACCATCATGGTTTTTCACAAATTTTTCCACAATGAGACATTATTTACAATTGTAACCCATGGAAATAATAACTTCACGCTAAAAGTATAAGGAGCTAAACACAACATTTTTAATTTTCTTAAGGTCAGCTACTTTAACCATTTTCGTATCGGTTCAAGTGGTCTAATGGCACAAGTAGCGGTCTTCAACGAGCGAGGTCGGAGGATCGAGTCTCAAGTATGCGCGTCTCTTTTTGTGTTTCTTTTTATTCTTTTTTAAAGTATATTTCTAAATGTATACTTATTAAACAAGCTTATATTTTCGACTTTAACATGTTTACTTTGTTTAACAAATTTTCATATTAATCAATCACTTTCAATAGGCACCTTTATCATTGTTTTGCATGAATCGTGATTATGTTATGAATGTAGAAATGAAAAACAATATTACATTACAAATAAACTACTTCATATTTTCTAGAATTTATGTATGTTAGTTGCTTAAAAAAATGAAAGATTAAGTCCGTGTTATATCAAAATAAAACACGTGGCGCCATCTGTGATTCGATTTCTTCTGAGTGCCAAAATTGCTTACCTACAAAATTAAATGTTGATAAACATTCGCGATTTGTACACATTAAGAAAATATATGTATTACGGGTCTTAATCGCGTGAATAATTTAAGGTTAAATACCTTGCTTACCTACGTTTAATATGCACGATAGTATAAGTATAATTAAATAAAAAATCATAAAGTATTAAAAGAAACTTATTCAGTTTTGAAAATAGATGGCGTTTAAATACAAATTAAAAAGAATCAGGAAAATTGATTTAAAAAAAATCTGAAACTCTTACGTAGAGGGATATGAATATAATTTGATGATATTTTTTAATTCACCAATGTAGGCATTATAAAATAATATTTAAATCTTCTAAAGTGAGTGAAAAAAAATATATAAATGAGTGTAAACACAAAAAAAGATATCTGAGTACCTATATCTTTCAGAAACGTTTGAATGTTGTCTGTTTATTTGAACACGCATCACAGTACCGCGGGAATACCTACAATGTTTTAAAAACAGGATATTTTTTAAAAACATAACTCACACTAGCCCTATTTCGCGGGGACTTTACAAACATGGACAGTGGGTGTACTTTAGACTCGGAAAATATCGCTCGGACAGGACTCGAACCCGCGATCATAGGGAATCGGTGAGAGTTTTTTCCATCATACCTTTATTGCCTATGTATAAATTAACTTGAAGGAGCGGCTAGGTACCTCCGATTAAAACGTCCGATTTAAAAGTGTCGGAGCCGAAGTTGGAGTCGGAGGTTTAAAATCAATCGAAATCGAAGCTCCTTAACAGGAAATTTCGCGCGAGTAGGAGTACTTGGGCGGTTTCGGGCTTCATTTAACCCGAAACCGCCAAAGTACTCGCGGTACGGGGGAGGGGGGGAATTTTTCAATATTAATAATATTTGATGTAATGCAAATCATTTTTCCAAGCATGGTAATTTTTATAATTTGTCTTTTAACCTTCTGGCGCCATGAACTTTGTCGCCCTTCATTATGCTGCACTAGACATTTGCTTGGCTTGCCCTGCCATAGGTCGGGCCCTGCCACCTGCCACAGAGCATTGTGGAGCATGTTTCCAATATGTTTTACACAGAAGTTAAATTGTAACATAAACTACCTTAATATAAACCCAACTTGCGAACGAAGTCGCGGGCACAGCTAGTGTCTAATAAAAACTTAGTAGGTGCTTAATATTGTTAATAAATCTACCGACTTGATATAAAATAAGAATTATTAGTAGGCGTTCGTTTTCCTGACAAAATACAAAAGAAAACTTAAACATCATTTCTAAAAAATAATCCTCAACATTCACACAACTACAAACATTACACAACTTCAAAAACACGAATAACAATCTCAGGTCTTTAAATCAAGTTAGTGTAGTGAAGAAAATCAAAGTTTTCTTAAGCTTTACGGGAAATAATCTCATAAAATTCTTTCTTTAGAATGTTTACATCCTGCATTTCGTGGTATTAAATCGCTGAAGACGGTTCTTACGATAAAGTATGCTGAGAACATTCTCTATGAACACAAGTTGCGAGATTGTCTTTACAGACCATCTTAGTTGTTAAATCTTACCGATTTGCCTTCAAAGGATTTGTGTTATGGTAGTTTTACTCGAGAAACTGAAGACAATAGCCTATAGGCCAAGTTCGAAACGTTTGACTAGATTGTTCCGTAAATGGCAAACTAGGTCACACAGATATGAACATTTTTTTCTGAGTGAGTAGTTTTTATTCATAATAAATAGAATGTCGATCATTGTCTGTTCTTAACTTGGTGAAGTCTTTGGTATGGTCTCTGGCTTAAATTATGGCGGCTAATCTTGTCAGAGACTAGTTAACTACACAGAAGATTTCTCTAACCTAGTCGCCTTCATAGTCTGATGGATCGGAAAGCAGGGTCGACGATTTATGATAGTCACCGAATCAGAGAGCTGTGAGCCATTTTTCGAAAACGGTTCTAAATCTATAGAACTATAGTGGTAACGCTGTTTAACTCGCTGATCTCTAGATCTGCTTGATTACCCGAGTAACGGACCCCTTGAAAATAAATAAAAGAGTAGTAAAGTAAAATCTGTTGTCATTATATAATGTGACTGCATTCTTTCTGACGACGAGATTGATTGTATTTTGAATGAAATTCGTCCAGAACTAGACTATTGTGAATAATGACAATCTGAATGCACGAATTGTTTTTAACTTGATTATATTTTACCAGTCCTATGTTGGACAAAGAACGCGAAGCAACCCTTATATAATTATTAGCAACATAAATATTTTTATACTGTTAACTACGCCATAAAGAACATTTTAAAGGCATCTTTTGGGACTTTACGAATATACAAATCACGGATCCAAATACACCAAGACAAATTGGAGGGGGTATCAAACTCACAACTTATTTTACGTTCCCGAAATCATGCCATCAAAACAAACTAGTATCGATTGCTAATTCGGGAGGTAGACATTTCAATTTAAGATTGTATAAACACATAGACTGTCAAAGAAAGCCGTTTCAACAACCGACATGTAAATTGTAACAAATCATACATTTTTCCACCAAAATATACAATATCATAATACAATAACATTGTAATTACACCTGAACTGGTACCCATTTTCAATTTAATACTTTAACTGAAACCGAATCACTCAATTTGCAACAATTTATAGCTAACGAATGAATGGATGAAGTTAAAAAGTTAGTGATTTTTTTGCCCATCTGTGTCGAATGTCCAGTCGTAACTAATAAAATAAAATTTATTTCATGGATGTGTGTTCAATTTTTTATTGATTTCTTTATTTCCTAAACTTTTCATATACTTCCACTATAAAGCACTTAATAAAGAAGTACCAAATCATCTTTATAACATCGCATTTGTATTTTTTACCTTTTAGGGGACATATTTCCAAAAATCTTGTCTTATTTGGGTTGTAGACATAAAATAAAAAGTTGACATTTGATACTTAACTTCAAGTTTGTAACCCCAAAATCAGTCTGACAGAACAAGTAATTATCAGTGTTCAGCTTAAGTAATGCTGTTTGGGATCAATGAGCTCAAATGATATGTTAACATGGACCTACCTTTAAATTTTAATCAATCGATTCATCAATAATAATTATAACGTATAAGAAATGTAAAAATTCAGGGGGTTGCTTGTTCGTAACTTGTCCGGTTGCGATACAGGTGGCTTCGGGTACGCGACCCCGACTTCCCAAACCGCTAATCACTGCACTCCCCCACCATCCCTGCACATTGATATCCTCTGTAATCCCTTTCCTTTCATGACACTTGTGGTAGCATCTAGCGTCCGGGTAGGTACCACAACTCGGTTTATTCTGATCGTATAGCAACTATGTGTTTCGACCAAAGAGCTAAGTAGCCGATGTCCCTTATTCCAACTTTCCTTCTCGCATGACCTGTCGGGTCATATTGATCTTCGGAACAGGCAGTGTAGGAGTTCTCGCGGATCCGTAGGGCGTGACGGGTTGACGGGGGTTCAAGGAGATCCGGTGGGAATGGTTACGTCGGCCACCAGTTGGTCAGTAGGGCACCCGAAATCGGGAATATCCCACCTTGAAAGTTGTCCTGCCAACCGGCGAAAATCCCGCATACTGCTGCCGTGCCGGGATCGGAGTAGATCTCGTTAGTGGTGTGCACCGGGGGCCCTTCAGTGCCCCTCGTCAGCCCTTCACACAACTTGCGGACTAGCCGGGACTTACGCCTGCCCCCTTATTTGAGTATCACTGTGGCCCCTCACCTCATTCCAGACGTTGAGAGCCATATGTTGGATCTTCTGCTGATAAATAAATTAAAATTGAATAATAATAATAATAATAATAATAATCTTTATTTGCAAGAACATTGTTACAAAGATGGAAGGTCGTCTTAAAATTAAATGTGTACATCATGTTCTGCCTAAATCGGGCATGCAAATGTCAACAGAAAATATACGTTAAAGAAACTAATGTTTTGAAGCATTTACCTAATTTGCCTATTATTATTTAAGAAATTCTTTTACAGTATAGAAACCTCTATCTATTAGCCAAGTCTTGAGGCTTTTTACAAATTTATTATAGGGCAGGTCCTTTATATTGTTAGGTATGCGATTAAATATAACTCCACACCTTGCAAAACAGTTCTTTTTGTAAAGCTCAGTTCTAGGAATTTTGGGCAAAACAATTCTGTCTGGATTTCTAGTATTTCTCAAGTACATGTCTTTGGCTTTTATAAACAGATGTTTATTTAGTTTTGTAAATTTGGCAATTTCAAATATATACATGCTTGGCAATGTAAGTACCCGTAACTTTTTAAAAAGAGGTTTGCAGGATATCCAAGGTGCTACCCCGCAAATTGATCTTATGCATTTTTTTTGAGCTATAAATGCGCTGTTTACTTCGGTAGAATTGCCCCACAGAATCAAACCATAATTAAGTACAGAGGCGACATAACCATGGTATGCACTCATGACCGTATTTTCAGATGAAATTCTTCTTAATTTAGCTCAGACATAAACAAAACTATTTACTTTATGACACACTTGGCTACATGTAACTTTCAATTAATATTTTTGTCTAAAACTATACCCAAAAACATTGTATGATCCACTTCCTGAATAACAAAGTCATTATGCATTACGTTCAATTTTTTGGGTTTACGCCCGTATGTGGTAAATTGAATATATTTAGTTTTTGTAAGATTAACATTTAAATTATTATCATTCATCCAATTCACAACAGATTTAATAGATTTATTGATATCAGAATTATATAGTTCAATATTATCAAGGTCAGCATTATTATAAATGTCAGTATTATTATAAATGTCAGTATTATTATAAATGTCAGTATTATTATCAATGTCAGTATTATTATAACCAATGTCAGTATTATATTTATTAGAGATCGGGGCATATTTTTGAATGTCACTAGTTTTAGATGTAATAATTATTGAAATGTCATCCGCAAACAGAGTGCATGAATATGTAGTTACATCTGGGAGGTCATTAACATACAACAGAAATAGTAGGGGACCCAGAACACTACCTTGCGGCACCCCAGAATTATTAATTTCGCAATTAGAATAAGTTACTTCTAGCTCTCCAATTTTACCTATCTTATCATTTTGAGTGCTTATCTCAACACATTGTTTCCTGTTCTCTAAATATGTTTTTAGCCATGACAAAGCAGTACCACGTACACCGTATTGTTCTAGCTTATTTAGCAAAATTTTATGTGATACAAAATTAAAAGCTTTTGTCATATCAAAAAATACTACAGTAGTGTCCCTACCGTCATCCACCTTATCAATTACTTCATTCATAAGATTAAAGCAAGCCATTGCTGTGGACTTACCTCTTTGGAACCCGAATTGTTCTTTTCTAATAGTTTGGTTCTTTGTGAGAAATTCATCAATACGTCTATACATTGCTGTTTCAAAGATTTTAGAGATTACAGAAATTAGTGTAATGGGTCGGTAGTTGTCAAGTAGAGATTTGTCACCCTTTTTATGGAGGGGTTTTACTATCGAAAACTTTAGCAGTTCAGGAAAACATCCCTCTTCAAATGACAGATTAATCAGATATGTCAAAACTGGTACCAATTCATTAGCACAGGCCTTAATAATCTCTGTGGCAATATCATCGTGACCCGTCGCCTTTGTGTTCTTTAAGCTCATTATTATCCTATGAATACCCTCGAAATCATAAGGTCTTAGAAATATACTATTACACCTACTTGAAACCTTTGTCCCTTTGCAGATTCTAGTATTATCACTACTTACAAAAAAAGAATTGAAAGTGTTTGCAATATCTACTGGATTTGTTATGATATTACCTCCGTTATTAACATGACTAATAAACGTTTTTTCGGCATAGTTGGATTGCGATTTTATTAGATTCCAAGAAGATTTACCTACATTTTTACTAGTGCTAATTAGCTTTGCGTTATAATTTTTTATAGATTTGTCTATACACTGCCTTAAAACTTTTGAGTATTGCTTATATCTAGTCTTATTCTCCCTGGATTTGTGTTTATGACATTTGAAACGTAGTTGGCGTTTCATTTTGCAACATTTTCGCAACCCTTTAGTAATCCAGTTCGTGCTTCTACCTTTGCTGCACACTTTCACCTTTATCGTAGGGAAACATAGATTGTAGAAAAGTATGAGTAAGTTATTGTAATTTTCATATGCGATATTAAGATTTGAGCTAGAGTAAACTTCTTCAAATGAAAGATTAGATATACACTCCTTGAATTTACAAATATTGTGTTTAGAATAATCTCTAATACTCGTAAAGTAATCTGGGACAGAATAATTAATATTAGTTCTAGTTGATATATTTAACAATTGTGCTGTATTATTATCAGATAAACCCCATTGTAAAAGTTCACCTTTTGCAGTTTTAACATTACTTATAATGTGATCAATACACGAATTCTTTCTGGTTGGATCTCTTATGTGCAGGGTAAGATCAAAATTTTTTATCAGATCTAGAAATTCAGTTGTAAGTTTATTTTTCTGTAATGTATTAATATTCAAATCTCCTGCTAAAACAATTTTTTTGTTAGTCTTATATACTAAACTCTGAAGGAGTGCTCTAGTTTTATTAAAAAATATATTTGTATCTGAGTTAGGCGTTCTATATAAACAAACAATCCTTAAATTTTGGTTTATAATGTCAATGCCGCAACACTCAAAGCTATTGTCTACGGCTAACTCCCTTGCAACGTCTATTTCCCTATACTTGAGGCCACGTTTAATAAGGATACATACCCCACCTCTTCGCTGGCGTTTTTTCCTACAATATGATGCAACTAAGTTGTAACCGTCAATGCTAATAAATTTCTCATAATCAGTTTCTATAAACGTCTCAGTCAGGCAGATTACTTCTGGATGCCTTGATTCTTTCTTTAGTTCTAACAAATTTATTTCAAGATAATTACTCTTATGTAAAAGACCTGCAATATTTTGATGGAGTATTCGAATAAAATAATTATTTTTGTTGTATGTCACGAAAAAATGGTTCACTAATGTCAATATTTGCTGAGGATGTAAAACAATCTGTTTGAGTGGATTTATCAAAAACATCAATTACAGATCTCTCAAAAAAAGTTTTTGAGTGCGAGTTTTCATAGTACTTAGGAATGTTTGCCTTTGCATGTCTATATGAATTTGCTCCTTTAGATATTAAAAACTTCCTATCATAGTAAATTTGGTCCAATACAGAATTAATTTGCTTACAAAGATTTATTGTATTATAGTTATGAAAGTGCCCACAATTAATGTAATACGCATTTTCATGCTGACTGCTTAACAATTTTAGCATACTGTTTAATTTAAATTCTCTCAAATGAATATTTCTATATATTTTTAGAATCAAAACAGGACATTTCGTTAATTTAATAAATGCATATAAGTTACTCATAATACTGTGTGGGTTCCAATCCTCTTCACCAACTGACAAGATAATCCGGTCCTCTTTAGTAATGTCATACATTTTAGCGCTAGTAAGTATTTGTTCAGTTGTAGCGTAAGGCTTTAGAAACGATATGAAGTCATAGTGTTCGTAAGGGTTTTTTAACCTTGATTTAGTTAAATGTCGAGCCAAGTTGATACACTGTTGCCCTCCAAAAATAAAGACCCTTTTTTTCTTATTGGTGACCTTGGTTGCATCCTCTGCCTGGCTAGTTTCCCTTAAATGTTGACTTAAATTTCTACTCGTTGAAGGAGGTAATTTAGGGCTTGATTTGCCTATGTCTGTATTTATGCTTTGGTTACTTTGTTCAACAAGTAGATTAGCATCTGCGGCCGGCATCTTCTGAGGTGACACGATGACCTTCGAGTCGTTCATTAGGCTATTTTGAAAACTATCAGTTAAATGAGATTTGCCTTTAAGTTTTTTTCTTATATTTTTCCTAACTGGTGTAATTGGACTTTTACACAATTGCTTCAAAAGGTCAATTTCTGAGCTCAATTGTAATATGTGTTTCTTTAAGTCGTTATTTTCTAAAATTATATTTTCCAATTCATTTTGTGTAGTTTCTAAATTTGACTTCAAACCAGTGATTTCAGTTCTAAGGTTTTCTATAATAGTTGAATGCTTAAGTGTAGATAAATCAAGGCTTTTTGCAAACAGATCCTCTGATGTTGTGTCTAAAGAGCTGCTACTACTTAAATAATAAACATTGAATATTATACGTTGCACTAATGTGTTCACTTTTCTACACCTTCCCTACATCTACTTTAGCCTATCAGCAGGCGACAACGTGATACTTTTTCGTGCGTGCAGACGGTCATCGATTTATAAGACTTTATCACGTCAAATAATGTAAGTTATTTTAATATTTGATGAATAATATAGTAATTTGAATATTTGACTGACCTGTTGGTCTAGTGTTCAGTGACTCTGTTTGTAAAACCGGTGATCGTGGGTTCGATCCCCACCCAGGATAAAACCTTGTGCGATGAGCACAATTTTATTCTGTGTCTGGGTGTAATTTGTCTATAATATATAAGTATGTTCATCAGTAGTCTGGTTTCCATAGTACTAGCTCCGCGTAGTTTGGGATCAGATAGCGTTGTGTGAGTTGTCCCAAAATGATGAAGTTTGTAAAATTAAAAAAGAAAAATAATATCAATATTGTTGGTAAGATTTACTTTTGTAACATTAGTAGGCGCTTGAAAACATTGTTTGTTTTAAACACTAATTAAAACTCTTTACTTAGGTATATTATTTCGCATCGCAAATACCACATAATCCATCTCGTATAAGTCTTGGCAAAACTTTCCTCTTTACACAAACAGTATTAAGATCACAAACCAAGGCAGAGAAACTTTATGTAACCCAAAACTCGAGAAATTCTAATGCTTATAAGTTTAGACATAATTATTTAGTCCTCTTCAGACTTGCGATTTTTGATAGGTCAAGAGTACCTTAAGGTATATAATATTACGCTACGATCAATAGGAGCGGAGCAGGAATGAGAAATGTTGCAAAAACGGGCAAAATTATGGGTGATAGCTAGTATATACATAAATGTGTTCTAACAAACAAAACGCAATCCAATCTGTCCATCTGCTTTTTTTTGACGTGATAACAAAGTCAAAGTCAAATATCTTTATTTCGTAAAATCAGGTTTATGATTATTTGAAAACATCAAATTAAAACATACTAAAAATTTTATCAAATTATGAATGTTTGAAAAAAAAAACAAAATGAGGTTAGGTGGCAGTTCCAAGTGTAAAGCTCATGAGAAGAAGCTGCCAAGAAACTCATGTGCCACTCTTTTAAAATGATCAAGTTTTTCTTTACAAAAATAAATTTTACTGAATGAACCAGTGTGCTTGGTGAGTGTAATCGTTTATAAAATAAGGATAACCAAATAATAATACTATTAGTAACTCTAAAATGAGTATATATAAACGTATTCAGCAAACACAATACTTCACTTCTTACAAAGAAAATATGTATATATACATATAATCTTAAAGTACATTTTAATAGCCTGTGAGAGAAAGCAGTTCAATCCCAAGCGTTTTTTTCTTCCATGTAATCAATTATTGAGTAGTAACTTTTCATACACAATTTTTTCTTAATAGTACACTTAAATTTATTACGACTTAATTTTTGAAAATCGCTAGGGATTTTATTGTAGAAACGTATACATTGGCCCCGAAATGATTTGTTTACTTTTTGTAACTTTGACGCTGGTACAACAAGTTTATGTTTGTTCCGCGTGTTAATATTATGTATATCACATTTCTTACAGAAACTATCAATATTTTTGTGAACATATATAAGGTTTTCATAGATATACTGACATGCAACAGTCATGATATTGATTTCCTTAAATTTTTCTCTAAGTGAGTGTCTACTACTAAGATCGTAAATTGAACGAATAGCCCTCTTCTGCATAAAAAAAATGGTTTAAATGTCGGCAGCATTCCCCCACAGTAGAATACCGTACGACATTAAACTATGAAAGTAACTAAAATAAACTAATCGCGCTGTTTCAACGTCTTTTAGCTGACGAATTTTTCTAACTGCGTACGCTGCAGAACTGAGTCTATTAGACAATTCACTTATATGTGGGCCCCACTGAAGCTTAGAATCTAGAGTAATTCCTAAAAACTTTGTGGTCTCTACAGGGTTCAACTCATCTTCTTTTATTTTTATAGTGGTTTTTACTGGTTTCACGTTAGGTGTTATAAATCGAATACATTTAGTCTTGCCCTCGTTTAAGAGTAAATTGTTTACATCAAACCAGTTAACCACTTTTGAGATAGCCATATTTACATCTTCAAAGTCTTTTTGCTGGCGTTTTAATTTAAATAAGAGTGATGTATCATCTGCAAACAGGACTATCTCATGATTATTTTTTACTAAATATGGTAAGTCGTTTATGTAAATTAAAAACAATAACGGCCCGAGAATAGAACCCTGTGGGACTCCCATTTTGACCACAGACCCCGGGGAGCGTTTACCATTAACATCAACTTTCTGAATCCTGTTACTCAGGATTCAGAAAGTCAGATAGGACATAAGAAGATTCAGAGCTGTGTTTTGAATACCATAATGTTGCAATTTCCTGATTAATGTTTCATGCAGAACACAGTCAAATGCCTTAGATAAATCACAAAAGACACCGAAAGCATCCTGCGATTCCTCCCAGGCGTCAAATATATGTTTTATAAGCTCCACACCAGCATCGGTTGTAGAGCGACCCCTAGTAAAACGAAATTGTTTAAAGTGTAATAATTTATTTTTGTAAAAGAAGTTCTGCATCTGATCATATATCATTTTTTCAAAGATTTTACTAAATGTTGGTAGTACTGATATGGGTCTAAAATTAGTAGGGTCAGACATACAACCTAATTTATACAATGGTATTACTTTACTATATTTCATTAAATCAGGAAATACACCACAATCTATACATTTATTAAATACTAGCTGTGCCCGCGACTTCGTTCGCAAGTTGGGTTTATATTAAGGTAGTTTATGTTACAATTTAACTTCTGTGTAAAACATATTGGAAACATGCTCCACAATGCTCTGTGGCAGGTGGCAGGGCCCGACCTATGGCAGGGCAAGCCAAGCAAATGTCTAGTGCAGCATAATGAAGGGCGACAAAGTTCATGGCGCCAGAAGGTTAAAAGACAAATTATAAAAATTACCATGCTTAGCACCTCGACAAAAAAGTATTTTACCAAAATGATTTGCATTACATCAAATATTATTAATATTGAAAAATTCCCCCCCTCCCCCGTACCGCGAGTACTTTGGCGGTTTCGGGTTAAATGAAGCCCGAAACCGCCCAAGTACTCCTACTCGCGTGAAATTTCCTGTTAAGGAGCTTCGATTTCGATTGATTTTAAACCTCCGACTCCAACTTCGGCTCCGACACTTTTAAATCGGACGTTTTAATCGGAGGTACCTAGCCGCTCCTTCAAGTTAATTTATACATAGGCAATAAAGGTATGATGGAAAAAACTCTCACCGATTCCCTATGATCGCGGGTTCGAGTCCTGTCCGAGCGATATTTTCCGAGTCTAAAGTACACCCACTGTCCATGTTTGTAAAGTCCCCGCGAAATAGGGCTAGTGTGAGTTATGTTTTTAAAAAATATCCTGTTTTTAAAACATTGTAGGTATTCCCGCGGTACTGTGATGCGTGTTCAAATAAACAGACAACATTCAAACGTTTCTGAAAGATATAGGTACTCAGATATCTTTTTTTGTGTTTACACTCATTTATATATTTTTTTTCACTCACTTTAGAAGATTTAAATATTATTTTATAATGCCTACATTGGTGAATTAAAAAATATCATCAAATTATATTCATATCCCTCTACGTAAGAGTTTCAGATTTTTTTAAAATCAATTTTCCTGATTCTTTTTAATTTGTATTTAAACGCCATCTATTTTCAAAACTGAATAAGTTTCTTTTAATACTTTATGATTTTTTATTTAATTATACTTATACTATCGTGCATATTAAACGTAGGTAAGCAAGGTATTTAACCTTAAATTATTCACGCGATTAAGACCCGTAATACATATATTTTCTTAATGTGTACAAATCGCGAATGTTTATCAACATTTAATTTTGTAGGTAAGCAATTTTGGCACTCAGAAGAAATCGAATCACAGATGGCGCCACGTGTTTTATTTTGATATAACACGGACTTAATCTTTCATTTTTTTAAGCAACTAACATACATAAATTCTAGAAAATATGAAGTAGTTTATTTGTAATGTAATATTGTTTTTCATTTCTACATTCATAACATAATCACGATTCATGCAAAACAATGATAAAGGTGCCTATTGAAAGTGATTGATTAATATGAAAATTTGTTAAACAAAGTAAACATGTTAAAGTCGAAAATATAAGCTTGTTTAATAAGTATACATTTAGAAATATACTTTAAAAAAGAATAAAAAGAAACACAAAAAGAGACGCGCATACTTGAGACTCGATCCTCCGACCTCGCTCGTTGAAGACCGCTACTTGTGCCATTAGACCACTTGAACCGATACGAAAATGGTTAAAGTAGCTGACCTTAAGAAAATTAAAAATGTTGTGTTTAGCTCCTTATACTTTTAGCGTGAAGTTATTATTTCCATGGGTTACAATTGTAAATAATGTCTCATTGTGGAAAAATTTGTGAAAAACCATGATGGTTCGACAAAACATACGTTGCTGCTCGCATCCCATAGACGATAACGTAATGATTCATAGTGTAAACAATGACCTATAGTATTTACAATAAAACTGCAAATTTTCATGAAGATCCGTCAAGTAGTTATTGTTTTATAACGATAAATAGCTACAGACATTATCCGTTATTGCTTAGCTCCTATGGGAAATAGCGTGATAAATTATAGCCTATATGTTAATCCAGACTTATTAGAATACACATACAAAATTTCAACCGAATCTGTCTGGTAGTTTTTGCGTGATGCGTGTTCAAACAAACAGACAGACAGACAGACAGACAGACAGACATTTCTAAAAATGTAGGAATGTGTTTAAATACTCTTTTCGAACATTTCCCAATATTTTTTTTCACTATATTCGGCCATGTACAGACACGTGAAATTTACAATTTTATTATATGTATAGATGACACGTTCGTTTGTTAAATTTTTCGTCAGCCATTTTTGCCATCTTGTTGAGAAGGGTTGAGATTTTCGCGTTTATTTATTTGTATGTATGTAATATGCTTTGTGACCTACCTAGTATGGCTGAAATGGTTAGACGGATTTCTACAAATAAGGTATTAAGGTTCATTTCCGTGCATCGCGGCCGATCGCGAGCCACGAGCGGCTTACGACAAGCGTCTGACGCGCGCGGCCGATGCGACAATATTCACAGTGCGCGCGCAGCTTACGACAGTCGTCGGCCGCGCGCGTCTATCGCTTACCTCGGAAACGGCACCATACATTCTTATACTCTGACTATTGTCGCATCGGCCGCGCGCGTCAGTCGTTCGTCGTAAGCCGCGCGCGGCTCGCGATCGGTCGCGATGCACGGGAATGAACCTTTAGTAAGTTTATTTTGACAACCCAGGTGTACTTAGATAGATGAAAAATAAATTGAATTAGTTATCTGTACTATTTTCACTATGACAATAAAATTTAAACCTATATATCTTGTGATAAATTATATACTATCTAGTATTATATATATGATTATTTTCTACAAGCAAATTATTACGTTTTTAACCTGTGTAGGCAGTAGATGCTTAGTAGTTGTTGTTCCTACGACAGTGAAGAGGGGGTTACCGCTAAGAAAAATTTGCATTTGGTGAAAGGATTATCATTTTTTTTTTTTTTAAAGACGACTCCTGCATTAGGATACCAGCCCTGTGTCGCAGGGGACTTTACAAACATACAAGTCACGGACACAAAGTACACCCAGACTCAGAACAACAATTTGTGGATCACACAAAGTGGTGTCCCGTGTGGGAATCGAACCCACGACCACTTGCGTAGCAGTCGGACACACTCCCACCGCGCCACAGAGGCAGAGGCATATTGGTATCGATTCGTATTATATAGGCGGTAGAATAATCTATTGGCTGAAATATCTTTAAAATTTAAAAATATAAATAAAATGCTTGGTCATAGTTAATTGACAGACAGTGTATGGTGATTTTCAAAATAAAAGTTAATGGTAGGTAAAAAGTAATCTCATGGTGCCAAAACCGATTTCGTTATTATTATGTTACTAGCTGACCCGCGCAACTTGATGTTATGTTATATAGCCTTACTTGATAAATGGGCTATCCAACACTAATACTCAAATCAAAACACAAATAATCTTTCAATTTTCTACGGTGAACAAGAGACAAACCTTAATTTCGGCCGTGAGAGCATACAACACAGGTAAGCCGAAAGACGAGAAAATAAATACTACGGTCATTGGCATCCCAGGGAAACGCTTACCTATTTTTATTTCTGAGCAACTGCCAGCCTCGACAAAGAAATTATTCCATCAAGCCCGTGAGTACGCCAAAAACAATGACTTCAAATTTTGCTGGATCTCTAACGGGAATATATTTTTACGCAAGACGGAAGGTGACAAGCAAATACTCATTAATACAGAAAATTGCCTACTAAGTTTGGGTAACAAAAATATGTGACTATATAGTCTATATTTTTGTTACCTATACTTAAACTACTCTTTAATTTTACTATGTTATACTAGTATTAACTCTTATTCAAACTTTTATTGCTACATTAGTTTTAAAAATACACCCAACTTATTATTGCTTTCAAACTCATTAAAATTTACACCAACACAAATCTATATCAACATCCATACATACTTTTTACACAGTACTAAACAAAAAACTCTTAATAGTACCCATACAAACACACTACAACATACTACTATTCCTATAAATTGTGAAAGCGTGGTAATTATTATAAAAGTGAAACCAACGATTAAAAAATATATGTATAATCATATCTTCTCTGAAATATCTATAGGCAAAAATATAACACATATGTTGTACATAATAATATTACAGTTCTCATCAACTTACACAACTTTGCCCTATATAATATCTGCTCATCATATTGATGGATACCTATTTAAACACAAATGGCAACGATAAATAATATAAATATAGAACTCGATGAGCCATATCTTGATAATTCTTTCTCTTGCAACCCTCATGAGTGTATAAAATATATAAAGACTCCTAATCACAACATAAATCTGTTGCACATGAATATACGTAGTGTCAATAAAAATTTTGACAGCTTCGTTGCGCTGATACACTCTACCCAAATTAGTTTTCAGATACTAGTGCTCACAGAATGTTGGTTGAATAAGGTATATAATATACCAATTCTTGAAGGATATTATTCACACTCTACCAAAAACATAACAAACCAGAATGACGGGGTAATAGTGTACACTAAGGTAGGATTAGAAGTATTAGTTCATGAACCAAATATATCGTATGCTAATTGCCTTGTGTGTGAAATAGACAAAAAGTCAGCAGTAGTTGCAGTTTATCGCTCTCCCTCTTATTCAACGAAGGAACATTTTAATTCGTTTTATGACAGTCTAAATCACATCTACACGGAACGCTGTAACTATCCTAACCTTATTCTAGTAGGCGATTTAAATATAGATATTAAACCTACAAATAGAACCGACAATACTCTCGATTATCTCATCCTTAATGCAACTCATGGCCTGCAACCCACTCATCAATTTCCAACTAGGATGGATAATTGTCTGGATCATATTTTTCTAAAAACGAAGTCATCTGCTACTACCTTAGTACTCGAATCCTACATAACCGATCATAAACCAGTCGTCCTTAGCATATTAAATACAAACCCGGAACGGATTAAGACCTTTACAGTTTCTAAACAAAATTTAGAAGATATTAGAAACGAACTAGAAGAGACCAACTTTGCAAATATCTATAATATTGACAATCCTAATGACGCAATGACAAAATTAATATCGACAATCTCCTGTATAGTGACTAAGCATACAAGACAAATAAAACTTCCACGTAAAGAACGTACCCTGAAACCATGGATAACTCCTGGTCTTATAAAATGTATGAGGCACCGCGATAAACTGCATACTGACACAAAGAAATCACCTAATAACCTAATTCTAAAAACATCGTACACGAGATACCGAAACTTCTGTACTGCCTTATTTCATAAATTAAAGAAAAGTTATGAAAAATGTGAGCTGGAAAGAAATAAGCACAATCCCAGGGCCCTGTGGAATACAATCAAAGATATTACAAACACTACCAAACTACGATCACATCCGGTTGAACTCCTTAAATTATGCGATACCCCAGAAACTTCGGTAAATCGAGTTTGTTCTTATTTTTCAAATATAGGTAAAAACATGATCACAGAAATTTTAAATAAAACTGACAAAATATCAGGTATTCAATTTGATAACAAAAAGTTATTTGTGTCACCGTTAAATTCTTTAGTGATACAAAATATTACTGAAAAAGAGGTATATGCCATTATTGAAGACCTACGTAGTGATGCCGCAGTGGGCTGGGATGGTATATCTTCCAGGGTTCTGAAATTGTGTGCCCATGTGATAGTGCCTCCCATAACTGATATTTTCAATCGTTGTATACAGGAAGGAATTTTTCCTGACTCTCTAAAAAAAGCGATAGTTCATCCTATACACAAAGGCGGCAGCAGAGACTGTCTTAACAACTACAGGCCAATTTCCGTGCTATCATCGCTTTCTAAAGTTTTTGAAAAGATCCTAAACAACAATCTAAAGAGTTTTTTGAATAACTACGGTATTCTGGCAGCAAACCAGTATGGTTTTCGAACTGGGGTGTCAACTGAAGACGCTGTACTTGACCTGACTCAATCAATTGCGAAAAAACTGGATACTAGGTCCAAATGTTTAGGCATTTTCTTAGATTTATCAAAAGCCTTCGACACAGTCTCAGTTCCTAAACTTATAGAGAAGTTAGAGCTCATTGGAGTGCGCGGCATAAAACTAGACATTTTTAGGAATTATCTGAATAATCGTCTCCAGCAAGTGAAAATAGATTCTATTTATAGCAAAGAGGAGTATGTTACATGTGGCGTACCACAGGGGAGCATTTTGGGTCCCACACTGTTCCAAATCTACATCAACGACCTTTGTAAATTATCAATTCCTAATTGTGAAATTTATGCCTATGCCGATGACACGGCGCTCCTTATTAGTGGCACAACATGGCAAACTGTCAAGTCCACAGCAGAATTTACGCTCTCGTCAGTCATGAAATGGCTTAATCAAAATCTGTTGACCCTAAATTTAGCAAAGACATTTTATATCCCCTTCTCAATTAGCCATATCACAAAACCCCCAGAGTCCCTGGCGATCGTAGCTCATACCTGCCAAGATTCTGCTACATCCTGCGCATGTACTGGGATAATCAGATCTGATTGTGTCAAATATTTAGGTGTACAAATAGACTGCGGTTTGAGATGGGTTTCCCAAATAGACACAGTCAGTACGCGAGTGATTCGGCTTATTCATATTTTCAAAGCTCTTAGGCGGTCTGCCAACTTTGAAATGATTAAAATGGTTTACCTCGCACTATGTCAATCCATAATCGGGTATTGCATTCCAGTGTGGGGTGGAGCCGCTAAGAGTCATCTACTGAAAACAGAAAGAGCTCAAAGGGCTGTACTCAAAACTATGACAAGGAAGCCATACTTATACCCTACAAGTAGAATCTACAAAGACTGCAACGTGTTGACAGTACGACAGCTGTACATCAATCAATCAATAAATAAAGTTCATGGCAAGATACCACCCTCTGATCCAAACAAACGTACAAATATACCAACGGGAGTAAAACACGCAACTACGTTCGCCAAACATCAATATTATGTTCTTAGTATACACATTTATAAACAAGTCCAAAAAGAACTCAACATAAGACACCTCTGCAAATTCAAAATGAGAAAAATGTTAAAAGAATGGCTATTATCTCAAGACTACACCAAAACAGAATGTTTAATGACTTACTACACTTGAAAACTTACATTGTCAAACACACACGTTCTTCCACTCTTGCAAACATACACATATATAAACTCACACCAACACAAACACACACAAACCCACTCACACACACACACACACATCATAGATTCACCTAATGAACACAAACAACCACAAAAACACCGACACAGTGATTTCACGTTCTACTATGTAACGTAATGGTATTAATGTAAAGACATGCATCCTTGGACCGAACACTGTCTCTCAAGATACAGGCCCTACAGCCTAGTTTGTGAGACAGGGTTTAAAAACTATAAATGTTAATCTGCAATAATTATTCCATTACCTACTCAATTTCTGAAATAGACTTAAAATGTTTCTGATAAGTTTGTAAATGTTGTTAGTTTTTAGTTTTTAGTTTTGTTTTATTTTACTGTGAAATAAATAAATTATTATTAATTATTATTATTATTCGAACCAGTAGTTCCAGAGATTATTGCGTTTCACCAAACAAACATACAAACGCACTATAATTTCACAGTACGCTGACATTTGGTGTCTCACACGTTAGCACACCATTCATAAAAAATAAAGACAGAACTGGTCTTAAGATTTGAGAAGTAGTCAGCGAAAAGGTGATAGGATATGAAGGTCTATGCATGCAATAGTAATTTAGCAGAAAAAGCCTTTATTAGTATGAGCCTGCTTCAAAAGGATTCCAGTTTTACAAACTATCATTTATGTTCACTGATTGTATATTACTAGAGAGGCCATTAAATTATAATTGCACGCTTAAGAGAACTAATTATGTATAAGTTCAGTCAACTGGGTGTATTGCTTTTAAATTTGTAAAACCGAGCGTGAAGACTAATTGAATTACTGATAATTCCGAAGTTAAAAAGCCTATTAAACTTAATATTTACTTTTGTTTGTTCTTAAGTTTTGTTGGCAAGTTATTCCTAATAAAAGAAAACTAGGAAACGTGCCAAACTAACGAGAGTACCTTAAGGCATCGGTCTCGCAATGTTGTTGCGTTCCGGGCATTTCACACCTACGCGGCCCCTGGATACACACAGGGTGCGCGCCGACGCCACCCGGTTCGCCGGCGACGGAGCGGATCCGCCAGGGAGCTCTCTTCCCTGACGCGCTCCGCCGCCTCCTTTTGCAAGATGATGTCCTCGCAGAAGGATGCGACCGCATTCCACGACCCCTCGCTTCGGACCATGGACAGAACCACGGCCGGCAGCGAGAGGTCACTTCCGACCACTGCGGTAAGAACTCGATGTTGCCCCTCCCAAGCTGGACAATGCTGGAGGGTGTGCTGCGCCGAGTCCTCACCGCAGTCGCAGTGGTGGCAGGCGGGACTCGGTTCCCTCCTAGCAACCGTGTGCAGGTACTTCCCGAAGCACCCGTGCCCGGAAAGGACCTACACTAGCCGGAAGGAAAGGGTCCCGTGCTGCCGCCCTGCCCACTCCTACGTGAATCCACTCCTAACACAAGCCATTAAGCTTAGCTGGAGGGGTTAACAGGATTGCTAGTAACTGGGGACCACGAGCCCACAATGTTAGTTCTTTAAAAAAATGGAGTAAGAACGCGCATGCGCCTAACGGCCATAATATTTCAGCCTATCAGCATGCGGAACGTGACGGCCCTTGACACTTTTTTCGTGCGTGCGCCCGGTCACCGATTTATAAGACGTTATCACGTCAAAAATAGCTATGAGGTTGTAGTCATTTTTGTAGATGTATTATAAGCATATACCTGTTTAAATGTATTCTTATTTGTGACACCTTCACAAGTTGACTGTCATGTTGGTCTAATGGCTGTGATAGTGACCCCGACTATCTTTGAGTATTACTATCTCGGCTGTGATTAGAACAATGGTTAAATTCTTTACAATTACCTAAAGTTAAAGTTAAATTTCATTTTTACTACAGCAATGGATGTATATTGTAAACGTCCGTGTAAACAAAAGATATGTTAAGCGGTCAGCGATCAACTATTCATATCTATACCTTTTTTGTTTACAGGATTTGATTTTGTTTGTTTGTTCTCGACATGTCCCAGACTACACCTGTGTTTATTGACGTGTTAACGTCTTATAAATCGATGACCAGGTGCACGCACGAAAATGTGTCACGGTCAGTCACGTTCCGCCTGCTGCTAGGCTGAAGTATTGTGGCCGTTGGGCACATGCGCCCGCTGTCACGGTCCGTCACGTTCAGCTTACTGATAGGTAAAAGTATTGTGGCCTGGACGGCTGTTGGCTGGTTGCTAAGCAACGCAAATGGCTATATGTCATCAATGTTCTCTTATGACATTATCACGTAAAATTATAGTATGTGAACCGACTTTACAGACAACTACGTTTTATAATTAAGTAGTTTATTTATTTACTAGCTGTGCCCGCGACTTCGTTCGCGTGGAAGTTGGGTTTATATTAAGGTAGTTTATATTACAATTCAACTTCTGTGTAAAACAAATTGTAAACATGCTCCACAATGCTCTGTGGCATCTATGGATATTTGGGCCTAGCTTTAATCAGGGCCCAACATATGGCAGGGCAAGCCAAGCAAATGCCCAGTGCAGCAAAATGAAGGGCGACAAAGTTTATGGCGCCAGACGGTTAGAAGACAAATTATTAAAATTCCCACGACCATACCTCGACAAAAAAGTGATTTGCATCACATCAAATACTATTAATATTGAAAAATTCCCCCACCACGCGAGTACTGGGGCGGTTTCGAGTTAAATGAAGCTCGAAACCGCCCAATTACTCGTGCGAAATTTTGAGTTAAGGAGCTTCGATTCTGACTCCGATAGGTCGAAAATTCCGATTGATTTTAAACCTCCGACTCCAACTTCGGCTCCGACACTTTTAAATCGGACATTTCAATCGGAGGTACCTAGCCGCTCCTTCAAGATAATTTATACATAGGTAATAAAGGTATGATGGAAAAAACTCTCACAGATTCCCTATGATCGCAGGTTATGTCCTGCCCGAGCGATCTTTTCCGAGTCTAAAGTACCTACAGCTACTTTGTGTCCGGTTTGTACCGCGGGAATGCAATGTTTTAAAACTATTTTGCGGGGGCAAAATAGTTTTAAAACATTGCATTCCAGCGGTACTGTGATGCGTGTTTAAACAAACAAACAACATTCAAACGTTTCTAAAAGATATACTCAGATATCTTTTTTTGTGTTTAAATACTATTTCTAAACTTATTTCAATATTTTTTTTCACTCACTTTAGAAGATTATAATATTATTTTATAATGTCTACATTGGTGAATTTAAAAATAGGTGTGTCAACCTGTCGCAAATTAAGATCGTCATATATTCATATGAGAGAATTTCAGTTTTTTTTTTAAATCAATTTTCCTGATTCTTTTTAATTTGTATTTAAACGCCATCTATTTTCAAAACTGGATAATTTTATTTTTATACTTGATGATTTTATATTAAACTATCATGCATATTAAACGTAGGTAAGCAAGGTATTTAACCTTAAATTATTCACGCGATCAAGACCCGTATATATATATATATATATATATATATATACATATATTTTCATAATGTGTACAAATCGCGAAAGTTTATTAACATTTGTAGGTAAGCAATTTTGGCACTCAGAAGAAATCGAATCACAGATGGCGCCACGTGTTTTATTTTGATGTAACGCGGACTTCATCTTTCATTTTTTTTTAGCAATTACCATTTATAAATTCTAGAAAATATCAAGTAATTACTGTTTATTTGTAATGTAATATTGTTTTTCATTTCTACATTTATAACATAATCACTATTCATGCAAAACAATGATAACGGTGCCTATTGGAAGTGATTATTAATATGAAAATTTGTTAAACAAAGTAAACATGTTAAAGTCGAAAATAAAAGCTTGTATAAATAAGTATACATTTAGAAAAATACTTAAAAAAAAAGAATAAAAATAATTTTAACACAACACAAAAAGAGACTCGCAATTAGGGAGTCGATCCTCCGACCTCGCTCGTTTAATACCGCTACTTGTACCAATAGACCACCTCAGCTGATGCAAACACGGTTAAAATAGCTGATCTTAAGAAAAATGAAAATGATGTGTTTAGCTCCTAATAGTTTTAGCGTGAAGTTATTGTTTCCATGGGTTACATTTGTAAATAATGTCTTATTGTGGAAAAAAATGTGAAAAACCATAATGGTTCGACAAAACATACGTTGCTGCTCACTCCCCATAGACGATAGCATAATGATTTATGGTGCAAGTAATGACCTATAGTATTTACAATAAAACTGCAAATTTTCATGAAGATCCGTCAAGTAGTTATTGTTTTATAACGATAAATAGCTACAGACATTATCCGTCATTGCTTAGCTCCTATGGGAAATAGCGTGATAAATTATAGCCTATATGTTAATCCAGACTTATTAGAATACACATGCAAAATTTCAACCGAATCTGTCCAATAGTTATTGCGTGATGCGTGTTCAAACAAACAGACAGACAGACAGACATTTCTAAAAATGTAGGAATGTGTTTAAATACTCTTTTCGAATATTTCCCAATATTTTTTTTCACTATGTTCGGCCATGTGCAGACACGTGAAATTTACAATTTTATTATATGTATAGATATAGATAGATAGCATGATTCAGTATTCACGCGCGATGGCTTATTATTAGCGTATTTCATGTATAACTTTGGTGTTTCTATACCGATTTCTATTAGTATTTTTTAAGGAATAGTTAATTATGTTAACTTTTTTAATTAGGGATGACTGAGAGTGTTATAAACGTAAGAGTAGACAAATATAATCAGAAAGCTTCGAACTACTAAGCTATCGGGAGTTACACGTGATATTGTGAGTCAACCATAAAAGATAGACATATGCTGTCGTGGGATATTTTTTATATAATTTTAAGGAGAACATTTCCGTCATACATGATTTCTGTGTAGCTTTAACCATTACGGTTGCACACGCGACGAAAGCTTAAAAAATGGAGTAACTTCTCCCGTTTTCCTTCACTGCTCTGCCCCTATTGATTGTAGCGTGATGAAAAGTATACTATAACCTACTCAGGAGTATGAAAAATAATTGTACCAAGTTTCGTTAAAATCCGTCGAGTAGTTTTTGTTTCTATAACGGTTATACAGACAGACAGACAGACAGACAAAAAATTTACTGATTGCATTTTTGGCATCAGTATCGATCCCTAATCACCCCCTGATAGTTATTTTGGAAATATATTTCATGTACAGAATTGACCTCTCTACAGATTTATTATAAGTATAGATAAAGCAGGCATGTCAATAATATAAACATAATCATTAATAAGAACAGTATTAGTGTTTATAATTAATTTTAATAGTATCAGTGGTTGTATTTCAGTACAAAAAGACTACTTCAAAATATTTTGTACAAAACATTTGAAACAAAAAGCAAACCTAATTTCTTTGAAATATATTTCTTTCATTCTACATCAAAGTTGAGTCAAATAAAATTAAGAATTAACAACTTAGTCTTACAACAGTGATTATTGTCTTCAAGTTTGATATAATTAGTACCAAAAAGGGAAAAATATTGCTTTTTCCCGCCGTAGTTAGAAATGAATTTGAGTGTTAATAAGCCGGGCTTTGAGAAAAATACGCGTAAAACACGAACAATAATAAATAAATCGGAAACGTGATATTTGGTTTCGTACCATCGAAACTGTAGACACAATTTATTGTACTCTTTGTTTGAAACTCTATTTTCATTTCAATTATTTATATATAGATTTTTGGATATGTCTGTAAATGTACTGAATTACTTTTCAGTTTATCGTTTAACATATTTGATAAGTATCTATTCTATTTGTAATATTTGAGAAGTCAATTCCATTATGATTACCTTTATATTTAAAGACGATCCAATTCATAGAAATATCAAGAAAGTATACCTTTTCAAGCAATTAAGCCTAAATTTCTCAACTAATCGAGTAACATACAGTTGGATCAACGTAACTAGGCCGGACTGAAGTAGGCGACAAGTGGTTGCGCAGATGCATTTTTTGGAAGTAAAGGGAATGGTGACAGGAAGCGAGGGGCGGGGCGGTAACTAAACCAAGAGGATTAGAGATGCGATTACGCATTACATTGTCATAATTAGTGTTACTAACTCATGTTTTTTTTGTGATTATTTTCGTAAAGAAATTGTTTTTCAAAGTTTTTTAGTATTTACTGTAACTGTTCTAAATTTAAACTTTTATGAACTCATTTAAATAGTATTTTTAAATTGTAGAAATAAAATGTTGTTAGTAGTTTTAATCGATTAAACATATTTAATCGTTTACGTAATTAATTTTAGGGTCGCATCTCTATGACATGCGCGAAAGTGATAAGAACCTAACTTCAATCCAGTCAAGTTACGTTAATCGTACTGTACCTACCTACATTATTTATTACACAATTACAGACCATCTTCTTTTTTGAAGTCAGTTAAAAAGATAGATACTGATTTCAAGAAACGCAAACTTTACCAAACAACACAAGTCCATATCAGGATAAAGCCGTAAACAATGTAAGCCAAACTTGTCCCCTGGTGGACTTGCAAGGTGAAACTTCAGCCGTACTTTATTCTAAACAACTGAGTTCAAGCGCATAGCGTACACTTTATACTTTGATTTCTTGCTTCAACTTCTTTTGAGTTGTATTTCTCAGAGATTATGAAGTTTTAGAATACCCGGATTTGTTACTTTTAAGTATCTTCTACCGAATTTGATAAACTTCCATATCTGTCTCTACTACATTTTTTTTAAAGTGATGATATTCAATAATACCTATTTGATATACAGGTGGATTTTTAAAATACTAATAACCCCGGTCGTAGCTTCTTTATATAACACCAAATAACTTTGTAATATTAGTTTTGGAAAATATTTAATATAATTAACCCTTAATCGCCTACCACTTGCTATTGGAGTTATGACCTTAACCACCTACAGACTATTTTACTGGAGTAAAATAGCCCTAAACCTGACAAACATCAATTTTACTCCGGGGTCTTACAGATGTGTGGTAGCTGGTTGTGTGACAAAAGTAGGTAGTAAAGTAGTAAGTGAAGGGTTAATTTACATTTTTTTTTTTAATATTACAAAGTAATTTGGTGTAATGTAAAGAAGTCACGAGCCGCAGGTTATTGGTATATAACAAATCACTCTGTATGTCGAGTAAAGGATTTCGTCGCGACCATTATTACATAGTTATACGTCTATGATGCTGTGTTTTTTAGTATACAGATGACGTTCTTGCACTTTTTAGCCCAATACAGATCATAGCGTCTGCTATGGTCGTCAAAAAGTCGACAGATGTTTCCCTTGTTTGTAGCCAAGACTCTTGACTACAACCTGCTGTGATGTTACATCGTATGATCATAAATAAATGCAAGCAGTTTTACAAATGTATATGTGCATTAATAGCATTGCATTAAGCATATTCATAAAACACTTGCTGAACCCGGCCATACTTCGAATCTCTCTCCGGTCATTCTTTAATTGCGAATTTAACAACAATAAAAAATTAAAATGTAATAAGTACGAGTGAAATGGGTTGAAGATGCAGTGCCGTGACAGCTGACCTCCAGCCGGTCGATAGGCTCCTCTCGCGCCCCATCTTATTCTCCCGGCACCAATTCTGGCGCTAATGTTGCCAAAAATGGCTTTTTAGGAACCCACACAGGGGTCCCCATAACCCCCTACCAAAGTATCACCACAATCTGATCAATGATTTCGAAACGCACAGAAGATAAACATACAAACATTGATTTTTGTTTATAAAGATGATGTTTATATAATGACAACTAAATAAAACAAATTACCATGTTTATGCTGACCGTCCGCGCGTCCCCCAAATGCGTAGGTATAAACATTTGTCTCATACAAATCGTCGGTCAAATCACGAAAGGGCGTATCCAAAAATTTTGGATTTTGAGATATTAGCACCATCGAAATCTATATGTCAAGTTTTAGTATGTCACGAAAAGACGTATCCAAAACTCCAGTGGAAGTGGACTTATAGACCGTTGCGAAGAGCCCTATCTACTATTCCTTATAATTTAAAAAATCACGAAGAGCCATAGCGGTAGTTACGCCTTATCATGCGTTTTATTTTTTCTACACGAAGAGGCGTATGCAATTTGATGCGAGTGAAAAAAAGATAAATCGAAACTTGTTTTTGTCATTCATTACTGTGCAAATACTAAACTGCAAAGTTTTTTTACGAGAGTTAAAAATAACTAATTTCTTTTGATAAATGTGAATAAATACCTGATTAAAGTGATAATTACGTGCGTGCTTTATACAAGTTACAAGGTAAAGTAAAGTATTTTTTTATTTTATGAGGAATTTACCTAAAACTGCAAATTTACGTTAGCATTTTTTTAAAACTAACTTTTTTATTACTAGATTATTTTATTGACTAGACAAAATAAAAACCATGGTTCTAGTGATAGTATATCTACTTAGAGGTTGTGTTTAATCAGTCTGTATGAATAAATAGGATATTTTTGTAATAATTATTGTTATCTTTAGATACTGCGATCCTGCTGCTACTGCGATATTTACTGGAGGGCCAATTTCGTAAATAATGGATGTGTTGGTGCTATGGAAAGACGGAACTCAAAATATTGTCAATACACGACAATTATTTCCCGTTAGAAAAGGTCAGAAGATTACGGTTGGTACTGACGGTATGGTACATTAAGTGTTATAGGAGAATTAGAATCCTCTTCGTCTGATGATGAACCACCACTTTCGTTTCATGCCTCTAAAACACGTATGAAGAATGCAAAAAATTGCTGCGAGTACGGTAATTGTCATTATCCTATTTTGAGTGCTTGTTTCTTGTGCACTGAACATTATGAAGATGAAGCTCCCTGTTTTAATAATTTCGGTATTAAAACTATTTAGGTACCTACTAGAAAATGAGCACTACCGCTATGAAACAATTTTCAATGGCGTGAAATATAATATTACACACTCTACTGAGATGTTTTTATTTGTAGGTACTGACGAGGTGTTTAGTGCTTGCCCGCGTTGTTCATGTCTTCTTTGCTATGACCATTTTGACAACGATTGCTCAACCTGTAAAAAACATCAAACCTATGAAGCTTCCCTAACAAACCCTGCTTTATTTGAAAATAATCATAATAATATAGACCAGACTTGTGAATTTGCCAACTGAACTAATCCTATTTAGACTACTGCTATGAATGTGCCTGTTTATTGAGCGATGCTCATTTTGAGTCGCTGCTTGATGTGCCATCATGTACTGATCATGCTATAAGATATACAATCTGTTGAATCATTCGTTATCTGCTTTTGATATCCATAATGCAGAGAATATTTACTACGATTCTGATGCAACCGTAACGTTATCTGATGCACGTGCAAAAGCAATTAGAGGATAATTTAGCCCTCGAAGACTTTGTAGTAGATGGCGCCCCTAGAAAAGGAGAAAGATCAGTAAAAGTAAAAAAGGAACAGAGTGGTGACCCATTTAAGTGGACATTATTATTGTGATTTTTTTAAATTGAGCCACTTGGAAACGCAATGCAGATCCATATCACTTATGCGAGCAAATACGCAATGGCTGAGGACAAACGTCGAAAAATGAAACCAATATTTTAATAAAATATCCAATGAAAAATATGAAGACCTAATGAAAATGTGTAGCGGAGATACACCGATAATAAGAAATCGAAAACATGTTTCTTACTACCAAAACCTTCCCCAGGACTAAATAGGTAAAAAACGATATAAGTGGTGAATATTGTAAAAAAATCTTTGTTTGATTTCTGTATTAATATTAGTTACTAGTTCTTCTTTGTTATTTTCAGGTTTAAGTATCTATAAATAAAGCCTAATCTTAATAAATACTGATTTTTATTTCATTTAAAGCAATAATACTCGGGCGTATATGAAATTACTAATATTGGTGGTACATCGCGAAGGGGCGTAAGTGAACCTTTTTTCAAAAAAAAGATTATATCTCTGTAATGAACTATAGTACACAAAAACTATAATTAAATATATAAACAGTGTTAGGTACTTCTTTAAATAAGTATCGTTCCAAACACATAAACGTATTAGACATAAAGTTATGACAGTACATAAGGGTACAATTTCATAAAAATGGCTCTCCTGTAAAATTTTGCAAAACACAGATACGCCTTTTCGTGTTTCGACCGACGAAATGTATGAGTTTAAAATCCCAATACACCATGATACACTAAAATCTTAAATTAATGAGAGTAGCTATTGTAAAAACCGCCCAGTAAAGATAATATGTAACTCACGTACCAGTTTCTTGAAATATCAAACATATATACAGCTTCAGCACTTTCAACTTAAACTTCACAGTGTTTTACACTAAACTTTAAATGATTTTCGTTGGGTTTCGCTTACAATGTTGTATGAAAGTTTTGGTGAAGACTTTCTATTATTTCTTCATAAATGTAATTCTGGATGAATATATGGAAGGAATTTTAATCGCTCAACGTTAAGAAGATTAAAAACGTGTCTAGACTGTATTATAAGCGGCAACATGCTTCTTGAAAGCCAAATTTTATACTGAAAATGACAAAATGTTTTATCGTCACAGTGTACTGTAAAACATTTTATGTTATTATACAAATAAATATAAGTTTTAGGTATTAGATTAGTTTGCTTTAAATACTAATGCCAGCTAAATTAACATTTGTATTTAACTAGTATTAAAAGAAAATTAGATGTTGTAAGCAATACTAACGAATTTTAATTTACAAGTGCTCGCAACTCAATTCAATCAATTTATATTCAATCGTATTTTAGTCTTCAATTTTAACTTAATGAATTTAGTTTGCGTGATAAACCTTGGCCGTGATTGATTAATTAGTTGTGTCTCAATAACAAATGGTGATACTATAAATATGAAAGGCACCATATTATTCAGAAATGTACTAGTTACAAGTTTTGAACCACGCCAGGAAGATCCTTACAGTTGCTAGGTATGATAATTAGTACTTTTATTCGAACCCGATTCTACCTAAGCCTGAGCCAGCTTTGATACAAAGCAATCATGATTTGTATCAAAGCTTCACTTGTTCAGAATTTCTTCGTTTTAACGTTAACGTTTTAAATAGTTCGTGGGTAACACCTTCAATTTAAAATGTTCAAGTTGACGAAATAAAGCTTGAAGTCAAGAGGTCTTGCTGTCTGTGAGCCAGTAGAGTTAGTTACGTCATGTTGATGGAGACCACCGTTAAACAATAGATCGCAACTTATCAAGCACGAGCATCATCGTCTTACCATTTCTGCCTCTGTGGCGCGGTGGGAGTGTATCCGATTGCCACGCAAGAGGTCGTGGGTTCGATTCCCACACGAGACACCACTTTGTGTGATCCACAAATTGTTGTTCCGAGTCTGGGTGTACTTTGTGTCCGTGACTTGTATGTTTGTAAAGTCCCCCGCGACACAGGGCTTGTATCCTAATGCGGGAGTCGTCTTTTTAAGAAAAAAAAAAAAAAAAAAATCCAAGGTTTTTTTTAAAGATAACTAGCAATGTGGGATTGTAGGTCTTTTCTAACTTTAACTTTAGTTTATTGTACAGAAATTAACCTTTGTTCAAATCACAGCCAAGATATCTGCCACGGCTGTGATTAGAACAATACGACTGATAGGGTGATTAGAATAGTACGAAACTGTGATAGAGACCCCGACTATCTTTGAATGTTACTATCTAATAACGTCGGTGACAGCTTTAAATTAACAATACACTTAAGCTGTACAGGTATATACCTAAAATACACCTACAAAAATTACTACAACTTCATGGCTATTTTTGTGATAATGTGTTATAAATCGATGACCAGTGCGCGCACGTAAAAGTGTCACGGTCCGTCACGTTTCGTCTGCTGATAGCCTGAAGTATTGTGGACGCCGGGCGCACGCGCGTTTATATTCATTTTTTTTTTAAATAACTAGTAATTTGGTATATTACTATCAATTCTGTTAACCCCTCCAGCTAACCTCAATGGCTTGTGTTAGGAGTGAGTTCACGTCGGTAGTAAAATGGGTAGGATTTGAACCACGATTGTGAGTCCAATGTCTTAGCCATTAGGCTACCGCCGCTTCATTGATTCGCTTATTTCTTCTTTATTGTTACAGTCCTCTCAATCAAACTATGTCTTCCCAATAATCTTTTTATTTACAAAGTCTTTAAAGCAGAAGTCCGAAAAATAGTTCTCTAATATAAAAGACAATCTTCTTTTTAATTTCTTCGAAGTCTTAATACAAATCCTGTTTAACATGAAACCGACATTAGAACAAAATTAAAAGGCTTTCGCCTAATGGCTTCAATGTGGTCCTAAGTATTACACGCATAAAATGTTACAGCGATTATGGAGGAATTGTCTCTTCATTATCTAAATTACTAGGAATTTCAACAAGCCAGAGCTTTAAGTTACGAAAAAAATTCTAATATAATTAACGTTTCTTTATTAATTAATTACTAAAGTATTAGATTAGCTACTTAAATTATTTTCGGCGAGATTTCTTTCGTCAAAGCTAGTTTCTCACTTTACATAAAACAGTTTTGTCATTAAAGTGTTCTGGAGATGCAGTTCGTGGTTTGTTGTTAGTGATGAGGATACAGGTTAGGATTACAGCCTAAATAAGGGTTTAAAGCCACGTCCAGACGAACGTAACACATAATGTACTCGTAATCTTTTGTATAATGTTACGTGAATTCTATGAACGGCACACGAGCAAGAGTAGGTATAATGTAACGCTTAGGTGTTCGCACTACGAGCGCCATTGTGTTCGCTCTAAGAACCTACAACCGACACTGATCCGAGCGAGCGCCGGTGCGAGCGTTACATTACATTACGCATTAAATTCGGTCTGTCTGGGCGCGACATGAGACAAAGCTAGAACAAACGGGACCATAAAAAGCCACGTCTTTTAACTGTCAAATATAAAATTTTGTTTGCAAGTTTTGTTCATGTTGGCTAAGTACCACTTACGACTCATACCGTCTCACAGAGAACGTTATGAGGTACTGCAATCACATTATAAAATCGATCATAGTATAACTGAAACAAATTTGACCAATCAGCTATATACGTATTTTGTTATGAAAACTAGGTAAGGTAAGAATCCAAATTTTATAATCTATAATAAAAAGTATAATTAAGTTGTCAAAGTCTTGCTGAGGTATGCGGTCCCATGTGTTTTGTAAATGTGGAAAGAGAGAGATGATTTTCAGTAGTAAAATTCGGCAGAAAGTTACTCATAGCTCGTTGGTGTAACATGTGCCATGCGTGTTCAATGGGGTTTAAGTCGGGTGACTGTGCAGGGCACTCCAGAACCCCGATGTCATGTTCCCGAAGAGAAGCCGAAACCAGCCGCGCCGTGTGAGAAGGGGCATTGTCATGAATGTATGAATGTATGTTCTTTGCCTGGAATTCTTCAAACACGTGTTCTTCTCGAAACCGGGTGGAATCCAAAGCGAGGTGTGTCAGTAAATAGCACCATAGACAATTGTTCGTTGGTCCATAATAAATGTTGGCGAGCCCAAACAAGCCTCCTGCTGCGATTGCTATCCCGTAGACCTGGAACTCGAAGCGGTCTGCGGGCATGAAGACCGACTTCATGCAACCCTCTCCTGATACTTTGGTCACTTACTAATAGCTGGTGGTCTGACTGGAGCCTCTGCACTAGTTGCATCGCCTCCTCGCGGTGTTTTGTAGATACCGGTCTTGCCGAGAGCTGGTAACACGATTCGTCTTATTGTGCCGCTCTGCTCCACTCCCAGTTACACGATAACGTGACCACAATCTGGAAAACACGTTTTGGCTTGTGCTCAGAAGGCGGATTCACGTATTTAAAGCTGTACAGTTGAAGTGCAGTTGCAGTTAAGTTTCGATTAAAACGGCTATTTTCTTATTATTGTAACTTTCGGATCGATCTCAAAATCGCTTGCGCACTGTACTAGAATGTCATACATACTTGACGCAAGCGTCAAGTATACGTACTCCAAACAGTTAAATTTAAATGTTTAAAAGATTTAACCGAATTTTACTACTTTTATTTAGATTAAGCAATCATAGTAAAACATTTTCGACGCAAAATTGTGTTTCCGCAGCACTGATAAATCTTACATTGATTTTATTTATTTTTTTAAATTTTGAAATTATAACAAAGGAGTTTTAATTCCACAGTCAAACTTTTACTATAATTAAAAAAGATTTCATATTATGAGGCCATGATTAACTCTAAATTTAAATATGCCTACTATACTTTGTTGATAGTATTTGCAAAATAACTATAGGTGGTTTAATACACGAGCGAGCTTCAGTCCTCCAATCTCCAAACAAAACAAAACCAAAATCAACAATCTTCAATCAAGGTCCAAATATATTTTCTTTAGTGCCCTCCTTGTCCCGTATAGCCAATAAAATATTCTCAGTTGAGAGCAAAACGGATTACACCACAAATACCGATGTGTCACTGTGATTGTCACATTTGTCTCTTTTACGAGCCCCAATGACGTTGCTACGGACACTTGGAACGCTCTGTCTTATAATTTTGTGACCTTTGTCGAGCTGGTAAGTAAAATAAAAGTTAGATTAGCCCCGACCTTTTCAGATTCTTATTTTGTTCGTAATAATTCAAGTTGGTTGGCGCGATCTAATTATACAATGGTCACGAAACCTCTAAAAGGAATTATAAAGTTTTTTATTTTGTACTCTGCTCTTGTTGTATCTTTATTTACTTTTTAGGAAAATATTTAAAAATAAATAATAATTATACAAGCTTTCCTCATTTGATATTGTTCATTAAAAGACGATTGATTAAAATATTTGTCTAAGTTTTAAGATTGTCAATAATGATTTTGATAATGCAATAGGATAGGAAATGACTATTTAACACACAAATAGCAGAGCCTCGCCACCCAGCATTTACTAAGAAATCTGCGGAGTACAGTAATAATAATAATAATAATAATAATAATAAAAATCATTTATTCACTTAGGAAGCAAAATACTACACTTGTGAAAAGTCGATTCTACATTTACTGGTAATGCCTGTTCGCAAACAATAGGTAAAGCCCGAGAAAAGAACAGGCAATAAAAACTCGTGGCCACTCTTTTCAAATTGCCAATGTTTACAATGTTTCTCTGTTTATAAACTGTATATGCAGGTAAGGTGCTGCCACCATTATATTATACACCATTTATATTAGAGGACTGATGCAAAAAAAGAGGTCACTAATATTAGAAGAGTACACGAGATCGGATACATCAGCCTCAATGGGCACAACATAGTAGGAGCATCCACTTACGATGTAAAAACTTTATGTGCTTAAATATTGGCCAATTTACTGCTACTTAATGAATAAGTATACATGTTTTTCAAAGGAAAGAAAAGAATGCCGTAATTTATCACGCAGAATCTTTACTTACAAAAGTAAATCGTTTTCTTAACTAGTACCTAAGTAACATTATCAAACTGTGACAACAATATTCACCTAGTAAAATGCAATAAACTATACAACCCAATACATTAATAGGGAGCAACGAACTACATCCATTTATCTTTATCAGTTAAATAATCATCGATTGAATAGTAAGCTCTTTGTATAAGATGTCTCTTGACTACATTCTTAAATTTATTTACTGGTAGACTCGATATGCTGACTGGGATTTTATTGAAAAATTTAACACCTAGTCCCATGAATGAGTTATGAGTTTTATGAAGCCTATGATATCGACCTACCAATTTGTGCTTATTTCTTGTATTCACAGAGTGAATATCACTATTTTTGTTATATAAATGTAAGTTTTGCTTTACAAACATAACGTTTGCATATATATATTGTGATGCAACTGTCAAAATGCCTATCTCTTTAAACTTTTCTCTAAGGGAAACTCGTGCTCCTAGTTGATATATCGCACGCACTGCACGTTTTTGAAGAATAAAAATAGTTTGTATATCAGCCGCCTTGCCCCAAAGCAATATGCCGTAGGACATGACGCTGTGAAAATAACCAAAATATACTAGTCGAGCTGTTTCTACGTTCGTAAGCTGTCTAACTTTGCTGACAGCATACGCTGCAGAACTGAGTTTTCCTGCGAGACATGATATTTGGGTGCCCCACTGTAACCTATTGTCTAATGTAATTCCCAAAAAAACTGTCGAGTCGACAAAGCTAATCACCTCATTATTTAAAATTATACTCGTATTAGTACTTTTCACATTTGGCAAACTAAACTTAATACATTTAGTTTTTTTGGGATTTAGAAGTAGGTTGTTCGTTGTAAACCAATCTTGAACTAGTGCGAGTGTTCTATTTATTTTCTCAAAATTTTCTAGTTTACGATCGATTTTAAAAATTAGAGAAGTGTCATCAGCAAATAGAATGATGTCACAAAAGTTATTAACATAAAATGGTAAATCATTAATATATACCAAAAATAAGAAGGGACCGAGTATTGATCCCTGAGGCACGCCCATACTAATTGGAGATCCAGACGACCTTACTCCTCCTATATCAACATATTGAATTCTTTCACTTAGGTAAGAGGCAAGTAGATCCAGCGCTGTACCTTTAATACCGTAATGCCTAAGTTTCAGGAGAAGTGTCCTATGCGCCACACAATCAAAAGCTTTAGAAAGATCACAGAACACTCCAATGGCATCCTGTGAATCTTCCCAGGCACTAAAAATATGTTTCAGTAGCTTAGTACCTGCATCAATTGTAGAGCGACCCTTTGTAAAACCATATTGATCGGGATGCAGTAGATTATTAAAATTAAAGTGTGATTCTAACTGCATAAGTATAGCCTTTTTATTTATTTATTTAAAACTTTATGCACAAAGTTGTACAAAGGTGGACTTAATGCTAAAAGCATTCTCTGCCAGTCTACCTTAGGGTGATGTAGAAATGGAATGTGTGAAAGGTGCAGTAACCTAATTGTAAAATAAAAACTTCCTTATTATTCTTACATAATACACAAATAAAACAATAAAACTATACCATACTATACATACTTACAAAAATACATACATACATATATACCTACATACATAACTATACAATAGTATACATACTTACAGCAATACATACATACATACATAAATAAATACATAGATACAGACTAATATTTATGTTACTAATGTTGTGATGATTCAGCTGATCCATCAAGGAATAAAGTGCGTACCTTCCATTTAAAATTAAGGCGATTGGGTGCCATCCTAATTTCGGGGGGCAGGGCATTCCAGAGAGAAACAGATTGAACTATAAAAGAGCATCCGACGAATCCAGAAGAATGAGCAGGGCATAAAAGAAGTAGATTGTCGGAAGATCGAAGATCTCTACTGTGATTTGAGTGCAGGTACTGAAAGTAGGAAGTCAAGTAAGAAGGGGCAGTAGGAGAATTAAGAATAGAATAGAGTGTAGTGAGAGCGCGTAAACTATGTCGCTGGCGAATAGGGAGCCATTTAAGTTCGGAACGGTAGGAAGAAACATGGTCAAACTTACGAAGATTGAAAATGAATCGAATGCAGTTATTTCAAAAATTTTACTAATTGCTGGCAAGATGGATATTGGTCTAAAATTACTAGGGTCATTCTTTGATCCGGATTTAAATAATGGTATTACTTTACTATGTTTCATCAGATCAGGAAACATTCCGGTATCAACACATTGATTAAAAATTATAGATAACTGTGGCGCTATGCCAGTAATTATACTGTGAATTAATTTTACTGAAATACCCCATAAATCAGCAGTTTTTTTTAAATTGAGTGACTTGAATATTTTAATTATTTCACTGGGGTATATATATTTAAAAGCAAATGGTACATTGCATTGATCCACATTATCTCTCAAGAGTGATTCGGCTTTATCTGGGCAAGCGTTCAAGGAGCTGGTTGTGGTTAGTGGTATGTCAGCAAAGAAATCATTGAAAGTTTGTGCTAGGTCTAAATTATCAGTAACAGTCTTATTGTTAATTAATAATTCAAAGCTTTTATCCCGAGGCTTTGCCCGTCCGCTTTCCGAATTAATAATATTCCAAGTGGCTTTTATTTTATTATCAGATTTTTTAATATTTCTACTAATAAGTAAAGCTTTGGCACATGCACAAGCTTTTTTAAAAGTTTTTGAATAGTTTCTCACATACTGAATAAAGTTTTGATCAAAATTAAATTGTTTCATACCATATAACTCGTATAACTTAGCTCTACTTTTATAAATGCCGGTAGTTGCCCAATCACAGAAGCTAAGTTTAGAATTCTTATAAAAAGTTTTTGATTTAAATATATTATTGTATTCACTTTTGATTATATTAAACACTGAGGAGTAAAGATAGTTCGGATCAGAGTGGCTGAAATCTATACTGGTAATATTAGCAGAAACGTTAGAATTGAATTTTTCTAAGCGAGCCGTACTCATTGGCCTACATGTGATCTTATCTATTTTGGCCACTGTGTGTGAGGGAAAAGTGACTTTCTGCCCACAGTGATCTGATGTTAAATCACTCAATATTACCTCATTAAAATAACTACAGTTGCAGAATATATTATCTAAGCAAGTAGCAGAATGTGATGTAATTCTTGTTGGTTCATTAAATAAGTACACTAAATTAAATGATTTAAATAGGTTAACTAATCTGGTAGACAAAGATGATTGTTCAAGTAAATTTACATTGAAGTCGCCACACACTACTATATGCTTAATACCGTAACTTACCCTTTTAAGCACATCTTCCATTACAGATTCAAATAAGTTAAAATCACTCAGTGGTGGTCGATATGCACAAACTATAATATATCTCTCCAGCTCCACACATGATAATTCTATAGTACGCTCAACAGACAGATGTACTATATCCTTGCGTTCCTTACATTTAACATTGTTGCATACAAATATCATAGACCCACCATGTATAGCCCTTTCTCTTATAAATGCACTAACCATACAATAATAACTATTATTAAGTATCAGTTCATTAGTTTTCAACCAATGTTCAGTTAAGCAACAAATATCAACACTGTGCATTTTAAGGAACAATTCGAGTTCTTCTATTTTGCTGGATAAGCCTTGAATATTTTGGTGAACTACAGTTAGACCACCTGTGGGCTTGTCCATTGTCTGACTTACTAGTTTAAACTAGGAGTCTTAATAACATTCAAAGTAGAACTGCTAACACTAAATGAATCCTGCAAAGTACTGTTTGTACCTAGGTCAGGGTGTAAATTAAATGCTAATAACTTAGCAAGTTGTCTTTTGTAGAATGTGGAAAGATACATTCTATCTTTCGTTAAAATAAAATTACGAATAAATTTATTCGTGTCAAAAAACAAAATATACTTACTATGTAAGTAAGTACTGTTATATAATAAAAGATTCAAGCTCTGTACATGCTTGTTTTGTAAATCAGATACTGACTGCGAATAAGGTAGACTACATAAAATAAACTTACAACCTACTTTTTCATGCATGTATGTAATAGTTTCTGTTAATTTAATTATGTCTCTCTTTGTGACTGAGAAGCTGTCACCATATAATACTATAACTGTTGACCTATTATCTAAGGTGGTATTATTTAATTTACTAATTAAATTACAAAAATTTGATCCTGTTGAACAATAATTTATGACCCTATACTTTGTGTGACCTATAATAAACCTGCTAAAATCTATACCTAATTGGTCAGAAAAAATCACAACTTTATTTTCTGTAAAATTCAGAGTATGCTGGTCAGATAACAATCTGCAGTCAGAGTCAGACTTACTGCATTTACTGCTCTGTAATTGCCGTGTATTGGTGTGAGTGTTGTGTTGACCGACAAACGGTGGTAGTGAGCAATTGTAGCATAGGTTGTTTTTAATCTGAGAGGTTAATTGTTCTGTTTCCTCTCTAGCTACTCTGGCTACCTCCTCATACTTGTTAATGAATACTTGAGTTTCTGTTTGGTGTTCAAGCATGAGAGTTGTTAGACGGGAGTGCAAGTTCGTGATTTGTGTGTTAAGCTCCAATGTATGGCGGTCATACATTAACCTGCTGGCAATCATTTGATCTTTGCAGTTGTCCAAGTCTGACTGCAGTCTTTTATGTTCCTTTGTCAATTTAGAATTAATTTTAGATAAAGTTTTAACTTTTCCTAACTTATCACTTTGTTTTTTAATATTGCTTATTAATTTATTTAATTTTGAGTATTTTCTCTGTTTCTTGCGGCTAAGTAACTTTAGTTTTAAGTGCGACACCCACTTTACACCTAAGAGCTCACTATAGAGGTTCTGAGTCACGTTACTGTTTGTTGCCTGTATTGTGTGATTAAGGGAAACTATAGTCCTATGAGCTTCGTTCAGATCACGTTGTAATTCAGTATTGTGACTCAGAGACTCCGAAAACACTTCACTACAGTCACTAAAAGAGTTTATTTCCTGTTGAAGACGGCCACATTGTTCTTGAAGATCCATATTTTGTAAGTCCAGTTCTGTAAGTTGTTTCTTCAGTGCAGCTACCTTCTCATTTAGTCTCACAATTTCTACTTCACAGTCGCTGCGCTCTGACAGCAGTTGGGTGTTGTCCTCTTTGTATTTCTTCAATTCAAGTAGCGCTAATTTTAATTTATTTTCCATGTCCTTTGCTGTTGCCCTGCGAGTCATCATGTGTGTGCTCATTGTCAGATTAGTCCACTAGACTCCTGTAACACAATAAACAAAGCTAAGTACAAGAAAGAAAAAAGTTTAAACAATAAAAATGAGAAGGGGGTAGGTAGAATTTATATAAGATTACAGAATAAATGCAAAGAAAACTTGAAATACAAATTAATTCAACTATAGAATATAAGCAAGATATTAAAATGATAAAAATATAATATAAAGACAAAAAGAAACACAATAGTGGATTCACAATTCTAGTGGATTTTTAAGATTTTGGGTATGACGTAGGTATGTACCTAATTCAAAACTTAGTACCTAAACTATTGAAGACTAACATACAAAGTTTTATATCTAAATAGTATTACTATAGTGTTAGTTGCCTAATTGTACAGTAATTTTGTGTGTAAACGAGTGTGTGGGGCCAATTGTTTAGGTCTTCAATTCAGCTTCCACAATTTGTCAAGCGGAAAGAGATAAAAACTGGTGCCAGTGAGAGAATGACGAAGCTCATGCACAGATGAGACATGTATTTATGTGCTTGTGGAGTATTAGTTAATATCAAATAAGTCAAATACTCCCCAGGTTTTAAGATGAGCTTTTGAAAATTCATCCGTTGGCGGCAGTGATGATCGGCAAGTTTGTGCGTTCTCCAGGGACGACTCACTTTATACACTGATTAAGGCAATTCTTAATAATACTAGTCACTACTTTAAATATTATTAACTAATTAATTACAAAATAAAAGATAATTTAATTTAAAGAAATACAAAATTTACGTCTTGGTATCAGTGATTGCTGATACCAAGAGTTTGGTCGTCCTATATTGAGACACAAAGACACACACGCAAAGAGTAAGCGTGACATGATGAGCTTTAGTTTAGACACCAACACATGAGAAACACTCGCTAACTCGAGACTGAATGGAATGATGAGGTCTAACTTAAAAAATACTACTCCCAAAGAGTCCCATTTTACCTGCGACCAGTTTGATAGGAGTTGCCGTGCAGCAATCGCTGATCCACAAATACCAATGCACCAATAAAATGACCACACTGTCATTACAACAATCAACAGTCAGGATGCTGTGGCATTATTTTATAAAGGTGAGTATACACTTTAGCATTTACTAGTAAATTTAAAAACCAACAAGCGTTTCGGTGTAACGTTTTATTGAGGAAAGGCATTAGCGTGGGTAACGGGAGTGTATGCAAGACAGAAATGTTACAGGTAAATATTTACTCGCCTTACATCATTTACCTGCAATTACGTCGAACACAGCGTCGAGCATTAGCAAGAATGTTACATTACATGGAAATAATTTAGAAAACTGAGCATTTGCCTGTATTGTACCATTCATGAGAATGTAACATTACACTGTAATGCTCTAACAAATGCTTATGTAAACTCACCCTAACAGAGTGAGCAATTCAGCGTTTATAATTTTGTAACGACAGCCGCTTTAACCTGATAATATTCGTAGAAAGCATTTGATATATTTTTTTAAATATTTCTGATCATGCTCCACGAAAATATTTCTTACGTTTAAGCAGTCAGAAGGATAGCAACTTAAATCAACCTAGATATATTATTCCATGAAAGTTGAACTAATTTCGATTGACTAATGCGTTATGGCATCATTCTGGCTTGTAATTTAAGCCTGAAAACATTTCGAAGATATTAAGAAGTTAAATAAGCCTGGTTTAAATTTAGGAAGGAAGACTTATCTCCTTGCCGAAAGGCTTGGTGTTTCTGGCGTTTGGTTTATTAATTTAGACAAATTAAACTTTCTTAGAACCGTTTAACTTTGTCGAAGCTTGTAGGAATACAAGCTAAGTGCCGTAACCCATATTCGTACAAACATTTAAAAATGTTTGCACTCGTATCGTGTGGTGCGGTTAGCGGTCATTTGCAATTTGTTTGCATAATCATCTGTCAATTTATTTGCGAAACTGCCTGCACTTGTTTACGAACATCAGTTTGCTTATAATTGTCCTGAAGATACCTGATGCATGTGTGGAAGACGCAAAAGTTGGTGGTTTCCGCAATGAAGTGTGGTGAAAACTGACAGATTTTGTTGCAAATGTCAGTTGACATTTGGGTATTCGTGCATATGTGAGCATCTGGCATTAACAGTAAGACCAGTTTATTTACTGGTTTCGTGTATCAATCCTGAGTGAAATGACTCACTGGCATAGAACATTATTTAGTCGGGTTGTTTCTCAACGTTTTAACAAACTCTGGCAAACTCTGGTATACTTGCCTTCACAATGATGAAACTTATATTCTAATACTTCAGAAAGCTAAATTACAAAATAAAAGATGAAATTAATATTACATTTTTGAAACATTTTTTTTTTTAAAGACGACTCCCGCATTTGGGTACAAGCTCTGTGTCACGGGGGACTTTACAAACATACAAGTCATGGACACAAATTACACCCAGACTCGGAACAACAATTTGTGGATAACACAAAGTGGTGTCCCGTGTGGGAATCGAACCCACGACCTCTTACGTAGCAGTCGGTTACACTCCCACCGCGCCACCGATTATCGCTTCGTGTTTTAGTTAAAACTAGCAGTGCACGAGACTTCGTCCGCGTGAAAATGCAGTGACGCTCTCTCCCTTTGAACGTTAGCGTGATGATAAAAGCAGCCAGTTACTTCCTATATTCTAATCGAAAGTCCCGTCAAAATGCGTCCAGCCATTTCGGAGATTACCTGGAACAAACAGGCATATAGACAGGCAGACATAGGTACAGACAAACCAACAGACAGAAAGACAAAATAACAGTTATTTTGACATTAAAACAGACACTTCAATGTATAAATGTATAGATTAATGATTTGTGACTATTTTTCAAACCATTAAATTTTTTTTTTTATTTTTGCTTAAAAAACAAATATGCAGTCAGTCATATTAGTATTTCGTATTGTGGTTCGAATTTAAATTAAAGATATTAAATTAAATAATATAAGTTATATTATAGGTACGCTATGTAACTACGCTGACTTGTTTTAATTTCACTATTACCTTATGTTCTATATAATCTTCTTATTGGAGAAATTTGTTCCATATGATTGACCCTTTTGATCAGCATTATAAAAACACAATGTTTTTTTTTCTATATTTAGCGGGTTAATTTTTCGGCTTCATCAAGTGACTTTTAGAACATTTTAAAATGCAGTTATTTTTATTTCTAAAAATAAAATAATATTTTCTTACAGCAAAATTCGCTAACCGCAAAAGATGCAAAAATAATCACAAGAACCTGTACTTTTTTGATACCAATCGAAAGGATGTAACATTAAGATTTTTTTTTCTAAACAACAAAGTATCATAAATGGAAGTTAAGCCATAAAATTTTACACTTAAGTTAAAATAATAATACACAGAACTGCAACTTACAACAAATTTAACTTCACATACGAGTATGCTCAAAGCGTGACCATATCTGAAATACGCAAATAAACACAGTCACTATTTGTCGATATACTAATATTTGCGTGATGAATTTTTGAAATAATACGTTTAAGTTCAGTTTGTAACTTGAAATCATCATAAATAAATAGAAGCAGAAACACTGTATTTAAACAATTTCTATTAATATTAGATATATTTCGGAACTTAATCGCGTGAATTATTTAAAGGTACGAACCTTTATTTACCCGACGTTTCGATCGAATTGCACCGATACTGACCACGATCGGTGCAATTCGATCGAAACGTCGGGTAATAAAAAATCGCTATAGTTTTAAAACAATAATTTATATTAATCATACAAATTGTATTTTAATGGCCTCCCTTTATTGAAGAAACCATGTTATATAGAAAAATAATACGGTTGTCTTTAAATTCGGTTTACGGACGATAATTTTACGTGAAAAGGTCCTAAGAAAACATTAATTGATAACAAAAAAAAAATGGGATCCACTAAAGCTGTCACAGGCCTAGTTGTTTATTCAATGTCATAAACAACCATGGTGGTGCCGGCTTAAGAATAGTACCACCCCATCTCTACCCGTGGTTGTCGTCAAGGCGACTAAGGGATTTCACCCCGGAGGACGGGCAGCAGCGTCCTCTGCGTACTTAAAGCCTTACTGCGATCGCCAACCCGCTCGCCAAGCGTGGCGATTATGGCAATTACCCCCAGGATCTACATATTAGTAGGTTCTACTGGGGAGACCCGTGCCCAGCAGTGGGCCATCTTATGGGTTGATATGTAAACAACCATGCCTGTGACACCTTTTTTATTTATTTTTTAAATTTCTTATGTCAACATTGATGTCACAGGCATGATTGTTTATTACAAAATAAACAATCATGCCTGTGACAGCTTTAGTGGATCCGGACGCCCGACGGCCACATTATTTCAGCCTATCAGCGGGCGGAACGTGAGCGGTGACGACACACTTTTTCGTGTGTACAGCTGGTCATCAAATTATAAGAAATATAAGACGTTATGACGTCAAAAAATAATCCCTATGACTTTAGGGCCCTTTGGACCTTATGGAGTGTCATAAAAATGGTGCTTTTTCAGCCGGGTTCGAATCCCGATTCAGACTAATGATTCAGTTCGATTGAAATGAAGTCTTCTTTCTGTTTAATGTTCTTTCTACAATATATAAGGTACTTTGCATTCGTGTGGCATAGTTTTGAGGCAATTCACTTGTATACTTATGAGAAATTTTATGTTTTAAATAGAGTGCCTGGAGATGAGTGCGCGAACCTACTACAGCTCAAGGTTTCAAGTTTTATATTACTTCAATGCACGACACTTGTAAACTTTTGTATAACAGATAAATATTACTATTATACCTTAGAACTTACCCTTACTTGACTGTCTCTGTGGCGCGGCGGGAGTGTGTCCGACTGCTACGCAAGAGGCCGTGGGTTCGATTCCCACACGGGACACTAATTTGTATGATCCATAAAGTTCTGAGTTTGGGTGTACTTTGTGTCAGTGACTTGTATATTTGTAAAGTCCCTCGCGACACAGGGCTTGTACCCTACTGCGAGTGTCAAAAAAAAATGATTAAATATTTTTGTGCTCTCAAATGAATTTATTATCAACACCACTAAGCCTAACAACGCCTGAAATTAATCCAGTAAGTCATTATGATTTAAAGGCCATACAAGAATCCTGACATAACATAACCAGGTGAGATAAGTAATTTCACGTTGAACCACTGAATATGAGTCCTGGGACTAACCCAAACCGTCCCACTCATAAATATAACGCGATATTACCTCTTATAATATGTAACTTGTCGTCCAAAGACCCAATACCATCAAAGGAGTTTCGACTTTATTTCTGTACCACAAGGTTTCAAATATTTAAATGGTATAGTTAACAAATGTACATAGGTCTTAAGTAATATGTTCTCACATTATTCTTGGCTAAGGCTGTTGTTGTAAATTATTTTTTTTGGAGATAACTTTCTGTGAAATAGGTATCAGACGTTTGTGATTTTCTAGAACCTAGAGAATTTTCGAAACGTAAATATTGTGGGCGGTAATACAAACTACGAGCCAACGCTTTCATAAGACTCGAAACCTTTTATGGTATCCCTGTCACTTGTGATGTATGATAGAGACAGCAATACTTTTGAGCATTGTTCAAAGTACCGTTTAAGTATTCTTCTTTTTTTTTAAAGATAACCGCAATGTGTGATTGGGCCCCACATTACTAGCATTCTTGTTAACCCCTCCAACTATACTCAAAGGCTTGTGTTAAGAGTGGGTTCACGTTGTGGTTCCCCCCCCCCCCCCCGGGATAGGGGTCATCTGCTATGCGGATGAGGCGGAAGTGCTCGCCGAAGTGTATCGGCGGGCGGTGGCTGTTCGGGCAGGGGATTCGGTGCCCGAGGAGCTACGCGCTTGGCGCGGTGAGGCACACCGGGCAATCATGGCCCGGTGGCAGGGCCGGCTGGAGGCTCCACGGGCAGATGTTCGAAGCGTGGAGGCGCTCCAGCCGGTCCTGGAGGAGTGGGCAGGGCGGCAGCACGGGACCCTTTCCTTCCGTCTGGTGCAGGTCCTTTCCGGACACGGGTGCTTCGGGCAGTACACGGTCGCTAGGAGGGAACCGAGTCCCGCCTGCCACCACTGCGACTGCGGTGAGGACTCGGTGCAGCACACCTTCCAGCATTGTCCAGCTTGGGAGGGGTAACGTCGAAAGTGGTCGGAAGTGACCTCTCGTTGCCGGCCGTGATTCTGTCCATGGTCCGAAGCGAGGGGTCGTGGAATGCGGTCGCATCCTTCTGCGAGGACATCATCTCGCAGAAGGAGGCGGCGGAGCGCGTCCGGGAAGAGAGCTCCCTGGCGGATCCGCTCCGTCGCCGGCGAACCATGTGTATCCAGGGGCCGCGTAGGTGTGAAATGTCCGGAACGCAACAGCATCGCGTCCAGGCATTACCACTGGGCGGGCCGCCGACGGTATAACAAATTCCGGCGGCCCGTTCGCGAAGGTGGCGAGCGATACACGACGGGTTTTTTAGTGGGTGCAAACCCCACACTACCTCCATCGTCTTCCCCGGACGGTGGGGGCGATCGTAAGGAATTTTTACCGCCAAAAAAAAAAAAAAAATAGGAGTGGGTTCACGCCGGTACTATAATGGGTAGGATTCGAACCCGCGACCTCACGATTGCGAGACCGACGCCTTAGCCATTAGGATAACTATAAAAATATTTGTTACTACCTGATCCTTTTCGAGTACTTTTTCAGTGACATCCTTTGCAGCAGATTTCAAGCTACCATCACACCAAATTTCGAAATCGGCATGGTTTAGCCATGACAACCTAAATAACCATGATCAAAGTTATTTCGCTTATTATCGACACTTTATCAAAACAACAAATGCCTACATAGTCTACAATTTGATTTATTATAAGATCAATATAATATGGTAGGACCGTTGAAATTTGTGTCCTAAATTACAAAGAGCCGATACATTGAACAATCTAATAACGTACACATTCGTCCGTATTACAATGTCTCATATCATCCAAAAGGTATTCCTCACCGAATTCTCAAAATATTCCTGAAACTTACACCTGAGTTACTTGAAATCGTTCAGTCGTTCACTCACCTCACTCGTTCAGTGAACCGAACGCTATCTACGTTATGTCATTGTGAATGAATGAACGAGAATGGACGAAAAATACGTTAGGAATTTTTCTGATATTTGAATTCCAATTTTTCTTATTTAAATCTCGATATCTAGATTATCTCAATTGCTGTTGAAATGTACCTAATATTGGAAGATATTGAATAAATTTATTGTACACATCGATTTATGTATTTTTTAATGTATTTATACTGTTATGATATCATAGTCGGTTATAATGATTGTTTTGTTCATTTCAAGCTGTGAAATTTTTGTCTAAATGTTATTTAAAAATTTGCACTAATAGAACTCGTTCACTAAAATAAAATCGCGGTCTATGAGTTACCTACCGTAGATGAAGTTCAGCGAAAATAAAATATAGCTATCATTCTAACATATTAATTTAAAATTTTCCCTAGATTGCCCCAAAAAGTTTTAGCTTGTTTGTTTTTCATTTTTTTTCAAGGAACTTTTTGTCCATAAACATGTCAGTTCCCTGAAGGCAAAGAAACTACATGCTCACAAATTAATAACATAAAACAATCATATCCGCAGATATAAATGGGTTTTTAAAATCAGGTTAAGTGTACTTAACTAACTAAATACTAAATTAACACTATATCTTCATGTTTAAGTAATTAAAATTAGGTTACCTATACTAAATTAACTAATTCTCCTGCTATTTCTGTTGTTGGTTCAGCTAATATACATAAACAAATTCCTACATCTAGTTTATTAACATTAAAAAGCTCCATAAAAACTTTCCTCTTCTGTTCATTCCGGTCACAATCCATCAACAGATGTTGGACATCCTCTATAACACCACATGATTCATAATTTGCTCTAGCTGACGCTGAGCTCGATAAGCAGTGCGCTCAAATATGTCCAGGTGGACATCTTTGAGAGCACCGCGCTTGCGTTAATGCGCACGGGCTTGTCACGACAACGAAATAAAAATAGTGAATAAGGACCCTGATAGATATTATCACGGAAGTCTATTTGCTTACACGAGCTCACCATCAAAAATAAACACAATACCCCAACCGCATAATCTCAAGAAAATCCACACCAACAAAGCACTATCAAAAGACCTAATCTAACAGTATTAATAAATTCAAAGTATCTTTCAGCTATTTTCCTGTCCTATACCATATAAAAGGAAAGCATAAAGGCGGCATACATCATACCGATGGCTCTAATATACTAGGTACAAAATTCCGTTACGTCACACCACTGAATAATTCAACACACCAATAACTAGTTGGTTTAAAAGTAAAATTTTAAATTTACTCTCAAAGAGTGTTTGCGTCACATTTGCTTAGAGCAGACAGGTTTCCTCACGTGGCTGGAGTGTATCTTTTGTGGTGCAAGTGAGGAAAGATGGGAGGGAATAAAGACGTGGACGAGTTTTATATTAGTAGAATGAAGAACTTCGTTTCGAGTAGTTTAGTCGTAGCGTTAATGGCCTAGATAGATTGCAGTAACTGATTACCATCAGACGAGCCGTCACTAGAACCCCATCGTACGAGTAGCTTTGTGTGACCTACGAGTTGTTATTGCGAGTTTAGGGCAGAAATCCACAGAGCTTACTTTGAGTTAGATCAAACTCAGTTTAAGTGCAACACTACAAAAACCTTGACAAACCACGTGCTGACCGTTGAATTTATAGACATAGACTTCTAAGATTATGCTGAGCTTGCGCTATGACCAATAATTTCAACGGTTCGGGTATGATTTGGCAGTTCGTCCTTCAAATAAGTAACATTAAAGTTCATAAGCTGAGGTTGAGGTAAGCCTAAGTAAGCTCTGTAGATTTCAGCCTAAGTGTGTTTTGTTACTGCGGGAGCATAGTCTGAATACGGACATGAGCGGAAAGCCGCAGTGGTGGTCGGGAGCGGTGAATGACATAGGACATTTACTATCTTCTTCTTTGTCTCTTCTTCTTTGTTTTTTTTCTTGCTCACCAGCCTCACCAGTCGGTACATGTCCGAAGCCGAAGCGTATGCTCTAAACGCAACAAACCACACCTAGACTCGCAACAATAATTTGTTACACAAAGAGCATGTTGCGGAAAACTATAACACTTTGATTCTTAGACCTAAAATAACTCAAGCGTCGGCAGCCCAATGGCTAAGGCATTCTTGCAATCCTGAGCCATAGGTCTCGCAATCGGGTTCGGATCCTACCCATTATACTACCGATATTAACCCACTCCTTAGCTGGAGGTGTTATCAGGATTGCTAGTTATGTGGGACCACAATCCCACATTACTAGTCCGAGCTAGCAATGTGGGATTGTGGAGCTAGAGACCAAAATAAAATGACTTGCAGATTTTTAAGAGCCTTTAATTGCTATACCCAAAACGAATATGTTACAATGTTACAATGTTACTAGGGCTACGGCTCAATGACAAGTGATTGCCAGTCGCCCCTACATTATTTCAATGACTAGAATGCCTAATGAATATATGGAGCAATACATAATACATAAGTTTACTAAAATATTGAATGTAGGCTGTGAGTATAATAATATATATAAATGATTTTGGTATCTTAAAACCAAATATTATATAAATTATATTCTATAGTTAAAACTATAAATATAAATTAATAAGTAACTATCTAGGCCGCGCTAGGCGGCAACACATAGTAAGCAAAACTAATCAGGTAGGTACCTACATAATGGCGTATAAATAACATGTATGTAGCATGCAAGGTACACGGCAGAATGATTATAAATACTAAGATAAAATTAATGAATACTAAGTTTTCTTTTGACATAAATAAATAATTATTTTTGAAACAATTGAATCATTCATTTTTATTTATACATGGTATATTTTTTTGAAGGCACATCTTTAACATAATATCTATTGACCACTTTGCCTATTGTCCAGCTACAATTCCCTCATTTGTTTACTTTAAAGTTACCCCAGAATTTATTTCTAAAACTCGTTGACCTTAATCCAAGTTATATTATTCCGCTGTCGTCACATTTTTAAGGCACACAACAAAAACGTCGTCGTGTTCTTGCGAGAACATCTTATTTAAGCTCAAGCGAGCGTGATGTCTCCAGGATTTCCCTGGTATTTTCCTGCTATTTTCCGTTCAATAACAAAATTAAACTTTTAAATATCACCCAATCACTAATGCATACGTTTTTCGAGTTCAATTCAATTAGATTAATCCACTCTGGCAAAAATGCTCTAAAAACTAGAACTAAAATATTTGTACTTTAAATTACTGTTAAAGAAATATCTAGTAACACATTTACCCTAATCGTGTTTTATTAGATTGTTTACACATTACTTTAATAAAATAAAATAAAAAAATAACGATTTAACTTTTAAACTTGCCATTATTCGCAACTAACTGCAAAATGTTGGATTTTGGCATCAAAAATTAATTAAATTTGCTAAAAATAAAAAGTCACACTTTGTTTATGACAAGTTTAGTTCAAATGGTTCTAAATATTCTATACTAGCTCCGCTATGGCTTTGCATCGATCTTTCAAACACCCTGTACGATATACAGGGTGTTTAAACAACAACATGTAACATTAGACGAATGATGAATGATGAATCTTAAAATCCCGGGATTATGGGATGAGGTAGTATGTCCACGTTATGGCATGGTTGACGAACCTACGTTGATCACTAGTTTAATATAAAAATAAAGTTAATTTAGTCTAGCTTTTAATAATGCTAGATCGTGGTCGTATTGCCGTGCTATTAACTGGCTGTGAGTTGATAAATTAGCGGATGGCGGTTACACTAATTAGCGCGCTAACAAGTTTGTGACCTAGTTTTATAATGTCAAATTAGAAACATTTAGCTTCAGATTTCCAATAAAATTTGAGTTCTGTCAAAGCAAGCCAATTGCACAGTTAATTAGATAATAGCCCATGGCTTTGGACATTTGCATATTGTACATTTTACTATATCTTAATATAGTAAAAAGTACACTAAAATTTGTTGGCATTACAGTTTTCTTTTGATAGAGTAACTAATATCCGTTCTAACAAGCTTTTGCGTTTAATATATTTGTCAGATATGTTTTCACTTACAACAAATTCAAACCAATAGTATATAAGTAAGTACTTGTACTAATAAAGAATCTCATATAAAAATAACTGATTTCTGACCGCAATGCCATAAAATATACTGGACAAGAACGATTTATATCGAAGAAAAAGGTTTCGTACAAGCACTCATTTTGCTTGTAATAGTTCTGTGTAGATTATGACCTACTCCAACTGCAATTAGTTAATTTAAAATCCCTCTTTCTAGAAAACTTAGTGTAAAGAAAAGCCAACTATGCAAAAAATATTATAGTCACAAGTTTGCAGAGACCCAAGAATACTTCCTTTTCCCTCAATCCCGAGGCCCAATCTGACAGAAATCCGACACGAGGAGAGTGTATTTATCAAAAATTCTCACCTATCTACAGAGCTCTCCCGTATTGCTCGATTGCGACTGAGTCTCGAATTCCTTAAAACAAAATAAGTATCAAAGCCTAACCTAACATTCTTTTGAAGGTTTATGGCAAAAATGTAACGTCTGAATTCTGAGAATATTTTTTTTGGATACTACACTGTTTCTACTCAATGTATTTTTGCTACAGAACCCAAAAAACTGCCAATACAAAATAGTAAACTACGTTGTTTGTTGAAGGTTGCGATAACATCGGTGTCATTAAGCTTTATGTCCTTGTTTACTGGGTTTTTTTAGAGGCTCAGTGTTTTTTAGACAATTTTCCTTTTTCTTAATGTCGAAGGCGTTGTTTGAGGAAATAGGCGGTGCTCAACGATAACCTGGAGTACTTAACTTACCTTGTAAGATTCCGGAAATAATTGCTCTATTAATTTTTTTGGTCAATTGACTTATGGAACCAAGTTATGGAAAGAACTATCTCGTCTCATAGATATAATAAAAATAGTCTCCTAACCTATGTTGGTTGCGGCGGCCAACCTCATTAGAGACTAGCCAACTACGCATGAGATATTATAGTGCACAAGTATGTGCAAACACAAGTGCACTCTCTATTTCCTCACTCTCATAATGCAATAGGGCGGAAATCCAACAAGACCGAAGAGAGATTAGGCGCAAGGCCAACGGTTTAACGTGCTCTCTAAGGCACGGAGGTGACACTCCTCCGTGCCTCGGGTGTTCGAAAACGGCCATCCATCTACAAAACCGGACAGTGGTAATGTTGCTTTACCTGCCCCAAGACCTAAATCCGCAAATACCTCGATCTGCTCAATTGCCACTGAGTCAAGTCTCATCTCAGATTAAGGGTAGTTGTGTCCTACTCTATTCCTGCTGAGATGTCTTTATTTCAACTCCCTACAAGTCAGAAGAACAAACAACCAACTCATTGCTGGCTGCAAAATTCTACGAGGATGCATCGATGCACCGGAATTATACACTGAGCTATGTCATTACATGCTGGACAACTATCTCCGTAGTAGGAAATATGTCCGCTGTCCCTTCCAGTTGAACAGTTGCACGTGCTCTGTCTTCTCTACCTCGACTTTTGAATTCCAACCCGAATATTGATCTGTTGGCTGATGTATGGTCGAAAATATTGTTAGCATGTTTGGCATATTGGGAAAATGAGTCATGTTTGTGATGTCTAAATGTAATTAATTTTAATTGTTGTGTAATGTACTACCTATCTTTAATTATTGTTATTGGTGTAAACCGTTTTAATTCAAGTAAATAAACAAAAATGAATAAATCTTTCCATGAATCATTCTCAGTTATAATAAAATGAATCACTTATTTTGTGAATGATACAGTTATTGACCACTTAAGGAAAAAAAAAAACTTCTACACGCTATAAAAAATGATTGAGTTAAGATACATGCACCTACGATACATTAAACGAAAGGGAATATATCTGAGTCATAGACAATAGAACAAATAATATCAAAATCAAATATTTATTATAAAAAAATCTAATTAAATCAAATTAGTCTGAAAATTCAGTTATTGACCATGAAAACACAGTAATTGTCATACTGAGATCCAGTTATTGACCACATAGAAATAAAAAATGAAAAATGTTCAAAAATCCTAAACGGCTGGACCGATTTTTATGAAACAAAAACTATATTACTAATGAAACATGTAACTATCATGAAATAACAATAACATAAAAATCTGTGAATTAGGTACTGAAATATGACTACAAGTACACAGACATAAAAAAACAAATAGCAGTAACACTTATAACACCCTATTTCGACATTCAAGGTCTAGAATATAATAAAATTATAGACTCTTTGGTCATATTTTAGAACTTTAAGTAGTTTACACCTAATTCTGCCTCTCCTTTTCTTATTATATTTAAAAAGTCTTCATTTTCTTGATCACTGTTTTCATTATCATTAATGTCTTCATCATTATCCATAATAAAACATTTGTGGCAGAGAAAATTATCCCCTTCTTCTTGAGGTACATGTATCAGATGTGCCTTGGGGATGCATGATCTGTGATAAGCATGTGTGCATTCACAGCACCGTAATTTTATTACTTTTACAACAGCTTTGCATGCCCCACAGGACGACAAAGTATATTCCAGTTTCTTTTTCTTTTCCAACTTTTTTGCTTTCATTTCTTCTATTTTCCTCTTTTTATCTTCCTTCTTTTGCTCTCTTTCCAATTTCTTCTCTATTTTTTCTAACTTTAGTCTTTGTTTTTCTTCGAGCTTGTTCTCCAGAATCCTTTGATATTCTAGCCCTGAAATATGATAAGGCAGCCTTTCGACGTTACGTTTTCCTTTCCTAGACGGTGTTGAAGGTAATCTCAAAAAGTCTTTTATGTCAGTAGCTGTTGAACATGATGGCTGATTCAAGTTAATCTCGCTGTCACATGTATTTGGTACTCCGAGGTCTCCTAAAGTGATAAGTTCTTCAGTAGGTAGAGTAGCTGCAGCAGTTGCGTTTGCTTCTTGGATCGAAGGGTCCTGCGAGCTGTATTCTATATCATTGTTAAATGTGTTGGTTCGTTCTTCGGTTTCACAGGTCTGATGGTCACAATTATTATTGTGTTGTTCATCCATAGTTTCTAGCTGGAGAATATTATCTTGCTCTTTGTCACATTCTAGAATTTCATCTATAAATCTGTTTATTCTTTCATCGTTTTCAGTGAATACATTGACGATTTCTTCTCTTTGCACATTGTTTGTAGAAGTTGTCGGTGTTGGATGAATGTTTTCGCCTTCGTTACTTTCAATAGCTTTTAAATTTGCGTCTTCGTTGGTGTTAGGTTTACTATTATAAAACTCCCAAATTTGGTAGAGAATAAAAAATGATTCATTGTTCTCCACATCCTGTAATATGTTTTTGATATCTTTAAACTTTGATATCATTTCTGGACCAACAATCTCCATAAATTTCGAAAATGGCAGTGTTCTATCAGATTCATTGTTAGAAATCTCTGTATTTTCTGTTGTAGAAGGAACCGGTTTTGGGGGAGCGATGCATTTAGAATAATCTACAGCATTAGGATCAAATGGGTATAGACCGCAAGCTCGGAAGCCATTGATTATACAGGCAGTACTTATTTTGTCTGTAACTTTTTTCAGAATCAAAGCAAAGTTTTGTTTTGTCACTATTTCACCCTCATCTTGCTGCCATTCTTTAACTGCTGCTTTCCAAAACTGCTTTACAGGTCTAAAAAGAGACACATCTGCCGGTTGCAGGATCCTTGTAGAATTTGGGTATAGAGCAAATATCTCTATTTGAAGGGAGCGAGCTAACATGCTTAATTCGTAGGTTAAATGCGATCTATGACCATCTACAAATAACAAAACTGGAAACTTGACGTTATTCTTTACCAAAAATGGATGAAAAATATGCTGGATTATATATTTGAATGTGTCTGCCGTCATCCATCCTGAGCTGCTCGTAGCTACACCCCACTCATTAGGAACAGTTTGTCGAATCCTGTCAGGTAAACGTTGATAAGGGTACACGATCGTAGGCAGTACCATTTGTCCATCAGCTGATATTGTAAAGAGCACCGTCATACTTTCTTTGGCGTTTGCTTTCTCGACTATGTAGACATTCTTAGCCCCTCTTTCAGAAAAAACTTTTCCGGTATTTGGACAGGATCCAAAACCACTTTCATCAGCGTTAAAAATTCTGGATGGGTACTCGAGAATGTCCAATAGATCACATTTAATTAGCTCAGTCATAACCAGATTAAACCAATTTCGTATGTCTGATTCTGACACACAGGCACTGGCATAAGTAACCCCCTCTGCTGCTCTTTGAGTTATCCTAGGATGTCGTTTCAGGAATCCTTTCAACCATCCTTTTCCAGGCCTGTTTTCTTGGAATGGAGTCTCTCTAGGATGTTGATTGAGATAGTTTTGTACAGAATCTAAAATATCATCTGCTTTTCTAGGAAATCCTCTTTTGCTCATATCAAACAACCATTCTTCTATGGCCTTTTCTTCTTCTGCAGTTAGAAAAGGTAATGGTCCAAAAGCATTCTTGGAGTTCGGGTTTAGAATCCGAAAATGTAGTGTTGCTTTAGGTATACCATATTTTTTAGCAGCTGCTCGCACAGCAGAGCCATTATTTATTTCTTCTAGAGCCTTTTCTAACTGTTCTTTGGTATATTGAGGTAATTTAGGCATGTTAAATCAGTCTGAAAGAAGAAAAAAAAAGTATTTAGTAATTGACCACCTTAAGTTCAGTTATTGACCACCCCCCGGTCAATAACTGAACCGATGCAGTTAGAAAGCTGAGATTTTGAGAGACTTTATATTTAACCGTAATAAAGCCGAAAATGCATTAAAAACGCATATATAGGAAAATCAGTTATTGACCGGGGGCGGTCAATAACTGAATCTCTAACAAAAAAAATTCAGTAATTACCCGGCAAAATTTTTTAAGGTTAGAATTAGTTTACAAACTTTAAAATAGCACTCAATTAATAACAATTCAATTACCAACAGATAAATCTGCAGAGCACAAGCCTAAACAAACAGGTTACTGAGAAAATAACAATTTTTTAAAACACTTACCTTAATTTTTTCGTAACGAACACCCACACTTGTTACATTTTTTTGAACTGACCTCTCCAAGGAAAAGTGATGCCATCTAGGTCAAATGTCATGAACTATTTCGAAAGTAGAATAATTGAAGAAAGTTTTGTTGTCTTTTTCACTCACGTGCGATCTCCCATTACCTTATTTCATTCATTTTTGCCTCGGATGGTCAATAACTGTCGCCTGTCTAATAACTATAGCAATCACCCTATATTTAATACCAACAGAATTTGAAACCAGTAATTTATTTTATCGGAAAGAAATCACAAAATGCAATGCTAGGGGAAAAAATAACTGTTATATAACAGACATCTTTCGCACTGCCGCAAAGCCACCCGCGACGAATGGATTTATCTGTATAAATCCTAGCGTCACGGCGGCTTTGTAAACGTCGATTTGATAGACACAGTTAGCTACACTTGGGAGTGTTTTACTTTACCAGGATCAAACCCACATCACGTTGCGCTGTAATTATATTTCGGAACGTAGTGCTCGCCGCCGCCGAACAGATGGATCTATCCAAAGAACAAAGTCTGTACAAATTGTTTAACGCACGGAAGAAGAAACAGCTAGTTTTGTGTAAGACCAACTTTAAGTTGCTCCCCCGTGAAGTTGAGATTTTACAATTATTACTTTGTTCTTCGGATAGGTTGAGATATTGTTGAATCCTATGGATCCAACAACATCTAGTAACATCTAGTAGGGACCATTTTCCAAAAAGTCTTTCGAGAACACGAGTTCTCTTCGACGAGGCATTAGAGTGTCATCCCATAGAACAATAAGAGCGAAGGCAAAGACAGTACACCTGTTCTAGTAGACTATATTTTTGTGTACTTACCGATTCTATTTAACTGCTTCGGTGATGTTGTGGGAGTGTGTATGATTGCAGCGCAAGAGGTTATGAGTTCGATTCCTACACGGGAAACTACTTTGTTTGATTCACAAACTGTTCCGGGTCTGCGAGTACTTTGTGTCCAAGTATTGAATATTTGTAAAGTCCCCTGCGACACAGGACATGTGCGGAAGTTGTCTTTTTCAAAAAAATCTGAAAATTAATTACCAAAAACCGATTTGTGTGACTTCAGTTCATATGATTTTGGAGAGGGTAGGTAGTTCTACATAATTGTAATCCTAATCATTTTAATATATTCCTCACGACTTAGATATTGTAAATACATATACATATATATATATACCCGTATAACCATACGGACAATTTTTGAATGGGAAAATCAAAGCTGCGACCCAAATTCGTCGTTGAAAGTTTTGTATCCGAAGGGTTTGAATGGAACCCAATTGTTGACGCAAAATCTAATCCGTTTCTAATCTGTTTGTCATGCATGTGTGTGTTTGACCACCGACCAGTGAATGACGTATTCGTTTGTATGTAGAGTGGGTCATGCTTGCTTACATTATACGTAAGTAGGTAACACGAGGACTAAGAAAAAAAGATGGACAGTGCTCCACGAATGCCTATTTGCCTTGCCAATACCTGACCAATGCCGTTTTTGATCCATAGCAGCTGTATTTTTAGTTGATTTGGATTAGCTAAACAGGATGGGGAATCTTTTTAATAACAATTATGAATGTTCAAACTTCCGTCCAAGCTTCTAAACTGCTTTTGATAAATAAGGTGTTAATCAATTCGTTACTACGGTACATAAAGTACCTATATTTTTTTGCGTTTTGACAGCTAAATGACGTGATTACTCTACGATTTTTTTTCAAGAAGTTGTTTTTTATAGTTCCGTAGTTAAAGTGGCGAAAAAGCAACCCTTATGGTATTGTCGTGTCCGTCCGTTTGTCTGTCTGTATGTCTGTCTCTTATGGTATTGTCGTGTCCGTCCGTTTGTCTGTCTGTATGTCTGTCTATATGCAACAAGCATTTACTCAAAAACTACATGTTGCTAATAGATCGAATTTGGAGTTTAGGTGTCTTGTATAACACTACTTAGTTTGATAGTTAAATATTAAAAATGTTTCTGATATTTCACTTCATACATGTACAGGAACATTTTTTTTATAATCGTATTATTTCATAATAGTTAGGGGCGCAAAAATATTTTCGTATTTTGAATGTATTGTTAGTAATTAAACCTCTTTGGTTGTACTAAAGGTAACTGGCTGGTTTTAATACCATTAAAATATTGACATTCTAAAGTAGCAATAAATATAAAAAAAGTAGTTCGCGCCATTTTTCATTGTTTTTTAAGCAAGCAAAATGAACGTATTAGAAGAAATTCGGTATTTTTAAAGTTTTATTAAAAAAGAAAAAAAACACCGCGAATAAAATTTGTGCGTTTTAAGACCCAATACGGTATCAATATGAGTACCTTTGCCAAGAAACCGTGGCAAAGCCCGGTCTGACTCGGAACAAAGTGATGTTGTGTGTATGAGGGGATCGGAAAGGAATCATCTACTATGAGCATTTGCTGCCGGGTAAAACTGTCGATTCTGACCTCTACTGTCAGCAACTGATGAGGTTAAAGGAAACCATTGAGAAAAACCCGGCCGGAGTTGGTGGTCAGGAAACGTGGTATTCCATTATGACAACGTCAGACCGAACTCATCTATAGCCACTTAGCAAAAATTGAGAGCTTGGTTGGGATGTGTTGATGCATCCTTCGTATAGCCCTTATCTTGCTCCATCAGATTTTCCCTGTTTCGGTCACTTCAGAACTCCTTAGAAAGCATAAAGTTAACCACAAAAGATCACTCTGAAAACTACCTGTCAGATTTTTTTGATCTAAAATCTCAACATTTTTATAGCAATGGGATCATGGCATTACTCATAAGATGGCAACACGTCATCGATAAAAACGGTACATACTTAGTATAATAAAATAAAAAATATATTTAAAAAGTTTTTTCTTTGTACGAAAAATACGAAAATACTTTTGCCCCGACCTTATATGTAGTATGTGTATGACTTTATATGTATTCCCGGTTTTATTTTTTACTTTATATATATTTTAGCTACATTTACAGGTATACTGTATCTACAAATAAAGAGAGAAGGATAAATACAAGTTAATTCGTAGCAATTGGCGTGAATCGAATCGACCTAAGAGAAACTATGATGACTGTAGCGAAAGTTGTTTAAAAATGAACGAATTTTGTCCACGTAAAATAAATTTGTAAAATTCCCTCTAACATATTTGTAATGGCAGCATTATTGCAATAATCAAAAGGCTGATTAGCCTCACGTCCTGTACATGGGTTTTCTTCAACAGTTTTCCCTAAACATTCAGTAATATAAATAATCTAACAATCCAAATGTTTTTTTTTCCTTTTCCGTCTGTTAGGGAAATTGTTCGTACGTGTCTCGTTGTATATTGTATTTAATCAGTATATTTCGTGGCAAATAACAAAAACAGTTTTAACTTTATATGTATGTATGTATAGGAATATTATTGTGGTGCAATTAGCGTATGTACTGACAGTGCTGGACCGAGGTAAGGTTAGAGCGAGATCAATTTTTGGCGCCGCAAAGTTTGAGTCGCATGTTCAACTGGGGGTACGCCGCCTAAGAACCTGGCGCTACAGTGGGGGACTTCGTTCGCCATTTGGACGGGCCGGCCCTGTATACTGAGTGTTTCCGCAAAGGAACCGCATATACACTAATTCACATTGAATTAGCTACGGTTCGTACGCTTTCAAAGAAGAGGCCTGTGTCAAAGCAGTGGGAACGTTATAATTAAATAGCTGTTTATTATGTATGTTTTCTTTTATTTTATATAACTTAAAAAATAATCAAGACGATTTTAACATCAGAAATCGAAATGTGTAAATAGTTTATTGTGATTGTAATTTCTTAACTTTTGAAAGCTTAAAAACTTTTTTCTTATAAATAAACATAATACAACGTGTTGTCTTCTCGTTTTTATTCTACCCGTGACCCGTGATCTCTGGAAACTGTTGTGAAAATTCTAAATTCGCCGAGTTCATCCAGTTTCACTGAGGTATTTAATAGGCTTGAAACACTATTCAAATATCGGCTTGTTCGAATCGTACGTCATTTGTATGGGAGCTTCTTGTGAGTTCATCTAACATCCCGTTTCATGCGAAAGAGCTTTTTAAGACCTGGAGCCACTATCTCCCTTCCCCACCATTGAATGTATATACATCCTAAACATTTATCTTCGCACTACAATAATCTTCAAAATCAAATAGGTCCCCACGACGCTCGAGTAAATCCAAGGTAGTAATCCCCAGCCATGAAGTACAGCTTCAAAAGCAGTCAAATTAAAGTCCTAAAATTAAAAGTCTTCAGTTTCAAAGTCTTCTGTACGAGATATTTACATTCCCAGTTAATCCGCAATTGAAACCAACGCTCCTGCGACTCACCTTCCTTAAATTTCCATTGTTACTATGAAATGGGAATTTGTTAAGTCGTGCGGTACAATATTATTACGGAAAGAATTCTTTCTTATGAGAACTCGTGCGAGCTCGTTGTTCGTGCGAAATTTTCTGTTACTATAACTGATCGGTTTATTTTTTCTTCGTTATGATGTATCGTTCCTAGTTTTTTTTATTGTTCTCTTTCTGATATTAAGGCTTATAATTAATAGGGATGTGTTTGTAAAATAGGGGCAAAGTGATACTGGCTGGAAACCGTCTGCGCGAGACTTATTATGATAATATCTAAAACCACTAGTTTAAAGTGGCGGCAGCCTGATGGCTACATTGGACTCGCAATCGAGTCGAGGGCGCGAAAATCCTACCCATTATATAACCGACGTGAACCCACTCCTAACACAAGCCTTTAAATTTAGCTGGAGCGATTAACAAGATTGCTAGTAATGTGGGATACAATCCCACATTGCTATCTTTAAAAAAACTTATATCTGCTACACATCAAAAACCAGGCAGTGAGAGCCCGCATTGTGTAATCTTTTATATCTATAAAAACATACGCAGATATTATGGATAAATTACCCCCAAACGCAGAATAAACAATCGTGGCCATCACACAAAGATTTAATCTGGCTAGAAATCGACCCTCGCCTGGTTTTCGTAATTTTGATTATTCGTATCTCTAGTAGGTATCCAATTTTTGTAATTCGAACTGTCGTTGTTTCTACATACTACACTTACGACGTCGTCTTTATATTAAGGCCCGTGTCTTATCGGCAACAATTGCATTTGTTGATGACAGGATTCCAAAATCGTGAGAACGGGTAATCATCTACTCGATTGAAATTCCCATACTTATTACGACTGTACGAATAATCAAAACTATGAAGAACAGCCGAGGGTAGTTAAAAAAAACACCGCGCCTCATGGTCAACCCATGACCATGATTGGTGCAATTCAATCAAAACATCGGATAAACAAAAGGTTGTACCTAAGTATCCCTAAATATTTCACACGATTAAGTCCTGATAATATTCTTATTTGAGAAAAAATCGCGGAAGTTTAAAAACAATTGAACACACATCAACAACGGAGATTTAAATACCTGTTTTAAATTTTCTTACGGGAGTATAATGCTTACTGTAGTTAATGGAAGTTGTTGTAGGTAAATTACTATAGCACTTAAATTTATAGAAGATGCAATGTCCTGATCAAAGAAAGTTGGTATATTTTTTGCAGAACTTTTCTAACAGTTCTTAGCGTCTTCTACGGTAGAAATATATCTTATAACTGAAGGCTTCTTTATATTAAAATCTCCCGGGAATCTTCTTTGAAACCTACGCAAAGGGCTGGCATACTCCATCTTGTGGTAAATACTTCAAATAATTATATAATACCTCTTTACTTATATTAAAATGTTAACGTAGGAATATGTGGATGTTTGTTTTTCAATAAAGATCGAAGTACTAAATGGATTTTGATTTCTTACACGCTTTTGTCTAAATAGTTGGTGTAAAAAATAATTCAATGGTTAAAAGTTCCAAAAATCAATATTTTTTTTCTTTTACTTTCATTTATTCATTTATTTATCACTGCATTGTATACGGTCTGATAATATGATTAATTAAAATAAAGTATATTATCAGAATGAAGTATATGTCTGATAAGTATACAGAAAATTTTAAAGGGAAAGGAATCAAGCAAATTATGCTTATAACTAGTAGAGAAAGCCCCTAAAGGGTTTCTAGACATGTGGATTATCTGTGAATCTGTAGCAGTTATTACACGCTCAATCTAGATCATGATCCGACCAAGGTCAGGATCGCAATAGATTATATACCTTGATCCGACTGGTTGTAACATTATACAGTCAATCCAAATCATGTTTATTTTATTTTATTTAGAAAACAAACAGTCACATATAATTTTTCATTACAATACAATTAAGTTCTTACAGACTTATAGTTCCATATATTAAATAGGTACGAGCGAATAGTAATATTAAAAAATTAAAAAGCAGGTAGGTAGGTATAGTTAGAAATTCAAGGACGTTGGTTTCGCAATTTTATTTTGTAAGTAGCCAAATCATCTATACTAATATAATAAAGATGAAGAGTTCTACTGATCCAAATTGAAGAATTATTTCACTGTTAGATAGTCCATTTATCGATGAAGGCTATACAACATCATGCTACGACCAATAGGAGCGGAGCAGCAATGAGAAATGTTGCAAAAGCGGGGAAAATTTACACAGACGAAGTTGCGCGGGACAGCTAGTTAAAAAAGATGTGTCAACACTACGCCTAAAAACGTTATAACTAGTGTAGATTGTTCTTTAAAAAGGCACAAAAAATAATTGTTAATGAATTAGTTCGGTCTAAGCACTTTTAAGGTAATCTTTTCTAGAATGTTAGTCCACTGTTCACAACTATTAAATTAATATGTGTTCTCTGCTCTGGGGATTTTGACTTGGTGTGAAGGCTTGATATTATTAGATGACTGGTTGGTTGGTTGATTTTTAGGAGCTTCTTATAAGAAATTCTTCGTTTGTGCTTCTTTTTTCATAATTCGGGCCAGATACTTCTCCAGGTGAAGATTTAATAATAACTCTTGCGTTTTTGCAAGAGTTATTATAAAATCTTCATCTGGAGAAGTATCTGGCAAATCAGATGTTGATAGCAGGCCGTGTGTGGCTGTGCCGGGACCTCGCTGTCGATGTGACGTAAACTGACAATATTCCATATTCGACGTTCAATCTAGATCGCCATTTGGTTCGGATCTATATCTAGATTGATCGTGTAATGGCTGCCTATGTGTAATACTGGTCTAATTTTTACCATCAAAGTTAACTCGTAATATCTAATACTAAACAAGCCTCCACAAAAACAACTTTACAAAGCACAATGTAAAAATGAGAACCATGTCGATATTCAAAAACAATTTTATGTAACAAAACCGGGAGCTACCCGACGGAATTTCAAAGACTTCATACATCAGATCCACACATGCCGACAAAGTCAGGTAATTGCCACTTTCAATGCAAAAACGACACCGCCACTGGAATTTTAAGCACCGAGCTAAGTGTGAACTAATGCCAATTTTTACGAGACAACCCTGCATTGAATACCCGATGAGCGAAAGTAATGACGTGGAACTCCTTAGGCGATTTTGTCGATGTTGTGAAAACTGTCGAATTATAATCGAGATTGAATCGATTAACGAGTACCTAACTGTTTATTCAATAAACATCTGACTCTTTATTTTTCGATTTGGATCAACCGAAAAAATATACGCGAAAAAAATAGTTTTCGATTTCCACAAAGATAGAATTGTAACTGTTATTTTTTGACAGTTCCCTGTACAAAGTTCAATCAAAAAGTTTTATATGCATTTTAATGGGATTTCTGCTGTTGGAAACGAGAAGTTGATGATGTTCTATTGTTTTATGCAGTTGATAGTATAACTGTTTTGAAATATAAAATAACCTATACAAAACTATTTTCCTTATTTAATATGCATAGCCTAAGCCAAGGAACGCAACACTAGATCAATGTGTTCCTTGGGACCACTCTTATAAAAGAAAGAAATAAAGAATAAATAAACCTATTTTATTTGTTAAGTTCAATTAACACACACTACATACTCAAAACTTTATAGATTTTTACACACATAGATACAAAAAGGAGTCCTTTTTGTATATATGTGTGTAAAAATCTATACACTCTTGTTACGTCTTAGACAAAAAATATTGTAATCGATTTATAGTTTACTAGCTTTTGCCCGCGGCTCCGCCCGCGTGAATGTCGGTTATCGGGATAAAAACTATAATTTGTCCTTCCTTGGGACTCAAACTATCTCTATACCAAATTTCATCTAAATCGGGTTAGCTGTTTGAGCGTGAAAGCGTAACAGACAGACAGACAGACAAAGTTACTTTCACATTTATAATATTAGTATGGATTGTTTACCCTCATTGCTTAGCTTATCAATGCTATATAATTTGTAAACTTACAAAAAATATAATTATCTAACGATTTAATAAAATTTAAAAAAATGTTCTTAAAAATCGATGTTCAAAAAGTTGCTTTAGATAAATTCGATTATTTTGTTCCATTACTTCCCTACTCTACAAACGGACGAAAAAAGTTAAGTTTTTACGACAGTTTGCTTATTTTGCTTTGAAAGACTCTGGCGTTGTAAAACTAAGTTCTATGGGTATATAGTTTAAAGGCTAAGTGAATTGCTGGCTACCAAGCGTATTACTGTACGGTTTAGTGTTCAATCAAAAGAGACTAAAGATAAGAGAATGTTTAGCGTTACCTAAGGCTAAGATATAAATTTTATGGCCAATGAAGTAGTCACACCCACGTTTGTCTTTAATGAAAGAATAATCGGGAAAAAATACGTTTTATTTTATGTGAAATGGTAAAACGAGCAGGCGGGGACTGGTTCGATCGTTAGGTTTTAAGGAAGACTGTTATGCAAGACCATTCGTTTAAGGTACACGTTGGTGTACTTTAAACGAATGGTTCATTAAAGTTTAAAACCCCACGGATCTCGACCCATCTAAGGTACGACAAAGGTGGTTTCAGAGTCAAATCGACTAAAAAACCACACGATTCACACCTACATTTTCATTGGATTATTTCACTTCATTCACCTCCAGCGGACTTTGGCCAAGTACATACGTACGTATTTGCATTGTATCAGGATAGAGGCCGGTATGTAAATGATCTATTGTGATGTATCTTTCTTCCTTCAGAGGATATCCCCATGGCTTAGTCTGACAATAAAATCGACTAAGCATCTTGGTGGAGAGGTGGACAGGACTTGCTGCTGGCGTTTGCTGTGGTAAATTGCAATCGCAACCACAGAGGATGTGTATAGGTGTTTCCTCATACTTGTGACTGTAATGTATATCGCCTTATTATAAATGAATATCATGATGAACACTAACGTTAGTGAGTGGAATCAAAGGAGCCGTTGACGAGAGCCTATGCTCTAGTTAACCGCACTAACAGTAGTGTTCATTCACGTCTCGGGATTGTTTCTCAGAGCAACGCTGCATACATATCAACCCATATGATGGCCCACTGCTGGGCACGGGTCTCCCCAGTAGAACCTACTACTGGGGGTAATTGCCATAATCGCCACGCTTGGCGAGCGGGTTGGCGATCGCAGTAGGGCTTTAAGTACGCAGAGGACGCTGCTGCCCGTCCTCCGATGTGACATCCCTTAGTCGCCTTGACGACACCCACGGGAAGAGATGGGGTAGTACTATTCTTAAGCCGGTACCACACGGCAATTTCAACGCTGCATGCTGTGGTTAATTTGATTACTTTATTTAATTTTATTTTTTTGTTCTATATGCAAGTGGTTTTTGATATTAAATAAAAACTACTGAATTTATTGTTGCCTATTTCTAATTTACTGTTTTTTGGTCAGCCAACTAGCTAAAAATTCAGAAAGTCATATTCGTTTTCAGAGGACTATGAATTTATTATTTCAGACTAAAAGCTATATTTGTTTTCAGCCCTGAAGCGTAATATTCTTTGCCAAAAGTTAAAACGGGTTTACTAGTGTAGTTTCAGCCTACTAAAGCCATAACTAAATTATTATTTTATATTTGTCTATTTGTGAATTTACGCTTTTCCTATTTTTCTGCAACACTAACACATTTTTTTATGAGTTTTGATTATAATCAAAACTTTCAATTGACCTTATTTCATGTCAACACCTTAGCTGTAAGTTTACTAAAAAGCAAATAAAATAGAATATTCCGCTTTATAATACTAATATTATAAAGCGGAAGAGTTTGTTTGTTTTGTTTGTTTGTTTAAACGCGTTAATCTCAGGAACTACTAGTCCGATTTGAAAAAATATTTTTTGTTAGATAGCCCATTTATCGAGGAAGGCTATAGGCTATATAATATTGCGCTACGACTAATAGGAGCGGAGCAGCGACGAGAAATGTTGCAAAAACGGGGAAAATTTACGCATACGAAGTTGCGCGGGACAGCTAGTTAATAAATAAATTAGTGACCAAAATTAATAGTTTTCTTCCACTATCGAAGCATCCAAATATACGAGTAAACTATTGAAATCAAATTCCTTTATAAATTTGGTTACCTACGGAACTAAAACTACACAAATTGAATTTGTGTTTATTAATTCACTAGAATTACCTACTTAAAATTTCATCGATTCGTATCAATACGTCATCATTTAATTAGTAACTAATTAAATAAACTAACAATTATGTAGTTAGTAGATAATTGTTTCGTAGAACAATGCTTTTATTATTAGTGTGGATACCTAACCATTGTTAAATACTTTTTAGACCTATGGTTTGTTAAATTACCAATTAGTTTGTTCCCGACTGTAAAACCATTTACAATTTCGTAAACAAAATAATGATTGTAACTTTTAATGCATACTAGGACCGATTTTGTATGCACTATATACATTGGATCTCCCATCATTGCCTGGATTGATGACAGCCACATATGCTGATGACACAACTGTCCTAGCTTGTAACAAAGACCCAACTTCAGCATCAAACCTCTTGCAGCAGGGACTTAACACGATCAAAAGATCTACACTAGGCTACACACTTGGAAAATTAAAGCTACCACAACTAAATCCGTCCAGTTAACTTTTGCCCTAAGAAAATGTATCTGCCCACTAGTCAAACTTGGAGACATCACCTTGCCTTGCGAGGACACTATCTATACCTTGGTATACCTTGGTTTATACCTGGATCGCCGCTTAACTTGGAAAACTCATATAAAGGCGAAAAGAGAAGCACTTAATATTCGCTTTAAGAATCTCCACTAGCTTTTAGGTCGAAATAGCAGATTATCCATAGAAAACAAACTGCTGATCTACAAATCTGTCCTCAAACCGATATGGATGTATGGCATTCAACTGTGGGGTAATGCTAGCACCTCAAATATATCAATGATCCAAAGACCACAGAAAACCATTCTCAGAACAATCAGGAAGGGCACACTGGTACATCACAAACCACGAAATACATAAACAATTGAAGATGAAAACAGTCATTGATGAAATCCGATCAGCTTCGGAAAAGTACATACTGAGACTGACCAACTACCCCAATGATTTAGCAGTCCAACTCACAAGCCAAAGCTACTCCATACGCCTCAAAAGGCCCGACATTATGGAGCTGCACAACAGACAGTTTTGACACATCATACTACTCAGATGAGCAGCTTCCTTGCTGGAGGAAGTCTCTAAATTATAGAAATAAACTCGCAAACAACACATCTGATTATAGTTGAAAAGAGACTGATTGCAGATATACTCAGTAAGAAAAAAAAAACTTTTAATTCCTTATTACCGACTCTTGCGCCCAAAATAAAATATGTTGTATCGACACTATCACCGATTTATAATTTGCATTCAGTTGCGTTAACCTGCTGTTGATGAAAAATTAACTCCTGTTAATGACAAACTTTTTGCTGTTGATTACAAATTTGTTGCCATAATAAGTTGATGAGTGATATGATGATATTTTTGCTGTTGACAATATTGAGTAACCAAGTTTTTTACTTACTTTTACTTTAGTGCGCGGTCGTAATATAGAGCTTACACGCACGTGATAGATAAAAGGTATATTTGATGGCTATTTACATAGATAAATAGCCATCAAATATACCCCTTTATTGTTGCCATTTATTTATTTGTATTATTTATAAATAATACCTACTAACTATCAATACTGAACTGATTGATAAGGTTAGATTGCAATTGATTGAGTACCTGATTCAATTATCTTGACATAGTAGTAAATGTGATTCTACGAAGAGTTGTAGTGGTCTACAAAATTAGTCGTAGTACTTCTACGATGACTTGTAGGACTGCTACGAGAGGAATCGTAGGCCTTCTTCGTAGTTCCATAATAGTTGTACCTTGCAACATTTCGCTACGACCCGCATATACAATCTCACAACACATGCTACGATTTATTGTTTCGTAAAGTTCATGCAAATATAAACGTATACATAAAATGTGGATGCGCGCTAACCGCTCATAAGTAGCCCCTCTAAATTCTACTGCAACTGACATTATATATATCTCTATAAGCCACTGTAAAGAAGTTATTCCTATTCAGTATATTCAGAAACAGATGAAATAATTTACTGAAGCCACTCTTAACGGCTCGAAACGTTACTCACTGTTACGTTTTATATTCACATAGTGAACCCTCACTACCCAGCATTTTAGTATTGTTGTTACGGCGTCTGTGAATTAGTGTCTATATATGTACGTTTTATAGTTTTACTCATCCATACTTATATTATAAATGTGAAAGTAACTCTATCTGTCTGTCTGTTACCTTCAAATCGCTAAACCAATTTAGTTAAAATTTTAAATTGGGATAATTTGAGTTCCGGGGAAGGACATAGGTTAGTTTTTATTACGATAACCAATAGCCATGTCGGCAAAGACGAGGGTGACAGCCAGTATTGTCTTAAAGCAATACAAAGCTTCTGACTGGCCTGTTGGTCTAGTGGTTAGTGACCCTGACTGCTAAGCCAGAGGTTCGATCCCCACCCAAAATAAAACTTTGTGTGATGAGCACGATGGTTTATTCTGTGTCTGGGTGTTATTTATCTACAATATGTATATATTTAGAAATGTTTAAATATGTTTATTAGTTGTCTGGTTTTCATAGTACAAGCTCTGCTTAGTTTAGGATCAGATGGCGCTGTGTGATAATCCCAATATTGCACTGATCAAAATTATTATAATAATTAATATAAAGGACCACTTACCAATGATAAAGTAAAAGTCTGTGAGAGATGTGATAATTCTATAATAAACTTTAGGTACGTTACTCTTTCACGCCTATACCACTAAACTTTTTAATTTCGCATAATAGACAAAGATAATGCACAGCGTGATTAATAAATTTACGGTGCATTACTCCCCCATTTTTTGGGTTCCGTAGTCATCCGTCCATCCCCAGCTTAGCTCAGAGGCTGTTAGTACTAAAAGGTAATTTTGCATAAATATACATAAATTATTTACGCCGACAAAGTAAAAGGTTTTTTTATTCACCTACCCCATCATGGGGTATCATTGGATAAGTCTTTTAAAAACTTTTAGAAGTTGTGAAGACCATTTTCAGATTAAGGATCCGTTTGTGTAATATTAAGCTTTAAAGTGCAAATATTTGTTCGAGCCAAGTGTCCCCCGCTGATCAAATGAGAAGTAACCAAATTTTCGCACAAATTCCATTAAAATTATTATTATGAAGATATAACGTAAGTATGAAACAAAAACAACTGTAAATCCACTTCTATTCATCGAGATAATATGTACTAACGTACACATTAATACATCAATGGAATAACCATTAATCTCGAAAAATGCGAATTTCTCAGAAGGGAAATAGATTTCTTAGGTTATCATATAACGAGCCAAGGAATACTCCCTACCGAAGAAAATTACAAAGCAATCATGGAATTTCCCAAACCGAAAACAATTCAAGAATTAAGAAGATTTTTGGGCATGGTCAATTTCTACAGAAGTAATATTCCATGCGCAGCGGAAAATCAAAGAATTTTAAACGAATATCTACATGGTTCAAAAAAGAACGATAATTCACCTGTTCCTTGGACAACGGAAGCAGACAAAGCTTACGAAAAATGCAAGGAAAGCATGAAAAACGCAGTGTTAACAGCGCATCCTTCCCGCAACGCATCACTAGCGCTCATGACCGACGCTAGTGCTACTTGCGTTGGTGGAGTTTTACAACAAAAATCCGGACGCAATTGGGAACCATTAGGATTTTTTTCACAAAAATTGAGCGAAACTCAACAAAAATATTCTACGTTTGACAGAGAGCTGTTAGGAATATACATGGCCGTCAAACATTTTCACAGATTAATCGAGGGAAGAGAATTTACAATATTTACGGATCACCGACCTTTGACATACGCATTCTCCCAAAAACCATCATCAAACGATACACCGCGACGGGTCCGGCAGTTAGATTTCATTTCACAATACAGTACCAACATTCAACACATAAGCGGACGTGACAATATTACCGCCGATGCCTTATCTCGAATAGAGGAAATATACGTGCCATCACCTATCGATTACGCTGAATTGGAAAAATGTCAATCAACAGATAATGAACTAAGTAAATTACATGACAATAAAAGATTAAAATTCAAAAACATTACGCTTCCGGGTTCCACAATAAACATCACCTGCGACACCTCTACTGGAAAAAGCCGCCCCTACTTACCAAAGCATTTTCGCAAACAAATTTTCGATACCATTCATGGTATGAGCCATCCAGGAAAAAGAACTACGAGAAAAATGATAACCCAAAGGTATTTATGGCCGTATATGAACAAAGATATCAATAATTGGTGTAGATCATGTATAGCCTGCCAAAAATCAAAAATACAACGACATACGATATCACCTCCTGGTACATTTATGACAGCGCAACGTTTTGAACATTTACATATTGACATCGTCGGACCACTTCCGATTTCACAAGGGAAGAGATATTTAATCACAATCATAGATCGTTGTACGTCATGGCCCGAAATATTTCCGGTAGAAGATATAACTGCAGAAACAGTAGCCAAGACACTTTTCGAAGGATGGATTACTCGTTTTGGATGTCCATTGCGCATTACTACGGATCAAGGCCGACAGTTTGAATCAAGAATATTTGAGTCACTCTCACAATTTTTGGGAATACATAAAATTAGGACAACACCTTATCATCCACAATCCAATGGAATGATAGAGAGATTTCATAGAACTTTAAAGGCGGCGTTAATGACAAGAGAATCCAACGAAAATTGGTTAAAAGAAATTCCAACAGTTTTACTCGGGTTGCGGAGTAGCTTGCGAGAAGACACAGGTTATAGTTCAGCAGAGATGACATATGGAACGCCAATACGACTCCCTGGAGGATTTTTTGAGTCATCAGCAGCACAGTTATCAACGTACGAAGAGTTTGTAAAACAAATTCAAAAGGACATCACACAAATGACATCAATTCCGAAAAGAAAAAAACACAATCAAGCTATATTTGTGCATCCCGAACTCAAAGAATGCTCACACGTATTTGTTCGGTGTGATAGAATTAAGAAAGCCCTGACACCGCCGTATGAAGGACCCTACCCAGTAATTAGTAAAACAGATAAAACATTTTGCATTAGAATTAGGGATAAAGAGACAGTGATATCAATTGATAGATTGAAACCAGCTTTCATGATCAATGACGAATCAAACTACGTGCCAGATTCAAAGGATTGCGACAGGCATTCACACACGTACACTACACGATCGGGACGTAAAGTAAAGCCAGTAGTACGTCTATAAAAAATTGCTGATATAAGCAAGCTATTCGTATATATATTAACATAGATCTTAACATATACCATTAATTCACAACTACTCGTAACAACAAGACATCTAAAATGGGAAATCAAAGTTCTAAGGACCAGATAACATACAATACGGACAATTGCCTCAATCAAAACGAAGCGGACCAACTCCGTAACCTGATCCAGGAGGACTTACGGTGGACAAGAAATGTTGCAATGGGACAGATTATTTTAACAATCGGCGTGATCCTAATTTACGGCATAATGAAAACACTGGACAGAAGAATGAAGAGTTTAACGGAAAAAAATAATAAACACTCGTGCAACAGCTAAGTCAAAATTACAGACGTCAGCAAATCACACCACAACAGGCGTCATCAAATTCCACCGCGTACAATAGCATTATTATTTATATACATCAGCAAATAACTAGTAAGGTCTAGGTCAAATTTATATTGTAAACACTATTACCATATTTTTTTTTTTTTTTAAAGGGGGGTGTACTGTTACAGTACAATATCTTTGTGCTGTATCTACAATCTACATCACAATCTTATGTTCCTTATCGCACGTTCAGTATCTATTAAATGTTTCTACTATCTGTTATCAACACGAAGTCGTTAGTATATAAGATGCACCTTTAGATAATTATAACCAGACTATACTACATCTTTTGTCTCATTTATACCTAATCATATATTGCCAAGTAGTTTGGCAAACTTCTTTTCGGATGGGCAGTTCCGAAGTCGCCCTTACAGAACTCAACATTATGCGTGGCCCGACATGCGCTTGCCCGGTTTTTTATTTACAGAAATAATACGAAAATAAAATCACACAAACAAAATGTTTTCATTTTAATACACTGATGAAAAAAAATAATTGTATATTGTCTTAAAATGTTACAACTTTGTTTTCAACTAGCTTTCGCCCGCATCTCCGCCCGCGTAGATGTCGGTTGTCGCGATAAAATGTATCCTATGTTCATCCGCGGGACTCAAACTATCTCCATACCACATTTCATCTAAATCGGTTTAGCTGATTGAGCATGAAAGTGTAACAGACAGACATATAAAGTTACTTTCACATTTATAATATTAGTATGGGTTTATCAAAACGAAAACTAAAATATATAATTTGATTTTAGGTAATAATGACAATTTGTACGGTTTTTTTTAAATTCTCGCTTTTATATAACAGTCATATTATACCAAGATTAGATATTTTTAAAGTATTACAATACAAAATTTAACCCAAAACTCCGAAAAAACTTTTCAGGTAAAGCGCTCAAATAACTGGACTTAAGGCTTTCAAACTGTCCCAAACACCTACTTAAAGCGGGTCCTCTTATCGCAAGAGATAATTTACCATTCAAAAACACTTTTATTCATGAAAAGCAGAAAGAATTTATCCATCCAGATGTCGGAAAAACGCGTCTCTCCGATGTAAGATGCTCAGATGACCTTGGTTAAACGATAAAGATGGAATTACAAGGAGTCGGTAAATTAGAGTGTCTCCTCATTTACTTAGTTGTAAGAAGGCTTTGAATGACTGTCGTCTTCAAATGATAATGAATTGAAAATGAGTAGTTTGATATTCTCTATTGCTTGTTTGTTCTAACGTTCTAGAGTGTTTATTAAAATAGTATTTTTGTACAATAACACTATATCACAGTATTACTACTATCTTATCTATATATATATATATATATATATATATATATATATATATATATATATAAAACAAAGTCGTGTTAGCTACACCATTTATAACTAAAGAACGGCTGGACCAATTTTTAGGATTTTTGTGTTTTTGGATTTGTCTTCGTCCGGAATAGGATAATAAGTATTTAAAACATTGAAAAATTGACAAAAAATAAAATAAAAGAAAAAATATTTCCATACAAAATGTTCATGGATTTCGTACCTATCAAACATTCAATGTTTATTCTGTCAATATGGTTAACTCTCCCCTCAAATTAAAGAAAATATTTAAATAAAGGTTTTGAATCGACAAGATATATCCACAATACTCGGACAATCACGTATTTTACATTTTAAAAATGTAGAATAGTGTCAGTAATAAAAAGGGATTGACATATTTATTGGTTGTCAAATATTTATGCGTGCATTTGAATAAGTTCAAAGTTTAATAAATACTTTCCGAAACTAAAACTACACTTAATAACTAAAAATAAGAACTGTTATACTAGAAAAAAAAAAAAAAAAAAAAAATATATATATATATATATATATATATATTGATGACTGATTCGAACTAAAAGATTATTTGTGATTTGATTATTGGTATTGGATAGCCCATTTATCAAGGAAGGCTATAGGCTATTTATCATCACGTTATGAGCTGAGGTTCAATGAAAAACGTTGCAAAATTGGGGAAAAATGACGCATACGAAATTACGCTGACCCTAGTTTATTATAAAAAAGTTATTTGTAAAGGTTTTTAAAATGCCTGAAGTAGTCGAGAAAAAAAAACTTTTGGTCTAGTGGTTTCCAGTCGTAAAGGTCGTAGGTTCGATCCTCACCCAAATTAAAAAATTGTGTGATTAGCACGATGGTTTATTCTGTGTCTGGATGTTATCTATATTAAGTAAGTATTTAGAAGTATGTTTATTAGTTGTCTGGTTTCCATAGTACAAGCTCTCCTTAGTTTGGGATCAGAGTTGTCCCAAGATATTATTATTATTAATTTTATGTAGTTTTTTTTTATAAATTGTTTTTTTAAAAAATAGTGTCCCATCGGCATCGGGTACCAGAGAAAGGAACCTCCTCACAATGGGAGCCGTTTCCAGAAGTACTGCCTTCTGCATCAGGCCCTTGATCCAACCGTCTAACGCGAGCCTCTCAAGGTGTTGGTTGAGGCTCTTGGCAATCAGACCATTAACAGAAACGACTATCGGTACAATGATCGCCAAATCAACATCCCACACCTCGTGCGCCAGATCCAGATATTGAATTTGTTTACCTTTTTGGCTTTCACGAGATTTTCGTCATGGGGGATGGTGATGTCGATGATCATTGCACGATGCTCTGATCGGTCTATCATCACAATATCAGGCTTGTTGGCAACAACAGTCCTGTCCGTAATGACTATTTTCAAGAACTGGCTCAGCAACGTACTTCAACGTCCACAAGGTGGTATGTCAGAGCAAGTTGCTGGTGGATTTTCCTTGCTACTTGATTGTGTCTTATTATTATTATTAATAATATCCATAAAAACAGCAAAAAAAAACTTAATTTTTTTTTTTATTTTCATTCTTTGAATTGAAGTTAGATATTTATCTGACTTCAATAACATTTTTTCAGTATCATTAGAAATCTTGTCTACATTATGAACCATTATTCAAATTTTCAAATTCGCACTTTGCTATTTATAATAATATCTTTATTTGCGTAGAGTTTAGGCACATAAAATCGTGGTAACATATTTCTAATTCTTATACAATCCCCCTTTATATATGTATACACACACAGAAGATTAAGTTTGAGAAAAAAAAATTAACACTTAGTCAAAGGTATCCAAAGAGTTTACAGCCTTTGCACCTTTTGTTCACACAAGTTTAAAAGACATCTCAAAAACAATAAATTTCAACTTCAATTCTTATTAACATTGGCAATTCTATACCCGCCATTAAGAGTACAATAGATCAGCTTTTTACCTTCGATTGTATGCTAAGAAGTCTTTTCTTTAAGATTTAATGGTTCAATAAATTCATTGAGATTACGCCCAGAAACAAGATATTCGATCTTAGGTCAAGAATTTATATCCACAAGTATTACAAGTTGCCTATTATCTGTTTCTTTTGGAAAGTGACTTGAAATAAATTGGTTTAGCAAACAATGAACAAACAATTACTTTTGATCGTATATTAACGATCAACGACCGCGAGGCATTTCTTTTATAGAAAATAAATTATAAAAAAAAACCGGGCAAGAGCATGTCGGACCATGTTCAGTGTAGGGTTCCGCAGAATAATTGCATCAGCAGAAGAGCGTATTTTCAAGGCACTTACGCTATTTTGTTGAGAAACGCAGTTTTTGGGCAATACCTCAATGACGCTATATCCGATCATAATATAATATATATATCTTGGGACAACTCACACAACGCTATCTGATCCCAAATTAAGCAGAGCTTGTACTATGGCAACCAGACAACTTATAAACATACTTATATATTTTCTAAATACATATTATAGATAAATAACAACCAGACACAGAATAAACCATCGTGCTCATCACACAAAGTTTTGTCCTGGTTGGAGATCGAACCCACGACCTCTTGCGTAGCAGTCGGATACACTCCCACCGCGCGCAAGTACAAGTACTAAGTATAATGTGTCTTGAATTTGACCACGCTTTTCTGTTACACGTTGTATGGTTACATGAATATAGTCGATGGTTACTTGTTGGGTTGCAAAAGTAATTGATTTTAATTTGAAAGGGATTGGAAACGAAGATTTCCCATGAATAATACTTAGTGTTCCGAGGTCTCTCTTTGTCCGGATGTTTCAATCATTTAATCTACTATCACGCCTCAGGTCACATTGTATTCAATTTGAGAACAATTCCCAAAGACTTAACAGTGCGAACAATCAAAATTTTCTTAGAATGAAATCTTATAGATTCACAAAACGAAAACATTGATTTGTATCTTAAATTCACATGACAACACCAAAATTATTTTTATTTACGTCTATAATACATATTAACATTATAAATATTAAGATATTTACATCATATAAGGAAATAAATGAGGTTAAACGTCTTCCTCACCGTCAATTGCTTATATAGGTGACTATTTCCTAGCGCTAAGCCGTCCTAATGCCTTCATGTCACCTTACCGTTCATAAACCATAGTCAAAATGAAGACAAACCACAAACAGTACAGAAGATAGCATTTAGACTTACTTTACATGTAGATATCTTTCATGGACATGCATTCTCGGAACGCCTACGGAACAAAGGTATCCGGAATTCCGTATAGAAATAGACGTCACTCGAGCGCGTCCATATAAAGCTTTCATTTTGTGCTATCAGTGTTGTATGTGACTTAATGTTTAAATAAATAGTAGAAATAGAATTCTCCGTATGTCGGTCAACAAAATTACAGCAAAAAGTATAAAAAATGAGATTTTGTCAGCATTTTTTATCAATTCAAATGCTTCAGACGGTAAATTGCGCAAAAACGTCAAATTATTCTGAAGATTTATTTGAACGTGATCAAGACCCAAAACAAACCGTTTCCGGGTATCCAATCAGCATTCGAGAAAAAATAAGTGACCCACATCCCGAATATATTCCGTCTTGCAATAGATTCGACATTAACTGGAACAGTCTTTGTTAGAAATAGTTTTCTTTGTGAATGATAAATAGAAAAATACGAAGTAACTATTCTTACTGCAAAATATCTGAATATTCATTTGGGTGTACGATTTTATCGTGGCTTATTTTTCTAAAAACCAATTTGCTATAAATGGCGAAAGCCATAGCAAATAATTATAGTATAACATTAAGGCAAACGTGTCTAATTATTGTTTTTAAACAGCAACCCGTGACCACGATCGGTGCAATTCGATCGAAAAGTCGGGTAAATAAAGGGCATTTAAATAATTCACGCGATTAAGTCCCGAAATACATCGAACAACAAAATGTGTCTAAATTCTCACTCTAATAATAATGTAAAATATGCAGAAATATATAATATATGCTAAATCGACATTTCCCCCTTTAGATTAATCTATCCACGAAAAACTGCAACAATTTTGGATAGACGTGATTATGGTTCGCCCAGTTCGAAGCCGTCATAGCACTGCAAAACTATTCTGATGACATAAACCTCATTTTTTTTTAAGATGACTCCTGCAGTAGGGTACAAGCCCTGGGTCGCGGGGGATTTTACAAACAAACAAGTCACAGGCACAAAGTACACCCAGACTCAGAACAACAATTTGTGGATCACACAAAGTGGTGTCCCGTGTGGGAATCGAACCCACAATACCTCTTGCGTAGCAGTCATTATGTAATATTTATGTAATAGCTAAGTGTCCTAAATCTTATAAATAAATAGAACCTTGGTTCGTATCTTACAGAAAGCTTGAAATAGCTTAATTCTTGTTTTATCTTCCGCAAATAATTACGTCCGCAAAAAAATATCAGGAAGATCTACTGGGTGGCGCAAAAGTAAAGACCCTATTTGGTTCAGCTATAACATTTTTTCTAAATTAGAAAACTAGATTTAGATTTTTTTAAATGTATATTTGTGCCATTAAATTTCGTACCATTAGGATTTAAAGATGATGTCTTTTAAATGGTGACCTCCAGAGTTGACACACATTTGAGCCCTATTTATGACATTTTGCATAACTTGCCGTAACACTTCCTGCGATATGTTCGTTATTTCTTGACGAATGTTTTCTTTTAGAGCTGCGAGAGTCTGTGGCTTGTTCACATACACCCGAGATTTCAAAAAACCCCAAAGAAAGAAGTCTGGACTGGTCAGATCGGGTGATCTTGCAGGCCAAGGCAAATCGCCAAAACGAGAGATAACTCGGCCTGGAAAAGCGTCCCTCACTAAGTCCACAGTGTCGCGCGCTGTGTGTGCCGTAGCGCCGTCTTGTTGAAACCAGATGTGCTCCAGCCCCAATTCGTCCAAACTGGGTATCAAAAACTCACGTAACATGGTTCTGTAGCGTTCTCCAGTGACAGTTATCGCATTGCCTCCAGCGTCTTCGAAAAAATAGGGTCCGATCACTCTGTCAACACAGATGCCACACCATACAGTAACTTTTAGTGGGTGTAGAGGTGTTTCTTGAATAATGCGCGGATTATCAGTGCCCCAGAACCGAGTATTCTGCTTATTGACATGCCCTGAGAGATGGAAAAATGGTTATGATTTTTTTACAATTTTGAAGGAAAATCATCCTCTTCAAGGTTGAGGTTTATGACGCGCTGGCAGTAATCTAGACGAGCTCGGTGGTCAGCAGGCAGCAGCTGATGAGTCATTTGAGTTTTATACGGGAACATCTTTAAGTCTTTCACCAAAATACGCTGCAGGGTCCGTCTGGAAATGCCCAATTGCGTGGCACGTCGCCTCGTTGATGTTTCTGGACACTCTTCCACATCTTCGCGCACAGCATCGATATTTTCAGCTGAACGGCCTGTTCTTGGTCTCCCAGACTTAGGTCTATCCAATGTTGAGCCAGTTGCTTCAAGGCGTGTGGCAAAGCGTCGAATTGTGCGACCAATCGGTGCCGGACGGTGGGGAAATCGTCGACGAAATTCACGTTGTGTTCTTATCACTGATGAATTATTCCGTAAGAACATTGACACAATTATTCCACGTTCTTGGGGAGTAAAACGGTCCATGTTTATTTTCAGTGTATTTTACATTTGTTCACTACACAATTTTCAACAACAGAATGACAGAAAATGTCATATAAAAAAAAAAAAAGTATTTTCTTTAGTGCCACTACTTTTGCGCCACCCAGTACTAGCGCTGAGCCTATATAATGTACCTTATATAATATCTATTGTTGAGACTTGGGGCTCATCTCTGAAAGAGTATGGACATCTACTGCGCTGCTACCTGGCCCAGAGTAAATTGGTAGACTTGTGCTGATTGGTATCGGCGCCATGTCTTTTCTTGGATTTCAAATCCTACAGGTCTTTAGGCTGTTGCCTAGTGATTGCGAGGCGTTAATGTTAAGATAATATGTCTTATTTTAACTCAATATCATAAGTAGTTTATCATCAAATATACCTAAACATTTTTTTTTTCTTTTTTTTAAAAATATGACAACCACCTTTGTTATTTTGCTCCATTTTTCTTTTCCTGTTTTTTATGTTTTGTTATTGCTTAGATGCTTTTTTTTTTTTTTTTTTTTAATATATTGTATGCCTAAAAGGCGGGACATAACTGTGCTAATTTAATATTATATAACATCCTCTGTACCTATGGTTCACAATAAAATAATTTGATTTGATTTGATTTGATTTGATTTGATTTGATTTGATTTGATTTGATTTAAAAATATCGGTCTATTTCCAGACCGATGTCGTAAAAAAATTACAGATTTTCAGAAATTAATTCTCATAATAAATTAATGCATCATGACTAAGTAATCACAAGATAAAATGTCCAAAGCCGTATAATAGCTGTCTCTTTATGATTTCAAAGGACGAGACAATAGCGTTAAGTGAATTGCGTTTTTTAGAAGACCAAAGTGAACTGCGACCTTGTCTGACCTCTAAAAAATCTTCTTGTCATACCAAATCCTTAACAGTACATTATTCAGGCTTAGCTGAAGAAAAAATAGTGATAATTACATCTAAGCTTTCACTAAATTGTAAAATGGGTCATGGTATTTAATAAACAATTTGTCAAACATAAAAATGTTAAGTTTAAGCCACGTAAAATAAATTGACGAATTACATTGAAACTTTCATTTTTACACTAGCTTGGGCTTGAAGAAGTCGGTAAACTTTTTAAAATGTTTAATGGAATATGAAATGTTATTTCAGCGTCAATTCAAAGACAGAGAACAAATTAAATAGGTACATATTATTATTAACAGTATTTTCAATTTTATAATGACGATATTTTATAGTTTTACTAGCTTTCGCCCGCGTCTCCACCCGCGTGGATTTCGTTTATCGCGATAAAAACTATCCTATGTCCTTCCCCGGGACTCAAACTATCTTCATACCAAATTTCATCTAAATCGGTTTAACTGTTTGAGTGTGAAAGCGTAACAGACAGAAAGACAGAGTTACTTTCACATGTATAATATTAGTATGGATTTGATCTCAATGGACGCCTTTGTTCATTCTCTTTTTGAAATTTGTAAAACATAACATATGCAATGCCTTAAGCATTTGGCTGTGCTAAGTCTATGTAGGTGAACTAAGTTTACTGGATCCGGATTAATGTGATCAGATAGTCAATCAATTATGTTAATAAGTCGAATAATATCTCTGTTTATTTAATACTAGCTGAGCCACGCTTTGTCTACGTAGTTTTGCTCTAGTTTTGCAACATTGAGACTCAGCTCGATCACCTCCAACACTAATAGAATTTTTCAATTCGAACCAGTACTTCATGAGATTATCGTATTCAACCAAACTAACAACTTAACAAACAAACAAACTTTTCAGCTTTATAATATTCTAATAGATTGGTAGATAGTTTAATCCATTGGACTTAAGTACGTACTCTCCATCGAAGGCTATTATCATTGATTGGTATCATTAATAATGCGAGCATTCCTATGTACTTATATACATGTATGTGTTCCAATCAAGACATAACAAGAGATAGATGTCGCATCAATATGAGTGATTACATTGAACACAGTTAATTACATAATCAGGTTATTATTACTTGTTAGTGTCTGTAATATATCGTATTGGGTTCGTGATTGAGAGCTGTAGGTAATATTGTGTTGGATTTGGATTAAAACTTTGATTGGTTTATTGGTCTAGTGACGTGTTTAGTGATTTGTTAGTGACTCTAACTGATAAGTCCTGAGGTCGTGGGATCGTGGATATAATGTTTGTATTTAAAAATATATAAGTATGTTTACCAGTTGTCTGGTTTCCATAGTACAAGCTCCGCTTAGTTTGCTATCAGATGGAGTGTGAAAATTGACCTAGAAACATTATTACATTATTCAATTTGATAACGAAACAACTGACAAACATACGTATATAAATTATAAGTATGTGTATCAGTTGTTTGTTTGTTGCCATAATACAGGCTCTGCCATGTTTAGACTAGATGGTATCTGCGAGTTGTCCAATATTAAAAAAAATATTGGCTAGGTCATTCAGGTAACTCTGTGAATTGTTAGCTAAACCGGTAAAAATTTCAATAGGTATATGAATTGTAAAAATATTTAATTTTTGTTTTTGTAATACTTTTGTAATACTCCGCTTCTATATTCCAAGAAACTTAAGCTACTAACGTAATATACGAAGTTAATAATGTTTTGTAAGGCGGATTAGTGTATGATTTACTATTCCTGCGATAAGCGATTGGTATGAAGCTAGCATAAGCTTGGCTTTGCATAATCTTGTGGTTATTCTGACTATCATTCTAGATCTGAGCAAGCAAAAGCTTTACAAAAACTTATAGGAGGTATATAGTTACGACAAATAATGTAGCCTTAAGCAAATATGTATAATACAGTTGGTTCAAAAAATTGGTGGTGGAAAAATGTACGGTAGTGAATATATAGTGAAATTAAAAGGAAAACTATCACAGCTAAGTAGGCTTTACAAGTTTACGAGTAACAGCTGATGAAATAAGAAGTAACAAAATTTTCGTAGAAATTCCATTGAAATTCCGTTATACATATTATTATATAATATGTATAATAATATGTATAACGTTGTAAGTATGAAAGAAACACAACAGAAAACCCACTTCTTAAGCCGCATTATTTGTATGGGGGACTACGGAACCCTATAAAATATCTATCTAAAAAATATCTCTATATAAAAAATCTATTGAATAGAGTGGCCACGAGTTTTTATTGCCTGTTCTTTTCTCGGGCTTTACCTATTGTTTGCGAACAGGCATTACAAGTAAATGTAGAATTGACTATTTACAAGTGTAGTATTTTGCTTCCTAAGTGGATAAATCATTTTAATTATTATTATTATTATATTGTGCGTGTCCCCAGATGCACTTGCCCGGTTTTTTCTTCCCTAAAAAACAAGATGTCTCGAAACATCTCGAACTAGATTCTTATGACATATTTCTAAAAATAAATCTTCTCACCCGTCACATCCAGTCCAACTTATAGCGTTGGAGTAAAAACGGCCGAGTGTTGCTCCAGACAGGTGAAATAGTGCGAAAAATTGCCCCGCGGTCAATGGGTACCTTCCCCGTTGTAGTCGCTTTAGGGTTGAATTCACAATGCTTGTGTTGAGCTAATCAGGTCACAGAAGGTGTGATGTCGTTCAGAATGATGACCCACTTATGATTTTGACGTGATAACGTCTTATAAATCCATGAACGGGTGCACGTACGAAAAAGTGTCACGGCCTGTCACGCCACCGCCTGATACGCTGAAGCATTGTGGCCGGCTGCATGCGTACGGGTCTACTAAAGCTGTCACAGGCATTTTTGTTTATTACAATATCATCATTGTTTTTACGGATGCAGTGAAATGCGTTACTATACAATTAGAAAAAAAAAATGTTTTCTTATGACGTTATCACGTAAAATTATCGCCCGTAAACCGACTTTACAGACAACCATTTTTTAATATTTTAAATTTGTAAATTAGTACAGTTTAATCAGATTTAGAACATTCCTACTACTGAGATTACAGTCTTCATCTTTGAGATTGGGAACATACGTGATCAAATCGCGAATTGGTTTTGATTTAAGTGCATGTCTATTTTTACATGATGTTTTACTTCAAGTAGGTATTTTGAGTAGGGCCATTAAATGAAACAAATCATATAGCGTTTTTACCCGAAGAGGGCAGGTTACGTTTCTCGAGTGTATGTAAGTATGTTTGTGTATTGTATTTTTTGGCATGCATTAGAACCTTAAGGGCTTGATGGATTGTAGCTTGGGAGTTATTGTTATATTCGTCCCAGTTGTGATAGTGACACTAGGTACATCAAAATTTAAAAAAAAATGGCAGATTTTAGGCGCCAAAATATTTTAGATATTAATTTCGGGCCGTCGGGTTTTTTGTTTTGTACTAATTTAGCTTATTAATATAAAGCCTGCGGCTCGTAGGTAAGTTTGAACAATACCATTATACCCTTAGAATATATTTTATTTCGGTATTATCGTACCTACTATTATACACTATATTATTTTTTTAAATTTCGTGTTGTAACTACCTATGTATGCAGGTACCTATTAAACAAAAAATATATTTATTTACAATTTTCTTACTCTTTTTGTTTTGTCACCTTTACAGAAAAACTATTAACCGAACATTGAACAGATTCAAATGAATTCCAACAAAAATATAGCAAACGGGGTCATATTTGACATGTTCAAAAATATCTATATAAAAAAAATCCTTTCAGTGAAACAGTAGTCATATTTGTAGTGAAATATGAATGTGTCACTCCCATAGCTTTTTCATAACGACATTTACATGATCGGCTATAGATCTACACTAGCGAATATTGAAGCTCGTTGATTTATTTTTCAATAAAAAAAATTATACAGAATATTTGGCGAGTTGGAAGCTACGATTTTTTTGCCATAAAGTTGAACTAATGCAGCCAACATGCATCCTGATTAACTCTCCGCAATCAATTTATTCAGATATAAAATAAAAAGCTCAGGAGATGTTGACTCTTTTCAGAATATGAATCGGTCCATTTGGCAACATTTTATTGATTTATACCAAAATGAGAAAGAACACCTATTATTTCTAAGGAGACATCGTCCTCTCTCAGCTTAATCTATAGCTGCAAGATCGAGCGCCCTACATAGATCAAGAAGATAGATATTTTCTCTTGTTGGTAAATACCAAAAATGAGTGACTATTGTCGCATCGGCCGTGCGCGTCAGGCGCTTGTCGTAAGCCGCGCGCGACTCGCGATCGGCCGCGATGCACGGAAATGAACCTTAATACAAAAGGTATACAGCATTGATAGTATAAGTGTAATAATGAAGCTATCGTTATGACCTTCAAAATGACATATTTTACTACCTGACTAGCCTGTTGGTCTAGTGGTTAGTGACTCTGACTGCTAAGCCGAAGGTCGTGGGTTCGATCCCCAACCAGGATAAAACATTGTGTGATGAGCACGGTGGTTTATTCTATGTCTGGGTATAATTAATTAATATTATGTATATAGAAATAAAAAAAGCCTGACCTGCTAGACTTCTTTATCACCAGAGGACTCTCGAGACACTATCTCAAAGCTGAGGCCTGTTATGATAGTAACTCTGATCATTCCCCTGTAATTCTAACCGTAAGCACGACAATAATTTGCTACGAAGAACCCGAGACATTGTCTAACAAATTTACAGACTGGGAAGGATTTAGAGAATACATAGAGGAAACTATACAACTACATGTATCCCAAAAAACATCAGATGAGATAGAAGATGCCACAAGCTACATTACTAGCCCAATACAGAATGCATGCTGGATGAACACTCCAATCAAAAAGAAAAGGGCTACTACTGGAAACATTACTCTCGATATAAAAAATAAAGTGCTGGAAAAAAAAGGGTTAAGAAGGGTCTGGCATCAATCTAGACATACATCTGATAAGAAATGTTGGATAGTAATGCAACGCTACAAAGTAAACTGCAAAATCTGACCGCTACCGCATCATCTCAGTACGCGCTCTGGAAATTCACAAAAACGTTTAAAAGACCGCAAACCTGTGTGGATGTACGGGATCAAACTCTGGGGAAGCGCTTGTAACTCCAATCTAAATATTATACAGAGACTGCAGAATGGCATACTTCGTACCTTGTCGAATGCTCCATGGTTTCTCACTAACTCTGAAATCCATGAAGCTCTGGAAACTAAAACAGTAAAGGAAGAGATCCAACAGTCCTCCACTAACTACAAAAATCGGCTCGACAACCACCCGAATGACTTAGCTGCCGAATTAACAAAAATCAGCTACAGGAAACGCCTTAAACGCCATGATATCCAGACTCTACATGCTCGATGTTAAATAGGAGTGTCTCCTGCTGGGGAGACCCCTCACAATGCTTCAACCGCCCAACAAATCTGCTTATAGTCCTGGGACTGATTGTAGATGCAGACGCACAAAAAAAAAATAATAATAATAATTTAGAAATAGTATATAAGTACGTTTTTTACTTATCTGGTTGTCATAATACAAGCTATGCTTGGTTTGGAATCAGATGACGTTGTGTGAGTTGTCACAAGATATTTTATATTATTATTATACACCCTGGGGACGGTGGCTATATTCAAGCAACCATTCTCCTTTCTTAGTGTCATCTAACAGAAGAACTTTGGCTAGTAACACATTTTTTTTCGTGATGTAATATTTAAGTTTTCTATTTATATTTGTGACAGAGACGAACACTGTTTCGCGTATTCTACACTTAATTGTGTTACAATTGGTGAAAACGGAGGGATTCCTGTATTACAATGCATACGCGCGTATGCGATGACTGCAGCAGATCTGTATCGCCGTATCAGCGCGTTTGCATCTATACCAATGTGTGTTTACGGCGTCACTACTTTTTTTGCGTAAAATAGACAGTAAAAGTGTCTGTATCTGAAATTCGTTTAAAATGCGTGCGATGATGCGCTAGCATCATTTGCACATTATCTTCTAAATACAAAGGCGCTAAGCGTTTTGAATATGAGGAAAAAAGAAAAGGATGAATAGTGTTTAATAAAAGAGCTTATTTCGGTTGCGAGAACTTGATATATATTTATAAATATGCATGTCCCTTTCTCTTTATGAAGTCCATAATTATGTTTGTCTTCCGTTTTCCCTAACCCTGCATTCTTTTGCTATCCTTTTCGAGTTTTATTGCCATTTATATAGAATTACCAGCGATCCCCTGCTGTTTTATTCGTATGGAGTATATTTTGAGTCATATCTTGAGTTCAGAATTTTATCGACAATCTTTTATTTTTTTTTAAAGACTATTTGCAGAATCATTTGAACACACAAAGTGGAAACCACGACCTCTTGCGTAGCAGTCGGACACACTCCCGCCGCGCCACAGAGGTAGCAATCACATTGTAACATACATATAAGTACCTACCTAATAGTTCAGAATTGATCAATTTATATAATTAAATTTATTTTAAGTTAACTGAGTTTCTAATTTATAGCTTATTAACTTTGTACCCTGGCTTCGCCCAGCGTTATGATTGATTTTGATTTGACTGGCATATTGGTCTAGTGGTTAGTGACAATGACTACTAAACCGAAGGTCGTGAGTTCGATCCCTACACAGGATAAAACTCTGTTTGATGAGCATGATAGTTTATTCTGTATCTGAATGTTATTTATCTGTAATATGTATGTATTTAGAAATATTAATAATAATAAAAATGATTTATTCACTTAGGAAGCAAAATACTACACTTGTGAAAAGTCGATTCTACATTTACTGGTAATGCCTGTTCGCAAACAATAGGTAAAGCCCGAGAAAAGAACAGGCAATAAAAAAAATATATAAGTATGTTTTTTAGTTGTCTGGTTGCGATAATACAAATTCTGCTTAGTTTGGGATCAGGTGACGTTTTATAAGTTGTCTCTAGATATTATAATTAATATTTTCAACCAACTTCAAAAAAGGTGGATCTCTGTTCAAGCTGTATCCGCCTTTCTATGTTATTTCACCACAGTGTAGGTTTGGATGAGGGTCACAAGCTGCTCAGGTATATATCAAGCAAAATATCGATATAACAAATTAACAATCTTCGCCGAAAGATCGTTAAGTTAAGTAATTAAGAGTTTTTTACTGTTGTGTCGTAATCACGGATGCGAGTAGCACCAATTGGGTAACGAATACGTCACGTATGACAACTGTAATTGACAGTTGTGATTGCTACTGCAGAAAATCGATTGGAACATCGTGTGTTGCCCGTTAAAAAAAATAAACGGTATTTAGTCATTTGTATGATGACAAAACAGTATGTTTGTATGTATCTATGTTCGCGATTTTCTCGAAAATAGGCTTTCGCTATTCGACTGCATGTTTTCTGGGAAGATTTTAGGGTATAAATAATATCCTAACCCAAAAAACACCAGAGATATAATCTAAGGGGAGATCTATGTAGGAGTAAGTCAGCGAAATTTGCATTCAGTGATATTTTTGATCAATTTTTCCTTGATATTCAATTGAAGGCGGTTAATTTTTCTTAAAATAAGATATTATAACCAGTATGTTATTCTGAGGAATACACTACAATACCGTTAAGTTTAACCCAAATCGCTTTTACAGTTTTTACAGACAACAAACATCCACCCCTTCATTATAATTAGAATCCCTGACTTAGTGGCGACTAAGTAGATCGAGATATCTGCGCGGGTTAAGCAAAGTTACCACTGTTGGTCCATAGATGGGTGACCGTTTACGAGCATTGCGACACCCCTTCTTGCCGTTAAGCCATCGGTCCTCCACCTTATCTCTGTTTAGTCATGTCAGATTTTTGTCCCATTGATAATGACAGTGAAGAATTAGGGAGTGCACTTGCGACTGCGCATACACTTCTGCACTGTAATATCTCCTGCGTAGTTGACTAGTCTCTGAATTTAGCTTGGCCGCCGTAACCAACATTGGTTATGAGACCATTATTATTAGTCATTACTATAAATATTTATACAGTCTTCAAATATGACCTATTTCTTAAGACAATCGCAATATTGTTTAAACTAGCTAATCTCCTATCTACTCCTACAAACCACATCACAGAGACAAATATTACCCCTAAAATATAGCCAAACATGAACGACTTATAGGTATATCAGTACTAGTTTTCTTCATAGTAAAGGATCCAGCAGCATCCTTGAAATACCCTTGAGTTTTACCGCAGGCCACAACAATGCTATCCCGTATCGAAACATTCAACAAAACTTCGCACTTCCAACTCAGTGATCACAATTTCAGAACTCATTTAAAGCCTATGAAGTTAACAAAGAAAATACCTTTTATAAATGATTAACTGTTTTAGTTAATAATTCATTTATTTTTGTTGTCTGAAATTGAAAGTCCTAATAACACATCAACGGTTTTCGCATTTTTATACAAATTAGATGTTTATTCGACCCTTGACCACGATCGGTGCGATTCGATCGAAACGTCGGGTAAATAAAAGGTTCGTACGTACTACAAATTCACAAGGTTATATTTATATTTTATTATTATTATAAAAAGTTACTGAAGATATTAACTTAATGCTCTCGGCTACAAGAGCATATTTGTATATACTCATAATAAACGTCATAAATAATACCCATTCCAAAAAATAGAACAGGTGATGTCTCGAGCATGGCCAACTATAGGCCCATTTCGCTTGCTACGATTGTGGCCAGGGTGCTTGAAAGGCTTATGCAGAAATTTTTAAAACCTTCTCTGGTAATTGACGATAGTCAGTTCGGTTTCAGGCCGCAAGTTTCCACTGATATGGCAATATTCTCGCTCAAACAGGTTGTCAGTTTGTATAAACAAGGAGGTACAACTGTGTATGCTTGTTTTTTAGATTTAAGTCGCGCTTTTGACTGCATTAATCATGAGTTATTGTGGAAAAAACTCCACCGTACAGATGCGCCAACTGATATTGTTGGTCTGCTTAGGTACTGGTACCGCAATCAGAACAACAATGTCAGATGGGTGCATGACCTGTCGGATGAATACAAACTGACATGTGGAGTGAGACAGGGAGGGGTAACCTCTCCGGACCTATTTAATGTATATATGAACGATCTAATTGTGGAGCTCAGCAGTACACCTGTTGGGCTCCGGTTAAATAACAGGTATGTAAATAATTTGAGCTACGCTGATGATATGGTGCTGCTGAGCCCTTCAATTAAGGGGTTACGTAGATTAATTTCTATTTGTGAACGGTACGCAAGGGATCATGATCTTGTCTACAATGTTAAAAAAACTGAAATGGTCATATTTAGGTCCGGAAAGGGACCTGATAATGTTCCGTCTATTTATTTAAATGGCCAGCCTGTTAAAATTGTGGATAGTTTTAGGTACCTTGGTCACATTGTGACATCGAGTTTAAGGGACGATGATGACATTGAACGTCAGCGCAGGTCATTATGCGTCGTCGGCAATATGTTGATTCGAAAGTTCGCTAAGTCCTCCCCGGACGTGAAAACAACACTTTTTCGGGCCTTCTGTCAGACTTATTACACTTGTCAACTCTGGACTAACTACACAAAAAAATCGCATGACAGTATCCGAGTTGCCTACAATAACATCTTTAGGCAACTGCATGGACTAGAGCGTCACTGCAGTGCATCCGGTATGTTCTTCGAAGCACGAGTTAACACTTTTAATGCTATTCAAAGGTGTCGAATCGCAGGGTTTATGTCCAGGGTTGAAAGATGTGAGAACGCTATTATAGAAGGTCTGTCTGAGCGCATGATTAATGATAATGTAATGTACAAAAGGTGGTTGGAGATAGTTACGTAACCATAAAGTTCTCACTTTGTATTATTATATATATAGTTTTTTTTATTGTGATTACTTTTTTTATTGATTATCTATTAATATCATTTTTTAATTATTAGTATTGAATCATTTATTTTATTTCATTTTTAATTATTGTATTTTTTATGGATTTTGTATTATATATTATTATTATTGTGTTATTAATGTGTGTGTGTGTATGTGAAATGGACTAGATGTCTGAATAAATAAATTATTATTATTATTATTATAAATTTGGAACCTCAAGGTATATTTGCTCGGACCAAACGTTCATTAATAATGCATACTTAACATAAGTGAACCTTAACTAATACATCACTGTGACAGTAATGAATTTGTGTAAATAATATTTGTACTGTTATTTGAATATTCGGCGACACCATAAATGCAGGTGCAAATTATACAAAATGACTTAGGTATTTGGGCTTACCAATATTAATTTTGACAAAATAAAGCGAACATTATGTTGGTGAAAGGGTCACGAGATGGAATTTAGACAATAAATAATAGATATATTATATAAATATATATATTACGGGTCTTAACCGCGTGAATAATTTAAGGTCAAATACCTTGTTTATTGCCCGACGTTTCGACCGTATTGCAATTGCCGTGGTCACGGGTAGACCGAATTAAAGGTATTAAAACATCTTATAGCTTACCAAAAAACAAACAGGATTCCAGTTGCCCCAAATAAGTTCAAAGTATGTTCATCGAAAACGGAAAAATTCTGGCAATTCCATCAATACTTTTGGCCTAACTTTTAGAACAAATATCTAAAGGGCAATTTCGTCTGTACGACCTTTACCCCAAAGGCAGTTATCGTAGCGAGTACAAGTACTAGGTTGTTCCATTTCACTATTATTCAACAAACTGAACCCAGCAAAAGTATTTCTATCAACAAAGTAGAGAAGTTTTATTGGAAACGCAAAATTAGGCAAGTATATTGAATTTGATGAAATCTACTTACTTAAGGCCATATTGAAAATGATTTCAGAAAAAACATGTAACTACACAAAGGGATATATAAATACAAAGACATGCTAAGCTTATAAGGAATTTTATTAGTTATAGAAAACATGACATTTTAATAAGTTGTCTAGTTTATCTGTTTCATATGTTTAGTATGTGCGTGTAAAAAAATAAAATCGAGACGTTTCTCAGCGTGGTACTAAGTTACTAACTAAATATTGTTCAGAGTCAACGAAACAAACAGAACGTTCTAAGCAAAACCCAATTTAGGCCAAACACTTCAACAGCTGTCTTTACATATATTATTATATTTTCTTCATTTCTGCACCTTTTTTGATCAGGTTTGCGAGTTAAGCCTTGCGTAGATCGAATTATGTCCACTGTCTTTTCTTATCTTTTGATTCCAGTATTATTTGTACACTCATAAATCATAATCATATCAATCAATAGGGTTTCTGAATCCTCCTTTTAAGTTTACACCTGTATTAGGAGGGATTCGCTCAATCGTCGAGATCTTTATACAATTGCTACGCAAGAGGTCGTGGGTTCGATCCCCACCCAGGATAAAACTTTGTGTGATGAGCACGATGGTTTATTCTGTGTCTGGGTGTTATTTATCTATAATATGTATGTATTTAGAAATATATAAGTATGTTTATCAGTTGTCTGGTTTCCACAGTACAAGCTCTGCTTAGTTTGGGATCAGATAGCGTTGTGTGAGTTGTCCCAAGATATTATTATTATTATTATTATAATTATAAATAAATTACCTGCATAGCAAAACAAAAGAGTATATTACATAATACTACGAGAAATACATTAATATATATATATATATATATATATATATTTTACGCTCAGCTATTACAGTTTATTTACATTGTGCTGTATAGGTACATTATTGTTATTCATGAATGTTACGAGTAAGTGTGTAATTCGTAATATGTGTGAGTTAGAGTATGCGTGAATGAGTGTGTGTGTGGTTATGTGCGTGTGTGTGTGTGTGAGTGTGTGTGTGTGTGTGTGTGTGTGTATGTGTGTGAGTGTGTGTGTGTGTGTGTGTGTGTGTGTGAGTGTGTGAGAAACCAGACTAGCTTAAGAGAAGTTCTGTTTCTTCATAGTCCTTTGTTTTTAACCACTCGGTGACCAATTTTTTACATTCATTGTAAGTACGTGTGTATATGTGTAGTGACCGGTTGATTTTATTGTACAGATGTACAGATTGAGACTTAAATTGTTTACAGGCAAATGCTGTTTTTACAGTTTCTTGGATAATTACAGAATAATGGTTACGTTTCTGTAATATATAGGGATCAATCACAATATTTTTATGTTTTTTTAAAATACAGTTTGAAATGTAAAGTTGCCTTACAGTGAGAACATTAGTATCTTTGTACACATCACTAGTGCTATATCTCATTTTTTTATTTAATAGTACTTTAAGTATTAGTCTTTGTGCACGTTCTAAGGTTATAAGTTTATTTTTATGTGTTCCTCCCCACACTGGGATACAATATAGCACTATTGACTGTACCAATGTTTTATACACATAAATCAAGAGAGTTTTGTCTGAGATGTGTCTTAGATACTTGAACAACCACGTCAATCTTCGTATTCTTTTAGCTGTTATTTCAATTTGTTTGTTCCAAGACAATGTTTGGTCGATGTAAACTCCAAGATATTTAGTAAAAGGTACATGAGTAATACTGTTGCAAGTACATAAATTATTATATAATTGATTACAACTAGTGTGAGTTTTTAATTTGAAAGATTTATCAGGTTGTGTTTTATTTGAAATAGAAAAAGTTATGTATGTAGTTTTATTTAAATTCAAAGTAAGTGAGTTACAATGTAGCCATTGTGTTACTCTTGCCAATCCTTTCTCAGCTACACTGTTTCCCTTAGACAACTACCGGGTGTATATATTTATAAGAAATTATATACTAAGTGGAAATTGATGATAAAGAGTTACTCGACTGCCTCGGTGGCGCGGTGGGAATGTTATTATTATAAAAAGTTACTGAAGATATTAACTTAATGCTCTCGGCTACAAGAGCATATTTGTATATACTCATAATAAACGTCATAAATAATACCCATTCCAAAAAATAGAACAGGTGATGTCTCGAGCATGGCCAACTATAGGCCCATTTCGCTTGCTACGATTGTGGCCAGGGTGCTTGAAAGGCTTATGCAGAAATTTTTAAAACCTTCTCTGGTAATTGACGATAGTCAGTTCGGTTTCAGGCCGCAAGTTTCCACTGATATGGCAATATTCTCGCTCAAACAGGTTGTCAGTTTGTATAAACAAGGAGGTACAACTGTGTATGCTTGTTTTTTAGATTTAAGTCGCGCTTTTGACTGCATTAATCATGAGTTATTGTGGAAAAAACTCCACCGTACAGATGCGCCAACTGATATTGTTGGTCTGCTTAGGTACTGGTACCGCAATCAGAACAACAATGTCAGATGGGTGCATGACCTGTCGGATGAATACAAACTGACATGTGGAGTGAGACAGGGAGGGGTAACCTCTCCGGACCTATTTAATGTATATATGAACGATCTAATTGTGGAGCTCAGCAGTACACCTGTTGGGCTCCGGTTAAATAACAGGTATGTAAATAATTTGAGCTACGCTGATGATATGGTGCTGCTGAGCCCTTCAATTAAGGGGTTACGTAGATTAATTTCTATTTGTGAACGGTACGCAAGGGATCATGATCTTGTCTACAATGTTAAAAAAACTGAAATGGTCATATTTAGGTCCGGAAAGGGACCTGATAATGTTCCGTCTATTTATTTAAATGGCCAGCCTGTTAAAATTGTGGATAGTTTTAGGTACCTTGGTCACATTGTGACATCGAGTTTAAGGGACGATGATGACATTGAACGTCAGCGCAGGTCATTATGCGTCGTCGGCAATATGTTGATTCGAAAGTTCGCTAAGTCCTCCCCGGACGTGAAAACAACACTTTTTCGGGCCTTCTGTCAGACTTATTACACTTGTCAACTCTGGACTAACTACACAAAAAAATCGCATGACAGTATCCGAGTTGCCTACAATAACATCTTTAGGCAACTGCATGGACTAGAGCGTCACTGCAGTGCATCCGGTATGTTCTTCGAAGCACGAGTTAACACTTTTAATGCTATTCAAAGGTGTCGAATCGCAGGGTTTATGTCCAGGGTTGAAAGATGTGAGAACGCTATTATAGAAGGTCTGTCTGAGCGCATGATTAATGATAATGTAATGTACAAAAGGTGGTTGGAGATAGTTACGTAACCATAAAGTTCTCACTTTGTATTATTATATATATAGTTTTTTTTATTGTGATTACTTTTTTTATTGATTATCTATTAATATCATTTTTTAATTATTAGTATTGAATCATTTATTTTATTTCATTTTTAATTATTGTATTTTTTATGGATTTTGTATTATATATTATTATTATTGTGTTATTAATGTGTGTGTGTGTATGTGAAATGGACTAGATGTCTGAATAAATAAATTATTATTATTATTATTATAAATTTGGAACCTCAAGGTATATTTGCTCGGACCAAACGTTCATTAATAATGCATACTTAACATAAGTGAACCTTAACTAATACATCACTGTGACAGTAATGAATTTGTGTAAATAATATTTGTACTGTTATTTGAATATTCGGCGACACCATAAATGCAGGTGCAAATTATACAAAATGACTTAGGTATTTGGGCTTACCAATATTAATTTTGACAAAATAAAGCGAACATTATGTTGGTGAAAGGGTCACGAGATGGAATTTAGACAATAAATAATAGATATATTATATAAATATATATATTACGGGTCTTAACCGCGTGAATAATTTAAGGTCAAATACCTTGTTTATTGCCCGACGTTTCGACCGTATTGCAATTGCCGTGGTCACGGGTAGACCGAATTAAAGGTATTAAAACATCTTATAGCTTACCAAAAAACAAACAGGATTCCAGTTGCCCCAAATAAGTTCAAAGTATGTTCATCGAAAACGGAAAAATTCTGGCAATTCCATCAATACTTTTGGCCTAACTTTTAGAACAAATATCTAAAGGGCAATTTCGTCTGTACGACCTTTACCCCAAAGGCAGTTATCGTAGCGAGTACAAGTACTAGGTTGTTCCATTTCACTATTATTCAACAAACTGAACCCAGCAAAAGTATTTCTATCAACAAAGTAGAGAAGTTTTATTGGAAACGCAAAATTAGGCAAGTATATTGAATTTGATGAAATCTACTTACTTAAGGCCATATTGAAAATGATTTCAGAAAAAACATGTAACTACACAAAGGGATATATAAATACAAAGACATGCTAAGCTTATAAGGAATTTTATTAGTTATAGAAAACATGACATTTTAATAAGTTGTCTAGTTTATCTGTTTCATATGTTTAGTATGTGCGTGTAAAAAAATAAAATCGAGACGTTTCTCAGCGTGGTACTAAGTTACTAACTAAATATTGTTCAGAGTCAACGAAACAAACAGAACGTTCTAAGCAAAACCCAATTTAGGCCAAACACTTCAACAGCTGTCTTTACATATATTATTATATTTTCTTCATTTCTGCACCTTTTTTGATCAGGTTTGCGAGTTAAGCCTTGCGTAGATCGAATTATGTCCACTGTCTTTTCTTATCTTTTGATTCCAGTATTATTTGTACACTCATAAATCATAATCATATCAATCAATAGGGTTTCTGAATCCTCCTTTTAAGTTTACACCTGTATTAGGAGGGATTCGCTCAATCGTCGAGATCTTTATACAATTGCTACGCAAGAGGTCGTGGGTTCGATCCCCACCCAGGATAAAACTTTGTGTGATGAGCACGATGGTTTATTCTGTGTCTGGGTGTTATTTATCTATAATATGTATGTATTTAGAAATATATAAGTATGTTTATCAGTTGTCTGGTTTCCACAGTACAAGCTCTGCTTAGTTTGGGATCAGATAGCGTTGTGTGAGTTGTCCCAAGATATTATTATTATTATTATTATAATTATAAATAAATTACCTGCATAGCAAAACAAAAGAGTATATTACATAATACTACGAGAAATACATTAATATATATATATATATATATATATATATATATATATTTTACGCTCAGCTATTACAGTTTATTTACATTGTGCTGTATAGGTACATTATTGTTATTCATGAATGTTACGAGTAAGTGTGTAATTCGTAATATGTGTGAGTTAGAGTATGCGTGAATGAGTGTGTGTGTGGTTATGTGCGTGTGTGTGTGTGTGAGTGTGTGTGTGTGTGTGTGTGTGTGTATGTGTGTGAGTGTGTGTGTGTGTGTGTGTGTGTGTGTGAGTGTGTGAGAAACCAGACTAGCTTAAGAGAAGTTCTGTTTCTTCATAGTCCTTTGTTTTTAACCACTCGGTGACCAATTTTTTACATTCATTGTAAGTACGTGTGTATATGTGTAGTGACCGGTTGATTTTATTGTACAGATGTACAGATTGAGACTTAAATTGTTTACAGGCAAATGCTGTTTTTACAGTTTCTTGGATAATTACAGAATAATGGTTACGTTTCTGTAATATATAGGGATCAATCACAATATTTTTATGTTTTTTTAAAATACAGTTTGAAATGTAAAGTTGCCTTACAGTGAGAACATTAGTATCTTTGTACACATCACTAGTGCTATATCTCATTTTTTTATTTAATAGTACTTTAAGTATTAGTCTTTGTGCACGTTCTAAGGTTATAAGTTTATTTTTATGTGTTCCTCCCCACACTGGGATACAATATAGCACTATTGACTGTACCAATGTTTTATACACATAAATCAAGAGAGTTTTGTCTGAGATGTGTCTTAGATACTTGAACAACCACGTCAATCTTCGTATTCTTTTAGCTGTTATTTCAATTTGTTTGTTCCAAGACAATGTTTGGTCGATGTAAACTCCAAGATATTTAGTAAAAGGTACATGAGTAATACTGTTGCAAGTACATAAATTATTATATAATTGATTACAACTAGTGTGAGTTTTTAATTTGAAAGATTTATCAGGTTGTGTTTTATTTGAAATAGAAAAAGTTATGTATGTAGTTTTATTTAAATTCAAAGTAAGTGAGTTACAATGTAGCCATTGTGTTACTCTTGCCAATCCTTTCTCAGCTACACTGTTTCCCTTAGACAACTACCGGGTGTATATATTTATAAGAAATTATATACTAAGTGGAAATTGATGATAAAGAGTTACTCGACTGCCTCGGTGGCGCGGTGGGAATGTTATTATTATAAAAAGTTACTGAAGATATTAACTTAATGCTCTCGGCTACAAGAGCATATTTGTATATACTCATAATAAACGTCATAAATAATACCCATTCCAAAAAATAGAACAGGTGATGTCTCGAGCATGGCCAACTATAGGCCCATTTCGCTTGCTACGATTGTGGCCAGGGTGCTTGAAAGGCTTATGCAGAAATTTTTAAAACCTTCTCTGGTAATTGACGATAGTCAGTTCGGTTTCAGGCCGCAAGTTTCCACTGATATGGCAATATTCTCGCTCAAACAGGTTGTCAGTTTGTATAAACAAGGAGGTACAACTGTGTATGCTTGTTTTTTAGATTTAAGTCGCGCTTTTGACTGCATTAATCATGAGTTATTGTGGAAAAAACTCCACCGTACAGATGCGCCAACTGATATTGTTGGTCTGCTTAGGTACTGGTACCGCAATCAGAACAACAATGTCAGATGGGTGCATGACCTGTCGGATGAATACAAACTGACATGTGGAGTGAGACAGGGAGGGGTAACCTCTCCGGACCTATTTAATGTATATATGAACGATCTAATTGTGGAGCTCAGCAGTACACCTGTTGGGCTCCGGTTAAATAACAGGTATGTAAATAATTTGAGCTACGCTGATGATATGGTGCTGCTGAGCCCTTCAATTAAGGGGTTACGTAGATTAATTTCTATTTGTGAACGGTACGCAAGGGATCATGATCTTGTCTACAATGTTAAAAAAACTGAAATGGTCATATTTAGGTCCGGAAAGGGACCTGATAATGTTCCGTCTATTTATTTAAATGGCCAGCCTGTTAAAATTGTGGATAGTTTTAGGTACCTTGGTCACATTGTGACATCGAGTTTAAGGGACGATGATGACATTGAACGTCAGCGCAGGTCATTATGCGTCGTCGGCAATATGTTGATTCGAAAGTTCGCTAAGTCCTCCCCGGACGTGAAAACAACACTTTTTCGGGCCTTCTGTCAGACTTATTACACTTGTCAACTCTGGACTAACTACACAAAAAAATCGCATGACAGTATCCGAGTTGCCTACAATAACATCTTTAGGCAACTGCATGGACTAGAGCGTCACTGCAGTGCATCCGGTATGTTCTTCGAAGCACGAGTTAACACTTTTAATGCTATTCAAAGGTGTCGAATCGCAGGGTTTATGTCCAGGGTTGAAAGATGTGAGAACGCTATTATAGAAGGTCTGTCTGAGCGCATGATTAATGATAATGTAATGTACAAAAGGTGGTTGGAGATAGTTACGTAACCATAAAGTTCTCACTTTGTATTATTATATATATAGTTTTTTTTATTGTGATTACTTTTTTTATTGATTATCTATTAATATCATTTTTTAATTATTAGTATTGAATCATTTATTTTATTTCATTTTTAATTATTGTATTTTTTATGGATTTTGTATTATATATTATTATTATTGTGTTATTAATGTGTGTGTGTGTATGTGAAATGGACTAGATGTCTGAATAAATAAATTATTATTATTATTATTATAAATTTGGAACCTCAAGGTATATTTGCTCGGACCAAACGTTCATTAATAATGCATACTTAACATAAGTGAACCTTAACTAATACATCACTGTGACAGTAATGAATTTGTGTAAATAATATTTGTACTGTTATTTGAATATTCGGCGACACCATAAATGCAGGTGCAAATTATACAAAATGACTTAGGTATTTGGGCTTACCAATATTAATTTTGACAAAATAAAGCGAACATTATGTTGGTGAAAGGGTCACGAGATGGAATTTAGACAATAAATAATAGATATATTATATAAATATATATATTACGGGTCTTAACCGCGTGAATAATTTAAGGTCAAATACCTTGTTTATTGCCCGACGTTTCGACCGTATTGCAATTGCCGTGGTCACGGGTAGACCGAATTAAAGGTATTAAAACATCTTATAGCTTACCAAAAAACAAACAGGATTCCAGTTGCCCCAAATAAGTTCAAAGTATGTTCATCGAAAACGGAAAAATTCTGGCAATTCCATCAATACTTTTGGCCTAACTTTTAGAACAAATATCTAAAGGGCAATTTCGTCTGTACGACCTTTACCCCAAAGGCAGTTATCGTAGCGAGTACAAGTACTAGGTTGTTCCATTTCACTATTATTCAACAAACTGAACCCAGCAAAAGTATTTCTATCAACAAAGTAGAGAAGTTTTATTGGAAACGCAAAATTAGGCAAGTATATTGAATTTGATGAAATCTACTTACTTAAGGCCATATTGAAAATGATTTCAGAAAAAACATGTAACTACACAAAGGGATATATAAATACAAAGACATGCTAAGCTTATAAGGAATTTTATTAGTTATAGAAAACATGACATTTTAATAAGTTGTCTAGTTTATCTGTTTCATATGTTTAGTATGTGCGTGTAAAAAAATAAAATCGAGACGTTTCTCAGCGTGGTACTAAGTTACTAACTAAATATTGTTCAGAGTCAACGAAACAAACAGAACGTTCTAAGCAAAACCCAATTTAGGCCAAACACTTCAACAGCTGTCTTTACATATATTATTAAATGTTTAGCTCCACACGGAAATCTCTTGTAAGTCTTATAACCCACGCTTTGGAATACAAAGACCCGTAATTAATCTCATACTGTTTACCATGATGTAAAAGTTTCGAATCTTACTTAAGCACCTTGCTATGTTAGACTTGGAAACTATTTTAATTAAAAATCTTTGAGTTACGGGATGAGGAACAATATGAAAGGGACAAAGAAATGTTTTGAATTTAAAACAATTTGTTTGGAAGTTGCACCGTTTGGACCTACATTTTGGTTTTAAATTTTAGACGTGCTTTCAATTTGGGAAAATTTATGGCCATTCATACTTTCCTTAATATAATTATTAAGGATCGTTTTTCAATCTTGATCCTTTGCTATATTGGGATTGCAAACAACAGTTTTTCCTATTCTTGTCTGTTGACGATAGTTCAGTATCCACTATCTTCTAATTTGATGAAGACAGTAAATTCACCTTCCTATCAATATAGTTACTTAGGCGACTTCATCCGTAGCTTTGAAGGGTCTTCATTTCTGCACCTTTTTTGATCAGGTTTGCGAGTTAAGCCTTGCGTAGATCGAATTATGTCCACTGTCTTTTCTTATCTTTTGATTCCAGTATTATTTGTACACTCATAAATCATAATCATAAATCATAAATCATTTATTTATAAGAGTTTTACAATAGGGTTTCTGAATCCTCCTTTTAAGTTTACACCTGTATTAGGAGGGATTCGCTCAATCGTCGAGATCTTTATACAATTGCTACGCAAGAGGTCGTGGGTTCGATCCCCACCCAGGATAAAACTTTGTGTGATGAGCACGATGGTTTATTCTGTGTCTGGGTGTTATTTATCTATAATATGTATGTATTTAGAAATATATAAGTATGTTTATCAGTTGTCTGGTTTCCACAGTACAAGCTCTGCTTAGTTTGGGATCAGATAGCGTTGTGTGAGTTGTCCCAAGATATTATTATTATTATTATTATAATTATAAATAAATTACCTGCATAGCAAAACAAAAGAGTATATTACATAATACTACGAGAAATACATTAATATATATATATATATATATATATATATATATATATTTTACGCTCAGCTATTACAGTTTATTTACATTGTGCTGTATAGGTACATTATTGTTATTCATGAATGTTACGAGTAAGTGTGTAATTCGTAATATGTGTGAGTTAGAGTATGCGTGAATGAGTGTGTGTGTGGTTATGTGCGTGTGTGTGTGTGTGTGAGTGTGTGTGTGTGTGTGTGTGTGTGTGTGTATGTGTGTGAGTGTGTGTGTGTGTGTGTGTGTGTGTGTGTGAGTGTGAGTGTGTGAGAAACCAGACTAGCTTAAGAGAAGTTCTGTTTCTTCATAGTCCTTTGTTTTTAACCACTCGGTGACCAATTTTTTACATTCATTGTAAGTACGTGTGTATATGTGTAGTGACCGGTTGATTTTATTGTACAGATGTACAGATTGAGACTTAAATTGTTTACAGGCAAATGCTGTTTTTACAGTTTCTTGGATAATTACAGAATAATGGTTACGTTTCTGTAATATATAGGGATCAATCACAATATTTTTATGTTTTTTTAAAATACAGTTTGAAATGTAAAGTTGCCTTACAGTGAGAACATTAGTATCTTTGTACACATCACTAGTGCTATATCTCATTTTTTTATTTAATAGTACTTTAAGTATTAGTCTTTGTGCACGTTCTAAGGTTATAAGTTTATTTTTATGTGTTCCTCCCCACACTGGGATACAATATAGCACTATTGACTGTACCAATGTTTTATACACATAAATCAAGAGAGTTTTGTCTGAGATGTGTCTTAGATACTTGAACAACCACGTCAATCTTCGTATTCTTTTAGCTGTTATTTCAATTTGTTTGTTCCAAGACAATGTTTGGTCGATGTAAACTCCAAGATATTTAGTAAAAGGTACATGAGTAATACTGTTGCAAGTACATAAATTATTATATAATTGATTACAACTAGTGTGAGTTTTTAATTTGAAAGATTTATCAGGTTGTGTTTTATTTGAAATAGAAAAAGTTATGTATGTAGTTTTATTTAAATTCAAAGTAAGTGAGTTACAATGTAGCCATTGTGTTACTCTTGCCAATCCTTTCTCAGCTACACTGTTTCCCTTAGACAACTACCGGGTGTATATATTTATAAGAAATTATATACTAAGTGGGAATTGATGATAAAGAGTTACTCGACTGCCTCGGTGGCGCGGTGGGAATGTTACCGACTGCTACTCATTTTGCGTTTCACAAATTATTGTTTGGTGACTTGTATGTTTGTAAATTCCCCCGCGACACAGGGCTTATCTGCAGGTAGTCTTTTTTTAAATGTACCAGTAGATAGGTATATCGATTAATTAATAGCAAAAAAATCATCTATTTCTTTGTATGGATGTCGTTATTCCTTTTTAATAGGACCAACTTTTCATTGCGCTATAATAGGCGACTTTGGCTTCTTAATTAGTTAGGTCGTTTTTTCTGGGCGAACAAGAAAATCGTACTTAGCCTCCTGATTAGACCATTGTACATGTTGTACTTATCCTTTCTGCCACTCCAGCCAACCGATGCACTCCGAAAACGCCGGCAGCTTGCCCAAGTTGCTGCAGGCTTTTTGAAGGGATGTTGCTGATAATATGAGTAGTACCCGTTGTTCTGTTAGACTGCCACACTCCGTGAGTACGTGCATCGGTTTTTTTTCTGCCTCCATACATCTTTTGCATATGAGGCTATCCGTCACCCCTACCCTGAAAAGATGCTTGTTTAGAGAACAGTGATGTCTGTGATGATGTCTATTGTTTTGCGCGAATTGTCCCCGGTCAGAGTGATGAGATTGCGAGTGAGTCTTTTGGACATCACTGGAATCGCCTCTTTCGTGTGTCTGTAGTCTTCGGTGTTGTTCCATTCTTCTAGGTGGGACGCTTCTGTTTTTTTCTTGCAGCTATGATTTTATTTGAGAGAGAGGTATTGGAAGTAATGGTTTATTTTATAAATTTGGATCCCTGGCTTGCCAGTTTATCTGCTGCGTCGTTGCCAGTTGAATTGCTGTGCCCTTTGATACATTGCAGGGTCACTGAGTTGGGTCCAGTGATGTCCTGAAGGGCCATGTGACAATCCATGGCAAGGGCTGAATTGACTAGACGGTTTTGTACCATTAGGAGTACGGAGGCGTTATCCGAGACAATTTTTATGTTGAGACCCTTGATATCTCTTGCCGCAACCGCTTGAGCCACTCTGGTGATTCCAGTGCAAAGTCCATTCTGCCTGGAATATTGTGTTCCTTTTGTCTAAAGAAGTTGATAGTCTGATGTTAAGGTCATTCGAGAAGACACCGGCTCCGGTTCCCTTTACGGTTTTGGACCCGTCTGTATATATTCTTAGCGTGTTAGTGCCTCAGATGTCTTTCGCTTTTGGCATCAGTTGCATGCTGTATCCTTTTAGGTTAAAAATATATTGCTGTGGTATTTTATCATGAAAAATGTTGCTCTTTGGTGATGCTCGATAAAATTTTCATGTGTGTTGGTGTTTTTCCATAGTTTGTTTAATCTGAGTCTGAGGGACGCTGCCATTGCCTCTTCCTGAATGACCAGGTGTAAAGGTTTTAGGTTTAAGAGACATTCGAGTGCTACTAATGGACAAATAAAAAAAAAAATGGCTGTGTTCGGGGACACCACACAACTGAACCGTACATTATTGTTGGTCTGATGACTGATGTGTACAGCCATAGTGTTATTCGGGGATTGAGCTCCCATCTTTTACCTACTAGTTTTTTACATTGCCAGAAGGCTATGCAGGCCTTCTTCATTTTTGTTTCTCGGTGACTCGCCCAGTTAAGCTTGCTGTCTAGGATGACGCCCATATATTTGACTTGTGTAGCTAGGGTGAGTTAACTTTTGAAGAATTTTGGTAATTGGAGCTCTGGTCAAAGTCAAAGTCAAAGTCAAATATCTTTATTTCGTAAAATCAGGTTAATGATTATTTGAAAACGTCAAATTAAAACATACTAAAAATTTTATAAAATTATGATTGTTTGAAAAAAAAAAACAAAATGAGGTTAGGTGGCAGTTCCAAGTGTAAAGCTCATGAGAAGAAGCTGCCAAGAAACTCATGTGCCACTCTTTTAAAATCATCAAGTTTTTCTTTACAAAAATAAATTTTAATGAATGAACCATTGTGTTTGGTGAGTGTAATCGTTTATAAAATAAGGATAACTAAATAATAATACTATTTGTAACTCTAAAATGAATATATATAAACGTATTCAGCAAACACAATACTTCACTTCTTACAAAGTAAATATGTATATATACATATAATCTTAAAGTACATTTTAATAGCCTGTGAGAGAAAGCAGTTCAATCCCAAGCGTTTTTGTCTTCCATATAATCAATTATTGAGTAGTAACTTTTCATACACAATTTTTTCTTAATGGTACACTTAAATTTATTACGACTTAATTTTTGAATATCGCTAGGGATTTTATTGTAGAAACGTATACATTGGCCCCGAAATGATTTGTTTACTTTTTGTAACCTTGACGCTGGTACAACAAGTTTATGTTTGTTCCGCGTGTTAATATTATGTATATCACATTTCTTACAGAAACTATCAATATTTTTGTGAACATATATAAGGTTTTCATAGATATACTGACATGCACCAGTCATGATATTGATTTCCTTAAATTTTTCTCTAAGTGAGTGTCTACTACTAAGATCGTAAATTGATCGAATAGCCCTCTTCTGCAGAACAAAAATGGTTTGAATGTCGGCAGCATTCCCCCACAGTAGAGTACCGTACGACATTAAACTATGAAAGTAACTAAAATAAACTAATCGCGCTGTTTCAACGTCTGTTAGCTGACGAATTTTTCTAACTGCGTACGCTGCAGAACTGAGTCTATTAGACAATTCACTTATATGTGGGCCCCACTGAAGCTTAGAATCTAGAGTAATTCCTAAAAACTTTGTGGTCTCTACAGGGTTCAACTCATCTTCTTTTATTTTTATAGTGGTTTTTACTGGTTTCACGTTAGGTGTTATAAAGCGAATACATTTAGTCTTGCCCTCGTTTAAGAGTAAATTGTTAACATCAAACCAGTTAACCACTTTTGAGATAGCCATATTTACATCTTCAAAGTCTTTTTGCTGGCGTTTTAATTTAAATAAGAGTGATGTATCATCTGCAAACAGGACTATCTCATGATTATTATTTACTAAATATGGTAAGTCGTTTATGTAAATTAAAAACAACAACGGCCCGAGAATAGAACCCTGTGGGACTCCCATTTTGACCACATACCCCGGGGAGCGTTTACCATTAACATCAACTTTCTGAATCCTGTTACTCAGATAGGACGTAAGAAGATTCAGAGCTGTGTTTTTAATACCATAATGTTGCAATTTCCTGATTAATGTTTCATGCAGAACACAGTCAAATGCCTTAGATAAATCACAGAAGACGCCTAAAGCATCTTGCGATTCCTCCCAGGCGTCAAAAATATGTTTTAAAAGCTCCACACCAGCATCGGTTGTAGAGCGACCCCTAGTGAAACCAAATTGTTTAAAGTGTAATAATTTATTTTTGTAAAAGAAGTTCTGCATCTGATCATATATTATTTTTTCAAAGATTTTACTAAATGTTGGTAGTACTGATATGGGTCTAAAATTAGTGGGGTCAGACATACTACCCGATTTATACAATGGTATTACTTTACTATATTTCATTAAATCAGGAAATACACCACAATCTATACATTTATTAAATATAAAAGCCAAGTCCTGCGCGATAAAAGAAATTATAGACTTAGTAATCACAACTGAGTTACTCCAGAGGTCGGTAGTCTTCTTAACATTAATAGAATTAAAAGCTTTTATGACATCTATATGTGTAACATAATCAAATTGAAAAGTGATGTCACATTTATTAACATTTTTAATCAAGATAGACTCAGCAACAATAGGTGAGGAATTCAATGACTTTGTAGTGGAGACTGGAATGTCAGTAAAGAATTTTTCAAATGCAGTGGCTACTTCTATGTCCGATGTGATGGTTTTACTATCTATTTTAAGACAGTAATCATTATTCTGACTTCTGACTCTTCCGGTCTCACTATTTATAATATCCCAAGTCATTTTAATTCTATTATCACTGTTTTTAATTTGTGAACTAAGGTAGCAAGCTTTTGCTGTTTTGCAAGTCTGCCTAAATGTTTTAGCATAATTTCTTACATAAGCTTGAAATCTTTCACAACAGTTATAATTTCGTTCATCATACAGCTCATATAATCTTTTTCTACTTTTATGTAGGCCGACAGTAGCCCACTCACTAAAAGTTGCATTCCCCTTAACCATAATCGTTTTGGGAGTGAAAACCGAATCGAAATTATGACAAAATTTATTAAAGAATGTTTTATATAAAATGTTAGGATCACTGTCCTCATTCAACAGTGGAGGGTTACAAATGAGGCGGCTTTTGAAACTCTCAAATCGACTGACAGTTTTAGGGATAACAGTTATACATTTTTTAGTTACTTTTCTACTTTTAATATCAAAAGAAATAAGTTGACCACAGTGGTCAGAATCCATTTGATTAATTACTCTCTTGTTATCTACAATAATATCTGTGAATATATTATCTAAACATGTGGCTGTAGTGGCAGTTATGCGGGTAGGCTCTAAAAATAAATTACACAGATTAAATGATTTGAATAGAGCTAAAATCCTCATACTTGAAGTAGTATTCTCTAATAAATTAACATTAAAGTCGCCACATATTATTACATTTTTATTAAGGTTTGTTACCTTATGCAAGACTTCATCCATAACATCTTCAAAAATATGATATTGTGCTGAAGGTGGTCTGTACACAGTCAATACAATAAACCGCTTCAACTCTACACAGGCTATTTCTATGCTACGTTCAACAGAGAAGTTAACAATATCACGGCGTTCTTTGAATTTAAGATTTTTATTTATTAATATTAGTGAACCACCATGTATAGCCAGTTCCCTGCTGAACGAGCTGCCTACCTGGTGATTGTTGAAATTAAACATGAACTGATCGCTCTTTAGCCAGTGTTCAGTAATACATAAAATATCAATAGCTTCAGCATTCATGAACAATTCCAATTCCAAGTCTTTTCCTGTCATTCCTCTGATATTCTGATGCACCAGGTTAATTTTATTAATATAATTATTGTTCTGTTTTGACATAACAGAATAATTTTCAAGTGGTAGTGCACAAGTATGTGTGCAAGAGGTACTCTCTATTGTCTTAAAATTTAATTTAAATTATTCGGTATGTCAATATTATAATTATTATTAATACATAAATTATCATTATTAATGTCAGGTGCTTTAGCCAAATTGTTGGCTAAGTTAAAATGAATGTCATAATTTTGTTGCTCAATAGAAGCAACTTGAGTAGCCAAATTCTTGGCTGAAGTATTAATATAAAAAGATAGCGAAACAGCTATCTGTCTTTTACAACTATTTTTAAGATAATATCTATCTTTTGTCAAATAAAAATATTTACTAACAAGTTTGTTAGTGTCAATAAAATGAAATTTATTATAAAAAGGTCCATTAATTTGGCATGTCAGTTGATGCATAAGGTTATTCAAATTATATCTAATAGAATTTTCTTCCTGTGATAATCCATTACTCAGGGGAAATGAAAACATAACAATTTTTTTTACATTTAAATTGGACAACTCTTCAAAATAATTTAAAAACCTATTTTTGTTTACATTTCCCCTATCACCGACAAAAATAATTATAGTGCTGTCCTGACTAAAATTAGATCTTAAAATATTTTCCATGATATTACTATAGGACAAAGCAGGCGTGCAATTATTGATGATTCTAGTTTGTCCCGTACTCAACTTTGACATTAGGGATCCAATGCCCTTACCAATTTCATCACTATACATCATAATAGTACTTAATTTAAAAGAACTGCTAGTTTGTGCTAAGTTATTATGGAGTGCTGGCAGTGGAGAGGGATCAAGTGCTAGCGATTGGCAATCTAGTGATAATCTACAAATTGGACTATGCCTACTTGTTAAAGGAGTTGATTGCTCATTGTTGCAGTTGCAAGAGTTGACCAGCTTACCTATAGCCAACACCTGCTCCCTGCTCTGTTTTGCAGTTACTTCATATTTCATTGTTAGAGTCTGTAATGATTCATGGAGGCGGTCAATCTCTAATTGCATAGCCCGTGTATCCTCAACATACTGCGATGAGACATTGTCCAGCTCCAGTGAATACATTTGAACCTGATCGATTAGTTGCAATCTCTGTCTATTTAATGCCATGCTATCAATAAAGAATTTGTGTTTACTAATTAATTTTTTTGTTTTTGTAATATATTTCTTAATTTTTATATACTTTTTAAGCTTATTTCTGCTGCATTTAATAACCTTGACAGATTTATTAGACTTTTTAAATTGCACGGGCCCATCCTCTCCGGTAAGATCGATAATAACTGAGGAATGTAAGTTACCAACTGCAGCATCATTTATGACCGGGCCAACCAATTCACTGAACAAGCTATTGTTACACTCTACAATATGATTATATTTATCTGACTCAAGTTCTGATATTTTGTTGTGCGCTTGAAGTAGTTGTCGTTTCAAGGAGGTTATGTGGTTAAGAGTCAGTGTGTATTCATCCATACAAGCATCAAAGCTGTCTACTGTGCGTTGGAGTTTGTCCCGGTCATTTAGGATATTGTTATATTCAGAGTGCAACTTTGCCAGTTCATCTCTCAACCGTTCATTCATGTTTAAAACGTCTAACAGTTCTTTTTCATTGCCCTCTCTTTCCCTATTAAGTTGATCACATCTTTCTTTGGATGCCTGTAGTTCCCTCAAAGTCAGTTGTAGTTTAGTTTGTTCCTGACGAACCAAGGCTTTGCGAGTCATCATTTTCACTTTAATAACAAGTTAAACAGTCTATTAAATTAATGCCAATAAAGGTGAGATCAAACAATAGGAGGTTAAGTATGGTATTTTGGCATAAAAACAAAACTTAAAATCCTTAAAATCGTTACTAAAACAGTTTGTAATGCAAATAAAACATAAATAAATACCGTACCTTGTAAGAGAAGACAATAATACACAAATAATCCTTTAAAAAACCTTTGCCGGTGTCCAACCGTCACTTCACAAGATAAAACTTTTAATTTTGTTTGTACACTTATAAACTTGTTAAACTTTTGTACGCTTACTTGAAGTTAATCAAAACGTGTGAAATTGGTTTAATAAACAAGATTACTATTAGATTTTCAATAAATTCAATTAATTTAATCGGGACAAATTTGAATCAGCTGTTACCTCGAGGGTTGCCACAGGAAAAAAAAAATTCAGTCATTTTTTTTTGTTTTGAAAATACAAGTTTCGTCTTCTTTGGATTTACTGAGAGCTCATGTTTAGCACACCATTCTTCTACTAGTTCTAGAGCGGAACGAAGTATCTTGCATAGTACATTTTTGGCAGTCCCATTTATTAATATGGCTAGGTCGTCTGCATAGCCAATTGTTGTATAGCCTCCTTCGTTTAGTCTCTAGACTATATTTCACATTAACGGTGAGGTACCTTGTCTCTTATGATAGAATTACCCAATCACCGTTGCCTGAACTGCCCTGTTGCTTAACAGTTCTGTGATCCGGTTTCTTATGACTTCCTATGACTCAGGTAAAAAAATTTTATGGCGACTTTACTGTGACGTTGCTAAGGTTTGGGTGCTTATTTTAATATTTTTAATGTTAAGTGTGGCGTCTACTGTTTGTAATTTGTTTAGCGCTCTGATTAATTTTGAAGGGCGGTCCGAAATGATGACAGTTTGGGTTTGGAGTGCACACACTGTTTGCCCGTTGTCAGGTGGTATGATGCTGATGGTCGGTATGGTTTAGTGTGAATGTATGTGTAATGGATTAGTGTGAGGTGTGCGTGAAGTGCTATATAGTGTGTGTATATATTTTGATATGTGAATATATTTATAAGTGTGTACATTTATAAGTTTTTTTATAGTGTTATTGGGTATTAAATAGATTAATAACGGTTGAAATTGATTGAGTATTAAATAATATGGGGTGATTTTATTACATATATACTTGTTACATATATTATAAAATGATAAATACGCACATATCAATTTATATAGTGTAAGCAATGTTTACATTGCCTACACTATACATAAATATATATATATAATAATAATAATAATAATAATATATATATATAGGATGGAGAATTTGGCTGGAGGATTCAGTTTATGCCGATTTCTTAGGAAAATAGGCCAATAACGGGCGGCAACCTCAGGAAGGATAGTCCACCGGCCTTGCCTAGGGGATCTTTGCAACCTGTGCTACTCCCTAAGTCATTCGCCAACCCCAGCATCAGACAGATGCGGGGGATGGGACATCGTCATGACGTGACCCACAGTTGATGACGTGAACATGCCTCTCCCGACTTTGGTTTCTTATTGGTTTTAGTAATATTGATTACTTATACCATTGATAGCTAAGTAAGAGAAGCTACTGTGCTCGTTCTCTGGTATTTGAATGACGTGCAAATTGTCACTAAACAATAAATAGTTGAAAATCATTTTTAAAAACAACCTTTTATTTAAATATAGTACCATCGTTCCACCATATCACCTGGCTATATCATCAGATCCTAAAAATCATCTAGGATCGGAGTCGGACTTGTCAAGAAGTCACAAATATGCCCTAATTTTCTACTTTACTGTTTTTTAGCTCAGGAGCTTCTATACCCACTTTCCGACTACATAATCAGATCAGGTTTATGGTACCATAATATTGCATTGTCATCAAAGATACACTAGTGTATTAAATTTGAGCCCAATTGAATGTCAGGTAGTGGTACTAATTTTGCTTTCAAGATTTGACCCACACAAATGAACACAATATACTAACATACACGCAGCGCAAGTTAAAAAAAAGCTTTTAAAAATACTGCAACTACACACATCAAAAGTGTCTAGGGATCAACATATATTTTTGCAATAACTTTTCTCCTGATTGATTTTTTATTTTTTATTTTTTAAGGATTCATCAAATAAAGTGTTTTCGTTTGTCACAGTAACGATAAACCAAGTCACCTTTGCATTAATAAAGAAATTTGCCATTTTCCTAATAAAGGGATTTTTGACATTTGAACCACTAACATTAAAGTTCGAAAAAAAGACTGAAATAACAGTTTTCTTTAAAATTTTATTGGGTAACTTAAACAATTAATAATCCGTGTTTCTACCGCGAACACTAACAACACAAGAACATCGGTTTGGCATACTCAAAATGAGTTCATCCAAATCACGCTGTGGAATGGCCGCCCATGTTCGTTGCAACAACAAAAAAAGGTCTTCTTGCGACTGGATACCCTCCATATTCGGCAGAGCTCTTCTCTGTAGCATATCCCATGCATGCTCAATCGGGTTCAAGTCTGGCGACTGAGCAGGCCAGGGCAGGACATTGATGTTAGCTGCGGCGAGAGTCTGTCTTACAACTCTTGCGGTGTGCGGTCGTGCATTATCATGCATTAACTGAAATAAGGGACCGATTTGCACTTGTAGAGGAACGATGACGTCTGATACAATCGTCTCAGCATAAATTTGAGCGTTGAGGTTGCCTCTGATCCAAATCAACTCAGTTCTTCCGCCGATCCAAATACCCGCCCATACCATGATGGTTCCACCACTATAAGGATGGACTTCCTGGCAGGATTTTAATCGCTGTTGGCGTCCAGGGGTTCTCCAGTGTCGTATACGTCTTGTATCCGGTCTCATACCAAAACGAGACTCATCAGAAAAGCACACGAAACGCCATTGTTCTTCTGCCCAATTTCTGTGTTCAAGAGCCCATTGATATCGAATCCTACGATTGTGCATTGCTATAGGTGGTACCCGTAGCGGTCTTCGGGAATGAAGGTTCACTTCATGCAAGCGGTTTCTGACTGTTTGGTCGCTAATTAAGTTCCCTGAAGAGTGATGAAGCCTCACGGCTAACATCATGGCGGTTATTGTTGGACCTCTTCGAGTTAAGATTTGAATGTATCGGTCTTGTCTCCGTGTGGTGCAGCGATACCGTCCTCCATGGCGCTCAGCCACGGTACCAGTGCTTCGGTAACGTGTCCAAAGTCGACTGATAACACTCTGACTTGTATTCAGAGCTAAAGCCACAGTACGTTGCCGGGAACCAGCTTCTATCATTCCCACGGCTCTGAGCATTTCTTCCCTGCTTAAATGACGTCGCCGCTCCATAATAACGTTGGTTTTAATCAGTAGTAGGGAAACAGTAGCACTAATAATGTCTTCAATGCGTTGTATGTTTTTATAGGGAAAATATTGACAGCTGATTTTCATCTTTTACTCGAATTTGATTCACAGTTCCTGATTCAAATTATGAAATGCACCAAAAAGGATCCATATAAATTTATAAAATCATAAATTTATTACAAAGCCACATCTCAATCTCAAGAAATCCGCATAAAAATGCTTGATCCCTAGACACTTTTGATGTGTGTACTTCAATATATTTTAGTTCTTGATTGTACATTAATGTTTGATCAAAATTACAGCAGCAAAATTTTCAAAAAGCAAATTAGAAATTCAAATATTTAGTTAGACTATTCTCTAATAGTTTTAGTTGAATTTACTTCGGTTCACAAGGACAAGACAAGCTTGAACGTTACGGAAAGGTCGTTGACTTACCCTGAGTATGTTTGGGTCAGTTTACTTTGACTCTTCACCGTAAGTGCTAGGAACATAATGGTGACAGCATTTATACCTATCTCTTTTATTTTGATGTAAGTTGGGATTACTTGAGATTGTAATGATAATAATATCTTGGAACAACTCTCGCAACGTCATCTGATCCCAAACTAAGCAGAGCTTGTTGAGCAAACATCTATACTAATATTATAAAGCTGAAGAGTTTGTTTGTTTGAACGCGGTAATCTCTAAAACTACTGATCCGAATTAAAAAAAATATTATACTGTTGGATAGCCCATTTATCGAGGAAGGCTATGGGCTATATAGCATGCTACGACTAATAGGAGCGGAGCAGCAATGACAAATGTTGCAAAAACGGGGAAAATTTACGCAAACGAAGTTGCGCGGGACAGCTAGTACATAATATAGATATTATACCCAGACACAGAATAAACCATCTTGCTCGTCACACAAAATTTTATCCTGGGATCGAACCCATGACCTCCGGCTTAGCAGTCAGGGTCACTTAACACTAGACCAACAGGCCAGTCATAGATAGACAGTCCCTGACTCATTGACGACTGAGCAGATCGAGATATCTGCAAGATCCTTTCGGATTTCCGTCACATCCGGTCATTAGAGTGAGGGAATAGAGAGTGCACTTGTGTCTGCGCATACACTTGTGCACTATAATATCTCCTGCGTAATTAATTAGTCTCTAATGGCCGCCGCGCAAAGATTGGCTGCCGTAACCGACATCTGTTAGGAGACCATTACATATCAGCTGCGGGATGGGACAATATTCCAACTAGCTTTATAAAACTAGCAACCGCCACTTTAACTCCTATTATAACATACCTCTGCACCGTATGCTTACATAAAGGAATCTTTCCCTCAGATCTGAAACGTTCAATAATACATCCCATACATAAGGGCGGGGACAGGGACGATATCAATAACTACAGGCCAATTTCAGTACTTACAGTCTTATCAAAAATAATGGAAAAAGTAATTAACAATCGACTAATAAAATTCTTTGAGAAATACGATATTCTATCCAATGCACAATATGGCTTTCGGGCGGGAAGAAGCACTGAAGATGCAGTTTTAGACCTAACGACTAACATAACTAAACATTTAGACGATAAAAATAAATGCCTATGTATCTTCCTCGACCTGAAAAAAGCATTTGATACCGTCCCTGTACCCAAACTTCTTCAAAAACTAGAAAGGATGGGCATTAGAGAAGGCTTTCACTCTATTCTTACTAACTACCTACACGATCGAACACAACGGGTTAAACTAGATAGTGTTACAATAAGTGCGGACGTGACAACATCTAATTATGGAGTGCCCCAAGGCAGTGTCTTGGGTCCAACACTTTTCTTAGCCTATATCAATGACTTAACTAATATGCGATTGAAGAATGGTGCTGTGTACTCATACGCCGATGACACTGCCCTACTCTTTCATGGAAAGACTTGGATAGAAGTATTCAACACGGCACAATCTGAGCTGCGAAAGGTCATAGAATGGCTAAATATAAATTTACTTTCCCTCAACATCTCAAAAACAAACTATAAACCATTCTCACTTAGAAATACACACCAACCTGACTCCAGCTTAAAATTAATAGCCCATTTCTGCTGTACAAATTCAAATATCTGCAATTGCACTACCTTAAATAAAATAACTCACACCAAATATCTTGGAGTGGTGGTAGACCAAAATCTGTCATGGTACCCACAATTGGAACTTATCTCTAATCGAGCACGTAAAATGGTTTGGATTTTTAAATACCTTAGAAATATTGCTGATAGACACCTACTAACTTATGTTTATATTACACTAGTCCAATCAATACTTCTCTACTGCATACCGGTTTGGGGAGGTACCTATAAAACCAAATTTGTTAGCATTGAGCGTACACAGAGATATATACTAAAAACAATGCTACACAAAAAAAGACGTTATAATACGCACAATCTATATCGCGAAGCAAATGTTCTAACTGTTAGACAAATATACATATTAAAATGTATTCTCAGGACACATAATAAGATCAACATCGACCCAAAATTACCTAAAAAACGAACACCACGATCAGTCATAACATACCCTGTTACTAGAACCGTATCTTCATCCAAACAATTTCACATAAACTCATTAAAAATGTACAACAGCATAAACAAAAAGCTCAATATCTGTAACACTACCAACACACAATGCAAAAGAAAAGTAACAGATTGGTTAAAATCACTTACGTATCAAGAAACGGAACAACTACTCATTTAAAGTCAACCACATCATAACACACACAAACACTCTCTCACACACACACACACACACACTCATACACACACACACACACACACATTCATACACACACACACATTCATACACACACACACACACGCACGCACGCACACACAATCATACACACACACACACACACACACCCATACACAAACATACACCCACACTCATATACACACACACACACAAATGTAAGATAACTGTTAACTATTACTATGTCATAACATAAGCCACGGACAAAAGGGGACTCTTCTAACACAGGTTTTCTCAAACTTAACAGAAGAGCTCCCAAACCATATTTATAAAAAACATGTAATAGTTGAAAATAAAGATTTTTTTTTTTTTTTATTTTTTTTTTTATATAGAATCATGACGTATCACACGCAAAACTTGTTGTGACATGTACATGTAGAATTATGATTCTACATGACATGTCACAACAAGTTTTGCGTGTGATTTAAAATTCTTTAAACGTTATGACGTATAAAGAATTTTAAATCTGAATTTTAAAGGTATCAGAGGCATCAGCATTTCAGATTATCAACTTTTCTTTAGTTACAATTTGTTTATTAATAGTTGAAGTGGCAGTAGCCTAGTGATTAAGGCATCGGACTCGCAATTGAGAAGACACCGGTTTTAATACCAACCATTATATCTACTACACACCTAACACATGCAATTTGACGTAGCTTAAAAGGTAAAAGAATGTTAGTTGAAAAATCATCAGGAAACCGGTCAAGTGAGAGTCAGACTTAAACATAATAGTTCCATTTAACCGTAGAAAGAAGAAAGAAAGAAGAAAAATCGTTAATTTTGTCACAGATACAATTACATGAAAACAAAAAAAAAACGAATAAGTAGGTAGTTGCACGTCGTATCTGCGACAAACGAGGTTTCCACTCAGCATAAAAGCCATGTTGTGGCATGAGCCACAACACAGCGCTAGTTTTCAGTGTGAACCCCAAGTGCCGTCCGAAACCATTAAGGTATCTCCTTAATTAAATAAATAAAATATAGGTTTTTGAAGCATAAAATACATACATTTTATTAAACATTTTTTATTATCATTGTAAATACATATGAAACATTTATAGGTGTGCCTATAAATGTTTAACATCTATTTACAATATGAACATAAAATTATATTACATTATAATATATGGTCATATGTGTACATTATATATCCATATCGTATGACATAATTACTTAACTCCTACAAAACGAAACAGGGCAGTCCGTAAGTGTCCTTCGATCAACAATGATACAACGCCGTGCGTGACCTACTTACTCGTAAGTGCGAAAAAGCGCTCAGTCTCACTCCCACACGGGGTTCGAAATGCGCTTGCACAGGTTGCGTCGTAATAATAATTAGTGTGTCGAGATCGTTAAATAGAGACTGTGCGTCGCAAGAATCGCTTTACAAAAAGAAAAACCAAAAACAATGAAGGCACGGGCTGAAGGTCAATGCTGAGAGTCCAGGGGGCTTAGACAAATGACACACGCTTCTCTTTCCACACACGCTAACGCGAAAAAATCTATGCATTTGACATAAGGTTGACAAAACCTCACGCGACTGTTGCTGAATTTGTAAACAAAAACCAACAGTAGCGTGTGCGGAAAAAGAAGTGTGTGGCATTTGTCTAAGCCCCCTGTGGGTCTAGACATATGTAATTATGTATAAACCTTAGCGCCTGCGGCAAAGAAAAATAGTATGCATTTGACATTCAATTGCGAAAAGTTTTCTCTCACATCTGTCAACTTAATGTCAAATCCATACATTTTTTCTATTCCGCAGGGGTTAACGTTTATAGAAAATTACATTTGTCTAGACCCCCTGGTTTAGTGTTCTGTCTCAGTGTCAGTCAGTTATGTTTTATTTAGTGAGTGATTTGGTTTTGAGATAAGGAGTCTATTATTAAAACATTTCTGTATTAATCTTAGATTTATTAATTAATCTTAAAAACCAATGAAAATGGACAAAGAAACAGCTATGTCTTATCAATCAACACATCAACAGGAACACGAAAAATAGCATCCTGACCAAACAGTATGTTTACCGCTTAAATTCATTAGTCTGTGTCATTTATCATGACAATCCGAACGCTGGGTGGTACCATTAATGTTCGGTTAACCATCTCATTAGTGCACGTTAGATTTGGAATTATGCGTGCGACTAGGATGTCGAGTTACTGGATCAGGCCTTAGAATGTTTGAAAGGCAGTTAAAGCGATGGAAGCTCAAAACAACTCCCAACTCCTAAAGTACAAGCCCTGTGTTGCTTAGGACTTTACAAACATACAAGTCATGGACACAAAGTTCATCCAGACTCAGAACTACAATTTGTGGATAGCACAAAGTGGTGTCCGGTGTGATAGTCGCACCGACGACCTCTAGCTTAGCGGTCAAGGCCACTAACAATTAACACGCTCCCATTAAAGGGAGCTGAGTATCAATGAAAAATGTTGCAAAAACGGGGGAAAATGAGGCGAAGTTGCGCGGGTCAGCTATAGGTACAATATCGCTCACCATATATCATTTAGAACATGTTCACACTTAGCTATACTCATTATTGGCTTGCTATACGCTATGAAATTGAGCGATGCGTTGCACTGTGCTGTGCTAGCAGGGTTGTCAACCGTTCAAGTTTCCGCGGATTGGTTCTAGTTTAAAGGATGTCCGGGGGAAGGACCTGGCGGGTCTCATTTGTAGTCCAGGTATAAAGTTTTCAAGCCACATGTATCGCCTCCGACGGGCGTAAGCCCGACTCCCGCATTGCGCCGCAAATGCTGCGCATAAAGTGTTTAGCATGTTCAGCTCCTGAGTTTCAAATCCGAAACTTGTATGTTTCTTGTCATGATTGCTAGTTTTTAGAAATGGCAACCCTATATGCGCACTGCATTCTCCACTATAAATCATTTTATACCCAGAGTCTGGTATTTTACTTCGTATATAGCAGCAATGTCATGCTAGAGGTAATTCTGCATTAATTATCTTCATTGCTTGATGAGCTTTCAAGACTGTTCTGAATAAAACCCATTGTGTACACACTCTAAAAGATCGCTGTCAACTAGGCTTATCAATATAAATCTTGCGATTATATCGCTTAATATAAACGCAATGCTATATAGTACAGCTTTATGACTGTACTAAATAGCAGAATACTAGCGTAGTCTGAAATGCGCTTACGCATCACTGTGTTTCAGTTGAAGGTTACTGTAGCAAGTGTAATTACTAGACAAATGAGATGACGAACTAATGTCTCAAATGAGGAGCGCGGTACGGTGACATTCATCTCATTCACATCTTTGCCAAATAAGGATTTGGGTGGCACTTATAGTGTTATGGGCTAGTGTTGTTTTTGTTAATGTTATATTTTACTTCGTTTTGCTAGATTTTATAATTTTTGTTTTCTTTACATACATAGATCTGTTACGTACATTTTTAGACTTGTACTAATAGTAGATAAACCTATTGTTATATAATGTTAAATCTAAATTCAAATAATCTCTAAAAATTTAATTTCATAATTACTTAAAACTTGTAAAGTTATAAAATACAGCCAATGGCATGGCGTAACATGCAGAGCTTTTATAATATTTAACACCTTACATTACAAACCTCATGTTTCACAAATAAAAAAAAATGTATTATGTCACGCTTACCATCAGGCGCACTACCTGCTCGTCTCTTCATTTCGGTGTTGTTAAAGAAAAAAAAAATCAGTGTGTCACCGGAATGTAGATGTAGTATTGGATCATGCTATTAACTATCATAATTAACTATTATAAACATAAGTGAAGTAACTGATGTTGTATTTCTGCCAACAAATTTCGTGAGAACTCGTTAGGTTAGTCGGTGTATTGAGGTAAAGTCAATAACATGATATTCAATGATATATAGTGGATTCTGAATCACCGTTTCTCAACTCAAAAAACAGTTTTAAGTACTTTTTTCATGACTGAAATTGCTATGAAATCTTCATAACCACGTTATTTATAAAACCGGGCATGTGAATGGCGGGCCACGCGTTCAATGAAGGGTTCCGTAGTTCCCCCCCACCCCATCTGAATGATGCAGCTTAAGAAGTTGGTTTTCTGTTCTTTTTGTTTCCTTCTTAGAACGTTATCTTAATAATAATTTTCAATGAAATTTGTATGAAAATTTTGATACTTCTCAATTGATCAGCTGTTACTCGTAAACTTATAAAGTCTACTTAGCTGTGATAGTTTTCCTTTTAATTTCATTATGTGTACTATTACCGTGATTTTTCGTGATTTCATATACCCAACATCAACCATTTAGCTGGCAGGGGTGTACACTTGACTCTAACAAAAGTTTGCACTTTAAAGCTTAATTTTTTACTTATAATTACACAAACAGATCTAAAAATGGTATTTACAACCCCCAAACGTTACTTAAAGACCTATCTAATAATTGGGTATCATCAGGTACCACACGATGGGGTAGATGAGGAAAAAATCACATCCCCAAATTACATTAAGGGGAGGTAGGTACCCTCAAGAAACAGTTTTCAATATTTTATTCTTTCACTTTGTCGGCATAAGTAATATGTGTATCCATGCAAAATTACAGTCTTCTAGCACTGACGGACGGATGGACGGATATGGTGAAACGATAAGGGTTCCGTTTTGCCATTTTGGCTACGGTACCTAAAAACGGGACAAGTTTTATAAGTCGCTTACAATGAACGTATCTTTTGCGCTAGAAATAGGCTTAGCAACAACAAAATGGGAAAACCAAAAGGATTTACAATCAACTATATAAATAACAGTCCCACACAACACCGAAAGTACAGAAAGAAAGCTTTGCTTTGCAAGGCTCATAACTTGCTTAAAAGATTTTAATGTTAAATACTGTGCGTTAAAGTTAATTATAAAATGCCAAGATAAAATGACGCCACGTGACGGCGAGACGTCGGCAATTTATCTCGTTACTTTAAAATTGACTTTAATGAACACTATTTAAAGTCTCTCTAAGAATTTCTTCCAGGTTCTTTTCTCCGGATTTACCTATTGTTTACGAACTTGGCATTACATGTACATGTAAAATCCCGACGTATCACAAGAGTTGTTTTGCATCCTAAGTAAATAAAGAATTTTGAATTTGTTTTTTTTTTGAATTTTAAGTGATTAGCCGTGTTGGTGCGGTGATGTCACATTGATTAATCTCTTAGAAATATCGATCACGGACAGACAAAAAATGATAGACCATTTTATTAAAAAGGTGTTTCAATTCTACGTGTACTTAAATGTTGTCCATGTATGTGTGCGTTGCCAGGAGTCCGTTTTAACTCACTGAAATTGCGGTTTACGGAGTAAGGCTGTAGGTACTAAACCTTCGGTGGCCCAATAAGCTTTGGTAGTAAACTATTGAGGTATTTTTAGTGAAGCATTCTGCGTAAGTTGATGTCGCGCACACTCATCCGGGTATAGACGGAGTTGGTTGGCACATAGGTGACGGCGGCAATACCGGATTAATGGTGGTATAAGCGTTTAAAAGTATTATAGTAATTTTTATAGGCATTTCTTGCCTACAAAAATACTATAATATGCCTGCGACATGATAATTTGTTAAAAATACTCTCTGTAACAAAGCAATAACAAAAGCCATGATAGTTCTTTAACTAGCGGCTAGATGGCGCATGCGAGAACCAAACTCGCTTGCAGGAAAAAGTAAAAAAAAAGTGAGGTCTAGTAACATAGTCCAGATAGGTGATTCGATTCCAGTCCCGGTTTGGCATACGTATTTTTCATCTTTCAAAAATGTAATTATCGTATAATAGAATGATTTTAAACTTTTCTTCTGTATTCCCGGCGTTTGGTAACAGTACAATTCAGGCATGGACTTACTAAATCCGTCCCTTATCTTATCTTTGTAAATATACTTCTTTGTACTAGTTTCATAAATTCGCTCAGACATCATAATTATGTCTTGTTGGCTATATTTGTCTTGGCTCGTGCTGTTGGTGATGTGTTTATTTTTTTCATTTTGTTTGTTTTCTCCCGTTCTTTATACTTTGTGCAAACAATTTGCGCAGAGTAACTTTGGTCTCGGTTCAGAAACTGGCTGGCTAGTTTTTATTTAAATTTTGTTTCGAGTGGCTTTTTAACTTACATGACACTTTATTTCCCGTAATGTTTATGTGTATTATAGATAAAAACATAAATGTGAAACAATGGCAAGATGGTTCAACTAGAAACCAAGTTATGAAAATACGGACCCGTAATATATATATATATTGAATAATTTAAGGTAAAATACCTTGTTAAGGTAAGGTACCTTGACCACGGCCGTTGCAATACGGTCGAAACGTCGGGCAATAAACAAGGTATTTTACCTTATATCATTCACGTGATTAAGACCCGTAATATATATATTTCATAATGCGTATAAATCTCAAAAGTTTATCAACATTTATAGAAACCAAGTTCTTAAAACGCTCCTAAAAGCATACATCGTTTCTGTCATACATTTTAATCGTTTTAAATTATTTGTTAGGTATGTTATTTGCTAGTGAACAGAGTAACGTAGTAAGTTATTAGATCAGATTTAATCTTTAATCCTGAGTACAATTTAGTACCTATGTCAAATTCATTATTATGAAATTTAGGGTAATGAATACATTAAATTCCACAAAATTAGGAAGGGCACTTCAAGTTAAAGTCAATCAAGTAATAAAACTTGAATTAGAGAAACATTACCAAGTTGCTCTTAGCAAGGTTTTTCTAGAAGTAATTATCGAATGTTTATCAGTTTAATCAAAGCATAATGCAATTGCCGAACAATGACGCTAAACCGGATTATTTGCTCCGTAATAACGACTAATACTCATTATGCTTTCCTCTCTAAGTCTAGAACTTCAGAAACACTTCCATTTATTCCACATCATTGAACTCCTCAATGATAGCGGAATGCTATTACGCAAGCTCGCTCAGTTACAAGGTATTATAACCTATTTATACTATGATTAATTGACATTTCAACGCGCCGGACTGACAGCAGTCTCCTGAGGTTTGATTATGCCGAGTTAGGCACCTAATGAGTAATTAGAGCTAACTGCGTGTGTAATATTTTTGGTAGAAATGGGCGTTTTAAGGTAGATTGGCAATTGATTTAATTACAAGGAAATTTGTTCGTATTTGTAACAACATAGTTTTAAAAATGTTGTATCTAAGGTTTGAAACAATCAATTTATTATTATTAACGGCCAGCGCCCGACTTCGCACTGGGTTTAATCCACTATTTATAAAAGAAATATGCATGTCTTATTCTTACATATATATATCGGGAATTAAATATAAATAGCACAATAAAATAAATGTTCATAAACTTTCGCGATCTGTACACTTTATAAAATTATATATACTGCAAATCTTAATTGCGTGAATAATTTCAGGTTTCGTTACTAACGACCGTATTGCAACGCCCATGGTCATGGGTAGACCCGTAACCGCGATGGATATACGGCGCAATACGGTCAAAACATGGGGAAATAAACAAGGTATTTTACCTTAAATTTTCCACTCGCTTAAGACCCGTAATATGTATAATTTCACAATAAAATAATTGTTTAAAATAGAAGATCTAAACGATATAAAACCGTGCAAGTGCATGTCGGCCCACGCACAAGGTTTTGAGAAATTCCGTAGTCCGCCTCCCCCCTCCTCATCCGAATAATATGGCTTAAGAAGTGGGTTTACTGTTGTTTTTGTTTCATACTTACAACGTTATATCTACTTATTAATATTTTTCAATGGAATTTGTACAAAAATTTTGTTACTTCTCATTTGATCAGCTGTTACGGAAATAAGGGGTTCCGTTTTGCCATTTGGACTACGGAACGCTAAAAAACAGCAGAAAGCGTTATATTATACTATGTAAAGATTTGACTGCTATACCATTTTACTCAAATAGGTATTAGAGTAAAATAACTTATAATAAGATTAGTACGTCTTAAAATATTTATTTTTGACATTTAGAAATACAAAAATAAAATTATTTCCCTATAAAAGTTAGTAACGCCACAAATCTATATTTATTACAAACTTCTACAGCGTGTACAATATAAAGCGTTTTCGTTATGAATATAAACTATTTTAAAATTGATACATAAATGCGTCATTAAAAACATCGCAAAACTTTAACATGCTTACTTAGTATTGAATGTTATGTGTTTGTGACGATCACTGAATTTGACCATACCTTTCTGTTATACAAGGTGTAACAAAACATTTTATATATAATCAAAGTCAGCCATTTTATTTTAAAAATCAACTCATTAATAGTCGCCGATTGGCATAAAGTTAATATTTCAATTTCACAACAACCATTGTTTTATTTGACGTCCGCTGTGCGCTGATAAAACTTATTTAAATATTAACATTAAAGTGATTGTTAAGCAAGGGTCCCTGTGGTTATTTTGTAAATGGCAATGAACTTTCTCTTTACTTCACTACTATTATAAAGTTGTACTATATCTGTGTCTCTTTGGAGACGTTCAAAAAAGTAACTCAGATTAATGAAATAAGGGTTTCTAAATCCAAAACTAGTCTTTGTATTTTCAGGTCGTGGGTTCGATACCCAGGATAAAACTTTGTGTGATGAGCACGATGGTTTATTCAATTTATCTATAACATGTATGTATTTAGAAATATTTAAGCATGTTTATCATTTGTCTGGTTGCCATAGTGTAATTTTTGGTGATACAAGGGTGTTTTTATAACAATACTTATTTCTCAAAAATTTGCCATCATGCATTGGCGTACACTATTCAATATGTATGTAGTACTTATAAATACCTAGAGGAAGGAGAATAGACAATAAATTAAAATGTATCGAAAAGGAATTCGTCAACTGTATAGTAGCATTAATTATCGATTGATAATGAATGTAATTTAATTTTAAATTGCATATGATTTGATAAAAGGTTATACATTTTTGGTGCCACGATTTTTTTTTTTTTCTAATTTGGGATCGAGGCAAATACTTAGAGTTTTGAAGCTTAAATTTAAACTTAAATCGGTTGAGAATAATAGTAGACAAAGTGTGATAATCATTTTACTAGCTGCGTAGTACATACATTATATGTAATGTTCAAATAAAATGATTAAAATACCAGCATCCATGCGGGCTTACCCTAGATCTAAAACTAGTTATTAACAAACAGTAAGCGCCGACGGTTCTCCAATAAAAAAATAGGTAAACATTTTTGAACATTATTTGCACAATTTTGCTGTGAACAGTTTATTAAGCGTCTAGTGTTTTTCTATTATGTTAATAACAAACATTCTGAAGAAATAAAATATCTTCTAAATAAAATTTAGGAATGAGAAAATAATTAGGTGATACCAATTAGTTTGAGTGTCGTCGTGGAATCTAATATTGTGTTGTTTAATAAAGTTGAAAAATCTTAAGCTAATTTCCTTAATATAATAACACAGACGGCACGTCTACCTTTCATATATTGGTACGAAACGAGCAGTAAAACATAGCACAACACTAAAATACCAAAATGAATATTTTACGTGAACGAAGGGACTGAATATTTTAATCTAAAGGTGAGTAACGTCCCTAGAAGAAAGTTAACTTCAGGGTTGCCAATTTTGGGGTTTTTCCTTAAATTTACAGTGAAGTTATAGGTATGGGGAGATTTTTTAGGGATTTAATTTCTTTCAGGGTTTTTTTAGGGTCTTTTTTGGGGGTTAACAGACCCAGCTATGGCAGATCACCCCTCCCTTCCCCAGTCTTGTAAGCGACTCACACATGACCAGTTAGGGTAGCTTCAACATTTTAGAGCTTTAATTTAAATTTTGGGGAAAAATATGTAGTAACAGTTGGCAACCCTAGTTTACTTTGTTCAACAAAGCTCTGTACATTTTGTGGAAGCAAGCTTATTAGCTTTTTTTAAGACTCCGTACAAAGTATCTTTGGATAATACTGTCTTAGCCAACGTTATGAAATTTCACTTAAACATCTACCATGTTGGAAGGATGCAAAAACTGCATGTAGTGTAAGAAAAGATTATGATAATAGTGTATTTTTAAAGCTTTTGACGAAGTTCTTTGAAGCTAAAAATAACGAGAGTTGTTTGAGCTGGGGCCACATGTGGCCAACTTCGTATTCAAGAGAAGAATAAAGATACTACCAAGTTTATTTTATAGAAGTTCTGAGGTATATTTCTATTATATTTTGTACCAAGTGAAGTATTTTTAGCTTGACATGTGTATTTGACTGCCTCTGTGGCGCGGTGGGAGTGTGTCCGACTGCTACGCAAGAGGTCGTGGGTTCGATTCCCACACGGGACACCACTTTGTGTGATCAACAAATTGTTGTTCCGAGTCTAGGTGTTCTTTATGTCTGTGAGTTGTATATTTGTAAAGTCCCCGCGACACAGGGCTTCTACACTATTGCGAGAGTCGCCGTCTTAAAAAAAAAGTGTGCCTGTGGCATTATAGTTTTTAAATGCGTGGAAGAATTGTTAAAAAACACCGATGCAAGTCTTTGACAAGACTGTCAATGTAAAAACCGGAATGGGACCTATTTATTGTCATAGATATGACAAGCACAATAAAAACTATTGTTTATTGATTGATTGAATTAAGTTTGTATGACTTGCATGTCATTAAAGTTTTTCTTTCTTTGGTTTTTATTTAATTCGTAACAATAAAGAAATTATCTTTCTTTTGACTTGACTGCCCTGTTGGTCTAGTGGTTAGTGACCCTGACTATTAAGAGCCTGTTCAGATGAGGCGAATCACGCTCCAGTAATACGCGCGTGTTTTTTTTTTGGGTACCTCCCCTACACATAAATAGGAAGTGATTCTTGACGTGACACTTTTTCGTGCGTGCAATCCGTCTTCGATTTATAAGACGTTAACGTAACACGTCAAAAAGTTAACAACAACCGTCATTTGTCATAATTTTCAAAAAGTTCACAGGACGGTTATTTAATTTGACATTATTTTTTTAAAGATACCTAGCAATGTGGGATGGAGTCCCACATTACTAGCAATCTTGTTAACCCCTTCAGTTAAGCTCAAAGGCTTGTGTTAGGAGTGGGGTCACGTCAGTAGTATTATACTACCGACGTGACCCCACTCCTAACACAAGCAGGGTAGGGTTCGAACCCGCGACCTCACGATTGCGAGTCCGATGCCTTAGCCATTAGGCTACCGCCGCTTATGATTATATAATTTGACATTTGAATGTGCTGTTTCTTTCTGTGAAGTAACCAGTCCAGCATATTAATAAGTACCTAAAGAGGTAAGTGCGGCTTATAATTTGCAATTAGCAAATATATTACGTTTTATAAAACACTTTAACCTTAGGTTTTGATTTCACGTTTCGGTCATGTATTTAATTTATGTAGACTTGATTTGTTAAAACGTTTAAATAATAAAAGGGTCAAAATAACACAGGTAAAAATAAAATAAAATTGAAATTTAAAGTAATATTGTTCATTACTAAACTTAAAAGAGTATGTTTATGCCGAATTAATTAGTAAAATTACAGAGAACTATCTCGAGTATTCTATTTGATTTCATAAAATGAAAGTTTCAAATCCATTTTTCTACGAGTATGTAGGGATCTGTTTGTGAAATATTAAGATTTAAAGTGCAAATTTTAGAAGTACTACATATAGTGAAATTAAAAGGACAACTATCGCAGCTTAGTTGGCTTTACAAGTTTACGAGTAACAGCTGATCAGTCAAATCTTTACATCTATACTAATATTATAATGAGGTAAGATTTAATTGTTTGTTTGATTGTTTGTTTGTATTGAATAGGCTCCGAAACTACTGGACTGATTTGAAAAATTATTTCATCGTTGTGGAGCTACACTAACCCCGGGTGACATCGGCTGTTTTTTATCCCTGTATTCCCACGGGAACGGGAACTACGCGGGTGAAACCGCGAGGCGTCCGCTAGTAGTATAATATAACGCTTTCTGCTGTTTTTTAGGGTTCCGTAGTCCAAAACGGACAAAACGGCAAAACGGAACCCCTTATTTCCGTAACATCTGATCAAATGAGAAGTAATAAAATTTTCGTACAAATTCCATTGAAACCTATTATTAAGTAGATATAACGTTGTAAGTATGAAACAGAAACAACAGAAAACCCACTTAAGCCACATTATTCGGATGGAGAGGGGGGGGGGGGGGGGAGACTACGAAACCCTACATTGTGCTTAACCCGACATGCATTTGCCCGGTTTTTATAAGAAAGATGGCCTAATCGGAATGGTTTCAGATTTGTTTGTTGAAAATCCGTTTAGTTGTATTGAAGCCAATCATTTCAATCAATTGTATTGTATTGAAGAGTTTTTTTGTTTGTGTGTCCGCGGTAATCTTAGGAACAATTAATAGGAGGGGAGCAGCAATGAGAAATGGTGCAAAAACGGGAAAAATTTACGCAGACAAAGTTGCGCGGGACAGCTAGTAAGTAAATAAAATACTACAACACAAAAACACTGAAGCACTGTACAGTCCTGATGCAATCCATGTCACTTAATCATTGTTATTATATGGCCAGTAATATCAACAATTTAAAATGAATAATTTCATTGTCATACATTATAGTATCATTTATCATTTTTCATAATTACCAATAATAACAATTATAATTTTATTGTTGCTGGTTAATCTTACAATTTTTATTGCAGACCCATTATTTATGTTGAAACTAACTTTCGCTGGCGGCTTTGATTAATGTCGGCTACCGGGTAAAAACTATTTCATGTCCTTCCCGCAACTCAAACTATCACGACACTCCTTCTTGACCTCTCTCAAGTATGGCACGGCTAGTAAAACGGAAATTAAGGTGTATCTACAGTTATTATTACCCGATTTTGATAATTTTTATTTTTAAAACTGCAGTAAACAAAATTCACTTCATTTGTTTCAACGCCGAGCCAACAAACAAAACAAAAGAAAATCATATTTTCGAATTCAGAAATGCTATTTGATCTAGGTTATTACTTTTTAAACGTCTTCATAGTACAAACACTAATTATAAATATATAGGTAGGTACATCGGTGTTGATGTACCTATGCGCCATAAAAATTTAACAGGACAATATCATGTAAATCACCGTCTTTCTCCTTGAGAGTTTTAAATGAAATATTCAATCTGAACGCCTAAAACTTTTTTAGGAATACTTTCTGATTTAATAAAATGTAGATGAAGGCACACTTTCACCAAACTTTTTCGAGATATCAGTAATTTTTATTTGGAAGAAATCATTTCGGTAAAAACAGTTTTGTCCTTGAGAAAAGATTTAGGATTGCGTTTTGTATTTATGCCAAAAACGTACAATTGCCTAAAATGTATGGTGTTATTGGCGAAGGCTTCTTTTAAAAAAAAATGGTTGTCTGTAATACTTTACAGACTTTTTATTAATTATACTTTTTTTTTTACAGAGCCTTATTATAGTCCGTAAATCAACTGATTTACGGACAATGTGGATCAATGTTTTCTTATAATGTAACATCATAAGAATTTTAATAAACAAACGTGCATTGGGCTTTAGTCCCAATCGTATCGCATGTTGTTGCAATCTCTATTCGCTGATAGGCTGATAGCTTTAGTTCCAATTGAATCGCATGTCGCTGCAATCGTCATTAGCTGATAGGCTGATAATATGAGTCTATCAGCAGGCGGAACGCGAGACTTATTAGTGCGTGCAGCCGGTCATCTATTTATAAGACGTTATCACATCAAAAAAACATAGAATAATGTTTTTTGGCATGAAGTATTTTTTGAAGTATCAATTATTCTAATAGTGAATAATTATGTCCTAAAATCTAGACCCGACTACGGCAAAAGTCTTTTTTAGACAGCGATTTTCTGCAGTAGTCGGATTGTTATTTATTAAACTGATTTTAGGTTATAAAAAATAAACTATTATTATTAATACATTTTTTAAACGTGTTAATAAACCTTATAAGATATCTAAAATAAACCACATTCAAATTATTTCCAATGTAAAAAATACATCCATATTTGTTCATCTATTTAGCCGCCACAAATCATTGTAGCGGCTAAACAGCTGAACAGATGTGTTGTTGTATTTGTTTGTATCAACAGACAAATATACAAATACACAGCCTCAGAGATATACACGTTAAACCATCCGTCAACCAGTCCTACAAAATTGTTTCACACGACCAGACAATAAATATATTTTCTAGTAATGTAATAAAGCTATCCAAAATCTTATATCACTTGAAAATTGCCTTCCTAGGACTACATATTACGTACACTAACCTAGATTTGTGAGTTCAGGATCATTTTTATCCGTGTGATATTACGATCCCGTGTCAACATAAACTCTAAGGCTTTGTTACACTTTAGATGTATGAAAAGGCAATAGTTATTTGAACGTGATGTGAATATAAAGATTATATTGCGAGATGAAAGCGTACTTATTGATATTGGACTTATCTTCAAGATTGTAATCACTGTGTTTGTTGTTAAAGATTGATTTTAGATATGATTTATCAGTCTAGAACAATATGCCTATTTGTAACCGTGTTTCATGCAAAATAAAGTATTGTTTATTATTTAATATGAATTTTTTTTTTTGTCAAAAGTAGATTTTCTTCAAAATGTCTCTTTTTTGGCACACATACATAGACACAGACATTGGAGTAAATTAAAGGTAATCGAATAACGCCTCATCCCTCCGAGTCTTAAGAGCCGCCGTCGATCTTGCGCCCATTCTCCGTTCGGTCATCTCTCCGATCGGACTCTAAGAGTGAAAGAAAAGCCAATATATATAGCCAGAAAATGTGACATTTTAATGCACAATATATATATTGTGCATTAAAATGTCACATTTGTTTTCTTTTAAATTTATATAGTATAGTTTAAGTGGTAGTATAGTCAAATAGTAGGATATAATGATTATAATTTGTTACTGCTCGTAACTTTGTTCACATGGAAATTTGAAAAACAAATCTATGCGAAGCCGCATATTTTTGGACGACTTCAAAAAGGAGGATGTTCTTAATTCGGATGTTTGTTTGTTTTTTAGGGTTCCGTAGCCAAAATGGCAGAAACGGAATCCTTACAGTTTCGTCATGTCCGTCTGTATGTCTGTATATCCGGATGTCACAGGCAATTTACTCTATGACTATTCATTAAAATTTGGTGTCTTGTAGTAGCCGCTACTTAGATTGATATCTAAATAATAACAATAAATAATTTTAAGGGGGCACTCCATACATATAATCTGTTCTGCACACACATAGCTTCTGAGCTGTTTTTTTTTTCAGCAAACACACATCATTTGATAGGTCTTCAAAAACGTTTTAAAGAATGTTTTTAGATTGAGTGAATGTTTTTGGAAATAAGCGGTCCGAAAGCTGCATAAATTGAAACTTTTTAACTTTAACTTGTGAACCATGTGACGTGTGAACACTTTAAATTAAAATTATTTTGGAAATGATCAGATATACCGTTATTGAGTTATTGCTGAAAATCTGCGTTTCTCAACAAAAGACGAAAGAGCCATAAACATACGCTCTTCTGCTGATGCAATTATTCAAGGCCACGGAACCCTACACTGAGCATGGTCTGACATGCTCTTGTCCGGTTTTTTTTTTATGTAGGTTCATAGCTCCGTTGTAATATACAGACGCATTTTCAAAATTATTTTTTTGTTCATAAGATATTTATTTCAAAATGGTCCCATATACATTTTGTTATGATCTGTTAATGAGTTTTGCAGACAGACAAAAACTCCTCAATAAATGCCAGCAAATCAAATGTGATTGAAGTCCGTTAAATGTTTTCGTAAGAAAAGTTTTTCCAAGATAAAAATGTGACCTATGTGTATTCCATAGGTGCTATAATCTATCTCTGCGCCAAATTTCATACAAATCTGTTCAGCTTTTATGGCGTGATTATGTTACAAACATTGCATTTATAGTATTACTAACTGTCCCGCGCAACTTTATCTGCGTAAACTTTTCCCATTTTTGCAACGTTTCTCATTGCTGCCCCACTCCTATTGGTCGTAGCGTGATGTTATATAGCCTTATAGCCGTCCGATAAATGGACTATCCAACAGTGAAATAATTTTTCAATTCGGATCAGTAGTTCCTGAGATTACCGCGTTCAAACAAACAAACTCTTCATCTTTATAATATTAGTATAGATTAGGAAGTAGGCTTGTACTATGTCTAACATATATACATTTCAAAATTATGGAGGCTCTAAGATTATCTTTGTCAAGTTTGTACGGGTTGCCTAAATGGGTCGAAATATCTTCGCTTTAAGTTATTTACACTTAGTTTAATTTTCGCCTTAAGATTGTGAAGTTCTGTTACTTAACAATGTGAAATATTATAATCATGTCAACATCAAAATTTTGCATTACATTTATGAAATTTTATATTTGTACAAAGTCGTAATTGACTTGATTTGACTGGCCTGTTGGTATAGTGGTTAGTGACCCTGACTGCTACGCCGGAGTGGGTTTGATCCCCACCCAGGATAAAATGTAGTGTGATGAGCATGATTGTTTATTTTGTGTGTAGGTGTTATTTATTCATAATATGTATGTATTTAGAAATATATTAGTATGTTTATTAGTTGTCTGGTTTTCATAGTACAAGATCAAATAGCGTGATGTGAGTTGTCCCAAGATATTAATATAATATTAAATATTAAATTAAGTGTAAAATAAAAATATATATAAATATTCACCATTGACTAGTTGGTTCATTTTGGACCTGTGTCGTTTTGAACATTTAGTTTTATAAAGCACCTTATATTGCTAACTGTACCTGACAAAGCTCAAAATAAGGGACACTTACTACACAGTGTTTCTAAAATCAGGGCCTGATCAAGGTCAGAGCAAGCCGGGCAATTACCCAGGCGGCAAAATGAAGGGCGGCAAAATTGAGGGCGGCAGTCACCTGCACAAAGTTTTTGCTGGCTGACGCACTGTACTTAGGCGGTATCGAGGGAAATAATTTGCACCCCACGGTCGTACGTCTGATTCACACTTGACCAATATTGTTGCGTCAAAATTTGATCTCTTTCTTACCTAAATCTGGCATCCCATATTTGGTAAAATGTGATAGGGTGCTAAGTAATATATTTTTTGTCGAGACTGGGACGCATACTGCATACACCATCATCTTAATATTAAACATAGGTTAGGCTACCTTTGTATGTATACGGTGTCAACAAAAACTGTATAGATAATAATAATAATAATAATATCTTGGGACAACTCACACAACGCTATCTGATCCCAAACTAAGCAGAGCTTGTACTATGGAAACCAGACAACTGATAAACATACTTATATATTTCTAAATACATACATATTATAGATAAATAACACCCAGACACAGAATAAACCATCGTGCTCATTACACAAAGTTTTATCCTGGGTGAGGATCGAACCCACGACCTCTTGCGTAGCAGTCGGATACACTCCCACCGCGCCACAAAGGAAGTCATAAGATAAGTAAGGGTCAGACCTAGATGAATAATAGACCTCTTCTAGTTGATGCGCTCCTATGTGTGTGTGACGAAACTGTCTATGCCGCGAGTATGGTGACGGTGGGCGGTATAGACAGTTTCACCTAAAACGTGGAGAACTGTCGCCAAACTGGTGACCTGTAACATTTTCTTAGTTTAAACTTCTCCGTCGTTACACTGAGTGGTCGTGTTAGTCTTATCAGGGTTGGTGGCACGCTTATCAAGTTGCCGCCATTCTTCTCTTACTGCAGTCATTCTTGTACATTTATGAAGTGAACTAGTTAGTGCTGCTTTTATTTTTTCAGTCCAACGCATAGGTGTTCTGTCACGTTACACTCATTTCATAACTTTGTGACCGGTTGACATATACATGCCATTCTGGCGTGGCCCTACGGGGTAGGTGTAGCTATTTCGCCAGACGGGTCCTCGCAGGAAACACACGAGAGGATCTTTTCTCTTATAAACAAATTATTATTCATTGTTTTCTTTTTATAAAATATGTAGTAGTGGGATTGTAGGTCTCACGTTAATACTATCCTGTTAACCCCCCCAGCTAAGATCAATGGTTTGTGTTATGAATGGCTTCACGTTGGAAGAATATTGGGTAGGATTCGAACGCGCGACCTCACAATTACGAGTCCGATGCCTTAGCCATTAGGACACCACCACTTTTGTATAAGAATGAAGAATGATAACACTTTTACATAAAATATTGTCTTGCATGAATGGTACCACTCGTTCGTGCAAGAGTGTACTCTCATGGGGTAAAATGTTTTGTTCATTTTACATTTCTTTTTTTAAACCTGTCTAATTATATTTGTATTGTAGAGTTATTTATGTTCTTAGGGTAATTGAGCAATAAAGAACAACTGTACACTCATAACATACAATATTTATTTTTTAAGTTTTGTCGTAGGTTCCACGAAGGACGACAGTAATAGTAAAAATAATAAGCCTGTTTATTTCCATCCACAAACAAAGTAATAGTGGTACTTCAAAATATATCATAAACATGCAGTTAAGGCCCCTGGCGGGTATAGGGCCTACTCCAGCATTTTCTATATTGTTTTCGTCTTTGCTTTCGTCATCCAGTCTTTTCCAGCCGATTTTTTTATTTCATCTACCCATCGTTCTCTAGGGCGTCCTCTGATTCTTTTTCCACTCGAGTTTGACCATTCAGTTGCAAGTATTTTCCATCTTCCATCTGTCGATCTTGCTACGTGGCCAGCCCACTTCTACTTCTGGCGTTTCATATCTGTGCTTTAGTTATTTTTTGCGTATATTTTCTGATTTTGCTTATATTTTAGCCTGATATCCAAGATTCTCCTTTCCATGGCGCGTTGGGCCTTCTGTATTTTAAATATTGCATTATTGTTAAATGTCCTCGTTTGTGATCCGTATGACATGCACGGAAGCAGACATCCATCCATAACTTTCTTTTTAAGTTTTAAGGGTAATTTCGATTTCAAAGTTTCTTTCAGGCTCCAAAACTTATTCCATGTTTTGATTATTCTCCTATCAATCTCATCTTTGTTTCTGGATTTTTGGAATGAAATACGTTTCCCTAAATATATGTAGCTCTCTGCATATTCTAAACACTGTGAAAAATTAACTAGTACAGCACAGTGTTAGTCATAACTTTTCTTTTTGATGTTTTTAGTTGTAATCCTATAATATTGCTTACTGTACAAAGCTCTGATATCATTTCTTACAGTGGTTCTGACGACCTTGAGAAGAGGTTGTCTATGGCATCAGCGCATCTAAGGTTACTCAGGATTTTTCCATTTATGTTAATACCTTTTCATTTTTAGTGTAGGTCTTTCATCATGTATTGTAGGACTGATATGAAGATAGTATGTGATAGTTGATCTCCCTGTTTCATGCCTCTAGATATTTTTATTATTGGCCCTTGTCTGTCGAGCTTTTCTCGGCTTACACTTTTGCTGTAAATATCCGTCTATATACATTCATATAGATAAATAACATCCAGACAATGAATAAACCATCGTGCTCATCACACTAAGTTTTATCCTGGGTGGGGATTGAACCCACGGCCTCCGGCTTTGCATTTAGGGTCACTAACCACTAGACCAACAGGTCAGTCAACTTATTATTTGTTATTATAAATAATATTTTTTTCGTAGAGTGACGTGCGTTCAATAAGAACGTTAACCGGCAGGCCGGTAACCGAGTGTCATGCCGGCTTCCACTCGTACGCACTAGGGACAATGCCGAGTCGATAAAACATCGACAATCGATATCGATACGGTAACTATTATTTAGGGTTATTTTAATAAGGCTACAGTATGACCTTCTTAAATGATGTAGCACTCAGTAATCAATTGTTTATTTGCTTCCCAAAATATATAGTTAAGTTGTAAAAAATATAAATTAAAGGCCAATTGTAGACGCTGTTGGGCACTGCAAATTGTTATCATAAAATGTTTAAAATATATTTTGTTCTAAATCTAATAAGCCTGAATCGTAGCAAATAAACGTTTTCTTTCCTTTAAAAACCGGCGAAAACTATTTGGCCAGGGACGGCTTAACGGCTAGATCGGACCCTGTCAATTTATGTATCAAACATTTTTTGATCTTACGTACCCACTAGACTGAAATCGATTTAGGTTTTAACTCGTACTGGCGGTTTACAACTTAAATGTATGCACTCCTTTTACAGTAGCGCACTCTCTGAGGTTAATTTAATTTCTCCATAAACAACATAATAATATCTAATTATGTGGTAGCTGGCGACGTAGGCGTAGAGCATGCTACGGTTGCTACATACACGCTACGTTAGTGCTACAAGGTTCTACGAATCACCACAAAATTATTGTTCGCATTTTTTTTATGTAAGTTTTGTAGCGTCAATATACTGACTCATTTTTACACCCTGGACCTTTGCGTTTTTCTTTTAGTCAATTGTGTTTTAGGCAAATACAAAGTTTAAGGTCGAGTTAAACTCATCAAGGTTTATCTTTTTAGATATTTATCAAAAATCGATAAAATTTCAAAATTCAAAGTCTTTATTCACTTATGATGTAAAATAACACTTGTGATACGTCAAGATTCTACATTTACGTTTATCTTTTAAGACATTGAGTAATCCGATTAAAATTGTCAAAAATCAAAAATTCAAAATTATTTTTTCATTTAGGATGCAAAACAACACTTGTGATACGTCGGGATTCTACATGTACATGTAATGCCAAGTTAGTAAACAATAGGCAAAGTCGGAGAAAAGAACCTGGCAATAAAAACTCGCGGCCACTCTTTTCAAATTGCCAATTTGACAATGTTTATAAACTTTAAGTGGCAGTAAGGTGCTGCGACTGTCTTTAAATGACAACAAGTCCAAATGAGGGCACTGTTTTACTTCATTTTTTTAATAATTGAAACAATTATAGTTATAAATTTCAAAGTTGCTACCAGTACAACAAAAAAATGCACTGTTATTGTAAGCACACTACATGTCAATCTCTAGTACGAAATAAATTTAGTGCATTATTGGTCTTAAATCTGAAAATCTGACGATTAATTCAATCATGTTTCAGTATTAAATCTCATTTTATAAGTCAAATTCATCAAATTATAGAAGAACTGGTTAGCCAATGAAATATCACCATTGCGGTGCCCACTTAATTAAATAAAACGCCCCACGTCAACCCTGGGGACACATTAACGGTGCTTACGCAAAAACTCGTCTAACAACTGACACGGCTGTTAGGGAACTCTTTGATATTCAAAATATTATACCTTTTCCATCATAGTTTGCTACTGACGACAATAAAATATTTTAAAAAGTAAAAAAAAAAACTACAAAACATTTAAATTTGGAATGAAAATCATAATAAGATAATGTACTCACAACCGATTTCGGTTACAGCAGCCGCCCTCAAGAGAGAGACTGGAAGTAAGTAGCAGAACACAAAACAAAGAAACTACAACACAAGTGTTAGCGCAGTAGTGCACTTTCTATTTCTTTTCTTCAGCCATCAGGCCATTATTTTCTTCCTATTGATATCAGAATTAATAATTTAAATTTAATCATTTCTTACAAGTAGTTTGACCAATATTTAAACACATTTAGTTTTTACCTTTGTGTAAGTAGATGTTCCTACTATATTGTACCCACTAAGATTGATTTTAGTTTATCTCATGTTTTAACTTTTTAGTAATATAATTTGCAACGGTCCTTTGACATGTTTCACATCAGGTTTATAAACATTAAAACATTGTAAAACTGGCAATTTGAAAAGAGTAGCCACGAGTTTTTATTGCCAGGGACATTTCATCGGCTTTACCTATTGTTTGCGAACTTGGCATTACATGTACATGTAGAACCCCGACGTATCACAAGAGTTGTTTTGTATCCTAAGTGAATAAAGAATTTTGAATATTTGAATTCTTCACTGTCATAGACCGATAGAAAGAATGTGCGTAATACCGATAACTTGACATTGTTTCTGAGACATGGAGGGTATCTGACATTTTTCGAAAAATGATAACTAGTCTATGGGTCGACATTGATAACGTTGTTCTGCTTGGTTGCTACTGAGCCACTTATCCCTGCACACGTTTAACTTTATTTTAAATTTAATTTACAAGAAAAAATAAGGTCATTTTAAAATTTACAAAGCCCATCGAAACATGTGTCAAATTGATTATTAACACTGCTTTAGCATCTTTCTTATTTTTAACTAAGCCTCTATTATTATTAATAATAATACTTTGATCAACTCACATAATGCTATCTGATCCTAAACTAAGCAGAGCTTGTACTATGGCAGCCAGACAACTTATATACATACTTATATATTTATAAAAAAAATCATATTAAACATAAATTGCACCCAAAATAAACCAACGCGCTTATCACACAAAGTTTTTCAAGGGTTGGGATTGAACCCACGACCTCCGGCTTAGCAGTCAGGGTCACATCCTTAATTTGCGACCTCAATCTGGAGGCAGTCTATCTTTGATAAAGGCCACAGGTAGATGTCTCAATTATTCCGGAGATATCAAAAACTCTTTGTTGTGAATAAATTACACGGAATGTTGATCACAACGAGGCCACGGCCTGTAACGAGAGTAAGCGGAACGCGTTTAAAGCCTTAATTAAATTGAATGATATTAAGATGGTGGAATATACACATTGATGTGAATTATGTGTGAGGGAACGGGAGTAATCTTATTATGTAGGAATCTAGTTATATAAATTGAGTGTTAATTTTGTATGTGTTCAGTTTCGGTGTTTGTTTTATTGAGTTTCTTTTTTATAGTATAATTATAGTTTTGGCATGGCAGATGACTGCCTCTGTGGCTAGGTGGGAATGTATCCGACTGCTACGCAAGAGGTCGTGGGTTCGATTCTCACCCAGTATAAAACTTTGTGTGACGAGCACGATGGTTTATTCTGTGTCTGGTTGTTATTTATCTATAATTTGTATGTATTTAGAAATATATAAGTAGGTATGTTTATCGGTTGTCTGGTTTCCATAGTACAAGCTCTGCTTAGTTTGGGATCGGATAACTTTGTGTGAGTGGTCCCAAAATATTATTATTAAATATTATTATTATTGTTGGTATTGGCAGCTGAACGAGATTCTGAATTAGAAGTTTGCAGTCTTCACTATTACTTTGTGGACTTGAAATTATGAGACATGTAAATTCTGCCAATAATTTATCAGGAGTATTGCCTATAATTACTTATTCAATAAAAATAAATCGTGAGCTTTGCCAGTAAAACATTTTATAATCGTATAAGAAAAAAAACATTTAAAATTGTGCGTTTTTCTGTTTTTTTATTAATTAACTATACCAAAAAAATAATGTTCTAAATTTTGACTATGTCTTTTAACTTACTATTGTCAAAAAATAGCTATAAAAAACCCATACAGTAATGTCTCTAATTGGATGATACTAAATATGAATGGTATCTTATTTCTGTCTTATTGCAGGCGCGTTTTTTTAACTTTTTAGTCGTTGTAAGTTAATAACAAGGTTCTTGTTTTATTATGCACGTTTTTTTTCTATGATTTTCCTCTTTAATTTTTTCAAACATATAGTTTATATATATATATATATATATATTCGTAATCGCCTTTTAAAGCCCTTTGATTTAATACTTCACTTGAGAGCCTTAGAAAAAAAAATCAGTCCTCACATTAATTCGCATTGAATCCACGATTAGGATTTTTAAAAAATTTGTGTACCCAGTGACACTCGCATCATCAAGACGAATCTAATGAAGTATCATTCATTGAAATTAGATAAGCCTTTGAGGAGTTATGAGTGGCGTGGAGTTACGCAGTCGGGTAAATACAGTCTAAACAGTATTCAAACACATGATTTTACAGATAACCCAACAATCTGTAAAATCTTAAACAAAGAACTGCCAATACACCTACACCAAAATAAAACAGTCAAACTTTAAACCTCCTTTTTGAAATTAGTTAATAAATGAACTCGTTTAAAAATTAATTGCAACAATAAAACACCAAAATGTTATTTAGAAATAAAGCTGCATAAACAAATATCTACGGGCAACGTCATTATTACAAGGACATTAGAATCTGTAGCCTCAAGGGCCCAAATTACAAATTACAGAGTGTAAAAAATGGGCTCAATTTCCCCGCTTGTGACTGCACTCAGCTCACGACTTATAGCTAAATTACATGTTCTGTAAAGCCATTCATTTTTAATACGGGAGATAAGGGTTCTTTATACTGACTCATTATTATAATTAAAAGATTATGAATGCCAATTATTTCTTGGTAACGTTTTATTATTTCGTGAAGGAAATTTATTTTGTCAACCGCCAGTGTTTTTCTTTGATATTCATTTTATTTTTATTTTTTTATAATCAATGTCATAAAAGGCGAGTCAATCATGCTTTAATTCACTGATTAAACAATAACAGTATTTTTACTGCGCAGCCTTGCCTGCGTGATCCTTTTAGAGCTTGATATTCCTCAAATTATTTCTTGTCTCTTACCTACATCAAAATCTTTCTGTAACCTCTCTGTAAATTTTGAGGTCCTCCGTCTAGATCCAAGGATTTGGGCTGGGCGTTGATGACTGAATCAACGATTTAGGGCTTTTATTTATTCTTAATTATGGATCAATTACGGATTATGTGACTGTTATAGCGTTCTAAAACACTGTAGATAACAAGACTTGGCCCGCGCTGCAATATCTTACCAACTTTTATTTTTTACTCTTGATTTTTAGTATACAGGTTTCACAAAAGCGCATATTTTACATCTATATTGAAAACATGTGCTACAAAATAACAAAAATAATACAGGTAGGATTCTTTTCCCACTATGTGGAAGCCTCAAATATTCATACTATTGTTACTAAAATAGTCACATATGGGTCAGTAACGTCAAAAAATCAATAAATATAACTCTTTAAAACGTCACAAATTCTAAAACGCTAGTAAATATATCTACCCGAAAGGTTTGATGTGAAAAGTAAAACCCTTGTCAGAACTAGGCAGGTATCAGACATTTGATGTGTTTTAGTTTGAATTAAACTAAATAACAACACCATTTCACAGTCAAACGAGAGTTTTGATCCTTTGAACTGAAGTGGGATCAAATATCTGTATTTAACTGTCTGTGCCCAACTATCTGTTTACATAATTATTAGATTGTAAACTTAAACTACAAAGGAGGTTTTGATTTTTGAAAACTATGTAATGAAATGAATAATTTTGATAGGATTGTATTGTAAGGGTTTTTTAAAATAAATATTTTTTAAAGTAACTGGTCTACGAGTATTGCCGCGGTGGGAGTGTGCCCGACTGCTACGCAAGAGGATAAGGGTTCGATTACCACACGAAATACCACTTTGTGTGATCCATAAATTGTTGTTCCGAGTCTGGGTGTACTTTGTGTCCGTGACTTGAATGATACTGCGGGAGTCGACTTAGAAAAAAAAATTGGGCATTGAACTCACAATGTCGGGTCGTCGATTTGAATCCCACCCATACTGCCGATGTGAACTTAACTGCTCAAAGTAGACATTGAAAGAGAACGCAGAGCGTCGGCGGTACTATGCAATATGTTGACTCAATATTCAACATTCTTTACAAAATAGCAAAACAAGTAATGTAATGCCAGATTCGTAAAACAATATGTAAAGCCTGCGAAAAGAAAAAGGTAATAAAAACTCGAAGGTTTGCTTGATGCAGTACACAAGTAAAAGTAACACTGTTAAGAATATACTGCCAAGTTTTCTGCACATGGAGCCTGTAGACTAACACACTGAGAGTTGAATACAATAATGCCTTTAGATTGTTGATGGAACTGCCCCAAAACTGCAATGCAATTATGCGAAAGAATTCGGCCTCGTTGCTTATTAGACTGAAAACTAGCTCTAAATCCATCCTGAAGGAAAAAGCGGGACGTTATGATTTGACTTTCATTGTGGACTGTGTCCGAAGATGTAAAACTGGCACGATAATTGTGTCAAAATAAATACTAACATGACATGTTGAATTGCTACTAAAATAATATCGTCGTCGTCATCGTTTCAGCCAAAAGACATCCAGTCTTTCAGCCATTTGTGTAGTGGATGTAATTTCCTCAAGAATCGTCACAACGAGCGGTTCTGCTCCAGCAACCCGCATCCATTTGTTACCCGCGGCTTACTAGGGTCTCTGTCACGTTTTTTTTCCGTTTTCGAGGCAAACCCGTGCGAACTGTCAAAATCATGTCAAAATGATAAATAGAGAGCATCCACGCGCATGCGCGGTGGACATAAATAAAAATACAAGAACGTGGATAATGAATGGACTCAGGTCGTTTTCTACCAAGTCAAGATGTACCGACACATCTTGTGGAAATCCTACCCACACTTCGCATTCCGGTTCGCGGTCGCCACTCGAGAACTTAATAAGGATTTTTAAATTGTCAGAAATAAAACATATTTTTATTTAAACACAATATTTATCTTAGTTGGAAGGGTTGAGAAGAAGTATGTGCGAACTACATTGCTAGTTATCTTTGAAATTGATCCAATTAGTCAAAGCAACGATGGTTGCATCACAGCGCGGCTCCACTTTCTGAAAATTGCCCTGGCTGAGTATTCTTTATGTTGGTTAAGTAAAAAATTAAAATATCCCATGATACAGTAATGATTCTCTGTTACGAGATCTTTCTGACAAAAAATATACGAAATAAAACGAGAGCACAAAATATTAAAACATCTTTTTCACACCAAAAACGGACTATTGTCACCTCAAAATGAATATTTGTTATAAAACATTACAGAATTTGTGTCTCATAATGCCCATACTTATTCAATATAAGGTAGAATGAAGACCAATCTAACAATAGCTATAATACAAAAGAAGGCATTTTTCAAAGAGGAAAAATTACTTTTCCAAATTGGTCCTATATAAAAGACGTTTTTGTCAATATTAAAATTTTTGTCAGCACTTGCGACCCTTGGCGTCCTCGCAAAGATACTGGTGGAATTAAAATGTCGAATGCCGTTTTATGTATTTTAATATTAAAGGTGTTATTTGGGATTTGTGAGTGGCTCTGAAGATGTAATTGTTAAGCTTAAGGTTTGTATTTATTAGTGCGTAATAAAAATATAACAATATGTAGATTTGTTAACTGAACTGTTTGACATAGATTTTGATATTATTGCTTGACGAGGGTTATGAACCTGTTTTTATCATTATCGGATCTACGGGAGCCTCTGACTACTAGAGAGGTCAATGACAGGACCACATAGCAGACAAAAGCTAATTTAAAAAAAATCATAGTCAAACTCATTCATTTACCTATGCCCAGTTGATGGTATCCCTTCGCTAAATCACAGGGGCTTTAAGGGGCATTCTACTATACGGGCAGGACCTTTCAAATCTAGCGTCTAAAATGGTTGCATTATTTTCAAACATTTTTAGGTCATACGTGATGAGGATTGCATGACAATCTGAAACTCACATCGTATTAACATACATATTAATATGTACATATGTACGTAGATCACAATCACAGTTCTCAATAATACCGTGTTTAGCATACTCATAAATAAATTACCAGAAACCTGTATATGAATGAATTTATTATGGCAGTACTTCAGTGTTAGCAGACGGCGTTGGTTGTTATTCAAGGACTCCTAAGCTTTAGTCAACATTTGCGAACATGTTGACTGGATTAGGATTATTTTAGTTATGAGTAAGGACAGATTTAGGGATGGGATCTACACTTAATAATATTATAAAGCTGAAGAGTTTGTTTTTTTGTTGGGTCAAACGCGATAACCTCACGAACTACTGGTCCGAATTGAAAAAATATTTTAGTGTTGGACAGCTTATTTATCGAGGAAGGCATCAATTTTTTTAACATTTAACAATTTAACATCACCCTACGACCAAAAGAAACTTAGCGTCGTAAAATGATGCAATAACACTGAAAAATGATGCAGACGAAGTTGCGTGAGTCAGGTAGTGATTAAATAAAAAGCGAGTACAGCTAATTAATAATAATAATATCTTGTGACAACTCGTACAATGCAATCTGATCCCAAACTAAGCAAAGCTTTTACTATGGAAACCAGACAACTGATAAAAATACTTATACATATATTTCTAAATATATACATATTATAGATAAATAACACCCAGACACAGAATAAACCATCGTGCTCATCACACAAAGTTTGACCCTGGCTGGGGATCGAACCCACGACCTCTTGCGTAGTAGTCGGATACACTCCCATCGCGCCACAGAGTGATGAACAAGTAAGATGGAATGGAATACGAACAGTTTTATTTAAGAAGCTTTTATTTAACTTGAAATGTTTGTGTGTTCGGCACGAATCTTAAAAGCTAAATTAGAACCACTTCGCAACGTCCGATTGGGCTTAAATTTGGTATACATATGTATCTTTGGTGCCAATACTGTAATTATATAGTACCATGAAGGTGTTCCGATGATAAAGCCTAAAGTTACAAGCTTTTATTTAACTTGCTACATGTGTGTGTTCGGCACGAATCTTGGAAGCTAGATTAGAACCACTTCCTGGTGTCCGATTGGGATTAAATTTTGTGTACATGTATATTTGGTGACGATACAATAATATGGTACCATGGAGCAGTTCTGATGACGGAGTTGGAAGATAAGAATAAGATATATTTTGGGACTTATCGCATGAATCATTTAAAGGTACGAACCGGATTGCACCGATCGTGGTCACGGGTCGCTGGAACATATCTAATATGGCCATAAGAACTTCTGAATTAACCAAGATATACCGATCGAGTTTGGGCTCGATTAGTTCGTCTTGATGAGTACCTTATTTTTAACACTAAAACTACACATAGTAGCTTGTTTTAATTTTTTTTTACCTTTAACTTATTTCTACTCAATGCAGTACACCTTTTCTGCATAAATATATGGTCTATCTCTTCACCTGACATGATATCAAATGACATTAAACTACCATTGCGATAAACCATTTTCATGGCATGATGTTTGTAGCTCCCGTGGCGGAAAATGATAAAATATTTTTTTTTATTTTATATATTTTTTTTATTAACGAGTGATTTAAACCATCGCTATTTTATAGAATTAAAATTAGGAAATGCACCCAAAATCATATGTATACAACGACCCTCAAATTTGACCACATATAAACATAATACAGAGCTCAGATAAAGCAGTGTTGCAAGCAGTGCAGTGGTCAAAATTGGTCTAAGATTCTTGTCGATGAATGATGCGGTTTCTTGAGCAAAGTATGTATAAAGATCAAATTTTACACTCTTGGTATTTTGTGACGATACAAATAACTTAATCAGTATTCCTGATAAACATTCTTCGTACAGCGATTATTACTGCTTTGTTCTCGATAAACTTACTTTGTACAATTATCGTTAGTGACAGTAATCACACGATTTTCCTATTTCTAGTTCAAACCTCGATTACTCAAGTATTTAGTCCAAATCGATCATTTCCCAAATTACCAAAAACATTTCGGCTATCGCAGTCCTAAACGTCATTAGATCAGACCTAAATCTGTCAACTACTCTAACTAGATTGACTGATAGTACAATTCATAATAAACTAATAATTTCGGTCAATTCTATTATGAGTTGGTATTTTTATATGCGTGTACAATATATTGTATTTACAAGTTCTTGAACTTCTTCTCTTCTTGAAATTCATACTCATATTTAATTGGTATTTTTTTAAATAATTCTACTTAACAATTTTATAATATCTTACATTTTCTTCTCCATATTCTCTTATCTTTATCTATATGGAAAATAAACTTTGTTTTTTTAAGTCAGTTAGTTTGTTACGGGTTGACGCAAAACTCTGCAAATAGAATTTGAAGTTGCAGTTTTCAAGCTATTATTTCTAACTTAAATACTGTTTCATTAAAATCGGTGATATGAAAGATACAGTTTGATCTTTGTTTTCTAGGCTGGTCATACACTGTTTTGGTTAAGTACAATGGTCGCAATCATCCTTGCCGAAGGACGTACCTTCCTGTATTCCCTGCACCTTACTCACCGAAGATGGACTTAATCATCAGTCTCTATAGCGCCACGATACCCAGTACTTAGTTATCCGTATCTATTCCAGCGATCTTCTAATGTAATAGATTCCTTTATAACTATTTATTAAACGGGAATTAACGCGCATTGTTTACCTTAAAATTGCTTGACGTTTCGACCAGGTTGCACCGGCCGTGGTCACAAGCGGACTGTCGCAGCGATAAACAATGCGCGTTAATTCCCGTTTAATAAATAGTTATAATCATGCAACGCGAAAGTTTAAATGTTAGTATAGATTCCTCTAGCTTGGTGTCTGCAAAGGTACAATTTCCATTAACCGGGCGACGCAGGAATGAAGCGCAGCGCTTTGCAGCGGATGTGCGAGCACGCGCCAATAGCCAACCGCGACGGTCCCGACGGCTACAGTCTGCTCGAACTTACGTTTATCGAGTCATGGTCTACACTCTAGGACAAGTCACTAGAATATTCTAAATTCTAGTGACTTATCCTAGATATCAGGCTTTACATTATAATAGCTCTGTCCTCTTCTCACACAATCCTAGATTTATTTAACGTCTATTGGTGGACACTGATCTACCGCCGCATTTATTGCTCTATAGTCATCTTGTTAACGTAGCAATCAGATGGGATCAATTTCGTAAATCGAATTTTGATTTAAATGTGCCCACTCCACTCAGTAGGTATGGTTCGAATCTTGTAACATAATTTTATAACAATTGTTTTTAATGTAAAACATAACGAATACACATATCAATCCATAATTATGATGTCCTACCGCTGGGCACGGGTCTATCTAGCAGAACTACTTATTATAGATCCTAGAGCTGATTGTTATAATCGCCACGCTTGGCGAGCGGGTCAGCGATTGCAGTAAGGCTTTAAAAACGCAAAGGTCGCTGGCAGTCTTTAGGTGTGAAATACCTTAGTCGTCTAACACCCACGGGAAGAGTTAGAGTGGCACTAATTAAACCGGTATTATACGGCAAGACATATACAATTCCCACACATGATCATACATTAAAAAAATGTTCGACTTGAAACCGCCTCCGTTCGTCGTCATCGGTTAAAAAATTATGCTAGTTGAAGTAGAAAGGAAAAGATTTTCAACTAGACTTGTTACTTTTTATGTTTTGTAGATTTTTGTTTTGACCTGCCTATCAGACTAAAATCTCAACGCTCAATATGCTTTACCAGGTTTAACCCTATACTTGGCAAGCTTTTTAAATGTATATAATCGCTGTATTTTCCATATATAATGGATATGTTAGGTATTAAAAACATGTAAAAAATACAAAAAAAAATTAAAATATTGTATTTTTGGAAATAAAGCATGTGTATTTAAATGCACATTGCCAGCTTCGACGAGTTAACACCGTTGAAAAGGCGTGTGCACTAAAATATACATTGCCATGTTCAGGAAAAAAATAAAATAGGTTTTAAAATAATGAAATTTTTGTTAAATACATCAAAAATAAGCAATAAAGACACCAAAATAATCAGTTTTAATCAAATATGTGAGTTTTGAATCTGAATGTACTAAATTATAAAAAAAAAACAACTAAAATGTACCATGAAAGTTGTAATAGATAGTAGTTTACCATAATTAAGGCATTTAATACTTAATAGGTAAATGTTATCAATAATGAGATCAATAATCAGACATATCAATAATTAAATTTGATGTTTTAGATCAAACAACATTGTGATACTATAATATCACCTAAACAATTGGTTTGGTTTAGTAAAATAATTAACCTGACTTTGTGTGATAATCATAAAAACAATTACGACCTTCTACCGCACAAAGCCGAACTTTGCATTTTACACACATGAATTTAGTTTGACTTTTTATACAATTTTTGCAGCCTTTATTTGTAAATGATGGCAAGTGCCCAATTTGATCAAATCGGCCATAATAAGATGTTTGAGGTGTAACAAAATGCGAACCTCTGGATGTATTAGAAATCTCCTTAGCTCTTTGAAAGGTGATGAGATCATTACTAATGGCATATCGAAAATCTTTCAGTTTCGCAGCTTCTTCGACCAATAGTCAGTGTAAGCAGGCATGTTAACTAGGCCCATCAATAAGTGAATTGCAATGAAATCTCTAATTTCATCCGTTGTAACATTCAGTGTTGTACTGTTGTTGTTGTTTGTTTCCTGAACCATTCATTCTATAAGGTCGTCATCAAAAAACATTCGGAAGTATTCTAATGGTGACTTAGATTGTAGTGACACTGACGGTGAAAACGTTTTATCTTGAATATATGCTCTACCCGCAAATGTATTCTTGCAAACCCATTTCGTGTCTATTCGCTTCACAAGCACAAGTTTCTTTTTGACAACAACAGCTGTAGCTTTTTTCCTTGATCGAGTAGCACTAGATGGAGATGCAGTGCTAGAATTACTTGGACCAGCAATCGGTGAAAATTGCGGTAAGTTAAACGATGGTCCAGATATAATGTTTTTATCTGACACAGCTAGAATAGTAACAGAAGGTAATATGGATGGTGAATCTGGACCAGAGTTAGATATGGTAGGTAATTGATGATCCGAATTAATATCTCAGTCAATCCTTGAACTTGTTATACCTACAAGTAGTATTTTCATCACTGTCAGATAGTAAATTAAGGTTTTCAAATGAAGATCCCAATGATGGTGGGTCTGAAGATTCGTCAGAATCTTCAACAATCCTGTTTCCCACCAATTCGCGCGCATAATCAAGTTCATCTTCCGAAGAACCACTTTTCTCTATGTCGGAACCAATACCAGACTTAGGTACCAATGCCAAAATTTTCGAAGTTATTGTAGCAGGCTATAACAATAAAGAAATATAAATAAATCATCAATAAGTAATAATTTAATTGAAATTCATAATATTATTTTGAATCAATGTTAATGTCTTCTGAACTGGCAATGTATCTACAAATGCACACAACCAAATTCGGGTAAATATGTTATCAATTTGGCAATGTGCATTTAAAGGTACATACAAAATAACACGAATATTGGACCAAGTAAACTAATTCAAATTGACAAAATCTATAATTCATTGACAAAACTGTATATTTAGGTACTATTTTTATCCCTTCTTTTTTCTTTTTTTATGTAAAAAAATAGGATTTCAATCGATTCTTACCTTGTATGCAGTAGACGCACGCGCACGCTCCGTCATCTTGCGACCTACTGACTATATCAAGTGTTGCCAGTGCTCAGTAATATTTTTAATGTTCAATACAAGCATTCACTTGGTGAATGTAGGAAAAAAAAATGAAAAAGTAAACTTATTTTCGCGTCGAGATTTTTTTTTAAAAAGTGTGCATTTAAATGCACATCGTCAAGTATAGGGTTAAGTTATGCTTGATTTCAGCCTCAACTGCGGCGTAAGTCTAAATTTAGGAATTATAATATTACTTACGGGCACATATAGTTTTTACATTGTAAGTGTATGATTCTACTATGTTGTATCCAAATAAGTTGATATATCCAATCTCATGTACTCTACTTTTAATATTTTTATCTCTTGTTTTTGCATCAGTTCTATAATATGGTGTATAATATAATGGTGGCAGCACCTTACCTGCATATACAGTTTAAAACAAAGAAACATTGTATACATTGGCAATTTGAAAAGAGTGGCCGCGACGATATATTTTCTCCGGCGTTACTTATTGTTTGCGAACAGGCATTACATGTACATGTAGAATCGAATTTCACAAGAGTGGTATTTTGCTTCCTAAGTGAATAAAGAATTTTATTATTAATATTAATTATATTGATTGTATAAAAGATTGTTCTCAGACGGGACTCGAACTCGCGACTTTAGGGGTACCCTAAGCCACCAACTCCGACACCGGCAGACGTCTGAGGACGTCCAATTTGCAATCGTAGTATATAATTTCATTAGAATATAATTAAGCATAAAAAAGCAGTTTAGCAGACGGCGTTGGTTATTATTCAAGGACTGGGATTATATTGATGATAGATGTTTTTCGAAATTTTGTTGTTATGAAAATTCCGTAAAAATTGAAGCCAGGCAGTCAAATTTACACGTTTTCGTTCATATCTTCTAAGCTGATTTGAACGAAAACATGGTGCGAATATTTGGTCAAACAAACAGTACATAACATACAAATACAATAATTGGATTTTTGAAAGGGAAGAGTCAAACCGGGGCCAGAAGCGAACCACCTATCTGGACTAACGAAGCAATAACAAAAGCCGTGATAGTTCTTTAACTACCGACTAGATGGCGCATGCGAGGGCCTAAGATCGCGAGCATCAAGAGATACAAAAAAATGAGGTCTAGTGACATAGTCTAGATAGGAGGTTCGCTTCTGGCCCCGGCTTGGCTACGGAAGTCTCGGGTTCGATTCCTGGGTCTGAATTTAAAATGTTTCTATCTTTCAAAAATGCAATTATTGTATTTGTAAAGTAATTGGCAAGAAATGCCTATAAAAATTACTTCAGTACATAAGATACTTTTTTGAAGTCTGTTATTATACCTTTATAAACAGACTTCAAAACTACAACAATGTCACCGTACAATATCGTATCATGATCACAGATTCTCAAATTCTCAGTGTTAGATTCGATAACCTTAAAAAAGACGAACAATATTTTTCGCAGCATTTATAGTCATGTCAACTATTGTCTAGTAATTTATTTTGAAAATAACTAACAACAAAATTGCTTGAATATTTTAAAATTCATGTGAACAAATTCTAAAGTCATCATGCAAAACAAAACCAGTGAAAATAATTGCATTTCGCCAGCCTTATGCAAAATGCATGAGACAGATGCAATAACCGGAATTGGTGAAGCTATACACTGTACGTCATTTGGTGTGTGTAATATTTTGTTTATTTAATTTACTTCATGGTTCGTTGTTGCATAAATAACGTATTTTGAACATTTACCGTGTTAGTCTGGCGGTTAATTCAAATGAATTGTATTTGTTATAATTTCATGGTTTTATCCATAATTTTATTCCAAGTATTGCAATTTAAAACCTAATCAAAGTTATGTCATATTTTTTAAATTTATAAATGAGAGATTCATTACAATAAGATCCCCAATGTTATTGTAATGAAACTCTGATTCATAAATTTAAAAAAATATGTTGGTCTAGTTGTTGTTCGTAAATCTCTATGTAATAAGGGCAATAACATTGTATATTCTGCATCTGATAAATATGCATTTAGAATTACATCAGTGTGTTCAACGGTTGTCTAATTGTTGCTATTGCACAGACTGCGTAATTTGGGTTCAGGTGGCGATGTCGATTTGTCCCAAGCAGTGAAAATAAACAGGAAACGAGTTTAAAAATGCATAAAACAAGAATAACACTAGATACTCATACCTCCGCTTCCTTTTATTTTGAATAAGGGTTTTGATGTTACATTTAAATATACCTTTTTTCATGTCTCACTGAATTTATAAAAGGGTTCTCAACATCTCTTTCGAATTCCTACCTACCTACGCATCTACGGTTTCTACTAAAATAGTGAAGAATCATAAATCTCAGTTTATAACCACATTTTATAGCATCATTTCGTCTGAATATTCTCAGCATTCGTAGTCATATTTATGTATCACTCTATCGAGGATTCTAATAGTATTTTTTTTTAGTAGGTTTTTTTTTGTGATACTGGTATTACAGATGCGGTAAAATATTGTCTTTGTCTGTTTTCGGTATTCTAACAAAATAAAAGAAGCTTCTCACGCCATTTGTGATTGCTGATAGATTTGATATCTTGAAAACTTCAAAGTATTCACATTTTACTTTCATTTGAATATTGTTTTAAAAAAAAAATATATTAATAGACTTTAAAAAACTACGTAAAAACATAACCAACGTAGATTTTGAAAGTCTAAACATACCTTACGAGTGTCCTCCACTCCTTATGGTCGTATCGTGATGTTATATAACCTATAAGCTTTCTCAATAAATGAGCTATCAAACAGTAAAATAATTTTTCTATTCAAATCAGCTGTTCCTGAGATTACCGCGTTCTAACAAACAAACAAACAAACTCTTCAGCTTTAAAATATTAGTATAGATAACCAGCAATGTGGGATTGGGTCCCACATTACTTATTGTTAACCCCTCCAACTAAGCTCATAGACTTATGTTAGGAGTGGGTCCACGTCGGTAGTTTAATGGGTAGGATTCGAACCCGCGACCTTACGATTGCGAGACCGATGCTTTAGCCAATAGGCTACCACCATATTTAGTTCTATTTTTTTTATATATAAATAAAGACAACTAGCAATATGGAATTGTGGATCCCACATTACTAGCAATCCTGTTAACCCCTCCAGCTAAGCTCAATGGCTTGTGTTAGGAGTGGGTTCACGTCGGTAGTATAATGGGTAGGATATTATACGATAATTATCTATCGAAATATTTTGTATATTTTTATTTATATTCTTGGATACACACAGGTTTCCTCATTTCATTTTGTCGATTAAATTCAAAGTTACTTGTATACGAGGGGGGAAAAACAACATTTCAATGTTACTATCTTTATTTGTCAAAGTTTGCCTTACCATTAGTTACATAGTCATTTTATAGTATCAGTTTCTACAATCTGTAATAATTCTCTTCGTAAAACAATCCAACTTTATATGAAACATTCAGTTTTATTACAAATAATTTCTAAACATTATTGCATATTGTAAGTAGAAAATAACAAATCGAAATTAATAATTATTTATAATATAATAATTATTATGTACAAATAATTATTTACATTTTATTTTACACATAGTTTAAACCTATTAAACATTCGACTAGAAAAACAACTACAAAATAACAATAAAATTATAATTAGTGCTATTTTATTTCTCAATCGTGTACTAAAGAATTTGTTTAAATATAATTATTTACAATAAATTATTCTATAATTAATTATAACATTAATTATACAAAAATAATGACAGTAACGACTATTGTTAAAGTATATTCACTTATTTTCTCTGTTGAATAATTAAAATTAAAAATAAATCAAGTAGCAAAATTCCGTCTTTCTTTAATTTAAACTTAAGAATAATAAAATAGCTTTTAAATTTAATTATAAGTATTAACGTAATATTTTAAAACGGAAATCTTATCTAATAAAAATATTTTAGAGCAACAGTAAAATAATTTAATGACATCATCCGAGTTCAAAGTAAAAGGTTGTTGAAATCCTAAAAGTGACTTAATTTACTTTTTTTTTATTAAAACGCGTGCAATTACGTGGGGGTAGAATTGAAATTGCTATTTAATCCCTTAAACTCAAATTAAATTGCTAAGAATACTTTGCAAAGAGAATGAAAGAAGTAGCATTGACCGTCCCAAGTACAAGAGGAATGTACACTAATTAATTGTTTCAGAACTGGTTTCGTTTAAATCCACTTTATAGTAAGCTGTGTAGGTTTTGCTTATTTTAATTATTTTGCCAGTAAATACTATTTCATTTTTTTTTCGTATGACGGTATGAGAACATACTAATGAACTAAAGTTTTATCATTTGGAAATTAGAAAAAATAAATTACTTTTTACCAATTTTTGCCACAACTAAAAATTACAATAAAAATAATGAAATTTTGCAAAATTTTACAATTGTAATAATTGAATAATGACAAATATAATAATGAATAAAGCTTGAATAAGTTAAGTTTAGGCAAGATAATAAGTAAAAAGATAAAAATTCTACTATTTTTAAATACAACCGCTATCTCTTATAAATGATACTGACGTCTCTTCAATAGTACACCTACTTAAATATTAATTAAGTTTATTTACATTTACGTTTTGCCGAAATTAGAAGGCCATTTTAATATAGGTACAGTTTCCAAAATTTATTTCATCGAATTATAATGCCTGGTGAAAATTGTGTCTAAAATATTTCATCCGTGCAAACTATAGATATTTCTCGAAATCGTGTTATAATTTTAATAATTAAAATTGATGTGAACTTACTACAAGTATAAACGTGTTTTTTTAGATTAAAAAAAATAGCAGTGTTTTGTGTATAGGGTGTCGAGGCATACAAAACAAGTAAGCCATAGAACAAATACCTCATTCTGTGGACCATGCAAATATTTGTTTGTGGGAGGATTAAATTCATGGTCCTTTAGTACAAAAGGCAATCCTCGTTGCTAGATTACACAAAAAAGATTAGCTCTACATTTAATTTTGTTGCTTAAATAAGGCCTTTTTCAAGCACATCTGTGGCGCGGTGGGAGTGTGTCCAACTGCTACTAGTCGTGGGTTCGATTTCTACACGGGACACCACTTTGTGATCCACAAATTGTTGTTCCGAGTCTAGGTGTACTTTGTGTCCGTGACTTGTATGTTTGTAAAGTCCCCTGCGACACAGGGCTTGTAAACTACTGCGGGAGTCGTCTTAAAAAAAAATGTATGTACCTACTGATACAACTAAAGTAACTGGTTGATTTAACTCGACTTAAATAAGTTGATACTGTCTGCGACCTGATCTATCGTAATGAACTTTGGTTTTGATTCTCGGCTTTTGATTTTCCTTAAAATATAATACATTAAATAAAAAAATACATAATCATTTTCATACTAAATAACTGATTGAGTTCATCAGTATGAAAAAGCTTAATATATAAAAATCAATTAATATTTTTTTCTGATTGTGTTCTGTAAGTCTCAATGTTTAGTAATTATTTAATAATTAACAAATCATGTATACGCCATTTTTATTTTTTCCACATACAAGAATATATCTAATATCCTGATTAATATTTTTGTCTAAATTTTAAGATATTAATTATAATACCCAACGAAATTTTGAGAAAAAAAACACTATATTGCATTTTCCACAAATTATGTTTTTAGTTATTGTGTATAATACATACAACAGAAATACTTAAAAAAAACGCAGGTTAGAAAAAACAAATATTAGCCAAGTCCCTCTCTAAAATGTTTAATTCAAACGTATCGCAAAGCTGATACGAAAAGATCTAAGTAATAAATTTGAATCGTCTGATGGAGCTGTTGCAAATCGATTTATAAAAATACGTTTGACAATTTCTTTGACTCCTGTGGAACGGAGCGACCCGTATTGGCTTTTGCAATATCGTTTTCACCACCTTCGGTGTCATGAACGCTGCAAATGAAACTCACTTTTAAAATATCAAACCACGTGTCAATATTGTAGGAACTACGCTTTTGGCTTCTCTGAATGTACTAAAGGTTGCTAAATTTTTGCAATGGCCTTTTTGGTTATTCTTCAACTTTTTTTAAAAGTTTTTATTATTAAATTACGCCTTTCCATTATGACTATAAGTTGATATTGTGATAGAATGCTGTAGAAAGTGCCTCAGCTTACATTAGATGTGAAGAAAATTATGTGTAAAAAAAATTGCAGCAAGTTCTCATTTTTATGAAATTGGCTTTAAACAATTTTGCCTAAATATATAATGTTATTATTTTACAAAGAAACTATACCTACATCTATAATATCCCGGCAAGACAGAAATTATATAATTATATTTAAGTATATTCTATTACGATATTCTTAACTAACGCTAGTACTTATAAACATAGAGATTTTCTGTTGGATACAATTACGGACATGAATAATGTATGATGTTTTTTAGCCTCAAAAATCTAAAACTTGGCCTTTTTGTGTAACTGTCATTAAATATTTAAAAAGTACAAACGAAGGCAGAAATCCTTGTTCGTGTTCTAAAAAACAAAACTTAAAATAGAATCTTTCACAAAAACCGTTAAGTAGCCTTTTATGTGAAATCATTCTAATTTTAAAAAAGGTCGGTGAGCTTTATTTAATAAGTGTCTAATCCTAAAAAATCTTACAAATCAATGAACGCGTCCATCGAAGCAAAAATACGTTCGAAATTCAAATGAACAGTTTGAAAATCAAAGGGCGGCGGGTATCTTGTCGCTTGAATATTTGATCATCCATTACAGTTCGTCCGTTAAAATCCTTCCATTTAAAATCTATCGGACCGTTCTGACATTGGTACACGTATAAGATAAATCATTCGGGCGACGGATTTAATTGGAGTAAATGTGAATGGTACTTACAGGACTTTGTCAGAAAGGACGAGGATTTCTGAAGTTATAAACAAAATTTTAAATTCATTGTTAGGAAACTCTTGAAAAATACTTTCTGTTATGACTGCTACCAAAAATATGATTGAAGTAAACGGCTAGATTAATATTACAATCATAAAATATAAGTATTCAATACATGTTGACAAGATATCGATTCAAAAATATGTTCAGGTCACGCATGATGTCGACATAAAAATGTTACCCAAGACTGAAGTTATTACAGCCACGCAAACATTTATAACACTCAAAATTCATGTCCGCAGTAATCCTTTTCCAAAAACTATAATTATAATACCCATTTATACAAACGCCAACGTACCGAAAGGCTTAGCGTGCGTTGTGTAATTTTCATCTAAATCCATCCACAGTGCTGGTGTATAAAGTAGCCAGAGTGCAATACAAAGAAATGAGAAGATTGACAGAGAGAGCACACGGCGATGCTGTGTTTGCGTTCCCGTGTTGCATCGCAGCTGGATGTTCTCCTGGTAACAATAAAACCATGTTAGACACCAAAACAATATTAAAATCGAATGTTTGACAAATATAGTGTGAAGTATAAGTATTTGTTGAAAGTTTTACTTCAAGACAACCATCTGTGATTGTAAAAGTACTGTTAACCAATCATAATTTCAAACTTCATACTTATTACATAGTAATAGGATTTAAAGATTTATAAATGGTAACTATTGTCTTGAACTTCAGTAGTTAGCTTATTTATTTAAATGCCTAAGCTGGTTGCTTAATAGACTCATTTGTAACTACTTTCAACAAAAACTTTCTATTTATTCTTTACCGTTTTTGTTGACTGACTGACTGCTAAGCGTCGGTCATGGGTTCAATCCCCACTCAGGATAAAAGTTTGTGTTTTGAGCACGACGGTTTATTCTATGTCTGGGTGTAATTTATCTATATGTTTGTATTTAGATATTATATAAATATGTTTATCAGTTGTCTGATTGCTATAATACACACTCTGCTTAGGTTAGGATCAGATGCCGTTGTGGGAGTTGTCGCAAGATAGAATTATTATTCATTATTTACCGTAATGTATCATTAATTGCATTAATTGCATAGCTTCTGTTTGATGATTCTTGAATACCTCTCTTAATATTGGTAACAATAACATTTTCAGCAATGTGCAATTCATGGAGTAAAAACTTTAGATTTATAACAGACCCTGATCCCTAAATATTTATACATGTTTTTATCTCTAATTTAAAAATTATAGAACAGATACATACAAAAAATTACAATCCCGTTACTGTTACTATTTCTTCAGTTTCAAGATTTCAAATAACATAAGTTACAAACAGTAATTTTGTTCATATGCAAATAATTTCAAATTGAGTTTAGCGAAACTATTTTTATTAAAAGTTTTGCTGTACTGTTTATTTGCACGTTGCGCCTCAGTTTCTTTGTTGTGAATAAAAGAAAAGTAAGAAACTTCTACAGTGAAATCTCTAGATTGTATTATTCTGAAATGCAGTTTATCTAGATTATTTTAAGAACTCAGCTACGCTGGAAATTTCATATTTACTTACGGAAATATCTTTTAATACGGCAAAGAAAATTAGAATACATAGCTACTCTGTAGCTAACTAAAACCATGACTGTACCAAAAATTAAAGTAAATAATGATCTGTTGTAAACTAATTGTGAATTAGTTATAGACTAGTTTACCACAAATAAAAAAAGAAAGTAAAGAATGACGATTTTACAACCAATAGATAATAAATACAGTTTATAATATACAAACAAACATTCTAAAAATTGGCAATTTAAAAAATAAACGTGAGTTTTTCTTGCCTTGCTCTTTTCTTCATATATCTACAAATCCATCGTAACTACTCACTCGTGTAATTTTCCGGTTGGTTAGTAAATAAAAAAATATAAAAAATACTAAAAATGAAACGTTCATAAACCAATTTCATCAAAGCACACAACTAACAAAACGTAACGTAACAAAAACAATGAAACTGTAAATAACATTGTAGAAACACCCAATGGAGTATAATCTCTAGCGCTGTTAAACGGCGTGCTTCTCTAAGACTCAGTACTTTACTGCAGCACACATGGGGATTCAAGTGATTAAGTGTTTGCCTTAAGGCAGCGAATAAGCTGCGTTATATCTCCTCACATCACGGCGACAAAGGATTAAAACACAGCAAAGTGCAAGTGGCAATTGCAAATTGAAATTTCTATTCTATGTTGCAGTAATATTATGAAATTTAAAAGGAAAGTAAATTCTAGAATGAATGTTAATAAACTGTATGGTTTTATAAAAAACTAAAATATAATAATAATACTATCTTCGGACAACTCACACAACGTTATCTGATCAGAGATTAAGAAGAGCTTGTAGTATGAAACCAGACAACTGATAAACATACGTATATATATTTCTAAAAAATTATACTCAGACACAGAATAAACCATTGTGCTCGTCACACAAAGTTTTATCCTGGGTGGGGATCGAACCCACGACCTCCGGCTTAGCAGTCAGGGTCACTAACCACTAGACCAACATGTCAGTCTAGACCAACAGGCTAGTCGAAAATATTAATTGAACATTTTAAAAAGTGATTTTAATCATCTTTTTTGTTTTGTTTTTATAATTAAACGTTTTTACATACTCGTATAAATATTATTTTGTAAAATTTAGATTTTTCATAATAATGTCAGTTGAAAATCTTATTGGCACTAATACTAGTGGCTGTACTGCAGACCTTAAACGCTGACTCAAGCTCGGTGGACCTAGTTTGGTTTTTTTAAACTTTTTGAATCTCTTTCTTTAATTTTTGGTAAAACTATAATCAGATTTTAATTAAACAATGTTAAGGTAATTTCTTAATGCAACAACTTACATTACCCTCATTACCCCGCATAACTCATGCGAGTGGCATATGTAAAAATAAACCTACTTAAACGTAAGATCTAATGATATCTTGGGACAACTCACACAACGTCATCTGATCCCAAACTAAGCAGAGCTTGTACTATGGCAACCAGAGAACTGATATACTAAATATATACATAGTATAGATAAATTACACTCAAGCACCGAATAACCATCGTGCTCATCACACAAAGTTTTATCCTGGGTGGGGATCGAACCCACGACCTCTTGTGTAGCAGTCGGATACACTCCTACCGCGCCACAGAGGCCTAATAATATTTATCTCTTTTCATCACATTCACAGGCGAATTTTTTGTCGTTTTTAACTTTTATTATTATTAACACCCTTACAATTAATGTAGTTTCCTTACCATTAATGACATGTACGTTAACAGACGCCGCTTCAGCCATTGTTGGCACGCAGCTGTAGTTCCCGCTGTCACCCGGTAGCAGCTTGTCTATAGTCAGTCGTGACGTCAGCTGCTCCGTCCATTCCGTCTTCAGTCTCAACCGAGGCTCGTCAACTAGATTGTCTTCTTCTAGTTCCTTATACTCTATTATGTTTGATCCTAGAAATATAATTGTCTAAATTTCTTGTATCATAACTTAATTTATTTTTAAATTCTTCATTTGATCTTTTTTTTTAAAATACATTTAACAGATTAGGGTACAAGCCCTGTATCGCGGTTACTTGACAAACATACAAGTAACAGACACAAAGTACACACAGACTCAGAACAACAATTTGATGGCTCACATCGATCAGTGTTGCTCCGTGTGGGGATCGAACCCACGACCTATTGCCCTGCAGTCCCAGGCCCTTTTATTATGCTACTGAAGTAGTACATCTTGGTTAGGTGACCTTAAGTCAGATTTCAAAACGATTGAAAAAAAATAGTTTAATCATTTAAGCAATTTGAACATTTTACTGATTTAAATTGGTATGGTAAGTTTGCAAACTTCTATAACCACAAAACGTAGCATACTTACCCTTATACCAAAATATGGTGCCTAAGTCATGCGGCCCCTGGCTCAGTATGCACGTCAGTGATAACGAGCTACCTGTCTTCACATAAAGGTCTACCGGTCCTAGTATGTGGGCTTTCGCTTCTGTTGACAAAGAAAAAAAAGTATGTTAAAAGTTGAAAAAAATCAAAAGTTCAAACAATAATGCATTTTCAAAAAATCTCTTATTTTTATGTGTTTATTATATAGCGTAGTCTCGTTCATTGTCTCGTTTCAAATTGAAAATACTATTTTAGTATCGCCTATTTCAGGTTAAAATAATTCAGAAACCAAATCTTTGGGCCGCACATTATCTGGATCACAACAATATTTAAAATTCAAATTACTGATATCGCTGCCTTCTTGATACAAAAAATATGAATACCAAATTTTAGCTTAACTATACTCTCAAACTTAATAACACAAGTGTTCCACATAACAATAATAATTCTATGAATATATAAGTGTTGTGTGCAAGAGAAAAAAAAACTAATTTTCTGTTTTATCGTCCTAATTCCGCAAGAGATGTTGTCTGTTAAGATATTAAAAAGAGAAGAGCCTATCAAGTATATTCAAACCGTGATACAGCACGTATACAGTAGAAAGAAAACGCCTCTTAAGGCGATGAAGAAAAAATTAGGCCAAGATTAAATCTGGCGAAGGTTGCGTTGAGGCCTTCAATTCACGTTATCGGGGATTTGAAAAGTTCAAGAGGGTTCATGTAAGGAGTTTCTGTAAAGTCACGGCTAATAAGCAAGGATGAAGAAAATTGGAAGTTGCTATTTACAAATTATTGGAATGAATAAAATATACCAACGTGAAAAATTTAGTCTTGTGACCACAAAAGTGTCAGTTATTCTTTCGTAAAATAGTGATATTACGCATTACTGTGTTTCGGTTGAAGGGCACTGTAGCCAGTGTAACTACTGGGCAAATTAGATTTATGATCTAATTTCTTCAATGAGGAGCGCGGTACGATGATGTTCAGATCTTTGCCAAACAAGGATTTTGGTATCTCTAATACTTATGGGCTAGCGTGACGCTTACCATCAGGCGCACGACCTGCTCGTTTCATCATTTAAAAAAATAGTTAAAACTGGGAAATTTGTTGTTGTGCTTGGTCTTTAAAAAGTCGTTAAAAGAAAAAGTTGGGCAAACCCTATTAAAACATTACTTAGCTCTTGTAGTCGGAAACTACAGCGGCAACATTACTATTAAGCAAAGCACTTTCTGGGGAAGTTAGACTTGTCGACCCCAATTAAGTTACTAATAAAATGGAGAATCTACACGAAAACACAAATAGTTTTTTTAAATTTACTTGAAATATATTTTGTTAAGTCTATGTTAAGATATTATGTTAACTTTATGGCTGACGTGATATTATAGATAGACGTAATTGAATTGTAGGGCAATTACCATAATTTTGTATATAAATAGGCTTTTCCATGATCTTGAAATGAATCAAATCCATGAATTTGGTTTATAAGCAGTTAATAAAACTATGTAATTTGTGTACCATTTCACAAGATAAGCATTGATTAATCCTAATTCCATAACTTGACTAAAACAGAATGTGGCCAAAAATAGAACAAGACCAAAGCCGAATATGACACCCACCAACCTTACAGCAGGTTTGTATTTCATAGATAACCAAAGTGAAATTAATATAGGCAGTAAGTACTTGTCTATAAACAACCGTAGTGAAATAATACGCGCAAACTAAAAGGTTTTTTATTAACTAAATGTAGTATTAGTATTTTAAAAGTGTAAAAATCAGAATAAAGTTACAAAGCAACAAAAGATTGACTAGCTAATTTAAAACCAAGAGTTGTACCACAAAATATCTTGGCATTTGACCCATTTACTTCGTAAATATTAAGTTTGGTAGTATGTTTTGCTGTGTCATTAAACTGGCTTAAGGAAGGCAAGTGGCAATACAAGTAAGCATTAAGTGCTCAGGAAGCTTGGAAAATTGCAATGTCAAGTGATGCCAGTTTTAGCCTTTGTATTGTAGTTGCAAAGTTTGCGGCAAAAGTTAGGCTATGCCTTTAATGAACGCTCCCATTTCGTTAACTTTATACTTTATTGAAATTATTTATTGAAGAGGCTTGGCTTGAACTAGTTTTGGTTTTGGAATCTGGTTAATGTTAGTTTTAGTTTTATCGAGTTACATTAAAAGCTCATTACAAAGTTCATTGTTGGGTGTCTTCCAAGGTTTATTCTGATATTATCACTAAAATTTTCAATAGAATTTTGGTATACGCCAAACTTGATATTAAAGATCAAAATGTTTTTTAAATAGTTCTAAAGTTAATGCCTGGGATATCGTTCTGCATTTGTTGTTAACAAAATGATGTCCCTTATGTGTCGTAGAAACTAAAGCCATTTAGATGAACTTTGGAGAAAATTTTCGGAAAGGACATTAGGTTAGGCGGTATTCTCTACCTAAAGAAAACACATTTAAAGTAAAGAAGAATGTATTCCCATCTAGAGTTGTGCCAGAACTATTGTTTCAAAATAAAAACAGCTCTAACGGTCTGCAATGCGGATGATAAAATTAGACTTTTGCTAGAACAAAGAAAGGAGCTAATGATAATATTGGCTTGTGTTTTTATTAAACCAAGGTTTCAATCAACTGCAGTTATTTGTTTAGCCAGGTAATAGATTCATCTTATATTATTTCATGAGATAATATGAAATGGTTTATTTTGCTAACACTGTTTATGTATGCTTGATTCTTGTAGTATAAAGGTGTTATTTTTTTCCTATTTTAAAGGACTGTATTGTTCCTACTTCCATCTAATATTGTTATTAACTTTTCTATTAATTTGTTTAGTTTCCGTTGGCAAAATAATATATGTTATGTTACTTAAGTAACAGTAACCCTATAATTGTAACATTATAGCTCTGAAAATAGATTTCATCAAAACTTTCCTACAACCCAGCATATTCACCCAACTTAGCCAATTATCAACATTTTCCTGGTCGTCACGTACGTTCTCAGATAGATCAGAAATTAAAGTAACTGCCCTATAATTGGACTTACCGACTACATTCAGTTGGAAAGCCAGTGACATCTTCGGTTCTGTATTGACTTGGCATTCGTAGATTCCGGCGTCTCTTTGCTGTGGAAATTTTATCTGCAGCGTCCAATTTTCGGATTTTTCTGGTCTAATCACCTGTTAAAACAAATTTAATTAATTTATTTCGTATTGGCAGTCTCTAATGATAAGTCGGAAAACAACGTTTTATTAATAATGTAATTTGTCATTGTTCAGTATATGTTGATTTGGTTTCTCGCTAAGCAATTAATTTTAATCAAAATCATACGAGTTACAAATATATTTTTGTTTCATTTTAAATTTTTAGCGTAAATTACGAGTGGGCCGATACAAGGTGATTGATTGATTGAATTTCTCAAACTTCAGGTTTCATTGTTTAAAATTTAAGAATCTATTCGTAGCTTGTATTGAATTGATTGCAGAAATATATTACTTCAAGCAAAGATGGCAACATCAGAGGAGTAATATAACATTTGTATGTAATCAGCTTTAAACCATGCACGAGTTGCTTTACAGATTAAATTGCGTTTTGACGTTATGCAAACAACTTGTCTCAGGGGTAAAGCCTGCATAGATGTGAGTCTTGCTTTCAGCATCGATCGGTATCAATAGCAATTAACTTAAACTCAGGGTACAAACGCAGCGTGATGTGATTAGCTAGAACACTGTGCATATATATGATATCGGTTTTAAGTAAACATGACTGACACTTTTATTAATAGCAGCTAGCTACCTATAGACTGACATGGAAAAAAACTATACCTTTAGGTTTTTTGTTAACTATATAATAAGGCCATAAACGTCAAAGTGTCAATATAATACAAAATCCATTCTATCAATCATCTTATCAATTTAATGTTACTAATATACTTTTTCTTTATTGTAAATAGTCATTTAAACTGTGATTATAACATGAATGTTGGAAGTTATTGATGATTTTTTTATTCTTATTCAAAGGTTTAAAAAAATACTACGGATTGAACGTTACTTCACCTAACAGATCTATCAATATACGCAGTTACGATTACAGGGTTTTTGTTTGAAAGGGATATCCTGTCCTATTTACACAAAAAACTTTCCGACCCTATGGGTATAACTTTTCTCAGCCCAACGTAATTAGTTCACATTATTGCCGCATGACCTTTTCTTGTTACGGAATTCCTTTTTACGACAGTCATGGGAAGTGACGAAAACCGGACCACAATAAAAAAAATAGATAAGGTTTATTTCTGTCTTCAACGAGACAAGTTTTAATTATAATAAATCTTGCATAGGATCTCGGAGAAAAGTTTTCTTTAGTCAGTCAGTGTCGTGTTTTTGGAAATGAACGTCGAGTGAAACTCCGTGCTAATAAAGATGCTCAAGTTTAACTGGAAACTTTTTCAAAGAATCTTTTACTTTATTTTTATTACATTTGCCCAATGCAAAAATATTCAAACAAATATTGGTTTCTTTTTAAGCGTCTGCCTTTAAAACGGGGTGTAATATTAGCAGATTATGTGAGTTTCTTTATTTCACCATGGACTTCATTAATAATAACATTAAAATCGTTAAATGACCTTATGTAACATTTTAGACTCATATATTTTTTCTTATAGACGCAATTGGTGACAAACGCAACTAAAGGCACACTCGATTTATTTATTTTTTCCGGTCGCTTCCACATACTATCAGTATATATACCATAATGAGACGATTTCAAGTATGTATATATGTTTAAGACTTCCACCCCGTGACAGTTTTTATCAAAAAAAACAACTCCCTCAGTAGGATACAAACCCTGTGTCACGGGGGACTTTACAAACATACAAGTCACGGATACAAAGTACATCCAGACCTGGAACAACAATTTGTGGATCACACAGAGTGGTGTACCGTGTGGGAATCGAAACCACGACCTCTTGCGTAGCAGCCGTATACTAATAATACACTCCCACCGCGCCACAGAGGCAGCAATGTAATAAGTCTACGAATTGGAATCAATAAATTTCTTAACCACTACTTACCTACTACCCACTGCTTCTCATAATACAAGAAATGTTAGATTCCAATTTCAATATAAATTTACAGCCTTCTTCTGGACTTACTTATTACTTTAATTAACCATTTCACTTGATGAATTCGTTGGGTGATAAATTAGGAAGTTCAGATTACAGCTACCCGTTTAGAGTCACTTGATCCAGAATTAGTTATAAATTGTACGAAACTTGGCATTTTGCCAGCTATAAATACTTCGCTATTAGCTTTATTATAAAATCAATGTTTACCTGAAATCTCTGGTCCGATGTGTAAGTCAGTATCCCTGCTGTTAATATGTGTAGATCTCGTTTTCTTATCCAAGATACCTGGAACAAAGACAAAGGCATATTCATAATATATCCCAATAAGTTATAAGGGCCTGCGCTGCTGGTGCATATATTTTAAACGGCGCGAATATGTTAATCTAGTTGCAGATTACATATTTGAGACGATTGGGGTCGAGACGCTGGGACCGTGGGGCCTAAGTATCTGACTTCTTTTTAAGGACATATCCAAGCGGCTTATCAGTTCAGAGGGCTGGATTTTTCTTTGCACAAGAATAAGCATTGCCATCCAACGTGGCAATGCTGCCAGCTTGTTGGGTAAAATATATTAGTAGTTTTTAGATCATTTATTTTTATGTAATTATTTTGTAAATAGGTAGTCAGCAAAAATTAGGTACATAATTGTAAATACGGGAAAGAACCAAGATAATACGAGAGCTTCCCCCATGCAATCGAACTTTCCTGTGTCAATGAATAAAAGAAAATACCCGTTGACCTATCGCGAATTATAATTATTGAGATTATAGCCCTTTTTGACTGAGATAAATAAAAATACAAACAATTACCCTTTCATCAGGATTCTGAATCGCTATATTCTATTATGTAATAGTTTTGGTAACAATACTTGTTTTTACTACTAATACTTGCTAATTACTTGCTAGGGTAGTCGATAACAGATCTTTTGCCAAGTTACTTAATATTTTCTCTCTCTCACATCTCTTCTGTTAAAAGCGGTAAGGCTTTTGCGTTTGTTTTCATGGCCCCTTCGAAATGGAAGTTGAAATTCTAAGGAATGTTTACAGAAATTCGGTAAGATGGTTTTAGAATTCATTTACTTGCTAATGCTCTTCGAGTATGCTTATGACGTTAAAAGATGTTTTGGATCGTATACAGAGATCTGAGTTGAACTCTGCGGTAAAATATACAGAAGGGTAAAAACAGAATTGCTTCAACGCACTGTTAATATTCATGTATATATATAAAAGCTGTATTGGCTGAATAATATTTCAATTTTCTAAGTGGATGACTCGCTTCTTGTGGGTTTCAATGCCAGATTCACTAAATTACATTACGATGACTAGGAATCAAATCAAAACCCTAACTGGGTACCGCAAACTCAAAAAACACATGGACAAAATGGGCCTAAACGATTCCAATGCTTACAGGTTTTGCCGCAAGAGTGAGAAAATAGCCATTTACTCCCTCTGCAGGTCCATCCATAACACCAGATGCTAGCACTTTGAAACGTACTTAACCACCCCAGAAGACATTAAGTCATCTCCACCAAGGCGCATAGTTGACTTCATGGTCAGACTAAACCTTGGTGATATCTATATATACTTTAAGGTCGCAGCATCTTCCAGGCAAATCATTAAAAATTTTCAAACAAAGGCAAATCTCTTAGTGTCTTAAAGAGAACCTTAAGCACTTATAGGTTTTTTTTAATCACACAATGTGGTGTTTCGTGTGGGAATCGAACCCACGACCTCTTGTGTAGCAGTCGGACACACTCCCACCGCGCCACAGAGGCAGTCAATCTATATATTTACGTAACCGTAACCATTTTGCGATGATAGCAGGCGGCTATCAAATGAGACTATAAGAAAGAGGGGAGATGAAAAGAGACTAAACCATTTTATTCTAGGTATCATTTTTACCTTCAACAATTTTGGTACATTCTTTGCATAATTGAGTAGTCTTAGTTGTCTAACTAGATAGATAGTAGGGTACTGGTGTAGGTGACAAAAAATAGGTGAAGATAGGGAGGCAAATAGGTGTAGCGGCATAGTAAGTAGTTACCGTGTTAGTCTTTAAATACTAGGGTTATCAGTTTAAAAAAGGCACTTTTATTACGACCTACTAATATTATAAAAAACATTTTACAAAAAAAATAAAATTTAGTTACCTAACCTACCGAAGTCGGTTTTAATTTTTTGGTACAATAACTTTTATTTCTCACTTTTTAGTGTATTGGTTTGTAGTTGATAGAAACTACAATAGCGTAATCCAAACTGCTCCTTTTTTTTACAAAATGTTGCAATTTGCGATACAAGGCCGTTGATTTTTAAGCAGTAGTAGACTCAGTTCCATTGAATGATTTGATAGAGGTAAATTATCATGTATCGAACACGGTACTCCGATCGCAACCCGCAGTATTTATTATTGAATAATTCCACTGGTGATCTGTGGTCATCAGTTATATTTCAGTCAACGGCGCTTTTTAAGAGTAGATGCACGAATTACAACAAAATATACCCAAATTACTATTGGTGTGCTTTTAATATTTAAAGGTTTCCCTCATTTTCTCCACACTTATTTATTAAATTTAAACTTTGATGACCATGGGACCAATCTGTAAGTATACCCTTTCAAACACATAAAGATTTTTTTTAAATCGGTCCTACCGTCTGCGAGACATCTGCGAACAAATATTTAAAAAAAAACAGTCGAATTGAGAACCTCATCTGACCCTTGCAACTTCGTCTGCGTCCCCCCGTTTTCCCCCCGCTTTTGCAATATTTTTCATTGATGCTCAGCTTCTATTGGTCATAGCGTGATGTTATATAGCTTTCTTATAATGAAATAAATTTAAATAAAAAAAAAATCTCGTAGATAAATGGGCTATCCAATACTAAAAGAATTTTACAATACGAACCAATAGTTCTTCAAATTATTGCGTGCAACCAAACAAACTCTTCATCTTTATAATATTAGTATACATGTTTAAGAAGGTAAATTGATACGTTGATGATACGTTCACCCAAAAACTATGAAACCAATCTAACACTGGCTAAATTTGATATCAAAAATATTCAGGTAGGTACTCTATGTTTAGAAGAATCTAAATACATTAATTGCATTTTTGAAAGATTTAAGGATCCGTCCAATTCCGTATCTTCCTGGATCAGGTCTTCAATTCCTTCTATCTTTTAATAATGTTATGATTGTATTCATAAATTAATTGGCAAGAAAAATGCCTATTAGAGATTTCGATTGAATAAATTCAATATTCTTTACAGAAAGTGATTTGTCCAATTGAATTTGCGTGTGTGTTGTTGGTGTTGAATTTGCGTGATGAGTTGCTGCAGCTATTGAGCAATGATAAAATATAATGCACGCATTGTTTCAGATAACAACCTCATTTCACCCATAAATTTCAATAACACCATCATTTATTTGGAACGTTAAACACTCACAGTATTTCCATTTAAGATTGGCGTGCTAAAATAGCTAATGATCAATACTGGCCGCATTGTCCGACAGAGTATTGTATAGAACTGGAACAGCCTATATCGAGAGCCGCTTATGAAAGCGGTTTATTTTTGTATCGGAAACTGAGTCGAAGTAGGCTTAAGCCTACGAGTCATGATTGAAGATGAAGAAATCTTTGAAAAAGGTGTGTTTGTGATTTGTAACCGTTTTTGATTTTTAGTTACACTGAAAATCAAAAACGGCTACACAATATATATTTTTTTGTCATTTTATATTAATACTAGCTGACCCGCGCAACTTCGTTGTTGCTCAACATTTTTCATTGTTGCTCGGCTGCTTTTATTTATAGCGTGATGTTATATAGCCTATAGCCTTCCACGAAGAGTTTGTTTGTTTGAACGCGGTAATCTCAGGAACCACTGGTCCGAATTGAAAAATTATTTCACTGTTGGATAGCCCATTTATCGAGGAAGGCTATAGGTTATATAACATCACGCTATGACTAATAGGAGCGGAGCAGCAATGAGAAATGTTGCAAAAACGAGAAAAATATACGCAGACGAAGTTGCTCGGGACAGCTAGTTATTAATATGGATAGGAGTAAAACATACAAAAAAACTAAAAAGAACTACTGAAAAAATGGGTATTTTTTTGTAAGGATTGTCACTTTAAATTTTGTATGTTGTGTGGTAGATAGGTATAAAGTTCACAGGTATTTTTTTTTTATAAATAAATTAAAATGATTTTCATAAAATAAATAAGTATTCAAAGAGCATAATTATTGGTTTTTACATACATACATGAGACAACTCACACAACGACATTTCATCCCAAACTAAACAAAACCTGTATTATGGCAGCGCACCGGTGGCGCATTGGGAGTGTTTACGACTGCTGCGCGTCGTCGATTCTATTTCCACACGGGACCCCACTTTGTGTGATCCACAAATTGTTGAAAAACTCGAAAAACGCGAAGACTTGACGAATTCCAACCACCGGAACAGGCTGGATTTCGGAGCGGATATGGCACCATAGACCACATCCACACAGTGCGGCAGATTATACAAAAGACCCAAGAGTATAATCAGCCCCTGTGTCTAGCATTCGTGGACTATGAGAAGGCCATTGACTGGATTGAAATCTGCTCCGTTCTGGAGTCTCTGCAGCGATGCCAAGTAGATTGGCGATATATCCAAGTGATGAGATGTCTCTACGAAGCCGCCACCATGTCCGTCCAAGTACAGAATCAGCAAACAAAACCTATACCATTGCATCGAGGAGTGAGGCAAGGGGACGTTATTTCCCCGAAACTGTTCACAAATGCAATGGAGGATATGTTCAAGACGCTGCACTGGAAAGGGCGGGGCATCAACGTCAATGGTGAATACATCACTCACTTGCGATTTGCAGATGACATTGTCATCATGGCGGAAACGCTGCAGGACCTGCAACGGATGCTGAACGACCTGGCTGACTCCTCTGTACGCATCGGCCTACGGATGAACTTGGATAAAACCAAGGTCATATTCAATGAACATGTACTACCGGAACCGACAGCGGTGCACGGCGCCGTTCTCGAAGTTGTTCAAAAATATGTGTACCTCGGGCAGTCATTGCAGTTAGGTAGAAACAACTTCGAGGACGAGGTGAACAGGAGAATTCGGTTGGGTTGGGCAGCGTTTGGTAAGCTACGTCAAGTCTTCTCATCGTCGATCCCACAATGTCTAAAGACTAAAGTCTTTAATCAGTACGTCCTACCCGTCATGACATACGGAGCCGAAACGTGGACACTGACGGTACGGCTGGTCCACAAGTTCAAAGTCGCTCAGCGGGCTATGGAAAGGGCTATGCTCGGAGTTTCTCTTAGGGACAAAATCAGAAATGAGGTGATCCGGCAGAGAACCAAAGTTATCGACATAGCCCACCGGATTAGCAAGTTGAAGTGGCAGTGGGCTGGCCATATTAGCCGAAGAACCGACAACCGTTGGGGTAAACGAGTTCTTGAGTGGAGACCGCGGCTTGGCAAACGTAGTGTAGGACGCCCTCAGGCCAGGTGAAGTGATGATATACGCAAAACGGCTGGCAGGAGCTGGATGCGAGAAACCGAAGATCGAACAAAGTGGCGTGCAATTGGAGAGGCCTATGTCCAGCAGTGGACTGCGATAGGCTGATGATGATGATGACAAATTGTTGTTCCGAGTCTGGATGTACTTTGTGTCCGAGACTTGTATGTTTGTGAAGTCCCCCGAGACACAGGCTTTACCCTACTACGGGTGTGTGATGTGAACATTTTTAATATAAAATGGAAAATATATTATTTATGTTGTGATTATGGGGAAAGGAAGCTTATAACAGACGGCCTTTACGTATGGACGCACTGTTCCGTTTGATGTGACCCTTCAAATATAACCAAAAAAAAAACATGAACATAAAATTATAATTCTTTTTATAACTAATAATAACGCTAAAATGCACGTAGTTTTTCGGAAAAAAGAGTGTTTTATTTATGAACAATGTTTACATTTTTAATGGAGAGCTGATATAACAAATATTATTTTTATATCTACCAAAAATAAATTATTCAGTTAAATCTCTACTCGCTTTATTTCAGTGAAGTGTTTATGTGGAGTTCGAAATTGTAATTTTTTAAACTAAAACTTTCTAGCCATACCGGCAAATTGAAGGTATTTTTTTAACATATTTGTGTACGAACTTAAAAAACATATTTTCTTGTCTGCTAATTAACACAGAGCACTGAAGATTTATTAGATATATTTCGGGACTTAATCGCGTGAATTATTTAAAGGTTCGAACGTTTATTTACCCGACGTTTCGATCGAATTGCACCGATCGTGGTCACGGGTCGACTGATGGCAGCTTAGCGATGCCTGATGAAATATATCTAATATGTATAAAAATCGCGAAAGTTTAAAAACAATATATATTTTTTTTTATTGCCTATGGTTGGCAGACGAGCTAGCGGCCCACCTGATAGCGGTAACCGCCGCTCATGGACTACTGGAATGTCAGGGACACACCCAAGCCGCTGCCCACCGTGAAGTGAAAACTCTCTTTAAACCTCGTTTGAAGAAAGACACGTCGTAGCGCTCGGGAAACACCGCAGCAGGTAGTTCATTCCAGAGTCTACACGTTCGTGGAAGAAAAGTACGCCGGTATCGATCCGTACAGGACCGTATTGTTTCCAGGTGGAATGGATGAACCCTACTACGAAGTTTGTTTGTGTGTTTGTCCTCTATGCATGACTGACTTCATTTTAATTTACACAGATGGACATGCTTGTATATTTGTTTTAATGTTATGACCAAATCCTGAAACTATAGTATAGTTGTTAACCTTACCTTACCGTGAAAACTTAAAATATAATTAGTTACCCTTTTTGCCTTTAGCAATATTTTAAAAATTAAGCTCATTATTTTTAATATTAAGCCTTTTTAAGTTTAAATCATTTGAAAAAACATTGCAGAAATGTTACATTTTACAAGACCTTTTATCAAGACAGTATCTAATTAGCCTAAAAACATAATCTTTTTTGTTTCTAAAAATGCGTTATACCTATACTGAAAACGAGAAGAATATACGGTTATAACTTTTAAACTTACGCGTTGCATTATAAATACAATTTGACACGGGAATAAACGCGTTTAAACTAGGTAAAGTATTTACCTAGTTTAAACGTTTCGACCGGGTTACACCGACCGTGGTCACAAGCTGACTCACTTGTGATCACGGTCGGTGTAACCCGGTCGAAACTTCAAGCATAAGGTTTCCCGATCCAAATTGTATCTATACTAATATTATAAAGCGGAAGAGTTTGTTTGTTTGATTGTTTGTTTGTTTGTTTGTTTAAACGCGCTAATCTCAGGATCTACTGGTCCGATTTGAAAAATTCTTTTTTTGTTGGATAGCCCATTTATCGAGGAAGGCTATAGGCTATATAACATCGCGCTACGACTAATAGGAGCGGAGAAGCGACGAGAAATGTTTTAAAAACGGGGAGAAATTACGCATACGAAGTTGCGCGGGACAGCTAGTTTAGAATATACGGTATTTGTCACTATTATCATAAAAATAAAACAAATAAAAACTACTTACTGCTTTATCTCCGAGTTGTTCAACCCTACAATGCAGGAAGGCGGTCTGCCCGACCACTGTGGTCACGTTCCGAGGCACGTTGTACTCGAAGTACGGGAATGATCCCACGCTGTCCTCGCCGTAGTGTGCTGTTCCTGTGGGCAAAATTATATTAAGTTTGTGTTTTAAGACTTCTTCACATCATAGACAATTTATAGATGACTAGCTAGGGTTTGGTTAAGGGGTTAGTTTAAATGGAGTTATTAAGCGTGCGAATAAATAATATGTGGATAACTGCTATTTAGTTACTTTAATACTAACTGCCTCTGTGGTGCGGTGGGAGTGTATCCGACTGCTACGGAAGAGGTCATGGGTTCAATTCCCACATTGGAAACCACTTTGTGTGATCCACAAGTTGTTGTTCCGAGTCCGGGAGTACTTTGTGCCCGTGACTTGTATGTTTGTAAAGTCCCCCGCGACACAGGGCTTGTATCATACTGCGAGAGTCGGCTTTTAAAGAAAAAAAAAACTGAGTGGCGTTAAATTATTGTATTAAAAATTTGTAAAATGGGCTACTAGAAGTGAGAAACAGTTAATCTTAGATAGCAACTAAAATTCCAAGTGACCGAATTAAATATTAAATTGGGCGAAAAAAATACTGAGTGGGCGAAAAAATACGGATTGAAAGATTGTGAACCGTAATATGCTGCTTAGAATTTAGTGAACTAAATCGATTCGGTTAGGTTAGGTTAGAACTGTGAAGCGAGCGTGCCACGGCAGCGGCCGGCGAGTGCCAGAAACATAATCACTACCGAAAAATAATGCGTTAAATTGTAAGTATTTTTTATTCTGGTGGCATCACTGGCGCATCCTCATTCCCGGGTTCGTCAAATCCTTCAACAACTATCTCAAAAAAGATAACTAGCAATGCGGGATAGAGTCCCACATTACTAGCAATCTTGTTAACTCTCCAGCTAAGCTCAAAGGGTTGTGTTAAGAGTGGTTTCACGTCAATAATATAATGGGTAAGATTCGAACCCGCGACCTCACGATTGCGAGACCGATGCCTTAGCCATTAGGCTACCGCTTCGGAACTGAGACGAATCTAACGTTATTCTTAAGCTGAAACCTACCAAGTCATTTAGGCTCTAGAGCGTGCCAAATATATGTACATACCTTCTTGCGCACTCGGGTAAAAAAAAACAGATAACAGGAAACTAAAACCAATTGCAGGAATAATTTTGCACTAGCATAGTTGTTCGTATTCCTCCTTGACAAACGTCTTAGGATATTATCAAAAACCCTGTTTACTGCCACATAATATATAGATCACACTTGCAAATGACACGTAGATCACTTGATACTAATAATACTCCAAAAAAAACTGTGGCACTCGAGGACTGCCGCGGTAAAGCTAAAAAAACAACAAAAATAAATATTTTTTAATTATATATATATATATATATATATATATATATATATATTTAAGAACAAAAAAATATTTAAGTAAAATAATAAAAAAAAACTAAAAAGTATCACCGCTGTGCCGGTCGGAGTGGGGGGTGTTAGGTCATTTTCGTTACGGAATTTCTAGATTCTGAGCTGAGAGAGCTGTTTAGAAGCTATGTAATAGCTTAAAAACAGCTCTCTCTACATTTAAATAACTTTTCTTCAGAATGTAACACAATAACGTTCATATTTATCGAACAAGCAAAGGGGCCGTAACCTGATAATCTTGCTGTTTTGTTGTGGAAATAAATTATAATTATGTGAACGATGTCTTTGACATTATACTCGTATGTGTGTTAGACATACGTCGTATGTAAGAGATATGGGGTGCTGTGTTTTATTGCCCAAATTAAGCAGTCTGACTTGAGAATAATATTGCTCATAGCAGTGAAATAACTTAATTTAGTGTTACTGCATATTAGGTAGCAAATAAATGTTTGGATTTGGTTGGAGCACTCGCTGACATAGTATACAAATAGTAGGTACACATATATTTTTGTTTGTATCCATATTAATATTAAAAAGCTGAAGTTTGTTTGTTTATTTGTTTGAACGCAATAATCTCAAGAACTGTTGGTCAATATTGAAAAAACATTTAACTGTTAGATAGCCCGTTTATTGAGGAATGTAATAGGCTATATAACATTACGCTACGACCAATAGGAGTGGAGCAACATGTTGCTAAACGGGAAAAATTTACGCAGAAAAAGTTCCGCAGGTCAGCTAGTCTTTTTAAATGCCAAATACATGAGGTATTTGGCATTCAAAAAGAGTGGTTATGAGTTTTTATTACCAAGAGTTTTTTTCCCTAGCTTTATCTAATGTGAATTTGGCATTCAATGTAGAATCATTCTTTTCCAATCATTGTTAGATATTCTTAAGAGGTTGTATTTTGTAATCTATGTGAATAAAGTAAATAATAAGTAATACTTTGACTTAACTGAAACTTTTTATTGTAAAAACAATAGATTAAAAGTAGGTGTTGTGTTTTTTGACTTAGCCAACATACAAACCAAGTTAATAAATTACAACAATATTTAAAATCTATGGATCACAGAAATTAAACCTATATCACGAGTAGAAATCATACCAGCAACACTTAGGATAAAAGAAGAATGCTTAACTAGCTCAAGTGTAGCTTACCTAAATCTTGCCAAAACATACTTAAAAAATTATATGCCGCTAGTAAAAAATATTGGTCTAACGCAAGTTTAGCATAATTAAATATTATAGCGTCTATTATGCCTTGTCCAGCATATAGTCAAGTTATGGCAACTACCCCCAGGATCTATAAGGTTTTGCTGGGGGAGACCAGTGCCCAGCTGTGGGACATAATACTCCTACTAGCGCATTTTAAACATCTCAGCGTGTTAAACTCGCAGTCATCGTTTATAACGTTTCATTATGGTAAAGTTATTCTCATTTTTAAAATTCTTTCAACATTTCATCGTCACCTCAGTAGAATGATAAAGAAACGTAACGAAAAAGTGTTCTCATCTTCTCAAAGTGAATACCTTGTCGTAAACAAAGTGTAACATATTAAGTCCCTAGATACGTTTACAGCGGGCAAAGAAAATGAACGCTTACTCAAACTTAAAGTTTTTAGTGAAGACCGCAAGTCTTCCTAATAATAAATGAGGACCCAGTGGCTAAACGGAGACCTTTCACGTAAAACGTATTACGAACATGTAGCTCGAGAAAAACATTTTAACTTCAAACGTAAGCTATTTGAAGTTTAATTTACTTTTTGCTGTAGAAGCAGGATGTTTTGCAATTAAACGTACTAGTTAAGTTTAAATTTGTGTAAACGAGTAGGTAACTGTCGTGTGTGATGAGATCACTCTGGATGCAAAGTACAGGACTGTGAGAATTGGCGCCTTAAAAAAGAAGTTTATAATGAGCAGGGGGTTTCTATAGGCTGAAATAATGTTGATGATGAAAAATGCCGAAAAACATAAGATCAATGATAGTCGGATAGGCACTAGATCATTAATTAATATACATATTTTAAATAATTAAATTAATATTTTACGACCGTTTAATACAGTCCAGATAACTGCGGGCTTCAGTTTTACCGCCATCACATCGCGTAAGGGCTGTAATACCTCCGTCGCTATGACGGCAATATGACATTTAGCAAAATTTTAAGCAAGCATTGCTCTTTCAAGTATACTTACACTACGGTTAATATTTTTAGGATTCCGTACCTCAAAAGGATAAAGAACGGAACCCTTACAAGATCACTCGAGTTTCTGTCTGTCTATTTGTCACGGACAATTTGCACCGAATCTACTAGATCGATTAAGTTCAAATTTGGTACACATATGTGTTTCTGACCCAAACACGGACGCATAACGTAAATAGAAGAATTTGGAACTTAAGATTCATTTTGGGAGCGCAATTAAAAATAAAAGTTTCGCAAACTGTATTGTGTAACACTGAGCTGAACCAGTCTACCTGAGACCACGGTCGTTGCAATATGATCGAAACGTCGGGCAATAAAACAAAGGTGTTTAGCTAAAATAAAATATTTACGCGATTATGACCCTTATGAAATTTTAATATCGTTGTTTTTAACGTTATTCAAGAAAAACCATGTCAATAGACCACCCCCCCCCCTTATCTCCTCTCAACAAAAAAAAAGATAGTTCTTAACTTAAAGATTACAGGAAATAAGGACTTATAGATGATAGAAAGTCTGAATTTTGAACATGGAGGTTAGTTTTGGGAGGTCAGGTAAGAAAAAAAAATCGTTAACAGTATCGTGTTACATATCAAATGATAGGGTTTATTTTAAAGAAGTCTAATATATTTTTGGAACGAAGTTCCTTATCGCGTGTTGCGGAACGACGTGTTGCGACGGAAAAAAATAAGACCAAAAGTTGTAACGACACTTTTTGCTAATGAACTAAATAATTAGTTCAAAGTTATACAAGAAAAACTATGAATATAGACCATTCCGCCCACCTTATCTCCGAAGCTACTAAGCCTAATATTTTGGACAAAATACAAAAGATAGGTCTTAATCTATAGACTTCAGGAAAACCTATTAGAAGTCTGACATTTGAACATGATGGCCATTTTAGGGGCAAAACAATAAATTAAAAAACCGTTATGAAAACGGTATAGTATAACATGAAAACAAATAAAAGGCTTGGTGTAATGGTCTCTAATATGTATTTTTTTAAGTAATATAAGTTTTTTTATGAAAATCGACCACTCCCCCAATGACATTACTGAACCTACAATTTTGAAAGAAAGTCTATAGTGACAATAAAGTGATAAGTCGACTGGCCTGTTGGTTTAGTGGTTAGTGACCCTTACTGCAAAGCTAGACGTTGTGGGTTCAATTACCGTCTGGGATAAGTATATTCTACAGACATACTCACAGTTTATAAACATACAATTATGCAGTTTATAAACAAACAAACATTGTAAACATCGACAATTTGAAAAGAGAGGCTGCGAGTTTTTATTGCCTTGTTCCTTTCGCTGTCTTTATCTATTGCTTGCGAACAGGCATGTAGTATTACATGTACAATCATGGCTTTTCACAAGTGTAGTATTTTGCTCCCTAAGTGTATAAAGAATTTTTATTGATTTGATATATGTATTTAGATCTAAGTTTGTTTATGAATATCAGTTGTCTGGTTGCTATAGTACCTCAGTTTGGGATCAGATGGTCTTGTGTGAGTTATCTGATATAAGTTAAATATTTCAATATTGTTTCTTTCAAAAATCCTGTTTAAAAAAAAAATTAAAATATGGTTTCGCTAATATTAGAAGAGAAATTTAGCTGGAAATCATATTCTTTTGAAATTCTAAAAATCATACATAGGTCCTATCATATGTACATGACCTATTTTTTTTTTAATAATACAAGTAGGTATGTTATTTGCCACTCAATAGTGCAATTTTAAAACTAAGTTTTTTTTAATTACTAGCAATGTGAGTTGCACATTACCGTGGCCCAAAATGCTTCATGTAACCACGCTCGGTGAGTCGCCCTTTTGTAACTTGGTTGATACAGTGCCGTGTGTAAATTGATTCCCGCGTAGATCGAACTATTTACATATAAGTTAGTACGGAACCTTCAGTGCGCGAGTCCCACTCGCACTTGGCCGGTTTTTATTGTTGTTACAAATTGACTTGACAACTTGACTGCCTCTGTGGGAGTGCTCGCGATGGGATTGTATTCGACTGCTACGCGGTCGTGGGCTCGATCCCCACCCAGGATAAAATTTTGTGTGATGAGCACGATGGTTTATTCTGTGTCTGGGTGTTATTTATATATAATATGTATGTATTTAGAAATATATAAGTGGGTTTATCAGATGTCTGATTTACATAGTATAAGCTCTGCTTAGTTTGGGATCAGATAGCGTTGTGTGAGTTGTCCCAAGGTTTTATTAATATTATATTATTGAATTCTTGTAACATAATTCTTTCACGACCATAATTATGAAACATTCCCAAATAACTACTATGTTATACGTGGTAGTGGCGTAAGTATTTTTGGTAAAAAGCTCCGTCTTTATTATACTTTACGTTTCAAATCAGAAGGCCCGCAATACACTAAGACAACAATTCTTTTTACACGTATAACATTGCTCATTATAACACTTTCTATTCATTCTGTTTGTGGCAAAAGGAATACAAAATGACACAATTAGTGTTAACAAAGGTGACGCTGATAAAGAAATTATTCACAACGGGAACATCTGAGCTGCAGATGTAATGTGGCACGGGCCTAATTTTGGGGGTCATTTAAACCCTTTTTTACCCAATCATGTTGGTTGGTATGGATGCGGCAGTTTAGGGTTTCGAAATTGTTTTAATAATCGAATGAATGTGGAAAATTTGTGTTGAATACGAAATAGGGCTTTAGAATAATAATTATCTCGAATGTTTAAAATTTCAAAGTTGTCGGGGTCAAACATTTCATTTCAAATTGTTCAGTCGACCAAAGACAATGTAATTTTAGTGATCAAAAATAATTTATCACAAAATATGATGTTTAACAGAACAAAGGTTTGTCAAAAACACTGAAGTAAATATTGCAGACTTAAAAGTCTGCAATTTAATGTAATTTTTACTTTAGTGTTTATAAGCTTTTACTTTCCACCCAACATAGTAATGAACATAAAGCCAATTCGCGGAGATATATTGCCTGACATTTACGTGGTATACCTCTGCGACTTTTTGGGACAATTTCAATCTATTTAGTATGTCACCCGAGGAGGTAATCTTGTTCTGCCACTTTGGAATACAAAGCGACAGGCTTCCTCACTATTCAAAACATGTGAGGCGACTACAGACGGACGCTCGCAGAGCATTGACAAGCGACAAGTCCCACGACTACGTATATTTAGTGTCGTGCGACTAAGTCCCGGAACATTTGTTCCAGGAATTTGTGCCTTATTAAAATCACGGCTTAAACCATACTTGGATTTGTTACATGCCGCACCCATCGTCGATACTATATCGAACATCCATGCCAACCCTTTCACAGAGCGTCATTTCATAAAATAATAATAATAATATCTTGGCACAACTCACACAACACTATCTGATCTATAGATAAATAACACCCAGACACAGAATAAACCATCGTGCTCATCACACAAAGTTTTATACTGAGTGGGGATCGAACCCACGACCTCTTGCGTAACAGTCGGATGCACTCCGACCGCGCCACAGAGGCAGTCATAAATTAATAGACTTAAGCTGCCTCTCCATCAAAGGATGTTGTAATAGCAGTATCTATCTTTGGGATTCCGTACATTTAATACATTAGCTAAAATTCGTTTTCGTGTTGGTAAAGGTTAAAGGTAAATTTTTGACGTACTCTTCGAAACAACGAATGTGTATAGGTACCCTCCTTTCATTGGCACCATCCATTAAATTCCCACTAATATAAGCTTGAGTTGTCACCGATTGGTCCAGTAGGTCAACTATGTTTACTCAGAACAATAAATCCCAATTTTCGTAGTTTTAATTATTTCCTTAATATTTTTGTTTCATTTTATTTATTTAGGTATTGCCACGGCTAATATGCATACTTGCATACATTTAAATCTTCGTTAACTAATTGTATGTGTTAATACATACAATTAGTTTACGGAGATTAATCCTTCTAGGTATTTTATTTTCGTATAAGCACAACAAGTTACCCGACTGCAAGGAAGGGTTATGTTTTTTGCTCGTCTATATTATACCTTTTAACCCCTGAACGGATTTTTACAATTTAGACATCGATAGATTCGTCTTGATCGCCAAAGTGTTCTTAAATAAATGACGTTTAAAGAAATCAACATGGCGGCTGTAAGATGTCAAAATTAGAGTTGTGAATAAAAAGTTATTTCGCATGCTACTGCAATATTATAAGCATTTCAAAAATGTAAAATACAATCATGACCGAAATCCCACAACCTATTACATAAGTATGAAATTAAAAATAAATTTAAAAACTTAAAACGAGAAATTATATTTTCTTGTTTTGAGTTTTTAAAATTATTTTATTTTAATAAATATTTTTTTTAATTAAATTTAAAAAATCAAATGCGAATGTTTTGATTTTTTTTATTTATTATATGGTGAAGGCATGTCCTGAAGAAAGGTGTTCCTACGCTTCGTCTTTCGCTTTGTGGTCGCCATACGAGAATGCTTCGGCCCCATCAGCCATTGTAGCACATCACTATTTCAAATATGACGTCATGTTCGTGACACATACTCAATCGCTTGGTTCTCATCTATTTACTCTCGTTTTATTATCCCATGTACATAAGATTAGCTTTAATGTAAATGGTATTCTATGTCGTATATTGTAGGTTTCTTATTGTGTAGCAACTTAATCAGATGGCCAACAATAGGAGATTATTACCTACTTATTGCGGTCGCGGTCTTCTATTTAATTAAAGTAATAGACTTTTCGGGTATAATTTCGAGTATTGTATTGTCACTTGAAGATATGGAAAGGTCGAAAATGTAATGAAATTTTGTACTGTAATAACTTTGGTCTGATAGCTTGTAAATAATAAGATTAATGCATGGTTAAAATATTTTCTATTTCGATTAGCCATCTATACTAATATTATGAAGCTGAAGAGTTTGTACTATGGAAACCAGACAACTGATAAACATACTTATATATTTCTAAATACATACATATTATAGACTAGCTGTGCCCGCGACCTCGTTCGCGTGGAAGTTGGGTTTATATTAAGGTAGTTTATATTACAATTAAACTTTTGTGTAAAACATATTGTAAACATGCTCCACAATGCTCTGTGGCATCTATGGATATTTGGGCCTAGCTTTAATCAGGGCCCAACATATGGCAGGGCAAGCCAAGCAAATGCCCAGTGCAGCAAAATGAAGGGCGACAAAGTTTATGGCGCCAGAAGACAAATTATTAAAATTCCCACGACCAGACCTCGACAAAAAAGTGATTTGCATCACATCAAATACTATTAATATTGAAAAATTCCCCCACCATGCGAGTACTGGGGCGGTTTCGAGTTAAATGAAGCTCGAAACCGCCCAATTACTCGTGCGAAATTTTGAGTTAAGGAGCGATTCTTACTCCGATAGGTCGAAAATTCCGATTGATTTTAAACCTCCGACTCCAACTTCGGCTCCGACACTTTTAAATCGGACCTTTTAATCGGAGGTACCTAGCCGCTCCTTCAAGATAATTTATACATTTCCTATGATCGCAGGTTATGTCCTGCCCGAGCGATCTTTTCCGAGTCTAAAGTACACCTACTTTGTGTCCGTGTTTGTACCGCGGGAATGCAATGTTTTAAAACCATTTTGCGGGGGCAAAATAGTTTTAAAACATTGCATTCCCGCGGTACTGTGATGCGTGTTTAAACAAACAACATTCAAACGTTTCTAAAAGATATACTCAGATATCTTTTTTGTGTTTAAATACTATTTCTAAACTTATTTCAATATCTTTTTTCACTCACTTTAGAAGATTAAAATATTATTTTATAATGTCTACATTGGTGAATTTAAAAATAGGTGTGTCAACCTGTCGCAAATTAAGATCATCATATATTCATATCCCTCTATGTAATAATTTCAGTTTTTGTTTTTTAATCAATTTTCCTGATTCTTTTTAATTTGTATTTAAACGCCATCTATTTTCAAAACTGGATAAGTTTATTTTTATACTTGATGATTTTATATTAAACTATCATGCATATTAAACGTAGGTAAGCAAGGTATTTAACCTTAAATTATTCACACGATCAAGACCCGTAATACATATATTTTCATAATGTGTACAAATCGCAAAAGTTTATTAACATTTGTAGGTAAGCAATTTTGGCACTCAGAAGAAATCGAATCACAGATGGCGCCACGTGTTTTATTTTGATGTAACGCGGACTTAATCTTTCATTTTTTTTAAGCAATTAACATTTATAAATTCTAGAAAATATCAAGTAATTACTGTTTATTTGTAATGTAATATTGTTTTTCATTTCTACATTTATAACATAATCACTATTCATGCACAACAATGATAAAGGTGCCTATTGGAAGTGATTATTAATATGAAAATTTGTTAAACAAAGTAAACATGTTAAAGTCGAAAATAAAAGCTTGTATAAATAAGTATACATTTAGAAAATACTTAAAAAAGAGAATTTAAATAATTTTAACACAACACAAAAAGAGACTCGCAATTAGGGAGTCGATCCTCCGACCTCGCTCGTTTAATACCGCTACTTGTGCCAATAGACCACCTCAGCTGATACGAACACGGTTAAAATAGCTGATCTTAAGAAAATTGAAAATGTTGTGTTTAGCTCCTAATAGTTTTAGCGTGAAGTTATTGTTTCCATGGGTTACAATTGTAAATAATGTCTTATTGTGGAAAAAAATGTGAAAAACCATAATGGTTCGACAAAACATACGTTGCTGCTCACTCCCCATAGACGATAGCATAATGATTTATAGTGCAAGTAATGACCATAGTATTTACAATAAAACTGCAAATTTTCATGAAGATCCGTCAAGTAGTTATTGTTTTATAACACTAAATAGCTACAGACATTATCCGTCATTGCTTAGCTCCTATGGGAAATAGCGTGATAAATTATAGCCTATATGTTAATCCAGACTACACATACAAAATTTCAACCGAATCTGTCCAAACATACAGACAGACAGACATTTCTAAAAATGTAGGAATGTGTTTAAATACTCTTTTCGAACATTTCCCAATTTTTTTTTTCATTATGTTCGGCCATGTACAGACACGTGCAATTTACAATTTTATTATATGTATAGATATAGATAGATAGCATGATTCAGTATTCACGCGCGATGGCTTATTATTGGCGTATTTCATGTATAACTTTGGTGTTTCTATACCGATTTCTATTAGTATTTTTTATGGAATAGTTAATTATGTTAACTTTTTTAATTAGGGATGACTGAAAGTGTTATAAACGTAAGAGTAGACAAATATAATCAGAAAGCTTCGAACTACTAAGCTATCGGGAGTTACACGTGATATTGTGAGTCAACCATAAAAGATAGACATATGCTGTCGTGGGATATTTTTTATATAATTTTAAGGAGAACATTTCCGTCATACATGATTTCTGTGTAGCTTTAACCATTACGGTTGCACACGCGACGAAAGCTTAAAAAATGGAGTAACTTCTCCCGTTTTCCTTCACTGCTCTGCTCCTATTGATTGCAGCGTGATGAAAAGTATACTATAACCTACTCAGGAGTATGAAAAATAATTGTACCAAGTTTCGTTAAAATCCGTCGAGTAGTTTTTGTTTCTATAACGGTTATACAGACAGACAGACAGACAGACAAAAATTTTACTGATTGCATTTTTGGCATCAGTATCGATCCCTTATCACCCCCTGATAGTTATTTTGGAAATATATTTCATGTACAGAATTGACCTCTCTACAGATTTATTATAAGTATAGATAGATAAATAACACCCAGACACAGAATAAACCATCGTGCTCATTACACAAAGTTTTATCCTGGGTGGGGATCGAACCCACGACCTCTTGCGTAGCAGTCGGATACACTCCCACCGCGCCACAGAGGCAGTCAAAATGAAAAATTCTTTCAGTGTTAGATAGCCCATTTAACTCGAGACACTTAATTTCGCATCAGTAACAATGAAGTACTTTAGGCAATTTGTTATTTCTAGTACGTTTTCGGTAAGATTTTTTAAAAGTTGTCATACGTTTACAAATTACTTAGGTAGGTATATGTAAAATTATGAGTATAATCACAGACATTCTACACAACATTCTTGCTCTGACTTATTATAAATCAGAGTGTAATATTATTTGTGATATTTTTTTAAAGTTAATCAATCAAATAAGTGTATGGTTCCGCAGCCGTTATTACGTTTGGTTTTATTGCCATTATGTTAAGAAATGCAGTTTTTCAGCTACAACTTAATGACGGTATATATGATCATGTCGAAAATAATTTTAGTTATTAATATTGATTAAGCGCTACCTTTTGTGTTTTTTTTCATATTTTTTGGCCACACGGTTCAAAATAATATACCTCCTCTCTTTACACAATTTATGCAACTTTCGGAGCGATTATTTCTTAAAATATTTACATAATTAATAAAGTTTATTAGAAACCTTATAATGTTTTTAAAATACCTGTCGAATTATGTGCCACACGTTGATGTTTGCCGAAATATGTACAGAGTATCCCCCCCCCCTAAAAATATTTATTTTTATTATTTAGATCAAACTAAGTAGCGGCTACTACAAGACACCTTTTCACCTAATTCCATCAATATTTATTGTGTAGTCTTTGAGTAAAATGCCTGTGACATACGGATGAAAATAAAAAAAATGAAAATAACAGCTTAGCGCCAAAAAGAATCTTGGATGGTCTTCCAAATCTCAACATTGCCTGTGCTGTTCTAGGATTCTTATTAATGTAACAAGCTTAGCGCGAAGCCATACACGTTCCAGCCACTTGACCCGATAGCCTTACACTAAGCCCCTTAGGCTTTAAAGGAAGTACCAATATCTAGCTAACTAAACGCATTAGAGTTAAGGATATAAATGGAAAAACATTTTTCCTTTTTGCATTTTTTAAACGGACAGTTTTTTTTTTTTGCTTAGAGTGCGTCTGCAGTCACTAAAGAAAGTGTTATAAAAAGACTGTATGTTCTTTTTTGAATTAAGAAAATGTAATTGGCGAAGATTTGATTTGAGTGCTTGATGTCGTATTTTAACTGTTTGAAGAGTTATATGCACGTGTCGTAATAAATCATTTTTTACCGACATATGATTATTTTATAACTCCATGCGTACGCCTTCATAAGACAAAAATAGGCTGTTATATAAATACTGTATATTAATTTTAGTATTGTTGAATTGTGTGTACTTTTAGTATTGTAGCTGAGCTTTGATGTATCATGCATTAAATTGTCCTGAATCAGTACTTTTAGTTGTTTTACATGCTATTCATGCGTCTGTAGTACTGGATCATTTTTGATCATCATGTGACCATTTTTGATTGTTATAATGTACATATTACAGCGTAAAATTGTAAATACCGGTAGACTCTAATCTATCTAGCGAGTTTGTATACTGTCGAAAGATTATGAACCGTAACATATTGTTTACAATTTAACGCACTAAATTGATTCGGTTGTGCCAGAAACATCATCACTATAAAAAAATAATGCGTTTAATTGCAGCGAGTATGTTACGATTAACAATCTTTCGTCAGTTTACAATCTCGCGAGATAGATTATAGTCTAACAGTATTTACAATTTTACGTTGACATATATACCCTTTCATATGTTAAAATGCAATTTACGTTAATACTGGACTAACTGTAATCATTCAATATTCAATCCAATAAGTCGTCAATAAGGCAGTCAATTTCCTTAACATTATGTGAATTCATTCCGCAATGTAATGTACCTAATACGTTACATTAGACTGAATCTATTGTGATAGGATAATGTAAGCAGTAAATCAGACCTGAAATTAATATAGATATGCACCTATATATATATATTATATACATTAGTGGTTATAAATATATTGAGTTTTCTAAAGCAGCTATACAAATGCTCATGATTCAAGTAAATATAAAAACGCGTTATACATTAAATTGAAATGATGGGTGCCAATGCAAAGGATCTCTTGTACAGAAATATTTGGAAGACTGCATAGTCAAGCGTAAAATGGCCCAATTTTTTCCTTTACATACCAAGTGGTGAAATGGAGATAGCAAATTTCAATCAAATTTAAAGTTACCACGCGCCATGTCGCCGCGAAAAGCTTGCTCATTATAGGACAAAACACTTGCATACAGTACCTAATATTTTATTTTTTTATTTATTAGGAAAAATTAAAGATTATGACACCGTGAAAATAAATTGATGAACATTTAAAAGTTTTCGCTGTTATTAAAATCTTTTTGGACTTATTAAGTCCCCACTGTTGTCTCCTCTCTGAAAGAAGGCAAGCTGTTATCTACCAATCGGTTTTTCCAGAGTTTTTTGGATGTCACACGTCTTCGAAATTTTTGATTCTGGATTGTCTTTTCAAGTTTTTATATCTTGTACTGTATACACATGTTTTATACAAAATAAAGAAATCTTTAATCTTTAATCAATTAAAATGTAATTTCGAATTCCTTCTCTTCTTATATAATCATTGCTGCAGTTTTCAAATTTTCTATCCAAGCGTACAGAAAAATGTCATACGTTTAACTTGACTTGTGTACCTGTGTTCCGAATTGTAATGATCAAACGGTTAAGTTTAAATGTGTTTTTAGGGTTCCGTAGCCAAAATGGCAAAAACGGAACCCTTGTAGTTTGTCATGTCTGTCCGTCCGTATGTCACAGCCATTTTACTCAAAGACTACTCAATGAATGTTGATGAAATTAGGTGAAAAGGTGTCTTGTAGTAGCCGCTACTTAATTTGATAGCTAAATAATAATAATAAATATGTTACTCCATAATATGTAACAGAAGCTAAAAAAAAAATCCTGCAAATATCAACGTGTGGCACATCATTCGACAGGTCTATTAAAAACATTTTGAAATTTCTAATAGACTTTTTTGATTGAGTGAATATTTTTGGAAATAATGAATGTTGCATAAATCGTGCCCCTTCCTCTTAACTTTTGAACCGTGTAACCAAAAAATATGAAAAAAATCACAAAGATATCGCTTAATAAATACTTTAATCCATGGCTGTCTGAAAACATAAAAGCATTTATGGCTAAAAGGGATAAAGCCAAACGTAAGTATAAAAAGTTCCCAACGGAAGATAACTGGCTGCTTTATAAAAAACTGCGTAACCGGTGCGGTCGTATGTGTAGAGATGCAAAGAGACGCCACATTCATGACTCCATTCAAAATCTCAATACAAAACAAGTATGGCAATTTCTTAGATCCCTTGACATTCGTCAAACCTCCCCCAACAGTGGGAGCTATATAGACCTTAATGAACTTATTGCTTATTTTTCTAGCTCTCCTACTACCATTCCAGACAATATTAAATGCGCTACTTTATTACATCTTTCCAGTCTTCCATTGCCGACTAGTACTTCTTTCTCTTTTCATCCAGTCTCAGAAGAAGAAATTCAGAAATCTATCCAATCCATATCAACTAAAGCAGCAGGCGAGGATGGCATTCAACTGCAAATGCTTCTTCCCATTTTAGAATATATCACACCAATTATTTCTCACATTATAAACTTTTCTCTGTATTCAAACACTTTCCCTACATCATGGAAGAAGGCTCACGTTATTCCGTTGCCTAAAGTATCGAATCCATCCATACCATCTCAGTTTCGCCCTATTTCTATTCTTCCCATAATATCTAAGGTTCTTGAGAGTATTGTCTATAGCCAACTGTCTTTCTATCTCTCCTCTAACGGCCTGTTAAGCCCTTTTCAGTCTGGTTTTCGACGTGGTCACAGCACTGTAACTGCCCTTATTAAAATAACTGATGATATAAGAATGGCCATAGAAAACAAACAACTGACCATTATGGTTCTTTTGGATTTTAGCAGTGCCTTCAATTCAGTTGACTTTGACCTTCTCTTAGGCATCCTAGCTTCTCTGAATATTTCTTCTTCTGCAGTGTCCTGGCTTAATTCCTATCTTCGGGGTCGCTCACAGACTGTTCGCTGTGATGATCTTTTCTCTGAATGGCGAGATTTAACCACTGGCGTACCCCAAGGTGGTGTTCTCTCTCCTCTTCTCTTCTCCATTTTTATAAATGCTATTACAAAGGTCCTATCTTCAAAGTATCATCTCTATGCAGACGATCTGCAACTGTATCGTCACTTTAAAGCTGATGAAATTACTGGTGCTGTTACTACAATTAATAATGACCTTGAAGAAGTAAGTTTATGGGCTAAAAAATTTGGACTTCTAGTCAACCCAGATAAGTCTCAAGCTATTATTATTGGTGGCAGATATATGTTAAATTTGTTGGATCACCAGAATCTTCCTCAAGTGTTTTTTGATGGAGTTAATATACCGTTTACAAAAAGTGTAAAAAATCTTGGTGTCTTTATAGACTCAAATCTTTCATGGGATGTCCACATTACGGAAATAAGTAGGAAATTATTTTCCTCATTTCAATCTCTCAAACGTCTTCAGAAGTTCTTACCGTTCCAAACTAAAGTTACTCTTGCTCAATCTCTTCTACTTCCACACATAGACTATGCCGATGTTTGTTTTCTGGATGCTAGGGAGGAACTCGTTGACAAACTCGAACGTCTGCAGAATTTGTGTATCCGCTTTATTTTCGGATTACGTAAATACGACCATGTCTCCGAATCTCGGAAAAATCTAAAGTGGCTACCGATTTGGCAGCGTCGTAACTCACACATTCTTTCTCTTCTCTATACGATTCTTCACAATCCTAACTCTCCTTCCTATCTACGTGAACGCTTCAATTTTCTTGTTCCCAGGGGTAAACCCTGTCGTTCCGCCTCCTCTCTTCTATTGAGTACTCCCGCTCACAGCTCCAGCTGTTACGATAGCTCTTTCACCATAAAAGCGGTGAGGCTTTGGAATTCTCTTCCTCACCCTTTACGTGACAGCCTCTCTCTTAACGTTTTTAAAAAAAGGACAAAAGAATATTTTCACTCTATCTAATTAAGTATGTATTATAATATTTTATTTATGTAATATTAATATGTAAGTGTATGTATTATCTGGTATGTATAAATATATTATATGTATTTATTTAGGTATATTATATGATTTTGAAATAACATATGTTTATGTATGTAAGTATGTACTTACTGTTTATTTATACTTATGGTTTAATTTCTATTTTTTCTTTTTTTTTCTTTTATTGTCACTTCCGACTACTTTTATAAGTTTAACTTTCTACTCTAGAGCTCAAAGGTTTGCTGGTAGAAAACTCAATTTTGAGTTAAGCTCGCCTTTGTACATATTTACTTTTATTTTGTATTTATTGTTTGTATATTTTTTTTTCTGTGTACAATAAAGAATTTTAAGAATTTGAATTTGAATTTAAACCAAAATTATTTTGCATAAGATCGGATATACCGTCATTGAGTTATTGCCAAAAACTACGTTTATACGCTCTTCTGCGAATAATGGATTGCATATTAACCACTATTCATGATGGTTTTTTTCCTAAGATGGTGAGCAGCCCATAATATCTTATAATAATAATAATACCTCGGGACAACTCACACAACGCTATCTGATCCCAAACAAAGCAGAGCTTGTACTATGGAAACCAGACAACTGATAAACATACTTATATATTTCTAAATACATACATATTATAGATAAATAACACCCAGACACAGAATAAACCATCGTGCTCATCACACAAAGTTTTATCCTGGGTGGGGATCGAACCCACGACCTCTTGCGTAGCAGTCGGATACACCCCCACCGCGCCACAGAGGCAGTCTGAAAGTAATCTTCTCAGAAAGGAAGCTTGTATTCAGGTAGTAAATAACTTTCTTACTTAAATAACTTATTTTTTAACCAAAGAAATGAAGAGACGAGCAGGTCGTCGTCTGATGGTAAGCGTAACGCCGTAGGCCATAAGTAGCCCAGTATCAGTATCACCCAAATCCTTGTGAATGAATGAATGTCATCACACCGTCCTCATTTGAAACATTTGTTCGTAAATCTCCTTTGCCTAGCTGATTTGTTATGTTACAACAGTAACTTACGAAAACAAGCATCAATTAATTACTCTACTACTAATGTTAATCGTCACTATATATTTGTTTACTATATGTATATCATCAAATTACTCCTCATTATCTGCTACATTAGACACTGAAACTACAGTACATTTCATAGAACTGGTTTGATCACAACACAAACTACGTTATAGGCTTATCGTGTTTACGTTTGTATAATCACATTAAAGCCATTGTAATGCTATCTACTTTCAACATGATAGCAACAGGGTAGTACTGCTAAATATTAATGTGTTAAACAACACAATTAGGTTTAGGAACAGGTTAAGTATTTTGTTTTGTATTGTTGAAGTAAAAACTTCTTTAACGGCGTTGTGCCTTTTTTAGGATAGGTAAAAAATGGTAAACTCGCGTTAGGACACGTAACCTGATCGGAAATTCGTAAGGCTTAGAGCAATGAAAAACTGCTATATTAGCATTAGAATATGAAGGTGAATTTCGCCAGAAGGAAATAGGGCGGTCCAGAAACCAGAAGACCCCAGCTCGCGTCGGAGTAACGATTATTTATTTCCCTTTTTTATTTTAATCACGTTTTTTGTATGAGAGCCACCTAAAATATTTATTTTATTCTGTTTTTTAGTATTTGTTCTTACAGCGCTAACAGAAATAAAGCATCTGTAAAACAAGTCACCGTTTTCCCCTTGGGGTACGGAACCCTAAAAATAACAAAGAAAAGTGTTTGGATAAATTTTTCAAATGTCTAGCGACCTAAAATATTAAATCACGTATTTATACACATTATTATTGCTAAACGCCATTTGATTTATAATCATAGTAGAAGTTATAATAGTTAGATTACGGTAGAAAAATATTTGCCAAGTTAGAAATCGTTTTATCCTGAAGTAGTTAATACTGCCCTTTAAAAGTTTCACATAATAACTGAAAATACGATCAAAAGGAGGCCTTAATGAGATATAATAAGTACTTTTACTTTCACCTGACTGAACTACATTCAAGGTCAAAGAACTCGGGCGCAACAACGATCAGGCGAAGTGGTAACCATTTTACTCGGTCAAGTGAAAGGTTCCCCGCAAAACACACTTTGAATACAGATTACCTTTTTCTCAAGAGGCCCCCAAAGTTTTGTGAGCAAAGCCGTGACAAGGTCAGAATGAAAGCGAGTGGCGTTTTAAGAAGAAAAATGTTAATTGTTGGGGTAAATGTTTGCAATTTCTTTGTGGCTTAAAAAATGTTTCGCTTTGAATTGTTTAATTTAATTCTGGGTTCTGCTATAGGTATAATGGTATCATGTCTTTATTATTTATACGATGTTTTGGGATTGAAGTGCCATTAAGCCAAAAATATAAGCATTCTGATCTTGTGTTTATGATTTTAAAACAATTTAACAGAAGGACTTAACTTTCGCGGCGTTTAAATTTTATACACTTCCAACTGACCTAGCGAATATCATATCACCTGCAATTATTGTAAGAATCACAATGAGAAAAGAATGAAAAATTAATAACACCTTTGAAAAATGGCTAACATCTTATCATCACATAAAAATGTTTGCCTTGTGTTTTTGTTTAACGTGTGTTTATTTAGCTAAACAACAACATCCCCTCGGCTTTTCGTCGTGTTCGATATAGAAAAACTTTTGAAACATGCGAATAAAAAAGTTGGCCTAATTTTGCAAACGTAAAACGTCGATTCACAAAGAGGTCAAAAAGAGTTTCCGTTTAAAACAACGGTTGTAAGCTTTGACGCACTACGTGCTGCGTGTCGCCATTCAGAGCAACAAAACGTTGCACTAGCTAACAAAACGGTTTTATGTCACACTTTGTTTCATTGAGAGCTATAGGTAGGTTTAGCACTAGTGGTAAAGCATAAAAATATGGGTTTCTATTTTTAATGATAACCCTATTTTATGTTGTTTATTTCATGCCAAAAATCCAAATGCAAAATTTCACAGACCAAATTTTGAAACTCGTGGAATTTTACACTATCTTGTGACCGCTATTTTACCCCCTTTAATTATCCTGAAACGCTGAAAAACTTTTTCTTTATTTTAAAGTAAAAATCTAAATGTGAAATTTCACAGACTTAACTTTAAAACTGACAGAGTTTCACACTATCTTGCGACTTAGGGAACAAATTTTAGAAAAAACCCTTTCTTAGTGGATACCTACAACATAATAGGCATCAACTGAAAAAAAATCAGGTTTGTAACCCTAGCAGTTTAGGCTCTGCGTTGACGAATCAATCAGTCAGTCAGTCAGTCAAGACAAGTGATTATATATTATATGTATAGATTTAGTGTTATTACGTTAGCGTAATAACACTAAATCTATACATATAAGTAGGTAAACATTTTATAAAAGTGGTAATTTATGGAAAGTGGATATTTCAGGATGTAGTCATTTTAATAAAGTGGACTCATGCGGAAAGTGGTCATATCAAGAAACAAAAAGCCCAGTCAAAAGTTATTTATACTTCAATGTTTGTAATTAGTATAAATAGATTTAAAGCCACTCTTAAAATGGACGGTGATTATTATTATGAAAATTATTTGTGAATTACGAGCTAACAATAAGATGGCCAAAATAAAGGTACTTAGTGTACTTAAGTGTACTTATAAATTTTCCGATTCTTATTTTTCAACACGACAGTTTCTATTTTACACGTTTATTGAAAAAATAGACCATTTATGTCACAGAGTGTGTGTGTTGAGTCACACAATATTTTGTCGATTTTTTAGTCTCACAATTTCAGTGTTCACTGTCCATACCGGTATGGCAGCTGTGTTTTGTGACAAGGCATGCGGAAATTCAAAACATAACACTGTATCCATTTTATGAGTAACAAAATAACAAACAATCAAAAACATTCTTTGTTCTATTTATACGGTGACTGACATTGACAAACTGACTTATATTTATCCCCAATATCAGACCAATACGGAATACTTGATGATACGAATCGTACCTACATATATTAGAAACCAAAGCAATTCCTGTATTTGCGTGATGTTCATTTGAATGTATAATATTCTTGTCAAAAGGTCGTTTGGAATCGAAGAATTATGCATTCGTGTTCCAAAAAGGTAGACAAAACAATGATTTATTCTACCAACGTTGGGTCAGGGGCGAATCAAGAATGATTATGGTAGTGACTGCTGACGGCTCTGTATATTTACAGATTTTTTTAAAGTCAAAAACATTACCAAAATGAAAACGATAGCTAAAGTCATATTTTATCAGTACACGCATTTATAGAAGAAAATTAATGCAAACAAATATTTTCCTCCTGTAGGAGTTATTGGCAAGATTGAATCCAGCATTGCATTGTATTAGCAAATGGCAATAGTCACGTACCAGCCAGGAATGAGTAATTATATAGACCGACCTAGCGAGGACCACAAGGCTCATTTCGACTTTGTAAGAACTTTATCCTAACTACGACAAGACGGTGACTGTCTCTAACTATACTATCAACTCATTGGCCAACTTTCGGCGTTCAAATTTCACAAAATTCCAATATTAAGAGCATAAATTGCTGTTAAACCTGCACAGGTAAAGTGCAGTACGTAAAGGGTCTTTTATTCAATTACGCTTTGCCCATACTGCTTCGTTCGCGATAAAGTTCTGAAACAACTAGTTCTGCTCAGCTTGCAAAAAGGGATGAGAAAATCAACTTATAGGAAAACGTTGCTAGTGTTCGTTTTAAAGAGAAAATGAACTGATTATGAAGTTGCTATCAATGTGTAAAATAGTTTTAAACCAATTTTCCGTCCTGCTGCCTACGAATATTTCGTAAAATCATGTTTTACTGAACCTATTTCTGCCTCTTTCATGTTACTGATTTCATATTTTCATATCTTTATCATCACATTCTTCACTCATTCTTCGAACACAAGTTGCTGTGTTAGGTACATTTGAACAGCACCAAAAGGTGCTGTTTAAATGTACCTAACCCAGAAATGGCAACAATTTTGAAGGAATGGACCTTTACGTGTCAAATTCATGTAGCTGGCGAAAATGGAAAATTGGCTTCGGTTACGTTGATTGGAAGGCCCCTTTAAACTGATTGATTAAGCAAAACGACGTCAGTAACTTGTTGTCCAGTCTATCGCAAAATAAACAAAATACCGAGAGAACAATAAGTAAGTTTATACAAACCCACTCGTACAACGAACAAAAAGACATCGCTTACGAATACGAGATCTCGGAACACCTTTGAAATAAAGTGAACCGATATTCTGTGTCGTTAATGATATCAATGTGTTTGTTGCTTGAAAGAAGTACTTATGGGGGCATTACGCAAAGCGAATTATGCATTTAGTGCTGCGCATACAGCGACATGGCCGCTCGCCTCACTCTCCCGCACATAACCATTACTTCCAAGTGCGCAGGACCGCAAGTCAAAATAAAGTCGAATATTCGTTCGTACATATGTTTGATTACGTACGCCATAAAATCTTCATCTTTGCACTTCCCGGTTTTTTTACGGGTTAATATACACATATCCAAAAATTTCATCTACATGATATTTAGGTTTTATATATAAATTTCAGACAGAGTCAAACCCTGTTTTGCGTAATCTACACTATAGTTTTACCACCTGTACTCTCAGTATTTTGTGATTGAATTCAAGCCAAAAGCTTTTGTGGATTAAACAAAACGCAACAAGTAGTGACATTGCCCTTAATATTTTAATGATAGTTCACTCACACCTGCCTCAATAAACAAAATATGTCACAACGTAAATATAATTTCCATTTTAATATCCGCTTATAATATAACCTTACCTTTACCTAGCTCATAAAGGCTGTATATTACACCGACGTGTAATGCGGAGTGTTTGTTGAACGTCAAAACTTTTATAATAAAGATGGCTAAGTGGATGACGGCCTATAGGAGGGAAAAGTGGCTAGTATCCCAGAAGAGAAGTTCAACTGTACTTGGTACTTTATGTGATAATATGTTAATGGACGCACCTGATGGTGAGTGCTTAGGTATTTTATGCTGAGTGTGTTAATGTATATTTAAGGATGAATCAAATGACAACGACTTAGGTTTTGTTATGTTTAGTTTTAAAAAAAAAAGATTTCAGTAGTAAGTCAGTATCTTAACATCGACAAAAATGAATTAGGCATAAAAAAAAATAACAATTTAATTTACCTTATACGAAAAACAGCATCTAAACCAGTTCACCAGATTAGGGATTATGATGCAACAGGACAAAACTAATCAAAATCAACTTTAACGATAAAACAATTTAAAATACAAAATAAAATGAATCTAAATTTGCTAAATTAATTTTACATTTATTAATCAATTTTAAACGTCACATAAACCCCATTACAATACGCCAATATTTAGTCGTATAACATTTCAAACCGCGCAATTCATGACAAAAAGTGGTGCGACCTCAACACAGTCAGATATACAACCTCGTAATCCCCGAATATCACACAGAGATAACCTTTATATGTGATCCCAGCACACCTCAGGGACCTCCGCTCATAACATTGAGCGCGCTCTGACGTATAAATGGGTAAATTTCTATGATTATGTCTATTTTTACAGCTCTGCCTGGAAAAGGGGAAATGCTTCCACTTTGAACAGTTTAGTTCCCTTATTTTGACTTGGGTTTTATTCATGATGAAACGGATAGGTGTAAAATGTGATGGATTTGTTTGGGTTGATTTATTTTTTTGTTGTCTATAATTATTTAGCCTCATTATATACACGACGATACAATCTCATAGGAATGCCAGTGATTGGTTAACTTAATTTAAGTTTGAACTTAAGTTCCATAGTTAGCTGATACTTACAGAGCATACCTTTCTACTCCAAAAATTAGCCACAGTATTAGAGACGAATTGTAAGTGCTATCGCTATCGACACGTGTTACCAAAAGCTCACTACTTTTTTGGTATTTTGTTAATAATTTAAAGTAGGAATGGCATTTCTAACCAGATTCTAACTAACATGAAAATAACAAAAAATTCTTTGGTCTAAACGAAGCTTTAAAAAGGCCAGGCTCAGTGGCTTTATTCGTTAAAAGCCTGGTTGAATATTTACTTTCACATGACGACGCATATTCACGATTTCCTCACAGATCTTTCAACAATTATAACACTACAATGAATCCATGTATTGTGCTAAGCTTACTTTTAATATAATAGAAGTCTCCAAATTGGATGGAATCAATTTCCATCGTTGTAATCTCTTTTCAATTTTAATTGGAATGCTAATCTGAATTGATTTTCATTCTGAGCCGAAGGTAAAAAATTCGCTTATGAGTTGCCCATCGCTTCTCTAAAGATATAATTGACAATTTTTTCTTTATGTTATAATTTTTCTGTTTTCATTATAGTTTTTATGAAATGTTTTACTCATATCCGTGCCTCGGAGAGTACGTTGAGCCGAGCCGGCCTGATATCTCTCTAGTCGTGACCGATGTTCTTCCAATATATACTATTGAGCTTGTGATCGCTTGTGTACTTGTGCATAATTATATCTGCTGCATAGTGTCAACAAAATCGAATAAAACTAATCTTTTTCTTTATGACGAATTGAAAATATATTATGCCGTTTATAATTTATTGAGCTCATAACTCACTAGAATAAAAAAGTATAGTCAATTATTCACCTTGAGTCAATTGCGGCATAGTATTTCTTAAATGCTTTCAAAGGAGGGCACTTGTAAATAATATTTCAAGTAATTGGATCGAATTTCTTCGTTTATTTGACAAAGGGACAAATGCGGCCTTCTTTTCAAATTAGTTTGTCTAGATAATACGATGAATTAGTCAAACTTTGAACGATGTTTTAGCTCGATAAAATTAGTCAAACAAATTCTAGAATATTCCAAAGTCGTAATGAATTATCCCTGTCATCTGCAGGCTATGAATGGCTCTCATCCTTGGGGATTCCTCTAGGAGTTTGCAAGCGAAATGCAGAGCACCGAATTTGACAGTTTGTATAATAATTAATATTTACGTAATGTATTTTGTCTCCGAGGACAGAATCCTATTTGGGTTGCTAAAATGTCATCGTATTTGAAGTCTTCTCTAGTGTAATTTAATATTAAACAAAACAAATTCGAAGTTCATAGTATAATTCACTTAATATCTTTGTAAAATATAGTCCACAATTTATTCCTAACTTTTTATGGATTTCTTCATTTTTTCTACAAAAGTCATCTCCTCATGGGGACTAATCTATTACATTCTCACAAATATTTCCATTCATCATAATACCTAGTAGGAATTTACTAAATTTATCTAAGTTTTTTATTCTCCAACAGTAATTAACTCAATGTTCACATAAAAAAAATCTTCTTATTTCTGCAAAGACTTTAAATCTCTACCATTTAGTGTTAAAATGCCAAGTAGGTAATCTAATTTAAGCACTAGGTCTAAAGTGCAGAGTCATTCTTCGTGATGTCTTAAATATAAAGATAGATACAGTGATAATCGTCGACACTTCTAAAAGTCTTTAAGTTGATAATAATGTGAGATCATTTTTTAAAGATGATGTCATTATGTGCCTTGCTGATTATAATCACTGTGTGAATTATTGTAACGTTCATTTACTCCTATTAGAGTAAACATTTGGTCGTCGATGAGATCATTTGCTGTTAAATTTTGAGTCATTAACGCACAATTTTCCTAATATTGCTAGTGTTTATTGGTTATGGTAACTGTTTACCATCAGGCGCTTCGTATATTTGTTTTTCTAACATTCAAAACCAAAATGTTCATTTAAAAGTGTCATTAAAAAAAGATAACTAGCAATGTGGGTCACAAGGAATCTTATTTATCTTAATTGACTTCATCTAGCGATCCTTCGTTTACTGTCAAACGCTTTCGACAAAATGCAGGAAACAAACGCGTCCCCCTAGTTCACAATTATAAGTTCCTGCAGGTGAACTGTGTGATGCACTTTATTTGTTGCCAGTTGGCAACTAGATTTCAATTAAACGGGGGCGGGGTCACTTTAAGCGATATGAGAAGAATATTACACGTTAGTACCTACTCTCTATTATAACTACTGGAATAGTGGATTGGCGTAGAAAAAATCACTAGCCAACCGGGCCTTGACAATGAGCAATCAAAGGTCACGATGACTTTTGCTATGAGACCGATCTTTTGCGTGTTTTGCACTTGACTTTAGCGTGCTTGCTTATAAAGAAAACAAAATCCTCAGAATTCTCATTCTTCATACTTTGACAATAAAATTGCGTTGCGTGCGTCAACAACCTAAACCACGTGCAGCTACAATATTCTAGTTACAAAGATCACTATCTGCTATAAGTGCGTATTCGTGCCTGCGGACAATAAACCCTTTCAACTTAATCGACGCTTGTGAACGCGGGAAGCTGAGCAACTGGCACACTCAGTGTAATAAAGCGCATGAAAATGTTCATGCAAATATAGCAGCAATGCTATTCAAGTATAGTTGTGAATTCTGTGTCACTTTTATAAATATTGCATACTTAATTTAGTTTACTATTCATTTTAAAGTTTTTAGTTACGTTTTAATATGAATGCGTGAGTCTATGACTTCATAGCATCGTTATTTTGAGAGATATTTCGTGGTAAGAATTATTAAACTTATTCTGAAGTAAATAAAATTAGTGAATTAAGTGTTTAGAGATCAGCTGATTTCGTACGCAGACTCTGCAGCGTCGCTGACATCTTTCCAGGAGACATGGTTTTTGCTTCACGATATACCATATCTTGGAATACTAAGTTGTGACTTTGCGTATACTGGAAAGTCTGCCGTTGATATCTCGGCTGGAGTACAAATAGGCAGGCCCTACGGTGGAATGGCTTTACTGTGAAGGAAGTCTCTTTCCCAAAAGTGTCAGTGGTACCATGCAATAGTGATCGTTATTCGGCAATAAAAATTGATCACGGAAGTAACTCCTTTTTGGTGTTATCTATACTGATTTTAAAAAGAGAAAGATTTGATTGTTTGTTTGCATTTATTATTGTAGGCTCCGAAACTACTGGACCGATTTTAAAAATTCTTTCACGATTAAATAGCTACATTATCGGGATGTAACATAGGCTATATTTTATTAACAAAAAATAAGAACTTCTGAAGTCTCGGGTTCGATTCCTGGGTCTAGACTCCAAATTTTTCTATCTTTCATAAATGCAATTATTGTATTGATAGAACTAACCATCAAATTAATGAGTATTTTAATATTTGTAATTCACAGCTTAGATTGATAGATTTTCCTGCATAGTTTATAGATTGTTTGTATAGTACGTGTTCGGATGCTAACCATTACTTATTTCTAAATTATATGTGTAACAACTTAATAATATTTTAAAAGACAGTGCTGAAAGTACGTATGTTGGTAAACAAAAGATATTTATCAAAAATAAATATTATGTAACTGGTTGGAATAAACACGTACGAAGCGCTCACAAGTTGACTCAGCAATGTTATTAATCTTGGTTACTACAAGGCAAACCTACCGTTGGATATGTATACCACACAAATAGAAAAGTTGAAGTTGTTTAGAGAAAAATTAAAATTTTGTCAAGACAATCAACAGCAAATTAAAATGGATATGATAGCTAAAAGTCAAAGTAACCAAGTAATTCGGAGATTTTTGGAAATCGACCATTAAGCTAAATGTTAAATCGAGCCCTCCTGTGAGTGTAGCGGGCGTGCATGAACCTACAGCCATATCGAATGTGTTTAAGAAACACTTTAAGGTAGATTCGCTTTTAATCAACACTCCTCTGGTGATTGATACAAGAGAGAGTGTCGAGGACAATACTGCCAGATTTTCTGCGAAAGAAATAAACACAGTTTTATGGCAATATGAAACGGGGCAACTCCCCGTCCCCGAACATGATGGCCTCAGCATCTAGCACCTGTGGTACGCTGGAGTGCACTTACCACGAGTGCTTGCTATGTTTTTTAATCTATGCCTAAACCATTGCTATCTACCCGATGACCTGTTGTACAATTGTGTGTGTGTACAATAAATTGTAGTTCCCATAGTGAAAAACAAAAACGAAGATACCTCTGATATTAATAATTATATTATCGTTGGCTAATATTATAGCCAAGGTGTCGGACAGTCTTCTTGACGAAACATTGTCAGAACACATTGAGTTGCACGACGCACAGTATGGATTTAGATCATTTTCAGGTTTGTCTTCTGAGAGTGCTATTGTGTACATAGAGACTGTTCAATCTAGACACATAGAAAAACTTTAGTATTTGCTTGTTTTTTAGATTTAAGTAAAGCTTTTAATCGGTTGTCTTATGACACTATGCAGAAAACTAAAAAAAGGAAACGACAGTGGCAACTGAAATAATATCAATATTATGGTTCTGGTATAGTAGTCGACAATATAGTGTAAAGTGGTTGAAATCTCTATCAGACAGGTCTGGGCTGATCTCGCCTCGATTGTTCAACTTTTTGGTATATGAACAGGCTGTTCGGTGAACTTGGCAGCACCAAAATTGGGTGTCATGTTAATGGAGTGTGTATCAATAACATAAGTTACGCTAATGATATGGTGCTGCGGAGTCCCTCAAATAGTGCGCTTAAACAGCATTTGTGTATCATAAGCGATGACGCATGGGCTCCAGTACAATGTCAAAAAAGCAAAGTTAAGTTAACGCACGAAACATAACATACTCATCTCTACCAGACATCACACTAAATGAAACTTCTAGAGTGTACAAATTTAAGTATTTGGGCCATTAGGTCACCGAAGATCTAAACGACAACCTCGATATTGATAGGGAACGTAGGTCGCTGGCTGTCCGTTGTAATAGGCTGGTCCGCGGGTATGCACGTTATACAAAATCAGTCAAAATTACGCCTTTTAAAGCACACTGCCAGTCATTTTACACCTGCAGCCTGTGACTCTGTTATGGTCGTCGAAAAAAAAGAAAAAAAACGCGGTTAGGGTGCTGTAAGGTCTACCGTGGAGATGCAGCGCCTCAGGGACAAATGTTGACAGTTTCGCTGCTATAATGAGAAAGCGATGTACTTCTATGAGGCGCGTCTCCGCAGCAGTAGCAACGGTATTCTAAGCCTGTTAGTGGATCGATGGTAGTCACCTCTGTGGAAGAGGTGGATGCAGTTTCATACGGCAATGGAATATACATAGTTCTAAGCATGGTATACCTTTTTTTTACTTTATTTCCTGTTGTTATTAATTTAATTATTATCTATGGACTGTGTCTGAAATATTTTTTTATTATTATTATAAATAATTAATGCACTGTACGGTACAATAAAAAAATACTGCAATACCAGTACGGTATTTGAACTTTGGATGATATACACAAGATGTCAAAAGAATCAATTCACCCCTCCATATAATATTTGGTTACGTTTTGTTAAAATGTAAACACTTCTTTCTTTATAACTATTATAACGTCCTTCCTCTCTGGCGGCCATTAAGAAATGTGACATGTGTAACTACAGACAGTGACTTTGGGTCGATGTCACAAATATATCTTCGAATTTTTTGCCTATGACACAGTTTAGCCTTTTTGAAAAAACATGTATGAATTTATGTCAGCAGAAAATATAAAAAATAATTTATGCCTTACAAACGTAAAAAAGAAAAGTGTAGGAAAACTTGACAAACGAATGAGAAAGAGTATAAGACATGAGCTTGTCAAAACCTGTTTAAAAGTTTTATTTATCAAGGTTATTTGATATCACAGAAGACCACTCGTTAATGAAATTTAACCACATTTCTTTAGTTACACGTTGCATGATCTTTCCCTTGATAGAAACCACTAATATTATCATATTTCTGGGAGCTTCGAGATTGTTGTGGTTAAGTTTACTCAAGACTTTTCTTTGTAACCCTATAAGTAACTTCAGTACCACGTAACTTCGTAACCACTGCACCCAGAGGACGAATGAGCAAAGGATAGGAACTTTGCTTCCTCTGCTACAGCTGTGTTTCATCGTTTTCTAATTTATTTAATGAATTTGTCAGATTTTACTCAGTGCCATTTATCAACTCGGATTTAAAAAAGGGTAATTATGAGGTTGAAGCCGTATCTGTCTATGTATTTAAAGAAATTTTGTGCACAAACAGGTTTTTGTCACAAAGTTTTTTTGTGTATTGATGACTTACTCCTGTTGTTGATCCTATTTAAAAATGAAGATCGAGAAACTTAAGTTATACAAAGTTATAACAACGCCGTCTATTATTGTTCTCACAGATGATTCCATCACAATTTAAAAAAAATCTGTAATGGCGCCAATTTAGTATACATCTCGCACTGCTAGGAGTATAAGCTCGACGATTACACGTAGGCTCAAATTGAAATAAACCCTACGCTTAGCATTAATCCTAAAATTAGGAGTTCCACACCCACCATCAAAGTAATTCGCCATTCCTAATTTAATATCGTGATTTGTCGCCTAAAATCCGAGATATTTATTAAAATTTAGCGAGTCAACTTAAAATCTTGCACAAATCAGCGTTTGTTCAAGAAATTCAGTAATTAGTTGAGTTTCTTCGACTTTATAACTCGTCTTGCCATTTTCACAAATATTGCTATTGCAAAGATTAAGTGTGTGTGGAACTGACTTTAGCAAAATTTGTTTGAGAAGTTCGTTAATGCTTAATTTATTGATAGTGTAGACATACAGCCACTTAATTGTACTGTAAGTTAGACAAAAAATATTGTTTATTTTTTCAGAGTTTGCACAACTTGCTAGTTTTTTTTGTTCATTCTATAAATGTGGTCGGCTGCAATCAAGTTTTGCAACAAGGTTTTTATTTACCTAAAATTCAGGTGTTAGTTAATATGCTCTGCGTTTTTTTATCGACAAAATCTTTACTTCTTTCATTTCTTTTCTATGTACCTATTTTCTGTATATATAATAAAAAAAACTAGTACTGAGTTCAATAAAAATATTTATGTGATGTAATTTAAGTTTTTTTATATACCACACCACCCTTTCCTTCACACCCTACATACACACATACTTGATTCAGGAGTTAAAATTAAATATACATCTGACTAGTAAAGCAATCCCGGAATCTCGGGATTTTATTTTTAGTAAAATATTCTCAGTACCCGCTTCCATCATATGCTAGCCGAAAATTGACTTTATTTTAAAAAAAAATGACTTTGTACTCAATAATCAGAAAAACATTATCAACTTGTTTTAATGTGGTCTTCGATAAAGTCCTTCCTAGTAGCAACAACAAAGAACTCTACCCATTACCTAGATAAAACCCTAATATTACTACATTGCATTAACCCATACCACTAACTACGCTCAAAAACCCAACAGTTTTGCTCCATACCGCTTCCAGTCACCACTATCCGCGTGTTCACTAATGAAACACATTAATAACATCTGCGCTCACTAAAATGTCTTTTGTTTCTTGTGCGATTTCGGAAATTGTACCCTCTTTTGTTAATAACTGGGCTGTACGAAATATTATGTACATAACGTTATGGAAAAGGCCTACGATTTCAAATGGAACTGTTGTGTGTGAGAAATTATTTCGGTTACATTTTGATGTGTCAAAGATCTTTTTATTTTTTTGTTTAAAAACAACGTAATTAACAATGTGGGATTGTGGTCCTACATTACTAGCAATCCTGTTAATCCCTCTAACTAAGCTCCATGACTTGTGTTAGGAGTGGGCTCACGTAGGATTTGAACCCGCGACCTCACGATTGGGAGACCGATCCCTTAGCTAATAGACTACCGCCGCTTCATCTAAAGCTGAAGTTTGACAATTGGTATTCCATTATTTTATATTAATACCATTTTTTGTGTAAACTATACATTGCTGCACTAGCATTTTTGTTAGATAATTAATAATAATACTAAAGCTAAGCTAAGTATTAAGAGAAAAATGACGTTGTCGTCGGTAGTAATGAATGGGGCTCAAACGCGTCCCTTTTTGGTTTCAAAACGTGTTGTTATTTTACTATGTTAATTATGTAACTCTTTGTATCTAGGGACGTAGGTTTTTATTATCATGATATCCAACACCCACTCTGATTAACACAAAGAAGCCGGTTCCGTTAGAACTAGGTTCCGTTTGCTTGATTGTTAACTACAAGAGAGAAGTGAATAGCAATTTAAAAGCAACATACTCTATTTCTTCAGTCAATATTACAAATGTTGAATTTCGAACCACTGCTGTAAGAAATTACTTGAAATTGAATACATTGATAGACCGTATCCTAGATTAAAATTTAAAAATGTATAAATGTAAAGTTATAATCATTTTTTTGTTGAAACTTTTCAATTAACCGATGTTGACATTGCTGGCATACCTTAATAAAATAAACACGAGAATAAAATAAGTTTAAATTGAAAAACAATTGTTTGCGGCAAACTACCCACACAATAGGAATCCAAGTTGAAACATACAAACAATATCCAAACGTTGGCCCAACAAAATATTCTGAATAAGCGGCATAGTTTGTGAGTGAATCTGTTTGAACAAAATAATCGCATTAGTTGGGCAAACATTTATTGTTTTTGGACAAATATTGTAGCACTCCATGCGTGTTATTTGATAATGGATGCGTTTTGTTATTTAGAAGATTGTTTGCGTTTTTCCATGCAATGTTGTTGGGGATTACGTTTTCACGTATTTGGGTGGGAGAATAATTGAATGAAACGGTTAGTTTTAGTGGAGTGGGTTGTATTGTCACATACAAAAGGGTAGACCATCTAAGTTCCTATTTCGTCTGAAAGCTGTTATAGTCCGCGAAAGTGGACATGGCAAATAATCACGTTGCGTAAGTTGTCCTAAGATATTATTATTTTTATGTTACACATGACAACTTACGCAACGTGATCTGATTCAAAACTAAGCAGAACTTGTACTATTGATACCAGACAACTCAACTGAAAATACTTACTTATTACTACATACTTAAGTATTTCTTGATACATACATAATATAGATAAATTATACACAGACAAAGAATTAACCATCGTGCTCTTCACTCAAAGTTTTATCCTGGATTGGGATCGAACCCACGACAACCAATACAAGACAACAGTCTTGAATTGACTCATGATGCTAGACAAAGAATGCCAGGATACTACGCGCTATATTTATCTGCATTACTTCCCGTCAGATGTGTCTCGGGGTGACATAGTAATAAAGAAAAAAAAAACAAGTTTATCTATCAGATTTAAGAAAAAAAAAGATTTGTTTCATCATCAGTCTGTAGCGGTTTACTGCTGGACATAGGATTTTGACTTAGTTTATGCTACAACACCTGGAGGCCAATTCACGTATTTAAAGCAGTGCAGTTGCAGTTAAGTTTTGATTAAAACGGTATTTTTTGTATTTTTGTAACATTGGGATCGATCACAAATACGCTTGCGTTAAGTATGCGTCTCAAAATTGCAATAACGACATTCTAGTACGGTGGGCAAGCGTTTTTATGATCGATCCCAAAGTTACGAGAATACGAAAATGGCCGTTTTAAACGAAACTTAACTGCAACTGAACTGCAACTGCACTGCTTTAAATACATGAATTGACCCGCAGGTCGCCTTTCGCATCTAGTCCATTTAGTATTTAATTTTACTTGCGTTTTTATCTGAATTTATGTAGATATAAAAAAAAAATTCTCACGAAAAGTTGTAACGACCCTTTTTAACACACACAAGCCGTGTGACGTGAGCGTAAGATATGAACATCTAATTTGACGAAGAAGTCACCTGTCGACTTGGTCTAGAGGCATAAATTCGGTACACAGTATTGGTGACAATTGTGTAGTTGTGGGTTCGAGCCTTCGGTATACAATCGTTTTTTTGTAAGTTATTTTCTTTTCCTCTTTCTATTTCGCATTGACAGCGTGGTGTTGCGAAGATTATAAAAAAATAAAAAAATAAGAACTTCGTTCCATCCGGGTGTCCCTTGACACCTCTCAAGTTTTTTTTTATCCCTGTATTCCCACGGTAACGGGAACTACGCGGGTGGACCCGCGAGACGTCCGCTAGTATTGAAATATAAATTGATGCCAATCACCAAAAGTATACGCTCAAACTAATCAGTAACACGTCTAAATATAAAAACACTGCCTGCATACAAAATATGCACAGTTCTATTCCAGTTCTTAAACAAAAGGTTGTGCTTGTTTCACAATAGATCTAAATAGGTCGCAGCGACTCACAGACTTTTGTTAACCCTACCTAGAATATAAACACAGCTATGTTCACGACAGCAAGAAACCCTGTATTCACTGGGAAATTACGAATATATCTGAAGTGTTACCACATTTTATACCAAACAGTCTTATTAAAGGAGAGATGTGTTCTTGATATAAAATTATAATTACGTATAACAATTAGTATTAAATCAATGAGCAGACAACGTTCTGTCCCATATGGGAAATTATGTTCTTGCTAAACACTCATACGCAATCCTTCTAGAGGGATTCGATGCGTGAATTTTGGTTTTGAGTGTTATGACCTACCTTAAAAAAGAAATCAACTTCTCAGGAGATATCTAAATAAGGAAGAATGTGCGCAAATAAAAAATATCTAATTTCTTTCTCTAAATCCAGACCGAGATGACGAAAGGCATGACGTATTCAAACTAATATTATAAAGCTGAAGAGTGTGTTTGGTTGAACTACTGGTTCGAATTTAAAATTTGTTTAACTGTTGTATAGCCCATAGGCTATAGGCTATATGTAGCTGTATATTACATGATGCTACAACCAATCTAAAGGAGCGAAGCAGCGATGAAAAATGTTGCAAAAAGCCGAAAATTGACACAGACGAAGTTGCACGGGTCAGTTAGGTACATTTTAAGACGAACACCCAATTGTGGACCTGACAATAATGACGTTGCTTAACCTTATTGAATTCTTAATAAGATGAGATAGAGAGATAGACTGCCTCTGTGGCGCGGTGGGAGTGTATCCGACTGCTAGAGCAAGAGATCGTGGATTCGATCCTCACCCAGAATAAAACTATGTGTGATGAGCACGATGGTTTATTCTGTGTCTGGGTGTTATTTATCTATAATATGTATGTATTTAGAAATATATAAGTATGTTTATCAGTTGTCTGATTTCCATAGTACAAGGTCTGCTTAGTTTGGGATCAGATAGCGTCGTGTGAGTTGTCCCAAGATATTATTATTATTATAGACTCTTAAAAAAATCGTAAAGCTAATTGGAGAATTGGATTTAAACTGGAGACGGAAATTTGACGTATGTATTTGTGTCTGTCTGTGTCCAAATGGATGTACAAATTTGGATGCATATTTTTTAAATAGCAAGTTAGTTTAATCAAGATGCTTCTTAGATTTGTTTGATGGCAAAACATTTGGCTATTTCAAATATGAGCAATGTTTTGTCTGACGTGTCTGGAATGTAAAATACTTTCACTGCGAACATGCCTCAAGTATCACTGCCAGGAATACTGTGTTTATTATACTAGTCTGAACAACTGTTCTATGATTAATGCTGAATACTCAACGCAACTAAATTATTGAGGTGCCAAATTAGTTAGGAGTTTGTGCAAACTATTTCTGGACAATACCAAGTTTACCTAGAGCTCTCGTAACCAAGTATTGTGTCTAACTTAGATATCTTAACTCATGGTTTAACTTGTGAACAGAGAATGGCGCTCGCACCTTCAAGTGCTGTTTAATTGAGAAACGTACGTGTAAGTGTTAATACCGTGTCTTATATAGGCAATTCAACTCGATTAGTAAGCAAAAAGGTGGGTAACACTCGAATACAAAGCGGTGCCGAGCGATGTGCTAGCTTTTTCCAACATATGCGTAAGTAATTCTGATCACACATTTGAAATTTGAAACACACCAAATGAGCGCATTTGCTTTAATTCGAATCGTACCTACATCTTATAGGTCAAGTAGGCCACTTCAACAGGAATCAACTCGGTTTCGCCCCGCGCTGCACCACGTGCGTTCTCGTCAGAATCGCTCATGTGGAAAATATGAGTGTAGGCGTAAAAATACATTATGAGGTAGTTTGAGATAAATGTTGTTCAATGGATAATCCCCTTGACATATATATATCTTGTAAAAAATATTACAAGAACCAAAACTGACACATGAAGTTTGACCTAGTAACACCTAAAGAGATTTTTAATATAGTAAAAAATATGGAAGGTAACGCTTCATTCGGATATGACAACATCCCTCTACCTATTATTCAGGAAAACATTGATACCTTAGCTTGTCCGTTAGCAAACTTTTTTAACAACTGCATAACTATGGGTGTATTCCCTGATCAGTTTGAAATCGCCAGAATACTACATATACACAAAAAAGGTGAAAAAACGAATCCTAAAAATTATAGGCCTATTTCCTTACTGCCGTTCTTGTTGAAGTTATTAAAAAGAATCATGAAGGACCGTCTCATGAAACACTTGAATAATAATAACATACTGAACACGGGGCAATTTAGCTACCAGATATCTGTCAGTACTGGTGACACAATAGATTATCTGATTGAGCAAATTCTGTATAACCTTAATAATAGGTATATGGTGGCTGGGTTGTTCCTAGATTTGAGTTCCGCTTTCGATACGGTGGATCATAATATACTGTTATCCAAGTTGAAACATTATGGAATCCGAAACACAAATCGACAACTATTTAGCTCCTATCTAAAAGCAGGAAACAATTTGTGGAAATTAAAGCAATTATAGAAGGGGAACAAAAAATCTGTAAATCGAACTTGGAGACAATGACGCGCGGTGTACCTCAAGGTTCAGTTTTAGGGCCAATTTTCTTTATTATCTTCCTAAATGATCTAACAGATTTCATTAAAAATTGCGTACCAGATGCGCCAAATTAGTAATATTTGCTGACGACACATATACCATTATAGCAGCGAACAGTGTGCAAAAACTAGAAGAAAAAAATCAAATTACTTTCGCAGATTTGACAAATGGTTTGGTGTAAACAATTTAAGACTTAATTCAAACAAAACCAAACGCCTACTGTTTAAATCTACAATAAACAAGTCTACAACTCTACAGATTTTGTCAAAAGGAAATAAAATTGACATTGTAGACAACATTAAATTCCTAGGAGTACAGATAAATGCTTTACTTAATTGGAAACAAGAACTGTCTTCTATTGTAAGCATGATAAGTTCAGCCTGTTACGCAATAAGAAGCCTTAAAATTGTACTCACAATAGATCAGCTCAGGATGGTCTATTTTGCTCTAGTTGAGTCAAAACTGCGGTACAGCGTTCAAAAAAAGAGAGCCATAATAACAATGGTATACACTTTATAAAATTAGAAATACTAACTTTGCTATATCTTTACATTTTAGTAATCGTAACTAATTTAATAAAAAACTTATATAAATATGAGACTAAAACAGAGAGAGAAATACGTCTCAAAACTCGCAGAAAAGATCTGCCGACTAGGATACATGCTAGGTTGAATGTGGTGAAACACAGCGCAAACGTTCAAGCAGTCATATTATACAACAAATTAGATTCAGATTTTAAAATGATCTCAAATCACAGAATCTTTAAAATTAGGTTCAAAGCACATCTCCTTAAGAAATGTTATTATGTTTCATAGCGTTGACGAATATCATAAGGACAAAATATAAAATCTAAATTGCTGAAGCATATTAGGTGCAAACATTATTTCTGTTTACAATTTTTTATTTTTTTATTCATTAAGTTTTATTATGTTTTTTTTTATCTTAACTATTTTGTTGTGTGTTAGTATGTATCTTGTTTTTTTTTTGTGTGTATATTTAAGGGTTTATTTTCAACACAAATGTAATTTTGTTCAGAAATAAATGTCTAATGTCTAAAAATTATTATTGCTCTTAATGCTTATAGACTTCAGAAGTGAACGAGCGGAAATTAGGTGTGATACAAATAAACTAATCGCGTAACTATCACCTTCGGTGCTTGCCCATCCAAGGCAGCTCAGTGTTTTGAATAGTGATATGGGTTCTTAAATATTAACTTTATTGACATTACTGACTGGCCTGATATGTCGTACAAGAGGAAATTTAGAGGCTAAATATTAAATGACTAAAGTCAGAGTTATCGAAGTGCTCAAACAGACTGACAGATTTGAATGTGTTCCTTAAATTAAATAGCTATCTTAGTTGCAATACTCACTACTTCAACTGCTTTTTTTTTTATTCTGTACATCAAAGTAACCTTTTTTCAAGCCACATGGTGTCCGACTTCTAGGCACGGGTCTCCCGAGTAGAAACTACTCATTTATAGATCCTTGGGTATTTTATGTTTATGTTATGCTCTTCACATATGTTTCATGCACAGCAAATTTCTCCTATTTACTGACGATATGAAGATTTTCAGAAGGATTGATAATATTACTGATGCAAGATTGATGCAGGAAGATTTAGATCGGCTGGATCAATATTGCGATCGGAACAACTTAGATTTGAATGCACCTAAATGTTATTCGATGAGTTTCATACGTAAACGACAAATATTATTATTTAATTATAAAATTAAAGGCTACTTCTTAGACAAACAAACTGTTTGCAAAGATCAGGGTGTAATTCATGATAGTAAACTTTTATTCAATGAATATGTAAAGCATATAGTTAGCAAAGCTTTCAGGGCTCTAGGTTTTGTAATTTGCTGTTCCAGTGACTTTAAGAGTATGAAAACCATTCTGTAAAAAAGTTCTGTATTTAGCCTACGTACGAAGTCACTTGGAATATGCCGTTCAGATTTGGAATCCGCGTTATGCCTGCTAATTTCTTTTGTATCCCTGCAATGACATTGAAGGGATACAAAATAAATTTATCCGATACTTGGGATTAAAATTTAAATCTTGTCATCTAACCGAGCTCACCTATGAGCAACGCTGTGTAAAACTACATATCTTACCTCTGTTTATATATGTAACAGAATCAGAAAATCTATGGAGGAAATAAATATGCAGTATTTACAACAATTTAATTACTGAACTAAATATAGTTGTTCCATATCAATACACAGACACTTCGTGCAAATACTGCATATTTATGCAAACCAAATGCCATCTGATTTGACGCAGCTGATTTGCTAATCAGATGCATCAGTCGAGGCAACAGTTTGAAACTAGGCTACGGTGCTATTCCTATTGATGGTTGTTCAAACATCATCATCGTTAGCAATCAGACGATAGCTACAATAGCCAGCGTTTATTACACTAGAACTAAATAATAATAAATTGGTGCGCATCTCATGTAACTACAATATCTATAAATGTTGATAAACTTTCGCGATTTGTACACATTATAAAATACCTTGTTTATTGCCCGACGTCTACACGTGACGGCCGTGCCGTTGCAATACGGTCGAAACGTAGGGCAATAAACAAGGTATTTTACCCTAAATTATTCACGCGATTAAGTCCTGTAGTAAATATCATTTTATAATATAACATCTATTTTCTACTCTTATACATTTTCTACTGTAAACTTTAAAGACATCTAGAAGACGTGACGGTTAAAGGAGAGAGTTTAAAATAAATATAAATTTCAATAAGCATTTTAATTGTTGATTTCGTAAACTTTACTTAAAAGCTGAATTCTTTTTTTTTATTCTTTTTATCTATAGTTTATGGGACTTTAAGTCATAAGTTGACTATGCCAGCCCCGTGGTTACATAAACAATCAAAATTTTTGAATTAACTTATCAATAAACTTAAAAATAACTATAGCTAACTGATCCGACGTAGGCGCAGACAGGATAATTGAGAAAATACATTCTTAAACACGTAATATGTTATGATTGAGAACATTAATTAAATGCTAGACAAATTTACAAATAGTTAAGTTTAGTTAAGTTAGTTTGCTAACAGCAACAGTAAGTTATCAATATATAATATCTTTTAAAAACGGTTAAATTGAAGGTTCCAATAGTCCAACAATTCATACATATTCTCAAATCAACTTACCACTAGGAAATTCACAAAGGAACGTAACACACTTGCATTCTCCCCAAACGTACCGTCCATTGTACAAAATTAATTTCAAAGAACATAATTTACTGAACAACTGGAATAACCGCAGCTGCATGCCATATAATGCTATTGTGTGTGCCATATTTTGGGCAGTTACTGATTTGGAGTATTTGACTGACCCTATTTGGCGTATGAGTTAAGTGTTTACGCCGCGTATAAGTGCGTTAGTCGCGGTTTTTAAGCACTCGTAACTTTCTCACGTCGCGTATATCGTAAGTCAAATACGCTGAAAATGTAACGTTTGGCGTCTACGCTCGTATAGTCAAAGCTTATGTTCAGATGACGAAACTTGATGCGCGTTTGGTAACGCGCGTTTACGAAAGCTCTAATTATGTTTTAAGGCGTTCACATGGCAATGGGATTTATCACGTAAACGTATAAGTACAACATTGTAAACGCGCGTTAGCTCAACACGCGGCCTATGAACATACGCTTACCTATACGCTTGTACGAACGTCGAACATACGCAAAACCTGTTACAGTTTTTAATAATATCTCATGATTTTCCCAAATGAGTTAAAGATCACCGCTACGAACGTTATTTGTGTCACGTCTTAATTATATCACACGAGAAATTTAATTATCTTGTAAATTAAATTTAAATTGATGAAGGTGTTTACAGTCACTAGTTATTCTGCATTCATTAAATTCTATTTAGAAGTACGCTTTAGTTCATAACGGATATATTTTCCACTTGAATAGAGTACTAGAGTCGAATGAAAATGTTAATTTTTATGCATTTTAAAGTTGTAAAGACAGCAGTTTAAAAGAGCGCCATTCCGAATCAGTTTCCGTTTAAAATCGTGAATAAAATAAACTTTTTAACAAAAAACAACTAACCGACTTCAATCAGGGCTGATTGAAACTCATCATCAGATTAGATATATTTTACAAATACAATAATTGCATTTTTGAAAGATAGAAAAATTTGAACCCAGACTCAGGAATCGAACCCGAGACTTCCGTAGCCAAGTAGATATATTTTGTGACTTAATCGCGTGAATTATTTAAAGGTACGAACTTTTTATTTACACGACGACAATCGACACGTGATCACGATCGGTGCAATTCGATCGAAACATCGGGTAAATGAAAGGTTCGTACCTTTAAATAATTCACGCGATTAAGTCCCAAAATATATCTAATATGTATAAAAATCGCGAAAGTTTAAGAACAACCATCATCATCAGATCTTTATGATATTTAAATAGTACCATTTTAAAACAACCTTTTTTAAACAAAAAAGGATTTTGAAAATCCGTCTATATATGACGAAGTTATACTCGAACATACATACAAAAAAAAACATTCCAATTGAGAACCTCCTCCTTTTTGAAGTAAAAAATATTAATTTAGATACTTATTTGTCATAATATTACATTTTTGTATGTTTTATTGAAAGTATTTGTGTATGGTCATTTGTGGAACAAAGATATATCTATTTTATAAATAAAATGTATTGCATAGGTATAATTGATACTGATAAACTCCATCAGACCAATCACATTGGCTGTTATATTTACCACAAATATTACCCACAATTTTGGTGCAGAAATAAAATAGTGAAATCAGACAACGAACTCTGATTCTTCTAATTAAAATAATGACACCCATACCTTGACTTTCATTGAAGAAGCCTAGCACCATGATGACGATGACCGCAACGCCGATTTTGAGTCGGTAGCTAAAGCTCATCGCATACATGTCGACTCGCCAGTTCATGATACTTCAACCACGTCTCATCCATTCGTTGTAAAGTATCGTCTCGCCACTGTGCTGCTTGTATGGATTACTTGAATGCATCATCTGAAAATAATAGAAAATAAATTGAATTGACAGGTTGAGTTTAATTTTGCTTATCTACTTAATAGGGTATTACATCCATTTTTGAAAAGTGTCTCAATTAAATTCTGTAGTGGCAATTAGCCACTAAAAAAACACAAAATTTTTATTCAATCTATAAGTGTCATAAAAATGAATTTAAATTTTCCCCGTAAGTTGACAAAAACGCTGGACGCAGTGGACGCCATATTTATCTGTGGTATTGACGTCAGTTATCTGTGTAAACAAATGTGGTGACGTTTTCTATGACAATAGGGTATTTGACTAAATTCAAATCAGCCTCTTTTTAAGAAACGTCAAAAACGAGCCGCTCTGTACAAATTTGTATGGAATGCTAGCATATGACGTCACGTTTTCTATGGTCAAATTATTTACTTAAAGTGTTTCTCTTTATTCACATTAAATTAATAACATTTTTTTAGAACACTTCATGACATATTTTTACCTGGTTATTTTAAAATATTTTATTTTGTTAGTGGACAAATACCCAATTACGCCGATCAGTTGACAGTTGACACTTTTTAGTTTACACAGCAGTATGACGTAGTATATAACAGATAAAACAAAAAAAACTGATAACTTTGAATTGAATTTTAAAATTAATTTAGTTATTTTATGAGCTAAAGCTACATTTTCAGGCTGCTTATTACCTAAACTATCTCAATAATATATTTATAGATTTTTCTCATATATAGTAAAATACCCTATTGTAAACTAGCATACAATCTGCCTGATGGTTACATGGAGTTATTTAATTAACAGCAAATTGAGTGTATGTTTTGTAATTTATCCCAGCTTCAAACTTTGTGAAAATATAAGAAACACGTATATGACTATGAAAAATAAACCCTGATACTATAACGATGAAAGTAACTCTGTCTGTCTGTCAGTTACCTTATTACGCTTAAACCGCTCAGCCGATTTAGATAATATTTGATTTGAAGAAAGTTTGAGTCCTGGGTGGAGGAAATAGGGAAGTATTTATCGCGATAACTGACTACTATGCGGGTGGAACTGCGGGCGAAAGCTAGTAGATATACTACGATATCTATTATATTAACACAGTTAAAATATATATGGGGAAGGAGTGCAAAAAGCATATTTTTAAATAATATACTTAAGACATAAATTAAGATTAATATTATACACACTACCATAAATTAATTAAAATACACTATACATCTACCGCATATCTCCCAATGTCAAACATTTGACTTGATAGAAAAAAGTATTTGCAAGAAATATCAAAACTACCAAAAAAATATCTATACTAATATTATAAAAATAAAAATAAAATGTGTGGCACTCGGGGACTGCCGCGGTAAAGCTATTGCATAGCATTTTTATCAATTTAAGCAATTAAAAAAATTATAATAGAAACAACAAGAAAGGGGAAAGCTAAAATGACAATAGGTAACATAATGTCAATAGATGGCGCTGTATTTAATTTTGTTACTATTCAATACAAAATGTACTACGGTCTGAATCGCGCTATTATGATTTTTGCAGCCAGAATCATAAGTACAAAATGAAACGACTTAGACGATGCACGGCCTTCAAGCCACCCCTCCGTGCTCGTCGGAGTGGGGAGCGTGAGGTTTTTTCGTTACGGAATTTCTGGATTCGGTCCCCGCTCTCAAGGCCCGCGATAGAAGCTATGCAATAGCTTAAAAATAAAATAATATATAAAATAACCAATGGGAGCGGAGCAGTAATAAAACATGTTGCAAAAACGGGGAAAATTATTTCAGACGAAGTTGCACGGGTCAGTTAATAATTTATAGCTTAGACCGCTAACAATAGTGTCAAGTATTTATTTATTACGTTTAATAAAGCTGTAAGCCGATTTTTTGGCTAGATTGCCATAAACTCATAATGTGAAGAAACCGATAAGCCGGTATCATGTGATCCGTATTTGTTTGTCATCTTATTTTTTATCAGCCATAAAACATTCTCACTGCTGGTACATAGGCCTCCCCCCTGAAAAAAAGTAATCCATTACCCGAGCCTTTTTTAAAACATAATTCATAAATTCCCACATTTCACAGTCCCACATTTCTTAACTTTACGAGGAATATTCTAAGTTAACGAAACTCCTCAATAAATGCCAGCAAATTAACCATGAATGACGTCGGTTTAAATGTTTTTTTTTTATAAAAAAGTTTTTTTTAATAAGAGTAGGCCTCCATTTTGGTTGTGGCTACCGGTTTTCTCTTGATATTTTCTTACACCGATTTTGAGCAAGACGATGAAAAAAATCTGCGTGGCTTTTCATAATTTAAACTATGTTGAAAATCTATCCCTTTTTCACTAAAATTATACCTTCTGCCTAAAGAATTTCCAATTGATTTGCAAAGTACAAACATCAAACAGCGAACTAGATATTTCATCGAAACTTGGCCTCTTAAACTTCAACCCCTTTATGATTTAAAGCCAAGTCTTGAAATAATGTGCCTTCATTTATTCTCCAATACAACGTCCAAAATACACTTTGTTTATATCACAAAAGTTATAAACAATTAGTTGGTAGTACTTTATCATAATTATCGAGCAAAGTTTTTGGACGTTCTAAAGATTAAGTTAGGGAGTTACAAATTAATGTTAAGTTTTGTTAAATAAACATACATATTTCTTTTGTGTTACTACAAAAATATAAACTTCGACAAAGTCGTGTTAGTACACCATACCGACCATATTGAAATTATGGTTTTTTTTTTTTATATTTACAATTTCAAAAATCTACACACGCCTATCTGCCTGTTGCCATTTCGTCGGTCAAATCACGAAAGGGCGTATCCAACAAAATTTTGGATTTTGAGATATTAGCACCATCGAAATCTATATGTCAAGTTTTAGTATGTCACGAAAAGACGTATCCAAAACTCCAGTGGAAGCGGACTTATAGACCGTTGCGAAGAGCCCTATCTACTATTCCATAAAATTTAAAAAATCACGAAGAGCCATAGCGGTAGTTACGCCTTATCATGCGTTTTATTTTTTCTTCACGAAGAGGCATATGCAATTTATTGCGAGTAAAAAAAAGACAAATCGAATCTTGTTTTTGTCATTCATCACTGTTCAAATACTAAACTGCAAAGTTTATTTACGAGAGTTAAAAATAACTAATTTCTTTTGTTAAATGTGAATAAATATCCGATTAAAGTGATAATTACGTGCGTGCTTTATACAAGTTACAAGGTAAAGTAAAGTGTTTATTTTATTTTATGAGGAATTTACCTAAAACTGTAAATTTACGTTACCATTTTATCAAAACTTAACTTTTTTATTACTAGATTATTTTATTGACTAGACTAAATAAAAACGATGGTTCTAGTGATAGTATAACTACTTAGAGGTTGTGTTGTGTTTAATCAGTCTATATGAATAAATATGATATTTTTATAATAATTAATGTTATCTTTAGATACTGCGATCCTGCTGCTACTGCGTTATTTACTGGAGGGCCAATTTCGTAATTATTGGATGTGTTGGTGCATAAGGAAAGGAAAGGTGAAAGACGGAACTCAAAATGTTGTCAATACACGAGAATTATTTCCCGTTCGAAAAGGTCAGAAGATTACGGTTGGTACTGGTGGTATGGTACATTAAGTGTTATAGGAGAATTAGAATCCTCTTCGTCTGAAGATGAACCACCACTTTCGTTTCATGCCTCTAAAAAACGTATGAAGAATGCAAAAAATTGCTGCGAGTACGGTAATTGTCCTATTTTGACCACTTGTATCAAATGTGCTTGTTTCTTGTGCACTGAACTTGCTCCCTGTTTTAATCATTTCGGTATTAAAACTATTTAGGTACCTACCTACTAGAAAATGAGCACTACCGCTATGAAACAATTTTGAATGGCATGGAATATAATATTTTTGACACACACTCTACTGAGATATTTTTATTTGTACGGACGAGGTGTTTAGTGCTTGTCAGAGTTATTCGTGTCTTCTTTGCTATGACCATTTTGACAACGATTACTCTACCTGTAAAAAACATCAAACCTATGAAGCTGCCCTAACAAACCCTGCTTTATTTGAAAATAACCATAATAATATAAGACCAGACTTGTGAATTTGCCGACTGCACTAATCCTATTTAGACTACCTGCTTTGAATGTGCCTGTTTATTATGCGATGCTCATTTTGAATCGCTGCTTGATGTGCCATCATGTGCTAATCGTGCTATAAGATATACAATCTGTTGAATCATTCGTTATCTGCTTTTGATATCCATAATGCAGAGAATATTTACTACGATTCTGATGCAACCGTAACGTTATCTGATGCACTCGCAAAAGCAATTAGAGGATAATTTAGCCCCCGAAGACTTTGTAGTAGATGGCGCCCCTAGAAAAGGAGAAAGCTCAGTAAAAGTAAAAAAGGAACACAGTGGTGACCCATTTAAGTGGACAGACGTTATGGAATTCCGAGTATTGCGAAGCAATCCAACTGTATTGTTTTTTTTTAATTGAGCCACTTGGAAACGCAATGCAGATCCATATCACTTATGCGAGCAAATACGCAATGGCTGAGGACAAACGTTGAAAGACCTAATGGAAATGTGTAGCGGAGATACACCGATAATAAGGAATCGAAAACATGTTTCTTACTACTAAAACCTCCCCCACGACTAAATAGATAAAAAACAATATAAGTGGTGAATATTGTAAAAAAATCTTTGTTTGATTTCTGTATTAATATTAGTTACTAGTTCTTCTTTGTTATTTTCAGGTTTAAGTATCTTTAAATAAAGCCTAATCTTAATAAATACTGATTTTTATTTCATTTAAAGCAATAATACTCGGGCGTATGTGAAATTACTAATACTTGTGGTACATCGCGAAGGGGCGTAAGTGAATCTTTTTTCAAAAAAAAGATTATATTTCTATAATGAACTATAGTACACAAAAACTATAATTAAATATATAAACAGTGTTAGGTACTTCTTTAAATAAGTATCGTACCAAACACATAAACGTATTAGACATAAAGTTATGACAATACATAAGGGTACAATTTCATAAAAATGGCTCTACTGTAAAATTTTGCAAAACACAGATACGCCTTTTCGTGTTTCGACCGACGATTTGTGGAAACACTGCTGCATGACTTACTCAGTCAGCAACTGCCCCACCATATTTAACACATGTCAGCTGACAGACGCTTGTTGGTTGCCTTCACCACCGACCTCATTGGCATCATGAGAACCATCACTGACCTAGCCGCCGCTGGTTCTTAGATTGCCCGCCGGACTTTACTTCCTGAGGTTACTCTGCTAGTGGCTTCAAGCCTCGCTAAAACTTCCACACTTATTCTTCAACATATCTGATGACTAGGAACTAGACCAGTTCCATCTCAGTACCGGCCCACGTAGTACCTACGGACCTAAAGCCACCTCGTATCTGCAGCGGTGACAAAACCTAGTCAAACAAGCCAATTTCCTGGAAACGGTTACCCTTTCAGAATACCTATTGTTACGAAATATAAAAAAATCCTCTTCAAATTAAACAACATTTTTCCTGACCTATTAATTTCAAATCTAGTTGACGACCGCTATTTAATTTACGTGCCTTATCTGGTTTAGTATCTAGACTACGAGAAATTGGTGACGTAAAATAAACTTCATGCCAAACCGAAAATGAGTTATGAGAATTAGTTCGGTAATATTGTTATAAGGCGAGAGTTTCCTGCAGTGGTGAATAAATACTATTTGGTCGAAGCGTTGAACGGATTTGGATGAAATTTGACTAAACAGTAAAATCTTACTATCGATTTTACTGTTTACAAGGTAGTAAAATCGTTCTTATGTTGCAATGAAAAGAAAAACAATGTCATGAAGAACCGCGAAGTATAAAAGCTGACTAATTTATTTTTCTGTGGTATCACATTTGTGTCCTCTTATGAGTATGAGGGAATAGACTGTGGATATACGCTGAAGATATATTACGCTGAAGATTTATAGTGCATAAGTCTTGTGGACTAAATATCTCCTGTAGTTGGGCTGCGGGTGTTGTAGACCCCACTACTAGCTAGTGCTCATCTCGGCGTAGCTTATCTTAGACGACATTGGCTGCAGCGGCGGCAATGGAATAGGAAATCATTACATTATTACGTAAAATACTGTCGCGTCCTTGGATGAGCATGCGCTCATAGAAGGGCGAGATATCACAATTAACTATGTATTTTTGATAATTAAGAAACACGCTTCCACTGCTACCTATTAAACTTTTAAAAAGTGACGAAAACCACTAGGATTTCCACATGTAAAATTATTATTTTTTATGTTAAAACCATCCAGGGAAGTGTTGCTTCTTATTTTATGATATGATCTCGGAAAATTCACGTCATAACACAACATGTCACTTTGAAAAATGAATGGACAAGTCATTTGTCAAAACCGAACCAATCTGTTTATTGTTTGGCTTGGATATGTATCAAAATAAATCGATATTGAAACCCTTTTCAACGTTCAACACATATAAAAGTAGGTATCAGATAACTATTGAGCAGGGTATTCATTATGACTTTAATTTGTTTATTTTTTTATTATTAGATACAAATTTGAATGTTAGACAGTATAGGATTACTATTATGACGGCACAGTGGGAGTGCGTACGACGTCTGTACAATAAGGTATTTGAATGTCAAATCAACCCCTTCGGCCGTCTACGAAACCGTAGTTTAGTAACTGGTTTCGATGAAGGAATTATTCTTCCTTGTACGTAACTAGTTTCGATGGACGAATATTTTTTCTTTTTACGAAACCACGGCACCACTAACAATAAATTATTAAACACTTATAGGCAATGATATAAAAAAAAAGTATAACATGTTTTACTTCTATACTAATATTATAAAGTTGAAGAGTTTGTTTGTTTATTTGTTTGTTTGAAGGCGGTAATCTTAAGAACTGCTGATCCGAATTGAAAAATACTTATCTGATGGATAGCCCATTTAGCGCACTAGTGCAGGTAGTAGAGTCTAGTAGAGGTAGTGCTTATGACCGCTGAGGTGTGTCTATGATTGTAGGTTAGAATTTAATACGGGACATGTCTTTGTATGATCTATAAATATTTATTGTTACAATTAAAAATTCAAATAAAAACGACACCTGGTTGGAACGTTTCGCACCTTCTGCTTTTTTTTTTGTTTGATTAAATAATAAATAAAATAAATTCTGAATTAACATAACATTTGAAAAATTATGTTAAGATTTTTCATAGGTAACATAAACATTATAAACTAATTCTAGCTTCACATAATCATAAATTATAAATTTTTATCTAGCCTCTTATCAAATGATATCGTGAGATAAGACAGTAATATATTGTATATATAATATAATATATTGGTAGCACCTTACTTAGTAGGAATATAAACAGTTTATAAAAGTATTGCTTTGCGAACTTGGCATTACAATCAGTTGCGGAATGAAAAGGTTCGTCAGTTTTCAAATACACATCAATTAACGCTTTGCAAGCATATGGTACCTTTTCAAACTATGTATCACACCAGACAGTTGTACCCGTATGCTGAAAATTGTGCTTATCTGTTTGACAACAGAGTTTAAATTTACTCAGATGAGTATTCCTTAAATAAGAGTAGTTGATCTAAAACCTTTCGAATTAATTAAATATAAGAATAGATGAAACGTATATATCTGACTCAATATATCCTATTACTCTCTGCTACTGATCGCAATATGTAAAAATAATGTGTTAAAATAAGACAGATATATAGATAGCAGTGTTGGTTCCGTCAAAATATCGTTCTTGCCAATCATGTTTTCTTTAGTTCATCATGTCCTCTTTACGCGAATCGAGAAATAGTCGTAAAATGTTATTAATTCCCATTGTGGGTGTGACATTTCCAAATAGCAGTGTTATCATTCTTGTCTATCTAGAAACTGTCAATGAATTTTCTCAGTTACTGGTGTCTGTCATTTTGAAATAAAAACTTTCAATTCAATTTCTCAGTTATTTTTATCTATCATCTTGAAAAAACTTGAGAGGTGTCAAGGGACACCCGGATGGAACGAAGTTCCTTTCGATTAATTACTGAAGTAATAAAAAACCTGTATACACTCAACAAAAATAATCGTCGCGACACCACATTGTTCAATGCGAAATAGAAAGACGAAACGAAAATAACTGGCTTGCTTTCTACGAGAGAGAGAGAGAGAGAGAGAGAGAGAGAGAGAGAAACACGCGCACGCCGCACGGCTTACAACTATAGCAAAAAGTGTCGTTACAACTACTTTTGGTCTTAATGTCGTTACAACTTTTGGAACGAAATTCTTTTACGCGCGTTGCGAAAGGGGGCTAGACGGAAAAAATTAAGACCTAATATCTTGGAACAACTCACACAACGGTATCTGATCACAAACTAAGCAGAGCTTGTTCTATGGAAACCAGACAACTGATAAACATACTTATATATTTCTAAATACATACATATTATAGATAAATAACACCCACACATCACACAAAGTTTTATCCTGGGTGGGGATCGAACCCACGACCTCTTGCGTAGCAGTCGGATACACTCCTACCGCGCCACAGAGTCGGTCTTTCTTCACTAATGGTATTTCTTTACTCCACTAATGTGACATAATATCAAAAAATAAGCCTATATAAAGTATTTGCATTTTTTGCTTCCCCAGTCTATCACAAGTGTCGCTTTTGTTTCATAATTGAATAAAGAATTTTGAATTATAAGGCTGACAGGCGTGCTTCATGTCGGTATTATAGCTGCAAAGTTTATCGACAGAGAAAAAGCCATCAATACAAGGTGACCCTCTTTACAGATTCTTGGAGCTCGATTGGCGTGGCAGTAAAATAAACAAAGGAATATTATGCCCCCTAGTACTGCAGTAACAATGTTCAAGACAAGTATTAACTTTCTTTCCTATTAGAAAAGTTACGGTGCAACTTTAGCAGTTTTTATTTAATTTTCTTCAGTTTGCCTTACTAGTTCTAGTTGTAATGAGATGACAGCTGACAAGTTGGTCAAATAATGTGATTTCTTTATCACAAAATGTAGTATGTAATTTACAATCAACATTATTAATATCGTGTCGGTGAAACAAGCTCCACATCTCTGACTGACTGGCTTCTTGATACGTCTCGATTCTCACTTCGTCTAGGCCTTTCTCATCTTCTCTTGCCCTCTATTTTCCTTTCCATTAGTGTTTGGAAGAAGTTATTGTGTCATATCAAACAGGTTACCTTTTTTCCATTATCTATGGAATTTCGTAACTGTTTGTTTCGTTTACCAACGCTATTATTAAATAAGAAATAAATATAAAAGGTTTAACTGTCTAACAGTGTCAACAGGCGTCATTGGATTCTTCTGCAACGCTGTCAACTGATACAGTGCCACGTCAGTTGATAATACTGATTCATTTTGAAAAATATAGGTCACACGAATAAACGAATTTTTATGAATTCATTCCAATTTAACCAGCTTTCTATAAAACTCTGCTTTATGCCCAAATCCATCCGTCTTTGCGGGCATATACAGATACTCACATCAAACCTAATACCCTCAGTTTACCTCGTGGATTAAAAACAAAAGCCACATAAGCATTTGATTTTAGGAAATACATAAAAGCAACTGTGTCGAATTATATTCGTCGTTAAAATTGATGAGATATGCGAAAGCATTATGAAATTGGATTAAGATCGCATTGCGTGTTATGAGTACGTGTCATAGCCAATATTCTATCTCAAACCATTTTAATATTCAAAACACGATTGTAAACAACATTATAACTGCCTTACTTTAATTTTCAGTGAATTTTTTTATTTTAGTAAAATTATTTCTTTGAATAATTGGTTCATGTCGATAGTCATTGCATAGAAGCATTATCTACTTATCATATGTTGATAATGCTTCAGCTCTTGAAATTGTTTTTATATTGGTAAAACCTTTTGATTCTCATAGATTGCCATTTTTTTTTAAACAAAGACAAAGACATTCATTCGCTTAAATATGTTACAGAGGGTGTTAAAATGTAGCAGTTCATATTTTACCTTTTTTTAAGGCATGCGAATATTTAACAATTGTATGTTATTACACATCATAAATTACTTACATCTAGAATGTTAGGTAAACAACACAATTTATAAAGTATTCCCTTAAACTATTAGGTTTATGAGATAAATATTCATTTAGTGTATAAAAGCATCTGTCCACCAACCAAGTTCATAATTTTATTTTAAATGTTTTTGTATCATTAAGATTGAATTAATGTTTAAGACTTGGCATTAGCATTTAAGAGATCACAGCATCAAACCCAACCCTATTTACTATTTCAGGTACTCCTAACAATAGCGATTTGGCATTGCTGAAGAGAATTGGGTATTATGATACCAATATTCCTAATAAGTAATCCCAAAAAGTAAGCCGAATTAATTTATGCCTTAATACTCTAAGTAACTCCCTAATATTAAAGCACTTAACATACTCGATGATATAACATAAATTAAGATCAACTCACTTAATATCATGCATGTCCAGAACTAATTACAAACTTTGGTTTTAGACTTAATCGGAGGAGTTTCTGCCGGTAATATCATGCAAGCAGTCTAGCTAAATATTGAATTCTGAGAGACACGGAGGTTAGTGGACATTGTACATTGACATTATGTCCGGATTGGGAGCTTCTGCAAATTTGCAGTTAGGCTATATTACTACTTATGCTTAGATAGCTGTATAAGCCAATTTTCAAGACTAAGTAGTGATAATATTAGCCTCTGTAAAATTCATACGAGAGAAGATAACTCAAATCTGTTCGATTTTACAAAACTAAACTACGAGGCCGATGTTATTGATTGCTTTTGAGGTTAACTTGAAGCCTCTGAAAGGAAATTTCTTACGCGTGAGAAACATAATTTTAACTCTGAGAGGGCATAGTTTATAATCTATGAAAAAATCTACATGAGATTTGGAACGTATTGGGCGCCTTTAAATTCTTCAATGTTTTTGAGCAGATGTCAAACAAATAGGCACATAAAGGGGACTACGTAGTTGTTTCTTGATATTTTGCGTGAGAGCCATTTGCATATTTTACAAACTGAAACATCTTAAATTAATATAAAAACTGTCGAACCTCTTAAAACAGAAGTTGCCGAACGCAATCTCCAGCTATAATCATAAATTACAAAACACTTAAGCAGACAAGCATAATCTGTTTCAGACGTTGCAATCGCTAATCTCTAAGCCGAAACTTTTCAATTAGTAAGTTCACCAAAGAAAGTGGCCTAAAGTTCCTTCGGGCCATTAAAGCAGTCTTTTAGAATCGCCACCGTGCAAGTTTTAATGTCTTTCACAGATTCTCTTTGTGGAGCACGGTTGAGCGGGCAAACAAAAAATTGGTCAAGAACGGGAGCACAGAATATTAAAGTTTCTTGTTTCTTGGTTTCTGAGTAAAAATAACGCTTGGTTGATTGGATTTGCTCTTTCTAGTTTTTGTTGATGTTGATTTTTAAAGCTCTATCGACTTATTGAATTTACTCTGGTGAATTTAGCATCATATGGTTAGTTTCAATCTTAAATTGATATAATAGACGACATCGTCTAGGATTTAAAAGTAATTTGGCGGGAATTCTTATACGTTGAACTAGTACAAAAAGACAAATTCACTAAAGCTCAAAATGTTAACAAAATAAGAATCGAATATAATATTGGATAACTGTTTTTTTTTAAATCGTTACAGGGATATCAATAAAAGCGACACTGGGAATCACAGACAGCTTAAATTGCGTCAATATATAAAAATGCTCTGATCGAGTTGTATCTAATCGACTGGAAGCTGAGGCTATACAAAATAAAAAATAATATATGAAAAATACAAACAATAAAATAAATAACATTTTGACAAGTGACAAGGTAAAACAATCAGAACAGACAAAAGAGAGGGTTCCGTTCAATCTCCCTCTGAACCCTAACAACGTTAGATGGTGCGGACATCCTGTGGAAGCGATGGTAATTCCCAATGGATTTTCTATTTTATGTACTTCGTACAATGGTTTTATATACATTCTAAGATATAAGTTCGATTCTTTGCTACGTTTGTAAAATACCTACGGTTGAAACCTTGTGGTGTGAACGGGACGGTGTTGATACAAACAGGAATGTGGGATTCTTTTTTGTTTTAGATGTGTAAATACATAATTAATTATTCTTCCTTATGTGTTTTCCCTTTGTTTTCATTTCTATCTTCTGTTTGTGTCTGGAATGTAGGTTAATGTAGTTGTGTTGGTGTAGTCGATGTCCAAAACAGAAGTAAAATTAAGAGGCGTTTCGCATTAACATGTCAGTAACCTGCATTTTCAAGCGCTTAATTTACCCTTTTATGAAATACATTTACACTCTTCGAATAGATGTTATACGAGTAAATAGACCAATCTTTAATATTAACAATTAATGTATTGCAATTGTAAGTTTGATAACACATAATATACCATATCTTAAAAAAATCATTACATTAATTTGTTTAAAAAAATAAACTGTAATTTTTTTTGCAAAAATGTCGCCAACACAAACGCCATTCCATAGAATTGTCAAATTTACTGCACAACTTTTTCTACTTGTTGTTGTTGAATGCTTGTTATTGGCATTTAGTACTATATACTATATCTAGCTGTACTATAGCTGTAAGCTCCTCAAAATAAAATAAAATTTGCGAAATAGGTCTTAAAATGAATCTATATCTATAGTCCCGAAATAATGCTTCTCACGTCCATCTTTCATGTAAATGAAAAAGGGTAACTCAAATATATTTATTGTACAAGTATTTGTAATACTAAAAATATTGATTTGTAGTATTTTTGAACTTTACGTTATAAGTGTCAGATACAAAATATATACATACCTAGTATGTACCCGTATTTCTATTACAATATGTTAAGTCGATACCACAAAATAAAAAGAGAGAACAGAAGAAACACTCATGTATGTACTGCGACTTTTATGCCACGCGCGCACAAAACGAACATCCGCAGCGCGTGAGCGTGGCACTATCTCTTTACCTGGGGGCTTAGACAAATGCCACACACTTCTTTTTCCGCACACGCTACTGTTGGTATTTGTTTACAAATTCAGCAACAGTCGCGTGACGTTTTTTCAACCTTATGTCAAATGCATACATTTTTTCGCGTTAGCGTGTGTGGAAAGAGAAGCGTGTGTCATTTGTCTAAGCCCCCTGGTCCGTCTTGTTCCAATTCTATGCGTCTGTGACGATATCTAATGTTTTTGTTCTTTACGATATTCCGCTTTGATACCTAGTAATTTAGATCTCGCGTGGTGTCTATGGAATTGAACTAATAAAATATTTTAAATACCCTATGTTTACGAAGTAAAAATATATAGGTATCACCTAAAAATATGTTCCGTAAAAGAAGTATTTCCTTGCTCACCAGTCGCGTTTATTCTCCCGTTGAAGCAAAAAAAAAGATCCTTACAATGTCGTTATGAAGATTTTTTGTTATACACTTTGTACTTATTTCTAGAGGGAATACTCTGTTTAGAGCCCCAGGCTTTTATGGTAAGTGTAAACTTGTAGTATCATTTCTGTAAAAGTTTGGTTGGTGCACAGACGTTTTGAAAAATGCACAATTATTTGTTTTGTTTGGTTTGATGACTTTTTTGTATAATTTTAGCTATAACCTATTGCAATCATTCTTTATGCAATTCTAAGTTTTGGTAATATAATTCTTAGGTGCCATCTGTACAACATCGCAAACAAGCATTGCAATATTTTTCATCTCCCTAGAACTCAGTGTAGGAAAACAGTTACGAAGTGGCTTATGAATAAATCCTTTGATGAAACTGAGAACTTACTTAAAGTATCTATCCTCTAGCACACATACACACCCACACATACACACAAACACATACGCATACACTCTCACGCACAAGCACTGGCATTATTACTGTTTATTGGAATTTATATTTTAAAGATCCACTAATTTCTGTCTGCAATTTAATGAAATACATGAGAGCTCTGGTGCCCTTAACACAAGTTGAATCCTACTTAGGGTACCAGATTTCAACGAATGGTTGTACTCATAATATAACTCTACACAAATGTAACAACTAGATTGTAAACTATGCCAATAAACATTATTATTATTATAATAAATCTATACTAATATTAGAAAGTTGAAGAGTTTGTTTTTATTACACCACGCTATGATCAATAGGTGAACAGCAATGAAAAATGTTGCAAAAACGGGGAAAACTTACACAGACTATATAATGACATAAAAAAATGTGTTAATTTATGATGGCAATATATTAAAGTAGTATAGTACTCGTATATTACAATATTACATCTTTAAAAAATCGATATCGATAATCGACGTGAACATGTCATTCTGGTTTCAGATTTAAATTCCACATTTAATTAATTCAATACGGTATTATAAATACCGTATTTTTATCTCAATAACCAACATCCACGTACCTACATAGATATTGGTTATAGGTATATTAAACTTTCATAATACGATATAGGTATTAAGAAAGTTTAGTTGTAGTTCACCTGAACAATTATAGACTTTCATAATACCTTTCATTATTTACACCCAACCAGTCCGTAGTATCTACGCTTAAAGTACAATTCAAAACACAAACAACAATTTCCCAAACAGAAACTGACCGCTGACCGAGTATATCCATCAATTTGCCACAGTTATTGAGAAACGAGGCTCATATTTCCTTGGCCCAAATCCCAAATTTCTCTCCTAACTTTTGGTAACATTACAAGCGTTGAAAACAAGGAAAAACCAAAAAGCACATGACTGCTTGTTGTAATTTTCAAATATGTAACGTTTAGTTTTTGTTTTCCTGTGCTCCGGTTCTTTATTGTTCGTGTTGACTACATTCGATGGAACAGGATTTTTGGACAAAAAAAAATATACCTACGGGGGCCTAACCCGTAAACATTAAGAGATAGAAGAATTTGATATCTAGTAACATAGTCCAGATAGGTGGTTCGCTTCTGGCCCCGGTTTGGCTACGGAAGTCTCGGGTTCGATTCCTGAGTCTGGATTCATTTTTTTCTAACTTTCAAAAATGCAATTATTGTATTTGTAAAAAAGATATGTTTGCGAAAATGTCTCATATTAATTTTTTTGTTAGGTTGTAAGTGAAAATGAATAGGTTAGTTTGGACGACAATAATATAACTTATGTCGAATTTTATTACTCTAAGCTTTCTTGTTTGGTAAACTTAGTCTTGAAATACTTGAAAGTTTTGCTAAGGATATTTAATGAGCTTTAATGATGGAATAAAAAAATAATAATGATAATAATATTTATTGATTCAGAAAAGTTTACATAGGTTTTGTTCAGAACAGCAAAAGCATACATGTTACATTATTATATACAAGAAATAACCCATGCTTCAATATATAAAACCCTGTCTCTTAAACTAGGTATGAACCTGTGACTTAAGGGACAGTGTTTGACCAAGTAGAGTAGTTCTACGAGTTTGTTCGGTGTATAGGAGTGCTGTAGGTATTCGACGTAGGTATTACATAATATACTAGCTGTCCCGCGCAACTTTGTCTGCGTAAATTTTCCCGTTTTCGCAACATTTCTCATTGCTGCTCCGCTCCTATTGGTCCTAGCGGGATATTATATAGCCTATAGCCTTCCTCGATAAAAGAGCTATCCAACAGTGAAAGATTTTTTTAATTTGGACTAGTAGTTTCTGAGATTAAACAAACAAACACACAAACTCTTTAGCTTTATAATATTAGTATAGATTATTTAATTACAGGTAGAAACTGAAGAAAATCTGTGTGTATGAGTACATTTGTGTGTGTGTGTGTGTGTGTGTGTGTGTGTGTGTGTGTGTGTGTGTGTGTGTGTGTGTGTGTATAAGTACATGTGTGGGTGTTTGTAAATGTCTTGTTTTACGCGATATAAGTTGTAGCGATTTTTATATTGTGCGTAATCCTGTTTCAGAAACCACTCTGTTATACTGCTTTTAATTTGATGTTTATTTTAGTGTTGGAACTCTAGTTTTTTCAGTATTTTTTATAGATGCATGTACTTAATAAATGAACTACTGTTATAGAAATAATTAGCTCAAACCTTAACAAACTACGAACAAACATGCATAGATATTGGAAACAAATTTGAGAGGGAAATATTGTACCTGTAGCATTTCTTGACCTAGTAGGTTAGGTTACAAACTTACAATTAAAGGAGAGCTTACAAATATAGATACACATTTGTACAAAGTATCGAACAGTATATAGGTATAATCACAGTTATTCTCTTGTTAAATTAAAGGCAAGTAATGTTAAACCTAAGTTATAATAGTTTGTTTAGTAAATATTAACAATTAGCTGAAAGTGCTCGTTACCTCCTTGAAAATTATATCTTGATTTTGTTAGATTTAAGAATCTTATCCCGAGGTACCTACTTGTAAATTCTTACTCAATTATAAATCCTCCAGCTAAGTGTAATTTCAATGCAAAATATCTAAGTTTATTCTTCTCTTAATTACTGTAATTAATGGTAAGATGTTTTAAACTTGTCATCTAATTCTTAGTATTTATTCAGTATCCAAGAAATTTCCAATTAGAGTGATAATCCTAGCTGAGTCTTTGCAAATTTGTCTGAATACAGAATGAGCCAAAGACTGTACACACAATGTTTAGGGTAAGTAGCCAAAACATAAGGAAACTCCAAGCATTCCTTAATATATTTACATGAATTGAATATGTATTGCCTTTCTAGTATGTAGATTTCCTCATTCATTCTAAATTACGGTGCTAATTCTGGTTCTATTTTATTGTTACTGATTTGTTTATATTTTTACGTCTTTCACTTATTCTAGATCACATATAGCTCCTAACAGCTATATGTGATCTAGAATAAGTGAAAGACGACGAGTAGTTCTCCGAATCCGAGCAAATCAATTTTTGAAGTGAAAACTTCTTTAGGGGCGTTGTGCACTTGTTTGGATGGGTAAAAAATGTTAAACTCGCGTCAGGACCTGAGACCTGATCGAAAATTCGTAAGACGGAGGGAGAGTAATGAAAAACTGCTGCAATAGCATTAGGATACGAAGGTGAATTTCGCCACCACCAACAATGTTATTATAGCTCTGGTGGGAAATGGGGCGGTCCAGAAACCAGAAGACCTCAGTTCGAGTCCGAGTAACGATTATTTTTTCCCTTTTTTATTTTAATTTATGTAATGTAATATTTTGGTTTTTTGATTTGTGATTTATGTTTATTTCATATTTTTTATTTTTATGTCAGATCGAAAAAATTTAATCAAATTTCATCCGTATGTAATATCATTTTCAAGTTTTCACTTCTGCCGGCACTCCCGGAGTGCAACCCGTTGTTTTTTTTCTGTAACATCGTTTGATAATAGTCTAATGCTTTTGTTCACGAAGTTACTTTAATGAAACTTTACATCAAAATAAAACGGGGCAAGAGTATGTCGGACCATGCTCAGTGTAGGGTTCCGCAGCCTTAAATAATTGCATTAGCAGAAGAGCGTAGGTATTTTCATGGCCCTTAAGCCCTTTTGTTGAGAAAACAGTTTTTCGGCTACAACTCAATGACGGTATATCCGATCATGTCTGAAATAATTTTAGTTTAAAGTGTGTGCCACACGTTGATGTAAGCCGAAAAAAAAATAATTTCAGCTTATTATAAAATATAATATTAAAAAATAATTTTATTTATTTTTATTATTTAGCTATCAAAATAAGTAGCGCCCACTATAAGACACCTTTTCAGAAATTTTCATCAATGTTAATTGAGAAGTCTCTGAGTAAAATGCCTGTGACATGCGGACGGACAGACAGACAGACAGATGGACATGACGAAACTATAAGGGTTCCGTTTTTTGCCATTTTAGCTACGGAACCCTAAAAAGATAAATAACATAGTATTAGCTCATACATTAACCAGTATTTTATTTTATAGAATAATGGTTGCTACTTGTAACAAAAAATCTAGATGTACTTCGATGAATTGATAAAATAGAACTAGTACCACAGATATTATCTCTTTGACGTTATAAGTTTTGTGGGTAGGTAGTAAAAACACTCATTTTAATTTTTTGAATTTTCTCATACATACTGCCTAACTCATATTCAATATTTTATTTTCTTAAATTGTGAACTTTTTTTTAGTCTCTGCCTTCGTTATTATTACCTTCCGTCTTATGCCAGGTTTTCTTCTAACAAATTAATATTTCCTCTCTTGCAGGTATGCCAAAAAAAGTCTAAGGAAATGTTCGCACAGTATAGGTTCCGGGAAAACAACAACATTCTGAAAATTACAACCGGGAAAAAATGTTTTGAATAATTACCTACTCAGCTGTTAATTAAATACATATTTACGTCAGCGTAATGTAAACTGGTTTGTTGTTATGAATTCCACCTGCACTAGCCTTTATGAAAATAAAAAAACAGTATTTAGAGAAAAATTACATTCTCACTTATTTCTCAAATCTTCACGACTGTTTATTCTGTGACTGGGTGTTTTATTTATAGAACCTGGATTCCTAAAAATGAATAGCTAGATCGATTTATCGCCCCCGAAAACCCCTGCAGACTAAATTTTATAAAAATCGCTACAGCTGTTGCCGAGAGTAAGTTTATATAATATAGTTATATATACTAACTAGCTGTGCCCCGCGGTGTTACCCGCGGTTTATTAGCCAATGTGGTAATCCAGGGTATCAGCTAACTCCATACCAAATTTTATTAAAATCGCTCTAGCCGTTTAGACGTGAAGAAGTTACAAACATACACACTCACATACTCACAAACTTTCGCCTTTATAATATAAGTGTGATATTATGAAGCTTAAAATCTTGTTTGTTTGTTTGAAAGCGGTAATCTCAGGAAGCACTGGTCCGAATTGTAAAATTCATTAGGCTGTAACTAATAGAAGCGGAGCAACAATGAAAAATGTTGCAAAAACGGGGAAATTTACGCAGACGAAGTGGCGCGGGTCAGCTAGTATATATTTATATTCATATTTATATATATATATATACAAGAATTGCTCGTTTAAAGGTATATGATTTAAAATATATAAACGTGTTTATCAGTTGTTTAGTTAGCACAGTACATTGGCTTCATTGACGGAACTGATATGTCTCTTAAAACTTTTAAGGTGTCTTTTCCTTTGGGAATAGAACAATTGTATATTTATATCGGTAATGACAGACGTATCTCCATACATATTTAATACCTAAAAAGAACGTATACCAAACAGGCGCCATAAATTTTCCATCCGCGTCTTAGCTCCTCGGATACACACAAAACGTTATTGGAAAGGATCGCGTAAGCCGCTCTTAAGGAATCCCGAGAATTTATTCATGATGTGCCCAACAAAGAAGGGAAAAATGTTTTTCTCCACACATGACGGACAGCGAACAAAAAGTTCCAAGACAGATATTCGGAATCTTGTGTCGAGCATTATTGATTGTTTATATAAGATATCTATTTTTCACGTTGTATTGTTGGACTTCCAATGTGATACTTTGATGTTTTTCGTTCGGTCTTGTATTTGTTTCGAAGAAGTACAGTGTATGAAACTTGTTTTCGAATATAAGGTGGAATATCTTAAGTTAAAATCAAAATGGATCTGCGAATTTGGATTGGTTCAAAAAAGACTGGGAGTATGTGCTAAAATTTTATTATGGCCACATTTATTGACACGCAAAAGTCCCAGCCAACACTGAATATATGCTGACTAGGTATTTTGCCTCAGACGACATGATTATCGTGGCGTCATGTCGACATAGCTAAAAAAATAAAAGATCTGCCTAGATTTTAAAAAAATGCTATGTATTTGCTGTGTTTAGCATTTTCTGCTCAACTTAATGTAATACACATTGAGTTATTCCACTTTACGTAAGCTGGGTGCCAAGCCCATGGGAACAATTTTACAAAATAATAATAATATCTGATTTTTGTCTTAGAGCGCTTGGGAGCAAAACCGTGGAGCGGGTGTGAATAAATTATCATTAATAATGTTTCATTAACAGCATTTAAACTAGCAAAAATGTTTTCTTTTTTTTTCGACAATACATTTGCAAGTTAAAATACTTTTATTGAAGCATTGTGAATAAGAAGGCCAACGTCTACAATTTCGGTTAAAGGAAACTGAAATATAAGATTATGTCATCACTCCTTTTCCGGGAGCAATTGATACTGAAATGGACATCTGGCATCGAATCCAAAAACTTTCCCTCGACCGCAAAATTCACTGCGCATAAAAAAATATTCTGATTCTTTTTTAATACTGTCGCTACTGAATAAACGGCTTTCCGTTTGCATACCCCACCTACTTAAAACGGAAGCTATATAAGCAAACACACCGCAAATATCGAAACTTTAGCACATTCGCCATAAGATAAAACACTATAACGTACATATTTAGCATACATCGTGCCATATTTATTCATATTTGGACACACTCCAAATAGGTTTTGGGGTGCCGTGACCGTTTTATTTACGGCTCGGCATATATTAGGCTCTCGTGAATTTTAACGGGTGCGATGAAAAATATTAAAATGTTGCTTTTTGCCTCTTTTGAATGAGATTTCTAGGTCTTTTTAAGTAGAAGTTAATGTAGAGTTTGTAAATGTAGCCCCAGAGTTTGCATTTATTATTTTAGGGTTAACTTCCTGTTTTTTGGGCCAAGTGTTGGATTTTGAAACTTATTAATATAGAAAAATATTTTTTTATACATAAAAGATAGTTTTGTTTGCTCAGAGACAAACTATACTAAGCAATTACAAAAATAAACACATAATTACCTTAAATATTTAAAAACATATGTAATTAAATAAATAACGAAGCGGTCTTGTATTCAGTAACAATAACCTGTAACAATAATTTATCAGATTTTGTTTTATGTGAACAAATCAGGTATTCGATTTTTATAACCATGAAAATAAAATGGTTCCTGGAAACATCAATCATCATCAGCCTGAAAATGTCCACTGCTGAATAAAGTCAATAGATGAGCCATATTCTCATGGTGCTTATAGTTTTTAGTTTCTTCAATAACATTAAAAAGTTAGGGCTTTTTAATGTTCTTGAAATTTGGAATCAAACAATAAGCCAAAAAACTTCGGAAACTAAATTCAATCTTATTTTTTTTCCAACATTTAGGTACGTATCAAAAGTTGTGACCTGATAACCATCTTTTCGCTAAAGAGTCGGACCTTAGACTGTATTATCAGAATCAATCCATCACTCCGACAGTACCGACAACTGACGACAGAGAAATTAAGCATCCGAATCGTTTTTTAAACGTACGCGCCTTACACATCAATCATTCCATCCTTTGTAATTTTTACTGTCTGTTTAAAAAATGGGCCGCCCTGGGCCCTAAGATCTGCATGCAAGCTGATGTATGAGATGGGGAAATGTTAAGGATGTGTATACAGACGGTCGATTAGTTGATTAAAATGTTCATAGTAAAATATTAAGAAAAGGAAAAACAAAGATGGGGTGTAAACAAAGATATAGTGCCTTGGGTTATTCGTGGAGAACAGTGTTGATGATTACTTTGCAGTTTTCGGAAACCCAAATTATGCCTCTTATATAACGGTCGATGCTGACGAAAATAAAGTTACGGTAAACAGCTAGTACCTACTATTTTGAATTTATTAGACCAAAATTTTGTTCACGAAATTAACTCGTTGTCACTGCTTTTCCCTATGTACGTAAGAGAAAATTTCGTAGAGCATTGTTGCATTTTTTAACGTAAAAAACATTGTAGATGTAGAAGTAGATACCTATTCATACAAGCATTTACTATCCTGCTACAGTTTTACACCAACAAAGAGAAAAAATATAACAAGAATATCCGTTCCTCATGAAAGTTTCATCTTGGTTAGTGTTCTTTGCAAAATGTATAAAATAACACTGTGTTTTAAAACTGTATTATACTATTCAAAGCTTCTGCTTGCATTTTATGTTTCGCTAATCCTAGAATTCGCAAACATAACGGAAAAATAAAATACAATCGAATTAAAAACCGTCGTCGATTGCACTATGAGGTAACCACGTTTAGATAATATCTATATTTTATTAAACTCGGTGATCCACGCAACTTCGTCTGCGTATATTTGCCCCATTTTCGCATCATTTTTCATTGCTGCTCAGCTCCAAACTATTCAGCTTTATAATTATAGGTAGAAACCGTTTGGGGTATAGTTGTGCTTAACATCTAACACTTAATATCGACATTGATACTACTTTTAAGGGACAACTGTCGATACATCAATTTTAGAGAGTTATGTTGTGTTCCTAATAAGGGGTTAGAGTATTCGCCTTCTTTTTAACCTCTAATGGAAAAAGAGGGAAGCTAAAAGATTAACCTGAGTCCATATTAGTCTACCTGAGGCATAAGCGCCTGAACGGATAATTTTGGATATTTTTTTTAAATTATAAAAGCAGTTTAATCGCTATGCAGATAGTTAGGTTTTAAGGGGTTTGGAATCCGTGGAATCGTTTTAAGGATAATTGATTTCTTCGCTTGCTTGTACAAACAAGCAAGCGAAGAAGAGTTAAAGCGATCTCACTGCTCAACTTCACATATATAGGAATGTAATCATGGGTGTTCCCAGGGAGGGAGGGCTGCAAAAAGGTAGATACATAGTACTTAATTGGAAGGTGTTTAGTCAATTGTACCACCTAAACCCCCTTCAGAAATTACAAATACCCATCCCGAAATTACGTAAGCCCCTCTCGAAATTACAAAAACCCCTACCGAAATTACAAATACCCGTCCCGAAATTACGTCTACCCGTCCCGAAGTTATGCCATAACCCTCCCGAAATCACAAAAACCCCTACCGAAATTACGAAAACCCCTCCCGAAATTACAAAAACCCGTCCCGAAATTACGAATAGCCCTCCAGAAATTACAAAAACCCCTACTGACATTACGAAAACCCCTCCGTAAATTACAAAAACCCCCACCGAAATTACGAATAATAATAATAATATAAATTACGACTAGGTACCCGTCCCGAATATACGAATACCCCTTTAGAAATTACAAAAACCCCCTACCGAAATTACGAATACCCGTCCCGAAATTACGAATAACCGTTAAGTAAATTTTTCCTGGATACGTCCATGAAATAAATATAAAATTAAAAAATGGTTGTCTAGTAATAGTCGGTTTACAGATGATAATTTTACGCGATAACGGACAATACGGTCGAAACGTCGGCGTCACAGCTACTTTACAATTTTATAATAGTTTAAGAGATAAGACGTTATCACGTCAATATACAATACACACAAATTATCTTGCCAATACCCACAGCATAACATACGATAAACAAAAGAGTTTCTCATTTACGAGTTAATTTATATCAACGTTAATCTCTAACAAACAAACATAAATACCTTCTTGACAATATTATGATTATTGTTATGCCTAAGACTGTACTTTACGATGATATAAAACCTACCATTTAAAGGTTTAAGTTGAAGACAGTAAGGAGCGATAAAACCATTGTTACTGCTTTATAAAACTCGACAGATACTCGGTTCATTCATTTCATTCGTTCATAAACGTTTCCAATTGAATGAGAACGAGAGCATATTCGTTTTATTTTCACTCATTTTGAATGAACGATGTTACTTATTTATTTTTGAATGAGTGAACTTTTGTAACAAATGAATGTGAAGTTCGTTAGGTATTTCTTTTTTCGTACTTCTTCACGTAGCCCGGGATAACTTCTTAAGTACTGGCGTTATTTGAATGATTTTGGTATCAATTTAAAGTTAATTAATGAACCTTTAAAATGATATCATTTTTATTATTATTATTTAGTTATTAAGTACTCAAGATCGCGCGGAATCAAATTCAATCAAGTGATTCCATACTTTTGCTCGCGAGTGTATATTGTTTTGTGCTTTGACTTCGAACAATTTGTCAATTTTTTAGGGTTTTATTATTTTTGTTGTATTTGGGTGTTGTACTTTTTGTCATTTATAACCGTTGGTTTATTTGATGATACATTTTAAAACAATATTATTATTTTTCTTTCGTTTTTTTTTTTAAGAGGTTAATTTCCTATTGTGGTTCTATTTTTTTTTCTAATGGCTAAGGAATCGTTCTCGCAATCGTGAGGTCGCGGGTTTGAATCCTACCTATAATACTTTCGACGTGAACCCACTCCTAACACAAGCCTTTGAGCTTAACTGGAGGGGTTAACAAGATTGCTAGTAATGGCAGCTCAATTTCACATTGCTAGTTATCTTAAAAAATGTTTTGTTTAGGTAAACACAGAAAACAAAAATAACTTTATAATAAAATTAAATAGAAAGCCTTTATCCATCAAATACCTCGATCAAAAATGACAACTTCAATATTGTAATAGTAAAGTTGTTGACAGAATTGACAAGACTCGACATTTATGAGGTAATGGTAGAATAATTACAGATACCTACATTAATTATGAACAATTGAACACTTGATTGATATTAATTTACAAGTAACGGTGCTACTATCGCATAGTCGACCTTATTCACCAATATCTTCGTCATAATTTTGACTTGCCTGATGTTATGCTAGTCAATTGTTATTGTCCCTGATTGTTAAGTTAGAGGTCGTGGTTTATATATGCAACTTTGTTTGCGTCAACTTTTTGCAACAGTTTTTATAGATGCTCCACTCCTATTGGTCGTAGCGTGATGTTAAACAGCCTGTAGCCTTTCTCGATATTTTTTTTTTAAATTTTTCAATTCGAATCAATTTAAGATTATTGCGTTCAACCAAACAAATACACAAACAGACTCTCCAGCATTACAATATTAAGTATTGATATAATTTATGTAGGTATAATGATTTGTATATTGTCTAGGGGATCTGATGCTCATGTAAAGTTGTCGCAAGATATTACAATAATGGACTGATGATTTACGCAAAACGGCTGGCAGGAGCTGGATGCGAGAAGCCGAAGATAGAACAAAGTGGCGTGCAATTGGAGAGGCCCATGTCCAGCAGTGGACTGCGATAGGCTGATGATGATGATGAGATGATTACAATAATTATAATTAGTTAAACATTAAACAGCTGGGTTATTTCCACATTTTTCTTTTGTAGTCAAAGTACTACTGAGCAGCCCAGCTGAAGGATACAATAATTATTACAAGGTAAAAGTATACCTGGTAAATATTTTATCAATTTACGTTCATAAAGATACGAAATTAACATGTTCTGACAAGGGTGCCCTTTCATTGTTCTTATCAAACTGCAATATGAAATTTTAAGCGTAAAACAATGGCCGATGTGGGAACATCGAATTACCCACATCTATGGCTTTTAAAGCCCGTATGGGAATGACAGCTGTTGTTAATAGGCTCAAGAGTGCTTTTGATGAATGTCTATGATAAAATGTGTGCTACAGCCTCAATATTATTGACTGCTCTATTTACATACTACTAGCCGTTCTTCGCGGCTTCATCTGTCATATATAAATAGGCCACAGCTTCCTGACGGATGACTGGCAGTGGTAGTGGTCTTTCGATCTTTTTTTGGTGCAAGGCATCTCCTTCCACACTGGTCGCCGGTAAAAAAGTGATCTGAAGAAGTAGCAGCGGAAGTGCCACAGAGCATCTTTTGCTATTTTATTTCAAGCCTGACCTCTTCGTGTTGTGTCATTCCGTCAGAGATTTGAGGACGCCATTCAATTCTTGAGTCAGTAATTAGTGTCTCCCACATGTGGTGTTCTAACCAAAGCTGATCATGTCACGTTTGCAGCAGTTTTTGTGTCTCAACTTTGGCCGACCAATAAGTCTCTTGGCATTGGTTAACCCCGACCATACATTTCCTCGGCAATTTATCGGGGTTCATGCAGTATATCTGTATCAATCATCGAAGTCGTCTTTGCTACAGCAACCTGTTCACGTAAATACCATTCAAACGTACACATTGGTAACTTAAGAGTTTCCAAAAATTCGCTCATAGTTTAATTTAATTAAAAGATACCTGTCTGCCCATCTTCCTAATTCATGTAAAGGATGTTTTAGAAATTGATGTTTTCAAACAATTATTGATTTCAATTCACATTTATGCTGGTTACAATATATATATCAAGCTGAATCAAATGGTAGCTTGTTATTAAATTTATCATTGTCGGACAGGTAAAATTTCTCAGTGCAAAGTTTTACTTTAGTCCCTTCGCTTCACTACTGCTTAAAGAAAGGACAAACAAACAATAAAACGCTGCATTTATCATATAATATAGATAGTATGGAGTACAATACACTTACTTTTGGCCCCACTTTTATAGTTTCCTTTTGTATAAACACCCTTTTATTCTCAGAAAGAGTTAGGAACACACCCTTATCATTTCCTTTTCTCCCACGAGTATTGTGACGGAAAGTGAATGATATTTAGGAGGGAAGTAGTTAGGTGTATTTATCAAAATAAAATGCTGACATTGTATTTTAGATTCTAGTTTGCCATGAATTTTATTGTCAATTGTATCATTATGGTCATTCTATTTAGCGCTAACGGATTATTCAGTACTAGCTGTCCCGCGCAACTTTGTCTGCGTATTTTTTTCCTGTTTTTGCAACATTTCTCATTGCTGTTTCCTCCTATTGGTCGTAGCGTGCTGTTGTATAGCCTATAGCCTACAACTTATAGCATATAGCCTTGTTTGATAAATGGGCTATCCAACATAAGAAAAGATTTTTTAAATTCGTATCAGTAGTTCAAACAAACAAACTCTTTAGCTTTATAACATTAGTATAGATGGTACTAAATGAGTCAAACTTAATGAACAACACTATTGTTGATCATCAAACTATAACAATAAGAGAATGACGTTTCTTTGTTCTGACAACAGAAGAAGAAGAAGATAATCCTCTTTTGCAATATGCATTAACACTTTTAAGCCTTCATCAAATAGGAAGCGCGTTGTTGCGTGCATCTATTTAAACGGTTTCACAACACAACTTAGTACAACGCAACTCAACGCACACGTTCGACGCTGACGGCTTGACGCGCGTTATGGTTGCTTACTATTTGACAAAGGCTTTAAAGCTTGGACGTAGAAGAAAAGAATGAGTGACAGTAAGCGATTGGCTACGGACGTTTGTGTCTAGTGCGAAGAGCGCGAAAAACAAATAATAACGTAATATCTTTGTCCTTGGCGATTACATGTTTGTACCGCTTCTAGCGCTTCTACCACCCAATCGAAAATTTCGCAAATAAGCGGGTCAATTCACGTAGGTATTAATAGCAGTGCAGTTGCAGTTAAGTTTCGATTAAAACAATCGTTTTCGTATTCTTGTCACTTTGGGATCGATCTTAAAAACGCTTGCGCACCGTACTTGAATGTCGTTATTGCGCTCTCGAGACGCATACTTGACGCAAGCGTATTTGAGATCGATCCCAAAGTTACAATAATACAAAAATGGCCGTTTTAATCGAAACTTAACTGCAACTGAACTGCAACTGCACTGATTTAAATACGTGAATTGACCCTCAGTACCGAGTTTAGATAGATACTTGAGATAATAAGTGTGTAATCATGGTTCATAGTTAGCAAAACAGATATAAAAGCAATAAGTATGTCGATAATGTAGGAATTGAAATCAAAGAAAACGGACAGGTGTGGTCGGCGCTCGAGTAGACCGCTGTAAATGCTAGCAACTTCTACATTTGAACTAAGTAGGTATGCAGCCATACACGCCTGGATGGCTTCACTCGAAACGAGCACTAAAGCTAGATTTATATTTGTCTGACGTGGCAACATGTGTCGTGTCGTAACATGATGTCTAGCGTGCACATTTATATGTCGTGTTCTGACATTCTCTGATGCTTTCTGGCTTATTACCGTGATAGTACATTTGAACAAAGTACACGCAATCGAGCGAGGTCTTAAACGGCCTCACTTTAAATTGGGACTTAAACCGTATTTATTTTTGTATAACTTGACTACATGTATTGTTAGTTAGTTTTATATGGGCGTATAAGGAAAACCGCACTTAACCTCCTAATTGGGCTACACGTACACGTGTTGTATCGTGACAGCTAGCGTTAACTGATGCTCTCTGCCGTTTTATGTCGATATTTTGATTTAAAATATGGGCTGTGATGTGCTATAACACGACATTGATCCTTGCGTATTGGTCGGCCGTGTGGTGATGGCGCTGGTTTTCCCGCTTTTCATTGCAGTGTAACATGTTAGACAAACGTGTTTCTTCGCCGAGATAGATAATCAATATGTTTTTTGACATGTTTTAAATTGTATCTTTGTTCTGACGTGTCACGACACAACATGTCAGATAAATTTGAGTTCGGCATAAAAAACGAACAGCCATATTAAAACATTTGTCAATGACACACTTTTAACACACACTCACACAGCAAAAATTACGCTAATTCATTGTTTATCACCTTACTCGTTTAAAAATAAAAAGGGTTTCCACGTATACGTAAACCGTTTCCTTATAATTCTATACCCGGCAGTTTGAAAGGAAATGAATATCTATTTAAGGCAACCCTTTCATCCCTTTAGCACAAAACAAAACGGTATGTACCTATGTTTTAAAAACTGAAGGTTGTTATTTATATGTATTTAATAAAATCATGCATCATCATGCAGTCGGAGGCATTAATGAATCTCAGTGAACTTCGTAAAGTGCCTCCGACTGCATGAAATTATATAATTATGAAGGGGATCTTGTTTCCATGTTTTTTGTGCAGGCTGGTTTTTTATTTCTTAAATTTATTTTTAAATTTAATACTTGTTAGTGATTGTAAGACAAGTAACAAGTAACTTACAAGTAACTTTTATCACAGCTATTCACAAGGGAACAGCATTTTTGTTGCATGAAATTTTTTAACTAATATTATATATTTACGGGGTGCTGATTTCAGATCTGAAGTCAGATTTTTTGTATCAGCTTTAGTTATTGAGATATAAAAAAAATACGTTTTTTAAGAAAAAGAGTTTTTTATAAAGGAAATCAATAGAAAAACAAGCACTACAAATCAAAAAATTTTCTTTTATATGATTTTCTTGCTTGGCTTGGTTCGTTAGGGCTGTTTTTAATGCTCCAACAATAGTCCGCCATCATATGAGCATTCCAGTGACCCTGATATCGTTCTTCCATAGTTCGAATGTCTTGATGGAACCGTTCCCCTTGTTCTTCACTCAGATCACCAAGATTTTCAGGGAAACGGTCCAAATGGCTATGGAGGTAGTGTACCTTGATGCTCATGTTACAACCAAGCTGCTGGAAGTATGACAACATCAATTTAATGTGCTCCGAATAACTTTCATCCTTTTTGTTTCCAAGAAAATTTTGTGCAATCCATACAAATTCATTCCAGGCATTTTTTTCAATGTCAGTCATGTAGCTTATGAAATTTTCATCCTTTATCAATCTTCTTATTTGTGGGCCATCAAAAATTCCAGCTTTAAGTTTCTCAGTGCTCAAATTCTGGAACTTTCTAGAGATGTATTTAAAACAAGCACCATCCTTGTTCAGAGCTTTGACAAATTGTTTCATGAGCCCTAGTTTAATATGCAAAGGTGGCAGTATTATGCGATCTCTGGGCACAAGGGGTTCATTTATTACATTCAGTTTTCCTGGAACCATAGCATGCCTGGGAGGCCAATCTTTTCTAACCCAGTGCTCAGACTTAGCTCTGCTGTCCCAAAGACAACTAAAACATGGATATTTTGTATAGCCCCTTTGTTGGCCAAGAAGAAAATTCACCATTTTTAAATCTACACATATCAGCCACTTGTGTTCGTTGTACTTGATTCTATCCATAACAGAAGCCACAGTAGCATATTCTTCTCTGACTGTAGTTGAATGAGCAATCGGTATCGAACCCAACTTATTTCCGTTATGCATAAGTACACATTTTAGGCTACGTTTAGAGGAATCAATAAATAAGCGCCATTCATTTGGATCATACTTCTGTACCCCCATTGCTTTCAATATACCAAGAACATCTGAACAATAAACAAAGTCATCATCTTCACAAAAGAATGAAAGCAATTCTCTCTCTCGGTTACGGTAGTATGAAATTCTTGTTTCTTGCGTTAAAAGATTTCTTTGTTTTAAGCGAGAAGCTAAAATCTCCGATCCTTTCTTAGACAGACCTAGGTCTCTGACTAATGCACTGAGGTCTTCTTGATTAAAGGGTTGGGGCTCAGAGGAAACTGGATTGAATTCACTTTTCCCTCTCATTTCATCACTTGAAGAAGAGCTTTTTACTTCTAAGTCATCAACATTATGTGTAGATGAAGATGGCTGGGGTTCTGGTTCATCGCTGGAGTTCAGGACTGGTCGAGAAACAGATAACACGTTAGGGTAAACCCATTTCGACCGATTTTTCCTGTTGATCCCGTTTATATCAACCACACAAAAATAACAGTCGTCTTGATGATTTGAAGGTTCTCGCCACATCATTGGTGTTTGATACTTAAAATGGGATCTTTTCTTATTAGCCCATGATCTCAAAGACTCCACACATGTTTTACATACCATATGCGGGATCCAGTACTTGTCACGGGTGTCCAAAGGAATTCCAAAGTAATCAAAATACACCCGTTTTGTGAACTCCGACACACTAAGCCTACAATTTTTAAAAGTGTATTCACCACAGACGTTACAAAAATAGTTGGGATCGGTTTTACAGATATTTCTCGATGCAGACATTGTTAAACAAAAGACTTTTAAAAAAAACTGCTCGCTTAAATTAAATTTTAAATATGACTAGTACAAAAATACGACTGATAGCTGTATCTCGAAAACTAGAGCTGTTACGGAAAAAATGAGGGTAGACTTGAAATCAGCGACCTAAAATTAGTAAACAACAGGCATAAAATTCCATGCAACAAAAAAAAAGTTTAAATTTGTTCCCTTATCAAGTATTGAAAATTGAAAAAAGAATGGTTGCTAACAAAAGTTTTTAGTACTACAGTCATAACAATGTTATACTTTTTTGAAATGTTTAGAATGAGCCCTTTAATTTCATACCCATATTGCAGTATCCGAAACATTTTTTTTTTCACACCTCTTTATTTTGACATCTCACAGCCGCCGTGTTTGTTTATTTCAAACGTCACCTACCTAAAAACGGGCAAGTGCATGTTGGTACACACAATGTAGGGTTCAGTAGTCATCCACCCCCCCCCCATTTATCCGAATAATGCGGCTTATAAAGAGGGTTTTCTGTTATTTTTGTTTCATACTACCATACAAAATTTTGTCGAAACTCGTAGCCCGTAGGAAAACAAAGACTATCACAGCTATATTTTTTTTTTTAAAAGACGACTCCCGCAGTAGGGCAAGCCCTGTGTCGCGGAGGACTTTACAAACATACAAGTCACGGACACAAAGTACACCCAGACTTGGAACAACATTTGTGGATCACACAAAGTGGTGTTCCGTGTGGGAATCGAACCCACGACCTCTTGCATAGCAGTCGGACACACTCCCACCGCGCCAAAGAGGCAGTTATTAATTATTACTAATTATAACAACCGTATTTTTTTTACATACTCAACATCAACCATTTAGCTGGCCCCTGCGGAGAGGACACTTGACTCTCTCAAAAATTTGCACTTAAAATATTAATATTACACAAACCGATCCCTAAATCAAAAAATGGACTTCCCAACTCCTAAACGTTTTTAAAAGCACTATCTGACGATATCCCACACGATAGGGTACATAGGGAGGTACCCTAAAAAAATATTTTCAAGATTTTATTCTTTCACTTTGTTGGCTTACGCCAACAATTATGATTAACAGTTGGCTCACGCCAACAAAGTGAAAGAATAAAGTCTTAATATGTGTATCCATGCAAAATTACAGCCTTCTAGCACTAACACCCTCTGAACAAAGCTGTAGACGAACGGACGGACATGGCAAAACTATAAGGGTTCAGTTTTGCCATTTCGGCTACAGAACTCTAAAAATGAAATGTTTTATCAAAAAGTCCAAGATGTGATATTAAGCAGTTCTCATACAATTAATTCTGTATGTCTTTTTGTTCAATTGTGACAGCTAAAACCCTGAGTCCATTTCAATGAAATTTAGTACAGATGTAGTTTCAAACTTGGATGGAAGGTCCATCCCCACGTTTGAATGTTTTGACCAACTTCATTTAGGAGGGCAAAACTGATGGAAAACAGTATAATAGTAGTATAAAAAGTCACTATAACGTAATGTACAGCGAGCGTAATGGACACACGTATTTAATAGATATCAGAATCATTTTATTTGCAAGAAAAGTGTTGTCGTCATAAAAGAGCATTAGATAATCACATTTCACAGTTTAGGCATGTAAACATTAACAATAACATTTTGATGGCGCGAACTAATTGACAAACAATTGGATATTTAAATTCCAATCCATCAATAACAACAAACTATTGTACACAAACCGGGTAACTTACGACGTAGACACCAGATTTTATGAGACTTTTAAGATAACTTTGATAACGCCAAAATGAAGGTATATGCGAAAATTCAGTTTATTATCTCTCATTCCGGTGATGCTTGGTGTGATGCTAATGTGCTAAAATGACTGGGCCAATATCTCAATGCTCAAAATAAATCTTTTTTACCCGACTGTAAAGAAGGGTTATGTTTTTCGCGCGTATCTTGTATGTAGGTATGTATGTATGTATGAAGTATTCTTTATTATCTGATATTTGACCATCCACTGAACGGATTTACACAACTAAGACGTCGTTAGATTTGTCTTGATTGTCCAAGTGTTCTTAGATATGTAACGTTTGAATAAAACAAACATGGCGGCTGTGAGATGTCAAAATAAAGAGGTTTGAAAAAAAAGTTGTTTTGCATATTGCAATATGGGTATGAAATTAAAGGGCTCTTATATTAAGCATTCAAAAAAGGTATAACATGTTTATGACTGTAATACTAAAAAAATTAGTTAACAACAATTATTTTTTTCATTTTTTAATACTTGACAGTAGCTGTGGTAAAAGTTAGATGTTACCTCGGTTACATCCTTTAACATCTAAAAAGTATTAAATAAAAAAATAAACCTACATAATTATATAATTTCATGCAGTCGGAGGCACTTTACTAAGATCATCGAGATTCATTAATGCCTCCGACTGCATGAAATTATATAATTATGTAGGGGATTTTGTTTCCATCTTTTTTGTGCAGGCGGGTTTCTTTATTTTTATAATTATTTTTTTTACCATCTCTCTTTACCTATTATTACTGTTACTGCTAATAGCATCCTAACACTGTAAAAAGAACATATTTAATTTGAACGTACTGGATATGACAGTTTATTCATTTCAGGCGTTAAATTAAATTACCTCCTGTAATAATAATCTTTTGCAAAATATTCAACCAACATAGTCTCAACGAGTACGTGACATCAAAAAATTATGGGAACCAAGAAAGACAAAGGTCGTAAGTAAATAATGATTTCATTCCGCTACAAACGTATTTGTCTTTAATTAATATTATTAACTCTGGTATAATGAAAGTTAAATATTTATACGTAGCCTTATTTCACTCTGTGATGACATACTTCGATACAGTCGACGTTACGTTTTTAAGTGTAAGGAAACGGTTGCGTTTCTTCCTTCATATTTAATTTGTCGTTTTATATTATTTTCTCTTCTTCTATATCATTGTTTTCAAAATAATGTGGGAATAATCATCTTGGGACAACTCACACAACGTCATCTAATCTCAAACAAAGCAGAGCTTGTACAATGGCAACCAGACAACTGATAAACATACTTATTTATTTCTAAAAACATACATTTTATAGATAAATTACACCCAGACACAGAATAAACCATCGTGCTCATCACAGAAAGTTTTATCCTGGGTGGGGATCTAACCCACGACCCACTAACCACTAGACCAATAGGCCAGTGCAGTACCTTAGGTATGCGTGTATGTATTTCTGCAGTTAAGGTTAGGTCTGCATTGTACAATTATTTTAATTCAAAACACGCACATTGAAAGCTCGTTATTTTTTTTTTAAATTGGGAGATAATAGCAATGTGGGATGGTAAGTTCCACATTACTAGCGATCTTGTTAACCCCTCCAGCTAAGCTAATTGCTTGTGTTAGGCGTTTCAAGGAGGAGGGTTCAGAATTCAAACTCACTATTGCGAGTCCGATGCCTGAACTCTCAGTGCAGCCTCCTGTCCAGACCTGCCTGTCGTCCGGCTACCCGTCGCCCGGATTGAAACCGGATCGTATGAAAAGGACCTTAGGCCAGTATCTTCATAAAAACTTATAATATAAAGACATAATATCAATGGAATAATTCAATTTGCGGTACATTGTGGCCGATCGCGGCCGCGCGTGGCTGACGTCGTGCAACTGACGAGCGCAGCCGATGCGACAATAGTCAGAGTATGAGAATGTGTGGTGTCTTTTCTGAGGTCTGCGACAGACGCGCGCGGCCAATGTCTGACACTAGCCGCACAGCAGTCACGCACGACCGCGATGCATGAAATTGAACATTGACGAGCGCGGCCGATGCGACAATAGTCAGAGTATGAGAATGTATGGCGCCTTTTCTGAGGTCTGCGACAGACGCGCGCGGTCGACGTCGGATACCAGCCGCACACAAAATTAAAAAAATTGAATCTTTAGATCATATATCTAACGAGATACCGTTTAACTGTTGAATCATTTGTAAGCTTGGGTATCAAAATCCTAAAATATATTTAAGAATGGTCTCGTAAAGACGTTTTCATTATCTCCTAATATTATTCCCTTCCTTTACAAACTTGAGGAAAAATGCAAGTCCCCTTCTCTTTCCATGCAAATCTGTTATTAATTTAATCCTGACCGTATTTTAGCCTTTGTAAGGAGACTATCAATGGGGTTTTGTCCTTTAACCTCTGAATATATTTTGGTATCCATTTTACAATTTTGAGTTGATGTTAACCTGATCAGCCAATTTCCGCTTTTGCCAAGAACATAAGTTATACATTTTTGACGTGATGGTGTCTTATAAATAGATGACCGGTTGCCCGCCCGAAAAAGTTACCGCCTGCTTATAGACTGAAGTATCAGCGAATGGCGAATGCAGAGGCATGCGATTACATGACGAGTAGCGGCTAAGGCATCGGTCTCGCAATCGTGAGGTCACAGTATCGGTAAAATTAGAGAACCCTGCGAAAATTACAATAATGTAACTCATGGTATAAAAAACTACGATATGACATTCATGCGAAGCCTACAATATGACATCCATAGGCAGCTAGTAGAGTTTAAAGTAAGACTTCCTTTCATGTCTTTCAGTTAAATTTTATCCAGAGTCTTTATTGACGATCTTTTTTCCGTGTCCACAGTAATATCTTGTCATAATGGAAAATAGAGAGCTGAGCTTTAAAATGCATCAACGCGCTTGCGTGATGGGCATTTTTAAGCGCGCCGTGCATGCGTCTTGATGCATTTGTGAGCACATCTCACAAATTATCATTGTGACAAGATTTGACAGTTCTGCAAGGGCTTGCCGTGGACACGTATTAAAGATCGTAAAAAAAATCTAAAAGGTTAATAACTAAATTATTATGTTTATAGAAAAGTACGCGCGAAGACAGAGCAGATCATTAAGCTAATATTTTATTTGGTTATAACTATATTCAAGCAGATAATGTCAGAAAAAACCGGAAAGTTGCATGTCCAATTTGCCCACAGAGGGCTCTGTACAAATTTGTGGGTACATATTATAAATTGTTCAGCAATCAGTCTTGCAGTTTTTAAAATATTCTAATATCTAAATATCTTAATTTACGTTTACTAAGAAATTTGACTTTTTCACAGCTGACTAGAGCTGACCTGGTTACTATAGACATAGTTTTAATTTTAACGCGATATCTCCACGCGTTCCCGAGATAAAGGGTCTTGACAGATAGACTGACGGACAAGAAAGAGATCTATGAGGGTTACGTTTTTTCTTGAGGTACAGAACCCTAATAATCGGTATGAAAAAGTAATTGCAAAGACGTTGTTGGTACCATAAAAGTACCAATATCACACACCAATTGTAACGTGAAATATTACTTTGATTATTTAATATTATCTCAAAATGAAAACGGATTTCAACGTTATTACGATTATAATAAGGAAAATTTGCACTTTATCCTTTTTCGTATGAAAAAATCTGTATATTGGCATTTTACTCAACCACGCTGAAATATTTGGCTTATTAGATTTTTTTACCGCTTCCAAGAATGTAATAAGTAATGTGTAAACCTTGAACCAGGCTTACTAAAAGAAACATAACGTACTCCCAGCCGAAGTCGGTTACGGCGGCTAATCACATCAGAGACTAGTCAACAACGCAGAATAATATTATATTCTGCGATTGCCGTACAAAATAATACAAATAAGTTGACATTTGACAACTCGTGTCAAATCGTGTCACAATAATGTCAATTCTCACAGCTGCCAGCTATAATATACTAGTTCTCAACGTTAACCATTAGGCCACAGTCCGCCAGGCACGTTCACCTCACCTGGTTAGAGGATTCTCCCTTTATTGGAGAGACGTATCACCTTGCCCTCCACTTCCGCATGGTTGAATAGCTAATAGGGAAAAATATGAAGTGTATTCTCTATTTTATTATATTAGTAGTCCAATGACATAGAAATATGATAGAACTGGAAAGATTGGGCGCAGGATCGAATACTCAACTCTAACAGGAGTGTGTTTAGTGTGACTTTATTTTAACGTTAACACGATCAAATCGTTAAACGCGTTTGACTCTTTGATTGGTTAAAAGTTTACAGAGAAGCGTCAAACGTCCTAAGCGTGTCGATCGCGTTAATGTAAAAAAAAACTTGCTCACACGAAACGGATCCATGATGCTTACGTTACAAATCTTGCTAAACTTTCGAGTCACTCGTCACAGACATTTCATTAAATAATTACAAATTAGTAAATTGATTGGAGGTCAAGGCTGGATTGTATGTAAATGACAGAGGCGTTTTTTATAAGATAAGCAACGTCCACTGAAGTGGAACCATGGGGAATACCTAGCCCCGATTATAATAAAAATTACAATTCAAATATAAACTTTTTTATTACTCGTATCGCTGAGTCTTCTATTTATAAACATTTTCAAATAATAAGTGTACTGAAATTAATATTGAAGTTTATTAACATCTAATTTGAACTTGTATTACATAATATAAGATTCTTCACTCAGTGCCTGCCTCCACACCCAATCCAAAAATAGACATTACTTTACCTCTTACCGTGGGTACAAAGCCAACATGAAATATGGGAAGGGTTAAGGTATTTTAAAGTGCCACGAATACATCTACCTAATTAATGATATCCTGTTTCAGGTAATATTGAATTTTATATAAAATTCTTTTTGTTTTTTCTTTAAAGTTGGTAACTGGGAATCCATCTTACTTAAAACTGCATGGAATTAATATAATATTGAGACCTTAGCCTGCTTTGACTTAATTCAAGCTCAAATTAGGTAAAACTGTTTCTAAAATACTTCACAAAGCATACAAGGATATAGATCGATTGAAAGACATTAAAATCAAAAGCGTTTCTTAATTCGGATGTATTTTTTAATTTATATTCGGGCAACTCTGTCATATGAGCCTAGTTACGATTACATTCTACCAAAAAGGGCCATCTTTATATCCAGAACTATAAAACGTATCACACAATGCACTTCTATGGCAAAACACACGCTGGAAGTGCAGTTCTAATCTATACTAATATTATAAAGCGGAAGAGTTTGTTTGTTTGTTTAAACGCGCTAATCTCAGGAACTACTGGTCCGATTTGAATTATTTTTTTTGTTGGATAGCCCATTTATCGACGAAGGCTATAGGCTATATAACATCACGCTACGACTAATAGGAGCGGAGAAGCGACGAGAAATGTTTCAAAAACGGGTAAAAATTACGCATACGAAGTTGCGCGGGACAGCTAGTAAGATATAATATCCAACAACATGAAACAGTACATTACTGCACAGATGAAATACAAGCAACAAATGTCGTCAATGAAGATGGGACCTTTTAAAATCTCGGCCATATACAGTCCACTTAAACACAAACTCGAGTTAGAAGACTACAAAAGGTTTCTTTCTACAATGGCCCACAGGTTCATATAAACGTATAACTACGAAAGGTAGGCAGTTGTTAATGGCCATTGACAAATTAAAACTAAATATTATTTCCCCTGAAGATCCTACATACTGGCCTACAGACTTGAATAAAGTATCAGACTTGCTTGACTTCTGTATTACAAAAGGAATCCCATATAATTTTATAACAAGAAAAAAACGAGCACCAAACTATTCTTCGAACATTCTCTGGTAAAAATAGTACTAAAAAGGAAAATCTCAGTAGTACCTGAACCTTATAAGCTACACTTCAATAAATCTTAATGGAAGCTCTTCAGACAGCTACTGACAGAAAAGAAAATAAATGAAAAAAAACATTTAAAGACGGACAACATAACAGAAGCGGTAGAGCATTTTAATAGCTGCGTTCAACAACCCTAGTTGTCGCAGACCCATAACATAAACAAGATTACGCAACATCTTTAAGAGAACTATTAGCTGATAAACGAAAAGCTCGGAAAAAGTGGCAAACAACATCTTACTGATAAAATACATCTAAATTATCTTTAAATAAAACTAAAAAATCTGTTATGAAACAATGAAAACCAAGGCATACAATCATCTCTAGAAAACCTTGATGCTACAGCAAAGACCAATTACTCTTTGTAGAAAGTCACTAAAAAACTCAAACACCCGGCAAGTAATCAACCTCCAATCCGTAAAAGTAACTCATGTCAATGGGCTTCTAGCGATGCGGACAAAGCTGTTACAATTGCTGTACATCTCAAACAGGTCTTTATACACAATCCAAAAACAGACTCCTCTAAAATCTAAAAAGTCACAAATTTCCATTAATAAACTCACTTATAAAGAAATAAAAACAGCAATTAAGACTTTATATCCAACTTAAGCATAAAGGTAGATCCGAATAAACGACCTCATAATAGAAAAAATCCTAAAGGAGCTGCCTAAGGAAGGGATTAAATATCTCACTTTCTTGTATAACGCTATAGTTATTTTGCGTAGATTATCCCCGATTATTACCGCAAACAAATTACTAACTTACCATCGGTTGGATTTTCGTCAAAAGCATAGTACTATTAAACAAGTACACAGACTACTGGAACATAAGAACAAAGCTCTTGAATCGAAACAATACAGTGTCGCAGCGTTCCTGGATATATCTCATTCCTGGATATTCCTACGACCAATGGAGTAGTTACTGGAACATTTTCTGATGACACAGCAATCCTATCAATGGACAATTCACCGACATTGCAGCACAAAAGGTACAAAACAGTTTCGATCAAGTATCCAAATGACTCAAAGACTGGCGAATCAAAGCCAACGAAACCAAATCAGTCTAGGTTACTTTCAGAAACATGAAAAAAACATATCCACTCGTCACTTTTTATTTTCACAAAGCAATTAGCTATGGGCCAATAGTTGCGCACTATGTACTAAAAAAAAATCACGACTCTCACTTCAAAACAAACTATTGCTATATAATTTTTTTTACTGCCTATGTGGTGCGGTGGGAGTGTGTCCGACTGCTACGCAAGACGTCGTGGGTTCGATTCCCACACGGGACACCACTTTGTGTGATCCAAAAATGGTTGTTCCGGGTCTGGGTGTACTTTGTGTCTGTGACTTGTATGTTTGTAAAGTCCCCCTTGACACAGGGCTTGTAATTTTTTTTTTTGAAAAGACGACTCCCGCACTAGGGTGCGGGAGTCGTCTTTTCAAAAAGAAAGTATAATAAAACCCATGTGGACATATGGCCTACAACTCTGTGGAACAGCATCAAAATCAAACATTGAATTAATACAAAGATTCTAGTCAAAGATACTAAGATTTATTTATTTATTAAACTCCATAACGCCCTCTGTGTCAAAAGTGTTATAAAGAAATCTCGGAAAGGACTAAGGCATAATCATCCAAATATGCTGGCAGTCAATCTAATGAACATCCAAACAGGTGATCGTAGACTAAAAAGAAAGATTCCTCAAGACCTAATCTGAGTGGCACAAGAATAAACCGAGCAGTCACTTTCACGGCTTTCGTGCAAGCCCTTTAATCAAATAAAATATAACACATATTGCTGAATGTCTGCAAGATTGATAGATTGCAATACTTACGTAAAAAAAACATTAAAAACGGATTTAAATTTGTTTTGTTCAACAGAGGTTTATTCCGAAATGGTCCCATAAAAACTTCGCAAAGATCTGATGTTGAGATTCGGAGATAGACAACGAAACTCTTCAAAAAATGCCAGCAAATCAGCCATGAATGAAGTCGGTTAGATGTTTTTGTAAAAAAAGTTATAATCAAAACTTAACTGCTTTAAATACCTGAATTAGTCCGATGATTTCTCCTCAGCTTCTTTCAGTCAAGATGAAAACGTCTGGTGGACCACGAGCAGTAGTTAATAATGTTGCAAACAGGTGTTAAAAATGAATAGTCTAATTCACTAACTTGTTGGGAATAGATGGCAGCAGACACCACTTTGTGTGATCCAAAAATGGTTGTTCCGGGTCGGGGTATACTTTGTGTCTGTGACTTGTATGTTTGTAAAGTCCCCCTTGACTAATGTTCAAACTGTTGTGTTTTTTTATCATTTTAAAATAAGTAGGTTACTGTTATTATTAAGTCGCATTTTCTGTTAGCATAATATTCAAGATTTTCTATCTTGTTGTTGTCAAAAAACGGTATAAAATTATAAGATATGGTCAGTTATTTCATCATCATCATCATCAGCCTATCGCAGTCCACTGCTGGACAAAGGCCTCTCCAATTGCACGCCACTTTGTTCTATCCTCGGCTTCTAAGCTCGTCAGTTATTTACTGGCACACTATTTTATACAATGTTTCTTTGTGAAACCGGTACAAATTTTTAAACAGGAAAGAAACTTTTAATACAAATTTAAAATAACATCATTCGGAAAACATTATTGCATAGAAGGTAAACTTTGTTACGAAAGAGCGTCGGTTCCTGTCATCCATTTTACTTTTGTACCCATTTGTATATTATGTGTGTACTTTTGAACTGGAAATTCTAATCGGCTTACAATGCTTTCAAAATGAGTATATTTAATGTTGTCTTCATGTTTCTTAACAGGTAGTGATTTACCTACACTGGTTTTATTTGTTTTGTATTATTAACGTGAAATTCAAAAAGCTGGGCGAAGAATACAATACGCAGTGTACTTTTTATGCAATTTACTATAACATGATAATAATAATAATAAATCTTTATTTTCATATGAAGCAATTATTACTCTTGAGAGAAGTCGATTCTACATTTATACGTAATGCCTGTTCGCAAACAATAGGTAAGACCTTACTTCTTTGAATTGAACAGGAAAGGTTCTTAGTTCATACGGATCATTTCACATTTCATTTCCATATGTGTCTAAATTTTCGAAAAATTTCAGTGGAATACTATAGATTAAAAGAAGCATCCAAACCTGACGGTCCACTTCATATACTATTCACTCACTAACTTGACTTCTGGTGACCTCCTGTGACCCCTAGATGCGGTAAAAGGCGTCCACAGTGCGCCGCGCTTCATTTCGCTTCAAGTCTTCTCAATGTTCTTCGTCTCTGCGGCGAAGATCGTCTGCCGCCAAGTCTTCTTAGGGCAGCCACGTTTACGCTTTCCTTGGGGATTTCAGTCTAGGGCTTGTCTCGGTATGTATTCAGAGTCCTTTTAGAGCTTGTGGCCGATCCAGTTCAACTTGCGACATCTGATCTGCTAGTCAAGCACCGCAGCGTTCCCACAGATCTAGGTTGGAGATTTTCTCGAGCCAGTAAACGAAGAAAGTGGTTGATAACGACGTTTCGCACCCGTACAGCAACACGGTTTTCACCTTAGACCGGAATATTTTAAGCTTATCTCTTATTGTCAGTTTTCGAGATTGGCATACAGGACGGAGCTGTTTGAAGGTTGCTCTTGCCTTGGCGATACTCGAAGCGATGTCAATGATGTGCCAATGAGCAACGGCAAAGAGCTAACGAAAACAGCAGAAACATCTCTTGTAATATTTATTTTATTTATTTAACTTCGGAAAACCACTACTACAATATTTGTCAAAAAATGTCAGAATACAATCAAAAAGCCAAGCAACACGGTGTTCACGTTGGAACCGAATATCTTAAGCAGAATGAGAGAGAATATAATTATTAATTATTAGATCAATACCCTATTTTATACATTATTAGATTATTTTACGACGAGTGGTCGGGCATCATACTCGTTTGAGGGAGTGGGAGTTATTTTAGAATAAAAGGAAAGACAGACTGGGACAGAGAGTATATATATATCATCACTATACTTTATTTATAGCTTCGCCATATCCGTACGTCCGCAGCTTTGCTCAGAGACTGTGACTGTTAGTTCAAGAAGGCTGTAATTTTGCATGGATGCACATATTACTTATGCCGACAAATTGAAAGAAGCACATTTTTTTAGAATACTGTATGTAAAGTTTTTTTTCTTACCTACCACATCGTGTGAGGATAGGTCTTTAAAAACGTTTACGGGTTGGGAAGATTATTTTTAGATTTAGGGATCTGTTTGTGATGTATTAAGATTTAAAGTACAAATTTTTGTTAGAGATAAGTGCCCCACCCCCCTCCTGCCAGCTAAATGATTGATGTTAAGTATGTGAAAAAATCACGGTAGTAGTATATATAGTGAATTTAAAAGAAAACTAAGCTAAGAAGGCTTTACAAGTTTACGAGTAACTGAGTAGCTGATCAAATGAAAAGTAACAAAATTTCGTACAAATTCCATTGAAAATTATTATTAAGTAGGTATAACGTTGTAAGTATAAAACCAAAACAAAAGAAAACCTACTTTATAAGCCGCATTATTCAGATTTAGGGGGTTTGACTAAGGAACCCTACATTGTGAGTGACCCGACTTGCACTTGCCTGATTTTCGCATTTTTGCTCGTAAAATTTAAATTTTGCTTTTCTGCTTTTTATAATACTGTGATATTGCAATATAAAGGTTATCTATGTGTGCAGTAGTTTGTCGTTTTAGGAATCGAGTAAGGATCGATAATGCGCGTTAATTCCCGTATAATAAATAATTATAATCATGAAACGCGAAAGTTTAAATTTTAATATAGTTAAGGATCGAATATTGTTTATGTAACCTATCTAAACCTTTTTACTTAAAACATCATTGCATAATACATAATTATTATTTACGTACATACATATAAATCAACTTATACATATTTTATGCATCAATATTTAAATCATTGATAGATAAGATAAGAGTAATGAGGCAATGAGTTAACAGGTATTGCAAATTAGTCTAAATCATTAATAAACTCATTATTATAGTTAAGTAGTGTACTGGTAAGCAACCAACTTCTTATATAGTGATTTCCTTCCTGCTGTCAAATGGTATTCCGACATAATAATATATCACCGTTATGTTTATGCAAGCGTGACGCACTCTGCATGACACAGATGTTACACTTACATAGACATACTTCACGCTATGCAAATGCTAGACCTAGATCAACTTATATCCCGCATGGAAATTCTGACATTACTTACTTACTACTATTAATAGTAAGTCTCGAATAGAGTAGACGATTGTGAAGTCAATTCAGTATCTTCTAAGAAACGGTATTACGATACAAGCAATAAATAAATCAATCAGCCTGTGTCGGTCCTCTGCTGGACATAGGTCTCTCCTAATTTACGCCACAACTTCCAGTCCTCTGCCTTCCGCATCCAATTAATTCCAGCGACCTTCTTTAAGTCGTCAGTCCACCTGGCTGGGCGTCGTCCTACCTTACGTTTACCAAGTCGCGGTCTCCACTCTAGGACTTCTTTGCTGCATCGGTCATCCGTCCTTCGGCAAACATGGCCAGCCCATTATCACTTCAGCGTCCTTAACCTGCGTGCTATGTCAGATGACCTGGTTGCGAATGTTATGTTTCAAAGAGTCTTAATTGGTAGGATGCACTAGTTATATACTTTGGTTTTCAGGCATTGCGGTAGAGGCGAAGAGACACCCCTTACTAATTTATATAAAAGTCAAATCATTTAATTCTAATATTTGTTTTTAACAACAGAAAATATCTTATGTTCAAATATTCTAATTTTCACAAATGCTAATTTCTGTAAAATTATTTATTGTTCTTGTAGTCATCCATTTTTGAACAAATAATATAATTATAATAATATCTTATCTTAATCATATTAATTAGACGGAAGAGGAAGAATAGTAGATACACTGTCCGCACTGTACGCAAAATAATGTTTATGTATCCATTTATATCATTGTTCATTAGTATGTAAACGCTTAGAAAAAAATGGAAAAAGTTGGTATCGTGTTAACGCAAAACGCGAATCAACGCGTGGAAAGCGCTCGTCATTTGGATGTAGGCTAAGGTCAGCACATTCATCTTACAAGTAGTAAAGATGTTTGGCAAAATACATTTTATTAAAAATTGACTCCCTAAATACCGCTTCGCGGAGATCGTTAGTTGACACTTACCACTTCATAGTATTTTTCAAACCTCAGCTATTTATTTCAATAAGTTCATACCTGTAACAAAACAAAACAGTATATTTCCTACAAGTGCATAATACTTGAAACGAAATTCTCCAGCCGTCAGGCCCATGTGTGTCGCCCGTTTTTGTCGTTCCATCCCATAGGTATCGTAAGGCTAGTCAAGAGTAACTGTTGCCAGCTACGTATAATATTATCATTTGAATCTCTTGTGAGTCATTAGATAGCAAATCTTTCTAGTCTTTTTTTTTTCTTTTTTTCATTTCATAATGGTTGTTCAAATTATCTGCCGTTCGTGATTATGGTAGTTGATGAAAACTTATCTGCTTAATCTAAGAATAGGCATCCATTAATTGACTTACAAAATAAGAACACGTCAAATTGAATGCAGCGTGCGCGACTGCTTAGAAGTCACACATGAAGTCGTGACGTCTGCACATGTTCGGCTATTTTCGTTGCTTGTAATTATTAATAAAGAAAATATTTAAAAAAATATAATGAGATCAAAACTTTCCATTACAGTAGGTATATATATAATATATATAGAAAGATTTGGTCTCTTTATTAATACAGCCTAGTAAATACACCTATGCAAAGCCAGGTACAGCTGGTTATTATTATCTTTGCTAATACTTCGCAAAGACACTATTTATGCAAACCAAACATAATAACCATATCCAATAAACGCTAAAGCGATTTCAAACATTCCTACATATTATAAATCATCTGATATCTTATACCTCGCCATTAAGAAAGGTCACAAACCCCAAAAGGTAAGGATCCTATTAACACCTTCCCTTCGTAAAGACGTACGAACGAACATTGAGAGGAAATACCCATAAGCCGTTAATCCTTTATCGTTGATCCGGCAACCCAATGTAATAAACGATTGTCATAGCAACGATTCGGTACCTAAAGGGCACATAAGGGAGCTAATAGACGACTGAGTTTTATGCGTGTGAGTCTCTGACGCATACTAAGACTGAAATAATAGACTGTGGTTAATCTTAGCGTTAAGTAGGACTTGGAGAAATCTATACTAATATTATAAAGCCTCGAGTTTTTTTTATTTGAATGCGATAATCTCAGGAGCTACTGATCCAAATAAAAACATATTTTACTGTTGGATAGCTCATATATCGAGCAAGGCTATAGGTAGTACAGCTACAATAAATAGGAGCGGAGTAGCAATGAAAAATGTTGCAAAAATTCACGCAGACGAAGTTGCGCTGGTCAGCTAGTCACACTAATATTATAAAAGTGAAAGTTTGTGAGTATGTGAGTGTGTATGTTTGTTACTTCTTCACGTCTAAATGGCTGGAGCGATTTTAATACAATTTGGCATGGAGTTAGCTGACCCTTATTAACACATAGGCTAATAAACCGCGGGGAACAGCTAGTAATAAATAAAGTAGAATACGTTGATCTTTGTTTTTTTTTTATACAACGAAATGACAGGAAGAGCATGTCGTGCGCCTAGTGGTGCGTCACGCTAACCCGAAACAGTATTAATGCCACCCAAATATGTACTTGATTGGCAAAGATCTGAATGTGACTGCACTGCTCTTATCATTTGAGATTATTAAGTTCTTAAATCTTATTTGTCCAATAATTACACATGCTACAGCTTGAAAAATCAAAGTTCAGCGTACGTTTTCTCAAGTTTTTTGACATCTTATAAATCGATGACCAGGTGCACGCACGAAAAAAGTCACGTTATGTACTGGTTGCTAAGGAACGCGAATGTCGATATGTCTTATATGTTTTCTTATGACGTTACCACGTAAAATTATCATCCGTAAACCGACTTTACAGACAACCATTTTTTTGTTTAGTTTTTCTTATGCTAAGTCTAAGTACGTTCTATAGATCTCAGGCTAAATTTGTACAGCGCTCAAAAAAAAATTGCGGATGTCTTTGTGTTTACTTGTCATATATTGCGCTCTAATGTTAAAGCACACGACGTATATTTTAGTTTATTTTGTCGTAGGGAATGTAGGGAATACGTCACAAACGATTGCACACTATGCCAACTTTGTCGTTGCAGCAAACGTTTTATATTTCGTGCATTTTTTAGCGGTGCGGTCTGGGAGAGTAACATGAGAGTAAAAAGACGGTTGACGCAGTAGAGTACAAGCCCTCTGTAGCGGGACTTCCCGCCTTTACAAACATACAATAACATACATTCACGGACCAAAAGCACGCCCAAACTCGGATGTACAGTTTGTCGATTAGACAAAGTGGTGTCTCGTGGGGGACGCGAATCGAACCCAACCTCTTACACAACAGTAGTACAAATGCTCAGCGCGCTATCGAGGCAGTCAGGCAGGATTTTTTGTATGAGTTACTCCTTGTAATTCTTATAGACTCTATTCTCACAAAGTAAAAATCCAGGTAAGAACGTGGCGGATTAAGCTCAGTCTAGGGTTTCGGAGCCGTTCCCGTATAAACAAATCTGATTTGATTATAATTGCCCCAGCAGAAGAGCGTATGTTCATGGCGCTTACGCCCTTTTAACGGTACCTATATTCGATCATGTTTGAAATAATTTTAATTTAAAGTATTTGCGACCTTTTTAATTTTTTTCCTATTTATTGATCACACAGTTCAAAATATAAGGGGGATTAAATTTATGCAACGTTCGGAGCGACTATTTCCAAAAATATTCAATCAGTCAAAAACATATATTAGTAACTTGTGGCACATCATTCGACAGGTATTTTAATAACATTTTAATTATTAAAATACCTGTCGAATGATGTGCCACACGTTGATGTATGTTCCGAATTATTTTTTCAGCATCTGTTTTTTTTATTATTTAGCTATCAAACTAAGTAGCGGCTGCTACAAGACACCCTTTCACCAAATTACGTCAATATTCATAGAGTGGTCTTTTAGTAAAATGCTTGTGACATACGGACGGACAGACAGAGACATGACGAAACTATAAGGGTTCCGTTTTTGCCATTTTGGCAACGGAACCCTAAAAAGTACGTCACGAATAGTCTATCATCTGCATTAAGTTTCATAGAGCAACGAGATAATGCTAAATAAAACAGATATTCGGCTCGGTGTCGGCTGTGTGTAAGCCTATTATTAGTTAGATAGTATTGTGAGAACGTTTGTAACAAATACGAGTATAGTGGAACTGAAATGTAAATGTGAGCTCAGATGCTTGCAAGCCTAAAATGAAATTGGACGGCTTATTCTGGTTATTATTATGTATGGAACAATTTTGGATGCAATAGTGAATATGCTGATGACGTAACTGGTGTTAAAATTGTTGTGTATGAATATGAAGCTGGATGACGTGTGACATTTAATTATATTTTGAATGAAATTGTTGAATATAGATTATATGCCTTACGAAATATGGAAATTGGGGTATCTATATCATAAAAATAAGAGTCATGACTCAACACTATCAACCAACCAAATCAAGCCAACTCAAACTCTTGGACCTCTTTCCAATCGGTCCTCCATTACTGAGGATCGTGGCCACTAGAACAAATATTGGTCTTTAAAAAAAAAAAATAATGATCTCCCAAACACTCAAAACAAAAGTTTTGTAAGGCCATGTGGCCACAATATGTGTGTCAGGCCATGCTTATCATATGGATGCCAAACGTGGTCACTAATTAAAAAATACTATGACAGAACGAAACGTGTTAAACAAATATAAAAAAATAAAAATCGGTTGTCTGTTAAGTCGGTTTACTGACGATAGTTGAACGTGACAACGTCATAATAAAATACTGATGGAATGATTTCAAAAGAAAATTTTAATTTTATTTGGTTCATAGATATTTTGTATGGATTTAGAGAAAGATAAATGGAAATCGCAATTGAATTGATCAAGTTACATTTATTTGTACGCATAAATACAATTATGTCATAGTTAATTATACATAGTTTTTACGAAAACATGTAAATGTATTATTGTATAGCAGCTGTCCACGCGGACGCTTCGCGAGACAGATGTCGAACGCTGCCGAACGCGGAGGCCGATTGTGCCTCTTTGTCGCTCGTTCCGCGCTCTCGCTTGCACTTAAATGGAACGCCTCAGAGCGAGGTAACGCCTCATGAGTCATGTTTTTCGTGCGTTCAGCCGGCTCCATTGAATTATAAAACGTTGTCACGTCAAAAATAAAGTTGAATTCAGAACCTTTTGAAGTCGGTTGAAAATTAAAAAGAGACAAACTAGAAAGCATAGAACATAGTATTAAACAGTTGAAATGGCGATGGACAGGACAAGCAAATACAGAAAAATAAGGTAAATACAATTGTTTATCTATTTATTTAAAACATTAAGGTATAGCTAGTAAGTACCTAATATTTAAATTACATGTTTGCAATAAAGGCTACATTCATTCATTCATATATAGCCTATATGAAATTATTTCAAAAAAATCGAGCTAGGGAGCCACGCGGGTGGGGCTGCGGGTTTGTTTGGGCTATGTTTTTAAATCAAAACAATATTGTTCTTTTTCACTTTTTCGTAGCAGGATAATAGGATTAAAACAAAATGCGTACTTAATTCAATGTTTGAGGCCAAACAACAGTTGTTTCAAACTTCAAATAACACACCGGCTACCTAGATTATATAAACTAGGTCTAAAGTAAATTTAAGTAAAAGTAAAACTCATTTCATAAGTCCTAAAGTTAAATATTAGCGTATTACATTTTTAGCTAAAAGTATTATGATGTTCAAGATTTTATAGTTGATGTAAAATAATTTTACTAATGTAACAAGTAATGTTAAAGAGACTGTGACAGGTCGACATGGCAATCAGGCATATAACTTAAACTAGTTCAGACAGAAATGGTACAGGCGCTGGGTAGGTCTATAGCCTTGCGGGGGGGTAATCAGACCATGATACTGAACTGAAATTAACCCAATCAACCTTTTTTTTTAGATACCTATAAGAGAGAAGTAAACTTTACAATAAGTACACCTCAGCTAGGTGGCGAAGTACCAACATATATTATGTTGATAAATAACAACTCTTTTCGCTTGGTAACCATTTTTTTTATCTTTTATAAAAAAAAATGGTTACCAAGCGAAAAGAGTACTACCGACTACCCCAATAGGGTACAAGCCCTGTGTCGCGGGGGACTTTACAAACATACAAGTCACGGACACAAAGCACACCCATACTCGGAACAACAATTTGCGGATCACATAAAGTGGTGTCCGTGTGGGAATCGAACCCACGACCTCTTGCATAGCAGTCGGACACACTCCCACCGCGCCACAGAGGAAGAGCACCATATCTGAGGTACTTGCGACTCAATGACGACTGAAAAGATTGAGATTAACTAAGTTAAGCAACGTCAAATTCATGCCTGAGTGATCGTTGCCTCTCTGATGATTTGATCGTCGACTGCCTCTGTGGCGCGGTGGGAGTGTATCCGAATGCTACGCAAGAGGTCGTGGGTTCGATCCCCACCCAGGATAAAACTTTGTGTGATGAGCACGATGGTATATTCTGTGTCTGGGTGTTATTTATCTGTAATATGTGTGTATTTGGAAATATATAAGTATGTTTATCAGTTGTCTGGTTTCCATAGTACAAGCTCTGCTTAGTTTGGGATCAGATAGCGTTGAGTGAGTTATACCAAGATATTATTATCGTTTTCCTAAAATGTCAAAAATGGCGTTAAGCTTCTCTCCAGCCATGTCACATTTCCGCCCCATCAAACTATTAGAGTAAGTGATAGAATGGAGAGTGTGTACACGTTCGTATCTGAGTTCGGTAAGAAGATTACAACAACTAAAGGTACCTTCATTTTCAATCAAATGACCAAAAGATTAAATCACGACACGTGACACAAATAGTTGATTTTCCTCGAAACTAATAATGAATTCATTTTATGGGGCCAATTAGTTAAACTAGCTTTGTCAAAAAAAATTAAAAAGCTACAGATAGAAAGATATCATAAACCTAAGAGCCTAAGAGTCACTTTCGCTGGTGACTAAGAAGACCAAAATCAAAAAATTAAAATGAAAATTCTTTATTCACTTAGAATGCAAAACAACTGTTGTAATACGTTGGGATTCTACATATAATGCTAAATTCGCAAACAATAGTAACAAAGTCCGTGGAAAAGAACATGGCCATTAAATATAATTTAATAAACATATTTTTAAATCGTTTTTTACAATATTTGAATGTTTATATGATATGGGGGTAAGGTGCTGCCACTAACATTCTATACACCATGTTAGAGGACTAATGCAAATGATATTGATTACAAATTGGAACACGAGGTAAAATAAAATAAAATCAGCCTCAGTGGGTACAACATATTAGGAGCATCTACTTACAATAAGGCAAAAACTATATGTGCTTCAATATTGGCCAAAATAGGTACTACCGATTTGGAAGCCGCAGCAGCAACCACAGAGCTTGTAAGTAAAGTTTGGAGAAATTATTGCAATGTTAAGTCGCTTGTGCCTGCATTTTTGGGCCAGAACCTCCAACCAAGCCTTATCCTAGGTTTTGAGGCTATTGCCACGATAAAGTTTGATTGGAGATTGGTCTTCTGCAAGGTCCTTGCCGGGGAAAAAGTCAACGTTAAAGGAGATCATTATAGAAACATATATATATATATATATATATATATATATATATATATACGTATACACAGGCATTCCTATAAATAAACACATTCAACTTATAATACTTCTCTTTTTGCAATAAGAATAAAAAAAATTCTGATCATAACCAAAACAGTTAAAACATTACATTTCAATTAATAAAATAACGATAATCGCAAAGAAACCAGGCAAAGTACTAAAAGCTCATAAACTTGGCCAATATCTGTAGATTGGGTATATTAATTGCCATTAATATAGCTTCGGCCTAGGCAGTAGTAGGGCATAAATCATGACCTCATCTTCGACGCATTTATTATCTTTATGAATGATATTGGCTCGCGTTTGACTTCATTAGCCCAATTTATTTGGCTTAAGTTCTTGCTAAGCCCAGATACTGATATTAACCGTATTATCAGTAGTTATATTTTGTATAGAGGTTTATAAATATTAATAATAACAATATAATAATATCTTGGGGCCACATACACAACTTCATCTGATCCAAAACTAAGCAGAGTTTGTACTATGGTAATTAGACAACAGATAAACATGCTTATATATTTCTAAACATTACACCGAGACACAGAGTAAACTATAGTGCTCATCACACAAAGTTTTATCCTGGGTGGGGATCGATCCCACGACCTACGGCTTAGCAGTCAAGGTCACTAACCACTAGACCAATAACCATATAATTATTATATATATATAATTTTATATGTATATTTAGTTTTTCTTGTAATAATTAAATCTTATATTGCCTTTACCCTCTTCTGTAATTTTTATAAGTTGATGCCCCTATCCACACCATAGGAGGCTAAATTGATTTAAAACTTGATTATACCTACTTTACGTACTATGGTTATTGCTTGCGTGACTTTAACGGTTAAAGATATTTATTCTCATAAAGAATTTTACAAAATTCACTTTACATGAGAACACAATTTACATATAAAAATATTACACCCGGAAAGCATACAAAAATGGTGGTAGAAGTACACAAAAATACCCACAGAAATGAGTGCAGATGGAACAAAAACAACATGATCAGCGATATCAAGGAACTGGATGTGGCAATCAACAATTTCAATCTGTTCATTTGTTAGTTTACATCATTATATATATATATATATATTTTGATCATTGTTATCGCTTTCCACTATAGACTTTAAATCATCACTTAGACTTTCATGGTGTAAATAAAAATAAAAATATATTGTAAAAATTGTGCATTTAAAAAAAGTGGCCATGAGTTTTTATTGCCAAGTTTTTTTCTAACGGCTCTACTCTTGCGAACTTGGCATTAAATTTAGAATAATTCTATTCCAAATTTTGTTGGACGTTCATAAGCGATGCATTTTGTAACCTAAGTTAATAAAGTATTTTAACTTTGATCCTGTTAATCCCTCCAGCTAAGTTCAATGTTCTGTGTTAGGAGTAGATTCACGTCGGTAGTAAAATAGGAGGGATTCGAACCCACGACTACCATTAGGCTACCGCTGCATAAAATTTGATGTAGTATTACTGTCTGTTGTTGACGTTCAAAACTTGTGAAACATCCTATTGATCGCATTGAGTATTTTCGATATTATCATAAATAATATCGATATTGTTGAAAAAGCGCTATGGTAATTTTTTTATTGACAGCTAATTAGCAATAGTTTAAGAACAATAATAGTATTACATATAATATTCGATTGATATCTTAATATTTTCGATTGTTTTATTAATGTGGCTTGTTGGTTTATTAATGTGGTTTAATAGTTAAGCCACATTAATAAAACTAACACTGAAACTTAAAAAAAATGAAATTCAGGCAAGAGCATGTCAGACTATGTGCAGTGGTCAGTCTTAAATAATTGCATCAGCAGAATAGCATTCATGGCACTTACGCTCTTTTGTTGATAAACGCAGTTTTTTGGACATAACCTGATGACGGTATATCCAATTATATCCGAAATTTAAAGTATTTATCAAGCGCTACCTTTTTTTTTTTTTTTTTTTTCATATTTTTTGGTCACGCGGTTCAAAAGATAAGAGACATACATACACACAATTATACAACTTCTGAGACATTATTTCCAAAAATATACACTTATCAACAACCTTAAAAATGTTTTTTAAAAACCTATCGAATGATGCCACACGTTAATATTTGCTGAAAAAAATTTTTTCATCTTCTGTTACATGTATGGAGTGTCCCCCAAAAATATTATTTTTTTTATTTACAAGACACTTTTTGATCAAATTTCATCAATATTCATTGAGTAGTCTTTGAGTGAAATGCCTGTGACATACAGACGAACAGACAGACGGACATGACGAAACTATAAGGCTTCCGTTTTTGCCATTTCAGCTACGGAACCCTTAAAAGATAATAGCAGACGAGCATACGTTACTACTGTTTGCGTCTAAAAGTGAGATTGGAAAAGTAAGAATATTTTTTACATACAATAAAAATATTATTTCAACTTTAATGGACGATGATGGACGACATAAGATTACATCTGAGAATAAAGACCTGATGTAAGCTCTGTGCAAAAGCCTGGTCACACAAACTGCATCATCTATTCAGTAAGTTAATTACTAACTCTTGTACTATTCCACATCTCGTAGCGTGCTGCTACGAATACACACGCTACAGTGCTACACGCTACGGAGCTACACGTTACGGGGGTAAATGTTACGCAGTTGACCGGTTCTCAAAACATACAAACACGCAAGATCGACAACTTGCACTCTTACTATTTGAGTGTTAGTAGAGGACAAAAAGGTTAAAAAAAAATAGTGTAATTTTATTTAGTTACATGGTCGCACTGTAAAGAGAATTGGTCTCATTTGCTTCATTAGTATCACACAAAGATTTATCCTGTTACAAACCAAACTCGACGGCCTCTAGCTTGCAGTTACGAGACTAGATCAACACACCAGTAAAAAAAAACGGGCAAGAGCATGTGGGCGGACCATGCTCAGTGTAGGGTTCCGCAGTCTTGAATAATTGCATCAACAGAAGAGCGGAATCATCACCAAATACTTCACATTCACAAAAAGTTGATCATTAACTCCATACTACCATAATAATCCCGAATATAACATTCGGTTTATACAACTGTTATGACTCGCGACATTTACACAGCTCTCATACAATTCTCTGTAAAACACACAATAAACAATAATTAAACACATCTCACACATTATCATTACAGTACTCGTTCCTTTAATTACTTGACTAAATTCTTCGCATTGCACTTTAGAGGCTCAAGTTTGTACGAGCACAAATGATATACATACAGATAGTCGACTCTCTACAATAAGCAAAAATATCTTCACGCAGACATAGACAAACACATACACAGATCTCGGTAGAACTCGGTTCAATCGTAAACCGAGACAGCACACGTTTAATATTTCGTACATGAGCTTCTATGTGTGTGTGGATTTCTTATTGAGCTGTGAGCCGATCTTCAGTATGTATCTATTATATGGTACGAGGTACAGAGAAACAACATTAGCTTATGTTTTGTACTTACATTTTCGGGTTGATGTTAAGGCGATATGCTCACTTGAAGGCTTAGTTTGTTTTGTGTGCAAGTTGCAATGTACGGTTTCTGATATTTGTTAGAGAATATAGAAAGCAGTGTATTTACTGCTGTAGTGTAGTGTTTATTATGTGAAGTAAAAACTTCTTTAGCGTCGTTGTGCACTTTTTTTTGGTATGAGTATAAAATGTTAAACTCGCGTCAGGATCACGTAACCGTAAGATTGATGGATTGTTGGATTGATGGGAAATCGGGCGGTCTAGAAACCCGAAGACCCCGGTTCGAGTTAAAATTATTATTTCTTTCACTTTTTTATTTTCTGTTTGGTTTTTAATTTGTGTTTTAATATTTCATTATTTTGATTTAATTTTCATATCGTTGGGTATGTTAATGTTTTTTTTAATTTTTCTTTGATTGTGTAATTTCACAACGTTGAAAGATTTAGATTATTATTTTGAGTTTGCTGATATGTGAAAGTAATTATGATATTTATGTATAAAAGCATTGGTATAAAAAGTTTTAGTTAAGGGATATGCTTGTTCATAATGCAAAACATAAACAGTGTGAAGAAAGGGAAACTCGAAATAAAACGATATGGTACCTCCTCTAGGACACAAGTCAGGTCCTGCAACCGATCTGGCATCCCACGGTTTGACTAGCCATATCTGTGGGTTCTATCAGTTAGGTCGAGAGGGTGACGCAAGTTCTGGGCATGCTTACGCCACCTAAATTACATCCCAGGCGATACAGCGTTGGTGGAGATGGTGGTGTCCAATGAAAATGCTAGGGCTCTTGTGACGCTTGTTACTACTTCTTGTGTTTTAATCAACTGATCAATATGATATATGCCAATAATTATGATGATTATGATAACATAATAAACATCGAATTACAATGCAATTGCTTAAACTACAACTATATTCCACTAAATGTTCAATTTTGGGTAAAATATTCAGATATTAACGCTATCTATTATTCAGTAATAGCCGGTCGTAAAACGGTGTTGTACTGCACTCTATGTGTAATATACGCAATTAGTTTTTGTATGATAATTATGGGCTCAAATTGAATAAAAAATATAATTGCGCTGTTATATTTAGTAAATAAATTATGTGATTAAAACTCAGACTTAAAAACGTCTTTTTTCCACTAGATAGCATTGAATTTTTTGTTTAGTAGATAACAGAAGTGATATAAATATTATAAAATTATATATACTACGAGTCTTAATCGCGTGAATAAATTAAAGTAAAATACCTTGTTTATTGCCCGCATTTCGAACGTATTGCATACCGTATTGTATTGCACATTTCCGGCCGTGGTCACGGGTATAAATATGCCACAGTTATGTGCGAAAAACTAAGACAGTTTAAAAATCTAATAATAATAAAAATCAATGTTTGTGCGTTCCAAAATCATTGATTATATTGTGATTAAACTTTGGTAGTACTCTGGGGATGCCTGCAAGTGTTCTTCGCATAATCGGGTAACAAACACACAAAATAAAAACAACTGGTGGCACTCCGGGAGTGCTGGCAGAAGTGAAAACTGGAACATTATATTACATACTGATTAAATTTGAATAATTTTTCGATCTTACTGACATCATAATAAAAAAATATGAAATAATAAATCACAAATCAAAAAACCACAATCAAAAATTAAAATAAAAACGTGAAAAAAACAATCGTTACTCGGACTCGAACTGGGGTCTTCTGGTTTCTGGACCGCCTGATTTGCCACCTGAGCTAACATTGTAGATGGTGGTGAAATTTACCTTCGTATTCTAATGTAATCTAATCTTTGTATTCTCTCCGTCTTATGAATTTTCGATCAGGTCACGTGTCCTGACGCGAGTTTAATATTTATCACCCATCCAAAAAAGTGCACAACGCAACTAAAGAAGTTTTCACTTCAAAAAAGAACAACATACAGTCAAATTGAGAACCTACTCCTTTTTGAAGTCGGTTGAAAACTAACTGAATTTCATAATTTTGTATGTACTTCCTACTTGAACTGACTTGAAGTCAACATTTGTGACATTGATTTCCTTTTGAGGTACATCTAAGAAAAATATTATTTCATCTCGTCAGTGAGTGCGGTCTCTTAAGGGTTACTTCTAATGAATGAATGCCTGTCACGTTCCAAGTTCTAAACAACGTGACATACATACTCAAGGTCAGTAGTGTCACGGTAACTGTTGTTTACTGTTGCGGCAAATATACAGGGTGAAGCTTTATTAATTTTGGAGAAGCTAAAGTGTTTGTAGGACTGATTGTTCAAATTAACTTAGATTTTAGACAAGTATTAGACTAACATCTCAGTTACAGACGCTATTTTACGCTTGAATACCTCAGGGATGGCTAGTAAACAGAATTATAGATTAAAATAAGTTGAATTATTACAAAACTTAAAATTAATGACTGAAATTAATTTGTTGCTAAAAATCCTACATTTTACTTATTTAGGGTTCCGTAGTAAAATGGCAAAACGGAACCCTTATAGTCCGTCCGTCCCATGTCCGTCCGGCCATCCGCAGCTGAACTCAGAGACTGTTAGTGCTCGAAGGCTATAATTTTTCATGGATACTCATATTAATTACGCTGAGAAAGTGAAAAAATAAAATCTTGAAAGCATTTTTTTAGGGTAACTCCCGTATATTTAAAATTGGGATGGGATTTTTTGTCTTACCTACCCCATCGTGTGGGGTATCATTAGATAGATCTTTTAAAAACCTTTCGGGGTTTTAAAGTCTGTTTTTAGATTTAGGGATCCGTTTGTGAAATATTAAGCTTTAAAATGCAAATTTTTGTTAGAGTCAAGTGTCCTGTCCCCTGCCAGCTAAATGTTTGATGTTGGGTATGTGAAAAAATTCACGGTAGTAGTAAATATATATAGTGAAATTAAATAAGAAACCTAACATAGCTAAGTGGGCTTACAAGTTAACGAGTAATAGCAGATCATATGATAAGTAAAAATAAATCATATAAATTCCATTGAAAATTATTATTAGGATAACGTTGTAAATATGAAACAAAAACAACAAAAAACCCACTTCGGGGTACATTGTACGTAGCCCGCCAAGCATTTAGGTTTTAGGTTTTTATTATAATTTTGATGTTTCTAGTGTCAATTTCACAGCTGACGAATCTAACGACCTCTTAAGCTAAAATCCATACTTACATACATAGGCTACAGTAAAAAAAAACATTCCCTTCTTCTTACGCAGTCGGGTAAAAAAGATGACACTTTGGTAGAAGAGTGATAGTAGGTATAGAAGTGACCACAATGATAGGAAAAATGAAATTGTTATATGATTGCATAAAAGATAAAATTTTATTTTTTGTTTAAGTGTACCATTTCTGTCATAACACGATCCTGCCAAATTCAGTTTCTGCCTTATCCCGAGTCTGCCAAACTGTGCGTAAGGGGGTTTTATCACGATTCTTATTAAACGTCCAAATGTACATTGTTCAAATAATAATAATAATAATATCTTGGGACAACTCACACAACGCTATCTGATCCCAAACTAAGCAAAGCTTGTACTATGGAAACCAGACAACTGATAAACAATGTTTGCACGCATAAGTGCGGTTAACGTATACGTATGTATTGCAATGTTACGTAGATTAGTCATCAAAAATTCGATTTGCTAATTCGCTTTTACGTTTTTCTAGCGATCGACAAATGTATGGGACACTACGTGTGCCAAAAAATGACAATGCTTGGAAAATCGTAAACGTAGAAAATCTTTGGACAGGGGATATTCCTTTCCAAACGCCATCCTACACTTGTGGGTTTGTATGTACGAATAATTGCGAGAGATTGTAATATTTACCTACTTCTAAATACACTCTCATTGGCATAATATACTACCAATAAGTACGTAATTAATATATACTAATTCAATAGGAAAATTCAATGTGTACCAAAATATAATATTTGCTACTGGCATAATTAAATACAGGTAAACGACAGGGTATTTAGTGACAAAACGAACGGTGTGAATATTGTATAATTTGACGAGATGCTAATTGTTATTAATTTGTACGTAATTTGAATAAATTGTTAACAGATATCATTCGGTCTACAATTTTGTTTTAGCCAGAAATTATAGAATTGTTTTTCGTGACCAATAGTAATAATAAATACTTTGAAAGTAGGAACAATAATAACTTTGTTGACTTAATTGAAAACACGTGAACCAACTCCTAACACAAGTCTTTGAGCTTAGCTGGAGGGGTTATATTTTTATATAAAGATTTTATTGATGCTATAATATTACATAGACAATATGACTAGTAGATCATATTCTAAATGCCCTTTACATGTAGAAAACATTGTATTCTGCAGGCTATGTGCCTATTTAAACAATCTTTAATTAAATGTAACACCAATAAAAATGATTTTATATGGCTAATAGCTAAGTACATACCTGTGCTGTGTATACACAACATTACATAAACACTGTTAACGCTAAACAATAATACATATTTACACTAGTAAATTTTACACATGCACATCACTATTATATTAAAAAAGTACATTGCAAGTGAACATTCGTCGCGAACTGAGCGGATTATTAATCTACCTACATTAGTCGAACTTATTAAAACCAGTCCGGCCATCTATTCGCATGCCATGCCATCTATAGTTGGAGAGGTTAACAAGATTGCCAGTAATGTGGGACTCGATCCCACATGGCTAGTTATTGAAAAAAAAAGAAACTATTTACATTTCCACTGGAATAACAAAAAACGTTTGCTTGACCACTGAGTAACAGTATCGATGTTTTTTTTTTCGTGGATCATTAATAATAATAATAATATAATAATATCTTGGGACAACTCACACAACGCTATCTGATCCTAAACTAAGCAGAGCTTGTACTATGGAAACCAGACAACTGATAAACATACTTATATATTTCTAAATACATACATATTATAGATAAATAACATCCAGCACAGAATAAACCGTCCTGCTCATCACACAAAGTTTTGTCCTGGAGTTCGATCCCCAACTCACGACCTATTGCGTAGCAGTCGGAAACACTCCCACCGCGCCACAGAGGCAGTCATTGTGTCACAGATTGCAGTTATTGCTTAAATACCAAGTGCTTAACGACAAAAAGTACTCAGAAAGATACATACTCTTACAAAAATAAAATTCCTGTATATACAAAGTTATGTTTGGTATAGTGCAAAGCTCGGACACCCCAACAAGATTTTCACTTCAAGAAATCGTATAAAAAAAATGACAATATTGAAAAACTTGCAGAGTTATAAGCCATTCAAGTTGTCTTGTGTTCTTTGCGCTATCGTACATTATGTGTCTCGTAGTATCCATGGTTATTATTAAAAAATAAATGATGATTACATTTCACATCACATTGTATACAGAATTTGGACTGTTAGATTGGTTAATGAAGTGATTAATGATTGTTTAATTTATTAATTGAAAAATATAACATGGGTTAAAACTACCCCATTGGGTTGTGTTACTGATTCTAACTAAAGTACTTTCAGGTTTGCATTATACCAAGAATAACGTTGTATATATAAAGCTGCAAGTATATCATATAATACATAAAACATACAACAATAGCGTGACAAGTTACAAATGATGTGACGTTGAAGTCTTTCAAATCAGAACCAAAGTTTTGCGTGTTGAAAAACGATTTATTATCGATGCATCGCTGAAAAATGAGGGTATTTGTATGCAAACTGTCGTAGTAAGAATAATGTTTGGAGTTCGTGTTGTGTATGAAGAACGAGAGTTGACTTTGAGAAAAATAAACTAGTATATTTGATTTATTTGAGCTTATTCGAAGATGATAATAAATATTACACTAACTGAACGACGACAATAGATATTAGTAAACATTTCTTAAAAAAAATAGAGATACATATATAACATCCGGATTCGGATCTACACTGAAGACTTGCCCGAAGTCAACATTGACGAAATCGTGTTGGCTCTTAAACAGCTGAAAATTGGAAAAGCCCCTGGAAAGGATGGCGTTACAACAGACCTGCTAAAGACTGGAGGTAAACCCGTACTCAGGGAGCTCCAAAAGCTCTTAAATGATGTCCTGTTTGAAGGGAGAACTCCGGAGGCGTGGAGTAGAAGTGTAGTCGTCTTGTTCTTCAAAAAGCTCTCTTTTTGAAAAACAAGACTTATAGACGGGGCTTAGAAGGGAAATAGGTCGGTGGTTCTTAACCGGGTCTTATCTCTATATATCTATCCGGTTGAAGAACTACCGACCTATTTCCCTTCTAAGCCACGTCTATAAGCTGTTTTCAAGAGTCGTCAAGAACCGTCTTGTGCGAAGACTTGACGAATTCCAACCACCGGAACAGGCTGGATTTCACACATAGTGCGGCAGATTTTACAAAATACCCAGGAGTATAATCAGTCCCTGTGTCTAGTATTCGTGGACTATGAGAAGGCCTTTGACTCGATTGAAATCAGGTCCGTCCTAGAGTCCTTGCAGCGATGCCAAGTAGATTGTCGATATATCCAAGTCTCTACAGAGCCGCGACCATGTCCATCCAAGTAAAGAATCAGCAAATAAAACCTATACCATTGCATCGAGGAGTGAGGCAAGGGGACGTTATTTTTCCGAAACTGTTCACAAACGCAATGCAGACGATGCCCTGAAAAGGGCGGGGCATCAACATCAATGATGAATACATCTCTCACTTGCGATTTGCAGATGACTTCGTTATCATGGCAGAAACGCTGCAGGACCTACTACAAGCTGAATGACCTGGCTGACTCCTTTGTACGCATCAGCCTACGGATGAACTTGGATAAAACCAAGGTCATGTTCAATGAACATGTACTACCGGAACCGACAGCGGTGCACGGCGCCGTTCTCGAAGTTGTTCAAAAATATGTGTACCTCGGGCAGTCATTGCAGTTAGGTAGAAACAACTTCGAGGACGAGGTGAACAGGAGAATCCGGTTGGGTTGGGCAGCGTTTGGGAAGTTACGTCAAGTCTTCTAATCGTCGATCCCACAATACCTTAAGACGAAAGTCTTCAATCAGTCTGTCCTATCTGTCATGACATACGGAGCCGAAACGTGGACACTGACTGTACGGCTGGTTCACAAGTTCAAAGTCACTCAGCGGGCTATGCTTGGAGTTTCAAGTAGGGCAAAATCAGAAATGAGGTGATTCGGCAGAGAACCAAAGTTATCGACATAGCCTAAAGGATTAGCAAGCTGAAGTGGCAGTGAACTGGCCATATTAGCCGAAGAATCGACAACCGTTGGGATAAACGAGTTCTTGAGTGGAGACCGCGTCTCGGCAAACATAAAGTAGGACGCCCTCAGGCCAGGTGGAGTGATGATTTACGCAAAACGGCTGGCAGGAGCAAAAAGCCGAAGATAGAACAAAGTGGCGTGCAATTGGTGAGGCCTATGTCCAGCAGTGGACTGCGATAGGCTGATGATGAAAAACCGAACCCACTTCCGCAGCAGACGTACAAGACAGTGTTCGCAATTAGACTTGGCCTTTGGCTTAGAAGTAAGCTTTCTTAAGTTTTAAATTAAATTTCATTTAAGTGGGTCTATTTTATTCGAAAATTATAATAATATTGATCCCCATATTCATTATATTATAAATAAGTAGAGGTTTCAATTACATTTTGATTAGGGAATATTTTGTTTTTGTTTTTCATTACATTTTGAAAATCGAACAGAAGAAGACAAAACATTCGTTAGGTAAATTATATATAGCAATATAATATGAGCAACTCTTCAACTTTAAGAAATTGGTCTCCGTTTCACTAGCCGCGCTATACAAAAAAATGTTATTTACTTAGGAAGCAAAATACTACACTTGTGGAAGGTCATATAAAAATTGTAGAAACAAAATCCCGACTGTTTATATATATTTGAGTAAAAACAATAACATATTTTTTAGCTTAGATGGGTATAAAAATATTGAAGGTCGGTCAATCTTCTTTTGAAGTCGGTAAATAAACGGGCAGAGATGCCTATAAAGGCATCTTTGCCCGTTTGCTTAATCAACCAACGCCAGGAAGGCCAGAACATTTTAGACCGCACTGGTATAAACCAGTGTGGTCTAAAATTTTCTGGCCTGAGAAATTTGATGGTTTAAAAACGTAGACTGTCATTTATTCTGCTTCTTTGTGATCAAGTTCTTGACAAAAGAAAGGGTCAGCCCAACAGATATAAAAACAAGGTTAGATGCTATATACGGAAAAAACTCTGCGTCATTTTCTACCATCAAAGAATGGAGTAACCAGTTTCGTTTAGGGCGGCAGTCGATACCTAATATAAGTAAGTACCTAATATAATACCGTTACACATACAAAATCTTTTCAAGTGTTTCCTAAACACCACTTTAAGTATATCAAAATAAGGGATTTACTTAACTATGATTTTACCCAAGTCAAAAGTAACATTAAACATGTTTAGAAGTAGGCTTAACAATTTCAATGTGTTGTTTTCAATATATAATAATAATTGTAATATGTTAAGATTTCTGTGACTAAATACTATTTTATAAATACAATAATGTTATTGCATTTCGAACAAAAATTTTAAGTTCAGACCTACGAATTGAACCCAAGACTTTCGATCATCGTCGTTCTCTTAATAAAGTAATTGGCCAGAAATGCCTACAATAATTACTAAATAATATTTGCCTGTTGATTAAAATACTTTGCTTATTATTATTATTATTATTATTATTCAGCAGTTTAAGTGGGAAAATATAACAGATTGACTGACAGAGTTACTTTCACATTCATAATATTTATTTTTAATTAGTGTATTCATCATATTCAATAATTCAATCAGTGTATTTTAAGCACTTTATCTGCTCATATAAATAAGCATCCTTATCAAAAGCATAACATTATTGTTAGCTTTCACGAGAATTAATTAAACTGCACTCGATATAAGTCGGGTTATTTACATTTATATTTGTCTTGTTACGTTATTGAAAATATAATTCGCTGTTTTGATATACTTTATTGATAAATGAAGGTTTTAACGTCCAATTTTATTTGTGTTTTAAATTTAATTTAGTCTAACTATTTAAGTTCTTATTTAAAACTTTACTGCCCTGTTGATTTAGTCGTTAGTGACCCTGACTGCTAAACCAGAGGTGGTTGCTTCGATTCCCACACGGGACATAACTTTGAGTGTAGATATACTTTGTGTTCGTGATCAGTATGGATATAAAGTCCACCGCGACACAAGGCATATGCCCTAGCTTTAGTGTGTAATTACTTTTAACCACGATCTGTCTCCAGACTAGTTTACTTATATATCCGATTGATTAAAGACCTGCGTAAACAGTCATTCTCATTACCATATATTTTGCGTATTTGGCCCACTTAACACTACTAAACTGCTGTTTATTGTGTCCCTGACATTACCATTGATAATATGGTTAAATCCATACATATTCAGAGCTCATTCAAACTAACCTATTGCATATAACACTCAGATGGTAAACGATTACAGTGTACCAACTCAATATACCCCAATTCAATATTCGGAGAATTAATCATACTTGAGATTATTGTCTTAGAATGGTCTCATGCATGAATGGGTTTGAATTTAACCTGTCATGATACAAATAGTGATCATAGTGATATTTGAGTACCTATTTCCGTCGAATGGGTATTGTTAGAGGATATTATTGTCCCAATCAGTGTAATAGGTCAAATTCTTAAAAACATTTTAGAGGCAAATATGCAAATCTATTTCCAGACATGCCGTATCTGGAAATATATGGCAAATAAGTACACACATCAAAAGTGTCTAGGGATCAACATATATTTTTGCAATAACTTTTCTCCTGATTGTTTTTTTTTTTTTATTTCTTTAAGGATTCATCAAATAAAGTGTTTTCGTTTGTCACAGTAACGATAAACCAAGTCACCTTTGCATTAATAAAGAAATTTGCCATTTTCCTAATAAAGGGATTTTTGACATTTGAACCACTAACATTAAAGTTCGAAAAAAAGACTGAAATAACAGTTTTCTTTAAAATTTTATTGGGTAACTTAAACAATTAATAATCCGTGTTTCTACCGCGAACACTAACAACACAAGAACATCGGTTTGGCATACTCAAAATGAGTTCATCCAAATCACGCTGTGGAATGGCCGCCCATGTTCGTTGCAACAACAAAAAAAGGTCTTCTTGCGACTGGATACCCTCCATATTTGGCAGAGCTCTTCTCTGTAGCATATCCCATGCATGCTCAATCGGGTTCAAGTCTGGCGACTGAGCAGGCCAGGGCAGGACATTGATGTTAGCTGCGGCGAGAGTCTGTCTTACAACTCTTGCGGTGTGCGGTCGTGCATTATCATGCATTAACTGAAATAAGGGACCGATTTGCACTTGTAGAGGAACGATGACGTCTGATACAATCGTCTCAGCATAAATTTGAGCGTTGAGGTTGCCTCTGATCCAAATCAACTCCGTTCTTCCGCCGATCCAAATACCCGCCCATACCATGATGGTTCCACCACTATAAGGATGGACTTCCTGGCAGGATTTTAATCGCTGTTGGCGTCCAGGGGTTCTCCAGTGTCGTATACGTCTTGTATCCGGTCTCATACCAAAACGAGACTCATCAGAAAAGCACACGAAACGCCATTGTTCTTCTGCCCAATTTCTGTGTTCAAGAGCCCATTGATATCGAATCCTACGATTGTGCATTGCTATAGGTGGTACCCGTAGCGGTCTTCGGGAATGAAGGTTCACTTCATGCAAGCGGTTTCTGACTGTTTGGTCGCTAATTAAGTTCCCTGAAGAGTGATGAAGCCTCACGGCTAACATCATGGCGGTTATTGTTGGACCTCTTCGAGTTAAGATTTGAATGTATCGGTCTTGTCTCCGTGTGGTGCAGCGATACCGTCCTCCATGGCGCTCAGCCACGGTACCAGTGCTTCGGTAACGTGTCCAAAGTCGACTGATAACACTCTGACTTGTATTCAGAGCTAAAGCCACAGTACGTTGCCGGGAACCAGCTTCTATCATTCCCACGGCTCTGAGCATTTCTTCCCTGCTTAAATGACGTCGCCGCTCCATAATAACGTTGGTTTTAATCAGTAGTAGGGAAACAGTAGCACTAATAATGTCTTCAATGCGTTGTATGTTTTAATAGGGAAAATATTGACAGCTGATTTTCATCTTTTACTCGAATTTGATTCACAGTTCCTGATTCAAATTATGAAATGCACCAAAAAGGATCCATATAAATTTATAAAATCATAAATTTATTACAAAGCCACATCTCAATCTCAAGAAATCCGCATAAAAATGCTTGATCCCTAGACACTTTTGATGTGTGTAGTTACATTTATTTATTCTGGTAGGTGTAGGTGTATTTTCGATTTATCTGATAAAAAATATATACATGAATTGGGTTGTCTAGTAAAAACTAAAAAAATATCGATAAAGTTTATTTTATTTTATCTTCTGTATCGGTGTCCTTATAAAAAGAAACTGAATAAAAACCAGAAAAAAGAACCGAAAAATTTGCGATTAGTAATTTTAAATTTCCACTTTATTTTACTTTCAAGCGCGACGCGACGTCTAAATTAAAACAACTTTTAACGAACCTTTCTACCATCTAATTTTGTTTCTTTTTATTATATGTTTTTGTTAATAAAAACTACAAAACCCGGTGAACTGTAGTCATGTAGTGAAACTAAAATATATCAATTTATAATGGTTTTATTCCAAAACGGAAAGATTTCTAAAAATAATTTCAGTTTCAATGAACACTGGACTGTCATCCTTATCTCAATATACGAGCAGAATAATGACTGTGATTTATGCACGTGGGAGTTTCTGAAATCAATACCTATGTTTGGTGAACCGACGATGGAATACAAAATGAGTACCTACCGCTTTTTATCATGTAATGTTAGAATTAATTTAGGAGTTTCGCATGAATAACTCAGCGGTACGATACCGTATATAAAATAAAAAACTGTGGCACTCGGGGCCTGCCGCGGTAAAGCTATTGCATAGCGTTTTTTATCAACTAAAAAAACAAAAAAAAAAAATATATATATACCTATATATATATATATATATAAATATATATATATATATATATATATATATATATATATAAATATATATATATATATATATATATATATATATATATATATATTTTAACAAATAAAATATATTAAAAAAAATATATATTTAAGTAAAATAATAAAAAAAAACTAAAACGTATCACCGCTGTGCCGGTCGGAGTGAGGGGTGTTAGGTTATTTTCGTTACGGAATTTCTGGATTCGGTCTCCACGCTCAAGGCCCGTGATAGAAGCTATGCAATAGCTTAAAAATATTTATGGTGGACACTAAAAACAAATTGGAAAATTCGATAAAGTCGACCTATAAATCCCGAAAAAAATCACATTAGTAGTGTTCCATAAAATTAAATAAAACAATAATATAATTATAAAAATAAGAATTCATATCCCCAAGAACAACACCATTATAATGAATAACAGTGTTTACTGTATGGCCCCACGCATTTATAACCATCTACCGAATATAAACTTTTAAAATATTTAAGAATAGTGTTAGAAAAGTACTTTTAAGAAAGGCTTACTATTCTGTCAAAGAATATTTAATGGACAAATTGCTGTAATTTTGTATCCAATTCTTTAATATATTAATTTATTTATTTCGTATTCGTTAATCTTGTATTTGGTTTGACATTTTAATTATGTAATTTAAACACGTGACATACTCCAATAATGATAATATAACTTACTTATTTATGATGAAACTTACCTAATGATTATAAAATTATTGTCAAAATATTTGCATGCTTTATAGCTGGACTATGGTGATACCCTTTCTGTAACAAACAATATATTTACCCATTTTTCGCAAATAAACAAATTGAATTGAATTAAACTAAAAAACTAAAAAACTAAAAAAATAATAATACATTTATTAATAACTTTTACAAAGAATAATGAATGAAAAGAATATGAGGTCGTCCACCAGGACCCCTAGCTTGAACCCCCAGGACATCCTTGTGAACTCATCTGTTCATTATTTAGATAAATGTTATAATCTTAAATCAAAATCTTTTCGCGTAAGCCGTTCAGCTTACAGAGCATATTCGGGATTAAGTCAGATCAATGTACGCGTAACACGTTGGTGTCTAGCTTTAAGAACACGTCAATGTATTTATGTTACTGTAAAAGTCAAAAATAAGGTAAATGTTAATAATTTCTAGCAAATCCTAATTTTCGAGTAAAGATTTACCAAGTTTTGGGTAAAAGTCCGAAAAGTTTTGTGATTATATTCGTTTCAAACTTTTACCGCTATCCACTTGGTAAATCTTTGGATTAACCTCAAATACATGGTATATGTAAAAAAAACGGTTGATGCACCATTGTTTAGTACCTCTTATAATTTCTTTAATAAAAGTAACATTTCTAATTAATTGATCTTTTTCAAATTGATTAAGTAGTCTTCACTGTAAAACTTGTTTTGTTTTTTGCTAGGCAGCTGCTGTCACTAATAGAAATGGGTAGATACTCATTTTGTCATTCCCAAAACTACCATTCACCAATAGTCAATAGTAACCCTGGCATGTAATAAATCATAATGGTAAAAGCCCGAAATAAATTACATTTACCAACGAATCATGCCTAAATACTAAGATGTACTGGTTAAAAAAAGATTAACCAATATTTGTTCCTTTACAGTAACATTATATAATTCAAGAAAGTACCTGTGACGTAGGTGAAGGATATAGTCAAGTGCTTTAATGGTAGTAATGTGCGAGCCTAAGTGTAAAACATGTAGGTTAACTGCGTGGTTTTATTTAATACCTTTAGCATAATGTTAAGGAAGCAGAAATATGAACTGCTACTTTAAGAACTTTGTACTAACAACCGGGCAAGTGCATGTCGGGCCACGCACCATGTAGGGTTCCGTAGTCCCTCCCCCCCCCCATCCATCCGAAAAATGTGGCTTAAGAAGTGGGTTTTCGATTGTTTTTGTTTCATACTTACATCGTTATATCTAGTTAATAATATTTTTCAAAGGCATTTGTACGAAAATTTTGTTACTTCTCATTTGATCAGCTGATACTCGTAAACTTGTAAAGCCTACTTAGTTGTGATAGTTTTCTTTTAATTTCATTATATATACTACTATCGTCAATTTTTTCACTTGTCAATTTTGACTGTCTTGGTGACGTGCGGCTGCGTAAGAGATTCCCACCTAGGACAAAACTGTGTATCCATATCCATAAATGATGTATATTGTGTATGTTTGTAAAATCAAAAGTATTGTATACTCTAGTGAATTTTAAGTTTTAGTTTTATAGAACTCAATGTGAAATATAATGCACGCGTAACATCGATATGGTGTTATTGTTTGAACAATTTTGAAGGGATGTGTTTGCAATCCTACGTGCAACAATAGGTATACCGGTTTAATTTTGTTTCGGTTTGCAGGGTCCGTATTCACGTTCTTTTTTAGGGTTTCGAAGCCAAAATGGCAAAAACGGATGCCTTATACTTTCGTCATGTCCGTCTGTCTTTCTGTCTGTCTGTCCGTATGTCACAGGCATTTTACTCAAAGACTAATCAATGAATATTGATGTAATTTAGTGAAGAGGTGTCTTGTAGTAGCCGCTATTTAGTTTGATAGTTAATTATTACATTAAATATTTTTAAGGGCAGCAGACCATACTGTTACATACAGAAGCTGAATAGTTTTTTTTTCAGCAAACATTAATGTGTGGCGCATCATTCGACAGGTATTTTAAAAATATTTTAAGTGTTCTAAAAAACTTTTTTGATTGAGTGAATGTTTTTGGAAATAGTCACTCCGTAAGTTGTATAAATTGTCCCCCCCCACCCATTAACTTTTGAACCATGTAACCAAAAAGTATGAAAGATATCACAAAGGTAGCGCTTAATAAGGTCTTTAAACTAAATAAGCACTTTAAATTATTTAAATCAAAGTATACAATGTTACTTTTGGTATAGTGCAAAGCTCAACCCAACAAGATTTTTACATCAAGAAATCACATAAAAAAACAAATGAAAATATTGAAAACTTACAGAGTTATACGCCATTCAAATTGTCTTGTGCTATTTGCGCTATTGTGCTCATTGCGTTCCGTAGTACTTCATTCATGGGTAATAATGAAAAATAAGTGACGATCACATTTCAAATCACACTGTAAATAGGATTTGGACTGTTAGCATGATGAATTATTAAATTAATCATTAATTGAAAAATATAACATAGTCCAAAAACTAACCCATTGGATTATGTTACTGATTTAAGGAAACTACTTTCAGGTTTGCACTACACCAAGAAAAACGTTGTTTAAGGTACTTTTATCAAAACACATTTTTTTTTGTCTTTATCTATCTCTGTATGTTCCACCTAATCTCCGAAACGGCTTACCGGACTTTAACAGGACTTTCACTGTCAGACAGCTGAGGATGTAAGGAGTAACTTATGTTACTTTTTATCGTCCGGCTAACGTTTATAGGGAGACAACAGCATTGCAACTTCACGCGGATAAAGTCGCGGGCACAGCAAGTTATTTATAGCCTTAACAACCGTAACAAATTAAGTTATATTATCTGATTGGTAGTAAAAACCTCATCAGAATCCGTTGCATACTTTAGAAGATCAACGCATAAGGACGGACAGCATGATGCGACTTTCTTTTATAAATACTAGGCATTTAATCAATTTTGTTTGATTGCTATTCGTATTGTTCAGAATCGATGAAAAGGTACCCAAAATCACAGATAATATAATACTATACTAGTACAGATACCTCATCCCATACAAAGAAATGCGATCGTCCTAACTCGGGCTCGTTTTCGGGCTCGTTAACGGAGACGCAAGATGGCATTAGCAGTGGTGCATAGCAAGCGACATCTAGTGATTCAGGCTACAGCTGATTGATTTTAATGGCCCTCCTTACTAAAGTCGCCAAAAGATGGCGGTAAAAACATCGAGGGATGAAAATTGAGGCCTCCGCTTAATTTGTTCTAGGTCGTGCGTTTACTTGGAAATAAAGTTGGTTGCTATTTGCTTCTACGCGGTCCGTATTAATAGATGAAGCTCAGATTCGTTCTAAAGAACGATATCATCTCAGTTCCCTTCTAAGTGCGGTTAGCGTCTTGGGATCTGCACTAATTAATAAACATGTATTGTTAGCTTAAGAAAGATTAGAAAGAGCTTAAGAAAAAATATGAAAATCGCCTTATATGACGTCATTCGAGTGCCAATACCTATGTGTTGCAGACCTTAAATATATTGTAATTTGATTTTGAATAGGTGACGACACTACATAATTACATTAAACGAATTTGTTATTGCTAAAGTAACTCGTCGGTGTACATCTCAAAGTTGAACCTACTTCTATTATGATATAATGTTTGCGTAAGTTAAGTAACTTTACCACAGTCAGTGCATAGATGGGTGACCCTTGTCTAAAATGTTATACTTACATCAATCATCTTTTTGGTCTTGGTTTATTGTCAGAGAACATTTTTTTATACTTATTTAAATGTAATCGTGAAAAGATTATGCATAATTTCACAAAATCCACAATTTAGGATTAAAATTGACATAATCAACGACGATATTATAGTATTATATTATCTGTGACGATATCAATGGCAAAAATATTATTATTTTGCCTTAATTTCTCTGTATTATGACTTATCTATTGAATAGAACGGAGTCTCGAACTCGTGTTCAAGGTCGATCTTACGTTTGAGATCGTTTTAATAATACGGGCCTTGAGAGTGTAACTGTCAGAGTCCTTAAATAATTTTATTGTAAATATTCATTAACGACTACATCGGGAGTAGGTATTTAACTCTTTTTAACCCTCGACAAAAATGACGAGTGTTATAAATTTAACGCGTATCTGCTTAATGATATATGAATGTATCTGTGTGCCTGTCTGTAGCAACGTAGCTTCCAAACGGATGAACCGATTTTGATTTAGTTTTTTTGATTGAAAGTTGACTTGATCGAGTGTTCTTAGCTAAAATTTATGAAAATCGGGATTTTCTACTTCATTTCAATTACTTACTTACCTAAGGACGAGGAACCCTTCTTAAGATTTCCTCGTCGTTCCGGTTTGTTAAGATCTTTGTGTCAAAACTTTACCTGACTTTATATTACGAACTATAAGGCGCAGACCCATCTTGTTTCTACTTAAACTTCTTGTTTTGACGAGATCTACGTGACCACGGGGTCAAAACTTTAAACGGCTATATTTTACGAACTATGGGGCGCAGACCCATCTTGTTTCTACTTAAACTTCTTGTTTTGACGAGATCTACGTAATTGCGGGGTCAAAACTTTGAACGCCTATATCTCACAAACTATAAGTCGTAGACCCACCATGTTTGTACTCAAACTTGATGTTTTGATGAGATCTATGTGATCACGGGGTCAATACTTTAAACGCTTGTATCTTACGAACTATGGGGCGCAGACCCATCTTGTTTGTACTGAAACTTCTTGTTTTGACGAGATCTACGTGATGGCGGGGTCAAAACTTTTAACGCCTATATCTCACGAGCTATAAGTAGTAGACCCACCATGTTTGTACTCATACTTGATGTTTTGATGAGATCTATGTGATCACGGGGTCAAAACTTTAAACGGCTATATTTTACGAACTATGGGGCGCAGACCCAGCTTGTTTCTACTTAAACTTCTTGTTTTGACGAGATCTACGTGATCGCGGGGTCAAAACTTTGAGCTCCTATAACTTACGAACTATAGGGCGTAAACCTACCATGTTTGTACTCAAACTTGATGTTTTGATGAGATCTATGTGATCACGGGGTCAAAACTTTGAACGCCTATATCACACAAACTATAGGTCGTAGACCAACCTTATTTGTACTCAAACTCTTGTTTGAACGAGTAACAAAGTGTGAGAGGGAATCAAAGTAGATCGGCGCCCCATAGTTCGTGTGATATAGGCGTTCAAAATTTTAACTCCATAGTAACATGGTGGGTCTATGCCATATAATATAATAATAATAATAATAATATCTTGGGACAACTCACACAACGCCATCTGATCCCAAACTAAGCAGAGCTTGTACTATGGAAACCAGACAACTGATAAACATATTTATTTATTTCTAAATACATACATATTATAGACATATAACACCCAGACACAGAATAAACCATCGTGCTCATCACACAAAGTTTTATCCTGGGTGGGGATGGAACCCACGACCTCTTGCGTAGCAGTCGGATACACTCCCACCGCGCCACAGATATTTAGTTCGTGTGATATAGGAGTTCAAAGTTTTGACCCTGCAATCACGTAGATATAGTCAAAAAAAGAAGTTTGAGTACAAACAAGGTGGGTCTGTGCCCCATAGTTCGTAAGATATAGGTGTGCAAATTTTTGACCCTGTGATCACAGATCTCATCAAAACGAAAAGTTTTATTAAACAAGGTGGGTTTGCGCCCTATAGTTCGTAAGATATAGGGGTTCAAGGTTTTGACCTCGTGATCACATTGATCTTGTAGAAACCAGAAATTTGAGAACAAAAAGGTAGGTAGGTAGGTTTGCGCCCCATACTTCGTAAAATTTACACGTATAATAAATAAAAAAATAAATAATAAAAGAACAAAAACCCGCCTGCTTAAAAACACGGGGACCAAAATAATGTTGAATGTGTCTTTTTTTTAATTTATTTTTTATTTAATATGATTTAGAAACCTCATCATGATTTTAAAATACCTACACGATGATACCCCACATGCAAGGCCCGTTCGAATATTCGTTGAAAGGGTTTTTGATAGGGTTTCTGGAGCGCTTAAAAAAATATACCCGTTTATACGGCTTACACCTTGAAAGGGGCCAATAATACCCCTTCCGAACGGCTTAAAATACCATGTAACACGGTTTGAACGAGTAAGAGCCTGTCCGGCGACATTGTAACATAAAATCTTAGTAATTGACTTAAGTTTGAAAATTGCATATCTACGTACGACTGCACGTCTCGCGGGGCCTCTTTGATGCATTGATTTGTAAATATCAAATATTATCTTGGCGCAAGACCGACTGGTCGATCGAGTTCTTTTTCGGTCATTTCGATTTTGATGGATTTTAGTCCTGAGTTCTGCAGGACTGTGATTAGGCGCAGGACCAATTGGGGCGATCCTGCGCCTATTCCCTCTTCGGTCATGTCGATTGTAATGCATTTTCGTAGGTACTGTAGGACTATGATTAGGCGCAGGTCCGATTGGTCAATCATGCGCCTATTCCCTCTTCGGTCATGTCGATTGTAATGCATTTTCGTACTGCAGGACTGTGACTAGGCGCAGGACATGTCGATTGTAATGCTTGAGCTGAGCAGGACTGTGGTACTAGGCGCAGTCTGTCTGTCTTTTAGATGCACATACGTGCACTTGCACCAATACTAGATAATGTATGGGACAAAGTATAAAATCGCTGTTTGAGCGAATTTATAAAAAAGGGACACTGGTTTTTTATGAATTTGCTCATATCTCGAAAACAGTGCCTTCAATCAAAAAAATAATAAAAGTTAATACATTGTTCAGCTAAAAAGGACATTAATGCGAAAAATCGAAAAATACTTGCATCAAGCAAGTATTTTTCGATTTTTCGCATTAATGTCCTTTTTTTATAAATTTGCGCATAACTCGGAAACGAACCACACTGTTGGACCGAAAATGGCATAAACTCGTAGGTTGGGTAGATTGCTATCAACTCAAATATAAAAAACAATATAGTCTAGTCCCATTATAATTAGTATATTTACGTATTTACTATTTGTAAGATAACCTTGACCGATCCGAAAGTTAGTTCCTCGGGTAAACAATACGAAAAATAATAAAAAAGTAATGTCTATTAAAACAACATTATTACTTAACAATCAGGTTTTTAGTAGGCTCATTCAAAAAGAAACAAATTTTAAGTTGTGTCGTATAACCGTTAGGGTAGTGTAGCAATGCGTCGGCATTACTGGTTTAAGCGCCCGACCGCCCGACTGGCCCTACCGACAGCGGTATAAAATAACGACACTACAGAAGGCATGATTCATACAATGCATGCTTTACGTACTTTAGACTGCATAGACATCGTTCACGGGCATTGCTTTTTTGGAATATTATTATATAATTGGCTAACCGTGCATTCGTCTAAGTTATTTTCGGTTACTTTGTAATATAGGTATGGCATTCAATATAAATTAATTCATTATTAGCTTTAGCAACCATATCTAAAACAAACTACAAAAAGGTGTGTTTTACTTATTGTATAACCCAAAGTTTATTGACTTAGCGCGACCGCCCGCGCGTCTACTGTAGGTATAAATAATGAAATAAAATATTATGAGCTAACTTTCTCTAGTCTCGGCATTTTGTGACATCGGTCGGTACATTTGATCGGAAGCCGGCGTCTTTGAAAACACCGCTGGCACGTGTAAGTACGTACCTATTTATAACCTGACCTTGATAATTATTTTTAAAATGCATTTTTATTTCAACTAATTTGTTTCGTTCGCAAAAACATGGACTTCGGCTGTCCGGTTGGTTTTGGTAATTTGAAGAAGGATTTGACGCAGGATCGATGTGTCATAAATGTGTCAATCTATACTAATATTATAAAGCGGAAGAGTTTGTTTGTTTGTTTGTTTGTTTAAACGCGCTAATCTCAGGAACTACTGGTCCGATTTGAAAAAATCTTTTTTTGTTGGATAGCCCATTTATCGAGGAAGGCTATAGGCTATATAACATCGCGCTACGACTAATAGGAGCGAAGAAGCGACGAGAAGTGTTTCAAAAACGGGGAAAAATTACGCATACGAAGTTGCGCGGGACAGCTAGTAAATCATAAAATTTGAGTGGGACAAGGCGCAGGATCGACGAGTAGTCTTGTCCCTAGTTATAGCCCGATAGAAGTTAATGGAGTCATAGGGCAGAAACCCATCAAAACCGACACCACCGACGAGCGACTAGGCGCAAGACCAACGAGTCAGTCTTGAGTCTTTGTTTAGTAGTTTGTTGACTTTAATTTTTTTCTTTATCACAAATTGGCGTCTGGCTGTCGCCATTTTGAATTTCGATTGCTGTCATGTCTTTACAAGATTAATACGAATCGATCGACGTATGAATCATCAAAATTGATCAAAATCACATACATACATACATACACGTCAAACACATTACCCTCCGTAGTCGGGTAAACATACACATTCAATAGCGGGTCCTGCCTAAGGCGTTGAGGGGAAGTGTATGATTATGTACTTATTAACCCCCTCCCCCCCCCCCCTCGCCACATCGCGTGAACTAACTTACTCTTAGCCGGTGTTACCCCCTCCCCCTAGAACAAGACGGGCAATGGAACAGGAGTCTAGTTCTTTTATGGTGTTTAAAAGCCTCCAATTCTTTTATCTCTAGTTGTCATTTACTACAACTTTATGTCACTCTTCTCTTCTCGTCGAAAAATAAGTAAAATATATCAACAAAATGAGCCAGGTCAGAATCGGAATTCCCAAATAGTGCCATCTATTGTTAGATTGAACCAGTTTAATGTATAAGTTGTGCCTATCACAACGTAGTACAAATAAATTTCCGCTAGAGTTATGACTTCATTAGAAACTTTGTAAAGTTATGGAAATTTGATTTAGGAACCTATTATTTTACAACCCCTTGTATAGCTTAATAATAAAAATAAAAAAATACACATTTCTAGTACCTATCTTCTGATATTCCAAGTTTTAAAAAACTTCAATATCAAATCGATACTTATAACGCCATCTGTTGATATTTATTTGACCTACATTTCTGTTTCTTCGTGATGAGACCCCGTGCCAAAATTAAATTACATATGTCATCCATCAACGATTCGCACTGACCCTTCGTAGTGGATTTCTGACAACTCATTCAGAGAAAGAGTGCATATCTGCCTGAGGTAGGTTTGTTAAAAGATGGAGCACCACTGGACATAATTATGCTGAAATAAAGGCAATGATTATAGCACTGGAACTTAAAATTAGACTACAACAATATTAAACCATAATCTAAATTTTCAAGTCCTTATTTATTTTTGGGAAGTTCCTTATTGCACGTTCTATGTACGGGCTGAGAGGTTAGACGGAAAAAGTGTTACATTTAGATATCGATCAAATTTTTATTTTTTAAATTTATAAAAATATTTTATCTATTATTTGGGATGTAAGGGGGCGCATCACCATCTTTCGCTCCAAGCCAACCTCACCTGCACGCGGTACATCCTGCTGTACAACGAACGAGGCTCTGGCGACCGGCTGGTGGCGGTATAACCATCCCAATTTAAGGCGTAGCTAAAGTAACAGGTCAGTGACGGGCAGCAGCGTCACTGATGCGAGAGCTACGCCCTGCGATCGCCAACCCGCCTGCCCAGCGTGGCGATTATGGGCATTACCTCCATATGCACCAAGCACAAAAGCCACGGCCCCCAGTTCCCGGCAGTCACGCTATTCCTGGACATGGTGGCGTCCACGGTAACGGCGTGGCGGGGGGTGCTAAGAATCTCCGGGCTACGGAAGGCCACCACAACCGACTGACCCTGGCGACGTATAACGGACGCACGCTACGGCTAGACTCGCATCTGGCACAACTTGAGGTGGAACTTGGGAAGATTAGGTGGCATATCCTCGGGTTAAGTGAAGTCCGAAGAGAGGGAGAGGACACCATAACCCTCGAGTCAGGCCACCTTATGTACTTCCGCGAGGGAGACCAACAATCCCAAGGTGGTGTTGGGTTTCTGGTAAATAAGTCCCTTTCTGACAACGTTGTGGAAATGTCTAGCGTGTCGAACAGGGTAGCGTACCTCATTATCAAGCTCACCGAGAGGTATAGCCTCAAGGTAGTGCAAGTGTACGCACCGACCTCGGCACATCCAGACGACGAAGTGGAGGATATGTTCGATGACATATCGAGGGCCCTCCACTCCACCACTAAGACCCACTACAACGTTGTTATGGGGGACTTCAACGCTAAAGTGGGAGTACAAAATTGCAGCGAATTGGTAGTAGGATCCCATGGATTTGGAAGCAGAAATCATAGGGGGCAAATGCTAGTCAACTTCCTCGAACGGGAGGGGCTCTTCTTGATGAACTCCTTTTTCAAGAAACAGCCCCAAAGGAAGTGGACGTGGCAAAGCCCCGACACTATGACGAAAAACGAGATCGACTTCATCATGACGGACAAAAAGCATATATTTAGAGACGTCACCGTGATCAACAGGTTTAATACCGGTAGTGATCACCGACTTGTCCGAGGCTCTCTGAATATCGACTTCAAGGCGGAACGTGCCCGTCTGATGAGGTCCAGGCTCCGACCTACTTTGCTCCAAACCATGATAGGATCCGAAGCGTTCCAGTCAAACCTGGATAACCGATTTGCTGCCATGGAAACCACAACAGACGTAAACCAGAAGCTCGTAAATGTGGTTCGGATACTCAGGGAAGAAGGTACGAGATTTTGTGAAATGCAGCGTAAGGGCAAGAAGTCAAAGCTTTCGGAAAGGACTTTAGGGCTAATGAAGGAACGACGTGAAAACCCACCCGTCACTTCGTCGGAAAAGCGCGCTCTAAACCAAGAGATCAACAAGCTTATACGACACGACCTTCGGTGCTCCAACACTCTTTTGATTAAAAGAGCGATCGAGCAGAACCGGGGGTCAAAAGTGTTCGTACAATCTCTTAGGAAGCAGGAAGAAGCCACCTGACGAAGTTGACCACAACAAGTGGAGAAGTCGTTTCTTCGAAGCCGGCAGTCCTCTCCGAAGTGGAAAGCTTCTATGGCCGGTTATACGCTTCGCATGCATCTCGACCTGATCCTGAAAATGAGGGTCCTAGAGCCACTCTAACACGCCACTACACCGAAGACCTGCCAGAAGTCAACATTGACGAAATCGTGCTGGCTCTTAAACAGCTGAAAAATGGAAAAACCCCTGGAGAGGATGGCGTTACAACAGAGCTGTTAAAAGCTGGAGGTAAACCCGTACTGAGGGAGCTCCAAAAGCTCTTTAATGCTGTCATGTTTGAAGGGAGAACTCCGGAGGCGTGGAGTAGAAGTGTAGTCGTCTTGTTCTTCAAAAAAGGAGATAAGACCCGGCTGAAGAACTACCGACCTATTTCTCTTCTGAGCCACGTCTATAAGCTGTTCTCAAGAGTCATCACGGACCGCCTTGCGCGAAGACTTGACGAATTCCAACCACCGGAACAGGCTGGATTTCGGAGCGGATATGGCACCATAGACCACATCCACACAGTGCGGCAGATTATACAAAAGACCCAAGAGTATAATCAGCCCCTGTGTCTAGCATTCGTGGTATATGAGAAGGCCTTTGACTCGATTGAAATCTGGTCCGTTCTGGAGTCTCTGCAGCGATGCCAAGTAGATTGGCGATATATCCAAGTGATGAGATGTCTCTACGAAGCCGCAACAATGTCCGTCCAAGTACAGAATCAGGAAACAAAACCTATACCATTGCATCGAGGAGTGAGGCAAGGGGACGTTATCTCCCCGAAACTGTTCACAAATGCAATGGAGGATATGTTCAAGACGCTCCACTGGAAAGGGCGGGGCATCAACATCAATGGTGAATACATCTCTCACTTGCGATTTGCAGATGACATTGTCATTATGGCGGAAACGCTGCAGGACCTGCAACTGATGCTGAATGACCTGGCTGACTGATCTGTACGCATCGGCCTACGGATGAACTTGGATAAAACCAAGGTCATGTTCAATGAACATGTACTACCGGAACCGATAGCGGTGCACGGCGCCGTTCTCGAAGTTGTTCAAAAATATGTGTACCTCGGGCAGTCATTGCAGTTAGGTAGAAACAACTTCGAGGACGAGGTGAACATGAGAATTCGGTTGGGTTGGGCAGCGTTTGGTAAGCTACGTCAAGTCTTCTCATCGTCGATCCCACAATGTTTAAAGACTAAAGTCTTTAATCAGTGCGTCCTACCCGTCATGACATACGGAGCCGAAACGTGGACACTGACGGTACGGCTAGTCCACAAGTTCAAAGTCGCTCAGCGGGCTATGGAAAGGGCTATGCTCGGAGTTTCTCTTAGGGACAAAATCAGAAATGAGGTGATCCGGCAGAGAACCAAAGTTATCGACATAGCCCACCGGATTAGCAAGCTGAAGTGGCAGTGGGCTGGCCATATTTGCCGAAGAACCGACAACTGTTGGGGTAAACGAGTTCTTGAGTGGAGACCACGGCACGGCAAACGTAGTGTAGGACGCCCTCAGGCCAGGTGGAGTGATGATTTACGCAAAACGGCTGGCAGGAGCTGGATGCGAGAAGCCGAAGATAGAACAAAGTGGCGTGCAATTGGAGAGGCCTATGTCCAGCAGTGGACTGCGATAGGCTGATGATGATCTATTATTTATTGCTCGCATTTTATTCAAAGATATTTCTCAGCGTCTTGTCAGTGCGTCACTTGACCAGAAGGCTGGCCTTTTCTTTGCAAAGAGAATAAGCACTGGCATACAACGTGGCAATACTACCAGCCGTCTGGACACTTAGCCAGTTGACATACTGGTTGTGACTGCCTTTTTATGTAATCTTTTTTTTTGTAGTTTACTAAGTAATAATGTTAATAGTTTTTATATCGTTACTTCGTAGGGTAATCTAGCATAATGTATTTAATAACATTGTAAATTTTCATTTTATTTAAGATTATGTGAAGCTGGAATAAGAAGGCTGTGTTATATAGGTAGTTTGTATTTTTGTAAAAGGTTGTAATGTTTATTTTACCAATGTCAAACTGGCTGTGTGTGATATTTGTCTGAAAAACCCTAATTTGAAATAGAACATTTCTTTAAATGTTATGTTATTTCTATAACCAACACAAAAAAAAGATACAGCAAAAAGAACTACGTTCCAACTGGATGTCCATTCTTATTCTTTCTTTTTTTACTAAGGCTCTGAGAAATTACAGCATACATCAGGTAAACACCTTACAGAAGATCCATCTATGAAATAGCACTTTGAACCAAACGAACCAATCGCTTTATACGAAGTGCTCCTCCCTGCTTTGACGTAACTGATACACCTTTCAGAGCCTATTGGAATTGATGACGCATAGACTACCTAGCTATTAGTAGGTATGGGCAATGTAGATGAGCAAAGCTCTTAAGTCTTCAGTTTGAAGTAAGTAACGCTTTGGTAGTGCAGTTTGATAGGTAAACAAAAGGGATTTTATCAGCGAAATGCCGGTTGTGAATGCTTGGGATTTTGTAAAGTACTTTATAAGAAAGTCTAATATCAAATCAATGTAATAACAGACTAGAAATACCTAGACACTACCATTAATCCATCATAAAATATTAATTCCTAAACGTAACAAAATCTTTTGAAAAACAAAGTCTTATCACCGAGATAAATATAGCAAACAGTATTTACTTAACATTAAAAATACAAAGACTGTGTTCTTGAAACGCAAAAATACTGTCACTGTTATGATCCTAGCTAATGGAACGTCAGTCTGATGGAAAGAGATATTTGATGTAGGTGAACGTGTGAAATATTATACGAGAATGGTTTTGACAACCCTAGCGCGTAGTACAGGTGATGTGTAGAAATCTAGGTTCATGTTAAATGTTAATTTTGTAGAGTATAATTTTGCTTGAGATTGACAAGTAGTGTTTCATTGTTAGGTGCGTCTGTGTGATTCCTTTTGTTGGAAGGTTGAGATAATTTGGTTTATTATTTCTAATGTTTCATTTACAAGCCACTATTTTGTTTATTATGAATTGATGCTGTTGATTTTGTGCAATTTTGTTTTGTGTTATTTGATAATATCACATTACTTAAATATACTTAAAACTTAATTGAACGTTATTTTTTTTTATTATGAACCAACTCGGCAACGGCACTGCAAATAAATAAAGAAAAAAAAGGCTATAAAGGTTTGGACCAAATTTTTTAATATTTTTTAAAATTTGGTTCCAACCTTTATAATGATTAAAATATATTTTAATTAAAAAAAAAACAAAGAAACCACCGTCACCATACTTATAACTTCTTATTATATTTTCTTATACTTATACAAATTATCACATTGGGTATCTCTAAGATAAAATCAATGGAGTTTTAAATATATTTACAATTTGTTGACTAAACACAAAAGTTTTACAGTTTTGCTTTTGGTAATGTTTATTAATCACGATAACAGCATGTCGTGGAATTTGCCCTCATAAATAATATATATTATAGAGCAAACTAAACTGATTCTCTTTCATTTATCTGCAATGTGATATGTTAAAGCCGCTGTTTTAACATGTCATAACGTGTAGGTGTTCAGAAGTTTGATATTATAAGCTATAAAGGTGTCTCAAAACCTACCAGTATTTTGTATTGTTAGTTTTTTTAGGGTTCCGTAGCCATAATGGCAAAACAGAAGTCTTATAGTTTCGCCATGTCCGTTCGTCTTTCCGTCCGCAGCTTAGCTCAGAGATTGTTAGTAGTAGAAGGCTGTAATTTATCATGGATACACATATTACTTAAGCCAACGAAGTGAAAGCATAAAATCTTTGGAAATATTTTTTTAGGGTACCGCCCTTTAATGTAAAGTGGGGAGGTCATTTTCTTCTCACTTACCCCATCATGTAGGGTGTCATTAGATAGTATATAGTCTTTCAAAACCGTTTAGGAATTGTTAAGATCATTTTCGGGATCAGTAGGTGAAATATTAAGCTTTAAAGTGCAAAAGTGTTAGAGTCAATTGTCCCCCTTCTGCCAGCTAAATGGTTGATATTGGATATGTTAAAAAATCACGGAAGTAGTATATACAGTGAAATTAAAAGCAAAACTATCACAGCTAAGTAGGCTGTACAAGTTTAAGAGTAATAGCTGATCAAATGAGAAGTAACAAAATTTTCGTACAAATTCCATTGAAAATTATTATTAAGTGGGTATAACGTGATAACTATGAAACAAAAACAACAGAAAATCCACCTTTTTAAGTCGCATTATTCGGAGGATGCGTGACATGCACTTGCCCAGTTTTCACTTAAAACATAATTGACCCGTCCTCACAAACTTTCGTGATTATAATATTAAATTAGTTCCTAGTGTGATTTCTTCCAACCGTGTAAAATTATTAATATCGAATATCACACGTACACGATCCGAACATTACAAATTGCAAACAAGGATTAAATTTAACGACGTCGTTAAATTTTTAGATACAATAATATTTATAGAAATGAACGTGTCAGAAAATATTAAAAATAAACAGGAAGAGAATAAGAAAAGAGGTGTGAAGGTACTACAATTTAAAGAAATCAATTTAGATTTTATCCAAAGAGGCTTAGAGAAGAGGGCCTCGACAATGGGGAGAGTAAGGGATGATAAAATTGTAACTTATGGGTTTTGTTTGTTGTTTTTTCTTCTTTAACTCGATAAGCAATGTTTTGAAAGGATAAAATAAATGTTTATTTTTATTTAAGCATCGTGGATACAATAACTGGCCTCTCAATTTTAGCACCTAACCCCTGGCTTGGCCAAAATGATCGGTGTTTTACGTTGTAGTGTTGACTGTGGTATCATATTGTTCAAATGTATTGACTGACTTGGATGTGGTGTATTTCATTAGAAACTTAATCTAATTGTGATGGTTTTCGTTTTTAGTCAATGAAAATGTGTTCGGCCGAATATGTTCACTTTATCTTCATTAAATATTTAATAAAAAATGTCTGTCAAGCTTTACCTCAGGACATAGAAATGTGGAAAAGAGTGAGAGAGCCATTTGGCCTCGGAAACTCCTGCTTTATCACTCATTTTCACGTTTTTCAAGTTGTTTACTAGCCTTTTAAGGGCAGAGTAATTTACAAAAGATTTGTCTTTTCATAAAAAAAAATCGGGCAAGCGCATGTCGGGCCACACACAATGTAGGGTTCCGTAGCCAATTCGAATAACGCGGCTTAAGAATTGGGTTTTCTGTTGTTTTTGTTTCATACTTACAACGTTATACACAGTTAATAATATTTGTACGAAAATTTTGTTACTTCTCATATGATCAGCTGTTACTCATAAACTTGTAAAGCATATTTAGCTGGAATAGTTTTACTTTTAATTTCACTATATAATATACTACTACCGTGATTGTTTTCATATACCCAACATCAACCATTTAGCTGGCAAGAGGGAACACTTGACTCTTATAAAAAATTACACTTTAAAGCTTAATATTTCACAAACGGATTTCTAAATCTAAAAATGCACATTCCCTAAACGTTTTTATAATACCTAAGTGGTAAGTAGGTGAGAAAAAAAAACACATCTCCACTTTACGGACGGACATGGCGAAACTATAGGGTGACTACTAGGGTTCTGTTTTGCCATTAGTTAGTTTAGAGATAGGAGACGTTTAAGAAAGGCTTCCAGGAAATATTGCCATTTCCTGTCTCGTCATACACACTGCAATATTTTAGTTCATTTGCGGCTCACTCTGGTGTATTAACGTTATAACATCAATTTAAGAACTGTTGCTTAAATACACTATTTTACTGACAATTTTTTTTTTTGGTTTAAGAGTAAGAGTTACTATCAATGAATATATTCTAGAAAACATCGGAGACAAATTACACACCCTTCACAGAAAACTGCATCTGAATCGGTGGAACCGTTATTGAGATAAATGGCAACTTTCGAGTGCACACACAAACAATCTCTCACCCCCCAAACGCATATACCTTCTCCCAATAATATCAAGTGGTTTCATTTAGCATTTGTTTTTCGTTTCAAATAATTCCAAGGCTTTTAAATGTAATATAAAGGTAGAAATACAAGAACTCTCTCTAATCTTATAACCTAATTGATTCGTTTATCGGTTCAATTCCTACCTTTGCGTAATACTAGTCTGCACTATCTGCACGTAGAAGAGGCTTCAAAACAAGCAATTGGATATTTCGGGATGCTATAAAATCCGTGAAACATTTTCAACTTTCACACCTTTATTTCTATCGTACGATAATGCACTTTATGTTCAAGGTATAGGACACAAAATGGACAGCCAATATCAGTATCAAATTCTGAACACGAGCGTTGGAGGTTTTTTCGTTAATTTTGTACGTTTGTGGTGTTGGAAACGGGATCATATCACGGACTTAACAATTCGAATTGGCTGTTGTATTCTGAAAATAATGTTAAATATTTTGGTGTATTGAAAATTATGTCTATTGTAAATGTAGCTGTCTGTCGTAGATAATGGCTACCTAGATATGAAGGAAACATATATTTGTTACAATTTTAACAGTAAGTACCAAATTATCTATCAAAAATATTTTAAACACACATTGAACGATTTCAGGATGGGGTTATTTTTTAATTATTTAAGAGGTAAACTAATTAAGCCTTATATTTATGTGAATCTAAAAAAAATACTATACCTACATACATATTATACTGGGCTACAGTATTAGAGTCAACAATTATTCTGTGCCACCGAGAGCACGTTAAGCTGTCAGTCCTGCTCCCAATTTCTCTGCGGTCATGTCGAATTGCCGCTATAAGCGATAGGTATCGGTTAGGAGGCCATATTAGAGTAAAAAAATAATTATATTAGACTAGACAAACGATAATGGGAATAAAAAAAAAGAAAAAAAAACAACAATCACAAATAATTTTAGGAAGAAACAATGTTGTTGTACTGGCCATTGAGATTATTATATTTCTCGATGGTACTCGCAGGGTTAATTGCAAAGGTAAATGTTAGGCTCTTGTCCCACCAATAATGAGAAAGCGGGCAACGATTTTCTCGCTTATTAAACGTACAATAGATGTGGATTGTGTGAGCGCGTGTAGTTGAGAGAGCCGCTGTTTGTTCACACTGTCGCATGCCGGCGCGAACTCGCCCTATGCTGCTCTTTTATTTACGAGGGATCGTTTTGCAAGAAACGTAAATACTTACATCGGCTCCACACGTTGGTCCCAACGGGCTGAAGACCAAGGTTGGGGCCAACATGTGTTGACGAGAAAACAAAAGGGCAGCATAGGGTGAGTTACACAACGCAATATGAACAATCGGCGGCTCTTTAAACTACACGCGCTCACACGATCTACATGTCGGTGTTATGTAGATCTCGTGTAAACAAAAGAAATACAGATAATGAAACTTGATCTCGCTCGCTTTATACTGCACATATTTTGTTTACACGAACGGGATCAACAATATACACTTGTACATTTCTTGAGCGAGAAAATTGACGATAGTTGCTCCTTGCTCGCCGGCAGTGGGACAAATGCCTTAGACTAGACTGTGACTGTCAGAAACTTCACATATTATTTAGTTATGCATTAAAAGGCAGTTACACAAAACGAAATTTTGATATGAAATGTACGAATAGGATTGCTGGCTTTTGCAAAGGCTAATGTGTTTGAAGAGGACCTGCTAAGCGTATATAGGGGAAATTTATATCGAGGATATAGAGTTAGTTAATTTTAGAAAGTGGCTGTATTATACATGGTATAACGGTCACTAAAACGTCAATAAAGGTTACATTGCAAATCACCAAAGCTTCAAAATTATTGGGACAAACTAGGGTGTTTAAACTTGTTTGGTTTTGAGGTGATTGATTGAGTACTTATGCTGTGGGAGTGGTGGAGTGTCGCGGTAGGAGTGTATCTGACTGCTACGCACGAGGTCGTGGGTTCGATCCGCACCTAGGATAAAACTTTGTGTGATGAGCACGATGGTTTATTCTGTGTCTGGGTGTTTTTTATCTACAATATGTATGTATTTAGAAATATATAAGTATGTTTATCAGTTGTCTGGTTGCCATAGCACAAGCTCTGCTTAGTTTGGGATCAGATGACGTTGTGTAAGTTGTCCCAAGGTATTATTATTAGGTATTATTTTATTCTTATCTGAATTTTCATAACTAAGCGGTAGGAGATATTTTTTGCTGAGCTGGTTTGAACATTTTGTAAATATTAAGTGACCTAAGTACCTTTGACTTCCACTTATTTATTTTCTTATGGCGTCTACCGTATTAGAGTATAGTCTCTGTATCTCGGAAGACTGTATATATATATACAGACATAAGATTCATATATACATAAGATAACATTATAATTCTCACGAGCAGCTGTTCCGAGTGCGAATCGAACCCACGACCTCTTGCACAGCAATCGTACGCACGGGCACTGCGCCACCAAGGCAGTCCACATTTGGCGCACGTAGTAATACTTTCAGAAATCTTGATATAGCGACGACTGACTCAGTACATTGAATATTTGATCCCGGAATTTCGAATGTAACAACTGAATGGTCCAACGTGCATATTTCGAATTCAAACGCAGTGATTTAGTCTGCAGCACACATTTTGACTGTGTGTTCAAAGGCAGTGAGTACTAAAACGTAATGTAGTGATGTAGTTGCAACGTTTTGGGAAAATAGCGTTGCTAAAAGCATCGTGTAGGCTATGTACCATAATAACTAGTGATCAGCGTAGCATAACGTGGACATACCATCTCATCTCAAGATTCACTTTTGTCTAATGTCATCAATATATAATTAACAAACTCGTACCTAACGTGTTTACTTTAGCTAAAGATTTAATAGGCTTATAAACTTTTGTGATTTTTCAATTTCTTATACTAATTAATAATCAGGATTCGATAATTTAAAAATCCCGAAATCGCGGGGTAATTCCATGTTAACATAGCATTTGAGGTCATTGATCCTAAACGATCAATAATTATAATTGAATAGAGTTTGATTTGGTTACGATAGTTGAATTGATTTATGTAATGAAATAAAAAGACACATTTAAAAATAAAATTCTGAGAGGTTATGAATTTTATTTTATTTTATTTTATAATTTATGAACGTTTACAGCTAATACATAGGTTGTGTTTAATAAGGATATTACCTAAAGGCCAATTACAAGTTTTCATGCATACATTACTATGTGTTTTCTAATTCTGAATTAGATTTAGTTTTATGAGGTTCATAAGTCTCATCTTTGTTTGTTTTGTAAAATCCTTCACTACATAGGGATTATACTCTACTGCAGGAGTTACTTTTTTTATTAAAACAATAAATAAATACAACAAAGTAGCACGAGCATAACTATTTTTTGCTACCAATGTGGGTCGCACATTTCTAACAGTGATGCTAACCTCTTCACCTAAGCTGAATTGAAGCAGTAGGTGCAACAAGGACTGTCGGTCCATAAAGCCCTATTTGATGTTATTACATCAAACATCTTACAAATAATACAGCTGTTGATACTCATCAAGAACCATCAAGAAGGCCAATAAAACCTGCTGAAGATGATTTCGGATTATATGAATTTAATTCATCAGATTAATAAAACTCTCTACGGCTTAAACTTGTTCACAATCAATGATTTAAGTTTTTGCCAAACGTTAAATTAAATCCGATTCTGAAAATTGTTTTTTGTTTCTTTCAGAAACAGTTACTAAATAAACGTCCAATTTGCGACCGAATGAGTGCAACAAGGGCGTATAACACAAGCTAAAAATAAATATTTCTAGTTGTATTACAAGAATAACAATATCTGAATTATTTAGTTAAATCATAAGACTAAAAGCTTAAAAAAGTAACATTTTCATTATTGTCAAAATATAAAATATTCAAACCTTTATTTTATGAAAATATATATATATATTAAAACGCGTGAATAATTTAAGGTAAAATACCTTGTTTCCGACTTTTCGACCGAACTGCAACGGCCGAGGTCACGGGTAGACTCTATTAAGACCCGTAATATATATATATATATATATATATTTTCATAATGTGTACAAATCGCGAAAGTCTATCAACATTCAAACCTATATTGTCAATTTTCTCAAAAGTAAGTTAGGAGTGAGTTCATGTTAGTAGTGCTATTACTAAAATACCGTATTCGATACTGTGACCTCTCGATTGATTGAAATTCCAATGCCTTAACATTTAGGTGTAGAGTGCGCGTTATAATATCTTCAATATTTTTTCAAAGCTTTCACATGCTAATCATATTATGTATGAAAGTGAAACGCTTACCATCTGAAAGTAGTCTAATCTGAGGATTAGTCTAGCTACTATTAAATCGTGATTTTTCTATATCTATACTAATATTATAAAGCGGTAGTGTTTATTTGTTTGTTTGTTTAAACGCGCTAATCTCAGGAACTACTAGTCCGATTTAAAAAAAAACTTTATTGTTGGATAGCCCATTTATCGAGAAAGGCTATAGGCTATATAACATTACGCTACGACAAATAGGAGCGGAGTAGCGATGAGAAGTGTTGCAAGAACGGGGAAAATTTACGCATACGAAGTTGCGCGAGACAGCTAGTTTTTTTATTTGAGACGAGCAGGTCGTGCGACTGATGGTAAGAGTCACGTTAGCCCATAAACGTATCAGTGCCACCCAAATCCTTGTTTCGCAAAGATCTGAATGTCAATATACCGCGCTCCTCATTCGTCATATTAACTCATAAGTCACACTAGTTTACTCTATTTGAGCACGTTAAGTTTCAAACAAGAAACTTCAATACACCAATGAGTCAATACAATGAGAACAAACAAGTTCAGCACAAGTCAATATAAAAGTTACACAAATAAAACATCTATGAAAAAATCTCATAAAAAGAAAGTTTAGTAGATTCAATATTAGCTTAAAGACTGAGTGTAGTTTATTTTCTATTTTATATCTATACTATTATTATAAAGCTGAAGAATTTGTTTGGTTGTTTGAACACGGTAATCTCAGGAACTACTGATTCGAACTAAAAGATTCTTTCACTGTTGGATAGCCCACTTATGGAGGAAGGCTATACGCTATATAACATCACGCTACGAGAAATGTTGTAAAAACGAGGAAAATTTACGCAGACGAAGTTGCGCGGGACAGCTAGTGATATAATATAGATGGCAGGACTTAGTATTACTTAAATAATAATTATGCTATTATTAGTCCTAGAGTAGAGACCATGATTCGGTAAATGTAAGGTATGAGGACTCCCAGCCAGATGGATCGACCAAAATAAAAAAGGCTTGTCTGTAATGTCGGTTTATGGACAATAAATTAACGTGATAACGTCATAAGAAAAGCATACCTGTGAAAGTTTTTTATTTGTAATTATTTTTAAGCTATTGCATAGCTTCTATCGCGGGCCTTGAGCGCGGGGACCGAATCCAGAAATTCCGTAACGAAAAAACCTCACGCTCCCCACTCCGACGGGCACAGCGGTGATACTTTTTAGTTTTGCCATCTATCGATGAATAGCAGAAGTTTTAATGACTTTTTTTTAAAATAAAAAAAAAAAACTTTAAAGAAAAAAAAAAAAAACATTGTTTTGTTATAATATTTTTTTTTTTATTTTTTTTTTTTTTAATTTCTTTTTTTGTAATTTAAAAATAAAATTAAAGAAAAAAAAATTAAAAACATTGTTTTTTATAATGATTTTTTTTTTTTTTTTAATTGCTTAATTTGATAAAAATGCTATGCAATACCGCGCTTTACCGCGGCAGTCCCCGAGTGCCACACATTTTATTTATATTTCCTTTTGTATAGCATGCTGCAATCGTCGAAACATTTATAACATAGTAATAAACAACCATGCCTGTGACAGTCTGATTTTTGTTGAACTTAATATCGTGCCTCCGACTGCATGATATTAAATATGAAGGTTATTTCGTTTCTGTCATTTTGCAGGCAGGTTTTTCTTAGTTTTATTTTTATTTAATTGTAACTCATTGCTTCTTGTATGTTGCTGTAGGAAATTTCATACATAGTTTGTGATTATTATCCTTTACAATACTATAGGCCGACCGCTTAACTCGTATATTGCCTGCGCGGTGAGAAGGGAGCGCGGGGTGATGTTAACGGGTGGGTGAGCGGGGTGCGCGGGAAGTTCTCTGTCCCGCGCACCCCGCTCACCCACCCGTTAACATCACCCCGCGCTCCCTTCTCACCGCGCAGGCGATATACGAGTTAAGCGGTCGGCCTATAGGTGCAATAGTGGTTAAAGTCTAGGATTGGTTGTGCTAACTGATTTCGGTTACAGCGGCTAATCTCATTAGAGACAAGCCAACTACGCAGGAGATATTATAGTGCATGAGTGACGTAGACACAAGTGGGACTGTCATAGTCCGATGGGACGGAAATCTGACACGACCGGAGAGAGATTAGGCGCAGTGTCGACGGCTTAACGTGCTCTCCGAGGCACGGAGGGATTTGATAGTGTTCGAAAACCGTCACCCATCTATGGACCGATAGTGACAACGTTGGTTAAACTTCCAGATATCTTGATCTGCTCGGTCACCACTGAGTCAGAAATTGTTATCACTTAGCCAAAAATATGGTACTCTCACCCTTCGGTTCAAGTTCAATGGCACATTATATTTTTATATTGTTTAATTAATGGCACGTCCTAAAACCACTAAGTTGATTTTCCTTTGCTATAATATATTGACAGGTACTAATTTTAACTTAAATGCAATTTTGGTTGCACAGGAAATTTGGTCAAGCTTACTAGTTTTGAGGTCTTCTTGCCACCTCTTTGGCCGATTGTATAAAAAAAAATGGTTGTCTGTAAAGTCGGTTTACGGATGATAATTTTACGTGATAACGTCATAAAAAAACATTGATCAACCAATCATTATCTATGTCGCTGCAATCGCCATTCGCTGTTGCTTAGCAACCAATCAAAAACTTGACGTCTTGACTGTTTTTAGACATTTTCAAACATGCACCCAGTCATAGATTTATACGACGTTATCGCGTCAAAAAAAACATGGCAGTCAGCTATCAAATAATCCATCAAGCAATGAACCAATTAGCTAAATATATATACTTTCTGCAAATTATCAAATTCCTTTAACGTCCTTTTTCCCAACATATTTTATACGAAATGCTCAATATTTCACACTTTATTTGGCAGCCCTTGCTGACCCTTCTAATTTGCTAGCCGGTGTGTTACCCTTATAAATTGTGAACTAGTTTACCAACTCACACGTAATTCTACCCTGAGTAGTATTTCCTTAGCCATACGTGCGTTTAAACTAAGTTCGTGAAGTTGCCTTTTATCCTACAAAATGTTTTCTTAGGTCCGTTGGGATTCTTTGTTCAACTTAAACACTTAGCACTGAAATTGTGTTGCTAACAAATATTGTTTCACCTTACATTTGTAATGGTATGGCATCTGTTAATGCACTTTTTGAATATTTAAATAGACCCTCAATTTAACGTAACTTTTTATTATCTTGTTCTTTTCTTCTTATCTAAGTATTGCTTTGTGAACTTGGCTCTAATGTTTAGTCCGCTACAGGTAATAATACATCGGCAGAAAAAAAAAATAAGAAGTATGACAACAGAAAAACAAGTATGTTTAAAATTAACTGAAGTAAGATCTGTACTGTGTATACTGTGGGTGTGTACTGTGTGTAGGACGCTGTGTGTAGGAGGCCTTATTTACGGAGCCGCAGGGCGTCGCGCGTGGCGTTGGGCAACGCAGCTCACACTGAATTCAAACATATGGCGTTGTATGAGTTCGTTTACGAACTGCCTCACTTCGCGTCTCGCATCTCTATAAACAACATTGTACATTGACATATATTTGAGTTTACGCGTGCGGTGATAATAATACCGCTTCATGCGCCACCACGCCGTTAACAGAAAAATCGTCCAACGATACGCGAGACGCCAAGCCACACACGACGGGAGACGCCAAGCCACACGCGACGCGCTACACCCCGCGTCTCCGTAAATGAGGCCTAGTCTTCACCGTCTATTCTCGTATCCCGATTGCCAAATCAATTTTGGATAGAGTGCTTGACTATATTTATGATAACCTTGGGAATTCTTTATATCTATTATACTCGTAAGTACCTACCTATTGTATTTGTTTTCTAAGAGTTTTATTGGGCTGAAATATTATCAAAATTCAAGTACCTATTCTATTTGTTTTGTCTAAGATATCCTTTCTTTTTTTAACAGAATAAGACAATGCTTGTAAGATCTAGAACAGAATCATGTGATTTGTTTTTGATTATTGAGATATAGTATGATTAAATGTATCTTTATACAATAATATATACAATTCACCGTCAATAATTGTAACGTCGGTAATTACTGCAACTATTAATAAGAAAATTACTATGATCTAATTTCAAATGTATTCTTGGGAAACTTATCAAAGGTATTAGATAGATATTTTGATAACGAAGTTACATATAACAATAGAGTTTATAATTGTGAGAGTAAGTTAATATTGAACGATATCATGAGTAACAGTGAATGTTAATTAACAATCAAAATCCTCTTGATTAAACTTAATATCAAGCTTAACATAAATGCTAAGACGTCTTGATTTATGTTGACTTGAGAACTAGAGTATTATAATGGTTATATGTATTTTGTATACATTATAACAATATTTTTGTTTGGCCTTCTTCAATCGTTTAACTTTTGAGGTAGAATTGCCACAAATCTTCTTAGTAGGTACTTATTTAAAGTTACGATCGGTGTTTTCCAACTCTCGAAATATGATCATCATTTTAAAATACTACACTAGCTGACCCGTGCAATTTCGTCTGCGTCAATTTTCCCCGTTTTTGCAACATTTTTCATTTTTCATTTGTGCTCCGCTCATATTGATCATATCGTGATATTATATAGCGTATAACCTTCCTCGATAAATAGGCTATCCAACACTTAATGATTTTTTTAAAATTCGAACTAATACTTCCTGAGATTATCGTTCAAACAGACAAATTCTTCAGCTTTATTATGTTAGTATAGACATGAAACCATTCATAGACTTCATCGTCTGGAAAATACTAAATTACTGTTAGTAGGTACATTTGTAGGTATAAGGTACTTATCACAAAGTCTTCCCTAGTCGCGACACTTATTTGTGAAACGGTTTAGTAGTAAATTACTGTTAGCAGGTACATTTGTAATAGGTACCTACCTATCACAAAGTCTTCTCTAGTCGCGACACTCATTTGTGAAACGGTTTATTAGTAAGTTACTGTTAGTAGGTACATTAGTAAAAGGTACTTATTATAAAGTCTCTTCTAGTCACGTCACTTATTTGTGAAACATTTTAGTGATAAGGTGTTTTGTAAATGAATTTATGTTTATTGACTTTTGCAGCCGACTGTATATCTGAAAATCCATTACGAAAATTCAAGAATTTCATCCAATGATTTAAACCATTGTACCAGAGCAGTAACTTGATCATTCGATCAATTCACAAATGACCGAGTCCGATGTATTTTCATTATTTTTGGTCAATCTATTTGTTTCACCTTTAAAATAATATTAATAATAACAATATTTGTTTATTTACTTCTCTCACACAAAGAATAGTTTACACATGGTTTGAACAAACTCCAATAGATTAAAATATTGAATTGGAGTGTATCTGTGTGAGAGACTGGTATCTGTACTAGGTAAACCTGTATGACAGATTATCAACCTCTCCTGACTCTAGATATGAAGGTGTTTGGTGTCATCTGTTTGATAGGTGTCAATAATATGTTGTGAGTGTATGTAATACTTTAGTTATTGTGTGTGTGTGTGTGTGTGTGTGTGTGTGTGTGTGTGTGTGTGTGTGTGTGTGTGTGTGTGTGTGTGTGTGTGAGAGAGAGAGAGAGTGTGAGCTATAATGAGTTGGGTTAATATTTGTGTTATGGTTGTACAATTCAGCTACGAGGGAACATAAAGAAAATTTTCCGTTTCTTCGTAGCTAAGAGATTTTAACCACAAAGTGACAGCCATTTACTTTTAAATTTTGTGAGTGAATAAATATGCACTTTTACATTTATTCTATTATATACATATATATATATATATATATATATATATATATATATATATATATATATATATATATATATATATATCCAGGAAACCGATAAATCTGCCAGAAAATGCCGTAGACTGCCTATTATCTGGTAGAGGGCATACTTTATGTTTCAGCCGCTTGTTTGTATGATTTTTTTCATAAGTAATTAATGAGTGCTGTTTTAAAACACAATTTAAAATATACAATTGCCGTACCGTCAGCACATCCGAGAGGACATAGAGGTCTCTTGTAGGGTAAAGAAAAGGTAAGGAATTGCTTACCTTTAGGACTGCCCTTCGAGCTCTTCCCACGCTCAACATACCTGTTTTAGATGAGCCACCCCGTACAGAGATGCAATAGGACAATAAAGGTTGACAAAAGGCTGTATAAACCATTTTAATGATATTTTTGTCAGCAATTCGACGGAGATTTTTGAAAATAAAGATGAGTTTACGAAGCCTTGTAAAGAGAAGGTCTAGGTGATGATTAAAGTTGAGACAATTATCAAACATAACACCAAGATATTTAATGTGAGTGGTCCTAGTTATATTTTTTTTTTTTTTTTTTTTTTTATTGCCTATGGTTGGCAGACGAGCCAGCGGCCCACCTGATGGTAAGCGGTAACCGCCGCTCATGGACTACAGGGATGTCAGGGACACACCCAAGCCGCTGCCTACCGTGAAGTGAAAACTCTCTTTAAACCTCGTTTGAAGAAAGACATGTCGTAGCGCTCGGGAAACACTGCAGCAGGTAGTTCATTCCAGAGTCTACACGTACGTGGAAGAAAAGAACGCCGGAATCGATCCGTACAGGACCGTATTGTTTCCAGGTGAAATGGATGAACCCTACTACGATGTCGAGTGGTGCGGTGGTAGAAAGGTGACGGTGGCACCATGTCAAACAGTTCCTCAGAGCACTCCCCGTTGAACAGACGGTAGAGTACGCAAAGTGCACCAAAGTCACGCCTCTGCTGTAAAGACTCCAGTCTGTCCGTGAGATTGGGGTCATCAACGATCCGAACAGCTCGCCTTTGGAGGGAGTCAAATGGATCGAGCAAGTATTTGGGGGCACCCGCCCAGAGATGAGAGCAGTACTCCACGTGCGGTCGAACCTGCGCTTTATAGAGCACAAGTCGCTGTGCCGGCGAGAAGTAACGCTTCGTTCTGTTGAGGACACCCACCTTTTTGCTCGCCAATTTGGCTTTACTTTCCAAATGACTCCCAAACTGGACTTTGCTGGAGATTTCGACACCGAGGATCCCAATACTCTCGGTGACTCGGAGTGTAACTCCTTGGAACTGTGGCACTAGGACAAATGGGTCTTTCTTCGCAGTGAACGCGCATACTTGTGTCTTAGTGGGGTTGAATCGAACCAGGTTCCTCTCACCCCATTCGGAGACCCGCCCCAGAGAGTCCTCGACTTCTGACACAAGTTGCAACCGTCTCTCCTGAACAACGCTCCGAGGGACGTTCTGTTGGCTGGTATATCGCGCATCACCCGTGCTGTCATCCGCATAGCAATGTATGTTCTCTATGGACAGCATATCATTGATATGCAGAATGAACAGTGTTGGGGAGAGCACCGAACCTTGTGGAACGCCAGCATTAATGGTTTTCAGACTGGAACAAGCACCGTCAACGACGACCATAATGCTCCGATTGTCCAGAAAGCTAGCGATCCATCTGCAGAGCCCCTCGGGGATTCCATAAGAAGGAAGCTTCGATAGAAGGGCCTTGTGCCAGACCCTGTCAAACGCCTTGGCGATGTCGAGGCTGACAGCAAGAACCTCGCCCTTGCCTTCCAAGGCTTCAGCCCAGCGGTGCGTGAGGTACACAAGGAGATCACCAGCTGAGCGACCGTAACGGAAGCCGTACTGGCGGTCGCTTATCAGCTGGTGCTCCTCAAGATACCGCAAGAGTCTGGTGTTGAGAACTCTCTCCATCACTTTTGATAACAAGGATGTTATCGCTATCGGCCTGTAATTTGACGGGTCTGACCGGTCACCCTTTTTGGGAATAGGGTGGACATTGGCGACCTTCCACGAAGATGGAACCCTTCCGGTTTTATATGAGAGGCGGTAAAGGCGCGTCAGAACGGGGGTCAACTCAGGGGCGCACGTCTTAAGTACCACTGCAGGGATGCCGTCCGGCCCGCTCGATTTCTGGGTATCAAGGAGCCTGAGCTCCTGCCTAACCGCACGTTGCGTGATGCGTATTTCTGGCATGGAGCTCTTACACTTTGGGATGGAAGGTGGTATGGCTCCTCTATCATCCAAAGTCGAGTTAGAGGCGAAGAGTCGGCCCAAGAGATCAGCTTTCTCCTTAGCACTGTGGGCCAGACTGCCATCGAAATTGCGCAGTGGTGGGAGGTTGGACTGGCAAAAGTTATCTTGTGCAGCTTTGGCGAGCGACCAGAATGCACGACTCCCAGAGGGATGCCTTTGAAGTCGCTCGCCAATTCTGGCAATGTGATCTGCCTTTGCTATAGCAATAGCCTTATTGTTGGCTCTGGAGGCGGCGTTGAACTTACGTTTCTCAACATATGATCACAAGTACAGGATTGATTGAGTAAGCAACGGTGAGCAACAATAGAGTACTTATCAAACAATATAAAGTACCTAAACATAAAGTATAAATAGGTACATAAACAGAAACATTACATAATTAATAACGTACATTAGAAAGTCAACATCATTTCTATAATTGTAAATACGAACAATAAATTTAGAACTCCAGATGCAAATCATGAAGCTACACAAATACATTACAATATTAATATAATATTTCATGATACTCAAATAATTAATACATTTTGATGCCGAACTAACTTTAATAAACAAATAAGCAAACACATCGAGTACACACGATTGTAACAACAGTTCCCTGTTGGCGCGTAATCAAGTCTTCCTAAATTAATATTGACAAGTGTGTTAGAGTACTCTGGAGAATTCGACATTATAGCTTAGGGAATATTGTTTATTGTTTGCGTAATGACTATGCTTTTTAGGGTTCCGTAGCCAAAATCGCAAAACAGAACCCTTATAGTTTCGCCATGTTCGTCTGTCTGTCTGTTCCCAGGTTAGCTCAGAGATCCTTAATACTATAAAGTTGTAATTTTGTATGGATACACATATTACTGAAGCCGACAAAGTGAAAGATTAAAATCTTAAAAAGTATTTTTTTCTTCTTCATTCAATATTTTCGTATATACAACTTCACTTTGTTGACGATTTAGTCAGTCGACTCCTTGCAGGGTGATCAAACCATGATACTGAACCGTTTTTACCTAAGTATCTAATTAAAAAAAAAAACTTTAAAATATGCATTTATCAAGACCGAAAAGACAAACAAATAACTTACTTACTAGGTAAGTTAAAGATTTAAACGTGTTTGTTTTAAAGTTGTTCAAATTTGGTGGAAAAATTAACATTTTGTAAAGAAAAAAACCTAGACCTTTTACGCCAGCTCTACACGTTAGCCCCAACGCCGGTCGCAACGAAAATAGCGTTGGCGTCAACGTTGGGACGAGCATTATTCAAGATCCACACACTGATGCATTACTAACCAGTGTATTACGGTCTCGTTACATCTTTACTAAAATATGGGATAATATTCTGGGGTAATTCTACAAATAAGGATTCAGTATTTAATATTCAAAAATGATGTGTAAGAGCTATGTATGGCCTTCAAGTATCTGACAGCTGTAAACCATATTTTAAAGAATTTTAACACTTCCCTCATTATATTTTCTGGAGGTTTAATTTTTTTTGAAAACTATTCCGCAACTGTTCCCTCAATTCTTAGATGTTGTTGATCGCAAAGACGGAACAACACTAGACTTAGTATACGCAGCTTCAAAACAGTATTAATATGAAAAAGTATCTTATCCATGACCCCCAAGATATATAATAAAATATCGAATATTTACAAAGACTTACCTGCAAATTTAATTAAAGCCAAAGTTAAGGAGATGTTGATTGTTAAATGTTATTATAAAATTCAAGATTTTTTTAATGATACAACGATTTGACATGTTTTTCTAATTATTTTTTCAATGTGCAATTTAAGATTTAACTTTAATAATTCAATTTAATTGTACCTACTTTATTTGCACGCCACAAGTGGTAGAATATGATGATTATAATATTATTGTAACATATGTGTATGTATGTACCATATTCAAACAAATAAAAATATTGTATTGTATTGTATTGGACGAGTGTCGTTAAGACCGACGTTGGGGCCAACGTGTGGAGCCGGCGTAAATGTAAGCTTCCGACAACAGACTGACAAGAATTTTAATAATTGTTTTTTTAATGTCAGTATCGGGGAATAAAAATTGCCTTTTTGATTAGAAACAGCAAACCGAGCAAGGAGATGTCGGGCCGCGCACAATGTACAGTTCCGTAGCTACCTAGCACAATAATATGGCATTAGAAGTGGGTTTTCTGTTGTTTTTGTTTCATACTAATAACAACGATAAATAAGTATTTTTTAATGGAAATTGTATGAATTTTTTGTTACTTCTCACTTGGTCTGCTGTTACTCGTAAATCTGTAAAGCTTACCTAGCTGTGATAGTTTTCCTTTTAATGTCATTAATATACTAGCGGCCCGCTCTGGCTTTGCACGGGTATAAAATATATGGATGTTATTATACATATAAACCTTACTCTTCAATCACTCTATCTATTAACAACAAAAAAACCGCATCAAAATCCGTTGCGTAGTTTTAAAGATTTAGGCATACATAGGGATATAGGGACAGAGAAAGCGACCATGTTTTACACTTTGTAGTGATGTACTAATACTACTACCCTAAATGTTTGACATCTCCAAATTCCCTATCAAAAATTTGTACTTCAGGCCAATATTTCGAAAAGTGAAATTCACAATCCCAAAATAATTTTAAAAGGATTATCTAGCGACACCCCACACGACAGGGTAGGTAAGAATAAAAATCACATCCTCACTTTACGTGCAGCGGAAATACACGTTTTTATAAAAAAAAAAAATATTCTAATAGTACGTTAACACGTTCGCGTTCAAAGCGACATGACGGACGGACGGACATGGCAAAACTATAAGGGTTCCGTTTTGCTATTTTGGCTACGGAACCTTAAAAATGTTTCCTTGTATTTTCATGACAACCAATGTCATTATGTTGTATCTATAAACAGAAACATTCATAATAAGCATACAATATGATCATAATAAAGGCAAACGATGACTTAACTAACATGGAAGGCAGGTTGTTTTGCAATCTATCCTCTTTTCAATTAAGCTAATTGGGCGGAAAGCGGACGTAAATTTATAAGCGGTTAGAGAGAGACCAATTTATTTGGAATACCAAACATTTTTTACATGTAACGATGTACCGTTTAATGAGACTGTTTTTTTACACGAAGGTAAACAACAAAGGTAAAAACAAACATTATCGTTATGTAAATGTATTTATTTTGCTTTGAAAAAATGTTACAATTAATGAATAGAAAAATAAAATTAAAATCAATCACTAAACAGAAGTAATATTCTCAATATGGAAAATATGTGTGTACAATATGTTTTATGTTGATCTGTGACAAATAATTTAGATTCTCTTTCTCTATTTTTAAAGTTCAGCTTTCATGACTACCCATACCACATAATAAGAACTCTATTTATTATATAAATAAAACCTACTATGTAATCGCTGTAGAAGCATGGTGTCACCGCTATCCCTTATATGCAAATGAGGGGCGATCAACGTACTATATCAAATATAATTTTAGTCGCATGTTAGTCATCTGAGAACGTGTGTCAAAAGCGAGAGTTCTCTTTCTCTTCTTCAAATGTTTAAAGAAAACAGTTATTGACTTTTAATTAATACGTATGTCAATTTTTAGGTTTTAGAAATATTAATAATATATAATAATAATAATAATTCTTTATTTATCATTATAAACATTGTAGTAAGTACAATCATTATTACAGAATTAGGGTGTACAAAGACTACAATAACATGTTGGGTGAGATGCTGTATTCCTAGCTAGGTTATTTATGTAACCTGTATTAAAACCTGTATTAAAGAAATAGATGAAATATTTATAATATAATTTATACATACTATATAATGTTTTTATTTATAGTATATGTAATAATATTTAAAATATTGTAAAATATGTCCACATAATATTTACAAATATTGCATTATGTGAACATATTTTACAATATTTTAAATATTATTATTTGAATGAGTTTCATGGTGTAGGTAATGTTTGCAGCAACCTACTTGCTAGCATAGCTATATACAATGGAATATTGATAAAATTGACATTTAAAAAAAGTGCCCATGAGTTTTTATTGCCAAGTTCGTACGTTCGACTCGTAAAAACATTTTCAGACGTTCTTAAGACTTGCATTTAAGTCTTTGCCAGACGTATATGAGATGCAAAGGTAACCTAATAATGGAAAACCTAATAACATTTTGGCGTTATAAAGTAGTAATGTGTTTATATGGGGCATAATAATTACAACTTATTATTCAATGGTTGCAGCAACCTACTTGCTAGCATAGCTATATACAATGGAATATTGTTAAAATTGGAATTAAAAAAAAGTGCCCATGAGTTTTTATTGCCAAGTTGTACGAACTTGGCAATAAAAACTCATGGGCACTTTTTTTTATTTGCAAAGGTAACCTAATAATAGAAAACCTAATAACATTTTGTCGTTATAAAGTAGTAATGTGTCTATATGGGGCATAATAATTCCAACTTATTGTTCATATGGCGTTTTACATAGAAATCATTCCAAATTTCTCCTTTATACTTCCCCCAATTATAATCTCTAAGACGAATTATTCCGGTCCTTTTTGAGTCTAGAATTAAACCACGATTATTCCCGTTTAACATTACATCTCAAACTTCAAACAATATATTTAAAACTTACCTGAAATGAAAGCAATTTAGGCAAAGTTTGCGTACTACGTTATCGGTGAAGAAGTAAGGGCAAAATTCGCAGCAATCATATTAATATTTCAACAAGTAAAAGTAACGTTTGCGACAAAAGGGAATCTTGTTTGTTTAGTAGATTTGCTCTGAGGAAGTTTTATAACCGTGACAAAGGAATTGACATTTTTCACGAGGGCATTGAATGTCATTTTGTTTGCGAAAGTTTTGTTAAATAGGCCGTCCGTGGTGAAGTGTTAACCAAAGTCAACGATATTATTTTTTGCTAGATGTTTGCTTAAAATCAGACAAATGGCTATAATAATCGTGAACACAAATGTAAACTTTAGGGAGAACGTACATTTTCAACTTTGTTTGTTACTCCTAATAAGTTGCTTAAAACCTTGTGAGATTTTGACACGATATGTAAGAAAAATATAAAATGAAATAAACTTATACGATATGTGGCAAAGTTGCATAGCTTATCTTCATTTTATACCTTTTCTGATTTTATAACATGTTTTTAAAGTAAAAATGAGATTTTTAAAAATATTAAGGACGGAAATAGAACCATCTGTTATGTAGCCTACGGTATGACAGCAATATACCTGAAAAGACGCGCAATTCAAAACCTGTTTTTTTGTTGTCTATAATAACTGTTTCATAACTATTGCAACATTTTTCAGGAAATAAACAAAAGTATTTATTCGGATTGACCGCCCTCCTTCACCCCTAAACAGCTCACGTAATTAATAGATGCCCCCTGACCGATATCCACGAGGGCGGAGCCGCGAGCGACAGCTAGTAATTAATCCCATAAACCAACGACATAGTTGTGCCACGCGGACATGTTTTTGATAAATGTCTTACTACAACTAGTTAATAGTTAAAAGTGTAACTATTAGTTAAAAGGTTCGTACCTTTTTTTTTTTTTCTCCAAAAATAGGCGCCCATCAGAAAACTCGACAGTGTCAACATTATTTAACTTTTTACACGACTGTAAGGACGGGTTATGTTTTTCACGCGTATATGTATGCGATATTCTTTATTACCTCATATCATTCAAACAATTAATACATCGTTAGATTCGTCTTGACTGGTTGGCCAGTGTTATTAGTGACGTTTGAAAAAATCAAACAAGGTGCCTGTGAGGTTATAAAATAAAGAGGTGTGATAAAACAAGTTGCTTCGAATACTGCAATGTAGGTATCAAATTAAAGGGCTCGTCTTAAGTATTTCAAAAAGGTATGGTCATGATTATGACTGTAATACTAAAAAAGGTTGAATGTTCTCAATTTGCAATACTGGGCAATCGCTGAGTAGTAAATAGTTTGTTGTTACATCATATGACGACCAAAAAAAATCAGAATACCCGACTGCACTTATAGGCACTATATAAAGTTCATCGAGATCCATTAATGCCTGCCAATTATGTAGGAGATCTTGTTTCCATTTTTTTTAGCGCAGGCGGATATTTTGACTTTTAATTTATTTTTTCTACTTTATTGATGTACTCACTCGCGTCTTTCAAGGACATCTTTACCAACAAAGTCCAAACATAGTGACAAAAATATTTATTTCTACTAGAAAATATTTATTTTCTAGTTTATTTTATCATGGACATCTCAACTATTCAGATTTATTTGAAGCAAACAAAAGTATTCTTCAAGAATTCAACTTTAATTAAAAGATTACCACAATCACGAGCCCTCTTAACAAACAATGCTGGAGCCCCTCTTACATAAATCGAGGGGATGTTGTCAAAACAAAAATGTTATTTTTCTTAGAAAAAATTTTGTTTTTCAAGTTCTGTTATATGTGTTTGTTTTGTTGTCTGGTGTAATTTATCTAGCGCTCTCGTAGTAACACGCTTTAATGACCGCAGCAGTCATGTACAGTGGCGTATTATATGCTTAAGAAATAAAGCTCCTTATTCGCCAGAAAACATTTTATATTACGCTGAAATTTTAATATGAATTGTGTTGTTGGGAGGTAGTATGTATGACTTCGCGTACGAGCATAAGCCAAATATGGCTTTTTCACGCCGTATCAGTAACAGTATTAATCAAAATACACAAGATCAATTATTGTTTTTAAACTTTCGCTATTTTTATACATATTAGATATATTTCGGGACTTTATCGCGTGAATTATGGTACCTTTTATTTACCTGACGTTTCAATCAAATTGCACCGATCGTCGTCGAATAATTCACGCGATTAAGTCCCGAAATATATCTAATACACATGATCAATGTAGGCGTTAATATTAAATACGCACAAGTATCCGCAAAGTACCTATTAAAATAGTTAATAGGTACTTTTTTGTTCTTTGCACTAAATAGCGGTGTTCGTTGTTAAAAAATGTAGGTAACTGTGTGTGTTATTAATTCTTTCGGGGACATTTATTTTTATAAAATCGTAATTAAAAACGTGACTTTCAGCTTGAAAATTCGTGCAAAGGGCAAGTTGCTAGTTTGACTGGTAACTCAGCGGTCACTCTTTAGAGTGAACCAGGCTTTGCTCGGTCTTTTTAGTTTTAAAACAATACAAGTTCCTGCAGGATTAAAAATATTTATTTTTATAATTATTATGATTTAAAAAAATATAAAAATTAAAATAAAGTCTTGAAATTTCCAAGTATGTTGCATGGTTCAATGTTGCGCAGTTTTTCTTCCCACTGATTACGTGGTTGACGTACAACACTTGAAGGCTAAGGAGTGGCCTAATAAAACAATATATAAGATTCTCTCACCGCTGTAAAAAGTTTATGTTCCTTTTTATTCCGTTTTGATATGGATAATGGAGATTACTGTTGGAGACAGAGGCTTAATAGGCCTCACAAATGGCTGTTTTCGTCCTAGTGGTTTTATTTATTTTATGAAACAGACGTGGTTATATTTCTGCTTTGTTGAACTAAATAGATACTCTTATGTAAATGGAATTAGAAAAGCGAAAGGTCATTCACTCACTAAATCGATAAGAAAATTTAACTTTTTCTTAACCAAATGTGACGTAGATTAGAGTTATATGTTAGCTAAGAGGGTTAAAAGTAATTTGTATGTATGGTAACACAAGGCCATATCTATGAAGACCCGATTGCTAGTTGTTGTTTAAGCATAATATGTAGTTTTTACATTGTAAGTAGATGCTCCTACTATGTTGTATCCATTGAGGTTGATATATCCAACCTCGTGTATTCTTCTTTTTTTTGTTATCTCTTGTTTTTGCATCAATCCTCTAATATGGTGTATAATATAACTAGCTGACCCGCGCAACTTCGTCTGCGTAAATTTTCCCCGTTTTTGCAACATTTCTTATTGCTGCTCCGCTCCTTATATTTCCACTATTTAATGGATGTTATTTTACATATAAACCTTCCTCTTCAATCACTCTATCTATTGAAAAAAACCGCATCAAAATCCGTTGCGTAGTTTTAAAGATTTAAGCATACATAGGGATATAGGGACAGAGAAAGCGACTTTGTTTTATACTATGTAGTGATGATGGCAGCACTTTACCTACATATACAGTTTATAAACAAAGAAACATTGTAAACATTGGCAACTTGAAAAGAGTGGCCGCAAGTTGTTATTGCCTCGTTCCTTTCTCCTGCCTTACCTTATACAAATTAAATAAATAAATTTACGAATCGACTTTTCACATGAGTAGTATTTTGCTTTCTAAGTGAATAAAGAATTTTTATTATTATTATTAGTTATTTTTTGACTGTGCCTGGTTACAAAAACAGTTGCTGAAAAGCAAGAATATTTTTACAGAATGCGATTTATACATTTGTAATTTTATATTTTAAACTTACTCCATCTTTGCTGGGTCCTTAATTACGATCTTTTTTCCGTCTCAACGTTAGATACATAATTGGGTACTACAATAAAAGTAAATTATTTTATACTAATCAGGTAATAGTAGATCTTAAAATACTCTGAAAATTATTTAGCGTTATTTTACAATTTAACATGTTTTTCAATTTAAAACCATGAAAACGAATATCAAAAATAATGATTTGAAGATAGGAACATATGACTTCACAGGTTATTATTCCATACACATTTCTATAGCGCTCGTCGTTTTGACATTTCATAAAAAGAGACTGATTTGACTTGACAGTCAACATTCCTATTGTCAAAATCTTGTCATGACTGCCTCTGTGGCGCGGTGGGAGTGTATCAGACTGTTACGCAAGAGGTCGTGGGTTCGACAAAGTTTTGTCCTGGGTGGGGACCCAGGACAAAACTTTGTATAATGAGCACGATGGTTTATTCTGTGTCTGGGTGCAATTTAACTATAATATGTATGTTTTTAGAAATATATAAGTTTGTTAATCGGTTGTCTGGTTTCCATATTATAAGCTCTGCTTAGTTTGGGGTCAGATAGCGTTGTGTGAGTTTGAAATGGATCAATGCGCATTATACTGTAAGTAAGATTAATTAATAAATGATATTGTGAGTAAGATTAATTATAAATTTAAATTAATTTAAAATGATTATCACGTTAAAAGAACAATGACAGCATGAAACTTAATATCGACATATATTTTACTTTGAAACAAAATCACATTTAAATATAGAAACATAAAGAAGTAGAACCCAAATTGTATCATGTAATATCAATACCCAATAATGAACAATCCACAGTACTGTAACGCATTAATATCAAACCAATAACCATTCGACCACACAATTCCTTTGTCTCCAACATCAGCCCCGAACATATTCCATTACAATCAACAATAACATAATCAAAACCGAAAACGTTCAAAATTAATTCAGCCTTATCTACCATATTTACTTTGAAACAGGCCGGTGTCATTAAAATGACAATGCCACGAAGTAACATGAGACTTGTTACGTTTACAAGTCATGTTATCTACCCCATGTCGGGGATTAATCCTTTACAAGTTAAATTGTACTCTCATATCTCAGAGCCCGAGTTGACAGTGTCGTCTTGAATAATTGTTTAAGTTTCAATATCACTGTTTTGTTTAAGTAAAACAAGTTGAGAACTATTGCAATCTCGATATGAATTGTTCTGGAAGCTAAGTCGGAGCTTTGTGATAAATGTTGCTTTAGGCATATTCGGTACTTAGGATAGTGGTACAGATTCATAACTACTTGCAAGAGACGAAGACATAGATACAAATAATAATATAACAAAAGTCTTTTAGCGTTCACACACACATCTATACATACTTCCTCTTTGACATCCCCTCTCAGTTAAATGTCTGTCACGTGTCTTAGAATTTAGCTACTTCATGCCATCGTGTCATTTTTCTCACGATTTATAAAGAGTATCAAATCCAGCAAGTATATTTTAGTTAAACAGACTGTAAGTAGGTATAACTGATTTTGATACTGCAGAAGTGACATGCATAATAATATCAAAAAAAATATTTCAGTTTTAAACGTATGATGTCAGACATTTGTCAACAAACATTCACATACAGAAATAAACATTCACATCGTGCAAAAAATACATAAGCCGCTGTCCGGCGTTAAAAATATACCGTAAATATTTACCGAATAAATAGTTGTGTGGGCCACAAAAAACACAAATATTATCATTAAAAAAATAAGTTTACCGACTACAAAACATAATTAAGCTTTTAAAACAATAGGTTCTTCCTTCCAGCTCTCTTCCATACGAGTGCCTAAATATAAAGGGCTATAAGTAGAATTATACAAAATTAAGTTTAGTTCTGACACCGTTAGGAAGGGACAACCTAAACAAACTTACGTATTGCGTATGGTGAAAGTAGTAGGAGAAAACGAGAATGAGGTAGAGAAGTCATCCACAAAACCGACAGAACCTTGATGAACTGATATTTCTAGATATTTTGTCAGTGTTAATTCTTGGATTGCCTATGTCTGTTTTCCATGCACTGCTGGACATTGGCATCTGCCCATTTGCGTCATACAACTCGGTCCTTTGCCTACTGCATCCCGTTTCTGTAAGCATCCTTCTAAAAGAGCACGATCTCATTTAGGTCATTGCTTACTTACTTATTCAAAATTAGTGACAGCATTAGTACCTGTAAACAAAATAAGCACATTTTTTATACATCATTTAAAATCCTAAAAGACAATGAGTGAATACATCCAACTTGGTCCTATCATTTTGTTGATGACAACTATTGCAACAATTTAAATTTGGAAATTATGGTTTTGAATTAGACTGTTGAGCTCAGGTTCCTTTTTCGAAAGAAGATAAATACGCCTTTATCAAAATAGTGTAAACTAGAAAGTTTCTAAAGGCATTACCTAGCATATTGAATAATGTAGGTACTCATCAACTTAAGTAGCTACAGCATGTAGGTAAAAACATTAAAGTAAGTCCAAATACAGACATAATCAATCATAGACATTTGATGTACGAGCCCCAGAAGTACTTCAACAATGTTATTATTCATTTTTTTGCTCAAGCAAAAGAGATACCTCCGAGAATCTATTTCTTAAGATTAGATATTCGAAATGTAATAGAAGGTTGTGTAAGTAAAAATTGAACTTTTTCTCCTAAAATCTTTGATGTCTGTTCAGAAATTGAATTTGTAACATTCTTTTATTTCAAAGGCACGACAAATTAGAATGGAGTCTAACCGACTGAAAGTTATGAAGTCGACAGGCGACGACATACGAAATATTATAAACATTTTGTTCTCGCAATACTTGTATACCAAAAAAAAAGAAACATACAGTCGAATTGAGATCCTCCTCCTTTTTGAAGTCGGTTGAAAAAGATGCCTAAATTGGTTGTTATTTAGTTCATTAAGTAGCCTTAATATTTAAGAATATAAGATTTTTAATTGAACCTAATAAGGAAGTCCGTACTAATCATAAATCTTATTTTAGCAGATTTCTACAAATTAGGAGGACATAACTTTATACGAGTCTAGAATATCTTGGCAGCATCATTTCTCATTGCATCTTTTTGAATTTACGCCAAAACTTTGTATATCTATACATATAATAAAACTGTAAATTTCACGTGTCTGTACATGGCCGAACTTAGTGAAAAAAAATATTAGGAAATATTCGAAAAGAGTATTCAAACACTTTGCTGCATTTTTAGAAATGTCTGTCTGTCTGTCTGTCTGTCTGTCTGTTTGTTTGAACACGCATCACGCAAAAACTACCGTACAGATTCTGTTGAAATTTTGCACATGCAATCTAATAGATGCAGATTAACATTTAGGCTATAAATTATCACGCTTTTTCCCATAGGAGCTAAGCAGTAAGGGATAATGTCTGTAGCTATTTTCCGTTGTAAAACAGTAACTACTAGACGGATCTTTATGAAAATATGCAGTTTTATAGTAAATACTATAGGACATTATTTACACTATGAATCATTACGCTAACGTTTATGGGGAACGAGTAGCAACGTATTTTTTGTCGCACCATAATGGTTTATCACAAAATTTTCCACAATTAGACATTATCTATAATTGTAACCCATGGAATACATAACTTCACGCTAAAATTAAAAGGAGCTAAACACATCATTGTTAGGTACATAAGAACAGTTATTTTGACGTGGTAAGTAGCGAACAGTATAGCCTCGAAGCTATGCTAGCGGACTTTGACGACGAAGGCCCGGGCTCGAATCCGATGTCTGATTATGTTCTTTTTGTATTTTTTTAAATTGTCTTTATCCTTTTTTAATATTTTTCTCAATGTTTTAGTTATTTTTTCGACCGTAAGTAACTTATTTACTTTGGTTATTATTTTTTTATATTAAAAATCAAGTAAATTATGCACCCAGGTAGTATTATATTATCTGTGACCCAGGTAAGTTAGTTATAGGTATTGCATGCACTGCTGAGAGTAATGAATTAATCGTAGTAGAAATGAAAAACAATATTACATTATAATTAAAAAGTATTCGACATTTTCCAGAAATGATGTGTTCGTCTAAAAAAAAGACATTACACACGTAAAAAAAAAACATGTAGCGCCATCTATGAAATCAAATTGTTCACCGTGATCAAATAATTCCTTATTTGTGAAAACATTTATTAGGGTATAAGTGCTTCGAGATGGAGGATTTGTTTCTTGCTGAGTGGCAACATTCTTGAAAGTAGATGGCGTTGTATTCAATAACGTTCTATACTTAGTAAAAGAAGTTTTGAAAAGAAACACATTGCTATGATTTTTAGAAATGTTTGTCTGTCTGTCCGTTTGTTTGACCACGCATCACACAGGTGCACAGGTGTATGGTTGGAGATCACGTGTTCATCAATTCAACGATAATGAATGGCTCAACATCGGTCAAGTGTGAGTAGTTCGGGTGACGGGAGGAGGGGGGTCGTTGTCGGTCAACCGTACCTTTAGGGATATCTAACATTTTCGCGGGCATGACATTTTTATTATTAGTATAGCGTTGTAACACTATATGAAATAGACCCCATTTTTAGCCAAAATGGCAAAACAGAACCCTTATAGTTCCCTTATGTCCGTCCGTCCGCAGCTTAGCTCAGAGACTGTTAGTGCTAGAAGGTTGCAACTTTTGCATGAATAAATTACTAACGCCGATAAAGTGAAAGAACAAAATCTTGAAAATCATAATTTCTCTTATATGTAAAGTGGGGATGTGATTTTTTTCTCACCTACCTACCCCATCGTGTGTGGTATCATTAGATAGGTCTTTTAAAAAGCGTTTAGGGTTTGTGAAGACTATTTTTAGATTTAAGGATTCCTTTGTGTATAATATTAGGCTTTATAGTGAACATTTTTGTTAGAGTCAAGTGTCCCCCTGCCAGCTAAATGGTTGATGTTGGGTATGTGAAAAAAATCAGGGTAGTAGTATAAATACTAAAATTATAAGAAAAACTATTACAGTTAAGTACTTAGGCTTTACAAGTTTACGATCACATGAGAAGTAACAGCATTTTCGTACAAATTCTATTAAAAATTATTAGGTAATAAGTAGGTATAACGTTGAAAGAATGAAACAAAAACAACAGAAAACCCACTTCTTAAGCCGCACACCAAACTAACTATCTAAAAGAATAGAACAGATCGATTTTTATTTAGTAAGTATTTAGTCAACAGGACTGTTTCCAACATATTTACACAGAAGTTATTTCGTTACCTAAACTACCTTAATTTAAACCCGACTTTCACGCGAACGAAGTCGCGGGCACAGCTAGTGTATGATATATCATTGAATTAATTTTAATGTGTTTCGGCGTATGTTTGAGTCATTTGGCTACAACATCATTCTCTAAAGAAATTCATCTTTGTCTTGGATAATTTCCTTTTGAATTTATGACTAGTTAATTTTCCCTTGTACCTATTATATAGCACTGGGTCTGAAAAATGTATATTCATGTTATCAATAATGATTGTGTTTTAAATTTAATCAATAGAAAATACTACACTATATACAAATTTGCGGTTACAGGTTTAAAGGTAAAATGCTGCGTTTATATGTATTTTGGAAAAAAACACCCACAAACGTCGGTAAAATACTCCGAAAGCGTAAATAAAGGCCTTCGAAATAGTAATTGTATTTCTACCAAATAGGTAGAAATACAAATAATATTTCAAAGGTATTACTCATTTATTTTAATAATACATAAGTATTACTCATTTTATATTTCTTGATATTAGGAATTTAATTTAATTTGATTCCGATCATATAATAACCTAAGTATTTTCCTTAGAGGTATTTCAGGTATTTATCAGCAAACAGATTATAGCCCTGTTAAAATATCAAATTGTATTCCTTCATGTCCTGCTTTCAAATTAGGATAGGTATTTAGAAAATTATTTATCCCAGTCTGAATACCTTTCTTACTGAAATCTGAAGCAAAAGTTTTAAGACTATTAGATCCAATTTTGAAATCGCTAATGCCTATCACTTAAATGGAACTAAAGCCGTGTTTCTAACCCAACTTTATTAAATTACATCGTCTTGGAAGTGTATAAATTGCCGAATTTATCGCTCGGGCACTCAGTGTGCAGGTTACGGGTGACGGGCCCGGCACTGACCTCTAGTACTAGTACGCTGGATGGGCTACTGCCAACAATAAAAATAAACATTTGACCAGACTTTACTCGTGGTACAACGGTCATTTGTCATAATTGTAAAAAAAGCTCACAGGTTACCTACTCGTTCGATTCGGCACAATAAATTGCTCCCATTATGTACGGGGTATCCAGCCCAGCGTCCTAGCACTATGGAGGTCAGCGGGTCCAGTCATCGCATATTAAACGTTTTGTTAACTATGTTCCTCCTGAGTATTTAATTGCGTTTAGAACACCAGAATTTCCTGTCTCAGAAAAAAGACTTTTTCGAATTATAAAACTCTGAATTGAAAGTAAACAAGGAAGGAAATGTTGTTTTTTTAAGATTGCCTACGCAGATAAAGATAATGTTTTATTAGGATGGTTCTATCTAATCTGGTTTACTGGCAGTGAAATATAATAGGAAGAATGTTTCGTTACGCAATTACCTACACTCTGAATTATGTATGTTTTAAATCTAATATCTAATAATGTTTAAATCTTAGACACGTCAGACTACCAAACACATTAAATATATTAGGAGTGCCATTTATAGCAATGTAAATGGCATTAAGTGATGACCGTTAGAAAAGTGCACGTGGTTGTAGTCGTTGATTCTGCTCCCTCTCTCAGTCGATTCGCATACTGTCACGCACTATGCTGCGGGATCTTTTTCTGTCTCTATTAGAATAACAAGAAAACATGAGAGGGAGCGGGTTTTTTACGTCACGTTTTTTGTTATTCTGATAGAGATATATAGAACAACAACGCGAGTGGCTCTGTTGCCATGCACCCCACAGCGTTGTGGGTGACAGTGTGCCAATCCCCCTAGAGCAATCAGTAGCCCTTGCTGCACATTTTTGTCTTAGTTTTACAGCAGGAATTAACTGTGAATATCTTTCTAGTGCATATAACAGCCAATATAATTTTTAATATATTAACAATAATAATTTAATCAGAATAAGTGATCTCAACTGCTGTGCAAGAAGTTGTATACAGGACAAAACTGTGTGATGGAAAAATATTTTCTTCTGAGATACAAGCAAAATAATGAATAATCCAGATGAAGATCTGGATTATTCATTATTTTGCTTGTATGTTTAATATTCACATGGCATAAAATGAAAGCTAAATCCAGACACAGAGCACACTTAGACTCAGAAGAAAATATTTTTCCATCACACAGTTTTGTCCTGTATACAACTTCTTGCACAGCAGTTGAGATCACTTCTTTGACGCCAGCGATGAAGTCAATTATATAGTATTTAAACTGACTACGTCATACGTCTAGAATCCTATCTGTTACAGGCCCAATTAAAAATAGAACCCATTTTAAGTATCCACATACATATCTCAGTGAAGCCGCCCATTGCCATAAAATACCACCAGTCCCAAACCAAGGCGATAGCTTTTAGATGGCAGTAAATATAAAAGGGAAACATGGACCCACGTTGGGTGCCAAGTAGGGCAAGCCTCTAGCCAAGTTTCGTGAACAGCTGATATTACCTCACTTCGGTTACTTTTTGTAATGTAATCCTTTTGGAGGAAATTAAGCGTGGGAACGGTTTCCTTGTGCGTCTATTGATTGAGATTGATTTACAAAAGGATGTTTTCTTGAAGCATGTCTTAACATGGCTTTGCTTTTCTCTTTGAAAATAATAATGATAATGATCGATTTGTTGTAGTGGTTGTTAAGGCCAATTTCAATAGAAACTAGCCAACTACTCAGAAGATTGACAACGAAGCAATCTGACAGATCCATAAAAATGGGCTCAAGAGCAATGGCTTAATGTGCTCTCCGGACGGAGACGGCGAAGGGATATAAATACTCCGCAACCGACCGACATAGGTAACATTGATGAACCTCCCTGATCTTGCAATCTGCTTGGTCGTCATTCAAAATACTTTATCTATACTGTCTACTAATATTATACAGAGAAAAGATTTGATTGTTTGTTTGTATTGAATAGGCTCCGAAACTACGCGAACGCTACTGGACGGATTTGAAAAATTCTTTCATCGTTGTGAAGCTACACTAACCCCAGGTGACATAGGCTATATTTTATCCATGTATTCCCACGGGAACGGAATCTACGCAGGTGAAACCGCGAGGCGTCCGCTAGTTCATAATAAAATTCTGTCTCATGACAAGTAGGGTGTATGTTTTATTAACACCTTCTGGATCACATAAAGTGTAAAGCTATGTAAATTGAGTTTGATACACAAATGGATCCATGCATTATTTAAAATGTGGGTGGTTGCTTTGGCATTAATCAAAGAGCTTAGCTGGAGGGGTTCACAGGATTGCTAGTAATGTGGGCCCACAATCCTACGATGCTAGTTATTAAAAAAAAAAACAATAGTAAAATAGATAGTAAGTATCTTTCATTCTTTTTACTCGACGACAAATGTGATCAATTTTATTTAAAAATTAAACGAAATTTTAGATCTGGATTTTGAACCGCGAAACTTTTGTTTAATTATCACTTCCTGGATGACCGAGGTTTGCTTGGTATTTTTTTTAAATGACCTTTTCCAAAAAACAAACCTAACTAGATCGATTTATGGCCCCAGAAACCCCCTGCATACAAAATTTCACGAAATTCGTTGAAGCCATTAAGCCATTGCCGAGATTCATTCAGATTCAGACACACACACATATATATACAAGAATTGCTCGTGTAAAGTGTTAGCATAAAGTATTTTTTTACATACAAGATGTATGTACGCGAGATTCCGACTGAAACGGGTGTCTCCTTATATATTTCACATATCCTTTACTAAATATGTAAAAAAAAAAAATAGTAAATAGTATTATACTGTTTTTCCTATATAACCTGTTGATCATGTTGTGAAACTCTGTTAGTGGCTAAAGTGTACAATTATTGTTACCTTATCACTGTTTTATGTAAAAAAGCTGTTGAGATTCCGAAATAATAAATAAATTAATAAAGGTATTATTAAATTTAAAAAGCAAGGTACAATATTTATGCTATACACCGTCTAGTACACTCAGTAGAATATAGTTATAACAGTTTTGTTATCTTATTTTCATGCCAATACTCCAAAAGTACAACATTTCAGCGCTTTCCGTAGATATAAATCATAATATGATTTATGTAAAAAGTTACAAGTTGCAAAGAAAAACTTTAATACCTAGATACAGCAAATTTTATTTTCACGATAAAACTAGACAAACCGTGAAAGAAGTTAGAGAAAACAATAAATATGTAAACACAATATCTTTTATTAACTTGACGGCGCAACATATGGCAACACTTGACATTCACTGTCATTTACGTCGGAAAAGAATGAGGGTAGTTGATTATTCTTGCGGAACGTCACATGGACGTGATGGCGGGGCGGCCATCTTGTAGGCAGTTCGCCGACGAGGGCCGTTTGCGCACCACGTGCCCGACGAATTGCTAATTTCCGATCCAATCATTTTATTTTTTCTTATAGTTAAATGTGGAATGAATTAATAGCTATTTAATTTAGACGCGTCTAGTATTATTTCGTTTATTACATTATCTGTGGTGAAATTAAGATTTAAATTTAAATAATAATGGTAAAATCTAAACCTAGTGATTTCCCGGTGTTCGTGAACGATGGCAAGCTATAACCTGCGGCATCCTGAGCCTACAAACTCAATATTTAGAGACCAGTTGGAAAAGTCATTTTCTAAATATGAACTTCTAGTAGGCATATTATTCGTCACAATAGATTTTTTAGGTCGCAGCGACTTCCAGGCTACACATCCCGGTCTCTATCCAGATACAGGTATATTATTTAGGATACTTGCGGCACAAAATACTGATAGTGCCTCATCGAGTAAGGGCACATTCCCACTATGTCCTGACGATTAATTTATCGTTGGATGACCGTCGCCGCGTCGTCTCTAGCTGTTCATATTATATTGACTGTTCATAGTCACTTTGTCGGTGAAATATTTAATCGTCGAGCGACTGTCGGTTCCCATTGGATCGTGACGATTTTTACGGTTCACTACAGTCCTCTTGAGTTGTAAACGACGAGACGATATTTTTATCGTGGTTACTATAGATAGTCGCAACAGTGACTCACGATTTGCCGTCACGATAAGTTATGACGTTTATTTTTCGTTTTACGACTATCGTCGTATATGTGAACACCTTCTTTTAAATACACTAGCCACGACGCTATAAGCGGCAAGACAATCTGTCGCCATGATATAGCTGTGGGAACGCATCCTAACACACATGTTGCCGTAGTTTCCTTAAACGGAATCTCTGAAAATTTTTGAAACTAAGTCCAAGCGGGGTCCTCATTCACGATCTTTTTTCCGTGTCCACGGCAAGCCCATGCAGCCACAGAAAATGGCAAAATCTTGTTATAATGGTAAATAAAGAGCTGCGCTTAGAAATGCATTAACGGGCATGTGCGGCGGACAAATTTGAGCGCACGGCGCATGCGCCTTGATGATACGGAACAAAAATCGTGGATAAAGACCCAGTTCTGAGAGTCCATGTCTTAATTAAATGTGTAATAGCCAATGTACGTCACTAATATAATCTCTCTAATAGCATAGTTTTAAATCCTATCAAGAATGATTCCAATATAAGCAGTATAATTTTAAGCTACCTTACAAATTACAAAACATTTACCTTTAAAAAAAAATTGTCTATAAAGTCGGTTTACGGACGATAATTCTACGTGATAACGTCATAATAAAAGATTGATGACATATCGCCATTCGCGTTGCCTAGCAGCCAATCAATAACGTTAGTCCCAATTGTATCGCATGTCATGTCGCTGCAATCGCTATTCGCTGTGGCATAGCAACCAATAAATATCGTGACTGCTTAACAACCAGTCAATAACGTGACCGTTGCTATGTGACGCTGTTCATGTCATGAGTGCACCCGGTCATCGATTCTTAAGACGTTATCACGTCAAAAACATTCTAAGCAGAGGTCTACATCAGTCAGAATAATAGGGAAAAGTTCAACCCAATGCCTTCTATGGTTTAGGTGTAACAACATTTATTTAATTTAGCAGTCAGTTACTGTTCGCTTTTATATGGAGAAAAACTAATGTTATCTCATTATGTTATTTCCCTGAACATGTAACTAACATTAACATTTTCATCCCAAAAACCACTGACAATATTACAACACATTCCAGTACCTACAAACCTTTTGTATTACATGAAACAAAAACCAATATATAGCCTGCTTACAATGATTTTGATGTGGGTTCTGATAGGGGTTCTGCAGACCCAATATTAATTGATGTAATTTATACGTGCGCACCAGAATCGAACACGACGAAGGCGTTATTGTGAGGTTTAGACTGTTAAATATTACGTGGCTGGTGAAAGTAAAAGTAATTAAAATGAAAGGATTTGAGTACCACAATGTAAGAGTAGCGTCTATTTTTATTCATCAAAAATACATTGTATATTGAATGTTATCAAAAAGATAACTAGCTATATGATATTTAGTAATCTTAACCCCTCTTGTTAACCTAAATTGCAAGTATAATGAGTGCGTTCACGTCAGCAGAATAATAGCTGGGATTGGAATCCACGACCTTTCTATTGAGAGTTCGAAGCCGTAACCACTACTTAAAATTTCTTCGAAATCTTAATACAAGTAGTCAAATTTGCAAACCTACGACAAGCACTCGCTTAAATCCAGTTCAAGGTTTTTTTAATTTTAAATAATGGTAAAAAAGTTTCAGTTGAGTCACCCTGTAAACATTCGTCTTACAAATTACCGCTGTCAAAGAATTTGATTTTAGTTTTCAGTGAGTATATTTACTGGCTTGTGCTTACCATGGAACGTCAGGGTACGTAGGAATGAAACTTTGATACACCAGATTTCAAGGTCGAATCGTAGTAATAAATACGCATTACAAGACTTTAAAATAACATATAACCTTTCTCAAGCTTATAGCTATATTCGTTAAGTACTTAGTTTAGTTTAGTATATTTGGTAATTAGGATCTTCAAACAAATAAAATGTTAATTTCTTTATATGGAAGGATAGTTATGAATGTTCTAACAAAGTTTTCCTGACTGGCCTTGAGGTCTAGTGATTAGTGATCCTAACTTCTAAGCTGGGTTCGACCACCAGAATAAAACTTTGTGTGATAAGCACGATGGTTTATTCTGGGACTGGGTGTAATTTATCTATGTTATATAATTATGTATTTAGAAATATATAAGTATGTTGATCAGTTGCTTAGTTGCCATAGTGCAGTTGTCCCAAGATATTATAAATATAGATCGTATAAAGAAAAATATGTATAATACGGTGACACCAATATACTGTTATTCAATTTAAAATAAAAATTGAATCAAAATAATTTGTTAATTACTGAGTGTTTTGAAGTGTTCTTAAACGTGTATTTTTAATTAAATTACAATTTCCAATTTAAGTATAAAAATCCATTGTTGTTTATCGCATGTATTTGACGCTCATTTACAACAGAACTGTCAACAACATCGCCCCTGCATTAATTAAGTAAAAATAGGCCGCTCAACTATCAAAGTAGAATCTTTCACAAAGAATTTCACTAACTAACCGCCCATTAATCAACGAAAACTGCTCGGCAGTTTAATAAATCACGGAAAAAATGGAAACGTAAATCAGAACTAACCATTAAGAGGAATAATTAAAATTGGTTTTAGGTTTCCGATTTGGAGTCAAAAACGCTGGCTTAGTATTAAACGTAGAAAGACATATGCTTATGCGGTGTATATAATAATCTAGAACATGTTAGAATAGTTTTGTTTGATTTCATTCTGTATGTGCGCAGTTGTAGTTCCGACTTACGCGTTGAAGTAGTTCTCGGTTGCAAATCTTAAGCGAGAGAGAGGACGCTGTGCGTATAATTTAAGCTTGTTATAAACGGTTGTAAACTAGCGTCCCCACCTAGATGACCTTGGAGTAGCGCTAGTTACGAACTTGGTGTACCTCCACAGATTTTGTTTTCATCTACACATCATTTAGTTTACAACATCCGTCTTCATGGTTAGAAACGAGCTAAGTTACCTTGGTGGGGACGCTTGTTTGCCACAGTCTGGAACATGGTTTGTTACAACAACTCTTCTCAAAAATGGTGAATGAAATTATCTTGAGGGAAACGGGTGTTTTTACATCGAAAAATCGAAAATGCCAGTTTGACATCTTCTAATTCAAAAGTTTGCTTTGATTCGGTTCCTCCTTTCAGAGATCTTGATTCCAACTGTGACAAGAAAATAAAGCTGATTTTGATGTTAACAATTAGCAAGTTGAGAATGTTGGACGTTTGAATTCCTTTTAATGCACAACAAGATATAAATAGCTAATAGTATAATAGCTACGAAATTAAATTGATCTACTAGAGATACACATAAAGATACACGAAAATGACTATTTTATACGACTATTTTTAAATCACCATTTTTATTGCAGTGAAACAATTGCTGGCAAAAATAACGACCCACTTTAAAAATAATTCCTTTTTCGCTATCAAATAAAGCAATATACGACCATAGTTACAATTCACCTTAAACGGGTTTAACCAGTTACAAGAAGCGGAGTCTATAATAAAGACGACAAATCTACTCGGTAGGTAGCAGAGGTTTGGTAGCTTGCCAAATCATTTCGCTACGTTTTCGTTACGATACAATTTTGTGGTGCGAGTTATGAGCGTTCTATGTTTTGAGCAGATGTTCTGGAGATACCACAAAAGTGCTTTTAGTGCCATGCAGGTGGATGGATAAATTGTTTCAACACCTCATGAATTTTGAAAACAACAGGCATTGTCATACACTCGTCCAATCATTAGGAAGATCATTTTTTCACTTTCCCAGCTTTTGTCCTATTTTATTTATAGTCCTAGACCACATGACACGATCACTTATACATTACAATTATATAAGTTAAAGCTGATATTGCCAAAATGCACGGGTAGGTACATTCCAACTGCACTTTCAATTTCATAAAATCCTTTCAAGAATTTTGTAAGGAGTTTGGTCTCAAATATTCATACAACTTTTTCTCGTATACGTATTAGTAGGTTTTAGGTAGTAACATCGATATTTTACCAGGAGTCTAGTTAAACCTTTTGGAAATTGAACACGTAGTCGCAAATGCAATCAAAGCAGAAGTAATAGCACCAAATTGCTTACAGTTTCTTAGATCTGAATGGTCTTGAGCAAACAGATGTTAACTACCCACAGAACCACTGCAAACGGCATTGCTTGCTTGTGAATTAATCGACTAGAGCCGTATCAATTTAGGTTCAATTCCAAGTGCCTCTGGCCACTAATTGCCAGCACTTACACTGAGCTTGGAAATGCTTGGAGCTGACCCAAAGAAGCCTATCTACAACGTTTACAATTACACCACAAAAGAAGCTTCGCAAAAGAATAAATAAAATGAGAAGACTATAAGAAACTTTAATTAAGTTGGAAATCAAGTTGTTTGGGCTCGTGATAATTATTAATTCCACAAGAAATTAGCCGTCAGAGGCTAGATTGGATATTTCTTGTTACTGAAATGTTTGTAAGCTTTTGTTCGTGGCTTTTGGTTTTACACCAAGTTTAATTTGTTTGGTGGCATCTTCTTGACAGCCTTTTTGCAACTTATTTACAATGATTTTGAAAATACTTTATAGTGCAAACCAGTTAACAAATTGTCTCTATTATTTTCGTCACCAATAACTGTGTTTATGAAAATTGCTTCCTAGGTTTTTTGAAAAATGTTAGGTATAACTGTAATATCTGTTAATTCATATTCCAGTATCATGAAAAATATTTTTGAATGATCGGATTCATTCGATTTCCTTCTATTTTTAATGGATATTTCAACACAATTTCTGAAAAAAATCTCGGTATGACAATTTAACAACAGTCTTAATAAAAAAACTCAAATAAAAAGTATTTAAACGGAAAATTAAGCTTCTTAAAAGGCAAATTTAGTTAACACTATCTAGATATCTATATTTGTAATCCGTAATTTAAGACCCTTTTTACTTTTGCCTAAAATGATTGTAAACTAAACAACACCCTTCTTAAAGCAGTTAATATTCAAGTTGATGAAATCGAACTCCTGCAAACTAAATATTTATTTAATTATATTAGAGCAAAGATGGGGCAAAAGCCAGTAAAAATAGTAGTTAGTAATAACAAAAATATGTCTGAAACAAAATGTTATTTCTTTTTTCAATATTCATATTAGCTTGTTCTCCAAGTAATAACAACTTCAGTTTTACAAAAAAATTGTAGACTACATCATGAATTAATGTGCAAAATATTTTTGATGAAACTCGGTTGTGATGGCAACAACGAGTTAAAGAGAATTCATCAAAAATATTTATGTATAACGTTTGCGTTTACGTTAGTGAAGGTATTTATGGAAATACCTTCACTAACGTAAACGCAAACGTTAACTTTAACGTTTGCGAGATTCATGATTAAACAGGTGGAAGCATTTCCACTGAAACGGAGCGAAGCGAGAAAAGCAGTGAAAAGTGGCAAGTGTTTACACTGACACCGGCATCACACATCGGCTCCAACGTCGGTTCCAACGCCGCTTGTCCAATGTGTGAATCTAGAAAATACAATGGCGCCAACTTTGGGACGAGCGTTGGATGAGTGGTCTTGAGACCGATGTTGGGGCCAACATATGGAGCCGGTGTCAAGCGGATCTAAGCTGAGCTTCGCTGCCCTCCGCTCGACTCCATTCTGTCCGGGTCGGGTTTGTGAGTTCATATACTTTATTTTAAAGACCTCACAGTTTCACTTCTTTCCACTTACACTGTTTCTTCTGACGTAGAATGGAGATTCCGAGCACTGTGATTGGTCAATTTACAGCCACTCCATGTCTGTGGAAACCTTAAAAGATATTATATTTACTACATTCCATGTAAGAAGTCACGAAACATTGTAGCTAATTAATTAAACAAAATCTATTAATAAAAGTGTTATGATGACAGCGGCAATTAACGCTTACAAACTTATTTATAAATACGCTTTTATCCCTTAAAATAACCTAGCGGGCAGATGCAGAGACTCTGTTAATTTAAAGTGTAAGTTCGGGGCTTTTAAATCAATTTATTAACGTACCAAATTAATATGCATCGCCGATGCACAAGCCGTTAAGCTTAGGTGGAGGAGTTAACAAGATTGATAGTAATATGGAACCCATAATTCCACATTGCTAGTTATCTTATTTAAAAGAAGAGAATAGATAAAAATAAAGTAAATTAGGTAAATTAGGTCATTATAGCAACCACTCTAATTGAGCGGTATCAAATACCTATATTTTGTTTTACCACGATGGCCTTATGCCTGATAGCCACAATCAGGCATAAGGCCCGCCTGACGATAAGCATTAACGTAGCCTATGGATGCCTGCAACATTACGGGTATCACTGACGCGTTGCTGACCCTTTAAAAATTAATTCACTTGGCTCTTGATGAACCCCATACTGTAGTCTTTAGGGTAAACCTCGGCAGGGAGTCACATTTTACGAAAAGACATTTAGGTCGAACTGATGAATGAAAAAAAAAAATCGACTATTAAGATCAAGCTTTGTCTGCCGTAAGTAACATCACAAACATAATTTCCCTGTTCTTTATCCCAATTAATTGAAGGCTTTTAATTTTTAATTAACACATTCTATCCACACTTTGTACTCCCTTTCTTGCCATGTCATTTTTCACACAATCCATCCGACTTCAACAAAGCGTGTCATATTCAACCGATCTCGATAAAACATCAAGCATGGTCAAAACTATCTGAAAATCTACTACAAGAAGAGAGAGAATATAAATTTAAAGAGTTCTACGTCAATCCGAACGTTTCGAAATTAGAAACCCTTTAGGTTCTTGTCTTCACTTCACACCACTAAGGAATTAATCAAGAAAATTGAAATTCCTATTTATGTGGGAAAAACTTTCTTGATTAATTCCTGGTTACTGGTTGATTTTGAAGTGAGACTGTCCTTCTAGGGGCAGTGGAATTAGCCACAATCAAACCTGGAAATAAGTCCTTTGTCTAGGGTGACTTTACAATCATGGACGCCTTAAACAGAGTTCTACAAAAACTTATATTAGTAAAGTGCGAGAAACGAATTTACATACATCACTTTGATTAACAAACTTTGCCCTACGATCAATAAGCATAAACATATTTATCAAAGGATATATATACTTAGATTTTAGAAGAAGAATTATTCGTAAATAAACCTCTAACGGGGTTTAAATGGAATATAAAAGTTTTTATTGAAAATCGTATTTCTTGCGAGTAATCTGGCTTTCTTTGAAATGGCTGAGGATCAATTTAATAACCTTAAATGCTTCGGCGAATTCTTAAGTAGAGCTTGACCTTTCTATTATATGCATGTCCATACAAACATATTTATTTTATTGGTTGGTGGAGTAATGAACTTAAAGGTTAATGTCATAAAATACCGAGAATATAGAAGATACGTTTCTAAACTTAAAGCTGCGTATCCGTTATGAGCTCCTGGCCAGCGTGCCATGAATGACCGCGCCGAGTGTACGTTCAGCGGAACGCATTCTAAATATTTGAAGCACAACAACTAAACGCGCCTAGCGCGCGTGGCAACTGTTCCAGTGTTTCATAGTTCGACATGTAGGTTTTTTGTCATGGAGGTTCATTCTGGCCCAGGTACTCACAGGTCTATTTCAACACTTATTTATCTCCAAATATCTTCTCTGAGGGATTTTGATATTCCACGGCAGTTCTTTAGTATCATATAGTTGTATTATTTTTCGGCAATATTGCATCGCTCGGAACGCAACGGACACACGAACGTCCGTATCAACTGGTACCATAGCTGAACTTCCTTTGACGCGCGGTAAAAAACCGACACCAGATGGAACGGACCGCTCCACATTCGAGCATTCCAACGAACACAATGGCGCGTGTTCCAAAATGTTATCCACATCGCATGGCCAAAACATGCGCCAATGTTCACCGTCTTGGAGCGCATAGTCGATACGCGACTTTACGTAGGCACTTCACTCAAGAAGCGCACACATTAACTACTTCATCATTTTACTCCAATATACTGTAAGATTATTTTTAAATCATACGTTTATTTTTCTTTACCATACTTTTTACATAAAATTCTGAGGCAATAATTTCTTGTAACATTAAGAATTTCACGTTGCATGATTATTAATATTTTAAATACTGTTTTTTTATGTTCATATATAAACATGCAAATTTATAGCGTCTGATTGTGTACTTAAATTCAAAAGATAAAAAACCGGTGAAAATCGATCTTCCAAGTCCCAAGTCTTTCTAAGGACTTCAATTTTATCTCCTAGTTGCCACCTTATAAAGAAAGATTTGTAGCACCGCCGACCTTGAATGAAATGAAAGACGTAGCTAAAAAATAGCAAAGACAGTTCAACGACATTTGCGGTTGAATAACGTTCCCTATTATTGGCATCGTGATCACTTAAAATGTGTCAAGAGTTTAGGGAGGTTTTGATGCCCTATTTGCAATTCCAATCCCTTTGATAGTGTATCAAGTGGCTTTGATGATTTTGAATTATACTTTGTAGTGTTCAAGTTATAATTAACTTTTAGGAGATGGATGGATATTTTTATTTACTATTAACGTTTTGTGTGTCGTGATCACAATAAATTAGTTTATATTAATCAGACATATGTAGGGTAAGTGTAAATGTTTTGAATAAGTATGTCCGCCTGCAATATAACATATTTATGAATTAAACTACGTTCGTTTGAATTTGACAACGGTTTGGACAAAAAAAATACAAAAGTAATAAAATCCAGAAAGTATCGAAGAATAAATTACGTGGGTCAGTATCAGAACGAAAATCAACTTGACTTTTATATCCCCGGTTAGGCCAATTCATAAGGTTTTTACATTATGAGCAGCGATGCCTGAGTTTTGAATTACTACTCTTCTCTACTACTTGAATTACTGCCGTATTGTACCAATTAAAGAGTAGTGCCACTCCATCTCTTCCTGTGGGTGTCGTCAAAATGACAAACGGATTTCAGACCGAAGGTCGGGCAACAGCGTCCTCTGCGTACCAGAGACTATAGACTTATAACCCACTCGCCAAGCATGACGATTACGGCAATTAGGTACTCCCAGGATCTATAATACGTAGGTTCTACTGAAGAAACCCGAGCCCGGGACATCATATAGGTTGATGACTTGTTAATCTCAGGGACAACACTTCTCTACATCTGTGTTAGTAACTTAAAGCGTTTCCTACTTCATTGTTTCTTTGTACTATGCATACGTAAGATAATTCTCTTTGTACATCAAAATCCTGGCAAGAGTAAACTAGTACGAAAGAGGAAATAATATATATGTAAATGTACGAAGAACGCTTACTTTGAGCAATGAAGTTACGATTTAGTGGAAGGAAATTTCATTTATATTGTAACTTAAACAATTTTGGAAATGTAAGAGTCAACTCTCAAGTATTTGGTGAACATTTGATTAAATTATTAAAATGTATGAAAGGATATAGCGAGAAGTAGTTCAAATTGAAACGCTCGACTCAAAATTTCGAAAAAAAATGATAAAAACTGTAACTTAACTAAAAAAAAATATATCAAATACATATTAGATATATTTCGGGACTTAATCGCGTGAATTATTTAAAGGTACGAACCTTTTATTTACCCGACGTTTTGATCGAATTGCACTGATCGAAACTATGTGTAAATAAAAGCTTCGTACCTTTAAATAAATCATGCGATTAAGTTCCAAAATATATCTTATCTGTATAAAAGTCACGAAAGTTTAAAAACAATAATATCAAATACAATTTATACTCGTTCACATAATTATGTAAAACCAAATATTATTAATTATTCACCTTCACAATGCAAAAAAATCGTTTACAGTTGACCTTCGCTTAAATGTTATTTTCACTATCATTCAGATATTTCGACGATTCCTACACATAAGGTCGTAAATCAAAAATGCAATTTTTCTGGAGAGCCATTTTTGTATTAGCATTTGTATGGGAGCGTTCAAGTGTTAAGATTATTTACACATCAAAATCTCATTACTTAATAAAGATAACTATATTCTGATTTCAATGTACAGTATAATAGAAAGTTATTTTCGTGTGACAAACATGACATTTCGTCTAAAAACTGACTTTCGACCTTATGGAGCCGTCGATTTTTTTCTTATAGGTATGATACCATGTATATTATATTATGTGTAGATATACATAATGCTATGTTTACCAAAACGAAAAGTCTACTATTTTAATTGGAGGATGGATTGGAGGATTACGTTTTCAAACGGTGAACCGATTTAGACGAAATTTGGTTAGGATATAGCTTGAGCCCTACGCTGTTGGAGCTGCAGGCTAAAGCTAGTTATACAATACTAGCTGACCCATCTGTGTTATTTTCCCCGTTTTTACAACATTTTTCATTGATGCTTATCTCCTTTTAGTCTTAGCGTGATATTGTATAGCCTTCCACGACAAATTGGCTATCAAACACTATTTTTTTTAAATTGGAATCAGTAGTTCCTAAGATTATGGCGTTCAACCAAACAAACTAAGAATCTCCTTTCTCTCCTCAATAAACTTCAGCTTCATTATATCAGTAAAGATAAAGTAAAAGACTGTAATTGTTCTTGTATATAATTTTTATTTTTAAAACATCCAGTCTCCTAGTTCATGTAAACGGGTTGGAGCCCTCTGGCAGTTGTCATTGTCATTATCAAAAAGCTCTGTCCATTGTGTTTATGTTTTTGAACTACAAAGTGTTGTTTATTACTTACTCTTGGTAAATTTGAAACTAATATAATAAAACGGGTAATTTCTGTTTGCGGGTATGTATATTTTTGGCATTTATATCTTATTTTTATTGTAATACAGCCTTTTTTCGACGTGATAAAAAATAAAATAAATAAATAAAATAAGTTTTTATCACTGAGTTTTGCAACAGGTAATTCTTAAGCATCACTTTGGATTGGTACTTTTTCCCCAGCTTATCCTTCGATATAGGCCTCCTCTAAAGATTTCCACGTGTCGCTATACCTCGCAATTCTCATCCATTCTAGACCAGCAGCTCTCTTTAAGTTTTCTTACCAGATTTTTGGTTGTCACCCTTTGCTCTTTTTCCCAGCTTTGGGGTGCCATTCTGATATTGTTTTTAAACATTTCCCATTCCTCTCTCTTAACATATATGTCCCGCCCATTGCCATTTTATTGTTTTACATATTTTGCACGCATCTTTAAATTTAGTTAGTTTTTTATTATTTTCTAATCTTATCCTATCTCGTCTTTTTACCCCAATTATACTTCTTTCTATTCTATTTTGGCATACATTTTTATTTTTCTTGTTAGTTTTTTCGTTAATGTCCATGTTTGGCATCGATGTTAAACATTTATTTGACGTGGTAAAGTCTTCTAAATCGATGCACGCCTGCAATCACGAAAAAGTATTTAAAAAAAATCGTCACGTTATTGATTGGTTGCAAAGCAACAGCGAATGACGATTGCAGCGACATGACGTGCGATACAATTGAAACTAATGTTATTTACTAGTTGCTAAACAACGCAAATGGCGATATGTCATTAATGTTTTCTTATGACGTTATCACGTAAAATTATCGTCCGTGAACTGACTTTACAGTCAACCAATTTTTTAGTTAAATGTTTTCACTGGAGGAACATCATATAGGTATAGTATATTAGTCGCAGCACCTTACCCCCATATCAAGTTTAAAAACATTCAAACACAAAATTGGCAATTTGAAAAGAGTGGTCGCGAGTTTTTATTGCTAGGTTCTTTTCTCCGGCTTTACCTATTGTTTGCGAACTTGGCATTACATGTACATGTAGAATCCCGACGTATCACAAGAGTTGTTTTGCATCCTAAAGTGAATAAAGAATATTGAATTTTGAATTATTAACATATGGGACTAGGGTTAGAAAAAGCTCACGCAAAATCGATTATTGACTTTGGAATCGATTTATTGACTTTGGAATCGACTTTTCATAAATTTCATAAGAACGTGATTACGACAAGACGAGATAAGAGAAGGGAGGGGGTTGCATTTAATTTGGCTATTGATTCAAAACCTGCTAAGTCCACATTTGACTTGAATCACAAGCATGAAAAGCACCAACACAAATGTGAGAATTGTCAAAAGACAGTGATCCTAGTGAAGTTGAGCCAACAAAAATCGATTATTTTTCGTAAAAAATCGTCCCTCATCTATAGTTCTCTAATGTCAAAGTCGACTGTTCATCCTTACATTAAAAACACGCATCCTTTCTCAGAGAGTATTTGGTTTTGGGATCTGTTAATTTACTCGTTACCAACCGGCCAGCCCAACATAAAATTAATTTTTCACTTATTTAAAATTCTACTGAAAAAATATACACAAAGTACATAGCAACAATTTATACTGCGATAGCTTAATTTAAAAGGTATTACGTTTTTAAGTACTTCCTCGTAGAAAGTTTTTTCTGGCTTACATACTCTACAACATTCAGTGAAAATGACAAATAATATTTTTTATGCTTTGTCGTACTTATTTACATTCATTTTTTTCGTTACAAATTAATTTTGACAGATCCTGATAAGAACAAGCGAAGAAAATTCTCATAATAATGAAAATCGTAACTCACTTTCATTAGACGGTGCTGATATAAATAAGATCTGCCTTACACCTTTATAAATAAATAAGTGTATTATAATATTTCCTGTAATCTCGTTTTAGACAGTCGTAAAATGTGGAGATAAGGGAACAGACTTAAGACAAGTTTATGGTTTATTTTGTTCATTTTTATATCGCAGCTTTATAACGGCCTATGATTTTGTTTCGAAGAGATTTCTTTAGGAGCTTTTTATGACATTGCCAGAATTTTTAATTATGACTTTGTTGTACTTAAATGGTTTTTTACTGAGTATTTATGTATATTTTTTTTGTATATATATTTAAAGTTTTATGGAGAAACATGTTTTTGTTTAAAATTTTATTGTTGTTTGAATCATAAAAGAGAGTTTATTTAAATTTGCAAATTAGTAATGATGTAGTACTAAAGTATTAGATATAATACGATGATCATTAAAATAAAATTGTAATACGTAGATTTTTTTACTAAGGTAAGGTATTTATTTTTATCGACTGTCACATTTTTCAAAATAACGTTGCCTAAGGATACTCATTACTGACAGGGTATTCCCAAAATGTCAAGGAAGTAGAACAATTTACTAAAGACTTGAACTCCATACACCCTAAGATCAGGTTCATTTTTGAAATGAAGATGAACAGATCATTTGTCTTTCTTGGCGTTAAAATAATGGTTAGAGACAATGGTGCCTTGACACACACTGCATACAAAAAACCGACGCACACAGACACGTACTTATATGCTGACTCGCACCATCATCCAAGACATCTGCAAACCGTGGTATCATCCCTGACAAACAGAGCATATGACATTTGTGACCCTGAATCTTTAGAAAGTGAGCTCACAAATGTTCAGAAGGCACTAAAGCTAAAAGGATACAGAGGAAGCACACGACGTACGAAGAGGAGATATTCCAGACCGAGGGTTGACAGGACTCCAGCTTTATAAAGCTTTATTATGACTGTATAAAGTCCGCACTCCAAGGTAGCTAAGCACCTAAGTACTCCTTAAATTAATTATTACAGACACTGGGCGTCTTTAAAATTGATTGCGGTAGTTCCTATATCGAACAAACTAAGCGCAAAATAGCGTCGTAAGACATATCGCGGCTGTGAAAAACCGACAGACAAATAAGTCAGCAATAGCAAAACACTTGCTGGATGCGGGATCCAATCACTGGATTGAACTACAAAAACTATGCTTCTTCTTCACTGACCGTCAATATCACTCCAAGATGGTCAGGGAAGCGGTTGAAATAAAAAAAAAACACGTCAATTTAAGTGAGAAGATGGATACCGTTTGTCAACATTGTGGAATCCTGTGATCAGCAAGTGTATACACCGCCGAACAAACATTACACGCCAGTGTGCGGCTGTCCTTAGTGTTATGTGTCGCAGTATCGACAGTTATGTAATAGTGAGTGATAAAACAACAAGCGAGGGTAGTTTCGAAAACTCGCGCTTCACGGAGTCGACGCTGAGCTGAACCAGTCTGCCCGTGTGCACGTGAAACGTCGGACAATAAACAAGGTATTTTAATTTTACCTTAAATTATTCACGCAATTAAGACCCGTCGTATATATAATTTTATAATATAGGTAAATATTTTGACCTACGTTACTTAATTAGAACCCAGTTAGAATTACGAGAAACTGACGAAAAATTATCAGTCATTCTTTAACAGTTTTATGAAGAAAATATTTCTCCCAATCGACTTTTGTCCTAAGATTGAGTGTTAAACACAAAAACATGCTTACTGAGATTATATAGGGCAAGTACTACCATTATACTTAGTTTCACGACGAAACTTATGATTAGAAATGAAGTTCTATCGAAAAAACTCAGACAGATTCGGTTCTACACAAAAAGCGAGAATTTCGGGAATCCTCAGGAGACAAAAACTCATTTATACTTTTTTACGACCATTCAGACTATCTAGAAATGTGTTTAACGTCAAAACTGACACGATTTAGTGGACACAGATATTTGTTTTGGCTTGACTGAGATGGTTTTGGTTTGGTTATTATGTTTTGTAAGGCTATGAATATCATTTTATGGCCTTTTCTGTAATGTTTATAATATAACATCTTGGGACAATTTACATAGTGTCATCTGATCCCAAACTAAGCAGAACATATACTTTTTTTTTTAAGAAAAGATAACTAGCAATGTGGAATTGAGTCCCACATTACTAGCAATCCTTTTAACCACTCTAGCTAAGCTCAAAGGCTTGTGTTAGGAGAGAGTTTACATCGGTAGTACTCGTATATTGGGTAGGATTCGAACCCGCAGCCTCACTATTGCGAGACCGATGCCTTAGCCATTAGGCTACCGCCGCTTCAACAATGGCAACCAGGCAACTGATAAACATACTTATATATTTCTACATAATAAAATAAGATTTAACACCGGTAAAATTGTCTGTATTTCAAATATGTCGTAACTTCAAATATTTTTCAAAACTGATATTACAAAGTTATTTAGTTTTATGTAAAGAAGCCACGCGTAGAAGGTTATTAGTTTATTACAAATCACCCTATATATTTTTAAATACATACATATTAAAGATAAATTACACTCAGACAGAGAATAAACCATCATGCTCATCACCCCCATGACACCCACTTTTCCTAGTCCTGGTAGTCGCCAAGGTCTGATAGGAAGAGATAGTCATAATTTGTTGATGTTTAGGCTTGTTAAAATAAGTTTAAGTTTGCCTCAGCCTGCGGCAAGGAAATCTTAGGCTTTTATATACCAGTATATCAAATGAGTTTAGCTATTTAAACGTTCTCAAATAATATTCTAATTCCAACTTATACGATCGAGCATCATCTGAGAACGGCTCTACCGATTTATGTTATTATTTTTTTATTATATTTATGACTGTTAAGACAAGGTTAAAAAAAGAAAATATGTGGAAATATTAGTAAAAAATAAAATGAACTAGTTAATCATTTTATACAGTTAAATTCATTTCAAAAATTGATTTTACGCTTTACTTACTCCGTGATATTGTCAAAATAAATTAAACAAATTCTAAAAATAGTTTATGCAAGGTTAAATGCGTCCAAAATAATAATCCCTTTTCTCATATTATTAACTTTCTTTTTATAGCGTATATAACAGTCGGGTTTTTGGTAGGAAAAAATAAACAATGACTGTGATCCTTTATATTTATAAGTAGGGATGAAATAATATTTTTTTTCATTTATTTACCCTCTCAATCACTCAAGACAAGTTGACAGTATTATTGGAAAGCGACGATGTCCCGACAATTTATCAAATAAAGTGTTTAGTTTATTACGATAATGAATTATGACAGGTTATGATAAAGAGGTTTTGCTGTTTGAAATTGATGATGTATTCGTATCTAATATAATGTTTGTTTTCATTATTTTAACTTAACTTGATAGACTTATATTTGTTTGAAGTCTAAACAATAAATTAAAATAAATTAATCAGAAATTTAAAATGCCTGACTGGTATTTTTAAGATTCTTAACTTTTTCAATAAAATATTTGACATATGTTTTACCTTATTTTAAGACACTCACTACGACAATGACCAAAAATATTTAAAATGTCGTCATAATGCCATTTTCTATACAAATTTCTACATTTCGTGTGGTCGTTTAGACGTTTTATATAAAAGAGGTTGTTTTGACTCGACAGTCACATAGAAGTTTTGATGAATCTAATAACGCTTTTAATCATCAAGTAGTTTAGGGCATACCGTGGCAAAAATAAACAGACGTACTTTACCCTCGAAAAACATTACGCTACGCAACAGTATGTTGCTACATAATAAATAATGGATATCGTTGTTAAATATAATTTTTATTGAAGCGTAGACCACAATTGAGAGCAAAACAATATTATCTAAATTGTCTACATTATTGTTGTCATTTTCAAATTCAATCAATGTAATCAGCATGTAATCCGATACATTAATTTTCAATCGGCGGATTTGGTAACCGATTTCACAAATTAATACTATCAATGAATAGTTCGATAATGTATTAGTTACGTGTTAAATTTAATATTAGAAATAACTGAATTCAATTGGGTTTTTAATGTTGTGGACCGGTTACTAAATGTCTCACGTATTTAACCGACTTCAAAAAAGGAGGTTCTGAGATGGTTCCATCTGGATTTTTCAAGGTTTGAGTGAATAGTTATAGCGATAAAATATTGATCTAGGACAATATTTTATACACTCAAGTGTATAAAATATTGATCTAGGACAATATTTTATACACTCAAGTGTATAAAATATTGTCTTAGATCAATATTTTATATTTTAGACGGAGTTTTATATGAGACTGTCTCTATGGCGCGGTGGGAGTGTATCCGACTGCTACGCAAGAGGTCGTGGGTTCGATTCCCACACGGGACACCACTTTGTGTGATCCACAAATTGTTGTTCCGAGTCTGGGTGTACTTTGTGTCCGTGACTTGTATGTTTGTAAAGTACCCCGCGGCTTGTACCCTACTGCGGTAGTCGTCTTTTATCAAAAAAAAAATAACCTTTTTCACTAATCGGTGATGTGATCGATCATTCTCTCTATTTTGAATTGAAGTTAGTTATTATTCAAAAAAGTTATTTACACAACGAATTCTTTACTTAATTAAAAACTCATAAATGTAAGAAGATATTACGTAAATGACTATGCGAAGTGTATACCACATTCATGCTTTTTTAAACAGCAACAGTTAATTGTACAGATTTGTCGAAGTTCCTTCTCACATGTTTTTGTTTGCGGGTTGAGAGACTAGACAGAAATGGTGTTACATTTTGACATCGATCAAAAAAGCGTATATTATGATATTGATCAAAAATCTATTATTTATGATTATGTGAAGCTAGAATAAGGCGGTTGTGCCATATAGGTTGTTTGTATTGTTGTAAAAGATTGTAATATTTATTTTACCTATGTCAATTTGGCTGTGTGTAAATATTTGTAAAAAATCGTAATTTGATAACACTCCTAAAACAATTTTTTAAATATTAGTTTATACAAACACAAAAAAAATGTAGCAAAGGAAACTACATTTTAACCATATCTGTTGTCTGTAAAACATCTTTCTCTTTTTTTTTTTAAGGTAACTAAGTAGGTTACTCGATAATGGAATGGTATACAAAAGTAGAATTGCCGAAAGTTTTCCAAGCCTGGGCTTTGGGGAATCATGCTGCATCACGACAACGCTTCATCACATACGTCGCTCAGAACAAAGGCGTTTCTTAGGGAATCCGGTGTTTAAACCTTGCCCCATCCACCGTGAAGTACGTTTACCGGGTTTAGCTCACTGTAATTTCTTTTTATTTCCGATAATCAATAAAAAAAAATAAAAAGTTTTTTTTTGGTAGGTATTCCGAAGAGGCCGTGGCCGCCTACAAAGTCGCAATTTTGAATCTTTCGAATCAAGACTGGCAAAAGTGTTTTAAATAGTTGGTTTAGGCGAATATAACTTTGCTTAGAGAATAAAGGAGAGTATTTCGAAAAAAAATTAAATAAATATTGATAGTATCTTGTGTGTATTTTTTGTCTTAAAACTTATTGAGTTACCTACCTAGCAATGTGGGAATGTGAGTCCTACATAACTAGCAATCCTGTTACCCCTCCAGCTAAGCACACTGTTGTATTGAGAGTGGGTTCACGTCGGTAGTATTATGAGTAGTTTCGAACCCGCGACCTCACGATTGCAAGTTCAATACTAAGTATTGCATTAATATTATTTGGAATATTCATATTAGAAGGCGCAAATACATTTCGTAATGCCCTTGATTTAATTTTATAGTATGTATATTAGGTAGTACACGTTCACAAAAATTTGGCATAATTCAGTTAAACGGTTTAGATTAATCGCCGGCCCGATTTTATATACCAAGCTTCAAATTTTTCATTCATAAAGAGTGATGAAGTGACAATCTTCAATGAAGTGATGACTAAAATCGCTTGTAAGTGTATCCAAGATGGAGTACGCTACAAGCTTTGAGTACTCTCAAATTTCCTCTGTCAAATGAATATCAATACTCCAAAATCGCTCATCGAGTTAAAAGACATTTACTGATCGATTACTCACTTTGATAACAAGTACTTATCGCTGTGAAAACGTATTTTATCGATACCTACTTTATACATTTGTTTAACAAAGGGTTGTTTATTTAAAGTGATATTTATTACCGTTAAATTTTATTATTTTACTAGCTGATCCGCGCAACTTCGTCTCCGTAATTTTTCCCCGTTTTTGCAACATTTTTATTGCTGCTTCGCTTCTATTGATCTTAGCGTGACGTTATATAGCCTTCCTTAATAAATGGACTATCGAACAGTTGAATATTTTTTCAATTCAAACCAGTTAATCCTGAGATTATCGCGTTCAAACAAACAAACTCTTGAGCTTTATAATATTAGTATAGATTATCGCTGGTACGGGTTAAAAATGTTTTTATTTGGTTTTAATGAATATAATGAAATGCATTTTATTGTATTTAAGTTTCTTACCATCATGGATTAGTCGTGAGATTGTTACTGCTGAATATAATCATGTCTCATTTCTATTGACAAACCAACAATGTCCAATGCATTGTGTCTTCTGTCGAGAAGCTTACATAATTTCTGGAGACAGCCTTTTTCACCACATTTCCATCTCCAAAAAAAAGAAACTTCGATATTCGATAGGAATGAAAATTTCACAATAATATAGCAGATTTCGTAAATTGGAACAAAGACTTATTTTAACTAAAATTCTTTAAAGTTTCGTGGAAAAAAAATCTATTAATCATTTTTTGAAAGCGGCGGTAGCCTAATGCCTAAGGCATCGGTCTCGCAATCGTGAGGTCGCGGTTTCGAATCGTACCAATAATACTACCGACGTGAACCCACTCCTAACACAAGCCTTTGAGCTTAGCTGGAGGGGTTACCATGATTATAAAATTATATATGTTACGGGTCATATTTGCGTGAAAATTTAAGGTAAATTACATTGTTTATTGCCCAACGTTTCGACCGTAATGCAATAAACAAGGTATTTTACCTTAAATTATTCACGCGATTAAGATCCGTATTATAAATATTTTATAGTATGTACAAATAGCAAATTGTTATCAACAGTTACCATGATTGCTAGTAATGTGGGACTCAATCCCACATTGCTAGTTACTTTAAAAAAATATGTAAACGAAGTAGCTGGTGATAATTTGATTTAAAACTGTCTAAACAACAAACGAAACATATTTAAAGGCATAAGCCTGTCCTTTCTAATTCAATGTCACTGTTTTTCAAAGAGACAAGCGTCCCTGTGGCCTCTTGTCAAGGACATTAGCCTCGGGGGCTATAACAAGACAAATTAGCCCCTTGCGGCCCGGAAGGCGTCCTAAAAAGGTCACCTAATTATTTTGATAGAACGTTCGTTTGGCCTATTTAAGTACTGATAAATGATGTAATGCCTTTTGGGATCAATGGGGACTGTTGCGTAATATTTCATTGTATTGATTATTATGAAACTGATCGAAATGTCTTGACTTGTTTTGTTGCTCTTTATGTAGTAATATCAAGGTTGGTTTGCCTGTTAGTCTAGTGTTTAGGGACTCTAGCTGTTAAGCCAGAGATTGTAGGTTGGATCCAGGATAAATGTTTATGTAATGAGGAAGATTGTTTAACATGTATGTAGCTCTAAGGTAGCCGTAGTAATATCTAGCTCTAAGTCATCCGTATTTTTTTTTTTTTTAATATATTTAATGACTCCCACAGTAGGGTACAAGCCCTGTGTCACGGGGGACTTTACAAACATACAAGTCACGGACACAAATACTATAAATTCTGTCTGTCTGTCTGTTATGCTTCAAGCGTAAATCGTTAAATCGATAAAGATGGAATTTGGTATTGAGATAGTTTGAGGCCCGGGAAATGACTTATGTCCGGGCGAAAGCTCTCACGATAAACACTATCCTATGATAGTATTTATCGTGAAAGCTTTAGTTGTCGATTACATTTACGCGGGAGTCACTGGCGAAATATAGTATACTAGCAGACGCCTCGCGGTTTCACCCGCGTAGTTCCCGTTCCCGTGGGAATACAGGGATAAAAAATAGCCTATGTCACCCGGAGTTAGGGTAGCTTCACAACCATGAAAGAATTTTTCAAATTCGTCCAGTAGTTTCGGAGCCTATTCAATACAAACAAACAATCAAATCTTTATAATATTAGTATAGATAAAATGAATGTGTTTAGAAATACTCGTATATGAGTATGTTAACCAATCGTCTGTTTGCGATAGTATTGATGGCCTTGTGTGAGTTGTCTATAGAGTTTTTGCTAGTTTAATAGTAGTCAAAACACATTCTACAGCTATTTAATCGCTTTTTGGAAACTCGATATGTACTGATCCGCACGTTGCAATCCACACGCGTGTATACCGAGGGCTTTGTACGACAAAAATGGGACGTATTTATTATTGACGTAGCGATCGGAATTCAAGAATCCAATGTAATATCAACGCAGTTGCAAATTCACCGTTTATTGATGCTAAAAGCTTCTGTAAAATGGACTTACTTTTCGTCGAATTAAATTGCGCGTTTCCCTTGTATTTTAATTTAAAATATGCTTATGCATTTTGTAACTATGTTATATAGCATAGTTAGGTTCAAGCTCGCACTACTTAGAGACCAGTACTTTTATTACTTCATACATAGTTTGACATTCAAAAATCACTTCGAATAAGAAACAGCCAAAAACGAAGAAAGAAAGAACTAATGTTTTGGTTTTCAACTCCTTAAAATTCATGGTCATAGAAATAAAAATGCAAAATTATTATAAAATTGTTTGCATTATAAATTCACAGAGTATCGGAGACATCGCTAATCTAATCTAATTCGATCGAAACGTCGGGTAAATGAAAAGTTCGTTTAAATATTTTATGCAAATATGACCCGATAGTATTCTAATTCACAGAGTACTTAGTTAATTGTTATTATTAGTAACGGCTACTAGCGATTAGGTTATTTTCGTTTCTAAGAGTTGTAATGTCAGGGATCGTCATGCTTACTAAAATGTCATTGCTTGTAGTGGCGGTGTGGGCCGGGTCGTCTTCCTTCCCTCCAATATGGCGAAGGGGATGATGGCTGACACATGCGTCATACTCGTGAACGGGTGCTACTTGGGGTGACTGGTCGTCCTTGTCATTATCATCTTATAGGTTTATTTTTATATTGCCTTTACCCTATTCTGTAATTTTTGTAAGTAGATGGTCCCATCCTCACCATATAAGTCTAAATCAATTAAAAACTTTACTATATCTACTTAACGTACTATGGTTAATGCTTGCGTTAGTTAATGGTGTAACGATTGCAGCACTTTACTAGTATACTATATACATACTTAATGTAAAAATTGGCATTTCAAAAAGTGGCCATGTGTTTATATTGCCAAGTTCTTTTCTCACGGTTTAATAACATTCAATGTATTTATCTTCCCCTCAAATGTTGTCTGACGATCATAAGCGTCGTATTCTGTAACCTATACTTTATACACTTAGTTATACAGTATTTTATTCACTTAGTTACAGAGAAAAGAAAAAGAAGAAAGGGACGAAACGGGGTTTCCAAATTTCAACCAAATTCGCGGGGAAAAACTAATCTAAGTAATAAATTGGTAACGATACTGGGAAAACAACATTAGTATCGAATAGGATTATATTTATTTACTTAATTCCAATGCCAAACAACAGTTTAACCGAAATGTAATCCAGAGTAATTAAAACATTTGATATCATTGAACTGTAAATTGTAATTTTTGGTTTGAACGCAAATGAGTATGCTTTTAATGTACTTATCGGGTGCTTCCGTATTCTACCCACCTTTTCTACCCACGAATATTTTATTCCGATTTTTACCCAAAACTTATTACGTTTTAAACCCACAGTTTCAAAATCAATATTTTTTTACGTATTCTACCTAAAATATGTTCCGGTATCTACCCACTTCAATTTACTAAGCTTTTGGTACAGACAGCGCAATAATTTAAACTATTTAAAAGTACAAATTTATTTACGAAATGCCTAATGATTGTTTATTCAGTTTGGCTATAGAGTATATCTTTGACGTCAGTAGGTTAGGGCAGGTAAAGCGAAAAAGGGTTTACAATATAATTTTGCTAGGCAGGTAAAGCAAAAACAATATCATTTTGCTATCTCTGTCTATCTAATTGCGTCGAAGAATGGCGAAATACGGCTAATGTCTTTTATTTTTTAATTATATGTTAGTCACCATCAAGACAGGAGTAAATATTGTGCAGATAATTTTAAGCCTTAAAATGAATCCTAAGCCAAGTACAAGTAAAGACTGTTCTACAATTAATACAGAATTTTATTTCACTTTATCAAGTAAAAATAAACCAGTTTTAGTGTGTGATGGTAGAGAATTTTACAAGAAAAGAGTCAATAAAGACAATTCAATAATATGGCGTTGTGCAAAAGCGCCTTCTTGCTATGGATTTATAAAAATATTTAACAGTTTAATTGTGAATAAAAGTGAACACAACAGTAATTGTCAACCTAACACTGCTAAACTTTTAATAAGAAAATCAATGAAAAATATAAAGAAGCGAGTAAAATCTTCCGATGGTCGCCCTATCCAGCAATTATATGATGATGAAGTATTATTGTTAAAAGAAAAAGGATTGGATTTAATAGAAGAAATTCCTTAGTTTTCGAGCGTGAAGACAGCATTTCATGATGCTCGAAATAAAAATCAAAAGGTTTCAAGATTGGTTTTTAAAAATAAAAGCGAAGTAGAAATACCAAAAACCTATAAAGACTTTTTCCTGTTTGATTATGATGATTGCAACAATAGAATAATTGCATTTGCTACACAAGAAGCAAGAGTTCGAATGTCTCAACTTTCTTTGTTTTTTGGAGATGGAACTTTTAAATGCTGTATCAATCCGTTCATGCAGTTATATGTTATTCATGGTGATATGGGCAGCACTGATACTAATACAGCTGTTACGCCACTAGTGTACTGCCTTCTGATGAACAAAAATAAATCGACATATTTAACCCTTTTTCGACTTATAAAGTCGTAAATACCCATGTGGAAACCTACAGAGTTCTTAACAGACTTTGAGTCAGCAGTCATTGAAGCTATGAACATGATATCACCCGAAACAAAGACAAGAGCTTGCTATTTCCATTTTTGTCAAGCCATTCACAAGAGAGGTAAGAAACTTGATTTGACAAAAAAAATACATCTGAAGAAACACCTGGCTTTAATGCGTACTCTAATACCAAACGAGATGATCGACGAGGCATTTCTTTATATCATGGAAGACTGTCCCACAGATGATAATGTAGTAAAATTTAATGATTATATTGTCCAAACTTATATGCAGGGTGGTAAATATCCCCCAACTTTATGGTCTGCATATAATTGTAGACACAGAACTACAAATTCGCTCGAAAGCTGGCATGCAACCTTAAACCGCTTTGTCGCAAAAAAGAAGTCGCTTATTATGCTCCAATTTCTCACAATTATATATAAAGATGCCAAGTTACAAAATGCACGCTTTACTGGACAAAGTTCATCATCAAGGCCACGTCGTAGTGATATTTTGGAGAGAGAGAAAGTAATAGAATCGGCACTGAACGATATTTCTAGTGGTAAAATAAGCATTGGTCATTGTTTGGAAAAATTAGCTTCATTTACATAGCAGTGTTTAAAATATTTTCGTTGATTTTTACGATTAAACTTTCATCAATATGACAAAAATGTGATTTGTTTTGTGATATTTTATAATTATAACGAATCTGTGATTTTTTTATAGTCTTAGTCATGTAGATAGGAAAATAACCATTAGTCATTGTTTGTAAAAAATGTCTTACAGAGCTTAAAAATTAAAAAAAATTCGTTGATTATTTTTCTTTATGAACGTAAGCTTTCATCAAAATACCTATTGACAAAAATGTGATTTATTTTGTGATATTTTATAATTGTAATGAATCTGGATTTTACTAAAGTTAAGGAACTGTAGGTAGTAGTAGTTTTAGTAGAAAATAAGCCTAACATTATTCTATTTTACACTGTGATACATAAATCTTGATTGACGATTTATAAGTAGATACAGATGTAAACATTGAGTCTTTTTGTTTTGAAATGGTTAAAATTTTAAGGTTTTTATATAGTTTGTTATTGTTTATTTACAACATAAAATATTTATAAGCGGGTGTAAAATAAAAATAATTATTTTATTTTTCTAATTCTTCATCATACACCCGGTTTTTGTAAAACTGTTCAACTATAAATAAAACTAATCAGTTATCAAATATCTTTTCACGAGTCCTGATTGGTCGATTGTAAACTTAGGACAGTCAATCAGAGCCCTTGACAAGTAATTATGACACGCGCCTTGTTGATAGCGTTTCAGAAACTATTGTTATATGAAAGTTCAACTTAAATTAATATAGTACAAATTAATATAAGTATTATATGTCATACATACTTTATGAACATTAAAAAATACTTTTTTGAAAATCATTAACATTGTTTTCTTTTGCTGGCGTTACAAAACCAATATTCTATAGCTTTATATGTATTTTACTTTTCAGTTGGGTAGAAAACGGATTTAATATTTTCTGCGGGTAGAAAACGGAATTATATTTATTAATTTTTACACGTGGGTAGAAAATATGGGTAGAATACGGAAGCACCCACATTATCAGAATCAATATAATAAATTTAACCATTATCTAAAATAAACAAAGTACTTATTGATGTATAAACTGTTCTATTATAGGTAATAAGTTCTACATTTGAGTATTTTTTGAGTCTAGTGCACTTGATTTTGACTACCTCTGTGGCACGGTGGGAGTGTATCCGACTGCTACCACAAGAGGTCGTGGGTTCGATCCCCACCCAGGATAAAACTTTGAGTGATGAGCACGATGGTTTATTCTGTGTGTGGGTGTTATTTATCTATAATTTTTTAAATAAAAAAAGTTATTTACAAATAATTAAGGCAGCACTTCTGGATGTATCCATTATTATGTAAATTTGTAAAGTTTAAGTGTATGCTTTGTTGGTTACTCTTACTTAAATAAATAAATAAATAATATGTATGTATTTACAAATATATAAGTATGTTTATCAGTTGTCTTAGTTTGGGATCGGATAACGTTGGGTGAGTTTTCTCAAGATATTATTATTTTGATTCACGCAGCTAATTCACCTAGGAGAATTAACTGCTGTTAATTCTCCTTGGTGAATTAGCTGCTAATATGGCAGACTTAATTTTCCCGGTTAAAAAAAGCATGTCACTATTAATGACTAGATGTTTTGGATCGGAATGTACTTACACTAATATATAACACTTGTAACTTGTACCACATCTGCAAATAAGTTATTTATTATTATATCATTAGGAGGTAAGTAGATACCTAAAAATACATAAGATTTATTTTACGCTTGTTATAATTTTGTTTCAAATCTGACCGGACCAAAATAGAATGGAATGTTAAATATTCCATGTTGATTATTCCCATCTCGGCATGCCATGGAGCCATGCCATGCAGTTATGATAAAATTTAAGGGTTGGTCTGTACATTATGTTATTACAAATATCATATTTCTTGTCTGGGTGTATTCCATGGCAGTATTTTGTTTTTGTGTAAAAACTTACAAGCCCTATTGGCTTGTAAATAAGAAATAAATAAAAAGATAGATTCTTGTCTTGTGTTTTGTGGAGAATTGAAAAATACCTATAGTTATTTAAAGGTAATCTAATTTTAACAAATCTAGGTATCCATATCCATATAAACTTTTCGTTAGTAAAACACCGTTTATTTGGAACGTTTATTGTATTTTTTTTTATATATATGACTACTCCCGTAGTATGGTACAAGCCCTGTGTCGCGGGGAACTTTACAAACATACAAGTCACGGACACAAATGAAATGCCGTTTTTTGTGGTGGGTGTACACCCAGACTCGGAACAATTATGGATCACACAAAGTGGTGTCCCGTGTGGGAATCGAACCCACAACCTTTAGCGTAGCAGTCTGATACACTTCCACCGCGCCACAGAGGCAGTGGGAGTGTATTTTTCATAAAAAAAGAAAACTCCAAGTCATATTAGGTACCATTATGACTTGAAGTTGTATTTTTATTTAATTAACAAACAAGCAACTGAAATATTCTTGCGCCCAAAAAACGGCATTTCATTTTGTTCTAATTTTGAAGTACCCAGTGTCACTCTGCCAACTGAGGTGAATTTAACGATATTCCAAAACCCATCAAGCCATTTAGAAAATAAACATACATACATACAAACAGACACTCGAAAAACATAACCCTCCTTCTTTCGCAGTCGGATAAAAAAACTAATAGAACTGAACTTAAGACTAGGGACTCGAATTGATGATTGCAATACTTTTGCCATAAACTAGGGACTCGAATTGATGATTGCAATACTTTTGCCATAAACGTGAACAGCAGGTTTATCGTCAAGGTTTTTCATTTCTCGAAGGTTGTGGTTACAGAACAACTGGCACCGATTTCTATTTTGAAATCAAACTTTCTTAACTCAGAACTTCATACAAAGTTCTTAATTAATTCTTGATTTTCTATAAATAAACAAAGTTCTACAAACAAGTCATCGTTCAAACATGTCGATAACTTTCTTCTTGTACAATCACCAAACATTTATGTTCTTAATTAAGTTTAACCATTTTTTCCGAAACTCACATCATTGATATCGTCTAGGTTCAGAATGTCCATTTCTCAGAATGTCTAACGGTTTCAAAATGTCCAATTCCTGAAACGTCCAATTATCAGAATGTCCATTTCCCACAATATCCAATTACCATAATGTCCAAAATTTAAAGATATGTTAATCATCAACAAGAAACCCTCATTAATTACTTAAATAAGTATACCAAAAAGTGAACATAATTAATTCATAAAGAATTGTTAGTTTATTTGTAAATTGTATTCGTTAATTTAAAAATTCTCATCATGTTGTATTCACCCACCGGGTAGCGAGACTAAGCTTGTTTAAAAACTTAGACGTTGTGGTAATTGGACATTTCGGGAATGGTCATTCTGGTAATTGGACATTTTTAAACCGTTGGACATTATTAGAACTGGACATTCTGAACCGAAACGATTTATGTCACTCAAAAAGCTGCCACATTGAAATGGGATTGGGCCAAATCCATCATCAACTGGAACAGATAAAATGGGAAGCGAAAACACGGTAGACTTGATTGCAGATGGAGAAACAAGAGAGATTCCTTTAAGAAAGATTTACCTTGCGTAATAGACAGAGAAAAGTAGAGAGAGAGAATAGGAAGGCCTTTCCGTTATTTTTTTTTCGGCATATTGGTTATTTATTCGGTGTATTTGATTAAACGTATCGTGACCTGGTCTCTATGAGAATAAATACACATCGATGTATATTATGTCAGTCAAGGAGCGCCCGTTAGCAAAGCCTACGCGTCTGCTTTATTAGGCAACAATGGGCTGATCAAAATATGCCAAAGTGGGAACCACTTAAAAATGTCTAGACTGGCTGATTCATCAATCTTCTTTCAGATCACTTATATATTGGAGCTGAATAATAAAGCTGAAAATAATGGATGAACTTATAAACGCTTTAAAATAAGATGTGCGTAATTAATCGTGTATCTAAATAAACACAGTATACTTTTGTAATTGGTTAAATAAACCCTTCAATAGATTTTTTTAATATATCAAATATGTCTACAGTTTCCACTTCAGTATGTACGTCAGTCGTACTTTGTACTTCAAGAGGATTTTCTTTTAAAACCGTCCTATACCAAACTAATATCAGGCATGATCAAAGCTGAAAGCAAGCCCATATATTATAAAAAAATAACAATATATAAATGTGAAAGTAACTCAGTCTGTCTGTGTATCTATTACTCTTAAACCTCTGAACCAATTTGTATGAAACTAGCTGACCCGCGCAACTTTGTATGGGTCAATTTTTCCCGTTTTTGCAACATTTCGCATTGCTGCTCCGCTCCTATTGGTCGTAGCGTAATGTTTTATAGCCTATACTTTTCCTCGATAAATGGGCTACTCTACCGAAATTTTTAAAGATTTTTTCAATTCGGACCAGTAGTTCCTGAAATAATTTAGCTTTATAATAAAGGGTCTTTCAAATAGAGCGGGTCGATATTAATAATCTGTGGCGGCCATTTTGATTTGGCGGCATCTGTCAAATCTGTTTTTTCTTATTCAGTCACTGATGCCAAATCACCATGGCAAGTTACACGGTTGAGCAGCATGTGCAAATGATAAAACTTTATTATCAAAATGAGTGTTCGTTAGTGAAAACGTTGCGCGCATTGCGCCCATTTTACGGCAGACGCGGTGGCCCTTCAAAGTCTACTCTCCAACGATTGGTGACTAAATTCGAGACGACCGGTTCGGTAAACAACCAACCAACAACTTTACGTCAAAGGAACGCCAGATCGGCCGAGAACATCGCCGCTGTACGTGAGAGTGTTCAGGAGACTCCGAAGCAGTAGATTTCTCGCCGTGCACAAGAACTCGGCCTTTCGCAGACTTCAACTTGGAGAATTTTGCGTCGGGACTTGGGTCTGCATCCATACAAGATCCAACTGACCCAGGAGCTCAAAGTTAATGACCATAGACAACGCCGTGTGTTCGCTGAATGGGCGTCGGAACGCTTGGAAGAGGACCCCGATTTTGCCAAAAAATAATCTTTAGCGACGAGGCACATTTTTGGATGAATGGTTTTGTTAATAAGCAAAATTGCCGTATATGAGATGACCACAACCCACATGAGGTTCACCAGATAGCAATGCATCCAACATAACGCAGGCCATCGCTCAGATTCAGCCGGATCTATGCAGCAGAATCATTAAAAATTGGACCTCTCGGATTTGTGCCACCATGCGAAGCCGCGGCGGATATTTGAACGATGTCATATTTCATGCATAATGGCATAAACGGGCCTTTCAAATAAAAAATAAATTTCGTTAATATCTCACACACATCTAGTTTTATTCAATTTTAACATCGACCCGTCTTTGTTGAAAGACCCTTTATTACTAGCTGTCCCGCGCAACCTCGTCTGCGTAAATTTTCCCCGTTTTAACAACATTTTTCATTGTTGGTCAGCTCAGGTCGTGGCGTAATGTTATATAACCTATAGCCTTCCTCGATAAAAAGGCTATTCAACAGTGAAACAATTTTGTTAATTCGGACAGTTCCTGAGATTACCGCGTTCAAACAAACAAACAAATTCTTCAGCTTTATAATATTATTAGTACAGACTTGGTATCGAAATAATTTGAATCCTAGGAAAGGACATAGGATATTTTTATCGCTATAACTGACACCCACGCGTGCAAAGCCGCGGGCTAAAGCTACTACCTAATATGAACCAAATAATCTCAGAATAGCATCAGATGGCATAGCTAAGGACATGGCCTCATTCTCATATTGACCCAAAACCTGAAGACAACAAGGATATTTATCAAATCATCCCCATGTTTACGATTCCTCACTAGTTTTCCTTAGAACGGTTTCAGACCAGCGTTTTATACGCGGGTCTAAACTTGTTTTTGGAAGCGCGTATAGCTGTGCGTTTTGCCAAACGCGACTTGTAAGAGCGTTGACGCGTTTTTGAGCTCGTATAAGCGTGTCGATACTGACTCACCACTACCGATTCGAGAGAACACGCCGAAATATTCCCGTGTACGCGATTCCAGTTTTTTGAAACGGGAAATGTTGCGTGCGAATAAACGCGTATGCCGAAAAATACGCAAGTCTGAAACCGTCCGTAGTCCTGATTATAATTCACATATGCAAGAAAAATCTTTGGTCGAGATTAGTTTTGTTGTTATAGTTGATGCAAAGATTTAAGGCGAATGATAAAAATGGAAGTATAGTTTCAATTCTGTATGATTTAGTCTGCTGATAAGCTGATGGCACAGTTTGATTATTTCTATCAAAACTTTAGTTTAGTTTACTTTCTTTTCTTTTCTTCTTTGACGATGTGTTAATATATAGTAAAATGTTATCATTTTATGTTGATTTTTTACGGTTCCTTACGAATAAAGAGTAAATTAACAACCTTCAAAAAAGTATGTTATCAATACGTATATCTATACAAATATTATAAAGCTGAAGAGTTTGTTTGTATGAACGCAAAAATCTCAGAAACTTGTCGTTCGAATTAAACAAATACTCCAATGTTATATAGCCTATTTATCGAGGAATATAAATAATAATAAATACCGCTACGATTAATAGGAGCAGAGCAGCAATGAAAATTTACCCATACGAAGTTGCGCGGGTCAGCTAGTATGTCATATTATTAGAAGTGTGTGATTTTCACATATGATTATCTATTCTAAACAAAACTCTATAAAACAATGTTTGTATGTTTGTCGAATGATTTCTCCGAAAGTAGAAATTGCATTGTGACAATTCCTTTTTTAGGTATTAGTTTCAAGTTAGTGAAAAATGTAAGTTTTATCATTATCGATTAAGTAGTTTAGAAGATGTGCACGAAAACGTGTAATTTGACGTTTTGGCTTCCATTTTTAAGAAAATTTCACAGGAATAACATCTCATAACCTTAAATAGTACATAGGTATAAGAAATATTTATTAGTTACGTAACAACTTATGGACTTTGTAACCGAAATCAATATTGATGAATCTCAAAAGGTTCTCTGCTCCGTGTGGAAACCGAACCCACAACCTCTTTTTAGCCGTCGTACTTAGTACGTAGAATACAAGCCGGGTCACCAAAGAGGAATAGCTTCGCTGTTCATAAGGGTATCTGACAAAACCCTTTTGAAAGGTTACAAACAATGTTAGTCAACGCATTCACCCTTATTGCACGTGGTACTTGGTGCGCAAATCTAATTTTTGATTGGAAGTTCTTTTGACGTGGTAACGTCTTATAAATCGGTGCACGCATGAAAAAGTGTCACGTATCAACGGTAACGTTATTGATTGGTTGCTAAACAGTCACGTTATTGATTGGTTGCTAAGCAGTCACGTTATTGATTGATTGCTAAGCAACAGCGAATGGCCATTGCAGCAACATGCGATAAAATTGAAACTAATGTTATAGACTGTTGCAAAGCAATGCAAATGGCGATATGTGATCAATGTTTTCCGACGTTATCACGTATTGTCGTAAACCGACTTTACAGACAACCATTTTTTTATTAATTTTGGTAAATTTTCGCGATTTGTACACTTTAGAAGTCTACCCGTAACTACAGCCATTGCAATACGGTTCAAACGTCGGGTAATTAAATTATTAATAATAAATAATTCACATTATTTATACATATTTTTATTAGTAGTATTTGTCCTACTTTGCTTTAATACTATACATCAAATGACCAACAGTCCAATTAGATTGGTACAGAAAATCGTGATTTCATTTATTGCTTTTTCTAATACTTGATGAGTCATTTCATGGCCTATAGGAAACTTGGATGAAATCTCATAAAATAACCTGAGGAACTTAGTTACTACTAATAACAAAACTAAGAATAAAAACCTTGAAAAATTAATGTGTGTCATAAACAATGTTATTAATATAACAAACTTTAGATATAGACTTATGAAAACATGGTCTACATAAATTGATAGTTATACTAGCTGACCCGCGCAACTTCGTCTGCGTAAATTTTCCCTTTTTTTTACAACATTTTTCATTGCTGCTCCGCTCTTATTGGTCGTAGCGTGATGTTATAACCTATAGCCTTCCTCGATAAATGGGCTATCCAACAATAAAATATTTTTTCAATGCGGCCCAGTAGTTCCTGAGATTATCGCGTTCAAACAAACAAACAAACTCTTAGGGGGATGAAAAATAGATGTTGTCCGATTCTCAGACCTACCCAATATGCACACAAAATTTCATCAAAATCGGTCAAGCCGATTCGGAGGAGTATGGCAACGAAAACTGTGACACGAGAATTTTATATATTAGAAGATAGAGCATGTTTTTATAAAAAATACTTTACCATTTTTATAAAAGCATTGAATAGTATTTTATGAAGTAATATTTTTGTCTTCGTACAACCAATTTATGTGTGGTAAGTCAGCTTACTGTAATGCTGACTTCAAAGCCAATATAATGAATCTAGAAATATTACTTTAATAAAACTTTCGCTAGCCAATTTTAAGTACTTGCGATTCCACTAGGTTTGGCAAATTTAAAATTTAAATTACTGAAATGGGTAAATTTAATTGAATGAAGGCTTTAATCAAAATTAAATTTCAATCATTTTGTAATTTACACTTATTGAAACTTTAAATTTGAAACGAATAAATGAATACGAGCAACAGCAGATTTACATTATCAACATTTGCAGCCTCTTTTTAATCTATAAGCTCTCTTTTGTCCCTCGCAATCTACTCTAGCTGTTATAATATTATTATAATATCGTGGGACACCCCGCACAACGCCATCAGACCCAAAACTAAGTAGAGCTTATACTATGGAAACCAGACAACTGATAAACATACCTACTTATATACTTCTAAACACACCCAGACACAGAATAAACCATCGTGCTCATCACACAAAACTTAATCTTGGGTGGGGATCGAACCCGCGACCCCCGGCTTAGCAGTCAGGGTTACTAACCACTAGACCAGCACGCCAGTCTAGGTCGATGAAAATAATAAAATAAAAAAATATTAAAGGCCCTTCAGTTTGATAACGACTAGGTACTTCACGTCTACTCGACTGTTCACTTGAAGAAGTAATGAAAGAGAAAAATAAATATTTGAAGCGATGTTCTCAAAATATAAAATTCTGAAAAATAAAATTCAGAGTATATATATGAGCAAATTTGTTATGAACATTATATTAATATAATAATAATAGTATCTTGGGACAACGCACACAACGCTATCTGATCCCAAACAAAACAGAGCTTGTACTATGGAAACCAGACAACTGATAAACATACTTAAATATTTCTAAATACATACATGTCTATATACATTATAGACAAATCACACCCAGACACAGAATTAACCATCATACTCATCACACAAAGTTTTATCCTGGGTGGGAATCGAGCCCACGACCTCTTGCGTAGCAGTCGGATACACTCCCACCGCGCCACAGAGGCAGTCAATAATATTACTAAATTCTTAGGATTTTAAACATGTTTTTTTTTAAAAAGACGACTCCCGCAGTAGGGTACAACCCCTGTGTCACGAGGGACTTTACAAACATACAAGTCACGGACACAAAGTACACCCAGACCCGGAACAACAATTTGTGGATCACACGAAGTGGTGTTCCGTGTGGCAATCGAACCCACGACCTCTTGCGTAGCAGTCTGATACACTCCCACCGCGCCACAGAGGCAGTTTTATAATATTAATATAATAGCTGTGAAGACTACTAAGAATCTTTAACGTTGCTGATAAGTTAATCCTAGTCTAAATACGTAAATCATAAATCATTTATTCTTTGCAAATATGGGTGTTAGTAATAACATAGATGTTTCTTTATAATAGTCATAGATCTCCATATTCTACCGTCACATGGGCATGCAAATTTTATTCAATTGAAGACACATAGTATTAATTTTATTACATTATGAAATCTTATTTATGTATTTTAATGTCAAGTTTTACAGTTGGAATTAGAGTGATGAAATAAATTATAAATGTCAGTTTAGTCATATCACGTAGAGCGAATATTTAAAATAACATCCACTTCAAACAAGTTTATGGTTTAACACATCTTCATGAAAACGTTATTCAGTAAAATAGTACAAATTGTTTACTTAACCTGGTATTAATCTTTCTCCTTTCAGACATAATGATACGGTTATATAACCTGTCGGATACAGGTATTCAAACAAACTAATTGACTTACAAAAATGTGAGCAGCAACATAATTTCAAAGCAATTTATGTTTACTACCTACTGGGTAATCTTCCTTTAATATTTGCTCTTAATAAAATATATCTCAACGTCCAAAATTTATGATCCAATAAACCTGTTAGTCGTCACATAACCAATTTAATCTGCCTGGCCTTTGATAGCGCTACGATTCGTAATAAAAACAGATTAATGTTTGGCGAAAAAACTCTAGCGTTTTCCTTTAGAAAGGTATTGTTCGTTGAAGTCATCTCCAGGGAACGATTTGGTGCGAAACGCAATAGAAATTTACATAAAAGATTTAGATAGAAAGACGAAGTAATTTTCGTTGGTTTTTCCTTATGGAGTGAGTTGGATTCCGATGGGAACAACGTTAATGTTGACACCAGTACAACCTTGCGGCGGTTTTAGCAATACGCTATGTTACTTAAGTACCTATAAGTTAAAAAACTTTTACTTGCTTCTTTGACTATAATACTTATATCTCTTCTTCTACAAAGGATTAAACGGCTCCTCTTAAATTCACTCTATCGATGAATCGAATTCACATATATAGGTACACACTCCTCACCTTTAATTAAAATATTTTACATTTTATTTTTAAGAAAGTCAGCTCTCGCGTAGCCCTGTGTTCCGGGGAATTTACCAACATATTAATTACGAATTAAAGGTACATTTAGACCAACTTTAAAGGTGGTAGGTCTAAGCCATAGGTCGTCTTAGTTGGTACTACCAAAGTGCCAGTAATTCTTCCGTAAAATATAGATTTTAACACATCGCAGTGTTTCGGTTGAAAGGCACTGTGGCAAGAGAAGTAACTGGGCAAATGAGACTTACGAACTAATTTCTCTAACGAATGCTCTTCAGTGTGATGACCTTCAGATCATTACCCAGCAAGGATTTGCTTGGTATTGATGCTGTTACTATCATGCTCGTGCTCGTCTCCTGCTCGTCTCATCATTTGTGGGTCATACAAAGTGGTGTCATGTGTGATCGCACTCATATTCATTTGAACAAAGTCCCCGAGCGATATTATATTTAACTTTCGATATGAATTCGTATATTAGATTTCTGCTCAGTTGAGAGAATTACCTACCAACAATCCAAGATAATATATTATTATACTACACATTACGAAACGAAACTATTCAGATATTTCCACTATTGTCAGTAACTGATTACCAACTTATTTAGTTCTTAATCAGGTAGGCTTTCATCATAATGATTGACATTCGATTAATATCATCAAAAGGTAGTTTTCCAATAATCTTTATTTGCCAATATTGCCTTCATAACTCAGTAACAAATAATATTCCTTTCATTACGTTTATTATAAGGGTATTGCGTACAAATTCCAACCCGATTTCGTACTAACCTTGGATTAATATTACGTGGAAGTAACTATTACAAAGGAATAAGTATGTGTATAATATGATCATATGATATGATGAACTTTAATATGATCATTTTCAATTCCAACTTAATGTTGTCTGAAATAGTCCTTAAACATACATCTGCGATATTAACATTAATCGCTTTAATTACTAGATAACCAAAATTCGGAATTTCGTCAAACACCTGATGTCTTACAATTAGTATCGTAGTAGGTACGCTTTACAAACTTGCAAGATGAAACAATATCGCAATGAAATCACATCATGTTGAACTTTTACGAGTTAATACAATTGCCACAGCTCATAGAGGGGTTACTGTAGTAAGTAACAGCAGAAAATCTGAAGTCCAGAAAATATTTAAAAAAAAAACATAAAACAAATTCTTTCTAAAATGTATGTCAAGCTATTCCGATGATGTGGGCTTCCATTGGTTACAGTACCTGCTTATTGTCACAGCACAACAGCTTGTATACTTTAATTAGACTTATGTTCCAAGATCCCAGGCCTGCCAAACTTATTTTATTTTCTGGCAGATAAAATGTGGGCTTCGGGTAGGGTATATATGTACATTTAATGCTAGCATACCAGCTAAGTTGTATAGACGGCCAATTTTCAGGTACCAAGTGAGAAAGAAAAGAAAAAATCGGCCTAAGTTATCTTATTTTCTGACAGTTGATTTTCATATATATGTCGAAAAATACTATTAAAAACATTATTTAGTATTGCCAGACACTTCCTGCCGGCCATAACTTCCGCCAGACACATTAAAGTGGCCAAAAAAGGTGACAACTTATCTTATTATCAGATGCTTGATTCTAATATATGTTATTTAGGGAATTATATTGAACATATATTTGCTTAGCCAGACAAATTGTATAGGCCAAACATTCTCCCAGCCACCACATAGATTCCATTATATGGTGTAAAATATTGACACTGTCACTAAGCTGAATAGCTAAATGTGACAGGGACATCATGGAGTTGAGCGACACAAAAAAATTAGTGGTGTTTGAGTATATAGTTTTAATTTGTGACATTTATTCTTTACTAGCTGTGCCCGCGACTTCGTTCGCGTGGAAGTCAGGTTTATATTAAGGTAGTTTATATTACAATTCAACTTCTGTGTAAAACATATTCGACTGCCTCTGTGGCGCGGTGGGAGTGTGTCCGACTGCTACGCAAGAGGTCGTGGGTTTGATTCCCACACGGGACACCACTTTGTGTGATCCACAAATTGTTGTCCCGAGTCTGGGTGTACTTTGTGTCTGTGACTTGTATGTTTGTAAAGTTCCCCGCGACACAGGGCTTGTACCCTAGTGCGGGAGTCGTCTTTAAAAAAAAAAAAAAAAAAACATATTGTAAACATGCTCCACAATGCTCTGTGGCATCTATGGATATTTGGGCCTAGCTTTAATCAGGGCCCAACATATGGCAGGGTAAGCCAAGCAAATGCCCAGTGAAGCAAAATGAAGGGCGACAAAGTTTATGGCGCCAGACGGTTAGAAGACAAATTATTAAAATTCCCACGACCACACCTCGACAAAAAAGTGATTTGCATCACATCAAATACTATTAATAATGAAAAATTCCCCCACCACGCGAGTACTGAGGCGGTTTCGAGTTAAATGAAGCTCGAAACCAATTACTCGTGCGAAATTTTGAGTTAAGGAGCTTCGATTCTGACTCCGATAGGTCGAAAATTCCGATTGATTTTAAACCTCCGACTCCAACTTCGGCTCCGACACTTTTAAATCGGACCTTTTAATCGGAGGTACCTAGCCGCTCCTTCAAGATAATTTATACATAGGTAATTAAGGTATGATGGAAAAAACTCTCACAGATTCCCTATGATCGCAGGTTATGTCCTGCCCGAGCGATCTTTTCCGAGTCTAAAGTACACCTACTTTGTGTCCGTGTTTGTACCGCGGGAATGCAATGTTTTAACATTGCGTTCCCGCGGTACTGTGATGCGTGTTTAAACAAACAAACAACATTCAAACGTTTCTAAAAGATATACTCAGATATCTTTTTTGTGTTTAAATACTATTTCTAAACTTATTTCAATATTTTTTTTCACTCACTTTAGAAGATTAAAATATAATTTTATTATGTCTACATTGGTGAATTTAAAAATAGGTGTGTCAACCTGTCGCAAATTAAGATCATCATATATTCATATCCCTCTACGTAAGAATTTCAGTTTTTTTTATTAATCAATTTTCCTGATTCTTTTTAATTTGTATTTAAACGCCATCTATTTTCAAAACTGGATAAGTTTATTTTTATACTTGATGATTTATTAACATTTGTAGGTAAGCAATTTTGGCACTCAGAAGAAATCGAATCACAGATGGCGCCACGTGTTTTATTTTGATGTAACGCGGACTTAATCTTTCATTTTTTTTAAGCAATTAACATTTATAAATTCTAGAAAATATCAAGTAATTACTGTTTATTTGTAATGTAGTATTGTTTTTCATTTCTACATTTATAACATAATCACTATTCATGCAAAACAATGATAAAGGTGCCTATTGGAAGTGATTATTAATATGAAAATTTGTTAAACAAAGTAAACATGTTAAAGTCGAAAATAAAAGCTTGTATAAATAAGTATACATTTAGAAAAATACTTAAAAAAAAGAATAAAAATAATTTTAACACAACACAAAAAGAGACTCGCAATTAGGGAGGCGATCCTCCGACCTCGCTCGTTTAATACCGCTACTTGTGCCAATAGACCACCTCAGCTGATGCAAACACGGTTAAAATAGCTGATCTTAAGAAAATTGAAAATGTTGTGTTTAGCTCCTAATAGTTTTAGCGTGAAGTTATTGTTTCCATGGGTTACAATTGTAAATAATGTCTTATTGTGGAAAAAATTGTGAAAAACCATAATGGTTCGACAAAACATACGTTGCTGCTCACTCCCCATAGACGATAGCATAATGATTTATAGTGCAAGTAATGACCTATAGTATTTACAATAAAACTGCAAATTTTCATGAAGATCCGTCAAGTAGTTATTGTTTTATAACGATAAATAGCTACAGACATTATCCGTCATTGCTAAGCTCCTATGGGAAATAGCGTGATAAATTATAGCCTATATGTTAATCCAGACTTATTAGAATACACATACAAAATTTCAACCGAATCTGTCCAATAGTTATTGCGTGATGCGTGTTCAAACAAACAGACAGACAGACAGACATTTCTAAAAATGTAGGAATGTGTTTAGATACTCTTTTCGAACATTTCCCAATATTTTTTGTCACTATGTTCGGCCATGTACAGACACGTGAAATTTACAATTTTATTATATGTATAGATATAGATAGATAGCATGATTCAGTATTCACGCGCGATGGCTTATTATTAGCGTATTTCATGTATAACTTTGGTGTTTCTATACCGATTTCTATTAGTATTTTTTATGGAATAGTTAATTATGTTAACTTTTTTAATTAGGATTGACTGAGAGTGTTATAAACGTAAGAGTAGACAAATATAATCAGAAAGCTTCGAACTACTAAGCTATCGGGAGTTACACGTGATATTGTGAGTCAACCATAAAAGATAGACATAATCTGTCGTGGGATATTTTTTATATAATTTTAAGGAGAACATTTCCGTCATACATGATTTCTGTGTAGCTTTAACCATTACGGTTGCACACGCGACGAAAGCTTAAAAAATGGAGTAACTTCTCCCGTTTTCCTTCACTGCTCTGCTCCTATTGATTGTAGCGTGATGAAAAGTATACTATAACCTACTCAGGAGTATGAAAAATAATTGTACCAAGTTTCGTTAAAATCCGTCGAGTAGTTTTTATTTCTATAACGGTTATACAGACAGACAGACAGACAGACAAAAATTTTACTGATTGCATTTTTGGCATCAGTATCGATCCCTTATCACCCCCTGATAGTTATTTTGGAAATATATTTCATGTACAGAATTGACCTCTCTACAGATTTATTATAAGTATAGAAGATAGACGACGGGCCATAATCCACTACACGGGCTCATAATAGTTTAGTGAAAAATGTGCGGTTCCATTCACGTGAAGCTGGGTGGAGTGGAGCGGAGTGAACCGTCAATTGACCAATTAAAGTGCTCGAAATCGTACGCAGATTATTTCGAGCACTATCATTGGCCAATTCACAGTTCTTTCCACATCAGGTGAAACGGCTTGTTTGACATTTACAAAACATAGAGTAAACTATTTATAAAAATCCATCCTCTATTTTTGTAATAAATAGTCCTCGACTAAGCAGATATAAGATGCGGTGTGTCTTGTAAGAGTCCCATTACTCTTTAGATTAAAGCTCTCCAGGGGCTTCTCACCCGGGTTCCCATATAAGCCTCCTTAACGCTTCAGTATGTGCCTTCTGTAAGACTACATAATGCTTTTACAGGTATTCACAATACCTACAGTGTAATCCAGGTAATTTTTTACCTTTTCCCCTTAAATTCATTCTTTCTAAGACTGATAATTCAAGACAACAACATCATATTCATAACAGTTTGTAACAAAAAAACTAATAACAAACTCAATAAGAAATACCAAACCATCACAAACTCATCTAAACTTTGATATCACGACTTTGTTATCATGTCTTTTTATCCGCAGAAACTTTACTTCCCAATCCAAAGCTTAGCATAATCTCGAAAAATCAAAATTCATTGCCCACCGCATGGAAACACCGCGACAAACTACCTAATTCGAAGTTACAAACATTGGAGCTGCGGCATGTTGAGCTCCAAATTTGAATTTCAATAGCCTACAGAACCCCTGGACTAACAAAGGACGTCCCGAAAGGCAATCGATGGACCAAAACGCCAATCTATAGATATTCTTATATCGGGAACGCGAGCTATTGTTCTTGTTGTGATAATAAGGCCATCGTTTCTGCCTAGTCATTATTGATCGCAGGAATTCTTCCAGTCATACTTCTAATGCTTAGGGCGATTTCGGCGATTAGTTTTTGGGTATAGGTGCGAGTGTGGATGATTGTTCGAAGATAACCTTCATTAAATATAAAATAATGGAAATCAGAAAGATAAGGATATGACGAATTTGCATAAAAAAATGATATATTACTTTAGATGCCTACAGATTTGTGTAGGCAGTGGGGAATTAGGATTTTGACATGAGTCAACCGGCTTACAAAAAGTACCACCCCATCTGTGGGTGTCGTTAGGGTGACTAAGAGATGTCACATCAGAGGACGGGCAGCAGCGTCCTCTGCGTACTTTAAAGCCTTACTGTGATCGCCAACCCGCTCACCAAGCGTGGCGATTATGGCAATTAGCCCCAGGATTTATAATTAGTAGGTTCTACTGGGGAGTCCTGTGCCCATCATCATCATCATCATATAGGATGATCGCAGTCCACTGCTGGATATAGGCCTCTCCAATTGCACGCCACTTTGTTCTATCCCGTGCCCAACAGTGTTATAAATACAGTGGCATAAATACACACAGTTTTGTTTTTCTTATTTACTATATTCTATTGTAAAGATCTATAAATTGGCTAAATGTTACGTAAAAAATGGTATATACCTATTGTAATGCTTTTGGTCTTCTATAATTATAAAAAAAAATTAGACATATATTTGTTGATAAACTTTCGCAATTTGTACGCAATATGAAATAAGGTAATTTACTTTAAATTATTCACGCGATTAAGACCCGTGTTAAATATATTTTCATAATGTAGACATATCTATTGACTGATAAAACTATAAGGGTAATTAATCGGCTTTCTATTTTTATTCTATTTCTTTTATAAATCTCCAATTATATAAAATATACAGCACAAAGAAGACAGTATAATTACATTGATTTTATTTTACTTTTGTGTAAAATAGGTGCAAATCTAGAAGGTCGCTGATATATTATATATCCCAAAATGCTGAAGTCTGGATCTTATTACGCCTATATCGATCAACTCGGTTTTCTCCTTTAGTATTTATCAAACATTCTAGTTCTAACATACTCGGGTTTGGTTTCAATTTGAATATATTTTAAGAATTCCCTTTTTGTGTACGTAAGTGCTCGAAAATTTATTCGTTGGGTATCTATATCAGAAGGAAATCAAGGATTTATACGAAATCGTACCCAGTAGATCTTACCTAGACCAAAATAAGTAATTATAGTAATCGCTAGAGAGAGAGAAAAAAAAACAGACACAATATGCACCCAAACATGTTACAAAACATCCTAAATTTCAAGTTCAAACATAGGCAAACTTGTCCTAGGATCTCCAGATGGTAAATGATTGATATTACTGCCCATCAACATTTGCCATACCAGAAGCATAGCAAGAAGCCCAATCTGATTCAATCAAAAGGAAGTTTCGATAAAAAAAGAGGTGGTGTATTATACAGAGCCAGAAGAAAGAGAGAAATTTTCTATGTTATACTTTTTACGCTTAGCAAAAATGGTTGTCTGTAAAGTCGGTTTACGGACAATAATCTTACGTAATAACGTCATACGAAAACATTGATGATACATCGCCATACACATTGCTTGGCAACCAATCAATAATGTTAGTTACAATTGTATAGCGTGTAGTGTCGCTGCAATCGCCATTCGGCTAAGCAATCAATCAATAACGTGACTTTTTTTAGACACTATTTCGTGAGTACAGCCGGTTATCGATTTATAAGACTTTAACGTTAACAAGTCTAAAAATAATAAGAATTGTACTCGTAAACTTAAGCAATTTAAGAATACGAATTTAGCGAAAGAGGGTAATCCTACATCCAAAACATAAAAAGTAAGAAAAAAAATAATGAAATATGTTTTTTTGTTCGTAATGATTTACTTAAGTAACATTTTATAGAGGAGGTCTAAAACATTGCTACTTTATAAATTTCTAGATTTTGTGATAAAACTCTTCTTAAACGGGTCCGATTCGCATTTGACCGGTTTTTTCAGGTTGTGTCCAATGACAACTCAGTGCTTTTCCAAAAATCAGTGTGACACAATTTATTTTCATATAAATATTATTAATAATAATAATCATTTATTCTTAGACAGTTGATTCATAATGTTAGTAATTACATAATACTTTTTTAACTATTGTTGGTAAACACGCACAATATTAAGTTAAATTACAAAAAATATTTTTTTAAAAACATAGACAGGTACGTAGTTTCACCAATCGGCCTAGCATCTGACAGTCTTACCTGTCATTCAATGCCCTCAACATGCTGTGGGAGCTGCCGCTTGTTCTGTGCTGGAGAGAAGCGCATTGATTAAAAATCAATGCGTAAAAACCTTCCACTCTGGCGTCAGAAAACATTCCCGATGCGCGACAGAACCGCGGCAGTCCCACGAGCATTCTAAAGGCATTGGTATACTGTACAGTCAACGACAAAAGTACATGATCAAAAACAGAATGTCAAAATTATTGACTGATATTTGTAGCAAATCTAGTTAATACCACAATGTTTAATAAGTAAGTAATTGAATAAGTACCGATGAATTGTCTGATTATAATATCGCCAAAACTTGATGATCAAAAATGTTTTAAACCAAGTAATAGAATTGAAAATCATAACTTAATTAAATCCTGCCATTAGCATTCTTGGACTAAATCTTTCATCTTGGCATTATTTGGCGAATTAAAACAAACATTCAAAACTAAATAATAGTCTTAAAAATCATAATTTTATAAAACCTGTATTTTAGCATTCTTTGGTGTATTGCAACGGGCATTCAAAAGTAAATAAAAGTCTTGAAAATTACAATTTTATCAAATCCTATACTTTGACATTCCTTGGCAAGTTGCATCTGATATTCAAAAGTAAATGATAGTCGTAACAATCATAATTTCATGAAAACCTGTATTTTTGCATTCTTTGGCGAGTTACAACTGATATTCAAAAGTAAACGATAGTCTTGAAAATCATTACTTTATGCAATCCTGTATTTTGACATTCTTTGGCGAACCGAAACTGACATTCAAAAGTAAGATAGTCTTGAAAATCAAAACCTTATGAAATTCTATACTTTGGCATTTTTTGGCAAGTTGCAAATGTCATTCAAAAGTAAATTACAGTCTTGAAAATCATAACGTTATGAAAACCTATACTTTGGCATTCCTTAGCAAGTTGCAACTGATATTTAAAAGTAAAAGGTAGTCTTGAAAATCATATGTATATGCAATCCTGTATTTCGACATTCCTTAGCCAATCGGAACTAACATTCAAAAGTAAATGACAGTCTTGAAAATCATAACTTTGCCAAAGAATGCAAAAATAAAGATTAAGGTCGCCGAAGTAACATAATCTCGTTCTCGGTGACATTCGGGTGATGGTGGCGGTAGTCAGATGACCTCAACCCTAGAATTTCAAGATTCTATCAACTTATGATTTTAAATTATATAACTTAGTTTAGAACGTTTTTATCATCAAGTTTTGACGACAGTACAATCAGACAATTTATCGGTAACTTATGCAATCACTTACTTTAAAAACATTTTAACATTAGCTATATTTGCCACAATTGTCATTCAATAGTTTTAAAACTCCATTTTTGACCATGAACTTTTGCTGTTGACTGTACACGCAGATCTTTGTAATATAATAATTAAAAGTTACAATTTATTTTTATAACACAAAAAGTATATCATAAAAGAGACATTATTTGTATATAACAAATAGTGAATTATTTCTAAAATGAAATAATATCAACTTGGCGTTTTCCGCATTGCAGCGTAAAAGACATTTCTATTACAAGTGTTCTATTAACGAAAATGTTTTTAATTTCCCTTAACCATTTACTCCAATAATTAACGTAAGTATACAGAAAATTTATTTCTGTGTAAAAAGAAAAACGAAGGAAGAAATTATTCATTTTCTGGGTCTGAAAGGCGATTCAGTTTTATTGGCGTAACGTTTTTCCGAATGAGAAAAATTAGGAATTGTTTTATTCCCAAATTCCCTTTCATGGCTGTTAGCGAATGAAATGGAAATCTGTTATCGTATTACGACTCGAATGAAAAAGTTTAATGAACATTTTAAATGATGATGAAAATAAATTGGTAATACAAAAATTTAAATAATGAATATCGGTCGGTTTATCAAAGGCTTGCCTAAGAAAAAAAAACTAATTAGATAATTTCAATTCAGTTGCTTACAGCATGGTCAAATGACCATAATGTTTGTCAACAGAATTTTACAGTTAAAAGCGTAATGTGAGATAATCTACGTATTTCGTAGCAACACGTAGCATAGTTCTACGGATGACTCTACGAGCATTTAAGAAAATGTAGCCAAAGCCTATATTGTGTGTCGTGAATACTCAAAAGGTACTCAATTATGTGTTGTGCTCAAAATAATTTCTGTTGACACTATTTACTTTTAAGTAATAGCGAAATTAACAGTGTTTCAAATCTGAGTGACGTTTAAGTTTTCGGCTGTTTGCTTATAATAGATAAATATTATAAAGAGGAAAGATTTGATTGTTGGTTTGCATTGAATAGGCTCCGAAACTCCTGGATTAATTTTAAAACTCTCTCATCGTTAGAAAGCTACATTATCGGATAGTGACATAGGCTAAATTTAATAGTCAAAACATTAGAGATCCCTACGAAAATTACAATACTGTAACTCAAGGTATAAAAAACTACGAAAAACTACGACATGACACCCGTACGAAGCCGGAGCAGGCAGCTAGTAATATATATACCTAATAGAAGAATTTTAAATCGGTCACTTTTTCTATGAAAACTGATTTGTTTCTATTTGCAGAATATAAAAAAAGACATATATTTGCTTATAATATGGTACAGAGGGTGTTACAATATGGTAGTTCATCATATTTAGCTTTTTTGAGGCATGCGAATATTTAAAAATGTTATGTGATTCATTTTTAAATTACGTACGTCTAGATTGTGACGTCACACAGCTTAATTTGTAAAGTATTCGCATAAACTTATAAAGTATTGGTTGTATGAGTTAAATATTCATTACCCTACTGCAGAGGTGGGTTATGTGTTTGACGTATGTGTGTTCCTTTGTGGCACTATATTGACTTAACGCGTAGGCCGGGTTTGATTATATATATGTAAATCGATTCGTATTAAGCTGCATTTTAAATATTTTTTCCCTCCCACAGGCTATCCGGTAGCCTATTTGGGAGAACAGTCAACCACATCACAATTGTAGATTTTAATATAGTTCCATAAGCCTAACATAATTAAGAAAAACCTACAATCTCTTTTAAGTACCTAAATTAATATTTATTATATCAGATTTGATATTGAGGAAAGTTTTAATTGTTTGTTTGTTTGTATTAAGTAGGCTCCGAAACTAATTCTTTCATCGTTGTGAAGCTATACTAACCCCGAGTGACATAGGTTATTTTTTATCCCTGTATTCCCACGGGAACGGAAACTACGCGGGTGAAACCGCGAGGCGTCCGCTAGTATACTATATTTAGCCAGCGAATCTCGCGTACATGTAATCGACAAAGCTCTCACGATAAATACTATCATAGGATAGTGGTTATCGTGAGACCTTAAGCCCGGACATAGGTCCTTTTCCGGGCCACAAACTATCTCAATACCAAATTCCATCTTTATCGATTTAACGATTTACGGCCTGGTCACGACTTCGGTCTTCGGCGTCAGTAAGGCGCGAGGCGTCCGCTAGTATTATAGCATGTATATTATCATCTCTCTACCAACCACATTCGTAATTTTATTTTCAATATTTTTGATGGTAGTTCTAATGTGTCCGAATTCTATGCAAGAGGTCGTGGGTTCGATTCCCCCACTCGCGTGTGTGTCCCATGGGTGTCCCACACCACTTTGAGTGATCCACAAATTGTTGTTCCGAGCCTGGGTGTACTTTGTGTCCGTAATTTGTACGTATGTAAAGTCCCCCGCGACACAGGGCTTGTACTCTACTGTCGGAGTCCTAAAAAAAGTAAACAAACAACAAAAAAGGAAGTACATTTTTTAAGGACATAATAATTGATGAGTTAATCATACAGTTACTAACGTAGTTTTTTCAAACTCAAAAACATACTTAAGGGGTACTTAGTAAAGCCTATAATTTGTCGTCATGAATAATTTAATTACAAGGACAACAATCATAGATACCAAATAAGTTTTTTTATCATTTTTTAAAAAAGTAAGTCATTTACTCTATAATTCCCAGGTAAAGGGTTATTATTTTTTTTCCTATTAGGGGCTACCATTATTTACGTGAGGTATTCAGGGGGGGTGGGAAACCAAATCTCACGTGGGGGCCTTGGTAAATCTTACGTAATTTTTATTGGTATGAAACCATTTAATAGATTTTGGCTTTCATTGCTATTCCTCCCCCCCCTTGCGTCTGAAGATAGCTACTCAGACTTGACCATTGTTGAGGTCAAATGAGAAATCTACGTGAGAACAGGGAGGGGGGAGGGGTCAAGCCAAATCTCACGATGTCACACCAAAGGGAGGGCAAGGGGATCCAAAATCACCTCACGTAATTTAAGACCGCTCCCTTATTTTGTGCATTGAAAATCAAATAAAGCTGTCAATCTTGAACCTAATCTCTCTCCGTTCGTGTCAGATTTCTGCTCCATCGGACTATGAGAATTAGAGAATTGAGAGTGTTCTCATGTCTGGGCACACTCTTGTGTACTAATCTATTATATAGATGGCTAGTCTCACATGTGACTGGCCGCCGTAACCAGTTAACATTATGTAACATTTTAATTACGGCTAAAAGTATAAAAAAAACACAATTATCATTACTCTCGACAAAATGCTAAACACATAAATTACCGCTCACTAAATCTTTTTTAATGAAATATTTTACTCCAACTGTAACTATGAATATTTCATAGTCCAATTTAAATCGTAATTTATGGAAAAGAGAACTTACAAGGGATGCGTTCTGAATAGGTTTTATTATATAACTAGCTGACCGGCGGCGCAACTTCGTCCGCGTAATTTTCCCCCCTTTTTTGGAACATTTTTCAATGCTGCTTCGCTGCTATTAGTTGTGGCGTGATGTTTTAGCCTATAGCCTTCCTCGATAAATGGGCTATCTATCAGTAAAAGATTTTTTCAATTCGGGCCAGTAGTTCATGAGATCATCGCGTTCAAACAAACTCTTCAGCTTTATAATATTAGTATAGATTGGGTAATTTAGATTCGCAATATGGCGACCATAAAATTTGTTCGATTTTAATTTAAATTATTAATTGGTATGTACTAAATCTACTTTTGACCTGACAACGTCTTATAAATCGATGACTGGGTGCACGTACGAAAAAGTGTCTAAAAAAAGTCACGTTATTGATTGGTTGCTAAGCAACAGCGAATGGCGATACAATTGGAACTAACGTTATTAATTAGTTGCTAAGCAACCGCGAATGGCGATACAGTTGGAACTAGCATTATTGATTGGTTGCTAAGCGAATGGCGATATGTCATCAATGTTTTCTTATAACGTCATCACGTAAAATTATCGTCAGGAAACCGACTTTGCAGACAACCATTTTTTTTTTTTTTAGTTTAGATTAACTTATATTGTTTACAATAATTTTCAACGGGTATCGAATTATCAATGCTAATAATAATAATAATAATATCTTGGGACAACTCACACAACGCTATCTGATCCCAAATTAAGCAGAACTTGTACTATGGAAACCAGACAACTGATAAACATACTTATATATTTCTAAATACATACACATTATAGATAAATTACACCCAGACACAGAATAAACCATCGTGCTCATCACACAAAGTTTTATCCTGGGTGGGGATCGAACCCACGACCTCTTGCGTAGCAGTCGGATACACTCCCACCGCGCCACAGAGGCAGTCATAATGTAATTTTATGCAAAATCTTGAAACTTAAATTCGGATACATTTTGAATTACTTTTGTAACACGATGCGGAACATAAAACTAATTATATTACTAGCAATGTGTGTAATCTCTATAAGATACAAGTCTTACTATATACAACTGAAAAAATACTCCGCAAAAATATTTCATATCCAACATAGAAAACAGCCTTTTCTATCGTTAAAACTAGTAACATTTTGAACTAGCCACTATGAAAAATTCAAAAGACAAACCACAACGCACTACGCCACTCGACTGTCCTACAAAACGAAGAATTTCAGATGATACTGCAAACTCTGTAATAAAAGATTCACAACTTCCCTTGCCCCAGCCTACATAATTTTCATTGGTACTTTTGTACAGCACTTAAAATATATTTTTTACAATGTTTATCTCGTTTATTTGTTTTTAGCTTGGCCATGGATTTTTTGACTAATCTTGTGATGAAAAAATAATATGATGACCATGGCTGATGTTGATTAGATATAGACTTTTATTAATGTGATAACGTCTTGTAAATCGATGACCGATTTCAATCACGAAAAAGTGTCTAAAAAAAAGTAATATTATTAGTAGTAATAGTTTTATTTTGTTTAAAAAAAAATGACAAGTCGTCATTTTGCCTAATGGGTATGAGCCCTGTGTCGCAGGGGACTTTACAAACATACAAATCACGGACACAAAGTACGCCCAGACTCGGAACTACAATCTGTGCATCACACAAGGAGGTGTCCGTGTGGGAATCGAATCCATGACCTCTTGCGTAGCAGTCCGACTGCTACGCAAGAGGTCACACTCCCACCGCGCCACAGAGGCAATTGATTAGTTGCTAGGCAATAGCGAATAACGATTGCAGCGACATGACATGCGATACAAAAGGAACTAACATTATTGATTGGTTGCTAAGCAACGCGAATGGCGATATGTCATCAATGTTATCACGTAAAATTATTTTCCGTAAACCGACTTTACAGACAACCTAAAATTCCACTTTGTTATTATTGGCTTCTGTAGATTAATTTTGGTGTAAAATTTCAAGTTTCTAGTCCTAGTAGTTTTATCTGTTGTTTAGCCAACCGTAAGGAAATTAGGCAAAGAACGCAAACTAATGTACTCTCTGAGGCAAGGACGAGGTGTCATATTTTTGTGGACTCGTCGACCGATAATATTTTATGAAAATATATATATTACGGATCTCAATCGCGTGAATAATTTAAGATAAAATACCTTGTTTATTGCCCGACGTTTCGACCGTATTGCAACAACCGCGGTCACGGGTAGACTAAGACCCGAGCGATTAAGACTCGTAATGTATACCTATATTTTCATAATGTTTACAAATCGCGAAAGATTATCAACATGATATATGATAGCTTGCTTAACTCTATTAAAAAAAATAATTATAAACCAAATTATTACATTATCGACTAGTTACATTAGCGTATTACCATGCTGGTAAAACGCGTAGTACCTGTACCAAGTCAGTCGGGTGACGGAAAGCTGTAATGGGCAACAAATTACTGTTTGTACATTTTCTTGCCCGTGACGTATGTGTATAATATATTCGATGTACATGCACAGCCATGCTATGACAAAGATACAGCGTATGTAGCATAGCATGGCATATTAATAATAATCTTGGGACAACTCACATAACGGCATCTGATCTCAAATTAAGCTGAGCCTGTACTATTACTACCAGACAGCTGATAAACATACTATATTTATAAATACATTCATATTAAACATAAATAACATCCAAACACGGAATAAACCATAGTTCTCGTCACACAATGTTTTATGCTGGGTGGGGATAGAACCCATAACCTCTGATTTTCTAACCATCTAGTGGTTATTAAAAGAGAGGTTGTTGGTTCGATCCCCACCCTGTTAATTAAAATATTTATTATAATTTTAATTAAATAACAAATTATAATCTATTTTACTAGGCGTAATCAATAATATTTCATTGCCTGCCTCTGTGGCGCAGTGGCAGTGTGTCTGACTGACTGAGGTCGTGGGTTCGATTCCCTCACGGGACACCACTTTGTGTAATCCACAATTTATTGTTCCGAGTCTGGGTGTACTTTGTGTCCGTGACTTGTATGTTGGTAAAGTCCCCCGCGACGCAGAGCTTGTACCCTACTGCGGGAGTCGTCTTTTATTTACGAATAAAAAAAATTGACTGGCCTGTTGGCCTGGCCCAAAAAAAAATGACTATATCTAGTAAAATAAATAACAAACCGATTTATAAAGAGAACAACGATTAGTTATTTAAAGGCAGTGAATATCTAGACGCTTACAACCCGCTAGTGTGAAGTTTAAGTGAATTTTTCAAGAGCTTTACGAAATGTTTAAAGCTTCTTCCTTAATAAATCTTATTCTATTCCATTTTAAAACTTTACTTAACTGAGTGTTATAATTTTTTTATGAACCTCTATATTATTTAAGTCGATTGTTAAAACTTTAGTTAACAGTTCTTAAACTTTGTATTAAAAGTTCAATCGCGAACTATTCGTGCAAATTGAGGTAATCTGCGCTTTGTTTTATAGTTTTTCTTCATAATGTGAAAAGTTACAAAATGTACAAGAAAGTTAGTTTGAGGTTTTTAAATAAATAAATTACCAACAAATGATATTTACACCGTGATTCGAAATAAAATGGCCGAAACGCTTTCGCCCGACCGCTCAGCTAGCTATAATGTTGGTTATTGCAATAAAACTATCGTCTATCTTTTCCCCGGACTCAAACTATTTCCATACAAAATATAATCTAATTCGGTTCAGCGGTTTAAGCATAACAGACAAACAGACAGACGGACAGAATAACTTTCACAGTTAAAATATTAGTTTAAATAAAACTTTGGAATAAAAAGACAGACTGGTATCTTAAGAACTATTTTTTATTTAAGTATCGTGAAACAACAAAACTGACTGTTTATACAGTTTAGATGTTTTACGGCCGGTCTCAATAATCTAACTATCGATGGATTTGGCTACTAAAGGTAGAATTTTGACTTATTTTGTATTGTGTTGTAGCTAATGTCAAATATATACCTCTAGTAGCCAAATCCATCGATAGTTAGATTATTGAGACCAGCCGTTAATGGTTTGTATTTGTGTGTACCTACTCATAACCTAACAAAATATATATAACACTTTCACCCCATAACCTGTAGTACCATACACTAAACAAGTTATCGACTCTACAGTACTTAAACGACTTATACCGACGTTCTGTTACAGGAAAATAACATTATTCCAAGCACGGCTTACTTCAATGTTCAGGACTTGGGTTATTTTCCCAATTACCTACCTTTGTTTTACTCTTAGCGAAAGTTTTTTGCCAATAGAATGTTAAGGAAGAAAAATAAAATTTGCGGTTCGTAAAGTCTGTAATTTGCGTGATTATGAATTGAATTCTCGATAGACAGCTATACAATCAGCCTTATAACTTTCTTACAACATTCCACGCCAGTGTGCAGATGTCCTTAGTGTTGTGTGTCAAGTACCGACAGTTCCGTAATAGTGAGTGATAAAAATCAAGCGAGGGTAGTTCTCGGAGGCGACGCTGAGCTGAACTAGTCTACCCGTGACCACGGCCGTTGCAATACGGTCGAAACGTCGGGCAATAAACAAGGTATTTAACCTTAAATTTTTCACGCGATTAAGACCCGTAATATTTATATTTTCATATATGTATCCGCTTTGAGAGAGATAACGGGTTGTATCTTGTTCACCATGCAGGCTCACTGCGAAATAAATATCGGATTATTCTTAACCTAACCCGAAATACTAACCCGGCACGGGGTTAAGTTAGGAATAGCAAATATTATTAAATTTTGTTCCTAACCTGACCTGATCTCACGACGGGTAAATTTATATGGTATGCTAGAACGCCTCGCGGTTTCACCCGCGTAGTTCCTGTTCCCGTGGGAATATAAGGATAAAAAGCCTATGTCACCCGGGGTTAGTGTAGCTTCCCAACGGTGAAAAAATTTTTGAAATCGGTCGAGTAGTTTTTGAGTTTATTCATTACAAACATACACACTCACACAAAACCTCAAAAAATCATTTTTTCCTCTTTATAATCTACTAGCTTTCGCCCGCGGCTCCGCCCGCGTGGATATCGGTTATCGCGATAAAAACTATCCTGTGTCCTTCCCCGGGACTCAAACTATCTCCATACCAAATTTCATCTAAATCGGTTCAGTAGTTTGAGCGTGAAAGCTTAACAGACAGACAGACAGACAGACAGACAGAGAGAGTTACTTTCACATTTATAATATTAGTATGGATACTATTATTACAAAGCTGAAGAGTTTGTTTGTTTGTTTGTTTGAACGCGGAAATCTCAGGAACTACTGGTCCAAATTGAAAAAATCTTTCTTTGTTGGGTAGTCCATTTATTGAGGAAGGCTATGCAACATCACGCTACGACCAATAGGATCGGAGCAGTAATGGAAAATGTTGCAAAAACGGGGAAAATGTATAGATTTACGGGGCACGTTATTTACACGGATAGGACCCCTATATTGTGTTATTAAAATAACGAAACGGTACATATGAACAATACATAGGTTCGTAAATAGGTATATCCCGTGAATCTATCTATATTTTTATGAAATTGTGAAGTAGCTGTGTCTGTACATTGAATATATTAAAATAAAACTAACTTAGATCTAAAAGTTTCTGAAACCAAAACCATGCTTTGTTTTTTTTCTTATTTGTTCGTTTGTTTGAGGTTAGCGCAAAAACTACTGAATGGATTTTATTCAAATTTATGAAGCATAATCTCCTATGTCCAGATAAAGTTATAGGCTATATATTATTACGCTTCTTTCCTAAGGACCTGAGCAATAACGTGTTTTTATAACGCAGGCGGAGCCGCGGCAAAAGCTCGTAAGTATATCGAATAAACTTACCCGTTGTAAGATCGGATTAGGTTAAGAAGGAATAATCCATGTAAATAATAAAAATTTGAAGATATATGTAATATATCTTCAAATTTTTAACACGCTTTATAATTTTGACGTGATAACGTCTTTTAAATCGATGATGGGATGCACGCACGAAAAACTGTCACGTACCAACGGTCACGTTACTGATTGGTTGCTAAGCAACGCGAATGCCTACAGATAGACTGAAGTATTGTGGCCGTCACGCATGCGCCCGGGTCCACTAAAGCTGTCACAGGCATGATTGTTTATTACAATTTCATCAATGTTTTGGCGATTGCAGCGACATGCGATACAATTAAAAAAAATAACAAAAAAACTGTCACGTGCATGGTTGTAATGTATTATTATGATTTTACAGACAATCTTTTTTTTACTAGCTTGTCCGGCATGTAAATAACGAAACCTTTTAACGTGGTTAGCACCCACTTTAAAACGTCAGAATTATTTTAAACATTGCACACTTATTAAGGACTAGCTGTGCCCGCGACTTCGTTCGCGTGGAAGTTGGGTTTATATTAAGGTAGTTTATATTACAATTCAACTTCTGTGTAAAACATATTGTAAACATGCTCCACAATGCTCTGTGGCATCTATGGATATTTGGGCCTAGCTTTAATCAGAGCTCAACATATGGCAGGGCAAGCCAAGCAAATGCCCAGTGCAGCAAAATGAAGGGCGATAAAGTTTATGGCGCCAGACGGTTAGAAGACAAATTATTAAAATTCCCACGACCACACCTCGACAAAAAAAAGATTTGCATCACATCAAATTCTATTAATATTGAAAAATTCCTCCACCACGCGAGTACTGGGGCGGTTTCGAGTTAAATGAAGCTCGAAACCGCCCAATTACTCGTGCGAAATTTTGAGTTAAGGAGCTTCGATTCTGACTCCGATAGGTCAAAAATTCCGATTGATTTTAAACCTCCGACTCCAACTTCGGCTCCGACACTTTTAAATCGGACCTTTTAATCGGAGGTACCTAGCCGCTCCTTCAAGATAATTTATACATAGGTAATAAAGGTATGATGGAAAAAACTCTCACAGATTCCCTATGATCGCAGGTTATGTCCTGCCCGAGCGATCTTTTCCGAGTCTAAAGTACACCTACTTTGTGTCCGTGTTTGTACCGCGGGAATGCAATGTTTAAAACTATTTTGCGGGGGCAAAATAGTTTTAAAACATTGCATTCCCGCGGTACTGTGATGCGTGTTTAAACAAACAAACAACATTCAAACGTTTCTAAAAGATATACTCAGATATCTTTTTTTGTGTTTAAATACTATTTCTAAACTTATTTCAATATTTTTTTTCACTCACTTTAGAAGAATAAAATATTTATTTTATAATGTCTACATTGGTGAATTTAAAAAATAGGTGTGTCAACCTGTCGCAAATTAAGATCATCATAATATATTCATATCCCTCTACGTAAGAATTTCAGTTTTTTTTTTAAATCAATTTTCCTGATTCTTTTTAATTTGTATTTAAACACCATCTATTTTCAAAACTGGATAAGTTTATTTTTATACTTGATGATTTTATATTAAACTATCATGCATATTAAACGTAGGTAAGCAAGGTATTTAACCTTAAATTATTCACGCGATCAAGACCCGTAATACATATATTTTCATAATGTGTACAAATCGCGAAAGTTTATTAACATTTGTAGGTAAGCAATTTTGGCACTCAGAAGAAATCGAATCACAGATGGCGCCACGTGTTTTATTTTGATGTAACGCGGACTTAATCTTTCATTTTTTTTAAGCAATTAACATTTATAAATTCTAGAAAATATCAAGTAATTACTGTTTATTTGTAATGTAATATTGTTTTTCATTTCTACATTTATAACATTATCACTATTCATGCAAAACAATGATAAAGGTGCCTATTGGAAGTGATTATTAATATGAAAATTTGTTAAACAAAGTAAACATGTTAAAGTCGAAAATAAAAGCTTGTATAAATAAGTATACATTTAGAAAAATACTTTAAAAAAAAAGAATAAAAATAATTTTAACACAACACAAAAAGAGACTCGCAATTAGGGAGTCGATCCTCCGACCTCGCCCGTTTAATACCGCTACTTGTGCCAATAGACCACCTCAGCTGATGCAAACACGGTTAAAATAGCTGATCTTAAAAAAATTGAAAATGTTGTGTTTAGCTCCTAATAGTTTTAGCGTGAAGTTATTGTTTCCATGGGTTACAATTATAAATAATGTATTATTGTGGAAAAAATTGTGAAAAACCATAATGGTTCGACAAAACATACGTTGCTGCTCACTCCCCATAGACGATAGCATAATGATTTATAGTGCAAGTAATGACCGATAGTATTTACAATAAAACTGCAAATTTTCATGAAGATCCGTCTAGTAGTTATTGTTTTATAACGATAAATAGCTACAGACATTATCCGTCATTGCTTAGCTCCTATGGAAAATAGCGTGATAAATTATAGCCTATATGCTAATCCAGACTTATTAGAATACACATACAAAATTTCAACCGAATCTGTTCAATAGTTATTGCGTGATGCGTGTTCAAACCAACAGACAGACAGACAGACAGACATTTCTAAAAATGTAGGAATGTGTTTAAATACTCTTTTCGAACATTTCCCAATATTTTTTTTCACTATGTTCGGCCATGTACAGACACGTGAAATTTACAATTTTATTATATGTATATAGATATAGATAGATAGCATGATTCAGTATTCACACGCGATGGCTTATTATTAGCGTATTTCATGTATAACTTTGGTGTTTCTATACCGATTTCTATTAGTATTTATTATGGAATAGTTAATTATGTTAACTTTTTTAATTAGGGATGACTGAGAGTGTTATAAACGTAAGAGTAGACAAATATAATCAGAAAGCTTCGAACTACTAAGCTATCGGGGGTTACACGTGATATTGTAAGTCAACCATAAAAGATAGACATATGCTGTCGTGGGATATTTTTTATATAATTTTAAGGAGAACATTTCTGTCATACATGATTTCTGTGTAGCTTTAACCATTACGGTTGCACACGCGACGAAAGCTTAAAAAATGGAGTAACTTCTCCCGTTTTCCTTCACTGCTCTGCTCCTATTGATTGTAGCGTGATGAAAAGTATACTATAACCTACTCAGGAGTATGAAAAATAATTGTACCAAGTTTCGTTAAAATCCGTCGAGTAGTTTTTGTTTCTATAACGGTTATACAGACAGACAGACAGACAGACAAAAATTTTACTGATTGCATTTTTTGCATCAGTATCGATCCCTAATCACCCCCTGATAGTTATTTTGGAAATATATTTCATGTACAGAATTGACCTCTCTACAGATTTATTATAAGTATAGACTAATGGCAAAATACAGTTCTTATTTTTTTTTTAGTTTGGTCTTCCATTGTAACGTGTTTTTACTATTATCTCTATAATTTGCGGGGTTCCTTGTAAAGTCATCATTTATCGATTGTTAGCAGTGACGGAATAAATCATACAAAGTGAACGTTCAGCTGCCTGAGTTTTGGTTTTAAACCTGCTCTATTAAATTCTGCAAAAGTCAGTTCTTAAAAGTTTTAATCGTCTGTGTGTCTGTCTGTGGCATTGAAGCTCATATACGGGTTTTACTCAACTTTCTATGCGGTGGTTTTTAAAAATGCTTAACTATTATAAGCTTCGTCTTTAGTCGTCTATCATAAATTAGATAAACGCTTCAAAAATAACAGAAGTGTTTTTTTTAAAGACGACTCCCGCATTAGATTACAAGCCCTGTATCGCGGGGGGCTTTACAAACATACAAGTCACGGACACAAATTACATCCAGACACGGAACAACAATTTGTGGATCACAAAAAGTGGTATCCCGTGTGGGAATCGAACCAACGACCTCTTGCGTAGCAATCAGACACACTCCCACCGCGCCACAGAGGAAGTCATTAAACTGTTAGTTAAAATTGACACTGATACGGTATAACCTGGGTCAATCAAGTCTCATCGTTTTCCACAACGGGATCTAATACCAATATCGTGATATTAGTGTAAGTGAGGCACATAACATTATCCCAACCTATATCTATACAAATAAAGCGGCGGTAGCCTAATGGCTAAGGCATCAGACTCGCAATCGTGACATCGCGGGATCTAATCTTACCCATTATGCTACCGACGTGAACCCACTCCTAACACAAGCCATTGGAGTTAGGCTGTAGAGGTTAACATGATTGCTAGTAATTTGAGACTCACAATCTTAAAATGCTAGTTATCTTTAAAAAAAATGTGTGGCATTCGGGAACTGCCGCGGTAAAGCTATTGTATAGCATTTTTTATCAACTTATGCAATTATAATTATTTATTTATTTTTTAATTTATGCAGTATTTTTTTTATTTTTTATTACATTTCGGAGCAGGTCGTCTCGATCCATGCGAGCTTCGTACAGTCGTACCATATACATATACGTTAAGCGAACGCTTGGCCAAGCTACATGGTAGGCGGAGTGGAGGGTGTTAAGGTTTATTTTCGTTACGGAATTTCTTGATTCGGTCGCCGCGCTCAAAGCCTGCGATAAAAGCTATGCAATAGCTTAAAAATTCCGCGCAATGAAAGCAGAGAGATATATTAATTCTTCTTCTTGGTATTCTTATATACATTCCTGTCCATCCAAAGGTTGCCTGGAAGAGATCGCTCTCAGCGATAAGGCCGCCCATTGTGCATGCGCTTAAGTAGGTAATAATTATGTGATCGTGTAATTACAATGTAATTTTGTTATGTGTGGAGTACAATAAAGAATTTTCTATCTATCTATTTAACTGGTTGTCGAACTAAACGCTTCATTCAATCAAATTAAGCAATCATATTACTATATTAATAATTAATTTCACTTTGAACCCTGTATAATTAAATATCTGAAAGCGTACTATAAAACCGTGGCGCTTTATTATTTATGATTTACTGAAGAGAACGTAATGAAATCCATACTTATTGCTATTACTTGAAATCTAAACATTGCCGCCTTTAATTGAAATACAAAATCAAGATTGTTTCGCTTATACAAACAGTGTTAATAATATCTAAGGCTTTGTAATAAGACGCCATTTTACTCAACAAATGTTTGGTAATAATTTTCGTGAAAAGTTTATTTTATGTATTGCAAACACATAATTTATAATCTTTGTTATTTAAAGGTTTGTCGTGTTGCGTCTATAGTTTGGAAAACCGGGCAAGAACAAGTCGGACATTGGTCAGTGCAGTTCCGGAGCCATTGCCGTATGAAAAAGTCCACCTTTGTACAACTTTGTGCATAAAGTTTAAATAAATAAGAAAAAAAAAAAATAATATTGTACTAGCAGAAGGGCGTATGGTCATGGCACTCACGCTCAATTACTCAGTGATGGTATATCCGATAATTAAAAAAAAAAAAAATTTTTGGTTACACTGTTCAAAAAATAGGGGGGGGGGGGGAATTCTAACTTTAACTGTCGGAGCGATTATTTCTAAAAATATTACCTTAATCAAAAAAGTTTACTAGAAACCTTAAAATACTAAGTGGCGGCTATGGCGGGATTCAAAAATAACAATAAAAATCAAAAGAATTCCAATAAAAATACGAGCATCAAACAGAAGGCAAAAGAAAGGACTTAATAAATATCAGTGCAGTTACTTGAACGAAAGCAATATTTGCAGGTCCAAGGGAATGAAATGGGAATTCCGCAAATAATTAATTTCAAAGACGAACGACGACGAAGAAATCTTGGTACGATTTTCTTAATTTTTCAAAAGGATTGCTAGCAAATGTGAGTTACACAATACTAGCAATCTTATTCATATCTCTAACTAAAATTTATTATTGCTTGTGGTTCACGTCGATGATATAGGTAATCGTTATTGAAACCCGTTACCCTTCGTTTGTTATAACGACTAGGCTACAGTACCTATGTCTGCTGCCTGTTCTGTACTGCCTCTGTGGTGCGGTGGGAGTGTGTCCGACTGGGAGAGGTCGTGGATTCGATTCCCACACGTGACACCACTTTGTGTGACACCACGGGAGACCAAATTGTTGTTCCGAGTCTGGGTGTACTTTGTGTCCGGTGACTTGTTTGTTTGTAAAGTCCCTTAGCCCGTTGCTTGTAACCCACATCGTAAGTCGTCTTAAAAAATTAGACCAAATAATCTTTTAAATTTGCGTATGTATGAATCTTGTTAGTAAAATATTTTGTACTAGCTTTGGCCGCGTGAACATCGGTTATAGCGATACAAATATCGCTAAGTTCTTTCCCGTGACTTGAACTATATCTATATTGTATTGTTACCTATACTTATTTTACTCGATAAATATTGTTAAAAATTATAGTTCACAAGTGCCCTTAACGCCTGTATCTAAGGTTTAGTGTAAGCACCCTGTTATTATCCCTATATAAAATATGTTTTATGAACTAAAATAATATATACATTTGTAATTATTTAAATTTAATATGTTTAGCAGTTGTCTGATTGCCATAGTACAGGCTGTGCCTAGCTTGGGATCAGATGACCATGTGTGGTGTACCAAAATATTATTATTAGACGTTATTATGTATCTGCTGTCTAATTTTCTGTATATGTTATTTTTTGTAAGAAGCATCAGACCTACCCGACGTGAACCCACTTCTAATACAAGTATTTGAGTTTAGCTGGAGGGGTTAATAAGATTGCTAGTGATGTGAGGCCCAATCCGACATTGCTAGTTATCTTTGAAAAATAAACAGTTCAGTAGCTTAAGCGTGAAAACGTAAGAGAGAGAACGTGACGTTACTTTTACATATGCTATATCAGTTTGCAAGAAAGTATTTTTTTTAATTTTGGTATTTTAGATATAATAATAATAATTAAACTCAATGCGCTAAGCACCGACTGTGTCTAAGAATAACTTTTTAAGATAAAATAACCGCTTCATGGAAAAAAAATATCAAGCACATCACCTAATGCAAATGTTGCTGACTCACTTCTATGTTCTGGTCTATATCTCTGGTGTTTTTTGTATGCTAGGCTAACGTATTATACAAAAATCACATGTAAAAACCGCAAAGATACATACATACATATCTACATACATACATACATTTGTACATAGGGGTCAAACAGTGAATCACCTTTTTTAAAGGTTATTAAAAATTAAATGATTTTTTTCTACATAACTAATTCTTGTTAAGCCATTATTTTTACTTCAACAAAGTTGTAAGTTACTATCACTATGTTATGCTTATTTCCTAAACAAGTTTGATACTGTTTCAAAAAATATTAATAGTTTTTAATACTCAAGTGAAATAGCAAAGAGAATTGCTGGTGTTAACATTTCAGATAGGTATCCAAGTCCCTAACCTGATGCCATAGAAACGTAATTGAGGAAATTTCCAGTTTAGTCCCGGACTTTAACCCAGCCTTGTGATAATAGAGGCTACGCAAAGACCTTAGCAATGATAGCCTAGTGGAAAAGCCTATGAACTAGGTACTTTCAAATGTAGATAACACGACTTTGGTATTGATTATTTTTTCATTTGTGTAAGTTTGCAAAGGAACTTTTAATCTCATCTAGGAGGTTACTAGTTTTATAACTATTCATTATACGGAAATTAACGCGCATTATTTACCTTAAAATTGCGTAACAGTTCGCTTGTGACCACGGCCGGTGCAACCTAGTCGAAACGTCAAACAATTTTAAGGTAAATAATGCGCGTTAATTCCCGTATAATAAATAGTTATAATCATGCAACGCGAAAGTTTAAATGTTAGTGTTCCTAGTTTTAGTTTAAATATACTACCAACCTAAAGCCGAACTCATAAGGCAAAAAGATATACGCAAATGAATATGCAAAGTATATACCACATTAGCGCCTTTTCATGTGGAGGCCGTTTAATCTGTCATATCTACACAATCGATAAATTACAAACAAAACAAATATTTATAAAACTCATAAACAAATACACAAAGATTCGTAAATGAAACATTTCACCTGTCTCCTAACACTTCCAAATATGTATATGACCCAAGTCAAGTACAAATTCAAGACCTATAAAGACTCACTGAAGAGCTCATAGAACTTACTTCAAAATGTGTGCGTATTATGTTTTTTTTTTTTAAAGATAACTAGCAATGTGGGATTGTGGTCCCACATTACTAGCAATCCTGTTAACCCCTCCAGCTAAGCTCTATGACTTGTGTTAGGAGTGGGTTCACGTCGGTAGTATAATGGCCAGGATTCGAACCCACGACCTCACGATTGCGAGACCGTTGCCTTAGCCATTAGGCCGCTTGACAACATTATTTTGCTTTGATGTAAGTCTCCTATGACAAAAGATTATTTTCTAGTGCACCAAATGAACCAAGAAAATAATGAAGAAAAAATAAAATAAAAACATGCCAGTATAAAAGCCAGATAAAACAGTAAGTACCTACTTATAACTACGATCTTTTTCATAAATATAAAATTTAAATTTCATTTCACAAACTTAAGCACTTCAGCCTCAACCATAACTTTAAATGCCATGTTATCTGACGAAACTTCATTAAGGCCGTCAGTGTTATGATAAATCTGAAATGTACTCTACTGTCTGCTATTTACACTTATCTCTAAGGGTACATTATCAGGTATATAGTTTGTCAATGAACCTTTGGTAAACAATGACTGATTTGAATATATAAACAATTCAGCTAAATAAGATAACAAACGCAAAATCAATGAATATTCCTTTCAAGGTTACATTATCAATTCAATTAACTTGTCGCTTAATAACTAGCTTAATAAAGCAATGCATGGATCCATGAATAAATAATTGGACTGAACTTTAATTTGTTTATTTATTCAGCTATATATTTATAGATGAATTTAGTTGCTAAATGAGGAATATATACCAATAACATGTGTACAAGGCATGCAAGACAACATTATTTTTCTTTTAATATAATAATAATAATATCTTGGGACAACTCGCACAAAACTTGATCCCAAACTAAGCAGAGCTTATACTATGGAAACCAGACACCTGATAAACATACTTATGTATTTCTAAATGCATACATATTATAGATAAATAATACCCAGGCACAGAATAAACCATTTTACTCATCACACAAAGTTTTATTCTGGGTGGGGATCGAAGGCTACAGCCTCTTGCAGAGCAGTCGGATACACTCCCACCGCGCCACAGAGGCAGTAAAGTAGTTAAGTTAGAAAGTATTAAATTAAGAGCAATTAAAATCTCATTACGGTTTCACAAAGATATAGTGGAAGCTGCACTTTGATCACTGTTGTGAATCAAACCAGTATAAGATGTAAAGTTTGTGAAACTTGTAGCAATATTTTAAAACTTTTATCGAAGGTACTGTGCCAAGAGGAAGCTTTAACTGTCATAGTTTTTGAAAAGCATTAAAACTTTCTGTCACTTATTTTCGTAATGTGTCCTAGATTTTATTTTTGACTGCAATTGACTCGAATCTTACGAAAGACTATGATGTCAAGTAGGACTTTCAAAACCCAAAAATCATGGACATAAAAAAGGGCAATACATTACGAATTACATAATGGGTTTCGTGTTGTGACATCTAATAGCTTTGTATTAGATAGTCGATTTTAAGAGTATTTACAGTGTGAAAATTTTCAAAGGCAAACTAAAAAAGTGGCTATTAGTTAAGACTTATTGATGAATATATAAATGACTAGGTATCTTTTGGATAAATATAAAATTGTTATCGAATTTATTTATCTGAATTTTACGATTATCGATTTATTTTATTGTTATGATTATTGTTTTTATTTGTGTTTATTGTTTAATTTTAGTGTTTTAATTTTAAATTTTGTACATATATCTAATACTATCATAATTTTATTAATTATATTTTTAATTAAGATTAATTTGTTATGTTCCGGTGATTATTACCTACCTGCATGAAATTTCAACACAAATGATTTTTGTTAATGAAATAAATGACAATATTAGTTTTGTAACTATTATCTAAATTTAGAAGACTTATACAAAAATCCCCTAAAGTTTATATTATCTCTATTATATTTTCCGGCTGTGCCACATTAATAAGAGTACCAAATTTAAAAGTGTTGTATTATACGTTTGTTCCCTTCTGAATCTCTAAAACAGATACATTGTAAACTTGGGACAACAATTTATGAATCACATAAAGTGTGGTTCCGAGTGGACACCTTGGTCTTGTAACTATTATCTGATCTGCTTTACAATTTTTGCTGCTACAGTTGGACCTACGAACATTTGATCATGCCCACTAGTGCACGAATAGAAGAGGGTTCAAATAGAAAAGTTATAATACAATATATAGAATAGTAAGTATTTGTTAACTCTTCTATATGACTATAAGCTATTAGTGCCACCATTATAAAGCTATAATGTAGGTGTAACAGAATCTCATGATTCAAAATAAAAAATGTTTTGATGTTTATTGCGACAATATTCATTGACAGTTGTCAAAGTTTACGTTGGTTTCACGTGCAATTATAATAAACTAATATATTTTATTGAAACACGTAGGTTGGTATATAAAAAAATAATGCCTAAATATGTCAGTCCAGCTCATGTCCCTTCTGAAATGTAGAGGCACGGGAAGAAAGAAGAATTAGTTTGGATGATTAACGACTTTCCTTTGTTCTCACGAGTTGTACTACATAGTTTCACGGTAGAACTAGTGAGATTGATAATTCAATATAAAAACCGACATTCATTTGGACGGAGCTGATGTACGAAATAGTTATTTTACCTGAGGAATTAGAATATTTTTTTCAACTGAGGCAGAAATTAACCATAAATCGCAAACTTTATTAGATACCAGCCAAATAAGATTCCCCATTTGCCATTTAATTCTGACCGTCATCTACACTCATAGCTACAAAAGAAGTTGCAGTTGATACCAATATGCTCGTTTATGGTAAACTTATAACACTCAAAGCCATTAAATAAGTTGCATTTGAGGTCAAAACTCGTCTGCCCACGAACCATAATATGTTTTTGACAGATTATTAAGACAAAAATAAATCCGTAAAAGAATACCAAAAACCTAAAAATGTTTTATTTGTAAGGTATTTTTTAAAGTTAAATAAATTATTATTATAAAAGCATTACAACAATATAACTTTTATGTTAAAACAGATAAAACATAATAGAAGATAAATCCAGATGAGAAAAACAGAACATTGATAGACAGACGAGGGTTTCGTAAAAAAACATGAATACATAATACATTGAAGATTTTTGTAAATTTAGCGCAGGTAGAATAGATTTTGATATTTGTGAAATATTTAATGGAAACATGAAAACCCGTCCATTAAAATGAACGTTTTTTGAAAATGATGAGGTTTTGTAGTTAAATCAAGAATTTATTTTGAGCTCTGCTTTTATTTTATAGTAGTGTGATGATTTTTATAATTTGTATTAATTTCTAGCATTTTTAAAATACTATTTAAATTATGTTTTAAACTTGCAACACAGTCAGTAGCACGTGTTTTGCAGGTTTGTATTGGCCAATCAGGTACGATTGCTACTAACCAATCAGAGCGTGCCTGTGTGAATCATTGAAGTGAGGTTACCTGTAACGAATTTTGTTTAGAGAGCGGACATTCTAGTTATCTGCCATATTTTGTACTGTGTACTGTGTATATTATAAGTATTATGCGAATTATGCAAAGTGTTGTGTAAAAACAAATAAAAGTGATCTGTACAACAAGTGAGTTTTCTTGAGTTATCAAAGTACTAATAAAGGTTTTATATATCAGCTCATATTCTAATTCTGCGTGCTCGTTACTATTCTAGTGGCAGCCGTGTGAATCAAGATTAAGCTAGGTGAAGTTACTTTGTAAGTTCATAGATACTGCAACTTGTTTTGTAGCTATGAGTGTAGATGACGGTCAGAATTGAATGGCAAATGGGGAATCTTATTTGGCTGGTAACAGAAGACTTACTCTAATAAAGTTTGCAATTAATGGTTAATTTCTGTCTTAGTAGAAATAAATATTCTAATGGCTCGGGTAAAGTAACTATTTCATACAGCAGCTCCATCCAAATAGATGTCGGTTTTCATATTGAATGTATATATGTATAGAAAGCGAAGCGGCGGTTGCCTAATGGCTAAGGCATCGGTCTCGCAATCGTGAGGTCGCGGGTTCGAATCCTACCCATAATACCACCGACGTGAACCCACTCCTAACACAAGCATTGAGCTTAGCTGGAGGGGTTAACAGGATTGCTAGTAATGTGGGACCAAATCCCACATTGCTAGTTATCTTTAATAAAAAACGGTTTATTAATATTTTAAAATTTAGTTTCGTAAGTACCTCGGACTCAAACTATAATATCTTGGGATACTCACCCAACGCCATCTGATCCTAAACTAGCAAAGCCTGTACTACGGCAACCAGAAAATTGATATTTTTAAATTCATACATATTAATGATAAATTAGACCCGGATACAGAATAAACCTGCTAATCACACAAAGTTTTATCCTGGATCCTTCCAGGATAAAACTTTCGGGATCGAACCCACGACGTCAGTAACCACTAAACCAAATTGTCAACTTCATAACATTCGTAACAATAAGTAAAGTATCACACAACGAGCACTTCAGCAACAGAAATCGCTCACGAACCGGACCTGAAATCTTGGACCACTTTGTTCCGAAACGATTTCTTTAGGTACATTGCTCAAGCAGAAGTACATAATATAGGTTCTGTACTTAATAAAGTTCCAAAGCAACTTAGTGCAAACAAGAAAGTACTTAGTCCACGTCCAAAATATCCAGCAACTAGAACGGCAAATTCGAATCCAACAAGAGTAATCCGAGCTCGGTTCGTTTACTCCTCAAATATGATCCGACGTTAAAGAATATAGGATATATTACTCTACTCAGCACACTATAGCCTCCGGCTTCTTGTGTCATACGACATGATGCCACGGAAGGGAAACGGAATGTTTATTGGACGTTTTTTACTACAGTATAGAACTTGTAGGAGTATGAAATTTAGAAGACTTATACAAAGATCGCTCAAATTTGAAATATTTACCTATTTTACAATTGGCCAAAATAGGTGCGACAATTTCGCAGGAAACGCAGTTTTTCTGCTATTACTCATTGACGGTATATTTGATTATGTGCAAAATAATTTTAGTTTAAAATATTTATTAAGCGCTACTTTTGTGATTTTTTTTATATTTTTTGGTCACACGGTTCAAAAGTTAAAGGGCCCCCCCCTTTAACTTTTGAACCGTGTGACCAAAAAATTATACAACTTTTGGAGCGATTATTTCCAAAAATATTCACTCAATCCAATAATTTTATTAGAAACCCTAAGATGTTTCTGAAAAACCTGTCGAATGATGTGCCACACGTTGATGTTTGCTAAATAAAAATCTGCTTCTGTTACATGTATGAAGTGACCCCCGCCCCCCCAAAATATTTATTTTTAATATTTAGCTATCAAATTAAGTTGCAAGACACCTTTGCACCAAATATCATCAATATTCATTAAGTAGTCTTTGCTACGGAACCCTAAGAATGAGTAAATCCATTTTGATGATTCTTGTTATCAATTTGCTTTCTCTCTATAAGAGCTACTTAAGGCATAACAATCACTAGAAATCATTAAGACCTTAATTGTCTCGCGCATTTAAATGTGTTTAAATAAACGGACACTGCTTAAAAAAGTGTTTAAAATTGCACATACATTTGTGTCTACGTTTGTGTGTGATTGACTGACAAAATACTTATGGATATTTGGGTTTGGCTTGAATAAAGCCTGTAACAATATTTTGGTTATATAAATAGTTGCGAAAACTTTTGTTACATTACAATAGTGCCAAACCACAATTTGAAACCGCGTTTGGCAAAAATTTTATTCAAAGTAAAATTTTGTTATTTACTGTTGTGTACAATACACTTTGTGTTCTGTGTCAATATTTATTTCTTAATGTATTAGTCTAGATCATTGTGGCAGTCTTGTTTTTATTATCGAAGAAATTTCTTTCTGCAATATTTGTAGTATTTTAGCCTAGATTTTTCTCATTACTTCGGAGGCTAAACCACATTCGGTGCCAAATCCTGCTGGCACTAGGTTGGCCAGTAGTTTCGATACATGTTGGGTTAAAATATCGTATTACTGCATAAATTGTGATAAATCGGTGCTATAACGCCCACTAAACTGCAGTATAGACTCCATTCAGAAATTGCGTGGGGAATGATAAGGTGGCGGGCAACTTTAAAGCGTGGGATGGTAAAATGAATGGTTGTGGCTCGCCCTGAATATTAGTTCTGGGAACAATGTGAAACTGCTAGATATCTTTTAAAAGTGTAGTCGTAAAATCTTCTTAATATACTGCGACATTCTTTTGGTAGACATTATTTGATTTCACGTATTCACCAGATCAATGACAGTTAATAACATTATTTTATTTTCAAGATAACATGAAATAGCGAAAATGGTTACTTCAAATTACACTAAAACATTCACAATAAATGACAGAAATAGTCTTAATCTAAGCGTATAACTTAATTTAGGTAAAGACCATATGCACATAGGTATTATTATTTCATAATTATCCTTATGATAGGTATTATTGTTTCATCGACTGCCTCTGTGGCACGATGGGAGTGTATCCGAATGCTACGCAAGAGGTCGTGGGTTCGATCCCCACCCATGATAAAACTTTGTGTGATGAGCACGATGGTTTATTCTGTGTCTGGGTGTTATTTATCTATGTATGTATTCAGAAATATATAAGTACAATATGTTTATCAATTGTCTAGTGTCCATAGTACAAGCTCAGCTTAGTTTGGGATCAGATAGCGTTGTGTGAGTTGTCCCAGGATATTATTATCATAATCCTTTTAAGGAATTATAGGATATACGAGATTATAAGATATACATAGAAAATACTATAGGATAATGTTAGTTTTAATCAACTATCGAGTTTTTCACGAAACAATTAAACGTAGTAGACCACATAAATACGTAGATATACTGACTTTTGTAATTAGATGTGAATAAAAAGATCCGACTGTTCGCTCATCAATTGAAACGAGGATAATTGGAATCGTCTTTGAAATAGGAATTGTGTCCGAAATTGGAAACCTATTACTACCTCAGAATCGATTTCATTAACAGTAATTCTGATCTTATTGCAAAAACATATTTGATTTCACGTGTTTTGGATTGTATTAATTAAAAATAACAATTAAACTTTTTTTATATAAAAAAATGTACAGTTTGTAATCTAAGTGTATAAAGGCAGAATTCGTCTCAGGAGGGGTTCGAACTCGCGATCATAGGGGTATCATGCCTACGCAGGCCGTTCCGAATCCACGCCTGATAAAGTCCAATTTATTTAAGACTAGCTGTTCTGAGCAACATCGCACTGCGTAAATTTTCCTCGTTTTTGCAACGTTTCTCGTTGCTGCTCCGCTCCTATTGGTCGTAGCGTGATGTTATATAGCCTTTCTCGATAAATGGGCTATCCAACAGTGAAATATTTTTTTCCAAGCTTCAAGCAAGCAAGCCAAGTTCGCAAAGAATAGGTAAAGCCGGAGAAAAGAACCTGGCAATAAAAACTCGCGGCCACTCTTTTCAAATTGCCAATTTTACAATGTTTGAATGTTAATAAACTTGATATGGGGGTAAGGTGTAAAAACTATATGTGCTTAATTATTGGCCAAAGTACTTGATAATGATAATAGATTAAAGGCCCGTTCGACCAAACGCGAGTAAGTTTATTCCTAGAATAAGTATTCGAGAGTAAATCAATTTCACTATTATTATACCACCGTTTCTCACAGATTAAAGAGCTATTCTAAGAATATTGTAATAGCGTCTCCAACTGTCATTTTTGAGCTCTACACACGCAAGAAATTCATTTAAATAAAATGCAACGTCTAAACGTTTTGATTAACGAAAGTGACTGTGATGAAGAAATTAAACCTAGACGACCAAGGTGGATAATAATAAAAAAAAAAAAATATTTTAAAATTTATATATAGTTAGTTACAGCATTTATAGCTCAACAATGGGTGGGGTCGACTTTCGGGTTTTTTGAGTTGTTGGATTTGTCCCAAATAGCAGAATCCTGAAAAAAATACAGGGCACTACGAAGTTCGTCGGGACCCACCTATACATTAAAGATATAAGAAACTAACACTAACTAAAAGTGTCTGAAACATCCGCTATTCTTTATTTCATGACTTTGGTTAATACGGATTAGTTTCTTGTCTTCAAACTTTAAGCTTCTATAATAATGTAGAAAATATTCTGAAGAGCCAATTTAACCCTCACTGACCTGGGAATATTGAAGAACTGCTTTTAGATAAGTTAAACTAATCCTTAGACAAAACAAATCATATCATTCAGTAATTTATGGGTAAGTAGGTTATACTTGAGCATTTGACAGAGCATTACAATAAAATGTAACATTTTTACAAATGGTACAATAGGTAGGTACAGGAAAATGCTCAGTTTATTATAGTATTTCCATGCAATGTAACATTCTTGCGAATGCTCGACACTTTGTTCGAAAAAAAAATATGTATTTAAGCGTTTAAAACCGTTATAAAATTCTATGTGTACGAATCGCGAAAGTTTACGAACATATATTAAGTCTTGATTTTAAATTCAAAAACATGTTAAATTGCAAAATAACACTATTTTTTTGTATTTTAAGATCTACTATTACCTGATTAGTATAAAATAATTTACTTTTATTGTAGTCAACTACCAAATTTAGTTTAGTTAGGAAAGTTAACAAGATTGCTAATACCTACTGTGCGACTTCACATTGCTAATACCCATAGCTAAAAATATAAATTATGTCCGTATAAAGTGTTGTAGATGTTGTGATAGTTGACAATTACCAAGTAAATCAACTATTAGAACTAATGATTTAATATGAACATACTATTATAACATTATATAACTATATACTACGGTACTGTGGTACCGGCTTAAGAATAGTACCACCCCATCTCTTCCCGTGGGTATCGTCAAGGCGACAAAGGGATTTCACACCGGAGGACGGGCAGCAGCGTCCTCTGCGTACTTAAAGTCTTACTGCGATCGCCAACCCGCTCGCCAAGCGTGGCGATTATGGCAATTACCCCCAGGATCTACATACTAGTAGGTTCTAATGGGGAAACCCGTGCCCAGCAATGGGCCATCGTATGGGTTGATATATATACTACGGGTCTTAATCGCGTGAATAATTTAAGGTAAAATACCTTGTTTATTGCCCGATGTTTCGACCGTGTTTCAACGACCGTGGTCACAGGTAGACTGTACGAAAGTATAATGTGTACAAATCGCGAAGGTTTATCAACATTTATGAACATACTAGCTTTGCCTATTTAAAAATATCCTTTACCATCATCCTATGGGTATATATATATCCATTACAGGTTCAATCTAGATAACGCGTTAAATTGACGGATTGCGACATGTTACAACTTGATGAATCAAGATGTATCAATCTGTTGCGTTCCGCGACCTTGATCATATCACGATCTGGATTGAGCGTGTAATGAGAGCCTAGCGTGAAAACATAACAGACAGGCATAACAACTTTAACATTAATAATATTATTCTGAATTAGAAAACACGATAAGAAAATGTATTTACTCAGTAATTCAAAGAATTTATTCAGTAACGTGAGCATTTACTAGTAACAACGTCGAGCATTCGCTATTGTTGTCAAATTTACTCAAATCATACAACGAAAATGGCGCTTGATGTTTTTTTACAACCTGATTTTAAAAACCAACGTGCTTTTTGGTGTAACTTGTTATCGAGCAAAGGCACGAGCGTGACAGGAGCGTATGCAAGGCAGAAAGAAAATTTTGACTGCCTCTGTGGCGCGGCGGGAGTTTATCCGACTGCTACGCAAGAGGTCGTGGGTTCGATCCCCACTCAGGATAAAACTTTGTGTAATGAGCACGATGATTTATTGTCTGGGTGTTATATATGTATGTTTTTAGAAATATATAAATATGTTTATCAGTTGTCTAGTTTCCATAGTTCAAGCTCTGCTTAGTTTGGGATCAGATAGCGTTGTGTGAGTTGTCCCAAGATATTATTATTATTATTAAATATTACAGGTTCAATTTTAACTCTAAAAAATAGTCTTTTTTGAAAACGAATAGTAAAAGTAATGATTTGATGGTAGGAACTTATGACGTCACAGGTTGTTATTCCATATATATTTCTATAAAACTTGTCGTTTTGACATTTCATAAAAAGAGACTGATTTGACTTGACAATCAACATCCCTATTGCTTGTGTTTGGTTCACGTCGGTAATGTACTTAAAGGATGGTTCGAATCGGTAACTATTCGATTACGAATCCTATCCTAGACTACCTCTCCTCAAATAGAGTTACGTTTCAGTATTCGACAGTCTTCTTTTCTTTTTTTTTATCTTCTTTTTTTTAAAGGCCCGAAGATTCCCGCAGTAGGATACAAGCCCTGTGTTGCGGGGGACTTTACAAACATACAAGTCACGGACACAAAGTACACTTAGACTCAAAACAACAATTTGTGGATCACACAAAGTGGTGTTCCGTGTGGGAATCGAACCGACGATCTATTGCGTAGCAGTCGGACACACTCCCACTACGCCATAGAGGCAGTTAATACCATACTAGTCTAGTTAATACCATACTAGTCTATAATTTTGTAGTTTCAGCCAAGCTTTGAGCGAAAAATAAGCTTGTTTTTTTTTCTGTACCTCAAAAGGAAAAATCAGATCCCTTAAAGGAACACGTTGTTGTCCGGTCGTCCGACCGTCTGTCAAGACCTTTATTCTCGGAAACGCGTAAAGGTATCGAGTTGAAATTTAAATAATATACTCAAGTCTACAGTACCTTGAAGCTGTAAAACAATCAAACTTCTACGTAAACATATACGGCTTAATGTTGGGTATCATTAAAGTTTGTTCACCTTAAAGTAACATTGACAATATCAGATTACGTGGCAACTGAAAACTGAATAACGTGTGACTATTCAACCTTAAGTGCCTATATTTTCATAATCATATCAACCCACACGATGACCCACTGCTGGGCACGAGTCTTCTCAATAGAACCTACCTATTATAGATCTAGAGGTAATTGCCATAATTGCCATGCTTGCCGAGCCGGTTGGCGATCGCAGTAAGGCTTTAAAGTACGCAGAGGACGCTGCTGCCCGTCCTCCAGTGTGAAATCCCTCAGTCGTCTTGACTATACCCACGAAAAGAGATGGGGTGATACTATTTTTAAGCTGGTTAGTATCTAATTAATGTTATAAACGTGTAAGATTGTGGTTCTTTCTATCTTTTTATTTCTTAAAACAACTAAAAAAAAATAATTACACGTCAATCTAGATCGAGATCACGTGATCGGGATCAGATTCTGATCTGATCACGATCACGTGATCTCTTGATCCAAATTGATTGTGTAATGTTGCATTGACGAATCGCGATATGTTACAACCGAATCAAGATTCACAAGTTCACGATATAGATTGAGACTATAATGGCTACCATACTGTTAATATATTATTTAATATAACACACAGGCTACATTTTTATTGCAATTTCCGACAGCTCAGCGGGCATAACCAGTACTTGAAACAACTTGCAAGTCTGTCGACGAAAATGGGTTAATGTGTTTTACGTTAGCAATAAAACAACAATATCTTACAAAGTGTACATAACGAGCTACGCCTGGAAACATTTATGTAAGTAATAGGAATTCAGTACGTCATACATTACAAATCAGCAAACTGAGGAATGATAAACGAATTGAAAATAACTTTATAATTAACTTGAAGAAGTTTAACCAATTATGAAAAGATATATATTACGGGTCTTAATCGCGTTAATAGTTACATTTCGACCGTATAGCAATGGCCGTGGTCATTAGAGTCTACCCGTGACCACGGCCGTTGCAATACGGTCTAAACGTCGGGCAATAAACAAGGTATTTTACCTTAAATTATTCACGCGATTAAGACCCGTAATATATATTTATTTTGATTATGTGTACAAATCGCGAAAGTTTATCAACAAGTTTAACCAAAATCTTATATACGACTATGACAAACAATGATAATATCTTGGGACAACTCATACGACGCTACGTGATCCCAAACTAAGCAGAGCATTGTCTGATTGCTATGGTATACCATAGCAAGCAGACAACTGATAAACCTACTTATATTTTTCTTTAAATTTTTAAATACGTTAATATACGAGTATTAGATAAATTACATTCAGAAACAGTAGTACAATAAAATTTTAGTCTGGGTGGGGATCCACGGCCCGGAGGTCGTGGCTTTGATCCCTTAGTCTAGTCTTAGGTTAGTAACGCTGACTGCTCTGCCGGTGCATAGAAGTCAGTGTCACGAACCACTAGACCAACACATCTGTCAGACAACCTTTTTTGATATCGTTTATTTGCTATTACCGGTTTTACCTATTTAAAGACACCAACCAACCATTTCAATTTTTTAAATCCATTGATTAAAATCCATTGAGATAATATGTGTTATCGTATTGATACCTCATTACTTTAAATCAAGAGGCTCGTTTAGGTACTTTGATGGAACAAAAAAATCCACAAAAATAAACATAATACATATACTGCTGAAACTAAGCCATAGGCCGGCCCCAAACCGTAACAGTGTCAGTCATTCTTCCGTGAAATAGAAATATTAACAAAGCAGAAGCAGAAGCAAGTATGATTACTGGGCAAGTAAGATTTGCGAACATCGCACTTCTCATTTGTTTCAAATGAGAAGGGCGGTGCGGTGACATTCAGATCTTTGCCAAACGAGGATTTGGGTGGCACTGTTACTGTTATGGGCGACGCGTGACACCTTCCATCAGGCGCACGGCCTTCTCTCTTCATTTCGTTGTATAAAAAAGACATAACCGTTCCTTTTTGTCTCCCCGCGGACGAATAAAAATAATGTCATCTTAAATCAATGTTCACAGTACTCAAAACAGGTACCTAGAAGAATAGGTAAACATCGTTAAGAAACTTACATATTAGAGCACCAAAAATTCGAAGACGTGTCAACCACTAATTTGCACCGGAGTCGCAGGGCCTTAACTTTTTGTACCTAACATGTTCTGTAAGTCTCCGAACCGAACTACGGAGAACTGAGGCTTTTTTGGCATATAATAATAATAATAATAATAATCATTTAATTCAGACGAATCCATATTATGTTAGTAACAATTTACTTACGAACTTATGTTAGTATACTATATACAGGCTGATTTGTATTAAAGTAATAACTTCGCGCTCGTGGCTTCTTTACATAACACAGTAACTTTGTAATATCAGTTTTGGAAAATATTGAATTTATTAACCCTTAATCACCTACAGATTATGTTACTTTACTCATGGTTTATTGTAAGGTTTAGGCCCTAAACCTGACAAAAAAACATCGATTTTACTCCGGGGTCTCACAGGATGTGTGGTAAATGGTTGTGTGACAAACGTAGATGGTAGATAGTAAAGAGTTAAATTGTTTTTTTTTTATCATGTTATTTGGTGTAATGTAAAAAGGCCGTTAATAGTAAGTATATGAAATATCACCCTGTATAACTCTCTTAAGAAAAAATAACCAAATACAAGAAAAAGTATTAAGTGTTGTAAAATCAAAGAAAAATATAATAAAACACATAACTAATTAGTGAAAATTTCATTCTAATTCAAATCCATTTCCATCTGCTAATTGCTTGCTTATTGATCTTACGGCTATGTTTCAATCTATAGCTCTCGCGTGTAATAATCGAGAAAAACGTTATACTTCCGTGAAATAGTATATATTAATTATAATATTATATATATTCCAGAAATAGTTGCTATTTCTAAAGTTTTAGGTCTATATAAATCATAATAGTACGTACAAAACATGATACATACCATACCCTGTGTATGAAGAGTTGGTTTTCTGTGTGACTTAAACAGAAAACCAACTCTTCGGAAGTCGGTTGCAAGAAAAAAGTTAGGTACTATCACACTAATATTATAAAGCCGAAAGTTTGTGAGTATGTGAGTGTGTATGTTTGTTACTTCTTCACGTCTAAACGGCTCGAGCGATTTTAATAAAATTTGGTATGGAGTTAGCTGACACCCTGGATTAACACATAGGCTAATAAACTGCGGGTAAAACCGCGGAGCACAGTTAGTAATAATCATAATATTATAAAGCCGAAAGTTTGTGAGTATGTGAGTGTGTATGTTTGTTACTTCTTCACATCTAAACGGCTGGGGTAATTTCAATAAAATTTGGTATGGAGTTAGCTGACACTCTGGATTAACACATAGGCCAATAAAACGCGGGTAACACCGCGGGGCACAGCTAGTTTAATATAAACTAGTGCACTGTAGCAAAATCTCACTATTTACAAGATCTTTCATTATATATCGAATGAGTCAAAGAACCCCTATTTTAATTAAAATGAATAAATATACCGTTTTACTTGAAGCTACAGACATGATGAAAGGAAGTATCTTAATACGCCTGAGGCTAAACTCATATAAACCCTTGAAAGTTAAATATGAATAAGGACTACATAAGGAATGGCATAATGTTGATATAGCAATTAAGTTAAGTGAACAGTTACATGGTCTTTGCAGGAAATAAGCGTAGCTTCCGTTTCTTAAATGAACTTCTTTTCTTTAGTTGGAGAGAGTATCCGAATCCCTGAACACCGTATTATATAATAATGGTATCCTAATCAATTGTGGTTACTGCAGTCAAATTCATCAGAGACCAGCCACAAGTGTATGAGAAAACACAAATGCACTCTTTATTCCCTTACTCTCATAGTCAAATGGGACGGAAATCCTCGTCTAAACAGAGATGGCAAGACCAGGCGTAAAGTGCTTGTCGTGGCACAGAAGGAACATTATTCTAAAACGATCATCCATCTATGTACCGACAGTAGCAAGATTGCTTGACCTTGCTTTTTCTCGAATTGCTAAGTCACAAATCCCCCTCACCGCATTTTACTAGAATTGTAATCGTTTCGTTCCAGGTAAAAAATGCTGGGTTGGTTTTGATAGAAATTGTTACCGTGATTGCTTAATGCTTCGAGAAAGACAACTTTTGATGAGAGAGACTTATACACCACATGACAAACCGACAGTACCGACGTCATTTAAAAAAAAAAAAAAAAATTGTCGTAGTCTTCGCAAGGGCAAAATATCCTACACTTGCGACCGTGTCCAGAAAACTACGTTTGCACGGGTCGTAGTCACAAGCGAACCTGTCTGGTCAAAACATGAAGCAACAAACAAGTACCTTAATAATGCACATGCTCCATGGTATGTTACAAATGAATAGTTAAATCACGATCTATAAGTCAATACAGTCAGACAGGAAATCGTACAGCACACAAAATCTTACAAAAAAAGGATCACAAACCACCCAAACCCCTTGGCGAAAGTACTAATGGAAGACACGCATATAACAGACAGACACCGCAAGACACACCTAAATATTTGTGAAATAAAGTAGGATGTTACATAGGTCAAATTCCGAGCATGACAAGACAAATCCCGACAAACATACTATTCAATGAAAAAAAGAAATGCACATAGCGTTAATCTTCACATTTCTTATTATATGCCAGTATCATTTCCGCGTAAAAAGCTCTAAAGAAGAATATAATGAAAACTGCCTCTGTGGCGCAGTGAGAGTGTATCCATCTGCTACGCAAGAGGTCGTGGGTTCGATCCCCACCCATGATAAAACTTTGTGTGATGAGCACGATGGTTTATTCTGTGTCTGGGTGTTATTTATCTATAATATGTATGTATTTAGAAATATATAAGTATGTTTATCGATTGTCTGGTTTCTATAGTACAAGCTCAAAACGACTTTGTTTTATACTATGTAAAGATAAAGAAGAATCATATATTTCAAATGTATCGAGTGTTCTAAAGTGTATCTGGTGTATGTAATGATTACAGGCTATTCAGAGACAATATTTATGTCTTTTTTGAAAGGAATAAAGGAAAAAAACTAACACTGATATAGAAACATCAAGCAAAACAAATGGACTCCCAATATACTTCGCACAAAGAGGGTATGTATACTAAATGTGTATGTAACTTACTAAAAGAGCTATAAAATGAACATTAAAAACAATCTGAATTCGCCACTTCTCTTTTTCACAACGGAAAGTTATTGTAATTAGCACGAGCTCTAAAAAAACTTATTTCTTAACGTTTCGTGGTCTTCTATTAAGTTAATATAGTCTCCGGGCAATTGACTATGATCGAAATATCTCATAAAACGTATCGATATTCGAAACGAGTGAAATCGAAAACTAATCAAGGATCTGATTTTAACGAACATGTTACAAAGACTTGTGTTTAAATAGTAATCCTGATTAAAGTCAACTTAGTAAGGATAAACCTAAACTAAACCATTATCCCAAAAGGTTGTACAGAAAAATGAACGGTAGAACATTTTGTCATAGACGACGGCTTAGTAACTTGCGTAGGTTGGTACAATAATACTACTTCCCATGAGTACAATGAAGATGAAACGTGTGTAGTATATAAATTATCCCTTCAAACGAATTTTTGGTCTAATTTTAATTAATTTATTAAATCGTCGGAATTACTCCACCTAACCCACACCTCCTTAAACTAATTAACCTGTTCCTGGCGCGTCTACTAAAAAGGCCAGAAATAATATGAAGTATTTTTAAAATAATACAGTAAACCTTTCAACATCCGAATTTCCTTATACAGAAGGAAGCATGAAGTTATACAAGTTTCTAAATAAAAAAAGAAAAATATCTCATAGTCAGCAGAAATTTAACCAACCAAACCATTTTGTTAGAACCAATACCGCATTCAATTCAATGGACTCAGCACTTCTTGGAAAATATTGCTTAGTGTAAAAATCGATAGTAATCTAATAGCCTTAGGAAAACCCGTATTCCAGAACCGCACCCGATATCCATGCAAAAGTCTTGACTAAGTATATAATATGCAGGGTGAATTAAATCTACGAATCCAAAAATAGGTAAGTACCTATTTATAAAAATGTAAGTTTTGTAATTTAATTAATGTAATTGAAAATGAGATAAACATCCCTCCTTTCGTTATTAAAATTTTAATTTATTTTGTAACCCTTTTCTTGTGATAATATTATTTGAGTGGCGGCTCATTAATCATCTTACATCCAATATTGAAATAATTTAGACGTCAAAAAATAATTAATGATATTGTTTATTTTTTATTACATTTTCAATTTTAATACTTTATTATTTTTAATTTTCAATAAATTAATGTAGCACTTAGCAAATATTACAAAAATAACTTCACTAAAATTCTTATGTAATTTGTTTATTGTTTTAGTAATCAACTCTTACCTGATAAATCCAGAAACATTAATTGACTTCACTACAAATTATGAAACTCTCCTGTTTATAATAAATTCCACATAAACAGTAAACCTCACTAACACTTCACTTAGAAAACTATTAGCCAAACTTAGTTTGTAAGTACACAAAGTTGTTCACAAACTTTTAATGTGAGCCCTGATTATGTCTCATAAATCTTATCACTTTCGGATATCCCGTGGTTTACGACCCGCGACTTCACATTTCGCTGCACTCGACGTACATCATGCGACAAAATGACGTCACAACACGTCTGGTCTCTACGACACCTTGCGGGTAACTAACTAACGAACACAGCATCGCCAGGGTTGGGCGTTCTTTGTGTGCGTGAAACCTTGTTCGTAAACTGTATACGAATAGTACTTTGTTAATGTGTGAGTGATCCTAGACGCGTGTCAGTGATTTGAATCGCAGTACAATATTTTGTATGTGTGCGGCTCCGATCACCTACGGATCTGGTTGTGTGCGTCCCTGGTACAGCCGGGGAAAAACGGACTGTGGCCTAGCGCGCATGCTCAAGAAGCTCTGAAAAATAAAATTGTGTTTCGCGCTATTTAAATACTGATGCGAGAGACAGATTATAAAACCAGTGTGCTCCCTACAAAGGGGGTAATTTAACCGAATGGGGTTTTCATTAAATTCAACATAAATACGTCGTTTTGAAAATGTCTTTATATAATATATTTTATTAGGTGTTTGATAATTTTCCGCCTTACTGCGCTGCCGCCGAAATAAATTACTGTGCGGTATCCTCGCTCGCGACAATGATATTGGCTGAGAATAAATCAGCATACATATACCACATAATACATTTTAATAAACGAAATAGTTCTTGGAAGACGCATATTTGCTTTTCTGAAATATTTAATCGTATTAAGTTCATATTGAGGCTATTGTGAGAGTAGAAAAATGTACTATTTTGATAACATACGAATTCTTTTTTTATTGCACGTTAAACTAATTATTACTTAATATACTATTTTTGTCTATCTGTTACGCCCAAGATCCTATAATAAATGGCCGTTTCGTCATGTCCATCATTAAAATTTACATAATTGCGAACAGACATTTTTTTTTAAAACGACTCCCGCATTTATCTTCCGCATTAGTGTACAGGCCTTGTGTCACTGGGCACTTTACAAACATACAAACGGACACAAATTTGTGATTCACACAAAGTGGTGTCCCGTGTGGGAATCAAACCCACGACCTCTTTCGTAGCAGTCGGACTCACACTCCCACCGCGCCACAAAGGCATCATATTATATTACGTAACTTCGTGTAGATTTTATCCAGGTATATATAGATTCCAGTGGTAAGTAAGTAATGTAAGGTCCTGTCTCCGATCTCAAAGTGGATTAACGTTTGCCGAAGGGACAGGCTGGTATCACAGATTTCCCTTGATTTTTCCTTATGCGGCACCGAATGAACAAATGTATGGGATAAAGCTATTATATGGTATTGAACAACACACTCCGGTATATTGGTCATGGTTTGTAAGGTATTGATTTGTGTTTCAAGGTCGAAGAAAATTAGTAGCATTGATTATCCGGTGGGCTATTGTCCACCGGATTAGCAAGCTGAAGTGGCAGTGGGCTGGCCATATTAGCCGAAGAACCGACAACCGTTGGGGTAAACGAGTTCTTGAGTGGAGACCGCGTCTCGGTAAACGTAGTATAAGCCTCCCTCAGGCCAGGTGGAGTGATGATTTACGCAAAACGGCTGGCAGGAACTTATAATGGTATCAATAAATATAGAATAAAACAATTATTCTATGTCCCGAAACTTATTTTGTGCTTATATCAAAATCCCAATGTGACATTTATCCCCAACCTCCTCTCAATTCGAAATTAAATTTGTTCTAAAAGGCTAATATGTCACAAGCTGACAAAAAGTATTTACCCAAAATACTTGTTAAAAATAGTTCACACGCTTCAAATTAATAAATCAGTCACAAATTCGAGAAAACCTTGCATATCGAACATAAGAGCAATTAAAATGTCAGTGTAATTGAAACCGCACGCTCTCAAAAGGATGCCCAAAGCAAAAGGACGCACTGAACTGTTGACATCTTTTTATCTTTTTCAGTTGAAAATTAAAACTCATCATGAACAAAAGAATGAAGAACATTGTTCTTTATAGAGGCTTCATGTCGTTTTTGTATAATGATTGGAACATGGCAAAACTAAATTAAGCAAACCTGTTTTAAGAAGCGGCTGTGGCCTAAAGGCTAGGGCATCGGACTCGCAATTGTGAGGTCGCGGGTCCGAATCCTACCTATTATACCACCGACGCGAGCCCACTTCTAACACAAGCCATTGAGCTTAGCTGGAAGGGTTAACAGGATTGCTAGTAATGTGGGACCTAATCCCACATTGCTGGTTATCTTTTTTTTAATAAAAAAAAAAAATTGAGACTGACTGTTTCTTGACTAAACCTCAGACAAAACCTTATAAAGGTTGTTCGCTATAAAAATCAATTTACTCTAATCGATGGAATTGAACGTTGCGTCACTACGTCAGGGCAAGACACCTGTCAAATATAGGTTACGCGTCAAGTTGGTTATTTAGATAAAAATGATTAAATGATACGATTGTTTTAATTGACTTAAATCCGTGTTAGCTTAAACCTATTAGCAATTTTAGGGGGAGTTGTTAAAATAGCCTCCCCCCCCCCTTGATACATCTAGCATGAGATAAAACGTAATTTTTTCACAAGCATAACTATAAAAAAAACTAGTGAGACAAAGACAGTATAAGATAAGTGAGATACAAAAATGTGTTAACAGCTATATACGAAATAAACTGAGCAAAACAATACAAAATATACAGAAATACCTTTGTCAGCATATCCGACAGGACAGTAATACCTCAATGTTCATAAAACGTCTCGGAAAGCGCGCCGAGTTGTCACTCATATGAACATTCCTGATACGAGAGCTTTATCAAGTCTGACAAGTCTGGTCTAACTATAGATTATTGACATCCGTTCTCGATGTTTGCAGAGGTCAGACGCTCCAGTTGCGTTGCGTAAATACTGCGGTTATGGTACGAGAACACATGGCGTACTGGAAGTTAATATACAAGTCTTACAATATACACTGGATATGTATATTGCAGTGTGACGACCGAGGAAATTAGGATATAAGCGAGGTTAAACAATATTTTTTTTTTTTTTTTTTTTTTATTCTTAGTTTAAGGAGACTTAGTCACAGATCTGACTATGTCGCTCCGTTAAATAAACCTTATAATTATTTACATAGGCTAATGTAGTTATTATATAACTTATATAAATTTCCAGCAGCCTCGGACAAGGGGCTTGCGAGGATTGAGTTACATCTACCTATGAGTATCTCACATTTATGGGATTTGATCAATAGTCTCCTGAGTCTGTCGTTCCGGGCACATTCCATCAAGACATGTTGTACGTCCTCCACTACGTCACACATTTCGCAATTGGTAGAACTTGATATCCCCATAAGGAAAGTAAACTTCCTCGATGGGATGTGACCGGAGCGCAGTCTCATTGCTGATACACAGTTCTGTCTGTTAAGTGAACAGTTGTTGATCCAAGGAATAGTCATAGGCTCAGGTTGTATTGTTTTATACCAGATGCCCTTTTCAATTGACCTCTGGTCGAAATACTCCTTCCATATCTTCGTACAATATTGTTTTACTAGGTATAAGCAATCCGAAAAGTAAGGTAAAACTGATAGGGTTGTACCCTGGCAGCAAGCTTGTTTAGCTAATGTATCAACTATTTCATTATTTTCTAGGCCTATATGGAACGGAATCCACTGCAGTTGAACGACTTTATGATTTCGCTCCAACTCTAAGATCTGATTTATAATGGTGTAGGCAATCGGTGTTCCTCGAACAGTCGAGGTACACCGAGCCACATGTAGAAGTGCGCTTTTGGAATCAGTTAAAATGACAAACTTGTCGTGGTTGATAGAACTGATATATGACAAAGCTTCACTTATGGCAAGTAGTTCAACATACATTATTGAAATTCTAGAACCAGTTTTAAAAAGTATATAAGAGTTTTGTTGTGGATCGAAAAAAGCTGCCCCAGATTCACCCTTCTCCTTAGAGCCATCTGTGAAAATTTGGTAAAAGTTAGTAAATTCCTTTTCTAAGTATCGAGAGCAAAGGTCTTTTAGAACAGTTGGTTCATATTGTGATTTAGGTTTAGTTTGATTGTAAATATTAAATTTTAAATTTTTTGAGAGGTCTATGTAACTAATCCAGACATCGTTCGTAAACATCTCTAAGTTTTCACTACAATAAATTTGAATTTCTTTTAAGTGTTCCATGATTAAAATTAATAAAGGGTTACCGTTTCTGTTCCATGAGTTAATAGAATTAAATAAGTTTTCTAATAATTTGAGCATAGTGCTGTTACTTGATAACGCTTTATTTTTTAACAGAAATTTGCCAGCTAAATAGCATCTACGCACGTGTAGTGGCGGTATACCTAACTCGCTACCCATTACGTGAATAGGTGTCGTTTTAATAAAACCGCCAACTATTCTCATTGCTCGATTTTGTATTTTTTCTAGTTTATATAACTGGGATTGACTACTATCTCCGTATAGGTAACTGGCATAATCTAGCCGACTTCTCACGAGAGAAATGTAAGATTTTCGCAAATGCTTCGGATGAATGCCCCAATTAGTACCTGCTAGATATTTCAGAATCCCAAGGTATTTGGAGGTTTTCTCCACAGTTTCGGCGATATGTTTGGACCATCGAAGAGAGCGATCTAACCACAGACCTAAATATTTTACGTGTTGTACTACCTGTAAACTAGATTCGTCAATTTTAATAGTAATATTTTGTCTAAAGTATCCTTTTTTGAAAACACAAATTTTACTTTTTTTAGGTGATATCTCTAAGCCTAATTTGGATAAATTGTCATAAACATGTTCCAGGGCCGCTTGTAACTCGTTGGATGCATTAATTATGCTTCGGTTAGTACAGTACACAACAAAGTCATCCGCATATTGCGAAATATGAATGGTATCGGAGTTAATATTTTTGCATAAATCTATCGTGGCTACATTAAATAATAAGGGTGATAAGGGATCGCCCTGTGCCAAACCGCGATCAGTGGTGCGAATTAGGGATATATTATTAATTTTTATTCTAAGATGTCGTTCCCGGAGGAATTGCCAAAGATACGTACACATTGTATTACCCACTCCTAAAAAGTCTAGTTTACATAATAATTCATTAATATCTATATTATTATAGGCATTGTTAATATCGATAAAGCAACCGACTGTGACACAGTTGTTGCAGAAACCTGTCTGAATTGCAGTAACTAAGCGGCTTAAATTGTCCAAACATGATCTACATTTCCTGAATCCTAGCGTCTGATCAGAAAACATGTTATTTTTTTCAAAATACCACTCCATCCGTTTTTGTATTATAGAATGCAGTATTTTGCAGATACACGACATTAAGGCAATGGGTCTTAATCCTGATACGGACGTAGGGTCCCGACCTGGTTTAGGGATGGGAATTATACCAACTTCCCGCCATTGACCAGGTACAAAACCATTAGTAAGAAAACTGTTATATAAATTTACCAAAATAACTTTTGCATTTGTAGGGAGGTTTTTGATCATACTGTATGAAATGTCGTCACATCCAGGAGCAGTATCTTTGGCTTTTATACTTTTGTTTATCTCTTGTAATGTAATTTTGCTGTTAAGTTTTACATTTTCTGATACAAATGTGGGGTTACAATGAGGAACATAATCGGGGGTCAAACTATGTAATAGGTGGTTTGCATTATCTGGGTCAATGTTTTGTCTACGAGTTTTATAACCCTTTATCCATTTAATTTTACGCCACAGATCACTTGCTGATGCTGTTTCGTCTATGGACGAACAAAATTTTTGCCACGAATCACGTCGAGCCTGTCTAAGAAGTCTTTGGGAGGCACTAATTCTATTTTTTAAAGTAATTAGATTAGAAGGAGTAGGATTGCGCCTAAAATTAGCTAGGGCTAGTCTGCGATTCGCCACTGACTTTGAAAGTTCGGGACTCCAATACGGTTTTGGACGAAACTTACTCGTAGGGTTAAAATTTAATTTAATATAAGGGATAAATTTATCAGCTGCGTCTTGTAAATAAGAAATAAACATATTATAAGCCAGTTGGGGATTATGAGACAGTGAAAAATTAAAGTTCTCGAATTTGGTTCTAAGATAGTGATTGTAGTTTAACCAGTCAGCTTTCCGAAAGTTCCGTTTATTTTGATTTTGTAAATTTGAGTAGAATGAAGTAGATATTTTTATGATTAAATGATCGCTGCCTAGTGTCTCATTAGTAACCGTCCAGTCAAATTTCAAAGAAATGTCGGCAGATATTATAGATAAATCCGGAGAAGATTTTCTCATATTGCCATCTACTAGTTGAAAACGAGTAGGGCTGCCGTCATTTAGTATTACATAATTATAGTCCAGTATCGAATCTAAGATTTGTGAGCCTCTTGTGTCTGTTTTATGGGACCAGTTTGTATGGTGACCATTAAAGTCACCCAATATTATAGATTTTTTCTTTTCTATAGAGAACAAGTAATCCCACGTTTGAGAATCCGTACGGACATCCGGAGAGCAGTAAATAGCAATAACATGTTCTAATTGATTACAATTAAATAATTTTACTTGAATTATTTCTAAACACGAATTGTTATTTTGAGTATTAATCTGTTGTGCTTGGATAGAATTATGAATAACAATAGCGATGCCCCCATACGGAATGTCCCTGTCCTGTCGAAAGATACTGTAGTTGCTAATATTGAGAGGAGCATCCGGATCAAGCCATGTCTCGCTTATTGCAGCCACATGTATATGTTCCTGGATTAACAACTGTTCTAATAATTGTAGTTTTGGCCTTATGCTACGAGCGTTCCATTGTATGATATTTAACTTACAAATCTTACTTGATTTATCCATTAACTGAATTAAATATAGATTTAAATAATGTTGAATTGGGTATTAGATTACTTAATAATGTGTTAAGCCAGTCCATGAATAATTGTAGCCAGTCTTTAAATTTTGTAAGTAAATCGTGTTTGACATTATTTACCAAGTCCTTCACATTTTCCCATAGGCGCTGGAACGAGGGTTTCTCACGCTGTTTGTTACAGGTGTTGGAGTTGACGTTGTGGTGATCAGGCGATTCTTGTTCAAGGTTGTCATTGGAGTCCTCAGAGTTTGTAATCAAAATATCTGCCATCACGTTGTTTGATATGTAGTAGGGGACTTTCTTTTTATTTTTGCGGGGTTTTCGTGTACGCGGCTTATTTTGGGAGTCATTGATCTCGCTCGGGTGATCATGCGTCACCAAAGATTCAGCCCGCGATGGAGTGTTGCATATACTTATAGTATCCTGAGCAGTGCTCTGTCTCCTGCTACCCGTTAAGTAAACCCTAGTACTATCGTTCCTCGGTAAATATTGTTGATGGCGTAAAGGTGTAGGTGGGACATACGCGCTTAACGCTTTTTGATAGGTACATCCAAACTCTGACATGATCTCTCTAATGCGTTTCTCCTTTTTAAACATCGGACAATCCTTTGACAGTGCTATATGTCTTCCAGAGCAATTAATACACTTAAATATTGCTATTTCACAGTTGGGATGATTATTGCAACCACATTTGGGGCATACGGCTTTATTTGCGGGACACATCTTCGATGTGTGGCCGAATCGCCAGCATTTCGAGCATTGGGTTACCGGGTAAACATAGGGCAAGACACTGATTCTAAGATCTAATAAGTAGATGTGACTCGGCAACGAAGATCCTGTAAAACCCACCCGAACAGTTTCGCTAGATGTCCATCCTTGCTCAGTTTTTTTGCTTAGGCGTTTAGCAGTTACAACTTTCTGATCACTTCGAATATGTTGTAGAAGTTGCTCCTCTGTTAGGTCCAATTCAATATCTTTTATTATGCCATAAGATAAAGCCACCTCCGAAGTTTTTTGTCTCCTCCATCCAAGTTCACCAAAAGCCGGACAAGATATAAATTTTTGGACACTTAATTCGTTTTCAAAGGTTATCGTTAATTTAAATGGGTTAATATATTTAACTTTTGTAATGTCGTTTATGTCATGTTGTTTTAAGAGTTTTGCTAGTGCAAACTGCTTAGGAAGTTTTTCTTTGGAATATATGCATATCTGCAAACCAATCTCCGCTGATCTAATGTTGTCTTCACTTAAAGATTTTCTCTTTTTTCCTCTGTTCACCGTCTCCCATCCTTCTTCGCTATCATCTCCCCGTAAACGTTTATTTGTTAGTTCTGTAGTCGTCTCCATATTCATAATATCATTTGTAGATTGAGTTGGTTCATCAATAATTATTTGCGCTTGCGCATCTGTTATGTTGTTTATTTCAATCTCGTCAACCTGATCTCGCTCACTTGCCATTAGTCGTAAGGTTCATATCAAAAACTCGCACACTCACAGTAGCCGGCCGGGCGTCGCTAGCGATGCGCCAGCCGATAAGGAACCGGTTTCTATTTTACAATTTTATAATATAATAAAACGCGTTCGAACCGCACGAGGTGTGATTGAGCACTGTAAACAATATTACAACGCGTCAGTCCATAGATCAGTGACCTAAAATTGTCACAACCCTCCCGTATCTCGAAGAGCATATAATATTTCCTACGTCATAGAATTTTATTTGAATTTATATATATATAGGTAGAATACCCGTGATCACAGCCGTTGCAATATGGTCGAAACGTCGGACAATAACTCAAAGGTATTTAGCCTTAATTAAATATAATATTTTTCCTCCTTTTGATATCAGAATTAATATTTTTTATTTAATCGTTCGTTACAAGTACTTTGGCCAATATTTATCCATACTAATCCATACTATAAAACTGAAGAGTTTGTTTGTTTGTTTGAACGCGGTAATCTCAGAAACTACTGCTCCGAATTGAAAAAATCTTTTATTGTTGGATATCCCATTTATTAGGGAAGGCTATATGACATCAAGCAACAATCAACAGGAGCGGAGCAGCAATGAGAAATTGGGGGAAAATTTACGTAGACAAAGTTACACGGTAACCGATTGAATCAGGCGTTACATGGCGGAAATCCATCTTAAGTAGATTATAAGGGAGGGATCCCACCACCCAAAGTACCACTCGACTTGGTAAGAGTACCTGTCACTAATTTTCTTTGTTGCAGGTCTCTCTTTTTGAGTGCGGTCTGTCAATGTATTTCGATTGTTGTATTAAGGGCATTTCCTTAGTACTTCAATCGTGGTGATTCACAGATCGAGGGTGGGTGGTGGGATCCCTCCCTTATAATCTACTTAAAGTTACACGGGACAGCTAGTTTATTATAAAATTATATAATGTGTACAAATCGTGAAAGTATACGAAAATATATTTCCTACGTAGCTGACTAGTCTCTAAATGAGATTGGCCGTCGCAACTAAAATCGGTTAGGAGACCATCGTTATAATAGAGTTAAACATACCAAAATGTGAGACAAAATAAGTTGCTCAACGTATGAATCGATTCTAGGGAATTTGTGATTCGGACCTGCCACAATCCGGGGTTACTCGCCGATCTGTGATCAGATGCTCAATGTTTTTCGTTTTTCTATTTTTTGGTTTAGGGCACACCGGTTCACAAAAGTTGAGCAGAGTGGGCCATGGTTTATACCTAAAAATTACAAAGTTTCACTAGCTATAGAAATAGGCCAGAAACTTTATTATTTGTGTGTGAAAATAAATCCTCCTTTAACTTTCGTTTGCTTTACATAAAGTCTTGCTGTGACACAAAATGACGCTGTTTCATATAATTAAATTGTTCGCACATTATACTTGTACTTGTGGTCTTGGTTTAAGTCTGTGTCACTACAGACGATGGATCGCTTTGAAAATCCTAAAAATGTTTCCTAAGACATAAGTTTGTTTCATATTATCGTTTTCATACTGCTTTTCAAAAGATGATACAATTTGCTATAAATGTTGATAAACTTTCGCGATTTGTACACATTATAAAAATATATATTATTTATTGTCTGCCTCTGTGGCGCGGTGGAAGTGTAGCCGGCTGCTACGCCAGAGGTCGTAGGTTCGATCCCCACCCAGGATAAAACTTTGTGTGATGAGCACGATGGTTTATTCTGTGTCTGGGTGTTATTTATCTTTATAATGTACGTATTTAGAAATATATAAGTATGTTTATCAGTTGTCTGGTTTCCATAGTACAAGCTCTGCTTAGTTTGGGATCAGATAGCGTTGTGTGAGTTGTCCCAAGATATTAGATAGAAGCTAGTTGACAAACATCGTATCATCTGAAAATATATATTTTCAGATGATACGATGTTTGTCAACTAGCTATTACATTAACTAGATACAATGTGGGTACGTAAGTAATAAAATGAGTTAGGTTCCATGCCGTAATAAATTAACGGCATGGAACCTAACTCATTTTATTATTAAACTCTCATCTTAAATTACATTTTGCGGAGTTTTTCATTCTCAACTTACACATTAACCTGCGTGTTCACTTAACATGTATTATTGAAGAAATCCCAATGTACCCAATCAATTTTCAACTTCTCCACTTATTTCTGTACTGCATGATCTCGCGATTTACATACACGGAAGCTCCTCTTGCTGCGATCCAAATTTAGTCATAACAAATAAATTAACCACTGAAGTGGGCTCGATTACACTAGTGACTGACAGCGACGACGAGTTAAACGTTAGAGGAACGCACACGCCAGACAGCGTAATCTACTACGAAGGTCCTGTGCGGATTGGTTTATTTATATCCCTTATCTTTCTGGGATTTGTATACCTGAATTTTGTAGCCTCGATCTATAGTAAATAACTCATAGTCATTATGACCGATGGGCCATCACTATTCTTCTATGCATACAGCCATATTATTAATCACTCATAAGCTTTTCTATATACACACATCGCTACGTATGGAAACTCCATCGCCATACCTGACCCAGACTCGAACGCATGTGAACGTGTTCATATAAAACTTACAGATTGTAATTTTAGGGTTCCGTTGCCAAAATGGCAAAAACGGAAACCTTATAGTTTTCTGTCCGTCTGTCTGTCTGTCCGTATGTAACATGCTTTTTTCTCAAAGACTACTCTATGAGTATTGATGAAATTTGGTAAAAAAATGTCTTGTAGTAGACGCTATTTAGTTTGGTAGCTAAATACGAGTAATAAAAAAATAAATATTTTTAGGGGGGCACTCTATACATGTAACAAAAGCTGTTTTTTTTTCAGCAAACATTAACTTGTGGCCACAAAATATGAAAAAAGTCACAAAGGTAGCGCTTAATAAGCACTATAAACTAAAATTGTTTCGCGGATGATCGGATTTACCGTTATTGAGTTAGTGCTCAAAAACTGCGTTTCTGAACAAAAGGGCGAAAGTGCTATGAAAATACGCTCTTTTACTGATGCAAATAATCAAGGCTGCGGAACCCTACACTGATATGCTCTTGCCCAGTTTTTTGAACGTAGTTCCTTATGGCACGTTTTTGTTTGCAGGCTGAGAGGCTAGACAGAAAAAAGTGTTTCATTTTGACACCGCTTAAAATTCTATTTTTTATGATTATGTGAAGCTAGAATAAGGATTTCGTGTTATATAGGTTGTTTGTATTTATGTAAAAGGTTGTAATGCTTATTTTACCTATGTCAAACTGGCTGTGTGTTAAAAATCTTAATTTGAAATAGTTCAATTTTTAAAATGTAATCTTATATCACATTTTTTTAATAATACAAACACAATAAATATAAAGGAAAAGGAACTACGGTCCAATTGCGTGTAAGTAAGACACCTCTCTCTTTTTTGAGCCACTGACGAAGCACGATTCGTCCACGACTCGGACACGGCCAAAATGTGTGCTTAAAACTTTACACAATCTTAAGTGTGCACTCTAAATCACAAGAGTGCAATATTAAAATGTCAAATGCAGGTATTACATATTCTTATACGAGTTCAGTTCTACTTTAATCTAGTTATATCTGACCTATTTATTAAGTGAAGAAATAATTAAACGTTCCTTACCCTTTCACCGCAGAGTTAGAAGTAGGTTCAACAAGCCTGTTGATGTCACTCGATGCCACGCGCAGATATAATGTATTAGATTCGCTGATGAAGGGACGTAATTGCTATCGTGTTTTCTGTTCCTGAAATCATTAGAAAAAAATATGTCTCGAAAAATAATTAGTCTCATTGATCGTAGAATTGAGTTTGTTATAATTATAATTTTGTGTACGAATCTAATTTCGAATCTTGAACCTTTTGCGCTCTTGATAAGCTTTTTGGGCATACTAAATTTTAAACTTTTTGCTTCTTGAATATATGCTATAGATTTTTTGCTGTCACACAAGTCAAAAATATACCTATTATAATGATACAATTATAATAAAACAAATATTTTTTTTGCATCAAATATTGTACATACATGGGTCTTAAAATCAGTTTCTGAGTGTGGTACTCAGAAATTGATTTTAAGACCCATGTATGTAAAAATATGATATTTGGCTCACTTGAGCATGCAATAATATAAGGTTATGAATATAAAAGTTAATAAATCTTGAAAATACAGAGTTGTAATTATTTAATTCTTATTTTCGAAAATTTCGTTAAGAATGATTTGTCAGTACTTCTCATTTCTATTATTGGTAATTCACGAGTAGGCTTGGGCACTTTATTGAACACTTTTATGCACATAACATAGCAATTTTTGTAAAATAGAGAAGTCATACAGGCAGGTATTATTGACCTCTTTTACCTAGGATCGAGTTATCCCGGCACTAATAAATTCGTTTAATAATTCCTAACATGAATACAGATTTCCATTAAAAACAATCCTACAAGTACTTAATATGATGTTGCTTTTAAACAAGGGTCTACATGATTCCAGTGTACATATAAACTTTAAAACTAGTATATAAAGACTAGCTGTCCCACGCAACTTCGTACGCGTAAATTTTTCCCGTTTTTGCAACATTTCTCGTCGCTGCTCCGCTCCTATTAGTCGTAGCGCGATGTTATATAGCTTATAGCCTTCCTCGATAAATGGGCTATCCAACAAAAACATATTTTTTCAAATCGGACTAGTAGTTCCTGAGATTAGCGCGTTTAAACAAACAAACAAACAAACAAACTCTTCCGCTTTATAATATTAGTATAGATATGTATATATCCCATATCTAATCCCTAAACTGCTCCTGAAAAATGTATAAGGTCGTATACTTAAAACTATTAAAATTTGACATTCGGCCTATTTTGACTTATGTACAACCGTTTCTCATTTTGCGCTTTTGTCGTAAAATGATTAACTAGTATGATTACATGAGCACACAAAACAACTAATATTACTATCAAAATCCAATCTAATTGTTTAAATGTTTAACCGATTAAATTGACGAAATAATAGCTTTTGTGTGTGTTATAGTTTGATAGAGCCAATGTACAAATTCTATTCTAGTTCATGTATAGCACATATATAGCAATAGTGTAAAAGTAAAATTGACTTCATTTATATTTTACGGATAATACTGGAACAAGCACTTTATATTCTATATCTCGTAGATTACAATATCTCAAATATAATATTCTAGCTGCCTGCCCCGGCTTCGTGCGGGTGTCATATCGTAGTTTTTTTATACCATGAGCTAATACATTATTGCAATTTTCGCAGGGATCTCTAATTTCTTTTATTAATAAAATATTAGAGTAGTATGTTACTCCCCGATAATGTAGCTGTCTAATGATGAAAGAATTTTTGAAATCGATCGAGTAACATACAAAAATACAAATATTTCTTCTTTATAATATTATTGATATTAGTGTAGATTTACTATTACTAATTTTCATACTGGCACAACATTATGGATAATGTGGAGAACGGCAACTGTCTCCACCAACTTGAGTTGCTTGTCCGGAGCAACGCAACACAATGACCCGTCTTACAACGTGTCCTGTGTGCCCAATTACCTGCATACTGGAGGACTTGATGGCTGCATCCCATAATGCAGTTGATGTAGCCACGTTCTGGGCCACATTTCTCACTCTCTCGTTGCCTAACCTTGTCCTTGACATTTGGGGTCGGTTCTCCTCGTCAATCTTGGCGAGCATTATTTAAAACAACCTTTAGAGAAATGAAAGACTCAACAAATGAGTCTTTCATTTCTCTCAAGGTCGCTTTTGATGATACCAAGAAGAAGAGACACGGTGTGGCGCGGTGGGAGTGTGTCCGAATGCTACGCAAGAGGTCGTGGGTTCGATTACCTCACGGGACACCACTTTGTGTAATCCATAAATTGTTGTTTAGGGTCTGGGTGTAATTTTTGTGTGATTTGTATGTTTGTAAAGTCCCCTGTGACACAGGGCTTGTACCCTAATGCGGGAGTCGTCTTTAAAAAAAAAAAAAAATTGAATTGCAACTTTTGTAAAAAATACTCCTACACAAGTTGATACGCTCTATCACGGGTGACTTTACAAACATACAATATTAAAGGTTGTTTGGTTCTAAATCGGGGTGTATCTACACCCAGATTTGAAACTAACATCAACTGTCCGATATGGGAATCGAACCCTCTTGTATAATAATTAACCGCAATCAAATGAAGGAGATTCATAAATGAGTTCGCAAATGAGCATGAGTTTAAATTACTTTTGATATTAATACGTTATCTAATACATTGTTTCTACAAGTGATTAGGGTAACAAAGTTATCGCTTGTATATTTTTTATACAATATCGATTGGATCAATATCGATGTACATCGATCAAACAAAGTCATTGTTTACAAAAATTAAACAAGATTTTTAAAGAGAGGCGTGTTATTCTATAATGTAAACGGCGCACTCGTGTCGAACAATAGCTATCGAAGATTGAAGCAGTCCTCTCGTTAGCTCAGAGATTCAGATTGGCATTGTTTGCACGCGTGTAAAACAAAGACGGTAGCGGGAGCGGATAATAATATAATAATAAAAATAATATCTTGGGACAACTCACATAATCTATCTGATCCCAAACTAAGCAGAGCTTGTACTATGGGAACCAGACAACTGATAAACATACATATATATTTCTAAATACATTCATATTATAGATAAATAACACCCAGACACGGAATAAACAATATTTAATAATTAAGAAGCGGCGGTAGCTTAATGGCTAAGGCATCGGTCTCGCAATCGTGAGGTCGCGGGTTCGAATCCTACCCATTATACTACCGACGTGAACCCACTCCTTTTTTTTTTTTTTTTTTGGCGGTAAAAAATTCCTGACGAACACCTCCACCATCCTAATTTAGAATTTAATAATTAAGAAGCGGCGGTAGCTTAATGGCTAAGGCATCGATCTCGCAATCGTGAGGTCGCGGGTTCGAATCCTACCCATTATACTACCGACGTGAACCCACTCCTTTTTTTTTTTTTTTTTTTTTTTGGCGGTAAAAAATTCCTGACGAACACCTCCACCACCCGGGGAAGACGGTGGAGGTAGTGTGGGGTTTGCACCCACTAAAAAACCCGCCGTGTATCTCCCGCCACCTTCGCGAACGGGCCGCCGGAATTTGTACCCCGTACGCCCGCCCGCAGCCCCACCTAAGGCGGCATCAGGCGCAGATATGCGCGCCGACGCCGCCCGGTTCGCCGGCGACGGAGCGGATCCGCCAGGGAGCACTCTTCCCTGACGCGCTCCGCCGCCTCCTTCTGCAAGATGATGTCCTCGCAGAAGGATGCGACCGCATTCCACGACCCCTCGCTTCGGACCATGGACATAACCACGGCCGGCAGCGAGAGGTCACTTCCGACCACTGCGGTGAGAACTCGACGTTGCCCCTCCCAAGCTGGACAATGCTGGAGGGTGTGCTGCGCCGAGTCCTCACCGCAGTCGCAGTGGTGGCGGGCGGGACTCGGTTCCCTCCTAGCAACCGTGTGCAGGTACTTCCCGAAGCAGCCGTGCCCGGAAAGGACCTGCACTAGCCGGAAGGAAAGGGTCCCGTGCTGCCGTCCTGCCCACTCCTCCAGGACCGGCTGGAGCGCCTCCACGGTTCGAACACCTGCCCGTGGAGCCTCCAGCCGGCCCTGCCACCGGGCCATGATTGCCCGGTGTGCCTACATGAACCCACTCCTAACACAAGCCTTTGAGCTTAGCTGGAGGGGTTAACAAGATTGCTAGTAATGTGGGACTTAATCCCACATTGCTAGTTATCTTTTTTTTTTTTTTTTTTTTTTAACCATCGTGCTCATCACACTAAGTTTTATCCTGATTGGGGATCGTACCCACGACCTCCGGCTTAGCAGTCAGGGTCACTAACCACTAGACCAACAGGCCAGTCAAATAATGTTATATCTTCTAGAAGTAAAATGTTTATTGTTGCCATAATTTTTTATGGATAGTATTACATCTTCTAGAGATAAAATATTTATTGCTACTTGCAATACATTTCTGTGAATCACAAGATTTTTTCAAAGTGGTAAACATAGCCTTATCCACACACATGTGGGAAATGTCAGGAATGTAGACGGACCATGCTTAGTCAGTAAAACGCACGGAAGCACTGCCACCGGCCCCGGTTACCATTGTGTAGGGCAATGTGTTAAGTCCCTCCAACATAAAGGGAGGATCCTCCGACCAGGCGAGGTGATCATGCCTGGCGGGCCGCGGCCCAACGATTGACGTTGGGAACTTGTATATATAATTAGCAGCTGTGAAAACTTCTATATCGCGATTCAGGATTTTGACGCGGGGTGTCAAGTGTCAATTTATTTTATATTATTTTAAGTGGGTACCGTCACACCACCGACCCCGGTTATTTGATCGTTTTACGCTTGCACGCAGATTCGATCTACGGGCAAGCATTAAGAGACTTCTAAGTTTCTAAGGTACCGATATAGTTTCTAAGTACCTATACATCAGGGTATTTGAATAAAATTTGTTAACAGAAATACACCGCTTAATATATCTTCTCTTCTACCAATATTAATTAATCTACGTAATGTAATGACGCTAACAGTTTATGCCGTATACCAAAAGTGATACTCCAAACTTTGAAGAGGTTTTTGTCTTCAATGCCACTCAGGGTTTGGTAACCACTCGGATCAACCTGTATTATGTAAGCGTTCCAACTTTAATGGACTTTTTATGGCCTTCCTTATTTCGTACACGCGATGAACATGTGGATAAATAAATGTTGCTCCTTGAATACTGTGAAATCAAGATTAATGTTTGGTTAAATGATGTCAGTCAAATCGTCTAAAATGAAAGAGTCGACCCGTATTTGTGTGCAAGTCTTTAATATTTTCTAGTTACTCATGGCCATCTGATCTCAAACTAGGCAAAGCCTGTAGTGTGGCAAAGAGTTAAGTTATGGACATACAAATGAATATTTTATTTAAAAAATACATAAATAAACAATAGTGCACGTTTTACTCTGGGTGGAGGTCGAACGGCCTCTGGCTAAGCCGTCAGGATCACTAACCACTAACAAGACCACATACCCGTCGTCCACAATAATTTATTTTGTTTTTACTTTTCTTAGTTACTGTATGTCAACCTATACGTTAAAAAAAGCCTGTAGAATAACAAAGGCAATTTCTAGCTATAATCAAAATCTACGCAGCGAAGCTAAAGACATAATTAGTTCTAACCATTAAATAGTTTAGAGTTTATTTTGTGAATTTAAAACTTACGCGTTGCATTATATATACAATTTGACACGGGAATAAACGCGTTTAATCTAGGTAAAGTTTTTACTTTATGCTTGACGTTTCGACCGGGTTACACCGACCGTGGTCACAAGCTGACTGGGGGGGGGGGGCGTCACGACTCCGTGTGTGAGGCGGACGTTTCTTCATCTAGCCTTACATTTTCTTGTTTCTTTCAAGCACCCGCGCACACAACACTAACCGTGTCCCTATTCTGTAAGTCGACCGACGGGTGCCTATTCTGATATCTACCCGATTGCGAGCTAAACGAGGTGGTGTTAATTTAATCACTGGATTCCACGTCGGAGATAGTTTAAATCCATTTTCTCGATTGAAATTTTTGTATTTTTTAATTTCAATCGTTTCTCGCACTACTCTGGAATAAAAGTGGCGATCGGTGGAGAGGACTTCCGTGCAGTGAAATTCGATCCAGTGCCCGTAGCCAGCCTATCTGATAGTACCAGTGGAGATTTATATCACCCGTGGTACTATCAAACATGTCGTACCTGACTTGGCTGGTAGGACCTCGGATAGTATTCTTTGCACGTACTTAATTAATATACCTACTATGGATAATATTCGTTGTGCGTAATAAAACCTGTTTGATGAAACATATTTCACATACAATATGTAAGAAAAGTGAACCGCCTTAAGTGAATATTAATGAAAAAAAAATGATCAAGCACATCAGCGACTGAAAATTTTGTTGACTCTCTCCTATATTTTATACCTATACTAGCGGACGCCTCGCGGTTTCACTCGCGTACATCCCGTTCCTGTGGGAATACAGGGATAAAAAAATAGCCTATGTCACCCGGGACTAATATAGCTTCACAACGATAAAAGAATTTTTCAAATCCGTCCAGTAGTTTTGGAGTCAAACAAACAAACAATCAAATCTGTCCTCTCGTGTGTGTTTTACAACCTAGGACAACGTTTTATACACTAAAATTATTCCAGAAAAATGTTTATTTATATACATTTTGGAAGGCTTACAGACTTATAATACAACTAGCTGTTCCCCGCGGTGTTACCCGCGGTTTATTCGCCTATGTGTTAATCCAGGCTGTCAGCTAACTCTATACCAAATTTTATTAAAATCGCTCCAGCCGTTTAGACGTGAAGAAGTAACAAACATACACACTCACATACTCACAAACTTTTGCCTTTATAATATTAGTGTGATGAGTAACATAAGTTTATAACTAATTTGCTAATAACAAGCTTACGCATATTGATGTAGAACAAAATATACATAATAATAATATCTTGGGAAAACTCACACAAAGCTATCTGATCCCAAACTAAGCAGAGCTTGTACTATGGAAACCAGACAGCCGATAAACCTACATAAATATTAACACCCAGACACAGAATAAACCATCGTGCTCATCAGACAAAGTTTTATCCTGGGTGCGGATCCAACCCACGACTTCTTGTGTAGCAGTCGGATACACTCCCACCCCGCCACAGAGCAGACATAGGTAACAAATTATAGGTCACGATTATTAGTGTGCAACTATATATACATCACAACAGTATGTGAATAAAAATATAAATATGATAATAATAATAATAAATATTATAAAGCAGAGTTTGTTTGTTTGGTTGAACGGGGTAATCTCAGGAACTACAACTCCGAATTGAAAAATTCTTTCACTGTTGGATAGCTCATTTATCGAGGAAGGCTTGATGCTTTATAATATCATGCTACGACCAATAGGAGCGGAGCAGCAATGATAAATGTTGCAAAAACGGGGAAAATTTACGCAGATAAAAGAAATAATATAAGCAAGCCTGTGTAACCGAGGTCACTTAGCGTCGCTAGCATCTTTAAAGAACTCTAGACACATTCATTAGTGTTAGTTTTAGCAATCGAATAGTAGAAACCTCATTTAAAATGGATAACTAGATTTTCATAAAATTGCGAACGCACATACCAACAGCATTCTTTTATTTGTCTTTCAACATCATCAAAGTACATGAATAATTCATAGTAAATAGTCATTGGTGATTGGTTGGTCAAATAATTAATAGTCATTGGTGACACAAAATCAACTTTGATCATTCTTAATTACTATGAAATTGACAATAATTGGGTCAGACTTCTTAAATGTAATAATCAATTGTAAGGCGTCGTTAATAATTTTGATAATAATCATTTCAGATTTTTAACAGTAATAATACGATATAAAAATTTAATGCCTTTTATAGAAAATAATAGTATATTTTGTAATGCGGGCTATATTATTAGTTAATGAATATTTTATACGGTAATGTACATTTGAGGCACATTAAATGGTGTTCGAAATCAGATAGGGGCTATTATAAGGCAGTCGTAGCTAGTTATTTGGGGTCATAATTAGACAAGTAACGTAAGGACTGTGTTTATAAGAATTTGTCACGCATTATTAGTAGTATTATTTACTAGTATTAGCGACTGGCCTGTTGGTCTAGTGGATAGTGACCCTAATAAAGGAAAGGTCGTGCGTTCGATTCTGACGTAGCATACACGAGCACGATTTTTAGGATTCCGTCACCAAAATAGCAAACACGGTACCCTTATAGTTTCGTCATGTCCGTCTGTCTGTCTGTCTGTCTGTCACAGGCATTTTACTCAAAAACTACACAAACAATATTGATTAAATTTGGTGAAAAGGTGTCTTGTAGTAGCCGCTACTTAGTTTGATAGCTAAATAATAAAAATAAATATTTTTAGGGGGGCAATGTGTGCCACTTCATTCGAAAGGTATTTTAAAAAAAATTTAAGGTTACTAATATTTTTTTTGATTAAGTGAATATTTTTTTATATAATCGCTCCGAAAGTTGCACAAATTGTGTTCTCCTTTATCTTTTGAAACGTAAGACCAAAAAATATGAAAAAAATCATAAAGGTGGCGCTTAACAAATACTTTAAACTAAAATTATTTTTAAATATGGTCGGATATACCGTCATTGTGCTATTGCCGAAAACTGACTTTTTAAACAAAAGGTCGTAAGTGCCATAAACATACGCTCTTCTGCTGGTGCAAGTATTGAAATCGGATTTTTTCATACGGCAACGGCTCACTGAGCATAGTCGGACATGCTTTTGCCCGTTTTTTTTATTCTGTGGCTCGGTGTAGTTTAGTGTCAAAGCCCATCACGGTTTCACACAGACCACGATCCAGAGGTGGTCTGTGTAAAACACACATGACATATATATATAGGTACACATAATGCCTATGCATGTAGGTATTATTCATATAAATCATTTCATAATATATTCAAAATTGCATCAAATTCCGTTGCGCTGTTTAAATAGATACAGATAGCAAGAATCAACTCGTAAAAATATGCATGTATTGAGAAATACAACATGTTTGTTTGTCAGGTTGAGTTCCCTGAACTCGATCTGTTTGAGTCTACAAGTTTTTGTCATGGTTTGGCTCTTAAACTGGATAGTTGTTGTCTATTTTTGTTATTTTACTTATGTCTGGTCTTTTTAATTTTTTTAATATTCATTTCATTTTAAAGTTGTATAACTTCTATGACTAGCTCATTTGTTACATAACTGCGAAAACCCGTACTATTTATGTTGTATACTTTGCTGCATTGCACTGTGTGTTTTCCAGACAAAATAAAATAAAAATGTTTATCTATTATCAGGTTGAGATAGTTTTGTTGGCTCTGCCTAGTATGGGATCAGATGGCCATATGTACGTCCCAAGGCATTATATTAACGAGTACTACTATTTCATAACTCCTAGACATGCTACAACACCGTGACTGCGCAATTTGACGTAAGGACTTCCTTAAATATTAACTTAATGTTCCCTAATCTTAAGTCTTCACTTAACATCTGCTTCCAAATGCATGCGCTCATCCTAAAATTACGTCCCATTTTGCTAAAGCCCGAACTTTTTTATAGACCAACTTGCAATTTACAATTTAGAATGCATTTTACGACACGTAACAACTTTGAAATAGGTAATAAAGTGGTATACCTGTACATAAACTCTCTAAGGACACGGCTAGGATTTCAGATGACGTCACAAAAAAGTCTGTAAATAATTTTAATGAGTTAAGTTTTTAGAACTCAGTTTGCGTAATTCCCATAAATCCGATTTTCGGTTTTGGCAATACCGCTAATACACGAATGATAGGTCTAAGCCATAGGCCGTCTTGGCCGGTACCACAAAAGTGTCAGCTAATCTATACTAATATTATGAAGCGGAAGAGTTTGTTTGTTTGATTGTTTGTTTGTTTGTTTGTTTGATTGTTTGTTTGTTTAAATCTCAGGATCTACTGGTCTGATTTGAAAAATTCTTTTTTTGTTGGATAGCCCATTTATCGAGGAAGGCTATAGGCTATATAATATCGCACTACGACTAATAGGAGCGGAGAAGCGACGAGAAATGTTTCAAAAACGGGGATAAATTACGCATACGAAGTTGCGCGGGACAGCTAGTCATCCATAAAATAGTAATGTGAACGCATCACTGTGTTTCGGTCGAAGAACACTGTAGCAAGTGTAATTGCTGGACAAATGTCGTATCTCATATGAGGAGAGCAGTGCGGTGACATTCACAAACAAGGATTTGAGTGACACTGATACTGTTATAGGCTAGTGTGACGGCCACCACACGCGTGATCTGCTTGTCTCTTCGAGGAAGTACCCATTTCGTTGTATATATAAAAAAAAACGGGTAGCAATCCGGGAGTACCGGCAGAAGAAAATTAACGTTGTGCATTTTGAATATTTTGGAATGGTTAGGAAACATTTAGTATAAAAGAACTATCACTTATGTGGTTAAATACAATATTCATATATTGCGCTATTGCACATACTATATTTTTGTATTTTAATTTGTGATTATTTTTATTGTAATTTTTCATTTTTGTATACAATAATGACAATAAAAAAAATTACAATGACAATTTTTTTTTTAATTGTCATTTTTGTGTACGACATTAATTAAATCAAAAATATGAAATATATATTAACAAATTAAAATACAAAAATCTAAAAATATAAAAAAAACAAGGGAAGAGATAATCATTTGAACTCGAACCGGGGTCTTCTGGTGTCTAGACTGCGCGATTTCCCACCTGTCTTCCCACTCATCCACCACTCTTACGGTCACGTGATCCTGACGCGAGTTTAACATTTTATACCAAAAGAAGTGCACAACGCTGCTAAAGAAGTTTTCACTTTAAAAACCATAACCAATAAAACGAGCTGTGCATGAAATACAAAAGTGTCAAAGTTAGTCTCTATTCCCCAATCCACACACTATAGAGAAAATAAGGCAAAATACGCTATCTACTGTATATTACTGTAGCCCAAAAATATGTTTGCCAAATTAGCTAATGCACTAAGCAATGGCTACATTGGTGACGCAGTGCGAGTAATCAAGTGTGACAAAGTGAGTGAAGGTGTCGTGGGTTCGATTCTCTCACGAGATACCACTTTTTGCGGTCCAAAAATTATATATAAATCCTTTAATTGTATAATTTTATCACAGTTCCATGCTACACGGAACTTATACCTTATTACAGAAGTTGTGTTTTAAAATAAAATAAAAAAATACTTAACATAATAAAAATAAATATTTTACAAGTTAAACAGACCAGTAATGAACAGTTAAAGTAGGGACAAGATAATAGGTCACTTTTGACATTTCATCAAAATTCAACAACGTAACCTTGTAACGGCGGGCATAAAATAAGAACTGCACAATTGCTTAACTTTTTTCAATTACGTTTACATATTTATTGTAATAATGACCGATACGAGTAATTTTACGATTTGCTTTCACTAATAAACCATTCTAAACATAATAAACAATTTCTGATCTAAAGAACTGAACGTCGTTACAATGTTGCGTCAGTCAACCCTTTTTCTTTTTAAACACTAGGGATGTTACTCTAAAAATCGAAAGCTGATAGGATTGTAAGTTGAATCGAATGCAATGATTACTTGTGAAGAAAAATCACCATAAATTTATAACCACGTTGTGATTATAATAAAACCTAATTATACATATTTATTATTCTTTTAACTAACTATGAAAATACAAAAAAATAACTAAATAGAAAGGTCATTGATGTTGGGTGCAATTTAGGTGGATGTTGCTGGCAACACCAGTGCCTGTCGATGACGCATGTCATGTCGCCATAACATGATGATGACGCAGTCTTTTGTTGTTGTGCGAAGTGACTGTGCGTTTTTGGTGTGCTCTCTGTTATTTTCTTCTGATCCGGCTTTTTCATTGAACTGATCTTACTGACTACGTTTACCTGGCTATAAATTGGACTCCGATTGCTTAACGATTATTAAACAAGAAAAACATTACAGTCTTACTATGTCGAAACGAGGGAAAACTCTAAACAGTCAATCTCGCGAACTAGTGCTGAAATTGTACAATTATTTTGGACGTGAATCAGTTAACGATGGGCCTCTTTTACCATTGAAACCACCGAGAGAACGCGTTGCCGAAGCATTGGGAATAGGGAAGAAGACAGTAACTCAAATTCTGAAAGAGAAATACGGACCATCAGGCTCAGAAGATAATACTTTACGTACACCGAAAAAACGAAAGAGGGACAAGAAAATTGTTGACGTTGATAATTTTGATGCTGCTGCAATTCGCAACCACATTTATGGATATTACTCGAGAAAAGAATATCCTACACGGGAAAAGCTATTGAGTTCGTTAAAAGGCGCAGGCTTATTTTTTGGAGGCAAATCGTCTCTATCAAAGGTTTTGAAATCGATTGGCTTTAGATTTAAAAAATCCGACAAGCGGAAAATCCTGCTAGAACGCTACGATATTATTTTGAAGAGAATAACATTCTTACGTCAGGTAAATAAAATTACGGATTGGGACAATGTCGTGTTTATTGACGAAACATGGTTGAATGCGAACCATACGGTTGCGCGGACATGGACCGATGATACAGCGGCCTCCACCTCAAAAGTTCCATCGGGAAAAGAAGCCCGACTTATTATATGTCACGCGGGATCAGCTTCTCAAGGTTTTATTCCAGACTGCCTCCTCGCATTCGCCTCTAAAACTACAACAGATTACCATGAGGAAATGAACTTTGATGTTTTTAAAGAGTGGTTTGAGAAGCTGCTAGTCAGCTTAGAAAACCCATCGAAAATTATAATGAACAATGCTCCGTATCATTCTGTACAAGTTGATAAACCACCAACTCAAGCAAATAAAAAGCAAGAAATTGTCTCGTGGCTGGTAAGAAATGGTGTGGAGGCAAGTCCAACTTTATTAAAAGTTGAGTTGTTAAATCTGGTAAAAGCAACTAAGCCGTCCAAGCTCCGCTATGTAATCGATGAACTAGCCCTAGAGCATGGACACGAAGTTATTCGATTGCCTGCCTACCATTGCCAGTATAACGCCATCGAGCTTATTTGGGCACAAATAAAGGGTCATGCAGCGCGGAACAATACTGAACCACCCTTCAGTACTGCTAAAATGATGACTTTGCTACAAACTGCATGTGCAGAAGTCACTACAGAAGACTGGCGAAAAGTCGTGGAGAAGACAAAGAAAATAATTTTACAAGATTTTGAACGAGATGTGAGAATAGACAATATTATTGAAAATGAATTAATAATATCTCTGAGTGCTGACAGCAGTGATGAAGATAGCGGTTCCGATAGTTCAAGTGAATAAAAGCAATTTTTTTGTTAAATTACGTAGGTACTTGTCTTATTTTGCTCCTTTAATTTATGAAAGAAAAAATAATAATGGGACAGGGATTCGCATGATCATTTTTAAAATTCACATATGTTTCAAGTCTGTATCGATTCATTCGATTCATTCATTTAATCGATGTTTTTAAGCAGGTCACTTCACTATGAATATAAAACTGACATCTGTCAAAAGTGACCTATTATCTTGTCCCTATTTTAAGTACACCAATTCCAAAGTTGATAAGAATAAGGATATCATTACAACAATTAAATAAGATGGATAAGCAATTTTGAAGTCTTATACTCGTAAATACAAATAAACACTTACCTCTAAACAAAATCAATAACTCAAACAAAGAACAAATAAACAAACAAATAACAAGTCGTAACTTAAATTTGATTTGATTACTCCCAAATCGAGTCACTCAGATGCTCTCTAATATTCAGGAGGAAATGAAAGTTGAAAGCTTCATCATAACATTTATAAACAGGTACAAAAGCAAGCCAACAATCACGAACCTCGGACAATACCTGGCAACGAATCACGAAATAGCGCTATTTGTAAATAATCAACACGTTTCTATGCGGAGGGTGGACCAACCTAAGGGATATCGAAGGAAGTAGAAAGAAGCGAATATGGCATCTCAGTTTTGATTTTTATTACATTTTCATTTTGAATTTGGTGTTAATAAGTTGTAGTAATTGGTACAGATAAAAAAGTGTAAAACTGTGTTTTTAGAATAATAGAAGCAAAAATTATATAATATATATTGTGGGTCTCAAATTACTAGAAATCCTGTTAAACCCCTCCAGCTAAGCTCAATGGCTTGTTTTAGGAGTTGATTCATAAACTACATACATGTGTGTAATACTGAAAACTACAGGAAAAGAAAGAACCCTATTGCAATAAATCTAAGACTTTTCATTTTACCTAGATCCAACTTTACTATAGCGGTTTATAAATAATTTCCATATAAATATTGAAGTATTAGTAGTACAAAAGGTATTGTTACCTTTTAATAGATCCGATAAAAAAATATGTATAAAATCCGCGAAAGCGTATATAAAGCGTATTTAAATAATAGTCTACATTATAATTTAAATGCTATTATTACTCTTGAAAATAAAAAAATGTGCAACCACTCAATAAGTAGATATCAAAAACCCGTTTCAAAGCATATCTAAATGTGAATCTCAAACGCTCTCACAAGCTAATTTCTTTCTATTCCAACGAAATTCAGCTCCAAATTCAAATAACGCTTAAATTCAATTACCTTTACATTAAACATATTGAACACTAAATAACAGAATACCTTAATTACAAGAGAAACAATGTCGCCGTGCTAATCTACACATTTCTATTCGCTGTACCGATTGTCCCCAAAGATTTAGACAAAGGGACCAAACGGGTCAAATTAGGCAAAATGTGAACACGACATCTCTCGAAGGATGGGACTGTTTGTTGAAGAATTTGGGAGAAAATTTATCGAGTATTGGAAATTCTGAGAATTTTCGATCCGGTTAGTCCGTTTATCGGTATAAATTATTTGAAACCTCATAATTTCGAAGTGACTTTACAATGAATTAGAAGGTTTATTTTGTTATTATCGTAGTATCACTTTAAATTTGATTAGTAAGTTAGTTTCTCACATTGTTATTTGTATCCAATTTTAGTAGATTCCTCTGGTTTGTTGGATTGTATAGAAATCTCAAAAACTTCACTAATCTTATACTACAATGATATTATAATACACTACTATGCATGAGCATGTCGTCATGCCCTGTTTGTAGTAACAGCTGCGGAACCATATACTGAGCATGGTTCGACATGCTCTTGCCTGATATTTTTCGTGAGGTTTTTAGTTAGTTAGTTTAGTTGTATTATTCACTTAAAAAAATAGTATTTACATATTAAAGATGCAAACATAAAATAATTCGAGTTTTAGCGTGGGTGGATGTTTGTTACTCAATTACACCAGAACGGATAATCTAATCTGGATGAAATTTGGCACAGACATGGATTGTAGTCTGAAATAGTACATTTACTTTTGAAAGTGTACGGTTTCCGTAAAGTTGATTTCTTTTTACAAATTTTTCGCTGGCAACATCTGGTATAGAATTTGAGAAATTGTGTTGTCTCATATTAATATCAATACTTTGAAAGTTAAACGGTCATTGTACCTAAAATGATATTTAGAACTGCAATATCAATTTCGAGTAAAACTGAAAGAGGCCACAAATGTTCAACATCTACATAATTGTGGCTAAGAATAGCTAATGTGTCTCTGAATAGATACATTGGACGACCTTCTGTTATTCACAGTAAGTTAAATTGAGATCATTGATCGTGTGACTGCACATTTACACGAATAACAGAAAAAGGTAAAATTTTGGAATTGGGGTGTAGGTGATTCTCCCAACTATAAGATTGGTTTTGGGGAACTTTATTATGAATATATTTTAATTTTATTGTATGATTCTGTAACAAAATAATTTGATCAGACTCTTTCAATGTAGAATATTTAATTTTGTTGAAAATAAAGCTCAGGATCCCTATTCACGATCTTTTTTTCCGTGTCCATTGCAAGCCCCTGCGAAATGGCGCTTGCGCGGTGGGCTCAAAATTGTCTGGCGCGTATGCGCGTTGATGTATTTCTAATAGCAGCTTTTCATTTACCATTATGACTGGATTTTGTCAGTTCGCACGGACACGGAAAAAAAGATCGCGAATAAGGAGGAAGTATTTTGTTCGTTGTTTTGATTTTAGCTGCTGTTATACAAACCACTCATATAATTATTATTGAATGTTCCGTATTTACATTGGATAGTTATTTTATTATTGCAATAAATATTTATATTATACCACCAAAATCTATGTCAACAAAAAGAGATCAAGTTATCTTTAAGTTTATAGCTTAGAGTATATTTAGGATACGTAGAAGCCCGCAGGGCCTACAACACAAGTTTGTAATTTTCTTTACAATTTCGCTAAAGACGACGAAGTCAATGACGTCAGCAACGCCAAGTATTTCTATATACCTTATCCATGAAAACCTAAACTTTACTTAAACATTCTATATCAATATCAAAGGCAAGCAGGTAGCGTGGTAATGGTCAGTTTATATATGCAATTAGAACGGTACCGCCGCTCCTAATTAACAAGCCGACTCGTTTAGATCACACGTCATAATATTAGAGTAGTTGGTTTATATTACCTACGCTTTGGTTTAGATTGTGTTTACTGAAAATAGCTTTGTTTGCTTATGTACTAATGTTTTTACGTGGTTACTGAATATTCGAGTTCAAGTTCAATTTATTTAGATGGCACACCGAAGTGATTAGTCGGTTTCCGAACGAACCTTTGACAGGTGACATAACACCGCTCGCTGAGAAGGCGGCCATATTGTATTGATCGGTTGGCGGGTGCGCTCGCGCCTCACGCGATTTGGTGGAGATGTGCAAAGTCAGGTGTCGGCACTCACTGGAAGGCGCGGTGAGTGCGCGCCTTCCACCCATTTCGGGTCCACATTTTATGTCTTGAATCGAACTATATCCGCGCGATCGTGTATGATTATATGTGATAAGCATTACTTGTGAACTCGGTTAGAATGTGTCTATTGTGTTCTTAGTGTATTTCATTAAAATACCGAATTCCGGTCTCTTTGCCCGACTACCCACATATTATGGCTGATGCAGATAACGTGTTGCCTAAGCTGTGTTCTTTTTGGTATATTAATAATCAAAACAAAATCAATAATAAACACAACAAATTATGAGTAGAAGAAAAAATATCGACTATGTCTAAAGCTGAAGCTTCTTTTGTGCGTTGCGTTGCAATCTACGTATTCCTGCGTTGTACACAATATCGCAACGCATTGCACGTTTAGTATGTATTTCTCCTCTAGCAGTGAACCATGTCCACTATTGCATAGTGCAACCCCCCCCCCCTCCTCTCACTCTTCCGCCACTTCGTCTCGCAACACATAAGGTGGCATGCCACAGGCCAGCCATATCAAAAAATATAACAAGATATGTACTAATTATATATATATATATATTTTTCAATTTAATTTCACACAAAATTCTAAACTCGAAAATGATAAATGTATTCTAATGCAAATCATGTCATTACAAATCTTATAATTAACTAATATAATAATTAATTCGCTTGAGATTTGCCCTAAATCCGTATTTAGAGTTTCATAAATCAGTACAGTAACAGAATTAATCACCAAGCTACTAAAGTCCAAACTAATTACTTTAACGCAACCTTCACGCTTCGATGGGCTAGATTGAGAGTGAGAATACAAGTCTAAATATTTTATAGCATAGTTATATATTTTCACAAGATCGTCAATCAAATTCTTCAATCAAAGATTGAAATGGAAAAAGAATACGAAAATTGACTGTTTAACCAAGGAGGTCCTTTACCTAATTATGAATCTTTTTTATAGTACAAATTTTTGTTTGTTTCTTTAGTTGCTAAGATGCAAATAACAAAATGTTAAAATATTAAACGATGCTGAAACAGTTGCTCTTACCGATTTTTATTTAGCTTACGTTGATGAAAAAAATGTTGATTGTAGTCTCTGTTTGCTGGCAATAATTTAAGGTAAAATACCTTGCCGTGGTCACGGGTACCCGTGACAATGGCCGTTGCAAAACGGTCGAAACTTTCACACGATTAAGACCCGTAGTATATATAATTTTATAGTGTATACAAATCGCGAAAGTTGGTTAAAATATGCACGACCGCCGCATAACATCAGTACATGCTCTAAAAATGTTCATAAATTGCATATAATTTGTATAATTTGTATGTAACAATTAAAGCCTCTAATATTTATTTATTTCTGCAAATAAAATAATTCCTAGAATGTCAAAATTGATTGATGTTTACGCGACCGTGTATTAATATGCCTTTTGATCCCTCATTAAAACTAGAATGATGTTAAAGTTTTCATTTGTTAATATTATACGGGTAGTTTACCCGTAAAAGGGTGCCATGACTCAGTAATAAAATGTATTAATAGTTCGCTAGATTATAATTTGATAGTTAATTACTGTTTACGACATTTAAAAGTCATTTGTTTGAACTTGTATTTTATGTGTGTGTGTGTGTGCAGCGATATTTGTGATGTTTAAAATGATACATTATTATGGCTACCTTTTATTGGGAAAATAATAGTCATTTACCGTTTAAATGCTCGCTCTGATAGCACATTATGATTGGTATTTCATGTTTAACTTGTATCAGTAATGGTTTACAAAAAATATCCCACGTCATACTTGACCTGATAATAATAGTCTTCTAACAGATTTCATTCATAGCGGCCGATATTACCAGAGACAAGACAACTACACAAGCGAATCCGGCGAAGCTTTGAATACATAACGTAATTTTAAGATCGTTATTCACAATCTTTTTTCCGTGTTCACGGCAAGCCCATGCGGAACTGTCACAATCTGGTCATAATGATAATTGGGGAGTTGTGCTCACAAATGCACCAAGGCGCAAAATGTCCGCGGCGCATGCGCGTTAATGCATTTTTAAGCACAGCTATCCATTAACCAATATGACATGATTTTGATAGTTCCGAATGGGCTTGCCGTGGACATGGAAAAATGCCTGGAAAAGAGCCTGAGTAAGATTAGGCGCAAATTCCTTACTTAACTTGCTCTCCAAAGCATGCAAGGGTGAAAATTTTCAAAAAGACTCACCCATCTTGGGACTAATAATGGTAAGCTTAGTTAATATTGTTTAAGCTTAGTTTCTTGCCAAAACGAACTCAATGTTTTGAATTATGATATGATTGTAGATTATCTAAGGTTATCACCCGAAAAAATTAGTTCAAGGGAAAATTCTATAGGCCAGACATAATGGTCGTGTATGTATCATATTTAAGTTTCTTATATTATCTTTGAGTAGGATTTATACAACTATCTATATTACATTATACAATTATATATACGTCTGGTCTTAAAAGCGTGATTAATTTAAGGTAAAATACCTTTTTTATTGGCCGCCGTTTCGACCGTATTGCAACGGCCGTGGTCACGAGACTACCGGTGACCAGTGCCGCAATATTTATAATGTGTACAAATCGCGAAAGTTTATCAACATTTACTCATATAACAGTAGTAACACTGAGCTCAAGACACGCAATGTAATTCATTGAACTAATACAATCCATTAATAGCTTTGTTACCCAACAACAAGCAATAGACAGTACAATAGTTAAGGGTAGTCTATTGTTAACACATTGTAACTGAATTTAATGAATTGCGGTTGATGACCCGTATAAACTGATGTTCAAAGGTGTAAATAATTTCAATAGGACATAAAGGTAACAATGGAAAATTAAAGGTTGTATGTTATAAGCATATTAAAACTGTATAAAGAAAATGGGAAATAATATAGTGAATGCGGCAGTCTCAACAAGTTACAAACCCTAATAGATGCACGAGTGGGATCGTTGCCCCAGTTTTGAATAGACTAAAGTAAAACTCTTTTACCATCAAAATCCCTTTTGGATTTTGATGGTAAAAGAGTTTTGCTATGGTTAGAAGTATACCTCTTGCAGTCCTTATTCATCAGAGAAGGCGCAAGTGTTTTGTCAGTGTGAGCAAAGATCTGTGGCACCGATACTTTGACGGGCCTTCAAATTATATTGATGAGTAATTTCAATAGAATATTTTTATTAGTATTTTTTTGTTTCTTTGCACGCATTACAGTTTAAATTTAAAAAAAAAGTTTTTATTTATTTCGCGAATAAAAATGACAATATATATCCGGTAGCCGTATCAAAAAGGATAGTCGCTCTTTTTACCTAGGGTAGTCGCCGTAAGGTTTTATGCTCTTTGCTCTAGGGGCAAGCATACTTTTTTTGACTGCCTCTGTGGCGCGGTGGGAGTGTATCCGACTGCTACGCAAGAGGTCGTGGGTTCGATCCCCACCCAGGATAAAACTTTGTGTGATGAGCACGATGGTTTATTCTGTGTCTGGGTGTTATTTATCTATATTAAGTATGTATTTAGAAATATTTAAGTATATTTATCAGTTGTCTGGTTTCCATAGTGCAAGCTCTGCTTAGTTTGGGATCAGATAGCGTTGTGTGAGTTGTCTCAACATATTATTATTATTATTTATTTATTTGGCGAGCACAAACAAAATGATTCTTTAGCTGTTTTTCCAACTTCGTGTAACTATAACGTGTTATCCGACTGACCCATAAGGGTGGGTAATGTTTTGAGTGCGTATATATAAGTTTAAGTTAGTAAGTCACCTAAACATATCTAATTAAAAATTTGGAAGGTTATTCTTTGTTGTGTTTTATTGTTTAAATACTTTTTTAGAAAGTTAATAAAAATATCGTTTAACAATTTGTTTCTTTTTTAAAAAATGATTGTCTGTAAAGTAGGTTTACGGACGAAAATTTTACGTGATAACGTCATAAGAAAACATTATTGACATATCGCCATCCGCATTGCTTAGCAACGTATCAATAACGTTACTTCCAATTGTATCGCATGTCATGTCGCTGCAATCGCCATTCGCTGTTGCTTAGCAACCAATCAATAACGTGACCATAGCTATGTTACCCTTTTTCGTGCGTGCGGGGTGCACGCACGAAAAAGGGTAACATAGCTATGGTCATCGATTTATAAGATTTGAATTTGTGATAATTTCATTATCACGTCAAAATGACTGTGAAGAGTCTATCTCTGCATGAGACAAGTGGCCAACCTATTTCATCGTTAGGCAGCTATTCGCCACAATGGGCACCTATCCCTTTTATGACAGGTCTATTAAAATATAATTTACTGAAAACCAATATTAATAGGCTGATACTAAAGATAAAAGACCAATGTTTTGACATACATATAGTATTATTTTTAGGGTATTCATATTTTTTTAATTGTAAAGATTTTTAAGTGCTTTTGTTCAAATTTATATTCTAATAAAAATAAATTGCCAAATGTATACTAACGCGGGCGTATATTATCATGGAGAGAGGGGAGGGGTCCCTGACTCATTGGTGACCGAGCAGTTGAAGATATTTCTTTTCGATCGTGTCGGATTCAGCCAGATCCCATCGGACTATGAGAACGAGGGAATAAAGAGTGCACTTGTGTCTGCGCATACACTTGTGCACTATACTATCTCCTCTGTAGTTGACTAGTCTCTAATGAGATTAGGTTAGGAGACTATTATTGTACCATTTCAGAACCACAAAATATACCTAGTTATCCAAATAGGAGCACTTGGGTAACTAGTTTTTGTTGTGTTTGTAAATTCACACAAGATTTTTTTTTAAATAAAAAGAAATGGTGCGTAAGATATCCATAAAAAAGTGAGTGGGTAAGTGAGAAAAAAGACAATCGGACAATCTTAAAAGATATTTATCAAATCTTTTTGTTTTACGTAAGTACCTAATAAAATTAAAGTTTTAATGGACTGATTTAGCACACTTCAAATATTATTTATAGCATTTCACGTACGAAATAATAATTTGATTTGGCACATCAATCTCAAACTTATTTCATTACCATTCCTCTGAATAAAAAGTAATCTAATCAGGTATTCAATTTCAAAGTAGTAAGGCAGAAAAAAAATCTAAAATCTCGATTACATTACTCGGACTTTTTTCTTATTAACAAACCGTATATAAAGTTAAAATACTAAGAATTGAGTAATTGAAGTTATTATGTGGATTCAGTCGCTTTCCACGTTTCAAAAGAAAAATTAAAATGAACAAACACAGTCATAAGGGCTACCACCTAGAATACCACATAGGTATTTCATATTCGGGCCATAACTGTTACCTGACCTCATTTTTGATCAAAAATGACCTCATTTTTGATCAAAAATGACCTCATTTTTGATCAAAAATGACCTTATTTTTGATCTGTATGTCACCACCTGGTGACATATAGAGCCAGCTACATCAATTCAATCCACTCATGTCTGAAAATCGTCTATGGTTTCGGGTTTCTCGTGCCTTTTCAAAATTTAATTAGAATAGTCCCCGTAAACTCAAGAAATTTGATAAAACGAAAATTCATGAATTTCGTTTTGAAGAAAGAGAGAAGGCGTACTGGTCCGGCAAGGGCACAGTGAAATGTTCACCAATGACCATAACGGGCACCACCAAGGAACGGGTTCGACGGCTAATCCGTATCAACCTAGTGTGCTCAGAACTCATGAAGCCTGTCGTATGCTCACACGGGAGCTACGAGAGCATGGTGGGATGTATGAAGACGTCCCCGTCTAACTTTATAATATTAGCTAATAGTATTAGCTTTGCCTGCGGCTCCATACGCGTGGATGTCGGTTAATGCGATAAAAATTGTCCTATGTCCTTCTCCGGGATTCAAACTATTTCTGTACAAAGTTTTACCTAAATCGGTTTAGCGGTTTAAGCGTGAAAGCGTAACAAACAAACACACTTTCGCATTTATTATATAAATTACTAGCGGGTGCCTCGCGGTTTCACCTGTATAGTTCCCGTTCTCGTGGGAATACATGGATAAAAAATAGCCTATGTCACCTGGGGTTAGTGTAGCTTCCCAACGGTTAAAGAATTTTTGAAATCGGTCCAGTAGTTTTTGAGTTTATTCATTGCAAACATACCAATATACACACACAAAAATACAAATCTTTCCTCTTTATAATATAAGTATAGATGGAAGTATGTGGACTTGTCGTGAACTATAGAAGCTCTTAATGTACAATTTATTTTTGTTGACGAACTACTAGAATGATAAAAAAAAGAAAGAAATTAAATTAATCAATCAAATGATATGATAGAATGAAAATGTAGCATTAGTCTATCATTTTTAGACATTATTAATATCTGTTGCAGCTAATCATAGTTTTATTCGAGGTATTAGCCTGGATCTAGTCGTTTACATAAAATACTCTCAACAAAAATAAGGCACTAAAACTTTATTACAGAGCTTCAGATCGAAGTGACGTCATTATTATAATAAGATTGAACAAGACAGGACGTTGACCTAAAATTGACCAAATCAATTGACCCCTAACTTTCATGTAGTTGGTATATTCTGACGTGAATTCCAATGAAGATAGAATCGTGAAAGATCAATTAATACTGGACAATTCTAGCGAAACAATGCGTTGATGTTTATAAAATATGCCACATTATTTAACGTCAAGCTCGTCTTGTCATTAGCTATATTGAACTTTCATGTTCTTGCTTATGTTTTAGGTAAGTATGGTTAAAGTGATCGTCAATAAAGGCGTGTGAGTTAGTACCAAATAAAAAGTTTTTTTTATTTTTAAATGTCAGCACTAAATTATTTTGACTAAAAACCCGAAACAGAAAACCAATTACTTTTCCAAAATCGGTCAATAAATATGATCTATGTCTCTTTGTTGTCAAATTGCAAACAATAGGCAGCATAATTCTTTGTGAGATCAACACTTCAACACTACAAAACGAGCTATCGTTTTATAGTTTTGAACGACAATTTGTGCTTAATATGCAATGTACATTCAGTAGTCGGTTAAGAGGCCATTATAAAAAAAACATAAGCTACAGGTCTTACAGCCGGTCTCAATAATCTAACTATCGATGGATTTGGCTACTAGAGGTATATATTTGACTTATGCGCCATACGAAATATGTCAAAATTCTACCTCTAGTAGCTAAATCCATCGATAGGTAGATTATTGAGACCGGCCGTAAATCATGTAAAAACTAGTCTGGCCATAAATACTGTTGCATAAAAACTTTTCTTATTTTCAACTTTTTAATTACTTTGAATTTGGAACGCGTTTGGAACTTTAAAAAGTTCTTTTGATTTCGCGCCATTTCACATATTTTTTCGTGTTCATTATCAATTACAATATGGATTTAGGTGTTAAAGAAGATGAAATTGCGGTGATCGCCTTGCACAAGTGAGTATGAAGCCGTCCGTCATATTCCAGACACTTCAAAAGCTTGATATCAGCCGTATGTTCGTATATCGTACTGTCAACACATACAACAACACTTCCTCTGTCGAAGACCATAAAAGATTGGGGCAGCTGCATGGTGTTAGAACTACAAAGGCTGTTAATGCTGCTAAAACCAGAATTCGTCGAAATCCTATTAGGAAGCAAAAAATCTTATCGCGAGAAATGAAGATTAACTTTCCTTTCTTTTCCCGCTAGAACTCTGTCGCGTATTATAAAACAAGACCTGAAGCTCAGTGCTTATCGTCGATATACAGGATATGCCCTAAATCAATCCTTACAATTAAAGAGAGTGGATCGATCAAAACGCCTTCTGTCGCGATACGCAGGTAAAGGGCACAGAAATATCTTCTTCACCGATAAAAAAAAATTCACGATCAAAGAGCACTACAATAAACAAAATGATAAAGTATACGCTCACAGTTCTAAAGAATCTGCTGAAGAAGTCGGAGAGGTACAGCGTGGTCATCGTCCTCCTTCAGTGATGGTTTGGTGGGGCTTGTCTGGTCTGGCGTCACAAAGCTACGTTTTGTGAAAAAAGATCACTCTTTTTCTCCACACCAAACTTCAGCCAAAGTATATCAGGACTATGCACCTGTTCACAAGACACGAACTACCCAAGCCTGGCTTGAAACCAACGTTACGGTATTTGTAAGAGCTGAAAACTGGCCCTCATCTGGCCCATACCCAACCCTTTAGACAATAAATTATGGTCAGTTTTATAGGACATGGCTTGGTCTAAACGACACGGCGACATTGAGTCCCTTTAAAAATCTCTGGAGCAAGCAGTGGCTAAATTTACCATGGAGACAGACAGATTAAAGACCTGTATAAAAGCCAAAAGTGTTGCAAGTTTTAGTAATATTACAATACTTCAGTTAAAAAAAATGCATTTTTATTTGTAACAGAACTTATGGCCGGACTAGGTATTTTATTTTAAGGCCATAAAACAAAGGTATTTAGGTTTAAAATAAAATATTTGCGCAATTAAGACCCGTAGCATAAAAAAAATATAATGTGTACAAATCGCGAAAGTTTACGAACCATTTTAGTTATCTACGACTGTAATAATTGACTGCCTCTCTGGCGCGGTGGGAGTGTGTCCGACTGCTACGCAAGAGGTCGTCGGTTCGATTCCCACACGGGACACCACTTTGTGTGATCCACAAATTGTTGTTCCGAGTCTGGGTTTACTTTGCGTCTGTAACTTATGTTTGTAAAAGTCCCCCGCGACACAGGGCTTGTACCCTAATACGGGAGAAGTATTTTTTTAAAAAGAAAAAAAAATAGTCTCGTAGCCGATGTTGGTACGGTATCTCATCAGAGATTAACCAACTATGCAGGAGATATTGTAGTGCACAAATGTGTGCAGGCACAAATGCACTCTCTATTTATCTAGTATCATAGCCCAATGGGACGGAAATCCACCACGACTCTTCTATTAGATAGAGAGAAAGAAAAAAACGAAAATACTTTTGTTTCGACCTGGGCCAACAAAATATGTACAGAAAGTGATTAAAAAAAATGTTGTCTGTAAAGTCGGTTTACGGACGATAATTTTACGTGATAGCGTGATAAGAAATGACATTGAATTAACAACTATGCCTGTGTCACCTTTTTTTTTTTAATTTCTGATGGTACCGCATGTCACTGCAATCGCCAAAACATTGATGACATTTAACCATGTCTGTGACAGTGTTAGTGGACCCGGGCGCATGCGCGCGATACTTCAGCCTATCAGCAGGCGGAACGTGAGCGGTGACCTCACACTTTTTCAGGAGTGCAGCTGGTCACCGAATTATAAGACGTTAAAAAAATATCATAAAACAATAAGTATGCACAGTATGCTGCTCCGCAAGCCCGGCCAAAAAGGTTCCTACCTCAGCATTCTACCACGCTTGACACCCAGCGCTGATTTTCAGTTAACAAACTTGGCTGAGTGACTTACGGACAGATGCACAGATATAGCTGAAATGGATAAATGAATAAACTATACTAAACTATAACTAGTGATTCTAATATAGTTTTTTAATCTAATTTACATACTTACATTATCTACCCATAAAACTATAAACATGCGCACAGTTTTTCAATACTGCGAATAATGGCCGTGTGGTACTGGCTTAAGAATAGAACTACCCCATCTCTTCCCGTGATTATCGTCAAGGTGATCCGGTGTAAAATCCCTTAGTCACCTCTGCGCTCTAATGGGAGACCCGTGCCCAGCAGTGGGACATCATATAGGTTGATATGTACGAACAATGACCATCAATAAGTCATTAAAAGCACAAGCCAAAACTTTGAAGTAATATGTTTTATATGGAGGGTTAAGAAAGCGATAGAACTAAGGCCTATCCTGCAAACGACGCGCAGGCAGTGCCCGGTTTCTGTACAACATGTCCAGGGTTGTCGGATCACCACGGATGAGGGCGACGTAAAAATCGACCACAGAGATGATGTCAGCTAGGAAACTGTATAGGACAAATATTGTGCCGACCTTAAACAAGTTGATATAAAGGCAGGAAGAAAAGTTGGTGATGATGATAAAACCATGCGTAGTTTTGAACTTTCGTTCCCTTAAGACATCTATTCTTATTTGGTTTAATCGTTGGATTATCCTGGTATATTCAACAATGTATAACCAAAACAAATATAAGCTCCGCAACAGCACGTATTAGATAAATGACCTCAAAGTTCCGGCATTCCGTGCCATTTGGGGAATAATTCATTACCATTGACATTTCTATTGTGTCCCGGAAGGCATTGAAACACACTTAGCTTTAGCAAAATCCACGAACTTCTATTGAGTGACCTTTATACCTATAATAACGTTAAAAAGCCACAGACGTGAATATATAAGGTTATTGTATAATAATGTATGTTGAGTTCAATTGTAGGTTTGCTGTGAAAGCGGATAATTTTCTTCACATATGGCTATGAGGAAGCAAATGTATTTATTCAGAACAAACCTTTGGTGTCGGATGCAACCTGCATCGACACCCTTGCGCCACTCTGCCTCTGTGGGGCGGTGGGAGTATGTCCGACTGCTACGCAAGAGGTCGTGGGTTTGATTCCCACACGGGACACTACTTTGTGTGATCCACAAATTGTTGTTCCGAGTCTGGGTGTACTTTGTGTCCGTGACTAGTATGTTTGTAAAGCCCCCCACGACACAGGACTTGGACCTTAATGCGGGAGTCGTCTTTTTAAAGAAAAAAATCCATCTACCAAACACTGCAGTGCTGCGGCATCTGCTAAGACTCTCGAACGGCGTAAGTATAGTAATCTAGTCGGAGATTACATATTTGAGCTGTCTGGGGTATACGCTAGAGCCATGGGGTCCAAGTGCCCGCCTCCTATTTAAAGATATTACCTAGCTTCTCGTCAGGTCATCTCGTGATTAGAAGGCTGGCCTTTTCTTTACACAAAGAATAAGCATTGCCATACAACGTGGCAACGCTGCCAGCCTTCTGGACACTATATCGGTTGACATCGATAGGGAGGAATTCTTCGACGCCTAAACTTTTCCTTTTTATGTTATCCCTTTTTGTAGTTTTTTTTTCTGGTAAGTTGTAAATATTTAAAACTAAAAATCCTTAGGTAAACAGTTTAGCCACTGACAACCAGTCAGACGGGGATCGGTGTTTAGTCTAGCCTATGTATTGACCAAAAATGAACACTAGCTACCTTTGACTATGTAGATGTTCACAAGCATATTCTCGCTTCAAAGTACTTCCATACTGTTTATCAGCTACCTTTAATCTTAAACTTTTCTGAGCTGCTGCTGCTGCTGCTGAAAGTTTGAAGAAAGCTTCTTAGAAGTTCAAATTAGAAGTTTTGCCAAAACTGCCAAGAAAGATTTATATATTTTCTCAAGATATGAGCTATTTTTAACTTTGTACACTACTGAACAGTGAACAAAGTTTAAAAAAAGCTCTTCAACTAGACTGATCGATGTCCTAAAGAAGGTCACTGTGGGATCTGAATGCAAAAGGAGAAGCACCGGGTATCATGGCATACATTGGAAGAAACTTATATCCAATAATAGGCCGATAGAATCCGCATATTAAAAGTATAAACGTTCAGAATGAGAAATCCAAAATAAAAACGCTATCAGTAAAACTCAACCCTCTCCCCGCTCCGCTAGCCACCCTCCGCGGCGATGCGCGACGTCATAAAACGAAATTGACGGTTCACATTATACCCGCTCGTAAAGTCACGATTTCGGATGCACCTGCCTTTAAAAACATACCTTTATGAATAATTTTATAACATAATTTTTCACCTCGTCAATTTTATTGCGAGGCGGTTTGGTTTGATTGGACCGTTATGTTTTAATTTGATAATACGTGCCTACAGGTATTTTAAAAGGTAATAAGATTGTGTACTTTGGACCGTTTATACTTCCATTCGTGGAAACATTGGTTTTACAATTTTATTTTTCATGTTTCACAGCAAAAATACATTATTATTTTCTATCAATTCTTTACGATATCGTCGAAAGACCGATGAATGGACTCTTTCTAGTATATCACACTATAAGGATTGTAACCGTTTCTTCACTGCATATCTCTAAAACTTGCATTTTCTCCTTCTATTTATATCGAGTAATAAGAACTTCTTTATTAAAGCTTCACCTCGGGGAAATATCATTTAGAATTCACATAAAGCTAATATGAAACCAAAATAGAACTCTTTGACTTTAAGATTGCTTAAAATAAGAAGCTTTTTTCTACCAACGTATCATTTTAATTTAATAGTTCGAGAAGAGAGTATTGTTTCTATGTGTCGGTAATAAACTTAGACATTAGCAAACCGTTAAGAACATATTAATATTCATACAGAGACAATCTTTTTCTCAGTATAACATATTTACCTAATGTTGTTAGTCAAAACAAAGAACTTTCACTTAGTCATCATTTAATCGAAGACAAGATAAACTTATTTTCGCAATGATCCTCATTATTCCAAAACATTATTTGATGATAAAATAATAATTCTAGTTACTGATATTTAGCACGTCAAAATTCGAACCTCATTCAGGCCACCACGTTTCAAAACAAATACGCATAAATACTTCCAAAACATTTATTTTATACAAAAGTATACTTTGCGCCGATGTAATATGAGTCTTGTATTTGTGGACATGTGTTTTCTCAGCTGCAAATACGTTGTCGTCCTCAAATGATGGACTAAAAGTTTGATAGTAGCTTATCTATCACACTACAAAAGTTGGCAGTTCAGAAACATCCCACATAAGTATTAAAGGAAATAATAACAAAAGCTTCAGACAACCTAAAAAAACAAAACATGAATGCTTAATTATAAGCCAATATTTTGTTTAGCCTTTGTTAGATAGCTATTGTATTTCTGCTAATTAGTTTCAAACGGATAAGCTAAAAATGTTGCTACAAGGTATCCTAATACAAAAGTTAACAAAATCAATGAAAAGGTTTACGACAAAAATAACAATATACCAAAAACTTAAACAGATCTCATAACAATACATATTGTATGAGACACTACAAAAGAGACAAACAATATTACGCCCACCATATCTTCGGATGTAACCTAAAACTAGCGCGAAGAATTTACGACAAATATCGAGTTTAAGCCGAAGAGCTCAGTAAAGACGCCAGACCAAAAGTGTCGCCTAACACTCATCTATCAACAACTTACAAACTGAATTATTTGAGTTCGTGCGGACGCCTTATGCTGTTTTAAAGTTCATATTTTGGTTAAGATATTGCATTTGCACCATAGAAGCTTCTGAAAGAATTTGGAATGGAATTGATTTTGGAGGATTTAAACTTTATGTAGGTTTTTGTAAGCTGAGTCATCGGGTACAGTTTGTAAACTTTTATGTCAAAGAAAAATTCCGTAGTGAGTGACATTAATCAAGGGAAGTTAGTGTCTAAAACCCGCGCTTCATGGTAACGATGTTGAGCTGCATCAATCACTCCATAACCACGGCTGTTGCAATATGTTTGAAACGTCGGGGAATACATTAATGGTATTTAACCGTAGTATTTAAAATTGTATAACTTTATCTACCCTTAAATTATCTTTGGCATTCATGACAACTACAGAATGACAGTGATTTTAATTGCTATTTTTCATTTCTTTGAAGTGTCGCATAAAAGATAATAGATAGATGATGAGATAGCATTTTTTTTAAGATTTATTTAAATAAAATAGATGCTCAAAACTTTTTATTTGGATTTAGAAAAGACTATCATATATCGAAGATAGTAATCTTAGATTTTAAATTCAAGACTATTACATTTCACTAGACTTTTTTGTTTAACATTGATTGTAGATATTTCATATTAAAATATCAAAAAGTTCTGAATTATCATAATAGCAATGCAAAGGTCGCTATTGACAGACCTAAATGAGGCAAGGTTATATTTCAACACAAAAATGAATCAGACCAGTGTAGTCAGTAAGAAATGATTTTTCATCTATTTATATATAACTGCAATAAAATTGTAGAACACAAAAATTACAGCACAATCCAATTGATCCACCACGTGCAACGAAACAGATAAATTTATTCACTATCTGGAATTGAAATATTATTGCAAGCTTGCATCGAAGTCATTGGTGGTTGCGTCTTTGCATGCAGAAAAAGCCGCTTATTTTAAATATTATATTAATAATAAAATAAATAGTCCTAAACTTTTATGGCGTAACCTAAAAAGAAATATTTATAATGTCAAACAGACAAATGACCTTCCCCCTCATTTTACCAACCCAACACTCATAAATAAACATTTTCTGGACGTGCCAGGTAACCAAACCACAACCATCTCACATTTAACATACTTTGAGTTCTGCAACATTTACAATAACACCTTTACAATCACGCCAGTATCACAACTCGTTATTTCACGGTTAATAATGCAATTAAAATCTAACGCAGAGGGGTATGACAATATATCCCTTAATATGCTTTTATTATCCCTTCCCTACACTTTGCCATATATAACCGATATAATTAATCGGTCTATAGAGACATCTGTATTTCCCGATGTTTGGAAGATTGCCATTGTTCGCCCTCTGCCTAAAAAGTCGAATCCCGCTGATGTGGGTGACCTTAGACCAATCAGTATACTGCCGTGTCTTTCTAAGGTCATAGAGAAGGTAGTCTGTAACCAGTTAGTAGAATATCTAGAAACACAAGACATATTACCGCAGCTACAGTCGGGCTTCAGAAGGAGACGCGGCACGGCTACTGCCCTTCTTGATGTAACTGATAACATCCTAAACGCACAAGATAAGGGCATGTGCACGCTGCTCGTATTATTAGACTACACACGTGCTTTTGATGCAATACACACAGATCTTTTATTATCCAAATTAAAGTATTATGGCTTCGACTGTAAATCGATATCGTGGTTTCACAGCTATTTACATGATCGGAAACAACTTGTGGAACTTAAGCAAAATAACGGTGCACACATTAGATCGGCTACTGCCCCCCTTAAAAGGGGGGTACCACAAGGATCGATACTGGGTCCAATTTTGTTTATTTTGTACTGTGCAGATATTACAAGGTGCCTAAAAAACACTCAGTACCATATATACGCTGACGACATCCAGCTGTATATTTCATTTAAACCCAGTGAGTACCGGAGGGCTGTAATAGAACTCAATGATGATCTCAATCGTATAGCTGAGTGGTCTGCGATGAATTGCTTAGTTCTAAATCCCTTAAAGACTAAATATATGGTATTCGGTACCAAACATCAAATCGGGAGTCTGCCGACATCGTTGAATATCACGCTTATGGGAGAGCCAATAGTTAGAGTAAATGAAGCTCGCAACTTAGGGTTGCACGTTGACTCAAGTTTAAGGTTTGAGAAGCAGGTTGCGGAGTCGGTACAAAACTGTTTTTATCGACTCAAAGTTTTATATAGAATGCGACCGTACCTGTCTGAGGAAATCAGAGTGCGACTGGTCGAAACATTAGTACTATCAAAGTTAAACTACGCAGACGTTGTGTACGGCCCGCGACTGCTCGCTCGAACTGACCGCCTAATACAAAGAGTACACAACGCCTGTGCACGCTTCTGTTTTGCCATACCATCGCGAGCCCATGTCACTCCATTTTTCAACGAACACTCAATGCTTAAACTGAAATATAGACGCAAATTACACTTGGCTTGCTTGCTATTCGGCGTTATCAAATACAAGGAACCGTTGTACTTGCATGATAAGCTCAACTGGGTAACTCGCGGGAGAGAATGTGAGAGAAGGCAGTGCTCGCAACAGTTAGCAATACAGCCACACAAATCGGCTTCGTTTAAGGGCAGCTTTCGTTACGCCGCGTCCAAAATATGGAACAACATTCCACCACCACTGAGAGCCCTCAGCTCCATAGCAGTCTTTAAAAAACGACTACGGTGCCATCTTTTGGATGCGCAGCGAGAGCTGGCCAACACGAATGCTAACATCTCCATTATATAGTACCATACATAAGGGTTGAATACACAAATATTACAGCACTAAGGCACATATTTATGCACGCACACACACACACACACACGCACGCACACACACACACACACACACACACACACACACATATATACACACACACATACACACACGCTCACATACACGCATACGTACACGTTCGTTACGTCCCATTGGGTTCCAGTTGAAAACCAGCGCCAGGTCCTGCCAACTTGGCATAATGCTGAACTGGACACCCATTTGTTGCAACCGCGAGGCACAACAAACATTTTATTTTATTTTTTTATTTTAATTATAAATAATTCATAATTTTAAGTATATATAAATGGTAATCATTCATTTTTTTTATACTTGATTATATTTTATTATTATTATTATTATTTTAAATTATTCTAATTGTATTTTTATTCTGATTGTATGTTATTCTAATTGTATTTTTATTATAATTGTATTTTTAATATTAATCTGTAAAGTTATGACGCATGGTGCAACAAATAAATGCTTCTTTTCTTTTCTTTTCTTTCTTTCATCAATTCGCTTCCCCTTCCCCTCTTTAAGAATCCAACTGTAACCATTGGATTGCCACAAGGCACTCTGTAATACTAATAATTATTATATTACCACCCTATTGTGTAGTGTAGCTACACAATAGGGTGGTAATATAATCCACGGCTTAGTGTTCTCCGAAAACGGTAAGCAAAACGAATACCAAGGATAAGCAATTTTACTGGCAAGCTATAAGCTTCAAGCCTAATTTATTTAATTTCCGAAATAAATTACGAAACTTTAAGACAGCTGATAGTAAAATCCGCCATTTTATTTTATTTTCTACATGGTCTCACCGTTTGCTAGATTAATGATCAGTCGAATGGAAAAAAATTGCGAAGATACTGTCAACAGTGCAGCTTGTCAACGCATTTGTACGGAGACTTGCTTTCGACTCGATAGCCAGTGATAGCGATTCGTTTCTCTTTAGGATATTGCCCACCAACTTTGTAATCGACTTGAACTGACCATGTGAGGTATTTCAATTTTATACATTTTGTACTTTTCCATTAACGACATCGCTATTCGAATGTGACTTTGTCTAGGCCCAGGTCCATGAATTGGTTTACGTTTCTTTTAAATATATCACACAGCACGTTGAATCATTAGTCCTGTGCCTAATGTCTCTCCACTGGTGTCAGATGTCAGTCTCGTAGGTCATTAGAAGAAAATAAAGGTGGGTATTTATTTGCACACACGTTTGTGAACTAGATCTTGCGTAGACGAGAACGACAGTAAATGCCCTGATATTTTTTATCAAATATTATACAAAGAGTGACCAAATTGAAATATTTAGACTATTTTCAAACTGACGACTGTAGATATTGAAGGGAGCGCAGGGCACTATTGGTCAGAGTCTCTATGTAGGCAGTGTGTGGGTCAGTTACACCAAATGATCGTTAGATATACTACGTATTCAATGTAATAATATATTTTTCGAAGCGTCAGGGTGGCCTTATGAGCTATTAGCGGCTCAGTATTCGAATTAACATTATGGAAAATGGTAATCGATCATATGAACGCGGATACCTTAAGCAGCGTAAAGTCTGCCTGCTGTTCTAATACTGCATCACTGTCCCTATCCTATAACCACACTAACACTTTGCACACACGACTATCGGTAGACGTGTTGCCGCTACAACCGCACGATTATGACTGACTGACTGCCCCACTACCGGCTTTTCAAATGTAAACGTCAAACGAATTTCACGCCATCATAATGGTAATTTTCAAAATGAGTCAATAGACTTTCTATTGACTCATGGTCTAGTATATTTTAATCAAAAAATATACTAGACCAACGGAAACCAATTAGCGTTTTAATAATTCTCTGATATATTTATAATACTGTTGCGAGTGTCCCACTTTTGTAGTGCTTCTGAAATGTTGCGTGGGCTTCTACGATTTATTTCGCAAAAAAATGCGTAACTAAGGTACAGAATGCGGGTCAGTAATAACAGCATTCTAAGAAACCATAATTTAAGAAAAAGATAGAAGAGTTATAAGTTCTTACAAAAAAATATATTTATAATCATCGACAACCCTAGGCAAAACCTCCCAACATATCCCACAAGCATCCCTACACACCCAGTTCTCCAGCCAACTAACCCCCGTTATCGTCCCAATTCACCTTTATTATATCCCAACTAGCCCCGTTTGTCAACCGTAGACACCCCAGAATCCCACAAAAATTAGGTTCTTGACCAATAGTGTTATTTCTTAGAGATAATGATAAAATAGAACTTACTATATTAGTATTTCTTGATCCTTGTAGTGTCAGAAAACGATTTAAATATTTAAATTTCACTCAGGTAGTCGTTAATTGAAATGAATGTAAAAGTTTTAACGGGAGAAAAACTGCCGCTGTCTTTTACAAAACTTTGACAACGTTTTTTTTTAATATAGTGGTTTGTATACTTGGTGTTGCCAGGGCGGAAAGAAAATTTTTTAAAGTCAAAGACAAAAGATTTTTACTTGAAATCATACGTTATAATACCGTACCACAGACATCTAAACAAAATCTGTATTGTTGTCCCTTGACACCCCGCCATCTCTTTTCACCCTATTTTACGGTAGTTTTGATATGTAACTACTTATTCGCTATATTTGTTTTTTAACGTCACTAAGAACTTGTTGTCTCAATTGTATAAATCCGTTCAGTGTTTTGAAAGATATGAGGTAATAAAAATATTACATACTCACATAGATGCCGTGTGGTGCCGGCTTAAGAATAGTACCACCCCATCTCTTCCCGTGGGTGTCGTCAAGGCGACTAAGGGATTTCACTCCGGAGGACGGGCAGCAGCGTCCTCTGCGTACTTAAAGCCTTACTGCGATCGCCAACCCGCTCGCCAAGCGTGGCGATTATGGCAATTACCCCAGGATCTACTGGGGAGACCCGTGCCCAGCAGTGGGCCATCATATGGGTTGATATGATACTCACATAGATACATACATAGGCGGAGAGTATCAACTCTTGTATAGGTATTATAAGATCGCTACTAAGAAATAAATATACCTAAACATTTCATAACTGTTGTCTGTTGTCTGATACTAGCTGACCCGCGCAACTTTTTCGGCGTCAGTTTTTCCCGTTTTGACAACATTATTCATTGATGCTTCGCTTCTATTGGTTATAGCGTGATGTTATATAGCCTATAGCCTTCCTCGATAAATGGGCTATCCAACACTAAAAGAGTTATTACATAATTATTACTTTTTAGGTACAAATAATAGTAATTGAGGTTTTTACATTAGTATCTGCTAGCAATAGGTACCCGTAATGTTTGCTTATGTTTATAAGCCAAAGCCTATGTTAGTGATTTTATTTCCCGTTCGGGAATAAACGTGGGTTGCGTGTATAATCTCGATAGATGCGGGTAGGTCGTTAATGGAGGACGTTGTTTCGAAATTTTTATATTACTTTTAGTAGCTTACAGTAGAATGGTTAGAAATAGACGACATAAAAAAATCATATTACCATAAATAAAACAAATTTCAATTTTCGCTTCCATTTGACTTTTGTAATTTAATTTAGGCTTTCTTATACAAATTATATCAACGTTTTACTTCACATTTTTATTATTTTCTTGATAAAAGAAATCCAGCCACTAGAGAATAAATCCCGTGGGGCATGCGTTACTTTGTGTTTTCAAATTAGGAGTAGATAATACACCCACATTTAAAGGAGTACCTTTGAATCTTTGAAATTGAATTTTGACTCATCTATACTAATATTATAAAGCTGAAAAGTTTGTTTGTTTGTTTTAACGCAGTAATCTCAGGAACTACTGATCCGAATTGAAAAAATATTTTACTGTTGGTTATATTTATCGAGGCAGGATATAGGCTATATAACATTACGCTACCACCAATCGGAGCGGAGCAGCAATGAAAAATGTTGCAAAAACGGGGAAAATTGACACATACGAAGTTGCGCAGGACAGCTGTTGTTAGATAAGAATGAACACAATTTTATTTTAGGATTCTTATAGCTACTAGGCAAATAAGTAAGTAAATGCCTCCAACACTGTCATTAAAAAGTTTTCACATTATTATTGTCACCAAATTATGTTTGTTTTTTAACGTCACTAAGAACACTTGGGCGGTCGCGGGGAGAGTAGACGGACCTAACGTTGTCTCAATTGTATAAATCCGTCCAGTGGTTTGAAAGATATGAGGTAATAAAAATATTACATCTTACTTATATACGTACAAGATACGCGCGACTAACATAACCCAACACTAAATTGTTGATAAACTTTCGCGATTTGTACACATTATGAAAATATATGTGTCTGGGTGTTATTTATCTATAATATGTATGTATTTAGAAATATATATGTTTATCAGTTGTCTGGTTTCCATAGTACAAGCTCTGCTTAGTTTGGAATCAGATAGCGTGGTGTTAGTTGTCCCAAGATATTATATTATATTATTATATATATTACGGGTCTTAATCGCGTAAATAATTTACGGTAAAATACCTTGTTTATTGTTCGACGAAGTTTCGACCGTATTGCAACGGGTAGAGTCTACCCGTGACCACGGCCATTATTCACGCGATTAAGACCCGTATTATTTATATTTTCATAATAATCCAAAACTAGACCTGTTAGTCTAGTGGTTAGTGACCCTGACTGCTAAGCTGTAGGTCGTGGGCTCGATCCCCACCCAGGATAAAACTTTGTGTGATGAGCACGATGGTTTATTCTGTGTCTGGGTGTAATTTATCTTTGTGTGTATTTAGAAATATATAAGTATGTTTATCAGTTGTCTGGTTACCATAAAACAAGCTTTGCTTAGTTTAGGATCAGATGACGTTGTGTGAGTTGTCCCAAGATATTATTATTATTATTAAGTACTGTCATTGAAAAATTTTCACAATATAATTTGGTCACAGACTTTTAAATCTCGCTTTACTAAATCATAGCTATCCACTCATTTATACTAAGCACAAACCACCAAACTGTTGAAACCAATTCTAATGTTGATCGAAAGGTCGTGACAGGCACAAAATATAACTAAGTTTTGGACTTTATGGGTCAAACTTGATTATACTTTGGCCCTCGAGATGGATTTGTAGAACTTCTAATACCTTTGAAAGTCACATTTCCATTACATATACAGTTTATTGTTCAGTATTTGGTGATATTTAGTGAGCACTGTAGATTAACGTGTGTCAATATTTGGAACATTCGGTTAACACGAAATCATTTGAACATGTCTGTTAACAACGCTTTATAACATCATAGTGCTCAAACGGACAGTTTGATTTGAAGTTTAATAAATATTTATTACATCGTCTGCGTAAATTGTGTCCGTTTTTGCAACATTTCTCATTGCTGATCCGCTCCTATTAGTTGTAGCGTGATGTTATATAGCCTATAGCCTTCCTCGATAAATGGACTATCCAGCAGTGACATAATTTTTCAACTCGGACCACTACTTCCTGAGATTATCGCGTTCAAACAAACAAACAAACTCTTCCGCTTTATAATATTAGGTGCACTATTTTGACGATAATTGCTTCCACATAAGAGATAGACTTATACTGTCGCAGATTTTTTTGAGGACTATTTATGATAAACATATTGTTCATACATTATATATGTGTAACTTCAACGATATTTGCGGCGCACGCCAAAACATGTCGCCGATTGTAGATTTTTTTCTTACTTACTTGACACTTATCGTTATATTTTGGATAATTTACACCATATCTTTATAAATTATAGCCTATGTGTTATTCTGATGTATAAGCTAAATTATTATAAAGTTTCATTAAAATCTATTCAGTAGTTTTTGCGTGAAAGAGGAACAAACATCCACACACCCACACATCTACACATCCACACATCCACACTCACAAACATTCGGCTTTATAATACAGTAGAATCCGTTTATTATGACTCCGCCTATATTGACCAACCGCCTATAATGACGTAATTACACAACGAAGTTTGGTTTACATACAAAATTCTTTGTAACAAAGTCGGATATAATGACTTCGCTTACAGTGACATGTCGCTTATAATGACCCAATTTTAATACGTTTTGTGCTTTAATAGTGACCGACATGATTCTTTACACCTTCGGCAATGGCCGTTGATCCCCGACGACGTTCGGCACATGGCTTGTTTTTGTTTTGAGTCTCAATGGACAGTTAAACGTCACGCATTGTTTTTAGTGATAATTCTAAGTAAAAAAAAACAGATTTCTTAAGTAAAAAAATGAAAAATATACTATACATGTATTACGCGCAATGTTTATATTGATTTAATATACTGTTCTCTATTAAAATAAGTATTTACCTTAAAAAAATAAGGTTGTTTTTTTTTCACAAAAATGCTTTGTATGACGTCCGCTTAGTATGAAGTGTTTGTCAATTCCCTTCGATGTCATTATAAACGGATTCTACTGTATTAGTAAAATTTGATAGCTAGTTTAATGGGTACGTATTTTGTTGTTCGATTAAAATTCCTATAGTTATTCCGCAGATAATTTACTTTTAAGGGTTCCGTAGCCCAAAGGGCAAAACGGAACCCTTAAAGTTTCGCCATGTTAGTGCTAGTTATGGCTGTAATTTTGCATGTATACACATATTATGCCGGAAAATTCGATTTAGAAATCTGTTTGTGAAATATTAAGCTTAAAGTGAAATTTTTTTTGGGTCAAGTGTCCCCCCCCCCCCTCTTCTAGCTAAATGGTTGATGTTGGGTATATGAAAAAAAAACACGGTAGTACATATAATAATGAAATTAAAAGGAAAACTATCACAGCTAAGTAAGCTTCACAACTTAACGAGTAACTGCAGACGAAGTGAGAAGTAACAAAATATTCGTACAGATTCCATTGAAAAATATACAACGTTGTTAGTAGTTTGAAACAAAAACAACAGAAAATCCACTTCTTAAGGCACATTATTCGGATGGGGGGCTGCGGAACCCTACATTGTGCGTGGCCCGACATGCACTTGCCCTTTTTTATCCACTTATCATTCATGTCGCATATTTTTTATGTTATAAAAGATAATTTTGTTTTGACCAAACACCGTTGTTTATTAAAACACGTTATAAAATTGACCTATTTAGTTCGAAATTGAATCGAAATCGCAAAGCTCTGTGAATAAATTCCTTTATATTTATCCGAAATCAGTATTAACAAGCTTGCATTAACAAATCCTCAATCAGAACAAAATTTACATTTCATTAGCAACCAAATACTGTTGCTACTGAACAACAAGACCTAACCTGCTTATCACGATTAATAAATAGGTATAATCAGTTGAAAATTTATTCACCACCAAAGGTCTGGAACTTTTGGATGAATTTGGGCACAACCTTGAGGTGTTAAACGGATTAGAGTTGGTGAATTTAGGCCCTTTCATTAATCGTGGTAGGAAGAATCGGGAACTTTATCAAGGGTAGATAAGGGTTTTTTATAGTTGGAGGTTAAGTGATTTTGTATTGGTTGTTCGAGGTGGGGATCGAATCGTACAATGATAAGGAATCTAAAAGCGTCTGTGGGTTGATGGCGCTAGTAACTGTTATAACCTCTCTCACCCTTTATTCATTAACAAGAAAGAATCTATAGTCATTGAATCTTTTGTCTTTATCTCACTTAATGAAATAGAAAAAGACAAACCTACTGATTAAGAATTTACTGCCCTTAGTTTGTCTGCCATTTTTACAATTCAAATGTTATTCTGAATGATTCAATTGAGTTATGAAAATTGTTAAACGTCTTCAATAATGAGAAAAAATGCTCTTTCAAAACTTATGAGTGCTTAGGGACAACGAGAGAAATTTTGTCCATTAAAAAAGTCCGGGCATAATGCTTATAACGCACTTTCTGTAGGCTTAATAATTAATTTAAAGGGCCTTCTTACATCATTATATCGAGTTAATAAGTTAAGTTTCTAAGTAAAATTTGTATAATTCAGGCTACTTCAAATTTTCAAAAGTTTTTGGTTTTGTCTTTGCAATACCAATTAATTATTTTAAACTTATTAATAGTTTTAAAGTTTAGAATCTTGTTTTTTGTTTATATTTCAGCGAAATAATTGAGTTATTATCGCATTAGCTGATAGTACCACAATCTTACTCTCAGATGGTACACAATTAAGTTCGCTTAAAAACCATTTTTTTTACATTTTCGTTTCATTTGCTTCATAACCCTGCTTGTAGCCTCGCGAGCATGTTCAACAAAGACGTAAATGAGTATCTGTTGTCCTTTGATGGTTACACCTCTGACCACGATGTAGCACGCATCGCCTATTGACACTTTCTTCAAACTTTTTTAAACGACTAAATGAAGGGACGAGCACGTCATAAACCTGATGGTAGGCATCACACAAGCCTATATCTATGTATCAGTGCCACCAAAAAGATCTGAACACTTTTTCGCTTTTGCTACATTGCTTTTCAACCGAAATACAGTAATGTGATATCATTCTCGTGGCATCGATCGGAGGGGGCGACCTCTCGGACCTGCGGACGACGAGCAGTGGCTAGCTCACCGTCCAGCTTAGAACCAGGCTCGAGTCAACGGCGCGCTAAGTGTTCAACGCGCACGTCAATGAGGTGTCAGGCATTGACGCGGCCCTATTGGGCCGGCGCCGACCAGGAGTGCGGGATCGTTCGAATGAGTTACCGTGCTCCCGGAACACCAGGGTGAAAGAAGGAACACAAAAAAAAAAAGTTATGTGTTATCATCACTATTTCACGTACAATAACTGACACTGTTGTGAGACAAAAAGTGACATCACTAAGTCGGCCTATGGTTTAGACCTGCTATCTTAACACCTTTGAAAAACATCACAAACATTCCTTGACGTACCAAAAATGTCTGGTAATTATAGGAAACTAGCTGTCCCGCGCAACTTTGTATGGATCAATTTTCTCTTCCCGGTAGGTACTGGGAAGACCCATGAACAGTAGCGGGACATCATATGGGTTGTTAAGAACATGAGTCATGAGTAGGTACGTACCTTTGGTGTTGTTGTTATATTATGTTTCCTTAGCTTTCAAAAAAACATTTCCATCTATCGTAAGTAATAATATAATCCAGCTTCAGTAAACAAGAATTATAGTACCTATTCAAAACTTATAGCATTAATAAACAAATCAGGATTAATTATATCGAGTGATATCAATCAAAATGTCAATAATATAATTAAATTCCTTAACGGAAACGGCGTCCATGTTTGCGGCTATCCCGCACTTCCGGTCGCCATCTTTACTTGACAAGTTTGCTTGGTAAGCAAACACATTGTTCTCGACTTGCCCAAGTGGCACTTAGCCAAGTTTTAGGTATAGTTTTTGCCGAGGATAATTTTGTGGAAGATCCCTTACGCTTAGGTAGGTGCATTATATTATGTGAACGTCCGAAGAATTTGTATGGTGCATTTCGGAAGGAAGCTTAAAGTTTAGTGAAATGTTAATCTTTTTGTAATCTATGCTAATAACAAAAAGCTGAAGAGTTTGTTTGTTTGTTTGAACGTGGTAATCTCAGGAACTACCGGTCCGAATAAAAAAATTTTTTTTTTGTTGGGTAGGCCATTTATCGAATAAGGCTATGGGCTATAAAACATCACGCTACAATCAATAGTAATGAAAAATGTTGCAAAAGCGGGGAAAAATGACTCCGATTAAGTTGCGCGGGTCAGCTAGTATTGTTTATACAAAGAACCTATAAAAGCTATCTTAACACATTACTGACAACAACTCAACCAATATTTTCATAACACATATAATTCACACAGTCAACACACTCAAAAAATATAACAACACTTATAACACACACACACTTGCAACCAAACACCTCCAATCATAATAAAAATAAGTAAATTGAAATGCGCCTCTAATAAGACTGTGACAAGCAACTACTTTGTATCAAATAGTTGAGCGTATTGTATTTTCACAATAAACTCCTTCAAGGGGTGGATTTATCCCCAAAGTGAAATAATAATAATAATAATATATTGGGACAACTCACACAACGTTATCTGATCCCAAACTAAGCAGAGCTTGTACTATGGAAACCAGACAACTGATAAACATACTTATATATTTCTAAATACATACATATTATTGATAAATAACACCCAGACACAGAATAAACCATCGTGTACATCACACAAACTTTTATCCTGGGTTGGGATCGAACCCACGACCGCTTGCGTAGCAGTCGGATCCACTCCCACCGCGCCACAGAGGCAGTCAAATTGTAAATAAAAAGTATATACCTAGTAATGAAATTAAAAGGAAACTATCACAGATATCGTGGGTTCGATTCCCACACGGGACACCACTTTGTGATTCGAAAATTGTTGTCCCGATTCTGGGTGTACTTTGTGTCCGTGACTTGTATGTTTGTAAAGTCCGACGCGACATAGGGCTTGTACTGTACAGCGCGAGTCCTCATTTGTAAAAAAAAAACGTACACTTTCAATTGAAAATTACTTTTAAAACGTTGTTAGTAGTATAAAACAAAAACCACACGAAACCCACTTCTTATACTATGCTGCTATGTGTGTATGTATATGTGCTATGTGTGATTATAACAGATAAATTCTATAACATTTCCATGAGTTATTTCATCCGGTCATTATAACTTTCAATATGTTCAATGTCCTATTTGCCATAGGCGGCGCCACCTGTCGTTATTTCCGGTAGCTATTTCCTATGCTGGGTAATCAAAACTTCGTATATGTGCCATTAATGTTGAATCTCTATTTCTCTACACATACTCGTAAAAGGCGACCATTTTAGGTCAACTGAAATATGTTTTAATTTCAAAGATAAATCAAGGTTTGATTAAAATAATGGGAGAATTGGTAGACTGATTAGTATGACGCCACTTAAGATCGTTACATGAAAATCTGTAGCGTAGTTTCTAGAAACTTATGGTGACCAATCAGTATACAGATTTTTTTACGAAGAGACGGAGGATCTACTGGTAGTAATAAAATGAAAGAAAGGGCCCAATTTTCTCACTAACTTTATAATTAGCATAATATAAGTTAATTTATTTATCTTTGTTTTTTATGATAACAGTTCTTATTTTTAGTTAAGACTAGTTTTAGTTTCAGAAAGTATTTATTTTAAATACTTTTTACTTTCTCGCCTGAAACACAGGTTTCTACCTAGTTCAGGCAAATATCCAACTGTGCCGTTTATTATTTATAAGTGTACCTAAGATAAGCTATTGTACTTATACTTTTATGAATAAGTTTTATTATTATTATTATTTTTATTTTTAAAATACTAATAACCTCCCGGTTGTAGATTCTTGGTATAACCCTACATAGCTTTGTAATGTCAGTTTTGGAAAATACTTAGCATATTAACCCTTAATCACCTGCCATTTGTTTAAGTTATGACCTTCACCACCTACAGACTATTTTACTGGGTTAAAATCACTGTTTATTGTGAGATTAGGAACTAACCCTGACAAAAAACATCTATTTTACTCCGGGGTCTCACAGATGTGTGGTAGATGGTTGTGTGACAAACATACGTAGTAAGTAATGAAGGGTTAATTTGTATTTTTTTTTAATTTGAACAATCCAGTAGGTCCTTATTTACAGGCTCCTAATTTAATGGTGGATTAGAGAGGTATTCTAAAAGATTTAAACCATCTCCATAATGTCTGAGCCCTCCCGAATATTTGTGCTTTTTAATGTTAACCTTGATAACAAATACATTAAGCTATATCAGGTGCCTTCACAAGCAGTCGCAGTTGTAACCCGCATGATATCCGTTTCAGTTTGATGTTTGTAAATGATCATTTTATTGGTTTTTGAGCCACACCAGCTGTGGAAGTTATAAAAACGCGTGCCTCTTATCCGGATCGTATAGGTATACCTATAGGGAGCCGATCTTTGATTAGATCACACACCGAAAGAACAGGGTCCTTTGTCAAAATCCCGTCATAATGGTAAATGGGGAGGTGTGCTCACAAATGCATTAAAGCGTATGCGCAGCGCGCTCAAAAATGTTCGCCGCGCATACGCGTTGATGCATTTCTAAACGCAACTCTCCATTTACATTTTCGTTCAACGCACACACAGACACAAAATATCCTGTACAGATGAGCGCGTGTGTATCAAGCTGACAGAAACGGTGCAACAGATAACCAAAATGTTCGTATTTCCTCAAGGAGTTAGATCCTTACCGAAATCATTTTTTTAATAATAATGTTATCCTAACCGATTTCGATTACAGCGGCCAATCCCAATAGAGACTAGCCAAATACGCAGGAGATATTATAGTGCACGAGTGTATGCGCAGATACAAATAAATTGTTAGTTTGTTTGTTTGAACGCGGCAATCTCAGGAACTACTGATCCGAATTTAAAAATCACTATTGGATAGCCCATTTATTGGAGGCTATAGACTATATATAACACCACGCTACGACCAATAGGAGCGGAGCAGTAATGAAAAATGTTGCAAAAACAATGAAAATGTACGCAAACGAAGTTGCGCGAGACAGCTAGTATTCTTAAATAATGTTACGATAATCTTAGTTAAAATAAATCATTATCCTGTATAATTACAAGTCGAAAGGCATATACTGCTGAGTCAGCTTCGATGGTGATATATGGCTCCTTAGTTTATTAACATAGTCACCCGATAATACGAAGGGGAATAATAACAGTTTGCTTTTATGAAAATAGGTATTTATTAGGATAGTTAGGTACCTAAAGACTAGGTGTTATGCCCTTGAATGTACTACAAACATAAGTGGGTACTTACAATTGATTTTCTTGTCACTATGCTGGCAAAATAGCTAGCTAGGTCATATGTAAAACCATGTTAATTCATACTTATATTATAAAAAAGCTGACCGGCGTAACTTCGTCTGTGTAAATTTTCCTTTATATTATATATTTTCCTGCGTACATTTTTCATTGCTTTCCGCTCTTGTTGGTCGTAGCGTGGTGCCTATAGCCTTCCTCAAGAAAAAGGCTATCCAACAAAAAATAATTGTTCAATTCGGACCCGTAGTTTCTGAGATTGCGATAATCTCAGAAACTACGGGTCCGAATTGAACAAACAAACAAACTTTTCAGCTTTACAATATTAGTATGGAAGAAGATTAAGCGTCAGTAGCCTAATGGCTAAAGTATCGGACTCGCAATCGTGAGATCTCTAATTTGAATTCTACCCATAATACTACCGACGTGAACCCACTCCTAATAACTTAGCTGGAGGGGTTAACAGAATTGCTAGTAATATGGGATTTACAGTCCCACAACGCTAGTCTTCCTAAAAAAAAAATAGTTAGGTTATCTTTAAAAAAAAATGGGAAGTTACTCTGCCTGTTGCGCTTCCACGCATAAACTAATGAAACTTGATATAAAAGTTTGAGTCCCGGAAAATGACAAAGAATAGTTTCGCGAACATCCTCGCGGGCAAAGCCGCAGACGAAAGCTAGTTTACATATACTAGATGCCGAATTAGTCAGTCGAATCCCCGCGGGAGGGGGATTACACCGTGTTAATCTATCGGAATCAATAAATATACTTACCTTATTTACGTGATAACGTCTTTTAAATCAATGACCGGGTGCACGCACGAAAAAATATCACTTTATTGACTTGTTGCTAGGCAACGCGAATGGTGATATGTCATCAATGTTTTCTTATGACGTTATCACGTAAAATTATCGTCCGTAAACCGACTTTACAGACGACCATTTTTTATGTGATAACGTCTTATAAATCGATGACCGAGTGCACGTACGAAAAAAATGACCGTTATGTACTGGTTGCTTACAAACGTGCAATGGACCGGTTGCATTGAAGGAATGCGAATGGCGATATGTCATCAATGTTTTCCTATAACGTTAACACATAAAATTATCGTCCGTAAACCGACTTTACAGACGACCATTTTTTATGTGATAACGTCTTATAAATCGATGACCGAGTGCACGTACGAAAAAAATGACCGTTATGTACTGGTTGCTTACAAACGTGCAATGGACCGGTTGCATTGAAGGAATGCGAATGGCGATATGTCATCAATGTTTTCCTATAACGTTAACACATAAAATTATCGTCCGTAAACCGACTTTACAGACGACCATTTTTTATGTGATAACGTCTTATAAATCGATGACCGAGTGCACGTACGAAAAAAATGACCGTTATGTACTGGTTGCTTACAAACGTGCAATGGACCGGTTGCATTGAAGGAATGCGAATGGCGATATGTCATCAATGTTTTCTTATAACGTTATCACGTAAAATTATCGTCCGTTAACTGACTTTACAGACTTTGTTTTATTATTATTTTTATAAACTTATTGTTATTACATTAACTCAGCGAGTTGTCTTCGGATTCGAATTATAATTTTAATAATTTTATGTAAAAGGTACTAATTACGGTTCCGTAGCCAAAATGGCATAAACGGAACCCCGTTTCATCATGTCCGTCTGTCTGTCTATCTACCTATGAATATGGATAGCATAATTAAATTTTGTGAAAAGGTGTGTCGTAGTAGCCGCTCCTTAGTTTGATAGCTAAATTAAAATAAATATCTTGGAGTGGGGGGAGGGGGGGGGGCGCACTCCATACATGTAACAGAAAAAAATACTTTGCTTGGTATCTTTAAAAAAAAATAAAGCAATTCTAAATATTTAGAAGATCATAACATCAGCTTTCATTGGAGTCTAATTAGGGTTGCCTACCAAAATAATCAGTTAAAAACTTAAAATATAGAAGTAAATGGTATTTTATGTTGCCTGAAATCTTAGGGTTTTGCTATTACCCTTTTATTCACCGCAGCCAGTGAAGTTATGAATGTATGATGACATTCGTAAATGAATGTGCAAAGTTTTTACCACATTCGCGGTTTTCAAAGTGTCAGGTTTATGAACATGTCAAACAGCCTGAACATTAATCTTTCACGTCTCGACACCATTCAATAAAATCAAATTTTAACAAAAAGAATGAAAGAAGAAAGAAAAAGCGTTTATGTTTTACACAGTACATTTAGGGAAATCTTATTTACAATACTTAAAAAATATACGTGTGTGTAAAAAATTGGATCTCACTCAGCATTGTGCTCTTCAGCAATGCTACTGGAGTCAGCGTTGGTTTCGAAAAAAATTACGAACATTACACATGCCTTATTAAAATATTTATATTATCTACAAATGTAACATGGCCAAACAGGACGTTTTCGTAAAGGTAAGTAAATTTATAAAAAAATAATGAAGCCTAGACGCATAAAAAATTATAAAAGAGGATCATTATCTTAATTAGTAAAAATTTAGAAAATGAGAGAACCATCTCGTACCTATTATATCTAGGCAATTGATTGGGGCACTTACATTTACGGAGAGAAGCGACGCACGCGGTGTAACCTTATGCCCAACCAACCAGACACTACTTCTTTTCACCCGACTGTAAAGAAGGGTTATGTTTTTCGCGCGTATCTTGTATGTATGTATCTATGTATGTATGTATGTATGTATGCATGTATGTATGTATGTAATATTCTTTGTTACCTGATATCTCACAATCCACTGAACGGATTTGTACAATTAAGACGTCATTAGATTTGTCTTGATCGCCCGAGTGTTTTTAGTTATGTGACATTTAAAAAAACAAATATGGCGGCTGTGAGATGTCAAAATAAAGAGTTGTGAAAAAAAAGTTGTTTTGAATACTGCAATATGGGTATCAAATTAATGGCATTTCAAAAAGGTATAACAATATTATGACTGTAATACTAAAAAAGTGAATTAGCCACCATTATTTTTTCAATATTCAATACTTGACAATAGCTGTGATAAAAGTTAGTTGTTACATCGGTTACATATTACAACTACTAAAAACTATTAAATAAAAAAATAAATTATAAAAATAATTATGTAGGGGATCTTGTTTCCATCTTTTTTGTGCAGGCCGGTTTTTTTTTATAATTTATTTTTTATTTAAAGATTTATTTTTGTTTAAAACAGAATTATTTAAAACTATTCCATACCATAATAAAGTAATAATAATATTCTATGTTAAACGTGAATTATTTAGTATCCGAGCCGCAGCGATGTCTGCCGCTTGTGACGCAGCGATAGCCGCCGTGTGCTTCGCTACACGCCTCGGCTGCCGCAGCAGGCACCGCCACACTTCCCGTCACACATCTCTATAAAACAAGATCGTATATTACCAAATGTTTGTGTTTACGCGTGCGATGATAAGTGCCGATTCACGCGCCACTGATCCGTAAACAGTAAAAATGTCCAACGCGACAAGAGATGTGATTCCACATGTGACCCCCGCATATCTGTTTTAGAAGCGGCGGTAGCCTAATGGCTAAGGCATCGGTCTCGCAATCGTGAGGTCGCGGGTTCGAATCCTACCCATTATACTACCGACGTGAACCCACTCCTAACACAAGCCATTGAGCTTATCTGGAGGGGTTAACAGGATTGCTAGTAATGTGGGACGTAAATCCCACATTGCTAGTTATCTTTTAAAAAAAAAAAAAAAAAATCTCTACATGAGACCATAGGCTACCAAACTCAACTTAACATTAAATATCCAACAGATTCACCAATGGCATTTAGTCACTCAGTCGTCATAGTTTAGTGACCAACAAACATACGCTATTAGTCAAACCCTCTATTAGAACGTATTTTTATCGGATGTTCTTGATTGCGGGCTGAGAGGTTAGACGGAAAAAAGTGTAACGTTTTGACATCGATCAAAAAGCTATTATTTATAATAATAATAACCATTTATCTCAGGCTACTAAGACCCATATCATACAAAAACATACATAAAAAACTCAATAAACTAATGCATAATTTAAACTCATAAGTATAATTTTAATTAATTCGATCATTTTAATTATTTATAATATTTAATTATTTTTAATTAAAATTATACACGACACTGGGATTAAAACAGCGGCGTCGTGTTTCGCTGCGTGGTGTCACGTAACCTTCCACGAAAACATCGGTACGCCACACCCTTCGGCCAGAAGTCAAATAAGGAGGCTGTGTAATACGGGTTGTTAGTATTTTTGTAAAAGGTTGTAATGTTTATTTTACTTATGTCAAACTGGCTGTGTGTAGTATATAATGATCTTCAAGTATTTTTTAAATCATTGGTTAATACAAACATCTATACTAATGTTATTAAGCTAAAGAGTTTGTTTGTTTGAACGCGGTAATCTCAGGAACTACTGATCTGAATTGCAAATTATATGTTGGATAACCTATTTATCGAGGAGGACTATAGGCTATATAACATCACGCTACGACCAATAGGAGCGGAGCAGCAATGAGAAATGTTGCAAAAACGGGGAATATTTACGCAGATGAAATGCTCTGGACAGCTAGTAAAAGATATAGGAAAATGAACTAGGTTCCAACCGGGTGTAATAAGACACCTCTCTTTTTAAGCTATTGCATAGCTTTTATCGCGGGCTCAAGAAATTCCGTAACGAAATTAAAACCTAACACACCCCACTCCGCCTACCATGTAGCTTGGCCGAGCGTTTGCTCTTGTTAGAAAATAAATGTGGTAATAGTTATGTACGAAGAAAATCATTTTTTATTTAATATCTAGTTATATGTGATCAATATTTGCATGCTATTGATAATGGCTAAATAGGCTAGTACCTACTAATGTAAACTACTTATAAGACCACTTCATGTATCCACCCTATTTACAGCAAATAAAAAATATTTGTATATTTGTATTTGTATTTGCTTAACGTATATGGTACGACTGCAAAGCTAAAAGCTCGCACGGATCGAGACGAGCTGCTCCGAAATGTAATGGAAATATATATTTTTTTAATTTCATAAGTTGATAAAAAATGCTACGCAATAGCTTTACCGCGGCAGTCCCCGAGTGCCACACATTTTTGTTGTTGATACTGCCAAATTGATCTTATTATTAATGGTCTCGATACAACAGAGACTAGCTAACTACGCAGGAGATAATATAAAAGTGCACAAGTGCATGCGCTAAAACAACTGAACTCAGTATTCTCATAGTGCAAAAGTTATAAAGTGCGATTCCCACACGGGACACCACTTTGTGTGATCCACAACTTATTATACCGAGTCTGAGTGTACTTTGTGTCCTTGACTTGTATGTTTGTTAAGTCCCCTGCGACTCAGGGCTTGTACCCTAATGCGAGAGTCGTCTTTAAAAAAAAATATTTTGCAATTGTCTTTGTAAAGTCTACTTTAGTAGTTAATTCCGCTGGTCTGTTCCGTCATTTCAGTACCTATAAATTTGCGATAAGGCAAAGTTGTTTAAATACTAGAAATACTCTATAATCTAGAATTTACAAAACAAGTTTCTGTTGTAACAATTTTGTAGAAGATACCTGTGCAAAAGGAATGTAAATAATGAATTTATGTATAACTGAATCAATATCATTAAAAAGTATAAAGGCGTTTTCTACGTCTATTTGTATGTTTAGTTAGTCTACACGTAATTTATTAGAAACTAATTGAATTTGATAAGGGTTCTTTTTAAACGACTGCAAGGAAGGGTTATGTCTTTCGCGCGTATCTTTTATGTATGTAATATTCTTTATTACCTCATATCTTTCAACCTACAAGACGAAGTCGTTGGATTTGTCTGGATCGCCCAAGTCTTCTTAGATGAGTGACGTTTGAAAAAAAACAAACATGGTGGCAGTGAGATTTCAAAAACAAGACATGTAAAAAAAAAACATTCGAATACTGCAACATGGTTTTCAAATTAATGGGCTTATCGTAAGCATTTCAAAAAGGTATAATGTTTATGACTGTTATACTAAAAAAGTCAATTAGCAACCATTCTTTTTTTCAGATAGAAGCCAAAGCCAAAGTTCGTTGTTACATCGGTTACATCCCGATGTAACAACTAACTTTAACATAGCTATTGCCAAGTATTGAAACCACTATGAAATATATTATAGAAATAAAATGGGTTGTTTTATGCCTGTGCAAAAAAGATAGAAACAAGATGTCCTTCATAATAATATAATATCATGCAGTCGGGGGCATTAATGGTTCTCGATGAACTAAGCATAGTGCCTCCGACTTCATGAGGGAGATCTTGTTTCCATGTACTTTGCGCAGATGGGTCTTTTTACACTGTACAAAACAAAGTTGCCTCCTGCTGTGTATCCGGCTACGCTTAAATCTTTAAGACCACTTAATGAATTTTGATGAGCTTTCTGTCATTCTGTTTTTTTGTCGTGTTTGTCACGTTGACTGGCCTGCTGGTCTAGTGGTTAGTGGCCCTGACTGCTAAGCCGGAGGTCGTGGGTTCGATCCCTACCCAGGATAAAACTTTGTGTGATAAGCACGATGGTTTATTATGTGTCTGGATTTAATTTATTTATAATATGTATATATTTAGAAATATTTAAGTATGTTTATCAGTTGTCTGGTTTCCATAGTACAAGCTCTGCTTAGTTTGGGATCAGATAGCATTGTTTGAGTTGTCCCAAGATATTATTATTATTATTATGGATTAGTAGCTGACCCGCGCAACTTCGTCTGCGTAAATTTTCACCGTTTTTGGAACATTTTTAATTGCTTCTTCGCTCCTATTAGTCGTAGCGTGATTTTATATAGCCTATAGCCTTCGTTGATAAATGGGCTATCCACCAGTAAGATAAATTTTCAATTCGGACTTGTAGTTCCTGAGATAATCGCGATCAAACAAACAAACAAACTCTTCAACTTTAAAGTATCAGTGAAGATATGTCAAATATTAGTGTGATATGTACTCGTATATTGTTTTTGCCTCTCCGACAATCATCGGGTGTCATCGGCCAGTCGCGTAATGCGAAGGCACGCGCTCCCCTCTCATCGACACTTCGACCATTTAATTTTATACTCGACACGAAACACGCGTGCACTAGATATATTTTAATTTAATGTATTTCAATTAAATGTAGCTCAAGTACTCGCTTCTAATCTATACTAATATTATAAAGCTGAAGAGTTTGTTTGTTTGAACGCGATAATCTTAGGAACTACTGATCCGAATTGAAAAAATCTTTTACTGTTGGATAGCCCATTTTCCATTCGAGGAAGGCTATAGGCTATATAACATCACGCTACGACCAATATGAGCGGAGTAGAAATGAGAAATGTTGTAAAAACGGGAAAAATTGACGCATACGAAGTTGCGCGGGACAGCTAATTAGGTATATTGTAATAGTTTGTATACAGTCCGTTGTTTGATTTATTAGATCCTTATTTAGGTTGCAAACATGCAAATTATTATGTGCTTTAAAACCGGGGAGTTAAGATGACCGTCCATGAAAATTACTGATATATTACATACAGTGTCTTGTAGTAGGACTATTTTAATAGATCACATTGACAGTTCATCAAAACGTCGCATTGCATGATTATTACTATTTATTATACAGACTTGTGACCACGGTCAATGCAATCTGGTCAAAACGTCTAGCAATTTTAAGGTAATTAAATAGTTATACCTAGTTTATCAAAAGTTTATAATATTTGACTGCCTCTGTGGCGCGGTGGGAGTGTATCCGACTGCTACGCAAGAGGTCGTGGGTTCGATCCCCACCCAGGATAAAACTTTGTGTGATGAGCACGATGGTTTATTCTGTGTCTGGGTGTTATTTATCTATAATATGTATGTATTTAGAAATATATAAGTATGTTTATCAGTTGTCTGGTTTCCATAGTACAAGCTCTGCTTAGTTTGGTATCAGATAGCGTTGTGTGAATTGTCCAAAGATATTATTATTATTATATTATTATTATATTAATATAACCTTGTAACGACGGGTACACGATTTATTATTTTCTTCAAAGTTAGAACTGCAAAGTTGCTCAACATTTTTGAGTTTCAATAATAAACAAAAATATATATTTTCCGGTTTATTTCGAACAAAACCATATGAAACATAAATTAACAATATTTGTTCTTAGAAGAAAGACAAGGTTACCTCAGTGAACAGGTTTTTTTAAACCTTCGTTAAACAGCGGACATGGCACGATAGCGGTGGAGTGCTGTTGGGACGGTGTTGCTGCGTGGATGACACACTCATTTTTGTGAATTTTGCTAACGCTAGTAACAAGTCAAGCTTTGACTAAACAGTATTGAATTCCCATAGAAAACAACGTAGACAAAATACCACCAAGCTCGATGGTGACGTGACGCAATCGAGCGTCAAACACGACACTTTCTATATTAATAAGTGCATTGGAGCCATCAATTAATTAGGTAAGACGATTTAGGAGGAAGGCGGCTCGACGATGTGGTATTTTTTCGTATAAGGTGGTGAGTGGAAGGGAGTCTTGATAGTTATTACTTAATATCACAAACGAGTGCGGAGGCATTTAAAATAAAACCAAAGTCGTAATTTTTGTAATACATAAGTATTGTATTACAAAAAGTGTAGATTATTACTTCTTATTATATACAGGTAGAATACAAACTGGTTAATGGTCTTAACTGCTGACGTTACGTCGCCGCGCCGCGCCATCTCGCCCTGTCCGCTATTTGACGAAGGCTTTAAACAGCGGGGATTTTATCTAAAACAAAAGATCGATTTGAAAAGTTGAATCAACCGCAATGATTACACGTGAAAGAATGTTGAACCCCGGCTCCACACGTTGGCACCAACGTCGGTCCCAACGCCACTGGCCAACGTGTGGATCTAGGAAATAGCATTGGCGCCAATAAATGCATTTTTCTTGTTAAATTATGTTACCTAAATAACTTATTTTGTTTTCCAAACGATATAAAATGATGATGGAACAAATCATAGACGTATCCAGGGGCGACTTGAGTTTTTTATGTGCACAATATAGCTCACATTATAAAAAACATCTATGTTCCACTTAAATATATTATTTAGTTCTACTGCTACGTATAACATTTTATATTGACCATTAACAGGGAATAATAATTCGTTATATTAGATAAATTCAATACAATGTTTACCCTTACCCTAAGGGTAATATAAGCACTATCTAGAGAGCCTACAGACAGCTTTTATGTGATAATGGACCATTGTAGAAGATAAATTGGATCACCCACACATTATAAAGATACTATACTGTATCGAGAAATGTATGTTTTATGTTGATATTAGTAAGAATGCTGGATTTTCTAGGTATCTGACTAACCCGAGTGGTGGTGGACATGAAGTGTGACTGTTTTCCAAGAGCTTGCGGAGCTCAATTTAATCCTGGCCAAAGCTTTATGTGATAGAAAATAATTTCATAGCACACACACACATATCCACACACACGCTAACTTCTATGCTCGTTTAATTATTTAATGAAAAGGATACGATATGGAAGGTGCTGGCAGCCGTCACACAGTTCATACTAGTACGGCTGACAACGTATAAAAATATCAATTGTACACATATTATGTGTATAGGTACTTGTAATATAGTTACAATGTGATATGTTATTTGTTAAATAGTGTTTATGGTAAATACATATTATTATTATTATTATTCATAAAAAATGTTTCTAGTAATATTTACAATTAAGTTTGTAAAGTCACTGTGACACTAGTATTATGCTCTAAAGGCATGACACAAGCAGCTCAAAAAGTTTGTGCAAAAATTGCATGATGTCTACACCATAACGGCTTGCATGTGCAAAATTGGCACAAACTGTTTGCGCGTGCTAGTCGCAGCGTGTAGCCAGACCCCTATATGCTCCACACACATTCTTATTGTGACAAACCGGTTGATGCAAACGTTTACGTACCGTCTTCACGTACATGCTTAATTTATGCAAATCAATTTTGTACAAACTGGCATTTGTTGTGCTTGTTAAATTAATCGCGAGACATCGTGAGATTATTTAGGTATATTTTTATAAAATACAAAAAGAAAAAAATCACCTGAAGCGTGGATAATATGAAAATAATTTAATTACTATTTTGATACAACTATTTGCAGTATTTAATTTTAATTTACAATTCTATTGAATGAAAACGAGTTTCCATTTCATTAATCCATTATGAACAGCTGGGTTTTAAAATAAATATGGCTCACACGAGCGATATATCAACTATCACTACTGTAACAATTATTCAAGGATTATTTTGTTGAATATAAATTAATTTATCGCTTTTTAGGGTTCCGTAGCTAAAATTGCAGAAACGGAACCCTTATAGTTTCGTCATGTCTGTCTGTCTGTCTGTTTGTCCATATATCTTAGGCGGGCTGGGGGAAACTGAAAAAAAAAAATGTGGCACTCGGGGACTGCCGCGGTAAAGCGATTTTTTTTAATCGATTTTATCGATTTCGGTGGCACGACAGGTGGACTCGAAACAACTAAAAAATCACACGTTTTTACGTCTTGCTTTTATATCAATAATGTAGAATTGATTTAACGTACTAATAACAATAATATATTAGGACAATTCACATACATCATCATCTGCTCCTAAAAATAGTTAGAGCCTGTAAAATAGCAACCAGACAACTGGTTAATATTACGCATACAGGCTTTTTTACATAATAAACTTTGTTTAATGTTAAAATCTTTACTAATATAATAAAGCTGAAGAGTTTGTTTGGTTGTTTGAACGCGGTAATCTCAGGAACTTATGATCCGAATTGAACAATTCTTTCACTGTTGGATAGCCCATTTATCGAGAAAGGCTAGGATAGGCTATATAACATCTTAACATTACGCTATGAGCAACAGGAGCGGAGCAGCAATGAGAAATACTACAAAAACGGGAAAAATTTACGCAGAAGAAGTTGCGCGGGACAGCTAGTAGTTAATATATTAAACCTTAATCACCTTCCACTTATTTTGACCTTAACCTTATAGATTATTTTATTGGAGTAAAATCGTTGTTTATTGTTAGGTATAGGCCCTAAACCTGACAAAGAAACATCGATTTTACTCCGGGGTCTCTCAGATGTATCGTAAATGGTTGTATGACAAAAGTAGGTGGTAGGTGATGAAGGGTTAATTCGTTTTTTTTTTTAATTATATAACAAAGTTATTTGGTATAATATAAAAAAGCTAAAAGCGGGAGGTTATTAGTATATTAAAAATCACTCTGTATATTTCTAAATTACATCCAGACACGTAAGGCATGTGTATTGTATAGCTAGGTGCACCAAGCACTAGCAAGATAAATATTATACGAGAAACACTCTCACTCGTTCATTATTAAACTAATATAGTTTTATTACCGTGGGTAATCATTGGCTACTAAATGCGTTCACGGCTGGCCATTGTGTCACTCCTACACCCAACGTTCCACCTACGCATTTTCTTTCATATTCAGGTTGTTGTTTTATTACTGAATAGATTTTGCTCGAAAATTCACCCACGTAGTTATCGGAAAATCACTTTGGATAGGATAAGTACCAAAAGTGACGTTGGTGTTTATTATGTGCCACAAAACAAAGTGATAAAGCTACTTTTTTATTTATCGACTTAAAAAAAGAAGATGGTTCTCATTTTGACTGTATGTTGTTTTTTTTTTTTATTTCTTACACGAAGACGGCTGGACTGATTTGAAAAAATATTTTCGTGTTTCAAAGGGTATACTTCCAAGTTGATCCCGTTGTCATTAGATCAAAATCTGATGATGGAATCCGGACAAAATCCAGAGGACTTTTCAAATATTAAAAGCAAGCCTAAAGTCATTTAGATATATTTCATAGTGATTCATGCATTTTCTCTCAAAAAGTACCAATTGGTAGAGTGGAACTGATGATGATGATGACCAGTGGAACTATTCAATATTTTACAGTTTGCGATTCAATTAATAATGCTTAGCACTTTATGCTCATCATACTACTATTACACCATGTAAATAAAAATGAGAGAGAGAGAGTATTTAAGTTAGAATATTTTTGCCCTTAACGCCATTTTATTTAAATTAATATCCTAAAAGTTACGCAGGCAAGGTTTTTTTTTTAATTTATTTTTTTATATAATACGTTTTCGTGGTTGTAGATGTAACAATTATTTTTTATCACAGCTATTGCTAAGTATTGAAAATTAAAAACAGAATGGTTACTAATTGACTTTCTTAGTATTTCAGTTATAATCATGTTAAACCTTTTTGAAATCGGTATTCGAAAAAAAGTTTTTACACCTCTTGTTTTTGAAATCTCACAGCCGCCATGTGTGCTTTTCAAACATCACTTAACTAAGAACACTTGGATAATCCAGACAAATCTAACGACGTCTTAATTGTATAAATCTGTCTTGTGGTTTGAAAAATATGAGGTAACAAAGAATATACATACATACAAACATACATACATACATACAAGACACGCACGAAAAACATAACCCGTCCTTGCAGTCGGGCTAAAACTCGAGCAAGATTGTAATATTACGGCAGTAGTTCTGTGGAGGAGGCGTTCTGTGTAGATACTAGTTGTACATTATAGATTTCTGGTAGTGGGGGAGGGTTAACATGGTCAATGAATACTCCACACCGACTCAAATGTGTACTGTGTATCTTTTACAAATTCAGGGATGGGGGATCTCAACGGTCGGCGAATCCCTGATTATTCCTAAAAAGAAAAATCTTTACAGCATGTATGATGCTGTCAAATGGAGCACGATGTATCGTACCTGAAGCACACTAATGAATATTCGTAAATCATTTGCTCGCTAAAGCTTTGTAAGAATTGCAAGCTTGTCTTTCTTCAGCCAAAAGCGGTCAAAAGATTCTCTAGATTGTTTCTAGCAAACTATTTCATTTTAGGATTATGGTTAATAAAATCGTACTACTCTTTTGATAATGTACCCCAAGCATCTTTGCATCAGTATCAGTTGGATTGCAGGAGAGATAGATGGCTCAAAGGGTTAAGATAATATTATTAAAAGAATTATAATACTATGCCTTAAGTAATGAAGTCAATTAATGCCGAAATCATTGATTCAAGATCTAAATATTCAAATAGAAAAATAACGTTTTTTAATCGAGTATTTGATGTTTTCTTTTTGAACGCGCAATCTAGTAAATAAGTATAAATACTTTCTCTATTATTTTATAATCATTACTTACCTATTTATTTAAAGTAAATGCCTGATATACCTGATGCAATTACCTGCAAGCATTTTAAACAATATTCAAAATAACACTTGATTTAGCATCCTCTTATACTTGAGCTATCTAAAAATGTTGTGTGTGTAAACACACCTGAAAATATGTCACATTATGAAAATATATATATTATGGGTCTTAATCGCGTGAATAATTTAAGGTATAATACCTTGTTTATTGCCCGACGTTTCGATCGTATAGCAATACCCGTGACCCGTAATATATATTCTTTCATAATTGAGCTACCTAGCTGAAATTAAACAATGTTGTTACTATGCATACATGTAACAATTTTTTGGGGTGGTCAAACTGAATAAAAATATATATTTTTGGATCACCTTGATACTTACGTACCGTATAATAAAATTTCAGGTTAGATATATTATATCTATGTTCATTCTATTGAAAATCTTTGTTATGTAAACAAGTTTCCTTTGATAGTAAATTCTTAGGTAAACGTTTGCAATACAGAATGCATTCGATGTTGTGATATTAGTTTACAGGTTCATACTAAATCCCTCAAAGGTTTCCACGAGGAGGTCTAATTCTGAGACATTAGTAAGTTTATTTGTATTGAAGCTGTTTGTCAGGAATAAGCGGGAGATGCAAACAGGAGTTACTATTTCTGACGTGACAACGTCTTATAAATCGATTACCAAGTGCACGCACGAAAAAGTGTCCCGTAGCAACGGTCACGTTATTGATTAGTTGCTTAGGAACAGCGAATGGCGATTGCAGCGACATGACATGCGATACAATTGGAATTAACGTTATTGATTGGTTGCTAAGAAACGAGAATTATCGTTTGTAAATCGACTTTACAGACAACCATTCTTTTTAATAATAAAATTATCTTTTTTTTTTTATTTATTAACGAGGGTTGAATCACATTATGATTGTGTCATGTCACCCTCATGTAATACATTATATCTAAAAGTTTATCTATTCATAAATACTAGTTTGGCTAAATTATACAATACTCTGGCTTCCTCCGATGATGGCGAAGCCAGAATGCTATTACATTTCCCTACATTGTAACACCCACCCAGTAGTTGCTTTCTCTGATCACTGTTCCGTACACACTCTATTAGAACGTGATATACGTCCTCGACAATGTTGCATAGTGAGCAATTAGGTGTTTCAATGTTACCCATAAGAAATCCAAAACTATTCAATGGGATTTGCCCCGAACGTAGTCTCAAAGCCATGATGGTATCAGCTCTGGTCATATTGGCCTGATCAATCCATGGTAGACGAGAGACATTAGGTTGGATTAAAATTATCTTGAATTTAAATACGTCAACCGAATGCTCAATCCAAGGACTGGACCGCAATGCCTTGGATCGAACACAGTGGAAGAAGAAAGGGAAGGCTTTTGCCCAGCAGTGGGATAACACGGGCTAGTAATAACCATCGACTTAGGATATTATATTCTAAGTCTGTGGTTTTAAGAGTATTAATAATCCAAAGTATTAATATTATTTTTTATCGTTAACTATGTCTATTTGGCATGCGGTGTTTGCCTGCAATAGGTTATGCATTTAGCTTGTAAATCTTGCCTTGTATACTAATTCTTTGTAAAGTGGAATAACTGTTGGCAATCCTTAATTATATAAATGTGATTCAAACGTATATGTATATGTACAGTCAGTCGTCCAAAATGTTGGTCTATGACAAATGATGTTATCACACTAATATTATAAAGGCGAAAGTTTGTGAGAATGTGAGTGTGTATGTTTGTTACTACTTCACGTCTAAACGGCTGGAGCGATTTTAATAAAATTTGGTATGGAATTAGCTGACACCATGGATTAATATTAATTGTTTAATTTTTAAGTAAAATGCCTGTTACATACGGACGGACAGACTGTCGGGCCACGCAATGTTGGGATCCGTAGCTACTCAGCACAATAATGCGGTATAAGATATGGGTTTTCTGTTATTATTGTTTCATACTACACCGATAGATAAGTAATTTATCGTTGTACAACACTTGACTTTAACAAAAATTGCACTTTATGGTTGAATATTTCACAAACGAACCCTAAATCAAAAAGTGATATTTTCTACCAATAAATATTTTTAAAAAACCTATGCCACACCCCACGTGATGGAAAAAATAGATGAGAAAAAAAACAAAACTTCAAAAAAAACTTCACGAAAAAAATTTTTTTTAAGATTTTTTTCTACCACTTTATCAGCGTTTTGTCCTATAATAAAGCATGGTGTATAACTTTATAAGGTCTTGTATTTGCCTAAACTTGTCTGTTACATTAAATGAATAGCTGTGTCGGTAGCTTTTAATACAGCTATAGTATTTAATACTAAAAAGAATAGAAGGCAATTAATAAAATCTCGTTATTACTACTTCGTAGCAAATAAATAAAATAAATAAATACTATTGCTTATATCTTTGAAGAATACTATTATTTCTAGTGATGTCTATGTTTGCAACAATGGCTTGGATATGGTTGAGAGAATTAATTCTAGGGAAATTGGAGAATAATATAAATACCTTAAAATATCTACAAGATTTTTACCGTTCACTCAAACGTTACTTCGACGTGTACTCAAAATGTACAGTCTACAATAGAAGCTCAATACTTAGTCAGCAGGTACAGTTACGTTATGTTTAGCTTTGGAAAACTTATTCCACTTGCAGAAATTTCAATTTTCACTAAAATATTTGATAACATAGTCATAGTCATTGTCCACAATTTTTAATACCGTTCATGTCCAGACCGGGAATGTTTTCGACAACCCTTCAAAAAGACATACGTCATAAAAATAAAACGGTTTAGGCACGATAATTTTACGTAATAACGTCACAAGAAAACATTGATGACGTTGTATTAAACAACCATGCTGTGAGAGCTTCTTTTTTTTTATTAAATTAAAAATCCTTTTGTATTGCATGTCGCTGCAATCACCATAACATTGATTACATTGTAATAAACCACCATGCCTGTGACAGCTTAAGTGCGCCTTGGCGCATGGGCATGACGACCACAATACATCAGCCTATCAGCAGGCGTAACGTGACGAACGTGACGCTTTTTCGTGCGTGCACCTGATCATCGATTTATAAGATGTTATCACTGCAAAATGGATTTCAATACTTCTTTAATTTTTAATTTTAACAAGCTGAAGGAACTTTTCCAGTTAGGCTACCCGATACGAATTTAACCACGATCTATTACTAACAACTTTCATATTCTACCCTTACAATGTGTCAAATCTAAGTGTTTGTTTACATAACATAAACTATAAAAGGGTTCTAAGCGTAACACCACAAAATACCGAGATTACAGAAGTTAACCTTTATAAATTCCTACCCACAGTAACGCACACGTATTCTGACATCGGCATCGTTCACGGACACAGTATTAGACAACTTTGGTCGGAAAGCGTCCGGAGATTCTGTGTCCGTGAGCTATTTGAAGAATGGTTTTTAAACTTTTGCGATTTTTAACACGTTTATATTAGCTTCATTTGTAACTAACTACGAGTATGTTACTATAGGCCGACCGCTTACTATAGGACAGAGAACGTGAGTTCTCTGTCCCGCGCACACCGCTCACCCACCCGTTAACATCACCCCGCGCTCCCTTCCACCGCGCAGGCGATATACGAGTTAAGCGGTCGGCCTATAACAATGTGGTGAAATCTTGGAAGTGAGTTTTAACCTACTTCTAATATTATCGTATCATGATCAAATTTTGCATGTGAATGTGATTTGGATGACAATACAATAATTTGGTGATTTAGAGCTGATCTAATGATGGAGTGCAACTACTCATGGATGTATAAGTTTTGAGGATCATTTTTTATCCAACAACATAACTAGTAATGTGGAATTGGGGGTACCACATTTATAGCATTCCTGTTAACCCGTTAAGCTAAGCTCAATGGCTTGTGTTAGGAGTGGGTCCACGTAGTATAATGGATGGGATTCAAATCCGCGACCTCACCATTGCGAGTCTTATGTACTTATGAACAGGCTAAAAAGAAAAAATATAGCTTATGAAAAAGCTAAAAAACACGCTTATATATAGTTATAAAAAAAACTTAAATAAAAATGTAATAAGCTTGAAGCGCTTAGTACATCTATTAATCGTCAAAAAAGTGCTTCACGCTTATTATTTTTTTAAATTTTTATATCGAAAACCGGTTTCATTGCAATGCCTCCGAGACAATTATGAGCATTCACTGATCTGACCGCTTTAGAAATATGGAAGTATTAAGCCGTACTAACACCTGCGGGATCGAGGCATACCTGATGCGACACCAGCTATGCTGGTGTGGCCATTCCTAATGCTTAAAAAGGATCGCTAAACGTATATTTTATTATGAACTACGAAAAGGCAAACGAAACCATGCGAGGTCGATCCACCTAAATGATAGACGCTAGCTAGAAACCGTTCTGAGTGGAAGTGTCTTACACAGCACAGTATCCATGCTTTCGAACACCGGCGCCGAAAAGAGTTTGATGATAAATGAGATAAGTTTAAAGCCAGACCACCTACGGCTATAACGTATATTTTATGAAGGCGGTGTTTGAAATGCCTGAAGTGTGACTAAAAGTTTAAAATAGACTATATTAGCCATCTTCAAGCACACGAAAGAGAAAATCAACAGAGTCCACGTTCAAGTTCAGATTAGTAGTCGCTATAGCCGAACGCTCCAGCGAGGAAGTTTATTATTTATTAAGACTTAATCTTTCGGCACGGGTTCTTAACCTGATTTTGCCAATATTTAAGCTAGTAAAAACTATATATAGGTTTTACCTTTGTTGTGAGTAGATGCTCCAACTATGTTGAACCACTGAGGCTAATTTTATTTTATCTCACGTTCCAAGTTTTAATTAATCAATATAATTTGCATCAGTCCTCTAACATGATGTCACGGCCACAATACTTCAGCCTATCAGCAGGTGGAACGTGACAAACAGTGACTGTGACACTTTTTCATGCGTACACCCGGTCATCGATTTATATACAAAATTGATTTTGATTTTTTTAATTAATATTTTCACGCGATTAATTCCCAATAATATTCTTATTCGTAAGCGAAGCTCGAGCTCGCGTTGTAAGAAGTTTGTCTTTTGTACTCTCAGTATTTTGTGCTAATGCACTCAACAGTCAACAGTTTCCTCACAACACTCCCGTGTTAAACGGTGCTTGTTATTTATTTACTAATGCCTTTTGTTCCCCATTTACAATACGTTAGAGTTTCGCCTTTACCTGTAAACGTATACCCTCTTGAAACATGCAATGCCTTACGGGCTGCGCAAACATAGACACTTTTGTTACCAACACGGGATATGTACAAACTGGACACAACTTTTTTTTTACTGTTGTCGGTTGCTACTATCCAGATTCGTATCAGTGAGGGGGGGGGGAGGGGGGAAGCTTTTCAAGGGATCATGTCAGGTCTAATTTTTATGTGTTTGAGTCCACCTGTGTATGAAAACTCCCCTTTAGCGGAATTAATCCCACATAATGAAATTTTATTTTACACAAAAATAAATAGATACGTAGTTAATCACATGCCAAATTACATGCTTCCGCTTACGGATAAAATTTATTTGTGTTTCAATTTCAACTTTTGACATGTAACGTCTTATAAATCAATGACCAGTTGCACGCACGAAAAAGTGACACGGTCCGTCACGTTCCGCCTGCTGATAGGCTGAAGTATTGTGGCAATCATGCGCATGCAACTAGCAATGTAGGATTATAGATCCCACATTACTAGCAATCCTGTTGACCCTTCCAGGTATGCTAAATTTGCTTGTGTTGGGAGTGGGTTCACGTCGGTAGTATAATGTGTAGGATTAAACCCGCGACCTCACGATTACGAGTCTGACACCTTAGCCATTAGGCCGTCGCTTATAAATTAATTAGTAAAATCGTGGTGTATTATATAATTTCTTTAAAATTAAACTAGAATAAGTACCCTATGAGTTAACTAGGTTAAAAATTTACAACTTACCTACCAGAAAAATTACAAAAAACTACAATTATCATATATATAGTTAGATTATTAATTAGTTCCACGAAACTTACGAAAAAACTATGTGTTTGATTAGCCCCTTACATTACACGCCAGTTTCATGGAGTTCATTATATTCTCAAGACATTTATGTTATTTACAAACTTTATGATGTAATTGTTTTAGAGCTAAGAAATTGCGAGATTGTTTTAAAATGAACGATACATCAGCGACAAGACGCTGATATTGAAAGTTGTGACTCTTCGCTACGAAACATGCAATTCCACACAATTTATTATGAACGTATTTTTTTTCTTTTTGAATATTTGTGTTGTTATTGTTTCTAAACTTTCTCGACTTTTAAACATCCTAACTCGATTCACCGTAACACATTTGAAATGGAGGCATGTAGGTCGTTAGTTTTTCTTAATGTGAAGGTATCGGCGAGACAAAATGGTACCCTCGGACACACAGTATACTGAAAACATACACACACGGATAGGTATATACATTCTTTAGCTTCTTTAACAAACATAGCATACAATATTTGCGACCCCGAATACTTGGAGGGTGAACTTGCACACGTTCGGGAGGTACTAAGAATTAACAGATACAAGCATAACCTTCAACATCCAAGGAGCAGGAAACCAGAGGTAAATGCCGACAGAGTGCTAGTTTTCATGCCGTACATCAAAGGAGTTGCGGACAAAATTGGAACAGGATTGAAGAATTACTCCATTAAGACTGTATATAGTTCACACTTTCGAAGCTTTTACGAACGGCAAAGGAAGCAATTTCGCTCCAAATACCTGGCGTATACAAGGTGGATTGCAGTTGCGGTAGTTTCTATAACGGACGGAACATATCGCTGCTGTAAAAAACCGTCAAGTTTAAAAGTCTGCTATCGCTAAGTATTTATTGGAATCAGAACAAAATCACTATATAGAATTGCATAAGCCACGGATACTTTACACCGATTGCCATTAATATTTCAAGATAGTGCGCGAGACGGTTGAGATCAAGAAGCAAAAGAATGTTAACCGAGAAAATGGATATTGGCTCTCACCATCTTTGAACCTACCTCAGTGTAAAGACGTTGTAAGTGTAGTGTGTAGAAGTACCGACAGTACAAATTATCAAGACCAAGCGAGGGTAGTTGAAAACCCCCACACCTCACGGAGTCATCGCTAAGCTGCCATCAGACGACCTGTGACCACGATTGGTGTAATTTGATAGAAACGTTGGGTGAATAAAAGGTTCGTACCTTTAAATAATTCACGTGATTAAGTCACGAAATTTATCTTATATTTGTGTTGTGTCTGTTTATCATAAACTAACAATTTCCCTTCTTAATAGTTATAAATAAAGCAAACTTGATTTTCGAAATAAACACGAATTTTATGCGACAATTTCACTTCTGAAAAACATCAAATACGTCGAAAGGGTAACCATTCTCAGAAACAAGCAACAAAATAAAAAACTGTCGTATCGTCTAGTCTCAAATTCTAGATACAATGTTTTACAAAAACATTTTGCGACAGTTCGTAATTTGTTTGTAGTCTCTATTAGACTTGAAATACCTAATTAGCTGTAATAATGAAGTACCTAGAAATATTTAATCTTCAAGGGACAATTTTATGGCTTTGTTTACATATAAATTAATAAAAAAGACGCAATAAGAGTGGGTACTTTTACTGGAACGGAATCACATACTTATGTGAAAACAAAAACTAGAGCGTAGGAATATAAATTCATAATTACCTACCTATCCTTGCAAATAAAATGTTACTACATAATGTCAAAATGACTCTGACTTCTGGCTCTAGTGTCTGACTGTCAATCTGTCTGTTTGGTTCGTAAAAAAAAGGATTTTGACGAAAAGTTTCAAGAGGCACATATTTTTTTACCAATATTCACGCAGCCATAAGTCTTTATCCATGACGAATGAAGACTTGCAAATAACTAAGTGCCCACTAATTATTCTAACAACATAAATTAAACATATTTCTTAAAGTCATTACCAATCTAAACGCAACATTTCTTCACCATGAAAACTCTAAACCTTAAACAATACAGCGCCAATGACAAAACCAATACTTCGAAAAATATTCAAGGGGTTAAAAACAGTACTACGTTTAGATATATTTCAAAGCCTGATAGGTTTTTAAACGGGGCCAACCGGAATGGCGCAAGTGAGAGAGAAAAAAAATATTTTGCGTAACGACCATGAAATGGTGTCGTTTAAAAGCTATGTTTCGTTTTTCAATATATTTTGTGAGTTCTGTTGTTTATATTTGAGAATAATGGAGTACGAAATTGCGTGACTGTATTGGATAAAAATAAAATCATATGTCACAAAATTGTTTAGACGGTTTTTGGATTATTTTTACGTATTGGCTGTGATTTTTTATTGCCATTATTTTTTCTCCGGGCTAAATGAATAAAAACATGGATTTGATTTCGATACTTTTACATACATTTGTCAACAATACTAATAGGTGTAGATAAATGCTTAGTACCCATACACTTATATTAAAAATGTTAATCCTATTTTGGGTGTTATTTATCTATAATATGTATGTATTTAGAAATATATAAGTATGTTTATCGCTTGTCTGGTTTCCAAAGTACAAGCTCTGCTTAGTTTGGGATCTTTGTGTGAGTTATACCAAGATATTATTATAATATATTATATTTCCCTATTATTATTGATGTTCTAGTTTTAAATATTTAGGTTTAAGAAACCTCTTAAAATGGTAAGTAACTTGAGAATATTGTTTTTAAACTTTTGCGGTTTTTATACATATTAGGTAAATTCCGAGACGACTTCACCATCTTGGAACCCTGTTATCAACAAATGCAATCGTCGCCGTAACGACACCGCGCCTCAGTGTTAATACAAGTAAGTGTAGCGTGTAGAAGTACCGACAGTACAAATTATCAAGACCAGACCAGGGTATTAATAAACCCCACACCTCACGGAGACATTGCTAAGCTGCCATCAGTCGACCTGTGACCACGATCCGTGCAATTCGACTGAAACGTCGGGTAAATAAAAGGTTTGTACCTTTAAATAATTCACGCGATTAAGCCCCGAAATATATCTAAAACATGAGAATAATGCACATTTTTATAATCTATTTGTCATGGTGTAAATCCATGCCTTTATACTACAACCCGAAATACTCCTACATACGTGAGTACAAGTCACTAGATCCCACCAAAAATAACAAAATATATCGAAACAAGATGGGGGAACTTTTAATAGCTTTATTTAATACGAGTTCGATTATTGTTCGGTTCGAAAGCGAAAACTGGTCATTAGCCGAAAAGTCTGCATCGCACGGGGGCTGAGTCTGACACATTGATGGAAAAATCGGTGGATGAAAAGATGCAGAGCATGAAAAACGTCCAACAGCAAATAATCAATACCATAACAAAATGCAAAACAACCATTATGTACAACGACCTAAACAAAACTACCTGAAATCTTAGTGACGAATCGATACTAATATTATAAAGCTGAAGAGTTTGTTTGTTTGAACGCGGTAATTTCAGGAACTACTGGCGATTTAGCCTGCTTATAGGTTGAAGTATTGTTGCCGTCGGGCGCATGCGGCTGGAGCCATAACTGTCACATACAATGCCATCAATGTTATGGCGATTGCAGCGACATGTAAAACAATAAGAAATAAAATAATATAAATTAACAACGTCATCAGCGGAGCAGCAATGAGAAATGTTGCAAAAACGGGAAAAATGTACGCAGACGAAGTTTCGCGGGACAGCTAATATCAAATATTTGTAATGAAATATACATATCTAAAATACTTATTTGACCAGTCTGTTGGTCGAGTAGTTTGTGACCCTGACTGCTAAACCAGAAGTCGTGGATATTCACTCAGTACAAAGCATGATGAGCACGAAATTTTGTGTCTAAGGGTAATTTTTGTTTTGGATACCAAATAAGACAGCATCGCGTGAGTTGTACCAAGATATTTATTTATATTTGCCAAACGACAAATGATCATTTAGAAAATATGTTTTAGGTAATATAGTTATTCAATAAAAGTAATAGGAGTACGAACGATTCGCCTTCAAAAAATGTGGTTCTCTGTTTGACTCGTATATATGTATAAATGGATAATTTTCTCAAAAGCTAGTGATCCGATTTAAATGGGGTTTTCGCTATTCGACTGCATATTTTTCTTGGAAGGGGTTAGTGTATAACACGTTATCCTAGCTTATAAAACACTAGAGATATAGACTAAAACATAGAAGTGAGTCAGCGAAATTTGCGTTCGGTGATGTGCTTGATCTTTTTCCCTTGATATATATCATATGAAGGCAGTACATTTTTCTTAAAAGAGTAATTATTGTCTTCATCCACCTATCAGTTGGTTGATCAAAGCAGAAACCATAATTTCTTTCAAAATATTTTTTAAATGCTTGTCAATAATTCAGTCTGCATGTCACAAGTATATCGAGGATTAATGAAAACCGTCTGGGGGTTACAAAATCCATTCTATTTAACACCTCAATTAACTCATTCGATTTATTGAACAAGTTTGGACAGGACTTCCCGGGTAGTTTAATATTTCTGTAAAATGTTAGAAAAGTTAGCGGTTTGTTTACGAAATCGCGCTTTATTGTTTGACATGAATGTACATGTTTGGAGAAAATCATGAGATGAAGTTGAAGTTTTTTAAGTGCGAAAAATACGGACCTAAAAATTTGCCAAGGTACAGTTTTTCAGCAGTGGCTTGCGTAAAGCCAGTCATAGTTTTCACTAGACAAAGTTAAGCTGTAGAAATCATAATAGAACTGTAGGTTGTGAATATTGAAGCAGCGGTAGCCTAGGCATCGGTCTCGCAATCGTGAGATCGCGGGTTCAAGTCCTGCCCATTATGATACTGACGTGAACCCACTCCTAACACAATCCTTTGAACTTAGCTGGAAGGGTTAACAAGATTGCTAGTAATGTGGGTTTAAATCCCACTTATAGTCCCACTTCATAGTTATCTTTTTTTTTTAATAAAAAATAATATGAAATTACTGTCTTGGTTATCAAAAAATGGTTATCTGTAAAGTCAGTTTACGGACGATAACTTTACGTGATAACGTAATAAGAAAACATTGATGAAATATCGCGATTCGCGATGCTTAGCAAGCAATCAATAGCGTTAGTTCTAATTGTATCGCATGTCATGTCGCTGCAATCACCGTTCGACGTTGCTGAGCAGCCAAGTCGCTGCAATCACCATTCGACGTTGCTGAGCAACCAATCAATAACATGACACTTTTTCGAGCGTGCAGTCGGTCATCGATTTATAAGAAAAGACTTGTCAAAGATAAAATGAAGATAGAAGTAAGAAGAAGAAGAATGGAGAAAATACCTGTTACAAAAGAACTCGTGATATTTCTTCACTAGCTAGCATGGGTTGACCAGAGCTAGAGGGAATTGTCTGATAGACTTAGGTACCTACCATCAAAATCTATTTATTCCCATATGGTTTTGAATAATATCCCTTACCAGAACTAGTTTTATTTGTAGACTAGCTGGCCCGCGCAACTTCGTATGCGTAAATTTTCCCCGTTTTTGCAACATATCTTGTCGCTGCTCCGCTCTTATTAGTCGTAGCGCGATGTTATATAGCCTATAGCCTTGCTCGATAAATGGGCTGTCCAACAAAAAAGTTTTTTTTTAAATCGGACCAGTAGTTCCTGAGATTAGCGCATTTAAACAAACAAACAAACTCTTTCGCTTTATAATATTAGTATAGATATTTTTATATAACATTTTCAAACATTTACGAATTATACACACAATAAATTAAAGGACCAAATTCCAATAAAACCTAATCTAGATTTAACAAAGTGAGCGTTAAATTTGAGTCTATTTTTACCAGTTTCATCAAAACGTTGAGAGAAAAAATATAATAAGAAAGAAATCGAATCGAAATTAAACACAGTTGGATGAAATTCGTTAAGATAGTGCTGAATTCGCGAGTTCTTTCGCTGAACCATTGTGGGTATGAGCCCAGAGCTTTGATTACTGCTCTCGAGTTTGACTCTGATCGAAATACCGTTTGGCATTTTCATTTCGATTAAAAAAAGGGTAAAACTATTTGATTTTTTGACGTGATAAGGTCTTATAAATCAATGACGGAAAGCTCTCACGACAAAGTGACACGTTATTGATAAGTTGCTAAGTAGTCACATTATTGACTGGTTGCTAAGCAACTCGAATGGCGATTTAGCCTGCTGATAGGTTGAAGTATTGTTGCGGTCGGGCGCATGCGCCCAGAGCCATTAAAACTGTCACATACAATGCCATCAATGTTATGGCGATTGCAGCGACATGTAATACAATAAGAAATAAAATAATAAAAATTAACAACGTCATCAAAGTTTTTTTATGACGTTATCACGTATAATTATCATCCGTGAACCGACTTTACAGGCAACCATTTTTTTTTATTTACGATGCAGAATTATTTTGCGATACGTCGAGATTCTACTTAAACAATACATGTAATGCTAAGTTCACAAACAATAGGTAAAACTGGAGCAATTAAAACTCGCACATAATCTTTTCAAATATATATTTTTTACTATGTTTTAATGTTTATAAAACTTTACATGGGGGTAAGAAGCTGCCACTAATATATATGTTTTTTTTTTCAAGTTATCTTGCTGATCTTAGTGAGCAAATATAGTATGTTGATATTAATGGAATAAGGTCTTCTAGATCACCAGTGTGTGGGTGTGCCATAATAATCAAGCCTAGGTACTTTCCTATTTTTAGTGTAAGTATATAAACGATCTACCAGTTTTTACTAATAATTTATGCGTCTCTTATATACGAAGTAAATATATATACAGGGTGTAACAGAAAGGTGTGGTCAAATTTCAGCAGCGGATAGGGTATGTTATCAGTAGTGTACCTACCATGGTGCCGTAGCTGGTTGCAATATTATTACATAGTTATAGCATATTCTTTTTGTCAAAATTCAGTAGTGAAAGGCGTATGGCATAAGAATTATACCTCCCCTGGTACAAAATTCGATTGGATCATTATGGCATAGAACTTTTTAAGTCATACTTTTTTTAATTAATACCTTTTTCATTCATAAATAAACGATTGAAAAAATAATAAATATTATTTTTGGGAACTCCGATTTTGATAAAATTAGTTATGTGCACTCAGTATCATGGGCACATACCAACCCATGAATATGACCACAACTTTCTGTTACACCCTGTATAGTAAGTTACAGTGGGGCGCCCACTCAATTCTGAAGCATATGCTGTCAACAAAGTCAGACAGCTTACGGATATAAACACAGCAAAGCTTAGTTCAGTTACTTCCATAGCGTAATGTCCCATGGCATACTGCTTTGGGCAAATATTAAAACAATTCTTTCTTCAAAAATACATATAATAATACAAATTTACAAACTTGGTGTACGAGTTTCCTTTACAGAAAAGTTTAAAGAGATATGCATTATGACAGTTGCAGCTCAGTATATATTTGCAAACATTGTTTGTTAAACAAAATATGCATTTCTATCACAAGAATAGTGACGTTCACTCGGTGAACACGAGACATAAACATAAATTAGTAGGTCAGTATCACAGGCTACATCAATTTCATTGTTTATTCATTAGTCCTTCTGTGCGCTTTTGTAAATAAGTTCAAAATGTAGTCAAAAAAATATCTTATGTGTACGGGTTAATACACAGTTATTGAATATTTAAACGATAAAGGAAAATGGATCCAGTTTTTAGCTTCTTGTCTACTCTATTGGATTAATTTTTCTGACTGCCTCAGACTGACACAGGACTTGTACCCTACTTCGGAAGTGCCCTATAAAAAAAAAAAATGTATGATGATTTTGTTTTAGTTATATTCTTATAAAATGCAATGCGGTCTTGATTTCATTTTTGATGATAATTTAATTGATAAATGAATTGAATTTAATGGATTTAATTTGTTGCTCCGTAAAAATGTGTTATATTGTACAGTATTTAACTTAGGGTAGGGTAGGTGTTAAACATATTTAAAAATCAAGCATCAGAAAATAAGATTAGTTGTCACCATTTTTTGGCCACTTTAAAGTGTCTGGCGGAAGTTATGGCCGGCGAGAAGTGTCTGGCAATGCTAAGTAATATGTTTTTAATAGTATTTTACACCATATATATGACAATCAACCGTCAGAAAATAAGAAACTTATCCGATTTTTTCTTACCTTTCTCAACTGGTACCTAAATTGGCCGTCTATACAACTTAGCTGGTATGCTAGCATTGAGTGTACATACATATTAACACTACCTGAAGCCCAACCTTTTATTTCTCAGAAATAAAATATGTCTGGCATGACTGGGATCTTGTTCTAAAAATAATTATGCGATTGTTTTCCTCCTAATCGTTTTAATGAAATATTGACTGAATTAATTTTGTTTTGTAATTTAGGGACTCTGGTTTTAAATGCCGTGCATCAAAGTTTTTCTTAGGTAAGAAAATTCTATCATACGTTAAAATAATAAATATTGCTATGCAAGAACTTTGAAACAACGCTGTTTAATTAATCATTCTTTCCTAAATAAAGAAAGACAATGAATTTATTCTCTAACTGGAGAACATTTGCGGTGCTCGCTTTGGCTTATAATCGATTCATTTTTGGCAAAGAATTCAACAGTAAAAACCACGTTTACAAACTAAAATAAATTGTACCATTAAAGGTTGTTAATCAGATTCCAATCTGCCATTTATTATCGTGAACGAGAAAATGTCTCCCGTTCCAAAGAATAAACTCGTTGAAGTATAGTATGTACCTACTTCATTTTTTAAATTAATGGAGTAATTTTATTTTTGGAAACTTCACTCTCAACTTACTTGGACTCGATTTATTATACGCAACACTCGTTTTGACACGCGATTTGGCTTACTGTACCATTGCAATTAAATTGGTTATTTTAGCTTTGAAAAAAAAATAGTGTCACATTGGGCCAATACTCTTAGAGACTTGTTGAAAGACAGAATGATAATTTAATGCATTAATATAATATGATGATGCTTGCTTGTCGTGTTGCGGGCTCTCACAGAAAGCAACACGGCAAGCAAGCAACAATTAGAGAAAGTGATTAATCGTTTTTCGGACAGCGAAAAGTCTTGTCTGCACGCATTTTAACATATAATCCAGAATAATATTATAAATGAGAAATTAACTCTGTCTGTCTATATGTTACCTTTTCACGCTCAGACCGCTGAAGCAATTTAAATGAAATTTTGGATGGAGATAGTTTAAGGCACGGAGAAAGACATAAGATAGTTTTTATTGCGATAACCGACATCCACGCGAGCGGGAACAGCTAATAGTCAATATATGACAGTATTCATTGTAAACTTTTTCATAGATACAAGTAATTCTGTATACAGTTTAAAACGGAATCCAAAATGTGCAACCTACCTTATTAATATGTTTAGAATAATCTATCTATATAATATTACAAAGATTTGTATTTTTGTATGTAACGAATAAGCCTAAAAACTACTAAACCAATTTCAAAAATTCTTTCACCTTTAGACAGAGAGCTATAATAAAGGGAAGTAACATGCGCAATACTTTATTGTCAAAAAAAAAATAGAGATCCCAACGAAAATTACAATTAGTAACTCAAGGTATAAAAAACTACGATATGACACCCATGAGAAGCCGGGGCAGGCCGCTAGTCAAACATAAAGATGCTATTATTACGCCAACAAAATAAATTCTGACAAACAAACAAATTTTGAGTCTAAAGCTACAATAAACTTGAACAATGAATGTGTTTCTGCACCAATAAATATTATCTTGAGATTAAGATTTTTTCGACTTCGTTCACCATTAACGACTGACTTTCAATGTTTCTAATGGTTCTACATCACTGGCTACGTTTTGACTAATGAAACAGTTTTGTTTTGATTAAGTACATTTTTATAAAAGTACCTATTATATGAATTTATTTTAATTGTTTGCTCTTCTTATGTCTATACTATAGTTTAGGGTAATGCGTGACTATCCTAATAACGTTTAAGCGCCTTAACACTGACAACCTAAAATGACAGATGTACAAGGAAACTTGCGAATCAGGGAATCCACTTAATAGGTAAATTGTCAACTAAGTGAAACTGACAAATAAGGAAATTGGCGAATTCAGAAACTGTCTTATGAGTAAATTGGTGAATTAGTGAAATTGACGAGTAAGGAAACTGACCAGTGGTACGCTAAGCCCTTCTCAATACCCTGTTACTCGATATTTAGCTGTTATGAAGAGTCAAGTGTTTGTTGAAGGATTTTTTTTTCTTCTTGTTCGTGTTAGAGTTTTTTTTTAATATTTCCAAATCAGTGCTGGAGAACGAGATAACTACTTAATAATACTAGAAACTTTATTTTGACTGGACACGTCGACCCCAATCTCTTGGGAAAGCACATTGAGCTTCAGGAAGTCGTAAATCAATAAATCTAACTTATTCCTATTCCTGTCATAAACAGGCTGCATAGATTATGTTATGCAAAGGATCGAGACGTTGTTAGCATTAGAATGTGTGCTACATTATGCAACTAGTAATCTCTCAGGTAACAGATGGAGTAATTTAGCTAAGCTTTGACTTGGTTTGACTATACTGTTGTTGTATGACAGTATTTATATTTATTAGTTTCGTAAGCAAAGGTTGCCGAAGGAATTCTATCATTCAAACTTATCATATATCTTAAATTTACGAGACTGTATCTATTTTACGTGTTTTGCTGGACCGCCAGTACGAACAGTATTTATAATAACGTAAAACGTCAAAATTAAACCGATATTTTCGGTGTTTTTACAATTCGTGATATAAAGCTACACTAGTGGTAGGAAAATGTTTATTAAATCTTTTATACAGCGATAGACTCAAGTCAAGTCTGGCGCTTCATTCTGCGTTGTTGCTCGAAAAAACACTGCGCATTTTAAGATGGTGACTTATTTAATTTTGCATCAGTAATATAATTGTTTTGTATAATTTATTGTTTTCAATTATAGTTTTTTCGAAAACCTACATAAAAAATTGCACGCTGTAAGACAAATTATGGCAACATCTTTTATTGTACCCATTTCTGCAATAAATACATTTCTCTTGATGTCCCAACATAAAAAAAGAGTCCTACCTTATTCATGATTCTTTAATTTTAACTAGAGAACGTTTTGTTTTTCTTTCTTTTTAAAAATAGATTAAAGGAAGACAAAACATTTACTACTTTAAATATTGCTAATGGAATATTTTACTGCTAATGAAGGGTCAGAATCTACGTTATTTCGATATTTAATTTCCTTGTTAATGATAGTTGTATTTTCCAAAAGATGTCGAGCTTTATTTTTTTTTTTTGTTGGCTGCAAAAATGCGTCACAATTAATTATCACTCGACAAGTGACTTGAATTTATTTCACTGAGATAATAACTCAAATTTAGTATTTTTTCTTAACGATGTTCCGTTTATGATTAACTATTTGAAAACAATCAGTAAGATGGATAATTTAATGTATACAGGTACACTTGAAAACGGAAAGAATTTACGAATAGTAATTAATAAAGGCCTCAATAGGAATGTTTATTCATGGAACTTATTTTCCATGAATAAACATCCCCATTAAAGTCTTTATTTAAGTCAGCAGGAATTAGGATGAACGTTGCAAAAATGAAATTTTCTTTTTTGTTTTTACATTTTATTTTGTGTAGGACTACAGAAAGGGACAAACATAACAGGGCAAATACCTCCATAAATTGAGCTATGTATTCAATCACATGAAGTTGCCCCCATGCAGGAATCATAAAGTTGATATTTTCAACGGATTGTGTCACTTTTGCAAAATGAGACATTCTGGGAAAGACACATTAACATTACAGAAATAGCCATTTTGCGACGAAGCGACAGTTTGCGCATAAGCTCTTTAAACTCCACCAACGCAAATATCAAATGTTAGGAAACTTGATACGTACCTTGGTCGAGCAATCCAACGGACATCCTTCACAGACAGCAAGCTCAGATCACTTTGGAGCACATGGTTTTGAAGAAGTTCCGTGATTCCGTGTCTATACTGTGCTCTCTCTTTGTGCAAGTAAATTCAGTGACTTCATCAACTCATTATCTCGGCTATTGGACGTCCACTGCTGTAAACAGGGTGATTTTGTACTTGTTTTGTCCAATGTTCTTCTCACTTTAGTTTTTTCATGTTTAAAGGTCAAAATATACTTGCCTGTACATACTGCCTACATAGCTGATAAAGTCCTGATTTCACTTGACAATATTTTATTACCGAGTGAAAGGTCTATAGCCGATATTTGAATTAGAAACGAAATTCGATTTATTAACGCTAGCTAGCTATAATAAAGGAAAGGTAAGAAATAGGCAATAAATTTACGTATTTCAAGATATGGCTAGAATAATAAATATTGGTAAATATCCACCGATATATAATTATGTTAATGTATAATTTTGGGGGAGATCTATGGCGTTTTTACGACGAAATCTTTATTTCCATAAATATAAACTGAAATCTAAACTAATAATATCATAAAGCTGAAGAGTTTGTTTGAACGCAATAATTTATATTTTTTTTATTAAAAAAGGACTTTTTAGTAAAAATCCGAATTTAAAAAATCTTTTACTTTTAGATAGCCCATCACGCTACGACCAATAGGAGCGGAGCAGCAATGAAAAATGTTGCAAAAAAGGGTAAAATTTACGCAGACAAAGTTGCGTGGGTTTAGCTAGTATAATATAAAAATGTACTGCTCAAGAATTCCATGATTAAACATAATCAATCATGTTTACCATAATCACGAGAAAGAGACAGTCTCGCAAATTGCAAAAAGCCTAAACTTGTCATCTTCAGTGCATTTTTTTTTAATAAATTTTGTTGGTACAGGCTCAGACAGAGTCTGTACCAAAAAGAGTAGAGTTAAGGATCAGGTGGCTGTGCGTGATTCGTCAACAGATATTAAAAATATCAATAGATAAGCGTTGTACAAGAACCTAAGTGAATACTATTGTTTATTTTAGGTTTGTTGTAATTACACTATACACATAAAAACCTTTGTGAAATATTCATACGTCAACAAATCAAATCATTTCCAAACCAAATAAAAATCCGGAACCAAAATGAAATTTCTGGTAACGATACTCATACCGCTGTGGTTCCGGCGTGGAACACTATCGAGCACGAAATTTGAAATTCGATAGCGACGTGCCACCGGACGTCATGCAAACGTGTCCGGCATGTCCCCGCCGGACGAATCGAACTAATCATTCGGTAAGTTTGTCCGGTTCGTAATTGACTTGAATTTTTGAGGATGCTATTGAATTTCTTCTGGCTGTGTCCTTAATTTGTATTTGTTGAGTCCGATTGTCGTTGGTGATCGAGTAGATTGGGGATATCTGTGAATGTAAGCAAAAGTCCACTGATGTGTACCGTCAATCTTATGATTAATATTTTTGGAAGAAAGAAAACCTTCTTTATTGGCACGAATATGATGTGCAAGGCACTTGGCATTACCTACACGTTTATGAGAATTATGATGAATCACATGTGTTGTTTTCCTTCCTAATAAATAAAGATTTTATAATTTAAATTTGAATTGTGTCGGATCTCCGTATTATTGGACTTTGAGAGAGCAAATATTTGCGCGCTATAATAATGACCTGCATATTGTATTGTTTATTCTCTGGAGAAATTGGCCGCCGTGGACAAAATTGGTTATGATAACATTTGTGTCGAAACCGGAAACTTATTCACCATTTTTTATTACTTGCTTACAATTATTGCAAAGCAAACTAAAAGGAGTATCAATTTTTGGAACTAAATACATAAAATAAACTAAAATTATATTTACCTATAATACGAATGTATAAAGCAACAGTGATGTCTGTTAAAAAAATGCTATTTGTTTCTACTTTCAGTACAAAAATTGGTGTAACATTGTTATCAAAATGGTGTATTTACAATTCAATTAGTTGACTAATAAAAACAAGTTGTAAAAATATATGTTGTAAAACTTTGGCTACTATTGTTTGTGTTTACGTCTAGCAAACGATGTTACAAAAATAAAAGCCTTGCTCTGATATTTAGTAGAAAAGTTACTAAATTGCTTCCAGTTGATTGGATCGCCTTTACTTAAAGGCGCTGTTTGAACATTTTGGTCACGCAAAAGAAAATTATAAATAAATTGTGGTATTTTTAGACCTTAGCTACTTCGGAGTCTATGTATTATATAACTTGCCTACGGGCTTACTTAACAGGTCGTATGTCTTCCCGTTATGTGTCTCTATTTTCTAAGATTTTCTTAACAAGGCAACAAATTTTCATGTGAATTTTTCTATAATTCTGTTAATATTTTTCCGGCTGGTTTATAGGTACAATTATTTGAATAAAAAACCGGACAAGTGCATGTCGGGCCACGCACAATGTAGGGTTCCTTAGTCACCCCCCCCCCCCTCCATCCGAATACTGCGGCTTATGAAGTGGGTTTTTTCGTTTCATACAAACGAAAACACCCACTTCATAAGCCGCAGTATTAGTAGTAATTACATCGTTTTACCTAATTATTAATAATTTTCAATGGAATTTGTACGGAAATTTGGTTACTTCTCATTTGATCAGCTTGTAAGCTTGTAAAGCATACTTAGCTGTAATCGTTTTCCTTTTAATTTCACTATACATACTACTTCCATGATTTTTTCACATACCCAACATCAGCCATTTATCTGTCAGGGGGGGGGGGGGGGACACATGAGTCTAACAAAAGTTTGCACTTATATCACAAACGGATTCCTTAATCTAAATATGGTCTTTATATTTGCTAACTATTTTTAAAACACCTATCTAGTGATACCCAATGGGATAGGTGAGAAAAAAAAATCACATCCCCACTTTACATATAGGTGAGGTACCCACAATAAAATGTTTTTTTAAGATTTTATTCTTTCAATTTATTGCTGTAAGTAATATGTGTCTCCATGCAAAATTACAGCCTTCTAGCACTAACAGTCTCTGAGCTAAGTTGCGGACGAAGCCGGAGCAGTCCGCTAGTATGGTATCCAGGAAAATTATTAGTATACTAATAATCTTGGCTTATTTACATTATATGAAACAACTTCGCAATGTATATATATATATATATATATTTTACTTACAAATTGACCCGCCACCTTGTGTTTGTGAAGCGGTGGTAGCCTTATGGCTAAGGCATCGGTCTTGTAATCGTGAAGGTCGCGGGTTCGAATCCTACCCATTATACTACCGACGTGAACCCTCTCCTAACACAAGCCTTTGAGTTTAGATGGAGGGGTTAACAAGATAGCTAGTAATGTGGGACTCAATCCCATATTGCTAGTCATCTTTAAAAAAAAACCTTTCACCACCTACCACCTACTTTTGTCACACAATCATTTACCACACATCTGAGAGACCCCGGAGTAAAACCTAAAATATAAAAATCTTTGTCTGGTTTAGGGTCTAAACCTTACAATAAAAAACGATTTTACTCCAGTAAAATAGTCTGTAGGTGGTTAAGGTCATAACTCCAAAAACAATTGGTAGGTGATTATGGGAAAATATATTAAATATTTTCCAAAACTGATATTACAAAGTTATTTAGTGTTATTTAAAAAAGCCACCAGCCAGTGGTTATTAGTATTAGTATATTACAAATCAGCCTGTATCTGGGATAGCTTTACTACATCGCTTTTTCGTTTTCCCTGACAGGCAGTGGTTTCCATTACACACTTATCTCAACTCAAAAAGGATTTCAGACCAAATAAAAGCACTATCTATCTAAAAATACGCAAGTTAATCCAATCAAACCACAACCAAATTTTCCCGATCACATATGACGTCATCTCAATCCTATGAAAGGGGTCGACTAATCTCCTAACAAGCTTGGCAGTGCCCTTTGTAGAACTCCGATACTGTTTCACGATCATTCGCCACTTTAATCAGGGCATTGTTGACCTACGCTCAACTGCGGACAATCCTATTTTGAGTTGCTGATTACATCGTGCATAGATTGGGTGGCGGGAACTGGATTATGGAAGAAGATAAAAGGGTAGATACCCTGTTGAAAATGAAGTTGGAATCTAGTCTGATCTAGTTTTAGTGGTATTTTTCGCCAATGTAATTATGTTTATGGTCTGAGAGAGGTCAACATGGTTATATTTGAGTTAATTTTGGGGTTTAACGGATAACATTGTCGGTTAAGGCGGCCAATCTGTTTAGAGACTAGCTAACTACGCAGGAGATATTATAGTGCACCGGTGAGTGCGCAGATACAAGTGCACTATCTATTCCTTTTACTCCCATAGTCCGATACGACCTGAATAAGATTGGGCGCATGACCAACGGCTTAACGTGCTCTCCGAGGCACGAAAGTGTATAAAATTTTGCGAAAACGGCCGCCCATCTATGAATACAACCAACAGTGGTAATGTTGATTATCTTCACGGATATCTAGATCTGGGTCCTTATTCAAGATGTTGTTTTTCGTTTCCGCAGCAAGCCCGCGCGAACTGGCGCATGCGCGGTGCGCTCAAAGATTCGCGGTCGCGATGCATTTCAAAGCACAGCTATCTATATACCTACCATTATGACAAAATTTTAATAGTGAGAAGCGCGAGCTTGACGCGAAAACGAAAAAAAGATAGTGAATAAGGACCCTGCTCGGACACCACTTATTGTTGTATCCACCACACACCACAATAATTGTTGAATCTTGTCTTATCGTGGTGTATCTAATTGGAAAAGATAATATCCACACACGATAATAATTTAGGTTTAAATATGTATACAATTGTACACGAATTCAATGAACTTTTAAATACCCCAAATTTAATTGTAATTTATAAATATTTATTCTTTTTTACATACTGCTTAAGTATGAGGGAAAGTCATTTGAATTTAAAATTAAAAAATACATACCTATTTCATATTTTAGCAAGGTAATATTTCCCGCCGGAAAGAGTCTTTCAGTGGTAGGTCTAAGCCATATGCCGTCTGGGTGGGTTTCACAACAGTGTCAGTTATTCATCATCATTCAAAACTTTGTGTGATGAGCACGATGGTTTATTCTGTGTCTGGGTGTTATTTATGTATATATGTATTTAGAAATATATAAGTATGTTTATCAGATGTATGGTTTCCATAGTACAAGCTCTGCTTAGTTTAGGGTCAGATGACGTTGTGTGAGTTGTCTCAAGATATTATTATTATTCTGATCTAGTGCACGAACTGCGCGTGTCCTTAACTTATGCAATTAAAAAAAATGATAGGTATATATATATAAATATATATTTTAAACTATTATTTTTTTTTCCATAACATTTCGGAGCAGCTCGTCTCCATACGTGCGAGCTTCGTATAGTCGTACCGAACGCGCGGCCTAGCTACATGGTAGGCGGAGTGGGGGGCTGTTAGGTTTTAATTTCTTGATTCGGTCGCCACGCTCAAAGCCCAATCCCGCGATAAAAGCTAAAAATAGCTTAAAAATTTGGGAAATCCACCGAAAAAGTTAAAATTTGAATAGCATTTAATCTGAATAAGTTAGACATTATGAAAATAAAGCCGGAGCGGATTACTAGTTTATAATAATACATTTTAACTTGTGATCTTAATTGACTGTTGATCTAGTGGATAATAAACTTGACTGCTTAGCTGGAGGTCGTGGGCTCGATCCCCACCCAGAATAATATATGCGCCATAAACTTTGCCACCCTTCATTTTTGTCCTGTCATAAATGCCACAGAGTTTTACACAGAAGTTATATTGTAACATAAATGCCTTAATATAAACCCGAAATCCATGCGAACGAAGTCGCAGGCACAGCTAGTCAAAAAAATGTAGATATGTATTTAGAAATATATAAGTTTGTTTATCAGTGGTCTGGTTGCCATAGTACAAGCACTGCTTAGTTTGCAATCAGACGACGTTGTGTAAGTTGTTCCAAGATGTTGTTATTATATTATATTTCCCAATATTTCATCCGATTTCCCAAAGCTATCATTTTCAGAAACATGAATATCGAATATAATTGATGTATCTCATAACAGTCATTACAAACAAAATTGATAGCGGATGTAAATTTTGTTTGGTATTAATATAATTCAAAGAACTGGTATAAACAAAGATCACTTCTGAGTACAGACGGAATGAATTTTGAGAGAAATATTGTATTTTTAACGTGACAACGTCTTATAAATCGATGACCGGGTGCACGTACGAAAAAATGTCACGGAGCAACGGTCACGTTATTGATTGGTTGCTAAGCAAGAATTTTACGTATTAATTAATTAATAATTGTACGAAAATTGTGTTACTTTTTCATTTGATCAGTTGTTAATCTCGTAAAGCCTGTAAAATAATAATAATAATAATATCTTGGGACAACTCACACCACGCCATCTGATCCCAAACTAAGCAGAGCTTGTACTATGGAAACCAGACAACTGATAAACATACTTATATATTTCTAAATACATACATAGATAAATAACACCCAGACACAGAATAAACCATCGTGCTCATCACACAAAGTTTTATCCTGGGGATCGAACCCACGACGTCTTGCGTAGCAGTCGGATACACTCCCACCGCGCCACAGAGGCAGTCAAGTTATTCTTCCACATTGTCAGCGTAATATGTGTATGTGTTCATGTCATCACAGCTTTCTAGCACTAACAGTCTATGAGCTAAACTGGGGACGGACGGAAAGACGGTCATGGCAAAACTATAAGGGTTCCGTTTTGCCATTTTGACTTCGGAACCCTTAAAACGAGCATATATGAGTGAGCAAAAGACGTTAATACAACAACAATCTAAAGCAATTGACATACAAAGTAAGGGTTAATTCAAATCTTTTTACTAAAACCTAAAGTACTTAATCTCTTTATATATTTAACTTAACACTATATATAGGTCCCACGTTTTCCAATAACGCTAGTCTAGTAGCTATTTGCCTAAAAACCCGTACTTGTCGTGACGTACCTTTTATCCCGTAAGCTTAGAAAACGCTATGTCATCAGGGACAGGTTTCTTCGTCGGCGAAATTTAATCTAAGATAGTTGAGCTTTTGTTGAAGCACGGGAGCAAGCGAGGAGAATCATGACGATACATAGGGTGAGTAGAAAATATTTGTTTTTAGGTAAGTTATAAACTACAGGTACTATGGGTTTAATACTCTTTATTACACCGCACCGCGCTCCTTATTAGAGACAATACTTTGTATATCCCATTTAACCAGTAATTACACTTGCTACAGTGCCTTTCAACCAAAACACAGTGATGTGATAACAGTACTATGATACTGTTGTGGTATCGACCAAGACGATCAATGGCTTAGACCGACATATTTTGCGTGTATGAACTCTGAATTCAAAACCATCAATGTATGTAATCACATACAAGAAGACTTTAAAATTTATTTTCATCCCCCCATCTAGGAAATAGTATTTTTACTCTTCGATATTTGAGTGCAAAGCCGTTTTCATCCGCTAGAGGATAAAGTAAATTGAATTTAGAACATCGTGTGCACTAAGTTTGTGAATTCATAACATCATTAAACCTATTTACTTTAACCTCCATGGTGCCGAATTTTTCATACAACCTTTTTTAATTTGTTAAAAACTCAGACTCGGAACCTTCTTGGTGTACTTTTTTTTAATTTGCTTTGCTCGCGCAATTTTTTTTTCACGTCATACTGTTAAAACCTTAGATTAAAAATAAGAAACTTGAAAATAAGTTAAAGACCTGAAATTAGTGATTCAAGCGACGAGGAAGTTTATTTGAAGCCAACAAATTGACTGAAACTGTTAATAATGCGCAAATGAGCTTTCTCCTTCAACAATCACGCGAGAAGTATTGCAAACAGCACGAAGTACACGTGGCGACTAGCTAAAGGAGCCAAAACTTTCCAGAAAGCATTATTTAATTGAAATATCCGAGACTAAGAAATCAAGCACTCTATAGAAAACGTATTCAATGCTAAAAGCAACAATAAAGGTGAAAAAAGACATGCATATCGACACCTATCCTAAATTAGTGGCATTTTAAAAAAGAGCCTTAGCTGGTCTTCAACCAAAAAAATCGAAGGTTTCAAAGCATTTGAAATTGAAAAGTTTCATAACGAAGCACCTGATTCCGTATATTTGGCGGCAAAAGTAAGTATAGCAATTCAACATCTTGATAGGCATATAATTATGCATGCAAATCAATTTTATTAATTTACCTACTACAATACTTTTTACGTTACAGGTTGTTCTTATAATTGAGCATGTCGAACTAATAAAATACCACAACTTTATGTCAAAAACATTGAGAAACTTTCAGATGACTTAATTAATTTAAACAATACAGAGATAAAAAGAGGCTGCAACTTCGTCAATCGCAAGGAATACGTAACAATTGTTTAGAAATATCAAGCTTTACGCCTAACACTCCAATTAATCGATGTTTTCTACAATATCACAACGGAAAGTGTGTCAGGCATGGGTGCTAAAAAAAATGGCAGTATTCCACAAGAAATAGCAACATTCATTGAACTTCCAGAACCCCAGTTACTCACGGGTCATTGTTTCCGACGAACTATATCCACACTTTTGGCCGATTCAGGAGCTGATCTCCTGCCCCTTACGCACCATGGAGGCTAGAAGTCCAATGCGGTTGTAGGGGGATACATAGAGGATTCCATCCAAAATAATTCTACAAAATGTAAAGTTACATCAATAATAAGCCCTTACACCACACCTAACCATCGCCCTCTCTCGCCAACATTTACGCCAAGGGAATCCGATGAATCGGTACAACTATTAAGTTGTCATACTCTCTCTCTCTATATAAGTTGTAAATGGAGAGCTGCGCTTAGAAATGGATCAACGCGCATGCGCGGCGGACACCTTTGAGCGCACCACGCATGCGATCTTGAGAATATATATTTTGGTGTAAAAAGTGACAACTTTTTACACCAAAATATATACTATATATACTATTTTACACCATAATAGATTTCTTTCTCGTTATGATGCCCTTTATCCAGATAATACCCAGAGTTTTGCAAATAAATATACGTGTGCAATAGCATTACCAATAGAATAACCACTTCACCGCAATAATCGCCACTTAACCCTTCCACAATCGTGTCTGGAAGATACCATAATTCCCATGTCAGTACAAATTACAATACCGTTCAATTGTCCGACAATTACGTCATGGCAGGGCGTCAACACGGGAAGCAATCAGACCCGACCCTTTCAGAAAGGTCAATGTACGTCTGACTTTACGATGAATCAGCTGTAGAAGTATACTCGATAGTGCAGTTTTTCATTTCATTGTTTGCTATATCTCCGTGATTCAGTGGCGACCGAGTAGATTGAGGTATTTACGAAGCAACGTTACCGGTGACTGGTTTTCAAAGATGTCAACCTCCGTGCCTCGGAGAGCTCGTTAAGCCGTCAGTCCTGCGCCTAATCTCTCTCTCTGGACCTGTCGACTTTTCGTACTATCGAAGTATGAAAGTGAGGAAATATAGAGTGCAATAGTATCTGCGCATAGATTTGTGTGTATCTTCTGCGTAGTTGGCTAGTATTTTATGAGTCCATCAATATTTTATCATTTCTATGAAGCAGTGTATCGAGTGATAACTCTGTCAGTTAGGCACAGTTTTAAATTCCCATTTTGTAACCGACTTCAAAAAGGAGGAGGTTCTCAATTGGACTGAATTTTTTTTTGTATGTTTATTCACTGATTATGTAAAGATGGTTGGACCGATTTGAAAAAATCTTTTTGTGTTTGAATGGGTATACTTCCACGTTGGTCCCATTGTCATCACGATCAGTTGATCACAACCTGATGGGATCCTTAATTTAAAGCATTTACTCTTAAAAAGCACCAAGTAGTGAAGTGTAACTGATGATGAAGATGACAAATGATGAGCGGGACCTATTCAATATTTCACAGTTTGCGATTTAGTTACTATAATATGGTATTGAGTAGCACTTTATTCTTGTCATGCTACCTACTATTACACAATGTAATAGAGCTGATAGTGAACTTCTCAACAATTAACGGCCCTGCATCGGGGCAAACAAAATTTTGTAAAAGGATTTGAGCTAAAATATTACCGACTTTAAAAGTAATACCTACAAGGCAACTAAAAAGCAAAAAATAATACACCTAGAATAACAAAAACAAATTAAACATTTTGAAGTTGGTGCAGATTAAAACATAAAGACTACTATTTCATGGCATATATATATTATTATTACGGGTCTTAATCGCGTGAATAATTTAAGGTAGAATATCTTGTTTATTGCCCGACGTTTCGACCGTATTGCAAAAATAATGGTAAATAGTAGTAAATAGAGAGCTGTGATTTTTTTAATCTTAAACGCCCCGCTCAAGCTCCTTAATGCATTAGTGACCATACCTTCCCATTTCCCATAATGACAAGATTTTGACAGTTCACATGGGCTTGCCATGAACATGTACACAATAAAGATTGAGAATAAGGACCCAGCGACAACGCATGTTATTGGATACATGATTTTATAATACAAAATACTACAATATGAGCATTGGCACGACAAATATCGTAATGACGAAACAAAAGTGGCGAGGGCGTAGGCGAATAAAATTACAACAAACGATTTTAATACTTAGGTTTTACGAAAAAAAAAATGTATAAACACACTTTTACTAAACTGTGCTGAACGCAATTTCTTTTTAATTAACACCGACTAATATTGCACACTCGCTTTGAGCAGCCATAACGAACTGACCCGGTTTAATTTTATACGCGAGTGAAATCAGGAGTGTTGTATGGAGCTTGCAGTTTACCGTTTGAGCCTAAGTTGACATTGCTTAAATGGTCCTATAGAAATTGCTTCAATGTCTACGCCTAATTTTATATAATATTTAAATATTAACTGGCCTGTTGACGGGTCTAATTAGCATGGTCTAATTACATGTCTTTGGCTTTGGTAAACAGATCTCTATTAGTTTTGTAAATTTGGCAATTTCAAATATATACATGCTTGGCAATGTAAGTACCCGTAACTTTTTAAAAGAGGTTTGCAGGATATCCTAGGTGCTACCCCACAAATTGCTCTATAAATATATAAGTATGTCTATGAGTTGTTTGTTTGCCATATTACAAGCTCTGCTTAGTATTGGATGAGATGGCGTTGTGTGAGTTGTCTCAAAATATAATTATTATTAAAAGCGGTGGTAGCCTAATGGCTAAGGCATCGGCCTCGCAATAGTGAGGTCGCGGGTTCGAATCCTACCCATTATACTACCGACGTGAACCCACTCCTAATAGAAGCCATTGAGCTTAGCTGGAGGGGTTAACGGGATTGCTAGTAATGTGGGACCAAAATCCCACATTGCTAGATATTTTATTAAAAAAAAAAAAAAAAAAAATCAGCGCGCATTGTCCACTGCTGAACTAGTCTCTCGAAATTTGTCTGCGAACTAAGTCTCTCGAAATTAGTATTTTATTTAATTAGATTTACTTCAAAAACTTTTTTATAAATAATAGATAACTAGTAAAGTGGGTCATACATTTCGAAAAATAATTCTAAGTCCTTCAAGGTAAGCTAAATTGATTGTGTTAAAAATGGATTCACGTTGGTAGTAAATGGTTGGGATTCGAATCTATGACCTATCAATTGCAAGTCCGATGTCCTTACAACTAGGCCACCGCTTCACTTTAGTAACTTATCGTTTACTTAGTTGCAAACATTAGTTCGTACACATTTACTACAGTGCTCTTTAACCGAAACACGTTTATACCTACAACCCGTAGATATTATGTCTTTTGAAACACTGATAAAATAAAAACTTATAAAGCGCATAAAATCCGCCGTAACATTTTGTTTTAGAATTATATGTATGCAGTAACACTCGCAACGTCGAGATGAATATAATATCGTATCATATATTAAAATCGGTTGTGCCGTTGAGGAGTTAAGAGTGGATATAGGAACATTGGAAGGCTACATACATACGCGTCAAACATATAAAGTGAGGTAAAAACTACATCAACGTCATCACAAAGGCTGACCATAATATTTCACATTGGTACCTTATAACAAACCTGACATCAAAAGCTATTCACAAGTGGTACAAAGCAGACAAAGAGTCCTAATTAGAACCACTTCTAGGTTTCTGGAGCAAGGAAATCTCAACGGGGGACGTCTCGAAAAATTTTGCAAGAGCAAACCCTTTTGATAACAAAGACTGTAGTGATTGTCTGTCCGTCGTTCGCTGAAAAATCTTAGAACCTAAAGCTTACTACACACAAATATTTCACAGATCAGGGTCCTTTTTAACTATCTTTTATTTCGTTTTCGCAGCAAGCCCGCGCGCAACTGTCAAAATCTGGTCATAGTGGTAAATAGAGAACTGCGCTTAGAAATGCATCGCGCATCGGACATATTTCAGCGCACCGCGTATGCTCCAGTTCGCGCGGGCTTGCCGCGTAAACGAAAAAAAAAACATAGTGAATAAGGACCCAGTCCATTTTTAAACCACATTACAGATAACATTATGTTCTGAGGAGTATAAGCAGTGATATTTAGACATTCTATTAAGAAATTCAACCAATCAAAACTAAGTTTCAACTTAATCTGTAACTTGTTCAGTAAAACATTTTAACAAGAGTTTTAAATACTGATCTAGACTCTTTAAGCACTGCGTAGGTAGGTAGGGGTCCCCTGCTATTTATGAATTATTCTAAAATATTCATAATTAAAAAGTAAATCCTACGAAAAAAATTAAGTTAAGTGGACAAAAGTGAGGTCACCATAGATCTATTTGGTTGTTTTAGTCTCAGGCATTGGTGATTTAGATGAACCATCCGTTGTTCCAGATCTGTGTGTGATGCGCCTAACTTAAAAAGTCCGGACTGGTTTGAATAACTACTTACGAATGACGGGGAACAAATTTCTTTTCTCCATTTTTATGGTTCTCAAAAGCAGGAACTTGTTACATGTAATTAAATCTGACAGATAAGAATTTAGAGAAAAATCCTAGTAAATTTTTTTTTTTATTTGTTTACCATAATTTAGAAAAACACAAACATTTTTTTTATTTGACCGACTGATAGCTATTATTTGCATTATTTATTTTAATTATAATATATGGCATAAATATAATTAGTACGTATAAAAACGCAACAATTTCAAAAAAATCCACAAGCTAATGTGTATGTATTATATATACAACTTTTTTAAATCTACATGATTATCTCTTACTATTTGCATGCTGACCCGGTGAACTTCGTGCCATCTAAATTACCAGTTTACATTTTTTGACTTATCTTATTTCATCATTTATCTAAAGCTAATATCTTGAAAAAGAATAACAAAAAAGAATTCATTACTTTTGAGTTTTTATTTGATTTATTCACATAGGTAAAATATACTGTCGACAGTCTGTCGCGACAATATTGAGCAATGAAAATGTCGAAAAATTAAAAAGAAAGCGGCAATAGCCTAATGCTAAGGCATCGGTATGGTAATCGTGAGGTCGCGGGTTCAAATCCTACCTATTAAACTACCGACGTAAACCCACTCCTTTTTTTTTTTTTTTTTTTGGTTCGGCGGGAAAAAATCCTGACGAACACCCCCACCATCCGGGGAAGATGATGGAGGTAGTGTGGGGTTTGCACCCACTAAAAAACCCGCCGTGTATCGCTCGCCACCTTTGCGAACGGGCCGCCGGAATTCGTTATACCGTCGGCGGCCCGCCCAGTGGCAATGCCCGGACGCGATGTTGTTGCGTTCCGGGCATTTCACACCTACGCGGCCCCTGGATACACACAGGACGCCGCGCCTCCACGGAAGGCCGCGGGCGGGGCAGATTACCCCGTACGCCCGCCCGCAGCCCCACCTAAGGCGGCATCAAGCGCAGATATGCGCGCCGACGCCGGCCGGTTCGCCGGCGACCGAGCGGGTCTGCCAGGGAACTCTCTTCCCTGACGCGCTCCGCCGCCTCCTTCTGCGAGATGACGTCCTCGCAGAAGGATGCGACCGCATTCCACGACCCCTCGCCCCGGACCATGGACAGAACCACGGCCGGCAACGAGAGGTCACTTCCGACCACTGCGGTGAGAACTCGACGTTGCCCCTTCCAAGCTGGACAATGCTGGAGGGTGTGCTGCGCCGAGTCCTCACCGCAGTCGCAGTGGTGGCAGGCGGGACTCGGTTCCCTCCTAGCGACCGTGTGCAGGTACTTCCCGAAGCACCCGTGCCCGGAAAGGACCTGCACCAGCCGGAAGGAAAGGGTCCCGTGCTGCCCCGCCCACTCCTCCAGGACCGGCCGGAGCGCCTCCACGGTTCGAACACCTGCCCGTGGAGCCTCCAGCCGGCCCTGCCACCGGGCCATAATTGCCCGGTGGGCCTCAACGTAAACCCACTCCTAATACAAGCCACTGAGCTTAGCTGGAGGGGTTAACAAGATTGCTAGTAATGTGGGACTCAATCCCACATTGCTAGTTATTTATTTTTTTAAACAAAAAAAAATGAACCAGACAGAAACTGATGACGATGATGGTGTTTGGAAAACACCTAAACATGCATCACACTTCAATAAATAATTACCATATAACTTAGTAACATAATTTGTAACTAAGTCGTAATTAATAGTAAATTTTATGTCCTTATTCTGGCAACATTGATTTTGCATGAAATGCATTTCATTGGTGCATTCAAAAATTTACTTACTGTTGTTTGACTTAACAAAATGGCATCACGCTGTTAATTTGGCGTCTTAATAACATTACATTATTATCAAGAACTAATGTCTGCAGTAACAGATGCATTCTAACAAAATCAACGTTTTTTAGTATAAAACAATAACTTACTTAGGGAATACTTCCGCAGACATTGAATTTAAATAAAATACACTGCACGATTTCTGGTACTAAAAGCTTTTTCAAAGGATTATGCGAATGTACCCAACAAGCTACTAGCACTTACAGTTGCATCGTATAATCATTACAGTAAACTCCCAGTCGGAGATTCCATTACATGCAGGTGGTACAACGGTAAATGGTGTATTTGGAATAGCTTGCATTTATTTCAATAAAAGACAATGAAAGTTTGTTAGACCACAATGAAAATACTTTGTTGTTTCTGAGAGTAAATGAGCAAACATTCTGCCACTTAACGTAACGAATCACAATGTGTGGAATCTGAGAAATAGTTTACATACTTATGAATTATGATTTAAGGATATCATTATTCATAAGTCTGCAAACAGCTGTCCCGCGCAACTTTGGCTGCGTAAATTGTCCTGTTTTTGACAACATTTCTCATTGCTGCTCCGCTCCTATTGGTCGTAGCGTAATGGTATATAGCCTATATGAATGGGCTATCCAACAGTGAAATATTTTTTTAATTCGGATCAGTAGTTCCTGAGATTACCACGTTTAAACAAACAAACTCTGACGCTATATAATATTAGTATAGATTAATGCTGTGTGGTTTTGAATTCGATTTTTATTTTACGCCAGGTCTTGGTCATAAAATATTTGTACCTAAGTTCAAAGTATTTTTAGATATAGTAAATAGCTTAGAAAAGATCATTTTTCGTGTGAACTATTGCATTACTTTGTAAGATAGTGTAAATGGCGTGTTTCAGGATAATTAGGCTGTGAAAGGTAAAAATTAAATGTCCAGTTGCACAATGTAAAAAGGGACACGAGAGTTGATGTAAGACAGACCTTTTTTAGTAATAGTAGGTAAACCACCTCTGGCATTCAGCCAATTATTGGCACTTTAGATTTTAGTTTTAAAAACAAAGAAACTATTGATTTTTTAAATTTGGTATGCATTAAAAAGTTGTAATATGGCAACCAGACAACTTACTGATAAACATACTTATATTAAATGTATGTAAATTATGCATACCTACAATTTTATGCGTATAACAATATTCCAATATTCTACTTCTATTATTGGGTATGATATTAACATTACAACATGAACCACATTTTTTACAAACAGGTGTAACAAAAAGTAGACCAAAAATTTCACGATTCCATAAATTGTTCAGTAGAACTTCAATGTGTTTCTTTCATTTCGCATTTATCCCGAGTTTCTTTGCTCGCTTTAATTTAAAAAGTTGGATTGATGTCCTCGGGCTGAATCATTGGTTTTTAGAGTTCCCTAATGTTGTTTATGAAAAAACCATTGTAGCAGAGACAATAGTTGCTTAGTCACATTTGTGTCTAGATTTCGAGTATGTAACTATAAATACTTTTAAATAGTTAATGAAAAATAGCATAGACAAATAGCTCTCTGCGTGCGTATTTTGAATTAAAATACGAGAACTAATGCCTTTATGCACAATGCACAATGGAGAGACAGAAATTAGGTGCAAGACCAACGTAAACGGTCACGAATTTGTCATTTCGCCGCTAATAAAACATGAACGAAACCCTTAAATATAAACATAAATAAAATAATACCACTTAGACTCTAAACTTTAATTATCTGCTTAATTTTAACCAACTACAAACAGTAGCTAAATCAGTAATAAAAGGAAGCGGTAGCCTGATGGGTCTCGCAATCGTGAGGACGTGGCTTCGAATCCTGCCCATTATACTACCGATGTGAACCCAATCCTAATACAAGCCATTGAGCTTAGCTGGAGGGGTTAACAGAATTGTTAGTAATGTGGGACCACAATCCCATATTGCTAGTTATCTTTAAAAAAAACACCTCATTAAAATACGGAACCTGCAGTGCGCGAGAAGGTTCACACTAGTTACAGGTTTTTTCTAGGGTGTTTGTAAAGTACAAATTACCTCTTTTTAGCTCTTTCAACGGCTATACCATGGTGGTATTTTTTTAATTGTCTACCTTGGTGGATGATTATCTACTCTTTGTGTATAGAATTGTTTTGTAGAGTGATTCGTGATGGTAATCTGAGGTAATTTTGAAGAAAACATTTTGTTTTTACTCTATGTTGTGGCACGAGGTTAACTTTTGAAAAGAATGGAATTAGGCATAGTAATTGAAATATTTTCATCAACTGGTGGTGGGCCCAAGCTATAGGCTCTTTTTGAAAGTACCACAACAGTGTGAATGATTCTTCCATAAAATAGTGATGACAACATATTAAGCACTGTGTTTCGGTTAAAGGACGCTGTAGCAAGTGTAATTACTGGACAGATGAAACTTATGAACCAATGTCTCGAATAAGGAGCGCAGTGCGCTGGCATTCAGATGTTTGCCAAACAAGGATTTGGGTGACACTGATACGGTTATGGGCCAGCGAGACGCGTACCTTCAGTCGCACGACCTGCTCGTCTAAGCCTACTCTCAGGTGACAAGCGTCTCACGCGCGTTAGGCTAAATCGCATTTTCAATTTCATAATGTGCGTTAGGATGTGAATACTTTGAACAATATGGAAGAAGTTATAATGCTCAATCGACACCTTAAAGATAAGGCATCGGAATTGCAATCAATCGAGAGGTCACAGTAACGAATACGACATTTTAGTGATTACACTACTAACATGAACTCATTCCTAACATAACCACAGCGGAAAAAATCTTTTGAGAAAATTGACACATTTGAATAAAGGTTTGAATATTTTTCATACCTTGGCAATAATGAAAGTAATATGGTTTGACAAAATAATTCAGATGTTGTTATTCTTGTAATATAACTTTAACATATTGTTTGACAAATTTGATTTGGGTCGCACTGATATTGTTAATGACTATCGTGACGCTTAACATCAGGCATCAGGCATGACGCTGCCTGGTCGTCTCTTCATATCGTAATATAAAAAAAAAACATTTTAAAGAAGTGCAGACGGACAAATTTAGACACAGATACCATATCACTAATCATGGATATCACTGATCATGGGTTTATACTAGTCATTTGCGATGCAATAATTAGTATTTTTAATACTACTCCCGCTTTGGGATACAAACCCCGTGTCGCGGTGGCCTTTGAATACAAATTACGGGCACAAAGTAGTTACACCAAAACTCTAAATAACTTTTTGTGGATCACATAAAGTGGTGTCCTGTGTAGAGACGAATCGAACCCCTTGCGTAGATCTCCCAATTACAACAACGAGCCAGTCAAAACTTATTTAATACTTGTTTTCGTCTGCGGCGTGGATCATTGTTCTTTCTAACATAAGAGAGTTCTAAAACAAAATAGAAACCGATTCAACATGAAACTGATAATAAAAGATACGACGGAACTTCTAATAAACAGTTTCAAAAATATATGCTGCAAGAGTGAATAACCTGTTTTAAAATATTGTGTAGAAACTGTGTTAACTGTGTAACATTTTACTTACTTAGTGAAATATTACATAGTTCAAAGAGTTTCTACCAAAAATATCTATTCATATATGTATTTAAAATTCACATTTGCGTAGTAAATGCCAAGATATATAATGTGGCAGATGCTTTGAACATAAAATCTATTGTAACTATTTATTATACGGGAATTAACGCGCATTGTTTACCTTAAAATTGCTTGACGTTTCAACCAGGTTGCACCAGCCGTGGTCACAAGCGGACTGTCGCAGCGATGTTAGGACTCTGTCAGGCCCTCACTTTTTTATTTCTCCAAAAGTTAGGGTCACTGCACACTACACTGATTTTGTCCATGTTTACCGACTGCGAACCAATATGAGGTTGTGTTTTACAAATCACTGGATTCCACGTCACGGATAGTTTGAAAATGGAATGGCACAGTTTTTTCCGTGACCACCGTCGTAGGACGACCACTCCTTTGTTCATCCCCCAAAGTAAGGCAACTGCACTAAAACTAGCTTACCAACGGTAGATGGTTGTTTTTGAAGTTCCTTCATCTAAAAAAGCCATTTGAAGTCGATCAAATAACTCATCAGGTTTTAGGCCACATTTAAAATCGTACAAAATCATCACGCGGAAATGTTCTCTAAGCAGATCCATTTTTAATTGACACAATAATTTAATTTGGGTCTCCAAAAATGTAGAGGGAAATTCGAAACTCGAGCAATGGTATTTTTACTTTTAAATAACCAAATATTTCAAAATAATTACAACTTTTTTTTGCAAAACTTTAGATAGATAAATAAATTACACCCAGACACAGAATAAACCACCGTGCTCATCGTGCAAAGTTTTATCCTGGGTGGAGATCGAACCCACAACCTTGAACTTAGCAGTCAGGGTCACTAACCACTAGACCAACAGGCCAGTTAAAAGAATAGACTAATCTTTGATTTTGTATTGTTAAACCATGTGTCCCGTGTCGAGGATATTACCAATTTTACGCCACCTTTTCATAAACGGATAATCGCTATCGCTATCGAAAACCACTCAGGATGATACACTACGAGATGTATTACAAGGCACTATTGCTGGGCAACAAAATACTTATATTAGACGCCTAGCTTCATGTATTTGTGTAGGTCTAAAAGAAACAAACAAAAAAAACGAAAGGTCAGACTAAAGACACAGTATCGCGTGACCAATACTATGAAGTGCTTTGAGGCATTCCAGATTAGTGCTACTGTACTCCGCGCCGTTGTTACGGATTTCTTACAAAAGAGACACACGTGCTTATTAGTTACACGAAGCTTGAATGGATATAAGAATGTCTGAAAATTTAAGCTAGGTAAGCCGCGATTAAGTGCGATCATATTTCTAAGTGAGATAAGAAAGTGCGATCGTTAATCGATATTTAAAAAATATTTTGAATATTCTGGAGTATTTACCCTACAGTTTATGGTTTAGTAATATCGTAAATAGGCATCAGAATAATATTTTTTTGTAATTTGTAATAAACATAACAAAGTACAAAGAAGTAGACCCCAACGGTCTTGTGTCATCTGTAAAATGTCTACTATATTATTTTGTGAGTATCTTAAATTATTCAAATTAAATGTTGAATTTAAAATAATGCCTTTGATCTAGTAACGTACATTAACGTACAACACAGACAGTAGTTAAATAAAGAGGTTAGTTGTAAAAGTTAATAACTGTTTTTAACCTAAAAGAATACTTAGTAATTATATTTGAAGTAGATAATTGGATTGTCAGTAGATTTATTCATACCTTTTCATAATTAAATAACACGTATAAAAGGAAAAGTATATTCTGTGGCTACTATTTGCTTTGCTTTGAAACAAAAGTCTGTAAAACTACGAAGAATGTGTGACGAGTAAATGTGAGATAAGATTGACCCTGTAAAATCATGGCTCGTGGCGACAAATCGTTCTATGTTATATACCTAATTCTGAAAGAGTTACAGTCCTTAAATACCACAGACTTATTGTTGGCCGATCGTTTGGTTGTTAAGGAGTTGATAGCGTGCACTAAACAGTTTGGTTGGTGGTAAGTGCGCAATTTGTACGCAACTGAGTACAAATTCAACTCTTCGAGAGTGGAGTCAATGGAAAATGGACTGTGGCCTTAGTTAATAGGTCAGAGAGAACGTAGCGATTATTTTAATAGCGCTATTCTAGATAGGGTTTCGATTTTATGCAAATTGAACATTGTTGCCTTTTGGTAGGTCTATATAGGGTTTGACATAAAAAAAAGAAGCACTCTTAGGAGATTATCTACGACAGGTGCTGGGATGGGGGGCCCATCGACAATTCACATGAAAGTGAGAGGGTATTACCGAACACTTTGGCCATTCAAATCTAATATTTAAGCAGCGGTAGCCTAATGACTAAGGCATCGCCCTCGCAAACCTGAGGTTGCGGGTTCGAATCCTTCCTTTTATACTACCGACGTGAACCCACTCCTAACACAAGTCATTGAGTTTAGCTGGAGGGGTTAACAGGATTGCTAGCAATTTGGGACCACAATCCCACATTGCTAGCTTTAAAAAAAAATCTCCATTACGTTTTGGTTGTCCTGCAAAATTCCTAAATCCTGTTTTGATCAAAGGCTAATCATATAAAGACATTGTCACAATTGATCACAGTCATATTGACCTTATAAATCATATGTATGATTACAGAATCCGTCATCAACCAAAGAAAAAACGTATAGGTAGACATTTTCCAAAGAAATAAGCCCGCATTTCAAGTACCTAATATTCAATGAACATTACACCAGTGTGTCAGATATCATCCACTTCTGAATAGGGATTGTTCATAAATGACACAATGATTACGTTCTTCCTATTGTTATGAGAAAATCTTGTGATTCCTCTTAATAAGAACTCACTTGTAATAGAAAATGATTTTGCCCGTTCCGTTTTCTAAGAAAATAATAAAGGGATTGCTTTAACATTGGTGAACAATGAAATGAGTAATTAAGAATAACACCTCAAGTATTATGGAAATGAATTCGAAATGTTACTAGAAGATAATCTGAGATTAAAATAATCAAATTAACATTTTAAATCTGAACGTGGAACGTAAACGGCTCTTGAACTTTACGCTACAGTTGACAGATAGGATTTAAATTAGTCCATTATTAATGTCTGTCTAGAAAGGTCTGGAATTGACATATGACTAAGAAAGGAATGGTAAAAATATTTTAAACATGAAAAATGGTTGTCTGTTAAGTCGGTTTACTGAGGATAATTTAACATGCCATGCCTGTGACAGTTTTAGTTCTAATTTTATTGCATGTCAATGTGTACGTGTACAATCGCCATTTGCTGATAAGCTGATACTGCATGTATGCCTGATACTTCCAAGGGTTTGGGCTAGGCAATGATGAGTGATGGTTTTTTTTCAATATAGGTTTTTTTTTTCTTTTTTATTAAAGATAACGAGCAATGTGGGATTGTGTCCCACATTACTAGCAATCCTGTTAACCCCTACAAATAAGCTAAATTGCTTGTGTTAGGAGTGGGTTCACATCGGTAGTACAATGGGTAGAATTCGGACCCGCGACCTTTCGATTTCGAGTCCGAAGCCTTAGCCACCAAGTTACCGTTGCTTATAAATCATGTAGTTAATGATTATGAGTGATATGCTTGAAATAAAAATGGTTGCCTTTAAAAAGGTTTACGGACGATGATTTTATGTGATAACGTCATAAGAAAACATTGACGACATTGTGATAAACAACATTTTTTTCTTCACTAATAAATCTCGATAGACTTAGTAAAGTGCCTCCGATTGCATGAAATTATATAATTATGTACGGGATCTTGCTTCCATATTTTTTATTTTTATAATTTATTTTTTTATTTAATGATTTTTAGTGGAGGTAACCGATGTAACAACTAACTTTTATCACAGCTATTGTCAAGCACTGAAAATTGAAAAAATAATTGTTGCTAACTAACTTTTTTGGTATTACACTCATAATCATATTATCCGTTTTTGAAATGCTTAAGATAAGCCCTTTAATTTGATACCCATATTGCAGTATTCGAAACAACTTTTTTTTTCACACCTCTTTATTTTGGCATCTCACAGCCGCCTTGATTGTTTTTTTCAAAGTCACATATCTAAGAACACTTGGGCGATCAAGACGAATCTAACGACGTCTTATGGCCGGTTTCATTCATCTACCTATCGATAGATTTGGCTACTAGAGGTAGAATTTTGGCATATTTTGTATGGAGCTTATGTCAAATATATAACTCCAGTAGCCAAATCCATCGATGGTTAGAGTATTGAGACCGGCCATTAATTGTGTAAATCCGTTTAGTGGATTGTGAGATATCAGGTAATAAAGAATATGACATACATACATACATATATGCATACAAGATACGCGCGAAAAACATAACCCTTTCTTACAGTCGGGTAATGACTGCTAAGCAACCAATCAATAACGTGACCGTTGCTACGTGACACTTTTTCGTACGTGCACCCCTTCATCGATTTATAAGACGTTTGTCAATAAATAGAATCGAATTGATAAGAAAGGATCTGTTCTAACTCTAGAATAGGATAAGCACATTGTACCCACATTTAAGTTATACAGTGTATACTTTATTTTTGTATTGGTGTACAATAAAGAATATTATTATTGTCTCTCTTTATTAATTTTATAAACTTATTTCAAACATCTATTTTTTTTCTTTATTGAAAAGATAACTAGCAATTGAGTTCCACATTACTAGCAATATTGTTAATCCCTCCACCTAAGCTCAAAGGCTTGTGTTAGGAGTGGATTCACGTCGGTAGTATAATAGGTAAGATTCGAACCTGCGACTTCACGATTGGGAGACCGATGCCTTAGCCGTTATGATACCGCCGCTAAAAAATATAAAAAAATAATAACCCACCGGTATCGGGTACAGGTCCTAGACCCGGTTGAAAATGGTCATTCGTCCATAAACTGATACCGCAGTAGTTAACTTATTTTTGTCCTTTCACTATTTCTGATGGTCTAGAGGAGATAGCACTTACGCAAATAGCAGATAGCTTAGTCTACGAAAACCATCCGGCATCGTTGACTGATTTTAATATTAAAATCACTATCCATTGTATCGTCTGTTAGGTATCTGTTTTACTTACTCGCAAAATGATAAATTTACTTATTATTATATTTTTATTGTAATATCTTTTTGCAAAATTTTGAACACTAATATTAGTTCCATCAGTTTTTACTATCCTAAGGGAAATGTAGTTTAATGATTAAAAGGCAAATTGTGAAGAGAAATAATAATTCACGATGCAAACTCATCTAAAACAAAGCTAGAACGAAGGAATGAATGAAGATGACGAAACAAAACATTTTTATAGTTGTTTTGTAGTAGTCTGTTTTTCGTTCAAGTGTTTGTCCTGAGCTTATTAAGGACTAACTTTAAAAAATAAATTTGAAGAAATATGCATTTATGTATGTTAATTACCCTCTTTCTTACGTAGTCGAATAAAAAATAAGGTCTTATCAGAGAACCAGTTTGTCACATTTAAATTCTTACTTTTGTATGTTCATGTTTACAATTTCATTTCACTGATATTTTAAAGGCTTCACACACACACGCTTTTACCACTAGTAAATTATTGGGACTTCATACAAAAAAATAATAAGCTGAATGTTACTTAATGGAATATTATAATTCATTAAAAATAAAATTGTAATGGCTTCTGCCATTTTTATCCACCTACGTGAGATCCTTGTCATGTCTTGTAGAACAACATTGTACAGAAATAAATCGTAATAATGTACGAGTAACAAAAAATGGTAGGATTGTAAATATGTAAAATGGTAAATATTTGGCCCCAGGGACCCCGAACGTTTGTTAGCAATTGCATCCCCCCCCCCCCCCCCGTGCTTTGAAAATTTGTCCGAGACTCACTTAATAGTCGTTTGGGGTTTTGGCTAGTTGCCACCTAAATTTTTTGATACAGGGCTTCTGTAAGGCAAGCAACACCCCTCATCTTTAGAACCCCATGCTCTTCGGCTTCCTTTTAATGTTTGCTTCTTGTTCTTCTTAAGGTGCACAGAATCGTGTTCAGAAAGATATATTTTGAATCAAATTATCTGATTCCTTTGCGTCTGTTAATTATAGTGTCAGAGCGTCTCGGTGGCGCGGTGGGAGTGTATCCGACTGCTAGGCAAGATGTCGTGGATTCGATTCCCACACAGGGCACCACTTTGCGTGATCCACAAACTGTTGTTCCGAGTCTAGGTGTTATTTGTGTCCGTGACTTGTATGTTTGTAAAGTACCCCGTGACACATGGCTAGTACCATACTGCGGGAGTCGTTTAAAAAAAAGAAAGATCCCCTAGACAAGTGCCATAAACTCTAATCGAATAAAACGACAATCGAATTGAATTTTTAAACTATCTTATTACCCATTCCGTTATATCTTAAAAATACTAAGAATAATTCTCTCATTACCCGAAGTAGGTTAATAAATTGCAATGAGTTCGCCCTCTATAAATCTGAATCGTAAAAATTCAGCAAACTTCTGACGTTACAAGAATTATTACTTTATTTTATTTACGTATAAATTACTCTTATTTAGAGATACCGCTATCTCGTATCTCGAAATTGGTACCTGATTTTATGACTACGTATTTCAAGAGATCAGTTACATAAGTTTGAGTGATTCAACCCTTTCTGAATGATCTTTTACGTTACTTTTTCGATCTACCTAAGGATAGAGTTTTTTCATTGCAGAAAAAAGGAATGAAAACATTGAGATGATACTGTAATGTTTAGGTCTCATTTCCATTTCTTTCAGTACCAGATTGTATTATGCATTGTGTGATTGCCAGTGTACGAGTACAGTCAATATGAGTGTATGCCTACGTCAAGACTACAATCGACATTAATACCTATACTTCACACTACTGAAAATGGGTCTCTTTAGGGTTCCGTAGCCACAATGGCTAAAACAGAACCCTTATAGTTTCGTCATGTCCGTCTGTCTGTCTGTCCGTTTGTCCGTATGTCACAGGCATTTTACTCAAAGACTACTCAATAAATAGTGATGAAATTTTATGGAAACATAATTTGGGTCCTCTTCCCTTGACAAATTGCGTTCTCGACAAAAGGGCGTAAGTGCTCTTGCCCGATTTTTTAGTTATTCCAGACTCTTATAATACCCTTGGTACTGACTATATATTTACCCCCTTATTAATAACTACAACCCGCCCCGGCTTCGCACAGGTGTAATTCCGTGAGAAATATAGCGTTTTTAACATAAAAATGTATATAATAATTTAAAATTTCCAATTTATTAACTATTGTTTAATACAAATTCTAATTTACACAATTAGAATTTGTTATTAGATTAATCGTATAATAGTTTTTTCAAATCGTGATATAATTAATCACAATGTAACGTTACTCCAAGGCTACGCATGTTTGCTTAAGAGTAGCTTTAAAAAAATCTTACGACTATGTTGCACAATTTGTTCAATCCTAAGGTATTATTGGGAAATGATTCCAGTGCAATTTGAAAGGTTAAATAAGAATAAAAAAAACCCCCTGCGCAAAAAAGATGCAAACAAGATCCCCTACAGTCATGTAATATCATGCTGTCGGAGGTACAATATTAAGTTCATCAAGATTCAATAATGCCTTCGATAGCATAATATTACTTATGTACATAGGAGATAGAAGATGCATCGTTTTGCGCAGTCGGGTTTTTTATTTTGTAAATTTATTCCTTTATTTTATACTTATTAGTGGTCGTAGGATGTAACCGATGTAATAACTAACTTTTATTACAGCTATTGCCAAGTATTGAAATTGAAAAAAAAGGTTGATAATTGACTTTTACTTACGACGAGCCCTTAAATTTGATACCCATATTGCGGTATTCGAAAAAGTTTTTTTTTTCATGTCCGTCATGTTTGTTTTTTCAAACGTCACTTATCTAAGAATACTTGGGCAGTTAAGACAAATCTAACGACGTCTCAATTGTTTAAATCCGTCTTGTGGAATGATGAATATTACATACATACATACAAGATACGCGATAAAACATAACCATTCCTCGCAGTCGGGTAAAAAGCACTTGCATTTATATTATTACATACTAAAGTAAATAGCATTTCTTTAAAAAAATCTCAGTTGTGTTGTTTTTGCTTTACAGTTTTATTATGAGCCAATATTATATTTTTTCGATTTTATTCGAGTATTTTGTGCCCGAAAGTAATGAATAATGTACAACATTTTATTATATATTCGATATTGTGTGTATAAATTTAACCAATACTTCTAATAATGTTCAATATAAAAATTACACACATTATTTTAATGTTCTGATATAACCCGCCACGCCTACAAATACACGCACAGCTACCCGTCTCAACAATCTAAGCCAAGTACAGCTTTAATTTTATTTTATTTTGCACCTATTTATAAGTTCATAATCATTAACTATTCAAAATTGTTATTATTTAAATACCTAACCAATTAAGTACGAATCTGTACCAACCACGTAATGTACGAAACATGCTATGGGAGAGCGGAGTCTTTTAACACAGGCTTAGCTACTTAAAAGGAAGCTCCAATCACATATATTGTTATACACACTTTGTAATGAAATCAATCAATCAATCCATCAGCCTGTATTGGTCCACTGCTGGACATAGGCCTCTCCTTACTCACGTCACAACATTCGGTCCTCCGCCTTCCGCATCCAATTAATTCCAGCGACTTTCTTTAAGTCGTCAGTCCATCTGGCTGGGGATCGTCTACCTTACGTTTACCAAGTTGCGGTTTCCACTCTAGGACTCGTTTGCCCCATCGGTCCTTCGGCAAATGTGGCCTGCCCAGCTGTAATAAAATTAAACATCTGTATTTATAATAAAGGACAATTAACTAAACTATATCGATACCTCCAAGGAATACTACGCTAACTAAATTTTAGGTATTTTTTGTTTTTAAGGGAAAACCACTCATTAATGTGTTATTATTATGTTTCTAAAATTTCATGAAAAAATATCAAAAAATGAAAAAGTTTTTAGATTTACATAACGCCAAGTAAATGTACTTTTGAAGATCATGCGATGTATATGCCGCCAAATATAGTTAGCCGTTTCTATGCCGGCACCGCACTTGTTATACGCGGGAACACACTCCGCCAACGGGAGAAGGCGGGGTACTGTACGGGAGAAGTGCTAGTGCACTGTTAGTTTACATTACGCTAATGACAGTATCACGCATTTTCTGAATTTTGGGGTACTGGAAGTGTATGACTTCCAGTACCCCAAAAATAAGCAATGGTTAATAATTTCAAAATATGTAAGCCAAAAAAAGAAAAAATGCTGCACTAATCTTGAAAACGAATATGTACGTCAATTACACACGTTACATTATCATCTTCCAATAAAAACAAATCCTAATGACAATGAAATCAGGTTACAAAAAGTGTGTAAAACAATGTTTTTAAATACTTTTAGCATAAGTAAGGATTTCGTTTATACTGCTTTGCAAAAAAAATCGAGAAAGTAATGACTTCAGTAATTATATTGATGGTAAAGGTCGTCACAAAAATCATAAATTAATAATAACTGATGAGATGAAGAAAAGCGTAATCGATCTTGTTAATTCTTATGAACCAGTTGAATCGCACTATGTCAAAAAACGATCAAGCATAAAATATTTAAATGTTCAATATGTATAATGAATGGTGTAAAGAAAATAATTACAATATAAGAGTTCAGACTGTAAGACAATACAAGGACATGGTAAATAAAAACTTAAAGATAGGGTTTCATATACCAAAAAAGGATCAGTGCGACCTCTGCCATCAATTTAAGAACACGGTTGACGTTTCTGATGATCAAAAAGAAAAATATGCGACCCATCAAAAAGAAAAAGAGATTTCCCGAAATCTTACACTTCAAAATAAATTATTAGCGAGTAATGATAACACCAAAGCCTGCATTGTTTTTGATTTTTTTAAAGTTCTTAATGCGCCACATGGCAACATTAGCATTTACTATTACAAACGAAAACATAACGTAAATAACTTTGCAGCTTATGACATTGGCATCTAAAGAAGTCTTCTGTTGGGTGTGGGATGAAAAAATAGAAAAGAGAGGGGCAAATGAGGTGGCTAGTTACCTGTATGACTTTTTGTCAAAACTGGCACTAAAGGGAGTCACTGAAGTGAACCCATGGTCTTATAATTGCGGGGAACAGAACCGTAATCGGGTTGTTTGTTATATGTACTTACTGGCTACAATAAATCTAAAATTTAAAATCTACCATCGCTTCATGGAAAAAGGCAATACGCAAAATGAAGGAGACCCCGTCCGTGCTTTGATTGAAAAAACTGCCAAAGGAAAGGAAATATATTACCCAGATGAATGGTGAGTACCATTCATTCATTAGTGGGATGGCCTAAAGTTAATAATAAACCTGACAACGTAATAGAAGCAAACCAAAATATGATCTTAGATTTTAAAAAGTGCATTGCGAAAAATAATTGAGCGAATAATTCTGCTAATGACAGGGTTTATTGGAATAAGATCAAAGAGAGCGAAGCATCTTCAGAACATGAAGGAATACAGTACAGCTTATGTGATATAGATAGTCAACAAATACAATGTTATAGAAAACCAGGTACAAGACAGTCTCGCTCTGAACAATTACCAGACAAAACATATAAACAATTATTAAAAATCAACAATGCAAAGTACAACGACTTGGTTTATTTGTGTGATAATAATATTATACTTCAAAAATATCATAGCTTTTATAAAAATTTGCCCATGACGGAAGTCATTGATAATTAGCGAAGAAGGGGGTTGATATCCACTAAATCAATGCACACTTTTGATTTCTGAACAGTTAATTTTTTATTTTAACATAATTTTAATTAAGTAAAACATATTTGTTTTTGTAAAGTCAGTGTTAATTGATTTCATAATACCACTAAATTATAACTTTATGTAATTAAAAATGATGAATATTTAAAAAAAATATATAATGTCATTTAGTAAGTATACAATAATTTTCATTGACCTGTAATAATTAGTTTACATTTTTCCAGCTTCCAATGGTCATAATCGTCATTCATCATTGTTACATACCTAATTTTACTAACTTTGTCATAAAGTTTTATAATTTATTGTGACTTTGTTATTTTTTTTTTCTCCTTTGACTCATATTGATTATAAATATTTTAAACCTATTTAATAAGCTTTTATTTCCTAATTCAAGCATTACCCAACATAAATATAGGAATTTCGCTGTATATTTTCATAAATAGAATGCTGTGATACTTTTTACTACTAACCCAGCTCGAGAATCAGGTTTCTTCATTTGAACTCGTCTACGCCTGATATCCAGAAGTGGATATCGGCTACTGACCAGCAATTAAGCGAGGTATGTTCAATTTATTCTGAAGGCAAACTAAATAGTGAGCAAAAATTTCAAATATCCAATCTGTGCCGAAAAGTTCAACACAATGTGTGACAAATGACCGATATACCAATCGCTCAAAGAGAAGATCATTGAAGCCTCTGGATTCATCAAGGAACTTCGAGAAAAAGGTAACCTTTCGGAGCACATAACGGTGCTTAAGCAGACTATAGAGGATACCTGTGAGGAAAATGCTTCGTTTGCAGATATGGTGAATAAAAAGTTCAACAATATAGTACGCTCTAACAATTTAAGCGCGGTTGTCATATATCCACGGAATAAGTAAAGATCCAGTAACGAAACTAAAACAGTTGTGCAAACACTCATCAGGCCTGATCAAATGAAGCTACATAATCGAGGTGTAAGAAAAACGACCAATGGAGGTGTTATCATTAGCACTGAAACAAAAGACGCCGCTGCTTATCTTAAACAGGCTGTACAAATGTCCTTGTTCGTCTTTACCGCCGGCAACCCTCACAAGCGCAAACCACGAATGATTGTTGTTGAAATACCAGCTTCTTTCTCGGAAAAGGATTTTCCATGAAAAAAATATAGCCAATAAAATACCTCAAGTGTCCATCGTTTTTGTAGTCCACAAATCTGGTAAAAAAGACGCCTCGACCTGTAACTTCATAATTGAATTCTCTGCAAAGATTAGGAAAGTGTTGGTTTCCCAAGGTAGACTTTTTATTATTTGAACTTCCTGTCCTGTCTGAGATTTTACGTTAGTAACTAGATGTTACAAATGCCACCAATATGGCCATGCCGCTAAGTCATGCTAAGACACTACCCCAACATGCGGACATCGCGGGGAAACGGGCCACTCGATGACGGAATGCGTCAAAATACAGGACTCTTTGAAATGCGCAACATGCCGACGATTCAATAAGCCGCACAGTCATAAAACAGGTGATGCCGAGTGCCCTGCCAAAAAGGCTGCGGAGTACCGCTACATAAACTCCGTGGACTATGAAGCCGCCTAGAGCGCCGCTTAGTACTTCAAGCATTGGACACCGTGGACTTTATCCATCCCTCATCCTACATCATACGAAGCTAAAGGTCAAACTTCCGTATATTTGTTTCAAATTTATTCATTACTCTACTGTCCTACTTACGATTTATCGCTATCTATGTATTTTATTAAATCGATCGAAAAAAAAACAATATTTAAATAGGAATTGTTTCGAACGCGATTTATTTAAAGTCAATCTTAGCCCAGTTTCTGAAAATGCTGATTAAACTGTTTTGAAAATAAATTATTATTACACACAACTAGTTTCTATACGTTTTATATTTTGAATTTATATTGTTAATAATAAATATTCGATATAGTTACGACTAAATTTAAGCACTTTTACCGCCTGTGATACAGGTACTATTCTAGTTCTTAGAATTAATTTGTAACTTTGTACATCATTTTTTAATAAATAAATTATGAATTTGTTAAAAAAAAACAACCATGAAACGAACCCACAGATGATCGATTAGACGTTTTAAGACTAAGACAAATCGTAAAAGATGCTACAAAATCAAGAACATATTACACAAAGTAGGTCTTTAACCCTAAAATATCTATGCGACTAAATCTGGTAGTCCACGAAACTATGTTCCCATATCTAATAACTCAAACGTCATTCCTATCATGCAAAATTTTTCAAGTAAATAAATCAACTTCACTCAGTTTACCCTTTACTGGATAGAAATGAGCAAAGCTGCAACTTCGTATCAAATACTAAAGTACTGCATGTTTCGAACACGAGTACGATATTTCTCCAAGTTGATTCTCATTTTTGCTACCGACGTTACTAGATTGGAGCGACGCGGTAAGCGAACGGAAATATGCCTTTCGATACTAGCTTTAGGGCAATCGGGTTCAGTTATTTGCTGGGATTTTTTAAAATATTGCTTTGCTGCGATACTATTTTGTGTATCAATGCATTTTCGTATCGTAGCATTCAGTGAAGGGACAAATTAACGATACCGTGATTATTCTGCGTTAAGTAACTTTTTAAATTTACTTTTTTACTAAACATTTTGCGTGATAAGTTTCGACCATTATTTTCTTTATTTTGCATAACATTTATACTTATTCACTAATTAGCAGTACTCTGGCTAATATTGAAGGACATATAGTTTTTACATTGTAGGTGGATACTCCTACTATTGATGTACCCGTTAAAGTTGTGTCATCCCATGTCTTCTTTTCTGATATTTTTTATCTCTTGCCTTTTTCTCCTTTTTTTACCCTTTTGCGGCAAGTCCGTGCAAAATGTTCAACTCTTGTCATAAAATAAACCGGAACGTTTGAAAAGGACCTTAGTACTAAGTAATGTTGCTTATATCTGTGTTTATATGTCTTTGTATGACAAATGATTTCTATTACATAGGTCTATATCCTAAGAGGCTTGTTTCCAACCTACTTACTAATGAACCTCATTAGTACAATAAGAGCTCAGAGTTCAACGCCCTTTCTTTCATCCAAATTAAAGGTATGTTCTCACTAAATTCTTGACAATGTACTCAGACGTTTTTACGACTTGACCTAGCGTACTAGCAACACATACCAACGGGGATATATCCCTTAGGTGACCCTTAAGGGTTTACGAGACGTCATAAGATTCCCTGTGATGCTGCAATACATCTTATATTGCATGTTTGACTACACATGTGCCTGGATATTGCTGTTGTGATATTTTCGGTGAAATAGTGAAGCGAATAGTTATTGTGTAGAGAAATTCAGACATTTTGGTGTAAAACCGCAAATGAATTTTCATTACTAAGATAAAGTATAAATTCTTGTAATAACTTTTATTTCTGTTATGGCCGCGGCTTCGCCCGCGTGGATTCCAGATTGTTACCAAAATACTTTAACGGCAAAGTTTCATACTAACTTTGCACCCCTGTTTTACCCCTCCCCCCCAGGGGGGAATTTTTTAAAAATCCTTTCTTAGTTCTCTCCTACCCCTGTGCCAAATTTCAAGTTTCTAACCATTATAGTGTAGGCCCTCCGTTGATGTGTCAGTAAGTCAGTCAGCTTCTCCTTTATAGGGTTCCGTAGACTAAATGGCAAAACGGAACCCTTATAGTTTCGCCATGTCCGTCAGCCTGTCCGTCCGTCCGTCCGCACCTTTGCTCAGAGGCTGTTTAGTACTAGGCTAGCAGGCTGTAATTTAGCATGGATACTCATATTACTTACACCGACAAATTGAAAGAATAAAATCTTGAAAAAAAGATATTTTAAGGTAAAAATATTTTACCTTATATATAAAGTGGGGGTGTGATTTTTTTTTTCTTACGTACCCTATCGTGTGGGGTATCATTAGATAGGTCTTTTAAAACCTTTAGGGATTGGGAAGACGATTTATAGTTTTGGGGATTCGTTTCTAAAATATTAAGTTTTAAAGTGCAAATTTTTGTTACAGTCAAGTGAAAAAAATTACGGTAGTAGTATATATGGTGAAATTGTTTGTGAAAAAAAATACGGTAGTACTATATATGGTGAAATTAAAAGGAAAATTATCACAGCTAAGTTGGCTTTACAAGTTTATGAGTAACAGCTGATCAGAAGTAGCAAAATTTTCGAAAAAAATCCATTGAAAAATATTATTAAGTCATCATATCCCCCCATTCGATCTACAATTTTTGTCTGAGGTACTTTTATGATAAAACTTACCGTTTTGCTGAAAATCGCGAAAAACTCATTTTTTTGACCTTTGACCTTGAATTAAATTTTTTCCTTACAGGGGAATGATGGGGAACTTCTAGACATTGTTTATAATTATGTTTTGAACAACTTCACAGAAATTCAGCTTGTTGGGACTTTATGTAACTTCGAATGTCTAAATTGACCGGACTATGAGCCTAAATATCAGGCTGGTAATGAAAATTCTCTTTGGTTATTTGTATCAAGTAATATTTTGGCTCACCCCTAACCCACAAAATTTTGCGGAGACAATTTCCTTAAATGTTTCTTATCTATACTAATATTATAAAGCGTAAAACTGTTGCGAAAACGGGGAAAATTTACACATACGAAGTTGTGCGGGTCAGCTAGTTGACTATAATATATTCTTAAACGTCTTTGTATGAGAACTAAAAATGAATCGTGGAGACTCGTACCCTTTCTCAAAAAAGGCCCCGAAAAGGAAAGGATGGTGTAAGAGTTTTCGAACAAAATGTTTATAAATGTAGAATTAATTTCTAAATGTATTTTTTTTTTCATTTATTTGAGGTAAATGAAATAATTCAATACAATATTTACTTCACTTTATATTATATAGGTACAATATTTGTTAATAAATTTTGTTATTTCAGAATGAATCAATAAACTTACTAACTTTTAGCTAAACAGCTTTCTTCAGAAAACAAACATTTTAATGACAATTTCTCTCAAATTTCAAGAGTATAAATTCCATATAATAACTCACTTTACTCGTAAAATTACTCCATTTAATATTAGATATACGAAACGAAAACAGTATTTCGTCTCCGTTGACAGAACAAATTTCACGTCTCGAATAACACAACCAAAGCCTCAACGAAAATGTCAATGTCAATACCCTCAATAGAAATTAGTCCTCCAAATATCCCACAAAGAAACTCAATGACAACAACACGCCGGTACAATCGCAGCCAGAATAACTAAATTCCCTAATAGAAACGTCATTCACAGGAAAAATATATAAATATATCTATAACCCATATCTATATATATGTCGGCATGTATCGCTTACGCTTTTATAGCAAAAGATGATTTATTACTGACCTCTACAACGGGAAATAATAAAGGCTGCCCACACATCCACAGACTGTATTAGGGTGACCATAAAAATGGTATAAAACGGGAAATTCAGACGGTTGGTTAGCTGCTCATTCTTATACGCATCGCTAAAATTTCAGTCAGTAAAATACCGACTTATAACTTTTTTATATAGCTCGGTATTAAATATTGGTACATTTGGATTGAATGAAACAATCGTTTTATGACTTACCCTTGATCTTAAAGACAGGGTATCGTTTTATATGCCCACATTCGCTATATACAAGTAATACCCTAAATCTGAAATATGTAGCTATGTTGAAGTGGAAGTAACTTGTTTGAACTTGTTCGAGGGATAGTTTTTGTCGGCAATTTTGTTATGTAACATACACTCAACGTTATCGGTTCTAGATTAAGTTGTTTTTGCTAGGAAGAATAAAATTATGTTCTTGGGATTCGAAAACAAACATTATGTAAGATTGAATGTCGAAACTTATATGACTTCATGAGAATTTTCTGTATAATGTATAATTTACATTGTTTGTAAGCTTGTTTACTGTTTACGTTAATATGTAACGCACGGGTTCGGAACCCATTCCCATGCAAATTTAAATGTACGGAAAAAAATTGTCTTAGGCAGGACTAGAGGGTACCGGCCCTAAACTGTTCTGTCCTAAACCATCTCCGGCACCGAGACATGTCCACCAATGTCAAATTTAGCCTCCATATGATACGACTCTATGGCAATTGTGACGTCATGCGTTATTATTAATAAGGGAGTACACCGTACATGAGTAGTCAACAAAAAGACTCAAAAGTTTCTCCATGTCCCTCTGTTCTTCTGTCCATCTGTCCGCAGCTTAACTCAGTGACTCTTAGGACTAGATCTGATAAAGCTATAATTTGGCATTTTAATCATAGCGACGTCTAAAGTGACGATATTTATTTTTCTCGTCTGCCCCATGTTTTTCTTTCTTATCAATGGCTATAGGTGCGATGGTACAAAACACATCGTATATAAATCCAAGCCGCAATTACCGTGTGTGTGTGTTTGTGTGTGTGCGTGTGCGTGTGTGTGTGTGTGTGTGTGTGTGTGTGTGTGTGTATGTGCGCGCGCGTGTGTGTGGCGTGTGTGTGTGTGTGTGTGTGTGTGTGTCTAAGCTTATGGTTTGTGTGTGGAAGAATGTACAAACGTATTATGCGAGTGCAGCAAATCATCCGTAATAGTTGTAAACAGAAAATACAAGTTTCGACGGCAGTTTTACATTTGTGTAAAGTTTGATGAAAATTTGAAGTATTTTATTTATTTTGTTGCAGAAACGAGGAGAGGCAATGTAATATTCTCGTCTTGCCAGTGACGTCCGGTGAGGTACGACATTACAAACTACTGATCTTCTACCCGTTGGTGCGGTGTTGTAAGCTAAAACTGAATGTGTTTATATTATGACTTGAGTGTGCATTAAGTAGTTTGTGGCGGGCTTGATCACAATTTGAGACGTAGGTTAGAAAGGTTCATTAAACATAGATTGTTAATGTATTTTTTTTAGAATAGATTAGGAACAGTGTTGGGCCATGAACACTGCCTTGAGGTATTCCAAAAGAGAGGCTAGCACTGTTGCTTACTACATTTCCTATCCTAACTACCTGGCTCCAATGGGTCATATAGCTACGGAATATGTCCAGAACTACAGCGCTAATGTTCAAAACCTCCATTTTGTTTAGCTGGAGTGGAAACGACACAGTGTCGAACGCTTTGCTAAGATCTAGGTAAGTGCCAATTACTTTAGCTTTATTATCTAATAATCTAACAATAGTTTCTGTTACATCGAGGACAGCATCCTCAGTCGACTTTCCTTTCCTAAATCCGTACTGATTATTAGCAATGAACTTGTTAGCTTCCAAATAGTCAATAAGTCTTGTATTAAGAATTTTCTATAAGACTTTGGAAAGCGCTGTAAGGACAAATATTGGAGGATAAATTCCAACACCCTTGCTATAGCTTTTTTAAGACTGTTTGGGAAAGTACCTGTGTCAAAATACAGATTGCAAAAAGTAGTAATTGGGCCAACCAGAGCATGTCTCGCGGACTTAAAGATAGCAACCGGAATATTGTCAATTCCAGTAGCACTGCCACTTCGTAAGCTTAAAATTATGTTATTAACTTCCGTTTTATCTGTAAGTAATAGGGCCATGGCTAGTAAAGGGCTATTTATGTATGTATCATGTGTTTCAGTATTTGAACCCTCTTTCAAAATCCTCGAGGTTTGATTAGCACCGGTAATTGGCAAAGTAGACATTTACCTCGTCAGTGGAGTCAACCTGATCTTTTGATATCTTTAGTAGGTCAAGGGGCGGGACAATAACTTTTTTGTAATTAACTATTTTTTTAATTGTATTCCACACGCCTTATGTGTTGCTTTTGTTATTTTGTATTTCGGCTCTGTCGTGTTCTGTTTCAAGTGGCTTTAGTAAGTTGTTGCAATAGTAACGATATCTTATAAAGATTAATTGTGCTACATTGTCATTGGAAATTGTAATTGTGCTACATTGTCATTGGAAATTGCATTAGCTCTTCTATGTAATTTGTCCCGATATTTGATACACCTTAAGAGTCCTGGAGTGATTTAAGATTTTAGACATCGTTTGTGACTCGGTACTCTTATTACTTTTAGTGTTTTTACTTATTGCATTTGAAAGATTGTTGACTAGTTCAGTAGCAGCTATGTCAGGTTCTACCGCAGAATGAATTGAAGATAAATCGGTATATTGGACACCATATGTTTCGGTTTATGATATTTTGATCAGAGCAGAAAAAGATCGGCGCGTGATCTGCTATGAAGGAACCTAGAATCATGGTGCTAGTTTATTATTTGCTTTCAGATAAATTCTGTCCATTTCTACCCTAGTAGGGTAAAAACGCGATTGTATTAGGTAATATAATATGCCTATGGACTTTTTGATGTTCTGACCGAGTTGCCAAGTTGCTGGTTTTGTGTTTGAACAAGGTCGCGTTTTTCACTCATTTTAGCAATACTTTTCTTTGATTAGTTTCATTTATGTCACATTTTAATCGAATAAATAAGTTTTTATTTATTATTTATTTATATTTTTTACCATTTAAGATATTTGGTTTTGGTTGCATACCTACTACTAATGTTTTCTACATACTGTTTATAATATATGTACTTAATAGATACAATGTATTCCATCAGCATTAGTCAACTAAAACATTAACTAACAAGTCAACCGAAGCTTAGTTGCTCTAGTAGAAACAGTAAATGTAAATCCTATTACATATGCTCATGCATAGCAATCTCTACTAATTGGTTATAGCTGAATTAATTACAGTAACTAATTTTGACAGTAGCACAATAACATTTGCATAAAATATTTATAGATTTTTAATGAAATAATGAATTAGTTTATTAATTGATGGACTTTTAACCGATGTCGGTTAAGGAGGTCAATCTCACTAGAGACTAGCGAGTGTTTACGCAGACTCAAGTGCACTCTCCATGCACTTACTCTCATAGTCCGATTGGATGAAAAACCGACACGACCAGAGAAAGATTAGGCACAGGACCAACGTCTTAATGAACTTATAATGTAAACGTGTTATAATGTTGGAAAACGGCCACACATCTATGAACCTACAGTAGCAACGCTGCTTAATATTGCAGATATCTTCATCTTCTCGGTTGCCACTGAGTCAGAGTACCCTATAGTTAACCCCTCTAGTTTATCAATTAACTGATCCATTAAATTCAAATGTGTGGTTACTCTAGCGCTGGTTTCGTAAAATGAAAATCACCGTGTCACGATGAGCGGAGCCAATCTCTGTGTGAATCGATTGCAGTTTTTTTCACTTCCATTCTCGACTGTACCAGCCTCTGATTTGTGATCCCAGTGTTATGATACAGTTCAGCTCGAAAGTGTTACGTCCAATTAGCTTTCAGTGCTTTTTATTGCCGAGTAGTAAAAGTAAAGGTTGTACCTAAAATGTTCGCAATATTTGTGTTGAGGACATTTTAACACTAACAAAGTAAGTCTAATGCAACTTTTGTTGGCAACTTACGTTTGGTCTGAGATGGCTTGTTGCATACTTTTTTGTCAACAGAGAACTATCAATGCTTTGGTAGAGACTATCGTAGTATACGACAGCGCGTAATATGTGTTGTGCTTCAGAATTATGGTGAGTGTTGTTTCAGTAGCAGAATAAAATTCAAAAAATTCAAATAATTTATTCACTTAGGATGCAAAACAACTCTTGTTGATTCGTCGGGATTCTATATGTACATGTAATGCCAAGTTCGCAAACAATAGGTAAAGCCGGAAAAAAGTACCTATCAATAAAAACTGGCGGCCACTCTTTTCAAATTGCCAATTTTACAATGTTTGAATGTTTAAAAACTTGATATGGGGGTAAGGCGCTGCGACTAATATACTATACACCATGTTAAAGGACTGCTGCAAATTGTATTATCAAAAAGTTGAAACATGAGATAAAGAAAAATCAGCCTTAGTGGATACAATGTAGTAGGAGCATCTACTTATAACAAAGGTACTATATGTGCTTAAATATTGGTACTTGTGAATGATTAAATATAAAATATTATTTCTGATAATGAAGAAGGTAGAGAAGTAAAAAGAGCAGTGTTAACTTTGTACATAAATTTAAATTCAAAACTGTTTTTGAAACCCACTATTGACGACACTATTGATTGCAACGGCCGTGGTTACGGGTAAACTACGGGAAGTCTACCCGCGACCACGGCCGTTGCAATGCGGTTGAAACGTCGGGCAATAAACAAGATATTATACCCTAAATTATAATAAAAGGTGGTGTATATAATTTCATAAATTGTCTTTTTACCCGACGGTGCAAGTAGAGGGTAATGCAATTTACCAATACCAGTCCAGCCCATTGCTAATGACACAGATTTTCATGCCGTAAAACTCAAATCCAAAAACAAGTGCTCACAGTAGCGTAATTCATCATCACTGCTCAAAATCGGTAATAAAAAGAATGAATAAAGCAACCCAACATATCCTAGAACCCAAAATTAGGAGACGTGTTAATTACACCTATTGAGATTTAACTCTTTTAGAAAGGAGCTCTATAGCCCCGCAGTGGAGTCGATAAACGGCTGATTATCCTATTTTATTCATCCAATTCTATTTACACAAATAATTCCTAAAAGCAAAGTTATCATCCATCAGGCACACGTTGAGTTCTTAAAATAAATTTACATATGAAACATCAACATTACTTAGGATTATAAATCAGAGCTAATGAGCTTTCCTCACAATAAATCTTATACTTTTCATTAATACTGGCAGGCTTTTTAGACACGATTTTTGTATTCGGTAATTAGGACAACGACTTCTTAGATTAAGACCTCCATGAAAGCCTTAAAAGGTTCTGAACAAATTGTTTGTTAGTCTGAAGTTTGATAAGATTTAGTGCCTTTTTTGGGTGACGGAATAAAGTGTAATGATACTTATATAATGTAGTCACTACCAAGTCAAAGTACTTTCTAACTACGCAATGGATTTTGGTACTGTTCATGATCATAATATAGTTTTTTTTTACGTTTTACTTGTATAAAGAGCTGTACAAAGGTCCCTGTCTTGAGCATTCTCCTCCCACATCTTCATAAAGGTATCTAGATGATCATAATAGATATATTTCGGGGCTTAATCGCGTGAATTATTTAAAGATACAAACCTTTTATTTACCCAATGTTTCGATCGAATTGCACTGATCGTGGTGACCAGAATAATAGAATACAAAAAAAACGGGTTGCACTCCGGGAGTGGGAATATTATGTTTAAGTTTTCTCTTTTGCCGGCACTTTTTACATACTGATGAAATTTGGAATAATATTTTTTGATCTTACTGACATAATGATAAAAAAAATGATATAATAAATCACAAATCATAACACTAAAATCAAAATTTAAAATAAAAAAGGGAAAAAAATAATCGTTACTCGGACTCGATCTGGGGGCTTCTGGTTTCTGGACCGCCCGATTTTCCACCTGAGCTATAATTATTATAGCTCAGGTGGATTCGCGTATTCTAATAATATTAAAGCAGTTTTTCATTGCTCTCCCTCCGTCTTACAAATTTTCGATCAGGTTACGTGTCCTGACGCCAGTTTAACATTTTGTACCTATCCCAAAAAGTGCACAACCCCGCTAAAGAAGTTTTTACTTCAATAATATTTAGCTTAACATTACGTACATAATAACCGGTATAATTGAATATTTGCCTGAACTAGGCTGAAACCTGTGTTAAAGCCGCCTGTGGTGCATGGTGGATACGAAGGGTGCACGTCCTACAAACGCACACACCAGCTAATCCTGACGAAGACTAAGCCTAAAAGATACTAGATTACTCCACAAAGTTTAGTATTTAGTCGAACAATTAGTTTAGAAAACCACTTATTTTAAACTGAAAGCGGTCACCCGTTAGTTGTTGTGAATTAATTTTCATCTCAGGCTTGGGTTGAGCTAAAATCCGTGGGTAACATTCAAAATTACTTTGATTAAGGTGAGCCGTAGTTTTTTGAACTATTTTGGAATCCATTACATTAAACTTTGGTAATTTATTTGTAAACACAGTCACGTAATATATTGATAAACTTAAAAAAATGGCTTTGATCGAAAAGCTCAACTTAATATCTAATGGACTTAAATTTCGCATTAAGGGATCCTACAATTTAGGCGCCATTATATTTTCTTCTTTTTAGATAAAAGCTATTAAAATGCGAGCACTTACATTGAAACAGAATCAATTGTTTCACTAAAGTAAATGTATATCTTACTCGTGCATTATTAATAAACGATATCTAATTGTAAAAGTATTCTGTCGCTACTACTACATGAGACTTAACGACATTGTCAGAGCCCTTCGTGCCTTGGAAAGCACGTTAAGCGCCTAATCTCTCTCCAATCGTGTCGAGTTTCTGTCCCATCAGACACGGATATTGCACTTGTGTCTGCGCATACACTCGTGCACTATAATATAGAAGTGGCGGTAGCCTAATGGCTAAGGCATCGGTCTCGCAATCGTGAGGTCGCGGGTTGGAATTCTACCCATTATACTACTGACGTGAACCCACTCCTAACACAAGCCTTTGAGCTTAGCTGAAGGGTTAACAAGATTGCTAGTAATGTGGGACTCAATCCCACAATGCTAGTTATCTTTTTTTTTAAGAAAGGAAAAAATATATCTCTATAGTTGGTTAGTCTCTGATGAGATTGGCTGCCGTGACAGAAATTAGTTAGGAGACCATTTTCATAATTGAGATGCATTTGAAAATGCAGTCTTTAACCTCTCAAATCAGGGTTGTAACTATTATTGTGTATTCGTATTTCGTCGTGGATACAACAACCAATACTAACACAGTTAGCTTAACAGGCGGACAGTTATTCCGATGTCTCGGTACAATTGCATCAGACGTTTTGCGGTCAGAGTACTCACAGTGCTCTCAGTTGCGAGGTTTCTATCACGATTTACGTGTTCGACGAAGCGAGGTATTGAACTTATTGATGAAAATTAGGAATTTGGAAATGTTGTGGAAATTATTGATATACAAGTAGGAGATTTAGCTAAAATACATTACCGTATGATCTACAGCTTCTTTATTGAAAAAAGGAATTGCTCATTTTTATATGGTTCTTCCCCAATGGGTCTATTATCAGGGTCCCTTAAGCCCTAATAAGTGCGGTGAAATAAGAGTAGGGCAGTAACTATCCCTAATTTCTCTAACTAGTGGCTCTGATCCAGTTTAGTGTAATACCCGTTTATATCAGATTAGTCTGTCTTCTGGTATTAAAGTCATGACGTTATACCGGATGATATACTACAGGCTAAGTTGACGAATAATCTAGCACCGCGTGGAGTCAGAATTTAGTGTTGAGCGCCTTGGTGTAGCTAATCCTTATTTCAATTTGCTTAGAGATTTAGATAAATGAAAAAAATGTTATCCAGCCAGTAGAATGTTCAAATTAAACAAAAACATTTCATCTCGAGATTAATTTAAAACAAATTATTGTAAGGCTGCTAGATTTTCACGAAATAATTTTCATACAAAAACATATGAGCACTGTTTGCGCGACACACCGTAATAATCCGTAATATGTTTTCAAACCATCTCGTAATGAAAACAAAATAAACACGCTATAGATATAAGCGTCATGAAAATACCATCTTAAATCGTTTTTGGAATCCGTAAATTCGAGAGTTGTGCATCACCAGTGGGGTTTTAGGTACGATACGAACTGTAGGTCCCTAGTTCAAAATCTAGTTTCATCGCCAGTGTTAATAAATCCTTCTTCCTCTTTTTAGCGTTGTGTAAATATTATGTGGATTAGTCACGTAAACTGAAATGTCAACAGTCATCATGTCCTCCCATGTCAGGTGATCGTGCACACAGGACACGATGTAAGATAGGCTATTGTTTGTTTTTAACTGCTCAGGCTGACTTCTACCCAGAATCTCCACCTAAGCATGCTTTTCTTGCTCCGGCTGATCGGAGTCCATGTCTCATGTCCAGGAAAAGACCTTAGCAAATTGCATAAATTGGCTAGGCACATACGAGTAAATCACTTAAGAAAAACATCGAGAGAAAACCAGAATGTCATGCAGCCGAAAAGCTCATGACATTGTGTGACATTAAATTATCCGCATTGGACCTGCGTGGTGGATTACGGCCACTGACCTCTGCAGCACAGGCACGCAGGTGCAACACAGGACAGGCTACCGCCGACAACAAGGAGACTTCCATATGATTTTGACATTTGTACGATCATTTGACAAAGTCGAATGGAAGACTACACTTGTGTAACAAGGATAACAAGATCGCCATTTGTCAATCATGAATATCAAAAAAGTTGACAGGACGGTCATTCAATTCAGCATTTGAAATTGTTGTCACTTTGTACGAGGTAGTCAGGCCAGCGTACCTAACGACACCCCATACGATGGGGTAGGTGAGAAAAGAAAATGATTACCCCCCTATACATATAGGGGAGGAACCTTAAAAAATGTTTTTTAAGATTTTATTTTTTAACTTTGTCGGCGTAAGTATTATGTCTATCAATGTAAAACTACAGCCTTCTAGCTCTAACAGTCTTTGAGCAAAGCTGCGAATGGACATGGTGAAACTATAAGAGAAGCCTAAGAAGAACCCTAAAAAGTACATATATCATGATTATGACTGTAGTACTAAAAATGTTAGTAAGGCTGTCAAACTGTCATGTCAAGAAAAAAATGGCTGCCATTTTTTTCTTGACATGACAGTTTGACAGCCTCAATGGGGCAGTGAGAAAGCGTGCAACGACGTTGCTAGAGGTTGTTAGTTCGTTTTCCACATGAAAAAAATGTATGATTCACTGGGTCTTGAAAGACAAGGTTTAATAAATAATAATAATAAATCTTTATTGCAGTAAAGGTTTGTATAATAAGTTTGCAAGCCCTGATTTCCAAACTAGCGTTAGTTGTATGTCAGGAATCAGTTCATTCCCAAAGTAGGTGAACAGTTAGTCTAGTTTAGATCAATCGTTTTACAATAAAACATATATTAAACTATATAGAAAATATGTTAGTATGTGTGTGTGTGTGTGTGTGTGTGTGTGTGTGTGTTTATGTGTAGATGTGTGTGTGCGTATGTGTGTATTGTTTATTGTTTATGATGTTAAGGTGTGAATCGCTTTGGTTTCAAAACTATTAAATCTAGTAATCGTGTAACATTTCATATGTATGTGTTTCTTTATGTCGGTCTACGAATATGGTTACGCTGTAGGCTTGGCGATAATGTGCTACACATGCTACGATGAACTTAACTCTGTAGACTAGATTGTAATTACATTATGGAACATCAATGTTCATCATTACAAAAAAAAAATGTGTGGCACTCGGGGACTGCCGTGGTAAAGCTATTGCATAGCATTTTTTATCAACTTATAAAATTGAAAAAAAAAAAAAATAATAATATTTTTTTTTTAAAGAAATTTTTTTTTTTTTTTAAATGTTTATATTTTTTTTTTCTGTTTCCGTGCGAGCTTCGTACAGTCGTACCATATACATATACGTTAAGCGAACCCTCGGCCGAGTTACATGGTAGGCGGAGTGGGGGATGTTAGGTTTTATTTTCGTTACGGAATTTCTTGATTCGGTCGCCGCGCTCAAAGCCCGAGCCCCTGATAAAAGCTATGCAATAGCTTAAAAAAATTCGGTACAAATACAAAAAGTTTTATCCCGTGTGAGAATCAAAACTCTTGTATGAAACCTTAAACTCAACCTCTTCTATAGAAGCCATTTGTACTCCCACTGCATAAAAGTAGTTTTCATTGTGTACTCTAACGATTATTCTGAATTATGACATTCTCCTCTAGAATTAAAAGATTTCTGCTTGAAAACTCAATATTGAGTTAAGCTCCTTTTTTGACTTCATCAACGCAAAATTTCGTTGAACTTTTTATATTCCACAAGTTTCTAAACTTAATATTTCATACCCAGCATTATCGACGTCGACATGATTAGCACTTACTTGTAAAGTGGTTGCCAACGTCAATTATGAACAGTATACGATATTGTCGATGTTAATATAACCCTGGTAAATACGAAACTACGCTTCTCTACTACAGTTTAAATAGATATTATGGCACATCTAAAATTTCCCTTCAAAATTACTACGCGACAACTTCTAATGTTGAATTTAAACTTTCAATGAGTAGGACTTGGATTGTAGAAACTGGGATCGGGAATGTTAATTTTACTTTTTGTCTAGTCTCACATATGAATACTTGGAGTAAGCAAATGTTGATACTGCTGTTGCTGAAATTTCGCAACCTGCTACATACATATATTTTTCAATAACTTATTGACAAAAAAATGTAGTTTTAATATAATATAACCATCTCCCTCGGGTTGACGAAAATTATCACATAAGTGGGCTTTGCGTCCGCCCATCCGTGTGTCATGTCATGTGCGGTAGATAGAAGTTTAAAAAAAAGTTGTTACGTTTTATGTTCATACATTTTAGAAGCAGTATTAAGCTCTCTTCAAATTTATATATTTATCTATCTACTTTTATTCTGGCTGCGCGAAGAGATATTGAGTGGATGTGGGGTTACAATTTAGGTATCTGTAAGTTACTTTCGCCATTATCCGTCGAGGCTGAGATGCTATTACTACTTTATACAAAGATCTTGTAGGCATTTTTTAAGTATCTACCAACTACTTTTGTAAGTTTTCTTAGTATTATATGTTGCTGCCTTACGGAGGTGATATACTCGTTTTGTGACAAAATTCTTCCTTAAATAAATAAAGATTAAAAAAAAAGATCTACTTCTACTTCGTTTTAATATACCTCTAATCTAATTGCACCTTTGCAAGTGAAAATCACACAAACTAGTTTATATTATTTATTACTAGCTTATGCCAGTGGCCCTACTCGTTCAGATCACGCTTTTGATGAAACATGTGGCAGAATTTAAGTTTTTTTTTTATTTTATAAAATTCATCAATTCAAAATTATTATTCATCAAACGAGTTAACCTGATGTTAAAAAAATATATTTATGAATAAAAAATAAGCTTGCGCAAAAATAATGCAACCAAGATACTATATCCACACGCATAATATGTAATATCATGCAGTCGGAGGTATTAATTAATCTAGATGAACTTAATATTGTGCCTCCGATAGCATGATATTACATATGTAGGAGATCTTGTTTGAATCTTTTTTTGCGCAGGCGCGTTTTTTATTTTTTTTATTATGAATACTTTTTAGTGGTTGAAAGATGAAACCGATGATAAAAGTTATTTGTTACATAACTTTTATCACATCTACTGCCAAGTATTCAAAATTAAAAAAAGAATGCTTGCAAATTGACGTTTTAAGTATTACAGGAAAAATCATGTTTTCTCTTTTTAAAATGCTTACAATAAGCCCTTTAATACCTATATTGCGGTATCACACTTCTGGTTTTTGACATCTCACAGCCGCCATGTGTGTCTTTTTCAAAGGTCACCTAACTAAGAACACTTGAGCGATCAAGACTAATCCAACGACGTCCTAATTATTCAAATTCGTCTTATAGTTTGAAGGATATGAAGTAATAAAGAATATACATACATACAAGATACTCACGAAAAACATAGTCACATAAATACACATATATTATTATAGTCACATCGTGGCGTTTCTTGGTTCTTTAAAGCCCTCAGAAATACAACTAGTTCTTTCGATTTAAAGTGAAGGTACTTGCACAATACGCCACAGTGTAAGCATAGTCGACTTAATTAGATGCTTCATGCCCTGCAGGAATGTGGATTAGAGTGCCATTTGTAGATATTGGTCTGATCAACGATTTCTTTTCATTTCGATTATGTCCATGGCTTAAAAGACGTTTTTCTATATTCTTAGGTCTTCTTCGACGCAATACTTTAACTTATTGCTGACCTTAATTGCCTGAGCGTAACAAATACTTCATATTTTATTTCTTCGTCCTTATAACCTATTTCTCTAACATAAACATCTGATACGCAATGTTTTTCTTTCCATCAGATAACTTATGCTGACTCATGGATCAGGCGTATGTTGCAGACATAAAGTTTGATGCTCGTTTTGAATCTCGTCCAAAAAGTTCTCTTATGTTGGCATATGTTGACTTTCATGGTATAAAATGCTCAGTTCGCGATAAAAGAAAGGTTTGATATGGAAAAACATTGGGCTACTTAATATTTGAGAGAATTTTCTTATGGAAGTAATTTTTATAGACATTTCTTGCCAATTACTTTACAAATACAATAATTGCACTTTTAAAGATTTATTTTTTTAATTTGAGATATAGTAACATAGTCCAGACAGGTGGTTCGCTTCTGGCCACGGTTTGGCTATGGAAGTCTCGGGTTCGATTCCTGAGTCTGGTTTCCAAGTTTTTCTATCTTTCAAAAATGCAATTTTTGTATTTTCTTATGGGTTTGTACAATGCCAATGTTTTTTGTTAGTTATTTGAAGACCGTGACTTAGTGGTGACAAAACTTATTGAATTATCGAAAGCAACGCTACTTTTATCAAAAAAGTTTGACATCGCTTTGTGACTCGGAGAGCTAGTTAAACCGTCGGTCCTGCACTCCTGCACCTAATTTTTTATCAGTCAATCAGATTATAAAAGTGAGAAAATATACAGTACTTGTATTTACTCGGCCGGGATTTGCAATTTGCCAACATTTGCGAATTATTATAAGTACTACTGCGAAGTTGGCTAGTAGTAAGCAAAAGGCAAATAAGATATGGTTTGCCCTTTGTTTTCAAAGTTAAACAATAATTGTTTTTTTTGCACGACATTTCTGCCGTATTACAACGGTCATGATCACGGATTGACTGATGCAGCGCTACCTTCACTTGACTAATGTCATTGACTGCCTCTGTGGCACGGTGGGAGTGTGTCTGACTGCTACGCAAGAGGTTTTGGATTCGATTCCCACACGAGACACCACTTTATATGATCCACAAATTGTTGTTCCGAGTCTGAATGTACTTTGTGTACGTGACTTGTATATTTCTAAAGTCCCCCGCGATACAGGGCTTGCAATCTACAGCGGGAGTCGTCTTAAAAAAAAATAGGAACTGCCGTAAAACGATAAAGTTGTATAATGTGTACAAACTACGGAGGTTTAACAAAATTTGCGGATCAAAAGGTCACATCAACATAAAAAAGACCAACTATTCTATAGATGCCGTGATGCCCATGATTTTGTATTGAATACACAACTTCTCATGAAGGATTTTCTAGGCAAAAAATATTCGTAAACCAAGTAGATATTTAAGAATTCAAGGTTGAATCCAGCTCATTCAGAGTCAGGGAGGTAACTTTCCAACAATTGTTGTAAAATACCTTATAATATTTGACCTTGGAAAACTGTTTTTTTTTTTCGTATAATCTAACTGAATTTATTCGCAGTTTCGCACTTACATATTTATGTACTCTTGACTTGAAACGTTTTAATCAACCACTTTCTGCTTTTATTTTACTGTTTATTGACTAGCACTACTTGAAAGTGACATACAGATGAAATATCGGGACCTGAGTGCGAGAATTGTTGCGCAGGAGAAAGAGCGCGAGTCAGTCGAGCGTTACTATGCTAGGTAGAGCTATCGTTCGGTTGATCGACGTTCAATTAATTGACGCTCCACTGTATTTGAAGTTGCTTGATTGCTCTGAGGTCTAGTTTGGGATCAGATGACCGTGTGTGAGTTGTCCTAAGATGTACATTACATACCTATATGTTACTTACCTTGGTAGTAGATAACGCATACACATAGCGGCTCCGTCCGCTTGAATGTCGGTTATTACTATAAATCTTATCAATTTTACGACTTGGTTGTTTACTGTTACGTTTCACGCTTAAAACGCTAAATAGATATACATTAAATTATTAAAGGAAATTTCGGCCTATAGACCAATAACCACAAGTGACATCAAAATGCTTCTGTCATGATCTACACTCACTTTTACTACGACGAGAAGTTTGAAATCACTGTGAGAAAAATAGTGTGGAGATTCCAGTCAGGAGAGTCATGATGTACTAAAAATGTTAATAAACTTTCGCGATTCGTATACATTATGAAAATATATATATTACGGGTCTTAATTGCGTGAATAATTTAAGGTAAAATACCTTTTTTATTGCCCGACGTTTCGATCGTATTGCAACGGCCGTGGTTACGGGAAGACTGTCATTAACTGACTGACAGTCTACCCGAGACCACGGCCGTTGTATCATGATGTACTATAGACATAACTACATATAATAAAATTTTGATTCGATTTCGTATTTCGAATATGGTTCCGGTTTGGGTTGGTTCCGATTCTTATTCGGAGGGTGAGAAGAAGCGGATTTGGAATCTGAACTAGAACCGGAACACGAACCGAAATATTAGAAAATTTCTAGCTTGGTTTCTATACCTCGTTATTTTTAAAGTCCATAAACAACAATCGTATGTATGGACTTTAAAAATAAAGAGATGTTCGTAAATGACATCAGCTTAAGTCTTAAACCGTCTGAATTGCTATACTTCGCTAATGAATGACATATAAAGCATCCTGGTTTTGAGGCGAACAAAACTTTTTTTTTCTCTTTTACTTCTGAGGGTTGGACATCAGGCTTCAAAAACTTGTTCCTGGCGAGGTAAAATAGCTCCGCGGCGGTCTTGACTTCAGACACTCGTGGTTGTTTCAAAGCCACGGTTCTTACGACGGCCTATTCCACATTCACCGTCAATTTTGCCCATTATACTCGTAATAAGTTGTAGTAACTCGTATCTCTCGTGTTTGAAGACATGGCCACGGTAGGCAATTATTCTTGTTTCCATGGTCTGCATCAACTTGCGATCTTGTGCCTCTTAAACAAAATAAAAATAATTACTATTTAAATTGGTACAGTCGTTTTTCGAGATTATTTAACAGCAATTCCTCGCTATTATAATTATTAATTAATTTAAATATATAACGACATAAATTTTTTTATTTTGTAATATCTATCTATCTTTAAGTAGATCTATTATTGGGTCTATTGGGTCTAGGATTAAGCCACTTCAGAATACATTTTTTTCGATTAAAAAAATAATTTTGAAAATCTATTTGTATACGACGGAGTTATGCCTGGTTTTTTATTTGTACACAAATAAAAAAACCGGGCAAGAGCATGTCGGACCATGCTCTGTGTTCCGGAGCCCTTACCATAAAAAAAAAATAGAATAGAATAATTGCATCAGCAGAAGAGCGCATGTTCATGGCACTTACGCCCTTTTGTTGTGAAACGCTGTTGGCAATATCTCAATTACGTTTTTCAATCATGTCCGAAATTTTATTTTGAAGTTTTTGTAAGCGATTTTAGGTCACACTATTCATAAGATAAGGATATAAGCAACTTTCGGAGCGTTTATTTAAAAAAGTTTTTAGTCAAAAAAGTTTATTAGAAACCTAAAATGGTTCAAACATACAATAATTGCATTTTTGAAAGATAGTCCAGACTCAGGAATCGAACCCGGTGGTGTAAGCATGTCCGTTACATGAATGGAGTGGTCCATCTAAAAATATTTATTTTGATTATTTAACAAGCAAACTTAGTAGCGGCTACTGCAAGACCCCATTTTACCAAGTTGAATCAATATTCTCTGTGTAGTCTTTAAGTAAAAGCCTGAGACATACGGACAGACAGACGGTCATGACAAACACACACACAACAACAAAAACAAGTTGCACTCCGGGAGTGCCGGCACAAGTGAAACTTAAAAGAAAAAAAAAGATTATTTTGAAATGATAAGGGAATAATATATTTTTTTATTATTATTTTTCAGTATAAAAGTAATATCATTTATGTGGTTAAATATAATATTCATGACAATTAAACGACATGACAAATAAATCAAAAATATAAAATTTTAAATCACAAATTAAAAAACAAAAATTAATAAATAAAATGAAAAACTTTTTTCTTTTTTGATTGGACTCGAACCGGGGTCTTCTGGTTTCTAGATCGCCCGATTTCCCACCTGAGCTATTATAACATTGTAGATTGCGGCGAAATTTACCTTTGTATTCTACGAATCCTACGGTCACGTGATCCTGACGCGAGTTTTACATTTTATACACAAAGCAAAATCAGTGCACAACGCTGCTAAAGAAATTTTCAGTAAGCAGATTTCCTCTGCGTAGAATACTTTTGGGAAATCCTGTATAACGACATTAAAATCTACAGTGTGTAATATTTTAAATAGTAGAAACAATAATCTAATTTTAATTCTAGCATTTCTCAATCTTGGCAAGGAAATAAATTAAAAGTACATGTACATTAACAGTTAAATGTCAGTAAAAAGAATTATCCGACTCATTATTTGAAAACATTACAATCACACGAAATAAATTTGTCTTAAATTTATAGCTTCGAGGAACAACTTTAATTTCGTTTTGTTTTTCTTTATTGTCCGTTGTTTTGATTACCTGTTTGGGCAAATGAAATGAATTTCTGAGTAAATTACATTGTTCGAGTAATTGGTGTGTGTGATCTTTTGCTTTGTTGTGATTCTATGAAGTTAACATTTTATTTCGTTTTGGTACAAACCAACAACGTTGTACGTTTCCTATTTCCGTGACTGCTCTAATGACGCAACTACCACCCTAGATAAGTGGCATAAAAGCTAATCGAATAGAATGACGTCATAATGGCGTTGTTGCGCGTGCAAAACAGAATCTCATATTATAAATGTTCTTATGCAAATGTAGTTTTGCACGCTCAGTTACTCTATTTGATTAGCGTTAAGACACACTTATAGGGTTCTGGAGTGTACGACTGAAATGCAAGGGGTTTGATTCCCGTGCGGAGATATTTTTATGATCCATAAATATTGGTACCTAGTCTGAATCTATTAACTGTAGGTTCGCTTGTAAAATCCCTAATTTGTTTTCTAAATATTGTTTTTTTATTCATATTTTTATTTTTTGTACAAACATTGTAAAACTAACCCTGTCTGTTGACTGACGATGGCTTGTTTTTTAAAGTTATCTAGCAATGTGGGATTGCGTCCCACATTACTAGCAATCCGGTTAACACCTCCAGCTTCACGTTCGGTAGTTTAATGGGTAGGATTCGAACTCACGACCTCACGATTGCGAATCCAATGTAATATTGTAACTTAATAACACCCTATGTGCTATCTAATAAATATATGCTTATCTTTAAGTTGAATTTAAAAACAATGAGGAGTTGTGTAACATCGGATTTTAAGTTCCAAGCTGGTACCTACATATGTGATTTGTTTTATTTTTATTACCCGACTGTAAGAAAGGGTTATGTTTTTCGTATCTTCTATGTATGTATGTATGTTTGTATGTATGTATGTATGTAATATTCTTTATTACCTGATATCTCACAATCCACTGAACGGATTTATACAATTAAGATGTCGTTACATTCGTTTTAATCGCCCAAGTGTTCTTAGATATGTGACGTTTGAAAAAAACAAACATGGCGGCTGTGAGATGTCAAAATAAAGAGGAGTGAAAAAAAAAATTGTTGCGAATACTGCAATATGGGTATCAAATTAAAGGGCTCATCTTAAGCAATTCTAAAAGGTTTAACGTAATTATGACTGTAATACTAAAAAAGTTAGTTAGCAACCATTATAAAAAAAAAATATAAAAATAAAAAACCCGCCTGCACTAAAAAGATAGAAACAAGATCCCCTACATAATTATAAAATGTCATGCAGTCGGAGGCACTTTACCAAGTTCATCGAGATTCATTAATGCCACCGACTGCATTAAATTATAAAATTATGTAGGATCTTGTTTCCATCTTTTTTGTGCAGGTGGGTTTCTTATTTCTTTTAAACGTATTTCTATGAGCACTATAGTTCTGATTCGCCAGGTACCTCGATTTAAAGTCTCAGGTAACTGAATACGAGACGTTTGAACGAGGTACCGAGCCGCGAACTTGTGTGTCTGAACTTGAAAAAAAAAGATTTATACTTGAAATGTTTTTTTTATGACTATCCAGTACAACGATTCTAAGATTTATAGTGAATAAAGTTTTAACTGAAAATTAACAACATCAGCCCCGCGTTTAAGGTTTAATAATGTCAACACTAGAGAACTGCTCTGATAGTTTTTTGTGGCGTTCACCTTGCTAATAATACGCTCCATATAATCCTTATTACTGAAACTCTGTAATAATTGCGTAATAATACAGGAACCTTTAGCAAAACGCCACAATTGCCAAAGTTACAATTGTCACGGTAAAGTTTTGGAAATGACATCATCTGATAATTTTTGTTGAGATAACTTTTATGGTAATTATTAATATAGTATGTAGTTGGCAAATAATAGCGCCTTTTGAAACAAAGAATTGTATGCGGACTTTTTTCGTTCCAATAGATTATAGCTTTTTTTTTTCTTTCAAAAGATAACTAGCAATGTAAGAATTCTGGGTCCCACATTACAAGCAATCCTGTTAACCCCTCCAGCTAAGCGCGTTGACTTGTATTAGGAGTGCGTTCACGTCGGAAGTATCATAGGTAGGCTTCGAACCAGCGACCTCACGATTGTGAGTTCGATGTCTTAGCCATAAGGCTACCGGGAGGAAGAAATATGTTTGTTTGGAGATTATTATTACGTTTGTCTTTGTGACAAATGCGAGCTTCAAAAACATGATTTAATACCAATTAATGTTAAACCTCATCTAAGCCCTCATTTAACGATCGATTTTGTTTACGCGCGTTAAAAATCCGGCGACCCGGCCTCCTGCTGTGATTATGTGATCTATTCCCAACATCGCTCTTCCGAATGAGGCCTAAGTTATACTTAATAATAATAATATATCTTGGGACAACTCTCACAACGTCATCCGATCCCAAACTAAGCAGAGCTTGTACTATGGCAACCAGACAGCTTAAACACATACTTAAATATTTCTAAATAAATACATATTTCAGATAAATAACACCCAGACACAGAATAAACCATCGTGCTCATCACACAAAGTTTTAACCTGGGGGCTATCTCTTGCGTAGGAGTTGGATACACTTCCACCGCGCCACAGAGGCAGTCAGACTGTTAGCTCGCTTTAAACCGTACAATAAGGGGTGCCGATTTGAGCGTGCATTCTGGGCTACTGAACGTATAGACTTCTCGGCCGGGGTCTTTGTAATAGCGTTTACAGCGGACAGCTAGGCGATATTAATAGTGTTTCCATTGGCACACACGGGGCGTTGAAAATATATGCTCAAGAGAAAACTAGCAGCATGTATATTACACGCGGCAATGCACGTTCAATAGTACGCTCCCCTGCGCGCAGTGCTGTTGCAAATTTGCGGCCTTAAAGCGTAATTCAAAATTTGTAAAGGTAACTACATCGTACGAAGATCAAGGGCCATGTAGGTACAAAATGCTAATATGCTTTAGTTTCGCTTTAAATTTTACTTTAATACATTCAAGATACGGAAAATAAAGTCCGAAAATCCAACTTAAAACCAAAAATAAGTAATAAATCTGTTTACTTAACAAACATTTCGCCCGATTTTGATCGATGGCTCCCAATGTATCCTTTGCAAATATTATACCAATATTCTATTTGCTGCCTTAAGGGACACTCGGCAGAAATAGGTATCTTTAGGTTTATTTTGGATATTTCTAACCCGTAATAAATTTCAATATGTTTATTTTTTGACGTGAATACGTCTCTAAAATTGGTTCTATAGTGGGGGCAAGTTAATAAAAAAGAATGATAACAAAATCTGGGCATACAGTTTGGTGTAGCAGCTTGATTTCCAAATTCATCCTAAATTTAATAACACCTTTGGATAGCTAAAAGCCAAGTGAGGACTGTGACGCATCGCGTGGGGCGGAGAGGGAAGCGCCGCTATTTTGAGAACGTTTTGCTATGTATCGGGATTTGTACTTTAATAAAACTTGTGACTCGGAAAAGCTACAACATTCGTTTAAATTTTAATCACCAGCTCTCACCAAAATCTATCGATTGTATCCAAAACATTAGTGTTAAATAGTTACAGTGAATTTCATTTGTTAAAATAATAAAAAATAATATCAAAAATATTTTATGTCGGCCTATACGCGTCAAAGAGCCTAATCGAAATACAAACGTCGTATACGGTCTGAAAGGGCTTCTGAAGACCAACCGAATGGTACCAATAAAACACCATGTGTGATACCCAGTCAAGCAGTGCCGAACGTAAAATAGTGAATGCAGCCTAGCTAGTTTTGCCCAAAACGACCTCACAGACCTCGAGCTTTGAGGGCTCGGTGAGCTTCGAGTTGGATCTCGAGTCGCGTTTCGAGCTTCATTTACCTATTTAGCAATCTGCCCACCAGTGTTAATCTTAATCCATTATACATTTGAGTAATTTTTTACTTATACCATTAAAATACACGTAGGCAGTTATTTACCAGTACGCATGCACTAAATCATTACGTGGTGATGCTGGTAGTGACGACGATGGGTGATAATGATGGTTACGATGATGATGATGTTGACAATGATAACAATGATGAAGATGTTGGTGTTGATTGTGGTGGTAATGATGATGATGGTAGTAATGATGATGGTGATGATAGTAAATGCTCTTCTTTTCTTCCTTTTGTTAACAGAATTAGTACTTATTATATATTTAATCATTCGTTACAAGTACTTTGGCCAATATTTAAGCACATATACCTATAGTTTTTATCTTTGTAGATGCTCCTACTATATTGTACCCACTAAGGCTTTAGTTTATCTCATGTTTCAACTTTTTAATAATACAACTTACGTCAGTCCTTTGACATGGTGTATAGTATATTAGTCGCAGCACCTTACCCCCATATCAAGTTTATAAACATTTAAACATTGTAAAATTGGCAATTTGAAAAGAGTGGCCGCGAGTTTTTATTGTCAGGTTCTTTTCTCCGGCTTTACCTATTGTTTTTGAACTTGGCATTACAAGTTCATGTAGAAACCCGACGTATCACAAGAGTTGTTTTGCATCCTAATTGAATTAAAAATATTTTGAATTTTGATGTGGTCTTGTAATGGCAATAGTGGTGATGATGTTGGTGGTGAATCACCATAATTACCACTAATGCCTTTACTAGCCTCCTCACCATCACTGTCTCGACCATTATCAACATCACCATCTACGTTATCATCGTCACGTCCATCATTTATCATAACCATTACCAATAAACTGCAATTTTGTGATTGGAATAATAAGAATACCTCAAAAAATAATCCCAATTCAAGCGCAAACAACAATACAAGATCCCCTCGTGGCGCCCAAGCGCCTTTTGATAAACCAAAATAAACATGGCGACACCAGCCCAGAACTATTTTCAACTAACTTTTAATTACCGCTCATGGGCGTTTTAGAAGGTCATATTAAAAAGTCTGTAGGTATAGATTTTTGTTATCACGCGGGTTATAGTTTAAATTTTAGTGAATTTTTGAACGAAATATTAGTCAACTGTTTCCGGTATGCTACCATTGGCTTAATGTTTGACAGACGTCTTTTTTAAGAAAACTGGCGGTAGTATGGCTGACTCACGAAGACGTGGTAAGTAAATCGCATTTTTTTAATGATAATTCGTGACTGTCGAGTATGTTTGAATACAAAAAGTTATTAATTAATGGGTTCCATTTAAATATAATCAATTATTTCGTAGTTTTAGGGCTAATATTCTCTAAAATCTTGGGTTCAATTATTATGACCTTTATAAAGTCTATTGGGTCGAAATTAAGAAGGAAAAGTGAAAGTTTGATTGCAGGGTATACTAATACAGATGGATACTCAGAAGATGAAAACTAAGAACAGACGAGAGGTAGAGGACGGCCCACGTTAGTCGAAGTTCCGTCTGAAAGATTGAGGCTTTTCGACTCAATCAGTGCCAGTAAATACCAGCCTCAAATTGAATTTTAACAACTAAATAACTGAACTTTTCCTTACTTACATTCTAGTCATGCCATGACTAGAATGTAAGGAAAAGTTTAGATACGTAGTTATTAAGATTTATTCTGAGACCACTTGTTTTAATATTTTCTAATATTGTCTTTTTATAACAGTTTACTAATGTATGAGTATTTTGATCCTTCAATTTTTTTTCGAATAAAAAGAATTAAAAGTCTTTAGTGATAAAACCCAAGATTTGTAATAGTTTGTCCCGTTAGATAATATAAGTTTGTAGAATAAATGTAAGGAAAATGTGTAATTTCATTGAAATAAATACAAATACTTAAATATTTGAATCTTTGTATTATTTTATATTCAATTGAGTCTAGTAACTGTGGCCCAATGACCTTTGAAAAGAATAAAAGATAGATAGATAGTTTAAATTGAAAACATATCCTAATATAGTCTTACAGTCCATCAAATCTAAGAGGTACCGTTTGACGTTTCATATTTTTCAAACCGAAACAACTTTGTTCATACGTACATTATTCAGTTTCGATAACCTTTTTCATAAAACCATGAATTTAGAAAGATTTCATTATTGTATCTAAAAATGTACAATTCTTAATATCTAAATGTAATTGAAAACTTTCAAACAAAGCAAAATAACACATATTTACACAGTAAATAATTTCTAATAGTTATATTCTTGACCTCATTACAAAGTTACGTAGTTAGGTCACTGCACGTAGTGTTGCGACTCTTCGGATACACTTGTATGCAAAAAAATCGTTTACATATACGAAAAATCGAATGTATTATTTACAAATTACACTTGACAACCAAACAAATATTTTTTCATGTGAATGGGATTTATCTCACATATTACGATTACATAACTAAATAGTTATGTAATCGTAAAATATGAGATAAAACCCATTCACCAAAAATACGTATTTATAAATCAAATATATTTGCTTCTTTAAAAAGTTGTCGAAAGCGATTTGTCGATTTTTGATTTTCGCGCCCAAATAAGTCGGGGTTTCTCGCGCTAACGCTGTCGAAATAGTAAATGGAGTCAGGGATAGTGTTTTTTACATTTATTTTTGTGTATGATAGTATGGGTTTGCATATTACAGAGAAATAAACAAATTTTTAACAAGCACATCCATTGATTTTACAATTACAATTTTTTCTTCTAAGTCTTATTTCTACGTCTAAAACTAATAAAAATAAGGTATGTAGAACCCATTCACAAAAATGTTGTTGCCTGATGTTATAAATTAACGACGTTACTGCGCGACCGCATAATGCACTGAATACACAGATACCCTAAAATAAATTAATTTAATTATTTTTAGGTCAATAGGCAAAATCGCAGGTGTCCAAGTCTCTACAATTTTTTTTTTCTGGCAACACTGCCAACTACAAGCGCACGCGGTCCGCTCGGTCGGTTCGGCGTCAGCAGTCTCTCGCCATCTTGGAAGCTGACTGTGCGCGTACTTGCTTTCTCGTTTGTGTTTTACAATTTGTGACTTGGCTATTACTTTTCTGGACTGATCATTCTTTATCCGTTTACCTTGGCAATATTTATACTGGACTCCGAACTAAGCAAGTGTTTATTAATAATGTCGAAAAGAGGACGTACTTTGAACAGCCAGGCTCGTGAATTGGTGGTGAAATTACACGAGTATTTTGAGCGTGAATCTCAAAATGGTGGACTTCTACTGCCAGTTACACAAGTTCGGGATCGCGTCGGTGAAGCTCTCGGTATTGGTAGCCGCACCGTTGGCAAAATATTAAGTGAAAAATATGGGCCTTCGGGGAGTGACAGTAACGTACTTCACACACCGAAAAAACGAAAAAGAAATAAACCTGTGACAGGCATCGATGAATTCGATAGTCATGCTATTAGAAACCATATATACGGGTATTTTACAAGAGGCGAATTTCCAACATTGGCAAAGTTATGTGCAACTTTAAAAGATGCCGGGCTGTATAAGGGAAGCATAGAGTCGTTGAGAACGGTAATAACAGGAATTGGCTTCAGATACAAAAAAGTTGACAAACGAAAAATTGTTATGGAGCGACATGACATAATTATGCAGCGACTAACATTCCTGCGCGAAGTTAAACAAATTATAAACTGGGATAATGTAATATTTTTGGACGAAACCTGGCTAAATTCCAACCATTCTGTGCCGAAAACATGGACTGATGATTCTGAAGCTTCGTGCTCGAAGGTGCCGATAGGAAAAGGTGGACGCCTCATAATATGCCATGCTGGGTCAGCGTCTACAGGCTTCGTGGAAAACTCTTTATTAGCTTTCCAATCCAAAAGCACTAAAGAGTATCATGAAGAAATGGACGCAGTAAGGTTCCGAGAGTGGTTCTTAAATTTATTACAGAATATCCCTCCTAACAGCACAATTATAATGGATAATGCCCCATACCACTCTGTGCAAATTGATAAAGCACCTACGTCAGCCAATAAGAAAGCAGATTTGGTGGCATGGCTGCAAAGAAAAGGAGTGGATGCCGACATGTCACTATTAAAAGCTGAATTATTACAGTTAGTGAAATTGCATAAACCACCAAAACCGACATATGTAATTGACCAATTGGCCGAAGAGCACGGGCACAAAGTCATACGACTTGCTCCGTACCATTGCCAATATAATGCCATTGAACTGATTTGGGCCCAAGTTAAAAGTAATATTTTATAATATTATAATAATAACACGAGTACTTCTAACATTTATAATTTAAACAATGGTTTTCGTCTGCTATCAAATAGTTACATTATTGTTTTACAGGTTATGCAGCAAGACACAACACAAAACCACCCTTCAGTGTCAAGAAAATGGAAGGTTTATTAAAGGAAGCATGTGCCCAAGTTACACAGGAAGATTGGAGTAAAGTAGTACAAAAAACAAAGAAAATAATAATGGACGACTTCGAAAGAGACGTACACTTTGATAATGTAATGGACAATCAACTGGTCATTAATTTAAATGACGATGATGACGAAGACGACGATACTAGTACTAGTAGTGAATAAAAAAATATCCTAAACATTTCTTTTATTTAATTATAACAATTGATTTCTTAAAATTCGGATATTATAGTAATCGATCTCTTAAAGTTCGGATATTATAGTAATCGATTTTTTCATCCCATCCCTATCATTCAATTGTCAGAACTGTCAAACGGTACTTCTTAGATTTGACGGACTGTAACCATACCCCAAAAGTTTCACTTTAAACTGGTAACTCTAACACGTATAATTTGCAACTCGAAACCTTGGGCGTTTAGGACTATAACAATTATGTCCTATGAGAAGGACCGTCGGGCTATAGTCAAGGAAGAGCCAAAAAATTTCTGGGCGCCACGAGGCTACATATGAAATATCATGCAGTCGAAGGTATTAATGAATCTCGATGTACGTAGTTTGTGCCTCAGACAACATGATAAGACATATATGTAGGGGATCTTTTTACCCGACTGTAAAGAATGGTTAAGTTTTTCGTACGTATCTTTTAAGTATGTATGTAAGTTATATTCTTTATAACCTGATATCTCACAATTATTCAATGAACGGATTTATACAATTAAGACGTCGTTAGATTCGGAAATATAGAATACGTAAAAACTTTTTTTTCACACTTCTTGTTTTTGACATCTCACAGCCGCCATGTTTGTTTTTTTTCAAACGTCACATAGCTTAGTACACTTGGACGGTCAAGACGTCAAGACAAATTTAACGACGTCTTAATAGTTTAAATCAGTCTTGTGGTTTGAAATATATGAGGTAATAAAGAATATTACATACATACATACAAGATACGCGCGAAAAACATAACCCTTCCTTGCAGTCGGGTAAAAAATAGAAGACAATATATAGAAAGAATTACAACTTTAACCAACGTGAGGTAGCATTTATGAATAAGTACCTAATCACGATATAATATGATCATTTATCACATCTACTCCACTTAGTTCATCCAGTGAACGAGCTCTGAGAAAGCTCGATCTTCGACTCGTACACCCTCCTCTCTCTATTGAACCTCGAGTCTAAGTTCGAGCAGGCTCGGGCAGTTCGAGCTTTTCAACAACAATAGGCCAAGCGGATCAACGACGTATTCGCGAGCAAGACACGGCCATGTCCATGACACAGCAACACCCCATTTTTTTACTTCTACATACGTTTGATTTGATCGGCCTAGTGTGGTCATTAACGGCCGATAACAGATGATGTGTACGTGTTCCTACGTCACATCGCGGCGCGCCGAGCGAGTCTTCGGCGGACCGGTTCTACAGCCACGGTTGGCCGCCCGCTCCCCGCTCCGCGCCTCACCGCAGACACTCGCTCACCGCTTCCTACCACGCGCGCACGCATCGGCCATCTGTACCTACCAGCTACCTAATTATAGTCTTCCAAATCAAGAAGCAGTTTTATTATATTAGTCAAGACCACCAGAATCCCACCCCTGGAGCTTGGTATTCAACATATGGTCCTTCGAAAAGAAGATCGCCGTCTTTTTACTGCGTTCGTAACAAATACCGGACTGCCACACGCACCGCCCCGCCCGTGCACATTGCGGACTTAAGGTCACTCCAAGGACAGTCTACGTGGAGGAATATTTTACATACTGAGTGAGTCCGTTCCATGTTCTTCTCAATTCCTTATTAATTCCTGTCTTCTATTGCTTATTTCCAGGAATTTAAAATAGTGCTTCACGGATCAGGCATAGTGATCTCTTCATGCGAGCCTATTTAACTTATCTTAATTACTTTAATCTTTTAATCATACGAATATTTATTTGTTATGATCATAAATATCTATTTCATTCAAAAAATGTTATAACTTGTTTACCTACTTAATGCGTTGAATGTAATAAAGCAGCATTTTTATTTTTATTGCACCTCATTGTGTAGCTATGCCTATGTTAGCTCTCGCTTAATGCGGTTTCTCGCTTAGCACGTCGCATACGGATCAGCTGTGAGATACCGTTAGCTACGCACAGCTGTTTATTTATCCCGTTATAATTTGCTTGACGCACTTCATTTCTACTTTTCTTTCGCCTTATTTGCACGTTAGATCTTTATTTCATCTTAATCATAATTATGTCTGACGCTAAGTTGAGGGAACTGGTGAAGAAGCGTGGCAGCCTTAAAGCAAAGTTAACACATTTCTCTAGTTTCATTAAATTACTGCCTTTAAGCGATTTAAATTCTTTCCAACGCTTAGAATTGCAATGCCGTCTTGATCTTATGGCAATCTTATATAAGGATTTCGACGTGTTACAGACGGAATTGGAGCTGTTGTCGGAGGAAACCGATGTCGTGTACACCGAGCGGGAACAATTTGAGTCGCAGTACTATGCGCAGGTGGGCCACGCGAAGGCATTACTTGCCCTCGCGCGACCCGCTTCGCCCGCGCTCCCATCCGCCATCTCTGATGACATCAGCCGATCCCTCTTTTAATATACCTTCAGCTATCGATATTCTTATGGGAGCAGAGGTATTTTGGAACGTCTTAGGTTCCTCTACTATCAATTTAGGCAAAAATCAACCCAAATTGCAGTCATCAAAATTAGGTTGGCTTATTTCAGGTTGTGTATCTCAACCTACTCTTCAACAACCTACTACCTATATGTAATTTCCTCTCACAAGAGGAGTCCGATCAGCTCACTCGTTTTTGGGAACTTGATTCTGTGTCGTCTAGTAACTGTTTCTCTTCAGATGAGCAGGCTTGTGAAAAGCTCTTTCAAGAGACGACACAACGTAATGCCAGTGGTCAATTCGTTGTCACCATTCCATTGAAGGACTCACCCGAGTGCTTAGGTGATTCTTACGCGATGGCCAAGCTTCGATTTCTCTCTTTAGAACGTAGATTCAAGCGTAATCCAGAATTCAAAAATCAGTATTTACAATTCATGCGAGAATATCTTAAATTAAATCATATGTCAGAGAATCCCAAGTCAAAACAATCAAAATTCAATTATTATATGCCTCATCACGGTGTTGTGCGTGAGTCTAGTTCAACTACCAAGCTTCGCGTAGTGTTCGATGCTTCGGCCGCCAGCACTTCGGGTAAGTCCTTTAATGACATCCAGTTGGTAGGGCCCACCGTACAGGAGGATTTACTATCCATACTACTGAGGTACAGACAGCATAAATTTGTTGTAACAGGCGACGTCGAAAAGATGTACCGAGCTATTTTAGTTCAGCCGTCTCAACGCTCTTTACAACAAATCGTCTTCAGGTTTGATTCCTCTGAGCCTTTAAAAACATATACGCTCAGTACACTGAGTTACGGTACTGCTTCAGCACCCTACTTGGCAACAAAGTGTTTAGTGTCGCTTGCCAATCACTGTTCAGACCCTAAGGTTAGTGAGTCTATAAGGCGTAACTTTTATATCGACGATTATTTGAATAGTGGGGAATCGATTGAGTCCGTTATAACATTGACTAAAGGTGTCACAAAGGCTCTCGAATCTGCTAAGTTTCACCTTCGTAAGTGGCGATCAAATAGTCCAGAAATCCTTAAGGCGATCACTAGCACTAGGCCAGAATATTCAAATAAAAAATTAAATTTAAACGATTCACATTTAAATAAAACCCTTGGTTTATATTGGGATTGCAATACCGACAATTTGTTCTATTCAGTTAATCTTAAAATTTCAAAGTTTAAAATTACTAAACGTAACATTTTATCGTTAGTAAGTCAGGTGTTTGATCCCCTAGGCCTTGTAGGCCCGTGCATAGTACTATTCAAATTCATCCTACAACAGTTGTGGGTACTAAAATGCAACTGGGATGAAGAAATACCAGTAGAATTAAAATGTCAGTTCTTAGAATTTGTAGATTTACTTCCAGCTCTTAACTCTCTTCGTATTCCACGGTGGGTATCTTGCAGCGATCCCTCTTTAATTGAACTCCATACTTTTACAGACGCTTCTGAACGTGCTTATGGGGCATGCGTTTACGTGAGAACGGTGACAGTTGATGGCACTGCTTGCGTTCGCCTTTTGACTTCCAAGAACAAAGTTGCCCCTATTAAGCCCACGACAATACCACGCTTAGAGTTATGTGGAGCTTTATTAGGTACTCGACTTTACTTGAAGGTACGAAAATCACTTACTCTAAATTTCAAACAATGTTATTTTTGGTGCGACTCGTCGATCGTCCTTGGTTGGCTATCTACACCGCCAAGTCGACTCGAACAGTTTGTCCGCAACCGAGTGAGTGAGATTCAAGAGAATACGACCAATCAGACATGGCATTACGTGCCGTCTAAAAGCAACCCAGCCGATCTTGCATCTCGAGGGGTGAAGGCTGATTGCATCAGCGCGTCCGCCATTTGGTGGTCAGGTCCCGATTTTCTGAATCAAACTAATATACAATTTCCTACGTTACCTAACACAAAAGTACATCCACTATCAGAACAATCACTACATACAATTAAAAACAATAATAATTCAACTGACAATAATTTATTACAAAATCTAATTCACAACTCATCTTCATTTACAAAACTAATCAGAATAATAGCATATATACAAAGATTTACACATAATTGTAGAAAACAGAATAATATAAAACTAAACAGACCTTACATAACATATACAGAATTACAATCATCACAGAACTTAATATTACAGATTTCTCAGCTGGAAATGTTCCCTGAGGAATATACAATTCTTCAAAATAATCAACACTTACATAAAAATAATCGTTTAATAAGTCTTTCACCTTTCATTCATTCAGACAACTTAATACGCGTAGGTGGGCGTCTTGAGAACTCTAACTACAGTTATGACGTTAAGCATCCTATCCTACTGTGTAGTAAGCATCATCTTACAAAAATTATATTCCAAAGGGAGCACAAAACACTCTTACATGCAGGACCTCAATTACTTCTGGCTCACATCAGACTTACCTACTGGCCTCTAGCAGGCAAGAATCTAGCCAAACAAACAGTTCGTAATTGTGTTCGCTGTACTCGATTTAAGGCGCAGCCAATCCAGGTCATAATGGGGAACCTGCCTAGCGATAGGATCCAGCTAGAGTTCCCTTTCTTAAATACAGGTCTCGATTACGCCGGGCCAGTGCTTATAGCCGACCGCAAGGGCAGAGGTTGTAAATTAATTAAATCCTATATTTGTATTTTGTGTGCTTCGCAGTCAGAGCCGTTCACCTAGAGTTGGTCTCTGATCTCACTAAAGAGGCGTTTCTAGCGGCCTTCAGTCGCTTCATCAGCCGTCGGGGCAAACCTCGGCGCGTCTATTCCGACAACGGCACCACCTTCGTAGGAGCTTTTAATGAACTGTCACGATTCTTGCAAGCTTCATCTGACGACATAGAGTCAGACATTACAAATCAGGGCATAGAGTTCAAATTTATACCTGTATATAGCCCACATTTCGGTGGCATTTGGGAGGCAGCAGTTAAGTCTACCAAACATTTATTGCGTAAAGTCATGGGCTTAACCCACTTAACGTACGAAGAGCTCTCAACGTGTCTCATCCAAGTGGAGGCTATTTTAAATTCTAGACCTTTAACACCTCTATCCACAGATCCTTCCGATCTTTCATATCTGTCACCTTCACACTTCCTTATCGGACGAACGCTCACTTCATTTCCTCGTCCGCAAATCATAGACAAGAACATCAGTCAACTGCAGCGCTTCGACCGTATAGAAAAACTGAGGCAACACTTTTGGCATCGTTTTTCTAACGAATACGTCTCTCTTCTGCAGCAGCGGACAAAATGGCAGACAACCGGGGCGGACCTAAAAACCGGAGCCATGGTCTTAGTGAGGGACGCCAACTTGCCCCCTCTTCTATGGCTACTGGGCAGAATAACCGCCGTCAGGCCAGGATCTGACGGTCTTAACAGAGTGGCCGACATTCGAACGAAAAAAGGCACTATTACCCGTGCCTACAATAATATTTGCGCTCTCCCTATTTAAGGTTTATCACTCTTTGAAGTCTTCAGCGTCTCCAGCGGCTTCAAAGTACTTCAACCCGGGGAATCTGTGCCTACGTCACATCGCGGCGCGCCGAGCGAGTCTTCGGCGGACCGGTTCTACAGCCACGGTTGGCCGCCCGCTCCCCGCTCCGCGCCTCACCGCAGACACTCGCTCACCGCTTCCTACCACGCGCGCACGCATCGGCCATCTGTACCTACCAGCTACCTAATTATAGTCTTCCAAATCAAGAAGCAGTTTTATTATATTAGTCAAGACCACCAGAATCCCACCCCTGGAGCTTGGCATTCAACAGTACGCGAGCCATTAGCCTATGTTCAGATGACGAGGTAATACCGCGCGTTGACACGCATTTTGCTGACATTAGTTCTAGGCGTTTACAATCATGGCAACGCGCGTTATTAGTATAAAATTGTAAATGTGCCTAGATGCATTTAAAACTCTCGTCATCTAAACGTGGAGTACCTACTGGATTGCTTTAGGTTTTGATTGCGTTGCCTTGATTGTAGTCAGCTTATTCCTGTGTTGTATATTATACGTTTATACAACACAATATAAGCGTTCCCTCATTGGCGAGCAAGCAGATCAAGAGCAGCGCAGCTAATCAACTTTACCAATGACGATCAATAGATGGGCGAACGTTTTGGTAAAATGTTACAATCCTTTGTACTTCAGAGAGTACGTTAATACTATCTAATTTCAAATCTGCGCCAAATCATTCTCCGGTCATATTTAGTTAGTTTTACCTGGGCGAACAAGAAAACCGCACTTAGCCTCCTAACTGGGCCATTGTGCGTGTTCTACTTATCCTTTCTGTCACTCCAGACAACCGATGCACTCCCAAAACGCCAGCAACTTGCCCAAGTTGCTGCAGGCTTCCTGGAGGGATGTTGGTGCTGCCACACTCTCCGGTCATGTCGAACTCTAGGAACCCCAGCCCGATGTTCCCGTCGGAATGAGGGAATAAAGAGTCCTCCTGCGTATTTGACTATGCTCTTATAAGATTGGCCAACGTAACCAATATCGGTTTTGAGACCATTATTCATATAACAGTATGCATAATATAAATTTCGACCGATTTCGAATAAAGACTTCATGTGTAACATTAGTATGATGTTTTGGCATACTCTGTTATTATCGTACGTACCTACCTACATTAACCACCCCGCAAAAGTGCGCATAAAAAATCCTAGAAAATTTCAATCGAATAACACAAGAACAATACCAGCGTTTTCAATTAGTTTTTCACAGAAAAGCTTCAAGCTACAAACACTGCAATTTAATTTGTATGAAGTGTACCAACCAGTTTGTAGAATTGATTATTTCAATTTATGGTTAATTACAAGTACGAAAATGAACGACAGGTATAATAAATAGTTAGTCAACAACAAATATAAAGTGTGTGTGTGTGTGTGCCACTCACACACATTTCACTTTTAAAACGCATTATTTTACCTAAGTGAATAAAGTATGTGACTTTGACTTTTGCACAGTAATGAGTTAATAATGTTTGTTTAAAAAAATAATAATACATACTTATAATTAAAAATATAAAAAAATTGGGTATTTTTTCTGAAAATATTGCAGTCTTAGGGACAACACTGAGCTATGTTTGTGTGGTTTTATACTTTACTACTTCACTTTGGAAAACCGGTATCAAAAATATAATTGTTTAAGTAACTATTGTCTACATACTTAAAACTGTTAAAGAATGAATACCGTCATATAAGCCCACCGTGATCTCCACGGCTAATACCATCTAGTTGAAACGTTGGAAATAATACATAAACGTTTTAATCTGCATACGTTTTATAAAACGTTCAAAATCATGCAATGCAAAAGTCGACCTTTCCCAATTGAAATTATGCGAAGAAACCTCGACATTGTTTTTAAAATTACTTTTAGGAAACGTTTTCTGTTACGGAATTTAAATTAAATTTACAACTAACTTGCTTCAATAACCACAGTGTTTCTTTCATTCCTCTATCGCAATTTCATATTCACATTAATCTGAACGTAACAAATACGTATGCGTTCAAGTTAGATTAAATATTATACAGTTGAGCTGTTTTCAACTTAAACATTGTAACGCAACCAACTGGTTATTTGCACAGCTACTGTTTATTAAAATCGCATGCATTTGAAACGTCAGAGTAGTATGAACATTGCAGTTGAATATTTCTAGAAAAGAACGGCTTTATTGTACTGTATCTGATATTAGATGCCGGCTCTAATGTGGTACTAGTTGTCCCTCACAACTAGCATTCAATTATTATGTCCTCACGGTTTCACTCGCAAAACTGATGTTCGTTCAAGTTCATAACGATCACTATAAAAAGTATTTTCATTTGTATCGCCAGCTTTCACACTATCTTTGTTCCAAACTTCATCAAAATTAGCTCACCGGCTCGATTGATTGAATAATTGAAAATCTTTCGACAATTTACACAACGCTATCTCATCCTAACCTAGGCGGACCACGGCAACCAAACAACTGATAAACATACTCAAAGGTTTCTAAATACATTCATATTTATAGATTAATTACACCCAGACACAATAAATGGAAGGTACAACACTGACCTATATCACAAGTACGGAGTAATAGCTAGTATTCTTTGTACATAGCTGAAATTTGGTCCCAATTTTCTGTTGTTGTATTTCGATTAATTTGACTATAAATTTCATAAAATGATTTTGCATAAAACAAAATAAATGTATTCGTAAGTTTCAATTTGACATATAATACTACTGTGACTATTGAATAAAATGTAATTACACTTATGATAATACTACTGTAATGTCTGTGGTTTATATCGTTGTACATTTTATAAAGCCGTGTTTCAATTAACTTAAACGTTGATAATGATCATTTAAATTATTGTTGATGATTTATATGATAATAACCTGTATGTTATGATTTCAACACAAAATTAAAGCTCAAGACACAATATATGTTTGCATTAATGTAGTTACCTATATGTTCCACCGCCTCAACCCATCATCAGATTACTTTTAAATAAGCCGTGCCAGTTAACAAATGAAACAGCTTGATGAACACATTTGAAAGGCGATTGTTCAAGTGACTATGGAATTTAGTATCGCTACAAATTTTGTTGTGCCAAGATGAAAACTACTGATTTATGTAGACATTAATATATACTTTCAGAGAAACCAACAATGATTCACCTAATTTGCCGGGTTTAATTGATATGGGTGGATGAACTTTGAAAATCGAAATATTTATATACATTTTTTTTTTGAAAATAGGGCATAACTATGATATTGCGTATTAATTATGTATTACACATGATGTGTAACACTAGTTTATGGCTATGAATTCGGCTTTGCAGTGATATATAATCCGAATCTCTATCACACAAACACTTCACAATTGTCACAATATTGGTACGAGTCTCTGTCTCACAAAATATTTCTGATTTTTACTATGTATATGGAGTCTCTATCTCAAACTCACGTAACGTAACCACAATATTATACACAACACGAGAAATAACAAAAGCTATTTGTTATTAATACTTTAAACTGTTTTCATAATGGACCGGCGCCAACAATCTTTATGCACAGATAAACAAGTGACATGACATTACATTTCAGTGTTGCCATAACTTTTGTCATATCCTATACAAATCGATTTTTTTATTAAAATTCATTACTATGTTCCTATTTTTAATCGAGCCGGGTCCTAATCTAAAGGTATCAAATAATATGCTTACTAAAAAGTATAGTGTATAAATATTATCGTTATTTACTTTCAAACGGTGCAACAAATAATAGAGTATTTATATTAATTATTTAATAAAAATCGATAATAACCCTAATCGATATTACGATTTTATTTTTGTAGTATTACCACCGTTAAAAATAACTTCATACGAAAAAAAAGGAAATAAATAAACTGAAAGACTAATAATTGCATCTTAATATTCCGGAAAATGTGAGACTCCATATCATTATATAATAACGTTATAATTAGAAACAAGAATTATACATTTCATTAACTTGTGGCACAACGTAAATACTAGCGATACTGCTGGTGGGCATACCCCTTTGCTTGGTGTGGGGTTTGCATTAACTCAATGATTGCGTACTAAAGCTAAAATCACATTATGCCTGTTTGTGCTACGAGTTTCAAAAAAAATGAATATTTGGTGTGTTTAATAACAAAAAATGGTTATCGGTTAAGTCGGTTTACGGATGATAATTTTACAATATAATGTCATATGACAACATTGATGACATATCGCCATTCGCGTTGCTTAGAAACCAGTCAATAACGTGACACTTTTGACGTGATAACTAAATCGACGACCGAGTGCACTTACGAAAAATAGCAGCGACATGACATGCGATACAATTGGAACTAACGTTATTAATTGGTTGCTAAGCAACGTGAATGGCGGTATGTTATCAATGTTTTCTTATGACATTATCACGTGAAATTATTGTCCGTAAACCGGATTACAGACAACGATTTTCTTTCAAGTACATTTATTAAGTGTCACGTTATTGACCGGCTGTTTAGCAACCAATCACATTATTGACTAGTTGCTTAGCAACTAGTCAATATTGTGATTGATTGATAGCGTGACTAGTTGCTTAGCAACTAGTCACGCTATCAATCATGCTAACGTGACACTTTTTGATGAATGCAGCCAGTAATCGATTTATTAGACGTTATGACGTCAATAAATTCAAACTGAAACCCGACTATGGCAGGTTACTATATTAGCCTTTTTACGCAATGCCTTTGTGGCGCGATGGGTGTGTGTCCGACTGCTACGCAAGAGGTCGTGGGTTCGATTCCCACACGGGACACCACTTTGTGTGATCCACAAATTGTTGTTCAGAGTCTGGGTGTACCTACTTTGTATCCGTGACTTGTATGTTTGCAAAGACCCCCGCGACACAGGGCTGGAAGACTTCTGCGGGAGTCGTCTTAAAAACAAAAGCTACACAATTGATGTCACCTCGCAGATATCTTCGTCTGCTCGGTCGCCCTGTCCCAGAAACGAAAGATATTATCTGCGAGGTTAAGTAACATAGCCACTGTTCATACTCCATACATGAGTGAACATTTTCGAAAAATGACAAACCCAAGTTAAGGCGTCGATACTGTACCCAATTTTCGGTCTCGTCGAATTTCTGTCTCATATCGGGTTAAGAGAGTTAAGGGATTGTAAGTGCACCCAACTTGTGTGTCTCTTATATCTTTTGCGTAGTTGGCTAGTCACTGATTACATTGGCCGCTGTAACCGATATCGGTTAAGATCGGTTAAGAGACGATTATTGATTTATTATTCGAATAATCCAAAGCTGTAGCAAAGTCTGTAAAGACGACTACGTACCATCTATTTAAACCACAGAAACTACTCCAAAAGTCTGGAAATACTAAGTCAACGTGACAAAATATCCTAAAGCTTTACCTTATTCACATTTAATATGTGATATATCTATGGAGGAGACAATAATCTCACATCAATGGAAAAATCGCGATGCGAGAAAATCTTCGCACGTCGCCGTCTATTCGAGTTCTATCCGAGTCATTCGATTGGTATTCGATGCATAATAATAATCGGTATGCGTTTATACGAATTCCACGCTTGCTGGCAATTCGATTCGATTCCTGTGGAACCTTTTTTCGTACGAGAGTTGAATCGAAATGAGGATAGTATCAGTGATTATTTTATGGTAAAAATGTTTAATGTGGATTTGAATATGGTTTGGTTAAGTAAATAGTTCGTAATCGATTCTATGAGGAAAATGAAATAAGCATAACTAAAGTGTATTCAAATAAGAGAAGAATATACATAAAATATATAGAAATAAGAATAACTTCGTGATTTAAATATAATATAGTATTTTATTTTCTTTACTGGAAATGGAGTCTATATCATAATTCCGATACAGTATGATTTAAAGTATTTAATATTTCTTTTTTGTTACCCATCTTGAATATACGTTCATGTTCATGTTTAACCAGGCTTTAGATTCAACGAAAAGGATAACTCAGTACATATATTATAAAATTATATGTACTACGGGTCTTAATCACGTAAATAATTTATGGTATAGATCATGTTCCATCATCATCAATCATCGATTCGAGGGTTTCGGAAACTACCTTCGCATGATTTTTATCACTCACTTTTACGGAACTGGAACAAGGTTTAAAAATATTCACGCGATTAAGACCCATCCCTACTAATAAATAAATGTGAATGTAAGTTTGTTTGTTACGCTTTCACGCGAAAACTACTCAACCGATCATCATGAAACTTTGTACACATATTCTTGGAGGTATTAGAAGTAACATAGGATTATAAAAAAAGGGGGAAAATTTACGCAGACGAAGTTGCGTGGGACAGCTAGTAGTATATATAAATTTTATAATGTACAAAGCGCGAAAGTTTTTCAACATTTAAAACTCATTCTGTTGAGGTACTGGTTTAAGAATAGTATCTCCCCATCTCTTACCGTGACTGTCGTCAAGGTGACTAAGGGATTTCCAAGCGGAGGACGAGCAACGGCGTCCTCTGAGTATTTTTAAAGCCTTAATGAGATCGTCAAGTATAGCGATTATGGCAATTACCCCCACGACCTATATAAGTAGGACATACATACATATCAACCCATATGATGTCTTATAGCTGGGCATGGGTCTCACCAGTAGAACCTATAATAAGTAGGTTCTACTGGTGAGACCCATGCCCAGCTATAAGACATCATATGGGTTGATATGTATAGTAATAATATCTTAGGACAACTCACACAACGTCATTTGATTTCAAACTAAGCATCGCTTGTACTATGGTAACCAGATAACTGATAAACATACATATATATATTCCTAAATACATACATATTATAAATAAATTACACCCAGATACAGAATAAACCATCATGCTCATGACACCAAGTTTTAGTAGCAGTCAGGGTCACGAACACTCAGTACATTGTGCTTCTGAAATAACTAGCTTTTGCCTGTGTTGATATCAACTAGTTTACGTTTCTTTGCACAGTTAAGAGACATTTGTAAACGTCTACATTTTGAAGTAATAACAGCCCACCTTTTCGGGTTAAAGAGAAATAATTTTCAAAATGTTTTAAATGCGAAATATTGAGCGTGAAAGAATAACAAACATCCGACCGAACACGGACATTTATCACCCTAATAGGGTTAAGTACTGGTCGTAAGGTAATTGATGGTGACTTTTTCAGATCGGTAAATGGCCACCACAAAATAAGTCGTATACATCCTACAACATTATCCTCTCTGGCATGGCTTAAATTTAAAAGAGGGTTAGGTGTTCCTGACCTACTTTTGCATCATATTATTTCAAATTTAGAATGGTGGACCAAAGAGTTTGGAACAATAGATAAACTGGCCTTTTCTTTGCACAAACAAGTAGGGTCATCATCACTAATCATTGCAGCAGGATATGTCATAATTTTCTATGGGCAAATCATTCCCTTTTTTGTGTGGTTTTAATATTATAAACTCATGAACACGTTAAATGGCTTACAATTTATTTTTTCAGAATATTTTAAGGGCTATTGCTTGTTAAAATTCTACGAAAATAACTAACATACAGCACATACTTGTTACCGGTCTTAATGAATTTCAGAAAGCTCAGGTTTTCTGACTCGTGTAGAAATCAAATTTATAACATTTTACCTAACAGTTGTACACACTCCCATTTCGCCAACAAGACAATCAAATTGACACTTTGTATGAACACACTATTGTTATTTTAGACATCATGCAGAAAAATGGCGCCATCAACACAGATATCTGTGATAAATACTTCGATTAGTCGTCTGCAATAAAACACTTCGAGAGTAGTTTTATTTTTTATCGACAAACATTATTGTTTGTCTACAAACGATAGCGGGCAGCTAATATTTTCTCACGATATTCACTAGAAAATAAATCAGCAAATGCGAGAGCGCTTCTAAAACTTAATTATAAAACAGAGCACAATCAACAAAATAATAAGGACAAACCTCTATCAAAGAGAAAGTCTAGAAAAAGTAAAATATTAATAAGAAAAAATAAACTTGGGCACAGGCAACAAATAAAGCCTGGTTTAACAGCCAATTTGGTCCGGATTAATAGAACAGGAGTGTAGAACAAAGCGGTTGAAAACAAAGAAAACGCCAACGCAACCCCAGTAAGATCCGGAGAGATTTTTGAACGTGTCAATTTTTCTGGGTACCGTTTGAAAACAAACAAAGGATTTATTGAGCTCACTATGGATACAAAAGTTGAATACTTTATTTGTATTTCGAAATATAAATTGTCCTAATAGAAGTATAGAACTATACTTTTAACTTTAATAAAAAGCGCTTCGTATAACAAAATAAAAGGAACTTGAGACTGACTGAAACATGTTGAAACCACAAATTGAATACGGATGTTGACTGTCAAGTCAAACAATCCCTTTTTATGAAATATCAAAACGAAAAGCTCTATAGAAATGTACCTATAAAAAATAACAATTTATGACGTCATAAGTTTCTATCGTCTAATCATTACTTCTAGTATTAGTTTTCATGTTCTTAAATTCAAAAACATATTAAATTGAGAAAAATTACTTATTTTTAAAGCATTTTAGGACCGACTATTGTCTAATTTGTATCAAATAATATTTGTTTTGTAATCAACTACACAATTGGGTGCAAATTTGGTGCACCAATGGTTATATAAATAATAATAATAATACCTTGGGACAACTCACACACCGCTATCTGATCCGCGATCTGGTGCTTAGTTGTGTGTACTATTGAAAACAGACTGATAAACATACTTATATATTTCTAAATATGTACATACATTTTATAGTTAAATAACACCCAGACACAGAATAAACCGTCGTGCTCATTACACGAAGTTAGTTTTATCCTGGGTGGGGATCGAACCCACGACCTTCGGCTTAACAGTCAGGGTTACTAACCACTTGACCAACAGGCCAGTCATAGAATTTGATGTATTGTGTATGACACAGGCATGCGCTAAAATGAATATTTGGAAATTCAACGAAAATGTAATTGATAAAAATACATTTAAAAAAGCCTTATATTTCCTAGGTTTGTGTTGCTTGCGTTTTTTAGGTTCCCGTAGTCAAAATGGCAAAACGGAACCCTTATAGTTTTGTCATGTCCGTCAATCCGTTCGCAGCTTAGCTCAGATACTGTTAGTAATAGTAGGCTGTAATTTTACATGGATACACATATCACTTACGTCGATAAAGTGAAAGTTTATCATACTAACATATTATATTGATTTTTAAGTAAAATAATCTTAATAGAACTTACCTTAGGGGTTTTTTTTTTAAATAAAGATAACTAGCTATGTGGGATTTTGGTCCCACATTACTAGCATTCCTGTTAACCCCTCCAGCTAAGCTCAATGGCTTGTGTTAGGAGTAGGTTCACGTCGGTAGTATACTGGGTAGGATTCGAACCCGTGACCTCACGATTGCAAGACCGATGCCTTAGCCATTACGCTACCGCCGCATCAAAGTGGGGATGTGATTTGCGGGGTATCATTGGGTAGGTCTTTATGAAATATTAAGCTTTAAAGTGCAAATTTTTGTTAGAGTCAAGTGCCTCCCCCCTGCCAGCTAAATGGTTAATGTTGGGTATGTGAAAAAATCACGGTAGTAAATTAAATAGTGAAATTAAAAGTATAACTATAACAGATGAGTATTTGCTAGTAGTACAGTAAACTTCCTAGTAGTGTGAAGCAAAAATAATAGAAAACTCACTTCTTAAGCCGCATTATTCAGATAGGGGACTACGGAACCCCACATTGTACATGGCCCGACATGTACTTGCCAGGTTTTTTTTGTATACAACGAAATGAAAAGACGAGCAGGTCGTGCGCCTGGTAAGCGTCACGCTAGCTCATAACAGTATCAGTGTCACCCAAAACTTTGTTTGGCAAAGATCTGAATGTCACCGCACCGCACGCCTCATTAAAGGTTCATTTTCGTGCATCGCGGCCGATCGCCAGTCACGCGCGCCTTACGACAAGCGTCTGACGCGCGCGGCAACCTTTAAGGTATTAGTTTGTAAACCTCTTTTGCCCAGTAATTACACTTGCAGTGCACTTCAACCCAAACATAGTGATGCGTTAACATCACTATTTTATGGAAGAATAACTGACACTGTTGTGGTACCAAGACGGCCTACGGCTGAGACCTACCAATGGATATTTTTTTCATTTAATATATTTTTCAAACATGATATTTTTTATTGACCTATTTAAGCAATATTAATAATTTAGTCATTACTAACTAAAATATAAGACATGACGTGACGTTCCAAGAGAACTTATTGACTAGGAAAAGAAGCCAACAAGAAACTGGCCCGTCTCTTAATAAATATTTGCCAACATTTCATATGTTAAAACTACATAAAAATTAAGTATAATTACCATATACCATAAAGATATTTTTTCATATATTTCAATACACAAAAACACTAATACTATACTGCTGTACACAACACTACAATAGTACCACAAGGTAATATAAGAAATTCAGTAATATACTCAGGACTATTATTGCAACGTTCAACACATTACTGTAAAACAGTTGATAAGAATCACACAATACAATATTCATCAAATCATTTTGAATACCTTGTCATCAGTCAATACACACAAATAGCAATACTTTAATATTATAAACAATATTACAATAGTACCACAATACCACAAAGCACTGTAGTGTACTTAAGAAACTCTTTAATGAGTATATCATAATGATAACATAATTGCAATGTTAACCACATCACAGTAAAACAGTTGCTATGAACCACACACGATAGTATTCATCGAATCACATTGCAATATCTTGCCAGCAGTCAATATATACAACACAGAAACACAACAATATTTTAACAGTTTCATTATTAAGCAACTTTATAAGATCGTGCCTGTCCCGTCAGAAGATAGTGTCATAATATATGTAGATCAAAATCTAACGGTCCTTATATAGGACAAATTTTGTTGGTAGTAGTGGGTAGGTAACTATGAGAAATAATTTTACTTCCTATACTTAAACTCATAAAATAATTTAACACGTAGAATCGTGTTAATTAAATCATTATTTGTTATTGGTATGGTTCTACCAACAATACATACTACCGCTGTAATTAATGTCGATATAAAAGTAACTAACCACAACAACATTACGTATTTCATATTTCAACCAATATGTTATAAACTGTGATCAGTGGACGCTTATTTATTGTTTTAATTCATTTAACATTCTATATGGTGCTTCTATAAGTATTATAATCATCTGAAGTCATCTAAATGTGAATAATAACATATACATACATACATATCAACCCATATGATGGCCCACTGCTGGGCACGGGTCTCCCCAGTAGAACCTACTAGTATGTAGATCCTGGGGGTAATTGCCATAATCGCCACGCTTGGCGAGCGGGTTGGCGATCGCAGTAAGGCTTTAAGTACGCAGAGGACGCTGCTGCCCGTCCTCCGGGGTGAAATCCCTTAGTCGCCTTGACGACACCCATGGGAAGAGATGGGGTGGTACTATTCTTAAGCCGGCACCACACGGTATAACATAACCTGTAATACTTTTACTTTGTCATAACCTATTTCGTGATACAATTATTACTCACATTACTTAGAATACAATTGACAAATTGACATGGAACTTGCATAGCCATGTCTGTTATTATAATATAAACAAACTATACCCAAGTACCTACTTCTAAAATATCAATTTATTCTGTCTAAGACCATTCTGTGTTACAAACATTGTTCGCGTACGATACAATTACACATGCGATACAATTATTACCTAATGATATGTCTACTTATGTAGCTGTCCCGCGCTACTTCGTATGCGTAAATTTTCCACGTTTTTGCAACATTTCTCGTCGCTGATCCGCTCCTATTAGTCGTAGCGCGATGTTATATAGCCTATAGCCTTCCTCGATAAATGGGCTATCCAACAAAAAAAGAATTATTAAAATCGGTCCAGTACTTTTTGAGTTTATTCGTTACATACAAAAATACAAATCTTTCCTGCATGCGCCCGGGTCCACTAAACCTTTCACAGGCATCGTTGTTTCTTACAGTGTCATCAATGTTTTGGCGATTGCAGCCAGATACGATACAATTAAAAAAGGAAAAAAAAACTGTCTTAGTCGTATATAACAATGTCATCAATGTTTTCTTATGACGTTATCACGTAAAATTATCGTCCGTAAACCGACTTTACAGACAACATTTTTTTTTTAGAACTGCTTTCAGTCGGAACGGAAGGTATTATAGGTCTTAAGTAGGTACGTATATACACTTACATACTTGTAAGTGCACTTTCTATTCCCTCATTCCCATAGTCAGATGGAAGGAAATCCAACACGACCGTAGAGATGTTAGTTGCAGACCGACGCCTTAATGTTTTTTCCAAACCACGGAGTGGTGTAACGTTTTTCCGACGCTTCAAAAAGGGACAGAGGTAACGTACAACACAAAAAAATAGTTGTCAGTAAAGCCGGTTAACGATTATAATTTTACGTGATAACGTCATAAGAAAACTTTGATGACATTGTAATAAACAATCAACCGTGACAGATTTAGTTCCAATTGTATCGCATGTCGCTGCAATCACCATTCGCTGATAGGCTGATAGATTTAGTTCCAATTGTATCGCATGTCGCTGCAATCGCTATTCGCTGATAGGCTGATAGATTTAGTTCCAATTGTAACGCATGTCGCTGTAATCGCCATGACGTTGCAATCGCCATGATTACTAAAATCAACAACGTGACACTTTAACGTGCGTGCAGCCGGTCATTAATTTATAAGTCGTTATCACGTCAAAAACAGCTTAAAACCAAGTAATTGTTTGAACCTAGTCACTCTTGTCGATTCTAATTTTGTTTTTCTCATTGTTTTTACGTTGTGTACTCTCCAAGAATTATTTTCATTAAAATAACTTCCTACGTAAAAATCTGTCATTACTTAAATTAATTTTGGGGACTTTTCTATAAGAATAACTACACACGGCCCTGAAACTGATTCGCTCTGTATAATATTGTTTTAAAAACAAATATTTTGACGAATTGTGAACCTGCTCCTCTTTTGAAATCGGTTGAAAATTGCCTTTTAGTCTTAGGCTCCCGTTCCGGTTTCAACCCGGTCGGGCGCCGGCTACCCGGCGCGAAAGTATGGCGACCGGAGCGGACAGATGCGAAAGTTACCGTTGGCGCCGAGTAGCCGACAGAATATACCATTGTGCTCACTCTGACATAAAATTTCATCCCGGGTGGGGATCAATCCACGTCCCCTAGCTTAGCAGTCAGGGTCACTAACCACTAGACCAACAGGTCAGTCTAAAAAATAATAAAGCCAGAATAAAGCACAGTTTAGGAGTAGGAAACACTTAGGTATACCTAATTACTTGGGTAGTTGATCTAGGTTAGAAATTCTTAACGTTGATACTTACATAATATAGAGTCAACAATTCAATCCAATTGAAAATTCTTTATTCACTGAAGATGCAAAACAACACTTGTGATACGTCGGGATTATATATGTACATATAATGCAAAGTTCGCAAACGGCGGAGCAAACAACAAGGCAATAAAAACTCTCGGCCACTCCTTTCAAATTGCCAATTTTACAATGTTTGAATGTTTATAAGCTTGAACTTCACCCACTCTCAATATTAAAGACCCTAACTAATTAACTGCTAAGCTATGTTTACATTCAAAACAGAATAGTCACAAAGATTAAGAACCACAAATCATAAACGAAATTGTTAACAAGAAAATATACACGGCAATGTAAGAGCTCAAGTGCTTACACAACCGCCCGAAGCAATCCTTCCTACATTAATTTAAAATAACTCTCAACTAACTGTAACTTAAACAGTAGTCTAATTGGCGGTAGTGAATTTCAATTAAGTTATAAGGAGTTGTTCATGATATTTGAGCATGTTCAGTGTTAAATGGCAATTACTTGCAAAAGTATTTTAATTACGTATCTATCTATTAATTTATCTGTTGTTTTAATCTCCTGCTGTGTAAAGGTCCGGCTATATGTAGCGATTTGCATGCGCAAACAAATTTGCTCAAACTATTTGCGCATGCAACTGCTTGTTGCCACACCCTGAAGGAATCCATTACAAGCTATGAAATAAATAAAATATATATTAAAATTATAAAACCCGCCTTATGAAATTTTTATACGCATCATTTTTAGTATACTTCTTCCAAAACACTTATTTTTTTTTGTTTTAAGATAACTAGCAATGTGGGATTGTGGTCCCACATTACTAGCAATCCTGTTAACCCCTCCAGCTAAGCTCAATGGCTTGTGTTCGGAGTGGGTTCATGTCGGTAGTATAATGGGTAGGATTCGAACCCGCGACCTCACGATTGCGAGAACGCAAAAATAAAAGCAGTAGTATAATTGGGCAGAAAATAATATCGGAAATGCTGAACGCATGCAGTTTCTAATTATTGGAACCGGTTTTTCTACGTCAATATACTGTAAAACTATTATCTAAATAATTTTATTGTAATAAACAGTCGGCTTTACGCAACGGAAAATTATTTCATAGTTTCTACTATGAAATAATTTTCCGTTGCGTGACGTATCGCAGTGTGAACGTAACGTAATTGAATGGTTTGATGACGTATTTACCTCTATAAAAGGGCGCCCAGTTTGAACAAAGTTGAAACTGTAATTACTTAAAATAATAGTATGGATTGTTAGAAAGGTGAGTTGATAGTTTATTTATTGAAAATACCTCCAATGGTGTTAATAAAGGAAGCTACATACCTACCTAATAAATTTAAAGGATACTAGTTATGATAATTAAGTAATTTTGATCACATTAATTTGGCTGGATTATATTACAAACTTAAAGTAAATACAAAGCTCAAAATAACTTTGATATCTCAAAGTAAAATTTATATGTGATTAATGAATGAATGAACGAGGATACTAGTTTTATACGTGATAACGTCGCGGCGCGAAAATCGATGACCGGGTGCACGCACGCAAAAGTGTCTCAGTCACGTTCCGCCTGCTGATAGGCTGAAGCATTGTGGCCGTCGGGCGCATGTGTGCGCATGCTCCCGGGTCCACTAAAGCTGTCACAGGCATGGTTGTATAATCAATGTCATCAATGTTTCTCATGACGTTATCACGTAAAATTATCGTTCGTAAACCGACTTTACAAACAACCATTTTTTGCTCTCAATTTATAATTAAAGTTTAATAATAATTCATTTTATCAAGCTTAATATACAGCTAAAAAAATTAAAGTTAATATTAAAATGATTTTGTTTTGGAATAAGACTTTTGTATCCTTATTACGGGTTACACTGATGATAACACGATAGAACAATACAAGTTGTTTTTAACTCCAAAGTATATTAATATATACTCATAATAAATGACTTTTTGGTATTCGCCGAACATAACATTACGCTTTGCACATTTATTAATATTCCATGAAAAATTAAATTGAATGATTCCCATTTTATGTTTCGTAGAAAGAGATGTCATTTGTGATGGTGTAGGCTTCACATAATGGATATTTCAGGAAAACAAATTACTTACACGTGCGTACAAAAAAGAATTAAAATTGTGTACAGAATGCCAAAATAAATTCTTCGTTTTTGTTTGTTGAAGGAAATGGAGCAGCGGAATCGATCTGATCACTTTATACAGCGTCTTGACATTAGTATTTAATAATCGCTCAATGACAATATTCGCATAATATTAGGCGGGCCGTGATGCCACCGGTTTCGGTTTGAGTATATTTTTATACCACCACAAGGTGGTATTAAAAAAAAACTCAGACTGCATGATTTTTATAACACCAAAGGGCATAAAAGGCACACGCTTCGTATACCGTGGTATATAAAAAAAAACTCAGACCGCATGATTTTATAACACCTAAGGGCGTAAAAGGCACACGCTTCGTATACCGTGGTGTATAAAAAAAACTCAGACCGCATGATTTTATAACACCTATGGGCGTAAAAGGCACACGCTTCGTATACCGTGGTGTATAAAAAAAAACTCAGACCGCACGATTTTATAACACCAAAGGGCGTAAAAGGCACACGCTTCGTTTACCGCGGTGTATAAAAAAACTCAGACCGCATGATTTTTATAACACCAAAGGGCGTAAAAGGCACACGCTTCGTATATCGTGGTGTATAAAAAAAAACTCAGACCGCATGATTTCATAACACCAAAGGGCGTAAAAGGCACACGCTTCGTATACCGTGGTGTATAAAAAAAAACTCAGACCGCATGATTTTATAACACCAAAGGGCGTAAAAGGCACACGCTTCGTATACCGTGGTGTATAAAAAAAACTCAGACCGCATGATTTTATAACACCAAAGGGCGTAAAAGGCACACGCTTCGTATACCGTGGTGTATAAAAAAAACTCAGACCGCATGATTTTATAACACCAAAGGGCGTAAAAGGCACACGCTTCGTATACCGTGGTGTATAAAAAAAACTCAGACCGCATGATTTTATAACAACGAAGGGCGTAAAAGGCACACGCTTCGTATACCGTGGTGTATAAAAAAAACTCAGACCGCATGATTTTTATAACACCAAAGGGCGTAAAAGGCACACGTTTCGTATACCGTGGTGTATAAAAAAAACTCAGACCGCATGATTTTATAACAACGAAGGGCGTAAAAGGCACACGCTTCGTATACCGTGGTGTATAAAAAACCTCAGACCGCATGATTTTTATAACAACAAAGGGCGTAAAAGGCACACGCTTCGTATACCGTGGTGTATAAAAAAACTCAGACCGCATGATTTTATAACACCAAAGGGCGTAAAAGGCACACGCTTCGTATACCTGAACTATATGTAAACACTTGCACGATTTCACCGGTCAGTGTTTCGTATAGAAGAAGCCAGGTGGACAATATTATTTTTCACTGTTTTTGCAGTGATATGGATGTATTAGATTCAGGGTGTCCACATTCTGGAAAGTCAGGGAAAGTCAGGGAAAAGTCAGGGAAGCTCAAGGTGGTCAGGGAAAGTCAGTGAAATCGGGAAGCCACCTTGAAAGTCAGGGAAAAATGAGGAACTTACACTATGCCAACATTTTCCAGTCATTGTGAAATGAGAAATATTATTTATTCATGCCCCAGAATGTCATCAACTCGTAACTGTTGGAGCATCTTTTTTTGTTACAATTAAATTACTCCTTTTTAGTTTTAATAGGTTTTCTTTAATATGTATTTTGTTTTTTTGTAAAATTATTTGAAATGTTTCTATCCTCTTGGGTGATTTTCAACAGGCTGTAACTTTAAAAAAATGGTTGTACAGCCAATTTCAAAATAAAAGCCAATAGTAGCTGCAGTTTTTGTATCTGAACTTAATTTTATTAACGATTTTTTTTAGGACATAAGAAATTCACCAACTTAGGTTTTTAACAAAAATATTGTTAAAAATAAAAATTAATTGCAATTGCATTTTAAAAACATTTTTTTTTTAAATGCAAATAAAAAGTTTTTTATTTTCGACAAAAAACGTTTAGGGTTCCGTAGCCAAAATGGCAAAACCGGTACCCTTATAGTTTTGTCATGTCCATACACTGAGCATGGTCCGAGATTTTCGAAACATAGAAACCTTGAAAAAAAATGTCAGCTTCTGTTACATGTATGGGGATATTATTATAAAAAATATTATTATTATTATTTAACTATCAAATAAGTAGCAGCTACTACAAGACACCTTTTCACCAAAATTTCACAATTTCAAGATTCATCGAGTAGTATTTGAGTAAAATGGCTGTTACATACGGACGGACAGACAGACTGATGGACATGACGAAACTGTAAGGGTATATACGAATACGATATATCTGCTGTAGAGTATGATACGAGTTGAGTATACCGCAGACTAAAAATAAGTTAAAGTTTGCCATGTTTTGGAAATTCCAACGAAGTGACAGTAGGTACACCAAATTTTAATTCAATCGGACCTGTAAAAGTTAACAAGACCTTGTAAAGCAAGATATGAGCTGATGATCTTTAAACGACTCGAGAGATATTCGTAAATTATGGCTAAGAACCATCTCGGCCGTATCCGCTTTCAAACAAAAAAACCGTGTTAATCGTTCCATTGGTTTAAGAGTTACAGTTGCCCAGACAGACACACGTTAAACTTATAACACCCCTCCTTTTGCGTCGGGGGTTGTTTGTTTGTTTGTTTTAACGGGGCCGCAATGATTGGGCCCTTGTGCGTACGTTGTATGTGTCAGTTCTTTTCACACCAGCCAGCCCAAACACTCCCAGAAGCCCAGCATTCCCCGCAGGTTGATGCAGGATTCAGGGAGGGATGACGGTGTTTTTAGGAACTGTGCCCGGTGCTCGGCCACACTGGTACATTCCATGATTATATGCTCGGGCGTTTCCGCATGTTCCATGCACCCTCTGCACAGTGGGCTATCTGTGATCCCGATAGTGTGAAGGTGCTTGTTGAGGGGACAATGGCTTGTCAGGATGCCTATTGCTTTTAGCAGTTTGTCCCTGTTTAGTCTGAATTTGATGATTCCGAGCGTACTTTCTGGGCGCTGTTGGAATCGCCTCTTTCGTTTGTCTGCAACCGGTGTTTTTTCCTCATTCCAGTTGGTGGTTTTCCTCTGTTTTCTCACGCAGCCAGATTTTTACCTGGGCTTGGGGTAAGGGCATTATCGGTTCGGGGCCGTGGATGTTCATTTTAGATCCCCGTCTCGCTAGCTCGTCTGCCGCGTCATTTCCAATTGAGTTGCTGTGTCCCGTTATCCATTGCAGGGTCACTTCATTATCTTGGGTAATGGCCTTAAGTGATTCATGGCATTCTTGAATAAAGGTCGAGCTTATGCTGGTGTTTGACAGCGCTTGTAGCACTGAAGCGCTGTCGGTTACAATTTTTATTTTTAGATCTTTTGCATTTCTGGCTGCGACGTTTGAGCCGCTTTGGTTATGCCAATGCATTCTGCTTGGAAAATCGTGTTTCTTCTGTCCAAAGCAGTAGATATCTTAATATTGAGATCATCTGAATAGACTCCTGCTCCCGTGCCTATCGCAGTTTTGGATCCATCCATCTGTGTTTATTCTAACTTCAGATGGTCCGGAGCTGTCCTTTGATTCGGGGTTAAGTCTGCTTTAAAATGAAAAAACAACGCATCCAAATCGGTTCACTCGTTTTGCGTCGGGGATTAAAAAATAAAAAATAACCTACTACCTACCAACCAAACGTTCCAAAAAATTGTTTATTTGCAAAATAAGAATTCAAACAAACAACCGTGTATTCATATTTTCCTTCAGTTTCGGCAGTTAGGGTCGGCCGACTCTTATTTTTCTGACGTAGGGGGAAGGGGGTCAAAAACTACCCAAAATCATCTTGCGTAATAAATGAATGGCGTCTTAACTAAAAAAGACCAAGTCCGTAGACCTAAAAAAAACAAAAAAAAATATTTTTTTGTTTTGTTGGTTATCTTACAATTATTTGTAAAAAAAAGTCTTAAAGTTCAGTTCCAAAAAGATAAAGAAGCTTTATTTGATTTTTTTTTTAATTTGCTGAACAACCATTTAAAAGAAGCCTGCACTCAAAAATGTTAAAAATTTTTTGCTCTCATAATTTTTTTAAGAAGTATACTTGGTCAGGGAAAATCGAAAAAATGGTCAGGGAAAGTCAGGGAAAAGTCAGGGAATTTTTTTGAACATTTGCAGTGGACACCCTGATAATTCTTTGTTTTTTTTTTTTTTAATTATACTTCAAATTGTGTAAGATTATATATTTTATTTTTATAAACAAGTATGTACAAATAAATAACGTTTTATAAAGCGACTTTAAAATAATTAAGATAATATTAATATTACGCTACTCACACAAAATAACTCAAACTGGGTGGCGCAAAAGTAGTGGCACTAAAGAAAATACTTTTTTTTTTTTATATGACATTTTCTGTCATTCTGTTGTCGAAAATTGTGTAGTGAACAAATGTAAAATACACTGAAAATAAACATGGACCGTTTTACTCCCCAAGAACGTGGAATAATTGTGTCAATGTTCTTACGGAATAATTCATCAGTGATAAGAACACAACGTGAATTTCGTCGACGATTTCCCCACCGTCCGGCACCGATTGGTCGCACAATTCGACGCTTTGCCACACGCCTTGAAGCAACTGGCTCAACATTGGATAGACCTAAGTCTGGGAGACCAAGAACAGGCCGTTCAGCTGAAAATATCGATGCTGTGCGCGAAGATGTGGAAGAGTGTCCAGAAACATCAACGAGGCGACGTGCCACGCAATTGGGCATTTCCAGACGGACCCTGCAGCGTATTTTGGTGAAAGACTTAAAGATGTTCCCGTATAAAACTCAAATGACTCATCAGCTGCTGCCTGCTGACCACCGAGCTCGTCTAGATTACTGCCAGCGCGTCATAAACCTCAACCTTGAAGAGGATGATTTTCCTTCAAAATTGGTTATGAGTGACGAAGCGCATTTCCATCTCTCAGGGCATGTCAATAAGCAGAATACTCGGTTCTGGGGCACTGATAATCCGCGCATTATTCAAGAAACACCTCTACACCCACTAAAAGTTACTGTATGGTGTGGCATCTGTGTTGACAGAGTGATCGGACCCTATTTTTTCGAAGACGCTGGAGGCAATGCGATAACTGTCACTGGAGAAAGCTACAGAACCATGTTACGTGAGTTTTTGATACCCAGTTTGGACGAATTGGGGCTGGAGCACATCTGGTTTCAACAAGACGGCGCTACGGCACACACAGCGCGCGACACTATGGACTTAGTGAGGGACGCTTTTCCAGGCCGAGTTATCTCTCGTTTTGGCGATTTGCCTTGGCCTGCAAGATCACCCGATCTGACCAGTCCAGACTTCTTTCTTTGGGGTTTTTTGAAATCTCGGGTGTATGTGAACAAGCCACAGACTCTCGCAGCTCTAAAAGAAAATATTCGTCAAGAAATAACGAACATATCGCAGGAAGTGTTACGGCAAGTTATGCAAAATGTCATAAATAGAACTCAAATGTGTATCAACTCTGGAGGTCACCATTTAAAAGACATCATCTTTAAATCCTAATGGTACGAAATTTAATGGCACAAATATACATTTAAAAAAATCTAAATCTAGTTTTCTAATTTAGAAAAAATGTTATAGCTGAACCAAATAGGGTCTTTACTTTTGCGCCACCCAGCTTATACCCACTAGCTGTCCCGTGCAACTTTGTTTGCGTAAATTTTCCCCGTTTTTGCAACATTTCTTATTGCTGCTTGCCCCTATTGGTCGTAGCGTGATGTTATATAGCCTATAGCCTTTCTCGATAAATGGGCTACCAAACAGAAATATATTTTTTTCAATTCGAACCCGTATTCCCGAAATTGCCGCTTTCAAACAAACAAACAATATCTTCAGCTTTATAATATTAGTATAGATAAGGCATTATCACAAAAACATAACGGTAAAAATAAAAAAATATATAATCTTGTCTAATCTTATAACAATCATCACTGTCTTTTGAGCTTCTATTAAACGTTCTGCGGTTGTATCCAACATGACTTGCAGATTAATTTCGCCCCGAGATTGCTCTTCAGAAGGGTAACACGCCTTTTTCAACCTACTTATACAATGATGAGACGGCAAAACACGATGCCCTGCTTTCATAGTAGTTTGCTTGTCAGACTGAGTGGTTAATTTAGTATCAATATAATAATATGCTAATGCTTCGTCACTGGATATCTGTCTACCACTTAGTACAGCACTGTTTTATTCTAAATTAATCGTACTTGCAGACTCTGGATTTGCACCTATGAGTATGTTCCTTATCACTTCGGCAACATTCTTTTGTCCGGCTAAACGCGCCACTATTTCTGCAGCGGTCATTATCTCCTCGACACTACGTGATTGAACCACGTTTTCAACTCTGCGTTTCTTAGTTTTGAATGATGATTCTTCAAAATCTTTTCTCGGTCTTTCTGCTGCTGGGGTTGTACCGGACGATGATGCAGAAGGTTCGGGTTGAGTGGAACAATGAAGATGTCCTAAGTGTCCTAAAAAGTGGAAGAATAAATGTCCTCTCCTTCCAACCACGTTTTATTCTTGTTAATAAAACTATTTCTTTCATTTCTCTGCGTTATGCCATTTTGTGGCAATTTTTGACGAAATACTAGCCAATTTCGTCTTTATTTCCCTTTCATAAATACAATTTAGATGAAATAAAGTCATAAAGACGAACGTTTCTTTCATTTTTATTATACTTAAGCATTTCTTCAAAAATCTCCAATTTACTCATAAATTTATACTCGAGTCTTCAATTTATGATACTCTAAACGTGAACCTTATACCTAATTAACTAAAAAAAATACAGCCCAAAAGTTACACCACAAAGAAAATCATACGTTTTATTTATGTAAAAATACTATTTTTTTTATAAAATAATTACATAAGGAAGGCTCGGGTTCGATTCCTGGGTAAAATAATTAAAAGTCCAGCTTTTAATTATTCTATCTTTCAAAAATGCAATTATTGAATTATGGTTTTAAAGTTTAGTATGATTTTAAAGTGTGTTATCAATAAAGAACATACCTACACTCAGAAGTGGGCTAAATCACGAACAGCCACAATTAAATGTTGTTGGAAGTGTTGTTGACATATTAATGCAATTGCACCTAACTCATTGACTTCCTTTGATCACCTATGACTCATATTGGTGGAATGTTAGACATAAACTATTCTGGAAATCTAAGGTTCCAGAATATCGTTTACACCAATCCTTTTACTATTTTCGGGAAATTGCTAATGAGTTTTGACAACCTGGGTACTTTTACACAAAACAATGTACGGTACGGTGCGATAGGAGAAAATCGGAATGCTTATTAACTTTTTTTTATCTTAATGTAAATAAAGTCACAACCAAAAGCAACTTTACCAAATTTCTCAAATAAATAATCCCGGTAAATATCGGACATTGCTCAAATCCCTTTTTAGAATCAATAAATAATCCGATTTGGTTTGATTTAAACTGTTCAATCATCCATTGCTTCGAGAAACAATAAAAGTAATTCAGTTGTCTGAAAATTAATTACTCGGATCTTGCAATTGGCGCCTTGGACAACGGAAGCGGATGCCTTTGTTGCCGTCGTACTTCCGCTGAGGACTATACAATGGCCGCTGTGAAAATAAAGTTTATTAGCCGTTTTTAAATTGTCACTGTTTTTAAGTTGTACTTAATCTGCGGTATTAGTTGCTTGTGGTTAAAACGTTCTGGTATTATTGAGTGTGATGTGTGTCTGATAGTTAAATTATTATTAAGCCTAGGTGGTAAGAGTCTAGTGACAGAATAATAATCTCGTTATACAATATTATTTTTATACCTAAAACTTTTGATACGATAACGATGAATGCCGGTTGCACGCACCTTAAAGTTTCACGTACCGCCAGAGAAACAAGCGATAGAGAGGCACGATCGGCCTAAAATGTTCGGATGTGATGATGTTTTCCTATAACGTTATGACGTAAAATGATCGTCCGTAAACCTAGTTTGCAGATAACCCTTTTTTAAATATGTTCAAATCGAACCAATGTAGGTACTTTCAAAACTAAAGGCTCCTACATACCTACTACCAGGTTGCCGGCGGATATCAGGCTATCAGTTAATTGCAATAGGCCACAGACTAACAGTTTTCTATGAAGGTTTTGGACTGACGGTAAATGCAATCCATAGTGTGTGCCCTTGCCGCCCGGTGCGATCGGCGTCGTCGAAGGTATCGGCCGGCCCACGGAATAGTTCAATAAGAAAACTTAAACTCCTCTGTGGGGCGGACAGTCCACGACACTTGAACACAAACTAGCAAGTGGCAACCGCTCATCTGGTATGAGGACCTCCAATTACACGGGTCACTGTCCCGCCCAACTTCGTATGCGTAAATTTTTCCCGTTTTTGCAACAGTTCTCATTGCTGCTCCGCTCCTATTGATCGTAGCGTGATGATATATAGCCTGAAGCCTTCCTCAATAAATGGGGCTATCAAACAGTAAAATAATTTTACAAATTGGATTAGTTGTTGCCGAGATTACCACGTTCAAACAAATAAACAAACTCTTCAGCTTTATAAAATAAAAAAAAGGACGTCTGTAAAGTCGGTTTCCGGAAGAATATTTTACGTGATATTGTAATATACAACCATGCCTATGACAGCTTTAGTTCAATTTCTATCGCATGTCGCTGCAATCGCTATTCGCGGATAGGCTGATCCTATAAGCCAATCACGGTCACGTGATTCTGGCGCGAGTTTAACATTTTATACCCATACCAAAAAAAGTGCACTACGACGCTAAAGAAGTTTTCTCTTAAAAAAAAACACTATAAAACTGTAAGGTTTAATTAATGAAACATAAACATTTTACAAAAGAAACCTTTCAACCACGCCCTAATTAAAAAAGTAAACCCTAAAATACTACGTACAGTGATAGCATTGTTCTCGAAAAATAACTGGCAACAATAGGTAATAAAGGGAGGTGCGGTCATGGAGGAAAAACAAAGGAGGTCCAATGAATCAAGCTCTAACCGTCAGGTGAAGTTGTTACAACTGTTTGTCTACCTTAGAGTATCGACACATAGCTTTGATGAATGTCGTGTTAAGGAGGGGAAAAGCAACGTAATTTTGTTTGCTTTTTATTCGACTGCAAGGAAGGGTTATGTTTTTCACGTGTATCTCGTATGTATGTATTATTCTTAATTACGTCACATCTTTCAAACCACTGTACGGATTTATACAAGTAAGACGTCGTTAGATTCGTCGTAACCTTCCAAGGGTTTTTATATAAGTGACGTTTAAAAAAATAAACATGGTGGCTGTGAGATGTGAAAAAACATGTGTGATTATAATATTTACCTGTATCGGCTAATCTCAGCAACGCATGGCTATTTCAATTTCCATGATGCTTTCACTAACAGGTAGGTACTTACTGCTAATTTTAAATCGGGAAATACTTAAGATATGACGAAATATTTTTTAAATGGAATACAAAGAGGTAAAAGTCAGAGTTCTAGTATTAAATATAGTCTTAAATAAATTATAGTTAAATAGTGACTTACGAGCTAACAAACAACAATTTTCTTCAAATGCTTCATCAGTATCTAGCCCTTAACTTTAGCTACATTCAGTGTATTAACTAAATACACCTCAATTCAAGTTCACTCGCAATCAATATCGATTCAACTAGTTCAGGCTCCGCCCGTGACAAGATTAATGTCTTGCCAACTTTAGGCGTAGGCAGACTCTACTTTACACCTCTGACTAGCTTAAACTAAAATAAACCTTATGCCTAATCAACGAAGGCAGTTAATTATATGCAGTATAAATTGGGAAAAAAATTAGGATGTAACCACGATTTTGACTATCGTATTGTAGCTCTCGTAGTCTACTTCAATAAATTTCAATCAATTTTAAAATTTAATCACGTTTACATAGACAATAAAATGCATTGTAACTTTTTTAGTAGTATGTTGAATTTTGTTTTTTAATATTTTAATATGGCTACTATTTACTTGGTGGGTTCGTACAGAATCGTGACTGTCTAACGAATAATAAGACATTGAAATGTATACTGTAGGTAACTGTAATAATGGTCGGAATTGTATAACACTGTGTTTTAGTACAAATAGGCTTATGTTCAGGTGAGAGAAAAACTTCTAATGAGATAGGAAATAATAACTAAGTAAGATAATATTATAGTTTTATTAAGGGCATTATTCCATGATTTCTTGCCAAATGTGGTATGGAAAAAGAAATCCCACCAAAAACATTCTGTAAAAAACTAGCCAGTCTCGATAGAGCTGCTTGTTTATCTCTAAAAAGTAATGAAATCTAGACAAAGTCGTGCCGTTTGGTGGGACTACTTAAGAAACGAGGGCATTTTATAAGATTTTCTTATTTGACACATTTTTTCTTTTTAGGAATAGTTTTTTTATTATTACTAATTCTTGTACAGTACCAACAGTTTTTCGTATTGCCCATTCGCTGTCATTATTTATTCTTTTAGACGGTTTAGACGGTTTAATTTCTGAAAGATTGGCACGGTATTTATGATGACGGGTGGTAAAGATGACATCAATGCTCATTTCACCTCCACTCCACCTATTGATCATCTAACCAAGCGTCGTACTTGCGAGTACTTAGCCGATCTTCCACGCCCAAACATCGACTTCTTTAATTTCTCTCCAATCACACCGGGCGAGATCAAAAAGATCATTTCTTCTATAAAATACAATGCTGTTGGGCATGATGGTATTAGCCGTCGCATGTTAATTCCTATCCTTGACTTTCTTCTCCCTGACCTCCATGACCTGAATGCAGACCTCCTCAATAAATACGATCGACTCCTAAATAATTGCATTTGATTTACTTTCAATCTCCGTAAGTTTGACGATGTGTCTTCTTATCGTTCTGATAAGAAGACATGGTCTTGGAATCATGGAAATGGCTTCCTATTCGTCAGCGCCGTAGTTTGCGCGTTCTCACTACTCTCTATTCTATTCTTAATTCTCCTAATAGCCCATCTTACTTATCTTCTAATTTTCAATACTTGTGCTCCAGCCATGGTAGGGAGCTACGTTCTTCCAACAATATGCCTCTTTTATGTCCTTTTCATTCTTCTGGATTCGTCGAATCCTCCTTTCTTGTACAGTCTGTTTTACTCTGGAATGCATTGCCCCCGAAAGTACTTAAATTCATAACATACAGACATACGTTACAGTCATTTATGTGGCCAACGTTGAGATTCAGCTAATCCATCGAGAAACAGTGTACGATCTTTCAGCTTGAAATTGAAGCGATTAGAAGCCATTTTGGGCATAAAGTCAAGAAATGAATAAAAATAAATATTTACGCCTAAGCCGGTTGTATTCGCAATGACTGCCCGATGTACTCATATTTTTGAACAACTTCGAGAACGGCGCCTTGCACCGCTGTCGGTTCCGGTAGTACATGTTCATTGAGCACGACCTATGGTTTTATCCAAGTTCATTCGTTGGCCGATGCGTACAGAGGAGTCAGCCAGGTCATTCAGCATTGTAGTTCCTACAGCGTTTCTGCCATGATGACAATGTCATCTGCAAATTACAAGTGAGAGATGTATTCACCATTGATGTTGCTGCCCCGCCCTTTTCAGTGCAGCGTCTTGAACATTTCCTCCATTGTATTTGTGAACAGTTTCGAGGAAATAACGTGCCCTTGCCTCACTCCTCGTTGCAATTGGATAGGTTTTGTTTGCTGATTCTGTACTTGGATGGACATGGTGGCGGCTTCGTAGAGACTTCTCATCACTTGGATATATCGCCAATCTACTTAGCATCGCTGCAGGGACTCCAGAATGGACCAGATTTCAAAGGCCTTCTCATAGTCTACGAATGCTAGATACAGGGGCTGATTATTCTCCTGGATATTTTGTATAATCTGCCACACTGTGTGGATTTGGTCTATGGAGCCATATCCGCTCCGAAATCTAGCCTGTTCCGGTGGTTGGAATTTATCAAATCTTAGTGCAAGGCGGTTCGTTATGACTCTTGAGAACAGCTTATAGACGTGGCTTAGAAGGGAAATAGGTCGGTAGTTCTTCAGCCGGGTCTTATCTCCCTTTTTGAAGAATAAGACTTCAACTCCACGCCTCCTGAGAGTTATTAATTTAGCTCACACAAATACGTGATATCTATCGGCTACTAACGAAATAAACCATACTAAATTAGCTAACATTTTACCCCTAACATAATACAAGAGAAAACCAACAATTCCCTACAGTACCTTTGTAACATAATACATACAAATGTTCAGGCATTACTCGAGGCTACGCTTCAAATAGCAACAATAATGTATCTCCACTCCACTTAAATAGAGATACAGCTATCACAACCCAAAAGTTTTCCAATTCACATTTAACACCTTCGCAACGCTTCGGGGTAAACTGTTTAATTAATCGACTACCCTCAGGTTGCAGGTAAATTACTTTGTTTTACATCAAACTGTTGCCAAAGGGAACTGTAACCCGCACTTTGACCAGAAAAAGAAAACAATTGTGTGGCTAAAATTATACTACGGATGGCGTGACGGGTTAATTGTGTACATGCTGCCAAAAAGCAAGGACTTGTTTTCCACAAAATATGGGTGTTGCAGGCTTTAAAATTAGGGTAGGACATATAGCCATAAAAAAATAGTTGCCTGTAAAGTGGTTTACAGATGATAATTTTACTTGATAACGTCTTAAGAAAATATTGATGACATACCGCCATTCGCATTGCTTAGTTCAGTCACCAATCAATAACGTTAGTTCCAATTGTATAGCATGTCATGTCGCTGCAATCCCCATTCGCTGTTGATTAACAACCAATTAATAACATGCCTGCCTAGCAATCAATCAATAACGTGACCGTTGCTTAGCAAACAAACGTGACTCATTTTCACTGTCGAGCAATATATTACTGAAGTTTCCACTCTGTATTATCGGTAATTTGTGCCTCTACCCTCTCCAGTACGGTCACATTGGTAGGAAAAACAATGAAACACCGACATAAAACAACGAAAATTTATTTTATATTTGCCGACCACATGCGGACCATAAATTCCGGGAGTAACATGTGTCAAATTATGCCTTAATTGATTCACCCGTCCGCAAATTGTTTGAGTCCAAATCGGGTACCGTCAACAATAAGAGTCATTTCGCACGCTCAATTTTTGAAAACATCAACAATTCAAAATATATGAGACGACAATGTAACTTCTTTTTCCGATTTTTTCATGCTCACCATTTTTATTACAACATCTGTTTAAATTGTTTGAACTAGTTTGAAGACTAATCACGGCCGTTGCAATACCGTCGAAAATTCGGGCAATAAAAGAGGTAGATATTTTAAAAATATTCGCGTGATTAAGACCCGTAGTCTATATAACTAATTGTATAAACGTTATTGATTCGCATAGATACAAATTACTTACGTACAGATGGAATGCTTCATAAAAAGTGCTCTTGTCGCACGTACTTATAGATATTGTAACAGACGCGAATAATTATAACGAAACGGTCCAGCGATTCAGCGAGAGCCACGCACACGAGGTGCCAATGCGAACGTGTGAGGGGTTAGCGTACCACTGGACAGTTTCGGTAGGTTCACAATTTACCCGATTCTTCAATTTCCTCTTTCTGCTAGGATGGCAGTTTCGTGCCAAATTTTGTATAATAGCCAGATTTGAGAACCGCTAGTTTCGTTATTGGTCAGCCTCGTTGATTGATCAGTTGTCAGTAATGCCAGGTATTCAATTGAGATTATTAGCAAACCGTTATTATATCAGATAGGTAACTTTCCACAAGTAGGTGTATGAAATGACAGATTGTGCGGTGTTAATTTTCATTCATTTTCGCACGATTACATAAATATATTTTTAATACTTCTAACTTATTCCACTTACTATACTCTTAAGACCTCATGTACAACGCAAAGCAATAAATGAATTATATAATGTCAAATTTTTTTGTCAAGCGAAGTTATAATTCAAGGAAGTAACAAACTTTGACTACCTCTGTGGCGCGATGGAAGTGTATTCGACTGCAACTGCGCAAGAGGTCGTGGTTTCGATTCCCACAAGGGACACCACTTTGTGTGATCCACAAATTTTTGTTCCGAGTCAGGGTGTACTTTTTATCCGTGACTTGTATGCTAGTAAAGTCCCCCGCGACACAGGGCTTGTACCCTACAGCGGGAGTCGTATTTTTTTTAGTCGCATTTATCCTCCTTGTTACCACCTTTGAGTGATAAAAACAAACGCTGAAATTAGTTTTCTGTACTTATATAATCCTGTCATAGGTATTTGCATTAATATTTGACATGACACGACGGAGTAGTAAAATACAATCTAAACTAACTGACGAACAAGAAATCTTGCGAACAAGGAAAGTTAAGGGTTAGAAACATGACGAACTAGACAATGACAATTGACAATTTAGACTAACTGACAACAAAGAAACTTGCGAACCAGAAAACCAACTTAATAGGGAAATTGACAACTAAGTAAAACTGGCAAATAAGAAAATTGGCGAATTCAGAAACTGTCTAATGAGTAAACTGGTGAATTAGTGAAATTGACGAGTAAGGAAACCCCGTGTGAGTGTAGGTATTAAAGTGCATATATATGAGCGTGTGTTCTTTTTGGGGATTGATTGGGGACTGTTTGAATATTTGGGGATGTATTTCAAGAATGAAGTGTATGATTAAGAGAAATGTTTACTGTTGCATGTTCTTCAAGATTAACAAAAACAATATTTTTGAAGGACTTTACTTATAATTGTTAATAAATTAACATTATTTACAATCACTCAAACGGTTTAATCTTTTTAGTCCTGGTAATTATTTCTCTGATGATTAAATTTCTGTCATCATACTTAAACTGAAATTTTTGACTTGACATAGGAAGTATTTGTATTGGGGTAATTGAAAAATTTGCATTTAACAAGCAATTTCCATCGCTGACCGTACAAACGAGCCTAACCTGTCGCTGGTGAATCTACTAATTTGATTAATCAATGCTGATTGAAATTTTGAAAGAAGACTATGAATTTAGATTGAAATAATTCACGTTCACGAATAAAAATTGCCTATTGTTAGATTTGTACCGGCAATAATACTACAACACGTACCATAATAAATAGCATATCTAAAGAAAATCGTTTTATATTTTGCATAACTATATCAATAGGCCTATATCAGCCTGTCATTCAATCGCGACAGACCACAGACTAACAGTTTTCTTTTAAAGGTTTTAGACTGACGGCTACTCCAACCCATAGTGTGTGCACTTGCTGCCGGTGAGATCAGCGTCGTCAGATATCAGCAGTCCGCGGCAATCGAACACATACTGGCAATTAGCAGGCCGGCAACCGATCAGCCTGTATGAAGAAGTTTGGCCAGTGCCGGCGCGCGATTTTACGATCTGAATCTGCTGGCTGTCGACTGCTAGTATGTAGCCTCAGAGTCAACCATTGCCGACAGTCAATAATCGCTATAGTGTGTGGATTATGCAGAGCCAGGACGACAGGCCGTCCGATAGGGTAACAAACTGCAAGCAGACTGGTAATGTGATGTTTCAAATTTTCAATACTATACATAGTAGTATTGAAAAAGTAGTAATTATATGGTTAACATAAAAAGCAAGGTGTTAACTCATTTAATTATTCATAAATGCCCAGTCCAAGCCATCAAAAGCCCAATCTTAGAGAGCTGATTTGTTTCAGAGGAGTTTCTTTTGTGATGTAGAACTAAGGATAAAGTAGAATTTCAGGAAAATCAAGCTTTATAGTGATGAACAAACTTAATTCGAGCAAAGCTGCGAGAATAAACTAGCCAGTCATTATAGATTTCTCTTTTCTGAGAAATGATACCGTAATTCCAACACATCAGCTCACTGCGAATAGGCATTTGAATTTCGTGGTTGTTTTCACCAAATTTAAACTGTAAAATATTACCGCCTTCAAAAAATATATTTACAAAGTAACTACAAAGCAAGAAATGGTATTAGTTAAGTAAAATAACAAATATTTTAAACATTTTGAAGTTGGTTGGAATAGTAGTTTTTATTTTATTTAAAATAAAATAATAAATAATATAAAACGTTACTTTAGTTATGAAAACATATGTATTACGGGTCTTAATCGCGTGAATAATTTAAGGTAAAATACCTTGTTTATTGCCCAACGTTTTAACCGTATTGCAACGGCCGTGTTCACAGGTAGACTAGTTGAGCTCAGCGTCGCCACAAGGTATTTTACCTTATATTATTCACGCGATTAAGACCCGTAATATATATATTTTCATTATGTGTACAAATCGTGAAAGTTTAAGAACAGTTACTTTAGTTTTCTGATACTGATCAAGCGCATGAAATTCTTGCAGTTGATTTTTTAACACTTTGTATAAACTACATTACTGTAAAGTTTCATCAAAAACCGTTCAGTATTGAAGTCATTTTTATAGGCATTTCTTGCCAATTATTTTACAAATACAATAATTGCATTTTTGAAAGATAGAAAAATTTGAAGTCCAGACCCAGGAATTGAATCTGAGACTTCTATCGATCTTAATCGAACCACCTATCTAAACTATGTTACTAGACCTCAATTTTTTCTATGCTTTGATGCTCGCGAGTTGGGCTCTCGCATGCGTCATCTAACAAAAGTCACGGTAGTTAAAGAACTACCACGACTTTTGTTATTGCTTCGTTACAGAGAGCATTTTAACAAATTATGATGTCGCAGGCCGAATATTGAAGTAATTTTTATAAGCATTTCTTGCCAATTTACAAATATAATAATTGCATTATTGAAAGATCGAACCAGCTGCTGCAATGCAATTATTATAACCGTTCAATAGTTTTAGTGTGTAAGAACAACAAACATCCAAACATTCATCCTCTCAAACTTTCTAATATTGACAATCTATTTATAGAATTAATCGAAAGCCAGAGAACACTAATTCCACCAACAAACTTAAGACATTTATTACATCCCAAGTAATAACAATGTATCCCACGATGCACAAACGCGGAGTGTCTCAATAAAGTGACGTCTGTATAATTAGCTCTATCAAAAGCAACGAATGGCGTTTCATTAACGGCTTAAAATGCTTTAGGTGCTTGTGGTGCAAGGAGTAAACTTAGGACTTTGAATTCTCTTTTATAAACTTGGCACTATTAACAGGCCATATTATTTTAAGAATAGATAAGAAGGGAGAACATATTTTACCATTTTTTCGAATAAATTCAATAAATTACAGCTTTCTATTGGGTACTAAGGGTCTCTGAGCCAACCTGGGGATAGATGGACGGACGGAGGGATGGATAAAGAAAGCAAAACTATAAAGGTTCTTTGTTTACCCCATCTCTACCCGTGGGTGTCGTCAAGGCGACTAAGGGATTTCACTCCGGAGGACGGGCTGCAGCGTCCTCTGCGTATTTAAAGCCTTACTGCGATCGCCAACCCGCTCGCCAAGCGTGGCGATTATGGCAATTACCCCCAGGATCTACATACTAGTAGGTTCTACTGGGGAGACCCGTGCCCAGCAGTGGGCTATCATATGGGTTGATATGTATGTATGTATGTATGTTTACTACGGAACCCTAAAAAGATTATCGAGTGGCGACCACAACTTGAAAGACACAGTGTGGTTCGACCGCCAACCAAACGAATGAGAAAATTGAAACAGTTGGGCTCCCCTGTTTCCACCCCTGAGGATCCTGAAATATTCAACAAAAAAATGGTTGTCTGAAAAGTCAGTTTACGGACGATAATTTTACGTGATAACGTCATAAGAAAACATTGTAATAAACAAAAATGCCTGTGACAGCTTTAGTTCTAATTGAAGTTGTGATAGGCTGATAGCTTTAGTTCCAATTGTATCGCATGTCGCTGCCATCGCCATTCAAGTTGCTTAGCCACAAGTCAAGTACGTGACATTTTTTCGTGCGTGCGCCCGGTCATCAAGTCATCAATTTATAAGACGTTATCACGTCAAAAAACATAATACCTGTAGCATGAACTTTGTCGTATGTAACTTTATGAACATTTGAGAGTAAATTAAAAACATTGTTAATTGAAAAAAATTCTAAATGAGAAATTTTAAAATTATTGAATAATGAGTATAAAATTTATAATTATATTTAGTTTTTATATTTATTGATTCATATTATTACATTAATTGTTGCAGATTTTATTACCTAAGTATTCTATTTAATTATAATGTATTTTAATATTATATCGTCATCTGAATTTTGTACAACGATATCGGTAAAACATGTTGATTCAATAATAATGTAACACCTCTGTATCTACCTAACACGTGTTATTGCAAATAAATTAATTTTATATTTTGTATTAGTATTTTGAAGTACCTACATTTAACATTGGAACCAATACTTATGTCACACAAGTCTTAAATTTGTAAAGGTTAAACATAGAAACACAAGTTACACAAATCACCCGATTTATTAGCAAACGGATTAAAAAAAATATGTTACTTCTCAAATAAAAAGTCATTCAAATATCCAAAAGCAATCATTTATGTACGACCCTTTATTATAATAAATTCTATCCAATATTCTTTTTATTTATTTCAAAAGTTGCTCTACGTGAAAAATTTACGCATCAGTTTTGAACCCGTCAAACTTTTTATAATCCCCTGAAGAATTTGAAACATTTATGAATGCTTTATGAAAAAAATGAAACTTGTAAATTATTCGTAGATAAAATTGTTTCTTTAAAAGACTTGTGAAGTAAAAAAAAAGTAAATGAATTTAAATTTCAATATCAATTTAGTAATACAGAAAAATATTCACTTTTTATGTTATTTTTGCCACCGAATAACGCTAAATAATTTTAATTATTTCAATAATGAATATACATTGGCAAAAATAACTTGTTATAAAATCAATTTGTTACTATTAAAAATTAAAAAAAGCGTCAAAATTATTCCTTATCAAAAAAATATCGTATTAAAGCATTTGACCGCCAAAGCAATACAGTTTATATTATTGTTCCGAATCTAGATGTAAAAAGCTCCAGCAATCATCCACGGACTCGGAATCTCGGCACGCCTTTATAACAAAATAGTCCGCAATGATCTGGACACTGGAAAATACATACCTACAATAAATGCATTAGCGCCAACGTTGGGACGAGCGTTATTCTAGATCCACACGTTTGACGAGTGACGTTGAGACCGACGTTGGGGCCAATGTACGGAGCCGGCATTAAGGTTCTTCGTCTTTTGTTTGATATGATGGCATTGTATGATTTCTGCCAGTATTAAGTATAACATTGTACACTTTAATTGCAAAGAAGACTCGATCGTACACGTTTTTCATGTATTTCCCTAGGTTATATGCGAATCTGTGAAAAAGAGTTTAGTTTATCACCATTGATCCTATGAAGTAAGGTCATAATGTTAACATCACTATTTCACGACAGAATAACTGACACTGTGGTGACCCAACCAAGACGGCCTATGGCAAACACTGCAGCAGTGGGTGTTAAAAAGCAGGACCACTTTCATAGATATTGTCATTGCAAGTTAGGATGACGCAAACTTTTTATTTAAATTGTATTAAAGTTTATGCTTTAAGCCATACATTTGCGCGCTTGAAGCGGGTGATGAATACTTCATTACCACGGAAATAGGGCGAAGGTTGCCTTTTGAAACGCTTTGTAACCTTTTTATTTGCTTTATAAAAACATACGGATAACCCACAGTCGATATTTTGACGTATAAATTCGCTGAATCTTGTATAGAGTATAATTTATAAATCTTGGAATTCTTTTATTCATTTTTATCCATGGGTAATTTGATGAAGAAAATACTGGTTCTTACAGTAAAAGGATTTTTTTATTTGAGATATTGTTATACTTTTAAGTATGTAGTAAATAGTTAAAGTAAGCTGAACCAATTAACCAGAAATAAATTAACAAAAACCGGACAAGAGCATGTCGGACTATGCTCAGTAGTAGTAGGGTAGTAGGTTCCGCAGCCTTGAATAATTGCATCAGCAATTATTCAAGGCTGCGGATGCATGCGGCAGCAGCGTATGTTCATGGCACTTACGCTCTTTTTTTGAGAATTGCAGTTTTTCGGCAATAACTCAATGACGATTTATCCGATCATGCCTGAAATATTTTTATTTTAAAGTATTTATTAAGCACTACCTTTGTTATATTTTTTAATATTTTTTGGTCACACGGTTCAAAAGTTAAGGGGTAGGGACACAATTTATGCAACTTTCGAAGCGACTATATCTAAAAATTTTTACTCATCAAATCAACCCTAATTTTTTTTTTAAATACCTGTCGAATGATGTGCCACAAGTTGATGTTTGATGAAAAATATTTATTTTCTATCATTTAGCTAAAAATATTTCAATTTATTATTTAGCTATCAAACTAAGTAGCGGCTACTATAAGACACCTTTTCACCAAATTTCGTCAATATTCATTGAGTAGTCTTTGAGTAAAATGCCTGTGACATATGAACGGACGGCCATGACGAAACTATAAGGGTTCCGTTTTTGCCATTTTGACTATGGAACCCTAAAACACCAATGTTATTTTTTACCGACGTTGTTTAGATTTGACTTTATTTGAAACTAGCCCGCGACGGCTCAACCCGCGTGTTGTTAGTTATCGTGCTAAAAATCCTATGTCGTTTTCGTGGACTTAACCTCCATACCAAACTTCATCTAAATCGGTTCAGCTCTTTAAGTGTAAGAATATAACTGACAGACAGACCTACTTACTGGTACAGCTCCTTTCACATTTATAAATAACAAGATTTGAATAAAAAAAATATGTAGCCAAAAAAAAAAAGTCTTAAAATCGGATCCATAGTTTTTGAGAAAGTCACGGTAATACTTACTTTTACATACCTACGTATAATTCCAATAGATAACCACTTTTTTTGATGCCGGTAAAATAGTCAACAAAAGTTTTATACGATAAATTCAATTTAGCGTTGCTTGCTCCAATTTTTTGCGCGGTTCACGTTTTCACCACCGGATATAGAGGGTGTACAGAAACGTGTGAAAAAATCCACTTGGAAAAAAGCCTTTTTCAGCCCTACTGCGTTAATAATTTGATACCTTCTGACGACTGACCTTAAAAAATAAAGTTTTATTGAAAGTCGATTGGAATTATACAGGTCATATTATTAATGTGGGTTTAAGACAAGCAATGCGACAGAGCCTTGTTGTGACAAAACTCTGTATCATCATACTAGCTGTCCCGCGCAACTTCGTATGAGTAAATTTTCCCCGTTTTTGCAACATTTCTCATTGCTGCTCCGCTCCTATTGGTTGTAGCGTGATTTTATATAGCCTATAGCCTTCCTCGATAAATGTGCTATCTAACCGTGAAAGAACTTTTCAATTCGGATCAGTAGTTCCTAAGATAACCGCGTTTAAACAAACAAACAAACAAACTCTACAGCTTTATAATATTAGTCATAATTAGTCATAATATATGATCAAACGTTTGTCCTGAGTCTGTTTCTTTATATTACGAAATTAATTGACGAGCAGGGGCTTAGACAAATGCCACACGCTTCTTTTTTGGCACACGCTTCTGTTGTTTTTGGTCCACCAATTCAGCAGCAGTCACGTGACGTATTATCAACTTTATGTCAAATGCATACATTTGTTAGCGTTAGTGTGTGCGGAAAAAGAAGCGTGTGGCATTTGTCTACGCCCCCGGGTCATGCACCTAATGGTCGCCTCAAGACATTAATTCATAAATCTCATTGCCATTATTACTGATAATAACACTGTTATGGTACTGACCTAGACGGCATATACCTTAGACCTAGCTACCATTATTTGCAAACCAATATTTTTCTTTAAGCAATTATAATATTTTTCTTGGTTTGTTGACCAAATCATAAATATTAGTTGGTTAGACGATATTGCAGTGCATACGTAGTCTCAAATTATTGGGTCATCATAAATATCATAAGTTCTAAGTATATATAATATAATATAATATAATATAATATAATATAATATAATATAATATAATATAATATAATATAATATAATATAATATAATATAATATAATATAATATAATATAATATAATATAATATAATATAATATAATAGAATATAATATAATATAATATAATATAATATAATATAATATAATATAATATAATATAATATATATATATATATTTTGTTAACCCCTCCAGCTAAGCTCAAAGGCTTTTGTTAGGTTAGGTTAGGAGTGGGTTCACGTCGGTAGTATAATGGGTAGGATTCGAACCCAGGACCTCACGATTATAGGCTACGGCCGCTTACAAATTATTATTTTTTCCGTTTCATACAGTTCAGAGTTTACAGTTTACCATCTTGCTATATTTGTTAATGATCTTTTTTTCATTTTTAGGTGACAAACATTTATATTAATACTTGTAGTAAACGTATGTATGTCAAGTACCATTTGGCGCCAGCCAATTGGGCGAAATGCGTTCTTCAGTAATGGGAAGGGACGTTAAGCTCGTAAACGCTACATTGTTTTCTTTTATTTACGAGTTAAACAAACAAACAGGAAATACCAGGAATGGTCTTAAAGTAAAACTTGGAAGAAGTAACAATAACATTTCTAAATTGAATACTTTCTAGAGATGAATAAAGGCATTTTATCTCCACCACTGAATTAAAAATGTTACTATTATGAATAGTGCCGCAGTTTTTTGACTGAGACTGACAACTCATTCTGTTTCATGCTGTCCCTGTCTCTTTCTAATGAATAAAAGAGTGACAGAAATAATTTTGAAGGCGTCTTATAAGTAAGCATCGTTTTAGTATTGTCTATCGCATACAAGAGGCACACAAAAAAATACAGTGGAGGCGTGCAAGCGGCACGCGCGCAGCACGTGAGCTGCGCATTCGCCAGATTTCTACGCACGATAACTATATAAGTTATGGTTCCGAAGACCGATTTTCTTGTAATATAATTAGTTTAATTGGAAGCGTTCAAAACTATAATATTTTTAGTTTATTAAGCTGATTTTACATAACTTTTTCTCTTTTGTGTGGAAACATTTTTGTTAATACGCACAAAAAATGTTGGTATTATCCAAAAACACCATTATATCTATCAACTTGCCCAACTAGCTAGAATTAACAATTTAAATACTATTATTGCGTTAATGGAACAATAAAAGTTCTTTGAAACACTTCTTTCTTAAAACCGCAACATAAATCGCGGGCATTCCTCACTGACACATAAAAACATTCACTCAACAGCACAATCCAATTCAAATGGCACAGCGAGCAAACCTTATAAAAAAAGAAATTTAACTTGAAATTAGCAACGACCCAAAAAAAGAACATAATAGTGCCACCAGCAACCAGACCATTTCCCGCTTTTCTCAGTGAATTCCGCATAACATTTTGTTTCACAATATGAGCCACCGAGAAACGTTTAGTTTTAAATATAAACCCTCTACCACACGTGCTGTGAATGTATACTGCAGAATCTGCATTATTTTTTGATTATTATGAATACGTAGATGATAAAATTGGAACGCGTGTTGTATGAAACAATGTGTTTGCAGATTTTGTCGCTTCTAGTGATTGGGGTTAATAACATTCTGTTTTGGAATATATTTTGAATATACAGTAGCTTCAACACCAGATAGAACTTAATTATACTAAAGTTATGATGATGTTAGGTATAAACTTATCTTACGGCGTTTCACGTGGGTGGGTACAGTTTCTCGTTTAAACACGACAAAGGTTAAAGTTTGCTTTTACAAAAACATGACTTAACATAACCTTTTTCAGAAAGTTTAATTAGTTTTGTTGTTTGCTTAATTCTAAGTACTAACATCTCATTAGAATGCTGGTATGATGCACAAAAAGGTTTTCACCTAAGAAATATAAATTCACATTTGTTTGCTGAATCTTTTACTTTTAACTTAGCCGTCACATTTTAAAGTTTTTATTGTGGTTTATTATATTTCATTATTTATGTCTCCAGACCCAAAAGCTTCTTCGTGCTTAGCGTTTTTATTATCTTGGGCTATCTGCACGTCTGAGTTATCATTTTCTTGTAAGAGCAACCGCTGCAGCGTTATGCGAAAGCTGAATTGTTTTCTACAGAATTCAACGTGTAAAGTGGAGAATGTTGGTGTTGCACGCGACGCCATTCGACGTTGGCATCGCGTTTTCATTTTGTACAGATGATAAAATAGTCTTTAAGAGAAGTCGAGGTTTCAGGATGTTTTGAAAATGTTGTTGAATGTTTTATGAAGAATAAGATTTGCAGTAACAATGGAATCTAATACACAGATTGTGGGTCCGAATTTTGCGTACGACAATTATTAATTAGACCCAATTGAACTCTAAAATGCTTGGTCTTCTTCTATTCCACTCTAAAAATATAATGAAGTACAAAGGCGAAATTATATAATTATTAACGTATTTAAGGAGATTAATCTGTACATACTTTGAAACAAGTAGATGTAATCTCTTTAATCAAACATGTTAATATAATATGTAGTAGAGACGATATTAAATAAATTATTTTTGTTGGCGTTAAAGATCTGAATTTGACAAGGGTCGGTTGATGTTGCAATTTTAATATATTATCTATCATTCAGTGTTTAGTCATATTTATGAATAAAAAAATATAAGAAAAAAAGATTTAAGTACAACTTTTCGTTTCAGAATAAATCTATAAGAATGCGAAATCGCAGAGGTCACGACAAGGTATAATGTTTGAATAGAATTGAGTGAAATCGATACGGAATTCTAACACAGTCACGCTTTTGTATTGTGTACAACTAGTCCTGCAAGCACATACTGTATTTCGATAATCAGATCAATAGCCTGTATAGCGTAGTCCGAAATGCGCTTAACATCATTTTCTATAAATTTCGAAGGCTTTGTCATCAGTGATGATAAAGCTAGGCAAAAACGAAGACCTTACGATATACGCGTACTTGGTGCAAAAATACTTTACATTTTAATTATTTTGAACGATAATGAAAAAATCAAATCACTTTCAATACCACATAAAATTAATTGAAACCCTGGATAGTAGGACGGCTAAATACGGAATCAAAAAAGGCGAATCCACGGAGACACAGTGAGCGCGCAGGCAAAGGGTTCCTTTATAATTGCACCCGTAGGCAGAAAGGCCTTTGAGGGCGAGACGGATTTAAGTGCTTCACTGTATCTCTGTTAGTTATTGGGCATTTTGTACTGCAAAGGGATTTTTGAACAGTTTGTTGTATTTGCAAAGTATATATTTACTTAGTCGAAATTCCTAACTGAACCTTACCTTCAATATAGCCTTTGGCTTTACTTATAGTTGAAATGGCTCTTGTTAATTATAATTATTAGATAACAATTGTAATTAAACGCTTGACTAAATGGATAGGTATCTATTTCGTTTAAAATTACGACTTGAAATCCATGCATATTTTGCAATAAGAATGATATTTGAATCAAATGAATGTCGATTATCGCGATAAACTAAAAATTTGACTGCCTCTGTGGCAAGGTCCCACTGGCATACCCGACTGGTATGCAAAGAGATCGTGGGCTCGATTCCCACACGGGACACCACTTTGTGTGATCCACAAATTGTTGTTCCGAGTCTGGGTGTACTTTATGTCCGTGACATGTATGTTTGTAAAGTCCCCCGCGATACAGGACTTGCAGCATACCGCTTGAGTCGTCTTTAAAAAAAAACTATTCTATGTTCTTTCTCGGGACTTAAACATTACCACAATAGCCCAATTAATAATAGTGAAAAGAAGAACAGACAAAGTTACTTTCACATTTATAATAATGGTTTTGGCTAATAAATCTTTATGTATTTTCAAAATGCAATTAACGATGTTATTTTTATTTATTATTTTTATTCATTACTAAGTTGTTGTTTTCATTCTGTAACCTTAAAGCAATAGCCTCGTTTAACTTAACCTCGTTTAGTTTAACCTTTGATTCGATTTCACTGAAACGCAAAGATCAGTTCCACAAAATTCTCAACCAATTACTCTAGCAACCATTCTTCATGTACGACCCCCATCAATATTATTTACTATTCACATCAAAGATCTACCGACACGGAAGCCCGATATAGTATTTTATTAAAGCTATCGTTTTACCAATTATTTCGAAAGCCTCACTTTATCTCGGACTATCCTTTTACTAAATTATTCTGAGCGATCGTAAGAAATGAAGACCAAGAACGATATTTCTGAATTTCTTAGCAGAACTTCGCCAAATTTAATAATATTCAATACAGTTGCGTTTACCCTATTAGTGTAGAAGCTTCGGGGTATATATAAATTGACGAATCTTTTAATTAAAATGAATTAAACTAGACGAATTAATCTAGAAACTTCGAATTTGTTTTTTGAACACGCTTTTATTAGGGTCATATGTATATTAGTGTGTAACCGAATCTTTGAATGTGTTTTCATCCACATCAGAACGCCGGATTTAATTGAAACTTCGTACACTTTTTAAGCACCGATGACAATAGAATCCGATAAAAACAAAATTTTAAAAGATCATCCCATAAGGGGTAAAAAAGTCGTTGTAAGTTTATATGAAACTTCGCCAGTTTTTAAGTAAGATGTGCGGAATTTCGTATTTGGTTTATTGGTTTAAAATTAAGAAAAAAAGTTTAGTTTTTTTTTTAAATCAACCCCAAAGGGGGTAAAAATTGGTTCCAATATATATTAAACTACGCCAGTTTTGAAGTTAGATGTGTAAAATTTCGTCTTTGACTTATTGGTTTAAAATGAAAAAAGACAAGTTTCGGCTTTTTTGAAAAATCAACCCCCAAGGGAGAAAAATTGGGGTTGCAAAGTTGTAAAGTATAAAAGTTGTATAAAACATTGCAACCCCAATTTTACTAAGTTAGTTTTAAAGTTAGATCTGTGAAATTTCCCATTTGGCTTTTTGGTTTAAAATAGAAAAACACGTTTTTATAGAAAATCCAACAAAAAAAAGAAAAATATAACACTTGAAAAAAAATGATAGATAACAAGTAAAAAAAAATCTTCTATAAGTTTAAAAAAACCCACGCTTGTATACAATAAACTGTTTTTTTTCTTACTAATAATTTTTTTAAACTTATAAGTAGTACAAATAGAGTTTTTAATATATTAATTGTTTGTAATATTTTATTTAAAAAAAGTACAAAAAAAAATTTTTCTAGTTTTTTGATATAATATTTTATTAAATTATAAATGTAGTGTGATTACCTGGATACCTATTAATACTTTACTGTTAGCGATTTTTTTTAGATTTCTTACTTGTCCCCCCAAAAAGACTCCCATGTTTAAAACTTAGTATCTTTATACATTTTCCAGTAATCGAATATAAGACTCAGTAGCTTTAGAGTCAAGGCGGGGGGGGGGGAATGGTCAATTTCATGGTTTTTCCTAAAAAACTTAGAAAAAAAACTTTTTCTAGTCTATTGAAATAATATTTTAATAAATTATAAATGTACACGTACTATGATTACCTGGATACATATTAATACTTTATCATGATTTGGCCGAAAAACAGAATTTATTCATAGTCCAGATCCTACAAAATTTTATAAATGTGTACCCTTAGGAAGTACATTACAATTTCTCCTTCAACCTCCTAGAAGTAGGGTCGTCTGAAAATTTAGGCAAAAGTCAGAACTTTGGCAATCAAGCGAGACGTCTTATCACAATATAGTAGGCCCGCACGTCTTTATAAAATGGAGCTTCAAGATAACGTAAAATAATAGCTAAGATTTTTAGGTTCTTGGAACTTAAAAATATTAGCTATTATTTAACCTTATCTTGTCATCATATACTTCAAATGAATTTAGCTTTTATATCTTACACTTTAAACTAATTTAGACAGTAAGTCCTTGAAACAAAGTACAAACTTCATTGATGATCGCATATGGGGCTCATTCACTAAATGGGTTAATTAGCCCACAATGTATGATCAATTACAACGTAAGACGGGATGTGATTATTAACAAATTAAAGTGATTATTGTGTAATGAAAACACAAAGATTGAGTGATGTTGAAAAGCATTTTCCGAAGGCTTTTAAATAATTTTGATGAAGCGACCTTGACTTGCAAATAAATTCGAACACGTGCTTAAATTTATTTCGAAATAGAGGGGTTCTTGAAGATGTAAATTAGAAATTAGATTATTAGGAGTCAGTGGATTACTTTGACAGACGCTTATTTCAGGGAAGTGGTTTGAAATAGGGTCTTTGTTCTTTGAGTTAGTAATCTGATAAACTAAAAGTACAGGGTTTGTGTATTTGCTTAGAGACAGGAATTCACAGGAACCGTGATGCAAAAGCACCCAAATCAAGTTACTGAAATTTCTATCTTCGTTATTGATCTTGTCTGTACATGAAAGATATTTAAGTAAAGCTGGTATAAGGAGTCTTTATAACAGTAATAGAAGCTAAAATATTTCTTTTTTTTTTACTATTTTTCTGTGTATATTATAGGTATAATCCAATAACGTTTTATATTTTAAAGAAGCGTTTTACGGCACTGTGTTTTGACAAGAAAAATGCAAGGTAACTGACGTAAATACACTTTCTTCGAAAGCGACGTTCTGATTGTCTTTTAAGTGGGAGTGAAAGAGAGAACTTAATCACTGCCTTCTACGCGCGCCTGTTTTACGTTACATAATATTAGCCTATGACGCGTCTATGTGTTCAACGTCATTGGTATAATCTGGGTAATAAAAATGATTGAACTAGTTCTATTAAGATTTAGAACAGGGAGATAGATATTATTCTGGTAAAGCACATAGAATAGTTATAACCCGACTGCGCAAAAATAAGAGTTATATTTTGAGTGTGTATGTTATTTTTAAGCTATTGCATAGCTTTTATCGCGGGCTTTGAGCGCGGCGACTGAGTCAAGAAATTCCGTAACGAAAATTAAACCTAGCACTCCTCCCTCCGCCTACCATGTAGCTCGGCCGAGCGTTCGCTTAACGTATATGTATATGGTACGACTGTACGAATCTCGCACGGATCGAAACGAGCTCCTCCAAAATCTAATAAAATAAAAACTGCATAAATAACAAATAAATAAATCATTATAATTGCATAAGTTGATAAAAAATGCTATGCTATATTACCGCGCCAGTCCCCGAGTGCTATTCATTTTTTTTTAGTATACCTATATATCTTTGGCACGCTCGAGAGCCATTTTTATTTACTTTGTTTTTAGCTTGAGAAGTATCGTTAAATTGGTGGCGGTATTTCGGCGCCAAAAAATCACAGTTATTAATTTTAAGCAACTAGTTTTTTGTTGTTTTATTGTAATTTAACTTGATATTGCAATAACTAATTTCCTCGTGGGTGGACCTGTAGACGAAAACTAGTATTATTACTTCTGAAATTACTTCTGAAATTGCCGTTTGGCTACAAATTAGAGGAGCCAGCAGCGATTCTTTGTTCTATATTAAGTCCATTAGATATAGAGTGCCGATTTAATCAGTCGAATCCTAGCAGGGGATGATTAGACGATGATATTTAACCAATTTTTTAGGGGTCCGTATCTTAAAAGGATAAAACAAAACCTTTATAGGATCACTCGTGTTTCTGTCTGTCTATCTGTCACAGCCAATTTGCACGGAATGTACTGGACCGATTAAGTTCAAATTTGATACACATATATGTTTTTGTGACTCAAACACGGACGAATGATTTAAATAGAAGAATTTTGGACTTAAGAGCCATTTTTAGGGGGCTAACCAGGAGATAACTTGACTGCCTCTGTGGCGCGGTGGGAGTATGTCCGTATGCAACGCAAGAGGTCGATTCCCACACGGGACACCACTTTGTGTGAACCACAAATTGTTGTTCCCAGTCTGGTGTACGTCGCCCGCTAAATAAGGCTTGTACGCTAATGCGGGAGGCTACTTAAAAAAAAAGTAAAATAGTAAACTGTGTCGTGTGATATATTAAATGAAAGGACTTGTTGTAAGGACATCAAATGTATGTTCTTTTATATCTATATTATGGTTAGTTTTAAACTTATTTAGGAAAAACCATGAAATTGATCATTTCCTCCGCCTTAACTCTGAAGCTACTGAGTCTTATATTCGATTACTGGAAAATTTATAAAAATACTAAGTTTTAAACATGGAAGTCTTCTTTTATAGAATTTTATAAGCTACGGGTCTTAATCGCGTAAATATTTTATTTTAAGGCTAAATACCTTTGTTTATTGCCAGACGTTTCGACCGTATTGCAACGGCCGTGGTCACGGGTAGACGGCCGTAAGTCTACCAGTGACCATGGCCGTTGCAATACGGTAGAAACGTCTAAAATATTTACGCGATTAAAGATAAAGATAAAGATATATTTATTGCATAACTGTGTACTTATGTACACATGGTGTCATTATAATTATTTAAGTAACAACAGTCTACACATATCGGGTATGCAATAGACACGGTTAGTTGACAATGTTTATACAAAAAATAACAAGACATAGAAATATTAGAAAAAAAAAGAACAAAAGATCAAATGGGTTTATCTGAAATTAGGTATACATTTTTTTTTTAAGTGAGCTTTATAGAGATTACCGTTTAGTTCTTTAGGAAAAACAAACACAATTCTAATATGTAAATACCGGTGAGAGTAAGTGTACTTCCTTTTTTGAATATATTAATTAAGACCCGTAGCTTATAAAATTCTATAATGTGTACAAATCGCGAAAGTTTACGAACATATATGGGGATATATATAGATATATATAGATATATATATATATATTAGTAAAATAATTAGTTTAAAAGTTTTCTAGAAAAATTATGAAAATAGACTACATAATCTAATATTTTGAAAAAAAAAATACAAAAGGTATTTCTTAACCTACAGATTACAGGAAAACCTATAATAAGTCTAACTTTTAAATGTGAGGGCAATTTTAGGGGCCAAATAATCACTTAAAAAACTGTTAAGAAAACGGTATAGGATAACATGAAACAAATCTGTATTTGTTCTCGTTCTATTTATTTTAAAGTTCATAAAAATCGACCACCTACCTCTTCGAAATTACTGAGCCTACAATTTCGAAAAAAGAGTCTATAGTGTAAAAATAAAGTGCTAATCTGACTGCTAAGCTATAATAAAAATAATAATATCTTGGGTCAACTCACACAACGCTATCTGATCCCAAACTAAGCAGAGCTTGTACTATGGAAACCAGATAACTGATAAACATACTTATATATTTCTAAATACATAATAATAGTTTAATAATAGTTTATTTACTTTCATAGTTTACATAACATACATAGACAGTTTTAGAAGTGTCCCTTTAAGCAGTAAATGCCTGTGTTAGGACACTTCCCTCTTCTATAACATAGAGTATATAGCAATTACAAGTTTGCGAAACTAGTACTATTATTTATTTTTATACAAACTAAATATAAACACGTGAAGTGGGTGTATGATTGTTTATGTGTAAGTATGAATATGTGAGTATGCGTGTGTATATGTGTATGCGTGTGAATGAGTGTATGCGTATGTATGTGTGTGCGCGTGTGTATGTGCGTGTATATGAGTGTGTGTATATGTACGATAGAATGTCTCATGATATGTGCTGTAGTAGTGCCTCCGTATCATCGTATGTAAGGGATTTAATAAACTCAGTTATGTGATTTTTGCATTCATGATAGTGTTTGTCATGTACATAGATATTTTTGTTTATTTTATTGTACATTCGAGATGAGCTTTTATTATATTGTCTACAAGCGAAAATCGTTTTTGTATGTGGAATCTGAGCTATAAGGTCTTTCCTCCTTCTAGCTAAGATTTCCGGATTATATGGCAGTTCTTTATGTTTCCTTAATACAGTTTGTAGTACGTAAAGTTTTCTGACTGTAAGTAGATCACTTACCTGATATAAAATATGTGTGGGGAATCTACGTTTTTTTAAAATGCATAACTTTTATCAGAGATTGCTGCGCTCGTTCTAAGTGTATAAATTGGGTTTTTGCAGCTCCACCCTAAACTGGTATACAATACACTAGGACAGATTGCACCAAAGCTATATATAGTTCCTTAAGAATATTTCTGGTTGGTTTTATTTTTAATGTACTATCCTTGTTATTTGAGACAATATGTCTCAGAGTTTTAAAAATCCAGCTTAACTTTCTAACTCTATTTGAAACTTGCTCCAGTTGGGGATACCAAGTTAAGTTCTGGTCAATGATGACTCCCAGGTATTTAGTGCGTGTAACCTTATTAATAGTGGGGCACAGACAGTTTCCATCATCTGTGTCGCCACATAGATGAACCTTGATGGTGAAGTCTTGATTTGGTTGTGTGCGTCTGTTAATACTAAAACATATATAATTAGTTTTTGAGGTGTTTAGCGTTAATAGATTGCTGTTTAGCCATGTAGCAATTCGAGACATGCCAGATGAGGATGCTTTCTTAACATCACTCCATGAATCACCCGTAAAGACAACGGCTGTATCATCCGCATAAGAAAATACTTGCGCGTTATTAATTTTCATATTGCTTAGATCATTGATATATGCCAAGAAAAGCGTGGGGCCCAGGACACTACCCTGGGGAATGCCGTACAACACTTCCACATCATCACTAATATACTGGTCCAATCTAACACTCTGCTTTCTATCAGATAGGTAATCTTTAATAAGTTTGAGAGGAGCTCCCCTTATTCCCATTTTTTCAAGTTTGCTCACAAGTATTGGGACAGAGACGGTGTCAAATGCTTTTTTGAGATCAAGAAAGATAGTGACACATTTTTTCCCACTATCAAGTTTATCTGCAATCAGTGAACTTAAGGCGATTACTGCATCTTCAGTGGATATGTGTTGCCTAAAGCCAAATTGTGATGGAGATAGTAATTTATATTCATTTAAATATTTAAGAAGCCTAGTATTAATATTTTTTTCTAATATTTTGGATAAGGCTGTGAGGACTGATATTGGTCTGTAATTATTTACATCGTCTCTGTCCCCACCCTTGAAAATACATACATATTATAGATAAATAACACCCAGACACAGAATAAACCAACGTTCTCATCACACAAAGTTTTATCCTGGGTGGGGATCGAACTCTTGCGTAGCAGTCGGATACACTCCCACCGCGCCACAGAGGCAGTCAAGTCAGTCAAGCTAAATGTTATGGATTCGATTCCCATCTAGGATATGTATATGCTAGATGGGAATCGAATCCAAGAATCTAAGGGTTGTTATGTGTCCTGTTTGGATTAAAGGGTTATTATATCTAATTTTATCAATATCGGAATTCCCCTTGTATTTAATTTATTATTTTTTTATTTATTTAATAATCAATGAAAGAGTTATCAATTAAAAAAATCGTGACTTAAAAAATCTTTTCCAGAATAGTACAATAACCTAATTAAATTACCTATAACACTTATGCCACATGTCGTTCGCTACTAAAATTTGACAACAAGAAAACGCTATAACTATGTAATAATAATGTCACCGGAACTACGCTAGGTGCAACACTGATAGCACACACTATCCGCTGCTAAAATTTGACCACATCTTTCTGTTACACATTCTATAAATATGTTTACGAATATCAATTGTCTGATTTTTTTAAGCTACAGGTCTTAATTGCGTAAATATTTTATTTTAAGGCTAAATACCTTTGTTTATTGCCCGACGTTTCGACCGTATTGCAACTGCCATGGTCACTGGTAGACTTACGGCCGTTGCAATACGGTCAAAATGTCGGACAATAAACAAAGGTATTTAAAATAAAATATTTACGCGATTATGACCCGTAGCATAAAAAAATCTATAATGTGTACAAATAGCAAAAGTTTACGAACATATAATATAAGTTGTCTGGTTGCCATAGAACAGACTCTCGTCAGCTTAGAATCAGAGGTCTGGTGTGAGTTATCTGATCTAAGCTTCAATATTATTTCGTTACAGATATCTCGTTAAAAACAAAAATGTGAAAATTCCAAGGATTCGCTAATAACAGAAATGAGTTTTATCTAGAAATCATGTTCTTCTAAAATTTTTAAAATCACACATAGATCATATCATAATGACGTCTTTCAATTTTTATAAATAACTAGCCGCCCCGGCGAACTGAGCAGCAATTTTTTTTTTCTTTATTTTCTTGATTTTTTTTACGTAAGTACCTTCTACAAAGAATGAGAAAACAAAAAAAAGAATAATAAAATCGGTAAAGTCGTTCTCTAGTTATCTCGTGACCATGGATAGGGATTCATTTTTCAACCGACTTCAAAAAGGAGGAGGTTCTCAATTCAACCGATTTTTTTTTTAAATTTTTGTTACCCGATTACTCGCAGACGGCTGGACCCATTTGAAAAAATATTTTTGTGTTTCAAAGGTTGGAAACCACGGTCGGTGAGTCGTCCTTTTGCAACTTGGTTTATACAGTGCCGTGTGCCTAGATAGATTCCCGTGATGAACTATTAACATACTTATAAGTTAGTACGGAACCCACAATGGGTGAGCCCCGCTAGCACTTGACCGATATCTGTCTGATTTTGCCCATGCAAGGATTCGACTGACTAAATCAGTCCCTGTATATTTGGTAGACATACATTTTTAATGGCACCTTTTGAGGTTATATGACAAACAGACTAGTCCTATAAATTTTAAATGAACTTTTACTTTTGTCAGTCCTCTTATTTTGGCTTTAGTAAAATATGTAAATGAAATATTACTTTTCATTATTTAAAAAGTTTCTCGGCATAAATTTATGTAGCCTGAGGTTAAAAAGTTATTAATAATATGGCAACTACTTTGCGTTCAGTTTTTTTTTACTTAACTTCGTGTAGGTTGAAATTATGTTGCCTTTGTTTTTATGTAAAACGTAGATGATTCATTACAAATTCTCGTTGAATGAAAGACAACTTTGTTTTATTCACCTTTGCAAAGGAAGAAAAATATACTAGCCTCTAGCGTGTTTAGTTTTGGCTTTGAGGATTTATAATATTACCTACATATTTCTATCAGAACTTTTCGCTCTTGACCATCTTTATTTTGTAAACCCAAATAATGTTATTTTGCAGTTTAAAATGAGAAGAAACTGCCAAGAAAGTCATGGGCTTTGTACTGCTTAAACACACGCGGTTGGAACGTTTGTTTGTATTATCTAATGATTAAAAAAAACTGGAAGAACATAACACTTTTAAAAATTGACCTATTTTACCCGAATGTGCGACGCAAAGGAGTGTAATGTGTTAATCAGTGCACATACACTGATAAACCATTACCCTACTTTGCGTGTCGTTTAGGATCACACGTACATAGTCCGGCCATAAGTTCTGGTAAAAATGAAAATGGCATTTTTTTTTAAATGAAGAATATAATATTACTAAAACTTATATGTAACATATTTATTAAAGTCCCAGCAAAAAGTAAAAATAATATTCTATTCAAAATGGTCACCTTTGGCTTTTAGACACGAATCTATGGATTTACGCACTGTTTCCATGAGAAATGACGCCACTGCTTGCTCCAGAGGTTTTTTAAGAGACTCAATGTCGCGGTGTCGCTTAGAGCAAGCCATGTCCTCTAAAACTGACACACTGACAACTACATAATTTGTAGTCTAAAGGGTTGAGGTCTGGGCTGGATGAGGGCCAGTCTTCAGCTCTATTAAAGTCCGGAACGTTGGTTTCAAGCCAGGCTTGATAGGCAGAGTCCTGCTGAAAAGTCTACGGTACATCTTTGAAAAGTGTATTGCTGAGAGGTTTCACAACACGATCCAAGACTGTCTCTTGATACACTTTGGCTGAAGTTTTCACTCCTTTTTCACAAAAATGTGACATCACTAACATAGGATGATGACTAGGCTGTACCTTTCTGACCGATTGAGCAGCTTCTTTAGAACTGTGAGCGTACACTTTATCATTTTGATTTTTGTAGTGCTCTTCAATAGTATTTTTTTTTCAGATTCCAGACATATAGCTTACGCTAGCTTCAGGTCAGAAGAGATTCGAGATTCAGGTCTTGGACTCTGTCGCGTATTATAAAAATAATACGCGACAGAGTCCTAGCGGGAATGTTCATTTCTCGCGATATCATTTTTGGCTTCCTAATGGGATTTCGACGAATTCTGGTTTTAACAGCATTAACAGCCTTTGTAGTTCTAACAACACGCGGCCGCCCCGATCTTTCATAGTACGGCTGATACCAAGCTTTTGAAGTGTCTGGAATATGACCGACGGCTCCATACCCACTTTGTGCAAGGCGATTACCGCAATCCTATTTTCTTTAACACTCCAATTCATTTTGTAATTTGATAATGAACACGAAAAAATATGAGAAATGGCGCGAAATCGAAAGAACTTTTAAAAATAATAAACACCTTCCAAATTCAAAGTAATTAAAATTTTGAAAAAAGGAAAGTTTTTATGTAACAGTTTTTATGGCCGGACTAGTTACGAGTAGATATATATGTATGTTACTTTGTAGCACTATATAGACCAAATGCGTGGGCCGATTTTGATGTTTCATACGTCAATTGATTTGTATTAATCTTGCGAGTGTCACTAAGGCAACTATCAAAATTCGCCATATAGTGATAGAGAAAAAATGAAAATTAACAAACTATGTCATGTCCCCACGTGACATAGTTTGTTAACTTTCATTTTATCTCTAATACTTTTTTGGCGAAAGCTATTGATGATACATCAAAATAATGTACTACGTACCTAAATCTATATCATTGTGTAGGTATTTTAAAATCTTAAATCATTTTGGACTTAAAATACCGATTTGAAGTTTGTTATAGTTATTAGCTACGTCTTACAACTAAGCACTAAAAGTTTTTAGATATTTATAATTTATTTTTTTGTAAATTATATTTTTGCAGTCATTGGTAAAATAAACATTAAAACGTTTTACAAAAATACAAACAATCTATAACACAACCTCCTCATTTTAACTTCACAAAAACAAAAATAATTAGATTTTTGATCGATGTCAAAATGTTACGCATTTTCCTTCTAGCCTCTTAGCCAAAACCAAAACGTGTGACAAGAAAATACGTCCCAAAAAACTACAAGTACTCTAAATAACTACTCTACCTATTATTGAAATCATAAAAATATTTAAATGTTAAAAAATTTCAAAAGTAGTTTAATTCTTACTTATTTTCAATTATTATAAACCAAATTTGAACAATTAAGTACATTTAAGTTCCTAATAACTTTAGGTTTAATTTAGTCTTGTCAACTTAGTCTTAAATCTACGCTCCGAGATTTTATGCCATCCTATTGGTTAATACTTCTTCGTTTCTCCGCTCCTATAAGCAACATTACCCAATACTCAAGCAAACATTTAATCCATTTCATGATTTGTTTCTGTCACACTTCCAAACACTTTATTAACCCTACTTACAACATCGTAGTTAGTATAAAGAATCCTTTAAATCCTTCTCTGTATTTAGCGAAACGCTTTTCAGCTCATTGACTGCTACCAACATTTTAGTTACAACGGCTTAACCTTTTCCACGGCAATCCAGACAGAAAACTAGACATTGTGCTACTGAAACCTGACTTATGTACAAAATATTATAAATTTGAACCTTATGTCCTCGTAATTAGGCTGTTTGTGAATGAATAAAGAACTTTGCCGGTTGCCATTCACAAGATCTCAGTGCCTTTATGAGTGGAGTGTCCTTTCATCTCACTCCTTTTTACCCCGAGGCTGCAATTATAGTTAGTGTACCTCGGATGGTTACACTTTGGAGTTCCTTCGGCGTTTATTCGAAGGAAGAAAAATTGACACATTGTTAAACTTTGGGGAAAGTTCATTGTATTTCTGTGTACAAAAAATATTGGATGTATTTTCCAGGTCTCGGTTCGGAAGTTGAAAAATTCAATTTCATTTCTTTAGGAACAAGGTGGAGTTGAACTTGTGCTCATTACAACTTTGGTAAAGGTTATTATATAAATTTAATAAGCAGTCGTTATATTTATAGAAATTGTTACATAATAAGGGTTGATATCGATGATTGTGAATTGGTATTTTTAGACAAGATTAGTTAGTTGGTTGAGACTTCAAATTTTTGAGATGACCTCAGACTGATGTATCTCAATGTCTACTCTAGGGGTGATATAAAAAATGGTTGTCTGTAATGTTGGTTTACGGACGATAATTTTACGTGAGAAGAAGAAAACATTGCTGATATATCGCCATTCGTGTTGCTTAGGAACCAGTCAATAACATTAGTTACAATTTTATCGCATGTCGCTGCAATCGCCATTTGCTGTTGATTAGCAACCAATCAATAACGTGACTGTTTAGCAACCAATTAATAACGTGACTGCTTAGCAACCAATCAATAACGTGACTGCGTAGTAACCAATCAATAACGTGACGGCTTAGCAACCAATCAATAACGTGACTGCTTAGTAACCAATCAATAACGTGACTGCTTAGCAACCAATGAATAACGTGTTTGCTTAGTAACCAATCAATAATGTGACTGCTTAGCAACCAATCAAAAACGTGACTGCTTAGTAACCAATCAATAACGTGACTACTTAGTAACCAATCAATAACATGACTGCTTAGGAACCAATTATTAACGTGACTGCTTAGCAACCAATCAATAACGTGACTACTTAGTAACCAATCAATAACGTGACCGCTTAGCAACCAATAAATAACGTGACCGTTGCTTAGCAACCGATCAGTAACGTGACTGCTTAAAAACCAAGCAATAACGTGACACTTTTTCGTGTGTGCACCTGGTCATCGATTTATAAGAAGTTCAGTTTAGTCATGTTGCCTTCGTCAAGAAGGGTAAATGTATTAGGATTTACTTTTAGAATTTTATTGTAATAAAATAATCGTTTCATGGCCGAGTAAGTAGTATGGCTGCTCACGCAAGAATTAATAGAGAATATTTATTTTTCCTTTAAATTTTTAAGACAACTTTGAATTAATTTCTATGCAATCATTTGTATTTGTTTCTAACCTTCCCAAAGGTCACCTGGAAGATTTAAATGTACAATGTTTAAATTATTTGTTCATATATTGTTAGCGTACAAGAAAGAATATATTATTAGTAGTAACTACAATATATTAGTAAAACAAAGTAGAAATACAATTAAAACTAAAGATAGCATTCTTTATAAAATATTAAACAAAACAAAGACAATAATCCAGAAATAAATAATATTCCAGAGATAACAATCTCCTTGGAAAAGAAATCAAAAGCATAACAAGCAGATAATGTGTATCTGACGGTTATATAAAATATTCATATACAACAGCTCTCTCTGTTCTCTGGAAAATTTTCACGTGTAAGTAAATAGATACCTATACGCTTGGCAGAGGTGAAACGGATTTTGAGGATAAAAGCTTGGAGTTCACTTTATTTTTTTAGGTTCAAAGGAAAAGACTGAGCGAGGTGTACATTATGAAGTGAGGATTTCATTCTATGTTTAAAGGTAAAAAATATACTAGTATATGCTAGTATAATACTAGTACTCAGTGTGCATAATATAAAACTGGATAAGCTACTCTGTTCTTTATGTCTTTTTTTACCCGACTGCAAGGAAGGGTTATGTTTTTCGCTCGTATCTTGTATGTATATATATATATATACAAGAAAAACATAATCATATGTAAGTAATACTCTTTATTACCTCATATCTTTTAAACCACTGAACAGATTAATACAATTATGACGTCGTTAGATTCGTCTAGACCGCCCAAGTGTTTAGTGACGTTTAAATAAATAACTGGGCTAGAGCATGTTGGACCTTGCTCAGTGTAGGGTTCCGCAGCCTCGAACAATTGCATCAGCAAAGAAGCGTATGTTCATGGCACTTACGCCCTTTTGTTGAGAAACGCAGTTTTTTGGCATAACCCAATGACGGTATATCCGATTTTATCCGAAATAATTTTAGTTTAAAGTACCTATATAAGGGCACCTATAAAACATTCACTCAATCAAAAAAGTATTTGAAACCTTAAAATATTTTTTAAATACATGTCACACACACACACGTTGATGTTTGCTGAAAGCAAGAGCCTAAGTTAATGCTTATAATATCAACTGTCTTACAGTGAAATTCCCATCAAAATCGGTCTAGCCGTTTCGGAGATTACTCGGAACAAACTGTAAAAAAAGTACCATGTATACTTTCATATGCATTTAGTAAAAAAAACTGTTATTTTGACATTACAAGCAGGCTATTTAATATTATTTATTTGAATATAAATATGGGTGCTGAAATGTTTGAAATTAATGTTGTTACAAACTAGATATTAAAACTAGGTGTCCCGCGCAACTTCGTCTGCGTAAATTTACCCCGTTTTTGCAACATTTATCATTGCTGCTCCATTCCTTTTGGTCGCAGCGTGATGCTATATGGCCTATAACTTTCCTAGACAAATGGGCTATCCAACAGTAAAATATTTTTTATATTCGAATAAGTTGTTACTGAGATTACCGCGTTCAAGCAACCAAACAAACTCTTCAGCTTTATAAAATTAGTATAGATAAACCAGCAGTACACCAGTAGAGCTCCTCTAGTAGTAGCCTAGTTGTATCACGGCTATAGCAGAGTTCACTACTTATATTGTGCTTATTTGGTAACAAAACAGATATCTAAAACCTAAACAAAACCTACTCGTGGCCGTGTATAAGATACTAGCTGACCCGCGCAACTTCGTATGCGTCAATTTTCCCCGTTTTTGCAAAATTTTTCATTGCTGCTCCGCTCCTATTGGTCGTAGTGTGATGTTATATAGCCTATAGCCTACCTCGATAAATGGGCAACCCAACAGTAATTTTTATTTTCAATTCGGACCAGTATTTCCTGAGATTACCGCTTTCAAACAAACAAACTCTTCAGCTTTATAATATTAGTATAGATATAATAAGTACAATTACCAAAAGTGTACACGAAGACAGGAACCATGTAAGTTTTGAATAAAACACTGCTAAGAATTATTACAGAAGTTTTTCTGCTATAAATTTTCCTAGATATTAAATGACAGACAAAATGAATGTTTCGGTAACTTATTGCTGTAATTTATGTGCACTAGTAGCTTTTTGCTGTAAAGTTAACAATACTCTGAGGTGAAATTTAGATAAAGAGACTGCGCTCCGATGAATATGCAGCGGAATAGTTTTACAAGAACTTATCTCGTGTATTGAACAATTTATATAATAACTAGCAGCCAGCCTTGAAGCCAAGGCTGGTCGCTAGTTATTATATACACGGGTGTAATTTATTCGTATGATTTAAACAATCTTTAAAGCAAATCTTGCCCTGAGTTTAAGGAAAACAATAAAAAAAGAGTTGTTCAATTTGATGCAGTCATTCTAAAGTTATTCGCATACATTGATTTTAAGAGGTTCCGTAGCCTAAATGGCAAAACGAAACCTCTATGGTTTCACCATGTCTGTCCGTATTAAAATTACAGCCTTAGCTAAGCTTAGCTAAGGCTGTAATTTTGTATGGATGCAATAAAATTATGATAAATGATTTTTTTAGGGTACCTACCTCCTATATGGAGGTAGGTAAGTACTCTAAAAAAATCTTTTTTCATAATTTTATTGTTTAATAGGGATGTATGTGTAAAGTAGGGATGTGATTTTTTCTCATCTACCAATGGTGCTAGGTATCATTAGATAGGTATTTCAAAAATATTTAGAGTTAAAACGTTTTGCGATTTAGGGATCCGTTTCGTTCCGGAAATATTAAGCTTGAAAGTGCAAAATTTTCGTTAGAGCCCCCCCCCCCCCCCCTGCCAGCTAAATGGTTGATGTTGTGAAAAATTCACGGTTGTAGTATGTATTGTGAAATGAAAAGGAACATTATCACAGCTAAGTAGGCTTTAACTTAACGAGTAACGGCAGACCAAGTGAGAAGTAATAATTTTTTTGGATAGATTCCATTGAAAAATACTTAGGTACTCGTATAAGTATAACATTGTTAGTAATATGAAACAAAAAGAACAGAAAATATCATCATTATTAATGTCAACCTAAAAGTTAACACTTATGGACATAAATGTAAACTGTGTGCTTAAATTACCATCATGATATTAATTTAAAATATCTATAACTATGACTTAATCATAACTAGCACTCGAGCAGTTGGCTAAGATGGTTTTAATTCTAAAAAATAACAACTAAAAAGAAACAACTCTGTGTCAGCCACAAGGGGCCATCCATTAATTACGTGAGACGTTTAGGGGGAGAGGAGTTCGGGCCGAATCTCACCCAGTATCAAGTAGGGGGTAACGCCTCCCCTTCACGGCTCAGTCAAGTCAAATCTCAATATATCTCATCAAAAGAAGGGGTTAAAAATCCATCACAATCACCTCACGTAATATATGAACGCCCCCAAGGCCCCCATACGTCCAGGGTGGACGTTATAAGGTGAAGGCACCGGATATTACCCACATGTATGTCCAATAAAATACTTTACACCAACTCTTAGACTAGCTTTGATGACTTTTTTAAGTCGACTCTAAGCTTTGATAAGTCAAAAACTCGCTGTAACCCCTTTTTTAAAACTACAGTTTTTTCCATTACATATTTGTGACCATTAACTTCTAAATTTTATTTTTCTAAGCGAAAGTCATAAATCGTTGGAGTCTTAAAAATTTTTACGTTTTCTGCGAGAACCGTCCGTAAATTCTTTCTGTACGGGCGTTTATACGTTAGTACATAGTTTTACGGCTTTTTCTAATTACAGTGTGTTCGTAAACCTGACGGCAGTTTATGTTCCTGAAATTTGTTCTTGACATCTTAATTAAATATCTAGAACTTATCATTATAAAGAAGCACTTTTGAAAATACAGAATACAAAATTCTGTCTTGAGCTGTCGTTTTAACGTAGATATTTTTATCTGTTTGAAGTAGATTAGAAAAATTGTTTTTTTTGGATGGTATTTTTATAGGTTAGTTGATGTTATGGTCAGTGACCCCTATTGCTGTAGTCACTGTAGATCGATCTATATTGATCTAGTGGTTATAGTTACTATACTAATAGGTACCTAATAAAGGCAAAGGTTGCGAAAATACGTATTCCAACCCTGGATTAATCTTTCTGTAATGACCACGATAATATTTTTAAAATAAATATTTAGAAACATTTTTCTGTACCTACTCTGGTTATCATACAACAGTTTGATATGTTCGTAAATTTCGCGATTTGCACATATTATAGAATTACACACCGCCAAACAAACATTACACGCCAGTGTGCAGATATCGTCAGTGTTGTGTGTCGTAGTACCGAAAGTTACGTAATAGTGAGTGATAAAAATCAAGCGAGGGTAGTTTACGAGACCCGCGCTTCACGGAGGCGAAGCTGAGCTGAACTAGTAGACCCGTGACCATGGCCGACGGCCCGACGTTTCGATCGTATTGCAACAATACGATCGAAACGTCGGGCAATAAAAACAAAGGAATTAATCCTTAAAATAAATTATTTACGCGATTGTAGCTTATAAATTTCTGCCTAATTTGAGGTCACATTACTATTCCAGAGGTATTGTCTAAACATGGATTTGTAGTCGTAGCAACAAATCGCAATGGAGTAGAAATCGGATTAAGTATAGAGAATGTACGCGTAAACGTAAAATGTGTATTCCCCATGCCTAATCACCTTTTTTTCCCGGAAAAAGACCAGTAGCTTGTATTCTTTGAAGAACCAACTAAACAAAAAGAATGTTTCTATCTAGCTGCATTGTGGGACAAACGTCTAAGAAGTGTTAATGAACCGTCTTTGATGTTTATTTTTCAAACAGAGGAGGTTCTTTAGCATATCTTAGCAGACTGCATCATAAAGGCGTGTTATAACTAACTAACTCGTCACGTTCGTCACAAAAGCAGTAACAATGTACAAACTGCTTAACTATTCAGACTGTGTCTAGTTGGCGTGGAATGACAAGACAGATTCTAGTTTGCTGCATACTCTTAGCATTCTTTATCTGGCACAACTGTAGTCCACAAAGGGTTTGACATGAGTGTAGAATTCTTACTGCAATAAATGTTTTTTTTTTAACTTTTTTGGTACATACACGTGTTATCATGATAATAATATCTTTGTACAACTCACACAATGTCATCTGATCGCAAACTAGGCAGAGCCTGTACTATAGCAACCAAATAACTAATAAACATACATGTTTAAATACATTCATATTATAGATTAGATTTCACCCAAACATAAAATAAACCTATGAGCATGATGCACATAACACAACATTTTATCCTGGGTGGGGATTGCACCCACGATCCCTGGGTTAGCAGTCTCTAACCACAAGACCAAAAGGCCAGTCAACATAAGGAGGTATTTGAAATGAAAGGCTGCCGGATAACACATTCATTGCAATCTATCAAAAGACGCGCGCAAAAAGTGTATTTAAACCTTGAAATAACGGTGCAATTCAGACCCATCACTTGAGTGTTTTGACTCAGCAATATCAGATACAAACGTCTATTAATACTTATGATATTGCATCGTACATGTACTGCAATTAAAATATAACCTAAATAATTATCATCGGCGACAATATGAGCCGCTTGCTCGTAAGCTGTTTTTGTAACCTATATTAGTGAAGGGGCTTTTGGCAACGTGTTATATATGATAAGCTTAAGATACATACCTACTTACTCCACTATCAACACGAAATAAGCTGAGACAATTTGACTTTAGTGAAGCAAGTAACTTAGCTTACCTAATAACTGAAAACGAACCCATTCTACCTTATCTTCCTCAAGAGAATTTCCCAACACGCCCTACAATGGGACCCGCATGGCGCCTACAAAATGAGCCCTTACACCTTTACAGAACAACAAGTAACTATCTCCTTGACACACTTAATATACATAAATACATAATTATATATGACACTACGGAGGTTCGCCCAACTCTGTACAACCCTTCTAATATGTATACTGAGAATACGTAAGTTGTTTGTTAATTAAAACTACAGTAATAGTATAGTTATGGTTATGTACGTTTATCCTCTCGAAACTGCTTCTTTGAAGATACTACCTCTATTTAAATTAATTAATTAATATATTATGGATAGTAAACGTACATAAATGTTTGGTGTGTTGTTATGTTTTTGAAGTGAAAACTTCTTTAGCGGCGTTGTGCACTTTTTGGGATGGGTAAAAATGTTAAATTCGCGTTAGGACACGTGACCTGATCGAAAATTCGTAAGACGGAAGGGGAGCAATGAAAAACTGCTACAATATCATTAGAATACCAAGGTAAATTTTTCCACCTTCTATCAAATCGGGCGGTCCATAAACTAGAAGACCCCAGTGTTTTTTTTTTATTTTGTGTTTTTATTATTTTATATTTTTTAATATTATGTCGGTAAGATCGAAAAATATTATTCAAATTTTATCAGTATTTAATATAATGTTCAAGTTTTCACTTCTGCCGGCATTCCCGGAGAAATACCCGTTGTTTTTTTAAAATTTTTAGCGGTACTCACATAAATAGAACATCGCGATGTTCTATTTATGTGAGTACCGCTAAAAATTTGTAAATGCATCGGTTCAAACAATGAATCGCGCACTGCTGTTACATAGTTCCTAACAAGAGGGGCTCACCAGGCACGATCATCTCGCCTGGTCGGACGATCTTCCCTTTGTGTTGTAAGTACATAACTCCTCGTCTCTCACAAATATTATCCGTGTACCTACTTAGGAAAATACCTTATGGACCGTACATACGGTGTGCACATACAATTCTGCAAGGTTCATCGCTGTCACGTTTAGGTTCGAGCTCTCTTTCAGAAGCGAAGCAACACCATTACCTATTCTGATTTATGTATGTTGCATTAAGGAATATTATACTCCAGTAAATGATAATGCGCTTACGAGTTAAAAGATATGCTTTAACTAGTGGTTTGTCTATATGTCAAAGTTGTATCTCCGATGAGTCGTCCGATATCGAGAGTTCGTGCAATTTAATTTTGTTCTAGTTTTGACGTGATAATGTCATATAAATCGATGACCGGGTGCACGGACGAAAAACTATTACGTTTTTTTTATAGTCAAAGTACTTTATTCCCTTAGGTTGCAACGCTTATGCACGTCAGACAAAATTTGGAATAAAATGATTCTTCATTTACGTTATTGATAGATTGCTAAGCAACTGTCACGTTATTGATTGCTTGCTAAGCAACAGCAAATGGCGATTGCAGCGACATGACTATTAATGGAACTAACTTTATTGATTAGTTCCTAAGCAACGCGAATGGCGATATGTCATCATTGTTTTCTTATGACGTTATGACGTAAAATTATCGTCCGTAAACTGACTTTACAGATAACCATTTATTTTTGGCTAGTACCAGTAGGTACTAGCAAAAAAGAAATATTAGTTAGGTGATTGGGGAATACCCCAAAATGTATTAAGTAAGTAAGTATGAATTTCAATGCTAGTTTAATACTTATCTCATCAGCAAGGTTATATCTAACAGAATTACTGAAACAGGCGCCCAACATTTGTCTAATGAATTGATATAAAGCCTTCTTTTTGTAAGAGACACCTGCGACGCTATCACAAAATTTTATCGCTCCCATTTTATTATTAAGTTCTAGAATTTTTTGACTGAGGCTTTCTTCAATAAGAAGGGATGTAATAAAGTTATTGGATCTGCAATTGGTATTGGCAAACGGATTAATATGAGCGACTAGCTGACCCGCACAACTTCGTCTGCCTCAATTTTCAACTTTTTTTTTAAGACGATTCTCGCAGTAGGGTACAAGCCCTGTGTCGCGGGGGACTTTACAAACATACAAGTCACGGACACAAAGTACACCCAGACTCGGAACAACAATTTGTGGATCACACAAAATGGTGTCCCGTGTGGGAATGGAATCGACCCCACGACCTCTTGCGTAGCAGTCGGACACACTCCCACCGCGCCACACGTGTTTTATTCATGCTCCGCTCCTATGAGTCTTAGCGAGATATTATATAGCCTTCCTCGATAAATGGGCTATAAAACAGCAGAATCATTTTGTAATTCGCACAAGTAGTTCTTGAGATTATCATCTTCAACCAAACAAACAAACTCTTTAGCTTTATAATATTAGCACCTTAAGACAAACGGTAGCATGGTACAATTGTACTTTACAATACAGGTGAGTGAGATAAACATAGCTTAGATTTGAAAGCATTTCATGTTCTCTTAACCCACTCAGGTTTGTGTATAAACTAAAAGAGTGTCTCTCACTAACTAAAAGAGTGTCTCTTTAATAATAATTAATAGGTAAAAGCTTATGTTTAGTTATAGTTTATTTCTTTTGTAATTGTTACGATGGGACTGACATGGTCATATTATGACTGAAAGTCTCTAAATAAATAAAGATAAAAAAAAGTTTTTTCTGTTGCAGAAATCATACTATAGCTATTGAATTGTATAATATATCCGCTAAAAGTTGTTGTGTTACCAATGTTATATTACAATTTGTAGTTATATATAGATTACTAGCGGACGCCTCGCGGTTTCACCCGCGTAGTTCTCGTTCCCGTGGGAATAGAGGGATAAAAAATAGCCTATGTCACCCAGGGTTAGTGTATCTTTACAACGAAGAAAGATTTTTCAAATCCAGTAGTTTCGGAGCCTATTCAATACAAACAAACAATCAAATCTTTCCCCTTTATACTTATTTTATAGATATAAGTTTTTTATAATTACACTTATTATTAAAAATCTGTTACAATGTTTATTTGATGTTAGTATTAAGTATTACGATAATATATCTTTATATGTATATTTCTTGTATGCGTGCTTATGTCACTGAACTCCTCCTAGACGGCTGAACCGATTTTCATGATTTTTTTTGTGTGAGTTCAAGGGGATTTGAGGATGGTTTAGATTCACAATTGAATCCGATTTACAAAAAAAAAGAGCCGAGACGAAGTTCGCCGGGACAGCTAGTTCTATATAGATATTTTGTTTTGAATAAATGACTTATGACTTGTTTACGGATTTCAATGACATCAAATACATAAGTTATCACCTACTATCTCAATCTGCAACTGTAGTCTGTGAGTATTATTCATTTTTAAGCTAGGTTTCGATTATGAAACTATACTCCGTACTTTCACAATGGAATGCAATGTGCCACACAGCAGCTACAGACTAATCACTTATTGTTTAAACTGTCACAATATCCAATATCAAACATAGACACTCGATGTATACTCTGATCGTATGGTGTAATAGTGTCGTATTGTGCTCTGAGCTTTGCATTTAATAATTACCTCAATCAATATTAAGAGTGATGCATGTTTATTAAATTTATGATGAAGGAAGGTGGCGTTCCTTGTTAGAATCGAACCAATTATCTCTTGCGCAGCAGTCTTTCAGACATTCTTCCATTTTTTAGGGTTCTGTAGCCAAAATAGCAAATACATGTCCGTCTGTATGTCTGTCTATCCGTACTTAAAGACTACACAATGAATATTGGTTAAATTTGACGGTGTCATGTACTACCTACTTAGTTTGATAGCTAAAAAACTAACCATTTTAAGGTTTCTTATAAACTTTTTGATATTTTAGAAGTAATTGCTCCGAAAGTTAATAATTGTGTGTCCCCACTTATATTTTGAACCATGTGACCAAAAAATATGAAAAAAATCACAAAGTTAGCGTTTAATAAATAGAGTAAATATAAATACTATAAATGCATTTTTGAAAGATAGAAAAATTGAAATCCAGACTCAGGAATCGAACCCGAGACTTCCGTAGCCAAACCGGGGCCAGAAGCGAACCACCTATCTGGACTATGTTGTTAGATTTCGATGTATTTTTGTATTTGTAAAGTTATTCAGATTCATTTATTGTATTTGTAAAGTTATTGGCAAGAAATGCCTCTAAAAATTACTAGAGTAAATATACTTTAAACTAAAATAATTTTGAAAACGATCGGATATACTGCGTTTCTCTACAAAAGGGCGTAAGTGCCATGAACATACGCCCTTCTGCTGTAGCAATTATTCAAGGCTGCGGAACCCTTTTCTGAACATAGTCCGACATGCTCTTGCCCGGTTTTTATTTAACCTGCGATTTAGCTCATAAATCGAAACTGGTATAACTGAGCCAGAACTGTCGTACGTGTCTCGTCTTTCTTGCGTTTCATCTTTCCAGAAACAAATTAAAAACTCCTTAAAGTATCGAAAAAAACTCTTCAAAGCCTTCGTAAATGTTTCATACACATACATTATCATGTTCTTGCACATTTCGCGCAACTTGAATAATCAAAGCGTACGATTTTCTTTGAAACATAAGCGTATACTTCCGTTTAAATGAAGTACACTTAGAAACAAAAACACATGAGCAGAGTTGAATACGGAAAATAGACCAGGTATAAAAATATTGTGGCCGAAATATTTTTGTTTTAATTTATAGTAAAGTATTTCACTAGCGGCCCGTTTTCACTATGTCGTGACGATTGATTTCACCTTGAACGACTGTCGTCTCTAACTGTTTATAATGACTATCGTGCTCGCCCCTCTGACAATCTGTGGACGACAGTTTGTCGTGTCGTCACATGTCCATACAGGATGATTTTAACGTTATATAGGTATATCTTATAAATCGATAACCGGGTGCACATCAAAAAAGTGTGACATTATTGTTTGTTATGCAACGGTCACGTAATTGATGGTTGCTCCTTTTTTTTATTAATGGTTCACAAATCAGACAATACACATCTATACTAATATTATAAAGCGGAAGAGTTTGTTTGTTTGATTGTTTGTTTGTTTGTTTGTTTAAACGCGCTAATCTCAGGATCTACTGGTCTGCTTTGAAAAATTCTTTTTTTGTTGGATAGCCCATTTATCGAGGAAGGCTATAGGCTATATAACATCGCGCTACGACTAATAGGAGCGGAGAAGCGACGAGAAATGTTTCAAAAACGGGGAGAAATTACGCATACGAAGTTGCGCGGGACAGCTAGTATTATAAAGCTGAAGAGTTTCTTTGTTTGAACGCGGTAATCTCAAGAACTACGAGTCCGAATTAAAAAAATATTTTTCTGTTGGGTAGTCCATTTATCGAGGAAGGCTATAGGCTATATAACATCACGCTACGACCAATAGGAGCGTAGCGGCAATAAAAATGTTGCAAAAACGGGGAAAATTGACGCATACGAAGTTGTGCGGGTCAGCTAGTTTCTTATATAACTATACTTATACTATGCAAAACTGTGTGTACTAAAAAAATGTAAACACGACATGCATTTCGGAACAGACATATTACTTATCCCAAAAGGTTATAACTTGTAAGTATTCGTTTACAAAAAAAAATACAGCTATAATTAAGAACAAAATTAATAATAATAAAATGTGGGTAGTATTGATTGACTTTAGACAAAGGTTTCAAATTTATTCCTAATATATGTTTTAGAAGAATAATAATAATAATAATATCTTGGGACAACTCACACAACGCTATCTGATCCCAAACTAAGCATAGCTTGTACTAAGGCAACTAGACAACTGATAAACATACTTATATATTTCTAAATACATACATATTATAGAAAAATAACACCCAGACACAGAATAAACCATCGTGCTCATCACACAAAGTTTTATCCTGGGTGGGGATCGAACCCACAACCTCTTGCGTAGCAGTCGGATACACTGCCACCGCGCCACAGAGGGAGTCATAGAAGAAGCTAAGCTGTTACAAAAAATATCAATATGTTGCCTAATTCTGTTATAGCCTGAGAGCGTTCTGTAAAAGGGAGCATGTTGCCCGATGTTTGTCCTACAAGAAGGTGTTGCAAAGGTGCGTCTATTACTTAATCGACTATTCTGGCGGAGGACGACCAATTTCATCCTCTCCAGCGAAATGTCACTATCAAAATCCGGGGCCAGAAGCTTCTGGCCCCGGTTTGGCTACGGAATTCTCGGGTTCGATTCCTGAGTCTGGATTCAAATTTTTCTTTCTTTCAAAAATGCAATTATTGTATTTGTAAAGTCTTTGGCAAGAAATGCCTATAAAAATTACTTCAAAATGACTATATATGAAAAATCATATATATATATATATAGTCATTTTGATAGTGACATTTTGCTGGAGTAATATATTTATATAAAAATATAAATATATTACATCTGTTAAGCAACAGCGAATGGCGATGGCAGTGGCATGACATGTGACGCAATTGAAATTGGCGATATGTTATCAATGTTTTCTTATGACGTTGTCACGTAAAATTTTCGTCCGTAAACCGACTTTACAGACAACCATTTTTTTTATATACTAACAACCTTCCGCTGGTAGCTTCTTTGTACAGGGTGTAACAGAAAGGTGTAGTCAAATTTCAGCAGTGAATAGGATATGTTATCAGTATTGCAACTACCATGGTGCCGTAGCTGGTTGCATTATTATTACATAGTTATAGCATAATCTTTTTGTCAAAATACAGTAGTGAAAGGCGTATGGCATAAGAATTATACCTCCCTTGGTACAAAATTCGATTGGATTGTTATGGCATAGAACTTTTTAAGTCATACTTTTTTAATTAATAACTTTTTCATTCATAAATAAACGAATGAAAAAATAATTTTAGGGTACTCCGATTTTGATTAAATTAGGTATGTGCACTCAGTATAATGGGCACATACCAACCCTTGAATATGACTACACCTTTCTGTTACACCCTGTATAACACTAAATAACTTTGTAATATCAGTTTTTAAAAATATCTAATTAATTAACCCATAATCACCTAACACTTGTTTTTGGAGTTATGACCTTAACAACCTACAGACAAATTGACTGGAGTAAAATCCTTGTTTATTGTGAGATTTGGGCCCTCAACCTGACAAAGAAACATCGATTTTACTCCAGGGTCTCTCAGATGTGTGGTAAAAGGTTGTATGACAAAGGTGTGGTGTGTGTGTAGTGGTGAAGGGTACATTTGTAATTGTTTTTTTCAAAAATTATATTACGGAGTTATTTGGTGTAATAAAAAAAACCAAGAGCGGGTAATTATTATTAGTATAACAAAAATTACCCTACTACATATGAACACCTCTTTAAATGCACACGTCACTGACGCTTTAAACGACACGATAATCTGTTATCACGACATAGTGGGAACGTGCCCACAACATTTTATTTAAAATTCTTAGGGTTTCTTAAATAAATATATTATTAATAAATAAAATAATAATATATTCTTGTATTTCGATCATTTTAAGGGTTCCGTAGCGAAGATGGCGAAACGGAACCCCTACCGTCTTATAACAAAAGCTGGACTAAACCTGGATTGACGAAAATCCCATTTTAAACCATGGATCTACGAAAATCTTAATTACAAAACGAGGTTCATCGCATAATCGATGATCATATTTGGTCAATAGATTAGTTTTTCGATCACCCTAGTTTAACTATGGTAATAACCTTGAAATGTCAAAAACTTAACAGTTTGAAGGTTTGCAATTTTACTATTTTGCATATTTTAATTTCAAATATTGATGACGAATAATGCGTGTATTTTATATTTACATAATTAACTAATTTTATGTTACTAAATATGATAATTTACATAATTAACTAACTAAATATGGCGTGGCAACATAATAAACACAAAAATCGAGTGAAATGACAAAGATTGAATAACACGTGCAGAAATATTGGTTTTTAAAACATTTATCACAGCTTGAAATTGTCGAGAGAAGATTTAACATACAGAACTCAGAAATTAAAGTGGTCTGTGCAATGTTTGGGTCAACCAGACTCGGCGCGACGGCGGCGTGAAGTGGATGTAGTGTTATTAAAAAAATAATTCACAAGCGTGAAAAGTTAACGTGGAAGGGCCCACACAGAATATGTTTGTTCGACAATAGTATCATTAACTGGTGCTCTATGTAAAACAAACTGATGCATTCCACTTATAATAATTCACATTATTTATATTGAAGTTTGAAAATCATATTTCGAATACCTTATATATAGTAATAAAAATATAGTAGTGGTCTCAAAGAGTGCGTCAAAAAGCAATGTTGAATATACTCAAAATGCACAAAACAAAGTAATAAAATCATCATTAGGATATTTTTTTTTACCTTAAACTTACTAGTGAACTATATAGTGGAACTAAATAAACATTGATCAATTATTGATTTATTACTGTTTATATATTATACATAAAATGCCTATTTAAAAAAAAAACAAATTAGATGCATTCCAATTTAAAATGCAGTCAAATGTAACCTCGGGTACCTATACCTAGTGAACTATAAGGTGGATCTAAATAAACTTTGATCAATTTTATTATATAAATTATATTGTTGATCACTTTTTATATATTATACAAAAAATGTATACAATTTAAAATTGAACTTTCTAAAATGTAACAACTGGTATACCTATCACTAGAAACCCAAGAAGAGCTGCTTATGATAAAATAAATATGTTTAAATGAGCTCAGCTATTTAATACATTTCTACAAGAAATGAGGGATATCAACTCAATACTCCTTTTCAAACATAGTTTAAACACAGAGTAGAGATCGGTTACAGGTTATTAAAATTGTTGACATACATATATTTTGATGTCAAATGTAATAACTATTATGTACCTACTACCTAACAGTTTAGATAATTATATTTAAGATTGATGAAAATTACCTCTGTTCTTAGGGGAAAATAATTAGCATCTAATAAATAATGATTCTATGTAGTTATCTAAGAATTTAATTATTTCATACGTTAATATATAATATCTCGATGCATAGCACGCTCTCTGTTATTAAATAATAAATACATTCATAAAATTTGTTTCAATTGTTTGTTGTGTGCAGCTTCAGTACCTATGTTGAATCTAGGCATTCTCTCCCCCAATAAATTCAGAACAACGAGTGCAACAAAGAAAACAGTAAAAATATTGAAAACTGGAGTAAGTATCCTTAAAACTATTGAAAGGGTTTTCATCCAACCATACTAAGAACTGTTCCAATGAAAATAGATTTATAATAAGAAAACTCGCATCCAAGTTTATCCATCTGTTTGGGCGCTATAATTACACAGATTTAACTTATAACATTCTTCTTATTGTCTGATTTAATTAAATTGAGGTTATCATTATTTGTTTAAATTTTCAGTACTATTGACAGCCAACTGACAACTATATATATAACGTTCCAATCCTGACAAGAACCTATTTTAATATTCGTAAATTGCAGGCCGAGCGCTTTTATTGCAGGCTTATATTTTGAAAATTACGTAGTGATGACGAATAATTTAGCTACGTAGAGCGTCAAAAATATTTTATTTTCAAAGAAAATTATACTTCCAAATTATATTGGAAAAAAAAAATAATGAACTAAATTGTTTATAATCTGTGGCCGATTGCTAGATCCTTTGGTATCAGCTGATCCACGGATTATTTATGCTTTGTAATAAGACCTATTGGTCTTATTACAAAGCATAAATACTACTGACCTATATCCCGGACTTGAGAGTCATGGTTTAAATCTCTATTTGGCCTCCTCTTTGTAATAAGGCTATAGTTTAGCCATGTTCATCCGTCCGTCCACAGCTGACTTGTTAGTGCTAAAAGGCTGTAATTTATCATACATAAAATCTTTTTTTATGGTTGCGCCCCTACATGTAAAGTGGGGATATGGTTGGTTCTTTACACATCTACCCTATTATGTAGGGTATTATTAGGTATATCTTAAAAAACGTTTGGTGGTTGTAAAGACCATTTTTAGATTTAGGGATCCGTTTGTGAAATATGAAGCTTTAAAGTGATTTTTTTTGTTTGAGTCAAGTGTTTCCCCCCTGCTAGCTAAATGTTGGGTATGTGAAAAAAATCACTTATGAAGCATACATAACTGTGATAGTTTTTCTTATAATTTGACTATATATAGTCAAATTATAAGGAAAACTATGTATATATACTAACACAGTTATGTATGCTTCCTAAGTTTACGAGTTACTGATCAAATGAGAAGTATCAAAATTTTCGAAATAATGCCATAGAAAATTATTATTAAGTAGATATAACGTTGTTAGTATGAACCGACAACAACAGAAAACCTACTTTTTAAGCCGCATTATTCGAATGGGGGGACACTACGGAACCATTTAACAGTGGTAACATTACCTAACCTTGCAGATATCTCAATCTGCTAGGTCAGTGAACGAGCAGATTGAGATATCTGCAATGTCGAGGAAGTCAGGGCCCTATGATGTATACCAAGCTTAAGAAAGGATTTCATAAAACTATGGTAGAAGACTCAATACAATTTGAGTAAATTTCTTAATAAATATATAATTAAGTGTCTTGTTTAACAAAACGAAATACAAATGGAGACAGCAAATTCGCTTTTATAAATTACATCGAATATTAGATACCATTTTTCATGTCTATTTTAATAATAGGTACACTTCTGCCGATGACTGTACAATTTATAGAAAGAAAAAATAAATGTATTTGTAGAGAATATCACAAAATTCGACATAAAATGTAAAGAAGCTTATACATAAAAGCTTTGTCAAAGAGGATTTTGATTATTTTAAATGTTTAACAAAAGCTTCTATGGCAGATGTATGTAACATTTAGCTGGTTTTTTTTTTGCTTATATTCTTTGATGTAAAAAGTGTAACAGAAAGGTGTAGTCATATTCAAAAGTTGGTAGGCCCATGGTACTGAATGCACCCCAATATTTTATTTATTATTTTTTTAGTCGTTTATTTATCTCCTTTTCTCTTAGCGTTTCGATAGCAAACATCTAGACTAATATTATAAATGTGAAAGTAACTCTGTCTGTCTGTTACGCTCAAACAGCTAAACCGATTTAAATTAAATTTGATATGGAGATAGTTTGAGTCCCGGGGAAGAACATAGAATAGTTTTTATCGCGATAACCGACATCCACGCGAGCGGCGCCGCGGGCAAAAGCTAATTATAATTAAAAGACCAATAAAATATATTATATTGTGGAGATCTAGAACGTGGCCACGTCAACAGCATTATCTGTGGCAGTCATCAAGTCCTCCTGTGTACAGGTGGTCGGGCACACAGGACACGATGTAAAGTGGCCCATTGTCTGTATTGCACCACATAAGCAGCAGACAGACAGATCAGATTGGCAGCTACGGTGAATCCCCACCTCAGCAAGTTTTCTTAGCTTCGGCCGACCCGAGTCCGAGTTTATTTAAGTATGAAAAAATAATTAATTAAAAAAATACCGGGCAAATGTATGTCGAGCTACGCAGAATATAGGATTCCGTAGTCCCCATCCGAATAATGCGGCTGCTTAAGAAGTCGGTTTTATGTTGTTTTTGTTTCATACTTACAACCTTATACCTACTTAATAATATTTTTTAATAGAATTTGTATGAAAATAATGTTACTTCTCATCTGATCAGCTGTTACTCGTAAACTTGTAAAGCCTACTTAGCTGTGAAAACTATCACAGCTAAGTAGGCTTTACAAGTCTACGACCTTTTAATTTATACTACTACCGTGATATTTTTCACATACCCAACATCAATCATTTAGCTGGCTGGGGTTGGAGACACTTGACTCTAACAACAATTTGCACTTTAAAGCTTAATATTTTACAAACGAATCCCTAAACCGAAACATGGTCTTTGCAACCCCTAAAAATTTTTAAAAGACCTATCTAATGATATCCCACACAGTGGGGTAGGGGGAAAATATCACATCCCTACTTTACATATAAGGGAGGTACATTTTTTAACCTGTGGACGAACATGGTGAAACTATAAGGGTTCGTTTTGCCATTTTGGTTACGGGACCCTTAAAAGTATGACTTAAAAAGTTCTATGCCATAATAATTCAATCTAATTTTGCACTAGGGAGGTATGATACATATGCCATACGACTTTCGCTACTAAAATTTGGCAAAAAGAATATCCTTATTATTAATGGTATTAGTTATGGCACCATGATATGTGCAATACTGACAACATACACAATCCGTCGCTGAAATTTGACCACACCTTTCTGTTACTTTTTGCATAAATAACATTGATAAAAATGCTTTCTAATATCAACAGATACTTGGCGAAAACGCAGGAAATATTAAAGTGTGTCCGACTGCTACGCAAGAGCTCGTGGGTTCGATTCCCACACTGAAAAACCACTTTGTGTGATCCAAAAAAAAGTGTAAAAGTGTTCTCTCTCTATATTCAACTTGCTCTGTACTGTAAGTGCACTCTATAGTCTGATGGGACTAAAAGATATCAGTCATCAGATGATGATGATCTGATGCCACGACTGTAGACGAAAGACGAGAAGCAGGACCGATGGTTTTGCGTGTTTTAGGCACCTGCCCGACCAACGGCGGGAAAAAGAGTAGCGAGAAGCGATTTAATCGCTCAAGACACGTACATACTTATGTAGATCCCGTGTAAACAAAAGAGATACAGATATTATTAGTTGATCGCTGAGTGTTCATACTGGCGGCGAGTACTCGCTCTATACTGCATCTCTTTTGTTTACACGAACGGGGTCTACAAAAACATCTGTTGCACTGTCATTTGAACACGCAACAATATGGATGATTTTGTAAACCAGCGGTAGAAAAATGGGCATCAACTGAAGGTCGGTTTATCTTTATATGCAAACTAGTAAACGCTACATATATCATCTTCTTCTTTGACATACTTAAATTCATATGCAAAATAGAGTACCCAGACATCTCGCCACAAATGCTGGGCACCAAATAGGTTTAAACTCTCCGCTGCACCGAATATGCAGAGAATTGAATACCTTTGCAGAGTCCGCTCCGAACATACAAAGCTCATACCTGTTCGGTATAATGTAGACTCCAAATAAGGTCGACATTTTTATTTACAATCTATGGCCCGCAACTTCGTTTGCTGGGCAACTTAAAAAATAACTAAAAAACCGCCTACAAAAAGACGAAGTTCAACAGCATTCATTAATACCTCTGACTGCATGATATAAAGATGAAGAATGTGTTGTTTCTGTGTTTTTACAGGCGGGTTTTTTTTGAAGTAAAAATGTCTTTAGCGGCGTTGTGCGCTTTTTTGGTATGTGTATAAAATGTTAAACTCGCGTCAGGATTTCGTGACCGGATCACGTGACCGTAAGATTCTTAGAATAAATTTCGCCGCAATCTACAAGGTTATAAAGCTCAGGTGGGAAATCGGGCGGTCTAGAAAGCAGAAGACCCCGTTCGAGGCCAAATGATTATTTTTTTTCCCTTTTTAGGGTTCCGTAGCCAAAATGGCAAAACGGAACTCTTATAGTTTTGTCATGCCCGTCTGTCTGTCTGTCTGTCTGTCCGTCCGTCCGTATGTCACAGGCATATTACTCAAAGATTACTTAATAAATCTTGATGAAATTTGGTGAAAAGGTGTCTTGTAGTAGCCGCTACTTAGTTTGATAGCTAGATAATAATAATAATAAATACTTTTGGGGGGGGCACACCATGTAACAGAAGCTGATAAATATTTTTTTCAGCAAACATCAACGTGTGGCGCATCATTCGACAGGTCTTTTAAAAACGTTTTAAGGTCTTTATTATTTAGGCGTAAGTGCCATGAACATACGCTTTTCTGCTGATGCAATTGTTAAAGGCTGCGGAACCCTACACTGAGCATGGTCCGACATGCTCTTGCCCGGTTTTTTATATTATTTTTGTTTTTTTATTTGTGATTTATTATGTCATATTTTTGATTTAATTGTTTTGTATTTGCCATTCACAATTTTTTAATTGTCATGTTTGTGTACGATAGCGCAATAGATGAATATTGTATTTAACCAAATAAATGATAGTACTTTCAATATTAATAAAAAAAACAAAAAAAACCTAACGATTCCAAAATATTGAAAAATGCACAACGGTATTGTTCAAGTTTTCACTTCTGCCGGCACTCCCGGAGTGCAACCCGCTTTTTTTAAATAAGTACTTATAAGACGTTGTAAGATAATTACAAGGTGATTTTAGAAGCCCTCGTTTTTTCCAGTATAATATAATAGCCTGTATATGTACTATCCCTGGATCAAAATTCAATCAGATCCGTTCAGTCATTTTGGCGTGAATAATAATAATAATAATATCTTGGGACAACTCACACAACGCCATCTGATCCCAAACTAAGCAGAGCTTGTACTATGGAAACCAGAGAACTGATAAACATACTTATATAGTAGTCGGATACATTCCGTTCATGACTGCCTCTGTGGCGCGGTGGGAGTGTATCCGACTGCTACGCAAGAGGTCGTGGGTTCGATCCCCACCCAGGATAAAACTTTGTGTGATGAGCACGATGATTTATTCTGTGTCTGGGTGTTATTTATCTATAATATGTATGTATTTAGAAATATATAAGTATGTTTATCAGTTGTCTGGTTTTCATAGTACAAGCTCTGCTTAGTTTGGGATCAGATAGCGTTGTGTGAGTTGTCCCAAGGTTATTATTATTATTATTATTATTATTATTATTCCCACCGCGCCACAGAGGCAGTCGTCAGTCGTCGAATAAGAAACAAACATCCATTTGGGTTTGTGTCGGTGGTTTTATCTATCCTCCATAATGTTGCAATGTGACGCCTGATTCTTGAATCCTGGTAAATAATACAAACCTAAATACACAGAATAATTTCAATGAGTCTTTTTATATCCTCCATAATGTTGCAATGTGACGCCTGATTCCTGAGTCCTGGTAAATAACACAAACCTAAACACACAGAATAATTTCAATGAGTTTTTTATATCCTCCATAATTTTGCAATGTGACGCCTGATTCCTGAGTCCTGGTAAATAACGCAAACCTAAACACACAGAATAATTTCAATGAGTTTTTTATATCCTCCATAATTTTGCAATGTGACGCCTGATTCCTGAGTCCTGGTAAATAACGCAAACCTAAACACACAGAATAATTTCAATGAGTTTTTTATATCCTCCATAATTTTGCAATGTGACGCCTGATTCCTGAGTCCTGGTAAATAACACAAACCTAAACACACAGAATAATTTCAATGAGTTTTTTATATCCTCCATAATGTTGCAATGTTACGCCTGATTCCTGAGTCCTGGTAAATAACGCAAACCTAAACACACAGAATAATTTCAATGACTTTTTTATATCCTCCATAATGTTGCAATGTGACGCCTGATTCCTGAGTCCTGGTAAATAACACGAACCTAAACAAACAGAATAATTTCAATGAGATATTTTAATTCAGAACTGTATTGAAAATAAATCTATCTTTCACTAGACATATTGCTCGATTAAAAAAAACTTAGTCTCCATCACATAATAACCCTCTAATATTAATCTGTTCTAGTGCTTACAAGTTTTAGATTTAGACGTTATCTATACTAATATTATAAAGCAGAAGAGTTTGTTTGTTTGTTTATTTGTTTGTTTAAACGCGCTAATCTCAGGAACTTCTGGTCCGATTTAAAAAAATCTTTTTTGTTGGATAGCCCATTTATCGAGGAAGGCATATAACATTACGCTACGACTAATAGGAGCGGAGTAGCGACGAGAAATGTTACAAAAACGGGGAAAATTTACGCATACGAAGTTGCGCGGGACAGCTAGTTATGTTATATGAAGCTTGAAAACTTGACAATGCTTCTACTCAATACAAGAATTTTTACATCATTTCCCATGCAAATATTATAATTATGAACAAGCACTTAGATTCAGAAATGTGCTAAATGATTAATTGTATTAAATTTACTGTCATCTAAATAATAATTGGTATACTTTCTAATGCATGTATTAAAATAATAATTGTTCTAATATACCTATTTTATTTAAATTTTTAAGTATATATTGTCTAATTAATTATGATTTTGATTTAATGTTGTAATCATTGCTTGCGTTTATGAATGTATGCCCATTTGGTGAATTGTGACGAACCAAAACTTTGTAACACCTTCCTGTACCGCTTTTCGTGCAAATAAAGATTCTGATTCTGATTCTTGACAACCTTTTTATGAGGCAATCGTGTAGAATACGTTATAAGGTGCTACTAGCCACTGATAGTTGTGGACGGTGGAGCTTACAATACAAGTCTATCCACATATTAACAACTAACTGACCCGCAAAACTTCGTCTGCGTTAATTTTTACCGTTTTTGCAACATTTTTAATTGATGCTTTGCTCCTATTAGGCGTTGCTTGATGTTACCATAGCTCATAGCCTTCCTAGCAATAAATGGGCTACCCAACAGTAAAATAATTTTTCAATTGGAACCAGTAGTTCCTGAGGTTATCGTTTTAAAACAAACAAACAAACTCTTTAGCTTTTAATATTAAGTACAGATATAGATAAAAATTAAGACCTAATGACCAAAATTAAGGATAATATAGCAAAACAAAAAACTGTTCATAGTCTCGTTTGTACTTCAGTAAAATTATTTCGTATATTCATTAACTTTGATCATCCGTTGAATGTCAAACACGAGTTTAACCTCAAAATCATTTGGTAGGTGAACTTTTGAAGAAAAATGCTAAAGAAAGTTTAGTCATTAGTACGACTGACTCATTAATTTGACTTTGAATAAATGAGCATTGTAAGATAATGGTTTAATTTAGTTGTTTAATTAAAAATATACTAGTATGCAGCTTTTAATAAAATATACAAAAAAAAAACAATTAAAATAGTAAAATAAAATAAAAACTCATTACTTTAAGAAAAACTAAGATTCCAATTACAATATTGATAAAATTTTCCTTTCTAATACAAAACACATTTAATCTGTATTTTTATCGTCAGCCTACATCGGTTTACTGTTGGACAAAGGCCTCTAAGTTACTCCACAACTCCCGGTCCTCCTTCCGCGTCCATTCCATTCCAGCGACCTTCTTTAGATCGTCAGTCAAGTCGCAGTTTCCACTCTACTACTCGTCTGCTACAGCGGCCAACGGTCCTTCATTATCACCATTTTTTGGATGCTGCGATTCGTCAACCCTTTTAAGTCAAGGGTTAAAAAACAAATTCCCTTTAATATTCCAATTAAATACGGTTCCCAAAAACCGCTACTAAGTACCAACCCGCAATCAAAACCTCTCCATTTCGGAAGAATGCGTTTCATTTATTAAACGACAATATTACATTACCGCAATGAAACCTTCTGGGACCGTTTGAACCAGTAATTATAAGGATGAAATAACTCCTACGCAATATCTCTTTAGTTAACATTCCAGGAAATTATATTGCGGAAATAAAAAATTACAAGCATTTGTGTTTATTTCCTTCAAAAGGACCAAACTGTGAGAATGTCGAGTTAAAGCGTATTATCTCGATGGGTATAGCAACGCTACCACTGCCAGATTCACAGATGATTTCCACTACGACCATGTTAAACCATGAGTGGTTCGCCTAATGTCCATCCCGTCGTGTCAAATTATCAGCGCACTAGCTTCCCCGCGCAACTTCGTCTGCGTAATTTTTTTCCGTTTTTGCAACATTTCTCATTACTGATCCGCTCCTATTGATCTTAGCGTGATGGTATATAGCCTACAGCCTTCCTCAATAAATAGGCTATCCAACAGTTAAAGAATTTTTCAATTCAGACCAGTAGTTCCTCAGATTACCGCGTTCAAACAAACGAACTCTTCAGCTTTATAATATTAATGTAGATACGAAAATGAAGGCAAGGCGTAGACGTGAAAAATAAAATCACTGATAATGATCAGATTGGAAGTAGATTATAAGGGAGGGATCCCACCACCCACCCTAGATCTGTGAATCACCACGATTGAAGTAGTAAGGAAAGGCCCTTAATACAACAATCGAAATAGATTGACAGACCGCACTCAAAAAGAGAGACCTGCAACAAAGAAAATTAGTGACAGGTACTCTTACCAAGTCGAGTGGTAAGCACCTCCGGACCCTTGACTTGCAATATTCCGCTTCCACGATGGGAAACTTCGACACGTGTTTCACTTCTACACGAGGCATCCTCAGGACAGTTTGGCACCGACTGAGCGCTCGTCCAAACTGTCCTGTCGTGCCAAACTGTCCTGAGGATGCCTCAAGATGGATTTCCGCCATATTACGCCTGATTCAATCGGTTATGATTAGATTGGTCTTGTAATTTTTTGCACGCACTATAATATCTTATTTGTAGTTAGCAAATCTCTGCAAAGAACTTCTTAGAATTGCATTGCCCCTATTTCGCTGGAAGTCTACATCGTGCAATTTTCTAAGTCGCATCATTTCACGGATGCCTATCTTGAGACGTCACAGCATACTTACGCGTTATTAGTCACAAATCTTGTATGTGTGTAGGTTATAAAGAAAGACAGCACGGTAGAGTGTATTTAAAGATTAGGTCAGACAGAAAAGGTTATGAGGATATGACAGGGAGCGGAATACACTAGCATACAAAATGTGAGTAAATGGCACAATTTATAACTTATGGAAGAGACGGAGAGCGGACACGACATTTCCAATTATATAGTTACAATAAAACCGAGCAAGAGCATGTCGGACCATGCTCAGTGTAGGGTTCCGCCGCTATCACAACAAAGAAATGCATTAAATATGAAAAAATACGATCTGAAAAAGTGCACCAGCAAATGAGCGTATCTTCATGATTTCCTTTTGTTAAAAAGCGCAGTTATTTGGCAAAAACTCAAAGACAATGTACTTGATTATGTTGAAAATTATTAACCTTTGTATTTTTTTCCATATTTTTTAGTGAAACGGTTTAAAAAGGGGTTGGAGGACAATTTTTACAACTTTTGTAGCGATTATTTCTGCAAGTATTCACTTATTCAAAAACCTCAAAATGTTTTTAAAAACCTGTCGAATATTGTGAGACACGTAGATGGTTACTACAATTTGTTGTGTTACATGTGTGAAGTGCCGCACCCCCACCCCCCCTAAAATGTATTTTTTAAATTTATTATAATCAACTTAGTAGCGGCATACAAGACACCATACTCTAAATTTCATCCATATACACCCATTGAGATATTATGTACTAACGTTAATACCTCAATGTACAACGTGATTTTGTAGTCGTTTTGGAGCCGATTTTTTTATAAATATTCTAGTCCGTATAAATTATCAGTATAATGAAATTTTTTTTTTTTTTTATAAAATGACCATGATTACCTTAAAGTAATGCGTGGGGCACTTTTGGGTGTTGGAAATCTATGAATGACATCTATCTTATTAGCCTCCACCATCTCCTTCCATGCTCCCCTGTTCTCGGCAATACTGATCCAGTTTGCAGCTGCCACCGCGACCACATCGTCCGCCCACCGCTTCTTTGGCCTACCTACATTTCTGGTACCTAGTGGGCCAGTCCAGTTTGTGACTTAAGCTGTCCATCTTTCATCAGTGTATAGAGAGATGTGGCCCGCCCACTGCTATTTCATTTTAAAAGCATATTTAAGGGCATCTGTTAGTTTAGTTCGTTTCCTAATATCTTCGTTTCTCGTTTTTTGGATCTTTTTTAGTTTTAGTATGTTTCGTTCCATGGCATGCTGTGTTATGCGTAATCCGTTCCTGATATTGTTAGTTTATACTATGGAGTTATACACGACTACAAATTCACGGTGTACAATGTGTACTTTGTGTGTAAAATGCCTGTGACATACGGATGGACAGACAAACGAACGGGCCGGACGAAATTACAAGGGTCCGTTTTTTCCATTTTGGCTACGAAACCAGACAAAAAAAGACGACTCCACTTTGATTTTCCCTCACTTTATGTCCTTTTTGTTTGTCTTGATATATCATTGAATGATCCTGAATAGAGATCACAAATAAAAAAAAATGCTTAAGATTCAAGCGAGAACCATATTATTTGCGTACCTAATTTATATGTTTCTATATTTTGTTATACAATCATGCTCAAACCACTTACCGGATTTAGACCAAATTCGACACATACCTAGTTATAAGGCTCTCTAGATTAACTGAGATTCGTCCGAGTGGAGACGACGTATAATCATCCAATAAATTCAATATCTGAAGTATTTCGGAACGGAGAAAATATTTTGTCTCAAGTAAATAGTTTCGATATTCTGAGAGAATACGCCTACACTTTCATCCCACGTTCATATCGTCATAGTCTTACTAACCCTTATATCAAACCTGACTTCGCCTAAACCAGAATCAATTACCATACACGTGTAGGTTTCTGACATAATCTTTACAGCAGATCTTGCAAGTAATCATCATTGAGCCAGAGGTACAAATAAAACTTATTCAATCAACCAAATTGTACTGAAACTGGAAATCAATAAGTAAAGTTTATCGGACACGTAAATCGTACCTCAATATTGTAAAGGAGAACGCACATGTTACGTCTTACAACAGTCCGTATATTGTGACGCGCATTACTTTGTAAAATAGCAACAACATGACATTTTTGAAGAAATGTTTGTTTTCTTATTTTACCTGTGCTACACTTGATATTGCATTCGATTATTACTTTGGTACCCTTTTACCACATTTATTGGCATAAAATCAAAAAGGGAAATGACCTTCACAAAGTGTGTATCAAACCAATTCGCAAATGAGCAAGCAACTAGTGAAATCGGTATTTTTTTAGTCTGAACGATAAATAAACACACTTTTAATAATAGATACATTTTGTACTGAAACCTTATTGTATTTGTCCAGCTTAAGTACACAAAAATCGTATTGTTTAATTGTCAAATACATTAGAGATCTATTATCCAAATACAGAATACTATTAAACATACTATCTTTCTTACAAATCAACAGTCCAAATGTAAAGAGAAAAAAAAAACACATTTCTAAGTTAAAAGACAAGCAAGTTTTTTATATAAGACTAGCTGACCCACGCATCTTCCTTTGCGTAAATTTTCCCCGTTATTGCAACATTTTTCATTGCTGCTCCGCTCCTATTGGTCATAGCGTGATTTTATGTAGCCTTTAAACTTTCTCGATAAATGGACCATCCAACAGTAAAATATTTTTTTCAATTCGGACCCGTAATTTCTGAGATTATTGCATTTAAAACAAACAAAAAAACTCTTCAGCTTTATAATATTAGTATAGATGATACACCGATATGATACAAATTCATAAAAAAAACGACGAAAGTTTTACCAATACACAAAACAGGTTCCAAATCAGACGTACAAAATTATCGCGCAGTAGCTGTACTGTCGGTGTTTGGTAAAATTATGGAATCCACACTATACAACCTAATTTATAAACAGCTACGAGGTTGGTTTTGCGACCAACAACACGGGTTTCTACCAGGCAGATCAACCGTGAGTAATCTAATAAACATGACAACTTTTATATCGCAGGAACTTGATGCCAAAAGACAGGTAGACGTCGCATACCTCGATTATCAGAAAGCGTTTGACCAAGTAAATAATGACGTACTACTTTTCAAAATGGCTAGTGTTGGGTTCTCTAAAAATCTTATCTACTTTTTTTCAAACTATTTCGCTGGCCGTAGGCAGTATGTTGTACATGGAAATAGCAGATCCAGATATTACGTTGTAAATTCTGGCATAGGTCAAGGAAGTTCTCTTGGGCCATTGTTATTCCTAGTTCTAATAAATGACTTACCCTCTGTGATAAATCATAGTAATTGTTTGATGTTTGCGGATGACATAAAATTGGCACTCTCAATAACCACTGCATCTGACTGTGAGCTGCTACAAAGTGACATTGATAACGTCTCGGAATGGTCAAAGACCAATAACCTTACATTGAACATAAAAAAATGTGTAGTCATGTCCTTTAGTCGTATGCGTACACCACTTAAAGAAGATTATATTATGTCCAACATCACCCTAAGCAGAGTATCTGTAGTCAAAGACCTAGGTACATGGTTCGACAGTCAATTGACTTTTGACGAAAATATCAAACAGCTATGTAATAAGTCTCGTAAAAACCTTGGATTTGTTCTCCGTCAGTCTGGATCGTTCAAAAATCGTTCGACTTTATGTGTTTTGTTTAATGCTTACGTTAGAAGTATACTTGAGACTAATGCCTTGATTTGGAATCCCTACCAAGTGCAGAATATACAAAAAATCGAGAAGATTCAGAAGTCATTTATTAGATATTTATATAAAAAAATGTACTTTTACTACCCCCATCTATATCCGACATTATTTATAATAGGCATGGTAGACTACCAAATGTTAGCAATGCGCCGTAATGTCTGCCTTGTTATGTACTTCTTCCGTCTCATACGTGGTTATACTTATAGCTCGTCACTCCTAGCACAAATCAATTTCTTTGTACCTCGCCGAGGCACGCATATGATGCGCGAGCACCGCCATTGCCCACTAGCAGTACCGACCGCGCGCACTAATCTTGGTCGCTTTGCACCACTACCCCGCGCGCTCCGATATATTAATGACATTGTATCATCCAACTCAACAATCGACTTATTCTCATGCACCGAAAATCAGTTTCTAACAGCCTCTAGACGTTACGCCGAGTCTTTGACACTGCCAAGTACCTTAATGTAAATTAAATTAGCAAGTCAATGGATTTTTTTTTTTTAATTGTATTAATTTTTTTTAATTGTATTAATTTTATATGTAATCTACACAATTATTATTAAGAACATTATTTTTATCTTGTATTCATTGATATTATTCTAATTATTCTCAATTACATTTACATTATCACACTATTATTTATATACATTTTAAATTGTTTTAAATGAATTTGATATAATATTTCAGTTATTGCGAATGGATTGTACTGTCAGCAATAAGAGATCTGTAATAAACAAAATAAATAAATAAATAAATAAATAAATAAATAACAAATCACTCAAAGCTTACGTCCGGTAGGCCAAAATGGACCGGAACCTTAATGTGTGCAATCCCCTTGATAGTATGCCCATAAATGCAATAACTTGGATTAAATTCGCGCCCAACATAAGTTAGGGACTGACTAATAAATTTATACGCTGTATAAGGATTGTTGGTGCTATAACATATGATTTATGTCCATCTTGTGTTAATAATAAAGTCTGGGCGTGATATATCGTCATGTGTGTTATTGAGGCAGTCTCCAGACTGTGTTTTTAGACAACTCTTGGTCAAATAATTATTCGCACTCATGTTGTCAATATCATTTTAAGGTAAAAACTTGGGACAATATCATTTTAAGGTAAAAACACTTAAAAACTAGGGATATTACAACAACAACAACAACAACGACAATATATTTTTGAGAATGAAATATGTATCTATCATTTGCTTAATGGGTACTTAAATATTAAAGTGTTTTCTTTTTAAAATTACTTTGCCGCAAAGTAATATCAAAATAAAGCTATATCTAAATTTAGTAGGTAAAATAACCGGTTAAATAATAAGAGTTTTTCTTTGTGAACATACTAAAATGTTAGCAATCTTTGCTTAAATATTGAACAAGCTTTCAAATAAATATATCTTAAAACCGTCTAATTTATCAGGTTACCTCAACATTTCCTAAAAAAATACATCATAGTTCTTCTTGCCCCGACTCACCCTTATCTCGGTATTATTGAAACTAAAGCGTTCCCATGAGCCTAGCGGGGAATGAAAAATGGGCCTACTTTACCCTACCCGCGATAGGTAGAAGATTATATGGAGTATAATGACCTGTTCACACAATGAAGAGTTTGTGTGAGGTGGGAAGGTATAATAAAAATGCATTGTGATTACGGACTGAATTTTTAGGTAGAACCTAAGGAAAAGCGTGGGATTTAAAAATGTATGTTAAAAAGTAGTAATATCGACTTCAAACTGACCCGTAATACCTATGAAAAAGTTATTGGAAAAACCGGGCAAGTGCATGTCGGGCCACGCGCAATGTAGGGTTCCGTAGTCCCCTCCCCTTCATTCGAATAATGCGGCTTCTTGTGGGTTTTCTGTTGTATTTTTTCAAACTTACAACGTTATACCTATTTTAATAATAATTTTCAAGGTAATTTGTACGAAAATGTTGTTACTACTCTAGTTGTGATAGTTTAATGATTTTCTTTTTACATACCCAAAATTAAACATTTAACTGGCAGAAGGGAGAGGGACCCTTAACTCTAACAAAAATTTGCACTTTAAAGCTTAATATTTCACCCAAAAAAAAAACATCATTTTATTCTTTCACTTTGTCGGCATGTGTAAAGTCATTCAATATGACATGTGTATTCATGCAAAATTACAGCCTACTATCACTAACAGCCTCTGAGCTAAGCTACGGAATGACGGACGAACGGACAAGGCAAAACTATAAGGGTTTCGTTTTGCTATTTCGGTTACGGAACCCCAAAAATGAAAAATTGACCTAGATAGGTAAGCACTACTACTCGTCAACAAAGAATAAAGTAAAAAAAATACCTTACAGGTATTTATAAGATTTTGCCTTGCAATTTTATATCACGTAATGACTACAGCTATTCAGTGAAAAACGTGCTTTTTACCCGACTGTAAGAAAGGGTTATGTTTTTCGCGCGTATCTTGTATATATGTATGTATGTACGTTTGTAATATTATTACCTGATATCTCACAATCCACTGAACGGATTTATACAATTAAGACGTCGTTAGATTCGTCTTGATCGCCCAAGTGTTCTTATATATGTGACGTTTAAAAAAAAAACATGGCGGCTGTGAGATGTCAAAACAAAAAGTTGTTTTGAATACTGCAATATTGGCATCAAATTAAAGGGCTTATCTTAAGCACCTCAAAAAGGTATAACATGATTAAACCTGTAATACTAGAAAAAATAGTTAAAAATCATTCTTTTTTCAATTTTCAATACTTGACAATAGCTGTGATAAAAGTTTGTTGTTACATCGGTTACATCTTATAACCACTAAAAAGTATTAAATATTAAAAATAAGAAACCCGCCTGCACAAAAAAGATGGAAACTAGATCCCCTACATAATTTGTAATAATTATGTTTCCATCTCTTTTGTGCCTTTTTTATTTTTGTCTTGTGTTTTTTTATTTTTATTTCTATTTTTTTTCTAAATAACGTTTTTCTAACAAACTTTTAACAATGTCAATAACCGGCGCTTGATATTCTGGTTCACCTTTGCAGTAATAGTTTCTTGCCACCACGAAACTTATACCACACCTTGGCTAGGTAAACACAATCAATTTTCCAAAATCACACAATCGAACCTTTCTCTAACGTAACATGCATAACAAAAACATCGAACAAAAAATAACCCATCAAAACCGTTCCCATAATGTAACCGTTACTTCAAAAGGCTTTTCTAAAGATACACATAATCGCTACACCCTCGGAACTAAATGCCTATAAAACTCAATTCCATAATCCATAATGTTTCACACTACATTGGTGTAAGGACCTTCTCAATAGAAAATTCGGCAACCAAAGGAATGTACGGTCGAACCTTTGATGTTGGTAGAAAAATGTTGGGTGTGTTGTGTGCGAACCGTAAATAAAATGTGGACGCGCCACTTAGTCTTGTTCCACGCTATTAGACAACATTCTGTGAGAAATGTTCACTCATTATTACTTTAAATCTTGAGGATTGTAGTCTTGCGATGTGATTCTGGAATAAAACCTTGTTAATTTATCTAATTTTGTTGGTTGGACAATAACTTCGATTTATGTTTTACATTCATATTATTTTTCTGACTTTATTTACCATCGATAAATCAGCGATGATATGCTAATTTTTGATACAAATTGTGAGTGTCAGTTATGCACTTTAATTATAATATTTACTTGGTTGTTGGGTCTCGACTATACTTTTATTGTTGCTTTTAGATATCTTTATTAGGCCATTTTTCATTTTATTGAACGGGTGATTTTATTCCAATCTTCATTTTCACAAATAATAATCTTCAGATAAATTGATTAAAAGGGTAGAAAAACAACTCAATGCTTAAAAAATTCTTATCAATCCGAAACCCTTGAATAGGGGTGCCAAAATCCAACTTAGGCATTCGATTCTTTACATAAAATTTTGACTACACTGGCTGGAAAAAATACGCTTCAAGAACTTTTCGGACTGAACAAAGTATTTTGTTCTTTGGCGACAAGAATAAGTCCTTTCCGGTCTATTAGATGGCAGTAGACAAATATGTGGGACTATTATCTTAACTGTACTCGATGGAGTCTAGAGTTCCAGTCTAAGTCTTTGAGGTTTGAAATCGTGATCATTATTCTTTGCTTCTGTGGGTGAGGATTTTTCTACATTGTTTGTTTTCAGTTTCTCGATGTGGAAGTGAGTTATAACGGTTGTTTCATTTTGTCTTGTGTGTGATGTGCTTCTGTTGTGGCAAATAACTAAACGGTCTGAGAATCTGAGTTATGTAGTAGGGATTGAACATTCCTCTGTATTTGTTAAGGAAATTCATTAAAATGATGTGATCCGTTTCCCTCGAAAACTTATAACTACTATTGGATCGAACTTTTCAAATACCATTCTCTTTTAGACAATTCTATGAATAATGTCCGTATTATATAACTTTCAGATACAGATTAAACCTTTGTAAAATGCAATATTAGAGCACCCGCAACCGCGGGCTGACTTATAAATCATTTCCTAGACATTATGGTCGGGGTTTTGTATGGCGCGCAATTTCACGGGTGCCATTCAAAAATGGATAAAATAGGCGTTGCAACGTCTGGCCAGAGAAATGCATGGTGTAGGACAGTCGGGCTAATATTAATACTGTCCACTTCTGTTTTAATATTTCATTCTTTAGTGTTATTTTTCTAGTCTAGTTTTTTATTAAATGGCTACAAAAATTGAGCTCATTTTCTTATTTAATTATGTCCAACTTAATACTCAATTATTTTTGTTTAATTTAAATAAATAAATTTTCACATCTAAAACAGCCAATGTTTCCTATTTTTATTTCAGCCCACATTTTTAAAACCCTCCAATAATCCGCTCCATACTAACACATCTATCACAGCAACTGCACCTATACCTTGCCGAATGTGATTGCATTTTCGAGAATGCAATCTCTCAAAGAATTTCCTATTATATCCATAGAAAATTCATGAAAAGAATTTTCGGAATTTATTATTCAATGTATTGTATATGTATCCTGGGGGTGTACCCTACGCTATTAGGGTCGCTACAGACAAATAACGTTTTAGTAGGATGTCAACAAAATGTTTTTCGATTTCTACAATTTGTACATAATAAGTCGGTTTGCAGCTATTTTCACAACTCAAGTATGGCATTTAAAGATGTCATTAGTTTGTGATTAATGTCGTATTGACATTTATAGTCGAAATAAACGCAGTGCAATTTTGCGTATTTTTTTTCAAATGAAATTATAAATATGTATGATTTACGAGCATTTAGTCATGTAATTATGCAGTCTTTTTATTTTTGATATTAATACATTTTAATATTCTATAATCTTTATTAAAAAGGACTTTTGACTTATAAAAATTTGCGACTAGGTAGATAATATCTAGACACGAAACCTTTGTAAGTTAAGAAGGCCTGATCTTCCTTTCCTTTAGTTAACATCAGTTTGCTTATATCGAAGCCGCATTTCGGCCCATTTGCGGTCGCCATGTTTGTCTGTCAAGTCTTTAGGGGCAACCCTAAGTGGTATGTACGTAAACTGAATAATAAATATGTTAGGTGTTCGGACGTTATTTATTGGAACTAAGTTTGCGATTTGAACCCCTTGTAATGGGCGGTCAAGGGTAGAAAACATTTGAAGCATTTGTGAGGGTTTTAGATCCATCAATCAATTGAAGCAGGGTTGTCTAATGATATTTATATATGTGGATTGGTTTGAATCTTCTTGAGTAGATTGATGGGCTGTTTATATTAGATTTATATTGGTGCAGCGGTCAAAGTAACCGCTGTAAGTAGAAAAGGCTTCAATTTTAAAGAAAGCTTTGGACATAAATCAGTATTTTAAATGTAGGCATTCTTTATGTTCATTACATAAATGTGTGCAACGTCACTGTGAAGCAAGGTTGTTTATAAAAAAAACCGGGCAATTGCATGTCGGGCCACGCTCATTGTAAGGTTCCGAATCCCCCCCCCCCCAATTGAAATAATGCGGTTAAAGAAGTAGGTTTTCTGTTGTTTTTGTTTCATACTTATCATGTTCACTTTACCTACTTAATAATCATTTTCAAAAGAAATTGTACAAACATTTTGTTACTTCTCATTTGATCATATATTACTCGTAAACTTATAAAGCCTACTTTGCTGTGATAGTTTTCCTTTTCATTTTAACTATATTTACTACTACCGTGAATTTTTTCACATACCCAACATCAACCATTTAGCTGACTCTCTTTCTCTAAAAGGAAATTCATAAATTGCTTAAGTTTATGAGGTCTATTCTTATAAATTGTTTTGATAAGTACAAATAGGCTAAGCCTATATATATATGCCTATGGATTGAATTGATGTTGCTGGCTCTGTATATTACCACCTTATGAATTAGAGTAGGCCTGCAGGCGAGGAGGTGATCGGGCCTGGTTGGCCGCGGCCACACAGTTAACGCTAGGAACTTGATAGGTAACAACTATGAGAACTCCACTATCATGATTTAGGATTGTCGAACTATCAACTGTCAATTTGTTCTTGAATAATTATACATAGGTACCGCCGGAGTATTTTCATTAAAACAACATAAAACACTTTTGTTACTTTAAAATTAATTTTATAAGGAAAACTGGGTTGGTTCATCAAAATCTTATTATAACTGAGTGTAACCAAATTGGGAAAAGATAATTAACTTTTAAATAAAATACCCGAATTACATTTCACAGTCTGTTTTAATTTGGAAGAAGCATAGCAAATAAGTCAAATAAATAAATTGTACAGGATAAGCTTATTTTCCATAGGTTTGTATTTTTGAGTGATTTTGGTAAGATACATATATAAGGCACGTGAGTTTACTCCCATAACATAATCAGACTCCAAATATTATAACGTTTCCACTGACCATGTGGTACAGGTTTTAGTTCATAGCGGCTTAAGAATAGAGCCACTCCATCTCTTTCCGAGGCGACTAAGAGAGGACGGGCAGCAAGCGTCTTTTGCTATTTTTTAAGCCTTACTGCAACCGCTAACCCGCTTGCCAAGCGTGCCGTGACGCAGCATGGATCTCCCCAGTTGAATGTAGGTCAACTGGGGAAACCCGTGCCCAGCAGTGGGACATCATATGGGTTAATATGAGTTCCCACTGCAAAGACACAGGCTACATCCTCTCTCAAAGAAGATATGAATCGTTATTCCAGCACAGTGTGAACTGATGGATGAACACAACGAGCAGCAGCGTTGTGTTCATTCAACTAAAGTAAGATTTTATATTGAGTAAGAACACATAAAGTAAGAACAATAATTTTTGACTAAATTGAGTTTAAACATGTTTATTAAAAGATCTTGTTACCTCTTTTGTATTTAAGCAACAGGATCATAGAATAACCGTTTTAAGTTTAAGTGGGATTGACTTATAATTTTATAAATAACCATAAAAATAACATAACTTATAAATCTTTACTAATATTATAAATGTGAAAGTAAGTCTGGCTATCTGTCACTTTTCACGCATAAAGCACTACGACGATTTAGATCAAATCTAATGAAAATAATTTATTTACAAGAATAAGGTACAAAAAGTTCTTTATTAAATTATGAAACATTCTATTTTGCCTTCACATTGGCGGGTAAATAAAAAAATATATTACAGATATTACTAGTAAAATATCAATAAAAATATATAAAAAAAGAAAAAACGTAATACCAATGCTTCTCTTAAACAATAATTATTATAAATATTAATAATTTGTTATAATAATCTTAATAATGAATAGTTAAATAAATTATAAAATAAAATGTAACACATTGCAAATATATTTTTTAATTAATATTTGTATGTCATATTTCCTATAGCTTATAATCTTAAAATTCATGAACACTGTAAAAACATTTATATATTAAAAAAAACAATAAAATATGTCTAGAGTAGAAAAACGATGGAGTCCATATATAATTTGGAATCATATTAAACATTTTTATGCACATTATATAGCTATTGAATGTCAGGTTTGTCTTAGGTCTAAATAGCTTGTTTCTGTTGTTCGATCAAAATTGGTATGGAGATGGTTTGAGTCCCTAGCAAAGACATAGCACAGTGGTGTAGATGAAGGCGTATTAACCTTTTTGTCAGTTAGTGTCTGTGGTGCCTGCGCCCTTTTACTTCTATACTTAACAGTGACGACGAGGATGGAGGCGATTTCATTATCTCTGTTTAATAAACAAACCACAAAGAAAAGTCACAAAACAAAAACATAAGAACCTTTAATTGAATATTACAAACGTGAAGAGCTGTGTTTAAACAAAGAGATTCGACGTTAGATTACAAGTTGGGGGGAAGGATGTCATGAGTGGCTCTGTGGCAGTATGATTTACATTCGTGCTTAATGCGTGTTCTTTGAAGAACATGTCTCATAGCGAGCGATTTTTAATTATAAGAAAACATTATTTTTCGATTTGTAAAAAATAAATCGTGTTTAAGGCACTGTCATCTACTTATGGAAATAATATTTCCAATGTTGCTAGACTTCGTAGTAACTACCAATTCTTAAGTAAAGCCAAATATATGTGAAATGTTTAATATCAAGGTTACTTAGCAACCATTGACAAATGTATTAAAGAATGAATGGTTGTTAAGCAACTTTGTATTTAAACATTTTAAAAATTGAAATCTCATTTAGTAAAAGTAGGTAGGTATTAATCCTTGTCAATCTACATAATAAGGCTGAAGAATTTTTTTGTTGAACGTTCTAATTTCCAAGAGTTAGCCGAATTAGAATAAATTGGGTATGGAGGTAATTTAAAATTTAAGAAAGGACAACAGTTACTATTATGTAAAATATACTGTTATGTAAAACTCAATCACTCAATCCCACATTAACTTTTACAGCTAATTAACTTTTCTAAAAAAAAAAAAATCTATTATGTAAATAATTAAAACCAACAGGAATGAAGTCGCGGCGAACAAAGTCTTAATATAAAAGCGAAACGTCATCATTCTCAGTCATAATACGAAATCTTAAAATTTGACGTAATAAATTAAAATCAACCAGGTTTGTAGTATCATAGACAGAAAACATCAGCCCTTCATCTATTCTAGAGGTCTAACAAGAATGTACAAAGTAGTTGTACGAAAATTGGTGTATTTACTTACCCAGGTGGAGCCACCAGGAACTGTCAGTTATTAAATAAAACCTTCTAAAAATGGTTCCTTCGAGGCATTTTTTCTCACAATAATTTTCAGAGTCGAGTCACAACACTAGTTGATTTATGAAAGGGTTACGTCACGTACTGAGGATTTGGTTTTGACGTGTTTCAGCCAACCTTGAAACGTAGGATCTAGTATAAATAAAAGATGTCATGAGGTCTGAATCCCACCTACCTACTGCATGATTTACATCCTGTGCTCTGATGTTGTTATTTAGAGACTCGTGGCCATTGTTAGCGATTTTATAACCAATGTGAATAAAGTACTTTGACTTTAACTCATAGTAAAATTTTATTAGTGACCCCTTTATGTTAGTTTTTGATGTTTATTGAGATTCTCTATTTATTCTGAAATGTATATTGTTTATAAAGTAATTTATTTATTAGGAATAACTAACACGTATAATAATAATTGTACATAACAAAAATGTACAGTCACTTTGGTTTTTTACGTACCTACTTAATATAAATTGGAAACTAAAAAAAATACAATTAATTATACCAAATATATTTTTTCTACGTTATCTTTAAGACTGTTAGACATTTTCATTACCAAAATATTTGATTATTTCGTTCTCTGATGTCCCTAGGAACTTCAATGTAGTCCATATTAACGCCCAGAGTATTCCCGCCCATTTCTCTGATATGCTGGCCAGCTTTGATTGCAACAATATCCATGGAATTCTTATATCTGAGTCATGGTTAAAACCATGTCTTCCGTCCAGCTCTTACTCTATACCCGGCTACCATTTAATTGGAAATGATCGCGCTGCCGGTGCTGGTGGTGGTGTAGCAATGTACTTGCGAACACATATTCCTTTCCGCATCGTAAACATATCAGCACAGCCACCTCCACAAAATGCAGGCGAGCATCTTTTTGTAGAAGTTGAACTTCATCATTACAAAGTTTTACTCGGAGTTTTTTACTGCCCTTCATTGCGTATCGACTTTTTCTCTTCTTTCGAACGCCTCTTAGAAAATCTATCTCCTTTTTACAGCCATATAGTCACTATGGGCAATTTTAACACGTGTCTTTTAAAAAACGACTCTCGTTCTTCCTCTCTTTACAATACTATACAATCCTGTAATCTTTCTATTCTCCCCTTGAATGCTACACATAATTTTCCCAATTCTACTCCTTCTCACGGCACGGCCAATGCTCGGCTGATGCCTTCTCCTATCATGATTTAATTTTCCTTTCCTATAAACTTCGACCGCCTAAGGTCAAACCTAAAATTCTTAAACAGCGTAATTTTAGTGGTATGAATATCGATTTACTTCGAGAGGATGCCAGCAATATTGACTGGAATCCTTTGTAAAGATCCGTATGTGTCAATGATAAAGTTGATATTTTTAATTCAAACTTGATTAAGTTGTATGACGTGCATGCTCCGATCCGCGAAATTAAAATTAAGCATTTACCGTCACCATGGCTTACTGACGAGATTAAAGTTATAATGAATAAGAAAATCACAGCCAAATCTAAGTATAAGTGTAGACCTACTTCTACTAACCGAGAAAGATATGTGGCTATAAGAAATCACTGCAATAAGGTGTGTAGAAATGCACAACGCCAACATATCCACACCTCGGTTGAGAACGGAGAGCCCGCTAAAATTTGGAAATTTCTTAGAACGTTGGGTGTTGGAAAATCCAGACAAGACCCCATCCGTGAACCAATCGACTTAAACGCACTTAATATGCATTTCTGTTCTTCGTCCAATTTTGATGGGACCACTAAAGCTAATACATTGAATCATCTTTCATCACTTCCATCACCCAACTATCCTCCTTTTGTTCTGAATCAATTTACTGATTGTGATGTTAGAAAGAGCGTAGTGTCAATTACATCTAATGCAGTAGGTACTGACTGTATCAGCCGTAACATGATCTTGCCTATCCTTGACCAGCTTCTTCCTATCGTAACAAATATCTTGAACTTTTCCATTACCAGCGGTTTCTTTCCACGAATATGAAAAGATGCCCAAATTATTCCTCTTCCTAAAAAATCAAATCCTTCATCATTCTCAGAATACCGACCAATATCTATACTACCGTTCCTTTCCAAAGTAATTGAACGACTCATCCATTCCCAACTTAGTGCATTTCAATCTCAAAATTGTCTCCTCAATCCCTTTCAGTCCGGTTTCCGTTCTGCCCACAGCACGGTTACAGCTCTTGTTAGTGTTACTGATGATATTAGACAAGGCATGGAAGAAGGAAATCTAACAGTCCTTTCCTTACGTGATTTCAGTAATGCCTTCAATTCTGTTGATTTCAATATTCTACTTGGTATACTACGCTCTATCAACATATCTCCAACGGTTATTGACTGGTTTCATAGTTATCTGTCTGGTCGCCGACAACGGGTACGCATTGAAGAGTCTTATTCTTCCTGGTGCGATGTAATGGTTGGTGTACCGCAGGGTGGCGTTCTTTCTCCTCTTCTCTTCGCAATTTTTATAAATGCTATTTCTAACCAATTAGTTTCATCCTACCACCTTTATGCAGATGATCTTCAAATCTACACACAAGCACCACTGCGACAGCTGCCACAAGCCTTTTCAATTATTAACACGGATTTGGAGCGTATATGTGAATGGAGCAACCACCATGGTCTGGAGGTTAATCCGTCGAAGACTCAGGTTATCGTAGTTGGTAGCCCGAGGATGATTTCGCGAATCGATTGGAACCAATTGCCACAAGTTACACTCAACGGTACCTCTATAACGATTAGCGACACTGTAAAGAACTTGGGCGTTCTCATTGACAAAACCTTATCTTGGGGTCCTCAACTGCAAGAGGTCAGCCGTAAGTTATTTGCATCTACAGGGTCTTTGCAAAGACTCCGCAACTTTCTCCCCACTACCACTAAAATTGCGCTGGCACAGTCTCTTCTTCTACCTATACTTGTCTATGCTGATGCCAGTTATCTTGACCTCACCGAGGAGCAACTTGACAGACTTGAGCGTCTCCAAAATGTATGTATTAGATTTATATTTGGCTTGCGCAAATATGATCACGTTTCAGAATTCCGTAACGAGCTCAAGTGGCTCCCAATTCGTCTTCGTCGGAATACTCACATTCTTTCATTGCTGTACAGTATACTTTTTAATCCTTTCACTCCATTGTACCTCAAAGAACGTTTTAAGTTCCTGAATGACACACATTCGAGGTCCCTGAGGTCATCGGAGGATTTGAGATTGGAAATTCCAGTGCATTCCACACGATTTTATGACAAATCATTTACGGTTGAGGCAGCAAGACTTTGGAATGCATTACCTCTGCCTATTAGACGTGCTCAGTCGTTGGTATCGTTTAAAAGGATGTTGAAGGCTCATTATCTGTCTACTTAAAACTATAAATATCTTTTAATTATTTTTGTTATATATCTATTAATTTCTTCATAAGTTTAGATTATTATACTTATATTATATATATGTATATAGCTAAATGTAATAATATACTTATATTATTTATTTATGCTGTACACTACCGCTATTTATTTCTTGTAGATAATTTGTTTCTATCCATCCAAAGGTTGCCTGGAAGAGATCGCTATTAGCGATAAGGCCGCCCATTGTACCTACATGTAAGTTATACAATGCATACCACTTTGTTCTTTTAAATTTAGTGTACAATAAAGAGTATTATTATTATTATTATTAGTTGTATTTTGAGTTTTTTTTAGTACTACATATTTTTTTTAAAGATAACTAGTAATGTAATCATATTACTAGCAATCTTGTTAACCCCTTCAGCTAAGCTAAATTGCTTATGATATTAGTGAGTTCACGTCGTTGGTAGTATAATGGGTAGGATTCGAACCTGTGACCTCTAGATTTTGAGTCTGCCATTAGGGTTTAAATTTCTATTAATTCTGAAAAATATAGTATTTGATAATCCTAATGCAATAACAAAACCCAAAATTAGATTGATTTCATTATAATAATACCATCATCAGTAAGCTATACAATTTGAAAATGTTTTTGGCATTCTACTTTGGTACGATAAATTCACGCAAATTTGAGCTTGGAATCATTTATTAGTATCATAGCAACTTAGGTTTAGTTTACTAATATCTCACAGTAAAATAGTATCCTCATTAAATTATTCATTTAAGACTATCGCGTAGCTTAGATAAATAAATAGTAATAATTATATGAATCTCCTTAACAACAGAAGGAAAATATTTTAATGAAGTAAAAATAAATAATGGACGCCAACTTATTTCATATAAGCAATAATTAATCCATCTTAAACTAAATTATCGATATTTCAATCGTAAATTTGGTCTGGCTTTTGCTCCATTAATAGCAAAGAGGACTAGTTTAAAGGGAGCTAGTGATTCGGATTGCTAAGCTAGAGGTAAGAACTAGAAAATAGAAAATACATTACAGGTACGATTTACCTCATCGCTAACAGTCGTACCTTGCCCCCTCTTAGGCACGCCATCTTGAAAATGCGTGCTCTTTAATTAAACTTCAAAGGTATTACGTTTGGCTGTTTCGAGTTTTCCGTATAAAGGTGGTATTAAGTAAAACTCGATAATTACATTTAACATTTAATTGTTACTTAAATTACACAAAGGTTGGAATAATTTCGAATCAAAAATGTCGTGTCAAGTGGCAATTAGAAAATATACGATTTAATTGTCGATTTTGATTTGATTGTTTATTAATTTTATATCGTCTGGGACAGAATTATATTATTATTATATTATGTCCAATCGTTTATACGTTCTAGGAGATATTTTAACCTTCCTTAAAATAAATACATTTAAAAGATGTGTCCTGTCCTGATAGGCCGACTGTTTCACAATAATTTACCTGTTTTGATTTAATACTTTAGTTTTTTTTGTGTTTTATAAGATATTGGGATTGGGATAACAATGTGGTATGGGTCACACATTATTAGGAATCCTGTTAACCCCTCCAACTAAGCTTAATGGCTTGTATTAGGAGTGGGTTCACATTAATCTGCCCCACCCGCGGCCTTCCGTGGAGGCGCGGCACCCTGTGTGTATCCAGGGGCCGCGTAGGTGTGAAATGCCCGAAACACAACAACATCGCTTCCGGGCATTGCCACTGGGCGGGCCGCCGACGGTATAACAAATTCCGGCGGCCCGTTCGCGAAGGTGGCGGGCGATACACGGCGGGTTTTTTAGTGGGTGCAAACCCCACACTACCTCTACCGTCTTCCCCGGACGGTGGAGGTGTTCGTATGAAATTTTTCACATCAAAAAATCGGTATAATGGGTCATCGGTAGTATAATGGGTAGGATTCGAAACCGAGACCTCACGAATGCGAGTCCGGAGCCTTAGCTACTAGGCTACCGCCGCTTAATTGCGGCACCTAAACTACATAATCTAAAAACGTGAAATTGAATTGATATTATTCTGCAATGGAAGGCTTTAAGCACTTTCAGCTTTTGCCCACGGCTCTGCAATAAATATCAACCTTTGTCAATAAAATACTTCCAAGCGTATATACCCAGGATCTTCTTTCGGGAGGGTGTTGTGAATCTACGAATGTACTGTGTACTGTGTAGAGTTTTAACTGGTGCAATTGACTCAACACCATCTAAATGTGCTACTGTATATCTACCTTTTACCCATTTCTCCAATTTAGCCCATGCTTCCAAGTAGAAACGTCGAAATTATTTTATTACTAATTTTCTCTGAAGAGTTTAATTATAAAACTAAACAGAAAGACAAAGTCTCTTTCGCATTAATGATACTTATATGTACCCAGTATGATATGGCATTTAGTTAATAAAATAGACATCTTTTTTAGAATTAGAATGTTTTTATGATAACTAGCAAACCAGCGCAACTTTGTCTGCGTAAATTTTCCCCGTTTTTTGCAACATTTTTCATTGCTACTCTGCTCCTATTGATCGTAGCGTAATGTTATATAGAAAATAGCCTTCCTTTATAAATGGGCTACCCAACAGTAAAAGATTTCTTCAATTCGGATCAGTAGTACCTGAGATTACCGCGTTCAAAAAAACAAACTCTTCAGCTTTGTAACATTAGTGTAGATTTACAAGAAAGTGTAGAAGAATAAAACATTACGCCGACCCCAAATGATCCTCAAGATGATGATGACGATAATCAAGGTATTTTCACTGAAACTGTTTTTTTCGCAATAAACTTACAGATATTATATTACTGAATTAAGGCCGTACCCTGACCAAATAACCTTGAGCATCCGTTCCTTCTTCGTCGCACCGTAGCGAATGCGCTCGGTCTTTGGAATAAAATCTTTAAAAATGAAATATTAGACGTTTAATAAAAATGTTTCTATCAAAATCTTTTTAATAAATTGCCTATCCATTAGTGTGAGTAGCAAATCAAAGAAAATGGTACTTTACGAGGAGATTGGTACTTTAATTTCTGTGGTTTAATTGTGAGGAGATTAAATAAATATTATAATCCTTTAACAAAATCTACTATTTTGGAGTCAACATTATGTAGAAATTTAATATATTTTTATTAGTTCGAATTAAAAGCAGATAGCTCGACAAAAGTGCACAAAAACGGTTAGCGCTGGATTTTGCACGGGGAAGCGCCTTAAAGTATAAGCATAGCAAAAAGATAAATAAGCTACCTATACCTTTATATCATCTCAACTAGAACCTTACAGAGAACAATAAATTAGGTAAACATTGAGTAAATAGAAGGCCAAGTTCCGGAAGAGCGCTCGCGTCTCAGAGGTGTGATCTATCTCAATAATTGGGCCCCCGTCACGACTACCGCGGCTATTTGTTTGGCGAAGATCCTACTAGATTTGTTTGGTTCGGAATAAACGTTCATTTTGATAGAAATAAAAGAAATAGTAGGTATTCGAGAAGGTAATGGTGGATTTTGTCTACGTCTTAATAATAACTGCAATGTTACTACTGTAAAAACTTTTTATTGACCTTCATAATCTATTTCATTCATTTTATTCTGTTAATATAAATAGCTTATGTTCTTCCTTAGGCTTTAAGTTACTTCCATACAAAACATGACCAAACGACTTCAATTGAAAAAAAAACACCAATTAATGTAAAATTTCACTGATTTACTATTATGAACCAGTTTCTGACTATTGTTTTTAAACTTTGGTGATTTTTGTTCATTGTCTGATTCACAAATTGTTGTTCTGAGTCTGGGTGTACTTTGTGTCCGTGACTTGTATGTTTGTAAAGTTCCCTCGACACAAAAAATAGTCTATAACTCCGGTGTCTTCTATTTTAGGACAATGCTTTACGCACTAAAACCTTCCCCGAAATGTTTACTATTGAATAGCGAAAGCCCCATCTAAATCAAAAATCGCAAACATACATACGGGTCAAACAGAGAACCTCCTTTGTTAAGTCGGTTTTTAATCGAATTACTGTTAGATTTAATTCACTCAATCATGACTTCAAAATAAATGCGCCACGAATGACAACGAAAAAGTAATTTATAAACAACTACTGGAAAAAGTACAAATAAGAAAACTTGTCTGTAAAGTCGATTAACGGACGATAAATTTTACGTAATAACGTCATATATCACCATTCGCGTTGCTTAGCAAGTAATCAATATTGTTAGTTCCAATTATATCGCATGTCATGTCGCTGAAATCGCCATTCGCTGTTGCTCAGGAACCAATCAATAACGTGACTTGTATTTACACATTTTTTGTGAGTGCAGACGATCATCGATTTATAAGACGTTACCACGTCAAAAAAACAACATTATTTGATATTATTGTTTTAAAACTTAGCGATTTTTATACATATTAGATATATTTTTATAGCTAAGCATTAGTTGGAATCAGGACCAAATCACTGGATAGAATTGCCTGAACCACAGGTCCTTTCCACCGATCGGCTCTATTATTCCAGAATAGTACGCGAGGCGGTTGAGATCAAGAAGTACAAAAATTTCAACCGAGGAGATGGATACCGGCTCTCACCATCTTAAAACTCTGTTATCAGCAAATGCAATCGTAGCCGTAATGACACCGCGCCTCAGTGTAAAGACGTTGTAAGTGTAGTGTGTAGAAGTAATGACAGTACAAATTATCAAAATTATCAAGACCAGGCGAGGGTAGTTGAAAAACCCCGCGCCTCACGGAGACATCGCTAAGCTGCCATCAGTTGACCCCTTACCACGATCGGTGCAATTCGATTGACACGTCGGGTAAATAAAAGGTTCGTACCTTTAAATAATTCACGCGATTAAGTCCCGAAATATATCTAATATTATTTGATATCTTTTTTTTTGTTTTACTTTTATGGTCTTATTATAATTATATATCATGAAGACTTCTTCTCCCTCCTATATTTTGGCGATGAGGGCAACTCTATTCATACAAATTAAAATGAACTTTATCTTTGATGCTTTAGAGAGTAATATCAAATCACAAATACGTGGTCTTTCATCAGCAAACAAAAGTATATTTAATAATTGAATTTGAATAGGTTCAGACAACCATTAATGTAATAATTTAACTTGATTTTAGGTTTACGCTAGTTGGAAAGAGAACTTTACTTATTTATTTGTTTTTACACCCATTTCATTTTTATGAATCCGACTAGTTGCATCAAATAATGAATGGCTGCCTCTGTGGCGCGGTGGTAGTGTATCCAACTGCTACGCAAGAGGTCGTGGGTTCGATTCCCACACGGGACACCACTTTGTGTGATCCACAATTTGTTGTTCCGAGTGTAGTTGTACATTGTGTTCGTGACTTGTGTGTTTGTAAGTCCCCCGCAACACACGTTTTACCTTTAAAATGAGAAATTGAGTTTTTTTCGTTTTGCTCTTATATAATAAGAAATAAGATTTGACGATGCATATAAAATACCATTCACACTGGTCAGTATAAATGAAACCACAGTATAATTTGTATAAAACTGACCGTGAAATCAAAAAGGACATTCAAGCACCAATAAAGCATAATTTAAACCAAAAGTAGTACGAACAGCTAGCACTGAATGTTTGAACGCAAACAATCTTCTTAGTGGCAGAATCTAAGCATGATGCATAGCCTACAGGGAACGTAAACTGCACTGCAACGCCAGCACGTCAGAATTTGTAAGCTCCTATACTGTTAGCAATTGTAGAGAATATCTTTGAAAATTTCTCCGGCCACACTTCCCTTGCAATAAATGTCTGAGAAATTCTGTTTTATTAGAAAAATTAGAGTTCGTTATTTTAGGCTTTCGTGATATGAACAACAATTTGATTCTGGGTGTTGTGGTTGGAATTTTTTATATCAAATTGTTTTTTTTATTTTTGCAGCCAATTGCATGATCGTCATGAAAGTCCTATAATATGGAGTATAATATAATGGTGGCAGCACCTTACTTGTATATACAGCTTACAAACAAAGAAAAATTATAAACATTGGCAATTTGAAAAGAGTGGCTGCGAGTTTTTATTGCCTGTTCTTTTCTCCAGCTTTACCTATTGTTTGTAACAAGCATTATGTGTACATGTAGAGTCGACTTTTTACAAGTGTAGTATTTTGCTTCCAAAGTGAATAAAGATTTTTTATTATTATTATTTTGTAAGTCGTTTCCATATCAATTATTATTATTATAATGGACACAAGGATGAATGACTACTGTGTAAGCAATTTCCGAAAAACTTCGAAGAAATTCCAAAATACGAGTATCTACATGATTGAAATCCATAGTCTGTAAACCAAGATCTATATGACAACAACATTGAAAAAAAAACAGAATTATAAATAAAAGCTTTAATTAATCTGTTTTGTGATGCACTATCAGTTTTATAACATACCTAAAAGTCACGTGCCGCAATACACCATGCGAGCTGTCCGAATTTATAGATGTCAAAATACGAGTTTTCTAATCATATTTTCATGATACTTAAATACAACTTTAAAAACAATAGCTACCTACATACAATGAAACAGCTACAAGCGATAATAAGTAACAACCCTTTCACTTCAACTCATCAATATTGAATAGAATTTCAAACAACACAAAAGTGAGCAAAAGACGGGTCTTTTGGCGGGCTATTTGTTCTGATTATAGATCGGACTCGCTACAAAAGGGTGGTATCAATGACCTCTCACAAAACACGACATATCGGAAGGTTGTATCGATATTTAGATGGTACAATGAACTCTTCATTTTATGTACGATGCACAAAGACAAGGTTTTGGCTATTTATTCATAAAAAAAATAAAACAAGAACATAATGAATGTAATGATCTCCTAACTGATATTGGTGACGGTGACTTATATCATCAAAGATTTACTTAATCTCAACACGACAATATAGTATACCAACATAAATTAATGCACTCTCTTATTCCCTTACTCTTATAGTCCAATGGAACGGAAATCTGACAGATATTAGGTGCAGAATTAATGGCTTAACTTTCCAAAGCACAGAAAGATGTTACAATTCATAAACATGGTTACCCATCTATGGATGGAGTGATAATATTGTTTAACTATACCGATCTCTCGATCTGAGCACTGTGTCACAGAGCCTACAAAAAGAAAATAAATTAAAGGTATAACTAAATTAAACAACTAATATCAAGCAATTACGTTAACATAAATCAGTTGGCAACATCAATGTCATTTTTTAACGATAGGTAAAAAAACTAAAAAAAAACGTATCCAGGCAATCTACAAATTGGGCTGAACTTTACAAACAAACAGCTGTAAAACTCTATAGTAATTGGTTTTATTTCAAATTGAAAACTAACTGTTCTATATTGAAAACTAACACATACGCTGTAAGTAAACAAAGTTTAGCAAATTGATAGAACGTATTAATTTCAAACTATTCATATGAACTGAACTAATTAGACGAGTATCTAACGATTTGAATGTTATTCATTTTTTTGCAACCGGTTTTAATCATTGAGCTAATTTAAAAACTAAGGCTTTGTTCTTTTTCCAGAAACTTTCAAGAGTATAGTACTGAACATGTAGATACACAGAACTCAGCACAAATCAGCATCGTTAATGGGCAGCTTGCATTACGCCGCATCCAAAATATAGGACAATATTCCAACACCGCTGAAAACACTTAACTCTGTGGCAATTTATAAAACTTTTTTCATTGTGTACACACACACACACACACACATATTTTGCATTTCGTTGGGTTCCAGTTGAAAACCAGTGCCAGGTTCTTTAGTCTAGCATATCTGCTGATATGGACACCCATTCGCTGCAACCACGAGGCACAACAATTAGTGTTGTTTCCATTTGTTAATGTTACCACGAATAAATGTCATGATTTTATATATTTTCTTTAGGTGCATTCAAATTGATAAACATAAACACGTCACAATTATACAAAAATTAAGGAATGATACATGATTTTTATTTCCCAATTTACATTAAACAAGATTATGTATACCACATAAGCAAATCGCGACCACCATCACACATTATTTAATCGATATCATTAATAATTTGCTTTAGCCAAAGGCGATCCTGGTCCGAAAATATTTTATTCCCAAGGTTCAGTTGGAAACTCAATTTCTGTATCGAACTCGTGCCTGAGTCGAATTCGTAATGTTTCCATACGTCTGTTAGACATGGGAGACGGATGTTGCGATAAATCTAATCATGTTAGGGCAAGACAGATTGCATTTGCAGTAGATGTAAAAAAACTGAGATTGTTCAGCTTGGTTGAAATACGAGAACAAGAGGATGTTGTTATTTTTAAAGGTAGTGAAGTTCTTGATTATTCTAGATAGATCCTAGATTATTCTAACCAATAGAAGAGAGGATAATGAGCTCGAACTTGAAATGAACGATACTGGATTTTGTTTTTGACTGGTGGTAATCTAAGCCATAGACGTCTTGGTGGATACACCACAGTATCAATTTTTTTTTTTGTAAAATACCGTACACGGTATACGGTAACTACAGTTAACACTGTGTTTTGGTTGCAGATGGGTACTGCAAGTGAAATTACTGGGCAAATCAGACTGGGCAAATGTCTCAAAGTGGAACCCGGTGCGGATATATTCAGATCTTTGCCAATGAAGGATTTAGGTGGCAATAGTACTGCTATGGACTAGCATTAATTACCATTAGGTAATCTGCTTGGCTCTTCATTTCATGGTATAAAAAAACGTACGTAACATCGGTGATGTCGTTTGAGACAAACATTGACATCACCGATATATGTTCGTAAACTTTCGCGTTTTATACACATTATAGAATTTTATAAGCTACGGTTGACCACGGCCGTTGCAATACGGTCGAAACGTCGGGCAATAAACAAAGGTATTTAGCCTTAAAATAAAATATTTACGCGATTAAGCCCCGTAGCTTATAAAATTTTATGACATCACCGATGTTGTTACATTTTGCTGAAGGTAGCTGTTTATCTAGTTATTTAATTAAATTAAAAGGTAAAGATTTGTACCTAAGCAATAACGTTACAAGAAACAAGGTTGAGGTTATAATAACGAGCAAAATTCTGATGTTGAATATATTTTACAAGACCTTAGAACATGAACTTAGTTTGTTATGTTATGGAATGTAATTTAATATCGTTAATATTACGAGAAAATAGCTTATATCTTTTTGTGTACACAGTTAACATAAACAAAATAAAATATTTTTGCATGACTATATTTTGTTAATAATGCCGTTTATATTTCGTAGTGAAGAAGTCAAGAAACAATCATGGTATCTACCTGAATTGCTTTAAAATTGAATTAAATTTAGTTTCGTTCAAAGAGAGTTTATAAAGACAGTTATTCTTTTGAAAAAACTGTATTAACTTAGACAACCTAAAAAATGATTTTAAGTTATTTTTAAACTTTTTCAATCCAATATTTCTCATTCAATTTCGAAAACTTGGACATAATGAACTCATTGTAACTTTTACAATCTCAATAGTTTTGATGGAATCATTATTAATTTAGTTATTATTAATTTTGAAATCTTCAGTGTTATTATTATTATCTACAGTCGGTTCTCATTTATCAAATAATGAAATATCTTCGCCCACCATTACCTGATGACGCTTTATTGGAAAAGTTACTCTTCATTATGAAAATAATAACGTTATTTTATAAAAGGTACTATTGTTTTTGAAAACTGTTGTTGAAATCTGTTTTACGTTATTGACTTAAATTTACAAATAGCCGTCGTTGGTCAAATCGAGTTTGAACATTCTTATTATAAGACATTGAATAAAAATAAAGTACCTACATTATTAATAAGACGATAAAAATATCATAACGCAATGCTTAAAAAGCTAAATCATACGAAAGACTTTTATATTAACTTTGAGTATTAGAATTTCTAAAATTTCCGTGACACTAAAGGAATTTAATCAACCAGTAATTGTAAAAGAAAATAACATGTTATCCCTAATAACATTCTATAATGATCAGGACTACTAAATATTAAATTCACACAATGTTAGGTACATCTTAATAAAATATCCTGGGACCACTCACACAACGCTATCTGATCCCAAATTAACCAGAGTCTGGTTTCCATAGTACAAGTACTATGGAAACCAGACAACTAATAAACATACTTATATATCTCTAATTACATACATATTATAGATAAATAACACCCAGACACAGAATAAACCATCGTGCTCATCACACAAAGTTTTATCCTGGGTGGGGATCGAACCCACGACCTCTTGCGTAGCAGTCGGATACACTTCCACCGCGCCACAGAGGCAGTAAAAAAAATGGTATCCTAACTGATGTTAGTTACGGCAGCCAATCTCATTACAGACTAGCCATCTACGCAGGAGACATTATAATGCCCGAGTGAATGCGCAGATACAAGCGCATAATGCACTCCTGATTCTCTCATAGTTGATGTGACGGAAATCCAACACGACTGGAGAGAGATTAAGCGCAGGACCAACGGCTTAACGTGTTCTGCGAGACACAGAGGGGTGTAACAATGTTCGAAAACGGTCATCCATCTATGGACCGACGATGGTTTACTTAACCTGATACCTCGATGTGCTCAGTCGCCACTGAGTCAGGGACCCGGTACATTAAAATAATAATACGAATTACACAAATCTTACCAAATTTTATTGACAATATATTAAGTTATGTCCTAAGCTTATAAATTACGCCAAGCAACTACCGTTGCACTTGTGAGGCTATAGGGCAATACAAAATATATTTCACGTGATATTTCTTGCTCTAATGTCGTTCTATTATTTGCTTCTACCGTCGACAATCCGAACTCTCGCTACATTTTGCTTAGAAATATGATAAAAATCTCTCCCTTGGGTACTCTTGTGAGCTTATTTTCACTACATTTTATCTCAGCTACGAGTCGTATTTATGCCGTGCATTGTGTTATTTACTATTGAATACTGTGAAATATGATGGCACTGAATTTTACTTCTGATAAAATATTGATTTTAGAATTGTATTATACCTACGGTAATGTATTCTTCGATGGCCCTATTTACTTTTACCGATGGCGCTCTCGCATCATCCGTATACCCAATTCAAATCTTACCCTCCGAAGAACTTGGAGTCACCATAAAATGTTATTCTGATTGCCATAACTTCGATCTTACGAAACTCCGCTTATTATTATGATAGAGAGATTGTACGAACGTTAAGGCAAGCAATTTTATGCCGAGGCCCAGTGTAAAAAAAAAATCCAGAACGCGATTTCTTGCGACTTAATTTTCTAGACATATGCGCAACCTCACTCCATTGATCAACGTATATAAGGCCCTTATTCAATTTTCAATTAAAAGGCGCACTGATTTTAGCATTTTGATAGTGACACTAATTTAATAAAGCTCAATACAGAGCTCGCTCGCGACGCAAATGTAAAAAGCACATCTGCTTTTTACATTTGCGTCATAAAACTTACCAAAGAGTCATTCTTCGATAACACCCGTACTCGTTAGCTCAACACTACTCCATACTTTCTTTCCATCTTAACACTCAAACTAATGCCATTAAATCTCTTCCTAGACACGGCATCACGTATAAATATCTAACGAGAACATTTTTCTCTATATACTGCCAGTGACACTGAATGTAATAAACACTGGAGCGATATATTGTTCGCTTGCAGGAATAACAAGGAAATAGTAGTACGAAATGATGAAACTTCTACCCAATTTGTCTTAGTAGTTTGAGCAAGCTATAAACGCGTTAATGACGCAAAAACGTTCGACAAAGATAATGTATAGTGCTTGTTTTACGATGGGTATTTTTAAGTTGGTGATATTCTGAATGAGGGATGGCTTTCATGAGACAAATAAAAATGAAGTGCAATTTAGGCCGTTGAACTAAGGGTGGATGTGTATTACACTATTTTGTTGAACCTATTTTTTTGTTTTTTTTTATTTATAGGTAAGCAAATGACTTCATTCCATCTGATGTTAAGTGAAAGTAGAGTCCAAACGCAAGGCACAGCACTGGCTATCCTTGCGTGGTCACCTGCAAAGTGCTTCTTCACGCTTCTTTTGAAAGATCCCATGTCGTAGTTAGGAGGGAACACATGTTCTGTTTGTACATGTGCAGTTTTGAAAGATAGAAATAAAATATTTGTTTTTGAAGTCCAGACCCAGGCATCGAACTCGAGACTTCGCCATAAACAAGGTTTCCATCTTTCAAAAGTGCAATTGTTTAAATACTTTTAAAATTTCAATGATTAATTTATCGTCAATATTACAACGTTTGAATGTATGTATTGTAACTTAAGCATGAATGTTAAGAAACTACTAACATCATTCACAGTTTAACAGTCATTATGTATAATGACTGTGAGTTTTGATTTAAGATCAACATAGATTACATGTCCAATTAATACTACATAGTCTTGAATAATAAACATCGGAGCATCTGGGTCCTTATTCCGCCACGGCCTATCACGGCAAGCCCATACGCAACTGTCAAAATCTTGTCACCCTAGACAGATACTCAACTCTATATTATAGGTAACTGGACAAAGTGTAATCAGAAGAAAAATGAGAAAAGGAGAAAACAAACAGGTGAAAATAAAATACTATAAATAAAGAAGAATCGACCACTGTGTTAGTTATAACATAAAATTTTTTCAACAACAGATTTCATCTATAAATGTAACAAAAGGTCCATATCTCTTTATAATACAAGCGTCTCGCTTCAAAACATATTCAAACGCTATTTCTCACATATTTTAAAGAAAAATATTTCAGGTCAAAGTTGCAGTGTCTTAGCTATTTGGGTACATTTCAGCGAGTTTACATAATGCACTCTGGACATATCCGGAACTTTGTTCCGGTATGAAGGCGGCGATGGTCAATGGACTGGACTCTTTATCTCTTGTGTTAACGTTCTTTATATATAAATGGAACATTTAGTCTTTTGTCATAAAAAGTGTTTGGGAAATCTAAAAATGACATTGTTCTAAAAACTAATTTGGATCTATTATCAGAACAGACATCAAAAATATGTTAGAAACATAATAGCAAATAGAGATTGGTTTATTATTAGTTTTATTGGTGGATATTAAACTCTGAAAGTGTCAGCGTAAGGTATCATTTAAAATAATAACTGACTTTAATATTTTAACCAAAATCGATAATTAATTCAATTTTTTTTTAAACATTACACTTACTATATTTAAATGATTTAAGGCCCAAAGAACAAATGATTTGGTTATTGATTTTCTGGAGTGATGATGATCAATTACCAAAGTATATTTATTTAATTTATAGAAATCATCAATCATCAAAATTGGAAGGCTGGTAAATTGAACCGCTTGTAGTTGAAATGGGTCAATTTCAAAGGGAAAACTTAGCAAACAAATTCACGACCAACCGCTGCGCCACTATCGACTGGACACCCGTATGTCCGCCAGACGCTTGGGAGGTATTTGAATCTCAAGAACATTTTAGTACAAGCAAAACCAGTATCTAAATGAGGTATAAAAATGAGTTGTTACAGATAACATTCTAGGGAACCCTACCTTAGTCAGCAACGAATCGTAAAAACAAGTGAGATGATAAACGATAATTGGAGATTTCTATGCGACCGGTTGTCGCCAAATTTTATACGGACATCAAACGCAGGACGTTCTTACTATGAGCATGGACAATACTCGTTACTGTAGGCATTCGATCTTGATTTAGGACTGACTGCTTTATTGAGTCTGCATCAGTTTTATAAAGGTCACCAACCTACTCCTCACTAGATAGAAATGGGCCGTAAGATTATTTGCCGTACCTATTATCCCGTGTCATGGATTGGTTTTACTATCTGTATTCTTAAGCATGGAGAGTAAAACTTCATGAGCTATGTTTATTTGGATTTATAATAAGTAGGGACCATTACTACTACTAGCTTTCGCTGCGGCGTCACTCGTGATAATTTTGTTGACATCAGAAGACTGCGATTTTCCTTAATCCTTTCTTATGTCTGGTCACAAACATGATAACTAAAGACACCTCTCCGTCAACTTGAACTCTATAAGTCCAAGGGCTTGTCATTGATGAGCGAATGAATAAGTAAGGACTTTCAAGTAGATACTTTACATAACTGCAAGAATTCAAATTATGTGGTCTAACAAAATGGGTTTAGAAACTAGGCGGATTTCATAAAAAGATTTTGATTTTTTTTAATTTGAAGATTTACTTTATTCAAGTACTGGGTTCAATTGTTTAGCTTCAAAACGCTTGGCTTCAAAATGACTATAATATGTGTAGAAACGCCAGGGTGGCCTTATGAGCTATTAGCGTCTTATAACATTATGGTAATTATTAAATCATTTCGATTACACAGATACTACCAAAGTCAAAATCAAATGTACTTTACTCACTTAGTTAACATAATGCACCGCTTATGAACGTCAGACAAAATTTGGAATAGAATGATTCTACATTTAATGCCAAGTTCGCAAGAGTAAAGTGAGAAAGGAACTTGGCAATATAAACTCATGGCCACTTTTTTCACCGGCCCACACCGCCACCACAAGCAATGACATTTTAATGAGCATGGCGGTCCCTGACATAAAACTCAGAGAAACGAAAATAATCTAAAGTAATTTAATGAAATACGATTGCTAGTTGCCGTTACTAACAATTTCAATTATCTGTACTCTGTGATTATAGAATATAAACATTTTTTATTTATTTAACACAAATACATTATTATTTCTACGACCATTTTTATTGCAAATAACCGCCGACACTACAACCACACTAACACTTTGCACACAGGTCTATAACTAGCGACAATTCCACCAGAGAGTTGCTTTCACGTCGACCGTTTAATTTAGATTTCCTGGTCAGACTAACTGCCACATTCCCGCCATTTTAAATGTAAACGTCAAATGAGTTTGACGCCATGTTCAAATGAGTCAACACACTTACTATTTAGCCAAAACAGAAGGTCAACGGAAATCAATTAGTGATCCTAGCGAACATTTGATTGGATTCGAAAAACGTACTCTTTTCACGTCTCTTTACAAAGTTATTACCTCAGTTAATTAAAAATGTTAAATCAAATAACGTATATCTTTTTTTGTACCTAGTACAAAAAAAGATATACGTTGTTGACCATAGATGGCGGTACTAGCTGACGCTCTGATATATATATATATATATATATATATATATATTATACAGAGTGATTTGAAATATACTATTATTAGTATCCACGTCATGTAAAGAAGCCAGGAGTGGGAGGTTACCCTCCCACTCGTAGCTGGTCTTATTATACTCAGTTACGTTAACAACAACTTGTAGACCAAACAAAGTGGTGTCCTATGTAGGAACGCCCACAACCTCGTGCGCTGCAGTCCACTTGCAGGTGCAAAAAAATAAGGTACATTTTTCAAAAATAGGTTCAGTATCATGGTCTTATCACCCTCTACAGAGATTCGACTGACTAAATTGGCAACCTGTATAGATATAAATATGTCGAAGAACCAGGGTGGCCTTATGAGTGGCTCAATATTCGAATTAACATTATGTTAATCGATCATATGAACGCGAAACCTAGAACAAGGCGAAGTCCGCCAACAGTTCTAATTATTTAGATTACACAAATGCTACTGCATCACTAACACTATAACCTCACTTTGCACATACAACTATAACCTCTATCGGAAGACGTGTTGTCGCTACGACCGCTCGATTAAGACTGACGAATGAGTCCAATTGCCCTTCTACCAGTACTTTAAATCGGGATTTAATCGCGTGAAATATTTAAAAGTAAGAACCTTTTTATTTATCCGATGTTTCGATCGAATTGCAATGATCGTGGTCACGGGTCGACTGATATGTGTATACATTGCGGAAATTAAAATATATCGTTTATAGATCTTTATTCGTAAGAGATGTGTTTTTTAACAATGCGATATGTTTAAATAAATATTTAATATTATTGAAACTTTATCGCGGTGTCAGTGATTAGTAGTACTACCTACTATTTACATAGACTGCTAGCATAAACTACTATTACTGTTACAGCTGGTGAACCTATTTTGTGTTTTTGTTCAGTTCGTTCGGCCATAAGCAGACACGACATAGAAGTTCTCCACTGACGCTCCCGAATTGAAAAGCAATCTTTGCCCACGAAATTTGCCCACTGAAGTCGTATCTACTCCGGAGATCAAGAAATGGATGGGGACCGTTGACACCCTTTTGAATGGAGTGTGTTCAATAATGTTAAAAAATGAACCCGTACCAGAAACTGCGTGTCACTAATTTTTGCGGTAAGATCACTAGTGGGACATCTTAGATAGCTGTTTTTTATCAAGCATTGAAACAGAAAACAATACAGGCTTATACAACGAATTTAATATCTACACACCTACACACCAAACAACTCTTTTGCTGGTAATGTAAAAACAAGGTGCCAATAATTTTATCCGTCGAAATAATTTAAGTTCTGTGGCCATCTATCCCAACGATAAGACCAAAACAAGTGATGACACGAAATCTCTAGTGTAAAAAAATATTTCACCTAAAGAACTGAAACTACTTATCGTGGCCTGAAAAAAGGAAGAAATGGAGGCGTTAATGACATTGAAAAAATTTAAGAAGTTTGAAAAGCTAGTCTTTCCTGGCCTTATTGTAAAAGAATCAACGAAGTGCCACCCTAGAATAGCTGTCATTGGTGTCCCTGTAGCCCTTAGTGAAAAAGAAGTATTTGACTGTAAATTTCAGCAAAACCTTGTTGATAAGTGTCCGAATAAAACGCGCGATTCCTTTGTAAAAACTATCAAATTGTGTCACCAATCTTGAAAGAAAAGTCTCCCAACATTGTATAGTATTGGACATATTTAAGTAATATTTTATAAGTACGTTTATCAGTTCATATATATATATGTATATATATCCATATTACTTAATAAAACATTATCATTATTTTTATTATTATTTATTATACCTATCTGTTTACATATATTAAGAATAAGTGATTACTTTGCTAAATCCGCAAAGAAGAAAAACCTGAACTGTGAAAGATGATAATGCCAGAGCTATGACATGGACAAAGAAGTTGAAGGGTGTTAGAAGAATTAAGATTTCTGACAGGGTTGGAGTATAGGTGTATTTGAAGAATTGAGAATTAAATAAAGCAGGGTGCTGAGCCTTGCCGCTACGCGCTGCCGAATAGGCAATCATGTTGGTTGGTTGCGATAATTCGACACCAGGAGGCCAATTCACGTATTTAAAGCAGTACAGATGCAGTTAAGTTTCTATTAAAACGGCCATTTTCGTATTCTTGTAACTTTGGGATCGATCTCAAATACTAACTAAATAACTATGGGAACCAAACTACTCGTAGCATATAAAATTCTGTAATGATTACGTATCATCTGATTAAATCGGTTTTTGGCGATTTTGAACGTGACCCAATTTTCATTAAAACGGCTCCTTTTGTACTTTTGGAATGCTTTTTCCCTACATCTCATCGCCATTCGCACACCATTCGTTAACATGGGCGACTTTAGCGTCAATAGTGGTTTTCAATTAGACAACATTTTCATTTACGCCATAATTCACAAAAAGTCACCATTTTGCTTTTATCATCCAATTTTGAGTGTAAGCCAATACTCAAAATTAAATGGTAAAAGCAAAATGCGCTTTTTCATGAACCGGCAGCGATAAAGTCAGTTTGGTTCCATTTTTAGAGTTCCGTACATCCTAAAGGAAAAATACTGGGCGACTAACTTTGAATAGTAATTCATTGTGACTAAGACAACTAAATTGCCAATAAATGTATTCTGGCTCAGGTCTAACAATCTCTAAGTGTTGAAAGCTAATACAAAAACATGTAATATTAATCGTGTGTGATGTTATCGACGAAACATGTACAAAAAATATTTTATGTCCAAGTTCACAGAATTGTGAGAAATTTAAACTAAAGTCACTTTCGTTGGCACACCACGTCGCGCGTCTGTCTCTACACAATAATCTTTCCAACAAATAGAGTCGTCGTAGAACATAATATACCTAAATTAATTTTTCTTATATTATTTGTGCCTCGGGAGACGTAAACATGACAAACATACTAATCACGGATACAAAGTAGGTAGTAGTAGTACACAGCCTTGTAACAACCATTTGTAGATCACACAATAAAAATGATGTTCCGATAAACAAACCTACAACCTTTTGAACAGCAGCCGTACATTCTTCTATTACGCCACCGATGCAGTCCAGCGTACAGAAGATTAGTAAGGATTACTACATAGCATTTTAAAGCAGAATCTTTTTTGCTCTACGGAACCTTCAATCCCTGTTCAAACCCGCCCGGATTCAGTTTTTAGGTTAAGTTTGAAAGCATTCACGCAATCAGCTCGAATTTCCGACGCGGATATGAAATTTCTGGCCAGTACCACTTTTGCTTATATCCCTGTGTTTGAGCTTTGCTTTAGACGTATCCGTTTTCAGGCGTATTTATTCGAAACAGTTTGGAAAGTAATATCAGAAATTTTGTGAATAGTGGTTCTAGATTGACCAAGTATCGTTTCTATTTTAACTAGCCTGTTGGTCTAGTGGTTAATGACTCTGACTGCTAAGCCAAAGGCCGTAGGTTCAAGTCCCATAACCACCATTTTGTAAGATCTACACTTTTTTATTTCGAGTCTATTTTGTGTCCGTGATTTGTATGTATAATCCCTCGCGATACACGGCTTGTACCACAGTGCGGATATTGTCTTTTGTTTAGAAAAAGAAGTTTAAGTATACTTTCCATCGATTAAGTAATTGAATCGGAAAGTAAAATCGATGTCCATATTGTCGTGTTAATAATCATCATCATGCTTATACTATATGACGAGATAACTGCATAAATGTTCACAGCAAAACCGCTACTAAACCAATTTAAGTTATTTTTTTTTAATTTGAAGGCTAAGAAATTACACAAAAACTGATTTTCTCAACACCCACATGGATAAAGCGAAGTTTTTTCGCGGGAAATCCTTGCTGTAACCAACATTGAATACCAACGTCTTACTCGTATTATGAAAGTTAGAAACCTAGCTATTTCGTGTAATCATATTTATTAGAGCCGAGAAAGTACGGAACTAACTTGATTGACTTACAGATTAATTAGTACAAGTTTACTTGATTTTGATATTCTCAAACAAGTCTTAATTTATTACTTACTTTCTTGTTATGTTTATTCAACATAATATAAAGAATATAAGCAGGTGGTAATTCTGTTATTACGATAACATAGTAACTTATGGCAAGAGATAGATTAGAATGCTTGAAGTAACTTCAAGGATTGAACTCATTTAAAAGCCTGATTTCTCAATGTTTTAGATTATCGCAAAATCATTATACTCCTCGAATTTTATCATGACAGCGGCAGTAGCACCGGCAGTGGCACCTATAAATGTTGATAAACTTTTGCGATTTGTACACATTATTAATTTATATATACTATGGGTTTTTATTGCCCTACGTTTCGACTGTAGTGTAACGGCCGTGGTCACAGGTAGATAGTCTACCGATGTGTACAAATCGCGAAAGCTTATCAACATTATATCTATATTTATGACCCATGTATCGCAAGAAAAAAATATTTGGTTTGTTTTGACCAAAAAGTTCAGCTATGATTATTAATGTACTACTTAAAAACCATCCCTTATTCATAATATACCTGTACGTACATATTTGAAAATATTACCAAAGTAATCATGAAGAAAATCGATTACGCCATGGCTCTTTAGCATGGTTGAAAACACGACGACCTTGACGCAAATTCCTACCCTAAACTTGAACTTTCGACCTTAAGATCGTCAATTTAGCTTATCATTCTTATTCAATTTTCTACGCCATATAGACAGTCAAATTCCTCTCCTTTTACAACACAGGGTTCATAAATAAACATGTATGCTAAAGTTACTTAGAATTTGACCTTATCGAGAGCCTACTTAGTAGAATTAACTTGGGTAACGTCGTCCGTTCATTTTTCTTCATTCCGGAGGAGGGCTTGCGGAAGAGTGCCATCATTTGTTTTGGACTAATTGCCTAGTTGAGACGGAGGTTGATTTGTCTAGCCGTGAAGACGGTACTGTTGAGATTTTTAGGCTATTAGGTGAGTAATTAAATAATCTGTTTTCTTTGTGATTACAGTTAATATTGTTGAATTGCTTCATACATATTTGAAGGTATATTGTTGAATTTCTATCTGTCTTTATGATGTCGTTTCATTAGTTAGTTTGCCGTGTTATTATAATTAGCTCGCATAGGTTCTTCTTACTTAGTTATAATGAACTAAAAGTCACGTTGTGTTTATTTTCATACAAAAAGAGCATCGAAAATGTTTTGATGGATTTTATTGTAATTTTATTTCATGCATTTTTTGTCATTTTACAACAATTTACAAACACAACAAAAACTAGACAACATCGGTGCAGCTATTCTCATCAGCAATTTTAATATGAATCGATAAACAATTTATGTCAAATATTCCGACCCAGATATAAGTACAAAATCAGACAGAAAAACTGTTATAATTAAATGAAAGTAAAAAAAAACGTTATTGCGGTGTAATCCTTGGGTAGCGTATACAACTTCTGATAGAAAAACCTAACGAGCTCTGATTTTGTTCCACTAGTTTTTAGAGATATTTTTCCTGTTTTTACGAAAGCTCACTCTAGTACACTTTTGTTTACAAGTGCACCTTCGGTTGTGTTTTTGACACTTAAGCGCGTTTTTTCCATTTATGAAAGGTTTAATATTAACTAAATTTTACTAATATAATTGAATTTTTTAGCCTATGTGCTATTTTGATATATAAACTACATTACTGTAAAGTTTTATTAAAATCCGTTTAGTAGTATATAAGTGAAAGTAACAAACATTCATTCATCCAAATATACTCTTTTTTTTAATAACTACAGGGAGTCACTAAACACACGATTTTTAAAAACTCTGGTGCTCTAAAATCGATGTTTTTTATATTACCTGACTGCAAAACGAATGATTTTTCCAAGACGTGGAAAGTTTAGCTATTAAAGTGTTTTGTAAGTTTTAATCTTTCAGCGACGGTACCTTTAAAGTTTTTAAGTCAGAGACTACGGCAATTACCTATGAGAACATTGAGCATGATGATAATATTAAGTCGAAGAACATTAAGTTCTTGAGAAAGTTTGACAATCTTGGAACCCGACACGAATTCAATCTGAAAATTAACTACTTACCTCATGGAAGATATTTCTTCCAACTGTATTTTATCCACGGTCTCATCAAAGAGTGATTGAAACTTACGTTAGGCTTCGGGTATTTAGAGTTCCGTAGCCAAATTGGCTCATCAGTTTCGTCATGTCCGTCTATCTGTCTCTGTCCGTCCGTATGTCAGGCATTTTATGCAATAAATATTGATGACATTTGGTTAAGAGGTGTCTTGTAGTAGCGGCTACTTAATATGATAGATACATATTAAAAATATTTTTTTAGTTTTTTAACTTCAGTTACATGGGAACAGAAGCTGTTTTTTTTAAGGAAACATTAACGTGTGATATATTATTTGACAGGTCTTTAAAAAACATTATAAGGGTTTTAATAAACTTCTTCACTAAAGTCAATATTTTTGGAAATAATCGCTCTGAAAGTAGAAACATATGATAAAATCATAAAGGTAGCCCCTGATAAAAATACTTTAAACTAAAATTATTTTCAATATTGAGTTATTGCGGAAAAACACCCAGTTTTTCTCAACAAAAGAGCGTAAGTGTCATAAACATATACTCCTCTGCAGTGCTAATTCTGCGGAACCCTTTACTGAGCATGGTTCGACCAAGTCCGATTTCTTAAGTTTTGATTCTTACAAACAAGAATATTTATTTATTTAATTTATTAATTTACCTTTAAATTGGGTGACAATTTGTGATAAGAAAGTAAATAATGCATAATCGATTTATTACGATAGGAAGACTTTCTTTCTTACTATTAAGTCGTTACCAAGGTATGAAAATCTTTTCAATTTTACCGTCCGTTGTAAATCTACGTACATACAAAGTATTTTCTATTTCATTTTCATTTTCCCAAACACATTCTCTTCTAAATAGTTCACCTTTTTAACCTTCACATTTAAGGCTCCCATAATCACACACATAGTGAGCTCAAAATATCGAATTTCAATTTACCCTGGGAAATATTGAACTCCGGTCCGAATACCGTGCAAAAACCCTTTCGGGAAGGCCACAATGGATCGGTGACAGGGAATTATCGGGCAAGGCTTGACGACCCCGAATGCTACTCTACAATACATTCTGAGTGGGATTTTTTCCTATGTAGTTGTATAGTTACCTACCTACATAGTCTGGATGGATTTTTTAGAGTTTGAAGTAGCGATTGGATTTTGCGCTTCATTGTAGTTTCCTTATTAAGTCCTGAACAAAAATAGGGGTATTGTAAGTTCGATGTTTATCAAAGTCTCCTAAATGTATTTTCATGAGAATTTATCAGAATTTCTCTTAGAGAATCACAATCAATAATCTGTTGATTGATTAAAATTACGTATAGAAGCACTGGTTTTAGCTTCAGTTCCTGGTGTAAACTATTCAAAATGATATTGTGAATGTATCTCTGTTTGTTTGTTATGTTTTCGATCGATTCATGGATGATATGAAAATAGTTTGAGTCCCAGGAGGACTTCCATGCGGGCGGAGTCGCAGGCGAAAGCTTGTGTGAAATAAAATCAAAACTAATTTTGATACCTGTAATTGCAGAAGGTAGGTTTAGTCAGGTACTTTGAAACAAGAAGTCCTTTATATTTCGTTTGTTTTTTTTTCTGACAAAATCATTGAAGTGATAAAACTTCGGCATAGAAATAACTACAACTTCATCAATATATTCCTAAGGCGTTTTTGCTGTTCGTAAATCCAACTGAATACCTACAATTCACACGTTGACCTACACTTTTTAAATCTAATCAAAATCCCAAAGCAACCATAACACCAAACGACTCACAACCACTATTTACGAAGTAATTACTGCCAACAGAAATTCTTCAAAAGAAGCTAAATAAAGCCGTGTATGTTTTTACTCAAACGTTGATTGAAAAGGCCTAATTGGGAACACCGCAGAGGTTCAGCAATCAATGTCGTTCAGTGTAAACCGTGCCACCGGAAGGATTGACGTCATGAATGGGGGGTTTAGTGATAATTAAGGCACCTACGATACACCTTTGTTGGTGGTGTGTTCGTGTATTGAATACGTCTATTGGGTTTAGAATACAGGTGATAGTAATGAATGAAGTGTTTCTCAATTGAATGTTACTAGTTTCGTATGCGTAGGTGTAGTAATGAGAGCTCTGAAATTGGTTTGAAAGTGGGATCGCGAACTGATTGATCCTGATCGCTATGCCTGGGTGTCGTAATGAGTACATTTTTCTAAAAATGGTTTAAAAATGGTATCGTCTATTGATAATTGATCCTGCCCGCTCCTCAATAAATCTTGGTATATTGAGAAATAAAAAAAAATCGCGTAAATAATTAAGCAACTTACCCCCATATTAAGTTTATAAACATTCAAACATTATAAAATTGGCAATTTGAAAAGAGTGACCGCGAGTTTTTATTGCCAGATTCTTTTCTCCGGCTTAACCTATTGTTTGCGAACTTGGCATTACATGTACATGTAGAATCCCGACGTATCACAAGAGTTATTTTGCATCCTAAGTGAATAAAGAATTTTGAATTTTAGAAAAAGGTAAAATACCTTGTTTCTTGCCCGAAATGATTGTAAGAGATTATTTATTACGTGCGGGTTACAATTATAGTTACTATTTTTTTAATGGTATCCAGGTCATTTTTTCTACGTAAAATAAATAAGAGACAAGTAGACCATTGAAAGCTGGTAGGTAAATAACGTTAATAATTACGATAAGCTGTCATTTTAATACGGTTGAAGGCGTCTAATTTCATTAACGTCAGTCAGTAGGTGTTAATTAAAGCACGTTGACGAACGTTATAACGTATCTGATTATTATACGACATGCAGTGTGTGATATTTAAATACAGTTTAACATATTTAAATTATGGGATACAGAGCCTGTTCTAATATACCTAGATAGGTTGTGAAGGTCAGATTGAGCTATCATGGTTTAATGGCAATGATCGCCCACTTATAAGTCACTAGCTGTCCCGCGCATTTCGTCAGCGTAAATTTTCCTCGTTTTTGCAAACATTTCTCTTGCTGCTCCGCTCCTATTGGTCGTAGCGTGATGTTATATAGCCTATAGCCTTCCTCGATAGATAAACTATCCAAGAGTTATTTTTTTTTTAAATTGAGATCAGTAGTTCCTGAGATTACCGCGTTCAAATAAACAAACAAACTCTTTAGCTTTATGATATTAGTATAGATATGTTCAAAACCCAGTCAAGCAATTATTTTATTTGCCATCATTTAACCGGAAAATATTAATCTGAAAATGACAAATTTATATTATTGTTTTGGTTTTCATTTTCAACAAATATTTCTAAATAATAAACATTTCATTTTTGCACTTCAGTTTTAGCCATAAATCCTATACGCCATAAAACAAAAACCATGTACACGTTCAGATTTTTACGATCCCCTTATTTCAAGGAAAGCATACCAAACATCTGGCTTCTAAAATATGAACCGAACCATCAAAATCATATTTTTCACAGCCCCTACATGCCAATAAAATATGTCCTTCTTTAAAATAACTCACTTTAAAAACATAGTATCTAGTCCCTTTTCAAACTAACTATCTTAAACTTACAACGAAAACACCTTAACTGACAATACATATGTATTTATTGAATGCAGACTCTGTGATAGTTAATATAAAGCTGAAATTTGATTGGTTGACTTGTAGTTCCTTTGCTAAGGACCCAGATGGGTACCGGTAATGAAAGAAAGACCGCATGCGGCGTAGCAAATTGCTTTCAGACGACACATTGCATTAGGACAAGTAAGCACTCACTATTAGGTTATCTAACAATATAACGTATGTAAGAAGAAAGAGATGCTTCAATAGAAAAAGGCTTAAAAGATTGGATAACTGAATCAGATAAGTTTATTCGGAAAGTGAAACTTGAGGTCGTTTGAATTGCAAGAGCGCGTACAATCTTTATTGATCTTAGACTTAGCCCAAAGAAAGCTTTGAGGTTTGAAATCCGATCAAGATAGATAGGATTTGGATCTTGGTCTAAGCTATAATAATATTATTTTATCCAAAGTATGGCTTTTCATAAATGTTCAGTCGCAAATGTCAGTCAGAATTAAAACATTAACCGGAATAGTGCGAGTCGGACTTGGCTACCGAGGGTTCCGTACAAATTTGTGCCGTATTTGTTTTTCTTTGGGCATAAACGGTCGTATCGTTTTTTTACGTTAACTTAGAAGTTTGCTTTTCAACCGACTTCAAAAAGGAGGAGGTTCTCAATTCGACTTTTTTTTTTGAATGTTTGTTCACCGATTACGCAAAGACGGCTGGACCGATTTGAAAAATTATTCTTGTGTTTGAAAGGGCATACTTCCTAGTTGGTCCCATTGTCATCAGATCACGATTTGATGATGGGCTCCCGTAGAAATCGAGGGAACTCTTCAAATATTAAAGGCACACCTACAGTGATTTAGGTACATTTCAAAGTGATTTGTGCATTTACTCTCAAAAAGTACCTATTGGTGAAGTAGAACTGATGATGAAGACCACGGTTTGCGATTCAATTACTTTATTATGATATTGAGTAGCATTTTATTCTCGTCATACTACTATTACACAATGTAATAGAGCTGATAGTGAACTATCATGTGAACTCCTCAATAATTAACGGTACTGTATCGGGGCAAGCAATATTTTGTAAAGGGATTTGATCAGTTGACATAAGCTTATTGTAACATAAGTAATTACAAACCAACCCACTAAAAAGTGTAAAATAAAAAACCTTTTTACAAAAAAATATTACCGACTACAAAATAAATACAAGGCAACAAAAGAGCAAAAAATAATATCTACCTAGAATAACAAAAACAAATTAACATTTTGAAGTTGGTGCCATGAAAAAGTTGCTTTTGTTTAATTCGGCACCAACTTCAAAATGTAAATTTGTTTTTGTTTTTCTAGGTAGATATTTTTTTTTGCTTTTTAGTTGCCTTTTATTTATTTTTGAAATCGGTAATAATTTTTTGTAAAAAAGTGTTTTATTTCAATTGCGACTGTAGACCTGAGTACCTATAAGGTTTTAATTTCAACTCGATATCTCCGCGTGTTCCCGAGATAAAGCGTCTTGATAGATAGATGGACGAACGGACGGACAACAAAGTTATCCTATAAGGGTTCAATTATTTTCTTTTTGAGGATGTATAAAAAAACTATAGTTTTTTTTTTCAAATATATCGAAACTCCACGTAGGTACTGCAATAATATATACAATTAAATACCTTCACTACCCTTGAACACCAAACGTGTTGATCGATGTCCTGTACCACACGTGAAAAGTACATTCTCTCAACGTCACTATAATAACATATAGGTATTATAGTGACTAGTTTATATAATAAAATTTTAAAAGTATATAAATATATTAAAAAATGTAACAGGTTTAAATTCAAGTCACATTTAATAAAATGGCTAAAACAATTTAGCTACACTGATATTGAGAATAGGATACTTAAAAACACACACACTCATTCACACACACACACACACACACACACACACACACACACACACACACACGCAACACAAATGTCTAGTAACACTAAGATAGATATTATATCCTTTGTTTGTATAACCTAATTATAATAATGACATAACATTACCTATACTATAAGGCGAAGACACTGGACTCTGAAATACAGTTCACACTAGTTCAGGGCCCAGATAATTGACAACTCTTGTATAAACAACTTTGTCAAAAAATATTATAATTATTATTAATTTGAAGTGGAGCAAAACATAATCCTAAGCGAATCAAATCAAATCACTTTATACACTACACTTTATAATATTGTTTCATCATATTCAGCTTAAAAGCATGCAAAAAATAAATGTAGTAGTTCTGATCGGAATATAAATATTCTGAATTAGACAATACGTAGCTTATGGAGACACTTATAATAATCTCCATATTTAGGTACACCTGCGACAAAATAACGACGCAAATAAAATATTTTTCACATCTGATTCTACATATAAATAACTGAAAGCTGTAAACTTAAGACAATAATAAATCAGTTAATCAAATTATACAATGTCAATAAAACAAATTACCGAAAGAACCAAAATTAAAAACCTTATACAAGTTCGAAACTTTCAATTCCTTTTATATCCTTTTAAAAGAAATACACTCATATTTTCAGCACGAACTTGGTAAATTTTTTATCTGACGCATGGTATGTATGCAAATTTTAAACACGTGGCTAAAACTTTGAATAAAACAACATTTCGGATTACCTACAAAACACCAGACCCTTTTAGCTGAAAGCATTATTCAAATACCGACACACCCGAAAATCCTGTATGGAAATAGGTATGGAAACTGAAAAAAGTGATCCAAAAATCTCAGTTCATAGTTTAGTGAACCGATAACAAAAATGTCACAGCTCACAGTGGCGTTCGAGCGTTCTCGTGTCGTGGAAACCGACGGCACTTTAGAACAAAGTCACACTGGTGCCCTTTTTTAACGGCCATATCTGGCTGTGAGTGCTAGGAATGCTAGGATTCTTTTGTGAACTGACAGGTTCACAAAAGAGTCCTAGGATTCCCACTACAGTTTGATGGTTCATCCCAGACAGATATGTAAGACTTTGAGTAATGATGATGATAATGCTATGGTCTGGGTTTTTAGAAATTGGTAAAAGTTTATTTGATCATTTATTTACCAATGTAGCGAATTCATTAGATTCTTGATCGCCATACGGGATGGAAAGCAATATTTTCAAATATCGCGATTTTATTTTGAAATATACGAATCTTTGAAATACACCAACCTTTAGCGCGAATTATAGAGTAAATAAAAGGCTCGTACCTTCACGCGATTAAGTCTCGATAATATTCAAATACGTTGGAAAGGTTGTACCGTCCAGACGTTAATCCTAGAAGCAAAGTTGGTAAAGCGCTTATGCTGCAATGGCATTTTTCTATCATAAACAGAGGCTTTATTCAGGATGAAAACGCAAGCTTTTCACGCAAACAGCAAGACCAAACCTTACACTTACCCTTTGCCCTTAACAAGAAACACTATTTGCAGTAAAATCCAAGTTTTTGTCCGTAGTCTGTTTGTTCTAATTACGAATTGAGTTTTGATGAAAAATAAACTGCTTACTGCATGTCATCGAAGAATATTCTTGTTTAGTACTTTCTTTGTGGGCCACTTGAGGGGTTATAGTGGTGTGTTTTTGAAGTAAAAGTTTGTTAGGAAATCCGATGCTTTGTTATTTTAGGTTATATGATGGGACGAGAAAATATAAAACGTGGCATTCGTGGTCAACAGCTAATACAATATAAACAAATAGAAGGTCAACAACAGTATCTTGTACTGTTTTAGCTAAGGCCGGCTTTACACTTTACTTTAAGACCAACGATGATTTAAAAGAAAAAATAACCTAAATAATACAATAATTGCATTTGAAAGAAAAAAAAAACAGTTTCCAAGAACATTTCTTTTCAATGCAATGCTTGTAATATTAAAGTGAATGGCAAGAATTGCCTATAAGATTTTCTTAATTAATTTGCTATATGACTAATGTTGGGTCCAATGTACGTAGATAGTCTTGGGAAATAATCAGGCATGACAACATAATTCAGCAATTTCATATAGTTCTAGTTACCCAGTCAACTTGCCGACAATAATTCAGCCTGGCATTCAATCCGGTTAATTCTAGGCACCTAATCAACTACCCTCACCATTTACACAGAGATTCGAATCGCAATAGTAGTTGCAACATGTTGCATATATCTTGTACCTACGTATTGCAGTAGCGTTCCCAACTTACAATACACAATGCGTTCCGTATGTGAACGTGTTATCTGCAAACTGATTTATAACCGTTCTTGAAATTCCTGGAATGGTGATACAAATAATATTGATGGGGAACGAATTGAAGACATTTCTGGAATGTTGGAATCCAGCGTGCATTCAAGGGTACTGCAGTTACAGGTTGAAATTTGATTTTATTTGGTTGGTCGGTTAAATCCTCAATAGATATTTTGTTGATCCGAAATGGAACACATTCTCATGAATTTTGTTATCCATGTGTGAAGGGTTCAAGTTATTTGTGATTTCATAAGTTTCAATGTCCAGCTATATTTCTGCTGTGCTCTTGTTGGTCGGACTTCTTCAATTTTTTTCTTATTCATTTTGACTTCTAGATGCTTCATTCTAATTTTGCTTCCATATTTTTTTTTAAATGAAAACTTCTTTACCGTTGTGCATTTTTTTGATATGGGTAAAAAAATTTAAACTCGCGTAAGGATTACGTGACCCTGTTCAAAAATTTATAGATCACGTGACCCTAGTCGAAAATTCGTAAGACGAAGGAAGAGCAAAAACTTATACAATGTCACTAGAATACGAAGGTGAATTTCGCCACCATCTACATTTTTTATAGCTCAGTTCGAGTACCAGTAACGATTATTTTTACCCCTTTTTTATTTTATTTTTTAATTTTGGGTTTTTGATTTATTAATTCATATTTTTTTCATTAAGATCGAAAAATATTATTCAAATTTCTTCAGTATGTATTTTTTTACGAGATAAACTTTTTAATTGTCATATCGTTGTCATTGTCATTTTTGAAATTGTCATGTTTGTATAATATAGCGCAATAATAACCACATAAATGATAGTACCTTTAAAAATGATAAAAAAGTAATATATTTTCCCTAAACATTCCAAAAGATTCACTAGCATAACGTTAAAGTTTTAACCCGCTTTTTTATTTATTACCTCAAGCTTTTTAATTGTTTACTGACCACATTTTCTAAAAGGTTTGCAACAAAAAAACACCTAACCGACTTCAATCGCGGTTGATTTGCTGGCATTTATTGAGGAGTTTTCTTGTCTGTCTCCGAAACTCATCATCAGAGTTTAACGAAATTTATATGGAACCATTTCGAAGTAATGGTGTTAACGGATGTTTGTATTTATTTAATTGAGAACCTCGTCCTTTTTGAAGTCGATTAATAATACCTTGGAATTATTTTTTTATTGTTAATTTTCGTTATGCAACAGCCCTTACTATTGTATCGCTGAATCGCTAACAGAATGGCGCGCACGTGGAGATATTAACGCTCGATTCGCTTGGACAATGCGGTTTTTGTCCATTCACACTATAACGTACATACATATTGTAGGAAGTTTGGCACGAAGTATCGGATGTTAGTAAAGGGTTTTTCGTGAAAGATAGTACTAGTGTATAAACTATAAAAGTTTGTTGTGAATATACAACATGTTATAATTTAAGTTACCCAGAGTGTTATTTAATGCCTAATGACTCAGGCATCGGACACGCAACCGTGAGGTCGTGGGTTCTACCCATAATAGTACCGATGTGCTCTCATTCCTAACACAAGAGATTTAGCTTAGCTGGAGGGATTAACAGAATTGCTAGTAATGTGGGACCCACAGTCACATTGCTTATTAATCTTTAAAAAAAAAAAAACTTTTTTTTTTCCTTATCAACCCATATGATGTCTCACTGCATGTAGAACCTACTAATTAGCCACGCTTGGCGAGCGGGTTGGCGATCGCAGTATGTCTTGTACGCTTCAATATTTTAATTACAAACGGATTTTGATCTAGTTTTTATTATAATTTAAGTAATTTGTTCCGGATAGTTTAAAAAAAACGTATAATGCATGCCTCTATGCCTTGATAACAAAATTCCTCGGCCTCCGATTCAAATTAAGACCTACTTCAAATTTTATTTCTACAAAGTCAGTACACGTCTTAAATATTTGCCGTCCGCTTTGGAACTTATGTTCCAAAACTGGCGATGCTGGTGATTATTTTTATTTTCAATTTCAAGGAAGTTTTAAAGTAAGAAATGAATACTGTCTGACACCAACAAAACAAAAAAAAACATTTTCAATCGCCTTTAAAAAGGAGAAGGTACTCAATTCGAGTATGTTTTTTTAGGGTTCCGTAGCCAAAATGGCAGAACGGAACCTTTATGATTTTGCCATGTCCGTCCGTCCGTCCGTCCATAGCTGAGCAGCAACAGCAGAAACTATTAGTGCTAGAAGGCTGTAATTTTGCATAGATACACATATTATTTACGCTGACAAAGTGAAAGAATAAAATCTTGAAAAACATTTTTTGAGGTTACCTCCCCTATGTGTAAAATGGGGAATATGATTTTTTTTCTCACCTACTCCATCGTGTGGGGTATTATTAGATAGGTCTTTTAAAAACGTTTGTTGTTGCCGTGTGGTGCCGGCTTAAGAATAGTACCACCCCATCTCTTCCCGTGGGTGTCGTCAAGGCGACTAAGGGATTTCACACCGGAGGACGGGCAGCAGCGTCCTCTGCGTACTTAAAGCCTTACTGCGATCACCAACCCGCTCGCCAAGCGTGGTGATTATGGCAATTACCCCCAGGATCTACATACTAGTAGGTTCTACTGGGGAGACCCGTGCCCAGCAGTGGGCCATCATATGGGTTGATATGTATGTATGTATGTATATTATGTAGATAGTCTTTGTTTTTTTTTGTGTAAGTTAACTAGCAATGTGGGATTGAGTCCCACATTATTACCAATATTTTTAACCCCTCCAGCTAAGCTCAAAGGCTTGTGTTGGAAGTGGGTCCACGTCGGTAGTATAATGAGTAGAATTCGAAACGGGTTAGCTTTATAAAAATATATAGAATAAAACTCAGTGCGAAAATGGAACGGGCTGCAAGTTTAAATATAAAGTTATTTTGTCTGTTTCTCTACTTGCTAGTTATGACGGCATTAAAGCAATTGGAACCCACCTATTATTATGCCATTATGGAACAACACTGTGGAACAAACCCGTACGAGACAGACCCGCATTTTCTGCAGGTAACTCACATTATTATTGATCGAGTGCATCGCGGCCGATCGGAGTTAGTTACTTAATCAAACAAGCTTATTAGAAACATTGAGAGCACATGTTTTTAAAATACCTGTCGAATGATGTGCACACGTTGATGTTTGTTAAAAAAAACGGATTGCACTGCGGGAGTGGGAATGCCGGCAGAAGTGAGAACTTTAACATTAACGTTGTGCATTTTTGAATATTTTGTGTTAATGTATAAATAGTTAGGGAATATATATATATATATATTATCAGTATAAAGGTACTATCATATAAGTGGTTAATTTACAATATTCATCTATTGCACTATCGTACACAAACATGGCAATTTAAAAAATTACAACGACATGACAATTAAAAAGTTATCTCTCAGAAAAATGACATACTGATGAAATTTGATTTGAATAATATTTTTTAATATTAAAAAAAATTCAAAAAACCAAAAATCTTTACTCGGACTCGATCTGGGGTCTTCTGGTTTCTTGACCGCCCGATTTCCCACCTGGGTCCTTATTCACTATCTTTTTTTTTCGTTTTCGCGTCAAGCCCGCGCTTTTAACTGTCAAAATCTTGACATACATTTAATTAATCTTGATCGTGTAGTCTTCGAGTAAAATGTCTGTGACATACCGATGGACAGACAGTCGGACAAGACTAAACTATAAGGGTTCCTTTTTTGCCATTTTGGCTACTTAAGCCTAAAAAAAACCGGGCAATGGCATGTCAGGCCACGCACAATGTAGGGTTCCGTAGCTGCCTAGCACAATAATCTGGTAAAAGAAGTGGGTTTTCTGTTGTTTTGTTTCAAACTACTAAAACGTAAGTAATTTCCAATAGAATTTGTACGATAATTTTGTTACTTCTCAGTTGGTCGGCTATTACTCGTAAACTTGTAAAGCCTTAATTTCATTATATTTACTACCCTGATTTTTTTCACATCTCTTATGAGAACCATTTTGTTGGCAGAGGAGGGGAGGACACTTGATTCTTACAAAAAAAATGCACTTTAGGCCTTAATATTTCACAAAAAAATCCCTAAATCGAAAAATGATATTTATAACCCCAAATATTTTTAAAATACCTGTCTTATGATACCCACACGATGGGGTAGGTGAAAAAAAATCACATTCCCAAAAAACTTTTATCAAGACTTTTTTTACCGCTTCATCGGCTTAAGTAATATCTATATTGATGCAAAATTAATTTTCAAAAAATGTTAAATGCTTTCTAGTATTAACAGTCTCTAAGATAAGCTGCAATTGGACGGACGATAAGGGCGAAACGATAAGGGTTCAGTTTTGCCATTTTGGCTACGTAACCCTAAAAAACCAATCATATCATTAACATAATTAATTAGTTTCCTAACACAGCTGAGGTGAATGTCACGTGGTTCTAAAACATGCTAGTTTTTTTCAATAATACCAAAATATTTATCCCAAAAACATGTCTAATCATGTTGCTTTAGATCTAGTAGTATTTTCCTCTGAATACAAAGATATCCCGGTTAAAATGTGTTTTGCAAAATATCTGTGGAACACTACTCGTAATTAAATAACATAAACATTTTTATGTACATTTCAGTACTCTTTCAAGAACTGAAAACCTTCCTCTCATTAAAGCTCAACTTCAATAAGACATCTTTCGAATATAAATATGAGACGAGCTCTTAAGATAGTTGAAGACTCGTTTAATTTTGCCAGTCAGATTATGAGGAGTGCCCAGTTGGTACCATTTATTACTACAGTTTTTATTCGGCATTTACTTATTTGTAGTCACAGTTATTGCTAACTTAAAAAGGTTTTTATTTTTTCAATACAACCATGTAATCAATCTAACATTTAATATAAACCTTGTTCTGAGAGTCACAAACAACAAAAAATAATTATTAAATTGGGTAGATGCAGCCTTTCTGAAGTGATTCGCGTACATACGAGTATTTATTTAAAAGTATTGTTATAAACGGATTTGGCGGTTGAAAATAGTACCACCCCATCTCATCTCGTAGTTGTAGTCATGGCGACTAAGGAATGTTATCGCCTTGACTACATCTACGAGAGTATTGTTATACCAGAGAGCGGGCAGCTTCCTCTGCGTATTTTGAAACCTCATCGCGATCGCCAACCCTAGAAATTACCACCAGGATCTACAATACGTGGTTCTACTGGGGAGACCTGTACCAGCGGTGAGACATTGTATTGTTGACAAAATTCACGCACACTTTTCAGAAAAGCTATCAATGTTTATGATTGTTGACATTAAATGCACACTTTTCAGAAAAGCTATCAATGTTTAAGATTGTTGACATTAACGGGCACTATTTTTCACAATAGCTACAATTGAGAATCTCTATGAAGTTGCAAATCAATAGACCACTGGCAGTTAAAATCTTTAATTAGTCGCGGGGGGGTTACAGACATACAAGTCGAGGACACAAAGTACACCCAGACTCGGAACAACAATTTGTGTATCACACAAAGTGGTGGTGTGGTGTGGAGTGGTTGCGTAGCAGTCGGACACACTCCCAACGCGCCACAGAAGTGGCCATTTAGATTATTTGCCTTAAAACATTTGTAAAAAAAATATTGAATGTATAGACCGACCAGCTTTGTTTAAAATTTGGGAGTCAAACAGGATATGATGTCAACATCACTTGTATAGAGGAAAGATTTGATTGTTTGTTTGTTTGTTTATTTGTATTGAATAGGCTCCGTAACTACTGGACGAATTTAAAAAATTCTTTCATCGTTGTGAAGTTACACTAACCCCGGGTGACATAGACTATTTTTTATCCCTGTATGTTCTCAGGGGAACGGGAACTACACGGGTGAAACCGCGAGACATCCGCTAGTATTATATAAATGACTAGCTGTCCCGCGCAACTTCGTATGCGTAAATTTTTCCCGTTTTTGCAACAATTCTCGTCGCTGCTCCGCTCCTATTAGTCGTAGCGCGATGTTATATAGCCTATAGCCTTCCTCGATAAATGGGCTATCCAAAAAAAAAGAATTATTAAAATCGGTCCAGTACTTTTTGAGTTTATTCGTTACATACAAAAATACAAATCTTTCCTCTTTATAATATTAGTGTAGATAAGTTTATTTGAACTACACTCGTTACCGATGGTGAAAGCGAACTCGGAGTAATGATACTGTTACATTTATTATACATCAGTTTACTACGGATTTCTACTCTTGAGTAATGCTTGTTGCGACACAACTGGTGTTCTAAGAATTTCAAGATATTATAAACTAGCGACATCCCTTCTTTGTATAGATGCAATGTCTTATGACAAACAGCACGTAATAATTTTTGAGATTTACAAACGTAAATGCTATCTTTTTTCCACCTTTTTGGTGGATATTTAAAATCTATACTAATATTATAAAGCGGAAGAGTTTGTTTGTTTGTTTAAACGCGCTAATCTCTGGAACTACTGGTCCGATTTTAAAAATTATTTTTTTGTTGGATAGCCCAATTATCGAGAAAGGCTATAGGTTATATAACATCACGCTACGACTAATAGGAGCAGAGTAGCGACGAGAAATGTTGCAAAAACGGGGAAAATTAACGCATACGAAGTTGCGCGGGACAGCTAGTAAATAATGGTTGTCAAAAGTTACCAGTCGATATTCTCAAGAGATATTCGTACGAGCAAACAATGATTGTTGAATGTTTAGAATACCTATGAAAACGAAAAGTTGGGTTAAGCGCTTACAAAACCCAACACAATATGTGTGCAGATTAATTAGTTCTTCCCCCTATTTTTAACATTTTTTAATACATAACAAAACATAATTATAAATTTAAAAATAAAAAAAATATTTTCCCACTGGCATCGAGTACAGGGACCTAGCTACCGGTGGTTAAGGCTCCCGGGAGAGGAACCGCCTCACGATGCGTTCCGTGTCGAGTATTACTGTTTTTTTCATCTGACCCTTGACCCAGCAACTTTACGTGAGCCTCTACAGGTGTTGGTCGAAGCTCTTGGCGATTATTAGAAAGACGACTCCCGCAGTAGGGGACAAACCCTGTGTCGCGGGGGACTTTCAGAAGCCCCTTTTCTACCTCCATTCTGAGATGTAGACAGATTTTTTTTTGGGTCCACAGCTCTACCGGACTTATAGAGAAGGTGGGTTACACCAGTTGTTATAAAATTTGGGCCTGCATTCTAGACACGATTGGAATTGAGATGCCAAGCGTGCGTGTGAGCTACGGAGCCATTTTAACCAAAAATTATGCAGCCCGTCCTGCTGATTTCCAGTTCGGTAACGGTCGAAACGCATTGGTTACATCAATAATGTCAATTATGACTGGCTCCATTGTTGTTATAGACTCGAACGCTCTACATCACGCATCCAATCTCCTTCCGAATGACGGACCGGCGCCGTTCGTCAAAATTATTATTATTATTTTAACCATTATAATCGGAAAGTATTTTTGGCACCTCAGTGGCACCAAAAATGTGTGTGTGTGTGTGTGTGAGTGTGTGTGTATTATTGAATTTTAATTAAATTCATTTTAATAACCGTTTTGGTTTTTAAAAGGAATTTAATTTAACTTAATTATAATTATTTTTATATTTTATAACGCAAAATATATCCTGTTAATTTTGTTGTTCGGATAGTTAATTCGTATAAGTCGAATTTGATTATGGTTTTGAATTGATTGAAACCTGTACATAATATACGGATATGGTTTATCGTAATAAAATACATTCACGCGGGTGTTAGATTTTACATAGGGGTCGTAGCGATTTGTAATCAAATACTAAAGCTTTTATTGTAGAACTACGTAGAAGTCCTACGACTCATCGTAGTAGTACTACGACTCACTGTAGACCACTACGACTCATCGTAGAACTACACTTACTACTGTGTCAGGATATTTGGATCGTATACCCAATCAGTTGCAATCTAACCTTATCAATCAGTATAGTATCAATAGGGAATAGAATAAATTAGGGAGGTAAATAATATAAAGGAATAAATGACAAGTATCATATATTTTCAACCTTGTTTGGTCTAGTTGTATCAAAGGTTTCATAATAGCCAGTATCCTAATAAACATTTGCCGTACTACATTTCATACATCCTAAATACAATATACCACAGATACTTTCTAACATAACCAATTCACAACATTATTGCAATGTACGACCATATCGCTGTAGAACAGCTGATAAGTATCACACCAGGCAATATTCATCAAATCATACCACATTGCAAAATACTGTTATTAGTCAATATCTATACATAATACACAATAATAGGATATCAGCACAAAAGAACCAACAATAAGTATAATCTGAATCGGATCGTACCTGTATCCACAAATGTTGCAATCAGACTGAGCCTCGATCACAATCTGTCAGTCCTTTTATAGAACAAATACACTGAATATTAAATAACATGTGGGTACTTCGCCAATACTCTTAATTATTATACTTTAACCCATAAAATAATTTAATACACCGAATTATGTTATTTAAATAAATGAATAATAATAAAACTATTACACAGATAAAACACACTACCTTTTAATTTTCAATAAAAGAAGTGAAATATCACAACAACAATATTTGACATTTCAAGCAGTACCTACATTTGTGACCAGTGGATATTTATTGTTTTTATTCATTTTAATTCATTTTAATTCATTCATGTGTGATGCTTTTATAATGTGTTATAATCATCTTAAGTAATTTACATGTTAATTACAACATAAACTGTAAGTACTTGTACTTTGTAATAACCTATTCCGCGTTACTAAAAACACAATTGACATAAAGACATGGCTACTTGCATATCCATGGCTATTGTTATAATATAAACAACCTGTACCTACTACTGTAATGTCAATTTACTCTGCCATAACGTATTTTGTTATTCTAATGTACAAATACTGTCACATATTCTACAGTTAACAACATTACAGTGGTATTTAGGATTCCTTATTAAAGTGGTCATTATGTCTACGATTTATTAACAGGCTAAACAAATTCATCAAACATATCCATTAATATACCCCTTATCTATCACGGGCGGAGCCACTGAAAGAACTAAATTTTTACCTACATTTAAAACTTCAATCTCTGTAAATCTCTCTGGTGACATATTTATGAAATACAGTAGGCGATAAGTTTACCTCACTTTATGGTTGTTTACAAACTGTCCCAAATTGGTGGTAAGTTAAGCATAACTGTTGAGAAAAATAGAAATGCAGACATTTCAACCAAAACACATAATTACATTACCAAAATCTTTTTTTTCCAAAAAAAAAATCATTTTAAGATTTAATTGGACATTCTTGCTAAATGAATAAAATTAAATTTTAGAAACACTTCTAAAAACTACTTAAGATCTTTCAAAATTTCATGGAAAGAATTTATAGTACAATCCATTCTTTACCAATAACAATTTAGAAAAAAACACGTCTTAATAGATCTTACTAATTGTTCGTCAACATCTTTACCCTATAGAGAGCACCCGGCGGCGTCACTTTGAAGTTTTAACACTCCAATTTATATAATTGAAACTTTATCCTGTTTTGTGACAGTCCGTAACTCAATCGTTTCCTTGTTCTATAATCCTTTCGTAAAATACTTCAATTTTCTGAAGACGGTGGCAATTTTGGACTTTTTGAGGCTTCGCAATTTCCAGTCTAAGGTTTTGGAATTCATTTCGACCAAAAAGGTTATTAAACTGCCTGTTGTCAATGAGAACCCCTTTGTATTTTAAATTATTGCCGAGGGACTTTACAAACTTCCAAATTATGAATACAGTCTTTCTAAAAATATGTTAGGATATTACATTACACTTACAAAAGTAAGCACTACTGAATTAATGATATACTATTCTTTATCTAAAATGTTCCCTACAGCAGCAGTAACGAAATTAACTCTTAACATGGAAGATACTTAAAATGATTCATGTGAAATAAGATTCCAGACAATATTAAATGTAAATCAGACTTGGCCTGTGAAAAATCCTTCATTTTTTCTACAGAAATGATTTACACCATGTTTGTTGTACTTCACAGCTACTTTGCTTTCAACAATAGACGTGTCAAGGTGACATCAAACCTATACAAACCAATACGTGTACCTCCAGCCCTTCACCAAAATTAACTGCTCTCATTCCAATGTGTGCCTATGTAAAGTAGGCTCATTCTAAATTACGCGTCAATCGAGGTCCTGTATCAACAGTAATTTTATTCACATCAGGCTTTTCTAACGAGTTTCCAAAGTAATTCGTACGCAGGGAAATTATGCTTACTTCTCTCTGCATATGTCAATTCGACATTTGATGTTTAACAGCGTTTGGAAAGAATTCTAATTAGAGTGGCTTTCAAAGTTTTGAATCTACTGAAATTGTTAAACACCAGAGGCCAGATGACAGTAAATTATTTCCGATTGATGAACCTAAATCAATTTAAATGATTGTAAATCTTTATAACATGTTAATAAATTCATGTTTAAATAGGATTGATCTCTTTAAAACGTGTACTGGTATATAAAAATCGAGGACTTTTTGAACTTAAAAGTAAATTAATACTATACAATTATCGATTTAAAATTGTAAAAAAAAACATGAGGGTGAAATACCTAGAAAGCAAGGGGCAAAATGCAATTTTGCTTTTTATTTGCTACATGGACCCCGAAAGTGATTTCTCAAAACATAAATCAGGGACATGAACGACCCTTGGAATAGATTTATGATATGTGTACTTCATCACTAGTGTTATACTTACTTGCAAAAAATATTAGACTGTACTATGCTTCAATATATTTAAAAAAAACTGTTTCATTGCGTTTATATTTATTGGTGTGCTGGGCAACAAAAAAATATTGTGTCTCATTATAAAAAAAAATATTAAACCGACAGCAAAAGCAAATACAATGTAACTAGAAACCATAAAATAATATAGTACAACAACAAAAAATAGATTCTGGAGTCATTCACGATTATTACTACGGCAAGCCCGCGGGAACTGTCAAAACCTTGCCTGTAAATGTGGAGATGTGCTCACAAACGCATCAACGTGCATGCGCTGTGGACGTTTTTAAGCACCTAGATGCATATTAAAGTAATCCAAGCGTAAACTGAAATATTTGTTATTGTGTAGTTTCGTGTGTATTTTTATGGTCTTCATCGTCAGTTCCAGTTCACTAAATGGATTCAGAGTAAATGCCTAATTTTGTTGGCCAAGGGACCAACCTGAAAGTAACTAGCAAAAAATATTTTTTATCAAATCGGTGCAGCCGTCTTCAGGTTGTTGGGTAGGTACACAACATATATAAAAAACTGAGCAAGAGCATGTCAAACCGTGCTCAGTGTAGGGTTCCGGAGCCGTTGCCATTTGAAAAAATCCAAGCATATGTTCATGACACTTACGCCCATTAATTATACCTTCAATGACGGTCAATGACGGTTAAAAGTATTTGTTAAGTATAGCAATCTACTATCATTGAGCTACTTTCCGAGTAACTCTGTTTCTATGTCACACGTACCTAACTAATGACGAACGTCACAGTGCAAGTAATACAGGGGGTCTCATCTTCAAACACGGCACCTCGATGTGGTTACGCTGCTGTTGCAAGTCAAGCTTCCCACTGCCGAATATTAGGCTAAAAGGGGGCACCGGCACCCTCGAAGCTTATCCCTATGCCAAGATGTTAAGGACAGACAGATAAATACAGCTTCATCAAAGTAGAGAGAAAGAAGATGAAGCCGTCTAATCGTAATCAGTTTGGTATCGGACTGACTGGAGCCAACACCTTACTGCAACCAGCCACACCAACTACGCAGCTGTAGTTGTCCCGATTGCACCATTCTACGCAGGTCAAAGAGGTCGTAGAGTACATCCTGAGTAAGTGCAAGTGGACACTGAAGGTCGAAAGGTTGGAATCGCATCACAAACTGAACTTCTGATCGTTTGTGGTACAAGTTCCAACGCAGTTTCTAGCGACCTTCATGCAGGCGGAATTTTGGCCGACGGGTGTGGTATACCAGCGATTTCGAGGACGATTACGAGACACCACGACTCAGCAATTCGCCAGCCAAAGTGCAATGAACTATATTGTTTATATATGTACTTACATGTGTGATATAACTTTATGTATTAGTTTATTAAAATTTCATTCTTCTTTTTTATACATATATTCATGTAATATGGGCCTTAGTAGCCTATTATTGTTATATATTGTTTTTTATTTCATTTTAGTTTATAATTTGCCATAACAACTAATGTATGTAGTCGTAATGGGAACACTGGCTCACTGTAACACAGTTTTAACTAGCACAGGAGCTATTGAACCAAATAGCTAAAATAACATCTGCTTGTTACAAATTGATAAATAATAAACTATAAGATACCTTTTCACAATTTTTTTACCTTTTTTTTAGTAATATACCTGGGAAAGTCTGTCAAGTCTTCTCATCGTCGATCCCACAATGTCTAAAGACTAAAGTCTTTAATCAGTGCGTCCTACCCGTCATGACATACGGAGCCGAAACGTTGACACTGACGGTACGGCTGGTCCACAAGTTCAAAGTCGCTCAGCGGGCTATGGAAAGGGCTATGCTCGGAGTTTCTCTTTGGGACAAAATCAGAAATGAGGTGATCCGGCAGAGAACCAAAGTTATCGACATAGCCCACCGGATTAGCAAGTTGAAGTGGCAGTGGGCTGGCCATATTAGCCGAAGAACCGACAACCGTTGGGGTAAACGAGTTCTTGAGTGGAGACCGCGGCTTGGCAAACGTAGTGTAGGACGCCCTCAGGCCAGGTGGAGTGATGATATACGCAAAACGGCTAGCAGGAGCTGGATGCGAGAAGCCGAAGATAGAACAAAGTGGCGTGCAATTGGAGAGGCCTATGTCCAGCAGTGGACTGCGATAGGCTGATGATAATGATGATGATGATACCTGGGAAATCCAGACTGACACACAGATGGACATGATGAAACTATAAGGGTTCCATTTTGGCTACGGAACCCTAAAAATATACAGTCGAATTGAAAACTTCGTCTTTTTTGATGTCGTTTGAAAACACAAATAAAGCTAGATGGTAGCCTTCAGTTTATGATGTTTCCTCTTTAACTCACGCATTCAAAATAAAACACTGAAAATACAGACAGAAAGCTTCTTGCTTCTGCTTAGTTTGAGCAACGCACACATCTATATCGTTCATGGACATGGAATTTTAAAATACCTTCTGAGCAAAGTATTTTAAAATTCCGTTTTCTTGAGCGATGTTCTATTCTCGGTGTGTTGTGCCGCAACGTGTGCTACAGTTTTTGTGCAAAAATATTTTACTTCATTTTTATTGGGAAACAAATAGTATTTATTGATTATGCAGTTACTGACCCAAACTGCTAAGCCAAAGGTCGTGAGTTCGATTCCCATAGGGGCACCATCTTGTGTGAACCACAAATTGTTGTTCCGAGTCTGGGTGTACTTTGTGTCCGTGATTTGTATATTTGTAAAGTTCCCCGCGACACAGGGCTACCCAGATGCCGGATTGTAAAAAAGAAAAAAAATCCTATTACATATTTTCCCTGAATAGTACGAACAATCAAGGTTATTGACCCCTGTCACTCATTTATACAAAATATAACATATATTATTTTAAGATATCTCTTGAGTAAATATGCACTGTAATCATCCAATCAGACAGTTAGTAAAAAAGATAAATCTGGAGCTTAAATAAGAATCAAACATTTAAATCAAAGAAATAACAAACTTGGTTGAATTCCAGATCGCATTTAAAAATCCAGACCTTAAAAATGTTGAAGAATTTGGAATATTTACACAGCACTTAAAAAACATTATTTCTGCGAAAATCTGAATTTAGAAAAAATTGAATGCGTTTGTGCGTAGAGGTCGTTGCGCGGATGGAGCGTGGAGTGGCTGCGTCTAAAAATGACTATAAATTACCAAATTTTCAAGTAAACTTGGCTGATATTACATATGTCGGGCTTCTTATAAGAATCTAGATTTATGAAAACGAGTTCAACAAAAAGTCTCATAAATTGTTGGCAGGCACACACATGGCTGAAAGTGTTGAATCAGAGTGTGGTAATTATATATTATCAGGCATTACGCACCAAGTGCCTCGGGGGCTCGGGATAAGATTTTATATTAAGAGATAATTCCATAACGAAAATATCCGTAACGAAAATGAAACCTGACACCCCCCACTCCGCCTACCATATAGCTCGGCCGAGCGTTCGTTTAACGTATATATATGTATATGGTACGACTGTACGAAGCTCGCACGGATCGAGACGAGCTGCTCTGAAATGTAATAAAAAAAAACAAAAAAAAAACGGATGATGGAGAACTGGATTTTTTTTTTTTTTTTTTTAAATTTCATAAGAAAAAAAAATGCTATGCCACGTTATACGCTTTACCGCGGCAGTCCCCGAATGCCACACATTTTTTTTAATGTATGTTTACTGGAAGACTACTGAACCGACTTGAATTTTTTTTTTTTTGTCTGTAAGAGTATATGTACTTACAAGTTAGACTACTGTAGTCAGATCAGAACCTGATGATAGGATCCTAGAGAAATCGAGAAAACTTTTCAAATACTCTTATTTACACAACTAAATAAAATTATTTTGATGTATTTTATAGTGATTTGTGATTTACTCTCAAACAGCATAATTCCAATTCGTGAAAATGGAAATGATAATGAAGACCAAAGGTGACCAGATAATAAAATAATATTTTGGGCAATTTACCTATGCTGTGGTAACCAGACAACTGATAAACATACTTAAATATTTTGAAATACCATCATATTATAGATTAAATTACACCCAGATACAGATTAAACCATTATGCTCATCACACAAAGTTTTATCGTGGGTGGAGATCCATGACCTCCGGTTTAGCAATCAAAGTCACTAACCACTGGAGCGGTAGGCCAGTCGATAAATATTTGACGGGTAGTGATTCGATTACTTCAATATGGTATTGTTCTCTCTCAGCCCTTATGCTCGTAATACTACTATGACACCGTGTTCTATATGGTAAAGTATCATAATGCTAATGGTGAAGTATCATTTTTGAACTCCTCAACAATACACAGCAATAAACAATAATAAACAGCCCTGCATAGGAAAAATCAATATTTTGTAAAAGTAAATGAGTAGTTGACATTAGGCTATGGGTAAGTTACAAACCCCACTAAGAAGTGAGAAATAAACACGTTTTTACAAATATGTTACCCACTTCAAAAATAAATAATGACGTGACGAAGACGTAAACCCACTTGTTAAACAAGCAATTTAGATTAGCTGGCGGGGTTAATAGGAATGCTAGTAATATGGGACCCAATCCCACATTGCTAGTTGTCTTAAAAAAAAGGTAACTATAAAGCAAAAAATAATATACTACTACTAAAAAATTTTTAAATTTGGAGCCAAATAAAACATAAAACTACTATTCCAGGGCACCAACTTTTAACCACAACTATTTTTTGTTTTTTAGTTACCATGTATTTATTTTTGAAGTCGCTAATATATTTTGTAAAAACCTTTGATGGAGAAAAAGTCGAAGGAATGAAAATAGTTAATTTATCAACTTGCACTGATAGATCGCGGAAAGCAGCCTTTTAAGCAGCGCGGCTAGTAACCCGGCACCCGGTTCAAATAATTTGTTCACAAACAGCCGAACAGCATATTTACACTCTCGTGCTTGGGTTCGTGCCCGTTGAATGCCACTTTGAATAGGAGCATGTGAAAGCATCATTACATATAAAAACAGTTAGTACCTCAGAGTTTTAAAGGAAATTTCTGTAAGGTAGGTGAATGGTAACAATTTCAAAACCAAATTTTGATGAAAATTGCCTCCAAAAGCACATCTTATTACAATAGCTCTCAAAAGGTATATAGGCTTTTTATTGCAATTTGAATTTACGAAGAACAGTTAATTTGATTTAAAGTATTAAGTTCAAATAATGTCACGAGTAAGTAAAATACTTGTTAATATACTTCTGCAAGTACTCGTCATACAATGAATTCAATTACTTCAACAAATGAGAACCAAAACTTTTTGCTTCGTGTACATACTTTACTTAATAGAGTAAACGAAAACGTTGACAGTGATTACAGAACTCAATTAAATATAACTACTTACGATCGCCCTCTAGACGAACTCAGTACTTATAACTAAATTACTGCTACCCTATATACGTAGGACGGGTTTTGTATTTAAATAGCAAGTCAATCATGAAGTAGCATAATATTACACCGTGGGTTTAAGCTCTCTTTATTAGCCCATCTTTATTAATACCGTGAATACCTATGAATGTCATAGGGTGTTTCATTTCAGTGTCCACCTACGTCTTGTCGTCTGTGAATGTTGATTTGTGTATAAAATTATGGATTAAGAAATGTTTTATTTTAAATTATTTTGCAGATACGCGTATACGCTTGCGTCAAGTATGCGTCTCGAGAGCTTAATAACGACATTCTAGAACGGTGCGCAAACGTTTTTGAGATGGATCCCAAAGTTACAAGAATACGAAAATGGCCGTTTTGATCGAAACTTAACTGCAACTGCACTGCAACTGTACTGCTTTAAATACGTAAATTGGCCGCCAGAACTATGATCAACTATACCTCTGATGATCTGATAATATGATGACTTATGATCGACTATATCTCTCTTTAATTAAAAGGCTTTGTCGCTTAGCGATTACATTGTCCATAGACTATATCGGATCGGGTACATGACTGAAATGCTGGGTTTATATGCTCGCATTCAAAGCGATACTCAACAGTCACGAATAAAAGCGCGAGCAGGTGAACAGTTATTTGTGAACAGTTTTTCATAGTGCTTGCCCGTGTCGGGTTGCTTGCCACGCTTCTGAACGAACCATCAAGATGCTAAAACTATATCCTTTTATGAAACAACTGAATGATATGCTCTATAATAGTTTGTATAAACTACACAGTTACGACGTCGTACTTTCGTCAAGTCATTTACTTTTCGTGTTTTTTTGAAGACTACAAATTCTGAAACACTTACATTTTTAAACGATTTTTTTTGTTTAGTGAACCTCTGTCTTAACAAGATAACTGTAACTTAATAACAAATACATATAAATGAAGCTCCATAACAATATAATAAAAGTATAATGTCAATATACAATAAAGCACTAAGCCCATTTATATCAAATTGAGCTTTAAAATGAACATTTTATGACTACGGTGTGATATGACACCGAGTTTTAATGCACTACGTTGTAAAACGGCTATTTGGATTAGGGTTGTCATTTAGTAGTTTTATGAATGTGCCAAAAATTTTCAAACTTTACTATACCCAACTGAATTGAATAGTCCAGCTTTTAGTCGCATTATCTGATTAATGTAAGCTAGTTAAAGTAGTCTTAAGTACAAACACATCTGCTTACTCAATACCCATAAATATCATATTTCTGATTTCTACGACAAAAGGTTTCGTAAATTATAAAGAGCCCATGTGACTGCCCCCGTGGCGCAGTTAGTGACTTACCAAAGTACGACTGCTGCACGAGGTAGGGGATTCCTGAGGGCGATTCCTATACGGAATACAATTTTATGTAATCCATAAAGATTTGTTCTGAGCCGACGTACTTCTCTGTCTGTTAATTTATTGCATTTTTGTAAAAGCCTTTTAGACTTTTGCAATCTTACAATATTTTCATTCCGCGATTATAATTATAGTCCCTATTGTATAGTCACGGTATAAAAATATTCGTCAGTTTCCAAATACACTCATTTAACGCTTCGCAAGCACATGTTATGTTTTCCCTGTATCACACCAGGCAGTTGTATACTTGTAAGTATGTTGTAAATTATGCTGAACTATTTAATAACAGAGTTTAAATTAATTAGGATCAATTTCTTTGACTATGAATAGTTGAACTAAAGCCTACCCGACTGCGGAGGAGGGTTAAGTGTTTGAAGCGTATGTGTGTATGCTTCCAATGCTCGTACATTTACTCATAACTCCTGAACGGCTGAATCGATGTTAATAAATTATAAGTCATTAGATTCATCACGATGACAAGAGTGTCACTGGGTACATAACATTTTTATAAAATGTTAATGGCGGATTTAATGTGCGGACTAAGAAAAAAATATGCGGTACCAAATTAAAGGTCATTAAAAGACGACTGCATAAGTTTAAATAAGTTTGGAGTGACAAATAATTGTAAAATATTAATAAATCGCCTTGTAATTAACCTACAAGAACTAAAAAGTACTAAAAAAAAACTTAAAAATGTAATAATGAATTCTGTTGAACTTAATATCGTTTCTTTTTCTTTTTTGCGGGTAGGTGTTAAATAAGTTTACACTTTGCTGCGATTTAAAAATTTATTTTTAAATAAAATATTAAGTTTTAAGTGTATTGTGCAACTTTTCTGTACTTCATGCATTATAATTACATAGTACTCACATTTGTACAGCCTCTTATGCAGTATTAACAACAAGTTTTGCACCACCTACCAGCATACCACTCACACCTTCAATATGTCACAAGTCAACGAAATTAGGTCCTCTCAAAAGTCACTAGAAGAGATGTTCACCCGTAGAATGAATGAGCTTGAAGCGCAACTAACTAGTGGAGTATCTTCCAGAGATACTGTTGCGAAAGTAGCCGAGGAGTTTCGCACCTTTAGGGAGCTTAATGCTTAAAGAAAGAAGAAGAGCTTTAAGAGCTGATATGCTTGGTATGCTCCGCAACCAAGTCAATGACTGCCTCAAGATTGTAGACGAGCTGGAGACACGTTCAAGACGCAAAGCACTTCTTTTCATAGGTGTCGCTGAATCAGTGAAAGAAGATTGCACTGCTGAAACACTTAACTTAGTGCAGAATAAGCTCGGTCTCAAGGATATTGCTCAGTGTGACATCAAAGTCTGCCACCGGATAGGAACAAAAAGTGGAGATCGGCCCCGACCTATACTTATCCGGTTCGCCAATACAGATCTCAGATCTGCTGTCTGGAGAGCAAAGTCCGCATTAAAAGGCTCTTCAGCGTCGGTTAGAGAATTCCTAACCAAAGCTCGACAGGCAGTCTTCAGCAGGGCTCGTCAGCATTTTGGGATGCGAGCTGTATGGACTTTGGAAGCCACTATCAACATTAAGACGCCGGACAGCAGCCGCCACAAGCTGTCTTCGATTGAGGAGCTGGAGCTTCTGATTGAGAAGCACCCTCTTAATACATCTAAGTCTGCTAAGGCTACTTCTTCGCATAAATAGCTTCATTGCGCTTATTTTGTGTAGTGTAAATAATTTGTTTACATGCTTTGCCCAGTGACTAATTCAATCGCAACTAGTTGGTACGTAAACACCTCAAATAACTACCTTATACTTTTTTATTTTTTTTTATTTTTTTTCTCTCTTACAGATTCTATACCCACAACTTTTGAATAAATTTTCGTTAGATAAGTTTTATTTATTGTCAGTTTCCGTTTGACACATGACAGTCCATAAATCTGTCCAACTGGTTGCGTTCAGAAATGCACTACCTACTTTCATTGTTACGTTTAGTTTACTGGTTTTCTGACTTGTCCGTATTATTGTTTATTAATTTGTGAGTGTCGACTGGCGGGTGGTGCAGAAAGGTTTTGTCATAGTTTCAAGTAAGTAGTAGTTTCAAGTAGTACATAAATTTATATATATATATTCACATTCATTTATTTATTTAAAGGAATATACATATAAATTATTTTTTATATGTTTAGTTTATTATATTTATTTATTATAGAATATATAAATATCATATTTAAATTGAATATAATTCATGTCTGATAATGAATCATTTCATTCTGCAAACGATTCAATTGCTTCTTCGATTGACGACAGTTTCAGTTCGGTTACAGATACACTTGGTGACTTTTTGCGAGTAACATTTAACGAGCAACACAAATTTTTATTTAATGTTTGCCATATCAACGCTCAGAGTATCCCTAGTCATTACAGTGATTTAGTGGAGGCGTTCGCCGATTCCAACATACATGCCATCTTAGTTTCGGAGACTTGGCTCAAACCTCACCTTCTTTCTACTTCCTACGCTCTCCCTGGCTTCATTCTTATTAGGAATGATCGGGTGGGTAAGAGAGGGGGTGGAGTGGCTATTTATCTGCGTAGTAACTTCTCTTTTAAACTATTATCTTCTCCGATTTCTAGTAACTCTACTCCTGCTGAATTTCTTTTTCTTGAGGTTTGTTTCAAAGGAGCCAAAGTCATTCTAGGTGTGGTTTATTCTCCTCCCGCAGCGGATTACTTCTCCAGTTTCGAAACGGTTCTGGAATCTATAGGGTCAGAGTATACTCACCATATCATCATGGGCGATTTTAATACCGATCTACGCTCGTGTAACTCCCTCCGTTCTCGTAGGTTACTCCAGATCGCTAAATCAACTAACTTTCACATCCTACCTTTACAAGCTACTCACCACAACGCGGATGGAATGGATACCTGGTTAGACTTAATTCTTACCACGGCTCCTTCTTTAGTTCGTCGTCACGGGCAATCTTTAGCTCCAGGTTTTTCACACCACGATTTAATATTTCTCTCCTACACACTGAAACCACCAAAACCTGGCCCTAAGATTTTGAACATACGTTGTTTTGGGCGGATTGACGAAGGAAAACTTCGGGAAGATGCGTCGAGGTTAGACTGGGAACTCGTATTCGAGGCTCCTACGGTTGATACCAAAGTCAACATTTTTAATAATCTGGTCGTGGGCCTGTACGATATTCATGCACCTATTAAAAAAATAAAAATTAAGCGCCCTCCTGCCCCCTGGATGACTAATGGCATCAGGATGGCTATGCGGCGTAGAAATCGAGCTTTCCGTAAATTTATAAAAGACCGTGACGAGGACAATTGGGCCCTGTATAAAACTGCAAGGAATCGGTGTAATCAGATGATTCGCAACGCCAAACGCCGCCATATTCTAATAAATGTAAATTCATCGTCCCCAAAGGGTATTTGGCAGTTCCTAGGTACTCTGGGAATAGGCAAACGAGGTAGTAGTGACCCTCACACGACGGTTGGTATAGATGACATCAATGATCATTTCTCCTCTCTTGTACCTATTGATAATCTAACCAAGCGTCGCACTTGTGAGTACTTAGCTGAGCTTCCCCGCCCCAACATAGACTTCTTTCACTTTTCTTCAGTAGATCCTGGCGAGATCAAAAAGATAATTCTTTCCATTAAATCTAACGCTATCGGAAACGATGGTATTAGCCGTCGCATGGTTATGTCTATTCTTGATCATCTTCTTCCTGCTTTATCACATATCATAAACTTCTCTCTCGATTCGGGGACATATCCATCTTCATGGCGGTATGCTTTTGTCATTCCTATACCGAAAATTTCAAATCCTACTCTTCCTAATCATTTTCGGCCTATCTCTATTCTACCTTTTCTATCTAAAGTGCTGGAGGCCTGTGTACATAAGCAAATGACACAGTTTGTATACCGAAATAATTTGTTAAGTCGCTATCAGTTAGGCTTCAGGCCAGGACACAGCACCACATCTGCTCTTCTCAAAGTGACTGGTGACATTAGAGCAGGCATGGATGAGACTAAAATTACTGTCTTGGTTTTGGTGGACTTTTCCAATGCCTTCAATGCCGTCAGCCATAATTTCTTACTTTCCATTCTCTCCCATCTGATGTTCTCGCCAGATTCTCTGGATTGGTTCTCTTCTTATCTTCGGGGACGCCAGCAGTCCGTGCGCGTGGGTAATTCTTCATCGAGGTGGCGTGATCTCGACGCTGGTGTTCCTCAAGGCGGTATTCTTTCTCCTTTATTATTTTCTATTTTTATTGACCTCATTACTAAAGTCCTTCAGTGTGCGTTTCATCTTTACGCTGACGACTTGCAGGTGTATGCTCAGGCTGGTTTGAATGATCTGTCCGAGGCCATCACAAAGCTTAATGAGGACCTTGACGCGATCAAGACCTGGTCAGATAAGTTTGGCCTAACAGTAAATCCTTGCAAGTGTCAGGCCATCGTGATAGGGAGTCAACGAATTTTAAGCCGATTGAACACCGACACATTGCCATCAATAATATTTAACGGCTCAGTTATCCCTTTTAATGAATCGGTTAGGAATCTTGGTATTTTCATGGACACCCACCTCAACTGGCAAGCTCAGGTAACTAGTGTTAGTCAAAGGGTTACGGGTACACTGCGGGCTTTATATTGTCTAAAGAATTTTCTTCCCTCTAATACCAAGTTAATGCTTGTCCAGGCGCTGATATTTCCCTTGATTGACTATGGTGATGTATGCTATCTTGACCTGAATGCAGAACTCCTTAATAAATATGACCGCCTTCTAAATAACTGCATTAGATTCATTTTTAATCTTCGCAAGTTTGACCATGTCTCTTCTTACCGTTCCAAACTGAAATGGCTCCCTATTCGCCAGCGTCGTAGTTTGCGCGCTCTCACTACACTCTATTCAATTCTCAATTCTCCTACTGCACCCTTATACTTGACTTCTAACTTCCAGTACTTGCACTCCTCTCATAGTAGAGATCTACGATCTACCAACAATCTGCTTCTTCTATGTCCCTCTCATTCTTCTGGATTCGTTGGTACCTCTTTCCTTGTTCAGTCTGTTTCCCTCTGGAATTCGCTGCCCCCCGAAATTAGACAAGCACCTAATCGTCTTAATTTTAAATCGAAAGTACGTACTCTGTTCCTGGATGAACTAGTTGAATCACCTCTACATTTGTAACTTATATGTAATTTATGTAGGTTTATATTATATAGAATTTATGGTATGTAAGTATATATGTATTTATGGTATTTATTTATTGTGTATTTATGTAAGTATATTTAATTAGTTTTGTTATACTATTATTTATATATATTTTTTTTTAGTTTTCTTTGTCTGATTGTATGTAATATCTACAGGTTTACTGCACCTACATACTACATTTCTACATCGCCCTAAGGTAGACTGGCAGAGAATGCTTTTAGCATTAAGTCCGCCTCTGTACAATTTTGTGCATAAAGTTTAAATAAATAAATAAATAAATAAATATTAAAATAAAAGGGTATTTTGTTTCTGTCTTTTTGCAGGCAGGTTTTTTTTAGTTTTTATATTTTTATTTTTTTATTATTAGTTTGACAATTGACAATACATGTTGGTGTTACTGCTATTGATCCAGTTCAAGCAAAAGTGGTCTCGAAGCTGACAAATACCAAAAACAGAATTACGCGACTATACCCTAGTGCGGGAATGCTGTTTTCATGCAAAAAGCATTCCCGCACAAGGGTCATTCTCCTAAATCATTAATTACGTGAAATTAGCAGTGCCTGCTTTCATTGCCACTGTCAACTTTAGGGCATTCCTAAATATCTTATTACTATAATTATATCAGTACAAAGTACTAATAGAATACACGAATACAGTGTGGGAAGTGGTAACCCTATTGTAGATGTGAAACATTCTTAAAATTATTCTGAGAGAGTTTCATACTTACGTTTATGGAGCAATACAGTGCATGAATCCTGAAATGAAAAAGTCTTATTTGCATTTATACTAGGACAATTTTATTCACAGCTATATTTAACAGTATTAATATTAGCTTGTATTACTTTCCGTTACCTCTAACTTACAAGTTATAATGATTTCATTAGGTTTCATTTCATAATTTCATTTAAGTCCTTAAGTCTTGAATGAAATTATGAAATAAAACGTGTCCTAAAATATTTGCATACTTCGATTTTAATAAACACCCTTCCTATCGACTTGTCTTCAGTCATACAAAATTTTCGCACGAATTAATGGAATAATATATATTCAAGATAAAACGCACTGCATCAGCATCATGTGTCGCCGCTGTTGGTTATGTACGAGATTAGGTACCAGATGTGAATCATTCTCCAAACTAATATTATATATGTGAATGTGACTATCTCCATATCATTTCATCTAAATCGCCTTCACCTTCTTAGACCACTAAACCAATTTAGACGAAGTTTGATATGGTGATAGTTTGAGTACCTATATGTAGTATGAAAGGAGATAGGATAGTTTTTATCTATATAACCAACATCCACGCAGGCGGAACCATGGACAAAAGCTAATTTTATATAAAAACCTAATCCGTTAAAGAGGAAGACACTTTGAAAATAACATCGCCAGGTGTCAATATAAAATATTTTTAATGAAATATATTACATAATTTACGCGTTATCAACGGCAATTGAGTTTTGTAGAACTTCACTGATGAAATGTTACTAAAAGATAAATCTTTATGTACTTATGCCGTAACAATAAAATCGAATAAGACACTACGATAGATGTAGGTAATATTATTCTCATGCTACTGAAATTTGACACTTTTCTTTTACTAGCTGTACAACATTTTGTATTTAATTGAAAAAAAAGCAATGTACTTAAAAGAGGAATTAATTAACTTTTCCCTTTATACATTGAAAACAAAAATATATAGGTCATACATCCGAAGTTCTTAAAGATTTACGACCCCATCAACTTATTGAGGGTAATTTAAAAATGCAAATAAACAAAGTTTTTTACAACTGAAACGTTTTATCGATGAAGTTAATGTACGAGCCGAGAGTTTTACGACTTTAAGAGGTTCTTGATCATAATAAACTTTATTATTTAGCCTGAAATACTGATTTTGTTAAATTGATTGTTTTTAGAATTTTCTTGGTCAGTTTAAATATGTTCTTGTAATTAGCTAATTGATTTAAGAATTAAATTCGCGGTCTATATCATCGGAAAACAGCCAATTATGCTGGAGATGTTTCTGTGTATTAATGTGTGCTTAAACCAAGTAGGTATTTTGCCGTAGAGAATTTCGAGGATTAACGTTCTCTATGAAGTAGATACAAATGGCTGTAACAATTTTAGATCTTATTCACTCAGTTGTAACGTTTAGGAAAAATAAATTATGATTTACAAGTATATTTAGAAAATACAAAAGACAATGTGTAACAGAAGGATGTGCTAAAATTTCAGCAACAAATAGTGTACGGTATAATAGGGAAATTACATGTTTAATAAATAACCGACCAACACACGGGCAAAAGACAGAGCTAAGATAATAATATATAGACGACCTAATGCCATCAAATATTATATCTATAGTCATAACTCATAACATCACACATCCTATAAATCCACTATCAAATATCCCAAACTTCACGCCAATCAATCATATATAAAATTAAATGATCTAGATATCACCACACATTCACTTAGTCAGGTTTAATCCCTCGACGACGTAGTTGCAAACTATTGAATTCCCAACACGCTATTCAGTCATACACGACTTGAAGCTATCGATTTATTATGTTAAACGTATGACACCCTTGGGGACGACGAGTTGAGATTAAAGATATTAAACCTGGGAGCTATTTGAATGGATTAGAATCATTTTCATAGTGACCTAGTTCTTCATAAAATTATGTTACACGAACATATGGCAATGTAAAAATTGATACGAACCATATAGGTAGACGTGGTAAAAAAATTGGAACCCTAACAACCGTAGCTACTATCAAGGCAATTTAAAAGATTCTTTGTCATCGAATATGAATAAAAAAGTCACACAAAGTTCTAGAGAATGAAATTACAAAGAAGCTTTTACTCAAACAAAATTTTTTTCGTAGTTTTGTATCAATCCATTAAGCATCTTAACTAAGAAAGCTATAGTGACTATTACTGATTTTTACTACTTTATTTGAAGAAAAAGCAATTCAAGAATGTCAGTTTTGTAAGTTTATAACTAAAACTATTAAACTTTTAACATCTTGAGAACGTAAATTTAGATTTTATTGCATATTACCAAAAAATAGTATAAATACAATATACCAGTAAAAACTTGGTCAATATTATTACATTATTCGATTGCATTTAAGATCAGATAAAGTTGGTTTTGTAATCTAAATTCTAAATTCAAAATCTTATCATTCGCAGACGTTACACTTAAATATAACCAAAAACCCAGAGACCCAAGATATAAAGCTGATTAAAGAAGAAAAATAATGCCTAACCCAGGTGAAAAAGTCAATAAAAATTCTGGTCACGTACTCACATACGATTCCGGAGAGTCTGCATTGGCGTACATCGAATTAAGTGAATTAAAGGCCCAAACTACAGATGTAAAAGGTTCTCTACTGTATTTCAAAGAAGGCCGCATCGGCAACTTGTGAATTTTTAAATTTGTTGTTGCGACTTTGCGGTCTGTTAAACTTCTATTTACTGTTTCTGCCACTGCTTTATTGTTCTTCAGGCTTTGATAAGATACAATAAAAATGAATAATCGAGTTTACAACTACTTACATTTGAAAACAACCTTGGATCAAGGACGAAAAAATCAGTCCTTTGCTTTGGTTTCGTTCGTCATGTGTCAGTTTAAAGTGTCGTTTTATGTAGATTTAAGTGCTCTTTAATTTTGTTTGCAATTCTTCGAATGGAACTTGAAGGTAAGAGCGAGGATATAACAAGAATTCTTCTTTAAATATTTGAGTTACATTTATTCAATCTTTGTTAGAAGACTTGTTAGAAAAAAAACTACGATGCGGTGTAATATTAATTTTGTTAAGTGGTTTCAGCTTGGCAAACTATTGAGAGAATGACTTAATTACGTGATGGATCGTGATTCTGAAAATAAACACCAAGAGGTTGATGTACTCCAAAAAATGTACACTGTGACTTTATGTTAGATAGTATTTTATGTCAATTTCGGTTAGTATATGTTTGAACCTCGTTCCCTTGCTGCTAACTCTATAAGATGGAAGTTACTGCATGATCAGCGTACGAAACAAAGTGTAAAGTCAGTCAGCGATTCCTTTTGTCAGTTTAACGCTTATTTGCAGTTAACTTTACAATGAGGCTTGTGAAATGTTCTCACTGGTTATTTATTGACAGTTAAGGCTGTGGGAATATTCAATTTATTGTCAAATTTATGACGAACTATCCCCACCTACTTAATCGTTATTTTAGTTGGAATTCGAACAGAGGCTGTATCTGTAGTACTCAAAGCGATTTATACGTCCAATTTAGTGGTTCGACTTGAATAAGTTATGACGCCATCAAATTTTATTGTTTATTACAATGTCGTCTCCTACTAACGGTTTCATACATTGTTAGGTATTAGAATAGTGCCTTTAAGTTTTTTGTTGACTCTGAAAGTGTATTTAATACTTTTGTGTGCGCTCAAATCTGGTAACCTCAGCCTATAATTTCTTTATTGCAAACATAAACATTTTCCAAAAACCGAAATAGCACCGTGGTAATAAAATTTGAAATTTTGTTTTTTCATTGCAGTTTTAAGATAGTGGTAATTTGATAATGGCATTATTTTTAGAATCTTTTAAACAATAGAACTGCCGAAAAGTTTTTTTCGAGAACTGCTTCTAAAATTTATATCATGTATCTATCTATTTATACATATATAGTTATAATCACTTGTCCTTGACTGATTTATCAACGCAGAGCCTAAGCTGCTAGGGTTACAAACCTAAAATTTTAGCAGTTGATGCCTTTTATGTTGTAAAAATCTACTAAGAAAGGTTTTTTACAAATTCCTCCCCTAAATAGGGTATCAAATAGAGTTTGCAAATTTGTATGAAACTCCGTGAGTTTCGAAGTTAGGTAGGTGTAATTTTGTATTTAGCTTCTCGCTTTAAAGAAACACGTGTTTCACCGTTTTTTGGAAAATCAATCTTAAAAGGGTAAACTACGGGTTGCAAGTTTGTATAAAAGTCTTTTTGATTTTTGGTTTAAAATAAAAAAACACGTGTTTCAGTGTTTTGATCGAAAGTGAAAATTAACCTTTAAGGGAATATATCATATACGCGGGAGAAGCCGCAGGCGACGCTAAAAAATCATCCAAATCAAGGTAATCAGTTAAAACTACGTCACAAACAATCGTTAATCAATTACCAGATTTTATGTACAAATTAAATAAAAATGGCGCCCGGGACAGTGTTCACACGCTCCCACACGGAATGCAAATGTCATGTCGGACAGCTTGAATAAGCAATGACTACAATCGATTATCACTGGATGAATGGCTTTAAAAGAACATGATTGACGTTTCAGATTCCGAAATTATTAAATTATCTTTATTGGGTTTTCGATATGACAGTTTGAGGAGTTAAATCGATAATTGTTTTATTCGATTCTCTTGCGAGTGCTAATATGAAGCGTAATAATAATTCCAGTGTTTCAATTTTGAAACATGTTCTTAAAGTTTTCAATTTTTCACTAGTAGGTAGTACCCTTGAGGACCCATTGAGGGACAGATTAAGTTCATTTTTTTTAACTAATTTATCAATTACAGTTCTAGTTATCTTAAAATAATTATCTAAACCATTGATGGATCAACTTAAATTAACTAATTGTATGACTCAAAAACCCAATTATAAATACTCGTATATACATTAAACACTTCATTTTAAAAACCACCTGGGTTAGATTAAAAAAAAAAAGTAAATCTGCAAAAGGTTTTTTAATTCGTACGTGTTAAATAGCCTGCAAACGCTTTTTACAATTTAAAAAGAAAATCCAATGCTGAGTTAGTAAGTGAAACGGGTTAACCAACTTTTAACTGAATGCAAATGTTGGACTGAAATTTCAAAGGTACTATTGTATTAATTCCGTTGAAAACTTATTACAAGTTTAAAGTAGACAAAACAATGGAACTTTGTTTTACTGGGATGTAATTTTCACTTTCGAGGAATCAGATTGAGTGCCTTAGGCGGTAACAATTATACTATTCTTGAAAATATAAACAATTTTTACTTCTATAATAATTTATTTATGTAGGTATTGTATTATACCAGGTAAAGTCATTTACTACTAAAGAAATGTCAAAATCCGTCCAATTTGTTAAGATTAGTAAGAAAAATAGAAAATACTGATCTTTTAGGAACAGGTACCGTCTTGTTAAAAATATGTTGTGGTGTTACAAACAAATACATTAGTTCTATAAATAATATTATTATTAATGATATTAATATCTATACTCGTTTTAATAATAACGGTATCTAATAATTGAGTTGTTACGTGAGAATTATTCAGTTACAAATTCCGCTTACCTATCGGAAGCATGGTCGATATATCACAATATGCTTGATTGCTCACCCCTTCGTTATCGGGTTGAATATTACACGAATATCTATAGAACCTTTACTTGCTTTACCTCAAATATATATTTAACTTTGAATAATCTGAAATGTTCTTCAGAATCTTTTCTAAAATTTTCTAACATTTCGTTGCCTCCTCGGACTCCCACCTCTTCGAAAATTCTGTTTAATTGTACAAAGCTTATTAAATTTTCAATTAAGTCACTTAAAACCTTTACAGATTCAATTATACCAATGCTCCAAACATTTTTACTTTAAATTAGACACGAAATTATATTAACACATCAAATTTTAATGTTAATGGCATTCCCGTTGATAGCAGTTGACGCGTTAATACCGACGATCGAACTGTAGTTCACCCGTTAACTTGAATTGAAAGGAGCTTATGGGATTAGCACATGCAAATTTATATCTTACCTGTATCTATGAACCTATACCTATTTCAACTACTTTTGTAATAGTGAACTTTTCGATTTGTGTAGGAAAACTTAAGATAAGGTTAGCATTACCATATGTCTGACAAAATTATCTGTTACTATTTTTTTTTAATTAAAATATTTATTTACATTAAGTTTGCAAGGCCGAACTTTTTTTAGTAAACTAGCAATTTGAAATTGTGGGTGCTACATTACAAGCAGCCCTGTTAATCCCTCCAGCTAAGCTTGGCTTGTGTTAGGAGTGGGTTCACCGCCAGTAGTATATTGGCTAGGATATGAACCCGCGATCTTACGATCGCGAGCCCGATGCCGGTGCTACCGCCGCTAGACCTTACCAGTTTGGACAAAACTCAAAGGTCTACGGATATATATTTAGAATATAAAATATGTTGTCATTTTAATCGTTAGAACAAAACAAAAATTCTATACTTTGTAGTTTAATTAATAAATCGATCGATACAATCGAAATATCTATCTTAGTCGAACATCAAGCGTGGTATATCTTACATTATCCCATTTTTGTATAAAATATTTTACATCATTTTTATGAGAATCCTCGACACAAAAGCCTCACTTATATTATTAGTATGATAACTTCGTGCCATAGTCAAGAATATCACTTGAAATTCACACCCCATAAAGAAATAGTGTGACATAAACTCCTCGACCCAACTTTGATATTGTGAAGTTGTGAGAAAAATTCGATTCCGAAGAGTGGCGTCGGAACTTTGTAAGCCATGCGTGAGCTAAAAGACAATAGGGAACTGAAGGGACTTCGACTTTTGTAATGTACTTTATGTTTCTTGACTAAAAATAGTTGGGATTATTTGTTGGTGCTTCTAAAGTGAAGCATGATTTAAGTTACTAAATAAAGATACTTTTAAGATCGTCACAGTTTATAAAAAGTTTTGAACACTATGCACATAACGTTATACTACAAAAAAAAAAAGTTTATAAAGGTAGGTTTCCTTAGTTTAAATGTAATAAGAAAATTTTAAATAACAGATTGTATCTAAGCTGAATTTATGCTTGATGTCACGTCATTAAAATAAACACTGTAGAAAAAACGAGCCACGAATGAAAAAAAAATGTATTTCGATTTTAATCAACTATCAGCAAAAGTTAAACATTGTAGTAAACTGAAAATAAACCCAAACATATTATTCCATTTCAATTTAGTCAACAATATCTATTCAGTGTAAGCTGTACGATAAATTTGTCAGCACCGGTCGACCATGCGAATTGGTTAATTCGAATCATTGTCACACATACCGGGACGTTTCGATAAATTTTATCGATATGTTAATCACGTGCTCCCGAATCAGTAATGCATGTTTCCATTTGTTTGATTGGTGCAAAATTATTTATGGAAATAAACGTTGGCTTTTTGCGAACGTTTTAAATTAAATCATTTTAAGGTAGATATGATGTTTACATTTGCGAGTTAATATGTGGGTTCATGTTTGTGAGCTAACCAAAGGTTTTTGACTGGATTGCGGTTTTAAGTGTAGTTTTTTACATCGATTCGATTTGGATTCGATGAAATCCGTCACATCTTTAGAAGACTATCTAATTATGTTACTGGCTAACCTTGTTGCTTGTTGACTGTTTCGCTTTCATGGCTGAATTATTGATTGCTTCATTTGGCACGTGTCCAAACCTAATAAATTACATTTTTCAGTTTTTGTTGTACCTACTTTGAAATATTGCAATTGTTTTTGAAATAATTTGTCTTAGTTTTTATTAGCTTGTCGGAAAAAGACCAACAATTCTTCATTATTACATTTACGTAAGGTTGAATGGAAATGATTTGGTGATTTCCGATGCGAAAACATCAAACGAAAGATCCCTTACATTTTCTCACTCACGAATTCTCTGAGATTGCATCTAATGATTGCCCCATATTTACTTTCGTACTTCAAAGCTCTACATTATTTGTTGAAAACGCCCCGTGTGAGTCATTTCTTGGAATTTACGAGCCCTTAAATTCTTGAGGACTGGAGGTTTTTTTAGCACTTGTCTTTGCGTTTCCTCCTATGGGGTAAATAAAATGGTTTCAAGATGTCGTTTAAAAACACCCTTATAACAAGATATATTTCGCGTTGCGCAAATATATAACTTACCAATATAATAAATAGTAGACACATATTTATACAGTGTTTAGAAATTATTATATCATTGAGATCTCGTGGCGGTTACCCCCACTTAAATAAGATGCGATCTACAAAGAATATATTATTGTAACCGAAGATCCGATAGCCGCTGGAGCAAACGAGTTCTGGAGTGTAGACTGCGACTCAGTAAACGTAAAATGGGACGACTACTAGCCAGATGGAGTGACGATCTGAAGAAGGTCACTGAGTTGGACTGGATGGTTAGGGCGGAAGACTGGAGGGCTTAGGTCAAGCAGTGGACCCTTACAAGGAATGATAATGATGATGATGCATACGATAGAAACATCTAAATACTGAAACACATACATCACTAACTAAATAACGTAATCCACTTGCTTAATATATAGCCCTAATAAAGCTATATAAGTGGTTGACAAAATAGGTCACTTAAATTATTTTATTACACCCAAATTGGAGACAGGTGTGCCATTATCGTCTTCATTTGCAATTTCTCTATTGTAAAAAAGCAAATCTAAATTCTCTAACCAATCCTGGGGCAGTAAAAACCCGAGTTAATATCCTGGTTTGACACGACGAGCCTAAATCTCTTGGGATCATAAAATATTTAACAATCACGCGGCGAAGGCGTAAACGTTTTATTTCTTTTTCGCAATTCGCCGCATTGCGGTGTGGTTCCAATGTACGCCCTGGCTACTGTGACTTGTTTCTATATTTGATTTAAGTACGATAAGTGGAAGTTATAGGGCATTTGCTTTCTTTGCTATCTTTGGAAAATTGATTATTATTGTAATGAAATAATAATTTTATTACGTACTTGATAACAACACTGTTTTCAATTATAATTAGAAAATTTAAAAGAACGAATGCCTTTATAACTAAAATAAGCCCCGTGTTTTATATATTTGAAATCATCTTAATGTGTTATTTATTGTAATATCCATACCCGATCAGAGAAAAAAACCGGGAAACAAAGATAACCTGACATTGTGCGTGACCTGACTGCATGTTGGGCCACGCACAATGTAAGGTTTTGTAGTCTCTGTGGCTTATGAAGTAAGTTTTCTGTAGTTTTTTTTTCATACTTACAACGTTATATCTACTTAATAATAGAAGTTTTCAATGGAGTTTGTACGAAAATGTTGTTAATTCTCATTTGATTATTTGTTACTCGTAAACTTGTAAAGCCTACTAAGCTGTGATAATTTTCCTTTAATTTCATTGTATATATTACTACCGTGAGTTTTTTCACATACTCAACATCAACCATTTAGTTGGCAGGCGGGGAACACTTGCCTCTAACAAAAATTTGCACTTTAAAGTTTAATATTTTACAAACGAATCCCTAAATCTAAAAAATGGTCTTCCGAATCCTGAAACGTTTTTAGAAGACCTATCAAATGATACACCACACGATAGGGTAGGTAAGAAATAAAAATCACCCCCCCCCCTTTACACATAGGAGAGGTACCCTAAATATTTTTTTTTAAGATTTTATTCTTTCGCTTTCTCGTCGTAAGTAATATGTGTATCCATACAAAATTACAGCCTCCTAGCACTAACAGTCTCTGAGCAAAGGTGCGGGTGGACGGACATGGCGAAACTATAAAGGTTCCGTTTTGCCATTTTGGCTACGGAACCCTTATAGTTTTGTCATGTCCGTCTATCTGTCTGTCCGTATATCACAGGCATTTTACTCAAAGATCACTCAATGCATCTTGATGAAATTTGGTGAAAAGGTGACTTGTAGTAGCTGCTATTTAGTTTGATAGCTAAATAATAATAATAAATATTTTTAGGGGGAGGGGCATTCTATACATGTATCAGAAGCTAAAAGCCTTTTTTCAGCAAACGTCAACGTGTGGCACATCATTCGACAGGTCTTTCAAAAACAGTTTTAAGGTTTCTAATAAACTTTTTTGACTGAGTGAATATTTTTTGGAAACAATCGCTCCGAAAGTAGCTTAAATCACCACCCCCCCACTCCACCTTAACTTTTGAACCCCGTGTGACCAAAGAATATGGAAAAAATCAACATAGCGCTTAATAAATACTATAAACTAAAATTATTTTGGATAAGATCGGATATTATAGAATCTTATAAGCTAGGTTTCTTAATCGCGTAAATATTAGATATTAATGCTAAATACCTTTGTTTATTGCCCGACGTTTCGACAACTACGACGACGTTGCAACGGCCGTCGTCACGGGTAGACTCATAAAATTCTATAATGTGTACAAATCGCGAAAGTTTACGAATATATATTGCAAGATCGGATATACCGTTATTGAGTTATTGCCGAAAACTGCGTTTCTCAACAAAAGGGCGTAATTGCCATGAACATACGCTCTTCTGCTGATGCAATGTTTTATTTTTTAAGTATGTAACTTCATCCTTATCTGGAACTGGACTGAAGCTTGAGCTGATCTTGAACTTTATCTAGAATGTAAGAATTATTTAATAAGTATTAAACCATTCTAATAATACCCTATTCATATGACGTTCTGAAGCTCCTAAACCGTACACTCTTTATTAATGGAATCATTAAAAAAAAATAGTAATCGTTATTAGTGCATCAATTTATACAGTCAAGAGGTTGCTGGTTCACATTGAACCCATTAATTTCAATGACAGACGTAAACCCGCTCTTGACACAACCATTTAGCATAGTTGGAGTAGTTTACAATTAATTACTATGCGATTCACAATACCAGTAACTTTAAAATGATAATAGTTTCGAAACATCAATTGCATTTTAATATATATCCAATAATCATTTTATTATGTAACTTTTGATGTTCAGATTGTTTTATTATTTATATTAATTCTTGCATTTGTCATGTCAACTCCTCCTAAACTGCTAGACTGGATTGGATGGAATTTGATGAGTTTATTTGAGTGGATCCCTGGACGGTTTGAAAAAACCAATTGAAACCGATTCACGAAATAAAAACCAAAGCGGTACAAAGCTCGCCGGAACAGCTAGTTTGTCTATAATAATAAAACTGAAAAGTTCTCAGTCTTCGAAGATATTGAGCCAATTTGAATCTGGTACAAGTAGCTTGAAGCTGACTCTTTTTAACAAAATCCACGGGGCGAAGCACCGAGCAACGGCTACTTTTTCATAACTACCTCCGCTCAAACCTAAAAATATATTCTCAAGTGCGTTGAATATACTTGTAATTTTAAATGATTTCTGGGTGAACATATTTATAAGCATGTTAGTAAAGATCCAAATTCACAGTGCCTAAAAATAGAATAATCATTGACGAAAACCTTTTCAATTCGATTAAATAATTATTTAGCAAATACCCAAACCCCGCTGAAACGTTTCCTCACACTTATTACAGAAGTTGCCCTCAATAATTTACTCGACATTTGACTATAACTTAGTTATTTGCAAGCAATTGCTTTAAGCGGTCCCAATTGGTATTCTAGCAATATTAAAATTGAATTTACGCCTTAGCACATTGAGTTCGCAAAAGTTCGGCACGAGAATGGGCTACGATAAATCGGTGTGCGAGCTGAATCGTCTAAGTTTCGATATATTTAGCGTGATTACCTGCAAGCTTCAGTTTTGTAGAATAAGGAAGGTTTGCTGGTCGTAATGTAATTTCTTGTTGTATACTTTCTTGAAATTAGCTTGGAGATTGGCATCTTTTAGTTTATTAAACAGTTTGCTTTAGGATAATAATAATAATAATAAAACTTTTATTTAACACATAAATAAATTACTTTTACAATACAACCAGCATTAATTTGAAGTAAGTACAAAATTTAAAGTTACTTTAAATAAACCCTGTCACTCAAACTAGGCTGAGATGATCTTGAGAGACAGTGTTCGACCGTGCTAGCCAGTGTGCTAGAATTCAGTTGTGTGTTGTGCTAGGATGTAGTTGTGAGTTATGCTAGAATGTGGTTGTCTGTTGTACTAGAATGCAGTTGTATGTGTGTGTGTGTGTTCCTATGTATGTCTGGTGGACGGTTTTTTATACGTAGTAAGATAACAAAGATTCGGTCTTGGTGTAGTCTTGAAGAAGCAGCCATGTAGGATTCTTGTTAGACTAATCAATAGCTGAATATTTAAGTAATTTTTATAGGCATTTCTTGCCAATTACTTTACAAATACAATAATTGCATTTTGAAAGATAGAAAAATTTGAAGTCCAGACCCAGGAATCGAACCAATGCAATGCAATTTTTTTATAATAGCTGAATATATTTTTATTCAGCCATTGATAAGTCTAACAAGAATTTAGAAATATAACAAGAAAATGTAATTTTGAACTAATTTATATTCAGCTATTGATAAATTCGATAATTGATTAAAACCAAAGAGAACTACTTGAAGTTTCACCAATAAGAACATGCCTCTTTTTACGACGAAAATGATTAAAGTTAAACAAAATAATGTTTATTAATATGAAAAGCAACTCTATCCTTCTGTCTGTTACGGTTTGAGTCCTCGGGAATGGCATAGGATATGTATATGTGTCTATGTGTGCTTTCACACGCCGGCGAAGCGGCGGGTGAAAGTTACTTTATTAATAATCTAAAAGATTCCTGCAACAAATTGCAAAACCTGACTAAGATTCATTTGACATTTAATTTAGTACCTTTTTTTATCACCTTACAGAAAAGAACACACTGATACTATCATAATTTGGAACAGAGCAGGTAGCTTTAATAGAGTTTCTGTCCCAAAGATAGAGTTATCTGATTCAAAGATACTTCATAGAAAGCAGATCTGAGTAACTGACTTAACCATAGAGTCAAAATAAGTAACAGAACTGTCTTAATTCATCACGACTATATCAATTACAAGATTCTGGCTACATTCCCACGAGCTTGTTCTGATTAAAAATACTCTTTTACCTGTTGCTTTGAAAGTCAATGCATCACTTTACGGAATTACTTAAATTTTCAATTTTTGTACCATTTCCCAGTGGAGAAATTGTATTACTTTCAAAGGAGGCAGAAAGGAAAATTAACAGCAAAATCTCCAATAGCTGGATCAGATTCGGCTGAGCTGAGGCTGAGTTAAACTTACGTTTATGTGAGTTATTTAAAACAGTTACGAAAATTGAAATTAGTAAATTGGGAATGTTGCCAACCCGCACTTGGACTAATGTGGACTTACACTCAGCTATTTTCAAAAATGAGCGCACTCATCAGTGGAAATTTAATTTGATTACTAACATCGGTACTGAAAATCAGTATCCGTCTGACCGAATTCCTGGAAAGTATAACAACATTTACAATTTACAAGGGACTAGCTCTTGACAAAAGCTTATTATTAAGCTCATACGAGAATAAATTTCTAAAGTTTACCGCTTCCAAAATCTTAAAACAATAATCCGATAAAAACGAAGGGTGATCTGAAGCACAACCGACGGCTTAAAGTGCTCCAAGGTGCCGAGAGAAAAGGAGTAACTTCATGAAGTTATAAAGAGAAATAATTCAGCGGCGGTATTCTCGTATATTTGTAGTCAAAAACTTCACTACAATATTATAATATTCCTAAAGCTACATACATGAGTACTAAGCGTTTGTGTAATATGTCTCACTCAATACTTGCATGAAATTATCTTTTTTAAGTCAGGAAACTTCGAAACTAAGGCAGTAACTATCTACTACTTTCGTAACTCTGTACCGCGTATATCGTGTACTCTCTGAGTTATCGTTCACGACTTCCAACGCAGTTTCTTACTTAATTCCTTTTATATTTATTCCAAACTCCTCTTTGCTGTTATGGTAGCAAGGACGAATATTCCTTGAACATTTTGAACGGTTTCAAGCGTTATCGCTACCGATCGTACCGTCTCTTCCACCGAACTTTATAAGCCGATAATGTTAAATTTCTTTGCGTATAATGCATTTCGCTTCGCGCTCCCGTCTTTCTAACTTAGCGACCTAATATTTTCTGGTACAATTTTGGTTTTAAAATAAACTTACGGTGCACTTTTGTATATAAAATTATGATGCCCTTGCTGAATATAAAATAGGGAAGGTTGGAATATGGGTCGGTTTGTTTTAGGCGGTTGATAATTGTATCCACGGGTGTTTGTTTACATTTATAATGAAAGCCAAATCAGCATTGGAGGTTTAAATTGTTCATCGAGACATTTTGTTCTACCTGATTTTTTATTTTAAAAAAATCTATAAATAGGTAGCACAAAACTAATTCTCTGTTTGCCTCTGTTTACTAGCTTACTTTTTCTAAACAATGCAGATATGATTTAAACTGAACTTCTTTTCAAAAATCTTCCAAACTCCAATTACGGATCATCAGAACGATAGACTCACACAATCGCTATCTGATCATAAACTAAGCAGAGCTTGTACTATGGAAACCAGACAACTGATAAACATACTTATATATTTCTAAATACATACATATTACAGAACAGCTGTCCCGCGCAATTTCGTCTGCGTAAATTTTCCCCGTTTTTGCAATATTTCTTATTGCTGCTCCGCTCCTACTAGTCGTAGCGTGATGTTACATAGCCTATAACCTTCCTCGATAAATGGGCTATCCAACACTGAGAGATTTTTTTTATTCGGACCAGTAGTTCCGGTGAATACCGCGTTCAAACAAACAAACAAGCAAACAAGTTCTTTAGCTTTATAATATTAGTATAGATAAAAAGCACCCAGACACAGAATAAACCATCGTGCTCATTACACAAAGTTTTATTCTGGGTGGGGATCGAATCCACGACCTCTTGCGTAGCAGTCAGATACACTCCCACCGCGCCGCAGAGACAGACAAAATATTATTTTGGAAATCAAAGAAAAACAAATTGCCATTTTATTTAATTACAAATATTGTAAATTGTAATGTATGCCGTAAATGCTACGGTCTATCGAAGATGCCGCCTGTGCTGGTTTGCAATCGCACGTTGGTAGCGTTTTTTCAACGACCTTCAAGTTAAACGGAGCGGTCTTCAGTTATTTTCTTTATACAGTACGATATCACGCCTACGATAGATCGCCTGTGTAGGCTAAAAAAAAAGGCACAAATCTATTTTCACACGGATTTACTCCTATTTCGTTCACTAGTACACTGGTGCAAAACTATATATAACTGCCTAGTTATATATAGAAAGTGGAGAATAGTCCGTGAATATAAAAATAAAATCATATATGTAGGATAAAACCAGGACAGTTGACAGACCTCACTGGGATAGTTGCCCCCGTGCTTTACAACCTGTTGTGACTATACTTGTTACTCGACTAACCAAGAAGGATAGGTAATGTTTTTCGTGTGTATGGATAAGTTGTTAGTAAGTCATCCGTACCATCAATACCAAAAACTTAAAATAAAAAACAGTCTCCACGGCTGTTTTTTATAAAAATCTTAAAACGTTATACTATGTTAGAAAGTTGATTAAAACTTCAATTATGATTACAATAGGCAACTATCCCTTTTATGAAGAACAAAGAAAAATTGCTCCCAAATTAAATTTATATTCAGAATTAAATGGTCAGTCTATTTGTTACCTAGTATAATTTTTGTCTATCATTAATTCATTAATTGGAGGCAAAAATGATCCTAGCTCAGCTTTATAACAGAATACCTGGCGAATGACGAAGCTGCGCCGGACCGGGCGTGACCATATGAGCATTAACCGCCAGTACTATAATTAATTTGAAATATACATTAATATTTCTACGTAATAAGATACAATAATTAAAAAGTGTTGTTATATATGTATACATAATATAGTAAGATAGGTATATAATGACAAAATAATACTTTTTTCTTACAGTAAAAATATGGTTTTTATAGTGTATATATTATGGTAATTAGTATAATATACTGTACTGCAATAGTCTAAAAATATTTAATAAAAAATATGCTATGTAGATCATATCTACGTTAGATATATGTTCAAATAAATTTAAAACAATTTCTTAATTTTATAAATTATTATTTGTTGACATCTACTCGTATCAGTGAATCATGTGTTTTTGTGTAAATAAATACCTTTAATTGTACAGTTTATACAATTATGGCAAGTACGCCAAATAAAATTACAATAAAAACTGATCTAGAACATCAGTTATATACCCGGTTCAAGGAGGAACAAAATGAGCGCATACAATTGCAACAATTGGTTAAGGACCTCAGTGGTCAAATCGAAGCACTGCAATGCCAGTTAAAACAGATGCAAGAAAAAGAACAAAAGAGTGTATCTCAAGTAATAGAGCATTCTACAAGCGAAAAGCTCCCTGAGCCAGTCGAGTACAAGACTGACGAAGAAGAGCTTGCCAGTGAAACGCAGTGGGTACGACAGAAAAGTAGAAAGAAAAGAAAGTTGAACTCGTCGCTGTCCCCGCTGCCACAAGGAGCGAGCTCCAGTGAAAAAAACAATGAAACCGTAAAGGTCAAAAAACCACCTATGCCACCGCCCATTGTGGTCGAAAATATTAAAAACTACCAACAGTTCTACGACTTTCTGTTGACTAGCCTTAATAAAGACTCGTTCGTTGTCAAAATGATGAACGGAGATAGAGTAAAAATAAACGCCAAGAACGAAGATTCGTACAGACAAATAAGTAAATATTTGTCACAAAATAGCTGCCTGTGGTATTCTTACGAGAATAAACAAGACAGGCCGATCAGAGTGATGGCAAAAAATTTGCACTCGTCTTGCCTGCCAGAGAGGATAATAGAAGATTTGACGGCTAAAGGATTTAAAATCCAGGATGCCGTTAATAAACTAAGCTGGAGGAATAAAGAACCTCTTAATATGTTTATGATCTCGTTTGAGAAAGGCGAAAATATAAATAATATTTATAATATTAAGTCAATATTAAATTGCAAAGTTGACATACAGCCAATTAAAACATCCAAGCTTATTCCGCAATGCAAGAGGTGCCAAGCTTATGGACATACCCAAAAATATTGCTCCAAGGAACCCAGATGTGTAAAGTGCACCGGGAAGCACCTGACCAGAGACTGCAATAAATCAGCAGAAGTAAAGCCGAAATGTGTCCACTGCGGTGAGCCACATCCTGCCAATTACAGAGGGTGTATCGTGGCCAAAGAACTTCAAAATATGAAAAACAAGATCATGAAAAAAAACGTGTCCACACCTACTGTCCAAGTCCCAAGCGGGAACAAAACAATCACCACCTCACGTAGTACGCAAGGTAACGTAAAATATACAAGTAATAAAATCTCTTATGCAAATATGGCCAAAGGAGCTCAGCCACTACCACCATCACAAACGCAACAAAAAGTTAGCTCAAATACTGAGGAGAACATCAACAAGATTCTCACTCTCTTATCATCATTCGATGATAGGCTGAGAAAACTGGAACATAGCACCAAGCAGCTACCTACCCATAAAAATGCCTAAGTTTCTAAAAATTATGGCATGGAATGCAAACGGACTCTTGCAGCATCAAAATGAACTTCAAGCAGTCTTACATACTGAACAAATTGACGTGTGCCTTATATCTGAGTCACATTTCACTAAAGAATCATACATTCAAATTAAAGGTTATAAAACTTATCATGCATTGCATCCCAATAACACCGCTAGAGGGGGTAGCTCTGTTATCATAAAAGAAAATATCTACCATCACCTTGAGTACACCTGTGAAGAACAGTTCACACAAATTGTAGCCGTTGGTATCAGAACTAAACGCTATCAAGTTACTGTAGCAGCTATATATTGTCCCCCAAGATATGCCCTTAAAGCCGAGCAGTATAGTAATATATTAAAAAATCTTGGCAGCAAATTTATTCTAGGAGGAGATTTCAATGCCAAGAATACCCACTGGGGTTCAAGACTAACCTCAACTAAAGGTAAAGAACTACTTTGTGCTGTTAAAGAATCAAAATGCAATGTCATATCAACAGGTAAACCTACCTACTGGCCTACTGATACACAGAAAATCCCGGATGTCATAGATTTTTTTATATATAAAAATCTATCACCAGGATTTATGCACATTGAAGACGGGTTTGATATGAATTCAGACCACTCGCCAATTATATTGAATCTGAGTGAAACTGTAATATTGAGAAAAACCAACCCGACTTTAGTTAACAAAAATACAGATTGGGAAAGTTTTAAGCTTGACTTAGACTACGTCATAGACCTTAAAGTACCCCTAAAAACCACTTATCAATTGGACTCAGAAATCAGTCAATTTGTAAGCAACATACAACGCTGCGCTTGGGACAATACACCCAGCCTTAAAATAAAAACTACCAGTCACTCCTATCCAATAGAAATCAGGAACCTTATCGCAAAAAAAAGGGAACAGAGACGAAGGTGGCAGCAATCAAGGTATCCGCCTGATAAAACCGTACTTAACAACCTAACGAAAAAGTTAAGTAGAGAAATCCAAAATTTTCACAACGAGACTATGAACACTTATCTTAGACAAGTAACTAATAACAAGGTAACAGATTACTCACTGTGGAAAACTACAAAAAATATAAACAAGCCCATCATGCATGTTCCTCCCATCAAGGAAACCAACGGATGTTGGGCTATTACTAACCAACAGAAAGCTGCTAGATTTGCACAACATCTGGAGCAAATCTTTCAACCATACGACGAAGAAGATGGGGAAGACCTTACACTGGATGAAACTCCCCAAGACAGTTTTGAAATAAAATTGGTTACGCCCAAAGAAGTTGAGAGCACTATTAAAAAGCTAGCTAAGAAAAAATCGCCTGGATACGATCTTATTACCGGCGAAGTTTTACAAAACCTTCCAAGAAAAGCAATAGTAAAACTTACCACACTTATCAATGCTATGTTTAGACTCAAATACGTACCTAATTTGTGGAAAGTTGCAGAGGTAATAATGATACCCAAGCCTGGTAAACCACCTCAAGACGCAACGTCTTACAGACCAATATCTCTCTTGCCAATATTGTCAAAACTATTTGAAAAAATATTCTTAAGGCGACTGAAACCCCTGATAGAAGAAAGAAACTTGATTCCCGATTACCAATTTGGGTTCAGGGAAAAACATTCTACCATTGACCAAATACATAGGATTACGAACATAATAGAAAAAACATTAGAAGAAAGAAAAGTCTGTTCTACTGTCTTTCTAGATGTAGCACAAGCATTTGATAAGGTGTGGCATGAAGGCCTCTTCCACAAACTAAGGAATATGCTCCCAAAGCAGTTTTCAGATATTATAGAATCTTATCTGTCAGATAGATCATTCAGAGTAAGACAAGAAGATGCATATTCAGAACTTAAACAAATAAAGGCTGGAGTACCACAGGGAAGCGTTCTTGGTCCAGTATTGTACTTACTGTACACCTGTGATATTCCAAAACTAGATGAAAACACTATTGCAACATTCGCAGATGATACAGCCATCATGGCCACTGGAGTGACACACGAGGATGCAGTAGAAAAGGTCCAAATAGGCGTCAATATTGTCGTTAATTGGACAAAAAAATGGCGAATTAAATTAAATGAATCTAAATCAATCCATATAGATTTCACTAATAAACACCCGAAATATCAACCGGTATATATCCACAGCCATACTATACCGTACGAAAATACAGCCAAATACCTGGGCATGACACTTGACGCTAAGCTTCGCTGGAAGGCTCATGTTAAAAAGAAACGATCTGAGTTAGAATTTCGCTATAAAAATATGAACTGGCTACTCGGTAAACACTCCACACTATCAGTGGAAAACAAAATACTTTTATATAGACAAGTCCTCATGCCAATATGGACTTATGGTATTCAGCTCTGGGGCTGCACCAGACAAAGTAACATTGACATCATTCAAAGGTTTCAGAACAAAGTACTTCGGGGTATTGTAAACGCTCCCTGGTACATTAGAAATGAGGATCTCCATCGTGACCTGAAGGTTGACCTTGTTGTAAATGTTATAAAAAAGTATGCCGAAGCTCATGAACAACGACTTCTCCAACATGTGAACGTTGAGGCTATCCAGCTCCTCGACACCACAGACATAGTGCGAAGGCTTAGGAGGACTAAACCTTTTGAATTAACTTAGTGAAGTTAGTGTTAAGTGGTATAGTGAATGCTACTCGTAAAGAACACAAGAACAAAGTGTCTGACCTTTACTAGAGACAATAAGAAAAGTGACTATGGACACACTCTTAATATTATAAAATATTCACCCTAGCAGTTTAAGTTACAACAAAATTACTTATTAGTCTCAGACTAGATTGTAATCTCAATGAAAAAAACCTAAATAGGTTCTATCATTTAAAAAAAAAAAAAAAAAAAAAAAAAAAAAAAAAAAAAAAAATCTACTCGTATACTATAAAGCTGAAGAGTTTGTTTGTCTGTTTGTTTGAACGCGGCAATTTTAGGAACTACTGGTCCGAATTGAAAAAATATTTTTCTGTTGGGTAGCCCATTAATCGAGGAAGGCTATAGGCTATATAACATCACGCTAAGACGAATAGGAGCGGAGCAGTAATGAAAAATGTTGCAAAAACGGGGAAAATGTATAGTAATAAATATAAAGTTCATTTGATAGCAGTGAACATTACATAAGTATCTATAAGAGGTGAGGATCATTTCTGTATTTCACAGCTCATATTGAGTAAAAATAATCGAAGCACATCATATACAGGATTATTTATAATATACGTACTAATAACATAACGTGGCTTCTTTACATAACACTAAATAACTTTGTAAAATCAGTTATGGAAAATAATTAACAAGTTAACTCTCAATCAACTTGTTTTTGGAGTTATTATATACCTTATCCACCTACAGACTATTTTACTGGAGCAAATTCTTTTTTTATTGTGAGGTTTAGGCCCTCAACCTAAAAAATATATATATATATTTTACTTCAAGGTCTCTCAGATGTGTGGTAAATGATTATGTGACAAAAGTAGGTGGCTATGATGCGGCGCGGCCGCGCGTTGTCCGCTAGCATTCGCCCGTCCGACGTCGATTCTTCGACTGATGATGTCTGGGGCTCACTCTGTCGGCGAATATAAATATCGCGCGCCTCGAGTGTTACTCCTAATTTGTTCGCCAAGAGATCGACGATATGGATGGCGTTCTCCCCGCTCTCCTCGGGTACGTTCGGGATCTCGAGTTCGGACAATAGGAGTTCCTGTTCGCAGTCGTTGAGCTCCGATCTCCCGTTCACCGCCACCGTCTGTTGGATTTTGCATTGTAAATCCTCAGAGGCGCTGCTTTCCTGCCGTCTCTCATGTGCAACGACTTGGTTTCTAGACTGTTAATCTGTGTATACAGTACGTAGTGACAGTCTGGCGAAGATCAGCCACCTTTTGGCGAATCTCCTTTTTCAGCTCCTACCTCATAAGTACCAACTCGTTTCGGCAAAACCTCATTTATTTTCTAAGGTCAAACTAGGGAGCCAGTACTGAACGTTTCCAAGAATATTTCGATAATTGTAACTTGTTTGCCGAACTAGGAGAACACTCTGCGTCTACGTGTTTCGAGGAATTACAACATTGACATTTCCACTCCACTTTATGTGCTATTGCATAAGTTGCATAGTGCGACACATTTTGTTCTCAGAAACTTACCACAGCCAGCACGTTTGACTATTTTAGCAATAGGTTCTTACCTAAATAAGTAATAGATGGCGTTAAACGCAGATGCTGCGAAAATGCAATAATAGTTGGCAATAAGAACAACAGACGGCGTTGCAATAAGTTTATTCCATAGAGATTGATTAACCTAGTTTATTCCTTATTCGTTTTTTTAGCCTTCTAAAAACGTGATTCTCTGTTTGGCCTGTATGTATGTATACATGTATGTACGTAAGCGATGTTCTCGACAGCTAGTAATCCAATATAGATGGGGGTTTTTTTATTCTACTGGTCATGGCTTATGAAACACCAGAGATATGGACTAAAACATAGGAGTGAGTCAGCAAAATATGCAATCGGTGATGTGCTTGATATATTTTATTCATAGAAGACGGTTTATTTTTCTTATCCGCAACATAAGAAACGCGTAACACATTTAATTATTATTATCAGCAGCTTAAATTATGTATTTCTTACACAGTGGATGTACTAAGTTTAAACAAAATTGTAATGATGTAAATATTCACTTTTTTGTAAGTTAAGATAGGTAGTTTTAGTTCACTTTCATTTTAGGATTTTATTGTCTTCTTTTCACTGTATAAAAACTTTCTCCAGGAAATTTTTAGTACAAAATCAGTTATTTTTTATTAGATTGATAAAGTACACAAACTGGCCCTGACAGTTCAACGTCACTGTTCCTCAACGCACGCAAAGTCACTGATTTTATGAGTTCAATTAAACAGATATTAGAATTGTAAAAATGGCGGCAGAGTGACCTGTCATTATTTTTACAGCTCCGTGTTAAACAGATAAAAAATCTTGAAATACATGCAGATATAGTTCTTACATTAAATATTTGACCCTGTAGAAATTAGCCTTAAGAAGTCTAAATGGTCATAAATTAAACTAAAAAAAAAAAATTGTTAGTAGTAACAATAGGCTGATAGTAAAGATCAAGGATTTATGTTATAAATGTTGATAAACTTTCGCGATTTGTACACATTATAAAATTATATATACTATGGGTCTTAATCGCAATTATGCCCGACGTTTCGACCGTATTGCAATACGGTTGAAACGTCGGGCAATAAATAAGGTATTTTACCTTAAACTATTCACGCGGTTAGGACCCTTAGTATATATAATTTTATAAGGATCTATGTTTAGTGAGTATATATTTTTAATTGTAAAGCTTTTTTTTAAACGTAATTTTTTTTAAAGAAATTATCTGGATTTAGTTCTATCTATATTTTATTTGTAAAGGGGTATTTTTATGACTAATACATATCCAAATACATACCTACTAGACCTCTACATTCAGCTAATCATCGTAAAAACCAAAACAACGTTTTTCAAAATAAGTAGTTATTATGATTTTAAACATAACATCCACTCAAACTGCATTGACCTACATTTCAAACAGCTTAGTATACAAAAGTATCTACTAAGCGGCCACTATCATAAAACAGAAGAAAAGCAATAACTCCAACTACGAGAGATTTTCGCCTTGGCAAACTTCTAGAGCTGAGCTAAAACTATAAGTACCGGACTTCAGTATTGCGGAGATAATACTCTAGGAATAAAAGTTGTCTTTAAGAAATTATGGTTCATTGAATAGATTCCTGAGATTAACGCGGATGTTGTGAAAAGATTTTTGATTTAAAGTTTTACGAGTTTCTTAGGTAATGGTTTAAATTCGTAATCGATCGTAAGGTTTCAAATTTCATTCAATAATTAACTGACGATAACACTAACGTCCCAGTGTGAAAATTTTTTGGTACAAACAAAAAATGATGAGCGCAAACTTTTTCTGAAATCGGCTTTGTTACCGATGATCGTTTTTTTGTGATTTTTAGCATCATTATCTTCAATTTTTGTTACGCGTTGTGCTTGCCATTTCGAGCAGGTTGCACCTGCCGTCGTCAGAGGTGGACTGATCTTCATTTGTTTTTAATATGTGACAGTGGATAATATGCTATTCAAGTATGTTTAAAATAATACTTTAAAATGTTGGTTTTCCTAATGAAAAGCCAAAAAAATAAACACCTTTAAGCAGTAGCAGCTTTATTTAGCAGCAGAATTGTAATATAAACCTGGTCCCACCTTCCAATAGCTATGTGTGTTACATCGTTAGATAGGTATTTTTGAGCTGATTAAAAGTTTCTATGACGCCAAGTTCCTAATCTTAGTCCGTTCAGAGTTATTCTTCATTAAACATAGTAGTTTAACAAGATCCAAAAACAATGTTAAGAAATGTTTATTTAATGTTAAACAGATGTTAACGTTAAAAAATGCTTTTTTATAAATAAAATAACGATAACATATTTTAAAAATAAACATTTATTTAATCATCCGAGTCTACAATGACGTCATTTAAAAATAAGGCTGGGCCTACAAATCCCTCATGTCTGGCGTACCCTAGGTACCAAACGATAGAAACAATATGCGCACAGGTCCCTACAGTACGTCGCCCCGTCATGCAGGTACAATATCTTTGGAGAATATTATTATTGTGAACTAATAAGTAACAGTAGTACCTTCTAGCTCTCACGTGTCGCGACTGTATACGACCACGTAAGAGCCAAGCATCATCGTCAATGCCAAAATCAGGTAAATCCTCTAGTGCAGCTTCACGATATATTTCTATTGAATATATTCCATTTTGCAGATGCTCGCTGCAGTAAGATTTCGCTAACTTCATTTGGTAGGTTCCCAAAGCTAATAAAATGATTTGTTCTTCGCTGAATCTCGGAAAATCAATATCACTTGCTTCTACTCTTGTAAAATCAGCTCTTCTGCTGTTTAAACGTTTCCGTTCCACATATTCATATAAAATATTAGGTGTATGTAACCTCTGCCTTATTTCGGTGACAAAAGCTTCTGCATATTGACTATCTTCGATGGGTATATGAAAGTGGTTTGTGATTGCAGCAGCTATCCTAAAATCAGAAAACATATGCGCCAACGCATTGTTAAAATATCTTTGGCGAAACAGTTTAAAATCGCGTTTGAATCTGCCGTTAACCACTTCCACTACCCAGCGGCAAATAGTGACCAATCGAGATTCGTTAGCCTGGTCAGTGGTAAGTTGGGATTCGTGCCTATTCTTTGAAGGCGGAACATGGTATTCGTAACCACAGGCTTCTACATCGTCCAAGCTGTCCCTAAATCCTCGATCCAAAATAAACACGTCATTAGTTTCAAGGAGACAGTGAATCGGATGTTCACCATTGTTCATAATATCGCTCATTATGTTTGCGTCTGTTTTTGTAGCAGCATGAGGCCCTGTCACTTCAATTATATAGCCATCTGTTGTGACTAAAAGAAACGGTTTTAAAAGATTTTGAAACTTGTGTAAGCTGTACGACTGTCGTTGGAACAGGAAGTTAGCACTTTTATGTATATATACATATGTCCCGTCGCATATTAAGATGGCTTTCGTATTTTCATTGTTTCCAAATAAAGCTTTTGGTATCATCAGGTTTCGACGCAAAATATCATATTTATTTATATGGTCGAGTCCTAAGTGATGATCAACGTACTCATTGACGAGACATTCACGAGCTATGGTCATCAATCGTTCAAGGTTTTGTCTCGACATATTAAATAAAGTCGCAAGCCTCTCATTGGAGTCACCGGTTCGCAGCTTTGTTAGAAAGACAGCTAAAGCGGTTCTAGAATTTTTACATCTCTGACTCAATGATGTAGTTTGTTCCAATATCTCTTCGAATTGCTCAAAACTACGGCCGGTCCAAAAATGCATTTCTTCATTTGTAACAGCACCTCTCGTATTAAAATCTAATCTATTTGTACCTCTTTGTACAGCTTTTCTCATAATGTCACTAATATCACTGAATTGTGCTGCACTGAAGTCATGGGTAACATTGCAATGTTGTGGTAATTCGTCCCAGATGTTACTGTTTAGGTGTTCTTGACACACTCTGGCGCTATCGGGAATATACAGCTTGTGTTCACAGAAAGTGTGTATTTTTATGACTTCTGGTATTCTATGACGAGTGATATTACGACAATTGAGGAAAATACAATGCCTAGCAGTGTTTGGTGCTCGTGAATACTCGGGCACGTGAATTACAGTTGCGATTTGTGCTTGTGGCTCGTCGTTTGCTTCTTGCGGAGGAGGCGGTCTGACTGCACTCTCAACCCTTTGCCAACACCGATGGCACACACTCCGGGTGTTGTCAAATACAACCTGTAAAAAAGTATACTTAATAAACATTTTTCTTTTCATAGATACATCATAGCGTAATATCTCTTAAAGTACTTACCTCTAACAATGCATTTTCTTGAATGTATGTTACAAACTCTGGTCGCATTCTTGTTAGTTCATTAGTCAAAAGATGTCGCTGGTATCTTCCGCGATACAATCCTCTACGACACATGACACAATTCCGTAAAACTTCCATAGTAATAAACAATAGTCCAATCGAAAAGCAGTTCAATAATCCTTATTTCAAGCCGAACGTCAATTACCGAAAAATTCCAAGAGAAAGCCGGCGAAGTAAACAAAGAGACAGGACGTAGTCACACACGTATTACATACGAACGACTACCTGCGCTTGAGCGCATCGTCGCCCGTCCTGTCCGCGCCGCTAACCAGTTTCCTCGTCCTAGTCCTGATCATACATAATGAGTGCGAGTGAGACAGACCGATAAAAAGATTTGTGACTCAATGACGCAAATGATAACTGTATGTTAGTATTTATATAGAATTACTTGAGTGCTAAAACTACCATGTTTAATAAAGAATAACTCTGAACGGACTAAGATTAGGAACTTGGCGCCATAGAAACTTTTATTCAGCTCAAAAATACCTATCAAACGATGTAACACACATAGCTATTGGAAGGTGGGCCCAACATTTGCATCCTCCTTTCAACTTTTTTTACGGTACGAAAATGTTTTCTGCCATGTTTACTACTACGTCATATTGGCATAGACCAATCCGATAGGTTTTAATCGACATCCAATACTGTGTTGGCAATGCCATCTATGCTGAATTATATGACAACGTAACCATTATTTATATTCCGAGAACACTAGGTAGCGCCAATTTCTATATGCATTTTTGCCACGGACAGTTTCAGGAGCCAGTGCTAGATGACAGCGAATTGAGTTGAGAGAAAAAATCATGCTAATTTATGACACGAAATCAATTTAACGTTACTTAAGTACATAAATTTTGTTTTTATCAAATTGCTTAATGTAATGTTCATTGCCGAAAGTACCCTTTTGCGATGGAATCACGTCACATTATAGTGGTGTGCAAATGCCAATGGTAACTGACCTGCTGAAACCAGGGAAGATAAAAGTAATTCGAATGTTTTTTTTTTGAAAAAGGAAAACATTAAGGAAATATCATAGAATCGAAAAACTGTGGCGATCATCATCTTGGGGGACGCCTGAATCTCTGCAATGGCAACGATTTAAAGTCGATTTTATTGTAAACCAACTTTTAATCGTTGCCATTGCAAAGATTTCATGACAGATCTTCGATATCTTAGGAGGAAGAACAGTTTAAATCCAGGTAAGGTCTTGGGACTTATACTATCTCCATACCCAATTTCATCTGAATTGTTTCAGTAGTGGTAGACAGAGTTACTTTTACATTTATAATTATTATTTTGGATTGTACAGAATATTTTAACCTAAGATAAAGATATATTTATTGCATAACTGTGTACATAAGGTGTCATTACAATTATTTAGGTAACAACAGTCTACCAATATCGGGTATGCGGTAGACACGGTTAGTTGACAATGTTTATACAAAAAATAACAAAATATAAAAATATTAGAAAAAAAAAGAACAGAAAAACAAATGGGTTTATCTGAAATTAGGTATACATTTTACACATTTTCGAAATACTCATTCAAGTTATAAAATACATTATTTAGTAGCAATTTTTATAAGTGAGCTTTATACAGATTACCGTTTAGTTATTTAATGGCGACAGGTTATACACACGAATAGCAGTTATGTAGGTACTTTTATATGTTTCATTTGAAATACTTGGTAAATTTAAATTATATTTATACTTTTGACGAATGTTTCCTCTTGTATTAGATTTCAAATCAAAATATTGCATATTATTTCGGACAAACAAACACAATTCTATTATGTAAATACCGGTGAGAGTAAGTATACTTCCTTCTTTAAATATATTTCTAACACATAACCATCTAAAATAGATCATAGTTACAATGAAACACATTGGCAATAGTAACATACCACTCTACAACTCTCCATACAACAACGAAAATGTAAACTTTACGTAATATTTCTATATGTTTTCCAGTGAGTGCTAAGCCTTCACGTATACTCGATCGTGAATACTGTGCTATATTGTTCAATTTATCTGGCGTACCGTTTATTCTATTTATTGTTCTGCGAAATTGAAAACACAATTTGTACACGCGTTACAAAACTATTGGTCGGTTTTAGTCCAACGTTTTATACGCGTATAAGCTCGTTTTTGCTCTCTCTTGCCACACGCTCAACTTATACGAGCGTTGACGCATTATTATGCTTGTATAAACATGTTGATACTGACCCACCACTACCGGCGTGTACCATATGTGCTGCTTATGTGTATAAATTGCTGCATCCTTGTCCAATTTTTCTGATTCCATTCCCTTCAATTGTTGCATTGAAGGGGCCAAAGCCATTCTTGGTGATGTACTCCTTTCTTCTAATTCTCCTCGCTCTCGTAAACTATCCAATGTGTTAACATCCAATTGTCTCTATGTTTAACCTCTACATGCTACTTACTATAATACTGACGTGGAAGATACATGGAAGGGTTTCATAATAACTTCCACCCCAACTCTAGTTTTCTCTCATGGTTTACTTAATAGAGGAACCTAGAGATGTTCTGCGCCAGGCTTTTCTCACCACGACCTTATTATCCTGTCATATAAACTCAAACCTCTGAAACCTATGCCTGAAGTATTGCTGGGGCGTTCTTTTGCACGCATGGACTTTAATAAGCTGCAAGCGGATGCTTCAAATATTGAATAACTACCACTAGAGCTATTTAATACATAACCTGTGTAACACCCATGCACCAGTGAAAAGAATCAAACTAATACATACGCCAGCGCCATGGTTGACAAACGGTGTACGGATGGTAATAAGATGTTGAGATAAGGCATTCCGATAAAATAAAAGAGACCGTTGTGATGAAAACTGGGCTACAATCACAATCGCCAGAAACCAGTGCAATTAGGTAATATGTTATGCTAAACGCCGTTATAACAATGTTAATATTTCTTCTTCGTCTTCTGCTAATATCATATGACATAAATCTTCGATCTTCTAAATACCCTTTTACTTCTCTGCCCGTCTCATATCTCAGCCATAATTAATTGTTATTTCTCGGCTCAGGCCTTTCGGCTTTGGAATGCGCTCCCTCTAGAAATTAGATTGTGCAATAGCTGTTTCGGATTTAAAAATAAAATACGTCAGCTATACAGAAGTTACCTAGATGGTTTTTAGCAGAGTTATCATTTGACCTTGTTATGTATTATAATAGATAATATGAATACAAAGCTATCTGAGCCCTAACTAAGCAGAGCTTGTACTATAGAAACCAGACAACCGATAAACATACTTAAATATTTCTAAATACATACATATTTTAGATAAATAACCCCCAGACAGAATAAACCATCGTGCTCATCACACAAAGTTTTATCCTGAGTGTGGATCAAACTCACGACCTCTTGCGTAGCAGTCGGATACACTCTCACCGCGCCACAGAGGCAGTAAATATATGAGTTTAAGTAATTATATATTTGTAAATATAATTTAGTTTGCTATATATTATGTTTATTATATAATAAGATTTTTATTTTTACATACATTTGTATTTATATTATACATTATATTTATTCACTATTTTGTAATTAAGTATGTAGGTAAATTTATCAAAATAATAAGCATTTGCCACCCTTTTCTCTTCACCACACAAATATTGACTGGTAGAGAATGACTATGGCATTAAGTTCGCCTTTTGCGATGTAATTTCAGAAACTTTTAAAGAGATAAATAAAAAAAACCCGGCAAGAGCATGTTGGACCATGCTCAGTGTAGGGTTCCGCAGCTTTAACTATTTGCATCAGCAGAAGAGCGTATGTTCATGACACTTACACAGTTCATGGTAGTTAAACAGCTTTTGTTACATGTATGGAGTGCCCCCCCTAAACATATTTATTTTTATTATTTAGCTATCAAACTAAAAAGAAAAAAAAGGTAAAAAGGTGTCTTATAGTGGCCGCTACCCACTATAAGACACCTTTTCACCAAATTTCATCAATATTCATTGAGAAGTCTCTGAATAAAATGCCTGTAACATACGGACAGATAGACAGACGGACATGACGAAACTATAAGGGTTCGGTTTTTTGCCATTTTGGCTACGGAACCCCAAAAACGTTAGTCTAAAAGACAAAGTAATTTAAAATTTTATAGCGGTACTGACTAACCTACGATTGCTTTTTTGATGTGATAGATGATCTTTGCTGGCTGCACTATCGAAAAAGTATCACGTTATTGACTGGTTGCTAAGCAACGGTCCCGTTATTGATTGGTTACTTAACAGTCTCGTTATTGATTAGTTGCTAAGCAACAGCGAATGGCAATTGCAGCAGCATGCCATCCGATACAATTGGGACTTACGTTATTGATGGCGTCATCAATGTTTTCTTATGACGTTATCACGTAAAATTATTGTCCGTAAGCCGACTTTGACAGACAACCAGAGTACAAAATGAAGAGACGAACATGTCGTGCGTCTGATGGTAAGCATAACCCAAGCCCATAGCAGTCGTATAAGTGCCACCCAAATCCTTGTTTGTACCGCACTCTTCATTTGAGACACTATTTCAAACATCTAATTTGTCCAGTAATTTCACTTGCTACAGTGCTAATGTGTATAAAAGTAATGTCTCTCTAATATTTTGTTTACTGTCTGCTATGTAATAGTTTTTTTTCATTGGTATGTTTATTATCATATCAAGCGAAACACAACCATTTTTGTTTAATTTTGATTCTTGGAACTTTGGGATCGATCTCAAATACGCTTTCGTCAAGTATGCAACTCGAGAGCGCAGTAACGACATTCTAGTACGGTGCGCAAGCGTTTTTAAAAGTTACAAGAATACGAAAATGGCTGTTTTAATCGAAACTTAACTGCAACTGCACTGCAACTGTACTGCTTTAAATACGTGAATTGGCCTCCACTTACGTACACTTGGTGGGTACGAAGACGGCCTGTGGCCAAGACCTACCAGAAGTACCACAGGTGCGTCCGTGATTACATAGCCTAGTATCTTTCTCCTATGGCAGCACTCACGTGGTTGTTGGTTTTCGCGATTATTTTATATCCTTTCCAAGAACTCAACTTATCTCAATACCAAATTTTAGCTAAATTGGTTCAGCGGCTTAAGCATGAAAACGTAATAGACAGACGCAGTTACTTTCACATTTATAATTTAAGTTTGATCTGGGTACTTATTCACTATGTCTTTTTTTTCGTTTTCACGGCAAGCCCACGCTAACTGATGTCACGCAAAGATGTCCGCGCGCTCGCGCGATTAATCTCTAAGCGCAACTCTCTATATATACCAATATGACAAAATTTTGACAGTTAGAAGCGCAAGCTTGACGCTAAAGCGAAAAAAAGATAGTGTTTGGACCCGGATGTATAAATTCCATTACTATATAGACTATATAGAGTTTCATCAAAATCCATTGGCTAATTTTGAGTGACAGAGAAACAAATATTTCATCCACCACAACCAACACGAGTGTAACCGAAGTTACAACTAGACAGACAACCTTCAATTCGGACAATCTTTGATTATCCGATTACGAAGAGGGTTGATGTAATTTCGAAGGGTAAATTCAATTAATCATTCGTCTTATTACTTTCAAAGAAAATTCTCAATAATCCTAACCAAAAATAAATTTATATTTAGGCAGAGGCATATTTCTCGTGTCCCTTCATAGATATGAACGAAATATTAAAAAGGCTAGGTAAATTCTTTGAGAGCTTATACCTGCCCAAAATCTCATAAGATTATATTCTGGGTCTCATTGGAATTCGTTTATTCTATTCCGCTTTGTAATGTTATCTATTGCGACAGGGTTTTGAATTCAATATGAGTACAGAAAAGCAGGCAAAATCGTATACGAGATAGAAATACATAAACGCATCTGATAGGAATGCTGACTCAAATGTCACCTGCGCTAGAGGGTGCACCGTCTTGGTGGTCCCTGTAATACGAAGTTTTATATTCTCTTTGGTCCCCGTCTAACTTCACCTGCCTTTATTGCAGAGTACCCAGGATTATTTTTCAGAAGGATCCAGTCCAGACAATTTAGAACAGACGCGAGCTCAGAGCAACGGACTCGCAAACCAGGACGTCTTGGTGGATACCACAACAGCATCAGTTATTCTTTCGTGAAATAGTGATGTCCACACACCACTGTGTTGCGGTTGAAGGGCACTGTAGCAAGTGAAAATTACAGGGCAAATTAATGTCTCAAATGAAGGAGCACTGAGGATTTGGGTGCCACTGATACTGTTATGGGCTAGCGTGGTGCTTACCAGATTAGCCTATGAACGATTGCCATGTTAACCTATCAAAATGAATGGACCTAGTTTTCTATTCGCTTACCCATCAAATTATAACAACACTAATGATACGTAATGGGTCCGTTCTGTAGATTAAAAATTACTACGTACGGACTCTTATCAGTTTAACTGCCACTATGAGATCATGGCCGACCTTGATGCAATTCTGACACAATAGTAATAACAACCAAATAAATTTTATTACCGTGCGCAAAATAAAGTACCAACAAATATCATTTAATGCTCACAAAACGTGCGATAAATTAAAATATGATAAAATAAACCGTACAAGTGCGAGTCCAACTCGCCCACTGAGGGTTCCATAGAGTTTTGTAAGTAGGTACATATTATAAATAGTTCAGGAATCGAGTCTAACAGTTTTATAAATAAACAGCTGTATGTATCTTTTCTTACGATAAGTTATGTTCAAGGAACTGTAAACCTGAATATACCTCCACGAGACAGACGGACGGACGGACGGACAACAAAGTGATCCTACAAGGGTTCTGGTTTTTCTTTTTGAGAAAAAAAAATAAAAATTAAAAGTGCATTCCAGTAACGTACAATTGGTATGACAAAACAGTAAGCAATCGAGAATGCATCGATTACGCAACTTGACGATCGATACGAGTGAACGACGATGTCGCCTGCACTTGACAGCGGCCGAGTTATAAGTGACAGCGGAAAATAAAACGGATTTGGCATGTTCAAGGGTAATAGCATTTTAACGCAGTAAAGCTTGGGCGGGGGGACAGGATTAGCTTACAGGGAAAGGGGGATCTAGAATAATCCCTATAAACTATCAACCGATAAATAACATCAACCAATATTAATTCTCAACACTGGTTAATGTGAGTCGGTCGCAGGATAGGGGGTAAAATTGACTCCTGTGTGGATACCTTATCTTATTTTATTCTTTAGTGTGGGGGGAGGGGGAAAGTCCAACCACCAAATGTCCTGGATACGCCGCATAGTGCATATAGAGGTCGGAATGATAGCTTCATCAGTGTTATGAAAGTTTCAGATGCATATTTGATGCACATTCAATAGCAGTGTTGTCACTACTATGACTGAATTAAACTACCTGAAACGACACACTGGTTAGATTTTATTCGTAGTGAATGTTACATTTCAATCGAATTGCATCGATTCACACGATTAAGTCCCGAAATATATTTAATTATAGCTGACCCGCGGGGAACTTCATTTGCGTAAATTTTCCCCGTTTTCGCAACATTTCTCATTGCTGCTCCGTTCCTGTTGGTCGTAGCGTGATGTTATATTGTTAAAACCTTTTTAGATAAATGGGCTATCCAACAGTGAAATAATTTTTCAATTCAGATTAGTAATTCCTGAGATTACCGCGTTCAAACAAACAAACAAACTCTTCAAATATCGTTAAGATTTTTTTTTTACTTTTAATTAATTATTAATCGAGCTTTTCTTAACCTGAATATATTACTTATAAAATATTTACATTAACTACCTATCTATACTAATATTATAAAGCGAAAGAGTTTGTTTGTCTGTTTGTTTGTTTAAACGCGCTAGTCTCAGGAACTACTAGTTAGATTTTAAAAATTCTTTTTTTGTTGGATAGCCCATTTATCGAGGAAGGCTATAGGCTATATAACATTGCGCTACGACTAATAGGAGCGGAGTAGCGACGAGAAATGTTGCAAAAACGGGAAAAATTTACGCATACGAAGCTTCGCGTTATAAAATTACTATTTATTATATAGGAATTAACGCGCATTGTCTACCATAAAATTGCTTCACGTTTCGACCAAGTTGCACCGACCGCGGTCACAAATTGTAAAGTAGCTGTGTCTGTACATGGAAGATATTTTAAAAACACTAAGCTATTATATATGGGTTTATGAATCCAAAACCATGCTTAGTTTTTTTCGTGTCTGTTAGTTTGTTTGTTCAGGTTTGACGAAAAAACTACAACAGATTCTATTCTGGGAGCATAATCTCCTGTGTCTGGATTTAGTTATAGATTTTATATCATCACGCTACTTTCCTTAGGACCTGAGTAATAACGTGTCTTTACGACGAGGGTGGAACCGCGAGCATAAGCTAATTTAACTATAAAATCAGGAATTTATTCAAAGTATCACAATCGCTGCGTGTCCGCTATAGCTTACATTTTAAACCACGCAGTTTCCTGCCCCCACTTTTACCACGTTGAACGCGCTATGAAGAGCGAATCGACTTAATTGCAGCACTTCCGATTTCATGGGCTGCTGCATTTCGTTCCTACCGATATATTAGTTTGAAGGCATTATTCTATGAAGAACTGGGTTAAGTACTGCGTTTATATTAAAAGCTATTGTAACTGGAGGGATTCGAAATGAAATGTTTTCAAGTATACCTTTTCTTCTAAGTAAAGTAAAATGAGAAACTGATGTACTGTTTGATTACAAGTAGGTACTGATCCAAGGTTTCCCTGCGCGACAGAATTCGAAATGAATTCACAGTAGAAATAGGGTTACTACCAAAGTTAAGAGAATAAGTAAAGTGAAGTGGCAATGAGCAGGCCACATCGCTCTAAGACCCGACGATCGATGGGTACGGAAGATTCTCGAGTAGTGGAAAAACGCTGGGCAGGACTTCCCCCACAAGATGGATTAAGATAGCAGGGAGCCGTTTGATTCAGACCGCTCAAAACCGATCGTTATGGAAGTCCTTGGGAGAGGCTCATGTTCAGCAGTCGACGCTTTCAGGCTGATAATGATGATAATTAATCCAAATAAAACAAAAACGGTGGATCTAGAAACTTCGAACTTTACATTTAAATTAAACGTAAACAAGTAAAGGAAGGATACGATTCGACATTGTAGACGTCCATAAAAGCACTAGTAGAACAAGAAAACATATTATTTTATTATGTTCTGATATAGTTTGCGCTAGCAGTTTTCATAAAAAAATTGGTTAAAGAATATTGATTTTTAAAAAATACATAAATCACTTATTATTATATTGCTTTATACACTCACTTATCCTCTGTAATCCTCATAGGAAGTAAAATGCTTGACTACACAAATTTCATCGCTATACATTCGCCACCGGACACCCGATTTTAATTCGGCGCCGGGTAGCCAACCGAAGCTAGTAGTAGTAAAGTAGTTCAAGGTACTAGACCCATTGGATTTAATTGTGGTCTATGAACGTCGACAACGTTCACAAATCACGCACATCTCGTCAGAAACAGATCCATCAGTCCTAAGGTTCACGTACACCGTATCCCGATCCGTATCCCGGTAACTGATATCCATCCTTGCGTGCAGACATTCTTAGATTGTCTTCGTATATAAAATGCATTTGCCAACTCCTTTTTGACATAGTTTAGTGATTGACAAATGTGTGGTGGACTATGGGTAGGTATTATACCTACCCATAGTCCATCGAGGATTGAAACATTTCTATAATGAACAAAAAACTGACACCGATTGGTAAACCACAAATGTGCATATTGTTAAAGTAGTCTGTAAGATCTTCTGCATGCCATTAAGTTGTACATTTGCATTCCAACTTTATACACCATTATACATTATTTTAACATCTCTGTACCACATAAGTTGCAAGTAAATATATTCTATTCTATTTCAGGTACCTACGTGTCAGTACATATAAGGAAGACAGACAAAGAACATAAGAATAATATTTGTGAAGCTGACCTCAGTGTAAGGGGGTCTATTTTTTCGTCCAAAACGATTATGATACCAAATAACCAAACAAACATAGTGGAACTTCCACAATTTTTGTATCACTACCCTCATAAACGCACTTTAATAACTAGTTAAGAGCAATTCGCACGAATCTAATCATTTTTTATCACAGTTTCCCAAGAAAATTGTTATATCGTTGCACAACTCTCTATGTGGGTTACGATCGCTATTGTACGGAAATTAGAAAATTACATTGTTTAGATCTTTTCTATACAAGTATGAGAATGAGGAAAAACTGTGAATAGGATACGGTGTGAAGATTTTTGATTTATATAATAGTAACACGATGCGCGTGAGTAACTTAAGGCGACGTTTTGTTTTGTATCTTTGAGTGCGTTTTTAAATAGTTCGTTTAAAAATAACACTTTTTTAAATTAAGTAATAAAGATACGAATTATACCTCTTCGAATTAAAGTCTACCGTGTATTGAATGGTTTGTCTAAATCAGTATGGTCATTATCTACATGATTGATTTTAGTCCAGTCCATCATATTCGATTTGTCTAAATAGATGCTTCATAGCGCAAAACTAAAGGTTACCCACATTGACTTTGGTGCTAATTATTTTAAATAACATTTACCTATTAAAAATCGTACAATTGGATTCAAAATACCTGGAAATACTGTGCCCTTGCGACTATCTATTTTATTGTTAAGGCAACCAATAATTGATAGCTAAATTTTGGGAGACTTTTAACTCATCTGCTATCTATATATTTACTTTGAAATGTTATAAATAAATTCGTATGACTAATAAAAAAATTATCGTTATTTTTCTTAATTTATTTTATGTCCAGAGACTCGCTTCAACTTAACTCGAACGAGAAGTTCGTCATGGTCATTACACATAATTTTCATAATATAGGGTGTCCCATTAAAAGTGTACTTATTAAACTTAAAAAGTAATGGAAATTTATTTTCGGTGTGGTTTCATAAAAAAACCTTTATACTCGTAAAAATTCTTTATACTCGAACCTATAAGCCATCCGGAAAAAAATATCTGAATGACAGTGAAAATCAGTTACGTAGTTTAGAAGGTTTAATATAACAGACAGAGAGAATCGACTGTGTTATTTAATATATAATATAATAAGTAGACTGAGTGTAGTAATAACTATTACTGTAATAAAGATAAAAAAAAGCGGCGGTAGCCGCTTTTTTTATAATCGTGAGATCGCGGGTTCGAATCCTACCCATTATACTACCGACGTGAACCCACTCCTAACACAAGCCATTGAGCTTAGCTGGAGGGGTTAACAGGATTGCTAGTATTGTGAGACCTAAATCCCATTGCTAGTTATCTTTCTAAAAGAAAAAAAAAGATACAATTATTGTTATGACAAATAATTATGCGTTTTGTAAGTATGTAATTAGACAATAGTGGATAAAACTATTGTGTCAAGACAATCAAGTGATTTTTTTATAGATACAATACGTGCGACATGCTATTTCACAATTAGCTATACACTATACCTAAAGGCGTGTCCAAATATAGCGCAATATATGTGCGACAATGACATGCCCCTTTCGCAAGATATAAGTATATTTGCTATGTCTATTTACACATTCGTAGAAAAAATTAGTGCATCCGTACAAAAAATGTTTATTTATTATAATAAACATTTTCTACGGATAATAAATTAAAAAAAAAAAAAAAAAAACGGAATCAACAGTCGCTCACATTACGCCGTCCCATAATGTCCTCTCAAGTATAGGACCGATATCGTGCTATTTTTAAATGTGTTCCTTGTGTAACAGTCTAATAAAGTCGTTAAGTGATAGACATATTTTATTGAACAGTTCCCGGCGCGACTCTTAAAGTGTACCTTTTATGTCAGATGCGCGAGTCTGGTAGTAATAATATTTACTATACTGGCAACAAACCAATTACAATATTGTTTAAACACCATCAGAGGTAGACAAGCACACAAAAATAAATAATTTGCAACACATTTTCTGCGACTTGTTAAGTTGTTAACCATTCAAGAAAGAAAACAAGTACTAAGATCACTTAATCAAAAAGGCGGCGCGTTTAGCGAAGCGTTGCTATGAGTTGGCACGCTGGGCTACTAAATGTAGGTATAGACTTCTCGGCTAATGTCTTTGTAGCGTGTGGTAGCTTGCTTGTCTAAGCACATTGTAAGCAAGCTACGTGCGGTACACCACGCGGTTCAACTGCGCTGTGTTTGGACACGCCTTTAGATGGAAAACATGGCGTTAATTTACGGAAGTCCTTGACTCGCTAATATTACCATTAATGGTTAAGACAAGTGTTGTTTTTTATTGAACTGAGCACGATTTTTTGTTAGTGTTAGAAGCACGATAGCATTGCTTATTACGATATTTCACTGACCGTGACCGACGATTCTGTATGACTGATAGAGCGAGTTTTAATTATTATAGGTCCGATAGTTTAAATACCACTACCATTTTAAATACTGGATGCTGATTTAGTTAGTCAAATCCCCGTGGGAGGGGGATCACACCAGACTCAGAAAAGCAATTTGTGGATCACACAAAGTAGAGAGAATCGAAACCGACTGCTACGCAAGAGACGACCGCTTGCGTAGCAGTCGGACACACTCCCACCGCGCCACAGAGGCATTCGAAATCAATGAATAAAATATTAGGTACCTTTTTCACAAAAATGTTAAAATTATGATTAGAATCCCAAAACAACGCGCGAAGTCAATGTTCCTCAGCAACAGGTTTAAAAAATAACTTTTTTAACAGAAATAAACCGCCTTTAGGGAGAAATTTCAAATTTCGCTCACTCACTTCTTTGTTTATGTCTTTATATCTGGTGTTTTATAATCTAGAACAACGTTTTATACACTAAAACATTCCCAGATAAATATGCAATGGAAATCAACACAGTACTTTCTGAGCAAATGTCGAACATACATACGGGTCAAACTGAGAACCACCTTTATTGAAAGCGGTTAAAAATAAGATATTTTAGAGTATCATGGTGTCATCCACCTCTCGCGAGCATTCAATAAAATCGGCACCCAGTATATCCGGCAATGAAATTATGTAACATCGTTTTACCGGGAAGATAATTGTAACATGTCAAATACATGGATGTGCATTTTATTTTTCTGTAAACCTGTTGGTTCATCCTAATGTTAACTGGTTCTTAGATATTCCAAGATAAGACATTTAGTCATGTCAGTAATTGGCATATACGCTGGGAATTCAGAGACTTGTGAGTTTGTCCAATCGCTTTATTTATCAGTATGTATCTAATGGCCATACAGAATCAGTACACAGTGCGTCAGCATGCGTTTCAATTAACGCATGAAACTGTATCTTTACTTTCCTAGCCTTGAACGTAACAGCTACGTAACAATATAACTAATCAATTATTTATTATGACTGCCTTGAAGGTCATATTATATGTATAAAAGATAAAATGTACAGCTTAAAGACCGGTTACGAAAACTATCTAATTAGGAACACTGATCAGTTTTTAAAAATACCAATCCTTTAAAAATAATCTTACCTAAATCACGCACAGCTCCGTAAATAAATTTTCAATAGCATAATAGCTTAAATTTTATAAATAATTATCTACTGCATAGAAATAATAATAATAATCTCTTGAGACAAGTCACACAGCGCTATCTGATCCCAAATTATACTAAAGCTGAAATGGATGCGAACTGTTTACTAACATTGTCGCCTAGCAACCTCTGTCAAAATTGTCAAAGTTAGGGTCGTTTATTTATTATAAGTAGAAAATTTATAAGCTAATTATTTGTTCCGTAGTTGCTATCTTCAAAAAAAAATGTTGGTAATTTGAAATCATAACCCATAAAAGCGAAATGTCTTTGTCATTTTATATTTAAGATACGAAAATTGCAGTTACGTGACAACCCTACAATTTGGGTTGTTTGTAAATATTTCATATTGTGCGCGCTTTAGTATAGGCAGCGCCTTTATTATAGCAACGAGATAACAGATCTACATGCTTTCTAAATACATACATATTATCGATAAATCATATCCAGGTACAGAATAAACCATCGTTCTCATCATCACAAAATTGTATCCTGGTTGGGGATCGAACCTACTAACTACACTAAGAGACTACTAGACCAACATACCAGTCAAATATTATATTAAATACAATGATAGATACAATTTGATCTACGTCCCATTTTTCCACTCATATTTTACTAGCAGCTCTACTTGAGCTCTCTAATGTATAGCACATAAAGAAAGCTTATCTACAAGAGTGGCAAAACCCAGAATTCACGCATTCGGAGCCTCGAGCATTAATGACAACGTTAAAAGTGCGCAAGTATTAGAACTTCACACTGCTACAAACCTCATATTATAAAACTTCTTTTTCACGTAAAATGTCATTTTCTTTCATTTGTTCATGTCCAGAGAGAATTAAAACCTCATTTCAACCACACTCCACTCATACAACGTCCAAATTATTCTGTTAATCAACATTTAATTAAAAATGCTCTATTTGCAAGCACACTTCGTTAGTGTTGCGACTAATTAAAACGCAAAGTTTACCATGCAACTGCGTAAAAAAAACATGTTTGCAAAAATGTGTTTTTGGCTATTTTGTTGCCTGAAATATTTTGTCAGTTTTAAAATATGTTTTTTGTTGCTGTGTTTCTGGTTTTATGACTTAGTTGGGATGGTTAATGTACATATTTTACCTGCTAAAAATGAAATGTTAAGCTCACATTGTTCCGAACTTGCGGCATTTTTTTATCGAAATATGATCGTCATCACTCAAGTGCTGACGATCATATTTCGATTTGACCATGAAGACAGAATATGTCTTAGGCGTCCAAGACCCACAACCTGTAACAAAAGGGATTGTTGAAAAGAGTACACTATAATCTGTTTTATCTTTCATCAATTAAAAATGATCAGTTTAATCAGATTTTGCACTAGTTGGAGTGCAATAACTTCTCACTGTGACTACAACTTGTTTACACGTAGAATTTTCGTCTTTTGTATAGTATGAAAAAGGCACAAATTCCTATGTCAAATTGTAGATCGATTAAAAACAAATAATTACAAATTGTAAATCTCTAAAATGTAATTTGTCAAAAAAAGCAAAATGAAACCGATTATGTAGTACCATTAAACAGAAAAAGGTTGATGTATGACTGTAATTATATTCCCTTAAGCATAAAAGAAATCGTCTAGACACTTGTTAGGTAATAACCTAACGATGGATCTAAATATACATACAATTGTAAACATAATTCATAAAGCTAACGATGAAGGGAATATACCACTTTACGAAAGTGACATTTTACTTATTCAGCGCTCGTCTGAATTCGTAAAACATCGCTTTTATTGAAAGAACGAATATGAAATGAATGTATAATCATTAGCCTTTTAACATTTCCATAGCTTTGCTTGAAGAGGAAGAAATGGATTCAATTAATTTATTCCGAGGCAAGGATACAAGCTGCAAACCAGTGTAAATACGCTGGTTTAAATTGATCTCCAACGCTCTCGAGTGGTACTTTTGCTGTGCTGTTGACATATATGTTCTTATAACCGATTGAATCAGGTGTAACATGGCGGAAATCCATCTTCTCTACACTAGGCATCCCCAGGACAGTTTGGCACCGACTGCTCAGTCGGTGCCAAACTGTCCTTGCCTGTGTGTCAATGCCTCGTGTAGAGGCGAAACACGTGTCAAAGTTTCACTTCGTGGAAGCGTAATATTGCAAGTCAAGGGTCCGGAGGTGCCTACCACTCGACTTGGTAAGAGTACCTGTCACAAATTTTCTTTGTTGCAGGTCTCTCTTTTTGAGTGCGGTCTGTCAATCTATTTCGATTGTTGTATTAAGGGCATTTCCTTACTACTTCAATCGTGGTGATTCACAGATCGAGGGTGGGTGATGGGATCCCTCCCTTATAATCTACATATATGTTCTTGATAATTCTAATAAATTTACTTTCCACTTCTTGGTTTTTTAAAGAATCCCTTATGTAATTATGCTTCAAAGAGTCAAATGCCTTATGCGGTCTTGCGGTCGCATTCATTGCATTTTTCAATAACTTGCTCTACAGTGTGTATGTGATCGATTGTTGAGAAATCTGAGCGGAAGCCCACTTGTTCCTTGGCTTGATTACTGTCTAGGTTTTTAGTCAATCGGTGTAATAAAATTTTGCTGAATACTTTGTACAAGTTTGTCATCAGACAAGGGCGTAAGTGCCATAAACATACGTTCTTCTGCTGATACAATTTTTAAGACAAAACCCTAATGCATGGTCCGACATGCTTTTGCCCCGTTTTATTTATAAAAGTATTACTGTTGAAAGTCAAAAACATGATATCTACGTATCATGTTTTTGACTTTTTGGCTCTGAAACTATAAGAGATATAGTTTTAGAGCTAAAAATTAACCTAGCGGTTTATTTGCTACATTTTCTCGTTTAGGAGCAAATGTATAAGATGCAATCTAACGCAGGCCCAATTTGTACGTAGCATGTTTTTGATTTTAAGTTTCTGATACGATATACCACTTTTAGTTTACAATTTTTTTTTTCTTATTGTCTAAGCATGATTACAGCTATCACATCTACCGACCGAAAACAATCGGAAACATTAATCGGTTTGTCTGAAAATACCCCAAGAGGCGATAAATTTTGAAAAGACTAAAAGATCTACTGGTTGTACCAGTAGATCCATCAGACAGATTACTGCTACCAAAGAATAAACATCAGCTCGCAATCAAACGGTTACTAAAAACCCAATCGAGGCAACTAGCCAAAAGAAAACAATAGTGTTTTGAACATTACACACTCAGAAGTTCCAGGGAATAGGTTAAATTCAACATATACGGGGCAATAATAGCCAACAATGTCCACAATTGCAAATCCTGAACACTAAAATATTCAATACAGAAGTGTAATGTCGAACAATGTCGGCATTTATGCTCGACTACTTCAAAAAGTAGTGTTATACTTTTATTTATTGAAGCGTCGGTAGCCGAATGGCATAGGCATCGGACTCGCAATCGTGAGATCGTGGGTTCGAATCCTGGCCATTATACTACCGACGTGAACCCACTCCTAACACAAGCCATAGAGCTTAGCTGGAGCTGGGCTGGTTAACAGGATTGTTAGTAATGTGGGACCACAATCCCGCATTGCTAGTTTACATTAAAAAAAAAAAAAAAAAACAAGTTTCGTGTTAGTTTGCGAGTCTCTATAATCCACCATTAATTTTAAATTAGGATTATGGGGTGGAATTCTTGTTAAAATCGCTCCGGGGTCCTTATTCACTATCTTTATTTCGTTGTCGTGACAGGCCCATGCGAACTGGCGCATGCGCGGTGCGCTCAAATATGTCCACCGCGCATGCGTGGTAGTGAGCTGCGTTTAGAAATGCATCAACGCGCATGCGTTTTCACGACAACGAAATAAAGATAGTGAATAAGCACCCTGGTGATCAATGAAACGTGCGTTTATTTTTTTTCTGATGGGGCACTAACTACTAAATGTGACACATAGCTTGTATTATGTAGATGTAGTATTTCATGGAAAGGTGTATAAATTCATGTTAAAATAAAATGTATGGTCCAATAAAAGTATAATGATTTCATTGGAAAATTATATTCAAACATAAACACTTAACGGGTTGGCATATTTAAGTTGGTAGTCGTGTTTTTTTTTATTTTCATGTAGGTAATTTAGCTATTTAGTTGATTCATAAAAATTGTGGAAATTGAAACAACTTTACCAAACAATTTTGTGTTTCCACCAAAACAAATGAACATACTCCACATTAATAAAGAGGGATTTACACAAGACATCTCTTTGATAAGATGAATGGATTTACATAAACCTCGGCAGAGTGCAGTCGTGTGAGATGTATCGTAGGGAGAGATAATTAATATAAAACACATACTTTTGGTAAAGATGGCCAAAATTATACCATTAAGGCATCATATCTAACAATCCCTTCACATCAATAAATAGTATTCACAAGTATGTATCCATTTTGCATAGGTAAACCAAGAAATTAATTAATTATCATGATGTTTTTATTTTGTTATCGGTTTATAATATTTGTGTGTGTAAAATTTCAAGTTTTTTTTGGAATAAAAGGCGTGTGTGAAAATTGTGTTGAAGGATTATATTTATTTAAATACAGTAATGGTGATAAAAACGTGTAAATGAACCAATGCTTGCTATAGGTGCCATGCGCACAGCACTCAGCGCTGCGCATTTTTTCAGCCAAGAATATGTCCCGGTTGTATTATCTTCTCTGGTATGGTTCTTGTACAAAACGCTTAAGTGCCACGATATTCATGACCCTTCGGAACTTTTGGCACCTAAAATTATTCTTTTAATACAATTGCTAGGCGCTACATGTTTGAAACGTGAGGCTAGCCAACATTACCGCTGAAGCTGATTTTAGGTAAAAGCATATATTTGTTAAAAAAAGATAAAAAGAAAGAAAAAAGAAACGAAGAATTTCTTTTCTTTCTTTCTTTTTCATATAGTTGTTAGTTTCTATAGTATGTTAGTACACATAATCTTGATGCTGTTAACTCTACACCCAGTTGTTAAGCATATAAACACTACATCACGCATATAAAACGTGAGGCTAGCCAACAATAGCGATGTAGCTGATTTTAGGGAAAAGCATATACCTAGTTGACCGCATAACTTATTTATCCTACTCTTATTCTCATTTATATGCTGAACAACTAGATGTAACAACTACTACAGTATTGAATAGCATATTGTATTTTCTTCTTCTTTATAGATTCACTATAAGCTGCGCATAGAAATGCGTCAGCGCGCATGAGCACAGACATCTTTTAGCAGACCGCGAATGCTCCAGATCGCGCGGGCTTGCCACGAAAACAAAAAAAAATAACGTGCATAAGGACCCATTCGAATTAAAAACTCATCCTTTTTGAAGTCGTCTAAAAAAATGTAAGTAAATAAATTTGACTTCAACCAAAATAAATTTTCTTTCATTGTTTTTAAACGTTCGCGATTTTTATTTTATTAATTACTAGCGACCCGCTCCAGCTTCGCACGGGTAGAAAATGTATAGCCTATATTTAATGGATGTTATTATACATGTAAACCTTCCTCTTTAATCACTCTATCTATTAAATGAAACCGCATCAAAATCCGTTGCGTAGTTTTAAAGATTTAAGCATACATAGGGACATAGAAAGCGACTTTGTTTTATACTATGTAGTGATTTATAGGTATAAAATATTACCACTACCTTTGAAAAATTCACGCGATTAAGTCCCAAAAGATATCAAAATTTTCTTTCAGTCACGAACTTCAACGTTGAATAAAAAATGTCTGTATTAAATGGTTATTCCCCCTTGGAGTTCTTAGATATCACTGTTTAGTGTCCTAAGCTATACCACCAGACATGCAATCTCATTCCGTTTGCGATTACATAAACACGTAATAACGTACATTGTAAAGGAAAATGGAGTCGGGTTAGTCGATAAAACGCGACTGCACCAATGTGGGACAGTCGCGTCATCTATAACAATGTTCAGGGTATAATAGTATGCATTTTGCACTGTAGGGAAATTAGGAGAGAAATTCTTGTTGCTTGGTTTGGATATAGGTTTTCAGTATCAGCTTTGAGGCTTAAAAGTGTCTGTGTCGGACGGATTTTAGTCTGTCTGTCGCAATGAAGATTATAATAATCACACTATAGACTAGTACAGCGTAGTCCAATTTTAATCTAGGTCATTGTAGTGCTTTGTGATACTTTTTATTATAAAGAAAACATACCAATGACTATAGTTGTCCGTGGTCCTATTAGTAGTCATCTTGATTGGCCTCGAGTAACAAACTTCTTCATTCAATATCATAAATCTTAAAGTATGACTTTATTATTTTAGATTAATTTTCTCCTAATCAATTTTAATCACGAACCAATATCATAAACCGGTCGACTACACAGGACATAATAGGTATTATTACAAAATCTGTATATATAAACATAAATGTTTATCTGTATGTCTTTATAAAATCGTAAACTCCCAACAAGCAAAGCAGTTCTATAAGCAAAAATTTTAAGCATATTCGTCCTAATAACATTCTATTGCATTATAGCAGACTTTTTTACTTATTTAGTCTTATAGTTTGCTTTATGACTGATTTATAATTTTATTATCATTCTTGAAGTTTCTTTTAAGTGCATTTGACAACTCTTAGCATACAATAATTGCATTTGAAAGAAAAATTGGAAGTACAGACCCAGGAATCGAACCCGAGACTTCCGATTGTTTTATTAAAGTCGAACCATTTAACCTGAACTATGTCACTAAACTTGAAATATCTCTTCCCTTGTTGCATACTAGCCATGTCCTTAAGAACTATTATGGCTTTTGTTATTGCTTCGTTACAGAGAGCATCTTTAACAAATTATGATGTCGCTGGCCGAATATTACAGTAATTTTTATAGGCATTTCTTGTAAGGCACTCGTACATCATAGGTTATATAATACAATACATACAATACATATAATACATACCCGTAACTTTTGATCTTACATGTATTTCCTGATGAATTCTAAAGCATTTCAATCAAAACAGATAGATATATCTTCGCCAGACTTGGTTATGACACCAATTAAATTCAAGCACGGCGTTCAAAAGACAGAATCATACGCTTTATATATTACGGATACTGGTATATCTGATAGTTGACGTCCAACATTCAAGCGAGATCCATCGCTCAACACAACCTGTTGCTGCATTTAATGCACCAAACTTCTTTTTATTATGAAAATGTATGCATCCACGCTGTATATAACTAAGAATGTTCATCTTTCACCATTTTAAACTTGACGTTTTCTCATTTTGTCTTTCGTAAGTGGTGTTCAACTGTGATTACATTTTTCAAGCTTTCTGTATTCAAGTTTTTGGTATTAAACTAGTACAGTCCTTTTAAAGTTACTTGATATAAATTGTTACAAAGATTTGTTATTTGGTGAACTTTACTGCCCGAAAATAAATAATAAGTAATAATAATAAAACATATTTTTTGCAAAAACATAATATTCAAAAATAAGGCAGTAAATACATAATAATATCTAATTATTAAAATTTAATATGCGAGTACTTATTGTTTTTAAACTTTCGCGATTTTTATACATATTAGATATATTTCGGGACTTAATCGCGTGAACTATTTAAAGGTATAAACCTTTTATTTACCCGACGTTTCGATCGAATTGCACCGATCGTGGTCACGGGTCGACTGATTCGATCAAAACTACGGGTAAATAAAAGGTTCGTACCTATAAATAATTCACGCGATTAAGTCCCGAAACATCTAATAAGCGAGTACTTAACTTAAATTATTAAATTAAAATAATAACTAACAAAAAAAACTTGCGAGGTGCCAAGGGACACCCGGATGGAAGAAGTTCTTATCTTATTTTTTTTTATTTTTTTAATAATCGTCGCGACACCACACTGTTCAATGCGAAATAGAAAGACGAAACTAAAATAACTGGCTTGCTTTCTATGAGAGAGAGACAGACAGAAAAACGCGCGCCGCACGGCTTACAACTATAGCAAAAAGTTTCATTACAACTTTTGGTCTTTTGAAATAACTTACAATAAGACGATTGTATACCGAAGGCTCAGCTACACAATTGTCACCAATACTGTGTGCCAAATTTATGCCTCTAGACCAAATCAACGGGTGACTTCTTCGTCAAATTATATGTTCATATCTTAAAAAAAAATCGTGTGTCAAAAAGTGTCGTTACAACTTTTGGTCTTAATTTTTTCCGTCTAGCCCCCTTTCGCAACGCACGATAAGGAACTTCGTTCCAATAATAAATGTGTGTACAGGTATAATAAAATAAGAATAAAACATTCAAGACTAAAAAAAATGTGCAATAAAAGCATAATGACGGCAAACAGATCGCAATTCGGATTGGATTTCACGAGTTTGTTTAGGGTTGTTAGTGCTCGTGGGTTTGGTGACGAGGCACGAGCAACTGTGCGGTAAGATGGTACAGCTAGGAGACGATGACTTCTGCTACGGAGGTAATTGATAGGGGTATAGAAGCGAATCAACTCGCTGTGAAGATCCGCAGCGTCAATAAGTCCACGACAAATTTAAGCATAGTCCCAATCTGATCACAAACTCTTCTGCTTTCTAACGTGATGTAACCCAGGTATCATGTATATGGTCAGGCCATCAGGTTATATAGTTATGAAACGTTAACGTTATAGTCTTAAGGTTTATAGATCATGTATAATTTTGGATAAGGAAGACTGAGATCTTCTGCCACAGGTATTGTATACTTGAAAGAAGATCTCAATCACACTAATTATGTAACCTTCTGATCATGAAATAAAGATTATTATTATTATTATTGTTAAAACTTGGTCGAATGTGATCCAAATTCTATGGAAGTTACAAAAAAGGGGGTCTTTAACGGTCGGTCTCATTAATTTAACTATCGATAGATTTGGCTACTAGATGTAAGACATAAGCTCCATACAAAATGCTTCCCCTAATAGCCAAATCCATCAATAGGTAGATTACTACTTTTATATATTTTTAAAATAATATACTTTTATCAAAAACCCAATGAGATTACACGTCAGTTTAGATCTGAATGTAATGAGTCCACTACATTAAAGACTGAATGAAAGCTACTAGTTGAATAACAAGTACCCACGTTCAATTACAACTCAGAGCTCCCTGCCGGTGCCCAGCGTGGGCCTGGGATGTGTTCTAATACATAAGATGAAGAGGGTACGAGTACTCGACATTATATTTCATTCAAACATACATTGTTTTACGTACTTATCTATACTAATACTGGGTGGCGCAAAAGTACTGGCACTAAAGAAAATACTTTTTTTTTTTTTATATGACATTTTCTGTCATTCTGTTGTTGAAAATTGTGTAGTGAACAAATGTAAAATACACTGAAAATAAACATGGACCGTTTTACTCCCCAAGAACGTGGAATAATTGTGTCAATGTTCTTACGGAATAATTCATCAGTGATAAGAACACAACGTGAATTTCGTCGACGATTTCCCCACCGTCCGGCACCGATTGGTCGCACAATTCGACGCTTTGCCACACGCCTTGAAGCAACTGGCTCAACATTTGATAGACCTAAGTCTGGGAGACCAAGAACAGGCCGTTCAGCTGAAAATATCGATGCTGTGCGCGAAGATGTGGAAGAGTGTCCAGAAACATCAACGAGGCGACGTGCCACGCAATTGGGCATTTCCAGACGGACCCTGCAGCGTATTTTGGTGAAAGACTTAAAGATGTTCCCGTATAAAACTCAAATGACTCATCAGCTGCTGCCTGCTGACCACCGAGCTCGTCTAGATTACTGCCAGCGCGTCATAAACCTCAACCTTGAAGAGGATGATTTTCCTTCAAAATTGGTTATGAGTGACGAAGCGCATTTCCATCTCTCAGGGCATGTCAATAAGCAGAATACTCGGTTCTGGGGCACTGATAATCCGCGCATTATTCAAGAAACACCTCTACACCCACTAAAAGTTACTGTATGGTGTGGCATCTGTGTTGACAGAGTGATCGGACCCTATTTTTTCGAAGACGCTGGAGGCAATGCGATAACTGTCACTGGAGAACGCTACAGAACCATGTTACGTAAGTTTTTGATACCCAGTTTGGACGAATTGGGGCTGGAGCACATCTGGTTTCAACAAGACGGCGCTACGGCACACACAGCGCGCGACACTATGGACTTAGTGAGGGACGCTTTTCCAGGCCGAGTTATCTCTCGTTTTGGCGATTTGCCTTGGCCTGCAAGATCACCCGATCTGACCAGTCCAGACTTCTTTCTTTGGGGTTTTTTGAAATCTCGGGTGTATGTGAACAAGCCACAGACTCTCGCAGCTCTAAAAGAAAACATTCGTCAAGAAATAACGAACATATCGCAGGAAGTGTTACGGCAAGTTATGCAAAATGTCATAAATAGGGCTCAAATGTGTATCAACTCTGGAGGTCACCATTTAAAAGACATCATCTTTAAATCCTAATGGTACGAAATTTAATGGCACAAATATACATTTAAAAAAATCTAAATCTAGTTTTCTAATTTAGAAAAAATGTTATAGCTGAACCAAATAGGGTCTTTACTTTTGCGCCACCCAGTATAATAAAACTGAAGGGTTTGATTGTTTGTTTGAAGGCGATAATCTCAGGAATTACTGATCCGATTGAAAATTTATTTTACTGTTGAATAGCCCAATTATCGCCGAAGATATCACTCTACTACTAATATGAGTGGAGCAGCAATGAAAAATGTTGCAAAAATGGGGAAAATTTTTGCAGACGAAGTTGCGCGGGTCAGCTAGTACAAAATGAAGATACACAATTGAGTTTCTCTCTCAACTCGTCCTCGACCTCTAGCTGAGCTAAATTGGGGATTGCTTATGCTAGAAGTGGGCTCACGTCTATGGGTGAAAACCCTAATCAAGATAGAAATCTTGATGGTTTCCTAATCGATTTAAGTTACGGCATCCAATTTCACCAGCACTCTACACGCGATATATTAAAATGCATGATTGCAGAAGTGTGTAGGCAAAAACAAGTGGACTGAATATCCCCTGGCTCTCAAAGTCCGATAGAACAGAAATCTGCCACGACAGTTGAGAGATTAGGCGCAAGATTGAAAGCTTAACATGCTTTACAAGTAACGAAAGGATGTGACAGTTTCAGGAAACGTACACCCATCTATGGAGCAACGGACGTAATGACGCTTAAGCTCGTTAATATTTCGATCAGGTAGGTCACCACTAAATAATGTACACCTCATTATAATTACGTCCGCTTGCTCTTACGACTCACTCCACCACCCAGTCCAGTCCGCATCCATTAGTCGATGCATAGTATTGTTCACGTAGTAACAAGTTTGCATTGATGCTACCCCATTGTTCCACAATATGACAATTAATCAGCAGGAAAAAAACGAACAGCAGAGAAAGAACACAATCTGGCTAATGAAGTATGAACGAGATATAAATGTGTAGGTATGCCTTTACCGATTACCTAATTGATTGTTTCTGGATGACCCAGTATTGTAGTCAGTCAGATTTTAGGGTTCCGTTCTGTTTGGTGCCAATGAAACCCTTTTATCAAAGCTAAAAAGCGGCGGCAGCCTAATGGCTAAGGCATCAGTGTCATAATCGTGAGATCGCGGGTTCGAACCTTACCCATTATACTACCGACGTAAACTCACTCCTTTTTTTTCCTTTTGGCGGGAAAAAATCCTGACGAACACCCCCACCGGGGAAGACGGTGGGGGTAGTGTGGGGTTTGCACCCACTAAAAAACCCGCCGTGTATCGCTCGCCACCTTCGCGAACGGGCCGCCGGAATATTAAAATTAATGTTATATCGGCGGCCCGGACGCGATGTTGTTGCGTTCCGGGCATTTCACACTCACTACTACACGCAAGGCAGCATCAGGCGCAGATATGCGCGCTGACGCCGCCCGGTTCGCCGGCGACGGAGCGGATCCGCCAGGGAGCTCTCTTCCCTGACGCGCTCCGCCGCCTCCTTCTGCGAGATAATGTTCGCGCAGAAGGATGCAACCGCATTCCACGACCCCTCGCTCCGGACCATGGACAGAACCACGGCCGGCAGCGAGAGGTCACTTCCGACCACTGCGGTGAGAATTCGACGTTGCCCCTCCCAAGCTGGACAATGCTAGAGGGTGTGCTGCGCCGAGTCCTCACCGCAGTCGCAGTGGTGGCAGGCGGGACTCGGTTTCCTCCTAGCAACCGTGGGCAGGTACTTCCCGAAGCACCCGTGCCCGGAAAGGACCTGCACTAGCCGGAAGGAAAGGGTCCCGTGCTGCCACCCTGCCCACTCCTCCAGGACCGGCTGGAGCGCCTCCACGGTTCGAACACCTGCCCGTGGAGCCTCCAGCCGGCCCTGCCACCGGGCCATTATTGCCCGGTGTGCCTAACCGCGCGAAGCGCGTAGCTCCTTGGGCAGAGGCACCGAACCCCCTGCCCGAACAGCCACCGCCCGCCGATACACTTCGGCGAGCACTTCCGCCCCCAAATCCCAACATGAACCCACTCCTAACACAAGCCTTTAAGCTTAGCTGGAAGGGTTAACAAGATTGCTAGTAATGGGGGACTCAATCCCACATAAATTCGTCGTTCGTCTGTCTTTCGGTGTCGAGGCTACAGCTTTTGAACCGTAATCGTTAGGAACTTAACATTTTAACAAGGTGTGTAATGATGGATATAATGTGTTATATCCATCATTACACACCGCATCTATTGTTATTTAATCTTTTTATTATAAAAATAGGGAGTGAATTTAGTTACTTTGTGTGTATTTAAAAAGTAAATTTCAAAATTTCAGAATATCATAATATATTAATATTCGATGTTAAAAAGTGAATTATTTAGTACCCCGCGTGCGCCGCAGCGATAGCCGCCGCGTACTTTGCTACATGCTTGAGGATTCGTCACGGTCGCCACACTAACCACCACGTATCTCTATAAACAACATAATATTAAATGGTCATATATGTTTGTGTTTACGCCTGCAATGATAAGTGCCACTTCACGCACCACCTCCCGTGAACAGAAAAAAACAAGCTTTTCATAAGTTCACTGGAATTCATGAATGTTTTCAGCTAAATGAGGTTATCTTGTTTCAATCTTTTTCAAGCAGGCGGGTTTTTTTAACACTTTTATGTGCTTTGTTGTAAGACGTAACATAACGTACTGTAACTACCAAAAGTTTGAGGGAAAATAGTTAGCAACAAACTTTAAACCGCTTGTATAGGATATACAAGCGGTTTATTAACTAAAATAATGGTTGTAATAACTAATTTGTTTTTTTTTCCTTTTCGATTTTTTTCACCCATATGTAATAGACAGAAATTTGCAAATGGGTTCGCAGATGACTATGCGAAAAAAAATGAATTTGATACACGCTGACCCCTTTCTTTGCGTTTTGACAGCAAACATTCTAAATAACAGCACATAAAATATAGTGGAGGTCCAGAATGTGGCCACATAAACTGCATTTTCTGGGGCAGTCATCAAGTCCTCATGCTTACAGGTGATTGGGCACACAGGACACGATGTAAGGTGGTCTATATTGCACCGCATAATCAGCTCAGATTTGCATATCAATCACATGCAATCCCCACCTCAGCATGCTTTCCTTGCTCCGGCTATAATTTACAACGGTATTCTTGGTATAGTGCAAACCTGAAAACAGTTTGCTCAGAATCAGTAACGCAATCCATTAGGGTAGTTTTTAGACCATGTTATATTTTTAAATTAATTTATTCATTAATTAATCATTCTAACAGTCTGTGAACAGGCATAATATGATGTGTAATGTGATCATTAATAACACCCATGAATTACGTACTACGGGACGCAATGAGCACGATAGCGCGAAGAACACAAGACAACCTGAATAGCTTATATCTCTCCAAGTTTTCAATATTTTCATTTTCTTTTTTTTTATGTTATTTCTTGAAGTAAATATCTTGTTGGGGTATCTGAGAAAGCAAAGGCACTATACCAAAAATAACATTGTATACTAATACAGAACATACATAATACGGAACCTTTTGTGTAGCAGTCCGACTAGCGCTTATTTTTCCTACTTAGATGATGGATTGCACGTATGGTTAGGAGGGCACTGACTTGGTGTAGAAATATCTAATATTTCTAATTCTAATTTTTCTAGGTAATGGGTAATCAGATTTGATTAGAAGATTGATCGTTATTGTATGTAATGATTTATTGACTATCGGATTTTTATCGGTGGTCATGATAATGTAGTAAGAAAATACAGTCTTTTTAATTAGATCACAAAAATGGCTAAAAGTTTGTCGCAAAATTAATATTTTTTAAATTCAATATTTCCGTGTTGTTTTTTTACTACTACTGCCTTTGCGGCGCGGTGGGAATGTATACGACTGCTACTCAAACGGTCGTGGGTTCGATCCCCACCCAGGACAAAACTTTGTGTGATGTGCACAATGGTTTATTCTGTGTCTGGGTGTTATTTATCTATAATATGTATGTATTTAGAAAAATCTAAGTATGTTTATCAGTTGTCTGGTTTCTATAGTACAAGCTCTGCTTAGTTTGGGATCAGATATCGTTGTGTGAGTTGTCCCAAGATATTATTTTTATTATTAAATCCGGGGGTCGACACGTGGCCAGTGACTTTGATCTGAGTAATTTGTTCAAGACTTCGAATAAATAAAAGGTATTGAACCTTCAAATATATGACGCGATTAAGTCAATTAATTCTTTATGTGGGTGGGTATAAGGGTCGACGAGGGCCCGACGGCTCTAGCGTCTCAACCCCAAAGTTGAGACGCTAGAGCTGTCGAGCCCAAAAATAAAGAATTAGCATTGCCATCCCACGTGCCAATGCTGCCAGCCTTCTGGGAACGTTACATGTTGACATCGTTATGGAGGAATTCTTTGACGCTTTAACAGTTTTGTCCTATTTTTTTTATTTTGTAAATATCTCGTGTATATTGTTTTATTAAATATTATAGATGTAATTTAGAATAGTTCTGATTAAATAAACAGTTTTTAACTTAAACATAAATAGATATATCGATTTACCTGTCTAATTACTGTATTGAGTCTAGGTCTGTAGGTTTGGAAACCTCGTCTTCCCTTGCCTGCAGGTTGCCACGATGGCGCATCCTAATTTTCTCCTTTTTTCAAACAGGAACTTTTTTGATTTATGCATCCTGGCGTAGCACACTCAGGGTACCTGTGGTGAAAAGTGTTAAGCAAACCGGTTTTTATCACGCAAACGCGAACGAGGACACGTGAGCTTCAGCTAGAGTGTTATTTAATAAATATTTTTTTCGTGATTTATCAAGGGATATCAATTAAGTTTTGTACGAAAGCTGACCACGATTCTCAGCTGCAAAGATTCTTATGTTATGGTGTGTTTAGAACATCGACGATTCAACCACTTAGACGCACGGCACGGCACGGCAAGCAGCATGTCACGAGTCGGTTGGCGGTACAAACAAGCCGTATTCGCATGCATAATTGGATAGGGCCAACGTGTATTAAATACATTTTTATTCGCATAATCATCTGCGAACCCATTTACAAATTTCTTTTTGACATATTAGACTAATTTCCTGGGTGAATGAAATTTTAAAAGAAAAATTAGTAAATAAACCTAGCAATTTAAACTACCAACGATAAATCCTGGTATTTATTTTTTAATAAATGTTTTTTTCAAGTGATTTGACTTGAATAATAATAATTTCATAGTCCGGCGTTTGTATGAGATCTCCATATAAAATCTGCGTTTTGTTGACTGGTTGGAAATTAGTCCACAGAGATAATCGACAAATTTATGAAGTTGACTACGCGAAAGTACGAGCTTGATTAAAAAAAAATGACACTAATTAAGAAATTCTACTTGGCGTCGTCATTACCGAATGACGTCCCACTTTTGTGGGTTCGTGTATTAGTGCCAATGTGGGAACACCAAACTACTATTGAACTCATTTTAATAGGCATTTCTTGCCAATTACTTTACGAATACCAAACTACTATGTCGTGTAAATGTATTTGCTTTAACATAAAAGTATAATAATACCATTCAATATCTAGCCAATTACTTAGAACAAAATTGCAATTCACATAAAGGCTATTTGCCATAAAATGATATTGATTATCTAATTTAATTAAAGGTGTTGGTTTAAGGTCTACGCACATTAAGTTGAGTACTTACTATGGAAGTGTTACTGGACTGATACCACAACAAGGCTCTTTTAAGTGTACGCGAGTCTTCACTCATGACAATGAGTATCTGATTATCGTCGTCTTGCTCATAACACAACGTTACAGTTACAGTTACACTAATGAGTACTCAGCTTTAGACTCAACGCCGACTCCACTCCGACTTAACACAGTAAAATAACAAATTATTATAGTGCTTATAGAATTTTATAAGCTACGGGTCTTAATCGCGTAAATATTTTATTTTAAGGCCTTTGTTTATTTCCCGACGTTTCCACCGTATTGCAACGGCCGTGGTCACGGGTAGACTGGATACGACTACAAAATTCTATAATGTGTACAAATCGCGAAAGTTTACGAACATATATTATAGTGGTGTCTATAATCTGCAATCACACCACTAGTCCGTCGGCTATATGATTTGGCTATATGACGTCGTTATATATTATGCCTTAAGGACTGGTCTCAAGTTTGTGTAATGTGCGAAAACCTTTAGATGAGCAATAAAGTCTTGTTGATGGATTGATTTCATTTAACATGTTATCTACAAGCGCTAAATTTGGTTAATTTAGTGAAGTACCAGATTGATCGATGGGCTATACACATGTACTTTGCAGGCGAATTAGGAAAATTAGGTGAATTAAGTAACTACTTACAGATTTGTAGTATTTATATAGTTTGCGCTATATATATTTTTTTTTATAAAAGACGGCTCCCGCGTTAGGATATAAGCCCTGTGTCGCGGGGGATTTTACAAACTTACAAGTCACAGACACAAAGTACATACAGACTCGGAACAACAATTTGTAGAGCACACAAAGTGGTGTTCCGTGTGGGAATCGAATCCGCGACCTCTTGCGTAGCAGTCGGACACACTCCCACCGCGCCACAGAGGCAGTCATACATATATATGTTCGTAAAATTACGCGATTTGTACACATTATAGAATTTTATAAGCTACGGGTCTTACCGCAGTCTACCCGTGACCGGCCGTTGCAATACGGTCGAAATGTCGGGCAATAAAACAAAGGTATTTAGCCTTAAAATAAAATATTTACGCGATTAAGACCCTTCACTTATAAAATTCTATAATAATATTTATATAGAGTCAGCAAATGTAAACTGACATTAGAGTTTTGCTTATTTGACTACCTAGGTATTAAAAAATAAGTTGGTAATAACCTCCCATTAAGTATAACTATAAAATATTCCATTAACTTGTTGCAGTGTTGAATAATTAGATTGAGTTAGCATAAACGGCTATTATACTACCCTGAATCAGGGCCCTAAATCGAGGTGGCCTTGAAAATTTGTTAGAGAATTAGGGCCCTAACTCTTATTTCACCGCTCTTTTTAAGGGTTTAGGGTCTCTGATTCAGTGTAGTGTAATAAGCGCATTAGTATTTGTTTAATAGTTGACTCCAGTGATTAGACTAACTGATTCTATTTAATAAAATTTGCCGTTATAATACTAAATAATAACAAAGGATTTACATTATTGCTTAGCCAGCAGAACACGTACGTATGTACTTCCTTATAATTACAATTTATTTATTTCGACTAGCCTGTTGGTCCAGTGGTTAGCGACCCTGACTGCTAAGCCGGAGGTCGCGGATGTAATCCGCACCCAGGATAAAATTTGTGTGATGAGCACTATGGTTTATTTTGTGTCTGGGTGTCCAAAGGTATCTATACTAATATTATAAAGCGAAAGAGTTTGTTTGTTTGTTTGTTTAAACGCGCTAATCTCATAACATTGCGCTACGACTAATAGGAGCGGAGAAGCGACGAGAAATGTTTCAAAAAAGGGGAAAAATTACGCATACGAAGTTGCGCGGGACAGCTAGTTATTAATAAATAACTTTACTGTCTATTTAATCACGTAAAATTCCTGTGTAACCATAGATATTCCCCCTTAAAAAAATGCCAGAGACGTGATTCTCTGGCAGAATGTGTTACGGTCAGTTTTTGACTATCTTTAAGTTAATGACTGCCTCTGTGGGGGGGTGGTAGTGTATCCGACTGCTACGCAAGAGGTCGTAGGTTCGATCCCCACCCAAGATAAAACTTTGTGTGATGAGCACAATGGTTTATTCTGTATCTGGGTGTTATTTATCTTTAATATGTATGTATTTAGAAATATTTAAGTACGTTTATCAGTTGTCTGGTTTCCATAGTACGAGCTCTGCTTAGTTTGGGATCTTATTATAATTATTTTTTAATCTTCTTTTGATTCATATAATCTGTGTTTCGTTTTCGCATTATCAGAAATGCAGGTTTCAAACAGTCTATTGACACGTTGGTTTCCTTGTCATCGTTCCTAATAGTAAAAATCTTGTCGACACATCTAGGAATGGACTGTCATAAGGAAGTGTCAGACATGAACGCCAGCCGTAGCCGGAGTAAATGAATTGTATCGTCGTTGATCTTTCTGCTCCCAGCTTCCTTCATTTTTCTCAACAGTTGTGACGGTGTATAGTCACCTAAATTTTATTAATCTCTAATAACAGTTTCTGAAACCGTCGGTGCTCACTTTCTTCGTAACAACTAATCAGTCTTTCTTTTATGAGTGTATATTTTTTGTTTTCTTGATGGGTTGATCAATATGTCACTGACTTGATGTATCACTCCCTTTGGCAGTTTTGCTATGATTGCATTATATTTATAATTATCTATTTTATTCTAAGGAGCAATTATGGTCTCGAGTTAACTGGCTCTCTTTGCTAAGTTTTATAACTTAGCTGTAATTAAAGTCTTAAAAGAAAATCATAAATACCACCGCAAGTATAAAATATACAGGAAGTGACTACCAGTTATTTTATTCATTACATAGGTGGTGATAGAATTACAACAAGACGAGAAAAGTTTTAATACCTATATTAGCAAAGTAGATTCTTCAATTATAAATTATCCCAAAGCCTTTTGGTCATTTTTAGAAAGTAGGAAAAGTACAGCAACAAACCTCAATATACTGTATTACCGCGAGATGTCGGTGGATTCGGGTGAGGATTTATGTAACTTATTGGCTACGTACTTTAAATCAACTTTCCGAGAGCCAGGATTAGATGCATACGTCTTACATTTAAATACCAATGTTAGCATTAATTCGAACTACCTCCGATGCTCAAAAGTTATAAATTGATCTGGACAATTTTACTAACTATTGTGCACTTAGCAATTGCAGCTAAATATTCTTGCATTACATTTACACGACAAAGAACTTTTAAAGATACCGAATATCAAATCAATAACCACCGTATCAGTAGAGTAGATCATGTTAGGACCTTGATACTATTCAGGATTGCTACCCAGAATAGTACCAAGTGTTAATTCGATAAATATATTGATCACATCATAAGTAATGCATCTAAAGCTCTTGGTTTTGTCATTCAGTCACCTGTATTTTTTGCTCTTTAAAGGCTGTCAAAATTTGATATTGCTTATAGGTTAGAAGCCAGAGTACGTATCACAGGTGTGGAACCCACAGTACCAGTTGTATAATCTATCGAATTGAAAATATACAAGTCAATATAAATTACGATACACGTAGGCGATATCACTTTTTGCCGTTAGACTACAGAAGAAAAGGCAATGATATCTGTTTTCTTATAAATGTTGCTAATGGTTCCATAGATAGTCCTGAAGTTCTAGCGAATATTTCAATTAGTACTAATCGGTCTAAAGGCAACATTTTCTATTGGACGTACCGTTTGCCACAATTATCAACTTACTTGTCCGTTTAGTTCAGTTTCTCTACATTTAGATATAGATTGGTTCTGTTCTAAAATATCCTCATTCAGACGAATGATACATATTTTATGGGCGGTAATCTATCTTCATAATATGAATTTGTTATTTCTCATATTTCTTTTTTTGTCAATAGTTATCTGAATTTCTTCTACTTAGTTATATTTAAAATATACCTATTGTTTATTGTTAATAATTAATTTACGGTAACTGGTGCATTATCTATGTGTATACATGTGGAAGCTTATTATTAGCAATTTGCATAGACAATTTTGTTGTTTATATATGTCTAGCCTTTTAGCTTTCCTTACATAAATAAATAAATTAATTGTGCAAAATATAGCCGTGGTGAGTTAATCCGAAATTGCAGTAACCTACCGTTAATCGAAATTGCCGATATCATCTCGGTACCTGAATCGGGTGATATTTCACACTTCTGTGGTGTAGTTGGTGGAGCTACTTCTTCCTATTCAGTTACAGGTTTAAATATCATTGTCTCTTGAAATTTCAATGGCAAGACCCGCTGATGGGAGACTAACTTGGTAAACTCTTTGTGGTGATTGAGCCGGCAGGCTAAAACCAGATCCATAGCTTCAAATCATGTTGGGATCACCAATGTTGCAATAACGAATAATTAGATTGAATTAGCCTAGTATTTGTTTCTTATTTGACTTCAGTGAAAAAAATTGCCCTTACAATCCTAAATATTTAGGATTGTAAGGGCAATTTTTAAAATTTTGTTAATATTAACAAAGGATTTACATTTACAAATAGTAGGGTTTTATACTTGCTTAGCTAGCAGATCACGTACGTTTATACTTCCTAATAATTAAAATTTATATATGTCGGAGAATTATTAAAACGCTAATTGATTTTCGTTGATCTAGTATCTATTTTGATTAAAAAGCAAGTCTATTGACTCATTGAAACACGGCCGCCGCAAGATGGCGTGACTTTAGTTTAAATTGATGACATTTACTCAAGGGTTAGAGCAAGAGAAGAACAACCCACTCAAAGTAGTCATATATCTAAGTGATAGAAATAAATTAAGCTGAAGGCTCTTTTAAAAATATATTTTGCTTACTTATAAAGAAAAATAAAAGAAATAAGTTATTATATCCGCAACATTCTAGTAAATGTACCTAAAATTATACAGTCAAATAAGGCAAAACTTAGCCTAAAGCGTGGCACGTGAGGTAATAAACTGAAAATGTACAACACAGACCTTTCTTTTGACGTTATACAACTAGGTATAAAAAGTAAACCTTTTTGGTATACATTGTCGGTAATTTACAATTATACGTAGTATTTTTAATACATGTTCATGTTAATATTCGTTTCATAACATAACGTTTTTGTTATTATATTAGTGTTCCTTATTCACAAAAATACGCGGGCGGAATAGTGTTGGACAGTATATAGTGTATAAGTTTTTTCACACATCAAAACGAGAATTTTAGAGTCTCCCACACATTTGTTGATCATTTCAAAAATAACAAAAATGAATTCGCAAATGGATTCCTAGATGCATCATTTGATAAACACTGACCGTAATAAAATTATATATACTACGGGTCTTAATCGCGTGAATAATTTAAGGTAAAATACCTTGTTTATTGCCCGACGTTTATTGCAATGCTATTGACGCGATTAAGACCCGTAGTATATATAATTTTCTAATGTGTACAAATCGCGAAAGTTTATCAACATTTATACACTGACCGGTCCTCAATGCGTTTAAGCATTTGTGGAGGGCAAGGTGTTAAGTCCCTCCAACACAAAGGGAGGATCCTCCGACGGCGAGGTGATCGTGCCTGACGGGCCGCGGCCCAACGATTAACATTGGGAACTTGTGAAAACTTCTATATCGCGATTCAGGATTTGACGCGAGCTGTCAAGTGTCAGTTTATTTATATTATTATATGTGGGTACTGCCACACATTCGTACAATTATCTTACACGCATAAATTGAATCAAAAATAGATTCATAATTTTTTTTTTTTTTGTTTAGTATGCTTATACTTCTTACCTTCTAACTATTCCGCCCTTTGCACGGAACTTCATACTAAATAGGTACCTCAACGAAACCCGTGCGGTATTACTTCTACCCACATCAGCAGCGAATACTGCTAAGGTTTAAATAGGCCTTTTAAATACACGCGCGCTACTTGACTCGCCTCGCATTCGATTGATGAAAATGTTGACACTGGACTGATGTGTTTTGACAGGCATATTTTGCCGGCCCCCTCTCCCCTCGGCGATGGTGGTATATATACCGGTGTTCCGGTGTTATATTGCTGCTCCGCTCCTATTAGTATAGCGTTATGATATATAGCCATAGCCTTAATATTTTTTTAATTCGGACCTGTAGGTTCTGAGATTATCGCGTTCAAACAAACAAACAAACAAACACTTCAGCTTTATAATATTAATATAGATAGTACTAATAGAACCTTTGTTTCTGAGAGTAATCTCTCGCTTGATTAATCACACTCTTTACGAAACTGTCGGTGTTTCGATATTAACACAGGACACTAGCATGTAATGTTATACAATTTTATAGACTAGGTAGGTACTAGCTTTAGCCCAAAATTCCACCCGCATGCATGTCAGTGATCGTGATAAATCCAACGTCTTTCTTCTTTACATTTTATCTTAAGCGGGTTAGGGTCTTTATTCACGTTCTTTTTTCCATTTTCTGTAACTGTCAAAATCTTGTCATAACGGTAAATAGAGAGCATCAACGCGGCGGACATCTTTGAGCACTCCGCGCATGCACCAGTTCTCATGATCTTGCCTCGAAAACGGATAAAAGAACGTGAATAAGAACCGAGTATAAGAGTGAAACCTAACAGACAAACAGAGTTGCTTTTACATTTATAATATTAGTAGAATTGATTATTTGATTTTTGTGAGTATAATTTGAATAGTACTATAATATAGCCTATAATATATTCACCTCATTTGATTAATAACACTCTTTACGGAACTGTCGGCACTTCGACATCGGCACTTAGGTCATTTTTATACTGGGGTTAACGTTGATGTCGGTTATCGTGATAAAAACTATCCAATGTCCTTCCCCGGGATTCAGACTATCTCCATAATCAATTTCATCTAAATCGCTTTAGGTGTCTAAGCATGAAAACATACTAGACAGACTGACAGAGTTTCTTTTATATTATGATACATTAACTCAGAAGCATCATTTGAGAACACGTACCCAAATATACGGGTCTGAGTCTGAAGCTTTTGACTATTGTCGCAGAATGAGGAGCACGGTGCAATGACAGTCGGATCTTTGTGGAACAAGGATCTGGGTAGCGGAGATTTATTTAGTTGGCAATCAATAAATCAATCAGCCTGTTAGGTTCACTGCTCGACGAAAAACTGTCGTAACTTTCGCCACAACACTCGGTCCTAGGCCTTCCGCATCCAATTCATTCCAGCGACCTTCTATATGTCGCCGGTCTACCTGGCCTGGGGACCGTCCTACCATACGTTTACGAAGTTGCGGTCTTCATTTGAGGGAGTCAATTGACGTATTTAAAGCAGTGCAGTTGTAGTTCAGTTGCAGTTAAGTTTCGATTAAAACGGCCATTTTTGTATTCTTGTAACTTTAGGATCGATCTCAAATACGCTTGCGTCTCGAAAGTGCAATTACGACTTTCTAGTACGGTGCGCAAGCGTTTTTAAGATCGATCCCAAAGTTACAAGAAAACGAAAATGGCCGTGTTAATCGAAACTTAACTGCAACTGAACTGCAACTGCTTTAAAAACGTGAATTGACCGTGAATTGACACCCAGAACTTGTTTGTTCCAGCTACAGTTGTATAAAATATATTAATAACAATTTTTCAGTAAAAATGTTTTGTCAAATCATTGGAATAATGTGTCAAAAACCTTTTGTATTACTTAATTTTCGTTGAACCTTATACAAACCAATTAATGAATATAGGATATTACAATCAGATATAACATTAATTTGTGTTTTAATTCCAAACCTGATCAATGGAAGTTTAATGTGTATTTTAATTAAAATGTTTTGTTGATGTTTTGATAACAGTTGATTTTCGTTAATTTATGGTTGCAATCATTGCGGGTGATTATGTTAATGTATGGTATTTATAAAGGTATAATAAAATAGTAACTAGTGTAATAATTTCTTTTTAAGCTATTGCATAGCTTTTATCACGGGCTCGGGCTTTGAGCGCGGTGACCGAATCAAGAAATTCCGTAACGAAAATAAAACCTAACACCCCCGCTCCGCCTACCATGTAGCTTGGCCGATTCCACATTCGCTTAACATATATGTATATGGTACGACTGTACGAAGCTCGCACGGATCGAGACGAGCTGCTTCGAAATGTAAAGAAAAAAAAAATACTGCATAAATAAAAAATAATTCAGTTAATCAGTTGATAAAAAAATGCTATGCAATTGCTTTACCGCGGCAGTCCCCGAGTGCCACACATTTTTTTTTATACAAATGTAAAGACGAACAGGGTCCTTATTCACGTTCTTTTTTTCGTTTTCGCGGCAAGCCCACGTGAACTGTCAAAATCTTGTCACAATGGTAAATAGAGATCTGCGCTTAGAAATGCATCAACGCGCTTGAGCGCGGACATTTTTGAGCGCACCGCGTATGCAATAGATCCCGCGGGCTTACCGCGACCCAGGGGGCTTAGACAAATGCCACACACTTTCCGCACACGCTACTGTTGGTTTTTGTTTACAAATTCAGCAACAGTCGCGTGACGTTTTGTCAACCTTATGTCAAATGCATACATTTTGTTCACGTTAGCGTGTGTGGAAAGAGAAGCGTGTGTCATTTGTCTAAGCCCCCAGGTCGTGCGCGTGACAGTAAGCGTCACGCTAGCCCATAACATTATCAGTGGCACCCAAATCCTTGTTTGACTAAGATCTGAATATCACCGCACCGCGCTTCTAATTTGAGACATTCGTTCATAAATCTTATTTGCCCAGTAATTACACTTGCTACAGTGCTAATGTACATAATTTAAAAGTAATGTTTTTCTTATATTTTGTTCACTAATTGCTGTGTAATTGTTTTCTTTTATTCGTATGTTTTAATATTTTTGTTATACCTATTCGTGTTTTTACAAAGCTGTAATATGTTATGACTTTGACCGAAACAAAGTGATACATTAACATTACTATTTCTTGGAAGAATAACTGACACTATTGTGGTCTACTAACCGACCAACAGACCTACCACTCGTAAAACAGCAGTAAAAATAAAAACAATTATATATTTTTTCCTGTTTTTTTGGCAATGTATTTAACTTCATTTATTCATTAATTTAAATTTAAAAGTAACTCTGTCCGTCTGTCTGTTACGCTTTCACGCTGAAACAGCTAAACCGATTTAGATGACATTTGGTATGGAGATAGTTTGAGTCCCGGTGAAGGACATAGAGCGGAGCCGCAGTTAAAAGGTATAAATATAAATTGTATAAACAAGCCCCACATAAAGTGTGATCTGTGTGGATTTATACAATTACCTACCATCTAATGTACCTACCTAATCATGTTCATGGAAATCAAGAATTATAATACAATCGTATTATAATACTTTTTGATAGTATTCAAAAATATAAAATAAAGAAAAGTTTAAAGAGATAGGCATTATGACAGTTGCATCACAATATATCTAAGTAAACGTTATATTTATAAAACAAAACTTACATTTATACTCGTATCACAAAAATAATGTGTGAATACAAAAAATAAGTACAAATTATTAGGTCAATATCATAGGCCCCATAAATTCCAGTCAGCGTTTCGATTCTACCAATAAATAAATTAAAAAATGTAGTCAAGAGACATCTTATACGATGATAAAGATAAATAGATGTAGTTATTAACGTATTTTATTGTACAGTTTATGTATTTTATTTAGGAGGATTGTTTGATCGTCGTTTGATAATTTAAAATCGTTTAATATATTTAAATTAGTTAAGAAAAAGATTTACCATTGTAAGTAAAGATAAAATTCTGTGTGATAAATTATGGCCATTCTTTTCTTTCTTTGCCAAAACATTAATACTTATTCATTATTTAGCAGTAATTTGGTCAATATTTAAGCACATATCGTTTTAACTTTGTGTAACTCCTACAATGTTATATACCTATTGAGGTTGAAATATCCAAACTCATGTACTCCTCATGTAGGTACTCTTCTTTTAGTATATTTATCTCTTGTTTTTGCATCAGTCCTCTAATATGGTGTATAATTTAATGGTGGCAGCACCTTACCTTCCTATACAGTTTATAAACAAAGAAATATTGTTAACATTAGCAATTTGAAGACAGAGATCGCGAGTTTTTATTGCCTGTTCTTTTCTTCAGCTTTACCTATTGTTTGCGAACAGGCATAACATTATTTTAATTCAATTTCAATTTATTTATTCTATATACAGAAGATAACAAGATATTACAACTATTACAAATGTTTACTTAAATGTTTAGCTTAATACTTATGCCCGAACTAGGAAAACCTGTGTTTCAGGCGATTAGTGTGTAAAAACGACGACTTTAAAGCATTTAAAAGTAAAAATTACCTATGATTATACACAGAAATATACATGCATGCACTCGAAAAACATTAACCCTCTTCTGGCGATGCTGGGTAAAAACTAACTAATACAAGTCAAGTCAAATCAGATTCCTTTTTCAAGTCAGATCATAACATTTCCGTTTGTATGAAGCAAAGATTTATTGGAAAATAAAAAAGTCATCATCAAATCGTTTGTTTTTAGTATTTGTTTTGATGGTTATCACTTTACAAACGTTTAATTTAAAAAAGATCATATTTTTTCAGAGCATTTAAAATGCTTTTGCCAGATAACAGAGATATTTTATTTCTTATCAAGAAACTTCAACCTAAAAATGCATAAACTGGTTATTATTAAGACACCTTATGTGAATGTCCCTTTCATCGCTTGTTTACCATGTTGTATAAAGGTGATTGCAAAATAACCGTCTATCGATGCATTTTACTGCGAAAGTTGAAAGAAAGTAATACAATAATTGCATTTTTGAAAGATAGAAAAATTTGAAGACAGATCTAGGAATCAGACCCGAAACTTCCGTATGCCAAACCGGGGCCGGAATCGAACCACCTATCTGGACTATGTTACTAGACCTCAAATTTTTCTATAGTTTTCTGCACGCGAGTTGGGTTGTATTTTTTTTTTTTTTTTAAAGTAATTAGCAATGTGGGAATCCCACATTACTAGCAATTTTGTTAACCCCTCCAGCTAAGCTCTATGACTTGTGTTAGGAGTGGATTCACGTCAGTAGTATAAAGGGCAGGATTCGAACCCACGACCTCACGATTGCGAGACCGATGCCTTAGCCATTAGGCTTGGCAAAGTAATTGGCAAGAAATGCCTATGAAAAGTCAAAAGAAAGTTGTTATTTTACATCGTGGCGCAAAATGATCGAACTGATTTGAATGAGAACGACTTTTCAGATATCCTTGACATGGTTCTTAAAATATGATTAATTAAGTTTGTCTCATCTCTTAATGTATTGTGGGCCTTTTGGGAATTATGGCTCATATCCTCTTTCAGACCAGAAGCCTAAGTTACAACTGTTTTATATATACAACCAAGTTACTATCTTGGTAGCCTAATGGATAAGGCATCGGTCTCGCAATCGTTAGCTGGCTGGTTCGAAGCCCATGCAATAGACTAACCAACGTGAACTTACACACACACATGGATGTAACATAACCATTGAGCTTAGTTTAAACGGATTACTAGAAATGTGGGACCACAATCCCAGACTGGTATTTATCATTTACCAGCTGTCCTGCGCAACTTCGTCTGCGTAAACTTTCCCCGTTTTTACAACATTTCTCATTGCTGCTCCGCTCCTATTGGTCGTAGCGTGGCTATATAACAATATAGCCCATAGCTTTTCTCGATAAATATGCTATCTAACAGTTAAATAATTTTTGAATTCGGATCAGTAGTTCAAACAAACAAACAAACTCTTTAGCTTTATTATATTAGTTAGATTAAAATATAAACCAAAAATAACCCTGTTTAAGGCAGTATTTAAGTAAGATTGGTACGCACTAGCAGCCCGAGCCGGTTTTGTATGGAATTTTCTTTACTGTCTTTAATATGGGCATGTGTTAAACATAATATGTTTAACACATGCCCATATTAAAGACGGTAAAGAATTTTTTTCAGTCAGATTGAAATGAATTGAAGAAATAATCTGACTGAAAACTGAAAACTGCTGCAAAATCCATTGCATAGCTCATGAGTTAGAAGAATGCAGACAGACGCGAAAAGCAACTTTATTTTAAAGTATTTTTTATAGGCTTGCCTTGATTAATATAATAATAGCATTTTTCGATTAATGGGTCTGGACTTAAAATGTGCCCCATTTTAAGTCCAGACCCAGGAATCGAAAAATGCAATTATTATATTAACTATATTTTTATACCAGCGGACGCCTTGCGGTTTCACCCGCGTTGTTCCGGTTCCCGTGGGAATACAGGGATTCAAAATAGCCTGTGTCACCCGGAGTTAGTGTATCTGCCCAAGAACGAAAGAATTTTTGAAATCGGTCTAGTAGTTTTTGAGTTTATTCATTGCAAACACACACACACACACCCCCACACACAAAAATTCAAATATTTCCTCTTTATAATATTAGTATAGACTAGCTGTGCCGGCAACTGCTACTGCTGCTACAAAAGTAGCCTAAGTTAATTCTTACAACATCAGCTGTCTGACGGTTTTAACACAAGATGACTGTCTGTTTCGGAGATAGAGAACAAACAGACAAAAGATTACAAATTGTGTTTTTGTTTTATGTACCGTATGTATTTTGATCATTACAAACAGATACTTCAATTTTATTTATTTGTATGTAAGTATAATGTATTTTTTATCTTCATTTTGTGATCCCGCAAAAGAGTTTACGTTAAGTGAGTACCTGTAATTGGCTGTATGTTGCTTACAAGATAATATTAGTGTTGTTATTTCTGTTGGTCTTTAAATCATTAAATAAATATAGAAGACTATGTACGTATAAAGGACACCAATATGCATTCCCCTCAATAATGTTACAATTTCTTCTGACAAGTTGACTCCTTAAACTTGATCTTGAAGGTTGTTTACATTCTTTATTACGCAATGTACACCTTTCACATTATCTTGCAAACCGGTTATTTGCACCATGTGCGATTTAATGACTTTGGACTTGACAAGAGCAATATTGGTTTTAAGTCTACTTAGCGTTTCTGCTGTATGGATATTATTTGAGTTGATATACCTATACTAGCTGTCGCGCAACTTCGTATACGTACATGTACCCTGTTTTTGCAACATTTTTCATTACTGCTCCGCTCCTATTGGTCGTAGCGTGATGTTATATAGCCTATAGCCTTTTTCGATAAATGGGCTACCCAACAGAAATATATTGTTCAATTCGGACCAGTAGTTCTTGAGATTGCCGCGTTAATACAAACAAACAAACAAATCTTTAGCTTTATAATATTAACTAGCTGTCCCGCGCAACTTCGTATGCGTAATTTTTCCCCGTTTTTGAAACATTTCTCGTCGCTTCTCCGCTCCTATTAGTCGTAGCGCGATGTTATATAGCCTTATTTTCAAATCGGACCAGTACTTCCTGAGATTAGCGTTTAAAACAAACAAACAAACAATCAAAGCAAACAAACAAACAAACTCTTACGCTTTATAATATTAGTATAGATATATATAATACAATAGCAATAACTTTATTCAGGTGCCATATGCATTTGGGGCATAAACAAAAAGTATACTAAAGCCCTGACCGATCCATTAATGTGTTGATTGGGTATCATGATTCGATTTTAAGGGTATTCTTTTTTTTATAAATTTGCCCGACCCATTTAGGTTGCCAGTCCATCTCTTTCGAAGTCGTTCTACCTTGCATTTACTGCCAACAGGCCTGCTGGCCTAGTGGTTAGTGACCCTGATTGCTAAGTCGGAGGTCGTGGACTCTATCCCCACCAAGGATAAAACTTTATGTGATGAGCACGATGGTTTATTCTGCGTCTGGGTGTAATATCTATAATATGTATGTATTTAGAAATATATAAGTATGTTTATCAGTTACCTAGTTGTCATAGCTATGCTTAGTTTGGGATCAGATGGCGTTGTGTGAGTTGTTCCATGATATTATTATTATTACCTACTGAATCGCTGTCTCCACTCTGATCTCTTGCACTCTTTTATAATATCATTAGGATGTAATATGAATGAAATTAACTCGAATCTACTTATGAATTTGGTTCTTTTTTTAATTCTAAGACCAAAAATCTTATGCAAACACAAGTTTCTTCACAGAATTACGCTAAAATCAAGCTACTTTACCTTTTGAGACAAGCAGGAGTGGTAACATCGTGTTCGTGTTTTTCGGTACATTTCCTGAAGCATAATATTGAAACCTCGAGAGACCCAACCTGCTTTATGAACCCCAAAACATGTACCTCCAAAGTGTTATGAGAGCATGGAATTTTTATGTACTGGGCTTTGCGGAAGTGAGTTTTCGTAGGCAACGGAATAGGTTACTGTTTTTATCATAATGGCTGTTCGTAAAGATATATTTTACTCGAATTTGATATGTTATTTTTTTATATCGTAGACTTGGCGTGCAGGTTTTTTTTTATATCCTATACTTGTATGTTCATTTGCAAACAAAACAGGAGGCTGATAATTCAACAAGAAACGAAATTAGAATGAAAATTGTAATAGGTTTAATCGATTAAAAAAATAAAATCCAGTCTTCTTGTGCTTATAAGAAGATCTCGGTAAACTAAGAAATTTTAAAACTACGAAAAGTTTACTATATTTAAAAAAAAAAGTTTCTATTTACGGTTTCGGCAATAAACAAATGAGATCTAACTGAAAACCAAATTCTTTTGTTTCTAAAATCGTAGTCGGCCCTTGTCATGCCTAATGCAATTAAACGCAGTTTTGTTATTTACCCCTTATTAAAACCATTTGGTTTCGTTTAGTTATGTGAATCAGTAAACCGAACCGGTCTTATTCCCAGGTATGTAGTATTTTGAAAAAAGAATACCGTACTCGCAATACTTAGGTTTTAAAACATATTTTTAATCTGTAGGTAATTCTGTATTTGGGATCAAATGTCTTAGGAAGAAAGACGTCAAATTTGTAACACCTCGGCTCTATTTGTACACAACAGTCATATAAATAAATGATACAGTAAGAAACAACACTATCATATAGTCATTCCTTCCATCGGCCATTTCTGCATTATTTTTCCCTCAAGAACTGAAATTACACGTCAGTATGTTGTGACACGCATTGTTCCTACGTGAGCGTTCCTGCTCTGATATAACCAGAATTGTTCAACTCGAAACTTTTTGTTTTTAAAATATGCAGATATGTTTGTAAAGTACTGTATTTTTTGGGGACTCTACATAACTTCAAAGTGATAGAAGAAATTTTCATGATAGAGTGAAATCCTAGCCAGCTATGATTCTTCGATGATAGTCGCTCTGTGATAATTTAATCACAATCTAAAACTAAGTGAATATTGTACGTGGTATAAGCCTATATCTATCAGAAATACAGTAAACATATTGAAGTTAGATTTCTAAAGGCAGCAACTAGCATGTCCATAATATATTAAAACTATACTAACATTTTAACTTTCGCGTTCCATGATTATAACTATTTATTATACAGGAATTAACGCGCATTGTTAATTCCCGTATAATAAATATATTACAAGTATTCACCCGCGGCTCAGCCCGCGTGTGTGTTGGTTATCGCGATAAAAACTAAGCCTATGTCCTTCCCCGGGACTCAAACTATCTCCATATTAAATTTCATCTAAATCGGTTTAGCTCTTTGAGCGTGAAAGCGTAACAGACAGACAGAGAGACAGAGTTACATTCACATTTATAATATTGGTATGGATAAAATTTGAAAAAAAAAATGTAGTGTCTTTAAAAACTATTATTATTCATCAGCTTATATTCAGATTTTCTTAAGGATTTACGTAAAGTGAATACTTGAATAGGGATCAGACAGTCTCAAGAGGAAAGAATTTTACTCTACCCACCTCCATAAAGAAAATACCCTACTTTCAATAAACGTTTTTGAATCCTTATTCCCATGTCCACGGTTGGGCATAACGACGTAGATATTGAAACAACGTGCCCGTAGTGTACATTTCACAAATAGAGACAATACAAAGTGGCTTCACGGCTATTCGCTTAGATACCCTACTATAGTCTGCAAAAGGTTCACATTGCAATTTGCGAATTCATTTTAATACACAATTGCAGGCGAAAACGTAGGTGTTGGCGATGAAGGAACTAGGTACCCTGCAAGGGACATCCTCACATGGCGATGGGCCAATATGACACCACTTCGTATGATTCTTTATTCTATTAAAAGCCAACATACCCATCTATACATGCCTACAGCGATATGAGATTCGTGGGGACTTTAAAAAAGAAGAGAGATCCAACGGCATCTGGCGCAGATTCTCGACTCTTCGACTGCCACTGTGGCGCGGTCGGAGTGTATCCGACTGCTACGCAAGAGGTCGTGGGTTCGATCCCCACCCAGGATAAAACTTTGTGTAATGAGCACGATAGTTTATTATGTGTCTGGGTGTTACTTAACAATATATCATGTATTTAGAAATATATAAGTATGTTTATCATTTGTCTGGTTTCTATAGTACAAGCTCTGCTTAGTTTGGGATCAGATAGCGTTGTGTGAGTTGTCCCAAGTTATTATTATTATTAGACTTCAAAATCACTTGGACTTCACCGTCACCACCTTCACCTCTTAATCCGATTTTTATATTGACCCATAGCAGCATGTATGTTTATAATCATTTCTGTAATATAGTATAAAAAGTGGTAAAACTATGAAAACACGACAAATGCCAAATCCCAAAGTACTTCAAGTGGACAGGTTTAGTTTTTTTTTTTTAAATTTCTTGGGTTGCCTAATGTACACAATTAAACTCAGGAATAAACCTTAAACTCGGTTGCACCAACCGTGGTCATAAGCTGACTAAACTTGTGACCGACAACAGTTGGTGCAACCCGGTCGTCTCATAACGTCAAACATAAGGTGCAACCTAGGATGCCTTTATTCCTGTATCGTATTTTGTTTAGTAATGCACAGCTAAGGAGTGCTTTGTATTTTTTTTTAAAGATAACTAGCAATCTGGGATTAGTCCCACATTACTAGCAATCTTGCTAACCCCTCCAGCTAAGCTCATAGGCTTGTGTTAGGAGTGGGTTCACGTCAATAGTAATAGGGTAGGATTCGTAACCTCACGATTGCGAGACCGATGCCTTAGTCATTAGGCTACCGCCGCTTCAAAATTGCATTGCCTTCTTGATTCAGAATTTGGATTAATCTAAGTCCTTTTCAAGTTCACCTCACTTCTAGAAACGTTCGACAACTCATAGTAAACTTCGATGTCTCTAGTGAATCTAACACAGTATTCGTTGAAATGATTCGTCGCCAGCCACTTTGCATACAATTGCCAGCCCACACTGTTACATATCACTTGAATGAGCACTATTTGGTGCCAAGAAGAAACTTTTTGAATGCTAAATGCTCTTTATTACTTGGTAGTAACTGGTTATCTTTCATATTAAGTTCGCGTCAAGAGACGCATCATTATGATATGTGTTATCTTTAAAAACCTGAATTACTGGACATGTATCATTGTGACATGTTATAGCAGTTCGTTAGTTTTCTGGACTTGCAAGAAACCGAATGAATTTGTCACAAATGAATGTAAATATGTGATATAGTTTTATCTACGGATTCATTCGATAGAGGACTTTTTAGGAGCATACACTCAAGAAGTAAGCAAAAAAGGATACCTTTTCCCTTAGCAACCTCTACCTAAAAAAAATTGGATGCAAAAGCTAGTTCCATAACAAATTTGAAATCGGTTATAGCTACCAAAATCGTTAACTTAGAAGACAGTGGGGATAAACTCAGTCATACAAATCATGTAACAAAAGAATCAATCACGTAACACATGTAGCGTTTTACATGTAGAGAACTAGTTTTGTTTTTATTAATTCATCTTCAGAATGTCAACATCTAATAGTATTAAAACCAGCCAGTCACATTCAGTACAACCAAAGAGGTTTGATTACTAACAATACATTCAAAATACGAAAATACTTTTGCCCCTACCTATTATATTTATTACACATAAACTATACATATAGCACCTGCTATTATAAACGAATATGTCCAACTGTTAAAAACAAAAGGGGATAGAAATAAAATTTTATTTTTTCTCAGTTGTTGTACATAAAATGTGTCTCCTAGGAAATATAAAATATCACTGAGGCAGTCGTGCATCCACACATGGTCCATTGTTCTACGTTCATTACACGAACCCGGACAAGCATTGTATTGCGTTACACATACAATTTGTGCTCTATAACTCTTAATATATACGTACCTCAATTTTTACACATTATTTTGCATATTTTTTTAAGTGAAAACTTCTTTAGCGGCGTTGTGCACTTTATGGGATGGGTAAAAAATGTTAAACTCGCGTTAGGACACGTGACCTGATCGAAAATTCGTAAGACGGAGGAAGAGTAATGAAAAACTGCTACAATATCAAAGGAATACGATGGTAAATTTCGCCATCATCTACAATGTAATTATAGCTCAGGTGGGAAATCGGGCGGCCCAGAAATCAGAAGAGCCCAGTTCGAGTCCGAGTAACGATTATTCTTTTCCCTTCTTTATTTTAATTTTTGATTTTGGTTTTTTTATTAGTGCTTTATAATTTCATATTTTGTATTATTTTGTCAGTAAGATTGAAAAATGTTATTCAAATTTTATCAGTATTCAAGTTTTTACTGCTGCCAGCACTCCCGGAGTGCAATCCGTTTTTTTATACTAGGTCCTTAATGAAGAGAGAGCATGACGCTCATCTCAGATGATGGGAAGAATTTGGATGATACTGTTACTGTTATAGGTTAGGGTTAACTAACCTATAACAGTAACAGTATCATCTAAACTCTTGTTCAGCAAAGATCTGAATGTCATCGCACCGCGTTGTTTAATTCAGATATCACTTCATAAGTATACCTATTTTGCCCAGTAACTACACTTGCTACAGTTGACCGTCAACCGAAACAAAATTATGTTGGTAAAGAATAACTGACACTGTTGTGCTTAGATTCCAGAGTCAGGTAACAATGCACTTCAGTTTTTCAGTCAGTCAGCGTTACTAGAAACTTGATCAATAGATCTAAAGTAAATAAATAATAAACTAAATATTTATTAAGATCTATTTAAATCTATATTAATATTATAAAGCTGAAGAGTTTATTTGAACGCGATAATGTCAGGAACTACTGAATTTAAAAAAAACATTTATTGTTGGATAGACCATTTATCGAGGAAGGCTATAGGCTGTATAACATCACACTACGACCAATTAGAGCAAAGCAGCAATGAAAAATATTGCAAAACGGGGAAAATTTACGCAGACGAAGTTGTGTGGATCAGCTAGTTTGAGATAACTGGCCACAACTTTAAATTGCATAATAGCCGATGAGCTTAAAGGTGTAATTTGCTATCGACAACGTCACATTATTTTAATTAGTGTTTTCATGTTATTTAAACATATAATAAACTGAAGCTAATTGCATCCTGAATTCTGAGCAATGAGATGTATTAATCTGACAACTAGGTTTTCCACACGTAAAGATTACTTATAATAAAATCGGGCAAGTGCGTGTCGGGCTACGAACAGGGTTCCGTAAAGGCTTAAGAAGTGGGTTTTCTGTTGTTTTTGTTTCATACTTACAGTGTTACATGTACATATTGTTATATGTAGAAGTTTACGAGTAACAGTTGATCAATTGAAAAGTAACTAAATTTTTGTACAAATTCCATTGAAAATTATTTTTCAATGGAAATTTAAATTTTCAATGGAATTTATACGAAAATTTTGTTACTTTTCAATTGATCAGCTGTTACTCGTAAACTTCTACATATAACAATATGTACATGTAACACTTGTAAACTTGTAAAGCCTACTTAGCTGTGTAGTTTTCCTTTTAATTTCACTATATATACTACCTACTACCGTGATTTTTTTAATATACAAAACATCAACCATTCAGCTGGCAGGGGGGACTTGAATCTTACAAAAACTTGCACTTCGGGAATTCGGGTCGTCAGTGACACTTCTCGCGGGGTTTTCATTACGCTCCCTATACACTCCCTGCCTAAGGCACCTGTCCCACGATGAATAACGACGATGAGCGAGAAGCGAGTAGCGATTTATGACTCAAGAAACGTACAACAGATGTATTTTGTAGATTCCGTCTGTGTAAACAAAAGAGATGCAGTATAGAGTGCGTACTCGCTGGCAGTGTGAACACTCAGCAATCAACTATTAATATATGTATCTCTTTTGTTTACACGGGATCTACTTAAGTATGTACGTGTCTTGAGCGATAAAATCGCCACTACTACTGAAACGAATCACGAAACCGCGGTGTTGCCCGCCTTCTAAGTTTTTAATTTATTTTAATGTACAGCTATATATTTTTTTTGTTTTTTTGTTTTTGACTGCCTCTGTGGCGCGGTGGGAGTGTATCCGACTGCTACGCAAGAGGTCGTGGGTTCGATCCCTACCCAGGATAAAACTTTGTGTGATGAGCACGATGGTTTATTCTGTGTCTGGGTGTTATTTATCTATAATATGTGTGTGTGTGTATTTAGAAATATTTAAGTATGTTTATCAGTTGTCTGGTTTCCATAGTACAAGCTCTGCTTAGTTTGGGATCAGATAGCGTTGTGTGAGTTGTCCCAAGATATTATTATTATTATTTATTATTATTGGTTTCCTTTTCTTTTTGTGTATTATATTGTATGCATGTATAATATGGTTTATTATTTCTTCTTCTGCATTGTATATGTAGTTATGTTATTTAATTAAAGTATAAATTTATAATTTTACATGTATTTCAAATATAAATTATGTCAAACGTTAACATTTTTGATCTCACTGAAAACCAGCGCTGACTTCAGTAGCAATACAGGAGTGGCAGCACAATGCTGACTGAGATCCAATTGTCTTTTAACACAATGTGAATTATTTTTAGCTTTGTAAATAAGATTTGCCAAAATGTACTGTGTAGAAAATAAATGCTTTTCTTTTCTTCTTTAATTTCTTTCTTTGCTTAATATTTCAAAAACGTATCCCTAAAACGAAAAATAGTCTTCACAACCTATACATTTTTGTACCAGACATATCTAATGATTACTCCACACGATGGTGTCGGTGAGAAAAAAAAGGTATACACACTAAAAAATATTTCCAAGAATTTATTATTTTACTTTGTCGGCGTAACCAATACGTGTATCCATGCAAATTTATAGTCGTCTAGTACTTACAGTCCCTGAGCTAATCTGCGGACGGACAGACGGACAGACAGACGGACGGACGGACAGACGACGGATGGCCTGACGGACGGACGGACATGGCGCAACTTGAAGGGTTCCGTTTTGATCTACCCTCGATGGAATAAACAAAAATGATACCTAATTTGAGTAGTAATCAAAAATATGCCTGGAATTTCAAAACTTAGTCATATCTACTATAGAAAGAATAATTCGTTACATCCAGAAAACAATAATAAAACCAGCATTTACATTGCTGTCAATACATTCAACGCTACATTGAAGTTCACCAACAAAAATTCCACGACCAAACTTCAGAACGTCGTAAAATACAAAGTCACATAGAAAGTTGTTGCGCATAAATCGCGAACATCTGATATTGAAAATATTGGTGAACGTATCATAAACTCGGCTCAGCGGTACGGAGATAAACTTGTAAAAATTGTATACGTCTTGTAAGTAACATGATTCTAGTAAAGGTTTGTTGTTTGATACAACATTTTCCAGAAAATGAAAAGAATTTTCACTTTTTGTCGCCAAAGGGAATGATGATCTTCTTAATGTAGCCGGGACCAAATAAAATCGGGAGTGGAAATGGTTCAAAATGGGCGCCTGTAAGCGGAAAAAAAATTAGGAATATTATTGATTTCTTACACGCTTCTGTAATTTTATTGTCAAGTGCAATCCGATCTTCTTTTGAAACGTAAAAACGATTGGCTATAAAGCTAGTATGAAATAAAATGGAAGTCCATTAGTGGTAATGGTTTCAAGTATTTACGGTTGTATTAAAAGCTAATTAGTGGAGCAAAGACCATTCCTTGCTCCACTAATTAGCTTTTAATACATGGTTGTATTATGTGCTGTATTATCATAAAATAAAAAAGTTGTAGATTATTTTACTTTCATTTTGTATTTAATTCAAGTCCAAATACAATGTTGTATTATTTTTTAATTTCGAGATTTGCATAAATACAAAAAAAATGTAATAGTTTGAATATATTTCTAGAAATGTGCGACTTAATAATTTAATATTTTAATACACATTGCTAATAATGCAATCCTCTCACGCCTGTTTTCAATATTTGATCTATGTCTCATATATCTCCCCCCTTAATCCAAGATAATAAGTCTAATCCACCGTCAGCAACAGAACTAACACAATAAAAGTGAACTGCAACATTTTTACTTGTCGCTCGCTAACCGTACATACTTGTTCGAAAGCGGAAACAGTTGTAAAACACTTTATCTTTTCCTTTAACAGATTATTCTCTTTCAAAGAAATAAATCCATTTAGCGGCAACTCCCGCTTATGATTTTAATCTATGTTTTGTGTACAACAGTGAATTATGCTACAAATTGGTATTAAACGCCGTTTCTTTTTGTTTAAAGACCCCTGGTTATTGTTTTAGGGTCCTCTTAAAGTGAAAACAATATTGGATTTGTTTTTTTTGTAATTTTGCCGCTGACTCCTATTCAACAAAGTCTTGAAATATCTTAAATGTCCCTTTTACGTGGTAGGTACAGTAGTGAATGTCCAGGTTACCAGACCATTGGTGGCAAAAATCGCTAATTGGGCCAATAGGCACATCCGAATACAGATTCGAATTCTCAAAAGATTATAAGTACTCAATTTCGGGCATCCAATGCATTAATTACACTGGCCATCGAAATGGATAAGCCGAATATCAAATTGGACTATGTTGTCCGAAGACGGGCAACTAGACCTCGTTTATTTGGTTGGTTACACAGATTCGATAGAAAACCCAATTTGAGAGATCATTCTATTACTATCGCTAAGGTAACGCTTAGTTTAATAGTCACAAATTAGACTCTTTAATAAATATTACAAAAGTAATTGTAACATGTGTATTTTTTTGAGGTTTGGTTTTTAAAATAACCAGGCCATTATTTTCTATCTTTTGATATCAGAATTAATATCTACACTAATATTATAAAGCTGACGAGTTTGTTTGTTTGTTTGAACGCGGTAATCTCAGGAACTACAGATCCGAATTGAAAAATGATTGCACTGTTGGATAGCCAATTTATGCCAGCGAGGAAGGCTGCGACCAATAGAAGCGGAGCAGCAGTGAGAAATGTTGCAAAAACATTATAATATATAATAATTCGTTACCAGTATGTGTTTTTACCATTGTGTCATTGCAGTACAATCTTGTACCTTGCAGTACAAGATTGTACAATTACAATTTACAATTTTACAACAAAAAAAAACAAGATTACAATTTGTCATTGCAGTACAAGATTGTACTGCAATGACAAATTGTACAAAAAACGGTTCACCTTATGATAGAAAAGAAATTGGCAGAGAAGTCAATAGTAATACTGTACATTGATTATTTTATCAATAAGAAACTAACTTCATTCGAAACTGATAGTATCGATGCAATCGAACGCTGTGGTGTAACGCTAGAATGCAAACGGAAAGTGGAGCACAATGTCGAACCCTATTTTATGGGACAATCAGTATGGGTTCACGTACCATTTGTTCGCGGTCTAACTATAATAGTTTACCCACAATGGGTAGTTTATCTCAAAGTTTCTTATAAGACTAACTGACAAATGGTACGTGACTATTGGTTAGTAGTTTAACTATAGCAGTGATGGCGAACTAATGGCACGCGTGCCACGGATGGCACGCGTTAACCTAATTCGGGCACGCTGTGCATGTCCGTGAGGTGGGCGAAAGTACTTCGACCCCACCAAAAGACAAGATAGTTTGATTTGATTCCAGCTGTTGTTGCTATTTATGTTAATAAACATGACGTGAAATGCGAGCGACAAATTCAACGCGCGAAATGTGTCGGGCACGTCAAATGCTAATAATTAAAAAACAATGGCACGTATATCAAAAAAGGTTCGCCACCCATGAACTATAGTATCTAAGTATATAATATTAGTGATACACATAGTAACATACGAAGCAACTTGATTGGTTAGGCAGATATGCGCGTCGATCACGTTCTTTAAAATTAAGCAATTCTGCAAATTTGAAAATAGTTACTAACCAATACCCTGATACTTTTGAACGATCTATTCGATTGAATAATACCGAAAAATATTCGTCTGTTAAATACTATTTTCTTGTTTTTCTATTGAAATATCTTCTTCGACAAAATCAATTTAAAAAAAGACAGCTCTTTTATTAGGGTATAGTTTCTGCGTCGAGGGGACGTTGTACCGGCTTAAGAATACTGCCACCTCCTCTCTTAGCGTGAGTGTCGTCAAGACAACAAAGAGATTTCACACCGGAGAACCGGCAGCAGCGTCCTCTGCATATCTTTAAGCTTTACTGCGGTCGCCAACCCGCTCGCCATGGCAATTATAGCAATTTCTCCGACGATCTCATAAGTAGGTTTTAATGGGAAAACCTAGCAATGGGACATCATATGAGTTAATATGTATGTGTTATTAACGGACACAAAGAACCACCAGACTAGGAACAACCGTTTGCGAAACACACAAATTGGTACCCCGTGTAGGAATTGAACCAACAATTTCTTGCGCAAAAGTCGTGCACACTCCCACTGCGCCACCGAGGCAGTCACAGTAAACATCATTCATAAAAACCAATGATCATATTCGTGGGTCATCGCTAGTCATTTTTTAAAAATAATTTAAAATTATGATTTAGCGAGTTCTAATACTAGGTAAGCTTCTAACAAATGCTGTTGCACAATTTTTGTGCAGGTTAAATTTGGTAAAAATGTTCATAATTTATTATGTTTTAATTTTTATATTGGATATTACATTAATCAACTTATCTTAAACTATGATTATAAATCATAGTTTAAGATAAGTTGATTAATTTTATTGAATTTGTAAACCGTTTTAATCACATAATTTTACTTTACCCTGTACAGTGCAAAAAAGTGTCCTCAAAAAACTTGATAATGACTGACTCACTGACTCTGACTCCACTGACCATTACAGTACAGTCAACTATACACGCCATAGATCACAAACTACACCAACCAATAGTAAGAGCAAATCTACAAAACCGCAAACAATATTTGGACGTTAAATGTAATAGGCTTTTAATGTCCGATTTCTAAAGGCCTGTATCGTTTTATGAACGGGAATTGGCCTGTGTGGCCCAATAGATTGTACCAATGAAGGTAATATGGGAGTGCAAAATAAGCAATTTGTTTGAATTATTATTTCAATTAGATTGGTTTGTTTGTGCGTATTTGTAATGGTTCTGGGCGTTTGATTTTATGGTCTTCATTTAGGATCAGACATTTTATTTATTTTTCTCTAGCACTTTTTTTTTTTTTTTTTGCAATAAATCATAAAACATATATAAATGTAAAATTAGTCATAATATATCATTAACAGCTAAAGTAGTACCCTTTTAGCGCCAAACCCGCTCGCCAGAATCTATAAATTAGTAGGTTGTACTGTTGGGACCCGTTCCCAGCATTGGGATATGTATTTAGAAATATATAACTATGTTAATCAGTTGTCTGGTTGCCATAGTTTTCATCTTCTAATGTCTCTCCGAACGACGAAGGTTGGCAGTCAGCTCTTCATACTTTTCTCTTTCTTCGGCGAGATGGAGTTGCCCCGGCGCTCAAGATTTCAGTGCGCTCTTGTAGGTACCTCAACCAAGACTTCTTGATGCGACCGACGACGGACGGCGAACGCCTCGTTTTCCAAAAACTTTGCCATAAGCAATAAGTTGTTCAGGGCGTATCTTTCGTATCTTATCAAGTGTTAGGTTCGCAACCTTCATAACTCTAATGGTATTGGTATCCCAAAGTTTGCGTTGGTTGCCATATACTTACTATATACTACTATACATACTTTATTCATATAGAACCTTCTTACAATCCTTATACAATAAAATAATAAAAAAACCTGCCTGCACAAAAGTTATTTTTTTATTTAATACATTTTGAGTGGTTATAGGATGTAACAAATAACTTTTATCACAGCTATCGTCCCTTTAATTTGATACTAATATTGCAGTATCCGAAACAACTTTTTTTTACTCCTCTTTATTTTGACATCTCACAGCCGCCATGTTTGTTTTTTACAAACGCCACCTATCTAAGAACACTTGGGTAGTCAAGACAAATCTAACAACGTCATAATTGTATAAGGCCGTTAGTGGTTTGTGATATATGAGGTAATAAAGAATATTACATAGGTACATACATACATACAAGATACGCGCGAAAAACATAACCCTTCCTTACAGTCGGGTAAAAATAACAATATAAAAGTTAAATTATCAACACAATGTATTAAAATCTAAGTTGTTTACTTTAGCTTTGTCGATATTACAAAGTAAGATATTGTTTACATTAATTCTTGAAAAGTAACGTAAATATCTCAAATTATATTATCTGTAGGTACATGAAAGACATGAAAAAAAGATTAGCTAAACGTTATACATGCAAAATCCATACTTCACACTAATATTATAAATGCGAAAGTAACTCGCTATCTCCATACAAAATTTCATCTAAATCGGTTTAGCTGTTTGAGCGTGAAAGCGTAACAGACAGACAGTCTGTTAAAAAATCTCTTCATCTCATTCTCAAACAGCTGAACCGATTTAGATGAAATTTTTTATGGAGATAGTTTGAGTCCCAGGGAAGGACATAGGATAGTTTTTATCGCTATAGTCGACATTCACGCGGGCGTAGCCGCGGGCGAAAGCTCGTAGCTAATAAATAGTATTTAAGTATTATACTACAAAATTATAACACAAATGAAGGTATACAGATAAAATTCTTTACCTTCCGTGCTAGTCAACAGACTGTGTTACGATAAGGTAAGGATTCTCGCTTTAAAAAAAAAAAAAAAAAAAACTAAATAGGTTGCAATATTGGAGTAAACAAAAGATGCACGATAACGAGTCGTCGTCTGCCGGTATCAGATGACTGTGTGTGAGTTGTCCCAAGACATTTATTATTAATTACTCGGTCGTCACTGAGTCATGGACCTGTGGACACCAATTATTATACATCCGTACAATGACACTTCTCGAGAGTACTTACTCAAGAAAAACCTATTACAAATTACAAAAGTAGGTTATTTCTTCAGGCACACGACAACTCAATAGAGCCATTTTTTTTCAATAAATATAAAAAAGTTGCGAAATGCAACGGTTTCTTTGTAATTTATTACAATCTTGTTTCTAGGTATCATTTGATGTCCTTGGGTTAAATTTACCTAATTATTTTCACAAAATAACGAGAATACAGAGGGCATACTTATTACATACCTACTTCGAACAGACATGATAATTATAATGGTGACAGCACCTTACACAAATAAACACACACATACTAAAATAAATGTCGTAAACATTGGCGATTTAAAAAGATGGCCGCAAGTTTCTATTGCCTTTATTTTTTCTTCTGTTTACGAACAGGCATTAAACGTACTATAATAGAATCATGACTTTTCACAAGTGTAGAATTTTGCTTAGTAAGTGAATAAAAATTTTTGATTTTGATTTTTTGACATCTCAGAATACCTTCAAGGCGTATACTTTGTCAAGATTTTCTTCAAGTTTTACTTATAAGCTTGACCTAAGCCTAAGTGCTCTCTATACTTAAATTTCCTAAAGATTCCTATAGTTTTCAAAATAATTCCTTAGCTTGGACATCGTTCACGGTTACAGAATGCCTTCCAAGCAGAGTTTTCAGAATTTTTATAAGATTCTCATCTGTGAATGATATTTGGGATACACCCAAAAATGCATAATACAAAGTTAGTCTTAAATAATAATCATAATTAGCTAAAGTTATGCACATTTACAACTAAGTCTTTTGGGATTTGATAGTAGTTTTTCTAGGGTTTAATTACTGGCAACATTGATTTTACCGAAAATGCGTTTAAGCGTAAATTATTTGATATGTTACGATGCAAATGCTATTATTCAACTGACCAATTTCTTGATGACCAAATAATAAATTGTGAATGACATGTTAGCTTAATCGGTATTAATCATATGTCCCTTTTTGTGACATTTTAATTTATATTCGAACATTACAATAATTACAATAATTGCATTTTTGAAAGATAGAAAAATCTGAAGTCCAGACTCAGGAATAATTCACGCGATTAAGTCCCGAAATATAAGTAATATGTATAAAAATCGCGAAAGTTTAAAAACAATAAATGCAATTATTGTATTTGTAAAGTAATTGGCAAGAAATGCCTATAAAAAATACTTCATGTACATTAATTATTTAAAATTTAATTTAACATTTCAATTAATATTTTGACATTTTTATTTTATTTTGTACTGTATGCCTATTATTGTAATATTAATAAGACATCGGCCGTGTGGTACCGGCTTAAGAATAGTACCACCCCATCTCTTTCTCGTGGGTGTCGTCAAGGTGACTAAGGGATGTCACACCGGAGGACGGGCAGCAGCGTCCTCTGCGTACTTTAAAGCCTTACTGCGATCGCCAACCCGCTCGACAAGCGTGGCGATTATGGCAATTACCCCCAGGATCTACATACCAGTAGGTTCTACTGAGGAGACCCGTGCCCAGCAGTGGGCCATCATATGGGTTGATATGTATGTATGTATATGTAATAAGACATTTAATGTACCTACCCACATAGTTATGAGACGCTTGTGTTATCTACGATTCCTACACCAGAAATGGTAGTATATGTGATTCGTTATTAATCAGTTTAAAACCACAATGTACATACACATACACAGATAAATAAATCAAATTCTATTCTATTCTATGCATTTTCATTGGCAACATTGCAATGCATGTCAATTCTTAGGGGCGTCTAAACGGGTCATTTTTTATGGCAATTTATGGCGGCACTATTGGCAACTTATTGTTTGGCCAATAATGGCAATATGTCTACAATTGTATGGCGTACACAACCCGGCAACAATAAAATAGAGGGCGACTGAAACAACAAGAAAATTGGCCTAGCAACAATGCGGAATATAGATCGATCAGCGATCGTCCGGCAACCATCAAATCAATATTGGAGACTACTGCCATGATGCCGGCCATAGTATTGCCGCCAAAAATTGCTGTAAAAATTAATTTCGTTCCTTTACTTTCGTTCTGACATATCAAAATTTATTGCGCTGTTATCTTAACGTCTAAAGTAAATTTCAAATTACTAAATAAGTATTTTACAAGATTTTAATTTCTGCATAGACAAACAGTGTATATGTGTGAAAGTTTATTTAGGTACTCACTGTAATTTCTGAAAGTGGTCCAGGGTTCCATTTCGTGCGTTGCTCAAGGGTACGTAGTATGAGTATGAAACTTACCTACTGTACCTACTGTCCGTGTTTTTTTTTTATCTTGGCAATGAACTTAAAGTCAAATACAAATGAATAACAAATCACACATCTAAACTAATATTATAAAGCGGAAGAGTTTTTTTGTTTGTTTTTTTGTTTGTTTGTTTAAACGCGCTAATCTCAGGAACTACTGGTCCGATTTGAAAAAATCTTTTTTTAGATAGTCTATTTATAGAGGAAGGCTTTAGGCTATATAACATCACGCTACAACATTTTTCAACAATGAAAAATGTTGTAAAAACGGGGAAAATGTACGCATACGAAGTTGCGCGGGAGAGCTAGTTCATTATATAAAAAGATAATTTTGATTGCCTAGATGGCGCAGTATATTAGTCAAAACAGCGTGATTCATAATTTTTGTAAAGCCTGTCTTTGAAAAGCCTCCCATGACCTATACCCTACATCAGGAGTTGTCTTTAGGAGAAAATCTATAAACATAAGATGGAATTTTCATATAACTCAAAATGTAAATTAATTTATTGCAACAAGCAGACACACAGACATGGGTGTCAAAATGATAACACGTCATTTTTGTGAGAAGACGATACGTAGGTAATCAAGTTTTATTACACACTAGCTGTCCCGCGCAACATCGTCTGCGTAAATTTTCCCCGTTTTTGCAACATTTTTCATTGCTGCTCCGCTCCTATTGGTTGTAGCGTGATATTATATAGCCTAAAACCTTCCTCGGTAAAAGGCTTTTTCAATTCGGACCAGTAGTTCCGGAGATTATCGCGTTCAAACAAATAAACAAACAATCTCTTCAGCTTTATAATATTAGTATTCAAAAGTATTTTTAAAAACGCTACTTAATTCTATTTTTTTCAAGACGACTCCGCCCGTATAACCCTGTGTCGTGGGGGACTTTACAAACATACAAGTCACGAACACAAAGTACACCCAGACTAGGAGCAACAATTTGTGGATCACACAAAGTGGTGTCCCGTGTGGGAATCTATGGGAATCGAACCCACGATCTCTTGTGTAGCAGTTGAACACACTCCCACCGCGCCACAGAGGTAGTCCTAAATTGTAGGTAATTTTAAAGTTCAATCTATTTTTATTTACTTCTTCTATTAAGGATAGTTTATACTGGTAGCAGACACGTGTCTGACAATTGACAATGAGCAAAAATAATAATCTTATTTTATTTATTTTCTCATCACAAAGGTTCATGTACAAGCAAACTTAGTAGTAGAGTGATTATCACTAATTTACATGTCTATGATTCCCTGTGAGAGACTGAAGAAATTGACCACAACTTATAGCTACTTCGCACTAACAACTGCGTAATCACTAAAAAAAAAGAAAGAACAGAATGATAATAATAATAATAATAATAATAATAATATCTTGGGACAACTCACACAACGCCATCTGATCCCAAACTAAGCAGAGCTTGTACTATGGAAACCAGACAACTGATAAACATACTTATATATTTCTAAATATGTACATACATATTATAGATAAATAACACCCAGACACAGAATAAACCATCGTGCTCATCACACAAAGTTTTATCCTGGGTGGGGATCGAACCCACTCCCAAACTCCAGGGAACGTCCTGCAACGGTAGACTGTAATACATTAATAATACTGACGAATTAGTGTTTTGTCAATCTACCAAAATGTCCACCATAATTATTTTTTGCGTCGGTGGATTCGCTCGCTCTTGTGTTAGTCAAAACCTTTAATTCAGTCTTGTCTAGATGTAGTTATAAAACATATAGTCCAAAAAAAAGATACGACTGCGTCTGTGGCGCGGTGGGTGTGTGTCCGACTGCTATGGAAGAGGGGAAGGGTTCGATTCCCATATGGGACACCACTTTGTGTGATCCACAAATTGTTGTTCTGAGTCGGGGCGTACTTTGTGTCCCTGACTTGTATGTTTTGTTTGTAAAATCCCCCGCGACACGCGGTAGGTACAAGCCCTACTGCGGGAGTCGTATTTTTTATACAAAAAAAAACCTCACACTAACCTGCTGATTCAAATGAATAAATGTGAAAACGGTTCTTTAAACCTTTTGTTATAAGCGGTAACTCTCGAACTTACGCAAAGTAGGTATTCAGCATTAAATTTCACAACAAAGTAGTCGCGAACCTAGCTCTCATATATTCCATTCAATAGATAACCAATACGAATGGTTACGGTCTAAAAATCAAATACATTTGTCATTTCAACAAAGAAATAGTAAAAAATTTAGAAATAAAATTATTACCTACTGAAAAGACACGTAGCTGAGCCGAGATTTAACACTTTATTGTTATATACATCTGTTCCTATTTAAAATCTAGAAGATTGCATCAGATCGTAACAGGTACTTTTGTAGAAGGCATCAGACATAATCGGTCAGGCCGATTTCCTTTTGATTTTAATCAATGCATATTTCCAGCACTTTAATTAAGTTCGTGTAATCATGTGAATGACCGGCATAAAGCCCTTTGAACTGTTTTGACCGGGCTGTGCGTGTATCGTAGCGGATCATGCCTGCACAAACCAGTTTATGCAGGTAATAGCATACATGTGGACGGCAAGAGAGTATCTCACGCAGGCCCGTAAGCGCGGCTTGCGCAATCGTTGACATTTGAAGAAACAACATTTCAAAGATTTCTGTTACCTGAAACTGAAACCGTGTGATGATCGCTTAACAACGTGTTTCTAAAAACCCAACACATTAGTTCTTAAGCCCAAACTATACCATAAAACTAATGCGCTATGATACCCCAACTAGCAGGTCATTACCCTTTAACGATCCCATACAAACCGTTGCTCCTTTGGTTTTACGATTGCGGATAGGCAGATACTCTGTTTTTCACCCGTTGTGACGTCATAAAAGCTAAATCTCATTATTTACTTAAGGAAAATGGTAGATATAGCAGTTTAGATATATCTTTAGTATGGTTATTGTATACGTTACAGCTATACTATATTGTTATGTTAACTAATGTTTTTTTTAGAAATTTTTAAATGAGGGTAGATAGAATTATGTAGTTCGTTTTTCTTTGATGATTTAAAAATTCCAGGCATATTGTGAATATTATTAAAATATATATATTACGGGCTTAATCGCGCTTAGTCTTCCCGTGACCACGGCCGTTGCAATACGGTCGAAACGTCGGGCAATAAACAAGGTATTTTACCTTAAATTATTCACGCGATTAAGACTCGTAATATATATATTTTAATATTGTGAATATTGTTTACTAGCTGACCTGGGAAACTTTGTACGGTACTTTCTTTCTTTTGCAAAACATTTACACTTATTCATTAAGTAGCAGTAATTTGGCCAATATTTAATCACATTTTGATTTGAATGTCTCTGTGACGCAGTGGGAGTGTGTCCGACTGCTACGCAAGAGGTCGTGGGTTCGATCCCCACCCAGAATAAAACTTTGTGTGATGAGCACGATGGTTTATTCTGTGTCTGGGTGTTATGTATATATTTAGAAATATATATGTATGCTTATCAGTTATCTGGTTTCCATATTACAAGCTATGCTTAGTTTGGGATCAGATAGCGTTGTGTGATTGACTTTTCACAAGTGTAGTATTTATTACTATTATTGTAGACCGAGAGCTGGTGCACATTTTTGTGTAGACATTTGAGGCAAGCCGACAACTTGCCCAAATACAGAACCGTAGACATGCCTGGGGGATGCTGGGGTTACCTGCAAATATTTAATGACATTATCTAATCACTCCACCGAGATATTATGTATCAACGTACAATTAATACCTCAATGAATCACTGCAGTTTTTAATGTTTAGATTTTTAAGCAACTATTTTTGAGTTTTCTATATTTTTCGTTCCCTCCATCGATATGGCTGTGTCGCGACGACAAAAAGAGACAGACTTCAAAAAGACATGTTTACTGTGAAGTACTTTGGCCTTTAAATGCATTTATTAATCCCTTACGGATAATTGTGACAGTAGATTGCTTATTGAAAAAAAACCCGCCTGCAAAGAGACAGAAATATGATACCGTTTATATTTAATATCATGCAGTCCGAAGCACAACATTTAGTTCAACAGAATTCATTAATCCCTCCGACTGCATCATATTAAATATGGAAGGTACTACATACCTTTAATATTTAATATCTTCATATTTATAAGAACTATTTGTTTTGACAATCGCTCACGCAAAGTAGTCTAAAGTTCGTGTCCTTGAATGATGTCTGTGTGCGTTGCTTGAGCAAAAGACTAAAGACTTCCACACATTACCAGTTTGTCACACTATCGAGCCGCTTCTCGTCTTGGGTCTGCAAAGTCTACACGTTATAACGATCATTGCCTATCGGCAATGGTTGAAAACTTGCTCTAGGGCTACATACGAGCAGTGGACAGCTGACAGTCCGACTGCATGATATCAAATATGAAGGGTAGATACCCTTAATATTTAATATCGTGCGGTCGAAGGGATAAATGATTTCTGTTGAACTTAATATTGTGCCTCTGACTGCATGATATTAAATATAAACGGTATCTTATTTCTGTCTTTTTGCAGGCGAGTTTTTTTCGTTCTTAAATTTATTATTTTATTTAGTACTATTTAGTCGGACTCAACCGATTTTAATAATTAATACGTCATAATGTTCTAAAAAAACAGTATGGCGGATTTTAACCCCTTTAAATTGCGGAGAAAAAAAAATCGAGAACCCTCGAGTCCCGACACCCACATTAGAAGTATACATACATACATACGAGCCAAACACATAACATCACTTTCACAGTCGGGTAAAAAGGTTTTAACCGATATGTATCAATTTTTCAATGTTAAAATGCTAAAAAGCGATTGAGATAATAAAATATTGGAAACGACCGTAACTTAATATATGACCGCTAATAACAATGTCACAGAAACTAACATCACAAAATGCCAAGAGTGCCGAAGGTAACCTTCATAAATGCAGGCCTCGGATATTAGTCAGTCAGTTAATCGCAACAGACTACAAAATAACTTTATGTTAAAGGTTTTAGACTGTCGACCAATCCAACCCATAGTGTGTGCGCTCGTCGCTGGCTGTCTGCGTCATCAGGTATCGGCCGGAGAGTCTGCGACAATCAAACGCTAGCAACCGTTCAGCTAGTATGAAGACGCCACAGGTAATGTGTGGAAGCCTTTAGTATTTTGCTCACATAGACATCGTTCAAGGACACAAATCTAAGACCACTTTGGACCACTTCGCGTGAGCGATTGTCAATGTTTGCGTGCGTCTTTCTGTGAAGTTGACCTTCTGTGCTCTAAATATTTTGCGCTAATATATAGTAGCGAGCGTGAACATTTTCAAGGTCACGTCAATTCGAATGTCCCAAATTTGCCACTTAATAACACTTTTAGTTAATTTAGGTGAAACTTCAAGGGTTTATTCTGGGCTTTTGTAGGAACTCGACGTGGTTTGTTTTTACATACCTGTTTATTTTTATATTGTTTGTTTTTATATGTCGGATTCGTTCTAGATTCGTAAAAGTATGTTTTTCAATAATGTCACAGGTTTTTATATAGTGGGTACCTATGTATTCTAAGTTATTAAATCATTGATAACATAATTATAGTTTTTGAATATACGCCGTGTATTTGTAGTCGTTTATAAGCCAAACATTTTGGACTCCATATCAATATCATCACGACTGCCTCTGTCACCACAGAGGCAGTCGTGATGATGTTGATATAGAGTCCAAAATGTTGTCACCTCACCAGGTGGGAGTGTGTCCGACTGCAACGCAAAAGGTCGTGGGTTCGATTCCCATACGGACACCACTTTGTGTGATCCACAAATTGTTGTTCCGAGTCTGGGTGTGCTTTCTGTCTGTGACTTGTATGTTTGTAAAGTCCCCCGTGACGCAGGGCCGTCTTTAAAAAAACCTTATTATATTAAAAATATAAGTTTAAGCAAATATTCACATTTTTTTAAATAATATACCTATTCTATTACGTTTTGGCTTTAGAATAAATATAAACAAACATTCTATGATAGCTCAACAATTGAATGTATGTTACTGACTGTTTTAGCCGCTAAATCCTATAAATAAAACTTAGTACAAATAAAAATCCTTGAGATTTTATTTTACGATATATTTAAACAATGGCATCAGAAGTTTTTCCTTCCCTGAACTTCTTAGAAAACTATTTTTAGGATATAGAATAAAAATCACAACAAATACTTTCTTTCTTTCGTCAGAACACAAACGGCTACTAACATGATCACTCCACCTATTTGTAACAATGAATAATAAGTAACAATACTTAAACAGCAAAGAAACAAGAAAATAGTACCTAAAATAACAAATATAAACATGATAGGTAGTAAAGTAGTCGTCGTATAATATAGTACTGTAGTCCAACTGACTAAAACATATGAGACACCCATTAGGTAGTCGTTCTACGAAATAAATGTACTTTATAACTAGTTGGTGTACTTCGTTCAAAAACTGTTTTGAATATCGGTGTTTTTACTACCGAAAAAGGAGGAGGTTCTCAATTCGACGTAGAGACCGCGCGTCATAACCTCACAAAATTGACCACTCTTTATAAAGAGACTACGCTACTTTGTGGACAATACCTAATATTTACTTTTTAAATGAAAGGGATGGCGCAGTACTGGTCTTATTTTTTTTTTTGTTCGATAGAGGTTTATTCGAAAGTGGTCCAATATAAGTTTCATAAAGATCTGATGATGAGTTTCGGAAATAGACAACGAAACTCTTAAATGCCAGTGAATCTACCCTCATTGAAGTCGATTAGTTGTTTTTGGTAAAAAAAGTTTTTAGGATTTTATAGTCTGACTGTAATACTAAAGTAATGCATTAAATACTAAAAATACTTTGAGTAATACAATAATTAATTATTTTGAAGGTTTACCTAAGTAGGTACAATTTCAGAATGTTACAAGTATCAACTTCCATTTGCAAGAATATACATATAAGTAATTAAATAATTAATTTCATGATTAATTATAAGTATTACTCATTTCAGCATTGGCTTAAATTTCAGTGATTTTTAAAGTGCTATTATTATGTTATTCTGTATTAAATTACATTGCTAAAAAAGTAATAAAAACTGGGCAAGAGCATGTCGGACCATGCTCAGTGTAGGGTTCCGGAGCCGTTGTCGTAAGAAAAAATCAGATTTGATTAATTGTACCAGCAGAAGGGCGTTTGTTCAAACGCAGTTTTTAAAGATGTGTTAAAATTTTTAAAAGTTTAATATGTTTTAAAAGATCTGTTGAATGATGTGCCCCTTGATGTTTGCTGAAAATATTTTTTTCAGCTTCTGTTACATGTATGGGGTGCCCCCCTCCCAAATATTTATTTTTATTATTTAGTAATCAAACTAAGTAGCAGCTACTACAAAATAATAAACCTTTTCACCAAATTTCATCAATATTCATTGAGTAGTCTTTGAGTAAAATGCCTGTGGTATATGGACGGACTGACAGACAGACAGACGGACGACTATTCGACACAACTTTTTTTTTCACTCCTCTTTATTTTGACATAATACAGCCGCCATGTTTGTTTTTTTCAAACGCCGCTTCTCTAAGAACACTTGGGCGGTCACGACGAATCTAACGACGTCTTAGTTGTATAAATCCGTCTAGTGGTTTGTGAAATATGAGGTAATAAACAATATTACATACAAGATACGCGCGAAAAAAATAACCCTTCCTTACAATCCGGTAAAAAGCTGTTATTTTGAAATTACAAACAGTCACTTCAATTTTATTTATTAGTATGATGTTGTAACGGAATTACATAATTTACTAACGACAACTTTCATAAAATAATTAAATAGGAAATTTTAAATAATTTCCCCAAATGATAGCCCTGGTTTTACAAGTCTTATTAACAAGAATACCTACCTAATTAAATAAACCATAGAGGGAGATACAAGTTTAGCAATTCCCTTCATTTCAAACGTGGTTACGTATGATTACTTAGGAAGGTATGTAATAGCCGCAAAAACATGATTGAAATATTATAATTGTAACTTTCCAAAGAGGGTTATAATTCATTTATAAATTACAGTATTTTGTAGTAACATCTTGTAATTTAAACTGCACAGCTTATGGAATAGATAATGTACAAGATGTAGATATATTAATCTCTGTCCGACCCGAAAGAGGTGTTTACCTACACACCTCGTTCGGGTCGGACAATGTTAACAATGCTAAAAAAAGTAGAAAAATAATTATATCAGTTAAAATATTTTTTTTATTAAATATTAAAATTCACGATTTTTTTTGCAATTTTGTCGAAATGTGTAAATTTTCGATATTTTTTTTCAACATTGTTTGCGTAAAGCCTCTTTAAAATCAAAACATTCTTTTCCGCCTCACATGTTTTCCCATACGACTTCTACCAAGAAAAAAAAATAGTTATTTTATTTCGTCATTAAATTTAAAAAAAAAGACTTAAATCGAATGGGAACATGATACCTAACAACACATTAACGGATCGGACAGGGATTAAATATACATACCGAATACCTTTTTTACCTAGATAGGTTTATAAAAAAAAAAAAACATTTTTAACATTAGGTATATTATTCGTAAAGATTTGATTTTTTGTGTGCTAGTTTGTTTGTTACGATTAAACCCCAACACTGGATCGATTTAAAAAATCAAAAAAATTCTTTCACCATTAGAAAGCTACATTATCGGGGAGTAACATAGGCTATATTTTATTGTCAAAAAAATGAGTTCCTTACGGAAATTGGAATAATGTGACTCAAGGTATAAAAAACTACGATATGACACCCGTACAAGGCTGGGGCAGGCAGTTAGTAACTAAATATTTTGGAACATATCATACAAGGTCATCGGATCCGAAACGAGGCAGAACCTGTACCATGGTAACTAGACAACTGATAAACATACTATTACTATATTACTAAATAAAAACATTTTTTTTTTATTCTTTATTTGATAAGGAGTTTTTGTCCACATGGCAAGTCAACTCCATCGTACCTAATCCTAAAAAAAACATAAGGTACTACGGAATTGACTTGCCATGTGGACAAATCAACTCCATCGTATTTTTAGGATAATTATAAATAAAAACATACTTAAAAAAATATACTCAGACACAGAGTAAACAATCGTGTAACGCACAAATATAAATCCTGGGTGGAAATCGAACTCTCAACCTCTAGCTTTGCAACTAGAGTTACTGACCACTAGAACACCAGGCCAGTTGAGTAAGTACTTACACAAGTATACTCAAAGAATTATATTCTTTTGAGCAATCATTTGAAAGTTACGTGCAATCTAATAGGTAACCAATGAACGGTAGAAAATAAATCGTAAACATATGTGATTTATTTAAATAATCAATGAACTGAAAAATAATCATAACTGTTAGACTTCGGTGTATAATAATCACACTAATAATATAAAGGCGAAAGTTTGTGAGTATGTGAGTGTGTATGTTTGTTACTTCTTCACGACTAAATGGCTAGAGCGATTTTAATAAAATTTGGTATGGAGTTAGCTGACACCCTGGATTAACACATAGGCTAATAAACCGCGGGTAACACCGCGGGGCACAGCTAGTAGTGTTATATATGCGTATACTCATAATTATTGGCGGAATCATCACAATTGTAGTAATATATTGTGTATGTATTTGTATTGTATATCGCATATTGTTTTCACCTTTGTTGTATGTAGACGTGTCCTTTGAGTTTGACCCACTGAGGCTAATTAATATTTTATCTCATGGTCCAATTTCTTCTTAATTACCTAATTCAGTTTAATTCGCATCAGTCCCCCAACATGGTGTATAAAATATTAGTGGCAGCACCTTACCCCCATATCAAGTTTATAAACATATAATTATAAAAAAATTGGCGATTTGAAAAGAGTGGCTGCGAGTTTTTATTGTCTTGTTCTTTTCTCCTGCTTAACCTATTGTTTGCGAACTTGCCATTATGAAATGGCAAGTTCGCAAACAAGAAGAGAAGCGTAAAGAGAAGAGGTAAAGAATGATACATCGGGATTCTACGTGTACATGTGTACATTTAGAATCCCGACGTATCACAAGTGTTGTTTTGCATCCTAAGTGAATAATATATATAATCTATATAGACGATTGTAAGACAGTAGGCAGAGTGATTGTCTGGTGATCTGTGATGGCAACTTCAGACACCAGTCCTCACATTATTATAGTGTTACTAGGTGTCCCGGTGAACTTCGTACCGCCCCATCATGTTTTTTTCGTAATTTTCCCATTTATTTTAACTTTTTGTAAGACCCTATACAGAGTGTTATAAAAAAAGAAAGAATGAAGCCGGTAAAGTTGGTGTCAGGTTATCACATAGTCGTGACAAAAAAATAAGGATTAATTTTTATATAAATAGTTAGTAAACTTTGTAGGTACATAATTTGTGAAGAGAATAAATATTCGATAAATATTGCACTCTCCGTGGCACAAATCCGATTGAACTTTTGATAGATTATTTATTTTTTAAATAAATAAGTTTTTAATTAATAACATACGATCAAATGTATCAATAAAAAAACGAGAATATTTTAAAGTGCTCAGATTATAATCAAAGTACAGTCGGCCAACAATTATATTTGAAAGGTCTATTAGGTTTGACCAAACTTCCTGTAACAAAAATAGCGTTAAGATTTAGCCTAGTAACTATCAGAATTTAATGGCGAAAGAATCATATCAAGCGTAGTGTAATAAACCATATTAACGGCCGACTATATAAGCATTCAGTATCATGTGTACCTATGTATCAACCCTCGAATTTAATCACACTTTTCTTTAACACGTCGTATAAAATTAAAGTCATAATCCTTACGTTACAATTAAATCATTTAAACGATGCAGTGTCGCCGTAACCTTACTCCCAATTAGCGTAAAACAAGTCGTACGACTAACAATAGGTAAAGAGATTGTCAAGATTTCCAACTTGCACGGTACAACACAACCGAAGCATTCAACAACGAGTGTTTGCCACTAACAGCCGAGTTATGGAACGCGAGTGAACCAGTGAAAACGTGTACAGTGAAAATGTCTGGCCAAAGCTGGTCTCCGGCTAACATAGCAGCTATCTGCCCTGAACAGCAAGCCCCATTAACGCAATGTTCATCAACAGGTTACATGTTCCTTGCTTTAATCACTCAGTTATTTGGAGATGCAAGAATGAGTGTAAAACCAGAGAATGAGTATGACGATTGGAAATATCCTGGTGATGGAAGTTTATACTCAAAAATCGAAAGCAGTTATGATTATCCTGAAAGTCCTGTAGAACCAATACCGTATAAAACAAGTGAAATTCGATCAGGAGTGTCTTCGGGACCTGTCCTACATGATGATTTCTTGCCAAGTTATATGACAAAAGTAAGAAGCCACGGTCCTGGAATTAGTGAAGGCTTTTCTGAATCGTCATCCTATTTCCCAAAACTTAATTTTGAAAAGGATTTTCTTAAATCGGACCCTTTTAAGAAAGATTTTGATAATCCGTTTTCGAAATACAGTTCTCCAAATTTTGATTTTAATTTTATTAAGAGAAGTTTTTTGGATACGGAGGGGGCTGATTCTCAAAAAATGGAAGTTAAAGAAGAGAAGAAAGAAGATGGGAACAAAAGAAAAAAGAGAGGTTTAGAAACATATGACTTCATTATTGTTGGTGCTGGATCGGCAGGCTGTGTTATAGCTAATAGGCTATCTGAAGTCAAAAAATGGAAGGTGAGTTAGATATCAATTATGTTTTTTTTAAATCAAAACTGCCTATAAATCTAAATAATAGGCATTTGCGGTGCTCAATGTTATCGAAGATTTTTCTAAGGTAATTTAAATAACATAAAAAAAATAGTACCGAGATAAAAACGAGTAATTTAATGATGTGTTGAGTTATTCTACCTTATATAGTTTAAATAACAATGCTTAAAATTAGTGTTTATTGTAAATGTAGCAAAAAGTGAAGTTCAGTTAATCGTATTTCAATATGGAGATGAGATTTTTAATTACAGCCAATAACTTAGGACCAAATAAGAGGTCTTTTTTTCTAACAATATTATCAGTACACATTAGGTTCCTACACAAAATTTCAGGCCTATTATTCAAATTGCCGTGAAAAATTTAAAAAAGGCTTCTTATACAACCACCACTTATCATACCATTAAAAAAAATATATATCACGAAAATAGGTGCCAAAAAACTCATGGCTTCAAAAACTATAGATACATATAAGGTTCAAAAGGCGCATGTATTTATAATTGAGTGTAATGTCGGCACTAACCCTGAGTTCGCTTGCTGTCATAGTTTATGAAACATAGATAGGTGGAAATTCTAGAAATTAAGATTGCTCATAAGCATTGGACGACTTGTTCGTCTAGTGGTTAGTGACCTTGACTGCTAACCAGAGGTTGTGTGTTCGATCTCCATTTAAAACAAATATTTGTATGATGAGCACAATTATTTATTCTATGCGCGTAATTTATTTGTAATTTATTATGTATCTATTTAGAAATATATATCTAAGTATGAGTTGTCTGGTTGCCGTAGTTGCTCTGCTTAGTTTGGGATCAGATGACCGTTTAACGGCCGGTCTCAATATTCTACCTATCGATGAATTTAGCTACCTACTAGAGGTAGAATTTTGACATATTTTGTATGGAGCTTATGTCAAATATATACCTCTAGTAGCCAAATCCATCGATAGTTAGATTATTGAGACCAGACGTAAGAGTTGCCCGAGCTATTGTAGGCCATCTGTAAAAAAAGTTTATAGTGTGGCTAAAAATGCCGATACAATGATCTTGAACTTCATGAGCTACGTTTTTTCTTAAACTCTTTTTTTATTGTTACATCGTAATGTAAATGATTATTGAAAGTGTGCTTTGAATCATTTCATCATCAGCTCGATCAATGTCATTTTATTGCAAATTTAATTAGATTAATTTGCATTGTGCTGTTTTTCTATAATAAGTCATGTCTAATTAATTGTAATTCATTTGACATGATTTGCTTTTTTAATTTTACTGTGCTGTGTTTTTTTTTAACGATTGTTTATAAAGGGTAGATAGGTAAGGTCAGATACTATCTTTTCTTTAATAGTAGGTAATAGTAGTTATATCGTTTTGTCCTAACCTAATAATCTGTTGCAACAGAAGCCCTATTTAAATTCATGGCTAATATAATATAGTATAAGTATGCTTATCATAGTAATTTTTACAGGCATTTCTTGCCAATAACTCCCAACTTGCTTGCATGAAAGGATAGAGAAATTTGTCTTGACTAGTCAGACTACACACAGACTAGTCTAGAGGTAGGTCTGAGGTCTAACATAGTCCAGATAGGTGGTCCGATTCCGGCCCCGGTTTGGCATACGGAAGTCTCGGGTTCGATTCCTGAGTCTGGACTTAAAAAATTTCTATCTTTCAAAAATGCAATTATTGTATTAATAAAGACTTCTTATCTCCTGTACATAATAAGTGATTAGGTTACAATGGGACTACTATACGCTGCGTCTTTTAAAAGTCCTTGTAGTAAATGGAATAATTTAAGATAGTTATGTCTGTGACTTATACATTACAAGTCCATGCGAGGATTGAAGTCTAAGTTTTGACTATAACGATAGAACCAATAATTGTAAATCTGATTTGTTGAATCTTGAGTGACATAAATTGTTGTTATGTGTCTTGGTGTATTCTGTATCCGTTACTTATTTTTTTTTAAGTAACTGTGGGTCCCACATTACTACAAATTATGTTAACTCCTCCTTTTAAGCTCAATGGCTTGTGTTAGAAGTGGGTTCACGTCGATAGTTTTAATTCAAATTCTATAGATTCAAATCACGATTTCAAGTTCGATGCCTTAGCCCTTAGGCTACCGCCAGTTCTTTACGTTTATAATGCACCCAGAAAAACTAAAGGCCCCTTTAAAAAAATCTCTCAAGTCTTTATATTCTATAACCGCTTTCTACTCCCAATATTGTACAATGATGTAAATGACAAAATTCTTACAACCGGCCTTACTAGTATTACTCCTTTCATTAATTTCCAATTCAATGCTCGAACCATGGCCACAGCGAGTATGTCACAAACGTGAACAATTAAAAACTGCATACACGCCATTGTGCTGCGTTGAGTAATCATTGCGACAGAGTTGCAGCCGTGCAGCCGAGATCGTTGCATTGATTATACGGTAATAAGATCGGTTAGTTGGTAATGAATTTGTTTAAAACGTGTTATTATTTTGATATGTTTGTTATTAATCTCTCCATAAACGAAATCGTGGACAGCAGCTAAATATGTTCTTATATATCTCCAATCTCATTATTTCTTGTCAAATTTCAGTAAATATTCCATGTAGGTGTAACATGAATAAGGAATCTCCCCTGATGCAAAATTCGATTGTAATAATAATAATAATATCTTGGGACAACTCACACAACGTCATCTGATCCCAAACTAAGCATAGTTTGTTCTATAGAAACCAGGCAACTGATAAACATACTTATATATTTCTAAATACATACATATTATAGATAAATAACACCCAGACACAGAATAAACCATCGTGCTCATAACACAAAGTTTTATCCAGGGTGGGGATCGAACTTCTAAAAGGAGGAGGTTCTTAATTCAGATGTTTGTATTTTTTTAATGCATAAGTCTTAACTCCATCATATACAGACGGATTATCAAAATTCTTTCTTTTATTTAACACAGGTTTATCCTTATTATAAATTTCACAAAGATCTGATGATGAGTTTTGGAGACAGACAATGAAACTTCTCAATAAATGCCAGCAAATCAACTGTGTCTGAAGTCGGTTACACGTTTTTTTATTTTTTTATTTTATCACTTGTATACATATATATCAATCCATATAATGTTCCCCTGCTGGGCACGGGTCTCCCCAGTAGAACCTACATATTGTGGATCCTGGGGATAATTGCCATAATCGCCACGTTTGGCGAGCGAGTTGACGCAGTTAGGCTTTAAGATAGGACTAGGAGGTTACAGAGGACGCTGCTGCCTTGCCTTTGGTGTGACATCTCTTAGTCGCCCTCACGACACCCACAGGAAGATGAATGATCACTGAAATGTAAAGACAATAATGTAAAACACATCTTATTAGTCTGTAAGCCTTCTTCAAAACGAAATCATTTTATGAGATAGAGTGTTACTGTTCTTAAGTATACTACACGGCATATTTTATCAACAAATGATTAAAATATAAATTTGTTTATTATTTCTATAAATTTAAGTTAAGTAATAATAATAATAATAATAATATTTTGGGACAACTCACACAACGCTATCTGATCCGAAACTAAGCAGAGCTTGTACTGTGGAAACCAGACAACTGATAAACATAGTTATATATTTCTAAATACATACATGTTATAGATAAATAACACCCAGACACAGAATAAACCATCGTGCTCATCTCACAAAGTTTTATCCTGGGTGGGGATCGAACCCACGACCTCTTGCGTAGCAGTCGGTTACACTCCCACCCCGCCACAGAGGCAGTCAAGTTAAGTATCAGTATCAGAGAGAAATCACTGAGAAACATTGATAAATTGACATACCGTGTCAGTACCTTCACTTTTAAAGCAGTGAAACGAATAATGGAACAATTCTGTGTCATAAAGTCCACATAGACATTATAGTACAGTTCAACAGAAATCAACCAGTAGTTTTCATAGTTACAGTTTTATGAGGTCAATACCACCTGTTACAAATAAATAGGTAGATATCTTGGAACAAGTCACACATGGCTATCTGATCCCAAATTAGGCAGAGCCTGTACCATGACAACCAAATCTATACTATCTATACTAATATTATAAAGCGGAAGAGTTTGTTTGTTTGATTGTTTGTTTGTTTGTTTAAACGCGCTAATCTCAGGATCTACTGGTCCGATTTGAAAAATATTTTTTTTGTTGGATAGCCCATTTATCGAGGAAGGCTATAGGCTATATAACATCGCGCTACGACTAATAGGAGCGGAGAAGCGACGAGAAATGTTTAAAAAACGGGGAGAAATTACGCATACGAAGTTGCGCGGGACAGCTAGTAATATTATAAAGCTGAAGAGTTTGTTTGTTTGTTTGAACGCGGTAATCTCAGGCACTACTGATCCGAATTGAAAAATTATTTTACTGTTGGATAGCCCATTTATCGAGGAAGGCTATAATATAATATATATATAGCTATATAACATCACGCTACGATCAATAGGAGCAAAGCAGCAATGAGAAATGTTGCAAAAACGGCGAAAATTTACGCAGACGAAGTTGCGCGGGACAGCTAGTAACTAATAAACATACTTATCTATTTCTAACTACATATATATAGTATAATACCTACTTAAATTACATCCAGACAGAATAAATATTCGTTCGTTGGAATTGAATTGAGTTCGTGGCCATGACGTGTGCATTTGGATCGAGGGCCCATTTTTAAATCCTTGCAAAACGAAATAAGATTTACAGAAAAATAGTAAAAACTTATAGCAAAGGGCCATGAATTTCTTAACGTGAGTTAAAACTGTTATGATTAAATAACTTGGGCCCTTAAATCCAGACGCGTGCATAATCTGGGTTAATCATTTTTCTATTAAAATTTAGTTAAGCACTTCTCAAATATTTTAAGAAATGCCCAAATCTGTAGAATATGACATTACAGATTTATGGCGGTTTATAAGTCCCTCAATTCACATGGTCATGAGTGCTAAACCAACCACCGTATCTGGTCACTGACTACTAGATCAACAGACCTGTCAAAATACTGAGTTTGCTTGTTTTGTGTCTACTGATAGGGGAAGAATATAAAGAGTGATAAAACTTGCTAGTTTCAAAGTCAGCTCAGTATCGATTAAAAATCAATATAACTAAACATCATATGATAATCGAATAAATATCTTACCGACAAACAGTCAAAATAGTAACAGTTTTTATAATAACAACAATAATATCTTGGGACAACTCATACAACGCCATCTGATCCCAAACCAGGCAGAGCCTGTACTATGCTAAACAGACCACTGATAACCAAACACAATCGAAATCTTTGGAGACTACACAACACGACTGCAATAAGTAATCGGTAATCATTTTGTTCGTAACCTTGAATCGAGATAATCGAATAACCAACCGAGTTATAACCGATCTTACCGCAAATATCTTCAATTCACTTGCAGTGGTCAAGGTCACGGAGAGTAATCGGTCATGCGGTCATTCAACCGTGGTTTATTCAACGATGCAATAGAGTTGAGGACTTCTTTATGGTGAATATTTCTCGCGGCTTTGTTCGTGTTGGTATTTTACATTTTCCTGAATAGATATACAACGTTATTGCATAGTGCAAACCACAAAGTAGTTTGCTCAGAATCAGTAACATAATCGAATGGAGTAGTTTTTGGACCATGTTATATTTTTACCCGACTGTAAAGAAGGGTTATGTTTTTCGCGCGTATCTTGTATGTATGTATGTAATATTCTTTATTACCTGATATCTCACAATCTACTGAACGGATTTATACAATTCACACGTCGTTAGATTCGTCTTATTTGCCCAAGTGTCCTTATATACTCGTAGGTGACGTTTTAAAAAAACAAACATGGCGGCTATGAAATGTCAAAATAAAGAGGTGTGAAAAAAAAAGTTGTTTCGAATACTACAATATGGGTATCAAATTAAAGAGCTCATCTTAAGCATTTCAAAAAGGTATAACATGATTATGACTGTTTTACTAAAAAAGTTAGTTAGCAAACATTGTTTTTTCAAATTTCAAAAAGTAAGTTGCTACGTCGGTTACATCCTACAACTACTAAAAAGTATTGAATAAAAAAATAAATTAAGAAAATAAAAAAACCCGCCTGTACAAAAAAGATGGAAACAAGATCCCCTACATAATTATACAATTTCATGCAGTCGGAGGCATTAATGAATCTCAATGCACTTAGTAAAAGTGCCTCCGACTGCATGAAATTGTATAATTATGTAGGGGATCTTGTTTCCATCTTTTTTGTGCAGGCGGGTTTTTTTATTTTCATAATTTATTTTTTTATTTAATTAATTAATTATTCAATCATAAATAAATGTATTTATCATTCTGAAAGGCTAAATCCTGTTCACAATGTAATGTGCAATATAATCATTACTTATTTTTAAATAATAACCATGGAATACGTAATTATTACGAGATGCAAGAGCACGATAGTGCGATGAACACAAGACCACTTAAATGGCTTATAATTCTGCAAGTTTTCCATATTTTAATTTCCTTTTTTTATATGATTCTTGAAGTAAATATTTTGTTGGAGTGTCGAGCTTTGCACTATACCAAAAATAACCTTGTTTATCTATTCCAGACTTTAAAATGTATCTGCGTTCCCATGATGCATGAGTGCTTCTAGAACTCGTATCTAGTATCTAGTAAGGTCACCCGGGGCGAAAGCAACTAACAAAAATTAAAATTTAAGTTTGGCTCCTTACACCATTAGCTACTTAATTAGGAGGCTTATTTAGATAAACTTATTTAATTCTGTATCTTTCAATTAACAGTTTCGACCGTTTACATATTACAAATAAGCTTACATATTTGAATAATTCATATTTTTGTTGAATAAGAGCACTGTTAGTTACATTCGCCCCACTTTGGGGTAAATGCAACTATCAGTTATAAAACCTTGTTGTAATTAATAAGTAGATATAAGGAATAAGTGCATATGTAGTTTCATACACCAGCTATCCGAAAATAGTATCTATCTGCTGTGAAAACGCTTCAGTTTCCAAAAAACACACTTTTAATTTTTTTTGGGGCGAATGCAACTGTGCTCCATACTAGCTAGTGTCGTAATAGTTTACATATCGATAAATCAAAGTGAAACAAATTTTCGATAAAAAACACCAAAAATGTTTAGTCGATATTTAGGTGCAGAAGAAAAAGAGATTCATGTCTTATGTTAAATGTTTATTAAAAAAATATGTTTATTGAAAAAGTCTTTTAATCTTACAAACAAATACAAAAGTCTAAGGACGGTACAAAATCTTAAGTGTCTTAAATGTTTTACTTAACAACTAGTTTATTTGGCATGTAATAATGGCACATTAGTAAATAAAACTGAGTTATATTAAAATAAACTAATCAACTCGTTTCGTCGAGGTTGTATATTCTTTCAGGTTTATCAGTGAGATCAAGGTCATTCAAAGTTTGTTCTAATAAATCGAAATATGCATAGACTGTGTACGGATTGCATGCCCGTTTACGGGCAATTTCTACTGATTGCGGTTTTTTTAGTGATAAACCGTTTCTATTGCGAAAACCACGAAGCCATTCATCGCCTGGTATATCTTCTTTAAATGGTGTACTTATACCATTTCTTTTAACATATTCTGACACCAACGCCTTAACTTCTTTAGTTGTTAAAGGAAATCCGTTTTTTTTCCATTATTTTTAAATAGGAAGATATTTCTTGCTCAAATGATCTAGAAAATACAGTATCTTTTCCAGGGTTCGTCTGTTTCTGTCCGCGCGTAGCGTATACATGAGATATAATTGTTGACCGAGGAATATTAAATCGTTCCGCAGCAGCATAACTGGATAACTCTTTTTGCTTCACGAGTTGTATAGCTTCAAGAAGCGTTTCCCGGGTATAAGCTTCCTCTTTTTTTCTTTTATAGTTTCGAACCATCTGAAATAACACATAAAATTATGAAACTAAGAAATAAATAAAATAAAAACCCAAATATCTAAAAGATAAAACCACCAAGGGTTCCATACGTATCATCACAAACATAAAGTTGCTAAATCAACGCATCTAAAAGATACGACTCTTTGTACAAGTTTTATGTCGACATGTGCAAGGGAATCAAAACCTATGAGGTACTTCTCATTGACCTAGATAGAATCATGAAATTTGATAAGAAGCAATGTTATGTGACACAAGTAAAGTAAAATCTCATTACATAAACAACTTTAAAAGTTTTTAATAATTTACTGTTAGACTCAAATAAAAATAAACAGCAACAAATTTTCGGTTTTTGGAAATTTTCCCTTACTTGTGTCACATGACATTCCTTCTTGCCAAAATTCATAATTATAGGTCAATGGGAAGTACCCTACAGGTTTTGATTCCCTTACAAATGTCGACATAAAACATGTAAAAAGAGTCGTATCTTTGAATTGCGTTAATTTAGAAATTTGATTTTTTTATTGCACTGAGAGATAGCAGACCTAAGTAAATATGTGATGTAAATTAACATCACATATTTACTTAGATCTGCTAACTCTCAGTGCAATAAAAAAATCAAATATCAGCTTGATATGTCCACGCATTTCTGAGAAAAAAAATCTTAACAGACTGACAGACGGACAACAGAGTGATCTTATAAAGGTTCCGTTTTTATGTTTTGACTTAATTTTTAGGTAAGTACCTAAAAATGCAAAATTTTAAAACTAATTTGCAGATAACTAAGCAATTAAGTATTTACATAAGTGAATTTCACTTATCGAAATATCGACACGGAACATCACTAGTGATTTTCACTTTCCATACAAAAGCATAAAAAGCAAAATAGTTGCAATTACCCATTTACACAAAAATTTGGGGTTAATGTAACTATTTTAATAAAATAATAATTATAAGATCTAGCGTTTAACCAAATATACCAAAAGCACTTACCTTTATTATTTTCACTGAAACTAATTTGCAATTTTGATGTAAACAAGAAGAAATATATTTTTCGTCACAAAACTAAACACACGACGCCGCAAGCCGTTGCTCCAAAATGGCGGTTGTCAAAAAATGCTCTGTCGGTACGACAGTGTAAGACCTAGTAGCGCTATCTACATTTTATGCGAAAAAGCAATTCTTACTCGACCTTCCAACAGATGCCGTTTTTTAATATGTTCGTTAGATTGAGAGAAAAATCAATTAGTTGCATTAGCCTCATAGTTGCTTTCGCCCCGGGTGACCTTATCAACATCATTTTATACCCTTTTCGTATTTTTTTCGTCCATTTATTTATCAATTAAATGTTAATAATTTAAAAAAAAAAAATTGAAAATCGTGTCGTTATCGTGTTACAAGTGTCGTTCTCACAAAAAAACATTTTTTTGTGTGATGCCTGAATATCATTTGTCACACCTCATTACCCCTACTAAATCGATTGTTACGTTCTAGATAATTATTCATAATGCGTTCGACTTATACCTACTATTATAACGTTATAATATTTACTATTATTTATTTTATGAAACAACGTTTTAACGAATATAATGTTTTGTCTTTGTCTTCTATCGGGATATCTGCGAGGTTAAGCAATGTTACTGTCGGTTCATGGATTGGTGACCGTTTTTGAACATTATCACATTTCTCCGTGCCTCAGAGAGCACGTGAAGCCGTCGGTCCTGCGCCTAATCTCCAGTCGTGTTGGATTTCCATGCCAACGGACTATAAGAGTGAGGGAATAGAGAGTGCGTTGTGTCTGCGCATACACTTGTGCACTATAATATCTCCTGCGTAGTTGGCTAGTCTCTGATGAGACTAGCCGCTGTAACCGACATCGGTTAGGAGACCACTATCATCATTATTTTGAAAATAGAACAGAAGAATACATAACATTCGATAGTAAAAATATTACTAGTGTTATTATATTACTAAATATTATAACATATTGGTAATTTATTTCATTTAATTAGACATAGCATAATTTTACTTGTCCTAATGAGCATTGCGTACAATATTGATTGATTGAATAAATTGCCATATGTATTTGTAACTACTGTTTGCGTAATGATTAAAAAAAACCGGGCAAGTGCATGTCGGGCCACGCACAATGTAGGGTTCGGTAGTCACGCCCCTCCCCCCTCCATCCGAATAATGCGGCTTATGAAGTGGGTTTTCTGTTGATTTTGTTTCATACTTTCAACATTATACATATTTAATAATAATTTTTAATGGAGTTTGTACGAAATTTTGTTACTTCACATTTTTTTATAAGTTTTGTCAACAGCTGACAAAACTTATAAAAAAAACTTTAAAAAATATGTAGTACCTATCTTAGCTGTGATAGTTTTTCTTTTACTTTCACTATATATACATCTACCGTAATTTTTTTCACATTTTCAACTTCAACCATTTAGCTGGCAGGAGAGGTACACTTGACTAACAAAAAAATTGCACTTTATATGTTAATATTTCACATACGGATTCCTAAATATAAAAATGAACATCGAAACCCCAAAAAAACGTTTATAAAATATCTATCTAACGATATCCCACACGATGGGGTAGGTTAGAAAAAAAATAACACATCCCCACTTTACATATACGTGCAAAATTACAGCCTTCTAGCATTAACAGTCTCTAAACAAAGCTGCATACGGCCGGACGGACGGACATGGCGAAACTATAAGGATTCCGTTTTACCAATTTGTCGACGGAACCCTAAAAACGTATGATTTATAGCTTAATTTTACACATATTTATTTATGCAAAATATTTATTGATGCATAACATGGATTATGAATATAATATTTCACTTATTAATTATTATACAGCTAATTGATGACAGTAGTTGGCGTAAGTAGTAATTTAGTGTTAACGAATCAAAAAATGTAATGTTAAAATGGATTTACCTCGGGATTCTGGAATTTTTAATTATTGAGTTAACGTATTACATATAACGTTATATTTCTAAACTCTCATTTAATGGTAGAAGGTCTACGCCATAGACCGTCTTAGTTGGTATCATCAACTGGTCAGTTATTCTTACGTGAAATTATGATGTTAATACATCATTGTGTTCCACTTGAAGGGCACTGTAGCAAGTGAAATTACTTGGCAAATCAGATTTACGAACTGGCTGTCTAAAATAAAGAGCGCAGTACGGCGACATTCAAATCTTTGCCCAACAAGAATTTGAGAGGGGCTGATATCATTATGAGCGACGCGTGACGCTTACCATCAGGGGCACGACTTGCTCATCTTTTTATTTTTAATATGTATTATTATATTTTATTGAGATATATACAAATTGTTATGGCTAGTGCCTCTAAAAATAGCTTCAGAGTTCACATAGGTAAAGTACAACTACATCTAAAATAATATAATAATAATAATAAAAATTCTTTGTTCACTTAGAAAGCAAAATACTGCACTGGAAAAGTCGATTCTACATTTACTTGTAATGCCAGTTCGCAAACAATAGGTATAGCCCGAGAAAAGAACAGGCAATAAAAACTCGTGGCCACTCTTTTCAAATTGCCAATGTTTACAATGTTTCTTTGTTTATAAACTGTATATGCAGGTAAGGTGCTGCCACCATTATATTATACACCATATTAGAGAACTGATTCAAAAACAAAAGGTCAAAATATTTAAAAAAAAGTACACGAGATTGGATATATCAGCCTCAATAGGCACAACATAGTAGGAGCATCCACTTACAATGTAAATAGACCTAGGTATAAGTTCCATTTATTTTTCTAACTTATCCAAAAAGAAAGTTTATATTACAACAAAAACCTGTAAAAGGAAAGTTGTGTGAGATACTATATTGGGTACCTGAAATATATTAAAAATCTGTGTTTTCAAACTAACCAGAGAATTGTTTATGTAGTACTAGCTTTCGCCCGCGGCTCCGCCCGCCTGGATGTCGGTTATCGCGATAAAAACTATCCTATGTCCTTCCCCGAGACTCAAACTATCTCCATACCAAATTTCATCTAAATCGGTTCAGTAGTTTGAGCGTGAAAGCGTAACAGACAGACAGACAGACAGACAGAGTTACTTTCACATTTATAATATTAGTAAGGATATTGATTGCCATTTTTATTAACTCTATGCAATAAAGGTTTATTTTCCGTCTACAAGCAGGTACTAAATACGCGAATTTACTTGTGCAAGCATTACGCAACACTTTTAAAAACTTGTCACACGTTCAAGGTGAGTAACAGATGACATGGGGCAATGTCATTGTTATTTCGAATAACATTTTTAAACGTTATATCGTTAAATTAAAACGTTATTTTGAAATTATGCTACTATACATGTAAAAGGAAATTCATACAACATAAATAAATAATAACATTGAAACTAAATGATTTGACCATACAAAAGAATTACGTCATTGTTTTGTATTTCATATTCAATTAGTACGAGGCACATCGTTTTGACGTTTCTTAAAAAGATACTGATTTGACTTGACAGTCATATAATAGGAAATTTAAACGATTTGAAATTGATGTATTTCAAAAATATAACAGTTTGTGTGAAGAAATGTCATTGTGTTATTTAGTGATTATTCATGCTTTTATAAAAATAAAACCATGAAAAATCACTAAATAACACAATGACATTTACAAGAAGTAGTAGACTTGGAGTAGTTTTTTAATAATCTTAATAAATTTAAAAAGTTTGTAGATATTGTAGATATTACATGTATGTATGAATATTGTTGTTAATGAATTATTGACATCATAGTTTGAAATAATTAACCGGGTATTACTTAGATTTGATTTAAATCAAAATGTATTACTTCCTTCAAGTTCTATTATTTAAAATCACGTTATAATATAGGAAGAGAATTTAAATGTAGGGTAACCAACATTGTTAGGTCGTTGAGGCTTTCATGGATAATTGCAACTACAAGGCATTTCTCACATTTACTAGCTACCTATATATTGATCGACTGCCTCTGTGGCGCAGTGGAAGTGTATCCGACTGCTACGCAAGAGGTCGTGGGTTCGATCCCCACCCAGGATAAAACTTTGTGTGATGAGCACGATGGTTTATTCTGTGTCTGGGTGTTATTTATCTATAATATGTATGTATTTAGAAATATATAAGTTTGTTTATCGGTTGTCTGGTTTCCATAGTACAAGCTCTGCTTAGTTTGGAATCAGATAGCTTTGTGTGAGTTGTCCCAAGATATAATTATATTATATTATATTCAAGTTCCCAATGTTAACCGCTGAGCCGCGGCCGGTCACTACACCTGGTTGGAGGATCCTTCTTTTGTTTTGACTACTAGGAAAAAAAAAAAATTTTTAAATTAAAATAAACCCATCGATTTGTTACATTATCTATACCATTTATATGACATAAAAGTTTGTCGCGAGGTCGATACCAAGACCTTCTGACTCTACTCAAGGCCAATAATCGACAATACTACTATACTATGGTACTATACTGCATATTGTGTACTAGTTCGAATTGGGTAGATGACTACAATAACAATAAATTATGTTACACTATACAGTAAATAGCAATTGCAAAAATATTCTGGAAAACAATCTTTCTCCATAATTTTACGTTGTCATGAATTTATAAACATCAAAACAAACATTGAAACTACATGATTTGACCATACAAAAGAATAAAGTCATTGTTTTGTATTTCATATAAATTAGTAAGAGGCGCATCGTTTTGACGTTTCTTAAAAAGATACTGATTTGACTTGACAGTCATCTACCCTATTGTACTATAATATCACGCTATGACCAATAAGAGCGGAGAATCAACGTTGCAAATACGGGGAAAATTGACGCAAACGAAGTTGCGTGGTTCAGCAAGTATTAGTTAACACTCTATGACATTATAAGTTACTATAGTTAAATCATTTACTTTAGTTTATACTAAAAGTAACTGATTTAACGATAGCAACTTGTTTCGATGATTAGGTATTTAAAGTAATAATATCTTGGGACAACTCACACAACGCTATCTGATCCCAAACTAATCCGAACTTGTACCATGGAAACCAGACAACTGATAAACATACTTATATATTTCCAAATGCATAGATATTTTTTTTTTATAAAAGACGACTCCCGCATTAGTATTTAAGCCCTATGTCGCAGGAGACTTAACAAACATACATGTGACGGACACAAAGTACACCCAGACTCGGAACAACAATTTGTGATTCACACAAAGTGGTATCCCGTGTGGTAATCGAACCCACGACCTCTTGCGTAGCAGTCGTATACACTCCCATCGCGCCATAGAGGCAGTATTATATTCCTAGCATAGATGAGATAAGTATTATATTCTTAAACCTAATTTATTTTTAATGTGTGTAAAACAGTTGCGAAAGATATTGTGCGTTCGATCCCCACACGAAACACTACTTTGTGTGATCCACAAATTGTTGTTTCACTTCTGAATATTCTGGCTTCTACTCTACAGCAAAAGTTGTCTTTAACAAAAAAAAATATGGACGATAATTTTCGTGATAACGTCGTAAAAAAACATTGATAACATTATAATAAATAACCATGTCTGTGACAGCTTTAGTGGACCCGGACGCATGCGCCCGACGGCCACATACTGCAAGTGGAATTGCCGTTCGCGTTGCATAGCAACCAGTCAATAGCGTGACCGTTGCTACGTGACACTTTTTTGTCCGTCATTGATTTATAAGACGTTATCACATCAAAGAAACTGGGTACCCAATTCTTAGATCAAGGAATTCCGACCCCTCCTAAACACTGAAAGTGACATTCAAATGTTATTGGTATTCTAATTTTAACTTTTAAATCGATATACTAGCTAGACAGTCAACTAAACTATTTTAAAGGAAATCTGTTTTATCTGTTAAATTCAAGGTTGATTTAAATTTGATTTTAAATCCAATTTAGAAATCTGCTGTAATACCTATACATGGTGCTAATTGATTAGGACTTTGACTGGCCTGTTGGTCAAGTACTTAGAGAACCTGCCTGCTTAGTCAGAGGTCGTGAGCTCAATTTCTACCAGGTGAATTTTATATCTCAAATTTGTATGTTAATGTCCCTAGCGACACGGAGTTTGTAACCTAGTGTGAAAGGTGAGTTTTTATTTAAAAAAATAGTTGTTTAAATAACAGTTTTTATAATAATAATAATAATAATATTTATTTGCTTTAAACATGGTATTTGGAGATGTTACATAGTGGTGGTTCGTACATACATGTTTAGCTACATTAATATAGCAAGCAAAAATACACTTATAGTTTATATTAAAAAATTCAACTTAATCTAAAATTTTCCGTCAATAAATTCTTTTACATTATAAAAATTTTTGTCACTTAGCCATGCATGAAGCTTTGTTTTAAACATTGAAAAACTCACTATTTTTATATGGTTTGGTAATTTGTTATATAGTCTTACGCACATTGTGAGACAGCTCCTGTTGTACTTGGTGGATCTAGGTATATCATTTAATACGAGTTTGTGTGGATCTCGTCTATTTCTAGGATTTACATCACTGGCTGTTTTAAATATAACTTTGTTTTTCCAAACGAACATACAACTTTCAAAAATGTATAGCGACGGTAGCGGTAACAAACCAAGCTCTTTAAAAATTGGTTGACATGATTTGTCGGGTTTAATGCCATATAATGCCCTAATGCACTTTTTTTGTGCAACAAATGCGCGGTTTATATCCGTGCTATTTCCCCAGACAACAAGCCCATAGCGCAAAATGGATTCTACATATGCGTGATAAGATGTGATAGCTGTTTTGAGATTGGTTATATTTTTTATTTGTTTAAGTGCATATACAAATTTATTTATTCTGACAGATACGTCATCAATTTGGGTTTTCCACTTTAAATCTTCGTCTATGATGACCCCTAGAAATTTTGTATGTGACACATTTTTGAGTTTTGGTATATTTAGTTTAAAATTGTATTTATTATTATGAGATTGATTGAATTTTATATGTACAGATTTATTGAGATTAATAGTTAAATGATGTATGTCTAAATATGCTATAAGCTTGTCAATGGTATTATTTATGTCATGTTCGTGATCATTAATTGTATTATTTTTTTTGTTTGATGTCACTATAATAGAGATGTCGTCTGCAAAAAGTATACAATTATGTGAGGTTATGTCAGTAATATCATTAATATACAGTAGAAACAGAATTGGACCCAGTATGCTTCCTTGAGGTACCCCACGCCGATTATATTTATATTCGGATGAGTATGGTACAATATCTTTATTTTTATCTACTTTGTTGATGACTACTCGTTGTTGTCTATTGTTTAGATATGAGGATATCCATTGGTGAGCTGGTCCTCTTATTCCAATAGTGCGCAGCTTTTTTAGTAATATGTCATGTGATACTAGGTCAAAAGCCTTTGATAGATCAAAGAATAATCCCGTTGTTAAGCAGTTGTTGTTTATACTAGTCAATATTTTATTTAAAAGCGAATAAGTTGCTTGTGTCGTCGATTTATTTCTCTGAAAACCATACTGATCGTTATTAATAATACCATATTTCTGACAGTAACTATGAATTCTCTTATACATACATTTTTCGTAAATTTTTGCAATAATTGGAATTAACGTGATAGGTCTATAGTTTGTTATGTCAGATTTTTCTCCTTTCTTAAAAAGGGGTTTGACTATTGACAATTTTAGGGCTTCTGGAAATATGCCAAGAGAAAAGGAAGTGTTTATTAAATGGGTCAAGATTCCAGTTAATTCCGCAATGCATGATTTTATTATTTTTGTAGTGATGCCGTCATAGCCTTCAGATGTTGTGTTACGTAGAGAAAGAATCTCTTGCTTGACCTCTTTTTCTGACATCGGCGTGAGAAACATCGAGTTGAGTGCGTAATTTTGAAGTAAGTTATTATTCGCGAGTAGTAGCCGCTCTTCACTCCCATGGGTGTAAAAATCATTGAATGCGGATGCAATTTTTAGGGGATCTGTGATAACTACTTCATCAGTTTGTAAACTCTCAATGTTTTGTGTCGGACTATAAACATTGACTTCACTCTGAATTACTGACCACGTCGCTCTACATTTATTTTCGTGTTTATCAATAAACTTAATATTTGCATTTCTTTTAGATCTCATTATACATTGTTTTAGAAGTTTAGAGTATTTGATGTATTTGGCTTTGTTAGCTATATTTTTGTTTTTATAATATTTATATCGCAGAATGCGTTTGGTTCTGCAACATTTTTTTAGGCCTTTACTTATCCATTGGTGCTTTCTTTTGTCGTTAGTATTTATCCTAACTCTAAGTTTTGGAAAACAAAGTCCATAGAAAAGGATGATTAATTCATGGAAGGTATTAAATGCTAGATTTGTATCATTTTCTGTATACACATTAGACCATAGTATAGCTACCTAATGATCATTTATTGTTATTAAAATAGTAATATAACTAGTCTCAGAATAATGGATATGTAGTCAAAGTAAAAAAAGTTACAACAGAGTATAAATAGCACTAAAAAGTGACAACGAAAGTGACATTACAATGACAATGGCAGTGAAAACATTGCACATACAAACTAAGTAAGTCACTAACAATGATCAATTTATCAATGACTTCTTTAATTACACGGGAAAATGCGTGATCGGCTTAGTTGTTTGTTCGATAGAGAGATTAACGAACATATTAGATTACAAGTTTTTATTGAGTGTAATTTTTAGTATTAGGTAATAGTAGCTTCTAGTTTATATTTTCTATCTTTTCTTTTTGCCTTTTCTTTTATAATAATAATAATAATAATAAAACTTTATTTCCAAGAATATGGTAGTTTACAGGTATTATCAAGTTTTAAGAGTACAGCATATTCTGCCAATGGTGGCGTGCAAATATTTTTACATAAATTAGGTACAAATTGCAATAATAATTTAAATTAGTCATCATTTGAAAAAAATAAATAAAAAAAAATAACAATAAGAAGAAATAAATAATAATTACATAGTTTTCATTTTTACATTACAATATGTTATTTTATATTTAAAACATAGTATTTAGCGTGTTTATCATTAATATATTTAGAAATTAAGTCCATTATTAATAAATCTATGATCTAAGTATTCAATAATGTTATAATACGTTTTTTCTTGTAATAATACTTAAAGAGCCCTGCGAAATTGATTGAGTGGTAGATTTGATACAGTTTCTGGAAGATGGTTGTATATCTTAATGCACATGTACCAATATGTTTCGGTTTCAATTTGTTGAAAAATGAGGAGCGCAGAGCCGTTATATTCAGATCTTTGCCAAAAAAAGGAATGGGTGGCACTGATACTGTTATGGCGTCACGCTTACCATCAACCTCATGACCTGCTCGTCTCATCATGGGGTTGTAAAAAAACTTTTATAACTTAACCTTTTTCTTCTAGCTTCATATAATCCTAAAACCATAAAAATCTTAAATTCAAGTTTGATTTAAATCTGAGTTTAAATCCAATTTAGACATTTGCTATTAAGGGTAGATTACGCGAAACAGGGTTTGGCTCTCTCAATTTATATAGAAAACCTAAATATTAGGGCACGAAAAAAATTGTGTCACTAGTTAAAGAGTTTTTCTAGTAGATCATACAAAGAAATTAATAAATAATTCTCTCAGTGTAATGCCCCCTTAATAATACAAATCGGACGGCGCAGAAGCGCAGCGCAGAGCATTTCACACTGTGCCAAAGGAAATTCCAACTTTTGCACACTTAGTCATGTTTCATATTTGCATGGAATTAACACTGTTTGGAACTCGGTTAAATAAGCGCGCGTGCCGCCGACGTGTCGGTCGGATTCGCGCGGACGCCGCGGCAACCGGACGGCTCCTCGGGCATGCTCACGCACGCGGACGGCGGCGCACGGCTACCGACTCGTCCGGTCGACTTCGCTCGGCTGCCGCCGCGTGCGCTTTTGTATTGCATTCTAGTCGATAAGTGCATGACGACGGATGCGCGAGCAGGGTTTGCAACCTAGTGTGGAAGATGTCTTTGAAAAAAAAAATGTTGCTAGTATATAACAAACAAAAAATGTAAAATTACAGTTAACATTAAATTTTTTTTAATGTAAATTATTAATTATTTTTAGTATAAAATTAAAATATTAGCCAGGTCTATACTCCAGCGCGCTCCGATCGCGCGCGGCAGAAGCGCACCAAAAGGCTAAAGCTGTTGTTTATTACAATTAAATTGTCATCAATGTTTTGGCGATTGCAGCGACATGTAATACAAATTAAAAAAAACTATGTATGTAATGTATGCCTGTTTTCTTATGACGTTGTCACGTAAAATTATCGTCCGTTAACCGACTTTACAGAAACCATTTTTTTGTTGTTCTACATAATTTTCAATGTAATTTTCACCTGGAACCTTTTAACAAGATTTATTTTTTTCTATTATTAATAATGGAAAAAATTAAGTCGTGTGGAAATAAGTGATCAGCTCGTCTTTAGTCCTAATTAGTCAAAATAATATTTGTAACTTGAGACACTCGAATTAATCATAAATATTTCATCAACCATTCTGTGTCACAGCTAGGCAATTCATGCATAAACCAAACTACCCTTCAGATTCAATTACCATAATCGTTGATCACAGTATGTGACTCTCGACGAGCTTTTCAAAACACCGAGGGTACAAAAGGTAACATTGTAAGATTCATATTATGTGCTTCGTGTGAACAAGGCACACATCTCGGAACGTCATCCAAATAAAGTGGTCTGAAGAGTGTGGGTGTGTTTTTTTAATCTACTGAGGCGACAAATAAACTACGACATACCCAATGGTAAGCAGTTACTGAAGTCTATTGAATTGAGTGTTACTCGCGCTTTCTCGGTCATGTAAAAAACTTTTCACTCATTTTTTAAAAACACCAAGCTATAGTATTTTGGGAAGACCTCGGCAGGTAGCTCACCTACGGCCTGATTGTAGCGTTGCTTGAGCGAGCTACATATGTAGGTTACCTTTTGTACTCTCTATATTTTGTGTTTGAAATAGGTGTCACAAAATACCGGAAGTATTCACTTGAGGTATAAGAAAACGTGTATAAACCGAGCCTCAAAAAAGCATTCGATACAGTTGCTGAAGTACATTTATGTTCCGTACATTAATCAATGCTAACACGTAAACGTTAACAGTGGTAACAAATAACAAACACAATGAATGCCAGAAAAAAAACAACAATATGTACGACTTGACATAGGTATCTAGTGAAACTGAATCTCGGGTACATAAAACAATGAGACTAAGTCCCAAAGCGAAAAAGTTTCACAATCGGTACCGTAGTAACTACTTAGGATTGTAATATATCGACATCACGATGCTATGAGATACTATAAATGAAGGAATTATAGCCGACGCTCCTTATAATCAATAAATAAATTTAATATTTAAGTTACGTGGAGTTGAAGGGAAGCCGAAGAGTTTGTTTGTTTGCTTGGTTGAACGAGCTAATCTCAGAAGCTACTGGTTCGAATTGAAAAAGTCTAGGATATAGTATAGGATAGTATAAGATAGCCCATTTATCGAGGTAGGATAAGAACGTCACGGCACGAGCGGGTCAAAACTCACACAACGTCATCTGACCCCAAACTAAGTAGAGCATAAACTAGACAACTGATAAACCATACTTATATATTTCTAAATACATACATAATAAAGATAAATTACACCCAAGCACAGAATAAATCATCGTCCTCATCACACAAAGCTATATCATGGGTGAGGATCGAACCCACGACTTCTGGCATGACAGTCAAGACCAACAGGCTAGACCAACAGGCTATTAACTAGGTACTATGATTTACCTATTAACCTTAAAAAAAATATATCAATGGCAACTCTTCTACTTTGAAAGTAATAGTGGCAATTTTAGAATTCATTTTAGTACACAAATGCAACTCTCATTATGCGGTGATAGTCTAGTAATTATGACATCGGACTTCCCGTTCGGGGTCCCATTAGGTATACTTACTACTAAAGTGAAACCAATGCTTTTAATTAAAACAGGAAAGCGTGTTAAATTTGCCGAAATATTTGTTTTCGTGGATTTTTATTACAAAATAAACATTTTAATTTAAACTTAGTAAAATACTCTGTTCGCCAAATGTGCATGCAAACATAAATTAAAATCGAAATAATACAATACTTATAAATTAACAATTAAAAATAAAATAAGTGTATTAGTTTTGTGCGACCGTGACAAGATTGTTAGTATTGTTCGACTTACATTGCTAGTTATCTCTCTAAAAAAATGCATCCGAAGGAAACTGGTACTAGTACTTCACGCAATCTCACTCAAAAAGGGGGGAAAAGTAAAAGTTATTAAGATTATTGGTATAAGTACGAACGACATTAACAATTGTTAGCGATACTATAACTAATAGCATCGCTTCATTTAGTGTACACCAATCCTGAGCCAATACTGTTTTGTTGCTAGAATACTCGCAGTTTGCAACATAATAAATGGAAACTAACTTTCGTTGAAACGGAATGCTTTTGATTCTTGGAATTGTTAATTGGTTTGCGATTTAAAGTTGATCTGTGAGTTATACCGACTGAGGCATTAGTTTTTGAGAGACTTTAAATGTATTTATGTTTTATATACATTATTTTTTCTTTTTTATATAGATAACTAGCAAGGTGGGGTTGTGGGTCCCACATTACTAGCAATCCTGTTAACCCCACCAGCTAAGATCAATGGCTTGTGTTAGGAGTGTTTGTTCACGTCGGTAGTCTAATGGATAAGATTCGAACCCGCGATCTCACGATTTCTAGTCCGATGCCTTAGCCACAGTGAATTAAGAGCCAATTTATAGAAGTGGGTGGTCACAATTAGTTTGACGATGGAAAATTGTAATGGAATCAAAACTTTTCTCAAAGACAAAACTATAAAAATATCTAGGGACAACTCACACAACGATATCTGATCCCAAACTAAGCAGAGCTTGCATTATGTAACTGATAAAACATACTTATAAATTTCTAAATTCATACATGTTATAGATAAATGACACCCAGACATAGAATAAGCCATTGTGCTCGTCACACGAAGTTTTATCCTGGGTACGACCTCCGGCTTAGCGGTCCGGGTCAATAATCACTAGACCAACAGGCCAAACAAAACAAAAAGTCCTTAAAGGTACGAACCTTTTATTTACCCGACGTTTCCATCGAATTGCACGTGGTCACGGGGCGACCCGTGACCACGATCGCACGATCGGTGCAATTCGATCGAAACGTCGGGTAAATAAAAGGTTCGTACCTTTAAACAATTCATGCGATTAAGTCCCGAAATATATCTAATATGTATAAAAATCGCGAAAGTTTAAAAACAATAAAAAGTCCTTAGTCCTCTCACATATTTATCGAATATTTCAAAATGTAAAAAAAGAGAAAACAATAGAGCATTAACATTAACATAAACCTGAGCATTAACCTTAATCACACTAATATTATAAAGGTGAAAGTTTGTGAGTATGTGAGATTTGTTACTTCTTCACGTCTAAACAGCAGGAGCGATATCAAAAAAATTGGTATGGAGTTGGCTGACACCCTGTATTAACACATAGGCTAATAAACCGCGGGTAACAGCGCGGGGCACAGGTAGTTTTAATATAAAGAAAAGAGTAAATGACCGATAAATAAAATATTACGATGTAGGTCCCGGAACCGATAACAGTTGTCATAAAACAATTAATGCAATTGCAACAAAGTACTTAAGTATTGCAATTGGACGCAGGAATTTAGCCTTTAAATGGGATAGAAAGGCAAGTCACGATTTAAATACCAGGTTTGTGTTCTATTTCATTGTATTTAATAGCACTTCAAAACGCCTACATTAAATCTTGACCAAATTGATTTGAAATCAGAATAATTTCTATCCCACCATAATATTTATAAAAGCGAAAGTTTGTAAAAATAGACGGATGGTTGGTGGACGTTATCATTTCGAAACAACTTCGAACAAAATTATTGAACGGATTTTCATAAAACTTTTCAGTGCTATAGCTATTATCAAAAATCATCTTTTCTAAATTACAGATACAGTGGACTGTCCCTTAGATTTTTTTCCTTTGACTATTACTCTTATGTAGATTATAAGGGAGGGATCCCACCACCCACCCTCGATCTGTGAATTACCACGATTGAAGTAGTAAGGAAATGCCCTTAATACAACAATCGAAATAGATTGACAGACCGCACTCAAAAAGAGAGACCTGCAACAAAGAAAATTAGTGACAGGTACTCTTACCAAGTCGAGTGGTAGGCACCTCCGGACCCTTGACTTGCAATATTCCGCTTCCACGAAGTGAAACTTCGACACGTGTTTCGCCTCTACACGAGGCATCCTCAGGACAGTTTGGCACCGACTGAGCTTTGTTGCAGGTCTCTCTTTTTGAGTGCGGTCTGTCAATCTATTTCGATTGTTGTATTAAGGGCATTTCCTTACTACTTCAATCGTGGTGATTCACAGATCGAGGGTGGGTGGTGGGATCCCTCCCTTATAATCTACTTAAGATGGATTTCCGCCATGTAACGCCTGATTCAATCGGTTATATTACTCTTATGTCAAGTCGTATGCTATTTTGGTCGGTATAACAACAGTGTCAGTTATTCTTTCGTGAAAGAGTAATGTTAACACATCACTATGTTTCAGTTGTAGGGTACTGTAGCAAGTGACATTGCGGGGAAAATAAGACTAATGAACTAATATCTGAAGGAGCGCGGTGCGGTGACATTCAGATCGTTGACAAATAAGAATTTGGGTGGCACTGATAATGTCATGAGCTAGCGTGACGCCATTAGGCGTACGACCTGCTCGTCTCTTCATTTCGTGGTAAAAATACTCTGTCTTTGTATTTGTATGTTAAAGTTATAAGAAATTAAATAAAAAATAAATATAAATTTATTATGCCATGGATATTTCTAATATACTCGTAGCATTGTAGCTATTGGAAACATAAGAATATTATTAATGGAAAATATAAAACCCTTACTATGGTTTAATACCTACTTGTATGTTATGATAGGATCGATCACTGATAGATACTGTTAAGCTATTGCATAGCTTTTATCGCGGGCTTTGAGCGCGGCGACCGATCCAAGAAATTCCGTAACCAAAATAAAACCCCCCACTCCGCCTACCGGCTCGGCCGAGCGTTCGCTTAACGTATATGTATATGGTACGACTGTACGAAGCTCGCACGGATCGAGACGAGCTGCTCCGAAATGTTATGTAAAGATAAAAAAAATACTGCTTAAACAAAAAATAAATAAATAATTATAATTGCATAAGTTGATAAAAAATGCTATGTAATAGCTTTACCGCGGCAGTCCCCGAGTGCCACACATTTTTTATTTATATATACTAATATTATTAAGCTGAAGAGTAATAGGCTAAAGGCTATATAACATCACGTTACGACCAATAGGAGCGGAACAGCAATGAAAAATGTTGCAAAAACGGGGGAAAAATACGCAGACAAAGTCGCGCGGGTCAGCTAGTGTTTAATAAGCAGAGATGATTTGAAAAAACTCACGACGAGTGTAAGAAGAACAAAATTAAATTCTAAATCCTCCCGCCTAACAGGAGGTAGCTAAGTAACCGAATAAAATCTGTCGGGTTCTGCCCTTTACTGCCTAGAATTAAACTCAAATATTTTTATGTATGCGACAGGGCAGTCTCCGTGAACGTCATGGGTAAAAATCAGAGGAGGTCAGTAATTTTATAATCATACGTGAAATCAATAAAAGCTTAAATGCCCACCACTTCCTCGTGCTCCACCTAAGTTCTCCACCTGGTTGGAGCATAAGGAATTGTATTTCCTCGTGCTCCAACTGATGATATTGTAGTGCACTCATTAAAAGAAGTCACTACATAACCGTTATCTATATACTACAAATTCTACATCAAGAAGATAATTATTGAATTAAATGAAAAAATAAGTTTAATTGTGAATTATTTTTGTAATGCAAAATTTTGATTGCCGTCATCTGAACATGGTATCTGATTGTTTACCATCCATTTATTTTGCGACCTTCATCTTCTTCTACGCACTTCTGGATAGAATGACTTTTTTCACATAAAAGTATTTGACAGTAGTTGGAACATGAGGACATATAATTCCTCATGGTCCACTCAGGCAAAGCACTCAGGTCTAGATCGAGGAAGTACCCCTTTAAATAAGTAATATCGAAAAATAAAACAGTACTTTATAATTGGACACCTCGAAAAAAACAACTAAAATTCTCGTCTAACCAATTACAGAACAAAAAATAAAGGTTGAATTTTGTATTTTTAGGTTTATTTAATTTTATGTAAAAGTTCAGGCTTATTTTAAACGTAACTCAATTGAATACAGAGTACAATAAACATTCTAAAAGTAATATTAGTTCTTTCTTGATGTAAATTCTTGCTCTACATTTCAAAGAGGTTAATTATACCTGAACAAAATACTCTAATAAATACTTTCATCAAAAACAGTAGGGGCATAAAACATGAAACGAAAACATAAACAAGTTTCATTTATCAAACCCGGGCTCCAATTAATTTAATTCTAATAGTTTAAACCCAATCAAACTTTTCAGTGGGCGAGATGAGTAACGTTTTTATTCAAGAGAAATGTTTGCCAGTTTATGTTTTCATAGTTCGTTTAATGTTTTTTAACGTGTTTTGTGCTTGGGTTTTCAGAACCTGTTTTAATTTTGAGAGAACCCTCGATAAAGTATCAACAACATTTTGTGTGTAGCTGGTTGTGCATTTCATATTTTACAGTACCAATATCCTAATAATATCTTGAGTCAACCTATATAAATATTATTATTATAGTCAAAACAACAGTTTTTTACTAAATGCATATGAAAGTAAATAGGTATACTACTTAAAACAAAAACACCATTTTTTTAAAGTGAAAACTTCTATGCCTGTTTGTGCACTTTTTGAGATGGGTAAAAAATGTTAAACTTGCGTCAGGCCACGTGACCTGATCGAAAATTAGTAAGACGGAGGGAGAGCAATGAAGAACTGCTACAGTATCATTTGAATACGAAGGTAAATTTCGCCACCATCTACAATGTTCTTATAGCTCTGGTGAGAAATCGGGCGGTCCAGAAACCAGAAGACCCCAGTTCGAGTCCGAGTAACGATTATTTTTCCCCTAATCATTTTATTTTTTGATTTTGGTTTTTTGATTTAATATTTCATATTTTTTAATTATCTCAGTAAGATATAAAAATATTATTCAAACTTCATCAGTATGTAATAAAATGTTCAAGTTTTCACTTCTGCCGGCACTCTCATTTTTTCTGGCTGTCAGTCGCTCTGTCTGTCTGTTTGTACCGGGTAATCAAAATCATCACGTATCATAACGGCTTTAGGGAGAGAGCAGGACTGCAACTTTACGCGTACGAAGTCGCGGGCACAACTAGTTATACATGAATTACACCCAGACAACGTACTCATCACACAAAGTTTTATCCTGGGTGGAGATCGATCCCACGACCTCCGGCTTAGCAGTCAGAGTTACTAACCACTAGACCAACAGGCTAGTCAGTCAGCCAATGGTAGGGGAAATTATAATTATTGTAATGCTTGCTGTTAGTGCCAGATATAAAATATTTTCGAAACAAACAGGTATTAGAGATAGGTATATTGAAAACATTGTATATTTATATATTAATTTTAGGGTAGGTTCATTTCATTTTCCTGATTTTTTTTGTCGAGTAAAGTCGATCGGTTTTAGACTGTTTTTTTTCTGGACTAATCGCTTACGTTTCACTGCTTTATCATTTTACCAAGATTAGACTACTTTTTAAAACATCTTACCCACTTTGGCCTTAGATATTCATTAGTATTCATATATTCTGAATTCTAAAAAGTATTTATCTTAAGTTAATAACCTGTGTCTAAAATTAGTATCAGTTGTAGACTGCCGGGCTTCAAATAAATTCTTATAAAAACACGAAAACTATTGTGTTACAAGAATTTGTCTTATATTCTGTAAAAACAAAATCAACAACGAGCTCTTTTTGTTGTTAGATGTCTCTAAAGTTTTTATTAAGGTCATGGGGACAACAGTTTTTTTAATTCTTATTCGCAATATACTTCCTAATATTTACTACTACTAACTGACTAGACTACCAACTATTTTTGTTTTATACTTACAACGTTATACTTACTTAATGATAAATTTGTACGTACATTTTGTAACTTCAAATTTAATCAGCTGTTACTTGTAAACTCGTAAAGCCTACTTAGTTGTGATAGTTTTCCTTTTAATTTCACTATATACTACTACCAAGCAGTGGAGGGGACATTGACTCTAACAAAAATTCGTACTATAAAGCTAGTTAATATTTCACAAACGCATAGCTAAATCTAAAAATCGTCTTTACAACTCCGAAACGTTTTTAAAAGATCTATCTAATGATACATCACACGATGGAGTAAGTGATAAAAAAAATCACCCCCTCACTTTACATACAGGAGAGGTAACTTCTAAAAATGTTTTTTTTTTTAAGATTATATTCTTTCGCTTTGTCTATATGAATAATATGTGTATCCATGCAAAACAACAGCCTTCTGAAGTTCTAGAAAGCACTAACAGCTCTGAGCTAAACTGCGGACGGACGGACGGACTTACGAAACTATAAGGGTTCCGTTTTGCCATTTTGGCTACGGAATCCTAAAAACGGGATTAGTCAGATATTCCGCTAAAGAAATATTTCATGTGAGAAAGTCTTACAAATATCTTTAACAAATTAACAAAATATATTATGTCGAAGCGTCAGTTAGTACCGCCGGGTTATTTACAAGTTTAAATATTTTTTGCGAGTACTGTCCCAGGAATTACTCATACTTAATCAAATCATAAATGCAAAAATGATTATGTCTGTTTTTTACTTTTTTACGACTAACGGCGAACACGACAGTTAAATCCACTTATTGTAGATCCTTGGGGTAATTGCCATAATCGCGACGCTTGGTGGTTGGCGATCGCAGTTAAGCTTCAAAGTACGCAGGGACGCTGCGGCCCATTCTCCGGTGTGACATCCCTTAGTCGCCTTGACGACACCCACTGGAAGAGACGGGGTGGTACTATTCTTAAGCCGGCACCACACGGCAAAAATTCTCAATATACCATTTTAGATAAATATTCTATCCACTCATTGTGATTGACATATACTAAAACATTCTTGCCTTTTAGCGGATTTTATTTCAATCGTCTTGTCAACAAACTACACATATTTGTATAGAAATAAAAGATGAAAGTGGTCTAGCCATATTTTTTGCGTGCCATCTCTTTGAACAGTATACTAAAATATTTATGAAACCTAATACAGGCCAAAAAATAGCCAAACAAATCGCTCTAAGCTGCTTATCTGACACAATGGACTAAGCAAAGTTCAAGGCTGACATAAATTGTGGGCAAAATAAAATATTTGGGCCATTTTTTACTCCCTATCAATAAGGGATAGAAATCATTGTGGCCATATTTTCACGGACCGAAATAATTTTGAGTTGTAGTTTCTGATGATTTATGTTACAATAGATCAGACATTTTCCAGTTTTTTGGGGAACATTTAGCTTTGCGGCCTCCGCAAATCTTTTTTTAGAGTCGTTTAACACACAAAGCAGATTATTTTTTCTGTGCAGGTTTATTTGCGGATTTCTAGATTTTTATGTAACGTACCTTTTATATTATTGGACATTTCAAGCAAAACTATTCTAAGTAATATCTGTAGTCTTTTATAGTATAGTCGCATCTCATACTTCCAACTTGCATTACTTTCTTTAAACATACAATGTAATGTAATTGGCGTACAATAAAACGTCAAAAAAACTTTTATTACCTAATTTCTTTTATTTATCATTTATATGGCTCATGAAGCTGATTCTAGGCCTTTCTCTTCCTCTATTACCTTCTAACTTTCATCTAAATACAATAATCAATCAATAAACAAACTTTATGTTTGCAGAAAATACTGTTCAGAGTGACATTACTAAATATACAGGTTTCAAGTGATTCTACCGTAGGGCATGCAAAATTTGTTTACAATCAATGAGAGATTAATAAGAAATAAAAGTTTTAAGATAAAATTAAGGTATTGTCATTGTAAAAAATAAATAGTCAAGAAGGATTATTTCATTTAATCATGATAGTAATTATATTATTTCATTCCTAGAATTACAGTTACATTCAATATTAATTTTATTCAAAAGATACATGTCATAAACTCGTAAATTGTCTTATCACTTGACGTCAATGTGAGGTCCTGGGCTAGAAAAAAAGTATCGTTAAGATATTCATTCAAGCTGTAGTAACATTTATTAATTAAAGGCTCTTTATTTTATTTTTTAAATAGAGGTGTATGCATTGCTTTTATTGCGTTAGGCAGTTTATTAAAAATGACAGGAGCCATGTGAAACATGCTTTTGTGCATTAAAGCGGTATGGGTTCGACGAATACAGAGGCGAAATACTTCACGTTGTCTTTTATTATTGACCTCTGAAGCCAATGTGAACAAGTTTGGATGGACTTTAACAAATATTGAGACACATATATATGGTATCTAAATAACTACTAATAAAGACTATGGACTATCTAAGTCTTGAACAAATATTTAAAACATCACCTTTGGTTTCAGATCCTACTCCTGGAAGCTGGTCCTGAGGAGCCGGATGTCACCAGCGTCCCATCCTTCGCTCCAGCGCTAGGCCGGTCCAGCATAGACTGGATGTACAGAACTCAGCCTGAAGAGATGACTTGCAGAGCGCAGAGAGGACAAACATGTGCTTGGCTTAGGTATGTAGACCAACAAGATAAACCAGAAAAAAAAAACAATAGATAGATTGAGACAGAAGATAAAATAAAAGTAAACCTAAAAGTATACATATAGATGTGATAGAATCGTTCTATTTTATTTACTAACTAGCTGCCCTGCGCAACTTCGTTTGCAATAGCAAATAAGTTATATTGTGTTTTAGTTAGTTTATTTTTGGATGTATAACTTCTGGTCTCAACAATCTAACTATCGATGGATTTGGCTACTAGAGGTATATATTTGACATAAGCTCCATACAAAATATGTCAAAATTCTACCTCTAGTAGCCAAATCCATCGACATGTAGATTATTGAGACCGGTCGTTAGTGTGATCTGCAAATAATAAAGGTGATCTAGGTGGTCCCTAGACCAACTTTATTATTTGCAGAGTTCTCAACTACCTACCAACAACAAAAAACTATAAGTCGTCTCCGTTCATGAAAAGGTTGGCAATATGGATGTATACATAATACATATAAATCCTCCAGAAAAAAATATCTAACTGTTGATAAAATAAGGACACACGGAAAGCAACTTTGTTTTATACAATGTAAGGAAGCAAGGATTAGGATGTTTTTCTTTTAGTGATATGCCTTGTTATAACCGTGTATTCATTTTTTGTAAGCTGGAATTAAAGTATAGGTTTTAATGTATGTTTTAAATAAACTTTGACAGCGGGCACATGACTACAAGAGCAGGGCCTCCTAGCACAAATATTGTCTTATCTATAACTAGCTGACCCGCGCAACTTCGTCTTCGTAAATTTTCCCCGTTTTTGCAACATTTCTTATTGCCGCTCCCCTCCTTATTTTTTCACTATTTAATTGACGTTATTATACATATAAACCTTCCTCTTCAGTCACACTATCTATAAAAAAAAACCGCATCAAAATCCGTTGCGTAGTTTTAAAGATTTATGTTTATATACATAGGGATATAGGGACAGAGAAAGCGACTTTGTTTTATACTTTGTAGTGAAGAGAGCTCTGTTGAACTGTTTAAGGTTAATGTGGTGGATGCAATTTAAATAACTAAATTAAAAAAAAAAAATGTATAACTTTTATAACCCTAAGATATAAATAATAAGTGTTTTATGTATACACCTTTATAAAATTCTTTGTCCTGGACTCCTGACTGACTAATTGATAAATCAACGCACAGCCTAAGCCGCTGATCATAGACAAGTAACATTTCGAGGACGTATTCCTTAAATAATGTAAGCATCTGTTAAGCAGGGATTTCTGAAAATTTGTCCCCTAAGGGAGTAAAATAGTTGTTGTAAGTTTGAATGAAACTGCGTCAGTTATAACGTAAGGTCTGTGAAATTTCGTATTTGGCTTTTTGGGTTAAAATAATGAAACAGGTGTTTGAGCATTTTCGGAAAATCAATCCCTCAGAGATTGAAATAGGAGTTCCAAATTTGTATTAAACTGCTGTAGTGTATAGTATAATAATACCTCTTAATTTAAAATCTATACTAATATCATAAAGCTAAAGAAAAAGAAGAAAAAAAAGAGTTTGTTTGTTTGTTTGAACGCGGTAATCTAAGGATCTACTGATCCGAATTGAAAAAGTCTTTTACTGTTGGATAGTCCATTTATCGAGGAAGGTTATAGGCTATATAACATCACGCTACGACTTAAAGGAGCGGAGCAATGAGAAGTGTTCCAAAAAACGGGCAAAATTCATGCAGACGAAGTTACGCGGGACAGCTAGTATTATATACATAAGATTATTTTATAGAAATAATTAGATTTAAATTGTAAATTTAAAAAAAAACATCATCTTATTTTTTATAAAGCTAATACAGATAATCGAAATAAATCTACATCTAACATTATTTAAATCAAAAGATACCTTCAAATGAATGATGGAAATATCGGTGGAAAACCGGACGTCTAACATTTTATTCAAAACGGGTGTAATGTTCTGAGAACAACGATAAGCCAGTAATATTCTACGTGAATTATTGTTTCGGAGTATATACGAGGCGAGAATTTAATGTTGTGTCTACGCATTTGGCAAATGGAGATTCGACTAAGCGGTTGCATTAGATGTGTATTTTAATTTGACAAGATCCGTTTTATGTGTCACGGTGGAAATTAATTGTTACTGCTGATATAAAACAGGGAGGGGCAATTTTGGCTGTGTTTGGGGCAACATTGTATTGGCAGTGTTATTTTAGAGTGGATGTTCGGTTTCTTCTAGTGAGTAAGGTAATGTGTGTGACACATAATAATTGTATGGCAGCTAAACAAGGAGATTAAATATTAATTTTAAAATGGGGTCGGTAAGTTCCGACTTTTCTATGCTCGCTAACGTTTACAATAAAATAACATAAGTTTATTCTAATTCACCAGAAGAAAAACCATACTGGTGAAATAGAAATAACGTTATTTATACAATAAATTTATTGTAATAATATTCAGGGTTCTTGGAAAAACAACACATTAAGAATATTTATATTGTAATGTTAAAATATTCTTCTGTTATTCAAAGATCTAATTTTTATATAACTTTTTACCTGTGGTAAGGTTCAGGCCGCTATATATACACACATCAAAAGTGTCTAGGGATCAACATATATTTTTGCAATAACTTTTCTCCTGATTGATTTTTTTTTTTTTATTTCTTTAAGGATTCATCAAATAAAGTGTTTTCGTTTGTCACAGTAACGATAAACCAAGTCACCTTTGCATTAATAAAGAAATTTGCCATTTTCCTAATAAAGGGATTTTTGACATTTGAACCAGTAACATTAAAGTTCGAAAAAAAGACTGAAATAACAGTTTTCTTTAAAATTTTATTGGGTAACTTAAACAATTATTAATCCGTGTTTCTACCGCGAACACTAACAACACAAGAACATCGGTTTGGCATACTCAAAATGAGTTCATCCAAATCACGCTGTGGAATGGCCGCCCATGTTCGTTGCAACAACAAAAAAAGGTCTTCTTGCGACTGGATACCCTCCATATTCGGCAGAGCTCTTCTCTGTAGCATATCCCATGCATGCTCAATCGGGTTCAAGTCTGGCGACTGAGCAGGCCAGGGCAGGACATTGATGTTAGCTGCGGCGAGAGTCTGTCTTACAACTCTTGCGGTGTGCGGTCGTGCATTATCATGCATTAACTGAAATAAGGGACCGATTTGCACTTGTAGAGGAACGATGACGTCTGATACAATCGTCTCAGCATAAATTTGAGCGTTGAGGTTGCCTCTGATCCAAATCAACTCAGTTCTTCCGCCGATCCAAATACCCGCCCATACCATGATGGTTCCACCACTATAAGGATGGACTTCCTGGCAGGATTTTAATCGCTGTTGGCGTCCAGGGGTTCTCCAGTGTCGTATACGTCTTGTATCCGGTCTCATACCAAAACGAGACTCATCAGAAAAGCACACGAAACGCCATTGTTCTTCTGCCCAATTTCTGTGTTCAAGAGCCCATTGATATCGCATCCTACGATTGTGCATTGCTATACTGCCCTGCCAAGCCAACACACTGTAACTTTCAAAATCCGCTTTTGAGATATTTGACAAAATATTGTTTTGATGATTATTTGCCTATTTTAAACGTAATTAGTCAATATTAAATAATTTTATGCATTCAATAGCTAGGGGTACATCTCTAGCATATAGCCAAACAGTATTTTTTTAATAATTTTAGTAGGGAAAAGATATATTGCCACAAACTTGTATTGACAAGACAAATTATAAAATTTTAATAAATTCCTAACGAGGTAAAACACTGTAAAACATAGTACAGTGTTATAACTTTATGAACTAATTATACAATAACACTGTATCCAAGCATACAGTGTTTTGAAAAGATAGATGAGGTATATCAAAAATTAGATAATTTATAAATAAAACCGGTTAAATGACGGCAAAATAAACTTTAATGAATATTTTAATGCACTTGCGTATAATTATTAGAATCATAAAGGAAACATAACAAGGCCTTCTAATATTTTTACAAGCTTACACATCATAATGACAAACTTCTTTGGGTTTCTATGAGATCAATAGCGTAATAAAGAAAGTAAATGTACTAAAATTAAAAAAATATTAAAACAAAGAACGTAACAAAACATGAACTTTTAAAAACATGAACTTTATTCTTTGAGATTAATATACCTATATAGTAAAACAATATAAAAAAATAGTTTTGAAGTCGATTACAAATCAGAATTAATATTTTTATCGAGATCAGGTGCATCATCATCAGCCTATCGCAGTCCACTGCTGGACATAGGCCTCTCCAATTGCACGCCACTTTGTTCTATCTTCGGCTTCTCGCATCCAGCTCCTGCCAGCCGTTTTGCGAAAATCATCACTCCACCTGGCCTGAGGGCGACCTACTCCACTGTCTCCACTCAAGAACTCGTTTACCCCAACGGCCACTTCAGCTTGCTAATCCGGTGGGCTATGTCGTTAACTTTGCCGTTAACGTTCTCTGCCGGATCACCTCATTTCTGATTTTGTTCCTAAGAGAAACTCCGAGCATAACCTTTTCCATAGCTCGATGAGCGACTTTGAACTTGTGGACCAGCCGTACCGTCAGTGTCCACGTTTCGGCTCCGTATGTCATGACGGGTAGGACGCACTGATTAAAGACTTTAGTCTTTAGACATTGTGGGATCGACGATGAGAAGGCTTGACGTAGCTTACCAATCGCTGCCCAACCCAACCGAATTCTCCTGTTCACCTCGTCCTCGAAGTTGTTTTTACCTAACTGCAATGACTGCCCGAGGTACACATATTTTTGAACAACTTCGAGAACAGCGCCATGCACCGCTGTCGATTCTGGTTGAACATGACCTTGGTTTTATCCAAGTTCATCCGTAGGCCGATGCGTACAGAGGAGTCAGCCAGGTCATTCAGCATCCGTTGCAGGTCCTGCAGCGTTTCCGCCATGATGACAATGTCTGCAAATCGCAAGTGAGCGATGTATTCACCATTGACGTTGATGCCCCGCCCTTTCCAGTGCAGCGTCTTGAACATATCCTCCATTGCATTTGTGAACAGTTTCGGGGAAATAACGATGCAATGGTATAGGTTTTTGTTGTTTGTTGAACTTGGACGGACATGGTGGCGGCTTCGTAGAGACATCTCATCACTTGTATATATCGCCAATCTACTTGGCATCGCTGCAGTGACTCCAGAACGGACCAGATTTCAATCAATCGAGTCAAAGGCCTTCTCATAGTCCACGAATGCTAGACACAGGGGCTGATTATACTCCTGGGTATTTTGTATAATCTGCCGCACTGTGTGGATGTGGTCTATGCTGCCATATCCGCTCCGAAATCCAGCCTGTTCCGGTGGTTGGAATTCGTCAAGTCTTCGCGCAAGGCGATTCGTGATGACTCTTGAAAAGAGCTTATAGACGTGGCTTAGAAGAGGAATAGGTCTGTAGTTCTTCAGCCGGGTCTTATCTCCCTTTTTGAAGAACAAGACGACTACACTTCTACTCCATGCCTCCGGAGTTCTCCCTTCAAACATGACAGCATTAAAGAGCTTTTGGAGCTCCCTCAGTACAGGTTTACCTCCAGCCTTTAACAGCTCTGTTGTAACGCCATCCTTTTTTCTTTGGCTTTTCCATTTTTTAGCTGTCTAAGAGCCAGCACGATTTTGTCAATGTTGACTTCTGGCAGGTCTTCGGTGTAGTGGTGTGTTAGAGTGGCTCTAGGACCCTCATTTTCAGGATCGGGTCGAGATGCATGCGAAGCCTATAACCGGTCATAGAAGCCTTCCACTTCAGAGAGGACTGCCGGCTTCGAAGAAACGACTTCTCCACTTGGTCAACTTCGTCAGGTGGCTTCTTCCAAGAGATTGTACGAACACCTTTGACCCCGGTTCTGCTCGATCTCTCTTTTAATCAAAAGAGTGTTGGAGCACCGAAGGTCGTGTCGTATAAGCTTGTTGATCTCTTGGTTTAGAGCGCGCTTTTCCGACGAAGTGTCGGGTGGGTTTTCACGTCGTTTTTTCATTAGCCCTAAAGTCTTTTCCGAAAGCTTCGACTTCTTGCCCATACGCTGCATTTCACAAAATCTCGTACCTTCTTCCCTGAGTATCCGAACCACATTTACGAGCTTCTGGTTTACGTCTGTTGTGGTTTCCATGGCAGAAAATCGGTTATACCGGTTTGACTGGAACGCTTCGGATCCTATCATGGTTTGGAGCAAAGTAGGTCGAAGCCTGGACCTCATCAGACGGGCATGTTCCGCCTTGAAGTCGATATTCAGAGAGCCTCGGACAAGTCACTGATCACCACCGGTATTAAACCTGTTGATCACGGTGACGTCTCTGAATATATGCTTTTTGTCCGTCATGATGAAGTCGATTTCGTTTTTCGTCATAGTGTCGGGGCTTTGCCACGTCCACTTCCTTTGGGGCCGTTTCTTGAAAAAGGAGTTCATCAAGAAGAGCCCCTCCCGTTCGAGGAAGTTGACTAGCATTTGCCCCCTATGATTTCTGCTTCCAAATCCATGGGATCCTACTACCAATTCGCTGCAATTTTGTACTCCCACTTTAGCGTTGAAGTCCCCCCTAACAACGTTGTAGTGGGTCTTAGTGGTGAAGTGGAGGGCCCTCGATATGTCATCGAACATATCCTCCACTTCGTCGTCTGGATGTGCCGAGGTCGGTGCGTACACTTGCACTACCTTGAGGCTATACCTCTCGGTGAGCTTGATAATGAGGCACGCTACCCTGTTCGACACGCTAGACATTTCCACAACGTTGTCAGAAAGGGACTTATTTACCAGAAACCCAACACTACCTTAGGATTATTGGTCTCCCTCGCGGAAGTACATAAGGTGGCCTGACTCGAGGGTTATGGTGCCCTCTCCCTCTCTTCGGACTTCACTTAACCCGAGGATATGCCACCTAATCTTCCCAAGTTCCACCTGAAGTTGTGCCAGATGCGAGTCTAGCCGTAGCGTGCGTCCGTTATACGTCGCCAGGGTCAGTCGGTTGTGGTGGCCTTCCGTAGCCCGGAGATTCTTAGCACCCCCCGCCACGCCGTTACCGTGGACGCCACCATGTCCAGGTGCAGGTCCACCATGTGACTGCCGGGAACTGGGGGCCGTGGCTTTTGTGCTTCGTGCATTTGGGGTAATGCCCATATTCGCCACGCTGGGCAGGCGGGTTGGCGATCGCAGGGCGTAGCTCTCGCATTAGTGACGCTGCAGCCCGTCACTGACCTTTTACTTTAGCTACCCCTTAAATTGTGATGGTTATACCGCCTCCAGCCGGTCGCCACAGCTTCGTTCGTTGTACAGCAGGATGTACCGCGTGCAGGTGAGGTTGGCTTGGAGCGAAAGATGGTGATGCGCCCCCTTACATCCCTCCCCAGGTGCATCTGATTACTCTAATTAAAGCCAATAAAACACGCAATCATCCGATTAAATCACAACCGCAACCAGCGGTCTCAGCGCGCGGCACACGACTGGCGTAAACCGAACCGCCTTCAACGTGAAAAACAAGGAAGAAGAGTCTATAATAGCGCCTGACAGAGCGAGATAGTAATACTGTTGTCAACTCTACTTACGCTGGTTGGCTAACATCAAGGCTCGAGTACGCGACATTGTATTTTTCTAGCGACGCGCGTAGTTTGTTTTGACATAACACTGTATACTATGTTACAGTTTTTTTGCGTGTTTATACCCTATTTTAAACGCAATACAGTGTTTTTTTACTTGCTTTATGTTGCAAAATAACCGTTGAAATGAAAAAAGAGTCAATCAGGGGTACTAAATAGACATAAAGAAATTGATTGGGCATTGTTAAGCTATAACACTGTAAGTCGACTTACAGTCTTTTGGCTTGGCACGGCAGTATAGGTGGTACCCGTAGCGGTCTTCGGGAATGAAGGTTCACTTCATGCAAGCGGTTTCTGACTGTTTGGTCGCTAATTAAGTTCCCTGAAGAGTGATGAAGCCTCACGGCTAACATCATGGCGGTTATTGTTGGACCTCTTCGAGTTAAGATTTGAATGTATCGGTCTTGTCTCCGTGTGGTGCAGCGATACCGTCCTCCATGGCGCTCAGCCACGGTACCAGTGCTTCGGTAACGTGTCCAAAGTCGACTGATAACACTCTGACTTGTATTCAGAGCTAAAGCCACAGTACGTTGCCGGGAACCAGCTTCTATCATTCCCACGGCTCTGAGCATTTCTTCCCTGCTTAAATGACGTCGCCGCTCCATAATAACGTTGGTTTTAATCAGTAGTAGGGAAACAGTAGCACTAATAATGTCTTCAATGCGTTGTATGTTTTTATAGGGAAAATATTGACAGCTGATTTTCATCTTTTACTCGAATTTGATTCACAGTTCCTGATTCAAATTATGAAATGCACCAAAAAGGATCCATATAAATTTATAAAATCATAAATTTATTACAAAGCCACATCTCAATCTCAAGAAATCCGCATAAAAATGCTTGATCCCTAGACACTTTTGATGTGTGTATATATATATATAGTGGTTAGTGACCCTGACTGCTAAGCCAGAGGTCGTGAGTTCGAATCCCACACGAAACACCACTTTGTGTGATCCTCAAATTGTTGTTCCAAGTCTCCATTTTGTATTGTCCCCACGACACAGGCCATAAACACATAAGCAGGGGTTGTTTTTAAAAAAGAAAACGACAAAGCCAATCTAAACAACATAATTATAATGTATTCCAGAGGTCGCGTAATAGGCGGATCCAGCGCTACCAATTATAATAGTCTTACTATATTGTCAAGCTTTAAAATATTATAGTTTAATGTTTGAATATAAATAGTTACATACAATGATAAAAAAATAGACTTTAACACAAAAACTAATCTAAATAACGTACATTTGTATTCCAGCGGCCGCGTAATGGGCGGATCCAGTGCTACTAATTATAATTATCCAGTGCTACTAATATATATATATTTTATTTTTATAGTATTACTTCTTTTAGATTTTAAATATTTTTTTTTTTTTTATATTTAATAATGGAAAACATACTCCTGCATAATAATATAATTCAAATACCATATATTTGTATTTCAGCGGTCGCTTAGTGGGCGGATCCAGCGCTACTAATTATGCGGTGTTGCTATTTATTTAGACTATAATTTAGCTGTAAGAAGTTGAATTTCAAGAATAAATTAATGAGTATAATTGAACAAAGCCAAACAAAGAGTATGTTATATTATACAAAAGCAATGAATGAAAAAACTAATCCAAATAACATATATGTATATATATTTCAGCCGTCGCGTAATGGACGGATCCAGAGCTACTAAATATAATAGTGTTACTTTATTTTTAAGTTTAACTACAGCATAGTTCAAAATTGAATGAAGGAAAACATATTTTAACACAAAAAGCTAATCCAAATACCAAACATTTGTATTCCAGCGGTCGCGTAATGGGCGGATCCAGCGCTACTAATTATTTGGTGTACATGAGAGGTAATAAGCGAGATTATGATGAGTGGGCAGACCTTGGTAACGTAGGGTGGAGTTATAAGGATGTAAGTATTTGTAAAATTTATTGGATCTTTTGTTTCCACTTCAAACTATCTTATGCTTGTTGCTACAAATTTGTGAAAACCTTTTTTTTTTTTTTTAAATGCTTTATCATTTTATGTTAAAGTTTTTGCTCATTACAATACTTGCTTTAGTTACAGTTAAAAGCAAACTTATTTTTGTCTTTTTCGCTTACAATTTCTATTAAATAAATTTGGATTTATTTGCTACATGAACCTAATGCACGTTTTCATTATTGGGGTAAAGCACATTTTCATAATGTTATGCAATCCCAAACATGATGAATGTTTTCAGGTGCTGCCATACTTTAAGAAATCAGAAAACAATCGAGATAAAATAGAATCCAAAGATAAATATTACCATGGAACTGAAGGGCCCTTAACTGTAGAAAGGTTTAGTTACGTTGATAGAAATGTAATAATGTTTGTGGAAAGTTTCCGAGAAAAGGGATTCCCATTGGTGGATTTTAATGGCGAACGGCAGATAGGAACCATGGTCACACAAACTACATCCAAAGATGGCAAAAGAGTATCGTCTAATATTGCATTCATAAGACCGATACGTTACAAACGGAAAAATCTAGTAATAAAAACGAACGCCCAAGTAACAAAATTACTTATAAACGAATCCAAAAAAGCTTATGGATTAAAATATTTCAAAAATGGCGTTTATTATAAAGTACGAGCAAAGAAAGAAATAATATTAAGTGCTGGTGCATTGAATAGTCCAAAAATATTGATGCTTTCAGGAGTTGGACCAAAATCAAGTTTAAAAAAGTTATGTATTCCTGTTATAAAAGACTTGAAAGTTGGTTACAATTTGCAAGATCATGCAACTACAGAAGCAGTACTAATTGCTCTCACCAACAAAACATCCACACTTACATCAGGAAAACAATTGCTGCAAAATATCAAACAATATCACAAATCTGGTACCAAATATGATCCGCTCTCTGCTACTGGAATTTTACACATGACAGCGTTTCACAGAACGAAATACGCTGACAAAGACAAAACAATACCTGATATACAATTTCATTTTGATGGTAGGAATCTTAAAGATTTTTACTCCGACCCCACTACTTATTTAGCAACGGCCGTGTTTCCATTTTCTGGGTATGACGCTATTAACGCCAGGCCTGTCCTTTTGCATCCAGAAAGTAGAGGATTATTAACTTTAAATAAAACTAACCCTACTTTTGGCCAACCACTGATTTATCCCAGATTCTTCACAGTTAAAAGGGATTTGGACACGTTGGTAGCGGCGCTAAAGTTTGCGACCAAATTGGAAGACACAAAAGCTTTTAAGGAAAATGGAGTAAAGTTCATAAGGAAACCAGTGACAGCTTGCTCTCGATATAAATGGGGAACATATAGATATTTCGTGTGTGTATTAACGAGATACACTGGGACAATATATCACCCTGCTGGTACATGCAAAATGGGACCTAAGCATGATAAAGATGCAGTCGTTGATCCAAGATTAAAAGTTTATGGAATTGATAATCTCAGAGTTGCTGATGCTTCCATAATGCCTCATATAGTTCGGGGAAATACCAATGCCCCTTGTATGATGATTGGAGAGAAGGTTTCTGATATGATTAAAGAGGACTGGCATCTTCTTTGACATAATGATACATTAAAACTTAGCGAGTACAGTACAGTCATTATAATTAAGTATGCTAACTAACCTAGTATAATATTAATGGTGTAATGTTAAGACCAAATATTCAGTATTTTGCCATTGTAAATAAAACTTTAACAAAACCTAACTGTTTGTTTTAATTAAACATTTTGATGAAAATTTAATTTAAGCTGTTCTCTTATTGGTAAGTGAAATATTGCAAAATTATTGTCTTCGTTTTGTAACTAACATTGTAGATTTGAAGAATATTTTTAGTAGTAAGTAATTATATGGTATGTGTCGTGAGTATGTGTGTAATTTTAGTCGCGTTGTTGTAGTTACATGTGGGATATTTGTAGTTTTATCCAGTTTTTAACACCGTGAATACACAAAAACATTTTGCACCCATTTTTGAAACCTACGTTTCATAATAATAAAATTGGCCTTCGGCCCCTTGCCTGTATCACTGCAAGTTTTACACAAAAATTCTTCTGGTCCTGACAGTTTTTAAATTGGAAAAGAGCCACTTCGACGCACAAACGTGACATCGCCATATTTGACATTCGCTAGAATTATTATTTTGATACTGATGTGGAATGTAGTACGTATTTTGTGTACCATTTTGTAAATGAAAGAAGTTTGAGAAAAATAAATCAAAATAGTAAAATGTGACATGAAATTAAATTTGTTTGCACGAAATATGGTTTACAAGGCATTTTATAATTTAGGCAGGTACAGTCATATTTCACCTTTTTTATTTAACTTATATTAAAACAAAAATATAAAAAAAAAAAAAAAAAAAATTGTTTATAATGAAGACACATTGCAATATATGCATTCAAAATAATAAAAACAATGATAACTTATATAAGAGGAATATTAAATTTAATTAATTAATTATATAAAATAGTAAATAGAAAAATAATAAGTACACTAATTAAATCAAATGTGTTTTAATATATATTTATCAATTTAGTTGAAAAAACCTTTTTTAATGTTGTCATTTGTTGACTCTTAATGGTTCTGGTATTAGTGTTATGTAATTTTTAAAACTTAGCAATACAATAATAACTTAGCAAAGTCCATAATAATTTATATTTGACGGTTATGGAGAAAGTCTGAAATAACATTTACTTTAAATGTTGATAAAATTTCGCGATGTGTACACCTTATAAAATTATATATACTACGGGTCTTAATCGCGTGAATAATTTACCGTATTGCAACGGCCGTGGTCACGGATAGAAACTATCCGTGACCACGGCCGTTGCAATACGGACGAAACGTCATATTTTACCTTAAATTATTCACGCGATTAAGACCCAGGTATATAATTTCATAATAACATTTACTGTTTAATAATAATTTCAATTGTCCTTAAATTTGTTGTACTGTTGTATTTTCTCTTATTAGTTTAGGATTTTTATTATATATTTTAGGTGCCATACAAAATACATTTTTATGTAAAATGTGCTACCAGCAAATATTCCCCGTATTTGCTGGTAACACACATAGTTTGTCTTTGTTTCTAGTGAAGTATATTTCTTATTCAGAGTGTCAAACTTATCCAAGTTATCTAACAAAACCTCGTAAATGTATAAAGCGTTCGTTAACAAAAATATTTTCGTCCAATACTTTGCAGTTGGAGGCTTTAATGAATCTCGATGAACTTAGTATTGTGCCTCCAGCTGTATGATATCACTTATTGTAGGGGATCTTGTTTGCATCTTTTTTGAGCAGACGGGTTTTATCATTTTTAAATTTATTTCTTTATTTATTCATATTATTAGTTTTAACCTTGGTTCAACACTGCACTGATTGCACGTATTTACTAGTAGTATGAGTAGTTTTATGTCACGCACATATTATCTTAGTTCTTAGAGCCTTCGTACACAACGCTGCACAAATCTTCGTTATCCGACGATTTTAGACTCTAAGCGACTACCGCCATATAAATTAATTGAGGTTCGTAAATTCGTACATAGGCACGCTTTGCTGACACGTGAATTTGTATGACGGAAGTAGCTTAGAGATTAAAATCGTCTGGTATCGAAGATTTGCGTAGCCGTGTATACGAAAGGCTTTATTGAATTATGTGTTGATATTTTTTTATGATGCAATTCCGTTTTATTAAATTAAGTATTTTAGTTTGTATAGCACACTGTGTTATATAGTTAGTTTTACTTTTGATATAATTTTAATTGTTTGTGAGCTATTTTACGAATTTAAATTTGCCCCATTTATGATTCTTATTCGAAAAGTTTTAACTTTGTAACTTCTTTTTATTTGGCCTTTATTATAACAATAAGACCATCTAGTAAAAAAATTAAAAAAAAATTATTTTAATAATTTAACATATTGTGATCTATAATATTATAAAAATATAGTTGCAGTTTTCTTAATTACACGAATAGTTATGTATATTAGTGACATCGTGATAAAATTATATATATTACCATCAATTTAATAAGGGATAAATAATTTCAAAATCATTTATTACATAGTTTATTCCTGAACCAGGTATAACAAACCTAAACTCAAAATCGATAATGATTTGTTTTACAATGATCCTTCAGTTAATGAATTCGTAATTTGGCAAACACAAACGGATTAATGAAATGAAATGTTAACTACGAACAATGTCATTACAGAGGAAAAACTATGGGCGGATCCAGTGCAATAAACTACATGGTATACATTAGAGGAAACAAAAGAGATTATGATTCCTGGGCAGAGCTTGGCAACCACGGATGGAGTTATAGAGAGGTTCGTATAAACCAATCACTACAGTTAAAAAACACAAAATAAACATTTTGAAGTTGGTGCTGAATAAAAAATAAATACTACTATTTCATGGCACCCACTTCAAAAATTTTAATTTGTTTTGGTTATTCTTGGTATATTATTTATTGTTTTTTTGTTGCTTTGTAATTAATTTTGAAGTCGGTAATATTTTTTTGTAAAAAAGTTTTTTATTTCTTACTTTTTAGTGGGTTGGTTTGTAATTCACTTAAAAAATATTTTTTTATATCGGTCTAGCCGTCTTTGCGTAATCGGTGAACAGGTTAACAAACATACAAAAACAAACATACAGTCGATTTTGAAGTCGGTTGAAAAGTACTATAATGTTGACTCTTTCTGTAAAAACAAACTAGGCATAAACAGAAAAAAACACATAAAACTCGAAAATAAAACCTAGTTCAACACATGCCAGGCAGATGCCTGACGCAAGTCTTAAACTAGACCCTCTGGTGACTCACGGTAATCGTAGAAGTTTTAGTTATTTACTTTAAAGGAACATACTTAAAAACAACAATAATCCTAAAACATAACCTTAAATCTGTCTGTAGTACAGCCTCCATGTATCACAGTAAACTGCAAAGATACAAATCAGGAACATGAAGTATCTAGATCTAAACTCGAAATAACAATTTGTGAATCGCTGGATATAGGCAGTGATCTACAAATTGTTACTACGTTAAACTACTGTTTTACATGTTACTATTGATTCTGCAAAACTTTGACTTGCAGCCGTCGGATTCGCAGCGTCAGTCTTCCCGTGTTGTCCTTGTTCTCTCTGTACGTGACATAAATATCTAATTTTAAAACCTGATCTTAAAATTTATAGCCTCTACAATATTATATTTTTAGAATTATTAACTCATTGGATTTTTTTAAAGTCGCCTTTTCATCTAATATTAATAGATTTTTTTATTTTATGTTACAGATCCTAAAGTACTTCAAAAAAGCAGAAGATAATCAAGATATGGAATCCCATGATAGACAATACCACTCAGTGGGAGGCCCTTTAAATGTTGAACGATTTCAATATCTCGATATTAATGCAATGATGCTCCTGCAAGCTTTTAAAGAAAAAGGATTACCAGTCAATGACCTCAACGGTGCAAATCAATTAGGGACTGATATAGTTCAGTCTACATCAAAAAATGGACGAAGAAACTCAGCCAACTATGCATACATACGAACAATCAGACACAAACGACCGAACCTACATATTATTAATAACGCATTTGCAACAAAAGTTCTCATAGATCCTATTACCAAGACTGCATTTGGAGTAGAATATCTTAAAAATGGTGAATTATATACTGCTCATGTGACTAAAGAAGTAATTGTAAGCAGCGGTACAATAAATTCGCCGAAATTGTTGATGTTATCTGGCATTGGACCTAAATATCACTTGAGAAGCCTAAATATACCAGTCTTAGTTGATTCAAGAGTTGGTGCTAACTTACAAGATCATGTTACTACAGACGCTTTCGTACTATCTCTGTCGAACAAAACATCAACAGCGGTCAGTGGACAGCAACTTATGGAAGAAGTTCATAAATACTATGCACAGCGACCACCTAAAACTGGTCCATTATCAACAACAAGTACTTTACCGATTACAGCGTTTATAAGTACCAATTATGAAGATGCCCCGAATATACAATACCATTTTGATGGAAGAAACGTAAAAGAATTTTACTCAGATCCAACAACGTATTCGGCTACAAATATTTTTCCTCTTGCTTTCTATGATGGTCTAGCTGTCAGGCCTTTATTATTAACACCAAAAAGTAGAGGATTTATTCTTTTAAATACCACTGATCCTACTTTTGGGCCACCTTTGATTTATTCTAGATTTTTTACTGAAAGTGAAGATATGGAAGTTTTATTAGACGGATTTCGATTCGCAGTTGGTTTAGAGGAAACAGAAGCATTTGTTGCTAGTGGAGCATCCTTTGTTAAGATACCTGTTCAAGCATGTTCTGGTTACGAATGGGGCACTGATAGCTATTTTGCATGTTTATTGATCGAATACACTTCGACGATATATCATCCTGTTGGAACGTGCAAGATGGGTCCTAAGTACGATAAAGATGCAGTTGTGGATCCAAGATTGAAAGTGTATGGTGTTGAGGCATTGCGAGTAATTGATGCTTCGATAATGCCTTTGATTGTTAGAGGCAATACGAATGCTCCAACTATCATGATCGCTGAAAAAGCTTCTGATATGATCAAGGAAGATTGGTTGTAAACATCTTTTGTAGCAATGTATCCGAAAATATAGTTTGTAATAGCCATAAAATATTTCATAAAAGTGTTACGTATTGACAGACATTGTTTAAAATGTGAAACTATGAAATACCAGTACTTACAATAATTTCATTAAGTAGTTTTAATGTAATATAACTGTATATAGAGGTTTTCCTATTTGATGTGAAACCAAAAAATGGTCATTTTAAGTCTAAGTTAAGATTGAATTAAAATGCATAATGTAAACAGAATTGAAGTATATTTTTTATATAACATGAGATTTTTATTTTTTTGAACGTTTGAGCTGTGTGTAATTAAAATCAAGTCAAACAAGTTGCTGACAATCTATAACATTATTTCATCGTAATTTTGGACCATGTTATATTTTACACAATAAAATAGTTGTCTGTAAAGTCGGTTTACAGGCGATAAATTTGTGTGACAACGTCATAAAAAAATATTGATGACATTGTAATAATCAACTATGCCTGTGAGAGCTTTTTTTAAAATAATTAGGTATATGGTATTCTAGTAAAATGGCGTTCTTCTTATTTGTTGCAAATGAGATAAATAAATAACCTACGGTAAATTCTTATCTATCATCAAAATGAATTGGTAGTTCTCATTTGTTCATTGTTTTTAAAATTGTGGTATTTTGTCCATGACGTCATGTTGGAAAGAACAAATGGAAAATACCCGATGCGTCCACAACGTATTATAAATAAATATAAAATTACATCAAGTTATAACATTAAAAAGGGTGTAACCAAAACCAAATTAATAAACAACAAAACCGCCCAAAAACTAGCCCAAACAGTAATAATTTTGAACAAATCTCAGTACAAATATGAACGCTACATTCATTGTAGTGGAACAAGAAAGTTTATACAAAGACTAACAGAACGTGCGCTTCTGAATCATCCACCAAGATGCCGCGGTATGGGCCATTAAGACTAGCGAAATTTTCTTAATTTTAATACCTAAGATGTTTTCATTAACTTTTTTATGAAGATACTAGCTTTTGCCCGCGTGGATGTCGGTAATCGCAATATAAACTATTTTATGATCTTTCCTGTGACTCAAAACAATTCCAGTACCAGTACTGAAATAGTCTTCACGCTTAAACCAGTTTAAGCGTGAAGTGTAAAGTATTATGGCACAATTTTTTTTTTTGTCTAGCTCTCTGTCTGTCTGTCTGTCTTTCTCTCTGTCGTCTGTCTGTCTGTTTGTTCCGGCTTATCTCCGAAAAGGCTGGACGGGTTTCGACGGGACTTTCAATGTCAGAGGATGTAAGGAGTAACTAAGGCTACTTTTTATCATCACTTTATCGTTTAAAGGGAGAGAGGGATTGATGTAGTTGCGTTGGTATGACTGCAGTTGTTGAGATTATTATTGGGACTATTGTTAGTTAGTAGTTTTTGTAGGTGTCTCAGTCGTCACAGTGGTGAGTCGTATTCCATCCTTGAGTTCAATATATTTGCTTAATTTTTCGGCTATGGTGGTTTGTAGGTTGTGTATGTTTTATTATTATAGTTTTCTACCACCCAAAAGTGCTCCGCTTTAGGCAATTTAAGGATATTTTTTAGAATATAAAATGTCAATATTGACTGATAGTTTTTATAAAGTAGGTTACTGATATTTAGTTCAAAATTTTCGGCTCCAAAACGACTGCAAAATCACAAACAATACAGTATTTAGAGCCAAAGAACACTACATCGAAAATGAGCGGTTTATTAGTTTTTTATTGTCTTCAAAACAGGTCGTACAACTATCGACCTTATCAGGCTTGTACCATCGAGATAATATGTATTACATTAATACCTCAATAGCTGGGTCCACACCAGGCGCACAGGCTTGCGAGCGTGGCCTCGCGAGGCAGCCTTCAGTTGTTTCGCATCGCACAGCCGAGGCAGGGTACGCCCGAGGCATCCTGAGCCAAGTACACACCGACCGAACTTTTGGCTCGTGAGGCTGCCTCGGGAATCGTGCTCGGTCGGTGTGGATCCGGCTAATGGCATGTACGTACGTAAGTGCGTTCGGGTTTTTATATAACTGTACTAGATTTGGATGCAGTTTTTGCTATTGTACTGCATAAAATTGTCACCAAGAAATTCAATATATCCGCTCATTTCAAAGCCTCGACCAAGACCCATCTGCCGTTCCTACGCCCCCATTATCTACTTCCATAAACCGCTGAGAAGCAAACAATCTGTAGCCTGTGTCCTCACTCTAAAATCACCACCATTTTACATTGACCTGCCATTCAGTTCTCACGGCTCTACATTTCAAAACTTTTCGATAAATCGAGGGGCCGTGGTATAGTGGTTATGTTGTAAATTTTACAACGCCATAGACTTAAAACTTCATCAAAGTGCTATAAATAAATAGAAGTGTGTCGACTGTGGTTAGAAACGTTTAAAAGCAACGTTTTAGTGCTTGTACGTGGCGATTAAATGGTTATAGACTTTGGTTGAGTACTACATATTTTATTCATCAGTGATAAAAATAAACGTGTTCTTTTACCACATAAAGGTCCTAGTCTGCCCAAGTATATATCCGTTGTTGTCACAGTAATTTGATAATAGTTTGGGACAACTCACACTTGGTTATCTCATCCCAAACTAGCCAGAGCCGGTACTAAGTCAACAAGACAACTGATTAACATTCTTCTCTCATCCAATTGAATAAAATCACATTACATGATTGCTAATTTTACAGAAAATGTTTCGTGTTCAATAGCTTCAAATCAAAACATTCCATGATGTTGCTCTAATGTCTAAAATATTTAAAGTTTAAACTGAGCAAGTGCACGTCGGGCCTCGCGCAATGTCTTTTGTTGTTTTTGTTTGATAATACTGGAAATTGTATGAAAATGTTGCTACTTCTCACTTGATCGGCTGTTACTCGTAAACGTATAAAGCTTACTTAGCTGTGATAGTTTTCCTTTTAATTTTATCATGTATACGACTACCCAGATTTTATTCACATCTCTCAAAACAACCATTTATCTGGCAGGGGGGGAACACTTGACTCTAACAAAAATTTGCACTTAAGGTCCCTAATTGAGAAATAAAATTTTCAATTTCTAAATATTTTTAAAAGCCCTATCCAATAATACCTCACACGATGGGGTACATGAGAAAAAAAGCCATCCCTACTAGATGTAGAAGAGGTTCCCAAATATTTTTTTTTATAGATTTTATTTTACTTCTTTGTCGGCGTAAGTAATACGTATGTATATCCATGCCAAATTCCAAATTTTTAGTACTAAGGCTCTCTGAGTTAACTTGGGGACAGACAGATGGACATAGCGAAACCATAAAAGTTCTGGCATTTTGGCTACAGAACCCCTAAAAGCGTAATTATGTACCTTTTAATATTTACCATTACATGTCATTGTGATATGCCCCACAAATGTGAGGTTCTTCTACTAAAACTTTTCAGTTTCTGTAGAACAGTTGTGATAATCAATTATGCGGTTACTACTTCAAAATCTGAGAAATGTTAAAATGTTAATTACCTTTCTGTTGTTGTACCTCCAAGACGCGTCCCCAATCAAGGAAGCTCTCCCCCACAAATGCCAATCGGTGGTTTTTGCTCCAAGGAGAAGACAATTTTGTCATTACCGGAACCGTACCAAAAAGAGAACCTTTATAAACACCTAAACACCGTATCAAAAAATACATTTTGCGTTTTTATCAAAAAAAAACTTACAAAAAGTGAATAAACATGCGTTGTAACAAACTTATGGCAGTTGATGGGAGTTTTTAATTCAATATCGGTACACTAGTCACCAACGCCTTTAGGAGAGGCAATTGCCTGTCTAAACACTACAGTGTAAAAATTCCCTAAAAAAGGTCTTTCAATCCAGTCTGGGGGGGGGGGGCAATTGTCCCTGTCGAACCCCCCTTAGATCCGCACCTGCCGACTTTAGATAGAAAACCTGAAAGACTTTCTTTTCTATGGTATTGAAAGCACAAATTACAGTTTCGATAGGTACTAGAGTTGCTATTTTTGCCTGCACTTGTGACAGGGTCATTTTTATTATACTAATAACCTCTAGCCCGTGGCTTCTTTACATAACACTAACTGTTTATAAACTCGGTTGTATGGACTTATACTTAGTTTTAATTTCATAGGAAAATGTAAGTATTTAAAAAGACTGGCATAGAACGTGTAACAGAAAACTGTCAAATTCAAGATTGTGCGAGTACCACGCTTGCGCGGTATGGAAGCTCGTTCGAATCTGAGTGTAGGAATAAAAGTCGTAGTACATACATGAGTTTGATTTCTATACTCTCTTTATTTTGTGGTTAATAATAGCACAGAATGCCGAAGAGTATAGAAGGCAATCTTCATAGAAAACGCTCTTGACGCACGCATACATAGATATAGCTAACAGAAATGGTATCTCGGAACACGTCAAATCAGTGACAGGGCGAGTGCTTCGCGATTCCGTGTTCGTGATAGATGTCTATACGTGCATGTACACGTGCGTATCAGTAAGCTTTAGACACGACTTAAAGTTAAGGCGTTTGTCCTCCGCAGCCAGTCAACGGGATGCCACGACGTCGCCGAAGTAGCGATACACAGAATTACTAAAAAAAAAGTTGAGAGGTGTCAAGGGACACCCGAATGGAACGATCTATCTTAATTTTTTTTTATAATCTTCGCAACACCACACTGTTCAATGCGGAATAGAAAGACGAAACGAAATTAAGTTACAAAAAGACGATTGTATACCGAAGGCTCGAACCCACAACGACACAATTGTCACCAATACTGTGTACCGAATTTATGCCTTTAGACCAAACCGACAGGTGACTTCTTCGTCAAATTAGATGTTCATATCTTACGCGCACGCCCGCACGGCTTGTGTATGTCAAAAAGTGTCGTTACAACTTTTCGTGAGATATTTTTCCGTCTAGCCCCTTTTCACAACGCGCGATAATGAACTTCGTTTCAATAGCCATTTGTCAAACGCATGTCCGTCATCGTCCCGGTCGCCAAAGTAAATTAATCTCGTTCACGGTGATTTCCCGTTAACGTCCCGTTGACGGACTGCGTTGGATAAACGGCCTTAAAAATAGTTTGAGCCATTGGGGGCTTATTAATATACTATTTTATTTAAACCCTTGCGTAGAAAGTAGAAGAGTTGTTGAAAGAAACTTTTCTTAATTCTGCCTACCCTGTAAAATCTAGAAACTTGTTTTAAAGACATTATAGAGATTAACGATCGTTAGTTCTTCTATCGCAGTACGTGACAATGCAATGGTATATAAATCAGCGCGCACTGTAGTGGACCACGTCTCTCTAGAGAATTACTGGAAGTGGACATTTTCAAATTAGAAAGTAAATGTCCTAGACAAACGTAACTATATGAACTTATGATTAACTTTACTTACGGAATGTTAGTATTTTATATATAGCGTCAAGAAGAAATATTATTTTTCACATTAACAAATAAATAAATACCTTAGGACAATTAACGCACAACCAACTAATAAACATAAAACATATTATGGGTAAAATAACATATTAATCAAATTAGCTTACGGCTACAAAGATTTAGATTTGGGAAACAAACACGGCAGAGAGTCAGCTCATTCATATCTAACAATAGTATTTTGTCTATCTATTTAGTAGTCCTTTCTAAATATAATGGAAAACAAAGAAAAACACATTCGACAGTAAAAATACCGTTTACGTATGCCTGTAGCTGGTACTTTTGCTTAATATCTCGTTGCAAGTGCTACCTAATTATTGTCATATGCATGTAACTGGTATGTCTGATTTTGATTTGTTGGCAAGCAACTATCATGCACGCTGTGGTCTGTTTTACTCCACCGAGAAGACAGAGTCAAAAATGGGCTAAGGCATGCATAAACTAGTAAATACCAAGATCTCGGGCAAACTCGTTCAAATGTCAACCGAAACAGCGCATGTTGAGATCGTCCGTACGTTGTATCCTACGTGTGCCTGGATTTGTTGATAAACTTTAGGAGAATTCTCTGCTTTCTGTATGAGAAGGGGATAAATGGTAGCACTTCCAGTGATTCTTACATCCAACAGTTAACTTTAACAAGAGAACACAATTATGTCTTGCACGGGCCGCGCCGCGTGCTACACTTGTTGTATCTCGTTACACGAACAAGACCCTCAGATTTACTGCTTTGTTATTAGCAAGATTGTTTGAAACTAGATCTGTTTTATCGTGCAGTTATTCTTTTTCACTTCATCACTTTGTTTTATAAATATAATAATTGCATTTTTGAAAAATAGAAAAAAATATAGTGACCGTGATAGTTCTTTAACCACCGTCTAGATGGCGCATTCCAGGGCTCAACTCGCAAGCATGAAAGGATAGAAAAAATTAGGTCTAGTAACATAGTCCAGATAGGTGGTTCGATTCCAGCCCCGGTTTGGCATACAGAAGTCTCGGGTTCAATTCCTGGGTTTGGACTATAATATTTTCTATGTTTCAAAAATGCAATTATTGTATTTATAAAGTACCTAATTGGCAAGAAAGGCCTATAAAAATCGCTATGTCTTGGTTAAAGCTAACGAAATTATGTCTCAAAATGAAGAGGCCGATCTTTTTGAAATAACGATTTTGTAGCACTGATGCTGTTGTGGTCTAGCGTAACATATACAATCAGAAATCAGAGATATTTACAATCAGGAGAAAAAATATTCAAAGTCAAAATGCACTTTGACTGCCTCTGTGGCGCAGTGGGAGTGTATCCGACTGCTACGCAAGAGGTCGTGGGTTCGATCCCCACCCAGGATAAAACTTTGTGTGATGAGCACGATGGTTTATTCTGTGGCTGGGTGTTATTTATCTGTAATATGTATGTATTTTGAAATATATAAGTATGTTTATCAGTTGTCTGGTTCCCATAGTACAAGCTCTGCTTAGTTTGGGATCAGATGGCGTTGTGTGAGTTGTCCCAAGATATTATTATTATTACTTTACGTTTACGACAGACGCGTCGTCGCGACGATGACTTTTTGCAGTCATACATACCCGTACCTACTAATTTTTTAATATAATGATTTATAAACCTCATAGATGAATTTCAAGAAATCTTGCACGAAATTTTCACAATCTAACCTCACGATAAGTTTTTGCCAAGCTGCTATTTACGAGTACGTGCAATATAGACTATAAAATGAGCGCAAATTACAAAACCACTAATGCCACATCAATGTAATGAGTTTTAAAATAGACGTGCAATAAAATCTTGACGAGTAAGTCACAAAAAGGCGAATAACAGTAGCGCCGCAAACTAATCACAAATTTTCAAAGCTGAGGCGACTTTACTATAAGTAGGTTTAAAACAATCAAAAACCTTCTAACGATACTACGGTGTAACATTATAAAACGTTTTCAGATTACAGTTTTTGCTAGATGCGCGTTGAAACTTTTTTTTTTTTTTCAAAGATGTGAACTAGGAATGTGGGATTTTGGTCCCTACCTAAGCTCGAGGCTACTGCGTCCGCACTGGGGAGGCTGTTGCCGAACCTGGGCGGGCCTAGTGCCTTGAGCAGACGGTTGTACACGGGGGTGGTGCGGTCAATGGCTCTGTACGGCGCACCCGTGTGGGCGGCGTCCCTGACCGCCCAGAATAGGGTCCGCTTAGGGAGACCCCAGCGGACCATGGCGGTCAGGGCCATACGTGGATACCGCACGGTGTCTGCAGAGGCGGCGTGCGCATTGGCCGGCACACCCCCGTGGGATTTGGAGGCGGAAGTGCTCGCCGAAGTGTATCGGCGGGTGGTGGCTGTTCGGGCAGGGGGTTCGGTGCCCCTGCCCGAGGAGCTACGCGCTTGGCGCGGTGAGGCCCACCGGGCAATCATGGCCCGGTGGCAGGGCCGGCTGGAGGCTCCACGGGCAGGTGTTCGAACCGTGGAGGCGCTCCAGCCGGTCCTGGAGGAGTGGGCAGGGCGGCAGCACGGGACCCTTTCCTTCCGGCTGGTGCAGGTCCTTTCCGGGCACGGGTGCTTCGGGAAGTACCTGCACGCGGTTGCTAGGAGGGAACCGAGTCCCGCCTGCCACCACTGCGACTGCGGTGAGGACTCGGCGCAGCACACCCTCCAGCATTGTCCAGCTTGGGAGGGGCAACGTCGAGTTCTCACCGCAGTGGTCGGAAGTGACCTCTCGCTGCCGGCCGTGGTTCTGTCCATGGTCCGGAGCGAGGGGTCGTGGAATGCGGTCGCATCCTTCTGTGAGGACATCATCTCGCAGAAGGAGGCGGCGGAGCGCGTCAGGGAAGAGAGCTCCCTGGCGGATCCGCTCCGTCGCCGGCGAACCGGGCGGCGTCGGCGCGCACATCTGCACCTGATGCCGCCTTAGGTGGGGCTGCGGGCGGGCGCACGGGGTAATCTGCCTCGCCCGCGGCCTTCCGTGGAGGCGCGGCGCCCTGTGTGTATCCAGGAGCCGCGTAGGTGTGAAATGCCCGGAACGCTACAACATCGCGTCCGGGCATTGCCACTGGGCGGGCCGCCGACGGTATAACACATTCCGGCGGCCCGTCCGCGAAGGTGGCGAGCGATACACGGCGGGTTTTTTAGTGGGTGCAAACCCCACACTACCTCCACCGTCTTCCCCGGACGGTGGGGGTGTTCGTCAGGAATTTTTCCCGCCAGACAAAAAAAAAAAAAAAAAAAAAGGAGTGGGTTCACGTCGGTAGTATACTGGGTAGGATTCGAACCCGCGACCTCACGATTGCAAGACCGATGCCTTAGCCATTACGCTACCGCCGCTTACACGCGATCCGTGAACTACATGTTCAAGCAAACACGTCAGAATGATGTCGTGATGGAATATCACTAATATGGGACAGTTCTAAACCGCCGCGTACTTTTGCCGCGCGGTCGAACGCGAACTAACGAAAAATAGTTTGAACTAGACTAAAAGGTTTGTCTCTCAGTTCAATTGACTTTAAATTGAGTAAAGTAAGTGCTAACTATCTCCGCTTTGTTTTAAATTGTACAGTTTGAATAAATCTTTAGTTTTGTTTTTGTGCAACGTTCTATGGTGAATTGTTTTTACTCATTTGTTCTTTGATATATATCAAAGAAGTGCTAATGCTCATAGTTATAAGAGAATAATAATTAACATATTATCCCTTACGTCCTTTTCACTAAATTTCATCAATATTCATTGAGTAGTCTTTGAGTAAAATGCCTGTGACATACGGACATGCTCTTACCCAGTTTTTATGGTAATAACATTTGTTCTAAATAACGCATTTATTTGCGAAAGTGTTCTAATGAGAATATGAGGCCTTATCCAAATAAATACGTTACTCATCACTCATATTTAAATTTGAACAAAACCGCTTTTACTTCATTTTATTTCAATGAATACCTATGTTAGTTTTTACAAATTCATTATAATATTTGTGTAATACATTATAATTTTGGCATTACAAACAGACACTTCAATTTATTAATTTTTATAGACTAACTTCCATTTGTAATAGGGTTTCCCATTTATCTCCTACAGCGCTAACTAATCTATTACCGGAATAACAACAGTCTACGTTTACCCCTTTTGCCTAAAGACCTATACATAAATAAGCTAAGCAAAATATCCCTAACTAAGCTCTAGTCATTATGAATCTCGATATTGAGTATCAATATTGGTTCACCGATATTAATGTCAAACTTTACAAACATTTGTGGTTCGCCAATATTGGTGCCCATATCGCTAAACATGTTTAAATTGATGCATTTAGATGAAAATATGACAAATATAGTGATTTTCATTAGTGACCCACATATATATCAGTTTATAGCTACTAAAGCCATTAAATGCTAGCCTCCAACTTTAAAAAGTGTTAAAATTTGTTTACGAACTTTCGCCCATTATTTTACCCCATAAAACTGAATTTTTAGAAATCGCTCGGCTTAGATTTACAAAATTAAGAGAAACTTTATGCCAAATGTGCGTTTTGTTTTTATTTAAATCATAAATACATTTGAAACCCCCATTTCATCCCTTTAAAGTTCATTCCCGTGCATCGCAGCCGATCGCGGGCTTACAAGGTGCGGTTGACGAGTGCGGCCGCAATGCACGGAAATGAACCTTTACGGGTTGAATTTTCAAACATCCGTAATTTATATTAGCAGATGTCAGTCACATTAAGGTATAATGCCACTACCTATATTTTCAATAATCAATGTTTTATATCTGTCACTTTTGTTGTGTCTTAAATCCATATTAAATGTCCGTGGATAAGCAACTATCATGTAATTAACAAGATCTTTTAATTAATAGGGGACGTAATAACGAGTACATCAGCCAAATTCCTGCCAATGACATTTGTAAACAAACCCTACTGAGAGTTAGGTCAAATATTAACTTATCTGGTTGTTAAACGTATGGTAAAATTCAATAGACGTAGCGGGTTTTTATCGGTTATGCCTAAGAAATTAATTTACTTTATTGACATATCAATGTACAAACAGCTAAGAATTCTGACTTCTGCGCTAGTAATAACTATGTTGCAGGATCTAAAATAAACAAAAAGAAGAACATTTAATAAAGAGAAAAATGACGTAGAGGACATTTTTACATAGGGGTACTTACATAGAATTTTTTTTAACACAGCCAACAATTTTATGAAGAGAACCTTTTATGTACAGGTGAAAGACATTTTACGCAGACACTATTTTGGAACTAAAAGTAAGATCATTACACACAGAATAAATCAGAAATCAATATTATTTTAATCCCCTACATAATCCTCAGTCACATATAGAATTAATCGCTGCTCCCAAAATTTGGGGAAAAGACATCAATACATATTTTTAAAGATAACTAGCAATGTGGAATCGTCGGTCCCACATTACTAACAATCTTGTTAACCCCTCCAGCTAAGCTCAATGGCTTGTGTTAGAAGTGGGTTCACATCGCGTCGGTAGTATAATGGGTAGGATTTGAACCCGCGACGATTGGGAGTCCGATACCTTAGCCATTAGGCTACGTCTGCTTATACAAATGTAACTGGCTTATGCTCACGGCTCAGCCCATTTGAATGACATGAAAAACTTGAAACTATGTTAACGTTTTCGCATTTTTAACAGCAAAATCATTGGATCCATTTTAATGACTTTGATTGTAGAAAGATAGCACAAAAGTTAAGTAGAAATAGTTAAAAATATCGCTATCTCTGTCACCCCACACCAAACACAACAACAACGCGTATGTTCGCGTCGCTGCGGCAACGGTGTACGACCAAATTGCTCGGAAGTTCGCTTCTTGCGAACTCCAAACACACAGAGCTTAATGGATTACACGTCTTGTTTTACTTGACGACTGCTAGCTTTGTGATGTGCATGTTCTAGAGTTTTATTTTTAAGTGTTTCGGTGTACTTGATTTGTAATTGATGATGTTTACTTAAATTACTTAAATTTGATAATGAACTTGTTTCAAAATTTGAAACCTTTTGTGGGACAAATTTATCTACCTACCTATATAGTATTTGACTAGATTCTTAACATCTAGGTAATAAACTTTAGTCTGAAATTTAAAATACATGTTATAAACTGGTGACTGATACACTTTTGTGATAAAAAAAAAACATTTTTGAAAGATAGAAAAATTCAGCCTCAGGAATCGAACCCGAGACTTCCATAAGCCAAACCGGGGTCGGAATCGAACCACCTATCTGGACTATGTTACTAGACCTCAAATTTCTCTATCCTTTCATGCTCGCGAGTTGGGCCCTCGCATGCATTCCTGGGTCTGGACTTCAAATTTTGCTATCTTTCAAAAATGCAATTATTGTATTTATAAAGTAATTGGCAAGAAATGCCTATAAAAAATACTATAATTGTGACTAGACAGTTACACCCACGAGTGTATTCAAAACGCTCGGTAATGCCAGACGGTCCAACAGATCGTTCATATTTTTATAGACATTTTAACCAACTTCAGACTATTAATGGGGCTTTATCGGAAAAATCTCACATGTTAACCTTGTCGTGATAACCATTACGAACCAAACAAAAAATGTGTGGCACTCGGGGACTGCCGCGGTTAAGCTATTGCATAGCATTTTTTATCAACTTAAACAATAAAAAAAATCTTTTTTTTATTACGTTTCTCAGAGATACCTGGCAACACTTGCCTGATACATACAACTCGCGTAATTAAAAACTAAATTTAATTAATTAATAGTTTTTATAGTGTATATTGTGGTCAAATCAAGTCGAGATATCGAGCTATCAAAGTGACACTGTTAGTGGCTAATTATAATAAGTGCAAAGAAAGTTAAAAGACTTTTATACGGGACAAGGACTACATTCAAGTAACATTATAAATAAACACTAAGTGCTATATTTGGACACTATAATGGTGGTAAGAATCATTATTAAACTATAACATAATATTGCAGTGAAGTTTAAATCGCGAAATACAGTGATATATGTGAAAATCATTATAAAGAACCGTTAGAGAAAAAAGATAAATTTCAAAATTAAAATAAATGAAACTTTCTACGACAACTAACGCCTCTAGTGGAGAGTAGCTAAACTAAATTTGACATTACTTCAGAGTTGATACTACAAAAAATATGATTTTGCTATTAAAATTCTTATAACAGTGCTATCTAGTAGTGAGTAGTTCAACAAATCTGACATTTTTGACATCTATTGACATCTAATTGACACTTATCAGTGTTGCTACTACATAATAATAATTTCGAAGATTACGGTGCGTTCCAGCTCTCTGACAATTGATTGATGTTTAGCCTAAAGCCTGCCCAAGTTATAAGGTAGGCACGTTCCTGGTTTTTAAAGGTGAATTATTTATTTATTACAATAATGGACAATGTTATGGACAACGTCGATGATAATAACATTACTTTGAGAAAACCACGCAATCTACGATCTCTGTCAAGTTCATCCGTGGAATCCATGGGTTCTGATTCACCAACAAGTGTTAAAAGTTTGGATCTTTCTACTCGTAACAAGAGTGATGAGTTGATAGAATTGCAAAAAAATATTGTTAAATTAAATGAAGATTTGTTGAGCGCTCACTTAGAAATAGAAACACTGAATTTAGACAATGCATCGTTACAACAAAAATTAAAACACGAAATACACAAAAATGAACAATTAAAAAAAATATGTACCAATTTTAACACAAGTAAATCTCACAAAAAGAGCAATTCGAAAAGATATAGCAAGACTTACAATAACTTAATACCCAACATTTCTGCCAGAAAACTAATGTTTGACACTCCCAAGCCTTCTCCTCTGATAGAACCTAAAAAAGTGCCAAATTTAACTTGTGACGTTAACTCGAAAACAATTCATATAAGAAAAGGAGATACTTTATTAAGCTGTGGCAATGTTTCAAATAAAGACGAACCTACACAGGCTCTACAAACCAGCAGACTAGAAGACAGCAGTATTAGTAAGAAGGACACCGAGAACTTACGGAAAATTATTCTTCTGTCAGACAATCAAGGGAAAGGTGTTGTACAAAGATTGCTACAAAGTAGAGGTATCTCTCAGGATAACCGAGTACAATCGATAAGAAAACCGAATGCAAAAACAAAGGATGTGCTTGCAGATTGCAGTAGCTTGACAAAATCATTTACAAGAAGTGATTATGTAGTCATAATGACCGGAAGTAACGACACAAATCCTATCGAATTTATGTCAGAAATATCTATAGCATTGCATCTTCTTCAACATTGTAATGTACTAATTTTGAATGTGTTATATAATATGTATCTCAATGAAATAAAACTGAATCATCAGCTTAAACTTCTTACTCAAAATTTTGAAAACTGTACGTTCGTAAATGTAGATAAAACCCAGGATATCACTAAACAAATACTACATCAAATAAATGTAACACAATATAATAATACATTTCTGTCTTACAACAGCCATAAATTGAAGCCAGGTACTAACACTCTAAAATTTAAATCTCAAAATGCCCCTGCAAACTTCCCTATACTAACTTCTGACAACCAAACTTTAACTTCCAGCGATATTGTAGAGCCGAAAATTGGTACCATACCATACTATTTTTGTGCCCTCAGGAAAAAACACAAAACAGATTTTCAAAACCCCCAAGCATTTTTTCGTAACCAATAAAAATACTTATTCTGTACTTCACCAAAACATTGCTGGTGTACTTAATAAAATGGAAGATTTAGAAATAGTATTACAAGAATTATATGAACTAAATGAAAATATTAATATCATATGTCTGAGTGAACATTTCATAAAGAAAAGTGAGGAAAATAACTTAAACATTAGTAATTTTTATCTTGCCTCTATTTTCGCAAGACAAAAACAACGGCGTGGGGGAACATGTATATTGTGCAAACAAGGGTTAGAATGTATTCAACTAGAATTAGTGACGGAATTTGCTGTAGAGAAACATTTTGAAATATGTGGTGTTGAAATTCAAAAAATAAAAATAATAGTGCTCTGTATTTATAGAACGCCAAATTCAGACGTGAATATATTTTTTCATAATCTAGAAAAATCCTTGGTTAAACTTCAACACAAAAAGTATAATATCATAATTTGTGGCGATTTTAATATTGATTTACAGGATTCAGGTAAAAATAGTACTAAATTCAAGGAATTAATTCTTAGTTATGGATTACGATATCACATAAATGAACCAACTAGGCTTAATAAGTGCATAGACAATATCATCAGTAACATTAATAACGTGACGGGCAAAACCTATAACTTTTACCTCTCTGACCATAATACAGCTCAAGTTCTCACAGTCAAGCAACAAAATAGTTGCAATGTTGGAAAGGACCTCTACTATAGGAGTTTCAATAATTTATGCAAAGAGAATAAGGACACATTTGTTAAGTGTATTAGATCTCTAAGTTTTGGTGACATACTTGATATTCCGAATACGAATGACGCTTTTAATGAGTTTCATAACACTCTCGTACTTTTTTATAAACTATGTTTCCCACTTATCAAAGTGAAGCACTCATTACAAAATACAAAAAAATGTAAATGGATATCAAAGGGTATTAAAAATAGTAGTAAAACTAAGAGGTTACTAAGATATAAATACTACTCAGATAAAAACATAAATAATAAGAATAAATACATAGTATATTCCAAATTGTTAAAAAAATGCATGATCAACCTACAATCACTGTGTAACCAAAAACTCATTCTCAATTCCGAAAATAAAGTTAAAGCTACCTGGGATGTGGTTAAGCGCAGCATGGGTAATGCTTCATCTAGGAAATTTATAAGTAATATCGTAGATAATGCTAATGAAATAACATCAGGACCTGACATTTCTAATAAATTTAATAATTATTTCATTGACACTACTAATCACAATTCATTCAATCCAAGTAATTATAATTCTGACACATATAAAATAAAATCTAATGACAATAGCATATTTTTAGAACCTACGTGTGCCTCAGAGATCTATCAGATAATAAAATCTTTAAAGCATACCAAGTCAGCTGGATATGACAATATTACAACAGAACTTGTTAAAAGAACTTCTCAATATATATCAATACCGCTAGCCCACATTATTAATCTATCTTTTGAGCAGGGATGTTTTCCAGATAGGCTGAAGTTCTCATTAATAAAACCCCTACATAAACAGGGTGCAAAAAATGACGTTAGTAATTACAGACCAATAGCCTTGACTCCTACAATATCTAAAATATTTGAAAAGGTAATGTACAAACGACTGCTTAATTTTCTAGAAAAATATAATATTTTAGTTGAAGAACAATGTGGTTTCCGGCAAAACAAATCAACCTCGCTAGCAATATTTACGTTGGTCAAGGCAGTTATTAAAAGTATAAATAATAATAAATATTCTTGTGCCTTGTTCCTGGACTTAACTAAGGCTTTTGACCTTGTTGACCATTTTAGACTTATTCAAAAGTTAGACAATTATGGCATCAGAGGTCTAGCTAAGAAATGGTTCGAATCATACTTAAGAGACAGAAAACAAATCACTAGGATAACAAAAATCAATGAAGCAACTAATGCCATAGAAGATTTTGACTCTGAACCTCGAATAAACCAGTGTGGTGTACTCTATTATTCCTTGTTTACGTAAACGACCTACCTCAGTTTATTAAACATCAGTGTGTTCTATTTGCGGATGACACAACAATCATCATAGAACATAATAAACAAGAGGACATAAACTTAGAGATTAATAAAACGTTAAGCAATGTAATTAAATGGTTAGATATAAATAAATTAAAAATAAATCTCTCTAAAACTAACGTCATACATTTCAGAACCTGGAAAAGCAAACCTACACAAATTACGGTAACCTTAAAAAATACTGTGATTGAACATTTACGTAGTACCGTATTTCTAGGCGTAACTTTAGACCAGCATTTTACATGGAAGGAACACATAGACAAAATCTGCACAAAAGTAAACAGATTTGTATTCGCCCTAAGAAAGGTTAAAGATGTTACATCTAGGCAAACCTCATTAACCGTGTACCATGCGTATGTGTGCTCTGTAATCCGATACGGTATAGTCGCCTGGGGCAATTCTACAGAACTAACGAGATTATTTATTGCTCAAAAAAAATGTATTCGTGCCATATTCAATCTGGATTGGTATGACTCTTGTAAGCCAGTATTTAAGACGCACAACCTTTTAACAGTTCCTAGTTTATATATATTGGAAATCGCTAAGTTTGTAAAATTTAATTGTACATTATTTGAACGCACCGACAATACAAACAAAAGAAAAGTCAATAACTTAGATTTTGTAATACCTGTGCCTAAATTAGAACTCTTCAGAAAAAGCTGCGTATACATGGCTCCTTTAATCTACAACTCAATACCAAAATCATTAACCCTTCTTCCTCGTAATCAATTTTGTACTGCGTTACGTGGATGGTTGTTACAGGAATGCTATTATTCTATTGAAGAATTCGTAATTAAAAATCCTTGCAAGTTTTATAATTCGGAACGTACTCGGAGGTATAGGTAGTTATTGTTAGTTAATTTAAATACCTTATTTTGCTAATTTAATTATTTTATGAAATATTGTAATTTAATATGTGGTATGATGTAATTAAATTAAATTTAATATAATGTATAACAATTTAATTTGATGTAATTGAATATACCATAAACGATAACTTATATTTAAGACACCTGTTGCACGCTGTAATTTAACGGCCAAATGTGTGAAACAAATATATTGTAACATCTATGTACCTACCATGTTTGACGCAATAAATGATATTCTATTCTATTCTATTCAGCTCGTATCGATCCGTGCGAGCTTCGTTTCGTCGTACCATATACATATACGTTAAGCAAACGCTCGGCCGAGTAGTAGGTGGAGTGGGGGTGTTAGGTTTTATTTTCGATACGGAATTTCTTGATACGGTCGCCGCGCTCAGAGCCCACAATAAAAGCAATAGCTTAAAAACTTCATCCAAATCGAATGAGCAGTTAAACAATTGTTTTTTTACACGAATGTATTTACATAATGAAACTACAATTTCTAAAACATGGAGCCAATTTTTGATTTTATTTACATTAAAAACAAATACTAAATTCATTTAAAGGCAAAATTATACAGAAAACTTAAAAAAAAAAACTTAAGAGTAGAATTCTTACTATTGCGAGATGATTAATGACGACGACGTAGTAACAGTTAATTGGAAAAAAAATATTACATTTGCTGATACATTGCCTCTAATATGACTTAGGCAAACACTTTTTTAAACATTCTGTAGGTACTGATAACGATACTTAAACTTAACTAAATTAATCACAAAAGATATCTACGATCTTCACTTTAAAATGGAAATTTAAGTCAAGGCTTTGTAATCTATACGTCTAAATACTTGTAAGTACTATATTTTATGTTAATATATTCTAAGGCTTCTAAAAAAAGTAAGAAGCGACTCCAAAACCTAACAAAGAAAATTTGCAAGTAAAAATTGCTCAAACACCCTATAAAGTAATTAAAGCAAAATTAAAAGCATTATACGAAACAGCGTTAACGCATTTACCGCAAAGATTTAATCTACGTCTTAAAGTATTACTAAGCCCAATTATTATGCAAAGGCATTCGTAAAAAGAAAGTCACTTCTCTCTAATGTAAACTTTAGCAAACTTTGGAATAAAAGCGGATGCAACTTCAATATGAAATTTAGATGAGACTGGTTTAGGTAGGTACCTAATTCTCTTGCAACATCCACCTGTAACTTCATTCAAATTCTCCACGTAGTCGGAATTAATTCTTGTCTGAATTATGTATTTTTAAAATGGTTGGATTCTATTTGAATAGTAAGGCCGCTCCTGTTTACCACTGCGGAGTGATTGTAGCTAAAATATTCTTTATTTATTTCTTTAGTCTTTCTTCTTGTGTCTTAGGAACGGGTATTATTTATTCATTCGGTCTTTTAGAGTTACTTTATGGTCTACAACTAAAAAAATAGGGCGTCTATCTATACTGGTAACTGGATTAAATAGCAGTTGTATTACTTAGAGGGGACCCATTGGGGACCGAGTGCTTTGACCGAAGTCGGATAGAAGACCTTCACGATGACTGCAATTGACGTATGATACTTGGTACAGTTCTTCTTGAATTGGTAAAAAAGAAATGATTTGAAGCTCTCAGATTAATCATCGGAATTTGACTACAAACACTAACTTTCAGAGTAAATAAGTACTATTTTGAAGTTTTCCTGTCCACCAAATTGCTTGAAACTTTAAGATTGATTTAGGTTAGGTTAGGTTTAAATACATTTAGTTTACTTAAAATAATTACATAGTAAATACTTATAATCTATTACATGATGTTGTTATAACCACAGGGCGCAAAAAAAAGGTGGATATGTGTATGCCTGTGTGCGCCTACCGCGCAGTCAGTGACAACTCTAAGCGCTTATGATTCTTTAATAGTGTAAGTGGGTATATGCTTTAATATATACACATACTGTGTCAATAGTGATAACACAACAAAGATATAGTACCTATAACAGATAGCGGGAGAGTTGTAAAAATGGCGGCAAACTGACATGTCGCTATTTTTACAGCTCCGCGTTCAAAGTGTAAAACAGCGTAAAATATACTTGAAATACGTGATAACTGGACAAGAACGAGACTTTGTGATTGAAAGAAGGAAACTAGAAAGAAATTATACTTAAAACTGGAGTTTGCACATAATGTGCGAGCCATAATCTCTACCGATTAATATTAGAGGGAAGAGGAAAAAAAAACGATAGCGCGTCGCGCGGCAATGCGACGTCGTTACATGGCAGTAATAATGTTTGCAATGTTCCTTACAGTGATTAATTTTACTTTAACATAATATGTTCCTTAAGTTTCTTTTTAAAGTTAATCAAATTAGAACATTCTTTTATATCGTTAGGTAACCTGTTGTATCCTCCATTTTATAACTCTAGTTTTACGATATTTCAGAATGCCAACGGTTTACTTCGTCACTCTATCAAAACCATCACCTAAATATTACCTAATCTTTAAGATTACTTCTATTCTTCTTAGGATTTCTATTCTTCAATATAATTGCATCTAAAAACAAGACCAAAATGAGCTGTTGAAAGTTGTAAATTGACTGATCTTAAACAAAAAGTATTAGCAGGAATTGTCCACGGTAGATAGGGTATCAGAAAACCTTTGGGTGGTGAACAATAAAGGGTGGCAGGCGCTTTATATTTTGATAAAATGACCTACATACTTAATTAGATAATAGAAAATAAATATCATTAGATGAAGAAAATAATATGCTTATTGCACTTCCAACAAATACAACTACAAAAAGCAACAAACGGTTCAATTATAAGTATGACCTAAACATAAACAATGTGTTCAACTTCCAAAGTTGGGTCCCATACCAACTAGAACAAATTGCGACGGTCTGAACGTTTATTCAGGAACTTTGTTCGTATGGTGCAATTTAAGTCAACAGTATTGTTCTGACGACTTTGTAATAACTAAGGCTTGGTTTAGATCGGGTTGAACTTTGTTCAGGTGAGGCATCGTGTAACCGGGATATTCTAGAAGCTAAAATTCGAAGACATGTGACACACTAGGTTAGTATGGTGGGTTACATTCTGTATCCTTTCCAGAAAGGGTACAGGCTATAATCCACCATGCCGTACCTTCTTTCATACGAAGCTACTTGTGTTACAAAGCTGATTGTATATCTTGGTAAGGTTTTGGTTTCAAGATTTTATTGCCTTTGAGGTTTAATTTCTTAATGATCACATATTACACCTGCTGTTTTTTTAATTAAAGTAAGCTAAGATTGTATTAATTTGTTAGATTTTTATTTTATTTTTAAAAAGGCAACTCTTACACTAAGTTACAAGCCCTGTGTCGCATGTGACTATACAAATACTATTCACGGACACAAAAAAATGAAAATCAGACCCCTCATCCCTTTATTTAGTTCTGTACCCTAAAAAACTACGGCTATAGAACCAAACGAATTGGAAAACCAGATGATATTCAAAAAATTCAAAATAAGGACCTTTCTAACACCAGACTCGGAATAACAATGTGTTGATCGCACAAAGTCGTGTCCCGTATGGGAATCAAACCCACGACCTCTGGCTTAGCAGTCAGGGTCACTGACTACTTGACCAATTGCCCATAGGTTAGTCATCTAATGTGAATTTTTAAAATATTAATGCTTGCTTAAGTTTTCAAAACACCAAAATCTTTTATGAACATAGTTTTAACTTTAGATATTTAGACATTTTTGGCAAAAAAGCCGTACTAACGAATATATTTTCGAGTAAATAAATTCACAATTTAAAAGAATAAAACTTAAAGAATACGAAGTCTTGACAGCATGATAAAATAACCTAGTGCGGGTAGGGAACGAGCGAAGTGGTGGACCATTAAGGTGTTGCCTATGGCACGCGAGTTGCAGCTTAACTAGTAAAGGGAAAGAATGTCGATAAAACATTGTATTTGCACACTAGATTATCGCCTTAGCTGTATGCCAAACAATCTGATCCCAAACTACGCAAAGCTTGTACTATGGAAACCAGACAACTAATAAAGTTACTTATATATTTATAAATAAATACTCACATATTATAGACAAATAACACCCAGATACAGAAAAAACCAGCGTGCTAATCACACTAAGTTTTATCCTGGGTGGGGATCGAACCCACGACCTTAGGTTTAGCAGTCAGTGTTACTAACCACTAGATCAACGGACCAATTGTGAAATGAAATTAAGATTGACTTTGTGCGGTTACAGGGGCAAAGTATTTGCGACGCCTTTTAGATGCGTCAAGCAAGAAATATATCTTATGCATATTATAGTTGTATTTGAGAAAAGAGTTTGCCACCACTTTATATGTGCCTTTAGTATTATACCTACATAGTTTAAAAGTAGTTGCGAAGTTAAGTCCTCCATTCCAAGTCTATGTGTTTGTGCGCCAGTTCATTTACACTAAGCAGATGCCTAAAGCCAAAGGCTTTTAGTTGGTAACATATAGGTAATAAATTACTTTTCAGAAAAAAAGTATAAATGATAGTGACAATAAATAAAACAGGGCACAATTTAATAACAAATAAATTAAGTGCATCAACAATTTGTCGGATGAAATAATACTGACGACAGAATTAGGTATTAAAATACTTTAATAATATTAACCTAGGTAATATATTTTTTTTTAACATCTAGTCTATCAAGACGCACCAATAAAACCTAGAAGAGCTATTGGTCCATGAACGATCTAATGTAGGGTAATCTTCCTCTATACCTTAAAAAGAGACTCATAGACATATACATTCTCCTTCGGTCCCTGACAATTCAGCAGAGGTCCACGCTCGAGATATGCCCAAGAGCAATAGAACGGAGTATTCTGGGTAGTATTGACAGACCGGATTATGAATACCACAATCCGTTCCAAAACTCACATCACTGATGTCATTCGAAAAGCCGCCACTTTGAAATGGGACTGAGCTGGACACATGTACAAGATGAGTTTTGAGCCAAACGAATCACAAATTGGACTCCACAAAATGGCAAACGACAACGCGATAGACCTCGTCACAGATGGCGAGATGAGTTAGACTCTTTCGAAAAAGATTGGCCTCATACAGCGACTGACAGAGAGAGAGCAGGGAGGCATTTGCCCTGCAGTGGGACAATACAGGCAATTAATAAATAAGAATAAATAAAAAAAAAAAAGGTACCCATAAACGTTTAATTTTAATTAATAGTAGATTTTATTATATTGTGTATCGACAACATTCCCTTCCCTACACACTTCTATGCATTCGACCGTAGGACAATGGTTCTAGTTGGGTTAGACGCAAATTGGCGAGTGCCATCCAAGACGAAGCAAAATAGAGACTCCACAATATCAATTTCTGTGATCACGAGACATTGCACTTTGGTTGCTATAGATGTTGTTATTTCATTAATAGAGGTATTGGAATGTGAACTGAAAGCAGTCCATAGTTAAATGAATTTCATTAAGTCTGTAATATTTAATGAAAATAGCAGTTAATATACTACCAATTAATTCAGATACTATTAAAGAGATAGGTAATCACCGTACCTACCGAGACATACATATATATATTGCTTTTGTTATTGATATAATTGATACCAGAATGACTAACATTAACGGGTTCAGAGTTGCGGGCAACACTTAATAACAATTAGTCAAATTTAAGGACTAAACAAATGTCATAAAACATTAGATTAAAATTTAAAAAAAAATGGTAATGTGTAAAGTCTGTTTACGGCTTAAATGTTATAAGAAAACATTGACGAAATTATAATAAACAATACAGCAGTGATAGTTTTTTTCAATTGTGTCAAATGTCGTTGCAATCGCCAAAACATTGAAGACATTGTAATAAACAATCATGCCTGTAACAGCTTTGGGCTTGTGGCCGACGGCCGCAATACACACATTACGCCTGCTAATAGGCTGAATCTATTAGCAGGCGCAATGTGTTGGTGTAACGGACCGTGACATTCAGCCTAACAGCAGGCGGAAAGTGACGGACCGTGACTGTTTTTCGTACGTGCACCCAGTCATCGATGTTTAAGACGTTATCACGTCCAAAACTTAGGTATAAGCAGAGTCCTATATGTCTCTAAGTGAGTCAAGTACTTTGAGTTGGAGTTCGGTAGGTATGAATCTAAAAAATCATAGATCGTGAGTAAAAGTACTTTATTAAAATCAGTACGAGAAAATGTCGCTATAAAGAAGGTTAACCTGTATAATTGAATTCAAAAGGAGGTCACGAGTAAAATTACAAAGTTTCATCGTCCACAAAATTGAAAGGAGTTGAAGCAAATATTTCTTTTCTTTTGTAAAATTTTGGAATGCTGCGTTTAATACTTTAATTCCGTAACTTGAAGAATGCCTCAAGGGACTGAACTAAGAATAACTTAACTTAATGGAACCACATGGAACACAACCCAATGAAAAACTTAAAAACGTTTTAATGTTATATTTGTTTCTATGTACCTTAGAATAGATGGACAACTAGTAAGTGAGCTTTTGAACTTGCACCGTTATTAGCTAACAGTTTTATTAAGTGCTGGAAATTCAAATTACTATAAAGCTTGACAATTGACTTGACAAAAGCTTGTCTCTTCTCACGTCTCTCAAATCTAGAAATAACAAAGGACCTAAAATGATTTGTTTGTGTTCATAAAATAAAAATATTTAGTTTTTTATCTAAAATAACTTTTAAAGTTATCAAAATCCATGATATAAAAATATACAGACATTTTACACCAGCATTGTGCGAATTAACATTCAAAACCTAATGACTTACATACTTAGTAAAGAAGCCGAGTATAGAAACAAATCAGTTGTTTCAGCTGTAAGATATTCTTAGGCTTTTAGATTAATTTTGCAAATGAGACCCATCTTCCGGCCGTTCATGAATATGCAAACATTTTTGTTATACCTTCTTTGCTCATAGCCCGTTTGTGTGCTATAGACGACATTTACGCAATTAAATTTTGTTGATAAACAAATAAGCTCACGCGTGTTCCTGTTTGTGATCTTGAATTATACTTGCGTTTACATGTTTGATTTTTTTTTTAGAAGTAGACTATTTTTATGAGTACTGAGTAAGTTCTGATCAAATAACTTTTTTTACGTAACTTCTTGTGAATCAAAATTGGTCATATTATCTACTTATTCTTATTATATTTAGTTTTATACTAGACTAATGCATGAATACTATGACAATATAGACCAAGTTGAAAAAGACATTCTTGCTAAAGTCAATTAATATTTTATTGCTACTTTTGCATGGCTTACTATTTAAAAGCATGAAGTCATAATAATTCTATCACAGAGCTAAAATATAGACAAAATGGCGACAACAAGAAAGTTTCAGAAAATATTTAATCCATAACACCGTTTAAGGCTATAAAACACGGAATACTAAGATAAATAGTACTAGACGCCATGTTTGGGGAAAGACAGAATAGGAATTCCATTAAAATGTCTGTGCCACTATTCTCTGTTATCTTTTTCTATTTGCACAGCTAGTGATGTGATCGGTGAATTTATTGCGAAGAAAAGGGTTATCGATGTCACGATAATTTATGTATAAATGGTCTAGATTTGTTTAAAATAGATTAAAAATCGTACCTATTTTAGTTTTACTGAGAATTAGAATTAGAAGGATAAGATATGGGTGTGACACTTACATGTGCTATATCAAATTGAACGTATTTACTTACGTAATTTGTAAATTAGTAGTAGGTAATTAGGATATATAAATGCTTCTAGGAAACTCATATTTTTATCAACTAGAAGGGCTTTGCTACTTGCTACTATTTATTTATGTTTATAATATTTATACACATATATATGTATATAATATATATGTGTATAAATATTATATATAGTTGGATATATACACATTTTATATAGATATGACTATCTAAGTATGTATTATTACTTATGTTACCTAGGTTCATTTATTTACTTTTATTACCTACTGTACTTACACTTCATACTACTCTTAATAATTACTTTTTTCTCTACAACTCAAAGGTTTACTGGGAGAAAACTCAGTAATGAGTTAAGCTCGCCTTTATATACATAGATATTATGCATTTTTGTAATATTTATGTCATCTTCTTAGTGTGTACAATAAATAAATTAATTAATTAAAATGTATTTGCCGACGTCCTAATACTTTATTCTTTATTAAATTTACCTAAAATGTCTAAAAGTCCATCATATTTTTTATGACTATCTAATATATAAAATTCTCGTGTCACAGTTTTCGTTGCCATACTCCTCCGAAACGGCTTGACCAATTTTGATGAAATTTTGTGTGCATATTGGGTAGGTCTGAGATTCGGACAACATCTATTTTTCATCCCCCTAAGAGTTTGTTTGTTTGTTTGAACGCGATAATCTCAGGAACTACTGGGCTGCATTGAAAAAATATTTTATTGTTGGATAGCCCATTTATCGAGGAAGGCTTTAAGGTTATAACATCACGATACGGCTAATAGGAGTGGAGCAGCAAGTAAAATGTTGCAAAAACAGAGAAAATTTATGCAGACGAAGTTGCGCGGGACAGCTAGTATTTTTATAAAAAACTATAAACATAATGGCTTAAAATTATAACAGAAGCGAATAAGAGAAAACAAACCGATTAAAATGTTGGCAATCCCATTTCATACACACCTACAAGTACTCCCAAATTAATAATGCACATGCAGATCTTCGCTAATTGTCGTATTCCCGGAAACACTCGAATCATGGAATCGTAAGAGCCCTAAACAAGGCATTTGCATTTTGCACCTTGTTTAAAAGAGATAGGAGTCAATATCATGTGTGCACAATCGAAAACAAATCGGGCGTTCGGCAGCTGTCGCCGGTCAGCGAAATGTCTGTCAGTCGTCTTTATATATTGGTAGTGACTGCACGTGTTCTCTATTTGTGGAAATATATAGAGCTGCTATTACACACCCTTCTTGGTAAATATAATTTCAACATTAATTAGCTTATTCAGATTTAAATAGTATATTTTGAAAAAAGGAAAATAAATAACATATTTCACGTTTTTTTAATATTAAAAAAATAAAATACCTACATTAAATACATATTAAGTACTAGAAAAACATTTAAAAAATGAGATTTATTTAAATTAAATAAATAGATAAACATGCATAAAAAATATATACCTAACTCTGCCCATGCCATTTTCTTTCAGACGAATTCTTCCAAAATGGATAAATTTAAACGTGGAAAACCGCTTAATTCACAAGCACGGCAAATGGTATTTAATGTGTACCTTTATTTCTTAAATGAAGCCAATGTTTTCAACAGAGACCATGATGGTTATTTTAAAAAAATTCAAGACCGTGTTACAAAAGCTACAGGAATTTCGCGACGAACTTTGAGTAATATCTTAAACGAAAAAAAACATAATCAATCAAAGAAATTTTCTACACCGAAAAAAGGAAGACCTAAAAGTAGATTTCGGCTGGTACTTGATGATTTCGACTACTGTGTTATTCGTAATATGATATACAATTTTCAATTGACGCTGAAAGAACTCCCAACTGTAAATAATTTAAGAATAAAGTTGATCGAAGCTATTAATTTCAAAGGCTGTGCCGAGACTTTAAGGTTGATCTTGAAAGACATGGGGTTTAGGTTTCTGAAAACTGATAATAACAGACAATTACTTATGGAAAAACATGATATACGCCTAAAAAGGATCAAATATCTCAGAGAAATACAACAGCTGAGGAGTTCTGGTAGAAACATAGTATTTATGGACGAGTCGTATGTGCACACATCACATACTAAGGGTAAAACTTGGCAAGATAGCAACAAAAAAGGTATCAAACAACCCATTTCCAAAGGAGAGCGAATAATTATTGTACACGCAGGCAATGAAAAAGGCTTCGTCCCAGGGGCTCTAATGTTACATAAATGTGTCGACTCAGAAGGTGACTATCATAAAGAAATAAACGCGGAACGTTATCAAACTTGGCTACGCAATCAATTGATTCCCAACTTGCCTCCTAATAGTGTGTTGGTAATAGACAACGCCCCATATCATAATAAGCTGTCTGTGAAACCACCAAACTCAAACACATCTAAACCACAAATGACAGCTTGGTTACAACAACACAACATTCCGCATGACCCAAAGAAACTGAAACCCGATTTGTATAAAATTATACAAAGATACAAAGAAAATTACACAGAATTTGCCATTGACCGTATAATGGAGGAACATGGGCATAAAATTATACGATTGCCACCATATCATCCCGATTTTAACCCTATTGAAAATATTTGGTCCCAAATAAAGCAACACGTGGCCAAGAGAAATATTGCAATGACTGTGACGTCAGTTAAAGATGCTATATTAGAAAAAATCAATAAAATAGGACCAGAAGAATGGAAAAAAGTTTCTGATCATGCGGTTCAATGCGAAGATGAATATAGAAAATTTGAGCCAAGAATCGATAGTTATTCCGATAAACTGATTATTTACACAGGTGATAGCAGTGAGGAAAGTGTAAATGAACAAGAGCATAATGAAACTTCTGATGAATCTGCGATGTCGGGAATAGAGGTCTTCCTCGATTCTGATTAATTTTTTTATAATTGTATTATTTTTCTGGAATGATTAGTGCTGTAAACAAATTTGAACTGAGATTTTGATTATATTTTATGTAAACCTCTATTTGAAAACGTTTTTTTCTCCTTCTAATAAAACCTTATGTTATTTAAACCTTTTCCTCCATAATTACACCAACTTCGGTAAGACACTTGAAAACTAATCACTCCAACAATGATTGTAGCGTTTTCGCTATTTACTTACATGGAATTATCGAATCAAATTTCGTTACAGGTAAATCAAATCTGTTTTAGCACAAAACACATAATATATAAAATTAGGCATAGAGAAATTGCTCTTAACCACTCTATATAAATATCGTCTTTCGACGCTCGGGTAATACGACCGTTGCCGAACAATGACGAAGATTTCCGAAGATTTCTATGCGCATTATTACTTTTGGAGTACTGTACTTACTTATACAAAACAGAAATCGTAAACCATTTGTTACTCTAAAAATTTTCGATCCCATCACTAAAGAACTTACTCGCAAGACAAGTTAAAGTTGTCTTAAACTTTGTCCAATATCTTGTAGCACATTGAAAGGTGTTCCCGGTGCTTTTTAAAGTACAAAAAGTTCCAGTCGACTTTATTTTACTGGACTTTGGAAGACGGATCTGCTATAAGTATCAAAGACATCCGAAATGGAAATCGAATAGCATGAAACATTGTAGAGGGATTTATCCAAGATTTATACCACGTCGAATTTTAAAAGGTAACCTTAATTGCTCGGGATAGCTAAAAATATCTATAGCCTTAAAAATACATACGTACGAATGTATTTTCACGGCTATCGCTAGCATGTCCGTAGTTTTACGTACTTTTTTTTAAAAACTAGCTATGTGGGATTGGGTTCTATATTACCAGCAATCTTGTCAACCCCTCCAATTAACTTAATATATTTTGTTACGAAAAGGTTCACGTCGGTAGTTTAATGGGTAGGATTCCAACCCGAGACCTCAGGATTGCGAGTCCAATGCCTTAACTATTAGGCTACCGCCGCTTTACTACCCTCTACTCGTACACAAATCACTCGATAAGTTTTATGATGCTCGTAATTTAAAAATAGAACATATCATATATTTTTGATTGAATTCTGTTGTCTTAGCACCTGTTTTGATTAAATAGCAAGTCTATTAACTCATTGACTCGTTTACATTTAAAAAGGCGGGATGTCCAGTAATTTTACTACGACGGTTCCCGCGTTTTTCTTTGCAGCGATGGAGCTTAACCACGAAAATTTGCGTGCTATGATATATATATTTGGTTTAACTGAAAAACTTAGCCTTTAATGATTACAATCAGCGTTAAGAGAGTCTGCTTCATCTCGAGCAACAGTTTTTAGGTTGTTCAGTGAATTTAAAAGGGTTAACAAACGTCGAACATAAGCGGTAGTCCACAAACGGCAGTAACTTCAGAAAATATGTAGACTGATCAAGAAAAAAAATAAAAAATAAATTTAAAGATTTTTCATGTCGAAGTTACAATTCCAGATCAAGACTGGCAAAAGTGTTTTAATAGTTGATTTAGGCGAATGGAACTTGGCATAGAAAATGAAGAAGAGTATTTAAAAAACATTAAAATAGATATTGTTAATATCTTGTATAGTTTTTTTTCTATCAAAACTTATCAAGTTACGATTACGTATTCAACATTCAAATAAGACTGACATTCAGGAACAGGTATATAAGCAAACTAATTTGCTTAGGTATATTCCTGAATTTGTGCGTGAAACCAGGTTGTAGCGGCCTGTCGACACCTATGTTAAAGTGCTGGTTCGACAGTAGTTTACATAACGCCGTCGGATATATAATCGTTATCAAATAAACTTTCTGTGTGTGTTTCATAAGTGTCAAATCTAATAAAATGAAATGTGAATAGACTTGCCTTATTGAAAAGACTCTGACACAACTCAATTTTTTTATATAGGTACTACATCAGATAGCGCTAAACAGGCAATATCTTTTTTTAAAACTTTAAACAAGCAATTCTTGTTTAAAACTATATATACTGTATAAATATACATATATATATATATATAAAATGCATCTCGGCAACGGCTCCAGTGATTTTCATGAAATTTAGTATGCAGGGGGTTTCGGGGGCAATAAATTGATCTAGCTAGGTTTCATTTTTAGAATACATCGTTTTATCCATATTTTCAGGCAATAATAAACTGCTACAATATCTTAATATACGAAGGTAAATTTCACCACTATCTACGATGTCATGACAGCTCGCATACTCAGTGTAGGGTTCCGCAGCCGTTGCCGTAAAAAAAATCCGATTTGAAATTATTCAAATCGGACTTTTTTTACGGCAACTGCTTCTACTACAAATCTAGAAGACCTCGGTTTGAGTCCAGATGATTATTTTTAAGGTTCCGTAGCCAAAATGGCAAAAATAAACCCTTATAGTTTCGTTATATCCGTCTGTCGGTCTGTCTGTCTGCCTGTCTGTCTGTCTGTTTGTCTGTATATCTGTCTGTCCGTTCGTATGTCACAGGCATTTTACTCAAAAACTATACAATGAATATTGATTAAATTTGGTGAAAAGGTGTCCTGTAGTACCTATCCGGTACTCAGTTTTATAGCTAAATAATAAAAGTAAATATTATTGAGGGGGGGGGGTACTCCATACATATAACAGGAGCTAAAAAAAACAGGTAAGTGCATGTCAGGCCACGCACCGGTTCCGTAGCCCCCACTCCCCCATCCAAATAATGCGATTTAGAAAGCCCAACCCCAAAAAAATACGGCTTAAGAAGTAGGTTTTCCGTTGTTTTTGTTTCATACTAACAACTTTATTCCTACTTAACAATAATTTTCAATGGAATTTGTACGAAAAGCTAGTGGGACATTTGACTCTAACAAAAATTTGCACTTTAAAGCTTAATGTTTCACAAAAGGACTCCTGAATGTAAAAATGTTTTTTACAACTTCGAAACAATTTTAAAATACCTATATATTAATACCCTAAACGAAGGGGTAAGTTAGAAAAAAAAATGACATCCCCACTGTACATATTATGGGAGGTACCACAAAAAAAAAAAATCAAGATTTTATTCTTTCCCTTTGGCGACGTAAGTCAATTGTGGATCCATGCAAAATTACAGCCGTCTAGCACTAACAGTTCCTAAGCTAAGCTACAGAAGGACGGACAAGATGACACTATAAGGGTTCCGTTTTTAACATTTTTACGGAACCCTAAAAATACCAAGCAAAGCTCAGTCATCCAGGTAATTAACCACTAAAAGGTTATAAACTATTTATATGCCAAATTTAAACTTAACTCGTTTAATCGTTTTTGTATGTCTACGTGTTAAACATTTAAATATTAGTATTCTTCCGTGCTTACTCTGAATATGAAAATTAGAACAATCCTTTTTTAATAGAAGCAATAAAAATAGATTTTTGGTATTAACTAAAATAATATGAACATGTAATATCTATGTAAAATACGATACATATTTACTAAGACAAGAGTAAAGAAGAAACCAAACGCACTCGTGCAACACACGTAATATCACACACAATGAACGATTTCTATGTATGCGTTGCTCAAGTGATGTACGTATAAAACTTTTCTTCTTTCTTCTCGATATTTTGTGACTACGATTCAAATGTAAAAGCAAACGATAATTCAATTGGATAAATTGACTATTTCTCACGTTGGAAAGCTTTGAAAATTCTCACAGAAATGGTTTAAAAGCACCTTTCATTAATTTAAATGCGCTCAGTTTAAGGTTCGGCCTAAGTAACGTGATTCGAGGCCTCATCTTCAAACTAAGGAATATCCTCAAAACAATTTTCGGGTATTTTGGAATCTCATTTGGCAGATATAATGTTTAGAGTGAGACAACAAGATGTGTATTCAGAACTTATGCAAGAAAAAAGCTGGAGTACCACAGGGAAGCATTCTTGGTCCAATTCTATACTTTCTGTACATCTGTGATATTCCAAAACTAGATGAAAATACTATTGCAACATTGGCAGATAGTAAAGATACAAAAAAAACCTTGAATATTGTTGTTATTTGGACAAAAAATGGCTGATGGATGAATACAATGATGGAAATGGATTTACTAATAAGCTAATTAGTTACCAACCGTTATGTATCAATGATGATAATATGCCATACGTTCCCTGAGCTTCCCTGGAAGACTCATGTCAAAAAGAAACGATACGAGTTAGAGTTACGCTATAGAAATGGTTTCTTGGTAAACACTCCACATTGTCAGTACAAAACAAAATTCTTTTGTTTAAACAAGTCATCATGCCAATATGAATTTACGTATTCAAACAAAGTAATATTGATGTCATACAAAGATTTCAGAACAAACTACTTCGGGGTATTGCAAACGCTCCCTGGTACGTTAGAAATGAGGATCTCCACTGTGACCTAAAGGTTGACCTCGTTGCAATATTGTAATAAAAAAGTATGCATGTGAATGTCGTGGCTATACAGCTCCTCAACACCACGAACAGAGCGCGAAGGACCACGGACACACGGAACTAATTCTACTTGAGTTCACATGAGACTCAATTCACGTGAGTTTTAGTTGTCATATTTTTTTATGATCTTTTTTCTCTAATCGAGTTGCCAAGAGTACAAAATATGTGTCGTTGGTGAATTTACAAACATACAATTAAGAGGACTCGGAACCAACATTTATGGAATATATGAACTGTTGCCGCATGTCGGAATCGATTTAAAAACCGATTTCATTGCAATCGTACACATTTCTTACTCTGTCATCAAGGCAGTCGATGTATTTTTTTTGAAGTGAAAACTTCTTTTTAATAATACTTGCTTTTGCCCGCGGCTTTGCTCGCGTGGATGTCGGTAATCGCAATAAAAACTATCCTATGTCCTTCCCCGGGACTCAAACTATCTCCATACCAAATTTCATCTAAATCAGTTTAGCTGTTTGAGCGTGAAAGCGTAACAGACAGACAGACAGACAGAGTTTCTTTCACATTTATAATATTAGTTTGGATAATAATAATAACGTAACAGTCGGATACACTCCCACCGCGCCACAAAGGCAGTCTTTATCGGCGTAGTGCACTTTTGTGGTATGCGTATAAAATGTTAAACTCGCATCAGGATCACGTGACCGTAAGATTCTTAGAATACGAAGGTAAATTTCGCCACAATCTACAATGTTTTAATAGCTCAGGTGGGAAATCGGGCGGTCTAGTAACCAGGTCACCCCGGTTCGAGTCCAAATCATTATTTTTTTCCCTTTTTTTAATTTTTGTTTTTTTAATTTGTGATTTGCTATTAAATCAATATTTTTTTCCCTTTTTTTTAACTTTTGTTTTTTTAATTTGTGATTTGCTATTTCATATTTTTGATTTAGCTGTCATGTCGTTGTCATTATCATTTTTTAAATTGTTATGTTTGAGTACGATAGCACAATAGATGAATATTGTAACACTTTTATACTGATAAAAAAAAAAAATTCCTGACCATTCCAAGATATTCAAAAATGTTTTAAGTTTTCACTTCTGCTGGCACTCTCGGAGTGCAATCCGTTTGTTTTTTTAGCACGAGCTTTTGAATAGAACGTAGTGATTATTTTCTCTGTGCCATTTGAACATTTTCATATGTAATCGTAGGCAACTCGGCCAAAAATGTGGTCTGTGACCTTATTTTATAATATAATTTTATAATATATCTCTACTAATATATAAATGTGAATGTAAGTTGGTTTGTTACTCTTTCACGCGAAAACTACTCAACCGATCATCATAAAACTTTGTACACATATTCTTGGACGTATTAGAAATAACATAGGATTATAAAGAAAAAGCGGAAAATTTACACAGACGAAGTTGCGCTGGACAGCTAGTATTATATATTATAATATTCTAACAATTATAAGGTTGAACCTTATAATTGTTAGACTTTTAACGCTTTTTTGGTTAAAAAAAGCGTTAAGGTTGAATCACAAGAAGTTTTCTTAACATTTTTTCTTTTCTCTTTCTTTTAAAAATGACAACTTCAGCAGAAGGGTACAAGCCCTGTGTCACGGGGTACTTTACAAACAAACAATTCATGGGCACAAAGTGCACGCAGACTCGGAACAACAATTTGTGGATCACACAAAGTGGTGTCCCGTGTGGGAATCAGAACCCACGACCTCTTGCTTAGCAGTCGGCCACACTCCCACCGCGCCACCGAGGCAGTAATTTTTTTTCAGACTAGTTTCTTCGCTATAGGAGAATCACCGCCTTCAGATCCCAATTCTACATAGCACTTAGCAGTACCTCTAAACATTTCGTGTCTGCCGACACTTAGAAAACTCTGGTCATTTCTCGCTTCGTTACCGATACCGTCCGGCCCCATTTTCATATACCTAGAAATACTTTTACATTTTTTATATTCTTTAAAGGCACTTCGTTCGTACAAATGGAAAGAGGCTTTCAGAAAAACTTTTTGTATATTTTCCCTGGATTCGGTACAAGTACAAAGTGTCGTATTACTTACAACACAATATTTAAACATTTTATTTTATTTAAGAGTAGCTTCAGACGTGAGCTTAATATGATTATTCACTTATAAATTTTAAAAAATGCGTAATGCACAATATGCAGCAGATATACATAATAACAAAAAGTATAAATTATTTATACTTTTTGTCATTATTTATATCTGCTAATTAATTAATTTATTGTTGATACAAATATCCTTATGAAAATATCCTATCCTTTTCGGATACATAGAGGTTTCTCCTCTATTTATCCGGAAGAAATTATATCAATGATAGTGTAAACCGCTTCGAAAACCATTGAGTAGTTTCGAGGATCTAAGCGAAGAAAGGAACAGACAGCGGAAAGCGATTCTTTTTCGTCTGATTGGGTTTTAATAATAATAAATAAATATTTTGGGATAACTCACACACGGTCATCTGATCCCATTACCTATTTATGTATTTTCTAATACTTAAATTTATAAATAAATTACACCCAGACACAGAATAAACAACCGTGCTCCTCACACAAATATTTTACCAGGGTTGGAAAAGTAGTACGGGAACAACATGCTATTCATAGTTTTGAACCCTATAAAATTAATAAATAAATAAAATAAAAAATGATTTATTCACTTAGGAAGCAAAATACTACACTTGTGAAAAGTCGATTCTACATTTACTGGTAATCCCTGTTCGCAAACAATAGGTAAAGCCCGAGAAAAGAACAGGCAATAAAAACTCGTGTCCACTCTTTTCAAATTGCCAATGTTTACAATGTTTCTCTGTTTATACACTGTATATGCAGGTAAGGTGCTGCCACCATTATATTATACACCATATTAGAGTACTGATGCAAAAAAAGAGGTCAATAATATTACGAGATCGGATACATCAGCCTCAATGGGCACAACATAGTAGGAGCGTCCACTTACGATGTAAAAACTTTATGTGCTTAAATATTGGCCAATTTACTGCTACTTAATGAATAAGTATACATGTTTTACAAAGGAAAGAAAAGAATGGCCGTAATTTATCACGCAGAATCTTTACTTACAAAAGTAAATCGTTAAACTATACAGCTATACAGCTATACTATCGTATAGCTGCAAAAACAGGTTTATTGCCTACAGCCTACAGTTATACTAAGTGACAAACTAACACATAATAACAGTCCATGAGATAACCGCAATGATTTAATTACTTTCGTCTGCCAACCCTTTATCGCACCTGAATATTTATGCTTAGCAAGTGGCCGACTAATTTGCAAGATATTAATCCCGGTACGGATAATGGCATTATCAGGATTTTACGTTCTTCATTTAATTTTATATCACTTGGTTGTACAGTTACCAACCTATTGAATTTTGGTGGATTTTTACTGGGGCATTCGTACGTATCATAGTCACATAATCTACTTTTGTTCCTAGGAACGAAAAATACACATTAAAAAAAACATTATTGTAGTATACCTGACACCTCTCTCTTGAATCCCAGTGAACTTATTAAACTGCCTACGACTGCATGATTCAAGGTCATATAGTTTAAAACGTTTTTTGATTCTTTAATTATTTTTTTTATTGAATACTTTTTAGTGCCTAGCTGTAAAACGTAACGTAATAACTGTAACTACTGAAAATTTGAGTGAAAATTGTTGATGACAAACTCTAAATCACTTTATATCCTAAACGGTTATTTTAATTTAAAAAATATTTAAGAAATCTCATCATGATTTTAAAATACCTACACCATAATATCCCCACTTGACATAGTTTGTTGACTTTTTTTAAGCTATTGCATAGCTTTTATAGCGGGCTTTGAGCGCGGCGACCGAATCAAGGAATTCCGTAACGAAAAAACCTAACACCCCCCACTCCGCCTACCATGTAGCTCGGCCGAGCGTTCGCTTAACGTATATGCATATGGTACGATTGTACGAAGCTCGCACGAATCGAGACGAGCTGTTCCGAAATGTAATGAAAAAAAAATACTACATAAATAAAAAATAAATAAATAATTATAATTGCATGAGTTGATAAAAATAGCTATGCAATTGCTTTACCGTGGCAGTCCCCGAGTGCCACACATTTTTTTTTTCTTGCCTTTAGAATTTTAATTGCTGTCATGTCTTTAGTGACGATCGCAAGATTAATACAAATCGATTGACGTATGAATCATCCAAATCGGCCCACGCGTTTGGTCTATATAGTGTCACAAAGGAACACGCCTACGTACACAGAAAACACATTACCCTCCGCAGTCGGGTAAAAATTAAAACCGCTTCATTGCCGAACCATGTCCGTAGTCAAATTCTCCTTTAAATCATCACAAATACTTTTTTTACACTCTCAAAATAAGTCAATTTTAGCTTTCTAGCAACTTTTTGAGGAATATATTTTGAGCTGAAGACTTAGGTTAAAAACGTAAATTAAAATTTAAAAAAAAGGCCTAAGTTCCTTGTCCAATCCAAATCTATGGTTACCCTACTCGGATATTTCGACGGAACTGCATTTGGAATGGCCAAGATAATTAAGTGGGTTGGTAGAAATATTTTTGCGCATTAACGGCTAAGTCTTACGATTTAGAAGTGCTATTACTTTTAATATTGACGTGGACTGCTCAGAAAGATAAGCGACTTGGACTTTTAGTTTGTGTGGGGAAGTTCCTTTGCATATAATTCACGTTTCGCTGGTAATAGTCATTTAGGGTTTTTTTATTTACTTTGTTTTGAGAAACCTTACAGGCTCCTTTTAATTATAACTTTTAAATTTTCCTTATGCTTAGCTTCCACTAATGTGTACCCACCTATTAGGAATCATTGAAATCAAAATAAATAAAAAAGTGGAACAACCCATCAGCATATACCTAAATTGCCTAATAATGTACTGTGTCATAACTCACATCCCAATCTGGGCGCTGCTATTTGCTGTCTCAAAATAACTATTTTACGACACTTAAGGAAAGCCTACATAAAATTCACAGACGAAACATTATAAGTGCCCAATGCGCTATATAGTCTTATATTAATATCCATAATGATTTGTAGGACAACTTACGCAGCTTCTAAAATTATTAAGTATGCATAACGTATATACTCCAGTGTACCAACTTTACCGGTATCTCTATGAGTAATGTTCCAAGACAGTCCAGTTACTTTAGCACGAATTTAACTGTATCTTCATATAGTTATCATATTGTTTACCCAATAGGACATATATATATATATGACAATAGTTTATCATGAGCGAAAGTGCTAATGCTTCTGTTACGCTAAATACTTTTATTGGATTATTCCTAACCTAGGTCCGCACGGCAAGCCCATGCGGAACTATCAAACACTTGTAATGATAAATGGAGAGATGTGCTTACGAATGAATAATGAATAATCGCGTAACTCACACGCGGTCATCTGATCACATTACCTATTTATATATTCTCTAATACTTAAATTTATAAATAAATGAGACCAAGACACAGAATAAACCACCGTGCTCCTTACACAAATATTTTACCAGGGTTGGAATCGAAGTACTAGAGCAACAGGTCAGTCATAGTTTTGAACCCTATAGCAGGTTCATTGCCTACAGCCTACAGTTAAACTAAATGACAAACTAACACATAATAACAGTCCATGAGATAACCACAATGATTTAATTACTTTCGTCTGCCAACCCTTTATCGCACCTGAATATTTATGCTTAGCAAGTGGCCGACTAATTTGCAAGATATTAATCCCGGTACGGATAATGGCATTATCAGGATTTTACGTTCTTCATTTAATTTTATATCACTTGGTTGTACAGTTACCAACCTATTGAATTTTGGTGGATTTTTACTTAGGCATTCGTACATAATCTACTTTTGTTCCTAGGAACGAAAAATTCACAAAAAAAACATTATTTGTAGTATACCCGACACCTCTCTCATCAATCCCAGTGAACTTACTATATATTATTATTCAAAACTTTTTTAATAGATGAGTTTTTGTTTTTATTTTATTTAATGCGCCTATTATTAATATGCCTAGCAGTAAAACATAATGTTATAAATGTAACTAACGAAAAACTAAAAAAAACTTTTAATCGCTTATATAATATATATCCTAAACAGTTATTTTAAGTTAAAAAATATTTAAGAAATCTCATCATGATTTTAAAATACTTACACCTTAATTGATACTTGACATAGTTTGTTTCTACATAAAATACACAGACGAAACATTATAAGTGCCCAATGCGCTATATAGTCATATATTAATATCCATAATGATTTGTACGACAACTCACGCAGCTTCTAAAATTATTAAGTATGCATAACGTATATACTCCAGTGTACCAACTTTACCGGTATCTCTATGAGTAATGTTCCAAGACAGTCCAGTTACTTTAGCACGAATTTAAGTGTATCTTCATATAGTTATCTAATTGTTAACCCAATAGGACATATACATATATAAATGTTGATAAACTTTCGCGATTTGTACACATTATTAAAATATATATATTACGGGTCTTAATCGCGTGATGGTGAGTTTTGATGTGGAGTCACTATTCACCAACGTTCCCATTCAGGACTGCCTTGAGGTCATCGAGAGAAAGCTGAGAGCAAACGATCTGTCCAATGAGTACATTGTTTTACTCAAAAACTGTCTGGAAGGCAACTTCTTCATCTACCAGGGACAACACTACCTCCAGATCGACGGAGTGGCCATGGGCAGCCCAGTGGCGCCGGTGATGGCCAACATCTGGATGGAACATTTTGAGGAAACAATTGAGCTACAATTGTCCCAGGTCAAACTGTGGAAGAGGTACGTCGATGACGTGTTCTGCATTATGAAGGGCGGTAGGCAGGAAGTAGAACAATTTGCTAAAGACTTGAACTCCATACACCCTAAGATCAGGTTCACTTTTGAAATGGAGATAAACAGATCGCTAGCTTTTCTCGATGTTAAAATAATGGTTAGAGACAATGGTACCCTAGCACACACTGTGTACAGAAAACCGACCCACACAGACAGATACTTACATGCTGACTCGCATCACCATCCAAGACATCTGCAATCCGTGGTATCATCGCTGACAAATAGAGCATATGACATTTGTGACCCTGAACATTTAGAAAGTGAGCTCACACATGTTCAGGAGGTACTAAAGCGAAACGGATACAGAGGAAGCACACGACGTACGAAGAGGAGAGACTCCCGACCGGGGGTTGACAGGGCTCCAGCTTTTCTACCGTATGTGAAAGGAGTGACGGACAAAGTTGGAACAGTACTGCAGAAATACTCCATTAAGACTGTATATAGTCCGCACTCCAAGGTAGCTAAGCACCTACGTACTCCTAAGGATGTAATTCCTCTACAGACACCTGGCGTCTACAAAGTGGATTGCAGCTGTGGCAGTTCCTACATCGGACAAACCAAGCGAACCATAGCGGAAAGGGTTAAGGAACATATCGCGGCTGTGAAAAACCGACAGACAAACAAGTCAGCAATAGCGGAACACTTGCTGGATGCGGGAACCAATCACTGGATTGAACTACACAAACCACAGGTCCTCTCCACCGACCGTCACTATTACTCCAGGATGGCGAGGGAAGCGGTTGAAATCAAAAAACATGTCAATTTCAACCGAGAAGACGGATACCGTTTGTCAACATCGTGGAATCCCGTAATCGGCAAGTGTATACACCGCCGAACAAACATTACACGCCAGTGTGCAGATGTCCTTAGTGTTGTGTGTCGAAGTACCGACGGTTCCGTAATAGTGAGTGATAAAAATCAAGCGAGGGTAGTTTCCGAAACCCGCGCTTCACGGAGGCGACGCTGAGCTCAACTAGTCTTCCCGTGACCACGGCCGTTGCAATACGGTCGAAACGTCGGGCAATAAACAAGGTATTTTACCTTAAATTATTCACGCGATTAAGACCCGTAATATATATATTTTAATAATGTGTACAAATCGCGAAAGTTTATCAACATTTATAGCAAACCGATACGGGCCGGAGTTTGTAAACAAAATTAAACATCTAGAATTCCTTCGTATAAAACGTGTGCGGTTAGAAACATCATTAACCTTTTTAATAAAGTGTCGTGCGTCGGACGTAGTACCTACGGGAGTGCGTATTAAACCGCGTAATGACATTCCACACTCCGAAGGAATTTTAAGAAACGCGAGTGTTCGTCTCTTAAAACAATTAATACGGAACTGTCGGTATGACTTAAATAGTGTGCAGTGCGAACTATACTACCTACATATGGAATGCAGTGCAGTGTTATCAGTGAGTGATTTCGATCGGTGTGACAGCGTAACGTACGAACAAGCTCGTCGTATCTATTATTTGAGTACTATACGACATGACGCGAAATTCAAAAAGTTGCTTTGTCAACGTGAGGGGAGAATTGCTCAAAAATCACCACCTACCCACATTGAAACGGTAATAAATTTATCATCTACCGAAATTGATGGCACTGCACAGAACATACTAGCTAAGGGGTTGAATTATGCAGTAACACCTAAACGGATTCCGTATGAAAATGTTATCAGTGGGGTCGAAGAAGCGATAATGCGTAACAAGGTACCGTCCGCGGACGCGGAAACGCTTAGACAGGATGTTGCCGTTATCCTTCGAAAATCGAAGCTGCCTAAACCGAATATTACTACAGAAGAGCGTCTAGCGTTGAAAGAGCTACGTGATAACACGAATATTTTAGTGCTAAAGGCCGATAAGGGAAACGCCACTGTAGTGATGAATTCGAGTGACTATGATGACAAAATACGGAGTCTTTTAAGTGACACTTCTATATACAAGTCAGTGTCATACAACCCTACAGCCAGAGTCACGAAACGTATACGAGCACTGATTAGGGACCATGAAGATCTGTTCGCGAATGATGTCTATGACCGACTCTTTCGACCCAAGAGCGTACAGCCGCCCAAGTTATATGGGTTGCCAAAGGTTCATAAAGGTAACGTCCCACTACGCCCAATCGTAAGCCAAATTAACTCGCCTACTTACGATCTAGCGAAATACCTTTCTTCAATACTGCAACCTTTAGTGGGTAAAACGACATCGTTCGTAAAGGATTCTCGCCATTTCGTGGACATCATCAAGAGCATGAAAGTGGAACCAGACGAGGTGATGGTGAGTTTTGATGTGGAGTCACTATTCACCAACGTTCCCATTCAGGACTGCCTTGAGGTCATCGAGAGAAAGCTGAGAGCAAACGATCTGTCCAATGAGTACATTGTTTTACTCAAAAACTGTCTGGAAGGCAACTTCTTCATCTACCAGGGACAACACTACCTCCAGATCGACGGAGTGGCCATGGGCAGCCCAGTGGCGCCGGTGATGGCCAACATCTGGATGGAACATTTTGAGGAAACAATTGAGCTACAATTGTCCCAGGTCAAACTGTGGAAGAGGTACGTCGATGACGTGTTCTGCATTATGAAGGGCGGTAGGCAGGAAGTAGAACAATTTGCTAAAGACTTGAACTCCATACACCCTAAGATCAGGTTCACTTTTGAAATGGAGATAAACAGATCGCTAGCTTTTCTCGATGTTAAAATAATGGTTAGAGACAATGGTACCCTAGCACACACTGTGTACAGAAAACCGACCCACACAGACAGATACTTACATGCTGACTCGCATCACCATCCAAGACATCTGCAATCCGTGGTATCATCGCTGACAAATAGAGCATATGACATTTGTGACCCTGAACATTTAGAAAGTGAGCTCACACATGTTCAGGAGGTACTAAAGCGAAACGGATACAGAGGAAGCACACGACGTACGAAGAGGAGAGACTCCCGACCGGGGGTTGACAGGGCTCCAGCTTTTCTACCGTATGTGAAAGGAGTGACGGACAAAGTTGGAACAGTACTGCAGAAATACTCCATTAAGACTGTATATAGTCCGCACTCCAAGGTAGCTAAGCACCTACGTACTCCTAAGGATGTAATTCCTCTACAGACACCTGGCGTCTACAAAGTGGATTGCAGCTGTGGCAGTTCCTACATCGGACAAACCAAGCGAACCATAGCGGAAAGGGTTAAGGAACATATCGCGGCTGTGAAAAACCGACAGACAAACAAGTCAGCAATAGCGGAACACTTGCTGGATGCGGGAACCAATCACTGGATTGAACTACACAAACCACAGGTCCTCTCCACCGACCGTCACTATTACTCCAGGATGGCGAGGGAAGCGGTTGAAATCAAAAAACATGTCAATTTCAACCGAGAAGACGGATACCGTTTGTCAACATCGTGGAATCCCGTAATCGGCAAGTGTATACACCGCCGAACAAACATTACACGCCAGTGTGCAGATGTCCTTAGTGTTGTGTGTCGAAGTACCGACGGTTCCGTAATAGTGAGTGATAAAAATCAAGCGAGGGTAGTTTCCGAAACCCGCGCTTCACGGAGGCGACGCTGAGCTCAACTAGTCTTCCCGTGACCACGGCCGTTGCAATACGGTCGAAACGTCGGGCAATAAACAAGGTATTTTACCTTAAATTATTCACGCGATTAAGACCCGTAATATATATATTTTAATAATATATACATATATGACAATAGTTTATCATGAGCGAAAGTGCTAATGCTTCTGTTACGCTAAATACTTTTATTGGATTATTCCTAACCTGGGTCCGCACGGCAAGCCCATGCGGAACTATCAAACACTTGTTTTGAAAGTTCGGCATGGGCTTTTTAATGTAGCCATAATGGCAAGAGTTTGCTTTGCAAGTGCTTGCCGTGGTCACGGAAAAACAGATCGTGAATAATCTCTGACTTAGCAGTTAGATTTACGTGGGCAAGTAAGAAAACTGCTCTTAATCTCCTGATTGGTTCATTGTGCATGTTGTGCTTATCCCACCACGAACTCCTAGAAAGCCAGCAGTCTGCCTTCTAAGTCTTGTTAACGCCATCGTTTGGCTTTAAAAACAAATTCTGATTTGTATTTTATTCCTTGTGTGTAAAATAGAAATTAATTGTTCCTCTGACTGCTTTTTTGTCTTATTTTAAAATAGGCGCTCTATGATCGTCTTTTAAATGAAATCTAGGTTTCTAAAACAAGCCGACTGTATTTGATATAAGTTCTAAATAGCATTCTCACCTTCAACATGGCAGTGACAATATAAAGCAATTCTTCTTTCTATAATAGTCGAGTAGGTATAGCCTGACGATAGCAAATAAACAAATGAAGACATTGGCTTCAGTCTCTAGTCCTAGTTGTTATGCTATCATGGTGGGCCTAAACTATTTTGATCAGAAAATTAAAATGGATTATTTCTAACCTGACCCAAAACTCTAACCCGATGCCGGGTCAGGTTAGAAATAGCGAAAGATCAGGTCAGGAATAAAATTTAATATTTAATTTTATTCCTGATCTTTGTCTTAACCTAACCCGATGTTATTATTTTTTGTAATCTGACCTGATCCTACGACGGGTATAATCATATGGTAAATTTACGAACCTATGTGTATGTACGTTTCGTTATTTGAACACATCAATGTATAATAATATTATAAAGCTGAAGAGTTTGTTTGTTTGGTTAAACGCGATAATTTCAGGAACTACTGGTTCGAATTGTTTTTTTTTACGGTTATCCCATTTACCGAGGAATGACCAATAGGAGCTGAGCATCAATGAAAAATATTGCAAAAACTAATATATACCATAAACCATAACACCAAATATTTAGGAACCAATTTAATATTTTTTGCTGTTTCTAATCTAAGCCGGTAGCGGGTTAGGATTTCGGTTCAGGGTCCTTATATACGATCTGTTTTTTTCTGTGTCTACGGCAAGCACATGAGGAATTGTCAAACTTTTGTCATTATGACTACATTAAAAAAAAGAAAAATATTATGGTAAGTCACACATGGACAGCATGTTAAGATGCTTCTGAATACATATGGCTTGTATGAGAAACCTAGATTTAATTTAAAGGACGACCATAGAGCGCCTATTCCTTAATCGCGAATAAGAAAATAAGACAAAAATCTGTCAGAAGAACAATCAATTTCTATTTTACACAGAAGGACATAAAATACAAATCAGAATTTGTTTTTAAAGCCAAACGATGGCGTTAACTACACTCAGAAGACAGACTGCTGGCGTTCTGGGAGTACGTGGGTGGAATAACAGCACAGTATGCACAATGAACCAATAAGGAGATTAAGTGCAGTTTTTTTACATACCCAGGTAAATCTAACTGCTAAGTCAGAGATTATTCACGATCTGTTATTCCGTGTCCACGGCAAGCACTTGCAAAGCAAACTCTTGCCATTATGACTACATTAAAAATAAAAAGATTATGGTAAATGGAAAGCTGCGCTTAGCAATGAATCACTGCGCATGCGCGATTATTCATTATATTTCATTTTCATTTATCATTATGACAAGTGTTTGATAGTTCCTCGTGGGCTTGCCGTGCGGACCCAGGTTAGGAATAATCCCATAAAAATATTTAGCTCATGATAAACTATTGTCATAAATGTATATGTCCGGATTTACAATTAGATAACTATATGTAGATACAGTTAAATTCGTGCAAAACTAACTGCTAAGTCGAAGGTTCAATCTCCCTGGATAATTCTCCCTTTGTGTGATGAGCACGATAGTTTATTTGTGTCTGGGTATAATTTATCTATAAACATATTAAAATATTTAAGTACGTTTATCATTTGTCTGGTTGCCATATTACAGGCTCTGCCTAGTTTGGGATCCGATGGCGTTGTGTGAGTTATTCTAAGATATTTAATATTTATTATTATTATAACTATACTAAGATAAAGCAGGTTTATGCTAAAACAACAGAACACAATGTGTCTACGTCTCTCATGATTCATGCGCCAACTGACAGGGTTAAGGGTTTCCTAACGATATGATCCTTTGTCATAATGTCCTGGTGACTTATATTTATAGAGGGTGACTGCTAATTCGTGACTAATCCTATTACTTATTACTGCTTCACTCGGCGATTTGTTTACATATTTTTTGGGCATCTATAATTTTTGAACGTCAAACCCTAGAAATAAAGTTATGTGCGAGTGTGTATAGCCTAATTTGTGTAAAAACGTTGACGTTACAGTAAGAGATTTGTACTGTATCTTCAAATGTCATTATCATCATCTTCATTGACCTGTAACAATGCTTAAAATAGCGTAACGGGATTTTCGGAACTATTGCTGGTGGGAGTGATGGGTAAAAAAGCGATGGCTGCAGCTGCGACCACAGCGCTAGCAAGTAATTTTTGAAAATATTTTTGAGGCAGCAACAAGCCTTATGATAGGGTTTGGAGGCCATTAGCAATAATGCATCACCTTTACTTCTTTATATTATGATACCTATATTAAAAACGATACGAATATTTAAATAACAATCAGTAGTCATTAGATTTAGATTAAGGAAAATAAATCGGGATAAAATCTACCTAGTTTAAGAAAACGTAGAGGTGGGTTTGGTCAATAGAAAGAAAGTAAAAATAAAAATTGTTTTTTTACTAATAAAGTACTTTATTATTGTACCTTATTTTTATTTTATTCTATGAAATTACTCGGGGCTGTTATCCACACGGATACGCCAGCCCGATTGAACCTTATTGTCTAATAAGTACATATTGAAATTATTGCTAAGCACTTACATTAGTAAAACGGCCGTACTAAGCCACATAACTTTTTTGCAATCTCTGATTTTGGATTTGCTAAACTGGACTGAATTATCCCTACATCTAACATGTTAAATTTAAATTCTCTAATGTCCTCTCTAATAATCCTTTTCCTTTTTGTTCTTAACACACATTCCATTGTACCTTGTTTGTATTACAATCTAGCCTAGCGACTAATAGTTAATTTTATTCCAACTTAATTTGCTATAACATTATATGTTTAAGAATGCGTCTATTAACGCTTTTTCTTAGTTATTGTTAAGGTGAAGACACATTGTTCATGTGATTATTGTAGGCAGCACTTGTCACTACACTTAATGGCTTATATCACTACTCTAATTCAAATGGTTTTGTCCGTTTGAGTCTTTTTACATACATATCAACCCATAACATGGCCCACTGCTGGGCACGGGTCTCCCCAGTAGAACCTACTAGTATGTAGATCCTGGGGGTAATTGCCATAATCGCCACGCTTGGCGAGCGGGTTGGCGATCGCAGTAAGGCTTTAAGTACGCAGAGGACGCTGCTGCCCGTCCTCCGGGGTAAAATCCCTTAGTCGCCTTGACGACACCCACGGGTAGAGATGGGGTGGTACTATTTTTAGGCCGGCACCACACGGCAAGTCTTTTTATTAGATCAGTATTTTCAAGGAGCTGGATTGTCTCAATATTCACATGGTGGTGAAGTCTATGGGCTTTAGGAAACTTTTAAATGGTTGTATCCACGCTGCCGACTGTGTATTTGTCCTTGCTGTTTTTTTTTGGTGGATTTTTGTGTTATTTGTCTTTGTATTTTTGTTTTTTATGTGCTGCATTTCTTTGCCAACTATACGTCCTCTGTAGTTAGCTGGACGTGGATCACCGCAATAGATTTTCTGTCGCCAATTTTTGGCATTCATGGGTAAGGTGCTTGCCCGTGCCTGTGTTCGTTCGCCTGGCATCTTTTACACTGAACTAGTAGTCTCGACGTTTTTATGAGGTGTGTTTCGACTTTACACTCAAGTATAGACTTTTATTTCATATATTTTTTGATGTCCTCCTCGTTGTTAGCTGCATTAATGAATAGTAAGTTTTATTTTGCAAGTCGTCTACAATTATTTTCGGCTTACCTGATCTATGAAGGTTTTTGACGATGTGACTCGTATCAGCCTCTCCAGTTTGTTTTCGTAAAAATGCCTTAGATATTCATTCTCAACCAACAACTTTCTTAGGTTCCGATAAGATTCCTCGTTGTGTGAACTTATTTTGACACACTTAACACTCATGATTTTTGTTGTGAATAAATCTACTTTTACATTTGCACAAAAAAACATTTGGTAATCGTTTTTTTTTCTAAATAAAAATATAACTAGTAATATGGGATTTTGGTCCCACATTACTAGCAATCCGGTTAACCCCTCCAGCTAAGCTCAATGGTTTGTGTTAGGAGTGGGTTCACGTCGCGTCGGTAGTATAAAGGGTAGGATTCGAGCCCGCGACCACACGATTGTGAGGCCGATGCCTTAGCCATTAGGCTACCACCGCTTTTTCTATCTTTTACCGCTTTTTAATCTGAGACATTAGCTACCATTATAGGTGGAAAGAGAGGCGTCTTTCTAGGCTTAACTGAGTCCTCAAGTTTGTCTGGGGGTTTTGATCCGTTCGAAACTAAAACAATAATGAAAAATTAACTAATGTGGTTGTGTGAAATTACCTGTGCCTCATGGGTGCAGTAATCAGGTTCTCAGTTCTACTGAGCCAGCCAGGAACGCCTTTTTTTTTGATGTGGCGGGAAAAAATCCTTATGAACACCCCTACCGTCCGGGGTAGACGGTGGAGGTAGGAACGCCTAGCGCATGTTTTCAACTGAGACAACACAACAACAACAACCAAGGAAAAAAAAACATATATAAATGCTACATAACGCTTTTCAGATTTTTAAAGAACTATTCCGATTAAAATAACATCAAATAAACACATCAAAATTATTTCAATTGTTTGGGAGCTAGGTATGACTCAAAACTTATCATAAATACAGGGTTCTGTTTATCAGGGGAGTAGAATAAAGAGTAAAACAAGGAGTTCATCAAAATCTTTACTGCGACGTCAGCATCATCACTTTTGCATAAATTGGTTCATAAACACTCCGAACATAATTTTCTGTTTAACGTATAGATTTCCAAAAGTATTCTGTCAGAATACCTTTGGAAATCTATACGTAAAACAGAAACTCGAAATAAAGTCTGCCATTTCGAAGTAATGAAATTTTGAAAATGTAGAACCGGAATCGACTTCAGTCGTTGACCGTACTACACATTATTCGCCCAAGCGATATTTCTTTTGGGGCCTTCCGAAGTGGGCGTTTATTTGTATTTGTGGTAAGTATTCCTTTATTTGTACAAACAAAAAGGGCCGGATGAGAATATTTCCGGATTTCTTCATAAAAGAACTTTCTAGTTGTAAATGTTCAAATAGGCGGTCGTTATGACCGGTTTCTGAAGATTTTTCTGATAACAATTTTCTTGTTTTCGATTTCGATTTGCTCAATTGAGTTTTTGATTGATTTGTTTATTCGATTGGTTCCATTGATATGAGAAGTATCACAAGAAATAATAAAATAATGAGTATATCAGAGGAAGTTACAAAGTGGGCGTCTTTCTTGGTGTGGATATGTCATGAAAAGGGATAAAATGGTAAGTATAAATGTAGAGGAAGATCTAAGAAATGAAAGACAGCATAACGAAAAATAAATTAAGTAAAGAGATGACATTTTGTGTGTGGTGGCAAACCATCTACATATTGCGCCGAATAATTGAGATGAAGACCCCTGATAAATGATGATGATTTTTTCCGCTGATACAATCGTGTCATCAAGTTTTTGACGTGATAACGTATAAATCTTTAACTGGGTGCATGTACGAAAAAGTGTCACGTAGCCACGGTCACGGTATTGATTGGTTGCTAAGCAATAGATAATGGCAATTGCAGCGACATGAGATGCGTTATTTTTTTTTTACACTTACGTTATTGATTTGTTGTTAAGCAACATGATATGCGATATGCCATCAATGTTTTCATATGACGTTATCAAGTAAAATTATCGTCCGTAAACCGACTTTACAGACAACCATGTTTTTATTTATTTATTCAAAGCCATAGGCAATCTTGGTGGGTACTTTCTGGGTGGTTTAATTCTTCCGTGAAATAGTGATGTTAACACATCACTGTGTGTGGGTTGAAGTGCACAGTAGCAAGAGCACTGGGCTAATAAAACTTAAGAATTCATTTCTTGAATGAGGAGTGCGGTGCGGCGGCATTGTTCTTTGCCCAACAAGGATTTGAGTGACACTGATAATGTTATGGGCTCGCGTGACGCTTACCATCAGACGTAGGACCAGCTCGTCGACTCATTACGTAGTATAAACGAAAAGTGAAAATCCTTTGTTTGACAAAGATTTCCTTCACGATGCTCTAACTTTTAATATTAACTTAAAATGTTTGTTCAGTAAAACTAAATAAGTAAGAAGTTGCATTAATTATCTCCCAAAAACCGTATCGAAGACGATGCGGTAAAATAGATAAGTGGAGTGCACTAACGACTCTTGAAGTTTGTTCGTAATTTGCAAAAGGTGTTTTCCACTATGCACCTGTACCTGTGTGCAGTAATATAAAAATAAAATAATAATACAAATAAATAAATGCAAAGTATATTAATTTTAAACATTAATAATTTGAAGTGAGTAGTTGTAGATAGCGTTTGAAAGCTTGTCAACAAACGAGCGCCTTTTTAAATCGATTTGGTTCATCGCCAATATTATATAAAAACCAAAAAATTAAAGACATGTTTGTCTGTGAAATAAACATAACTAAACTAGGTATGTATTTTTTTTACATAATATTTTTATTAATTATTACCTACTAACGCTACATAACTTTTACAATATTATACTTAACTATTAAGTACAAAAAACTTAGCAAGTACCTATATAATATATATTTCTATTACAAAATGAAGTCTCCCTTTCTGTCTAATTATTTTTACTACTAACCACAATATAGGAAACAGTACAAATAAAGTATTATGAACCACACCAATATTATTTCCCGACGTTTCGAACGTATTGCAACGGCCGTGGTCACGGTATTTTATATTTTACCTTGAATTGTTTACGCGATTAAGACCCGTAATATATATACCTATATATTTTCATAAGGTGTACAAATCGCGAAAGTTTATCAACATTTATCACTAAAGTACTTCTGTCGATATGCAACTGAGCAAAAAAAAGAAAGCTCATATATTTTCACAAAATGATAATTATACTAATATACCAATACATTAAATATAATTCAAGGACGCAAGGGAAGGAAGCAAGTAGAAAGCCAGATCTTAGGATTTAAGGCTCAATTTACATCAGGATGGCAGTGACCAGCAGAAAAGCAGCGAGTACTGGGTTAAAGAATTTTAATATTTATCCACATACTAAAAAGGCCAATATCGCTTGAAACGCTTAAAAAGTCGCATGTTGGCGCGCTGCTACCCGTAATACGTCGAGTGGACTCGTGCCCGTGCCCATAAGCAATACTGCTGCGAATATGAGAATGTTGATCATCAGTTAATTTTTACAACACCCACGCATGTTGATTTATCATTCTATTCAATTAGTATTTATGCCACTTGTCTAGGAGAGCTGGTCTTTTAAGTATGTAGATAAAGTTCAAAATTCTTTCACACTGAAAGTGCTCGCCTTGTTGCTAACGGCCGCTGCCATCCCAGTGTGAACAGAGCCTAAAAAAGTAAAGTTTCATAATGAAGCTCGGTTTTCTTCGTGAGAGACGATAAATCATTTGGATGTGTGCACGAAGTTGTAAAAGGAACATACCTTCCCACTTGGTATATTTTATGGCCGTTTTTGTTCCTAGTTTTGTTTGGGTGTGGACCTACGTTTTATGTTTTAAGAATACCGCTGATAAAAAATGTAAATTTATATTTGCTTGCTAGGTTATTAGAATTTTCTGTAGCGATTTCTACTCATTAGCTTTACCTACAATTTTATAAACAACGGTAATTAATCGATTTTGATGAGATGTTAATCATTCTTTGTTATGATTTAAGTCATGTTTTTTTGCGTTGTTTATCATATTGTTTTTTTTTTAAATCTTATGTTAATCAATAGATAAGATGTATCTTCTAAACATTTTAAGGTTTTTAAGAAACTTTCTTTATTAAGCTAATATTTTCGGAAATAGAGTTTCAAAAATTGTGTGCTTCCACCCCCCGCCCCTTTATCTTTTGAACTTAACAAATACTTTCAAATATCATTAATTTTATCATAATCGGATCGACCGTCTTTGCGTTATTGCCGAAAAACTGTGCTTCTCAACAAAAGGACGTAAGTGCCATGAAGAGACGCTATTTTGCTTGTGCACTTTCTCAGATCGTATTTAGCCATATGTAGTGCATTTCTTTGTAGCAACAGCTGCGGAACCCTACACTCAGCAGGGTCCGACATGCTTGGTTTTTATTGTTCGTAGTTTTGTTTGGGTCTGCACCTGTTTTATGATTTTAGAATCCCACAGGTAAAATGCAAAATGTTTAGTTGCTTGCTAGGTTACTGGAATTTACTTTCGCGATTTATATACATTAGATATATGTAACTACAATTTTATAGACTACGGATATTAATCGATTTCAGTGAGGTGTTAACCAATTCTTTGTTCATCTTCTATCTTCTATCTATACTTATAATAAATCTGTAGAGAGGTCAATTCTGTACATGAAATATATTTCCAAAATAACTATCGGGGGGTGATTAGGGATCGATACTGATGCCAAAAATGCAATCAGTAAAATTTTTGTCTGTCTGTCTGTCTGTCTGTATAACCGTTATAGAAACAAAAACTACTCGATCGATTTTAACGAAACTTGGTACAATTATTTTTCATACTCCTGAGGTGGTTATAGTATACTTTTCATCACGCTACAATCAATAGGAGCAGAGCAGTGAAGGGAAAACGGGCGAAGTTACTCCATTTTTTATGCTTCCGTCGCGTGTGCAACCTTAATGGTTAAAGCTACACAGAAATCATGTGTGACGGAAATGTTCTCCTTAAAATTATATAAAAAATATCCCACGACAGCATATGTCTATCTTTTATGGTTGACTCACAATATCACGTGTAACTCCCGATAGCTTAGCAGTTCGAAGCTTTCTAATTATATTTGTCAACTCTTATGTTTATAACACTCTCAGTCATCCCTAATTCAAAAAGTTAACATAATTAACTATTCCATAAAAAAGAATCATAGAAATCGGTAGATAAACACCAAAGTTATACATGAAATTCGCTAATAATAAGCCATCTACCTATATCTATACATATAATAAAATTGTAAATTTCACATGTCTGTACATGGCCGAACTTAGTGAAAAAAAAAATTAGGAAATTTTCGAAAAGAGTATTTAAACACTTTGCTGCACTTTTAGAAATGTCTGTCTGTCTGTTTGTTTGAACACGAATCACGCAAAAACTACCAGACAGATTCGGTTGAAATTTTGCACGTGCAATTTAATAGATGCGGATTAACATTTAGGCTATAAATTATCACGCTTTTTCCCATAGGAGCTAAGCAGTGAGGGATAATGTCTGTAGCTATTTTTCGTTATAAAACAGTAACTACTTGACGGATCTTTATGAAAATTTACAGTTTTATAGTAAATACTATACTTAGGACATTATTTACACTATGAATCATTACGCTAACGTCTATGGGGAACGAGTAGCAACGTATTTTTTGTCGCACCATAATGGTTTATCACAATTTTTTCCACAATTAGACATTATCTTTAATTGTAACCCATCGAATACATATATTCACGCTAAAACTATAAGGAGCTATACACAACATTTTTAAGTTTCATAAGAACAGTTATTTTGACGTGGTTTGTAGCGAACATTATAGCCTCGAAGCTATGCTAGCGGTCTTTGACGACGACGAAGTCTCAGGCTCAAATCTGATATCTGATTATGTTCTTTTTGTATTTTTTTAAAATTGTCTTTGTCCTTTTTTAATATTTTTCTCAATGTTATAGTTATTTTTTCGACCATAGGTAACTTATTTGCTTTGGTTAATATTTTTTTATATTAAAAATCAAGTGAAATATGCACTTATGTAAGATATCTATAGGTATTGCATGTAGGTACTGCAGAGAGTAATGAATTAATCGTAGTAGAAATGAAAAATAATATTACATTACAATTTAACAAGTATTCGATATTTTCCAGAATTTATGTGTTCGTGCTCAAAAAAAGACATTACACACGTAAAAAAAACGTGTAGCGCCATCTATGAAATCAAATAGGTCACCGTGATCAAACAATTTCTTATTTGTGAAAACATTTATTAGGGTATAGGTGCTTACGATGACGGATTCATTTTTTGCTGAGTGGCAACATTCTCCTATTTATTTAATTAAATTGCTTAAATTAATAAAAAAACATTAAGTATTAGAAGAAACTTCACTGGTTTTGAAAGTAGATGGCGTTGTATTCAATAATGTTCTATACTTAGTAAAAGAAGTTTTAAAATAGTATTAAAAATAAACATATTGCTATCATTTTTAGAAATGTTTGTCTGTCTGTCCGTTTGTTTGACCACGCATCACACAGGTGCATCGAGGATCATGTTTTGGGGTTATAAACCCTGCCAACTAAATGGTTGATGTTGGGTGAAAAAAATTCACGGTAGTAGTATAAATACTAAAATTATAAAGAAAACTATCACAGTTAAGTACTTAGGCTTTACAAGTTTACGATAAACATCTGATCAAATGGGAAGTACCAAAATGTTAGTACTAATTCTATTGAAAATTATTAGGTATTAAGTAGGTATAACGTTGAATGAATGAAACAAAAACAACAGAAAACCCACTTCTTAAGCCGCACTCCAAATTAACTATATAAAATAATAGAATAGAACGATTTTTATTTAGTACACAGAAGACACATGTATAGACATTATTATAATTTAACAGGAAAAGTCATGCAAAATATAAAAAAAGCAATAAATAAAATAGTAAAATAATAAAAATAACAATAGACAAAAATAAAAGAGACACAATAAATAACACATATTAATGACAGAAAAACACAGTAAACGAATACCTAAAGTGTCTGTGTTTGGTACATATTCATTTTCACAAAGCTTTTGGGTGTTGAAGCTATCAATAGATGACTATATGATGATTCTCCGCTGCTGAATCATATCGCGGTTCACCCGACAGGACTGTTTCCAATATATTTACACAGAAGTTATTTCGTAACATAAACTACCTTAATTTAAACCCGACTTTCACGCGAACGAAGTCGCCGGTTACAAATAATCGTATAAGTTACGTAAATATATATAAATATTTTTAGTGCCTATGGTTGGCAGACGAGTCAGCGGCCCACCTGATGGTAAGCGGTAACCGCCGCTCATGGACTACAGAAATGTCAGGGACACACCCAGCCGCTGCCTACCGTGAAGTGAAAACTCTCTTTAAACCTTGTTTGAAGAAAGACATGTCGTAGCGCTCGGGAAACACCGCAGCAGGTAGTTCATTCCAGAGTCTACACGTATGTGGAAGAAAAGAACGCCGGAATCGATCCGTACAGGACCGCATTGTTTCCAGGTGGAATGAATGAACCCTACTACGATGTCGAGTGGTGCGGTGATAAAAAGGCACCATGTCAAACAGTTCCTCAGAGCACTCCCCGTTGAACAGGCGGTATAGTACGCAAAGTGCACCAAAGTCACGCCTCTGCTGTAAAGACTCCAGTCTGTCTGTGAGATTGGGGTCATTAACGATCCGAAAAGCTCGCCTTTGAAGGGAGTCAAATAGATAGAGCAAGTGTTTGGGGGAAACCGCCCAGAGATTAGAGCAGTACTCCACGTGCGGTCGGACCTGCGCTCTATAAAGCACAAGTCGCTGTGCCGGCGAGAAATAGCTTCGTTCCGTTGCGGACACCCACCTTTTTGCTCGCCAATTTGGCTTTACTTTCCAAATGACTCCCAAACTGGACTTTGCTGGAGATTTCGATGCCGAGGATCCCAATACTCTCGGAGACAAGGCGTTACTCCTTGGAACTGTGGCACTACGACAATTCGTACTGGTCTTGTGGCACTACTCGCCTTTCTTCGCAGTAAACGCGCATACTTGTGTCTTTGTGGGGTTGAATCGAACCAGGTTTCTCTCACCCCATTCGGAGAACTGCCCCAGAAAGTCCTCGACTTCTGACACAAGTTGCAACTGTCTCTCCTGAACAACGCTCCGAGGGACGTTCTGTTGGCTAGTATCTTGCGCAGCACCCGTGCTGTCATCTGCATATCAATGTATGTTCTCTATGGACAGTATGTCATTGATATGCAGAATGAACAGTGTTAGGGAGAGCACCGAGACTTGTGGAACGCCAGCATTAATGGTTTTCAGACCGGAACAAGCACCGTCAACGACGACCATAATGCTCCGATTGTCCAGAAAGCTAGCGATCCATAAGATTCCATAAGAAGGAACCTTCGATAGAAGGGCCTTGTGCCAGACCCTGTCAAACGCCTTGGTGATGTCGAGGCTGACAGCGAGAACCTCGCCCTTGACTTCCAAGGCTTCAGCCCAGCGGTACGTGAGATAGACAAGAAGATCACCAGCTGAGCGACCGTAACGGAAGCCGTACTGGCGTTCGTTTATCAACTGGTGCTCCTCAAGATACCGCAAGAGTCTGGTGTTGAGAACTCTCTCCATCACTTTTGATAACAAGGACGTTACCGCTATCGGCCTGTAATTTGACGGGTCCGACTGGTCACCCTTTTTGGGAATAGGGTGGACATTGGCGACTTTCTACGAAGATGGATCCTTTCCATTTTTGTATGACAGACGGTAGAGGTGCGTCAGAACGGGGGTCAACTCAGGGGCGCACGTCTTTAGTACCACTGCAGGGATGCCGTCCGGCCCGCTCGATTTCTGGGTATCAAGGAGCCTGAGCTCCTGCCTAACCGCACGTTGCGTGATACGTATTTCTGGCACGAAGCTCTTACACTTTGAGATGGAAGGTGGTGTGGCTCCTCTATCATCCAAAGTCGAGTTAGAGGCAAATTGTCGGCCCAAGAGATCGGCTTTCTCCTTAGCACTGTGGGCCAGACTGCCATCGTAGTTGCGCAGTGGTGGGAGGTTGGACTGGCAGAAGTTACCATGCACAGATTTGGCGAGCGACCAGAATGCACGACTCCCAGAGGGATGCCTTTGAAGTCGCTCGCCAATTCTGGCAATGTGATCTGCCTTTGCTATAGCAATAGCCTCCTTGTTGGTTCTGGAGGCGGCGTTGAACTTACGTTTCTCAACATTCACGGTCAGATCCTTACGTTTTCTGGCATCGTTCCAGGCTAATTATGCAGACTGTTTCAGGCGCGCGGTCACTCGACAAGCCTGGTTGAACCAGGGGCAACTACGACCACCAACGGGATTTCGGGCATTGGAAGTGAATAGTTCCATTCCCTGAAGCACCGTATCCGTGATGCAGTCCGCACAAGCGTCGGGATCCTCTGTGGAGATGCACAGCTGCCTCCAAGAGTAGGACGCGAAAAATTCGCGGAGTCCATCCCAATCTGCTGACTCATATCGCCAGACTCTGCGGAAACCATTCGCTGGAGAGCGGATGGGTCGCGCAATGGGGGCTTCGCTGCGGACAAGGCAGTGGTCAGACGACCCAAATGGAGCATCGACCACTACCCTGTATCCGCGTGGATGTGTTGTCAGCAGAAGATCCAACAAAGGAGGCCATGTGGCTCTCAACGTTTGCGGATGGGCACTGCTCCAACATTTGGTCCGTCCCCCTTTGGACGTTCATAAAAAAGTAGAGTCGATCCCGAATCCCTGCAAGGAGATCTGTAGAGGCACGCGTAGATTCGGGTAAGTTCCCCATGGTCTACGCGAAGCCATAAAATGGACAGATCCCCATATTCGAGGCCCCGAAGGCGGCGACAGCAGAAATCGCCCCGTATGAAGACGCACACCCCGGCTTTCCGAAAGAATGTCTGCTCCAATTCGTAGCCGGGGTATTTAACATATTAAAAAGAGCAAGGCAGACAGCGCTGTCTCAAGGTGGTGGTGTACGGCGTCTAGGTTGCTATGAAGACCCCTGACATTGCAAAAATCCATTTTAAATGTGGATAGGGTGTCCGCCGGGTTAAGTCTTCTCATTTTTCTAATTCGTGGCATCATTTACAGAGAGATATATATATCGGGAAGGGTTACATGAGGTATGGGGCCACAGTGATACTCAGATAAGGGGTCTGGGCGTAAGTCTCGGCTGGTACGCGAGTTGGGTGAAGGGTGGACGCGGGTCACGGAAGGGCCCTCGGTGCCCGCCCCCCCGCACACCACTAACGAGATCCACTCCGGTCTCCCTCCCGGCACGGCAGCAGTATGCGGGATTTTCGCCGGTTGACGGGACAGCCTCCCAGGTGGGATATTCCCGGGTGCGGGTCCCCTACTGACCGGCAGGTGGCCGGGTGTAACCATTCCCACCAGGTCTCCCTGGACCTCCCGTCAGCCTGTATCGCCCTACGGATCCGCCAGAACTCCTACACCGCCTGTTCCAAACTTCAATGCGACCCGACCGCTCATGAGGGGGGGAAAGTTGGAAGAAGGGATATCGGCTACTTAGATCTTTGTTCGGAACGCATAGTTGCTATACGATCAAAATAAGCCGAGCTGTGGTACCTACCCGGTCACTATAGGCCGACCGCTTAACTCGTATATCGCCTGCGCGGTGAGAAGGGAGCGCGGGGTGATGTTAACGGGTGGGTGAGCGGGGTGCGCGGGACAGAGAACGTGAGTTCTCTGTCCCGCGCACCCCGCTCACCCACCCGTTAACATCACCCCGCGCTCCCTTCTAGTTCCTTTTTCCTTCGTCGAGTTAAGCGGTCGGCCTATAGATGCTGCCACAAGTGTCAGGAAAGGAAAGGGAGGACAGCGGACACCAATGTTCAGGGATGGTTGGGAGTGCAGTGATTAGCGGCTCGGGAAGTCGGGGTCGCGTACCCGAAGCCACCTGTATCACAACCGGACAAGTTACGAACACGCAGCCCCCTGACTTGTTTCATATGCATTTGTTTTTTTTTTTTGTCATTTAGGAAGCAATACAAATAATGATAAAATACTATTTTTAAAATGTATAATTAATACTTGATTTTTTATTCTTACAAGTTTATTTGTCGCAATCAGGTCCTTTATGAACAATCTTGTAATATTAATTAAAACTTTTTTTGTAACTATCGAAAGGCTAAGAAAAAAAAAATGGAAATAAAGCTTCTAAGCCATAGATAAGTGGTTATAATACAGAACCCATTACACAAAGTTCGACTCACTCTTGCCAGATTTTACCATAAGGTATATCTTCACCATTCATAGATTTTTTTTTAATAAATAGATTACTAACAAAATGGGTTTGCGGGTCTCACATAACTAGCGATCCTGTTAACCCCTCCAGCTAAGCTCAATGGCTTGTGTTAGGAGTGGGTTCACGTCGGTAGTATAATGGGTAGGATTTGAAGCCGCGGCCTCACGATTGCAAGACCGATGCCTGAGTCATTACGGCTACCGCCGCTTTATAAATATTAGGCACTTATTTTAATTGTTTGCAATATTCGATGATTTTTATTAAAAGGTCACAGTTTAATATGCTAGATACGCTGAAAAAATGTTTGTATTCAATGCGGTGTGAGTAACACTAAATATCGTGTATTGTGATCGAATTGCGAAGATCAAAAGTGTGCAAAAACTGTTTTTTAAAATCAAAATAAGGGTTTTTTTCGTTTTCAAAACAAAACGCATTTTGCAACAGCACCAATCTGGAAATCTAAAAGTTCTAGATTTAGAATTTATGTGTGTAAATAATTTCACTGAGGCCTTCCCAAAGATCAACGGTGACCTTACTGCTATCAAAACCTGGGGGCTTAGACAAGGTACATTTGTTTCGTGGCGAATTCGTAACGCCGTACTCATCGTTCGCAAAAAAAAAAATGTCTATGGTCTTCACCGCAAACGTCAAATTCTATACTATAATTATTTTCCATTAACGACATCGGTATTCGAATCTGACTTTGTCTAGGCAGCCTGGTCAGAGAGGTTCGGCTTGACTATAAGTGCCAGGCAATTGTGATTGGGAATCAACGCATTTTAAGCCGAATCAACACAGACTCGTTACCACCAGTCACATTTTACTAGACACAAACCTTAACTCAGGCAAGCTCAGGTAACTAGCGTTAGTCAAAGGGTTACGGGTACTCTGAGGACTTTATACCGCCTGAAGAATTTTCTCCAGAATTTAAAACTAAACTTATGCTTGTCCAGATGTTGATTATTCTCCTGATTGATTATCGTGACGTATACTATCTCGATTTAAATGCAGACCTCCGTAATAAGAACGATTGACTTCTAAACAACTGCATTAGATTTATTTTTAACCTTCGTAAATATGACCGTGTGTCTTCTTACCGTTCTGAACTGAAATGGGTCCATATTAGGCAGCGCCGTAGATTGCGCGTTCTCACTACTCTTTATTCTATTATTAACTTTTCTCATACTCATTCTTACCTGTCTTCTAGCTTTCAATTCTTGTGCACCAACCATAACAGAGATCTCCGTTCTTCTAACAATCTGTTACTTTTATGCCCCGCTAATTCTGCTGGATTCGTGGGATCCTCTTTCTTTGTTCAATCTGTTGTACACTGGAATGCGCTGCCCCCCTAAATCAGGACGGCACCCAAATATTTCAATGTTAAAATAAAAATTCGTACGCTGCTCATCAATAGTTCAGCTGTATCTTCACAAATTTAACAACTTATTATATTTTAATGTTTGTATTGTATAAAAGTATGTATGAATGTTTATAATAGCATGTATTTGTTTATGTATTTTTGTGTTTACCTAGTCCGGCCATAAGTTTTGTTTCAAATGAAAATGCTATTCAAAATGGCTACCTTTGGTCTTTATACAGGTCCTTAAACTGTCTGGCTACGTATATATGGTTATCGCACTGTTTCCATGGGAAATTTCGCCACTGCTCGCTCCAGAGATCTTTTAAGAGACTCAATGTCGCCGTGTCGTTAAGCAAGCCATGTCCTCTAAAACTGACCATAATTTGTCCATAGTATAAAGACTTGAGGTCTGGCTAGATGAGGGTCAGTCTTTATCTCTTATAAAGTCCGGAACGTTGGTTTTAAGCCAGGCTTGTGTAGTTCGTACCGGTACATTTTTAAAAAGTGTATTTCTGAGCGGTTTTACAACACGATTCAAGACTGTCTCTTGATACACTTTGGCTGAAGATTTCACTCCTTTTTCACAAAAATGTAGCTTTGTGACGCCTTGATAAGACACGCCCCACCAAACCATCACTGACGCAAGATGATATCCACGCTGTACCTTTCCGACCACTTTAGCAGCTTTTTTAGAACGGTGAGCGTACTTTATCATTTTGCTTATAATAGTGCTCTTCAATGGTGAAATTTCTGTGCCCTTCACCTACGTATCGCGACAGAAGGCGTTTTGATTTATCAAAACGCCTATTAATTGTAAAGATTGATTTAAGGCATGTACTGTATATCGACGATAAGCACCGAGCTTCAGGTCTTGTTATGTAATACGCGTACGGAAATCTTCATTTCTCGCGATAAGGTTTGGGATTTCGACGAATTCTGGCTTCGACAGAAGAAGTGTTGTTGTATCTGTTGATAGTACGATATACGAACATACGGCTGATACCAAGCTTTTGAAGTGTCTGGAATATGACCGACGGCTCCAAACCCATTTTGTGCAAGGCGATCACCGCAATCCTATTTTTTTAACCCCCATCCATATCTTCTATACTTATAATAAATCTGTAGAGAGGTCAATTCTGTACATTAAATATATTTCCAAAATAACTATCAGGGGGTGATAAGGGATCGATACTGATGCCAAAAATGCAATCAGTAAAATTTTTGTCTGTCTGTCTGTCTGTCTGTATAACCGTTATAGAAACGAAAACTACTCGACGGATTTTAACGAAACTTGGTACAATTATTTTTCATACTCCTGAGTAGGTTATAGTATACTTTTCATCACGCTACAATCAATAGGAGCAGAGCAGTGAAGGAAAACGAGAGAAGTAACTCCATTTTTTAAGCTTTCGTCGCGTGTGCAACCGTAATGGTTAAAGCTACACAGAAATCATGTATGACGGAAATGTTCTCCTTAAAATTATATAAAAAATATCCCACGACAGCATATGTCTATCTTTTATGGTTGACTCACAATATCACGTGTAACTCCCAATAGCTTAGTAGTTCGAAGCTTTCTGATTATATTTGTCTACTCTTACGTTTATAACACTCTCAGTCATCCCTAATTATAAAAGTTAACATAATTAACTATTCCATAAAAAATACTAATAGAAATCGATATAGAAACACCAAAGTTATACATGAAATAAGCCATCGCGCGTGAATACTGAATCATGCTATCTATCTATATCTATACATATAATAAAATCGTAAATTTCACGTGTCTGTACATGGCCGAACATAGTGAAAAAAAAAATTGGGAAATGTTCGAAAAGAGTATTTAAACACATTCCTACATTTTTAGAAATGTCTGTCTGTCTGTCTGTTTGTTTGAACACGCATCACGCAATAACTATTGGACAGATTCGGTTGAAATTTTGTATGTGTATTCTAATAAGTCTGGATTAACATATAGGCTATAATTTATCACGCTATTTCCCATAGGAGCTAAGCAATGACGGATAATGACTGTAGCTATTTATCGTTATAAAACAATAACTACTTGACGGATCTTCATGAAAATTTGCAGTTTTATTGTAAATACTATAGGTCATTACTTGCACTATAAATCATTATGCTATCGTCTATGGGGAGTGAGCAGCAACGTATGTTTTGTCGAACCATTATGGTTTTTCACAATTTTTTCCACAATAAGACATTATTTACAATTGTAACCCATGGAAACAATAACTTCACGCTAAAACTATTAGGAGCTAAACACAACATTTTCAATTTTCTTAAGATCAGCTATTTTAACCGTGTTTGCATCAGCTGAGGTGGTCTATTGGCACAAGTAGCGGTATTAAACGAGCGAGGTCGGAGGATCGACTCCCTAATTGCGAGTCTCTTTTTGTGTTGTGTTAAAATTATTTTTATTCTTTTTTTTAAGTATTTTTCTAAATGTATACTTATTTATACAAGCTTTTATTGTCGACTTTAACATGTTTACTTTGTTTAACAAATTTTCATATTAATAATCACTTCCAATAGGCACCTTTATCATTGTTTTGCATGAATAGTGATTATGTTATAAATGTAGAAATGAAAAACAATATTACATTACAAATAAACAGTAATTACTTGATATTTTCTAGAATTTATAAATGTTAATCTATACTTATAATAAATCTGTAGAGAGGTCAATTCTGTACATGAAATATATTTCCAAAATAATTATCAGGGGGTGATTAGGGATCGATACTGATGCTAAAAATGCAATCAGTAAAATTTTTGTCTGTCTGTCTGTCTGTCTGTCTGTATAACCGTTATAGAAACAAAAACTACTCGACGGATTTTAACGCAACTTAGTACAATTATTTTTCATACTCCTGAGTAGGTTATAGTATAATTTTCATCACGCTACAATCAATAGGAGCAGAGCAGTGAAGGAAAACGGGAGAAGTTACTCCATTTTTTAAGCTTTCGTCGCGTGTGCAACCGTAATGGTTAAAGCTACACAGAAATCATATATGACGGAAATGTTCTCCTTAAAATTATATAAAAAATATCCCACGACAGCATATGTCTATCTTTTATGGTTGACTCACAATATCACGTGTAACTCCCGATAGCTTAGTATATAGTAGTATATTTGTCTACTCTTACGTTTATAACACTCTCAGTCATCCCTAATTAAAAAAGTTAACATAATTAACTATTCCATAAAAAATACTAATAGAAATCGGTATAGAAACACCAAAGTTATACATGAAATACGCTAATAATAAGCCATCGCGCGTGAATACTGAATCATGCTATCTATCTATATCTATATACATATAATAAAATTGTAAATTTCACGTGTCTGTACATGGCCGAACATAGTGAAAAAACATATTGGGAAATGTTCGAAAAGAGTATTTAAACACATTCAAACATTTTTAGAAATGTCTGTCTGTCTGTCTGTTTGTTTGAACACGCATCACGCAATAACTATTGGACAGATTCGTTCGTTAAAATTTTGTATGTGTATTCTAATAAGTATGGATTAACATATAGGCTATAATTTATCACGCTATTTCCCATAGGAGCTAAGCAATGACGGATAATGTCTGTAGCTATTTATCGTTATAAAACAATAACTACTTGACGGATCTTCATGAAAATTTGCAGTTTTATTGTAAATACTATAGGTCATTACTTGCACTATAAATCATTATGCTATCGTCTATGGGGAGTGAGCAGCAACGTATGTTTTGTCGAATCATTATGGTTTTTCACATTTTTATCCACAATAAGACATTATTTACAATTGTAACCCATGGAAACAATAACTTCACGCTAAAACTATTAGGAGCTAACCACAACATTCTCAATTTTCTTAAGATCAGCTATTTTAACCGTGTTTTCATCAGCTGAGGTGGTCTATTGGCACAAGTAGCGGTATTAAACGAGCGAGGTCGGAGGATCGACTCCCTAATTGCGAGTCTCTTTTTGTGTTGTGTTAAAATTATTTTTATTCTTTTTTTTAAGTATTTTTCTAAATGTATACTTATTTATACAAGCTTTTATTTTCGACTTTAACATGTTTACTTTGTTTAACAAATTTTCATATTAATAATCACTTCCAATAGGCACCTTTATCATTGTTTTGCATGAATAGTGATTATGTTATAAATGTAGAAATCAAAAACAATATTACATTACAAATAAACAGTAATTACTTGATATTTTCTAGAATTTATAAATGTTAATTGCTTAAAAAAAATGAAAGATTAAGTCCGCGTTACATCAAAATAAAACACGTGGCGCCATCTGTGATTCGATTTCTTCTGAGTGCCAAAATTGCTTACCTTCAAATGTTAATAAACTTTCGCGATTTGTACACAATGAAAATATATGTATTACGGGTTTTGATCGCGTGAATAATTTAAGGTTAAATACCTTGCTTACCTACGTTTAATATGCATGATAGTTTAATATAAAATCATCAAGTATAAAAATAAACTTATCCAGTTTTGAAAATAGATGGCGTTTAAATACAAATTAAAAAGAATCAGGAAAATTGATTTAAAAAAAAACTGAAATTCTTACGTAGAGGGATATGAATATATGATGATCTTAATTTGCGACAGGTTGACACACCTATTTTTAAATTCACATTGGTGAATTTAAAAATAGGTGTGTCAACCTGTCAAATATTATTTTATAATGTCTACATTGGTAGACATTATAAAATAATATTTTAATCTTCTAAAGTGAGTGAAAAAAAATATTGAAATAAGTTTAGAAATAGTATTTAAACACAAAAAAAGATATCTGAGTATATCTTTTAGAAAAGTTTGAATGTTGTTTGTTTGTTTAAACATTGCATTCCCGCGGTACAAACACGGACACAAAGTAGGTGTACTTTAGACTCGGAAAAGATCGCTCGGGCAGGACATAACCTGCGATCATAGGGAATCTGTGAGAGTTTTTTCCATCATACCTTAATTACCTATGTATAAATTATCTTGAAGGAGCGGCTAGGTACCTCCGATTAAAAGGTCCGATTTAAAAGTGTCGGAGCCGAAGTTGGAGTCGGAGGTTTAAAATCAATCGGAATTTCCGACCTATCGGAGTCAGAATCGAAGCTCCTTAACTCAAAATTTCGCACGAGCAATTGGGCGGTTTCGAGCTTCATTTAACTCGAAACCGCCCCAGTACTCGCGTGGTGGGGGAATTTTTCAATATTAATAGTATTTGATGTGATGCAAATCACTTTTTTGTCGAGGTGTGGTCGTGGTAATTTTAATAATTTGTCTTCTAACCGTCTGGCGCCATAAACTTTGTCGCCCTTCATTTTGCTGCACTGGGCATTTGCTTGGCTTGCCCTGCCATATGTTGGGCCCTGATTAAAGCTAGGCCCAAATATCCATAGATGCCACAGAGCATTGTGGAGCATGTTTACAATATGTTTTACACAGAAGTTGAATTGTAATATAAACTACCTTAATATAAACCCAACTTCCACGCGAACGAAGTCGCGGGCACAGCTAGTTGTAAATAAAGTAATTAAAAAGTTAAAAAAAGAAAAGTTTTTATGTAACAATATTTATGGCTGGACTAGTTATATAATACCTTTTTTTTAATTCTCGACTTTTTATATAAAATATATTTATTATTATGATTTATATTTTTAACTAGCTTTCTACAAACTGCACCTACAAATTCTTATCTTTACATCACCCAAAGGCTGGCAGAGAATGGTTTTATTTGTATATGTTGTATAGTGTTAAATAAATAAATAAATATTATGTTACAATACATTCGTGAAGTTTCTGGGCTATTACACGCACTAATAATTAACATTGAGTTTTGTGAATTTTAAAATGAAAAACAAGCTAGCCGCTGTTAGCAGTCACCGTAGTAAATCGTTAACGCATATGAGGACTTGGCAAATGAGATGATTTATTTTATTTCTGTACAGGTGGTTTATACAATTGGTTAAACATATACATGTACACTTTTAATTAAATGAAATATGAGCATTTAAAACAGTTCTGAAACTTACAAAAGACTTAACTAATGACAAATAACTTAGAATCGATAGACAGTAATTAAAAATTTAGAATACGTCCAGAAATTCACTTAAATAGAAAACTAATTTTATTTAATTAAATAAATAAGTGCCATTAAGGTGAGACGTATTAAACTAGGGCTGAAGCCTCTGAAAATTGCAAAATTGTGAAATAGAATCATAGTAGGATGAAACCCATTGGAAAAGGAATATAATATAACAAAAAAAATAAAAAAATAAAAAAAGCCGCCTGGGCAAAACATATGGAAACAAGATCCCCTATTGAATATAATAGATGAATCGGGAGGTCTAAACTAATTCTACAATAAAATTTAAAAGAAAATTTAATATATATATGTTAATAAAATCCAACAATCATGCAATCTATACCTACTTATAATAAATCTGTAGTGAGGCCAATTCTGTACATGAAATATATTTCCAAAATAACTATCAGGGGGTGATTAGGGATCGATACTGATGCCAAAAATGCAATCAGTAAAATTTTTGTCTGTCTGTCTGTCTGTCTGTATAACCGTTATAGAAACAAAAACTACTCGACGGATTTTAACGAAACTTGGTACAATTATTTTTCATACTCCAGTCTGCTGGCAACACCGGCTAATGTCAATATTGTTCTGCGATAATAAATTAAGTTTTAAAGTTTATTGTGATATAATGTTTATAAAACAAAGTGAAAACTCATTTATTGTTCTTACTCCATTAATGAAAATGTTTTCTCAGTGAACTCTGTAGTGTTTATTAAGTTGCAACAAAAACAGGGAAACAGTGAAATATCAATGAAAAAACCATATATGACCCAGTTTTACTCAAGTTGTGATAAACAGTGAGTTATTTAAATGCTGTAATGCATATATAATACTACAAAATAAACATATGACTAATATTAAGACTTTTATGCCAATTTTACTTCGATTAAAAACAGTTATTAATTCAAGCAATCAATGTAAACAAATATCAGGTGACGATTAACCAATCACAATCGTACTAATACTTCGACATTACTCGCGACGTTCAGAAACCGAAATACTCCGAATCTGAATACTAGTCCTTTAAATCCCGCATTGATCCATAGTCAATTAATATACCAACACCACACTACCGCCATCTATAATTTATAACCCAAACACCAGATCAACATGCCATTGAAAAGCAATGCACTTACAAACAGTGACCGCAAGGTGTCGCTACCAGTAACTTGCTATAAATGCAAAAAACTTGTTGATATGAAAAGTACTGCTCTGTGCTCAGGCTGCAATAATAGATTTGAGCCAGATTGTGACGGTTATCCTGCATACACTTACCGCATGTTAAGTTTGGAATCCAAAAAGAAATGGAGATGCAAAACGTGCATCAGAAAAAATGTCAAAAGTAACAGTTCAGACAATATCACTATCAGGAAAAAGGCAAGCTCCTCCAATAACGACTCTCCCTCGGGACAATGTGCACAGGCTGTAACTATATCATCATGCAGTAAAACGGAATCGGAAAATACACCTGACATTATCGATTCGCAAGTACTATCATTTTGCGAGACCACGACCGACGAGTCACTTACCTCCCCAGATAAACTATCCAGGAGTGTAAACGACCTACCACTGATATTATCAATCACTGAACTACAGGATACTATAAATAAACTTACCCTAAAACTAGAAAACACAGAACATGAATTAGATAATACAATATTAGAAAAAAATGGTTTACATGAGGAATTAGAGAAGTTGAAAGTTGAAAACAAAACATTAAAATCCTTATGCTCTTCGTCTTCTTCACTCATCCAAAATAGCCCCGCAAGAAGAATTAGAAAATGTAGCTATTCTGCATCACCATCGCGTACACCCATCGACACCTACAATAATTTTAAAAGCTTCAGACTTCAACTTGAAATTGATAATCTCCAACAAAAACTGAAAGAAGCAGAGCTTGAGATTAAGGGACTCACTACACAATTAGAAACCTTGAGACAGTCTTTGAAAGCATCACCACACCTTACACAGGAAATGCACGAGTCAATACAAGAGAAGACATCTAGCCGTAATACTATTCCTCAACGTTATGTTAAAGGGGCAAAAGTTGTATACGAAAGCCCTAAAATAAAAAATAGACTACTTATTTTAACAACTAATAAATTCATGGAGTCATTATCCATGATCGAAAATATATTCTCCGATCATTTCGACTTCTGTCATTATGTAATTCCAAACGGTACTTCAAAGGAACTTTTGTGTGATATAGAAAGCAAACTAAAGTATTTTACTCTATCTGACTACTGTATTTTATTCATTGGTGAAAATGACATTAAATCTGGGAACAACCATATAAATACAATCAAAATGATACAAAGGTCTCTTCTAAAAGTACCAAACACCAATAAAATAATCTGTGCCCCAACTTATATTAGAGGAGCACCCATTTATAATTACAAGGTAGAAATGTTTAATAATCTCCTGTATTTAGACATTCAAAATTATAATTATGCATACTTATTCGACAGTAACCGCGATTTAAAATTGGAAATGTTTTCTTACTCTACTGGTAGAATTAGTAAATATGGAATAAAATGTATTTATGACCACATTATGGATAACATCTTAGCCGACTATTGCTCAAACTATAACATAAATATACCTGGGAATATAAGTACCGATAACCATAATATTTTTGAAAAAAATTCATCGATTGATGACAATAAAATGAACTCTCAGTTTTTTCTTTGAAACGCACTTAAATATGCTTCATCAAAATATCGCCGGATTAATAAATAAATGTGATGCTCTTTGTATAAACTTGGAAGAACTTAGAGACAATGACAAAATTATAGATATTATATGTATAACAGAGCATTTTATTGCGGCAGGTCATGAACTTCATCTAAATATGCCAAATTACATTCTAGCCGCGTCTTATTGCCGATATAACAAGCGGGGAGGATCATGTATCCTATTAAGACCTGAGCATAAATTTAAAGAAATTGGAGGCATTACGACATTTTGTGCTGATAATATATTTGAATGCTGTGCGGTTGAACTTCTGGACTACAGTATTATCATTGTTTCTCTATATAGGGTCCCAAACCAAAATAATCTGTACACATTCTTCCAAAAGCTACAAAATCTTTTAATTTATTTAACTAAGAAAAATTCAAATCATATAATAATAGCTGGTGATTTTAATATTGACGTTATGAAACGTAATAACACCACCTTAGACTTTGAATGCATACTCTTAAATTATAATTTAAAGCTAGCATTATACAAACCGACAAGACTTGTCAGTAAATCGTGTACTGATAATTTCGCACATAATTTTAAAAAGGGCTGCAAAACTGAAATTCTAGAATTAGGCCTTTCAGATCATACTGCTCAGTTAATAACCATTCCTGTAAAAAGAATACCTGCTCTAAACTGTTGGCATATTACAAAACGCGATTATTGCCCTGATAACATTAAAAAATTTAAAATGTGTATAAAAAACCTATCCTTCTCAAATATCTATAATACGGATGACCCAAACCTTGCTTATCAAATTTTTATTAATGATTTTAAACTTTTTTACGATTTATGCTTTCCACAAATACAGATTTTAATAAAACCTAACAGAAAACCAAAATGGGTATCCAGAGGTATTAAGGCATGTAGTAAAAAAAAGAGAAATCTACTTTGGAAACATAGATCTAATCCTACAATTGAAAGTAAATCTAAATACACTAATTACTGTAAGATATTTAAAAAAGTCGTAAAGCTAACACAAAGAGCACAAAATAATTTTAAAATAAAAACATCAAGCAATAAATGTAAAACAATGTGGCGAATCATAAATAAAAGAAAATTAAGTACTCCTAAGGAAAATATATGTAACATAAAAATAAAAGACAACCACTACATCAATAATCCTGATGAAATAGCCAATGCATTTAACAATTACTTTGTTGATAAAATCACTCCAATACCAGGCGCCGGAAAGAAAGTTACTTCTTTAATTAACCATCAATTAAATTCAATGTTTCTCGGACCAAGTTTACCCTGTCAAATCAGTAAAATTATAAAAAACCTAAAAAATACAAATAGCGTAGGTTACGATGGTATTTCAACAAAAATAATTAAGGCCGTTAATGAGTATATCTGTCATCATCTGAGCCATATTATTAATTTGAGTATATCCACAGGTACATTTCCACAAGACCTTAAGCTTTCAGTTATAAAACCCTTATACAAAATAAACGACAAACAATTAATGGAAAATTACAGACCCATTGCATTAATATCGATTTTTTCCAAAATTTTCGAAAAGTACATTCATAACGAAATAAATAGTTATCTTGAGAAAAACAAAATTCTATGTAATGAACAAAAAAACCATAAATATGGCTATTTATGAGTTTATTAAAAATGTTATATGTCATGTCGATAAAAGAACTCCCATATGTGCTATTTACTGTGACATGACACAAGCTTTTGACTATGTGGATCATGACATACTTCTTAACAAACTGAATGCTTACGGAATTAGAGGAAATGTTTTTAATTTACTTAAATCTTATCTCAAAAACCGACAGCAAGTAACACAAATAAGTAGAGTGAATATTAACACAAAAAGAGAAGAAACATACACCTCCTCGAGGCGCAATGTCTCTTACTCTGTACCACAAGGCAGTGTGTTAGGGCCTCTTCTTTTTATAATTTATATAAACGACTTACCAAAAGCTACCACACAATCAATGACGTTATTTGCAGATGACAGTACCGTTACAATTGCTTGTAAGAATATTAATCAATATAAAACTGACATTAAAGATTCATTGACATCAATAATTACATGGTTAGATAATAATAATTTAAAAATTAATTTAACAAAAACTAGCATCATGCACTTTGGTCAAAAATCCAATAATTCTCAAAATATAAACTTGGTTCTTGATAATTATAGCATACAGGAAGTTAACACTGCCCGATTTCTTGGTCTAATCATAGACAGTAAATTAAATTGGAAAGAATACATTGACACATTGTGCAAAAGAGTTATTAGTCTTTCATATGCATTGTACAAACTTGCACAAACAGTAAATACAGATGCACTATTATCTGCATACTATGGTCTTGTTGAGTCGGTCCTTAGGTATGGGATAATTTTCTGGGGTAATTCTACTAATAAAGATATGGTTTTTATAATGCAGAAACGATGTATACGGTACATGTTTGGCATCAAAAGAACTGAAAGCTGTCACCCAATATTTAAACAACATAAAATCTTAACTCTGCCATCAATTTATATATTGGAAGCATCAGTCTTTGTTAAGAGTAACCCTCACTTATTTAGTAAGAAATCAGAAATAGTAAGCCGTAATCGCAGGGATAACAGTAAATTGTGTGTGCATCCTGCAAAAACTGCACTGCTTCATAAAAGCATAATTTGTAAAGCACCAATAATTTATAATAAAATACCAAAACAAATTAAAGAATTGAATATTGACCAATTTAAAAGCACTTTAAAAAACATTTTAATTGATAAATGCTACTACAGCATTGACGAATTTTTAAATGATAAATCTTTATAAAATGCCAATTATGTAATAATCATTCAATTCTTAATTTGATTTTCGTTCTATTCATTTAATTTCTAACTTTATTATTGACATGTCCTAATTGAAAATCAATTTATTGTTATGTATTTTTAATTATGTTACCTATTTACATTTTATTTAATTTTACTTATTGACATTAAATGGTTATGAATATCAATTTTATTTATATAATTTAATTATTATTGATACATTTACATAGCAATGAATTCATTTTTATATTTTTTTTTTTTTAAATGACTACTTTAATTATTTTGTTACTCTTTTATTAATCTAATATTAAAATATTCAATAATACTAACATTTGTACGCCAGTAAATGGCAAGATATGGCTAGCACTAAATATATTTATAAAAAACACCAATGTAATGTACCCATATTTGAACAAATAAATGCTATTTCTATTTCTATTTCTATTTCTAGGTCATAGTATACTTTTCATCACGCTACAATCAATAGGAGCAGAGCAGTGAAGAAAAACGGGAGAAGTTACTCCATTTTTTAAGCTTTCGTCGCGTGTGCAACCGTAATGGTTAAAGCTACACAGAAATCATGTATGACGGAAATGTTCTCCTTAAAATTATATAAAAAATATCCCACGACAGCATATGTCTATCTTTTATGGTTGACTCACAATATCACGTGTAACTCCCGATAGCTTAGTAGTTCGAAGCTTTCTGATTATATTTGTCTACTCTTACGTTTATAACACTCTCAGTCATCCCTAATTAAAAAAGTTAACATAATTAACTATTCCATAAAAAATACTAATAGAAATCGGTATAGAAACACCAAAGTTATACATGAAATAAGCCATCGCGCGTGAATACTGAATCATGCTATCTATCTATATCTATACACTAGCTTTCCCGCGCAACTTCGTATGCGTAAATTTTCCCCGTTTTTGAAACATTTCACGTCGCTACTTCGCTCCTATTAGTCGTAGCGCGATAGTAGTGTTATATAGCCTATAGCCTTCCTCGATAAAAGGGCTATCCAACAAAAAAAGAATTTTTCAAATCGGACCTGTGGTTCCTGAGAATAGCGCGGTTAAACAAACAAACAAAGCAAAAACAAACAAACAAACTCTTCCGCTTTATAATATTAGTATAGATATAATAAAATTGTAAATTTCACGTGTCTGTACATGGCCGAACATAGTGAAAAAAAAAATTGGGAAATGTTCGAAAAGAGTATTTAAACACATTCCTACATTTTTAGAAATGTCTGTCTGTCTGTCTGTTTGTTTGAACACGCATCACGCAATAACTATTGGACTGATTCGGTTGAAATTTTGTATGTGTAGTCTGGATTAACATATAGGCTATAATTTATCACGCTATTTCCCATAGGCGCTAAGCAATGACGGATAATGTCTGTAGCTATTTATCGTTATAAAACAATAACTACTTGACGGATCTTCATGAAAATTTGCAGTTTTATTGTAAATACTATAGGTCATTACTTGCACTATAAATCATTATGCTATCGTCTATGGGGAGTGAGCAGCAACGTATGTTTTGTCGAACCATTATGGTTTTTCACAATTTTTTCCACAATAAGACATTATTTACAATTGTAACCCACGGAAACAATAACTTCACGCTAAAACTATAAGGAGCTAAACACAACATTTTCAATTTTCTTAAGATCAGCTATTTTAACCGTGTTTGCATCAGCTTAGGTGGTCTATTGGCACAAGTAGCGGTATTAAACGAGCGAGGTCGGAGGATCGACTCCCTAATTGCGAGTCTCTTTTTGCATTGTGTTAAAATTATTTTTACTCTTTTTTAAGTATTTTTCTAAATGTATTCTTATTTATACAAGCTTTAATTTTCGACTTTAACATGTTTACTTCGTTTAACAAATTTTCATAATAATAATCACTTCCAATAGGCACCTTTATCATTGTTTTGCATGAATAGTGATTATGTTATAAATGTAGAAATGAAAAACAATATTACATTACAAATAAACAGTAATTACTTGATATTTTCTAGAATTTATAAATGTTAATTGCTTAAAAAAAATGAAAGATTAAGTCCGCGTTACATAAAAATTAAAACCCGTGGCGCCATCTGTGATTCGATTTCTTCTGAGTGCCAAAATTGCTTACCTACAAATGTTAATAAACTTTCGCGATTTGTACACATTATGAAAATATATGTATTACGGGTCTTGATCGCGTGAATAATTTAAGGTTAAATACCTTGCTTACCTACGTTTAATATGCATGATTGTTTAATATAAAATCATCAAGTATAAAAATAAACTTATCCAGTTTTGAAAATAGATGGCGTTTAAATACAAATTAAAAAGAATCAGGAAAATTGATTTAAAAAAAAAACTGAAATTCTTACGTAGAGGGATATGAATATATGATGATCTTAATTTGCGACAGGTTGACACACCTATTTTTAAATTCACCAATGTAGACATTATAAAATAATATTTTAATCTTCTTAAGTGAGTGAAAAAAAAGTATTTAAACACAAAAAAAGATATCTGAGTATATCTTTTAGAAACGTTTGAATGTTGTTTGTTTGTTTAAACATTGCATTCCCGCGGTACAAACACGGACACAAAGTAGGTATACTTTAGACTCGGAAAAGATCGCTCGGGCAGGACATAACCTGCGATCATAGGGAATCTGTGGGAGTTTTTTCCATCATACCTTTATTACATATGTATAAATTATCTTGAAGGAGCGGCTAGGTACCTCCGATTATAAGGTCCGATTTAAAAGTGTCGGAGCCGAAGTTGGAGTCGGAGGTTTAAAATCAATCGGAATTTTCGACCAATCGGAGTCAGAATCGAAGCTCCTTAACTCAAAATTTCGCACGAGTAATTGGGCGGTTTCGAGCTTCATTTAACTCGAAACCGCCCCAGTACTCGCGTGGTGGGAGAATTTTTCAATATTAATAGTATTTGATGTGATGCAAATCACTTTTTTTCGAGGTGTGGTCGTGGGAATTTTAATAATTTGTCTTCTAACCGTCTGGCGCCATAAACTTTGTCGCCCTCCATTTTGCTGCACTGGGCATTTGCTTGGCTTGCCCTGCTATATGTTGGGCCCTGATTAAAGCTAGGCCCAAATATCCATAGATGCCACAGAGCATTGTGGAGCGTGTTTACAATATGTTTTACACAGAAGTTGAATTGTAATATAAACTACCTTAATATAAACCCAACTTCCACGCGAACGAAGTCGCGGGCACAGCTAGTAACTAATAAAAACTTATAATAATCAACAATATACTCCAACGTCATTGAATTCATCCAATCACGGTTTCATACTTCTTGTGTTTTCACAAAAATAAATCATAATAGACTCCGTAACGATAATAAATCATTAAATTATACTTCGGTGGATTCAGACTTCTTGTACTTTAACGAAAATAAATCATAATAGACTCAACCTAAAAACTAAACTAAATAAATTTAAACTAGCAACGAAATAAATGTATTTTTACTAGAAACTAAATAAATTTATAATTATGAAACAGTGCGAAGTTTCTGTTCGGGTGAAAATAGTAGGGTTACAGAAAAAGATTATAAAGTTTCTGGCCAATAACAATAGACTACCAAACTCTTAAAACAGATGATAGGACTTCCTTCTACCACTCATATTTATTCTATTCTACGGTTTTATAAAAAAAACTACTATTACAAAAAATAAACAGTGCTTAAGTGTTAAACAATCAGTGCTCACCTAGAAAAGGTTATTTTTTTTCTTTTGAAGATCACGCCTAAAAAGGTTTAACCAATGATAAGTAAATTCATTTAATATACCTTTTATGTCAAAATTAAGTATGTATGTAATTTAGTCGATCTTAAATTAATATAAGCAATTTTTTAAAAACAATGTTGATTAAAATCGTAAAATTGCGACATTGACGACATTGCTCTTGTTTTGAAGAAATATAATGATCTTTTATTTACTTCTTGATAGTTTTGACTGTGAATATCAGGCTACATTATGACAGACTTCTGAGTAAAGTACAGTATATTTTTTTCTTAGAACATTTCTAGAACTTGAAATATCCAGGACGCTATAATTAAGTTCAGGCGTTTTTTCGGCTTCACTATCGCAAAGGTTGCTGTACAGACATTCAGATTTTTCTATTGCAGGAGCTGAGTAGTAAACCTCTGACTGAGATGCATCTGTCGAAAGTTGTTCAGGAAGGACGGACTGCTGAGGAGGTTATTGAAGAGAGCTGTCACCGGTGGATTTATTCTGCAAGAATATAAAGTATTAAAAACTGCTAAATCTAATATTGACATCTGATTTTAACGAACCATCCCAAATAAACCAGTTATCTGCTTATAAGAAGAATGCATTTATTTAAAATCATTTCATTCGAAAGTTATACTACTAAAATTAAACAGAAACAATCTCACATAATATAGGAATTAAAATTATGAACACATAATTATGTTTTAAGACGGCTGTTCCAAAAACGGCGTGCAATATTTCAAGGTTTTTGAGTAATGTTAGTGATTTTTTCTGTACCCGTATAAATTCTAAACATCTGAACAGATTCAAATAATTACTACATTGGAATCATTAGATGAGTCCGGATAGCATACGGTAGGTTATTTACACTATTAAATTTATTAAAAAACATCTTGTTAAAAGAAGCATTGTCAATGTGAATATCAAAATTAGGCCTCTCCAATTGCACGCCACTTTGATCTTCGGCTTCTCGCATCCAGCTCCTGCCAGCCGTTTTGCGTAAAACATTACTCCACCCGGCTTGAGGGTGTCTTACACAACGTTTGCCGAGACGCGGTCTCCACTCAAAATCTCGTTTACCCCAACGGTTGTCTGTTCTTCGGCTAATATGGCCAGCCCACTGCCACTTCAGCTTGCTAATCCGGTGGGCTATGTATAACTTTGGTTCTCTGCTGAATCACCTCATTTCTGATTTTATCCCTAAGAGAAACTCTGAGCATAGCCATTTCCATAACCCGCTGAGCGATTTTGAACTTGGAGAGGCCTATGTCCAGCTGTGGACTGCGATAGGCTGACGATGATATCAAAATTAAAATAATTTTAAGTAGGTTTGTATAATATTTAGCACGTTTGTGTTATATATAAGGGTATTATTAAAATATATATATTACGGGTCTTAATCGCGTGAATAATTTAAGGTAAAATACCTTGTTTATTGCCCGACGTTTCGACCGTATTGCAACGGCCGTGGTCACGGGAAGACTGTAAAACATCGGGCAATAAACAAGGTATTTTACCTTAAATTATTCACGCGATTAAGACCCGTAATATATATATTTTAATAATGTGTACAAATCGCAAAAGTTTATCAACATTTATATAAGGGTAGTTTTGTTTTTAATTTTTAAATTATTTTGTGGACAGTAGATATTTGAACATTTTATTTTTATAAATTAGATGGAATTTTTGGCTTAAGAATGTGTCTTACCTTCAACGAAATGTTTTTCTTCTTTAATTTGCATAAAATGATGGAAGTCACCGTTAGGAAGCATAATAATACCCCGCAAAACAGCAACAAAGTAATAATGATGATCTCGCATAATCGCATTCTGTGACTTGTATCTAAAAAAAATGAAACGGCCTAAGTTTTCATACGAGTAATAAGTATTAACCAATAGGCACTTCGAAACAGAGATCAATGGATGGCGGAATTTGAACTTAGAAGGAACTTTACTTGTCGTAAAAATAGGAGTCTACTAGCAACTGCTATAGACTGCCATTTTTATTAACTGGTAAAAAAACCGAAGGAACTTCTTCTTCAACTGAATGCTTAGGATTTATAAAAATTTTTTCGGTATACTCTATGTTCAGTACTATGTATATGTTTTATTTTTTTTTGTTTTCGGGGTACGAGTGAGATATCGTAGTTCAATCTCCATTGACATAGATACCCACCGAAAAAAAATCCGGGGCACGCTCATTTTTTTTATTTCTTTTTTTTTTTAAATAACTAGCAATGTGGGATTTTGGTCCCACATTACTAGCAATCCTGTTAACCCAGTGTTCACAGGGGTAATATAATAAGTAGGATTCGAACCAGCGACCTCACGATTGCGAGACCGATGCCTTAGCCATTAGACTACCGCCCATTCGCTCATGATGTAAAAGATTAAATAATGTATTGATTACAGTATTAAATGTCTATATTTCAATAGCACATAACTTGCAATTGAAAATAAGTGAACTGGAGGGGTGCGGTGATAATGTGCGATGACTTTTATTTACCCCAATTATGTAGAATTCATTTACCTGTTGCTGTTGAACTCAATGTTACTTTTCGAAATAATACAGTGATTCGTCGATGTGGTAAGTTATTTTTTTTCAGAGTGCAGTTTAGTGACGTGTTGTCATCAGATGAACTCAGCTGTTTAGATATTACCTGTTTTTTAAAATTATTGTTTTGGATGGGTTTATCAGTGTCTGAAATAGAAATGAAACGATTTTGATATTACTTAATTTAAGTTTGTAGTATTAAAATATCAAACACATGGTCGCATGGTACATGACGAAATTAATCGAAAGGGTTTATTAACGAGCGTATACTTCACCAAGGGAATAATTTGACAAGGCAAAGCCAGCTTGGATTAATAAGGCAATGTAAATATAACAATATTGATAGCAGTCATGCGCTATGGATATAATGTTAAAAAATGGCTTCGACAAAATTTAAGGGGTCAATATATATTAATTGATATTTTTTATAGAATTTTTTGTCTGTCTCGGTGACGCGGTGAGAGTAGGGTATCGTAACCGGTTTTTCCGGTTCCAAAAGAGCCGTAATTACCCAGTTCTGAGGGTCAAAAATACCAAAATCCGGTTTTCCGATTCTTTTGGTTCTGAAGACAAATTAGTTAAAAAATACCTGTGCGGGACAGATAATAACCCAATAGTTTTATTTTGCGTTTAGTTTAAAATAATCAATAACTTGCAACATTGATTCCTTAACTTGTAACATTGTCCGTCTCATGTCACTAGATAGAACGAACAAAGAACGAAATAATATCCTAAGAGAGTTTTTATCTTTGATATAGAATTGTCCTTCACCATAGAGATTACAACGCAAATAGTATCTTTAACTTTTAATTAGTGAAATTGATTTATATAGTATATTAATAGTTATGAATAGTGTAATGTAAAATAACAAAGTGATTTATGAGACATTTTCACTTATCTTTCGTGCCTTAGATACTAAGTTTGTTTAATTCTAAATTCATTGTCGTAATTAGTTCAGCGACAAGACACTAAAAGCTTGTCTCTGAGGTCGCGATGTTTTTTGATTATAATTCCATTATTTGTTAAAAGTACGTGTTAATAGTATTGTTAATACACATCTATATGGTTATAGAATATCTCTAGCATAATAGCTCTTAGTAATGTTGCATTGTTTAGTTGTAATTTGTAATTGAAATCTGATAGGCACGGTATATACGCGCCTTAGAACATTCCTATTGGTAAGAATTGTATATAATGTAATAGCACTGTTGCCGATTTAGTGGATTTACCCCAAAATTTAGGGAGAAATAAGTGGGGAAGCGGTATTTACCCGACTTCGCAAGAAGGAGGGTTATGTGTTTTAAAGACTTTTTTTTGGGGAAAACCAGAGTAGTCTATATCAGTCAAAGTCCATAGCAACGGCACGCGAGCGAATCAATGTTGACCGCTCGCGCATGATTGGTTTTCATTCAGGAATGTTAAAATTAGTGATAATCATTTTATGGGTTTTTTATAATAATTAAGGGAATTTATAAATATAGGGTTGACAACATTGCTAAAAATAAATTGACCAATAGCGACAGGTTATTTCGATTTAGATGGTGTATCCGGACTATACTATAGGAATTAACGGTTTTTCGACGGGTATAAATACAGCTGTAACCGAGTACTGAGCGGATTCGATCAAGATACTTGAGCCTAGCTCGTACTGATGGATCTCTCTCAGTAATTGAATGTACCCATGTTCTTACTGAAATATATACACTAGTCAGTCACTGATATAGTTTTATTACTATTCCTCAAACTGCGTTACCCTCCGACCTACCTCAGGCAGGTACCAGGCTTCAGGGCAAGCCGGCGCACGAATGTTCAGAGTATCTCTGTACAATACCTAAACTCTAAATACATGCCTATTGATCTTTGTTGTACCTTTTTATCCAAATGTTTATCTAAATGAGTCATTTTAAATGAATGTGCAAACAAAAAAGGTTCCATGTAGACGACTGTTATTGCTTACACGTGTATACCAAATAACTTCAAATGTGAACAATACACTACGGCCGAACAGATGCAAGAAAATATTGAAGTAGAGGGCGTTAAAACGCCTGAAGAATGAAATAAGTGTATGTCTCACTTAGAAATTACTTTCGAATACGATGATGAAGTAACCACAGCGGAAACCTTAACAGAGGAAGAAATAATGGATACTTACTTTTGTTCATGGTGTTGAGAGCAATGACATAGAAGATGATTTAAATGCCGAGCCGCAAGATCAAGCAAAGCAAGGAAAGCTGTTAGCACTTATCGATCTTCTACAGAACAAAGCAGAGAGATTGAAAATAAAATTGATGTAGAGAGGGTAAATTGTTTGAAACAAAAAAAATACCGACTTTTTTATGTAGAATTAAATACAATTGAATAAAAATTATTCTACGGACTTTATTTTAGGTACATTTAATGTACCTTTAAACCTAAAAATAGTTCTAAATTAATTACCTGAGTTTTTCCCAAAAGTGAAATTATAAACATAAATATAATATGAGTGTTGAACCGACATAGAACAGGACAAAGTTAAATTTTCACCTTCTTCATATTCATAATAAATCAAATTATCTTGATAGCTTGCTGTTTTGTTATATGATATTTGGTTTGTGGTCATTTGTAGGCTAAGTATCGCTTTAGGTTTATATTCTGTAATGTATTAAATAATATGAGTACAATATAAAAATGCACATAATGTTACGTTTCGTTTTGACAAATTGCGCAATTATATCTTTATTCTATGTAGATACTACCTACTATAACTTACATTAAAACACTGTAAAATTCGCTTTCAAAAAAAAACCATTACATTTTGGAGCAGCTCGTCTCGATCGTGCGAGCTTCGTATAGTCGTACCATATACATATACGTTAAGCGAACGCTCGGCCGAGCTACATGGTAGGCGGAGTGGGGGGTGTTAGGTTTTATTTTCGTTACGGAATTTCTTGATTCGGTCGCCGCGCTCAAAGTCCGAGCCCGCGATAAAAGCTATGCAATGGCTTAAAAACCCGCTTGCACAAAAATTATATAATTTCATGCAGTCGGAGGCTTAATGAATCTCGATGAACTTAGTAAAGTGTCTCCGACTGCATGAAATTATATAATTATGTAGGTGATCTTGTTTCCATAATTTTTGTGCAAGCTGGTTTTATTTTTATAATTTATTTTTTTATTTTATACTTTTTAGTGGTTGTAAGATGAACAACTTACTTTTATCACAGCTATTGTCAAGTATTGAAGATTGAAAATAGAATGGTTGCTAACCAACTTTTTTAGGATTACAATCATAATCCTGTTAAACCTTTTTGAAATGCTTATATATAATATAAGCCCTTTAATTTGGTACCCATATTCCAGTATTCAAAACAACTATTTTTATCACACCACTTTATTTTGACTTCTCACAGCCGCCATGTTTGTTTTTTCAAACAATACATAACTAAGAACACTTGGGCAATCAAGACGAACCTAACGACGTCTTAATTATATAAATCCGTTCAGTGGATAGTGAGACACCAGGTAATAAAGAATATTACATACACACATTCTTCCGGCTCGGTAGCCGGGTAAAAATGGAACAAATCTAAATTTTATATTTTTAATAAGCAAATTCATTTAAAAATAAAATACTAGTAGTCAGGTTGCTAGGTTGAAAAAAATAATGATGTTCCAGTAATTTTACTACGACAGTTCCCGCGTTTTTCTTTCCAACGAAATCGAGCAACTGCGAACATTTGCATGCTATGATATTTCATGCTTTTAAATTTGGTTTAACTGAAAAACTTAGCCTAACCTGGGCAGGTTAGGCTAAGTTTTTCAGTTAAACCAAAAATCTTGAAAAACAGTTTCAGTTTTCAGTTTAGCTGTGATAGTTTTTCTTTTAGTTTTACTATTTAAACTACTACCACGATTTTTTTTACATACCCAACATCTACTATTTAGCTGACAGGGGAGAGGGGTGAGAAACATATCGACGCTGGAAAGGCAACCTTGCTTATACGCCAAATTTGCGAAAATGAGTTATATATATCATTAGAATCGCCTGTTTTTTTCCTATCTGCAGATCTCGGTTTCATCCAATTCTGACCATTTTTGATGGTTGATAAGCAATTCGTGATTCCGATTTTTCAGGTTAATAAACGCACAATTTTAGATCATTTTAGAAATGTTGTCTGTTAAGCTACATATAATTTTGTAACATAGTAGGTTAAGCAATATCTCTTTTCCGAGATGTCATTCATAATTTACGTAAGAAACTTTGCTTCGCCATGAACCATGGAATAGTTTATACATCATACAATTAGCCGCGCAAAAGTTTCTCATGATATGGCACATCAGCAATTTATCTCCACCGCGTGTAAAGTATATATATGATATAAGCAATTTTATCGGGAAAACTAACGTATGCGATTGGCATATAAGCAAATCGTCATCGATATTTACCCAATTTCTTTGCTTCTTTTTTTAAATTATAAGATTAAAAACTGACTGTGATTTTAATGGCTATGTCTTAGTTAAGGGTGTTGAACACTTTAATATTTTAAGACTAAAATAGTTGTAATTAGTTACTAAGCTGTTAGTTTTTAAAAGACTAAAATAATAAAGTGTGATGTTAAAATTTATAGGCACAAAATACTTAATACCAATAATTAAGAAATATACTAATTATTAATGTCTTTTTAACCACAATAAACGAAATACTTTGATTTTATTGTAATTGTTTCTTTTATTTTTGTAAATTCTTGATTATGCTTACCTATATGAAACATTTTTCTTTGCCTCGCTTTCAGGTGATTTAGGAGTTCAGAATTTTGGCAAACTACTTTTGGATAATTTGTTGATTATCACTGAATCGTGCCGACGTTCTTTTCAAATGACTGAAGAGTTGATACATTTTGCTCCGATATTAATGACATACTTTTGGTCCATAAGCAATAAGTGCAGCAACACTATAAGCTCTACCAAGTCCTATAAGAAAATTAGCCTTGCCTGAGGTCTGGATATTTATTGCTTAACCGACTCCTAACTTCGTCCCCTGACGTTTTTTAAATTATTTTTTATTGTGAATTTGTGACAAATACTTTTTTAGATGTCTTTGCCAATTTTCAGGCCATTCTAACAAAAAACAAATTTATTTAAATATTTTTTTCGAAATTGTCATTCTTTGAATCGCTCTCCTGTAAAGTTGCCAAATGGTGCATAAGCAAGGTTGCCTTTCCAGCGTCGATATGACTCAAATAAAAATTGCACTTTAAAGTTTAATATTTCACAAATGGATTCTTAAATTGAAAAATGGTCTTTACAACCCCTAGGTGATTTTATAATATTTATTTTATTTAAAATACCTGTCTAATGATATCCCACGCGATGGGGTGGGTAATAAAAAAAAATAACATCTCTATTTTTTTTTTATTCTGTCACTCTTCTACCACTAAGTTTCTAAGCTAAGCTGCGGACGGTTGGACGGATGGTCATGGCGAAACTATAAGGGTTCCGTTTTGCCATTTTGGCTACGGAACCCTAAAATTTACCAAATCTAAGTTACTGAAAATACTTATTAAATTTGACATAGTGTATAACAGTAAACAAACATGGTTTTTACAAGTAAAACTGATAATTATATTGGGATATTTTGTATGTATATACTTTTTATTGAGATTAGGCGAACAAAATGCGCTTAATTAAATTGTTTTTTGCTCCTTGACTAAACCTGTAATTGTATTCAGCACATTAGAGCCGATTCTGGCTAAAGTCGTACAAAGTTCGCAACGCAAGCCAAAGTCTCCGGAAAGCCGTATTGTATTTATGGCATTTTTTAAACTAGCAGTTAAATTTATGTAAATAATTACTTTATTTTAAAAGTAGTAAAAACTAACGTAAATGGCGACGTTTAGGCCTGTGTGGCCGCGTCGTTATTTAAAACTAAACACTTTCCCTGGTACTGCTGCTACTCTTAAGGTCGCCACCATCGGCGCAGCAAAATTTCGGCAAGATGTAAATCGAACAACTTATCAACCTGTCACGGCCTCACAGGCCTTACATCGGTGCTTAAAAGTTTGGTACATCTATGAATCTGTAGCTGCGCTTCGTACCTAATAATATTTGCATTTTATCTTACCTTTCTTTAGTATGTTGGTATAACTGTACATCATCTCGCACTTCGTACTGTGTTTATTGATGCATGTAATCGTTATTGGATATATAGAATTGTCTTTCATTGTATACAGCTTATAAGCGGTAATATCGGTATACTGCAATGTCACATTCTTCACTATTACTGCTGGTAACTCTGAAGAATAAATAAATATGATTTATTTACTGTCCTACTAATTCACTTATTTTTCACGTCTCTCTGTTTTGATCGCATACCTCTGATGCCAACTTTCCTTGTGGATAAATTGGTCTAAATATTAAGGTAATTAAGAACTATTTATATGTTAGTACCTGCATATTATCATAATGAACAAGTATAGTTTTCGGTAGGTAGGAATGGAGTTCACAGTACATTTCGTTTTAGCTTTTCTCCAAGGAGCGGGAAAGTACTAAAATTGGCACGATATGTTTGATTTTGATTGAAAGAGGTCAAACGGGTTCCAAAATATACTGGGTGGCGCAAAAGTACTGGCACTAAAGAAAATACTTTTTTTTTTTATATGACATTTTCTGTCATTCTGTTGTTGAAAATTGTGTAGTGAACAAATGTAAAATACACTGAAAATAAACATGGACCGTTTTACTCCCCAAGAACGTGGAATAATTGTGTCAATGTTCTTACGGAATAATTCATCAGTGATAAGAACACAACGTGAATTTCGTCGACGATTTCCCCACCGTCCGGCACCGATTGGTCGCACAATTCGGCGCTTTGCCACACGCCTTGAAGCAACTGGCTCAACATTGGATAGACCTAAGTCTGGGAGACCAAGAACAGGCCGTTCAGCTGAAAATATCGATGCTGTGCGCGAAGATGTGGAAGAGTGTCCAGAAACATCAACGAGGCGACGTGCCACGCAATTGGGCATTTCCAGACGGACCCTGCAGCGTATTTTGGTGAAAGACTTAAAGATGTTCCCGTATAAAACTCAAATGACTCATCAGCTGCTGCCTGCTGACCACCGAGCTCGTCTAGATTACTGCCAGCGCGTCATAAACCTCAACCTTGAAGAGGATGATTTTCCTTCAAAATTGGTTATGAGTGACGAAGCGCATTTCCATCTCTCAGGGCATGTCAATAAGCAGAATACTCGGTTCTGGGGCACTGATAATCCGCGCATTATTCAAGAAACACCTCTACACCCACTAAAAGTTACTGTATGGTGTGGCATCTGTGTTGACAGAGTGATCGGACCCTATTTTTTCGAAGACGCTGGAGGCAATGCGATAACTGTCACTGGAGAACGCTACAGAACCATGTTACGTGAGTTTTGTTTTTGATACCCAGTTTGGACGAATTGGGGCTGGAGCACATCTGGTTTCAACAAGACGGCGCTACGGCACACACAGCGCGCGACACTATGGACTTAGTGAGGGACGCTTTTCCAGGCCGAGTTATCTCTCGTTTTGGCGATTTGCCTTGGCCTGCAAGATCACCCGATCTGACCAGTCCAGACTTCTTTCTTTGGGGTTTTTTGAAATCTCGGGTGTATGTGAACAAGCCACAGACACTCGCAGCTCTAAAAGAAAACATTCGTCAAGAAATAACGAACATATCGCAGGAAGTGTTACGGCAAGTTATGCAAAATGTCATAAATAGGGCTCAAATGTGTATCAACTCTGGAGGTCACCATTTAAAAGACATCATCTTTAAATCCTAATGGTACGAAATTTAATGGCACAAATATACATTTAAAAAAATCTAAATCTAGTTTTCTAATTTAGAAAAAATGTTATAGCTGAACCAAATAGGGTCTTTACTTTTGCGCCACCCAGTACATTTTGGAGACCTGTTTCACCCCTTTAAGTGTGATGAAAGACATGTTTCATTTTGTATCAAAATCTTTAATATATATTTTTAGATTTGATATGCAACTAACTAAATACCACATAAATGTTGACCCTCTATCAGTCTAGCATAAAAAAATGCTCAAAATCACAAAAAGTAGGCAGGTAATATTCCGACCCATTTGTATCAAAAATTTGTTTCATATTATTTCTTAAACGAAAGTTACAGAGTTGTATAAGTTGCTTGGGAAGAACTATTTATGATGATACATTGGACAACTCAGAGTCCAAGTCGGTGGCAGAGTCATTAATGAAATAGGGAGAAACCAAAAAAAAAACTCACCGCTCACGGCGACTCCCAGAAAACTCAAAATTATTAACACAATCACACGCGACATAGTTCAAAAAGAAATTAACAACGTTATACTCGACAGCACGAAGTAATGTGTAGAGATTGGAATAAAACTAAGTATTTAAATTAATTATCCTTTCAGTAATATTCGACATTATCCCTATGATTAATTTGTAATAGTGTCATAGTTTCCTTATTATGATGTTTAAATATTTAAATGTTTGTTAATTCTGCGAACGTTTAATGATTATGGTTATGCGCATCATACTGCTAGTATCTTTAACAGATTAAATTCGTAATGAGGATAAAAAAGGTTAAGTACCGACTCTGGACAAAAAAATCCCCTACAGTACCACGTCACGAAGAGCTGAAGACTGTTTTAGCCGAATTCAAAGAATGTGTTCCTCTGTTTGACCTCTGATCCAATATGGTTTTAACTATTTAACTGCATATTTTTCACCAGACATTGTCACCACACTTTAAACACTGAAATTTAGAAGTTATGGAATTATTGAAAAATGGGAAAAAATGTTTAAGAGTGAGTTTGTGATATATGATATATGTGAGTCATTTTCCCCCTGATCATACAACGCTCAACACTTCCCTTGATTTTTTTTCTCATTTGAAGTCGGTTCGTTTTTTTACCGTTATATTTGAGTTGTTTGAAAAAGCAATGAATAAGGGCAAAGGAATCAGCCGACTGCAATAAAATAATGAAACAAGTATTTTCTTAGCGTTGCAACAGCAAACATTATTAGAAATAAATGTGGCCCAGAACGCGGCCACGTCAACTGCATTGTTGGAGACAGCCATTGAGTCTTTCCGTGTGCAAATGATTGGGCACATCGGTCATGATGTAAGATGGTTCATTGTCCGTGTTACACCACACAAGCAACGTAGACTGTTACCTGAAAAGAATGCCTACATATGCATGTTTTTCTTGCTCCGGCAGAAGTCCGGAGTCTGTCTGGACTCTCCATATTGACCATGGTAATTTATATGGGGGAGGGCTTTTAGCGGGTTGCATAAACGGATTTTGTAAGGATACTCCGTCCTTCCTTAATCGGCATCTCGCCTTTAATGACCCCGTTATCAGAGGTCGACCTTCCTAATGAAACGAATGGTGACAAAGCTGAAAGTGGATTAGTAACCGTTGACCACAACAAACCATATGTTAAGTTAACCAATTGACTAATTCCAGCGATTATAATCCTGTGTTATAAGTATGTACATATTTGGAAACTTGATACAAAAATATATCTAGCAGAATATAGTTCTTAAATCCCTAAATGCTGGCTTGACGAAACGCGAATAAAGTTTATTTCCAGAATAAGTAGCCATTTATTAGAGAGTAAATCAATTTCACGTTCTACCATGCATATCTAAGAATAGTGCCCATATTCGGAAATAGTTGTTATACCATCGTTTCTCACGGAATAAAGAGCTATTCTAAGAATATTATTATGCCGTCACAAACTGTCATTTTTTAACTCTACACGCAAAAAAAATTAAAATGCATCGTCTAAACGATTTGATTGAAGAAAGTAATAGTGATGAAGAAGTTATACCTAGACGAAGGTGGATAAAAAAAAGAAAGGATTTATTTTTGAATACTACAAGGATTGTGATTTCGCGATCTTCGTTTATTAAAATGAGTGCATTTAAAACTTATTTATTAAAACAGAAAACCGGAAAAATTACACGAAAAATACAAGCAGGTGAAACAACAGACTTTCTTTCAGTCTCACGCTATAATGCGACAAAAGCGCGTTGACATGACTAACGTTTTAACACCATCCTTTTGTAGAACAACGCATAAAAGCTAGTTGCTTGCTCCTTGTTACTTTAAAATGCTGGGGTGAATTTTGTTGTGACTTTGTATTAATTGTAACATTGATTAGGAGCATGATTTGACTTTTGTAAGTAAAGATGCGTAACGAATAAAGGCCATTATTTTCTTCCTTTTTCCAAAAGCTCTTTAATGCTGTCCTGTTTGAAGGGAGAACTCCGGAGGCGTGAAGTAGAAGTGTAGTCGTCTTGTTCTTCAAAAAAGGAGACAAGACCCGGCTGAAGAACTACCGACCTATTTCTCTTCTAAGCCACGTCTATAAGCTGTTTTCAAGAGTCATCACGAACCGCCTTGCCCGAAGACTTGACGAATTCCAACCACCGGAACAGGCTGGATTTCGGAGCGGATATGGCACCATAGACCACATCCACACAGTGCGGCAGATTATACAAAAGACCCAGGAGTATAATCAGCCCTTGTGTCTAGCATTCGTGGACTATGAGAAGGCCTTTGACTCGATTGAAATCTGGTCCGTTCTGGAGTCTCTGCAGCGATGCCAAGTAGATTGGCGATATATCCAAGTGATGAGATGTCTCTACGAAGCCGCCACCATGTCCGTCCAAGTACAGAATCAGCAAACAAAGCCTATACCATTGCATCGAGGAGTGAGGCAAGGGGACGTTATTTCCCCGAAACTATTCACAAATGCAATGGAGGATATGTTCAAGACGCTGCACTGGAAAGGGCGGGGCATCAACGTCAATGGTGAATACATCTCTCACTTGCGATTTGCAGATGACATTGTCATCATGGCGGAAACGTTGCAGGACCTGCAACGCCTGCAGGCCTACGGATGAACTTGGATAAAACCAAGGTCATGTTCAATGAACATGTACTACCGGAACCGATAGCGGTGCACGGCGCCGTTCTCGAAGTTGTTGAAAAATATGTGTACCTCGGGCAGTCATTGCAGTTAGGTAGAAACAACTTCGAGGACGAGGTGAACAGGAGAATTCGGTTAGGTTGGGCAGCGTTTTTTTTTTTTTTTTTTTTTTTTTTTTTTTTTAAACACCTCCCGCAGTAGGTTACAAGCCCTGTGTCACGGGGGACTTTATTTGTGGATCACACAAAGTGGTGTCCCGTGTGGGGATCGAACCCACGACCTCTTGCGTTGCAGTCGGACACACTCCCACCGCGCCACAGAGGCAGTCAGTTTGGTAAGCTACGTCAAGTCTTCTCATCGTCGATCCCACAATGTCTAAAGACTAAAGTCTTTAATCAGTGCGTCCTACCCGTCATGACATACGGAGCCGAAACGTAGACACTGACGGTACGGCTGGTCCACAAGTTCAAAGTCGCTCAGCGGGCTATGGAAAGGGCTATGCTCGGAGTTTCTCTTAGGGACAAAATCAGAAATGAGGTGATCCAGCAGAGAACCAAAGTTATCGACATAGCCCACCGGATTAGCAAGTTGAAGTGGCAGTGGGCCATATTAACCGAAGAACCGACAACCGTTGGGGTAAACGAGTTCTTGAGTGGAGACCGCGGCTTGTCAAACGTAGTGTAGGACGCCCTCAAGCCAGGTGGAGTGATAATATACGCAAAACGGCTGGCAGGAGCTGGATGCGAGAAGCCGAAGATAGAACAAAGTGGCGTGCAATTGGAGAGGCCTATGTCCAGCAGTGGACTGCGATAGGCTGATGATGATGATGATATATTACAAGTACTTTGGCCAATATTTAAGCACATATAGTTTTTACCTTTGTTGTAAGTAGATGCTTCTACTATATTGTACCCACTAAGGCTGATTTTAGTTTATCTCATGTTTTTGATAATACAATTTGCAGCAGTCCTTCAACATGGTGTATGGTATATTAGTCGCAGCACCTTACCCCTACTGGCCGCGAGTTTTTATTGCCAGGTTCTTTTCTCCGGCTTTTTTTTGCAAACTTGGCATAATATGTACATGTAGAATCCCGACGTAACACAAGAGTTGTTTTGCATCCTAAGTGAATAAAGAATTGTGAATTTTGAATTGAATTTTAAAGATAAAGTAATTTCGTGTCCGTGAACGATATTTAGGTTCATCATCGCTGCTGGTATGAAATTTAACCTTCTGTGCTCTCGGTATATTATGATTGATTCACTCTGCTATATTTTATTTTTTTGGAACGTAGTTCCTTAACACTTGGTATTATTTGTTGCAGGCTGAAGGGCTAGACTAAAAGAACGTCATATTTTGGCATCGATCAAAAATCTATTATTTATGACTATGTGAAGCTAGAGTGATGTTGTGTTATAAAAGTTGATTGTATTTTTATGTTTACATTGTTGACAATTCATCATCGATGTTGCTAAAGATGTGACCAAACCATTCGATAACCAAAATATCGTTTTTTTTAAATCAATTGAAAACCATGTACGTTAGTTAACGGTTTCATGGGAAACAGGTAATAAATAATTGTCGTCTTAATTTATTTTTATTTTTTATTACAAAATGTTTAAAATGTATAACAATTAGTGAACAACTGTAAGTATAGTAATTATCTTCGTACATTTCAATCACTACATAGCATAAAACAAAGTCGCTTTCTCTGTCCCTATATCCCTATGTATGCTTAAATCTTTAAAACTACGCAACGGATTTTGATGCGGTTTTTTTAATAGATAGTGTGATTAAAGAGAAAGGTTTATATGTAAAATTACATTCATTAAATAGTGGAGAAATAAGAAGCGGAGCAGCAATAAGAAATGTTACAAAAACTGGGAAAATTTACGCAGACGAAGTTGCGCGGGTCAGCTAGTAATCAATAAAACGTTATAATGTTTATTTTTACAAAACCATGTATGCTTTTATATTTGAAATTATTTTCGCATAATAATCCGACGATCGAATCGACTGATGGCAGCTTAGCGATGTCTACGCAAAGCGCGGGATTTTTTAACTACCCTCGCCTGGTCTTCATCATTTTTATTATTTGTAGATACCGGTGGCACTTTTACACGTCTTAACACTGATGTGCGATATCATTACGGCTGGGACTGCATTTCGATGGCTCCTACGTAAACTACCGTAGCCCACGAAATGATTTTTTTAAATTAATGGATAAGGTGCCATCGAACTACTAACAAAAAAGAAATATAATTAAAAACATTTTTTTCTGTATAAAATCATATGTAATAAAAATAAGCATACGTATACTATAGTATGGGTCACGTACTATAGTCTACGTGGAAATAGGGAGCGAATTCATGCTTAATAAGTAAACTGACTTTTAATAATAATATCTTGGGACAACTTACACAAAGCTATCTGATCCCAAACTAAGCAGAGCTTGTACTATGGAAACCAGACAACCGATAAACATACTTAAATATTTCTAAATACATACATATTATAGATAAATAACTCCCAGACACAGAATAAACCATCGTGCTCATCACACAAAGTTTTATCGGGATCGAACGCACGTATATACCTCTTGCGTAGCAGTCGGATACACTCCCACCGCGCCACAGAGTCTTTTGATAGGTACTAATGTATTTGTATATAATACAGTTAATATTTTAAAATATCTTTTAGTTTTTACATTAGTTGCTCAAAAATACATTATGTAACACACACGTTTGTCACACATACAAATATGTCAAAAATACGGTATTGAGTAACTTTATTATCGTATGTAATACATAACATTAATTACGTTGGAATTATTTGGTAACGAATAAATAACTTGCGATTATTTTCAGGGATATTAATTAATGTAAATTTATGTTTTATTATTTCAGCCTTTTAATGTTTAATGAGCTGAGATATAAATCTAAATGATGTTTATCTCAGCCCATTAAAAAAAATAGAAAGGTAGAAAGGTAGAAACTTAGAAAAAAAAAGTTTATGTAAATAAAAAAAAATAAAAAAATGTTTATTATGTGTCTGGCTGTAATTTATTTGTAAAATGTATATATTTTAAAATATATAAATATGTTTATCAGTTGTTTGATGCCATGGCACAGACTCCACTTTTCCGTAGTATTAGTTTACTCTTTGGACTCCACATAGTTTAGAATCTGACCTCCAGGAACAGAAAGTTGAATTCCGAAAATGGGCGGGTGGGCGTAGGTTGGTTGTGTCAAGATATTATCTATATAATTAAATACTGGTGACAGTCGTAAATTGGAATAACGCAACTTCATGTTCAGATTTATGACAGGTTTTCAAAATAAAAATAAGCCCGTAAATGAAGGTTTACATTGTATTCTAGTATCAAACTTCACATATCTAAGAACACTTGGGCAATCAAGACAAATCTAATGACGTCTTAATTGGATAAATCCATTCAGTGGATTGTGAGATATCAGGTAATAAAGAATATTACATACATACATACACACACAAGATACGCGCGAAAAACATAACTCTTCTTTACAGTCAGGTAAAAACAGATACTGCAAGATTTACTGAGATCGCTAAATCATTACAAACAATAAAAAAAAATATAATAGACCAGATATAACAATACATAATTAAACCAATATCACAGTATATATTACAGATATAGTCATCCCGAGAAGCGACAATCTTCAAACAACGAATTCAAAGAAACTCTCAAAATACCAAGTTAGATACATAGATATCTTACACATGCCCACACATTCATTACACCTGTTACAAAAAGCCGTCATTTTGAACATTCTCCGCATCACCCGAAAGTTTCTTACATCGTCATCACTAACAAGTAATAATAACTAACTATACATTCAATCAAAAATAATCTTACTATTTAAAGTTTCACAGTGGCGCCCCCTAGTAAGTTATCATAACAAAATATATTTCTAAGAACCATTGCAGTTAATTACATACTTTACAGAAAACCGCGCCTGGATCGGTCGCACCATTCTCAAGATAAATGACAACATTATAATCATAATCATATTTATTTGTTTAAGCATAGGTAGTACAATAAAGTTGTTACAAATAGTAAAGTATCACTATGTATCACTTTACAGGTATACACACATTATATTATTACAGCGTGCTTCATAAAACTTTGATCAAATGATCAGACATTGGTAAGCAAAATAATAAAATCATGTCAAATAAATTTATAATAATGCCAAATTTATTAAAAATAGTGATGAAGTTGCTATAATCATTTTAATCATTTTAATCAATTGTTATAAAAATGTTTTTACAAAAAACAAAAACCGACTTCCAAAACAAATATGAAAACAACAACAAAATTTAATTAAACATTTTGAAGTTGGTGCCAGGAAATGTAGTTTTATGTTTTAGACACCAACTTCAAAATGTTTAATTAATTTTTGCTTTTTAGTTATCTTATTTATTATGGAAGTCACTTTTTTTTTGTAAAAAAAATAATATTTCTAACTTTTAAGCTTATTGGTATGTAGTTGATTTATATTACAATAGCATAATCCAAACTGCTCATTTCTTTTTACAAAATGTTGCATTTTACGACACAAGGCGGTTAATTTTTGAGGAGTTTACCTGTTACTAGACCATCAGTTCCATTACATAAATTGACGGAGGCAAAGAATCAGGTATCGAACACGGTACTCAGATCACAACCCGCAATATTTATTATGGAGTAGTTCCACTGGTCATCAGTGGTCTTCATCATCGGTTTCATTTCACTCAATGATGTTTTAAGAGTAAAAGCACGAATTACAACAAAATATACCCAAATTACTATAGGTTTCATATTTGAAGAGTTCCCTTCGATTAAGATGCCTATCAATAATTATACCTAAAAAAAATTAAGACTTTGTCTCTTTAACATTCAATTGCATCATATCAGTTTTTATTATCAAGCCAGCATTTTAAATCATTTATAACTTAATTCGTATTTTTCTTGTGTGCGTCAATATTATGTGACTTGACTACTATCTCGCTGTTATCGGCAAATAATACTACAGGATGTTCAATGGACAGTGGCAAGTCATTAATATATATAAAAAACAAGAGTGGTCCTAGTACACTGCCTTTTGGGACACCGTATTTAATGGATATTGCTGTCGAATGTTATATAATTTCATTATAAAATATAAATACTATGGTTCTTAATCACGTGAGTAATTTAAGGAAGCGCGGGTTTCCGAAACTACCCTCGCTTGTATATTATCACTCACTATTACGGAACCGTCGGTACTTCGCCACACAACACTAAGGACAGCTGCACACTGACGTGTAATGTTTGTTCGGCGATGTATACACTTGCTGACCACAGGATTCCGCGATGTTGACAAACGTGTTTTTTTTATTTCAACCGCTACCCTCTCCATTCTGGAGTAATAGTGACGATTAGTGGAGAGGACCTGTGGTTTGTATAGTTCAATCCAGTGATTGGATCCCGCATCGAGCAAGTGTTCCGCTATTGCTGACTTATTTGTCTGTCGGTTTTTCACTGCCGCGATATGTTTCCTTTAACATGTTGTATAGTATATTAGTGGCACCTCATCCCCATATCAAGTTTATAAACATTCAAGGATTGTAAAATTGCCAATTTGAAAAGAGTGGACGCGTGTTTTTTTCCGGCCTTTGCAGAATCCCGACGTACCACAAATGTAGTTTGTTTTAAGTGAATAAAGAATTTTGAACTCTTGCATACACTCTCACTCCAAACGCATATACCTTCTCAGTTTCGTCGTGAATAATAAATATACAGCAACATTATACAATTTTCCCAATCACGGTAAGTGGATCAAGAACGATTAATTCAGACTTCTTGTGCTTATACAAAAATAAATTATAATAGAGTCTAACTAGAGTAAACTAAATAAATTAACAAATATGAAACGGCACAAAGTTTTGGTTCGGATAAATACTAGTACTACTTGTATAGTATTATATTATCGGTGGTTCGAGTGGTTAAAGAAGGGTTACAGCAAAAGATCATAAAGTTTATAATACTTCCGGCCGTTTCTGGCCGATAACGATAGACCTACTTGACAGCTTTTGATTGTGAATATCAGGCGACATTATGACGGATTTCTGAGTAAAGCACGGTATCATTTTTTGGTAAAACATTTAAAGAACGTGAAATATCCAAGACCGCATAATTGAGTTCAGGTGTTTTTTCACTATCGCAAGGGTTGCTGTATAGACATTCAGATTTTTCTATTGCAGGATCTGAGTAGTGTTTCTCTGATTGAGATATATTTGTCGAAGGTTGTTGAATAGAGCTGTCCCCGGTGAATTTATTCTGCAAGAATATAAAATATTAAAACTATTAAAATGAAAACCATATTGAATTATCTGCTTATAGTAAAAATGCATTTAAACCCATTTTATTCGAAAGTTATACTACGACGAAAAATAAGCAGCAACAATCTCATATAATAAATGAATGAAACTTATAACTTTAAACGGCTGTTCCAAAAACGGTGTGCATTTTTTTCAAGATTAATGTGTAATGTTTGTGTTAATTTCTTTATTCCCCTATGATTACAGTACCTACCTACCCATAATCAGAATCTTTAAATGATTCCAGATGACTTGAGATTTAGCTGCCGTTATTATAATTCAAATCACACACGCCATTTGTTTTTCTTCTGATCGGGTTGATATGGATAGCAAAATAAAGGTATTGAAACAATTTCAAATATGTATCAATGAATAGGTAGTAGGTAAGGCTAGATGTGTTTTTAATTTATTTTGCTTGGGGTTAATGTTTAAGGATTCCATTTTTTAAGAATCACATTTAATTATTTGTTTAAAACGAGTCTTACCTGCGCCAAAATGTTACTCTTCCTTTTGCGGCATACAACGATGGAAATCAAAATTAAGAAGCAGCAAAACAGCACTAAGACGATAATGATGATCTCGTACATTTGGATTTTGTGACTCATATCTAAAAAAAATGGCTTGAATTTTCATACAAATAAAAGGGACTTCAAATTAGAGAATCACAAATGACAGAATTCGGTTGTAGTAGTGAAAGGAAAACCTGCGCCATAATGCAAATGTGTGTAAACATCGCATGCGCTGCTCTCACGCGTGGAAATGTGCCGATGTGCTGATGTTCACGTGTGTTTTGCATACAAATAAGTAAATGTGCTCGCTTTTGAACTTAAAAAACACTGTTACGCGTCGTCGGCCGGTGGACTCATATTAGCTGCAACAAAGCAGTGCCGAGACGCCGACAAGGAGCCGTGCGGTAATAGTGAGCGATGACCTTTATTTCACAAAGTTTTGTATCGGTGGTTTGTCTAAGCCCATCTTGGTGGGAACCACCACTGTGTCAGTTATTCTTCCGTGTAAAAGTGAAAATAACTCATCACTGTGTTTCAGTTGAAAGGCACTGTAGCAAGGAAAATTACTTAGCAAATTATACTTACGAACTTATGCCTTAAATGATGAGCATAGTGTAATGACAATAAGATCTTTACTAAACAAACATTGGCTAGCGTGGCATTTCCCACAAGCTTTGCGATCTGCATTTAATATGAAATGTGGTATAAAAAAACATTTACCGTCCACCACAGAAGACGCAGTTGAAGAAGTCAACGTAACTTTTTGGAATAATAGAGTGATTCGTCGACATTGCCTTTTATTATTTGACAGAACACACTCAAGTGTCCGATTGTTATCAGAAGAAATTAGCTGTTTAGTTATTGTAATGGGTTTATTATAACCTCCTGAAATAGAAAGCAAAATGTTTTATTATCACTAATTTTAAGTTAGTAACGTACAGTTTAACATGGCGGTATCGGTTATAGCGACAAAAACTATCTTATGCCTTCCCGAGACTCAAACTATCACCATTTTACATTACAACTAAATAGGTTCAGCGATATAAGAGTGAAAACGTCAGACAGACTTATTTACTTTCACATTTATAGTAATAAAATATCAATTGTGTATTAAATTAATTACCTGAGTCCCCTTCAAAAACTAATTTAAAAAAATCACCATCTTTTGAGTTTTGGACCCACACAGAACAGGTCATAGTTAAATTCTCGTCATCTTCATATTCATAATATATCAACTGATCTTGGTAGCTTGCTGCTATGTTGAATGATATTTTGTTTGTAGTTACAGTTAGACTAAGTTTTGCATCACCTGTATTATCTGTAATATATGTAATAGATTAACAAAATATGTATAGATTTATATATCCATATACAGATTGTTCCAAAATTATGCCACGCAGAGGGAAAGTACTTCAAATAAAGTAGATAGATAGATTTTATTGAAATATAGTACTTCTGTTGAATAGCTCATTTATCAAGGCTATATAACAGAGCAGTGAGCAAAAATGTGGCACAAACAGGGAAAATGTACGCAGACGTAATTGCGCGGGTCAGCTAGTCTTAAATAGAGGGAAAACTTCGAAATTTAAAATTTAATAAAATACAATTTGTACGACGTTAGTCTTTTATTTATGACTAGCTGTGCCCGCGACTTCGTTCGCGTGGAAGTTGGGTTTATATTAAGGTAGTTTATGTTACAATTTAACTTCTGTGTAAAGCATATTGGAAACATGCTCCACAATGATCTGTGGCATCTATGGATATTAGGGCCTAGCTCTAATCAGGGCCCGACCTATGGCAAGGCAAGCCAAGCAAATGCCCAGTGCAGCAAAATGAAGGGCGACAAAGTTTATGGCGCCAGACGGTTAGAAGACAAATTATAATAGTATTTTACCAAAATGATTTGCATCACATCAAATATTACTATTATCGGTTTCGGGTTAAATGAAGCCCGAAACCGCCCAAGTACTCGCGCGAAATAGGGCTAGTGTGATATAAGTTTTTAAAAAAATATCCTGGTTTTAAAACATTGCATTCCCGCGGTACTGTGATGCGTGTTCAAACAAACAGACAACATTCAAACGTTTCTAAAAGATATAGTGAATTAGTATATCTTTTAGAAACGTTTAGTTTAAATACTAAACTACTGTCGTAGCCGAGGATAGAACAAAGTGTGCAATTAGAGAGGCCTATGTCCAGCAGTGGACTGCGATAGGCTGATGATGATGATGATGATGAACCTGTCGTTAATTAAGATCATCATAAATTCATATCCGTAAATAATATATATATAATACATAATCGTAAGAATTTCAGATTTATTTTTTAAATCAATTTACCTGATTCTGTTTAATTTGTATTTAAACGCCATCTATTTTTAAAACTGGATAAGTTTATTTTAATACTTGATGACTTTAAATTAAATTATACTTAAACTATCATGCATATTAAACGTAGGTAAGCAAGGTATTTAACCCAAACGCGATTAAGACCCGTAATATATATATATTCATAATAGCTGTGCCCGCGACTTCGTTCGCGTGAAAGTCGGGTTTACATTAAGGTAGTTTAGGTAACGAAATAACTTCTGTGTAAATATGTTGGAAACAGTCCTGTTGACTAAATACTTACCTACTAAATAAAAATTGATCTGTTCTATTCTTTTAGATAGTTAGTTTGGTGTGCGGCTTAAGAAGTGGGTTTTCTGTTGTTTTTGTTTCATTCTTTCAACGTTATACCTACTTATTACCTAATAATTTTTAATAGAATTTGTACGAAAATGTTGTTACTTCTCATGTGATCGTAAACTTGTAAAGCCTAAGTACTTAACTGTGATAGTTTTCCTTATAATTTTAGTATTTATACTACTACCCTGAATTTTTTCACATACCCAACATCAACCATTTAGCTGGCAGGGGGACACTTGACTCTAACAAAAATGTTCACTATAAAGCCTAATATTATACACAAAGGAATCCTTAAATCTAAAAATAGTCTTCACAAACCCTAAACGCTTTTTAAAAGACCTATCTAATGATACCACACACGATGGGGTAGGTAGGTGAGAAAATAATCACATCCCCACTTTACTTATAAGAGAGGTACCCTTAAAAAAATAATGATTTTCAAGATTTTGTTCTTTCACTTTATCGGCGTTAGTAATTTATTCATGCAAAAGTTGCAACCTTAGCACTAACAGTCTCTGAGCTAAGCTGCGGACGGACGGCCATAAGGGAACTATAAGGGTTCTGTTTTGTCATTTTGGCTAAAAATGGGGTGTATTTCATATAGTGTTACAACGCAATACTAATAATAAAACTGCTGTAACACTTTAGTAAGCAAACACAGAGCGTGTCATGTGTGTCATGCCCGCGAAAATGTCAGATATCCCTAAAGGTACGGTTGACAAACAACGACCCCCCTCCTCCCGTCACCCGAACTACTCACACTTGAACGATGTTGAGCCATTCATTATCGTTGAATTGATGAACACGTAATCTCCAACCATAACCCCAAAACATGATCCTCGATGCACCTGTGTGATGCGTGGTCAAACAAACGGACAGACAGACAAACATTTCTAAAAATCATAGCAATGTGTTTCTTTTTAAAACTTCTTTTACAAAGTATAGAACATTATTGAATACAACGCCATCTACTTTCAAGAATGTTGCCGTTGTTTGGTTGTTCACAATTTGATTTCATAGATGGCGCTACATGTACTTTTTTTACGTGTGTAATGTCTTTTTTTTTAAACGAACACATCATTTCTGGAAAATGTCGAATACTTTTTAACTATAATGTAATATTGTTTTTCATTTCTACTACGATTAATTCATTACTCTCAGCAGTGCATGCAATACATATAATTAATTGCATAATTTACTTGATTTTTAATATAAAAAGTAATAACCAAAGTAAATAAGTTACCTACGGTCGAAAAAATAACTAAAACATTCAGAAAAATATTAAAAAAGGATAAAGACAATTTAAATAAATACAAAAAGAACATATTCAGACATCAGATTCGAGCCTGGGACTTCGTCGTCAAAGTCCGCTAGCATAGCTTCGAGGCTATACTATTAGCTACTTAACACGTCAAAATAACTGTTCTTATGAAACTTAAAAATGTTGTGTTTAGCTCCTTTTAGTTTTAGCGTGAAGTTATGCATTCCACGGGTTACAATTATAGATAATGTCTAATTGTGGAAGTTTTTGTGATAAACCATTATGGTGCGACAAAAAATACGTTGCTACTCGTTCCCCATAGACGTTAGCGTAATGATTCATAGTGTAAATAATGTCCTATAGTATTTACTATAAAACTGCAAATTTTCATAACGATCCGTCAAGTAGTTACTGTTTTATAACGAAAAATAGCTACAGACATTATCCCTTACTGCTTAGCTCCTATGGGAAAAAGCGTGATAATTTATAGCCTAAATGTTAATCTGCATCTATTAGATTGCACGTGCAAAATTTCAACCGAATCTGTACGGTAGTTTTTGCGTGATGCGTGTTCAAACAAACAGACAGACAGACAGACAGACAGACAGACAGACAGACATTTCTAAAAATGCAGCAAAGTGTTTAAATACTCTTTTCGAACATTTCCTAATATTTTTTTTCACTAAGTTCGGCCATGTACAGACACGTGAAATTTACAGTTTTATTATATGTATAGATATAGATAGATGATTTCAAGTTACAAACAGGAATTATTTCAAACATTCATCACGTAAATCGACAAATAGTGCAATTATAATGTGCTAATTTGCTTATTTATTACAGAATAGAACACTCTTTGAGCATTTGTTAAGTTAAATTAGTTGAAATTGCAGGTCAATGTATTTACTTTAACTTATGTTAAACTTTATGGTTTTCCCTTTTAAAATACTATGTCATTTACAAAAGTAGTATCCAAACTGAACCCCAACAGGTTTTTTTCGATTTGAATATAAATTAACTATATTGCACAATAATATTCAAGGTCTAAGGTCTAAACTAAGTGAACTGAAAATCCTACTACCGTCTAAATGTATTGATATGCTTTGTGTAAGTATAACATATTTCAAAAATAGTAACGCGGATTTATTGAAATTGGCTGGGTATGAGACAGCAACACATTTTTCTACAAAAAACAGACGTCGAGGTGGGGTTTGTTTTTATGTGCGAAATTCAATTGGTTACAAGAAATTGGACAGGCTAGCTGAACTTTCTTTTGAACTACATTTCGAATGTTGTGGTATTTCTATTCCTGAAACACACTGGATTATCATATGCCTCTACAGAACTCCAAATAGTAATTTTGAAATATTTATGAACAAACTTAAGCACATGCTACTTAAACTGACTATTCGGTCCTGACATTTAAATAAAATATTTTTTTTTAAAAGACTTTAATATTAATACACTGGTCGTTAATACAGAAACCATAGAGTTCAATAAATGCTAAAAAAAATATTTAATCTAATTTAAGCCTTGATAAGTCTACTAGAATGCATATGCATATGCTTCCTGCATAGATAACATCATTACTAACCACAAAAATTGTAAAGATTTAGCGTTTAGGTCTCTCTGATCACACAGCACAAGTTATATCGATACCATGCAGTCTCAGCGTTAAAAAAATGTTGGTTCATATATAAGCGAAATTTTAAAAATTATACAGAGATATTTTTAAAATCTACATCTCAAATTAGTTTTAATGACATATTCTTTGAAAGTGATTCAAATACGGCATACAACAAATTTAGTGAAACGTTTTGTATATTTTTTAATTTATGTTTCCCAATAGAAAAATAAAAATCTACCACAAATCGAAAAATAAAGTCTAGTCACATCCAGCAAAATCAAAAGGAAATTATATAGTTTACATACTAAACATAAATATAGTGAATCACATAAACAAAATTATATTATTGCAAAATAATGAAATAAGTTACAAAAATAATATCATGTTTTTTTATAGATAGCGAGGAAATTATTTCCATAGTAAAAATCTTAAGGCCAAAACGCACAGATATTTAAAAAGGTCATACATAACAGAATAAGTATTTTTCAAAATTTTAACAAAACCTTGAATGTAAGTTAGTTTGGATTCCAAAAAATGAAAACCACTTCATCTTTGAATTATTTCAAAATATGTGGGAATGTATTAATAACAAGAAGCGATGCTGCGCTTTATTCTTAGATACGTCGAAAGCTTTAGACTACGTACAATATCATATATTATATAACCAACTTTATAACATTGGCTTTAGAGGTATAGCCCTTAAGTTATTACAGTCGTATCTCTCGTAATCGATCGCAAGCCACTGAGATAGTTTTATGATAGCTACTGGAAATCTATTACTATTGTCCAGTTGAATTTTGAAAAGGTGCTGCGTGCCACAGGGTAGCATTCTTGGTCCGCTATTATTTTTAGTGTACGTTAATGAACTACCGAATATAACGAACCTCACATGCGTTATATACGCCGAAGCTACTATATTACTCACAAATAATAATATGAGTGATCTGGATTTTGAGCATGAGATTAATCTTACATTAAGAAAAATTAGAAATTGGTTAGAGTCCATAAACCTAAAAATTAACCTTTAAAAAAATGCAATTATGAAATCATAATTTTAAACTGATACCTGCAAAAATTAGGAATCGAGGTTGAGTTTCTAAAAAAATGATTTTCTTCATATATAGCATGTACACACCAAATCTTTTAGAATGGCTTTAAAGAAAAAGGTTTTCTCACACTTACGGGTATGTACATTAGAATTATGCTTAATTATAAAATGTAACAGTGGCTTATTAAATTTGAAGATTAAATATTCGTACTTAATATAAATACAAAATAAATCTACCGGTTATTTTTAACGTAATATTCTATAAAAGCACACATATAACTGCTATACGTGTATTCACCCATATTCCTGTAGAAATAAAATAAATATATATAATATATAAATGGTAACATCTTTAAAAATACTCTGAAAAGATGACATTTTATGACTCAGGGAATTTCTTGAAACCGAATTAATGTAAGTAGTTGTAGAGTAGCATACAATGTACTATTTTTAGTGTGTTTTTTTATGTTTTGTCTTGTTCCTATAACTGTTTGTTTTTTTTAGTTTAGAGTAGAATCCAAATTTTAATACCTAAAACAGGTAACTGTTGATTCTTTATAATATATTTTATAATACCCTTAAGTATGCATAGTTTTGCAATAAATGAATGTCTATCAAAAGTCTATCTCTAAAAAATAATCCTCTTGATTGACCCATTTTATTGGTATGGTAAAATACAGGTTGTTTTTATATGATTGTTTATGCTAAAAATTAAGATGTCAAAATCTTGCCGGGGTATGCGGTCCCATGTGTTTTTAAATGCTTAAAAAAATATTTTAGTAGTAAAATTTGGCGGAAAAATACACATAGCTCGTCGCTGTAATATGTCTCATGCGTATTTATTGGGGTTTAAGTCGGGTGACTGTGCAGGCCACTTTAGAACTCCGATGTCGTGTTCCCGAAAGGCAGCCAAAACCAGCCGCGCCGTATGAGAAAATGCATTGTCATGCATGAACTGAAATGTTTGTCCTTTTGGACTCTGTGTGGGACGATCACAGATTCTATGATCTCGTCATGCTGCCTCTTATCCAAATGAGGTCAGTTCGTGCCCCCATAGGAATGCCCGCCCTCACCATGGCCTGGAAGTCTCCAAACACGTGTTCTTGTCGAATCCGGGTGGAATGCAAAGCGAGATTCGGCGTTCGATGCCGAGACAGATAGTCTACCCGGAACTAAGCGCCTATATTATTACGCACACATTGACGGTGCATTTCCGGGCCGTCTCGGGCAGTCTGGGACAGAAGTTCAGCCGGACTATTGCTACGTACTAATAAAATAAATAAGCGTTTTTACTACTGCTGCAGTGTATTTGGGTGTTTGAATACAACACAACATTGTAATACACGTTCTTCAAGTTTCCAATTAATATTGAAAGGTAGGTAAAACTAGGTTTTCTCTTGATAGTAGATACCGATAGATAAGTTTTGATAACGCAGCAGAAATGGGCTTTTAATTTTTCCTCAACTTATCGTTCACTGGTTTAACACCAGTATTTTAGGTTAGTAATGTCGTAGGTATATTTTCTGTCAGCGCGCAGCCGCCGTCGCCGGGAGGCGTATGTATCTGGCTAGGTACGGTTGACCTGAAGATGAGCTACAACATACCAGTATAAGCGGGTCTTGCTATACTTTTTATATTTTATACTTCTTGCTACTTAGGGCGTCGTGTTTCAACTTGCACTGGAAATGTATCCCGTATCTTTATGTTTTTGGCGGGATCACTAGGTATAACATCTTAGCACAATGCACGTAAAATGGCGGCAAGCCACTATAGCATGGTTACCGTCACGCGTCGTCATCATCGAGATAAAAGATAAAAGCATGATTGAAGTATGTAAGTAACTAGATATAATTTTAACAGATTTTAACATATATTTAATTAAAATGGGGTGCCACCGTGACCTAACCTCGGCAATTAAGTACCAAAAATTAAGGTCCGTAACTAAAGGTATATAGTTAATCTTTGAATCTGCAGCTGTGCTTCATAGTTAAACATTTTATTTTTCTTTACCTTTCACTAGGACGTTCTTAACATTGTACATCATCTCGCATTTTGCACTGTATTTATTGACGCATGTAATCGCCATTGGATAATGTTTACTTGAGGGTAAATATAATGAATCAGTGCTAATAGATTTATTTCCTTCGTAGAAGAATGTATGGGTATTCCTCAGTATCACATTGTTCACTATTATTTCTGGTAACTCTGTAAAGTAAATAAATATTAATTAGTTCCTATCCTATTGCAAATCATAAGCACTTATTTTTACAGTCTCTCTTGTTAGACTCAATATTATTCTAATCCATTATTTAATATAATTCATTCTATTTTTGTCAGAATTTAACTCAATCATAATTTAAAAATGTTATTGAAATTAGATTTAGACGGTTGACATTCACAATGTAAATGTCGGTAGTGACATCACATGACGTTGACATCTGCCATGCGGATGTCACTCCGACATTGAGAGGGAATAGAAAGATGGCTGACACATTGTATTCGCGTGTTGAACAGTGCGGACGTTTGTAATAGTTCGAATAAATCCGTTTATTACTTTGTAATCCTACGCATTTTTATTGAAGTCCGAGTTGATCCCTCACTCTGTTTTAACTGCGTACCTGCGTAAATAGTAACTACTAATTTTTCTTGAATTAATTATATCAATATTTAGGCCAATTTATCCATAACAAAAAGTGGCCTTAATATTGAGAATATTACTATTGTACACTAGTACCTGCCTACCTACATATTATCTCAGTGCGTGGGTATTGTTTTCGGTATTTAGGTAGGAATGGAGTTCTTGCCACCTCGTTCCATTTCGTTGAGAAACGCAGTTTGCGCCAATAACTTAATGACGGTATATCCGATCTTTTTTTTTTTTTTTTTTTTTAATAAAAGGTAACTAGCAATGTGGGATTGAGTTCCACATTACTAGCAATCCTGTTAACCCCACCAGCTAAGCTCAAAGGCTTGTGTTAGGAGTGGGTTCACGTCGGTAGTATAATGGGTAGGATTTGAACCCGCGACCTCACGATTGCGAGACCGATGCCTTAGCCAAAGTATTTATTAAGCGCTACCTGTGTGATGTTTAAAGTGAAAACTTCTTTAGCGGCGTTGTACACTTTTTTTGTATGGGTATAAAATGTTAAACTCGCGTCAGGATCATGTGACTAGGATCACGTGACCGTAAGATTCTTAGAATACGAAGGTAAATTTCGCCGCAATCTACAATGTTATAATAGCTCAAGAAGAAAACAGAAGACCCTGGTTCGAAATGATTATCTTTTTCTCTTATTTATTTTTTGATTTTTGTTTTTTAGTTTGTTATTTAACATTTCATATTTTTAATTTAATTGTCATGTGGTTGTCATTGTCATTTTTGAAATTGTCTTGTTCGTGTACGATAACGCAATAGATAAATATTTTATTTAACCACATAAATTATGGTACTTTTATACTCATAAAAAAACATTCCAAAATATTCGAAAATGCACAACGTTAATGTTAAATTTTTTACTTCTGCCACCACTCCCCATGTTTTTTTTTTGGTCCCACGGTTCAAAAATTTATGCAACTTTCGAAGCGATTATTTCCAAAAATATAATATATTATTTATTAATTAACAAACTTAGTAAAAAACTTTAAATTGTTTTTAAAATACCAAACGAATGATGTGCGACACGTTGATGTTTGTTGAAAAAAATACTTTTCAGTTTTTGTTACATGTATAGAGTCCGATAGTATAGAGCCCCCCTAAAAATATTTATTTTTATGATTTAGCTATCAAATTAAGTAGCGGCTACTACAAGACACTTTTACACCAAATACCATCCCATATTCATTGTGTAGTCTTTGAGTGAAATGCCTGTGATATACGGACAGACAGACAGATTTATATAGACGGACATGACGAAATTATAAGGGTTCCGTTTCTACCAAAAAAGTAGGCACGTAATATTCCGACCCAATTTATATCGAAAATCTGTTTCATATGATTTCTTATACGAAAGTTACAGAGTTGTGCAAGTTGTTTGGGAATACGATAAACGACATGTATATATTTTTGATGATATATTCGAAAACTTCGAATCCAAGTCGGTGGCAGAGTAGTTAATGCAATACGGACGAAACTATTACTACTGCGACTGCGACTGCGACTACGACTACTATTGCAGGTTCTGTGGAGGGCAAGGTGTTAAGTCCCTCCAACACAAATCCTCCAACCAGGCGAGGTGATCATGTCTGGCTGGCCGCGGCCCAACGGTTAACGTTGGGAACTTGTATATATAGTTAGCAGCTATGAAAACTTCTATATCGCGATTCAGGATTTGACGCAAACTGTCAAGTGTCAGTTTATTTATATTATTATATGTGGGTACCGCCACAGTTCAAGTACCGCCGAATTGTTTTTTCTTTATAGTCCAAGTCTGTCTACACATAGGCGAAGGGTTAATTTTTTTCTAAGGTATCCTGATACAAAAGTATTTCTAGTTGGACACGTATCTTTGTACCTTTAAGATTATGTAACTAGGATTCAAAGAGGAGAACCTAAAGTAATGGTGTTCTAAGGACCCTCCGCCACTGTTACATACAGAGACTTATATGTGTAAACAGTATATGCGAACATTTTACACGATAGCAACTTGCATGCGCAAACAATTCAGTTACAAGTTACAGTAACAGTACCGTATAGGTGTCTGACAAGAATTTGTGCAAATAAGATTGATCATCTACCTATTTTGTGCAAGCAATTTGTGCGGTATACCGTTTTTCCGTCTTAACGCACCTATTTGCTTGTACAAACAAGAATTTGTGCAAATAAGATTGATTATCTACCTATTTTGTGCAAGCAAATTGTGCGGTATACCGTTTTGCCGTCTTAACGCACCTATTTGCTTGTACAAACAAGAATTTGTGCAAATAAGATTGAGCATGTAGCCGGGCCATTAGACATTTATATCAAAGAAAATTCTTGCAAGGTTACTCAATGACATTTCGTTCAACTAAACGCGAAATTACACATGCCAGTAAAAAAAATACAAATATGCCAGATACAGGTATGATTACACATTACGATTAGGTAAAACGTGCAAAGAGCTGTTATACAAGTGTGACAGCTTTAGGAATTTACCCTACCAACGGCGAGAAAGCGAGCAACTATCAACAGTTTCCTCGCAAAAGAAACGTACAATACATGTAGATCCCGAGTAAACATAGGAGATACAACATGTATTAATAATAATTGATCGCTGATTGTTCACACTGCTGACGGGAACTCGCCCTATACTGTATACCTATCGTTTACATGGGATCTACATTTATTGTACGTTTTTTAAGCGACAAAAAGTTCATACTCGCTGGGTGCTCACCAGGCGCTGGGACTAGTGCCACAGGAATGTGTAACTTAAAAATACTTACCGCCCATGGCGACTCCCAGAAAACTCAAAATTATTAACACACGCGACATGATCCAAACAGAAATTAACGACGTGATACTTGATTGACAGCGCTAAATGATGTGCCAGGATTGGAATATAATTAAGTATTTATTTTATTTTCCTTTTAGTAATATTCGATATTATCCGTCGTGGTTTCATATTTTCCTTATTATGGTGTTTCAAATATAAATGTTTGTTTAATAATATTATGGTTAGCCACTAGTATCAGATTAACTTTACAATGGTTAAGTCCGACTCTGACCAAAAGAATCCTCTACAGTGCCACGTCACGATCACGAAGAGCCAAAGACTATTTCTTACCGGCTTCCAAAAAGGTCTTCCTCTGTTTGATATCTGTTTGATTTGGATGGGGTTTTCACTATTTAACTTCATAATTTTTGGGAAAGGTTTTAAAGCGGCGGTAGCTTAATGGCTTAGGCATCGGTCTCGCAATCGTGAGAATGAAAGTGAAAATCCTACCCATTATTTTACCGACTTGAACCCACTCCTAACACAAGCCTTTGAGCTTAGCTGGAGGGGTTAACAAGATTGCTAGTAATGTGGGACTCATTCCTACATTGCTAGTTATCTTTATAAAATACAAAAAATAAAAGGTTTTAGTTTATAATAACGATGTCCTGTATTATATTTTAAGACACCAGAGATATACACTAAAACATAGGAGTAAGTACGTGAAATTTTCATTATTCAGATCTAATTAATGGAAAAAAAACCAAGCACATTTGTGATAGATATTTTTTATGCTGATTTTACAATATTTACTTTCAGTTTTTATATTTGCATTTTGTGCATTATCAGTCAAGGCAATTAAAGTAGATCAGTCAATCAGTCCATGCATTACTCGAAGTTTCTGGAGCGGCTTGTCAAAACTTTCACTTTATCAGCATCTCAGGTCCTAAGCTGAAAAAACTGAATGAAGTAGAAATAGCAAACAGGTCCAACAAAACAATGAAATAGGTGAAAACAGTGTCGTGGCCAGCTGAGAAAGACCTGGGTAGTTGCCGTTGTTTATAGCAAAGAATATGTTAACTAGGTATCTATCTCCAGCAATCATGATCCCGTATATGTAAATAGAAAAGAAAATAATAATTTCTTGACAAAGTCTTTGTATTTCACTTACGCTGCAACTGTAACATTATTATTATTAATAATAATAATATCTTGGGACAACTCACACAACGCTATCTGATCCCAAACTAAGCAGAGCTTGTACTATGGAAACCAGACAACTGATAAACATGCTTATATATTTCTAAATACATACATATTATAGATAAATAACACCCAGACACAGAATAAACCATCATGCTCATCACACAAAGTTTTATCCTGGGTGGGGATCGAACCCACGACCTCTTGCGTAGCAGTCGGATACACTCCCACCGCGCCACAGAGGCAGTTTATTGGAACAAAATTGATCGAAAATCCGTTTCTGGGAATGATGTCTATGCAATTACAATGATATACATCTTACCTTTTGTACAATAGGTAAAAATACCAAGTGGAGAATACAGATATACAGGTAAAAATACAGGTTAACCTAAGACAAACAAAAGTGACGACTGATCCACTCTATCAAATTTAACAGTATAACAAGTAATTTTGAAAAATACTCTTCAGGTAAGGTTTCAAATAAAATAGCCTGTAAGGTATGGTGGTTTTCTCATGTAGGTAATACATGAAAAGGAAGGATACGAACGAATACTATGTACTCAGAACACACAACTATGTATATTTATAGAATGTATGATTTAATAATTTAAGTTGAAAATATAATTATTTACACAGCTACAAACATTGAAATATTTAGAGTTGCATGTTTCTGGTGAAAAGATGTTTGTAACCTGTACATTTATCAAGTATATTTTTTCTATTTATATTTTACGATACCTATTCAACGCAAAATCAATGACTTGGCACGAACTTAACTTACCTATTATTATTATTATTGTCTCTTCAATGAATAGAGAGAGACCTCAGAGAGCCGTTAACGTTCTAACATAAAAACGGTAGACGGTATACGGTAGACGGTACATACGATCATGCTCTCTGTAACGAAGCAATAACAAAAGCCGTGATAGTTATTTAACTACCGACTAGATGTCGCTGCGAAGGCCTAAATTCGCGAGCAACAAGAGATAGAAAAAATCGAAATCTAATAACATAGTCCAGATAGGTGGTTCACTTCTGGCCCCGGTTTGGCTACGGAAGTCTCGGGTTCGATTCCTGAGTATGGATTTCAAATTTTTCTATCTTTCAAAAATGCATTTATTGTATTTGTAAAGTTATTGGCAAGAAATGCCTTTAAAAATTACTTCAATATTCGGCCTGCGACATCATAATTTGTTAAAATGCTCTCTGTAACGAAGCAATAACTACCGACTAGATGTCGCTGCGAAGGCCTAAATTCGCGAGCAACAAGAGATAGAAAAATTCGAAATCTAATAACATACTCCAGATAGGTGGTTCGCTTCTGGCCCCGGTTTGGCTACGGAAGTCTCGGGTTCGATTCCTGAGTCTGGATTTCAAATTTTTCTATCTTTCAAAAATGCATTTATTGTATTTATATGTATTGTTTATAATATTTTTATTTATCCGTGATTTTGACCAGATTCAGTCTCATCTTCTTATAGCTATCCACTTTTTTATGTAAATTTTAATACTGTATTTTTCAAAATTATTACGCATATTGTTAATGTCGAGACTCATATGCCGCTATCCGGAAGATTTTGTGGATAGATGTTTGTTGCTCTTTTACGCAAAAACCACTGAATCGATTTTGATAAAACTTAACAATAATAATATCTTGGGTCAACTCACACAACACTATCTTATCTCAAACTAAGCAGAGATTGTACTATGGAAACCAGATTACTGATAAACATACCTATATATTTCTAAATACCTACATTCGTATTAACGATAAATAACACCCAGACACATCACACAAAGTTTTATCCTGGGTGGGGATCGAACCCCACAACTGACTTAGCATTCAGGGTCACTAACCATCAGACCAACAGGCCAGTCAAACACTAGTTATATAGTTTATACATCATAATACCACATACGCTGTAGAAATTAAACGTAATGCAAACGAAGCAGTGAGGAAAGCCCTTTAAGCTTGTTAGTAATAACAATAACAGGTACCACCTAACTGGCAAACATCAGCCTGTTTACGAGAAATTACAATTTAACTGAAAGAAGATTGCAAACAGAATAATACTGGTCATTGTCCTAATGAGGTAACTAGGAATACATAATCAATGCCGGCAATATGGCCAGTCATCGCTGCAGATCATGACGCAAAATTAAACTTTCTAGCGAGTCATAGGGTTGGGATACAATGAGTGCGGGTTTGGAGATAAGACATGAAAAATTATTATTTTTTGCTTAATAATGTAAATGATAAGAAGGTTAAAATTGGGAGAATAATACAGAGTAAAGCTTTTGGGGTCAGTAGCAGCGCGGCAGCATATCTTGTATATTTAGGTTTGAAGAAGCATTTAAGATATTCGGACTAACAAGTGACAGGCTGGAGGGAAATGAAGATATAAAAATAGACCTCATTGTGGTAAATATTTTATGTTGTAGTATTTGAAAAGAGTAACGCTAGTAAGCGCGTGTTTTCAAACAGCCTCAATGATGTTTAAGTAAAAGAATGAAATTGTAGTATTTCTTAAATGATTGACATAGTTAGCATTTGCATAAGTAAGGCGTCAATTAAAAGAAAGAAAGAAATAATTCGTTATGTGATTGATGATAAGCGTTACGCTAGCAGTATCAATGCCACCCAAAACTTTATTTAACAAAGAATGTCACCACACCGCGCTCCTCATTGGAGACATTAATTCGTAAATCTAGCTAACTCAGTAATTACACCTGCTAACCGAAACACTTACTGACACTGTTGTGGTACCTAACAGAAAAAACTAGGCGAGTAAAACGAAGATCATGCTACATCTACAGTTATACTTAACCGATCTTGATGACGCTTGTAGCAGTAGATATTTGAGTAAGAATGCTATGCTTGGAGTGTTGAGTCAAACAAACAATGTTTCAGATTTAGCAAGCCTTAATTCGTTATGTTCGTCTGTCTGTCTCTCTGTCTATCTGTCCGTCCGTATGTCACAGGCATTTTACTCAAAGACTACTCAATGAATCTTAATGAAATTAGGTGAAAAGGTGTATTATAGTAGCCGCTACTTAGTTTGAAAGCTAAATAATAATAATAAATATTTTTAGGGGGGCCCTCCATACATGTAACAAAAGCTGAAATAAAACTTTTTTCAGTAAATATTAACATGGTGTACATCATTCGACAGGTCTTTCAAAAACGTTTTGAGTTTTTTAATTAACTTTTTTGTTTAAGTGAATATTTTTGGAAATAATAACTCCAAAATTTATTTAAATCGTGCCCCCCCCCCTTAACTTTTGAATCGTATCACTAAAAATATGGAAAAAATCACAAAGATAGCGGTTAATAAATACTTTGAACTAAAATTATTTCGGATAAGATCAGATATACCGTCATTTAGTTATTGCCAAAAAACAGCGTATGTTCATATAGGCGCAACTGCCATGAATATACGCTCTTCTGCTGATGCAATTGTTCAAGGTTGCGGAACCCTACACTGAGCATGGTCCGACATGCCTTTCTTCGTTTTTTTTTAAACTACTTTTATTTTTTTTACTTACATAAAAGTTAAATGATAACGATCATAAATATTATTTTAAGTATGATCACATCAACTATCATTTTTATCGATTTCTTGCTCATTTAAGAAACATGAAAATTCATCTGTTACCATTTACATATCAAAAAATATGCTCTAACATAAAAATACAGATACTGTTGAACTGTAAGCTTACTTCACTGTAAATAAATAAAGAAAAATATTGGCTTACGAACTATTTGCGGTCAGATTAGATTCGGTCAACAACAATGGTCAATTTACTGAACTCGAGAGTTCGATCTCAACCCAAAAAAGGTTGACACACATTTCAATATTTGCTTAGCTCCCAAACAACTAAAATGATAAATAAAATAGGTCGTTGTATATCACAGGTTTTCCTAACTTCGTTGTAATTAATTTGAAACAAATCATTATTGTGAAAGTTCTATTGTTGTTGTTTTCGGAAAAATATTAAATTTTGACGGTCTTTTGATTTATTAGTTATTAAGAAATTAAAAAATAATCGATAATGATCGTAGATGCTCTTTAATGAATTATTATATCTTTTGTACGAAAATTCGCTAATTTTTAGGAATTTACATAAATATAGTTACCGGATAGTAATTATGATTATAGTTTCAATCAGGATAACTGCAAAATGATTCAGTACGTGTAACAATCAAGCAGGAAATTAGTTTTAAATAGGTTGTTTTTTTTTTTCATTCAAACGTTTAAAGGACTATAAGTCATAAGTTGACTATGCCAGCCCCGTGGTAACATAAACAATCTAAACACTTAAATTAATTTATCAATAACTTAAAAATAACTATAGCTATATCCGACGTAGGAGCAGACAGAATACTTTAGAAAATACCTTTAATAGTCATAAATAGGTTGTAAGTAGGTACCTTCCATTTAGAAAAAAAACTATATACGATAGCAGTAAATTGGACTACGCAGAAAGTTTAGGATGAGATGAGATGTATACTGATAAGATGTATATTCATACCTAAATAAGGTGAGAATACTGTTACAAAAATATAAAAACAAATATTAGCTCTCGTCTATAATCTAACGCTAACGGAACGCAAATTTTGTTGATAAATTGCGTCTTTGTTAAGGGACGTCTAAACGGGCCATTTTTATGGCATTTCTGGCGGCACTATTGGCAACTAATTGCTCGGCCAATAATGGCAATATGTCTGCAATTGTAGAGGGCATGGTTCTGCTTACTAAACCGGCTACACAGCCCGGCAACAATAAAATAGAGAGTGACTGTTGTCCGGGCAACATTGCGGAAAATCAATCGCTCTGCGATCGTCTGGCAACCATCAAATCAATATTGGAGAGTACGGCCATGTTGCCGGCGACAGCATTGCCATCACAAATTGCCGTAAAAAATAGCCCGTTTAGACGCCCCTTTACGTGTGTTAACTATACGACTACAAGAAAGTATTGTACGATTCGTACAAGAGTAATGAAAATGAGCCACTCTGCTTTTAACTATATTGGAACTCTTAGGTAGAAAATTACCTAAAAGGCGCTATTACATGGCAAGTCTTGCATACAAGTATGACATCAGTTGTGCGTACAAGTGGCTCGTATTGGAAACATGTTCATACCATCAAGAAAAAAACACTATTGATTTCAATCTTTTGCACAAGTTTGAATACCTCATACAAGTTGTATGCAACTTGCAACTTGTATACAAGTAACTTGCCTAATGGAATAGCGCCTTTATGTATCAAATCGACTATTCAGCTGGTAGGTAATAGGTACAATTAAATAACGCTGATATCGGAATATCTTTGTTTTTAGAGAAACTGCGTTATTACTTATTTTTCTCATAATAAAACTAAGAACTACTCAACAGAACAGGTGGGAATAGTTGAGATAAGTCAGATGTAAAACATAGTCTTATAAATCACAGAACTAATGGGAAAAATGTACCAGTAATTCTGCCAACAGAATTACTTAACATAACAGGTGGGATTTCAACTTCAAACCATTATAAAATACTTATAAAACTTTTAAAATAATTATAAATCGAGTAAGCCAAAACTCGCGGTCATTCCGCTCCAATTTCCAAAGTCAATATTAATTCTTCACGCATTAGTATACAGTGGATCGGACGTTTTTCATAGTAAATTTGAAAAGTCAATAAATCAACCAACGCGTCCACCTGTCGTTCGGTCTTTTATTAAAAAAGTTCCCATTGTTCAAGAACGATTTAATTCAAAAAATTTTAACCGAGAACGGAGATTCCAGAAATTATTTTCTAAAGACACTGTCTGAATTATTCAGATGGGGGTCTTTGTTAAAGAAAAATATTTGAAATACTCACTATGGTGTATTATGAAGTTCTATAAGATGTACCAATTATTAATTAAAAAAATGTGTTAATGATTTTTTTAATTTGCTAGTTTTACTGCCTCTGTGGCGCGGTAGGAGTGCATCCGACTTCTATCTACAAATTGTTGTTCCAAGTCTGGATGTACTTTGTGTCTGTGACTTGTAGGTTTGTAAAGTCCCGCGCTATAAAGGGCTTGTACCTGAATGCGGGAGTCGTCTTTGTAAAAAAAACTTATCATATATACAAAATATTCTATTCTGTGAGTTTCAATAATACAATAAATGCATTTTTTAAATTTATTGTATTTGTAAAGTAATTGGCAAGAAATGCCTATAAAAATTACTTCAAGTTTCAATAAAGCTATAAAAATTGTTATTATAAATGTGAGAGTAATTTAGTAACGTTTTCACGCTTAAACCGCTGGGCCAATTCAGATGTTGTTTGGTATGAAGATTGTTTGAGTTCCGGGAAAGGACATAGAATAGTTTACACATCGACGCGGGCAGAGCTGCACGCGAAAGCTAGTAATGTTATAATTTTGAACCTTTCGTTATATTTATTACTAGCTGTGCCCGCGACTTCGTTCGCGTGGAAGTTGGGTTTATATTAAGGTAGTTTATATTACAATTCAACTTCTGTGTAAAACATATTGTAAACATGCTCCACAATGCTCTGTGGCATCTATGGATATTTGGGCCTAGCTTTAATCAGGGCCCAACATATGGCAGGGCAAGCCAAGCAAATGCCCAGTGCAGCAAAATGGAGGGCGACAAACGGTTAGAAGACAAATTATTAAAATTCCCACGACCACACCTCGACAAAAAAGTGATTTGCATCACATCAAATACTATTAATATTGAAAAATTCCCCCACCACGCGAGTACTGGGGCGGTTTCGAGTTAAATGAAGCTCGAAACCGCCCAATTACTTACACTTACTTACAAAAACTCTCACAGATTCCCTATGATCGCAGGTTATGTCCTGCCCGAGCGATCTTTTCCGAGTCTAAAGTACACCTACTTTGTGTCCGTGTTTGTACCGCGGGAATGCAATGTTTAAACAAACAAACAACATTCAAACGTTTCTAAAAGATATACTCAGATATCTTTTTTTGTGTTTGAATACTATTTCTAAACTTATTTCAATATTTTTTTTCACTCACTTTAGAAGATTAAAATATTATTTTATAATGTCTACATTGGTGAATTTAAAAATAGGTGTGTCAACCTGTCGCAAATTAAGATCATCATATATTCATATCCCTCTACGTAAGAATTTCAGTTTTTTTTTAAATCAATTTTCCTGATTATTTTTAATTTGTATTTAAACGCCATCTATTTTCAAAACTGGATAAGTTTATTTTTATACTTGATGATTTTATATTAAACTATCATGCATATTAAACGTAGGTAAGCAAGGTATTTAACCTTAAATTATTTACGCGATCAAGACCCGTAATACATATATTTTCATAATGTGTACAAATCGCGAAAGTTTATTAACATTTGTAGGTAAGCAATTTTGGGACTCAGAAGAAATCGAATCACAGATGGCGCCACGTGTTTTATTTTGATGTAACGCGGACTTAATCTTTAATTTTTTTTAAGCAATTAACATTTATAAATTCTAGAAAATATCAAGTAATTACTGTTTATTTGTAATGTAATATTGTTTTTCATTTCTACATTTATAACATAATCACTATTCATGCAAAACATTGATAAAGGTGCCTATTGGAAGTGATTATTAATATGAAAATTTGTTAAACAAAGTAAACATGTTAAAGTCGAAAATAAAAGCTTGTACAAATAAGTATACATTTAGAAAAATACTTAAAAAAAAGAATAAAAATAATTTTAACACAACACAAAAAGAGACTCGCAATTAGGGAGTCGATCCTCCGACCTCGCTCGTTTAATACCGCTACTTGTGCCAATAGACCACCTCAGCTGATGCAAACACGGTTAAAATAGCAGATCCTAAGAAAATTGAAAATGTTCTGTTTAGCTCCTAATAGTTTTAGCGTGAAGTTATTGTTGCCATGGGTTACAATTGTAAATAATGTCTTATTGTGGAAAAAATTGTGAAAAACCATAATGGTTCGACAAAACATACGTTGCTGCTCACTCCCCATAGACGATAGCATAATGATTTATAGTGCAAGTAATGACCTATAGTATTTACAATAAAACTGCAAATTTTCATGAAGATCCGTCAAGTAGTTATTGTTTTATAACGATAAATAGCTACAGACATTATCCGTCATTGCTTAGCTCCTATGGGAAATAGCGTGATAAATTATAGCCGATATGTTAATCCAGACTTATTAGAATACACATACAAAATTTCAACCGAATCTGTCCAATAGTTATTGCGTGATGCGTGTTCAAACAAACAGACAGACAGACAGACATTTCTAAAAATGTAGGAATGTGTTTAAATACTCTTTTCGAACATTTCCCAATATTTTTTTTCACTATGTTCGGCCATGTACAGACACGTGAAATTTACAATTTTATTATATGTATAGATATAGATAGATAGCATGATTCAGTATTCACGCGCGATGGCTTATTATTAGCGTATTTCATGTATAACTTTGGTGTTTCTATACCGATTTCTATTAGTATTTTTTATGGAATAGTTAATTATGTTAACTTTTTTAATTAGGGATGACTAAGAGTGTTATAAACGTAAGAGTAGACAAATATAATCAGAAAGCTTCGAACTACTAAGCTATCGGGAGTTACACGTGATATTGTGAGTCAACCATAAAAGATAGACATATGCTGTCGTGGGATATTTTTTATATAATTTTAAGGAGAACATTTCCGTCATACATGATTTCTGTGTAGCTTTAACCATTACGGTTGCACACGCGACGAAAGCTTAAAAAATGGAGTAACTTCTCCCGTTTTCCTTCACTGCTCTGCTCCTATTGATTGTAGCGTGATGAAAAGTATACTATAACCTACTCAGGAGTATGAAAAATAATTGTACCAAGTTTCGTTAATATCCGTCGAGCAGTTTTTGTTTCTATAACGGTTATACAGACAGACAGACAGACAGACAAAAATTTTACTGATTGCATTTTTGGCATCAGTATCGATCCCTTATCACCCCCTGATAGTTATTTTGGAAATATATTTCATGTACAGAATTGACCTCTCTACAGATTTATTATAAGTATAGATTAGTAGAATAAGTCAAGTTATCTTCAACTTAAAGGCGTCCCAGTCGATGATTCTACCACACGATCGCCCATAAGTGATAACTCCTCTGTATGAGGTCGTAAGTCAAAGCTTAAAATTAATTTCAATTCGTTTTATCTTATACGAGACCTATAGACAGCCATAATTGAAAATAAATTTATATTTTGATAGTTATAAGCTTTAAAATATTGCAATTTCCCCAATTTTTTTCTAATATTTTAAGACTTACAATTTTTTAAAACATTGAATTATTTTTTAATTTGACTGCCTACAAGCCTAGCCTAAAATAAAACAAATTTATATTAATTTTAATCTTTGACTTCCGACCTTATACAGAGAAGTAATCACTTATAAACGCGCATAAGTGATTACTTCTCTGTATAAGTTCGGAAGTCAAAGCTAAAAGTTAATATAAATTCGTTAAGAAAGTTAAGTATGGCAGTATCATCGACTAGGACGCCCTTAATACCTATATAAACTAACTGTCAGTTAAGCCTTATTTGTACAATACTTCATCCTTCTTATTCATTTTTTTCAAAGGGTCATGGATATCAAGGGCAAAAATATAATTAAAAAAAACACGAAAATCCAGGAAAACTATATAAATAAACTATTACAAACATTATGTCTGGAAGCAAACTACAAAAACTTTGATTAACAAGATTTACCAAAGATATAACTGGAACAAGTTGTTCCCAACTCAGTTATAACGAAACCAATAAAGCAATAACTCGTATGAATACAAGAAATCATTTGGAGAAGTTCAGCGCTCCCATGAGGAACTGCAGCTTATTTACTGTGGGTTATGGGTTTACGTTCGTATCGTAAACTCGATTTATAATGATGAACCGTGGGGTACGAGTATTTATGTATATACTCTCATATTGGAAACATAAACCCATATGTATTTCTGTAATTTCAGAGTAGAGTAATGATTAATGTCACATTCACATCAAAGTACAACCTTAATTCGCTTTTCAAAACTAATGGCAGATAGAAAACTTTATTTATTTTTTTATACACATTAGATATATTTCGGGGCTTAATCGCGTGAATTATTTAAAGGTACAAACCTTTTATTTACCCGATGTTTCGATCGAATTGCACCGATCGTGGTCACGGGTCGACTACGGGTAAATAAAAGGTTTGTACCTTTATATAATTCACGCGATTAAGCCCCGAAATATATCTAACTTTATTTAAGTACTTAGTACTCTCTCTATTTAGCTGTATAAACATTTGTAATATATAATTGATGTATAAGTAGATTGTATTCTGTCCATCTGTGGAAGCTTGTTATTGGCATTTAGTAATGTGTTTTATGAAACTATTTGTACTATAGCTGTAAGCTCCCCAAATAATATAAATTAAAATAAAATAAAAGTACCGGAAAAATACCTAAAACAAAAATCTAAAAGCTTCCACGGTAAATTTAATAACTAAAAATATATTATAATAAAATTGCAGACTTTATATCATACTAGCTGTGCCCCGCGGTGTTACCCGCGGTTTATTACCCTATGTGTTAATCCAGGGTGTCAGCTAACTCTATACCAAATTTTATTAAAATCACTTCAGCCGTTTAGACGTGAAGAAGTAACAAACATACACACTCACACACTCACAAACTTTCGCTTTTATAATATTAGTGTGATGATATACATTTAATGAATATTTTTCTTTGACTTATTTTCATTTGGCTCCACCGTGGTTACCTTTGCTGCACTAACATTTAAAAAAAACACTTTGTCACAATACACATACACATCCAGTATTCATAATTTCCTTGACCCAATTAGCACCAAACTTTGCAGACTACTATAACTTGTGAGTCCTGTGTTAAATAATTTAGTCACCTAACGACCCTCAGAGGAATAGGGCTTGTCGATACTACAACCGCTCGATGACAAAGCGCTACTGGGAGAACAAAGTTTTGTAAAGGTTCTCGGCCCTCAGTTTTAGGGCAAAAAGTTTCGGTAATACTAGAAAGTACGAGTAAGCCATTAGGTGAAATGTAAGTGGTAAACTTTTGAAGGGTTGGTGTTAATTGAAATAATCATTATGTTTTAGAGGATATCTATTTTAGAGTTGTTAGGGCTGAAGTGTTAGTTTGTTTGTTTAGTCACGTTAGTATCCAAAAATAATCGCGCATTTAGATTTGGTATGAAGTAAATTTGAAGCTTGTTGAAGGTACAGGCTACTTTTTATCACAAACATTTTATCACAAAAGGGGTGTAAGTAAATGATCAGACTTAAATAAAACTTTCGATTTTGATGATATTTAAAATTACGTACAATAACAAAGAACACAAATCATGTTTGATCAAATTTCACGACGTAGAAGTCACAGGTTAATATTATTAGAGAAATTACCACTAACGTTAAGTATATTTTATTTAAAACAAACTTCTTATAGTAGTTTAACATTATTTACTCAGGTAAACAAACATCGAAAATCTCCATACCATAGCTTGTCAACCAATATCTAGTCCAGCTAACCTAACTACTAATATAAGTACTATGAGCTTTACCCCAACTACTACAGTTAATTAAACATTTTGCCGTCAATTAAACGCATATCGGCATCCTGATGCATATTACATATATTAAATTTATAACTAGATTAGACTCTGTACTTCATAGAGCCATAGAGATGCCTATTGTCAGCGTTGCACTGTCTACCAAATGAAATATTTTATTTTATTCATGACGTGTAATGGTTACGTCAAATTTATGACAATAAGCTTAAGTTCTGATGACGTCTACATGCGTTAAGCGCTCACCATGTGTTTTCTTCATTTAACGTTAATTTGTTGTGTTCGCTTGTCAATAACACTGAATCTAATTTAGATTTTTATAAAATAATTAATTAGAAGTAGTTACATGTAGTAGTTACCTAGTTTGTTAGTTTACAAGTGTTATTATAATAATGTTTGCACTTTTATTCCATTAATTGTTCTAAATTATTAACAATCGGTGGTGTTTGCTTTTTGTTGTCGGAACACAGAGGTCAAACTAAAACTCGCTCCTACAAATGCCTGTCGTATGCGGGCACTGGAAGTTTACCTGGAGTTGCAATCATTGTTTACAAATGTACGATCCTTGCTCTCACGACTTGCTTGAAATTTGAAGTAAAAAAGGTAATTGAAGGAGGGATATGCCATACTACAGTTACAACAGTTTTAGAAACTATTGTAACCAATAGTACTTGTTTACCTCTGTGTATTATAGAATAATTAATATAGTGCTGTTGGCAGTTTGTTAAGTCGTTTGGTAGTTTAAACTGAGATGTAGTTTCAAGGTCTTGAAGTCGTTTGATAAATTTCCCCTGGGATTACAACTTAATATGGAATTGTTACATATGCAGCTGTGTTGATGGAGACCAAAAATATATTACACCAGCTATATCTGTTGTCGTACAAGCTGCCACTGAGCTAAAGGGATTGTGTAAGATGTTGGTGATTTTAACATTTTGTACATTTTCATACTGCCTCAAAATAAATAAGACCCATAAACATTTATGTTTGTTTCATACACCTCTAACTTTATGGAGCCTTAAAAATAACACCTGACGTAAAAACGATGATGAGATTTCCAAAATGGGCCACCTATATATTGCGTAATTCAAATTGATTGGTTCGTTTAGAATACTTAAGTTGAAAATTGAACAATGGTGTTTTGTTATAAAATACTTGCTTTTCTTTGCTGCTTCGCCCGCGTTTTGTTTGATTTTGATACCCTATCCTAGTCTCTTACTGAAATTCGTTGCCGGTTTCGGTTACAGCGACTGCTAATTTGGACTTCTACCGGGGTCCTGTTTATGCTCTTTCATGTACATGAAGATAGATACAAGATGGCTAATATAATACATATTTTTAGTAAACGTTCAGCCACAAATCGGGTCGATCGGTTATCGCGATAGCTAGTTGCATATAATATCACTCTCCACCTTCGCACTGTGCCTATACCAAAACAAACGTCTTTCAAAATCAAAATATCAAAAATATATAAAATACTAGCTGTCACGCGCAACTTCGTCTGCGTAAATTTTCCCCTTTTTTTATAATCCTATGTTACTTCTAATACCTCCAAGAATATGTGTACAAAGTTTCATGATGATCGGTTGAGTAGTTTTCGCGTGAAAGCGTAACAAACAAACTTACATTCACATTTATATATTAGTAGGTATACCTTTTAACATGGTGTGGCAGTACCTTACCCCCATATCAAATTTATAAACATTGTAAAATTGGCAATTTCAAAAGTGTGGCCCCGAGTTTTTATTGCCATGTTCTTATCTCCGGCTTTACTTTTTATTTGCGAACTGGCAATACATGTATATGTAGAATCTCGACGTATCGCAAGTGTTGTTTTGCATCGTAAGTAAATAAAAAAAATTGAATAAAAGCTACCATTTCCAGATACCAACTTAATTTTTTTTTTCCTGCTACATTATTTTTGCTGTTTAGTTACCTTATACTTATTTTTGAAGTCTTACTTAGTTTTTCTTTAAAAAAGTGGTATACATTCATATATCAACTTATATGATGTCCCACGGCTGGGCACGGGTGACCCCTGTAGATCCAGGGGGTAATTGCCATAATCGCCACTGGCTAACGGGTTGGCGAACGCAGTAAGGCTTTAAAGTACGCAGAGGACGATGCTGCCCGTTCTCCGGTGTGACATCCTTTAGTCGCCTTGACGACACCCGCAGGAAGAGATAGGGTGGTAATATCCTTAAGCCGGTAATACATGTCCCATATCTGTTTGTTACCCCGCAATTTTCTAAATCGTTATCTACCTACGTAATTATTTCCAAATTCGTGTAGAGATTGCTTCCTACATCCAAAGTCACAACTCCTCTTCGACTAGGTGTCTGCGGGTAGGCTAGTACCGTTTTCGACGTAATAATCGAATATTATTTACAGACTCACTCGTTAAGCTAGGTATCTTCTTTCTACCCCTCGTTTCAAATCTTTTTAGGAGTTACAAAGCCACAAAGTAATACATAGACAATAGTCAAAGGTTTTTTTTTCCACTAAACGAAGTAGTAACTATTTTTTAACGATCAACTGAGGGTTAAAAAATAGTTACTTTTGTGCCAAAACCAAAATTCTAAAGGAAAAATTACCCAACACTTTCGTTTTTATATGAAAATAAAATAAAAACGGCACAAAGTTAATTGTGAAGATATCATAGATCAATCAACGTCTGTCAGGCACACCCTTCGCTTGCAGTTTAGCTTCAAACATTTGAAATTTTGCACTACAATTAATCACATTTAAATGCCAATTTTCTTTTAATCAACCAACAGAAATTATACATATGCTACCAGTAACATAACTCACACAACGCCATTTGATCCCAAGCTTGGCAAAGCCTGTGCAAACAAACAACTGATAAACCTACTAAAATATTTCTAAAACAAACATATTATAGATAAACTGCTCATCACACATTGTCTTTTCCTGGGTGGAGATCAAAACCACGGTCTCTGGCTTAACAGTCAGGTCACTAACCACAAAACCAACAGCCCAGTCACCAATTTGATTTTGCAATTATGAATAAAATACGCTACTTAAAAAAAACTAGTAGCTTTCATTATACATGCTTAATGGGGATGATGACTGTTAAGTCAAACCAGTATCTATTCATAAAATACCATTCCCGTTGAAATACAGGGATCAAAAATAGCCTATGTCACCCGGGGTTAGTATAGTTTCAAAACAATGAAAGAATTTTTCAAATCCGACCAGTAGTTTCGGAGCCTATTCAATACAAACAAACAAACAAATCTTTCCTCTTTATAATATTATGAAATGAAATATCAAAACAACACTCTTTAAAAAATTGTATGGAATACTGAGGCGTAACGTCACAACTTAGGATCGTCAAATTATTACTTTTAGCATTTGTTTTAAAGATTATAAATTATAATTCCATAATTAGACGTGTGTACAATAATTTGTTGAATAACACATTTATTAAAATCTCGTTATATTGTAGGTCCTATTGCCTGAGTGTTGATTTACTTTTTCGATTTGTACTCAATAGCAATTTTCTAGTTTAGAGTAGAGTTAGAGCAATGAAATATGAGGAACGTTACAATTTAAAGAATCCAACTCACTAAATTTTAAGATTTTTTAAGGCTTTTAAGTACAGAACTCAGCGTCCTTGCTTGAGTGGGTGTGCCCAGGGGTGGCCTGACTAAGCCAGCTTAGGATGAAGTGGCACTAAGCTCTGCTTGCTGGGAAGAAGCGTGAGTCTGCAACCGGCTAGTCCAGCAGCGGATGTTGAGCCGGACGCAGGGACCCCGGAAAAAGAACAAAGCGGCTAAGTGTTGTTCACTGCTTGTCGGTAAGGTGTGGAGATAAAATAAATGTGGAATAAATAAATCTAAAGGCATGGCCTGGTATTGGACACGTGAGATGATAAAATAATATTTGCATCTGGATCGCATATCCAGAAATCCTGTACGTATTATGAGAATATATATATTACGGGTCTTAATCGCGTGAATAATTTAAGGTAAAATACCTTGTTTATTGCCCGACGTTTCGACCGTATCGCAACGGCCGTGGCCACGGCCGCTGATAATATATTATTCACGCGATTAAGACCCGCCATATATATATATTTTCATAAAATTTACTGATTATAAAATTAAAATTATTTTATAATTATTTATATCAAATTTAATATTAGCTTTTGCCTGTGGCTTCACCCGCGTGAATGTTGGTTATTGCAATAAAAACTAACCTATATCTCCAAGACCTAAGCTATCTCCATACCAAAATTTCATTTTATTCAATTCAGCGGTTTAAGCGTTAAAACTTGACAGACAGACAGGATTACTTTACTTTTCAACATTTTCGGTTGTTTCATTTTCATTAATCACTGATGAATTTAATGACATTTGGAAAGAACCTAGATGGTATCCTCGGAAATGAGGTAGGATATTTTTGTGGCGGTACCCACATGTATTACGCAAAAATAATTTGACACTTGACAGCTTACGTCAAATCCTGAATAGCGATATTGAAGATTTCACAGTTACTTGTATATCATACAAGTTCCCAACGTTAATCGTTGGGCTACAGCTCGCCAGCCATGGTCATATCGCCTGGTCGGAGAATCCTCCCTTTGTGTTTTAAGGGACACAGCACCTTACCCACAACACGCGAGCAGAACCTCGTGCAAAAATAAATGTGCTCGTAATATAAAAATGCCGCTGTGTGGTACATTTTAGTACATTTTTCAAAGAAAATGCAGACCTTATGTTGGAAATTTACACAGGCAGATAACCCATAAAAATATGAGAGGCACCTACATCCCTACATACATTACAGAAACTGTAACATTTACTAAATAGCTTATAATCCGGGTCCCTAATCCCCGTTACTAGTCGTTATCCTTTAAAATTACTGCAGTAAACGACACTTTCACATATCTTCTAACTTAATAGCGGCATGTCACGTTTATAATTTACATTACTTTTTATGTGTATGAGCAAGGAATTCTTAACACAAAAATTCTTTGAAGTATCATTTATTATGAGAACAGCTCACTAGCTTTTCTTCAAGGGTTGGCGATGAAAAACCCCTCGAGGTTGTAATTTCAATGTTTTTGCTCGTTCATAAATGTTTCGAGTTACTAACGTAAAGAACCCCCCCCCCCCTTAACTCCTGCTTACCCGTTCTCCTTCCAAATAACCTTGTAGGTATACTAATGAAAGCTACAACGTGTTACAGGAAGGTGTGGTTAAATTTTAAGGCAGTTATGTACATAAGTTATGTCAAAGTCGGGGTTCAAGGTTACAATGTTATTATATACATTAAGTGAGATTACAGTACTACTAATAATTATATACAAACTATTAACATCATTTACAACTTACCTAGTAAACTACAAAAAAAGGATTACATAAAAAGGGAGTCGCAACTAGTTGAGGTGTCGAAGAATTCCTCCCCATCGATGTCAACCGGTATAGTGCCCAGAAGGCTGACAGCATTGCCACGTTGTATGGCAATGCTTATTCTCTGAGCAAAGAAAAGGCCAGCCTTCTGGTCACGAGATGCACTGATAAGACGCTAGGAAATATCTTTGAATAAAAGGCAAGCACTTAGACCAATCGAAATATTAAAAATCATAATATTATTAGCGCCTTATTATGTCACAATCAAATTGATCGTTTCAGAAGTAGGTTCACATCGGCAGTCATAAACGGTATTGGAACCCGCGGGCTCTAGAATGACCCGATGCTCTAAACCCGAGGCTACCTATTTTTTTCTGTATTTCCATGATTAGGACGACATGATTACGATGAAATGAAGACAACAGAAGAAGATCCTAATTGGTTGTTACAAAAGTCTACGTGGGAAGGTAAAAAGTAAAATGATCACTAAACACATATCACAGTACTACGTGAAATAGCCGCAAATCGAATCGAAAAGTTTTTGACAAAAAATATAAACCACAGTACCTACGGCAAAATTACGTAAACGTTTCAAAGAACGAACCGAATTCATTACCTTTAATAATAGATCAAAGAGAAAAGGAATCGTTAAAATAGAATCCAATTATTGCTATATCCGATGCAAATTGTTCTCCAGATAGCTTTACACTGGTTTTATTTCTTAGAAAAATGTTTGCACCCGTTTTGCTATAGTCGAGTTTCATGGGAGGTAGATAATTTGCTGCTCACGGTTTGTTGATAAGTGCAATAAAGTTGCTGTTATTTAGAATATAAATAAAGGTGCTCATGTTCTCAATACTTACAGAAAAAGACTCACAATTATCATATCAGTACAAATAGTGAATGAATAGCAAAAGTGTGTTTATCTTTAATGTAATGCAGAAAAAGTACCAGCAACTTCGAATGCTGAAACTAATGAAGACTTTCAATAAATAGGAAAGGTTCCAAAACAATCGAATACCCTTTATGAAAATATATATATACGGTATAATCGAATACACTTTATGAAAGAAATAAATAATATACACTCACTATTACGGGACAGTCGGTACTTCGACACACAACACTAAGGACATCTGCACACTGGCATGTTATGTTTGTTCGGCGATGTATACACTTGCTGATCACGGTATTTCACGATGTTGACAAACGGTGTCTATCTTCTCGGTTGAAATTGACATGTTTTTTAATTTCAACCGCTTCCCTCGCCATCTTGGAGTAATAGTGACGGTAAGTGGAGAGGATCTGTGGTTTGTGAAGTTCAATCCAGTGATTGGTTCCCGCATCCAGCAACTGTTCCGCTATTGCTGACTTGTTTGTTTGTCGGTTTTTTACAGCCGCGATATGTTCCTTAACCCTTTCCGCTATTGTCCGCTTAGTTCGTCCGATGTAGGAACTTCCACAGCTGCAATCCACTTTGTGGACGCCAGATGTCTGTAGAGGAATTACATCCTTAGGAGTACGTAGGTGCTTAGCTACCTTGGAGTGCGGACTATATACCTACAGTCTTAATGGATTATTTCTGCATTAAGACTGTATATAGTCCGCACTTTGCTGCAAAATGTCAGTCTAGTGCAATCCGTCCCCTAATTGTCTTACCAACCGTTTCCATAAATCGTAGCAGAATAAAGTTCAAAAGTAACGCTTGTAATCAACCCGTTTCTTTTCTGTGCAGTGTTTGACTTTTATTTAAATCAAGGACGGATCATTGCCGTCTGTTACAATTGTATCGAAAACCTTATCTGCTGTTCTAATTATGATGTTAGACAAATAGAATCTTTACACACCTAGTGTTTTTTTATTTTTTATTAAAGATTTATATATTAGCTATTATTAGCAATCTCGTTAACCCCTCCAACTCAATGGCTTGTATTAGGCGTTCATGTCGGTAGTATAATGGATAGGATTCGAACCCACTACCTCACCGCTGCTTTAAGTCGTATAAAACAAAGTCGCTTCACACAGTTCCTATGTAAGTACGCTAAGATTGTCAAAACCACGTAATGCATTTGATGCGTATTCAATGTATGAAGCATTTTATTTTGTCTCAGGTGGTATTTGAAAATTTTCTGTAAAAAACGTCGAAATTATCTTTAAAAAAAGTTCGTGCGTAGCTGGAACGATTTAAAATTATGAATAAAGGAACGAGTGATAAATGAAAACAATTTAGTAACAATAAGTCAAAAAATGAGGATTATTGATATGACGTCAGAAATCAAATCAAATCAACAATTTTTATTGCAATAAACGGGGTACAAAGTGATATAATTATAATAATAAATTAGTGGTGGAACACATGGTTAAGTGGGCTAGCTTTAGGGTACTTAACCATGACAGATAGCATGCAATTTTTATAGTGATAATAAGAAGAATTTAGACATAATAATCAACGCAATATAAGTGAGACGGTCAGAAAGTTTTGAGAAACTAAAAAAACTAAATTTTATGGATAAAATATTTTAATTAAATCTTTTTTAAGAACTCTCAATCAGTCTATACAAAGGTCTATCTATACATGCGTCTAAAAAAAAATCATACACCTCTTTTACGGCCTTTTCGAACGCTACTGGCGCGTTTTCGGGCGATGAAAACTGTATCCCTTTCAGCTGATATTTATTTTAGGGATTAAAAAGAAGTCACACGGTGCCAGATCAGGACTGTAAGGAGGTAGACTCAAGACTCTGACCGGTGTGGTGTCCAAAAAGTCCCTCGTTTTGAGCGCTGAGTGCGCAGGTAACGCACCTGCATGGTGCTATAGTGAAGCAGTACCCGGCGGAGCCCGGTGTTCGGTCGCTTGTTGCTCATTGCAGACAGAATTTTTGAACTTTAAACTGACTCTTTGTTTCCAGATCGTATTGATAAATCCAGCATTCATCACCTGTCACAATATCGCAAACGTGCCGAGACGAGCCTGCTTTACATTTTGAAGTGAAAACTTCTTTAGCAGCGTTGTGCACTTTTTTCTGGCATGGGTAAAAATGTTAAACTAGTTTTAGGATTACGTGACCCTGACCGAAAAGTCGTAGAATACGAAGTATACAATGTACATCGATAGCTCAGGTTTTTTTTCCCTTTTTATTTTAATTTTTGATTTTGGTTATTTGATTTCTTATTTATTATTTTATATTATTTTATAATTATGTCAGTAACATTGAAAAATATTTTTGCAATTTTCATTAGCATGTGTTTTTTTCTGAGAGATAAACTTTTTAATTGTCATGTCGTTGACATTGTAATTTTTTAAAATTGTCATGTTTGTGTACGATAGCGCAATATATGAATATTGTACTTAAAGTCATAAGAAAAAAAAATCTAAAAAAAATATTACCTAACCATTCTAAAATATTGAAAAATGCACAACGTTAATGTTCAAGTTTTCACTTCTGCCGGCACTCCCGGAGTGCAACCCGTTTTTTTTTTCATCAAATCACGGCTCCATTCCACACGGACCTGCTTCTGAGAGGCGGTGATGTTATGCGGCGCCCAGCGCGAAACTATCCTCCTCACGGGAAGGTGCTCGTATAGAATCTTGTGAACACTTCACGAACCATTCTGCAGTGTATGCCGAATCTCTTTGTATGTAATTCGCCTGTTTTCTTGAATTATTTTTTACTGCAAGCACACTTTTTTACGTAACAGTCGGCGTAAGGCGACCTTTTTGAAGGTCCTTCATCCATAAAGCAATTTGAAGCCGATCAAATGACTCAACAGGCTTTAGGCCACATTTAGAATCATAGAAAATCACCGCACGAAAACGTTCTCGATGCAGATCAATAAATTATAATTTGGCTCTTGAAAAAATGTGGAGGGAAATTCGAAATTCTAACAATGGTATTTTTACCTTTAAATAAACATTTTTTTTTTCAAAATAATTACAAGTGGCCAATGCCTTATACATATAAACTTTTTTTCGCAAATTATTCTGAGTGGCCTAGTATCAGCATTAATAATTTCTTTTTGTCTAGAAAAACTCTTTAATCAAATATAATGTTTTATCCATTGACCAGCAACTAAGTGTGTTTATAAATTTTGTTGGTAATTCTTTAATTTTGTTATATATTGTAACACATTGAATAATATTTTGTTTTTTGTATCCTGCTACTATTAGGAATTATATTTAACCATTTTGTTTGGATTTATTATCTTAGCAATAGGTTAAATATTTCAGGAAGTGGCTCAACAAATTACTATCACAATTAACCGTATATACATATACAATGCTTTTGTGAGATAAACTCTTCATTTATGTCTATGATATTGCCCCAAATGAGTAATCCCTATTGAACTACAGACTCAACATAGGCAAAATATGCTGTGCATGCTGTGTCTCTAGTTGCAAATTTTGCCAATTTGTACAGTGCATACGAAAAGCCACTTTATTTTACTCGCTTTTTCTATGTGTTCCTTAAGTTTATGATCATTCCTAAAAATGTCACCGTTTATGCATTTAGTAGAAAATTTTTATTTGGTTGAACTTATTGAATTTAATGAAATTAATCTTTAGTAAATTTATTTGTAATTTGTTATTATTTGACCATCAATTAAGTGATATAAGAGTATTGTTAATGTCCAACTTATGTTTTATAGTGTTATATTTAAAAAAAAAAAAAAAAAAAAAAAATGATTTATTCACATATAAAGCAAAATACTACACTTGTGAAAAGTCGATTCTACATTTACTGGTAATGCCTGTTCGCAAACAATAGGTAAAGCCCGAGAAAAGAACAGGCAATAAAAACTCGTGGCCACTCTTTTCAAATTGCCAATGTTTCTCTGTTTATAAACTGTATATGCAGGTAAGGTGCTGCCACCATTATATTATACACCATATTAGAGGACTGATGCAAAAAAGTTTTCAGTTGTACCTAACTATAATAGACACGTCGCGCCATCCACTAAAAGGATAGTTTTATGATGTGTAACGTAAGGTGGTAATGTAGACGAGAAAAGTAGTGGACCCAATACCGCTACCTTGAGGGACACCAGATTTATTAAATTCATACATCGATCTATGTACTTGGATAGATTTCATTTTCGGAGTTTGTTGAGCTAGAAAATCACATATCAGTGATAAACGATGAATAAATCTATAAAGCATTGTCATTGCAGTACGATTGTAGCTTCATTGTTACCTAGAAAAATAAGCATGTAAAGTAGTAGCTATAAAAGTATTATATGATGAAGTTCTCTAACGTACTCCTATCTTGAATATATCAAACGCACGTTCGACAGAAACACTATAAATTCGATAGAAATTTTCTCAAATTTATCTTCACTATTACAAACGGGTTTCTCCTAATATTTCTCTCATATTCCCTGCATATAATACTGTTACAATCTCCTGCTAACTTCTTTTAAAATATGGAAACTTCAGTTTCCGCTATTAAAGTACTTAGGTAATTTATTGGGCGAATTGTAATTTTACTTTGATATAAATTATCTAGAAATGGTTGTTTGAATCATTTTCACTTTATGTTCCGAATAATTCGATGCGAGCAAATGTTTGTAATAAGTTTTCTGATGTATAATGTTGGGATTAAAATGTTCCAAAGGGAAAGTAGTTAAAATGTAATTTAAAATATTTATCAATTTCTTAAAGATGTAAACGAAAAAATAAGCTGCATTTCTTAACAAAATCTTTTTTTCTTAAAAAATACATATTTATTTAATCATGAGACCCATTCTATTATAAACAATTATTAAAAAGGTTTTTTTATGTTTAAAATAACACCGTATACAATTAAAACACTAGTAAGATAAACATCTTAAGCTGCAATTTAATTAATGAATGAAATAGTTTAGCAGCAGCTATAAACTTGGTATTGTCTTTGCTCTCTGACTTACATTTAGCGCAAGTTTACAGCTCGGTAAGTTCAATTTATGTTATAACATAGATCTGACTCGCTAGGTTAAGTTTGTCTTAAGACGGTACTCGGTTGCATTGTAAATTCCCATTTTTATTTTGTGCTTGATTTTTCTTGGATGACTTTCTAACAGTAACCATGCCTTTTTCAGAGCTTTCCTACTTGTCCCTTGATTAAGACGTTTTTCTTAAAGGCACATAATGACACTTTGACACCGTCGTTGACAGCTTGACTTGACTTTTTTCCAAATCACCCAATTGAAATATAGCCAGTAACCTCTGTTTTCTTTCTGCATTGCCACACATACCTTTATACTTTCAAATAACATTTAATGTTACAGATGATGATTATTAACTTTATTATTAACTTCCAGATAAATTACTGGCATGTGCAGGCATAAAGGTGTAAAGATTTTGCTATCAATGTTTATTAAAAGTAAGGTGGCAATTGTAATTGCATACCATAAAACGAGCTACATGCTTATTTAATACCTTAGTCATATAAAAAACCAAAGAAAAAGGATTGCCATAATTCTGAGTCAAGCGCTGGTTACCACGCTTTTAGAAGAGTTATTATTCTCAGACAGAAACACACTATTGCCACCCTCATAAAGCTACCAGGACCTTCAAAAGTCTTTACATCTTTGTAAACTTGTCTTAGAAGAATAAAACCGTTTTGCCGGTTATATGGCGCTTAAACCGGCGTTAGCTTTGCACCCGTCCTCATATATTATGTTAACTGCTGTGGGCGCAGGCTCAATTTATGTGAGGTCGTGTAACGTCTGAGTTAATAGAAGGATTGAGAAGATTTGGACACTGGGTGAAGCCTGCAAGTTCTATTTTTAAGCTTAGATACCTATTATATTAAATAAATCTTAAAATTATTAAATCTGCGGACCAGTGAGGAATTGCATTAAAGTACATTGCGGAATACATGTGACAAACTGGGCTGTGTCAGTCTGTCCCATGGAAGCTCATCAGAGACTGGCCAACTGCACGTGCACTTTTTATATATATTATACTCATTCTCATAATTCGATGGACCGGAAATTTAACACGACCGAAGATACATTAGACGCAGGACCGACGTTTTGACCGCTCTTTCAGGGATGGAGTCAAAATGACACTTTTAGAAAACTATGCGGTTCATAGCATAGTTTTCTAAAAGTGTCATTTTGACTCCATCGTCTCTCGTCAGTGGTAACAAGGTTTAATTTAGTTGATTTGTCAATCTGCTCTGTCACCACTGAGTCATGATAACATCCAACAAATTAGAATGAATATCTTGATGGACACATATGCTAGATACAAACAGAATAAATCTTGTTAGGTACTGTTACATGTTTAGTCTAAGTGTAGTACCGCCAACAACGCGATTAGTAAATAGCGGCAGGTTCACATTGTGTTAAAGAATGTGGCTGAATATCGATAAAATATGCACTTAGTTTATTTTAATTTAGTTGAATAGGTACTTGTTAACCCGATAACTTTGTGCTACCTAATCTTGGATTTAATTCGTCATTTTCTTAGATCTTTTGTATGATAGCGGTCGCTTCGTATTTTTTACGTGTTTTTGTAATTGTTTGGTGCGCGAGAAAGCGAGACTAATAAACAGCGAATTGATTTTTAGACATTTAATTGTACTCTATTATATATACTTATAGCTATCCAAATTGCATTTCAAAAAAGGACCAGTTTGGTTTGACTATTTTGCTTAGCAATCATCGTCTAAATTGAACAAATATATCTCATGGTGGCAGAGTGGCCATATCGGCTATTGGCTAACTATTCGAATTAATATTGTGGTAGTCATTAACTATTAATATATGTACAAATAAAATAGTACCTTCACATTATAACGAGTGAAAATACATAAAAAACGTGCAAATTTAGTAAGACCGGTAGCTAAAGTGTAAGTACTATAAATTAAATACTTGATTTTAGCAAATTGAATTGAATCACCATCAACCCAAACAGAAGAAGACACATAGCTAATTGCAACAACATTTAAAAAAGTTCAACATCTAAAACCCGAAAATATATTTGTCTTGTATCTTATCTACAAGAATTTGTGGACAACCTCCTCATCCTTCTTGCCTGATCCCTTTATTTGGAGTCGGCCCTCCTCGTTCGTAGGCGCCATTTCAGTCTGTCCTGGAGTGCATGTGTATTCAGCAATGCCTGTTATGTGTCTCTGCTAACGATTATTTACCATGTGGCCGGCGGTCATCCTTTTCCCTTTTTTTTTAATCTGGTATAGTCAGTGGTTTCTTTACAGGGTGTTCCTTATCTCGCCTCGTTACATGTCCAAACCATATGAATCGTGTTTCACCCATATTTTCCGCATCAGGAGCTACTTTAAAACAATAGGTAAAGCCTGACAAAAGAACAGGCAGTAAAAACTCGCGGCCATTCTTCTCAAATTGCCAATATTTACAATGTTTCTTTGTTTATAAACTGTATATGCAGGTAAGGTGCTGCCACCATTATGTTATACACCATATAAGAGGATTGATGCAAGAACAAGAGATACAAAATATTAAAAGAAAGTACATGATTGAATATATCAAACGGGTACAACATAGTAGGAGATATACTAATTTTTATTTGACCCGTCTGAACTCTCTGTAACATGAACACAATGGTGCTAAACTTTGAATCACTTAAGCGATTCGCCATTAAGTTAGTAGTTCAGAGTTATTCGTGACGTCATAATTATTGCCAGCATTCAGCCAATTATGTGCCACAATACAGATTTAGGTATGTACTGGAATGTGGTGTAGCTTTATGCGATTTTGAACGTTAATGCTTAGTAATCAAAAGCGATATTGGCGTGGTGTAATATGTTAATGTGAATATAATTTTGTTGCAGGTGTGTTAAAGTATTAGAATGCTAGCTTTTGGTGTAAACACAAACTAATTAATTAAAGCGGTAGTCTAATGGTTAAGGCATTGGGTTGCAATTGTGAGGTTTGAAAGGAGGTGCTTTAAATCCTACCCATTATATTACCAACGTGAACCCAATCATAACACAAGCCATTGAGCTTAACTGGAGAGGTTAACAGGATTGCTAGTAATGTGGGACTCAATCCCACACTGCTAGTTATCTTGTTAAGGCTTTCAAAAAGGTTTAGCATGATTATGACTGTATCACGAAAAAAGTTAGTTAGCAACCATCCTTTTTTCAATTTTCAATACTTGACACTAGCTGTGATAAAAGTTAGTTGTTACATCGGATACATCCTACAACCACTAAAAGTATTATATAAAAAAATATATATAAAAATTAAAAAAACCCGCCTGCACAAAAAAGATGGAAACAAGATCCCCTACATAATTATATAATTTCATGCAGTCGCAGGCCCTTTAGTAAGTTCATCGAGATTCATTAATGCCTCCGACTGCATATAATGATATACTTATTTATGAAGGGATATCTTGTTTCCATTTTATTTGTGCAGACGGGTTTCTTTTAAATGTTGGTCTTGCTTGTTGTGTACTAAAAATAAATTCGAAAATTGTCATATCGACTTTTCGCGGGTTATACACGATATCAGGTATAATAACGAACATTTTATTAGCAATATAATACGCGTCTGCGTAAAAAATAATGTTACTTGGTATAATATGCATGACGAAATCAGAATATTTCATTTTGGCGTTTCAAAGCATCCCAAAATCTCATTTAGAATAAAGGGAGTGAGAACATTCGATTTGCAGACGTTCGTGATATATATTGTGTTTGTGAAAATAGGTTATTCACCATCATGTACAACGTGGATAATCTGTACAATAACTACAACAAAGCTTTTATTTTTAAATATTGGTAGACATTTTAAAAACACATCTTTTTCACGGAAACTGTAAATTTTCTAGGATATAATGTACAGGTCAAGTACAGGTCCTGTGTGTTCCCGTCTATGAGACTCTATGTGACAAACATCCAGATGCCTTCAGTCGTTCTGGCATGATTGAGTAATAAATATTCATCCAAATTTTTATCCGACTGCACAAGAAGGAGGGTAATGGTTTTCGGGTGTATGTACATATGTATGTTTCTTAACATTGGATTGATGGATTTTAGCTTGAGAGGTATCGTTAGATTCGTCTCAGATGTGAGAGTGACACTGGGAACATCAAAATGAGAAAATATTAAAATGGCGATTTTTTGGCGCTATAATATTTCATTTATTAATTTTAAGCAGTCGGGTTTTTAAATTTTGTATTATTTCGTTTATTAGATTTATTTTAGTAGTATAGATTATAGACTAAGAGACACACTACGTGATGCAGATAAAATGTTTGAAACCAACATATCGAATCCCACCTTTCCATTTTAACATTAATATCTAAAAACTTCTGTCATCGGCGGTATATTAACGCATCTTCTGAATACTCGGGATTGACCCAAAACTTGGAGGTAAGACAACTATGTAGGAGGCAACCGCAGGCCGACATTGTTTGACATAATAGAAGGTCGATACTAAATGTATTAAATATTTTGATAACACCCCCTAGATAAGTAGCATAGGCTCTAATCGAATAGAATGGCCTCGTAGTGCGTGCAAAATCACGAAAACGAAAATTATTAAAATGATAATCGCAGTATGGTGCAAGAAACGGCTTCATAGTGACGTCATTCTATTTGATTAGAGTTTATGCCACTTCTCTAGGGGCCCAGATCATGTTTTTTTTGAGGAAATGTTTATTCTATTTTCTTTTTATTCATTCATTTATTCAATTGTGGTTAGTTACAGATGGTATTAGTTACATGTTATAGTGCACCATGACCTACCAGATATGGATAACAAAATTAGGTGATTTTCATTTGTCTAATAATGTAAGAATTGAATACACTACATTTTTTTCTAATACGTGTGTAAAATCCGTCCATTCCAGAAATATAGGTATTATTTAAATACCTATATTTCTGGAATGGACGGATTTTGATGAAACTTTAGAATGTTGTATACCTATACATCGGAATAGCACATAGGATATCAAATTTAGAAATAATACAGACAAAGCCGCGGGCAAGGTTAGTAATGGATAAATACTTAGACTTCTATGACACAAGTTTATAGCATTTACAACTCAAAGATCAGTAGAAGCTAAAACTCTGCAAATTATAAATTTACCATTATCAAATCCATAGAATCTGCATCCATTTTTCGTTTATACATTTATACTCTCATATAGACGTTAGAGTGAGACGCATATCATAAACTAGTTTAACCGAAATTACAACGAAATAATCCTGACTACAGTTTCAGTACAAATGAAAGCCGGAAATAAGCCCAAGGGAGGTACCTAACACCACATAAAAGTAATTCTCACATCATTAACAGATCTTTGTTACTCGTAAATGTTACGGATGTAAGTAAAGAAACTGAAACGGTTGTGTATTATGCAGAATCGATTGTCTCCAATGGTCTAAGAGCTAGTGGCATTGGTTTAGAAGCTGATTTTCTTTTAATATTATAGAATATTTTAAGTTTATGATGACGTATGTTTAGTACCTACTCTGCATCTAGAAACGTTATGAAGATTTTGATAAAATTTTATAGCATTAATCTTTTTATGAACGCAGTACTTTACAACCGGGAGGTCAATTCACGTATTTAAAGCAGTGCAATTGCAGTTCAGTCGTAGTTATGTTTTGATATATATTGCCATTTTTGTAACTTTGGGATTGATCCCAAATACGCCTGCGTCAAGTATGCATCTCGAGAGTGCAATAACGACATTCTAGTATGGTGCGCAAGCGTTTTTAAGATCAATCCCAAAGTTACAAGAATACGAAAGTGGCCGTTTTAATAGAAACTTAACTGCAACAGAACTGCAACTGCACTGCTATAAATACGTTAACCCGCTGATCTGAACAACAATTTGTGCATTGTCACTCCGAGGTAGTCAAATATCTAAAGGACAAAGGACTTTTTAAAAATAAACTACAAAGAATTCATTAACTAGTTCGTCTATCAAGTCTTTGTTGATTCTGTGAATTGGGTGGAGTTTTATCATGTTAAGTGTTAAAAACTTTATAAAATTTAGGCAACACATAAAGTACCGATTTAGATACAAACTTAATGCAAAAAAACTGAATGCGAAATTATCATGTTATTTCTTTCTCATTATTTTTACATAAATACTTATGTTACAAATGCTGTGGTGATTCAACCAGTTCATCAAGGAAAAAAGTACGTACTTTCCATTTAAAATTAAGGCGATTGGGTGCCAATCTAATTTCGGGGGACTGCGCATTTCAAAGGGAAACAGACTGAGAGAGACATAAAAAAATTACAATAAATACACTCTGCTACTGAGGTTATTACTCATAATTATATATGATCTCGATGGCTGCTGCAGAAATAAATAAAAATACGTGAAAACAATTTTCACAAACTCGAAGCTTGCTTTTCCATACTAATTTATACTTCCAATTACTAAAGTACTAAAGTTGAAGAGTTTGTAGAAACCAGCGAGAGAAAAAAATTGAGTAATTCAAAACGGTTATTGTTTACTTAAACTTTTCACCGGCATAATCTAGCATTACTCATAAACGCAAAATTAAACTGACGTAACTCTTCTATCAATGATCTCCTGGCCTACACTTGGCATTTTGCATGTGATTCGACTGTACCGCGGTCGTAAACACTTGTAATTAAGTAAACTACAGCGCTGCAGCGCTTAATGTGTGCTATTACATACGAGCATTGCGAGATAACGTACCGTATTCACAAGGAAAGTAGATTTATTTGACAATATTCTTTATGTTACTTCTGTTCATGATATCATTCTGAATGAGGGTACCTATTTGTAAGGCAAATTAAGGTGCATAATATTTAGGTACTGTAACAACTAGTACCAATGACAACAACTCTGCTGGTAATGTTGTCAACTGCTTTGCTGAAATGTGAACGTAGTACCGGGTCCAAGTTTCACGAAGAGTAATCAAACTAGTAATTCCCTTTAAGCTGTGTGTATTAAAATTTACATTATTTTAATAATATTTTATAATTATTACAACAAACGGCTTATCGTTTATTGTTATTGTTTTCTTCCTACTTTTTTACAAATTTCAAATGGACTGAAAGAAAGTCAATGGAAGCGTTTGTACGCAGATCTTGGTCTAACTCGGTCAAATCTTAACCGCCGAAACAGCGCATGTTGAGATCGTCCGTACGTGTGCGTCTTTGGTTGTGTGTATTTCTTGTTGGCAGGCGTGACGCTTACAATTAGGTCCGTGACCTGCTCATATCTTTATTCCGTTCCATAAAAAAATAATCATTTGGTCGGTAATCCTGACAGATTAAAGCTTTTTGCGAACCTACGAATTGCCAGTAGTAATATCAAACTCCTTACATTGATGGTCTTTCTTAACTATATTGTCCAATCTGAATCATTCAATTATAAATATCATATAATAGCATGAAAGCAGACATCTACATTTTGATTTAATAATAGCCTCCTAACCAATATTAATCACGTCGGAGTCTAAGCAACTACGCAGGAGATTATAAGTACTTATAGTTCACAAGTGTGATTTTTTTTACACACATCTAGCAATGTGGAATTGTGGGTCACACATCACTAGCAATCCTGTTAACCCCTCCAGCTAAGCTCAATGGCTGATGTTAAGAGTGCGTTCACGTCCAGAGAGTAGGGGTGGGAAGGTCCACGTTATATCCAAGACGAGGAGCCAAAAGCTCCTGAAAAAGGAACGCAAAGGAGAGGAAGAGTACGCAGGAAGAAGGAGTGAAGAGAGAATGCCATTTCAATGCGATTCTCAATGCACGAGCGCATTGTCGGCGATGTGGCCGATTTTAGCCAATTTAGCGGGTCGAGGACGTCAGTGACATCGGCGTCATTAGAAATTTGACTTTCCACTTCGACCGGTTAGTGATCTGGACCAAGTGGTGGGTAGAGAAGATTTCCGTTCAGAGACTATATGCGCTCTATATAATAAGCGTGGTGGTCGTTAAGGCCCCTAGGATGCGGCAGGAACGCGTCTTCGACGTCAACACCGGCCGATAACACCTTGGCTGGCTCGGCGTCACCTTTTAATAGCTTTTGAACGGCGGGTTTACGCCCGCACCCGCACTGAGTTAGAACTGGTCACCGAGAACCAGATAAATGGATTCCTGAAGGAACTCCGATCTACGAGATTTACGGAGATAGTGCCTCGAAAACGGGATCGGAGTTTGTTAAGGCAGCGGCCACTTCCTTGTCAGTTATTGTAAATGTTGCCACAAAGAGCAATATTCTTAAATGCACCTTCGCAAACGGCCTGCGAACATCCCCACAGGTTTTGGGAAAGTTGCGGATGCACTGTTTGAGCGTGCCACCGCCACCAAGGCGGAATCTGAAAAGCTTCGGGCTGTCCTAACTAATAGTGAAAAACGCGTCGACTCTTTTACGAAGGCGCAGATGAGGCAGCTCTTACTTCTTTTCGGGGGCCTCATCGACGCCCGCCTTTAAGGCGCATCTGTCCCCGGAACCGAACTGTCAGCCGCCGCTTGCGGTGCCCAAGCCAAACCCCCCCACAAGCCACTGATGGCATCTCTGGCGCCCCCAGCTCGTACAGGGGGACCCGTTGGCCGGTTGACCGAAGTGCGCGCCCCGACAGGTCGGCCGACGGCGCGGCGGCGGGGTGGCGAATCCAATCCCTCACCGTAGCGGGCGCCTCAAGCGCCCTAACGGTCAGTCCCCCGGCGCCAGCCTCTGCTCCCGGCTTTGCCCCCTCTGGTAAGAAATATCAAACGCAAGAAATCGAGGCGCCGGAAGAAGAGGCCACTCCAGCCACTCCCATGCAAGAGGTTGCTTCGGCGAAAGAGAAAGTTAGGCAAAATCCGAAACTGTTTCCGCCGGTCCTCTCACAGTGTCGTCGGAGGCGGAGAGTAGAGGCTGTGCTCGCTTCTCGCCAATGTCGTCGGTGATAGGGATTTCGGATGTGCTGCGCGGTAGGGGCAGGTTCAGAATGTGGTCGCATCCTCCTGCGGGGACTTCATCTCGTATGGCAGAGCTAGTCTGCCCGTCGCCGACGAACCGCGCGATGTCGAGGCGCTGTCGCGCGTGACTTTGTTTGGTGTGGTTGTGGGCGTTATGAACAGGGAAGTTTCACAAGTTCTCTCACTGCTCTTCAAGTTGGCGGTGTTCTGTGTGTACCCAGGACGCCGCAGGAGCAGGAATGCCCGATGGGGCTTTGATGGCTTTGTCGGAAGGCGACGGCCTATCCGTGTAGGCGGCGAAATCCAAAAAAAAGGAGTAGGTGAATCCACTCCTTTTTTTTCCTCCTCTGTAATCCTAGCCGTTGTTAGTATTTGAATTTGCGACCTCACAATTGCGAGCCTAATACTTAAGGCATGATATTGTTTATAATGTGTATAAGGAGCTTAATATGAAGCTACTTTTAAGCTCTCGCTTGAAGCGCTTTTTAGCTTTGTATTTTTGTGTATGATGTCGGTGTAATGTAGCGTACTTACTTTTGTAAAAAGCAAATGTAGGTTAATACTCTTTTAGACTGTTTTTCAGTTTGAATGGAGGTACCATTTAGGTTGGGTCTTAATTATAAGGTAAGAGTACATTGTCATGTATTTGGACGTTGGAATTAATGGTTATTTACGTTTTAAAAGTAGAAGGGTTATGAATGCCAAGTACACTTTACACAGTTTTTGACTAATCGCACCCGTCTATGTATGGATACAAGACAACTAATAAATCATACTTTTATATTTCTAAATACCTAGGCACAAGATCGTGATTATCATGCAAATATTTATCCGGCATGGCAGTATGGAAATTAAACCCACGAACTCTGGCGCCAAACCAGAGTTTGTGGGTTCAATTTCAGGATCCAGATTCAATCAGGATAAATAACTGCGACCTCTATAGTACTAGTAGGGCTGGACAGACTACTCTGTAAAAAGTGACAGCAATTTCAAATGCCGAATCGAATGACCGTCCTGTGACCTTTTTGACACTTATAATAAAATAATAATAATATCTTGTTATCACACAACGCTATCTGGTCCCAAACTAAGCAGAGCTTGTACTATGGCAACCAGACAACTGATAAACATACAAATATTTCTAAATACATACTTTATATAGATAAATTACACCTAGACACAGAATAAACCATCGTGCTCATCACACAAAGTTTTATCCTGGGTGGAATCGAACCCACGACCTCTTGCGTCGCAGTCGGGTACACCCCCACCGCGACACAGAGGCAGTCAGACTTATGACAAATTGCCGTTGTTGTTATCCTTGTTACAGAAGTATAGACTTTAATTTGATTTTGTTTAATTGCCGTCCAAATGTTAAAATTAAATAGAAGTCTTGTTGCTGCCGGCGGTAGCTTGTCCAGCACCACTAGCGGTGCTGGAGAAGCTATTGAGCTCAATGGTCACTAACCACTACATCTACAGAGTTTAGTTTTATTCAGGCCTACTAAAACTTGTATGTTATAGAAAGACAATGTTTCCATACTGCCTCTGTGGCGCGGTGGGAGTGTATCCGACTGCTACGCAAGAGGTCGTGGGTTCGATCCCCGCCCAGGATAAAACTTTGTGTGATGAGCACGATGGTTTATTCTGTGTCTGGGTGTTATTTATCTATAATATGTATGTATTTAGAAATATATAAGTATGTTTATCAGTTGTCTGGTTTCCATAGTACAAGCTCTGCTTAGTTTGGGATCAGATAACGTTGTGTGAGCAGTCCCAAGATATTATTATTATTATTATTATTATACTTAATATAATTTTAAAAACATCAACCTGCTTTTAAACCAACTTCAAAAAGGAGGAGGTTCTATGTTCGTCTGTATGTATGTTTTTTTAATGTATGTTCACCGATTACGCGAATACGGCTGGATCCATTTGAATACTTTTTTTTTTTTAAAGGGATTAGGATCTGATGATGGGATCCTGGGGAAATCGAGGAAATTCTTTAAATAATAAAATCTATATAGTAGTCGTATAGTAACTTAGTGCAGGTCATAGTTATTTGTGTATTTACTCTTAAAAATCACAAATTGCTAAAGTGGAACTGATGTACACCATAGATGACCAGCGGAACTATCCAATATTTCACGGTTTTCGATTCGTTTTGATTCGATTTAATATGGTATTGTAGCACTTTATGCTCGTCATATTACTATAACAACACGTAATGAAGCTCAGGATGAAGAATCACGTGAACTCCTCAACAATTAACAGCCCTGCGTCAGGAAAATCAATATTTTGTAAAAGTAAATGAGAAGTTGACATTATGCTTTTGTAACTTAGACAAATTACAAACCAACCCACTATAAAAGGGATTTTTTCTTACAAAAATATACAAAACCTTCTTCAAATAAAAAACAAGGTAACTAAAAAGCAAAAAATAATATAGGTAAATAAATTGAAGTTGGTACCAAAAACATATAAACTGCCTTTCGAGACACCAACTTCAAAATGATTTTTTTTGTTGTACCTATTTTATTTCTTTAGTCGGTTTAATTAAACTAGTTGTGTAAAAAGAGGGAGAAGTTAATTAAGAACATTATTTGTAGGTACACTAAAAGGCAGAAATAGATGTAATAATAAACAGGTAAATGTATAAAAACTGGTGTAGAAAAACGGAGTAAATACACAGACCACACTTCAAACTATAACAAAAACTTACAGCGTTTCTGATTTTGTGTATTTAAGGTTAACTCTTTTAGCTAACAATCTCATATATATCATTTCCTTTTCAGCAAGCCTTATTAATAAAATGAAAGGCATTATAAACTACATTAACTTTTGATTGTTACTATTCCTATATATTTGTTAAGAAGTAGTTAAGGCATCAGACTCGCAATATTGAGGTCACGGGTTCGAATCCTGCCCATAACACTACTGACGGGAACCTAACACAAGCCTTTGAGCTTAGTTAGAGAAGTTAACAAGACTACTAGTAATGTGGAACCTAATCCCAAATTGCTAGCTATCTTTTAAAAACTAAACTATCGGCCGACTGCCTAATCAGTACGGCACTCTATCACGTGCCACACTGCTGATAGTTTAGTCGGCCTACGGTTCAACCCGATCAAGCTATCGGACTATTCAAAAGTTTGTAGTCTCTTTGACAGAAGCGTGAATTGGGTAGTTGACTACAATAAAAGTAAACTATACTAATCAGGAAAAATTAGCTCTGAAAATAACTGTTCTTTTACAATTTAACAAGTTTTTTAATTCAAAAGCATGAAAACGAATACTAAAAGTTACGATTTGACTATAGAAACTTATGACGTCATAGGTTGTTATTCCATACACATTTCAATAGAGGTGGTCGTTTTGACATTTATATAAAGAGACTGATTTGACTTGACAGACAACATCCATAATACAATCGCTTCACAAAATGCAGTTCAATTACAGTGGGATTTAAGGGGGCGCATCACCATCTTTCGCCCCAAGCCAACCTCACCTGCACGCGGTACATCCTGCTGTACAACGAACGAGGCTCTGGCGACCGGCTGGTGGCGGTATAACCATTCCAATTTAAGGCGTAGCTAAAGTAATAGGTCAGTGACGGGCAGCAGTGTCACTGATGCGAGAGCTACGCCCTGCGATCGCCAACCCGCCTGCCCAGCGTGGCGATTATGGGCATTACCCCAAATGCACGAAGCACTAAGGCCACGGCCCCCAGTTCCCGGCAGTCACGCTATTTCTGGACATGGTGGCGTCCACGGTAACGGCGTGGCGGGGGGTGCTAAGAATCTCCGGGCTAGGAAGGCCACCACAACCGACTGACCCTGGCGACGTATAACGGACGCACGCTACGGCTAAACTCGCATCTGGCACAACTTGAGGTGGAACTTGGGAAGATTAGGTGGCATATCCTCGGGTTAAGTGAAGTCCGAAGAGAGGCAGAGGACACCATAACCCTCGAGTCAGGTCACCTTATGTACTTCCGCGAGGGAGACCAAAAATCCCAAGGTGGTGTTGGGTTTCTGGTAAATAAGTCCCTTTCTGACAACGTTGTGGAAATGTCTAGCGTGTCGAACAGGGTAGCGTACCTCATTATCAAGCTCACCGAGAGGTATAGCCTCAAGGTAGTGCAAGTGTACGCACCGACCTCAGCACATCCAGACGACGAAGTGGAGGATATGTTCGATGACATATCGAGGGCCCTCCACTCCACCACTAAGACCCACTACAACGTTGTTATGGGGGACTTCAACGCTAAAGTGGGAGTACAAAATTGCAGCGAATTAGTAGTAGGATCCCATGGATTTGGAAGCAGAAATAATAGGGGGCAAATGCTAGTCAACTTCCTCGAACGGGAGGGGCTTTTCTTGATTAACTCCTTTTTCAAGAAACAGCCCCAAAGGAAGTGGACGTGGCAAAGCCCCGACATTATGACGAAAAACGAGATCGACTTCATCATGACGGACAAAAAGCATATATTCAGAGACGTCACCGTGATCAACAGGTTTAATACCGGTAGTGATCACCGACTTGTCCGAGGCTCTCTGAATATCGACTTCACGGCGGAACGTGACCGTCTGATGAGGTCCAGGCTCCGACCTACTTTGCTCCAAACCATGATAGGATCCGAAGCGTTCCAGTCAAACCTGGATAACCGATTTGCTGCCATGGAAACCACAACAGACGTAAACCAGAAGCTCGTAAATGTGGTTCGGATACTCAGGGAAGAAGGTACGAGATTTTGTGAAATGCAGCGTAAGGGCAAGAAGTCAAAGCTTTCGGAAAGGACTTTAGGGCTAATGAAGGAACGACGTGAAAACCCACCCGCCACTTCGTTGGAAAAGCGCGCTCTAAACCAAGAGATCAACAAGCTTATACGACACGACCTTCGGTGCTCCAACACTCTTTTGATTAAAAGAGCGATGGAGCAGAACCGGGGGTCAAAAGTATTCGTACAATCTCTTGGAAGAAGCCACCTGAGGAAGTTGACCACAACAAGTGGAGAAGTCGTTTCTTCGAAGCCGGCAGTCCTCTCCGAAGTGGAAAGCTTCTATGGCCGGTTATACGCTTCGCATGCATCTCGACCTGATCCTGAAAATGAGGGTCCTAGAGCCACTCTAACACGCCACTACATCGAAGACCTGCCAGAAGTCAACATTGACGAAATCGTGCTGGCTCTTAAACAGCTGAAAAATGGAAAAGCCCCTGGAGAGGATGGCGTTACAACAGAGCTGTTAAAAGCTGGAGGTAAACCCGTACTGAGGGAGCTCCAAAAGCTCTTTAATGCTGTCCTGTTTGAAGGGAGAACTCCGGAGGCGTGGAGTAGAAGTGTAGTCGTCTTGTTCTTCAAAAAAGTAGATAAGACCCGGCTGAAGAACTATCGACCTATTTCTCTTCTAAGCCACGTCTATAAGCTGTTTTCAAGAGTCATCACGAACCGCCTTGCGCGAAGACTTGACGATTTCCAACCACCGGAACAGGCTGGATTTCGGAGCGGATATGGCACCATAGACCACATCCACACAGTGCGGCAGATTATACAAAAGACCCAGGAGTATAATCAGCCCTTGTGTCTAGCATTCGTGGACTATGAGAAGGCCTTTGACTCGATTGAAATCTGGTCCGTTCTGGAGTCTCTGCAGCGATGCCAAGTAGATTGGCGATATATCCAAGTGATGAGATGTCTCTACGAAGCCGCCACCATGTCCGTCCAAGTACAGAATCAGCAAACAAAGCCTATACCATTGCATGAGGAGTGAGGCAAGGGGACGTTATTTCCCCGAAACTGTTCACAAATGCAATGGAGGATATGTTCAAGACGCTGCACTGGAAAGGGCGGGGCATCAACGTCAATGGTGAATACATTTCTCACTTGCGATTTGCAGATGACATTGTCATCATGGCGGAAACGCTGCAGGACCTGCAACGAATGCTGAATGACCTGGCTGACTCCTCTGTACGCATCGGCCTACGGATGAACTTGGATAAAACCAAGGTCATGTTCAATGAACATGTACTACCGGAACCGATAGCGGTGCACGGCGCCGTTCTCGAAGTTGTTCAAAAATATGTGTACCTCGGGCAGTCATTGCAGTTAGGTAGAAACAACTTCGAGGACGAGGTGAACAGGAGAATTCGGTTGGGTTGGGCAGCGTTTGGTAAGCTACGTCAAGTCTTCTTATCGTCGATCCCACAATGTCTAAAGACTAAAGTCTTTAATCAGTGCGTCCTACCCGTCATGACATACGGAGCCGAAACGTGGACACTGACGGTACGGCTGGTCCACAAGTTCAAAGTCGCTCAGCGGGCTATGGAAAGGGCTATGCTCGGAGTTTCTTTTAGGGACAAAATCAGAAATGAGGTGATCCGACAGAGAACCAAAGTTATCGACATAGCCCACCGGATTAGCAAGTTGAAGTGGCAGGGGGCTGGCCATATTAGCCGAAGAACCGACAACCGTTGGGGTAAACGAGTTCTTGAGTGGAGACCGCGGCTTGGCAAATGTAGTGTAGGACGCCCTCAGGCCAGGTGGAGTGATGATATACGCAAAACGGCTGGCAGGAGCTGGATGCGAGAAGCCGAAGATAGAACAAAGTGGCGTGCAATTGGAGAGGCCTATGTCCAGCAGTGGACTGCGATAGGCTGATGATGACAAAATGCAGTTTAAAAAAAACAATTAGATATTTATAATACTTTTATGTAATTGGATAATGTTTTTAATATTCAGGGTAAAAAAAAAGTACGTCGTTGCATAGTTAGTCGTTTTTAATTTGTTTTTATATTAATGCCCGGACAATATGAATAATGCTTACATGAATCGGGCTTCATAATAAATTCTTAATTAAGCTTTCTTAGCCAATGTCTGGTCATTATGAATATTGCTTATCATAGTGGCCATTGACATTAGGTATTTTTCAGACTGTCTGGTCATAACAAATATTGTCATTATCGCCTTGTCAATTTTTTTTAGCTCAACGTTTCGACTGTATTGCAACGGTCGTGGTCACGGGTAGTCTACCAGTCGGGCAATAAACAAGGTATTTTACCTTAATTTATTCACACGATTTAAACCCGTAATATATATATTTTCATAGTGTGTACAAATTGCGAAAGTTTGTATCATCAGCCTATCGCAGTCCACTGCTGGGCATAGGCCTCTCCAATTGCACGCCACTTTGTTCTATCCTCGGCTTCTCGCATCCAGCTCCTGCCAGCCGTGTTGCGTAAATCATCACTCCACCTGGACTGAGGGCGTCCTCCACTACGTTTGCCGAGCCGCTGTCTCCACTCAAGAACTCGTTTACCCCAACGGTTGTCGGTTCTTCAGCTAATATGGCCAGCCCACTGCCACTTCAGCTTACTAATCCGGTGGGTAAGTTGTATACGCGAAAGTTTATCAACATTTATCTCAACGTATTTAGTAACACCAGGGCTATGTGCTTGTTTGCAGAAAACTTTTATTTGTCTCCTTACTATCATAACAGGCATGTTACTCAATTTGATATTGTTATAAAATGATGATAATGATAATAATAAATAGGTATTCCTGCATGGTATTCTACTTTATATTCAATATTAACACTTAAGGGCTTTAAAAAAGTGTTGTTTGGCAGTACCGACTTCCACATTCGGTACAATCTATAAGATCGAACATTTTACTGAGGAAACTTTAAATGAGAAACCATTTTATGATGCTCTTGGAGGCACAGTTTTTTTCTAGTTTGATCGAGTTTTGCAATGTTCGGGAGCAGATACTTTTAGGACAATTTTATTTTTGGATTTTAAGAAAGCTACGTAGAAAGAAAATGTTTTGATTTAAGTTTAATATATTACTAGGAGTTGTAGAAAGTTGTAGCAGAATATAACAAGTTTTTAGTGTAGAATACCAACGACTATTTGTAGAACTGCTCTATCAGGATATAAAAAAGCAATTATTTGATTATGTAATGTCTCAAATGTAATATAGTTTACTGTAAATCATTAAGCTTAGTATTGATCAAGGGGCTCAAATAATACGAATCAATGAAGGACAAGTAACAATAAAATATTGTTAAAGATGATTCAGTTTTATAATCATTTGCCCTTTAATATTTAGTACAACTAAATTGTAGTCTATACTACACAGTAATATATATATATATATATGTGTGTGTATAATAAACAAGACGATTGAAATGTACTATCATATCTTCTGCAGGGCAGTTTATAAGTATTATACATAATACATATATAACAAGACAATCATACTGAAATATCCGTTTTTATGAATCATTATTATTGGATATTTTGAAATCATATAAAAATACATGACAGATTTATGGGCACTTAGCTTATTTTTTCAATTTCTAATCGAAATTTGAACCTATCGAATGCGGTTAAAATATAAGGTATAAAGGAGATTACAAAAATATATTCAAGTTATCGTATTTAAATATAATTCAGAATTATAAAATAAAACACTTCACATCACTTCGTTGTTCAGCACGTTATACTAAAATTTTAAATGTAAACAATCTTACGGTATGGCAATAAATACTACCAACCTACCACTATTAATGCTAATATTGATGTAAAATAGTATACAATTAATTCATAACTACAATAAAAAAAAGCTTTTTCTATTTAAAAACAGGACAAAAGCATGTCGGACCATGCTAAGTGTAGGGTTCCGCTGCCTTGAATAATTGCATCAGCAGAAGAGCGTATATTCATGGCACTTACGTTCTTTTGTTGAGAAACGCAGTTTTTCGGTCATAACTCAATGGCGGTATATGCGATCATGTCCTAAATAATTTTAGTATGAAGTATTTATTAAGTAAACTACCTTTGCCAATTTTTCTCGTATTTTTATAGTCACACGGTTCAAAGGATAAGGGGGAGGGGACACACAAGTTATGCAACTTTCGGAGCGATTATTTCCAAAAATATTCACTTAAACATAAAAGTTTCTTAGAAACCTTAAAATGTTTATATAACGACCTGTCAAATTATGTATACCACAAGTTGATGATTGCTGAAAAAAAAATCAGCTTCTGTTACATGTATGAAGTGCCCCCCCCCCCCCAATACTTATTTTTATTATTTACCTATCAAACTATGCAAGACTCCTTTTTATTACATTTCATTAATATTCATTGAGTAGTATTTGAGTAAAATGCCCGTGACATACGGACAGACTGACAGGCAGACAGACGGAAATGACGAAACTATAAGTATTCCATTTTTGCCATTTTGGCTACGGAACCCTACAAAATTAAAACTTTAATATTAACTGCTCTATCTTTAACAGCAGTCAAAACGGACTTCGTAAGATCTCGAATACGATATAAAATTAGCTCAATTCACTTTGTTTTTTTTGCCTATGGTTGACAGACGAGCCAGCGGTCCACCTGATGGTAAGCGGTAACCGCCGCTCATGGACAAAATTTGCTGACAACACACATTTTGGAGCTGAGCAATACCTCTTTGGATAAGTTGACCCTTACAATGAAAGCCATAAAATATAATTTCAACAGTGACTTCGATAAAAAAGAAGATTTCAACTTTCATTATCATCATCAGCCTGTATCGGTCCACTGCTGGATATAGGTAGGTATCTCCTAATTTACGCTGCAACACCCGTTTCTCCGCTTTTCGCATCCAGACCATCCCAGCAACATTGTTTAGGTTGTCGGGTCATCTAGCTGGAGGCATCCTACCTTACGTTCTTCAAGTCGCGGTCTTCACTCTAGGACTCGTTTGCTTCTGCTGTCATCAATCCTTGGCTATGGCGAGCCCATTGCCACTTCGTTGAACTTTACAAAAAATATATTTAATTATTAATAATATCTTGCCATGCCGTGTGGTGCCGGCTTAAGAATAGTACCACCCCATCTCTACCCGTGGGTGTCGTCAAGGCGACTAAGGGATTTCACACCAGAGGACGGGCAGCAGCGTCCTCTGCGTACTTAAAGCCTTACTGCGATCGCCAACCCGCTCGCCAAGCGTGGCGATTATGGCAATTACCCCCAGGATCTACATACTAGTAGGTTCTACTGGGGAGACCCGTGCCCAGCAGTGGGCCATCTTATGGGTTGATATGTATGTATGTATGTATGTATGTATATGTAATATCTTGGGACAACTAACAAAACGCTATCTGATCCCAAACTAAGCAGGACTTGTACTATGGAAACCAGACAACTGATAAACATAGTTATATATTTCTAAATACATTCATATTATTTATAAATAACATCCAGACACAGAATAAACCGTAGTCTCATCACACAAAGTTTTATCCTGGGTAGGGATCACACCCACGACCTCTTGCACAACAGTTGGATACACTCCCACCGTGCCACAGATCTGTCAGTGCCTTGTTTATAGTTACCTTTCTTGTTTAATTTTTAATCAGATATTGACATAATCTGAACTTAAGTTTTTATTATCATCGTGATGTATCTCTGCGTAAGGAGATGTTTCAGTATATATTTTTTTCATGTCTTCTTTGGGGGAAATATCCAGAACTGCATAATTAATTTCGGGTACTGTTTGATTGGTTTTTATTTGAAATTCGTAGGGTTCAGTGTATAAGTCTTCACTTTGACTGACTTCGGAAGCTGATGGAGTTCGATCGATAGATTTTTCTATGTTTGAGGTATCTGCTTGAAGTTCGTAGCTCTCGACGATGGAATCTTTTGCCTAGAATTTATGGGTGTAATAATTAGTGTGTTTGCATATCATTAGCCTCAAAATAAAAAAAGAATTACGTCCACATAAATGTTGATTTCATCAAATTATTGATGTCCGTTTTATGCTTCCTTAATTATTTTGAATATAATCTATTTCTGAAACGTGATACATGTACCTACCTAACCATAATTTAGCGAATTAAAAAAAATAAGAATGAGAATAGTTTCGGTATCAAAAGGCTTAATTAGCACATTGCAAAAATATATTCTTGTATAACTTTTTTAAGGAAAAAATATAACCGCCTTCAAGAAAAAAATATCAAGCACATCACCAAATGCGTATTTCGCTGACTCACTCCTATGTTTTAGTCTATATCTCTGGCGTTTTATAAGCTAGGATAATACCGTTTAATACACTTAAACCTTCCCAGAAAAATAAAAAAATCGAATAGTGAAAGTCCTACCTAAGTCTGTAAACTAGCTTTTTTTTAGGGTCTAACAGAGAAGCCCCTTTTTTGAAAGCGGTTAATAATCATCAAGTTAATGAAAACAAACCAAAAAGGTTCGTTCAAATATTTTTGATGATTGCGCAGATATAGATTTTAAATCACGTCATTATTGTTTAGGCTATAAATAAAATGCATGGTGTCTTTAAAAACTAAAATCTGACTGCGGCATATTGCGACAGTTAGTTAAGCGTACCTGGATATATAATAATCTATACTAATATTATAAAGCGGAACAGTTTGTTTGTTTAAACGCGCTGATCTCCGGAACTACTGGTCTGATTTGAAAAATTATTTTTTGTTGGATAGCCCATTTATCGAGGAAGGCTAGATAACATCGCGCTACGACTAATAGGAGCGGAGCAGCGACGAGAAATGTTGCAAAAACGGGGAAAATTTACGCATACGAAGTTGCGCGGGACAGCTAGTAAATAATACCGCGCCACTCCGTTTGCATCAATTTTCCCCGTTTTTGCAACATTTTTCATTGCTGCTCCGCTCTTATTGGTCGTAGCGTTATGTTATATAGCTTATAACCTTCCTCGATAAATGGGCTACCCAACAGAATAATATTTTTTTTTAATTCGGACCAGTAGTTCTTGAGACTACCGCTGCAAACAAACAAACAAACTCTTCAGCTTTATAATATTAATATATATATTTCATAAGATATCTATAAAAAATATCTCACCTGCACTGAAAGCTTTCGCTTCTTTTTCCAGTATAATAATATAATGATGGAAATGCTAACCAAGATACATAACACGCCACCCACTATCAAAATAATAGGCCATGTCGTTGTCGATGTATCTGAAACATTAATGATTGTTGTCTATTTCTAACTACACATTATAATAAAATTGTAAATGGGCAATATCTGTACTCTCTGATGGTTTCAGACCCAAAATATATTAGTTATATTTTTTGAATGGTTTTACTTTTTTTAAATTTTTATCCGTCTCTCAGTCAATATGTTAATTTGTGCATCATGTAAAAAAAAACAACGTTTTCTTGACAGAAAGTAATTTAACAAAAAATAAATAAACATTTTGAAGTTTTATATTGATGACGATGATGATATATCTTTTTCTGACAGATCTTTTTCTTGTTTATTATTGGGTTAACATTTTGAACGCCTAAATCACAGACAGACACACACAAACACCCAGCAGCTTTCGTCAGTTTTGACGCCGGCGATGCGACGCTGACATATAAAAACTTAGTAAATTGTCTAAATTTTAAGGGACCGCTTGCTGAGCACTTGTCATAGTGACGGCAATGATGTGATAAAAAAAACAATAATGCGTAATGTTGCCAATTTTGTAATAATAAAAAACAGGTCAACTAAAGTTTTTGTAGTTTTTGTTTTTAATCGTTAAAATATATCAATTATTATATTAAATAAACAAAAAAGTTGCTTTGACAATATTAAGTTCACACACCCAATGACGTTTTAAGTAAAAAGGTGTAGTTAGGTTACTTAAACAACATTTAAATACGGCACGAAATATTGCAATGTCACTATGCTTTCCTACTTTTACGACTTTTTATATTATAAAAAGTACAAACCTACAAAAACTTTAGTTGACCTGTTTTTATTATTACAAAATTGGCAACATTACGATTTAGTGTTTTTTTTAAATGATTAGTGTTTATTTTGATAGTTAGAAACATTAATTAATTATCATGAGTGAAAAAGACAATAATGTAGTCCGCAGACGCCGGCGATGCGACGCTGATATATAAAAACTTGGTTAATTGTCTAAATTTCAAGGGATGGCATTTTTACTTTTATCTTCCTTGGTTGTTACATATAAATCCAAAAATATAGGATAGTTTGTATCGCGATAACCGACATTTACGCGAGCGAAGCCGCTGTCGAAAGCTAGTAAAACATAAAACTATTTAATAACCTTCAACAAACTTTGTAGTTCTCGTGTAAAAAATATGATCGACGAAGCCAAAAAATCATTTTTGAAATCGGTATTTTTTTGCAAAATAACGTTATGTTTATGAATCTTCCTTACCAGTAGATATTACTGTCTTTGCTGTGGTGACCATTGGTTTGGCTGTAGAAGTTGGTATTATTTCGCGAAATAACACTTTGATTTGTCTTTTGTACCATATCCATTTTGAGCTATAATATTCATTACATTCAAGCGTTGTATTTTCATCAAATGAATTCAACTGTTTGATTATTGTAATGGCTTGATGATAATCGCCTGAAATTAAATATTTATCTAATAATATACTATGTTATTATAATAAAGCTAATGAGTTTGTTCGCTTGTTTGAACGTTATTGGCAAGATAATGAAATTTAAAAAATCTCGTAACAAAATAATAAAATAATATAAAATTAATCTTGGGACAAGTCACACAAAGCTATCTGATCCCAAACTAAGCAGAACTACTTATATATTTCTAAATACATTCATAATATAGATAAATAACACCCAGATACAGAATAAACCATCGTGCTCATCGCACAAAGTCTTATCCTGGGTGGGGATCAAACCCACGACCTCTTGCGTAGCAGTCGGATACACTCCCACCGCGCCACAGAGGCTCGCAATCATCGCATTTTGATATACGAAACAAGTATTCCCGTGTTGTAATCGTTTCAATATGTTTTTATTATACTTCATTTGACCTGAGCTGAATCTAAATCAAGTCCAAGTTAAATCAGATCTGACCTCTTGTTCTTTAAAGATTGACCTAACATAATTATGTCACGACTGCAAGAGTTATGACCGCGGTTCACTAAAAATAAGGTAGTATGACCCTAGCCAGATGGACCGACGACCTAAATAAGGTCGCTGGGATGAATTGGATGCAGAAGGCAGAGGACCAGAGACCTATGTCCAACAGTAGATCGATACAGCCTGATTGAATAATTGATGTATGTCACCTACATTAATTTTGTCAATTTTCAAGTAATACTATACTTAAGAAACTCACTTACACTCATGGGTCCATATTCACTATTTTTTTTTCCGTTTTCGCGGCAAGCCTGCGCGAACTAGCGCATACGCGGTGCGCTCAAAAATGTCCGCGCGCATGCGCAATGCATTTCTAAGCGCAGCTCTTTATGTACCATTATGACAAGATTTTGACAGTTATAAGCGCGGGCTTGACATGAAAACGAAAAAAAAGATAGTGAATAAGGACGATGAACTTAACAATACAAAAAACATAACATTACCTGTTGTATCGCCCGAGTTCATACGATATAAATAATGATTGTCTTTAGTGATAGAACAATTTAGAGTCAAGTTATCCCCATCTTCAAACCCATAATATATGAACTGATCCTGATTAATTGTATATAAGTTGAGTAATATTTTGTTTGCAGTTAAATTTAGATATGGCATCGGCGTGTCATCTGTGAATAATATTAAGTATCTATTATTATTAACCTTTTCTACGTGTAACAGAAAGGTATACTGAATTTTTTGTAGCGGACAGTGTGGCATTATAAATGTATTGCAATCTCTGGGGGTGCAAAATCCGTTTATATTGTTGTGGTTTGTTACCATAGCATGGCACTAAGTGATTGTACCCAATTATTTTATTTAGTATTTAACTACCATAGATTATTGTAATACAAATGAATATGACCACACCTCACTTCTGTAGCACGCTGTACATCAGCATTTAATTGCATAAATACCTATTGAAAGTGTGTAACGCGTACGTTATAAAAAACTGTGTACAAATAATGAAAAAAATATTACCCACTTCAAAACTAAATACCTACAAGGCAACTAAAAAGCAAAAAAGAATAGGTACACCTAGAAAAACAAATTAAACATTTTGAAATTAGTGCCATGAAATAGTAGTCTTTATGTTTTGTTCGGCACTAACCTCAAAATGTTTAATTTGTTTTTGTTATTCTAGGTGTATTATTTTTGGTTTAGTGTTTTGGTTTGTAATTCACTAAAGTTACAATAGGCTTATGTCAACTGCTCAAATCAGGGCCGTTAATTGTTGAGAACTTCACTATCAGCTCTATTACATTGTGTAATAGTAGGTAGTATGACAAGAATAAAGTGCTACTCAGTACCATTTTAAAGTAACTAAATAACAAACTGTGATATATTGAATAGCTCATCATTTGTGGTCTTCATCATCAGTTCCATTTCACCAATTGCTGCTTTTTAAGAGTAAATGCACGAATCACTATGAAATATACCTAAATCACTGTAGGTTTGCCTTTAATATTTTAAGAGTTCCCTCCATTTCTCCAGGATCCCATCATCAGATCGTGATCTGATGACAATGGGACCACTTGGAAGTATACCCTTTCAAACACAAAAATAATTCTTCAAATCGGTCCAGCCTTCTTTGCGTAATCGGTGAATAAACATTAAAAAAAATACAGTCGAATTGAGAACTTCCTCCTTTTTGAAGTCGGTTGAAAACACGATAGATGAACTTTAAATCATCACACTTACCATCATACCAATAAGGATACTCTTTAAGGTTGAGAGTTATACCCTTGAATGTCCTTAAAGAAACAGTATTTTCTTTACAAGTCGTAATCTTCTCTACAATATAATTAGTATTGGCTAAAATTATAAAAAAACAACGGTTAATGTGAATAGTTATCGTATACACAGATTATGGTATCCCAATATTTATTTTCAATCCGTACTAATATTATAAATGTGAAAGAATCTCTGTCTGTATGTCTGTCTTCAAACAGCTAAACTGATTAAGGTTTTATTTATAAATTTGGTATGGAGATAGTTTGAGTCCCGTGGAAGGACATATGATAATTTTTATCGCGATAACCGACATCCACGCGGGCGGAGCCGCGGGCGAGACCTAATAGTTTATAAGTATCTGACAACCAACGGACTTAACATTGTAATACGTGTAGCAGACACAAACACACACACACACCCACACACACAATGTAATAATTTAACTTGTTTGTCTTTGCCACCATTGTTGCAATTGACTCGCTACACGTATGGTGTGAATGTATGCCATACAAAAATTATGAATAACCTATCATGTAAACAGCGCGTCTCTAGCAATCGCAGGCTTTGGTCGTCAAACAAACTCAGCCCAGTTTCAACTCACTACCGATTAAGTATTTTCTGCCAATTTCATAAAATTTCTATTCTATTTCTAATTTTATTTGAGCCTAGTAGATACTAAGCAAAGAAAACGGGGAGCTATATATAAAAAAAATACTTGCTTCCGTCAACTTACCTATAGTAGCGTCCCCATATTGGTTTGTACTGTTGTCAAATTCAATTTGCAAAGACGATGAATCAAAACAATAATACGTGTAACTATTCTTTTCGTCTTTCATGTTTCGTACAAAAACTCCGTTCATTTTTATGACATCTATAATGAATGAAAGGAAACGTGATGATCAATGAAAAGGCTTGTTTCCTAGTTAAACAAAAAAAAAAAAGAATAATTTGTCAACACTGTAGATACGAAAATTGATCATATGCGATTAGCAGTTGTGCGCGCACACGACGTCATTCTATTCGATTTTCGTAAACTCTAATCGAATAGAATGCCAATCGTCTAGGGGCTCTTGGTACTTTGTTAAATCAAGATATAAACGAGATTTTCGATTTTAAGTTTTTATTTTTTCTCGAAAATTCCACAAAAAATTGGGTCTATAAAACATAAATAAACCTGACATTTAAACTTCCAAAAGTAAAGTCCCACATAAATTTTGTGGAAAGGAGAGATTCGATGAGATCTCCATATAAAATATGCGTTTTGACATTTCTTAAAAATTTGTTGTTTTGACTTGTTGGAAACTAATCCATTATCAGTTTAAACTTTGAGCTGAAGCAGGTTGAACCCATCGTTATCGCCCATCGAAATAATATGTTATCGCCAGAGAAACATATTCTGTCGGTTTATAAAGGGCTTGTGAAAGCAAAAAATATATAACGTTTTGTTAACTTTCCTTGCGACGCACCACATAGCACATAAACGGTCGAAATGCCGTCGTTGCGCGTGCAAAACCGCGAATGATTTTCAGCCAAATTTCATATTCTATTGATAGTTAAGTGTTAATGCAAGTAGTTAAGGCACATAATTATGTGGCAAACATATTAAGGGTAAGTTCTGGTTATGGAAACTGGGAAAAATACTACTTACCAACAAATGTGCCTTGTAGGACAAATATAACTTTAACTTGATACCTACAATTGCATGTCATTGTCATGTTATTATGCGTAACGCCCAAAAATGAACGAAATCCAACACCATAATATGACCAATCAACGTTGTACATTCCTGTAAAATAAGAGAACAAATTTATTGAATAAATAATTATTATTTTTAAACTTTCATGATTTTTAACACACGTCTATACTAATATTATAAAGCTGAAGAGTTTGTACGCGGTAATCTCAGGATCTAGTGGTCCGAATTGAAAAATTCTTTCACTGTTGGATAGCCCATTTATCGAGAAAGGCTATAGGCTATATAACATCACGCTACAACTAATAGGAGCGGAGCAGCATTGAGAAATATTGCAAAAACGGGAAAAAATTACGCAGACGAAGTTCCGCGGGACAGCTATTAGAATATATCGAGACTTAGGTACTCGCGTGAAATATTTAAAGGAACACACCTTTAATTTATCAGACGTTTAGATCGAATAGCACCAATGGTGGTCACGGGTCGAATGATGGCGATTCGTGGGGCGCGGGGTTTTTCAGCTACCCTCGCCTGATCTTCATAATTTTTATTATTTGTACCGTCGGCGTCGGTACTTCTACACACTACACTTACAACGTCTTTGCACTGAGGCGCGGTGTCTTTACGGCTGCGATTGCATTTGCTGATGACGATTTCAAGACGTTGAAGTTTGGTATTCATCTTCCAGGTTGAAATTCTTGTACTTCTTAATCTCAACCGCCTCACGAACTTTTTTGGAATAATAGTGGCGATCGGTGGAAAGTATTTGTAGTTGATGTAGTTCTATCCAGTGATCTAGTCCTGACTCTAACAAATAATCAGCGATGGCAGATTTGAACACTTGACGGCTTTTTACAGCCGCGATAAGACCCTGGCCTAACCCTGGCCCTATCTGCGATTATGTTTTTGGTCTGTTCGACATAGGAGCTACCGCAACTGGAATCCACACGCTACACGCCATTGTACACGCTAGGTGTTTGCTCGCGATCGCTTAGCTGCATGAGTCGACTCGTGACCACGATCGGTGCAATTCGATCGAATCGGATAAATAAAAATTTCGTACCTTTAAAACTTCACGCGATTAAGTCCTAATATATCTATACTAATATTATAAAGAGGAAAGATTTGATTGTTTGTTTGTATTAAATAGGCTCCGAAACTACTGGACGGATTTGAAAAAAAAATTTCATCGTTGTGAAGCTACACTAACCCCGGGTGTATTCCCACGAAAACGGGAACTATACGGGTGAAACCGCGAGGGGTCTGCTAGTATCTAATATGATTAAATAATTTTATTGAAACATTGATTTAAGCTATTAAAAAAAAGTGCTGCCCATTCTGGCAGTATGGTTCCATACTGGCAGATTGAACAGTACTTTTTTTTAAATCGCTTTAAGTAATGTAAGGAATGTATTATTATATATGCCAAGTATACCTAGTGATAAATCTTAGCTCTATTTTTAATGCCCGGGCAATATAAAAATAGTAACGAAAACTCAAATCTATCTTTGTAATTATTTCTTATTTTAACTTTAATATGAATGTCTTGTTACTTACTATAAATGCCTAAATTATTTTTTTTAACAATAATCTTATAAAATGAGAACATTTTTGATTACCTACTCCGCCCATTAGGTGACCGACATCAATTTATATAATTTGCCCACGCCTTGGGAATTTTTCAATACCCATATTATTATATATTATACAATTGAGTGACTAATATAGCAATATGCATATTACCCAGGTATTATGCATATTGCTATATTAGTCACTCAACAAGAAATCTTGTACAATACTTGGCATATTATAAAGCTGAGTTTGATAGATAGTTTATAGACGGACGTCAAAAAAATGGAGTTTTGAAAAATTCACCCCAAAGAGCAATGATGTTATAAGTAAAAAGGTAGGCAGATAGATAGGTAGATAGACAAGGGCCACAAAAGCGGCACCTTAAAATTTTGACAGTTGACCAAAATTTATATGTCCAGCGAATTACATTTTTCTCTTATTCAGGCGTCAGCAGATGAAAACAGCGAATTACATTTTTCTCATATTCAGGCATCAGCAGATGAAAACAGCGAATTACATTTTTCTCATATTCAGGCGTCAGCAGATGAAAACAGCGAATTACATTTTTGTCTTATTCAGGCGTCAGCAGGTGAAAACAGCGGATTACATTTTTCTCTTATTCAGGCTTCAGCAGACGAAAACAGAGAATTACATTTTTCTCGTTTTCACTCGGGATAAATAAACCATGCTTTTCCACTTTTATGTTTTTTTATGAATGAATCCTATAATCGCTGCTCTGCTGGCATGTGTTTACGCCCAAGTCTTTATGCCCGAAGGATACGACGATAACAAGCTCCTGGAGGTTTTGGACAGACAAGTAGTGTGACATTACAATATTTATATTATCTATGTGTGCATTACTTTGTCGATTTAAAGATCGAATTTTGTTTATGTAAACTATTTACACCTTTTTACTTAAAACATCATTGCCAAAGAGAGACAAAAATCGATATTATTGGTTTATTTTTCAGAAGCGATTTAATTCTTACTCTATTTTGAAAATACTCACATTAAGCTTTGTAACATATATTTGTAAGTCATTATAAACATGATATTTTTATATTACCTTTCAGTATCTTAGCGTGCTCGTGATCTAACCATATCTCACACTTATCCAAATATCCGCTGAAGCATCTGACATCAACATCATCGCCTTCTGCATAATAATACTTGGCTTTGTTATTTGTAGTTTGTAGCTCCACCCTGTTCACAAGTATCGTCACTGGACGCCAACCTAAAGTAGGTACATACAGGTTATTACAAAAACTAACTAACTCAATTTTTTGACAAATTAAGCTAAATATGCCACTTTGCCTTCATTTAAACTAATATAATAAAGCTGAAGAGTTTGTTTGTTTGTTTGTACGCGGTGATCTCAGGAACTACTGGTCCTAATTAAAAAATATTTTACTGTTGGATAGCCCATTTATCGAGGAAGGCTATATATCATCACGCCATGACCAATAGGAGCGGAGCAGCAATGAGAAATGTTGGATAAAAGGGGAAAATTTACGCAGACGAAGTTGTGCGAGACGGCTAGTTCTACATAATTGTAATAGTAAAATAAGAATGCAACCGATTATAACTAAAAATGAAAAACCTTTGATTTACCTAGGTACTACAAGTTGAAGATTCCCGAACTTTAAAAACGTAACAATTTAAAACTACAATTCCATGGGTTAGTTGGTATTTTCATTAACCCGGCGAATATAACGCTGATGTTTTAATCAAACTTTTAGAAGTCTCGCAATCGCGAGGTCGTGGGTTCGAATCCTACCCAGTATACTACCAACGTGAACCCACTCCTAACATAAGCCATTGACCTTAGCTGGAGGGGTTAACAGGATTGCTAGTAATGTTGGACCAAAATCCCACATTGCCAGTTATCTTTTAAACAAAAAAAAGAAAAAAAAAAGTTGGATATGCAGCCTCTACGTAGAATTACTAGTTAATCCAAGGTTTGACCAACACCTTTTGGCAAAATAGATTACAATTTCAGGCTTAAACTGATATCAAACACCGAAAGCAAAACAAATTAATATTTCGTTCGAGATATCTGCCAGGTTAAGTAATGTTACTACTGTCGGTCCATAGATGGGTGACCGTTTTTTAACTACCTCGAAGAGCACGTGAAACCGTTGTCTTGTGCCTAATCCCAATCCGGCCGTGTCGGATTTTGGTACCATTGGACTATAAGAGTGAAGAAATAGAGAGTGCACTTGTGTTTGCGCATACTCTCGTGCACTATAATAACTTTTGCGTAGTTTGCTAGTCCTTCACGTTAGGAGCCCATTATTGTAGTTATATAGGTTTATTGCAATTTTATATTTACTTTAGTGCTCAGATATTTATTAGATAGATGAGTATGTATGTTGTAGTCAATACTAGTCAATGATATTATCATTGTTAAAAAATTAAATAAAAATGTTTAGAAAATACTTTACACATTATTGGTATATGGTAAGTATTCCGCGAAAGTTTATACATTTTTAAAATTCAGTATTTAAGTATTAGCAATAATAATATAAAAAGGCCTACAAAACTATCAGCGTTGTAGTTTACACAGACAGCAAAAATAGCTGACGTAGGTCCTTTGTTGTCCATTTGTCCAGCGCCAAATTAAATTATTATATTAACTTTTTTTATCTTGAGTATTGTGAGATTGTGACAAATAAGAAGTTCTTTCTTTCTTTAAGCTAGGTTTGACCAACGCCTTTTGGTAAACTCCAAAATAGATTCAAATTTCGCCCTTTGATTCATGTATTATTTTATTAGTCAAACATCGAAAGGAAAATAATCTCTTCTGGTCTTTGCCTAGTCGTATTTTTTGTTTATTGTTGTTGTAATAGATAAATTATTTAAAGAAATACTTATTTTGATGATTATTTGTCAATTCATTCTTATATTGAAACAATTAATACTCAAATTTAAAAAATCCTGGCAAGTGCATGTCGGGCCACGCACAAAGTACGGTTCCGCCACCCCTCAAAATAATGCAGCTTAAAGGTTTTCTGTTGTTTTTGTTTCATTCATTTACAAAGGTTTTCTGTTGGTTTTGTTTCATTCATTTACAACGTTATCATAATAATAATTTTCTATTGAATTTGTATGAAAATTTTGGTACTTCTCAACTGATCAGCTGTCATTCGTTAACTTGTGAAACCCACTTAGCTGTGATAGTTTTCCTTTTACTTTTACTATATATATTACTACTGTGTTTTTTTTCACATACCCAACATCAACCATTTAGCTGCCAGGAGGGGACAAATCACTCTAACGAAAATTTGCATTTTATAGCTTAATATTTCACAAACGGATCCCTTAATCTTAAAATGATTATCGCAACCCCTAAATGTTTTTAAAAGACCTTTCTTATGATACCCCACACGTTGGGGTAGGTGAGAAAAAGAATCACATCTCTAATTTACACATCCCAAGTGTAAAGTGGAGATATGATTCTTTTGGGTACCCTAAAAAATGTTTTTCAAGACTTTTTTTCTTTCACTTTGTCGGCGTAAGTAATATGTGTATCCATGCAAAATTAAAGTCCTCTAGCACAAACAGTCTCTGAGCTAAGCTGCTGACGGACATGGCGAAACTGTAAGGGTTCCGATTTGCCATTTTGGCTACGGAACCCAAAAAAGAATTTAATTTATTTAATTTTAATAGAATTACATCTACATAATCTAACAAACTAACACATCATCATCAGCCTATCGCAGTCCACTGCTGGACATAGGCCTCTCCAATTGCACGCCACTTTGTTCGATCTTCGGCTTCTCGCATCTAGCTCCTGCCAGCCGTTTTGCGTATATCATCACTCCACCTGGCCTGAGGGCATCCTACACTACGTTTGCCAAGCCGCGATCTCCACTCAAGAACTCGTTTCCCCCAACGGTAGTCGGTTCTTCGGCTAATATGGCCAGCCCACTGCCACTTCAACTTGCTAATCCGGTGGGCTATGTCGATAACTTTGGTTCTCTGCCGGATCACCTCATTTCTGATTTTGTCCCTAAGAGAAACTCCGAGTATAGCCCTTTCCATAGCCCGCTGAGCGACTTTGAACTTGTGGACCAGCCGTACCGTCAGTGTCCACGTTTCGGCTCCGTATGTCATAACGGGTAGGACGCACTGATTAAAGACTTTTACCGACGACGACCTTAGTCTTTAGACATTGTGGGATCGACGATGAGAAGACTTGACGTAGCTTACCAAACGCTACCCAACCCAACCGAATTCTCCTGTTCACCTCGTCCTCGAAGTTGTTTCTACCTAACTGCAATGACTGCCCGAGGAACACATATTTTTGAACAACTTCGAGAACGGCGCCGTGCACCGCTGTCGGTTCCGGTAGTACATGTTCATTGAACATGACCTTGGTTTTATCCAAGTTCATCCGTAGGCCGATGCGTACAGAAGAGTCAGCCAGGTCATTCAGCATCCGTTGTAGGTCCTGCAGCGTTTCCGCCATGATGACAATGTCATCTGCAAATCGCAAGTGAGAAATGTATTCACCATTGACGTTGATGCCACGCCCTTTCCAGTGCAGCGTCTTAAACATATCCTCCATTGCATTTGTGAACAGTTTCGGGGAAATAACGTCCCCTTGCCTCACTCCTCGATGCAATGGTATAGGTTTTGTTTACTGATTCTGTACATGGACGGACATGGTAGCGGCTTCGTAGAGACATCTCATCACTTGGATATATCGCCAATCTACTTGGCATCGCTGCAGAGACTCCAGAACGGACCAGATTTCAATCGAGTCAAAGGCTTTCTCATAGTCCACGAATGCTAGACACAGGGGCTGATTATACTCCTGGGTCTAATCTGCCGCACTGTGTGGATGTGGTTTATGGTGCCATATCCGCTCCGAAATCCAGCCTGTTCCGGTGGTTAGAATTCGTCAAGTCTTCGCGCAAGGCGGTTCGTGATGACTCTTGAAAACAGCTTATAGACGTGGCTTAGAAGAGAAATAGGTCGGTAATTCTTCAGCCGGGTCTTATCTCCTTTTTTGAAGAACAAGACGACTACACTTCTACTCCACGCCTCCGGAGTTCTCCCTTCAAACAGGACAGCATTAAAAAGCTTTTGGAGCTCCCTGAGTACGGGTTTACCTCCAGCTTTTAACAGCTCTGTTGTAACACCATCCTCTCCAGGGGCTTTTCCATTTTTCAGCTGTTTAAGAGCCAGCACGATTTCGTTAATGTTGACTTCTGGCAGGTTTTCGGTGTAGTGGCGTGTTAGAGTGGCTCTAGGACCCTCATTTTCAGGATCAGGTCGAGATGCATGCGAAGCGTATAACCGGCCATAGAAGCCTTCCACTTCGGAGAGGACTACCGGCTTCGAAGAAACGACTTCTCCACTAGCTGTGGTCAACTTCGTCAGGTGGCTTCTTCCAAGAGATTGTACGAACACTTTTGACCCCCGGTTCTGCTCGATCGCTCTTTTAATCAAAAGAGTGTTGGAGCACCGAAGGTCGTGTCGTATAAGCCTGTTGATCTCTTGGTTTAGAGCGCGCTTTTCCGACGAAGTGACGGGTGGGTTTTCACGTCGTTCCTTCATTAGCCCTAAAGTCTTTTCCGAAAGCTTTGACTTCTTGCCCTTACGCTGCATTTCACAAAATCTCGTACCTTCTTCCCTGAGTATCCGAACCACATTTACGAGCTTCTGGTTTACGTCTGTTGTGGTTTCCATGGCAGCAAATACTACTAACTACTAACACATACCTTTCCCTAATTTCGGTCTGACTAGTTAAACCCAGATTTCACTAAATTGAGTTCCGAAGTTTGACTTAGGGATATATCCAGATTTGTCTACCTTACGATTAAACAAAAATCGTTAGTCAAAGGAAGAAAAAAACTATTGATTATAACTTTGACTAAGACTGACTAAGACTTAACGTAAGACCTGCGATGTAACTAGTCAAACAGAGGAGCGCTGGAGCTTAAATGTTTGATATATTCAAACATCGAAGCTCCACACAAACATAAAACTGGAACACAACCAATTTTACGTGTACCGGCTTAAGAATAATACCATCCCATGTCTTCCTGTGGGTGTCATCCATGCGACTTAGGGATTTCAAAGCGGAGGACAGGCAGTAGCGTCCTCTGCGTACATTAAAACCCTACTGCGATCGCTAACCCGCTCGCCAAGCTTGGCGATTATGGCAATTACCCCCCGGACCCATAATCATCTGAACATCATATGGGTTGATATGTATAAAACTGATAAAATAATGTGCAGGATACACAAAGAGCGTCATTCATTGTTGCAATTGAATTTGACCACGCCTTGCCAATATGTTGCACATTTTAAATTGTCTTATAAGTCCAATAAATTATTGCGCAAGATTAACTCATGTCAATAATGTCAAGTTTGTTCCTTTGTCGTTTACTCAAATCATTATAGTATTATGTAGGTACTTACTACTATTAAATCGTGTGGGAATTATTGTAAAGTTCTTATTGTAAACCTCTACCAATCTTTGGATGAAAAGTTAGTACTTCTGAAGATGAATGCTTATGACATTCTCAAGAACATTCGTAAAAAATGCCGACGTATTCATGATTTTTATTTTACCTGGTCCCATCCATTGCATAGGGGAGATACCAAAACTGACTATGATTATAATTATTGCTTTTACAATGACAATATGTTATAAAAGTTTAAAAGTGCCTGTAAAGTCGTCATGGCAATATATTAAGAATTAAGCTGTTGCACTGGGGTTGCGCGCATACTTGTAATCTTCGCGTGTAGGTACAAGCTAGATATATACTCATAGATTTCCATGACGAATTTTCGCGAAATATACTTAAATGCCCACGTTTATTCGATTACTAAATAAAAGAACTCACCACTCTCGGCAAACCTCAGAAAATTTGAGAGCATAAACAAAATCACGTAGTACATTATTTAATTTATCAAAACTTTAAGCAGCACAATAACCATACGCTACATCGACTGTGAGAGTAATCATGACTTGAAATAATTATTAAAATAATATTATGTGCACATTATCCTCTTTAATTTAAGGCATATTTTTCCTGTTAAGGCCTATAAATATTATAATGGACATGACATGATAAGGTGACGTGTTTTCTTGGTTATATAACACTAGCTGTCTTGCGCAACTTTGTCTGCGGAAATTTTCCCTGTTTTTGCAACATTTCTCATTGCTGCTACGCTCCTATTGATCGTAGCGTGATTTTATATAGCCTATAGCCTTCCTCGATAAATGGGCTATTCAAAAATGAAAATTTTTTTTTTTTAACGATAATCTCAGGAACTACTGAGCCGCATTGGAAAAATATTTTATTGTTGGATAGCCCATTTATCGAGGAAGGCTATAGGTTATAACATCACGCTACGACCAATAGGAGCGGAGCAGCAATGAAAAATGTTATAAAAAAAAGGAAGAAAAAAGGGAAAATTACAATTTATTATTCATGGGGCATGAATAATAAATTGTAATTTTCCCTTTTTTCTTCCTTTTTTTTATAACATTTTGTATAGTGATAAGGGTTATCCACCCCTAACATTTATAACTATACTATAATATTAGAAGAGAGAGAAGAATTTGTTTGTTTGTTTGAACGCGATAATCTCAGAAACTACGGGTCCAAATTGAAAAAAATTTTTTACTTTTAGATAGCCCATTTATCGAGGAATGCTATAAGCTATAAAACATCGCGCTACAACTAATGGGAGCGGAGCAGCAAGTAAAAATGTTTGCAAAAATGGGGAAAATTTACGCAGATGAAGTTGCGCGGGTCAGCTAGTATTAGTATAGATTTAGGATAGGTCCAAGCTTTATGACAAACTACAAAAATACAAAAAAATATAAAAATATTTATTTCATTAACCAGTAGGTACATTTGTTTATTAAATTGTAGAATGGAGCCTCCTTTTAGACAAAACAGTGTCTGTGTTAGGAGACGCCGCTCTTCCTTAATTTCAATACAAGGTTAACAATGTAAATGTTAAACATGCCAGCCTTCTGGGCACTATATGGTTGACGTCGATGGGGAGGAATTCTGGTTGTGCCTTCCTTTTTTATTTAACCTTTTTTGTATAGTGCACTGGTTTAAATTATGTTAGTTGTAAGTAGTTCGTTAGTTTTAGTTTTTTCAAATTGTTTCTTTTATTTAAGAGGTAGATATTGGAATAAATACTTATGATATGCCAAAATTAAAAAGTTAAACATTGGCATTTACGACTACTTTTCTTATATGATTTCGTGCGTGTGTGTGTGTGTGTGTGTGTGTGTGTGTGTGTGCGCGCGTGCGTGTGTGTGCGCGCGTGTGTGTGTGTGTGTGTGTGTGTGTGTGTGTGTGTGTGTGTGTGTGTGTGCGTGCGTGCGTGCGTGTACGTGTGTGTTTGCGTGTGTGCGTGCGTACGTGTGTGTGTGTGCGTGTGTGGGGGGGGGAGTGTGTATGGGAGTGTTCTATATCATAAGATTTTTTTTGGAAAAGTTGTTCAGATTCGAGATAGAGGTTTGATCCAGTTTATTAATGTTTTCTTGCATTCATATAGATGTTTGTCATGTATGTGTACTTGTACTTTATCTATCTTATTTTATAGAATGTTGCAGATTTTTTTTAATATTAAATGTTCTGCAATATTATATATTAGGATGTCTCATGCAAATGTTGTTGTTTTTGGTGATATTTTAGCAACGTTATATAAAAGGCGTAAAGGCCTTTTTATGATTTGATATTTATTTTTATGCTTTTTCAGGCCAGTAGATGTAATATTTTATTTGACTACTGTCCTACAGATAATAAGTCACTAATTTTATAAAGATCTTCAGTTAGATGTCTCTTTTTGAAAGTACATAGTTTTAATTAAAACACGTTGAGGTCGTTTCACAGTACGGGGATGCAGTATGTCAGTACAGACTGTACAAGAGCAACGTAGATTTCGTTTAAAACATTCCTAGGTTGGTTGGAGCTACATGTCTCAGCATCTTGAATACCCAGCCTAATTTTCTAATTCTTTCATTCATTGATTGTAGGACATGAATAATTATTATCTGGTGTCATATCTCATGAGTGAGCTTTGATGATAAAATCGTCATTGGGTTGTGATCGGTTAGTAATGCCGAAGTATACATATTTTGTCTTAGTTATATTTAAAGTAAGTAGATTGTCACTAAGCCAATCAGCAATTTTACCTAAGCCATGTTCGGTATTGCGTCTGACATCAAACAATTATTTCCGTAGAACACAACTGCAGTGTCATCAGTATAAGAGAAAATATTGCAATTCTTAGGGTTTAGGTCGTTTATGTATGCTAAAAACAAAGTACGGCCCAAGGCAATTCTTTGTGGTATGCCAAATGACAGTTCAGCCTCTTCACTGTTGTAGGAACCTATTTTACCACTTTGTGTTCTAATAAATAGGTATTTTTTAAGAAGAAACCTTAGTGGAGTTTCTCTTATTCCGAGACTTGGTTGGAACAGAGACGGTGTCAAAAGCCTTTTTTGGGTCGATAAAAACAGTTAGGCACCTTGGTATAACTGATCAGATTTAAAGAGCTTAAAGCTGAAATAGCATCCTCCAATGACGACTTCTTTGTTAGTTATCTTATAGAGTTTAGTAGTAATATTATCCCACCGGGGGGGGGGTCTGGTTGACTTCAAATTCATCAGAATATTCTGAACTTCCTTAGTGTCGGTGTCTAGGAGGACAAAGGTGTTCAGTATAGGAGATGTAGTCTTAACATTAGAAGTTATATTATTAACATTAGGTTGAATATTATCAGCTAGCTCTCTGCCATTTTTATCAAAATAATTATTTATAAAATTTACTGATTGGCGTGTAATGTTTAATACTTCTGTGTTAGAGTTTTTTTGTTTGTTTGTATATGTTATAGATTTTATGTTTTTCCAAAGTAATTTTGTATCTGAAAATGACTTCGCTAGTTCTCTTTCGTATTTTATCTTAAGGTTTTTAATTAGTTTGTTGCAGTAATTTCGTACCGACTATAGTCGTAAAATTACCTATATGTCCTTTTTGACATAGTGTTATTCTGATCACTCCGGGCTTTTTTCTGTTATTTATTACGGTTTCTTATACATCTTAAAATGCCCGGTGTGACCTATGGGTTTATTATACGCTTATTACTCGGTATTTTGAAGACAGTAGTGCTGAGCTTGATGGCATTAACCAAATTTTTAATAATCAGATAACTAACCTAACCGATCTAAAATTAAAACTACTATTACTACAAGAACTACTATTACTAACGTAAATAAGAGTCGTTACAGAATAGTAGCTTTGAAAGGTTTTTTTCTCTTTTTAAAATGATCCAAACAGCTCCGTTCTCGTGTTGGTAATGTATGGCCAGGCAATATTCCGTGTGTTGTCAACATATAAAGACAGTTTATTCTATTTTTTTGGTCACATGATGTTTCTATCTCTTTATATCTAATATTAATATTAATGTTTTTTTTTTGGGCTATAAAGTCAATATGAAGGCTGAGTGAGTCTACGCTATCATGATTTGTATTTGACGATAATCGGTAAAGACGTGTAAATATTTCTAGTAGTAGTAGTAAATATTTCTAGTTGAAGACAAGTTGTCTGATATAGTTTTATTTCTAGGGATTTTGATATCAATATTTTTTTAACGTATAGGGTAAGGTTGCCTATATTGTACCAGTTATCAAACTTTACTAGCTGTCACAAAAAGTATATAACTTAAGAGGATTATATCACTAGAAATAAAATTGGTGTTCATTTTTTATTACTAGAAAATGATTAAATATAAAAATTAAACGACAATTAAAGTTTTAATAAAAGTTTGAAAAAGTACAATTTAGAAAACCGGTTTCCCTAATTGTACCATAGGTATCCTTCATGGTCGAAATCAGATTCAAATGCCTCTTATGAACTAAAATCAGTATTACCGTTAAACATTTTTATATTCGTCTTGTAGCACCATTTCTTCTATTTCAGATTCACTACTTGTGGACGGTTCTTTTTTTAGCTTCCACTTTTAATCTCTAATTTAGGTGTTTTCTTTGACTTTTGATTTTGTTTTTGAGGGTCTGTCCCAGCCTTGGTTGGTAATTTCTGCAGTTTAGAAATTATAGCTTTTTTGCGTTTGCTACTTTCAGTTCTTGTTTTTAGGGTCTCTCAAAAAGTATAACTGCCTTTTGAGGTTTTGTAATTTTTTGGGTTCGTTTGGGTATTGGTGTCAGAGACGATGTTCCAATTTTTAAGTGTGATGATCCTTCATCGTTTCTAGTAGTTTTTATAGTAGGGTTGCTTGTTTTAGGTCTAACAGTTTCCTTGCTCGAGTTAGCCTTGGAAGCTGATATATTTTAACCATCGAGCTAAAGAACTACCATACACCTAAATTGTACCGGTATATTTTAGGAGTACCTTACCTGGTACAAATTAGGCAACACTAATTTTTATTTTTATGTGAGATCTTAACCTCGAAATGCTAAACATAAAAGTATATTCTCAAAAAAGTACACTGATATGCCTACTTTCCAAAATCATATTTAAAAACCGCGGTGTACTTACCGTTGCCAAAAGAAATCCTTACATAAACACCCATAAAATAAGATCAGTATACCATAATAATTATTTTTGTTTACTACACTTCACCCTATCGTTTCATCGAATCCAAAGTGGCACCGATTGCGACATGTTGGTAGCACTGCTTTTTAGTGTTGCCAATTCCAAACGAAACATTACGATTTGGTAGATTTTGAAGTGGTACAAATTACGAGCCGGTCCAATTTGGGCAACTCGACCAACCACCCCGTCATTTTAAATAGGTAATCTGATAGGAACTGACAAAGGAGTGTTAATTAGGTAGTTGCGGAACAGGTGTATTTATATTTAATCTACATTTAGTCAGAATTAATAGATAACATGATAACAAAGTCATCAAAATTATAATAAATGCTTCAGATATTTCGTGCGATAATAGCCAAATATCTGTTTCTTATATTTATATGTTCATGTAGAATCATGCTATCACATTCAATAGAAGTTGAAATTTTCATGTTGTCTATTTCATTAATTATTTACAGTGTATTCATAATTAAGTGTTATTAATAGAATTATAGTAATTTGTTCACAATAAGATATTATTTATTTATGTAAGAGTACTCATGTTGGAATATGGAAGAAATCAGCTTTGTATAAATAAGTAATAAATAATAATAAATAAACAAATCATTTATTCGAAACCTACCCATTTTACATTTTTGTAAGCCTGCCAAACTGCATAGCAGTTTGTCGGCAGGGATTAGCACTTGTTTTAACATGTTCCTTAAAAACTATACACTAAACTTATTCTACCTAAATAATAATATCTAAAAACCATTTACATGACGTGGTTATTTCACACCGTGATAATTATTTTAAAAGTTACAATATCCACAAGTACCTGCAACTACAAGTACAATACCTACAAGTAGACAAGAGAGTACACACAAGGATATCAGTACAGGAAAGTAAAAGTTATTTGATTACAACAGGTATTGAACTTAACAGTACCTGCCTTAGTTTTCTCTTAAGTGACAATTTACTTATATTGCCAAGCTCTCCCCTTAGCCAGCTAATATTATTATAAATAGTAGGGATCAAATATTTATTGGTTCTCTCGCCGTAGTAGTTAGTTGCTGATGGTCGAACTAACTTACGTTCTCTCACACTTCTAGTGTTATATCTATTATGTACTTGGACCATGATCTCATCATTATCAAACTGCTCAAGTACCAACAAGTATTTGACCTTTTCATGTACTGGGAGTACCTTACACATTACAAACAGCTCCTCATAATTATCTTTACATTCTAGTTTAGTTTTTCCATCGACAAGGTGTTTCATAAAACGTATTTATAAAGATCTTACACTGTCCAGGTAAGTTTTGAATGTGCGGCCATAAGTACTAAGACCATAACTAAGCACGGATTCAACAAGGGCATAATATAAAACACGCAACGTTTTTCTGTTAATGGTTGTCTTTAAAGAGTAAAATTTACATAAGACTGACCTCAGTTTTGTACACACACTGTCAACATGCGACCGCCAATTCATATTCCTATCGACCCATAGTCCTAAGTACTTAAACGTATCGACATACTCCAGACATTGACATGTACAGTTGACATTTGCTGTGTGCAGGCAGTCATACGTGTGACCTACAATATTAATATCTGAAATAGCCACGGTTTTTGCAATACGGTTGTACGGCGAATGTATGTGCATTACTTTTGTTTTGCTTAAGTTTAAAATAATTCCATTATCGTGAGCCCATTTAGTGATACTATCAAAGTCTGCCTGCAACACAGCTCTTGCCTCCTGGATGTTTCTGGACGAGTATATCAGGCACATATCGTCGGCGTACATGCAAACCTGGCACTTTTTAACTACCTTACATACACTATTAACATGCATAATGTACCCGACTGGCCCATATACCGATCCAGTAGGTACACCCATGTTTGCAGCCGCCTCTCGCCCCACTATACCAGATATACGAGTTTGCAAGGTTCTGCCACTAAGGTAGCAACGGAACCACCTGTTTGTCGGGCCCCTAATACCGCACTCATCCATGGCCTGCAGTAGAATCTCATGATCCAAAGTGTCAAATGCCTTTTTGTAATCAATGAAAAGTGCTAAAACTTGATGACCCTGGTTTAGACGGTCATTTATGGTTTCCGAGAATTGAGTCAAAGCTGTTGCAGTGCTACGATTTCTTCTAAATCCATGTTGCGCATCGGACAGTATGTGGTTTTGCTCCAAAAACCCGCTAACCTGCTCAATCACTATTTTCTCAACAATTTTATTAATTATTGATAAAATAGCAATCGGTCTGTAGTTAGTATAATCTGAGTGTACTCCTCCCTTGTAAATGGGCCTTATTAAAGCTTTTTTAAGTAACTGTGGGTACTCCCCTCTAGACAGACACATGTTAACAAAGTGTGCCAGAACTGGTGAAATTACCTTATTAATTATTTTAATGTCCATAATGCGTATGCCATCAAGACCCGGCGCCTTATCACCGCTCATTCGGTCTATAACCTTACACACTACATCACTAGTTATTGGTTTAAATCGAAACGTAACATTACTCTCACTGACATACTGTTTCCTATCTAAAAATGTTGTACTACAAACATGTTTTATTTTTCGAACCTCTTCGGTAAATATGTTTGAAAAATTATTACATATATTTTCCATATTATCTATCTTACCAAAATATCTATTTACTATTTCGTCTATATTGGGTTTATTCCTGCCCATCCACCCATTAATTTTACCCCAGATTTTTTTTGGGTCACCGTTACATTTTTTTATTTCGTCCTGTCTGTACTTATTCTTTATTTTACAAATCATTTTATTCACTCTATTTCTAAATTTTGTGTACTCTAATCTCTTTGTGTGATTATTAGGTGTTGCCTTCCACTCTCTAAATAATTGGTCCCTACGTAACAACATATTTTTCAGACTATTATCCACCCAATGTTGCGTTGCTCGTTTTTTAGTTGATGGCAATAAATATAAGCTGTCTTTGTAAATATTGGTAAATACACTATGTAGCATGTCATACAAAGCAATTGGACAGTCAATAGTCAATAATTGAGACCAGTTAAAATTAGTAATCTTTTTATGAACAATTTTTGAATTAATCACATACCGTTCCATGTCCTTACTGTCACTCCATTGTCGCTGTACCAAAGGTATTGATACACCCACCATATGATGATCGGATATAAAGCACTCGATTACACACGAAATGCAGTCTTGCAAATGTTTAGCTCGTACCCACACATGGTCAATACACGACACCTCACTCACACCGGCGACGATAGCTTCACGCGTCGCCTCGCTGGACGGGATGACGCATTGTAGGCCAAGTTCACACAAGCAATCCTTGTAGTTAGAAGTTTGGTTATGCACTGCAGAAATATTTATGTTGATATCACCCAACAATACTATTTCTTCGCTCACATGAATCTTTTTGACTATTTCCTTAATTTCGGAGATGAATAATAACTTATTTGTGTTAGGCGGCCTATACACCGCGACTAAATTTATAATTGAGTTGTCTAAAGTGATTTTCCCATGAAGTGCTTCCATTGATCTGGTCTGCCTCTTTTCTACACTGATTCTTAGGTTTTCTTTGGCATAAATTACAACTCCACCTCCTCTTCTATTATCTCTCGTGTTCGCAAACAAATGGTAACCCTCTATATTATATAACGCCAACTCATCTTCCCGAACATTTACCTCAGACAGCGCCAAAATATCGATCTCTTTCGAACAATGTTTCAATAATACTATTAACTCATTAAAGTGCTTTCTTAGCGAACGAATGTTCAAATGTATTATGTGTAGAAATTTGTTATTAAAAATACTTTGACCCCATTCTTCTAAATTTTGAAATCTGTTAAATTGACAATCTAATGGAACAATAACCTCGAACAGATCCATTGAACTTTATTAGTGGGATTACGCAGTGTGTACACCGCACTACATTTGCTATGAAGTCCTGATATGCAAGTCATTCTATTTTACCCACATGTTGTTCAATATCGCGTTCGCTTCTGATTGCATATATTTTCTTTTCCTCTTCATTTTTTCGAATCAGAATTTTGCCATCTTGTACCCATATGTATTTATAGGTTTTTTTTAACATATTTTTAGTTAACCACAGGAGATTTCTTTTATGTCTGGTCAGATTTTCATTTATGTAAATACGACTGTCTTTCTTTGTGCCGTATACGTGACCGTTAGTCAACCGGGTTTTTCTGGATTTAATCCACTTATCTCGGGCTTCTTTTGTTCTTAGCGTTATCACCACCGGCAAAGGTCTCTCAAGTCCGGGTTTTTCCCTGCCTACCCTCTCTGCACTTTCAATTTGCTCAGGGTCCAGATTGAGCTGTTGGGCAATTCGGACTACCACTTCACCAACGACTTCTTTATCCGTTTTTTCCAATCCTGCTAGTTCTACCCTCTTTTCTTTATCTTTTTCTTCTAACTCAATCACACGTTCTTCTAACGATTTATTGTATTTTTCTAAATATGCATTCTTATTTTCTAGGGCTTTTATCTTTTTTCTGCCGATACTTGTGACTCATGTAGTTTATCATATTTCTCAGACACAAAATCTACCAGCTCTGTCAGCTCGCTTAACTTCTTCTCCATATTATACAGTACTTCCAGTTTCCGGTTCATATCCGCTAAAGTTGTAGCTATTTCGGATTCTGACAAAGCAGGCGAATTTAGCGAAGTGCTACATTCCTCACACTTTTCTTTAGTGAATGTTTTGTTTGAAACACACTTTTTATGAAATACTGCTTCACAAGGCCCTTTACACTTCACATATTCGTCTTTTGCTAACGAGATGAACTTACTGCACCATTTTTCACAGATTTTTAGATTATCACGATAACGTCGGTATTTGAATAATCGCACAGTTAGTAGTTGTAGACACGGCCGTACGCCAAGCGCGCGCGCAACGAACTGAGAACGAACGGAGTAGGGCTTCAGCTTTCATAAATGTCGAGCTAGTTTCGACAAATAGAAAGACACATAATCATATCCTTGGACTCGTTTCCTTTGTCTCGATGCATTTTTCGTAGTTTGTAGCAACCTAATTGTAGGTCTTCAATTTTAATTCTCTTTAACGGTAATCTATTTTTTATCCTCTTTAGCCTGATTTTCCAACTTATAATATTTTTTTTAAGTGCTTATTCTGAGCTGATACAAACGATATGAATCGTTTATTGTTAGGATTAGATTGTTGTATAGTAGGTAGTGTGAGATTGAACTGATACATCGTGTTCTAGTATATCTGGGCACAGAGTCATCATTTCTCTCATCTTATTTATAAAATCATCAAAATATTCGCTGATCAAAACATCTTCCCTTTGAAACACATAATTCCGTGACGGTGGTGTCTTATTTTCCTGTTCCAGTAGGTTAATTTCCGTATCCGATATGGATTTATTCAACGACGAACTCATAATTAAACAATATTACGTCGGTAAATTGAGTCTCAGTCTAAGAAATCAATGAACAGGATGAATGCGGTCAGCTGATGCAACGGAATGTTGATGATAATAAAATGTTACAGTAAATAGAACAGCTATTTCTGGTGTGAATTATAATTGGAGCGTCTGTAAAAGGGCGAATCCTTATCTGTGTCAAGGTAACCAATTAGCTAATGAGGAGGGTGTGACCGTGGTGTCCTAGATTAGAAGGGAGGTGCGCCCGCGCAGTAATTAATGCTTATTGGCCACTTCTTATTTGTTGCTTCGACGGTCGAGGTCGTCGTGGGGGTATGCGCAGCTCATTTACCAGGCTCAGTGCTCGTTGGAGTAATTGTTTACGTGATGTTTGATTGAGTCCTTTAACTTGGTGTATAGTATATTAGTCGCAGCCCCTTACCCCCATATTAAGTTTACAAACATTTAAACATTGTAAAATTGGCAATTTGAAAAGAGTGGCCGCGAGTTTTTATAGCCAGGTTCTTTTCTCCGGCTTTACCTATTGTTTGCGAACTTGGCATTACATGTACATGTAGAATCCTGACGTATCACAAGAGTTGTTTTGCATCCTAAGTGAATTAAGAATTTTGAATTTTGATGGTTGGTTAACGGCAACAGCTCCTTGTTTATTATGCACTCCTAATATCCTATTCTTTATATACTCCTATTCTTTATGTTGATTTAAATTAACTTATAAATTATTAAAAAATAATATTACCTACTGTTTGCGAACAGGCATTACCAGTAAATGTAGAATCGACTTTTCACAAGTGTAGTATTTTGCTTCCTAAGTGAATAAATCATTTTTATTATTATTATATTATTATTGCAAAAATTTGTAAGCACGTTAGCACCTTTCGGTGGTCCGGCGGAAATGCGAACAAACTAGACCTAAATGAGGATATAATTGTCATTTACATATCATTACGTAGGTACTCAGAGCAGTCACACGTAAATCATGAAAATGGGTATGACGACTGATGCAATCGCACCAATTTATTATTAAGGAAAATAACAATGATCTCCCTAAATCCGTACTACGTGACACAACTGCGCACAAGTCTAACAGCACTTATAGATTTTGAGCTTAGGAATTTTATTACTCCAAAGAAATGTTTAAGAATTGTTCACTTCTGAGAGATCTCTATAAACAAAGTTGTAAATTCTGGTGGGCCTAAGTTGCTCCCTTGAATTAAGCCTGAAAGCGTGTGATATGGACTTATAGTGTGTTGAATAAATACATTTATAAAGTAGTTCATAGGTGTTTCTTTAAACGTTTTGTTGCGGATTACCTTTATAAATGTGAAAGTTAAGCTTAAGTTTTTTGCCGCAGGTGGCGTTTTGTTCTCTTGCAAATATAGAATAATGTCACTTGTGTTGTCACTTGTAAAGAAATCTAATAAGAGTTTTATTGAAATACTGCTTGTTACCAATATAGTGTTTGCATCATATTTTACACTAGCTATCCCGCGCAACTTCGAATGCGTAAAGTTTCCCCATTTTTGCAACATTTTTCATTACTGCTCCGCCCCTATTGATCGCAGCGTGATGTAATATAGCGTATAGCCTTCCTCGATAAATGGGGACTACAGACGTTATCTGTAGGTACTCAAGGTCTCTGTCTTGATGTTGTTGGGGTTCAACATCTATTAGTATGGATGTTGAACCCCAACAACATCAAGACAGAGACAAGAATGGGAGGTACCTAATATCGCAAAAACTTGTAGTGGCTATGTTCTAAACTATTATATCCACTTTTTAACAACTCTAGGGACGAAACTTGAGTACCTACAGATAACGTCTGTAGTCCTCTGAGTTTTAACTTATAATAGAACGGAGTTTAAACCGAAATTCTAATTTGTTTATTTATTTAATTAAAATATAACTGTTTGTTTAATAGGTTATTTTATTAGATGAGTTTTGGGTTACATAAATTGAAGAAGTGTAACTAGAATGAAAGGCTAATAGAGTGATTATAATTACTTAAATAGTTTCGTGGAACTAACCAATTACGAAGCAAATTTTTATTGGCCACGAAGTGTATTTTATAATCATATATAGGGTGGAAACTCGATTGTGAGATTAAGCATATATTAATGTAATTATCGAAGTTTTTTAAATTGGGTACACATCTAAAGTTTGACCACACTAGTAGTTTGTTAGTAGTAGTAGGTAAATTTGACTATTTAAAAAATATTAAATAGTCAAATGTGAACGCATACTGTAACCTAAAGAAGTAACAGTATGCGTTCACATTTGATTATTGTATATTTTTTAAACCATGCAAACTACGTATGACGTTATTAAAATATATATATTACGGGTCTTAATCGCGTGAATAATTTAAGGTAAAATACCTTGTTTATTGCCCGACGTATGACGTGTATATAATAATATCTTGGAACAACTACCACAACGTCATCTGATCCCAAACTAAGCAGAGCTTGTACTATGGCAACTAGACAACTGATAATCATACTTATATATTTCTAAATAATTGTTTTTGTCACGAAGTTTACACATATTAGAATATTTTCGGGACTTAATCGCGTGAAATATTTAAAGGTACGAACCTTTTATTTACCCGACGTTTCAATCGAATTGCACCGATCGTGGTCAAGGACTGAACACAGAATAAACCGCCGTGCTCATCACACAAAGTTTTGTCCTGAGGGGGATCGAACCCACGACCTCTGGCTTAGCAGTCAAGGTCACTAACTACTTGACCACTAGGTTAGTCAAATATGTGTGTCTGTTTGTGGTATCATAGTGCCCAAACGGATTCATTGTCAAAGGCAAATAGGATCACTCAGCTTTATACAGACGACTTCGGCATTTTATACGTTTACAAAGAGCTGCACGCCGAATGTAAGCTGTCGTACTAGACATTACGTACCGCCATTTATATAACCATATGCCGCGGCTGTTTATTATAAATCACAGACAAATTGTTAAGGCGTATTTGAAAATTAATATTCGCGGAATCTGTATCAACCTACAAGTGCTTGAAAAAGTTCAAAGAAATAAAATATAAGGTGTAAGTAGGTACCTATTACACTAAATCGATTCGATTAAGTTAGAACTTTGACCCCACGCCAGAAACATCAAATTTAAGTTTTAATTAGCCACTTCAAAGAAATACTTATATGGTCCTTTCCAATTTAAGTTTCAGTGGCCAATAATAACAATGAGTATGTGGAAGTAATTTTTAAAGGCATTTCTTGGCAATTACTTTTTAAATACAATAATTGCATTTTTGAAAGATAGAAAAAATTTAAATCCAGACTCAGGAATCGAACCCGAGACTTCCGTAGCCAAACCGGGGCCAGAAGCGAACCACCTATCTGGACTATGTTAGTAGATCTCAAATTTTTCTATTTCTTAATGCTTGCGAGTTGGGCCCTCGCAGCGCCATCTAGTCAGAGTTAAAGAACTATCACGGCTTTTGTTATTGCTTCGTTACAGAGAGCATTTTAACAAATTATGATGACGCAGGCCGAATATAATAATAAAATAAATAAATATCTTAGGACAACTCACACAACGCTATCTGATCCCAAACTAAGCAGAGCTTGTACTATGGAAACCAGACAACTGATAAACATACTTATATATTTCTAAATACATACATATTATAGATAAATAACACCCAGACACAGAATAAACCATCGTGCTCATCACACAAAGTTTTATCCTGGGTGGGGATCGAACCCACGACCTCTTGCGTAGCAGTCGGATAGACTCCCACCGCGCCACAGAGGCAGTCGTGTCGAATATTGAAGTAATTTTTGATTTTTAAAAATCAAAAATGCAATTATTGTGTTTGTAAAGTAATTGGCAAGAAATTGGATTTCAAATTTTTCTATCTTTCAAAAATGCAATTATTGTATTTGTAATGAGTATGTGATAGTGTAGTAAAAGAATCAAATCATTGATTGCAATTAAGTGTACATATTTACAGATGTTATATACGGATAGAGAACTTTACAAACCTAGCACCTTTTTCAAGCATTGCAATATAGAGAGAGCTGAGTTCAATCTTCGTTCTATTGTAGTATTTTGCGAACGGAAGATTATATACAGAATAGCATTGCTTCAAAACAAAAAACAAAAACTAAAGAAAATTGCCCGATGTGTAGCTGAGAGCTGTCAAAACAAATCAAACTACTAGTGTTGTTAACCAATATTACCAAAGTCAAACTTTAGATGTGTACCCAATTTAAAAACGTCGATGATTATATGCTTAATCTCACAATCAGGTTTCCACCTTATAAAATACACTTCGTGCCCAATAAAACGGTTGCTTGGTAATTGGTTAGTTCCATGAACTAAATAATTTAAATCTCTACATTAGCTTTTCATTTTAGTTACACTTCTTCAATTTATGTAACCCAAAACTCATCTAATAAAATAACCTATTAAACAAACAGTTATATTTTAATTAAATAAATAAACAAATTAGAATTTCAGTTCAGACTCCGTTCTATTAAAAGTTAAAGCTCAGAGGACTACAGACGTTATCTGTAGGTACTCAAGTTTCGTCCCTAGAGTTGTTAGAAAGTGGATATAATAGTTTAGAACATGGCCACTACAAGTTTTTGCGATATTAGGTACCTCCCATTCCTGTCTCTGTCTTGATGTTGTTGGGGTTCAACATCATTTATAAAGGGCGCTTGCGCGTCTTAAGTCTAAACAGTCGCTGAATTTCGAGGATATAAATACCTCCGAACGGCCTCCCTAAAATCTACTTAATGGTTTGTTTAAGAATATTCATAATATTCTCGCGAAAGTTAACCAGGATAATGCCACAGATACCAGTGGCGCTGTTGTCGGCATCGGCAAAGGCTTTCGAAATAACTCTTTGTTTTGTTATAATTTATTCGCAAGTGAGTCCACAATAAAACTATGCTCAACACGGCTTTCAAGCGGGCCGGAACTACATATATCACCCCTGGCATAATATCAAAGCTCATGAAAATAAAATCTCACCTTAAAATAAAATCGGGTACTCAGCTGAATGGTCTGTACGTTTAATTTCGAAAAGCCTTAGATACAAAGACGTACTGTTATAAAAATTGTAAGGGCTGGATTCAGTCCAAAACCTTGTCATTTTTTGCTAATTGTATAGAAAGTCGTCGACGATATGTAAAATATAATGCATACACGATATTGGTATTTTAATAAAACTCTTATAAAATTTATTTACAAACACAATATAAACACGATCGGTGCAATTCGATCGAAATGTCAGGTAAATAAAAGGTTCGTACCTTTAAATATTTCATGCGATTAAGTCCCGAAAATATTCTAATTTGTATAAACTTCGCGACAAAAACAATTATTTAGAAATATATAAGTATGATTATCAGTTGTCTAGTTGCCATAGTACAAGCTCTGCTTAGTTTGGGATCAGATGAAGTTGTGTGAGTTGTCCCAAGATATTATTATATACACGTCATACTTAGTTAATATTGTTTAATAAATATAAAATAATTAAATGTGAACGCATACTGTAACTTCTATAAGTTACAGTATGCGTTCACATTTGATTATTTATTTTAACTAGGTCTTTACCCAGAATAATAAATGTCTCATTTACTATTAAAATGACAATGCGGCATAATGCTTTATCAAATAAATAGAGGTGATTGGGTGAAGTTTGGATGGTACTTGCCTTTCAATTTCCGTAGCTATCCGATCTGAGACTGGACGGCGTTTGAACCTTATGATAGTATGGTGCAAAGCGTAAGATGATTGGAAGAGTAACGGATTTGTTTCCTTTACAACTACGCAACAAATACACAACAGAGGTACGTTTTTGTGTATTCACACTAAAGTGGATTAACAGCAAATTAGGTGAGAACTTTTGCGCATTATTAAAAAAAAGTTGTGCTTATACACAAACAGTACATTTGTTTACTGATTCTTTTAGAAACTAGGAGTTGGGAGAAAAAACAATGCACTGTTTTTTTGCACTGAAATATAGTTATTTACTAGTAGCGTAAGAATATGGCTTCGCACGCGTGACCTCCAGTTCTAGTTTTCTGAAATCCTTTCTTACCTCTAGTTCACGTCACAATAGAAACCTTTCTGCAAACTTTCAGATCTCTAGGTTGTGTTTTGCGTTGACGAGTGAGTGAATTAGTGAGGACCGTGAGAATTTTTTATATTTAAGATATTCTTAAGGTATATAACTCGGAAAGGATAATCTTGAAACTAAAAAAATACAAAAAACAAGAAACAAAGACCGCAAGAAACTCAAATGACAGAAAGATCTTCAGTGCAATCTAAAACAAAAGTGGAATAGGGTAGAACACTTTGCACGATACAATGGCAATAGGTGGCCTCAACAAACAATACCGAATGGCTGGGCCAAAAAGGAAAAAGAAGGTTGGATAGGCAGAAAAAGAGATCGGCTGATGACCAACCAGAAGCTGTTGGAAATAAACTAATGCACATTTCCAAGGAAAAAAAAAGTGGAAAGCGATGGAGGAGGCTTGTACCCAAAATTGGCCACATAACAAGACAAAAATGCACGAACAATAAAATGTATACATAATTAATATTATTACATTGTTGAGTGGAATGACAAGCTATATAAATGTGTAACTCGCTTTCTCCGATACTTTAAGCCGTAACAGTCCCAAGTAACTTTATCTACGCCTTGAGTCTCACCCCTGTCACAACTTTGTTTATAAAGAGAGCCTCTCTATACGTTTTATGTGATACACTACGATTTTTACTACTTACTGTTTTATTAGTTTTGTCTGAGCTTATATTTGTGCTACTCAGTTAGAGTAAGTCGTCAAAATTAGCTTTTGCGAATTATTTTACAATTAATGTTATTTATTTATTTACAAGTCTTGTATTAGTACGTTTTCATTTGAAGTAAAAATCAGAGCTCCTTTTAGTCGATACCCCAAAATAAAAATTGTTTTATCCTGTGTTTGAAGTCACAGGCGATTTATTTTTTAGTCCATTTTAAGATCATTATACGTTTGTATAAACAACACTTTTTGTTACTAGGGCAGGCGTGCTTTGTATAACGTTCTCGGTGCATCACTGTCGGCAATAAAACCATTACCTGGCCATTACCTAGCATGATGATAGTCCACCTTTTCTCTATATCACAAAACGAAATCCTATTTATCATGTACGTACCTACGGCAGCCGACCTCAACGGAGCCTAGGCAACTACTGCTGACGATATTGGCGACCTTAAACAGCTCAATAAAAATAAAAAGACGTCAATAATTTCTGTTGTGATCCATTAGCTAAACCAACATATTAATTTATATAAGAAACTATCTTAACTGAAAATAAATAAAGCATAAATTGCCACTTAGTTTTAATCTAAGAGCAACCAGGAAAATCTTTGATTTATCAAACCATAACGGAACAGGAACTGAAAGGAAAAGATAATGCATTAATAGACGCACATATAAGTCCAATAATTATGAACCATATCAGAATGAGTATCGTAACACAAAGCGATACCTCTGAAAGGAAATGTATTCCTTACTACTTAGGTAATATGAGTTAGTTTAGATTGAAGTGTTCCGAGGTCGATATCCTTTAGATAACAAAGATATGGAATATATGTCAGACAATGTTCGATACAGGAAATTGAATAACAAATCCTTCGGCGCGGCTGCGAATAAATGTGTGTATTCTGCAGCAGTTTGTATAATGATCACCAGAATTGAGAGACTGGAGACTACAGAGTCTCATTAGGGTGTCAAATATATACATATGTGTAAACGAAGTGTTGAATCTAAATGAGAAAATGGTCTGATGGTTATACCAAAGCTATGCAAGGAGATTGTACGATGCAAAGTTATAAACCGGTGTATAACTGAGTAGCTTGCAGAGTGACTGGTACTTTTGGCTGAACGCAGATGGTTTTGCACATATTGTCGCTTACATGCTTACATCTTCATCGGATAAGCAGCTTATTGCAGCTTCCACTTTGCCACCACACTATTGTGTTTAGGCGACTGCGAAGGCTTTGTTTTTTTTTCTTAATAACTCATTTTTTTTTTAACTTATACAAGATTTTTTTATTATTATAATTTATTTTTCATTTTTAATATCTTATCTTTCATGGTCTCATAAACACTTGTAACACTTGTGCGTATTTTTCAAAAACGCCGAAACATATTTCTTTAATTTAAACCAATAAGCCAAATACCTAATTCAAATTCAAAACTGGCAGAGTTTCATATAAACTTACAACCAGTATTTTACCCCCTTAGGGATGAATTTTGAAAAAAACCCTTTTTATTGGATTGTATTTTCATCGACCCTTGATAAGTGAGCGAAGTTTCAATTAAATCTGACGTGTGACATGTGACGTTCTGAAGTGTGACATACGTCATCATCAGCCTATCGCAGTCCACTGCTGGACATAGGTCTCTCCAAATGTGACATACGTATGAAAAGCGTGTTGGAAAGAAATGAATTTCGACGTTGGTAGACCATAATTTATAGTCAAATGGTAGCAAGGATAACAACAACGGCTATTTTTTATAAGTGTAAAAAAGTTTACAACACGGTAATTATTCAATTCTTCATTTTTTTTTTTTTTATTTATTTATTTATTTATTTAAATCAACTGCTTATTGCACTTACAGATACCCAAAACATGCAATAAGCCATTACAGTAAAAATGACTTAATAACTACTCAAAAATAACATGCAAAAATGTACAAATTGCCCTAACTTAATATAATAAATGTCAACTTCTGGGTATTGAGCAACCAGTGAGTTGATTAATGTCATGGCATGATTCGTAGGCGCAAATTTCGCTGAGTAGGTGCGCACCATGGGCACCGCCAGCAGACGACACGAGCGCAGCCGAGCATACCGGTCCGGTACCGACAGGGCACAGCGGCACAACGCAGTGGGGTTGTCAATTGAATTGTTTAACAGCATGTAGTAGTGGACCATGAGAGCGCACCTACGTCTTAGTTGAAGCGTATCTATACTTACCATCCCAGATACGAAAAGAGATGGGTACAAATAGGGGTAGTAGCCATACAGCTTGTAGTACAGATATCTAGCGAACTTCCTCTGAACACGTTCCAACATTAAACTGTACTTCGCCTCGTGAGGGTCCCAGACTATACAGTTAAATTCTAAGATACTGCGGACAAACGAAAAATACAGCACAATCACAGCACTCCTGTCCTGAAATCCAGCAGTTTGTCTTACGACGAATCCAAGAGACTTAAAGCCTCTGTTGCATATGGTTGTAATATGCGTGTTAAACGTCAGGCCAGGATCCATAATTAAACCTAGATCGCGTATTTGTGTTACTCGCTCGAGAGGCTCGTCTACTAATTTATAATCAAAAGAATATGGTGATCTAGAACGGGTATAAGTGACTATTTTGCATTTGGATGAATTAAAGTCAAGTTGATTGCGTTCACCCCAGTCAACTACGTTATCGATGTCCTGTTGGAGTGCTTTGCAATCTTGAGTGCACCCGATACCCAAAAAAAGCTTTAAGTCGTCAGCAAACATGAGACACTGAGCAGTTCTGACGACGTAAGGCAAGTCATTGACCATGATGAGAAACAAAGTTGGACCTAACACACTGCCTTGACTCACACCTGAGCGAGTGCCATACTGGTCGGAACGATAGTGTGATAGTTGGACATACTGTTTACGGTTTGCTAAATAACTGGCAAATAATTTTAGAAGATTAGGTGTAAATCCTGTAAGAGAGCACTTTTTTAACAAAACGTCGCTGTGAACGCGATCGAAGGCTTTTTTGAAGTCAAAATAAGCGACATCTACTTGCTTTTTTGCTTCTAACTCAGCTGCTGTATAGTCAACAAAGTTTATCAAATTAGTGGTCGTAGATCTACCAGCTCGAAACCCGTGCTGACACTCGCTCAACTGTGGGTTAATCTGTCTAATTATGTAACGATTCAGAATGGATTCAAATACCTTGCCAAACGCCGACAGTACAGCTATGGGTCTGTAGTTAGTGACCCGGGACTTCGACCCTTCCCTGGGCACAGGTGTAACTCGCGAGATCTTCCATAAAGTGGGATAGGTGGCTGTTTTCAGAGCTAAATTTAAAATATGTAAGAGAGGTTCCTGAAATATCGTCATGCAGTCCTTTACGATGTAAGCTGGCACCCCGTCTGGACCAGCGGATGATTGAGATTTAAGTTTTTTAACTGCATGTGAAAGGTCTGATGGGCTAATACTATCGATAGAAACACGGTAAGAACTTAAGGAGCTATGGTCTTCATTATTAATTGTACTAGTAGATAAAGTCGGTTGATTTAACAAGAAAACGGATTTAAAATAGGTGGCAAAAGCATTTGCAGCCTCCGATCCTGTCACGACCTTACCATCGTATTCGAATTCAGAACAGGAGCGCCGCGAACATTGCTGATCCTTTACAAACTTCCAAAATGTCTTTGGGTCCTTTTTTATACTCATCTCAGTTCTCATAATAAAATCGGTGTGGGCTAGTTTAATTAGTTCTTTCGTACGTTGTCTATAAAATTTAAACATTTCGTAGTTAAATTCCAAATTAAATGCTCTAAACTTTTTTAAGTGATAGTGTTTGTTTTTTATATTATTAATTATTTCTGGACTGTACCATGTGGGATAAATATACTTGGGATTATTGACAGATGTTATGGTTGGAACATTTGAGTGGAAGCAAGATTGAAGTTTGGCATAAAATAAATCAAGAGCATGATTGACATTAGTGGAACTAATTACTTCTGACCAATCAGACGATTGGATAGAATCATAAAGAGAAAAAAAGTTGGCTTTTTTAAAATTCCACCGAGGAGCGTCATCATGCCGCTGCGCCGCCGCCGGTGGTGGCGAACACATAAGCCGCGCCCGCATCGGCTCCGGGCGCGCCACGTTGAGGCGAATACCGAGGGGGGGGTGGTGGGCGTCCATCGGCACGAGAGGTTCCACGTCGCCAACTATACGCACACACTCCTCTCCCAAGTTGCTCAATACCAGATCTAATATATTACCATAGCTGTTAACAATATTATTGTGTTGCTTAAGTTTGCAAAAAGATAACAAATATGCATAGTGTAATGTAACATTTTGACTACAAGAGTTAAGATTGAAATCTCCCAATATAAGTATATCCAATTTAGGATACATTGCAACGACATTCTCTAACACTGTAAATGTGTTGACATATTTCTCATCTGTAGAATGAAGTATACAAAGAGATTTGAAATTCCAGTCTCTTTGTACGGGGTAGCCCGTACGGTGGACGGGTTTACTCATAGTGTTAGGATATACTATCCTAAGTCTATGGAATTACTAATATAGTAGAGTTCAGGTACCGACGAATTAACAAATCGTTACTTCAAAATACAGTCCACACTTAAAGCGTTCGTGACAATATATTGCATTGTATTTGTAAATATTAAAGATGTGTCGACTAGTCGCCGATAGTCCGTCATCTCTTACTTGTATGCCATATTACGGCCGTTTTCAATAATAATATCTTATACAACTCATGCAATGCTATCTGATCCCAAACTAAGCAGAGCTTGTATTAAGGAAACCAGACAGCTGATAAACATACTTATATATTTCTAAATAAAAATAAAATAAGCCTTTATTACTGTTACTCTTTACAATCTTATTCTTACATGTTACACTTTTGCGACGATTGTGGTCTTTATAGTATTTCTATAATCGGTTTAATTATCTGTACAAACAACATAATTCTCTGGACAAAGGCCTCCTCCAAGGACTTCCACGCATCTCGATCTTTGGTTATTCGGGTCCACTTAGGGCCCACCATTTGTCTGAAGTCGTCTTCCCAACGTTTACACATACATATTATAGATAAATTACACCCAGACACAGAATAAACCTTGATAAACTTTCGCGATTTGTACACATTATATAATTATAAATTCTACGAGTCTTAATCGCGTGAATAATTTAAGGTAAAATACCTTGTTCATTGCCCGAAGTTTCGACCGTGTTTGCAACGGCCGTAGTCATGGGTAGACTGGTTCAGCTCAGCGTTGCCTCCGAGAAGCGCGAGTTTCGGTAACTACCGTCGCATGATTTTTATCACTCACTATTACGGAACTGTCGGTACTTCGACAAAATAATAATGTTCGTCTAATATTTGTTCGGCAATGTTTAAACGGTCGAAATGTCGGGCAATAAACAAGATATTTTGCCTTAAATTATTTAAGCGATTAATACACGTAGTATATATAATTTTATAACAGACTAAATCATGGTGTTCATCACACAAAATTTTATCCTGGGTGGGGATCGAACCTACGACCTCCGACTTAGCATTCAGGTCACTAACCACTAGACCAACAGTCAATTAAATATTCTATTTATCAATGGATTAGCCTACTTCTAGAGATAGAATTTTGACATATTTTGTATGGAACTTATATCAAATATCTTTAGTCGGGAAATGGCCGTTAGTCTACTTATCTGTGACTTAGTGGTAAAAATGTTCTAATGTTTTTAGAAAATCAAAAAATATTTAAAAAATATTTATTTCTGGCAAGCTAAAGATGCGGGCAATAGCTAGTACAAAATATTATATTAAACATTTTCTCCCCAAGTCCATCGAAACAGAACTCAACTTTGGACATAATCCTCAAGGATTTGTGAATTCATTACTGCCGATAAAAAGTTCTACTGAATTAAAATGGAGATTATCAAGTTGGAAGACGGTGGATTGTGATCGACAATTTTTATGGTGCTATTAAGCAACGTTGTAGTTATTAATAAAATACCCTAATGAATAATAAAGTAGATGGTTAATTATCTTTCTGGTTTATGTCTGGTTGGCGTTGGAAAGTAACTTGATAATTCTTGGTAAGTATGACTTGTAGTATTGATTTTTCTTGATAGAAAGTATCTTCTTTTGTTTAGCTCACCAAATTTAATCAAACTGTGCATTGGTAGGTTAACAAGTGACTGTTTTAGGATTCCGTAGCCGAAATAGCAAAAACGGAACCCTTATAGTTTCGTCATATCCGTCTGTCTGTCTGTCTGTGTGCTTGTCCGTCCGTATGTCACAGGCATTTTACTCAAAGACTACTCAATGAAATTTGGTGAAAAGGTCTTGTAGTAGCCGCTATTTAGTTTGATAGGTAAATAATAAAAATAAATATTTTTAGGGGGGGCACATTTCAGCTTCTGTTACATACATGTAACAGAAGCTAAAAAACATTGTTTTCAGCAAACAGGTCTTTTAAAAACAGTATTAAGTTTCTAATAAATTTTCAATTCAGTGAAACAATCACTCTGAAAGTCGCATAAATTGTGTCCCCTTAGCATTTGAACCGTGTTAACTTATAAATACTCACACACTTAATAAATACTTTAAACCACATTATTTCAAACATGATCGAATATACTGTCATTGAGTTATTGTCGAAAAACTGCATTTCTCAACAAAAGGGCGTGCAATGAACATACGCTTTTCAGCTGATGCAATTATTCAAGGCTGTGGAACCCTACACCGAGTATGGTCTGACATGCTCTTGCCCGGTTTTTTTATTATACAGATTAAAGATTACATTATTTATATTATTTCATATTACAAGAATAGCAAGATAGCATATACCTACTAAATACTTTAAACCACATCATTTCGAACATGATCGAATATACTGTCATTGAACATCAACAAAAGGGCGTAAGTGCCATAAACATACGCTTTTCAGCTGATGCAATTATTTATTATACAGATTAAAGATTACATTATTAATATTATTTCATATTACAAGAATAGCAAGATAGCACCCAAGGACTACGCAATTGCTTACCATGAGAAACCATATCAAAGAAAATAACCATATGGTGGATGTATCATCTCAACAGGATAATGAATAGTTTCTAATACACTGTATTAGAATGCAGCCAAAATACATCGAACCGTCACGTCAGTCGTAATATCCGGTGTTGGCGAACAAAAAGAGATTGCGCGCCAATCTTCCTTTGTTTTCTGTCTATTGATTGCTACCACGGCTTTGGATATAAGGGCACGGTCTGCCTTAGCGAGCTGTTTGTGGTGAAGTAAACGCATTTTCTTCTAAACTACACGAAAAGTATATGTTAACAACAAGGCAAATCGATACATAAATATTTTTAATGAGATTATCTTTACATCCCCCTCATCTCTTCCCGTGGGAGTCGTCAAGGCGACTAAGGGGTTTCACACCGGAGGACAGGCAGCAGCGTCCTCTGCGTACTTTAAAGCCTACTGCAACCCACTCCCCAAGCGTGGCGATTATGGCAAATACCCCAGGATCTAAAATAAGTAGGATCTACTGGGGAGACCCGTGCCCAGCAGTGGGACATCATATGGGTTGATATTGATATAAATCTTTACATAGTACAAAACAAAGTCGCTTCCCGCTGAACGTACACGCTTAGGTCTGCTCCACTTAATTCACCCAGCTAATTCACCTGGGAGAATTAAATGCACTATTTGGTAGTCTTCATTCACCCATTATAGTAATTTTTACAGGTATTTCTTGCCAATCACTTTATAAATACAATAATTGCATTTTTGAAAGATAGAAAAATTGGAAGTCCAGACCGAGAAATCGAACCCGAGACTTCCGTAAGCCAAATTTAATGTAATAATGTAAGCTCTTAATAATGTAAGCCGATTTCGGCCCCGGTTTGGCATCAAATTTTTCTATCTTTCAAAAATGCAATTATTGTATTTAATTTACCCAGGTGAATTAAGTGCACTTAATGCACCCATTTGACTAGAAGATCTCACAAGGGTGCATTAAGTCTACCAAAGAGTATATAGATCTTTTAAATTACGCAGCGGATTTTATTGAGGTTTTCATTATCATTTAGATAATTTATTACGGATTGTTTATATTCAAAAATGCACATTATGTGCATATAATGTAAAGAAGAGTAGGTTTATTAATAATAAGATAAATGAGATTCCAATTACCTACCCAAACACTATAATTTCTGCTGTTGTAAGATAGGGAGTTCGATACCCACAGGGGACACCACTTTGTTAGATCCACAGATTGTTGTTCCGAATCTAGGACCTAGGGTTTGTTAAAAAAAGTTAAGCCCAACAACGGTTTAAAGATGAACCACAGCAAGCTGCTGAAAGTTAGCGACAAACAGTAAACCGCGTTTTAGTACCTTTTGCAAAGTGTATCCTAACATCTAATGAGTGCGATGTTGATGAGTTCACGGGGTTCGGTCAAACTATGTTATATATCTGGGTAATGAAGTCACATAAAGATCTACAATACAAAGAAAGCCAAGGCGCATTTTGTCTGCAGAATAAAAAGTTAAGCATGAGCAATCTTTGAAGTGCTTGGCAAAACTCACATCATCGTAACTAATATTATAAATGTGACAGTTTGTCTGTTTGTTACGCTTTTACGCCTAAACCATTTAACTGTTTTTAAGGGTTCCGTAGCGAAAATGGCAAAAGGGAACCCTCATAGTTTCGCTATGTCCGTCGGTCGTCCGCTGCTTAGCTCAGACTCAGACAAGTGCTAGATGGATGTAATTTTGCATGGATTCACATATTACTTACGCCAACAAAGTAAAAGAATAAAATCTTGCAATATTTTTTTTTGGGTAGGTACACTTATAGGGGAGGTGGGTCCTCCCCTATAAGTAAAGTGGGGATGTGATTATTCTACCCCACCATGTGGGATGCCATTAGATAAGTCTACGAGTATTTATTTTAAGTGTGTGTTGGGAAATATTAAGCTTTAGAGTGCAAATTTTTATTACAGTTGAGTGTGTGTGTGTGTGCTCATGTTAGGTATGTGAATAAAATCACGATCTTAGTATATATATAGTGAAATTAAAAGGAAGACTATCACAGTTAAGATTACGAGTAATAGCTGATAAAATGAGTAGCAACAAAAATTTCGTAATAATTCCATTGAAAATGATTATTAACTAGGTAAAACGTTGTGAGTATGAACAAAAACAACAGAAAACCCACTTCTTAAGCCGCATTACTCAAATGGGGGGGGGGGACTACGGAATCCAACATCGTGCGTGGCCCGACATACAATTACTATTTTTTTATTACAAATCTCATATAAAAATACTATAACCCAAGGTACATTTGTTAAAAGTCATTATTTGACGTGAATTTTTTGTTAGTTAAGTTACTATGGAGATCTGTTCTATATAATCAGAGCTAGTAATATATAATTACTTGTCCTGACTGACTGACTGATTCATCAATGCAGAGCCCACAGAGGAAGTAATCACTACGTTTTAGCAGAGCCAAGCAAACCGCCTGGCCTGGACTAAAATCTGAAATTCTGGCAGCTCACGCCTTTTGTTATAGGCGTCCACTAATACTTTTTAAAACAAGCATTCGATAGTGTAAAAGTAATATATTACAGAATAAATTAAGCTCTTCAAAATGCAGGTTACTGATATGTAAATGCGAAATGCCTCATAAAGAAATATTCCTAGAAAGGTGCCAAAAAATGCAATCGTTTTATAAAGGTTGATTTTAAAATATTACGTCACATTAGTGAAATAGAGAAATACCTATCCTGCACTTAGTCCTCTGGATTCCTTAGCGTTAGGCGTACAAAACTTTGATGGCATCTATACTGACAATTTTTTTGTGATAATGATAACATTCATCAACGGTATTAATTTCAAATCTTAATTTCTTTTTTTCTTTCTCTTTCTTTCTTTTTCTTTCTCTTTCTTTCTCTTTCTTTCTCTTTATTTCTCTTTTTATCAAGACTGACGAATGTAAAACTAATTGTTTATAGGTTTTTAGTAGCAATTTTGCAAGATAAATTCATTCAAAAAACACGAAGCTGCCTCTGCGCCAACGCTAAGGAATCCAACTTTACTGACTTTACTTAATATTAAAAAAACATGCATTTTTAGCGCTCCCGTCTAAGAGCAAAATTTGGCGGCATCGTGCTTGCTTGCTCACATACTGCAAGCGTGTGGGTGGCGCTATTTGATTCCTAAGATGAAGTCAAACGTTTATGTAGGTCTGTAACGAATCTATAACAAAAAGCCGTGATAGTTCTTTAACTACCGGCTAGATGGCGCATGCGAGGGCCCAACTCGCGAGCATCAAAGGATAGAAAAATTTTAGGTCTAGTAACATAGTCCAAATAGGTGGTTTGATTCCGGCCCCGGAAGTCTCGGGTTCGATTCCTGGGTCTGGACTTTAATTTTTTTTCTTTCAAAATGCAATTATTGTATTTATAAAGTGATTGGCAAGAAATGCCTACAAAAATTACTCCAAAATTCAAACATTGTAAAATTGGCAATTTGAAAAGAGTAGACGCGAGTTTTTATTGGCAGGTTCTTTTCTCCGGCTTAACCTATTCTTTGCGAACTTGGCATAACATGACAAGTGTTGTTTTGCATCCGTGAATAAATATTTTTGATTTTTTTTTTATTTTGTGTTCCGGGTACACCAGGAGCCGTACCATGAACATCTAAATTATTAGCCAATTCAACTTCATGTTTAAACCTGACATGTCAGTAGGCATGTCAGTCGCTAAACTGCTGTTAAGTGTTAAGAAAGACAAATAGACGCTAGGTCGTTCGCCAGTTTATGTCGTCATCAATAACTTGCCTGCCTTCTGGTAGGATCATGGTTCGAAATGAACAGGACAGACCCGATCGTACGTGTTTCGGACATATTGCTCGCAGACATTCGAGAACCTAAAATCACAACACAAACATCCACGATTACGCAAAGTAGGGGCGTGGGGGAGAGGCTACCTACAGGAGTCACAAACGTGACGCACGTTAAGTCTACTTAACTGTAACAGGTTTTCTTTTAATTTTACTATATATATATACAGGTTGTAACAGAAAGGTGTGGTCATATTCAAGGGTTGGAATGTGCCCGTGATACTGAGTTGCACATACCTAATTTTATCAAAATCGAAGTACCTTAAAAAAATATATTATTTTGTTCATTTGTTTATTTGTGAATGAAATGTTATTAATTAGGAAAAGCATGACTTAAAAAATTCTATGCCATAATAATCCAATCAAATTTTGTACCAGGGGAGGTATAATTCTCGTGCCATACGCCTTTCACTACTGAATTTTGACAAAAAGAATATGCTATAACTATTTTATTTTTCAAAATTTTATTTGTTTACTTTGTCGGCATAAGTAATATGTGTATCCATGCAAAATTACAGCCTTCTAGCACTAACAGTCTCTAAGCTTAGCTGCGGATGGATTGACGGACATGACGAAGCTACAATGGTTCTATTTTGCTTGGTTACGGAACCATAAAAAGGGCAAGAGCATGTCGGACCATGCTCAGTGTAGAGTTCAGCAACTGATACTGCAAAGAAATGCGCTATATTAAATAAAAAATACGATCTGAAAAAGTGCACCAGCAAAAGAGTACGCTTTTTTACAGGAGCACTTTCATTTTCTTTCTTTCTTCATGGCACCTATGTCCTTTTGTTGAGAAGTGGAGTTTTTCGGCAATAACTCAAAGACGATACATCCGATCATGTTAAAAATAATACATAGTTGAAAGTATTTAATAAGCGTAAACCTTCGTATTTTTTTTCACATTTTTTAGCAATACGGATAAAAGGATAAGTGTACTAAATTTAAACTTTATCGGTCTAGTAGATTCGGAGCAAATTGGCTGTGGCAGAAGGATAACAGAAACACGAGTGATCCTATAAGGATTCCGTGTTTTTCCTTTTGAGGTACGGAATCCTAATAAAGGGGGAGATACAATTTTCCAACTTTTGGAGCGATTATATCCGAAAATATTCATTTGATCAAAAAAGTTTATAAGAAACCATAAAATTTACTTGTCGAATTATGTACCTACCCACATGTTGGTTTTTCATCTTCTGTAACATGTATGTTGTTTAACTATCAAACTAATCTATAAATAATCATTGTATAGTTATAAGTGAAATGCCTGTAACACACGAACGGACAGGTAGACAGGCAGACGGGACATGGTAGTCAACGAATATTCACTACTTATCAAATTAATAAAAAAAATATATTCACCTTCTACCAATGATGACAAACTTGGGGCCACTAATAATAGTACAAGTAACATTAATTAATAAATTAATAATTAAACATTAGTTTATAGCGAAGCACACGCGAGGTTGCAGCGAAGTGCAGGCAGAATTTGCTGATACCAATATTTTCCTTGTAATAAATAACATTTGTTTTTATTATAGAGCTAGGAAAATATTCATATTTTTATGTAATCCTTACATAATTATAAACAGTATTCCGTAGTTGTAATATATTCCCCACATAAAAGAGGAAGACTAATAACAATAATCGTCTAGATACATCTGAAACGTTGAAGCGTAAGTAGCTAGATAATGGCATCCTTGTCCCTCTCTCCGCTATGATCTGGGCAGCATGGGCCTCTGATTTATTTATTTTTTCTATAAATTGTTAATTTATTTATTTTTTCTTTATTTATTACATTATTTATCTAGTTAAACCAGCGTCAGGCATCTCGCCTGGTATATTATGTTGAACTAGCTTTTATTTTTCGACATTAACACTGTTCATGACTTTACATATCGTTATCAAATTGTTTTTAATTCCGTGTTTTCTTATGCCATGTACTAGTTTTTTTTTGTTTTATCGAAAATAAGTATTCGTATAGTCATATAGTCTTATAGTCTTTTCTTTCTTTCTTTCATTTTTTTTAAATTGTCGTTACGTCGAATATAAAGTGTCTTCATTTTGTTGGCTTACTGAGAGAACCACGGGATTGGTTCCAAGGAACCACGGGGAGGGAACACTTCATCTTTACAATAAGCAAAGATATATAGATAATCATGTGGTCCATAGATGGTTTACATATTTATTTGTATTTACCTATGCACTTGTGTCTACTCATACACTTGTTAACTATAATTTCTGTTAGATAATATGTAATGAGATTAGTCGCCGTGATTGAAATCGATTGTTTTTAAACCTTCGCAATTTTTACAAATACTATAGAAATATATATTATTAGAAATATATCGGAACTTAATCGTGAAATATTTAAAGATATTCCTCTTATTTATTCATAGTTTCTTCGCCAGCGACCCGTTGCTCAGTGCGCCGTGGGTTAAAAAAAGGTAAAATAAAAAAAATGATTAAGTCCCGATATAAATCTAACATGTAATCGAAATATGTTAGTATTATTTGTTTTGACGACTATACATTCTTAAATACGTTAATTCGTAGTATAACATATTTATTCTGTGCTCTTTACTCTTTATGACGTACTATTGCTTAATTAGTAGTAGTAGTATTGTTTTTCTTAAAGTTAACTAACATTGTGGGATTTTGGTCTACATTACTAGCTAGCGTACTCCCCGGAAATTTATTACTCTTGCTTGTGTTAAGAGTGAATTTACGTCGGTAGTATAATGAGTAGAAATCAAACCCGTGATCTCACGATTGCGAGTCCGATGCCTTAGCTACCGCCGCTTAAAGTTTAACATAATAGGTAGGGGCAAAAGTATTTTCGTATTTTGAATGTATTGTTAGTAATCTAACCTCTTTGGTTATACTGAATGTAACTGGCCGGTTTTAATACCATTAAATATTGACATTCTGAAAATGCAATAAATAAATAAAAAACTAGTTTCCACCAGTATTCAATTGTTTTTCAAGCAAGTAAAATTAACGTATGTGACGAATAAATTCGGTACATTTTTAAGTTTTATTACAATAAAAGTAAAAAAAATTGTGCGGTTTACGGACCTAATGCGATAATACGAGTAACACAAATTTGGTTCCAAGCGTTTCAAGTCTGGAAATTTTAGTGTGAAGGATGAGGTTCGCTCTGGACGTCTTGTCACGAATAAAACCATTGCCATCTTTGAAAAAGTGGAGCAAGATCGACATATAGTAGTAACGATATTGCTGTAGAATTGGATGTTGGTCACAAAACAGTTTTACGTTATTTACAAAAGTCTGGGTACAAGAAAAAAAAATGATATTCGGGTACCACATGATCTCACTGAAAGCAAAAGAAAGAATTGCAAATGGAAATACGTTGCATTAACTTAATGCAACGTATTTCCATTTGCAATTCTTTGTGGAAACGTAACAATTCCGACCCATTTCTCAAACGGTTGATTCCGGGTGATGAAAAATGGGTCACTTATGGTAAGAATGTCCTAAAAAGATCGTGGTCGAAGCATGGACAAGCCCCACAGACCGTGGCAAAGCCCGGCCTGACTCGGAACGAAGTGATGCTGTGTGTATGGTGGGATTAGAAAGGAATGGTCCACTATGAGCTTTTGTCGCCGGGTAAAACTATCGATTCTGTCGAACCTCTACTGTCAGCAACTGATAAGGTTAAAAGGAGCCATTTGGAAAAACCGGCCGGAGCTGGTGAACAGGAAGGGCGTAATGTTCCATCATGGCAACGCGAGACCGCACTCATCTATAGCCACTCAGCAAAAATTGAGAGAGCTTGGCTGATGTATTGATGCATCCTCCGTATAGCCCTGATCTCACTCCATCAGATTTCCACCTGTTTCGGTCATTTCAGAACTCTTTAGGAAGCATAAAGCTAACCTCAAAAGAACACTGTGAAAACTCACTGAAATTTTTTGACCAAAATGCAACATTTTTACAGCAATAAAATCATGGCACTACCCACCAGTCATCGATTAAAACGACACATACATATTATAAATAAATAAAAATTAATGGGATTTTTTTTTTTGTTTCTTCTCTTTGTATGAAAAATATGAAAATACTTTTGCCCGACCTTATATTTATTCAGAGGTGTTCATGACGTTCTATGACGTTCTATTACTTAATAGTGAAGAATAATTAATTTCCATTGTACCCATACCTCATATTCAAAAGTGTTTAAGGAATTAGATATATTTCGGGACTTAATCGCGTGAATTATTTAAAGGTACGAACCTTTTATTTATCCGACGTCGACCCGTGACCACGATCGGTGCAATTCGAACGAAACGTCGGGTAAATAAAGGTTCTTGTTTTTACCTTTAAGTAATTTACTCAATTAAGTCGCAAAATATATCTAATTTGTATAAAAATCGCGAAAGTTTAAAAACAATAAGCGTTTAAAGAAGTTTACTTTAAAGATTGTTTATCCAAAAGAATTGTTCTATATTGTTTAACTGTATCAGCTTTTGATGAAAACAATTTTAATGAGATAGAGATGTTTATCACAGATGTTCCTGACAAAGTTTGATTAAATAAGTTATTTTTCTTTGAACCAATTCCGTTTAAATGTTGTTAGATAAAAAGTTTTGTAGACAAAACAGCGATGTAATTATAATTTTAAAATATTTTTACAGAGTGTAACAGAAAGGTGTGGTCAAATTTCAGCAGCGGGTATGTTATCAGTATCACACCTACCATGGTGCCATAGCTTTTTTATTTTGCTTAGGTTGCATTATTATTACATAGTTTTAGCATATTCTATTTGTCAAAATTCGGTAGTGAAAGGCAACAAAATTGGGCATAAAACTTTTTTAAGTTATACTTTTTTTTATAAAATTATGTATAATTAAAATACATATTTTATCAAAATCGGAGTAGTGAACCAATTGTTAATTAAAAAAAGTGACAACCCTTGAATATGACCACACGTTTCTGCTACACCTTGTATGGATTGGTCATCATCATCATCATCATCATCATCAGCCTATCGCAGTCCACTGCTGGACATAGGCCTCTCCAATTGCACGCCACTTTGTTCTATCTTCGGCTTCTCGCATCCAGCTCCTGCCAGCCGTTTTGCGTATATCATCACTCCACCTGGCTTGAGGGCGTCCTACACTACGTTTGCCAAGCCGCGGTCTCCACTCAAGAACTCGTTTACCCCAACGGTTGTCGGTTCTTCGGCTAATATGGCCAGCCCACTGCCACTTCAACTTGCTAATCGGGTGGGCTATGTCGATAACTTTGGTTCTCTGCCGGATCACCTCATTTCTGATTTTGTCCCTAAGAGAAACTTCGAGCATAGCCCGTTCCATAGCCCGCTGAGCGACTTTGAACTTGTGGACCAGCCGTACTGTCAGTGTCCACGTTTCGGCTCCGTATGTCATGACGGGTAGGACGCACTGATTAAAGACTTTAGTCTTTAGACATGAATTGGTCACCAATTTAGAATCTGACAGTGGCAATACTCTTTGTAAGGACACAGAACAAGACACACACATGCATGTGGTGCCGCTGCAGGTATATATGCTATAAAACACTGACGTCTAAAGTACTAGTACACTGGGCAGACTACTGCTGACAGCAACAGACTGCCATTTAAATTAGACATTGGTTCTATCAGTGGACAATCAATAGGAAGTCTAGACTTGTGTTTGTTACACAAGTCTAGACTATGTATAACAACATTATAGAATTTCATAAGTTACGGGTCTTAATCACGTAAATATTTTAAGGCGACATACCTTTTTTTTCGACCGTATTGCAAATGGTCATGGGTACGCGATTATGACCCGTAGCTTATAAAATTCAATATTGTATACATATTGCGAAAGTTTACAAACATTCAAGTATAACAACAACGGCCATTTGCCATAACTGTCAAAAAAGTTGACATGACGGTCATTCGATTCGGCATTTGAAATTGCTGTCACTTTGTACGGGGTAGCCAGGCCAGCGTACTCAACTCGAGATCAATGCTGCAAAAGGATGGGTACGCAAGCAGGTACTAAATGGCAGCTCAACCCCGATCGTCGTTAAGAGACGGTGCCACAACACCATCCAATGCGTATGCATAGGCGCCTTGGACTGGTATGATAGAATTAAGTGATTGTAAACTAAAAGTCGTAAGTTTTTTAAAGAGGATATTAGTGTGGGGTCATATAATAAGATAAATTCACTCTTTAATCTTAATACTTAAACGTCCTAACCTCACTGACTCTCGATCAGCTCAGTCGCTATTAGTAATGTACCAATCGCGATGAAATTAACAATCTATAGGCAAACTGAATTACATAAAACAGTTTACAATTGAAATCGACCGAAGAGTCAAAGAGAACAAAATCATAACAAGAATTACAGTTTACCAAGTAAATATTCTCAGTTATAACCACCCAGCCAATCAAAGTGATCTTACAGGGTAACGAACGAGACAACAAGAGTCATTTCTGAGATATTGAAAGGAGATAGAACATGAAAAGTTAAATCTAAAACAAACCATTTAAATATTATTAATTATTACCACTAAATTAAGTTTTATTTAAGAAGCAAAGAGTGAAGGTCTATTGGATGTGGTATAAAACATGGCTTTAATATTCTTTGTCGGTTTGTGTGGATTTATTCACTAGGCGTTAATTTTGTACCAATCCGGTGACATCTTTGAGTAATGAAACGGCTTAAACATAGTGTAGGACGCCCACAGGCCAGGTGGAGTGATTTACGCAAAACGGCTGGCAGGAGCTGGATGCGAGAAGCCTAAGATAGAACAAAGTGGCGTGCAATTGGTGAGGCCTGTGTCCAGCAGTGGACTGCGATAGGCTGATGAGGATGGAGAAACGGCTTAAACATAGTGTAGGACGCCCACAGGCCAGGTGGAGTAATTTACGCAAAACGGCTGGCAGGAGCTGGATGCGAGAAGCCGAAGATAGAACAAAGTGGCGTGCAATTGGTGAGGCCTATGTCCAACAGTAGACTGCGATAGGCTGATAGGATATGTAGGATTTGTAGAGAACTTAAAACTAAAATTCACGTTATTATGTGAATTAGAAAGTATTAAGTAGAGTACTTAATAGAGGTGAAGAGTTGGAGCTTAGGTTTCCATAAGATCTTATATCTTTTAAGGGTGGTAGCAATATGACCCTCGTTTTGTTGTCAATTTACATGAAAATGTTTTCGTTGGAATTAATTGTTACCATGAATTAAGTTTTATTTAAGAAGCAAAGAGTGTAAGTGTATTGGATGTGGTATAAAACACAATTTTAATATTCTATGTTGGTTTGTGTGGCTGTCAAGGTATAAACAATATAAACAATACTAGCTTTTGCCCGCGGCTACGTAAGTCGGTTATCGCGATAAAAATCGGAACTCAAGATATCTCCACATAAAAAAAAAATTAGCGGTTTAAGCGTGAAACCATAACAGACAAACAGAAAAACTTACTTTCACATTTAATATTAGTTGGGATACAGAGATATTAATACAAAATTATGCCTAAGATTTTGCCATAAGTTGGATCTTCCCCTTAGGCTCTCATGATCCTAATAATATATATTTTTTTTATATTAAGGGTCTACATGGATCCTCTTTGAAATTACGATCTAGTCTTAAGAATTAAGCTAGTGAGTAATTTAGTTCTATCTTAATCTGTTAAGTTCAATATTACAATTTTCAGAAGTTCTCCATTAATACTTTTCTTATTGTCTTTGATAAAAATAAAAGACACTCTGTTCTTGTGTTCATTGTAAATAACACAAACTGCACTATATTACACTTATTTCTCCAAACTAACACGAACGGCTTAGTTTTTTTTATTTATCCTAAAACAGACGACTCCCGCGGTAGGGAGCAAGCCCTGTATCGCGGGGGACTTTATAAACATATAAGTCACGGACACAAAGTACACCCAGACTCGAGCAACAATTTGTGGATAAACACACAAAGTGGTGTCCCGTGTGGGAATCGAACCCACGACCTCGTGCGCAGCAGTCGGAAAAACTCCCACAGCGCCAAAGGGGCAGTTCTTCATGACATCAAGGAGCTGGATAGCCTCAACGTTCACATGTTTAAGGAGTCGTCGTTCATGTCGCTTCTGCATACTTTTTAATAATTTGTACAACAAGTTCTACCTTCAAGTCACGGTAGAATTCCTCATTTATTTTTAAATCTTTGTATTCTTTCAACATTGTTTTTTTGATACACCCAAAGAGCTGAATACCAAATATCAATACCGGTGTACTTGTTTATATAAAATAATTTTATTGTGAACTGATAATATGAAATGTTTCTCAAGCAACCACTTCATACATACACTTCATACATACTTAACTCAGTTCAATTTTTTCTTGACATGAGCCTTCCAGCAAAGCTTCGCATTTAGTGTCATGCCCATATTTGGCAGTATTTTCATGTGGTATGATATTATTGTTTATAACTATACTTAACAGTTGCTAGTTTAGTCTTTTATTGGTGAATTCTATATGAATCGATTTTGATTCATTTAATTTTATGCGCCACCAATTTGTCCAATTTGTGATGATGTTGACTCCTCTTTGAACCTTTTCCACTGCATCTTCTTGAGACACTCCCGTAGCCATGATAGCTGTGTCATCTGCGAATGGTGCACTGATTGTGTAATATCACATGTATGTAGGACAAATAAAACAGGACCAAGTACGCTTCCTTGAGGTACTCCAGCTTTTATTTGCCTTAGTTCTGAGTGTGTATCTCCTATATATATATATATATCTTTCTAGTAATTTCCTTTCTTTGTAGAATAGTTCTCGTTAAAACCAAATTGGTAGTCGGAAATCATATTTCTATCCTTTTTAATGGGTCTAAATATTATAAAAAATAGGTTTTCAAATAACTTTGACATTATTGGTAGCAGAGAAATCGGCCTGTAGGATGTTGTTTCATGAGCTGGTTTAGGTGTAATTATAACTTCTGCAACTTTCCACACATTAGGCACATGTTTCAGTTGGAACGCAGCTGGATGGGAATCCAATAGTTTTATTTTGTATTTCATAATTGATACGAAAATAATCTTTATAATTTAGTTCCTTAACTTGTAACATTAATGATATGACTTGCAACATTGTCCGTCTCATGTCACATAGAGATAGAATAATATCTACGGTCAAAGAAGGAATTATTGTTCAAAGAGAATAAAACTTCGTAATAGAATCGTCCTTGACCATAAGGATTACAACGGAAATAAAATTTTGAATTTTTAATTAGTGTTGATATTAATCAATCAGTGTAACACGTTTTAAGCAATAATCAATATCTTTAGCATAATAGCTCTTAGTAATATTTATTATACAAAGATTATGAATAATTTGGACCTTATTTACAACTAACTAATTATTTACATATATTTACAAACTAACAAAACCAAATAAATAATAAAGGCAAGACCCGTTTATGCGTCGAAATATTCTTCCTCATCGATGTCGACCGGTAACGTACCCAGAAGGCTGGCAGCATTGCCACGTTCAATGGGAATGCTTATTCTTTGTGCGAAGAAAAAACTAGCCCTCTGATCACGTGAAGAACTGATAAGCCGATTTGAAATTTCCTTAAAAAAAGTCGGGCACTTGGACCCCACGGTCCCAGCGTCTCGACCCCAAACGGCTCAAATATATAATCTTCAATTAGATTTACTTATTTGCGACGTTTGAGAGTCTCTGCCGATGCAGCAGCAGCGCAGGCACAGTCTGACTGAGGTGCTTGAAAGATAGGAGGGCGCAAGGGTATCGACACAAGTTGCGTCCCATACCAATGGCCTACCCATCGTCGCGCGCCAAGCCCTTTGGTTTAAGCATGGCTGGAACGTCGGCGGTGACAAGAGCCCGACGGATTATATTGTTTAGACTGGCACTACACGATAGGCCAAGGTGTCCAAGGCCGGTGACCAGTTCTTCACAGTGGCATCGATGTGGAGAACCACACGAAGCGCCTAAACGTAGGCACGCAGCAATCCGAAATGTCGTATCGTCCAACATACCATATAGTGCCTATGTTGGGCGATGGAAGTGCCTGTAACCAAAGACCCGATTCCCATTCCCCCACAGCCACCAGGCGAGCGCGCTCTACAGCGTTCGATGATGTACTAATTAAATGTTCTCTAACTATGCTGCACAGCGCCCTATCCCATTGCCTCTGGGAGAAGGGGTTAGCGGGTAAGTCAGTATTAGCAAGCCATTTTCCAAGCGTTCAGCGCTTCAGTCTTACACAACACTTCAGAATTAACCAGTGTAGGCGATAAAATATTCCTGGTAAATTCATCGGTGCTGTGAACCGAAGACAGAAACGCTGGTAAACTTACGTCAAAAATTTTGCGAACGCCGAGGCCGCCTAGGAGAACAGGTAGGGACGCCTGTAGCCACGCTCGGTCGTTCAAGGCTATATTTAATGTATGCCGATGCCCTTAGTAAAATTGTATTGTTTAGCCGTATTTTGTAATTGAAATCTGAATGACATTGTTTGTAGCCACCTGTATAGATTCCTATTGGTCAGAATTTTATATTAAGTAATAGCAGTGTTTTCAATTTAGGAGATTAACCCCCAAGTTTAGGGAGAAAAAAGTGGGATAGCGGTATTTACTCGACTTCGCAAGAAGGAGTAGAGGATGTTTGTTTCTACATTAACTTATTATAATCTTATTATTGTTATTATGTACCTACCTGTTTAAATGTTATAAAGTACACAATGGCTTTGCGGTTTTCCCTATCATTCAAATAATTTCTAGTGGATGGTTTTCACAACTCACTGCCACATCCATGCTTCAAAAAAATTTCATAAACAATGAAGTTAATTTCTCAATTTATACAAATTAATCCAGTTTCGTTTTGCTCATAAATGTCTGTCATTATTACGGAAATGATTCAATTCGACCTCCATTCTCTCTTAAATTTGTTGTATGGTATAAATCATAGGAGTCAAAACTCATCTGTCAAATAAATAGAGCAATCAAAAACGTTTTGGTGACTGATCGATTAACATCCACCGATTTTTGCGCTGCTCTGAATGTCATGTTTTGGCAACCAGCAAATAAAAGGTATGATTATACAAGAAGCTTATATTTGGAGAAGGACATTGGCGTCCTTACAAGTATGTCAGATTGGTAGGGGGTTTGTGCGCGAAGGGATGAAATGTTACTTCTATATTAGAAATGGTCACCCGTAAATGGACTGATAGAGCCTCTATCAGTCCATTGATGGATGACCGTTTTCCAATAACGTCATATCCCTGCATGCGTTTGAGGGCACATTAAATCGTAGGTCCTGTTGGATTTTCATTGAGTGGGAAAAAAGTAGTACATATTATAGTGTTAATATCTCCTGAAGAGATTATTATCCATTGTAACCAAAATCGATGGTTTCCTAGTCCATTATTTTTAATAATAATAGTCTCGGTCAATGGACTGATTGCCAAGAGCCTCGACCAACATTTAGAGATGCTCGCGTTAAGCGGTTGGATCAAGGGCATGATGCAGAAAACGGTACTCCTCCGCACGCCTCGCATAGTGAGACGATTCTTCTCTCTGAAGCCCTAACCACCGGTAGCTTGGTCCCTGTATCCGATGCCAGTGGGACACTTTTTTGATATTTTTAAATGTATTTATTTTTAAAAATGTAAATTCTATGTTATTAAGTTTGAATAAATAAAAAATCTTTATTTTCAAAAAAGGCTGGTTACAGGATATGTAACATTCGTCAAGTGGGTATTTGTAAATTACATTTCTAATCAGTTGGGTGAAGCGCTGTTCTCCTAATTAGGCCATTAAGTAGTCTGTATTATGAAGTAACAGTCCCCAATCCCTTATACAGTGTCGCAATACATAAGTATGCTAAGTTGTTAAATGTATTGTTATTTTACACAATATATTTATCATGTTATACATACAAACCTTAAATTATCAAAATCCGCGAAAATAAACAAAATAGTAAATATCTAAAATTATTTATGTTCGCCTTGAGAAATCGGCAAGTCGTAATATTTTGCTCTTGGAGTTTTCACTTCAAGGACAAAAAATCGTAGTTCACAAAATATAAAAGGCATAACCTTGGAACGGTAGCCGTTAACGAGGGTCAGATATAACTAAATATTATAGGAATAAAACAACTCTAATGATACAAAGAAGAGAAAAACACGTCATTATAAACGTTTGTTTTTACAAACATCGGACAACTTTGAAGGGCGGTTTACAGAAAATACAGTAAAATTCAATTGATTTTTATGTCTCATGTGTATTTTTTTATTATCTTGACTGGAGGCGGGTTTACCTCTTGAAGTTTGTCCACTGTTCCAAAGTCAGTGGACAAACTTCTGCCTGCCTGTACTTGTTTGATAGCCGGGCTAAGGCACCGGTCTCGTGCAATCGAGAGGTCGCAGGTTCGAATCCTACCCATTATACTACCGACGTGAACCCACTTCAACACAAGCCACTGAGCTTAGTTGGAGGGGTTAAAGGGATTGATGAGACCACAAAACCACAATGCTAGTTATCTTTAAAAAAAAAATCTATTCCGCCGTTTCGAAGAAACTCAATTTTTTGTCTCTGTTAAAATCTTTTTCTTATTTTTGGATTTCCTTTTTTTTGTATAATGACGTATCACCACTCACAAGTGTTGTTTATAAATAAATAAAATTTGAATGTGAACAAAAATAATTATAACTGGGTCCTTATTTTTTTTTTTTTGATTAACGGTTCGGACGATTCATATTTCGGTATAGGGTTTATAATTAATTAGCGATTGTTTTTAAATAGATGTTACTATGCCAAATCTTCAGGGGATATAAGTCGATAATAAGTCGTTTACCTACTAAATATAAATTATAGGCAATAATCAACCAAAATAAAATTTTGAAAATCTAAAAATCTACCTAAATACGATTTTTATTTCTTTATCAAAATTTTCATCAGCGATGGTCCTTAACTATCGCTAATGAATCACTGACCCATTAGAACCACCACTGATGTAATGTTAAGACGTTAACTCGTTATCACTACATTAATAACAGATCTTTAACCACAATAAATTAATGTATCTAGGATAAAGGAGTTTCATTATAAAATCCAATTTCTATTACAAAACGAATGTTCTGGTTTTTTGATTTTTTTATTGTTATTTTATTTACAAAACGGTTCTCCTCATTATACAGCTTGCCTACTACAAATTAAGCACCCGTATTATTAAATCAGTACACTGCGCATTAGATGTGTGCTATCTAACCTATCGTTAGTGCAATGAGCGGCAATAATTGTGTAAATAATTTGATAGACAATATGGGCTGCAGTAGATTGTGTTATTACTAATTCGGTAATTGAAAATTTAGTGGCTGAAAAAGCTGGTAGTACAAAATACATAGCTACTTTAAAAACTAGCTGTCACGCGCAACTTTGTCTGCGTAAATTTTCCCTGTTTTTGCAACATTTCTTATTGCTGCTCCTCTCCTATTGGCCGGAGCGTGATAATATATAGCCTTTAAACTTCCTCGATAAATGGGCTATCCAACCGTGAAAGAATTTTTCAATTCGGACCTGAAGTTCCTGATATTAAAGCGTTCAAACAAACAAACTCTTCAGATTTATAATATTTGTATAGATAACTCCTATAGTAGAGCATAATTCCCTACATGTTATGGGAAAATTTACAAATATAGCAATCAATATAAGTAGTCGTAAGTAATTGATATAATAGATGGGGAGCACAAGTAGCTAACTTAGATTTACTCGAGCGCGGCAGATTAACATAAGAGGGATACCTCGTACCCTTTTGAGTACCCGTAATGAATATTACCTTTTTAAATACAGGCGCGCGTCTTGGGCAGGCGATCAAATATTTAGTAAAAAAAATGATCAATAGAGATACTCAAGCGCATTAGATTATTATACAGATGGTTCAGCTTGATATCCTAGACACGCTAATCTAATATTTCAACGATGTGGGAGGGTTGTGACGATGTTTTTTTTAATTTTTAAAATACCGCCACGAGCTTGCGGCTTGTCTGAATCGTAAGTCACATCCCCGTTTCATGCAAAAGAATTTTTTTTAAGACCTGTAGCCACCAATTCTCTTCCCCACCATTATAATAATAATAATATCTTGGGACAACTCACACAACGCTATCTGATTCCAAACTAAGCAGAGCTTGTACTATGGAAACCAGACAACTGATAAATATACTTTTATATTTCTAAATACAAACATATTGTAGATAAATAACACCCAGACACGGAATAAACCATCGTGCTCATCACACAAAGTTTTAACCTGGGTGGGGATCGAACCCACGATCTCTTGCGTAGCAGTCGCACAGAGGCAGTATATACGTCCTAAACATTTTTTCTTCGCATCATAATAATCTTTAAAATCAGATAGGCCCACGACGCTCGAGTAAATCCACGATAGCTACTTGGGCTCCCCAGTCTTAATAGGTATCTTAAAGTTCTCGTATATATGTGTTTTTTCATGAAACCTACCCTTATGAGTAGGTCGAAGGTACGAGAGCACGCGGAAAGACCCGACTTGAAGAATGGCGTTGCATCGTCAAGCGACTCAGGTGCCCGAAATCTGACTGCTACATAATGACCACGACCGCACGCAAAGAGTGAATCTACAAAAAAGAAGAATCTTATCGGGTCAAGCCCCAAAAATTCAAATCTTGAGTCAAACCGCTAACAAACGAAATCTGTCAATGATTCTTGCTATAAGTATTTAAAAATTTGTAGAACTATAAACAAGTTGATGGCAATTTATAGACTGCAAACTTATAAGCTGCGGTAATTAATTATGACGATCTAATGAACGCGTTCATAATAACACGGCGCTGTAGAATGCATAATTAAGCCAATGTTGGAGCCAGTGTTTTCACAAATGTTGGTCGAATATGCAAGTATGATGGCGGGTGGATGAACGTATAACAAAACAACGTGACGACGAATCCGCACCCAATAATTGAACAGTTCTGTGATGCAATTTAATTTTTTTATGACTTATTGGGATTTTTATACATTTATGCTAATTGTCATCAATTGAACATACATAACATGTTCCCCGTTTTTGAAAATGTCAAATTGGATAACCCATTCTGGTACTTACAACGTAATACCTACTTAAAATGAAAATTATTAATACTAATTAATTAAAATTTTAATGAAAATTATTTATAAGTAGTATTAATCATTTTCATTATTTTTTTTATATAATACAAACATTTTGTTACTTTTCATTTGATCAGCTGTTACTCGTAAACTTGTAAAGCAGCTAAGTAGCTGAGTTAGTTTTCCTTTTAATTTCAGTGTATATACCTACTACTACCGTGAATTTTCACTCTCTGAGCTAAGCGGCAGACGGACGGACGTACATGGCGAAACTGTAAGGATTCCGATTTGCCATTTTGGCTACGAAATCCTAAAAATCAAGAACAAAATGATACAAACGCGACGGTACGAAGTTCGCCGAGACAAACAAAGACAGAATAAACTATAGAGCTCTTTATAAAAAGACTTATACTATCGATACCTTTACTTTAGCAGTGAATGTAACTTGACCACTAGAACAACAGTCCAGTAAATTTAAAAAAATATGGATTTTAACAAAATAAAGATGTTTCAGTCAGGGGGGGGTCATTTTCCCCACTTCTCCCCCCCCCCCCTTTTCACCAAGTATTACAAAGAATATTGTCGGTAAAGTAACCGATAGCCGCTGTTAAATGGTGTAACGCGATATAAATATTATTTAGGGTGTAATAACTGTGTCGTGATGTAATTTATAGCCTTCGAAGGTTGTATTGTACGCCTGTGTTTGGCGTCTTACGTAAACGAAACTGCTTCTCTTAGAAATAATACGTCATACAACAGCAATGGACTATTCGGTCTTGTCATAGTAATTTTATAGGTTTTTTTTTATTTGTAATCGGTTTACAGACAAATATCATGGGTATGCTAATAATAATCTATACTAATATTATAAACCTGAAGAGTTTGTTTGTTTGAACGTGGTAATCTCAGGAACTACTAATCTGAATTAAAAAATATTTTACTGTTGGATAGCCCATTTATCGAGGATGGCTATATAACATCACGTTACGACCAATAAGAGCGGAGCAGCAACGAGAAATGTTGCAAAAACGGGGAAAATTTACGCAAACGAAGTTGCGCGGGACAGCTAGTAATAAATAAATGTTATGGGACAACCCCCACACCGCCATTTGATTCCAAATTAAACAGAGCCACCAACCTGTTGGTCTAGTGGTTAGTGACCCTCACTGCTAAGCCGTAGGTCGTGGGTTCGATCCCCACCCAGAATATAACTTTGTGTGATGTGCACGATTCTGTATATTACATATTATAGATAAATAACACCCATTTATTTAGAAATATATAACTATGTTTATCATTTGTCTCGTTTCGATAGTACAAGCTCTACTTAGTTTGGGATCAGATGACGTTGTGTAAGTTATCCCAAGATATTATTATTATTATAACTAACCAATAACCAGACACTGTGTAGACTCTATAGTTACTGTCTTTATGGTCAACCAACATTAATGGTACAGTGGTACAAGGATCTTTTGGTGCGAAGCCGAATTCCGAACTAACGCCGCCATCTTGTAAAACGACCTCATTTCGATGTCATCTAAGCGCCAAAAGATCCTGTAGGACTGTATGAATGATGCCAACTTCATCCGTCTTATTCCGACTTCAAAAATGAAAAGTTTGTCAATTTTGATGTTTGTAATGGTCCCATTAAAATTTCGTAAAGATCTGATGACGGGTATCGGAGACAAACAACAAAACGCCTCAATCAATGCCAGCAAAGCAATTCGGTAATCACATCGATTGAAGTCGGTTAGATGTTTTTTATCTGTTCAATTCACATTAAAAAAAATCACAGTAAAAACAACCCGTTTTTACTGTGATTTTTTTTAAGATTTTATTCTTCCACTTTGTCGGCGTAAGTAATATGTGTATTCATGCAAAATCACACTCATTTAGCACTAATAGTCTGAAATGAGCTCTGACGGACGGACATGGCGAAACTAAAGGGGCAGAACCCCTTTTAGTTTCGCCATGTCCGTTACCATCTAGGCTACGGAACCCTGAAAACTGAAAAAAAAACAAAGAAAACATTCGCTAGTTAAAATGCTGAAAGGATATTATCACTCTACCGTACAGTATAAACCCAAGGTTGTTAACCAACCATTAATTAAGACTCATTCATAAATAATAATACGCTTTGAAACAGTAATAAACAAAATCAATGAAACATTGAAACTATTATGGTGCTATGATTACAGCCATAAAAACTATTAAACTCATGGTTTCGGTCTGATTGTGAACTGAATAATCATAAATTGTCCCCAAAAACGTATAACAAAGACTATAAATAAACCTTAGGGTGAGTATACACGTGAGCAGTCACTGGAGCATTACAATATAATGTATTTTACGAATGGTACAATGCACGCAAAAGCTCAGTTGTCGTTTCATGTAATGTAACGTTCTTGTGAATGCTTGACGCTGTGTTGGACATAATTACAGGTACATGCTGTGTAAGGTGAGTGAACATTTACCTGTTACAATTTTTTTGACAAGATCTTTGTGAATATGCGGCAAAACTGGCGTTCAATACATATATTATATGAAGAAAAGAGCGCAGATCTACTTAGTTGTACTCAAACTTCTTGTTTTGACATGATCTTTGTAATCATAGGGTTTAAACTTCGAAAGATCCCGTGATCACATAGATTTCGTCAAAACAAGAAGTTTGAGTGGTAACAAGGTGGATCTGCGCCCCATAGTTCAAACTTTGACCCAATTAAAGTAATCCTAGGACAGGGGGTGAGCAGTAAAAATTTTTTGCTGATTAAAGGGTTATCACCATATTAATAACAGAACAATAACCTATTATATCTAAGATAAAGAAGTCTAACTACAAAAAAAAACTTGAGAGGTGTCAAGGGACACCCGGATGGAACGAAGTTACTTTCGATTAATTAGTGTAGGAATTGTAATTTATATATTTTTTTTTAAATAATATATTTTTTTTTTTATTATTAACAAATATAATGTAATATAAACTTAATCATATAGTAATAATTATTATAAGAGAGGAGATTGAGAGAGACAGACAAAGAAACATGCGCACGCCGCACGGCTTACAATAGCTTACTATAGCAAAAAGTGTCGTTACAACTTTTCGTATGATTTTTTTCCGTCTTCTCACTTCGTTCCAACACCTAAGTGTCTAATGTTTTGTGTAGGACTGAGCTAAGCCACAGATTACATACATACAGATGGCAAGCTTCATAGAAAATGATCTTTATAAACGCACACATAGACATCTTTAGCGGACAGGAGCAATCTCTCTGTCACTGGTTTGACGTGTTCCGTGATTCAGTGCTTTGAGTGCGAGTTGTTTTATGTAAGGTAATGCGATCGAAACTTTGACGGCGTTTGGCTCTCTAACTGGATAAGAGCTTGAATTGGGCCAATAGAAGTGCCAAACGTCTTATACGTGTCGATCGCATTAATGTATAACAAACTTGCACTAGGCACACCGTGTCTGTGAGCGGTTTATATCTGTTAAAATTGCCTTACGTATCTTCTGTGGCTCAACGGCCACATTGTTATTTTGTTGAGTAGTTTATCCGCTTACGCTCCGCTCGCAGCAAGACATGAACCCCACCACCCTTAAAACGAGGTGTAATATTAATAAAAAGCTAATGCTTACTTCACGCCATTGTTGTCAAACACGCGATACCGTGACTTAAAACATTTTGTGGTTGTACTAAAGCGGGATCGAGTAACTCGTTTTGATTATAAGAGTGTTTTGATTTAATAATTGTAATTGATTTTCGAAAGTAGTCTTGTTTGAATACGTTTGAATTTGTTTTATTTATTTTTAAAGAAGGCTTTCAGACTAATTACAAATTATTATAGTTTTCGTCTAAATATATATTGCCGCTCTTCAAAGTCTAAATAAATAAGTCTAAACTTATGACATTAGAGTTAAAACATTGAAGAAATTGTTATTAATGAAATCTACTGTTAGTATCACCTAACCAACCTAAAGCCCTATCCGTACCGAAATGGCAGCGGTCGGCAGTGGCGCAGCGACCACTTTCAGTGTCAAAGAATTATAAACTTTATTTTACGAGCAAATGTGTTATAAACACATTTGCTCGTAAAGGGTCTCTTATTCCACCAATTTCAATATCGTAATGTATCTCATTACGTACTTGTGCGTAATTGTAATGTAAAACGCACGGTTTATCAAGATGCTCCGTCTAAATCGAACGGTACTTTTATAAATCTTAGAGCTTTTATGTCAAAAAAGTGGTCAACATTTGATGAATAAAATTAACTTTGGAAGATAAAATATAATAAATAAACATTTAATTTTTTAATTTATATTTGACCATAAATTACAACCATTTTTATTTGTAACAAAACACAAAAATATTTATTTAGTTTATTAGTAATACTGGCTGTTTTTGGGCCTTTGCCATGAAAAAAAGCGCCGATGCGCGCGCATCGCTAATTTGTGAACAAGTAAAAATTATTCCGCATGCTTTTTCTTTTCGCTGTACTATTTTTTATTTATTTCCTCGCAAATATGTTATAAAACGTCATATTACATTCGTGCGCTTTGATAATTACAGCCTTTGCTGTCTTGCAGCAATATCGCCTCGACTGTAATTTTCAACTTACCGCACTTATATCATAATGTACTATTACATACTTAAAGGACCAGTATCGCACGAAGAGGTCAAAAGAGGTCGCTGGTTGGCGCACGGATGAACGCGGCACCGAGTTGGCCACCAGACCAATTGAATTTTTAAAGCGATACTGGTCTTTTAAGTATGGAATTATTTACCTACTTAAAATACCAGTATCGCTAACTTTATAGTTTAAAATTCTTTGTTACTGAAGCTTGCCGCGCGCTTCACTTTCTTATTTCGGTGCCCCTAGCGGTCACAAGCGGATCCGCGTGGCGACGCGAGCAGCCGCGGTCTGCTCGACCGATACCAGCCAATTCTGGTGTGGATTGAGCCTAACTGTACCTAAAATTAGCTATCTTAATAATAAGTGGAAACGTAGTGGATTCATACTACTCAAGTACTCATACGATACATAACCACTGTAATATAATATTGAACAATTATTTATTTTCTTATAAAATAAAATAAAAACACATATTTTCGTCGGAACTTGCATGCAGAGTGACCTTATTCTCAAACATTAATCAATTTGTTTAAAACAAGAACAAACGTGAGTGTGAGTGTGTATGCTCTTCTAACCAACTTGCTTACCTTGTGCTCTCCTTATATGAATCTTCTTAAAAACAGAATCAAAAAGTCCATAAATATAGTCTCAAACAACAATGAGAACAAAGTTTAGTAGACATATTACTTATACATAAAATCCTATATAAATCGTAGACGATACGTAGAGGGAAGACAGTAGATCCCGACGAACACGTAAAACTCTCCAATACTATGTTGAAAAATCACCTTAGTTCCACAGGTATAAATAATGAAATATATGGATTGAAATTCGGAGCGACTAGACTAGTTTCTGCTGTAGCTTTCGTAGCAAATAGCTACGGCGTAGCACAATTTGGTTTATTGTTAAACTACAAAAATAGAAGAGAGGTGTCTTATGGACACCCGGTAAGAATGTAGTTCCTTTTTACCCGACTGCGAAGAGCGGAACTGAGAGTTATGTCTTTGACGCGTATGTATGTGTTTCTATGAGTTCTTCTAGTGTTCCTCTGTCCGCTCAAAAGTCCTCCAAGACTGAACCGATTTTAATAAAGGATACGTTATTAAATTCATCTTGATGACGCAAGTGTCACCGAGTAAATAAAGTTCTTAAAACAAACCATTTGGTGGATTTTATGCGCGTTAATGTGCGAACCTATTTTTTTTTTCTAAAATCTCGAGGGGTTTATTAAATCAAGGGGATTTAAAAGGCGAGTACAAAAATATAGAAAAAATAAAGTTAGAAACAAATAGTTCTTATTATTTTTTTTTACAAGACGACTCCCGCTGTCAGGTACAAGCCCTGTGTCGCGGGGACTTTACAAACATACAAGTCACGGACACAAAGTACACCCAGACTCGGAACAACAATTTGTGGATCACACAAAGTGGTGTTCCATGTGGGAATCGAACCCACGACCTCTTGCGTAGCAGTCGGATTCACTCCCATCGCGCCATAGAGGCAGCCAAACCATCATCTTAAGACAATTAAATATTTCATTAATAGTACTTTTAAGAACCAAATAAAATAAAAAATTAAACCGTAAAAAAACCGCCTGCAGTCGGAGGCATTAAATAATTTAATAAAATTTACGCAAACGAAGTTGCGCGGGACAGCTAGTAGAGAATAAAAACATAACGAAATTGTGAACGTCAAAGGGCATATTACGAGGGGTGATCCAAAAGTAATGAGAATGGGTACATTAAAATAACTTTATACTTAAAAATAAAACTTATTTTTCTATATAGTCTCCTAATAGGTCAATACATTTAGTCCATCTCTTTTCTAAACCAACGATACCCTTAAAAAAAAAATCTTTATCTTGACTCTCCCAAAATGCCTCTACAGCGGCCATCACTTCGCCATTATCCTCAAATTTCTTGCCCCGGAGGTGTTCCTTGAGCCGAGGAAACAAATAAAAGTCGCTGGGGGCTAGATCTGGAGAATAGGGTGGGTGTTCAAACAGCAGGAAGCCAGCTTCTTGAACGGCAGCCATCGCAACTTCAGCTTTTTGTGCAGGAGCATTGTCTTGATGGAACAGAACTTTTGCGCGCAGTTTACCCCGTCTTTTTTCCTTGATGGCCTCTCGCAATCTTTTGATTTGGTCAGCATAGTAGGAGCCTGTTATGATAGCTCCCTTATCAAGGTATTCAACCATAATTATTCACTCAGAATCCCAGAAAACAGACGCCATAACCTTGCCGGCAGAGCTTAAAACTCTGAATTTCTTGGGAGTCGGTGAAGATGGCCTTTCCATGTCCATTGACTGTTGTTTGGTTTCGGGATCAAAATGATGAATCCACGTTTCATTCATAGTCACAAATCGAGCCAAAAAAAATATCTTGATCCGCCTGGAACATTTCAAGATTCGTCCTTGAAATGTCGAATCGTTTCTTCTTTTGTTCGTCGGTTAACATACTCGGGACCCAACGTGCAGAGACCTTTCTCATGTTCATCTCGGTAGTTAAGATCCTTTGAATGCTACCAAATAAAATGCCTGTATTCTCAGCTAAACGACGAATGGTCACTCTTCAGTCTGCCAAAACCAGATCTTGAACTTTTTTGACGTTTTCTTCAGTGAAGGAGGAGGATGGACGGCCTTCGCGGTGTTCGTCTTCCGTGGATGTTCTTCCCATCTTGAACTCCTTGCACCAGCGTGCTGTTGTAGAATATGGAGGAGCAGAGTCCCCCAATGTTTCCACCAAGTCAGTATGAATGTCTTTGGTGGACATTTTTTTCAAGCACAGGTATTTGATGACGCTTCGCACTTCATGTTTCTCCATTTTGATGTTATCACTCCGACTGCTAGTATTCAAATGAATGTATATTTTAAAAATGACGTCCTATTTATACCATTTTTTCAGGGAAGTTGTGAAGGTTTAGGGAGTTAAAAAAATATTTTTTCAGAATTTTTTCATTACTAGAAATATCCGTTAATCATTACTTTTGAACACCCCTAGTCTGATACTGAATCGTCAGAAAGATTCCTTCCCCGAGTGCCACACATTTTTTTTTGTGTATATAATAGAGGACTTCGACTAGTGGTTTAAACATTTCATGTGATGGCTTATATTATTTAGGTAACACGTAACCAAACTGATAAGTCCATTATTCACACACAGCCGAAGTGCCACAATATATTGCATCCAACATATTCAACGAAATCTGTTCCAATATGTAGTGATCGCAGAGGATTTCCTTGGTACAACTGACTATCGCCGAACTGCCGATATACGGCGTTTAAATAATGATTTATCGCTAACGTCCACAGGACTAAATACAATATATTGAATTGCTTCGTTTATTGCATCGGTTTGGTACAGATTTTCTAGTTTCATTTGGATAATCGTACGAATTGCCTTAACTTTATGTTTCCTATAAGCCTGTAATTATAGGAAACATAAAGTTAAGGCAATTCGTACGATAAATCTCAATCCCATACCTACGCAAGAAAACAAGCAAAGTTTAAAAAAATATATATTCTGCCATGATAAATGCAGTAAGCAAGGATATTATGTATTACAAATATTGACTTTTTTTTTCATTGAGACCTTTCATTTATACGGCATATTTCATACTGAGTACCTCCATAATAATATGAAAAATGCACATACGTCACGTCACGCCATAGCGTAAAAACGTAGCCTATGTAACACTTATTCCTGTAAAGTTTCGCTCTATCTGTCTGCCTATCTGTCTGTCAAAAAATGTTTTTTTTGTTAGAGACAAGTGTGTGTCCCTGCTAGCTAAATGATTGTTTTTGGAGATGTGAAAAAAATCTTTTCAAACCTGAATTTTTTTACATCTCCAAAAACAAGCATGTATAATTAAATTAAATTTTATGTACCAAATATGGGTATATTTGCAAAATAAAAGTCTGTGTCTTTAAAAGGAAAACTATCACAGATTAGTAGGCTTTACAAGTTTACGAGTAAAAGCAGACCAAGTGAGAAGAAACAAAATTTTCGTACAAATTCCTTTGAAAATGCTTATGTAACGTGTTAGTAGTATGATAGATAAAAAAAAAACATAAAATCCACTTCTGATACCTCATTATTGCGATCTATAATGTCGGGACATTACTTATTTTTTTTTTTAAAAGGCATAAGTACTTTATGACATGGTGCTGCTGGGCCCTCTGCGGGGCTGTAGTTGAAGAGATGCGAAGCCTACGCCGCCGCGCATGGACTAATATATAACATTAATAAATGTCAATACATTGTCTTTAAGGTCATGGGTAAACCTCAGGCTGGACCTGATCTACTTCTCAACGGATCAACAATTAGCAGGGTGTCCAATTTTAAATACTTAGGGCATATCCTAACGGACGACTTTAAAGACAATGCTGATATTGAGAGGGAACGTAGGGCGCTGGCGGTCCGGAGCAATATGGTGGCCCGCAGATTTGCTCGGTGTACGGACCAAGTTAAAATAACTCTATTTCGACGTATTGCCAAAGTCTGTACACGGGTAATCTGTGGGTCAGCTACAGCAAAAGATCGCTAGATGCTCTGCGTGTCCAGTATAACAATGCATTTAGGATGCTGTTGGGACTACCTCGTTATTGTAGTGCATCGCTTATGTTTGCGGAAGCTCGAACAGATGGTTTTCATGCGATCTTGCGTAAGAAAACTGTCTCTATGCTAAGGAGGGTGAGAGACAGTCACAACAGTATCCTAAAAACAGTAGAGCAAAGATTAAGCTCTCCTATTATAAAACATTGTGTGCAAAGGATGATTGGTACTAACAGTAGATAAATCATTACAATAAATATATGTCGATGCGCCAGGGTGGCCTTGTGAGCTATTAGCCGCTCAATATACGAATTAACGCCGCGCGCCGTTAAAAAGTTACGTTGTAAACTTTTCATAAACTAATGTGATCTATTATATTGGCGCTACTATACTTGATTATAATAATGTGTTTTGTCCAGTTTCGTGAAAAAGTAAACAAAAAAAGAAGATTCTTACTTATAAATATCACAGTATGTGGTGTCTCGTACGAAAATAACCGTTAAGATACGTATAGAAAAGAGACTAGTTGACCTTCTAATTAATAGTCCAAATGCTGAACGAATTAACGTGAATAGGTAATCAAATTAGTTGGAGAAGGTTCCATTCGTCACAAAAGTTACGATACGAGTGGGAAATGTACGGCGACGTAATAAAACGTCAAAACAGTCCCCAGTTAATAAAAACCTTGAAGATATAGGGACGAACCCCGTATAGGGTTGTCACATATATTCTACTTTTGAAGATGCATATTCAAAACTATTCTTATCAACTTTTTTTTTCTTTTGTATTTTTTAAGATAATTCCCGCATTGGCTAGGGTGTAAACCCTATGTCGCCAGGAATTTGACCAAAAATACAATTAACTTCAAGTACTTTTTCTGGCAGTATTTTTGTATTTTGGATTTTAGTATTTCTGTATGAATTGCAAAAAACGGGGAAAATTGATGCAGACGAAGTTACATGGGTCAGCTAGTACTATTATAATGATCTCCTTACGGCGACTTCTCATCAGTGTCTGCAATGTGCAAGATGTTAGGCACGCAGATACAAGTGCACTCTCTATGCTCTTACTCCCATAGTCCGATGAGACAGAAAACCGACACAACCGGAGAGAGATTGGGCGCAGGATCAACGACTTAACCTGCTATCGGATGCACAGATGGGTGTGACATATTTCGAAAACGATCAATCCATCTATGGACCGACACTGTTCACGTTGCGTAACCTTTCAGATATCTCGAACTACTCGGTCGGCACTGAATCAGGGACCCCTCTGTGTACAACATACTATTGTAATATACAGGCTGTCTGACGGCGATGCCACACGCTGGGAAAGTACTCGTATCATAAATATTGCAGATAGAACATTTTACTAAGAGAAGACTTCATTTTGATTTTATTTTCTATTTTTTTTTTTTTAAAGTTATCTAGCAATGTGGAATTGAGTCCCATATTACTAGCAATCTTGTTACCCCTTCAGCTTAGCTTGTGTGTGCTTTAAGGCTTGTATTTAAGTGGGTTCACGTCGGTAGTACAATGGGTAGGATTCGAACCCGCGACCTCACGATTGCGAGACCGATGCCTTAGCCAACAAACAACTCAAAGTCTGGACCAGGAATCGAATTCGAAAAGTATGAAAAAGCAAACATTCTGTATTTATTTTACGATACATATCAATCAAAATGGTCAATCCTTCAGGATTATTTTTTGCTAAATAACATAACATTCCCTCAGAGTGGCATGGCCAAGGGACACTCTGTATACGTAACAGTAGAACATGTTTATGTTTCCTCCTACATTTGACTGACTGGCCTGTTGGTCTAGTGGTAAGTGACCCTGACTGCTAAGCCAGAGGTCGTGGGTTCAATCCTCACCCAGGATAAAACTTTGTGTGATGAGCACGATGGTTTATTCTGTGTCTGAGTGTAATTTATCTATAATATGTATGTATTTAGAAATATATAAATATGTTTATCAGTTGTCTGATTACCGTAGTACAAGCTCTGCTTAGTTTAGGATTAGATGACGTTATGTGAGTTGTCCCAAGATATTATTATTATTTGACTTTCCAAAATAGTTTATCATATTTACCGCTTTGTTTGATAAACAAAAATAAAGAATAAGAAAATTTGCTCGACAACCCTATTCCGATACGTTTTGACTCAATCTTATGAGATTTAAAGGTATATTGGCTTTATGTAAATGCGTATTACATTGCAGTATAGTAAAAAGGTTTTATACGATGCAGTGTGTAAGTGATGATTTTTTTATATGGCTCAGTAGGGTTTGCAACAAGTGCTGGTATGAAATCGAATGAAGATTTTATCGATGAACCCGGCCACGATGTTATTCGATTAAATCGATAATCTGACACCGCCTTGCAAAGCGTTTGTCGGATCAACGCGGGTCTACTGTTTTTAGATTTGTTTTAGATTTGAGTTATCTTTATTCTTATAGTGAACAATGACAAATCTGACTACATAAATATTTAGTACTAGCTAGCTTTCGCCCGCGGCTCCGCCCGCGTGGATGTCGGTACCTATGTGCTTCCCCGGGACTCAATCTATCTCCGTACAAAATTTCATCTAAATCGGTTTAGCTGTTTGAGCGTGAAAGCGTAACAGACAGACATGGTATGCAGTATGGATTTACATAAAAGTGCTCTGATTAATCATTTACCTAGTTCACAACAACTACGAGTAGTACCTAGTAGAGTCTTAAGCAATAAAACAAATACAATAATTTGAAAGAAAAATTTAAAGTTCAGACCCAGGAATCAAACCCGAGACTTCCAATCGCTTTATATCTAACCTAAACTATCCCAAAATCCTAAACTTGACTTTTTCTTCCCTTGTTATACACGAGTTGGGCCCTCACAAGCGCCATCTAGCCATGTTCTTAAGAACTACTATGGCTTTTGTTATCGCTTCGTTACAGAGGCATTATTCACAAATTATTAGACTCGCCAAATATTATAGTATTTTTATAGGCATTTCTTGCCAATTACTTTATTAATATACAATCGTTGCATTTGAAAGAAAAATTATAACGTAATTGGCAAGAAATGCCTATAAAAAATATTTTAATAAGAACAAATGTTATATAATGACACAAATATAAGGAAAATACCATTATTTATATTATTAAAAGAGATAAAGAAAATATTGAGGACGAGTTCAAATTAAGTCTTCACTTTGCTACAACCTCGCGTGTGGTTTATTATAAAATAGTGTTATATAATTCTTTACACAATGTTACTTGTTTTATTGTTTGTGGCTTCAAGTTTTTCGTCATTGTTAAAAGGTAAATATATTTCTTTATTTGTTAATCGACAAATATTCACTACTTACTTTTGACTGCCTCTGTGGCGCGGTGGGAGTGTATCCGACTGCTACGCAAAAGGTCGTGGGTTCGATCACCCAGGATAAAACTTTGTGTGATGAGCATGATGGTTTTTAATTTATCTATAATAAGTATGTCGTATTTAGAAATATATAAGTATGTTTATCAGTTGTCTGGTTGCCATAGTACAAGCTCTGCTTAGTTTGGTCTCAGATGACTTTGTGTGAGTTGTCTCAAGATATTATTATTATTATTATTCGTTAAGGGGCGTCTAAACGGCCATTTTTTACGGCAATTTGTGGCGGCACTATTGGCAACTAATTGCTCGGCCAATAATGGCAATATGTCTGCAATTGTTAGGCACGTGATTCTTAAACGGGCTACACAACCCGTCAACAATAAATTATAGAGCGACTGAAACAACAACCAAATTGGCCGGGCAACATTACGGAAAATCGATCGCTCAGCGAACGTCCGGCAACCATCAAATCAATATTGGAGAGTACTGCCACAGCATTGCCGCCACAAATTGCCGACAAAAATGGCACGTTTAGACGCCCCTTAAGAATGTTACATTACATTGTTATGCTGTAGCAAATGCTTCAGTGGATAATCACCGTTATGTGTGAATTGTGTTCACTTTATTTTATTATTATTTATTCAGATAACTATCCAGTGACGATACTCGTGAACCGGATGGATTTACAGACAACAAGGAACTATGCTAAGTACTATTATGCAGAAGGCGATGACGTGGATGTAAGGTGCTTCAACATACACTGGCAAAAGTGCGAACTATGGTTAGAACACGAGCACGCTAAGATACTCAGAGGTAAAAAACAAAGAATACAAAGAACATTGACCTACATAGTACTAGTTAAAACGGCGGTAGCTTAATGGCTAAGGCATCAGACTTGCAATAGTGGTGTGGGTTCGAATCCTACCCATTATACTACCGACGTGGACCCACTCCTTTTTTTTGTTTTTTTTTTTTGCGTGAAAAATCCTGACGAACACCCCCACCGTCCGGGGAAGACGGTGGAGGTAGTGTGGGGGTTTGCCCCCACTAAAAAACCCGCCGTGTATCGCTCGCCACCTTCGCGAACGGGCTGCCGGAATGTGTTATACCGTCTTGGCGGCCCGCCCAGTGGCAATGCCCGGACGCGATCTTGTTGCGTTCCGGGCATTTCACACCTAAGGGGCCCCTGGATAGACACAGGGCGAACATGGACCCACTCCTAACACAAACCTTCGGGCTTAACTGGAGGGGTTAACATGATTGTTAGTAATGTGGAACCTAATAACACATTGCTAGCTATTAAAAAAAAACTAGTAGCTGGCAGTCTATCGCCCGTCAACAACAAGACTTCTATTAGATTTTGACACTGGGGCGGTTAATTAACAAAATTAAATGATGTCTATACTTGTGTAACAAGGATGACGCCGGTTACACACGTTGGCCCCCAACGTTGGTCCCAGCGTCCGTCCAATGTGTGGATCTAGACAGTAGCATTGACACCAACGTTGGGACGAGCGTTACTAGATCCACGCGTTGGACGAGTAGCATTGTGACCAACGTTTGGAGACGGTGTAACAGCAACGGCTATTTGTCATAAATATCAAAAAAGTTCACCGGACGGTTATTCGATTCGGCGTTTGAAATTGTTGTCACTTTGTATGGGGTAGGGTAGCCTATAGCCAGTTTGTTTGGGATAGGGTAGCCTATAGCCACTTTGTTTGTGGTAGGGTAGCCCATAGCCACTCCTACGTACTAGTAGGTATTGTAGAGATACAATAAGGCATGAATCATTATTAATTATATCTGAATCACTATAGGTGTGCCTTTAATATAGGCACCTCTTAGTACAAATTTTAATAATAGGTATATTTTTTACTTATTGTATGTACGAAACTCAAACTTTAATTCGTGAAAGTAAAGTAGCAATCAGTAAGCAATTATTAAAACAACAAACTTTTACAAATTCTGCGTCCTTCATGTTAAACACGGAGGCCAAATTTCTCTGAAAGTATCATATGTAGCAGTTATTGAAGAAATGAAGCCAATACAAGCAATTGGGTAGCAATTCTTGAATATACTTTTGGAGCCACTTGCCATAGGCAACCAGCGATTCTGACGTTGGCCCCGTTTTTACGTAATCGGTTAACAAACCTCTTCCTTTTTGAAGTCGGTTAAAAAGGATAAACCTTTGTGTGATTAACACGTTGCTTATTCTAAATGTGTCGGGATGCAATTTATCTACAACATGTATGTATTTCGATATATCACTTAAGTTGTATGTCTACCGTATTAGATACAGGCTACGTTTAAACCAGGGTAATAATAAATAAAGGTGTCTGTTCAGTTGGTTGTCCTCACACCAGCCAACTGAAAAGACAACCAGATGTGCCAAGATAATCTATACTAATATTATAAAGCGGAAGAGTTTGTTTGTTTGTTTGTTTGTTTAAACGCGCTAATCTCAGGATCTACTGGTCCGATTTGAAAAAATCTTTTTTTGTTGAATAGCCCATTTATCGAGGAAGGCTATAGGCTATATAACATCGCGCTACGACTAATAGGAGCGGAGAAGCGACGAGAAATGTTTCAAAAACGGGGAGAAATTACGCATACGAAGTTGCGCGGGACAGCTAGTCTAAAATATAAAATTCTCGTGTCACAATGTTCGTTCCCATACTCCTCCGAAACGGCTTGACCGATTTTTATGAAATTTTATATGCAAATTCAGTAGGTCTAAGAGTCGGCTACTATCTATTTTTCATACCCCTAAGAGTTTGTTTGTTTGTTTGAACGCGATAATCTCAGGAACTACTGAGCCGCATTGAAAAAATATTTTATTGTTGGATAGCCCATTTATCGAGGAAGGCAATAGGTTATAACATCACACTACGACCAACAGGAGCGGAGCAGCAATGAAAAATGTTGTAAAATAAAAGGAAGAAAAAAGGAAAAATTTACGCAGACGAAGTGGCGCGGGTCCGCTAGTTTTATATATTACTAGCTTGACCCCTGCCACGCTAAACGCGAACCGTCGCGGGCGTCCCCAAACCATTCATCACAATCTGATCAATGGTTTCGGAGTGCATAGACGACAATCATACAAATATTGGTTTTATTTTTATTATAATATGATTATTACTTTACAGAAATGTACAAAGTTGATTGGTCATACTATGGTGTTGGTTTTCGTGCGTCATTAGGCGTTTCACACAATAACATGGTGATGACGTGTAATTGCAAATACAGCCTCGCCGTAAAAGTCGTATTTGTTCTACAAAGGACTTTTAGTGGTAAGTGTAGTACACATGTCGCCCGCTAAGTTTGCGTGTGTGATGTTGGCGCGTAAGCTGCGCACAACTCGAATTTAGGTATCGGAGGGGATGAAGGAGACGAGCAGGGAACCATGCGCCGAACTACATTCGAATACAACTTCACAAACGCAAACTTAAATGGCGCGAATTTTACCTATTAGAATTGCTTGCTACACATATGAGCCATATAAAGTAACTCTATACTATACTCTCTATATTATTGAACTTGGCGATTTGAACGGGAAAAAAACAATTTAATATTCGAAATATCTACGCAATTATTGACTGCCTCTGTGGCGCAGTGGGAGTGTGTCCGGCTGCTACGCAAGAGGTCGTGGGTTCGATTCCCACACGGGACACCACTTTGTGTGATCCACAAATTGTTGTTCCGAGTCTGGGTGTACTTTGTGTCCGTGACTTGTATGTTTGTAAAGTTCCCAGCGACACAGGGCTTGTACCCTACTGCGGGAGTTGTCTTTTAAATGAAAAAAAAAAAAAAAAAAAAAAATATGATCTGTTTATATTGTCTTTGATCGTAGCTGTGGTCATTAAATAAGGTGTTGTAAGAATTTATCTTTATTTCATTATCTTTATAATGTATTGTTTTTAAACTTTCGAGATTTTTATACATTTTAGATATATTTCGGGACATAATCGCGTGAATTATTTAAAGGTACGAACCTTTTATTTACCCACGATCGGTGCAATTCGATCGAAACGTCGGGTAAATAAAAGGTTCGTACCTTTAAATAATTCACACGATTAAGTCCCGAAATATATCTAACTAGCTTTCGCCCGCGGCTCCGCCCGCGTGGATGTCGGTTATCGCGATAAAAACTATCCTATGTCCTTCCTCGGGACTCAAACTATCTCCATACAAAATTTCATCTAAATCAGTTTAGCTGTTTGAGCGTGAAAGCGTAACAGACAGACAGACAGACAGACAGACAGACAGACAGAGTTACTTTCACATTTATAATATTAGTAAGGATAGTATAAATTTGTAATAATGTATCCCTCGTTTATAATATTATAGTAAGTATAGATGTAAGTCTAAGTGGCCTCTTGTTTCCTTAATTGATTCCTTTTATTACATTACAGACATTATTAAAGTGAACGACATTATTGTACGGAACATGAAAGATGTTAGAAACAGTTACACATATTACTGTTTTGATTCTTCTGTCTTACAAATTGAGTTCAACAACATAACAAGAAGTTGTAACAAAACACAAGACGATTGTAAGTATGTTTTTTAATTAACGTTAAAGATGAATGAAATTGTAAACCACAGAATACTAAGAGTACCTACAGGACACAGACTTCATAGTAAATACATACTCAAAATAAATAAATAAATAAATACTCCCGACGAACGCACATCTTGCACCCGAACACGTTCTGTCACCGGTTTGACGTGTTCCGTGCGTCAAGAGCGTATTCTTTATTAAAAAGATAACTAGCAATAGTCGCCAATTACTAGCACTTCCAGCTAAGCTGAATTAATTGTGTTAGGAGTGGATTCTTTTTGAAGATTGCCTTTTGTACTCTCCGGTATTCGGTATAATAAACGTATTTAATTAAAATATATTTATCATTTTAGCTAATCACTTAATTATGAAGTCATATTGCAAAGAGGTTATTGTTAATCTTTGTAACTCTACTTATGTTATTATCAAACTATACAAGTACTGGTATAATGGTAAGTGTATAAAAATCTAGTAGTATTTAAAAAAATACCCTAAAAAAATCCACACATAATAAATACAATTTAAATCAGTAAAATTTCTGTAATTATTACATTGATGTACAAAAGTTCAACTGAGTGGATGATTTAATCTTTATTTGTATTATTCCACTCAGGTTTTTTACAATTAAATATCAATACAAAAAAATATAAATTGTAATATACCAATAAAAAATTGGTAATATTTAAAAATTGCTAAAATTTTCTATAAAAATTTTAGAGAAATATTTGCTCTAAAGATTATTTTCTCCAAAATTCAGGTAAGTAATTATATCCAATAATATTATTTAATCCAGCTTATCGCTTATGATTATGGCAAGGCGGTTACAGACTGGCCTTTTATAGGCGCGTATAAGCTCGTTTTTGTAAACGCATGCAAGTATGCATGCAGTAGATGCGACACTTTTGCTACATACGTAACTCGTACGAGCGTAAACGCGCTACTGAACTCGTATAAGCGTATTGATACTGACTTACCACTACCGGTTCAACAAAGACACCGAACGTGCCCGTGTTTGTTGGTTTTTTTTATTTTTACGGGGCTATAAGAACCGCACTTGGCCTCTAAATTGGGCTATTGTGGGTTAAATACTTGTCCTGTCAGTTCCGTGGCTCCAGTCACCCAAAGCACTCCCAGAAGCTCAGCACTCCCCTCGGACCGCTGGACGCCTCCGGGAGAGACGTTGTGGACGTCAGAAACTGCGCCCAGTGTTCGCCCACATTTTTGCACTCCATAATTACGTGTCTGGGCATTTCTTTAAATTTTATGCATCCTTTGTCGAGCGGGCTATCCGTCAATCTGATGTTGTGGTGCTTGTTTAGGGGACAGTAGCCTGTAATTGCATAGCTTGCATAATTTATCCGTTTCGAGTCTAATTAGGCTTTGTGAGAATCTCCTTGAAGCTTCTGGAATCGCCTCTTTAGTTTGTCTGCAACCACTGTTTTTTCTCCATTCCGCTACATACTCGTAGCTGTTCTCTGTCTTTTCACACAGCTTTGTATTGATTTGAGCCAGTGGCAGAGGCCCATGCCTGTGTACGCGAGTCCGGATTTTTTAAGCGAAATGTTGCGCACGTGTAAGCGCTTATTAATACGCTTAGTAATACGCGCAGAATAAAACGCTATTCTGTAACCGCCTTTAGTTTTTTATGAATTATTGCTGTAAGAACAGCAATAATACTTCTTTATATCTTACAGATGACTCGCCGATGCCGTACCTAAGTTTACCAACAAACAAAATATTACTTATCCTTTACACAATCAATAAGGATCAATACATATATTATGGATATGAAGACCGCGATATGCTGAGTTTAAATTGTTCTACGATTAAAAATTATAACAATTATACATATTATATGACCTTCGGCGGTATCGAAGGTAATTTTAAATTGTTTATTATGTATTTTTAAGTTTAATTTTTATTTCTTCGAAACTCCTGAACTAATTTTCATAAAAAGGTTCGGACTGGGCCTTAAGTATGTGTATATTTTGTATATTTTTTTCCTACATCTTAATAGTTATAGATGTCCGAATATATATATATATATATAATATAAATTCAGGGAAATACCCTGAACTAAATTGTTTATTTATGGGCATGTGATAATATCGTTTAACGGTCTGCCTTTATGAAGTGATACTGTTTCCACTGCGGTTACGGTCATTTTTGATTCAAAAGTACAATGGATTATCAAATTCATACTTCAATACGCCTCAAATGTAAGTATCTAAAATACCTATAAACTGAGTAACTGTAAATTTGTGGTTTATTGTTCATACAGTCACAAATACCTGTTTAATCATAAAGGAAAACCAGACAATTTGTATAAATAGTATACACATAAAAACAAATTAAACAAATCAATTTATTTTACTTAAATTGCAACGGTTTACACCAATAACAATAAATAAATAAATTATAATTGGCCCCACAACAAAATAAAGTTAAAAATTAAAGTGACCCACTTTAGTGTTTAACTTTAACCTTTAATTATTATATTTTTACACATGAAAGTAATGAAACATACCACAGTGGTATAGAGTGCTTCGTGTGCAAGTGCAAATAGCACTTGTCTTATTCCTAAAACTACTCAAACTAATGATCTACTGTGAAATAGTATGAGAGTTATGGGGGTAATACTTGTGATAGAGTAATGGGGCCCACGTAGGCAATCCAGCCCCGGCATAAAGCTTATCTAGAACAAGGTATTGCCGCATGTAAATAAAATGTATTAGTATCAATTTACTTCGCGTTTAAAAATATGGCAGCTGAAACTTACCGACCTAATTAAAATATTTTTTTTTTAGGAAAACAGGATGAAGTCCTTAAAATAAATACAGAGCTGAGTTCTTTTAATAAAAATAAGAAACTTGAGTGTACTGTACACTATCGATCATATATGTGGTATACACGAAGAATCAATGTACTGTTTAGTAGAGTAACGTACAGGCGCCAAACTGTCGTTACCGGCTTGATGGACGTACCAACAACCCCAATTGAGGTAGATAGACTAAACTATATTTAAATTTTATTCCACTTTGTTCACTTGGGTGACATACAAAGCTAACAAGTGTCTTCATTTCACATCGGTTGGAATCATTGCACCAGGTAATATCACCTAGGAGAATTGAGTAAACATATAAGGTGTCCTTTATTCACTTTGGAATTAAACTGTTGCAGGTGAATAGACGTGACTTTTTTAGATATTCTTATAAACTATATTCACCTAAATTCTAGTCTGATTAGGTACCAGCACCAATGATAAATTACTAAAATACAGTGGACAAAAAGTATTCACATCTTATTTACATTAAATATTAAAGTTTTGAAATTAAATACCTAAATGACTTTGATTTTAAACGTTTTGGTAAACCTAAAACTACGGTGAAATAAAGTCCAACAAAATATTTATTGAAGTCGTATCTATTCACCTGGATGATTAGTGATGATGATGATGATAGGTGTCAGCTAGTACCCAGGTGAACAAAGGGCATCACTTATGTCCACTCAATTCACCTTGATGACATCACTTGGGTGCAATAGTTCTGAGGTGAAATGAGGACACTAGTTATGTCCGTTAAGGTGGAATAAACCCATAAATCATATTATTGACAATATAAAAACACATCGTTTACGATAAATACAGGGCGCCGATTTAGTCAATCGAATCCTTGCAAGGGCCATTGTCGCGGATTGAAGCGTGTATCTTCGGATTCTAATTTTGATTAACACTGTAATGAAAAAAATGAAGGTACTTTTTACATCAGTGTTCATCAGTATAAAACTGAACTTTTTAAAAAAACAGTGCGTTATTTTTCAAACCTTGGCCTGATCTACCCCTCCAAGGATTTGAGTGAAAATAAACTATTGACAATACCTTTTTTAGAATCGCAGCACGCGTATGGTAGCAGCAGCCACCACAGCCATACCGAGCTTCTCAGGTGGTAAGTTTCTTCATTAAGTGATACCCGTATTAGAATAGAAAATTAATGATATTACGGGGATGTATGAAGTGTAACACACACACACACGCACGCACGCACGCACGCACGCACACACGCACACACACACACACACACACACACACACACACACACACACACACACACACACACACACACAAACTCCTTTGAAGTCCCACTGCAGCTGGGCACGGGACTTGGTTTATTCATTTAAGTGATACAATTCCAATGTGAACTAGGGACACCACATATGTTCACTCAATTCACGGGGAAATGAGGACACTTTGTCTCTTGACCACTTTGTTCATCCAGGTGCACAATTTTAGCTATTACTTACTAGTTGAATATTTTTCAGGTACATGGAATGACAGTCGAGCCTTTAAGATTGCCTTAGGGGTCGGTGGCACAGTTTGCTTCTTAACTTTGATATCCATCATTATATACATAATAAAGAAACGAAACCTTAAGACGCAGGTATACTCATTTATATTTAAAGATAGAAAGGAAAAGTCCTTTTTAGCAGTACCAAAGGTTTTTCTGCCTTCTTAAACAAAAAGTTTTGTAGAAGGTTTTGAGTAAATAAAGAATCTAAATTTAGGACATTTATAAATAACATTAAATAGCACGATCCAAAAATTTATAAATCCTTTGTAGTTGGTGCCATGGTTTCACCAACTTCAAAATATTTGAAGCTATAATATTTAAAATGTTCCATAGATTTCATCAAGATCCCATCATCAGATCCTGACGTGATAAAAATGGGACCAACTTTAAAGTATACCCTATCTTTAACAAAAAGAGTTAATAAAATAGCATGACTCTGTAAAAAGATATTCATGATCAAACATGATAAAGAAATTACCTTCTTCGTTTGTTTTCGTCGGTTAAAACTATGTAAATAGATAACTAATACAGTGTTTGCAGAGAGATTCTAATGCCAACAACGATGAAGATGAAGCCCGATACAAGAGGATACAACTTGCTCTACCTAAGTACGCAGCTTATTACTCAGTTCAGCAGCGATTAACTACACAAAATGAACAAGAGGAACCTCAAGGAAACCACGTCTACAATGAACCCTATGACCATTTCGTTCAACTTCAGTCGATAGATAGCAATCGAATTTAGTTCAATCATCGTTCGTATTTACTTCATTGTCATCTAAAACGATTTCTTAATTTAAGTTTATTTATTTAATATATATTATAAGTTCTAGGGTAAGGTAGTTATATTATATTCTATACATATAATAAAATTGAAAATTTTACGCGTCTGTACATACCCATATATAGTGAAAAAAATATTGTTCGAAAAGAGTATTTAAAAACGTTGCGATTTTTTTAGAAATGTCAGCCTGTTTGTTTAAACACGCATCACGCAAAAACTACCAGACGGATTCGGTTGAAATGTTGCATGCGTATTTTCAAATAATCATTATCCTGATTTTACGAAATAAAGATATTTGTAGTAAGTTTGAGTATATAAAGCTAGACTAACACTTGGGATATAAATGATTACGCTACTTTTTAAATCAGCTACGCAATGATGGATAATATAGCTATTTATTATTATAAAACAATAACTACTAGACGGATCTTCATGAAAATTTGCAGTTTTATAGTAAATACTGTAGGTCATTACCTACACTATAAATCTTTAAGCTGTCGTCTATGGGAAGCGAGCAGCAACAAAAAGAAAAGAAGGTGCGTGGACGACCTTCTTTAATCACCGGACGTCACCCAATTGGTAGTGGCAGCTGAAATATCGCCACAATTCTCCGGACATAACTAAAAGATTAAAAAATCTAGAAAGTAGAGCAAACCTACAAAAATGAAAATAAGAAATATTCCAAACTTACAAGCTGAATCTACGGGAGACTTATGTCAGAAACTGCGTCTGTTCTTGGTATTACTATACTTATAGTCACAGTAAATGAAAGATATATTCCGTCTAAATAGTATGCAGGTGCTGTGCATGAAATGTAATACTTATATAATTTAACAATATTAATATAAAAGAATGTTTCTTAAGATGTACTCAGAATTTCTATAGTCATAAATGCAACACCAAAAAAACAAATCGAATACGTCTCATATTAAAATCATAATAACAGGGATAATATCGAACATTATTGAAAGGAAAATTTAAGTCAAATATTCATAAATAGGTAGACTGTACTGAATATTACGATATCGACACAACATTTCGTGTTCCCGATACAGAATAGCGTTATTATAAACTGAGTTTCGACCATGTCAAGTGTGATTTTGTTAATTATGTTGAGTTTTCTGGGCGTCGCCATAGGCGGTGAGTACAATCAATCATTACTATTTTATTAGTATGTTCATTTAATAAATTTAAAACAATGTAGTCTTGCCTTCACTAACTTTGCGAACTCAATGGGCTATATTTTCCAATGCCAATTTATGAGCCCCTCCCAAACCTCAGAACAATATAATTGATCTAAGGCCCAAACATATCTTGTTAGGCATTAAAAGAAAAAACTTAATAAACATATTAAAAAAAGCATATTCAAACAGTAAAAGTGCTTAGTGGTAACCAACGATGTAACCTAGTAACTTTTACTTTGTTTGCATTATCTTGATAAACAAATAATTGTCGCTCCTGACTCTTGGAAGCTATTGTGAAATCATTCTTGTATTCTGTCGACACCAAATACAGTCTACTAATATAATACTTCTTGATTATATGGAGGACCGAACTTTGCTGAGATTTTTTTTAAATGTTTTTTTTTTAAATGAAACCTAGCCACGTCGATTTGACGCCCTCGAAAACCCCTGCATTCAAAATTTCATGAAAATCGCTGGAGCCCTTGCCGAGATTCAGATTATATATAAATGACTTTGAATTGAGTCGACAAACTTTAATGAGCAAATCTGCGTGTATCTAAGAATTTTTAGGACTTAGTATTAGAACAAAAACTTTTTTATTAAACATTTTGAAGTTGGTGCTATGAAATAGTAGTCTTTATGTTCTATTCGACACCAACTTCAAAATGTTTAATTTGTTTTTGTTATTCTATGTATATTATGTTATTCTATGTATATTATTTTTTGCTTTTTAGTTGCCTTGTAGGTATTTATTTTTGAAGTCGGTAATATTTTTTTGTAAAAAAGTTTTTATTTATCACTTTTTAGTGGGTTGGTTTGTAATTCACTAATGTTACAATAGGCATATATCAACTGCTCAAATCCTTTTACAAAATATTGCTTGCCCCGATGCAGGGCCGTTAATTGTTGAGGAGCTCTATTCCATTGTGTAATAGTAGTATGACGAGTATAAAGTGCTACTTTAAACCATATTAAAGTAACAAAATCACAAAATCACAAACATGTTCCTCCGGTTATCTGTTTCAAATATCGAGCGCGATCAATTCGCGATTGAAGAAATCGATTTAATGTGCCTAAACATAACATCACTACTTGTAGAAAAGCGACAAAATCCCCTGTACCACGACATTTATTTGTTGTTGTGTTGTTTAATCGTTTGAATTTCATTGCGTACTTTCAACGTATGAGACGATGACATCACCTGATGACATCTATTGAAACTGCAATGTAAAACGAATAGAGTAAAAATACGCCAATGAGAATTCATCGTTGTAGTATTACTCAAAAACGTAAATAAATCATTTTAAAATTAATTTCAGCTGAAGGAGCAACAAACTTACTTAGCGGTGAAAGTATACATCTCCCTTGACACGGTCTACATTCTTCGACGAGTTTTTACAACTTATAACTGCCCAATAGCATTTCTTGTTGTAGTACACGCGACGTCATGCGGCCGCGATCGGACGTTGAATAATATCACGTGCGCTCCAACCAGCGCCGGTGCGCTCATTGGAGACACGCTTTGACTTACTACTGACTGATTCTAGTTACATGTGTGTTCTGAGATTATTCTTAATATGATTTGTGTTTTCAATTCCTCCTTTTATAAATAAATGAAGTTTGTTAAAAATGTACTCAACAACAACCTTTAATCCACAGTTTATTAGGATAGAGTATGCAAACGTACTAGAAATTTTAAAATGGTTTAATTCTAAAAATCTAATATCTAATCCATCCAAATAAATCTAAAAAAATGATTTCGAGTAAAAGTATCGATGTCGGTATGTATCATTCCTGTATGCGGTATCATCGTTACACGTGCCGACCCGGCCGGCGGAATCCCCGATCGGGTTTGTCATCGGGAGTGCAGAAGGTAACTTTCACACGTAGCCACGCATACATACACATCGTTCACATGGGACTGAGTATTAAAGATCACTTTACACCACATTGTTCAGAAGGCGACGCGAACGTGTCCGTGAACAGTGTTTAAGTGTCTGTTGTTAATGCGCGTAATAAATAATATTATTGTAGAGAGCAATAACAATTATTCAATGCAAGGCATTATGAAATTACTGTGGGAATAAAAATGAAATACTTTTAATAGTTTTGGTATACTTTTTTTAAGGCAGCTCACAGACTTTCTAACAATCAAAAATTCTTCATTCACTTAGAAAGCAAAATACTACACTTATGAAGAAAAGAGCTGTAGTGAAATAAAAGCTTAGTTATGGATTAGAGGACTATGATTACAGGAAAGTGATAGAAAACTTAAACTACTTAAAACTTAGAGCCTAGGAGGTAATTGATGTGCAGCGTTGGTGCGTCGCGATGCCACTTCGGTAGGTAAAGATGCGGCGTCGGTCGGTGCGTATGAGATGCAACGACTGCAACGACGATAGGTCGGATGCAGTGTCGGTGCGTATGAGATGCAACGACTGCAACGACGATAGGTCGGCTGCAGCGTCGGTGCGTATGAGATGCAACGACGATAGGTAGGCTGCAGCGTCGGTGCGTATGAGATGCAACGGCGATAGGTGGAGATGTCTCCTGTTGTTCGCTATTCGAGAACTTTTGCTTCACTCCTTACTCTCGGAGAACTGTCGCTTCACTCCTTTTCTTCAGATATTTCCTCATAAAGAAATCTCTCTAGAAACATTTAAAATTTTAAAGCGTATCCTAATATAAATTTAGGATTGACTTTTGCAAATTACACACAGCCAGTTTGGAATAGTAGATACTTTTTATAAAAATACAAAGAACTCTTTGCTTATATATTGTCATAGAAACCATGAAAATATTAGACAAAATGACAGTTATGATTTATCAACAAATAATTGTTTAGAATGTTAAATAAATATTAAAGAGATATTAGAGAAGAGACATTGATGTTAAAATAGTGAAAGACATAACAAATGGAATATATACATAAGTGGTACGAATTAACACTACGAGGAATATATACATAAGAGGTAAGAATTAACACTACAGAGCAGACTATTGTTTACAATCATAATATGTTAAATTATAAATTGAGATATTTGTGGTGATAAGATTGTAAAGAAATGAAAGAAAGAATATTTAACCGCAGCAATGGTACAAATTTTCTGTTTAGGTCGTTTATTATTTTGGTACAATGTGTTTTAAGATGTTGTGAAATAATGATGTGGAGAATGAAGAGCTGTCTTATGTATAGATCATTACAGTTTTTAAACAATTCAGAGCTAGAGAATAAAATTGGTCGAAAGGTTTCAGTTTTCAATAAAGCTCTATGAGTGATTTCTAGGGGATACAAATGCAGTACGTTATTATCGACTGGCACAGTGCGCAATAGACATTTTGTGTTACTGTGTATTGGAAATGTATATCAACTTAGCACGGCATGCCAATGTATCTATGTGGGATTTATAGTTCAGGGTTTTGTCTACCAACACTCTGATTTATTGATTCTTATTTTGGAGTTCTGACCATAAATTAGCAAATACCGTTACTGCAGTATCTTCTGCGCAACTATTTGTGACACAAACACAACAAATACAAGAAATAATAATTGGTCCAAGGACACTACCCTGCGGTACGCCATATTAAATAGGAAGCTCTTCACTAGAGTAGTTGTCTATTTTGACCATCTGAGTTCTATCTGTGAGATAACTTTTAAACAACCGGAGTTGTAGGCTTCTGACGTCGATATTTTCTAGTTTTAGCAAAAGTGCAGGAGTATGAATAATGTCAAAGGCTTTTACTAGATCCAAGAATATTTTGAGTACTTTTTTATTGTTGTTTAGATTGGTAACAATAAAGGTTGTTAGTTCTTGAACAGCATCGGATGAAGATTTATTTCTACGAAAGCCAAATTGCTGGTGTGATATGAAGGTATAATAATATTCTAAACAGTTTCTTAGTCCTTTATTTATAATACGTTCAAATATTTTTGAGAGGGCACTCAAGACTGCAATTGGCCTATAGTTCGTAATAAAATGCCCATCGCCAACCTTAAAATATTTCCTTTCAACTTTTTCTTCTGTTAAGAGACATCTCCCCATATCCATTAAAGATCGGTTATACCTTTCCGCAGTTCCATTAAGTTCATGTACATACGCCGGACAGGGTTTTATTATTATTACTTTTGCTTTTGCATACTGAAAAACTCTTGCATTTATATACTCCTTGCCTTTGTCACAACGCAATTCTTTCATCCTCTTATCAGTGAGATTTTGTACTTAATTTGCATACTGCACTAAGCAGTCATATACTTCTTCTTTTGTTCGGATACAATAAACCTTGACCAGTTTACTATAGTCATCTATAAAACTCAGAAAATATTTTTCGCCGTGGTCTCCTGCTGTTTGATGTGGGCCATTTAAATCTGTATGAACTATCTGTAATATATCCTCTGCTCTTCTTCTGTTACTATGGAAAGGTAAGTTATGCATTTTATTTTCAAGGCATGTTGCACACTTTAAATACTCAGATTCAATTTCTTTAGGTAATCCTTCTAACGATTCATTTTTGCACATTAGTTTCAAGTTTTTAAAATTCATTTGACTAAATGTACGGTGTAGTTTTTCTTTTGTGGTCATAATACTTTTACTTATATTTGCTTCCAACATTTCTTTATTGACATAACTTTTCATCTTATATTTTTTATCTTTAATTGCAACAGCTAAAATTTTTTCATAAAGGTTATTTATTTTTGACAATCTCCCTCTAGACACAACCGAATTCTTGTCAGTTATTTTTGAGTAACTTAATAAATTTGCCTTCATTTCCTTTACATAAAAAACATTTGTTATTTTTACCTCGGATTTTATTCCATAGACTGGGATGTAAGCTTTAATGTCATCGATTTTTGATGCTTTTAAAACTCTTCCATCACCAATTTTAACTTTTACAGTTAAAACAATTAGGTTTAACTATATCACAAACAAAAACAAAGTTATGCTGTTTTACACGATGTCGCAAGCGTCAACGTATTAAAGTGGTTATCTATGGACGTGCTTTAGAACGAGTAGATACATTTAAATATCTGGGGTTATGGCTATACAAATCATTACGGTGGTCCAAATACATTAACGAAACAGTGGAAAGAACTCAAAAAATTCTAAATTTACTTAAAGTTTTGGCCGGGTCGTCCTGGGGTCTTCATCCATGTCACCTACGTAGATTATACATCGTGCTTATAAGAACCAGAATTGATTATGCCTGCTACTTATATGATATTAGCGCTAAGTCTAATATAAGGAAATTAGATGTGGTACAAAATCAGGCTCTTAGAATTATAGGCAGTTTCATCAAGACCACACCTATCCACGTAATGGAAAGCGAGCTTTGTGTGCCTCCACTTTGTATGAGAAGAAAGTGTTTGGCATATAAATATTGTATTAAGATTAAGTCACAACAAGATCATTTTGTTACTAACTGTCTCCTACACCTTTTTAACCTTTTAAAATGTAATTATTGGTTAAACAAGAAGTTGGCCAGACACGATAATGTGGATAGTTGCGCGCCTCTGGCTATGTTTGGTTTAAGGACCTGGGTAACTAATATTGACACTACAAGTGTAATTAAACCGGAACTTAATAGTGTAAGTTTATCGAAGCATAGCTATGATATAAGTATCCTATATAATAATGTAACTAAAGAATTGCAAGACAAATATGATGACTATAATACTATTTTTACGGATGGCTCGAAAAGTGGGGTTGCTTTTTATGACCCAAATACCCATAATAATAATATGTACAAAGTCTTTGGTGAAGTTTCAATTATGTCCGCGGAGCTCGTGGCAATTTAGGAAGCACTTCTGCACATCAAGTGCATGAAGTATAAAAAAGTAGTTATATGCACTGATAGCAAGAGTGTCTTACAACATATAGCTCGGTGTGCCTCAGGAGACAGAGGAATTCCGATAGCATATAGAGTTTTATCAGAAATTGACGAATTGTGTTGTAGTGGTGTTAATCTGGCGTTGCAATGGGTTCCATCACATAGGGTTGCGGGGCAATGAAAGGGCTGACCTGTTAGCAAGGCAAGGAATATGTCAAGGTAGAGAAATTATTATAAACCCGAGTTACTCAGAAATGTTACCTAAATATCGAAAAAGTTGCTACATATTTTGGAATGTACACTTTAAAAAAATTGCGCTAGAAAAAGGAATTTGGTATAAATCGAAACAGTGCGAGCCCCCGCTCGCACTGTTTCGATTTATACCAAATTCCTTTTTCTCATCATGTGCATTGGTTTCAAGGAAGTACATTAAATAGGAAACTTATTGTAATAGCTTTCCGGTTCAAATCCGGTCACATTCCTTTCAACAAATATAAACACATGATGAATCTTACCAGTTCTCCGAACTGTGAAACCTGTGGGAGAGTAGAAGATGCACATCATGTTATAGTGGAGTGTGCTCGATATGAATCGGAAAGACAAGTATTGATGTCTGAATTTAAAATTAACAAATTGGATGTTGGTATGATCAACAACGTTTTTTTCCGGTTGGATCGTTGGATAGTACAAACGTCACAAATTTTGCTCCAAGAATGTAAAAACATAACTGTTGAAATACTGAACAACTTTTTAAACTGTGCAAGTGAATCGAACAATACGGTACAATCAAATAATATAAAAATCTTTTATTTTGCTCCGAGCAAAAAGAAAATGGACAAAATCTCAATAATAACATAACCTATATATTAATAGTTGGCTTTGACATTTTATAACAGCGTTACCAACATCAGAAATAAGAACATTACGTTTCGTTACACGCAATCTATAGTTCCGGTGTTGCCACTTTTACATGTAAAATTCTACTAAAGTATTTTTGTATTACCATTAAAAAAAAAACGAAATTCATAAATTCAAAAATGGACGAACAAATGCAATTACTACTTTCAAAGATAAAACAAGAAATGGATAAACAAACAACCAATCTAACCGATTCAATCACAAAAGCGGTAAGAAATTGATGATAAGTTAACACCAATTTTAGAAGAAAATAGGTTTCTAAAGCTTCTGCTTTAGAAACCTACTTTCTCATTGAATTCCTCTACTTCCTAGTAGAGGAATTAAATGAGAAAGTAAAAGGCCTGGAACTTGGAAAGAAGGAGAATAATTTAATACGTAGAGTATTAAATTATTCTCCTTCTTTCCAAGTTCCAGGCTTCGATGAACCGAATGAAAATATTAACATAGTGGAAATGGTGTCAAAAACTCTAAACGATTCGGGTATCGAAGTGCATAAAACAGATATTAACAAAGCATTTAGAATTTGTAAAGTAAAAGACCAAGCACACCCAATTTGAATTAATATGCTAAAGGCATAGAAGAAAGATGAGATTTTGCGAAATAAGAAAAAGCTGCCGAAAAATATTAACGATAAAGAGGATTTCAGTAAAGAAGTTTTAGAAAGAAGGAAAGAACTAATACCTCAGTTAAAGGAAGAACGAAAAAAGGGACGTATAGCATACATAAAATACGACAAACTAGTTGTTAAGGGTGAAGCAAGTAGAATGCGAGATAAAAGGAAGAGAGAACAATTAGACTCACCAAAGACAACGAATGACGCTGAGAACGCCCCGACAAAAATAAACAAAATAAATGCCTTCGAAAGGATGTACAAGAGCAGGGCTCACTCAGCACCCCATATAAATAATTAAAAGCAATCAACACCCATCGGAAACCGGAAGATCAGAACAAATGAACGAAAAGTTACTAACAAGACAATGAAAACAATAACACCTTTCCCAAGCCGGCTGGTCACCGTGGGGGATATTGACCAATCCCTTCCAGCTGTAATAATAGAAAATACCAATAACACCAAAACACTAAAAATAAAAGAAAATAGGAAACTATATATTGGTACATTGAACTGCTTAACACTAAGGACACAAAAGAGACTTACCGAATTAGAATTAGCTCTTTCAAAAATAAAATGGGACATAATAGGTGTGAAGTAAGAAGATTAGGTGAAAGCATTGAAGATAGAAATGAATATGTCTTATACTATAAAAGGGAAACAAAAGAAAGTTACGGTGTCGGCTTTATGATTAAAAAATACTTGGAAAAAAATATAGAAGAATTTATAGGTATATCAGAGAGAACAGCTGTACTCAATATGCGTTTGCCGGGCTACAAACACAAATGGTCGATTATTCAAGTATATGCTCCCACTGAACAACAAGACGAACGGGTTAAAGACATCTTCTATGACCAGCTGTCATCAGTCTTACAAGATGCACCCAAAAACATTATGGTTATGGTAGATTTTAATGGCAGAATAGGGTCTCAACGAACTGGTGAAGAAAATATAATAGGTAAATTTGGCTGCGGTAGAAGAAGTAAAAATGGAGAAAGAATGATTAAAATAGCACTAGAAGACAATCTTGCATTCATGAACAGTTTTTTTAGAAAAAATCCGAAGAAAACGTGGACCTGGTTATCCCCAGATGGATCTTACAGAAACGAAATAGACTATATAGCAACGAACAATAAAATGTATTTTCATGATATAAACATTTTAAACCAATTTAACTTCAATACCAACCACCGGATAGTGAGAGCAGTAATAAATATCGCTGAACCTAAAAAGAGTAGAAAAAGACTAACTTTATAAATACACAACAACAATGCCTCATAAATACACCTAAAAACGAAATAGAAAATAAATATAACAATGAGATAAAATAAATATATGGTCCACTGTTCAACAAATCCGCAAAGCCTGAGACAACCCATACAGAAAATGACACTTAAACATTAATAGAAGAAAGAAGAAAACTCTTAAAACTTGGAAAAGACAAAGATAATCTAAAGGCCATGTCAGAAATAATTAAAAAAATAAGTAACACCATCAAAAAAGACAGAACTAAAAATGAACGAATATACTTAATTACCATATAAACAAGACCGGAGGAGTTAAAAAAGTTTTGAAAGAACTGATAGAGGCAAAAAAATGGATCCCAAATATTAAAAATAAAGTAGAAACACAGCAAACGACAAGAAAAGACTTCTATAGAAAACTTTATGCAAAAGAACGAGATACTAGAGACTTAACTATAAATCTCGACAATGACGACATGGACGAAAGCATACCAGTTTTTCTACAATCAGAGATAGAAAAAGCTGTCAACAGTCAAAAGAACAACAAAGCTCCTGGAGATTTCAAACGAAATGATCAAAACGTCAATTAGAGGACCGGAAAAGCTAAAAAAAACTCATAGAAATATACAATTATATTTTAAGCTCAGAATGTATACCATCGCAATGGACCAAGAGCACAATTATATTATTACACAAAAAAGGGTATAGGAACATTATAGAAAACTATAGGCCTATAAGCCTTATGTCAAATATTTATAAAGTGTTCTCCAAATTAATATTGAACAGAATAACAGGATTAATGGATGAACAACAACCTATAGAACAAGCTGGTTTTAGAGCGGGGTTTTCAACTACTGATCACATGCATGTCATCAAACAGCTAATAGAAAAATGTCAATAATACGGTAAAGCCTTGTACATCGCATTTGTGGGCTACAGTAAAGCATTTGATTCTATAGAACACGACTCGCTTTGGAGGGCTCTAATCCAGCAGGGAGTACCAAAAAAATACATACATACGTATAATTAAAAATATATACGTAGCACAGCGCAAATAAAACTGGAATCAACAGGTGAAGAGTTCCCAATAGCCAGAGGTGTGAGGCAAGGAGATCCGCTATCGCTAAAACTTTTCTCAGCAATCTTGGAAAGCATATTCAGAGATCATGAATGGGACAATTTTGGCATTAATATCAACGGTAGACAACTTAGCCACTTAAGATTCGCTGATGATTTAGTCCTAATAACTGACAACGCGAAGACCCTTTAATAAATGCTACAACAGCTGACTGAGGCAAGCAGAGTAGTTGGCCTTACTATAAATAAATCAAAAACAAAATTAATGACAAACAGAGAAGAAATATTCATAAAAGTGGACAATGAAGTTATTGAATATGTTAAAAACTATACATACTTAGGGCAATTACTATCTTTTAGAAACCGGACGGACATAGAAATAAAAAGCCGAGTAGCCAGTGCTTGGAAAAGATACTGGTCCCATAAAGAGGTACTTAAAAGCAAATACTTTCCTGTGGCAGCCAAGAAAAAAGTGTTTAATTCTTGCATCTTGCCATGCCTTACGTATGGGTGCCAAACATGGGCATTGACTCAAAAACATCTTTTAAAACTAAGATCGTGTCAAAGGGGAATGGAAAGGAGTATGTTGGGCGTGACGCTAAAAGACCGCAAAAGAGCAGTAGACATTAGATCTACAACAAAAGTGGAAGACGTATTAGAGAAAATAAGACGGTTAAAATGGCGATGGACAGGACATATGACAAGGGAAAGCAGACTGAAATGGACAAAAATTATAACAGAATGGCAGCCACGTGATGGCAAAAGAAATAGAGGTAGGCAAGCTAGAAGATGGACAGATGATATCAAGATGATTGGAGGAACAATCTGGTCCAGAAAAGCTAACAATAGAAAAGAATGGAAGCAGCTGGAAGAGGCCTATGGACACATAGGCCTCTTCCAGCTGCTTCCATTCTTTGACAGCGTGTCCTGTGACAACAGGACACGCTGATCACTGAACCGGGAAACCTGATATATTAGATTTAAGTTAAAACACTTTGGAACATGTTAAGTTATTGTTTAGTATCAGCAATAAAGGCTAATAAATAATAAAAATGTTCAACAAAATCTTGGCGTACCCTTTGCCAAAAGATGGAAGAAAATTATTTAGGGTTATTAATAGTTATCTTTAATTTTATTTGTTGGGTACTTAGTTATTAGTAGTTCGAACCATAAGTGCTTAATTGTGTGAAAGGTACTATGGATTTGATATGTACGTACTCGTATATATTGTATAAAAAACCCTTAACAAAAAAAACTTTTACAGTTTTTATTAATGTCTCGCATGTTTCAAAGTATTCATTGGTATTAATAATATGGTCTGTACATTCACTATCAAGTAACCATTCTATTTCACCTTTTTTTGTCTTCTCTTTTTCACCTGTTGTAGTATTATTAGCAACAGTTGTGTGGAAAACATTTCCATATTTTTCATGATGATTATTTCTTTGTTGATCACTGTAATAATTTCCTCGTCCTCTATGAAAGTTGCCAGTATTGAATGATCCACGTCCTTCAGTTCCATGACCTCGACTGCTAGAATATCCACGACCTTGACCTCTGTGGGAATATTCATTATGGGTACGACAGTCCCGTTGTGTGTTTTGCCACATTTAAAACAATTTAAATTATTTAGTGACGATGGCCTAGCTTTAGCTCGAAAAGCATTTGAGCTCTCATTAGATGCCTCATTTGATTTTTCTCTGCACTTTTTAATTTTATTTTACTCTTTAAAAAATATATAAGATCACCAATGTGAGTATAATTCTGTGGCAATGATTTTAACATATAATTAAGTTTTTCTTGTTCTGTAATAACCGCACATGCAAGTTTTAGTTCGTTTACTGCTCTTTCAAAATCATCAACAAACAAAGACGCTTCAGAGTAATTTTACAATTTTACATTTTCTAGGTTATTTAAGGCACACAATTTGTAAGGCTGTCGACTTTTTCAGATACATTCCATAAAATTTTATGATAATTTTGTAAGCTTAGGCCAACTCGCTTATATATTCTAGCTGTTTGTTTGTAATGGGGATGTAATTGTAATTGGTCGCCTGAATATCACGTTCATCCCATTTTTCATCATCGGCATTTGTCTTTGCTCGCAAAATCACGTCTTCCCATTTTTTATATTGCAAGAACTTCAGTATATGCATTTTCCAATTATTATAATCTGCTCCATCAAAAATCGGAATGCTAATTTTACTGTTTTTCGCCGCCGTTATTGTACGCCACGTTGTTTTGTTGTATTTTCAAACACAAATTTATTGTTTTAACGTCTTCTTTAAAACCACGGATCTCTGCTACTATGTTAATAATAAAACATGTTATATACTGTTCGTTTATTTTGACCATAAGAAACTTTCTTACAATGGAATTATTTAGACTAATTATCACATAAATCAAAAGCGTGGCCATGTTCTTTCCGACCAAAAGTAAAAAAAAAGAGTGTGGCCATGTTCTAAATCAAGAATACCACCAAAAAACTAAAACACAAATGTTGCCAATATAAATGTATTAAATATATATATATTGTCACTGGTTATATAAAGTTTGTTTTGAACTTCTTATTTGTACTTTTACACTATTTATGATCTTTAAACGGGGACGATTCGCAAAACGTGTGCACTCACTTTGAAAGCGACCATGTGAACCCACGATTAGGATTTAGCTCGAACTAGCTGTTGAAAAAGAGAAATCATAATATGTTTGCATAGCGTTTTGCTTTGAGGTGATTGCACCCATAAAGAAAAAAACCTGAATAAAGTTTGTTTCCTCTACAGAATTACCAGCAACAATTAAATTGAACCAGGAATATGTGACTGTTTACCATACATTCTTTTACGAAGGAAAAGCAAAATCTATTAGCACTGGTACGTCGAATTCCTATGATATAACGGTCACATGCTTCAATATACACAGTGTAATGTGCAATATAACGTACAATGTCAAGAACATACTAAAAAAAGGTAAGGGGAAACAAAAATATTTATTAATTCTTAAGCTTTATTTATAATAGTAACAAATTTATTTCAAATTAAAAACTATGTATTTTGTTTATAGGTGGCTCATATCCATGTTAGTTTTAAAAGTTCCATTATCATTAGACACCATTCATTTATTACGCGAAATGTTTTCATGTTTCAAACAAGGGACTCCCAATTATATCTACTCTAGAGACTGAAACGCATACAATTAATGACCCACAAGCAATCTGTGACTACTTCAACGATTTCTTTTCAAGTATTGGTGAAACCTTGGCTAATGCAATACCTAGTAACTATCGTATGAATAGTATATATACGGATGGAAAGGCTGTGAAACAATCAAATGCAACGTTATCGGAATTTGAACCAACAACTCCAAACGAAATCAACAGAATCATTGACAATCTCAATTGTAACACGGCTATGGGCGTAGACGGAATCAGCACTAAAACAATTTTGTGTGTAAAAGACTTAATTATTGAAAATTTAACCAAATGTATTAACAAATGCCTCGAGTTAGGTACATTTCCTAATAGTTTAAAAATTGCTAAAGTTACTCCAATACTCAAATCAGGTAACAAATCTGATCCTAGTAACTATCGGCCTATATCGGTACTACCTGTGTTGTCAAAAATTTTTGAAAAGGTACTATCCAACCGTCTTGAACAGTTTATAAATAAAAATCAACTTCTCTCAAAAAAACAGTACGGATTTAGACCAAAGTCCAATACGCTATCTGCTGCAGTAGACTTAGTAACTAAAATAAAACTAAACATAGATCAAAAACACATAGGGTTAGGTATATTTATTGATCTAAAAAAGGCATTCGACACTGTAAGTCATGAAATTCTTTTAAAAAAGCTTAATGGCATAGGTATAGTTGGCTCTGCACATAAAATATTCAAGTCTTACCTCTCCAATCGTAGCCAGATAGTAAAGATCGGTGGTCAGGAAAGTCAACCTAAATCTATTACTTACGGAGTCCCACAAGGATCAATTCTAGGGCCCCAATTGTTTCTAATATATATTAACAACCTGCTCGATCTGAACCTTAAGGGTGACGTCACCTTGTATGCTGACGATACTAGCATATTCTACTTCGGTCACTCAATAGACACAGTCATATCCAATGCTCAAGAAGATCTAAATTTACTTAGCACATGGTTTCAATACAATTTGCTTACTATCAACATCTCAAAAACAAATTATATCCTCTTTAAGGCTAAAAATAAAAAAATTACCAACTATCCTCCCCTCAAAATAAATGGTCAAAATATTAACCGAACTGACAGTGAAAAATATCTTGGCTTAATTATAGACAGTAACTTGACGTGGACATCTCACATAGAAAAAAATAAAAATAAACTATCATCTCTCACAGGAGCTATTAGAGGAATCTCAAATCTGCTACCAAATAAAGTTCGTTATTATATATATAACTCACTCGTAAAGCCTCATATCGATTACCTTATAGAAATCTGGGGTACAGCTAGCAAAACCAACTCAAATTCCCTGCAAAGAGCTCAGAATAAACTATTAAAAGTTCTTTTCCAATTTGATTATTATACCGCCTCTGAGAAAGTATATAAAAATACAAATTTACTTAATATAACCCAGACGTATACATATTGTACTTGTTTATTGATACGTAAAATATTAACTAAAAACATAAATACACAAATAAATTTCACAAAAAAGAAAGACATTCAAACAATGCAACTTAGGAGCGCTAGCAATCTAGTTTTAAAACCAGCACGTACCAACTATGGAAAAAAGAGTCTTATGTACGAAGGCGCCCAATTATATAACAAGCTGCCAAAAGACATTGAAGAATCTCAATCTATACATACTTTTAAAAAAATATTAAAACACCACATACTAAACAAGAAATAAAGCAATAAAAAGAGTAAAATAAAAATTGAAAAACAAAAAACCGACACTTAAAAATAAACTGAAAATGTAGACAATGTCACTTCTAGTTGGACGTACTAAAATTTTACATCTTTGTATTACGATGTCTGTGTCCGTCTACGTTCGAGTTTGTGAGGGTATTTTGAAAAACCATTTGTTAATCATTATTATTTAACTACCTACTGTTGTTACTATGTACGCTCTCAAGTAATATTCTTTGTAATATTTAATTATGTTCTCAAGTTAAGTGAATTGCATTGTAATTCTTATTGAGAATAAATATCTTAAACCTAAACCTTTTTGGCTAGTTTTTGACCGCCTCCCTCCCCTAGGTAAGAAAAAATAAGAATTGCCCGTCCGAATATTAAACAACAGAGAGGTCCCATGTTTAATATACATTACGGAACAATCGTAACAAAAAGTAAATATACAGATAATTTAAATTATTATTTTTAATTTTTTCAAAGAAACAACTTTTGGAAACATTTGTTTTGTAACTTACAAAACAAATCAATACCTCTATACTATACTAGTAGTATATAGGTCAGTGGTTCTTTCTATAATATTTTATTAATAGTTTTAGCAGCAAAATCAAGTTTATTAGCTCTCTAATGTCTTTCATCCCGATTCCTCGCGCATCCGAATTTAAGGGCCTCATCGTCGTCATCCATGGTTTAGAATTTTTTTTGCAGTTTAGTGAGCTTAATAATCATTGCTTAACACTATAAAACTAAATAGCACAGTACTAATGACCTTTTATGATTTGAATGCACTTGTGCTGGATCGGGAAATCAAAGTGATTACCAATCATCTTTAGAATGGTATTGCTAATTTCTTTAATTCGTAGCCAAACAAGTTACTTTCATAAAAATTCATTCGAACAGGGTCCTTTCTCACGATCTTTTATTTAATTACACGCAGTTAACATGGCAAGTGTCTAACAACTTGGAAATATGTGAAATGAAAAATCAAAACATTTTTGGTATTATATTATGTTCCTATTTAAGTATATTGTACTAACATCTATTACAGATTATTTTCCTATTGATGTACTTAGCCTACATTTTGTGACCACAAACAAAATATCATTTTATGTAACAACAAACGATCATGATCAGTTAATATATTATGAATATGAAGAAGGCGATCATTTAATGGTGACCTGTTCTTTATTCGTTACATACCCATATATCGTTGATTCACATTTTATTTTTGGGAATGCCACAGGTAACTATTTCAGTAAAAAAGTAGGTGTAATAACTTCTAAAATAACAAATAATATCAATACATCGTCACTAACAATTAGAAAAGTAAAATGAAAATTTTAAAAAAGAGCCTCCAAATAGACGGAAACAAGATACGCTTCACAATTTTTAAGTTCAACAGGATTCATTAATGCCTCCGACTGCATGATATTAAGTGTGAAGGGTGTCTTGTTTCTGTCTTAAAGCAGGCTCTGTATCTAAATATATATACATATAAACCTGCCTATGCTATATATCTAATATATTTAAATGTAATTTGGAATGAAAATATAAACTTAAAAATGAAATACCTATATATATATATTTGTTATATACTAGCTGTGCCCCGCGGTGTTAACCATTAATATTAATAGCCTATGTGTTAATCTAAGGTGTCAGCTAACTCCATACCAAATTTTATTAAAATCGCTCTAGCCGTTTAGACTTGAAGAAGTAACAAACATACACACTCACATACTCACAAACTTTCGCTTTTATAATATTAGTGTGATATGTGTGTGTGTGTGTGTGTGTGTGTGTGTGTGTGTGTGTGTGTGTGTATGTATATATATATATATATATATATATTTTGATACCCCACTTGGTAGGTTTTAAAGTATTTGGTTTTTAACATAATTAAATAGGTATATTGGCACCAAAATTACACCATTCCATTTTTTATTTAATTTTATAGGAGCCAGTGTAACTTCATCAAGCCGTTTCGGCTTTAGGGGGTGCCAAAAAATATACATACATACATAAACTCGCAAAACATAACCCGCCTTCTTGCGCATTCGGGTAACAAAGGGACCACAATCAAGTGGTAGCAGGTTCAAATCACCTACTCCCCATACTACCCTTCGGCTTTTAAAATTTGCTGGTATATTTCATCAAAAATCTAATTGTCTGAGTATGACGACAAATATAATTTGTCTTTATAGCTGTGGTCAGCTGTTGGCACGGTCTGTCTGTCGGTTTATACCGGCTAATCTCTGCGTCTACTGAACGAAATTCGGTGAGAGTTTTAGTAGCATGGTAGCAGCTCTGATAGCGTATAATCAATCTTCGGCTACTTTCTACGTACATTGTACCCATAGCCCCTAATTGCATTCAATATTATGACACAAACGTGCTGTAATTTTTTTATTTTATTTTACTTTTTATTATTTTATTATTATTATTTTTACTTATTTATTTTTTTAAACGCAAATATTTTATATACTTACGCTTATTTGGCCAAACATGTGTACACTTGTGTTACATATTTGAAAATAATATAGTGTCAACTTGCATAGTCCATTAAATTAGACATACAAAACTTTATACATTATTGAAATTAAAGCAATAAAATTATAAAGCTGTACAATAATATAACAAATTATTATTATTCAATATTAATATTAAAGTATAAATATACTGTACGAAACAGATCAACTTAAGATGAACAATGACAGTATCGTTTACATTTCAGGAACTCGTAATATACCGATTACAATAAATAAGCAATTAAGTTCTTCTGATAGCAACACGACACTTAAGTGTGCTTTGGTCAGGAGAAGTATTACATATCGACAAATTACTCTATTATTGCATAAAGTTATATTAAATTCCACAAAAACTACCAATTCAGCGCCCACACTGATCACTATAGATATCACGAAGACGCTAGATGGTAAATAATAATATAATAATGATTCATTTTTCTCACCACAATATAGAAAAAAAAAAAAAAAAAAAACCCACCTCAATAAAAAGGATGGAAACAAGATCCCCTAAGTAATTATATCATTTCATGCAGTCAGAGGCATTAATTAATCTCTATGAACTTAGTAAAGTGCGACTGCATCAAATTATTTAATTATGTAGGGCATCTTGTTTCCATCTTTTTTGTGTCGGCGGGGTTTTCTATTTTTATAATTTATTTTTTTATTTAATACTTTTTAATGGTTATAGGATGTAACCGATGTAACAGCTAACTTTTATCACAGCTATTGTCAAGTATTGAAAATTTAAAAAAGAATGGTTGCTAACTAACATTTTTAGTATAACAGTCTTAATCATGTTATACCTTTTTGAAATTCTTAAGATGAGTTCTTTGATTTGATACCCATATTGCAGTATTCAAAACAACTTTTTTTTCATCATCATCATCATCAGCCTATCGCAGTCCACTGTTGGACATAGGCCTCTCCAATTGCACGCCACTTTGTTCTATCTTCGGCTTCTCGCATCCAGCTCCTACCAGCCGTTTTGCGTAAATCATCAGTCCACCTGGCCTGAGGCAAACGTAGTGTAGGACGCTACACTACGTTTGCCGTGCCGTGGTCTCCACTCAAGAACTCGTTTGCCCCAACGGTTGTCGGTTCTTCGGCAATATATATGCTGAAGTGGCAGCCCACTGTCACTTCAGCTTGCTAATCCGGTGGGCTATGTCGACAACTTTGGTTCTCTGCCGGATCACCTCATTTCTGATTTTGTCCCTAAGAGAAACTCCGAGCATAGCCCTTTCCATAGCCCGCTGAGCGACTTTGAACTTGTGGACTAGCCGTACCGTCAGTGTTCACGTTTCGGCTTCGTATGTCATGACGGGTAGGACGCACTAATTAAAGACTTTAGTCTTTAGACATTGTGGGATCGACGATGAGAAGACTTGACGTAGCTTACCAAACGCTGCCCAACCCAACCGAATTCTCATGTTCACCTCGTACTCGAAGTTGTTTCTAACTAACTGCAATGACTGCCCGAGGTACACATATTTTTGAACAACTTCGAGAACGGCGCCGTGCACCGCTATCGGTTCCGGTAGTACATGTTCATTGAACATGACCTTGGTTTGATCCAAGTTCATCCGTAGGCCGATGCGTACAGAGGAGTCAGCCAGGTCATTCAGCATCACTTTTTTTTCACACCTCTTTATTTTGACATATGTTTTTTTTTCAAATGTCACATATCTAAGAACACTTGGGCAATCAAGACAAATCTGGTCGTGGTCTTCCCCGTCGTTTTTCTGGCGGAGCATATTCAACACCTTTCGTGTCATGTGTTCAGGTTCTCGTCGCATGCCAGCCAGTCAGATTTTCAGTAACAGACCTTACTCTGAAACTACCACAGATATAGGTGTTACGGATACGGTCTAGTAAGGTGACACCACCGGCCCAGCGCAACATTCTCATTTCAGCGGCACGGAGTTGATTTTCCAGCTGTTTTTTTAGGGGCCAGCACTCAGCGCCATACAACATGGCTGGGCGAACCGCGGCTTTATATATTTTTTCTATAACGGGTATCGGCATTTTCTTATGGCATAAAACCTCAGTTAGCTCCTTCCACTTCATCCACCCTATGTTTATTCGATGGGTGACATCGGCATCGATAGTCCCGTCGTTAGAAATTCAATTTCCTTTAGTCTATTATCTCCTTTATTATTGTACAATGGAATTAGGTAACTTTTTCTCCATTCGCTTGGTATGCCTTCAATTAGGATCTTGTTGAAGAGGTTAGTCAGAAATACCCGCTGAACTGTGGAAAAGGCTAGGCCCAGCCCAATAGAAGTGGCTATTGGGTTGGCTTTTTCCACAGTTCAGCGGGTATATAGCCGTTTTATACGTTTTATTCAATAGCAGAGAGTAGTAATCTTTCCATCGCATCTGAATATCGTAATCTAATGTGAGTAGTTGACGTCCTTTATTTTTAATGTATTTGATGGTCTTTATATCTTTGCTGTTAGTACTTCTGTGTTTTGCAATACGGAAGAGTTCTCGATCATTACTGTTCGCTTCGAGTTTTGCATATAAATCGTTATCAGACCTAGCTTTAGCTTGTGCTACAGCCCGCTTTGCCTCTTTTTTTGTTTCTTTGTACGTAGCTTTGTCAGTATCATTGTTGCCACAGTTTAAAGAGGGTTTTTTTAACGTGACAAGAGGTATTTAATTTCCCTCTTACCCTGCCGATATCACAAAGATGTCTTGTGAGATCGGCCGAGCATCCCTCTATCCGCCACCGGAGGACGCGTTCTCTAGGGGTGGGGCTCTTATATGAAAATTAAAAGGTAGTGTGTTTTATCTTGTATGACAGTTTTAATTTTATTCATTTATTTATATAACACGATTCTATGTATTTAATTATTTTATGGGTTAAAGTAAGTGTAAGTGGAAGAATGTTCGCGAAGTATCCACATATTTTAAATATTTAGTGTATCCGCTCACATTTTTTTTATTGAGAATGTCATATAATTTGTTTTGTCTCTGTTTAAGGTTAGCAATTTGTCATTTATATCGACGATTTTATAGAGACTGTTAAATCCTGATTGGACACACGCATATTAATTGCACACGAATTGATCAAATATAGATCATCGCCGCTATTAGCGCGCCGCCGCTTCAGCACAGCAAGCAAGACCAGCTGACAAACCACGGGGAGAAAACGCGCGGGCGCTGCGCCATTGTCGTCTCAAGGGATGACGAGCTCTTCGCAACTATATACGTCCACCTCTATTCATTGGACAAATGGATAGGTGGCGTTGTAACAGTTTTTTAACCTGCTGTTCCCTTTTCTGTGATTAACAAAACCTTTTTATTTCTGAAGTATTTCAATATTTTTCAGGTGTTTTTATTATCTTAGGCCTGGCGGGCGGCACAGTATGCATCTTAGCTTTGGTATACATCGTTGTAAACACAATAAAGAAACGAAGCCTTTCGGTGCAGGTAACACTCATTTTTATTAAAAGACAGAGAAGCAGCACCTTTTTGGCAGCCTAATGTTTTTCTGCCTTCTTAAAATCATCTTTTACACTTTATATACTTTTAGAAAAAAATACACAATTTTCAAGGACCAAAAGTTTGAGTTGGACCTGGAAAATTCAACTCAAATTACTCTGATTTATGCATTTAAATATTTACTTACGAAAGGAAAGACATATAAAGAGAAACCTAATTTTTCTTTTACTAGATATTCCAGTTATATTTAACCAGCTTGCAAAATTAAAAAAAAAACATTTTTTTTTAATTTTGCAAGCTGGCAAGCTGTAAGGAGTAGAAGGAGAAGGAGTTACTTCTGATAAAAAACTACTTTCTAGATGGTATACTTAAATGATATTGCAAACAGATATTTAAATATTATTTGTATTGATTCGATGGTGCAGTGGTTACGACTGAGCTGAACTTTGCACGGATCGGAAATGTTTATTGTATTTAATGGATCAAGTATAAAAAACTTCTCTCATTGTTAATCGTAATCTACCCTAGATTACGCGGTTCGGTTCTGTCATTTTTTTTTAAAGTAAACTTAAAAAATATTACGACACGAAAAAAATTGTGTGACCAGCCAACGAGTTCTTCTAGTAGATAGAAAAATAAAGGAATTGTAAGGATATGTCTTAATAGTAAAAAATCTTGAAGTTACGGAGGATTTTTCATTTTTGGATAGCCTATTTATCGAAGAAGGCTATGGGCTATATAACATTACGCTACGACCAACAGGAGCGGAGCAGCAATGAGAAATGTTGCAAAAACGGGGAAAATTTACGCAGACCAAGTTGCGCGGGACAGCTAGGCTAATATATGTACGAGCGAATATTCAACTTTATTTTGTTTTGCGCTCCTGGGCACTGTGAAGTAATGGTTGTGTGCGGGAGAGTGAGGCTGGTGGACGTATCGCTGTGTGTGTGGCGCTAAATGAATAATTCGCTTGAGGTAATGCCCACAAGCATATTTCAGGTTTATTTATAATTGATAGCTGTCCCGGCGAACTTCGTACCGCCCCGTTATTATTTTTTATCGTTTGTTGTTAATTTTTTTTTAAACAAAAAAAAGAATAAATGAAATCGGTAAAGTCGTTCTCTAGTTGTCTCGTGACTAAGGAAAATAGGGGTTCGTTTTTCAGTTTAGGGTCTAGTTAATAGTAAAAAGTATAAATATTATATAATATATATAAGTTAAAATAATAAATTGTTTCCAGAGACATTCCTATGTCAACAACGCTGAAGACGAGACCCGTAACAAGAGGATACAATTTGCTCTGCCCAGGTACCCGTATGCGGCGCATTACTCGGTTCAGCAGCAGCTGACGACACAAAACGAACAAGACGAGCCCCAAGGCGAACACGTCCACAGTGAAACCTATGACCATTTCGTTAAACTTTGGTCGGTATTTCCCAATTAAATTTAGTTTGATCTTCGCTCATATTTACTTCATTATCATCTAAACGATGTTTTAAGCGGAATTCTTATTAGCGAGTTATACTTTAACCATTACGGATAAGCCCGCGTAGATGTCGCCGTGATAAGCGTGCTAACGTAACAGACAGAGTTACTTTCACATTTATAAAGGTCCCACACACACTACCAGGCCGCCAGCGGATATCAGCCTATAAGTTAGTCGAAACAGACCACATTTCTTACTTAGATATAACGCGTTTAATAGCAAATTACTGCCGTTCAAGGCAGGTACTAAACATTATCCTTTGGTACCGCCTGTCTCACTAAAAAGAACACCGATCGAGATCGTGTCGGGGCAGTGGGTAAACGCGGATCTATCAGACGACATGGACATAGAGCGTAGGGCGCTGGCAGGCAGAAATAATATGTGGATTCGCAGGTTTGCAAAGTGTACAAACAGTGTTAAAGTCACCTTGTTTACGGCTTACTGCCAAACCTTTTACCCTTGCAGCCTGTGGGTCGACTATACTAAGAAGGCTAACAGCGTGTTACGCATCCAGTACAACAATGCGTCCAGGGCGTTGATGGGGCTGCCTCGTCACTGCAGTGCTTCAGGGATGTTCGTCGAGGAACGGGTCGACGAATTTACGCAATAATGCGCAAACGTGTAGCATCCCTGTGGAGTCGCATGCACGGTAGCCCTAACAATGTGCTGAAAATAGTGGTGGCATGATTTGGCTATCTTTAGTCATTGGACAAGGACGCATGTGGCACCGTCGAATCATGCACGCAAATAATTGTATCTGTTTATTGTGTTGTTTTTGTATCTAATAACACTAGCTTGTAAGTCATAAAACTGTTACTAACGAAATATGGACGTCTATTCGAAATAAATGTCGGACATCCAGCGACAATGGAACACAAGTAGCCGGCCGGGAACCGTTCAGCTAGTATGAATAACTCAAAGGTCTCTGCCGGCGCGTGATCTTGCAGTCTGAAACTTCCAGCTGTCGACTGCTAGTGTGTAGACTCAGAGCCGGTTTTTAACCATTGCCGATAAGCAATAATCTCTATGGTGTTCGAAGTATGCAAACTGCAGGCGGACTAGTAATGTGTGAGAGCCTTTACATTAGGTTGGGATAATAGTGTTACGATAAATGCTCATCTGATACAGGATATAACTTGCAAGATTACGACTTTGAATAGTGTGCGTTAAAGTAAATTTTAAATGATAAGGTTAAATAATTATGATTTAAATTTGTCACTTGAACTATAAAAATAAACCGTCAATTATAATTAACGGTTCACTGTATACTCACCTTTTTATATACCCTAAAAGCAGATAGGCTAATGCCAAAAATAAATAAAAATCGCATAACTTTGTAAAGGTGTGTGATTACACGAAAATACATCTTGACTTGAGAACCTCCTTTATTTGTTTTCGTCGGTTAAAAAAAGGTGAGTACAGCCGATTATACTGCAACGAAGGGAAAGTGTTTTAACGCTGAACCGAAGTACCAAAAAATAATGCGCACGATACAACACACTTGAGTATGCTCGACTCTTCACGCTTGGCACGAGCCCCGACTATCAGCAAAGCAAGACGGAGGATACATCACACGAAACTTTACAATACCGTGCAGATTTTCTAAACGTCTGCGAAGTGAATTCCGCGTGGTGTCTCAGCACTATTGCCCTTGTGTGGGATGTGTCCCACACAAGGGCAATAGTGGGATGTGTCCCACACAAGGGCAATAGTGGGATGTGTCCCATACAAGGGCAATAGTGCTAAGTGTGACGTGAGCCGTGAGGTGACGTTTGCGTCTCTGCTGCTCTTGCGGAATACGGGCGGCGGTGCCATAATGTAGCCGTACAAGAGGGGGGCTGTTGTAATGAGTGATGTCCTTTTAGGGTTAGTCTAGTGGTTAGTGAGATTCCCACTTAGGATAAAACTTTGTATGTTGATCACGATGGTTTATTCTGTGTCTAAGTGTAATTTATTTTATTTTTATTTATTTGGAAGGCTTACAGACTAATAATATATTGAGTAACAAAAGTACAAAACCACATATTGATGTTAAAAAACATAGGTAAAAAAATACAGGTAACAATTAGTGTGTAACTATTTATGTACCACACAACAGCATGTGAATAAAATATAAATGTGTTAATATAAAAAGCCTGTGTATCCGAGGTCGCTTATAAAAATAAATTTAAAAATGTGAATAAATTTGTAATTGAGTGCTATGTACGCCGTTATTGTCATGTAAATCAGGAATAATATAACCAACTATAACTTAATATTGATAAGGTTTAATGTATGTGATGTGGCTGTACTTATATAATAAATAAATAAATAAATAAATACGTCATGAGTTCAGCCAGCATCTTTAAAGAACTCCAGACACATTCGTTTTTGGATTGAGCTCGAGGTGGTGCAAAAGAGATCTATGTCTAAATGTGATGGAAGGTTATTAAAACTCCGTATACTTCTTTAACTTACTATTACGACTATAATTAGTCGTTGTAGAAGGCACGTCTATTAATGGGCGCTGCCTGAGGGTTCTTTCGTTAATTCTGAGTATTATGTTTCACAGCAGCTCAGGACAATCAATCGTGCACATTATAGAATTTTATAAGCTACATATTTTATTTTAAGGCTAAATATCTTTGTTAAATACTTAAATACCGGGCAATAGCCCGAAAAGATATTTAGCCTTAAAATAAAACATCTACGCGATTAAGACCCGTAGCTAATAAAATTCTATAATGTGTACAAATCGCGAAAGTTTACGAACATATATTGCAAATCAATTATATATTATCTATAATTATGTACTCGTACCTAAGTGTTTAGAAATTTATAAATATGTTTATGAGTTGTATGGTTGCCATTGTACAGGCTCTGCCTAATTTAGGATCAGATGGCGTAGTGTAAGTTGTCCCGAGATATTATTATTAACCCTTAAAGTTTTGCTATGTATGTGTCAAGGTTGGGTCAAAGACCCTTACTACCTATTAGAAAACTGCATGCAATTTGGCATGGATATACAAGATTAGTTACGCTGACAAAGTGGGTATGTGATTTTTTTCTCACCTACCCCATGTACCTACCCCATAGTGGGGTGTCGTTGGATAGGTCTTTTAATTATTTTTTTGTATATGGAAGCATGTTATTACAACGGCCGTTGCAAAACGGTCAAAACATAACAATAAACAAGGTATTTTACCTAAATTATTCACGCGATTAAGACCTGTAATATATATATTTTCATAATGTGTACAAATCGCGATAGTTTATTAACAATAAAATACCTATTTGTTATAACAATACCTACTTACTTGAACTTGCCACATATTGTATACTTATAGAATTTATTTTAATATAAGAGTAAGTTTATTAGTTAATAATGAGTAAAAAAAATTGCATGCCATGTAAGTGGTAAATGTTTTGAACCAAGATTGTACAAGAACACCTGTTTATATTTATAATTTTTGCAATTAATTTCATACCTGGAGGCAGACAGAATGAAATGACATGAAGGCATTCATGTCATTTCATTCCATTTCACTGTAGAGTTTCTTTAATACCAAGGAATGAGTCATTTTTTTACTCATTCCTCGGTATTAAAAAACTGTTTGTTTGGGTGTAACCAAACATGCATAATATAATAATTTTAAATTAATTTAATTATTATACTTTTTTTAGCATAATAATGCAATTTGCATCTTAGTATTTTATATTATAGTTTAAGGGTTTGATTACTGGCAACATTAATTTCGCCGAAAATCCATATGATTGGTGCATTTAATAATTCATTCTCTTCCTTTTGTACTTAACAAAATTCGATTACGCCATGAACTTGGCGTCTAAATTACTTTACTAAATTAGAAATTATCAAGACGTATACAGTTAATATTAATCAAATTATACTTGGAATAATAATACAAAAATAGACCTAGTTTTGTTTGCGTTTATTCCTATTTATATCTAAATTATATATTTATTTATTTTACTAATATTAGAAATGTACTGCAAAATACTGAATTTTAAAATTGATACTATGTGTTTCATTCTCCAAGCATATACGCCGACTACTGACAGTAGCGATCTTGATATTGACAACTACTACAAGATTTGCTATAGTTATTAATCCTAACTTGAAATTATAAAAAACTGCAACAAAAAATGGGCAATTTTGATGCTCGTATTCTCCAACGTCTCAAAAATTAAAAACACATTTTCGGACCATACTGCTGTGTGCTGGGAACAAACGAAATTTAATATAGGTAATTATTGTACATTATAATATTAATATTAAGAAGGATAAATAATTTGCTAAAATATTAATATTTAAAACAATCTGGTACAATAAATAGCTATTCCTGTTAAAACCTACATCAATATTTGTCAATCCGTTTTCCCTGATGACGTCATTAATTTGACATTGATAATACATGGAAACAATATCGATCGAAACTCATCAGAACCAAATCGATCATAAAACTGATTACATAATAATCGTTTCTGACAATCGTGATCGGTGTACCGCAGCCAAAATCAATTAGCTAACATCGATTAATCACTAGTGAGTGCAGTGTAGCAGTATCGATTTATCACAATTCTCGATTGTCGATCCATCTAATAGACGCGTACGAAGATGCATTCGAATGTGATAACGTATTTAAGCGACACTTCAAATTGCATATTGCACTTTTTGAGTTCTTGGAGTAACTAAAGGTACTGATAATCACAATGAGTGGTGTGTCGAAGTAAAACCAAAGTCAACTTCTTTAGTCAAAGTAGTCTAAGTAGTCAAAGTCTTAAGTCACTTAGGTAAAAAAAAAAATTACAAAATGCAACTCTTATTAAAATTTGGAATAGTATAAATCTACATTTAATGTCAAATGCAAAAAGTAAAACCAGTGAAAAAGAACTTGGCAATAAAAACTCATGGGCACTTTTTTGAAATGCCATTTTTTTATAGTATTTCTTTGTATACAACTATGCCAGTAAGTATGATGAGCAACCATAACCGACACTACGAAACTCACTCAAGCAATAATATTTATATTGTAAAATAAAAAGCCATGATTTTACTATGATTAGCATCCTACGGTGTGGATGGGAGCATCAACCTACGGAATAACATTTTAAGGATGTCGCTTTAAGCGCTGGCCATAATTCGTGCTACAGCGTGCAACAGCTACGGGCAATGCATCGACTAGACGTTTTCGCTTCTATCGGCGCGGCGGCGCGGGGCATCGTATCGATATCGATAAAGCCCGGTCTAAAGCCGAGGTCCACCACCAGGTAAGGAGGACCCCATCAAGAACGAGATGACGGCGCCGAAGTAGCGATACATAGGTTACTATAGCCGCGTGTCCACCGCACGTCCGTCACCCGAGCGCCGTCAAGTAAAGTAATCTCGTTCTCGGTGGCGTCCCGGTAATGATGGCGGTGGACAAACGGCCTTAAGGTCTCTTATTTTTCACTTAAGCAATAATATTTATATTGTTAAATAAAAAGCCATGATTTAACTATGATTAGCGTCCCATGGTGTGACCCTTCCACACCATGGGACGCTAATCATAGTTAAACAATTTGTTTTTTTTTTTAAAGATAACTAGCAATGTGGGATTGAGTCCCGCATTACTAGCAATCTTGTTAACCCCTCCAGCTAAGCTCAAAGGGTTCACATCGGTAGTATAATGCGTAGGATTCGAACCCGCAACCTCACGATTGCGAGACCGATGCCTTAGCCATTAAGCTACCGCCGCTTATAACGTAATTAAATAAACATATTAAACACGAGAAGGAAAAATTGGCTAGAACTGTATCCCGTCCGACTTTTCCTTATAGTACACTTTTTGTATGCCATCAATCGTATTTTAAATCAAATGCAAGATACTATATTCAAATAGACTTCGCTCATGGACACGAATCTCTGATCATCTTAGACCAACTTGCTCCGTAGTTGTTCCGATATTCCGGGTCAATGTGCTCAATCGTATCAAGCTTATCTTCTCTATTCTTGGGCCGTATTTGTTCCCATACTACACCAACCGTCCTATCACAAATTACAACTGTCATAGCTAAAGAGTATCGATAGTACAGAAAGCATACAATCTCCTAAATAACATAATTATATAAAAATGAAGTGTCGGAATATAAGCTAAGTAGCTTTTACAATACCCTCGCGCTGCTGAATGTTTTTGATGTCTGGGAGAAAGTTTGGCCCATACAATTTGTTTGGCTGAGCAAATATATATTTCTTATACTTAATTGTCTTAATAATATAATTATGTAAAAATCAAGGGTCAGAAAATAAGCTAAGAATGATAATACCTTCACGATCATAAAGGTTGAATCTATTTGTTGTCTGGGAGAATGTTTACCCCATACAATTTGTCTGGCTGAATAAATATATGTTCCATAATCCCCTTAGTAACATATGTAAGTTGTCACCTATTTTTGGCCACTTTAAAGTGTCTGGCGGAAGTTATGGCCGGCGGGAAGTGTCTGGCAATGCTGAATAATATTTTTTATAGTATTTTACACCATTTAAATGAAAATTAACTGTCAGAAAATAAGATAACTTGGTCCGATTTCTTCTTACCTCTCTCAGATGGCCAAATTGGCCATCTACACAACTTAGCTGATATGCTAGCATTGAGTGTACATGTAAACACTACCCGAAACCCCCTATTTTATCTGTAAGAAAACAAAATAGATCTGGCACGACTGGGGATCTTGGAACATATAGAATTTTATAAACTACAGGTATTAATCGCGTATATATTTTATTTTAAGGCTAAATACCTTTGTTTTATTGCCCGACGTTTCGATCGTATTGCAACGGCCGTGGTCACGTGTAAACTAGTTCAGCTCAGCTTCGCCTCCGTGATACGCGGGTTTCGGAAACTAGCCACGCTTGACTTTTATCACTCACACTGTCGGTACTTCGACACACACTACTAAGGATATCTGCACACTGGTATATATATGAAAACGGTATCCTTCTGAAATTTACGTGTTTCTTTTATATCAACTGCTTCCCGCGCCAACCTGGAGTAATAGTGACGATCAGTGGAGAGGACCTGTGGTTTGTGTAGTTCAATCCAGTGATTGGATCCCGCATCCAGCAAGTATAATAGAATAAAAAGTGAGTAGCTTATCTAATACTAGCTGTCCCGCGCAACTTCGTATGCGTAAATTTTCCCCGTTTTTGCAACATTTCACGTCGCTACTCCGCTCCTATTAGTCGTAGCGCGATGTTATATAGCCTATAGCCTTCCTCGATAAATGGGCTATCCAACAAAAAAAGAATTTTTCAAATCGGACCAGTAGTTCCTGAGATTAGCGCGTTTAAACAAACAAACAAACTCTTCCGCTTTATAATATTAGTATAGACTAGCTGTGCCCGCGACTTCGTTCGCGTGGAAGTTGGGTTTATATTAAGGTAGTTTATATTACAATTCTACTTCTGTGTAAAACATATTGTAAACATGCTCCACAATGCTCTGTGGCATCTATGGATATTTGGGCCTAGCTTTAATCAGGGCCCAACATATGGCAGGGCAAGCCAAGCAAATGCCCAGTGCAGCAAAATGAAGGGCGACAAAGTTTATGGCGCCAGACGGTTAGAAGACAAATTATTAAAATTCCCACGACCACACCTCGACAAAAAAGTGATTTGCATCACATCAAATACTATTAATATTGAAAAATTCCCCCACCACGCGAGTACTGGGGCGGTTTCGAGTTAAATGAAGCTCGAAACCGCCCAATTACTCGTGCGAAATTTTGAGTTAAGGAGCTTCGATTCTGTCTCCGATAGGTCGAAAATTCCGATTGATTTTAAACCTCCGACTCTAACTTCGGCTCCGATACTTTAAAATCGGACCTTTTAATCGGAGGTACCTAGCCGCTCCTTCAAGATAATTTATACATAGGTAATAAAGGTATGATGGAAAAAACTCTCACAGATTCCCTATGATCGCAGCTTATGTCCTGCCCGAGCGATCTTTTCCGAGTCTAAAGTACACCTACTTTGTGTCCGTGTTTGTACCACGGGAATGCAATGTTTTTAAACTATTTTGCGGGGGCAAAATAGTTTTAAAACATTGCATTCCCGCGGTACTGTGATGCGTGTTTAAACAAACAAACAACATTCAAACGTTTCTAAAAGATATACTCAGATATATTTTTTTGTGTTTAAAGACTATTTCTAAACTTATTTCAATATTTTTTTTCACTCACTTTAGAAGATTAAAATATTATTTTATAATGTCTACACTGGTGAATTTAAAAATAGGTGTGTCAACCTGTCGCAAATTAAGATCATCATAAATTCATATCCCTCTACGTAAGAATAACAGTTTTTTTTTTAATCAATTTTCCTGATTCTTTTTAATTTGTATTTAAACGTCATCTATTTTCAAAACTGGATAAGTTTATTTTTATACTTGATGATTTTATATTAAACTATCATGCATATTAAACGTAGGTAAGCAAGGTATTTAACCTTAAATTATTCACGCGATCAAGACCCGTAATACATATATTTTCATAATGTGTACAAATCGCGAAAGTTTATTAACATTTGTAGGTAAGCAATTTTGGCACTCAGAAGAAATCGAATCACAGATGGCGCCACGTGTTTTATTTTGATGTAACGCGGACTCAATCTTTCATTTTTATTAAGCAATTAACATTTATAAATTCTAGAAAATATCAAGTAATTATTGTACTGTTTATTTGTAATGTAATATTGTTTTTCATTTCTACATTTATAACATAATCACTATTCATGCAAAACAATGATAAAGGTGCCTATTGGAAGTGATTATTAATATGAAAATTTGTTAAACAAAGTAAACATGTTAAAGTCGAAAATAAAAGCGTAAATAAGTATACATTTAAAAAAATACTTAAAAAAAAGAATAAAAATAATTTTAACACAACACAAAAAGAGACTCGCAATTAGGGAGTCGATCCTCCGACCTCGCTCGTTTAATACCGCTACTTGTGCCAATAGGCCACCTCAGCTGATGCAAACACGGTTAAAATAGCTGATCTTAAGAAAATTGAAAATGTTGTGTTTAGCTCCTAATAGTTTTAGCGTGAAGTTATTGTTTCCATGGGTTACAATTGTAAATAATGTCTTATTGTGGAAAAAATTGTGAAAAACCATAATGGTTCGACAAAACATACGTTGCTGCTCACTCCCCATAGACGATAGCATAATGATTTATAGTGCAAGTAATGACCTATAGTATTTACAATAAAACTGCAAATTTTCATGAAGATCCGTCAAGTAGTTATTGTTTTATAACGATAAATAGCTACAGACATTATCCGTCATTGCTTAGCTCCTATGGGAAATAGCGTGATAAATTATAGCCTATATGTTAATCCAGACTACAAATACAAAATTTCAACCGAATCTGTCCAATAGTTATTGCGTGATGCGTGTTCAAACAAACAGACAGACAGACAGACATTTCTAAAAATGTAGGAATGTGTTTAAATACTCTTTTCGAACATTTCCCAATATTTTTTTTCACTATGTTCGGCCATGTACAGACACGTGAAATTTACAATTTTATTATATGTATAGATATAGATAGATAGCATGATTCAGTATTCACGCGCGATGGCTTATTATTAGCGTATTTCATGTATAACTTTGGTGTTTCTATACCGACTTCTATTAGTATTTTTTATGGAATAGTTAATTATGTTAACTTTTTTAATTAGGGATGACTGAGAGTGTTATAAACGTAAGAGTAGACAAATATAATCAGAAAGCTTCGAACTACTAAGCTATCGGGAGTTACACGTGATATTGTGAGTCAACCATACAAGATAGACATATGCTGTCGTGGGATATTTTTTATATAATTTTAAGGAGAACATTTCCGTCATACATGATTTCTGTGTAGCTTTAACCATTACGGTTGCACACGCGACGAAAGCTTAAAAAATGGAGTAACTTCTCCCGTTTTCCTTCACTGCTCTGCTCCTATTGATTGTAGCGTGATGAAAAGTATACTATAACCTACTCAGGAGTATGAAAAATAATTGTACCAAGTTTCGTTAAAATCCGTCGAGTAGTTTTTGTTTCTATAACGGTTATACAGACAGACAGACAGACAGACAAAAATTTTACTGATTGCATTTTTGGCATCAGTATCGATCCCTAATCACCCCCTGATAGTTATTTTGGAAATATATTTCATGTACAGAATTGACCTCTCTACAGATTTATTATAAGTATAGAAGATATAAGATTCTCCTGTCAGGGGGTGCGTAATCGAACTCCTCCGAAACGGCTTGACCGATTTTGATGAAATTTTGTGTGCATATTGGGTAGGTCTGAGAATCGGACAACATCTATTTTTCATCCCCCTAAGAGTTTGTTTGTTTGTTTGTACGCGATGATCTCAGGAACTACTGGGCCGCACTGAAAAAATATTTTACTGTTGGATAGCCGATTTATTGAGAAAGGCTATAGGCTATATAACATCACGCTAAGACCTATAGGAGCTGAGCAGCAATGATAAATGTTGCAAAAACGGGTAAAATTTACGCAGACGAAGTTGCGCGGGTCAGCTTATCCGGTATCTATGATAATCGGCCAACATCTATTTTTCATACCCCTAAGAGTTTGTTTGTTTGTTTGAATGCGATAATCTCAGGAACTACTGGGCTGCACTGAAAAAATATTTTATTGTTGGATAGCCCATTTATCGGGGAAGGCTATAGGTTATAATATCACGCTACGACCAATAGGAGCGGAGCAGCAATGAAAAATGTTGTAAAAAAAGAAAAAAAAAAAAAAAAAAGAAAAAGAAAAAAGGGAAAATTTACGCAGACGAAGTTGCGCGGGACAGCTAGTAAAATTATATAATACTAGGTGTCGTCTGTGTAAATTTTCCCTATTTTTGCAACATTTCCTATTGCTGCTCCGCTCCTGTTGGTCGTAACGTGATGTTATATATAGCCTTCCTCGATAAATGGGCTATCCAACAGTGAAATAATTTTTCAATTCGAATCAGTAGTTTCTGAGATTACCGCGTTAAAACAAACAAACTCTTCAGCTTTATAATATTAGTACAGATGTACAAATCTTGAAAGTTTACGAACATACGAGTATATTTAGTACTAGCTGACCCGCGCAACTTCGTATGCGTAAATTTTCCCCGTTTTTGCAACATTTCACGTCGCTACTCCGCTCCTATTAGTCGTAGCGCGATGTTATACAGCCTATAGCCTTCCTCGATAAATGGGCTATCCAACAAACAAAGATTTTTTCAAATCGGACCAGTAGTTCCTGAGATTAGCGCGTTTAAACAAACAAACAAACAAACAAAGCAAACAAACAAATTCTTCCGCTTTATAATATTAGTATAGATAACGTTCTGGACGTGTCCCAATTCTGCGTCCGTGTGCGATCAAGGATAGGGATGGAGGATATTCCATCAATATCAATATATGTGTGCGTCAAGAGACTTTTCTAAGTACATTGTTTTCTGTACTCTTGATATTCTGTGTCGTATCTCTGTCGTTCAATGTCTTTCTTACAACATAGCATGGCTCGGTACCATCAAACCTTGACACCACTGCATTATCCCTAAACAGTACATGTTTAGTTTGTTTCTTTTGTTAAAGTTCGCCGTCGGCATCAAATTATATTGAATCACGTCTTCTATCGATTTAGCTTGCCGCTGTTGGGTTCTACAGCGAAATAAGAAAACGTCAAAGAGTTGCTGCTGAACTGTCAAGAGATGAGACACGTGTTGCAGTTTCACTTTCCAGACGAGCAATATTGCAAGCCAAGGGTCAAAGTAAAAAATACTTTATTCATTTAGGTTACAAAAGCAATGAATGAATTATAGAATGATTCTACATTTAATGCCAAGTTCGCAAGAGTTAAGCCGTGAGAAAAGAACTTGGCAATAAAAACTCAATAATAACGAAGTAGACATCCATCCATAACTTTCTTTTTAAGATTAAAGGGTAATTTCGATTTCAAAGTTTTTAATTTCGATTGAAGTCATTTGATAGACTTTAATCAAGAATAGAAAAAAATATATTTTTATCTTCATTAAATAATAAAAAATGGCATAAATCGAATAGGAACATGATACCTAACAACACATTAACGGGTCGGATAGGGATTAAATATACATAGTGTATATTGGAAACAATACACCAGTGAATTTAAGTATAAATCAAATATTATATTATATTAATAATTTATACTTAAATTCACTGATGTTGTTTTTGTGTTTCACTCGGTAAACGCAATAATTTGGAACTATTGGATAACTATCAAGTACTTTTATAAATCTCAGTTTAACAATATGTGTTCTTGTAAAGCGACGGTAGCCTAATAGCTAAAGCATCGGTCTCGCAATCGTGAGGGGTCCGAATCTTACCCATTGTTCTACCGACGTGAACCCATTCCTAACATAAGCCAAAGAGCTTAGCTGGATAGGTTAACAAGATTGCTAGTAAGGTGGGACTCAATCCCATATTACTAGTTATCTTTAAAGAAAAATTGAAATTGTGAGTGCCACATTGCTAGCAATTCTCCCTCAGATAATCTCAATGGATTGTGTTAGGAGTGGGTACACGGTCACGTACGTATAATGAGTAGGATTCGAAGCCGTGGCATCACGATTTCGAGTCTGATAAAAATAAAAATAAATAAATAAAAAAGTTAAGGAACCACAGTCGCACATTTCTAGTTATTTTAAAAAAAAAACTTATCTATATATATAAAAATGAAACCCGTTTTCCGTTGTCACGACATAGCATGAAAACGGCTTGACCGATTTGGCTGATTTTTTTTTTGTAGTTTTCTAATACTCGGTACAAGGTTCTTACGGAAAAAATATTAAGAAAATCTCTCAGAAAGATTGAAAAATATACATTTAATTTTGCATATTTTAAAAAAGCGCGTTACGAATGTCAACGTCATTCAATTTAAAACAAAAAACTCTGTGGTGATCTATGACACCACAGACATAACCGCGCTAACAAATGTCAACGTCATCAGGCGGTACGAAGTTCGCCGGGCCAGCTAGTAAAGTAATATATTTGTACAATTATCTTGTGTCGCCAACGGAGCAGATGAAGATATCTGAGAGGTAGGCAAAGTTACTACTGTCGGTGCATCGTATCGGATTTCCGTCCCATCGGACTATGAGAGTGAGGGAACAGAGAGTGCACTTGTGTTTGCGCATACACTTGTGCACTATAATATCTCCTGCGTAGTTGGCTAGCCTTTAATGAGATTGGCAGCTGTAACCGACATCGGTTCGGAGACCATTATTACACTTATGCATATAATCACTTGTTCTGACTGACTGAGTGACTGCCTCTGTGGCGCGGTGGGAGTGTGTCCGACTGCTACGCAAGAGGTGTCGTGGGTTCGATTCCCACACGGGACACCACTTTGTGTGATCTACAAATTGTTGTTCCGAGTCTGGGTGTGCTTTGTGTCCGTGACTTGTAAGTTTGTAAAGTCCCCCGCGACGCAGGGCTTCTAACCAACTGCAGAAACCGTCTTTTATAAATAAAAAAATAATTTATCAATCATTTTGGTAACTGATGCCTTTTATGTGGGCATCAACTAAAAAAAAAATTGGGAATTCATCCTCTAAAGAACTCCGTCAGTTTGCGCTCCTAGCATGCAGTAAGTTTCAAAATAAGTCAAACCATTATAAATCAAATCAAATCAAATAATGTATAATGTCTGTAGTTACTGTTGTGTTGCATGTTCTAACATTTTCAATTTATTTCCAATGTTTCTGAGTATATACAGTCTGATACTGTATTGAATAAGCAATTTGAAAGTGGCGTGTTAGTCTAGTCAAGATTGTTAGATCAACTTTTTACCCGACTGTAAGGAACGGTTATATGTAAAAGGAGAGAACAGGTATATATTATTTAATACCTCATATCTCACAAACCACTGAACGGATTTATACAATTAAGACGTCATTAGATTCGTCTTGACCGCCCAAGTGTTGTTAGATAGGTGACGTTTGAAAAAAACAAACATGGCGGCTGTGAAATGTCAAAATAAAGAGGTGTGAAAAAAAAAGTTATTTCGAATACTGCAATATAGGTATCAAATTAAAGAGCTCATCTTAAGCATTTCAAAAAAGTATAAAGTGATTATGACTGTAATAATAAAAAAGTTTTTCATTCTTTTTTTTAATTTTCAGACAATAGCTGTGATAACAGTAATACATCCTACAACTACTCAAAAGTATAAAATTAAAAAAAAAAGTAAAAACCCGCCTGCACAAAAAAGATGGAAACAAGATCCCCTACATAATTATATAATTTCGTGCTGTCGGAGGCACTTTACTAAGGTTAATGCCTCCGACTGCATGAAATTATGTAACAAAAAAGTAAAAACAAGATCCTCATCTTGTTTCCATCTTGTTTTTGCAGGTGGGTTTTTTTTGTTTTTTTATATTTATTTACAGTAAGTCTCCGAAAAATATGAATGAATTGTCATTCGATTCAGAATAGCACACACACAGACTACCGCCGACAATAACAAGACTTCCATTTGATTTTGACATTTGGACGGTCATTTGACAGAATCGAATAAAAATCTATACTTGTGTAACAAGTATTGGAAGAACAACGGTCATTTGTCATAAGTGTTAAAAAAGTTGACAGGACAGTCATTCGATTCGGCATTTGAAATTGCTGTCACTTTGTAAAGGGTATCCAGTCCATCGTACAGTACTATTATAGGTGAGGAACTCAAGTAGATAACTTTGGTTTACTCGAGGGCGGCAGATTAACATAAGGGGGATACCTCGTACTCTGTGGAGTACACCTACTGAATCATCATCATCAGCCTATCGCAGTCCACTGCTGGACGTAGGTCTCTCCAATTACACGCCACTTTGTTATATCTTCGGCTTCTCGCATCCAGCTCGTTACGCTCGTTTGGGTAAATCATGGAGTGATTTACGCAAAACGACTTACCTGGCCTGAGGGAGTCCTTCACTACGTTTGCCGAGCCACGGTCCCCACTCAAGAACTCGTTTACCCCAACGGTTGTTGGTTCTTCGGCTAATATGGCCAGCCCACTGCCACTTCAGCTTGTTAATCCGGTGGGCTATGTTGATAACTTTGGTTATCTGCCCCTACTGAATATTAGCTTTTTATATAGTGACGCGTCTTGGGCAGCCAATCTAAATGTTTAGTAAAAAAAATTGATCAATGGAGATACTCGAGCGCCTTAGATTATCATACAGATGGTTCAGCTTGATATCCTAGATACGCTAATTATGTAGAAGGATTTTCTTAATCCGACGATGTTTTTTATTGTTTAAAAAAGCCGCCACAAGGTTGCGGCATGTCCGAATCGTAAGTCATTTGAATGGGAGCTTCTTGTGGGTTCATTTAACATCCCCGTTTCATACGAAACCTGGATCCGTCTACATCCTAAACATTTTTTGTTTAACACCATAATAATAATTTTCAAAATTAAATAGGTCCCCGCGACGCTAGAGTACATCCAATATAGCTACTTGGGCTCCCCAGCCATTAAGAGGTCAGCAGTATAATCTCTCTTGTCTCATTCGCTAACAGGTCATAAAAAGAAAGAAAGTTCCAAAGGAAATAAATATGTAATCTTCAAAAAAGTATTCCTAATGTTAACAAATCAAATCTTCATGTTTAACTCCTCAAAAAAAAATATACGGAACCATCAACAAAAGAAATTAAACTATTCTTACCTGAAACTCATTTGACTTGATGCCGTGCAAACTTTTATGAATGCCGTAACGTTGGTATTGATTTATTTTCTTTTTTTTCCTAACTTCCCCTATTGAACGAGTTCGGCATCAGTGTTTCGTGCCACCCTGTATATGGTGGTTCCACCATGTTTTGTTAGGAGCGAATATATAGACCGCAAGTAAGTTATTTTTCTTTTGTCGAAGAAAAGTTTAGTGTAATGGTCCAATCGTTTGTTTTTTAATCGTTTTAAGTGTTGTTTAAGTCCTCTCAGAATATACTCGTACCTACAGTGAGTTGTGCAGTGATAATATACTCCTTGCTGATTTCAATCACGGCGGTTAATCTCATAGGAAAATATTATAGTACGCTTGTATGTGTGTAGACTCAATACCTTCGACCTTTATAAAACTAGCATAGTATAATTAGTTATTAGTCTGTGGTATAAAGACTATATCTGTGCTACCTGTAAAAAAAAACAGGTTGCACTCTAGGAGTGACGGCAGAAGTGAAAGCTTGAATATTAACGTTGTGCATTTTTCAATATATTTGAAATGTTTTTTTTTTATCAGTATAAAAGTACTATTATTTATGTGGTTAAATCATTGGCGTATAGACCTGGACCGTGCCATCCTTTTCAATTAAAAAGTAAATATTGACTGCAAAATGAGAAAGAGATAAAAAAAACTCGTGCGGTCTTTAACAGGTATTGTCCACAAAGTAGCGTTGTCTCTTTCTAGAGAGTGGTCAATTTTGTGAGATTAATGCGGAGTCCTAGTCTCTACGTCAATGGTTATAAGATTTTCTATAATTCATTCGTAATTCTAATGTATTGACAAGACCTGTATTCTATTGGCTATTTAGTTCCTAAATTTCCTAAATTATAATTTTATGACATGTAAGAATTCCTTACCAATAAATAACTATGTCTATGACTACGACTACGACTACGACTACGACTACGACTACGACTACGACTACGACTACGACTACGACTACGACTACGACTACGACTACGACTACGACTACGACTACGACTACGACTACGACTACGACTACGACTACGACTATGACTATGACTATGACTATGACTATGACTATGACTATGACTATGACTATGACTACGACTACGACTATGACTATGAACAAATGATTTGATTTGAAAATGGAAGTCTTGCTGTTGTCGACGGCAGCCTGTAGTACTAGTACTATAGAGGTCATGGGGGCGTAGACTCAAGTGCTTTCTCTATTCCCTCATAGTCTTATGGGACGGAAATTCGACACAACCTAAAAAGATTAGACGCAGGACCGACGCCTACATGTGTTCTCTCTACTAGTGCTCGTAGCTTTGGGACCAATTTTATTTTATGGTTCTCACAAAACTCTACATCGTTCGACAATTGAACCATTAAGCTCTTGAATAGCAGTCTTTAGGTCTTCCGTTAAGTCACAGAGGCAATTAAATAGTACCGTGATCTGTTTCATCATATCATGAAAACAAGGACTCTCTGCTGGGCACGGGACTCCTGTAGAACCTACTTATTAGATCCGGGGGGAAACTGCTTTGGGACATTGGCGATCATAGTAAGGCTTTAAAGAACGCAGAGGTCGCTGCAACCCGGTATGAAAATACACATATTTAGTGCCTTCAATCCTCTTCAGAATCGTTGCATAAAAGTCCACGAACATATTAAAAGTCGCGTGTTCATAATATAATTCCATAATAAATTAAATAATAATAATGACTATGACTATGACTATAATAATATCTTGGGACAACTCACACAACGTTATCTGATCCCAAACTAAGCAGAGCTTGTACCATGGCACTCAAACAACTGATACATACTTATATATTTTTAAATACATACATATTATAGATAAATAACACCCAGACACAGAATAAACCATCGTGCTCATCACACAATCCTGGGTGGGGATCGAACCCACGACCTCTTGCGTAGCAGTCGGATACACTCCCACCGAGCCACAGAGGCAGTAAAGGAAACAATTTATTATTCTGATGTGAAATGAGGCTACCAAGTATGTCCACTTTGTTCACAAAAGTGATTCGCCCAGATGAACAAAGTGGAATAAACCGTTTACGATTTATCTGAAGTGAATCCTGAACCTCTTTGTGTATTTAGATGGCAAAGGCAACTCGAAGTTTACTTTTTAAATAAAGTAAAATAACATAGATGTTACCTCGCGTACCCTAAATAAACAAAGATGTGGACTTGTGATCACTACAACTAAGTAATTCCAGTCGCTAGTGTTGTTTATATCTGTAGAGTATCGATATCGATATAAACAAGCTAATTTATTAAAAAATCCGACTGTTGTTCCGCTAATATTATTATTGGTCTGCTGAACGATTTTGGTTACAGCGGCCAATCTCGTTAGAGACGAGCCTATTTAATTCACAAGTGTGTGCGAAAGACACATTTTAGTATATTCGCTCACTCTCATAGTCCGGTGGGACAGAAATCCGACACGATCGGAAAGAGATTAGGCTCTAGGACCCACGGCTTAACGTGTTGCCCGAGGCCCGCAATGGAGTGAAACCTTCAATACCGGTGACCTATCTATGCGCCGACGGAGGTAATTTGGCTTAATCGTGAGGATATCTCGGTCACCACTGAGTCACGCACGCCTAAAAAATGACTGCTAAATAATGGACTGAAAAATAATAGCCACATTACATACGTAACTAAGTGTCCAATACTCTCTTTTTGCATTATATAATCTACGTCCAAATTCGTAGTCTGGACTCTATTTAGAGTGGTCTCGAGAGACATCTTCATGGTTTACCTTAATCACTATTAATCACAACTGGTTGTGAGGAAGAAAAAATCGTCTCCGGCGGGATTCGAACCAGCGACCTTAGGAGTACCGGCCCTAAGCCGTTACCAATTCCGACACCGAGACTGACACAATCGAATTTATGCTTCATATGTACTCCATATTTTATGGCAATCGTGACGTAATTCATCGCATTCTCAAGGAACTTGTACGGTCTGTGAGTTTCGTTTCAACCATTTATACATAGATTTTTGATAACTTTGTTCTGAATATTACTTTGTGTGATTTTTTTAAGCATTTTTATGCTAGTTTATTTTTTCCAATATTATAAAGCTGAAGAGATTGTTTGCGATAATCTCTTCAGCTTTATATATATATATATATATATATATATATATATATATATATATATATATATTATATATATATATGTATATATATATATAATCTCGGGAACTACTAAGTCCAAATAGTTTTTTTTACTGTCGGATAGCCCATAAATCGAGGAAGGCTATTGGAAGCAATGAAAAATGTTGCAAATACGGGGAAATTTACGCAAACGAAGTTGCACGGGTCAGCTATTATGTATAAAATGTATGGAGGAAAAAATCATCTCAGGCGATACTCGAACACGCAACCTACGCCCCGACGGTTAATTGTTTTTGACAAGCCTTTCAAAATCGAAGCATGAGTGAGATAAACTAAATAAAACAGAATATATTAAATACTAGCTTTTTCCTGCTGCTTCGCCTGCGTTATCTTTAATTTTTATAGTTTATGTACTATTCTGATGTATAAACTACTTTATTGTAAGGTTTCATCAAAATTGGGTTAGTAGTTTTGGGAAAAAAAAGCAACAAATTATCCTCACAAATATTCGGTTTATAGGATTATCGATAAGTAGGTACCGCATCCCTACATGGTAACACTGAAACTTACGCTCGCTTACCCAAACATTTGTTCGTCCAGTAGTGGGACAGTAGGACAATGGGACAAACAATGAAACCCTTATTTAATCAGAACTTCACCTGTCCACTTCAATTGCCGTAATGTGGATTGATATTGTTTAATTGGATCGAGTAAGGGAATTACAAAAAATATTATTTTTTTAATTGATAGAAAATTTATCAGTTCATTTCTGGCACTGTCATAATAATTTTCTATATATATAAATGAAAATTCATCGTCAAATGACTGACCTGTTTGTCTTATGGTTTTTTTATAAAGATAACTATTAATGTCGAATTGTGGTTCCACATTACTAGCAATCCTCTGTTAACCCCTCCAGCTAAGTTCAATGGCTTGTGTTTAGGAGTGGGTTCCGGTCGGTAGTATAATGGGTAGGATTCGAAGCCGCAACTTCACGATTGCGAGGCCGATGCCTTAGCCATTAGGCTACCGCCGCTCCTATGATATTATCCTAACTGCTAAGCCAGATGGCGTGCGTTCGATTCCCACATGAAACACCACTTTGTGTGATCCACAAAGAGTATGGATGTACTTTGTGTCCGTGAATTGTATATATGTAATGTTCCCCATGACACAGGGCTTGAAGTTTAATGTGGGAGGTGTCTTAAAAAAAAGTGTTAGGTACCAAACCTGATAACTGGCACGATCAAAATTTATATTTTTGTACTCCAATGTGCGTAGAAGTCCAGGGATAGATCGAATGAAGACTGAAATTAGAAAAAATATATATTTTCCATTCAAACTATTTTAGTTTTATTTCCGTTTCACTAGTAGCGCCATAGATCAGAGAGGTCAGGTAAAATCGGTTTAGTGTAGGCAAAGCCGCGGGCATCGCACTTTAGATATATACTGCAAAGATCAGTCCTTGTTTTATCCATGGGTTAAAAAAAATGACTGTCGGTAAAGTTGGTTTACGGACGATAATTTTACATGATAACGTCATAAGAAAACATTGATGACATACCTCCATTCGCGCTGCTTAGCAACCAATCGATAGCATGTCATGCCGCTGAATTCGCCATTCGCTGTTGCTTAGCAACCAATCAATAACATGACATTTTTTAACACTTTTTCGTGAGTGCAGCCGGTCATCGATTTATAAGACGTTATAACGTCAAATATAAATTGTTTATATTACATATTGACGTAGAGAACAGGACTGCGCCATAACCTCACAAAATTGACCACTCCTAGAAAGAGACAACGCTACTTTGTGGACAATACCTGTCAAAGGCCGCACGAGTTCTTTCTCTCTTTCACGCTTTGCAGTCAATATTTACTTTTTAATTGAAAGAAATAGTATGATCCAGGTTTATACGTCAATGATATTACTATATTTATATGTCCGTGGTTTATATACAGTACTTGGAGGACAGTGTATAAAAAGTTTTTAGTTAGTTAGAGTATATAGACCAAAAAGAATTTGCGACTTTGTTTTATGTATGGTTTCATGAATAATCTATCTCTATGGTTTCAAGTAAACTTTTAAAAAATACAACCGTCAATTTGACATCGCTAAACTGTCATTGTAGTTGTTTATGATACGATTTTTTAGATTTAATTAATTTTAATTAAAATACAGTAGTTTAATTTTAAGCTGGTGTCACCTATTATATTTTTGGTAAGAGATTTGCACACACTATTACCACATAGCACTGAGAGTACAGAAAGCAAGATTTGTATAGGGTAAATCTAGGATAGATGCATCGATGGGATAGAGGCCTCGTTTTCGAAAAAAGTACTTTCCAACATTGCAGCAATTAAATTAATATATTAAATACTAGCTGCCTGCCTCGGCTTCGCACGGGTGTCATATCGTAGCTTTTTATACCTTGAGTTACATTATTGCAATTTTCGTAGGGTCTCTTATTTTTTTGACAATAAAATATAGCCTATGTTACTTCCCGATAATGTAGCTTTCTAATGGTGCAATATTTTTTTTAAATTGGCGCAGTTGTTTCGAAGCCTATTCAATGCAAACAAACAATCAAATATTTTCTCTTTATAATCTTAGTATAGATAAAACTCGGACACCACACACCGTATTGCCAGAAGATCATCACTCTAAGCACATTTTGCGATTATATCCGCAGCGAACATGAAAAAAGCTTTAGGCACCTGTCCCCCCAACGACGGCGAGAAAAAGAGTAGCGAGTAGCGATTTTATCGCTCAAGACCCGTACGTACAATCGGCCTACTCGGCGGTCGTACACCCCTAAGGCTATAATGGCTTGCGAGAAACGTCCGCTCTCTACGTAAGCGCACTCACACAGGAACATCTGCGCCTTATCGGATGCAAGGGGGCGGGGTCCTTGTTTTTTTAGTGCGTTGCGTTGTTGTTGGGCATATTTCGAGCCGATTAGAAGATTGTAAATACTATTATAGGATTGTGACTTTTGTTGTAAGCGCGCTTTTTGCAGTTGCGCGAAATAGCAATAAATTATTTTATTGTAAAACATACAAATCTACATTAATGTTATAAATAGTTTAAATTGTATATTTATTCGTTTGTGTTGTTGAAATAGTAAAGAAGTAGTTAAAAGCTTGGAGAGGAATATAGTATATTTTGCCTCAATACCATTATACATGTGAAATTGTGGACGGAGGTGCAGGAAACCGTTAGATTTTAATATTTTTTTAAATTACTTTTTGATCTGTATTCTATCTTTTCTATAAATATGAGTTAGTAGAGGAGTTTAAAACTAGTGCCTGTAATTTATGACCCATTTTCGTTGTTTTATATTGTGCGTATGTTTTAGTATGATTCTGTTAAGTAGGTTTATCGAAAATATTTAATTTAATTTTTGTAAAATTATTTTGCATTTTTGAAACATATCCATACTAATATTATACGTGTGAAAGTAACTCTGTCTGTCTGTCTGTTACGCTTTCACGCTTAAACAGCTAAACCGATTTAGATGAAATTTGGTATGGAGATAGTTTGAGACCGGGGAAAGGACATGGGATAGTTTTTATCGCAATAACCTTTATCCACGCGGGCGGAGCCGCGGGCTAAAGTTAGTAATATATGTTTCAAAAATGCGAAATGATCGTTTTGTAACATATATGTAACAAAACGATTATAAATATTTTTCAAATATTTAAGTTATTCAAGTCTTTATTTTGGCTTGCCCTCCGTAGGTATTTAAGAGGTAGTTCAATTCATCAGCAACTATGAGTTCAATGATTAATCTATACTTAAATATAGTAATATAATATAGTATATAGTTTGTTTGTTTGAACGCGATAATCTCAGGAAGTACTGGGTCAAATTAAAAACAATCTATTACTGTTGGATAGCCTATTTATCGAGGAAGGCTATAACATCACGCTACAACCAATAGGAGCAGAGCAGCAATGAAAAATGTTGCAAAAACGATGATAATTGAAGCAGACGAAGTTTACGGGTCTTCGTCTGCTTCAGTCAGCTAGTATGCTATATATAGTTGTTCCCAGTGACTCCGCTTGCGTATATCTTGATTCGAGTGATAAGAATCCTACGTCCTTCACCTATGCTTTAAAACCTATATCATTTTGTAAGTTCTTTGTTTTAGGTGTTCTATCTAAATTTAATTTCAAATAACCATTGGATTGATTTAACAAAATAAAGCTATTTGAAATTTAAAATTTAAATCGGGCTAGTAGCTTCAGGGTAAACCTCTACATACAACTTTAACTCTTTAATAATAATAGTATAAGAAGTATGGTTTTAATTCAGCAAGTTATATTTAGTTTTTAACCACAGATTATTTTAATAGAAATAAATGTATTACCTGGAATGAGGGCAAGAAATAAAGAAAAGAGTCAATTGTTTTATTCATTTTATGGATCAGTTAACAATAACGATATATTTTTAACGATAGATTTATGAAAAAGACATTAACGCCATATGAATTTATAATAAATCATTTATAATATTATTTATTTGTTTAAAATCATAAGTAGTCCTATACCTATGTATGATAATATATATATATATATATATATATATATATATATATATAATATATATATATAACTATTAAAACTAGTTAATAAATATATTAACCATTTATATATTTATTTATAAAATTACTTATTTTCTTATAATTTCGGTAGTAAATTAGTAGAATGATTTTTCGACAATCATCGTCATATTTGAATATATTTCATAAAAGTTTATATAAAATATTAGGAATAAATAACTGCGAATGATGAAACAACTAATCCTAATGTCTGCCATCATCATTGAGAATATTATTATATTATAACAACGAAACAAACCTTAGCTATGAAATTTAACCATAGTCTTCAGAAATGTTGATTATATTATTATTTGGTCTCCCCCAATTACTTTTTAACCAATAGCCAATTCTATTGTTAAACATAATTAATAATTATTGTAATGAAATATAATTTGAATTTGACTTACCGTAACATTTAACTCCCGCGATATTTGGTAAAGGTTTATCCTGTATCCTTGGCCATGAAGATCCAAAATTTGATTCCCGGTTTAAATTTCGGTTAATTGTGAAGACTCGCAGAGGTCAGCAAAAAAGCACCTAACGGTCCAATAAAACACAGCCACCATAGGTAAACAGATGAAGAAGAAACGGTCCACTAATTCACACCACAAGTCAACGAGAGTTCAATCAGTAGTTTTGGGGTCAACAAAATGGCAAGATATCGGAATCCGTAAACAGAACAAGTCGTGAGCAAAATAGGTACAGTAAACACGCGCGCGTCATCATACAAGGAAGTGCAAATTGCAACTAAGTTATCAAAAATGTTTTATGTTCCCGTTCCCACACCTTAGCCCAGTCCTAATTGGTTGGAAGTAAAATGTGGGAGTGGTTTTTGCGTTTGTGTGTGTGACCGAACCGTTGTGAACCGTTCATAGTAAAATATTTTCAGGTGGTCGAGCATCAAGTGGGCCGATTGTACATGTGTAGATCCCGTGTAAACAAAAGAGATATAGATATTAATAGTTGATCGCTGACCGTTCACACTGCCGGCAAGTACTCGCTCTATATTGCATCTCTTTTGTTTACACGGACGGGGTTTCTTGAGCGATAAATCGCTACTCGCTTTTCGCACATCGTCATTGGTGGGACAGGTCCCTTTCATCTAAGTGACGTGAATATTTACCGCTGTATAACTTTTGAAGTATTTATTGATTTTGTTCAATTTTATTTATTTTATCAATAGCCTGGTTCATTAACTACACATGTAGGTGCCAATAATAGCTGACCCGGCCCTTTTATTTTTGAAATAAACCAAATAACAAACGTTATTTAGTTCATTTTAAAAATAAAAGGGCATCTATCCATATCGTAAAGGATAGTTGCCGCAATTTTGTGTAGGTATAGGTGCCCCTATAATTAAAAAATTAAAATATATATTTTATCAAAATAAATATTTCTTTTCTTTTTGTTTTTCGTTTCTAAAAATTGAGATATAGGTTAAAAATCATGCCATGACCATGCAAATTTTACGATATTTATTAAAAGTTTTATTTTTATATTTTACTTTTTTTTTATTGCTTAACTAATGCATTCAAGATATCAACTAATACTACCGAACTATTGTGTCTGAAAAAAAATATATATATTAATCAACATAAACTGACGAAAAATTACAAAAAATCATTTATATTTTAATGATATGTATATTTTTCATAATTTCTATCAATGTCAAGAATATTTTGAATTTCAAAGCAGTTTAAATATTTATAGTTGACAGTTTATAATATCGGAAGAAAGATTATTATTATGTAGATAGAAATACGGTTTAAGCATTAAGTTTTAAAAATTGTATGCTTTTACAAAAATCTTAAATGTTACTTTTTGCAGGATATGACGTGTTTGATTTGATTACACGCGTCATTTAAAACATTTTATTTAAATTATAAATAAAACATTATAAGCCCATGTATTTTACTTTTTTTATGCCATAAGATATCTATCCCAACTATTCCCAACCCAGTAATAATAATAATATATACTTTATTGTACGCCAATATAAAAAACGAAGTATACATTGTATAATAAAAATGTACAATGGGAGGCCTTATCGCTAAGAGTGATCTCTTATTTCCAGTATTTTCATGGTGGGGTACCTATCCATATACATAGGCATTTCTCCTCAAAAAAGGGTCTGCTAAATCAGTTATTGTTTATAATCTATATCTACTAATATTAAAAAGCGGAAGAGTTTGTTTGTTAGTTTGTTTGTTTGTTTAAACGCGCTAATCTCAGGAACTATTGGTCCGATTTGATTTTTTTATTTTATTGGATAGCCCATTTATCGAGGAAGGCTATAGGCTATATAACATCGCGCTACGACTAATAGGAGCGGAGCAGCGACGAGAAATGTTGCAAAAACGGGAAAAAATTACGCATACGAAGTCGCGCGGGACAGCTAGTGATACATAAAAGACTAAAGTATCTATTTTGATAGCGATAATAAACGGTAAATGAATAGTTTTAAAACCTCTACCGTATTCCTACTTCGCTTGGTAGCGCACAGACATTACTCAAGGACACGAAATCTCGAAAGAAACGCAGATCCAAAGGAGAGGCAAAAGACCCTCCCCTGACTCGACGGAATCATCTTTTTTGGGAATCATAGATAGGTACCTACTTAATTACTTAATTTTGACACTAGCCCGAAATATTTTGTCAGACAATTTCGGTTTCATATATTAGTAGGAATTATAGAGTATGAATATTTTCCTTCCAGATAAACTATGACTGCAAAAGACGCTGAAGCTCTACAAAAAATAAAGGAACTAGAAGAACGAATCAAAGCTCCATCTATATGGGGCCGAGTGCCTTCTGGACTGAGATTTGAAGACTTACAAGACGTTAGATACGAAGATGCTGTCAAGCTGTTGAAGAAACATTATTTACCCGAGGAGGTAAAAACTAAAAACACGTATAGCCTAAATACTAAAGACGTATATCACAATCTAGTGGTCACGATTCGAATCCCAGCTATTACTAGGTACTACCGATGTACACTCATACCTAACACATGCGAAAATAAAACAAAAAAAAAATGTGTGGCACTCGGGGACTGCCGCGGTAAAGCTATTGCATAGCATTTTTTATCAATTAAAAAATCTTTTTTTTTTTTTTTTTTTTTATTGCATAAGTTATTTTTTTTTTTTCGTTACATTTCGGAGCAGCTCGTCTCGATCCGTGCGAGCTTCGTACAGTCGTACCATATACGTATACTAAGCGAACGCCCGAGCCGATCTACATGGTAGGCGGAGTGTTAGGTTTTATTTTCGTTACGGAATTTCTTGATTCGGTCGCCGCGCTCAAAGCATTAGCTTAAAAACAATAGCCTCGTGGTTAAGGCATTAGATTCGCAAGCTCAAGTTGCCATTATTTATACTTATGTAATCTCACTCCTAATACCGTGTACTTTTTTGGCAACTACACACCATAATGATACAAAACTTGCATTTATCGATATCAATTGGGTAGTTGACTACCTACAATAAAAGTAAATAGTTTTATACGAATCAGGTACTCTTAAAATGCTCTGAAAATAACTGTTCTTTTATAATTTAACATATTCTTGAATTAAAAAGCATAAAAACGAATACTAAAAGTCATTGATTTGACGATAGGAACTTAAGACGTCATAGGTTGTTATTCCATAAAACACATATCTGTAAAGCTTGCCGTTTTGATAAGTGTTATAAAGAGACTGATTTGACTTGACAGTCAACATCCCTATTTATTTATTAGGGTTCCGTAGCCAAAATGACAAAAACGGAACCCTTATAGTTTCGTCATGTCCGTCCGTCTATCTGTCTGTTCGTCCGTATGTCAGCAGCATTTTACACAAAGACTACTCAATGAATCCTAATGAAATTTGGTGAAAAGGTGTCTTCTAGTAGCCGCTACTTAGTTTGATAGCTAAATAATAAAAATAAATATTTTAAGGGGGGGGGGGGTTCCATACACGTTACAGAAACTTTTTTCAGCAAACATCAATGTGTGGCACATCATTTAACAGGTCTTTCGAAAATGTTTTAAGGTCTCTAATAAACTTTTTTGATTAAGTGAATATTCTCCGAAAGTTGCATAAATCGTTTCCCGCCCTCTCTTAATAACCGTCTAATAAAAAAAATGAAAAAATTGACACAGGTAGCGCTTAATAAAAATACTTTCAATTAAAATTATTTCGGCTAAGATCGGATATACCGTCATTGAATTATTGCCAAAAAACTGAGTTTCTCAACAAAAGGGCGTAAGTGCCATTAACATACGCTCTTCTACTGATGCAGTTGTTCAAGAGGGTTCCGTAGAACCCTACACAGCATGGTTCGACATGCTCTTGCCCGGTTTTTATTCGTAAGAATACGACATGACATAGATCATTAGTTGGCTGTGGTGTGGTTACTTAAAAAATATTGTAAACAACACCCCAGTGGTGTCGTTGACAAAACACGCCTAGCAGTTGCATCTGGGAGTAATTTATCTTAGAAATAATATAAGTTTGTTTAATAATTGTCTGATTGCTATAGTTCATGCTCTGACTAGTTTATTATCCGATGGCTGAGTTGTCCCAAGGTATATTATTTAGGTTAGCTGAAGGGGTTAAAAATATTGCTAGTAATGTTGATTGATTGTGAACCATATTGTTAGTATTCTTTATTTAAAAAGCAAACCCCAGCTATGAAATAATCATGTTTTCCTCTAAGATTTCGGTCGCGCAGCCAATCTCATTAGTTAGACACTGATGATATTGGCTGCGCGGCTAAGCCTATAGTGCATACCTACGTAATAAGCAAAGATAGGAACTCTCTCTCTTTTCCCTCATACGCATAATCCGATGGCAACAGAACTGACGGCTGGACCTGGCCTCCAAGGAATTTTCGAATGCGATCACCCCCCCAGGCAGTAGCAGTGGAAAGGTTGCCTAACTTCGCTGATAATATTATTATTATCAGCGAAGTTAAGCAACCTTTAATAATAATAATATCTTGGGACAACTCACACAATGCTATCTGATCACAAACTAAGCAGAGCTTGTACTATGGAAACCAGACAACTGATAAACATACTTATATATTTCTAAATACATACATATTATAGATAAATAACACCCAGAATCAGAAAAAACCATCGTGCTCATCACACTAAGTTTTATCCTGGGTGCGGATCGAACCCACGACCTCTTGCGTAGCAGTCGGATACACTACCACCGCGCCACAGAGGCAGTCGTGATCCCTTCATCTTCTCGACCACCACTAAGTCCCAGACCTCTCTCTACCTAACTCACTAGAAAAGAACAATACACAACAAGAAAATTTAAAATACAGCCTTTGTAACTAACACAAATCCTCTAAATTTTAAGTTTAACTCGAAGTCTAGTTACTTCTAAAATTAACTTTCGACAAAAAAATTCCGAATATTTTTTTCCTTACATTCATAGAGAAGTTGAAAAATTTCTTTCTTTTCCCGAAATATAGCGAGAATGCGGCAGTGTGCCCGAACCCGAGCATTTAATTAAGTAGCAACAAAAAAGATGAATCGCCCGTTCGGAAATCTTAATTTACTTAATTAAGATGTTTTGTGCTGAGGAAAAAAGTGGGTCAAAAACAAACCGGCCTGATATTGGCGGTGGTTCCTGTGAGAAAGGGGTACTTCATTTACAATACTTAGGTTTTGTGACAGAATTATTATCCAACCCTGGAATGTCCCACCATACAAGATTTTTCTTCGTATACCTAGGCCTAACCAGAAAGTAGTTTGCTCAGAATCAGTAACACAATCCAATTTGGACCATGTTATATTTTACAATTAATTAATTCACCAATCATTAATTGATTAATTAATCATTTTAACAGTTTATAACCTGTTTACGCTGTTGTGGGAAATATGATCATTACTTATCTATACTTATATTATACACTACTAGCGGTCCGCTCAGGGCTCGCACGGACTTTTCTCCATTATATATAAACGTAGTTTTCGTAAGAAAACCACATGGGGGATGGGGGGGGGGACTACATAACCCTACATTGTGCATGGCCCGACATGCACTTGCCCGATTTTCTATTTATGATCTAAGATAATTTATATGGCATACCACAAAACATTTACCGAATCAGCTAATAAAAATTTTGTAATACTGAATTAGATTCGCTGGCACTCACACTGTACCCTAAACTCTTTCGGCCCGAGAATATAAAAATACTTTTGAGATTATTTTTCACTTTAATAAGCTTTTTTTAATAAGTTTTTAAGGGAGTATGTTCCATTCAGTTTCAGTGTAATTTAGAAAATTTGTTTTCAAATAACTTATCGGCGGTGTTGATTTGATTAAAATACTTTTGCTCTTACTATTTTGTGTATAAAAAAATAAAATTAATATAGCATAAAACTTAAATAAGTATTTGAAGATGAAAAATAAATACTCTTATTGATTTCAAAATTCATTATTCACTTAGGATGCAAAACAACTCTTGTGATACGTCGGGATTCTGCATGTAGGTACATGTAATGCCAAGTTCGCAAACAATAGGTAAAGACAGAGAAAAGAATCTGGCAATAAAAACTCGCGGCCACTCTTTTCAAATTGCCATTTTTACAATATTTGAATGTTTATATACTTTATATGGGGGTAAGGTGCTGCGACTAATATACTATATATCATGTTAAAGGACTGATGCAAATTGTATTATCAAAAAGTTGAAACATGAGATAAACCAATATCAGATATAGATTAACAACAAGTTTAAAAGTCATGATATTTAAAAAAAAGTGTATTTGTCCTCGCCCGTGCTTTTATTTCACTATGCTGATTCATTTTTTTTTTTTTTTTCGTTTGCCAACTTAGGTTGTGGATCTCACATACATAAATGGTTCCGAATCTAGATATACTTTATGGAGCAGTAGGTATTTAAAAAAAACACTATTTAATGCGGTGCAAAATTAGATCTAGTTGAGTTTGTATCCGTTTTTTTTTTAATCTGCGTATCTAACGATCTTCGTCTTCTTATTTTTAAGCTGATGGCAATCTCACCGATTTATTCTAGTTATTCTCCCCGTATAAAGTACTAGCTGTCCCGCGCAACTTCTTCTGCGTCAATTTTCCCTTACCTGTAAAAACAGGGAAAATGAAAAATGATGTAAAACAACATTTGTCATTGCTGCACCGCTCTTATTTGTCTTGGCGTAATGTTTTATAGCCTATAGCCTTACTCGATAAATAGACGACTCAACAATTACTTTACTCTGAAATTACAGAGATACATATGGGTATACGTTTCCAACATGAGAGTATACTAACATGAATTAATACATAAATACTCGTACCCCACGGTTCATCATTATAAATCGAGTTTACGATACGAACGTAAACCCATAACCCACAGTAAATAAGCTGCAGTTCCTCATGGGAGCGCTGAACTTCTCCAAATGATTTCTTGTATTCATACGAGTTATTGCTTTATTGGTTTCGTTATAACTGAGTTGGGAACAACTTGTTCCAGTTATATCTTTGGTAAATCTTGTTAATCAAAGTTTTTGTAGTTTGCTTCCAGACATAACGTTTGTGATAGTTTATTTATACAGTTTTCCGGGCTTTTCGTGTTTTTTTTTTCATTATATTTTTGCCCTTGATATTCATGACCGTTTGAAAAAAAACTGGGCAAGAGCATGTCGGACCATGCTTATTGTAGGGTTCCGCAGCCTGAAATGCATCAGCACAAGAGCGTATGTTCATGGCAGTTACGCCCTTTTGTTGAGAAACGCAGTTTTTTGGCAATAACTCCGAATATATCCGACCTTATCCAAAATAATTTTAGTTTAAAGTATTTATTAAGAGCTATTTTTGTGATTATTCTGTTTTTTGGTTACACGGTTCAGAAGTTAAGGGCCCCCCCCCCCCCCCGTTAACTTCAGGAGGCAATTAATGCAACTTTCGAAGTGATTATTTCCAAAAATATACACTGAATCAAAAAAGTTTATTAGAAACCTTAACGAAAGGTTCAAAATTATAACATTATTAGATTAGAAGATTTTTTGATTTCGAAATAGTAGTTGCTGAGATTACCGCGTTCAAACAAACAAACTCTTCAGCTTTATAATATTAGTATAGATTTCTTATAGGTATATTTCAACTATATTTGTATAGTTGTCGTCATTCATCCTATTATACTTAGACATGCTCTTTCACCCCTTACACGCGGAACTGAGAAAACTATAACAACTCAGTTCACCGTCATTTCAAAGACCCCAATTACTTCAGTATATTCTTTTTCAGATAACTTATAGATCAGTCAAGATAGTTGACGATAAGGAGGGGACAGATGAGTTCGTGCACAACGTCAGGATTTGGATGAAGGACAAAATGTCCATAGCGGCGGTTAAGGAAGGCACTGACAAGCTGGTTGGTGTGCTCATCATGAGGATACAAGAGAAATGTTAGTACTCAAATGGATTACCAAAATTAGAGCGAAATAACTAGGATAACCCTCAACTGGTTGACAAGGCAATGAGGAAACGAGCCTAAGGCGGAGAAACAGAGGAATAATAACCAATAGGATTGCATAAAATTTCGGTAAAATCTCGTAGCCGAGATTTTATGCAATCCTATTGGTTAATATTTATCAGTTTCTCTGTTCCGCAGCCTTGCTCCGTTTTAATGGATCTGCCTCTGTAGCTCGGTGGGAGTGTATCCGACTGCTACGCAAAAGGTCTTGTCACAAAGTACACCACTTTGTGTGATCCACAAATTGTTGTTCCGAGTCTGGGTGTACTTTGCGTCCGTGACTTGTAAGTTCCCCGCGACACAGGGCTTGTACATTACTGCGGGAGTCGTATTTAAAAAAAAAAATGGATAGTCATATGTTTGTAAAGTCCCCCGCAACACAGGGCTTGTACCCTACTGCGGTAGTAGTCTTTGATAAATAAAAAAAATGATAGTCAGCCTTAGCACTAATGTTCAAACCATAAGTAACTTTGAGAGTTGCTTAGAAGTATTCCTTACGCTATCTACTACTCACCTATATTAAGTTAGTTAAGTATTTAACTTATTACTTGAAGTTTTGAACCGGGTTGCTTAGTCATAAGTTGAGCCATCTTGTGGTCACTGTTTGTGGTTTTTGGCGTCTAATCGCCAGTTAGTCACCGACTACAATTATAGCGAAAAGTCGGTCAATGACTAATCGGTATATCTGTTAATGAATTGGTAAGGTTCGTTAACGGTAAATAACTAACAAAAAGTATACTCAAACACTAAGTTTTATTTTCCATCAGATCATTTTACAACTACTTACTTTTACTCCGGTGATTTTTTACACTAGCCGATTATAAAAAGTATACTCAAACACTAAGTTTTATTTTCCATCAGATCATTTTACAACTACTTACTTTTACTCCGGTGATTTTTTACACTAGCCGATTAGCAAATAGGTAAATTTACGACTCGTTAATGGTCAATAACTTAGGTAATGAGCCTTTGGACACAAGGAGTACCGTACCTACTGCAAACACAAAATTTTGCATTCCATCAGGACATTTCAACTCATTTCATTCTGATCGCCTCTTCAACTACCTACTTATACTCCGTTGAAATTCGCGAACACAAAAACTTTACATTGACAAAAGCCTTTCGTTTCACTATTTGGAATCTATTTGCGTATCAATCGAGTTGAATAAAACTCGATTCGTTCGACGGCAGTAACATTAGGGGGCAGATTCCTTCGATGCTTTGAGCCTAAATTTTTACTGCATCCGTAAAAAGAATTCCGATTCAGCTATAGGGCTTTTTGGCCTTGGAACAATTTAGAAGGTGAAGCGATTTTTGGATAACGACTCGAAAAGTCTATTTTATTCGTAGGCTTGATTAAAAATCTGTACGTTAGACCGAGACATGTCTTTATGCAGTCAATAAATAATATGTATTCTAAATCTACTTATATTCTAACCACCTTATTCAAAATAAATAAGTAGAGGTTTCAAATACATTTTTACTAGAGAATGTTTTGTCTCTTATTCGATTTTGAAAATGAAATTAAAAACAAAAGCAAAACATTTGCTAGCTAAAATATGTTTGAAACCTCTACTAACATAAACTAAACACTAGAAGAAATTTGATACTGCCTACTTAGCTGTGATAGTTTTCCTTTTAATTTTGTTAGATATACTCAGTACTACCCTGCTTTTTTTCACATATCCAAATAAACCAACAGCTGGCACTTGGCTCTTACAAAAATGTACACTTTAAAGCTTAATATTTCAAAAATGAATCCCTAAATCCAAAAATAGTCTCTAAAACCCCTAAATAATTTTAAAAGACCGAACGCGAACTAAGAACGCTGAGAACCATCCCTATCGAACACACAAATCTGCAATCCACTGAAAAATAAGAATTAGATTTTTTTTTTATTTTTCTTTCCTATTCACTTTAACGTATTGTATTTTACGTATAATATTTATAATTCTAATTAATGACGATTGCCGTACACAGATTGTTCTTCAGATCTTAGACTACCTGTAAACATTAGCCGCCTTATTCTTTATAAATTAGCAGACGTTTACACAGACAGCATTTTAACTGGAAAATAAATAGAAGAAGACAAAAACATTCGCTAGTTAAAATGCACTTAAAATGTCCGCTAATTGGTTATTAATAAACTGGTAAGTTTCTTTTGATTCCTCCTTAACGCGATCTCTTTTGACTTAAACCGTGTTTCTTGTACGTAAATTGGATTCCAAATAGCAGATACGGGTAGCTCTATATTAGGGGCTACGATAGTATCGTCGGGCACAACACTGCCAACTTAACGTAAGGTGCGCTTATTTTCTGATTTTATATTGATAACGTTACGAATAAACAGTAGCTGGGTTATTTGGATTCGAATTTCGTACGCTGTGTGTGACTGTACCTGAATTAGAATATTTGCTTAACGTTAAAATGTTGGGATGGAGTTACTTAACCCTTAAATTGACAATGTATATCCTAACATACTCAAAGCTCAATTAAATCTACACTCACAAAAAAATGTATTAAAAAATCCGCCTACAATTATTTCACAAGCAATATTAATGTACGAATGGTAAAAAAATACATCAAAGATCTGGCAACCCTTTTGACATTAGAAAAACAAAAATGTCGACGATGAGGAAACAAGTGACGCTCACAAAGGTAAGAATCAATTGTTTTCACCTCATTTAATGTACTGTCTGTAACATGTTTCACTGTTATTGTGTGCTTCAATTGTCAATAATCACTAATACACAATAATTTCAACACAATTAGTGAAATAAAATATTTTTATTGTACGTTTTACTTGTTGTATGTCACATCATACACTGCCAATTTGTTACAAAAGTTTCGCTAATTTTGGTTGTATGTTGGTACATACATTGCCAACTTCTGTGTGAAATAGCCGTATTTTGGTGTGTATGCTCTGATATACTATGCTAATTTGAGGATGTTTTATTTTTGTCTATTTGCGTTTTATTTTTGTTGTGGCTTTCATTTGCTTAGGTGATTTGTTTTTCTTTGCCTACAGCAAAACCTACTAACACGCGGTGGTAGAATAATTGCGCTTGTGCCTGCTATAAAAGCACCTTCTGAGTGTAGCGAGACATCTGACGCTGATGAACAACTAATTACACATGCTTCATCCTACTCTTCATCACCACCTCCCTCTATCAATAGTTCTCTTGAAAGATGTATGATTAGCTCTGACGATGATGCTGATATTGAACACAGTCAAAGCGTTCGTCTAACGCCGATAATCCACGAAATATATCCCAACCCGTCTCAAGAACCCGTATGTAACAATGTGCCAACTTTATCTGATTTACCATCACTGCCATCCATTACACCTGCTTCTCCTGCATGTACCGCAAGCCCTGCTACTCCATCTGTTTCTATTGTCAATAGGAAAACTAGATCTAAAAGACCGCGTATAGTTCCAATATTGGCAGCAAAACGGGCTAGAAAAATAAAAAAGTTGAGAAAAGCTACCTTTCGTCATATCGCTACCATAGAAGATGTTACAAGTTCCTCAATTATTGAGGCAACTAAGTCACCATTAGATTATTTCTTTACATTTTTCTCTCCAGATATAATCAGTGATATAGTAGTACAGACCAACACGTATTCTGTATCTAATACTGTGAAATCTACATCAATAACTGAAGATGAGTTTCGTGACTTCTTAGCTATTCAAATTATTATGGGTTATTGTACAGATGCCAGCTTATGTGGATTACTGGAGTCATCGGTTTCGATGCTCTTTAGTGGCGGATTTAATGCCTTTAAAAAGGTATCAACAGATACGAAGAAATTTGCATTTCGTAGATAATAATATGGAGGATACAGATAGATATTATAAGATTAGGCCCATTGTAGAAAAAATAAGGGATAACTGTTTGGCTCAAGAAAATGAAAAAAAAATTCAGCATCGACGAAATGATTATCCCTTATAAGGGCAACAAAGCTGGAAAAAGACGACAATATATGAAAGATAAACCTAATAAATGGGGATTTAAAAACTATGTCAGAGCGGGTGTTACAGGTATGATTTATGATTTCGTTTTGTATGGTGGAGAAGACACTTTCCGATTTCATACTTTTACCGACGGAGAAACAACACTGGGATTTGGTGCGCAAGTTGTCATAGCTCTGTGCAAAAGCATCTAGCACAGGCCAGCCATAATTTATTGTGACATTTTTTTTGGGCTTGGGACAATACGTAGCAACAGGCTCAGGGGAGCAGAAATGATATTACCGGCTGAAAAGATTTTGAAAAAAAAACCCAGAGGAAGCTACGGTGAAGTCGTCTGTAATGAAAACCGTTTATGTGTTGTCCGGTGGAATGATAATAAAGCGGTCACCCTTATAAGCTCCTACGTCGGGGCTAACCCAGTTAGCAAAATTAAAAGATACTGCAAAGAGTCACGCAGTAAGAAAGATGTAGACTGCCCACAAATTGTCAAGGAGTATAATAAGCATATGGGAGGAGTAGACCTTGCAGATATGCTTATTTCTCTCTATAAAACTCCTTTTAAAAGCCGGCGTTGGTACATTGGCATATTTGCACAGTTGATAGACATTTGTATCAACAACGCTTGGCTTTTGTACAGGCAAGATCTGGCCAAAACTACTTCCCAGGCGCCTATTTCGCTAAAAATTTTTCGCTTCGAGATCTATGAAGGTTTAATAAAGACGGAGCGATATATGACAGCTAACAATGTAGAGAATAAAAAAAGAGGCAGCCTACGCAAGGTTTGCCAATCCAGGAGGTGAGGTACGACAATGTTGGTCATTTCATGGATTTTTGTAGCCAGGGACAGTGCCGTCTCTGTTCCAAATTGACCTCAGTCTTTTGCATGAAGTGCCAGGTACGCCTATGTTTTGTGACTGGCAAGAATCCACGTAATTGCCAATTAGAATATCACATTAAAAAATAATATATGTATGATTTTGATACTTTAATTAAACGTTTTTTTCCTTGAGTTTATTTTTTTAGTTACAACTATTAATTAGTCGTTGAAGTTGGCAAAGTATATCACACCATACAATAAAAAGTGTAAGTATTATTCAACGCATTTGACGGTGTATACTACGTCATACATGTTTTTTTTCAAAAAGTTAAATATACCGATATTTTTGACTATTTTTTTTTAACGTCTATGCTCATACCAAATCAGAATATATTAAAATAATTCATGTTTTTAAGATTTTTTTCGTATGCCAGTTTAAGGGTTAAGAGGCATTTCGTATTTACATGACAGTAATCTGCTTTTTCATGCGCTTAATTTACTCTGTTATGTAATACTTTTACACTGTCGTTTACATGTTAAAATAGCCCAATTTTTATTATTGACAGTTAATGTACCACATTTATAAGCTTACTACTAAACTTTTGTGTTTCTTTTGTAGTGATCAATTTCCCACATCCCGTTATAAGGAAAGTACATAAACCTCTTTAAATAGACTGTAAAATATACCAAAACATAAGTTATATAAATTTAGTGACACAATGTGTCATAATCACACTAATATTATAAAGGCGAAAGTTTGTGAGTCACACTCACATAGTGTGTATGTTTGTTACTTCTTCACGGCTAAACGGCTGGAGCGATTTTAATAAACTTTTGGTAGTTAGCTGACACCCTGGATTAACACATAGGCTAATAAACCGCGGGTAACACCGCGGGGCACAGCTAGTGTACCATATTTTATAAAATTCATTACTTAAAAGTGTAAAAAAATAAAAATTACGCAGTTTTACAATGATTTGTGTATTAAATAAACCTTATTTACAAATAAAATTAAATAACAAAATACGCTTTGATCTTCAATTAATGAAATAATAATATTTAATTTATTCAGATCTAAAAACATAAGTATTATCAATCCGAATTTCAATAAATTACGATGCACAAACGTCATTCCATACAATTATGTCAAATTTGCGAAATGCCTCATAATGATAGCTGAACTTATTTTTTTTCTCTCTCTTTCTTAGCCATCTCTTTTTTCTTTTTGATGGATCCAAATCCAGAAAAAAAATGGTTGTCTGTAAAGTCGGTTTACGGACGATAATTTTACGTGATAACGTCGTAAAAAAACATTGATGACATTGTAATAAACAATTCGCTGTTGCTTAGCAGTCATGCCTGTGACAGCTTTAACGGACCGGGCCGGCGCCATTACTTCAGCCTATCAGCAGGCAGAACGTGAGGGACCATGTTTCTGATTTCTGGCTTAGCCTATCTGGCTTAGAAATCGTGGACTCGTTTCCCAGACCTCCAGAATAAACCTTGTGTGATGAGCATGATTGTTTATTCTTCTTCTAGTTGTATTTTATTTGTCTGGTTGCCATAGTACAAGCTCTACCTTGTTTGGAATCAGATGGCCTTGTATGGAGTGGTCTCGGGATATTTATTATTTATTTAAACTGATAGTTCATATTTGTGTGATGAGCACGATGGTTTATCCTGTGTTTGGGTGTTATTTATTCATAATATGTATGTATTTAGAAATATTTAAGTATGTTTGTCAGTTGTCTGGTTTCCATGGTACTCTAGTACATAGTTCTGCTTTGTTTGGGATTAGATAGCGTTGTGTGAGTTGTCCCAAGATATTATTATTTTATATTAAATAGATATTATTTATATTAAATTATTTCATGACATTTTAACGTAGATATCTGGCTTCATCATGGCATATTTCAGCGTATAGTGTTGTTTCATTGTCAACATTTCTTGATACGTTCGTAGAAGGTGCAATATCTAAGATAGCATAGTTAAGTTCAGGTGTATCTTTATTGTCTTTGGGCTCAGGCTTGAAGGGTATACTGTATAGAGCCTCAGGTTTATTGGGTTCACTGTATAAATCCTCAGCTCTTTCGACCATAGGAGGATTTGCAGCTCTCTGTAATAATTCAAACTAATATAATAATTCTGAAAGTAAATGTCTGTCTGTTACGTTTTCACGCCTAAACCGCTGAACCGATTTAAATGATATTTAGTATGGAGGTAGTTTGAGTTCTAAAAAAGGACATATGATAGTTTTTATAGCGATAACCGACATCTACGCGGGCAGAGCCGCGAGCGAAAGCTAGAAAACTATTATTAAGCTATTGTTTTATCTTGGCCAAGTAATGAGATGATGAAAGGATTGATGAGTATACAAGTTAATATTGAGTGAGAGATGAGAAAGAAAGTGAGTAATTTGACGACGACTGACAGAGATGCAAGAAAAGGACAATTCAATCATACAAGAAAGTTTTTCTTGTCAATACCTTTTTAGGTGATGCTAAAAAAAGATCTGAAAGTCCTGGGAAGATAGAAATACTTATTCTTATAGAATTTTATAAGCTGCGGGTCTTAATCGCGTAAATATTTTATTTCTAAAGCTAAATACCTTTGTTTTATTGCTCGACGTTTCGACCGTATTGCAACGGCCGTGGTCACAGGTAGACTGAGTCTACCCGTAATTACGGCCGTTAAATTAAACAAAAAATATTTAGCCTTAAAATAAAATATTTACGCGATTAAGACTCCTTGCTCATAAAATTCTATAACGTGTACAAGTCGCGAAAGTTTACAACCATTGCATACCTATTCTTGTGTTTAAATATGTCGACAATAGTACACTAAAATTGCTGGAAATATGGATATGACGGAACAGTAAGGCCTCATTTACAGAAACGGGGGCGTCGCGCGTAAAGTTGGGCGGCGCGGCCCGCACTGAATTCAAACATATAGGGTTGTATGAGTGCGTTAATGGAGAAGTGGTTATACAAGCATCTGTTTGAAATGGAGCGTTTTTTTGCGGCATTGGCGCGGGCATGCAGCGGTAATTCTTGATTAAGCAATGCCCGCTGCGGAACCCTCTGCCAGGCTTATTTGGAAATCGCACAACTCAGACTCGACTTTTTTTTAATTCTAGGTATGTTTAAAAGTTAATTATTTAATACCATTTCATAACTTAAGATAATAATATTCTATGTAAACGTGAATGATTTTGTACCCCGCGTGCTTCCCTACACGCATCTCTATAAACACCATCGAATATTGCCATTTATTTGTTTTTACGCGTGCGATGATAAGTGCCGCTTCACCCGCCGCGCCGCCGCTGCATAAACAAAAAAAACGTCCGACAAGACACCCGGCGTCTTCGTTAATTAGGCCTTATTTGTATACATTTAGTTAAATCTCTAAACCGACCAAGAACAAATTTAATTTTATTACTAAAAATAACGCTATTATATATTTTTTGTACCTGTATTGAAAGGTTTCGTTGCTTCTTCCTGTTCCATACGATGTAGATACAGATTGGTATACAAACCACAGCACCCAAGACCAACAGAATCCAGTAGGGAAACCCTTCGTCCGCATCTGGTTGCACTAGTAACACAAAATAATATCATCTTATTTACTGATCAATCGTCATCATCATCATTATCTGGAGAGTTCCACTGCTGAACATATGCCTTCCTTATTTGCAAAAAGATCGATTTTGAACGTCTGCATTCAGCTCTACGCAAACTTAATTAAGTCGTCTACTAACAAATTCAATTATATTGTAACCTACTGTAGAGTTCAGTTTTTACCTGCGAATAAAAACGGAACTTTTATACGATTATAGGATCACACGTGTTTTTGTTTTTCTGTTCACCAGTCTGAATCTATGGATTTTGGAACTTGTTGATTTGGTATACGTATTAATTTCCATGACCTGACATGATCCGAGTATTAGGTACACGATACACTTTACAAAACTTCATAGCAAGTGAAAAGGCTTGTTATATGGGTTACGAATCTAATTAGCAAAATTAATAATATTTTTTTTATACAAAATCGACGATAAATAACCGCTTCCCCATATCCCCGAAACTACAGGGAGTACTTATAAATTACAAGGAAAACATGTAAGCATGCCAAGTGTGCTCGCATGGTTCATCACTGGTACACCAGTGATCACTGCTGAGGGGGGAGGGCAACTACCTGTCAAAACCCCTGTACAGTGCCATAACAAAGTACTTTCGGTAGTGAAAATTTATGTTGAAATAAACATGGATACCTATTCTGATTTCGAGACAAAAAAATAATTGATTTGTTAAAATTAAAAGTTGGTATTTTTAAGCTGAATATCACGTGACATAAAACGGAGCCGCCATCGTGTGACGTATGCGTTTTGAAGGGAAACCAGAGTTATCGTGTGACGTAATATAGGCAAAACCAATTCGCTGACATCTGTCAGTCCTGTCTATGTAACTGTCATACTAGTGGCGGCAAAAATGCGCATAAAAAGTAGCGCTACCTATTGGTCACGGAATACAAATAAGGGTTACCTTGCCTTATAGTCAGCATAGATGGCATTGCCGACAATCCAGTCTAGAAGGGGGGCGGCAACTTCCCCTTGGATCCACGGCTTCGCGACGCAAAGGAGGTTAACGTGTTTAAACAAGGTTATTTTTGGTATAGTGCAAAGCTCAGATCACATCCCAACAAGTAATCAAATAGGAAAGAAAATGAAAATATTTAAAACTTGCAGAGTTCAAGTTGTCTTATGTTCTTCGCGCTATCGTGCTCATTGCGTCCCGTAGTACGTAATCCATGGTTATTGTAGTAAAAGAAGTGATGATCATATTTTGTTAGAATTATTAATAAATTAATTAATGATTGATTAATTCATTAATTGAAAAATATAACATGGTCCAAAAGCTATCCCAATAGATTGATTGCGTTACTGATTTTGAGCAAACTACTTTCAGGTTTGCACTGTACCAAGAATAATGTTGTATACTCGTATATTCACAACCAGAATTACCTATAATCATTCCTGACGATGTGTTTGAAATCTCAGTTGGCTTGTAAAAATACACAATGATTCCTCTAATATACTTTATTGCCAAATTTGGCGCTATATATAATACATAACATTCAAGTTTAGTATTATTTTGATCGGCTCTCAGATGTATGTTCGTAGAATTAGAAGTCGTATTACCTTGAACTGAAATTAATAAATGAGATTTAAATTTTTACCTTTACAAAGTTATTTATATTATGATTTACGCTTTCCCCGCGTCTTCCATCCTTCCGACTAAAATTTGGACCACCCCTTGAGGTGCGTTTCCACTGACCGAGAACTGGCACCGTCAATTGACAGCTCTACTCTACTCCGCCCCACTCCGCGTCAATGGAAATCGTCCCTTATCATAATAAGAAAATATGTATATTACGGGTCTTAATGTCGTCAAAAACGTCGAGCAATTAACAAATTTTACCTTAAATTATTCACGCGATTAAGACCCGTGATATATGTATTCATAATGTGTACAAAGCACGAAAGTTTATCAACATTTGATCCCTTATCTGTTGATTCTTCTTAATGGGTCGCAGCGTGATGTTTATATAACATCACGCTGCGACCAATAGGAGCGGAGCTCTAAGCCTATAGCCTTCCTCGATAAATGGGCTATCTAACAGTGAAATAATTTTTCAGTAGTTCCTGAGATTACCGCGTTCAAACAAACAATCTCTACAGCTTTATAATATTAGTGTGTGTATAGAATAATAACTTTAAACAATCACAGTGTGATATGTTTTGTAAATTTGCCTGAAAATAAACTTATTGTTATTAATAATAACTAGCTAGCAACTTCGTCTGCGTAATCGTTTTCCCCGTTTTTGCAACATTTTTCATTGCTACTCCGCTCCTATTGGTCGTAGTGTGATATTATATAGCCGTCATCGATAAGTGGGCTATCCAACAGTAAATTTAAGAATTTTTCGGACCAGTACCTGAGATTACCGCGTTCAAACAAACAAACAAACTCTTCAGCTTTATGATATTAGTATAGATATATACATGCATTTTGTGCAGCGGCCTTCTCTGACCTCTAGTCTATCTTAATCATAATTAACTTTGTATACTAAAGTTTGGTTCTAAATTGCTATGACAGACAAATTCTTATTAACAGATGTCTTGGTCTGCTAAGGACAGCAGAATGATTTCATGAGAGATGTTCTTCCAGTTTTTCATAGAGGTAATTTATGGCTTGATTATGCAAAACTGGATTAGATATTAGTTATATTTCGGGACTTAATCGCGTGAATTATTTAAAGGTACGAACCTTTTATTTACCCGACGTTTCGATCGAATTGCACCGATCGTGGTCACGGGTTGAAACGTCGGGTAAATAAAAGGTTCGTACCTTTAAATAATTCACGCGATTAAGTCCCGAAATATAACTAATATGTATAAAAATCGCGAAAGTTTAAAAACAAAAACTGGATTAGCTCTGTCATAAAATTATATGGAAACGAACACTAGCCCAAGAGTTCTTTTAGTAGATGAAAAAGTAATTAAAGAATATATCTTAATATAAAGTCTTGAACTTACGGAAAAATACAAAAATTATGATTTTCGTATTGTCATATTTATGGTACCTATTTGTAATCTCATATAAATTATGTACAAACGGATAATTGACTTTATTTTGTCGTGCGCTCCTGGGCGCTGTGACGTAATGGTTGTGTGCGGAAGAACGGGCCGTATCGTTGTGACGGCCTTCGCTCGACGACGGAATTCGCTCGGCATATTGCCCAATGTGGTATGCCTTAAGCTTTGAATTAAAAGGTTGTAACTGACCTATTTCGTCAAGAACCAAGACATATTTATTTTCTATAATGGCTTCTGTTGTTGAACATGTTAATGTTATATTTAAATCGTCCTTATACTCGTAAAGCATGTATTGATTTCCATTGATGCTGTACACATCGAGTAGCACTTTGTCTGATGAAATATTTAGGGATAATGGTATTTCACTCGCTCCTGTAACAATAACAAAGGTTAAAAGAAAATTAATGAATTACAGATGTCTGTGCAAATAATACAAACCCGATAAACGTTAAGTATACATATATACTAAGACTAGCTGACCAACTTCGTCTCCGTAAATTTCCTCCGTTTTGCTACTTTTTTTATGGTTTCGTAGCCAAAATGGCAAAAAGGGAACCCTTATAGTTTCGTCATATCCGTCTGTCTGTTTGTCTGTCCGTCCGTATGTCACAGGCATTTTACTCAAAGACTACTTAATGAATTTTGATGAAATTTTGTGAAACTTAGTCCGCGTGAAGTTTCAGTGCTACTCTCTCTCTTTCTACATCCTCAGTTGTCTTACAGTGAAAGTCAAAATGTATAACAAATTGGCATAAAAAATGCTTAAAAAAATTACTAAAACTAAAGTCATAATCCGTCCAGCCGTTGCGGAGATGCGAACAAACGCAGACATACAAACAGACAGACAGAGAAACAAACAGACCGACAGTAAGGACTATAATATACTTTCATATGCATTTAATAAAAAACTGTTATTTTGACATTACAAACAGACACTTCAATTTTATTTATTTATATAGAAGACTAGCGGATGCCTCGCGGTTGCACCCGCGTAGTTCCCGTTCCCGTGGGAATACAGGAATAAAAAAAAGCCTATGTCACTCGGGGTTAGTGTAGCTTCACAACGATGAAAGAATTTTTCAAATCCGTCCAGTAGTTTCGGAGCCTATTCAATACAAACAAACAAACAATCAAATCTTTCCTCTTTATAATATTAGTATAGAATATTAGGATAGATAAAACAGGTGCATATAGGTACCTATTCTGTATCCTATATAATATAACTAGCTGAACTAGACCACGCCTGTAGCTTTTAAAGCCAGGAACACTCGCTGGCCTTCCCAGAACATTCTGCTAAAGTTTCATCACAATTTGTTCAATGGCTTCGGAACACATAGACGACATACATACAAACATTGACTTTTACATAATAGATTTGATCGCACAGATTTGTAATATATTTTACAGATATTTGAATACTTACCGTCGTTGTACCAAAAAGGTAGCAACTTAAATTCAATTATAATTGATCTTTTTAGTTCGGAGTTTTTATTTCCATACGCTTTATATATTAGAGTAGTATCTTCTTCGGGCGTTCTTGACCGTTGAAATCGTTTTTCTTTCTCTGAAAATCAAGTACAATTATATTATTGAGGATATCGCTACCAAATCATTTGACAAAATCCAAAGTTACGAACGTAGCTCGCAGGTTATACACAGATATTATTCCGTGAAACAGTGATGTTGACACATCAAACATCACTGTGTTTCGGTTGAAGAGCCCTGTAGCAAGCATGGACGTAACCAGGATTTCATTCTGGGGAGAGGGCACGACGAGAGGCAAATGCCAGTGAGTGCCAGATGTTTACAAACGGTTTGCACGCACGGGGAAAGGATGCCAAAAATATTTACTTTGGGGGGAGCAGCACAATGGCAAAGAAATTCAATCCTATACAAGAAATTCAGTATACAAATTAACCGTCTGGTCGTCCGACACGTGACCTCGAGCCCCCCCCCCCCCCCCTGGATCCGCCTATGGTAGCAAGTGTAATTACTGGGCTTAAGAGACTTATGAACTAATGTGTCAAATAAGGAACGCGGTAGGGTGACATTCAGATCTATGCCAAACAAGGATTTGGGTGACACTGCTACTGTTGGTGTAGCGGTTAGTGACCCTGACTGATAAGGCGAAGGTCGTGGCTTCGATCCCCACCCAAGATAAAACTTTGTGTGATGAGCACGATGGTTTATTCTGTGCCTGGGTGTTATTTATCTATAACTAGCTTCCGCCCGCGGCTCAGACCGCGTGTATGTCGGTTATAGCGATAAAAACTATCCTTTGTCCTTTCCCGGGAATCAAACTATCTCCATACCTAATTTCATCTAAATCGGTTTAGCTATTTGAGCGTGAAAGCGTAACAGACAGACAGTTACTTTCACATTTATAATATTAGCATGGATGGATATGTATGTATTTAGAAATATGTATTTAAGTATGTTTATTAGGTGTCTGGTTTCCATAGTACAAGCTCTGCTTAGTTTGAGATCAGATAGCTTTGTGCGAGTTGTCCAAAGATATTATATTATATTATACCATCAGGTTCACCACCTGATTTCGTAGTATACAAAAAAAAATTGCTAATGGCCTCTGGAGTATCAAGTCGTAGAGTGAAGAAGAGAAGACTGATAGAGGATTAAGGCGTTGGAATAGGGGATGTGAGGGTTGAAACCCCCACCCGCGAAAGAGTATATTTAACCTGTGTAGTCAATTGCTGCACTTATGTACGTTAAGTAAATATAGTATAGTAAATTTATTTTTATTTATTTAGTTTAAAAAAAGACGACTCCCGCAGTAGAGTACAAGCCCTGTGTCGCGGGGGACTTTACAAATATACAAGTCACGGACACAAAGTACACCCAGACTCGGAACAACAATTTGTGGATCACACAAAGTGGTGTCCCGTGTGGTAATCGAACCCACGACCTCTTGCGTAGCAGTCCGATACACTCCCACCGCGCCACAGAGGCAGTCAAGTTTTTCACAGATCTTACTTCAGACTGACGGAGTTCCATATAAACTTCCAACCCCTATTTGACCCCTTTAAGAGTTGATTCCCCAAAAACAGTGAAAGACGTATTTCTTTATTTTAAACCAAAAATCCAAGTGCGAAATTGAGATGCAGGGGTGTAGTTTGTCTTAGACGGGCCCCTTATTATAGACGCGCCATCGCTGAGTCACGTCATCTCTCTATTTTCCCGACGTATCACAAGAGTTGTTTTGCATCCTAAGTGAATAAAGAGTTTTGTTTTTTTTTTTTTAATTTTGTTAAAGGTTAACTTACTGCTCTCATTGGCTTCCAGACTATCTGCATTATTACTTTCAGTTAACATGACGTCATCGCTATTCGTTCCACACGATAGTGTTATATTCTCTGAACTTAAATAATAATATCTGTATTTTGTGTCTCTCGAACTTCTAATAGGCAGGTCGTTGATTTTCAAGTCCATGAAATCTGAATTGAAAGAAGAGATTTATGAGAAATGTATGTTCAGTAGAATCCCGATTATACGAACATCGATTATGCGGACTCATTCGTCACGGTTCTAGGATGATGACTACAAGGAAAATATTTATTTTTTACTTATTAGGCAAAAATAGCTCCGAATAAATATGTTGAGAATTCCGCAATTAAACGTAGTTAAGAATTTATCTTATCTACTATATCATTACTATATATACTACTATTATCATTTTAGGTAGTAATCACAACACATTTTCTTATTATAAAATTACTAGCTGTCGTCTGCGGCTTCGCCGCGTTTAAACATTTTACCCCGTTAAGGGTTGATTTTCACTTTCGATCAAAACACTAAAATACGTGTTTTCTATTTATAACCAAAAACATTTTCAATACAGCCAAACATCAATTTTCACAGATGTGCAAATAAGACTTACGACCTAAACTAACTTGTTTCAAACTGGCGGAGTTCAATATAAACTTCCAACCCCTATTTTACCCCCTCAATAGTTGATTACCCAAAAACGCTGACAAACGTATTTCTTTATTTTAAACCAAAAATCCAAGTGCGAAATTTCACACACCAACTTTAAAACTGACGGAGTTTCACACTATCTTGCGACGGAGTTTCACACACCCTTGCAACCCCTAATTTTCTCCCTTAGGGTTTGATTTTACAAAAACGCTGAAACGTGTTTTATTATTTTAAATGAAAAAGTTAAATACGAAAATTCAAAACTTGCGGAGTTTCATACAAACTTGCAATAATGTTTTTTATGCCTACAACATAAAAGGCATCTACTGCCAAAATGTCACGTTTGTAACCCTAGCGATTTAGGCTCTGCGTTGATGAATCATTCAGTCAGCCAGGACAAGTGAATATATATGTATAGATATATATATGTACTACGGATCTAAATTGCGTGATTTTTTTATTATGTGTACAAATCGCGAAAGAAAAAAATCTTATTTACTAAACTGGCTAGATTGATTTTAGATTGAGAGGTGACTTTAGATCTTACTTATTAGTGAGTTAGTGAGTAGTGTCAGTCAGTTAAAAGTTTTTTGTTTAGAATCATTAAAACTTACCGTCAAATGTGTCTTGTAAATCGAATTTTATCATCACATCGACTGTGTCCCCGCCTTTCTGGGAGCATGTGCACGTTAATGTTATGTTATTGTGTACACTCCGCAATGTCGTCCGGATCCCAACACGATGTTTTGAAGACAGTTCATCTACTTCTAAAATCTCTGGAATTTAAGTTTATTTTTAGTTGCTACCTATGTATCAAATTGACATTTGACAGTTCGCGTCAAATCCTGAATCGCGATATTGAAGTTCTCACACCTGGGAGCTTAGACAAATGCCACACGCTTCTTTTTCGACACACGCTACTGTTGGTTTTTAGTCCACCAAATTAGCAGCAGTCACGTGACGTATTGTCAATTTTATGTCAAATGTATACATTTTCCCGCGTTAGCGTGTTTGGAAAAAGAATCGTGTGGTATTTGTCTAAGCCTCCTGGTAGTTATACAGAAAGGTATACAAGTTCCCAAGAAATGCGAAGTTTTTGGGTTAGGTGATCGGCGGAACTGCGGTGAACAGCTAGTTCATAACAATTAACATAAATGAAAGTTAAAAACGACAGCAATCGAGCTACATAAGTTATATCAAAAACTTTTGTTGATTCAACGTTTCGCCGAAAGTTTCTTGATGGTTTCACCGAACCGAGAAGAATTTCTTTACTGATAGATAACTTTTGAAAACATTCTTAGCTGACAGTTATTATTATGAAGAAATCCTTTAGCGATACACTGTAGAATGAAATGACTGACTGACATTGCCATCTTTTCGGTATCCGGATGATTTGTACGACTTACCATGCAGTGTCTTGATCCCATTAATTGTGACAATATATGAGTATATTTTATTGTCTGGATGCATACAAGTGATATCGACAAAGTCACCATTCATATAATTGTGTGTTGCTATGTAAAGATTGTTTTCTTTTTTGATTTCTAGCTCCACGCGATTCACAAGGATAATGGGTAAATCTGCGAATTCAAAGGGGAATAAATAATTTTTTTAAAGGACACGGCTAATGGTCTAAGAGACGCTGAACATCGACCTTGACCGATCTGATAACCATATTTTTGAAGCATTAAAAAAGTGTTCATGGCATTTTTTAGGGTTCGGACGGAACGGAACCCTTATAGTTTCGTAATGTCCATCTGTATTTCACAGGCACTTTACTCAAAGACAATTACAATGTTAATTGATTAAATTTGTATAGTAGTAGTATTCCTATACTACTATCCATAGCCGTTGCCGTTTTATAAAATCTTATTTGAATAATTGCACCAGCATAAGAGCGTATGTTCATGGCACTTACGCCCTTTTGTTGAGAAACGCAGTTTTTCGGCAATAACTCAATGACTGTTTATCCGATCATTTTTGAATGAATAATTTGTGAAGCCTGTCGGAAATTCCTAAATTATCATTAAACTTTTATACCAATTTTATTATTTGTAGTAGGTACAAAATATTAACATAAAATGTAAAAAGATTGAAGCTAGAGTGAAGAGAGATTAACCCATTATTAATAGATTTAAAAAGGTAATAAACTCTCAATTAACAACTCTCATTAAAACATAATAAATTTTATACAATTATGTTCAATTTTGCAGTGCCTGTCAGGGTCCACAATTGTTCTTTAATTTATATTTATTATCACCTCAATATACAATGTAGTAAGCAAATAAACAATTGAGTATTGCGTGAATAATTTAAAGGTACGAACCTTTTATTTACCCGACGTTTCGATCAAATTGTTTCGAATCGATTAAGTCCCGAAATATATCTAATAGGTATGTATAAAAATCGCGAAAGTTTAAAAACAATAATTGAGTATTGAGTATTACATATACATACATATCAACCCATATGATGGCCCACTGCTGGGCACGGGTCTCCCCAGTAGAACCTACTAGTATGTAGATCCTGGGGGTAATTGCCATAATCACCACGCTTGGCGAGCGGGTTGGTGATCGCAGTACGGCTTTAAGTACGCAGAGGACGCTGCTGCCCGTCCTCCGGTGTGCTGCCCGTCCTCCCTTAATTTATTAACAATTAAAATTAAGGGAGTTATTTCATAGATTACCAATAAAATAAACAACGAATACTCACCATCATCACCGGACACATTAATCACAAAACTCATTGCTAATAACAAAAACACTAATAACATTATAAGTATTTATAGTACAGTACATCTCAAGGTTGCCTGGAAGAGAACGCAGTTTGCGATAAGTCAAATCAAATCAAATCAAATCGTTTATTTGCTAAAATGTGGTTACAAGCTTATTATACCACTAGTTTTAGTACCACTTATGTAACTTTATTTTTTCCTTATAATTGGTATACATTAAAGAGTATTTATCTATTAATGACACGTTATTCTACAATGACAATAAGAGGCACTCTGACATTTTGTTATATTAAACACTCGTAGAGTACGTTGGTCTGGTAGTGATTAATATGCAGGAAATTTTTAATTAAATAAATACCTACCTAGTTTCCAATATTATTTTAATATTATACATTTATATGTATATCCATGACTAACTGACGCCCGCGACTTCGTACGCATGGAAAAAAAAAATCACGGTAATATTTTTCCGGTATAATAAGTAGCCTATATGCTATTCCAAACAGTACTCTATCTCTGATGCGACGTGATTGAATAACAAACATCCAAACTTTCACATTTAAAATATTATAGTATAGAAGTATAAATAGTCGTAATAATATTGTTTCCATATTGATATGTATTATTTTCCTTGTTCTATTTATTTATCTGTACATGTATAAATGGAAATCATGACTAACTGTTCAATTTAATTTTGATTCAGATTTATTTCATCAAAAAAAATATATATATTGGCATAACACAGGTATAGATGCACATATGGATGGTAAGGCACATAGACTTAAATATAGATTTTCTGAGTTATACCACTATGGGTGTGCAAATTTAGTTTCATGCATACAAGGATAATAGATTAAATTAAAGAAATAAATAAAATAATAACTACAACGTAATGAAATTTAAATACAAATGATCATAATTGGGTATTTGACTACTATCAAAATAAAGTATTTTAAAATAACCAGGAAAAAATATGTCATAAAGTGTTCTAAAAAATATGTTCATTTATTAATTTAATGTGTTACTTAATTTATAATAATAAAGAGAAACACTGAAAGTAAATAATTTGACCATAGAAAACGTGACGTCATATGCTAGCATTCCATACAAATTTGTACAGAGCGAGTCGTTTTTGACGTTTCTTAAAAAGAGGCTGATTTGACTTTAGTCAAATACCCTATTAAAATAGACGTCATCACGTTAGGTAGTATTGCAAATTAATGAATTGTAAAGAACTAACAGAGAAAGAACTAAAAGGTTACATTGTATTTTAACGTAAGTACAAAAAATACATAATGTACAGTGCGTTCCATATTACAATAAGATGTATAGTTTGTGGCACTAACATCTTAGAGCTAAGCAGTTGATTAATAAGATTGTCCTTTTCATTTCCACTATAATCATTTATTTAATTACTAAAATGTGGTTACAACGTGGTGGTAGGGTATTTGTAGGTACATTACAGTAACAATGGTGTGCAAATAATATGTCAAACTTATAAATACATTTGATTTAGTAAAATAAATTATTGATTTTATTATGTCCAATTAGAATTAATCAATGTAGGTTATTATTGACAATGTTACTTGTTAGTGTTGTTAATAAAATTATGAAAAGAGAATTCATAATTTTATTTACAAAACAATTTAATAATGACTTTAGATAATTAAAATGCAATGTCATTGCATTTATTTTATTTAATAATGACTTTAACGACATTGCATTTTAGTTAATAATGACTAAATCATTTTAATTAATTGACTGAAGTCAAATGATTAAGTATTATATATGGTATTAATTCAAATGATTAAGTCATTCTAAAATTAGTAGTAAAGTCATTTTAAAGTAAGTCATTATAAATTAAATCATTAAAGTCATTATTAAATTAAATTAAATATACAGTGCGATGACATTGTAAAATACTAGTAACCTCCCGCTTGTAGTTTCTTTACATTACACCTAGTAACTTTGTTATATCCATATATGTAACAGTTTTTGACTAACTTAACTGATGAGGCTGAAGTATTGTTGCCGTCAAGCGCCCGGGTCCGGATAAAGCTGTCACAGACATGGTTGTTTATAAAAATGTCATTTATGTTTTCTTATGATGTTATCACGTAAAATAATCGTCGATAAACCGACTTTAAAGACAACCATTTCTTTTGTCAGGTTTAGGCCCCAAAGGCCTAAACGTATATTAAATTATTTTTTAAACAATGTAATGTAACCTTCTTATGAATGGTATAATACATGAAAGTTCTCAGTTTCCTAAAGTATTTCCATGTAATGTAACGACTGCCTCCGTGGCGCGGTCGGAGTGTGTCCGACTGTTACGCAAGAGGTCATGGGTTCGATTCCCACACGGGACACAATTTTGTGTGATCCACAGATTGTTGCCCCGAGTCTGGTGTATTTTGTGTCCGTGACAGTTCTTGCGAATGCTCGACGCTCTGTTCGACACACTTACAGGTAAATGCTGTAAGGTGAGTGAACATTTACCTGTACACTCCAGTCAGCGGCACTAGTGTCTTTACTCGATAAAATGACTGAAACGCTCGTTGATTTTAAAATCAGGTTGTAACAAAACTTCGAACATGTGAGCGTCATGTTCGAAGTTTGGTTCAAATAAATTTAACAACAGCGAATGCTTGACGTTCTGTTACTGGTAAATGTTCAAGTGGTCATTTTCCTTCGAACATGTGAGCGTCATGTTCGAAGTTTGGTTCAAATAAATTTAACAACAGCGAATGCTTGACGTTCTGTTACTGGTAAATGTTCAAGTGGTCATTTTCCTTCCTCGTCAATTTCACTAAATCACCAGTTTACATATTACACAGTTTCGGTAGGTTGACAATTTCGCTAGTTAGCCATTTTCCCGATTCTTCAGTTTTACTCCTTCGGTAGTTTTGCTAGGATGTCAATTTCGTGAAATTGCCAGAATTGCGATCTTCTAGTTTCGTTATTTGTCAGCTTCGCTAATCGAACGGTTTGCCTATTCGTTAATTACGTCAGGTAGACAATTTTGCCAGTTTGCTGTTTTCGTAATCCTTTAGTTTCCTCGTTCACTAGTTTTGCTAGGCTGTTTGTTTCGTTAATTCGCTAGTTTCCTTGTGTTCCACTTTTACTTTTTTTGTCAATACATAGGATTAAATTGTCATCTGCACTAGGTTCCATATTCGTCTGTTTCACTGGTTTCATCTGTTTCGATGTAGTTAAAAATATCAAACGTATTATTATTCTTTCTCTATTATTTATCTATAATATGTATGTATTTAGAAATATATAAGTATGTTTATCAGTTGTCTGGTGTCCATAGTACAAGCTATGCTTAGTTTGGGATCAGATACCGTTGTGTGAGTTGTCCCAAGATATATTGTATTATTATATTATTATTAAAAATTAAGACTTAGGTTTGAACTGTGATTATAATCAAACCGTTATTGTTTTTTTCATAATTTAGTACGACATTAAGATATTTTTGTTACTTCTAAACTAACACGACATACCTTACTGTATTTTTAAGACCTCATGTACCTACACAACGTAAAGCAATAAATGTTTATTTTCTGTAGGTACTTATGTAGTCGAATAATTACTTAATAAGGAATGCCATAGATATTTACAATAATATATGGCATGATACGACGGAATAGTAAAACGCAATCTGAACTAACTGACGAACAAAAAACCTTACGAACAAGGAGAGTAACGGGTTATTAATATGACGAAATAGCAAAACTGACGAACAAGGAAACTTTCTAACAAGGAAACTGACTTAATAGTGAAATTGACTGCCTCTGTGGCGCGGTGGGAGTGTGTCCGACTGCTACGCAAGAGGTCGTGGGTTCGATCCCCACACGGGACCCCACTTTGTGTGATCCACAAATTGTTGTTCCGGGTCTGGGTGTAATTTGTGTCCGTGACTTGTATGTTTGTAAAGTCCCCCGTGACACAGGGCTTGTACCCTACTGCGGGAGTTGTCTTTAAAAAAAAAAAAAAAAAAAAAAAAAAAAAAAAAAAAAAAAAAAAAAAAAAAAAAAAAAAAAAAAAAAAAAAAAATTACAACTTTGTGAAACTGGCAAATAAGGAAAATGGCGAATACAGAAACTGTCCAATAAGTAAACTGGTGAATTAGTGAAATTGACGAGTAAGGATAATGACCGGTGGTACGCAGACCCGTATACTCACCTTTCTGTAAAGGAGCCACGAGAGGTTATTAATATATTACAAATCACCCTGTATAAATCAGTAAATAAATTATATTAGGTAGGTAAATATAAGAAACATGAAAGAGAATGGCAATTTGCATAGAAGTGTGAAGAGATTCTTTGTGGACAATTAATAAACTGTTTTTTGAAATATATAAGTATGTTTATCAGTTGTCTGGTTTCCATAGTCAAGCTCTGCTTATTTTAGGATCAGATAGCGTTCTGTGAGTTGTCCCAAGTCATTAAAAAAGTGGTTAATGGAAAAGTAAGTCCAAATAAAGAGGTGTGAAAAAAAAGTGGTTTGGCATACTGCAATATGGGTATCAAATTAAAGGGCTCATTTTTTTATTTCAGACGGCTTCTCCAGAACATTTAGTCGAGTTAAGATAACTCATAATCCCGCTTACTCCTCTGTGATGACATTCTACAACGCCATAGAGAAACCAGTCAATATATTCGAGAAATTAGGTGTTAGAAGATATTTCAAAGTTTACTTACTAGCTTTAAAGGCACGGTACCGACATCGAGGTGAGGAAATTTAAACTATAATTTACTAGCTGTACTCCACGGCTCCATTCGCATGTATTTTATGTAGTTATTTATCTATGTATTCTCATACTTTAAAATACTTATGTACCAAATTTCATTAAAATCAGCTTATCCAGAACACACCAATATGTTTCCTGTATAAGTATATATTTTAAATAGTCATTACAATATCTGTCTCTATAATTTTATAATCTATACTAATATTATAAAGCTGAAGAGTTTGTTTTTTGTTTGTTTGATAATCTCAGGAACTACAGGTCTGAATTATTTTTCTGTTGTATAGCCCATTTATCGAGAAAGGCTATAAGGCTATATAGAATCACGCTACGATCAATAGGAGCGCAGCAGCAATGAAAAATGTTGTAAAAACGGGGAAAATTTACGCTGATCAAATTGCGCGGGTCAGCTAGTATATATTATTTTAAAGAGGATATCTCTTTAAAATAATGTAGTAGGCATGTGTTGTTTTAAAACTTCTGTGATTTTTACACATGTTACATATATATCGACGCTTAATCGCTTGAAATATTTAGAGGTAGGTACGAACCTTTTATTTACTCGGCGTTTCGACTGAATTGCACCGTTCGCAGCAGATCACAGGTCGACTGATGACACCTTTGCAATGTTTGTGAGACGCGGGGCTTTTCTACTACCCTCACTTGGTCCCTCTTATTATTTGTACTATCGATACTGCTATAAATACTGTCACGTTGACGCAGCTCTTGGACGAGCAAGTACCGGAGCTGTTCCTTAGGAACTTGTATCGGGCGCACAAATAAAACGAAGAATTCCCAGATCGACACAGAGAGCACAGAGTTTATTGCTGAAATACAAATTCTACAAGTACATCACAACTTATATCATTATTTCACTTATTATTTAGAATTAACGAATTACGACCTGAAAGGTCGGCCATAAAACTCGAAAGTTCCCCTCGACTTCCCTTTACTTCTTTCTAATCCAATGAGTTTCACAAATATTAATAAGGTTTCATGCGAGGAGGTCGTACCCTCGATGCACCTGCCACAGTACACTTCACTTACGATATCTTTATACTAGGCGCGATGTCTTTGCAACTACGATTACATTTGCTGATAACAGAATTCCAAGATGGTGAGAGTCGGTATCCATCTTCTTGAAACGACCCCCCAGTAAAGTGAACCGACAACCTAAAGAAGGTCGATGCGGACGAATGGACACGGAATGTGGAGGACAGGGTGTCGTGGCGTTAATAAAGCTATTTGTATGTCCTATTTCAGCAATCGGCAAAGAAATGCTAAAAGCAGCTGTTTTGTTGAGCAAAAGCGCAAATGTACCGGCCATTGCTGGTATATTCACCACTAGCAGAATGCAAACGATAGCCACAGACCTGGGCTATGAGAAAATGAATGAAATATTTTATATTAGATACCTCATTGATGGCGAGGTGAGTATCAAAATATCATAAAGATTCTTTCAAAGATGGCTTCTTCACTTAGGTACAAGTCTTTAGGTACAGTTGCGGGAAATTAGAGAAGAAGAGAAGAGTATCGTAGTGTGATCTCTCTCCCGCAGTGATTCTATTAACTAAATCGGCATATACACAGGGAGCTAATACTAGAACAACAGTAATAATTTTGTAGGTATGCAACTGGAAATCCAAGACTTGATTGACAGACACAAAATCAAAAAAGATGTTGTCTGACCCTTGTCTATTACGCGATTTGCACAAAAAGAACTGATACGATTTAGATGGGGTTTTCGCTATTCGAATGTTTATTTTTCAGGAAAGTTTCAAGTGTATAAAATATTGTCCTAAATAATACCAGAGCTATGTAATTAAACGCAGAAATAATTTATAATATTTATTTATAAAATTATTTTCCTGGATTTTGCAACACTTTTTACTTTTCTTGAACTTTATATGAAGTCTATATTTAAAAAAATATATAAGTACCTAAGTTTATACATAGGTACAGTCTAATAACTCATACAGTCATTTGGCTAATGCGCTACACTACACTAAATCAGGAACCCTAAATCCTTAAAAAGAGCGGTGTAATAAGAGTTAGGACCCGGCTAGGGATGTTCCCTAACACATTTTCAAGGCCACCTCAATTTAGGGCCCTGATTCAGGGTAGTGTTATAGCCGTTTAAGCCGTTTAGACGGGACAATCGTGGTTGAGGTGCGCAACGCCGAGGTGAGGTCAGACCAAACAAACAGTGCATGGTCTTAGTATCTAGAGCTGACGTATTTTTAGACGTTTTCGCTCGTTGTCGGCATTTATCACAACTTCAAAGGCATTGTCCCACTTTATGCTTTTAATACTGTAGTGTACAGGTTCTGTCTAGTTTGGGATCACACAGCCTTGTGTGAGTCAAGATATTATTACTATAATTTTTCTTCTTATTATATTCAAAAAACATCTTTTCCCCCAGATTTTGTTTTGGGATACGGGCCTTGGTAACTATGGGGCTGCTCTCATGGCACACCGGATCCCAGGAGTTGAGGAACCCGCGGAAGTGAAGGCTTCACACTCCTCTAGATTCGCCATACAAACCGTGGACGACGAGGAGCAAAATAAATGAATAAATAACGTGTTTGTATAACGTGCATTTTATTGTGATCCAAATCTAACTTCATGATGTCGGTAATTACTTTTTACGTGATAAAAAACTTTTTATCACGGAGAAAGTATCCTATACACCTACTAACGGTCACAAAGACGGTTTATGCGTTTGAGAAGGTGTCTGTGTGTGTGTGTGTGTTACCATTTTCGAAACGGTTTTTTTTGCATTGTATAAGTCTCATTCCTGAACATGTTCTCAGTTAATTTTCAATGTAACAGACCGCTACAGTACCTACGAGAGTTTGTTTCTCCAAAACGGTCAAGTTCATCTTTTTATTATTTAACAAATGATATATTAGTTACATTGCAATTAAATAAGTACTTAGTATATTTTGTAAGAAATCTGTAAAGAGTTTGAAACACAAGAACAAAATTAAACGTTTTGAAAAACCCACCAGAACCACGACGGAAGTCCCCCCCCCCCCTCCAATCGGAATAGATCCAGCACTGGTCATTTTTAACACCTAACTAAAACAACTATGACGATTTAAAAAAAAATATTACAAATATGTATACCTATGTATACCTACATATATACACATTATACTATATACATACCTATATATATATTATGTATTATATTAATGCAATCGTAAATAATGTTTTTAAAGTCTCAATTATACTTTTTATGCAAAGATAATAGTACAGGACATAATAATATTTAAAAAAAGAATTTGATAACTCTTCATCTTTAAATGTTATTCAAGTTTAACAAGCGAACAGAGCAAAGATAACAAAAAAATATCGAATTTCGATTATGATATTATTTATGGACAAAGTTTTCTCCATTGACATAAAGAACAGGACTGTTCCATAATCTCACAAAATTGGCCACTCTCTAGATAGAGACAACGCTACTTTGTGGACAATACCTGTCAAAGAGACAGGGCCGCACGAGATTTTTCTCTCTTTCACGCTTTGTAGTCAATATTTACTTTTTAATTGAAAGGGATGGCGCGGTCCAGGTCTGTACATCAATGGTTTTCTCAGTTTTTTTTACTTTTTTGCAGGCTTCAGTTTTAAAATGTAGGCAAAAGCGTTCGTTGTATAGGTATGCTTAATGTCCAATTTTCTGCACGTGCCCAGTCTAATTTAGTTCAAAGCTGACTAATTACACGGCTTCTAAATTGATGAATTCTTTGACTTCTGACTAATGGAAGCCTTTGTCTTTATAATTTTTATCTTCAAGAAAGAACATTTATTTTGGTCCGATTGCTAACTCATATTCGATAATGCGCGAGTGATAAAGTAGCCCCGTAGCTGAAGTTTCTACATTCGTAATATGTCACAAACTACCGATTAAAGGACAATAATGTTGCCCCAGACAACAACAATTACAAAGAAAATTGGAGCGTGTTATTTTCCCCGTGTGTTTATACCCGACTATAGAGGCGCCGCTCAAATGTCCCCTGGTACCTAAATGTCAACTTCCCAAAATGCCTCTTTCCAAAAATGTCCCTTTCCCACAATGCCTATTTCCCAAAATGTCGTCACATGTCGTGTGACATTTTGGGAAGTTTCATGATATGGACATTTTGAGCCTCAACGGAAGAAGGGTTATATTTGACGTGTATGTATCTATGTAAATAAGTACTCTCTCTCTCTCTCTCTCTCTCTCTCTCTCTCTCTCTCTATGAGCGGACATAGGAACATTAGGAATAGGTATCCTTCTAATGTTCCTCTGTCCGCTCACAACTCCTCAAGGGCTCAACCGATTTTAAGTTAATGATATGTCATTAGATTGAACTTGATGATGCGAGTATCACTGGGTACCTACATAACATTAAAAAAAATCCAAATGGCGGATTTTTTTTGCGTTATTGTGCAGGCTGAATTTTTTTGAGTAGGTTATTATATCAAAGTCACCTTCTTGTATTACAACGACTAATAAGTACCAAATTAAAAAAAAAATGTGAAACTAAAAGAACCCGTCTGCAAAAAAACAGAAACAAGATATGGGTATCTTGTTTCTGTTTTTTTATCGGAGGCAATATGGACTTCTGTTAACTTAATATCCTGCCTTCGACTGCATGATATTAAATATGAAGGGTAACTTGTTTCCGTCATTAAACATTTATACAATCTTTTAAAAAATATTTTTGTAAAATATTTTCACTTTATTAAAGAGATCAATTTCTATATTCGCTAGTTAAATCATTCTTATATTAACTTCTTATTTATTTGTTTTATTTTATTCTCTTTTGGTAAGGTAGGACGACTCCCACCCAGATGGTCCAATGACCTAAAGAAGAAATGTGTAGTGTAACTTAGAAGAAGCCTATGTCCAGCCAATACGGGCTGATAATAAAATTCTTAATTCACTTAGAAAGCAAAATACTACACTAGTGAAAAGTCGATTCTACATTTATATGTAATGTCTGTTCGCAAACAATAGATAATACCCAAGAAAAAAACAGGCAACTTTTCAAAGTGCCAATGTTTACAATGTTTCTTTATTTATAAACTTTATATGCAGGTAAGGTGCTGCCACCATTATATACTAAAAACCATATTAGAGGACCATATTAATTTTTCTTCTTATTATATTCAAAAAACATCTTTTCCCCCAGATTTTGTTTTGGGATACGGGCCTTGGTAACTATGGGGCTGCTCTCATGGCACACCGGATCCCAGGAGTTGAGGAACCCGCGGAAGTAAAGGCTTCACACTCCTCTAGATTCGCCATACAAACCGTGGACGACGAGGAGCAAAATAAATGAATAAATAACGTGTTTGTATATCCTGCATTTTATTGTGATCCAAATCTAACTTCATGTTGTCGGTAATTACTTTTTAAGTGATAAAAAACTTTTTATCACGGAAAAAGTATCCTACTTACCTTACTAACGGTCAGAAAGATGGTTTATGCGTTTGGGGAGGTGTCTGTCTGTGTGTGTGTGTGTGTGTTACCATTTTTGAAACGGTTTTTTTTTCATTGTATAAGTCTCATTCCTGAACATGTTCACAATTAATTTTTAATGTAACAGACCGCCAGGGTCCGCTACAGTACCTACGAGAGTTTGTTTCTCCAAAACGGTCAAGTTCATCTTTTTATTATTTAATAAATTAAATATTAGTTAAATTGCAATTAGATAAATACTTAGTACCTACCTATATTTGGTAAGAAATCTGTGAAGAGTATGAAACAAAAAAACAAAATTAAACCTGACCCACGGTTTGTTTAAAATTACCAGTGCTGGATCTATTCCATAGATCCAGCACTGGTAATTTTAAACAAACCTAACGTACTTCTAAGTATCTACTTTTCTATACATATAATAAAACTGTAAATTTCACGTGTCTGTACATGGCCGAAATAAGTGAAAAAAAAAAAATTAGGAAATGTTCGTAAAGAGTATTTAAACACTTTGCTGCATTTTTAGAAATGTCTGTCTGTCTGTCTGTCTGTCTATTTGTTTGAACACGCATCACGCAAAAACTACCGGACAGATTCGGTTGAAATTTTCTATGTGTATTCTAATAAGTCTGGATTAACATATAGGCTTTAATTTATCACGCTATTTCCCATAGGAGTTAAGCAATAACGGATAATGTCTGTAGCTATTTATCGTCATAAAACAATAACTACTTGACGGATCTTCATGAAAATTTGTAGTTTTATTGTAAATACTATAGGTGATTACTTACACTATGAATCATTACGCTATCGTCTATGGGGAGCGAGCAGCAACGTATGTTTGGTCGAACCATTATGGTTTTTCACAAATTTTTCCAAAAAATATTGAAATAAGTTTAGAAAAGTATTTAAACACAAAAAAGATATCTGAGTATTTCTTTTAAAAACGTTTGAATGTTGTCTGTTTGTTTGAACACATCACAGTACCGCGGGAATGCAATGTTTTAAAAACAGGATATTTTTTAAAAACATAACTAGCCTTATTTCGCGGGGGACTTTACAACACGGACACAAAGTGTGTGTACTTTAGACTCGGAAAAGATCGCTAGGGCAGGACATAACCCGCGATCATAGGAAATCTGTGAGAGTTTTTGTATCATACCTTTATTACCTAGCTAGGTACCTCCGATTAAAACGTCCGATTTAAAAGTGTCGGAGCCGAAGTTTGAGTGGGAGGTTTAAAATCAATCGGAATTTTCGACCTTTCGGAGTCAGAATCGAAGCTCCTTAACACAAAATTTCGCTCGAGTAATTGGGCGGTTTCGGGCTGCATTTAACCCGAAACCACCCAAGTTCTCGCGTGACGGGGGAGGGGGGGGGGGGATTTTTCAATATTAATAATATTTGATGTGATGAAAATCATTTTGGTGAAATACTTTTTTGTCCAGGTGCTGGGGGATGAAAAATAGTTGTTGTCCGATTCTCAGACCTACCCAATATGCACACAAAATTTCATGAGAATCGGTCGAGCCCTTTCGTAGGAGTTAAATTACAAACACCGTGACACGAGAATTTTATATATTAGATAATAAATAAATATGCAATCGTAAATAATGTTTTTAGTCTCAATTATACTTTTTATGCAAAGATCAAGAACAGGACATAATAATATTTTAAAAAAAGAATTCGAAAATTCTTAATCTTTAAATGTTATTCAAGTTTAACAAGCGAACAGAGCAAAGATAACAAAAAAATATCGAATTTCGATTATGATATTATTTATGGACAAAGTTTTCTCCATTGACATAAAGAACAGGACTGCGCCATAATCCCACAAAATTGGCCACTCTCTAGAAAGGGACAACGCTACTTTGTGGACAATACCTGTCAAAGAGACAGGGCCGCACGAGATTATTCTCTCTTTCATGCTTTGCAGTCAATATTTACATTTTAATTGAAAGGGATAGCACGGTCCAGGTCTGTATGTCAATGGTTTTCTCAGTTTTTTTTATTTATTTTTACTTTTTTGCAGGCTTCAGTTTTAAAATGTAGGCAAAAGCGTTCGTTGTATAGGTATGCTTAATGTCCAATTTTCTGCACGTGCCCAGTCTAATTTAGTTCAAAGCTGACTAATTACACGGCTTCTAAATTGATGAATTCTTTGACTTCTGACTAATGGAAGCCTTTGTCTTTATAATTTTTATCTTCAAGAAAGAACATTTATTTTGGTCCGATTGCTAACTCATATTCGATAATGCGCGAGTGATAAAGTAGCCCCGTAGCTGAAGTTTCTACATTCGTAATATGTCACAAACTACCGATTAAAGGACAATAATGTTGCCCCAGACAACAACAATTACAAAGAAAATTGGAGCGTGTTATTTTTACCCGACTATAGAGGCGCCGCTCAAATGTCCCCTGGTACCTAAATGTCAACTTCCCAAAATGCCTCTTTCCAAAAATGTCCCTTTCCCTCAATGCCTCTTTCCCAAAATGTCGTGACATGTCGTGTGACATTTTGGGAAGTTTCATGATATGGACATTTTGAGCCTCAACGGAAGAAGGGTTATATTTGACGTGTATGTATGTAAATAAGTATTTACATACATACACGTCAAATATAACCCTTCTTCCGCTCACAACTCCTCAAGGGCTCAACCGATTTTAAGTTAATGATATGTCATTAGATTCAACTTGATGATGCGAGTGTCACTGGGTACATAACATTCTCAAAAAATCCAAATGGCGGATTTTTTGTGCGTTAATGCGCAGGTTGAATTTTTTTGAGTAGGTTATTAAATCAAAGTCACCTTCTTGTATTACAACGACTAATAAGTACCAAATTAAAAAAAATGTGAAACTAAAAGAACTCGTCTGCAAAAAAACAGAAACAAGATATGAGTATCTTGTTTCTGTTTTTTTATCGAAGGCAATTATGGACTTCTGTTGAACTTAATATCCTGCCTTCGACTGCATGATATTAAATATGAAGGGTAACTTGTCAACCCTTTAAAAAATACTTTTGCAACTTATTTTCGGTTTATTAAAGAGATCAATTTCTACATTCGCTAGTTAAAACATCATTCATCGAATGATCTAAGATGATCGGTCGCTGTTATGCAGCTGTATGCAAGGAAGGCCGAGGACCGGGTAGTATAGTGTAACTTAGGAGAAGCCTATGTCCAACCAATACGGGCTGTTAATAAAAATTCTTAATTCACTTAGAAAGCAAAATACTACACTTGTGAAAAGTCGATTCTACATTTATATGTAATGTCTGTTCGCAAACAATAGATAAAACCCAAGAAAAGAACAGGCAACTTTTCAAATTGCCAATGTTTACAATATTTCTTTGTTTATAAACTGTATATGCAGGTAAGGTGATGCCACCATTAAATATTATAAACCATATTAGAGGACTAATGCAAAAACAAGAGGTCAAAAATATTAAAAGAAGAGTACCTACACGAGATTGGATACATCAGCCTCAATGGGCACAACATATGTAGTAGGAGCATCCACTTACAATGTAAAAAAATTGTGCATAAATTTGATGATGACGATGATGATTCTATTGAAAATAGATACCTATACAAAGATAAAATATTCGTTAAAAAACAAAAAATCAATGACTTTTTACATAGAGACGCGACATAGGCTAATATTAACATAAAATAGGCGCGCGGCGACGGCATCAATTGCGATAATGTTCTTTCTTTCACTCTCACGTAAAATACTATCTATGCGTCTCGCTCGAACTAAGTAAATTTGACGCAATTACGTTGCATTTTTCTTGCTAAAATAAAGTGCGGTAAAATGCGTCTATATGTAGAACATCATTGCTAAAACGCACTATATTTATACACAAATACTCATTCTGTTAGAAACGTCATAAATTCAATAGCGTGTGTTGTTGCGTCACCGATCGTTGATTTGTAGCTGTGACGTCATTGAATTTGATTTATTACTCGTTATATGGAACCTGGTGCCATGCTGCTGCCTTTGTTTACCTAGAAAAGTGAAAGGATTGTTCTTATAGGCGGGGTTGGTCAAATTCATAGATGGCATTATAGTAACAAGTAACGTACCTATCATACTACAGGTAAATTAGCTTGAAGAAATTTTTGCGTTTGTAGTAGTGTATGGTCAGCAAATAAAAAAAACAACATTTTATTTTTAGTTTTTATTGTTTTAAAGGTAATATACGTTTGTGGCTGGAGCACACCAAATGCGTGCACGTCTACGCATACGCACTACGTACTAATACGGTCGTGAAAATGTGTATCCACCGCATTGTAATCTATGGAACTGTATGAGGCAGACAAGCCAGTTCCAAACATTACAAGCATTGAATGCCGGTTTTCACTTCAGTGAAGACGTGTATGAATTAGGTGTTCTCCGGCCATAAATGTTTTATTCTAATAATTCATCAACCCCAGGCATATCACAATCATCCCCATCCTCGCTTTCATCAGATGAATTATTTAAATTAATTATGATTCGTTCTGATATTGTGTCTAAAGCTGCGTCTCTACCCTGATATTTGCTTTCCTCCTCAATAGCATGCAAACAAACTTTTCTCCATTCCTCTACAGTTATGGCGTTCATTTTTTCTTCAGCTAATGACATTATAACCTTCATATTCATTGCGACATTCTTTTTTGCGACATATGTTTTCACTATCCCCCATATATTTTCTATAGGATTAAACTCCGGATGGTATGGTGGTAAACGCAGCACAGTATGACCGTGCTGTCGTAATATTTCGTCTATCTTGTACTCTATAAATCTCGCCTTGTTTTGCAGAATCAGTTCATATAATTGAGGCTTAAGCAACGTGGATGAATGCTCAATGTTTCGAAATGTCAGCCAGTCTATCATTTGCTGTTTTCTAGAATTACTATTCGGTGCAGGATTTTGTATTGAGTTATGATATGGTGCGTTGTCAACAACAACAACACTATTTGGTTGTAAGTTGGGTATTAATTGAGTTTGAATCCACCTTGAATAGTTGTCATAGTTCATATTGTTGTGGTAATCTCCACTTTTTTGGTCGGCTTTAAACATAAGCAATGCATTTGGTATAAAGCCATCGATACCACCGGCATGAACAATGATTAAGCGGTTGCCTTTCGATATATGTTGCTTCAAACCTGAAGTGCTTCCATCTGACCAAGATTTCGAGAGGGTATGTGATGTATGTATATATGTTTCGTCGGTGTAAACAATTGGTCGGCGTTGTTCACGATATTCAGCAATTTTCATCAAATAATTAATTCGCAAGTATCTAATTTCGTGTTTTTCCATAAGAAGTTTCCGGTTATCTTCTGTTTGCTTCCAATTAAAACCTAATGACATGACGTGTTTTCGTAACGTGCTGACACAACCTTTATAATCGATATCTTCTTTCAATTTTGAGTGCAAAGTTTTTAAAGTGGGAACTTCTTTATTTGTGATGTGGAAGTCATGAATTGTTCTTCTGATAACTTGCTGATCAAAGTTATCGATTACTATTGTAGGTTTACGATTCGGTTTCTTTTTAGGAGATTTAAATGTTACTTCCTGATCTGAAGGACGACATTTGCTTTCTGATACTACCTTTCTGACGGATGCTATTGAAATTCCTGTTGATTTAGCAACTAATTGAGTGGGGGTCATAATACTGCTCGGGTTGTTATTACACTCATTTTCGAAATATTTGTACAAACAGTACAAAACTTCCTTAGTTTGAGAAGTCAAAGGCTTGCCTCGACCATGTTTTAACACTGGAGCCATTTTGAATTATCAATATAAAGTTACAACACTTACACACTTGAAATTAAACACTTCAACAAATATTTTAACAATAATAACAAACAATAACAACAATCAACAAATACAAAATTTCACAATGAAACTACTACGTATCTAATAATTATAATTTTTTAATGAAATGCGTGCTTTATGTTCTAACGGTATCAAGCGACTGACGTCAGACTGCACGTGGCACCTGCGGACAGAGTAAACTGGTTTATTCTGGTTTTGTGCGTGTTTCCACTTTCCACTATCAAGTGACGATTTATTTATTTGTTTTGTTTCGTAATTATTATGGTCAAAACTTTTTACCTATAGCTAAACTACTATCATCTAAAGAACGACACGATATTTTATTGTTTCACGGTAGTCGCCTTGTCGTTTGCTCAAGGACGTGAAATTGAATGACATATTTTTTTTAATAAAGTCAAAACCTTTTTCTTTAAAATAAAAACTTGTTTTTATTGAAAACAAATATCAGAGTGTTGCTAGGGATAAGTATTAAATTAAATAGTAATGTTAGGATATTGAAACATTTTTGTAAGGGCCAGAACGATATAGTGGAAACGCGCTCTAATATCTAAGTAACATACACACCACTACATATGCAAAAATTTCTCGAGACTAATTTCACTGTACCGACGTGAACCCACTCCTAACACAAGCCATTGAGCTAAGCTTGAGAGCTTAATAGGATTAAAAAAGTTTTAAAGTAATACCTGTTTGTGAGTGAAGACAATTATCAAAAAGTCACAATTAACAGGCATAACTTATGGAATGTTAGTGATATAATTCTGTAAATATTTCACATACTGGATGCCGATTTAAGGATCTATTTCTTAAAAAAAATAAAAATTTGAAAAACCCGCCTTCAAAAAGACGCTTCACATTTAATATCATGCAGTCGGAGGCATCAATGAATTCTGTTGAACTTAAAAATTGTACCTCCGACTGCATGATATTAAATGTGAAGGGTATCTTATTTCCGTCTTTTTGCACGCGAGTTTTTTTAATATTTTAATTTATTTTTTTATTTACATTGTTTTTTTAGCATGTCTTATTCCAAATTACATTCAAATATATTTGTTATTAGCTCTTAAAATCCTTTGTTTTGATACCCCACTCGATAGGTTGTGAAGATATATTTTTTAAACATAAGTATATAATGGCGCCAAAATTACGCATTTTGACTTTATTTTAATTTTACAGTACCTATTGTCACTCTCACAACTAAGACAAATCTAACGATACCTCTCAAGCTTAAATCTATCAAGCCGTTTAGGCTCTAGGCCGTGCCAAAGAAATATACATACATAGATATATACTCTCGAAAAACATAACCCTCATTCTTACGCAGTCGGGTAAAAAAGACGACTGCCGCAGTAGGGTACAAGCCCTGTGTCGCGGAAGACTACAACCATATAAGTCCCGGACACAGTACCTACACCCAGACTCGAAAAACAATTTGTGAATCACACAAAGTGGTGTCCAGTGTGGGAATCGAACCCGCCACGTAGGCGCATTATTATCGGTCGGTAATAACTGATGCGTTACATTTAACGTTACGTTACTTAACTACATTATGTATTAGGATGGCTACAAAGTACACACTGCTGGGATAATAACGACGCAATAATAAGATGCTTGCGTTCCTCTATCCTGCGATATTCCGACACGAGTTTTTGGAACATTTGTATTGGTATTGGGACGTGGGACGCATGCGATCCCATACACGACTATCAATCTCACAGTTGTCTACCCAACTAATTTCAAATTTATAATTATTTCTGAAAAACGAAAGTTAAAATCTTATATTTGAACGATGATGAGGATAATGAGATGGCTGAACAAAGTAAGGATTAAAACTCTTAATATTAAGCAATCACACAATGATACTGTATGTCTTTATAAAAAAAAAATATGTAATGTAATGCGAACACAGACAAAGCACTTTTTCTATTGATTTCGGTAGAGTTGGTATATTGAGATTAGTATGATCCCCCTCTAGGGATTCGACTAACTAAATCGGCATCCAATATACAAACATTGTTAAAACATTTCTACAAATTTATCCTAAGTATAATAAAAACACTTCTTAAGAAAAACATGGACAAAGAACTTCGCTCTGGGTTTTTTGTCCATACATTTTGACCTTTGGCATTTGAACTCTAAAACTTATAGTTCAAGGGTCAAAGCACAATGCAACTTATTGGACCAAAATGTTGAAACATAGAATCCAAATATGTAACCAACAGGAAATTATAGACCTTATCTCATGTCTTATATTTATGTCCATTTGCATTGAGGCGCCACTTTTCGTATCATATTTTTTTTTTCTTTTCTTTTCTTTTGTTAATCCGCAATCAGTAGAATACTATTATCGATTGTGATGATGGTCAATTGCATGCGAGTACGGTCTCCACTGAGGCCGTAACTCCTGGAAAGAGGGAGTTATAACAGCAACTTCATATGGGTGGTTAGCTGGAGAAACTGCTGTCCAGCTCTAAAATATGTGCCCGTTTCAGACGATTGGGAACGTCACCCTGCAACAGCTTCTGGGCAAGTTTATAATAATAATAATAATAAAAATGATTAATTCACTTAGGAAGCAAAATACTAAACTTGTGAAAGTCGATTCTACATTTACTCTCTCTTTTCTCGGGCTTTACCTATTGTTCACAAACAATAGGTAAAGCCCGAGAAAAGAACAGGCAATAAAAACTCGTGGCCACTCTTTTCAAATTGCCAATGTTTACAATGTTTCTCTGTTTATAAACTGTATATGCAGGTAAGGTGCTGCCACCATTATATTATATACCATATTAGAGGACTGATGCAAAAAAAAAGAGGTCAATATTTATTTCGGTGATTATTGTGGCGAAGCTTGTAATGTGTGCAGTATTTTGCAATCTCCTCTTTGATGGTGGGGAAATTGGAAAACTTGTGAATTTCGGCATTGGTGATGAACCATGGCGCTTTGAGAATAGTTTCAAGAGTTTTATTCTGAGACCGCCGGAGAATTTCAATGTTTGAATGGCTTGCACTTCCCCAGACCTGAATGCCATTTATCCAGCTAAATCATATATTAACATAACATACTTATAAGTATAAGTATGACAACAATAAAATCGGCTCCGAGAAAATAAAGATACGGCCCTTCGAAGTCTTAGGTAATTTTTATGAAAACGATTGGTTGTACAGAGATGAAAGACATGACGGTTGATGGATCTTATTGTCTAAAATAACTTTTACTAAGACGACAAAAAAATATGTTCCGGGGGGAAAAGATTGTTCATTCTTCCTCAAAAAACTTCAAAACAATAACTGTTGATTGTCCAAAGACAAGACCCATAGTAATTGAAAGACCTTATCGTCAGAAGTAACTTTTACTATGACTTCAGAAAATCTGCTCCGGAAAAACAAGATATGTTCCATAAAAGATCTCAAAACAAGAACGGTCTGTTGTCCAGTGATAACACCCATCATAATAAATAGACCTTCGTTAATAGTAACTTTTTCTATGAGGTCAAAATATATGCTCCGAGAAAAAAAGTTATGACCCATAAAAGATCTACAAATAAAAACGGCCTGTTGTCCAAATATGATACCTATCATCTATATTCTATACTAATACTATAAAGCTGAAGAGTTTGTTGTTTGTTTGTATGTTTGATTGTTTGAACGCGGTAATATCAGGAACTACTTATTTGAATTGATAAAAATATTTTACTGTTTGATAGCCCATTTATCGAGGAGGCTACAGGCTATACAACATCACGCTACTATTCAGTCAGAGCAGCAATGGAAAATTTACGCAGACGAAGTCGCGCGGGTCAGCTAGCAATTGATAAAACTCATCGTCAAAAGTAACTTATATTATGATGTCAAACAAAACAAAATAATAGAATACATTTTTTAACTAGTCATATTTAAGGGAAACATTATTCATTTTTAAACTAAAATTATAAACCCATTAAGTATTCATCTATAAAAATGTAAGAACACTTTTATTGGAAGACCTTAGAAAAAACATTAAAATTAAGTATGGCAAAAAAAAAATATTTTTTGAAGAAATACAACTATATAATAGAAAACCATTCTATATTAAAATTTATACTCATTCAATGTCTTAAAATCCAAACTCTCAACTCTCTAACAAACAAATGAAGGGTATTGAATGTGAAACTATTTAATTGCATAAGCTTACTTATGTAAGTAATTAGTTACTGTTCTCAAGTAAGTGACACTGTTATATTTTTTACTGAGAATAAATATCGTTAAACCTAATCCTAAGCAAATCTGCTAAGGGAAAAAAAAGTATATTTATGTTCATGTTCATGTTCATATATATATTTATATGTATGGTATTGTTTTTATAATTGTTTATTTATTATTATTTTTTTACTCGCTTTCTTACTTAATACTTTAATATTAGAAGAAGAAAGAAAGAAACAGAAATCGTTTATTTGCCACAGATACAATAAGCTTCTTAAAACAAATAAAATTACAACTGAGTATGTGCTTGCACGTCGTATCTGCGACAAACGAGGTTTCCACTCAGCTTAAATGCCATGTTAAAGTAAAAGTCGATTAAGCACCTACCTTAAACAGTTCTCTGCATCACCCTAAGGTTGACTGGTAGATAATGCCTAAGGCCTTAAGTCCGCCTTTGTACAAATTTTGTGTGCAAAAAGTTAAATAAAAAAATAAAAATCCATGATAATTGATGGATCTTACCTGTCCACAATAACTTATACTAAGAGGACAAAGAGTCTATACCAGGATAAAAAGGAATGACCCATCAAAAATCCCAAAACAAAAACTTAGGTTACATACATATAAAAATAAAACGCCCGTCCCGCGAATGTCCACATTTGAATATATCCCTTAAAATGGCCGATCAGAACCATTTCTCAAATAAATCCTTGTAACATCTACGTGGAGGTACTGAGCAGGGACGGAATCCTTTCTAGGGTAGGGCCACCATATGCTGCCATGACCGATATCTGAACATATTTATTTGACTTCATTTGCAAGAATATTGGCAACATAAGCTTAAATTATTCCTAAACAGCTAAATGGATTTAGATAAAATTTTGCTCCCAAATAGACTGAATGCTGATGAAAGGATCGACATGAAAACCCCTACTGGTGAAACAGAGTGGAATAGTTTTTTCGTATACTTAATAACCAATTTAAAAAAGGTCCAATTCGTTTTAAGTATTCTTAGCATTTGTACTCGATACCGCTTGCGCTGATCGATTTCGTGTTTAATTCTGTTCTGTTATTTCAGTTACATATCAACCTATTTAATGTCCCACTGCTGGGCACGGGTCTCCCCCCTAGAGCCTACTTATTATATGTCCTGGGGGTAATTGCCATAATCGCCATGCCTGGCGAATGGGTTGGCGATCGCAGTAAGGCTTTAAAATACACAGACGCTGCTGCCTGTCCTCCAGTGTGAAATCCCTTAGTCGTCTTGACGATACCTACGGGAAGAGACGTGGTGGTACTATTCTTCAGTCAGTCCCACACGGTTATTTCTGTTAACTCAAGATAACACAGTCTATTTATGAACTACTAGCTTTCGATTGCGGCTCCGCCCGCGTTGATATCGGTTATCGCGATAAAAACTTTCATAAGTCCTTCCCCGGGACTCAAACTATCTCCATAACAAATTTCATCTAAATCGGTTTAGCTGTTTGACAGACAGAGTGACTTTCACACTTATAATATTAGTATGGATGTATCTGCAATATAAATTTGTTCAACAGTAAAAACACGATTGATGAAAATTTCCAAACATCCTAACTTTCCCATGTAAGACATGATTTAAGCATATTCATTATAATAATTCACAAATTAATCACAGGATATTCAAATATAATTTAATTTAATATACGAAAACGAATCACAAATCACTATTCAAAAACCCCCAATACACTTTCATCACAATTATGACAAATAAATTTTAAAACTCATAAAACATTTTCATTAAAATTCAGTCTAATTGATGGGCATCCTACATTGGGTGGTGAAACGTTCTGAAACGATTACATTGCGTAACAGCACTTGATGCGGACGTGCCTTGAAATTTTATGTCCCATGGATATGATGTGGACGTTTTGATGGATGGACGTAGGAGAAATTTAACATGAATAAAATTGTTCTTAGCGTCAATTTATGCTAGGCGGAAAATTGGTCGAGCACCTTTGACCGTTTTTTTGGTCGACTTTATATAAACGTACGTTTTGTTTTTAAGCTTTCGCGATTTTTATAGATATTTGGACCTAATCGCGTGAATTATTTAAAGGTACGAACCTTTTATTTATCCGACTGTTTGATCGAATTGACCACGATCGGTGCAATTCGATCGAAACGGGTTACCTTCACCCGATTAAGTCCCGAAATATATCTAATAAACGTACGTTTTACAAAAAGCCAAATAAATTTCAAGCAAATTGTAGATAAATTTCAACGTAACGTAAGACCATGATAATAAAGCTTGATATTGTTATGACTTTATACTTAACTAGCGGACGCCTCGCGTTTTCACCCACGTAGTTCCCGTTGCCGTGGGAATACAGGGATAAAAAGTACCCGGTGTCACCCGTGGATACGGTATAAACGGTGAAAGAATTTTTGAAATCGGTCCAGAATTTTTAAGTTTATTCGTTACAATCAAAAATACAAATCTTTCCTCTTTATAATATTAGTATAGTAGTCTAATAGAGAACTATATTTTTAAGGTTCCGTAGCTAAAATGGCAAAACGGAGCCCTTGCTGTTTCGCCATATTCATCCATCCATTCGCAACTTAACTCAGAGACTATTAGTACTAATATAATACGTAATCATAAAATAAGCAAAATATTTATGATTACGTTTATAAATTCAACGCCCAAATAAAAGACCGGCATTGCTAATAATAACAACATTTACTTTGGTGCAATTAACTTAAAAGAGAATGCTTAGGTCTACATTTACGGTCGTATTCGATGCAGTGAAGTAAGTCTATCGTGTATCAAATAGCCAGATTGGCTAGAACAAATTAATAGGAAACGGAAAATTGTTCAAGCCCCTTCGAGTATACGCTAGCTCACATATTGAAAGTCTCGCGCATGCTCGAAAAGAATAACATATATTTTACCTACGTATTTTCAAAAAAAGGTTGTAAAAAAAAGATTTTGTAGCGTGTATTGTCACGAAACCAAACGTGTGTGCCAAATTTCTGTTCGATAGTTTGAGTGGAAGTGAGTATAAACCAGGTATGTAACGGAACTCTTTAAAAAAAATTTACACTTCCGACTCCGATTTCGGCTCCGACACTTTTAAATCGGACGATTTAATCGGAGGTACAGGGGCGGCGGCCGCTCCTTCAAGCTAATTTGAAAGATCCTATGATCGTGGGTTCGGGTCTTACCCCAACGCATTTTTCCTTAACACATTTAATATGACTGAATAATTATTGTTTTTAAACTTTCGCGATTTTTATACATATTAGATATATTTCGGGTAAATAAATGGTTCGTAGGTACTTTTAAATAATTCACGCGATTAAGTCCCGAAATATATCTAATATGACTGAATAATGTTTCTTTGTTACAAATAAAAAAAATAAGATAAAATAGTATTTTATGTTATTGTCTTAAGCTTTATTTCAATATTTTTGTCTTCTCCCACCACCTCCACTCCAATTCCGACTACGACAAAGCAAATTTTAAAACTCTAAATCCGACTTCGGTTCTAATAAAACTATCTGCGTAACATCCCCAGTATAAACACATACACAAGTAAAGTTATATGAAAACCTTTAATAAAACACACTAGAAAACGCTTGAAAACTGAAAGTAATAAAATAAATCACGGTATATATTTAAATATAAACTAAATTCTATAAAACAAATTAATTCACAATGACATCAGTTTTATTTGCTTCAAACCCATATTTAATAAATAAGGCAAACGGGCAGACCACAATAAGGCCGCACACTAATTCGAACAAATAGGCACTATTACATCTGGCACTGTTCAAAATAGGTTTGCACACGCAACTGAAACGTTAATAAATTTGAAGGCCGTGGTTTGATTTGATTCTTTAATAGTCATTTTTAATCCCCGTTGTAAAAGTAGAGCTCTAAATGTAATGTGTATACGTCTGTACAACGATAAATTCTTTAGGCCCAAATACATAGTACATCAAACCAAATTATAAAAATATATATATTACGGGTCTTAATCGCGTGAATAATTTAAGTCTACCCGTGACCACGGCCGTTGCAATACGGTCGCAGCATCGGGCAATAAACAAGGTATTTTACCTTAAATTAGTCACGCGATTAAGACCCGTAATATATATCTATATTCTTATAATGTGTACAAATCGTAAAAGTTCATCAGCATTTATCAAGATGATTTTTTTTGAACACTGGTGACTTATGACACTGTATCATGGTCCTTCATATGAGCCCCATAAGAAATCTCTAGGTGAATGAAGATGTCGCCTCTATTGCTCTATAAGTGACCTCGTTCTTGATTCCTGAGTAGAGATTCTTGAGCAGATTAACTCCCAGTATAGTTACTGGGAGTTTCTCTGTGAGATTACCAGTGGTTAGTCTAAGTCATAAACCGTCTTGGTGGGTACAATAACAGTCAGTTATTCTTTCGTGAAATGGTGATGGTAACACATCTCTATGTTTCGGTTTATGGGCACTGTAGCTAGAGTAATTACTGGGTAAATGAGATTTATAAACTAACTAGTTGTACCCCACGGTGTTACCCGCGGTTTATTAGCCTATGTGTTAATCCAGGGTGTCAGCTAACTTCATACCAAATTTTAAATAAAATCGCTCCAGCCGTTTAGACATGAAGAAGTAACAAACATACACACTCACATACTCACAAACTTTCGCCTTTATAATATTAGTGTGAAGTGTGATGTGTCAAAAAAGGTGCGCGGTACAGTGACATTCAGATCTTTGGCAAACAAGGATTTCGGTGGCACTGATATTGTTATGGGCTAGCGTGACGCTTTTCATCGACTTGCTCGTCTCCTTATTTTGTAGTAAAACGTAAAATTTAAAAAAAAATGTGTGGCACTCGGGGACTGCCGCGGTAAAGCTATTGCATAGCATTTTTTATCAACTTACGCAATTAAAAAAAAATCTTTTCATTACATTTCGGAGCAGCTCGTCTCGATTTGTGCGAGCTTCGTGCAGTCGTACCACATACATATACGTTAAACGAACGCTCTGCCGAGCTACATGGTAGGCAGAGTGGGGCTGTTAGGTTTTATTTCCGTTACAGAAATTCTTGATTTCGTCGCCGCGGTCAAAGCCCGTGATAAAAGCTATGCAATAGCTTGAAAAACCGTTTTAAAAATGTATTACTAAGAGAGTTCAGCCACCGCAAAAGGGCTACTTTTTACATTAGTCAATGACCGAAAACGGCCAACGAAAATGGGCCATAACCGTTTCTCTTCAGAATAACAGAACAGATAAACGCAAACACTTCACCTCACTATTACCATTTCACAAATGAATGAATGACATTTCACAAGCAAGTTTAGTCTTGACAAAGCATTGGCAAGACATATTGTGGCGATAATAGCACCAATTCTGTTGATGGGGCTGTTAACGGCCCCACTACGTTATGGGTAGTTAGAAACTTTACACAGTGTTTGGCAAATATTTGTACCAAGTTTGGGAAATTTGTTTGGGTTATGTATGCCTTAATTTATACAATGTATAAAACATTCTACTTGTATTACCTAATACTAATTTTTGTAGCTAAATTTGTTTGTGTCTAAATTTTAAGCATGCTGAATGTGTTTTGCGCCTCCTGTAAAGTAACCTTTTTGGAGTTATACCCCATATTTACAAAAGGCATATACGAATATTTTAATTCTTATCCGCGTCGCCTCCATAAAGGCGTACATGCGTGTGGGGTAAAAGTTATTTGAGTATGTGTGTGTGTGTGTGTGTGTGTGTTACCATTTTCTCGGTAACTGCTGGGCTGATTCTGAAACGATTTTTGCCTTGTATAAGTCTCATTTCTGAGCATGTTCTTAACTAAGTTTTAATATTATACACTGCGGTTTTACATTGTAATTTTTACGTATAAAATTGTAATAGAAACCAGTAGATACTTCAAAATTTTAGCAATCAGGATGTCTTGTAAATCTGCGAATGCCAGTTAACATAACGTGAATATTATGCTAATTGATTGTCACTTGTGATCTTACATTATGACATTAATATTAATGATCCTTGATTTATGTTTGTTAGGATTTAGTATGTCCTAGTTTCGGTAGATATTGTGGAAGGTGAGGTGTTACCTCCTTCCAATAAAGGGAGGTTGCTCCAACCCGGCGATGTGATCGTGCCTATCGGACCGCGGCCTAACGGTCAACGTTAATTAGGAATTTCAATATACTGATACGCGTTAACAGCTGTGGGCACTTCATACCTTGTCCTCCACTTAAAAATTGTTCAGGGAAAAATAATTCTTAAAATCTCCACCTAAACTTTAAACCGTCCAAGTCACGAGAACAAAATCCTTCAAATTTAAGTATGTACATTGTACAAAAGAATATTGGTAGCTAGTATGTGATCTGAAAACTACAGCATTATACGCATAGGCAATTGGGTGATTCTCTTTTATGCGCCCCTTGCGAATATAGTCGAATACTAGGCTGTGTATGCATTCAAATTGTATTGCAGGACATTCGATATTTGAATATCGATTCGGTCAATACGTAACTGTGCAAATAACTTTTAAGGTTCTAGGCAATGTTAACTGCGGTCGCAGCGTTTACCAAATACACTGATAGGTACATAAAATTCAATAAGTTCTAAAACCAATGGTTTAGTCTAAAGTTAACTGAGAGTTGCTACACACGTAAGCCGGCACGCATCATTCGGCATAGACTGGGCTGTAGAACCTAATTTGTGTGGATGAATGTTCGGAAAAACCCGCCTGCAAAAATCAAATCACCCACCTGCTTAAAAAAATACATGAATCCCAGTAAACTTACTAAAACGCACCCGACTGCATGGTTTAAGGTTTGTTTCCATCTTTTTTAAGCAGGCGCATGTTTTGATTTATTAAATTTATTGAATACTTTATAGTTCTTAGTTGTAAGACGTAATGTTACGTAATAACTATCGAAAATTTAAGCGAAAATGGTTGGTAAGTAACTTTAAATCGCTATATATTCTAAACGGTTATTTTAAGTGAAAAATTATTCAAGAAACCTCATCATGATATTAAAATACCTACACATTGATACCCTTCTATCACAATATGGCATTTTGAATTTTGATTGCTGTTAAGTCTTTAGTGACATCCAAAAGATTAATACAAATCAATTGACATTATGAATCATTAAAATCTGTCCACGCGTTTGGTCTATGTCGTGCCACCTCTCTATCATCTTTGAGTGCCACAAAGAAGATAAAGACATTACCCTCATTTGCGTCGCATTGTCTGGTAAATAAGCCGCTCGACTTTCCTGAACACGTACACTAGACCGTGTACGTGTACGACAGTGGGTCGAAATCAATCGGCCGGCCCAAAGAACTACCCGATCGGCACTAGCTAATGAAGCCGAACATTAGAGGTTGCTTCGGATCAGCACTTTCTGTTCGGCACTTTCGGTTCGGCAAATAAATTATTTAATTTTAAAGCTATGTAGTACTATTCTGATGTATGTGTCGCAGCCAAATTGTTTAAGAGAAACCAAGCATCCATCCATCCTCATTAACTTTCTGATTTATAATATTAGTAGATAGCTAGAATGCGACGTAGTCGTTGTAAATACATACATCAGAAGTTCCTTTGTATCTTCAAAGACATGTATACCCTACAACTATCGGTGAAGCCGGCCACTCGTGTAGGAGAACTTCAATAAATATTTATGTAAGATCGTTCATGACACTGCCCCTAATACATATGTCTCTATTGTATTCTGCATACACTTCACTTTTATACAGAATAGACCTGGCAACGTTATATTGATAATGCCAAAGTGACTGACTTTTATCTCCAACAAAATAAATAATGATATTCCATTTTATAATTATTAACAAATACTTACTTGTAAAGTGGCTGTTAAAACGTTTTTACTACAAAGTCATATGACGACACTGAAGAATACATGCCTAAGTAGCTCGTACACATAAAATTCATAAAACATATGGCGTACACACACACACACACACACACACACACACACACAAACAAACACCCGCGCGCGTGCGCCCGCACAGACATACACACTTCAACACACATTAACACCACAATAACTTAAATAATAAGTAATAATAATAATAATAATATGTTGGGACAACTCACACAACGCTATCTGATCCCAAACTAAGCAGAGCTTGTACTATGGAAACCAGACAACTGATAAACATACTTATATATTTCTAAATACATACATATTATAGATAAATAACACCCAGACACAGAATAAATCATCGTGCTCATCACACAAAGTTTTATCCTCGGTGGGGATCGAACCCACGACCTCTTGCGTCGCAGTCGGATACACTACCACCGCGCCACAGAGGCAGTCATAAGTAGATTTAAAGTGTGGTACCTACCACTACAAACGAAACTGAATACCGATAACAACTGGCTAATACAGGAAGGGATTGTACTCCTAAGCACAGACTAATTACTTAGCCTAGTTACAAAATACAGAAACTCAATTTATGTAAAATCCTGTTGTTTCACAAACTGATGTACTACACGAAATATTTACTAGAGATAAATAAATATTATTATTACTGACTCTGATAGTCTGGAAAAAATAAGGATAAATAAAAAAAATGAGGAACCACGCTTTAAGGCGAAAATACATAGGTATGCCAGTAAAACAGAACAGTAAGCGTATACTAGTGGCATGCCAGTAAATTATTCTATACTTAATATTATACAGCTCAAGAGTTTGTTTGTTTGAACACGATAATCTCAGGAACTACTGAGTCGAATTGAAAAAATATTTGACTGTTGGGTAAACCATTTATCGAGGAAGGCTATAGGCTATATAACATCACGCTACGACCAATTGGAGTGGAGCAGCAATGAAAAATGTTGCAGACGTAAATGCGCGGGTCAAATCAAATATAGGCGTCATTCTTGCAAACTTGCATGCAAGACGACATATTTGCGTAGAAAGTTTTGAGAAACAATAGGTAATAATGTGATGTTCAAGTTTAAACTACCTCATACAAGTTGTAGCTCGTATGCAGGTTTGTTCAAGTTGTATGCATTTGGCACTTTGTATGCAAGTAACTTGCCTAATGGAATCGAGCGTATACACAAGAGGCGAAAGGTTTTAAATTTCCTGAGGTAACCTTATACGAAAATGTATCTTGTTAGATACGGTTTTTGAACGTACATATTAACTAAATATAATTCAAAAGGAAACCGAAAATAATGGTATTCTATGGACCTTCTGCCACTGGTATACACATGATAATTAGGTTGCACATGCAGGGAGCTGTTATGCAAGCGTGCCAGTTACAGGCGTGCATATTTTCGCATTTACAATTGTAATCTTCTCTACAATAGCAATATTCTCTGCAACGGCCGTGGTTACTGGTAGACTGTCGGGCAATAAACAAGATATTCTACCTTAAATTATTCACGCGATTAAAATCCGTAGTATATATATTTTCATAATGTGTACAAATCGCGAAAGTTTATCAACGTGTATACTCTGAGTTTTGTATTTAGGATCATAGGATACTGACAAAGCCCTTGCGGGCCAAATACAAATTCTATGCCACGCTCAAAGCCAACTGTACTATCAATGGTACATCTTAAATAAGACGGTGTCGGTCCGGCGGAGAATTTTCTCACAAGGCTGCTTGCTTGTCCAAACATTAGCCCAAAGTTTGAAGAAGAGTGGAGGATTCTCCCTTTGTATTGAAGTTCGCACCTTCTTCCTTCCTTCGTACCCTTAATTTTCATTTTTACCACAAAACTTAGATAGGCCGTCTTGGTCGGTATCACAACAGTGTCAGTTATTCTTTCTTGAAATGATTACGCATGACTGTGTTTCGGTTGCAAGGCACTGTAGTAAGTGTACTTACTGGGCAAATTAAATTTACGAACTTATGTCTCAAATGAGGAGCCCAATGCGGTGACATTCAGAACTAAGCCAAACAAGGATTTGAGTGGTACTGATATATGGGCTAGCGTGACGTTTATCATCACGCGCTCGACCTGCTCGTCTTTTTATTCCGTTGTATAAAAAGGAAAAACTGTACTAACCTAACCTTTTTTTATAATGATGTGGCGGGAAAAAATCCTTACGAAAACCCTCACCGTCCGGGGAAGACGGTGGAGGTAGTGTGGGTTTGAACCCACTAAAAAACCCGCCGTATATCGCCCGCCACCTTCGCGAACGGGCCGCCGGAATTTGTTATCCGCCAGGGAGCTCTCTTCCCTGACACCATGGACAGAACCACGGCCGGCTACGAGAGCTCACTTCCGACCACTGCGGTTAGAACCCGACGCTGCTCCTCCCAAGCTGGACAATGCTGGTGTTGGTGTTGCGCCGAGTCCTCACCGCAATCGCAGTGGTGGCAGCCGGGACTCGGTTCCCTCCTAGCGACCCTGTGCAGGTACTTCCCGAAGCACCCGTGCCCCGTGAAGTTTTTTTTTTATTTTATTTTCTATTACTTTTATCAGTATAACTATCATTATTAATGGTTAAATACAATATTCATCTATTGCGCTATCGTACAAAAACATGACAATTTATACAATAACAATGACAACGATATGACAATTTCATAAAAATATGAAATATTAAGTCACAAATTAAAAATCAAAAATTTAAATAAAAATGGAAGATATAATCATTTGGACTCGAACCGGGGTCTTCTGGTTTCTATTCAATTTCCCACCAATCCACTAATCACCAGGAAATCAGGATCGTGTGACCGTAATATTGGTGGATACCAATCTTACGGTCACGCGATCCTGACGCTAGTTTAACATTTTTTACTCAAACTAAAAAAAAGGCACAACGCTGAAAGAAGTTTTCACTTCAAGCTGTACGTATCATTAAAAGGTTGTTAGGTATTTGCGACACGTGTTCACAGTGTTCAAAAAACATTATACAAATGAGGTGAAATGGGCAGAAATGGAATACGTATTTCTCATTTCGCAAATTTAATTGTCAACGCGTCAAATTGTTGTAATATAATAAATAATACGATACGTCTGTACTTCAAATTTGTTGCTAAGAACATTTCCGCTTAAATTTTATTTGATAAAATGTTTTCCTGTCTCTCATGTTTTATTATGTACTGTCGCGGAACGATAATGTTCGTCACCCTAATGGAATAACGAGGAATAGTAACGCCACATGTCAATTTTTCAAACTAATATATACTAATAAGGTTATACTCAAATTAATAACTTAACCTTCAAATGAAAACTTTTTGTTAAGAAGTTAGACATACATCAACAACATGCTAAAAAGTTTTTATTTTAAGGTAATAGACAATGGTGGAGTAATAACCATTGACGAACAGGACTGCGCCATAACCTCACAAAGTTGACCACCTCTAGAAAGAGACATCACTAATTTGTGGACAATATTTGTAAAAGGCCACACGAGTTTTTGACGTGACAACGTCTTTTAATTCGATGGAGCCGGCTGAACGCACGAAAAAACATGACTCATGAGGCGTTACCTCGCTCTGAGGCGTTCCATTTAAGTGCAAGCGAGAGCGCGCAACGAGCGACAAAGAGGCACAATCGGCCTCCGCGTTCGGCAGGAAACCATTCCTTCAGTATTCTCTTATGACGTTGTCACGTTCAACTATCGTCAGTAAACCGACTTTACAGACAACCGATTTTTGGTCAAAAATTCGTTCACAATTATGGCCATGTGCGAAGGCGCATTATCGTGGTCGAAAACCTAAGAATTTTCATTCCACAAATCGGGCCTTTTTTCTCTCTTTTACGCTTTACAATAAAAAAGTCTTCTTTAAACAAATACTTAATCTGTAGACATTCTAGTAACTAGGGTTCTCACGCAGACTTCACCGAAAATATTTTCGAGGAGAATTTACTACACTGGCCTGCACAACTTAAGCGTGACATTATTCGGTAATGCTCACCGCATTGTAAATTGCAATTTATATTTTTACCTAAAGCTGAAAGAGCGATTACGGTACACCGAGGACAATTGGTCATATTAGAACTGCCCGATGTTCTTGTTAGTCTGGCTAACGTCCAATTTATCAAGAAAATTGCCGGTGCTCCAAAATGACTCTGGATACTACCTGAGCATTTTGTACAACCCTAATGAATTTGATATCATTTTGCGGAACTAATCAAAGCTTGTTAAACTTTGCTGAAACACTTAACTGATGTTAAAGTTTATTATCTACATCTACACTAATATTATAAAGAGGAAAGATTTTTCACGTGTTTTTGTATTTTTGTATGTAACGAATAAACTCGAAAAGTACTGGACCGATTTTAATAATTCTTTTTTTGTTGGATAGCCCATTTATCGAGGAAGGCTAAAGGCAATATAACATCGCGCTACGACTAATAGGAGCGGAGCAGCGACGAGAAATGTTGCGAAAACAGGGAAAATTTACGCATACGAAGTTGCGCGGGACAGCTTAGTATTTTATATTTTCATAGAAGGATTTTGCAGAAATATATTGACATAACGTTGTCGAAAGTTCGATCGACTTTTAACACGAAATCCTTAGTAATCAAAATCTCTTAATGTTGTTTTAACGGAAATTAACCTTTAATGTTTATGCTACATTTTCATTTTCACAGGCGGCCTCTGTGGCGCGGTGCGAGTGTGTCCGTTGCTACGCAAGAGGTCGTGGGTTCGATTCCAACACGGGACACTACTTTGTGTGATCCACAAATTGTTGTTTCGAGTCTGGGCGTACTTTGTGTCCGTGAATTGAATGTTTGTAAAGTCCCCCGCGACATAGAGCTCGTACCCTAATGCGGGAGTCATCTTTAAAATAATAAAAAAAAAGTATAAACGCTAGAACACGTATATTTAAAAAAGAAACGAAAAAATAATAACAACATTTTCAAAGATCTAACTTCAAATTACCTTGAAAAATAATACTCATCTACACAAACACATACAATGAAAACGTAAAAAATTAACAGCTAACTATATCAGTAAAAATATAAGTACCCACGAAACTTTAGTACCGTTTACTTAAATTTGAGTATAAAAAGCTACAATAAAAAATATAATTCACTTGAATAATACTGTAAAGAATATTTTAGTGAACTATTCACATCCGTAATATAACGTAAATGATGTGGAAATAAGAATATTTATCTACTGAATACTGATATATTTATTTATTACGTTATTAACACTTTTTTTTTACAATGCCTACTTTAGGGTGCGCCAAGTTACACAGAAAGACATGGTCAAATGTATAATACTGATGGGTGTGTTTATGCCTAATTACCCGCGCAACTACGTCTGCGTCAATTTCCTCCGTTTTTGCACCATTTTTCATTGATGCTCTGCTCCTATCGGTCATAGCGTGATGTTATATAGCATATAACCTTCGTCGATAATATCCAAAAGTTTTTTTCAGCTTCTGTTACATGTGTCTATACTTATATTATAAAGCTGAACAGTTTGTCTGTTTGAACGCGGTAATGTCAGGAATCGCGAAAAAATTATTTCACTGTTGGATAGCCCATATATCGAGAAAGGCTATAGGTTATATAACATCACGCTACAACCAATAGAAGCGGAACAGCAATGAGAAATGTGGCAAAAACGGGAAAAATTTACGCAGACGTAGTTGCGCGGGACAGCTAGTACTCCATACATGTAACAGATACATACTCCACACATGAAAAAAACTTTTTTGCCCAAAAAAATATTTATTTTTATTATTTAGCTATCAAACTAATTAGCCTAAGCTTGCCTGTGACATACGACGGACGGACAGACAGACAGACATGACGAAACCTAATTTTGCACCAAAACAGGTACAATACCTACTTATACCATACCTGCTACATTAGCTCCTGAAATTGAATAATAATAGTAATAATATCTTGGGACAACTCACACAAAGCTGTCTGTTCCCAAACTAAGCAGAGCTTGTACTATGGAAACCAGACAACCGATAACATACATATATATTTCTAAATACATACATATTATAGATAAATAACACACAGACACAGAATAAACCATCGTGCTCATCACACAAAGTTTTATCTTGGGTGGGGATCGAACCCACAACCTCTTGCGTAGCAGTCGGTTACACTCCCACCGCGCCACAGAGGCAATCGATTTGTCAAAATAAAGAAAGATCTATAAATATGCCGAAATAATGGAAATGGATGATCGGATATGGCATTATGGTATGTGCTCAAAATCAACCTTGAACTAACATATACACTGAAAAAAAAACTATCACCCAACAATAATACATGACATAATACCACATAATACGCCTCATTACATACCGTTAACAAGGCTTGTACAAAAGCTTACTTCATTTTTTACCCCAAAAAGAACCATCAAAAATAAATAACCATTATTCAAACGAACCAAAGGAACAAACAGGAATTCTCACAGTACTTATGTTATTGCCCCACAATATAGGCGTAATAATATCGACTGTTATTCTTACCCCTCTTCGTGCCGGCTGTATAAAATTTTACTGTTTACCCCTTTCTGAGATATAACGACTTTTGGTGTGCCGTGTGCGTCTCAAATTATCAATTTAAGTAGTTATATGGTTTTTGTATGAGATCTTCGATTAAGACGAGTTCGTTTTTGGGGTAACTTTTATCTTGAGGGGAAAAAGTGGCATGTGTTTGGTACTAGGTAAGTAGGCATTTTGCTTTGCTCATATACTTAATTAGTTGTATGCAATGCATTTATACCGTTTTTGTTATTGGGATTGCCAATTTTAACTCTGTATCAGAGTTTCAAATAAATTCAGGGACGCTGGGATATGTAAAAAAATCATCAAAATCAGTCCAGCCGTTTAGGAGGAATTAGTGACAAACTCACACTCACACAGAAATATTATATCTCTACTAATATTATGAATTGAAAAATTATTTTACTGTTGGGTAGCCCATTTATCGAAGAAGGCTTATAGGCTATATAACATCACGCTGCGATCAATAGGAGCGGAGCAGCAATGAAAAATGTTGTAAAAACGGGGAAAATGAACGCATACGAAGTTTCACGGGTCATCACTAGATGACCCGTGAGTGAATTCGATCTTTATGTAAGATGTATACTAATACATCTTATATAAAGATCGAAGAGGCGTAAGTATTGAAGAAGAAGAAGATAGATAATAAACATACTATCCGTATGTGGAAGCTTTTAATTGGCTTATATTAATTTAAGAAATTTTGAACTATTTTGTGAAATTGGCCGTAATAAATATCTTAAAAAACAAATGACCAACACATAATTGCTAAGAAAACTTTCACGAACAAAAAAGTCTAGCATTTAATAAATTGCACCTTTGCAAACTAAATGAAGGACCTAAATAAATTATAAATGAAAGGGAAATTAGGCCGCCACAAACTCGAGATTAGTCGTAAAATAGTTGTAAAAAATTCAGACGTTGTCTATTGGCTTTATATCTCCATTTTATACGAGTCTTAGGAGTCCGTAAGATCTGGGAGGTTTAGCAATGTTGTCATTGTTTGACGGTTTTCAAACAATGTTCAACTTCTCTATCTTCCTCGGAGAGCACGATAAACCGTCAGTCCTGCGCCTTATCTTTTTTAGGCTACTACTATTTTTTAGACTAATGTCCTGACCTTATCTCGATGTAACATCTATTTGTACCACATTATGGCAAATAAATTATTTGTATTTGTATTAGGTCCTGTCGGATTTCCGTCCCAAAAGACTATGCGAGTGAGGGAATAGTTCGATAGGGTATAGTGTTCGAAGACAACCAACGACAATGACCTCTTCATTCTCCCAATGACAATCTACGTTCCGATACAAAAATATTGGCATAGAAACTTTACAAGATAATATTTAAATATTTATTCAAACATTTATTATTTGTTTTGGATTAGTAATAAATATTTAAATAATATTTCAGATGCTTTCTATAAATATAGAAAATAATTCAAATCGATTATTGATTTGACAAGATGTAAGAAAGTATTTACGCTAGATGGCGTTCTCCAATTAATCGAGAAGGTCGGGGATGGCTGTCGCGTGAAGCGTCAATAAAAAATGATCTCAAAACATCATTTTTAAATAAAACTTGAAACGCAACGTTACAAGTGTGCAATACAATATCTCCTGCAAAGTTAGTTAGTATCTAATGAGGATGAGAAACCGAGTGTGGTTTAAAACTGTGAGTGTTAGGTTAGGTTAGTCAAGTTTGTTCACAGAGGAAAAGTCAAAAAATTGAAATTTTGTAAGTTATTATTGTAAGTGAAATTAATAATAGCTGGTACAAGGTTCAGCGGGTCAACTAGTACATGTCTGCCATCAGTGGACCCGTGACCACGATCGGTGCAATTCGATCGAAAAGTCGGGTAAATAAAAGGTTCGTACCTTTAAATAATTCACGCGATTAAGTCCCGAAATATATCTAATAGTACATACCTACCAACCAAAGATAATAGATCTAACTAGATACCACATGTTCCTGTAACAGTATGAAAACAGAGCGTGCCACTTTATCCCCACCGCGCATGACGTCACGCGAGCGTTTTAGTGATGAACCTACCATAAACAGAATCGTAAGACATCATTCATCCAACAGAGTATCGATTTTAAATCGACCAATTCGATTCGATACTGTTGTTTTGAATTATTTAATTTAAACTTTTTTATTAAAAAGAAAATTATTATTTCTTTTGTTTTAAGCTATATTAAAAAAGTATCTGCTGTTTTTAATTCCAACAAGTTAGCACAAGATTATTATCTAATTAACTGGCGCCCGTGGCTCCACCGAACTTACACTCAATTTACACTTTGAATGATATCTTAGGGAACCGGGATAAAAGCAACCCATGTGTACTTTGCCGGGTTCAAGCTATCACCATAGGTATCAAATTTCTGCTAAATCGGTCCAGCCATTTGAAATAGTACTAAACATCCATTCATCCATCCATCAAGCCTCACTAACTGTGCATTTTTAAGAGTACTAGGTTTATTCTTATAAATAACAATAAAAGCACGGGTAAAATTAAACGACATAAGCATTTATTTATTTTTTATAATTTAATATATAATCAATTGTAGGGAAGATTAAGTAGGATCAATATATTTTTTACACTAAGCCAAAATTATTTGTAACGCTTTGTGATTTTTTGAATATCACAGAATCAGCTTTCTTAGAGTCAACTAATAATACATTGTGTTTAAATGCTGTAAATAGGTCTAACACATATTACAGTAAAGGATTGAACTATTTAACATTACATAGATTGCACAAGATTACCACAAATCGGGAATAATTCACAATAAATTTTCTAGAAAATAAAAACATACGAACACAGGTAGTAGTTATGTAGGTACTGAACCTTATATTGAGATCAAAGTTATCAGTATCACAGAATAAGCTTTCAATATAAAATTTACAATCTTTCTTTCTGAGTGGCCAACCTTGTGCCAGAATTATTCAGATCACCCATTATGACATGACCTAAGGACTGTTAGCGAGATGATAACAGCCTGAACTGACTTTTTACGTGCCCGCTAAAGCACGGATACGTTCAAATGTAATATCACTATGCTATACGACTTCAAAATTTAGTTACAAAAAGTGTGAAATTAAATAATCGCGCGAACAGCGTAACCCCACAAAATTGAAGGATCAAAATTAAAGAACCCCCAATACGCTCCAAACCCTTTCTGTACCATTTAATAAAATAATAAAACAAAATAAATGTTGATTTTGATTTATCTGAATTGAATACCTCTTAATTACTAAATTATTGACCTTGAAACAGAACGAGTTTATTATATATTTGTCTTTTCGTAGTTTTGGTTTTTAAATTTCTCGTTAAATAATGTAAACGTATATCAACGTAATCTATACTAATATTATTATTTGACTGCCTCTGTGGCGCGGTGGGAGTGTATCCGACTGCTACGCAAGAGGTCGTGGGTTCGATCCCCACCCAGGATAAAACTTTGTGTGATGAGCACGATGGTTTATTCTGTGTCTGGGTGTTATTTATCTATAATATGTATGTATTTAGAAATATATAAGTATGTTTATCGGTTGTCTGGTTTCCATAGTACAAGCTCTGCTTAGTTTGGGATCAGATAGCTTTGTGTGAGTTGTCCCAAGATATTAGATATTATTATTATTATTATAAAGCGGAAGAGTTTGTTTGTTTGTTTAAACGCGCTAATCTCAGGAACTACTGGTCCGATTTAAAATAATCTTTTTTGGATAGCCCATTTCTCGAGGAAGGCTATAGGCTATATAACATCACGCTACGATATATAATAGAAGCGGAGTAGCGACGAGAAATGTTGCAAAAACGGGGAAAATTTACGCATACGAAGTTGCGCGGGACAGCTAGTCAACGTATACATAAGCCTTTATTAAATTAACTAAATGGTTTTCAGTAAGTGCTTGATGAAACTGATGGATGGTTATGCAATTATAAATATTACTAATAATAAAAAAAAAGTTAAAATTTTGTGATTTATTTATTATTTCTCTTTTAACTATTTCAGCAACTTTGCATACTTGTATTCAATCCTTTGAGGAATACACTACACCACCGTTGTCAATAAACATAACTATGTAGTTATTACAAAAATGCATTGTCGTTCCTCCGGTTATCTGTTTCATATATCGAGCGTGATCAATTCGCGATTAAAGAAATCGATCTAAAGTGCTTAAACATAACATCACTACTTGTAGAAAAACGACAAAATCCCCTGTACCACGACATTTATTTGTTGTTGTTTTTGATTAATCGTTTGAATTTAATTGCGTACTTTCAACGTATGAGACGATGACATATCACCTGATGACATCAATTTAAACTGCAATGTAAAACGAATAGAGTAAAAATACGCCAATGAGAATTTATCGTTGTAGTATTACTCAAAAACGTAAATAAATCATTTTAAAATTATATTCACCTTAAGGAGCAACAAAATTACTTAGCGATGAAAGTATACATTTCCCTTGCTACGGTCTACATTCTTCGACGAGTTTTTACAACTTATAACTGCACAATTAGGCATTTCTTGTTGTAGTACACGCGACGTCATGCGGCCGCGATCGGACGTTGAATAATATCACGTGCGCTTCAACCAGCGCTGCGGCGCTGGTTGGAGACACGCTTTGACTTTGACTGACTGATTCTAGTTATATGTGTGTTCTGTGCTACCAACTGAATTTTCGATATTTCCCTTAGATTAAATAAAATGTTTTTTTTTTATATATATAGCGATTGTCTTAACTTGCACGAATTAGAGCTAGACTTAAGTAAGGCGTAAACCATGTTTAAATTTTTTATAATTAACAATTAAACAAAACATTCATAACAGCAAATTCGGATATAAAGCCAAATCCCACAATTACTGACCTCAACAAATCAAGCTGAGATAATTACCTAATCTAATTAATCTGGACTGTGCAACCGGCCTAATCAGCAACATTGCGTAGTACGCAGGTAAACCCGAGTGCACAAGTCTAGCGTACGTCAGGTATAATTACAAATTATTATAGTGCACACCGCTACGTGCCCTGTCAAAAGTGCATCCAACTGTGACGAGGACCGCTTTATACGGTACGCATGCAGTCAGGTAATAAAAGTTTCTTTCGGACCAGTAAAGAAAAACAGCAAGCAAGTACTAAAACGTATTGCAACGGCCGTGGTCACTGGTACTGTAACTACCCGTGACCGTCGTTGCAAAACGGTCGAAACCTCGAGCTATAAACAAGGTATTTTACCTTCAATTATTCACGCGATTAAGACCCATAATATATATATATATATATATATATATAGCTTTTATAGCCGGCTTTGAGCGCGGCAACCGAATCATGTAATTCCCCCACACCGCCTACCATGTAGCTCGGCCGAGCGTTTGCATAACATATATTATTATGTATATGGTACGACTGTACAAAGCTCGCACGGATCGAGACGAGATGCTCCGAAATGCATAAATAAAAAATTATAAATGCATAAGTTGATAAAAAATGCTATGCAATAGCTTTACCGCGGCAGTCCTTGAGTGCCACATATTTTTTTTTATAAAAATGATTTTGTATGGATAAAAAGCGACACCAACTCTGGGTCTAGTTTTGCCTTGACACACTTGTTTTGCTGCGATTATATATCTCTTAAACACACCTTAGCCATTGTGAACCTTTAAATCCTCTGCTGGATATAGGCCTCTCCTAATTTACGCCACTATACTGAGTCATTCGCCCTCCGCATCTAGCCACCGACCTTCTTGAGGATGTAAGTCCTTCTTCTGAGGGTCTTCCTACCTTACGTTTACCGAGTCACGGCTACCACTCTAGAACTCATTTTAAAATATGAAATAAATGGTAAATTTTGAGTACCAGTACAAAACGCGAATTAGAATTCCAAATTTCAATTAATTTGATGCATGCTTCGCTTGCAAATAACCCCGACCAAAGGTCCATACGTTGCTGTGCCGCGGCAGGCTTTTCGGTCAACCTAATTAAAATATTTCGCTTACTTCATAGAAGAAAACGCCAAAGTGGGGTTTTAATTATTACCCGAAATTTTACGTAAAATAATTATTTTTCGGTATAAATTTATTTACGAAAATTCCAACGACCAATGTCATTCAAAAACCGTTGACTGGAAGAAAATAATTAATGGATTTTATAATTGAAATAATTAAAACTCTGATCCCTGTTCAATAAATATTAAAATATTAAATTGGCCAGTTTTCGATGTCAGCGTTCTGTGAACTCTTTATTTTTGTTGTATTTTGATTCATTATTTTAAAAGCTTACTCCCAGACAAGGTGTCGCAAAGATTTTACAAACATAGATACAAATTGGAAGGACACTACTTCTCAGAATAAATGAAAGAGATATTTGTTCTTAGAAGTCATCTTTCCTTATTTTCTGAGAAGTACTTACCAGTAAGTAATCCAGACTCGGAACAACAACAAAATTTGTAAGTCACGCAAAGTGTGACCGGTTGTTTAGGCGAGCTTTGAGGGAGGCTTATGCTACATTCAACAGAGGACGGCTTCATAATCATCATAAGGGCCACCCTTACTATGGTGAGTGTGCTTTCCGATCTTAGTCTAAGATGTGGATCATTGTGCGTGAGCCGTGGTGGCTGTTACTTTCAGCTGAAATTAAGGACCGACGACGGTTGGGCTGATTTAGATCATGTTTATTAGAGAAGTAGCTAGAAATAGATTATAGACTTCTTTTCATCTACGAGAGCGAGACCCAAAAGCTAGATTTTTTCTATTTGTAATCATGCATCGCGAAAGACTTACGCCTTTATCCATACTACTATCATAAATATGAAAGTAGCTCTGTGTATCTGTCTGTTACCTTTTTACGCTTAATCTGCTGAACTGAGTTAGATGAAATTTGATATGGAGGTAGGCCCGGGGAAGGACATAGGGGCACGGGCAAAAACTGTTAAAAAAAAGTTCCATTTGTATGGCACCAATAATATACATTAAAATATCCAACAATCTGAAGCAACAGCCATTAAAATATTTAAAAAAACAGGTAACCGATTTATTGTTAAAAAAATGTTACTACTCTTTAGCCGAATTTTTAAATGATGTACTATGATGCTTATATTACATATAGAAATTTATTTAAGACTTTACATGTAAATGTTTGTATGCCAAAAGGTAGAATGTACAAGGATTCATGAACTGTTGTTACATCTTGTTGTTACCTACATTCTGTACAAATAAAATATTCTTATTCTTATATTCTAATAAATAAGTAGAGGTTTTAAACACATTTTAACAAGCAAATATTTTGTCATTGCTTTTAATTCCATTTTCAATATAGATAGATAAATAAAATTCTTTTGAAACGTCTGTTTATATATCTTACTTGTATAAAGAGGAATATTATAAAGAGGATAGATTTGATTGTTTGTATGTATTGAATAGGCTTCGAAACTACTGGACGGATTTGAAAAATTCTTTCATCGTTGTGAAACTACACTAACCCCGGGTGACATAGGCTATTTTTATCCCTGTATTCCCACGGGAACGAGAACTATGCGGGTGAAATCGCGAGGAGTCTGCTAGTTATGAATAAGGCTGTAAGATTGTATTTCTGCTGATTCCTATTCATTACCTTTAATTAAAATCCCCATCCGTATCTCTGTCCAAACAACATCATATATTAAACGTCGTACATTACACTTAGGTATCAATTAAGCCTACACGAACGTTATCCTATTATACGTACGTAATTTTAGTCTTAATTATACATCTATGAATATTAATTGACGTTATAATTAAGATTGGGTTCGGGGTGACGACGCGAGATGATACTGTTGACGGAGCTAGCTTGGTTTCATAGTATATAAGTAGGTAAGTATGTTCGCAAAACACCGAGAGTATGGGATATCGTTGGGTAAGTCTTTTTTTAATATTTGAGAAAATAGGCGAAATTACTTATGTCTTGCGTTACATTATTGCAAGTTTTGTAGGGATCTCTATTTTTTATATAATAAAAGAAAAGTTATATTGTTCCAATTATCTAAATGAATTAATTATACAAAAGTGTTCATAAGCAAGTTCTATTGATAGGTGCAGATTTAGATTTTTGCTTTGTTTTGTCTCGTTTGCTTAGAGGGCACTTGAATGTTGAAGTGCCCTGCTAAGCAAAAGAGCAATATCTCAATTGGAGAAATTTCGAAAAAGTTGACCTTTATAATTTACAAAAAGGTTGATTTTCTCAAAATTTCTTCAATTTAGATATTGCTCTTTTGCTATGAACTATATGCTTTTGATTATGAACGACCTGGAAGTTTTTTGCGCCTTCTGTAAAGTTACATTTTAGGAGTTATACAGGGGAAAGGGGTAAAAGAATTACACGAGAAGCATATCATAATCAACTTAAAAGGAAAAATATTGTTTTTTTTTTAAAGATAATTAGTAATGTGGGATTTTGGTCCCACATTACTAGCTAGTTAACCACTTCAGCTAAGCTCAATGGCTTGTGTTTGGAGTGGGTTTACGTCGGTAGTATAATGAATAGGATTCGAACCCGCGGCCCGATTGCGAGACCGATGCCTTAGCCATTAGGCTACCGCCGCTTCTGTAATAATATCTTGCGAAAACCCCATCTGATCCCAAACTAGGCAGATTCTACTATATGCAACCAGAAAACTGATAAACCTACATATATTATAAAATTATATATACTACCTTTAATTTCCCGATGTTTCGACCGTATTCTCTTATACGTACGAAACATAGTTGCACATGTACGTAACCCTCGATGCACTTGACCGATTTTTGTTATTATCAGTGTTTTTTTTGTCCGGGCCTACCCGCCAGTTCGGCATTGTTTGTCACTATTATGTATAATTCACGGTGGAGTTTCTCTGCGAGATTTCCAGTGGTAAATCTAAACCATGGGCCGTCTTGGTCGATACCACAGAGGTGTCGTTATTCATCCGTGAAATAGTAATGTTAACGCATGACACGTGTTGAAGGGCACCGTAGCAAGTATAATTACTGGGCAAATGGGATTAACGCACTAATATCTCTAATGAGGAGCGCGCGGTGCGATAACATTCAGATCTTTGCCAAATAAATTGTGGCACTGATACTCTTATGGGCTAGCGTGACGCTTACCATCAGGAACACGACCTTCGCTGCTCGTCTCTTCATTTAGTTGTATTAAAAAACGCTATTTTCATAAATTCATTTTAAAGTTTAAAATTTTAATTCTGTGCTCCACGAGACGAAATCATTAAAATATTTACTTTGTCTTTCATCCAGACGACAAATAAGTACTTTTATGACACTCTCCAATGCTCAATAATCAAATGAATTCGTCTGAAAAAACACTTAAATTCTTCTATACAGTAAATTACAACAAACTGTAAAATCTTTTTCAACTTTTATGCCTTAATTTTTATTAAAGCAACATTTTTACGATTGCAACACAATTGAAATTGAAATACAAACGTTAAAATGCAGATGTGCAATCAACAAAGCAGGCAAAAAATAACTTTATTGTAACAGAATACAGTTCTATATTGGATTTAAATGGAACTTGAACAGCAAGTATAAATTGGTTTTAAAATAGATTTTATCAAAGCAACACTGTTTGGAGAACTAACGGTGTATAGTTGGGCAATTAATTAGAGCCGATTTGATTGCGAAGTAGTTTACAAGTGCCTTGTAAATTCAATTATGAAGGACTAATAGAAAGTGTGAACTTGGACGTACACTTTGTAATTGCTTGCGTAATTTGTAACGTTGCCAAACATGACAACATTTCATTTTTATTCAAACTTAAGTTTTTTTTGGTAAGTAAAGGTTTTTTTAATCAACATTTGAATTAGTTTAATAGTATGTCTTTTGTACCACTATACTGCAATCGTATATGACTGTATGAAATCTAAACAAAAAGTAAGTGCACCCATTTACATCATAATAATATACATTTTATATAATAATATCCAATATTATACCTTTAAACGAGCCATTCTTGTATATTTATTCTATCTTTCTTCTATATAAGTAATCTAATCTAATCTGAATCTCGGAAACGGCCCCAACAATTTAGTATGCAGGTGTTTTCGGGGGCGATAAATCGATCTAGCTAGGTTTCACTTTTGAAAACGTTCAATTTTTATATTTACAATACAATACATATCCTAAATGACTGACTGATTCATCAAAGCAGAACCTAAACCGCTGGGGCTACAAACCTGAAACTTTGGTATTTGACACTTTTATGCTGTAGACTTTTACCAAAAAAATATATATTTATAAAATAGTATTCTAAGGGGGTAAAATAGAAGTTACAAGTTTATAAGAAACTCCATCAGTTTAGAAGTCAGATCCGTGAATGTTGAATTTGGAATGAATAACAATAGTGTCTCAGCGTTTTTAGAGAATCAACCCAGCAAGCAACAGGAGGCCTACTCTAAGCCAATGGTAACGAAGTTTCTACCAAAAATTTGATGGTAATATACAGAACCAGGAACACCTGTTTAATCCACTCATTCCAGGAAATTGTTCTTGAGTTCGAACTTGTTGTACATTTCCAAAAATTAACTAGAATAGTCCGCGTAAACTTGAGAAATTTAAGGAAACGAAAATTCTTGAATTTCGTTTTAAAGAAACAGAGTAGGCCTGCAGCTTGTTAAACATATGAATGTAAATTCAGTCCAAAATAAATGTTCAGTACTTACTTACGTGATACCTATATAGAAATATAAATATAGTCGACTTAGCTAAATGAACCAATGCACTAGGATTAGGTTTACCGCGAACTGAGGCTACCGGTGTCCTAACCACATGGCCACTGCAAACCTTACCTCTGAATTGTTTTAAGTATTTTATTTAAATCTAAGCACAAGTATAATGCGGTTTTCTAATTAAGCAATGTAGTTTTGGTTTTGGAGAAATGCAACAACTAACGATGTTAGTATAATGCTGAGATAGCATTACACTTACGGCATTAGTATTTAGTATTTAAGCGACGTGAATACTTTGGAACGGCTTAAAATTAAATACTAGGTTCGAGATACAGTCTTTTTGCTGGTGTACCAAATAGTATCTAAATCCTTTAGTGCTAACCTTCTATTTTTTATGCTATAATAAGTTTGTACTGAAAATATTGTTTCAGGCGGGGCTTGAACCCGCGACCTAAGGGGTACCGGCCGTAAGCCGTTACCAACTCCGGCACTGAGACATGCCCTCCAAAGTCGAATACGTATGATACGATTTTACGGCAATCGTCACGACATGTCTTGGCGCCGGAGTTGGTAACGGCTTAGGACTGGTACCCGCTGGTCGCATGTTCAATTCTTGCCTTGCTTTCTTCCATATATTTCATATGTATATAATATCCATGTACACCTATTTAAACTTTTACATTAGGTCTAACAACTTTGTCAATTGTTTCTATTTAAAAAAAAAACCGAATGTAAGTAATAAAAAAATAAATAAAAAGTGCAGTGAGAACCATAAAACGTTTAGGCACCAAATAACAAAGAAGCTGTGAAAAAAATTTGAACGTTAATTAATGCTAAACAGAGTTAAATTCTCTTAGATCTAGTCGTTCAAGAATCTGATGTCTGAGTGTGTTGTGAACCTATGTGGCACTAAAACTCATAATGTTATCATTATCACCGACCTCTATACAGTACCTACATACTAGTACTATAGAGGTAATCGATTTCAAAAAGTTTTAAAATAAATTAAAAACTATACAAGACCAATGTCAAATTGAATCGTCAATCACTCCATCATTCATACAAGGTTTATTTTAGCTATATTTTGTTTCAAATATTACAAATGATAGGCAAGTATTAATGGAAGACAAGGAAAAAAACAGCAGCACAGAAGATGGACCTAAGTCCGAAGAAACTACAGGAGAAAGTGATAATAAGGTGGACACAAATGATGATGCAGGACCATCAGGCGCATTGGCTTTACCAGGAGCTGTACAAAACCCAAAAACTTCATACACAACAAAACCTGGTATATCCAAATCTGAACATAGCATAAGACACATAATCACAAGCAAAGATGTAACAAACGCTTTGAAATCTCTAAATTTCGGCGCACCTACACAAGCAATAAAGAATCTAAATCTTAAGGAACTTAAAGTCCCAATTTTAAGTGATGAAGCAGTTGGTAGAGACGATTCCACAACACTGATTGATTTGAAAAACTTTATGGCTTCCTGTTTTAAACTTAATAAGGAGCCGGGGAGTACGATAGCTTTAAATGAGCTACCAAGGGCGAATATGCAAACAGTTGTGAGTTCAGTTGCTATTGAAATCCCGAATCCTCCTTCCATTAGTTGCGTCACTAATAACATTCAAACAGAGTTTATTCCATTAAAAGCGAATGAAGTGATAGTAACAAAAGTCGTTGAGCCTAAAATGTCAAAAACTGATAAAAAGAAGACTTCAGGCAGCGTGTCCGAGAGATCAGATTTAGGAATAGCACAAAGAGATTCACTTTCAAGTATCGGGTCAAATGTTTGCAGAATATGTATGACGCGTGGAAGGGAAAGGTTGGTTGAAGTTTTGAATAGATGTTTAGATATAGCAGACCAAATATTTATTTACTGAAATGTATGTAGTGTCACATATGATGTGTATCTTTCCCAAACGTGTTGGAGAATTGAGTAGAGTATTATCGAACTTTTTCAAATTGGGTGTTGAATATTTGCCTCGTATTTGAATATTACGAGCATTTCAATGCTACAACAGCTTAAGACAAAAACGTAAAAAGTGTAACCCCTCCCCCTTCCCTCTACCCCTCAGGCAAGTGGCATAAACTCTAATCGAATAAAATGACGTAATTACGAGTGCAAAACTGCGAATATCTACTATACTTTAGTACTTCTATACTTTATTTACTTTAATATTATAAACGTGAGTTTGTGAGGTTCTAAGGTTGTAGGGGGTAATCTCTGGATCTACTTAACCGATTTTGTTTTTTTTTTTTTTACCAATAAAAAACCACGTTATTTGTGCGTGGCATAGGTTATATCTTATTGGCCGTGCAAAGTCGAGGCAGGCAGCTAGTTTTACTTTACCTGGAGCTAGGTTTTGCACGTGCAAGGACGACAATCGTTTTGTTCTATATTATCGTTTATACCACTTGTCTAGGAGCTCTGGCTAGTAAACGGTCCCTCTGGGCCTTCATTGTGCAATGTTTTAAACGTTTGTAAAACACTTCATATTTTTGTATTATAGTTCCCTGGTCTCTTAACTTCTTCTCTTACTTGGTTATAGCGACTATCCAACTGCTCAAGAGGTTATAGTGTAAAGTGTATGTGCAGATAAAAGTACACTCTCCATTTCTTTCCTCTCGTAGTCCAATTGGATGAAAATCCGACAAGACCGGAGAGAGATTTGGCATTGAACCGACGCACGGCTTAACGGTGCTTTCCGTGACATGGAGTGGTATCAAATTTTTGGAAAACATTTCCGACTTAACGTTGTCGTAATCGTCGTCGTTTTGCTCGGTTGCCACTGAGTCACGAATCCCTGTGATGTATGTAGCTCTACATATTAATAGACTTATATTATATGTATATATTTCAGACTGATATCTCCTTGCAACTGCAAAGGATCATTAGCGAATGTGCATCTTAGCTGCTTAGAAAGATGGCTGAACCAAGTTGGAAGGAATCATTGCGAGCTGTGTGGTTTCAGGTACATCATTTATTACATTAAATAAAGTAACAGCCACTAAGGCTGTTACTTTATTTTGAAAAATAAATCTTGCAAGTCGTGAATAGCACATTTTTTCGAAATAAACCTACTAGCTGTCCCGCGCAACTTCGTCTGCGTAATTTTTTCCCGTTTTTATCACATTTCTCATTGCTGCTCCGCTCCTATTGGTTGTAGCGTGATGTTATATAGCCTATAGCCTTCCTCGATAAATGGGCTATACAACAATAAAACATTTTTTCGTATTAGTAGTTCCTGAGATTACCGCGTTCAAACAAACAAACGAACTTCAGCTTTATAATATTAGTATGGATAAATTCAAATTTCATTCAGATCTGTAAGTCTGTATTAATAGCACATAGGTTTCTTTTTATTCCCGAAAAGTAAACGTAGGACAGATTTGTATGTCTAAATTTACACGCAAACGAAGTCGTGAACAATAGCTAGTTTCTTACATTATTACAAAAGCCTGTATTCCACGTAAGAAATTGTGATGTTTTTTTTTTAATTTTAATCGATTAGCTTGTATCGGTCCACTCCTGGACATAGGCTTCTCCATATTTACGCCACAACACCTGGTCTTACGCCTTAAGGCTTTTTTTTACCTTTTACTTATATTATAAATGCAAAAGTGACTCTATTTGCCTGTTACGTATTTGCGGCTAAACCACTAGGCCTATTTTGATGAAATTTTAAATAGAAATATTGTGAAAGCTGGAAAGACTTAAGAACTTAGTATACTTTTATTGGGAAAAAAATATTCAGATATTAATATTAAATATAATATCACAAGACAGAAATATCTCTATAAACCGCATAATGCAAAAACGCTGGAGGCGAAGTTGTCGATATTCGATTGTTAAAACTTTATTAACGGTTTCAAATCGAGTGGAACAGTTGCCCAACTTGCCTCCGGCTCATTGCCTGGATTCAGGTAGGGTTGTTTGTTACGTCTTATCTGTACACTAGAGTTTGCCCGCGGCACTGTTTATTGCTAGCCTTCGGAAAAGAGTAGGAATTGGACAGCCTTTTGAAAAAAGTGAGTATGTCGGAATTGTACTTGAATATGTATCAGAGGTGAATAGTTGGAAAAAATGTTCCTGGGGTAAATCAATACACAGATATGTCTTAAAGTACACTGTTTTTTGTACCTTTTTTTATTAGGTAACTAGTGTTCATAGGGAAGCCAAAAATAATGGTAGCCTTACCCGTACCCCTAACACGTAAGTTTTTAGGGTCCGTAGCCAAAATGGCAAAAAACTGAACCCTTATAGTTTCGTCATGTCCGTCTGTCTATCTATCTGTCTGTCTGTCTGTCCGTCTGTATGTCACAGGCAATTTACTCAGAGACTTATCAATGAATATCGATGAAATATGGTGAATAGGCATCTTATAGTAGCCGCTACTTAGTTCGATAGCTAAATAATAAAAATAAATATTTTTAGGGGGGCACTCCATACATGCAACTGAAAGAAGAAGCTTATACTAAAATTATTTTGGAATAATCGGATATACCGTCATTGAGTTATTGCCAAAAAACTGCGTTTCTCCACAAAAGGGCGTGACTGCCATGAACATACGCTATTCTGCTGATGCAATTATTTAAGGCTGCGGAACCCTACACTGAGCATGGTCCGACATGCTCTTGCTGTGGTTTTTTTAAGTTACCGGTTCCATACACTGAAATGATATTAGTCCGTTTTGATTTGAAGGTATTATTGATATTGTGTTTTGTGATTTTGTCTTCCTCCCCCTTTCATTTTACGTTGGCATATTTGTAAATCTTAATCAGCGAAAAAGGTTTATGCTTTCCGTGTCTGCAACATCAATTGGCAACTGTAGCTGCTTATGGTGGCAGAAGAGTAGAATATTGATCCGTAAAGTCAATTTCTACTAATTATGAAAATACGCGATTAAGACCCGTAATATATATAATATTACAGGTCTTAATCGCGTGAATAATTTAAGGTAAAATACCTTGTTTATTGCCCGACGTTTCGACCGTATTGCAACGGCCGTGGTCACGGGTAGACTAGTTCAGCTCACCGTCGCCTCCGTGAAGCGCGGGTTTCGGTAACTACCCTCGCTTGATATTTATTACTCACTATTACGGAACCGTCGGTACTTCGACACACAACACTAAAGACATCTGCACACTGCCGTGTAATGTTTGTTCGGCGGTGAATACACTTGCTACTACTACTAAACCATTCAGAACCCCGATAATTAAAAAAAAACGTATCTAAAGTTCTTAATTTTGTTTTATGACAGCCCTGTCCAGGTAGAATTTAGTTAGTTGCAATTTAATTCTATCAATTGCAATATTGCGGAGTAAATTACGGATTCGGTTTCAGTCATTGGAACTCAACTACTTTTGATAATATTTTGTGGAAATACAGTTAACTAGCTTATATATATTTGTAGCTTTGTCTTTGATTATATAATGTCTAGATTTCTAATCCGTCATCTAAAATTGAAGCAAAGAACTGTCAAAAAGTACGGCAAGTGGACGTACTTGTTGAGAGGTAAGAAGACTCCTATCAGACGTTCTAGCCATAGTTATTGTAGCCCGCCATTTTCAACGTCAAACGTCAAAAATAGTAGCTTCATTTTTTTTATAGTCTTACTGAGGGAGTGCTCTATGTAGACATTTTTTGGATTCTTGAAGCGTACCCAAACCCAAAACAACTTAACTTTTTTTATGTATGTAAATGATAATAAACTCATTTTCACATTTAGAGTATTATTCGAAGTTATTTATTTTGGTTATGGGCGTAGAGACGATACCCATGGTCGCGGGTTCGAATCCCATCCGAGACATTTTTTCCTTTATACATTTAATCGGTAGAGTTTCAGTAGAGCCTTCTCAGATGTGTTGTTCAATCTGTAGAAACGAACCGTAGTACTTAATGTGCCACTAAATCGATAAATAGAAGGCTTGTTTTCTTCTTATTTATTCCCAATTGCGTTTTTTTTTTCAGAATCTTCACATTCTCTAAATCCATCACGGCGTTCTCGGTCAGAAAAATCCATTCTTATAAAATTCCATCGTTCCTTTTTCACCAATAAAGGATAATTTCAATAATGACTGAGATTATGTCTATCCAAGATAAAAAATTCCATTCGCCGTTCCGCTTTGGATCCGACGAATTTGTCAAAGAATTTAATACCGTGCCGGATTTCATTTGAATCTTCTAATTAAATGCAGCTGAGGTTCTGGGTTAGACTTTATTTGTTATTCACTTTAGGAAATTCAGTTTATTGTGTTATATCTGGTTTTGGGATTTGTTACCTATAGATACTTACTTGCAAGAGTATTAACTGCTGTTAATTTATATTCTTTACATTGTCCCCTTTTACGGCAAAAGCAGTCATATTCTAATTCAATTTTTGACTTTTCTATCTGTTACCACACAAGGTAAATTTTTGAACTCCATAGCTATGGAGATACCATTATGTAATTATATAGATATATTATAATACTTATATAAAAAATATTACTAAATACTTAATACAAGCAAGAACGGTATAAATTTGGCAAAAAAAAACCTTTTGTTTCATTATATTGTTTAGTCATTTTTCACAAATAAATAATCTGGCATAACCATTAAGTATTTAGCAAAATAATAAATATGAAATACGTCAATCCAGACATTTTTTTACGCTTCACAGTCCATCCCAATTTTTTTCACATTCGATTCATTCGACGTCACAATCAAAACCAAGGATAACCCGCCATTCACTGGACAACGTATCCGATTCATTGGACCTGTCACAGCCAGTCCATTCGATTGCATCTCAATACTAAAAAATATAGTGCCTACAGAAGGCCGGCTGCCTACACCGCGCGGAAACAACCCCACAGACACATACAGATCCATATACACAAATCTCGGTTGAACTTTGTTGAATATCAACTGACACTACGCACATTAAGTTCTGGGTACGTGCGCTCTATGTGTACGTGGATTTGTTGTTGACTATTGAGCCGGCCAGTACCTATGTATTTTGTGTGAACACTGTCCAGTAAAAAGTTTTTTTTTATTTCAGTTATCCGGCCATCCGAACACCCCGTTACACGGTGCTACAGGCGCTCAGGCTTTGGTTCGGGAACCCGCGGAATAGGAGCCATTTGCAGGTGAATCTCGGGCTTTATATTCTATACTATCGAATTCGAATAGTTGCGTGTTTTTTTTTGGGAAAAGTTTGTCAGTTGTGCGTAATAGTCCAAGAGCCCGTGAGTGCCAGACCTTCGGAAGTTAATAAAAGCTGAAAGTTTTTCTATGTGTGACCCTAGTACAGGTAAGAATGATCCCCACCCATGAAGATGGGACAGCGGTGGCTTTGGCAGGTAACAGGTAACAAAGGTGTATAAAATTCCATCTCAAATTTATCATAAAATAAAACTGTTTTTTTTTATATTTGATGCATAATAATATCAAAACTCGCGTTGCTCATTGCCAGACAGTTAGTATGGTTGCAACCCTCTGCCGGACACCCTTAAACTATTATAATTTATAATTGTACTTACGTTATATTATAAAACCTAAATTTTATGTATTATTTTTTGGGGGCCTGTTAACCTATGTTTACATAATAGCCGGACAGTTTCAACGGTTCTATCATCTTGCCAGACGCATTCAAAGTGAGCAGTAGTTTGGAGAGCAAGGAGCGTATACAGTAACTAGTGCGAGTGAGACAGAGCGCTTGGTCTATTGCGGCTTCGCTGCGCATCAGCTGTTGTCACTATCTGGTGAACGGTTATGCTCATAATAAATGTATTATTTTTCTGTGCAGTTTATAAAATAAATGTGATCAGTTGTAATAAAGTGCTATCATGAGTTACGAAAAAATAGTTTGCTTTGTTTGTAAGAAAAGTGATGAACATATTATAATAATATTTTCTGAGGAAACTTTAAAAAAATGCCAGACTATTCTTAAATTACGAAAAATACATAACCTAAAATACAGACAGACATTATTTTACCCAGTGAATACACCGAGAGTGGTTATCACAGAGTATGTGACAAGGTATTTACAGGTCTTATGAAAAAATATTTCACCTCTCAACCATTAAGTGCTGGAAAACAAAAAGGAAAAAAACAAGGGAGTTGTGTAATTACAAGCAACTCATCTTCAACCTTGTCGTCGATACGAGATTTGAGTTCCGAACTACCTGATCCACAGCCTCCGTCAACAGAATCTTCATCTCAACTAATTTTACTATCCCAGTCCACAGAAACACAACCTTCAACATCTGAAAATGAATCTCATTTACAGTCTGTACCTACAGAATCTCCCACGACATCTCAGCCAGCTCCAATTTGTGAATCAAAGGTCTATAATCTGCAACTCTTCAAGATATTTCTGACGTTTTTGAACCAGAAGTTAGTGACAATAATTGTAACTCAAGATGTTAATATTTCAACTGATTTTGCTGGTAAAAATGGTAACGAAGTTGTTTGTATATTTTGTATAGCTTGACCACAACCGCTGTGCCGCTCCTTAGGTATGCGAGCGGCGTATAAATAATAAGTATGTACCTATACAGAGCCAAAAATATTGTACTTCGGTATCTTCAGATCTATCCGACACGACGACAGACTCTTGTGTGTCCGTGATCTTTCCTGCCCGCACCCCGCCTCCCCGCGCATACCTAAGGAGCGGCACAGCGGTTGTGGTCAAGCTATAATAAAAAGAAGAAAAAAGTGCGATCGAGAATGCTTCCGCTCCATGCAGCTGATGTTCAGCAATTTAAAGATAGTGTCAAACCTAATAACAATGGAAAGTCATAAAGACTTTGCAGATTTTTCTAATAAATTGGATAATTTTTATAATAGTGACGAGGAATATGGATGTATTGACGACGACGATGAAAATGATGAAAACGTTTTAAGATTTAATTAAAATAAATGTATTTATCTGTTACTTTTTTATTTAAAAAAAATTGCCCTTTGATATAATAAACAATAAAATTTGATTTACTTTAATTCATTGGGTTTAAAAATTTGGTAGAATTGAAAATAATAAAAATGAAAAATAATATAAATAAAATTATTAGAGTTTCGATAGGATTTAAATTGTATCAGATCAATTTTACTGAGTTTTGTTTTACATATTTGTAATTCAAACTGTAAAAATTTATTTAATGAAATTTCTTAATGAAGAAAAAACTAAACTGCCCAATTTGAACTTAATAACAGTGGATGCGCAGTGAAGGGCCGCAATAGACCAAGCGCTCTGTTTCACTCGCACTAGTTACTGTATACGCTCCTTGCTCTCCGAACTACTACTCACTTTGAATGCGTCTGGCAAGATGATAGAACCGTCGAAACTGTCCGGCTATTATGTAAACATAGATTAATAGGCCCCCAAAAAATTATATATAAAATTTAGGTTTTATAATATAACGTAAGTATAATTATAAATTATAATAGTTTAAGGGTGTCAGGCAGAGGGTTGCAACCATACTAACTGTCTGGCAATGAGCAACGCGAGTTTTGATATTATTATGCATCAAATATTAAAAAAAACAGTTTTATTTTATGATAAATTTGAGATGGAATTTTATACACTTTTGTTACCTGTTACCTGCCAAAGCCACCGCTGCCTTAGCTTCATGGGTGGGGATCATTCTTACCTGTACTAGGACCCACATAGAAAAACTTTCAGCTTTTATTAACTTCCGAAGGTCTAGCCCTCACGGGCTCTTGCTCTATAAAGGCGATTCCTTGCGCGTGATACATAATTTTCATGTGTAAGTTCAATTTTTCAATTCATTTATTCAATAAACAAATAAACAATTGTGTCTGAATGTAAAAATAATAATAACAATTACGCTAAGTATATGCTAACTGGCATGCTTGTATACGATCACGTACAAAGAGCTGTTATGTAAGTATACCAGCTACAAGCATGGGTATTTTCGCCCTAATATCCGCTCCTAAACCGAGTGCATCGTATTGAAGGTAAAGTTTTTCCAAAAAGGTACGAAACTTTTATTTACCCGTCATTACGATCGAACGTTTGTACCTTTCTCGATATACATTACCTTCAATATAATGAACTCGATTTAAATATTTCACGCGATGAAATCCCAATACTTAATATTATATTATGGACTAGCTGTCCCGTGCAACTTCGTATGCGTAAATTTTCCCCGTTTTTGCAACATTTTTCATTGTTGCTCCGCTCCTATTGGTCGCAGCGTGATGTTGTATAGCCTAAAGACTTCCTCTATAGATGAATATCCAACAAAAAAGATTTTTTCAAATCGGAACAGTAGTTCCTGAGATTAGCGCGTTTAAACAAACAAACAAACAAACAAACTCTTCCGCTTTATAATATTAGTATAGATAAAACTTGCGAATGTTTAAGAACATTTACAGCCTAACTATGTGAGGTTGTTTACTACGGACAGGTATGAATATGCTACGTTACTATCCAACTCTATAAATGCTTCATAGCGAGTGCCTGGACACTTCAAAACCGTACATATATTCGGCTTTCATCGACCGAAGCATTCGATATTAAGACACTGTCCCAGATTCTGTCTGGATTATAGAAACTACACGGCTTATCGGATTTAGAACGACAGGTACCTGAACGCTAGGCTTTCATGTGCGATGGTTCAAATGGATAAGTAAAAATAATACATGTATAGGCGTAATACTATTTCAAAATGTCACCTATCGGCTTCGAGTCAAAGGCCTTGAGGGGTCTCTGACTCAAAGGCGATCGAGCAGACCGAGATATTTGCGAAGTTAAGTAACGTTACCACTTTCGGGGTATGGGTTAACGTATTAAAAAAAACACACCTCTGAGAGCACGTTAAGCCGTCGGTTCTTCGGCAAATCCCTTTTCGGTCGTATCCATCCCATCGGACTATATATTAAGGAAATATTAAAGCGTATAGATATAGATATAGGCAGAGAGATACTCTACGTAGTTAGCCAGACCATTATGAGATTGGCCACCGTAACCGAATTCAGTTAAGAGGCCATTAGATACGTAGCACCATTGCCGAAGGTATCTATAGCTTAGGCACTCGCGTATGTGGTGGGTTTTTGCTTTTGTTGGTTAGATCCATGTCCCCATGTAGGCCTCCTAAATTACTGGCAATTCATCTTACGCCGCATGCGCGGGTCCAGGATCACGTCCGGGCGACTCCGGCAATAGACAGGCCCTGTGTCGCGGGGACTTTACAAACATACAATTCACGGATACTAAGTACACCCAGACACGGAACAACAATTTGTGAATCATACAAAGTGGTGTCCCGTGTGGGAATTGAACTCATGAGCTCTTGCGTAGCAGTCGGATACACTTCTACCGCGCCACAGAGGCAGTCAAATGATGAAGCTCAAAGACGCAAATTGTCCATGAGAGTGGACCAAATGTACGACAAAGACTTGAAAATTAATGAGTCTGGACAATTGCTTCCGTTGTCCCCCCCCCCCCCCCTCCTTTGTATTCGCGCCTGTTTCGATGATCGAAATTCTGTATCCGTAAATGATTTCTACTCTTTGCTCTCTCGAAGTATGTATGATGATTACCTTCTATACTTATTCTAGGTATTTTGTGTGACAAGCTAGTGATCATAGAATTTTTTGAATTTTATAAGCTACGGGTCTTAATCAGTCTACCCGTGACCACGGCCGTTGCAATACGGTCGAAACGTCGGGCAATAAACAAAGGTATTTAGCCTTAAAATAAAATATTTACGCGATTAAGACCCGTAGCTTATAAAATTCTATAATGTGTACAAATCGCGAAAGCTTACGAACATATATTGCAAGCTAGTGATCGATGCGATGCAACCGGAAATTCTAAAAGTTAATATTCCTAACATAACTCTCTTTGTCCGAGGTTAAAAATAGTAGTTGACCGAGCTTCGGGTTAAAAGTAAAACAAGTACAAATGTTTTTTTTTTTTTTTTTGTTTTTAAACTTTCGCGATTTTTATACATATTAGTTATATTTCGGGACTTAATCGCGTGAATTATTTAAAGGTACGTACCGATCGTGGTCACGGGTCGACCCGTGACCAAGATCGGTGCAATTCGATCGAAACGTCGGGTAAATAAAAGGTTCGTACCTTTAAATAATTCACGCGATTAAGTCCCGAAACATAGCTAAAAAGTACAAATGATTGAATGAGTGTAAATGTGAATGTATAAGATCGTTTTTTTTTTATACTAGTAGACGCCTCGCGGTTTCACTCGCGTAGTTTCCGTTCCCGTGGGAATACAGGGATAAAAAATAGCCTGTCACCCGGGGTTAGTGTAGCTTCACAACGATGAAAGAATTTTTCAAATCCGTCCAGTAGTTTCGGAGCCTATTCAATACAAACAAACAAACAAACAAACAATCAAATCTTTCCTCTTTACAATAATATTAGTATAGATTTGAGATTTTTTATATTTTATTTATAGATTTTAGGTTTGAAGAAAATAGTTAGCCTTGCTCGCTTAGACAATTTTTCGTTAAAATATATTAAATTTCCATTTCGTCTTTGCGTGTACTAACACTATAAAAACTAAATGTTTGCTTTTTGTACAAGTCAAATACGAGTTTATATTTTTTACAACGCTATCTATCCCTAAATAAAAGATCTACGATGTCTAGTCATGCAAACTAAGTTTTAGTTTCTTTATTGTATTTGTTTAAGGTATTCGAAGAAGTTTGCTTTTTAATGTTTTTTTTTTTTAAATAAAACGTTATTTAAGTCTACACTGAAATAGTCAATAGACAATCCTTTGACTTTTTTAACTTTTCGAGCAGTGAGTAACAATCCATGAACGCCGTGGTGACCGAGCAAGTTGATTAGCGAGGTTAAGCGACGTTACCATTGTCGGTCCATTTATGGGTGACCCTTTTAAAAAACATATCCCCCGTACCTCGGAGAGTACGTTTCGTTGTCCGTCCTGCGTCTAACCTCTCTTTGGTCATGTATCCTACTCAAAACTTATTTAAAACATTTTAGTAACAGCATTTTACCTACCAATTCTTTGTCTTCTTCTATTGTGTGTTATACAAATATTACATCTTACATCTTCTATCATCATCTTACATATTAAAATCTTTGATCTTCTTCTATTGTATCCATACTATAATTATAAATGTGATAGTAACTCTGTCTGTGCATTACCTTGTCACGCTTAAACCGCTCAACTGATTTAGTTGAAATTTGGTATTGACATAGTTAGAGTTCTAGGGAAGGGCATACGATTGCAATATTCGACATCCACGCAGGCAGAGGCGCATTCAGATTATTATGAAATTGAATATACAGTGGGTTTCGGTTTATAGACGATAAATCGGTCTAGCTAGGTTTAATTTTTAGAAAAACGTCGTTATAGCCGGACAAGAGCATGTCGGACTATGCTCAATGTAGGGTTCTACAGCCTTGAATAATTGCATCAGCAGAAGATCGTATGTTCATGGCACTTACGCTCTTTCGTTGAGAAACGCAGTTTTTCGACAATAACTCAATGACGGTATATCTGATCATGTTCGAAATAATTTAAGTTTACAGTATTTATTAAGCGCTACCTTTCTGATTTTTTACATTTTTTTTTTTTTGGTCACACAGGTAAAAGTTAAGAGAGGGGCACAATTTATGCAACTTTCGGAGCGATTTCCAAAAATAAAGTTTATTAAAAACCTTATAATGTTTTAAAATGCTGTCGAATGATGTCCCACACGTTGATGTTAGCTGAAAAAAAAATGCTTTTGTTACATGTATGGAGTGCCCCCCTAAAATTAAAAATATCGAGCGAAGCTCGGTCTCTAGGTACCGTTATTAACTCATTTAATAAGACTATTTTGACTTTAACACTACAATCAGAGAGTACATTCGCACAATACCTACCCACAAACACAAAATTTACACGAACAACACAAATTAGCGTTAGTGCCGGACCAGATGTTTTACCCACTTTTATGTAAGCCTGAAATATACTACATAATGTGTAGTTTGCTTTGAAAAACGACCGGCTCTAGCTCTGGTTACTTTTGTAAAGGCCTTTTTGTTTGTATTATTTTTGGTTGTATAGATGTAGTCGGTCTGCGACCGTTTTCTTGTGTATTGTACAATATTTAGGTGGGTATTTGATTACTATCAAAATATGTTAATCTATAATTTAACGTATTTAATCATTTTTAATCATGAAATGAAATATTAAAAGTAAATGATTTGGCCATAAAAAACGTGACGTCACATATACAAATAATTAATAATGATTGTAAGAAACGGGTCGTTTTTGACGTTTGATAAAATAATATCTTGGGACAACTCACACAACGCTATCTGATCCCAAACTAAGCAGATCTTGTACTATGGAAACCTGACAACTGATAAAAATACCTATATATTTCTAAATACACACATCAAAAGTGTCTAGGGATCAACATATATTTTTGCAATAACTTTTCTCCTGATTGATTTTTTTTTTTTATTTCTTTAAGGATTCATCAAATAAAGTGACCTTTGTTTCACCAAGTCACCTTTGCATTAATAAAGAAATTTGCCATTTTCCTAATAAAGGGATTTTTGACATTTGAACCACTAACATTAAAGTTCGAAAAAAAGACTGAAATAACAGTTTTCTTTAAAATTTTATTGGGTAACTTAAACAATTAATAATCCGTGTTTCTACCGCGAACACTAACAACACAAGAACATCGGTTTGGCATACTCAAAATGAGTTCATCCAAATCACGCTGTGGATTGGCCGCCCATGTTCGTTGCAACAACAAAAAAAGGTCTTCTTGCGACTGGATACCCTCCATATTCGGCAGAGCTCTTCTCTGTAGCATATCCCATGCATGCTCAATCGGGTTCAAGTCTGGCGACTGAGCAGGCCAGGGCAGGACATTGATGTTAGCTGCGGCGAGAGTCTGTCTTACAACTCTTGCGGTGTGCGGTCGTGCATTATCATGCATTAACTGAAATAAGGGACCGATTTGCACTTGTAGAGGAACGATGACGTCTGATACAATCGTCTCAGCATAAATTTGAGCGTTGAGGTTGCCTCTGATCCAAATCAACTCAGTTCTTCCGCCGATCCAAATACCCGCCCATACCATGATGGTTCCACCACTATAAGGATGGACTTCCTGACAGGATTTTAATCGCTGTTGGCGTCCAGGGGTTCTCCAGTGTCGTATACGTCTTGTATCCGGTCTCATACCAAAACGAGACTCATCAGAAAAGCACACGAAACGCCATTGTTCTTCTGCCCAATTTCTGTGTTCAAGAGCCCATTGATATCGAATCCTACGATTGTGCATTGCTATAGGTGGTACCCGTAGCGGTCTTCGGGAATGAAGGTTCACTTCATGCAAGCGGTTTCTGACTGTTTGGTCGCTAATTAAGTTCCCTGAAGAGTGATGAAGCCTCACGGCTAACATCATGGCGGTTATTGTTGGTGTCCTCTTCGAGTTAAGATTTGAATGTATCGGTCTTGTCTCCGTGTGGTGCAGCGATACCGTCCTCCATGGCGCTCAGCCACGGTACCAGTGCTTCGGTAACGTGTCCAAAGTCGACTGATAACACTCTGACTTGTATTCAGAGCTAAAGCCACAGTACGTTGCCGGGAACCAGCTTCTATCATTCCCACGGCTCTGAGCATTTCTTCCCTGCTTAAATGACGTCGCCGCTCCATAATAACGTTGGTTTTAATCAGTAGTAGGGAAACAGTAGCACTAATAATGTCTTCAATGCGTTGTATGTTTTTATAGGGAAAATATTGACAGCTGATTTTCATCTTTTACTCGAATTTGATTCACAGTTCCTGATTCAAATTATGAAATGCACCAAAAAGGATCCATATAAATTTATAAAATCATAAATTTATTACAAAGCCACATCTCAATCTCAAGAAATCCGCATAAAAATGCTTGATCCCTAGACACTTTTGATGTGTGTACATACAAATTATAGATAAATAACACCCAGACACAGAATAAACGTTCGTGCTCATCACACAAAGTTTTGTCCTGGGTGGGGATCGAACCCACGACCTCGTGCGTAGCAGTCGGATACACTCCCACCGCGCCACAAAGGCAGTCAAAAGATGCTGATTTGACTTAACTCAAATACCCTATTGAAGCAAACGAGGTCCCTGACTCAGTGGCAAGCGGGTAGTTAGTCTAGCGTACTAGGACTATAGAGTTCAGCGATATATAATAATCTATACTAATATTATAAAGCGGAAGAGTTTGTTTGTTTGTTTGTTTAAACGCGCTAATCTCAGGAACTACTGGTCCGATTTAAAACATTCTTTTTTTATTGGATAGCCCATTTATCGAGGAAGGCTATAGGCTATATAACATCACGCTACGACTAATAGGAGCGGAGTAGCGACGAGAAATGTTGCAAAAACGGGGAAATTTACGCATACGAAGTTGCGCGGGACAGCTAGTATATAATAAGTATATAATAATATAATAAGTTTTTTTATTGATTATTATAAATATTGTAGTATATTGGTCGGTTACATAGTTTTAAAGTTTGAGATGTTTATTTTTTCTACAATAGTATTGGGTGGTGGTCCTAACTAGGTTACGGAGTAACCGGTATGAAGGAGTTACAGTTACAATCCCTATCTACACTAATATTATAAAGAGCAATTATTTGTATTTTTGTATGAAACGAATAAACTGAAAAAGTAATGGACCGATTTTAAAAAAAAAAATTACGCATTCGAAGTTGCGCGGGACAGCTAGTATTATATATGGTTATAATTTGAGATACGGGATAAGTGCAGTGCACTTGACTGACTTGACTGGCCTGTTAGTCTAGTGGTTAGTGAACCTGATTGCCAGTAGCGAAGGATTAAAAAAAATCTAAGGTAACCCGATACTATATTTCTACCTTGGTGGACACAGTTCTTTGTACCTAAAATATTAAGGAGACCGGTGGGGAAGCCGGGAAACGAATGGTGTTCTAAGCACACTCCGCCACTGCTGACTGCTAAGCCGGATGTCGTGGGTTCGATCCCCACCCATGATAACATATTGTGCGATGAGCACAATGGTGTGTCTAGGTGTTATTTATCTATAATATGTATGTATTTAGAAATATATAAGTATGTTTATCAGATGTCTGGTTTCCATAGTACAAGCTCTGTTTAGTTTGGGATCAGACAGCGTTGTCTGTATATCTCTTACGGTGATAGCTAGGCAGGCAAATTTTCACAGCTGATGTATTTATGTTGCCGCTATAACAACAAATACTAAAAAACAGAATAAAATTAATATTTAAGGAGGCTCCCATACAACAACGTTTTTGCTCGACATTGATAACGGCAATAGGTAGAATAGAATTGGTTATATATTCCCTTTTAAAATAAATTAATTAATTACAAAAAAAAACAAATATTAAATCCTATACAATCTCTCTCAAATATCTCCTATACAACAAACATGATTCTTTTGCTATTTTTATAGATAATGGTACGGAACCCTTCGTGCGCGAGACCGTCTCTCACTTGACCGGTTTTTTCAAAGACGATTGTTATTTTCTTCCCCTAATTCGCATAATATTCTTCGAATAAATATACAGTCAACCGGTTATAACAAGTATTGCAGAAACGAACGCGAAACGATTCTCGATAAATCCTTGTCACGTCAGCCGCTGTCAAATCAAGATGACAATCAATTTGTGGACCAATATGGCGTAGTGGGAACTGATGATTGGGAAATTGTACTACACGGGTGCAGTCAACCATAGACGTATAGACCTGGACTGTGCCATCCCTTTCAATTAAAAAAAAAGCGTGAAGGAGAGAAAAAAGATGTGTGGCACTCGGGGACTACCGCGGTTAAGCTATTGCATAGCATTTTTTATCAACTAAAAAAACAACAAGAAAAAATATATATTTTTTTATTAAAAATATAAAATTACATGCATAAGTTAAATAATATATATATTTTTCTTTCAATACATTTCGGAGCAGCTCGTCTCGATCCGTGCGAGCTTCGTACAGTTGTACCATATACATATACGTTAAGCGAACGCTCGGCCGAGCTACATGGTAGGCGGAGTGGGGGATGTTAGGTTTTATTTTCGTTACGGAATTTCTTGATTCGGTCGCTGCGCTCAAGGCCCGCGATAGTGTAAAAACTCGTGCGGCCTTTGACAGGTATTTATCACAAAGTAGCGTTGTCTTTTTCTAGAGAGTGGTCAATTGTATGAGATTATGGTGCAGTCCTGTTCTCTACGTCAATGCAGCCAACCTAAATGGGTTCGATTTAAAATATATTTCCCAACCTTTTCAATCTTTGGAAGCTTGTAATGGGATACTGTTTTTGTGCTCACTAGTTGACGCCACTGTTGAGGCAGGTTCGGCTGTCAAAGTTTAAATTATATATAAATCATATTTGAATAACTTAAAACATTCTACGCAGTCCCATTTTATTCGAAAAGTGGGGGATATAAGTTACCTAAACATAAAACAGAGTTAGTTTAGTAAATATGCGCAAATTGTACTTTTAATAACACATTCACTGACTCGTTTTTCATATTTGCCATAGTTCATCTCAAGTATTGCAAAATATTCACAATATTGGTATAATTAGGAATAAACCCGCATAACCAATCTACAAACTATGAAATTTGACATTTCGGAGACTCAATTCTACTACTATAGGCCGACCGCTTAACTCGTATATGCGCGGGACAGAGAACGTCCCGCGCACACCGCTCACCCACCCGTTAACATCACCCCGCGCTCCCTTCTCACCGCGCAGGCGATATACGAGTTAAGCGGTCGGCCTATAGCGGCTCTAGCGACGAATTCACACCCGATAGCCCTCATTGGCATCTTCCGTAAATAAAGTGTTGAACTATTTGTATAACAGCTGTAAGCTCCCAAAAGAAATAAAATAAATTAAATTTTGTTTTGTGAGCCATGGATTACTCGTACTTAATGATAATTTTATAAAAATGTATTATTTAGCACGTAACAAACTGAGAGATTTACTAACCAATCCAATTTGAACGAAATTATTTGACAAACCCTGAAAGTCTTAATAGTGTGATCCTGTAATTTATCACAGCCTGAGTATCATTTTTTTTTATTGTGTTTTTGATTTACTATCTGACCCGCTGAACTTCGTAAGTGTCAATTCCCCGTTTTTGCAACACTTTTCGGCCTAACGTGGTGTTATATAGTCTATAGCCTTCCTCGATAAATGGGCTATCCAACAGTAAAATAATCTTTCAATTCCAACAAGTAGTTCCTGATATTATCACGTTCAAACAAACAAACAGCATTTTTAATATTAGTATAGATTAAATTTGTTTGTTACGCTTTCACCCAACTACTCATCAGATTGTCAGGAAATTTTGCCTTCAATTAGTTATCAAGGAGACCTCAGCTTAAGAGGGATAGAAAAATCTTTATTAACACGAACGAGGCTGTAAATAAGGATGAAATCTAAATATTATGTCGTCACTCATGTTTCGTATACTACACTCGTAGCATCGTAGCCATACGTAGCATTTGCCTACGACGTAGTAATGACTTAAGATGTTGTGTATTTAAGTACCTACTTTCTTTTTAGGATTCCTTAACCAAACGGAACCTTTACACCTATTTCGTCATGTTCGTCTGTCTGTCTATCTGTCTGTCCGTCCATATTTCACAGGAATTTTACACAAAGACAGCACCATGAATATTGATAAAATTTGGTGCAGTCGCTACTTAGTTTGGTTGTTAAATAATAAAATTAAATATATTTTAAAACAAAAATTGCACTTTTGAAAGATAAAACAATTTAAAGTCATAATTATGGTATATGGAAGTCTCGGGTTCGATTCCTGGGTCTGGACATCAAATTTGTCTATCTTTCAAAAATGCAATAATTGTAGTAATAAAGTAATTGGCAAGAAATGCCTATAAAAAATACTTAAATATTTTTATTATTTTTTTACATGTAGGTATGGAGTAGTGCCCCTTCATACAAGCCGATTAATAAATACTTTAAACTAAAAAAAATACCGACGTGATCATACTCGTATATACCGTTATTGAATTATTGCAGAAAAACTGCATTTCTCAACAATAGGGCATAAGTGCAATTATTCAAATAGGATTTTGTCATAATTATGTAGTGCATTTATTTTTAACAACGCCTACACTGAGCTTGGTCCGACATGTTCTTGCCAGGTTTTTTAGAAGCTTTTATGTAACTTCATGTTTTCTCGTTTGGGACAAATGTAGCAAAAAGCTAAAGACCATACCGATCTTATATAAAAACTGCATTCAAATCGGTCCATCCATTTAGGCGATACGATGCCAATCAAACAGACAGATACACACGACACCTATTTTTGCTTGTAATTTAAAAACCAGTTTTCATATTAAAACTGAACTTCTCTATTTATAAACTCAAACCAAACTAGGGTTGAATGCGAAAAACGTTTGTTTCGATGCAAAATTATCGATATTTATATCGATATCATGACAATATCAAATCAAGATTATTATTAGCCACGATAAAGTTTTAATCCTTCCCCGTCATGTGACTGAGCGACTCGCTGAATGTCTAAATTTCAATAAATAAGTTTTTTTTAAAGATAACTAGCGTAGCGAGATTGAGTCCCACATAACTAGCAATCTTGTTAAACCCTCCAGCTAAGCTCAAAGGCTTGTGTTAAGAGTGGGTTCACGTCGGTAGTTTACTGGGTATGATTCGAATCCGGTACCTCACGATTGAGAGACTGATGCCTTAGCCATTAGGCTACCGCCGCTTCAAGTCGTATAGATTTTTTGATCGTATCGATATCTGGTAGGACTCGATATTCAAATAACTTTCGAAATTATTTATTATCGATCAACGTGTCGATATTATCGATATCTGATAGATATCATAATCGACCAACAATCAGGTCATGCAACTGACTCACACTTGGCCAAGCTTAGTAAATCATTGTCGTAATTTTTTACCCTATCCTCCCCCCCCCCCCCCTCTCACCTCGTCATGCCAACGACTCGAACTTGGCTGGCTTTCAGTCTAAATGTCGATATCTATACTAATATTACAAAGCTGAGCTTGTGTGTTTTAACGCGATAATCTCACGAACTACTGGTCCGAATTAAAAACTAATTTTACTGTTGGATAGCCCATTTATCAAGAAAGGCTATAAGCTATATAACATTACGCTACGACCAATAGGAGCGGAGCAGCAATAAAAAATGTTACAAATACGGGGAACGTATCAATATATCTGGTAATTCCCACTATAAATATCGATATTAAAACTTTAACTTTGCATCTCTAAACTCAAACAGTCGACAGAGAGTAAGTTCACCAAAGAAGCGTCAGTTAATTACACAGCAGTGTTTGAGCTCGCTTGTAATTAAGCGACGAGTTATTGATTTTAGGATTACGTTACTTGTCTGTAGATAATGATGTATAAGCATAGCAATCTGGATAATAAGACAATAGAATAGACGAGTAAGCCGTGTTATTATTAGATTTTGGTCATGTTTAATGGAAGCACTATGTACAGACACAATACGGTACAGAGGGAAGTTTTCATACAAACGCGATCGATTCAGACGTTTTCATACAAACGCGATCGATTCAGACGTTTTCATACAAACGCGATCGATTCAGATGTTTTCATACAAACGCGATCGATTCAGACGTTTTCATACAAACGCGATCGTGCAACGTACTATTATTACTTAGGGCATGAGTTTTTATTGCCAAGTTCTTTTCTCACGGCTTTACTCTTGCGAACTTAGCATAGAATAATTCTATTCCAAATTTTGTTTGACGATCATAAGCGTTGCATTTGTAACTTAAATGAATAAAGTATTTTGACTTTTTTTTTGTTACTAAATTCTAGTTTATGTATCTAAAGTTCCAAACTAATATTATAAATGACAAAGTAACTCTTGTCTGTCTGTTACGTTTTCACTCTTAAACCACTAAACCGATTCAGATGAAATTGGTATGAAGATAGTTTGAGTCCCGGGAAAGCACATAGCATCCACGTGGATGGAGCTGCGGGCGAAATCTAGTCAGTCAGTCAGTCTAAAAAGACGACTGTGTCGCGGAGGACTTTACAAACATACAAGCCACGGGCACAAATTACACTCAAACTCGGAACAACAATTAGTGGGTCACACAAAGTGGTGTCCCGTGTGGGAATCGAACCCTCTTGCGTAGCAGTCGGACACACTCCCACCATGCCACAGAGGCAGTATTTAAACGTTTTTTTTTTTGGCGCTTACTTGGTGTACATGGGTTGCAAGTGTTGCGTCCGACACATAAACCACATTACTGTAAAATTTAAAGTGTAAACATAATATGGTAAACATAAGATGGATGGATAGATGGGTGTATATATTATACATAATATATACACCCGTCTATCCATCCATCTTCACAAATTATTGGATGTATAATATTACTTAGTAGGATGAATAAATTCAAGTAACATAAAATTGAACTCTAGAAACTGTGACACGTTTCAAAATGAACTGTCCTACGTACTAAAGATCATTTCTGGAACGCGACAATATTTCACACACAACCGTTGACCGCAAGATGACAAGGATTTATAAGTGCTGCAATACACTGGCCGAATATGTCGTATGCGATTTAACGTGTCTCTTGCCGCGCGACGTCAATAGGTATCATGGGATATCTACTAGCTAATCTTAGAAAAATATATGCAATTTAATTTGTTTCAAATAATAAAAGCTCAAATATTAATGATATACATAATGGTCTCATTAAATGGTCTCAGGGTTACAAGTTTATTGTCATAGTTGTGACGTGCAAATTTAAATTCATTGTATATTAAGATAAAGACTGTTATTTTATATTATAATTTAAGGGTCACAAACTACTCTTAGACAAAATTGCCTTTAACGGAATCCGTGGTAACTTACTACGTTGGCTCACAGCTTACATTACCAACCGAACTCAGAGGGTTGTTGTGCACGGCTATAGATCGGACTCCATCACGGTTACATCACGGTTACTTCTGGAATTCCTCAAGGATCCATATTGGGTCCGCTTCTCTTCATATTGTACATCAACGACATAAAACACTGTTTTCTCCACTCCCGTTTTTTGATGTACGCCGACAACATCAAAATTTTTAAACCAATCCAAAGTGCAAATGATTGTTTGCTTTTACAAGAAGATCTCGACAAACTTTGTCTTTATTGTATTAATAACAAACTTCAGCTTAGTTTACCAAAATGCAACATAATATCCTATACAAAGAATAGAAACACGATAACCTTCAATTACTCTTTACACAACGTATCTCTTAAGAAAGTTGACAGCATTCGCGATCTCGGAGTCATACTAGATTCAAAACTGCACCTAGATCAACACATAGACAATATAATCAACAAAGCTTACTCTATGTATGGTTTTGTTATGCGATCCTGCATTGATTTCAAGCGCCCTTCTACCTACATATGTCTGTATAAAACTTTAGTTCGTTCCCAGTTGGAGTTCGCAGCCCAAATCTGGAATCCTTTTTATGATAAATATGTAGTACGACTTGAAATGGTACAAAAAAAATACTTAAGAACCATGCACTACAGATGCTATCGCTCAAAATTACCATATAACAACTTATTACAAGAGCACAGTCTTCTTAGCCTGGAGTCCAGACGCAAGTTACTGTCGGTTATGATACTACATGGCATATGTAATAATAGGTTTGATTGCACAGATGTCACAAATCAATTATGTTATGTCGTACCTAGAACAGTATTACGGCGCGAGGTGCGCGTGCCCCGGCTGTTTCACACTGTGAGGTGTAGAACAAACGCCGGAGCACGGGCACCTCTACGCCGCATCTTAGAAACGTATAACACACATTTTGTAGAATTCGACATCTTTGCATTATCACAATACAATTTTAAAAGAATAATAATAGAGGCACTCAGGTCACAATAATGCGGTGAAATGTTCTCATTAATCTTTGATTTTCTATTTAGTGAACCGAGTCTCGGACGGCGCATGTGTTTTTGATCTACTCCATAAATATTAATCCGCGGACATTGGTGTGGGTTATACGTTTGCCAAGCTGAAATTGTACCTATTGCTGAAATGTACTGTAACGTATAACTGTTTTATGTCCCATTAAAGAAAAATAAAAATAAAAATAAAAAAAGGGTGTTAATTTTTTTGTCGTCACATACACGTCATATACATGGCAATAAAGAAACTTTTCTTCTTTTCGTCTTCTTCATACGCAATTTGTAGAGACTCGCATTAATTACGTTTTATTGAAGCCTTAATACAGCCGAGACCTGAATCGTCCGTCTGTACAATAAAAATCTCCCTAAAAATAATTTACTGTGAGGTCATGCAGCCAGAAAGTCTCATGAAACTTAGTGACTCAATGGGTTACAGCTCTAAAAATACTTACGACTACGAATATTCGACCGCTGTATTCGAAACACCGCTGTTGGTTTGACGCGGGCTGGAGTACTCTTGCGGCACGAATCTAGAAAATCTGAATAATGGTTACTTTGCTCTCTATATAAATTAAATAGCGGACCCGCGCAACTTCGTAAGCATCAATTTTTCCTGTTTTTGCAACATTTTAATTGCTGCTCCGCTCAGGAGCAGTAATTAAAATGTGATGTTATAAAGCCTATAGCCGTCCTCGATAAATGGGCCATCCAACACAAAAATATTTTTTCAATTCGAACCAGTAGTTCCAGAGATTGTCGCGTTCAAACAAACAAACTCTTTAAGTTTATAATATTAGTATAGACTAGCTGTCCCACGCAACTTCGTCTGCGTAAATTTTCCCCGTTTTGGCAACATTCTCATTACTGCTCCGCTCCTATTGGTCGTAGCGTGATGTCATATAGCCTATAGCCTTCCTTGATAAAAAGGCCATCCAACACAAAAATATTTTTTCAATTCGAACCAGTAGTTTCAGAGATTGTTGCGTTCAAACAAACAAACTCTTCAGCTTTATAATATTAGTATACATTACGCTTGGCACGTAATTATAAAGCTACATCCCTCAACAAGGCTACATGTTTTCGTTGCATGAGGTTTAAACAAGTACCGAACAGAAAGACGTTTCACGTCAAAATGTTTTTACCGCGAGTTGATGCGTCCAAAAAGTCGCGCTCAACTTGTCGAGCCAGTGAATGCGAGCACTAAGGATACTTGACGCAACTTGACGTGACAAGACACGCACATATTGGATTTCTGCCGACTCTCTGTCACTTATTGAATTATGTCAGCCTCTCCTACGGTTTGCCTTTGTTGTATGCCTTCAGAAATATATTTATGAATGTGTCGATTTAAATTTTATATTCTGTTTCCGCGAATGGTAAATATATTTGCGTGTTTGTTATTGTTAAATCGAAATGTAATACGAGTAGGTATGTGGCATATTCTTACATTGATATTTATTGAATACAATCTTGATCAATACAAAACCTTAAGGAGGGGTATCTATCTGCCACTGTACTATACTTATTCGTATATTTTCCTTCTACCTACTAAGATGTTAAGCTAGAGTATTTACTTAAGGCGTCTTTCAAAACTATTTGAGTGTTCTCTTGCTTTTCCTTGATAAAGCCTCACATCTGCGGTTTCAGACAATCTCCTTCCCCTCCCTTCCAACCCCTTAATCCCCGTTAAATAAAAGCTTGTGCCAAAGATCTTAAATCCGCCTTGAGGCCTACCGAATACAACACTACCTACCAAATTTACCTGCAAGACAGGATTAGGCTAGTGTGGGGAGTTTCGATTTCTTTATACTTTGCATCAAATGTTTAAAAAAAATGTTTATTGCGTACAATGTTTTTTGATAAATAAATTATTATTATTATTAATTAAAGCATTAGGTTTTCGATGGTGATCCACAACCTTATTATTAACTCCCAAACAGGTTCCAAAATTGATTTTCACCCTGTCTTTTAGCAATTCCCCTATTACAGCACAGATCATGAAATATTCCGGCGATATAACAATGTCACTTCAAATCTACGGCTTCGGGCAGTGTTCCGGCATTAGGAATTTGTCTCACGGCGCACGGAAAGCGTATTGAATTATTTTAAAGAGAAAGTCATTGACATTCTTATTTATTTATTCATTTATTGCACAATATAGTTACAGGTACAGGTAAATTAGCTTGAAGAAATTTTTGCGTTTGTAGTAGTGTATGGTCAGCAAATAAAAAAAACAACATTTTATTTTTAGTTTTTATTGTTTTAAAGGTAATATACGTTTGTGGCTGGAGCACACCAAATGCGTGCACGTCTACGCATACGCACTACGTACTAATACGGTCGTGAAAATGTGTATCCACCGCATTGTAATCTATGGAACTGTATGAGGCAGACAAGCCAGTTCCAAACATTACAAGCATTGAATGCCGGTTTTCACTTCAGTGAAGACGTGTATGAATTAGGTGTTCTCCGGCCATAAATGTTTTATTCTAATAATTCATCAACCCCAGGCATATCACAATCATCCCCATCCTCGCTTTCATCAGATGAATTATTTAAATTAATTATGATTCGTTCTGATATTGTGTCTAAAGCTGCGTCTCTACCCTGATATTTGCTTTCCTCCTCAATAGCATGCAAACAAACTTTTCTCCATTCCTCTACAGTTATGGCGTTCATTTTTTCTTCAGCTAATGACATTATAACCTTCATATTCATTGCGACATTCTTTTTTGCGACATATGTTTTCACTATCCCCCATATATTTTCTATAGGATTAAACTCCGGATGGTATGGTGGTAAACGCAGCACAGTATGACCGTGCTGTCGTAATATTTCGTCTATCTTGTACTCTATAAATCTCGCCTTGTTTTGCAGAATCAGTTCATATAATTGAGGCTTAAGCAACGTGGATGAATGCTCAATGTTTCGAAATGTCAGCCAGTCTATCATTTGCTGTTTTCTAGAATTACTATTCGGTGCAGGATTTTGTATTGAGTTATGATATGGTGCGTTGTCAACAACAACAACACTATTTGGTTGTAAGTTGGGTATTAATTGAGTTTGAATCCACCTTGAATAGTTGTCATAGTTCATATTGTTGTGGTAATCTCCACTTTTTTGGTCGGCTTTAAACATAAGCAATGCATTTGGTATAAAGCCATCGATACCACCGGTATGAACAATGATTAAGCGGTTGCCTTTCGATATATGTTGCTTCAAACCTGAAGTGCTTCCATCTGACCAAGATTTCGAGAGGGTATGTGATGTATGTATATATGTTTCGTCGGTGTAAACAATTGGTCGGCGTTGTTCACGATATTCAGCAATTTTCATCAAATAATTAATTCGCAAGTATCTAATTTCGTGTTTTTCCATAAGAAGTTTCCGGTTATCTTCTGTTTGCTTCCAATTAAAACCTAATGACATGACGTGTTTTCGTAACGTGCTGACACAACCTTTATAATCGATATCTTCTTTCAATTTTGAGTGCAAAGTTTTTAAAGTGGGAACTTCTTTATTTGTGATGTGGAAGTCATGAATTGTTCTTCTGATAACTTGCTGATCAAAGTTATCGATTACTATTGTAGGTTTACGATTCGGTTTCTTTTTAGGAGATTTAAATGTTACTTCCTGATCTGAAGGACGACATTAGCTTTCTGATACTACCTTTCTGACGGATGCTATTGAAATTCCTGTTGATTTAGCAACTAATTGAGTGGGGGTCATAATACTGCTCGGGTTGTTATTACACTCATTTTCGAAATATTTGTACAAACAGTACAAAACTTCCTTAGTTTGAGAAGTCAAAGGCTTGCCTCGACCATGTTTTAACACTGGAGCCATTTTGAATTATCAATATAAAGTTACAACACTTACACACTTGAAATTAAACACTTCAACAAATATTTTAACAATAATAACAAACAATAACAACAATCAACAAATACAAAATTTCACAATGAAACTACTACGTATCTAATAATTATAATTTTTTAATGAAATGCGTGCTTTATGTTCTAACGGTATCAAGCGACTGACGTCAGACTGCACGTGGCACCTGCGGACAGAGTAAACTGGTTTATTCTGGTTTTGTGCGTGTTTCCACTTTCCACTATCAAGTGACGATTTATTTATTTGTTTTGTTTCGTAATTATTATGGTCAAAACTTTTTACCTATAGCTAAACTACTATCATCTAAAGAACGACACGATATTTTATTGTTTCACGGTAGTCGCCTTGTCGTTTGCTCAAGGACGTGAAATTGAATGACATATTTTTTTTAATAAAGTCAAAACCTTTTTCTTTAAAATAAAAACTTGTTTTTATTGAAAACAAAAATCAGAGTGTTGCTAGGGATAAGTATTAAATTAAATAGTAATGTTAGGATATTGAAACATTTTTGTAAGGGCCAGAACGATATAGTGGAAACGCGCTCTAATATCTAAGTAACATACACACCACTACATATGCAAAAATTTCTCGAGACTAATTTCACTGTAGTACTTACACATACCTACCATATATATAAACCCTATAGACCATTTATCTGACATGCAGAATTAACTGTGTGATGTGTACTTAAAATTGCATTGGTGCTTAACTGTAGCTTTATGGTAGCATAGTGAAGGCATGGGCGTACCCTGGGGGGATTTAGGGTTTGAAACCACCCCCCCCCCTCCCTGAAATTGCAAAAAAAGGTAAGTACACCGTATACATATGGCCGATGTTTAGTCAATTGTACCACTTAAACCACCCTTCAAATCTCGAAAACTCGAAATCCGCCCCCAAAATGATCCTGAACAATAAAATCTTTATTAATAAACCTTGGGCTATTAGAAACCTTACCCCCATATCAAGTTTATAAACATTCAAACGTTCAAAAATTCAACAAATTTTGGCCGCGAGTTTTTATTGTCAGGTTCTTTTCTCCAGATTTACCTATTGTTTGCGAACTTGGCATTACATGTAGTACATGTAGAATACCGACGTGTCTTTATAACAAGTGTTGTTTTGCATCCTAAGTGAATAAATATTTTTTTGAATTTTTTAGAACCCTTTCATTCATTTATTCAACATACTCGTACCTCTAAATATTTTTAGTAAAATTGTGTCTATTAAAATCGATTTGAAATACCTTTAAGCTGATCCCGAAGACATCTTTATTGCTTGTACAAAGTAAAGAGACATTAAATAACCAAGGATCGCGGGGCACTTCGTAATTGATAGTAAATCTGGTTGTTGGTACAACCATACTTTGTCCTATGTGGCCTTCAAAATCAATATTAACTACGTAATGTATGTTGTTGATAAAAGGGTGTATAAGCGGCAGATGCTAACAATCTTGTTGCTAATTTGATTTGATTAATTTGTTACTCAAGACTATGCATCCTACTATTGTATCCTCTTAACTATATGCCTATAGGGTAGACAATTGTTGGTAAGCTAAAAATAAATAATATTAATATAATATATATCTTCGGAGAACTCAAACAATGCTATCTGGTCCCAAACTAAGCAGAGCTTATACTATGAAAACCAGACAACTGATAAACATAGTTATAATTTCTAAATACATGTATATTATAGATAAATAAACACCCAGACACAGAATAAACTGTCGTGCTCATCACACAAAGTTTTATCCTGGGTGGGGATCGAACCCACTACCTCCAGCTTAGCAGTGAGGGTCACTAACTACTAGACCAACAGGCCAGTCACCAGAATAAATCTCCTATCTCATTTTCGCATAGTTTCTTTGTATAAATCGCACTCTTTCTCACATAACCCGCTTCCCGCTACACGTAAAGAGTTGGACAAAAGCTCAAGGTACCACTTTTGACAAATATCCTTTTGACGGGGAACCCCTCTCGTTAGTTACGGCAATATTTCAGAGTCAGATCAGGGTACCAAGTGCGCAAAAACGTCTTAGACGTAGGGTATAGCATTCGAATCCATTGTTGTGCATTTTGATGTTGCGTTAAGGTTCGTAAAGAGAGTTAAAAATGCCTGGCTGAATATTAGCCAGGCGCGTGCGCTTCATACAAGCAAATAAGCACTGCATACCCTAGCCCGCTAGCCTATCTAAATCTATTAAATCAAATAGTACAAATTGAATATAATAATAAATAGGTACGCTAAAAAATTATCAGATAGAATAAAAACTTGTGCCACTGCCATCTATTGGTCCTTGAGCGAACTACTAAACAAACAGCAAAACATCGATTTACCGCGGAACTGCTGCCGCCGGCGGGCGCTGGCGCCGGCTGTAAGCAGAACTATTTCTGCCTACAGATAGTGCATTTTTAAGTCATTCGATTACGACAAAAACTTTGAGTGTGTGCGTAAATTGTGCACACACACGCAAATTAATACACCGGCAATAAGCAGTGCTTCCAAAATAAGCCGACCGATTTAAGTAATTGTCAAAAACAGCATATTTGTTGTTTATTATAGGTCTATTATTTTATACAGCATAACATCACGCCATTTTTTAAATTATTGTTTCACACAGAGCTGTCGAGTGAATTTGAACGCAGTGATTGATATCTAATTAATTAGTTAATTTACTGGAATTATTGTGAATTATGGAAAATTATAGCTGTGAGATCTGTGCTGGTGAAGTGTGTTTAAATAAATTAAAAACTCGTGTTTTCTCGACGTTGTCTTTTGATGAAAAAAATAAACCATTGTTAGGGGACGTTGTATTCGCGATTTGGATTTAACTCAAAAAAAAGGTAATTCCACACGTTCTTTTAATAAAAAGTATTACGATAATTATAACTGGCTAGCGGGCTGTGTACATACAAATAAATTAATTTGTTTTCCTTGTTTATTATTTTCAAAACAAGATAAAAATAATGTTTGGTATATAACGGATATTCAGATTTAAATAATTTTCACAAAGCTGCTGCTAAACACGATTTGTCGGAAAAACATATAGATTCTTGTTTAAAGTTCCAAACTTTTAAGGTATGTAGGTTTTCAAGGTAGAAAAGAGTCTAATTTGAATAGACAGTTCAAATTAGACATTGAACGGCACAACGCAAAAGTTGATAGGAATAGAAATATTTTTAAACGGTTGATTGACGTAGTTTGCTTTCTCGGTAAACAAGAATTAGCTTTTCGTGGCCATGACGAACACGCTTCATCATTTAATAAAGGTAATTTTTTGGAACTTGTAGATTTGTTAGCTTAATATGACGGTAATTTAGAAACTCATTTACAATCGACATCTGGTTGTCGAATAGAACTCAAAATGATCTGATTTCTAGCGTCGCGTCTGTAATGTATGATGAGATAAAGAAAGAAATAACGCAAACCGATTTTGTTGCTGTTATGGTTGACGAAACTCCAGACGTCAGCGGTCGCGAACAGTTAGTTCTTGTTTTAAGATATTTTCGCGACTCAGAAATAATAGATCGATTTATAAAATATATTGATGTTAGTTCTGATCGGACAGCTGTCACTTTAAGCTCGATTTTTAGAGGAATTTAATTGCCTAAATAAAGTAGTTGCTCAAACTTACGATGGGGCATCAGTTGTATCTTCTGAGATTAATGGAGTTCAAAGCATAATAAGACAAAAATGCCCACTCGCGACGTATGTTTGGTGTTCAGCACATGTACTTAATCTTGTTCTTTCCAAGTCTTTATTTAATGTTATTGCTACACAACTTCATAATTTGATAGGTATGTTTGACCATATGCAGGAAAATGACGAAAAATGGGACGGAGAAACATTAACACTAGTTTCTGGTTTTTTAAATAATTTAAAAGAATTCGAATTTTTTTTTTTCTTTAGGTACACATTTTCAGAAATATTTTCCGAGACAGACATGTTGTATGAAATATTACAGAAAAAAACTAGTGATATTGTTTATTGTGTCAAAAAATTTATGGGGTTCGAAAATTTTATGAAACAATACCGAACAAAATTTGATGTCAAGTATAACTATACATTAGAATCAAATTGCGATAGACCGAAAAAAAACGCGGTGTTGACAATGTTCAACAATATTACAGGCGCATGTTTTACGAGATTATTGACAATGTCTTGAACGAGTGTCGTAGTCGTTATAAAAAATTAAAAGACCTTAAGTTTTTCAACCTACTTTCGTATGAATTTTATGCTTTGTATTGTAATAATTTTCCAGAACAATCGGTCGTCGAACTCATTGATTCGCATGAACATTCCTTTAACGCGGATCGCCTTAGGAATGAGCTCCGATGCGTATATAAATCAGACGAATTAAAAACGTTACAAATATTTGATCTTATTCAAAATCTACATACAAACAATTTAACAGCCGTATTTCCTGAAGTTTACAAATTAGAAAAATTAATAGTTACGATTCCAGTGAGTAGCGCATCGGCTGAACGATCATTTTCTTCCTTAAAAAGAATCCATACTTATTTACGAAACACACAGGGCCAAAGCAGACTCACAGATTTGTCTATGATTTCAATTGAAAAAGAACTTTTAATGATTTTAAAACGATCTTGTAACTTTTACGACGACGTTTTACAGAAATATTTAAAGAAAAATAGGCGCGTTGATTTGATTTATAAATATTAAAATAATATGTACCTACCTATAGTCAAGTATGTAAATAATTTTGTTCATTTATTTTTGCTTATTTGCCCTAAAAACACTCAACATCTCACGGCCTTGTAATACCTACAAGGCCACTTTGAATATCATTTAGGTGACTTGTTCTTATCATCAGTCATTAATTTGGATGTTCATGGTGGCCACACCCAAGCACAAGCACCAATGGCGCCATGTCGAAAAGTCGCTGAATTGAAATTGGTAAGGTGTTTATTTATTTATGGTACACTGGTAGTTTCCGTTTCCATAAGAATATCGGGATAATAAGTAGCCTATGTGTTAATTCAAGTCTCCAGCTATCTACATACCAAGTTTCATTGCAATCGGTTCAGTAGTTTTTGCGTGAAAGAGTAACAAACATCTATCCATCCATCCAAACTTTCACATTTATAATATTAGTATAGATAGATAAATATAGGTGCACACAAAAACATTTGTAGATGAAATGTACGAACGCGAGCTTAACTCAATGAGTTCTTCCTCGTAGGGGTTTCGGGTAGGGCATGCATACCCTATCCGAAATCTTTGTGCACGCCCCTGATATTAGCTAGGTTTATTGTATTTTCCAGTAGTATTTATCTACCCCTTTATTTGTAGTAGTTTCTGACGAAAACAGTGACTTTGCTTTATACTATTTGAAAACTTGAGAGGCGTGTCTCCACCCGCATGTTTATTGTACAAACTTTAATCTCCTAAGCAGGTGCGGATTCAAGGGGTGGAGGGCAACAGGGCACAACTACTCACACTAAGCCGGTGTTAGGTCAAAGTGTCCCCCCCCCCCCCCCACCCCAGGACATGATCTACGATCTGCACCTACACCCCTAAGAGATGGAATTTCCAAAAATCATTCACGTATCTCGTTACATCATTGACAATCTATGTGTTCTTAAACTTTCGCGATTTTATCATAATCGAGTTAATATTGTAAGGTTAATGTCGAAAAATAATCGATCAAAGGTATTCAAACATTAAAATAAAATATATATATATATAAAATATCCGCTTTTTAATCTATAATCCATACTAATTCCATACTAATATTATAAATGTGAAAGTAACTATGTCTGTCTGTCTGTCTGTCTGTCTGTCTGTTACGCTTTCACGCTCAAACTACTGAACCGATTTAGATGAAATTTGGTATGGAGATAGTTTGAGTCCCGGGGATGGACATAGGATAGTTTTTATCGCGATAACCGACATCCACGCGGGCGGAGCCGCGGGCGAAAGCTAGTAATATTATAAAGCTGAAGAGTTTGTTTGTTTAAATGGGGTAATCACAGGAACTACTGATCCGAATTGAAAAATTCTTTCACTGTTGGATACCCCATTTATCGAGCCTATAGTCTATATAACATCACGCTACGACCAATAGGAGCGGAGCAGCAATGAGAAATGTTGCAAAAATGGGGAAAATTTACGCTGACGAAGTTGCGCGGGACAGCTAGTTATCTATAAAATTGGTGTTGTGCTGCCATTCGTGTGTGTAACCACCTACCTGTCACCATTAAAGAACTAAACGATAATCTGTATAAAGCTCACTTAAAAAAATGGCTACTAATTATTGTATTTTATAACTTGAATGAGTATTTCGAAACTGTGTAAAATGTATACCTAATTTCAGATAAACCCATTTGTTTTCTGTTCTTTTTTTTCTAATATTTTTATGTTTTGTTATTTTTTGTACAAACATTGTCAACTAACCGTTGTCTATTGCATATACGATATGGGTAGACTGTTGTTACTTAAATAATTATAATGACACCTTATGTACACAGTTATGCAATAAATATATCTTTATCTTTATTTTTGTGGCATAAATTATGAGAGGCCTATGTTCAGCAATGGACCGATACAGGCTGTATAAAATATATTTCAAGCGGAATCATATTAAACGGTTTATTTTCTTCCACAGTCGGATTGTCTGATATTCTGGCTGCTATCTACAGTGACTGCAGGACTACTAGCTGTCTGTATCGTTGGCACGCAGTACTTTGTTATTGAAGGCAGTAATTTTGGTAAGCTCGAGGGCGCTAGAAAAGATGAAGGTGTGTTCCATTATTTATTTTTATTATTTTTTTAATGAGCATCATTTTTAATGAACTCTTGTAGCTGGTCAATTGTAGACGAAAAATAAACTGTCTTGCTGATTTCGTACCATAATCCTACCAAAAAGGAGAGTCAGTGGTGATATCACCAAACCGGCGAGCGACCTACTTGATGAATTTGTCAATTCTTTGCACTTGACAACAGTCAACAAACATGAAGTTGAACTGCCCTGCCCTCCGTGACGCAGTGGCGACCAAGCAAATTGGTAGACAAGCGAGGTTATATGCAGATGCAGTGACGCTAGGTTCCTTGCGGAGGATTTCAGTGGCGCTGATGCAACTGTGGGCTGGCGTATCCCTTATCGTCAACTTCAACTTAAATCTTGTTCTTGCTTCTTTAGACTAGTTGGCAGCAGTTGACGACAATCGCCAACTAGGCAGCCTACAACTATATTGCCTTCTGGACGACATGATAATTTCCATAATGTTGAGTTCGCCAATCACGTCTCTAAACCATAAATAAGATGATTGAAATTAAATTGTGATTTCCGTTACTGATAACAATCCACTATTATATTGTTTTAAAATGATGGTTCGACTTAGTTGCACTGCCCCGTGTATACAAGCTGACCCAAATTGTGACCAAGTCGCTGCAAACCAGTCGAAACCTCAGGTACTTAACCAATAAGATAAATATTTGGCATAACTACAATTTCAACAAAAAAATCCTTAAGGCCGAATAATCAGTATTTTCGCAAGTCAGCCAACAAAGTCATCTGGATGAGAGATCATGGATTTCTCTGAACGAGCTAAGACTAACCCTGTATCGCTGATGGTATATCATCTACGCAGCGCGAGCTCAACAATCTCTTAAACAATAAAGTAAATGACTGTCTTAAAAACACACTATAGTTCCTCTGCTTATAGGAATCTCCCACCGCATAACTGAGACCGCCATGGATTTTTTCATGGCAATAGTTCTATGCGGGTATTCTGTCACCGTCTACTTACTGTGGAAAGACCACTACGTGATGTGGAACCGGTGGAGGAGAGCCAACGTGAATGTGAGGCTGCTCCTCAGTCCTGATGCCAATCCAGTACCCTTCGTGCCAAGAACTAGGTATAACGTTGTTTAATTGCTCAATGTTTCTACTTTGTCCTGTTAAAATCAGTTTAATAAATGGAATTCTTTTAAGTTTGTATGTGTGTTTTTGTTCGCAAATGCAGGGCTTATAAGGTTATGGCGAAAAGGTGCCATGTGTTGAAGGTACCAGGTGCTGTTATAGTTGTCCCAAGATATTATTACATACCTATTACACTTATTTACATGAACCCATAGGTGTACCCTAATTGGGGGCTTAAAAGGCCCCCCCCCCTCTCCCACAACCCGTAAAATGGTGGGTAGGTACATACACACTCCAAACGAAAATCCAAGGCCCCACCAAACGACATCATGCTAATGATAGACACAAAACTAATGTTCATTGATCTCACAAAGCGCTGTCCCGCCTGGACAGTGTTTTGCCACAAGGGGCAAATAGGCAAAGAAATTCAAAACAATTGTTACATCACAACGCCCCAGCCAATCACAGCGCGCCATAGCGAGCCAAGCATAGCCAATAATAGCCAATCATAGCCAAACATAGCCAATCATAGCCAATCATAGCCAATCATAGCCAACCATCGCCAATCATAGACAATCGTAGCCAACATAGCCAATCATAGCCAACCATAGCCAATCATAGCCAATCATAGCCAACCATAGCCAAACATAGCCATGCCGTGCCGAGCCGAGCCACTACCCGAGCTACCAAATTTAATGCCTTCGGTGAAAGGAGTCGGCATAATGTGTTTTGAACTCATTTCTGGGCATTGTCTATTACGAGAGTAACTCGGAATGTCGATGGTTACGACTGGAGGAAGAATAATCTCTTGCCATTTTTGAAACGATACGAATTAATAAAAATATACTTGTGTGTGATTCAGTGAGTCTTTTTATTTATTGCCACTTTTACACAATATAAGTAATTCGGTACTCAAAACAACCGTCTGGTGGAGGTATATCTTGAGGTAGAATTAGATGTGCAGACTATATCTTTTCGTCTCTTTGTTAGTAATAACAGCATTGAAGGTGAACAGCTTATGTTGTTTTAAAATGATATTTAGTAGGAATAGCTGGCGAACAGTCAGTACTTTACAGCATTTATAGAGTAGGCTAGCTTATAGAAAGGTAGCTACTTTTAAAACTGCTCTCTGAGCTCTTTCAAAAGGCAGAATAACGGTTTTTAGTGCAGAATAAAGGTTTAGTATATAGATACTAGCTGATCCGCGCAACTTCGTCTGCACCAATTTTTCCCGTTTTTGCAACATTTCTCATTGCTGCTCCACTCCTATTAGTCGTAGCGTAATGTTATATAGCCTATAGCCTTGCTCGATAAATGGGATACCCAACCGTTAAATAAATTTTCAATTCAAACCAGTAGTTTCTGAGATAATCGCGTTCAAACAAGCGAAAAAACTCTTTAGCTTTATAATATTATTATTGAACTAGCTGTCCCGCGCTTAAATTTTCCCCGTTTTTGCAACATTTCTCATCGCTGCTCCGCTCCTATAAGTCGCAGCGTGATGTTATATAGTCTATAGCCTTCCTCGATAAATGGGCTATCTAACAGTAAAATATTTTTTCAGTAGTTCCTGAGATTACCGCGTTCAAACAAACAATCTCTACAGCTTTGTAATATTAATAGCCTTCCTCGATAAATGGGCTATCCAACAAAAAAAAGGACCAGTAGTTCCTGAGATTAGCGCGTTTAAACAAACAAACAAACAACCAAACGAACAAACAAACTCTTCCGCTTTATAATATTAGTATAGATAACTGACTCGCGCAACTTTGTATGCGTCAATTTTCCCCGTTTTTGCAACATATTTCATTGCTGCTCCGCTCCTATTGGTCGTAGCTTGATGTTATATAGCTTGAAGCCTTACTCGATAAATGGGCTAACCAACAGCAAAATAATTTTTCAATTCGAACCAGTAGTTTCTGAAATTACCGCGTTCAAACAAACAAACTCTTCAGCTTTTTATTAGTATAGATAAGCTACCTGCCACTAAAGCTAAACCTCTGTTGAAAATAGCCAGTAACACATTCGTTTGAATGGACTATCAAACAATGTTGACAAATGTTCTTAACGTAAACAAATCCCTAAAACCAAATGCAAAACGGCATTTTTAACAAAGGATCGTGTTTACAAGTAGTTTACAAAAATACTAAGCGCCTATGATTTGCAGCCGCCGAGATTTGGCACACCGCCAAACCCAGATCCCCTTGCAAGGTGGGTGTTGAGTGGCTTTGTAAATTCGTCCAATGAAAAGATTAGATAGAGAAATATATGCGAAATCAGGTAGTTATGTTAGCGAATTGGCGTGCTGCCATAGAAAATTAGCACAGGAATCGTCGCTGTGAGCTTTATTATCTTGGCGCGTGAGGACTATGAGGTTTGAGTATGTCCCTCAGTGGGTTTAGGTACTTAGACTTTTTGTCGGACCATGCTTAGTGTAGGGTTCCGCAGCCTTGAATTATTGCATCATCAGAAGAGCGGATGTTCATGGCACTTACGCCCTTTTATTGTGAAATGCAGTTTTTCGGCCATAACTCAATGACGGTATATCCGATCATTTACAAAATAATTTTAGTTTAAAGTATTTTTTAAACGCTACCTTTCTGATTTTTTTCCTATTTCTTCGTCACACGGTTCAAAAGATCTTTCGGAGCGATTTCCAAAAATAATAACATAATAAAAAAGTTTATATGAAACCTTTTTTTGAAAGACCTGTCGAATGACGTGCCACACGTTGATGTTGGCTGAAAAAAAAATTCTGCTTCTGTAACATATATGGAGTGCAAAGTTAAATATCCCTCCCCCCCTCCCAAATATTATTTTTTATTATTTAGCTATCAAACTAAGTAGGGGGAGGTAATCAGGAGGCTATGTGCGGTATTCTTGTTCGCTCAGGTAAAACTAACTAACGGAGTCTACTAAAAACAGTGGATAATTCCATTAAAAAAGAAACACAAAATGCTTTTTAGGGTTCCGTAGCCATGATAGCAAAACGGAACCCTTATAGTTTCGCCATGTCCGTCCGTTCGTCCGCAGCTTAGCTCAGAGAGTGCTAGAAGGCTGCAATTTTACATGGATACACGAGGTATTACTTACATCGACAAAGTGAAATAAAATTAATTAGCATTAATGAATCTCGATGAACTTAGTAAAGTGCCTCCGTCTGCAGGAAATTATATAATTAGGTATGTAGGGGATCTAGTTTCCATCTTTTTTGTGCAGGCGGGTTTTTTTTTTTTTTTTTTTACTTTTTAGTGGTTGTAATATATAACCGATGTAACAGCTAACTTTTATCACAGCTATTGTCAAGTACCTATTGAAGATTGGAAAAAATAATGGTTGCTAACTAACTTTTTTTGTATTACAGTCATAATCAAGTTATAACTTTTTTAAAAGCTTAAGATAAACCCTCTATTTTGATACCCTTAATGTAGTATTCAAAACAACTTTCTTCTTCTTCTTCTTTGAGTTTATGGCAATCTAGCCGTTTTAACGGCTAATTTCTGCCAGTGTCAAGTATTTATGCACTTATTACAAGCACATAGTCTCGTTCTAAGTCAATTAACTCGTATTCAAATCATTTTTTACAAGTTAAACGGAGCTGTAAAAATAATGGCCGGTCAGTTTGCTGCCATTTTTACAACTCAACAACTTTCTTTTTCACACGTCTTTATTTTGACATCTCTTAACCGCCATATTTGTTTTTTTTCAAACGTCAATATCTAAGAATACTTGGGCAATCAAGACGAATCTAACGACGTCTTAATTGTATAAATCCGTTCAGTGGATTGTAAGAAATCGGGTAATGAAGAATATTACACACATACACACAAGAAAAACATAACCCTTCCTTACAGTCGGGTAAACAGTCGGGTAATAATGATGGTTATCCTTATTTTTTTACATATTTTGGCATAAGAACGGAAACATTTTTTTTTAATTTGATAGGAAGTAAATTGTTAAGAGAGATTAAAAAAATTAAAAAATTAAATAAAATTTTGATTTGAGTATAAAAATACTATTGGTAGCTAGCATTTATTTTGAAACGATTTAAATTTATAGTTGAGTAGACGGGTCTACCCGTGAACACGGCCGTTGCAATACAGTAAGCAAAGGTATTGAGCCTTAAAATAAAATATTTACGCGATTAAGACCCGCAGCTTATAAAATTCTATAAAGTGTACAAATCGCGAAAGTTATGGTCCTTAATTCTATAATCAGTTTTCAAGGTCATTATGATTTAGATCAGGCAGGATAGGCCCTGATTCAGTGTAGTGTAATACCCGTTTAATCTAGAGCACTTGTCGCTCGCGCAATGATTCCCATTTCTATGAGTCGCACATTATATCCAGTCATAAAGTGGTTCTTGCAATCTAGTAAAGAGCATTTGTTGTTATTAAAAGCCTAAAGATGGATTCCCAGACAATTTTGGGCAAGAGACCCCATAGCCAAAACGAACAGCTATTTTAGATCCAGTAGCCCAAAAAAAAAGAAGCTTACAACAATGATACTTCCTACTAAATTAATAGTCATTCTCCTTACAAGTTTAAAAGTTGTGTTACGTGTAACAGTACATAACACAACATAAACAGTATCTTGAAAGTTTCTTAGAAGAACTTGAGCAATTTTAATATCGATTTTCAAACCTTGCCGACCGCCAAAATCAGTTTTCGTTTGTCGGAACCCCTGGAAAACCTATATTGATCCCTTTGGGGTGGGAGTCCCAGGACTAGAGCAACTAGAGCGGGCACTAACTTGTACTAATAATTAAAAAAAACAAAAAGCTTTTCTCCTTTTATACATGAACGCGCCCATAAGAAATGTCTGAATATGAAAACAAAAATTTCCGAACGTTTCCTTTCCGAAAATAAATGGCGGGCAGCGCTTGTTGACTTTTATTTGTTGTTGTAACGGAAAACGCCAATTTGATTTGAAAATATTATTCTAAACTGACATAATTAGTGATTATATTGTTTCTAATTAGCTTCTACTTAGTTTTGTTAAGTTACAACATGAGTTTCAACTTCACTACTGCAACTACGACATCGGCGAGTACGTTCGGTACTGCTACGCCGTCTACAGGTAAATATTTATAAATATCTCTGTAGAAACGTTAAGATACTTTGATTTTCTCTCTGTATTTGCGTATACAGGGTAGCGTAGGGTACCTTAAAGTATTTTTTATCTAAAGTAATAGTTTTTTCCAAAAACTCCCAGCTAACCTAACCTCACTTTCCTTCCACAACATTGTGAAATTGACATTATTTTTTATGAAAAATGAATTCGTCCGCTTGAAGTTGCAGTGCTGCTTACTCCCTTTACATGTTAGCGTGATGATAAAAGTAACCTAAGTTACTCCTTACATCTTCAGCTGTCTTGACAGTGAAAGCCCCGACAAAATTCGTACAGTCGTTACCGAGACCAGCCAGAACATACAAACAGACAAAACAATTGGAAACTGTGTTTTTGTTATCAGTATCATAAATCCTTCCATATGCATTCAGATAAAAAACTATTATTTTAACATCACAAACTACACTTTAATTTTTATTTGTATAGAGTATAGATATTCTTATTTCAACCAAATTGTGTAGCAGTTGGTATGACCATTGCTTCTTTTTCTTTCACCGTGATATAAGTGCACATCTACATTATTCTTATATAAACTTCCAGGGTTTTCCTTTGGAAGTGGAGATACTGCAAAACCTCTGTTCGGAACCAACAATGCAGGTAAACATTCTAATATTTATTCAAACTATAGTACAAAGATAATCCACTACACCAAGCAAGGCAACAAAGTATAGTAGAAAAATTGTACCAATGACTGACTGCATATTTGACCACTCATGATCAACTTACACATTCCCACTGCTGAATTAAAATCCTCTTTTGATTAAAGGTAGGATTTGAGCATGTTTTATAAATTCTCTTATTTACATCAATATAATCTAAAATGGCAATATGCATACAAAATTACCAATATTGATTTGCAATTATGTTCATAAACTTTTGCAATTTGTACACATTATAGAATTTTATAAGCTATTAATATTTTATTAAAATATTTACGTGATTAAAACCTGTAGCTTATAAAATTCTATAACAATATTGATTTGTCCGCTGTTCTGCTACTTTGTATTCTTCTGTATATTCTTCATCCCTAAAATTATTTAACAATTTTTTTTTCTAAGATTCATTAAAATTGTATGTATTGCAATTAAACAGTAGTTATTTTGATACAATTAACATTCTAATATCTCCTAGTTTAGCACTATTTCGTCCACCAATGGGCCAAATATGCCTCTCCAACGGACTTACACTCGACACAGTCTTAGGCCAGTTGATGCCAAGTTATAATTTAAAATTTGCAATTTATGTAATTAAAACTTTCAATTTGTACTCTCAAAACTTAAATAACTAATTTATTTCCTTTAATTTAAAAATTACAGAAAACAAATCTGACTTCAACTTCTCAAGTCCAAGTGGTGGTTCATTTGCATTTGGCGCTGCAAAGACTACAGCTGCTGCTCCTTCCTTATGTAAGTTCATATCCAAACTAATATTCATCATCATCATCTGATTGAGTCAACCCGTGACCACAATTGGTGCAATTCGATCGAAACGTCGGGTAAATAAAAGGTTAATCTTAATTGCGTGAATTATTTAAAGGTACCTTTAAATAATTCACGCGAATATGTCCCAAAATATATCTTATATGTATAAAAATCGCGAAAGTTTAAAAACAATAATCGTCTGACTAGATGATGATGATGATGAATATTACTTTGGAACAGACAGAATAGAGTGACTACTCTGTCTGCCTGTTAGGTATTCTTGCTTAAACTACTAAAACAAAATTTGGTATGAAGATACTTAGAGTCACTCAGTAATTTATTATCAACAATATTCTAAACAGCTAATCTTACTATACTATTTACTATAAACGCGAAAGTTTGAATGAGTGGATGTTTTGTTGCTCCAGAGGAGCTGAAAGGATCTAGATGAAATTTAGCACAGAGATAGATTATAGTGTTTATATCCTTATGTAACATTATAACATGAACAAACTAAGAACAAAGTCACAGGCAACAGCTAGTAAACAATGCCTCTGTGGGTGGTGGGAGTGTATCCGACTGTTACGCAAGAGGTTGTGGGTTCGATTCCCACCCAGGATAAAACTTTGTGTGATGAGCATGGTGGTTTATTCTGTGTCTGGGTGTTATTTATCTGTAATATGTATGTATTTATAAATATACTAGCTGAACCGCGTAACTTCGTATGCGTGAATTTTCCCCGTTTTTGCAAGATTTTTCATTGCTGCTCCGCTCCTATTGGGCGTAGCATGATGTTATATAGCCTATAGCCTTCCTCAATAAACGACCCGGAGTTCCTGAGCAAATCGCGTTCAAACAAACAAACAAACTCTTCAGCTTTATAATATTAATATAGATAAGTGTTTATTAGTTGCCTGGTTTCCATAGTACAAGCTTCACTTAGTTTGGGATCAGATAGCGTTGTGTACCAAGATATTATTATTACAAGAACTCTGTTTGTCTGAAAATAAATACTTTTGTATATAAACTATAACCATTTGCTTACAGTCTCAACTCCATCAACCACAAATCCGGCATTTGGAGCAAGTAAACCGACATCCTTTGGTGGATTCGCTGCACCACCCAACCAGACAGTAGGCAGCCCTGGTTTTGGACAACCTGCTGTACAAGTATGTAAATGTTTATTCATAATCAGTGATCAGAGCAGGTGTAGTAAACTTTGCTACTGGCATTATAAATGCTAATAGAAAAAATAACATAGAAAGTTGTCCCAATTAATAGCAGCCATATAATATTGCCTCGGTGGGAGTGTATCCGACTGCTACGCAAGAGGTTGTGGGTTCAATACCCACCCAGGATAAAACTTTGTGTGATGAGCACGATGGTTTATTCTGTGACTGGGTGTTATTTATCTATCTATCTATACATATAATAAAACTGTAAATTTCACGTGTCTGTACATGGCCGAACTTAGTGAAAAAAAATATTAGGAAATGTTCGAAAAGAGTATTTAAACACTTTGCTGCATTTTTAGAAATGTCTGTCTGTCTGTCTGTCTGTCTGTCTGTTTGTTTGAACACGCATCACGCAAAAACCACCAGACAGATTCGGTTGAAATTTTGTATGTGTATTCTAATAAGTCTGGATTAACATATAGGCTATAATTTATCACGCTATTTCCCATAGGAGCTAAGCAATAACGGATAATGTCTGTAGCTATTTATCGTCATAAAACAATAACTACTTGACGGATCTTCATGAAAATTTGCAGATTTATTGTAAATACTATAGGTCATAACTTACACTATGAATCATTACGCTATCATCTATGGGGAGCGAGCAGCAACGTATGTTTGGTCGAACCATTATGGTTTTTCACAATTTTTTCAATTTGACATTATTTACAATTGTAACCCATGGAAACAGTAACTTCACGCTAAAAGTATAAGGAGCTAAACACAACATTTTCAATTTTCTTAAGATCAGCTATTTTAACCACCTTGATATTGGTTAAGGTGGTCTAATAGCACAGATGGCGATATTGTACGATCGAGGTCGGAGGATGGAGTCTCAAGTGCGAGTCTCTTTTTGTGTTGTTTTTAAAATTCTTTTTATTCTTTTTTAAGTATTTTTCCAAATGTATACTTATTATACAAGCTTTTATTTTCGACTTTAACATGTTTACTTTGTTTAACAAATTTTCATATTAATCAATCACTTTCAATAGGCACCTTTATCATTGTTTTCCATGAATCGTAATTATGTTATGAATGTAGAAATGAAAAATAATATTACATTACAAATAAACAGTAACTACTTGATATTTTCTAGAATTATAAATGTTAGTGTTATGTATAAAACACGTGGCGCCATCTGTGATTCGATTTCTTCTGAGTGCCAAAATTGCTTACCTACAAATGTTAATAAACATTCGCGATTTGTACACATTATAAAAATATATATATTACGGGTCTTAATCGCGTGAATAATTTAAGGTTAAATAACTTGCTTACCTACGTTTAATATGCATGAAAGTTTAAGTATACTTCAATATAAAATCATCAAGTATTAAAAGAAACTTTTCCAGTTTTGAAAATAGATGGCGTTTAAATACAAATTAAAAGGAATCAGGATAATTGATTTTAAAAAAATCTGAAATTCTTACGTAGAGGGATATAAATATATGATGATCTTAATTTGCGACAATTTGACACACCTATTTTTTAATTCACCAATAAAAAATTAATTAATTGAAAACATCATAAAATAATATTTAAATCTTATTAAAGTGAGTGAAAAAAAAAATTGAAATAAGTTTAGAAATAGTATTTAAACACAAAAAAATATATCTGAGTATATCTTATAAAAACGTTTGAATGATGTCTGTTTGTTTGAACACGCATCACAGTACCGCGGGAATGTTTGCAATGTTTTAAAAACAGGATATTTTTTTAAAACATAAGTAGCCCTTTTTCACGGGGGACTTTACAACACGGACACAAAGTGGATGTACTTTAGACTCGGAAAAGATCGCTCGGGCAGGATCATAGGGAATCTGTGAGAGTTTTTTCCATCATACTTTTATTACCTATGTATAAATTCTTGAAGAAGCGGGAAGGTACCTCCGATTAAAACGTCCAATTTAAAAGTGTCGGAGCCGAAATTGGAGTCGGAGGTTTAAAATCAATCGGAATTTTCGACCTTTCGGAGTCAGAATCGAAGCTCCTTAACTCAAAATTTCGCGCGAGTACTTGGGCGGTTTCGGGCTTTATTTAACCCGAAACCGCCCAAGTTCTCGCGTGACGGGGGAGGGGGGGGGATTTTTCAATATTATTAATATTTGATGTGATGCAAATCATTTTGGTGAAATACTTTTTGTCGAGGTGCTGAAAGCATGGGAATTTTTATAATTTGTCTTCTAACCGTCTGGCACCATAAACTTTGTCGCCCTTCATTTTGCTGCACTGGGCATTTGCTTGGCTTCCCTGGCATATGTTGGGCCCTGATTAAAGCTAGGCCCTAATATCCATAGATGCCACAGAGCATTGTGGAGCATGTTTCCAATATGTTTTACACAGAAGTTAAATTGTAATATAAACCACCTTAACATAAACCCAACTTCCACGCGAACGAAGTCGCGGGCACAGCTAGTCTATAATATGTATTTAGAAATATATAATTATGTTTATCGGTTGTTTGGTTTCCATAGTACAAGCTCTGCTTAGTTTGGGATCAGTTAGCTTTGTGTGAGTTGTCCCAAGATATTATTTTATATTAATATTATTCGTAATGCCAGTAATTTATTTAAATTACTAATCAACTCTAAATTTAAAATTTAATAAAAAGTACAATTTCACGTTTTTCTTGTGTCCAATCGAAATAAATTAAATTTATATTTATATATATATTTTTATCTTTAAGCTAGCTGTGCCGCAAACTTCGCCCACTTTGTAATATTTTTTTTTGTCGAATTGTGTCAATTGTATTTTTAAACCAAAAATTTAATTCAAATCAGTACAGCCAGGAGTTAGGTGACCAAACTTTTAAAAATCTATAAATAAATCTTCATTATGTTTGTGATGATTATCGAAAAAACCTACTAAACTCATTTCCATTCCGTTATTCCTGAGGAAGGTATATAAATCAGTAAAAAAAAAAAAAATGTGGCACTCGGGGACTGCCGCGGTAAAGCTATTGCATAGTATTTTTATCAACTTAAGCAATTAAAAAACATATATGTATTTTTAAGTGTTTTTTTTAAATTATAAAAAAAACAAAGTTTGAATTTTCTTTTTCTTTAAAAAAAATTGATTTTATTATTTATTTAAAATATTTTTTTTTTTTTTAGTTTTTAAAAAACTTTTTTTTTTTTTAATTAAAAAAAAAATCAATAAAAGTTCTGCTATTCATTGATAGATGGCAAAAGTAAAAAGTATCACCGCTGTGCCCGTCGGAGTGGGGAGCGTGAGGTTTTTTCGTTACGGAATTTCTGGATTCGGTCCCCGCGCTCAAGGCCCGCGATAGAAGCTATACAATAGCTTAAAACCCGCGTGCGCAAAAAAGATGCAAACAAGATCCCCTATATAATATGTAATATCATGCTGTTGAAGATACAATACTAAGTTCATTGAGATTCATTAATACCTACTGCATGATATTACTTTGTGTAGGGTATCTTGTTTGCATCTTTTTTGTGCAGGCGAGTTTTTTATTTTTTAAATTTATATTTTTATTTAATACTTTTTAGTGGTAGGATGTAACCGATGCACAACTAACTTTTATCACAGCTATTGCCAAGTGAAGGTGAGAATTGAAAACATAATGGTTGCTAATTGACTTTTTTAGTATTATAGTCATAATCATGTTATACCTTATTGAAATGCTTACGATGAGCCCTTGAATTTGAAACCAATATTGTGGTATTCAAAAAAACTCAAATGTTTTGAAAATAACTGTTCTTTTACATTTTAACATGTTTTTGAATTTAAAAGCATGAAAACGAATACTAAAAGTAATGATTTGACGATAGGAACTTATGACGTCATAGGTTCCTATTCCATACACATTTCTATAGAGCTTGTCGTTTTGACATTTCATAAAAAGAGACTGATTTGACTTAACAGTCAACATCCGTATTGTTTAAATATGTCTTGTAGTTTGTTATGAGGTAATATAGAATATAACATACATACAAGATCGTGCGAAAAACATAATAACCCTTCCTTCTAGTCTGCTAAAAAGTATCGGGAAACGATGATTAGTTTTTTTGTAGTTAGCTTGGCACAAATGTTTTCCATTTTAGCGCGGAGTTTGAGTTGCATCTGTTATTTAGATTTAACAGTGCTGTTAATAGTACGATCATATCTTCGTGTGTTTTGCGAATTTCATAATGGACAACAACATCAAACAAAGACTGCATTGCCATTGGAATTTGTTCGGCGTCCCTGTAAATGTTATAGAAGGCTTACGGTGAATCGACTTTATCAAAAATACGTGCTGATGAGTGGTAGAATGCGTTCAAAAGCGTTCGACATGTGATGCAAGATTTACCTCGCTCTGGCATGCCATCAACGTCTTTAACTGAAGTTACCATCGCAAAAATCTATACTAATATAATAAAGCTGAAGAGTTTGTTTGGACGCGGTAATCTCAGGAACTACTGGTCTGAATTGAAAAATTCTTTCACTGTTGAATAGCCCATTTATCGAGTAAGGCTATATAACATCACGCTACGACCAATAGGAGTAATGTTGCAAAAATGGGGAAAATTTACGCAGACGAAGTTGCGCAGGACAGCTAGTGAAGTATATAGTGACTGAAAATCCTCATTCAAGTTTGAGAAAAGTCCGTACCATATTAAATAATAATCAATTGGGTATGAAACATGTTGCCGCTCGGCTAGTCCCAAAAGACCTAAATTTTCTCCAAAATCTCAATCGCATGAGAGTCGCTGAGGACATACTAGAGCCAGTCAATTAGGTATTTGAATGTCAAATCAATCAATAACAATAAATTATTTTGCACTTACCAAGTAATAATATGCCTTTAAATGATCTTAAAAATATATATTTGTGCATAATTTAATATGTTTTAGTATTTATAATCATCAAAATAAATACTAAAAGTAAATGATTTGAAACCAGAACATAATGATGTCACAATGTTAAATTGCATACAAATCTCTACAGAACGAATCGTTTTGACATTTTATAAAAAAGATACTGATTTGACTTGACATTCAAATATCCAATTCCGAGCTAACTTAAATGAAACGCATTATTATTGGTGACGGGACATGGGTTTACGAGTTTGACATGCATCTAGTCAACAAACTTCGGAGTGGAGTTTCGGTTTCCGCCGAAAATGAGAACAAGGTCGAAAATTCGGTTTCGGCTGAAAAATCTGTTTCGGCCTGACACTAGTCCATACTTACGTATACGTATTCAGATCATCCACCATATTTAATTCTACCTACTCCGATCACTTCATAATACTTTTTTTTTTTATGATTAAGTATCTATTACAATCTATACTAATACTAGCTGTCCCGGCAAACTTCGTATCGACTCTTTTTTTTTTTAAATCGGGTTCAATTGTGAATCTAAACCATCCTCGAATCCCTTTGAACTCGCACAAAATTTCATCAAAATCGATCCAGCCGTCTAGGAGGAGTTCAGTAACATACACACGCACACAAGAAATCTATACTAATATTATAAAGCGGAAGAGTTTGTTTGTTTAAACGCGCTAATCTCAGGAACTACTGGTCCGATTTGAAATTCAAAAATTCTTGATAGCCTATTTATCGAGGAAGGCTATATAACATCGCACCCTCCTCGATAAATGGACTATCCAACAGTGAAAGAATTTTTCAAATCGGATCAGTAGTTCCTGAGATTAGCGCGTTTAAACAAACAAACAAACAAACTCTTCCGCTTTATAATATTAGTATAGATAAGCTCCACACAAAATATGTTAAAATTCTACCTCTAGTAGCCTAATCAATCGATAGGTAGATTATTGAGACCGGCCGTTAGTAAAGCAACACTGGTGATAACTTTGTTAATCTTTGAAGCGGCGGTAGCCTAATGTCTAAGGCATTGGTCTTGCAATCGTGAGGTCTCCTCCATTCGAATCCTACCCATTATACTACCGACGTGAACCCACTCCCAAAATCTTTGAGCTTAGCTGGAGGGGTTAACAAGATTGCTAGTAATGTGGGACGCAATCCTACATTGCTAGTTATTTTTTACATTTATAAAAAACTAACAACCTACGGGCAGTTTTAATCTTCGAATATATAAAATTCTCGTGTCACAGTTTTCGTTGCCATACTCCTCCGAAACGGCTTGACCGATTTTGATGAAATTTTGTGTACTATTGGGTAGGTCTGAGAATCGAACAACATCTATTTTTAATCCCCCTAAATGTTAGGGGTAGTCCACCCCTAAATTTTTTTTTTAATTTTTTAGACAAAATTTTTAATTTCTATTTTTTTATGATACAACATACAAAAATACATACAATCCTCAATTTTCACCCTTCTACGATCAACCCTTATTTTTTAATAGCCATTTTAGTAATTTAATCATTTTTCCTCTCCGATCGAAAATATCTTCTAATATATAAAATTCACGTGTCACAGTTTTCGTTGCCATACTCTTCCGAAACGGCTTGACCGATTTTGATGAAATTTTGTGTGCATATTGGGTAGGTCTGAGAATCGGACAACATCTATTTTTCATCCCCCTAAGAGTTTGTTTGTTTGAACGCGATAATCTCAGGAACTGCGGGTCCTAAATAAAAAAATATTTATCGAGGAAGGTTATAGGTTTTATAACATCACGCTACGACTAATAGGAGCGGAGCAGCAATGAAAAATGTTGTAAAAATTGTTGTAAAGGGAGAAAAAAGAAAAAAGGGAAAATTTACGCAGACGAAGTTGCGCGGGTCAGCTAGTTTTAATATATATTTTTGTAATTATAATAAAAGCTATAGTTTTTATTAGGGTTGCATAGCTAAAATGGAACCCTTATAGTTTCATCATGTCCATCTGACTGTCTGTGAAATTTACTCAAAGACTACACAATGAACATTGATAAAATTTGGTGCATAGGTGTATTGTAAAAGCCGCTATCTGGGGGGACACAATTTATGCCCTTATTTTTTGAACCGTATGACCAAAAATATGACCACTTAATTATAATTAATTAATTAAAAATAATTCGACATGATCGTATGGGATATGCCGTCATTGAGTTATTGCCAAAAAAACTGCGTTTCTAAACAAAAGGGCGTAAGTGCCATGAATAATTAGGACAACAAGAAAAAAATATTAATTTATGCAAATTAGGCAATAATAGATCTAAAAATGCTTTGAAAATAAGTGAATCAAAGAATCAAGAAATTCCGTAACGAAAATTAAACCTAACACCCCTTCACTACCATGTAGTTTGGCCGAGCGTTCGCTTAACGTATATGGTATGACTGTACGAAGCTCACACGGATCGAGACAAGCTGCTCTGAAATGTAATGAAAAAAAAATAGTTTTTTTTACATGTTTTTGAATTTAAAACCATTGAATTTAAATACTAAAAGTAATTTTTTGACATAGGTTGTTAATACAAACACATTTTTATAGAGCTTGTCGTTTTGACATTACATAGAAAAAGACTGATTTGACTTGACATTCAAAATCTGTATTGAACATACGATCTTTGCTGGTGCAATTATTCAAATCGGTTTTTTTTCATATGTTGTGCATTTACTTATAAGCCACGTCCATCTGTCCGTCCGTCCGTAGCTTAGCTCAGAGACTTAGTGCTAGAAGGCTGTAATTTGACAAAGTGAAATAATAAAATCTTGTTTTTTTTTTTTGTGGGCATTTCCCCTATATGTAGAGTGGGGATCTGATGTTATCTTCACCTATCCCCTTCGTGTGGGGTATCTTTAGAAGACCATTTTTAGATTTAGGGACCCCTTTGTGAAATTTTAAGCTTTTTTTGTTAGAGTCAAGGGTGTCCCCCCGCCCTTCCAAGTAAATGGTTGATGTTGGGTATGTGAAAAAAATCACGGTAGTAGTATATATAGTGAAATAAAAAGGAAAACTATCACAGCTAAGTAGGCTTTTACAAGTTTACTGTTACTCGTAAACTCTGATGATCTCTGCTGATCAAATAAGAAGTAACCAAATTTTTGCACAAATTTCGTTAATCGTCGTTAAGTTGACGAACATGCTGTGCCGGCTGCACTTGTCTGAACAGTCACTTTACTGATTGAATCGCGATAAGATTGTATACTACTTTATCGCGATTGAAACCTAATGACTAAATTTATGTTAGATATATTATTATCTATAGTTCTCTAACCAATACTGAAATTTAACACCAAAAATAAAGTTTATCATAGATAATTTGATGTCAAAAGTTAGTGGAAACGTTAACAGTTAAAACGAAATACATTAATGATACGTAGTGATATAGCAACCGTATTTTTGGTACCTATCCGCGTACAAAACGCCTCTTTTTTAGGAAATCATATAATTAAATTGCTAGTTAAGTGTTTTTGATATAACAATGCCAAACGGGCTTTCAATATTGTTTTGTGCCTAAATAAAATCATGTAAAGAATGAATGAATTGATAACCTTGTTACTAAAACGGTAATAGGTCATGCCACCTAGCGGTGATATTTGACTGACTATACCTACTTTTGTAAACTTTATTTAATATTACGACGACGACGGTCATTATAACAATACAATTATTGTGTTTTAGTTAATTTTTATTTACATAATTCATATAAAAGGGTCGAAAATGCCAAATTGTGTGGTTTGTCATATCGATTTCATCAAAGACAGTGGTGTTCAATGTGCAAAATGTAATAGTCACTTTGATTTTGAATGCGCCGATTTAGAAGACGCTTGGGCAAAATTGAGTGCAGACAAAAAGAGCAAATGGAAGTGCCAGGAGTGTAAAATTTCATCAATAACACTCTATGTACCCGAGTTGCAAGTTAACGCAGTTTTGAATGATGATATGAAACAACAATTACTTGTCTTACCAAAGTTAGCAAAAGATACTGAATCTATGAAAGATGAGCTAGCTGAAATAAGAAACATGTGTGAAAGTAGCAGTGAAGTTCTACATGATGATGTAACCGAATTGTGTAACAAACTGGCTCATTTTGAAACTAAAATGTTTGAGCTTAGAAATCTTCAGAATCAAATAGATTTGCTGCAGGCTGATGTATCGAAAACTAAAGAAGAAATTTCTCGTATAGACCAACTCCATAACACATCGGATTATAATTCACAGTCCTCGGTGACTATTTTGTCCGAAAGTCATGGTGACTCATTGGCTTCTTCACCTATTGCTGAGTCAACAAAAACCAATGAAGATCGTTCACAATCAACTGCTGGACAAGCAAATGCTGAGGAAGAACTTTCGAAAGTAATTGATAGCCAGAATACTGCGGATTATAAGGAACAGTTCTCGATGCCTATTTTATCAAATAGTCAAGGTGACTCATTGGCTTCTTCACCTACTGCTAGCCAAACAAGTACTGAGAAAGATCTTTCCCAAGTAATAGAAGGCCAGAACACTGCCGATTATAGACAACAGTTATCAATGCCTATTTCATCCGATAGTCACGATGACTCATTGCTTTATTCAACTGAGAAACCAGATAATTTAGACAGTATGGTGAGTAATAAGAGGTAATATTGAGAGTGTAATAAACAACTGAATCTAATTTGATAAAAAAATGATGTTTAGGTACATACTGGTTAAAACATGATGTATAAGTAGTAATAAGAAGTACTGGTTTAGATATGCAGACATATCAACCCATATGATGTCCAAGTGCTGCACAGGTCTCCCCAGTAGAACCTACTCATTAGATCCTGGGGGTATGCGCTATAATCGCCACGGTTGGCGATCGCAGTAAGCCTTTAAAGTACTCAGAGGACGCTGCACCCACGTTAAGAGCTAGTATGATACTACTACTATACTACAGTACGATCAACGTATCTTGACCGGATTGAAGTTAGGTTTTTATCACTTTCGCGCATGTCATAGAGATGCGACCCTAAAATTACTTACGAAAACGATTAATCGATTAAAAATACTAACAACATTTTAATTCAACAATATAAAAACACTATTTAAATGAGTTCATAAAAGTTTAAATTTAGAACAGTTACAGTAAATATTAAAGAAACTTTGAAAAACAATTTCTTTACCAAACTAATCACAAAAAAACATGAATTAGTAATACTAATTATGACAATGTAATGCGTAATCGCATCTCTAATCCTCTTGGTTTAGTTACCGCCCCCCGCTTCCTGTCACCATTTACTTCCAAAAAATGCATCTGCGCAACCACTTGTCGCCTACTTCAGTCCGGCCTAGTTACGTTGATCGTACTGTATTTTTGAATAGGACTAGTTGCTATCTGTGTCTTTTTCTATTTGCGGTTTGTAGAATTAAACAGAATATTATGGAGGTTTGAAGTAAACTAAATTACTCCCTAAAAAGTGAGATGAATGTTAGTGGCTTCACGATTTGAAGTCACCAGCAATAGGCTTGTTTCCGAGGTAAACAAAATAATCCAAAAGACTAATTTGTAAATAAACATGACATTTAAACTGCCAACAGCTATGTCCCGATTAAATTTGGTATTAAAATGTTTTTTTTGTCATTGATCATATCATAAAAATAAGTGATTTGACGAGATAAAAGCAGTGACGTCATAGACCGCTATTGGTATGAGATCTCCATATACAATCTGCGTTTTGACATTTCATAAAGAGTTGTTGTTTTGACTAGTTGGAAACTAGCCCATTGTGCCAAAAAAAAAAAATTTCTTTTGTAGGGGTAAGTTTTTGTACTATAGTGGGTTCCATTCTTCTTTAGTGGTCTCCTAACGGATGTCGGTCACGGCGGCCAATCTCATTAGGGACTAGACAACTACGCAGGAGATAATATAGTACACAAGTGTATGCGCAGACACAAGTGCACCCTCCATTCCCTCAACGTCATAGTCCGATGGGACGGAAATCCGATACGACAAAAGAGAGAAGGCGCAGGACCGATTACCCATCTACGGACCGACAGTGGTAACGTTGCTTAACCTCGCAAATATCTCGCTCTGCTCGATCGCCTCTGGGGTTAGGGATACCTCATATTCTACTTTATGCTATGTAATAAATCTTATTTTATCTATACTTAATATTATAAAGCTGAAGAGTTTGTTTGTTTGAACGCGATAATCTTTGGAACTACTGGTCCGAATTGAAAAATCTTTTACTGTTGGATAGCCCAATTATCGAGGAACGATATAGGCTATATAACATCACGCTACGACCAATAGGAGCGGAGTAGCAGTGAAAAATGTTTCAAAAACGGGAAAAAATTACGAAAACTAAGTTGCACGTGTCAGCATTATAAAGTAATAGCTATATACATAGGAAAATGGATCCCTTTTGGGTGAAAGCCTCCTCCTTCTTCTTCCAGTCCTCACTTTCTGCACCGAGACTCCACCAGTTGCTGCCTGCAACTTCTATTATGTCGTCTATCCACTGTTTCTTTGGTCTGCCAACTTTTCTTTTTCCCGGTGGGCCAGACCACTTTTCTGACCATTGTGAGGTCCACCTTTTGTCGGCGTATATTGTTACGTGGCCCGCCCATTGCTACTTCAACTTCAAGGCTTGTTTAGGGTCATCTGGCAGCTTTATAAAAACAAACATGGCGATTGTGAAATGTCAAAACCAAGAGGTGTGAAAAAACATTTTTTTTTCGAATGCCGCAATATGGCTATCAAATTCAAGGGCTCATCGTAAGCATTTCAAAAAAGTATAACATGATTATGAGTACTAAAAAAAGTCAATAAGCAACCATTACTTTTTTTAATTTTCAATACTCGGCAATAGCTGTGATAAAATTTAGTTATTACATCGGTTACATCCTATTGTGTTTATGTAATGTTTGTTTGTTGTATTTATTTATTGTTATTTTTTTTTTTTTAATATAGTATATTGTGTATTTATGTATCTATTGTATCTAACATTTCAATCGTTTTATTATAATGTTAGATAAATGTTTTTGTGTTTATCTATTGATATTATGTAAAATCGTGTACGTCTTTATTTAATTTACATTTTTCTACACCGCGTGGTACTCTTATATACATTCCTGTCCATCCAAAGGTTGCCTGGAAGAGATCGCTCTCAGCGATAAGGCCGCCCATTGTGCATGCGCATAATGTAAGCAATAATTATGTGATTGTATAATTATAATGTAATATAATAAGTGTGGTGTACAATAAAGAATTTTCTATCTATTTCTATTTATCCTACAACCACTAAAAAGTATTAAATAAAAAATTGTGCCTCCGACAGCATTTGTATTTATATTTATATTTTTTACTTTTTCAATTCTTAGCTTTAAAATGCTCCAACAACTGGCCCAACAGTTTTTCCATGCGCAGTTGACTCTTCTTTCCACTCTTTTAATATTAACAATATGCTATGTAATAATAACAAATATATATTTCTCCCTCAGAATGCACCACAGAACCTGTCTTTTGGTGGAACACAACAGCAGCCCGCCCCTGCGTTCGGTACTCCTACAACACAAGGTTAGTTTACATTTACGTGTAACAGATATGTCTGGTCAAATTCAATGGTTGCTACATAACAACCCATATGATGTGCCACTGCATTGGACCATGCTGGAGACGGGACTCCCCGTGTGATACTGGCTTAATAATAGTACTACCCCATCTATTCCCGTGGGTGTCGTCAAGGCGACTAAGGAATTTCACACTGGAGGACGGGCAGCAGCGTCCTCTGCGTACTATAAGGCCTTACTGCGATCGCCAACCCGCTTGCCAAGCGTGGCGATTATGGCAATTACTCCCAAGGGTTGACACAGGATCTTTTTTAGGGTTCCGTAGCCAAAATGGCAAAACGGAACCCCATGCCATGCCCATGTCCGTCCGTCCGAGGTGCAGACACCTTTGCTCAGAGACTGTTAGTGCTAGGAAGCTGTAATTTTGCATGGACACACAATAATATTACTTACTTACGCCGACAAAGTGAAAAAATATAATCTTGAAAAAAATAGAAATCCTTTATACCTATGTATGGGGCTGTGTGGTTTTTTTTTTCTCACTTACCCCATGACCCGATACCACCCGCTGATCAAATGAGAAGTAACAACATTTTCGTAGAAATTCCATTGAAAAATATTATTAAGTAGATATAACGTTGTAAGAATGAAACAATAACAACAGGAAATCCACTTCTTAAGCCATATTATTCGGATGGGGGGACTACGGAACCCTACATTGTGCGTGGCCCGATATGCACTTGCCCGGTTTTTTTTTTTTTGGGAGGAAAAGGTTCACATCGGTAGTATAATGGATATTTGAACCCGCGACCTCGAAATTGTATGCGGCGGTAGCTTAATGGCTAAGGCATATATACCGCCGCTTTATATTTATTAAGCTTAAGCAATTGAGCTTAGCTAGACGGCTTAACAGGATTGCGAAGTAATGTGGGACCCACAGTCACACATTGCTGCGTGCATAAAAATAATAATAAGTTCGTTTATAAATTGTAGCCGGTACAACATCAGCATTCGGCGTGTCGCCTAGTGGTGGAAGCTTCGCGTTCAATAAACCTCAGGCCGCCCCATCCACTGGATTCGGGTTTGCGACACCTGCCTCTGGCTTCTCAGCACCACAACCAACCGCGGTATGTTAACTGTAATAATAATATAATAATATCTTGGGACAACTCACACAACGCTATCTGATCCCAAACTAAGCAGAGCTTGTACTAAGGAAACCAGACAACTGATAAACATACTTATATATTTCTAAATACATACATAATATAAATAAATAACACCCAGACACAGAATAAACCATCGTGCTCATCACACAAAGTTTTATCCTGGCTGGGGATCGAACCTACGACCTCTTGCGTAGCAGTCGGACACACTCCCACCGCGGCACAGAGGCAGTCAAAACTGACGCTGATTTATCATTTTATTGATTGTAGTAATATTAAAATTATATTAGACTGTAAGATTTCTAACTTTTGCTTTAAATAATAAATAATGAAACATTGTACTTTATCACAGGCAACAATATCAGCAGTCCCGCAAACAACTCAATCAAGTTTTCTCGGTGCCTCTACAGCTCCAAGCTTCGGTGCAACAAGCTCGTTTGGTGCCAAGCCTGGTTCAGCTTTTAGCTTTAGTCCGGCTCAAAATACTGGTTTTGGTGCTACTAATGCAGGTATTTTAAACATTCATAATATATTATTATGCCATATTTTGTTTTTTTCTGTCATATTTTAAACTAGAGGCCCGACCTCAATATAAAAATGCATATATTGCGGAAGAAATTATCTGAATGTAGTCAAAACCGCACCAAAATCCTTTGCTTAGTTTAGAAGACCTAAGCAAACATATAGCGGGAAATTACTTTATTTTCCAATCGACTTCAAAAAGGAGGAAGTTCTCAATTCGGATGTTTTTTTTTATGCATGTTCGGGCATAACTCCATCATATATAGACGGATTTTCAAAATTATTTTTTGTTCGAAAGAGGTTTATTCTGATAATCCATATAAATTTCGTAAAGATCTGATAATGAATTTCGGAAACGTACAACGAAACACCTCAATAAATGCCAGCAAATCGACCGTGATTGAAGTCAGTTAGATGTTTTTTTGTTTTTAAACTTTCGCGATTTTTATACATATTAGATATATTTCGGGACTTAATCGCGTGAATTATTTAAAGGTACGAACCTTTCAGCGGCCATCAGTCGACCCGTGACCACGATCGGTGCAATTCTATCGAAACATCGGGTAAATAAAAGGTTCGTACCTTTAAATAATTCACGCGATTAAGTCGCGAAATATATCTAAGATGTTTTTTTGTAAAAAAATGTTTTATACTAAGTAAAGATGTCACTTGTCTCTTAAAGTCGCCTAACCATATATGGCCACACTCCAGCAAACAAGCTACGGAATCTTCAGAATTCCTTATCTTTTTCCTTATATTGTCAACCACACAAATCGGAGCAGAATATTTGATATTTTGTAATAGGTATTGTTACAAATTTCTCATATTTATTTCAGCAACAACACCATCGACAGGCTTTTCCCTTACTGGACAACAGCCCCAGCAACAACAACAACAGCAGCAGCAGCAACAGCAGCAGCAGCAGCAACAGCAGCAGCCAGCAACACAAACTGGGCTTAGTTTCGGCACAACAGCTACCGGGCTTAGTTTCGGACAAACTCCTCCTACTTCGACGTTAGGCTCGGGCTTCCAATCTACAACACCTGCGCTTGGTTTTCGTAGCCCAGCCACTACTGCTACAGGTAAATAATAATCTTAGGACAACTCGCACACGGCCACCTGTGCTCAAACTAGGCAGAGCCTGCACTAATGCAACCAGACGACTGTATATCTAAATAGGTACATACATATTATTAATAAATTGACACTGCCACTACTGCTATAGGTAACCAATGATATTATAAGCTCAGACGTTAACGGATAACGTTAATAAACTCAGTAGACTGATATAAACTGTGCTTAGCTTTAGTACCAAAGGCTACCAGTTCACAGATTTCGCATATTCTGACTTCATTGCTACTACCCCTTTTTATATACACATAAGTATGTATGTATTTAGATACATCACATACATTACAGAATGGTAGAGTAAAAAAACTAAAACATTTTAACCTATTTTTAGTAATAAACAAGGTGATTTGTAACATACCAATAACCTATCGCTTGTGGCTTCTTTACATAACACTAAATAACTTTGGAAAATATTGAATATATTAAACCATTACTTAATCACCTACCACTTGTTTTTGGAGTTATGACCTTAACGACCTACAGACTAATTTACTGAAGTAAAATCGTTGTTTATTGTAAGGTTTAGGCCCTAAACATGACAAAGAAGCATCGAATTTTCTCCAGGGTCTCCCAGATGTGTGGTAAATGGTTGTGTGACAAAAGTTGGTAGTAGGTGGTGAATGGTAATTTTGATTTTTTTTTCAAAAAATCTATTACGAAGTTATTGGGTGTAATGTAAATAAGCCAAAAGCGGGAGGTTATTAATTAGTATATTAAAAATCACCCTGTATTATAAATCGTACATCAGACGAAAAGAGAGTTTTTTTTTTCTAAATCTTATTTTAAATTTTGTATGAAGCCTATATCCTTATGATCATTATCTTATGACTGCCTCTGTGGCGCGGTGGGAGTGTATCCGACTGCTACCCAAGAGGTCGTGGGTTCGATCCCCACCCAGGATAAAACTTTGTGTTATGAGCACGATGGTTTATTCTGTGTCTGGGTGTTATTTATCTATAATATGTATGTATTTAGAAATATATAAGTATGTTTATCGGCTGTCTGATTTCCATAGTACAAGCTCTGCTTAGTTTGGGATCAGACAGCTTTGTGTGAGTTGTCCCAAGATATTATTATTTATTTATTTATTTATCTAATATTACAAATGTACTCGCAGTTTATCTGTGTATTTTTTTCTCTAATGTAAATTAAATATATTACGATATTTAAGCCCAAATAAAAACTAGATATCATCTTCTTCCAGCGCCTACCGGTCTAGGTGGTTTCGGTGCAACCACAACGGCAACCCAACAACCGGCCCCCACACTACCAAGTTTCGGCGCAACCCCCGCAATATCCGCACAACCAACAGCTGGGCTTAGTTTCGGCACAACCCCAGCCACAACCGCGCTTAGTTTCGGCGCAACCAGTACTGCACCTACTTTAGGAGGCATAACAACTTCCAGCCAACCTTCAACTGGTCTTAATTTCGGCACAACAACGGCCACAACCGGACTGAGTTTACCAACTAGTACTCAACCATCAAGCTTTGGTACAACAACGTCAGCTCAACCGACAACTGGGCTTAATTTCGGCACAACAACTACTTCGCAACCTACAACTGGGCTTAATTTTGGAACTACAGCGCCAAGTGGGCTTACTTTTAGTGCAGCGACGACTACTCAAGCTACTGGGCTTAGTTTTGGAACCACAGCCACATCGGCCGCTACCACAAGCTCAGCATTCGGTTACACTGGTACAAGTACTGCAACTACTGGTTTTGGAATCAAACCCGCTATTACATCAGCTGCAGCATCTACAGGTAAATACATAATATACTAGTACTACTAATTATATAAATATGAAAATTTGTGATAATGGATAGATGTTTCACGTGAAAACACCTGAATTGATTTTGATGAAATTTTACAGTAATGTAGTTTCATATAATCAGAAGCACATCACGGATAAAAGAGCTTTTCCATTAGGCAAGTCTTACATATAACTATGTCGTCACACGTGCGTACAAGTTGTTTGCATTGGAATCATGCTCATATTATCAAGAACAAAATACTATTGATTTCTATCTTTTGTACAAGTTCGAATACCTAATAGAAGTTGTATGCAACTTGTATAACTTGTCTAATGGAATAGCGCCTTTAAAGTTAGTTTTTTAATAAAGAATAGTTAGTTTTTTTTTTAAAGAATAGTTCATTTTTTTATAAAGAATAGTTCGTTTTTTTATAAAGAGTAGTTCGTTTTTTTATAAAGAAAAGTTCGTTTTTTTATAAAGAAAAGTTCGTTTTTTTTTATAAAGAATAGTTCGTTTTTTTATAAAGAATAGTTCGTTTTTTTATAAAGAAAAGTGTGTTTTTTTATAAAGAATAGTTCGTATGTTTATATTTTTTTTTTACATGCTGAGGATGACGTCATAGGTTCCTGTCGTCAAATCAATACTTTTAGTAGTCGTTTTAATGTTTAAAATTCAAAAACATGTTAAAATGTTAATGAACAGTTATTTTTCGAGCATTTTAAGATCTACTATTACTTGATTAGTATAAAATAATTTACTTTTATTGTAGTCAACTACCCAATTGGTGTCAACAGTAAGTTATTTGAACAAGTCGATATCATAGTTCAAGAGTCTTATGCTCAAATCACAATTATTGCTAAACCAAAAAAAAAAATTGTAGTAATTTTATATGCATTACTTGCCAATTACCTTAATAATTCAGTAATTGCATTTTTTAAAGGTAGAAAAAATTTAAGTCCAGACCCAGGAATCGAAATTCGAATTCAATTCTCAAATCAAAAGTTATTGGCACTTCACTGTCATTTAAAGTCGTTTTTGGTCTTTTTCCTAATTCTATTTTCAAATTATGTCAATGACATGGTTTTTTGAATTTAGAATTCAAACAATGTCATTGAAAATTATTTGTTTGAAATTTATTTATTTCTGAATTATTTATAGAAATTTGTATAAAATTCTCCGTTATATTTAGATTTTATATTTTTATTTAATAATGGATATGTATTACCGAATATACAGAAGAAGTATGTAGATATTCTCTGCTCTTTCTACTCATATATAAAAAAACTGAGAAAATTAACGCATACGAAGTTGCGCGGGATACTAGCTATCCCGCGCAACTTCGTATGCGTTAATTTTCGCAGTTTTTGCATCATTTTTCATTGCTGCTCCGCTCCTATTGGTTTTAGCGTGATGTTATATAGCCTATAGCCTTCCTCTCTGAATGGGCTATCCAGCAGTAAAAGATTTTATCAAATCGGACCCGTGGTTCCTGAGATTGTCGCAATAAATCTCTATCGAACAAAAGAAGAAAATCTGCCTATGTATGACAGAGTTATGCGCGAACATACATAAAAAAGTACAAACTTTAGAATTGAGAACCTCCTCCTTTTGAAGTCGGTAAAAATTAAAAAAAAAACGTAAGACAATTTCAACTGCAAAAAGATTTTTCGCAATTGAAATAAATGTACACAAACAAATCAGTTTTAGATGGTTTCTTGCGAATAAAAAAATACGGGGGATTTGCCAATACTTGCTCCCCCACGTGATTTGATTTGGTGAGATTCGGCTCCTATATACCTTGTGGCGGTACCCACATATAATAATATAAAATAAATTTACACTTGACAGCTCGCGTCAAATCCTGAATTGCGATATAGAAGTTTTCACAGCTGCTAACTATATATACAAGTTTCCAACGTTAACCGTTGGGCCGCGGCCCGCCAGGCACGATCACCTCGCCTGGTCGGAGGATCCTCCCTTTGTGTTGGAGGGACTTAACACCTTGCCCTCCACAACCTCTTGCTCCCCCGTGAGATTTGAGATTCGGCTCCTATATACCTCACGTAATTAATGGACCCTTATAACAAAAAAAACTGTCTGTTTGTTTGTTTCGGCTAATCTCCAAAACGGGTGGAGCTGTTGTTATAAAAAGCAAAATAGAATATTTGTATCATCACGCTAACGTCTATAAGGAGTGAGCAGCATTCGAAAGAAGTCTCGAGCAAAGCTATTTAGCTAGACTCGAATATAAGGAGTATAGTTTTAGTTTGTTAATTTTGTTTCTCATTTTAGCACCAACAACAAATGTATCTGCAGGCCTTACTCTTGGGAAAACTATGTTGACAACAACATCTGCAGCAGCTACTACGTAAGTAATAAAAATCTATACTAATATTATAAAGCGGAAGAGTTAGTTTGTTTGTTTGTTTAAACGCGCTAATCTCAGGAACTACTGGTCCGATATGAAAAATTTTTGTTGGATAGCCCATTTATCGAGGAAGGCTATAGGCTATATAACATCGCGCTACGACTAATAGGAGCGGAGAAGCCACGTGAAATGTTTAAAAAACGGGGGAAAATTACGCATACGAAGTTGCGCGGGACAGCTAGTACTATATATAACTCTTTATGCGACGCACGATTCAATAATAGAAGAAATATTATATATCTTCGTTGTTAAGTGTAGATTACGCGAAAGAGGTTTGGGTCTGTCAAACCTTTATATAGATAACTTTTAAATTAATATAAGGACATGTCTCATATTATATTAATACTAGCTGACCTGCGCAATTTCGTTAGCGTAAATTTCCCCCGTTTTTGCAACATTTATTACTGCTACTTCGCTCATATTGGTCGTAGCGTGATGTTATATAGCCTATGGCCTTCCTCAATAAATGGGATATCCAATAGTAAAGTAATTTTTCAATTCGAACCAGTAGTTGCAGAGATTATCGCGTTCAAACAAACTGACACGAAAAAAGTTGTATGACAAGACAAAATTAAGTATATGTTCTTAATATTAAATTAACCACTAAAAAAAATCTTGAAGTTACGGATAAATGCATAGGTACGAACGAATATTCGACTTTATTTTGTCCTGCGCACTGTGAAGTAATGGTTGTGTGTGGTAGTTTGAGGCGGGCGGCTGTGTCGCTATGTGCGTAGCGCGACAATGAATAATTCGCTCATAATGCCCTATTAAAAGATAAAAAAAGACGCTATTATATCGCTCAAGAAACATAGATTCCCCGAAAAGAGATGCAGATTATATAGTTGATCTTAGACAGTTTACAGTCACACGGCCGGCGAATACTCGCTCTATACGTTATGTTTACACGGACGGGATCTACAATATACATCTATTGTACGTTTCTTCGCCACTCGCTTCTCGCTCATCGCCGGCGGTGGGACAGGTGCTTAAAGCGTCGAAATTATTGGAACAATGTTTAAACTTTTTTTAATTCTTTAATCTTAACTTTTGTGACTGTCGTTCGAAATATCTGTACGAAAATGCATTAAAATCGCTCAAGCCGCTTTGAAAGAGTTCTACCATAAACACCGTGTCACGAGATTTTATATGTATATTCTATACATACAAATAAATAAAATTATAATGTCTTGTTGTCGCAGTTGGAATGTCAAAACAGTCTTTTTTACTAAATGCATATGAAAACATTATAGATACTCATAACAAAAACACAACAGTTTTTATTTTTTTCTCTGTCGTCTCTTGTTCCGGCTAATCTCTGAAAGAGCTAGACAAATTTTAACAGGACTTTCACTGTCAGGTAGCTGATGAAGTTGTAACTTGGCTAATGTCTTCTAAAGGGAGCAGCGCTGCAAACTCATGCAAACGAAGTTGCTGGTACAGTTAGTATTAAATAAAAACTATGTATTAATCTCTTTCAGAACAACAACCTCATCAGTACCACCGCAGCCGATCAGTTCAATAACATTCGCCCAACTCGAAGAAAACATAAACAAATGGACGTTAGAATTAGAAGAACAAGAGAAAACGTTTATAAACCAAGCTACGCAAATCAACGCGTGGGATAGATTACTTATTGCTAATGGAGAGAAGGTATTTAGGGCATTTTTTTGTTTTTTAGCTTTTGCGATATATACAACTTTATAGGCGTAGTTTCTTAAAGATTCGTTCAGCCATTTCGAAGCCTGTGGAGGGTTGTATTATCATCTATCAAAATTCTTTATTCACTTATGATGTAAAACAACTCTTGTGATACGTCGGGATTCTACATGTACATTTAATGCCAAGTTCGCAAACAATATGTAAAGCCGAAGAAAAGAACCTGGCAATAAAAACTTGCGGCCACTCTTTTTAAATTGCCAATTTTACAATGGTTGAATGTTTATAAACTTGATATGGGTGGTATATATGGTGCTGCGACTAATATACTATACACATGTGCAAATTGTACTATCAAAAAGTTGAAACATGAGATAAATTAACACATACATACAGTGTGATTTTTAATATATTAAAAACCTTCCGCTCTTGGCTTCTTTACACCAAATAACTTTTGTAAGTAAATAGAAAATAATTTTTGAAAAAATTATTACAAACGAATCCTTCACCACCTACCACCTACTTTTGTCACACAACCATTTACCACACATCTCAGAGACTTTGAGTAAAATCGATTTTTCTTTGTCAGGCTTCGGGTCTAAACCTTACAATAAACAACGATTTTACTCCAATAAAATAGTCTGTAGGTGGTTAAGGTCATAACTCCAAAAACAAGTCGAGTCGTTATGGATTATTATTATTATAAAAAACGACTCCCGCTGTAGGGTACAAGCCCTGTGTCGCGGGGGACTTTACGGACACAAAGTACATCCAGACTCGGAACAACAATTAGTGAATCACAGAAAGTGGTGTCCAGTGTGGGAATCGAACCCACGACGTCTCGCGACTGATATTCTAAATTGATATTACAAAATTGTTTAGTGTTATGTCAAGAAGCCACGAACGGGAGTTTATTAGTATATTACAAATCATCCTGTAGATTGCCACAGCTCTCTTTACTTCGCCATCCTTGACTCAGTGGCGACAGAGCAGATTGAGGTATCTGCGAGGTTAAGCAACGTTACCATCGAATATTATCACACCCCTGCGTGCCTCGGAGAGCACGTTAAGCCATCGGTCCTGCGCCTAATCTCTCTCCGGCTGTGTCGGATTTCCGTCACATCGAACTATGGGAGTGAAGGAATAGAAAGTGCACTTGTGTCTACACATGTGTATGCGCATGTTGTACTATATCCTGCGTAGTTGGCTAGCCTTAACCGAAATACACAACTCTGCGTGATGGTTTATCCTGTCTGGGTGTAATTTACCTATAATATGTATGTTCGAAATATATAAATATGTTTATCTGTTGTCTGGTTACCATAGTACAGGCTCTGACTATTTTGGAATCAGATTGTAATGTATGAGTTGGCCCAAGATATTTATTTATTACCAGCTTGTACCCGCGGCTTCAATTTTTGAAGGTTGTATATTAAAATTCGACCAGATTGAGGTCGAAAATGCAGAACTTATTTGCAGTTTTTTAAGCTTACACAGACCAACTTAACATACAAACTAATAATAATAATATCTTGGGAGAACTCACACAACGCTATCTGATCACAAACTAAGCATAGCTTGTACTATGGCAACCAGACAAGTGATAAACATACGTTTATATTTCTAAATACATACATATTATAGATAAATAACACCCTGACACAGAACAAACCATCGTGCTTATCACACAAAGTTTTATCCTGGGTGGGGATCGAACCCACGACCTCTTGGGTAGCAGTCGGATACACTCCCACCGCGCCACGGAGGCAGTCATATTATAAATGTATATGTAACTGTGTCCGTTACGTTAAACTGCTGAATCTATTTACATGAAATGTTGTATGAAGATAGTTTAAATCCCTAAAAAGGACATAAGATAGCTTTTATCGCTATAATCGACGTCAACGCTCGCGGAACCGCTAGAAAAAGTTTTATTATAATAAATAACGTTTTTTTTTTTTTCTATTCTTCCAGATAGTAGAACTAAACGACGCAGTAACTACTGTCAAAAACGAGCAACAAAGCTTGGAACACGAGTTGGACTTTGTGCTCGCCCAACAGAAGGAGTTGGAAGACTTGTTGGCGCCCATGGAGAAGCAGCTGCTTGATGAGACGGCTGATAGGCATAGGGATCCTGAGAGGGAACATATGTAAGTATCAAAGACATAGGGCCAACATTTTCTTGAGATAACTATGTACAAAACTTTGGTATTATTGTCTGTTCATCAATAGGTAAGTATGTGTCTTGTAAATTTTGCGCGTAAGTAGGATAAATATAAAATGTATACCAGCTTCAGACGTTATACCTATATTATGGAGAAATTAATTTTTTTCATTCTACTGTCTAAATAATTAAAAAAATAGGACCAGCCAGGGGCATTGAAGAAAACAAGAAAAGGCGTTTATTTTTCACAGATACAATTACTTGAAAAAAATATAGAAATAAGTAGGTACTTGCACGTCGTATCTGCGACAGACGAGGTTTCCACTCAGCATAAAAGCCATATTGTGGCATGAGTCATAACACAGTGCTGATTTTCTATGGGGGGTACAAAAATGCTTCGAGAAAAGGTAGTTAGTGCCCTGCGCTTTTGCTGTCTCGTCTTGGCGGGGGCACTACTATTAAACAGGATATTAAAATATACTTGAAATACGTGATAACTGGACAAGAACGAGACTCTGTGATTGAAAGAAGAAAACTAGAAAAAAATTATACTTGAAACTGGCGTATGCACATAATGTGCGAATCATAATCTCTACCAATTAATATTGGAGGGAAAAGGAAAAAAAAAAACATCTTTTGCACATACGCGTAAATATGTAAATAAACCCAACATGATTATACTCCCATCCATTTTAATATATGTAAAAAAAAAGACAGACAGACCGGGTCTTCGTAAGACACTTCGTCTTACGAAGACCCTGTTGGAACATGGTAATTCTGGAATGGAAAAAAAACAAAATTTTAAATAGGACAATTTTTAAAATGTTAAGTTTACTTAAAAATTGTCCTATTTCAAATTTTGATTTTTCATAGGCAAAATAAGTTATTACCACTGAACATAGGCGGATCTAGGGAGGGGGGACATTTTACTGGAGGGACGCAGAATCCAGGGTTGTTGAATTTAATATCCAATTCTCCTTGTATTGTTTTTGATTGTTAATTTTCCTTATTTTATAGCCACTGAGTGTGCCTCTTGGCACAGGCCTCCTCTAACGATTTCCACTGCTTGTGATTCCTCGCATCTATCCCAGTTTGGGCCATTCCATCGTTCGTTTCCTATGTCTTCCTTTACTTCTTTTGCCATCTCTAGAGTACCATTCCGTCAGGATCTAGCTCCACTTCATCCGGGGGTTTCGCAGCATAGTCTTAAAATGCCATGGTTTCTTTTTTCTAGGTACAGTCTTGCAGAGAATTTAGACACGCAACTGAGGCAAATGTCAGAAGATTTGAAAGAAGTGATAGAACATCTGAACGAGACCAATAGAAGTCAAGATAGTAATGATCCCGTAAGTATCCAACCATACTTGCTTTTACCTGCTTGTTGGTGTTTAATTCCAATTTAAAAAGCGGCGGTAGCCTAATGGCTAAGGCATTGGTCTCGCAATCTTGAGGTCGCGGGTTCGAAACCTCCCCATTATACTACCGACGTGAACCCACTTCTAACACAAGCCATTGAACTTAGCTGGAGAGGTTAACAGGATAGCTAGTAATGTGGGACCACAATCCCACTTTGCTAGTTATCTTTAAAAAAAAAAATGGCCGGGACTACATCCGCGTAGATTCCGGTTATTGCGATAAAACTACAATTTTACATAAGGTCTCTAAATGTATGGCTCGTCTAAAAATACAAAGTTCGAGCTGTATCTACCACTATACTTAACTTATTTTGAAAAAAATTGTAACAGTATGTTATAACTTCAATATAGGAATCAAAATCAATTCACGGAGTTTGCACCAACTCCGAACAAAGTTACAAGAGGGAAAAATAAAGCATACTTTTAGAGTTAGAAACCCATAATTGATTTATCTCAATGTACAGCTTTTGAATTTACTAACATTATAACAACAATTAGCAAGAAATGCCTATAAAAATTACTTCAATTTTTATATGTTTTATTTTTTTTTTCAGATCGTCCAAATAGGCCGCATTCTAAACGCTCACATGTCTTCTATGCAATGGATAGACAACTCCATAGCACAGATTTCTACCAAACTAGACCAGCTCAAAGCAACCCACGACACTTTGCGAAGAGACAACGAAAGATCGTTCCAGCTTACATACAATTAGTTATTACGTTGATTTGTTTTGTATTAAATAACTAAATAGATACTAATTTATCGTTTTAATTTCAATATTGTACAAAATGCACTGGATTTGTTGATTTACATTCCTTTAGTTTTTGCTATGATGTCAATTTGATGAATTTTGTTTTTCTCTCATTCTATCGAATGTTGTGTACGACAGAAAGGGATAAAAGATTCTCTGCCTTTTCATCCTAATTCTATGGATGAATTAATCTCCATGTGATTGCTTGCAATCCTACTAGTACACTGTGATATGGAGTCAGTACAAAACATCTTAGTGAACACTACTTGTAATTAGATTAGAGGCCAGATTACTTATATATATGAATGGTGCTTACACTAATTATTCTACTCTAAAATAGCAAAGTACTGGCAAGAACCTCACGGATATGGTAGGTGATATAGAAACTAGTAAGAGATAAAGAAGTAATTTAAAAGTTAAAAAAAAGTGTTCAGTTGTTTACAACTGAACTTTTTGTAACTTTTAAATTACTTTACTGCGTTCACGCCAATTTTTAAAATGTCATTTATGACAGTTTAAAAATTGGCGTGAACGCAGTAAAAAAACATTTTGGAGTAAAAATCATGGCATAGGCTACATTCAGCATTTATTCATCGAGCGACGCAACGTTTAGTATTAATTTTAATTTATTACACGAACGTTAACGCCTCATTTGATTCCATCGAGCCGGCTCGATGCGAACCTTCGAATTGCGAATTTTTCTGCCCACATATTGATTTTTACTCATTAGTAAAGCTATAGAATGTGAGTACGGACCTTATATCCTTTGTTGCTTTGACCGAGGCAGCCTCAAGCCTCGCTCAGCCAATGTAGTGGCTTTCAGATTTAAATAATGAATAAATTAGCTGATTGTTCGATTATTGTATTAATTACCAGTATTCATGCAGACGTAAATAAATTTAAAAAAATATTTGTTCTAAATGATTCTAGGTTTTAATCTAATCTGTTTTGTTGATTATGAAATGAAATACATAGTTATGATAATAATAAACGATTGTTTTTTTTTTAGTTCGAAGATAAGTGACATGTGATTACAATACTGCCCACCCCTATCTGTCACTCCAATGGTAACAATATTAGGTTCATTATGAATCTATACTGGTAAAATCGCATAGTAATTTTTACAGGCATTTTTTTACCAATTAACGGCCTTCCGTTTAAGCGCAGAATGTTCAATTCGCAAAATGTCCAGTTCGCAATAATGACCAAAATTCGTCGTCAATACGTCAACGTTAAAAATTGATTTTTTTTTTTAATTGTCTAATATTATGCGTTTCTTTTTTTTAGTAAAGAATAAATGATTTACCCTCTAAAATATTGCTGAAGCTGAAGATACTTAATCTAAGACATTTATCCATAGATTATTCGTGGTGTCCGATACATTGATAATGCTTTGTTTTTTGTTTTAAATGTAAAGCACTCACTTCTACACTAATTATATTATTATATGGAGGGCATAATAAAAATGTATCGATTTTGCATTGATTTTATGCCACTTTTGGGTCCTGATAAACACTTTTCTTTTATGCGTCACAATAATATTTTTTTACAAAACTTGCTTAATTTTTGGCATTTATAATGAATATTGGACATTCTGCGAATTAACATTTTGCGAACTGGAGATTTTGCGAATTGGACATTCTGCGCCTAAACGATCATGACGTCCGCGTCGGTTCAAATCCCACCCATAATACTACCGACGTGAACCCACTCCTAACACAAGCAATTTAGTTGAGTTGGAGGGGTTAACTAGATTGCCAGGTATTTGGGATTCACATTCTAATATAGTCTGACGATTGGAAGTCTCTCTTTTAGGGTTCCGTAACCAAAATGGCAAAACGGAACCCTTATAGTTTCATGTCCGTCCGTCCGTCCGCAGCTTTGCTCAGAGACTGTTAGTGCTAGGAGGCTGTCATTTTGCATAGGTACATAATATATTACTTGACAAAGTGGAAGAATAAAATAGTAAAAAAAAAAAAAAAATACGGTACCTCCACTATATGGCCCGACATGCTTCTTGCATTCTTTACAATGAAAAAAATATATATAATCAAGTCCACTCTCCTCACTTTTAATAAACAATACCATTAATAAAACACTGTAACTTAACATTATCATCAGTCTGCAAGCACAATATCACTAATTTCTTATTAACTATACTACACACAGTTCTATTACTAGATATCTGGTCTGCACTTAAAAACATTGATAGTTTCTTAGCGTCTACTCTACAATAGCATATGCGGGAAATGTCCTCGTTGACTTGACTTTCAGTCTCTGAATCCGAATGGTCTATTGGACCTGGAAATTAAAAAAAATATATCTGAATTAGTAACTCGAATACAGGCGCTAAAACTATCTTAATAGAATTTGGTACATTCACAGATATGGTCTACCAGTGTATTTGCCAATTGTTTTTAAAGACAACTAGTAATGTGGCATTTAGTCCCACATAACTAGCAATCTTGTTAACCCCTTTTGATTCTGGGGGGCACATGGTTACGACGGAGGGGTGGGTGCCACAAAAAAGAGCAAATGAGCAAAGAAATTCAATACAGTACAAGAAATTCAGACCAAAGCAACGCGACAATCTCAGGAACTGCGGGTCCGAATTAAAAAATATATTTTACTGTTGGATAGCCCATTTATTGAGGAAGGCTATATAACATCACGCTTCGACCAATAGGAGCGAAGAAGCTAAGCTACTAAACATGAAGGTTTAAAGAATATTATATTACTTCTACGGATTTATAATTTCCAAAAATCAAACCAAAGTGCAGATGAGTTGAGCTGTGCTGATAATACTATAAACCAATACAATCATAAGAATTTTACTTTAGCTTTAGATTGGTATGTTCAAAGCCCCTGTTATTTACCTCATCATACCCAAAATAAGAACAATAATCTTAAAGAAAACAAATCATCTTTTGGAAACCGTAACCCTGCCTTGCAATCTTTTACAGATAATAATATCTAGGGACAACTCACACAACGTCATCTGATTCCAAACTAAGCAGAGCTTATACTATGGTAACCAGAAAACTGATAAACATACATATATATTGAAGTAATTTTTATAGGCATTTCTTGCCAAAGACTTTACAAATACAATAATTGCATTTTGAAAGATAGAAAAGTTTGAAATCCAGACTCAGGGATCAAACCCGAGACTACCATAGCCCAACCGGGGCCAGAAGCGAACCACCTATCTGGACTATATCGATATTGATATCAAATTCTTCCAATTAATAGTTTCGGGTTCGATTCCTGAGTCTGGATTTCAAACTTGTTTTTTTTTAAAACAAACCAGACAGAATAAACCATTGTACTCATCACACAAAGTTTTATCAAACCTACAACCTCCGGCTTAGCAGTCATGGTCACTAACCACTAGACCAACAGGCCAGTCAAAGAGTATTATGCTGTGATCCCCTTATTGCTGGGAAACAATTTAACTGTATCAGTATTATAGGCAAACAAGTAAATGTTGATAAATTTTCGCGATTTGTACACATTATGAAAATATATATATTACGGGTCTTAAGGCCGTTGCAATACGGTCGAAACGTCGGCTATTATACAAAGTATTTTACCTTAAAGCATGTTCCAGATTGGAAACAAGGGCACAAACCAAGGTGACCTTGGCAGGAGCTTTGTGTGGCCCACCGTTTTTCCTTGGTACTTGGTTTGCAACAGCCGTCTACACTGTTGGAAACAAGCAAGGCCACCTTGGTTTGTACGTTTGTTTCCAACCGTCTTTAAGACGCTTAAATTATTCAAGCGATTAAGGTCCGTAATATCTATACTTATATTATAAAGCTGATGAGTTTGTTTGTTTGAACGCGGTAATCTTAAGAACTGCTGGTCCGAATTGAAAAAATATTTTTCTGTTGAGTACCCCATTTATCGAGGAAGGCTATAGACTATATAACATCACGCTACGACCAATAGGAGCGGAGCAGCAATGAAAAATGTAGCAAGAACGAGGAAAATTGACGAAGTATATGTATACAAGTAGAAGTGTTTACCTCCAAAAGCCTCCACTCTTAAATCCTTGAACATAGTGGAAACTTTAGCCATGTCAGTCTTGATCTGTAATGTAAGTCTACCCTCTGCGGACGCTCTGATCACTACTTCAGCACACATGGTCTTCATCCTGTCTATTGTGGTGCGAAGCTGTTTTAGCGATGGGAGTTCTATGGATATCTGTGAAGTTTATTATACTGGGGAAAATTATTACATTAATGAAATCCCTTTATGGTGTGGATTCAGTAAGAATTTAGAGATTGCTCAAGTAGTCCAGGACAAAATAATGTGTAATCTATAAACATGTTTCAAGTCTGATGAGACGAAATGATACTACTACTGAGATGTACTTTATGCTAGTTAATTACATGTTCTCCAACATAAGGCTTGTTCCACAAAAGGTTACATTCTGTACTCTGTATTTATATAATAACTAGCTGACCCGGCGAACTTCGTACCGCCTTAGCGTAAATTTGATGCACTACTTTATTTTGTATAGCTGACATTCGTAAAGCGCTTTTTTTTAAATATGCAAAATTAAATGTATATTTTTCAATCTTTCTGAGAGATTTTCTTAATATTTTTTTCTGTAAGAACCTTGTACAGAGTATTAGAAAACTACAAAAAAAAATCAGCCAAATCGGTCAAGACGTTTTCATGCTATGTCGTGACAACGAAAACGGGTTTCATTTTTATATATAAAGATAATATTCATTTATTTCAGATAACATTGAATCCATATAATGTTAGTACTATCTCAACCTAGTGTTAGTATGTTACATTTAATTTGGTGCATGTACACCTTCACGCACATGCCTACTTGACCACAGTCTAATAAAGGGCCCATCGATTTTTTCCACCAGAATAGTTAGAATACTGTTAGAACTACCCCTGAGTCGCTGCAGCATAGACACATACCGCTTGCGTATGATTGCATGAAAATCAACTAATCTCGCTTCAGCGAACATGGCCGAAGCACTGCAGTACCGAGGTTGCCAATGACCGTAGCTAATGAGATAGGTCTATAATTGTTTTAATATAGTGGTGGGAGCTGGTTTTAATATTTCTTTTTTTATTCTTTAACCAGAGGCGAAGGGTTAAAATTTTTCAAAGGTACAAAAGTATGTCTAGCTGAACAGGATTCTTTGTACCTTTAAGATTATGTAACTAGGATCCAAAGGGAAGCCGAAAGTAATGGTAGTCTAGGGACCCTCCAACACTGATAGTTACTTAAATGATTAGAACATTTGGAATAGTTTATTTAAGTGACATTTGGATTGCTCAAACATATTTTTCAGGACTGTTAACTGGATGGTAATTTGTAAATGTGATTGTAAATCAAGTCAAAATACAAAAAGTCACTTACATCTGGGTCCGGTACTCTCGGTTCATGGAAGTCTGACCACATCTTCCTTGGGATTACTGTCACAGGAATGTCGTGAGTCACTTGCTTTGTTTGTTGAGAAAAGGTTGAGGGCTGTAAGTATATTTGTAAAGCATTAGGAGAAAAAGATTCATTGGCCTATGAAACAGACAGACAGTTTGTTTGACACATACACGGGAGATGCGAAACAAATTCTTCAGCTTTGTGTTTGTATGTTTGAAAGCGGTAATCTCATGAACTACTGATCAGACTTGAAAAATTATTCTACTGTTGGATGGCCCATTTAACAAGGAAGGTTATATAATATTATTCTACAACCAATAGGAGCGCAGCAACAATTAGAAATGTTGCAAAAACGGGGAAAATTTAATGGAGACTAAGTTGCACAGGACATCTAGTGTACGACATAAAACAGGCATTTTTGATATTTTTCAGTTTCTTAAATAAAATATGTGGAAAAAATTAATTACTTTACCATTTCTATTTCCAATGTAAGACATGGACACTGTTTCTTTGTAAGCTTCATTTTCAATGACTTAGCCGATTTCAGAGTTACCAGTGATCTTGCTAAATTCCCTGAAATATTCAAATACATTAAAATTAACTTTTGCCTGCGGCTTTGCTCCTATGGATCAAATCACAAAAAAGATATGCCTATAACCTGCTAAACTATGTTTATACAATAATTACTACTAAATTCAATATCATCGGGGAAATTAACCCTACACTTTTACTAAATTAGTTACCTACTAATTAGTGACAGTAGGCAAGCTATTGAATATGACCGTGTTTATTATCGAATACACAGGGACTGCAGTGCCTTACATAACCACACAACAATGCCGACTTATACCTGAACTTATAGCCAAATAAATATCTTTATGTTCTTCGTCTATCCCAATCATTTGGTACTCCGAGAAAAACATAGCATGAGGGATCTCACACCATAATATTGGAGGCGTTGGGCCGCTGTTCTCCTCGCTTACAATGAAGTATAGCTGATCCTCAGCCAACCTTAACACGCATTCCTTTGATAACTTTGATATTAAAGTAACAACATCTGAAAATTACAACGCATTTGAGAAGGACCTACAACATACAATTTTGGAACTAATACAAAATATTACACGTGTACGTTACTTGAGAATTCTCGCATTGGCCCTGCATCTATCATCACAGCGCGAAACTTCATTATTTTCAGTTTAATATTATAAGTTTTCGCGAAAATAAAACTTCGCGGGGTTTAATACAAACAGTTGTTTTGATTTTAAAATGACAGATTGACAGCTACTTTTCTTCGTAAAGAATTCATAGACAAATGTGTATTTTTTCTAAACAAAAGTAGAGCCGTTATCAAACTGTACTTATTGATACTCGTCTAATCGACTATCAATTAACATAAATATTAAACTGTTATTTATTATTTAAAAATGTACATAAGATAAATATAATGTACCTTTACTTTCAACAATAAATTATTATTATTATCATCGACTAGAAAAATAAATGACTTAATGATTATATCACGAATTGCTTACGCCATTCGGCAGGCTTCCTCAGTTATTAGTAATGTAGTCTTGTCTTCATGCCTTAAATAACTGCACTTTAACAATAACCAATATTTTTTCATCAGCTCATTTTTAATTTCTACTGATCTCAGGAAATACATACCGTTTTTAACTTTATCTGGTATTGAAGATTCTGGTGTTCATTGACTACCACTTGCCACTTGAAACATTACATTACTTTTAACCACTATAAGCTATAAGGTACTTTCACCGGCGAGGCTTGAAGAAAAGGCGAGCATTGAAATTGGTGGTTAAAAAGATTGTTGATTCATTACTAGCTTAATCACGCTTATTTCCCTTGTCGAATTATATAAAGTCATGGAACGCATGAGTTTATAATTTAAAATCAAGATAAAAGAATAGAAGAAGTTAATAGTTCGAACCATCAAAATGGTTGTCTCGACAGCATAAGACTTAATCGGTACCGAATGGGTGCACGATACAGTGCGAGCTTATGTGATAGGGTGCAAACAGATCTGGTGGATGCGCAGCTCGCCAGCCGCGCGCGTACTTTACATTTGATGCGCTCATGTATTTCGTTTTTGCGTCCCGCTCCTGTGCTGTCAGTGCGCCGCTCGCACGCAAGCCATGCACCACGAGTGAATGACGCAATAGGCGCGCGCGTTCGACCAGCGCGCTCGCGTTTTTTCTTCTAAACACTTCACTAATAAAATTGTATTATCGTCAAAAGCAAGTATTTAACAAAGAGTGAGGGTGCGACGGCACACAAAGTTACAGTAGTAACACGCGATTTGATTCGCCAGATCTGTAAGCACCCACACATTTGTATGTAATATTATTAAAGCCCTTTTCTTTTCAAATAGGACGATATCGTCTGCAAATCTGAAAATGAGAAAGTCGATCTCTGTTGACCCTGATTCCTTCTAGCTGCTAATTGAGATTATCAAAGATATGTTGTAGTGCTGTTATGAACAGCTTAGGTGAGAGGGGATCGCCCTGTGAGATGGGATTACTCCTCTGCAGAATGGCATATTAGGGTCCCTTTTTTCTTGGTTATGCTACGTTCGTAGATGTTTTTAGTACACTGACATAATTTTGTTAATTCTACATTTATTTAAGGCCTCCCAAATAGAAATTGGAGTCAAAGGTCAAAGGCTTTGGAGTATTCGATAAAAGCAATCTATAGTAGCTAGTTGAACTCCTTGAATTTCTCTATCACTTGTTGCATAACATGTATGTGATCTGTTGTAGAAAAACGGGAACGAAAACCCGCTTGTTCTATTGGCTGGGATTGATCAATCTTTGGACTTAACAATTTCCACCAAGCCGGTGACACAGGAGAGCAACGTAGCGGATACGCGAGCATGTGCTGGTAGCCGATCGCGTCTGCCCGAACGGCCACAATATGCTGGAAAACGGGCGCATGCGCGCGCAAGCTCGTGTATCCGTTAGTATGCTCTCTGTGACTAGAATACAATAGACAAGCGTGCAGCGGCAGCCTAGCGGATCAGACCGGACGCGTCAGCAGCCGTGCGCGACCATGCAAATAGCGGAGCCGTCCGGCTGCTACGGCGTCCGCGTGCTTCCGACCGCCTGCGGTGGCATGCGTGCAGATGTAACAGCGTTTCAATCAGTGTAAATTCCGAGCATGAAGAAATGAATCTTATGATTAAGTTGAGAAGTTTGAATTTTCTCTGGCACAATGTGACATGCGCGGTGCTGCTCTCCTGCGTCGTCCGTTTGGTGGACATCGTACATATTAGGCGACTTTGTAGGATTGATGGGAACAGTTTGTATGTACATCTTTGAAAGAAGGCTAATGAGGCGGTAGTTAGCGATGTCATGCGGGTCTCCCTTCTTATAGAAAATTATTACATTGGATCTTTTCCACTGTTCCGGCACCTTGCCGGTGTTGAGAACCATAATGAATAGGTTATAGCAGGGCAGCGCTATGTTTTAGGACTTCATTTTTTAAACCTTCAGGACCGGGGCTTTTATCTCCTTTCGGAGTTTTTAGTGTGTCTGGCGACTTCTACGTTGTACCTATATATTGGTGGTAAGTCGTTCCTTTCTACAAGGTCTCTTGTGGTTTCATGGCTTGTAACGTTACAAGGAATTGGCGTTTTCGCATATAACTGCTTGTAGAAATCACGCGAGTATGTCACTAAACTTGAAACTTTTCTTCCCTTGTTGCATACAAGTTGGGCGCTTGCAAGCACCATCTACTATTATGGTTTTTGTTATTGCTTCGTTACAGTGAGCATTTTTAAATTAACTAAGAACATTTTAAAATTAAGACTTACTTTGGTAGAGGGGAGAGCTCTTCTCCTGTTTATTTTTACATGACATTTTATTAAGACTAGTCAAGTGTGCGTGGCTCGCATGGTGGAGGAGAGAGGCAGGACCACTCCAGGCAAAATTTTCGCCGTAAGTACCTCGAACCAGAGGGGGACGAAGCAAATAATTACAACCGATACCGCCTATACCTCACGCAAGGAGCGGGTGGGTGCAATTCCTTTCACCAAAAATCGCCCAAGTACCTCTCGCGACGGAAAGGTGGAGGTTTGCCCCGCGCCTATTTTTGCCACTATATTCATTTGAAATGATTACCCCTCTTTCCCCCCCGTGAGATTTGGTGAGATTCGGCTCGACCCCTTAAACGCTTCCCGTAATTAATAGACGGGTGTCTTGAGGAATATGCCAGTATTTACTTATAGTTTCAAAAAGTAATTTAAAAAATAAAACGATTTAAAAAAAAGTGCCTGAAATAATGAAATAAATAAAGGTAAATAAAGGCAAATCACGAATCTATCGATTTTTTTATGATCGGTACTTTTTACTAAATTTTACTTTTAAATTAGTCGATTTTATTCAATAAAACAGTAGCAACACTTCGACCATAGACTTTAACCTATATCTGCTTCCTCAAAAGATGGCGCTGAATGGCAGTGTGTTGATAAAATTCTATTTGCGGAATATGTTCTTTCTCTTTCTTAGACATGCATTTTGTATGGGCGTGAATGAAATAGACAATATCTCCTTTTGATTGTAACGAATACTAACGAATTGTGGTTATATGATTTGGAAAAGTTTTTAGTTATTTTACTCAATTATTGTGCAATCCTAAGTAATTTAATTATTGTCACAACTTATTTACATTATACAATTTTAATTCTTACCTATATTTTCACTAAAAAGTTTTAAAAAGCAGACTAAATGGAGAAAAATGAACGGTCAAGGTACGTGTACGATCGATATTGTCAACATTATGTTGTATTCTAACCACCAAAATACTTTCTCATTCAGTCAATTTTACTTCTACCTCACATATTTCATTATTAAACACACTTTATTTATAGTTTATGTCGGTCTTCTGACTTATTTTGTAATGTGAATGAATATTTAGGTACGTTTCTGCTGTACCGTTGGCCATAACGTTTTTCCTTCGAATTCGATCTTCGAATATTTAACGGATTCTTATTTGAAAGGGAATTCGTTATTTTGTACTTCAAAATAGTAAACATTGACATTGTCAAGAAATGACGACTTGCAATTAGCGAATTTAATATGAATTTCGTCATTCTGCGATGTAACGCCTTGCACAACTACGTTGTAGGTACAGTTCAATGTCGTTGTCCGTGATTAGGTTCATGATTATGCAACGCTAACTCTGACGTTTTATTCTTCGAGTTTTAAAACTTTTTAAAGAAAGGAAGTTTTGTTTGTTGTTGTAAATTATAGTAGGTACATAAATAAAAGAAAGGAAATGTTGAAATGAGGTCGTGTTGTTGAAAATGTACCTAATACCTAAGGACGCCGTGGCCCACTTGAGTAGGTCTCGCTATTGGTAAAGTTATCTACGCACATTGTTGATACGGCAACCGTGTTTACTTTCGTTCGTTATCTTATTTCTATTGCATTGCACTTGCTATCATGTTAGGTACCTTACCTATATTACATAAGTATATACAGTACTTGTACAATGAATGGTTGAATAAATCCTATGCTACGTTCATTCAGCGCAAGCCTTCTGATTACGCTTATTCCACTACACTAAATCAGGGACACTAAATCCTTAAAAAAAGAGTTATGTAAAAAGAGTTAGGGCTCTAATTCTCTAACAAATTTTCAAGGCCACCTTGATTTAGGGCCCTGATTCAGGGTAGTGTAATAGCCGTATAATGCGCTTATTACTACACTAAATCAGGGACCCTAAATCCTTAAAAAGAGCGGTGTAATAAGAGTTAGGACCCTAATTCTCTAACAAATTTTCAAGGCCACCTTGATTTAGGGCCCTGATTCAGGGTAGTGTAATAGCCGTTTGGCCTAATAATTAAATAATTGGCCTTTTGGAAACTGACTAGATAGGCTGACTATGACCCACTATGTAGTCGGGTCGGCTAATCGGCCAGTCATAGTCGGCCTATCTTTAGTGGGCACTTATCTTCACTGGGTGGGTACCTAAGTTTAGTTTATTTTTTAAAAGAAAAGCAAAACAAGTAAAGTTATGTCGGGCAAGTTAAGCATACTTAGGTACCTACTTATTTTTTTTACTTAAATTGAGTTATATTACTTATTACGCAGATTTAAGCCCAATATGGGGTGTTTCCGTATTTTACACATATTTTCAGCCCACGAATGAAAAATAATTAATATACAAAATTCCGTTTTCTATCCTTAATTAAAATATTATTACGTGTTCAACCCAACTGAAAACAAAGCTACAGGTGTTGTAACGTCAACAAAAGAATTTCTTTAAATTTATATATCTTAAATTGATTCATGCTCATAAAGTATGTATGAAATATAATATTAATTTAAATTGAATTGTTGTTAAAAAACGTTTTTTAAAACGCTAATCAACACGGCGCGTGTCATAATCACTTGTCTGTGGTTATACCTACCAACCCTTCAACGGCCAAGTCACACAACATTAACTATAATAAAAAAGAAATCGCAGAAAGGAACCTTAGACTTGGCACGACTTTGTCTAGATTTCATTACTTTTTAGAGATAAACAAGCAGCTCCATCGAGACTTGGCTAGTTTTTACACAATGTTTTTGGTGGGATAGAATAATACTTAAATAGGTTTATTTTCAACTAGAACAAAACATCTTATACCCACTTTATTTAAATACTAGCTGTCCCGCGCAACTTCGTCTGCGTATTTTTTTCCCGTTTTTGCAACATTTCTCATTGCTGCTCCGCTCCTATTGGTCGTAGCGTGATGTTATATAGCCTATAGCCTTCCTCGATAAATGGGCTATCCAACAGTAAATAAAGCCCAGATAATAAATAACTTTTCTTGAAAAACAAATGCATCATACATTATTGTTGTGTAACTTTAAGCGTTTACGCAGCGTACGCAACGGAAGCTCTCTAAAGGAATATTTTTTCCCTGTATTCGCAACATTTTTCATTGTTGCTCCGCTCCTATTGATCATATCGTGATGTTATATTGCCTTCCTCCTGTAAAATAATATTTCAATTCGGACCAGTAGTTCCTGAGATTATTGCGTTCAAACAAACAAACTCTTTTAATATATATAAGCTTTATAATATAAGTATAGATGATATTTTCAACCTTCTACGGGTACAAAATATCACAGATCAAAAATTAATATCCATTTTTTTTCGCAAAACCACTAGGGATGCTATCAATTTGTGGTGATGCTGAATTCCAAGGAATATCATGATCAGTGGCGAACGATCAGATACGAATATCTGTATGGTTAAACAATATTAAGCGGCGGTAGCCTAATGGCTAAGGCATCGGTCTCGTAATCGTGTCGTGGGTTCGAATCCTGCCCAATATACTACCACGTAAACCCACTCCTAACACAAGCCACGGAGTCAGAGTTGGGCAGTATTTAAATTATTTGTAATTAAAATACGTAATTGAAATACAGATACGTATTTACTTTAAAATGCAATTTGTAATTGGCACATTGCCAGTTTTTTTTTTAAATAAAAAAAGAATATAATAATAATAATATCTTGGGACAACTCACACAAAGCTATCTGATCCGAAACTAAGCAGAGCTTGTACTATGAAAACCAGACAACCGATAAACATACTTATATATTTCTAAATACATACATATTATAGATAAATAACACCCAGACACAGAATAAACCATCGTGCTCATCACACAAAGTTTTATCCTGGCTGGGGATCGAACCCACGACCTCTTGCGTAGCAGTCGGATACACTCCCACCGCGCCCCAGAGGCAGTATATTACCTCTGTCGGTCCATAGGTTTAAAACCTCTTCCTTGTCCTACCTAGCCTCTTCCAATTACGTGGGTCGGGTTTTCTAATGCGCTGGTAACCGTCGTCACTAGGTAACTCCTTCATGTTCCTTTGGACCTTCGTCAGCCCAATAGTCATCTACCTTTTCCCCTCTCTTTTCAGCAGTCATAGAAAGGTCCTCGACTATGTGATTACGGATCTCGCGTCAATGTCAAAACCACCATAGTCTTGATTCTTTGATTTTTTTGGAGAGCTACCTTAAAAGTTTAAAAATGCCCCGTATGTGTTATCAAAAAAATATTTCTACTGTCATACATTTTAAACAATAATAAATTTAAATAAATTTCAAATATTTTAGGATATAGAAGTGTCGGCTGCAACAAAGGGGCTCAAGTCTCCCCCTAAAGTTTCTGAGTCCTCCTCTATAATCTACTCTGAGTGCAATTAGTCCCTTCCAAACTGAAACCTTAGCGCCTTTGCACACGGCGTATTTTAAACGCGCTGGCGACGCACGTTTTACTAACTCTGGCTCACAGCGCTGTAGATGACCAAAAAACATATTGTTGCATTTGTATCGATTCAAACGCGTGTACTTACTTAGCGATACGAACACGCAGGCCCTTACATTGCTCATAGGGTTAAAGCCATTCCCAAATCCAAATACTAATTCCGCCACTGAAAAGCTGAATAGTAAGTCAAGTTCCCCTTTTTGCCTCGAGTCTAAAAATATAATCCAGACTGAATCGAGCTGATGTCTAAAAACGGACGACATAGCCTCAAGGTTCAGGAAGTAGTAAAATAATTCCGGTCCAGTTTTAATGAGCTGATTAATTAGCCACTAATTCCCTTCGTTCCTATAACAGTATAGTATATACAAGGTGTAACAGAAAGGTGTGGTCATATTCAAGGGTTGGTATGTGCCCATGATACTGAGTGCACATACTTATCAAAATCGGACTACCCTAATAATATTTATTATTTTTCATTCGTTTATTTATGAGTGAATAAGTTATTAATTAAAAAAAGTAGCACATAAAAAGTTCTGTGCCATAACAATCCAATCGAATTTTGTACCAGGGGAGGTATCATTCTTATGCCATATGCCGTTCACTACTGAATTTTGACAAAAAGAATATGCTATAACTATATAATGCACCAGCTATGGTACCATGATAGGTGTAATACTGACGACATATCCTATGCGCTGCTGAAATTTGACCACACCTTTCTGTTACACTCCTATACAGGGTGTACCTAACGTAACTTGTGAGCAATTAGTTACGGGGGGGAATAGAGGGGTAGGTAGGCAGTTTCTTTACGTGTCGTGAAAAAAATAACTACATATATATTTTTTTTATGTGAGGTAGTAGGATTTCAAAAAAAAATAAATGACGGGCGGCAGCGACCCAAACTCAATGAAAAAAAATATTACAAATCACAGGTTCGTTTTTGGGGGATAGAAACCAAAGAACCAGATAGGCTGATTTGCAAAAAGGCGAAAAATTAGGACCCTACTACTCGTACATACAGATATACGTACGATTTTGTTTTGTGGTGTATAACCACATCATACTAATTAAATTTTATAAATAAGTAAAATAATAAAAAAAAACAAATTGTCTAAAAAATTGGATACAATGCCATCAATTCAAAAATAAGAACATGTCTAATGCTAGGAAGATTTGCTTTACTTCGGCCGATTTGTTTGAACGCGATAATTTCAGGAACTACGGGTCCGAATTAAAAATTTACGCAGACGAAGTTTTACGGGTCTGCTAGTTTATTCACATAACGCAATAATATTGACCATCCACCTCTCCTTACAATATAATACACGGTATTGAATCGCATTAACTTTTATTAGCGACTACCTGACCCGCGCAACTTCGTATATTTTCCCCGTTTTTGCAACATTTTTGTTTGCTGCTCCGCTCCTATTGGGCGTAGCGTGCTATATAGTCTATAGCCTTCCTCGATAAATGGGCTATCCAACAGTAAAATATTTTTTCAATTCGGACCAGTAGTCCCTGAGATGGAACTGAAAACTGAATGAAACTTTTCAGCTTTATAATATTAGTATAAATACTAGTATTGTATTATATTATCTGTGGTATAAATATCCGGTGGGATTCTCCAACATTTTTGCTTCAAACAAGTTTGTATTATGCGACCGTCGATCAATCTAAATTTGCAACACAGCATACGCAATTTATATCTATTTTGAGACCTTAAAGGTATTTTGATGACATTTTATCTCAGTGTGAGGCAAAACACATAACCATCTTATTTCGTAGATAGGTAGACGAAATACCGAGGGTATATATATAAGTAAATCATACGTACATCGCTCGAGCAACGATTTTCACGTTTAAACAAACATACTCTTTAGCTTTATAATATTATTATAGTTGAGCAATTTTAGGAAACGAATATGTTCTTTTTATCTTTTATTTCGTTTCTATCATATACTAGCTGTTGCCCGCGGCTCCGCCCGCGTAGATGTCGGTTATCGCGATAAAAAACTATCCTGTGTCTCTCCATACCAAATTTCATCTAAATCTGTTTAGCTGTTTGAGCGTGAAAGCGTAACAGACAGACAGACAGACGAGTTACTTTGTAATTTATAATATTAGTATGGATAATATAATATCTTGGGACAACCTCACACAACGCCATCTGATCCCAAACTAAGCAGAGCTTGTACTATGGAAACCAGACAAGTGATAAACATACTTAAATATTTCTAAATACATACTTTACTATGGATAAATAACACCCAGTCATAGAATAAACCATCGTGCTCATCACACAAAGTTTTATCCTGGGTGGGGATCGAACCCACGACCTCCGGCTTAGCAGTCACTAACCGCTAGACCAACGGGCCAGTCTAAAATAAAATAATAATAATGATAACTTTATTACCGAAAGCCTTACATTACACATACATTGGTTAAGAGCAAGTCTAAAACAATAGTTAGGCTAATTGTAGCGAAAGACGGCGAGATACCTGAACTAGGACAAGTCCTGTATCTCAGGTGCCAGCCTTCCTCCTAATAGAGTGTGCATGAGCCCCGGACGCGAGAGGTCGCTACCTTTCGCGTCCGGAGCTCATTCGTGCCATGCTGCGGAGGGAGAGGGAATGGGAGGCAGTCGTCTCCTTCTGCGAGGAAGTGATGCTGCAGAAGGAGACGGCGGAACGCGTGAGAGATAGATGGTCCTCACGCCCGGGGCCGCCGCACGATACGCCTCTGGCGACGGGTGTCAAAAGATGACATCCGGCCACTGTAGGCTGCGGACGACGAGCAGTGGGTAGCTTGCCGTCCAGCTTAGAACCAGGCACGGGTCGACGGCGCTCTAGTGTTCCACGCACGCCTCAAAGGAGTGTCAGTAAGTGACGGGGCCCCATTGGGCCAGCGCCCACCGGGAGTGCGGGATCGTTCGAAAGAGTTACCGTGCTCCCGGAACACCAGGGCGAGAGAAGGAACACAGATGGGTTTTAGTCAGTAAGAGTCTGACACGCCCTCCCGCTCGTGCCCAAAGCGGGAGAAGTCATTTGATGATTTCCTATCTAAAAATAATTTGATGATTTCCCATTAAAAAAACACTCGCACTCGTGTGAGAGTTTTTGGGATATTTTTGTACCAAAAAATACACGATGATGTGATCTTGGGGAGGGGGAGGGAGGGGGAGGGAATTAGTCTATAACGTCTTTTTTTTTAAAGATACTAGCAATGTGGGATTTGTGTTCCCTCATTACTAGCAATGTGGGATTATGGTCCCACATTACTAGCAATCTTGTTAACCCAGCTAAGCTCAGTGGCTTGTGTTAGGAGTGGGTTCACGTCGGTAGTATAATGGGTAGGATTCGAACCCGCGACCTTATGATTGTGAGACCGATGCCTTAGATATTAGTCTATCGCCGCTTCAAGGTAGTCAAATTAGTAGTGATCTTGATTGTTACAACGCAAAAAGAGCGGTATTAGAAGTTTAAGGTGTGTATGTTTTGTATGTGGCATTATAACGCCCAAACGGATGGATGGATACGAATGATTAGTAGCACTTTAAAGTTTTGACTTAGTTAAATGTAGAAATTGTTCAATAAATAAATAACAGATATTACTTTGTCAACAGCACTGATGAAGAAAAAGGCACAAAATCCTACCTACAGTTTCAGATAGAAAGATTAAAGATCCTTCAAGCGAAGTTGTCGACGGAGGCTGAGGAAGATTACGTCATTATTAAAGAGGAGTAAGTTTATATTTTTTATTTTGTTCTAGTTCTTTGGCGAGTTTACAGATATTGTATTTATATCAAAAAATCACGCTAACAAAGTTGCGCGGGCAACTAGTAACTACATAGTTTAATATGTAGTTGTACTAGTTGCCCGCGCAACTTTGTTAGCGTGAATTTTTGATGCTCCGCTCCTGTTAGTAGTGGCGTGATGTAATATAGTTAATATAGTCTAATAGCCTTTCTCGATAAATGGGCTATCGAAAACTAAAATATTTTTTAAATTCAAAGTAGTAGTTCCCGAGATTATCGCGTTCTACCAAACAAACTTTTTTTGATTTGACTGATGGATTTTCCGATGATTTATTAGATATATTTCGGGACTTAAACCACGATCGGGGAATTCGATCGAAACGTCGGGTAAATAAAAGCTTCGTACCTTTAAATAATTCCCGCGATTAAGTCCTGAAATATATCTAATATGTATAAAAATCGCGAACATTTAAAAACAATAATTCCGATGATTTATTTAGTCATTGTCAACAAGAAAATATTAAAGGTAATTCTCAAATTATGAGAACTGAAGTTGTAGTCTAGACATTATTTCTGGACGACTTATTTTTTTTTATAAAATAATGGAGTCTTTTGACTTAAAAGAACACGTATTTTTTTCAATAGGCACCTATTTCTGGGCGTAGAGCTCCTTTTTGCCACCCTATCCTGTCTCGTGCTAGTTAAAGCCAGTTTATATTTTTGTTTGTGGTGCCTCACAATATGTACTAAACATTCTTGCGACTCGTCGTACCAGGTTGAAGCTTTATGAATACTTATAAGTTTATGGCGGAAGTAAGACGATACTTTGAAGTATTCTCGTAAGAGCTTACTTTTTCTAGACTTGGATTTACAATTTATGGCAGATTCTAATTTTGAAATAGTTTTTGGACGAATGGTATGATGTCTCGGCCTTCAAATAACCGATTTTTTTTTTAATTATCGCTGATACGTTTTTAGGTTTTGGAATCCAAAGGGTGCTGAAGGAACTAAGACTTTGTAGTTTGTCCGGCCACCCGTTACAGGCCTGGGGGTCTAGACAAAGTCACAATCAAAAAGCGATGCGTTAATGGAAAAGAATTTTATTATGGAATTTGACGTTTGCGGTGCAGACCATAGACATTTATTTTTATTTTTTTGCGATCGATTAGTACGGCGTTATCGAATTCGCTACGGAACGAATGTACCTTGTCTAACCCCCCTGGATCTCTTAAACTGTTCTTGACAACGACTAACGTCTGGTCACAATAATCTAACTATCGATGGATTAGGCTACTAGAGGTATATATTTGACATAACCTCTATACAAAATACGTCAAAATTCTACTTTTCTAGTAGCCAAATCCATCGAGAGGTATTGAGACCGCCCGTTGGTGATGTTGTTTGTTGTTATTGTGTATTAAATTTGTACTAGAAAGCTAATTAATTTCATAAAAATCCGTCCGTAATCTAATGTAAATACTAGCTATAGCTACTTTAAAAATATGTGAACACTAGCTTTCGCTAGCGGAACTAGCCTGCGTGGATATCGGTTATAAAAACTATACTATGTCCTTCTACGGGACTCGAAATGTCCCTACACCAAATTTCATCTAAATCGGTTCTGCAGGTTTATGCGTGAAAAGGTTGTTACCTTTTCACGCATAAACCTGCAGAACCGATTTACTCTCACGTATATAATATAAGTTTGGATGTAACACTATGGTTAAACGAATTAAGTTTTTTTTCTCAATAAATTTCTACACCTGCGTAACAAGTCAGCATCCCGCATCCCTACAATAAATTGAACTATTAAGTATGGAATTCCATGGCCATTATAGCACGGCCCTTAGCTACGGAGACAACAGGACGGTGTTGCCATTAAAAAAGGGGTCAGTTACCATTTGCCATCGATTATAAATTAAAAAAAAAAAACATTACCTACACTTTATAATGGAAAACAACTTTGATTTAGGCCTTTATTCAATAGCATATACAAGGACAATTAAACAAGTCTCTCGCAAATAATTTCTTCACATTTTTTTGACTTCACAGACACACGACAGACAGACACAAACTTACATTCACATTTATATATTAGTAGGGATACCTACTAATATATAAATGTGAATGTAAGTTTGTTTGTTACGCTTTCACGCGAAAACTACTCAACCGATCATCATGAAACTTTGTACACATATTCTTGGAGGTATTAGAAGTAACATAGGATTATAAAAAAAAAGGGGCTAAATTTACGCAGACGAAGTTGCGCGGGACAGCTAGTTGGTTATAAAAACGAAAAGTTCAAGCGTTTTTTGTTTTTAAACTATCGCGATCTTAATACATCGTCGGGTAAATAAAGGAACTTAATCTAAGGTCCATTAATTATCCATTATTTATTTATTTTTTATTTATTTTATTTATTCTTTTAAAAACATTTACAATACCATTACAGGATTCCCAATGCGGTATTATGAGCTACATAGATTAAGTAGGTACATAATAATTATATTTAATGAATTGAATATGCATATATATATATCTATAATAGCTGATCCGCGCAACTTCGTTTGCTCCGCTCCTATTGGTCATAGCGTGATATATCTAAATAAGTTCAAGCGTTGCCTGTTACTTTTACTCTCTCTGGGATTTTACCACTACCTTACTTTGTAATATCTATCCTCTTATTAATTTTTGTATGAAAAATAGATGTTTAAAGTTTTTGTAGAATTTCGAAAACGTAGGTACAACACATTTCAATTAGTTCATTAAATAAAAGTTGTTAGGCATCGTGTAATTGTAAGGAAGTTCCGGCGAAAAGTTATTAGTGCTTTCAATAAACTCTTGGATTATAAGACTATTGAATTGTATGGCTAATCGATATTGAATGCTCGCTATGCTAGAATAGGTAGCGTCTATAGTAACGATGTCCACCATGACGTTACCTATTCTAGTCTCCCATTCACGGGTGGAGAATCCCCATAATGGCAACACAACCGAAAGGACAGCGCGCTGGGTCCCGAGTCCGCTCTGTCGCGCCAGTCAGTCCGGCTTCGCGCGCGTAACAGCCGAGATTCATTGCGTCCTTTGCTTATATTGAAAAAAAAAAACACAAAATTGTCTATATCGATATTTTTATTTTGTCATAATTTGGCGGTAAATCGAAAGAACCAATATGTTCGCGTTAATAAATTAATTGAAGTGTAAAATGCTTTGCAACGATGATTCTAAGATCAAATAGTGCTAAGGGTGTATTATTTAGTAAAAACGTTGCAATTTGTGTGTAAGAAATGCAATATCAAAGTAATGATGACGATTTGCAATATCGGATTTTTGGCGAATCCTTCAATTTCCCCATCGAGACTAAGACAGTTGCAGGCCGCCGTAGAAAGTGAGTTTTGTTCCTTTTACTTTTATTGTTAACAAATTATAATATTATTATGTCAACCATTAGTCTGTTGTTCGTGTGGAAATTTTACGTTTTCTGGGATACAAAGTAGCCTAAGTAGAAGAGATATGTCTGTCCCAAATTTCATCAAGACCCGTTCAGCTGTTCTGGCGTGATTGAGTAACAAACATCCATCCATACAAACTTTTTATTTATATTATTACTAGCGTTTTGTAAATTAAGAAAACAGCTAATTTTATCTCAACAGTTGGTTCTAGGTAATCACGTATAATTTTATAATTATAAACAAGTTTTATGAACTTTATGTTCCGTATCGATAAGCGAATAAACCTGGGTTTAGAAGTACATAGGTATATAAATAGTTTTAAAACTGATTAAATAGGTACATGAGCAATAGGTTAATAACTCATCGCAACAAATGAGCTGATGATGATGTACATTAATCTTTTAATGTAAATCATCATATATAATATTTAATATTTTTCCTTAATTTTCGACCACGTGTATGTTCCAGGGTTCCAATATAATTATGTTTCTTAATTTATTAAAAAAAAACGTGTCGAAAGGAGAAATTGCCAATTAACATTAAACGCACATTAAAAAAAAGATTTGGTAGGAAAAAATATGTCTTACTAAACACATTTTGAATAAATATGTATAAACGTATGAATACCTACTTCTTTAATAATTTCATGCGATTTTTGTTGATTGTTTTTTATGTCGTAGCGAATGTTTTATCTTCTTGTCTTTTGGAAATGGAATGAAAAACAAGACAAAACATTCGCTAGTTGAAATGCTGTTTATTATTACCGTAATATAAGGGGGCTAGAGTTTATTCCAAATGAAAGGACGTGAGGTCGCCAAGGTACCATTAGCTATGCCATTCGATATGCTTAAGTCTGGTTTAAGCACAGGTTATTGTTAAAGCGCTATTTCTAGATAGACTAACATTCCTGCATACCAACATTCATATGAATAGCTTTTGCTGATTTTATAAACTTTAGTAGGTACCTACTAGATGAAAAAGCCCAGACAATTGGGTAGATGACTACGATAACAATAAATTTAACAATATTTTACACTATACAGGAAATAGCATTTGCAATAATATTCTGGAAAACAATGTTACTCTACAATTTTACGTTGTCATGAATTTATAAACATCAAAACAAACATTGAAACTACATGATTTGACCATACAAAAGAATGACGTCATTGTTTTGCATTTCCTAAAAATTAGAACAAGGCGCATCGTTTTGACGTTTCTTAAAAAGATACTGATTTGACTTGACAGTCAAGATACCCTGAAAAAATAGCCATTGAGATAAATCCGACGACGACACCACCTCTCATGATGAAATCGTCCTAAATAAATGGACATGAGTAATTATGCTCGAAAAAACATTTCCTTCTTCCGGATCAAGTCAAAAAAATTAGAAATAGGATTGCTACACCACATAAATATAGTATAGACCATGTACCATGGTATCTAAAGAGTCCACACTACCTGCTTGAAGTGATATAAACATTTGGCGTTTACGAGATGGGACCGTCCCTTTTTCTGCGCCCAGAGCCCCTAGTGGCATAAACTCTAATCGAATAAAATGACGCCGTTGCGCGTACAAAACCGTAAATATGAAATTTTTAATATGAGTTTCGCTGTTATGCACGGGCAAGTCGTTCTATTTGATTGTCATTCTTTTGCATTAGCGTATATGCCACTTATCTATGGGGGCAGATGTCGTAAAAAAATACATGATCTCTTGAAAGTGAATCAAGATCAAATGGTTTTACTTCAAGTAGGCATTTACTTGTAACTCCTCTACGTAGGCATTCGTAGCGTGGACTCCATGTAGCTAATATTATTATCTTCATGCATAAGACTAACATTGTTTTCACCACGTGGGTGTCAATAATAGGCAGGAATTCAGTACAGTCACATCTATAACTTCTCAGAATTACAAAACAATGATATGTTATGAAAGACGGATGCACTGGATAGTATAGCAGAATGGTAGAGGATCGAAATAAGGTATCATTTTGATCCTCTACTATTCAAGATCAACGCATGGTGCGTGTTGTGGTATTGCGACAATTTTAGTCTTACGGCGCACAATGGGACGAAGCTACATAAAATTTTAAATATAACAAAACCATAACTTTCCTTCCTTCTGATTCGCGCATGTTAAACCCAAATTTTATGGAAACAGGGGTTTTTTACTCTTCTTGATGTGACTTTTTGGTAAGCCATCTTTGGTTTCAACCGCGTTAAAGTTGTTTAACCTCGTTGGTCGGTTGTTCTGTGTGGATACCAAACATCACGGTCTCCTTATCGATATTATATTTGTAAAGTTACAATAGGTAGGTATATCTATTTGCGATTACGCAATCTTCAAGTTCTCACCAATTAACGAAAAATGTACGAAAATTGTAAACTTGTTTTGGTAATATTTTATCCATATCCATTGAGAATAACGACTTTATTAATGGTCCGTGTTATTTGTATTATTGTCAATGTAATGGATATGTCTTATCCGCCAAGCAAAACCTGACAATCCGGAATCGGTACCTATTTTTTCCGGCTTTTATCGTACAAGCTTATATCCTGTGTAGCTCCGGCCAGAAAATTTCCATAAACGGGCCATACTACACATAGGTAAGAGTACCATTAATGCTTCACTAATTGGTGCCCTTAAAAAAAATCTCGTCGAATAGTTGCTGGGCGTCAGAAGACAAACCAACAAACACAATTTTGCACTAACTCGTTTGTTTACTACTATTCCACGAAAAAACAGCTGAACAGAATTAACGAAAACTGGTATAAAGATAGCCTGACCACTGAGAAAGGACACAAGCCAGTTATTACAATGCCACGCGGACGGAATCGGGGAAATAAATATCAATTCGTATACCACCTAAGTCCTTGCTTCTTGATTACAATGGATTATAGCGACACGGCGTATATGCGGTAACTAAGAGGAAGCGAGAGCTTGTTTTAAACTTCGTTTCCTTGAACCTATTGACCTCGCGAAATTCTCGAGGCTATGGTGTCATGTTTCGGGAGGCCCGGCGCTTCTAAGGAACTCAATTAGAAGTTGCAAAAAGGAGATCAACTTGTCTGAACAATTTTAACACGATTACGGATGTAACAAATAAGCTAAAATCATCTAAGCATCGAGATCGTCAGAAGCATGTGTAGCAATTGACTCAATATACATTGTTTTTCTTGTCAAAAATATCAAAAGCTCCCATTAGATCAAAAACTTTATGGCGTGGGAACATTTACATTATTTAGTATGGAAATGAAACAAAATGGAAAACTAGTTCCTTTTTTAGAAATATGTAATCATAATGATCTTGACCACACCAAGGCTATTTTTTTGTTCCACAGCCGATTTAAATCAGCTGAATGTTTGGCCATATCGGTATGCTACAGATGACAATAATGATAGAGAAGGAAGCAATCATTTACATTCTACATTTAAATATTTATATTACGTACGACTTGAGTAACAAATCGCCCGGATTATCCTGCGTGCTTTTGTGGACCTTGAGGTTCGGACAAGGTCTCACGTACGTTGCAGATACCTACAGTTTAACGTGGGCGGGCAAGAGTAACTAGTTAGCCAGGGCTGCCAGATTGTATCTTTTTCGGATACAAATATATTTCGCTCTTGAACCCCCACAGTCTTGTTTAATTGGATACAAAATTAAGGAACCAAGATTCTTCAAGGCTACAAAAAAGTCTACAGTACAAGTTTTCCAAAGTTTTCTCCACGGTTAAAATATGTTTGCCTTGCATAATTTTACAAAACATTTAGAATCTCTAGAATATATTTTATTTATTTTTCTTCTGACAGCCCTGGCCATGGTATATCCTAAATGAAGTCATAGGCGGTTTCATTCAAAGTTTTGAGCACCCATGTGGCCTTGGCGCATGTTAGAACAGGCCTTGTACTGAAGGAATTTTAATTTGATGTTTTTGTGACAGTTTTGGCTGTTAAATGAGTAAGAACTTGGTGAAACTGTTTTCTAAAATGGTTACTATTAGGTATAAGATCTCAGTCAGAAGTCTTGTTTAACATTATGTGGCCGGAATTGAACTCCAGAAGGCTTGAGGCTTCGAGCATAGACCATAAACTTTTTTTCTTTTCTTCATTCAAAAGGATATTGAGGAAAAGTAACGATTTTACTATTAGAAAATTCATTCGGAGCTTTACAACCATGGATTTCTCTCCTTGAGTTCATCCAAGTAACCTCCCGGCTTTGGGCCTCTCAATGACCATGAGATTTCCCGCAGGTCGACTGGGTCAAGGCTTTACAAATATAATCCTTTGTGTGACGCGATCAAATATTGGCACTCTCATATTTTCTGTTCTTTTTGGCAATTTGCATTGCTCAATTTTTAGCAAAAAAATCTTGAGTTGTTGTCTCTTATGCTGTTTATGCAATGACTTTTAAAAACCTATGTCATGCTAGTGCTGTTATTAACTTTCACAATCCAAAATAATTGCTTTTATCGTCAGTTATGGCGTTTTATTGTTTGCTGCTGGCAAATTTTAAAAACATCCATATTTATTTTTTTAAAGACGACTTCCGGCTGCTGTAGGGTACAAGCCCTGTATCGCGGGTGACTTAACAAACATATAAGTAATGGACACAAAAGTACATCCAGACTCGGAACAACAATTTGTGGATCACACAAAGAGGTATCCCGTGTGAGAATCGAACCCACAACCTCTTGCGTAGCAGTCGGACACATTCCCACCGCGCCACAGAGGCAGTCATATTGAACATCCATATTGAAATTGATTACTCTGTCCTGTATACTTATGATGTTACGACTGCTTACATAATATTTGAAAACTGCATTACACTTTCACGTATGCACATTTCGTCGGATTCTTCTTCAAACCATGACAGCCTTTCTTTGTCTGCCGTGGGAGTCTAACAGCCAAACAATAAATGGTGCATTGACCATGTTCAACCCCTCTGCACTGAGGTAAACGACCACTGTACAGAGGGTGCCACCCCCGAAGTGAGCCTTTGGCCTTAATTGCCTCACGTGCATCGCGGCAGATGGTAGGCAAGGTGCGAATAAGTGATGTGCCTAGTAGTCGATAAAATGTCCGGCGACTTTTGATCTTTGCGAGTCGATCATACCTTTGTTTTTAATAGTAATAGTTAAGTCAGATATTATTTTAGTCTGGGTATTTTAATGTTAAGTAATTAGTGCACTCGGATAGTGGCATTTTATAAACGTTTTTGTTTATTAAAGTAAGAAATTATTAAAAAAATAATACATACATAGTTTAAATTAAATGGTACTACTTATGTAATGGTTTAAAAGTAATCACACTAATATTATAAAAGCGAAAGTTTGTGTGTGAGTGTGTATGTATGTTACTTCTTCACATCTAAACGGCTGGAGCGATTTTAATAAAATTTGGTATGGAGTTAGCTGACACCCTGGATTAACACCGCGGGGCATAGCTAGTTATATATTTTATATGTTAGTAAAATATTTTTTTTCAATTATCGGAATCAGCAGCGGTTTGAAGTAGATTAGCGAATGAAACTGACGCTCAAATACCTCCACCGAAACATAGTTCGATTTACTGTGAACTACAAGTCTGAAATCTATTTTTTTTCCTCTAAACCGCTTAAATAAATTATGATTGATTGAAATAGTAAAATGTAATTATGTCAAATTGATTTTCTGTTGTGTTATGATCATGTGGGTGAACTTTTGGAAGTTTTAATCGATATCGATCATCGATAAGTAGAGTGCTCAACCTTAAGAACTTTCCTATGAATACGTAAGTAATTGGGGTAAGTGTAGGACTTGACTTTCACACGATTGCAACTGCGCCTAATGTACTAACTAACACAACAATACATTCTTTATGAGTTTATTAAAACATGACAGTGAACTTTTTATCGACGCTTGCCGAGTTGACATTTTACGAAGTAGTTTTTTCACGTAATAACATACCAATAAATTGCTACAAGGAACACTATAATGAATAATTTATTGCCGTACTCGTGACAAAATGAGTTTTGACTCACCATTCAAGCGTTTTAATAATATCTACGGAGAAACCAGTCGAATTTCCGACCACGTGGAGACAGGCACGTTTTTTTTTTTTTAATATTGAATAGACCAGCTGGTTTTATGTCAGAAGAAATATTGTATACACTTATTTTAAAAGGGGAGCTCAAGAAATTGAGGGAGCACCTATTATTTTTTGGGATCGTCTTGACAAAAGTCCGTATGAGCCTCTTTTGTTGTTGCCGAGACAGATTCGCAATGGTAGACGGGAGTAGGTAGCTTTTTTTGCCATGAATAAGTAACATGGGTCGGTCTTGTATTTGTGTCAAAGTTCATCAAGTTCCCTTTCAAAGTCTTCGAATAACTTCCCCGTATTTCGAAAAGAGATCAAAATTGACAGCACCCTAACACTTTCGCAAATTTTAAAATAAAATTGAGCTCCTTATATCAAAATTTTAAGTTTGCCCCTTCACAATCTATTATCTCGGTACGGTATATAGGTACTAGTAGTCTACATTGAAATATATGTCTCAAATGTTCCAAGATATACGCAGACGAATAACTAAAGCCAGTTTACATTCTAGTTCCATTACAGGAAAATATTGTACTTATCAAATACATATTAGTATTTTTAATATTGCACAAAAAATCCAAGAGATGCTGTTTGGTTAATCTAACAATGGAGTCTTCAGCAAAAACAGCGATTGTATAGACGATGAATGAATCGATTTATGCCAGTGATGCGTAGGTGTTTCGATAAGCTGCGCCGGCGCGTGCTATGCCTTAAGCCGGGTGCGTTCGAAATTACTTATGCACCGTAGATATTTTACATCGTGAGTTTATTCAAATGAGCTTTTTGCTACCCTCACGGTGCGTCAGTCTATTTCTTGGTAGCCTATAGCCATTGGTTAGCCAATAGTAAAGTGTATTACGTCAACTTCAACTAAAACATCTGTTTTCACAATATGTAAATCTATACTAATATTATAAAGCGGAAGAGTTTGTTTGTTTGTTTGTTTAAACGCGCTAATCTCAGGAACTACTGATCCGATTTGAAAAATTCTTTTTTTGTTGGACAGCCCATTTATCGAGGAAGGCTATAGGCTATATAACATCGCGCTACGACTAATAGGAGCGGAGTAGCGACGTGAAATGTTGCGAAAACGGGGAAAATTTACGCATACGAAGTTGCGCGGGACAGCTAGTCTTATTAGTGTTCTGCTTAGATAAGAAAATATGTCCACATTTTCAAAATCTATAAACTGAAGGTCTAGTTATCAATTGTATGACGTTAAAAGCCTTCTGTTATAATTTATAATAAGGATATTATTAATTGTTGTTATAGTTATTAGTATTACAGGAATTGATAACACAATATAATACCTAACTATTATTATAAATGATAACACAATTATAATACCAAACTATTCAGTATTTTCCCGCAACTAGGTAAACTAGACATTTACCTGCTACGTGATCATTTAGGTCTATTTTTAACATATGTTTGATTTGATATGTTAATTGAACAATAATGTAAGTAGTTAGCCACATAAATGGTTATGTTGTATTGTCTTTGCGATCTTACTATTGTTGAAACCACGAAGTAAAATAGAACAGTAAAACATTGTTCTGCAAAATGCGGGTTTTAAGTTCAAGGGAAAAGATATTCTCAAGGGGCCCCTATGTTTTAGATAATTTCACTGTTTTATGGAAAGTATTGTAAGTTCCCATTATCATGCATGAGGGTTTTTAAATAGTTATCAATTCCGTTGTTACCGTCTGCCATATGTCGATCGGAATCGATTTTATGGTTGTCCTGGCATTTGTTATATAATTTTAAATTTAAAACTCTAATATCATTTTGAAGGACCGGTTTCGTGTAGGATATTACTTTGCTCTTCTTTATCGAGCATTGCACAGAGGTTTTTACTTAGTTAGTTGGTTGGAGTTCCTGTGTATAAGACGTGGATATGTTAGTGAGACTCTTCCTTAAAAACATGTAAACCAATTTTGATGATTTTATAAATGATTTGCGCAAACGCCGAACTGGTTTTCGGCAGGTTCTCAGACGTGGAGGCACGATTGCTTGTTTTTGTCTTTGAGTTTTTTTAAATATTTATCTTCAATTATCTCAAGTTCTTTTTTTAGATTTTAGTAATGCTTTCGGGCCTCTTGATTAGAGCCGATAGCGACCAAAAGTACTGACTTGTGTTCACGTTTATTTAAAAACAAACTAATATTGCTACAACTTAAGAATTATTACAATATAAACTTACTCAAGACGACCATACAAAGTTTGATCTATTAAAAGGCGCAAGCAAGGGACCCTTTTTGGGCCCATATAGATTTCACAACAACACATTTAATTAAGATCTGCTCGCTTGGCCATATAAACAGTTGCGCAGTTATTTATACAGCCCTCTTTAATTACTAATGGTATCGTTTAGTTATCAACAAGCGTGAACGCCATATTGTTCATGAGTCATGAACACGACATGCTCTGATGATTTGCGAAGATGTGCTCACGTGTGGGAACCTGAATACATTGAGACTTGAGAGATTCGGACTGAATCTGGTTTCTATCTCTTCTGATTAGTCTGTGGATAGTGTCTACATAATAATGGTTTAATTGACCTTTTTCTTCCAATAAAATTGATATTTATGTTATTATAATTAATATCTCTTCTCTCTCTTCTGATTAGTCTGTGGATAGTGTCTACATATTAATGGTTTATTGACCTTTTTCTTCCAATAAAATTGATATTTATATTATTATATCTAATTTAGTTTGACTACTTTCTTGTCACAGGCCAAAATTATACCCACGTTTTTAAAAGGATACGGCATCAATGATCTGCCTCTAAATTCTTAAATATTCGGCCGACAATAGAATTTGATATACACTTTTTAATACCTGCATCGAATTACCTAATCACGCGTGAATGGAATCAAAATACTGATTGTAATTTATTGCACTTATAATTAATGTAAGGGTAGGTACACCCTATTTTACAGGTAACTCCATTCCCACGATTCAAAAAACGGGGGGCTTTTGGGCTTCGGGGCTTGCATCGGACAAGGGGCAAAGTTATTGGTGCATGTCCTTCTGATCTTTTTATCTCTAAATTTGTAAATGATTCACCAGCAGATGGTAATGTTTATCATTTTCGAGTTCCCATGCCTGATTTTAACCCCAAAATTGAACTTGATATGTCGGAAATTTGAGTAGGTATACTTTTTGATTTTTTAGTGATTCACGGGGCTTTGGATATAAAAAATGTGTTTTTGTAATTAATTTAGTTTTTTCTGCAATTTAAGGTAATTGTTTTTATCGAATATTGTTTATCTCATTTCTTCTTAGCAGTAAAATAGATAATCTTTCTTTCCACATTCTACGGACTCTTATAAAGCACTATTTTTACGATACAACATCATAACAACATCGCTATCCTTAATACAAAGGTTTCTCCATCCTGTATTATCCATTAGCGGAGAGGCGAGGACTCACGCTTCTTACAAGATTATTGATTACAAATGTTCCAAAACCTGTTTTGGTTTTAAGAAAAAGATTTTGTAAGCACCCCTTTGGTTTAAAGGGAGTCTATTGTGAAGGTTTTTAAAGTGCATTGCCCTTTAAATGGATCATTATGTGCAAGGAGCTTTTAATTCATTTCAACTCATTGTTAATGAAAGTTGAACCAGTGATGAAAACTTTTTGGACGCTTAATTTTGGGTTTAGCATTATGGCACGGCATATTCATTAGGTGATTTTTGGTTAAGGCAGGCTCTTTTCTTTATCATTACTTTTGGTATTTATTTTTTCGATCTTGTTTAGAAAGCTGAATTAGGTTATTTAAGGGCTATATTGAGTACTTTGTCTGACGATAAATTATTTGATTTTAGGTATAGAGTAAAAGTTGAGTAAACAACTTGTTATTTAACTTTATATGTATCTAACAACAATAGGAAATGATAACATTATAAAATAAACATTCACCCTATTTAATCATCGTATTCACATCATTTCTGTTCCAAAAGGTATTACAAGCGCATCCCTAGCGCAGCTGCGCCGGCGCAATGCTAGCAATCAACGTTGTGCGTGGGGGTCGCTCGCGCAGATGGCATATACACGCGATAAATCGATATTTGTATAAATGGTTTTTTGGTGCTTTTGATATTTTTGTGTACTTACATTTAGTTAGGTCATGTTATGTAGTGAATTAAATTCAGTTGCAGGATCATTGAAATTAATTTACTGTTGTAAAGCTTACTAGCGTCACAGATACTATAATACTATACTAGTACTAGCGTCACAGATACTATAATACTATACTAGTACTAGCGTTAACGTGTTTGAATATAGCTAGGATTCTTGGTAATCCTAAAGAAGTTAAGAGGTAGGTATTGTAGTAAAATGTGAATGGTAAACTCTGTACAAATCGGTTGTAGGCACTAACTGTAATAGGGGATTTAAAAAAAACTGTCTTCTGTAATAAGAACTTCTACTACAAGTATCAACACACTAAGAATAAGTCCTTGTTTAATATAATAGTGATAATAATACTCCAACAGCGAGCGCCTTCGAGGAGGTCCTGTTTGAAACAAATGTTGATAAACAGCTTTATAATTAGCAACTGCGAACAAAGCTATAAATCGATAACTTCAATCCGAAATCGATAAAGCAATTAGCACCAAAAAAAGTTTAGAAACTACCGTTCCGGGTCCTTACGGGAATAGCTCTTTGCGAATCGATATTTGCCGTTCGTTGACACGTGGTAAGCCAGATGGTGTATCACCTGCCGATTGACTAAGGTGTGCAGTCCCTTGTAGGCTGTATGAGTTTGCGGAACACGAACGGGACCGCATTCTTTAGTAAAACGAATTCCCATTACTAAGAGTTCGTTGACACCCCGATTTATATCATTTTTAAATCGTTTTCAGCTTTTAAGACCATTATAGCTCTTTTTTTTTCAATATTTAACCAGATCTAATAATATTGAAACAATCTAATATCCTACAAGACTACCTGTCCGTAAGCTAACGATTCTTCAAGGTGGTTTTCTAGGTGTAGAAATATAGTCCCACGTTCTTCACATGCTAGAACAAATATAAAATAGTCCAATTCGTCCACTCAGTTCATAACTGGTTGCAATAATGTAATAATGTGTAGCAATTTAGTCGCTGGCGCTAGGAACAATGACCTCATACAATAATACGGTCTTCTCTAGCGCTGAGGTTGGGCACAATCTGTTTCTCGTACGTTGTCACGTTTTGTTTATGATCTCACGAGTTATCAGGTTGATGTTTCCTTGGTATCTTCGGGACTTAAGGCACTTTAAACAGAGACAAATATTATACTCGCTAGAGTTTCAAACTAATGTTTTTCGGCAATCTGGTTGGACAATAAAAAAGACAAAATATAAAGAGATCCGATACATTGGTTCAATAAAGATGGATGTTCCAAAACACAGTTATGCACGCGATGAACTTAAATCTAATTCTGCCATATCTGGTTAAACAAAGAAGAAGCCAAATGATGATACAATCGAGACAATTAAAAAAAAAAGAAAAAGACGAAGAATTTGCAAATAATATTCTGACAAATTTAAAACCACAAAATATAAAGAAAAGGCAATTGTATATTATATATTCAGTAAAGTCAGTCTGCCAAAGATAAAATCTGAAATAAGAAGCCAAGAAATAATTGAAGTTCAAAGGAAAAAGGATCATACATATTTAGATTAACAAAACATCATATAAAAGACTTACCATAAAACTGCAATAGCTAAGAGCTATTTTAGTAACTGTAGGTTAGCTCACGTAAGGTATTAAGATCGATCGCTCTCACACAGCTTCGCATTGCAACGGTATACACAATTAACTTAGTCCAACATAGCTCAGTTAGTTCACATCATAGCTAACTTTTGTTCGCCTTATTTTATGACCTGTTTTACCTGTTATAAGAATATCACTAGCAGCATTAATCAGCAGTCTACATTCTTTTGTATGACTTTTAAAACCGAATTCTGGATTTTTTAAAATACCCTTAATTTAAGTAGGTATGTAATTTTTTGGCCAAAAAGCTCTAAAATTAATTCTTGTCCACATTAAGATGTTGAGACCTCGCTATAAATTAAAATAAAATGTGTTTTGACCAGATATTAAGCGATAAACAGAATTGGAGCAAGCCTTTGAACAAATGAATGTTATTAACAAGTCGTTTTTTTTATATGGGAACGAGGTAAATGTCTTATTTCAACAGTTCTTATTTAGGATTTTGTTGGATCTTCAGACGTCGCTTCATTTGATTCGTCTCGCAACATCTTGTTATCCCATACCTACCAAATCGTATTGGTAGGTATGGGATGTACACGTGTCGGCTTTAATTTCTATAGCAGTACATTTCAGTTCAATTTAATTCATCAGCTGTTTCTGTAAAAAATAATAATCGAAAATATATCAAAACAAGCCACTAATCACGTGACATTTCCTGATCATAAAGAGGTCAATATTATTAAAAAAAGGGAATATTAAAGAAATGGTTCATTAACGCTTTCTCTAAACACCTTTCGGGGCGCGTGCTACTTAATTGTAAGGGCATAATAAGGGAGGAAGTTGAAGAAAAAAAATTATATACAACTTGGGGTAGAAATGTCAGGCCATGTGCGCGGGGGCGACCCTTTGTGTTGTCTTGAGACATTAATCTTAGGGGTTGCTTGCCATGTGAACACCCGACCTTTATGCTTTAATACAATAAGCAGTTTTAAGGCCGAATGTATTGACTGCTATGCTTAAATTTTTTTCCAAGTTATAATTTTCTGCTTCTGAATTCATGTATAATTTATTACACGGCAATTGCATTAAAAAGCGTGCGCTTGTAGCTTTTGAGGACTTCAGTTGAATGCCACTCCCCGGACCCTATAAATGTAGTGCATGTACTGTCGTGTTGCATGGTGTCATAATGCTAAACTTTGGTGCCCTTTTCGATCGATTTAAATTGAGGACCTTGCAGCAAAAAGGAGGCAGGTCCAATATTTAAAATTTTTGAGTATTCAAATAAAACGTTTTAAAAAAATCATTGTTACACTAATTTCTTACAATCATATATTTTAATATAATATCTATACATTTACATATTTTACTAAAGGTTTTTGGGTGAATAAGTAAGTTTTAGAATAACTATGATTTTTTAAAATTTGGATCTGCCTCCGATTTGCACCAAAATTAAAGAAATATGTTACCTTATTTTATATTCTAGGTAAGAAAAGACATAAATATAAGTATTTTTTTATTTTAAAAGATATTATTCAGTACGTGAAGAGTTAAACAATAAAGAAAATAACAAAAATGAAGGTTTTAAGGTGTTTAACAAAAGTTACAAATCAACTTCAGCTTGATCATCATCATCTTCACTTGAAATATCATCTGATGGTCCAACAGCCTCACTTCTAAGGGATCTATAGAAATATAGTTTATTTGGTGGAACATAGTTCTTTACTAGTTGCATAACGTCGTTGTATTTGGCCTTTTTTAAAGGCAATCTTTGGTCATACAGAGATTCCTGAGGCAGAACTGATAGATCACTTTGAGCATTATTTCTCATTATGTTAAAATAATCAAATATAGGCGTTCCCGTTGTAAGACTGACTGCAATAGTTTCAACATGGTCTTTGCTGTATTCAAAAATGCGATATTGAGATATTTTGAACCGTATCTTCTCAGTATTTGTAATAACTTTCTTGAAATGACTTTCATAATGTTTACTGAAGTTGAGAATCATATTTTGATCTGCATTCACAACTTTAAAGTTTTTAGATGCTTGCTCAATGCATTCAGAATATTCGGAAGTAGTAAAAATGTAATCTTTCTTTCTGTTAAACTTTTCTATTACGCCGAAACAGCGATCACAGGGTAGAAAGCTGTGTCCTGGTTCAGGAAATCGATGAACGATCTTCTCAATAGATGAACATCTCATAAGAGTGTATAGATACTGAACTAAAGTCGAGTTCTTATTTTGTGCTGCTGCATTATCGGAGAATAAATATAACGTTTTAACTGTGTTTGGTAAGATATTATTTATGTAGTGATTAATGAAAGATATGACTTCGTTTGGTGATTTTCGAGCTATGGTTTCATCATATAAATAAAAGTGAGCGATTCCTGTTTTCGCTGAGTGAATGCAAAAATTATAGGCCCAAAGTTGACGTTTATAAAATGCTTCACCAGCTGGAATTTTAGGCAATGGCAAATTTTGTTGGAAATCGAAAGTTAATACCTCGCACTCATCATTAGAGATAGCAAGCTTACTCTTTTCTTTTAAATTAATAAAAAAAGTGTCGGCTTTGGCCTGGTGGAGACTTTTTTCTAACTGTATTTGTTGAGTTTCGTCACTCTCCAATGTTGTATCTTTTAATTTGTTATCTAATATGTCGCACTTCTTGCATGTATCTGAGCGAGGTGATCCAAAACTATATTTAAAATTTTGTTTAAAGTATCTATAGTAAAAATCAAACGATATTATGGGCTTAGCAGATGACTCAATATTAGGTTCATTCTGTTGTAAATACAAATCGTACATTCTTTTAATATTCAACTCCGGAGACAGGTAATAACGAGAGCTCTTATTTCTGCTGTAGTGTGACTCCCGTCGTGGAAAACTTCTAATATGAGAGTCAACTTTGGAAACCCATTCATTCGAAATACGATTTGGTCTATTTTGATGTTTCCCACGCTCAGATTTAGGTGGTATAGTAACAGTTGGGTCACGAAACTCTTGAGCAATGTTGTCTACACGCTTTTTAGATACCCCGTGGATAGATGCAAAGCCATTTCTACAGACTTGTATATTTTTATTCCCCAATTTGATATAATACTTATGTGAACAACTCCGTTTCTTCCCCATACCAGTTTTTGGTCTTTGTCTCTCAACATTTTCAGTTTTAATCAGACCGCCTAAATATACGTTTTGCACGTAGGAGTCTTCTAATTTATTAAAATTTTCTAATATTAATTGCCTCGACTCGTCATTAACTTGAATAAAACACTTGTATTTTTTGCAACAGCAATCAGGTCCTGTTTTCCTTGCCCCTATTTCGTGACCCTTATAGTTAAAATAACTTTTTCCTGTAGCAATAGATTTTTTTATAACATTACGTTTCCATTCTGAAGGATTCGAAGTTTTTCTTTTTTTTTGGGTTATGCCACTCGTCGATGGGGATTGATTATCAGAAACACATGGAATATTCATACCTTCATCGTTGTTGTCATTAGTTCGGTTTCGAAATGCAGAAGAATCAAGATTGCTGCTCTCGTCGCTTGAACTTGAGTAGTATTCTGGAGGCAGGTAAACATCTGACGATCCACTACTATACGGTTCATAGTCACTCATATTTAACGTGTTTACAGTTAAATAAATATGTATACAAACAAAATACGTCCTCTTGGATCGAGCTGAAAACATGTAATGACTTGCCACAAATGACTCAATAATGTAAAAATACGTCCTCTTGGATCGAGCTGAAAACATGTAATGACATGTAATTTGTTGCAAGAAGGAGGCAGGTCCGGACTTGCTCTTTTCTTGCACCAAATGCAATAGGGTGGCAAGTCCAAATTTTGTTATAGCGCGCTTGTTTTTCATTGGATCTGTTTCGTTTTTGCATCAAACGATAGCTTTAATTTTTGTTCAAAATGTAGTAAAAAAAAAGTGCAACAGCAAAAATTTGGATCTGCCCCCCTTTAGCTGCAAGGTCCTCAATTCATCACTAAAATTAGTTCGACAAGCAAACTAAGTATTCATAAATCCACCTAGCTAGCTGGCTTAAACACATTTAAAAGTGTTCATTGTAATAGCATTCAGGCAAATCGAGTGCTTAAAACCTGCACTGAACTTACCTATATGATTTTTTTTATTTTATTATTAGTTTTATTTGTACAGCTGCGCCTAGTGTCCGTTCCTAATCCTTTTCAGTCCTTATATGAACTAAGTTGACTGTTTCCTAGACAGGAAATTTCAGACAGGTGCTCTTTAAAGCTTTTTATATCATGGCATATGGCATGTTTGAACCTATTACCTACGTAAGCTATTTACACGAGACTCGTAATTGTAGATACATATTTCTATGATACATTTCTATGCACATACTTTGCAATTTTTGCATATTTTATAGCTTTATTTTTAAGATATGAACTTCCGTTTTAGATATCTTCAAGTGTACTTCAAGCCTCATTAAGTAACAAAGATTGTATCACTACTTGTATCTATTTCTTCATTTCTCATCGACATATGCTAGCTTTTTGCTCAAGTTTTGTTATTAGCTGGACAACATCTTAAGGCATCGCAAGATCAATTGAATACCAATACCTCCTTACGTATTTCTATTGTCTAACGTAGAATTGTTTGATTCTCCTGGCACGATGGCATGGGGTCCCAAGTCGGCTGCCACCTTTGCCTCGTAGAAGACGATGTAATTTCATTCAAGTTGCAACATGTATTGATGCTAATCGTTATTCTAAGGGGAGCAGCTGCCGACCCTTTGTGCGCAACCCCTCTATCGTCCTAATGTCATCTATGTACTTAACTGAATATAATTATGTTAGTTTACTTAGTTTTTTGTGTTTCCAGCGTTAGCGTTTCTTTTACTGTTTCTTGTTCAATTTTCAAATTAATTTTTCATGCCTACCCACTATATTCTCTTAATGTTCATTTTAATCAAAGAATATACATTACCAAATATTAATAGATATTATTAGTGTATGAAATTTTAGTTAAAGTTAATTCAATGTAAGCGTGTATTCTATTTGTTGTCGTCTTCCGTATTAAAAGATTCAAAATATCGAATAACATCTTTAACTACAGATAACTTTACTATCTGCAAAAAAAAACTTCTAAGAAGCCTCACTGTTCTCAAACGTCTCACGCAATTAATTGTTATCTAAGTGCTGATAAAATATCGACAATCGACAAACAGACGCTAAATGGTGTAGTCAAAGTTCAGCAAAAAGTTCACATATGTTTTAAATGTGTCATCGGCATATGGCTGTACGGCTGTTGCCTTTGACACATCGCGATCGAAAGAAAAAAAAAGTTCCCTCTATTTGACGTGCAAGTCGGAAGTCGCTTCCAGATTTCTGTTCGGAAACTGTTTTTGTTATTTTGATCAAATATTTGTTTGTGTGGTTTGGGTTTATATCCTCCTGAATTAAAACTTTTATTTTATTTTTGTTATTGCATATATTCGAGTAAAAATATAATTAATAAGTATACTTAAAAACCATCAAGTTGTACGATGAATGTGCTGTTGACATATTATATAATAATGAATTGCACATGACCACGCAAGACCTTTATCCATTGCGTGAGAAAGTTGATAAATAAATGAATAGACAAGAGTTTTCGCATCCCTTAAAGGGATAATATCCCCTTGGTCTACGTTCTATTGTCCGTCTATTGTGATTCATAGCCCATCCTTTCATCTAATGTGTATTTTTCTATTTTGTGAGACTAGAGAACCTGTTTCTAACCCCTGCTTTGATATTAGTTTGGGAATCTATCTTAGAAATAGCTCAGGTGTTCTAAACATTGTGTGACTCTCAGAGGTTTCAAGGGTGAGACAGATGAGTGCTGTTGCCATGAAGTGGAATATAAATTATTAAATTGACAACATAAAATATTAGATAATGTTTTGTATTATGTTCCATACCTCTATTTTACTTCTGTATTATCTAACACTAGCTGACCAGCGCAACTTCGTATGCTTAAATTTCCCCCGTTTTTTTTGCAACATTTTGCATTGCTGCTCCACTTCTATTGGTCGCTGCTGCCTCGATAAATGGGCCATCCAACAGTAAAATAATTTTTCAATTCGGACCAGTAGTGCCTGTGATTATTGCGTTTAACGATTAACCATTTGTGCTGTGAGGCTAGTTTACGTATCTACAAAACCGATTTTGGTACAAAAGAAAGCTTATAGTAGTTGTTCGAGCAGAGCACACTTAAACATCGATCACGGACAATTCGGATTCCAATCTCGGAACACCTTCTGAGCAAAGTAGTCCGAAATTTCGTATCCTTGAGCTATATCTATTTTTAGTTTTCGGTACTATGTAGTGTCGTGAGATGTCCCTAATTAAGTACCTGGGCCAATAGGACAAACGCCAAACACTTTTACAATTCCCTCAATCAACAACTAACCAATTTAGTATGATGAGAGTGTGGGAACAAACATTAATTTCGCAATGGGTGTTTAAACAATACAACTCCCATTTATCTTCTATGACTTTAAATAGAAAATAGCGTCTGAATAGGCAATCATTCATATGGGTCATCGTCTTTGTTCGAACAAGGCGCAATGACATGATATTGTTTTGTACCGGAAAATGGACTAGGTACACGAACCGATCCTGTCTCACCTTCACAATATAAAATTTCAACGGCGACATGATTAAAGTTACAGACTTATTGCTGATTCGAGGCAAATTATCTACGGTTACGGTTCGCTTTTCTTCGAAGAACTGACATTAGCGTAGATGTTAGCCTTGGGATCGTTTTCGTTTTGCATCCACAGTAGCAGGACAAATCTAAAGGCATAATAATAAAGAAAGTGAAACTATCTAGTTTTCTTTTAAGCACTCCTAAGAAACCGGCGGCGGCGTCTGGAAGTAGGAAATTTCATAAGGACGCTTCGTTTAGGCGCAGAATGTCCAGTTTGCAAAATGTCCAGTTAAAAGAGTTTTATTGAGTCCAAGGAAATGTGTGATTTTATCGTTTAACTTTTTGTTTGTTTTTTTTTTGCGTCATTTATATGACTGCTATTTGTGCTTTCATTATTTCAGAAAATCATTACCATCAACAACAATAAATATTATCATACCCTACAAAATGCAATTCATATCAGTTTGCCTATAGTTTTAAAAACTCTATGTGAAGTAAAACTTTATTGACTCATTTTTTCTCCAGAATTATACCGAAAGGACGACAAAATTAATTCTGCTCGATTGCTTTATATTAAATTACTTGGCCTACCACATTGAATCAACTTTCTCGGTTCTCATCTACACAGATTCCGGTGTCATATTGCTCTGCAAAAACATTGTGGCTATTCGAGAGGTTGAAGGACTCTTTGTAGACCCTGTGTGCTGTTCATTGAATGTTAGCTTTTTATTTAATACAGAGTCAAATGCCAATTGAGACAAAACAATGGTTTCAAGTTACAAGACGTTATGCTGAAATTTATGGCTCGTAACCACGTGAGTCAGACACTCACGTGGTTACAGATTAATTATCCTACTTCCTACTAAGGTTATAAATGCGAAAGTTTGGATGGATATATCAATGGATGTTTGTTATCAATCTCGCCAGAAAGGCTAAACAGATCTAACTAAATGACATTTTGCACTGCGATTGATTATAGTCTAGAATAAAACGTAGGTTACTTTTTATCCTGGTAAAATGTAAGGTTGCCAGTTGTTCTTGCAGTTTTTAATTATTTTTACCTCACGTGTTGGCATTTCTGTAGTTTGTAAGCTTGGTCGAAGATCCCGACCTTTTTAGTAAATCTTGCTAATATTATAAACGTTAAATTTGTAAAAATGAATAGGTGTTTCTTACTTCTTCGCGCAACAACTACTAGACGAGAGTATGATTAAACTACAATGCTTATACATCAGAATAGTATAGAGGCTATAATAAGAAATCCTTCAAAAGCTAGTATTCCATATTTATCGACAAACAAATTGATTCGCGACACGACACAACATTCAATCTTCTTACGTGCCCATTCCAATAAGGTATCCTATTCACCTCGTAACAGGATCTCAGTTGTTTATCTTAATTATTTTTACTGCAAACTTGACTCCTTAAGAGCTGCCTTTTAATTGTGGGATACCTGTAATTAATGGTAAAGTAAGACTTCGAAGAAATGCACTATTGTAAATCTGATATGGATAATGTACCGGTTTTTATTGTATCATGGGAAAACTATAGTTATGCGATTCCTTTAAAGTTTTACATAGACTTAGATATTGATATGATGTAGGTAATAAGTATTGTAATGTTGGTAATGGATCTCAGATTTGCTAAAATTGATTCTCTGTTGTTTTGATCTCCGATACGATATGTTATACATTTCAGGTTACCTATACATATAAGGTGTTATCTTAAATGTACAGATATCGTAAATAAATAATTTAAAGTATCTGATTATGAATATCGTTATTTTATAATCTTTCTCACAAAAGAACTGTGTGTCGGAGAGATAGCGGCGCCAGACCAATATTCAACTAATCAGCGCGTAGGATAGTTTGACGGTTCACGAGTGCAGTACATCCATTTTTCGACGTTTTATAATATCACGAGAAACATTATATAATTACTTAACATACCCCTTTCAGTACTATTTTACTATTTAGTATTTTAAATGGTAGCTTTTTACACGTAATTATTATGAGTTCGATTATGTTTTTATTATTGTTCAGTACAATATTAGCTTATCGCGTGGCCTAAATAAACGCCTGTTATGAAACGCACGAGCTTTCTGATAAATTTTAATTGATTCAAATGTATTGGTGTTATTTCCTATGTAGCTGTATGTGTTTATATTGTTCCTCTTATTTTACAAAAGTGGCAAATAATCATACGTAATTTGTAAGACATTCTTCAATTCGTGCCTACGCTTTTTTAGTCATTACTTAGACTTTAAATTGACATCCAGGAATGCAAGGCAACAAAAAGGATTTAGTTCTTAAACGTGTGATGCAATCTCATCGACAATGCTAGATGAATTATGAATGAGCTGTACCATTCAGATGTTGTTTTGCAAATGCCAATACCATCTACGCTTTAAATGATGTGAGCTGAGAAGCCGGGCATTTTCTGAAATGGCGATTAAACGGGTTATACGTAGTATTATGGTCTTTGTGTTGTACTACTGTAACGCTAGGCTACTTAAACGAAGGAACGCCTTAAATTAAATATGCGGTTGACGAATTGTTTGAACGGAAATGTTCCTGTATTGACGAAAGCTACTTTTTGACTTCATGCACCTTGTATTGCGTGTGGTCTCAACTAAGTATAGACAACCCCATCACTTCCAGTAACCATAAAAAGTGTCGAGGCATCGTCCATTCCGCTTCCAATTCCTTTGTCACCTTTTGGACTGACATGAAAACTTCTGGATATATTGGTATACGATGGTCATAACTTTGGCATATTGTAATCCCTTTTAGACAAATATTGACACTAAATCTTTAAATGGCAGTTTAAGGTTTTTATAAATTACTTATTGATATCTCGATTGTTATCTTTCAAAAAAGTGTTGCCTTACAAAAGAGAGTAAAACCTTCAGTCTTATTGTCAACTTGTGGTCATTGATATTCCTGGTATCTTGAATAAACTTGATACTGTTCTGGCAGTCCATCATTTCTAAATATTTTGTAACAAAATTGAAATATTTGATCTTTTACACGGCATTACGCAAGACTAGTGCACCAAAACCAACAAGTCATCGCCCAAATGAAGTTGTAAATTTCTAACGGGAAGAAACCAAGAATGTTTTGAGTAAACCCGAAGTGCTAATAAGCAGGTCATACGAGGGGACACAGGACAGGAAATACGGACGATGCGTGAGTTAACAGGACGCTTCCTTAGGGAACCCCTTGACATTTTTTTCTTTTATTCCCCTTAGGATATTGGCGATAGGTACTTTTGTTTTAAATGACAAAGGAAATGGACTTGTTCTGGCTTATTAATTACACTGTGGTCAGATTGTAGTTCTTTGATTCGGAATGGAAGTGGGTGGCCTGATAAAGTTAATGATAATGGTTGGTATTGCAGAAGAGAGGTCAAGGAAAACATTGATAAATTTGCGAATATTTATTTTTGAGCTGCACTATATATTTTGTAGGCGTACTAACTGAATGTTTTAGTTTATATGTAGTGATACTATTACTTATTCTGTGGTAGTGACTTCCAGAGCGACTAATATTGAAAGGAAGACAGACGTACGTCAGAAAGTTTTGGATGAAATATGCATATAGCTCTCCATATCAAAATTCCATACAATCCTCTCCTATAGACCCTGTAGTCCTCTCCTATAGGTCTCTTCAGTGAGTCGTAATGCAGACATGTTTTAACCCTTACAAAGAATTTATACGCTTTGTGATTCAAATCTGAAAAGTAATTTAACTTTAACAAGGTTCAGTGTCCCCATTTTTTATGTAATATTTCCCCAAATATAATCAGTTGTGAAATCAAAAATACATCAGGGGGTGGTCACGAAAGACAGGTGAAATGACTATACAAAATGACCCCGTTTCCTTAGGTTAATTAATAATGCCTTATATGTTATTAAAACATGATCTAAGATTGTGATTATTTGAAAGTTTTTAAGTGTTCACGTATCTGTAACATTGGTTTCCGTGACAAATTTTTGGTCAGTTTCATTTCCTCCGACTTCCGTTGTCTGGTCTTTAAGTTGGTTCTTCATGCGTAATATTTAAGTTGGTATTGACTACTCCATTGAGGTAATTTATTTAACTTAAGCTTTTGACATCGTCGCAATCTATAGAACTCAACTCACCGATAAACGATTCATGCCAAGAGCGTATTTAAGAGTAATCTTTCAACATAATTCTTTATACAAATATGTATTAGATACTAGTTGACCCGCGCAACTTCGTCTGCGTAAATTTTCCCCGTTTTTGCAACATTTCTTATTGCTGCTCCGCTCCTTATTTCTCCACTATTTTATTATACATATAAACCTTCCTCTTCAATCACCCTATCTATTAAAAAAAACAGCATCAAAATCCGTTGCGTAGTTTTAAAGATAGCATACATAGGGATATAGGGACAGAGAAAGCGACTTTGTTTTATACTATGTAGTGATAGGTTTATTAGTTTATGTGTTATCGATTTGATGAAGGATATCGAAAAGGAAAACGCACGCTTTTAAGGAAACTTTGAATTGAATGAATGTGAAAAAATTTGCTTATCAAGAATGTCGGATTACATCGCGGTATCTGACATTGCCCTTGCTTGCTCACAGAGCATATATTCACGGTATTCTTATCATTGTGTTGCTGCAGGAAGTAATGTAAGATATCACTACTAATTTAAACTAATATTTGGAAATATCACTAACTGAACAAATAGTTGTGTACCTAAGTAATTGACGAAAGTTGTCGGAAATGGTTCAATAGAAGTCTGGAAGATACGAAAGTTTGTTTTGAATTTGTAATTTAATACGTTTGCATTACGAATGAGTCCAGTCTTTTATACGTATCCGTCTAGCCAGGCCTTACTAACTCAATTGAAGCTGAAAGATCACAGTTTTAAGTATTTAACTAATATATATAGTAATAATTTTCATACAGTTTTCAAATACGCTAAGTTTGTATACAAATATCCAAGTTCAACATTCGCAAAAGCATCCCTCCAGCGCAAAAACTGAGTCCCCGTTATCCAAAATTAGTTTAGCATCCGGCAAGCGTCTACCCTCTTGTTTTTGTAAAGTTTTTACTGCAATCGAAAGTGCCGTTGATCCAAAACATGTGTTTGATTTTGACCTTTTGAGTGTATTTGCGCATGCAAAACTGGAATATTTTTATGTTGTACCCTCGTTGTATGTATTTGTTTTCATGTCTTTTATTAGTGGTAATGTTTTCAACGTTGTGAGGGTATTTGTACGTTTATCTGGTTTTCGCTTATACCATGATCGTGCTGACTTGTGAATGAAATGCAAAACGTAGCTTTGTTGAGGTTATATTTTCTTTTCTTGTTTGTCTTTAGGGGTTGTAATTTTAAAATATCATTCTTTTTCCAATATTCATTATTAATGCCGTGTTATTATTTTCTTAGCTGACCTATCCAATAAAAAACATCGAATTTCTTTGTACCTTTCTATTACCAACCTACACCTGCTTACCTTTGCCTGTGTTGAGCCACATTCCCACTGCGGGGTAATGATTTCTATAGGTACCTGATTTTCCATCCTTGTCTGATGCAGTATATTCCAAATGCTTCGTCCTTTTCATCGGAATTGCCGCGTCCCTTACAGGGTTTTTGTTGTTCCCCACACCCTTATTACGAGTTGCGTATGCGAGTCGTGTGGGTGTGTTAGTGAATATTCATGTGTATGTGAGGGAATGTGTACGAATATATTTTTTCCCTGTCAGAGTCAGTGTTGTCGTGGTTTTCGGTGCGCGTGCGTCGTTTCTACAGAAATGTAATTTGGGGACTGTTTTGGCGGGAATATAGGGGGTCATAGAATAAAGTAAGAATATTTTTGGAATAAAACATTTGTGTTTAAAAAGTGTACGATGTGTGGTGATGTTTCCAAGTGAATAATGGGGTATTGGAACAGGCTTGTTTTTGTTAATTCGTCGTGATGAATGTGAGATATGTGTAAGTAAAATATTATACAAATTATATGTCGAATCTAAGAAGATTAAGTGGTTTTTTGTGTAAGTTATATTAATTGCTAAGACGACTTTTCGGTTTCTCATATCCTGTTGTTTTTTTTGTTGGATTATTAGATTATTATGTAAAAGGTAGGTAAATAAAGTTTATTCTACTTGAATTGATTGCGTTGTTGGACCAAATTGATGCATGCTGTGCGTTTTTTGTCACTGAAGGTACTTTGATAATATGATTAGCGAATGTAATTAAAATATACGTAAGTAAATACTGAAAGACCACGTAGTCGAAAGAAATTATTTTGTGAAGTGGTACCTACTGTGACATTAATTCAGTGCATTGAACTGTAGTTCTGATTTTTTAAACCTATTTAAATGTTTGCCTAAAACGATTAAGGATTAGGGATAATCGATCCTTAATCGTTTAACTTTCAATTGTTTAATGTCTTACTTTTTTGAAAAGTACACATGGACAATATGGACACACATGGACACAAAGTCTCAGACTATAATAATTAATTAATCAGTAATTAATGGAAAAACACATGCCTGTACCTGCTAACAAAAATAATTCCTGTACTTATAATAAATTTAAAAGCGTCAAGTTTCCTTATTCCACGTCGATTTAATTGCAATGAATGAGAACTAAATGTACTAAAACTGGTTCCCATATCAGCTGATGTCTCGTTCGCGGTATGCATGTATAAGCATGCGGTTTTTATCATGCTCCGAAACATGCCAATTCGAGAATTATTAGCCTTTACATAGGCTATTTTTCTATAGAAACTCGAAACTCGTTCTTCGAACTAATGTACAGTTTTCTTTATTCAATTTTAAACTTTATTACATTTGAATACAGTCTATATTAAAGTTGGTATTACAGTAGGGGCTGGTTACTTCTTCGAATTTTATTGTCTGTCTACCGGGGATTCTGGCGCCAAGTATGTTTTTTTTATTAAGAGAACATTTTTGTGTGATACAGGGGACTGTCCACAAGGTTGAAAGAATAGTTAGCACATTGGCATTTAACACGTTTTGGAAAAAACCTGTCGTATCCTCACAATAGTTGACAGTCATTGTTACGTCATTCCTACGTCACGGGGTGGTAAATAAGCATATGGCCTGCATGATGGCAAACTGTTACTAGGTATAACCTGGTTACGGGGGTAGATATTTACCTAAGCTGGTTAGCAACAATAATAGGTGATATTTCATAGTATTTAGTTTATGAAAGCAGGTCTTTGTCACTAAACGGATTTGGATGAAAGATATCCAAGTATATTCTCGAGACTTGCGAGAAAAAGAAAGTTTTTCATATGAGTCCCTGTAGACCTTAGAGTAGATAAAGATAAACCAAGTGAAGTCGCAAGCAGCACAGTATTGTTGCGACAAAAAACTCTTTTGTCGCAATTCATCATTGGCATTCTTATGATAATTTTAATTCATTCTTGGGTGGCAAACGATTCTCTATATACCTAAATGTATTATGTGGGCAAAAAGCTACAATTTCTTGTGATATAGCAATTTAATATCTGTCAATAAGAGTGCCAGGAGTTATAAATTTGTAATGTCTTTTTATGCGGCGCGGAAAAAATAATAAGCAGTTCTATAGAAGCATGCAACAACGTTGCTGATCTTGTTTTTGACGCCAAGTTTCTAAGGAAAGCAGCAAATTATTCAATTTTACACATTCAACATCATTGATTTAGATTCTGAGTTATTTAATCGAATCTACTAGATGTTTATGCAAAATCTCATCAAATTTTAATTTTATTGGTTGAATTAGGAACTTTTTGCTAAACCAATCATAGTGATTGGACTATGGTAGGCTTAGCTATGAAAGCAGGAGGAAAGGCAGAGGAAGATTTTATTGTATGTTGGTGTATTGCAAAATGCAATTTTAGGTATAGTAGGTATATTTGACATGCGGCATGCCACATAAAACTTTGATAACATGGCTTCATTAAATTAAATGATGTAAATGTCACACTTTATCATTATCAACGTCACGGCTATTTTTATTCCAGTAACATTAGTTTAAAAAACAAGATGCATTACTTAATTAATGAAATGGATCTCAATGATGTCATAAAATAAATGCCTGTTCTGATTTTATGTCCATTTTTTCAATAAAACAAATAAATTCTATTAATATGTATATTGCTGCAGCTTTATGGGTTTATTCAAACCAGTATGTTAGCTTCATAGAAAAAAGTTTCCAAAAAGTGTGATCATGAGTTTTTGTTGCCTTTTCTTATAGACAAATTTCGCACTTGATTTAAGACAATTCTTTCGACAAAATTTCCCAAAAACTATGCTATCGTTACCAACTTCTCGTGTATTATTAGACTGTAGATAAAATAATTCTTTACAACTTTAGTAGTATAAAATAACAGTTTATACATTACTGTGTTCGTCACCATGGTGCGATATATAACCATCATGTTATTTACTAACCGGAACATAATAAAGTTATTCCATCCATCATAATAAATTCTCAACACGTGTAACTCTAACAAGGCCTCTCTGGACAACTTTGTGATTACGTAATACTGATATTATTATCTGAGGCGCGGGGTAAAAACAGGATTTGTATATCATATTTTTTGATAATAGCCGCACGATAATTTTGGACGTGAGCTAAATGTATGGCTTGTTAGGAATAAGAAGTGTTCTATTCAAAGTCAAAGTCAAGACTCTGAATTGATTACAGCGTGTCCTTTTCAAAGTCAAAGCTTTGTTAAGGATTTTTGGTAGTCAACAAAGAAAATAATGGAACTTTCCTGTTGATAACTAGCTCTAGTAACTTTACTAAGTACTAAGAACACAACTTTAGGGTGTTTCGCTGCACTACTTCTTCTCTATTACGACTATTTAATCTGTGCAAAAGAACTGGCAGTCCCCACCAAAACAATTATAAAAAATACATAAAATTGACTTCAACGTAAGACTTTATCTCCACTAACTTGGACTTTATTTAGAGTTCAAGAACACTTTAGGCTTCATAATGATTGTTTCCATCTCAGTGTTAGTACAAAACGGGACTTTGTGTACATAGGCAAGTTTCAAAGTAAACAGGGACATCCTTCGGTACACTCTAAGACGCGAGAATGTGGAGAAAAAACACCACATAAGTTTTTAACTTACTGAGATTATGATTTATCTTGGTCATATGGTAATCTTGGAAATTGTTTTAAGGCTTCCAAAAAATATGATCTGATATTCAAATATTTTGTCCCTTTCTATGTCTTGTAGAATTTGATAAAAAAGAAAGAAGTAGAAATGGTTTTTCTGATCTTATTTTACTTAAATAAGTTATTGGTTGTTAACAGACGTAGCGGCTATGAGTCAGAGACGAGCGAATACTCGGAGGACTCGGCGGTGTACGACGATGTGCCGGCTGCAGCCAAAAGTATTGGGTCGCGGAAGAATATCAACAGGGGGAGGTGGACGAAGGATGAGGTAAATCTTTATATAACTTACCCCCGGATCCACAAACGATACTTAACTTTGAGATGTTCTGACGCTCTACATAAATACATTTGAGTACATTTCAAAGTAATAGGGTTAGGCACCTGTCCCACTAAGGCGAGAAAGCGAATAGCGAGTAGCGATTTTATCATTATAAAGATATTAATAGTTGATCGCTGACTGTTCATACTGCCCGGCGAGTACTCGCCCTATACTGCATCTCTTTTGTTAACACGGACGGGATCTACAAAATACAGCTATTGTACGTTACTTGAGCGATAAATCGCTACTCGCTTCTCGCTCATCGTTTTTGATAGGACAGGTGCCTTAAAGAGACAGTGACAACATGACACTTAGGGTATTAACTGGTGACCTTGATTTTTAAAATCAAAAGTACTTGTATTGTTGTTCATCCTAGTAAATAGTTTTATGTACCTAGCCCAAGAACGCTAGATACATAAAATTATTTTGGAGTTCACTGAACTTTTTCTCTTTCTAAAAGAAAGATAATCTAAATTTCGCCGTATTGTAATTCCAGGACAGAAAGTTAAAGACATACGTGAAGATGTATAATGAGAACTGGGAGCTGATAGCTGCCGAGTTCGCAGACAGATCGGACGTACAGTGCCAACAGCGCTGGACCAAGGTTGTCAATCCTGAACTAGTCAAAGGACCGTGGACCAAGGAGGTAATTGTTATGTAGACTTTATTGCAGATTCTTAGGATTTTTTTTTTTTTTTTTTTTTTAATATTCAGGTGATAACAAACAAGAATATTGCAAAGGGAAAGAGAAGAAGAGAAGTCACCAGATGAGCTTATGCTATTTTTTATGATTTTATGAATGTTGTAATGAGTCGTTGCTGAAAGATTTACCGATTGAGGTTTTTTGTATTGATAATTGACTGTCATAATCGCATTTACTTATATAATTTCGTTAAGATAAATCTATTTAAGGGTGGATAATTCTCGAAATTAAGACTCCCAATCCAAAACAGTTTCAATTCGGTGTGATTTTTTGAGTTCCATAAAACAAATTTTATGAAAAAGTTCAACTTCGTTTCATTCTTTCGTATCATATCGTAGTTTTGGACGAAACTGTCTTAATAATGGAAAAATTATAGGCTAAATATATTATTATTTCATTGTGACTTTTATCCAATCCATCTCAATACCGTGGCTTTGTTGAGATATAGGCGTAGCCATTTACAAAAGTTGTACCACATGGACCCCCACGAAATTACAAAATAACCCTCCCATAAAACGATAGTGTTGCCCATGTTTTGACAAGAAACATAGTATTTTTATAGCAGTAAAATGCATATCTAAGCTGTCGCTATCCTAATGAGTTCAGTTCATCTATCAATACCTATAATGTTCATTCATATATTTTTTTAAAGTTTCTCAGGCTCTGGAAGTTGATTGAACGATTAGGTTACGTCATACATTAGTTTTTTTAGATACTAAATGCGTTTACACGTGGCTTAGAACGGCTATTAAACAATACTTATGTTGAAAAGTATTGATTTATGCAATATGTCAAAAAATAATTAGCTGACTTATTAATTGATCGCTGGGTTTGAAAATTGTGAGAGGCAATTCAAAGTCAAAATACTTTATTTACTTAGGTTACAAAATGCGACTCTTATGAACGGCGGAATAAATTTAGAATCGAGAATGATAAAAAAATGGATAAGTCTTCATTTAATACGAAGTCCGCAAAAAGTAAAACCAGTGGGAAAAGAAATTTGCAATAAAAACTCATGGCCACTTTTTTTAGAAGGCTATTTTTACAATTAAAAAAAAATATGTCAGCAAGTAAGATAACCATTACAAACTCACTCAAACAATAACATTTATGTTGTAAAATTGATTTTCGATCCTCCAAGAACTCTAATAACCTCCAAGAACTCTAATAATAATAAACTCTAATAATACTAAACTCTAATAATATATACCTAGTCTGGCCATAAATACTGTTACAATTAAAAATAAGAAAGATATTACATTTGAATTTGGAATCTGTCATTTTTATACGATTGTTCATTGTATTTTCTAATTTTGGCGCCAATACATTGTACAATATTTTGCTATATTAAAATGGAGTGGGGTGATAAAGAAAACCGAATCGCTGTGATTGCATTACACAAAGTTGGTATGGAGCCGAATGTAATTTTTAAAACTCTCCATACGCTTGGTATTAGTCAAATGTTTGTGTACCGGGCTATTAATAGGTACAATGAGACCTTCTCTGTTTGTGACAGAAAAAGATCTGGCCGTCCACGTAGTGTTCGTACGAAAATGGTGGTCAAAGCAGTAAGGGAAAGAATTCGAAGAAATCCTGTCCGAAAGCAAAAGATTTTATCTCGGGAGATGAAGATAGCACCCAGAACCATGTCACGCATTTTAAAAGATGACTTAGGACTTGCAGCCTATAAGAGACGCACTGGTCATTTTTTAACTGATAATTTAAAAAAGAATAGGGTGGTAAAATCGAAGCAACTACTGAAGCGGTACGCAAAGGGAGGTCACAGAAAAATTTTGTTTACGGATGAGAAAATCTTTACAGTTGAGCAACATTTTAACAAACAAAATGACCGTATTTATGCTCAAAGCTCTAAGGAAGCTTCCCAATTAGTCGACAGAGTGCAACGTGGGCATTATCCGACTTCAGTGATGGTTTGGTGGGGTGTTAGCTATGAAGGAGTGACTGAGCCATATTTTTGTGAAAAAGGTATCAAAACATCGGCACAAGTGTATCAAGATACCATTCTTGAGAAGGTAGTTAAACCCCTTAACAACACCATGTTCAATAACCAAGTATGGTCCTTCCAACAAGACTCAGCGCCGGGTCATAAAGCTCGGTCCACGCAGTCTTGGTTGGAAGTGAACGTTTCGGACTTCATCAGAGCTGAAGACTGGCCGTCGTCTAGTCCCGATCTTAATCCGCTGGATTATGATTTATGGTCAGTTTTAGAGAGTATGGCTTGCTCTAAACGCCATGATAATTTGGAGTCCCTAAAACAATCCATACGATTGGCAGTGAAGAATTTTCCCATGGAAAGAGTGCGTGCTTCTATTGATAACTGGCCTCAACGTTTAAAGGACTGTGTTGCAGCCAATGGAGACCACTTCGAATAAGCTTTTTGTATTTTGAATTGTTTTTTATTTATGTATTAAACTAACACACTGTAAAAGTAATAAATATTATTTGCAATAAAAAAAAATGTTTTTTCTTCGTAACAATATTTATGGCTAGACTAGGTACATATTATTTATATCTGAAGAGTTTGTTTGTTGGTTGAACGTGATAATCTCAGGGACTAGTTAATATTAAATTAAAAATTTTGTGTTCGATAGCCCATTTATCGAGGAAGGCTATAGGCTAAAACATCACGCTACTACGAATAGGAGCAGAGCATCAATAAAAAATGTTGCAAAAACGGGGAAAATTTACGCAAACGAAGTCGCGTGGGTCAGCTAGTATAATTATATATGCGAAAGTGAGTTTTATTAATTTAATTTGACGTGTGCTGCCATTTTGTTATTTGTTAGAAAATTTAGGTTACTATGGAGATCTTTTTGTTGCCGACAGACTTTAGGGAATTGAGCTGTAACACATAACTGCGAATACATAGAACATTTTATCGCGATTACTGACATCAACGCGGGGGAACCGCGGGCGAAAGCTAGTTAAACATGAAGTAAAACATTGTCTCCTTATAATCAAAAGCTTCTAAGTACACCATCAGGATCGTAAAGACACGGTAATAATAATCCAATTCGCTGACCACTTTATGGTCGACGGGCTCGTTGACCACACTAAGTGAAATTATCCGTTTATGTACAAGAACAAGACATGTAATCGAGTAGTTAAGCTATTCATGTGGTAGGCAATGTAGTGCCTTACATTGCAAATAATGGGATGTAATATCGGAAATTGTATGTTGAAATATAATGGTTATGAAGAGGACGTATTTCCATAGACTAATAAATCTGTAGAGCAGCGTTTCCCGAAGTGAGTTTCGTGGAACCCAGGAATATCGTAAAAATAATTAACAGGGTTCCGCGAAATATATATATATTTTTTTTAATTTGAAAAAAATAATTGTGACAATACAAAAACACCGTGTCCAGCTATAATAAATAGTTGATATTTCATGAACTTGGGGTTCCATAAAATAAAAGGAATTTGGTGGGAGATCCGCTGTGTTAAAAGTTTGGGAACCTCTGCTGTAGAGGACATTGTACACATACTGTATGCAAAACTATTAATAAAGAATTTTTCGATTCGGATATGTAGTTCTGGGATTACCACGTTCGAACATACAAACAAACTTTGAGTTTTTTTTTTTTAGAAAAGTTAACTAGCAATGTGAGATTGTGGTCCCACATTACTAGCAATCCTGTTAACCCCTCCAGCTAAGCTCAATGGCTTCTGTTAGGAGTGGGTTCACGTCGGTAGTATAATGGGTAGGATTCGAACCCGCGACCTCACGATTGCGAGACCGATGCCTTAGCCATTAGGCTACCGCTACTTTTAAGTATAGATTCATTTGAAAAATTACTTCTCTCATCATTAGAAAAGTAAGAAGACAGTTAAGGAAACAAACATAATATATTCAGCAATAAAGTCGAGTTCTCGCCAATCAGTCTATGAATGCAAGGAAGCGACTATGAGTCAGCAGAGGTCGTTGTTACTGCATGCGAGCGCATTGAATGTGAATGTTCATTAGTGCAAATAATGTGATGATTCTGTCTTGGTATGTCCCTAATACGTGCAGTGATGAACCATTGGGTTATATGATACTTTTAGTGTAATACAGGCTACCATAGATAGGCTGTTGACAATAGATAGATGAGATAAAACCTTTTTTCTAAATTTCTAGTGTTATATGTTGCTTATTGTGGATAACTTTACCTCGCGTTGCCTTTGTAACACTTTGACACTAGAAATAATATTACTTTCGTATTACCTGACTGAGCTACAAGGAGTGTAATGTAGTATGTATCTACATTTCTTTGGTACATCAGCAGTCGGGTTATTGCTTTGATTAGATACTAACTGTGCCCGCGACTTCGTCCGCGTAAAGCGGTGCTTTCTCCTTATGATAGTGAGCGTTATAATAAAAAGCCTAAGTTACTAACATCCTCCGTTGTCTGACAGTAATATCTCGTTAAAATCCGTCCAGCCAAAGATTAGCCATAACAAATAAACTGACGTACAGTAAAAAACAGTTTTTTTTTGACAATACAAACAGACACTTCACTTTTATTTATTTGTGTGTAGATAGATTGACTTATGTTTTACTTACTTATAATGGAGTAAGTCTAGATATTTGTAAGATTAACAAAGCGTTACCTAGGTTTGCAGTTTTGAACAGAATTGAATGTACTGTACAGCCATTATTCTACTAACTCAGATCATTACAGTCTTGATTCAAGCTACCGACACCTTTGACAAATACTGTAACTGTTAAATAGTCCAGACATCTGGACTGACGTAAATATTTGTAAATTTTGATCACCCTATCGTACCTACATGTCTATATATTACAAGCAACTCTTTGTCCCCTCGGCACAAATTTTGCCCACAAACATCCAGAAACATGCAAAGTTCATGACGCCACGAATTCTTAGATTTTATGAATGAATCCATTGTTTGACTGCGAGGTTGGCATACTAATGGTTTATCTGTAGTAGATTGTAATCTTTATTAGTTCTATGACTGTTTTGAAGCGTGGTAGCGGTTTACTTAGGATTTAGCAATAAACACTTGGGTGATCGATCCCCTTTATTTTTGTACCGTTGCATAGAGTTACAATAACAGTCCCGAGTTTAGTAGTTAAAGACTTACAAGAAAACCAATCCCGAATTCAATCCTTTAACATAGAAATTCTCAAGCTAATTCAGCTTTCTACAGTGACAAGGCTTCGACGGGTCCACTATCAAAATTTTGCAGGTTTCGAGTAGCTCGCACAAATTTGTTGTTATTTACTAGCCCCTGTAGCCTGGGAACCTTGTATAATTAGCCTATTTGCTTTAACTAGGTCCAAGGGTTTGGGTTAGGCGTTCGAGCGCGCTAGCAAAACGTGCATCAAGCGTTCATTATCTAAACAAAGGCTAAGTCAATGTCCTTAAAATACATCATTGTACTTGTGATAATACATCACCTAGTGGTGATGTATTATCACAAGTACAATGATAAACGTGTTTGAATAATTATGTATTTTTATAATGGTAGTCCTACATTATAAAAATACATAATTATTCAAACACGAACAATAGTGAATAATGGTCTATACGTTTCTGAGAAGGTAGCCCTAAAACATTTTCACACATTTTATTGTTCGTGCCCAATGTGTAGTTTTATGATAAAATGTTTTATTATACAATGCAAATTGCTACATAAATATTGTTATTGTGTAGTAATGAATGAAATACCTTACATATGAAGTCATAGTTTTTTTATTAGACTAGCTTTAGCTCACAACTTCCCACGTAGATATATTATTGACAGACTATATTACCGTTGTCAAATCAAAATCCTTTTAATAGCTTTACATGCAAGAGTAACCAATAACCATAGGTACTTGTTTGTTACGCTGAGTTTGATTTTATAGCCTATGTATCTGCTATTCTGATGTAGAAATAATTTGAAGGAAATAAATTGTTAAACTGTATAAAATCTTTTCAGTAGTTTTTGCGTATAGGAGTAACAAACATCAATCCTTCCTCACAAAATTTCGCGTTTATTATACTAGTAGGCAGTGCCAGATTATGCAAGCGCGGGGCCCTTGGTCTGCTATGGGTATGCTTTGCTAAAAAAATTAGGCTTAAGTTGAGGAGGGCGACCTTAGTTAGATATGTGGGGCCCGTTTACGCTGGGCCCATAGTAATTGCTTCTCCTGCTATATAATCCGGCACTGCTAGCAGTTAGTAGGATTAAGTAGAATAAGTTATTTGTATTGTGCCCGTGTCAGTTTCATCAATCATGTATCCATCGTCGTTATGTATGCCTTAAATCTCTGTTTTTTTTTTTAAGTTTGTGGCTTCTGTATGCTTTATTTGTTCTGCGGATCTAGGCAATGTTATAAGTTGAAATCCTCAAATAAATGAGCTATCTGATGCTGAATTTTTCCAATTGTAGTCAGTTTATTAGGATACCGCGTTTAGACTTCTGTTATTGAAATGTTATGCATGTATGAATGAAATGCCTTGTCATATTAGATCATCAATTTCAGCTCTAAATATAGTCCAAACTAGTTTGTTTTATAGGCAATTTATTTTAGTTTTAGTTGACGGATCTAACATTTTGACATAAATGCTTGGTTATGTACCTACCCTATATGGCATGGAATATATTATGAGACCATGTAACCATATATGGCATATATTTGTAGCTTTGAAGAAGGATTGAGTTATCACATCAGGATGTTAGTACCAAAGAAATCTTCATTGGTAGAATGTTGGTTCTAGTAGTCTTAAGATCCGGTCTAAGAAATATCTTCCCTCATCTGTTATTTGATTCTGATATAGATTATATATGTTAGATATTGTTTTGATTAATAAATCGCAAATGGATTACCTGGCTAGCGTACTATAGGGCATGCTTGTTTTGTGAATAGTGTTGGTTTATAGTATAGAATATAGTACATATTTTGGTTCAATTTAAAATTTATTAAATTATGCCAAACACCAAAAAATTTAAAATCTCAAAGATATTGTAACCCTAAGGGCCGTTACACTCCCTCATACAACAAATAGACATGCGTCCCTACATGCAATGTGGCCAATGGGAACGTTTCAGTCTGATTATGATATTACGTTTAATTTCGTCCTTGGGTATATTTCGGGAGTTTACCTAATCGCCAAAAATAATCAATTGTTAAGAATTTCCGGAATCTGGATAATGTTGTTAGGGATTTCCCCGTAGAATATGAGAAATGAAATATTGATAGGTTAGGATATAGTTTCTAAAGCTTTTATCTATCTTTACTTGGTATTGCAAGTCCTGGAATTTTGCAATCAATATTTTACCAGCTTACCACCGTATTTAATCTTTATCAAGACTTACGTTTAATCCTTGCCTTTGACTTAACTTTTCGTGTATGTATTTGTTGAAGAACATTCAGCTTATATTAATAACGAGACGTAGATAATGGGTGATGTCATTCCTAATTGGGAACACCGAAAGCGCTCCAGATGTGTTTTTAAAGTTTTGGACTAGATGTTTTTAGTACCTACTTGTGTTTTATGAGTGGGTACAATGACAGACCGACCAACATTAATTACTTTTTATTTATGAATGTCAGGATATTAATATCTTCTATGTTTATAAAGTTACTTAAGAATTGAATTATTTTATTGGAAGGAAAATAGAACTTGCTTACTTATTTAATAAATAGTATTGTACGTTTGTAATATATGTCAGAACGTAGTTTGTCCCCTATCTATGTCAAGGATAACTTGCATATGTAATTAAGTTAGCGCTATCGCAGTATGCTATGTAATGTAAATAAGTTTTTATGAATACCTATGAATATGAAGTAATCTGGGACACAAATACATACAAACGTTAAGTTTAAACCTTACAGACTAACAATATGAGTCTGTAGCAAAAACCCTATTATTTATCTAGGTAGGTAAGTACTTATAAAGTTTTTGTATTCAAGAATGTATATGATCTCTATGTATTGTGTACATAAGCATTAGGATATAGAGTAGTTACGTATTGTACAAATATAGGAATAGGTATGGAGTTGAACTAAGAATGGATGCCCAATAAGAAACATTAGTACGAAATTATGGAAATCGTCTGAGCATTTTTTTGCCTGATAAGGCTAAATCACTACGCTTTTCAGAATGACTTTTTCCGGCCAAAAACACCTCCTGCTTGCGTCGAGATGTTGGTATAGTATGACCATTAGTGCTGTGCACTCCCTGAGGTATGCGCGCGGTGAGACGGGGGGGTTAGAATCGGCTGCTGCGCTGTCAGTGCGCCGTCAACGCTTGTGACGGCAGGTAGTGTTATTTGTATCGGACTGTCTATGTCAGACGCACACGAGATAAATATTCAAAGATGGGTCGTGCGTTATCTCGTGATATGAAGACTGTCATTTTTAAGGTGGCTGAATATTTTAAGAAAAGAAAAGCAGACAAAGAAAGCTTTGAATTTAAAAATGACGTGAATATTGCTAAAATCGTTGCGGAGGCTACGGGATACAGCAAAAGAACCGTACATAATGTGATTTCTGCGGGCTATTTATCAATTGAAAATTCAAGCCAATTAAAATTTCAATCGCCAAAAAAACCAAAAGTTCTAAAGAAAAAACACGTTGTGGATGATTTTGACCTTGGAGTTATCAGAAGAAAAATTCATCAGTTTTACGAAGTTGAAAAAAAAATACCAAGTGTCCGTAAGTTACTATCAAGTTTGAGACAGGATGGCATATTGAATTGTGGACGGGAATATTTAAGACAGCTTTTACACAAAATGGGCTACCGTTACAAAAAATGCAAATCAAAGAGACATCTCCTTATAGAGCAGCCTAATATTACAGTGTGGCGGAAAAAATATCTTACACAAATCAGAAATTACAGAACGGAAAACCGAAACATATATTTTCTTGATGAAACATACATCAACGCCAGTCACCATGCCAGCAAATGTTGGCAATCATCGTCAGAACCCGGTATTCATGCTGATATTGGGAAAGGACGGCGACTAGTAATACTCCACGCTGGGTGTCGAAATGGCTTAGTGGATGATACATTGACTATATTCAAATCCGATGCTAGAACCGGTGACTATCATGGAGATATGAGCGGACCTACTTTTTATAAGTGGGTAGATGAAAAGTTAAAAGATAAGTTGCTGCCGAATTCTGTGGTTGTAATGGACAACGCGTCTTACCACAGCGTTCAGATTGAGAAGAAACCAACTATATCAAGCCTCAAAAGTGAAATGCAGAACTGGTTGCTACGCCATAATGTAGAATTTTCAGGAACCATGTCAAAGGCTCAACTGCTACTTCTTATCAAAAATACACAAAAAGAACCCGTGTATAGAATTGACGAACTCCTGAAAGCCAGTGGACACACTGTTCTGCGTTTACCTCCGTACCATCCAGATTTAAATCCAATCGAGTTGGTCTGGGCTGATATTAAAAACAACATAGCCCAAAACTATATTAATTCTTCTCTAGACGAAAAGATAATCTTATTGGATAAATTGTTTTCGGAATTCACGGCGGAAAAATGGCAGAAATGCGACGATCATGTCCAGAAAAATGAAAATGATTACTGGAGTCGCGATAGTAGGTTCGATAATGTTATCGATTCATTCATAATAAATTTGCAAGACTCTGATTCAAGTTCCGGTGGCGAAGAGGAAGATGAAGATGATGACGAAATGGAAGATGAAGTTGAAACAGAATCTATGTCAGAATAACTTTCGTTAGAATATATAATTGTTTGTAAATATAAAAAATGTTTAATAAAACAAGTCCTGTTGTGAATTATAACTTTCAATTCTTATTTATCACCTGCATATTTTTAATAAAATATGAGTATATTTGGGTTACATTTTAATCAACAAAGTAAGTATATATTACAGATAGATAGCCTCCGACCAACGCAACGTCCCGCCACAAGTCTTGCCTTAGAAATGCAAACTGATATCGTAAGATCTGTCCGACATGTATCGACCTCATGTGAACTCATGCACTTTTTTCTTCGCCCCCCACCTCGCCGTGCATACCTCAGGGAGTGCACAGCACTAATGGCCACACTATAGTCAAACGTGTTACATTATTGCCTAAACTTTTCTTCCGATAAATGGTTCAAGAAGAACCTTATACTAACATTTCCTCACGTCTTCGCCCGCGATATGTTGGGCTTTTTATAGCCTGTGTGCAATTCTGATGTATAAACTGCATTACTGTACAGTTTCATCAAAATCCGTTCAGTAGTTTGCGCCTGAAAGTTCAACAAACATTCATACATCCTCACAAACTTTCTGTCATTGAACTGTAACGTGGAACTAAACCAAATCACGAGTCCCATGTAACTCTTAAAATAATATAGACATTTAATTGAAGGTCGCCAATCAAACGCGATATCTACTTACGTAATAGATTTCGGCGTTTTTGTAGTTACATATCAAAATCGTAGCGCGAAATATTAATAGGTACTGAGCAAAAAGTTCAATTGCTCTGTAATCAAAGGGCGTTTAAATTGGTTTGGTCGTGTTTTTGAATTTGTTATACACGTTTTAAAGCAGGAGATTTTTACTAGGTTAGTATCTATGGGTAGGTACATAACGTATCAATACTTTTATATAGAGGTTGGTACTTATAGTAGAATAAGCTACGCAAGTGGTCGTGGGTTCCATTCCCACCCAGGATAAAACTTTGTGTGATGAGGTTTATTCTGTGTCTGGGTGTTATTTATTTATAATATGTATGTATTTTGAAATATATAAGTATGTTTATCAGTTGTCTGATTTCCATAGTAGGTACAAGTTCTGCTTAGATTGGGATCAGATAGCGTTGTGTGAGTTGTCCCAAGATATTATTATTATTCAACTTTAAGTGACAGTGACAGCATGAGAAAATCGGCGTCTTAAAACTGACTGACATTTGATTTGAGTAGTCATCCGTTACTCTACAGACTATTATAGCCATCTATGCCATACATACATTTAACAATGATGCCATATAAACGGAACAATTCTTCAGATAGTGCCGGTTTTCGGGTGGGGTCTTGGTTGAAGCGTCTTCTTCATCCATGACTGCCGAGTGCCGAAAGAAGGACCGATATTGTCCTATTGTCCTCCCGTGATTTAGTAATTGACACAAGTCGTTCATTTAATGGTACGGTCGCTTTTTCTGAATGGTGTTGACTGTTGGAAATGTGCTAAGCCAATGAGCTCTGGTAATCTTAGTCACTTACAGAAAGATAAATCTTAATTGCACTTTTGAACACAGCCTTAATTCTTGACAGCCTGCTCAATTTAAGCATCTATAGGTGCAATATATCTTCTTTTAACAGTCAAATCTTTGTTTACTTATTATGTCATCAAAACCGAACTATCTGGTTAAACCAGAGAGCCAATCCTTAGTCTAGAACATAATAATATCAACAGCTGATTCGTTTGAATTCATATTTTTTATAAACACCTACGCACTCGTTCACCTTGCGATGTAACGTATTTTCGCACGCCAATATCAGATGATTTCTCATTGTAGTTTTTTGTTATACCTATTCGTTTTTTGTTGGATATTGATAGTAGGTAAGGTACAGTCAAACGCAAACTACTTCAGCTATTATTTAATATCTTTCGCTCGAAGTGTCTTTGATTTTGACTTATATTTGGAACTCTCATTTCTGTGTGTCTAATGTCAACCCAATTCGTTAGATTGTTTGAGCTATGCTTTGATATAGTAGTCGTGACTCACTCAAGAAGCACTCACCGAATACCTACAATGAAACTCAATTATTGGACACCGTGGAGTCTTTTCACATTTGAAATATATATATCTTGGGCCAACTAACACAACGTTATCTGACCCTAAACTAAGCAGAGCTTGTACTATGGAAACCAGACAACTGTTATGCATACTTATATATTTCTAAATACACACATATCATAGATAAATAACACCCCGACACAGAATAAACCATCGTGCTTATCACACGAAAGTTTTATTTTGGGTGGGGATCCAGGACCTCTTGTGTAGCAGTCGGATACACTCCCACCGCGCCACAGAGGCAGTCAAATAAAGACACCATTCAGTTCTTATAATACATCAGAAGGCAGAGGAGCGGATGTTGTGACGAAAATTAGGAGAGGCCTATGTCGAGTAGTGGGCCGATACGGCCTGATGATGATAAATACGTACCAATATTCTGAAATCAGGTCCCAATGACTGTGTGAATATGTCTAAATGAAATAGACTAATTACAAACAAACAAAATTCTCATCACCCATTTAAAGCATTCAAGACTGGTAATCTATACTAATATATTATAAAGCGGAAGAGTTTGTTTGTTTGTTTGTTTAAACGCGCTAATCTCAGGATCTACTGCTCCGATTTGAAAAAATCTTTTTTTGTTGGATAGCCCATTTATCGAGGAAGGCTATAGGTATATATATATAACATCGCGCTACGACTAATAGGAGCGGAGAAGCGACAGAAGAAAAATGTTTCAAAAACGGGGAAAAATTACGCATACGAAGTTGCGCGGGACAGCTAGTCAGTTAATATTATATTAAATCGCTTTTGAAGCAGATTGTACTCAAATATATTTTCAAGATGATGATGCCTTTTATAGGTACTTTAGTGTGGCGATTCGGTGATTGTTTGGTGTTTTTATATGATTGTAGTATCTAATTGAAAAGGAGGTATGATAAATCTTTTTTTGTATCAAGTATTATACTTACTAATGAAGTTGTTGCAGAATAAAATTGATGAATGAATAATGATAAGTTATCTGTTTAATTGCGGATGCTTTTGAAATCTGAATACTTCGGTGTATTTTTAATAAAAATAAGTTAAAGATATTGAACCAAGGTCACGAGTTCACTCAGTCATTCAAGTCTGATGCATTGTCAATTACTTATGCAATCTTGCTTCAATTCATTGGAATATTACTTATGATTGTGTTAGTTTCGTTTAAAAGTATGTAGTTTCTTTTGCGTAGGTTTCAATAGTAATAAGCATGCTACTTACTACATAACAACCTATATATCTAACAATAATATAATTGGAATGGAAGTGGCGGTAGCCTAATGGCTAAGGCATCGGTCTCGCAATCGTGAGGTCGCGGGTTCGAATCCTACCCATTATACTACCGACGTGAATCCACTCCTAACTTTGAGTTTAGCTGGAGGGGTTAATAAGATTGCTAGTAATGTGGGACTCAATCCCACATTGCTAGTTATCTTTTAAAAAAACAAAATAGAAGATTCAAACACTATTGCCCTTGTCAATAACACAAACCTACTTAATGTTATACTAAACGTATACTTACATATGTATTCGACCCAATTAGAAAAAATAAATTAATAATCGCTGACCTTAATCACATCTGACTTTTGAATAAACTGAGCATAAGCCATTCATCCATTCGCACTTTAAATCTACTACAGCTTCGATAAAGAAACTCACAAACATACAAGAGCCCTGAAAACTACAGTTTACACACTGTACAGTTTGGGACAGTCGTATTGAAGTAAGAAAATCGTTGTTCTGAAACCAAAATTTAAAGGGACATTTTGGCCTATTGACCAATAACAACAAATAATTTTGATATGTCATCTGAATGCTTGTTTCATGATCTACTTCTTTTACTATGACGAGAAGTCTAAAATCACTGGGAGAAAAAAAAAAAAATATATATATAATTATAAAATCACAATACTACCATAGGTACTTAGGCATTACTCTTATATATCAGATATCATTAAAATCTCATTATATTTAGCCATCACCTTTTCCCACAACGATTCGAGAATGTCTGCCATAGAAGTAGTTATAGTAGGTATTAAAAAGCCTTTCCAATGTTATTAGGCCAGAATTTATACATCGTCGATCTAACTAATACCTAAACATTTTCGTTTGTTTTCAGGAGGATGAGAAAGTTGTGGAGTTGGTCGCCAAATACGGGCCGAAGAAGTGGACGCTCATTGCGCGACATTTAAAGGGGAGGATAGGGAAACAGTGCAGGTAAATACTTATTTATCATTATCTCCCCACCCCAGACACACGAGTATACTAATGAGTAAAAGTAATAAAACAAAACATTTTTTAGTTTTCCATAATTTTTTTCATAAAAACTTTGTCTTGACAATTACAATCACAACAAAAAAAAGGATTAGGGTCTGTTTACACGCAGGGACTAGCACAGTCGCAAAAATTGGCGTAAAATCTGTGTGGTGTCCACACACTAGCAACTTGCAAGCGCTACACGCAATCCCTTTTGCACAAACCGGATGGTGCAAACATTTTCGCATTTATATTGTACCGTTTTCACATACATGCTTAATTTTGTACAAACTAACGCTTTGTGCAAGCCATTTGTTACCGTTTTGCCGTCTTAAATACTTGTACAAACAAGAATTTGTGCAAATAAGGTTGAGCGTGTAGCCGGCCCCTTAGCCAGATAGGTGCAACTGTACTGAAATGATGAGCGTACATTAGGCAATTGATTTTCATTAATTACTAGCTGACCTGCGCAACTTCGTCTGCGTAAATTTTTCCCCGTTTTGGCAACATTTTTCATTGCTGGTCCGCTCCTATTGGTTGTAGCGTGATGTTATATAGCTTATAGCCTTCCTTGATAAATGGGCTATCCAGCACTAAAATAAGTTTTCAATTCGGACCAGTAGTTCCTGAGATTATCGCGTTCAAACAAATAAACTCTTCAGCTATAATATTAGTTTAGATGTACACGTATAGTCTCTTTAACATTATATTTGTCTACTTCAGAGAAAGATGGCACAACCACCTAAACCCTTCTATCAAGAAGACTGCGTGGACGGAGCACGAAGACAGAGTCATATATCAAGCGCACAAACAACTTGGGAACCAATGGGCCAAGATCGCCAAGTTACTGCCGGGCAGGTAAGTAATGTACATCTGTCTTTTTCTTATACTTGTAGTTGGTAAGAGATGTAAATTAATAAAGTACATAGGTCAGATTTGCAAGGTTAGGCAACGTTACCACTATCGGTCCATGGGTGAGTGACAGTTTTAGAAAAATGTTACTCCGCTCCGTGGCTCAGAGAGTCAGAGCCGTCGGTCCTGCGCCTAATCTTTTCGGTCATATTTCCGTCTCATTGGACTATGAGAGTGAGGGAATAATGAGTAAACTTTAATATCGCCTGCGTAGTTTGCTAGTTTCTAAAGAAATTGGCAGCCGTAACAGATATTGTTTACACCATTAAGTAGAATTCACGCTTTCTATTGTTCATTGTTATAATATCTCTAGCAGATCCCCGCAACTACGGCTTCGTCAATTTTTCCCGTTTTTGCAACATTTTTATCGAGATTCCGCTTCTATTGGTAGTAGTGTGATGTCTCGCATATAAGCCTTTCTCGATAAATGGGCTATCCAATAATAAAAGAAAATATTTTATCAATTCGAACCAGTACTTCCTGAAATTAGCGCGTTCAAGCAAACAAACAAACTCTTCAAGCTTTATAATATTAGTGTAGACTAGCTGCCTGCCCCAGCTGCGCACGGGTGTCATATCGTAGTTTTTTATACCTTGAGTTTTGACAGTAAAATATCTATAAATATAATAAATTCACGGTAAAAGATTTTTTTTAAATCGGTCAAAAAGTTTTTAAGTTTATTTGTTACATACAAAAAATACAAATCTTTCCTTCAGTCTTATACAGTTACTAGCTGACCCGCGCAACTTCGTATTCGTCAATATTCCTCGTTTTTGCAACATTTGTCATTGCTGCTCCGCTCCTTTTGGTCGTAGCGTCATGTTATATATTCCTCGATAAATAAGCTACTTAACAAAAAAATATTTTTTCAATTCGTACCAGTAGTTCCTGAGATTACAGAGCTTTATAATATTAGTATAGTTATTTAAAAGCCTATCTATTGACCGATAGCTAAACATCGTTGTACAAAATTTTTAAATTTTTTAAAATATTTTTGTCTCTTTACAGAACAGACAACGCAATCAAAAACCATTGGAACTCAACAATGAGAAGGAAGTACGAACCAGATCTGATGGACAGCTTCGAGTCACTTCGTCGCAAGCAGACCAGAGTGAAACCTCGAGACTTGTACACGGAGCCCGTCAGTGTACCTCATGACACTCATGATAAAGTCACTGTGCATTATAACGATGTTAGTTTGCTTTTTGTGTTTGTTTTTATGGCAATCTGGTTGGTAAAATATATCACGACTATTATATACTTATTCGGACGTATATGACTAAGTAAGGACCTCCAATATTTTATTTTAAACTAGCGGATGCCTCGCGGTTTCACCCGCGTAGTTCCCGTTCCCGTGGGAATACAGGGATAAAAAATAGCCTATGTCACCCGGGGTTAGTGTAGCTTTACAATGATGAAAGAATTTTTCAAATCCGTCCAGTAGTTTCGGAGCCTATTCAATACAATTAAACAATCAAATCTTTCCTCTTTATAATATTAATATAAATTAGCTTTTGCCTGTCCTCCGTCTAGTGGAAGTCGCATAAAACATATCCTATCTTATTGTGATAAGTCGTGTAAAGTTTTATCAAAAATAATTCAGTAGTTTTTGCGTAAAACAGTAACATACATCCATACCTATACCTAAGTCTCAAAGATAGACAATATAACAGTAATAATGAGATTCTTCACTACATAGTATAAAACAAAGTCGCTTTCTCTGTCCCTATATCCCTATGTATACATAAATCTTTAAAACTACAGAACGGATTTTGATGCGGTTTTTTTTAATACATAGAGTGATTGAAGAGAAAGGTTTATATGTATAATAACATCCATATATTTTATACTCGTGCGAAACCGGAGCGGGCCGCTAGTATTAACAGAACAGAAACAACAGAAACTCAATTTGAATATATGTAAAATCCTGTTGTTTCTCATACTGATGTACTACACGCTGTATTTACTTTAGTTAAATAAACAATTATTATTATATTATATAATACAGTGCCCCGCGGTAATCCAACAAACGTTTTGCAGGGTATTGTTGGACTATCGAATTTGTCAGGTTATAGAGTACTGCCACAGACCCCTATAATCCGAATTTTATTGATGGAGAGTACTTTGCAATCCGACATATAACAAATTAAAGGATTTTACAGTACTGTCATAGACCCCACCAATCCAGATTCAGAAGGAGAGTACCTTGAGTAGTAATAAATAGGTATGTCGGATTGCAAGGACCTCTGAATTAGCTAGAGCCTGAATTATTGGGGATCTACTGTATTTAAAAAATTAACATAAAAAAAATATGATTTTTTTTTCTTTGAAAAGACGACTCCCGCAGTAGGGTACAAGCCCTGTGTCGCGAGGGACTTTACAAACATTCAAGTCACGGACACAAAGTACACCCAGACTAGGAACAACAATTTGTGGATCATACAAAGTGGTGTCCCGTGTGGGAATCGAACCCACGACCTCTGGCGTAGCAGTCGGGCACACTCCCACAGAGGCAGTAAAGTATGGCAAACCCAGAGTATAGATGCTATGGTCTGTTAATTTTATAAATTAACAAACCAACCAGATTGTCACCACCTGTTTTTTATAATTTGCAATGTAGTCATATTCATATCATTTGTTTTTAAATCATCTTTGGTTGAAGTGTGCGCTCTTATCGTATTTCTATGTTTTGTGCCTTATATTCTTTGGTTTAACATGATTTACCCTATCTTCGATTCTTGTGAGTGTTTGCGCTTAATGTGTGAAAATAACTTGAATAATCATTAATATAAAAAAATCACTATAAAATAATTTATACCTTATAAAAATTAAAGTCCTGATTCATTCATTCAGATGCCTAACTTGAGGTGTTATTTGAGATACAAGGGATAAGACAGGATTTCAGGAAACTCTTAGATTATCATTCGATTAACTTCAAACCCACATTACTTTGTCCACAGCAGAACTGGTTGGTCCCGTTAAAAAAAATAATGTCCTGATTAATTCATTCAAATGCCTAACTTGAGGTGTTATTTAAGATACAAGGGATAAGAGAATATTTCAGGCAACTCTTAGATTATCATTCAATAAACCTGACCGCCTCTGTGGCGCAGAGGGAGTGTGTCCGACTGCTACGCAAGAGGTCGTGGGTTCAATTCCCACACGGGACACCACTTTGTGTGATCCAAAAATTGTTGTTCCGAGTCTGGGTGTACTTTGTGTGCGTGACTTGTATGTTTGTAAAGTCCCCCGCGACACAGGGCTTGTACCCTACTGCGGGAGTCGTCTTTAAAAACCTCAAACCCACATTACTTTGTCCACAGCAGAACTGGTCGGACCCATTCAATGAATCCACCCAAAGCAACTCATCCAACACAAGCCAACCATCCAAACAAGTGTTACACTTCAGACAATTACTCAAAACACAATTAAACAATATACAACAACAACCTACAAGATCTAAGTCACCTGACCGAGGTGGGTTGGTCGCTGCTGATGTGGAAATTGTTGATGCACCTTTCAAGTGAGTAATATACATGCACCTTAAATTATTCACGCGTTTAAGACCCGTAATATATATACATATTTTAATAATATACATGTAATTTAATAAATTAAAATATATGAACAGTTGTTTAAAACTAAACAATATGCAACAACCTGCAAGATCTACGTGACCAAGGTGAATTGGTAACTGCTTATGTGGAAATTGTTGATGCTCTTTTCAAGTGAGTAATAAAATCTAGTCTAGGTATATTTTTATACCTAAACCTGAATGTTGTTAGGGAGTAAACCTTCTGTACGTAGTAACACTATTACTTATTCTGTGGCAATCTATACTAATATTATAAAACTGAAGAGTTTGTTTGTTTGAATGCAGTAATCTCAGGAACTACTGATCCGAATTGAAAAAATATTTCACTGTTGGATAGCCCATTTATCGAGGAAGGCTATATAGGCTATATAACATCACGCTACGATTAATAGGAGCGTAGCAGCAATGAGAAATGTAGCAAAAACGGGGAAAATTTACGCAGACGATGTTTTAATTCATCTATAATTATGCGTTATTGGATATACCTATGACGGGACACCACTTTGTGTGATCCACAAATTGTTGTCTCGAGTCTGGGTGTACTTTGTGTCCGTGACTTGTATGTTTGTAAAGTCCCCCGCGACACTTGTACCATACTGTGGGAGTCGTCTTTATAAAAAAATAAAATAAAATTGTGGGTATTTGTGCGTTAGTAACGTCTAACGAACAAAAATAATGTGAAAACAGAATTAAATGTGAACATAAAATTCAAATCTGTCTGTCATGGTCAATTTTAACCGAAACATTTTATCATGAAATTAAGACTAAAGTGTTATAACATTATTATTTTCAGATTCGTGAACCTAGACACTTTACCAACGGACTCACCCCTCAGAAATTACTTGAGTCAAGCGACTACGGCCAATGATAGCAATCAGGATGGAGGTAATTCTTATTATTTATTCTATCTAAATTGACTAACAACGGGATGTCCTTGCATACAATCATTTCTCTCAATTTGATAATAGACTGTAATAACTATAACTACAATAATTTTGGCTACTATCGGTTATAAATTTTAAAAATCTCTGAAGAATATGCTTTTGGGTTTTTTAAGAGCATTTAAAGTATGGTTTACCAGTTGTTTTGGAACGAAGTTCCTTATCGCGCGTTGCGAATGGGTGCTAGACGGAAAAAATTAAGACCAAAAGTTGTAACGACACTTTTTGAGATACACATATGTTTCTCTGTCTGTCTCTCTTTCTCTCTCTCATAGAAAGCAAGCCAGTTATTTTCGTTTCGTCTTTCTATTTCATATTGAACAGTGTGGTGTCGCGACGATTACAAAAAAAAAAATATAAGAACTTCGTTCTATCCGGGTGTCCCTTGACACCTCTCAAGTTTTTTTTTTTCAAGTAGGTCACAATTCATTTTTGTTCACTTAAATTAGTAGTTTATTTGTTATTATATGTGGGTTGTATTTCACTTAACAATGACTCTCTTTGGTGTTTACATAATACTAGAGTAATTTCCGTTTCCTTTATATTTCAATTTATTTATTCCATTCCAGTGACATACTCAATACAAACCGAGCCAACAAAGGAGATAGTAGTACCATCAGTGTACACCTCACCGAAGAAACGCCTGCTAGAAACAAGCAGTCCTCCACCGATACTGAGGAGGAAGGCAAGAAAGATACAAGTGCTCACACCCAACCCTAATGTGAGTTAATGTATTGTATCGGTTGTTTATTACTAATTTAGCCTTATTTAAAACATGATTAGTCGGTTTCTGGTCTAAAAGGTATTGCTAGTTCGACGATGATTCTATGAGAATATGATATTTTGCAAATGTGCTGTTTTGAGAAAATGATATTAAGCAACGATAGAAATCATTGGAATCCAAACATAAAAATCATTGTAATCATAACATAAAGATCATTGGAATAATAACATAAATGAGAATATGATATATTGCGAATGTGCTGTTTTGAGAATATGATATTAAGCGACGGAGGGGTTAAACACCACATTTGGACGTTTTCGGAACTCAAATATACACAGTAAGTTAAGGGAAAAAAGTTAAACTCATGAGAAGAAGCTGCCAAGATCATAAGTTATTACAAAATGATTTTTGACACTAAACCAATGTGTTTAGACAAGCATCGTAGGTGGTACCCGGTGTATCGGTGTTGGGTCATACGCACCTCTCCTGGTCTCGCAAGAGACTCACACTTGGCCGGTTGACTCAAATATTGCCCCCCCCTGAACAAAGTTGAACTGACAGCTACTACACTTTAAAAATAAAACGTAATACTTAAACTTCCCTGTATATATTTCCAGTCATGGACGGACACCCTGACCAAGGCGCTGGAGTCCCGCGAGTCGGGCGTGACCCCGATCAAGGCGCTCCCGTTCAGTCCGTCGCAGTTCCTCAACTCGCCCAACGCTATATCCTTCCCGCTGGACTCTACACCGCTCAGACATACTAAGGTAACTTATATATTTACATTTGGTAGCTAACTTAGCAACCTAGGTTTGCAAGGTTACCCCGCGGTTATGATAACAAACTTTGAAGCAGATTGTGTATGGTGGCAAAATTTGAGCTCAATAATTGCAAAACTTCTGAATTTTAGAAGTGTATACAAACAAACTTAATCTATACTAATATTATAAAGAGGTAAAGTTTGTGAGTTTGCGAGGTTGTTGGGTATAATCTCTGGATCTACTGAACCGATTTTGGTTTAATTTTACTCTCCACCTGGTTAAAACGTTGTATGATGAGCATGGTGGTTTATTTTGTGTCTGGGTATGTTATTGTATTGTATGTGTAGTGTAATTTATCTATATTATGTATATATATATAAGTATGTTTATCAGTTGTTTGGTTTCCATAGTACAAGCTCTGCTTAGTTTGGAATCAGATAGCGTTGCGTGAGTTGTCCCAAGTTATTATATTATTATATACTTATTTCAACATAAACCTTTATGCAGTAGAAGTTTCATAACAATCTAGAAGATCTAAACATATAGGAACTGACATCGGGATTCAAATGTAAAAATATACAGTGGATATGTAGGCAATATGCTTATTTAACTTAAAATATGTCGTTTCAGGAATGGAGTGCCAGTCCTCTACTACAAACCCCAACACCAGTGAACCACGTAACCCCCGGGGGACCTAGCGCTGTCAAGAGTAATACACCAAAGTGAGTATCTATACTTAATATTATAAAGCTGAAGAGTTTGTTTGAATAATCTCAGGAACTACTGGTCCGAATTAAAAAATATATTTTACTGTTGGATAGCCCATTTATCGAGAAAGGCTATAGGCTATATAACATCACGCTACAACTAAAAGCATAAAAATCATTGTAATCATAACATAAAGATCATTGGAATAATAACATAAAAATCATTAGAAACATGACTTAAAAATCATTGTAATCATAACATAAAGATCATTGGAATAATAACATAAAAATCATTGGAAAAATGACATAAAAATCATTGTAATCATAACATAAAGATCATTGGAATAATAACATAAAAATCATTGGAAAAATGACATAAAAATCATTGTAATCATAACATAAAGATCATTGGAAAAATGACATAAAAATTATTGTAATCATAACATAAAAATGATTTGAATCATAAAATAAATGTAACATATTTATTTTACGATAATTGTAGTAACGTTAAAACTCTACAATTTAGTTTGTTAGTAAATATTTCATATCTTGGGCGGCTTTAGTATTGTTTGGGATCAGTTGACCGTGTGTGACTTGTCTCATATATATTTATATTTTATTTCACAGAACTCCAACACCCTTCAAGATAGCGATGGCAGAGATAGGCAAGAAGTCAGGCTTGAAGTACGAACCGTCCAGTCCTGGCTTGTTAGTCGAAGATATCACTATTATGATGAAACGAGAGAACTTTGATAACAGCGTACAGTTGAGTGATTCCATGTTGTCGTCCGCTGCTGATCAGGAGAATGGTAGTGTGCAGGTAATACTTTTTTTTTATAAAAGCTAACTAGAATGTGGGATTGTGTCCCACATTACTAGCAATTCTGTTAACCCCTCCAGCTAAGCTCAATGGCTTGTGTTTGTAGTGGGTTCATGTCATTAGTATAATGAGTAGAATTCTCACGATTGCAAGTCCAATGCCTTTAGTAATAATAAAAAATACTTCTCTATTGTTTCGTTTAATCGATTAATCATTATTGTAATCGATAAGGTTCACTGTGTAAGATGTAGAATTAATTTATTTCAAATTTTGTCAGACATTTATAAGAGTTGTATATTGTAAATTAAGTAAAGAAAGTACTTTGATTTTGTCTTTGTATGCATAGAACTTATTGATAAAAATAATATCTTGGGACAATTCACACAACGCCACCTGCTTCTAAACTAAGCAGAGCTTGTACTATAGCAACCCGATAACTGAAAAACATACTTATACAGGATGATTTTGAATTGGGTCGACAAACTTCAATGAGTAAACCTGCGTGTATCCAAGAATATTATAACAAAATATTAATGTTCTATGATACATAAAATACAAAAAAAAACCTTACGTTTTTTTTTTGTATGTATTTTTGTATCTAGTGTAGTGTAGTCTACCTCATTAAGCTTTCGTCCGACTGGTGAAATTTTTTACAACGATTGGCACGCGTTCGCGCTGTGTACTATGGGTTTAGACATAATATGGAAATAATGATAATTTATTGATTCTTTTAATTTACTAAACCTTAATAGACACCATCGTATTAAAAGCAATACAATCGGATGTTTTTCTTAACAATTTAAATTCGCTATTTGTCAATGCGTAATGTAAGTACTAACGGTGCTGATACTCCCCTATCAATTTGTCGACTGATTTCAAAGTCACCTGTATATCTCTAAATACATATTATAGATAAATAAAACCCAATTACACAATAAACCATTACGCTCATCACACAAAGTTTTATTCTGGGTGAAGATCGAACCAAGGACTTGCGGCTCAGCAGTCAGGGTCACTAACCATTACACCACCAGGCCAATAACAAATGATTTGTGTTGTATCAGATAAACGACTCGGGCATAGGCAGCGGGTCGCGGCGCGCCAGCACGGCGCCCGGCTCCTGCGGCAAAGAGAACGTGCCGGCGAGACGCGCGCGCAAGGCGCTGGCGCCGCACTGGGCCGCCGCCACCAGCACGCCGCACAGCGCGCACGCGCGCGACCAGCCCGCCGTGCCCGACGTGTCCTACATCATCGAGACGCCGGTCAGTACTGCACTTATCTAACCTTCGTGAACCGCCGGAATTTGTTATACCGTCGGTGGCCTGCCCAGTGGCGATGCCCGGACGCGATGTTGTTGCGTTCCGGGCATTTCACACTTACGCGGCCCCTGGATACATGCAAGGCGCCGCGCCTCCACGGGAGGCAGCGAGCGGGGCAGAATATCACGTATGCCCGCAGTCCCACATCGCGGCGGTGCCGGTTCGCCGGCGACGGAGCGGATCCGCCAGGGAGCTCTCTTCCCTGACGCGCTCCGCCGCCTCCTTCTGCGAGATGATATCCTCGCAGAAGGATGTAACCGCATAACACGACCCCTCGTGGAATGCGGTCGAACACCGGTCATGTCGGCCCTGCCACCGGGCCATGATTGCCCGGTGTGCCTCACCGCGCCAAGCGCGTAGCTCCTCGGGCAGGGGCAAGGAAGCCCCTGCCCGAGGAATAGTATGTCCTAGGATAATAGAGCCTCCGTCTTAAAAAAGGCCACCCTAAACCCCAGCGCCTCGATGCGCCCAACCATTCGGGAAATCCCTAGGTTGGCCATGCGCTACACCTCAATTTCATGAGTGATGAGGTTGTCATCCGCATAACAGATGACACCTATCCCGGGGGGGGGGGGGGGGGGACCACACCGCAGGGTCCAGTCGAAGCCGATGTTCCACAAGAGAGGCGCTTAAAGAAAACTATGTAGATACCTATTTTGTAACTACCATTTTGTCTAACTTTAACGAACCTACAATAACAAAATATACGACACGACGTTAAAAATACAGCAACTTCCTCTAAACGAAATATTACTTTATGAACAACTTACTATAAACAAATTATTCCAAAAATATTCACGATACAAAACAAGTGTCAGTATTCAAACAAAACCAATAAAACATACTAACAAAATTATCTCCATTGTTACAGAGCAAAACCTTAGCAGGCGACAGTTCAGTCATGTTCTCACCTCCTTCAATCGTCAAACATTCCTTACTAGAAGAATCAACAAGCTTACACAGCCTTATAAGCGCAGAAAACACACCGGACACAAGCAAATACGACGACATTGATATAGAAGCCGTCATCAGTGAAAAAACTAAGGTACAACACAGGTCTTTAGTCCTTACTAATCCTGTACCTAACCCTCAAATATACCCTGAATATAATAACGAAATTATGCCCTTTAGAGACCTTACTAATGTCGAATCACCTAGAAGTTTCGCCAGATTAAATGCCGATCGATTACGAACTATAACTTCTAGTAATGAATTAGCTTGTGATACTCTAATCGCTCCTAAAGAGGTCCTTGCGAATGCTTTAGCAGATCATATTTATAAAGTGACGAATCAAAAACCGTCTACATCTCGTATAGATGAGATTTTAACAAATAAAATAATGCATAAAAGTGATTATACACAGAAAGAGAATCAATGGTGGAACGTTGATAAAGATACGGGACAAACGGATGAATTGTTTAATAGTGATTATTATATGTTCGCTAATATGTGAGGGAATACGCTTATTTAAATGTTTTGTGGTGTTTTGTTAGTGTTAGAAACAATTTTAATGTGTTTCAGTTAGTTGTAAACATGCTTGATTTCCACCACGCAATAAGAATTTATAGTATATAGTATAACTTCTCATTTCTAATTGTGAGCTTTGTGAACATATACATACATTTACATTTCTGGAGCGAGAAAATTGTTTATAGTTGCTCGCTTCCTCGCCGTTGGTGGGACAAGAGCGTATTCCAATCCCACCTGTTACAATATCGACGTGAATCCACTGCTAACTAATTTCTAGTAGTATTAATTTCCACATTGCTAGCGGTTCATTTTTATTTATAAAATATCTAATACTAAAATGAGATCTATCTCCATCGATCAATTTATTATCAACCAATCAGGGTTTGTTACCAATTAAGTACAAAAACATTAGTTCATTATTGGAAATATAAGATATTGAAGTCTAAAGTAAGTCCCTGAATAGTAAAGTCTTTTCTACTAAATAACACTAACAAAATATCACAAAACTATCATAATGGACTGTGAATATAGTGATTAATATTGTAGGTACTAAGCGCACTAAACTAAGTCATAAGATTAACGACTAAACTAGAAATAGTGGAACGCCTGATAAAATTACAGGACTTGTTACTACATCTAGTAATTTGTTCGAAACGTCGGGAATATAAACCCTAAACTTACGCTTCGTAACTAATTAAATAACTCCATATGTATAGGTACTGACAAGAGAAATTTGATTGGTCTATTTAGATTTGAGAGTAGCGTTAATGCGTTAAATGTGCGCTCGCGATTCAAGCCAGTATCTACATAAATCGGGAAAGTATAAAACATTGTTGAACACCGTCAGTCACACATAATACTAGGTACATATATACAACGTTATTATTTGTATAGTGCAGACCGGAAAGTGTTTAGAATCAGTAACAAATCCAATGGGGTAGTTTTTGGACCATGTTACATTTTCAATTAATTCATAAATCATTCTAACAGTCTAAATCCTGTTAAAAATGTTATGTGAAAGTAATCATCCCGTGCAACTTCGTCTGCGTAAATTTTCACCGTTTTTGCAACATTTTTCATTGCTACTACGCTCCTATTGGTTATAGCGTGATGTCATATAGCCTATAGCCATCCTTGATAAATGGGCTATACAACAGAAAGCACATCATTTTTCAATTCGGACCAGTACTTCCTGAGATTATCGCGTTCAAACAATAATATTAGTAAAGATAATAACCATGGATTACGGTCTACTTGACAATACTGCGAAGAACACTAGACAACTTTATTCTATCCTAAATATAATAAAGAGGTAAAGTTTGTGAGTGGTTGTAGGGAGGTAATCTCTGGATCTACTGAACCGATTTAGAAAATTCTTATACCAGTAGAAAGCCACGTTATTTGTGAGTGACATAGGCCATATAAAATAACGGTAAGACCAAAAGGAGCGGAGCGTCAATTAAAAATGTTTGCATAAACACGAAACAAACGAATTTGCCCGAGTCATTGGCTTATAACTTTAGAAGTTTTAATATTGTCATTTTTTTTTATATGATTTCTTATTCAAGTAAAAAATATTGCTGGTGTCTGAGCTTTGCGCTATAGGAAATATAGCCTTGTATAAATCTATGCTAATATTAAATGTGTGAAAGTAACTCTGTCTGTTACGCTTTCACGCTCAAACAGCTAAACCGATTTAGATTAAATTTGGTATGGAGATAGCTTGAGTCCCGGGGAAGGACATAGGATAGTTTTTATCGCAATAACCGACATCCACGCGGGCGGAGCCGCAGGCGAAAGCTAGTTGTATATAAGATACACAGTTACATTTACAGTTATATTTTTAAATTTACCTAACCGAAACTAATTTCATATTGCACCTACTTTAATATACTACGGTTCCACTATAAATAATCAAGTGTCTAACAAAAAAGTTGTTTAATAAACAATAAATGTGATTATGTGATTAATAAATAGCGTGAATAAAATAAGTTTAATCATTCCAATTTTTGAATAAATATCGATTGACAAATCTAATCTAGACTAAAATGTTTTTGCATGAAATCACCATTAATCAAATCGAACCATTAAATCGTGACTAACTGTATTGTTTAACAATATTATCAACTAATTTTGCATCGTGTTTTTTTTTTAAATCGTGATCCTCTCCATTATAGTTTACTTAATTCCCTTCCTTGCAATAATCAAGATCAAAATCAAGCTTTGAGCATCTAAATTGCGTTAGGGTTTTTTTAAAACGATAATTTTGTAAATGTTATATGCTATCTCTGTCTAATACCTTAGAATTAGCGAAAAGCAACGATAGCACTTTTCGAAAAACTTGCATAAATAGTAAAGCTTTTATTCGCGTTTATGAATGTCGTTTTTTGAATATAAAAAGTCACATGACATGTGTATATATACTTCATAAATATATTTATCCAGGACGTCCATTTTGCTGGACTGGCAGTTTTTCCAAAACGGCAAAATGTTCGAGTATGTTATCTATATTATTTACTAGCAGACTAGGTGAATTTAATCCCATTCAAAATGGAATGTAATACGAAGTAAAAATAAATTAAAAAGAATTCCCATACAATATTTATTTTGAGTCTTTTTCGAATTTTCTAATTTTTCCTAAATCGATCGAGCCGTTTTCGAGTCAAACCAACAGCAATTGATTTTTATAATAGGTAGTGTTTATAACCTATTCTAATTAAAAACCATCTAGAAAAGTATTAGTCCGGTACATTCATATTTACTGTCCCAGCCATTAACATCTCCGGCAGTTTTGCCGTTTCGGAAGAACTACCAGCATACTCGTCGAATATCAGTAAATAATGTCCTCTAGCCACTGCTAGATCTATTCGACACACTTACGTCCATTTTATTATTCTACGTCTCATAAGAACATGTTATATTTTCAATTGTATTTTTATAATTCTTAGTTAGGCTTTGCACCAAACTTAATATAACGTTAAACGAGATTAGAACTTAGGTACCAAAGATGAGGTTTTCATCAAATGAACTATTCGTTTTTTTTTTCTATTAATTTAATATATTTCTTAATCCCTAGTTAAAAATTAGTTGTAATTCAAAAGTATACCTCAAGTTTACCATGCACCAAATTGTTTAAGTGTTACTAGTTGTAATAATTTCAAGTATTAATTTGTAGGTTATTGCTAGTTCGTGTAACAAAAATTAATTAAGTACAAAATAACTGAGTGTTCAGTATTGAAAGGATAGCTTCGCGTTGTTCGAATATTGAAAATCAAATGTGAAAATGTTTTGATTTTATACGTTTTTTCTTTTAATACGAATTTTATAAAAAAAATCGTGTCAAGAAGCTCAAAAGGAGCGTTATTCGTTGTACAATTTCGATTATATTACGAAAGTGAAGGCCAACTAACTTATCCCATTAGGTGACCTGTCCTTTCCTTGTATTTATTTATTTAGAAATTCTATTATTAATAGTATTTTTGCTTTGTATTTTGCCTTAAAAATATTAACATTTTTATAATTCTTAATTTAACTTTTCGAATAACGACTAAGATGCTGTCGCATAGGTTGTGGAACTTTTGTATTTATTGCAGTCTCTTTTTTGTTAAATTTGTAACAATTTTAATATCGGCAGCTACTTAAGAGTACTTTATTTGAAATAAATAAATGACATTACCCATTTACCCCATCCTACCATTTTTTTCTTTTCCCTCAAATCCATTCCTATCACAATATTGACAGGCCAGTGTTGAATCTTCAAAAAATACTTATTTATTTATATCTTGTTATAGCAATTGTTTTTTGTTACTATTTATGTTTTATAAAAGAATGTTTTAATTTATTCTGTAGCGGTAGTTTGTATTATGGCACATTTTGTAATTAATTATGTGTTTCTTTCTTTTTTTTTTGAGTAGTTTAGTGTTTCTGTCAATATTGTTTGTGTTCCAATCCAATCCAAAAGAGATCCGATGTCATTTTTTATTTCAATAAATGTATTTTCAACATTTATTTTTTGGTTGTTTTTTTTTTGTTTTTACCCTTATTGCTTGAATATAATTTTGATACTTAGAGTTTTCTCTCAAATATATCAACTTAATGAGAAATGCATACATTTTTCGTCAGCGTCAGAATGGCTGGTCGTCTATGGCAAGTGGCTCCAAAAGTATATTCAAGAATTGCTACCCAATTGTTTATATTTGCTACATTTCTTCAATAATTGCTACATTTGATACTTTCAGAGAAATTTAAGTATTTTTTGTCCAGCCATTCTGACGTCAGGATGGCTAGTGGCCTCCGTGTTCAAAATGAAGGACGCAGAATTTCTAAAAGTTTGTTGTATCAATAATTGCTCACTAATTGCTACTTTCACGAATTAAACTTTGAGTTTACAAGATTCCTAGTAATGTGGGACTCAATCCCACATTGCTAGTTATAGGCTTACTAAATTATTAGGTACTTCTTAGTAATAATACTTAGGTATATTTTTTTACCTATTGTATGTACGAAACTCAAACTTTAATTCGTCAAAGTAGCAATTAGTAAGCAATTATTGAAAAAAAAAACTTTTAGAAATTCTACGTCCTTCACGTTGAACATGGAGGCCACCAGCCATCCTGACGTGAGAATGGCTGGTCAAAAAAATATTAAAAAATTCTATGAAAGTTCATATTGTCATGTAGCAATTATTGAAAAAATGAAGCAAATATAAGCAATTGGATAGCAATTCTTGAATATACTTTTTGGAGCCACTTGCCATAGACAACCAGCCATTCTGACGCTGACCATTTTTCCTTGCTGCATGCGTTGATATTTAAAGATAATGGCACAGTCTTGGCCCCTGGCTCTGAGTGGATTGTCGGATATACATTTCGGTGAATTTACGCTATGGTGGATCTTTTAAAGCGGGTAAATGGAATAACTGAATATTATAGGCACATGGCAGTTATACTACATGTCAAAAAAGATATGAAAGTAATTTTGGACAGGAACTATATAGTTCGTAACAGGTCGATGACGAAGACCAAGACTACTCGTCCTTCACCCTCTCAGTCCCGTGATTTTTTTTTAGCCTACACCAGTTTTGTCTGATCCATTTATTAATAGTACCTGGAAATACTTTTATTTATTAAACGATTTCTATCTAAATATTAAACCTAGCTAGATCGATTTATCGCCTCGTAAGCCCCCGGCATACTAAATTTCATGAAAATCGTTGGAGCTGTTGTAGATTCAGATATATTCAATTGCTCACTTAAAGGTATTAGATTAATCTCACTTTTTATGTCTGATTTTGGCTCCGAGAATGATTTCGAAAATCGCCATGTCGACCTGTAGCCGACTATACCATGCACGCCAATTTAAAAAATATTATATGCCTTTAGGTATTAAAGGAAGGTATACGTTTAATTTTTTTTTTTTTGGTATTGTATTAGAATTTATTAGATAGAATATAATTTGTATTATAGATAACTCGAAATAACGGCGAGCCTATTGTCGTTAAGAAATCAGCTGTGCGGTCTATCAAGTTCGATCAAGACCCTGAACTTGAAGAGTTGATGGAAGAGAAATCTACGTCTTTTATACTGGTTAGTATGTTTTTTTAACTTACGATTTTAAAATTTAGGGTATCCAAAGTTATTTTTTAATCTGTCAAATTAACAATAAATTTGAAGTAACTTTAGTTTTTTTCGTTTGTCGAAAGAATAATAATAGTATTTCAAGTGAAAAAGTGATTCTGTTTGTCCTACTAGTCGCCATTGCCATTTAAAGTATTATTATTATTTCGACACACGAAAAAAATAGAATTGCCGTTAGTGCAACGGCAACTTGACTTCTGGAACCGAAATGGACAAGTGAGACTTTTTTTAATACTACTGAAACACAATAGGACTAGTGGAGCAGACCCGTATTTTGTTTGTTTAAACAGTCATCGTAAATCATAAAATTTGACATAAATACGGCGGCAATGATACAAACCGCAAATACATTGTCCAGCACAGTAGATAGCGTTAACCACTGACTCTTCATTTCTTTTATACTCATTTTATGCGAATATATTAATATGATTTTTTATATTTAACTTACAGGGAGATTACAAATGGCAAACATTCGCCTGCGGTAAAACTCAAGACCAACTGGACCTCACTATGTTAGCTCACCAATACCTCAGAAAAACTGCACTGAAGCCTCGATCACTCAATTTCTTATAAGTAAGATAAATTGCTTATAATTTTTGAAGTGTATACATTTTTATACATCTATATTAGCTAACAAGAATACATACTACTTAATCAGCTATGTTTCTACAAATAAACCTACCTACCATGTTTTTGTAAATGAGGTAAGACATGCCTATCCACATACTGTATGGTTCACTTTTGTGCTATACTCTATTTCAATTATGAAGTTCTTTATGACATTTCTCAAATTGAAACAATAAATAATGTTAGATGAAATTACAACTAATCCAAATTATAAAATTATGCCGTGGTCACGGGTAGATCTTAATCGCGTGTATATTAAGGTTATTATTCACGCGATTAAGGTCTACCCGTGACCACGGCCATTGCAATACGGTCGCAACGTCGGGCAATAAACAAAGTATTTTACCTTAAATTATTCACGCGATTGAGACCCGTAGTGTATATAATTTTATAATTTGTACAAATCGCGAAAGTTTATCAACATTTATAACTAATCCAAAATCAAAGAATTTATTTATCAACACTTTTTTAAAGTTATCGTATTCAAAATAAAGAAAACTAAAAAAAATACATATAGACTATATAACATAATTAAACATATTTATTAAAAAATAAACGTAACTTAAATATACACTGTAAAGATGATTTGATTATGGTTAGGTATTAATTGAAAGTTGCTAAAAATAATTAAATATATTTTAAGAAAATAAACTAAATTGAATTGTGCTTTATTTTACACAACGTAAATTTTTCTACTCTCTTTATTTGCACAAAAAAACGTCGTTGTGTTGGCAACCCTAACTACAACCCACGTTTAAAAAAGTATTTAAGCAAAAATATATTTGTTGATTGCTTGCTCTACAATTTGATAAATAGTCAAAGAGTCTTTGTAATTGGAATAGTGCATAGAGTAAAGGTATAATAGTTCTAATGAATGAAGCATTTGAAATGTTTTTATAAGTTCTGGCCCTGCGCCATAGCATATATTATAAGTTTCATTGTCAATAAACTTTAATTAAGTTTAACTTACGCTTATTAAAGTAGTTAGAATTTCTTAGTTATTTAGTAACTTTAGTAAAACAAGTGTGATTTTAGTATAAGTGTAGTGTAATGAATGATTTAGTCTTAATCTATGTAATAAGTAAGGCATGTAAAATGTTGGTGTAAGTTATTTGTAGTAGGTAAGTTTTGTAATTTAAATATTTACTATATTATTTGATAAATTTAAAAGATGTTAGTTTACATATTTTTTAAGTGTCGTTTTGTGTGTGATGGTTTATCTTTGCACTTTATATTTTTCCTTTTATTATTGTTTTTCATAAATGTCATAGTTTCAACTCGAATAGATGGAATAGCAACATAAAGATTAGAAAAAATGTTTATAAAATTGTGGATTTATTTATGGGAACTTCATTTTTTTCTCTGAATGTAAATTTAAAAGCAACAATTATGTAATAAAATAGTAGTGGTTTAAGGAATGATAATATGAATAAGTAAAAGAAAAATAATTATGTTTAGACCTAATTTTCTTTAAAATACTAACTATATCATTATTTATTATAAGTAAAAAGTACAAAGTAGGATTAAGTTTGTCAATTCTAAATGCGTAGGCTTTTGTTGTGTTCTGTAGTATTTGTATTTTGTATGTCTGCGATAAATATTGTGAAAAAGATAAATGAACTACATAACAGAGGCGAATGGTTAAGATTTTCCTTTGGTAATTCTATACAAAAATAGAACTTGCTAGACACGATTATTGTACCTATTATATTAACTAGTATTCAAAGGACAACGGAAAATAATAGTGTTTTAAGGACACTCCGACACTGCTACATAGTACAATAATTGCATTTTTGAAAGATAGAAAAATTTGAATCCAGACTCAGGAATCAAACCCGAGACTTCCGTAGCCAAACCGGGGCCAGAAGCGAACCACCTATCTGGACTATGTTACTAGATATCAAATTCTTCTATCTCTTAATGCTTACGGGTTAGGCCCCCGTAGCGACATCTAGTCGGTAGTTAAAGAACTATCACGGCTTTTGTTATTGCTTCGTTACAGAGGTTACTGCTACATAGGCCTCACCATTTCCAAGATGGGTAACAAGTCTGCAATATATGTTCGAAAACTTTCGCGATTTATAATTTTATTTTATTTTAAGGCTAAATACCTTTGTTTATTGCCCGACGTGGCAATATGGTCGAAATGTCGAGTAATAAACAAAGGTATTTAGCCTTAAAATAAAATATTTAGGCGATTAAGACCCGTAGCCTATAAAATTCTATAATGGGTAACAAGTCTGTTTTAGAAAAAAAAAAAACTAACTGTTTCAAACGGTATGCCGGTTTGCAATCTTAGTCAGCGACAGATCGACATGGCAATTTTGGGATTCATTTTTAGTAATAACGCAAACACTTATTCAAAGGTAAAGTAACAAATATATCCTACGAGTGCTCGACGAGGTTTGGTCTTTCCCATCTAACCTTGTACTACAAAACACCTCTAGTATAGAAGAAGATCTTCATACGTACCTTGCTGGAACAACCCTTACATAGATATTTTTCGGCCATGGAACCACAGACTGCTTCGAACTACTTTGGAAGGCGTCCCAAGATTCTGTTTGCGATGTTCATGTGTGCGTTGTTCGAGCAAGTACCTCAAATAACAATTACTTTGTGTACTAGAGGATATTTTTATTGACGTGACAACGTCTTATAATTCGATGGAGCCGGCTGAACGCACGAAAACACATGACTCATGAGGCGTTACCTCGCTCTGAGGCGTTCCACTTAAGTGCAAGCGAGAGCGCGGAACGAGCGACAAAGAGGCACAATCGGCCTCCGCGTTCGGCAGCGTTCGACATCTGTCTCTCTCCTACTTGAGTGTGCGATGCGTCCGCGTCGACAGCTGCTATACAATAATACATTTACATATTTTCGTCAAGTATGAAGTGCAGTGAAAAGTGAATGTGGTGTCAATTGTATATTTAAAATTAAAATTTTCTTTTGAAAAATGAAACCATTCCATCAGTATTTTCTTATGACGTTGTCACGTTCAACTATCGTCAGTAAACCGACTTTTAATTCTTGATTTAAGAAAATTTACATTGAAAATAATTTGAATTATATTGATCGAGAATAAACTAGCAGAAAGTGGTGCTTTATGAGGGCTCGCGAAGTTTTCTACCAAGTAATAATTTTCAAGACAGTTGAGTGTATACAATAATATTTCTTTAATAGATAACACATCTACATAAACTTAAATTACTATATCAAAGCCCAAACCTGAAAATTTCTCTGTAAACGGTAACACAAAAGTACATTATGTTGTGGGGTAGTGTGAGGGCTAGCTTCGCTCGCCCTGAATATTTTACACTAATCAAGTAATAAAACACATTTAAAATGGCTTGAACAAAATATGTTTAATCAGGTAATAGTAGATCTTTAAATGCTCTGAAAATATGTGTTTCTTTACAATTTAATATGTTTTTGAATTTAGAAGCATAAAACAAATACTAAAGGTAATGATTTGACGATAGGAACTTATAACGTCATAGGTTGTTATTCCATACACATTTCTATAGAGCTTGTTGTTTTAACATTTCATAAAAAGATTTGACTTGACATTCAAATAACTATTTGCCTTGTCACGCTGTCGCGTACTATAATTGGCTTCTTTATACAAATGTAGAATTATCCATTCAGGAATAAATATTAATGTTCAATGGATAGGTATCGCTGGCGGTCAACTAATGTATATAAAATAAAAACCACTGTATTTTTTTTCAATTTAAAACACAACATTGCATTTAAATTTAAAAATTAAGTTTTGTATAATATTAAAATTTTAAGAGGCAATATTTATACGAATTATGTTAAAAATATTATATTGTATGTTTTTTTGTGATGTCTATTCTATTAATTTATACCTTGTTCCCAATAAAGTTCGGATACATATTTTTAATGGATTTTTGCAACTATTACTGCATCATGATTCGCTAGTTGAGTCAAATTGCCCTTTTTATGGTCGAGATATTTGTAAGTGGTAATAATTTTAACTTATTCTGGTTAAACAAAGCTGAAAATAGTAAGCAAAAGTAACATCTTATTCTGATAAAATGGCTTCAGCCTAATGATAAGGGCTTTGGATTCTAAAACGAGAGGTCAGGTTCGAATCTTTCCTATTATATAAAAAAACCATTTTGCTTTTGTAAGAATTGGGTTCACATCGGTAATATTACCGACTTGAACCCATTCCTCAGACATTTAGCTTAATTGGGTTAATAAGATTGGTAATAATGTGACCCACATTGCTAGTTTTTTTAATAAAGAAAACATACAAACAACGTGTGAAATATTTTCACCTTAGTTTAAATGGAATAAGCTTGATATTTATGTACCACTTAAAAGTTAGTTCAAGAAACTTAAAACAACAATAAAAGTGTAAGGTGTAATATAAATATTTAATTTTATGTTAAGAAAGGCATCGTTTGCGCAGTTTTTGTATTGTAGTATTCTATTTTGAATCTTATGTTTCCTGCCTAAAGTTGAATTTTCATAATTTTCACCGCTCTTACAGCCGTGCAAGAAAAATATAGACTTAATGTCTTATTAATAAAGTTCACATTCGAATACTACATATGCAGATAAAGTTAACAGTTTGTGTGAATATAGGTAGTCTCTAGTATAAGCGATGGCCATGTTTTATTTTATACAAAGACTTAGATAAAGTTTTTATTTTGTGAAGACAATATATTGTTCTAGTTTGTAAATATAGGGTAAGTAGGTTTATGGATGTTTAGCTAAAAATAAATGGTTCTATAGAAATATTGTTGTCTTATTTTGTGTAATTATGATGAACAACTGTATATCTCAATTTATCTCTTATATATATTTTTTTAAAGATAACTAGCAATGTGGGATTGTGGTCCCACATTACTAGCAATCCTGTTAACCACTCCAGCTAAGCTCCATGGCTTGTGTTAGGAGTGGGTTCACGTCGGTAGTACAATGGGTAGGATTCAACCCGCGACCTTACGATTGCAAGACCGATGCCTTAGCCATTAGGCTACCGCCGCTATTTCGCTTGCCATAAGGGTATAGTTGAGCCCGTGTATGTCGGAATGGTGCCACCCCATCTCTTCCCGTGGGTGTCGTCAAGGCGACTAAGGGATTTCACTCCGGAGGACGGGCAGCAGCGTCCTCTGCGTACTTAAAGCCTTACTGCGATCGCCAACCCGCTCGCCAAGCGTGGCGATTATGGCAATTACCCCCAGGATCTACGAACCAGTAGGTTCTACTGGGGAGACCCGTGCCCAGCAGTGGGCCATCATATGGGTTGATATATATGAGAGGTTTTACTGGGGAAACCCGTGCCTAGCAGTGGCACATCATATAGGTTGAAATGTGGATGTTGCTAATTCAAGACTAAAATTAGCGAGAAATTACAAAAAATAAATAAATTATAAATTAAAACAGTTGTATCGGATGCATTATTTCATACAACCATAGTTGGCAACTGTGACACTATCTAATAGATGGCGCTGTACCTATTTTATGAACAGCGATATCGTATGATGAAGAAATATATGTATAAAGTCCACAACAAGAGTAATTACTTGAAGTCGAAATATTGAATAGTCGAATAATGACAGTACCTAATATCCGATAATGTTGAAAACAATTTTAGTTTAAAGTATTTACTAAGCTATTAGTTAATAATAACTTATAGCAATTTTAGTTTATAGTAGGTACTTGATTATCGACATATTTTTTGGTCACACAGTTCATGCAATTTTCAAGAGGACACAATTTATGCAATTTTCGAGGCAATTATTTCCAAAAAAATTACTTAATCAAAAAAGTGTAGGTACTAGAAACCTTCAAATGTTTTTAAAAGACCTGCCGAATGATGTGCCACACGTTGATGTTTGCTAAAAAAATGTTTAGCTTATGTATCTAACATTTACATTACATGTACAGACATGTATGTAGGTATTGTATGGAGTGCCTCCTCTAAAAACATTTATTATTATTATTTAACTATCTAACTAAGTAGCGGCATTTACAAGACACCTTTGCACCATGTTCCATCAATATTCAGTCTTTGAGTAAAATGCATGTGACTTACATACAGATAGACAGGCGGACATGACGAAACTATAAGGATTGCTATTTTGGCTACAGAACACTAAAAAAAGGTGTTTGGTTTTTTGCAAATGACACAATAACTACTTCAGATTTTTCAATAAGAAGAGGAAATTATCTCAATTTTTAATTTTCTCAGAGGAGTGAAAATATAGCCAAAAACGGGATTTCTGGCTTGGTTTATTAAAAATCGGCCGCGGCATAGATTAAAGGGATAGAATAATTAATCTTATGATTCATTATTCTATTCCCTAAGTACCTGATTCGTTTTATAGATTAACTAGCTGCATGCCCCGGCTTCGCACGGGTGTCATATCGTACCTAATAAGATTTTCAAACAAACCTAATACCTATATTGATTTTATGCTCGCGGCTCCCGTCTGCGTTAAGTGTAATTTTATAGATTACCCTTTTTATACCCGTCGTAACTTCTGAACAATAGGTCTAGTTTGAATAATTTAAAAAGGAATATGCGCGTGAATAATAATAATAATAATAATAATTTAATAATAATAATAATTTAATAATAATAATAATTTAATAATAATAATAATTTAATAATAATAATAATTTAATAATAATAATAATTTAATAATAATAATAATTTAATAATAATAATTTCTTTATTTTATAATCAACCATAATCATGAATCTATTTAATTGATTATGGATTAATAACATTATTTCGATTCTATCCGTATTTCGATAGCCAAATTTGAACAAATAGTGGTTATTGTGACATAAGTATTAAAATAAACATATATCTAACTACGCGGTATTTTTGTGGGTAATAATGAGTACTTTATGTATGTAGTACATTATTTAGATGTATCATCAATAGCTTTCGCAGTGTAGGTATGCCAAATAAGCAAATTTTTTTATACCTTGAATTACATTATTGCGATTTTCGTAGGTACCTTTCTCTAGGTAGACAATAAAACATAGCCTGCTAACTGCTCCATAATGTAGCTTTCCAATAGTGAAATATTTTTTTTTAAATCTGTCCAGTATTTTCAGAGCCTATTCAAACAAACAATCAAATCTTTCCTCTTTATAATATTAAGTTTAGAGTTCGAGATTTGGATACATTTATATAAGACCTATAAGAGGTAATAGTGCTATATAGTACTATATTGTGCCTATATAGTACTAGCTGTGCCCCGCGGTGCTACCTGCGGTTTATTAGCCTATGTGTTAATCCAGGGTGTCAGCTAACTCCATACCAAATTTTATTAAAATCGCACCAGCTGCTTAGACGTGAAGAAGTAACAAACATACATAATCACAAACTTTCGCTTTTTAAAGTCACACCACATTAACTATAATAATAAAGAAATCGCAGTAACGAACCTTAGTCTTGGCACGACTTTGTCTAGATTTCTAGAGATAAACAGGCAGCTCCACCGAGACTTGGCTAGTTTTTTACAGAATGGTTTTGGTGGGATATTAATTACAAAACACGATGTTATTTTGTTACTATCTTCATGGGTATTGTGACTTTTTTTTTAAGACGACTCCCGCAGTAGGGTACAAGCCCTGTGTTGCGGGGGATTTTACAAACATACAAATCACAGACACAAAGTACACCCAGACTCAGAATAACAATTTGTGGCTCACACAAAGTGGTGTCCCGTGTGGGAATCGAACCCCCTCTTGCGTAACAGTCGGATACACTCCCACTGCCACAGAGGCAGTCTTTGTTTATCCATCTCGCGCTGTGGGATGTGACCCGTGATGTTTTTATTTATCTTTAATTTGATTTGAATTAAGACACGTAAAGATTACCTACTTATTAAGATCGATGTCATCTACAGGCTCATAGCTACCTTCATATCAAGTCAAGTTAAAGTCAAATGTACTTTATTCACTTAGGTTACAGATGCAACGCTTATGAACGTCAGACAAAATTAATAATAGAATGATTCTACATTTATTGCCAAGTTCGCAAGAGTAAAGCCGTGAGAAAAGAACTTGGCAATAAAAAACTCATAGCCACTTTTTTAAATTGCCAATTATTTAAATATATTTGTATATACACAGTTATGCCAAAAAGGTGCTGCAACCATTACACCATAATAATAATTTATAATAATATTTTTATTTTTTATTTTCTCGCCACATAGTACCTATCTTACAATATTTATGTAGGTATACAATAACTACTTTTTTTTTAATATTGTGGGAAACTGGTGCCTAAACTAGGCTCGAAGCCTGTATTTCAGGACACCAGGCCTTCTCCTCAGCTTTATCTTATTACAATTTGTTGTGCATAAATAAAGTTGAAGAGTTTGTATGTTTGTTTATTTGTTTGAACTCCTGGTACGAATTGAAAAATTCCTTTACTGTTGGATAGCTCATTTATCGAGAAAGGCTATATAACATCACGCTACGACCAATAGGAGCAGAGCAGCAATGAAAAATGGAGCGAAAATGGGACAAATTGAATACGAAGTTGCGCGGGTCAGTTAGTTAAAAATAAACCTATAAGATGATAATGACAAGGCCGACCAGTGACACCAAGTAGAATTCTTGCTTTGGCCGGTTGGGTCTTCGCACACGAGGCCCCTCAACTAATTTTGTTGATACCGGGCCTGCCTAAGGCCTACCCAAGTACCTATGTATGTAGTCATAGGCAGACGCTTGTTTTGTGTATCGATTTTTTTTATAGACTATACTAGCTATATATATAACTAGCAATGTGGGCTTTGGTCCCACATTACTAGCAATCTTGTTAACCCCTCCAACTAAGCTCAAAGACTTGCGTTAGGAGTGATTCAAAAACTTTATATACCTATCAACCTAAGGATTTTATGACAGACAAATGTGCAAAGTTGCTTAGAAAATTTACGAAATTTATTTTTTGCTTCGCATGTTTACAAATACAAATTCATACGCCACCGTGTTCTAACCTAAATTAAAATACTTAAAAGGCAACATCACCCTACTAGTTTATTTACGGCTGTACTCAAAAACTCATCTTGAAAGTTACTAAGTAGGTACATAACTTAGTTTCATGCAAATAAGTAAAGACTTAAAAGTTAGTCGGACTGGACCTAAAACACAAGTGTCGTGAAACCGCCTCGTAATATCATCAGTAACTGAAACGTCTTGCGAAATTGCCTTCAGCCTGAGACCGGGAACTATTAGCATGAGGGCGAATTAAATTGTTGGACCGGCCTCAGCTTCCTTGCGGGCGGAAGCGACTAATGAAAACTTACTTAATTATGAAAATGGTTGTTGCTTATAATCATTTTATTTATATGGAGCTTTTGTGGTTAAGAAACCACGAAAGGAGCGTTATAACTTTAAACGATGAGAATTGACGGACGAAAAGTGTTTGCCCGCCTGTAGGCTGTTTTGAGCAAGAAATGTTTAAGTTGGTACCTACAACAGATGTTATGTGTGGAATTAATAAGACGATGAAAAGTTTGAAAGCTATGTATATAAGTTTGGAAGCTACAATATAAGAAAATGTGACTGCACTTACATTAACAGGCGCGGATACAAGCCCCCCCCCCCCTCAGACTTAACTGAATGACCTTTTTTTTGGGGAATTTGAGAATTTTGTCACTGTATGGTGTGTTTGGCAATGACGGTGGTGGTCGATATGGCCCAAAGTCTAGCGAGCAGCTCACACTTGACCGGTTGAGTCGAATGTTGCCCGCGTCTGATTTTTATAACGAACTAAGCAAACGTAATGCTTAGCTCGTTATTAAAATCAAGGTTTTAATTATACAGGCGCGGAATCAGAACTTTGTTCTGGAGGGGGCAACATTTGACTCAATCTACCTATTTGCCACTCATCTCTATATTACTAATAGTTGGTACCTACACTGGACAGGCTTTCGCTGACAGCAAAAACTATTCACATTACGGAAGAAATTAAATGGAAGTCTATACTTGTGTAACCAAGATAATAACAGTATGACAAGCCCCCCTGAACAAAGTTCTTTATCCGTGCTTGCACTCACGTCAAAAACCGGCCAAGTGCATGTCGGGCCACGCACAATGTAGGGTTCCGTAGTCCCCCATTGACTTAAGAAGTGGGTTTTCTGTTGTTTTTGTTTCATACTTACAACGTTATGTCTACTTAATAATATTTTTCTATGGAATTTGTACGAATATTTTGTTACTTCTTATTTGATCAGCTGTTACTCGTAAACTTGTGAAGCCTACTTAGGTGTCATAGTTTTTCTTTTAATTTCACTATAACTACTACCGTGATTTTTTTCAGATACCCAACATCAATCTTTTGGGGGGGGGGGGACACTTGACTGTAACAAATATTTACACTTTAAAACTTAATATTTTACAAACGGATCCCTAAATCTAAAAATTGTCTTTCCAACCCCTAAACGTTTTTAAAAGACCTATCTAATGATACATAGGTAAGAAAAAAAATAACACCCTTTATACATAATTTAGGGGAGGTAACCTAAAAAAATTTTTTTTGAAGATTTTATTCTTTTACTTTGTCGGCGTAAGTAATAAGTGGATCCATGCAAAATTACATCCTCAACGGTCTTTGAGCAAAGGTACGGACGGACGGACGGATATGACGAAACTATAAGGGTTCCGTTTTGCCATTTTGGCTACGGAACCCTAAAAAAGTCAAACCCAATAAAAAGAGAATTTACAAGCACAGCATTTTCTAGACACCAAAGCTTATTACAATTAAATCTCCACAAAATCCTTCAACATTTAATTACCAACGTACCCTTACCCTTAAGTGGAGTTCTCCAAGCGATATTGAACAGTGTACAACATCGATTAAGGTTTTAATTACCTTGGCACGCCTCCAAACCTAGTCGAACGGTTGTAAATTGGAGTAACATGGCCCGAAGCAATTAAGATTGCATGTCACTGGTTTAAATTTAGTTAAAGTCCTTCAGCAATTTATCGGTCCGTTTGCGCCATGGTTATCTATCTTATTTAGAGGAATACAGAGCTTTGAATGTTAATTGATGTGCAGTACAATTTACGGAATAAGTGTTTTTGATGGGAAAGCCGTGGTTCATAGGTGCCCGTTGCATTTTCCTATTTACTGCTGCTATTGAATGCAGATATTAAACCTAGCGGTAAAATAATTGTTCCTTAACACGTTCGCGGATAGTCTCAGTTTAAATTGTGTTCTAGAATGACATAATAAATTTCCATACAAAAAGATTTGATGTATCGATTCGTTGTGTTGAATGATATTAGATAAATAAAAAAAAATATTATAAAAATAAAAAAAACCCGCCTGCACAAAAAAGATGGAAACAAGATCCCCTGCATAATTATTTCATTTCATGCAGTCGTAGGCACTTTACTAAGTTCATAAAGACTGTATGCACCTGATTATTGTATTAAGTTTAAATGTTAGTTATATTTCGGGACTTAATCGCGTGAATTATTTAAAGGTACGAACCTTTTATTTACCCGACGTTTCGATCGAATTGCACCGATCGTGGTCACGGGTCGACTGTCGACCATCGAAAAATCGCGAAAGTTTAAAAACAATAAGTTTAAATGCTTGTTGCATTTCAACTTAAACGATAACTTATTTTCTAAAGTTTCTTCTCGGAAAGTGTCATCTCCGTTTGAAAACAAAGTTTGTTGAAAAAAGAATCAATTCAGATCAAAACTACACCAGTACCTTGGAAGAGTTTCACCAAAAAGTTTCGTAGATATAACATTCTCGCCGGGTCTACATCCACAAGTAGAAGTTATGGATAGTTTCCCACTTTCCTAGTCATGCGGGGTTTTCGCGCTTGGAGAATATGGTAAACCGTTGATTCAGTTTGTATAATATGATATAATACTATACTAGTAGTCCTACCTACTTGAAAGTTTAGGCAGATTATTGTTATAATGCTTACCTAGGTACTAGATTTTACTAGGGTTCCGTAGCTAAAATGCCAAAAGGAAACCCTTATAGTTTCGCCTTGTCTGTCCGTCCGTCCGCAGCTTAGCTAGCTTGTGATTTTACATAGATACTCATATTACTTAAGCCGACAAAGTAAAAGAATAAAATCTTGAAAAAACATTTTTTTTTTAGGGTTTTTTTCTGACGTCTCCGACCTAAAATGCGATTTCGTCACAAATTCAATGATTTCTCTCTCCATTTCCCGTATCAAAACAATAACATAATCCGCAAAGGTTACGAAAGCAAATTTCAACATAAATTATATTATGGCTTTCATAAGCTCAAACACACATAATTACTTCGTACGAGAACTGACGTATCCAGTTAAACAATTATTAAGCTATGTCTTTAGGATTCCTTATATTAAAGCAACATTTTGTTGCGCAATGCAGTGTTCCACTCATTGGTCCCGCTGCCTAAAGGGGCGTCTCAACGGGCCATTTTTTACAGCAATTGTTGGCGGCACTATTGGCAACTAATTGCTCGGTCAATAATGGCAATATGTCTACAATTGTATGGCGCATGTTCCAGTCTCCTAAACGGGCTACACAACCCGGCAACAAGAAAACCATCAAATCAATATTGGAAAGTACTGCCATGTTGCCGGCCACAGCATTGCCGCCACAAATTGCTGTAAAAAATGGTCCGTTTAGACGTCCCTTTAAGCTATGTCTTTAGGATTCCTTAAAGCAACATTTAGTTGCGCAATGCAGTGTTCCACTCATTGGTCCCCCTGCCATAAATTACAAAATACTGTAAGTAGGAAAGTACCTACAAAAACGCTTGAACAACGCACTTTACATCGCTCAGCCATACATGAGTTCTCGGAACACTTCAGACCACATTTTTTTTTCTTTGTAAATAATGTTATCTAGCAATGTGGGATTGTGATCCCGCATTCCTAGCAATTCTGTTAACCCCTCCAGCTAAGCTCAATGACTTGTGTTAGGAGTGGGTTCACGTCGTTAGTATAAATACCTAATCTAGGAGCACCTTCGACGGACTCGTAATCCACATGATTGCGAGTCCGTCGAAGTTGCTCCGAAATTCTGTGCGTTTTTTGTTAGTTGAATAATGTTGTTCCCCACCCCAGAACGAAGTTCGGGGGGGAAACAACATTATATTCAACTGGTCAAGTGTGAGTCACTCGCATGACTTGCATTTAATTCAACTATCCACCGCCACTGAGAGGCCTGCCTAAACATTCCATCCAAAAAGAATTCGGTCGCCTCTGGGGGCGACAATTGCCCCTGTTGCTATCTGCACCTGGCGGGTACAAGGGGCGGGAAATAAAATGTACCCCCCCCCACTACCCATCGTACGGTACACGTTCTCCAAATAATCCTAGAACCCGTACCGTACTGTAATAATTATTACATCACAGTTGCACAACAAACTTCTACAACGTATCCGATCCCTTACATTTACCGAGAACTTAATAAACAGTAGGTGAACATGATTGAGACTGCAATATCCCGTTCGCAGTAACCACACATTACGTACCAATTAATACGCTCCCTAGCTGACGTGCTACGGGGTAGGCAGGAGAGAAATTCCGTTGATATTTTGGTATTAAGTGGGAATAGCTTTTAGTTAGAGGAGGCTATTAAGTTATCAGGAGATTTGAAGTGTTTTAATAATATCTTGGGACTGTTTATGACATTCATAAACGTTGTTATTATTGTAGTTTCATTGTCAATACTGAATTAAAATTGTCACATATAGCTTGTAGCTCTACCTGGTAAAAGGTATTAATTGTGCAATAAACCATCTTCCACCTAATCTACACCAGGATTTCATTTCCTAGCGACCACAACAAACTTCAGTCCACTGTTCGCTCCATTCAGGGACAACTCACACAGGACAGGACGGTACCTATTACTGTTTTGTTTTTTGAAAGTAGGGATAGTGTTTTCAAAACTTTGCTCTTGGAGCAGGCATGCTTTTTACAGAGCACAGCTATAATGGACTATTTCATTAGGTATGTATATTAGGACCTAGGGGGAGAAAGAATTTAACTCAAGTTCGTTGAATCGTTTGTAGGTAGTTAATAAAGATAGATAGATATATAAGTACTATTTATTGTACACCATAGGCCTTCATTAAATAACACAGGTACTTATAGCTAGAGGTACAATAGGCAGTCTTATCGCAGGCTGCGATTTCTACCAGACAACCTTGGGAGGGACTTTAAGACTAAAACAATGGGCAATATGCGATGTACAAACATAAAATCTATACAATACTTAAAACTTTAATTTTAAACCTACGTAACTATCATTCAGGCAAGTGATACGGTGGGAAGATGACATCAAAAAAGTTGCTTGTCCTTTGTGGAGAAGGACAACATACAATTGACTCACATGATTCACTAGAGTTGGAACGCTATCGCTGTCAAATATGATTTTTGCACGCTGTCATTGTTGAACTGGGGGCTTAGACAAATGCCACACACTTCTTTTTCCGCACACGCTACTGTTGGTTTTTGTTTACAAATTCAGCAACAGTCACGTGACGTTTTGTCAACCTTATGTCAAATGCATACATTTTTTCGCGTTAGCGTGTGTGGAAAGAGAAGCGTGTGTCATTTATCTAAGCCCCCTGATCTGATCGATCTAACAGGCAGGATAGACAGCATTACTTTTGATTAATAGTTTCCTAGTCTGAATTACATTGGAAATTAGTGAATATTTGTTATACAGTTGCTCATAAGAATAAGAATTAAAATAGATCAGAATGCAAAAATCTGGAAGAGGCCTATGTCAAAAGACAAGCAAACACAGAGAAAGAAGGGGAAAATTATTGTTAAAATATTTATTTAAAACATTTAAGTTAAGATAGCTAGTAAGTACCTAATGTTTAAACAACTGGTTTGCAATAAAGGCTATTCATTCATTCAAATTAAACTATCATTCGTGATCATATAAACACCTATAATATATTATTATTATATACCACTTAGTAATTATGTATATTATTATTCTACGATTAATAAGGGCTAAGTTTCTGTTGTCCTGTACTTTAGAGTAGGTGTCGGGGTAGAGTCAGAGGACCAATAACGAAGAAGGAATAACCAAAGGCAGAAATACATGAGAGGGCTCGGGTTTTGGGCCACTGGTCTAGAAACTTTTTGGAATTCTCCACTAATTCTTTCTATATCTGGTAGAATGGCAACCTTATACCGATTGTACCACAAGCTCTGTGGTCAAGGGCGTCGACAACCGATGATTCAGAGGACGGAGGGCCGTAACTAGGGCGGCGAGAGCATTGGGGGGCAATGACCTAACTTATATTAGTAAACGCCTACCTTCAGGGGATCGTAGCTAGGGGGGCATTGTGGGGAAGTAATTTAAGACGACCGACAGACAGACCGAGTGACTTTCACATTTAAATTATAGAAGGACGTTCTAGGTTCTGATCTTTAACGGGTGGGGGCGCGTTGCTTGTGGATGGGATTGCCCCATGTCTTTGTAAGATTGGTTACGAGTCTAAGTGTCCGTTAAGTATAGGTATACAATAATTGCATTTTTGAAAGATAGAAAAATTTTAAGTGCAGACCCAGGAATCGAACCCGAGACTTCCGTGGCCAAACCGGGGCCAGAAGCGAACCACTTATCTGGACTATGTTACTAGACCTCAAATTCCTCTATCCCTTGATGCTCGCGAGTTTGGGCCCTCGCATTCCAGTATAGGTATGTTTGCAAAGTCCCCCGGAACAGTCCGTCACGCTAGAGTATAGCGTATATATGCGAAAGTAATTCTGTCTGTCTTTTACGTTTTCTGTGAAGGACTAGAATAGTTTTTATCACGATAACGAGCGAACCCGGGTTATGAAATTAACTGGACTATCAAGGATTGAAAATGCAATACTTGCAATGAATCTTAAATTAAATATCGCAGTAATTTCTTGAAGTTTATGAAGCTATATATATCTACGTTATTATAGATATAAGTAGGTAGAGTGGAGGCAAGTACTCTTTTTGTTAGAAGATGAAGTGCTAACAACTTGCCCGTCCCATTTCGCGCTTCAACGAAACGCGACGCGACTCGGCGTAAAGGTGAGGACGTAATGAGACGTGGTTTGATTTTCTTTTTTATTGGTATGCAAATAAGTAAGTAGGTATGTGACATGTCTGATAGCAAGAAGTGTCTTTTATTTATTTATTTTACAATTTTATGAAATGTATAAATCATCATCATCATCAGCCTATCGCAGTCCACTGCTGGACATAGGCCTCTCCAATTGCACGCCACTTTGTTCTATCCTCGGCTTCTCGCATCCAGCTCCTGCCAGCCGTTTTGCGTAGATCATCACTCCACCTGGCCTGAGGGCGTCCTACACTACGTTTGCCGATTATAAATCACTGAGTACATAATATTGAAATAAGAATAAATATGGTATAAATAGAATAGTGATACATATTATGAAAAGTAATAGTCGCATAAGGCTTTCCACATTCTATTTATGCTAGTGTAAAACAAGTCCATATCAACCTGGCGACATGTCACATTGTAAGTACGGCAAGCTCGTAGTAAATATGAGTTATGCCTATATGTAGTTCTTGATGTGGTAACGTGTAGCAAATTCGACCTGCGCAGAGACACTGAAGGTGCACGCAGACCTATTTTTCGCACTAGTTGCGGTAAGTCCGTAGATTCACTTGGCATACCGTTGATCTCTTTGATTGTCATCTCGATTTGTTGCGGACTTAGGTAAGCTCGCTCTCCGGCAAAGCATATGTGTGGAGATGTCCGAAGTGGAGACGAGAAGAGGTGTTTTTCAGTTAGGGTGTATCCACCGAAACTGTGGGGAGATGCGTACTGGCTACACTGTAGTGAAGATGCATGCTAGCTAGGGTGAAGATGTGCGCTAACTATAGCAGAATTGAGCTGCTTGGGGTGAGCGTTGCGATCTGTTAAGAAAGATAGACGTCACAGTCATATCAATATTACAAGAAAAAAAACAAGATACCCTCTATCTATACTAATATTATAAAGCTGAAGAGTTTGTTTGTTTGTTTGAACGCGATAATCTCAGGAACTAATAAACCGAATTGAAAAATTACTGTTGGATAGCCCATTCATCGAGGAAGGATAGGCTATATAATATCACGCTACGATCAATAGGAGCGGAGCAGCAATGAGAAATGTTGCAAAAACGGGGAAAATTCACGCACACGAAGTTGTGCGGAACAGCTAGTATTTAATATCATGCAACCGGAGGCATGATATGACGTTCAACAGAATTCATTAATACCTTCACAACTCACATCTCCGCCTTGTACCGCAGCCCAGCTTAATCTCAACGAGGACCAGCTCACATCTTCGCATCCATCGCGTCATACAAATATGATACATCCACTCATCGGTATCCACTGAAGCTTAGTGGAGACGAAGAGTGTGAACAACGAAGTTCACACATTCCGCTCGTCTCGTCTCCGCTTTCGTGGAGCCTTACATAAGACTACCTATACCTCGGTAGTGAAGGGTTAAAAAAAAACCTAAGGTAACCCAACACCATATATCTATCGTATTCTTTATACCTAAAATATTAAGTACCTAATTACAATGCAAAGGGAAGCTAAAAAGAATTGTGTACTAAGGACCTTACCTACCCTAGTGGTAATGTTACCCGCAGTGTCACTTAGCGTACCGTTGACGTCTTCGATCGAACCTGTCGCTGAACACATGATAATAATAATAATTTCTTGGGACAACTCACACAACGCTATTTGATCCCAAACAAAGCAGAGCTTATACTATGGAAACCAGACAACCGATAAATATACTTTAGCTTTTTAGCTACCAACATTTTTAGTTAAAAGTTAGCTAGGTACCTACCACCTTCAGACACAGATTAAACATGATAATTTAATATCATGAAATATGACATAATACATGTCAAACTTTTAACCGCTTATAAATATACAAAGAGCTGGATGCGAGAAGCCGAAGATAGAACAAAATGGCGTGCAATTGGAGAGGCCTATGTCCAGCAGTGGACTGCGATAGGCTGATGATGATGAAATATACAAAAATTTGCAAACGCGGGTTTACGATTTCTCCTAGGGATTCTAGACCTTTACATGGTAACACGCGTTTTAATAACGTATAAAAAGGAATCTGTTATAAAAAGGAATATTTTTTCAGTTTTATTTTCAATACAAAATGAAATAATTACTTATACCTTACTCCCGGTGTGCCGCGAGTTCGTTTCCACTTATTTTCATAAACTTGGCTATCTCTGTCTATAACGAAGTCTCAGGACGCAGAGCTGCTCAACCGACTATTTCATTATAAACTTTACGAATAAATATACACCTGCAACGCTTCTTGTTTTTAAAATAAGTTGGTACCTTTTAACAAGATTGGATTACCTAGTCACCAGTACTATGACTTTATAGAATTTTATAAGCTACGGGTCTTAATCGCGTAAATATTTTATTTTAAGGCTAAATACCTTTGTTTTATTGCCCCACGTTTCGACCGTATTGCAATAGCCGTGGTAGACATAGAAGGTATTTAGCCTTAAAATAAAATATTTACGCGATTAAGACCCGTAGGTTATAAAATTCTATAATGTGTACAAATCGCGAAAGTTTACGAACATATATTGCAGTACTATGACTGTTCTATGAGACGATAAAAAGACTGTGCGATCTTAAAAATAAATATATTTACAAAAAATGTCTCATTACAAATACTGAAATTATGACTTTGTGCAATTACTTAAATTATTGTCAAACGCTTATCTCAAATCTGTATTATTATGGCACACACATCTTATATCTTATAACTTATTTCAGAAGGATTTGCCGAATGAAAACATGAAGTTAGGTTTCCAGCCGCTGTCAAACTGAGGAGTTTTGAACTGTTTAACTTCAGCGCTGAAGTCTACAGTGCTGGTGGGACTGCGGAACAAGTTGAGATTACCCATCGCGGAGTAGTCCGTGCGGTCGAGGAATGGAATACGTGCCATGGCCAGGGAAGCACCGACCTTGTTACTGAAAAAAGAAATCGTGATGATTAGCTTTTGTGTATTTATGTCAGTGTCAACAGTAATTGTCATCAATTATCTATTTAATATCTAGATACTCTTTGGCCTCTTTTGTCAACTTAATTGTCGTGATATAGGAAAAATAAAAAGGTCTAAGATAAGACTGTGTGAAACAGTTAAATTTATGAGAAGAAGAGAAGGTAGATACATCAAAACAAAGTTAGAAAACACTAAAAAAGAAGAATGTAAGGCCGAAGTCATAAGAAGAGACTAGAAAGGAGCAGTAATAAGACTAGAACGGAGCAGTAATAAGACTAGAAACAAATTCTTAATAAATTAAAAAGAAGAACTTTTAAAATACTTACTTAAAAGCGTAATCAACGCCTCCACCGACGGTGTTGAAGTTAGGCACGCGGGGGAAGTTGCGTGTCGGTAATGCGGGCGTGGTCTCGTCGTTTCGCGACAGCTCGCAAACGTTCGCTGAAGAGTTGGGGCGTGTGGGTACCGTCCACAGCGATTGTCGTACACCGCCTGCCCGGGCTCGTCGGCGCTAGGCGGCGCGCTGCGTGATTCCATGACTCATCCTTTCATATCCAATTAGTACCTGTAAAAAAATACACATTTGGTACGACGTTGTATTTGTCATTATTGAAGAGTGTTGCGTGGCCGGCGCCGGTGAATTTGGCGCCAAACCCAGGGACCGACTCCTTCATCACTGATAGACCGTGACCGTTGCTAAAAACAAACAGTATAATAAAGACCAGGCCATTCAAATTGAATAAGCAGACAATCCATTAGAAACCAAAAATGTATTGGTTGATACTTACACGTTATCGAGAGCCAACCCGAAGCCTTTTGAAGCCAGAATCATCTTTTTGTCGAGGTTTGTACTGCCGTTTGCGCTTAGAACGTTCTTGTCATTACCAACGAGCGGGAACTTGGCTCCAAGTCCAGTAGTGCCGTCGCTATTGAGCGTAAGACTGCCTTGTGCTTGACGACGGACCCTGGAGCTTGCGTACAATGGAGGTTAGTAAATCAGAGTCTTTTTCATCTATAAGGTACTTGTATTCAAATCCGTCTTCATAAGGCTAGTCTTCCCATTGAAGGTGTCTTGCACTTGCTCCCACCAGCAGAACAATTGCCAAAAATATCTTTGTGTTTGAAGGTAGATCTTTGAAAGTTCGATGTAGGATCAAAGTTCCAAGTTTGCGTGCTTCTAAATGAGAAATTGTCCTCGTACAGGAATCCCCTGCTCCCAGAGAGATGGAGCAAAACTACCTTGTATCGTTAACGATCGTTTAACTAGAGGTTATCGGAGCAAATGATGTAGAGTCGTGGGTCGCTCGGTTAATTCCCTCACACGATGCGTTGACTAATAATAGCATTTTGATTATTTTGTTTAATTTTTCAGTTCAAAGAACTAAGTTATATACATAATGCTAATTAAAGTTGTAAGTGGTTTTCCTGATCACATTTTTATTTTTTGTGGAGAAATTATTTTTATGAAATAATCTATACTAATTTTAATTATTAAAAAGCTGAAGAGTTTGTTTGTTTGTTTGAACGCAGTAATCTCAGGAACTACTGATCCGAATTGAAAAATTCTTTCACTATTGGGTAGCCCATTCATCGAGAAAACCAATAGAAATGGAGCAGCAATGAGAAATGTTGCAAAAACGGGGAAAATTTACGCAGACGAAGTTGCGTGGGACAGCCAGTATCTACATATAGAGGCTGTGGTCTAGTGGTTTAACTCACACGACGCCACCTGGTCCCAAACTAGGCAGAGTAATAAAAATAATAAAAATAAATTACACTCAGACAAAGAATAAACCATCATGCTCATCACAGAAAGTTTTACCCTGGGAAGTGATTGAACCTCCACACTCTACCTTACAAGGTGATTTTATACTAATAACCTCCCGCTCTTGGCTTCTTTACAATACACCAAATAACATTTAAATATAAATATTAAAAAAAAATACAAATTAACCCCCCACCACTACCAAACAATCGATGTTTCTTTGTCAGGTGTAGACCTCACAAGAAACTTTTTACCCCAGTAAAATAGTCTGTAGGTGGTTAAGATCATATCTCCAAAAACATGTGGTAGGTAGTTAAGGGTTAATATTTTCAATAGTTTCCAAAACTAATATTAGAAACGCCACGAGCGGCAGCTTATTAGTATTTTAGAAATCAGCCTGAATTATTGAGTGTAATAGGGGGACAAATCTGATTGCAATAAAGATAACTACATACTAAAAATAAATACTAGATATTTATTTGTTGTTGTTGATTTTTTTTTTGTTTTAAAAGATAACCAGCAATGTAAGGTTGAGTCCCACATTACTAGCAATCTTGTTAACCGCTCCAGCTAAGCTCAAAGGCTTGTGTTAGGAGTGGGTTCACGTCGGTAGGATAATGGTCTGGATTCGAACCCACGACCTCACGATTGCGAGACCGATGTCTTACCCATAATCTATGAAAGAGTCATTCGAGGTACAGAAAGGGTACACAGGTACAGTACTCCAAAAGTAATAATGCGCATAGAAATCTTCGGAAATCTTCGTCATTGTTCGGCAACGGTCGTATTACCCGAGCGTCGAAAGACGATATTTATATAGAGTGGTTAAGAGCAATTTCTCTATGCCTAATTTTATATATTATGTGTTTTGTGCTAAAACAGATTTGATTTACCTGTAACGAAATTTGATTCGATAATTCCATGTAAGTAAATAGCGAAAACGCTACAATCATTGTTGGAGTGATTAGTTTTCAAGTGTCTTACCGAAGTTGGTGTAATTATGGAGGAAAAGGTTTAAATAACATAAGGTTTTATTAGAAGGAGAAAAAAACGTTTTCAAATAGAGGTTTACATAAAATATAATCAAAATCTCAGTTCAAATTTGTTTACAGCACTAATCATTCCAGAAAAATAATACAATTATAAAAAAATTAATCAGAATCGAGGAAGACCTCTATTCCCGACATCGCAGATTCATCAGAAGTTTCATTATGCTCTTGTTCATTTACACTTTCCTCACTGCTATCACCTGTGTAAATAATCAGTTCATCGGAATAACTATCGATTCTTGGCTCAAATTTTCTATATTCATCTTCGCATTGAACCGCATGATCAGAAACTTTTTTCCATTCTTCTGGTCCTATTTTATTGATTTTTTCTAATATAGCATCTTTAACTGACGTCACAGTCATTGCAATATTTCTCTTGGCCACGTGTTGCTTTATTTGGGACCAAATATTTTCAATAGGGTTAAAATCGGGATGATATGGTGGCAATCGTATAATTTTATGCCCATGTTCCTCCATTATACGGTCAATGGCAAATTCTGTGTAATTTTCTTTGTATCTTTGTATAATTTTATACAAATCGGGTTTCAGTTTCTTTGGGTCATGCGGAATGTTGTGTTGTTGTAACCAAGCTGTCATTTGTGGTTTAGATGTGTTTGAGTTTGGTGGTTTCACAGACAGCTTATTATGATATGGGGCGTTGTCTATTACCAACACACTATTAGGAGGCAAGTTGGGAATCAATTGATTGCGTAGCCAAGTTTGATAACGTTCCGCGTTTATTTCTTTATGATAGTCACCTTCTGAGTCGACACATTTATGTAACATTAGAGCCCCTGGGACGAAGCCTTTTTCATTGCCTGCGTGTACAATAATTATTCGCTCTCCTTTGGAAATGGGTTGTTTGATACCTTTTTTGTTGCTATCTTGCCAAGTTTTACCCTTAGTATGTGATGTGTGCACATACGACTCGTCCATAAATACTATGTTTCTACCAGAACTCCTCAGCTGTTGTATTTCTCTGAGATATTTGATCCTTTTTAGGCGTATATCATGTTTTTCCATAAGTAATTGTCTGTTATTATCAGTTTTCAGAAACCTAAACCCCATGTCTTTCAAGATCAACCTTAAAGTCTCGGCACAGCCTTTGAAATTAATAGCTTCGATCAACTTTATTCTTAAATTATTTACAGTTGGGAGTTCTTTCAGCGTCAATTGAAAATTGTATATCATATTACGAATAACACAGTAGTCGAAATCATCAAGTACCAGCCGAAATCTACTTTTAGGTCTTCCTTTTTTCGGTGTAGAAAATTTCTTTGATTGATTATGTTTTTTTTCGTTTAAGATATTACTCAAAGTTCGTCGCGAAATTCCTGTAGCTTTTGTAACACGGTCTTGAATTTTTTTAAAATAACCATCATGGTCTCTGTTGAAAACATTGGCTTCATTTAAGAAATAAAGGTACACATTAAATACCATTTGCCGTGCTTGTGAATTAAGCGGTTTTCCACGTTTAAATTTATCCATTTTGGAAGAATTCGTCTGAAAGAAAATGGCATGGGCAGAGTTAGGTATATATTTTTTATGCATGTTTATCTATTTATTTAATTTAAATAAATCTCATTTTTTAAATGTTTTTCTAGTACTTAATATGTATTTAATGTAGGTATTTTATTTTTTTAATATTAAAAAACGTGAAATATGTTATTTATTTTCCTTTTTTCAAAATATACTATTTAAATCTGAATAAGCTAATTAATGTTGAAATTATATTTACCAAGAAGGGTGTGTAATAGCAGCTCTATATATTTCCACAAATAGAGAACACGTGCAGTCACTACCAATATATAAAGACGACTGACAGACATTTCGCTGACCGGCGACAGCTGCCGAACGCCCGATTTGTTTTCGATTGTGCACACATGATATTGACTCCTATCTCTTTTAAACAAGGTGCAAAATGCAAATGCCTTGTTTAGGGCTCTTACGATTCCATGATTCGAGTGTTTCCGGGAATACGACAATTAGCGAAGATCTGCATGTGCATTATTAATTTGGGAGTACTGTACAATGGTAGGTAAGATACCTATATTTTTATTCTTATTATCTACTAGTTGACCCGTGCACACTTGTATGCGTCAATTTTCCCCGTTTTTGCAACATTTTTCATTGCTGCTCCGCTCCTATTCGTCATAGCGTGATTTTTATAGCCTTCCTCGATAAATGGGCTATCCAAGAGTAAAATATTATTTTGATTTGGACCAGTAGTTTCCGAGATTATCGCGTTCAAACAAACAAACTCTTCAACTTTGTAATATTAGTATAGATTCGTATTAAAAGTAAAGCCGCCAGGCGAGTTTGCCTGTTTGGGTATTTATTTTATCCTATCTAGCGGCGGTAGCCTAATGGCTAAGGCATCGGTCTCGCAATCGTGAGGTCGCGGATTCGAATCCTACCTATTAATACTACCGACGTGAACCCACCCCTAACACAAGCCATTGAGCTTAGCTGGAGGGGTTTACAGGTTTGCTAGTAATGTGGGACCAAAATCCTACATTGCTAGTTATCTTATTAAAAAAAAAACTGCCCAACGAATTTTTGTTACAGTTTTCATCATTATTTTGTAGGAAAAAATACTTTTACTTTTATTTTTAAATTGTAAAATAGCTGTGTTGAGTCATCAAGAATTTCTGAATCCTAACTCCTACAAATAGACATAGCATAACTATTACAATTACCAAGTATAACAATCGTTTCAGCGTTTTAGCGTTGACGACTAAACAAACAGACGAGAGACATTGTTTCTCTTGTGTTTATAATATAAAATTAACATTACTAAGTACATACCTAAAATAAAACAAATAATGTATTGTCATTATATTAACACAGATGTTCTGAGATTTTTTTTTGTATACAAAACAATAAAATATGAATGAATCATAACATGATATTTTTTGGGAAGAACCGAAGAACCAGTACTTTAAAACTCTTTGAAAAAATGAGGAAACTGTATTTTTTGGAAAGTGATACAATGTCACCACAAAATACTGAGAGTACAGAAGGACCTTCACAGAATGCGCGCTCATCGCTCAGACACGGAATCTCGGAAAGCCTGCCGAATAAAGTTGTCTGAACAGCTTACACCTTAGGTGGGCCTCGCATCATTATATTTGTTCTTGGTATCTATAGACTAATGTCCCTCGCACACATTTGCAATTGACTCTCCAGGACTTATACTATTTATTCTGTGCTTCAGGCCCTCATAGAATGACGTCGTTGTGTGCGCAACTCTGTAAATACGAAAATTGTTAATATGAGATTAGCGGTAGTGCGTGCGGAACGACGTAATTCTATTCGATTAGCGTTAACTCTAATCGAATAGAATGCAATTAGTCTAGGAGTTCTAAAATAATAGGCTTAGTTTATACTCCAGATCTCCCGCAAACTGCAAAATTCATACTCATTATGCCAACTATGTATCTGCATAGGACTATGTAATTTATGGATGTAAATAAAGCTTGATAATAAATAAAAACAAAAATGCTAACGTACGAACGTAACGCGTACGTTCGGGGCCCCTATAGTCTGAGGGCCCCGAGCGTAGTATAGATATACCACTGTTGGGGTACGATCCCAACAGAGATGTTTGTTAGAATGTTTTGATTCGAAATTCGTAATTTGTTATTGTTTATGTAAAATGAGTAGACGATCAGCACGTTTGATAATTATTCATTTGCTACTAAACTTAATACTATGTACAATCTATGTATGTTATGTATTTTATTGCTACGTAAGTGTTGGGTTAGGTTAGTTTATACCGCACGGTGTCTGCAGAAGCGGCGTGCGCATTGGCCGGCACACCCCCATGGGATTTGGATGCGGAAGTGCTCGCCGAAGTGCATCGGCGGGCGGTGGCTCTTCGGACAGGGGGTTCGGTGCCCCTGCCCGAGGAGCTACGCGCTTGGCGCGGGAAGGCCCACCGGGCAGGTGTTCGAACCGTGGAGGCGCTCCGGCCGGTCCTGGAGGAGTGGGCGGGGCGGCAGCACGGGACCCTTTCCTTCCGGCTGGTGCAGGTCCTTTCCGGACATGGATGCTTCGGGAAGTACCTGCACACGGTCGCTAGGAGGGAACCGAGTCCCGCCTGCCACCACTGCGACTACGGTGAGGACTCGGCGCAGCACACCCTCCAGCATTGTCCAGCTTGGGAGGGGCAACGTCGAGTTCTCACCGCAGTGGTCGGAAGTGACCTCTCGTTGCCGGCTGTGGTTCTGTCCATGGTCCGGGGCGAGGGGTCGTGGAATGCGGTCGCATCCTTCTGCGAGGACGTCATCTCGCAGAAGGAGGCGGCGGAGCGCGTCAGGGAAGAGAGTTCCCTGGCAGAACCTCTCTGTCGCCGGCGAATCGGGCGGCGTCGGCGCGCATATCTGCGCTTGATGCCGCCTTAGGTGGGGCTGCGGGCGGGCGTACGGGGTAATCTGCCCCGCCCGCGGCCTTCCGTGGAGGTGCGGCGCCCTGTGTGTATCCAGGGGCCGCGTAGGTGCGAAATGCCCGGAACGCAACAACATCGCGTCCGGGCATTGCCACTGGGCGGGCCGCCGACGGTATAACGAATTCCGGCGGCCCGTTCGCAAAGGTGGCGAGCGATACACGGCGGGATTTTTAACCCCACACTACCTCCATCATCTTCCCCGGATGGTGGGGGTGTTCGTCAGGAATTTTTCCCGCCGAACAAAAAAAAAAAAAAAGATTAGTTTATAACTATAAGTATATATATAGATCTATACTTATACTTATACTTATCTATACTAATATTATAAAGCTGAAGAGGTTGTTTGTTTGAACTCAATAATCTCAGGAACTACGAGTCTGAATTGAAAAATTATTTTAGTTTTGGATAGGCCATTTATTGAGGAAGGCTATAAGGCTATATAACGTCACGCTACGAACAAATGGCGGAGTAGCAATGGAAAATGTTGCAAATACGGGAAAAATGTACGCAGACGTAATATTATAAAGCTGAAGAGTTTGTTTGATTTTTTGTTTGTTCGTTTGAATGCGATAATCTTAGGAACTACTGGTACGAACTAAAAATGTTTTAGTGTTGGATAGATACATTTATCGAGGAAGGCTTTATAACATAACGCTATGACCAAATGTGAAAAATGTTGCAAGAACGGGGAATTACCGCAGACGAAGTTGCGCGGGTCAGCTAGTAATTGATACGGCTGATATGACGGTAGCAACTCCCCTGGTTCGAAGTGGTCTGAGATTCTTCTCTGTCAACGATTTCTTTGCATTGCTCGAGCGAGGTATGTATAAAGATTACCTTCTGTAATAGAGGTATCTTGTGCTATTTCGTTAAGACCTTGATTTTTTGTAGTACTTAAACGATTTGACGGACAGTTTGTTGAGTCATCCAAAGTTACTTAGATTACATGACATTCTTTAGTGAATATAATCAATTAGTTGGCGGTGTTAGTAAATATAATAATAAACTTTGTTCCTAAAAAACCAGAAACAAAAAAAAACTTAATTGTAGGTAGGTACATTACATTCCAAACAGGTTCGCCACTATGTACATAGGTAGATTCAGAGGGGGGGCACGGGGGCACGTGCCCCTCCAGACGGTTGTTTTGTGTAAATGCCCAATTTATTGTATTATATTTCTTCCTGACTGTGTATACTCACCTTTAGGATAGAGCAAAAACAAAAAGAACCTCTTGCTCACCCAACCTGACAGCTCCATCATTAGATAGGCTCGATTACATCAAATTATGTATTAACTAGCAGCCCGTCCCGACTCCACATGGAGTTTCACTCCACTTAACATGTATATATATGTATATATATATATATATATATATATATATATATATACTAGCTGACCCGCGCAATTTCGTCTGCGCAAATTTTCCCAATTTTTGCAAACATTTTTACTTGCTGCTCCGCGCTCCCATTAGTTGTAGCGCGATGTTTTATAGCCTATATCATTCCTCGATAAATGGGCTATCTAAAAGTAAAATATTTTTTTCAATTTGGACCCGTAGTTTCTGAGATTATCGCGTTCAAACAAACAAACAAACTCTTCTCTCTCTTCTAATATTATAGTATAGTTATAAATGTTAGGGGTGGATAACCCTTATCACTTAGGGGCATGAATAATAGATTGTAATTTTCCCTTTTTTCTTCCTTTTTTTATAACATTTTTCATTGCTGCTCCGCTCCTATTGGTCGTAGCGTGATGTTATAACCTATAGCCTTCCTCGATAAATGGGCTATCCAACAATAAAATAAATTTTTCAGTGCAGCCTAGTAGTTCCTGAGATTATCGCATTCAAACAAACAAACAAACTCTTAGGGGTATAAAAAATAGATGTTGGCCGATTCTCATAGATACCGGATAAGCACAAAAAATTTCATCAAAATCGGTCAAGCCGTTTCGGAGGAGTATGGCAACGAAAACTGTGACACGAGAATTTTATATATTAGATATATTTTAAAGATTACTAGCAATGTGGGATTTTGAATTGGGATTTTGATCCTACATTACTAGCAATCTTGTTAACCCCTCCAGCTAAGTTCAATGGCTTGTGTTAGGAGTTGGTTCACGTCGGTAGTGTAATGGGTAGGATTCGAACCCGCGACCTCGATTGCGAGACCGATGCTTTAGCCATTAGGCTACCGCCGCTTCAAATAATACCAATTTATTATTAGTTAAGATTATTTCATAATTATATTATTATTAACTATCAACACATTGTGTAAATTTGTAAGAAATCCCCTTTACTGAATGATATGTGTAACCTCAATTGACCTTAGCGGTTATCAAGTAACTTAATTATTCATTGAACTGCGCGGGGCTCCCAAAGAAGTTGAAAACCTACAGCATATTCATGTTTTTTTTTTAAATAGTCTTGTACTATTTAAAAATACATAGTCAGCGTAATGTTAAAAAAAATATAATGGGCTAGATTCCAAATAGTTAAAACAACTCTTTAAGAAATATCAAAACGCAGATTTTATATGGAGATCTTATATATGTATATATCGGCCTATGACGTAGCACACCCTCCAGCATTGTCCAGCTTGGGAGGGGCAACGTCAAATTTGAGAACTTGACGTTGCCCCTCCCAAGCTGCTGATCACTTCTGAACACTGCGATGAGTCGCAGTGTTCAGAAGTGATCTCTCGCTGCCGGCTGTGGTTCTGTCCATGGTCTGGGGCGAGGGGTCGTGGAATGTGGTCGCATCCTTCTGCGAAGACATCATCTCGCAGAAGGAGGCCCGGCGGCCCGTTCGCGTAGGTGGCGAGCGATACACGGCGGGTTTTTTAGTGGGTGCACACCCCAGACTACCTCCACCGTCTTCCGCGGACGGTGGGGGTGTCCGTAAGGATTTTTCCTGCTACAATAAAAAAAGGAGTGGGTTCACGTCGGTAGTGTAATGGGTAGGATTCGAACCCGCGACCTCACGATTTCGAGACCGATGCTTTAGCCATTAGGCTACCGCCGCTTTTAAACTCCTACCCAAGTTTGTTGTAGCGGCTTACCCAGGATTATTTCTTCGGAGGGTTTTATGTTATTTGGGGGTTACGCAAGTCCCGTGTATTACCGCTTAAACCACTCATCGATTTATTACTACGGTCTGAGTACATTTTGTTGCATCATATCTATTTTATTAAAACACTGCTTGTTTAAAAAAAATCTGGAACGATTTACCTTGTTCACTTTAAAGATCTGGGCAGGGGAAGCACCTCTAAGCTATAAAATTAGCGGTCAGTCAACTTAATATGATGAGCTTCTGCGAATGTATGGGGTCGTTAGAGTTCGTCGGGGAGTTACTTTACTAATAGCGGGAAGAAATCCCGAGCTAGTAACAAACCGGTAGGATTGCAGTTCATAAGATCTTACCTAGAGACACAAAAAAGTCGACTTTATTATCAAGACTAAAAAAGCTTATTTCGCGTGCTTTTTGCTAGGTTTTTTTTATTCATTTTCTTGTTTTGTCTGTTTGGGTTTTTGTAATTGATTGACTTCTATCTATAGATCAAAGGTTGAGAAATAATGGATGTCAAATTAAAAAAAAACGATTTTTTTTTAAATATAGCTTATAATTTTAATAATAAAAATACTATTAAAATTTGAGGTCTAGTAACATAGCCCGGATAGGTGGTTCGAATCCGGCCCCGGTTTGGCATACGGAAGTCTCGGGGTCGATTCCTGGGCCTGGACTTCAAATTTTTCTATCTTTCCAAAATGCAATGATTGTATTTATAAAGTAACTGACAAGAATGAAAATGCCTATAAAAATTACTAAATTTAATAAAAAAATGCATTTTTATCTAATTAATTTTTCTAATTTTATTAATACTCAATGTCTCAAATGCCTTATAATTGAATAGATTTTTTTATTTAGCTGCGGTCAATAGTCAAATGATAAAAACGAAAACAGCACAGTATAACTCGTTTTTACGGTTCCGTAGCCAAAATGGAACCCTTATAGTTTCGCTATGTCCGTCCGTCCGCAGCTTAGCTCAGAGATACACTTATGCCAACAAAGTGAAAGAATAAAATCTGGAAAAACATTTTTTTGAGGGTGCTATAAAGTGAGGATGTACTTTTTCTTACCTATCCTATTGTGTGTACTATTAGTTAGATTAAAATGTGTGTATATAGTGAAATTAAAAGGAAAACTATCACAGCTTAGTAGGCTTTACACGTTTACAAATAACAGCTGATCAAATGAGAAGTACCTAACAAAATTTTCGTACAAATAGTTTTAATTATAATATAAAAACAATAGAAAACCTACTTCTTAAACCGCATTATTCTACTAACTACGGAACCACATTGTGCGTGGCACGACATGCAGATGCCCTGTTTTTTACTTGAAATAGTTTAGTTCATAAAAAAGTTCTTCAGTTTTGATTGGTATAGTATTAACAATATCAATGATATTACAGGTCACATGCCTACTAGATATAGCAATATTATGTTAATCAATCAGTCGTCATTAGTAAAGTAATTGGCAATATAAATAGAAATGACCTATGATATGAAAATGACCTCTATGCAATTATAATAATTTTAAGCTAATAATACATTATGTTATTGATAACCTTTTGCACCTCATCGCACACGCGATATCAGGTACTTTACATTACATTCTTATCACTCAGGGGTCGGGGATTCCTTTTTAATGAACTAACATGTGTATAAAAGCACTCTCCATTTAAGAGCACATCATTCCACTAACTACTCTACGGAGAACAACTGGATCTTACATCCAAAATCCTATCAAAATGTTCGCAACAAAGTTATTCCTGTCCGCAGTTCTACTTGTGGGAGTGAGCGCAAGACACGTTCCATGGGATGAAGAACCATACGGTTTTGATGAAGAGCAAATATACCCGGAACCCATAGACCAGGACTTTGAGTATCAACATCCAGGAGTCTTAGCAAGCTCCAGAGTCCGTCGTCAAGCACAAGGCAGTCTCACGCTCGATGGCGATGGCACTTCTGGACTTGGAGCGAAGATCCCGCTCGTTGGTAACGACAGGAATGTTCTAAGCGCCATCGGCAGTGCAAACTTCGACAACAAAAATAACCTGGCATCAAAGGGCTTCGGATTATCCCTCGATAATGTGTAAGTATCTAAGACAGTTTTGGTTTCAAATGGATTGCCTGCTCGTTCAATAATGGTTGGGTCTTAAAAATTATGTTTGTTTTAGTAACGGTCACGGTTTATCAGTGATGAAGGAAACGGTCCCAGGGTTCGGTTCCAAGGTTACTGGCGCCGGTCACGCGACGCTGTTCAACAATGACAGACACAACGTCGGCGCAAACGCTTTCGCCACCAGGAACATACCCTCTAATTTCCCCGGCGTGCCCAACTTCAATACCGTCGGTGGAGGAGTTGATTACACTTTCAAGTAAGTATTTACAATTTATTTTTTGGCCAATATGCAGTAGACTTTGTAGCGCTCGTACGTCAAAACTTTTAAGTTAGCTCAAAAACAGGGTTAACATAATTTGTAGGCATATAGTTTAAGATGTAAGTGTGCCATTTTTCTAATATGGCGGCGCGAGTGGCAAAGATACGAGGTGGCAGAATTGAAATTCGGAAACAGCACATCAAAATTTATAAAATGACCTTTTTTCAAAACTCCCATTATACTTTCCCGGTAACTTAATTTAACACTTTCTTCCAGTAACAAAGTCGGCGCATCCCTGGGCATGGCGCGCACTCCATTCCTGGGCCGCACGGACTACTCCGCGATGGGGAACCTCAACGTGTTCCGCAGTCCCACCAGCACTGTGGACTTCAACGCTGGCTTCAAGAGGTTCGACACTCCTCAGTTCAACAGCGGATGGAAACCTAACTTTGGACTAAGCTTTGGCAGATCCTTCTAGAATAGTCTTATAAAATATCTTATTAAAAGTATTGTTTTATGTAGGTATCTGTAAGAAATCGTTACCAAAGTTGCCAATTAAATCATTTGGGCAAAAACGCAGTATTGCAATTGTATACTTTTTTGTAAATAAATAAACTATGATTAAGTTACATAAAACCTTATTTTTATTTGACTACTGAAGTGGGTGAATATTTAAAGCCATCGAACATGGGTTGTTATTCTATCAAATAAAAAAATACTGCAATATAAAAATACAGCGGTTGGTTTAGGTAGGTGTGTAGTTTATAAAAATCATTGCCCACTAGCTTTCACTAGGGTGTTAAAGTTGTAACTTACCTGTTTGTCACAATGGAAATAAATTAAATAAACCACAGTTAATTAATAAACGCGACGATTATGCATTTCACCACATAAAGGCCAGGTCGCACTGAGCTGCATTGAACTACATTGATTTGAAGTGGCGGGCACATTGTTATCTGCTACTCTATGATACCGCACTTGAAGTAGGTACTATGTTATGCAGTTCTGCCGCCGCCACACAATTGGAATACTTGGGGGACCTAGTCCCACAGGTACATTTATTGGTGGTAGGTCTAAAACATAGACCGTTTTGATGGGTACAATGGCAGGGACTGTTATTCTTCAGTACTTAATGTGTTGCGATTGTAGGAAGTGTAATTACTGGGCAAACGAGACTTTTGATGCTTATCAACTGATGTCACTGAATCGGAAGCACTGTATCTTAAAACTCGGATCTATACGGATCCAGGATTTTAGTGGCACTGATGCTGCTATGGATGCCATGATGCTTAATCCCAGGCTTATCATTTAGTGTTGAGTTAAAAGAGCACCGACTCATGACTCGTAGCTCGAGTTTTATGATGGCCAAAACCAAGTTGATGGTGGTGGTTGGTGGTGATGGTGGCTGGGATGGTGACCTTGGTGGCGGAGATGGTGGTGATGATGGTGGTTTCAACACCAATGATTATCGTCATAACTATTACTATTAGACTTAATATAATTAATTAATCTGGTGACCTGTAATACAGGTTATTCTTAACCTACCACAGGCACCAGTCTCTCACAATTTCTGTTACAATTATATTATAGAATGTGATACTGTATAATTTTATCATAAAGACATTGTGAGAGAAAAAAATAAAATAAATTATTATTATTATTATTATTATAATCATCATCATCAATGCCATCACTTGGCCATCACCAACAACATAAGTAACAAAATCATGATAAGTTTGTGGCCATGATTACGTAATATAAAAATAGAGCTTTGCGTAAAGAGCTCGAGCTTTAAGCCGATCTCTGCATATATAGCTCGAGTCAAGATTCACGCTCCAACTCGGGGAGCTCGAGTTTTTTAACTATACTAATTGCAGTAACAGCTTTATATGGTTGCACACGTTATTTCTAGTGTCCGACCGCAGCTTCGGCTTCGGCCAGCTTCGGCCAAAAATGCCACCTTCGATGAAAACTTCTGCTTCGGCCCCAAAACTTGGTTTGACGGCTAGCAAATGTTGAAATTATATGACAGGCCTATGAAAAACTTTATTACAAAGCAAGGTTTATTGTTACTATCTACGGACTAAAGTTAAATCTAATATACTTACGAATTATATTGGTAAAAAAACTGAACGTTATTAATGTGTCAAATATTTTATTCCCATAGTACAAGCTTGTGCTTAGTTTGGAATCAGATATAGCGTTGTGTGTTGTCCTAAGATATATATTATAACCATATAGCTGGCAGGGGGGGGGGGGTGGTACACTTGAATCTAACAAACATTTGCATGTAATAAAGCTTAATATTTCACAAACAGATCCCTAAATCTAAAAAATAGTCTTCACAATCTCTAAACATTTTAAAAAGACCTATCTAATGAATCTCTCTGTAACGAAGCAATAACAAAAGCTGTGATAGTTCTATAACTACCGGCTAGATAAGCCCAACTCGCGAGCATGAAAGGATAGAAAAAATGGAGGTCTAGTAACATAGTCGAGATAGGTCGTTCGGCTTACGGAAGTCTCGGGTTTGATTCCTGGGTCTGGACTTCAAATTTTCTATCTTTCAAAAACGGAATGATTGTATTTATAAAGTAATTAAAGCCTAAAAAAAATGTTATAATGTTTATAACGTGTTATAAGTTTTTAAGAAAAATGAACCGCATTCAAGAAAAAACAAATATCAAGCACATCACCGAATGCAAATTGCGCTTACTCACTCTTATATTTTAGTCTATATCTCTGGTATTTTAAAAGTTAACACAATGTTTTATACACTAACATCTTCCTAAAAATATGCGTTCGAATAGCGAAAACTCCATCTAAATCGGATTATTAGCTTTCGAGAAAATCGCGAACATAAATTTATACGGGTCAAACAGAGAACCACCTTTTTTGTAGGCGGTTAAAATTTAGGGTTGGTTGTACTTACATTTCTACCGTTTTAGTTATTAATTAAATAAATTACAATATTAAAAGCGGTTTATATATTAAAAAAAATAATTTGAATGAAAAATTTAAAGCAAAATAGGGGTTTGCAATTTTGTATGAACTCTGTCAGTTTTGAAGCTAGGTCTGTAAAAATAAGTTTAGATTTTGATTTTAAATAAATTAGAGACGGCTTCGGCCGAAGGTTATCACGATAGTCGATGAATCGGCTTCGGCTTCGGCCAGAAACCTACCTTCGGTCGGACACTAGTTCTTTCATACATTTCCTGTCAACAGACAATAGCAGAACACAATAAATTTAAGGTTAGCTGAAGTGTGTAATCGAAGTCAGTATTTACAGGAATATGCTTCTAGAAAAGTACTTTAGACGTAGACTTCTTAATTGCTTTGTATTTTTCCTCTGCCAAGTAACAAAGTTGGTTGCCTAGTCTCATGAATTGTCGAAATAGGTAAAGCTTTTATGTATTTGTAATGGGATTTTATTGCGTTGCGGATTTTGTAAAAGTGACATGAAATAATCTGCTTTTATTCAAGGGATTAAGTGCTAGCGGGGCTTTACCTAAAGTGACACTACGTTAGACAGCACAGTAGGTACCTATCTAAGTATAACTCTTACTAAATATAGTTAAGTACTAAAGAATGTTCTTCAAAATTCTTTATACACTTAGGATGCAAAACAACACTTTTGATACATCACAATTCTTCTTCATCACATGTAGGTAAATAAATATAAGGCCTAGTTCTTAAAAAAAATACGTAAGGCCGGAGAAAAGATCAAGCATTAAAAACACGCGGTCAATTTTTTTTTTAAATCGCCATTTTTTACAATGTTTGTATGTGTATAAACTTGAGAGGTATGCGGGTAAGGTGCTGCCACTAACATATTAAAGGCAGATAGGTACACCAGGTTCATCTATCTATACTTATAATAAATCTGTAGAGAGGTCAATTCTGTACATGAAATATATTTCCAAAATAACTATCAGGGGGTGATTAGGGATCGATACTGATGCCAAAAATGCAATCAGTAAAATTTTTGTCTGTCTGTCTGTCTGTCTGTATAACCGTTATAGAAACAAAAACTACTCGATCGATTTTAACGAAACTTGGTACAATTATTTTTCATACTCCTGAGGTGGTTATAGTATACTTTTCATCACGCTACAATCAATAGGAGCAGAGCAGTGAAGGGAAAACGGGCGAAGTTACTCCATTTTTTATGCTTCCGTCGCGTGTGCAACCTTAATGGTTAAAGCTACACAGAAATCATGTGTGACTGAAATGTTCTCCTTAAAATTATATAAAAAAATATCCCACGACAGCATATGTCTATCTTTTATGGTTGACTCACAATATCACGTGTAACTCCCGATAGCTTAGCAGTTCGAAGCTTTCTAATTATATTTGTCTACTCTTATGTTTATAACACTCTCAGTCATCCCTAATTCAAAAAGTTAACATAATTAACTATTCCATAAAAAAGAATCATAGAAATCGGTAGATAAACACCAAAGTTATACATGAAATACGCTAATAATAAGCCATCTACCTATATCTATACATATAATAAAATTGTAAATTTCACATGTCTGTACATGGCCGAACTTAGTGAAAAAAAAAATTAGGAAATTTTCGAAAAGAGTATTTAAACACTTTGCTGCACTTTTAGAAATGTCTGTCTGTCTGTTTGTTTGAACACGAATCACGCAAAAACTACCAGACAGATTCGGTTGAAATTTTGCACGTGCAATTTAATAGATGCGGATTAACATTTAGGCTATAAATTATCACGCTTTTTCCCATAGGGGCTAAGCAGTGAGGGATAATGTTTGTAGCTATTTTTCGTTATAAAACAGTAACTACTTGACAGATCTTTATGAAAATTTACAGTTTTATAGTAAATACTATACTTAGGACATTATTTACACTATGAATCATTACGCTAACGTCTATGGGGAACGAGTAGCAACGTATTTTTTGTCGCACCATAATGGTTTATCACAATTTTTTCCACAATTAGACATTATCTTTAATTGTAACCCATCGAATACATATATTCACGCTAAAACTATAAGGAGCTATACACAACATTTTTAAGTTTCATAAGAACAGTTATTTTGACGTGGTATGTAGCGAACAGTATAGCCTCGAAGCTATGCTAGCGGTCTTTGACGACGACGAAGTCTCAGGCTCAAATCTGATATCTGATTATGTTCTTTTTGTATTTTTTTAAAATTGTCTTTGTCCTTTTTTAATATTTTTCTCAATGTTATAGTTATTTTTTCGACCATAGGTAACTTATTTGCTTTGGTTAATATTTTTTATATTAAAAATCAAGTGAAATATGCACTTATGTAAGATATCTATAGGTATTGCATGTACTGCAGAGAGTAATGAATTAATCGTAGTAGAAATGAAAAATAATATTACATTCCAATTTAACAAGTATTCGATATTTTCCAGAATTGATGTGTTCGTGCTCAAAAAAAGACATTACACACGTAAAAAAAACGTGTAGCGCCATCTATGAAATCAAATAGGTCACCGTGATCAAACAATTCCTTATTTGTGAAAACATTTATTAGGGTATAGGTGCTTACGATGACGGATTCATTTTTTGCTGAGTGGCAACATTCTCCTATTTATTTAATTAAATTGCTTAAATTAATAAAAAAACATTAAGTATTAGAAGAAACTTCACTGGTTTTGAAAGTAGATGGCGTTGTATTCAATAATGTTCTATACTTAGTAAAAGAAGTTTTAAAATAGTATTAAAAATAAACATATTGCTATCATTTTTAGAAATGTTTGTCTGTCTGTCCGTTTGTTTGACCACGCATCACACAGGTGCATCGAGGATCATGTTTTGGGGTTATAAACCCTGCCAACTAAATGGTTGATGTTGGGTGAAAAAAATTCACGGTAGTAGTATAAATACTAAAATTATAAAGAAAACTATCACAGTTAAGTACTTAGGCTTTACAAGTTTACGATAAACATCTGATCAAATGGGAAGTACCAAAATGTTAGTACAAATTCTATTGAAAATTATTAGGTATTAAGTAGGTATAACGTTGAATGAATGAAACAAAAACAACAGAAAACCCACTTCTTAACCCTACAGTCGTCGCGCATAGAAAAGGGACGTAAGTGGTCGCGTGGATTACATATGTAATCCATTTAAAACTAAGGCCAAAACTAGAATGTATTAATCAATTTGGTTTATTCCGCTTAAAAACGAAGTAACATACAGTATTTCATATTATTTAAATTAACACAACATAAAATATTAACTTTAAATAGTTAAAAAAAATATGTAAAAATCTTATCCTTATTTTGATACAAAAATGGCTCGTTGGCTTCAAATTGGGATCAAATAATAAATGTAAGTAAAATTATGAAACTAATCATTAATTTCTAAACAAGAAGAACATATATATTTGGAATGGTCCGGGCAAACGAATTTGTGACAAGATTTACATGATCGGCAAGTGCTTTTATTTCGTGACCCACCACAGTTATGACAGCGACCTATCGAGCTACTTCGCAATGATGTTGAGGTAGATAGTTGGGCTCCGACTTCAGATATATTTCAAAAATCTTTTATTTTGAAAGCTAAATTCGGTGGTAATGATTTCTGCTGTATCCTCTGGTGAGCCAACAGTTTCATCAATATCAAAGAGAGTGAAATGAGAAACTCACGGCGAGTAATATTCTCAACATTTTTGTTCGCTATATGTATGTATGTTGGTAGTCTGGTTTTCAAAAAGTCTTTTAGCAAAATCAACAAAATTGTATCTACGAGTTTTTCTTCTATTCGAGGGCACAGTCATTGACCTGATAGTGTTGTCTACACGAACATAATACTGATGATCTGCTGATACAGAGTCAGTTTCAAATACCTCATTTGAGATGTCATACTCCTGCTCAAATTCAGACTCGTGGTTCTGCTCCTCAACAAAGTCTTCATCATCCGAGCAGGAACCTCCTTTAGAATCTTAGCTACCCTCTGCACCTTCATTAAGCCAAGCTTCAATTTGAGCAGCACTCTTTTGATCCAGTGATTCTAATTTTAATTATTTTTAAATAAAATATGTATCAAGCCAGTACTTTTTGGTCTAAATTCATATAACATAGTATATTGTCTAATAAAAAACAGATACATAAACAAATACCTTAAAAAGAACCGTAAAATGTTAAAAAAATATTAACGATAACTGGGAAAAAATACTTTCGTAATAGGTCGCGCGGATTACAATAGTAATCCGCGAACTTTACCGGGGCTCCTGACAAACTACTTGAAGCGATAGGCGCTCGCGCTGCACTTAGGGGAATGCGTGAACTATCTAATATAAAGTACATGAAGTCACAAACAATTCCAATGCGTAGTTTTTCTGAAATACTAAGTTTTGCAACAGTGGATTACTATTGTAATCCGCGCGACGACTCCAGGGTTAAGCCGCACTCCAAATTAACTATATAAAATAATAGAATAGAACGATTTTTATTTAGTACACAGAAGACACATGTATAGACATTATTATAATTTAACAGGAAAAGTCATGCAAAATATAAAAAAAGCAATAAATAAAATAGTAAAATAATAAAAATAACAATAGACAAAAAGAAAAGAGACACAAATAACACATATTAATGACAGAAAAACACAGTAAACGAATACCTAAAGTGTCTGTGTTTGGTACATATTCATTTTCACAAAGCTTTTGGGTGTTGAAGCTATCAATAGATAACTATATGATGATTCTCCGCTGCTGAATCATATCGCGGTTCACCCGACAGGACTGTTTCCAATATATTTACACAGAAGTTATTTCGTAACATAAACTACCTTAATTTAAACCCGACTTTCACGCGAACGAAGTCGCGGGCACAGCTAGTATAAAATAAAAAAATAGTTTTGAGTTCCATACTATTAAAAATATAAGTCGGTATTATGGGACGCCGGCATTGTGTAAAGAATAGCCGATATAACTAAAGAATCTAGTAGTAGGTACTAGATAAAGCAATGTTATAATATACATTCATTCGTTGTAAGTCAAACATTACTATCAATAATAGACAAAATAAATATACTCGTAAATAACCTCTAAGCTATTAATATGTTATTGATAACCTTTTGATCCACATCTCATACGCGATACCAGGTACTTTACATTTAATTCATATCACTCAGGGGTCGGGGATTCCTTTTTAATGAACTAACATGTGTATAAAAGCGTTTTCAAGATAAGAGCACATCATTCTACAACCTGCTTTACTGAGAACAACTTACTGGTTTTTGCATTAAAAAATCCTGTCAAAATGTTCACAACGAAGTTATTCCTAGCCGCAGTTCTGCTTGTGGGAGTGAGCGCAAGACACGTTCCATGGGATGAAGAACCATACGGTTTCGATGAAGAGAAAATATACCCGGAACCCATAGACCACGACTTTGAGTATCAGCATCCAGGAGTCTTAGCGAGCTTCAGGGTCCGTCGTCAAGCACAAGGCAGTCTTACGCTCAATGGCGATGGCACTTCTGGACTTGGAGCGAAGATACCGATCGTTGGTAACGACAGGAATGTTTTGAGCGCCATCAGCAGTGCAAACTTCGACAACAAAAATAACCTGGCATCAAAGGGCTTCGGATTATCCCTCGATAATGTGTAAGTATCTATAAGATAATTTTGGTTTCAAATGGATTGTCTGCTCGTTCAATAATTATTTGGTCTTAAAAAATATGTTTGTTTTAGTAACGGTCACGGTTTATCAGTGATGAAGGAGACGGTCCCAGGGTTCGGTTCCAAGCTCACCGGCGCCGGTCACGCGACGCTGTTCAACAATGAAAGACACAACGTCGGAGCAAACGCTTTCGCCACCAGGAACATACCCTCTAATTTCCCCGGCGTGCCCAACTTCAATACTGTTGGTGGAGGAGTTGATTACACTTTCAAGTAAGTACCTACTTATTACATTAGATCTCTTTTCAATAAAAAAAAGTATGACTGCGTTACCTCATGGTGGAAATTTGTTTTTTGGCCAGAGTTTCTTTATCGTAAAATGAATGATTTTTGGCGCTATTTTTCCAATATTTTATTTTATTTAATATCGCTAGTAGATAGTAGTAAAGATACGATGTGACAGGAAAATAGAAATTCACAAAGAGCACCAATTTTTAAAATGCCTTGATTTTTTTTTTATTTAACCTCATTTTTTAGCACCACCGACTGTATTTTTAATTTAATACTTCCTTCCAGTAACAAAGTCGGCGCATCCCTGGGCATGGCGCGCACTCCGTTCCTGGACCGCACGGACTACTCCGCGATGGGGAACCTCAACGTGTTCCGCAGTCCCACCAGCACTGTGGACTTCAACGCTGGGTTCAAGAGGTTCGACACTCCTCAGTTCAACAGCGGATGGAAACCCAACTTTGGGCTAAGCTTTGGCAGATCCTTCTAAAATAGTCTTAAGATATTGTTATTAGTATTGTTTTATGTAGGTACCTGGAAGAAATTGTTGTCAAAGTTGCCAATGAAATCATTTGGGCAAAATCGCAGTATTGCAGTTGTATATATATTTTTGTAAATAAATAAACTATAATTAAGTTTTATTAAACATTTTTTTTATTTGACTAAAGAAGTGAATGAAGTTCAAACAATACTATTCCTGCCATGGTTGAACGATTACTTAAAGTCATCGAATATAGGTTGCTGATGCACTGCGTTTTTTTAAGATTTGAAGTGCAGAAAAGTTTTCTTGTCACTGAAGAATTTTACTTAGTACATAACGCCACCAACCACAAGCTTTCACTACGTGCTTAAGTTTTGTACCTATTGCTTACATTGAAAACAAATTGAATAAACCACAATTAAAAATCAATTTCACCACAATATGGTCAGATTGCACTGATCGGCAATGAACAACATCGATTGAAGTGCCGGGCAGATTGTGATCTGGCACTTTAATGCGCTTATTACACTACACTAAATCGGGGACTCTAAATCCTTAAAAAGAGCGGTGTAGTAGGAGTTAGGACCCTAATTTTCAGAACACATTTTCAAGGCCACCTCGATTTCCCTTATTCGGTGAATGGCAGATTCTGGAAATGGCAGATTCTTTAAACGGCAGATTCTGGTAATGGCAGATTCTTGAAATGGCAGATGTACAGTCATAGTCCTTGCTCGTGTACTTGGGTACTATTTTTTTTACATTTTTATGGTTCAGGAAAAAAACTTCAATACCAGTTAAATAGTTAGCGAAATACATTTATTGCACGACATAATCTTCTTAAGCACTCTGTTGTCGAAATATCACCTTGTAATGTACATTGTATAATTTTCTCAATCATGTGATCTTTTTCCAGGTTTTTTTTATTACGTTTTTTTCCTTTCTTAAAAATATCATTTTTCTTCAACTTTAGATCTTGAGTGCGTGCTTCCTTTTTTAACAATTGAATAAAAAAATATAGACTTGGCTTTTTAGGTATTATACCATTAATTCGGCGGTGCCAGCCTTCAATAGCATTATTTGTGCGAAAGGTTTGATCATAGCAGGAAAATACGTCGTACGTTACTAATTCCATCCACTGTTTAATAAAGTAACTTTTAAAATTAAGAAATACATCTGTATTTGGTGCCTCCTCGCAGATACCAAGGAATGCTTCTGGTATCAGAATTTTAGGCAAGAGGGCTAAATTTGCAAAGAGTTTTGTGATGTGAATTCCGTCTGGAGTGCTATTCAGTCCTAATTTTCTGCTCATTTTCCAAACTGCGTTACTGTAGTGGTAAAAGCAGCCTTTTACATGCACTCCTGGGTATATTAATTTTACAGCGTTGATGGTGGAGATTTCATAATCGCAATGATATGATTTTATAAGCACATGGAATTGATTTTTTAATATTGTAAACATACGTACGTAAGTGGTTTGATTTTTGTTTGGTAAAAGGATATATAAAACAGGAACAAAATTAACACTATCACAATCGTTAGATAGATCAATATGTAAAGAATAGAGTTGGTAAAAGGGGCTTGGCACAATTCGAAATGTACCATCTCCATAAAATGTATCAACTGTTTTAATTTTTATTTTAGCCTCTGGAGTGCAAAATATTATAATTTTGTCATCGACACCGTCATCATAAGCAAAAAAATCTCCAACAAGGTGATCGGGTATCAACAAATCTTTGAATGTAGTACAGGTAGTTCGGCTTCTTTTTAGATATTTGCAACGTGCAAAATATAATGCATCCTTTTTCATTTTAAATGTTGGTATATTGTCCACAGGTATTTTATGGGCAAAATCATTGATCTTATTTTCAAATATTTTTTGAACTGGACCAAGGTTGGAACATACCTCTTTCTTGCACTCGTCCATCACTTGGTCTATAATATTTTGTGTCAAGTTAGGCATGCAGGCGTGGGTGGCTTCTTTAATAATATTGTTTTTAGCGTCTAAAGTAATAGAGGCACTGCATTCGTTTTTTTTATTGCAACGATAATTATATGTACCACACATGTTTTTTTTAACGAAATTATATCGATAGCCAGCATGTAAAATAACTGCTTTCCCTTTTTGGCTCTTGATTAATTTTATTGAAGGTACCTCACTACTGGGTCCAGCTCTTGGTGAATCCATATTGCAACACTTAAACATAAACAGAATGAGTGCGAACTAGACAAATTTAGCGAAAATGTTGACAATGACATGTGACAAAGTAATTGTAAAGGGACTTTCAAATAGAGCGGGTCGATATTAATAATCTGTGGCGGCCATTTTGATTTGGCGGCATCTGTCAAATCTGTTTTTTCTTATTCAGTCACTGATGCCAAATCACCATGGCAAGTTACACGGTTGAGCAGCATGTGCAAATGATAAAACTTTATTATCAAAATGAGTGTTCGTTAGTGAAAACGTTGCGCGCATTGCGCCCATTTTACGGCAGACGCGGTGGCCCTTCAAAGTCTACTCTCCAACGATTGGTGACTAAATTCGAGACGACCGGTTCGGTAAACAACCAACCAACACCTTTACGTCAAAGGAACGCCAGATCGGCCGAGAACATCGCCGCTGTACGTGAGAGTGTTCAGGAGACTCCGAAGCAGTCGATTTCTCGCCGTGCACAAGAACTCGGCCTTTCGCAGACTTCAACTTGGAGAATTTTGCGTCGGGACTTGGGTCTGCATCCATACAAGATCCAACTGACCCAGGAGCTCAAAGTTAATGACCATAGACAACGCCGTGTGTTCGCTGAATGGGCCTCGGAACGCTTGGAAGAGGACCCCGATTTTGGCCAAAAAATAATCTTTAGCGACGAGGCACATTTTTGGATGAATGGTTTTGTTAATAAGCAAAATTGCCGTATATGGGATGACCACAACCCACATGAGGTTCACCAGATAGCAATGCATCGAACATAACGCAGGCCATCGCTCAGATTCAGCCGGATCTATGCAGCAGAGTCATTAAAAATTGGACCTCTCGGATTTGTGCCACCATGCGAAGCCGCGGCGGACATTTGAACGATGTCATATTTCATGCATAATGGCATAAACGGGCCTTTCAAATAAAAAATAAATTTCGTTAATATCTCACACACATCTAGTTTTATTCAATTTTAACATCGACCCGTCTTTGTTGAAAGACCCTTTATTTCAAGTGGCCAGTACCCATTAACGTGGTTGTAAAGAGGTTGATAAAACGTATTAAATTAGTTTTAGTGCAACTTGTTGATTATTTACATTTCAAACAGCCTGACTGTACAATATCTGCCATTTCAAGAATCTGCCATTACCAGAATCTGCCGTTTAAAGAATCTGCCATTTCCAGAATCTGCCATTCACCGAATAAGGGCTCGATTTAGGGCCCTGATCCAGGGTAGTGTAATAGCCGTTTAATACCGCACTTTGTGTTATTTGCAGTTCTGCCACCGCACTCAATGCATGTTATCTCAGTATGATTTTTGGAATACCTAGGTTCCATTCATTGGTGTTCGGTCTATGCCGTAGGCCGTCTTGGTGGTTACCACCTCAGGGTACTTGTAGTGAAATGAAAGGGTAGGTTTAAGATAGGACTACATATATTTACAAGAACTTAAAGACTACTTAAAATTAAAGGTAAATTTAGAACCGATGCTGGCGGAGATGCAGTGCTGGTAGGTAGAGGTACGGCGTCCAGGTGGAGATGCGGCGCTGGTAGGTCAAGATGCGGCACTCGTAGGTAGAGTGCGCGGCACCGATAGGTAGAGGCGCGGCGCCGGTAGGTAGGGGCGCGCCGCCGGTAGGTAGAGGCGCGGCGCCGGTAGGTAGAGGCACGGCGCCGGTAGGCAGAGGCACGGCGCTGGTAGGTAGTAGTGGCGCGACGTCGGCAGGTAGAGGTGCGACGCGTCGTAGAGGTGCGGCCCGGTATATAAGAGAGGCGGCCCGGTAGGTAGAGAGGCGGCCCGGTAGGTAGAGAGGCGACGCCGGTAAGTAGAGAGGCGACGCCGGTAGGTAGAGAGGCGACGCCGGTAGGTAGAAAGGCGACGCCGGTAGGTAGAAAGGCGACGCCGGTAGGTAGAAAGGCGGCGCCGGTAGGAATGGTCTCTTTCTCTTAATTTCCCACTCCTTCCCTTTTAGAGAGCTCGTTCTTCACTCCTTCTCTTTTAGAAAGCTGGCTCTTCACTGCTTCTCTTTTAGAGAGCTGGTTATTCACTCACTCTTCTTCGGTTTTGTATTCATAAAGAAAACTCTCTAGAAGCAATTTAAAATTTTAAAGCTTAACTTATTTTTAATTTAGAATTTACGCACAGCCAGTTTCACAATGTAGTCCATACTTTACGAATAACTCTATGCTTATCTTGTTGTCATAGCAACCATAGAAAATATTTGTCGACATGACAGATTTGATTTATGAAAAATAATGTTTACAATAAGTCTTACAGAGATATTTATTATGTTAAAAATGGCGAAATATGTAACTAATATATACAGAAATGCGAACGAAATAACACTACAAGGACATATATACATATACGAGGTAAGAATTATCACTACAGTCTTTTATTCTTTAGTGAAATGGTGATCTCAACTCAGTATTTAATGTAGTATTGTGTTGAGATCACCATTTCACCATGCGGTAGCCTAATGGCTAAGGTCTCGCAATCGTGAGGTCGTGGGTTTGAATCTACTCATTATACTACTGACGTGAACCCATTCGTAATACAGGCCATTGAGCTTAGCTAGAGTGGTTAACAGGATTGCTTGTAAGTAGGACCCCAATTCCACATTGCTAGTGTTTTTTGCTGGCACGACGCTTAACACCAGGCTCGTGAATTGCTCATCTCACAGATACAAATTCAGAATGAGGGTTTGCGATTTAATTGAAAAAATAATTTGGGTAATTTAGTTAATTAAGTCCATAGCCTTCAACGCCTTATAGCAATTAGAGATATCGTGATCGATCGAGTTAATATATACACAGAATATACCTACGTACTAATGACCTCATAAGATTGCCTTTTAATTGAGTTTTTAGTAAACTACCGAAAAAGTAAGTACCGAAAAGTTTTAGTTTTTTGGTTTTCATAGTTCCGATGTAACCAGGGCAACACCTTGGAATCATTCGATTGATTTTTAAGCAAAAAGAAATATGTGACATATGGTCTCATATTTCTTTTTATACATTTTCAGTGTTATAAAATAGAAATGATTTTTAGTCGCACCGTTCTTGGTCACATTGGTGCATTGCGGTTGCACCTTTATATTGATTGCATAAATAGGTAATTTCATACATTTGCAGTACCTATTAGCAATAGCAGAAGAAATTCAAGGTCAGCTGACGTATGTAATCAAGAACAGTCATTTACTTTCTGAAAAACTACATTAATTTCACAGCAAAATTGTTCTAGAAAAACTGTACTCCGACGTAGACAGATAAATGAACTTCTTAATGGTTTTGTTTTTTCCTCTCCCCAAGTAACAAAGTTGGTTGCCTAGTCTCATGAATTGTGGATATAAAGTTTTTAAGGAAACTTAATGGGTTTTTTTGCGTTGTGGATTTTTTTAAAGTGAGTTGCGCATTTTTGGTGTCTGATTATAAGAGACTAGCCGACCCCGTTTGCGTCAATTTTCCCCGATTTCGCAATATTTTTCATTGCTGCTCCGCTCCTATTGGTCGCAGCGTGATGTTATATAGCCTATAGCCTTCCTCGATAAATGGGCTATCCAACAGTGAAAGAATTTTTCAATTCGGACCAGTAGTTCCTGAGATTACCGCGTTCAAACAAACAAACTCTTCAGCTTTATAATATTAGTGTAGATTATTACTAAATTAAAGCAGATGAAATAATCTGCTTTAATTCAAGGGCTAATCCCTTGACTAGTAGGTAGTACTAACGGGACTTTTTCTAGATCGTATTATGAAAAGTATCTCATCTATAATTTCGACTATGTACTAGGCTACGCAGGTCTGGCTACTGGCTACCCCACAAAGTAACAGCACTTTCAAATGCCGAATCGAACAACCATCCTGTAAACTTTTTTGACACTTATGACAATATGGCCGTTGTTGTTAACCTTGTTACACAGGTATAGACCTCCGAGACCTCCATTTGAATTTGTCAAATGACCATCCACATGCCAAATTTAATGGTATTTAATATAGAACTGATTTATCATTCATCGCCTGTTAAGGGAAAAATTGTCCCGGTTGGGATATTTCGTTTTAAATTTTATTTTGACAGATTGCTTATGCGACCTCTGGTTTGGTAGATATACTGGAAGTCACATGTTCTATATGTGTGTACCTATTCTAAAAAGTGACATGGATTGTGTAGACAATGTGGAACCACTTGACTTTCGATACAAAATAGTTAAAAAAATAATTGTATGTCCTCCGCATAGGCTACTCTTTCAAAATGCTACTATCGAGATAGATTATAAATAAAAGTAGCAAGAAACAATAATTGAACCTTCGCCTAATTACAAAAGCTAGACTAAACCTGGTCTGACGTTAGTCATAGTTTAAACCCTGAACGTAAAAAACTTTATTACAAAGCAATGTTTATTGCTACTATCTTCCGACTAAAGTTAAACCTAATATAATTTATGAATTATATTCGTAAAAAAACTGAACGTTATTATTGAATGAAATGACAAATGAATGAATTAATTGAAGGGGTTTTTAACTATGACTTATTTGGCTGCTCTTTGTAAATAGGCGGACAATGATTGTACGATTTAGACGTTTTCAGCACCACTTTATCAATCGTGCGGTTTCGATAAATAAAATCTAACACATCGACACCTCATAATAAAAAGAGACAATAAATTTAATTTATCAATTATATAAATTAAATCTGTCAACCCTAAAAGACTGAAGGCCATGCAAGTTATTATATTACACTTTAGGGTCACCCCGTCCCATTTAATCGTCTAAAAGGTCCATTTAAAACGAAAACGTTTGGCAATTTACGTTTCATTTCCAATTGTTTCCTACAATAAAACTCACAGATGGATTTGTTTCAAACATTTGTTACGAACTTTGTCCATTTGAGAAGTTTAGATGCGGCGTTCTGATGTTTTGTTATTTAAATTAACTGCCGTTGAAATACTCCATTTAAAGAGTTAGATATTCGTGAATGGTAGCATGTTACTGTAATTAAAATTGCTGGTATTTTAGAGATGGCCCTAACGGAGTTGTATTAAATATGGAATAGGCTATATGACTGCCAATTCAAATCTTTAAAAAGAATGTCAAAACGAGAGGCTTTATGGAAATAGAAGGTAGCCTTTGTACGATAATCATATAGTTTTTACCTTTGTTGTAAGTAGATGCTCCTACTATATTGTACCCACTAAGGCTGATTTTGCTTAATCTCATGTTTCATCTTTTTTACCCGACTGTAAAGAAGGGTTATGTTTTCCTCTTGTATGTATGTATGTAATATTCTTTATTACCTGATATCTCACAATCTACTGAACGGATTTATACAATTCACACGTCGTTAGATTTGTCTTAATCGGCCAAGTGTTCTTAGATAGGTGACGTTTTTAAAAAATAAACATGGCGGCTATGAGATGCCAAAATAAAGACGTGTGAAAAATAAAGTTGTTTCGAATACTGCAATATGGGTATCAAATTAAAGAACTCATCTTAAGCATTTTAAAAAGGTATAACATGATTATGACTTTTATACTAAAAAAGTTAGTAAGTTTTTTTAAATTTTTAATACTTGACAATTGCTGTGATAAAAGTAAGTTGCTACATCGGTTACATCCTACAACTACTAAAAAGTATCTCTCTCTATAATGTGTACAAATCGCGGAAGTTTACGAACATATATGAAATAGTATATTGTAACCTTCTATAACTTTTGAAAATGATCTTATTCGCATGAATAATTGCAACGGCCGTTGCAATACGGTCGAAACGTCGGGCAATAAAGAAGGTATTTTACCTTAAATTATTCACGCGTTTAATTCATTCATTTTCAAAAGTTATAGAAGGTTACAATATACAATTTCATATATGTTCGTAAACTTTCGCGATTTGTACACATTATAGAATTTTATAAGCTACGGGTCTTAATCAGTCTACCCGTGACCACGGCCGTTGCAATACGGTCGAAACGTCGGGAAATAAACAAAGGTATTTAGCCTTAAAATAAAATATTTACGCGATTAAGACCCGTAGCTTATAAAATTCTATAATACAATTTCATGTCAGGAATATTGACACCTTGTGTGTCTCAGAATGTAACCCTAAGAGTCATGGCTGACCGTCGGTTAGTGACTTTAAAAACAGTAACATAATGAGAACAGACTTTGTTCTGTTGATGAAAAGATGTTAGGATGTATTTATGAATTGATTATATACATATGGCTATGCACATAGCCATATAGCCCAATACCAAATATCATCCAACACATGGATTGATTATATATGGTTATATGGCTATTTACACAGCCATATAGCCCCATATCTCTAACCTAACCTAACACACGCAGAGAATCAGACATCGCTTACGGATATATACTAAATCTTGGAAAGCCTTCTGAGCAAAGTGATCCGATGTAGTCTGAGATTCTTGTCGCTCAAATTCATATTCTTTATTCACTTAAGATGCAAAACAACTCTTGTGACGTCGGGATTCTATACATGTAATGTCGAGTTCGCAAATTATAGGTAAAGCCGGAGAAAAAAACCTGGCAATAAAAAATCACTTTCAAAAGTTATAGAAGTATAACTTTTGAAAATGTTCTTAATCGTGTGAATAATTTAAGGTAAAATACCTTGTTTATTGCCCGATGTTTCGACCGTATTGCAACGGCCGTTGCAATTATTCACGCAATTAAGACACGTAATACATAACTATGTGTACAAATCGCGAAATTTATCAACCTTCTACAACCTCTACGGTCTCTACAAGTTTCTAACACGTGCGTGAAAAGTGTTTATGAAAGTTGTTTCTTTATTAATTCTGTATTTTACTTATAAATTATAACACACTGTTAAAGCGGCACGTTATCACCGATTCATCGGCTATAATATGTGGGTGGTCGGGCAAAGAGAACGGTGTTCGGTATTTTAATTAAATACACTAAGAACACAATCAAGGCATTCTAACCGAGATCACAACAAATGCTCAACACTTGTAATTATACACGGTCGCGTGAATATAGTTCGATTCAAGACATTTCATTGAATCGCGTGGGGCGCGAGCGCACTTAACAACCGATCAATACAATATGGCCGCCGTCCCAGTGTTATGTCACCTGTCAAAGGTTCGTTCGAAAACCAAATAATTAGTTCGGTGTGCCGTCATACTTGCTTATAACGTCAATAAACACGTTAAATTCCGACGAAAGTATTTTTAACATTTTCAAAGTGTTGAATGCTGTCAATGTCATTTAATGGGGAATAGTGGCGATAGTAGACAATAATAATAATATCTTGGGACAACTCACCCAACGCTATCTGATCCCAAACTAAGCAGAGCTTGTACTATGGAAACCGGACAACTAATAAACATACTTATATATGTCTAAATACATACATATTATAGATAAATAACACCCAGACACAGAATAAACCATCGGGTTTACTAATGTTTGTCATAATTTAAAATGCCATAATTTCACATGCCATACCGGTATTTGCCATAATTTCATTAGAAATAACGCTTCAGTTGCCATAATCGTGAAATGACATAAAATGACTTTCACTAATTCCATTGGTCATAATCGATCAAGTGTCATAATAATTTAAATCCATAAATGTATTTGCTATAATTTTCGTTTTCAATAATACCATTTTCCATAACTTTTATTTGGCCTCCAACTTAAATTTAAAATAATGTTACTTTCAGAATTTTTTTTTTATTACTTATCTATACTTGAATTATGTTGATTAATAAATGATTATACGACACAGATTTTTTATTTACAATTAAAGCTGAAACTAAACCTCATATGGCGCCTACTTACTAAACTCGACGGAGCCCCGCTTCGCGGGGCTCCTACTTTTGGGTGGTTTAAAAAAAAAACCTAACACGAAGACTAAGGCGGGAGCTCCGCTTCGCTTCGCTCCCGCCTTAGTCTTCTAACCTAACCTATCCGAGTCGGATTGCTCTGAGTCGGGGTGTTAAAGATAATTAATTTCGACCTAACAATATTATGTATTATTTTCATAATTATATCAAATTTTGATTATGTCAAGAGTCGATTATGAGACGTGTTACTTATGGAAACTAATTATTATGATATATGTTGCTATGGAAAGTCATTTTATGGCAAATAAAAGTTATTACTGTTGAGTTGTTAAGGCAAACGTTATTAGTATAAATGATAATAGTGCAAGTAAATATTATGATCGGGGACGATTATGGCAAACAATATTAGTGCAAATTAATTTATGGCAAACGAGAGAATACCAAACCATCGTGCTCATCACTCAAAGTTTTATCCTAGGTGGGGATCGAACCCACGACCTCTTGCGTACCAGTCGGTTACAAAAAAAACGTCAATACGGACCCAGGTACTCACTATAGCTCAAGTAGTATGAAAAAAAAAATATTTTTGTCATATCATCATTGTAGTCATCAACTGAATTGTCTATATTCAGTGTCATTCATATTCGTGTTGCGTAACGTGATCACAGGTCAAACCAGTTTTTTGAACAACTAGTTACAAAATGAATGCAAATATTTTTATTCGTATTATTTTCTTTTCAACAAAATTCGCAAGCAGTGTTTACAGTTCGGAGCTCGTGAACACTTCAATGGCATCGGTTGACCAAACCGCAACCCTTTGTGCCCACGGTTTTATGTCGGTATCGATATAAACGAATAAATAAGCAAATTCCGGTTATTGCCCGTCACTTTTATTTTTTTGGATCCTGTTCCGAAATAAGTTTACCGTGTTCGCATTTGAATATAGAAAGGAAATGGTTAATTGTCTGTAAAGTCGGCTTACGGAGGATAATTTTACGAGATAACGTCTTGACAAAACATTGATTAAATAGACAAACATGCCTGTGACACCTTTTTTTGTATTAATTTTATTTCAATTTTTTTTATTTCTAATATTATCGCATGTCGCTGCAATCGCCAAAACAAGATTTGAAGCAGCGGTAGCCTAATGGCTAAGGCATCGGTCTCAGAATTGTGAGGTCGCGGCTTCGAATCCTACCCATCAAACTACCGACGTGAACCTACTCCTAACACAGGTGTTTGAGCTTAGCTGGAGGGTTTAACAAGATTGCTAGTAATGTGGGACCCCGATCCCACATTGCTAGTTATCTTTAAAAAAAAAACTACCAGTAGTATCAGTAGGCGGAACATACGTGACCGGAACGTGAGCGGTGACGTCACACTTTTTCGTGATTTCGGCCATTCATCGATTTATAAGACGTTATCACGTCTAAAAGTTGATATACCAAACTTACTGGAATTAGAAATTCAAGATACCCACTGGCGTTCTAGATTTAAATTTGACATATTTAAAACTACCTACTATGCTACTATGGAATGACAAAATCTTTTCTTTCTTCCTGTACGAAATGTAGAATTTGCACTGTGCTTAAACAAGTACAACGCATAGCAGAAAGTTGTTGTCAAACTGTAGCGGAAAGTCTTTGACGCAAATATTTCACCTGACATTATGCCAAAGGATTTATATTGAGCTTGGATTTTAATAAAATTAGGTGAGAATTGAATTTTATTGAACCTTTTTGTTACATGTTGTATATCTATGTATAATCGTCTCCTAACCGATGTCATAAGGCGATCAATCTAATTAGAGACTAGCCAACTACGCAGGAGATATTATAGTGCACAAGTGTATGCGCAGACACAAGTGCACTCTCTATTCTCTCACTCCGAGTATAGGACCAAAGAGAGATTAGGCGCAGGACCGACAGCTTAACGTGCTTTACAAACACAGAGGGGTGTGACAATGTACGAAAACGATCGCCCATCTATAGACTGACAGTGATAACCTTGCTAAACCTCACAGAAATCTCGCTCTCTCTCTGCTAGGTACATGACCTGCTCACACAATTCTATTCATATAAAATACTTCATTCTTTTCAATCAAACAAACCTCCACCGTAAATCACGCAACGACATTAATCACTCCATATACAGCGGCGTCAATCCGAATTGTTTCCAAACCAACCGTTTTGGGACAATTTATCTCAAAGAAAAGGTCTAAAAATTTCACATTTCACCAATGGTTTAGGGAATGTCACTTGAGATCAAAATAAATAGGCTCGGTACTTTAGATCCGTTGGGCTCTCAACCCTCAGATTTCAATGGAGGACCGTTTTACGTTACATGCCTTTATAGTATCGGAGCTCGGTGTGTATATTTGCGACCTTATGATCGAGACGGAGGGTTAAATTTACATAGGCGGGAAGCTGGATGTCTGAACCTTTATATTGAATTGATTAATTCTGAAATAAACGTAAGCCAAGGCATTTGCTTCATTGCATTGTTGTATTTTGTTTTGATTGATTGATTTTTATAGTAATTTAAAGGCATTTGTCACCAATTACTTTATTAATACTCTGTAACGAAGCAATGAGATAAGCCGTGATAGTTCTTATGCTATCGGCTAGATGGCGCAAGGGAGGGCCCAAATCGTGTGCAAAAAGGACAGAATAGAAAAAAATGAGGTCTAGTAACATAGTCTCGATAGATGGTTCGATTCCGGCCCCGGTTTGGCATACGGAAATCTCGGGTTCGATTCCTGGGTTTGAACTTCAATTTTTTCTATTTTTCAAAAATTCATTTATTGATTGATTTTTACCGATGTTTTAACCGTTTTTTTATATTTGGGGTGTATTTATACTTAGTAGAAGCAGATTATTAAAGGAAAGTAGTTAGTTTATGAGAACACACATATACATTATAATATTTTTGCCTACTTACCCATTCGATTAACAGCTTAATATTCTATACCTTCGGCTTAATATTCTATACCTTCATAATTGTCTGTTGCTTTTAATGAATTTGCGAATTATGAAACAATAGCTACTTTTACGTAATGAGTGAATCATCGTACCCACAATTGTTAAAACCACAAGTAACTACTGGCACGTTTAATTTATTAAATATACCTATTTGAGTTTTAATAATAAATAATAATAAAAAAAAACATTCACTCATAATCTCATAACAACCCATATGATGTCCCACTGCCGGGCACGGGTCTCTACAATCTATTCACTTAGGAAGCAACATAATTACTACTCTTATGAAAAGTCGAGTCTACGTGTACATTTTGTATTATTTTATATTATTTTGTATGTTTTTCCTTCTATGTCATAACTTTTGTCCCGATTGGTCTGTTCATCAAGTAAAAGCAATCATCAAGGAAAAATAGTAGTTAATAAACGGTACTAATTTTACTTTAGTGATATTGTAGTTATTATCATTTTTATTTTAGCTCACATACTTGTTAAAAGAGAATTATTATAAGTGGTCAGGGTTAATAATACTATTAGGTACCTGCACCTCCTTAAATAGCAATACTCAATTTTAATTTTGATAAAATAAGAAAAAAAAGAACAGTTAAAATGTGTTTAGTGCATCTATCTAAATAAATAAAATGAAAGTATATTTCCAGATCATTTAGGAACTAGCTGGCGAGATCCATTCAAACTTTTGTATTTGATGAATACAGATTCGCGTCGATATGTGAATTTCAAAGGTTTCCACGAATTTCTATGCTATTTTCTTGGAAAAAGAGGTCAAAATGCTAAGTAACATTAAATAATTCATTCCCATTCTGAGGTACGTAGAACGGAATGTGTGTAGAATATAGTACTGCCTCTGTGGCGCGGTGGGAATGTATCCGACTGCTACGCAAGAGGTAGTGGGTTCGATCCCCACCCAGGATAAAACTTTGTGTGATGAGCACGATGGTTTATTCTGTGTCTGGGTGTTATTTGTGTGATGAGTATCTATAATATGTATGTATTTAGAAATATTTATGTATGTTTATTTGTTGTCTGGTATCCATAGTACAAGCTCTGCTTAGTTTGGGATCAGATAGCGTTGTGCGAGTTGTCCCAAGATATTATTATTATAGTTTTTTTTTTTGAATGTGAAGCCACCGTTCACTAGTCTCTTAAACTCTGAAATAATTAATAATACCTTTTAGGCTAACGGTTTAGTCTGTTCCGGGTGTTTCATCAACAGCCAAAACAGACTAAACCGTTGGCCTATCAGAAAATAAAAATAAAAACTTACAAGATCAGTCACCTCTTGAACTACTTTCATATTTAGGCTTACGTAACTTTTTAGGTGATCCTTATATCTCAGTAATAGGGGTCACATTCGTGGTGTAAACGTTTGGAAAATCGCGGACCTTTTTGGCTTTGTTGCGGATTTTTATCGTGACGTTAAAGGTTTTTTTATTTAGTGCGATATCGAACACCAGTTTAGATAGAACCCCAAAATTTCTGGTGCTGAACAAAACTGGACTTTATATCGTCGTGGATGTTCAAATGTGGTGTCAAGTTATATTGGTATTATGTAGCGATATTTTTATACGACCTTTTAGTCAAAGAAAAAGGCTTAGATGTTTCCTTTTCTGATAATGTGCGGAGATGGCGTTGATGGAGGGGACGTGGGCATTAATTTGTTGTAAAGGAGTTTGACGCTATTGAAAGTTTTGTGAAAAAGGTTCACAAATAAATGATTTTCCATTTTTTGTTGGCTGCTAAGTATTTAATGGACGTTTGTATATAGGATCATAATAATATTTTTAGAGTTATCAATCTTAATAATGTCTTCCTAACCAAATTTGGTAATGGTGTACAAATGACGTCTATTAAGGTTTATTTTGTGTCTGGGAGTATTTATCTATATTAATATTATAAAGCTGAAGAAGAGTTTGTTTGTTAAACGCAATAATCTTAGGAACTACTGGTCCGAATTAAATAAAAAATATTTAACTGTTGAGTTGCCCATTTATCGAGGAAAGCTATATAACATCACGCTACAACCAATAGGAGCAGCAATGAAAAATGTTTAAAAAAGTGGGAAAATTTACGCAGGCGAAGTTGCTTCGGGTCAGCTAGTCTTTAATATATGTAGGTACTTATTTAGAAATATATAAGTATGTTTATCAGTGCAGGCAGCGCCGAAGCAGTGCAAAACTTTTTTTTAGCGATATACCCCTAAATTATGATCCCTTTAAAATTTCTTTTTCAAGTAATGAAGTTAGAAATTTTAAAGAGTTTAAATTTTTCTCGACTGCGGAGGAGGGTTATGTGTTTGATGCGTATTTAAGTACGTTTGCATGTATCCTTTCAATGTTCCTGCTCAACGGCTCAACTGATTTCAATAAATGGTACGTAATTAGATTCATCTCGATGACGCGAGTGTCACTGAGTAGAACTAATATACCTAATCGTCAAAAATAACTTGAATAGAGCGACAAAAAATCTACTCCAGGACAAAAAAGATACAAATACAATAATTGCATTTTTGAAAGATAGAAAAATTACAAAAGATAGAAAATGTGAAGTCTAGTAACATAGTCCAGATAGGTGGTTCGCTTCTGGCCCCGGTTTGGCTACGGAAGTCTCGGGTTCGATTCCTGGGTCTGGATTTCAAAGTTTTCTATCTTTCAAAAATGCAATTATTGTATTTGTAAAGTAATTGGCAAGAAATGCCTATAAAAATTACTTCAAAAAAGATACAGTTCTTAGAAAATAAATAATGCAATTTTTATAAAAACACTAGCTGACCCGTGCAACTTCGTCTGCGTAAATTTTATCCGTTTTTGCAACATTTATCATATTGCTGCTCAGCTCCTATATGTCGTAGCGTGATGTTATATAGCCTATAGCCTTTCTCGATAAATCGGCTCTATGCAACAGTAAAATATTTTTTCAGTGCAGCCCAGTAGTTCCTGAGATTATCGCGTTCAAACAAACAAACAAACTCTTAGGGATATGAAAAATAGATATTGTCCGATTCTCAGACCTACCCAATATGCACACAAAATTTCATCAAAATCGGTCAAGCCGTTTCGGAGGAGTATGGCAACGAAAACTGTGACACGAGAATTTTATATATTAGATATAAATTGAGGTCTAATCCTCACTACCAAATCTCTTGAGTTATATTTTCTTATTTTATTTTCAGCAGACGGCATTTACGCATATTCGCAAATTTATGTTTATGTTTGGCTGCCTCTGTGGCGCGGTGGGAGTGTGTCCGACTGCTACGTAAGAGGTCGTGGGTTCGATTCCCACACGGGACCCCACTGTGTGATTCACAAATTGTTGTTACAAGTATGGGTGTACTGTGTGTCCGTGAGCTGTATGTTTGTAAAGTCCTCTACGACACAAGGCTTGTACCCTACTGCGGGAGTAGTCTTCAAAAAAAAAGATCCTATCTCCCTTGATGATCCTAAGATCCCTTGCATGTTATATTGTTACAGAAATAAAATTAGTAGATTTTTTCGTTGTGCAGGCTAAATCCTATATTTTTTGAGACACAGTAGGGTGTAATAGTCAAGTAAAGACTAAAAAAAAAAGATGTCGTCATAACTTATTATTACTTTATTTACAAGGAATACAATGATACATTTGCAATACTGCATTTTTTCCTGAATGACGAATTTTCTTAGGTTATGACTGCTTCTAATACATCTGGAAAATACTTCTTATGAAAACTTAAATCTACTTTAGAAGGATTTGCCAAAGGTGAATCCAAAATTAGGTTTCCATCCACTATTGAACTGAGGAGTGTCGAACCTCTTGAATCCAGCGCTGAAGTCCACCGTACTAGTGGGGTTGCGAAACAGATTGAGGTTCCCCATCGCAGAGTAGTCGTTGCGGTCCAGGAAAGGAGTGCGTGCCATGCCCAAAGATGCACCAACTTTGTTACTGTAACATTGAAAATTGGATAATTGTATTCAGTTTCGCCAGGTCCAATAAAAAAACGTGAACATACACAGTCTTCATTGAAAAAGGAAAACAATAGAAAATAATCAGGTACGTACTTGTAAGTATAGTCAAGACCTCCACCGACAGTGTTGAAATTGGGCACGCCGGGGAAATTGGAGGGTATGTTCCTAGTGGCAAAAGCGTTGGCGCCGACGTTGTGTTTGTCATTGTTGAACAGCGTTGCGTGACCGGCGCCGGTGAGCTTGGAGCCGAACCCGGGCACCGTCTCCTTCATCACTGATAGACCGTGACCATTGCTGTAAAATAAATATTATTTAGAGACTCTATCATTAAAATTGAACGAGCAGACAATTCTGTAGACACCAATAATGCTTTGTTGATACTTAAACGTTATCGAGAGCCAATCCAACACCACTGGAAGATAAATGCATTTTATTGTCAAGGTTCGCACTGCCAATGGCACTCAGAACATTCCTGTCATTACCAACGAGTGGGATCTTTGCTCCAAGTCCAGAAGTGCCATCGCCATTGAGCGTGAGACTGCCTTGTGCTTGACGGCGGACCCTGGAGCTTGCTAAGACTCCTGGATGTTCGTACTCAAAGTCCTGGCCTGCAGGCTCCGGGTATATTTGCTCTTCATCAAAACCGAATGGTTCTTCATCCCATGGAACGTGTCTTGCGCTCACTCCCACAAGCAAAACTGCGGCCAGGAATAACTTCGTTCCAAACATTTTGATAAATAGTTTTATTTGCAAAAGGCAGTTGTTTTTAGCAAAGTTTGGAGTGGAATGATGTTCTCTGGAGTTTTACATTCTTATATACAAGAAATTATTCATTAAAAGGAACCCCCGGACCCTGACTCATAGTAATATGATGTAATTATGCCAATAAATATATTGTGGGTGCATTTAATAGTAAAAGGTTATCAAAACGCGGTTACGCATTATTCATTTGTTTTGAAATATGATGTGTTAGGTAAACTTTAATAAGAAATGTAACAAAAGAAATGTAAAAATAAAACCGCCGGGTAATACCCGGCGTTGGTTTATTTTGTTTATTTTTGGAGAATGACGTATAACCACATTATCCTGTTTTATTCTACAATTCAATTAAGTAAAGGAAATATACCTAAAAGTCTTTGAACAAAGGCACCATGCATGTGGTAAGAGATAATTAGTCTATAGAGTCTAACAATTATAATAATAGGATCCTATTATAAATGGACGATGGACGGATAGTTTAGCGGGGAGACAAATCCACATTTTTTTCCTTCAGCTTACAGACCTTGGACTTGGTCCCGGCTGCTTTGACCAGATTGTCGGTCTATATAATGGGAGGTCGGCCTACACTGCGTCTGCCGAGATCGATTCTTCGAGCTATGTGACCTGCCCATTGCTATTTCAGCTTGCTAATTCTCAGCACTATATCGGTGACTAGTGTTCGTCTGTGGATTTCTTCATTGCGAATTCTATCTCGCAGAGAGATTCCTAGTTTAGCTCTCTCTCCTTAGCTTTCTGTGTAACTTTGAGCTTGTTTACAAGACCTGCTTAAGGACCAAGTCTCGGATCCATAGATCCTGGTTGTAGACTATTTGTATTTAAGTACTGAGGGATCTTAGACAAGAAGATGGTACTCAGTTTTCCGAACGATGCCAATCCTAGTTGGATTCTTCGGTTTAAACGGTCCAGTTAGGTAGATCCAACTCTAACGGCCGGTCTCAATAATCTAACTATCGATGGATTTCGCTACTAGAGGTAAATATTTGACATAAGCTCCATACAAAATATGTCAAAATTCTACCTCTAGTAGCCATATCTATCGATAGGTAGATTATTGAGACCGGCCGTAAGAGAGAGGTCTTAGAGTGGGATCTACCTAACTGGACTGAATCTTGACTTACGGGAATGATAACCATCGATATAGCTGCATAGTCCGGTTTTATATACTTACCATTTTTATGGTTAAGTGAAAATGCTTTGCATACAAAAATAAAACAAATTTTTTTCGTCGTTTACACATTGATCTTAACAGTGTAAATAGGTAGACAGTAGATAAATTCAGAAAATACTTATTGTTATAGTCGCTAAAATAATATAAATAAAATAAACTTAAAATTTAGAGTAGGTAGCCACACAAGTAATAAAACTGCCTCTGCGGCGCTGTGGGAGTGTATCCAATTGCCACGCAAGGTCGTGGGTTCGATCCCCACCCAGGATAAAACTTTATATGATAAGCACAATGGTTTATTCTCTGTCAGGGTGTTGTTTATTAAATATAAGTCTGTTTATCAGTTGTTTGGTTGCCATAGTACAAGCTCTGCTTGGTTTGGGATCAGATAGCGTTGTGTGAGTTGTCCCAAAATATTATTATTATTGTTATGTCTTTCTTCTTTTTAATCGATCTTAATTTTGTGACATTAAGCAGGTTATTTTGTCTTAGTCTATTGATTTAAAAAGTAATAGAATACATTGCTTTCATAAAGTACCAAAAAACGAGTATGTTCCATTTATATCATAGATTTATCGGAAGAGTAACCAACAGTATAATTATTTTAACATGCGTCAAACACATCGACTAACGTCCTTAATTAGTAAGGACAGCCTTCTATGTAAAGAATCATGGGTCAGAAGAAACATCAAAACACGTATTCACGGAGTGCAGTAGTGTAGCCGACCAACCAGCACAGCTTCAACTGCTGGCATTCTGGGAGTGCCTGGGTTGTATGGAGTGACAGATAGGATAAGTACAACACGCGCAATGGCCCAATCAGGAGGCAAAGTGCGGTTTATCTAACACGGTCAGGTAAAACTAACTTAAATCTTTACTTGTACGTTTATTTAACTGCTAGCTGTCTCGCGCAACTTCGTCTGCGTGAATTTTCCTCGTTTTTGCAACATTTCTCATTGCTGCTCCGCTTCTGTTGGTCGAAACGTGATGTCATTTAACCTATAGCCTTCCTCGATAAATGGGCTATCCAACAGTGAAATAAATTAAAATTGGGATTAGTAGCTCCTGAGATTACCGAGTTCAAACAAACAAACAAACTCTTCAGCTTTATAATATTAGTATAGATTTTGTTAAGCGAAACCTGTTTCTAAATCTTTAATCAAACTGTCTTTGCATGTTTCGCGAACAAATTATTGAACTCTTTTTTGTTATATTATTAAATACGATAGACGATATCTTTGTTATTGCTATTAATTATAATTGACCTGAGAAATCATCCCCGAGACCCGCGGTTCGTCTGTTTCGATAACCTTTCCTTATTAAGCACAACTGCGATAAAGGTACTTTACATAATTGTCATATCATGTAAACGCCGGGGATTCCTTTTTGAGATAATTTCTCATATAAATAGACGTCTAATTAAGAGCACATCATTCTACAATCGAATCTTCAAAGAAGAACAGCATTCTTAACATTCTAAATTTAAAACCTCAAGATGTTCTCTGCAAAGGTATTCTTGGCAACCGTTCTACTGGTAGGAGCAAGTGCAAGACACGTTCAATGGGAAGAACAGCCCTATGGAGAAGGATTGGAGTACGCCTACCCCGTAGATGAAATAGACTCAGAAGACTTGGAATACCTGCACCCCGAACTTATGGCAAGCTCCAGGGTCCGTCGTCAAGCACAAGGCAGTCGCACGTTCAATAGCGACGGCACTTCTGGTCTTGGACTCAAGTTCCCGCTCGTTGGTAACGACAGAAATGTCTTGAGTGCAGTTGGAAGTGCAAACTTTGACAACAAAAATAACCTGGCATCAAAGGGCTTCGGACTGTCTCTCGATAATGTGTAAGTATCTATAAAAAGCTTTTTCCCTTTTTACTAAAATTCCTGCTTGTTCGTTTTATATTTGAGAACTGTTCGTTTAATAAACATAATATCGCTTTCCAGCAACGGTCACGGTCTGTCAGTGATGAAGGAGACGGTCCCTGGGTTCGGCTCCAGACTCACCGGCGCCGGCCACGCGACGCTGTTTAATAACGACAGACACAACGTCGGCGCAAACGCTTTCGCCACCAGGAACATACCCTCCAATTTCCCCAGCGTGCCCAACTTCAATACCGTCGGTGGAGGTCTTGACTATACTTACAAGTAAGTCTTGCCTTTGTTTAACATGGTTATTGTTTATTATTTTGTTTATTTCACCATCTTTAAATCGACCGAATTGAATTAACCGCCTGTCAATGTTTTAGTAACAAAGTCGGTGCATCTCTGGGCATGGCGCGCACTCCATTTCTGGGCCGCACGGACTACTCCGCGATGGGGAACCTCAACGTGTTCCGCAGTCCCACCAGCACTGTGGACTTCAACGCTGGCTTCAAGAGGTTCGACACTCCTCAGTTCAACAGTGGATGGAAACCTAACTTTGGACTCAGTTTTGGCAGATCTTTCTAGAAGATTTTAGAGATATAAGTTGGAAGTATTCTTACCTGTGTTCAATAGAATTACTGATTTGAGTTAAGCTTTTAATAGAGTATATATTAAGTTTAACTTTATTCTTGTACAGTTTTCTTTGTAAATATTTTAATTTAAGACATTATTTTTAATAAAAAAATATGTACACAATACATTTCTTTAATTCTATTTTCATTTAATTAATTTATAAAGACACGCTATACGCATTTATTCTGATTTGAAACAAGCTCAGCTTTAACATATAGGTATATCTCTCATCTAGCTATAGCAAATAGGGGAACAATATATTTATCTGCTCAAATTATGCAGCCTTTGCGGTTGAAAAATTTACTTTCAGATAACAGTAGTGAAACTACTGAATGTTACATTTCTAGGATTGATTAAAATCAAGACTCACCGAAGAGTTATTACGCGAGGAATCTGGGACAGGCAATTGTAGAACGATTTCGTAATATTAGTCCATACAGTTACTTCTTCGTTGTTTTTTCTACTTATAAAAATAAAACTGTACTAAATTATTTATATATATATATATATCTATACTAATATTATACAACTGAAGAGTTTGTTTGTTTGAACGCGGTAATCTCAGGAGCTATTGATCCGAATTAAAAAAATCTTTCACTTTTGGATAGCCCATTTATCGAGAAAGGCTAAAGGCTATTTAACATATTGCTACGACCGCTAGGAGCGGAGCAGCTATGAGGAATGTTGCAAAAACGACTAAAATTTACGTAGACGAAGTTGCGCGGGACAGTTAGTGTATTTACGAGTATATAATCTGAATTTTTTGCCGTGTGGTGCCGGCTTAAGAATAGTACCACCCCATCTCTACCCGTGGGTGTCGTCAAGGCGACTAAGGGATTTCACCCCGGAGGACGGGCAGCAGCGTCTTCTGCGTACTTAAAGCCTTACTGCGATCGCCAACCCGCTCGCCAAGCGTGGCGATTATGGCAATTACCCCCAGGATCTACATACTAGTAGGTTCTACTGGGGAGACCCGTGCCCAGCAGTGGGCCATCTTATGGGTTGATATGTATGTATGTATGTATAATCTGAATCTCGGCAATGGCTACAATGATTTTCATGAAATTTTGTATGCAGGGTTTCGGGGGCAATAAATCAATCTAGCTAGGTTTCATTTTTAGATGCCGTCGTTAAAAACAACAAAGCACAAAGCTCGTTATCCAGGTACTTGGTATCTTAAAAGCACACTGTATTGTATATAGGTATCTTAACAGCACTGTGCTTGTCTGTGCATCAATATTGCTCAGCACTGGAGATATTTTCACAACAATTTTCCAACGTTGAAAGCTTTTGATAATGTTCAGAAGATTCCTCTCGTCTATGTTGACATAGCTCTCTGTTTCCTAGATATGACTTTAATACGCACTTCTTTTTTTTTGGTAGGGTTCCGTATGGAATCCAAAATGTCAAAAACGGAACCATTAGAGTTACGTGTCTGTCTGTCTGTCCGTCCGTATGTCACAGGCATAATACTCAAAGACTACACAATGGATATTGATAAAATTTGATTGGATATGATATATTTACCGTCATTGAGTTATTGCCGAATAATTGCGTTTCTCAACAAAAAAGCGTAACTGCCATGAACATACGCTCTTCTGCTGGCGCAATTATTTAAATCGGATTTTTTCATACGGCAACAGCTCCGGAACCCTACCTACTACACTGAGCATGGTCCGACATGCTCTTGCCCGGATTTTTTTTTTATTTGCTTATGATTTTTTTTGAGCCTATATAAAGTTATCATTTTATATAGGTACTGCTAAGACTCAGGGCCATAGTTAAATTTGAGTTTAGGGTAGGGCACCTGTTGTTAGAGGTAGGTGACAGTTATGACATTGAGATACCGGTATGGAGATAGCTTGGGCCCTGGAAAGTTCGTAGGATAATTGGTTTTAAACTTTCGCGATCGGTGCAATTCAATCGAAACGTCGGGTAAATAAAAAGTTCGACCTTTAAATATTTCACGCGATTAACAACCGATAATATTCTAATATGTTCATATGATAGTTTTTATCGCGATAACTTGATAACTTACTTGGGTGGAACCGCGGGCGAAAATTAATAATAATTAAAATATCTTGGGACAACTCAAACAACGTCATCTGATCCCAATCTAAGCCGAGCTTGTACTATGGCAACAAGATAACTGATAAAAATTTCTAAATAGGTACGTCTATACTAATATTATGAAGAGGAAACATTTGTATTTTAGTATGTAACGAATAAACTTGGACCGATTTTAAAAATTCTTCCATGGGTGACATAGGCTACTTTTTATCGCTGTATTCCCACGGGAACGAGAGCTACGCGGGTAAAACCGCGAGGCGTCCTCTATCTATAAATTACACCCAGACACAGAATAAACCATTGTGCTCATCACACAAAGCTAGTTTCCATTAAAATCTTGGCAATCGATTTCAGCCCGGTGAAACTATTGAAGAATCTGTTGAATGTAATAAATTATACAAATGATTTTTATTTTTTGAAAGGGTAGCCTTTTAGATTGGAAATCAAGGGAACTCGTCAAATATTAAAGGCACACCTATAAACATTTGGGTATATTTCCGTGCATTTACGCTTAAAAAGCACCGTTGAGTGAAACGGAATTGATTATGAAGACCACAGATGACCAGCGGAACTACTGCGATTTGAGTGATCGCGATTCGTGTTCGATACCTGATACTTCGCCTCCATGAAATCATGTAATGGAACTGATAGTCTAGTATCAGGTGAATTCCTTAATAATCAATGACCTTGTATCGCAAAACGCAAATTTAGGCTACGGAACCCTAAAAAGTGAAAAATAATATCAAAATAATTAAACATTTTAAAGTTGGTGCCAAGAAATGTAATTTTATGTTTTGTTGATGTACATATGTTATTTTTTGCTTTTTAGTTAGTTCCTTATATTTATTTTTAAAGTCAGTTTTCTTTTTTTGCCAAAGGACATTTCTAGTTTGAAATTATATCCGAAGCACGTCCCGTCTGCTACGATTGTAACTTGCGGCCCATTGAGCCTTATAAACAAAAGATCTATTCACTCAGCTGCGTACTGAAACAATGTCTTCAGCAGATAAATTAACGCAAGGTGTTTGCAAATGAATTCATTTTCACCGTACATATACATTTATCGTAATGATAGATTTGATGTGAGGGAGCATGCGATACTAAATAAGATGAGCTGTCACAGTGCCTCGGAACTGCCTCATTCACAAAACATAAGATACGGAGAGTAAAGAAGGTACGGTAAGGTACTGCCAGCCAGACAGTCTATGAGTTCTGCGTTCCTTGTTCACTGTAATCAATTGGGTAGTTAGAATCCTACACGTCAGTCATTGGAACCTCCGTTGCGTCAGTCACCGCGGGACTCAGGACTTTGACTTGGAGCTTTTCCTTCATATTTACGTGCCTCGTTCAAGTAATTTAATTCTGACATTTTTTATAATTTTTCTTGACATATTTGACATTATATTTTACCATTATATGATTGCTTAAGCTTTAACATACCTGATGACAAGGAATTTGACCGGTTTCCTGTCAGTACCGGCCCACGTAGTAGCTACGGACCTCCCACGATGATTAATAGCTTTGACTTTGAATGTGCTAATATTCAAAGATAATAGAGCTATATGTGTGTTCTGAGCTAATATTACTTCGACAAAAGCGGTCTTATTTAATGGGTTAACAAAACGTAACGGATTCTAGCAGAGGCAAGACAGAGGCAAGGATGCAACGGAGTTCATTTAATAATGATGCCGATCGCAGATAACTACGTTTTGTGATGCCGAGATATTCGTCGAGGGAAAGCAATTCTTTTATGTATAGTATGCCAATGCAGCGCGTAAATGAATCTCTGTTCGATCCGAAAGGGACATATAGGTATCCTATTAACAATGCTTTATATCACAACATAAAATACCTGACTGCTTATAATTAATATGTGAACAAAGTTGGCGCCAAAAAAAAATCTGATTGTCATTCTCACAACCAAAAGGGTTGCCACCCATACTTTATAATAAATTATTATACTTTATGTCGGGTAATACTAGAATCCTACACGTCAGTCATCGAAACCTCTGTTGCGTCAGTCCCCGCGGGACTCAGGACTTTGACTTGGAGCTTTTCCTTCATATTTACGTGCCTCGTTCAAGTAATTTAATTCTGGCAGACGATAATTTTTTATCATTTTTCTTGACATATTTGACATTATATGATTGCTTACTCTTCAACATATCTGATGACAAGGAATTTGACCGGTTTCCTGTCAGTACCGGCCCACGTAGTAGCTACGGACCTCCCACGATGATTAACTGATTTGACTTTGAATGCACTAATATTACTTCGACAAAAGCGGTCTTATTATAATGGGTTAACAAAACGTAACGGATTATAGCAGAGGCAAGACTGAGGCACGGATGCAACGCTGCCGTCTGATAGCTAAAAGGTCATTAAGCCACAAAACACAAATTTGAGATATACGCAAAAAACGCGGGCATTTTTAAAAGTGACGCAACTTTTTAACCATAGGTCGTAAAATAAATTTAGAAATATCTGGTGATAGGCTGTCAAAATGTCTAACGGATAGAAATAGTTTTATATAGTATTAGGTAATATTAAGTACAAAAAAATCATTTTTTTACTTCAAGCCGTGAATTCAATTCTTCGTTTTCCAATTCATACACTACATAAAGGTCACTAAGTACACCCTAGCGACCTTATAGTCGTTTACGACAAAGCTAATTTTATTTTTACTTAATAAAAATATAAATCAAACCACTATAATGGCATTAAGGTACATAATGACCTTAAAGTTATGTATTGATAATTTTTATTGCCATGAATCCTTAACAATATAAACGCAATTGTTTTTTTAGTGCCTTTTTAGCGTAGCTTGTTGACGTCTAAGTCCATATTAGTGTATGTTGTATTATTTTACCACAAAATTACAACACTATAAGGTCATTATCTCCGTAACATAAGCGCAATCCGCCGTTTTAGTGATGTAATTTGGTTTGAATATTCCAAGAAATAAATGAAAATGGGCTTACTAAAGAAATAAAATGAACCAAATTGTATGACAAAATTATTTATTAAAAGTGAAATTTTAAAGTAATTAAAAAAATATATTTTATATTTTTTTTACAGCAACACAACTTATGATTGCATAGAATGTATTGCTGAAAAAATATAGATAGGCAGAGATGTGCAGCATTATCTGGCTATCTATTTCTATTTATGTAAAAAAACATTAATTTATGTTCTTAATTAAAATGAGATCAAAATAATATTTAAAAAAACGATATAACTTTTCTTTAATTACTTATAAAAGATACCCAGACCTTTGGTCTGTGAGAACATTTGCAATCATCTTTGCATTTAAATGTTTAAAAAAATCCCTTTGGTAACATAGGGTATGTTGCTGGTAAAATATAGCGTGAGAACAAAAAAATAATCAAAAATTGAAATAAAAACAGCATAACTTTTGCTTAATAATAAGAGATAGACCTTACTTTGGTCTCTGAGATCAATTACAATTATTCTTATATCTTAATATATTAAAAAATATAATTATATTCTTACATTATGTATCACAAGTAATCAATGGCACTTAGAATCAGTCTTTGTTGCACTTATTATTATATTATATTACTAGAAGTAGATTGGTTAGTATCACTGTTATCACTCATTGGTAAATTTCTCCAAAATATTTGTTTGTGAGGCGGCATTATAGCAGTTAACTTATCTAAAATGTTAGATTTACGGTTTGACTCGATGCCTTTTGGAACAGAGCGGAAACAAATAGACATAATACTAGGATTTTTTAAATATCTATCATTCATGAACCGTAACACAGTAAATTCTTCGTTAAAATTATTTTTATAGTAAAGATCAAAATTACTACGTTTAAAAGTTACCTGGACCATATTTTTCAAATATGCTCTGGGGTTAGATTTCTGTATACGGCGATCAGATACAAAGTTAGGGACATTTAAAAAGTTTTGTGGTGACATTGCCTCTACATTTACTTTTCCATTGTTAATAGATGAGACAACTTCTACAAAATCTTGAAAATCATACAATTTTCCTTTCTTTTTCATTGCTAGTTCAACCTAGTGGTGGACTTGGTCAGAACTCATAAAAGTATGCCTGGGTTCGAAATAATATAAGTTGATTTCATTACACGAAATCAAATCGCTATTAACTAAATAAACTAGTTGTTTACATTACCAAATGTTTACATTACCAATATCACGATTACGAATTAAAAATGCATAAAATGCACTCATTATGTCTTCCTGTCTTCTTCCTGCTATAGCGTCATGCCATAGTAACGTTATAGGTTTATTTTCAACAGTTATTTTACCAACAGGAGCAAAAGTCTGATTAAAGGCTATAAGGCGTTGACAAAAAATAACTGACTTGAAAGTTTCCATTCTTGGCAACATTATTACCTTTTCAAGATCATCAGAATAAAATATTTGATTTTCATTTTGAGGAAAACTTTTGTGTGAAGTATAAAGCTCTCTAGCTGCAGTATATTTTGCATGATGATGTGTAAACTCTATACAGCTGCTACATTCTGTTTGTAACTGAACAGTTGCATCATGCGAAGACTGTTGCTTGTGTAAATGATACGATTCGCACACCTCACATTCTTCATTACCTAGTCTCGTGAAAGATATATTCATGCTCTTTAAATGTTTGCGATAAAGTTCATAAGACACAAGTTGATGTGGATATTTTTTGCAGAAATCTTTATGCATATGGGTTATATTTAAATCACTAGGTAAGTACCGCCTCAATGGCGCATGCTCTCGTCTGTAATGCGGTTCGTATGGATGAAACGATTCCACATGACAAGTTAGTAGTTGTCTGTCATACGCAGGAGTTTTTTGGTGTTTACCTCGCTTGTCGATGTCTATATTTCCAATTCTAAAAACTTTATCATTATTTTTTTTGAATCCTAGAGTAGTCAAGAAAAAAGCTTTACATACCTCGCATAAATTTCCATCACTTTTTTTTAATAAAAAACTTCTTTTCGGATTTCGTTTAGGTGAGCTGGTGTATTTTCTTTTTGGAACAGCAATACCTACTTGTGACCGTATATATTGTCTTCTTTGCTCCCATGTAAGATTCCAGTACTCTCGGTTTAAAATGTTACGTTGTTCTTCAGTGAAATGTGTAGTACACTTTTTCAAACATTTATCATTACAACCAGGCTTAACAGTATATTCCAACCTTTTTTTTTCTTTTTTTTCGCGAATTCTGTCTTGCAAACTGGTGGAATGAACCCTACGTTTTTTTGTTTGGTTACTCTCTGTGTTATTTAGTGGCCTGTCATCTATAGCGTCAATTGTTTGTCTACGACGTGTCACATTTTCTAAATTATCATTCGTAGGCTTGTAAGAATCAACAGAATTTCTTCTTTTACGACTATAATTCGGTATGGTCTCAGGTTGAAGTAACTGGACTACACGTCTGACTGACATTAATGTTGCCGAATTTCGTTTTACTAAGCATTTTTTCCTAGAACCTATTACATCGTCGTCGGAATCATCATGACAGTCACTTAACTCAGAAGGAATATAATTCTTGTCACGAACTGAGTCATCAGAATCGAAATCTAATGTCAAATTTAAAAAATTACTTGGCTGTGGTGATTGGTTATCTTGGTTATTAGTATCACAAACAATAGAATTTTTAATTTGCTCTTCATTTGTCAGTTCTTCTGATGGCATATTTTCGTTGCAAGTCAAGTCTAACATGACATCAACTGTAGGAGTAGTACTTTGTGAAGGTGACATAATATGAGTTGTATTACCTTTTGATTCTGATGGAAAGCTCTCATTTAACAGATTTACGTAATTGTTGAGATCCTGAAAATGATAAGAATGGAATGTGGTTTGTGTATCACAGAACTTCTCGAATATTGACGAAGTCATTGAATATGGTCGCGCATAAAGCTTATTGACGCACTCTTCTACTGAGGGATCAATGTGTTTTTTTTTAGTTATTACATTATTTGCGTCGCTGGGTTTTGATTGTATTTTTTCAACAGGCACTAAGTCGAGAATGAATTTGGTTCGCTGAGATATCAATGATCTTCGGAATCTGTCGAAAGACAAATAAAAACATATATTACGAGTATAATAATATACAGTATTATCTGATCCCTAAGTAAGCCAAGATGGGCCAAGCGAAGTAAAGATATTTCAGAGGAACATCTTTACTTGAGTGCAGTGGTTAGTGACCTTACCTACTGTGTCGGAAGTCGTGGGTTCGATTCCCACCAAGGACAATTCTTTGTGTGACCCATTAATGAATTGTTCGGTATTAGTAGTATTATCTATTTATTTTATGTATGTATTTACAAAAAAAAGTAGTATATGTATTTATATCCGTGGTCTAGTACCCATAACACAAGCCTGTAAAAGTGCTTACTTTGGGACTAGATGGCGCTGTGTAATTGTGGTAGAATATTATTATTATTATTATCATGTAATGAAGAAAAATGGAAACTCGAAATGGGATTCGAACCCGCGTCTTATGGGTAAGGTTTTTTAGTAGGTATCTGTTGACAAACGTTTATAATAAAAACCGTCCACAAGCGAGTTATACTGCACGGTGACAGGCAAACGGATGGCGAAGTTAGGTATTTACAAACTGGTTATAAGTTAGTAAATAAGTATTATATAGTATTGAGTATACATACAACGTATAATTATAAATTATATTATTATTTTTATGTCGTATTATCTGTAACACACAGTTATAGATAAATTACACCCACACACAGAATAAACAAACATGCATGTCATATGTACCTGATTGAACATCGAAGCCACTACCTTTCGTATTAGCAGGATCCTAATCTGCCGATCATAGGCCAGCTGAATCGTAATGTAAAGTTTTTAAGCCTTTTGCTCTAATTTGAACTAGTGCACGGTAAAGCTGATTTTGTTATAAAATCAAATTTTAATACAATATAATAAAATTAAACTGTATATTATACTTACCGGGGCGTTTCCTCAGCCATGGTTACGTCGATTTGGCGGGAATCCGTTCCAACGGCGCACGGACGACGTCCTTCAGCGACAAATGCCCGAGCGACACTGACTGTCGACACATATGCGGGGTGAGGCGCGAGCGCCGAGTGCGTCCTTTTAGCTTAGGTTTGCTGCTTAATGTCCTTCTAGTGTAGTATTTCTACGAGTGTTTTGGTCATTAAGGGCGGTATGAGATGTATCAATAGCAAATCTTTTATTTTATACAACACAAATCCTACGCTAATAAGACATTAACAGACGATAACGCCTTTTAAGTGTTGCACTCCAATAAAATGTCTTTTTAGCTTAGTATAGTAATGCAGAATAATAAAACACTTATTCGCTATAACGGAATTAAAGTTTTTTAATGACTTTGTTGCGTAGTAAAATCAAACAACGTCTTTCTAGGTAAGCAACGATTTAAAAAGTTTTTTAAAATGACGACGTTAAGGGCTTAAAGTGACTTTATACTTTAGCATTGATGGTTAACGTACATTTAGTTGTGTAAACCGTTGAAGTTTTTGTGTTTAACGTCTTATTTGTTTAGTCTATTTTTGAAACTAGAAGGGTTAGAAATATGTTTCTTAGACAGATCGATAGAGATATTTTTTTTCTATAGGATGGCATTAAAAAGTGAAAATTGGCCAACTGTGGCTTAATGACCTTTTAGCTATCGGACGGCAGAACGGAGCTCATTTAATAATGATGCCGATCGCAGATAACTACGTTCTGTGATGCCGAGATATTCATCGGGGGAAAGCAATTCTTTTATGTATAATATGCCAATACAGCGCGTAAATGAATCTCTGATCCGAAAGAGACTTGTAGGTATTCTATTAACAATGCGTTATATTACAACATAAAATACCTGACTGCTTATAATTAATAAGTGAACAAAGTTGGCGCCAAAAAAAAAACTGATTGTCACTCTCACAACTAGGGTTACCACCCGTTCTTTATAATAAAGTAACTTAACTAAACTTTATGTCGGGTAATTATACTATATACTACATATAAGAGACGTATAAAGTACGCAAAAATACTTTATTTCACAAAAATACAATCAATTTACATACCTATATATTAAAAAAAATAACGTAACATAAATACAGACTTTAAAGATGCTTGATTAGGATTAGGTATTTATTAAATGTGGTTAAAAATAATGAAAAATATTTTAAGAAAATAAACTAAATTAAATTGTACTTTATTTTGACACAACGTTCTTTTTGCTACTTTTAAAAACCAACGTACTTAAGTACTTTATTTGCAATAAAAAAAGGTGACAACCCTACTCACAACTGAGACGAATCTACATTTCAAGCTAAAATCTATCCAGCCATTTAGCCAGTAGGCATTTAGGATTATTTCGGGCCAAAACCGTACGATGAGTACGGTGCACCCATTTTGGCCTGAAATAATAAGTTTGGGGGAGGGGGGGGGGGGAATGCAAATCATTTCACCCGATTTGTTGCCCCTTTAATATGATATTTTGGCGCCACGTTAACGGGACTTACACGTGGCGCCCGGGCGGTTGCCTTAGTTTGTATTTGTATTGTCTTTTTTGTGCAGGCGGTTTTTTATTTTTATATAAATATTTTTAAGTTTTATACTGATCCAATGTTTGTCTAATGGCCGTCTAAATAATCTATCTATTGATGGATTTGACTACTAGAGGCAATGATGTTATAAGTAAAAAGTTGTAGATAGGTTACGGTTCGTATGCGTAAACTTTTCCCGTTTTTGCAACATTTTTTATTCCTGCTCCGCTCCTATTGGTCGTAGCGTGATGTTAAATAGCTTATAGCCTTCCTCGATAAATGGGCTATTCAACAGTAAAATATTTTTTTTAATTCGGACCCGTAGTTCCTGAGATTATCGCGTTTAAACAAACAAACTCTTCAGCTTTATAATGTCAGGATAGATGTGTGCATTAGCATGCCGTTTTTAAAGATCGAATGTTGTTTATGTAACCTATCTACACCTTTTTACTTAAAACATCATTGACTAGAAGTAGGTAAACTCGTATATTTGACTTAAACTCTATACAAATTATGTCAAAATTCTACCTCTAATAGCTAAATCCATCGATAGATAGATTATTAAGACCGGCTTTATAATCAAAACAAACATACGTACAGAAATGGACATACATACATACATATATAGTCTCGAAAAACATTACCATGCTCCACGCACGATCGGTTAAAAAATAAAAAAAAAACGTTTGATTTATTTTACTTTAATAAATGCAATTCATTGCGTTCAATGTTATAATACTATGTAAATTAACAAATATGACTCTTATAACTACATTTTTTTTTTCTTATTTAAAAAAGATAACTAGCAATGTAGGATTGTCGTCCCACATTACTAGCAATCCTATTAACCCCTCCAGCTAAGCTCTATTAGGAGTGGGTTCACGTCGGTAGTATAGTGGCCAGGATTCGAACCACGACCTCACGATTGCGAGACCGATGCCTTAGCCTTGGCTACCGCCGCTTCATAACTATAATAAACAATATTATAAACTTAAAAGTAAAAACAACACAATTAAGTTAAGTGTTCCAACAAAAACTTTGATACATTAGACTAGAAAGAAAATCATTTGAGTTGTACTTATGCATTAGGTATTTTACTAATTTTTTTTTATTTACAATAAAATGGTTGTCTGTAAAGTCGGTTTACGGACGATTATTTTACGTGATAACGTCTAAAGTAAACATTTATGATATTATAATAAAGAATCATACCTGTAACAGCTTTAGTTCCAATTATATCGCATGTTGCTGCAATCGCCATTCGCTGATAGGACGATAGCTTTATTTCCAACTAGCTGTGCCCGCGACTTCGTTCGCGTGGAAGTTGGGTTTATATTAAGGTAGTTTATATTACAATTCAACTTCTGTGTAAAACATATTGTAAACATGCTCCACAATGCTCTGTGGCATCTATGGATATTTGGGCCTAGCTTTAATCAGGGCCCAACATATGGCAGGGCAAGCCAAGCAAATGCCCAGTGCAGCAAAATGAAGGGCGACAAAGTTTATGGCGCCAGACGGTTAGAAGACAAATTATTAAAATTCCCACGACCACACCTCGATAAAAAAGTGATTTGCATCACATCAAATACTATTAATATTGAAAAATTCCCCCACCACGCGAGTACTGGGGCGGTTTCGAGTTAAATGAAGCTCGAAACTGCCCAATTACTCGTGCGAAATTTTGAGTTAAGGAGCTTCGATTCTGACTCCGATAGGTCGAAAATTCCGATTGATTTTAAACCTCCGACTCCAACTTCGGCTCCGACACTTTTAAATCGGACCTTTTAATCGGAGGTACCTAGCCGCTCCTTCAAGATAATTTATACATAGGTAATAAAGGTATGATGGAAAAAACTCCCACAGATTCCCTATGATCGCAGGTTATGTCCTGCCCGAGCGATCTTTTCCGAGTCTAAAGTATACCTACTTTGTGTCCGTGTTTGTACCGCGGGAATGCAATGTTTAAACAAACAAACAACATTCAAACGTTTCTAAAAGATATACTCAGATATCTTTTTTTGTGTTTAAATACTATTTCTAAACTTATTTCAATATGTCTACATTGGTGAATTTTAAAATAGGTGTGTCAACCTGTCGCAAATTAAGATCATCATATATTCATATCCCTCTACGTAAGAATTTCAGTTTTTTTTTTTAAATCAATTTTCCTGATTCTTTTTAATTTGTATTTAAACGCCATCTATTTTTAAAACTGGATAAGTTTATTTTTATACTTGATGATTTTATATTAAACTATCATGCATATTAAACGTAGGTAAGCGAGGTATTTAACCTTAAATTATTCACGCGATCAAGACCCGTAATACATATATTTTCATAATGTGTACAAATCGCGAAAGTTTATTAACATTTGTAGGTAAGCAATTTTGGCACTCAGAAGAAATCGAATCACAGATGGCGCCACGTGTTTTATTTTGATGTAACGCGGACTTAATCTTTAATTTTTTTTAAGCAATTAACATTTATAAATTCAAGAAAATATCAAGTAATTACTGTTTATTTGTAATGTAATATTGTTTTTCATTTCTACATTTATAACATAATCACTATTCATGCAAAACAATGATAAAGGTGCCTATTGAAAGTGATTATTAATATGAAAATTTGTTAAACAAAGTAAACATGTTAAAGTCGAAAATAAAAGCTTGTATAAATAAGTATACATTTAGAAAAATACTTAAAAAAAAGAATAAAAATAATTTTAACACAACACAAAAAGAGACTCGCAATTAGGGAGTCGATCCTCCGACCTCGCTCGTTTAATACCGCTACTTGTGCCAATAGACCACCTCAGCTGATGCAAACACGGTTAAAATAGCTGATCTTAAGAAAATTGAAAATGTTGTATTTAGCTCCTAATAGTTTTAGCGTGAAGTTATTGTTTCCATGGGTTACAATTGTAAATAATGTCTTATTGTGGAAAAAATTGTGAAAAACCATAATGGTTTGACAAAACATACGTTGCTGCTCACTCCCCATAGACGATAGCATAATGATTTATAGTGCAAGTAATGACCTATAGTATTTACAATAAAACTGCAATTTGCATTTTCATGAAGATCCGTCAAGTAGTTATTGTTTTATAACGATAAATAGCTACAGACATTATCCGTCATTGCTTAGCTCCTATGGGAAATAGCGTGATAAATTATAGCCTATATGTTAATCCAGACTTATTAGAATACACATACAAAATTTCAACCGAATCTGTCCAATAGCTATTGCGTGATGCGTGTTCAAACAAACAGACAGACAGACAGACAGACATTTCTAAAAATGTAGGAATGTGTTTAAATACTCTTTTCGAACATTTCCCATTTTATTGTTTCACTATGTTCGGCCATGTACAGACACGTGAAATTTACAATTTTATTATATCTATACTAATATTATAAAGCGGAAGAGTTTGTTTGTTTGTTTGTTTAAACGCGCTATTCTCAGGAACCACTGGTCCGATTTGAAAAATTCTTTATTTGTTGGATAGCCCTTTTATACGAGGAAGGCTATAGGCTATATAACATCGCGCTACGACTAATAGGAGCGAAGTAGCGACGTGAAATGTTTCAAAAACGGGAAAAATTTACGCATACGAAGTTGCGCGGGAAAGCTAGTGTTTATATATACGAGTCCGTCATACATGATTTCTGTGTAGCTTTAACCATTACGGTTGCACACGCGACGAAAGCTTAAAAAATGGAGTAACTTCTCCCGTTTTTCTTACTGCTCTGCTCCTATTTATTGTAGCGTGATGAAAAGTATACTATGACCTACTCAGGAGTATGAAAAATAATTGTACCAAGTTTCGTTAAAATCCGTCGAGTAGTTTTTGTTTCTATAACGGTTATACAGACAGACAGACAAAAATTTTACTGATTGCATTTTTGGCATCAGTATCGATCCCTAATCACCCCCTGATAGTTATTTTGGAAATATATATGTACAGAATTGACCTCACTACAGATTTATTATAAGTATAGATATAACGGTTATACAGACAGACAGACAGACAGACAAAAATTTTACTGATTGCATTTTTGGCATCAGTATCGATCCCTAATCACCCCCTGATAGTTATTTTGGAAATATATTTCATGTACAGAATTGACCTCACTACAGATTTATTATAAGTATAGATATAACGGTTATACAGACAGACAGACAGACAGACAAAAATTTTACTGATTGCATTTTTGGCATCAGTATCGATCCCTAATCACCCCCTGATAGTTATTTTGGAAATATATTTCATGTACAGAATTGACCTCACTACAGATTTATTATAAGTATAGATAGTATCGCATGCCGCTATCAGCCTATCAGTAAGCGGCGCGTGACACTTTTTTGTGCGTGCAACCGGTCTTCGATTTATAAGACGTTATCACATCAAAATAAAAACGAATCCCCATATTCATAATACCTACATTAGTAACGTCATTTTAATTGACGAATTTTTTTTTTGTTTTTCATTATATTTTCAAAATTGTTATTAAAATGTTAGGTATGATTAATATATTTATTTTTATATGATAACTAGCAAGGTGGGATTGTATGTCCCACGTTACTAACAATCCATAATGGCTTGAGTTAGTAGTATAATGGGTAGGTCTCGAACCTGCGACCTCACGATTGCGAGTCGGATGCCTTGACCTTTGGGGTCAAAGTATGAGAATATTAAGATTGGCTGAAAAATTTAGAATTTGTCACGTTCTAAATTATGTTAGTCTGAAAAATGAAAACTATGTTCAGTAATAGAGGTCACCTAGTTGACTAAAACGATGATGATGACTAGATTACTTAAAAGAACTTCCTAAGTGTAAGTCCTGCACTAGGTTCCCAAGGACTCTTCATGAAGGGAGAGACAGATTTTCGAACGCCAGCATTGAAGTCTAATGAGGAAGATGGATTTCTGAAGAGGTTCAAGTTACCGGTGGCAGAGTAATCAGTGCGCTGCAAGAAAGGCGTGCGGGAAGCGCCCAATGAAGCGCCGACTCTATTTCTGTAAAGATAAATGTTATTATGATAAAGGTAAAAGTGCAAGATAGTCTGCAAGCCGCAAATGTAGGCAACAGTGCGGTTGATTACAGTTGCCAACCCTACTGTGATCTGCGGTTGGGATTTGAAGTACATTTCGGATATATTTCTTTACGTTTTTGTAAAATTGTACATTATTGCAAAGGCCATGAAATAGGCAATTGTAGGTCGGGTATGAGTTTAAAGACATGGTTTTCTTAAAGTAATTGCCCCAATATTATATATATATATATAATATTTATGAAATAAAATGTATATTATAAAACGTGTGTTTTATTTCCTTGCTTTCTTTTGAGAAAATCATTATATAGGCCTCGGCGGAAATGGCAATTGCCTGTCTCGTATTAGTGAAGTCCTCGCTTACGGCTCGGCCTTCAAACTCATACTCCACCTGCAATTGCCTATTTTACGGCCTTTAAAATAATGTACTATTATTGTGTACGTAGTTTGTAATATTTATTATATTTACGAAAAATAGGTTTTTTTTTTTTTGCCTATGGTTGGCAGACGAGCCAGCGGCCCACCTGATAGTAAGCGGTAACCGCCGCTCATGGACTACAGGAATGTCAGGGACACACCCAAGCCGCTGCCTACCGTGAAGTGAAAACTCTCTTTAAACCTCGTTTGAAGAAAGACATGTCGTAGCGCTCGGGAAACACCGCAGCAGGTAGTTCATTCCAGAGTCTACACGTACGTGGAAGAAAAGAACGCCGGAATCGATCCGTACAGGACCGTATTGTTTCCAGGTGGAATGGATGAACCCTACTACGATGTCGAGTGGTGCGGTGGTAGAAAGGTGACGGTGGCACCATGTCAAACAGTTCCTCAGAGCACTCCCCGTTGAACAGACGGTAGAGTACGCAAAGTGCACTGAACGCGCATACTTGTGTCTTTGTGGGGTTGAATCGAACCAGGTTCCTCTCACCCCATTCGGAGACCCGCCCCAGAGAGTCCTCGAATTCTGACACAAGTTGCAACCGTCTCTCCTGAACAACGCTCCGAGGGACGTTCTGTTGGCTGGTATATCGCGCATCACCCGTGCTGTCATCCGCATAGCGATGTATGTTCTCTATGGACAGCATATCATTGATATGCAGAATGAACAGTGTTGGGGAGAGCACCGAACCTTGTGGAACGCCAGCATTAATGGTTTTCAGACTGGAACAAGCACCGTCAACGACGACCATAATGCTCCGATTGTCCAGAAAGCTAGCGATCCATCTGCAGAGCCCCTCGGGGATTCCATAAGAAGGAAGCTTCGATAGAAGGGCCTTGTGCCAGACCCTGTCAAATGCCTTGGCGATGTCAAGGCTGACAGCAAGAACCTCGCCCTTGCCTTCCAAGGCTTCAGCCCAGCGGTGCGTGAGGTACACAAGGAGATCACCAGCTGAGCGACCGTAACGGAAGCCGTACTGGCGGTCGCTTATCAGCTGGTGCTCCTCAAGATACCGCAAGAGTCTGGTGTTGAGAACTCTCTCCATCACTTTTGATAACAAGGATGTTATCGCTATCGGCCTGTAATTTGACGGGTCTGACCGGTCACCCTTTTTGGGAATAGGGTGGACATTGGCGACCTTCCACGAAGATGGAACCCTTCCGGTTTTATATGAGAGGCGGTAGAGGCGCGTCAGAACGGGGGTCAACTCAGGGGCGCACGTCTTAAGTACCACTGGAGTCCACCGCAGGGATGCCGTCCGGCCCGCTCGATTTCTGGGTATCAAGGAGCCTGAGCTCCTGCCTAACCGCACGTTGTGTGATGCGTATTTCTGGCATGGAGCTCTTACACTTTGGGATGAAAGGTGGTGTGGCTCCTCTATCATCCAAAGTCGAGTTAGAGGCGAAGAGTCGGCCCAAAAGATCGGCTTTCTCCTTAGCACTGTGGGCCAGACTGCCATCGAAATTGCGCAGTGGTGGGAGGTTGGACTGGCAAAAGTTATCTTGTGCAGCTTTGGCGAGCGACCAGAATGCACGACTCCCAGAGGGATGCCTTTGAAGTCGCTCGCCAATGCTGGCAATGTGATCTGCCTTTGCTATAGCAATAGCCTTCTTGTTGGCTCTGGAGGCGGCGTTGAACTTACGTTTCTCAACATTCACGGTCAGATCCCTACGATTCCTGGCATCGTTCCAGGCTAAGTACGCAGACTGTTTCAGGCGCGCGGTCACACGACAAGCCTGGTTAATTTAACTGTGAGCCAATACAGCGAATGTTGTTTCAAAATGTAAAAGGATTGTTAAATTACAGGCACAGCTTCAACATTCCGCTTTTTATTAGGGTTCCGTAGACAAAATTTAAATCGTTTTTTTCCGTAGGCATAAAACGGAACCATTATACAATCAAAATATGAACAAAATTTAAAAATACTAACGCATGTAAAGAATCGGCAGTAATAGTAACAACTTACTTGAACATATAGTCGACACTTCCGCCGACAGTGTTAAAGTTAGGAACATCAGGAATTGTAGGCATGTTCCTAGTTAGGAAGGCGTTAGCATTGAGGTCATGGTTTTGATTATGGAAGAGGTTCAAACGGCCTGCTCCTGTCAGCTGGTTGCCAAAGTTCGGGATGTGAGTTCCAGTAAGAGAAAGGCCGTGTCCACGCCTGGAAATATAGAAAAAAATATATTGGTGGACTAGCTGATCCGCGCAACTTTGTCTGCGTAAATTTTCCCCGTTTTAGCACCATTGCTGCTCCGCTCCTGCTGGTCGTAGCGTGATGGTATATAGCCTATAGCCTTACTCGATAAATGAGCTATTCAACAGTAAAAGTAAAGTAAGTAGATCCTGAGATTACCGCGTTCAAACAAACAAACAAACTCTTCAGCTTTATAATATTAATATAGATAGAAGAAGATAATTCTCTTGTTTAAGGGTCTGTAACGCTTCACTTACTTGGGTACTAGGTAAAGTATTAGTTATCTCATTTACCATTTTAATTGTACTAAGTAGGTAGGTATTTTGTAAAAAATATAGATACTACGGGTTTTAATCGTGTGAACGATCGTATTGCAACGTGATCACGGGTAGTCAGTTTCCGACTGTTGACAGAGTATTTTGTTTCCGAAGGTACAAATACTGTCTTAAATCAAATCTTTTTTTTTTAAAGATAACTAGCAATGTGGGATTTTGGTCCCACATTACTATCAATCCTGTTAACCCCTCCAGATAAGCTCAATGGCTTGTATTAGGAGTGGGTTTACGTCGGTAGTATAATGGGTAGGATTCGAACCCGCGCTCTCACAAATCATTCTCTTAGACTGCTTTATCTTTTTCCTCAACTCGATAAGACTAGTGCCAAAATACCAATAAAGATACAGATACCTACTGATATTGTAAATCCGGAAGTCTATGATGATTCATGGATGTTTGTTGCTCTTTCACGAAAAAAACAACTGAACAAGTTTTCATAAAACTTAACAGCGATGTAGCTTAAACATCAGAATAACACAGGCTAAAAATCAACCATAACACGGGAGAAGTCGCGGCAAAAGCTAATGGCAAATAAAATACTCACTGCCTCTGTGGCGCAGTGGGAGTGTATCTGACTGCTACGCAAGAGGTCGTGAGTTCGATCCCCACCCAGGATTAAACTTTATGTGATGATCACGATGCTTTAATCTGGGTCTAGGTGTTATTTATCTATAATATGTATGTATTTAGAAATATATAAGTATGTTTATCAGTTGTCTGGTTGCCATCGTACAAGCTCTGCTTAGTTTGGGATCAGATGACGTTGTGAAAGTTGTCCCAAGATATAATATAAAAAAAACTCACACATCAAAGCCAGTCCACCAGAAGCGGAAGACAGATGTCTATTCGCATCTAGTCCAAAAGCACCGACACCACTCAGCATATTTCTATTGTTGCCAACAAATGGCACTCTGACATTAGCTCCTGAAGTTCTGTCAGAATTGAAGTACACACTCCCAAGTTGACGACGAGCTCTGTAGTGTTCTATCGAAGCATATTCAGGATCTACTGGTCCAATATCTTTATTATAAGGCACTTCAAGATCGTGTCTTGGTTCTAAATCAATGCTGGCCGCAGAAGCGGCAGCAATAAGCAGGGTGATGTAAAGTAAAGAATACATGTTTTCTTCTTAGGATTTCGGTTCTCGAATGGTAGTTGTTGAAGCGTTTCCCTTCTTATATATATGATGTATATGAGACAGTGAATCCCCGAGTCCGGACTGTAGAGTGATAAAGCGCGGTTAGTGTTGTTATCTGAATATTCAGAGTTTGTTTATATTTAAAGCATGTTCGGTTCAATGACTGTATCACTGAAGTATTATCTTACTAAGTATACTGATCCCACCAAAAGCATCTTCATGATCTGACTGCCTCTGTGGCGCGGTGGGAGTGTGTCCGACTGCTACGCAAGAGATCGTTGGTTCGAACTTTGTGTGATGAGCACGATGGTTTATTCTATGTCTAGAAATATATAAGTATGTTTATCAGTTGGCAGATGGTTTCCATAGTACAAGCTATGCTTAGTTTGGGATCAGGGTCCTTGTTCACTATCTTTATTTCGTTGTCGTGAAAAGGCCGTGGGAACTGGGGCGCATGCGCGGTGCGCTCAAAGATGTCCACCGCGCAAGAGCGTTGATGCATTTCTAAGCGCAGCTCTATACCGCGCATGCGTGGTGGAGTTCAGTATACCTAGTTCGTACGGCCTTTTCACGACAGCGAAATAAAGATAGTACATATCAACCCATAAGATGGCCCACTGCTGGGCACGGGTCTCCCCAGTAGAACCTACTAGTATGTAGATCCTGGGGGTAATTGCCATAATCGCCACGCTTGGCGAGCGGGTTGGCGATCGCAGTAAGGCTTTAAGTACGCAGAGGACGCTGCTGCCCGTCCTCCGGGGTGAAATCCCTTAGTCGCCTTGACGACACCCACGGGTAGAGATGGGGTGGTACTATTCTTAAGCCGGCACCACACGGCATAATAAAGATAGTGAAAAACCTAAATAGCGTGAGTTGTCCCGAAATATTATTATTAATAGTATGTAAATTTAGACCAAGTCGAGTAGGTACATATTGCTACCACTCTAAAAATGTTATCAGACGTTATGGAAAACCAAGCTCCTAAGAGTCCTAACTCTATAACCTTTCCTAATACTCTTTAATTCTCATCACAATGTATAGTGTTTTGCGTGAATCTCAGTCTTAAGTTCTCTAGAAACAGTACATCGCAATCAAAATGTGTGGCTTGGCCGTTTCTTTATTTAAGGACCTATTGGTACAAAATTAACGTGAAGTGAATAGTGTATTAATTGCTATTCACAACCACTATGTAAAGTAGCTATGTCTCTCCTCCGCTTTACGCTATGTCTTTAGTTTTTTTTTTTATTTATATTTTTATTTAAAAAGATAATTAGCAATGTGGGATCCCACATTACTAGCAAACTTGTTAACCCCTCCAGCTAAGCTCAATGGCTTGTGTTAGGAGTGGGTTCACGTCAGTAGTATAATAGGTAGGATTCGAACCCGCGACCTCACGATTGCGGCACCGATGCCTTAGCCATTAGGCTACCGCCGCTTTTTACTACGACAAAACAATGTTTTTTCTTGTTAAACAGATAACTTGTACATTTATAATGCTGAATGATAGGACTGGACTATACTGGACTGCGTTCCGTTTTAAACATCAACCAGTATAGCTAACAATAAAGAAATGGCTTCGTAGTATATTAAAATTGACGTCACACCTTACAGTAGTCGCAGTGCATGTCGGAATATACTCATATATGTATAGAATTGTTCATGACAAGAAGCACGTCAAAAAAGAGGTTTGTCTTATGTTATATCGAGAAAAGCGTTTCGTTACATACAAATAGATTTAATGAGAACGTTTACAAACATATATCTATAAGATTTCTTTGATTTAAATATTCTAACAAAACAAAAGTTCGTAACACCAACCTTGCAACAGCCTATTAACAAAGTCAACCTCGACAAACAAACCCCAAAATCAAGCTCACAGCAAATCCCACAAAATCCCCCTGAAACAAAAAGCGTATCCTATGCATACGCGGCACAACAAGGTAAACAACCACCAAACCTTGAAGATAAAATAAACAAAATATTGAACTATATTTCCACCTTCGATAAAAGACTAGAAAAGCTCGAACAAGTTACTAAAATATCTGTCTCACGATCGCAAATATGAATCAAAACAGTCTTAAAATAATGACATGGAATGCCAATGGTCTGCTTCAACACCAACAAGAGTTGCAAGCAGTCCTAGATCTTACTTAGAGCCCATTGACTGTGGTCAATAGTCGGACAGATTGGAAAAGCTTTTGCCTGGATCTGGATAATTCTATAGATCTAAAAACTGCAATAAAAGACCAAACTCAACTTGACACAGAAGTTTACAACTTTGTGGCAAAAATTCAACAATGTGCGTGGAACAACACGCCACAATTAAGAAGAAAATTCAAGGGACACATCTATCCCAAAGAAATCATAGAATTACTGACTAATATGGCAACAAACCAGAGCACCACACGATAAAACTGTACTTAATAAACTTAACTAAAAAACTTAAGAGAAAAATTCAATACTTTCAAGAGGAATCGTTAAATTCTAACCTACAGCTTCTAACTAGTGATCGTTCAAAGGATTATTCTCTATGGAAAGTGACCAAATTCCACCAATTAAAACGGTAACGGACGGTAATGGAAAATGGGCTATAAGTAATGACCAAAAAGCTTCAAGATTTGCACAATATTTAGAGGAAACTTTCCAACCACACTTCGATAAAACAGAAATTCTTTTGAATATGCAAATGTTACATAGTCAGAGAATCAAGCTCGTGACTCCAAAGGAAGTTAACAGAGAAATACAAAGAAACATAAGCTCAAAAAAATCTCCAGGCTATGACCTCATTACAGGAGAAATTCTAAAGTACCTCCCATGTAAAGCCATTGTAAAACTAATTCTGCCTTCATGCTAAAACATGTGCCTGAGCCATGGAAGATTGCAGAAGTTATTATGATTGCTAAACCTGAGAAACCTCAGCATGAAGCAACATCTTATAGACCAATCTCCTTGTTACCGATGCTATCAAAATTATTTGAGAAATTGTTTTTAAAACGATTAAAACCAATAATCGACGAGAGAAACCATATACCAAATCACCAGTTTGGATTTAGAGAAAAACACTCAACGATAGACCAGGTACATAGGATAACTAATATTATAGAAAAAGCCCTTGAAAGTAAAGAGGTATGTACTACCGTATTCTTAGATGTAGCGCAAGCTTTCGAAAAAGTCTGGCATGATGGCCTAATTTATAAATTGAAGCGAACTTTGCCTAAAGATTTCGCAGACATCTTAGAATCTTACATTACAAACAGAGCATTTAGAGTAAGACAAGATGATGCTTACTCAGAGCTTAAAATGATAAAAGCCGGGGTGCCACAAGGTAGTGTGTTGGGCCCGATTTTGTATCTGTTATACATCTATGACATTCCTGAACAGAAAAATAACACTATTGCAACCTTTGCGGACGACACCGCTATTATGGCCACAGGGTCTAATTATAAGGAAGCAGTAGATAAAGTTCAAATAGCTTTAAATCACTTTCATGACTGGGCCCAAAAATGGAAAATAAAATTAAACGAGTCAAAATCCATACACATTGACTTCACCAACAACAAGGGGGATTATCATCCAATATATGTAAATGGCTTACAAGTTCCATATGCACATACAGCAAAATACCTAGGTATGACACTTGACGCTAAGCTTCGATGGAAAGCTCACGTCAAAAAGAAAAGACAAGAACTAGACATACGTTATAAAACTATGTACGGGCTACTTGGAAGGAAGTCAAGTGTGTCTATACATAATAAAATTTTAATACATAAGCAGATTCTCATGACAATATGGACAATATCCAACTCTGGGGCTGTACAAAACTAACTACTATAGCTATTATCCAGCGGTTTCAGAATAAAGTGCTAAAGGACATTGTCAATGCCCCCTGGTATATCAAAAATGAAAATCTTCATCGTGATCTCAACATAGATACAGTCCACCAAATTATCCATAAAAGTGCTGAAGCACATGAACATAGACTTCGTCACCACGTGAATGTCGAGGCACTCCTGTTGACCGACCACACGGATTTAGTGCGCAGACTAAAAAGAACTAAACCATTTGAGTTAGTGTAGTTATAGTGAACAAATAAAAGTGACAGTGCTTTAAATTTACACAAGAACAAAGTGTTTTCATGTTATCAGACTCTAAGAAAGTGCAACAGACATTATTCTTAGTTATAAAATTAGTGTAAACGTCTAAAATTAAGTTAGAGTAAAATTGCTTATTAGCCTTATAGGCAAGATCGTAATGAATTGTAAAGAACTATGTTCTTTATACCCAAGAATAAAAAAAAATAAAAAAAAATATTCTAACAACATATTAAACTAACATGCAGATATTACGTCTAATATATTACAGTAAATACTTACTTCAATTAATCATTGCTTGTAAATATATATAACAATATTTATTCAATACTAGCTGTGCCCGCGACTTCGTTCGCGTGGAATTTGGGTTTATATTAAGGTAGTTTATATTACAATTCAACTTCTGTGTAAAACATATTGTAAACATGCTCCACAATGCTCTGTGGCATCTATGGATATTTGGGCCTAGCTTGAATCAGGGCCCAACATATGGCAGGGCAAGCCAAGCAAATGCCCAGTGCAGCAAAATGAAGGGCGACAAAGTTTATGGCGCCAGACGGTTAGAAGACAAATTATTAAAATTCCCTCGACCACACCTCGACAAAAAAGTGATTTGCATCACATCAAATACTATTAATATTGAAAAAATCCCCCACCACGCGAGTACTGGGGCGGTTTCGAGTTAAATGAAGCTCGAAACCGCCCAATTAATCGTGCGAAATTTGAGTTAAGGAGCTTCGATTCTGACTCCGATAGGTCGAAAATTCCGATTGATTTTAAACCTCCGACTCCAACTTCGGCTCCGACACTTTTAAATCAGACCTTTTAATCCGAGGTACCTAGCCGCTCCTTCGAAAAAACTCTCACAGATTCCCTATGATCGCAGGTTATGTCCTGCCCGAGCGATCTTTTCCGAGTCTAAAGTACACCTACTTTGTGTCCGTGTTTGTAACGCGGGAATGCAATGTTTAAACAAACAAACAACATTCAAACGTTTCTAAAAGATATACTCAGATATCTTTTTTTGTGTTTAAATAGGTACTATTTCTAAACTTATTTCAATATTTTTTTTCACTCACTTTAGACGATTAAAATATTATTTTATAATGTCTACATTGGTGAATTTAAAAATAGGTGTGTCAACCTGTCGCAAATTAAGATCATCATATATTCATATCCCTCTACGTAAGAATCAGTTTTTTTTTAAATCAATTTTCCTGATTATTTTTAATTTGTATTTCAACGCCATCTATTTTCAAAACTGGATAAGTTTATTTTTATACTTGATGATTTTATATTAAACTATCATGCATATTAAACGTAGGTAAGCAAGGTATTTAACCTTAAATTATTCACGCGATCAAGACCCGTAATACATATATTTTTATAATGTGTACTAATCGCGAAAGTTTATTAACATTTGTAGGTAAGCAATTTTGGCACTCAGAAGAAATCGAATCACAGATGGCGCCACGTGTTTTATTTTGATGTAACGCGGACTTAATCTTTCATTTTATTTAAGCAATTAACATTTATAAATTCTAGAAAATATCAAGTAATTACTGTTTATTTGTAATGTAATATTGTTTTTCATTTCTACATTTATAACATAATCACTACTCATGCAAAACAATGATAAAGGTGTCTATTGGAAGTGATTATTAATATGAAAATTTGTTAAACAAAGTAAACATGTTAAAGTCGAAAATAAAAGCTTGTATAAATAAGTATACATTTAGAAAAATACTTAAAAAAAAGAATAAAAATAATTTTAACACAACACAAAAAGAGACTCGCAATTAGGGAGTCGATCCTCCGACCTCGCTCGTTTAATACCGCTACTTGTGCCAATAGACCACCTCAGCTGATGCAAACACGGTTAAAATAGCTGATCTTAAGAAAATTGAAAATGTTGTGTTTAGCTCCTAATAGTTTTAGCGTGAAGTTATTGTTTCTTGTGTCTTATTATGGAAAAAATTGTGAAAAACCATAATGGTTCGACAAAACATACGTTGCTGCTCACTCCCCATAGACGATAGCATAATGATTTATAGTGCAAGTAATGACCTATAGTATTTACAATAAAACTGCAAATTTTCATGAAGATCCGTCAAGTAGTTATTGTTTTATAACGATAAATAGCTACAGACACTATGGGAAATAGCGTGATAAATTATCGCCTTTATGTTAATCCAGACTTATTAGAATACCTTTATGTTAATCCAGACTTATTAGAATACACATACAAAATTTCAACCGAATCTGTCCAATAGTTATTGCGTGATGCGTGTTCAAACAAACAGACAGACAGACAGACATTTCTAAAAATGTAGGAATGTCTTTAAACACTCTTTTCGAACATTTCCCAATATTTTTTTTCACTATGTTCGGCCATGTACAGACACGTGAAATTTACAATTTTATTATATGTATAGATATAGATAGATAGCATGATTCAGTATTCACGCGCGATGGCTTATTATTAGCGTATTTCATGTATAACTTTGGTGTTTCTATACCGATTTCTATTAGTATTTTTTATGGAATAGTTAATTATGTTATTTTTTTAAATTAGGGATGACTGAGAGTGTTATAAACGTAAGAGTAGACAAATATAATCAGAAAGCTTCGAACTACTAAGCTATCGGGAGTTACACGTGATATTGTGAGTCAACCATAAAAGATAGACATATGCTGTTGTGGGATATTTTTTATATAATTTTAAGGAGAACATTTCCGTCATACATGATTTCTTTGTAGCTTTAACCATTACGGTTGCACACGCGACGAAAGCTTAAAAAATGGAGTAACTTCTCCCGTTTTCCTTCACTGCTCTGCTCCTATTGATTGTAGCGTGATGAAAAGTATACTATAACCTACTCAGGAGTATGAAAAATAATTGTACCAAGTTTCGTTAAAATCCGTCGAGTAGTTTTTGTTTCTATAACGGTTATACAGACAGACAGACAGACAGACAAAAATTTTACTGATTGCATTTTTGGCATCAGTATCGATCCCTAATCACCCCCTGATAGTTATTTTGGAAATATATTTCATGTACAGAATTGACCTCTCTACAGATTTATTATAAGTATAGAAGATAGAAGAAAAATAAAATGTAAAAATGATATTATTGAATTGTACCAAGAATTGCTGAGTATTGAACTATATTTTATATACCTACATGAATGATAATGGTGCCTTTGAAATTAATTGTGTTTTCAGTTAACATCCAGAATTATTTAATTCAGCTGTTGTATATAATCGCCACTTTTTAGGGTTCCGTAGCCAAAATGGCAAAAACAGAAGCCTTATAGTTTCATCATGTCCGTCTCTCTGTCTGACGGTATGTCACAGGCCTTTTACCCAAGACTACTTAATCAATATTGATGAAATTTAGTGAAAAGGTTTCCTGTAGTAGCCGCTACTTAGTTTGATAGCTAAATAATAATTATAAATATTTTTAGGGGGGCACTTCATACATGTAACAGAAGATGTTTTTTTTTAACAAACATAATTATATGTATGGCGCGTCATTCGACAGGTCTCTCAAAAACATTTAAAGGTTTTAAAAAACTTTTTTGATTGTGATTTTGCCCTATGGATCTTGTATTAGTTAAATCTGAAAGAGAAACAAAATACATCACAACGATTTTACTAACATTTGATGAAATGGTAGTAAAATACGTAACCTGCACAATTGTGAATTGTGAATTAAACAAAGGCTGGTACACCCTGACAAAAAAATCACCCATGGTGACAAAACATTTGAGTGGTTCACACGCACTTGGCCGATTTTTGTAATTATCAGTATTTTAAATGTTGATAAACTTTCGCGATTTGTACACATTATGAAAATATATATATTACGGGTCTTAAGGTAAAATACCTTGTTTATTGCCCGACACTCGCGTTTCACGGAGGCGACGCTGAGCTCAACTAGTTTACCCGTGAACACGGCCGTTGCAATACGGTCGAAACGTCGGGCAATAAACAAAGTAATTTACCTTAAATTATTCACGCGATTAAGACCCGTAATATATATATTTTCATAATATCAGTATTTTTTCCCAGGTTCCCCACTGGATTCGTGTCTGATTCTTAAATTGCACTCTCACTAATTTCAGAATTAAAAATATATTTAAAGAACAGCCGTTTACAAAACTTAGTGTACCTACTTGACTCGAGAGTCAACATCATAAGTGGCTTAGGCTAGTTTTTCTTTTCTTTAAAAAAAGAGTACTCCCGCAGTAGAGTCCAAGTCTCGAATCGCGGGTGACTTTACAAACAATATCACGGACACAAAGTACACCCAGACTCAGAACAACAATTTGTGGATCACACAAAGTGGTGTCCCATGTGGGAATCGAACCCACGACAGCAGTCGGAGGCACTCCCACCGCGCCACAGAGGCAGTCAAAATTCTTAAGTAAACAAAAAAACAAATATACATTAAAATCAATGTTTGTCTGTATGTCCTCAATGCCTTCTAAAACCTGATCAGATAGTGATGAAACTTTAGCAGAATGTTCTAGGAAGGCCGGCGAGTGTTCCTGGCTTTACAACCAGCGAAGCGTGGCCTAGTTCCGCTATTTAGTTAGTAAATAAACCCAACATTTAAACTGGCAACAATTAAGTCCCAATCAAATTTTGTATTAAATATATTTTTTTGTCATTGATCATAATGATCATAAAAAACAGATCAGAAAAAACAGTGACGACATAGGCCGTAAATAGCGGCCTATGTCGTACTGTTTTTTTCTCGTCAAATCACTTCTTTACAATGAGATTTCCATATAAAATCTGCGTTTTGACATTTCTTTAATAGTTGTTGTTTTGACTAGTTGGAAATTAGGCCATTAATGGAACTAGTCTACTAGAATAGTACAAAACTATTTAAAAAAAAAACGTGAATATGCTGTAGGTTTTCGACTTCTTTGTATGATATCTGGGAGTCCCGCGCAGTTCAATGTATAATTAAGTTACTCGATAACCGCTAAGGTCAATTGAGGTTACACATATTATTCAGAAAAGGGGATTGCTTACAAATTCACACAATGTCTGGTTACGATGGTTAATCTATACTATTATTATAAAGCTAAAAAGTTTGTTTGTTTGTTTGAACGCAGTAATCTCAGGAACTACTGATACGAATTGAAAGATTACTTCATTATTTAGATAGCCCATTTATCGAGAAAGGCTATAGGCTTTAAAACATCACGTTACGACCAATAGGAGCAGAGCAGCAATGAAAAATGTTGCAAAAACGGGGAAAATTTACGCATACGAAGTTGCGCGGGACAGCTAGTAATAGTAATGGCTAAGGCATCGGTCTCGCAATCGTGAGGTCGCGGGTTCGAATTCTACCCATTATACTACCGACGTGAACCCACTCCTAACACAAGCCTTTGAGCTTAGCTTGAGGGGTTAACAAGATTACCTTCTTACAGTCATTATGGGAGACTTCAATACGTGTCTTTTAAAAACGACTCTCGTTCCTCCTCTCTATATAATACTATACGCTCTAGTAATCTCTCTATTCTTCCTCTCGGTGCTACGCATAACTTTCCTAATTCTACGCCTTCTTTACTTGATCTTATCTTCGTTTCTTCACCTGATCTTGTGTCTAAGCATGGGCATTGCTCAGCTGATGCTTTCTCCTATCACGACTTAATTTACCTTTTTTATAAACTTCATCCACCTAAAGTAAGTCCAAAAATTCTTAGACAGCGTAATTTTAGTGGTATAAATATTGATTTACTTCGTGAAGATGCATGCAACATTGACTGGAATCCTGTGTACACGTCCGCATGTGTCGATGATATAGTTGAGGTTTTCAATTCAAACTTGATCAAGCTATACGATAATAATAATAATAATAATAACTTCTTTATTTCAGACACAGTCCATTTTGTTAGTAGGTATACATGATTTTAAATAACTAATGTTAGTACTTATATCTATGTTACAACCACCGCGCGACAGTTGCATGTAGGCGTACCCAATGTTCCAACATCGGGCTATCCCACCGGTCTGCTACTGTGAGCAGTATGCTGTTGGGGCTGTCGCGCACCCTGCGCATGATGGATGCGCTCCGTTTGCGCATTATGGCGTAAAAACCATCTATGCGTGCTTCGGCGAACATGCTAGATGCACTACAGTGCCGCGGCAGCCCCATCAACACCCGATATGCGTTATTATATTGAATACGCAGCGCGTTGTATGCCCTCTGCGTGTAGCTGACCCATAGACTGCATGTATAAAATGATTGACAGTATGCCCTAAAAAGCGTCGCCTTCACATATTTTGTACTTTTAGCAAATCTACGGGCCAACATATTGCACCGGACAGCCAACGCTCTACGTTCACGTTCAATATCTAGGTCATCTTTAAGGTTCTCCGTAACCCAATGACCCAGGTACTTATATTTTGCGACTTGTTTTATATTAGAACCGCACAGTGTAATAGGTGGCAAGTTAGGATAGTGCATAAATATAACAATTCGCTCTTTTTTGTATTATATTTGAGCCCATGGACCTCGGCATACCTTTCACATATATTCAGCAGACTTATCATTGCGCTAATCGATGGGGTCAGCAGCACCATATCGTCGGCATAACTAATATTATTGACACATATTCCGTCGACATGACAACCTAGATAGGTACCGCTGAGCTCAACGATAAGCTGGTTGATATACAGGCTAAATAGTCTAGGTGACGTTAAATATAACATGCTCCGATCCGTGAAATTAAAATGAAACATTTACCGGCGCCATGGCTTACAATGAAATTTAAAATATTAATGGCTAAGAAAGCTGCAGCAAAATCCAGATTTAAATGCAGACCTACTTCTAATAATCGAGAGAGATATGTCGCTATAAGAAATCACTGCAATGTGGTGTGTAGAAATGCACAACGCCAACATATTCATACCTCTGTTGAAAACAGGGATCCTGGTAAAATATGGAAATTTCTTAAAACATTGGGTGTTGGAAAACAAAGACAAGACACAATCCTTAAACCAATAGATCTCAACGCACTTAATATGCATTTTTCCTCTTCGTCTGATTTTAATAGTTCTATTAAAACGAATACATTAAATCATCTTTCATCTCTTGCAACACCCAACTATTCTTCTTTTGTCTTGAATCAGTTTACTGATTGTGATGTTAGAAAGAGCATAGTATCAATCACATCGAATGCAGTAGGTACTGACTGTATCAGCCGTAATATGATCCTTCCAATTCTTGATCAAATCCTTCATGTTATAACTTTTATTCTGAATTCCTCCATTACTAGCGGTTCCTTTCCACGAATATGGAAAGAAGCCCAAATTATTCCTCTTCCTAAAAAATCAAATCCTTCGTCCTTTTCCGACTATCGGCCTATATCTATTCTACCTTTCCTTTCTAAAGTATTTGAACGACTTGTCCACTCTCAAGTCAGTGTTTTTCTGTCACAAAACTGTCTTTTAAACCCCTTCCAGTCTGGATTTCGTCCTGCCCACAGTACTGTTACTGCTCTCGTCAATGTTACAGATGACATTAGACTAGGCATGAAAGAAGGAAATCTGACCGTACTTACCTTACTTGACTTCAGTAATGCATTTAACACTGTAGATTTTCATATTCTTCTTGGCATACTACGCTCTATCAACATATCTCCAACGGTGATTGATTGGTTTCATAGTTACCTGTCTGGTCGCCGACAACGTGTACGCATTGAAGAATCCTTTTCTTCCTGGTGTGATATTACGGTTGGTGTACCGCAGGGTGGCGTTCTATCTCCACTACTCTTCGCAATTTTTATAAACTCTATATCTAACCAACTAGTTTCATCCTACCACCTTTATGCAGATGATCTTCAAATTTACACACAATCTCCACTGGAACAGCTGCCACTAGCGCTTTCGATTATTAACTCGGATTTAGATCGAATATGTCAATGGAGTAACAACCACGGTCTAAAGGTTAATCCATCTAAGACCCAGGCAATTGTTGTTGGAAGCCCAAGGATGATTTCGCGTATAGATTGGAACCAAATTATTTTTAATGGTACACATATAACGTTAAGTAACAGTGTAAAAAAATCTGGGTATTTATATTGATCGAACGTTATCTTGGGGTCCCCAGCTGCAGGAAGTTAGCCGCAAATTATTTGCATCTGCAGGGTCCTTACGTAGACTACAAAACTTTTTGCCGATTACCACTAAAATTGCGCTGGCGCAGTCTCTTCTTCTACCTGTACTTGACTATGCTGACGCCAGCTATCTCGACCTCACCGAGGAGCAACTTACTAAGCTTGAGCGCCTTCAAAATTTCTGTATTAGATTTATATTTGGTTTGCGTAAATATGATCATGTTTCCGAATTCCGCAACGTGCTCAAGTGGCTCCCAATACGTCTTCGTCGGAATACTCACATTCTCTCATTACTGTATAGTATACTCTTTAATCCTTTTACTCCCTTGTATCTTAAAGAACGTTTCAAGTTCCTTCATGACACACATTCCAGATTCCTAAGGTCATCGGAGGATTTGAGGTTAGCAATTCCAGCGCATTCCACAAAGTTCTATGATAGGTCGTTTACTGTCGAGGCAGCAAGACTATGGAATGCACTGCATCTTGCTATAAGACGAGCCCAATCATTGGCATCGTTTAAAAAAATGTTGTAGGACCACTATCTCTCTAAGTAAACTTTTTTAATCACCTTCCTCTTACCCACCACACCACTTTCCTCTTCTTGTTCTTATTGACCATAAATTAATATCACGCTGTACACTACCCCTACCTAATTCGTGTATTTATGTCTCTGTCCATCCAAAGGTTGCCTGGAAGAGATCGCTCTTAGCGATAAGGCCGCCCATTGTACATTTATGTTATACAATGTATTCTTTGTTTTTATATTGGTGTACAATAAAGTATATATTATTATTATTATTATTATTATATTATTTTAGGTACACTTAGGACTTAGGCTTCTAACTCATTTATTTACCTAAAACAACATGTTATGATTGAAAATTGAACGAAGAAGATCACGCGAGTTTGCACGAACTGACTATGCTTGCTTTGTAACATGTTACATTACACCGCGTAACATTGGTCAGCACCTACCATAAGACCTTAGCTCTAACTAAGTTGAGGTCTTCTGAGATTCTTAGGTAATAGCTCTAACTAATGTCCTTAGGCTTCTTCAGGGTACACGTTCATTAAACGTTTGCGTCAGCGTAGCGTTGACATCTAGTAATTACAAATCGGGCAATCAAGGAATCGCATCCACAATCTTTTGCGCGGCAGTCGTAGGTACGCAGTTCCACTGCCCTACGGTGGTAATTAAAGTAACGCTTCAAGTAAAATTGTGAAAAATTAAACCGGCATGAAAACGTCGACATTTAATAATAATAATTTCTTATTGTATTGCTTCTTAGTACCTACTTATCTAGAGGTGATGATAATGTGAATAATTTTCAGAAATTAGGCAGCAATTTATTACAAACTACCTGTTCCGCGCAACTTCGAGTGCGTAAATTTTCCCCGTTTTTGCAACATTTCTCGTCGCTGCTCCGCTCCGCTCCTGTTAGTCGTAGCGCGATGTTATATAGCCTATAGCCTTCCTCGATAAATGGGCTATCCAACAAAAAAATATTTTTTCAAATCGGACCAGTAGTTCCTGAGATTAGCACGTTTAAACAAACAAACAAACTCTTCCGCTTTATAATATTAGTATAGATTCCAAGCGATCGCAGTCGCAAGCAAATTCCAGTCTAGGTACATTAATTTTCCCCCAAGAAGACGTATTTCGTAACCACTAAAATTACAAATTTCGGACGAAATATTTCGGTCAAATTAAAGCCGAATTTAACGAGATGGAAAGCACGGTTGGACTTGAAGGTACAACAGAAAAAAACGTTGGACGCAAAATGTTGGTGAACATGGAAATATGGCTGTAGTGCAAATATTATTTCAGCCGATACATTAAGTAAGGCCCGATGTAGTGCTACGAGACGGAAACATTCGGAACTATTCTATACAACCTTCGACATTTTTACGAAGGGTTAAAGATTGATTATGTTGTCTTACTTGATCTCATTTTAAACTTAATGGGGGAAAGAGAGACGACGCTAAGGTACGATTCACCTCAGAATTTATGCATGTTAGACTCAATATTATTGTAATCCGTTATTTGATATAGATCATTCTATTTTTATCAGAATTTAATTCAATCTTATTATAAACACGTTATTGAGATATGATTTAGATGGTTGATTTAAAATGTAAACGTCGGTAGTGACATTTGTCATGCGAATGTCACTCCTACATGGAGAGGGAATAAAAAGATGGCTGTCACATTGTAATCGCATGTGGAAGAGTGCGGACGTTTGTAATAGTTCGAATAATTCAGTTTATTAGGTACTCGGACTTCAATAAAAATGCGTAGGATTACAATCCTACGCATTTTTATTGAAGTTCGTGTTGATTCTTCATGCAGTAGAGACATACTTTTGACTGCCTCTGTGGTGCGGTGGGAGTGTATCCGACTGCTACGCAAGAGGTCGTGGATTCGAGCCCCACCCAGGATAAAACTTTGGGTGATGAGCACGATGGTTTATTCTGTATCTGGGTGTTATTTATTTATAATATGTATGTATTTAGAAATATATAAGTATGTTTATCGGTTGTCTGGTTTCCTTAGCACAAGCTCTGCTTAGTTTGGGATCAGATAGCTTTGTGTGTGTTGTCCCAAGATATTATTATTATTATATTATTATACCATTAACGAATAAACGTAAGACAGAGAGACTTTCACATTTTTTTTTTACTAATAAAGTAGATACTTGATTATAGTACCTTATTAATATTACAATCTAGCCTAGTGACTAAGTAATGTTATTCTAACTTTTGCTATAAAAACATGTCTAAGAATGCGTTCATGAACACTTTTTCTTAGTTATAGTAGTAGCAAACTTCTGAATGATTGTATCCACGCTGTCCATGTTGAGATCCCGATGGAGATCACAATTTCTAATGTACTAGGGGGCATTTACGACGTCACTGAGTTCTTTATTTTGGAACCTTTGGATTATCCGCCGATTGTTCTGATATCTGATTGTACCGATTGTACAGCATAAGTCCATACTGGCATTAAAACCTTTATATTTTAATTCTTTGTTTTGTACTGATATATGGAAGTGTCGCCCAAGCAACCAGGGTCCTTATTCACTATCTTTATGCTGAACTTCTGCCTGCGTGGCACACCACTCTCAGGTCTCTACCGCGCATGCGTGGTGGACATACTTGACATGCGCCGGTTCGCACGGCCTTTTCACGACAGCAAAATAACGATAGTGAATAAACGCGCTAATCTCAGGAACTACTGGTCCGATTTGAAAAAATCTATTTTTGTTGGATAGCCCATTTATCGAGGAAGGCTATAGGCTATATAATCGTCGCTTCTCCGCTCCTATTAGTAGTAGCGCGGTGTTATAAAAAAAAAAATCGGACCAGTAGTTCCTGAGATTAGCGCGTTTAAACAAACAAACAAACAAACTCTTCCGCTTTATAATATTAGTAGGTATAGATTTGGATGCTCGACAAACAAAATCGCTAAAACTTCCAGAATAGTATCCCTCTCCCATTTCATTTCCACTTCCATTAAACAGATTGAGGTTGGGAAAACAAGAACCCATAAAGTTCTGTCCCCGTACTTACACTAAGTCTGAATTACAGGCTAAAAAAAATTCAGTCATAATTTTACATTTTTAATTAAAGTACTTACTTGCGGATTTATTTTGAAGATGTCAAGAACTGGCTTGAAACATTATGTGATATGCTTTTCATTATTATTTGCTTTGTAAAAGGTTGTGGGTTCAATTCCCACAACGGACAACACTTTGTGCGATCCACAAATTGTTGTTCCGAATCTGGGTGTACTTTGTATCCGTGACTTGTATGTTTCTAAAGTCCACCGCGACACAGGGCTTGTTACTGCGAGAGTCGTTAAAAAAAATACCTTACAACTAAGTCTGAATTATAGGCTAAGAAAAATTCAGTCAAAATCTTACATTTTTATCTAAAGCAAGTAAGTAACTTGCAGATTTATTTAGAAAATGGTCAGAACTGGTTTGAAACATTATGTGATATGCTACTCATGATTATTATGCGACTTTTGTTAAGTAGTCACTCTATGTAGGCAACCTTATTCTCGGTTTATGTCTAACAACGTATCATAGACATAGTGTTGCAATTTCAAGGGTGGGGTTTGAACCCCCAAATCACCCCCTGAGTACGCCAATAGTAACCATGTGTGAATTGGAACACACTACATAGGTAAACTAGTTAAATATTCATGTTATGTTTGGCTACGGAAGTCTCGGGTTCGATTCTTGGGTTTGGACTTCAAATTTTCTATCTTTCAAAAATGCAATTATTGTATTTTTAAAGTAATTGGCAAGAAATGTCTATAAAAATTACTTCAAAACTAAAATGCTCTCTGTAACGAAGCAATAACAAAAAGCCGTGATAGTTCTTTAACTACTGACTAGATGGCGCATGCGAGGGCCCAAACTCGCGAGCATCAAGAGATAGAAAGATTTGAGGTCTAGTAACATAGTCCAGATAGGTGGTTCGCTTCTGGCCCCGGTTTGGCTACGGAAGTCTCGGGTTCGATTCCTGGGTCTGGATTTCAAATTTTTATATTTTTCAAAAAAAAAAATGCAATTATGTATTGTATTTGTAAAGCAGTGTATCTAAAAAAGCTAGTAGTTCTGTATCTACTCTTGTAGCTGCTGCAAACGATTTGTCGTTAGCACTTTCCTATAGAATAAGTACGTCAGAAAATATTAAGTATAATACCGTTTTAATGACACTTCTACTGAGTCCATAAAGTTTAAAGAGATTAAAGTTTTAAAGTTAAAATCCTATTTACCGTCCTCCTCTATAAAAGTTATTTTCTGTAAAATAAAAACAGTTGCACAGAGTTAGAACTTCTTAATTAAGTTATGTTGTTTTAAAAACATTTTAATTATAATAAAATGGTAAATTGTAATAAGGTTTCAAAAATTGTTTAAAATTAAATAATGGAATTGGGTGGTAATATTTAAGCTAATACAATGTTTTCTCTTATGTGGGAATCGAACTTACATCGCAGCAGTCGTACGTAGGTAGTAAGCAGGGATATTACGAAGCTTCGACTTCGACTCCGAAAGGTCGGAACTTCCGATTGATTTTATACCTCCGACTCCGACTTCAGTTCTCACAGTTATAAATGGAAGGTCGAAGCTATATCCTAATTCATACTATTAAATGTTTCTAGAAAAAAATCAAATGGATCCTATATCTTACTCGTATTTATTGTAGCGGCTTCAAGTCCTTTTCATTCATAGGAACAATGTAGAATAATTATTTATTATATCATAAAGAATATGTACTAATTACAAACATACTTAATATATATTTTTTACAACTAACTAATTATTTACGTATATTTACAAACTAACAAAACCAAGTAAATAAAAAAAGGCAAGACCCGTTTACGCGTCGAAATATTCTTCCCCATTTTCCTTCATTCATTTAATATGACTGAATAATGTTTTTTTTTAACTATTTTATCTTAATCTTTTTAAGCCTTTCTCAACATGTTTGTTTTCTCACCACCTCCGACTTCGACTCCGACTTTGGTGAACCAAATTTAAAAACTCCGACTCCGACTTCGGTTCCGATAAAACCACCTCCGTAATATCCTATGTGCTATGCCACAAGCAGTGATCAAATAATAATAATATTAGTAAGTATTAGACGCACAACTGGTAGCTATAGCTCAATACTAAACGTACGTTTTATAAAACCAAAAAGTCCAATAATATTATTTCTCCTTCTTTCCTCAAAGAGACAGACAAAAAGATAGAGATAGCATGTATTTTTAAAACTCATCTATTAAGTGCAATACTCTACCGGCGAAATAAAAACTCCTGATAATAATTTTAATAAAAATAAAAGTAAAACTCTCAAGTTCCACTTATCTACCATCATGAAAAATTAAATGAAAAAATATATCGTAAAAAGTTTTTCTAAAAGTAATAGTAGTGGAGTACCCGAGTACAGTCGCGAACGCAAGTTCTAACTTTAACCGACGTCGGTACAATGGTGCACAGCGGTGGAAACTTAATTGAAGCGCCTTCCACAGGATCCGAGTCGGATTTTTTCGAGTGTTCCATTTCTGTTGGGATTACCAGGATTTGCGTATTATAATTAAGGATTTTTATTAAAATAATGTTTCTTATATAACCGCCGACAAAAAAGAGTCGTGTTATAAGTTTAACCTGTGTATTTTTGTTTCTATCTGTTCTGGGTCCTTATTCACGTTTTTTTGTTTCCATTTTCGCGGCAAGCCCGTGCGAACTGTCAAAATCTTGTCATAATCTATACTAATATTATAAAGCGGAAGAATTTGTTTGTTTGTTTAAACGCGCTAATCTCAGGAACTACTGATCCGATTTGAAAAATTATTTTGTTGTTGGATAGCCAATTTATCGAGGAAGGCTATAAGCTATATAACATCGCGCTACGACTAATAGGAGCGGAGCAGCGACGAGAAATGTTGCAAATACGGGGAAAATTTACGCATACGAAGTTGCGCGGGACAGCTAGTGCAGTATAAATTTCAGTTTGGGATCAGATTTCTCTGTGTGAGTTGTACCAAGATACTATTATTTATACCCACACTAGCTGACCAACTTCTTCTGCGTAATTTTTCCCCGTATTTGCAACATTTCTCGTCGCTGCTCCGCTCCTATTAGTCGTAGCGCAATGTTATATAGCCTATAGCCTTTTTCGATAAATGGGCTATCCATCAGTTATATATATTTTTTAATTCGGATCAGTAGTTCCTGGGGTTACGGCGTTCAAACAAACAAACAAACTCTTCAGCTTCATATTATTAGTGTAGATTAAACCAGAAATTGTCCCCTACTTATTGTATTGCAGTCGTTCATATTACGTAGTCCATTAGTATATCTTTTTAAACATTCATAGGAAGCAAAAGAGATTTAATTTTAATTATGAACACTCAACATAATTAAATTACTTGTCACTTTTTTCACTCATTTACATTTCGTTTTGAAGCTCAGATATTATATTCATTAAATTAATGGGATTAGCATATTTTCTATGTTACAGCTTAAAACATGAAGACATGAATAAAGATCAAAAGAAATTTTAGTAACAGGTTTTCGGTTTTTTCATTTAAAAATGTAATAGTAATAAATATTAATCTCCTAATCATCTCCTAACGTTGGCCAATTTCATTAGATAATAGACAACTAACAGTTTGTAAGATTTTTCGTAGACAAAAGTAATAAAAATGTAATAATAATAAATAATAATCTCCTAATCATCTCCTAACGTTGGCCATTCTCATTAGACAATAGACAACTAACAGTTTGCAAGTTTTTTCGTAAACAAAAGTATATTACATCTATATTTCCTCACTCTTAAATCCTATACAATCGAAGAGAATTGAAGGCTTTATTACTCTTAGAGGCATGCAGTGGTTTGATTGTTACACCGGTCACCTATCTAGAAACAGACAGTGGGAACGTTACTTAACACGAGTCACAGACCCGTCCCGTCCATGACTTACTGGGCGCAGGTGTGGAATTTGCAGAGGTTGCAAGAATTACAAAGAATCGCGAAGACATGAGTGCGACAGTGTGACCGAACATAGTTCATAGGCATAGTTCCTGGTATCATCATCTACAGTGTGGACAGACTGCTGGATTTGTCGTGCTTGGATTCACTGGAGTTGGGGTGATAGAACTGACAAAAAAAGTAGAAGCTCACAAACAACCAATATAAAAACCGAACTATGTTTAGAGATTTTTAATTTATTTTTGTCCACTTGAAATGTTGACCATTTTGAAATGTTGGCGTCAATTTGATAAGCCGTTGGCGCCGATTTTACTATCTAGCGCTCGATTTTAGTTATAATAAGCAGCCTGCGCCACATCGATGGGCGGACATATCTATTAGCCACTACCAGTCGTCCAATAGATTTTAAATTTTAAATTTTACATTAAATAATAAGAATCTTAAGTATTTCATTTAATTGCAAATTGTATGCGGCAGATGATGTTGTGCTTACTACATGTAATGAATAGCTGTCGCCAGCGGCTTTGCCCGCGTACCTAGTTGATTTTACCCCCTGAAGGGTTGATTTATCGCTTTCGGTCAAAACGCTGAAACATGTGTTACCTTAATTACAGCGACAAAGCCAAATTCAAAATTTAAAACTGACGGAGTTTCACACTATCCTGCGACGAAGTTTCACACAAACTTGCAACCCCGTCAGTATCACTTACTTATTTACCCCGTCAGGGTTGATTTTTCAAAAACGCTGAAACACGTGATTTTTTATTTTATGTCGAAAAGCCAAATACGAAATTTCACAGATCTAACTTCAAATTAATAGAGTTCCATACAAACTTGCAACCCCTATTTTGCCCCCATAGGGGTTCATTTTTTAAAAACCCTGACACACGTAATTCTATAATTGATACCAAAAATCTTAGTTCGAAATTTCACAAACCTAATTTTTATAAATACAACAATTGCATTTTATGAAAGATATAAAAATTTAAGTCCAGACCCAGGAATCGAACCCGAGACTTCCGTATATACTCAAGAGCAAGATAGTCTTGCGACGGTGTTGCACACAAACTCGCGACCTCTAGTTTACCCCCTTGGGGAGTTGATTTTACACTGAAACACATATTTCTTTATTTTAAACTAGCTGTGCCCGCGACTTCGTTCGCGTGGAAGTTGGGTTTATATTAAGGTAGTTTATATTACAATTCAACTTCTGTGTAAAACATATTGTAAACATGCTCCACAATGCTCTGTGGCATCTATGGATATTTGGGCCTAGCTTTAATCAGGGCCCAACATATGGCAGGGCAAGCCAAGCAAATGCCCAGTGCAGCAAAATGAAGGGCGACAAAGTTTATGGCGCCAGACGGTTAGAAGACAAATTATTAAAATTCCCACGACCACACCTCGACAAAAAAGTGATTTGCATCACATCAAATACTATTAATATTGAAAAATTCCCCCACCACGCGAGTACTGGGGCGGTTTCGAGTTAAATGAAGCTCGAAACCGCCCAATTACTCGTGCGAAATTTTGAGTTAAGGAGCTTCGATTCTGACTCCGATAGGTCGAAAATTCCGATTGATTTTAAACCTCCGACTCCAACTTCGGCTCCGACACTTTTAAATCGGACCTTTTAATCGGAGGTACCTAGCCGCTCCTTCAAAATAATTTATACATAGGTAATGAAGGTATGATGGAAAAAACTCTCACAGATTCCCTATGATCGCAGGTTATGTCCTGCCCGAGCGATCTTTTCCGAGTCTAAAGTACACCTACTTTGTGTCCGTGTTTGTACCGCGGTAATGCAATGTTTAAACAAACAAACAACATTCAAACGTTTCTAAAAGATATACTCAGATATCTTTTTATGTGTTTAAATACTATTTCTAAACTTATTTCAATATTTTTTTTTTACTCACTTTAGAAGATTAAAATATTATTTTATAATGTCTACATTGGTGAATTTAAAAATAGGTGTGTCAACCTGTCGCAAATTAAGATCATCATTCATATCCCTCTACGTAAGAATTTCAGTTTTTTTTTTTAAATCAATTTTCCTGATTCTTTTTAATTTGTATTTAAACGCCATCTATTTTCAAAACTGGATAAGTTTATTTTTATACTTGATGATTTTATATTAAACTATCATGCATATTAAACGTAGGTAAGCAAGGTATTTAACCTTAAATTATTCACGCGATCAAGACCCGTAATACATATGTATATTTTCATAATGTGTACAAATCGCGAAAGTTTATTAACATTTGTAGGTAAGCAATTTTGGCACTCAGAAGAAATCGAATCACAGATGGCGCCACGTGTTTTATTTTGATGTAACGCGGACTTAATCTTTCATTTTTTTTAAGCAATTAACATTTATTAGAGCTGATGTAAATAACATTGACTGGACTCCTATCTATAACTCCAACGTCCTTGATGATAAGGTGCTTAATTTTACTAACACCTTAACGGCCATTTACGACAAGCATGCACCAAAAAGAGTAGTAAGAGTTAGACATTTACCTGCACCATGGCTGTCTGAAAACATAAAAGCATTTATGGCTAAAAGGGATAAAGCCAAACGTAAGTATAAAAAGTTCCCAACGGAAGATAACTGGCTGCTTTATAAAAAACTGCGTAACCGGTGCGGTCGTATGTGTAGAGATGCAAAGAGACGCCACATTCATGACACCATTCAAAATCTCAATACAAAACAAGTATGGCAATTTCTTAGATCCCTTGGCATTCGTCAAACCTCCCCCAACAGTGGGAGCTATATAGACCTTAATGCACTTATTGCTTATTTTTCTAGCTCTCCTACTACCATTCCAGACAATATTAAATGCGCTACTTTATTACATCTTTCCAGTCTTCCATTGCCGACTAGTACTTCTTTCTCTTTTCATCCAGTCTCAGAAGAAGAAATTCAGAAATCTATCCAATCCATATCAACTAAAGCAGCAGGCGAGGATGGCATTCAACTGCAAATGCTTCTTCCCATTTTAGAATATATCACACCAATTATTTCTCACATTATAAACTTTTCTCTGTATTCAAACACTTTCCCTACATCATGGAAGAAGGCTCACGTTATTCCGTTGCCTAAAGTATCGAATCCATCCATACCATCTCAGTTTCGCCCTATTTCTATTCTTCCCATAATATCTAAGGTTCTTGAGAGTATTGTCTATAGCCAACTGTCTTTCTATCTCTCCTCTAACGGCCTGTTAAGCCCTTTTCAGTCTGGTTTTCGACGTGGTCACAGCACTGTAACTGCCCTTATTAAAATAACTGATGATATAAGACTGGCCATAGAAAACAAACAACTGACCATTATGGTTCTTTTGGACTTTAGCAGTGCCTTCAATTCAGTTGACTTTGACCTTCTCTTAGGCATTCTAGCTTCTCTGAATATTTCTTCTTCTGCAGTGTCCTGGTTTAATTCCTATCTTCGGGGTCGCTCACAGACTGTTCGCTGTGATGATCTTTTCTCTGAATGGCGAGATTTAACCACTGGCGTACCCCAAGGTGGTGTTCTCTCTCCTCTTCTCTTCTCCATTTTTATAAATGCTATTACAAAGGTCCTATCTTCAAAGTATCATCTCTATGCAGACGATCTGCAACTGTATCGTCACTTTAAAGCTGATGAAATTACTGGTGCTGTTACTACAATTAATAATGACCTTGAAGAAGTAAGTTTATGGGCTAAAAAATTTGGACTTCTAGTCAACCCAGATAAGTCTCAAGCTATTATTATTGGTGGCAGATATATGTTAAATTTGTTGGATCGCCAGAATCTTCCTCAAGTGTTTTTTGATGGAGTTAATATACCGTTTACAAAAAGTGTAAAAAATCTTGGTGTCTTTATAGACTCAAATCTTTCATGGGATGTCCACATTACGGAAATAAGTAGGAAATTATTTTCCTCATTTCAATCTCTCAAACGTCTTCAGAAGTTCTTACCGTTCCAAACTAAAGTTACTCTTGCTCAATCTCTTCTACTTCCACACATAGACTATGCCGATGTTTGTTTTCTGGATGCTAGGGAGGAACTCGTTGACAAACTCGAACGTCTGCAGAATTTGTGTATCCGCTTTATTTTCGGATTACGTAAATACGACCATGTCTCCGAATCTCGGAAAAATCTAAAGTGGCTACCGATTCGGCAGCGTCGTAACTCACACATTCTTTCTCTTCTCTATACGATTCTTCACAATCCTAACTCTCCTTCCTATCTACGTGAACGCTTCAATTTTCTTGTTCCCAGGGGTAAACCCTGTCGTTCCGCCTCCTCTCTTCTATTGAGTACTCCCGCTCACAGCTCCAGCTGTTACGATAGCTCTTTCACCATAAAAGCGGTGAGGCTTTGGAATTCTCTTCCTCACCCTTTACGTGACAGCCTCTCTCTTAACGTTTTTAAAAAAAGGACAAAAGAATATTTTCACTCTATCTAATTAAGTATGTATTATAATATTTTATTTATGTAATATTAATATGTAAGTGTATGTATTATCTGGTATGTATATATATATTATATGTATTTATTTAGGTATATTATATGATTTTGAAATAACATATGTTTATGTATGTAAGTATGTACTTACTGTTTATTTATACTTATGGTTTAATTTCTATTTTTTCTTTTTTTTCTTTTATTGTTACACTTCCGACTACTTTTATAAGTTTAACTTTCTACTCTAGAGCTCAAAGGTTTGCTGGTAGAAAACTCAATTTTGAGTTAAGCTCGCCTTTGTACATATTTACTTTTATTTTGTATTTATTGTTTGTATATTTTTTTTTCTGTGTACAATAAAGAATTTGAATTTGAATTTATAAATTCTAGAAAATATCAAGTAATTACTGTTTATTTGTAATGTAATATTGTTTTTCATTTCTACATTTATAACATAATCACTACTCATGCGAAACAATGATAAAGGTGTCTATTGGAAGTGATTATTAATATGAAAATTTGTTAAACAAAGTAAACATGTTAAAGTCGAAAATAAAAGCTTGTATAAATAAGTATACATTTAGAAAAATACTTAAAAAAAGGATTAAAAATAATTTTAACACAACACAAAAAGAGACTCGCAATTAGGGAGTCGATCCTCCGACCTCGCTCGTTTAATACCGCTACTTGTGTCAATAGACCACCTCAGCTGATGCAAACACGGTTAAAATAGCTGACCTTAAGAAAATTGAAAATGTTGTGTTTAGCTCCTAATAGTTTTAGCGTGAAGTTATTGTTTCCATGGGTTACAATTGTAAATAATGTCTTATTGTGGAAAAAATTGTGAAAAACCATAATGGTTCGACAAAACATACGTTGCTGCTCACTCCCCATAGACGATAGCATAATGATTTATAGTGCAAGTAATGACCTATAGTATTTACAATAAAACTGCAAATTTTCATGAAGATCCGTCAAGTAGTTATTGTTTTATAACGATAAATAGCTACAGACATTATCCGTCATTGCTTAGCTCCTATGGGAAATAGCGTGATAAATTATAGCCTATATGTTAATCCAGACTACACATACAAAATTTCAACCGAATCTGTCCAATAGTTATTGCGTGATGCGTGTTCAAACAAACAGACAGACAGACATTTCTAAAAATGTAGGAATGTGTTTAAATACTCTTTTCGAACATTTCCCAATATTTTTTTTCACTATGTTCGGCCATGTACAGACACGTGAAATTTACAATTTTATTATATGTATAGATATAGAATAGCATGATTCAGTATTCACGCGTGATGGCTTATTATTAGCGTATTTCATGTATAACTTTGGTGTTTCTATACCGATTTCTATTAGTATTTTTTATGGAATAGTTAATTATGTTAACTTTTGTAATTAGGGATGACTGAGAGTGTTATATACGTAAGAGTAGACAAATATAATCAGAAAGCTTCGAACTACTAAGCTATCGGGAGTTACACGTGATATTGTGAGTCAACCATAAAAGATAGACATATGCTGTCGTTGGATATTTTTTATATAATTTTAAGGAGAACATTTCCGTCATACATGATTTCTGTGTAGCTTTAACCATTACGGTTGCACACGCGACGAAAGCTTAAAAAATGGAGTAACTTCTCCCGTTTTCCTTCACTGCTCTGCTCCTATTGATTGTAGCGTGATGAAAAGTATACTATAACCTACTCAGGAGTATGAAAAATAATTGTACCAAGTTTCGTTAAAATCCGTCGAGTAGTTTTTGTTTCTATAACGGTTATACAGACAGACAGACAGACAGACAAAAATTTTACTGATTTATTTATTTATTTATTTATTTATTTATATACTAATATCACATATTACTTACAGCTAGACCAAACGTAATAGTGGAAGAACATAATATTTAACAATTATATTTATACTATAAACTATGATTGCATTTTTGGCATCAGTATCGATCACTAATCACCCCCTGATAGTTATTTTGGAAATATATTTCATGTACAGAATTGACCTCTCTACAGATTTATTATAAGTAATAATAGATAATAGATGAAAAAGCTAAATAAGAAATTTCACCGATCTAACTTCAAAACTGACGGACTTTCAAACAAACTTGCGACTCATATTTTACCCCCCTAGAGGACAAATTTAAAAAAAAACATGCTTAGTGGATGTCTCCAACATAAAAGGCATCAACTGCCAAAATTTGCCTAGCGGTTTAGGCTCTGCGTTGATGAATCAGTCAGTCAGGACAAGTGTTTATATAAATGTTTATAGATTTACGCGATTTATTATTTCATATAATTTATATTTATGCATTAAACCTAGTGCAATTACTATTATTTATTGTTTCATATTTAACAATCCAACGTCTCTACACTCATTTTTTTATTGAGGACAGTCTTAATTCTCTATAAATCATATTGATCCTATCACCAGGGATAGGTACTGCGAGTAAGTTTTTTAACTTAATGAAGAAAAACTCTAGGACAGGTGCGTCTGAGATGTCTAGGTAGAAACGTAACAGTTTTTATACACTAGTTGTGCAATTGTCTGATGATTAATCAGAATCTGTAAAATGGTTTCGTTGGGCAACGGACACGGAACGATACGGACACGGAATTTCGGGGAACCTCCTGAACGAAGTGGTCCGAGGTGTTCCGATATTTTGTGACCATGAAAAATCGCATTTGTTTAAAGCTTTAGATACTTCTAATTATCCTTCTTATTTAGCAGTCGCCAAAATAATTCGAAACAAATTAAGCAATAATAGGCCTTAAAATGCTATGAAAACGAGTGCTTTTTTCACAATTTAACATGTTTTTGAATTTAAAAGCATGAAAACGAATACTAAAAGTAATGATTTGACGATAGGAACTTATGACGTCACAGGTTGTTATTCCATACACATTTCTATAGAGCTTGTCGGTTTGACATTTCATAAAAAGAGACTGATTTGACTTAACAGTCAACATCCCCATTGTGTTCTAAGAAACATGGGCGGGGTTTTATGTGGTACAAATGACTGAACATCGGCCAACAGTATTCCTACCTTTTTCGATTTTGACAGGTGTAGTGCAATGAAAGGGTAGGTTTAAGATAGGACTACATATATTTACAAGAACTTAAAAACTACTTAAAATTAAAGATAATTTTAGAACCGATGCTGGCGGAGATGCAGTGCTGGTAGGTAGAGGTACGGCGTCCAGGCGGAGATGCGGCGCTGGTAGGTCAAGATGCGGCACTCGTAGGTAGAGGCGCGCCGCCGGTAGGTAGAGGCGCGGCGCCGGTAGTTAGAGGCACGGCGCCGGTAGGCAGAGGCACGGCGCTGGTAGGTAGTAGTGGCGCGACGTCGGCAGGTAGAGGTGCGACGCGTCGTAGAGGTGCGGCCCGGTATATAAGTGAGGCGGCCCGGTAGGTAGAGAGGCGACGCCGGTAAGTAGAGAGGCGACGCCGGTAGGTAGAGAGGCGACGCCGGTAGGTAGAAAGGCGACGCCGGTAGGTAGAAAGGCGACGCCGGTAGGTAGAAAGGCGACGCCGGTAGGTAGAAAGGCGGCGCCGGTAGGAATGGTCTCTTTCCCTTAAATTCCCTTTGGAGAATTTGCCTTCTCTTTTAGAGAGCTCGTTCTTCACTCCTTCTCTTTTAGAGAGCTGGTTCTTCACTCCTCTTTTAGAAAGCTGGTTATTCACTCCTTCTCTTTTAGAGAGCTGGTTCTTCACTCCTTCTCTTTTAGAGAGCTGGTTCTTCACTCCTTCTCTTTTAGAGAGCTGGTTCTTCACTGACTCTTCTTCGGTTTTGTATTCATAAAGAAAACTCTCTAGAAGCAATTTAAAATTTTAAAGCTTAACTTATTTTTAATTTAGAATTTACGCACAGCCAGTTTCACAATGTAGACCATACTTTACAAAGAACTCTATGCTTATCTTGTTGTCATAGCAACCATAGAAAATATCTGTCGACATGACAGATTTGATGTATGAAAAATAATTGTTTACATAAGAAGAGATATAATAAAATTAATGGCGAAATATATAACTAATATATACAGAAATGCGAACGAAATAACACTACAAGGACATATATACATATACGAGGTAAGAATTATCACTACACAGGGTTGTAACCCTCGATCTATAACTGAATATCGTGAAGTATCAACTCGAACTTCATTAAAAATGCGTACGATTACAAAGAAATAAACGGATTTATTTGAACTATTACAAACGACCACACTGTTCAACACGCGAATACAATCTGTCTGCCATCTTTCTATCCCCTCTCCATGTCGGAGTGACATCCGCATGACAGATGTCAACGTCATGTGATGTCACTACCGACATTTACATTTTGAATGTCAACCGTCTAAATCAAATCTCAATAACGTTTTTAAGTAGTAACGAGTTAAACTCTGATAAAAATAGAATGAATTATATTAAATAACGGATTAGAATAATATTGAGTCTAACAATCGGTACTCTTGATATTTCCTGCTAAAGGAAACTCTGCGTCAAAACACATCAACAGTATTATAAAGACGCATTTCTTATTCAATTTATATCTCCTAACAGTTTATTACTGTCCAATATAATTTGAGCTCTTTGAAACAATAAAATTTTAATGCCTTCTGTCTGTCGTCTAGGAGATTATTTTACGCTCGAAATGTTTAAGCGGATCTCGTTGACTTTCGTTTTTCTTTTTTGTTTTAAGCTTTTAAGTTCATCAGGACGCTTAAGAAGGACTAGCTTTTGAATGTGACTGCGATTGAGTCGACTTTTTCATGGCTTTTATATGTAGGTATCTATACTTAATATAATACAGCTGAAGAGTTTGTTTGTTTGAACGCGGTAATCTCAGGAACTACTAATCCGAATTGAAAAGTTATTTCACTGTTGGATAGCCCATTTATTGAGGAAGGCTAAAGGCTATATAACATCACGCTATGATCAATAGGAGCGGAGCAGCAATAAGACATGTTGCAAAAACGGGGAAAATTTACGCAGACGAAGTTGAGCGTGTCAGCTAGTCTAATAATATTTAAAGGAGCAATTATTATACGTACCTAAATATAATTACATTACCTAAATATGATTAGTAATATAGTAATAACCTTATGCTGGTGGTTTTTTTTACATTACACTAAATAAGTTTTTAATTTCAGTTTTGATCGTTTACTCCAGTAAAATTATCGATGTGATGTAAGCCGCGAGTAGCGCTAAGTTGCTCATGTACAACCTATGTGTAATTGCTGATTTAAACGGCTTAAAAACCAGGATACTTTTTTTTTAAAGACTACTCCCGCAGTAGGGTGTGACGTGGGGACTTTACAAACATACATATACAACGGATACATACAAGAAGTCACGGACGCAAAGTACTCCCAGACTCGGAACAACAATTTGTGAATCACACAAAGAAGTGTTCCGTGTGGGAATCGAACCCACGACCTCCTGCCTAGCAGTCGGACACACTCCCACCGCGCCACAGAGGCAGTCTGCTTGACACTTGACAGGTTGATTAAATGGAGTAATGTTTGAAATAGAAAAAAAAAAATGTTTGTGTATTCTTTATAATTTTTAAGCATGTTGAACGTTTTTTGCGCCTCCTATAAAATTAGTTATACGCCACACTGGAGGCACATATATTATCTAGCACCTGATTCTGCCGTACCTATATAGGAACAATAATTTGTAAATCACACAAAATGGTGTTCCGTGTGGGAATCCAACCCACACGGAACACCACTAGCAGTCGAACACACTCCCACCGCGCCACAGAGGCAGTCGAAAAAACTTAACCCAATTGACTTGAGTCAATTGGGTTAAGTTTTTTCGACTGCTTGACACTCGACAGGTTGACTAAATTGAGTATTGTTTGAAATAGAAAAAAAAAATGTTTGTGTATTCTTTATAATTTTTAAGCACGTTGAACGTTTTTTTGCGTCTCCTATAAAGTTAGTTTTACGCCACACTAGAGGCCTATGCCTCTAGCATCTCATTCTACAGTAGTATATTATTGGGCATTCTATTCCACCTGTCGCTCTGCGAACTACGTTCGCTATCGCTCCGAACGGTGGAATAGAATGCCCAATAGGTAAGGCATGACGACAGACATGATTTTATCGTTTAACGCTCTGCGAACTACATTCGCTGTGGCAGACATGACTTTATCAACTTTTTGAATTCATTCAACGTTTTGATTCCTACTGCATACGATCGATTCCTATAACCAGAATTTACCACTGATTTTGGGATATAAATATAAATGTATTAAATACGTGTACTCATTACCGATCTAACATTGTAGACATTAATCATGAAATTCGTAAAACAGACACAGTCATTGCATGTTAACGCAATCTGCTATGATAATAATAAAACGGGTTTTCGTCATGGAAAGTTATTACCTAACACCGTAAGGTGCTTAATTTGCGGTCCATCGAATTGTGGAAAAACAAATTTGCTTATTGGTCTTTTTATACATGAAAATGGTTTACGATATCATAATGTTTACGTATATTCTAAAACTTTACATCAACCTAAATACATATTTTTGAAAAGAGTTTTGCAGCGAGTGCCTGGTATTTCACTTCAGAAATATAATGGCAATGAAGAAGTAATAAAAGTTCAAGACGCAAAACCAAACTCTGTAATTGTTTTTGATGATGTTGCTTGCGAAAATCAAAATAACATGCGTGATTATTTTGCAATGGGAAGACACAAAAATATTGATTGCTTTTATCTGAACCAAACGTACAGTAAAATACCTAAGCAGTTAGTAAGAGACAACGCAAATTTGATAGTATTATTTAAACAAGATGATATCAATCTAAGACATGTGTATGATGAACATGTTAACACTGATATGACTTGGATGGAATTTCGTAATATGTGCTCGAAAATATGGAATGATTCCTTCAATTACGTAGTAATTAATAAAGATTGTTCTAAAAATAACGGCTGTTACAGAAATACGTTTGACACTTTTGCTGTATTTGATTAAGCTTGAGGATATTTAAGACGGATACCCTTGCGATAGCGCTATTCTTCAGACGACGCTTACTCAATCACAACCCGTTTTACTATTATGGAAAAATCATTAAAAAGACAAATTGTTGATGCGGCTGAAGCTGTTAAGAAAAAAGTTAGAAAAATGAAGGATATTTAGACTGATAGTAAACAAGCACTAGATTCAGTTTTCAGACCAGTAACTGAACCACTTAACCTAATCGTCAGTAAACAATCTCGTTTCCTGCAGGATAGTGAATCAAATAAATACGCGCAAGAAAATCCAAAGGTTGACTTGAACTCTTTAGATGAATCTGATACCGGTAGTTGTTCTTCATATGAATCCACGACTAAAAACGATCAAAGTGCTGATACATCATCCTGGTCAGTATCTTCAGAAACATTCCCAGCTATTCCTTTTGGCGTTAGAGCAGAGCATGGGAGAATGAAACTAGGCTCTGCTGGCATAACAATGAATGATGAAAACATCATTGTGGCCGATAGCCAATACAAAAATACCCCCGGTTTGAGGGAATTGTTGATGAAAAAGATCCCTGATTTAAGATTGGTTACAGAGCATGATAAGCAACAGTATAAGACAATGTTACTTAGTACAAATGCACATCGTCGAGATTATAAAGCTAATAAACCAATAAAAGTAATAAGGGTCTAAAGTATTTGCAAGTTATTAAACCTCTCTTTAAGTTATCCGCCAATAGTTCACCACGCCACAATTACTCAAAAGGATAAGGATTGCCTTTAACAAAAATACTGCATGAAAATGTAGATATTAGATATTGGGATGATCCAAATGAACTAGTAGATAGATTAAAGTTACTTATTGCATCTCGAGACGCTGGCAACACAGGATTGGACAACGAAATTATATCTATTATCGAAGAACTACGTGAAAACAAAATAATAAATAAATAAATGTTCTAAATTGTAATTGAGTCATTTTACTGTTAACCTTGTATTATAATATACATCCCAAACTTTGAATTATGAATGTGGACAAATTCGGACACCACATTCATAAAAGAATGCGTTTATCAGAATTATTTGAGTGCTATGATAATGTTTTATTTAAATCAGAAAGCGGTGATTTCGATTTAAAAACATCGAGACTGAAAGGAATTAGAACTCCAGTGGAATCAGACGATGCTGTCAACAAGAATTATGTAGATCAATTTCAACTAGTATTATACAAGATTTATTTAAAGTAAATGCTAGAATGCGCACTCAAATTATTAAAGACATGCAAAATACTTTAAAAACAATGATGTCTGAAGTTTTATCTCATTTGGAAGACAAGTACTATTCGAAAGCAGAAGTAGATAAATTGTTAGAAAAACCTTTGTAATGGCTAAACTGCAAATTGTTAATGAAATACATAAAGCAGCACGAAGAAATTTCCTCAGACGTCCGGTTATTCTAAAGGGGATTGATGATTTGTGGCAAGCAGATCTTATAGACATGCAAAGCTTGAAAAAATGCAATAAAGGTTATAGTTATATTTTAATAGTGATTGATTGCTTCTCAAAGTTTGCTTGGACAGAACCGTTAAAATCAAAAAATAAACTAGATGTAGCTAGAGCATTTGAACGAATTTTGGTAAACAGTGAACGAAAGCCTGTTAATTTGCAAACTGACCTGGGAACAGAATTTTATAATAATTCATTTCAAATGCTTGTTGAGAGATTTAATATTAACCATTACTCAACATTTTCTACTAAAAAAGCTTCCATAGTAGAGCGATTGATTAAAACTATTAAAAATAAATTGTATAAATATTTTAGTACGAAAGGAAGCTACGTGTGGTTAGGTATACCATTGGAACTTACATTGAAAACGTATAACAACACAAAACATCGAACGATTAAATTCAAACCTGTTGATGTAAATAAATTAAATGAAGTAATAATAAAAAAAATACTCATAAGCACATTAATTGTAAACCTAAATTCCGAGTTGGTGATTGTGTTCGTATCAGCAAATACAAACATATATTTGAAAAAGGCTATACACCTAATTGGTCAACTGAACTTTTTACTATAATCAAGATTAATAATACCATACCGGTAACATATCATATAGAGGACCAACGCAAGCAACCTGTTTTAGGCACCTTTTATGAACAAGAACTTCAAAAATCGTCTTATCCAGATGTTTATTTAATTGAAAAGATTTTGAAAAAGAAAGGATCAAAACTATTTGTAAAATGGTTAGGTCTAAGCAAAGGAGAAAATAGCTGGATTAATGAAGCTGCAGTAGTGTCTTAAGAAAATATATACCCTTTATTTTAACATATTTCTGTCATTACGTTCTTAGCAATGCAAGGTGGAGGGTTAGTCAATAGTTTAATTAACCATCTTCCGTTCGAAATACATTTACCTGGATACAATTATTGCGGGCCCGGGACTAAACTCGAAAAACGTTTACAGCGAGGTGATCGAGGTGTAAACAAACTAGACGAAGCCTGTATGCACCACGATATTGCTTATGCAAATCATACTGATTTATCTAATTGCCACAAAGCAGATTTAGAACTTTACGATATGGCTAAACAAAGACTAAAATCAAAAGACGCCGGCAAAGGAGAAAAACTTAGTTCTTGGTTAGTGACCAAAGTTATGAAAGCCAAGCTTAAGTCGGGATCAGGATTGAAATCATTTAGAAATTTTGTATCAAAAATCAAATCAAAAATTAAAAATCTGAAAATCAAAGATAATAAAAAATTAATAAATGTTGCTTATTTAGCAGCGAAGAAAATATTTCCAAGAATTCGACAAATCAAAATTCCACGAGTCATACCATTACCAAAGAAAGGTGGAATACTTCCTTTAATACCAATTTTTGCTGGTTTGTCTGCCTTAGGAACCTTAGCTGGAGGTGCGGCAGGCATCGCAAAAACAGTAAACGATTACAAAACCGCTCAACAAAATTTAAAGGAAACAGAACGTCATAATAAGTCTATGGAGGCTTTAGTGTTAGGTAAAGGTTTATACATTAAACCACATAAGAATGGTAACGGACTGTTTATAAATTCGTCAAAAAACTAATAACGAAGCTACCTAATCGTGCTTTAACGAATATAGACATTGAAGAATACTCTAAAAACATCCCTTATTTTCGCGGAGTGTACATGAGGAATCGATTACCAAGAACGCCGAAACAAATCGAATGTGTGTAGTAAACTTAGATGAATCTAAGAATGAGGGAACGCATTGGGTAGCTTATGTTAAAGTATATGACTATTGTGAATATTTTGATAGTTTTGGAGATTTGAAACCTCCGAAAGAATTATTAGGATATTTAAAAAACTGTAATATTTACTACAACTTTACTAGGTACCAGAATTTTAATACAGTAAATTGTGGACACTTATGTTTAGAGTATCTCAGAACTTTTTGGAATAAAAATATATAAATGTAAACTTATCTTTTATTTTTAATCATTCGCACGATGTCCCTCACTTTATCAATAACTGGTAACTCCTCAACCTTATCTACATACTATCCTACTACTTTATCACTGGAAGGACAATATGAGTGCGCTTTATTACATTTCTCAACATTCAATTCTATTCCTAACATTGAAGAAACTAATAACAAGTTCTATTATGGTAACAATGAAGTTATTGAATTACCTGTAGGTACATATGAATTACAAGATATCGGAGATTATTTAAAATCTGAAATAAAAGATGCTTCGCTCAAAATACAGTGCAATAACAATACCTTGAAAACTTCTATACACTGTACAAAAGATATTGATTTTAACAAAGATGGCACATTTAGAAGTTTATTAGGATTTGATGCGCAGACCTTGTTAGCTAATAAATGGCATGTCTCACAGTATCCAGTTAACATATTACCCACGACCGTCATCAGGATCGAATGTGATATTGTTAGTTGCTCCTTCATAAACGGTCAACCAAGCCATATTCTCCACGAATTTGCACTTAATGTGCCACCTGGTTATCGAATTGTAGAAAGCCCGAAAAATACAATATATTTTCCAATCAATCAAAACAACATAAGTTGCATACACATCAGATTACTAGACACAAATAATCATTTAATAAATTTACGTGGTGAGGAAGTGCAGCTATATTTACATCTAAAAAGAAAAAATGATTGACTACAATAAATATGTGCCACAACAAATTAAAAATACCAGTCCCATTCAAGCACTCAATCAAAGAAGAGCTCGCTCTAAGAAAAAAACAAAATTAAGTAAAGATAATAAAATATTTCTCAAAGCAATCGGTTTGTTGAAATGAATATCTTAGACGTTTTATCCGCTCCTACATATGACAATACAGTGGAAGGAATTGAATTTCATTCTTACAAACCCTATGTAACTAGCTTTAATAGAAACGATGAAATCCGTATACCTATCAACCAACAAGATCTGTATATACTACCATCAGCAAGCAGATTATACTTAGAAGGGACTTTTATTGTTAAGAAAGAAACAAAAGATATTGCTTCTAGTGTTCATTTTACGAATAATGCCTTACTTTACTTGTTCCAAAGTATAAGATATGAGCTAAATGGAGTGGAAATTGATAAAATTAAAAATGCCGGCTTAACAACTACCATGAAATCGCTAATATCTATGAATGAGAGTGAATCAAAGGTTTCACAAGCATGGGGTTGGAATATTGATGGTATAAAAAATATCAATGGAGGTAACTTTTCTGTCTCTATACCACTCTGTAACATTCTGGGTTTTGCAGAAGATTTCAAGAAAGTTGTTATAAATAGTAGACATGAATTAATATTGTTAAGAAGCAATACCAATCTAAATGCTGTAAAACTCAACACAGGTGAAGTTGTAGAAGATGTGCTTATAAACAAAATTATATGGCGTGTCCCTCATGTTAAAGTATCGGATAAAGAAAAAATAACTTTATTAAAGTTGTTAGAAAAAGATCGCCCGCTCCAGATGGTTTATAGGAACTGGGACTTATACGAATATCCTGCTTTACCTAAAACTACAAAACATACTTGGTCTGTCAAAACTTCATCACAAATTGAGAAACCAAGATATGTTATAATTGGTCTACAAACAAATAGAAAAAATAATGCAAATACTGACATGTCTCGGTTCGATCACTGTCATATTCGTGATGTAAGAGTGTACCTTAATTCAACTTACTTTCCATATGAAAATCTAAATGTGAATTTCACAAATAACAAAGTTGCTTTATTATACGAACAATATACTCGATTCCAACAGTCTTACTATGGACATCGCTCAGAACCTTTGTTAAGTGAGAAACAATTTAAAGAATTAGCACCGTTATTTGTGATCGACTGTTCTAGACAGTCCGATAATCTGAAGTCAGGGCCCGTGGTCGATGTGAGAATAGAACTAGAGAGTGACTCAGACATACCTAATCAGACTTCTGCTTACTGTCTCATATTGAACGATTGTATAATCGAATATAAACCACTCAGTTCTACTGTAAGAAAAATGTCATGAATCTTGATACTGTCATCCTAGATATTCAAGGATTTAAAGACTATTACAACAATTTCATAATAAAAGAATTAGCGTTTACCACGCATGATTATACTCAAACGTTTTTAATTAAACCTCCATATTTGTTTAAATATTTAACTTATGAAGAAAAGAGACAAGTTAAATGGTTGGAAAGAAACAGAGGTCTATCTTGGAGTGAGGGATATATTGACTACAGAGAATTTCGACGCATAATTATCCCTTATCTAGAAAATAAGACAATTCTTGTGAAAGGAATGGAGAAAGTGCAGTGGGTTAAGGAACTTTGCGAGAATTGTAAGGTGTTAGAACTAGATGAAAATCAATGTCCGAATTTATCCATGCTACATAAAAAATATTGTGATGGAAAAACTAATTTAAATTGTAACAAACATTTAAAACAGTGTGCTCTTAAAAATGTGTTGTGCATAAAAAAATATTTGAACTGTAAATGAAATATGTACTAAATTAATCTTTAGAAATAAAACAAATTTTATTTCATACATGTTGTTTTTATTATGATATTTTCTACTGTAATAATTTTGTAATATATACATTATTTAACAAATTTATACTACAACATACAATAGGTACATAAAAAATTGTATAAAATTATTACAGTAAATAGTTCACAATCATATTAACGAATATATATATATATATATATATATATATATATATATATATATATATATATATCTAAAAATCATAGTCTATTAAAGATTTTGAAATCTTTTTCACTAAAGATTCAGTTTCATCCATGACACTATCGTGAACGTCTTTAACTATGTACTGAGCATCTAAAATTACATTCTCACTAACACTGTCACTATCTTGATGAGAACCACTATCACTTATGTCAAGAACTAAAATTTTTATTAATTTAATGCCTTTACGTTGCACCCGACTCATAACGAATGATTTAGTTAGCGATGGTTTCTTTGCCTTGCATCGTTTTTTTGATTTCTGGTCTTTGGTGACTTCTATAGATGGTTCGGGGACGTCACGCAGCATTTCTCGGTAGTAGTCTTCATAAGGATCTTGAGCGTATTGACTGAAGGCAATCTCGGAGTCAGAAACCTGAAATAAAATAAAAACAAAGTTAGTTTTCAAATACGTATAATAATAAGAAGGTAAATAACGTTAAGTTTAGATTAATGACAAATATTTTTACTTACCGACACCGTTGACATAATTACTGTTTATTCAATTTATAATATTCCAATATCAAAGTTCTACTCAAGACGAGTAATGATTTATAAATGCAATAAAAATAGTTGCTACAATAGACATTATTATTTGGTATTTTATATATTCCTTATGAACTACTTGCTTTGAAAACAAATCTTAATTTAATATGCTTATGATATAATTTAGCATAATTCAAATACAACTAGAAGATTGCAAGATTGCTTGTTTGAAGTTCAATAAACTTTATTTTATGCGTTCATGTTTAAACATGTACTTATTCATATTAATATGGTATGGCTAATTAAACAAAAAATCAACCCGAAATGAGAACCACTTTATTTTTTGAAGTCGGTAAAATGTAGGTTTTTGTCATCATTAATTAGTTTCATAACGATAGAGGTATAGGTAGATATTATTATGTTGCAATAACATTGAGTTTCATGTTACAACACGAAATATGACCATATTTGTTAACAAACAAAACCCAACGCTATTTATACTTTACTAGCGACTCGCCCGCGGCTTCGCTCACAGTATTTCAGATATTATGTGCAGTAAACAGAGTCGCGAGCAAAAAATTAAATAACTATAAACATTACTAAATTAACAAACTAATGGTGAAAATCGCTTGAAAATCCGTTTGACAGTTTAAATGGTCTAAGCGTACAGACAGCTAGACTGACTTTGTTTAATACTATGTAAAGACTAACATTCTTGCTCCTCTCGCATTATTGGTTACTACTCCATTCCCATAGCTCATAGAGTGATGATATAATATTGCCTACAATACTCAGTGAGAAGAATCAGTAGTAGCTTCAAAGATTATTCTCTACAAACGAACTTGGAAAACAAACTCACAAACAAATTTACCGCTTTATAATATTATTAATAAAGATAATTCATTAGGTAATTGTTGAACGATATCATTGCAACACATTACTCTGATTACACTTTTTCGCTTAAGTCATATTTTGTTAGGGTGCTCCCTCACCTGGAGTTTTCGACAGAATATCAACCTAAAGTAACAATTTTCAAACTATAATATAATAATAATAATAAATAATAAAAATCATTTATTCACTTAGGAAGCAAAATACTACACTTGTGAAAAGTCGATTCTACATTTACTGGTAATGCCTGTTCGCAAACAATAGGTAAAGCCCGAGAAAAGAACAGGCAATAAAAACTCGTGGCCACTCTTTTCAAATTGCCAATGTTTACAATGTTTCTCTGTTTATAAACTGTATATGCAGGTAAGGTGCTGCCACCATTATATTATACACCATATATTAGAGGACTGATGCAAAAAAAGAGGTCACTAATATTAGAAGAGTACACGAGATCGGATTCATCAGCCTCAATGGGCACAACATAGTAGGAGCATCCACTTACGATGTAAAAACTTTATGTGCTTAAATATTGGCCAATTTACTGCTACTTAATGAATAAGTATACATGTTTTTCAAAGGAAAGAAAAGAATGGCCGTAATTTATCACGCAGAATCTTTACTTACAAAAGTAAATCGTTTTCTTTACTAGTACCTAAGTAACATTATCAAACTGTGACAACAATATTCACCTAGTAAAATGCAATAAACTATACAACCCAATACATTAATAGGGAGCAACGAACTACATCCATTTATCTTTATCAGTTAAATAATCATCGATTGAATAGTAAGCTCTTTGTATAAGATGTCTCTTGACTACATTCTTAAATTTATTTACTGGTAGACTCGATATGCTGACTGGGATTTTATTGAAAAATTTTGTCTTCAAAATTTTGTCTTCCTAACTAACAAGCATTCGACTGTAAAATATTACTTTGTAATGTGAGGGTTGTGTATGGTAATGAATAGTTCACCTGCCTCATTGATGTAATGCTCAACTCTGTAACGTTACATTACAGAGGAATATTTCAGGTGTAGGAGCACCTTAAATATAAAATGTCAACCAAACTTTTTATATGGGAAGTAGGTACCTATACAGAGAAATGGAATAATAAACATTTGTTATTTAAAATGAAACTATTTAATGTAGGTAATAATACTATTTATTCATTTTTATTTACATTCTTAAAATAAAGTTGTATAACAAGAATAGTTTTTTAACGATAATACATGTTAAGTAAACTATATGGTAAAATTATGTACAAAATCTCTATTTCTACAAAACTATACAATATTTCATTAATATTTATAAATAAGCTTACAATCGTGTCTCTTTGTCAAAAGGTGTCCTAATTTCATTTTTATTTACATAAATAAAATAAATATAACTATAATTATTTTTAAAAGGTAAAACAAGTTAAGTAAATGAGATGGTTATATTATGTACAGGCTCTTAAGCGTACTTTAAAATAGATGAATGACCCCAAGCAAGAGTTTTTATTTGACATGCAGATATCGAACGTTTATCATCATTGTTAGATAAGGCAATCTTATTAACGCTCCGAGTAAATATTTCATGTTTCATGGATTTGAACATAATATTTTTTCTACGAACAATACCACCATTAAATAAAATATTCTTATAATCCGATATATGCAAGTCCTTGACAACGCTTGATTTAACTCCCTTTGCCTTTTTAATGATTTTATTTTCAGTTTGTATTGAGTAAAGTTTTGATCTCAAGCCAACAAATTGAGATATATACTTCCCCCCCATTTCATCTTTGAATAGACCAGGTACTTTTTTATTTCTTAAAGGGATATTTAAATCATTGTCAACGTCATAGTTACTGGTATCGAAATATTGTAAAAAGTTAAACTTTAAATCATCATAAAAATCGTTTGTATATATTTTATATACGAGAGAATCTGTATCCGTATAACATAATTGAACTCGATCGTTATAAAAAGGCTTTACAGTGTTGTAATGGAAGTCGTACATATGTGTCTTAGATAATTCTAATACAGTAAACCCAATGTATATTGGTTTATCTAAAATTATTTGATCCGGTTTCATTTGGATTGCAACTAAATTTTCGGATAAAATAGACGCGCTATGAAAATAGGGGTTGGCCACTAGTCTCTCGGCGGAGATTAATTTTTTTGTTCGGTTAGACTGATCACACCATTTATTAACTAAATGAACAGTTACCCTGTTTGCTGTATTTTCTAATGTCTTGCCAAAGACACTGTTATTTAGCAATTTAAAAAAGTCTTGCTCGAAGGAACTTTTTGCTTTTTGTCTTAATAGGGTATTTAATTCAATGTATTGTTTTAAATATGGAGCTTGTCTAAAAGTAATAATTTTATGAATTTTACGTAATATTAAACCATGTTCTAGACATTTTTTTAAATGAACGTAATGTATTACGTAATTGTACTTATTATATAAATTTGCAATTAGTTTCTTTGTTTTTCCTCCGGGGGGTACACATTTCTCCGGGCAAAATGGTAAATCATTATGATCGTTATGCAAATATTCAGGGTACAAAAGATCTACTTCTAAAATGAAGCCCCACTCAGCGTTATCTTTAACAGATTCAACATGAAAACTTGTTACTTCGTTGTCACTCAAAAATCTAAAACTCGAATATGGCAAGTATTGGCACATGCTGTAACCATAAAGATTATTACAGTCTAAATATACTATGAAACAAGGAGGCTGCGATGGATCAGGTTCTGACATATACTTATGGTTAGCTTTTGCATACCGATGAGAACACATGCACAATCCGCCTCGTATACCACTTTGTATCATTCTAACGATTGCCAAATCCGACAAAAGTTCTAACTCAACACCTGTTTTTAATAGCATCGCATCGAAAGAAAGGCTAGGAGCAGTTATGTAAAAGGCAGGGTCGAGATCATAATATTGTTTACATGTTTTTCTAATTTTTTGGAATATATCAGTTAGCAAAAGCACGTCTGTTTTCAAGTATAAGTCCGTATACTCACCTAAATCATTAATATTAAATTCAGACCAGACACTAAGAGCATGATTATAATCTTCATCGCTAATATGCTCGTTAGTAAGGGAACTATAAAAAGAACACTTTGATGGCAATGTTGTTTGTTCGTAACATTTCCAATCGGTCATATACTCATACGGATATATTCCTTTTCGAGTCAATAAACTGAATTGTCTCTCTTTAGAAAAATGATTTCGAAGGTTACTAAAATCATCGATCTGCAATGTTTTAGCAAGTTTGTCTAAACTTGTCCCTAAAAAATTAAAAGAATCTAGAAATCTTAATTGTATATACTCGTTATCTCTAATAAGTATAAATTTTGTGAAAGATATATATTTTTCCTTGGTTTTGGGAATTATTTTAATATTCCCTGAAATTTCTCCTAGCTCTTTTATAAATAAATGACAGTCATATCCAGATAAATTATGGAAAAATATTGGTACGAATTTTGGTTGTTTATGTTGTAGATTACAGTGACGGTGTGCTGCACTTCGGTATTGGCCCGTAATATGACAGTGATCCCTTACTTTATCGCTAAAGAGTAAATTATCACAAATATAGCATTTATTGGCACGTTTAAAGTCTCGGGCATTTTTTTCTGTAAATATCATTGGTTCGTTTTTGGTTAAAATTCTATGTATTTGTTTCACATCCTGAATAAGAAATTGTATAAATTTAGAAACACAATCATTACCGCGATAACTTTTATAGCCTTCAAAGTTATAATTCATTGAAGAAACAACATTGTAACCGAATGCGCTCGGCACGTGTCGTTGCGAATACGATGTGTTATTGGTGTCAAATTCATCGCTGGAAATCGGTTTAAGTAATGTTTCGAAATCAGCGTATATTACAAATGGAATGTTTTGTTTTCGATCATAATTTTTAAAAGTTACAATTGAGCCTTGTTCTGGTAAAACAGTGAGAATCCCTCCACACAGATGTGACTCAATTTGAACGTGTGTTGGAAAAAACAATAAACATGTTTCGCAGTAGTACAGTTTACCATGATGTTTAGTGATCTGGTTTCTGACTAGACGAGACAAATCTTTAATGAGACAAAAATGAGAATTGTCATTATTTTCTAATAACAAAAGATGAATACTTTTATATTTATTATTAGTTGTTTTATACAAAGGCCCCACGATTGTCTTTTCATTTTTTAATCCATATACGAATATATTTAAAAAGGGATTATTTTTCTCGAAAATTGCTATGTCCGCAAAAGTGATAGGGTATTTTAAATCGTTAATATTTAAAACATTACGGAAATGAGGATAGGATGTAATTCTATCAGAGTGTCGCGTCGTAGGGTATAAGGCAGCCACGATACACCATAGAAAACAAAATTTATCTTTGTTCCGAATATTTAAACAAGCCCTTTTATTTTTTATTATTTTCGGTAAATTTACAAACTTTGATCCACCGAGAGGCTAAAATTTATTAATATTTATTTCTAAATGTTAATTGCATAAAAATGACCAACCACTATCTCTCTCCTGAAACTCTTCAATTTTTTTTAACAATAAATTTACTGCTGATTTATAAATTGTATCGAAATCATAATCAACAAGTATGATTAAATTTTTTGAAGTAAATGATTTAATTTCCTGTAAATCATTTTTAAACATTAGAAAAAAAGAAAATAATTCGAAATTTGTTTTAATACATGTGTGTTTCTGTAATGAAATATCAATAAGATATTTTACTTGTTCACTTATATCATTCAAAAACTGCTCCGGGAAATATTGGGTTTGATTCCCAGTTGCAGCTATTTTGTAACTCACAATACGTTGTTTAAACGAAGAATTAATAACAGCAATGTTATCATACATAGGGGTCGTACTATTATTTTTATAATTATTGCTACGTAAATGACTAGACCAACAACGACTATTTACAAACAATCTGCAAACTGAACAGTGAGGCATTATTTGGTTTTCCTTTTTTAATCACTTATTGATTAACCCTCAAATAAAATAACAAATTACAATAGAGATTAATACTTACAAGTAACTCCCAGCATTAAATACATAAACAACAAACAACGTAACTGGAATCGCAACAGGACTTTTTTCACCTCTGTAACAATTCTGACCTGATCTGACTGTCCTTTGATAACAATAATTAGTCTATAGTTCGAAGCATATAACTGGCATGTAGGTATTTGAGTTTACCGCAATATTACTGAAACAAAAATAAATAAAATATACTTAGTATTCCTTATATTATATATTAGGTATGTGTCTATATTATGTACGAAAAAGTTAAATATCAAGTTTTTAATTTTACCTGCAATATGTATGTGGCCAAATTCCTTTATTTAACTGTCCTCTGATAATTATAATAATAAGTCTAGAGTTCTAAGCATGTAACTGGGAAGCAGGTATTTGTGTTTACCACAATATTACTGAAACAAAAATAAATAAAATATAAATACTGAGTATTCATAAATATGTACTTATAATGTAGGTATATGAAAAAAAAAAAAAAGTAAATCTTAATTTGTTTTTATTTTACCTGCAATATGTGCTCAATTCCTTGATCTGACTGTCCTCAGCTTTACTCTTAAAAGTAACAGTATATCTTATTTACCAAAATTATTAAAAAAATGAATAAATTAAATAACGTTGTACTGATGTCACGAGGTTATGTCGTGCATTTATTTTTAGTATACTGAAATACTTAAAATATTTTATGTTAGACTAGCTGTGCCCGCGACTTCGTTCGCGTGGAAGTTGGGTTTATATTAAGGTAGTTTATATTACAATTCAACTTCTGTGTAAAACATATTGTAAACATGCTCCACAATGCTCTGTGGCATCTATGGATATTTGAGCCTAGCTTTAATCAGGGCCCAACATATGGCAGGGCAACCCAAGCAAATGCCCAGTGCAGCAAAATGAAAGGCGACAAAGTTTATGGCGCCAGACGGTTAGAAGACAAATTATTAAAATTCCCACGACCACACCTCGACAAAAAAGTGATTTGCATCACATCAAATACTATTAATATTGAAAAATTCCCCCACCACGCGAGTACTGGGGCGGTTTCGAGTTAAATGAAGCTCGAAACCACCCAATTATTCGTGCGAAATTTTGAGTTAAGGAGCTTCGATTCTGACTCCGATAGGTCGAAAATTCCGATTGATTTTAAACCTCCGACTCCAACTTCGGCTCCGACACTTTTAAATCGGACCTTTTAATCGGAGGTACCTAGCCGCTCCTTCAAGATAATTTATACATAGGTAATAAAGGTATGATGAAAAAAACTCTCACATATTCCCTATGATCGCAGGTTATGTCCTGCCCGAGCGATCTTTTCCGAGTCTAAAGTACACCTACTTTGTGTCCGTGTTTGTACCGCGGGAATGCAATGTTTAAACAAACAAACAACATTCAAACGTTTCTAAAAGATATACTCAGATATCTTTTTTTGTGTTTAAATACTATTTCTAAACTTATTTCAATATTTTTTTTCACTCACTTTAGAAGATTAAAATATTATTTTATAATGTCTACATTGGTGAATTTAAAAATAGGTGTGTCAACCTGTCGCAAATTAAGATCATCATATGATTTAAAAAAAAAAACTGAAATTCTTACGTAGAGGGCTACGTAAGAATTTCAGTTTTTTTTTTTAAATCAATTTTCCTGATTCTTTTTAATTTGTATTTAAACGCCATCTATTTTCAAAACTGGATAAGTTTATTTTTATACTTGATGATTTTATATTAAACTATCATGCATATTAAACGTAGGTAAGCAAGGTATTTAACCTTAAATTATTCACGCGATCAGGACCCGTAATACATATATTTTCATAATGTGTACAAATCGCGAAAGTTTATTAACATTTGTAGGTAAGCAATTTTGGCACTCAGAAGAAATCGAATCACAGATGGCGCCACGTGTTTTATTTTGATGTAACGCGGACTTAATCTTTCATTTTTTTTAAGCAATTAACATTTATAAATTCTAGAAAATATCAAGTAATTACTGTTTATTTGTAATGTAATATTGTTTTTCATTTCTACATTTATAACATAATCACTATTCATGCAAAACAATGATAAAGGTGTCTATTGGAAGTGATTATTAATATAAAAATTTGTTAAACAAAGTAAACATGTTAAAGTCGAAAATAAAAGCTTGTATAAATAAGTATACATTTAGAAAAATACTTAAAAAGAAGAATAAAAAGAATTTTAACACAACACAAAAAGAGACTCGCAATTAGGGAGTCGATCCTCCGACATCGCTCGTTTAATACCGCTACTTGTGCCAATAGACCACCTCAGCTGATGCAAACACGGTTAAAATAGCTGATCTTAAGAAAATTGAAAATGTTGTGTTTAGCTCCTAATAGTTTTAGCGTGAAGTTATTGTTTCCATGGGTTACAATTGTAAATAATGTCTTATTGTGGAAAAAAATGTGAAAAACCATAATGGTTCGACAAAACATACGTTGCTGCTCACTCCCCATAGACGATAACATAATGATTTATAGTGCAAGTAATGACCTATAGTATTTACAATAAAACTGCAAATTTTCATGAAGATCCGTCAAGTAGTTATTGTTTTATAACGATAAATAGCTACAGACATTATCCGTCATTGCTTAGCTCCTATGGGAAATAGCGTGATAAATTATAGCCTAAATGTTAATCCAGACTACACATACAAAATTTCAACCGAATCTGTCCAATAGTTATTGCGTGATGCGTGTTCAAACAAACAGACAGACATTTCTAAAAATGTAGGAATGTGTTTAAATACTCTTTTCGAACATTTCCCAATATTTTTTTTCACTATGTTCGGCCATATACAGACACGTGAAATTTACAATTTTATTTTATGTATAGATATAGATAGATAGCATGATTCAGTATTCACGCGCGATGGCTTATTATTAGCGTATTTCATGTATAACTTTGGTGTTTCTATACCGATTATTATAAGCGTATTTCATGTATAACTTTGGTGTTTCTATACCGATTTCTATTAGTATTTTTTATGGAATAGTTAATTATGTTAACTTTTTTAATTAGGGATGACTGAGAGTGTTATAAACGTAAGAGTAGACAAATATAATCAGAAAGCTTCGAACTACTAAGCTATCGGGAGTTACACGTGATATTGTGAGTCAACCATAAAAGATAGACATATGCTGTCGTGGGATATTTTTTATATAATTTTAAGGAGAACATTTCCGTCATACATGATTTCTGTGTAGCTTTAACCATTACGGTTGCACACGCGACGAAAGCTTAAAAAATGGAGTAACTTCTCCCGTTTTCCTTCACTGCTCTGCTCCTATTGATTGTAGCGCGATGAAAAGTATACTATAACCTACTCAGGAGTATGAAAAATAATTGTACCAAGTTTCGTTAAAATCCGTCGAGTAGTTTTTGTTTCTATAACGGTTATACAGACAGACAGACAGACAGACAAAAATTTTACTGATTGCATTTTTGGCATCAGTATCGATCCCTAATCACCCCCTGATAGTTATTTTGGAAATATATTTCATGTACAGAATTGACCTCTCTACAGATTTATTATAAGTATAGAAGAAGATATCTATTGCGCAAAAATTACACGTGTGCCTCACCTAATTAAATATTTCCATACAGCAAAAATTTGTTTTCTCTAATAAGCTATATTGGCTAAGGTTGACGCGAATTCACCCGCATGCTATTCATGTAATCAAAACGCTTTGTAATTATTGAAATCGACACGACAGCCCTAGATGTTTTAGCTGCATCAACAGTCTATAATACTAAAATATTGTCTTTTGTTTGTTCATAATACGATCAAAATAAAAAGTTCTGTTTTACGATGGTTTCGTTAGGTAGCAGTGAATTTTTAACATGGTAAATTATTTTAAGGTTTTGGTTTATAATCAGCGTGATACACAGGGATTTCAACACAAACATTTCGAAGACCCAGTCGAAACAATCTCTAAGAGTTGTAGTCATTTTGATTGCGAGTACCAAACCGACCGAAAAAATGTGAGTATTAAACATACCTACTTGGAACGAACTTTTAATGTGTATGTTGTGCTAACTAAATTCCTTACAGATTATTTTTTACTTGAACCATGATAGCGAAGCAAACAATTATTAACTCTTGTTATCTTCTGAACCGATTTCGATTTTTTTTGTTATTCAAACCTAGTTGTTCAAGTTTTGGGGTGCTTCCGTATTCTACCCATATTTTCTACCCACGTGTAAAAATTAATAAATATAATTCCGTTTTCTACCCGCAGAAAATATTAAATCCGTTTTCTACCCAACTGAAAAGTAAAATACATATAAAGCTATAGAATATTGGTTTTGTAACGCCAGCAAAAGAAAACAATGTTAATGATTTTCAAAAAAGTATTTTTTAATGTTCATAAAGTATGTATGACATATAATACTTATATTAATTTGTACTATATTAATTTAAGTTGAACTTTCATATAACAATAGTTTCTGAAACGCTATCAACAAGGCGCGTGTCATAATTACTTGTCAAGGGCTCTGATTGACTGTCCTAAGTTTACAATCGACCAATCAGGACTCGTGAAAAGATATTTGATAACTGATTAGTTTTATTTATAGTTGAACAGTTTTACAAAAACCGGGTGTATGATGAAGAATTAGAAAAATAAAATAATTATTTTTATTTTACACCCGCTTATAAATATTTTATGTTGTAAATAAACAATAACAAACTATATAAAAACCTTAAAATTTTAACCATTTCAAAACAAAAAGACTCAATGTTTACATCTGTATCTACTTATAAATCGTCAATCAAGATTTATGTATCACAGTGTAAAATAGAATAATGTTAGGCTTATTTTCTACTAAAACTACTACTACCTACAGTTCCTTAACTTTAGTAAAATCCAGATTCATTACAATTACAAAATATCACAAAATAAATCACATTTTTGTCAATAGGTATTTTGATGAAAGCTTACGTTCATAAAGAAAAATAATCAACGAATTTTTTTTAATTTTTAAGCTCTGTAAGACATTTTTTACAAACAATGACTAATGGTTATTTTCCTATCTACATGACTAAGACTATAAAAAAATCACAGATTCGTTATAATTATAAAATATCACAAAACAAATCACATTTTTGTCATATTGATGAAAGTTTAATCGTAAAAATCAACGAAAATATTTTAAACACTGCTATGTAAATGAAGCTAATTTTTCCAAACAATGACCAATGCTTATTTTACCACTAGAAATATCGTTCAGTGCCGATTCTATTACTTTCTCTCTCTCCAAAATATCACTACGACGTGGCCTTGATGATGAACTTTGTCCAGTAAAGCGTGCATTTTGTAACTTGGCATCTTTATATATAATTGTGAGAAATTGGAGCATAATAAGCGACTTCTTTTTTGCGACAAAGCGGTTTAAGGTTGCATGCCAGCTTTCGAGCGAATTTGTAGTTCTGTGTCTACAATTATATGCAGACCATAAAGTTGGGGGATATTTACCACCCTGCATATAAGTTTGGACAATATAATCATTAAATTTTACTACATTATCATCTGTGGGACAGTCTTCCATGATATAAAGAAATGCCTCGTCGATCATCTCGTTTGGTATTAGAGTACGCATTAAAGCCAGGTGTTTCTTCAGATGTATTTTTTTTGTCAAATCAAGTTTCTTACCTCTCTTGTGAATGGCTTGACAAAAATGGAAATAGCAAGCTCTTGTCTTTGTTTCGGGTGATATCATGTTCATAGCTTCAATGACTGCTGACTCAAAGTCTGTTAAGAACTCTGTAGGTTTCCACATGGGTATTTACGACTTTATAAGTCGAAAAAGGGTTAAATATGTCGATTTATTTTTGTTCATCAGAAGGCAGTACACTAGTGGCGTAACAGCTGTATTAGTATCAGTGCTGCCCATATCACCATGAATAACATATAACTGCATGAACGGATTGATACAGCATTTAAAAGTTCCATCTCCAAAAAACAAAGAAAGTTGAGACATTCGAACTCTTGCTTCTTGTGTAGCAAATGCAATTATTCTATTGTTGCAATCATCATAATCAAACAGGAAAAAGTCTTTATAGGTTTTTGGTATTTCTACTTCGCTTTTATTTTTAAAAACCAATCTTGAAACCTTTTGATTTTTATTTCGAGCATCATGAAATGCTGTCTTCACGCTCGAAAACTAAGGAATTTCTTCTATTAAATCCAATCCTTTTTCTTTTAACAATAATACTTCATCATCATATAATTGCTGGATAGGGCGACCATCGGAAGATTTTACTCGCTTCTTTATATTTTTCATTGATTTTCTTATTAAAAGTTTAGCAGTGTTAGGTTGACAATTACTGTTGTGTTCACTTTTATTCACAATTAAACTGTTAAATATTTTTATAAATCCATAGCAAGAAGGCGCTTTTGCACAACGCCATATTATTGAATTGTCTTTATTGACTCTTTTCTTGTAAAATTCTCTACCATCACACACTAAAACTGGTTTATTTTTACTTGATAAAGTGAAATAAAATTCTGTATTAATTGTAGAACAGTCTTTACTTGTACTTGGCTTAGGATTCATTTTAAGGCTTAAAATTATCTGCACAATATTTACTCCTGTCTTGATGGTGACTAACATATAATTAAAAAATAAAAGACATTAGCCGTATTTCGCCATTCTTCGACGCAATTAGATAGACAGAGATAGCAAAATGATATTGTTTTTGCTTTACCTGCCTAGCAAAATTATATTGTAAACCCTTTTTCGCTTTACCTGCCCTAACCTACTGACGTCAAAGATATACTCTATAGCCAAACTGAATAAACAATCATTAGGCATTTCGTAAATAAATTTGTACTTTTAAATAGTTTAAATTATTGCGCTGTCTGTACCAAAAGCTTAGTAAATTGAAGTGGGTAGATACCGGAACATATTTTAGGTAGAATACGTAAAAAAATATTGATTTTGAAACTGTGGGTTTAAAACGTAATAAGTTTTGGGTAAAAATCGGAATAAAATATTCGTGGGTAGAAAAGGTGGGTAGAATACGGAAGCACCCAAGTTTTGTTAATGACTTTTGAAGGTATATAAAAATGTATATGTCCTTATTCTAGGTCTGAATCTGAGTGTGAACAATATCAGCCAGCCTTAATCAATAAACACAAAACCGTGAAAAATATGTAAGTATTAAACACAAATAATTCGAGTCTCTGGTCAGTCTGTTAAGTTTAACATTTACACTAATTTTATACCTTTATTTCAGACATGAATCTGAGTGGGAAGACTTGGAACCAGTGAACAATACCAAACAGAAAACAAAATCCCGCGGCAGCTCTACTACAGTCAGCGCAGGCAAACGCAAGTCGTGCTCAACATCAACGATTTCTAGGTAACTTAATATACAACTCAAGTATTTCTAATGTATTTTTTTTATGCATCTTACGATTTCAGTCTGTCTAATGTCTTTAGCATACGTACCTATAGGTATGATTGAACATTCTGTTTACAATCACTATACAACATAAGTCTTTATCAAATGTTACAATTTATGTTAAAACTCATTCAACGCTATTGTTTCAGAAAAAAAACAAAGTCATCCGATGTATTTGGGATCAGTCGCGGTCAGGCGAACGATGAAGATTTTTCATCGCCAGTGCTGTCATCGTTCTTCGTCAACAGAGTAGCGAATGGCAACGAGCGACGTACTTCGCAGACGACTGGGGATTTCTACATCGATCTGAAAGTTTATCGTTCAACCGATGACCGCAACACTGAATCCCAAGAACTATGGAAGAAAGCGCTAGTCCGAATAAAATTTGGGACTAATGAAGACTCCACTCAATGGCGCAAACTGCAGGCCTTAGTGCAGTCTGTCGATGGTCTATTCGACAATAATCCTGTGTTTGTTGTGTTGTCATTCATTCGAGTTACAAGACTTCCACCTACAATGGGTTCTACAAGCAGTCACGAGAAAGAGCAGGTGAATATGGTGCAGAACAACGCCGCGATCCCAGAGGAGATTACAAAACTCCATTCAAAGCTATCTGGGGACCTACAAGACCTCCGCACGTGGATCATGGTGGCCATATTCACCGCAGTTGTAATAATACTAATACTCAGTATATACTTTATCTACCGAGCAATCGGAGCAAAAATAGAGAAGAACCTGTTGCGAATCGTCAGGGACTCGAATGCTGCTTAAGACTGTCGGAAATAGATATAATTAATAAGATATTTCAATTTTTTTGTACAATTTTCAACTTATAATTTTTACAATTTTTAAATGTATAATTTTTACAAATGTATATTTTTTTTACAAAAGGGGGAATATCTATGGCAGTCGCCATAGTATATTCCTATACCAAATAATGAAACACCAGTACGTGTTTAGATTGCACTTCCTAATTGTCTATTTTATTATTTATAAATTACGCAATCTACACGTACTGCTAAGAGGCGCTGAATAAACAAATCGCCCTCCCATTATAATATTACTTCCTATATTTTTACGTGTATAAATACTTAGGTTTAAGATTTATTAAGCTAGTCAATTAAGTCAAGTCAATATAATCTACAACCCTTCATCACGCTTCTCATTGACTCACAATAAATATAGCAATACGCTATAAGTTCTAATTAATAAATCATATTTTGTTACAGTTTGTTTGTGTTTTATTATAAATGATTCATTGAATAAACACAACAATGCCTGTTGGTTCTGTTTGCTACTGCGATGAAATAAAACACACTAAGTGCAAGAGTCTGCGTGTCAGACGATTGTACCACTAGTTGTGAGGCGCGCAAAAGCAAATTCAAAACAATGCCGTTTTGGTTCAATGCCTGTTGGTTCTGTTTGCTACTGCGATGAAATAAAACACACTAAGTACAAGAGTCTGCGTGTCAGACGATTGTACCACTAGTTGTGAGGCGCGCAAAAGCAAATTCAAAACAATGCCGTTTTGGTTCAATGCCTGTTGGTTCTGTTTGCTACTGCGATGAAATAAAACACACTAAGTACAAGAGTCTGCGTGTCAGACGATTGTACCACTAGTTGTGAGGCGCGCAAAAGCAAATTCAAAACAATGCCGTTTTGGTTCAATGCCTGTTGGTTCTGTTTGCTACTGCGATGAAATAAAACACACTAAGTACAAGAGTCTGCGTGTCAGACGATTGTACCACTAGTTGTGAGGCGCGCAAAAGCAAATTCAAAACAATGCCGTTTTGGTTCAATGCCTGTTGGTTCTGTTTGCTACTGCGATGAAATAAAACACACTAAGTACAAGAGTCTGCGTGTCAGACGATTGTACCACTAGTTGTGAGGCGCGCAAAAGCAAATTCAAAACAATGCCGTTTTGGTTCAATGCCTGTTGGTTCTGTTTGCTACTGCGATGAAATAAAACACACTAAGTACAAGAGTCTGCGTGTCAGACGATTGTACCACTAGTTGTGAGGCGCGCAAAAGCAAATTCAAAACAATGCCGTTTTGGTTCAATGCCTGTTGGTTCTGTTTGCTACTGCGATGAAATAAAACACACTAAGTACAAGAGTCTGCGTGTCAGACGATTGTACCACTAGTTGTGAGGCGCGCAAAAGCAAATTCAAAACAATGCCGTTTTGGTTCAATGCCTGTTGGTTCTGTTTGCTACTGCGATGAAATAAAACACACTAAGTACAAGACTCTGCGTGTCAGACGATTGTACCACTAGTTGTGAGGCGCGCAAATGCAAACTACAAAACAATGCCTTTTTGGTTCAATGCCTGTTGGTTCTGTTTGCTACTGCGATGAAATAAAACACACTAGATAAGTGCAAGAGTCTGCGTGTCAGACGATTGTACCACTAGTTGCGGCGCGCGCAAAAGCAAACTACAAAACAATGCCTTTTTATTATACTTATTGTAAAGTCTGTTTCTATTACAACATTTATGAAGTCGATTTTATTACATACAAATCGTCTGTGACATACCAATCAATTCTTCACGCATAATCCGAATTGGGCGTTCTATTCCACCGTTCGGAGCGATAGCGAACGTAGTTCGCAGAGCGACAGGTGGAATAGAATGCCCAATAATATACTACTTTCTACCATACCTATACAGGAACGCATTAACGCTTTATGTAGATTCCCATCCAAAATTCACAGTCACGATACAGGACACATATGTACGTGCTTTTAGAGTAGTGTAGGCGCTTTGTAGACTTCCATTAGTGCATGTTGATGTATGTCTCTACATATATACCTGTGTAGGTATTTGAATATGGGGCTTGATATTGCAACTCGGTCATGCATGGAACTATTATATGTTTAGTAAAGTACAGTACTCCAAAAGTAATAATGCGCATAGAAATCTTCGGAAATCTTCGTCATTGTTCGGCAACGGTCGTATTACCCGAGCGTCGAAAGACGATATTTATATAGAGTGGTTAAGAGCAATTTCTCTATGCCTAATTTTATATATTATGTGTTTTGTGCTAAAACAGATTTGATTTACCTGTAACGAAATTTGATTCGATAATTCCATGTAAGTAAATAGCGAAAACGCTACAATCATTGTTGGAGTGATTAGTTTTCAAGTGTCTTACCGAAGTTGGTGTAATTATGGAGGAAAAGGTTTAAATAACATAAGGTTTTATTAGAAGGAGAAAAAAACGTTTTCAAATAGAGGTTTACATAAAATATAATCAAAATCTCAGTTCAAATTTGTTTACAGCACTAATCATTCCAGAAAAATAATACAATTATAAAAAAATTAATCAGAATCGAGGAAGACCTCTATTCCCGACATCGCAGATTCATCAGAAGTTTCATTATGCTCTTGTTCATTTACACTTTCCTCACTGCTATCACCTGTGTAAATAATCAGTTTATCGGAATAACTATCGATTCTTGGCTCAAATTTTCTATATTCATCTTCGCATTGAACCGCATGATCAGAAACTTTTTTCCATTCTTCTGGTCCTATTTTATTGATTTTTTCTAATATAGCATCTTTAACTGACGTCACAGTCATTGCAATATTTCTCTTGGCCACGTGTTGCTTTATTTGGGACCAAATATTTTCAATAGGGTTAAAATCGGGATGATATGGTGGCAATCGTATAATTTTATGCCCATGTTCCTCCATTATACGGTCAATGGCAAATTCTGTGTAATTTTCTTTGTATCTTTGTATAATTTTATACAAATCGGGTTTCAGTTTCTTTGGGTCATGCGGAATGTTGTGTTGTTGTAACCAAGCTGTCATTTGTGGTTTAGATGTGTTTGAGTTTGGTGGTTTCACAGACAGCTTATTATGATATGGGGCGTTGTCTATTACCAACACACTATTAGGAGGCAAGTTGGGAATCAATTGATTGCGTAGCCAAGTTTGATAACGTTCCGCGTTTATTTCTTTATGATAGTCACCTTCTGAGTCGACACATTTATGTAACATTAGAGCCCCTGGGACGAAGCCTTTTTCATTGCCTGCGTGTACAATAATTATTCGCTCTCCTTTGGAAATGGGTTGTTTGATACCTTTTTTGTTGCTATCTTGCCAAGTTTTACCCTTAGTATGTGATGTGTGCACATACGACTCGTCCATAAATACTATGTTTCTACCAGAACTCCTCAGCTGTTGTATTTCTCTGAGATATTTGATCCTTTTTAGGCGTATATCATGTTTTTCCATAAGTAATTGTCTGTTATTATCAGTTTTCAGAAACCTAAACCCCATGTCTTTCAAGATCAACCTTAAAGTCTCGGCACAGCCTTTGAAATTAATAGCTTCGATCAACTTTATTCTTAAATTATTTACAGTTGGGAGTTCTTTCAGCGTCAATTGAAAATTGTATATCATATTACGAATAACACAGTAGTCGAAATCATCAAGTACCAGCCGAAATCTACTTTTAGGTCTTCCTTTTTTCGGTGTAGAAAATTTCTTTGATTGATTATGTTTTTTTTCGTTTAAGATATTACTCAAAGTTCGTCGCGAAATTCCTGTAGCTTTTGTAACACGGTCTTGAATTTTTTTAAAATAACCATCATGGTCTCTGTTGAAAACATTGGCTTCATTTAAGAAATAAAGGTACACATTAAATACCATTTGCCGTGCTTGTGAATTAAGCGGTTTTCCACGTTTAAATTTATCCATTTTGGAAGAATTCGTCTGAAAGAAAATGGCATGGGCAGAGTTAGGTATATATTTTTTATGCATGTTTATCTATTTATTTAATTTAAATAAATCTCATTTTTTAAATGTTTTTCTAGTACTTAATATGTATTTAATGTAGGTATTTTATTTTTTTAATATTAAAAAAACGTGAAATATGTTATTTATTTTCCTTTTTTCAAAATATACTATTTAAATCTGAATAAGCTAATTAATGTTGAAATTATATTTACCAAGAAGGGTGTGTAATAGCAGCTCTATATATTTCCACAAATAGAGAACACGTGCAGTCACTACCAATATATAAAGACGACTGACAGACATTTCGCTGACCGGCGACAGCTGCCGAACGCCCGATTTGTTTTCGATTGTGCACACATGATATTGACTCCTATCTCTTTTAAACAAGGTGCAAAATGCAAATGCCTTGTTTAGGGCTCTTACGATTCCATGATTCGAGTGTTTCCGGGAATACGACAATTAGCGAAGATCTGCATGTGCATTATTAATTTGGGAGTACTTGTATAATACTATTTGTTTTATACCCTGTTGCCCGGAAAAGTTGTAACTTTTAGTATTTTGAATAATATGCGCTGATTAGTTTGACGTCTGCTGTCACATCGAATCGATTCATCTCCGAACGCTGGGAATGTGTGACCCACTTTGTTAGTTAAATTAAATTATTTAATTTAAAAAAATGATGATGTCAGTAATCTTAGATGGTCAGATCGATCAATCTTATACTTAATATTATAAAGCTGAAGAGTTGCTTTGTTTGTTTGTTTGTTTGAACGCGATAATCTGAAGAAATAGTGATCCGAATTATAAAAAAACCGTGACCACGGCCGTTGCAATACGGTCGAAACGTCAGGCAATAAACAGGTTATTTTACCTTAAATTATTTATGCAATTAAAACCCGTAATATATATATATATATATATATATTTTATCAACAAATATTTTACTGTTAGATAACTTAATTATCGAGATACGCTATAGGCTATATAACATCACGCTACGACCAAAAGGAGGGGAGCAGCAATGAAAAACGTTGCAAAAACGGGGAAAATTTACGCAGACGAAATTGCGCGGGTCAGCCATTCTTCAATAAATGGTAATTAAGATGTCGTTAGCCTATCTTCGGTAGTCAGATCTATTCGTAATTCAGTATTTGGTAATGAACCTGATCGATTGATATCCATCGGTAATAATGATAATGACTACAGTCTATCTAATGCCCTTATTACACTACACAGAATCAGGGACTCTAAACTATTAAAAAGAGAGGTATAATAAGAATTAGGGCCCTAATTCTCTAACAAAATTTCAAGGCCACCTCGATTTAAGGTACTGTAAAAGTCGTTTAAGATTGACGTCCCTCGTCAGCTTTTGCATCCGTAACAGTTGTAACATCAACCGATGAATTTCTAAGGTAGTATTAGATTTTATAGAATTTTATAAGCTACGGGTCTTAATCGCGTAAATATTTTATTTTACGGCTAAATACCTTTGTTTATTGCTCGACGTTTCGACCGTATTGCAACGGCCGTGGTCACGGGTAGGCACAGATATTAATGTTGATAAACTTTCGCGATTTGTACACATTATGAATATATATATATATATACCTAGTCTGGCCATAAATACTGTTACAATTAAAAATAAGAAAGATATTACATTTGAATTTGGAATCTGTCATTTTTATACGATTGTTCATTGTATTTTCTAATTTTGGCGCCAATACATTGTACAATATTTTGCTATATTAAAATGGAGTGGGGTGATAAAGAAAACCGAATCGCTGTGATTGCATTACACAAAGTTGGTATGGAGCCGAATGTAATTTTTAAAACTCTCCATACGCTTGGTATTAGTCAAATGTTTGTGTACCGGGCTATTAATAGGTACAATGAGACCTTCTCTGTTTGTGACAGAAAAAGATCTGGCCGTCCACGTAGTGTTCGTACGAAAATGGTGGTCAAAGCAGTAAGGGAAAGAATTCGAAGAAATCCTGTCCGAAAGCAAAAGATTTTATCTCGGGAGATGAAGATAGCACCCAGAACCATGTCACGCATTTTAAAAGATGACTTAGGACTTGCAGCCTATAAGAGACGCACTGGTCATTTTTTAACTGATAATTTAAAAAAGAATAGGGTGGTAAAATCGAAGCAACTACTGAAGCGGTACGCAAAGGGAGGTCACAGAAAAATTTTGTTTACGGATGAGAAAATCTTTACAGTTGAGCAACATTTTAACAAACAAAATGACCGTATTTATGCTCAAAGCTCTAAGGAAGCTTCCCAATTAGTCGACAGAGTGCAACGTGGGCATTATCCGACGTCAGTGATGGTTTGGTGGGGTGTTAGCTATGAAGGAGTGACTGAGCCATATTTTTGTGAAAAAGGTATCAAAACATCGGCACAAGTGTATCAAGATACCATTCTTGAGAAGGTAGTTAAACCCCTTAACAACACCATGTTCAATAACCAAGTATGGTCCTTCCAACAAGACTCAGCGCCGGGTCATAAAGCTCGGTCCACGCAGTCTTGGTTGGAAGTGAACGTTTCGGACTTCATCAGAGCTGAAGACTGGCCGTCGTCTAGTCCCGATCTTAATCCGCTGGATTATGATTTATGGTCAGTTTTAGAGAGTATGGCTTGCTCTAAACGCCATGATAATTTGGAGTCCCTAAAACAATCCATACGATTGGCAGTGAAGAATTTTCCCATGGAAAGAGTGCGTGCTTCTATTGATAACTGGCCTCAACGTTTAAAGGACTGTGTTGCAGCCAATGGAGACCACTTCGAATAAGCTTTTTATATTTTGAATTGTTTTTTATTTATGTATTAAACTAACACACTGTAAAAGTAATAAATATTATTTGCAATAAAAAAAAATGTTTTTTCTTCGTAACAATATTTATGGCTAGACTAGGTATATATATATTACAGGGTCTTAATCGCGTGAATAGTTTAACCATTCTACCCGTGACCACGGCCGTTGCAATATGGTCTTAAGAATCCTATAATGTGTACAAATCGCGAAAGTTTACGAACATAATATAATATTAGATTGTTTTCACTTCGATTCAGAAACGAAGAATATCTATGAAAATAAAATTCAATCTTAGATGTTTCCATCACTTTTTCTACCTCTACAATTAAGTCATACCCATTCACAATTCCCTCAACTTAAAACTTTATCAACCATATTTCATAGAACAAGTGATATCTTGCTTCTGAAACAGTTATAAACAATTGTTTGCAAGGAATATTTTTTCGATATACCATTGGTTTCTTATCAGTCATGTTTTCGTACGCAATCGTGCAAAAGATCACGGCTCATTTCCTTTCCCGCAATCACTATACAACATCTGCCGATGTATCGAACGGTTTCTTGCTGTGTAAGGGCCCGGGTACATGCTCATTCTTGCATGTGCAAACAGTTTGTACAAATGGCGCAAAATTTTAGGTATGACTTGCATATTTGTGATATATTTAACTTTATGCATTTTAAATGGCATGCGTAATCAAATTGTGTAAAATATTACCGATAGTCTTTAAATATATAATGAAAAATAAAATTGACATTATGACAAGTTTTTGAAGTTGATTGTCATTTATGTCGAATGTTGATAATTTATTGGTAGTACTAGGCAGTTTACATATCAACCCATATGATGGCCCACTGCTGGGCACGGGTCTCCCCAGTAGAACCTACTGGTATGTAGATCCTGGGGGTAATTGCCATAATCACCACGCTTGGCGAGCGGGTTGGTGATCGCAGTAAGGCTTTAAGTACGCAGAAGACGCTGCTGCCCGTCCTCCGGTGTGAAATCCCTTAGTCGCCTTGACGACACCCACGGGAAGAGATAGGGTGGTACTATTCTTAAGCCGGCACCACACGGCAAGCGGCTAGGCAGTTTAGTGAACCGAAATCTTTGGGGCATTTTTAAAGAATATTTGCATTTACGCGAACTTAGCACCTATTTTACATGCTCTTTGCTAGCACCATGAGAGAGAATTTTAATGTGGAGTACAACTACAAAAAATATTTATTCAGCTATGTGTTTTGCATATACATTTATAAATTAAATTAAAGTAATCACTGTTTAGCTTGTTCTTGACACATTTTTTTTTAAAGATAACTAGCAATGTGAGATTGTGCCCCGTGATTACTAGCAATCCTGTTAACCCCTCCAGCTAAGCTCTATGGCTTGTGTTAAGAGTAGGTTCACGTCGGTAGTATAATGGGCAAGATTCGAACCCACGATCTCACAATTGCGAGACCGATGCCTTAGCCATTAGGCTACCGCCGCTTTTAGTTACATTAAAAACTAAACCCAATTAATATGATCTGTGGCGCGGTGGGAGTGTGTCCGACTGCTACGCAAGAGGTCGTGGGTTCGATTGCCACACGGGATACCACTTTGTGTGATCCACAAATTGTTGTTCCGAGTCTGGGTGTACTTTGTGTCCGTGACTTGTATGTTTGTAAAGTCCCCCACGACACAGGGCTTGTACCCTAATGCGGGAATTGTCTTAAAAAAAAAAGTTTGTAGATTGACTAAATTGAGTTTTGATTGATAAAGAAAAAAAAAGAAATATGTGCAAATAGTAACCTACTGTTTAAGAAAATAATTGTAACAAAATTAAATAAACTATGAGCACTAGGCGGCCTCTAGCCTTGCATTTTGAAATCACAATACAGGTAAATATTTAAATAAAAACTTCATCATGTGTCTCTCGCCTATTTTTATCTCAACGATGACGTACGACTTACGTCATATGACGTCATAGTTCCCCATCTGTCGGAGCATGTCGACGAAGGTACAGGAAGTAGCTCGCTAGAAGGACCATCGCTTTTGATAACATAAAGTATTTTTCGTTCGATATTGAATAAAGTTGACAAGACGTCGTATCTCTATTTGAAAGATTTCTATATTTAGGCAGTGTTAAAAGGGCTTTGACTATTATGGGACAAGGGAAGTATTTATTATTATAATTTAATATCCTGGAAAAACTCACACAACGCTATCTGATCCCAAACTAAGCAGAGCTTGTACTTGTGGAAACCAGACAACTGATAAACATACTTATTATATATTTTTAAATAAATACATATTATAGATAAATAAAACCCAGATACAGAATAAACCATCATGCTCATCACACAAAGTTTTATCCTGGGTAGGGACGCCACAGAGGCAGTCAAAAGTAAGAGTAGAAGTAGAAGTCTTTGCCATCTGATGATTTGTTGACGATAATGATGATAACGATGACGATGATGCTGATGAAAATGATTAATAATATAATGACGTATGACTTCACACAATATAAAAAAATATAATTAACGTTAATTTTCATAAAAAAACTAATTAAATGAAACGAACATTTATCCACGATAGCAGGTACTTCTCGTTAAGACTGTTCATATCGTCAATATCAATAACACAACACTTGGGACAACTTACACATGGTCATCTGATCACAAAATAGGTAGAGCCCGTACTATGGCAACCAGACAACTGATAAACATGCATAAATACATGTTATAGATAAATTACAAAAAGACATAGAATGAACATTCGTGCTCATCAAGTCACACAAAGATTTATGCGGGGTGGGAATAGAATCCACGACCTCTAGCTTTGCAGTCAGGGTCACTAGCCACTTGACGAACAGTCAGTCTTAAGTAAGAATGAGTATGTCTATCTATGCCATTGTTACCTTCTACATGTCCTTTCAATAATGCTTCTATGAAGTAAAGGTTGATTTCCCCGCCTCAATCCGTCTTGGGTCGCGGGTTATAAATTCCGTGTGCCCGTAAGTGGATCAGCGTGATTCATGTTTTCATACTCCAATGATCTTACACTGTGGTTTGGAAACCAATGAACTGTAAAATGCGTAAGGATTTGTGGAATAACGTACTGTGTATATTGAGTTGTAGATTTATTGACAACTAACAACTTTATAGAATTTTATAAGCTGCGGGTCTTAATCGTGTAAATTTTATTTTAAGGGTAAATACCCATACCCGTAACCACGGCTGTTGTAATACGGTAGAATCATCGGGCAATAAACAAAGGTATTTAGCCTTAAAATTAAAAATCGTAGCTTATAAAATTCTATAATGTGTACAAATCGCGAAAGTTTACGAACATGTAAATATGTATATATATTTATAATATAATATATTGGGACAACTCGCACAACGCTATCTGATCCCAAACTAAGCTGAGCTTGTGCTATGGAAACCAGACAACTGATAAACATACTTATATAATTTCTAAATACATACATATTATATATAAATAACACCCAGACACAGAATAAACCATCGTGCTCATCACACAAGGTTTTATCCTGGGTGGGGATCGAACCCACGATCTCTTGCGTAGCAGTCGGATATACTCCCACCGCGCCACAGAGGCAGTCTAAATATTCACCATCAGTTTCGTATGGTTCTTCATCCCATGAAACGTGTCTAGCGCTCACACCCGCAACTAAAACCGTAGCTAAGCATATAACTACCAACTTATTCAGTTCTTTATTTTGTAATTGATTCAGAATCTTCTACTGCCTCGGTGCAGTGGGAGTGCGTACAATTGCTGTTCAAGAGATTGTGTGCGGCTTCCACGCCCATAATTGGACAGGGCTTTATGAGATCCATAAACGTTTGTTTCGTGTACGTACGTATCTTGTTGCAGGAATTGCCTTGCTTACCTAAAAAATATCGAAGCGCTTGCTGATGGTGATCTACCCGACGCTGAAACTGCTGGATTTCGAGAACCACAACTAAGGGGGTTTACCGCCTATAAGTAGGCGATGTCGCAAGCAAAAGCTAGTTAATAAATTTGATAACCCATTGATCTTTGTATCCACGTTTGATATCCCTTACATTGCATTATTCCTTATCAAATTGGACCCGGGGAATCCTAATACACTATTCAAAGAAAGTATATAAGAGCTTCTCACTTTAGAACAAATAATTCAGTGCCAGTTCTTCAGCGTTTGCATTAAAAACTGAAGTCAAAATGTTCGAAACGAAGCTATTCTTAGCTACGGTTTTAGTAGCGATTGTTAGCGCTAGACACGTTCCATGGGATGAAGAACCATACGAAACTGATGGTGAATATCTAGAAAGAGTTCGACGTGATGTACCTCCAAAAGGAGTCAAGGAAAAGATTCCCCTTGCTGGTAATGATGAAAGAGGCTTCAGTGTTTTGGCATATGATGATAAGAAATTGAATCCTTCTCAAGGTCTTGGATTGGCTTTTGATCATGTGTAAGTACCTACTTATTAACCGTTCTTAATTAATGGCTCATTAAATTGTTTTAAATAACTAATTTTGTAAGGCAGGTAGCATGTTACTCATATTTCAGTGACATTAGTTAGTAATCTTGTTCACTCTTGATAATTAGGTTAAATACTTTAACAACGTTGATTGTTTGGTCTTTTAATGTTAGAGCTAAAAAGCTTGCCTTTGTAACGAACTCATCTAATTTGGCGGGGCTCATTGGAATTCAAATCAACCTATTGCTTCCTCTTCAAGTTTAAGACCATCAAGGTGAGAGAGAGAGAGCCTGCCTCTCTCTCTGAGACTTTATATTTGAGAATTAAGACTACTTAATTTAAAACTAAACGTGGCTTTACTCCTTACCTAGTAGATAATAACTCCCAGGAGGGGAACCTATTGCCTATAGTAAAATATGTTATTTTCCAGTAACGGCCATGGAGCATCGGTATTGAGAGAGACGTCACCCGGAGGCACAAGGTTGACAGGCTCCGGCCACGCCACGGTGTTCCAGAATGATAACCACAAAGTCGGTTTGAATGCCCACGTCTCCAGGACAATGCCCGACTTTGCACCAGCACCGAGCTACAACAGCTACGGTGGAGGAGTTGACTATTCATACAAGTTAGTACAAAGTTTGAGACTCTGCCAAAAATAAACTTAAAAAGCAATGACTGCAATAGTAAAGTAGCTTTTATCCATCCATCGTTGCCGCCCTATACATTTGTATGTACGGGAACTGCCTCGGTGGCGCGGTTTCGATTCCCACACGGTTCACGTCTTTAAGTGATCCATTAATTGATGTTCCAAGTCTGGGTGTACTTTGTGTCTGCGAATTCAATGTTTGTAAAGTCCCCCCACCCCAACACAGGGCTTAACCCTACGGCAGTTGTCCTAAAAAAAAATACGATTTTGTTGGCGACAATGCAAAATAACAATATTTATCGAAAGGCAACACTAAAAGCAGAGTTATATACTTTCTTCTAGTCACTTACTATGCCCACTGCCATTTGCAGCCATAGCAGTAGCTGCTTTGAATACCTTTTTTTTGTAAAACAACAGTTGATAAAACCTTTCAAAAAAATCGTACCTTAGTATAAATTTTTCACTGTTTCTTCTAGAGATGGATTGGCCGGTGCTTCTCTGGGCATGTCTAGAACACCACTGTACGACCGCACTGACTACACGGCTAAGGGAAACGTCAACCTCTTCAAAAGTGACACCTCTTCTTTTGATCTGAATGCCGGTTTTAGAAAGTTTGATTCTCCGTATAGGAGTAGTGGGTGGGAGCCTAATTTCGGAGCTTCGTGGTCTTCAAGATGGTAGAAAAATAAAAAAGTGGTTAATTGACGAGCTTAGAAATATGTAGATTAGTAATTTTAAGTGATGATTTTAGTTCCCAATAAATTAGAAGCATGAAATCATCTTTTTACTATAAAACATATTTATATCCATATATGGAAATAATGAAATGGTGCAAGATTTGTGTTATGGAATTAAATATAATACACCTAAGCAATAGTATTTCTGATGAACAGAGCCCCTAGATAAGTGCTATAAACTCTGGCCGAATGGAATGTAGTCTCTTCGCGCGCAAAAGAGTTCGATTGTCATTCTATTCGATTGGAGTTTATGCCACTTGTCCAGGGGCTCTGTTCAAATTATACTTCTTATTTGGGGCAACCGTGTAAAAAAACTAATATTATTAAGATTGTGATTAAGCTACATACTGATTTTGGAGTGTACCAAGTAATCAAACGTTATACTCGCCCGCCTTCTAGTGCGAGTGGAGATGGCTCCGCACGGACTCAGTTTAACTAGCAACATTGAAGTGCTACCGCTGTGAACGAGTGGTCGGAGCTGAGCAAAAGAGTACAAAGAGCTATAAAATTGGTACAGACACCGCTGGACTCGCAACGCAAAACTTCATTGAAATGCTTCCACAGTGAACGAGTAAGCGAAGCGGACTGACTGAATTGAAATGGGTCCGCTGTGTTATTGTGTCGCAATTTTGAATGGACTCTGCTTACACATCTACGCCCATTCGCCGTCACTGGACCTTTCCTCGCCCGCTTTCGTCCTTTTTCTGTCACTTCTGGACGCCTGCGCTTGCGAAACGTGTCGCCATGAAGCTGTTCATTGAAGCAGTGCGGCAGTACCCGTTTATCACACAAAGATTTCCTGCGCCTCATGGCTGCTGACACTGGAAGGCAAGCAACGGTTATCTGAATTTCCCGCCTAGCTTGCTCCTCGAAACTCGCCGACAATGAAAAGCAGAACTCATTTTTTACTTAAACTCTTTTCTAATGGATGGTGAGTAGTATTAACTCCTTTCCGCTCAGTTGTGTCCCTTTCGCGGTGGAAGCAATAGGCATAATAAAATACACAGCGTTTCTTAATTAACTATGGATTATTGGTTTCTTTTCTATTGATTCTACTAGTCCCTGCCGTGATCTTGTATGATTTTTTTACCCGTAGTAAGAATTACTATTACTAGTGATTCTAGAAACAGAAAGGCAATTTATTTTCTGTCTAGACGTAACAAAGGTTCGATTGTGATTGATTAACAAGATTCGATTAAAGAATGGGATAATGTTAGGTACTATATTGGTGGCTTTTGGTAATTAGTATTTTGTTGTTAAATCTGTTAAATATGAATAGTGTTGTCTCTTTTTAGGGTTCCGTAGCCAAAAAGATAAAACGGAATCCTTATAGTTTCGCTCTGTCCGTTCGTCTGTCTGTCTGAGACCTTTACTTTAAAAGCTTTAATTTTGCAAGAATATGCATATGTTCGAAACTTTCGCGATTTGTACACATTATAGAATTTTATAAGCTACGGGTCTTAATCGCGTAAATATTTTATTTTAAGGCTAAATACCTTTGTTTATTGCCCGACGTTTCGACCGTATTGCAACGGCCGTGCTCACGGGTAGACTGATTCAGCTCAGCGTCGCCTATGAGAAGCGCGGGTTTCGGAAACTACCCTCGCCTGATTTTTATCACTCACTATGCGGGATCCAATCACTGGATTGAACTACATAAACCACAGGTCCTCTCCACTGACCGTCACTACTACTCCAGGATGGCGCGGGAAGCGGTTGAAATACCTACCCCACATGTTAAGTGTCATTAGATAGGTCTTTTAAACATATTTAGGGGTTGTGAATATATTTTTTGATTTAGAGATCCGTTTGTGAAATATTAAGCCTTAAAGTAAACATTTTTGTTAGAGTCATGTTTTCCCTACAGCCCCACCAGCACACCCCCTGCAGCTAAATGATTTAGGGCAGTAGTATATACCTACAAGGTTATTTTTGGTATAGTGCAAAGCTCATACACCCCAATAAGATTTTTACTTAAAAAAAATCATATAAAAAAGAAAATTAAAATATTAAAAACTTGCATAGTTAAAAGCCATTCAAATAAAATTGTCTTGTGTTCTTCGCGCTATCGTGCTCATTGCATCTCGTAGTATAAAACATCATCCCGAGGGAACGGGATCTACTTGTTATGACGTTGTTAGTAGTATGAAACAAAAACAACAGAAAACTTATACTGCGGTATTGTGCTGGGCAGCTACGGAACCCTACATTGTGCATGTCCCGACATGCACTTGCCCGGTTTTTGTTTTCCATTGTATGACATTTTTTTAAAGAACATACAAATTTTTAATTTAATTCAAACTGGGTTTGAATGCCACTACATTTTTTTATACCTATCGCTTCCATTCCTTGTTCGTTTGCAAGTTTTTAGCACTAACAGCTTCAGTTGGAAAGAGCAATTAGAACATTCTTAGGACTAGTGATGTAAGTAAAATCATTTCGTGTATCTTATTAATAGTTTATTTACAAAAAATATGATGAATTGGTGACACATTTGGAATACTGTATTTCCTTAAACTTACTCCTAACTTATTCTAGACATCATTTAAAAAATATTGTTACAATATTTATGAATGATCCTAGAAGGATCTGCCAAAACTGAGTCCAAAGTTAGGTTTCCATCCGCTGTTGAACTGAGGAGTGTCGAACCTCTTGAAGCCAGCGTTGAAGTCCACAGTGCTGGTGGGATTGCGGAACACATTGAGGTTCCCCATCGCGGAGTAGTCCGTGCGGCCCAGGAATGGAGTACGTGCCATGCCCAGTGATGCACCGACTTTGTTACTGAAACGGGAATACACAATGGTCAATGGAAATTCCAATTCAAAGAGTGACCCAATAAATTTAAGTTTTTTACTTACTTGAAAGTGTAATCAACTCCTCCACCGACGGTATTGAAGTTGGGCACGCCGGGGAAATTGGATGGTATGTTCCTGGTGGCGAAAGCGTTTGCACCGACGTTGTGTCTGTCATTGTTGAACAGTGTCGCGTGGCCTGCGCCGGTAAGTCTGGAGCCGAACCCGGGCACCGTCTCCTTCATCACTGATAGACCATGACCGTTGCTGAAAACCAAAATCAGTTAAAATACTTAACCTTACAATTAAACGAGCAGGCAATTCAATTGGAAACAAAAATGTATTCTAGGGTTTTGGGTTGGCTCTCGATAATGTGTAAGTAACACATTATCGAGAGCCAACCCAAAACCCTTGGATCCTAAGTTCATTTGATTATCGAGGTTTGCACTGCCGATGGCGCTCAGAACATTCCTGTAATTACCAACGAGTGGGATCTTGGCTCCAAGTCCAGTAGTGCCGTCGCCATTGAGTGTAAGACTGCCTTGTGCTTGACGACGGACCCTGGAGCTTGCTAAGTACCCAGGATGCTGGTATTGAAAGTCCTGGTCTACATATTCAGGGTACCTGTACTCTTCATCGTATCCATAAGGAACTTCTTCCCATGGAACGTGTCTTGCGCTTACACCCACAAGCAAAACGGTTGCCAGGAACAGCTTCGTTGTAAACATTTTGGTTAGATTTCTGTACAACAACCAGTAGGTCTCAGTAGAGGAGCTAGTGGAATGATGTGTTCTTGAATTGAGAGCGCTTTCATATACTTGATAGTTCATGAAATAGGAATCCCCGACCCCTGAGTGATAAGAATGAGGATCGAAAGGTTATCAGACAGGTCTCTTGAACTATGAGTATTATTCATTTCATCATAATTTATCACTACCTTCTATAAATAAAGTAAAGTCCCGTACTAATTTGTGTATCTGTAAGATTGTTTTCGCATTTATCTATACTTCTATACTAATATCATAAAGAGGTTAAGTTTGAGAGTTAGTGAGGTTGTAGGTAATCTCTGGATCTATTGAACCGATTTTGCAAATTCTTTTAACAATAGAAAACCACGTTATCTGTGAGTGTCATATCCAACACAGTTCCATTGATGACCCGGAGTGGATCACTTTGGAGACTAAGAATTAGGAGAGCCGACCCAAATAGAAATAAAAAAGGCCGGAAGAAGAGAGCTAGGCTATATGATATTACGCTACGACCAGATGTTCTGGATTTAATTTTGATGATTCTAAGAAACTCTAGTTGTTAGTAAACAATTTTATTTACATTCGATAGACAGACAAAGGCAATTTTTTGGCATATAACTGAATTAAGCTGTCACGACTATTTCTATTCCCTATATATAAATCTACACGTAGAACGTACGTATGCGGTCTCATGAATATTCCGTATCCACGATGAGATTTATTACAGTCCGGTTTTCCGTCTTGCTTTAGATTTATGCCGGGACCGACGGATGGACGAACAGACCCACCAAATTAGATTCGTGAGTTGTGACGTTTTCGTGGAAGTTAGGTTGTTAGACTAAATAATTAATAGGCATAGTTTATAATGTATGTTGCTCATATACTCATAAGTGATGAATTGGCCGTGACTTAGACGGTTTATGTTAGAAGGTGCAATGTTTGCATACTAACATTTTTGATAGTTGATACTGGATTTCTTTAAATTATTCAGACTTCAGACCGACGGAAAAGTGTTGTTGCAAAGTTTTATAAGTTTAACGTGTTTATCTGTGTTTCTCTGTGGCATCGTAGCGCTTAAACGGATAGACAATTTCGGTTGAGGTTTTCTTTATTATAGAGCTAGTATAACGGGGACGGTTTTTAGCTTTATTAATCACTACGCTACGCAACATCGTCTGCGTAAATTTTTCCCGTTTGTGCAACATTTCTCATTGCTGCTCCGCTCCTATTAGTCGTAGCGTGATGTTATATAGCCTATAGCCTTCTTCGATAAATGGGCCATCCAACAATGAAGAATTTTTCAATTCGGCTCAGTAGTTCCTGAGATTACAGCATTCAAACAAACAAACAAATAAACAAACTCTTCAGCTTTATAATATTAGTATAGATAAGCAGGTTATTGTTATGACTAAGGGGCATCCTCATGAAGATTTTGCCCCACCTCGAATTAATCCTTGATCCAGCAATGAGCCGTTTTGAAGATTGTAAAACTTTTCTCTCTCACGTGTCGAGGGTTGTGAACACATTCTTATAAGTACAAATTAGAACACCAGATTGGGAGCTGCTCTAAATTACTTCGAAGTAGGTATGTCTGTTATTACAGGAACGAATAAAGATATATAAATACGTAATTGCCACAGTTTTAAGGGTAAAGCACCGAGAGGACAGAAGATAAGCTTTATACTTACTTCTACTCTACTCAAACTGGTTTATTTTGGTCTTATATTTTGTGTCCTTCAGCGATATTTATCTATCTGTTGCTCGAGTCCGTTTGTATAATTTTTACTATAAGTATCTACTTTTGCATTTTAAGACATTTGTTTTTAAACCTCCTGAGCTATTGTATAAGCCCTGTGTCGCGGGGGACTTTACAAGCATACACACATATAAATCACGGCCACAAAGTGCACCCTAACACCCGGAACAACAATTTGTGAATCATACAAAGTGATGTCCCGTGTTAGAATTGAACCTAAGAGCTCTGGGTTAGCAGTCAGGGTCACTAACCACTAAACCAACCAGGCCAATTTCTTTCGCATATTCATTTAGAGTTTTAAGTACTGGAGGAGGGGCGGATTTGGGTGTTCACACCTTCTCCACCCAAAAGTGGTTGATCGCCGGTTTTGTTTTTAAAGTCAATCGCCTACCTCCTTTTAACCTGGACAGACCATCTGATCAATGAAAATGAATATGGGGTAGGTACACACAGCAGTCAAAAACCGGAAAACGAACAAATCGGCAATTGCAGAACACATACTGCAATCGAACACCAATCACTGGATTGAGTTTCATCGTCCACAAACCCTCTCCACAGACCGCCATTTTTTTTCACGAATTGTGCGTGAAGCGATTGAAATTAAAAAACATAAAACTTTCAATCGGGAAGAGGGCTTCAAACTGTCCGTGACGTGGAATCCCGTGATTTGTAAAACACAACCTCGTATTATTTCGGAGTCGGTTAACATGGACAAAATCAGTGTAGTGTGCAGTGACCCTAACTTTTCGAGAAGTAAAAATGTGAGGGTGGATGAAGATTCGTCGGCCTGACGGAGTCTTAACATCGCTGCGACAGTCCGCTTGTGACCACGGCCGGTGCAACCTGGTCGAAACGTCAAGCAATTTTAAGGTAAACAATGCGCATTAATTCCCGTATAATAAATAGTTATAATCATGCAACGCGAAAGTTTAAATGTTAGTATAGGTACACCTACGCAATTGCTCTACAATTTACAGCCAATAGGTACACACGTATCGACTGCCTCTGTGGCGCGGTGGGAGTGTATCCGACTGCTACGCAAGAGGTCGTGGGTTCGATCCCCACCCAGGATAAAACTTTGTGTGATGAGCACGATGGTTTATTCTGTGTCTGGGTGTTATTTATCTCTAATATGTATGTATTTAGAAATATATAAGTATGTTTATCAGTTGTCTGGTTTCCATAGTACAAGCTCTGCTTAGTTTGGGATCAGATAACGTTGTGTGAGCTGTCCCAGGATATTATTATTATTATAGTATCTCCAACATCCAAACAAATACAATAGTAATAATTATAATGTATTCATAATTAAACTTTCAACCGAATGCTATTAAAATAATCAATAGCTACTGTAAACAATGGAACAGTATGGTACTATCTAGCAAATTATAATGTTGTTTTATGTAAATTTCGTTGCGATACCAATCCCGTTTGTACGATGGAAAATTTTCCCATAAACTGATGATAAAATTGGTAAAAACCACTACTTTTGGTTCTAGATGATAATTTTCGAGTGTGATGCAATCGACAGCGACGTGGTAGTGTTATGGGCCACATCAATAAAATACATAATACAATGTCCCTTAAATATTTTCTGTCAAAGCGCTATGATGAAGAAGGATATTATTTTTAGATTACCGGGCACGGAATATAGTTTAAGAAACAGAAATTTATTTGTGAAGCATTTTCTAATCATACTGCCCAATAAGGAGGGTTAAATTTATGTATGTATGTAATCGTCGATCCGTGTGGTGACGGAGTAAGAAAACAATGTGTCATCACCCCAATCTCATTCTAAGGATGTCGTTAAAGGCGACTAAGAGAAATAGGTACACAGCAAACAAACAGCGCGAAGAGAAGGAAACTCGAAACGGGCACCTTCCATAAGATACGAGTCGGGCCCTGCAACCAATCTGGCACCGAATGTATTGACTAGTCATTCCTGTGGGTTCTGTCAGTTAGGTCAAGAGGGTGACGTATGTTTTGGGCATGCTTGTCACGTCCCAGGCGATACAGCGTCCGTGGAGACGGTAGTCACCATCGAAAATGCTGAGGCTCTTGTGTCGCTGTTAAATTTCTGATCAAGATGGTATAGGGCCAATACCATCTTGATTAAATGATGAGCCTATACCATCATCATCATCATCATTGGCCTATACTATTGGCCTATGATGGTGATGATGTATTTACTCGTAAGCAAGCGGCGCATTATTTCCAAATAAATATGCCTCATAACAACCACGACTGCGATATATCAGTATATTTAAAAATATCAGTATATTATTTATCAGATCTTGAATCACATAATTTGTCTAACAGTTCTGTTGCATATCAAATATATCTAACAATGACCATTTCTAAGCAAATTAATAGTCTGTCACATAAGTTATGTAGGGAAACTATCCCAAATTTAATTTAAAAAGGTTAGGATGTCGATTTAAGTACGTCTGTGTTTCCGTACCCGAGGCTTCGGGTAGGAAACTTTCAAACATAGCCTGATTGTACCAGCTTATAGAAAGGGTTTACGATCTTGTACATGCAGGGTTCAGGGTTAGGAGTAATCTAAACTAATTCATCATTACAGTCTATAAATTGTGAGCACCGACCGTCGCCATTTTAAACGCAGTATTGCTATAATAGCTTGGCAGACGGGTTCGTTTTAATAATCTACATTGCCGTACAGATATTAAATACAAAGTAACTAGGTAAGTATATAAGTAACGGGGTTCCCTTATCACCACTGCATCGATTTTAAGGGGGTTTAGTAGGTACGGACTAAATCGAATAAAGTGGATAAAGGAAGGGAAGGCATATGCCTAGCATGGGCTAGTAATAACAACATTAAATAAAAAATCGGCATGTAGAACGAAAAGTCGGATCACGTTACAGCCTGTTTCCAGCATACCTACACATAAAAAAACGATAACAAATAAACTCAAAGAGTCAGAAGCCGTTAACTTGTAGATAACTGTACTGTAGTTTTCTTTATTTTTTTATTTTGGTTTCTATATTTTTATGTAACTGTATTGTAATTCTGATAAGTATGTTTTCTTTCACCACTACTTCTTAAATTTATTTCAGTGATGTTTTTGTGGTCAATGATGTTGGTGGCACAACCATCAATATATCAAAATCATAATACTAGCTCTAACACTGTATTGTGTCATTGTTGGTTAAATCAAATAAAGTAAAAAAAAAAACCGTTTCTCCCCTCTCCTCTCCTACTACGGAGAGACAGACCTCTTCTTTGAGCGCAGCTTTACTCCACAGGCATATGCATTGGAAACGTTGTCATTATTATGTGATTGATTTCTGTGCAATACTCCTGCCGTCTAGATAATTGGCATAAACTCTGATCGAATAGAATAACGTCGGAACGACGTCGGTGCGCGCGCAAAACTGCGAATCTCATATTAAAATTTTCATATTTGCGGACTCGTGATCTTACAAGCGCAACAACAGCGCACTAGTCTAGGGACTCAGGTCCGATATAGTACAATTTCTCGTCTTAATTTCACTTCTGTGATATATAATCGAGTTTCAATAGTTAAAGTAAACCAAAACGAGTTCGCTCAAGAGTTCAGTGAGTAAAATAATCGACTTAAAGCCAGCACCGGGAAATTCATTTATTTAATTAAGATTCCCCAGGGAACTTCCGAACTGTTTCTAAGGCTGAATTAATGACTATATAGACTTATTCTAACGGGTCTTCGATATTTTAGATGGTATAGATTATTCAGATGAGGTTCTATCTAGTTTTGATTAGAATTTAAGCTTGTCTTAAGTCTTATTTCTGTCTCGGGTTTGAACAAGAATATACCATATTTTGTAGTAGTTTTCCCCCGCGGCTCTGCCCGCGTGAATGTCGGTTATCGCTATAAAAGCTATCCTATGTCCTTTCCGGGGATTCAAAAATATCAAATTTAATCTAAATTCGTTCAGCAGTTTAAGCGTGAACACGTAACAGACAGAGTTACTTTCACATTTATAATACTAACTAACTGACTCGCGCAACTTCGTCTGCGTCAATTGTCCCCGTTTTTGCAACATTTTTATTGATGCGCCGCTGTTATAGGTCATAGCGTAATTAATTAATATTTTAATAAAGAATTATCTTCGATAAACGGGCTATCCAACAGAAAAATATTTTTCAATTTGGACCAGTAGTTCCTGAGATTATTGCCTTCAAACAAAGAAATATGCCTCATAACAACCATGACTGCGACATATCAGTATATTTCAAAAGTATCTCTTTATATTATTAGTATAGTTAGGTTAGTATGGTGGTGTCAAACAGCATCCAATTAATTTATTAGCTTAAGTAACCGATAAGAAACTGTCTACTCTACACGACTGTACGAATACTGTACCTACACGATGTTGTGGGTTTGAATCCCATATTGTACAGAGCTTTGTGAGGTTAATTTGGCCCCGTTGGTACCGGCTTAACAATAGTACCACTCCATCTCTTCCTGTGGGTATCGTCAAGGCGACTAAGGGTTGTCACACTGGAGGACGGCCAGCAGCGTCCTCCTCGCCAAGCGTGGCGATTATGGCTATTACCCCCAGGATCTATAATAAAAAAAAAATATAAATGCTAGGTTCTACTGGGAGACCATTTATCTATTGCCGTTTTTTTATCAGTATAAAAGCACTATCATTTACAGGCGTTTTGGAGCTGAATATTTTGAACTCCACATCAATAAGTCCATTAAAAATATTAGTAAATACTAGCTGTGCCCCGCGGTGTTACACGCGTTTTATTAGCCTATGTGTTAATTCAGGGTGTCAGCTTACTCCATTTCAATTTTTTTTTAAATCACTCCAGCTATTTAGACGTGAAGATGTAACAAACATACACACGCACTCACAAATTTTCGCCTTTATAATATAAGTGTAATTAACATTTTTAAGCTATTGCATAGTTTTTATCGCGGGCTTTGCGCGCGGCGACCGAATCAAGAAATTCCGTAACGGAAAAAAAACTAACACCCCCACTCCGCCTACCATATAGCACGGCTGAGCGTTCGCATAACGTATAGTACCTGGATGACCGAGCTTTGCTCGGTATTTACAGGGTTCCGTAGCCAAAATGGCAAAAACGGAACGCTTATAGTATAATAGTCTGTTTGTCCGTCACAGACATTTTACTCAAAGACTACACAGTGAATATATTGATGAAATTTGGTGAAAAGGCGTCTTGTAGTAGCCGCTACTTAGTTTGATAGCTAAATAATAAAAATAAATATTTATGCACTAAACACATTTAACAAAAGCTGAAAAAAAAATCAGCAAAAATCACCGTGTGGCATCATTCGACAGGCCTTTAAAAAACATGTAAGGTTTCAAATAAACTTTTTTGATTGAGTGAATATTATTGGAAATGATTGCCCCGAAAGTTACATAAATTGTGTCCCCTCCCCTTATCTTTTGAACTATATGACCAAAAAATAATATAAATTTTATAGGCATTTTTTGCCAATCAACTAACTGGCTTATACTAAAATAATTATTTTCCACATTATCGGACATACAAGAAAAGGGCGTAAGTGCCATGAACATAACGCTCTTCTGCTGGTGCAAATATTCAAATTGGATTTTTTACGTCAACGGCTGCGGAACCCTACACTGAGCATAGTTCGACATGCTCTAGTCCTTTTTTAGGTAAATCGTGTATTTTGGAAATTATATTTAGACACGCATTACATACTTAAGAGATATGAATAATATTTTTCGATCTTACCGACATAATTATAAAAAAATATGAAATAATAAATCACAAATCAAAATTTAATGTTTTTAAAAGACTTGGCGAATGATGTGCAACACGATGATGTTTGTTCAACAAAAAAATGTTTCAGCTTCTGTTATATGTATGGATTGCACCCCCTAATAATATTTATTTTTATTGTTTAGCTATCAAACTAAGTAGCGGCTATTACAAGACACCATTTCACCAAATTCACCAATATTCATTGTGTAGTTTTTGAGTGAAACGCCTGTGACATACGGATAATAATAATAATAATAATATCTTGGGACAACTCACACAACGCTATCTGATCCCAAACTAAGCAGAGCTTGTACTATGGAAATCAGACAACTGATAAACATAATTATATATTTCTTAATACATACATATTTTAGATAAATAACCCCCAGACACAGAATAAACCATCGTGCTCATCACACAAAGTTTTATCCTGGGTGGGGATCGAACCCACGACCTCTTGCGTAGCAGTCGGATTCACTCCCACTGCGGCACAGAGGTAGTCAATCAGGATAGACAGACAGACAGACAAATAGACCGACAGATAGATGGACATGACGAAACTATAAGGGAAATGTTTTTGAAGCAGTATTTAAATTAAAATTAAAATGCAAACTATCACAACTAAGTAAGTAAGGCTTTACAACTTAACGAGTAACAGCAGGCCAAACAAGTGAGATGAAACAAAATTTTCATACAGATTCCATTGAAAAATACTAACGTTTGTTAGTATTATGAACAGAAAACCCACTTCTTAAGCCGAATTATTCGGATGGGGGACTACGGAACCCCATATTGAGCGTGGCGATCTTACCGACATAATCTTAAAATATATGAAATAATAAATCACAAATCAAATCGCAAAAAATTAAACAATAAAAACCGGGCAAGTGCATGTCGGGCCATGCACAATGCACCTGAATAATGTGGCTTAAGAAGTGGGTTTTCTGTTGTTTTTGCAATATCTACTTAATAATATTTTTCAATGGAATTTGTACAAACATTTTGTTACTTTTCATTTGATCAGCTGTTATTCGTAAACTTGTAAAATTATTAATTTCACTATATATACTTCTACCGTGATTTTTTTCACATACCCAACATCAATTATTTAGCTGGCAGAGGGGGGTGGACACTTGACTCTAACAAAAATTTGCACTTTAAAGCTTAATATTTTACAAACGGATCCCTAAATCTAAAAATCGTCTTACCAACCCAGAAAACTTTTTTTAAAGGCCTATCTGATGATATCCTACACGATGGGGTAGATGAGAAAAAAAATGACACCTTAACTTTACTTATATGGGTGGTACTCTAAAAAAAAGGTTTTTCAAGATTTTATTCTTTCACTTTGTCCATTGCATCCATGCAAAATTACAGCCTCCTGGCACTAACAGTCTCTAAACAAAGGTGCGGACGGACGGACGGACGGATATGGCGAAACGAATAAGGGTTCTAAGGCTACGGAACCCTAAAAAAACTTTAAAAAAAAATCTTTAACTAAAACTTTTGTTAAGAAACGCAGTTTTTCGGCAATAACTCAATGGCGGTAAATCGGAAATATTTTTTGTTTAAAGTATTTGTTAAGCGCTACCTTTTTGATTTTTTTCGAATTTTTTGACACGGTTCAATCGATAAGGGTGGGCTGGGGGAGGACACAATTTTTGCAATTTTCTTTCAATGTGTAATAAAAGTTTATTAGAAACCCATGTTTTTAAAAGATCTGTCGAATGATGTGCCACACGCTGAAGTTTGCTACAAAAAATGTTTCATGTATGGAATGCCCCCCCCTAAAAATATTAATGTTTATTATTTAGCTATCAAATTAGTTTGATAGCTAAATAATCGACAGACATACAGACATGACGAAACTATAAGGATTTCGTTTTTGCCATTTTGGCTACGGAACCCTAAAAAGGGAAAAAAATAATCATCTGGACCCAACCCGGGGTCTTCTGGTTTCGGGACCGCCCGATGTGCCATGAACATACGCTCTTCTGCTGATGCAATTATTCAAATCGGATTTTTTCGTACGGCAACGGTTGCGGAACCCTACACTGGTCTTTAATTGGAAAATCGTGTTTGTTTTGGAAATTATATTTAGATTATCAAATGACATACTGATGAAATTGGAATAATATTTTTCGATCTAACCTACATAATAATAAAAAAATATGAAATAATAAAGCACAAATCAAAAAACAAAAATCCAAAGTTAAAATAAAAAAGGGAAAAAAATATCATAAAATAAAAAGCCGCTATTTTTCCTACCTAAGCTATTAAAACAAAGGAAATCGCGGCGAAATTTTCCTTGGTATTCTCATGATATTGTAACAGTTTTTCATTGCCTGAAAATACAGATAGAACGACGTTTTTTAAAAATGAAACCTAGTTAGATCGATTTATCGCCCCCGAAACCCCCTGCATACTAAATTTCATGAAAATCGCTGGAGCCGTTGTCGAGATTCAGATTATATATTTAGGTATATATATACAAGAATTGCTCGTTTAAAGATATAAGATGTATATGGTACGACTGTACGAAGCTCGCACGGATCGAGATGAGCTGTTCCGAAATGTAATGAAAAAAAAATACTGCATAAATAAAAAATAAAAAATAATTATAATTGCATAAGTTGATAAAAATTGCTATGCAATAGCTTTACCGCGGCAGTCCCCGAGTGCCACACATTTTTTTTTTATAAAAAATTAAATTAATGTTGTTTGCGGAAAATAAATAAGCACTCTATGGTAACGTAATAATTAATTAACTTGTATGGTTGGATTGTCTGTTAGTATAAGTTGGATAAAATAAATAAATAAATAAATAAAACGTTACTTTATTTCACGTAATAAAAAATACGATAAATAAAGTACCTAGTAGTACCTATACCGCAACCTGTTCTTCCTTAACACAGGCTATTTCATAGCCTAGCTAGGAGAGCAGTATGCAACCCACTTTTTATATGTCCATTTAGACTTTAAGAACTACTACAATATTACTTACATGATTTGTTTTAAATTGTAAGGTATTTTAAAGTCAATAAACTATTATTATGTAATTATTATGTAATAGTACCTATATTAAGATCATAAGATAAATGTCATTCATTGTTTTCCACCACCGAAAAGTGCGACACATTCAGGCCATTTAATATTAATTATTAAACAAATATTTTTTTGGACTACGTTATTGAACTGGCGTTCAAAATTTTCGGCTCCAAAACAACTACAAAATCACGGTGTATTGTAGAAATAATAGAGTCATCGTTTTCAGCACACTCAGAACCTTGCGACTGTAGGTAGAAATAATAGAGTCATCGTTTTCAGCACACTCAGAACCTTGCGACTGTAGGTAGAAATAATAGAGTCATCGTTTTCAGTTTTGAGTGTGCTGAAAACGATGACTCTATTATTTCTACAATACACCGGGTCAGCTAGTCGTAAAATAAAGTAGGTAGGTACCTACTTTATTTTACGACTAGCTGACCCGCGCAAACTTTCTCTGCGTAAATGTTCCCCATTTTTGCAACATTTTTCACTGTTGTTCTGTGGTCGTAGCGTGATGTTATAGCCTAATACTATAACCTTCGTTGATAAATGGGCTAACTAGCAGTTAAAGGAATTTTTAATTCGGAACAGTAGTTCCTGAAATTATCGCGTTCAAACAAACAAACTCTTTAGCTTTATAATATTACTAGCGGTCCCGCGCAACTAAAATAATAAAATAATTTTTCAATTCAGACTAGGAGTTCCTGAGATCATCGTGTTCAAACAAATAAACAAACTCTTCAGCTTTATAATATTAGCATAGATATTAGGTACTAGCTGTCCCGCGCAACTTCGTCTGCGTAAATTTTCCCCGTTTTTGAAACATATCTCATTGCTGCTCCGCTCCTATTAGTCGTAGCGCGATGTTATATAGCCTATAGCCTTCCTCGATAAATGGGCTATCCAACAAAAAAGGAACCAGTAGTTCCTGAGATTAGCGTGTTTAAACAAACAAACAAACAAACAAAGCAAACAAACAAACAAACTCTTCCGCTTTATAATATAAGTATAGATATAAAAACATATAAGTATAAGTATAGAATTTCGACTGCCTCTGTGGCGCGGTGGGAGTGTGTCCGACTGCTACGCAAGAGGTCGTGGGTTCGATTCCCACACGGGACACCACTTTGTGTGATCCACAAATTGTTGTTCCGAGTCTGGGTGTACTTTGTGTCCGTGACTTGTATGTTTGTAAAGTCCCCTGCGACACAGGGCTTGTACCCTAGTGCGGGAGTCGTCTTTTAAAAAGAAAAAAAAGAAAGCAAATGTTAAAACTTACCTCCCTTTTTTCCAACTACCCTGATGAATGGATATGACAAATTGATTTCTCTCAGATTTCGAACGGCGAGCATTCAAAAGGCAGCATACAAAATTCATACTACCCACTGTTTCGCTAACGTTTCGTTTCATCCCAGTTTTCGTGTAGGTACGAGTGCTAACTAAAAACTAGAAGCATTAAAAAGTAAAGCTGGCCACTGAGGATACGTTCATTTGGAAGTCTTCCGAAAGGAGGGAGAAAATAATTTTATTTGTACCACTATACAAAAAAAGAAAATATTACAAAATGAGTATGTAGGAAGATTGGCGCGAAATAAATAAGGACCTACGTCAGCTATTGTTGTAGTCTGTGGACCACAACGCTGATATTCTTGTAGGCCCTTTTTGGATTTGCTGCCGCTGTTACATGCAGCAATACTTTGAGTTATCAACTAGTTATCAGTTACTTCTATTAAAACCTAAATTTAGCAACAACATAATAAATAACATTATGGAAGTAAACAACTAAAATAAAATAAAATTGAAATAACTACGTCAATGCAAAATTTATACATGTATATTATACTCATAAATATATTCAAACAATATATGGATAATATGTAATATTATAGACAAAATATATAATATAAAACAACAAAAATTAATAAAACAAATAAAGATGAAACTAAAATAAAATACCATTCTGTAGTGCATGACGTGCAACGAAACGCACTCGACGCGACGCGTACATCCCATCTGTCATGTAAGATGTAACATGTCAATACGTCAAAATTATCAAACTAGCGAGCCGCGCAGGCGTCGTACATTTTATGAGATGGCGTCGCTGAATAAAACAAAACAAACATCGTTACAAACTTACAATTGCAAACTATATACACATAGACCAGGGTAGAACCCAGCCTAGCCTAGTAGCCTTTAAAAATAATAAAAAGTGAAAAAAAATAATTGTAGGATGAAATTCTTGTAAAAGATAACAATAAAAAACCAAAAACTTGGTTTTTTGAATTTTTCACATAAATGTTGAGGTTATGTGAAAAAAGTGTAAATACAAAAGTTTTAGATCTTTTTATTACCTACTAGCTGTGCCCGCGACTTCGTTCGCGTGGAAGTTGGGTTTATATTAAGGTAGTTTATATTACAATTTAACTTCTGTGTAAGACATATTGGAAACATGCTCCACAATGCTCTGTGGCATCTATGAATATTAGGGCCTAGCTTTAATCAGGGCCCAACCTATGGCAGGGCAAGCCAAGCAAATGCCCAGTGCAGCAAAATGAAGCGCGACAAAGTTTATGGCGCCAGACGGTTAAAAGATAAATTATAAAAATTTCCGTGCTTAGCACCTCGACAAAAAAGTATTTTACCAAAATGATTTGCATCACATCAAATATTATTAATATCGGAAAATTCCCCCTCTCCCCCGTCACGCGAGTACTTGGGCGGTTTCGGGTTAAATGAAACCCGAAACCTCGCGCGAAATTTTGCGTTAAAGAGCTTCGATTCTGACTCCGAAAGGTCGAAAATTCCGATTGATTTTAAACCTCCGACTCCAACTTCGGCTCCGACACTTTTAAATCGGACATTTTAATCGGAGGTACCTAGCCGCTCCTTCAAGTTAATATAAACATAGGTAATAAAGGTATGATGGAAAAAACTCTCACAGATTCCCTATGACCGCGGGTTATGTCCTGCCCGAGCGATCTTTTCCGAGTCTAAAGTACACCCACTTTGTGTCCGTGTTTGTAAAGTTTCCGCGAAATAGGGCTAGTGTGAGTTATGGTTTTAAAAATTATCCTGTTTTTAAAACATTGCATTTCCGCGGTACTGTGATGCATGTTCAAACAAACAGACAACATTCAAACGTTTCTAAAAGATATACTCAGATATCTTTTATTGTGTTTCAATACTAAGTATTTCTAAACTTATTTCAATTTTTTTTCACTCACTTTTGAAGATTTAAATATTATTTTATAATGTCTACATTGGTGAATAAAAAAATAGGTGTGTCAACCTGTCGCAAATTAAGATCATCATATATTTATATTCCTCTACGTAAGAATTTCAGATTTTTTTTTAAAAATCAATTTTACCGATTCTTTTTTAATTGTATTTTAACGCCATTTATTTTCAAAACTGGATAAGTTTCTTTTAATACTTGATGATTTTATATTAAATTATACTTAAACTATCATGCATATTAAACGTAGGTAAGTAAGGTATTTAACCTTAAATTATTCACGCGATTAAGACCCGTAATATATATATTTTCATAATGTGTACAAATCGCGAAAGTTTATCAAAATTTGTAGGTAAGCAATTTTGGCACTCAGAAGAAATCGAATCACAGATGGCGCCACGTGTTTTATTTTGATATAACACGGACTTAATCTTTCATTTTTTTTAAGCAACTAACATTTATAAATTCTAGGAAATATCAAGTAGGTAGTTACTGTTTATTTGTAATGTAATATTGTTTTTAATTTCTACATTCATAACATAATCACGATTCATGCAAAACATTTCATGATTAATATGAAAATTTGTTAAACAAAGTAAACATGTTAAAGTCGAAAATAAAAACTTGTATATTGAGTATACATTTAAAAAAATATTTACAAAAAAGAAAAAAGAATTTTAAAACAACACAAAAAGAGATGTGCATACTTGAGACTCGATCCTCTGAACTCGCTCGTTCAACACCGTTACTTGTGCCGATAGACCATGTCAACCGATACGAAAACGGTTAAATTAGGTGATCTTAAGAAAATTGAAAATGTTTTGTTTAGCTCCTTATAGTTTTAGCGTGAAGTTATTGTTTCCATGGGTTACAATTGTAAATAATGTGTTATTGTGGAAACATTTGTGAAAAACCATAATGGTTCGACCAAACATACGTTGCTGCTCGCTCCCCATAGACGATAGCGTAATGATTTATAGTGTAAGTAATTACCTATAGTATTTACAATAAAACTGCAAATTTTCATGAAGATCCGTCAAGTAGTTATTGTTTTATAACGATAAATAGCTACAGACATTATCCGTTATTGCTTAGCTCGTGTGGGAAATAGCGTGATAAATTATAGCCTATATGTTAATCCAGACTTATTAAAATACACATACAAAATTTCAACCGAATCTGTCCGGTAGTTATTGCGTGATGCGTGTTCAAACAAACAGACAGACAGACAGACAGACAGACAGACATTTCTAAAAATGCAGCAAAGTGTTTAAATACTCTTTTCGAACATTTCCTAATAATTTTTTTCACTAAGTTCGGCCATGTACAGACACGTGAAATTTACAGTTTTATTATATGTATAGATAGAAGATTGTTTTTCACTCACTTTAGAAGATTAAAATATTATTTTATAATGTCGCAAATTAAGATCATCATATATTCATATCCCTATGTATCTACGTAAGAATTTCAGTTTTTTTTTTTAATCAATTTTCCTGATTCTTTTTAATTTGTATTTAAACGCCATCTATTTTCAAAACTGGATAAGTTTATTTTTATACTTGATGATTTTATATTAAACTATCATGCATATTAAACGTAGGTAACCAAGGTATTTAACCTTAAATTATTCACGCGATCAAGACCCGTAATACATATATTTTCATAATGTGTACAAATCGCGAAAGTTTTTTAACATTTGTAGGTAAGCAATTTTGGCACTCAGAAGAAATCGAATCACAGATGGCGCCACGTGTTTTATTTTGATGTAACGCGGACTTAATCTTTCATTTTTTTTTAAGCAATTAACATTTATAAATTCTAGAAAATATCAAGTAATTACTGTTTATTTGTAATGTAATATAGTTTTTCATTTCTACATTTATAACATAATCACTATTCATGCAAAACAATGATAAAGGTGAAGTGATTATTGATATGAAAATTTGTTAAACAAAGTAAACATGTTAAAGTCGAAAATAAAAGCTTGTATAAATAAGTATACATTTAGAAAATACTTAAAAAAAGAATAAAAATAATTTTAACACAACACAAAAAGAGACTCGCAATTAAGGAGTCGATCCTCCGACCTCGCTCGTTTAATACCGCTACTTGTGCCAATAGACCACCTCAGCTGATGCAAACACGGTTAAAATAGCTGATCTTAAGAAAATTGAAAATGTTGTGTTTAGCTCCTAATAGTTTTAGCGTGAAATTATTGTTTCCATGGGTTACAATTGTAAATAATGTCTTATTGTGGAAAAAATTGTGAAAAACCATAATTGTTCGACAAAACATACGTTGCTGCTCACTCCCCATAGACGATAGCATAATGATTTATAGTGCAAATAATGACCTATAGTATTTACAATAAAACTGCAAATTTTCATGAAGATCCGTCAAGTAGTTACTGTTTTATAACGATAAATAGCTACAGACATTATCCGTCATTGCTTAGCTCCTATGGGAAATAGCGTGATAAATTATAGCCTATATGTTAATCCAGACTTATTAGAATACACATACAAAATTTCAACCGAATCTGTCCAATAGTTATTGCGTGATGCGTGTTCAAACAAACAGACAGACAGACAGACATTTCTAAAAATGTAGGAATGTGTTTAAATACTCTTTTCGAACATTTCCCAATATTTTTTTCACTATGTTCGGCCATGTACAGACACGTGAAATTTACAATTTTATTATATGTATAGATATAGATATAGATAGATAGCATGATTCAGTATTCACGCGCGATGGCTTAATATTAGCGTATTTCATGTATAACTTTGGTGTTTCTATACCGATTTCTATTAGTATTTTTTATGGAATAGCTAATTATGTTAACTTTTTTAATTAGGGATGACTGTAAGAGTAGACAAATATAATCAGAAAGTTTCGAACTACTAAGCTATCGGGAGTTACACGTGATATTGTGAGTCAACCATAAAAGATAGACATATGCTGTCGTGGGATATTTTTTATATAATTTTAAGGAGAACATATCTGTCATACATGATTTCTGTGTAGCTTTAATCATTACGGTTGCACACGCGACGAAAGCTTAAAAAATGGAGTAACTTCTCCCGTTTTCCTTAACTGCTCTGCTCCTATTGATTGTAGCGTGATGAAAAGTATACTATAACCTACTCAGGAGTATGAAAAATAATTGTACCAAGTTTCGTTAAAATCCGTCGAGTAGTTTTTGTTTCTATAACGGTTATACAGACAGACAGACAGACAGACAAAAATTTTACTGATTGCATTTTTGGCATCAGTATCGATCCCTAATCACCCCCTGATAGTTATTTTGGAAATATATTTCATGTACAGAATTGACCTCTCTACAGATTTATTATAAGTATAGATAACTTTGCCATTTGACTTTTTTCCATAGGACTTTTAGTTTTTCCGGAAATCGAGAAAAACCGTTTTTTTCCCTTAAAAACTCACCCCCATCCCCTTCCCGACCTCAGATCGCCCGTAAATTATTTTTCCTTTCATTTTTATAATATTCTCCTCCTTTTCTAATGGGTTTCATCCTACTATTATTTTTTTTGGTTTTAAAAATTATCGACCCTGACGACGACGTCCGCAAAATATGTAGTTATAGTAAAGACTGCTGTCAACACTATAAATTTGTTTCAGAAAAAAGTAAAGTTAACAAATTTAACATTTTGCGAGATCGTCTTTCTGTTTTGTGACTATGGTAACCATGGTTTGACGTTTTGAAAGAAAAGTTGGGTTACTTCATAAGCGAGACGAAAGGATAAACCACAGACACAATTACTATAAGCTTCTTGATTTGCCCATTCACTGACAATACGTATGCCTTCCAAATGGCGTGGCGTGATATATGTCCATTTGGACTGGACGAACGTCAGTTCGGAATTACAAACCGAACGATGGCCATTCAAACGTTTTTGACATTCACGATTAGTTTTTGACAGACGCTACGCCATTGATTCATGCCATTCGGATTGATGGATGCATCGTCAGTGGGGCCCTTAAGTGTAAACAGTTCCTAGTTTCCCTTTTAGAAAATAAGGAAATATTTTAATATGTTCGTTTAGCAAACGTAGGACACAATTTTCCGCACTGAAGCGTTCTTCAAGTATAAAAGCAAATAAACTGAGGTGGGTAAAGGCGGAACTTTTTAGGGTTCAGTCGTCTTTGTTTTGTAGTAAATATTGCGATTTAACGAAGGTAAAAGAAAGTAATCTTCAAGTGATTGACTAGTATAACTCCACTTTTAAAATCATAAATGAAAATCTTGAAGCTATTTAACTCCTCGATTGTATGGACTTAAATCGAAGACTCTAAAGAACTAAGCTATTTGAATTAGTGTAGTGTTAAGTGAGAAAAAAAATGATAGGGACAGTGCTTTAGAATTAAAACAGGGTCATTATTCACTATGCTTTATTGCATGCGCGGTGAGCTCAAAGATGGCCGCGCGCATGCGCGTTACATTTCTAAGCGCAGCTTTCTCTACACCATTATGTCAAGATTTTGACAGTTAAAAACGCGGGCTTGACGCGAAAAAGATAGTAAATACCGACCCAGAAAAACAAAGTGTTATCAATTTATCAGACACTAAGAAACTTCAGCGGTTAAGGCTTAGATTGTCTACGTATTTATTAGTTCTAATGTTTGATTGTAATATCTAATAGTGTAAATTATTTAGTCCTTGTGATTGAAATTTTGCAAATGAGATTTTTAGTTATTTGTTATAGAATTTTACTAAAGATACATTAATATGGAAGTGTTAATTTTTATTGTTGAAAAACATAACAACATTTTGCTGAACACGGAATATAAAAGCAGGATTACTTTTAATACTTATTTTTGTGTTTCAAACAAAGTAACATATGCACACAACAATAGCTGGTTCGCGGACGCTTTTGTCACGCTGTTTGCAAACGATCGTCAAAGGGCGGGGGGGGGGGAATCACGATGCTACAAAGGTATCGTCGTGATTCCCCCCCCCCCTTTGTTTTATGAAAAATTATCTAATGTAGAACAAGAGGAATAGCAATCCAATCCTTAAAACACTGATTTACACATCTACACTTTATAATCTATACTAATATTATAAAGCGAAAGAGTTTGTTTGTTTGTTTAAACGCGCTAATCTCAGGAGCTACTGGTCCGATTTGAAAAATTCTTTTTTTGTTGGATAGCCCATATATATAACATCGCGCTACGACTAATAGGAGCGGAGCAGCGACGAAAAATGTTGCAAAAACGGGGAAAATTTACGCATACGAAGTTGCGCGGGACAGCTCAGTCTCCAAGAAACTACGTGTAGGAAACTGCATGTGATGTCATGATCACGGCATCTCGCAGATAATTATGAGGCAATTCTAAAAAAGGTAAAATAAACAACAAAAGTGACATAACTGAGTTACAAAATAGACTGTTAAACACATTGCCCTTCCATTTTGGCTTCACCATAGTCGGGTTAAAATAAAACAGTTGAAAAATCGAAATACTCGTTGATGCATTCGTTTGAGAGCGACGGTGCCACATATCTTTACTTATACCCATAAACAAGTTCGCGTTGCTTAGCAACCAATCAATAACGTGACTGCTTAGCAACCAATCAATAGCGTGACCATTGCTTAGCAACCAACAACTCGATGCCACGTGACATTTTTCGTGCGTGCGCCCGGTCATCGATTTATAAGACGTTATCATGCTAAAAAAATTTTGTGCAATCAACACGACTTAATTATGGACCTGACTATGAATCCATATTTAAAAACTGTCTGTTTGTAATCTTGCGACTAATCTCTCTAGTCATGTCTAATTATAGTGAAATTGGTCTTTGAGTGTGAAAAGTTTTCGTTCACCCAAAAAAAAAAACAATAAAATCTCCTGCGGAATTTGCTAGTTTTCGAATTTTGACATCTGGTACCTACCTATCTGTTTCATTTGCACATATTTTTGAGGAACAATTCCTTAATTTTTTTAACCCCCAGCAAAGAGACAGAACCCAAGCATTAGAACGGCGCTCACTCTTTCACTAACTAGGCGTTCAGTTTGTGTGTTTTACAGCTCAGTGGAGCCGGGATGCGTCTGTTTTTTCAGCCGCTTAACTTCGATCATTACCGCGCCGTATAAAGAGGTCTGTTTGTACCTTTGTAAAAAGGAGGTTAGTAACTCATCATAAAAAAAAAAGTGAGCTAGAGTTAGTGTCTTCATATGCAGACATACAATACAGAGAGTAAAATTTGGTGCAAAGTTTTTTAAGCGGCGGTAGCCTAATGGCTAAGGCATCGGTCTCGCAATCGTGAGGTCGCGGGTTCGAATCCTACCCATTATACTACCGACGTGAACCCACTCCTAACACAAGCCTTTGAGGGGTTAACAAGTTTGCTAGTAATTTGGGACTCAATCCCACATTGCTAGTTATCTTTAAAAAAAAACACGTATACGTAAATAATGTTGTTATTCTTGTAACATAAGTATGGACTTCCATTTGATTGTCAAATGCCCGTTCAAATGTCAAAATCAAATGCAAGTCTTGTTGTAGTCGGCGGTAGCCTGTACAGTGTACTAGTACTAGGTATAGAGGTTAGTGCAAACCACTCGAGACAACAGAAGAAACATTTGATTGTAGTAAAGGTTCATATCCGAGCATCGCGGCCAATCGCGGCCGCTCGCGGCTTACGACGTAAAGGCTCATTTCCATGCATCGCGGCCGATCGCGAACCGCGCGCGGCTTACGACAAGCGGCTGACGGGCGCGGCCAATGCAACAATAGTCAGAGTGCGCGCGAAGCCTACGTCAGTCGTCGGCCGCGCGCGTCTGTCGTAGACCTCGGAAACGGCGCCATACATTCTCATAGTCTGCATGCATGCACGAAAATGAACCTTAAGGCTGACGCGCGCGGCTGTTGAGACGAGAAATGAACATATAAGAAGGTAACCTTCAACGTTTAAAGTCAAAGTCAAAACACTTTATTCATTTAGGTTACAAATGAAACGCTTATGAACGTCAGACAAAATTTGGAGAAGAATGATTCTACATTTAATGCAATTTAAAGCCATGAGAAAAGAACTTGTCAATAAAAACTCATGGCCATTTTTTAAATGCCATTTTTTACAATATTTTGTATATATATAGTAAAGCCAGTAAGGTGCTGCAACCGTTACACCATGAAACTCACGCAAGCAATAACCATAGTATATAATCAAGTTTTAAATGAATTAGCCTTCTACGGTGTGGATGGGAGCATCAACTTATAAAAATACAGAAGAGGGTAAAGGCAACATGCGATTCGATTATTATAAGAAAAACTACATAATTATGAACCATTAATTAAAAAATTATAAACCTATAAAATGATAATGACTGATGTTCTTCGCTTGTGCAAAATACACATAGAAATATTTCACTGACAAGAATCTTAGAACATTTCGGATCATTTTATTGGAAGTTTTATTATGATTGAAAGTCGGTGATCGTGTTTCGTGTTTCATACCGAGCACGTTTCTTTCAATACACTGGGTATTCTGCGATTGCAGATCAAACGCTTAAATAGGTGCGCAGAATTTGTAACAGCTCTAAATGCGACAGCTGGTCTTTCCCACACAACTCATAAGGAAAAACTATATTAACTGTACCTAGTATTCATTACTAGCAAGGTACAAGCACTGTATGGTTGTAAACCTTAGGTTTTATTACTAACGTAGGTCCAATGACGTCTTATGTAAGGCTTTTGGCAAAAAAAAATAGCAAGTTGGAGATGAAGTGTAGAGTTCTTGTGTAAGTCTTTCTTTTATACGACTGTACAAGAAGGTGGGTTATATGTATGTATTTATGTATGTATGTATATTTCTTCGGCATGTCCTTTAGATTCGTTCAGTTGTCAGAGTGACACTGGGTAGGTAGGAACATCAAAATTAGAAAAATCAAGCAGTCGGGTTTTGTAATAATTTAACTTGTTTAGATTTCGATTTGGTTTAGATTTTATTCCGATTTGTGCAATAGTTCTTGATTCAATCCTTACGAACTTGTAGCAGTAAAAGTAGAAAAATAGTGTATTTGGGTGTAAACATACAAAAAGTCTTAATAGGCATGTGTATTATACTAATGTGTATGGGCCAGAGGCGAAAGGTTAAAATTTTCCTGAGGTAACCCGATACGAAAATGTATTATGTTAGACACGGATTTTTACCTACAATAATAAGTAACTAGAATTCAAAGGGAAACAGAATAGAATGGTGTTTTTAGGACCTCCGCCACTGGTATGGGTAATGAATTAAGAAATAATATTAATCAAATGTTTAGGTATATTTTGTCTATATTTATATATATCTACCGATAGTATAATTTATTATAATTAAATCCTGACTCCTTTATTATGAAGCTATAATTTTGCAAACGAGTTTTTTTTATGACATAGACCAGAAGAGACAGTTTCAGGAAACTATGCTCTAGAAGACTTCGCCGCGGAGCCGTGGACTAAATATAGTATTAAATTAATACCTACTAATATTTTCCATAAATAAAAAGAACAAAAGTCAGATTATAATATAATACACAACATGGAATGAAAAAATAAACTCCATATTTAGTTCCATTCATTTTAGAGACTGACGATACTATTGTCATCTCTTTTCAATAACGTTATCTACCGTCAGAAAGTGTAACAAAGAATTTGTTTCTAGAACTTTAGGTAAATAAATAAAATCGGATATAAATAGGACCCTCACTTAGCTTGATTGATCCAAAGGCGATTTAGAAGCTTTGGTGGAAAGGATTGGTGTCGTATCAAATAGCAAGAGTGGCAACAAAGTAATTCTATAGTTCTTTTAAATACTAGTGATCGATTAGATAGATTATGAAGTGGCGGTAGCCTAATGGCTAAGGCATCGGTCTCGCAATCGTGAGGTCGCGGGTTCGAATCCTACCCATTATACTATCGAGCTTGGCTGGAGGGGTTAACAAGATTGCTAGTAATGTGGGAGTCGAACCCACATTGCTAGTTATTTTTTTATAAAATAAATAAATAAATATGGAATTTAACTTTGTCTTATATAGCCCATAGCTTTCCTAGATAAATGGGCTATCCAAAAGTAAAATAATTTTTCAATTCGGACCCGTACTTCCTGAGATTTTCGAGTTCAAACAAACAAACAAACTCTTCAGCTTTATAATATTAGTATAGATATGTAACGATCAAAGACCTATGTTTTGATATACCTATAGTACCTATTAGTCTTAGTACATATTTTTAATCGTAGAGCTTTTTAAAAGTTGGCTACTATCCAGCTTATACCCTGTAAAAATAGGATTGGTAGTTATTAAACCTACCGTAGAATGTTTACGTAACAACTGAAACCATAGTTATCTACTAATACGAAATCAACAGTACCCCTTTGTAAGTAAATCATCGTAGCTTCATAGTGAGGCGTTTGTTCAAGGGTCTGCAGCCGTCAAATCAAATCCACAGCAGAAACTTGATTATTGTGAGTCGCGATTTGTTGAGTTTGTGTATCTACGTGACGGCGGACGACTTCATTTAGGGAACGGGGTGACTATGTACACGATGGAGTTCAGCCATTTTGAAGTGGAAACTGCTTTGAAGTCAACGATTAACTTTGGGGTTATACTAGCAAAGAGCGGTGTTTTAGGAGGGCTCGCGAAGTTTTTTGCCAGGAAATAATTTTTGAAACAGTTGTTTAAAGATAATTAGCTTTAAGCCGTTTTTTTTTAAATGGGTATAATATAAGCCGCATTTTTTTCAAATGTGTATAAAATATTTTTTTTGTTTAAGTATAACACATCTAAAAATAAAAGTGTGATAGTTTCTCAATAAATGGTACCACAAAAGTGCATACGTTGTAGGATAGTGTTAGGGCTCGCTTTGCTAATTTTTATATTTACTAGCTGTCCCGCGCAACTTCGTATGCGTAAATTTTTCCCGTTTTTGCAACATTTCACGTCGCTACTCCGCTCCTATTAGTCGTAGCGCGATGTTATATAGCCTATAGCCTTCCTCGATAAATGGGCTATCCAACAAAAAAAGATTTTTTCAAATCGGACCAGTAGTTCCTGAGATTAGCGCGTTTAAACAAACAAACAAAGCAAACAAACAAACAAACTCTTCCGCTTTATAATATTAGTATAGATTACTAGCTGTCCATAGAGAACATGCAATGCTATGCAGATGACAGCACGGGTGATGCGCGATATAAGAGCCAACAGAACGTCCCTCGGAGCGTTGTTCAGGAGAGACGGTTGCAACTTGTGTCAGAAGTCGAGGACTCTCTGGGGCGGGTCTCCGAATGGGGTGAGAGGAACCTGGTTCGATTCAACCCCACAAAGACACAAGTATGCGCGTTCACTGCGAAAAAAAGACCCATTTGTCCTAGTGCCACAGTTCCAAGGAGTTACACTCCGAGTCACCGAGAGTATTGGGATCCTCGGCGTCGAAATCTCCAGCAAAGTCCAGTTTGGGAGTCATTTAGAAAGTAAAGCCAAATTGGCGAGCAAAAAGGTGGGTGTCCTCAACAGAACGAAGCGTTATTTCTCGCCAGCACACCAACTTGTGCTTTATAAAGCGCAGGTTCGACCGCACGTGGAGTACTGCTCTCATATCTGGGCGGGTGCCCCCAAATACTTGCTCGATCCATTTGACTCCCTTAAAGGCGAGCTGTTCGGATCGTTGATGACCCCCAATCTCACGGACAGACTGGAGTCTTTACAGCAGAGGCGTGACTTTGGTGCACTTTGCGTACTCTACCGTCTGTTCAACGGGGAGTGCTCTGAGGAACTGTTTGACATGGTGCCACCATCACCTTTCTACCACCGCACCACTCGACATCGTAGCAGGGTTCATCCATTCCACCTGGAAACAATACGGTCCTGTACGGATCGATTCCGGCGTTCTTTTCTTCCACGTACGTGTAGACTCTGGAAAGAACTACCTGCTGCGGTGTTTCCCGAGCGCTACGACATGTCTTTCTTCAAACGAGGTTTAAAGAGAGTTTTCACTTTACGGTAGGCAGCGGCTTGGGTGTGTCCCTGACATTCCTGTAGTCCATGAGCGGCGGTTACCGCTTACCATCAGGTGGGCCTCTAGCTCGTCTGCCAACAATAAGAAATAAAAAAAAAACACTAATATTATAAACTTGAAGAGTTTGTTTGTTTAAACGCCGCAATCTCGGGAACTCCAGGTCCGAATTGAAAAAATATTTTTCTGTTGGGTAGTCCATTTATCGAGGAAGGCTATAGGCTGTATAACACCACGCTACGATCAATAGGCAATGAGAAATGTTGCAAAAACGGGAAAAATTACGCAGAAGAAGTGTGGCGGGACAGCTACTGTAATATAAAACTGTAATGGTAATGAAAATACACATTTAAAATACTGTAATGTAATACAAACTCAAACTGAGTTTGTATTTTATTACAGTACTGTAAACAAATAATATTGAATGAATTGTGTCGGCTTAAGCATAGTTCCACCCCATCTTTTCCCGTAGGTGTCGTCAAGGCGACTAAGGGATATCACACCGGAGGACGGGCAGCAGCGTCCTCTGCGTACTTTAAAGCTAAAAAAATAAATAATAATGGCAATTACCTCCAGAATCTACAACAGGTAGGTACGTTGATTGGCTTGTTGACCTAGTGGTTAGTGACCCTGACTGCTAAGCCGGAGGTCGTGGGTTCGATCCCCACCCAGGATAAAACTTTGTTTATTAAGCACGATTCTTTATTCTATGTCTGTGTGTCATATATGTTTATCAGTTATCTGGTTGCCAGTACAAGCCTGTCTGCTTAGTTTGGGATTAGATGGCGTTGTGTGAGTTGTCCCAAGATATTAATATTATTACTAAGGAGACCCGTGCCCAGCAGTGGGACATCATATGGGTTGATATTCTTGACCACTTCCAATGATAATAGAAGTATGTGCACGGAAGGCAATGAGCCATTCCCTTCTAAGCACAGACGGCAGCGCGCAATAACATAATAACATTTACTTCGTTAAATTTTTATATTAGGTACATTTTAATTATTGTATTCCTCTTCGTGCATCTTCATTGGGACCCATCACCGCTATTGATATTAAGTGCCTATCTTTATAAGCTAGATTGATTTGCTTGCTTGCTACTCTAAGTTGTTTGTTAGCATAAAGTTATTTTTAACATACAAGATGTATGTAGGCGAGATTCCGACTGAAACGGGTGTCTTCTTAATATATTTCACATATTCTTTACTCAATATAAAATAAATAGGAAATAATATTATACTGTTATTCCTATATAACCTGTTGATCACGTTGTGAAACTCTGTTAGTGGCTAAAGTATACGATTATTGTAACCATATCATTGTTTTATGTAAAAAAGCTGTTGAAAAAAATATGTATGTAAATGTATAATTATGAATCTAAATATCCGACGAAACAACATCACCACAAAAATTCGACTCCAAAAAGTCTTCAATTTTCGTAACCTAACCATACAACGTGGAAGAGTTTACCAACTTTCAAAGTGGGTTCCGCTTATTGATTTACCGGATCGAAGCGCCCTAAAGAGGTTTGTCGAGGGCTTACAAGATAGATTGAAGAGAAACTTTCACCACCCACAACAAAAACTTGGGGCAACACAATTAAATGTGGGTGAAAAACTTAGTTGCCACCGCAGTAGAGGATTTAATATGAATGTGGTTGCTGTTACCTCTTTATTTAGAAGGGTTAAGTATAGGGTTAATAAATTATTTTGTTGTGGTACTTAACTAACCCATCTTTGTTAGGGTCTTTTGTTTGCCTATGGGTTATAAAGAATACGGCGTTGTACCATAAGTGTTCAAATTTCGAAGAGTTTCGGGTGTGATTGCTAAAGAAAAATATAAACATTAAAAAAAGGTTAATCACTAAAGGACCAATGTTACCACTATTTTTTTGTGAATTGCGGGGACATGGAATTATGGTCACAAATTTGCAAAGCAATTAAAACAAAATATCGGCGCCATTTTATCGTCCTCACATTTACCCACACAAAAATCTTACGCTTTTTATTTAACGTTACAGACGTTTTTTGCCGGCTAACGTACAGCACCATAAGGAACTTCGTTCCAAAAAAAAAAGGTGACTAAAACAATGCAATAAATGAAGTCGGTTGAAAAGTAAGTGTGTTTGTTTGATATCTGTCATTTAATTCTAATAAATAAGAAATGGTTGGGTAAAGTCGGTTTACGGACGATAACTTTTATATGATAACGTCATAAGAAAACATTGCAACCAGCCAATAACGTTAGTTCCAAATATTTTCCATGTCATGTCTCAACTAAATAATAACGTAACCGTTGCTTAGCAACCAGTCAATAACGTGACACTTTTTTGTGAGTGCAGCCGGTCATCGATTTAAAAGGCAGTCAAAATTTTTTCTCAATTTATTACAGCAACCTACATCTTAACATTATGAATAACTACCTGAAGTCAAAATATGTTGTATCTATCTCTGTCGTGTGAACGGACGTCCAGATGTAAAAGAAAGTGATAAATAGTAGTAATAATATTTTGACTCCAAGTACTCATAGAGAGCCTCATTTAAACATCATCTTCATTCGCACCAAAACCAAATATTATTATGCATTTCTTTTTTTTTAAGACGACTCCAGCAGTAGGGTACAAGCCCTGTATCGCGGAGCACTTCACAAACATACAAGTCACGGACACAAAGTACATCCAGACTCGGAACAACAATTTGAGGATCACACAAAGTGGTGTCCCGTGTGGGAATCGAACCCACGACTTCTTGCGTAGAAGTCGGTCACACTCCCACAGTGTCACAGAGGCAGTCTTGTGTCTTGATTCAGTCATTTGATTTACGAGTATGTGTGGGTATACTAACCAAATAAATAAATTAATCCCAAAATATTTTCCCTGTGATCTACAATAATAAATGAATACTGCATGAAGTACCAGACGGTCTTGTTTCAATTTGATAGACGTCCCTGCGTAGATCTCATTGCTTATTCATGGAGTCAAATGCCTTGAAAGAAGGGCAAAAACACGTATTAATTGAATAATACGTAAATATTTACGTTAAATCCGGAAAATTCTCGAAATCGTGTTTGAGGTTTTTGGACTAAGATCGGTGGCAATGTAGCCAAAATAGTACACCGTGTTTTTGTAGTCGTTTTGGAGCTGAAAATGTTGAACTCCATATCGTAGTACCTATTCTTATAGGTACGTGAAATAGAGAAGCGTTACCACGAGTGTTTATTTATTTTCCGCATACGTCATTAGTTTCAATTGTTGTAAAAAAATCCGCGCAAGTGCATGTCAGGCGGCTTGCATCCTCGCCGAATGGCGCCGTGGGGTTTAGAGGCGATGGCCCTCGCACTCGCTTACGAGTGGCGAGAGGAGGCGCTACACTGGAGCGAAACTCCGCTACCGCGACAAATTGCTGCGTGGCGGAGCGAGCTCCGGCTCGATCCCGTAGCGTCGTGGAGGGAGCGACTGTCGCAGCCACGAACAGGCCACGTCGCGATAGCGGCGGTAAGTCCCCTCTTTGCGGAGTGGCTGGGGAGGCGCTATGGCGTCTTCACCTACCGCCTGACGCAGGTACTCACCGGACACGGGTCTTTCGGGTTATACCTGCATCGCATTAGGCGAGGTTAAACACCCGGGTGTCACCATTGCGGTGACCGGCCGTAGGACACGGTGGAGCACATGGTGGAGGTGTGCCCCGCTTGGGCCAAGCAGCGGCTTGTCTTTGTGGCTGCGATCGGTGGTGGCGACCTCCCGCTTTCGGAGCTCATTCAAGCCATGCTGCAGAGCGAGAGAGAATGTGAGGCAGTCGTCTCCTTTTACGAGGAGACTGCAAAAGGAGACGGCGGAACGCGTGAGAGATGGACGGTCCTCACGTCCCTGCCGCCGCTCGATAAGCCTAGGGCGACGCGTGTCAAGATAACATCCGGCTGCCCTAGCCTGCGGACGACGAGCAGTAGGTAGCTTGCCGTCCAGCTTAGGACCAAACCGGGTCGACGTCGCGCTAGTGTTCCACGCGCGCCTCAAAGCGGTGTCAGTTAGTGACAAGGCCCCATTGGGATTGGATCGTTCGGAACAGTTACCGTGCTCCGGAACACCAGGGCGAAAGAAGGAACACAGATGGGTTTTAGTCAGTAAGACTCTGACACGTCCTCCCGCTCGTGCCCACAGCGGGAGAAGTCATTTGATGATTTCCCATCTATAAAAAATAGTGCACTTTTTCTCAATCGAGAGTTAATCGATTTACGCAATCAAGAGCTCGTGGGTTTTGAAATCAATCGTTAAAACTACTGATTTAAACCAGTGTTACTTTTATGAGTTCTTCGTCGTACTTCTTAATAAGTAGGTATATGAAAACGAAAATACCATAATTCTTCAATTGTCTGTGAAAAGGGCTTTTAGGCCGATTAAAAGGCATCATTAAAAATGTATACCACATCTGTTTCCTGTCTTGTCTCCTGTTAAGTGGGATGGGGGTAGAAGGGGGTTTACAGGCAGTGTATTAGTACCTGTCATATTATCAAGTGTGACAAGACCATTACTTATAACTGCTTGCGACTTCCGAGTGACATTATAATATAGGAAGTGTACCTAATGTTTTTTCAAGACTCATGACATTGTGATAAATGTTTGAAAGTTTCTATAATCCACCATGTATTGGAGTGTTGTAAGAATCTATAAACCCAATTGTAGCCTATGTTACTCGTTATACATAGGCTACAATTGGGTAGATGACTACAATCACATATCAACCCATATGATGGCCCACTGCTGGGCACGGGTCTCCCCAGTAGATCCTGGGGGTAATTGCCATAATCGCCACGCTTGGCGAGCGGGTTGGCGATCGCAGTAAGGCTTTAAGTACGCAGAGGACGCTGCTGCCCGTCCTCCGGAGTGAAATCCCTTAGTCGCCTTGACGACACCCACGGGAAGAGATGGGGTGGTACTATTCTTAAGCCGGCACCACACGGCATAACAATAAATTATTTTACACTAAACAGGAAATAGTATTTGCAAAAATATTCTGAAAAACAAAGTTTCTCTACAATTTTATGCTGTCATGAATTTATAAACATCAAAACAAACATTGAAACTACATGATTTGACCATACAAAAGAATGACGTCATTGTTTTGTAATTCATATAATTTAGTACGGGGCGCATCGTTTTGACGTTTCTTAAAAATATATTGATTTGACTTGACAGTCATCTACCCTATTATAAGAGAAAAAAAGTAATATCAGGTCAATATCGATATTTTTTTTTTTTTTTTTTTTTTTTTTTTTTTTTTTTTTTTTTTTTTTTTTTTGGCAGGAAAAGTACGAAGAACGCCCAGTACGAATGCCGTACTAAGCGTCCGACAGATCGGGGCCGACCTCGTTAAATGCCGGACGATGCGGGTAGCGAGAATCCTCTCCAGCAACTTCCCCGCCTCGTCTAGCAACACGATAGGCGTGTAGGGCCTGTACGACGCAATTGAGTCGGGAGGCCGTCCCGGCTTCTAAATGATTTAAAGGTACCGAACCTTTTATTTACCCGACGTTTCGACCGATTGTGGTCACGGGTCGACCCGTGTCCACGATCGGTGCAATTCGATCGAAACATTTTACGATTAAGTCCCGAAATATATCTAATATACACAAAGTGGTGTCCCATGTGGGAATCGAACCCATGACCTCTTGCGTAGTAGTCGGATACACTACCCCCGCGCTACAGAGGCACTCTTCATAGCTTCGAGTTTATCATTCTCTCTCGTTTATATGGATGTCCACATGTCGTAGAAAGTAATAGAGTATAATTTTCGACAGTAAAAAAACAAAATAAAACTGCCCTTTTACGTTGATATTATACCTCAATGTTTTCGCGTTCCATTTGTTGGAGAGTGAGGTAAATGCCCCATTTATCAGCGTGAGTAACTACGATCTTGTCACCGCTGACGAGAAAACACAATTGATTGCGAAACGGTAAACTAGGCGCGTATACTATGTAAATGGGATTACTTTTGTTTCTTGTGGATTTTCAGCCTTGTAGTGAGAATAAGGGAGGTTTTATACACGCGTGTGTTGACGCGATGCGTGTATAGAGGCAACTGTTTGTACTGCAGTGTCTGGACTGGCACGGTTGTCACTGAGTTTGCTGTCACTGTGACACACCGCTTGATTTGTAAGTTAATTCGAGTCCGACATCAAGTTTGTCGTGCCGTCAACGAGGGATTAATTGGGATAACAACTCAAAAAGTGAAAAAAGAGCACTACTGCACTTTGAATGTCATTTTATTTATTTATTTATTTTATAATTTATGTACACACTGTAAAAACAATCAGAAATGGCATAATACAATTGAGTACAAGGGTACTGCTTATTTCTAAAGAAATTTCTGCCAGCAGACCTGCGAAAGGAAAAGTGTAGAAGAATAATGTAGACTTATGTTAATGTTCCAATCTGTCGACGATACCTAAACTCTTTACGATCGCAATTATTTTTAACCGGCTTCAAGAAGGCTCAATTTGGACGTTTATATATTTATTTATTTTGTATGTTCGGGCATAACTCCGTCATACATAGACGGATTTACAAAATTATTTTTTTGTTCGGAAAGATCTGATGACGAGTTTCTAAGACAGACTATGACACTTCTCAATAAATGGCAACAAATCAACCGTGATTGAAGTCTGTTAGTTTTTTTTGTTAAAAAGGTTATAGTTACAATTTACGAATTATGCTCTGCTATGTCGTCTTACCTGTAAGGATCTTTGTGTTTATTAAGTACGATATCACTATATTATACATGGTAAAATTATTATTAAATTGACTGGTCTAGTGGGTAGTGACCCTGACTTTTAAGCCGGAGGTCGTGGGTTTGATCCTCACCCAGGATAAACTTTTCGTGCTGAGCACGATAATTTATTCTGTCTGGGTGTAAAATCAAATCGTTTATTTGCTAAAATGTAGGTACAAAAAATGTTACATTATTTTGATAATACAGCACATTTACCATTTTATGGCATGCAAATGTTATTATTCTATAAAAACATACAAAAGAGAAAAAAATAACTACACTGTTATAGTATTACATTTTAAAGTTCATTAAAATAATTTGTATTTAATTAGATAATATTAATAAGTATTTATTAAAAAATATTTAAATATATTTATCAGTTGTCTGGTTATCATAGTACAGTCTCTGTCTAGTTTGGGATCAGATGGTGTTGTGTGAAATGTCCCAAGATTTAAGAACAATAATAATAATAAATAAAGTAGGCAGAAATATTTCTAACAGATCTCTACAATAAAGTGTTGAACTGTGAACTGTTGATGTAAGGAAACGCGTAAATAATGTACCTGTTTTAATTTTTAATACACTGGGCTTGTAAAAGGTTCGCATACCTTATTTACGACGGTGCGATGTGGAACTAGAGCAGGTAACATAGGAAATTGAATTATTTTATTTCTGAAGGCATTCTGTTTGCAACTAGTAGAATTCACAGTACGTATTGTAAAGAACAATAAACCTACAGATTAGTTAATGGATTAGTGGAAAAAATAATCGATGCAACTATACACTTTTTTATATCATTACTAGCTGACCCGCGCAACTACGTCTGCGTAAATTTTCCCCATTTTTGCAAACATTTTTCATTGCTGCTCCGCTCCTATTGGTCGTAGCGTGATGTTATAACCTATAGCCTTCCTCGATAAATGGGCTATCCAACAATAAAATAAATTTTTCAGTGCAGCCCAGTAGTTCCTGAGATTATCGCATTCAAACAAACAAACAAACTCTTAGGGGTATGAAAAATAGATATTGGCCGATTCTCATAGATACCGGATAAGCACAAAAAATTTCATCAAAATCGGTCAAGCCGTTTCGGAGGAGTATGGCAACGAAAACTGTGACACGAGAATTTTATATATTAGAAAAACCATTAATTCATCATTTTTAAAATTTGAATGTGAAGATATTTTATACGGATAGATAATCGTACAGGACAGGATGGTGGTATTGAAGTTAACCGAGTGTAAATCATCGACAGCGCGTGAGTGTCTTGTTCCGATTCTCCGCAGCTATGATGATAATATGGCATATGTGCGCGTGTGTATTTTGTTCTGTACGGTATTCTATGGCAAACCCTAGTATATCCGAATGAATGAAGGTAAAAAATATTATACTTGAGGCATCATTCACCAATAGTTGTTTATATGAAAGGTACAAAATGTTATAAGAGTTGAGGCATAATTCATCTATAGTTGCAAGCAGTTATAAATATGAAAGGTCCAAAATGTTATACTTGAGGCGTAATTCACCAATAGTTGTATATAATAGTTTGCGAGAGAGATAAATAAATAAATAAATAATAACATAATTTAATCGTATATTTATAAAGTACCTATATACAGGTTTTGTACTCCAGACCGTCTTTATTATAAAAAAAGTAACTGCTTACGAAATCCTTGAAAGTAAAACTTACATAATATAATACTTTAATCGACGACGCCTCGTGCTAAACGAAGAATTCAAGACAATTTTGTTATAGCTAAAGGTCTATGCTCAGTACACCGTACCTCACGATTCGTGACAGGCCAGTCAACGCCACCGAATTCTCCGTAAAGAACTCGTGGGTTAATTTCTGTGCCTCTAGTGAATTGGGGTATAACTAACGGAACCCTTATAGTTTCGTCATGTCCGTCTGTCTGTCTGTCCGCATTGTGTGCAGTGTCACAGGCATTTTATTCAAAGACTACTCAACGAATATTGATGAAACTTATTTCCGTCTTATAGTTTAATAATAAAATACATTACATATTCTTAGGGGAGGGGAGGGCACATCATTCGACAGGTCTTTCAAAAATTGTTTAAGGTTTTTTAAGACAAGCACTACCTCTGTGATTTTTTGGTCACGCGATTCAAAAGATATGGGTGGACACAATATATGCAACTTCGGAGCGACAATTTCCAAAAATATTCGCTCAAACAAAAAAGTTTATTAAAAACCTTAAACTATTTTTGAAAGACCTGTCAAATGATGTGCCCCCCCCCTCCCCTAAAAATATTACATATTTTTAGGGGAGTGCTTGTCTGGGCATGCTAGTGTCGGGCTGGTTTTAAAACAATGTGACCTAGCGGGGGACAAATCTTTGTATCTATTATTTTTCATACCAACAAAATACTTACCTGAATACAATACCTATCTATTATCAAGATGTATTGGGCGTAGACCTTTAAAAGTACCTACCAATACACCAATGTACCTATGTAAATGAAGCAAGAAAAGAAAAATTCTTTATCTAAACTACGCACATTTTTCTAAAAGAAAATAATTATACTTATTAAGATGGATCTAAAAAAGGAAAAAATGTAAAAATCTTAAACGAATACCGTCTTAAACGTCAAAGTTTCTTTAAGTAAAGAAGGGAAAATTTTAATGATTGATACTCGTCATATTATGGCCGAAAGGCTTGAAGCCCGGAGCGCTTTTTTGAGGGATTATGCCACTTATGGTACAGACTACTTATCGATTATTCGTCCACTGTTGCTTGATCTAGAGTAGAAAGATTTTAAATGATCTGAATAGTAAATACTATTTTTTGTAATTTGTTAAGCATTTATTACTAATTCGTATTACAAAAAAACCTTTTAGAATGCTTTATGTGACGAAAGTGATAAGAAGGTCGCATAAACCACATAAATTGCCGTTAGATGGCGTTGATCTATACTAATATTATTAAGCTGAAGAGTTTGTTAGTTTGTTTAAACGCGATAAACTTAGCTCGCTACTGGCCCGAATTGAAAAAATATTTTACTGTTGAGTAGCCCATTAATCGAGGAAGGCCATAGGCTATATAACATCACGCTACGATCAATAGCAGCAGAGCAGCAATGAAAAATGTTGCTAAAACGGTGAAAAATTACGCAGACTAAGTTGCGCGGGTCAGCTAGTCGGCAATAACAACAAGAACTGGTTCCTTATTCACGATCTTTTTTTTCGTGTGAACTGTCGCATACGCGGTGCTCTTGTTAGATATGAGGCTATATGGTTATGTAAATAGCCATATATATAATCAATCCATGTGTTTGATATTATTTGGTATTGGGCTATATGGCTATGTGAATAGCCATATGAATATAATCAATCCATGTGTTTGATATTATTTGGTATTGGGCTATATAGCTATGTGAATAGCCATATGAATATAATCAATCCATGTGTTGGATATTGATATCTACTATGTAGATGTGTGTTTTGGAATATTGATTGTTCCAGTTTATGTGATGTTGTATAAAACCAAACGAAGGTTTGGTGGAACTGTTTCATAAGTTTGAGAGGTGGTCTGGAGTCTGATGACGGTGTAACCATCACAATGTATTGACTGGTTATCATAGCGATGATTATAAGCTCATCCGTGTCTGCAAAACTATGTTTGGCAGTTATATTATACTGTATGACATACCTACTTGTGGCACAGAACAATTCAGCGATCTAATATATCGATTATAAAGATGTACCCACAGATATTTTAGGATGATGTTTGTATTGTGATTAATACTGTGTCAGTTGTCTAGGTTGCAATGAATATACTTAATGTAATTGCAACTAATAATATCATTGGATGGATGCAACTGATAATATCAATGGATTACACTCTCTTATCACAGATGTATTATATATATTAAACAAATTCAAATGTGGAATCCTACCCACATAGGTAGGTATTTAATGAAACAATATTGTTATTACAGTTCATATTTGTTTTATTTTATAATGTAATCTAGTGTCTATCTGTTTATATAAATTGTTGTATAACGATCTAAATGTAGAATTATGTTAGAAACACTGCTAGTGTCTATAATGTACCTAAATAGTTATAACTGTGGGATTCTACCCACATGATAGAAATTGTTAGTGGAGCCTATATAAGCAGTGTAACATTCTGACCTAGCTCTCTTTCCCTGGGTGTCATCCGACGACGAAGGTACGATCCATAATCAAAGTTACTTTAGATTGTTTCTATTGTATTGTTTAAATAGTGTTTTCTGTACTGTGTATAATATTTGTGTATATTAGCTGATTGACTGATAAAAAGATATTGCAATGTGTCTAATTATCTATTGTCCTGTAAGTTATGTAGCATCTGCCTTGTAGTAATATAGTAAGACATTGCAATGGTATATCGAAGTCTCTGTCAATTGGTTACATTGCAGATTCCTTATGTAAATATCATATTGCACATGTTTATGGCAAATGGTTTATTTTGAGACGGCCTAGTTTTCTTATCACTTCTTTTATATATATAGGTCTTCTTGGAAGTGCCACTAGCATATCTCCCTACTCCAATTCCTTGATATAACCTGAGTGAACTGTATTTGACAATATAAAGCTAATTGCCATTTGTAACTTTGTATTATTCTATATTAGCCTGAATAGCTACCCCGACAATACTGAACTCTTACATTCTCAAATGACACACAAGTGGTCAAAATTCCTAACGTGAAATAGTACCTATATTGTAGTTATATATACTATTTTTGTACTGTTATTGTATTATACATATCTATACAAGCTTTACATACATACAATTGCTACGACAGCAATTCTATCAAATCTTTTCTTATAATTATCCCCTTACACCTTCTACAAAGGTTATATACAAAGAAAATCAATTTATAATTAATATCTAGTTTTAAGTGATCAATATTTGCATGCTATTGATAATGGCTAAATAGGCTAGTACCTACTAATGTAAACTACTTATAAGACCACTTCATGTATCCACCCTATTTATAGCAAATAAAAAATATTTGTATTTGTATTTGTATTTGTACAACCTCTACGTTCCCTACAAGCTTCTAACACGCTCAAGGATGTCCGCCGTGCATACGCGTTGATGTATTTTAAGGCGCAGTTCTCTCGTTCGCACGGGCTTGCCACAGTCACGGAAAAACGAACGTGAATAAGGACCCAGGAAGACAAAACACATTTTGTAGCATGGCTCGGTTGGTTGTTATCGGATAGTAGTGGGGCAGCTGGGGTTAGAAATTCTACTTCATAATTAATTGATACAACCATTTATAAAATTAACTTTTGTTTTTTGACTGGGGTTTAGGATCTGCATTCATTGTCTTGTTAAGGGAGCATTACACTGAGAGAATTATTTATTTAGCGCTACGTACACAGCGACACGATCGCCGGCCTCGCTCTCCCGCACACAACCATTATTTCACAGTGCGCAGGAGCGGAGGTCAAAATAAAGTAGAAAATTCGTTCGTACATATGTTAGATTACGAACGCCATGCATGACTGTAACAATACGAAAATGCTCGTTTTTGCATTTTTTCCGCAACTTCAAGATTTATTTGCGGTAACATATTAAGACATATTCTTAAATTTCTTTATTTCATCTACTAGAAAAACTCTTTGTCTAGTGACACAATTTTTTTCGTGTCCCAATATTTAAGTTTTCTATATACATTTTTGAGAGAGCCGAACCCTGTTTCGCGTAATCTACCCTTAAGTGATGATAATGTCATTCACACGACTAATGTTTAACTTTAAATAGATTTTGGAAAATTAAAACGCCGTTAGAGTAAGTAGAATCTGCACATCATAATACCTAAATCATTAAAGAAACCTTTTTCATAAAGTTTTAAAATCATGACTTGAATCCGAAAAAAATGCGCAGAGTCAATGTACTACATATTTTTAACCGACTTCAAAAAAGGAGGTTCTCAATTCGAATGTATGTTTTTTTTATGTTTGTTCACCGATTACGTAAAGATGGCTGGGCCAATTTAAAAAAAAAATTTTGCGTTTGAAAGGGTATACTTTCAAGTTGATCCCATTGTCATCAGATCACGTTCTGATGATGGAATCCTGGAGAAATCGAGGGAATTCTTAAAATATTAAAAGCAAACCTACAGCGATTAAGGTATATTTCATAGTGATTCGTGCATTTACTCTTAAAAAGCCCCAATTGTTGAGTGAACTGATATTGAAAACCACAAATGACGAGCGGACCTATTCAATATTTCACAGTTTGCGATTTAGTTACTTTAATATGGTATTGAGTAGCACTTTATTCTCGTTATACTACTATTATACAATGTAATAGAGTTGATAGTGAACTCCTTAACAATTAACGGCCCTGCATCGAGGCAAGCAATATTTTGTAAAAGGATTTGAACAGTTGACATAAGCCTATTGTAACTTAAGTGAATTACAAACCAACCCACTTGAAAGTGAGAAATAAAAAAACTTTTACCTACTTCAAAAATAAAATCAAGTCGGTAATATTTTTTGTAAAAAAGTTTTTACATTGAAAAGGTAAGTAATTTATCTACTATTATAAAATAAGACTCAATTTTTAATGATTTTGGGAGAGTTAAGAGTATTGTGGTGTGATTCTACTAACTAAATCGGCCCCCTAAATCGACAATCAGTAGGTATATTACAAAGGTTTGAGCGTGCAACTAGCTCTATATGTCAAATAAAACGATTAATTTATAACATGGTTTAACAACCACTCAGGAAAATGGCCGCCTTAAGTACATAATATCAATCTCAATGAAGAGAAATCCAATATGTTTTCCTCTAGTTTATTGTATCAAAATCTTATAGTATTACAAGGAAAAATACATTTTTATTACGTTTACACAACGTTTCCACTCTAGAAATTGCTTTTCGAACCGAATTTGTCCCGATTCATCACCGTAGTGGTCCCTGGCGGGCTATAAAGGAAATTTGGAGTTGGAATTAATGGATTATCCGATTTCCAATGATATCGATTTGTTTCTCGAGAAGCTATCGAATACTATAATGAATTCCTTTGATGGTTGTGGGGTAGAAATGTTATAGATGAGTTGATGATGTATGATTTTCCTTATAACAAATGGCTGACGGGTCCTCGCCGGATACTCAAATGTCTGATGGCTGTCAGATGCCTTCCTGAATTGGTTATTTGATTCGTTGTTGCTTGTTTGTATTTTTTGCCTACTGATAATATTAATGTAATTGTAGTTATGTAGTCTGTGCCTAAATCGCAACAAAATAAACGTTTTCTTTTCTTTTTTTTTTTGATGCTCGTGACGTGTTGTGTGGATAATCGCGAAAATAGTATCATTGCGAAAATACTACGACGATTGCAAGGGATCGGGTAACAGTTCGTTTTTTTTCATTTTTTTAACAAAGACGAAGGGTTAAGACATTGACTTGGAGACCTGGACTGCGCCATAACCTAACAAAATTGACCACTTTCAAAAAGACAACGCTAGTTAGTTCACAACACCTGTCAAAGGCCGCACGAGTTTTTCTCTCTTTTACGCTTTGCAGTCAATACTTACTTTTTAATTGAAAGGAATGGCGTGGTCCAGGTCTATATGTTAATGGTTTAAGTGTCACCATTAAGAACATCTATAATCTGATTAGTCAAGGAATTATTGAATGAAGACTTTGTTCCTTCATACCTACTATCATCAGCTAAGTAGTTTTTATTGAAAAAGATCATCTACATTATGGTAGATCTAATGTCAGTAGCATAACCTAGTAGCTCGATAACCTCTGAATTGCAAATCTCAAGTGTGATGAAATCCTAAATGGAAAAAACAGAAGCCTAAGAAGAGAGAAGGAACGCTCATGTATGTACCACGACTTTTATGTCTACACTTAAGGTTCATTTTCGTGCATCGCGGCCGATCGCGAGCACGAACGGCTGACGCGCGCGACCGATACGACAATAGTCAGAGTATGAAAATGTATGGTGCCGTTTCCGAGGTAAGCGATAGACACGCGCGGCCGACGACTGTCGTAGGCTGCGGGCGCACTCTGAATTTTATCGCATCGGCCGCGAGCGTCAGTCGCTTGTCGTAAGCCGCGCGCGGCTCGCGATCGGCCACGATGCACGGAAATGAACCTTTACACGCGCGCAAAAAACGAGCATCTGCAGCGCGTTAGCGTGACACGCGCTCTGTCTCTGGTGTGGTCTTGTTCCGATTCCCCGCGTCTGTGATATGATATAGCCTTTAATTGGATTAACGTAACTCAAACGGATTGAAGTTAGGTTCATAACAATTGACTGCCTCTGTGGCGCGGTGGGAGTGTGTCCGACTGCTACGCAAGAGGTTGTGGGTTCGATTCCCACACGGGACACCACTTTGTGTGATCCACAAATTGTTGTTCCGAGTCTGGGTGTACTTTGTGTCCGTGACTTGTATGTTTGTAAAGTCCCCCGCGACACAGGGCTTGTAACCAAGTGCGGGAGTCGTCTTTTAAAAAAAAAAAATCGCGTATGTCATAGAGATGCGACCCTAAAATTATTTACAAAAACGATTAATTATGTGTAATCGATTAAAAATACTAACAATTTTTTTTTCTTTTGTTATCAATTCTTTGCATCTGTGACGATATCTATGTGTGCGTGCGCGAAAAGCGTTTTTTGTGAAGCTCTGTATGTAAGTAATCTGTGCCATTTCCCAGTTGGAAATATGAAATCTCACAAGAAATCATGAGCTGATTTACGTTGTTATATTATAAAGCTGAAGAGTTTATTTGTTTGAACGCGATAATCTTAGGAACTACTGGTTTATATTGAAAAAATATTGTACTGTTGGATAGCCCATTTATCGAGGAAGGCTATACAACATCACGCTACGACCAAAAGGAGAGGGGCAGCAATAAAAAATGTAGCAAAAACGGAAAAAATTACGCAGACGAAGTTGCGCGGGTCAGCTAGTTAATTCATATAAACAATACCTATTTATAAAAATCTACGGTGAATATCTTGTTCTACTTAATTAAGTTTTCTCATGCGAAGGTAATTTGTGCTAAGATGGTCTGAATATTAAACAGCTTATGTTAATATATCCATAACATACATGCAGTATTAATTACATTAAGTAAGTGAAGTAGAAACATTGTAGCGTTAATAAATAAATGCAGGCTTTGATTTCCTTGAAAGCCTATAAATGACGGTACCACATTAAGATTTGATGTTGGCGCTGATTTAAAGATTAACAAGAAGTGCCCTTAGTTCATAGAGGAACTTTTCTCAAAATAAAAAAATATTAAAAATATTATCTACAGAAATTATTCAGCCTAGGTATAGTGCCCTGTAGACGAATGTTTGTCAAATTTTACGTGTTTGTCAAATAATTTGATAGTCTACCGCTTTATTTGAAGTGTTAGTCAAAGAATCTACGCGTTTGATCGTAGATCGTTTGACTAACACTTCAAATAAAGCGGTAGACTATGATTGATGAAAAATTTGATTGACGTCGTGTTTGATGGGTGTTTGACAAACATGTTTCAGCAAACATTTTAATCGTTTACATGGCGCTTCTGGCACGTTGTTTGACAAACACGTTTGATGGTATGTTTGAACGTTTTTGCTATTGTTTGCTATGAAAACGTGAAGTTTGACAAATATATTTGTCAAATATATTGGACCGTTTACAGAGCCTTTAACTCGAGTCTAAGCAACTGTATTCTAAGCGAAGAATACTGTTGCCGATTCGTGTTGTATATTTATAATATCTTGGGACAACTCACACAACGCTATCTGATTCCAAACTAAGCAGAGCTTGTACTATGGAAACCAGGTACCTGATAAACATACTTATATATTCCTAAATACATACATATTATATATAAATAACATCCAGACACAGAAAAAACCATCGTGCTCTTCACACAAAGTTTTATCATGGTTAGGGATCGACCCCACGACCTCCGGCTTTGCAGCCAAAGTCACTAACCACTAGACCCACAAGCCATTCAAAGCCAAGTCAGTTTATTTTTATAGATAATAATAATGGTCTCCTAACCGATTTCAGTTACGGCGGCCAATCTAATTAGAGATAAATTTAAAATTAATTGTAATGGTTTTATCATCACTTTATAAGGAGTCTTATAAATCGATGACCGGGTGTATACACGAAAAAGTGTCACATTCACGGTTCGTCACGTTCCGCTTGCTGATAGATGGCCGTGTGGCCGTCCGCTAAAGCTGGCACAGGCATGGTTGCTAAGCAACAGCGAACTGTTTATTACAATGTCATCAATGTTTTCTTATGACGTTACTTCACAGACAACCATTTTTTTTTCGTGGGTTTGGGCATTTTTTTGTTTATAATAAACTATTAACCCGTGCAAAGAAAACCAATTAATGTATAATAAATCGAGAAAAATGCCTTAAAATATATGTTCGTAAACTTTCACGATTTGTACGATCGAAACGTCGACCGTATTGCAACGGCCTTAAAAAAAAAAATTACGCGATTAAGACCCGTAGCTTATAAAATTCTATAATGCCTTATAATTTTCAAAAGTTCTAGTAATTATCTACAATAGGTAGTTATTCAACAAAAATACGAGACGAAAAACCTCAAAAATATCCTAGTTCCAAACATAAGGGAGCTTGCGTCCAACTTGTAAAGTTCACTTTATATTACACATTCCAGTGGCCTACATCCGCGTCGTGTCACTCACTGGATTGGACGGCTGATGAATTAAACCTGCACAACATAGGAGTGGATTAATAGTTCACATTCGGTGTTACGAGAACTTGGATTAACACTTTTGTTTCCTGGAAACTTGTAACAAACTACAGTGGCGTTGCCTCAGTTTGCGGCATGCTGCAAAACTTTTGCTGCAATTTGGGGTGCACAATTTAATTAAGTGACGTCACTCACAGTATTGGACGAAATAGGTCACCGAGTCTATTGTACTTGACGGACCGTTGGAGATTTTTTTTAAATTCACTCTACAAAGTTGGCCTATGGTATTTCTGTTTGAAGCTTTCAATCATAAAATGTGTCATGAAAATTGCCATTCATATAAAAAACATGTTTACAAAAAAACATGTAACCGACTTTAAAAACGGTTGTCTAGAGGCATTTATCACAAAATAAAGAGAGTACAGAAGTCGAACTCACGTATGTACCACGATTTTTACACCTTCACTCGGCGGTCGGACTAGGGCTGTCTCTGACTCTGGCCTACGGGCGCTTCCGTATTCTACCCATATTTTCAACCCACGAGTAAATAATAATTAATATAATTTCGTTTTCTACACGCAACAAAATATTAAATACGTTCTCTACCCAACTGAAAAGTAAAATACATATAAAGCTATAGAATATTGGTTTTGTAACGCCAGCAAAAGAAAACAATGTTATTGATTTCCTTAAAACGATTTATAACATATAATACTTATTTTATTTTGTAATACATTAATTTAAGTTGAACTGTCATATAACAATAGTTTCTAAAACGCCTTGTTGATTAACAAGGCGCGTGTCATAATCACTTGTCAAGGGCTCTGATTGACTGTCGACCAATTAGGACTCGTGAAAAGAGATTTGATAACTGATTAGTTTTATTTATAGTTGAACGGCTTAACAAAAACCGGGTGTGTAATAAAGAATTAGAAAAATAAAAATAATTCGCTTATAAATATTATATGTTGTAAATAAACAATAACAGATTATACAAAAAACCTTAAAATTTCAACCATTTCAAAACAAAAAGACTAAATGTATAAATCTGTACCTACTTATAAATTGTTAATCAAGATTTATGTATCACAATATAAAATAGAATAATAATAGACTTATTTTCTACTAAAACAAAATTCTGTAGGCTCTATGTACATTTCCTTAACTTTAGTAAAATCACAGATTCGTTACAATTATAAAATATCACAAAGCAAATCACATTTTTGTCATCTTTCATCAATATACCTATTATTGATGAAAGCTTAAGTTTAAAAATCTCTGATAAGTAAATGAAGATATTTTTTTACAAACAATGATCAATGCTTATTTTGCTATCTACATTTATTATACTATAGTAAAATTACAGATTACCCCTTCTTCGACGCAATGAGATAGACAGAGAAAGCAAAATGATATTATAAACCCTTTTTTGCTTTACCTGCCTAGCAAAATGATATTGAAAACCCTTTTTCGTTTTACCTGACTGCTGTGACCTGCTACTGACGTCAAAGATATACTCTTTAACCAAACTAAATAAATATTAGGCATTTCATAAATATATTTGAAATTTTAAATAGTTTAAATTATTGTGCTGTCTGTACCAAAAGCTTAGTTAATTGAAGTGGGTAGACACCGGAATATATTTTAGGTCGTAAAAAAATATCGATTTTAAAACTGTGGGTTTAAAATGTAATAAGTTTTGGGTAAAAATCGGAATAAAATATTTGTGGGATGAAAAGGTGGGTAGAGTACGGAAGCACCCGCAAAAGGGTGATGCAGAAAAAAAAAATCTTCGTGGTGTTTGCATTTGTAGGTTTTATTTGTAATGGTGGTGAAAGTGGTGGTGGTGGATATGGTGATGATGATTATAGCCATCACCACCACTAACAACACCACGAACATACATACATACGTGCAACAAACTACACTCGTAATAGTGTACTCACCCGCATTGCCCGCAACTATAACACTACATTCCAAGATGTGGATGTCTTTGGGTGCTCCAAAACATCCTTCAAATTGCAGGTCACAAAAAAAATAAAAAATAGTTACCGCCATCCATCTTAACTTTTCATATTAGTACATACCTAGTGTTTAGTGATTATCTATATGTTTCTTACTAAAGTGTTTATGTATAAAAGTGTATTTATAATTAATTCTAAGTTAATTAAGTTCGTAAGCTGAATCTAGAAAAAGAAATTAAGTTATTGAGGGAAACCTGTTATTGGCCATGCTATTTATTTAAGTCAACAATATGTTAAACAAACTGTATCGCTGTTGGTTTTCTTAATAAATAAATAAATAAAAATAAATAAACATCAGATCTACTTTACAATTTTTTTAAAGCATGCTTTAAAAATGTCAACAGTAGTAGGTGAACTATTAAAAATCTAGAATAGGTCTGTACTATATGTTACGACTCTGAGTACGAGACGTAAAGCCTCAAAAATGTCCTAGTTCCAAACATAAGCGAGCTTGCGCCCTACTTGTAAAGTTTTCACTTTATATTACACATTCCAGTGGCCTACATCCGCGTCGCGTCACTCACTGGATTGGACAGCTGATGAATTAAACCTGCAAAACGTATGAGTGGATAAATAGCTCACTTTAGGTGCTACAAGAACTTGTATATACCACTTTAGTTTGCTGCAAGGATGCTTCGGTATGCAGCAAGCGGTATGTCGCTTCAAAACTTATGCTGCAACTGGGACGCACAGTGAATGAAATAGGTTGTCGTATCACTTAGAATAGGCTAATTTCCAACTAGGCATAACAAGAACTCTTTAAGAAATGTCAAAATGAAGATTTTATATGAAGATCTTAACAAACAAATGCAGTAATTTATGCAGCGGTAGCTTAATGGCTAAGGCATCGATCTTGCAATCGTGAGGTCGCGGATTCGAATCCTACCCATTATACTACCGACGTGAACCCACTCCTTACACAAGCCATTGAGCTTAGCTGGAGGTGTTAACATGATTGCTAGTAATGTGGAACCACAATCCCACATTGCTAGTTTTCTTTTTACTAAAAGATACCTGCTTATTACGTCACTATTTTTTGCTAGTCAAACTACTTTTAAAGATATGATTAATGAAAAAAAATCCAATTTAACACAAAGTTTAATCGGGACTTCATCGTTGGTAGTTTAAATGCTAGTTTTATTAACTAATTCGTTTTACTTAGGAGACTAGGCTTTTGGATAAATTAAACGGGTACAACATAATTATGCAGGTATGGTGGTATGAAAATAAAAACTATAGCATTTTACTTCGTTCTAAACATGCCTCGATATGCGTCAAAGTAGGTCTACAACTTTTGCTGCAATTTGGGTTTTTTTTTTTTAAGACGACTCTCGCTTGTACCCTACGTACAAGCCCTGTGTCACGGGGGACTTTACAAACATACAAGCCACGGACACAAAGTACACCCAGACCCGGAACAACAGTTTGTGGATCACACAAAGTGGTGTCCCGTGTGGGAGTTGAACCCACGACCTCTTGCGTAGCAGTCGGACACACTCCCACTGCGCCACAGAGGCAGTCAAACATGGGATGTTACAATATAAATTAAAATAAGTGACACTCAAGATTGGATAGCATGTGAATGAAACCTGCATAACGTAAGAGTTGAATACGAGAACTTGGATATAGGTACTTTAGTTTCCTATAAGGATGCCTTGATATGCGGCATGCGGTATATTGCTTCAAAACTTTTGCTGCAACTTGGGATGCAGAGTGAATGAAATACGAGAGGTCGTCGTACCAATAATAAACACTTGGAATAGGGCGACATGCCGTGTGGTGCCGGATGCCGTGTGGTGCCGGCTTAAGAATAGTACCACCCCATCTCTTCCCGTGGGTGTCGTCAAGGCGACTAAGGGATTTCACACCGGAGGACGGGCAGCAGCGTCCTCTGCGTACTTAAAGCCTTACTGCGATCACCAACCCGCTCGCCAAGCGTGGTGATTATGGCAATTACCCCCAGGATCTACATACTAGTAGGTTCTACTGGGGAGACCCGTGCCCAGCAGTGGGCCATCATATGGGTTGATATGTATGTATGTATGTATGTATATGTAATAGGGCGACTGATGAATTAAACTAGTACAACATATTAAAAGTGAGATAACTTATGTATATCTAGCATTTTACTTCGTCCTAAAGATGCTTCAGTAAGCGGTATCATAATATGTTTCTTCAAAACTTTTGGTGCAGTTAGAGATCAGTAAGTTAAAGCTGTCATATCACTCAAGATTGGATCGCAGCTGAAACAACACAACCTGCACAACATAGCTCACATTGGGTGCTACGCGAATTTGTATACTATATCTCTCTAGTTTTGCAGGGATGCCTCGATATTCAGCAAGCGTTATGTGGTTTAAAAACTTTTGTTGAAATTTGGGATGCACAGTGAATAAATAGGTCGTAGTATCATTTACAATTAGGTGAATGAAACGGGCACAACAATTAAAGGTACGCTCACAAACTTCGCTACGTGTGCTCTTCAAAATTTTTAATTGCATATTGGGATTAGTGTTGCCCAAATTCAGTCTTGGTCTTGCAGTCTTGGTCTTGTTCTTGCGTTTTTGCAAGACCAAGACCAAGAACAAGACCGCGTATTTTTAGCAAGACCAAGACCAAGACTGACCGTGCAAGACTTGAGCAAGAACAAGACATAGCCTGCAAGACTCTTGCGTCTTGCAGCTAGGACTTAGCGCTATTTCACTGAGTAGTTAGGTGTAACAGTTCGGTGTATAGGTAGGTACGCTTAGGAATTCTATGAGACGCAAAAAACTGTATCAAAGAATATGAAAAACTGGACCTATGCGCATTACGACTAATACCATAAACATAGCGAATAAAAAAATATCTATTAAAATCAAACTGAGTGCATGCATAGTTATGTTTTAACCATCGGCACTTTGATAATGCGGCATCAAAGGTTTTGTACTTACTTCTCAAAGAAATTTGCCGCTTTTCGGAAGTACATGGTTATGATACACGCGCCGGCGGCTTCTTTTGAAATCTAAAACAATCGTTGCCGCCACGCCGAAATCATAACATTTGACACTATTTGATTGCCGCCATAGGGCGAAGGTATACTCATGCAAAATAATTTCCTAGTAGAGTACCTACAGGTGTTCCAAAGAATAAATAAGTTTCAGAGTGCTTAGAATGAAAATGAATACATTATACTGATCACGCAAGTAGTATTATGATTAGGATAAAATGGTAAGGATAGGTAGTAGATGTCATATTAATTCATTCTAGTAAGTATATATTATAATATTGATTACTTATATGGTTTTAAACTAATTACTTAGGTACTATTATTGTACATTTAGTCATTATATTTCTTAAGTTTTTACAAGAAAAAATAGCAAAAAAGTGTTCAAATATCACCCGTTTAATAAATATTGTAGCCACTTTTAAATATACTTGAAACGTGTAAAAAAATTCTACAAAACTAATAAAATAATATAAAAAGCGTAGGTACTTACCTACTAATAAAATAAAAAGCCTGCGATAAGAGTTTTGTATTACTTACCAGCCCGAATATCTCTGAGAGAGATGATGAGAGTAAGTATTTACTAGCTGTGCCCGCGACTTCGTCCACGAGGAATAGTAACTTTGGAGGTATAGTGACGTTCAGGACTTATTTATTTATTTTAAAACTTCTGTCATCAAACATACAAACGAACTCTTCAGCTTTATAATATTAGTATAGATGTACGCCAAAACATTCACTTATATGTAAAGAATAGTGATTGGCACTAATTCTATTTTATTCACGCGTCGCGTCTGTACAAGTAGGTAATATTTAGTGTGTGTTTGTACGCCGCACGCGGCATTGTTTGATTTGCGGCGGCATCCTTTTCATAGAGCCGGCACGTGGCGAGGCGGCGCGGTAAAGCAAGGAAACGTACTATAAATAAAGGAATTATTTTAATTCCAGTCATTTCCAATTGAGCTGTGCTTCGAGTCTAACTTGATAATTGTTTTTACTAAATCTCGTTGTTTTCTAAAAACGTATCACGTGTACAATTTAATATGAGTGACGAAGATTCAAATTATTCTAGTCCGAGTAACGAGAGTTTGAGTCACAGATCTAAAAGACCCAAAAGCAAATTTGAGGAGTTTTTCGAAATAATTCATGCATCCCAAACTGCCTTCTGTAAATTGTGCCAACATAAAAAGATTGAAATAAAAATGAAAAACAGAAACACTTCAGGCTTAAGGAAACATCTAATATCTTTCCACAAAAAGGAATCAGAAATATTTCTTCCTGTTAAACCAAAATTAAGTGGAGATATCACAAGCTTTTTAGTAACCGCTGGAAGTGGACAGGTAAGAATATTTTTTTAACAGTTAAAAGAATTTTAACTCCGCGTAGCTATTCATGCGATACTTTCAAAAACGCCATTAACTTACGTAAGTATTTTTGAGTTAGTGGTGTTTTCACAGTTTTCATCTAGGGGTGCGACATATTAAGTATGTAATTATCGTCTTAAATATTTTTTATAAACACCCATATTTTCAGTTAATCGGCCAGTAACAACTAAGTACTTTATTTTGGTAAATTACAGTACAGTGCAACCTTAATATAACAAATATCAATTTAACGATTTTCTCGATTTAACAACAACAAACCTCCTCCTCTTATACGCTCAAACCTAATAACACAAGATTTATTGTTTTGTTTCAGTCGGAAAACAGCAGTGACAACATCACGACAGCTACAGTTGATTGGGTGGTGAAAAAATATCTTCCCTTCTCATTTTTCGATGACGAAGCTACACAAGTATATTTTCGACGTATTTGCCCTAATATGGTGTTTCCTAAAAGGTCTACACTTAGAAGGAAAGTCAAAGAGCGATTTGAAGAGCTCCAATTGAATCTCAAGGAACGACTTCAACAATTATCATCTAAAATGTCTTTTACCATTGATGGGTGGACGTCAATTGCTGGTAGGAGTTACTACGGGGTTACTATTCATTATATAGACAACGCATGGAAGTATCAATCTGTAGTTCTTGATTTTATACCATCACGCGGTCGACATACTGGGGAAGATATTGCAACGATTTTCCATGAATGTTTATTGGAATATGGCATAATTGATAAAATACAAGGTATCACGGTCGACAACGCAACTGCAAATACCAAATTCATGTATGAACTGGGCAAACAGCTGCCGCCACACTTTGATTCAGACAATCAACATTTCCGGTGCTTTGCTCACATTTTAAACCTTGGTGTACAAGATTTATTAAAGACCTTAGCATTACACTGTGAGTCTGACACTAACGCGCAAGATCAGCAGTACGAAGACTATGCAGACGAAACTGAGGATGAGGAAGATGAAGAATCTGCACCAAATATTGCTGACTCGCGTACATCTGTAACAAAGTTACGCAGTATTTCCAGTAAAATAAAAAGAAGTGAGATAGTGAAGAAGAAGTTTCAGTCTGCTTGTGAAGCAGCTGGCGTGCCATCAAATCTAAATGCCATTCTTGACTGTCCAACGAGATGGAATTCCACACATGATATGATTGGATTTGGTTTAAAAGTGAGAGCGGGCATTGACATATTGTGCAGTTCTGTCACCGAATTAAATGATTTTCAAATCACAGCTAATGAATGGCAGGTACTCGAAAAATTACATAAATTTCTAATAAACTTTAAACTTTTAAGTACAAAACTTGGTGGAGACAAATATGTTACATTACCGCTAGTCATTGTATCATTCAATCTCTTGCTAGATAAAATTGAATCCATGGTAAAACAGTTAGATGAGAAACCTAATCGATCTGAAGTGGATGAAAGGCTCATTCTAGCTTTCCAAGCAGCTCGAGACAAAATGCTTAAACATTACAAGAAGAGCAACTGGATTTATTGTACTTCTTTAATTTTAGACCCAAGGCATAAGGCTCAGACTTTTGACCTGACAATGTGGGGGAAGCAACTTAAAACAGAAAGTCTGCGCAAGTTCAATGAACTTTATGAAGAATATAAAAGTCTACACTCACTGAACAAATCTCTGGAATTACCAGAAAAAGAAAATAAAGTATGTGATGAAGATGAAGACGTAATAGACTTTGATAAACTCTATGAATGTCCCTCGACGTCATCTGGATCTTGTCTTCAAGGCTTAGTGATAGACGAGTTGGAGGAGTACCTGAGAAAACCAAGAACTGCCAGCTCGGAAGACATTTTAGATTGGTGGAGGACGCATGAGACAGAGTATCCGATTTTATCGAAAATGGCCCGTGATTTTCTCTCAATACCTGCAACTTCAGTACCTGCTGAGAGGTTATTTTCTAAAGCATCATTAGTAATTAGAAAACATAGAAATAGGTTAAGTGATGAGTCAGCCAGATGGTTACTTTGTATTAATTCTTGGTCAAAAAAAATTATATAAAGTATCATAACCTAATGATAAAGCTGTTGATTTGTGTTGTATTTTATTTTTTATTCAAATAAATGATAAATCGTAAACTCTTTTATTAAATTTCTTATAAGTTGAGGGTTCAATCTCTTTCTAGACAGATAAGTATTGTTCTTTAAAATACAGTCAAGTTATTGTAATTAATTTGTTTTTTTACATGTTTTAGCAAATGTAAGCTTATAAATCATAAATGTTTATTAAGAAACAGTTACTTCCATGGAAAACGACATATAGGTCAGTTGATTTTTCGAATTTCTTATCAAATCTTCAGTTACTTATTAATCTGCTTGATCTTTACTATGGCTATGTTAATTCAAGCTCACAATGTTCCAATTCTAATACGTTTTTCTAAGATTTAAAGTAAACTTTAATAAATAGTAATAGACTAATAGGTAATTGCAAGACTTGCAAGACTCTTGCTGCAAGACCAAGACCAAGACCAAGACTGGGAGCGCAAGACCAAGACCAAGACCAAGACCAGGTGTATTGGCGCAAGACCAAGACCAAGACTGGCTAAGTCTCGTCTTGTTCTTGCATTTGGGCAACACTAATTGGGATGCATAACATAAACACTGACATTACAGAATTGAACGATATACCTAGGTCGTTGTGTCATTTTATTTGATACTAGCTGTGCCCGCGACTTCGTTCGCGTGGAAGTTGGGTTTATATTAAGGTAGTTTATATTACAATTCAACTTCTGTGTAAAACATATTGTAAACATGCTCCACAATGCTCTGTGGCATCTATGGATATTTGGGCCTAGCTTTAATCAGGGCCCAACATATGGCAGGGCAAGCCAAGCAAAAATGCCCAGTGCAGCAAAATGAAGGGCGACAAAGTTTATGGCGCCAGACGGTTAGAAGACAAATTATTAAAATTCCCACGACCACACCTCGACAAAAAAGTGATTTGCATCACATCAAATACTATTAATATTGAAAAATTCCCCCACCACGCGAGTACTGGGGCGGTTTCGAGTTAAATGAAGCTCGAAACCGCCCAATTACTCGTGCGAAATTTTGAGTTAAGGAGCTTCGATTCTGACTCCGATAGGTCGAAAATTCCGATTGATTTTAAACCTCCGACTCCAACTTCGGCTCCGACACTTTTAAATCGGACCTTTTAATCGGAGGGACCTAGCCGCTCCTTCAAGATAATTTATACATCTATATCTATACTTATAATAAATCTGTAGAGAGGTCAATTCTGTACATGAAATATATTTCCAAAATAACTATCAGGGGGTGATTAGGGATCGATACTGATGCCAAAAATGCAATCAGTAAAATTTTTGTCTGTCTGTCTGTCTGTCTGTATAACCGTTATAGAAACAAAAACTACTCGACGGATTTTAACGAAACTTGGTACAATTATTTTTCATACTCCTGAGTAGGTTATAGTATACTTTTCATCACGCTACAATCAATAGGAGCAGAGCAGTGAAGGAAAACGGGAGAAGTTACTCCATTTTTTAAGCTTTCGTCGCGTGTGCAACCGTAATGGTTAAAGCTACACAGAAATCATGTATGACGGAAATGTTCTCCTTAAAATTATATAAAAAATATCCCACGACAGCATATGTCTATCTTTTATGGTTGACTCACAATATCACGTGTAACTCCCGATAGCTTAGTAGTTCGAAGCTTTCTGATTATATTTGTCTACTCTTACGTTTATAACACTCTCAGTCATCCCTAATTAAAAAAGTTAACATAATTAACTATTCCATAAAAAATACTAATAGAAATCGGTATAGAAACACCAAAGTTATACATGAAATACGCTAATAATAAGCCATCGCGCGTGAATACTGAATCATGCTATCTATCTATATCTATATACATATAATAAAATTGTAAATTTCACGTGTCTGTACATGGCCGAACATAGTGAAAAGAAATATTGGGAAATGTTCGAAAAGAGTATTTAAACACATTCCTACATTTTTAGAAATGTCTGTCTGTCTGTCTGTTTGTTTGAACACGCATCACGCAATAACTATTGGACAGATTCGGTTGAAATTTTGTATGTGTATTCTAATAAGTCTGGATTAACATATAGGCTATAATTTATCACGCTATTTCCCATAGGAGCTAAGCAATGACGGATAATGTCTGTAGCTATTTATCATTATAAAACAATAACTACTTGACGGATCTTCATGAAAATTTGCAGTTTTATTGTAAATACTATAGGTCATTACTTGCACTATAAATCATTATGCTATCGTCTATGGGGAGTGAGCAGCAACGTATGTTTTGTCGAACCATTATGGTTTTTCAAATTTTTTTCCCCAATAAGACATTATTTACAATTGTAACCCATGGAAACAATAACTTCACGCTAAAACTATTAGGAGCTAAACACAACATTTTCAATTTTCTTAAGATCAGCTATTTTAACCGTGTTTGCATCAGCTGAGGTGGTCTATTGGCACAAGTAGCGGTATTAAACGAGCGAGGTCGGAGGATCGACTCCCTAATTGCGAGTCTGTTTTTGTGTTGTGTTAAAATTATTTTTATTCTTTTTTTTAAGTATTTTTCTAAATGTATACTTATTTATACAAGCTTTTATCTTCGACTTTAACATGTTTACTTTGTTTAACAAATTTTCATATTAATAATCACTTCCAATAGGCACCTTTATCATTGTTTTGCATGAATAGTGATTATGTTATAAATGTAGAAATGAAAAACAATATTACATTACAAATAAACAGTAATTACTTAATATTTTCTAGAATTTATAAATGTTAATTGCTTTAAAAAAATGAAAGATTAAGTCCGCGTTACATCAAAATAAAACACGTGGCCCCATCTGTGATTCGATTTCTTCTGAGTGCCAAAATTGCTTACCTACAAATGTTAATAAACTTTCGCGATTTGTACACATTATGAAAATATATGTATTACGGGTCTTGATCGCGTGAATAATTTAAGGTCAAATACCTTGCTTACCTACGTTTAATATGCATGATAGTTTAATATAAAATCATTAAGTATAAAAATAAACATATCCAGTTTTGAAAATAGATGGCGTTTAAATACAAATTAAAAAGAATCAGGAAAATTGATTTAAAAAAAAACTGAAATTCTTATGTAGAGGGATATGAATATATGATGATTTTAATTTGCGACAGGTTGACACACCTATTTTTAAATTGTATACTTATTTCAATTCACCAATGTAGACATTATAAAATAATATTTTAATCTTCTAAAGTGAGTGAAAAAAATATTGAAATAAGTTTATAAATAGTATTTAAACACAAAAAAAAAAGATATCTGAGTATATATTTTAGAAACGTTTGAATGTTGTTTGTTTTTTTTAAACATTGCATTCCCGTGGTACAAACACGGACAAAAAGTAGGTGTACTTTAGACTCGGAAAAGATCGCTCGGGCAGGGCATAACCTGCGATCATAGGGAATCTGTGAGAGTTTTTTCTATCATACCTTTATTACCTATGTATAAATTATCTTGAAGGAGCGGCTAGGTACCTCCGATTAAAAGGTCCGATTTAAAAGTGTCGGAGCCGAAGTTGGAGTCGGAGGTTTAAAATCAATCGGAATTTTCGACCTATCGGAGTCAGAATCGAAGCTCTTTAACTCAAAATTTCGCACGAGTAATTGGGCGGTTTCGAGCTTCATTTAACTCGAAACCGCCCCAGTACTCGCGTGGTGGGGGAATTTTTCAATATTAATAGTATTTGATGTGATGCAAATCACTTTTTTGTCGAGGTGTGGTCGTGGGAATTTTAATAATTTGTCTTCTAACCGTCTGGCGCCATAAACTTTGTCGCCCTTCATTTTGCTGCACTGGGCATTTGCTTGGCTTGCCCTGCCATATGTTGGGCCCTGATTAAAGCTAGGCCCAAATATCCATAGATGCCACAGAACATTGTGGAGCATGTTTACAATATGTTTACACAGAAGTTGAATTGTAATATAAACTACCTTAATATAAACCCAACTTCCACGCAAACGAAGTCGCGGGCACAGCTAGTAGGTAATAAAGGTTTGATGGAAAAAACTCACAGATTCCCTATGATCGCAGGTTATGTCCTGCCCGAGCGATCTTTTCCGAGTCTAAAGTACACCTACTTTGTGTCCGTGTTTGTACCGCGGGAATGCAATGTTTTAAAACTATTTTGCGGGGGCAAAATAGTTTTAAAACATTGCATTCCCGCGGTACTGTGATGCGTGTTTAAACAAACAAACAACATTCAAACGTTTCTAAAAGATATACTCAGATATCTTTTTTTGTGTTTAAATACTATTTCTTAACTTATTTCAATATTTTTTTTCACTCACTTTAGAAGATTAAAATATTATTTTATAATGTCTACATTGGTGAATTTAAAAATAGGTGTGTCAACCTGTCGCAAATTAAGATCATCATATATTCATATCCCTCTACGTAAGAATTTCAGTTTTTTTTTTAAATCAATTTTCCTGATTCTTTTTAATTTGTATTTAAACGCCATCTATTTTCAAAACTGGATAAGTTTATTTTTATACTTGATGATTTTATTTTAAACTATCATGCATATTAAACGTAGGTAAGCAAGGTATTTAACCTTAAATTATTCACGCGATCAAGACCCGTAATACATATATTTTCATAATGTGTACAAATCGCGAAAGTTTATTAACATTTGTAGGTAAGCAATTTTGGCACTCAGAAGAAATCGAATCACAGATGGCGCCACGTGTTTTATTTTGATGTAACGCGGACTTAATCTTTCATTTTTTTTAAGCAATTAACATTTATAAATTCTAGAAAATATCAAGTAATAACTGTTTATTTGTAATGTAATATTGTTTTTCATTTCTACATTTATAACATAATCACTATTCATGCAAAACAATGATAAAGGTGCCTATTGGAAGTGATTATTAATATGAAAATTTGTTAAACAAAGTAAACATGTTAAAGTCGAAAATAAAAGCTTGTATAAATAAGTACACATTTAGAAAAATACTTAAAAAAAAGAATAAAAATAATTTTAACACATCACAAAAAGAGACTCGCAATTAGGGAGTCGATCCTCCGACTTCGCTCGTTTAATACCGCTACTTGTGCCAATAGGCCACCTCAGCTGATGAAAACACGGTTAAAATAGCTGATCTTAAGAAAATTGAAAATGTTGTGTTTAGCTCCTAATAGTTTTAGCGTGAAGTTATTGTTTCCATGGGTTACAATTGTAAATAATGTCTTATTGTGGAAAAAATTGTGAAAAACCATAATGGTTCGACAAAACATACGTTGCTGCTCACTCCCCATAGACGATAGCATAATGATTTATAGTGCAAGTAATGACCTATAGTATTTACAATAAAACTGCAAATTTTCATGAAGATCCGTCAAGTAGTTATTGTTTTATAACGATAAATAGCTACAGACATTATCCGTCATTGCTTAGCTCCTATGGGAAATAGCGTGATAAATTATAGCCTATATGTTAATCCAGACTTACACATACAAAATTGCAACCGAATCTGTCCAATAGTTATTGCGTGATGCGTGTTCAAACAAACAGACAGACAGACAGACAGACATTTCTAAAAATGTAGGAATGTGTTTAAATACTCTTTTCGAACATTTCCCAATATTTTTTTTCACTATGTTCGGCCATGTACAGACACGTGTAATTTACAATTTTATTATATGTATAGATATAGATAGATAGCATGATTCAGTATTCACGCGCGATGGCTTATTATTAGCGTATTTCATGTATAACTTTGGTGTTTCTATACCGATTTCTATTAGTATTTTTTATGGAATAGTTAATTATGTTAATTTTTTTAATTAGGGATGACTGAGAGTGTTATAAACGTAAGAGTAGACAAATATAATCAGAAAGCTTCGAACTACTAAGCTATCGGGAGTTACACGTGATATTGTGAGTCAACCATAAAAGATAGACATATGCTGTCGTGGGATATTTTTTATATAATTTTAAGGAGAACATTTCCGTCATACATGATTTCTGTGTAGCTTTAACCATTACGGTTGCACACGCGACGAAAGCTTAAAAAATGGAGTAACTTCTCCCGTTTTCCTTCACTGCTCTGCTCCTATTGATTGTAGCGTGATGAAAAGTATACTATGACCTACTCAGGAGTATGAAAAATAATTGTACCAAGTTTCGTTAAAATCCGTCGAGTAGTTTTTGTTTCTATAACGGTTATACAGACAGACAGACAGACAGACAAAAATTTTACTGATTGCATTTTTGGCATCAGTATCGATCCCTAATCACCCCCTGATAGTTATTTTGGAAATATATTTCATGTACAGAATTGACCTCTCTACAGATTTATTATAAGTATAGATAGATGAGTTGGTTGGCAACGTGTTGTATGAGTGCATTTATAACTCACATTTGGTAATACGGGAATTTGAAGATTACTGCAAGGATGCCTCGGTAGGTATGTGGCATGAATGGCATATCCTTTTAAAACTTTTCATGCATTATTGAATGCACAATTTTAAATTAATGACGTCGTTCACAGATCGTCATGTAAGTCACGATTGGAAGACTGATGAATGAAACGAATAGCTTAATAATTTGATTGCGCAAATAGAGTTTCTAGCTGATTGACTCGAAGAGACAAATCGAGTCAAATCATATTTTATCTATATGAATCAAATCAGTTTTTATTTTAAAATGTCAAACCACACTCTCTGTAGATTTTTTTATTGAATAATATACTGTGTTATGACGTCATAAGTCGCTACCATCAAATTGTTGATGAAATACTTTTGCCCGCGGCTTCACCCGCTTTTCCCCTATGATAGAATTTCGAAGCGGGTCTTTGGAGATCTTTTTGACTTTTTGAAACACAAACCAACTTATGATGTATACTGTGGTCAACTACCCAATTATCTTTAACTTCTATACTAATATTAAAAAGATTTCACGATTGCAAGCGGCGGTAGCCTAATGGCTAAGGCATCGGTCTCGCAATCGTGAGGTCGCGGGTTCGAATCCTACCCATTATACTACCGACGTGAAGCCACTCCTAACACAAGCCATTAAGCTTAGCTGGAGGGGGTTAACAGGACTTCTAGTAAAGTGGGACTAAAATCCCACATTACTAGTTATCTTTTATAAACTAAGAAAAAAGAAAAAAAAACATGGTGAAGAGTTTGTTTGTTTGAACGCGATGATCTCAGGAACTACTGGTCAGAATTGAAAAAAATGTTTTACTATTAGATAGCTCATTTATCGAGGAAGGTTATAGGCCATAAAACATCACGCTAGGACCAACAGAAGCGAAGCAGCAATGAAAAATGATGCAAAAACGGGGATAATTTAATCATGTTTTCTTGTAACAAAATACCTGATTTAATTACAAACGTTTCTCGAACATAACTCATTTAATTCTCGCTCCAGTTTACTACAAACATTGGAACACAGCGCTATCAGAATTCCCCCGAAGTAATCTCTTATTTCTAAATGTAATTAAAATTCCTTCTTCAGTATACGTTTTCGTATGAGAATGTTTCACCAGTAAATTGTGTAATCGCTTTAATAATTTATTTTATTAAGACGGCTAGGCGCTGATTGTGTAGGAACTGCGTGGGATTTGTGTTGTGTGGTATTTTAACCTCAGATATATAAGAAAGGGTTATGAGTTTAATGTGTGTGTCTGTATAAAAGGCCATTGTGAAACCTCTGCCTAAAAATACTTACCCACAGAGTCAAAAGGACGTCCGTCCGATCAGCATATTACGCTGGCTATCAAAGGTGTTAGAGAAGGTGGTGTATATACAAATGGTTGAGTTTCTTGCAACAAACAACATACTACCAGTCCTACAATCAGGAAAGGACGCAACACTGCCACGTCCCTGGCGGATGTTGTGGGCAATATCTTGGAGGCCCGTGATCGGGGAATGGGGACGATATTGACACTGCTGGATTACTCCCGTGCTTTTGATACCATCAATGTAACCCTGCTACTGTCGACGCTTGCCAATGATGGCTTTGAGTGAGAAACTGTCAGATGGTTCGATAGCTACCTCTCTAATAGGTCCCAGCAAGTCGAAATTAGGAAACGAGATGGTTCAGCGCTCATTTCGCATCCACAGTTGCTCAAAGGGGAGTACCCCAAGGATCTTTGCTTGGACCAATACTCTTCATCCTTTACAGTGCATACATAACTACCTGTTTCCGCGAATGTAAGTATCACATTTACACAGACGATATACAGCTCTTTCATTATTTCGTCCCCCGCGACACGTCATCTGCCGTGGATAGAGTGAACGTAGATCTGCGAAGAGTGAGAGATTGGTCTGAGCCGAACTCCTTAGTTTTAAATGCCCAAAAATCTAAATTTATTGTCATGGGCAGTAAAGATCAAACCCTACTCGCTAACCCTGAGATAAAAATAAAAGAGAATAATATAGAAATGGAGGAAGTTGCTAGCAATTAAAGTCTTAGCTTTGATGTTTTTAGAGTTACGTTTCGAAGGATATACAAATAGTGTTGTAAAAAACTTTTTTTACAGATTAAATGTTCTTTACAGATTGCGTCAATATCTTAGCGTCAATATGAGAAAAGAGGTTGGTTGATAGCCTTGTTTTATTAAAGCTGATTTAACGTTGACACTGTATATGGTCCATGTTTGCTATCCAGAACGGGGCGCTAGATCCAGCGCGTGCAAAATGCCTGTGCTCGTTTTTGTTTTAGTAGGTATACCCCGACAAAGCCATGCAACTCCGTTTCTCAACCAAAACGATGTTCTCAATATGACAGCTAGGAGAACATTGCACTTGGCTCTTCTCTTTGAAACGATTAGAACAAAAAACCAACGTACCTATTCGAAAAGCTGAGGTGGAGACACGAATCCTATCATTACCCAAACCGCTCCATTTCGAATCCACTGTCGATACCTCGGTATAGAACGACTGCGTTTAGGGGATGTTTTAAATATGCCGCCACATGTTGTTGGAATAATGCACCACCTCCGTTAAGGTTCTTAAACAAAAAAATATAACACCCCGACACAGAACAAACCATCGTGCTCATCACGCAAAGTTTCATCCTGGGTGATCGAATCCACGTCCTCCGGCTAGGCCAACAGCCAAGTATTAAGGTTAGGGATTACATGACGTTCGAATTGGGTTGTACCGGCCTTGGTTACAAGTAGGGATGTTACGGAGGTGGTTTTATCAAAATCCAAAGTCGGAGTCAAAGTCGGAGGTGGTGACTAAACAAATGTGTTGACAAAGGCTTAAAAAACCAGGCAAGAGCAAGTCGAATCATGAATCAGCATATGGTACCGCAGCCTTGAACAATTGCATCAGCATAAGAGCGTATGTTCATGGCACTTATGCCCTTTTGTTGAGAAACACTGTTTTTTGGCAATAATCCAATGACGGTATATCCTATCTTATCAGAAATAATTTTAGTTTAAAGTATGTGATTTTTTCCTTATTTTTTAGTAACACGGTTCAAAAGGTTTAAGGATTGAAGGGAGACATGGATCAACAAGCAACTTTCGAAGCGATTATTTCCAAAAATATTCATTCATTAAAAAAAGTGCTACACGTTCATGTTTGCTTTTAAAAAAAATCAGCTTCATTCATCAATTAATGTACGGTGAAACATTAAAAATATTTATTTTTATTATTTAGCTATCAAACTAAGTAGCGGCTACTGGAAGACACCTTTTCACCAAATTTCATCAATATTCATTGAGTAGTCTTTAAGTCCTAATGCCTGTAACAAACGTACGGACATACAGACAGACGGACATGACGACACTATAAGGGTTCCGTTTTTACCATTTTGGCTACGGAACCCTAAAAATAAGAAAAAATAGTAAAAAAAAACATTGTTCAGTCATATTAAATGTATAAAAAAAAATTCGCACGGGCGGGACTCGAGTTATTTTTTCCTTGAAAAAAATTAATACGAGTACATAATTTATGTTAGCTTATAGCTTCGATCTCCTATTTATAATTGTCGGAACCGAAGTCGTAGTCGGAGGCGAAAAACCAATCGGAAGTTCCGATCTTTCGGAGTCGGAGTCGAAGCTCCGTAATATCTCCGGTTACAAGTTAGAACATCATTGTGACCACAGTCAATGGAAATAGGTCGAAACGTAAACCATTACTTTACCTTTGCCTATTTACTGGTCGTCTTGCCCGAATTGTCGGTAGCTACATCTCTAGTATAAGTACCTAATGTTGTAAAAACACGACCAACAAAGTACCACTATATGAGTCTAATAGTACCATGAAAACATTTCTTACCATAAAACTATAAATATACCATCATATATGATTCGTAAAATGCTGCCGTTTTAATCTTAAAACTCAATTGAAATCGTAAAGCGACCTCGGTACGACCCATTCAATACATCTGTGCGCAATGCCCACTGTAATTTACGTTTGTAATACCCTGGAGCCATATTAGATAGCAAAATACGGGTTTTTGCCGAAGATACTTACCTTTTTTGATCGAAAAGAATGAGCTTTTGAGTTAATCTCTTGCTCTTTTGTTATGTAACGCCTGTATTAAAGTAATGAGCAAAAAATGTAAAAAGGGATTTTTTGCTACTATTATATTCACAGGCGTTCTAAATTAAACTGTAGCGTGTACTGTGTATCTCATTTGTGTATCTCTTTATGTGTCGTCTTAATAAAAAAATCTATGAATAACTAGTTTATTATATCAGACTTAAACTTTTATCCACATCATAAATTGATATTTATTCCAAATGTTAAGTTTCTAAGCTAAGTTTATATATAAACACTAGATTAAATAATGAAAAAAATCAGGTGTAGGTAGCATTGTTGTTTTAAAAAATGACGCTTCATAAAACATTGTCCACTACGCTTTCACCGTAAAACTGAACAAAAACTTGGTCCAAATAGCACCGTTTGACCCAAATTGGATCCAATATGCCAACAAAACCGAATATCTTCAATGAGTGACAATGACAACCAATCCGTTATCGTTTCATATCAACTTCCATCTACACCAAATAACGTTTGCAGTTGGTTGAATCTTAAGGCAATAGAACTAAGGTTGATTTCTGCTTATATTGCAGATTCATAATTGGTAAATATTACTCTGGGGTCGTCGATCAAATGAAACCCTTTTAACGTCTAGTGCACGCTATAAAAATGAAACATGGCGGCTAAGATGAGTCGAATGAGACATTAAGACGGTATTCGATCATCCTTACGAGTTTCAATCAGTTTTAGATGGATAGTGGAAACAACATTAGTGCACTCAGGTACTCAGGGCTTAACCTAGATGCCTTAGGCGATAAATATGCACTACACTAGCACTGCGAGACCTAAGCGTCAGGGTATTTACCTTTAGGAGCAATTGCGAAAGCCAAGGACCAAGATGTCACTATCCCGATGTGATTAGAAACTATTGCAAGAACGGAGAAAGGTGATTAGGTTTATTGGCCTTTCTTTAGTCTACATACCGCCCTTGGTTGAGGCGCTGATCCAAGGGGGGGGGGGTGTTGCAACAAGGGCAATTGCCCCCCCCAGACTCGACTGAAATATCTCATCATTTTTTTGGGGCAATATGAGCAAATTGACACTAGACCGGTATGTTTTGACCGGCAATTGCCCCTACCCCAGTGGCTGGTGTACGCCGTCATAGGCGGATTCATGGGAGGGGGGGGGGGGTTGGCTCGTGCCCCCCTGACGCTTGTTTTTATAAAATACGTACAAAATTATTTCAGTTATCAGGTATTTAATATACTTAGCATTATTTTAAGCGACTCTACTTATTGTCCATAGTTTTGTAGTTATTTACAAAAAGAAGATACTTAATAAATGTATAGGTAGGTACTGAGACGTGAGGTTGCTACATTCGAGAATATTTCTCCAAGGGATGAGGAATCAAACGCTATTTCATTTGCCCAGAAACGATATTATATATTTAACAATTTGTAATTTCAATAATTTACACTTTAATAGTTTTTCAGACCATTCGTCTTCATTCTCCCGATTGTTTTTTTCATTTTCTTCTTCTTCATTATTTCAAACTATTGGAACGTCAAAACAAACAGTTATCAAGTAATGAGGTTTTATGCGAGCGGCCGGTCGAGTCTCCGACGCACCTAACACAGTACCGACCAAGCGAGGAGATCATGTCTGGCGCGCCTAACTTGTAATAATTAAGGAAGTTAAAATGTGGGACGTCAAGTCTCTTTGCTGTAAGTCTGATCTTTAGTCTCTCAGGATTGATACCAAGTACTTATGTAGGTTTTTTCTTTAGTTTATTTGTTTTCATTATTTCTTAACATTTAGTATAAAATAGCAATCCAAAAACCACTGAAGGGTTTGTCCGGAATGCTTTACAATCTGCAGTTACAATATCCTAAGCTACATAAAATACGAAACTTATATTTAGGTACATAATACAAATTAGCTATAGGTATTGAGATATATTAATACTAGGTACTAAAAAGGTAGGTAGGTACAATGTTCACTACAACGGGCGACCAGTGCATCAGTGCTCTCAGTCCGAGCTAGTTTAAGACCGGTTAAGTGCATGGCATTTACAAGCTGTTTAAAATGTACAAAGGTAGGTAGGCATAGGCGGATCCAGGGGGGGACAGGGGCACGTGCCCCCTCTCAGACGGTTGTTTTGTGTACCGAATTTCTTTGCCAATTAGCATCTTGTGCCCCCCCACTGTTGGTTTTTTTGGCACCCATTATCCCATCGTGCGTGCAACTGCTCAAGTGTTAGCTAAACAAAATGCACTCGCCCCACCCCCCGCGTCGTAAACATCTATACTAATATTATACAATACAATATAATATGCTCTCAAGAACCAAAGGTATTGATCTCAATGTTTCGATTTTAAAATTCTATAAATCTTTAAAAGATGTTATCTATGTATAATTAGTTGATTTTGTTGTAAGTTTATCTAAATAGTTCTATTTATTCATTAATCTAGGTTAAGTTGATTTAATTGTTTACTCATAATATTCATTTTTTTTTAGTTTATTTTATTTTGTAGTTTACGTACTGTAAACGTTGGATTATTGTTTGGACGCTGTGGTCTCTTTTAATTAAAAGTACACGTAACGATTTTTTGTGTAAACTGATTATATGTTAAAGTGGTGTATATTCTTTGTAAGAGATCCATAATAATAATAAATAAATAATAATAAATAAATCTATACTTCTATACTAATATTATAAAGCGGAAGAGTTTGTTTGTTTGTTTGTTTGTTTAAACGCGCTAATCTCAGGATCTACTGGTCCGATTTGAAATATTCTTTTTTTGTTGGATAGCCCATTTATCGAGGAAGGCTATAGGCTATATAACATCGCGCTACGACTAATAGGAGCGGAGAAGCGACGAGAAATGTTTCAAAAACGGGGAGAAATTACGCATACGAAGTTGCGCGGGACAGCTAGTCTATACTAATATTATAAAGCGGAAGAGTTTGTTTGTTTGCTTTGTTTGTTTGTTTGTTTGTTTAAACGCGCTAATCTCAGGAACTACTGGTTCGATTTGAAAAATTATTTTTTTGTTGGATAGCCCATTTATCGAGGAAGGCTATAGGCTATATAACATCGCGCTACGACTAATAGGAGCGGAGAAGCGACGTGAAATGTTGCAAAAAAGGGGAAAATTTACGCATACGAAGTTGCGCGGGACAGCTAGTGTTAAATGCGGCACTGTCATTTGTCTCAAGTGCCTCCCAGAATGAAATCGTGGATCCGCCCTTGTAGGGTAGGTGATTTGACAGTTTTGTGTCTAAGGTGATTTTTTTTTCAAGTTTAGCCTACAGAATTTACGAACTACAATGCACAAATAATTAGTTTAAAACTGTAGAACTTTAAACAAGGAAAATACTCCGTCTCCTTTCCTATAAAACAAGATCCAAAACAATTTCTGAACAATTAAATAGCAGCATCGTTAGTGAATAAAGTATGAAACTTGTACTATGAAATATCTTGGCACTAATGTGACCATAAAATTTGTGAAAATTGTTACCCAAATAAGAAGGGATTTATTTAACGTTACACTGTGAGCCTTTTTCTTGTCGGGGTCACCAATTTCGCTAATGTATTTAAATTATATTGCAATTGGTTTGTCGCCAGTATTGCAAATTGTTACCACCAGTTTCGCGCATATGACGTAGAAGGTATCTGTTGGTCTAGTGGTTAATGACCCTGACTGCTAAGCTAAAGGTCGTGGGTTCGATCCCCACCGAGGATAAAACTTTGTGTGATGAGCACAATGGTTTATTTTGTGTCTGGGTGTTATTTAACTGTAATATGTATATACTTAGAAATATATAAGTATTTTTATCAGTTGTCTGGTTTCCATAGTACAAGCTCTGCTTAGTTTGGGATCAGATAGCGTTGTGTGAGTTGTTCTAAGATATTATTATTATTATTGTTATATGAGTCGCGCCGGGAATTCATCAGTAAAATAAGTCTATCACTCAATGAGTTTAATAGAAACATTAAAAAGTAGCACGGTATCTATATTATACTTGAGAGGACCTTATGGGACAGCGTAATGAATGAATGCTGAATGCCCGGTTATATCGGTTAAATCCCGTGGGAATGAAACACATTAAGAAACATTAAGTAGGTAATACATAGGTGTCGACAGGCCGCTACAAATGGATAACATTTCAGCCTACATATAGATTCATATTATCATGAGTTAGTAGATTCAAAAGTTCAAAACTAATATTATTAACCTTATCTAATGAATGAAATAGCTTGTTATGAAAGCTCTTCAAACGTTCCTTTCATAAATTGTGATAACATTTTAATTTAGAACTTCAATATCAAAATATCACGACAATCATTCAACTTCTGTTTTTGTTACTAGAGCAAATTTATCAAGCACTAGCTGACCCAGCGAACTTCGTACCGCCTTAGCGTAAATTTGATGCACTACTTTATTTTGTATAGCTGGCATTCGTAACGCGCTTTTTTTAAAATATGCAAAATTAAATGTATATTTTTCAATCTTTCTGAGAGATTTTCTTAATATTTTTTTCCGTAAGAACCTTATACAGAGTATTAGAAAACTACAAAAAAAAAATCAGCCAAATCGGTCAAGCCGTTTTCATGCTATGTCGTGACAACGGAAAACGGGTTTCATTTTTATTTAAATAGACTAGAAATACTTCGCATTTACTTTGTTGCACGAACAGCTAGTTTAATACAAAATTACAAAATGTTTTTAAACGCAACAGTCTGTGAGACTAACAGTGTAACACATTTGAATGAATAAAGAACCGAATTCTTATACAAGTTTTTAAAATATATACAAGCGCCTGCCACAAATCAATAGCAATATGTACCAGCGCGTTTTGTCTCGTGTAAGTTCGACAGGATGGTTGCATTGTTCGGGGCCGACACTATATAGAACTTTTAAACAGAGCTCCAACTTTGTTTGTATCCTAATGGCCGGAGCTTCAAGTTATAATGATGACAGTTAGCGCTGGGATCTCTGGTTTGTTAATACTTAGTTTTTGTATTGATATTTGATCGTGTTGATGGTTTTTCAAACCAGTTACAGCAGCTGCTTTACATAATTTTTATCTGATAGTTACTATCAGATTTTATAACCCTACTACGAGTGTTATAAAATATGATAATAAGTATATGTATTTTATTATCTCGACAACTATAAATGCAAAAAGGTTTTAATAACGCGTGATTTCGTGAAGTCAAGCGTATGGCTAATCCGATATTTGTACAAAATGTACTGATATAAATTTGCTCCTGTATTATGTTAGGTTAGTGCCCTATTAAAATAATAATATGGACAAATGTTTATTTTTTTAACTAGATAGGTAAGTATGTTCATATTTAGGTTAGAAAGTAAAAATACCTTTATTAATAACTATTAATAACAATGTTAAGCACGTGATTTGCATGCTTATTTTTATTAGTTACAAGATACGAATATACTAAACTTTGTAAGGTGCATAATACATTATTGATTTTGAGAACAACAGCTGTACATGTTGTTCTCAAAATCAAGACCTCGAATCAAGACATCGAATAGTTTTATGACGTCACGTTTACTGGAGTGAATGGCTTGGTAGCAACATTAGGTCTATAATTTCGATGTAGTTACACAAGTCTTCGGTAGTATAGTGGTCAGTATCCCCGCCTGTCACGCGGGAGACCGGGGTTCGATTCCCCGCCGGAGAGATTCTTTTTGAAATTTATTTTTACGTTTAATGCATTTTTTATATTGTTTACTAATTATACAGTTGTTGTGTATTATGATTTAGAGTAGGTACAATATTTTGTTATTAAATTAAATAAAATTTATAAAAATGTTTGAAGTTATATTATTCTAGATTCTAATAATATAAAGGCGAAAGTTTGTAAGTGTGTAGGTTTGTTACTTCTTCCCGTCTATACGGTTGGAGTGATTTTAATAAAATTTGGTATGGAGTTAGCTGACACCCTGGATTAACACATAGGGTATTAAACCGCGTGTAACACCGCGGGGCTCAGCTAGTAAAATATAAAAGAGTTACCTACTTTCATGGAGATAAGTAAGTAAGGGAGACCACGTCATGTTGGCGATATAATAAAAGTGAAACGATATGATCTTGAAAATACTGTTGCCATCTCCATCTCTTTCTAAATAGGGGTTCTCTTTCTTAAGTAGGGTCGCCATGTTTTTTGTACTTCTGGACATTCCTAAATAAATAAATGTAGAGCAACAGAGCCAACTACTTTATGGAAAAATGCTTAATAACGAGATACCTACTTACTAATAAAGAATTTATCTATTTATTTCAATATCTATTGAACTGTAAATTTTTAAAATAACGGAAATCTAGATTTGATGAATTACAGTTCAGTAGGTATTAAAACGTAGTTTTGTTAACTTACGTTTGATTTTATTTTCTTTTGGTTAAGATTTATTACAGATATACCTTAAACTTAAATTGTTTCAATATTCAAACACAAACATAGTTCGCAATATATGTTCGTAAACTTTCGCGATTTGTACACATTATAGAATTTTATAAGCTACGGGTCTTAATCGCGTAATATTTTATTTTAAGGCTAAATACCTTTGTTTATTTCCCGACGTTTCGACCGTATTGCAACGGCCGTGGTCACGGGTAAATAAACAAAGGTACAAACATAGTTCATTGTAAGTTCCGCAGAAAAATGTGGTCATCCTACTCATCCAGTGCTAATAGCAAGGATTAAAGAAAACATTATAATAAACTGAATAGCAACAAATAATAATACACAATTTAGGTTTATTACGGTCATTAGCGATCCTATCAAAGTTAAAGTCGTCGTTATACACATATCTATACTAATATTATAAAGCGGAAGAGTTTGTTTGTTTGTTTGCTTTGTTTGTTTGTTTGTTTAAACGCGCCAATCTCAGGAACTACTGGTCCGATTAAAAATATTTTTTTTTGTTGGATAGCCCATTTATCGAGGAAGGCTATAGGCTATATAACATCGCGCTACGACTAATAGGAGCGGAGCAGCAATGAGAAATGTTTCAAAAACGGGGAAAATTTACGCAGACGAAGTTGCGCGGGACAGCTAGTTAATAAATAAAATGGTTCAAATTTTTTTACCTTGGAATAAAACATAAATTTATATACTTACGAGTGAAAAGAGAGTCCACATTCTGGGCACCACTCACTTTTGAAATCTAGCACTATGTAAACATGCAACATTCATGAATAAATATTGTACAATTATTGTTAGATTTTAAAATAAAAAAAAATACAAAATAAAAACATCTCCCGCCACATATGTCTCTGTGACACATTAACAGGGCTGTCATCATCTTATAAAACTACTTGACATTTTTTTTTAATATTTAACTAGCTGACCCGAGCAACTTCGTCTGCGTAAATTTTCCCCGTTTTTGCAACATTTCTTATTGCTGCTTCGCTCCTTATTTCTCCACTATTTAATGGATGTTATTATACATATGAACCTTCCTCTTCAATCACTCTATCTATTAAAAAAAACCGCATCAAAATCCGTTGCGTAGTTTTAAAGATATAGGGACAGAGAAAGCGACTTTGTTTTATACTATGTAGTGATTAAAAAATAGGTAAATTAATATTAAACTATAGTCAAATGCCAAATATATTTTACAACATAATTAGTTATTTTAATTCTAAATATTAGTTACACTAACAGTTTTGTGTACAATCAATATACAAAGTGATTTATAAGGAACTTTTTATCTTGTGATGGGTATCAATTGTTGGACACTTCGAAGAAGACGAAGATCCGACCTTTTCTCCCCGAAATTGCTCAGCTGGTGCACTCCATAGTTAATCTATCTCTATGGTTACTTTAATACCTACATAACAAAATGCAGTTACGTACAGACACGAAATACCCAGAGTACAGAAGGTAACTTACAACATTCTTGTCATTCTTGATCAACGCACGGACATGAATCGAAGACCACAACGCGATCAGTGTGTTTGTTCGGAAGCAGTACCTAGTATCCGCGTCCGTGTTCGATATATGTAGACACATCGATGCACATATCGGATTTACGTACAAGTGCATCCTCTTTGCTTGAACGATGTTTATGCACCCGACGTTATTAGCATTTTATTTCATTCCATTTTAAAAATTGAAAATAGAAGTTCGATATTTAAGTACATATTATTATTATAATTGGGTATTTGGTTGGTATTTTAAAATATTTTATTTTGTATCCAAATAAAATATTTTAAAATAACCAGGTAAAAATATGTCATAAAGTGTTCTAAAAAATATGTTCATTTAATAATTTAATGTGTTACTTAATTTATAATCATAAAGAGAAACACTGGAAGTAAATTATTTGACCATAGAAAACGTGACGTCATATGCTAGCATTCCATACAAATTTGTACAGAGCGGCTCGTTTTTGACGTTTCTTAAAAAGAGGCTGATTTGACTTTAGTCAAATACCCTATTCGAAGATATCCAATTTTAGGCACTCGTTCTGAAGTTATGCGCCTATATGTTTTGATATTTTTTTTGTTGAGTTCGTTATTGTCGGGAACAAGGTACCTACCTACGTATAAAATATTGTTTTTGATCGAACGGAAAAAATGCACCCGTGAGAAAAAAAAAACTTTAAATCTTAGGATTATAATAATTATACAGTCTGTCGTTCTCGGGTACTGGAAAGACGAGCGCAAGTGGCTCGTCGTCGCAGTACCTATGTGTGCGCCGAGCACGCATTTTATGAAGGTTAGAGCCTTTTCACACGTCCCGGTTACCGTAGCCGTGCATCCGGCAGCGAAGTTGTAGCCGGTAAGCCGAGACATAGGTAGAAAAATTGCCTTCTGGGCACTCGGTACTTTGTGGTACAAAGGTCTAAATGGACGGTGTCGGTCGACATAAATCTTATACGCTCTGATTCCTACCTCACACAGAGTAGTAGCAATAAACATTGGTCAAACGTATTTATATTAATCTAAGTATAACTCCGGTATCTTACACTCTCTAGTACAAGATTTTTACCCTTAGAAAAATATGTCGTCTTAAGTTGATAATCGTATATAGTTTTGAGAAAATGACGAGCATGAATTATTTTTTAAAAATAAATATTTTTTGACGTGATATCGTCTTATAAATCGATGACCAGGTGCACGCACGAAAAATAGTCACCGTCCGTCACGTTCCCCCTGCTGCGTGTGTATTGTGCCCGTCGCGCGTCGTGCACCCTACGGCTGGCTGCTAGGCAACTCGAATGGCGATATGTCAATATGTCATCAATGTTTTCTTATGACATTATCACTATTTTGGCGTATAGACCTGAAAAGCGCCATCTCTTCCAATTAAAAAGTAAATATTGTCTGCAAAGCGTGAAAGAGAGAAAAAAACTCATGCGGACTTTGATATGTTATTGTCCACAAAGTAGCGTTGTCTCTTTCTAGAGAGAGGCCTATTTTGTGAGGTTATGACGCAGTCTAGGTCTATGCGTCAATGAATATCAAGTAAAATTATCCTCTGTAAAAATTCTTTATAGACAATCATTTTTTTTCTCCATTTTATGGTCTCTCAAATATGCTGACTTTCAGTGAGGACCTGTAATTGGCTGTAGGTAGGTATCTATACTAATATTATAAAGCGGAAGAGTTTGTTTGTTTGTTTAAACGCTTCGTTAGCCCATTTATCGAGGAAGGCTATAGGCTATATAACATCGCGCTACGACTAATAGGAGCGGAGCAGCGACGAGAAATGTTGCAAAAACGGGGAAAATTTACGCATACGAAGTTGCGCGGGACAGCTAGTGTATTATAAAATTATATATACGGGTCTTAATCGTGTGAATAATTAAGGTAAAATACCTTGTTTATTGCCCGACGTTTCGACTGTATTGCAGCGGCCGTGGTCACGGGTAGAGTGATTATCAACATTTGTAGGTATGTAGCTAATAATTTAATCTATAATAATATTATTGTAAAACTGAACAGTTTGTTTGTTTGCTTGAAGGCGGTAAACTCTGGAACTACTGATCCGAATTGAAAAATTCTCTCACTGTTGGATATAACATCACGCTACGGTCGGAGCAGCAATGAGAAATGTTGCAAAAACGGTGAAAATTTACGCAGACGAAGTTGCGCGGGACAGCTGCTGCTAGTGTTGTAATAATACTGTTATTATTGCCATTTGGTCTTACAAATAATTATATAAATAAATAAAGAATCTTTTTCATGTCAAGAACGTCATAATTTTAAAGTTTGTATTAGAGTTCAGACTTTAATGCCCACGAAACAAAGTGCAGTTACGTACAGAGGTCTAAATGTACGCTCGACTTTAATGTTACTCGCTCTGATTGACCTTACATGGAGAGTCGTGACAATAAACATTGGTCAAACGTATTACCGGGGTCATCTGTAATGGTAGAAGATGTGGGAACATGGGAACATAGTTCTGCTTAACCTACTATTAAATTCTCTAATACAGGAGTGATCTATACCAAATTATAAGGCTGAAGAGTTTATTTGTTTGTTTGAACGAGATAATCTCAGGAAGTACTGGTTCGAATTGATAAAATATTATTGTGTTTGATAGCCCATTTATTGAGGAAGCTTACTTAACCTAGCTAGAACGATTTATCGCCCCCGAAACCCCCTGCAAACTAAATTTCATAAAAATCGTTGGAGGCCTTTCCGAGATTCTTACAAAAATAATAACTTTGTATGTAAATATTTAATAAACTACCTCTTAACCACCTACCACTATTTTTGCATTTCGGCCACCAGGACCCCCTCCCCCTCCCGAGGGAATCCTCGTGAATTCATCTGTTCATGACCAACCACCTACAGGTTTTTGGCGATATTTGTGATATTTAGGGCCTAAATAATCACAAAAACTGATCCAATTTTAATGAAATTTAGTACTCTAGAGTATGGAAAAGAAAGAAGGCCTTTTTTATATTTAGATACCACCAATATACCTACCAGAAAACTGCTAATATTAAGTGTTTATGTAGATCTTATAACTATTACAATAACGTAGGTACGTAACATAGGCTGTTATGAAGGAACACCGTGTGATTTTTAGTCGGTTCGACTTCAACATACCCTCTTCTACGTGCCCTCGTAGGAGTGGGATCTGTGGGGATTTTTGCATACGTAAAAAAAAAGTACCGTACATAGATATCAAGTATTTACTAACATTTAAGGCCGGTGCAACCTGGTCGAAACGTCTAGTAATTTTAAGGTAAACAATGCGCGTTAATTCCCGTATAATAAATACTGGGTGGCGCAAAAGTAAAGACCCTATTTGGTTCAGCTATAACATTTTTTCTAAATTAGAAAACTAGATTTAGATTTTTTTAAATGTATATTTGTGCCATTAAATTTCGTACCATTAGGATTTAAAGATGATGTCTTTTAAATGGTGACCTCCAGAGTTGATACACATTTGAGCCCTATTTATGACATTTTGCATAACTTGCCGTAACACTTCCTGCGATATGTTCGTTATTTCTTGACGAATGTTTTCTTTTAGAGCTGCGAGAGTCTGTGGCTTGTTCACATACACCCGAGATTTCAAAAAAACCCCAAAGAAAGAAGTCTGGACTGGTCAGATCGGGTGATCTTGCAGGCCAAGGCAAATCGCCAAAACGAGAGATAACTCGGCCTGGAAAAGCGTCCCTCACTAAGTCCATAGTGTCGCGCGCTGTGTGTGCCGTAGCGCCGTCTTGTTGAAACCAGATGTGCTCCAGCCCCAATTCGTCCAAACTGGGTATCAAAAACTCACGTAACATGGTTCTGTAGCGTTCTCCAGTGACAGTTATCGCATTGCCTCCAGCGTCTTCGAAAAAATAGGGTCCGATCACTCTGTCAACACAGATGCCACACCATACAGTAACTTTTAGTGGGTGTAGAGGTGTTTCTTGAATAATGCGCGGATTATCAGTGCCCCAGAACCGAGTATTCTGCTTATTGACATGCCCTGAGAGATGGAAATGCGCTTCGTCACTCATAACCAATTTTGAAGGAAAATCATCCTCTTCAAGGTTGAGGTTTATGACGCGCTGGCAGTAATCTAGACGAGCTCGGTGGTCAGCAGGCAGCAGCTGATGAGTCATTTGAGTTTTATACGGGAACATCTTTAAGTCTTTCACCAAAATACGCTGCAGGGTCCGTCTGGAAATGCCCAATTGCGTGGCACGTCGGCGTCGCCTCGTTGATGTTTCTGGACACTCTTCCACATCTTCGCGCTCAGCATCGATATTTTCAGCTGAACGGCCTGTTCTTGGTCTCCCAGACTTAGGTCTATCCAATGTTGAGCCAGTTGCTTCAAGGCGTGTGGCAAAGCGTCGAATTGTGCGACCAATCGGTGCCGGACGGTGGGGAAATCGTCGACGAAATTCACGTTGTGTTCTTATCACTGATGAATTATTCCGTAAGAACATTGACACAATTATTCCACGTTCTTGGGGAGTAAAACGGTCCATGTTTATTTTCAGTGTATTTTACATTTGTTCACTACACAATTTTCAACAACAGAATGACAGAAAATGTCATATAAAAAAAAAAAAAAGTATTTTCTTTAGTGCCACTACTTTTGCGCCACCCAGTAGTTATAATCAAGTATTTAATTAACAAAACAAAAATAAACAAACGTTCTATCTAACAAGAATTAATAACAGTACAGAAACAAAATAGTTGTGTACGTGATTCAGATGTAATTAAATGTGGGATCGGCCATTCCCTGATCGACGGCCCTACTCCCGAGAATCGACGATTTCTACTTCGACGATTTTTCTACAAGTCAAATGGTCTCACTGGTACACGGAAGTGTAATTTGAGAGGATATTATTGTTAGTATACCATTTTAACCAGCAGAAGTTTCAACTACGACAAATGTTTCGCAATTTTCTGATTAACTACTTGGATTTTAACTATTAATTATACGAGAATTAACGTGTATTATTTATTTAGTCCGCTTGTGACCACGGCCGGTTCAACCTGGTCGAAACGTCAATCAATTTTAAGGTAAGTAATGCGCGTCAATGCCAGTATAAATAAATAGTTGTAATCATGCAACGCGAAAGTTTAAAAACATTAAAATTATATAAAAAATATACAAAAACTAAAATCCAAGTACCTGCTAACAAGCAGGTACTTGGATTTTAGTTTTTGTATATTTTTTTTCAAAACACTCAACAGACTTACATATTTCATTTATTTCTGGATCCGCGCCTGATTTTGTTGCGTAATATTTTAAAACTCTATATCTCCTAAGATATTCATTGAAATCAAATGAAGTAAGAGCAGTTTCGTTCTAAATTATATATTTATTTATATGAAAAATCAAAATTAAATATGTATTTATTTCGATATAGGTTAATATCATATTTCGTAATAGTGGGTCAACCTTAAGAGAGGGGCATTTGCTGTCAATTCTTTTTTAAAAAAAATTAAGAGCAACATATTTGTCATATATTATTGCTGTGTAACTTTAACCGTTTACACAGCGCACACAACGGAAGCTCTCAAAAGGAATATGTTTTCCCGTTTGTGCAACATTTTTCATTGCTGCTCCGCTCCTAAAGATTATAGTGATATTATATAACATATAGCCTTCCTCGATAAATAGGCTATCTAACACAAAAATATTTTACCAATTCGAACTATTAGTTTCTGAGATAATCGCGTTCAAACAAACAAACTCTTGAGCTTTTTAATATATGTATAGATATGTATGTACCTACATCGACGTCCCTACTCCCGACAACCGGAGATTTCTACTCCGACGACTTTTCCACAAGTTAAATGGTCTCACTGTTACACTGGACCGTTTTTTGAACAGAAATTGAAAGGGAACGTGTTTATTTCCACCACTAGCTGACCCGCGCAATTTCGTTTTCGTAAGTTATCCCCGTTTTTGCAACATTTTTCAAAACTGCTCCGCTCCTATTGGTCGTAGCATGATGTTATGTAACCTATAGCGTTCCTTGATAAATGGGCTATCCCACAGTAAAAGGCATAAACGCTAATCGAATAGAATGACGTCGTTGCGCGCTCAAAACCACGCTTCGCGAGATTCGCGGTTTTTTACGCGGCACGACTTTAGGGCTCTTTTAGCCGTCCGTGTTTTTCACCGGACGTCTGATGAAATGTTATATGGTTTCTTACAATAGGGATGTTGACTGTCACGTCAAACCAGTCTCTTTTTATGAAATGTCAAAACGACAAGTTCTGTTGAAAAGTGTATGTAATAACAACCTATGACGTCATATGTTCCTATCGTCAAATCATTACATTTAGTAATAAATGACCTCGTTGTGACACGCACCGGACACCGGATCAGAGATAAATATTTATGTTCTGGATAGATTATATATGTTAATATTCTTTGGTTTTGGTTAGTTAGATTTCTGATGTGGTTACATGACGGTGTAACATGCCCTCTCTATAAAACATTACTCCAGTATCCGATTTATCGTGAACCTTACTTGTGGCCGCAGTAACAAGACGCGCAAGAATAAAACATGAGAACACCTGACCAATGAATAATTTTATACGCCTGTTTATGTATGAGCCGCAGTCAATTTATTTTATTTATTGGTTACCTTCTCGAAAAGGATTTTTGTCGAGTTTTCGGAAGTTTGGAAGATATCTGTTTATGCATTTGTTGGGGAGAGATGTTGGTGTTTTGGCAGTGCAGAATCTATGATTATAATGTCGCCGCTTAGCCTTCAGTGTTTTTAGTATGTGGTGCAAATCTGCGCCTCTCGGATGCAAAGGGTGTCTTTGAGGGGGGCGTTGACACTAGGTTTTTTGGTTATGTCTTAAATCTAAAAGTCCTATGTTTCAGGGTATTATCTACGTATTGTTTTTAGAAAAGTAGTTCAAAAACCAATCTTAGAAATGACTGCAGTAAAAGCGCTAGGTCCCTTCCCTGGAGTTGGTTCTAGTTACAGGCTACGTACCTGTATGCTGAAGTCACCTAAATATACGGAGAAACTGGCAAACTAGTTGACTGAATAATCCAACAACTCACTCGTGAAAAAACTGGGTCAACAAAATAAAAGTTAGGTACGAACGTAGGCCTGGACTAACATGGATTTTTTGTAAACTCATCCTAAGGAGAAGAGAAAATTAGTTACCTACATTAAAGTTTAATAAATAATTTTACTCCAATTAAATAAACTGTAGATGGTTGAGGTCATATGAGAGGATAAAATCACGCTACGACCAATAGGAGCGGAGCAGCAATGAGAAATGTGGCAAAAACGGGAAAAATTTCCGCAGACGCAGTTGCGCGGGACTGCTAGTATTTTACAAAACTGATATTACGAAGTTATTTGGTGTAATATAAAGAAGCTATGAGCGGTTGTTTGTATATTAAAAATCACCCTACATCAGCCACTTTTTATCCTAGAAAAATGTACGGTTCGTGTGTTTTCAACCAATGAAGTCGTGATCAACAAGCTTGCTAGGTATAAGCCGATATACAAAATAATGTTTAACAATTTCCACAACAAAGAAGTCAATTTTTTCAACAATTATACAACCCAAACACAAAGTTACATAGAACAAACTCAGCGATTGCATACAAATATGCTGACGTTATTTGCACAACGAAGTTCTAACTGCAGTGATATTTGTTTAGAGCCGCGCAGCCCGACTCGATCCAAATATCTCGTTTGTTTACATACTACCATAGAATACCGAGAGTACAGAAGGCAACCTTTAGTCGCCAAGCACACTCCCTACGGTCTAGAGTTCTGCGTTCCGCAATGGCTTAGAATCTTATGCTTGATTCAAACGTCAACGGTCAGCAAGTGTTTTGTCAACTTTGCCTAAACTAAGATTGAGGTAAGCCTCAACTCCCTAATAGATCTCAGTCTAAGACCACATCGGTGGACTTTGTTCTGAAGGCTTGCATTTCTGAACTCTATAGTTGTACTTCAAAGCTATTAGAGGTCACTGCGTGCGTCGTTTCCGCGTCCGTGTGCGAAGCCTTAGCGTGCGGGCGTTTTGTATGTAAGTTCAAGGTTGTCTTCTGTACTTTCGGTATTCTGTGATATTACGTCGTTACATACGTATATACATTCGCTTGATTTTAGTACCAAATACTTATCAAAGGGCTTGCCGAATTCGACGCAATCTGCTAAAGTTGAAATAAAACTTAACGATGTTGAAAGAATGTTTAAATCGAAATACGTATTTTTGTTGGTTTTCATAAGTTAACGAGTGTACTGTGTGTATCTATATGTTTGTCTGTACCATCGTTGCTCCTAAATGAATGTACCGATTTTGATGCAGATTTTATTATTAGAATGAGTGGTTCGATTTCGGCCCCGGATTGGCATATGAAAGTCTCGGGTTCCATTCTTGGGTCTGGACTTCAAATTTTTCTATCTTTCAAAAATGCAATAATATTATATTTATATCTCTGGTGTTTTATAAGCTAGGACACACAATTTACACTTAAACCTTCCTAGAAAAATAAGCAGTCGAATAGTGAAAACCAAATCGAAATCGGATTACTAGCTTTCGAGAATATCGCGAACATACATACGGGTCAAACAAAGAGCCACCTATGAAGGCGGTTAATAAGATGTAATATGCTTACAATGTATGGTATAGGTACGAAGCTTCAGTACCTAAGCTGGCGCATTTGCTCTCAAGTCATTAACTCGCACTTACCGCACAGAGGCGTAATTTCCAGGCACGTTCACACGGTAGAGTAATAAGTGCGTAATTACTCTTAATAGTTTTACACAACCCTGAGCGTAAAACTGCTACTAGTTTCGTTGCGCAACTGATCTGCTTACCTTATGTGTAAGAATCTGGGTTTTTCTCTTTTTTGAAGACTAGCGGACGCCTCGCGGTTTTACCCTCGTAGTTCTCGTTCCCGTGGGAATACAGTGATAAAATGCAGCCTATTTCACCCGGGGTTAGTGTAGCTTCCCAATGGTAAAAAAAATTTTGAAATCAGTCCAGTTGTTTTTAAGTTTATTCGTTACTAGCGAACGCCTCGCAGTTTCACCCGCGTAGTTCCCGTTCCCGTGGGAATACAGCGATAAAAAATAGCCTATGTCACCCGTGGTTAGTATAGCTTCACAACAATGAACGATGATTTTTAAATCCGTTCAGTAGTTTCGGAGCCTATTCAATACAAACAAACAATCAAATCTTTCCTCTTTATAATATTATAGTATAGACATACAAAAAATACATATACACACATCAAAAGTGTCTAGGGATCAAGCATTTTTATGCGGATTTCTTGAGATTGAGATGTGGCTTTGTAATAAATTTATGATTTCATAAATTTATATGGATCCTTTTTGGTGCATTTCATAATTTGAATCAGGAACTGTGAATCAAATTCGAGTAAAAGATGAAAATCAGCTGTCAATATTTTCCCTATAAAAACATACAACGCATTGAAGACATTATTAGTGCTACTGTTTCCCTACTACTGATTAAAACCAACATTATTATGGAGCGGCGACGTCATTTAAGCAGGGAAGAAATGCTCAGAGCCGTGGGAATGATAGAAGCTGGTTCCCGGCAACGTACTGTGGCTTTAGCTCTGAATACAAGTCAGAGTGTTATCAGTCGACTTTGGACACGTTACCGAAGCACTGGTACCGTGGCTGAGCGCCATGGAGGACGGTATCGCTGCACCACACGGAGACAAGACCGATACATTCAAATCTTAACTCGAAGAGGTCCAACAATAACCGCCATGATGTTAGCCGTGAGGCTTCATCACTCTTCAGGGAACTTAATTAGCGACCAAACAGTCAGAAACCGATTGCATGAAGTGAACCTTCATTCCCGAAGACCGCTACGGGTACCACCTATAGCAATGCACAATCGTAGGATTCGATATCAATGGGCTCTTGAACACAGAAATTGGGCAGAAGAACAATGGCGTTTCGTGTGCTTTTCTGATGAGTCTCGTTTTGGTATGAGACCGGATACAAGACGTATACGACACTGGAGAACCCCTGGACGCCAACAGCGATTAAAATCCTGCCAGGAAGTCCATCCTTATAGTGGTGGAACCATCATGGTATGGGCGGGTATTTGGATCGGCGGAAGAACTGAGTTGATTTGGATCAGAGGCAACCTCAACGCTCAAATTTATGCTGAGACGATTGTATCAGACGTCATCGTTCCTCTACAAGTGCAAATCGGTCCCTTATTTCAGTTAATGCATGATAATGCACGACCGCACACCGCAAGAGTTGTAAGACAGACTCTCGCCGCAGCTAACATCAATGTCCTGCCCTGGCCTGCTCAGTCGCCAGACTTGAACCCGATTGAGCATGCATGGGATATGCTACAGAGAAGAGCTCTGCCGAATATGGAGGGTATTCAGTCGCAAGAAGACCTTTTTTTGTTGTTGCAACGAACATGGGCGGCCATTCCACAGCGTGATTTGGATGAACTCATTTTGAGTATGCCAAACCGATGTTCTTGTGTTGTTAGTGTTCGCGGTAGAAACACGGATTTATTAATTGTTTAAGTTACCCAATAAAATTTTAAAGAAAACTGTTATTTCAGTCTTTTTTTCGAACTTTAATGTTAGTGGTTCAAATGTCAAAAATCCCTTTATTAGGAAAATGGCAAATTTCTTTATTAATGCAAAGGTGACTTGGTTTGACGTTACTGTGACAAACGAAAACACTTTATTTGATGAATCCTTAAAGAAATAAAAAAAAAAAAAACAATCAGGAGAAAAGTTATTGCAAAAATATATGTTGATCCCTAGACACTTTTGATGTGTGTATTTCCTCTATATAATATTTATATAGATATAGATAAATAAATATCACACTCTTCCCTCTGATTTCAAACTAGGTAGAGCTTGCACAATTGCAACCAGACACCTGATAAACATACTTATGTATATACATAAATACAGACACAGAATGAATCATCATTCTAATCGTACAAAGAAATATCCTGGGAAGGATTCAAACCCACGACCTTTGCTTTGCAGTCACGGTCACTAACCACTAAACCAACAGGCCAGCAAAAGCCTAAGAATTGTAACCTTTAAAGGTTATGTGTGTGCGTACAATACTTGTGGATTGTGAACCCATTTCATAATCATAATCATCATTTTAACGATATCAACGTAGAATGACAATCCATACGTTTCTATTTAATCAGCATCTTGATTGTCATCTTTAATTGTGGTACTATAGTTAATTTTCCTAATAAAAAAACTTACAGCATAAACTCCTAGAAAGCTGAAATTTTGCAAAGAGGTTTCTTTTGTGATATTTAAATGGAATATAATATAATTTGTACCAAGGATAAAAAAAAATTTGAAAAAACTATCAGTATGCAGACATCATTATTCATTTTTTTTTTATGAAAATTTCTGTTTCGGTATTTATCTTCCTTAAAGCTGTTAAAACATCCGACGCCTCGTAAAAATCTTTTAGGAATAGCGGTCAAAAAAGGCTTCACGAATCTCTGTACTACATCTAGCTAGCTATTACCAAATCTAACAGACAAATCAACCAAAGTCCTAAACCCAAACATGAAATCTGATTGAGAAGAACTAAAACTTTACTCTTTATGGAGCGACAAAAATTTAGGGCTTCAGTGGCTGACCTAGATCCAGTGTTAGATGCATGGAGAATAAAGTCCAGGAGGACTCTATGGATCTCTATGTATGAAAAGTGCACTACATTAGCAACTGGATAGAAATCCTTCAATCGGCACACATCAATTCGTCTACAACGACTTGCCTTCGACTGCCTCGGTGACGCGGTGGGAGTGTGTCCGACTGCTACGCCAGACGTCGTGAGTTCGATTCCCACACGGGACACCACTTTGCGTGATCCACAAATTATTGTTCAGAGTCTGGGTGTTCTTTGTGTCTGTGACTTGTATGTTTGTAAAGGCCCCCGCGACACAGGGCTTGTACCCTACTGCGGGAGACGTCTTTCAAAAAAAAACTGCTACATTCATTCCAATCGACGCCTTTTAATCTAGTTTCCCTGCTGATGCGGTCTCTCTACACGCTACATGCCATGTTTTTTTATACAACGAAATGACGAGACGAACGGGCCCTGTTCGTCTCATCATTCTATACGATTAGATTTTACGCTTATCGAATAGAATGACGTCGTTGCGCGTGCGGCATTGTAAATGCGAAAATTGTAATTATGAGATTAGCAGTTGTGCGCGCGCAAAGACGTTATTCTATTCGATTAGCGTAAACTCTATTCGAATAGAATGCCATTTGTCTAGAGGCCCAGGTTGTGCGTTTGATGGTAAGCGTCACGCTAGCCCATAAAAGTATTAGTGCCACCCAAATCTTTGTTTGGCTAAGATCTGAATGTCACCGTACCGCACTCTTCATTTGATACATTAGTTCGTAAATCTGCCCAGTAATTACATTTGCTATAGCGCCCTTTACAGAGAAACAACTGACGCTGAGTTGTGGTACCGACAAATTCATATGTCTAGTAAAGTGACCGTTGGGGTCACCACCAACTGATTTGTATTTAAAGATTTTATTAATGTTATAATATTACATAGAAAAATGACAAGTAGATCTTATTCTAAATGCCCTTTACATGTGGAAAACATCGTATTCTGCAGGCTATGTGCCTATGTAATACATCTAAACAATCTTTAATGAAATGTAACACGAGTGAAAATTCTTATAAATGGCTAACAGCTAAGTACATACCTGTGAAACAGTTAATGAGGGCATTGCAGGCACAACATTACATAAACACTGTTACATCTACTTAACGCATCACCAACTGATTGATGATCTATAAGTCAACCTCGACATAATGGTATCGCTATCGGCACCTTTGCCAATTGAACGATTTGAATTAATATAAAGTTGGTAATTTTTTCCACTTTACTTAATTTTTTTTTATTATTCGGCACCAACTTCGAAACGCTTAATTTGTTTAGAAAATACTGTTTGCCCTAAACCAGGGCCATTAATTGTTGAGGAGTTCACATGATAGTTCACTATCAGCTCTATTACATTGTGTAATTGTAGTATGACGAGAATAAAGTGTAGCACTTTATTCTCGTCATACTACAATTACACCATATTAAAAATATTCTTTTATGAAATATTAGTCTTTGCGTAATCGATGAAAAAACATACAAAAAAAAGAACACACACTCGATTGGGAGAGAGAAAAGAACACACCTCCTCCTTTTGAAGTCGGTTGATAAATAAACAATTTTTTTTTAATCTATACTAATATTATAAAGCGGAAGAGTTTGTTTGTTTGTTTGTTTGTTTAAACGCGCTAATCTCAGGAACTACTGGTCCGATTTGAAAAAATCTTTTTTTGTTGGATAGCCCATTTATCGAGAAAGGCTATAGGCTATATAACAACGCGCTACGACTAATAGGAGCGGAGTAGCGACGTGAAATGTTGCAAAAACGGGGAAAATTTACGCATACGAAGTTGCGCGGGACAGCTAGTTTCCCATATAAGGTCCCTCCAGGTCTTTATTCTCCATAGTTAGATGTAAAGCCTGTCTATAAAGTGGCCCATTCACAAAGCTGATTGCCACGTGCGATTCCGTTTGAGTATCTTTGCGCTGCGATCGTTCAACCGAATTTATCGAATTACTTCAAATCCATGTTGTATTTGAATAAAGTTTTTGGGTTCAGAAAATCGTCGGGTGAGGTTTTTATGGTAACTTAAGGGATATTGGAGGGTTCTCTGTTTGATAGTTTGTACGGCCTTTTTAAAAGTTTTTTGCTCCGGATATGACGTCCAATTTCTTTCTTGGGGTTTGTTATTCAAGCTATATCGAAGTTGGATTTTGGAGTGACGGGAAGCTAAGGCATCCGTCTCGCAATCGTGAGGTCGTGGATTCGAATCCTGGCCATTACACTACCGACGTGAACCCACTCCTAACACAAGCCATAGAGCTTAGCTGGAGGGGTTAACAAGATTGCTAGTAATGTGAGACCACAATCCCACATTGCTAGTTATCTTTTAAGAAAAAAAAATGTAGGATAAAGCAGTTTTCATGACATTTCTCAAAACTGTGACATGATCTGGGTCCTTATTCACTATCTTTTTTTCGTTTTCACGTCACGCCCGCGCTTGTAACTGTCAAAATCTTGTCGTAATGGTATAAAGAGAGCTGTGCTTAGAAATGCATCGCGCATGTGCGAGGACATCTTTGAGCGCACCGCGCATGGGCCCGTTTGCGGCTTGCCGCGGAAACGAATAAAAAGCCTAGTAAATAAGGACCGGGTACTCGAGAACCTTTCAGTTCTACTAGAAATTCTTCGAGCAATGTAGCTTCCCCATTGCCACTTCAATTTGCTATTCTTCATGCTATATTTACTACTAGCTGTTGCCTGCAACTTCGTTCTCGTGAAAAAATTGACAAACAAATTTATTCCACGGGAACATTTTTATTTTTAGCCCATGTGCTATCCAGATTATCTATCTCTGAATGTTGATAAAATTTCGCGATTTGTACACACCGTATTGCAACGGCCGTGGTCACGGGTAGTCTACCCGTGATCACGGCCGTTGCAATACGGTCGAAACGTCGGGCAACACGCAAGGTATTTTACCTTAAACGATTAAGACCCGTAATATACGAGTATACATATATTTTCATAATATCTATCTCTGTTCCAAATTTCGACCTGATCCATTTACCCGCTGTGGCGTGATTGAATAACAAACGCCCATACATCGACACATTCGCATTTATAATATTAGTTTAAAGATTGTTCTCGGATTTAGACCTAAATGGTCAAGTTAGCCCTTGTTGAAATCTTAGTACTAAAGAAGTTTTTTTTTGACATGATAACGTCAAATCGATGTCGTGGTTCACGCACGAAAAAGTGTCACGAAGCAACGGTCAAGTTATTGATTGGTTGCTAAACAGTCACGTACCAACACCCACGTTATTGAATGGTTGCTAAAGATACATGTAATTGACTGGTCGCTAAGCAACGCGAATGGCGATTCCGACCGCCCGCGCGCCGCGCCGGCTGAAATGCGTCCAGGTTCACTAAAGCTGTCACAGGCATCGTTCTTTATTACAATGTCATCATAGTTTTGTCGATTGCAGCGACATGCGATACAACTGTAAATAAAAAAAATGTCTAAAAAAACAGTCACGGCATGGTTGTTTATCATAAATTACTTTATCACGTAAAATTATGGTCCGTAAACCGACTTTACAGACAGCCATTTTTTATGATTTACTAGCTGTGCCCCGCGGTGTTACCCGCAGTTTATTAATCTACTAGCTGTCCCGCGCAACTTCGTATGCGTAAATTTTCCCCGTTTTTGCAACATTTCACGTCGCTACTCCGCTCCTATTAGTCGTAGCGCGATGTTATATTGCCTATAGCCTTCCTCGATTAATGGGCTATACAACAAAAAAATATTTTTTAAATCGGGCTAGTAGTTCTTGAGATTAGCGCGTTTAAACAAACAAACAAACAAAGCAAACAAACTTAACTTTTTACTAAGCTAACTTTTTCGCTTTATAATATTAGTATAGATGTGTCAATCCAGGGTGTCAGCTAACTTCATACCAAATTTAATTAAAATCGCTCCAGTCGTTTAGACGTGAAGAAAAACAAACATACACACTGACACACTCACAAACTTTCTCCTTTATAATATTAGTGTGATTGTTTTAACAGAGTTTTGCATTTTAAAGAAAACATTTCAAACCCATTGTACATGTAAATTATAAAAGCTGAAAAATAAAATGCATCAGTGCTTCAAATAGTAAAAGTCAAGTGCGTCATTTCAGAAAACGCTCCCGTTACAAAGTTGGAACCAAGTAACATACTTAAAGTGAATGTTCTAAGTTATAATAAGGAGTGTGTTTTTAAAACTTTGAAGTAACTTTCACTTGTTATTACCGGAGATGGGCAGCAAGATATTTTACGAAAAATTTCATGTAATTTCTTGAGGGGAACATGCGAACTCAGTGAAATCTTCTTAGTTATACTTACATTAAAAGATAACTTAGTATATGACATTTATGGATGTGAACAGCAAGAATTATTTCAATAAGGCATTCTAAAGGTTCAATTCCGTGCATCACAGTCGATGGCATCCGCGCGCGGCTTTCGTCGTGCGGCTGATGCGCGCGGCCGATGCGACAATAGTCAGAATGCGAGCGCAGCCTACGTCAGTCGTCGTCTGCGCGCGTCTGTCGCAAACCTTAGGCTAAGGCCTCATACATTTTCATACTCTGACTATTGTCGCATCGGACGTGCGCGTCAGCCGCAAGTCGTAAGCCGCGCGCGGCTGCGATGCGCGGAAATGAATCTTTAATAAATACACTACAAGAAAGAAAGCATAGTTTTCGGGGCTCATTCATTACATAACCGATTACATAACAAGATGACTGTTTCTAATTTTCATGAAATTTATTTGAAAATGTATGACAATAAGTCGAAATAATGATATCACTCAAATCACCACCGTCTGAGTTGATCACAAACATTTATCCTGGGTAGGAATGGAACCTACGACCTCTAACTTAGCAGTCAGGGTCACTAACCACTAGACCAACTGGACATTCTAAAGTAGTGTGGTGTTTAAACCATAATATTTGTTTAAAGCACAGGATAAAGAATGTAAGACCTCAGCTCATATACCTATTTACAGAGGTCTTAAGTAAGTTGTTAAGTACCAACACTATAAGCTCCTCACTCTACTAAATAAATCACAATTATTATAATAGTCCTGTTTAAGTAGACTGCCAATTAGGTATGTTGAGCCCCTGTACACCTTTATGCTAAGTTCATTTTCTTAAAACTCCGTTAGGATAAGCCCAAAGAATTGCTAAGTAAGTATCCTTGGAGCATTTTGCTTTAATAAATTGAATGAGATTTGCCACTACTATTTGCTTCTTTGTCGTTATGACTCGAGACGTTTATACAGAGGCGTGTTCGAGGGAGAGGCGAGGACTTGGGGGGGTTTAACCCCCCTTAACCTAGGTAAACTTTACAAAAATGTCCCCATGTGTGAGTGCGAGTCCGACTTGTAGGTCACAACAACAGACCAGTGTTTTTGAAAGACCAATTTACCAGCCGCACCCGCCATCAAGTGAATTCGTCACACACTTGGCTAAGAGTGAACGCGTTGGCATGCGTGCCATTGACTGTTACACATTACCACCCCCTCCCCTATCGAGTGACTCTAACTCGCAATTCACTAAAGGCTCGCACACACTACCAGGCCGCCGGCGGATATCAACCTGTCAGTTAATTGCAACAGCAGACCACAGACTAACAGTTTTCTATAAAAGATTTTGAACTGACGGCGTTGCGTTCGACAGGTATTCGCCGGACAGCCCGCGACAATCGAACACACACTAGCAAGTAGCCGGCTAGCAACCGAAGAATGAAGACGTCACTGGCTACTGCCAGCTGTCGACTGCTAGTGTATAGCCCCAGAGCCGTTCAACCATTGCCGACAGCCAATAATCGCTATAGTATCTGGAGTATATAGACCCAGAACGTTAATCGGCCCTATAGAGTGACATACTGCAGGTGGACTGCTAATGTGTGGGAGCTAGCTTAAGACTCTACTACATCCATCACACGCCAGCGGCATCGAGTGAGTCTGGCTCGTACTTAGCTGGTGTTGTTGTAAGTTTTGATATCAGGACTCTTCTTGAAGAGTCGGTTACCACTTGACAGACTAATGATTGTGTCAAAAAATCCTCCACACAGAAAGCCGCGACCAGATGTACGAGCCTCGCCGAGTATCGATTAGTGCCATGTGCAAAGCCAAACATACATGCGGGTCTGATCCGATTACCTAGTTATAGCCAAGTGAGGCGAGAACTAATCGTTGCTCGGGAATTTACGAGCACCATATCCTCAGTACTCACTATTCGGTGAATAATCGGCTCGGTAATCGGCAAGTCCCGTATTCGTGGCTTGAAAAGCTATCTCCAAAACGTCTGATCGCTTTTTTTTCCAAGCATCACCCCGATTATATCATTTGTAATACTAGAGGCATTAAGAACACGTTGTTTGTACTTAAAGTGTGAGTATCTCTCTCGTCTGGACGTTACTTCATATGTCGTTGGAAGAGTTATATGTATTTCTAAGTAAATCAAGGTTCCTCCAGCCTCGTCGTCCTTCAATTTTTATAAAGACGTAAGAGACGCACTAGTAGGCAGAGACCGGTGGAGATATATGCAACCTTGACGCTAGACACGATCCTCAGACATGAGGGACCGGGAGATAAAGGAATTCAATGGTTTGGATTGACTGCCTCGGTGAAACGGCTTCTGCACAAGAGGTTCGATTCCCACACGGGATCCACTTCGTGTGATTCACAAATTGTTGTTTCGAGGTCTGGGTCCATATAAATGTTCTCTTTTCCGTTTCCGCGGCAAACCCGTGCGAGCTGTCAAAATTTTGTTATAATGGTAAATAGAGAACTGCGCTTAGAAATGCTACAACGCTCATGCGCGGCGGATATCTTTGGGCGCCCCACGTTTGCGCCTGTTCGCACAGGCTTGCCGCAAAAACGGAATAAAGAACGTGAATAAGGACTCTGGGTGCTTTTTTGTGTCTGTGATTTATATATTTGTAAAGTCCCCAGCGACATAGGGCTATGTTTTCGCATTTATATGTCACAAAAATAAACACTCACTTTCGCATTCATCTTATTAGTTAGGATTAGGATAATTGCCCGCGTGGATGAATTTAGCCCGTTAAAGGCTGATTTTTGCTTTTAAACGTAGAAAGACGTGTTACTTTACCCACAAAGTAAAATTTTCACAGATTTAACTAACTGACGAAGTTACAATATATACCTGATTAACACCTTCAGGGGTTGATTTTCCAAAAACACTTAAACACGTTTCTCTATTTGAAACAAAAAACCCGACATTTTATTTTTTATTAAACCCAACTTTAAAACTGACGAAGTTTCATACAAGCGTGCCACCCCTATTTTACCCCCTTAAGAGTTGATTTTCCAAAAATGCTGAAACACTTAGGTATTTATTTGGTGCTTTATTTTAAACCAAAGTCAAATACGAAATATAAAAGATCTAACTTGAAAACTGATAAAATTAGATAATAACTTGCAACCCCTATTTTACACCCTTAGAGGTGCACTATTTTAAACCAAATACGAAGTTTCACAAATCTTGCTTTAAAACTGACAGAGTTTCATACAAACTTACCCCCATAGGGGATGAATTTCGGAAAATCCCTCCTTATCGGATGCCAACATTATATAAGGAATATATCATCACATAAAAATTATATATTAAACATAATGTATAATTTTTATGTGATATACCTCTTATATGGCGGCTATGCACATTTCAATGCGTCTAATATCGTTTTACAACTAAACTTCTACAAAAAGTGATAAAGCGTCGAGTTCCAATAGTAGTCCAACTATATGTTTCAGATTAATTAGTCGACGTTCTGGTTGCCTTTTAATCTATAGACTTTTGATGTTACTATCTATACGCTACGGTTTTTATGCTTTTCTATGAAAAAGGATATTTGTCTGTATAATTGAGTGCAAAAGGTTTATTCTTCTTTTACATTTTTGTCGGATTAGAAAAAGCTACAAATTAATGTATTAGTCAATGTAATATCAAAAACGGTAGTATGAAACCCTGCAGGTGGACTTGACTGTTTTTTTTAAGAAAGACAATCCCTCACTAGAATGCAAGACCTGGGTCGACGGGAGACGAAACGAATATGCAAATAACGGGCTCAAAATAAACCAAGACTCTAAACAAATTAGTGGCAAGTACAGTCAGGTCAAGTCACAACTTTAAAGTACTAGTATACTAGACAGGCTAGTAACTAGGCAAGTACTAGTATACTGCCAACAACAAGATTTCCATTTGATTTTACCATTTGGACGATCTATTATGAAAATATATATATTACGGGTCATAATTGCGTGAATAATTTAAGGTCAAATACCTTGTTTATTGCCCGACTTTTTTACTGTATTGCAACGGCCGTGGTATATAAACAAGGTATTTTACCTTAAATGATTTACGCGAATGATTTACCCGTAATACATTATATATTCATAATGTGTACGAATCGCGAAAGTTTTTCAACTATTATGTGGACGGTCATTTGGCAAAATCAAATGTAAGTTTAAACTTATTTTACAAGAACAGTAACAACGGCCGGCGTTTGTCTTAAGTGTCAAAAATATTCACATGACGGTCATTCGAGTCGGTTTAAGAAATTGCTGCCATTGTAAGGCAGGGCCGGCCCGTTTATAGGACGAAATGAGCAGCCACTCCAGACGCCAAAGGTCAGGGGGCGCCGGAAGCGCCCTCTAGTTAAGGAGTCTAAGGCGTTAAATGCTATTAAAAGGAATAAACCTATTTGCAAAGGGCGCTAAATTTATTTATACGGGGTGCTAAGTTGCATCGCCCCCTTCCCGTCGCGCGGTGTACTTAGTCGCCTGTGTGTACATGGCACCTTTAATATATAATGCACTAGCTGTCCCGCGCAACTTCGTATGCGTAAATTTTCCCCGTTTTTGCAACATTTCACTTTGCGACTCCCCGCTCCTATTAGTCGTAGCGCGATGTTATGTAGCCTATAGCCTTCCTCGATAAATGGGCTTTCAACAAAAAAAGATTTTTTCAAATCGGACCAGTAGTTCCTGAGATTAGCGCGTTTAAACAAACAAACAAACAAACAAAGCAAACAAACAAACTCTTCCGCTTTATAATATTAGTATAGATTACCTTAACCTATTATTCTGGACTCTGAAATACAGTTCACACTAGTTCAGGGCCCAGAGAATTCACAACTATTGTATAAACAACTTTCCAATAAAAATATTATTATTATTATTGATCTGCCTTATAGACAGTTTTGTACTGCTTTGCATAAATGATGTCTGAGAGTTTTTACACGATTGAAGCATATTTAAAAAACCGGGAAAGAGCATGTCGGACCATGCTCAGTGTAGGGTTCTGCAGCCTTAAATAATTGCATCAGCAGAAGAGCATATGTCCATGGCACTTACGCCCTTTTGTTGAGAAAAGCAGTTTTTCGGCAATAACTCAATGACGGTATTTCCGTAAATGGTCATGTCCGAAATAATTTTAGTTTAATATATTTGTGAAAACCTTTGTGATTTGTTTTTTTTCATGTTTTGGTCACACGGTTCAAAAGTTAAGGGGGGGGACAAAATTTATGCAACTTTCGGATCGATTATTTCCAAAAATATTTACTCAATCAAAAATTTAATGTAATTTTATTTCAAATATTGACATTATTTTTATTTTAAACATGACTATATTCTTATACTTTAACTACATTAAGTTTTATATTTGCATGCCAATTTTATGGCGTTATGTGTATGCACTGTTCTAAATTATTTTACTACCTCTGTACCACAAAACATGCAAATAAATATATTATATTCTATTCTATCGGGTTGCGTTCCCTCTCAAACTTGACCAATATTAGGGCGCCAAAATGTGATATTGCTCCAACCAAAATCTCTCTCCTTGGGCCAGCACTATGGACGGGGTAGCCGAACCAATGTACTAATAATAAAGAGGTCAATGGTAGTAAGTACTTTTACCCATAGATCTATGGGTAAAAGTACTTACTGCCATTAATTTGGTTACCTACTAACGAATATTCGTTAGTAGGTAACCAAATCAATAGGTACGTAAGTAAGCATTCAAAAATCAATATAATATTAAACTTTGACCGCTAAGCTTTAAGAAATCCATTAAGATTTAATACTTATAGAAAGCTTCCATTCATCATTATTACAATTTCTCCTAAACCCGGGGATTCATAATCTCGCTAATTATTTTCTGAATCAAAAGCTTTCCAACTTTACCAATTTGGATTTTGTTAAGGTTAAGACGGTCTTAAAGATCGATTTTCTTTGACGCATTCTTAGTAATGTGATGTTTGGGATTTAATAATAATAATAATATCTTGGGACAACTCACACAACGCTATCTGATCCCAAACTAAGCAGAGCTTGTACTATGGAAACCAGACAACTGATAAACATACTTAAATATTTCTAAATAATAAATTACACCAAGACACAGAATAAACCATCGTGCTCATCACACAAAGTTTTATCCTGGGTGGGGATCGAACCCACGACCTCTTGCTTGTTATGCTATTCTTGTTTTTAGTTTTATTTTTTTCATTAAATGTAATATCAACAGGTTTTCTGCACCGACATACTTTATTTCTACATCGCCCTAAGGTAGACTGGCAGAGAATGCTTTTAACATTAAGTCCGCCTCTGTACAATTCGGTGCATAAAGTTGTAATAAATAAGTAAATATATCTAAACTAGCCTTTTTTTTGTGACCAATTGTGTTGTGTGTGACTGTCGCAATTAACATGCAAATATTGCAGTTTTAAACAAAGAATTGGAAACATTGCAACATGTCTGCAGGCGCAATCAATTTGAAAGAACAGTTGATTAAAGGCGAATGGCAAAGCAATTAAGAGTTTTTATCAAATACAGGTCTAATTTCTTCATTTCGTTTGTCAGTTTGATAGGTACTATAATGACCAATCAATGTTAATTTTCTTTTCTACTTCGTCTACGTTAAATGTATTAGATTTTTCTAGTCTATGTGCTAACTACATTACCATATAGTTTCTTCAAAACTAATTCAGCAGTTATTGCGTAAAATATCAACAATCATTTATTCATACATCCTCACTTATAGTTTTAAAATATTACTAGGATTTAAGATAAGTTAATTAGAAATCTAATTGTTATTGCACATAGGTAAGGAAGTGACCACATGCCGCTTGGCAAATTTGGCTTTCTCATAAGTAGAAGTTCGGAGTCCAAATTGCGAGAGTTGCGGTTTTCTTGAGGATGTCCAACATCTGCTAGTGGAATGTGCTCGTTATAGCAGGGAATAAGAGTCTTTAAAAGTTAAAAGGTTAAACATAGGATATTTTCATAGTATATTATCGGACCCATGTGGTTTCAGTGTATTCAAAATGTACAAATATGTGATCAACCGTTAAAGACTCTAAAAACCTTATATGACCCTAATAGAACCAACTGCCCCTAAATAAAATAAAGATTAAAAAAAAGATTTGAAATACGAGATGTGACCCAAAAAATTTACAGTATTCTTATCGGTGAAACTTCTATCAAAAATGGAACCCTTATAGTTTCGTCATGTCCGTCTGTCTGTCGGTCCGTCCGTATGTCACAGGCATTTTACTCAAAGACTACTCAATGAATATTGATGAAATTTGGTGAAAAGGTGTCTTGTAGTAGCCACTACTTAGCTTGATAGCTAAGTAGCAACTTTGTGTGATAAGCACGATGGTTTATTCTGTGTCTGGGTGTTAGAAATATTTAAGTATATTTATCAGTTGTCTGGTTTCCAAGCTCTGCTTAGTTTGGTATCAGAGGGCATTGTGTGAGTTGTCCCAAGGTATATTAAAACAAAACAAGTAGATAAATGTGAATAACAACGTCTCAATTCAGTCAAATCGTGATAATTAAAAACGAACAATACAAATTTTGTAAGATACAGACAGAATCCTAGACGTTTCAGCTTTCCATACAATACGAAACTGTACCGAAGCTTTAACGATGAGTTTTGTTGCATTGCAAATACAGTACCAAAGCATAATTTTAAGCCTCAGTTGTTTTGACAAAACTTATTTTGGCAGTAGTTACTGCAACTGACTGTTATTACAATTTGTTGGTAAACTCAAAACACTGCAGTAATATACTTTACATCATTGATATGCAAATACCTAACCGCCTCTTTCCGTAACCTATATTAAGTACCTACTTACCTACCAATTTCATCAAAATAGCGTTACAATAAGAACATAAAAGTATATGTAATAGTAAAATAGTAAGTACCTATGTTACAAAACAGATCACTTGATACAAACTACACTGATAGACAGAATTCTATAACATGTGTGGCGCGGTGGGAGTGTGTTTGACTGCTACGCAAGAGGACGTGGGTTCGATTCCCACACGGGATACCACTTTGTGTGATCAACAAATTGTTGTACTGAGTCTGGGTGTACTTTGTGTTCGTGACTTGTATGTTTGTAAAGTCCCACGCGACACATGGCTTGTACCCTACTGCGGGAGTCGTAAAAAAAAGTCCAAAACGATTGGAACCCGTAATTTTAAAACAAGGTACGGGTATGATATCACGAATACCAACGGATTAAACAATAAAAATACTGTATCTAATTTAACAAATCAAAACGCGCCAAAGAAATCACACCCTTATCAATTTTCTCAACATTAACTCATTTGGGTACAAAATTTAGTCAAAACTTCGCTAATTCTAAAGTCTTTTCACAGCACTTTCATTGTTCAAGTCGGTGCAATAATAATTGCTAGCTGTTGCACCCCAAGGCATATTTTTGAATGGGCACCCCCATTCAACGACTTCCTTGACTTCAAAACAAAAGGTGAAATACTGAGAAGCGTAGTTTTTGTTTGTTTTTGTTCTTAATTAGGGATTTTGAAAGGGTATTCTATGGTTAATTAAGAGCTAAGTATCAGTATTGTTACTTTAATGTTAGCTAGTAAGTTATTTTTTTAAATACTAGAGTGTTATTAAACCTATGTCCTAACCGAGTTAGTTTATAGGGGTCAACCTTAGTGGCCGCCTCCACGGATGATAGAATCGCGTCGATTATGCTCTTCTATCGACGGGTAGTCGCCATGAACGAGCATATCGATGCATGTCCACCACTCGTAACGGAATCGCCACGTTGCCGAGAGAATGCGTTGTGCAATCGTTTTGTTGAAAATCAATCGGCATCCAAATCGCCTACATTTGACAGCGCGCTCTCCAGCATCTCTCGCAGCGAGAATGCCACATTCCGCCACGATTCTCTTGCCGTGGAGATGGCCCCTTAACGAGAACGATTATGGGCAAAAGATGTCATATTTTATGTCTTCGAGATTGTTTAAGTCGTGCTTTCAAAAAATGGCAAGAATTACATTTAAAAACGAAATAGAACGCCATTTAGCTAGGTGACAGCCGTCGCTGGTCACTATTTATAAAAAACGATAACAATCCATGTTTTTTATTAGGGACATAAAGGGCTTTTGTTTCGTCCTAGTACTAACTCATAACATAGTCAAATTCCCTTAACATTCGTCACATGATTCCGAAGTAGCAATCCTTCCTCATAAATTCTCCATACATTTTCAGTATTAGCAGCAACCATTTTGCTCTTATACCCGGTATCGCTGGTATCCCACCCTATCAATTACGCGCTGGTCATAGCGACCGCATGAATATGGATACGCCACTCAGTGAATTCGGTCATTAGTCTCCAGTGCTACATTCGTAGTAATGTGAGTGGATTGGATGCTCTGTATTCAGTGTGATTGAAACGAATCGTGATTAGGAGTGGTTTGGGTGTCTTGGTGTTTGTTTCTATTGATAATATAGCGGAATCCCAATGGATAATTGCTCAAATTAATTTCGAAGTCGATTTTGATAGAGTTGAGCGGGGAGCAGCGGAGAGAAGCAGAGTGGAATGGATTCGACTTTCAAATAAAACACGGTATTTTCATTGATCGATAAATTATTATTATTATTACCTATTTCCGGGACTTTATCGCGTGAAATATTTTAAGGCTCGAACCTTTTATTTACCTGATGTTTCTACGTTCGTAAGCTGTCTAACTTTGCTGACAGCATACGCTGCAGAACTGAGTTTTCCTGCGAGACATGATATTTGGGTGCCCGCCCCACTGTAATTCCCAAAAAAACTGTTGAGTCGACAAAGCTAATTACCTCATTATTTAAAATTATACTCGTATTAGTACTTTTCACATTTGGCAAACTAAACTCACATTTAGTTTTTTTGGGATTTAGAAGTAGGTTGTTCGTTGTAAACCAATCTTGAACTAGTGCGAGTGTTCTATTTATTTTCTCAAAATTTTCTAGTTTACGTTCAGTTTTAAAAATTAGAGAAGTGTCATCAGCAAATAGAATGATGTCACATAAGTTATTAATATAAAATGGTAAACCATTAATATATACCAAAAATAAAAAGGGACCGAGTATTGATCCCTGAGGCACGCCCATACTAATTGGCGATCTGGGTACTTCCTCATACTACACTTACTACGCCTTTACAGTGTAAGGGCGTAGTAAGTGTAGTATGATAAAAGGCGCGATGTCTGTACTGCGACGAGCAGGCAGTTTTACAAGTTTACGAGTAACGTAAAAACGTAAAAAGTAACAAAATTTTCGTACAAATTACATTGAAAATTATTACTAAGTTTAACGTTGTAAGTATGAATTGAATTAAACAACTTATGGAATACGGTCCATCTACGTCCCGTGGCTTGAATCAGAATTATTTACGGCAGCCAATCTCATCCGAGACTAGCAAACTGCGCGGACGATATTATAGTTCAGTGCAATCTTTATTCCCTCACTTTCATAGCCCGATGGGACAGAAATACGACACAACCGGGGGGGGGATTAGGCGCGGGACCGACGGCTTAACGGCACGGAGTGGTACACGGACCGACAGTGGTAACGTTGCTTCACCACTGAGTCAGGGAACCATTAATACATATTATGTCTCGATGTTTTAACCTAAGTATGAAAAAATATTTGACGATATATCAGTGTTAATCAATTTCAGTATAACGCGAACATTTCTAAAGAGCTTTGTTACAGCATTCATCCTGAAAGCATATTTACCGTCGTTTTGTAAAAATCTTAGTTAATTGCTTTGTTTCGACGGAGAACTGTTTCAGATTTTAAGAGTATTCATTGCTACTGTGTGGTACAAGCTTTAGAATAGTGCTACCCCATCTCGACTAAAGGATTTCACACTGAAGGACGGGCAGTAGCGTCCTCTGCGTAATTTTAATCCATACTGCGATTGTCAATCCGTTCGCCAAGCGTGACGATTATGGCAATTACCCCGAGGATTTAATAAATAGATTCTACTAGGGACACCCGTGCCCAACAGTGGGGCATCATATGGGTTGATGTGTCTTTGTCTATTGTTACCCCTAAGCAGGGCACGAGGGCGTCATGAGAGCAACTCACACTTTGCCAGTGTTGAGTTACGTGAGTTTAAGGCCTTAATCTCATGGGAGGGGTCCAGCCATATCTCACGATATCTCACTAGAGGAACTTCGCTAAAATCACGTCACGTAATTTTAGGACGCGATGAAGATAACAACAGCTACTTTAAACTCTATTTTTATTCGCGCAACAGCTAATCCTTTATCCGAAACACGAGTACGAAGAATCAGTGTTAATTAGTGATGAATCTAGTTCATCTGTTGCATCTATAATTGTCAGCAGTGAGCTTGAAATACGAACACCTTTTTCGATATATCGAGCTAAAACATAAAAGTACTAGACTAGCTTTCGTAGTTTACCCACGTAGATATCGGTAACTGCTATAAAACTAGCATATGTCCTTTCACTCCGACAAATGTGAGTACCTTTAAAATTTCGCGCGGAGGGGGGGGGGGTGGATACGCTGGCTACACCAATTACAGTAGGTGCCATAACAGCTAGCAAATCGAGCTTCCAAGGTAACCTCACTAACATCGCGATCTGCGTAAAACTGCTTAGGTAATATCTGTCAGTCCACCACTGTCAGTCTTTAGCTCATCTAAAAAACCTTATTTTCAGCATTGGTTTTATTGGTACGGCTCTGTACCTCACCGGTTCGGTAGACCGGCAGCCTAATTATGGCATTAAAAAATAATGAAAACTAGTTTTTGTAACAATTTACAGAGACTTTTGATGGCTTATTTGACCGTTTTTTTATAGATTGCTAAAAATATTAATTGAATGGCGCAACTTCAACAATTTAGCGTTTCAAGCATCGACAAAAATATGTACTAACGTAGGTAGACTTGCATCAATAGCTTCAAGCTTCAAAAATCTAAAATTTCACTGAGAGTGCTAATTTAATCAATACAAAAAGATCAAGCGCTTTATGTATTTTTGTTTAGTCGGCCTTTCACGATCAAATTCTTTCTACACTCTCTACACTTTATTGAATTCCTCTCCAATATTTTTTCTAACGCGTATCAAATGAAATTGGACTTTAGCATTGATATTTTAACGTTTAATATTGATTGTGATGTGACTGGGTTTGTTAAAACTTGTCTAAACTCAGCTTACAGAGGTATTTCCCTTTGATACTGTTAGCGAATTTCAATTTGAATTCATTAGTAAAATACATTTTGATTGAATTTATTGTGCGCAGCTTTCCGTTAATTATAAACGGGGTTTAAGAATCTTTGAGAGTATCAACAGCTTCAATTGAACAAGAAAATCTTGTAATATTCGATGTCAATATTGAGTTCTGTTTTTAATCGATTCAGTAATATTTACCCGACTATGAGGATAGCAAAAACGAAAGGGTTATATATGTTCGTAAACTTTCGCGATTTGTACATATTATAGAGTTTTATAAGATTAATCGCGTAAATATTTTATTTTAAGGCAAAATACCTGGGCTAATCCACAAAGTGTTGTTCCGGGTCTGGGTGTACTTTGTGTCCGTGACTTTTATGTTTGTATAGAACCCGCGACACAGGTCTTGTACCCTACTAGCTTATAGGTTATATAACATCACGTTATGACCAATAGGAGAAGAGCAGCAATGAAAAACGGAGAAAATATGATTGATTTCATCATGGTAACTTCCTTTTCTCACTGCACATCACATATTTTTGATTGACGGTTTGAAAAACCTTACGTTGTGTAATACGATGACTTTATGCACCGTATTACACGCCGTAAGGCGGTTTATGAATAATGAAGTAATTTGTGTAATGCATCATGAGAGGTAATATTTCCGCACGGAAATTTAAACGCGTTGAGTTGGGTCTTTAAACGCGTATCTAAGGTGTATTTTCACTTAGACTGCATGAAAACAATTTATACCCTACGGTTTTATATTCTTTATAAACAGTATCAGAATATAGCCTAATACAGGTATAAAAAGTAGCCTATGTCACCCGGGGTTAGTGTAGCTTCAATGGTGAAAGAATTTTTGAAATCGGTCCAGTAGTTTTTAAATTTATTCGTTACATACATAAATACAAATCTTCATTCTTTATAATATTGGTTTAAATAATAAAAATCTCAGGTCACGATGTTTGTGGTCGAATTCCTCTGAAATATTATCCGATTTTAGTGTTTTTTTTTGTTTATTTGGTAAGTATGAGAATAGATCGTATTTTTTTTCGCTATTTAAGTATTTCTGTAGGTATGAATTGTAAAAACGAGGAAAATTGACGCAGACGTAGTTGCGAGAGTCTGCTTGTAGCCTATAACCAACTTATTGAGTTACAAGCTGTGAAGTGTGGTATGGAGGTATCCATATCAAATTTAATCTGAATTGACCTATTCTTCGGAGATTAGCGCGTTCAAATAAACTTTTCTACGTTATTATATTAATATACAATGTTATTCTTGGTATAGATCTGAAATTCGTTTGCTCAGAATCGGTAACACAATTCAAGGGGGTAGTTTTGTAACAGTCCAATTCCTGTTTAAAATGTGATGTAAAATGTAATCATCACTTATCTTTCAATAATAACCATGGATTACGTACTACGGGACGCAATACGCACGATAGCGCGAATAACATAAGATAACCTGAACGTCTGCTCTGCAAGTCAACTCTGCAAGTTTTCTATATTTTCATTTTCTTGATTTCCAGAAGTAAAAATCTTGTTGGGGTGTCGGAGCTTTGCATTATACCAAAAATAACTTTGTAGATGAACCTTATAAGGCACTTGTCACAATAACGGCGAGCAAGCGTCAACTATTTTCTCGCTCAAGGAACGTATACAAGATGTAAATACCGTGTAAATAAAAGAGATAATCGCACATACATTAATAGTTGATCGCTGATTGTTCACACTGCTGTGCCGTCGAGAACTTGCCCTATACTGCATCACTTTTGTTTACACCAGATACTTCTCTTTAACGATTCTTGGGCGAGAAAATAGTTGAAAGTTGCTCGCTAATCCTCGGCGATGGGACAAGGGCATACGGACCATTTTTGTCTTTCATTAGTTTAATAATAAACTTTTTCTTGCTTCAGTGAAAATGCACCCTTAGAATCCCATCTCGAGAAAATTATTATGCTACATAATGAAGAGTGTAGAGCAATGATAAGCTCTTTATATTAATAATAATCTTTTATGATACCTTTGACGTTCCAAAGTGATGAGTTAAAATGTGTACACTGAGGGAAATACAAAGAAGGTTTGTGTGTGTATTTAGCAACGTATTTAAATATGTTTCTGTAAGATTACTTAAGGCAAAAGATAACTAGGAATGTGGAATTGTGGTCCCACATTATTAGCAATTCTGTTAACCCCTCCAGCTAAGGCTAAAAACTTGTGTTAGGAGTGGGTTCCTGTCGCTAGTATAATGGGTAGGATTTGAACCCGCGACCTCAAGATTGCGAGACCGATGACTTAGCCATTAGGCTACTGCCGCTTATGCTTTGTTATTATTATAGGCATCAAACAACTTATCATCCAACAAGTTTAATGTTGTAGTTTACAAAGAGATGGAGCAACACCATTCAGAGACACAATTACATACACATGTGATTGTTGTTAATTATAATAAGTGGTGCGATGGGAGTGTATCCGACTGCTACATAGTACTACGCAAGAGGTCGTGGGTTCGATCCCCACCCAGGATAAAACTTTGTGTAATGAGCTCGATGGTTTATTCTGTGTCTGGGTGTTTTTTATCTATATTAAGTATGTATTTAGAAATATATAAGTATGTTTGGGTAAATCTTGAGATTGGGATTATTTAGTTGATTCCCTTGGCGCATTTTTATTTATATTTTTTTTTACAAATCATAGTTTTTTATGATTCTAAGCCGAACTATAAACACATTTATCAAATAGGGGTAATTTTTGAGCAACGCATTACAAAGATATTTAAAATCATTATTTTTAGGCCAGGGTAATCAAAAAACGATGGCAAGGGAATCTAAATTAAACAACACGGTAACAAAATAAACTATTATTTTAATAATTTTAATTACAGTTATTGGCACTTATAAACCTAATTTATTAATCACTTTAGTCTTAAGTAGTAATAATACTAATACATATTAAGTAACAATAATTGAAAACAAAACTTTTATTTTTAAACATAATCTAAAACTTCAACTAAAATTAGGAACGTTTCTTTTGATGACACAATATCTAAAGATTTAATAATCAGAATCACATTTTTTTTTTCCAAAACTGCCAAACCCAACCGAATTCTCCTGTTCACCTCGTCCTCGAAGTTGTTTCTACCTAACTGCAATGAATGCCCGAGATACACATATTTTTGAACAACTTCGAGAACGGCGCCGTGCACCGCTGTCGGTTCCGGTAGTACATGTTAATTGAACATGACCTTGGTTTTATCCAAGTTCATCCGTACGCCGATGCGTACAGAGGAGTCAGTCAGGTCATTCAGCATTCGTTGCAGATCCTGCAGCGTTTCCGCCTTGATGACAATGTCATCTGCAAATGGCAAGTGAGAGATGTATTCACCATTGATGTTGATGCCCCACCCTTTCCAGTGCAGCGTCTTGAACATATCCTCCATTGCATTTATGAACAATTTCGGGGAAATAACGTCCCCTTGCCTCACTCCTCGATGCAATGGTATAGGTTTTGTTTGCTGATTCTGTACTTGGACGGATAAGGTGGCGGCTTTGTAGAGACTATCTCATCACTTGGATATATCGCCAATCTACTTGGCATCGCTGCAGAGACTCCAGAACAGACCAGATTACAATCGAGTCAAAGGCCTTCTAGTTCACAAATGCTAGACACAGGGACTGATTATACACCTGGGTCTTTTGTATAATCTGCCGCACTGTGTGGATGTGGTCTATGGTGCCACATCCGCTCCGAAATCCAGCCTGTTCCGGTGGTTCGAAATAATTGCGCAAGGTGGTTCGTGATGACTCTTGAGAACAGCTTATAGACGTGGCTTAGAAGAGAAATAGGTCGGTAGTTCTTCAGCCGGGTCTTATCTCCTTTTTTGAAGAACAAGACGGCTTAGCAGTCAGAGTCACTTGTCAATCGACCAACAGTCCTGTCACTCAGTATATACAGAAATATTGTTTTATTAGGAAATAATCTACAGAGTTAAAAGAAAATTTTACTTTATTACAAACAAAATATAGAAAATTTTGATTACCATGGCATAAACGCCAAGTGAATCAACACCATGGTAATCAATAAAAGTACGTTTTTTACCGATTATGTAAAAATTCTAAAGTTCTAATCAATAATAATAAGATTTGTAAAGAGATATCCTTAATGCCTTTCTGTTTGTAATAATAGTAAAATCCCAAAAAATCTTATACTATTTTTTTATGCTGTCAGGGTAATCAAAGACCAAGTGAAACAAAACCAGGGTAATCAAAATATTTACCTTCGTAATTTCGTCCATGGGTAAAATGAGACGCGACCTTCCACCACGGCGTTTGAAGTGCGACAGAAGCTCGCATGAGAACGGATATCTACGCTTCTCGACCGCTCCCTTAGCGATCTATGCCTAGTTATGTGGCACGCCAATGGAATCACTGTTTAGTTCGGGACAAAACTTTAAATCTATTTCAATGTAAAACTGTGGGATAAAATACAAAATGTATATTTTTATTTTAAACATTTACTAGTCTAGTTGCTGAAAAACTTGATAAATGATTTATTTTACATTTAAAAATTAGTGATTTCGGACTGTTTTCACAAAAAAATATGTAAAGGACGCGCCAAGGTTATCAATTTTCGTGACTTTATGTTTTTTTTACAATAATTACACGCAAATTAAATAGAAAAACTATTGTGCATCAATTAGATACCATTGTATTGAGACGTAAAAAAAATACTTTACATCTTTATTTCGATATTGCGGGTACGTTTTACCTCCGGACGTCAAAAATGTTGTCTCTCAAGATTCACCCGTTTATCAGTCGTCTGGTTTCCATAGTACAAGCTAATTATTAATACAACGCCATCTAATCCCAAACTAAGCAGAACTTGTACTATGGCAACCGAGACAACTGATAAAATACCTATGTTTAAAATACATACATATAATTGATAAATGATGTCTCGATGACGCGGTGGGAGTGTCCGAATTTTACGCAAGAGGTCGTGGGTTCGATTCCCACACGGGACACCACTTTGTGTGCTACGCAAATTGTTGTTCCTAGTCCGGGTGCACTTTGTGTATGTACCCTACAGGGGGAGACGTTTTTTAAACAAAAAAAAAAATACACCCAGACACAGAATAAACCATTGTGCTTATCACACAAAGTTTTATCCTGGGTGGGGATGGAATGCACGATCTCTGGCTTAGCAGTCAGGGTCATAAACCAATAGACCAACATGCCAATTAAGTACATAACCCAGTACAAAATAATTTAAATGTAGGGCTTTGTGGTAATATATACTAATATTATAAAGCTGAAGAGTTTGTTGGTTTGAACGCAATAATCCCTGGAACTGCTGGTCGAAATTGAATAACTCTTTTACTGTTGGCTAGCCCATTTATCGAGGAAGGCTATATAACATCGCGCTACGACCAATAGGAACGGAGCAGCAGTGAAAAGAGTTGCAAAGAACGGGGACAATTTACGCAGACGAAGTTGCGCGGGTCAGCTAGTTATTGATAATAATAATTTGGTAATACATTTCTCATAAGTTTACATATAATTTGGCATTTTCTTTTGTTTAAAATGCACCTTTGCTAAGATGACAATACAACTTATGTTATGAATACTGGACAGAGAAACGCTTGGAACACAAAGCTCCCTTACAGATGTCGGAAGAAGACTAGGAAGATGGATCTGCTTCTGATGGGAGGTGGGCTGTTTGGAATAACGGCCACCAACGGTCACATACAACGGTCCACTTTAAGGACTAAGTACCGAAACTGTAACCCGAACATAGAAGGGTACTGGGACCGACTCTGAGGGAAATATAATTAAAAAAACCGGTCAAGAGCATGTCGGACCATGCTCAGTGTAGAGTTCCGCAGAGTTGAACAATTGCATCAGCAGAAGTGCGTATGTTCATGGCGTCGTTACGTCCTTTTGTTAAGAAACGCAGTTTTTTGGCAATAACTCAATGAGGGTATATCCGGTCTTATCTGAAATAATTTTAGTTTAAAGTATTTATTAAGCGCTATCTTTGTGACTTTTTCCATATTTTTTGCTTACACGGTTAAAAAGTTAAGGGGGGTGGGGGTGGGACACGATTAATGCAACTTTCGGAGCGATTATTTCCAAAAATATTCACTTAATTAAAAAACCTGTCGAATTATGTGCCATACGTTGATATTTGCTGAAAATAGTTTTTTTCAGCTTCTGTTACATGTATGGGTTGCCCCGCCTAAAAATGTTTATTATTATTATTTAGCTATCAAACTAAGGAGCGGCTACTAGAAGACACCTTTTTACCAAATTTCATCAAGATTCATTGAGTAGTCTTTGAGTAAAATGCCTGTGACAGACGGACGGACAGACGGAGAGACATTTCGGCTACGGAACCATAAACAGAATAAATTAACTGCTACAGGCCGTAGCGGTAGGCAGCGTAGCAATCTATGCCGTAGCAAGCATAGACTTGCATAAGACACGTATAACGACTAAAATTATTGTGTTCTATTATTTCACTATCATTCGATGACGGGACTGGAGAGAGATCGACGCAGGCGCAAGACGGACGGCTTGACATGCCTGACATGTTCTTCAAGGCACAGAGAGGTGAGACATTGAAAACAGACCGTCATTAGTAATGTTGCTTAACCATGCATATCTCTCAAAACATTTAAAAATAAAAGTATAATTATATTTATTCAAAGATTTTAGATTTTATAAAATAAAATAAACAAACCTTTCAAAAAATTATGTAAATACTGTTTAAAGTTAAAATGTTTATTCTATAAACACGACGGCTTTAAAATATAAGGCTTTTATCGAATTATTAACGTATGAGCGGATCGTATACATTTTGTATTTTGTTAACATTTGATATTTAACTAATTACATATAACAGCCATCAACCTATGACAAATATTTATAATCTTATTTAATTTTAAACCACAGTTTAATATTTATTATTTCTATTAATATTATAAACAAGCTGACCCGCGCAACTTTATATGCGTTAATTTGCACCGTTTTTGCAACATTTTTCATGGCTGCTCCACTTCTTTTGGGTCAGCTGTGAAGAACCATTGATGAGGTTAAATTAAATGAAATAAAATGTATTTAGGAAACACTAACAGCCAACTTGTGCGACACCCTTTGCTAAAAAGACAAAGATTATACTAGAAAAGTTTAGCTTAAAATTTCACGGAAAGTTTTAAAATTTAAAGCTAACTTATCATAGCCATGTCGAGTTCCCGTCTAACAAAGCGCTTGAACTTACTCAATTTTACAGAATTTTACTTACAATTTTTAGCCTTTGTTCTTTTAGTACAAAAGGTATGAAAATAGCATTTTATTTCATAAAAAGTTTTTAGATTTATAGTTTCAAATGTTACATTCAATTTTATGTTTTTTAAATACGAAACTCTCTATGCTTTAATATTTAAGTTATACATACCTAGACTAGCTGTCGCCCGCGACTTTGTACGCGTGATATTTTTTCCGGGAGAAGCGAGTAGCCATTTCATCGCTCAAGAAATGTGCATACTTATGTAGATCCCGTGTAAACAAAAAAGATAGTCGCTGAGTGTTGACACTGCCGGCAAGTACTCAGTCTATACTGCAACTTTTGTTTAGATGTATCATATGTCATGCAAATAAAATGAATGCTAAAGGTTCATTTCCGTACATCGCGGCCGATCGCGAGCCGCGCGCGGTTTACGACAAGCGTCTGATGCGCGCGGCCGATGCGACAATATTGACAGTGCGCGCGCAGCTTACGACAGTCGACGGCCGCGCGCGTCTGTCGCTTACCTCGGAAACGGCACCATACATTCTTATACTCTGACTATTGTCGCATCAGCCGCCGCGCGTCAGTCGTTAATTTTATAATAATTTATTGATGGACGGGATCTTTATATACATGCAATGTACGTTTCTTGGCGACAAAATCGCTACTTGATACTCGTCGTTGCTGGTACTGCTCACCGGTACCTTAAGAGCTCTGTAAACGATGAAATATTTTTGTTAAAGTTAGGCTTAAGTTAGCCCTAACGGTCTAAACGTTAACCCCTAAACGTTTTTAAAAGACCTATCTAATGATACTCCACGCGATGGGGTAGGTGAGAAAAAAAATCACACACCCACTTTACAAGGGGAGGTACCCTAATTTTTTTTTAAGATTTTATTCTTTCACTTTGTCGGCGTAAGTAATATGTGTATCCATGAAAAATTACAGCCTCCTAGCACTAACAGTCTCTGAGCAAAAGTGCGGATGGACGGACGGACATGGCGAAATTATAAGATTTCCGTTTTGCCATTAAAAAGTAAGTAGTAAAGGATCATGATATTTACAACTTTTCTTAAAATCGGTTCATTTTTCTTTAAAGATTTATAAAACATAATTGGATGAAAAATATTACAATTAAAAATGTCTATTTTTAATCTAGAAAGTACGAGATGAAAGCACTAAATGAAGTTCCTTTGAAGCTAAGAAACGTAGAAGTGTATAATTAAGAACTTGAGACTAAAACGATTACATCATTAACTTGATGACGTTGTATACTGAGCTCATTTATCCTTGCTTTTTACTTTAACCTGGATTTTTTTCAACTTTTCCTTGTAGACTATTCCTAACGAAGTTTCCACTTACAGTGGTAACATTTTTGGGGTATTTATAAACGTACTAAACGTAATATAAAAACTAATCACCGACGCCTACTACTTGTTATATCGCCAGCGTTTTTCCGATATTGTACTAAGTAAAAAATATACAGCGTGTAACAGAAAGGTGTGGTCATATTCAAGGGTTAGTATGTGCCCATGATACTAAGTGCACATACCTAATTTTATCAAAATCGGAGTACATCGGAGTACCCTAAAAAAATATTTATAATTTTTTCATTCGTTTATTTATAAATGAAAAAGTTATTAATTAAAAAAAGTATGACTTAAAAACTTCTATGCCATAATAATCCAATCTAATTTTAGGTATAATTCTTATGCCATACGCTTTTCACTACTGAATTTGGACAAAAAGAATATGCTATAACTATGTCATAATAATGCAACCAGCTATAGCACCATGGTAGGCGCAATACTGATAAAATATTCTATCCGCTGCTGAAATGTGACCACACCTTTCTGTTACACCCTGTATATTACAATGTTTTATGATTTTGCTCCATGGAAGTTGCAATACTTGTGCGATATATTAATAATAATAATAACAACCATTTATTTCATGCTACTAAGGCCCATATCATACAAATACATACATAAAATCTTAATAAACTAATACATAATTTAAACTACAATTACACACATACCTATATAACATAAAAACAATAAACATAACATAAACAACAATTATATAAAATATTTTATTTTATAATTATTACAACGGCCGTTGCAGTTCGGTTGAAACGTCTGGAAATAAACAAAGGTATTTAGCCTTAAAATAAAATATTTACGCGATTGAGACCCGTGGCTTATAAAATTCTACAATGTGTACAAATCGCGATAGCTTACGAACATATATTACATAATTATTTATTATTAAAATTATACACGACACTGGGATTGAGACGGCCATATACTGCCTTCTGCTAACATTTGATAATAGGAAACGCAATAAAAACGCCATAATAAAGCAATCGGATATGGCACCATGGGGGCTTTGATAAAACAATACACCGCTTACGCCTAAATTTAGACCATACCTTTCTGTTATATGTTTTATATTGATTAAAATTGATTTATGTCGAAATATAGCTATAACTCCTAAAACTAGACTAAATGTTAGATCGTAGAAAGTAGTAAAGTTAGTTTTACCGGTGCCTTCAAAGTCAAAGTACTTTATTCACTTAGGTAACAAAATGCATGCTTATGAACGTCAGATAAAATTTGGAATAAAATGATTCTATGCTTATTAAATTAAGCATAGAATCATTCTATTATTTGAGAAAAAGACTTGGCAATAAAAACTCATTTCCACTTTTTATAAAATGACAATTCTTACAATATCTATATTATATGAGTCAGTAAAGTACTGCATTCACTACACCATGAAACTCACGCAAGCAGGAATCATAGTACGTGAAGTAGGTATTATCAAGTTATAAATTACTAGCTTTCGCCCGCGGCTCCGCCCGCGTGGATGTTGGTTATCGCGATAAAAACTATCCTATGTCCTTCCCCGAGACTCAAACTATCTCCATACCAAATTTCATCTAAATCGGTTCAGCGGTTTGAGCGTGAAAGCGTAACAGACAGACAGACAGACAGACAGAGTTACTTTCACATTTATAATATTAGTATGGATTGGTGTGGATGGGAGCATCCACTTAAAAAAATACAGTAGAGGGTAAAAGCAATATGCGATTTGATTATTATAAAAAAAACTACAGTCATAATTTATAAATATCTATGAACCATTAATTAAAAATAAATCTTCAAGACGATAATGGCCAGGTCGACCAGTCACCCCAAGTAGCACCCGTTCACGAGTTTGACACATGGGTCAGCCATCATCCCCTTTGCCATATTAGAGGGATGGAACACAACCCGACCCACACCTCCATTACTAGCAATGACATTTTAGTTCGGTTGAAACGTCTGGAAATAAACAAAGGTATTTAGCCTTAAAATAAAATATTTACGCGATTGAGACCCGTGGCTTATAAAATTCTACAATGTGTACAAATCGCGATAGCTTACGAACATATATTACATAATTATTTATTATTAAAATTATACACGACACTGGGATTGAGACGGCCATATACTGCCTTCTGCTAACATTTGATAATAGGAAACGCAATAAAAACGCCATAATAAAGCAATCGGATATGGCACCATGGGGGCTTTGATAAAACAATACACCGCTTACGCCTAAATTTAGACCATACCTTTCTGTTATATGTTTTATATTGATTAAAATTGATTTATGTCGAAATATAGCTATAACTCCTAAAACTAGACTAAATGTTAGATCGTAGAAAGTAGTAAAGTTAGTTTTACCGGTGCCTTCAAAGTCAAAGTACTTTATTCACTTAGGTAACAAAATGCAAGCTTATGAACGTCAGATAAAATTTGGAATAAAATGATTCTATGCTTATTAAATTAAGCATAGAATCATTCTATTATTTGAGAAAAAGACTTGGCAATAAAAACTCATTTCCACTTTTTATAAAATGACAATTCTTACAATATCTATATTATATGAGTCAGTAAAGTACTGCATTCACTACACCATGAAACTCACGCAAGCAGGAATCATAGTACGTGAAGTAGGTATTATCAAGTTATAAATTACTAGCTTTCGCCCGCGGCTCCGCCCGCGTGGATGTTGGTTATCGCGATAAAAACTATCCTATGTCCTTCCCCGAGACTCAAACTATCTCCATACCAAATTTCATCTAAATCGGTTCAGCGGTTTGAGCGTGAAAGCGTAACAGACAGACAGACAGACAGACAGAGTTACTTTCACATTTATAATATTAGTATGGATTGGTGTGGATGGGAGCATCCACTTAAAAAAATACAGTAGAGGGTAAAAGCAATATGCGATTTGATTATTATAAAAAAAACTACAGTCATAATTTATAAATATCTATGAACCATTAATTAAAAATAAATCTTCAAGACGATAATGGCCAGGTCGACCAGTCACCCCAAGTAGCACCCGTTCACGAGTTTGACACATGGGTCAGCCATCATCCCCTTTGCCATATTAGAGGGATGGAACACAACCCGACCCACACCTCCATTACTAGCAATGACATTTTAGTGAGCATGACGATTTCTGACATTATCTATACTAATATTATAAAGCGGAACAGTTTGTTTGTTTGTTTGTTTAAACGCGCTAATCTCAGGATCTACTGGTCCGATTTGAAAAATTCTTTTTTTGTTGGATAGCCCATTTATGTACGATCACGGTCTTGGTTGGTACTACCACAATGTCAGTTGTTCTTCTGTGAATTAGGAATGCTTAAACATCACTGTCTTTCGGTTGAATGGCATTGTAGCAAGTCTAATTACTGGGCAAATGAGATTTATGAACTAATGTCTCAAATGAGGAGCACCGTGCAGTGTCACTCAAATCTTTGTTCACATCTTTGATCAGGCGCACGACAAGCTCGTCTCTTCATTTCATATTGTAATAAAAAAAATGTGTGACAATATCCATTACATTTCCTATTGAAAACTGAAATTATTTAAATAAAAACTCGTTTTAAAAGATGTTAATTACGATAAAAAGTAACGCCTCTTTCATTCGCTTATCTTTCATCGGCAGTCGACTGCAGAAAATATTTTTTATTATTGAGAGCTTTAAGTAGCAGTTTTTGGTAGTGATTGGATATACTTTATTTAAACTTATTGAGAAGTAATTTATTATCATCAACTTCTACTAGATGCCTACTGGTTCATTCGACTGGACTGCTGGTCTAGTGGTTAGTGCCCCTGACTGCTAAGCCGTAGGTTGTGGGTTCGATCCCCACCCAGGATAAAACTGTGTGTGATGTGCACAATGGTTATTTCTGTGTACCATTGCCTTCAAAGTCAAAGTACATTATTCACTTGGGCTACAAAATGCAACGCATAAGAACGTCAATAAAATTTGGAATAAAATAATTGTACACTTAACGCCACGTTCGCAAGAGTAAAGAACTCGGCAATAAAAACTTATGGCCACATTTTTTTAAATGCCAATCACTTATCTATAATATGTTACATACGTATACATTTAAAAATATATAAGTATGCCTTTCAGTTGTCGGGTTGCCAGAGTACAAGATCTGCTTAGCTAGGAATCAAGACGTTGTGTAAGTTGTCCCAAAATATTATTATTAATATTTGCGGGGAGTTTTGAAAAAAAACGGCTATCCAACGGAAACTCCATTTTTTTTAGATAATCTATCTTTGTGTCAAATTTCGTCCAGATATGTTTAGCAGTTCTCGCGTGATTAGGTAACAAACATTCATTTCTCGAAACTGTAAAAGTTTCAAGAAATGAATGAAAATTAGTAGTAGTAAGAAACGTGTAAACACCAGCACTTCGCAGCATAGCACTCAATTTTCACTAAGGGTAACTAAATTAGTTCAAGATAAATGGAAAGAGATTGAATAAATTGAAAAAGGACGGAATGAAAACGAAATGATCTATTTCCTTTTCGCTCGAATGCTTCATAAAAGAAGAGGTCCGATCAATCTATATTAGATATAGATTTCGAAAAGCGCATCAACGCAGTCAAAGCCTCATGAAAATCTAATCGTTGTGTGATCACGGATCTTCTGCGGTGGTCATAGGGTTGCCACTAAATATATTAATGTATTTAAATCGTTAAAATACTGTGAGGTTTTAATATGACTGCCCCAAACAAAACAAGAAGCTTTTTAATAGTTAATATTGGAATGATTTTGAGTGTCTATAGTTATAACTAGGTATGTAAGTATAACATATAAATGCCAGATCGGATTTAGATGATATATATTTTTAAGAATCGTTAAATGTTCTAGTAGCAGTAATAGTAAGGGTTACATAGACTAGGTTAATTTTTAAATGTGTTTATGAACATAACTTGAAATATATATCAGAAATGTTGTGTTTGAAAAAGTGAAAATTAAATAGACTTAAATGTGGCCATTCTTAATATGACGTGAATTATGTCATCATAGATTTAAATAATAATCTAACGCTTTTCATACCATCTAACCATATTTGAGTGTCATCTTATACGATTTATTTAAACTCAAAGTATTTGTTATATTTTCTTTAGACGTTGAACGGTCTAAGTGCTCATTGTTTGTACAAAGATATCGCAAAGCGTTTAATTGACGCTTTACGTGACCAAGACCATGGTCTATATTTGGCATTAGGAATCAGGGCTGTCACTTAACGTAGCATTCATTTACATCGATTGAGGTAATGACTACTTTAATATCATTTATACTATTATTTTAATATTTTTTATTCACTGACACAACAGGAGGTGTGTAATGGGTTAAATATGTATCCCTTTGTATACACCTTGAATTTGTAATCGTTTTGGAGCTAAACATTTTGATTTCCTTATCAATTATAATATTATAATTGTTAAGCCAATAAAAATGTAAGAAACACTTAATAAGAATAGTACGATCATACGATAGATGTCATTTAATTTTTACATATGGATATGTTTATAAAACATTCACCAGTAGGTAATTAATTACAAAGAATGGCGTCTTTGTAATAACCTAAATCATACGATATTGTAGGTACTACGATTTTTGTGCAGTGATTATAGAAATTCATAAAACATTTGACTGGAGTTTGTGTATGCTGTGCTTCAGCTGTGCTTCAGCTTGCTTGCATGCATTTGTGCGTGTGTGCATGCATGTGCTTGTGAACGCGTGCTTGTATACGTTTGTGCGAACATATATGTGCACTACTCATATAATTATCTGTATTTATTATGTTGTATTCTCGACGGAATTACTAATCCTCAAATATATGCTATACAGTGTAACGTTCTACAAATGTAAGAAAATCGTCTGAAAAGGCAAAGCTGTTAATACAATTAATATCCATAATAACTAGTTAAGATAGTTCAAAATTTGTAATGTATTTAGGAAATTGTACCACCGCAGTGGAAACCTCTTTAGATCCCTTCCGTTCTCGAAGTAGTTTTGATTAGCACTTTGACTGTGTGACCTTGGCACTATAGAGAAGTTTAGTGACCGTAATATTCACGAATTATTGATGATTACTGAGTTTGGTATGGATGAGTTTGTGCCTAATCAAAGTTTTCATAGCTTCTAGAAGTCGAAGATTATTATTGATGATATACAGGGTGATTTTTAATATACTAACAACATCCAGCTCGTAGCTTCTTTACATAAATGTTGATAAGCTTTTTTACATATTTGCGATGCGATTTGTACATATTATAAAATCTATACTAGTATTATAAAGCTGAAGAGTTTGTTTGTTTGAACGCGGTAATCTCAGGAACTACTGATCCGAATTGAAAAATTATTTCACTGTTGGATAGCCCATGTATCGAGGAAGGCTATAGGCTATATAACATCACGCTACATCCAATAGGAGCGAAGCAGGAATGAGAAATGTTGCAAAATCGGGGAAAATTTACGCAGGCGAAGTTGCGCAGGACAGCTAGCTATATATTCTACGGATCTTGTTTGTTTGTTTGTTTGTTTTTACGGGGCTACAAACACCGCACTTAGCCTCTTGTTTGGGCCATTGTGCGTTACATAATTATCCTCTATTATACTACGGGTCTTAATCGAGTAAATAATATAAGTCAAAATGCCTTGTTTATTGCCCGACGTTTCGACCTTATTGCAACAATAAGGTCGAAACGTCGAGCAATAAAGAAGGTATTTTACCTTAAATTATTCACGCAATCAAGAATTATCCCTACTTAATATATAAATGTGAATGTAAGTTTGTTTGTTACGCTTTCACGCGAAAACTACTCAACCGATCATCATGAAACTTTGTACACATGTTTTTGGAGGTATTAGAAGTAACATAGGATTATATAAAAAAAAGGGGAAATTTTACGCAGACGAAGTTGCGTGGGACAGCTAGTAATATATAATTCTTTACATAACACTAAATAACTTTGTAATATCAGTTTTGGAAAATATTGAATAAATTAATCCCTAATCACCCACCACTTGTTTTTTTAAATTATCCTACAGACTATTTTACTGAAGTAAAATCATAGTTTATTGTGAGGTTTTAGGCCCTCAACCTGACAAAGAAACATCGATTTTAATCCGGGGTCTCTCAGTTGTGTGACTAAAGTCGGTGGTAGGTGGCGAAGCGTTAATTTGTATTTTTTTCAAAAAATATATTACGACGTTATTTGGTGTAATGTAAAAAAGCCAAGAGCGAGAGGTTATTAGTATATTAAAAAACCCCTTAATTATAGAAAGAGTGCATGTATAACTTCGTATTTTGATCACCGATCGACCGATTCGTATGTTGACTTGTCGCGGTCTATAACAATTTTATTAGATTTATTTTTAAGTGTATGTAGATAAAATAAGCGATTTGAAGAACTGATTATTAAACACTCTAATCTGTATGTGTATAACATCTCAAATGTTATAAAACGACAGCCACACCGTCATAATCAGCTTACACATTTTTCCGTAGTCAACCCCTATCTCGGTGGTGAGGCACAGCAATGCTTTAAATATCAAATCTGGTACTCTAGATCACTGACATAAACGTTAACTAAATAGAATTACTATACAATATACTGCGCATGCAAAACCAATAAACTCATAATAAAATTTTTCAAATGCGCGGTTTTGCAAGGGTAACGACGTCATTCTATTCCATTAGCCTTTATGCCACTTGTCTATTTAAACTGATGGCTCAAGATTTGAAAACTACACTACTCTTAATGATTATAAAGCCCGCCTCAAAACGATAATCCGCCCTCCTCAAAATTAAATCCTCTTTGGAAAAAAATAATCCAGCCTCTTTGTCTGATCATTGCTTGAACACGCTGACTGCCTATGTGGCGCGGTGTGAGTCTTTCCGACTGCTACGCAAGAGGTCGTGGGTTCGATCCCCACCCAGGATAAAACTTTGTGTGATGAGTACGATAGTTTATTCTGTGTCTGGGTGTTATTTATCTATAATATGTATGTATTTAGAAATATTTAAGTATGTTTATCAGTTGGCTGGTTTCAATAGTACAAGCTCTGCTTAGATTGAGATCAGATAGCGTTTTGTCAGTTGTCCCAAGATATTAGATATTATTAACAAAAAAATATCTAAAAAATTACTTCATTACAGATACAAAAATGTAACTTAACTATGAAAATCAGTGTAAAATGTAAGAACCTTTACCTAATCCAGTTCGCCAGCCCTATATCAGCTCGCAATATTCACTGACATGCATTATTCAGTTTCATTATTCCCTTGCTACTGCGGACAATAAATCGAAGGATAGCATTTATTCATTCGGCATTTTTTTATTCAAGAAGTACAGCACTTTATTGGTGGATCTGTTTGATTATGATTGTTTATTATTCAAATCAATTTGAATCTTATAGCAAAAGAAGCGGTGTTATTGTGTCTGTGTGTGTATCAAGTGTGTATCTATGTGTATCTGATGGACGGATTTGTATGAGGCTTTGTTTATTAAAAAACTTATTTAATCGGGATGATTCTGAACTTTATTTCACTACCCAACAAATTTCAACTTTATGAAATTTTCTATAAATATTGATGTAAATTTTTATGTAAAGTTATGATGTATTTTCCGTGGCGATTTTTGTGATATTGATATGATTTAATATTTTTTTGATTTTGATTTTGACTGCTTCTGTAGCGCGGTGGGAGTGTATCCGACTGCTACGCAAGAGGTCGTGGGTTCGATCCCCACCCAGGATAAAACTTTGTGTGATGAGCACGATGGTTTATTCTGTGTCTGGGTGTTATTTATCTATAATATGTATGTATTTAAAAAAATATATAAGTATGTTTATCAGTTGTCTGGTTTCCATAGTACAAGCTCTGCTTAGTTTGGGATCAGATAGCGTTGTGTGAGTTGTCCCAAGATATTATTATTATTATTAATATCATAATCGGGAAAAGCTACGCTATTTGAGTATCCATACTGTTTTTGTGTTATTTGTGAGGATACAGTGTCGTAAATTTACGTTTGGTACCAGCTTAAGAATAGTACCACCCCATCTCTTCCTGTGGCTGTCGTCAAGGCGACTAAGTGATTCCACACCGGAGAACCGGCTCGCCAAGCGTGGCGATTATGGCAATTACCTCCAGCATCTCTAACAAGTAGGTTCTACTGGACGGATCTAGACACGTGCCCAGCAGTGGGACATCATGTGGGTTGATCTGAAGTGTTGTATCATGATCTTCGTATAAAACACTTATTTTAAGTACTACTCATGGGATGAATATTTGAAGATCCAAACTGTAGTATAATGAAACACCGCGATCTAGTTAGCAACTGTTTATTTTATAACGGCGGTACTTCAACAATATTATAAGTAACAAACACCCACAACATTTTCTCTTAAAAAAATAAAACAAAATAAAAAATAAACTGGTAATTTCCACCGATCGGCACTATTATTTCAGAATAGAACGCGAGGCGGTTGAGATCAAAAAGTACAAAAATTTCAACCGAGAAGATGAATACTCAGGCTCTCACCATCTTGGAACCCTGTTATCAGCAAATGCAATCGTAGCCGTAACGACACCGCGCCTCAGTGTAAGGACGTTGTAAGTGTAGTGTGTAGAAGTACCGACAGTAGAAATTATCAAAATTATCAAGACCAGGCGAGGGTAGTTGAAAAACCCCGCGCCTCACGGAGACATCGCTAAGCTGCCATTAGTCGACCCGTGACCACGATCAGTGCAATTTGATCGAAACGTCGGGTAAATAAAAGATTCGTACCTTCAAATAATTCACGCGAATAAGTCCCCAAATATATCTAATAATCGCAACAAGTAGAAAAGTAGAGATATATGTATATATAAAAGCACTTATAATTTTGAAGCCTTACTTCTTGTAACCGGTGGTGAATATGAATCTCACTTATTTCTATGAATATTAATGCTCGGTTCACATTCACTACCCTCATTTTCCTCCGATAGATACAAGTCATCTTCACTGACTGTCGGAGATAACAATATCTTTCTCTATAGTAACAAGTTTACTGTGTTTCGTTGCATTGTATCTTTACAACTATGTTCAAGTGGGAAAAGGTTGGTTTTCAGATTCAGGAAGGAAATTTTATGGAAACCTCGTAATCAAAAGTTTGTTATTTTTGTGCATGAAAAGTTCATGCACCTCTATAAAAAAGCAAAAACAAAAGATATAGTTATTTTCTTCCTTTCCGCAAAGCTTGGCATAGGTAATTCAACAGAGTGTGGCTAAGATCGTGTATCTTTGCCACATCCTGTTGAATTACCTATGCCAATGTGTTTGATATCAATAACTTATTCTGAAGTATATTAGATGGGGAACCTAAGTAGCTAACTTGGATTTACTCGACCGCGGTATACCTCGTACCCTGCTGAATATTAGCTCTGTATAGTGACATATATCTGTCAATTTTTTTTAGACCAGGTGCCGCCATCTCCCTTACCCACCATTAAAAAGGACCACTATTCTAAACATTTTTTCTTTGCACTACAATAATCTTCAAAAACCCACGACGCTCGAGTAAATTCAAGATAGCTACTCTGTATTCCTAGCCATATAACATATGTGCCTAATACCTATGAAAGAAATGAACTGAGCCTAGAAAAAAAAGGTAAAAAGGTAGTTTTTATAAAATTTCATCGAATCCATGAATTAGCTTGAAAAATAACATTTGAACTATTCTTTTATGTAATCGATAATTTTCTTAGGAAGCTTACATTCAAATATTTTTACAATTGTACAGAACGTGCTATTAAATTCGAGAGATCTAAGGTGTAACATAAGCATCAACATTCACTATTTATATGAGATTATAGTGAGGAGCGGGGTGAACGATTTATTAATAAGTCGCGGGCAATAGATAGCTGAAACTAAATAACTTATTTCCCAGAAAATTACTTCAATAGTCAAAAATCATCAACAAATTAGAAACCTTTTTGAAAGCACGTGCAAGCGGCTAATTAACATCTCTAACAAGAAAATTGGTAATTGCAAGCCTTGTAGCTGTAAATTCTTCTGATAAAGTACCCTGAAATGTTTAATCCTTTTTGCTTTTGCTTTTAAAAAAACAACGTCGCATGCAATGAACCTTTTTGGATTTCACGGAACCCCTTTTAAAAAAAGATTGGTGTAATCAATTTGTCTGGCGGATTTGTCTTATTTTTTTTCTGTTTCGGCGGTTTTTTGGAGGGGTAGGTTATATTTTTAGCTGCAGCTTTTTTAAAGAGACAAAATGAATTATCCAATTTGAAAGTGCAACTCTACTAGTAGGTGTCGATATGTTTTTTTAATATACATTCAATAAAAAAAGTGTCGGCAAAGGTTAATTATTAAGTTTTTTTTTTTTTGTTATTTCGATTACTTACGGCCGGTCTCAATAATCTAATTATAATAAGGATTTGGCTACTAGAGGTATATATTTGACATAAGCTCCATACAAAATATGTCAAAATTCTACCTCTAGTAGCCACATCCATCGATAGGTAGGTTATTGAGACCGGCCGTTGGTGCTGTTTTTAGTTACATCATATCTAGTGTGTATTGCGAATTTCATAATCGACAAAAACATCGAACCAAGAGTTTGTCTTAAATTTTGCATCGCAAATGGAACTTCGTGTTCGGACTCCCTGAAATTATTAAGGTGAATCGACTTTATCAAAAACACAAGGTTATGAGTAGTACTTCATTGAAACTTGGGCGGTTCTGGATGCTCTGCAGCGATGTCGAATAGGCTGGCGATATATCGAGGTGCTGATATGCCTGTATGACACCGTCACCATGACCGTCCAGATTTAGCACCACAAGACCAGACCAATAGAGCTGCGGCAAGGTGTAAGACAGGGGGATGTCATACCCCCGAAACTCTTCACCAACGCTCTTGAAGACGTCTTTAAGACACTGGACTGGACTGGACACCTTCGATTTGCCGACGATATCGTTATAGTAGCGGAGTCGTTCGTTTCGTTCAGGTCACGTGTCTTATTTACGCGAGTTTTTTTTTAACATTGTTTGCCCATCCCAAAAAGTGCACTACGCCCCTAAAGAAGTTTTCACTTCAAAAAAATCAGACCATCTATTTTGGAGAATTTCGATCACAAACACCATTGTATATACCATGTAAAATGTTTACAATTTTTCCTTTTTCCAGAAAAAAACATAAATTAAGAAGCTTCCATGAACAAAACCAAATCACGAACAAAAGCTTTGAAGTAAAGATAAAACAATTACACTTAATCGTTACCCGATTGCTATTTGATCAACAAAGCAGTTAGCAAGACACATGACTGCCACAAAAATCTCCTAATTGATTCCGTATCCTAATAAAAACTAAACGGCAGAAGAAAATAGCTTGATACCCTTAATGTTGGCACGAGAAAGGCCGATTTGTTTCACCATTCAATAGAAAGAACCTGTGAGAAGCTATTAAGTTAATCCTCTTACACCAGCACTCAGAAATCCATATAACAAACCACTCAAACCAATGAAACAACATCCATCGATGATTCCATTCGATATATTAATCAAACTCACTGTGTTGACTAAGCAATGTATGCTATGTAATGTGTAACTGTGAGTATTTTTTCGGTAATTAAAAGACTTGGGGGTTGTCTAGAGGGGTAAGTAGTAGAGGCACGCAACGTAATCAGTGCTAAGTCATTTCATTGCTCGCTAAAGAGGCTACTTGGTAGGATAAATTAATATTATTTGAGATTGAGCGAGTTTCTCCGAGATAACGCTTGCCTTCCTATATCTGGCAGTTTTATTAGATTCCTTCTTTCGGTATTTCATTTGTAGAGAGTGTTAGATGCTCGCTTCGATGTGTTAGCGGTGCTATGTAAACTTATTTGAGCATTTTCCTTATTATTTGAGTTCGTTCGACTTGATTCTTCTCTTGTATTACGTGATTAATTTGGTTTATATATTGTTTTGTTTTTGGGTTCCGAAAATGTTAGGCTTTTATAATCTACTGGATTGATTGATGCTTCTTTTTTTACTGCTTTGAGCCATAAACCCGACGAAAAAGGCAGATGGATAATGAAGTGAATGGTAGTCTTTTAACGGTATGTTATTTTCTTTCGAGGTACGGAGTCCTCTAAAAAGTGGCTCTAAAAGTTTTTTTAGTTACTTGAATGGGTGAAATTTTTGGTGCCTCAATAAGTATGTACATTTTAAGGACACGTTTTGTCCTCATTTGCGCACCTGCTCTCTCTTTAGAACCTCTAGATAAGTGGTGCGGGTGCCAAATCGATTTTTTATATTATTTTTCGGTTTGTGCGCTCATTGACGTGATTCCAATATCATACTATTTTCAAATTCAAATTGAAATTTCTTTATTCACATAAGATGTACAACAACACTTATACCTTTTGTTGTTTTGACAAAGCTTCCTGTGTAACCAAAATAACGTTAAGGTTGAAATTGCTAACAGTCAGCTATACTTTCAAGGGAAAATCAACTTTATTGTTTCTGACGTGCAAATAAATTTTCAAATTGATAGTGCTAGACCATATTTTTGGCCGACTGTACATGTGTTTTGTATTAATGAACAGTGATGTTTCCTATTGCAATTACAATCTAGTCTACAAAGACTATTAAGTAATTTGAGTTTGACGTAAACTACTAAAAATATTATTTTAAGTTCATGTCCATTCACACTATTCTTATTGTTTCTATTTTATCATGAAGACACTTTGTTCTTGTTATAGAATTTTATAAGCTACGGGTCTTAATCACGTAAATATTTTATTTTAAGGCTAAATACCTTTGTTTATTTCCCGATGTTATTCTATAATGTGTACAAATCGCGAAAGTTTACGAACATATACTTTGTTCTTGTGTTCTTTAATTACACTGCACTGCACTGTTACACTATATTATGGTCACTACACTAACTCAAAAGGTTTGGTCCTTTTCAGTCTTCTCACTATGTCCGTGTTGTCGAGAAGCTGTACATGTAAAGCCGGAGAAAAGAACATGGCAATAAAATCTTGCGGCCACTATACATTATATATAATATCGAGCAAAAAAAACGGAAAAAAAACTTTTGTTGTTTGTACTTAAATATTTATTTTATTCTGTTTTTAGTATCTGTTGTTAGCTGTGAAAATTCAACTGTCCTAACTATCACGGTTCATTCAGTGTAATAACCCATAGTTAGTCTTTATTGTACATATAGTGAATGTGTAACCTTTAAGCCTAATGGGACTGACATATCCTAAACGGACAAAAGTCCCCAAATAAAATTAGAATTAAAAAAAAAAAAATCACGGTTCATGAGATACAGCTTGGTGACAGACGGACGGTCAGCAGAGTCTTAGTAATAGGGTCATCCTTTATTTTTACAATACCAATCGAAAGGTCAATTATAAAATATAAGATAAATAATTTAAATATAAAAAACAAAAGGCGTGCGTGATCGTCAAACATACATCACAAAAATAAAATAAAACATTCACATATTAGTAGGATTAAAATCATGAATTTAACCCTTAAAGATTCATAAAGGCTCCATGTCACTTTGCCTCTTATAATCTTTTCAGACAAGGTTAATTCTAACCCGTCCTACTTCGTTAGACTGAGACAAAGAGACAAGTGTACTTAATAAAAACATTTTAAAGTTGCGTTGTAAAAATAAGCTTTAAGCCACAAAATACCAAGAGTACAGAAAGTAACCTTGATAGATTATCTATCCCTGACTCAGTGGCAACCAAGCATATTGAGATATCTAAGCAACATTACCACTAACGGTCCATAGGTGGGTGACCGTTTTCTAAATAAATCACACCCACACTGCCTCAGAGAGCCCGTTAAGCCGTCGTCGGTCCGGCGCCCAATTTCTCTCCAATCCTGTCATATTTTCGTCCCATCGGGCTATGAAAGTGAGGCAATAAAGGGTGCACTTGTGGCTGCGCATACGTTTGTGTAAAGTAATATTTCCTGCGATGTTGGCAAGTCTCTGAAGAGATAGGCTGCTGGAACTGACATGGATTATTAGACTATCATCATAGCGCACATAGACATCGTTCATGTACACGGAATCTTCAGTGTCTGTTTGTCTTTGAGCGCGTTACTCAAACGCATTTGTTTAAAGCTTACTTATCTTCTGTAGGTACTTTATGTGATTGAGTGCTGAGTCCGCGATTGTGCATCCAGGTTTCAACCACCGGTTCACGAGCGTTAAACGCAACTACGCTCAAGTTCACTTCCAATGTCAAAATATATTATTATTATTAAACCTTATTAGCTTTAATATACTGCAAAACAAGATTATATAAGTAGGGTTTTTCCATGCATTGTGTAGGATAAAAGTTTTGTTTTTCATAGCTAAACCTTTAAGGTTCATTTCCGTGCATCGCGGCCGATAGTCTCTTAACCCATGCCTATCCAACTACGCGAGAGATAATTACAATGCACAAGTTTTATGCGCTGACTCATACCATATCACTCATGTGCACCCTTTATTGCCTCACTTTCATAGCCCTGTGGGACGAAAATACGACACAATCGTAGAGAGATTGGGCACAGGACCGACGGCTTACGACATGACCGGAGAGAGATTGGGCACAGGACCGACGGCTTAACGTTCTCTCCGAGGCACGGAGGGGTATAATTTATTTAGAAAACCTTTATGGTTAATTTTCGTGCATCTCGTCCGACCGCGGCCGCGCGCGGGTTTTGACGTACGGCTGACACGCGCGGCTGACAAGACAATAATCAGAGTGCGCGCGCAGCCTACGATAGTCGTCGCTCGCACACGTCTGTCGCAGACCTCGGAAATGGAACTATACATTTTCATACTCTGACTATTGTCGCATCAGCAAAGCGTATCAGCCGCATGTGATCGATCGCGATGCACGGAAATAAACCTCTAAGTTAACTTTCAATTTTTGCAAAAAACTTGAAATTATATTTACATAAATGTTAAAAAACTTTCGCGATTTGTACCTACACATTATAAAATATATATACTACGGGTCTTAATCGCATGAAGAATTTATGGTAAAATACCTTGTTTATTTCCCGACGTTTCGACCGTATTGCAACGGCCGTGGTAATACGGTCGAAACGTCGGGCAATAACAAGGTAGTGATATTTTTTCCTCGGCAAGCCAACATAATTATTCGGGACCGTAGTCGTCGGGAACAATGTACAGAAGATACTTGGGCAAATACACATAAACAGATATACACACAAACACAGGACAAAACACAAACATTCGTAAGATTTATGCCGCAGTTGCGGCTCGCTATACGTAACTTTGTTATTGACTGAAGCAAACTTGTGCTGCACTTAAAAGATACGCTAAAGTCAAGCTATTTTTCTTTAGTGCGGTGACGAAATTGAGGTTAGTTTTAATGCGGAATGCCGCATGCCATTGACCGCATGACCATGGGATGCCAACAATGCTAGACTTCTTTAATATTATACTAGCTGCCTGCCCCGGCTTCGCACGGGTGTCATATCGTAGTTTTTTTGACCCTGAGGTATATTATTGTAATTTTCCTAGGGATTTCAATTTTTTTGACAATAAAGTATAGCCTATGTTACTCCCCGTTATTATAGTCTTCTAATGGTAAAAGATTTTTTTCAATTGATCCTGTAGGTTTTAGGTTTATTCGTTACATACATAAATACAAATCTTCCCTCTTTCTAACATTAGCATAGATGGAAAATTGTAAAGTAATTTAACTGAGGCTTTACGTCGATAAATCTATATTAAGTAACGCACTGATTATAATAAAATAAGTAGATACTTATTTCATTATGATCAGGCCAGTGCGGTTACTAACATCAAGAAAAATAGGTTAATTACGGAACTAACTTGAGATATTTCGCTTCTGCCCTCTAAGATCTAAGACTTCAGAACAAGTGTATAGAGATGCTGTGTCTGTAAATTATGTTATTTACAAACTAAGGATTTCTGAAGCTAAAAGTATGCTTTGGTTTTTCATGTTTATTTGTTTGTTTTTTTTATTTTAATTGATTTTCAGTTTAAAAAGATAACTAGCAAAAAAGTTTAAAAGCCTATTCTAAATGTAAAAATACAAGTTTCATCAAAATCCTTAAAAATGAACATACATACAGCTTGATCTCCGTTTTAGCAGTCACATCGTGCATTAGAGATCTCCGGTAGAACATTAGGCCTTGTATATTTTTATAAAAATACTATCTTACGTCCAGATAGTATTTTTGTAAAAATATACAAGGCCTCATTTACGGAGCCGCGGGGCGTCGCGCGTGGCGTTGGGTGGCGCGGCCAGCATGAATCCATGCAATGCTTGAATTCAAACATATGGTGTTGTAAGTGCGTTCACGAAGAAGCGATTGTACAAGCGTTTGTTTGAAATGGACCATCTTTTGCGGCAAAGCCCTCGGCATTTATCACGGCGATGCACGCGGCGGCACCCGCAGTGACCTTTTGCCAGTCTTATTTGAAAATCGCATAACCCTGGATCGACTTCTTTTTTAAAGAAAATTCTATGTTAAAAAGTGAATTATTTAGTACCCCGCGTACGTCGCAGCGATAGCTTTGCTACACGCTTGAGGATTCGGCGCGGTCGCAGTGACATTTCTCGATGAAGCGATGCCCGCATCGAAACCTTTTGCCAGTCTTATTTGAAAATCGCATAACCCTGACTCGACTTCTTTTTTAAAGAAAATTCTATGTTATAAAGTGAATTGTTTAGTACCCCGCGTACGCCGCAGCGATAGCTTTGCTACACGCTTAAAGATTCGGCGCGGTCGCAGCGGCGGGCACCGCCACACTTCTCGCCAAGCATCTCTTTATACAACATCGTATACTGCCATATGTTTGTGTTTATGCATGCGATAACAAGTGCTGCTTCACGCGTAGCCTCTCCGTGAACAGAAAAAATGTCCAATGCGACGCGCCACGCCACACGCGACGCCCCGCGTCTTCCTAAACAAGGCCTAAGCGGTCAGCCGCACTCCGGGTAAAATTCAGTGCGTTGTCGCTTTTAATCTTTATCTTTAAAAAATGACATCGCAAAAAGAATTAATCTGTGCGTCGCGAAGACTCGACACTTATTTAAATCACGAATACAAAGTAGTCTGCAACAAAAATGCTTTAACATTCATGTTCGAAAATTACTGGAGCGTTAAAATATTCTATCAGATTACGTGTCTCACAGAATGCTATTATGAATACAGATTGTTTGATGTTAATAGGTAAGGGGCTACAACTTGTAACAGGATATATAACTTTTAAATACCCTTTTTGACGTGATAACGTCTTAAAAATCGATGACCGTGTGCACGTGCGAAAAAGTGTCACGTTGTTGATTGGTTGCTAAGCAACAGCGAATGAATGCGTTGCGTAGCAGCGGCTGGTTGTTTATTACAATCGTCAATGTTTTCTTATGACGTTATCAGTCTTTAAGTAAAATGCCTGTGACATACGGGCTAAAAGACAGACAGACAGACGGGCATGGTATTCTGTTTTTGCCATTTTGGCTACGGAATTCTAAAAACAACAGAAAACCCACTTCTCAAGCCGTATTATTCGGATTGGGGACTACGGAACCCAACATTGTGCGTGGCCCGACATGCACTTGCCCAGTTTAATTTTTTTAATTAGTTATTATTAACTACCCTATCTTAAATGATTTAGTTAACGACTATATCGATGCGCTACAGATGATTTCTAAATTATTTGATGTTTTTTTTTTGTTATGTTGAGATCACGATTAAGGTATTTACATGTAGTTACCATGAGCCATTAAGAATGACAGCGATTTGGTTTCATATTGTCTATTAAGTTTACATAAAAGTATTGATATAAAATCATAAGTATAAAATACACCCTAATTGTTGTCACTTTGCCATTGAGGTCGCTTTAAAAGCAGCCCTTATTTAGCTTGTTAGGGCTCAGTCAAACCATTAATATATGTTTTTTGAACCATACTATATACTATCACTCTAATATTATAAAAGCGAAAGTTTGTGTGTGTGAGTGTGTATGTTTGTTACTTCTTCACGTCTAAACGGTTGGAGCAATTTTAATAAAATTTGGTATGGAGTTAGCTGACACCCTGGATTAATATATAGGCTAACGGGTCACAGCTAGCAATATTATAAATGTGAAGGTAACTCTGTCTGTCTGTCTTTATGTTACGCTTTCACGCTCAACCAGCTAAACCGATTCAGATGAAATTTGGTATGTAGATAGTTTGAGTCGCGGAGAAGGACATAGGATAGATATTTTTATCGCGATAACCGACATCCACGCGGAGGAGCCGCGGGCGAAAGCTAGTATTCAGATCAAATTCACGGTATTCATGAAATGCTTTAAACCAACATTTGCAAACCATAATTAACATGTAAACCATCAATCCTGAAAATCAAATAAAACCTATTCAGTACCACGGACCTCAATTTGGTATACAAAAGAAAATCAATAAATGTCTCAAAGAAATTATGTGACAAAGGCACTGAGGTGATTTATTGACGGTCCACATTCAGTGGTCGGGGGTTCAAACTCGAAGATTGGAAAACTTAGCCACTTTCAAACGGTAAGCTGTTTAAAGGGAAGAAAAATTCGACGCTTTCAGATGGTTTTGGAATAAATGATATCGATTTTGCCTCCAAAAAAGGTGGTTCTCTCGACCCGTATGTTTGTATGTACTATGCGTTTCAAATGAGAAGATAATCCCAACCGCGACAACTTCACTCTGTACTTGTCAAAATTGTACCGCTAGCAGCAAAAACTCCTAAGTCGGGTAAAATATGTATGTGTAATCGAACGTCGGGTAATGGAACGCACGTATTATTTATTTGCTTTGAACTATGTACCTAATATTTTTCTTTGATAAAATATTATTAGTTTTCTTTATTATTTAATAAACACTAAATAAAAATAAGTAAATAGGCAAAATATAAGTCTTTGATGCAGTCGTGATATTTTTTTAACTAGAACTTAACTGTATTAGTAATTAGTAAAATATAGTGCTTATATATAGTTCATTAGAGTAGGTAGGTACTTCTGTGTAATACTAATGACACCTTTTTACGAATCATTTTATTGCTGACCTTACGTAATACAATTAAGTTGTAGTCGATATGCGAATCAAAATGTCATCATGACAGTTATCAAGTCATTTGAAACGCATAGTAGGTATGCTCGCGATTTTCTTGGGAGTAGCGGGTTAATTGACGTATTTAAAGCAGTGCAGTTAAGTTTTGATTAAAACGGCCATTATCGTATTCTTGTAGTGTGCCGCGAAAACGAAAAAAAACATAGTGAATAAGGACCCAGGACAGCTAGTTTAGAATATTATTATAGACCAGTGAATATCTTTGCCATAATTCTTTGGTTGTTGAAGGATATCTTAACATTTCTTTAGCGTCGTATATCTTACAGCTATCACTACTTCTAATACCTAGATACAGTTAGTCGCCACCAACAGTGCAGCTGTTTCAATTTGTCCTCACATTTGTTTAACATTTTATTAAATATAATATTCCTTGCATTGTCTCGTGGTTTCACTATTAAGTTTAAACTGTTTTACTTAGAATTGTAGAAATATTTAATTAAGTAATATTCTTGTTGGCTATTTATTATTTTGATCTTATCAGTTATTAGCGGACGCCTCGCGGTTTCACTTGCGTATTTCTCGTTCCCATGGGAATACAGGGATAAAAAGCAGCTTATGTCCCCCGGGAATAGTTTAGCTTCCCAACGGTGAAAGAATTTTTGAAATCGGTCCAGTAGTTTTTAAGTTTATTTGTTATAAACAAAAATATAAATCTTTCCTCTTTATAATATTAGTATAGATATAAAGGGTCTTTCAAATAGAGCGGGTCGATATTAATAATCTGTGGCGGCCATTTTGATTTGGCGGCATCTGTCAAATCTGTTTTTTCTTATTCAGTCACTGATGCCAAATCACCATGGCAAGTTACACGGTTGAGCAGCATGTGCAAATGATAAAACTTTATTATCAAAATGAGTGTTCGTTAGTGAAAACGTTGCGCGCATTGCGCCCATTTTACGGCAGACGCGGTGGCCCTTCAAAGTCTACTCTCCAACGATTGGTGACTAAATTCGAGACGACCGGTTCGGTAAACAACCAACCAACACCTTTACGTCAAAGGAACGCCAGATCGGCCGAGAACATCGCCGCTGTACGTGAGAGTGTTCAGGAGACTCCGAAGCAGTCGATTTCTCGCCGTGCACAAGAACTCGGCCTTTCGCAGACTTCAACTTGGAGAATTTTGCGTCGGGACTTGGGTCTGCATCCATACAAGATCCAACTGACCCAGGAGCTCAAAGTTAATGACCATAGACAACGCCGTGTGTTCGCTGAATGGGCGTCGGAACGCTTGGAAGAGGACCCCGATTTTGGCCAAAAAATAATCTTTAGCGACGAGGCACATTTTTGGATGAATGGTTTTGTTAATAAGCAAAATTGCCGTATATGGGATGACCACAACCCACATGAGGTTCACCAGATAGCAATGCATCCAACATAACGCAGGCCATCGCTCAGATTCAGCCGGATCTATGCAGCAGAGTCATTAAAAATTGGACCTCTCGGATTTGTGCCACCATGCGAAGCCGCGGCGGACATTTGAACGATGTCATATTTCATGCATAATGGCATAAACGGGACTTTCAAATAAAAAATAAATTTCGTTAATATCTCACACACATCTAGTTTTATTCAATTTTAACATCGACCCGTCTTTGTTGAAAGACCCTTTAGATGAGCATTATCTTTACAAATAAACAAAATTGAAGCGTCTGTTTTTAGTGGTAAAGTAAATAGTGACATAATAATAATAGTATCTCACCAGGGGGTCAATTCACGTATTTGAAGCAGTGCAGCTGCAGTTTAAGATCGATTGCGCACCGTACTATGATGTCGTTATAGCGCTCTCGAAACGCATACTTGACGCAAGCGTAGTTGAGATCGATCCCAAAGTTACAAAAATACAAAAATGGCGTTTTAATCGAAACTTAACAGCAACTGTGCCGTGTGGTACCGGCTTAAGAATAGTACCACCCCATCACTTCCCGTGGGTGTCGTCAAGGCGACTAAGGGATTTACCACCGGAGGGCGGGTAGCAGCGTCCTCTGTGTATTTTAAAGCCTTACTGCGATCGCCAACCCGCTCGCCAAGCGTGGCGATTATGGCAATTACCCCCAGGGTACTGGGGAGACCCGTGCCCAGCAGTGGGACATCATATGGGTTGATATGTAATAGCAACTGAGCTGTAACTGCACTGCTTTAAATACGTAAATTGACCCGCTGATGTCGGTTACGGCGGCCAATATCACCAGAGGGCAACTAAGCTGGAGATATTATAGTAACAGTTATTACATGCGTATGCATATTACGTTGAATTATTACACACACAAATATTCCCTTACTCTCATAGCAAAATGAGACGGAAATCCGACACGACCGAAGAAATATTGGGCGCAGGACCAACAAGCATAACGTGCTCTCCGAGGCACTGAGAGACGAAGACCGAAAACGGTCACCGAGAGTGGCAACGTTTCATAACTTCAAATTTTTCATCTCCCTTGGGTCTTGATAATACAAGTTTCGCGATTTGTATACATTAAGAAAAAATATTTATTACGGGTCTTAATCGCGTGAATAATTTAAGGTAAAATACCTTGTTTATTTCCCGACGTTTCGACCGTATTGCAACGGCCGTGGACACGGGTAGACTCTGACCACAGCCCACGCGATTAAGACCCGTATTATATATATTTTTATAATACAACTTTATCTTAAAAAACTTAAATTACACAAGCAAGCAAGCAAAAACTTAAATTACACAACAGTCTACAATTTAAATTTTCGCATCCTTTACTCAAACATTTTATTTAACATCCCGATTCAGCTAGTTTTAATTTTAAGGCTGCAACTACCAAAGTGTGCCGACGAGCGACGAGTGCTGTTTATACAGTGTATGTAACATGATCTCGGTTGCTGAGAGTCCTCCAACGTTAAGGAATGTCCACACGATACAGTGTATCGCCATGCCGCAACGATTTCAGTGTATTGGCGTACACACATACCTTGGTCAGTTTTTTTATGAATGAACCTGTTCAGGTATAGACTATTAAGTAAGTTAACTTAAATTGCAAGAAAAAATATGTATCCTTTGTCACTTTTCTTATTGCAGCTAATAAATGTAACACTCTGTTCTTACCTTCTTTATGAGTAACACTCACTGATGCTGATCAGACGGGTATATTCTTTATCGAACAGGGGTATGGCACTTTAGATCTTTTATGTCGCAGTGACTAAAGGTTCATTTCCGTGCATCGCGGCCGATCGCGAGCCGCGCGCGGCTTACGACAAGCGACTGACGCGCGCGGCCCATGCGACAATACTCAGAGTATGAGAATGTACGGCGCTGTTTCCGAGGTCTGCGACAGACGCGCGCGGCCGACGACTGTCGTAGGCTGCGCGCGCACTATGACTATTGTCGCATCGGCCGCGCGCGTCAGTCGCTTGTCGTAAGCCGCGCGCGACTCGCGATCGGCCGCGATGCACGGAAATGAACCTTTACAGCCTATATCCAGATACAATAAAATACTTACCATTGTACCTACATGTACTTACGGTGTAATGCCATGCCATTTCCACGGCGGCGCTTGAAAGAAAATAAGTGTTATACCCACCGCCATAATTCCAAGTCCGAAGCCCAGTGCCCATGCGTTCCGGTACTGCAACGCACCGTGAGACATGCTATGTAAAGTTGCATATCTGACGACGCAGTGGTACGTCTTATGCAGCCTGTGCACACTGTAATTTTAGTCTGTAAGGTCAAAATTAAACTGAAAATAGTATTATACGGCATGAGTATTGTACCTACCATACCATTAAACCGCTGCGCCGAGCCGCAGCTGCACCGATTCGTGTGGACCGCCCTTTACGAGTTTAAATTTTAATGTGATTAAAGGCAAGCTTTCTACAAAACTATGGATTTCAGACGACGTGAAAAATAAAATGAAAATGTTGCTGAAATAGTGAGGGGAAGTTATAAATGTTGAGATTTATGTGGCGGAAAACGTTGGGTCCCTTTTTTGTGAACATCGCTTTTCAGTATCTTTATTCATATTTTTTTTAGATGTGCAGGAAAAAAGACTGCCAAATGTGATTCATATGCTCCTTTTGTTTTAAGTGTTGAATAATAGGGGAATACGGTACACACACACAGTTTATCATATAACATCATAGTTCTCCGGACGTAAAAGTAGTTTTTTTTGAAAATTTTGCTTCTAAGGGAATAGAGGTTCCAAATTTACCAAAACTAGAAATCAAAGGCATGGAGAAAAGTATTAAAAAATCTCGTAAATACATAATTAAAACCTTTTGTAACCTTTTCTTAAGAACGTGATGGATGACGTCACGATTGCCATAAAATGGTTTCATGTGAACACTAAATTTGAATTTGGCGGATATGTCTCGGTGCCAAAGTTGGTAATGGTTTAGGGCCAGTACCCCTAAGGTCGGGTTCAAGGCCGTCTGAGACGATTTATTCCTCCATACATTTAAATTTATATGTATACCTTCTTTAGTAACTTTAACTCTCAAGAGGAAGACCTAGAAAATACAAAACCAGCTTATCATACATAGCAGGTAAATTCTTGTATTTATTTTGCGTCCTACAAACTCTTTAGGGAAAAAAATCAAGAGATAGTTGTTCAAATTGTAAACTTACCTTTTCGCCCGAAAGGGTGGGTAAGACAGTAAATTTGCTCGCACCTTAATTTATTTATTCACTAAACTTCCAAGGGCAGTTAGGATCAGCTCATACTGGATAAAGCGGTTGTGGTTTAGTAGTCGCGAGCGTCAAATTGAGCACTCATTTTTGAGCATCCCTAGTTCAAGCACCTAAGGTATTTATTACCTGACTGCAAGGAAGTGTTATGTTTTTCGCGCGTATCTTGTATGTATGTAATATTCTTTATTACCCGATATCTCACAATCCACGGAACGGATTTATACAATTAAGACTTGACCGCCGATACGTGATCTTTGAAGATGAAAAGATGATATATTTAATTTGATACCCATATTGCAGTATTCAAAACCACTTCTTATTTGAAAAACAAACAAATAAGAAGTGGTTTTGAATACTGCAATATGGGTATCAAATTAAATATATCATCTTTTGCATTTCTAAAAGATGTAACATAATTATGACTATATTACCAAAAAAGTTAGTTAGCAACCATTATGTTTTCAATGTTCAATACTTGACAAAAAGTTAATTGGACATCCTTTAACTACTCAAAAGTATTAAAAAAATTGAATTATTTTTTTATTTCTCTTATAACGCCAATCGATATATTGAACTTGGATCTCAGTATAGAACAAAAGAATAATGAAAAGCTATTTTATAGCAGAAAAAATTCAATTGTTTTTTGCAGTTTTCGCTAAATTAATAAAATCTCCTTATTAAAAAATTGTGAATTTGTTGCACCGATTTTCTGTTAGATTCGAAATATTAATAAATAATAATAAACACACATTCACATTCTTCTCTTATTCGTGTCATAACATAGTGTCCATCAAATAGAAATCAATCAAAGATTCTTCAAAATACTACATTTGTGGAAAGTTATATTTCTACATGTAAATGTATTGCCATTTCGGAAGCCGTCAGATATATCCCAAGAAATGTCGACTAATCTTTTTTGTCGCTTCATCAGGTATGAGCCGAGCCTAAGATCTTTAGAAGTTTAGTGAGAACCGACTCTTACTTCACTTGAATTACGATTTCGACCTCCCAACTCGAAATTTCCGATATAAAAACTTCAGTTTGCTACAGTAAATACTAATAATTCATTGGGCAACGAAATTGGTTCAGAAATTATGTATACAAATGTTTGTTTTTATTGGCCGAAAGGTACTGATAAGAAATATTGGAGAGTTGAACAACTAATCTTAGGTACCTATCCAATTTAGCAGTAAAAAGGGATTCTCCATTCTGTTGTTTGGTAGACGGACAAGGATTTGTAGTAGACTGGCTTTCGCCTGCGGCTCCGCCCGCGTGGATGTCGGTTATCGCGATAAAAACTATCCTATGTTCTTCCCCGGGACTCAAACTTACCAAATTTCATAAATCGGTTTAGCTGTTTGAGCGTGAAAGCGTAACAGACAGACAGACAGAGTTACTTTCACATTAATAATATTAGTATGGATGTTGTTAAACTAGTACGGGTCTTAATCGCGTCAATATTTTAAGGTTAATTGCCTGACGTTTTGATAAGGATTTTCTGGTTTCATAGTAATATTTCGATTTTGATGCGTTTTAAATTCTAGAGTAGGGGGAGTCCGGAAAAGTTTACCATAGGGGAGACAATAGCCACTGCTCATTTTTTTTTATGTTTATTGTTTAAGGGTTTTTATCCTATGGGATACGTCAACCAATAAACCACTGCTCATAGAATTGTAGTATGACCACTGTACCTTAAAGTGGTCACGTGACGTTAATGTAGTATACTGTGAAGCCATTTATTTATAGTTAGCTATACTGGTTAATGTATAAAACGAAACGCACTCCAGTATACTGTCATCCACATAAATAAATTTTATATGCTCAATGTATAAGAACAACAAGAAAAATAATTATTGAATGTAGTTATATTTTAAAATTGATAATTCAAGTTAATTAACAATTGAATTAATTGCATCATGTCTGAATTAATGGAATTAATTTAAACTTCTGGTTGCTGTTAATCACGTGATCAAATTACTGAGAGCACCTTACCTCGAAAACACCAATGCTCACTGTACAAAAATGGCGACTTTTTATGACGTCACATATTTCCTAAGAATACTGCACAGTCGACGGACGGACGGACGGACAGACGGACAGTATACCGCCGTATACTGTCCGTCATAACGGGAAGAATTTCTCCTCAGTAAAAGCACTGAATAGTGTTCGCAGTGTATATCGAAATATACCCTATGTATTGCGACATTGCGGTGCGACACACGCTCTCCTCGTCTCCAGCGACGCCGCGCCGTTGCATTCGACAGTTAGGTTATAAGTGACTAGCCGAAACAGGCAGTTTCGTATGCGTAAATTTTCCCCGTTCTTGCAACATTTTTCATTGCTGCCCTGATCCTAATAATCGTATTGTGATGTTATATAGCGTATAGCCTTCCTGGATTTTTTTAAATTCGAACCCGTAATTCCTGAGATTATCGCTTTCAAACAAACAAACAAACAAACTCTTCAGCTTTATGATATTACTAACGCAACTTCGTATGCGTCAATTTCCCCCGTTTTTGCATCATTTATCATTGCTGCTCTGCTCCTTTTGGGCGAAGCGTGGTACTACATAGCCTATAGCCTTCCTCGGTTAGACTATCCAACAGTAAAATATTTTTTTTAATTACAACCAGTAGTTCCTAAGATTATCGCGTTCAAACAAATAAACAAACGAACAGACTTTTCAGCTTTATAATATTAGTATAGATAACCTTTATTTTTTTCCATTTTAAACTTATTATTGGTGTTGTTTTGTAGCCATAAATGCAAACAAGTAAACTATTTATATGGCAAGTGTATTTATCCTAGTAACACCTACAGGATATTTTTTTTTATGGACATGGCATAGATTTTTATAAAAAATAATTACAATAATAATTTTAGAAGGAGACTTTAGCTGGGTACTAACATTTAAACTTTCGCGTTGCATGATTATAAATAAATATTAAACGGGAATTAACGCGCATTGTTTACCTTAACATTTCTTGACGTTTCGACCAGGTTGCACCGGCCGTGGTCACAATCAGCGTAATCTCTCGCGCAATAGGGAACATAAAATGTTTAGATTAAGGGATCACAATCTACTGAACGGATTTGTACAATTAAGAGGTACTTTACTAAGTTCATCGAATTTCATTAATGGCTCCGACTGCATGAAATTATATAATTATGTAGGGAATCTTGTTTACATCTTTTTTGTACTGGCGGGTTTTTTATTATTATAATTTATTTTTTTATTCTCATTGTATTATGTGATACTAAGTGCCTTGTATTTTACAATGAAATATTATATCATCCATTTTTAAACCCGGGTAATGCCAGGTAAAGACTTTACCTCCAAAAGGAGCTTTTAGCTCCAAGGGAGTCCTATTTGGAGGTTAAAGTCTCGCACTCAGGCGGGACAAAATTATTAAGTAGGTAACGGGCAAACTATTTAAGGTACACCAAATGTTCTTAAGAGCAAATGTAGCATCATAGTGTAAGCTTAAGATACAATTAATTGAAAACTACTATAAAAAAATATGGGTATTTCGGTAGGGGTCAGTCATGCTCTCTCGGAGTCATCCTACTTTAGACCACGCACCATGGATTCCTCGATTGTTATTTAATATCTAAAACTATTATTTAAAGCCTGACTAAAAATGGAATTGGTTGTATCGGAACTCTCCCTACTGATTTATGTTATACGTATTTTTGTCTGCGTCTTCGTTCGCGTGAAATTGTTGAAAAACCCTTTTTACTCCTTTTTTGTAGAAGAAATAATTTAAAAAAGGTTCGTACCTTTAAATAATTCACGCGATTAATTCCCGAAATATATCTAATATGTATAAAAATCGCGAAAGAAATAATTAATTTCCACATATTTTACACAATAATACAAAGAAACAGAGCGTACATCATAAAATGACAACACAAATAAAAGTAAAAAACATGTATTTAAGCTATATAATTATGTAAGTGTATTTGGCGGCATCCGGGAGTGTGCCCGACTGCTACACAAGAGGTCGTGGGATCGATTGCCACACGGGACACCGGTTTGTGTGATCCACAAATTGTTGTTTCGAGTCTGGGTGTACTTACTGTCCGTGAATTGAATGTTTTTAAAGTCCCCCGCGACACATGGCTTGTATCCTAATGCGGGAGTCGTCTTTTAAAAAAAAAAAAAAAAAAAAAATGTTGAAAATAGGACCTAGTCCAGCATATGCCCGGTCGCCTGTCGTTGATGTTCAACTAGGAACTCCATGCTGTATTTGGGAAAACCTCAGCAGGTAGCTCATTCCACAGCCTGATTGTACGTGGGATACATAAAGTAACTCATTCTTCAAATAAAACATCAACAGATACTTGAAACATTTATTTCACAATTCAATGACTAGATATTAACAAAAGACTCCCATTACTATCTTACTTCAAGTTGGAATAGTTTGATAACAATTTTGCCCAGAAGTTGGGAGATAGTTGCGACTAGTTCACCTATTAAAATTAATTTGGCAGTTACTCCTAATTAGTTGCGACATATTTTGGTAATTACGTACTTCGGTTGTTAAACTTTGAAGTATTTATTGATTGTCAGTGGTTGGCATGTAACATGACATACCAAGAATGTTGAGGAATACAGAGTTTAAGGGATTTCGTACGTTTCACTTCATATCGTACGCATAATTGCATCTTATAACTATGATAAAGTAACCGATTTCGGTAATGGTGGCTAACCATTTTAAAGACTAGTCACACTTCCAGCAAATACGTTGCAAAAAGCAAAAAGAAGCGGCGGTAGTCTATGGGCTAAGGCGTCGGTCTCGCATTCGTGAGGTCGCGGGTTCGAATCATACACATTATACAACCGACGTAAACACACTCTTAATACAAGCCTTTGAGCTTAGCTGGAGGGGTTAACAAGATTGCTAGTAATGTGGGACTCAATACCACATTGCTAGTTATCTTTTTTTTTTAAAAAAAAAAACATAATGCCGTAGACATCCTCTACCAGTCAACCTTAGAATGGTGGCGAAAAGAGGGTGGCAGGTGCATATTATTTAAATTATTACATTAAAACAAAAGAGAAAATAAATAAACACAAAACATATACATACTAAGGAATAAATAAGAGAAGAGCACAAGTAGGAATGCAGACTCAAGTGCACTCTCTATTCCTTATTTTTATGGGATAGAAGAGATTTGGTGAAACGATAGGTTAACGAATTCTCCGAGGTACGGCAACATTTTTCGTAAACAGTCGAACGTCCTTTAGATTAATCTATAGACTAAATCCATGACGATGCTGATGTTGAATAGTGCTGTAATAATTTCTTCTTTGTGAAATAAATTATCTCAAGGAATTATATAAATTTTTCTACAGCACTTTTTTTAAAGTTTTGTAGATTTTTTTCCAGAACACTTTAATTGCAGAATTTCACAATTTAAAATCCTATTCAATGGTAGAGCATACCATACTGATAAAAAAGTGCCGGCAGAAGTGAACATTATAATACATACTGATGAAACTTGATTAATACTTTTCGATCTTACTGACATAATAATAAAAAAATATGAAATAATAAAACCAAAAATTAAAAAAAAAAGAGAAAACAGACTCGGACTCGAACTGGGGTCATCTGGTTTCTGGACTGACTGCTCTGATGTGCTCTCCCTCCGTCTTACTAATTTTCGATCAGGTCACGTGTCCTGACGCGAGTTTAACATTTTTACACATCCCAAAAAGTGCAAAACGCCTCTAAAGAAGTTTTCACTTCAAAAAATATTTTGATTTCTCGGCAGTTTTGAGTATTTACACAATTCAATACGAAAGCCATTGAACCTTCAATCAATGACCCAGCGTCGGAGCGAATAAATATTTAATTAGGAACATGAAGATGGACGTCGAATGAAAGAAAATTGGCTGAAGGAAACCCTAAACATTTTTAGAAATAATTAAGATTTTTAATATTGCCGTGTCAATTTACAGGAAACATATCAGCGTGACGTCATAGTTTTCCCTAGGACCATACACAATAACTAGTTTTGTTACCGCTAGGGCAATATATAAAGAATTTTGTGTTCGCCGCGTGGGTGTACTGAATACTGACCGTGACCTTGAATCACTGAATTCAAATGACCTTGAATATCAAATTACTATGACATATATTGGAGTGTTTTGAAGAATAAAGTTTTCGGTATAACAAAAAATCAAAGCTACAAAACATTGCTTGAATTAGGTGACTGAATAATGCACTTCTAAATAATTTGATAAATATTAGCTTCTGATCGTCCAAGAGTATATCTATACTATTACTATAATATTATAAAGAAGAAAGATTTGTATTTTTGTATGTAGCGAATAAACTTTAAAAGCACTGGCCGACTTAAAAAATATTTCACCATTTAAAAAAATATATATACAACCCTGCGAAAATTGTAATAATGTAACTAAAGGTATAAAAAACTACGATATACCCGTGGAGGCAGAAAGCTAGTTAATTAAAATAAGACAGAATGTAAGCCGTATTATAATTACCAAAATATATCGCTTCATTCTTAATTAGTTTCGACACAAACAATAACTTATGTCTACTTTAAAACATCAGTCTTTTAATAAAGATACTTTGAGACGAATTATTTTGTTCTAACACAAGTATGGAGATTGAACTTGTTGGGAAGAATTTCTTTCAAAAATTAATAAAAGATTTTGAACATACATTCAGTAAAAAGGATTCTTAAATAGGCAAGTACCACTTTTTTAACCAACAACTGACATGAATTTAAAAGTTTTTAATCATATTATTCTTTACGTTGTCTGCCAAGTTTGAACAATGTTTGGTTTATCTAATTAGCTTCTATACTTGTAATGTAAAGCCAGAACTTGATGTATAATATTTAAGAACGTATTTTTTAGTCAAAATTTCTTTATGACCTTTGACCTTGACAAATGTCAATTAAAACAAATAGAAATTGTACTGATTTTTGAATGAACTGATGAAAATAGTATTTCTGTATTTATTACCTAGAACTTACTGAACAGTTAATTAATATCACTAAAATCTATTACAAATTATTTTTACAATGTTTTCTTTATTTTACGGATACAATTTATTGATATGCTTATAAAATGAAACTGTAAAAATTACAATATAATATTTTTGATATACATTATTTTATTATTTTTTTTTTAATTTAATACTTCCGTTGTTATCTGTGGTGTGGAGTTCGACAGTGACCTGAAACAAACCAAAACCATGTCAGACAAAACACTTTACATCATATATTATATTTAGTTTACTTCAAACAACTTTGCTTAGGTAAATGAACCACAAAACAATTCAAGTACAGAAGGCAGCTTTCATACAACGCGTGCTCGAATAACTCGCACATAGACATGGAATCTTGGACCACTTTGTTCCCAAGGTCTACAAGGTATACTTGAATTCCTGTCCGTGAAAGATGAGAAACGAATAATAAAGCTTGCCTTTATCATTCGTTTCGCATCTTCGGTATTTTGTGACATAACTCAAAATTAACACAGGACGGCATGACATGACTTGCAACAATGTCACCTTTTATTATTCTTACTTATATATTGTTCTGCACTGCATTTTAGTTGAGCTCGTTTACCTAGTAAAAATCGCTATGAAGAAGTTCGGAATAAATATCTTTCTTTCTGCAATACAAAGTAAATATTATTATGATACACAGTATACTGCGAGTACAGAAGGCAGGCAACCTTCGTAGAAAGCGAGCTTAGACATCGTTTACGGACACGGTGTCACGACAGGCCTTCCAAATAAAGGTCTAAAGTAGGAGATTCATTTTTTATTTTGGGAAATTTAAATATACTGTACAATTAGCTTCTTAATGTGACAGAATATAATAATAATAATAATAAGCAGGTGCACGTGCGCGAGTGTGTTGTGTGTGTGTGTGTGTGTGTGTGTGTGTGTGTGTGTGTTTGTATGTGTGAGTGCGTGTGTGTGTTTATGTGGATGGGTGTGCAAGTCTAAGAATGTTTATACGTACCAACTACCTATTTATTTATTTTAGCACAATTAAAGGATTTTCTGGTGCTACATAATCAAGACTAAATAAATATTTAGCTACCATTTGTTTTAGTTTAGTATAAATTTGTAATGTTTTATTTAATTTATTATATAAAAATCCTCTAACGAACGAAAACGATCATGGGCGAATTGGGAACAAGATTGTCTTGGACACACATTGTGCTTTCGTCGTCTTGATATTAAAGAGGAGTCATAATAAAAAGTAGTGTGTTTTTTGACGTGACGACGTCTTATAATTCGATGGAGCTGAACGCACGAAAAAACATGACTCATGAGGCGTTACCTCGCTCTGAGGCGTACCATTTAAGTGCAAGCGAGAGTGCGGAACGAGCGACAAAAAGGCACAATCGGCCTCCGCGTTCGGCAGGAAACCATTCCATCAGTATTTTCTTATGACGTTGTCACGTTCAACTATCGTCAGTTAACCGACTACACAGACGAGACGATTTTTTCAACACTGCGTGCAAGACAATTATTTATTTAAAACTTTATGCACAAAGTTGTACAAAGGTGGACTTACTGCTAAACGGATTCTCTGCCGGTTCACCTTAGGGTGATATAGAAATAGAATATGTAGGTGCAGTAACCCAATTGTAAATTAAAAACTTCACATTATTCTTACATAACACACAAGTAAAAATAGCTAAATAGAAAATATAAAATAAATACTGATATGATATAGTTGTCGAACTGAGTGTAAGGAGCATCGCCTTTATAATTCTTTGGTAGCCTAAGTTTTTTGTCCATGAACAATGTTCATACGTGAGTTGCTTGGTCGAAGTACCTACGTATAAAGGTTAATTACTATACCTACTGATATTGTTAACATAGTCTGTAATAATAATAGTGAAGAAAGAACTATTCAAACACTAAATTAACTCGCAAAGTGTTTCCATAATAACAATTGAACATGAAACCGTTTTCAATAATAAATGATTGTTACATTTGTACCGTAAGTAATTAACAGGTTACCTCATTAGTATGAAATAGCTTTATATGCCATGAATTGAATAATGTAGTGATTTCATTTCACCGCCATTTTGAATTCAGCTTTTGTCGATTCAGCCAATCATGGTTCGTTTCATCTTCAATTAATGACAAACCGAATTATTGGTTTATTTGATATGTTCATTAATACGTTTGGGTTTAAATATTGTAATATTAAAGTCCTAGGTTTAGCTTTGGGCTTTGAATTTTATTTTAATAATAAAAAAATATGATTTTAATTTCTTATGATGTGAATAGTGAAACGGCTATTACATTACCCTGAATGAGGGCCCTAAATCGAGGTGGCTTGAAAGTTTGTTAGAGATTTAGGGCCCTAACTCTTATTACACCGCTCTTTTTAAGGATTTAGGGTCCCTGATTTAGTGTAGTGTAATAAGCGTATTATTCAAGGACATCCTTAATAGTTTTTAAATAGAAAATAGAAAGAACACGTATGAACATAAAAAAAAATTGTGGCCTTTGCCTTTAGATTAACCTAAACGCAAAAAAAGAAAAATATTAAATAACAAAAGAAAAGTTGTCGGAAAAGAGTTCAAGTGGAAAATTCAGATTAAATTAAACTTAGAAATTAAAATGTTCAGTTACTTTTTGCCTTCCTTGTTACTTTTAAAATTAAGTTTAAAGAGGTTTTGTTAGTAGCTAAAAATCTGTAGGTATGTCTCTGCATTGCGTGATTGCAAACATGATATTTTATTTTATTTATGTTCTGATTGTAGTCCAAAAATAATATGCTTTGATTTGCAAGCAAAACAACAATATATGTCCAGTCGTTGAGGCTGATTACCGCTTTTGCGTGATATGTGAACGGAATTGTTGTGCTTGATTTGTGAAAAGGGGTAGTCGTGTTTTGAAAAATATAGAAAATATGTACAATGAATTTTTCTTTTACTCTCGCCTTGTGTTTATTTCTGATTGTCCTGTATTTCAAACTAGAAATACTTACGTCTTGGCATCGCAGATACTGTTGCTTTTGATGTACTGTCGCTGTCGTCTGATTCTGAACGGGTTTGGAAACTTGTTTCTGTGAACAAATCAAAATGATAAATACGGGTGAATGAATGTAGAGTATTTGCTGCAAATAAATGCATCATTCATTTTATTTTAAAAATATTTTTATATATGACACTGTTAAAATGTTATCTATATTTATACTAATATTATTAAGAGGAAAGATTTGATTGTTTGTTTGTATTGAATAGGCTCCGAAACTACTGGACGGATTTTAAAAAATCTTTCTTCGTTGTGATGCTACACTAAACCTGGGTGCCATAGGCTATTTTTTATCCCTGTATTCCCACGGGACCGGGAACTACGCGGGTGAAACCGCGGAGCGTCCGCTAGTAATACTGGGTGGCGCAAAAGTAAAGACCCTATTTGGTTCAGCTATAACATTTTTTCTAAATTAGAAAACTAGATTTAGATTTTTTTAAATGTATATTTGTGCCATTAAATTTCGTACCATTAGGATTTAAAGATGATGTCTTTTAAATGGTGACCTCCAGAGTTGATACACATTTGAGCCCTATTTATGACATTTTGCATAACTTGCCGTAACACTTCCTGCGATATGTTCGTTATTTCTTGACGAATGTTTTCTTTTAGAGCTGCGAGAGTCTGTGGCTTGTTCACATACACCCGAGATTTCAAAAAACCCCAAAGAAAGAAGTCTGGACTGGTCAGATCGGGTGATCTTGCAGGCCAAGGCAAATCGCCAAAACGAGAGATAACTCGGCCTGGAAAAGCGTCCCTCACGTGTCGCGCGCTGTGTGTGCCGTAGCGCCGTCTTGTTGAAACCAGATGTGCTCCAGCCCCAATTCGTCCAAACTGGGTATCAAAAACTCACGTAACATGGTTCTGTAGCGTTCTCCAGTGACAGTTATCGCATTGCCTCCAGCGTCTTCGAAAAAATAGGGTCCGATCACTCTGTCAACACAGATGCCACACCATACAGTAACTTTTAGTGGGTGTAGAGGTGTTTCTTGAATAATGCGCGGATTATCAGTGCCCCAGAACCGAGTATTCTGCTTATTGACATGCCCTGAGAGATGGAAATGCGCTTCGTCACTCATAACCAATTTTGAAGGAAAATCATCCTCTTCAAGGTTGAGGTTTATGACGCGCTGGCAGTAATCTAGACGAGCTCGGTGGTCAGCAGGCAGCAGCTGATGAGTCATTTGAGTTTTATACGGGAACATCTTTAAGTCTTTCACCAAAATACGCTGCAGGGTCCGTCTGGAAATGCCCAATTGCGTGGCACGTCGCCTCGTTGATGTTTCTGGACACTCTTCCACATCTTCGCGCACAGCATCGATATTTTCAGCTGAACGGCCTGTTCTTGGTCTCCCAGACTTAGGTCTATCTATAGGCAAAGCGTCGAATTGTGCGACCAATCGGTGCCGGACGGTGGGGAAATCGTCGACGAAATTCACGTTGTGTTCTTATCAATGATGAATTATTCCGTAAGAACATTGACACAATTATTCCACGTTCTTGGGGAGTAAAACGGTCCATGTTTATTTTCAGTGTATTTTACATTTGTTCACTACACAATTTTCAACAACAGAATGACAGAAAATGTCATATAAAAAAAAAAAAAGTATTTTCTTTAGTGCCAGTACTTTTGCGCCACCCAGTATAATAATATCTTGCAACTTGGTGATTATTCACGAACTAGAGTTCATAGCAGCTAGACTAGCTAGCTAACTAGAGCTCGTATTTTTAGTTTATAACCGCGATAACACGGCGTAGAAAAATTCAAACTCATCCTATGTACCTACTGAGTTAATTACTTAGATACCATTGAAACAAATTGCCTATAACCCCATAGATATAAAACACTCAGGCCGATTATAGCTCAAATTCTAATTAATAAAATAATATTCAATGGGATCATTCCAGTATCCCTTGTTCTAACAACGAACCATTACGCCATGACATTAAAATTCTACTTCCAATAAGTACAAACTTTAGCACCCTAAACTCGTTCAAAGAACCAATAAAGGGGAATTTAAACAAGCACAAGACAAGATTAAGGGGCTATTTCTTGAACATTTACAACTGCCAGACAGATCAATTAAATTGCTAGGAAGCCCTATTGTACTTGGACTTCGAAGGATAAAGAGCTAACCATAAGTTACGTCACAAGTAAAGCAAGAGGATCAAGTGTGACATTGTATGTCGTGACAGTTATATTGAAAATTCATTATTTACTAAGAAAAGTGAGTAAAAATTCTGCTCTTGTGATACATAAGTCATTATTTTATATTGACATTTAATATCAATTTTGCAAAGCAATGGGTAAAGTAGGAACATCATATTTATAAATCTAAAGTATTCATTAAACTTTTGTAGCACATGAATAGATTAACATCTTTGGTAAGTCTTTATCTATGGATTATAACTTTGGATGGACATTTACTAATCTATAACTTTAGATAACGATGGTCTTAAATATCAAATAGGTTATTCAACCCCGGTAAATGTACGGTTTCCCAATAGATTTATTATGCAAAATTACTACACGAACAAAGTTGCAACGCGACATCTAGTATTTTAATCATTATTAACCAACTTGGCTTTATCAATATTGGCCAGTATTATCTACTATGCAAAACTTCAAATTAATAAATCAAAACAGCGAAATATTTGATATCACACTACTAGTATTAAGAGGTCACACCTTAAAAAATTGAGAGACTCATTGATGCAAACATATGATATCAACAGATGGGATACGGGTACCTTTTTAAATGTTAGTAGAAATGATATTGCATCAATTAATCATCTTATATTGTGATTTTAAAATAAATAGATTACTTGTTGTAATATATCTGATCAGGGCAAGATGAGGCTTGCATATCGAACAGAACAAAAGCCTCCAAAAAAAAAAGATGTCACACAACTGTGACCACCTGCTACTAAGAAGGTCCGTGTGTGACGTAATTTGTGGATGGTCCAAAGGAAGAAACGAGTCATCAATTGTATTAAATTAGATCAAGATTAATGATGACAGGAATGCCGCCGGGTCAGGAAGTAAGGGAAAGAGAGAAAGAGGAAATTCTGTTCACTTGTCTCGTTTTCAATTTGTTAGATTTCAATTATAAGGATTTGGTGTTAGATGGACTTTTACCTAATGCACTTTTCTGTAATGTGTACGTACTTATAGCTTATTGTTTTTAATAAGTCTTTAATGTTTATCACAGTATATGCTATTTTATATTCGACAGCGCAAGAAGAAAGGTTATGTGTTTCGAGTGTATGTACGTACGTATGTATATTTCTTTAGCACGCACTAAAGTCTAAATGGTTTGATGGCTAAATTAAAAAAAAAAAATGGCGGTATTTTGGCGCCAAAATATTTCAGTTATCAATTTTAAGCAGTCGGGTTTTTTTTTAATTTTGTATCAATTTAGCTGCTTTCTTAGTTAACTAAATTATCAGTCCATGAAATCATTTCACTGTCAAGTAACGATTATTTCGTTACCATTCATACCTTAACCCCCTGCCACCTACACGTCTGTGAGACTCCAGAGTAAATTTACAGCTTTTTTGAGAGATTTAGATCCTAAACATCAATAATACAACGATTTTACTTCGGTAAAATACGTGGTCTGTAGGTGGTTAAGGCCATGACTCCAAAAGTAGCTGATAGATGGTTAAGGCTACATTTTTAAAAACTGATATTATTAGGTTATTTAGTGTAATGTAATGAAGCCACGGGTGGGAGGCTATTAGTTTATTACAAATCGCCCTGTTTATTCACACTGGGGCTACAAACCTGACATTTTGGGATTAGATTTATTTTATTTATTTATTTATTTAAAACTTTATGCACAAAGTTGTACAAAGGAGGACTTAATGCTAAAAGCATTCTCTGCCAGTCTACCTTAGGGTGGTGTAGAAATGGAATGTGTGAAAGGTGCAGTAACCTAATTGATGCCTTTTATGTGGTAGTAGGCCTACAACATAAAATGCATTAACTTAGTAGATGCTAAGAAAGGGTATTTTGGCCTTTGGTTTTTGACGTGATAACGTCTTATAAATCGATGACGAGGTACGCACTGCATGTACGTAAAGTGTCACGTAGCAACGGTCACGTTATTAATTGGTTGCTAAGCAGTCACGTAGCAACGGTCACGTTATTGATTGGTTGCTAAGTAACGCGAATGGCGATTCCGTCTGCTGTTACAGGCATGGTTGTTTATAACAATGTCATCAATGTTTTGGCGATTGCAACGACATGCGATACAATTGGAAATTTGTTTATTAGAATGTCATCAATGTTTTCTAATGACGTTATCACGTAAAATTATAGTCAGTAAACCGACTTTACAGACTACCATTATTTTTATTTGTTAGAAATAATAGAGTTTAAAAGTATGTATGAAACTCCGTCATTTAGAAGTTACATATGTGACAATTTGTATTTAGCTTTTTGATTTTAAATAAAGAAACACGTATTTCATCGTTTCGGGAAAATCATCCCATAAGGGGGTAAACACGAGCAACAGAAAGTTATTTAATCAAATTGCTATAACAATCAATACGTACCCTTAAGTAGCAAATCGGGCAGCTACTCAAAATTCTATTTAGCAATACATGTAAATACTTCAGTTATATTAATTACTATTTGTTTTTGAGGCCCTGACTCAGTTGCGACCTAGCAGATCGAGATATCTGCGAGGTTAAGCAAGGTTACCATTGTCGGAGATAGGTGACCGTTTTCAAACATTGTCACACCCCTCCGTGCCTCAGAGAGCACGTTAAGCCGTCGGTCCAGCGTCCAATCTCTCTCCAGTCGTGTCGGATTTTCGTCCCATTGAACTATGAAAGTGTAAGAATAGAGAGTGCACCTGTGTCTGCGCATACACTTGTGCACTAATTTATCTTCTGCGTAGTTGACTAGTCTCTAAATAGATTGGCCACCATGACTGATATCAGTCAGGAGACCATTATTATTACTTTTTGTGCCTTCATTAAATAATGTTATTCAATTAAGTTAATTTATCAAGCTCATCAAAACTGTAGTGTCGAGAGTTCCGTTATAAGCTTCAGTAGAGAGCCCGAAATTTGGTACAGACTGTGAAATTAAAAAAAGACAACACTTGACGAACTTTGATTAATAATTTTCGAAAGCAATCTAACTTTGTTGAACGTTGTAATTAAAAAGATTGAAGGAACTTAGACAATGGGGATTGATTAACGTGAACGTCAAAAATGATCTTCACTGAATACTGCTTGCATAAAATTTTTTTGCTTTGTTTTTTATAAAGACATAATGTAAAATTGAAGAAGTTGACCAAACATTTGGTGACTTATTAGGGCTTAATTTTGGCTTTCCGTTGCCAAAATGGCAAAAACGGAACCTTTATAATTTCGTCATGTCCGTCTGTCTGTCCGTCCGAATGTCACAGGCATTTTACTCAAAGACTACACAATGATATTGTATTGAATAGTAGCCGCTACTTAGTTTGATGGTTACCTATCTACCTGCCTATTGTTATATAGTGTACTGTACCATAATTATTATCTAGTGTGCGTCATCTTAACGGATAAATACATTTTATTTATTTATTTATACATGTAACAGAAGCTAAAAAAATATTTTTTTAACAAACATCAATGTGTGGCAGGTCATTCGATAGGTTTTTTTAAAATATTTTTAGGTTTCTTCTGAACTACATTAAGTGAATATTTTTGGAAATAATCGCTCCGAAAGTTGCAGAAATCGTGTCTCTCTCCTCATCTTTTGAACCGTGTGACCAAAAATATTAAAAAAGGTAGCGTCATTGAGTCATTGTCGAAAAACTGCGTTTTTAACAAAAGGGCATAAGTGCCATGAACACACGTTATTCTGCTGGTGCAATTATTCAAATCGGATTTAATCATACGGCAACGGCTTTGGAACCCTACACTGTATGGTCCAACATGCTCTTGCCCGTTTTTTTTTAATCTTTCGTAAGCTGTGTAGAAGTGCTTAAAATTAAGCACTCCTACACAGCTTACGAAAGATTTATAAAAGAAATCTCCATAAAGGCAAATTCGACTAAATATCGGCTTCTGCTAAACTGACATAAAAATTAAAAAAAATCTTAGAAACACAAGACAAGACCGTCTTATTATAAAAGTACGTTACAATATAACTCACATTTTAGAAGATAGCGAATAAGAATGGTAACTATGATATCAGGACTTTTCATGTAATGTAAACTGAAAAGTAATTACGTTATATGTAACGTCGGCGATGTGGCCGTTGAGAATAATACCGCTCCATCTCTTCCCGTGGATGTCGTCAAGGCGATTAAGGGATTACCCGCAGAACCTACAATAAGCAGGTTCTACTGGAACAATCCATGCCCAATAGTGGGACATCATATGGATATGATGTACCTTGTCACTTGTCACATCATCATGCTGATTGATTTACCTTTAATCCCATGAAGCACCATTTTATTAAAGAAGCAGTGCATGTTATTAGCAATCTTGCTAAATCCTACAGCTAAGTTAAATTACTAATGTTAGGCGAGGGTTGAAGTGGATGATATTAATGGGTGGGGATTAAAAATAAGTCTAGCGATTTTTCGCTTCCAGATCCGATACTTTGAGCACTAGAGTACTTTTATTTCCATTTTAGATTAAAAGTGTATACGTCTGGGATTTATTATGCCCTCGCGCTGTAGTATCTAGTATAGGAAATATTGGCTAATCAGTAGTGACAGTGCGGGCTAACTACGAAATTGTAGGTTTACATAACTGACTAAGCTGATAAACTTTCGCGATTTGTACACATTATAAAATTATATAAACTACGGGTCTTAATCGCGTAAATAATTCAAGGTTAAATAGCTTGTTTATTGCTAGACGTTTCTACCGTATTGCAACGGCCGTGGTAACGGGTAGACTACTTTAAGAACCGCCGATTAAGACCCGTAGTATATATAATTTAATAATGACTGACTTAGGTTTAATTCGCACAACAGTTTAAAAACCGTTGCGTTAATCTACGGTTTTTTTTGCGTTGAACGTAACGTAACGTTTTCTATGTGATAATATAATCTATTTCCAACGCCCAACGTTAAAAATAGAACACTGCTCGATAAAATAACGTCGCGCTTAAAAAACGCCAACGTGTGTATGTACTTGAAATTGCATTAGATCTACGAATCTACGAATCTGAACGTTAGAAAAGTTCTCGTGTGAATTAGACCTAAGTGTTAAGTGTACCTATGGGCGCCACCAGGGTTTCGTTCAGGGAGGTGCAACAGTATCTATACACTATAGATACTATACATAGGAGGGTGTAACGGTATATATTTACTATAGGTTACATTTTTTGCTATACACACACTTTGAAAGAAATTCTTTTTAAAAATTACCTAAAAACCCTCGAAAACGTAGTAGGTAAATTGTGATATTCCTGAATGAAATTTTTGTGCAAGTGGACCCCCTTGCACCCTGTTGCCGACGCCCATGAGTGTACCTACATGTAACGTCTCCACACGAGGTAAACATCTAAATGCATTACAGCACCGGGGCTGGAAAACTCTAATCTATAAACTTATGATATTACCATAAAACAACGAGATTACGAAAAGAAAAAAAACATACAACACACATCACTCACGGACACGGTGTAACGGACTACACAAAATCAAATTACTTTATTCATTTAGATTACAGAATGCAACGCTTATTAAAGTCAGACAAAATTTGGAATAGATTGATTCTACATTTATTGCAAGTTCGCAAGAATAAAGCCGTGAGAAAAGAACATGGCAATAAAAACTCAAGAACATGGCAATAAAAACTCATAGCAACTTTTTTTAAATGCTAACTATTACATAAAAATATAGGATAGTGGTTTTCCAGATTCTCTTGACACTCATATCTATATGTGCTTCGCACATATAGATATAATTTTAAATAACTATATGTGCGTGCGTCAAGAGTGTTTTGTTTGAAGCTTTCATTCTGTATGTAAGTAATCTGTAGTTTCATAGATAATATTACTATCACACCCATAACACAAGTTATTTACTATAACTTAGCAAGGGTCACCGCAAATAATTATAGTACCTACCTCTAACTAAAGTAATATGTAATATAACTAAAACTGTAACTAAAGTAATGTGTAATATATTAATAAGAAACCAAAATCTGTAACTTTGTTTGTGGTAAAAATAAATAAATATTATTAAATTATTATTATTATTAGTTATCACCCTCCAAATATTTCCTAAATCAATCAAAACAAAATTTACATATGAAATGAATTCTAACTATGATTATTTCAAGGCCTCTGTATATGTTAATTAAAAGCCAAAATCAAATTACTAAATTTCCAAAATAGAGGATGTCACAACCTTCAACAGTGTAACTAAATAATAATTTACCAGAGCTTTGAGAGGAATTCAATTAATGGTAACACCGCACCGTCTAGAATTTCAATAGTCTATGTTCGTTTGAGCTGTCACACCGAAATATATGAAAGGGGAATGTCTCATAATTCAAACGAAACGTGATAACTAGAACCACTTTATAGAATTACTAGAAAAGGCTTTTAGGAAACAATATTCTGTTTCATAACTTAGTGGTATCAGATAAATTGAGAGATCAGTGAGGTTATTAAAATAATTGTATTTGAAAGAAAATGGTTGCCGGTTTACGGGCGATAATGTTACGTGTGTAAACATCATCAATGTTTTCTTACAACAGTATCATATCGCCATTCGCGTTGCTTACCAACAGTTACTTTGGCGTTGATTAGCAACCAGTATATAACGTGACTTTTTTTGTGTGCACCCGGTCATCAATTTATAAGACGTTATCCCGTCAAAAAAAAAAATTCAGACCCAAGAATTAAATCTAAAAGTGTACCAAATGTTCTGAATATAATCGCTATACCTCATATTTCTATTGAATTTTGCAGGCAGGTCGAGAAGTTAAACAAAGGAGCTGTGAGACCATGGATGGCCGACCGTTTTAAAAAAAATACTCATCTAATCGTTCAAACGCGTAGCAAGCAGGCCGACAAGTAACCTGGCAAGCAGCCGAGCAACGCATTTACATGTTCACGCTCGTCGTGCCCGTTGAATGTTGCTTTGAAAGCGAACGTGTAAACCCACCATTAGGGAGCACCTTTAGTCTTCGATCTTGCTCCAAATGTCTTTCCAATGTAAAACACACATATTTTAAATTACACATTATTTTACAAATATAAAAATCACAGATACAAGGTACATCGAGCCCCAAAACAACTACTTGTGGACAAAACACAAAGTAGGCTTCCGCAACACACAGGCTTATGGATTGGAATAAAGAATGTACGTGTTCATTTATATGTTACACACATTTGAGATCATATAAATCTCCTGTGTAGTTCGCTAGATTGAACCAAAAACAAAATAATGGAGGATACCAAACTGAAGGATCAACTCGGACTTCAGTAAAAATGCGTAGGATTACAAAGTAATAAACGGATTTATTTGAACTATTACAAACGTCCGCACTGTTCAACACGCGAATACAATCTGTCAGCCATCTTTCTATTCCCTCTCCATGTCGGAGTGACATCTGCATGACAGATGTCAACGTCATGTGATGTCACTACCGACATTTGCATTTTGAATGTCAACCGTCTAAATCAAATCTCAATAACGTTTTTAAATTATGATTGAGTTAAATTCTGAAAAAAATAGAATGAATTACATTAAATAACGGATTAGAACGCTCAAAAAAAATGTTTACGGGCCATTTTTAATATGGAGTGGTCCGAATCTTGTAGAGCTATATTTAAATCTCATGGACTTTTGACAGTTCCTTGCATATATATTTATGAAGTAGCTAAGTTAGTCAAATCGAATTCATCATTATTTGAATTAAGGGATAATACAAGTAATAGAAAAGCGAGGCAATTGGATTTTGTAATCCCAATTCCTAGGTTAGAACTGTTCAGGCGCAGCTGTGTTTATATGGCTCCCTTAATCATTAATGCTTTACCCAATTCAATCAAAAATCTACCATATAAAAAGTTCTGCAGTGTGTTACTAAGCTGGTTGGTAAACGAATGTTTTTACTCGGTTGAAGAATATTTATATAAATACCCATATAAATTTTATAATTTAGAAAGGAGACATGTTAAATAGGACCGGATTTTATTACATTGGTGTGCATTGATTTTTTTTTTATTACTATTTCACTTTTTAAATATATTTCTTTGTAATTTTGATAAATTTTACCTATACCAATGATGTAATTTGCATGCCATTATTGGCAAGTGTGCTGATTCAATAATATGTATTTTAAAGATCTGTAATATGTACCACATTTATGCAAATGAATAAATAAAATAAATAAATAAGAATAATATTGAATCTGAAATCTTGAAAGGCTATCTTTGGTTTTTCTATACTTTTAGTATCTATGTTAAGCGACAATACACTCCAAGGATAGCGAGATACGTCTCAATTGTTAAATTACCTTGTACATAATACTGAATATTGAATAGAAGGTACAGGTGTGGCACGGCTTTGCGACATTCCTCATCCGTAGAAGTTTATTTAATGGTCTGACATTAATACTAATATTACAGGTCTTAAATTATCTTTGTGTAGTCCATTACTTGGCCTTAGTGACCGAAATATGACGAAACGAAATGAAATGAAGACAAAAGGAATCTGGCAAATAGTTGTATTACACTAGCTGATTCACGAAACTTGACGTAATTTTTCCTGTTTTTGCAAAATTTTACGTTAATAAAATAATTACATTTTTAAAAGATAGAAAAAATTTAAGTCTAGAAACACCTTAAATTCTTCTATCCTGGGTCTGGACTTTTTTAATTTTTTTTTTTTCTTTATTTTCTATCTTTTAAAAATGCAATTATTGCATTATTAAAGTAATTGGAAAAAAAAGTGCCTACAAAAATACTATAACATTTCATTGTTGCTCCGCTCCTATTGGTCATAGCGTGATCCTTGATAAAGGGGCAATCCAACTAAGATTTTACCAATTCGAACCAGTCGTTTCTAAGATTATTGCGTTCAACCAAACAAACAAACAAACTCTTCAGCTTTATAATATTAGTATAGATTAATTTTGATTAATCATATAAATGTACAGTTTTCTTATATTACGTAGTAATCCAATTACTAATACTAACTGTCTGACGACTTAAAAAAAGCCGCTGGAATCAAATGGATGCGGAAGGCGGAGGACCGGATATTGTGGCGTAAGTTAGGAGAGGCCTATGTCCAGCAGTGGATCGATACAGGCTGATTGATCAAAATATATGTTTGACCTGTTATTCTATAGCGTGGAAATATTACCGACAAGTCAGTCTATGGTGCATACTATACAATCCATTTTCATTATCTTCTCAATCGAGTTAAAGTTTTGTACATGTAGAATTCCGACATATCACAAGAGTTGTTTTGCATCCTAAATGAATAAAGAATTTTCTATTTTCTAAAAAAATAAAGAGTTTCACAATCTATGGAGTACGAGTGCCAAAAGGGTAAAACGGAACCCTCATAGTTTCACCATGTCCGTCCGTCCGCAGCTTGGCTCAGAGACTGTTAGTGTAGGCTGTAATTTGGCAATCTACATATTACTTACGCCGACAAAGTGAAAGAATAAAACATTGATAAACATATTTTTTGAGGTTACCTCCCCTTTATGTAAGGTGGGTAGGTATGTGATTTTCTTTTATCTTCCCCTCAAAGTGGTGTATCATAAGATATGTCTTTTAAAAATGTTTAGGAGTTGTGTAGATCATTTTTAGATTTAGGGATCCGTTCGTGAAATATTGAGCATTAAAGTGCAATTTTTAAAGGTTTTTGTAAAAGGTTGATGAAAAATTTCACGATTTCACATGAAATTAAAAGGAAAACTATCACGGCTAAGTAGACTTTACAAGTTTACGAGTAACAGACGATCAAATGAGAAGTAACAAAATGTTCGTACAAATTCCATTGCAATTTTTTTCTTCAAGTATTTATTATGTTTAAGGGCTCCTTATTTATTTCAGACACGGAACCCAAAAAATGAATATTTTTAATTGGGTTCTGCCAGTTGATCTAAAATCAAAGTACGCCTTAGGCAACTTTGTTCGTTAACCCGTTACATAACCCTTCAATTACACGGTACCTATCAAACTGCAGATTGAGTCCATCCGTGAATAGATTACTTACCTACGTAACTTTCACAAGGGTTTGTTATTTCCCTATTAAAAAATAAAAATGTTTTAGTTTGTTACCTTTGTTTGAAGATGAAATGGAATAAATATTCATAAAACAATCTGTCTTAATCTGGAAGGCACTGCTGCACTTCAACTTTAGACGAAGGTTCGTACTTTATTCTTCCAAGAATTAGTTAAGTTATCATGTTGGTATATCAATATATAATTATATATTGTTGTATGTATATGTGTAGGTATGTTTAATTTAGGTAACTACTTGATGATTTCGTTTTCACGTATTGTTTATTATTATATAAATATTGATAAACTTTCGAAATTTGAACACATTATAATATTATATACAGGATGTATCACAAAGGTGTGGTCATATTCATGGGTTGGTATGTGCTCATGATACTGAGTGCACATACCTAATTTTATCAAAATCGGAGTACCCTAAAAAAATATTTACTATTTTTTCTTTCGTTTATATAAGAGTGAAAAAGTTATTAATTAAAAAAGTATGACTTAAAAAGTTCTATGTCATAATAATCTAATCGAATTTCGTACCAAGGGAGGTATAATTCTTATGCCATACGCCTTTCACTATTGAGTTATGACAAAAACAATATGCTATAACTATGTAATAATAATACAACCAGATATGGCACCATGGTAGGTACAATACTGCCAATGACTATCAGCTGCTGAAATTTAAGCACACCTTTTTGTTACACCCTGTATACTACGTACGTAAAATATCTTGTTTATTGCCGTGGTCACGGGTAGATTGACGTCAGGCAATTAACAAGGTATTTTACCTTAAATTACATATCAACACATAAGATGGCCCACTGCTGGGCACGGGTCTCCCCAGTAGAACCTACTAGTATGTAGATCCTGGGGGGTAATTGCCATAATCGCCACGCTTGGCGAGCGGGTTGGCGATCGCAGTAAGGTTTTAAGTACGCAGAGGACGCTGCTGCCCGTCCTCCGGGGTGAAATCCCTTAGTCGCCTTGACGACACCCACGGGTAGAGATGGGGTGGTACTATTCTTAAGCCGGCACCACACGGCATTTAAATTATTCACACGATAAAGACCCGTAGTACTCGTATATATAAAATTATAAAGTTTAGCTCCCTTGTTGGCAGCTAAACTATTTACTGCATCTACTTCTATTTTTTATCTCTACATCACTCTGAGATTGACTTGTAGAGAATGCTTTTACCATTTAGTCCCCCTTTATACAATATATGTGCATAAAGTTTTTAAATAAATAAAGTAACTTTTGTATTTCTTTCACTCGTAAGATTTTTCACTACAACGTTATTCTTGAAATAGTGCAAACCTGAAAGTAGTTTGCTCAGAATCAGTAACACAATCCATTGGGGTAGTTTTTGGACCATGTTATATTTTTCAATTAATTAATCAATAAATCATTCATTAATTCATTAATCATTTTTACAGTTCTGCTCACAATGTATTGTGAAATTAATGTGATCATCACTTATTATTCAATAATAACCATGGATTACGTACTACGAGACGCAATAAACATGATAGCGCGAAAAACGCAAGGCAACTTGAATGGCTTATAAATTTCTTTTTTTTATGTGATTTCTTGAAGTACTAATTTATTTAGGATGTCTGAGCGTTGCACTATACCAAAAATAACCTAGTTATAACTATTTATTATACGGGAATTAACGCGCATTGTTTACCTTAAAATTGCTTGACGTTTCGTCCAGGTTGCACCGGCCGTGGTCACAAGCGGACTAATACGGGAATTAACGCGCATTGTTTACCTTAAAATTGCTTGACGTTTCGACCAGGTTGCACCGGCCGCGGTCACAAGCGGACTAATACGGTAATTAACGCGCATTGTTTACCTTAAAATTGCTTGACGTTTCGACCAGGTTGCACCGGCCGTGGTCACAAGCGGACTAATACGGGAATTAACGCGCATTGTTTACCTTAAAATTGCTTGACGTTTCGTCCAGGTTGCACCGGCCGTGGTCACAAGCGGACTAATACGGGAATTAACGCGCATTGTTTACCTTAAAATTGCTTGACGTTTCGACCAGGTTGCACCGGCCGCGGTCACAAGCGGACTGCAGTCCGCTTGTGACCACGGCATAAATAGTTATAATCATGCAACGCGAAAGTTTAAATGTTAGTAATAACCTAGTTTATATTATCATCATAGGAAGTTTGCTTTCGCCTATTCAAATAATGTAATTAGACTTGTTTTTTTCATAAAAGCCTACGCTTTTGAGATTTACGTGTTATGTAAACAGGATAAAACTAAGAAAAATAATAAGATTAGCATTCTATGTTTATAAATCTTGTTACCATCTATTCATCTTGTTATCATAGTGAAATATTACAAAAAACAAAGCCTATAAATAATAAGGTACCTCTTGTAAACACCTTGTCTTCTACACGTTGTGTCCTTCCCTTGAATATAATTTACCAAGACTGATGATATCTTTAAACAGACTTTGAAATTTGGCCGGTCGGATCAAAGAAGACATCGGGGTTTGGCGAGCACCAACTTGAGTTGCTAGTGTGGTTCAATGTAAGCAATGGCTCATCCATCATACATCGTCCTATGTGTCGGACCACATACACACGGGAGGACTTAATGGCCATGACGCCGATATAATATTGTATGCCCTAGTAGTAAACATTGATCACTATAATAATATCTTGGGACAATCCACGCAACGCCATCATCAGATAGCGTTGTGTGAGTCGTCCCAAGATATTTAAGAAGATCCCAAGATATTATATAATGAAGAAGTTCAAGAATCCGCTTTAAGTTCTCGTTACCTAAACATTGACTTAGAAACGTTAATATTTAAGCATTTAATGCAATTAAGTTTGACATGTGTGCCGGCACCACACGGCACACAAGTGTGCCGTGTGGTGCCGGCTTAAGAATAGTACCACCCCATCTCTACCCGTGGGTGTCGTCAAGGCGACTAAGGGATTTCACCCCGGAGGACGGGCAGCAGCGTCCTCTGCATACTTAAAGCCTTACTGCGATCGCCAACCCGCTCGCCAAGCGTGGCGATTATGGCAATTACCCCCAGGATCTACATACTAGTAGGTTCTACTGGGGAGACCCGTGCCCAGCAGTGGGCCATCTTATGGGTTGATATGTAAGTTTGACATTTTAAGATAATGTTTAAGATTTTAAACTATTGGCTACCTTTCTGTTTAGAAATCCTTTTCAAACCACAAATAGCAGCGTCGGCATTTTCTGAATTCAATTTTCGAAATGCGTTGGGAAAAAGTTAATATTTAGTTGGCTGATCACATTTGACTATCCTAACTCCAATTCGATTTCCATAAAACCTTTTGCATATCCAAAACAAACAAGTTTGAGGCTCATAATCAATTCATATATGTGCATAATTACCCTTTTGAAATAATATGATTTTCGTGCCCAAGCAAAATAGGTTTTAATCGAAAATGTACGGTGTATTTGTTGGCAAACATGGTAAATTAAATTCTATAATAGACTGTAAACTGATGCGGTTATTTCATAGACAAAGAGACTGGACTGCGCTATCCCTAGAAAGAGAAAATGTAGGTCGATTGTCTCTTTAGGAGAGTTAATATTGATGATGGGAGACTGAACTTAAAATACGTAATTGTGCCTGGGATTTATCGTGCCGTCTCTCTTAGAAAGCGATCTTTTCTTCTTAAACACAGTGTCAAATCATGTCATATAGTAATATAGTCACGAAAAAAGGTCAGAGACGGAAAGATGGCCTTGCAAAAATGTCAAACGTCAAATTAATCCATATTTGTTTTCTTCAATAACAAAATATACTCTTATAGTCTTATAGTATATCCCTATTTTACGGCCAACGCCTGTCTCTTTTCTGTAATGTCAAAGTGACATGACATAGACATAAGCCTGTGACGTTATAGACGATAACTACTGGCCGAATGAGCATTTTGTTTCTCTCACGCTTTGGAGCCTGTATTTACTTCATACCTGAAATAAATGCACAGTCCAATCTACATGTCTATGGGTATATATATATAATTATATATTTTCAAAATGTGTAAAAATCGCGAAAGTTTATTAACATTAATAGTGTTGACTCCTGTCGTCAGTATAACATATTTTATGCGGCCAATGCCTGTCTCTTTTCTGTAATGTCAAAGTGACATGACATAGACATAAGCCTGTGACGTTATAGACGATAACTACTGGCCGAATGAGCATTTTGTTTCTCGCACGCTTTGGAGCCTGTATTTACTTCATACCTGAAATAAATGCACAGTCCAATCTACATGTCTATGGGTTATTCAGAGGAATATTATTCTCTCCGATGTAGAGTCCACACGAGCTTCGCTCGACCGTGTGTAGAGTTTCGACTAATGTACAATTATTGGAGTTTGTATGTTATGACCACGGTCGTATATATAATAAACACAACAAACGCAATATAGTAGTAATAGGAATGTTAGACAGTTATACAATTTGCATTATGTAGAGCATGTAAACGTAATTAAGTTTCTGTGGATGTAACGTATTACATCCACAGAAACTTAATTGTGCTGATACGTATATCAGCACATAACAGTGATAGTAAATAAGCTTCATGGTGGATTTAAACGCTTGCGTTCAAAGCGACATTTAACTGGCATGAATATAAGCGTGATAGGTACAGGGTATGTTTATGGCTATTGACATAGATATTTGTACCTGTATTAAATGTCTGAAGAATAAGTTTAGCTCGTCAATCGTTGACGTAATTAATGACCACTTTCATAAGGATTCCTAAATACCACTGTAATGTTGTTAGCTGTAGATTATGTAACAGTATTTGTACAATCAAAAAATATAAACATTTTGAGGTTGGTGCCATGAAAAAGTAATTCTTATGTCTAATTCAAAATGTTTAATTAAAAGTTATTCCATATTATTTTTTTGCTTTTTAGTTGCCTTGTATTTATTTTTGAAGTCGGTAATATTTTTATGTAAAAAAGTTTTTTATTTCTTACTTTTTAGTGGTTTGGTTTGTAGTTCACTTATAGCCTTTTGTGAACTACTGAAATCCTTTTACAAAATATTGGTTTTCTCGATGCAGGGTCGTTAATTGTTGAGGAGTTCACATGTAGTTTACCATCAGCTCTATTACATTGTGTAATAGTAGTATTATATTAATAATAATAATTTATTTTATTTCACACACAAGGTTCACATTTTGTTCTTATTCTAAAAATGTACATTAAGCAGATTACTTAGTATAAAGTGCTACTCAGAACCATATTAAAGTAATCGAATCGCAAACCGTAAAATATTGAATAATTCCGTTCGTCATTTGTGGTCTTCATCATCAGTTTTACCAATTGGTGCTTTTTGAGAGTAAATACACGAATCGCTATGAAATAAACCCGAGGATTTGATGATCTGATGACAATGGGACCAACTTGAAGTATACTCTATAAAACACAGGTTCACAAATCGGTCCAGCCATCTTCGGGTAATCGGTGAACAAACATACAAAAAAAATATAATCGAATTGAGAATCTCCTCCTTTTTTGAAGTCAGTTGAAAACACATGGCAATGGTCGAACATTGCAGTGACGTTGTGGATTGGTTATGGTAGAAAGTATCTATATGGTATATTGTAATAGTAATTATAGTTGTAATGTATTTATGACATATACAATATCGTATGGAAAATGTTTATTGGGAGATTGGCTAGTTTTCTTGTTTCTTTTCCTAGGCAATAAATAGGTCCTCTTGGAACCAACATTAGTATACCTACTTATTCCTAAATCTATACTAATATTTTAATGCTGAAATGTTTGTTTGAACGCAACAATCTCAGGAACTACTGGTTCGAAATGAAAAAATATTTTTCTGTTGGATAGCCCATTTATCGAGCAAGATTACAAGCCATATCACATCACGCTACGACCAATAGGATTTCAGATAGAGCAGTAATGAAAAATGTTGCAAAAACGGGGAAAATGTACGCATACGAAGTTGCGCGGGACAGCTACGAGTATTTCTAGATACAACCAGACCAAACAAGTTTGAGAATATATGATACTTGCCATATATTTCTTTGTATTATTTACCTTCCTGATTTATTCTATTGCCTACTAACTATCGATACTGAACTGATTGATAAAGTTAGATTGAAACTGATTCAGTAGATGATTCAAATATCCTGACACTGTAAATGTAGTTCTACGACGAGTCGTAGTGGTCTACAATGAATCGTAGTACTTCTACGAAAAGAATCGTAGAACTTCTACGTAATACCACAAATTAAGCTTATATATCTAACGAGCGCGAACGTGTGAGGTGTGAATGTACTACTCGGCTGTTTGTGGACGGCTTGTTTGTACTATTGGCCCGTGTCAGACTGCTTGCCGGACTGCGTGCAGTGCGTCTAGACGCACCATTCAAATGTAGTAGTTTGCTCGCGCAACGTAAATATGGTTCAAGGGCACAAAATCTCAGAACAAACTAGTTCGAAATGGTTCCAGATCTTGTGTCTTTTGTACATTCGGTGTTCTTGGGATGTCTAAAAGTAATGTCGCAAAATTGATGATATCCAGTCGTACCTATGCAAAGGGAAGACACGTGTCAATAGACTGCTATGTCAATTTATCTAAATCTTGGCTCCAAGAACTGATATTTACTGATATCATCCATCTCACTCGGCTGGGCACGGATATCCCCAGTAGAATCTACTAATTATAGATCAAGTAGAATATACTATACTCGTAAATCTACTAAGCCTGGTTATCCATAACACAGGTTATAACGATGTTTGTTAAATCCTTGTGTACATTTTGATTGTGTGAGAAATAAATAAATAAATAAAATAAAAAAATAAAAAAATATACCTAGATCCTGCTGGTAATTGCCATAATCGCCACGCTTGGCAAATGGATTGGCGATCGCAGTAACACTTTAAAGTACGCAGAGTTTCCTTTGGTGTAAAATCCCTTAGTCGCTTTGACACCCCCACGGGAAGAGATGGGTGTGGTAGGTACTATTCTTAAGCTGCGGATGGTACCAATGATAGTAACTTTAAAACAATAAAAAAAAATGTGTGGCACTCGGGGACTGGCGCGGTAAAGCTATTGCATAGCATTTTTTATCAACTTATTCAATTTAAAAAGAAAAATAAAAATAAATATATATTTTTTAAAGAAAATAAATAAATAAAAACGGTGTATCTCCTATATATGAGTTGTTATTTTTTTTTAATAAATACTACTAAGTAATAATTGTAATTTAACTTACCAGTATCAAACCTCGGTCTGCTTGGCAGCCTGCTTGGCAAGTCTTGGTTTTCAACGTGGTCGAACGTCCTAAAGCCGAGCGCGAACTCCGCGTATGGACTGATCTCGAACATTTCTACGAAAAAAAAAATGTTTTAGAACTAATAAATAATTCTAACACAATAAAATAATTATTGAATTCTTAATCATGTCAAAAAAAAAAAAAAAATTCTGAAAAGTCGGGTTTACGGACGATAATTTTACGTGATGTTTTTTTAAAGACTGCCCCCGCAGTAGGGTACAAGCCCTGTGTCGCAGGGGACTTTACAAACATACAAGTCACGGATACAAAGTACACCCAGACTCGGAGCAACAATTAGTAGATCACACAAAGTGGTGTCCCGTGTGGGAATATTAGTTTAGATGTAGGCAAAGCTATCATATTTACACTGACGGACTTATAAACTGCATCAAAGTAATAGACGACTTTGAAATAAATATTTTAACCAAGTATGCAAACTTTCTATACAGATTTAAATTGAAACCTCTAGATTGGTTCGTGAACTTTAAAACAGCGTAGGATCATATCTTTAAGTTTAAGTTTATGTACTGGAAAGGACCTTAAGACCTTTTTTGAAGAAAAAACAGAAGTTTAAGGAAAAATTGTTTAATTAAAAAATTGGTTTTAACAATAGACACAAACTTTATGCAAGGGTTTATTTGTGTTTTAATAAGGTGTATTACCCCCACGTGCCCTTATTACGGATTCTAATCGGTTCCGCATAGATTTTATAAGGGTTTTTAAAAGATCTTGCGGAATATTGTCCCATTCTTCTGAAAGTGCTGTTCTTAGTGCTGCCACTGTCGTAGGCGAAGGGTTTCTCGCATATACAGCTCTTTTTAAATTGTCCCAAACATGCTCGATGGGATTAAGATCCGGGCTGCGTGCTGGCCAATTCATTGTACGTATCCCAACCTCTTCGCAATAATGTTGAACTTGTGCAGCTGCATGCGGCCGGGCATTATCCTGCATTAAAGTAAAATTTTCGCCTATGAATCCCATGTAAGGCACCACGTGATCTTCTAATATCTCTGTTATGTAGCGATGTGCTGTCAAACCCCCTCTATTACCGTTTTGACGGACCATGTCTATGAACACAAGTTCTGTTCGCCCGTTCATCGATATGCCACCCCAGACCATACATGAACCGCCTCCAAAAGGAACACGCTCCTCAATGCAACTTTGAGCATATCGCTCCCCACGTCGACGATAGACTCTTCTGCGACCATCTGCACCATATAAACATGTCCTACACTCGTCCGTGAACAATACAGAGGCCCACTGCTCTTCTGTCCAATTCAGGTGATGACGCGCAAATCTTAAGCGAGCTTGTCTGTGAGCTGCAGACAACTTTGGACCATTTGCTGGTCTAAAAGGGGTGATAGCCGCTTCCTTTAACCTTCTTCTTATTGTTCGTGCACACACGTTTTTTCCACGCACTTCATTAAGCTCGGTTTTGATGTTAACTGACGTGAGGAAACGATTTCGCAGGGAAGTTGTAACAATAAATCGGTCATCACGACCTGTGGTTGCTCGAGTTCTGCCTGTACCACGTCTCCTCCTGTAAGAACCTGTCTCTACAAACCTTCTGTATATTCTACAAACCGTAGACTGGTTTAAATTTAAATTTCTACCAATCGTTCGTTGATCCAAGCCCTCCCGCACCAATGCTACAATTTGTGCCGCTTGTTCGGACGAAGTATCCATATTATGGTTCAAAAACTCTCGATGTGTTAAAAAACTAACCCAACAATTATGCTGGTAACAATAATTCAATTGACCAAACAAAAAAAATCAATGAGAATTAATTTAAAACTTTGCTATAAATAACACGCAAATCTGATACTACGAGTAAATTTTCTTTTCCCGGCTATATTCATTTGTTTTACCGCAGTTCTATTTTTAAATTTAATTTTTTTTTAAGATTAAGAGCCAGTCTTTCCATATTTATATAATTTAATCTAAAAAGTTTGCATACTTATTATAAAAAAATCCTTTTAGAGTAAACCTGAACTTTGATGCAGTTTATGAGTCCGTCAGTGTATATTGCTTTAAGAACTTACCATTCTTACTACTCTTCCTGTTATGCACCGGTGAGGTATAAATCCTCGGCGCGTGCGCATACCGCTCTTTTTGTTCAGAATGTGAAGCCACGCTCTCATTACGTGACTTCACTTCATCAGCAATGGAGTGCCGGTATTGGGATGAGTAAGTTTGTCTGTGTACAAAAAAATAAACAGCATTTAATATTTTTTTTAAAAGTTTACCTACTGCCGCACTATGGTACAATCCTAGTGTCGCGGGGAACTTCAGGGTCAGGTTCTGTTGTTTCTGGATCAAACACCAAGTCGGAATTGAACCCACGACCTCTGGCTTAGCAGTCAGGGTCACTTACCTCCTAGACAAACAGGTCAGTCTAATCACTATGGGCGTTATTTACATTGAATTATTCGAATGTGGTCTATGATATTAAACGCAAGACGAAGTACTTCACGACGGACGGTAGGTCCCTAAGTTAGAGAAGCTGCGATTAGAACACTTCCCTCATCTTACTTCAACAGATTACCACTTTTTTAGAAATCGGGCCCATTTCTTGCAGTCCAAACCGGCTTCAAAGATTTTATCGATTCTTGCTCTCACATTCAGCAATAACTGAAAGACGCTATATCCGATCATGTTGAAAATAATTTTAGATGAAAGTATTTATTAAGAGTTACCCTAGTAATTTTTCGAAGCGATTGTTTTCTAAAACATCCACTTAATTAAAAAAGTTCCTTCTAAACCTTAGAATGTTTTTGAGTAAAATGCCTGTGAGTATATCACAGGCATTTTACTCAAAAACATTTAGGATTTAGGATGAACAGACTGACGGACGGACATGACAAAACTATAAGGGTTTCGCTTTTGCCATTTTTGCAACTCTAAAGGAGCGACCGCCGTACTCTCGGTACCTCCGATTAAAACCTGCGATTTAGATTTGTCGGAGCCGAAGTTGGAGTCAGAGGTGTAAAATCGATTGGTAGTTTTGACATTTCGGAGTGGGAGTCGAAGCTCCGTAACATCCCTGCATAAAACGACGAAAGTGCATAGAGAATAATTGTAAATATTTACATTGTTTAAATATATAATTTCATAAAAAAATCGTTTTACTTTTTAACTTAAAACAATAATTTCATATGTAAGGACGTAATGTATAATTACAAATAGGTACGTACTACCATACCTATAATACATATAGTATCACAATCATAAACTATGACTTCTCTTTGCAACACGTAACATTTCCCAGTATTGCCACAGAAACTAATTATGTATAGGATTAAATGGGAACTAATAGCTAAGGTTCTTGTTCTGGGAAAACGATGACTCACACCCTCTGTGCTTGTGGCTTCATTTTACACATTTATCGCTATTCTCATGAAAAGTAACGGGGTTCGAACCCCCGATCATAGGGATACCATCCCTACGCCGCCGTTAACCTTTTCCAGACTGACCATACCTGAGAACGTCGAATTTATTCTCCATATGTTAGGATTACGGCAATCGATATTTTGAATTGCAAAAATTTACTTGCAATGTGCACTGTGCCGAAAATGGGCACCTTGTATTTGGTGCATTTATCATAACGGGAATTTCTGAAAATATGCATTTCGCGTAATGAGCACAATGCAAAATGAGCACAGATAAGTACACGTTATGAGAAGTGCCTTTTTGAGAAGGGTTAAATACGATTTTGTACAGTGCACATTCTGAGACTAACCGTTTTTTTAAATAGTAATAAAATACGTAGATAGACAGAAAGTCGATTAATCAACTAATTTACTGACTATTGTTCAACTTTAATTAAAATAGTTTATTTTGAAGTAGCCTCTGATTTTGACGTTTAGGTTGAACTTCAGTGATTGTAGTCGTTCTGCCTCGCTCACACTTCATAGTTTTATTTCTACTTTCTCGCTCTATAGTTATCATGGATTTATCTATTTAATATAATAAATAGTTATGCTGTCCCTGATTTAGTGGCTACTGAGCAAGATCGAGACATTTGCGAGGTTTAGCAATGTTACCACTGTTGGTCTAGAGATAGTTGACCGTTTTCGAAAAATGTTAAACACCTTAGTGCCTCAGAGAGCCCGGTAAGTCGTCGGTCTTGCGCTTACTCTATCTATGACAGTGCGGAGATAGAAGGTGCACTTGTGTCTGCGCATACACTTGAACTATAATCACTTCTGACTAGTTGGCTAGTCTGTGATGAGATTGGCAGTCGTAACCAAGATCGGTTATGTAGGATATCCACCAACCGGATGACGCAGGACTTCAGCGCAGCGCATTTCCCTCTGTGTCAGAGGAAATTAAAACTTCTAAGCTAAGCCATAAGTTAAATATTTGCATAGAATTACACAGTTTCTAGTTGCTGAGAGAATGCCGACGACGACGCGAGCATGCGCGCGAATGCGCCTGGGTTCCAGCAGATTGTGGCCGTCGTACGGACGCGGTCGCACTCTCGCGTGCTCGCGCATCCACTACGCTGCACTGGGCTGCATTGCCCACTTGGTGGAAATCTTACCTTAGGAGTCAATTATTACGATTCGGTGTTTTATGCCGTATCTAAACATGTCAATTTAAAGAAAGATAAACTTACCGATGTCTTCTAAACAGTATACAGAAGAAAGCCATCAGACACATGACGAGAAGTATTGAGCTGCAGACGATGACCAGCATATTTAGATCAAACAGCTCTGATGGTGGACCGATCTCCTCTACAACAAACAAGACAAAGAAATTTATAAAGTAGGCAGTCTTTAACTTCCAGACCTAGGATTTTTGACATTCAGATATTTAGGGGTTTCCGACTGTTGCTTAATTAGTTATCAGTCATTTATTTTCTCCTATTCATTAACCACACCACAATGCGCAAAAGGTGTGCAGTAAGGTTCGGGCCAGCTCTAACAGCATCATCAACATGATTGTAAATAGATTTGATGGTGTCTACCTGAATCATTGCTGTGCCATTTCACATGGAATGATACAGCAGTAATTTATGTAGGCACATACTATTGTTATACTTTTTTGTCTAGATTAGCTACTAACATAGTTTTAAATACAATGTAATTACTAACAAATTGAATCAAAGTTACTTTAAATAAATGATAATAATAAAAAAATAAAAAAAATAAGTTGCAGAAAGGTATGATTAAATTTTATTAAGAAACAGTGAATAGTTTAAGTATATAATCTATAAGGAGATCAGGAAGGAGATTGTTTGCCATACATTTTTTCTCACGTCAGCTTTTTATGTCACCATCATAGGTGCTACAGAGGGGCCTTTACTCGCTTTACGTGTACGTCAAATGTAAGCTGCTAAAATCATGTACTTCTAACTACTTATTGGTTAAACTCCTTTCAAACTAAAATTCTGATTCCTCACCGGGGTCATACACCTTCCAAGTTAACTCCGTAGAACAGCTATTGCCTAAAAGGACCATCAAAGCTTTAACTTGAGCCTTTATTTATATGAAATTCAAGGCACACTTATCAGCATTGCGCCTTGAAACAGAAAATTTCATCAGGGTATGACCTGGCCCCGGAAGATGCTGACGAAAAACGAGACGCTGACTATCGATTACTAAGTTAATAGTGCGTGCTATGACCCTAAAATTGAAAAGGAAGGTATGCAACAAGGTCCGATTTACCCGCAAAAGAAAATCTAGGTACATTTGAAATTATGCTGCGCAAACAGAGCATAAACCCACAAACCCTTAGTTATAATTATGTTGATTTAACTTCTGTGTCTCGTTTAAAAATCTTCATTCTGTTATTTTGTTAGGCTTAAAAGGGTTTTGGTAGGAAATATATTTTACAGTCAAATTCTAAATACTTGATTCAATTATGTTACTACGTACTAGTACCTAATAATAATATCTAATAATAATCTTGGGACTATTCACACAACGTCATCTGATCCCAAACTAAGCAGAGCTTGTATAGTGGCAACGAGACAACTGATAAACATACTTATATATATTTCTAAATACAAACATATTATAGATAAATAACACACAGACACAGAATAAACCATCGTGCTCATCATACAAAGTTTTATCCTGGGTGGGGATCGAACCCACGACCTCTTGCGTAGCAGTCGGATACACTCCCACCGCGCCACAGAGGCAGTCAGAAATTGACATTGAATAATTTAGATGTTACAAAATTGGCGTATCAAATATTGAGTTACATAGCGTTTTTGAGTTACGGTATGCGTCTCGGCGTGGTGTAATCGCGTGTAGTTGCATCGCTTAGTTCATAGGAATGACTATGATTTTGCTGGCGTATTTATCCGTCCACGACAATAACCTGTTACGTCCAATACGCCGATTAACGAAATTAATACTCTGTCTACATATAAAATATTACAAACATTTTCTTAAAAATGCTTATACATTCGTACAGTAATGTTTTGCATGTAATTGCAGCTATTTGACGAATAGGGAATAAGACGGCTGCCCTGTCAAAACCGGCCCATAGACGAGTGAGTTTTCTTTCGTTACTATGAAATAATAAAATGTTATTGTAAAAACAGCCTGTTTTCACGTCACTTAGTTTCCACTATGCTGTCGTGACAATATTACTTAGCATTAAAAAACTTTTACACGTGAAATTAAAAGTTTGTTATTTAAGAACGGTTTAACGGAACATAATTTCTATTAAATTATCTAGTCTTATATTAAAAATCTGTATGGACGTTATGATGGCACAGACAGGCATACAGACTTTAACCCCCACTTTTTTTGACGAGGTTTAAATATGTTCTATTGGGTATGTACTTATAATACTTAAACAAAAAAACCTACTTTTTACTTACTACTTTAAACCTACCTTGTGTACACAATTAAAACAAAACAAAGTTATTTCAGCAACAGAGCTACTTACAAAACCGCGTAACACAAAATAACAAAAGTATTAACGAAACAAAAATTAAACGGAATATACAAATAACATCTACGTCAACGAAATCAAAACAAGCCAAATATAATCAGCTTTATAACTAAATTCTGACGAAGTAATTTATGTTTGACGCGTCAAAACATTCTTCGTAACTTTGTGAACGACACAATTTCCTAACAGTTCGAACAGTGTTTCTTGAAACTGTCATTATGTCAACCAAAATTTTGGAAGTTGTAGGAACTTCTGTAAAGTTCTTATCGAAATTGTAGTGTTACTTAGTTGTAACCACAGTCACCTTAGTTATACGATATTGTGTCTAGATTGAGGTAGGTATCGATAACACAGATTTTTGATATACCTACTTAAAGAATATGAATATTTTTCATAGACTTTAATATTGATTCTTTACTTATAATATAAATCCGATTTGTATGGGGTTTTTGCAATTCGATTACATATTTATCTGTTTTAATATAAAATCATTATTTTAGACTGAAAATCAGAGCTATAAACTAATACATGACGAATACGAGTAAGTCAGTGCAATTTTCAATAAGCGGTGAAGTGTTTGATTATTTTTTTCCCCCCATTTCACAAAACTTAAGTTGTTTTTTTTTAAGATAACTAGCGATGTGAGATCTACATTACTAGCAATCTTTGAGCTCAAAGTCTTGTGTTGGGAGTGGGTTGACGTCGGTAGTATAATGGGCAGGTTTCGAACCCGCGACCTCACAATTGCGAGACCGTTGCCATTAGGCTGCCGCCGCTTTAGTTAAATCATTATTCTAAAAAAAAATATGTAGGACATGTCATGTCATACCTATGTGTATCTTTATTTTACACCCTTTAAAAACGGTTGAAGGTCGGGAACTCAGTTGTAATCGTGCAAACTAGGAAACCAGAGTGGTAAAGGGAATATAGCACTATATGATCCTTAAATAAATGGCCGTTCTTTGAAAAAGTGACAGTCTTAAACGCTTTATAAAGAAATTGAAGTTTTGTGAAGGTTTTGGGCATGGGCGTACCCAGCTTTTGACCCAGGGGGGAGAGGGGTGGGCGACCAGTGTTTTTTTTTGAGTTTAGTCCCCATTTTCAATTTTCTCGCCAAGCGCAAAGGACTCAGGACTAGAGCTATAATTAGAACTGTTTTTTTACATAAATTACACAAGTTACAGCTCGACAGGAGGGGGATGGGGGAGAGCTGAGAGCTGAGCTGAGTCCGATCCAGAGAAGAAGAGCATTTGAGAAGTGACATTGACGCTCGTCAGTACGCAGCATGAAAAATCACTGTGCAAGTCGAGCTACTGAGCACATCGCGACTTTAGAAGCCATTGAACAAGCTAGGGAGCGTCACAAGCGCTATAGGGAACTCAGCCTGGTCTCACAAATCACTCACGTAAACAGAGGGGCGAATGTGAAGGCAGAAGTCACAGCGCTAGCTGGTGAATATGCGCGAACTTAGAAGCTGTAGACCGCAGCGTGATCTAAAAGTCATGCACGAATAAGCGGGCCCAGCGCAATCCTCAAAGCTACTGCGCAAGGAGAGGAGTACTACTAGAACTGAAAAGTCACAGCGCAAGCAGCGCGTAGGTAAAAGTTATTGCACGAGCTGTTCAGTTAGACGTCAATCAACCTGTTTTGGTCCATTGCTGGAAATAGGCGTCTCCTATTTTTACGCCACAATACCCGTTCCTCTTACGCATCCAATTCATCCCAGTGATCTTCTTTAGGTCGTCAGTCCATCTTCGCCTTCGCTTCGGCTTCGGTCATCCTACCTTACTTTTACCGAGTCACTGTTTCCACTCTAGGACTCCGTTTGCTTTAGTGGCCATCGGGCCTTCAGTAAATATGGATAAGCACATTGCCACTTCAGCGTGCTTAACCTGCGTGCTATGTCGGTAACTTTAGTTCTTTGTCGAATGACCTCGTTGCAGGGGCGAAGGTTAATTTTTTTCAGAGGTAACCCGATACAAAAATATACCTTGCTGGACATCGTTCTTTGTACCTATAATACTAAGTAACTACAAGCCAAAGGGAAACCGAAGGTAATGGTGTTCTTAGGACCCTCCGCCACTGCCTCGTTGCGAATTTTATCCTTCAAAGACATTTATGGACTAGCCCAACAGTAAGCGTCCACATCTCGGCGCCGTATGTAATCACACGTAAGACACACTGATTGAATACTTTAGTCTTCAAACATTGTGATAGAGGCCAAGAGAAGACTCGACGAAGTTTGCAAAATGCAGCCCAACCCAATCAGATCCTTCTATCGACCTGTTTCTTCTAAGTGTTTCTAACAAACTGAATAAGATTCTATGAAATAAATTGGTCTCGGCAGTACATGTTCACTTAAACATAATTTTGGTTTTTTCCTAATTCATGCCGAGACCAAGTCTAGAGGCTCCACTTAAGCTGTGCAAAATCTCGCTAAGCTGTTCCAGTGACTCCGCTACTATGACGATGTCGTCAGCAAACCAAAGGTACGAGATGAGCACACGATTTATATTTATGCCCTGTCCAGTGTCATAAATACGTCTTCAAGAACGTTGATGAAGAGTTTCGGGATATGATATCCCACTGTTTTACACCTCGGCGCAGCTGTAGCCTTTTCGAAACCTGGCTTGTTCTGGGGGCTGTAACTAGTACTGTGACAAGTTTTCTCGTAAACGAACGAATTTAAAAATAACAGCACAAGTTGGTGCTCCAAGGTGAGCCGAGCGGCTTCTAAGATTGACCTGGGGAACTACCTTGTAATCATGCAAAGAGATGCAACGTGAATTTAGACCTCCTAGACCGCAGCGCAATCTTAATAGTCACTTTGCAAGCAGAGCAGCGTAGCGTGAAGATGGAATTCACTGACTCAGTTGACGAGCTCAACGTTAACTTATAAGAAATCAAACGAGCTGGATGCTTTAGCGCGATCTTAAGTCAGGAGGGGGCAACTTTCCCCCTCCCCCCTTCCCTCCCTGGGTACGCCCATGGCTCTGGGCCTACTCTCTCTCTAGTGGTGTAAAATTTCAATACCATCATCGGACTTTGAGAGTTAGATAAACATTTGTTTTTGCATAGGTACATATTTGAGCAATGTAATGTCTCCAGAGTACGTTAGTCTGTTGAATTAGTCGCTATGACCTCAATCAGTTCGGATAATATTACTTTGTTATCACTATACGCCTACTTACTTGCTCGATACTACAGAAAGAAATATATATTTTTGTTATATGCCTAAAAATAGCAAACAATAATAAAACCTCTAGGGAATATCACTAGATATTTAATATCACAGGCTTGATTAATTACAACGGTGTCGGTGTTTTTGCTTCATAAATACTGTCTGGTATCTGTAGTAGCCATCAGTTTTGCTCCTATTACGACTTGTACAAATTAGATATATACAGATTAATCTTCTAGTAAATTATATTAACGAGTAGGTACTTTCGTAAAAAAATATTATGGAGACACCGCTACATCAATTTTGATTTTGTTGTGGTATTATGAAAATATATATATTACGGGTCTTAATCGCGGAAATAATTTAAGGTAAAATACTTTGTTTATTGCCCGACGTTTCGACCGTTTTGCACGGTCACGGCCCGTAATATATATATTTTCATAATGTGTCTGGGTGTTATTTATCTATAATATGTATGTGTTTAGAAATATAAAAGTATGTTTATCAATTGTCTGGTTTCTATAGTACAAGCTCTGCTTAGTTTGGGATCAGATAGCGTTGTGTGAGTTGTCCCAAGATATTATTATTATTGTTATTAGTTATCCTAAAATATATCTCTAATCGAATAGAGAGAAATAATGGTACAAAATGACTAATAAATATTGTTTTAACTGTATGTTTCTGTCCACAACTCAATACAAAACTTAAATAAAATACTTATGAATAATTAATACGTCTGTTAGATGATAAATTCAAGAGTTCGTTCGTTCTCTCTTAATTTCCGGGAAACTTTGCCTTTAGACTAAAACTTTAATTCGAGAAACAATTTTACTTAGGGTCGCCACAAAACAGTTTAAAGTCTGGATTTAATGGAAAATAGAAAAGAACTGTTGAATTTTTTTCTATTGTTTTGGCTGAAGTACTTCGCCATTTTAATAACATAAATATCAATTTGTCTGCCCTATCGGTTTAGAGACCATACCGGCTAAGCAATAGGTCGTAAGTTCGATTCGCATCTAAGATAAATCTTAGTGTGGTGAACATGGTTATTTATTTAGTGTCTTTGTGCAATTTATCGATAAATATGTATATACATTTAAAATGATATTTAAGTTTCTCAGGCAAATGGTTGTCATAGTACAACTGTCTAGTTTGGGATTAGATTATGGAGTTAAGTGAACGAGTGTTGTTTGCATTTGCTTGTAAATTATAAAGTTAAAGAGAGAGCTGTGTAAATTTACCTGGAACCTATATTTTTTTGTGAAGCTACTGAAGATAATTAATTATTAAGACTCCCTCATCAGAACAAATTGTATCAGAAGATGTATCTGGGACGCTAAAAATATGTCGAAATAGTGACTGATATAGTATTGATAGTTATTTATTTAGGTTTATTCACAGAAAATGTACATTCACACACACACACACATCCACTCATCCGCCAAGCTCATGACAACCGCTGAATGAAATCAATTTAGATGAATGTCAGTAAGGAAATAGTTTGAGTCTTGGGGAAGGACATAGGATGAGGTTTATCGTGATAACCAAGAAGATTTTATTTATTTTATTTTTATTGTGCCTGTTCGTTCATCAATCACTTCAGATTTTACAACGTAAAACGCCAAACTTGAAACTTAATCTAAACCCATGGTGACCCTATTCAAAATGAGACAATTTCATCCCCAAGTCTGGGATGCTTGATATCCAAACTTTTGATCCGAAGCAGTTTCTATCAAACTTGTGCAATTTGTTAACAATTATGTTCTGCGCAACTTTCAAACTATAACATAATTTTGCTTCACCCATCGATCATTTTGTTTCAAACTATTCCTGTTATTAGCTGTATTATGAAATTGTAATTTCAAACTATTCCTGTTATTAGCTGTATAATGAAGCGGCGGTAGCCTAATGGCTAAGGCCTCGGTCTCGCAATCGTGAGGTCGCGGGTTCGAATCCTACCCATTACACTACCGACGTGAACCCACTCCTAACACAAGCCATAGCTTAGCTGGAGGGGTTAACAGGATTGCTAGTAATGTGGGACCAAAATCCGACATTGCTAGTTATCTTTTTTTTAAAAAAAAAAAAAAAAAAAAAAAAAGATAAAACAAGATCTTAACGAATACACGCTTATTATTTTATAAATATTTGTATCATAGATTAAAAAAAAGTTCATTTTTATGCCACGAATATGAAGTGTATGCTTAGATAATATACAGAATGATTTTTAATATACTAAATAACCTCCCGCTCTTACCTTCTTTACATTACACCAAATAACTTCTTAATAAAATCCAAAACTAATATAACATAGTCATTTAGTGTTATGTATCAGGCCAGTGGATGATCTACGCAAAACGGCTGGCAGGAGCTGGATGCGAGAAGCCGAGGATAGAACAAAGTGGCGTGCAATTGGAGAGGCCTATGTCCAGCTGTGGACTGCGATAGGCTGATGATAATGATGATGATGTATAGAAGCCACAAGCGGGAGGTTATTAGTATATTATAAGAATAGTTGTCTGTAAAGTCGGTTTACGGACGATAATTTAACGTGATAACGTCATAAGAAAACATTGATGACATTAAAAATAACCATGCCTGAGACAAATTTTTTTTTTAAATTTCCAATTGTATCCAAAGCATTGATAAAATTATAATAAACAACCATTCCTGTGACAGCTTTAGCTGGACCCGAGTGCATGCGCGCGCTTTTCGTGAGTGCAGCCAGTAATCTATACTAAGCGGAAGAGTTTGTTTTTGACGAGCAAAGACAGAATTATTCTTTAGGTGTTTTCCCGAGCTATTGTGAACTATAATGTGTCACCCACTGATCCAAAGGTATGGGTAGTGTTTTTCATGCGTATGTTTAAGTTTAAGTTAGTAAGTCACCAAAACGTATCTAACTTAAACTTTGGAAGGCTATTTTTGATGTATTTTATTGTTTAAATTCTTAAACCGTTATACTATTTAAAAAAGTCTCAGTGAAGAGTCTATCCTTGCATGCGGCAAGTATCCCCGCAACTGATTTCATCGTTAGGCTTCTATCCGCCACAGTAGGCAACTATCCCTTTTTTGAGAGGTCCATTAAAACTGAATTTACTCAAAACTAATAATAATTATGTTTACAAAAATAGGCTGATAGTAAAGACAAAAGATCAATGTTTTGATATACATTTAGTATTATTCTTAATATGTTCATATTTTTTATTTCTAGAGCTTTTTTGAAAAGTGGGGCATCTATCTTGCTTTTACCCTATAATTAAACTTAATGAACTAAACAATAATGATTTTAAATTTTTGCACGTCATTATTGCCTCTGTGGCGCGATGGGAGTGTGTCCGTTTGCTACGCAAGAGGTTGTGGTTTCAATTCCCACACCGAACACTACTTTATGTGAACCAAAAATTGTTGTTCCTAGTCTGGGTGTACTTTGTATTCGTGACTTGTATGTTAAGTCTGCCGCGATACAGGGCTTGTGTACTACTGCGGGAGCCGTCTTTAAAAAAAAAATAAGATATTTAACAGTTTCGATTCAGCTTCTACGTTGCATGTCCTATGACTAACTTGTATAGCAGATTTTTATTACAGAGATTACCCGTGCAACTTCGTGTGCATAATTTTTCCCCGTTTTTGCAACATTTTTCATTGCTCCTTTGCTCCTATTGGTCGTAGCGTGATATTTTACAGCCTATAGCCTTTCTCGATAAATGTTGTTTTTTTCAATTCGGACCAGTAGTTACCGCGTTCAAACAAACAAACTCTTAGCTTTATAATATTAGTATAGATTTAAAAAAAATGGTTGGTGTATCTAATTTATTCGACTCATATAGGGATAAAGAATTATAAAATCAAAAATTTTATAAAATTCATATATTTTATAATTCAATAAAATTGAATTATAAAATAAAATTCATATTTACGTTGTACTAGCTTTTTCCCATAACATCGCGAATAAATGTAGGTATTTTATATTTTATGTAGGTATAAGCTATTATCGTTAAAATCAGTTTTATAGTTTTTGGAAGAGTAATAGACATACCATGTTTCCATGCAAACCTTGGGTATTTTTATCTGTGATCCACAAATTGTTGCTGGGGTTTTGGGTGTAGGTACTTTGTGTCCGTGATTTATATGTTTTTGGCGTGATAACGTCTTATACATCGATGACCGGGTGCACGAAAAAAAGTCACGTTATGTACTAGTTGCCGAGAAACACGAATGGCGATATGTCATCAATGTTTTCATATGACATTATCATGTAAAATTATCGTCCGTAAATCGACTTTACAGACAACCATTTTTTTATAAACAACGTGTGGGAAAAGGTGTGGTCAAATTCAAGGGCTCACAAGTGCTTATGATACTAAAGTGCATGTACCTAATTTTATCAAAATTGGACTAACCTAAAATTTAGTTTATAGTTTTTTCATTTGTTTATTTATCAATGAAAAAGTTATCAATTACAAAAATAACGGCTTAAAAAGTTTTGTGCCATAATAAACCAAAAGGTTTAAAGGTTAAGAGAGAAATATTCTGTTTTTAGTCGTATTCTTCACTCATTGAAGATAGTGTCTAGTCTGATGGGTTAATCACTTTTCGATTCACATTAAGCCAGGATGTTATCTGCTGCTACTCGTGGCATCTACAGTTGGCATGTTAAGGGTATGGGATTTTATTTGGTCGCATAGGCCCGACCACGTGCTCTCTTTTGGTTCTTACCAACTATCATCTACTTAATTGTTTTTAAACTTTCGCGATGTTTACACATATTTGAATATTATCGGGACTTAATCGCGTGAAATATTTTAAAGCACGAACCTTTTATTTACCCGACGATTCGTTAAGTCCCGATAATATTTTAATATATCATCTGCTTGCCAAGGTAATCGGGGTGTCTGCGAGCAATGTGGCTGTAATACTCGAGAATGTGTTGGGTATATGCTCTCCAGAGTTGAGAGTCTTGTGGTGATTTAGAGTTGGGCAAGGATAGAGGTGTTATTGAATACACAACGTTCGCCGCCCACACCACGTCTTAAATGCATCAATTTTCTTCCTTTTACTTTCCCTTATAGTCCACGATTCCTCACCAGACAAGACAATTGAGAATACCAGAGTCCGTAATAGTGAAATAAGAATCAAGCTCATTAGCCTCAAAAGTGCCATTCTATCGCCTGTTATAACTACCTAAGTTTTTCTATTGTAATTCTACTTATGCGTAACATAAATGCCTTCCTATTGATCTTCCATAATAAAAGCGTAAGGAAAACCAGATTACAATCGGTAGAGGAACAATTAATTGCGATCCATATATATTGTAGACTTATGGACCAATAGTGAGCAATAAATTGTTCTGAATTCCTTACTTACTAATGCCCATTAATCGTAGCATACGTTTATCGCTGCCGTAGGGTAACAAAGTGCTATATATATGTTACTATGTGTGAGGCAAGATATAGTAATATCGTAAGCACGATTTTTGAATGCCGACAAAATGTTTATCAGCCGTATTTTTATATTTAGGGCGATGCTATAATAGGTAGGGGCAAAAGTATTTTCGTACTTTGAATATAGTATGTTAGTAATCAAACCTCTTTAGTTGTACTAAATGTAACTGGCTGGTTTTAATACCATTAAATATTGACATTCTGAAGATGCAATTGTTAAAAAAAAAAAAAAGTTTCCGCCATTTTCAATCGTTTTTTAAGCAAGCACAATGAACGTATGTACAAAAAAGGTAAAAATGCGTCGAACGCCGCGAATAAAATTTGTGCGGCTGACGGACCTAATGTGGTATCAATACGAGTAGCACAAACGTGATTCAAGCTTCAAGATGTATATTGTGAATAAATGTTTTAATTTTTTTTTTTAATTTTAAGCGTTTTAAGTCTGGAAATTTTAGTGTGAAGGTGGTGTGTGAAATTTCGGTCCTTCAGAACTCTTTAGAAAGCACAAATTTAACCTCAAAAGAACACTGCGAAAACTGCCTGTCAGATTTTTTGAACAAAAAAAATATTTTTTTTTCAGCTACGGGATCATGGCAATAAGTCATCGATCAAAACGGCACATACATATTATAGATAAATAAAAAATATACCTAAAATAGGTAAGGTTTCCAAACGCTATACGCTATTCTATTTAGCGCTACGTCGTCTGCTATGGCGTAACGCTATATAAAATAGCACATATCGTGTGGCATACCACATATGCTATAATTTTATTTTTCTAGGTATTACGCAAAATAATAATGTTCTAATATTACTTTGCGTTTGCCAAGCCGCGGTCTCCACTCAAGAACTCGTTTACCCCAACGGTTGTCGGTTCTTCGGCTAATATGGCCAGCCCACTGCCACTTCAACTTGCTAATCCGGTGGGCTATGTCGATAACTTTGGTTCTCTGCCGGATCACCTCATTTCTGATTTTGTCCGTAGTGTAGGACGCCCTCAAGCCAGGTGGAGTGATGATATACGCAAAACGGCTGGCAGGAGCTGGATGCGAGAAGCCGAAGATAGAACAAAGTGGCGTGCAATTGGAGAGGCCTATGTCCAGCAGTGGACTGCGATAGGCTGATGATGATGATGATGATGATTACTTTGCACTAATATTAGCAATTCGATATACATATCGAACTATGAAGTATTTTATATAGGATGGTATAGTGATACCTGGTGATGCCGAAATAGCAAAGCAGTTTCGTAGTTTTTTTTTTTTTTAAATACGTATCGTGCAGTAGGTTACAAGCCCTCTGTCGCGGAGACTTTACAAACATACAAGTCACGGACACAGAGTACACCCAGACTCGGAACAACAATTTGTGGATCACACAAAGTGGTGTCGATTGGGAATCGAACCCACGACCTCTTGCGTAGCAATCGGACACAGTCCCACCGCGCCACAGAGGCAGTTGATTGATTACTATATCTTTTGATTTTTACCACTGTTTGACATAGTTTAAACAAGCTCTATACAAATAAAGGTTTTATAAAATAGTAATATAATTAATTACCGTAATGGCAAAATGAAAACAAAAAATATCATTAACTCTAATTACTTAACTAGTTTCGTTTCTCGATAACTTCTGATGAAGCCAGTTCAAAAGGATCAGAGGGAAAACATTTAGTAGGAATATTAATTTTAATAAAATTCTATTTAAACTTGACTCATTAAACAACAAACTTGTTGAAACTTCAACAAAATGTATGTTGAAAAGCTTTCGACTTAATTCATAATGCTTTGAAGATGGGTTTTTAGATTTGTGAATTCAGACAGCGTCTTTATTTCTTATTTTAATTTTTACTCCCGATGTTAACAGAGGGGGTGAAAATTTAACGTGTATCTGTGAGTTTATTAACTACCTTCAAAAAAGGTTACTCTGTTTGACCTATATGATTTTGATGCTGTTTTAATTTTTTTTTTAAAAGACGCCTCCCGTATTTGGGTACATGCCCTGTGTCGCGGGGGACTTTACAAATATACAAGTCACGGACACAAAGTACACCCAGTCTCGGAAGAACAATTTGTGGATCACACAAAGTGGTGTCCCGTGTGGGAATCGAACCCACGACCTCTTGCGTAGCAGTCGGACACACTCCCACCGCGCCACAGAGGCAGTCGTTAGAGTCAGAATTCGATTGCATATTTTTTCTGGGAAGGTTTTGGTGTATAAAACGTTGTCCTAGTTTATAAAACACCAGAGCTATAGACTAAAACATAGGAGTGAGTCAGTGAAATTTGCATTCGGTGATGTGCTTGATATTTTTTTCCTTGAAGGCGATTAACTTTTTTTTACAAAGTTATCGGTGTCCGGGTTTGTATTTAAGTAGGTCAACTGATTTTGAAGTAGCTTTCTTTATTAGAAAGCATTTTTTTTAAGATATTTAGCAATGTGGGATTGGGTCCCACATTACTAGCAATCTTGTTAATCCCTCCAACTAAGCTCAAAGACTTGTGTTAGGAGTGGGTTCACGTCGGTAGTTTAATGGGTAGGATTCGAGCGCGCGACCTCACGATTGCGAAGGCATTAGGCTACCGCCGATTTTTTGTGTGCTTTGCAATCATTGTTTGAGCTTTGTTTGATGAATATCTGACAATGTGGAAGGATATGTGGACACGTAAATTTATCATAATTTTCTCTCGTGTTAATATTTTTAGATTTCGCTGAATACCACAGAAAACACAATTTAATATGCTCTGTATAAAATGATAGGCTATAGGCCGACCGCTTAACTCGTATATCGCCTGCGCGGTGAGAAGGGAGCGCGGGGTGATGTTAACGGGTGGGTGAGCGGTGTGCGCGGGACGTTCTCTGTCCCGCGCACACCGCTCACCCACCCGTTAACATCACCCCGCGCTCCCTTCTCACCGCGCAGGCGATATACGAGTTAAGCGGTCGGCCTATAGTAAAATCGATTCTATCAGCTATTATGACAATCTTAAAAATACAACTAACTTGGTTTTATATTTTACTAGTTTTCGCCCGAGGCCCCGCCCGCGTGGATGTCGGTTATCGCGATGAAAACTATTCTATGCCCTACCCAGGGATTCAAACTATCTCTATACCAAATTTCATTTTAATCGGTTTAGCTTTTTGAGCGTGAAAGCGTTGTTACGCTTTCACGCTCAAAAAGTAACTCTGTCTGTCTGTCTGTTGACAGACAGACAGAGTTACTTTCACATTTATTATATTAGTATGGATTAGTGACTTATGCAATATTATTAGAGCCGAATCACTTGGAGCGGTACGGTGCGAAGCCTAAACCTCTGCGGTGTTCTACATATAAAAATCTATAGGTATGGTATGCCACTCGCACGTCGGACCAATACGTGTCAGGGAGAGATCTAAGCGGAGTGGCACAGCAGTTGTTTGCACGGCAGAAGGAAGGGTGCACTTTATCAACAGACTATACGGCCAACAGTCCACTGTGATGCCGCGACGGCACAGCTCTATGCTGCGGCGCCGCATGCCAGTGGGATCACCTGCGCGGCGAATTATTTGCGGTGCGGTGCCCGCACCGTACCATGTGGTTCAGCTCTTATGCGCGAGTACAAAACTAAATTTTAATTTTTCACCAATTTCACCAGCCAATTTTATCACTGTTATGAATACTAAACATTTTACTTTCGATAAATGGCTGTTTGTTACTCTATTAAGTCAGAAAAGCTAAACGAATGTAAATCAAATTTGGCATCGAATAATTTATTATCTGGAATAGCAGGACAGACCCCATGTGATAGATTTGGTTTTCGATATTTCCACGCGAACGGAGTTGTAGGCAACAGCTAGTATTAAATGGAACAAAATTAGAACTTACCTCCATCCATCGTCTTTGTGGCGTAAGTATAAACTGTAGAAGCAGATCCAGCATCGTTTATCGCTGTCACTCTAAGCTGGTACCAGTTAGCGGGAGAGAGAGATCCGACCGCGTATGATGTTGGGATGGAGCGAAGTGGAGGCGCTTGGTAGTGTCCTTCAATGTAGCTCCAACCGAGGTTCAGGTCCATTGGCTAGGAAAGAAACTTCATACATGTTTACGGTGTAAAACTAAGCAACTTAATTATTCAAAAACTATTATAATTACAAAATTTTGTTTCAAAAGTTAAATTATTACAAAATACATTAATTAAACAAAATATACTGGTTTAAATTAATAACTGAAATATTTAGGCGCCGAAATCCGTCATTTTATTTTTTCTAATTTGTACCCAGTGGTACTCTTACAACTAAGACAAATCTAACGATACCTCTACAGTAGTAAATACTCAAAAAAACTTCCTTCTTGCGGAGTTGGGTTAAAATACTTCGTGATTGGTTTAAAGTATACTGCAGTCATAGTGCAGAAAGCGCCTAAAGATTGTATTTACTTGTTGTATATCTATCACTATTATGCTATCTGGCCTAGCTTTTAATGGAGATTGTGCTCTTGCTATTGGTGCGGATCCACAGCGCGGGTGAATCTCCGATCTACTTCTGAGTAGAGACAAATGGACACAAAAGATACAGCGAAAGAGAGACAGGCGTATAGTTTAATTAGTCTCTGAGTAAGGCATAGCAATTCGTTTTTAATCTTAATATATAAATACTATATGACTGTTATTTATAGCTTCATCGCACTGCAAAAAAAGAAAAATAATTAATCGCTCATAAAGTTGCAATCAAAATGACTCACCGCTTTATTCTCAGCCCTTTGCCACAAGTTTGAACCCAGCTGTCTATAGTCAACTTCCCACCTGGTGACATCACACCCACTATCGTCCCAACCGCTAAGTTGGATATAGATGTGAGTTGCGTTGCTCCAGAGCCAGTCCGTTGATGGAGGTGACACCGGTGCTAAGAAAACAAAACGGAAAACAAGGTCATAGAAAAAAGTCTTATAAGATCCAACAAACTGATGTGTTCGATAGACGATGTGTCGGAAAAATTTAAAACAAATACTTACAAACCGAGGATAAAAGAACTCTTGGAAAGAGAGTACAAAGTACGAATTAAAACGACGTAAAGACCGACCCAAAAAAAGACGGACAGGCTGTATGAATGATGATATGGTGAGGATGGGAGTGAGTACAGAGATGATGACTGATAGAAGTGTGAGGAAACAAAATACATTTACGCCGACCCCAAATGATTAGGATGAAGGGCTGGAAGATGATACCAGTAGTGTCGTGGAACTTAAATCTAAGTAAAGATTTTCAACATACCTATTCAATGATTGCGCTTGTTATTGTTACTATTAGAATCTAACACTTTGAGGATGACAATGAGCTAATGAACAAAATGTCACTTCGCTAATGCGACGACAATCTGTTTCTGCCTACGAAAGTAGAACGTAGAGATTAGCTAAGTATTAAGCCAAGTCGTTAAAAAAGTTTGACAAGTTTGCAATAATTGAGAATGCCGTCAGAATTGTATGAATTAAATTTCTGAAGCGTTTTTGGTTTACGTAATTTTATTTGACGGTTAATATAATAGAATCACAAATTAAGTTCTCATAATAGGCCCAATTCCACTAGCGGATCGACTAAAGGTAATAGAGTAATGATGACGATAATAATATGGAGTCCGAACTCAATATCTTTTGGGTCAGTTTAAGAAATTTAAAGCGAATACTGATAAGCTTAAATTCAAATAAATACCAGTGAAAAGGGACAATACAATAACCATAAATATCAGTCCACATACTCGCACCAAATAATCCCAAGGAGAATCCATATTTATACATATAAATAGGCTATCTCTAACATTAAATAAGAGTTATTTTCGTACGTGCTAATCGCTTGGTCAGAGAAATTAGGCCAGGCTGTTTATATGGGGTCCTACATCAACATCATAATAGTGAATGGACGTGATGTGTTCGTTCTAACAGTTATAAATAAAGTTGTTGTTAAAGTCTGGCCTTTGTTTTGTGAAAATATAGCTCGCCTTTTAGGAAGAAAATTATTTTTAATTAAATGTGATTTATGAAAATATGTTAAAAACGTCGGGCAATAAACAAGGTATTTTACCCTATATTATGCACGCGATTAAGACCCATAATATATATAATAGGTCGGAGAATAATTAAAATGCTAATTGATTTCCGTTGATCAAGTATCTGTTTTGATTAAAAAGAAAGTCTATTGACTCATTTAACACCATGGCCGCCGCGAGACGGCGTGTCTTTAGATGGACGTTTACATTTAAAGTACCGGTAGTGCCATTATGGCTATGGAACCCTAGAAAATGACAGAGCTTTGAAAAGTTCATAAATGTCTATCCTTCAACACACGGTTTACCCTGGTGTAAAAGCTATATTTAAAAAACTTATTTTAAAAGACAACGCCCGCAGAAGGTCCACAATCCCTGAGTCGCGGGGCTTTACAAACATAATTCACGGACACAAAGTACACCCACACTCGAAACAACTATTTGTGGATCACACAAAATGGTCTTCTGCGTGGGAATCAAACCCACCGCCTTTCGACCTCTTTAGCAACACTCCCAGCATGGCACCAAGGTAGTCAAACTTATCACCTAAGGGTAACTTACCTCCACCCAAAGTAATCACGTCTACAGTTGCAGGCGCTGAAGTCCCAATATTATCTGTGGCAGTCACTCTTATTGAATACTTGGTTCCACACTTCAGTCCAGCCAGTGTATGTTGTTGGATGCCTGGTAGACGATTCTCCCGAGCTACAGGCCATGCTTCTTGCCAAAGTCCGTCATTTTCTCGCCAAGTGAGATTATAACCTGTAGAGCAAATTAAATGTAAAGTCACTAAGAATACGACAGTAACTTTAATAAAACTCAGAAGTATTTTTTTCTCTACTTGAACAGTGGATTAAACAACTTTTATATAACTCTTTTTAAACTTATGTTCTGATGTAGTTATGAAAGTATCACTGTTATTTCCAAGGAGGTACTCTTGGGAAACTTACGTTGAAACTTCTTGAATGGGGATTTTTATTAGATCTTGGTTTATTGAAACTTGAAGCTATGATTCAAGTACTAATGGTTCAAAAGTTATGTTTAGTTTATTATGTTTATTTATTTTTTTAGATTTTTTTCAAAAAAAGGAAATATTTGTATATTTTTATTTTATTCTTCTAAAGTGCCATGTCACTGAAGATAGGGTTGCGCTGTATTCTTACTATACTAATATTAAAAATTCAAAAGTAACACCATGTTACATTTTTATGCCTAAACCACTAGGCCAATTTTAGCCAAATTTGCTTATGAGATTTTAAGTGAAAGCTGGGTCGGACTTCGGCAATAGACTTTTTATCTCGAAAACCAGTATAAGATAGTTTGTAATATTAATTTAATAAATCGGTAAACTTACTGATTCCAAATCCCATAGAATTATTGCTGTAAGACCTTATCTCATCCCATTCCACAACAATATAATCTTTGTAAGGCGTAGCTCTCAGTGTAGGCGGGTCGGGTAAAGGCAGTACTTTGACTGAGTATACCACTGAATCCGATCCATATAGATTCTTAGCTAAACACGTGTAGTTTCCACTTAAAGACTGGTCGATATCTAAAATAAGCAAAAGACGTTAAATATCTTCTGGAGATAATTGTTGTAGTAAATTCCAAGAATCTTTCCACCTTACTTCAAAGTAGTAAGAAGACTTATCTATTAAATACTTTGGGAGTCAAGTGAAAGCAATTTTCGGACGATCATATTCTGAAAATAACCGCTTTTGAAAATAGACTATTATATACTCTCAATACATGTATAGTTATTTAAAGAAAATTCTTCTTTCTCTTCGTAATAAATACTTTTAGTACCAAAATATTATTAAAAGGCACTTACTTTTAATTAATAAGCTATCATCCCTATTTCTAGTGAACCGTGGATGATGTGTGATGATATTTTGGTTGTGGTACCACACAGTTCTTGGAGGTGGTATTCCGACACTTCGACATTCAAGAAGCAGGGAGTTCCGAACTGCTACCGTTATTTCTCCTCCTAGTGAAGCCACGCCTGCTACCACTAAAGAAGAAACAATTAACTATAATAAATTCAGTAATTAATACATAACATACATAACAACCCATATGATGTCCCACTGCTGGGCACGGGTCTCCCCAGTAGAACCTACTTATTAGTTCCTGGGGGTAATTGCCATAATCGCCACGCTTGGCGAGCGGGTTGGCGATCGCAGTAAGGCTTGAAATACGCAGAGGACGCTGCTGCCCGTCCTCCAGTGTGACATCCCTTAGTCGTCTTGACGACACCCACGGGAAGAGATGGGGTGGTACTATTCTTAAGCCGGTACCACACGGCAAAGTAATTAATAATCTATCATAAATAAAGATATCATCATAATGAACGTTGTCTATCACCGCTAAAACGCAATACTTCTAAATACCTTTTATGTATATCAAAAGAATTTAAAAACCATTTTAGTTGAAGTACTGGTAGATTCAGTGCTGGAGTCTTAAACATTTTTTTAGTGTTTGTGAGGTAAGGTAAGAACATAAAAGCACTTTAAATAAAGTAAAACCCACTTATTCGTAATTCAGTAAAGGAAAACATTTTGAAGAACTCATAAACATGAGACATCGTCCAATTTACACGAGATATGAGTGCTGGTGCTATGCGCCTTCTTAATGTATAAGTTATATAGGAGGATACTTAAACAAAGAAATTAGCAGTATTTGGATTTTTAGCCATCCAGCGCTGAGAACTTCAAAAGGCTACAACTACAATAATTACATCTTTATTCTTAAAAGTTTTCATTTTTACCTCTTCCGTTTCTTTACCAAGTTAATTAATAATGATGATTCTCGTAATCTTACCTCTTTGTGAATTAGTATTAGTAACTCTTCTACTTTCAGGACCTTCACCGACAGCAGTACTGGCAGTAACCCACACATCATACTGTCGTCCTTCATTCAGGCCTTTTAGTTCTAGAGTCTGTGAACGTTCGTAAGCTTCTGTTGTGCTTTGAACATCCACTCTTATAGCTTGTGGTCCATCATTACTGTAAATATCACTTTCTGTTTATATTGTGTTATAAACACTTTAGACCTACCGTACCGCTGATGATAATCGTTGAATTGCCAATTATAAGAGAATTGATGCGTCTTCTGTTACATTACACATAGTTTTTAAGAGATTATAGAGTCCATTATAGAGTTTAGGGGGAGGAGCTTACTTTGACCACAACGCTTATTGGAATATGTCACCAATCCTAGCACTTGACTTGCGTTGCCTAATCTACTGAGAGATCTAGGTTAGTAGGGATATATATCAGTCAGTTAAAGTTGCCATAAAAATGTTGTAAGAATGATTCAAGCACGAGTTCCTTTGAAGTATTCTTTATAAAGAAAGGTATTGTTGAATCGAAATAAATTTCAGCAAAATTGGGAATATTTTGCTGAAATTTATTTGATTGTTATCCAAAAGCGATTAGTGTAGTGTTGATTATATATTTTTTTGCATTTACTATACTTACAGACAACATCTTGTATAAATGTCTCAACATCGCGGTTATTTTACTTAATACAGGGAAAATGGAATACTCCTTTTATGAGACAGTCGTGTAATAACGAGTGTTATTATCTAACTTACCTGGCTGTTGGTTTGTAGTAGACGGTGTAATGCAGCAATCTTCCATTCGGTTGCCTAGGCCTTTTCCAGCTTACAAGTAATGTCGTTGAAGATTGCGACAGGAGTTTTATTTCCGCTGGAGCTTCGGGCACTAGCGGAAAAAATATTTACAATCAAAAACATATCAAAGTATCTGATGAAAAGAAACTAGCGATGACAAGACCAGAAAGGTGAAATACGACGCGTTGTGTCATCACACTTGAAACCTATAGGTTTGTCAATAAATGCGATATCAAAACACCGGAATGTATATTTGTTGTACGATAACACAATATGAAACACTTTAGTCTGAACTGGTATTTGTCGCGCATTTGGCGATGCCAAATTTTACTGTTACAATGTTTTGTGTAAATTTTTTATCTTTGGCGGTAGTAAAAAATACCCAGTGAATTGAAATTACTTTCTAATAATTGTCCAGGGAATACAAACTACCCAGTAAACAGTAATTAAACACTAACTAGGCAGTGAGAACAGATTACACGTTGTACTCAACAATTAATTTAATCAAAATAAAACATTAAATTCGATTGTGATTACAATATGTATCTTCCAACCAACTGTTTATTATTCATAAAAACATTATTGTTTGAGATTATATTGTAGTATACTTTATATTGTCTTGAAAATCTTTAAACTTGAGTAACTCGTAAACGAAGATTGTACAAGTCATAATAAATTAGAGTCATAATTAGTATTACGATATTGTTTTATCACTAATTATATCAGGTTCAAGTTTTGCTTCAGTACCCAGTTTTGTTAGCTATTTCTACGTAAAATTTCTTAGAAAGCTGAATTGAGATAATCATTTGATCGCTAATTACAGATTCATTTATGTCAGGGTCAATATCGTCTGATTTATTTACTCGATTTAATGGAAGCCATTTGTAGGTGCGTACTCTTCTCGCGTATTTTAACGTTTTTTTACCTTCCTTTAATTAGGTAAGTAATATTCCGTTTTAATTTTTTTTCTGGGACTGGTTTTTTGGTGATCTACAAGTTTTTAGTTTTGTCTTTGTGTTAGAAATTCATAGTCTTCCGAAATCAAAGAAAGTTCACCTAATTCAACTAGGTGGTGACCACTAACTACTCAGTTGTGCTAAACTTTTTCTAAATTACCCTTTTTGCAACGGAAACAGAAACAATTTCACTGTAGTATTCTGTAACGTTGTAGTATATCAGATGTAGGTAATGTGACGTGATGTGTATTGCCGAGGTCTCGTGCAAATACATCATAAACGTATGTTGATGGAACTTTTGTGTGTGAAACTCGTGTTTGGGAGTTGTTGGAGAATAAAAGAAAATAAAAGAGTAGTTTTGACTGAGAGTTTGATAGCCGACGACGGGTCGTAAAATAATCTATTATTGTATAAAATGGAGTAATGAGCTAATAATTAGTAATTAGATTACGAGTGAGATTTATGCTGTATTTGTATGATATTTCCACAAAACGGCACTAAACATGGTAGCTGGTGCGGACATCTTTGCCACCAGGGTTTTCTTCATTAGCAAAAATTAATTTGATGTTAAATGTTATATCTAATTTTCGGGGTTGAATTGCTGGTGTTATTTAAATAGATAGATTACAGATAACATGACAGTACCTTTATTTTTTTTTTTTTTTTATTTTTTTTTTTTATTTAAAAAAAAAAAAAAAAAAAAAAAAAAGACAACTCCCGCAGTTGGGTACAAGCCCTGTGTCGCGGGGAGCTTTACAAACATACAAGTCACGGACACAAAGTACACCCAGACTCGGAACAACAATTTGTGGATCACACAAAGTGGTGTCCCTTGTGGGAATCGAACCCACGACCTCTTGCGTAGCAGTCGGACACACTCCCACCGCGCCACAGAGGCAGTCAAACGTAAGTACCTACTTACATATATCGGAATTATAGATATCTCGGAAATGTACCAACAAATCGAAAATAATTTTCAAATTGTAAAGAGCAGGCCAAGAGAGACGACACTTGCGTCTTATAGAGACGTCCCAAGCAGTTGACTTGTAACTAAGATCGGTGCAGTTCGATAAAAACTTCGGGAAAATAAAAGGTACCATAGTGTTAACGAGGCAACGTTTCGATACACAACAAGAAGAAAAGTACAAACCAATAAATGGCGTATTTCCCAGCTCTTTAATTTGAACACATAAACTTATGGTGCCCTCTATATTATATCATGAGATGGGTTTAATAAAATGTGATACTAAAACATCTTCGCAAAAATAGGCATCTTTTTACACCCGCCTGAATATTTTTTATGAAAGTTCTCGTCTCTTACTTATAATATAGTAACTCTTGGGAAATGTCCTTTCAAAGGGCCTAGTCGTAAATGTTTATGACGTTTACCTCCAATACATTTGGGTGGAACGGGACGTAATATATTCAACACCTACGAATAAACAAACTTATCTTAATATTATAGACCTTTTCGTAAATTATTAATAACTAGAGACCCTGTATGGCTTCGTATGGAAATTTCCATACTGTTTATTAATATTATGACTGCCTCGGTGGCGCTTTGGCAATCTGTGAGACTGCTGCACAAGAGGTTCAATTCCCACACGGGACACTAAAGTAGTGTCTCGTGTAAGAATCAACCTCTTGCGAAAATGTGTGATCCACAAAATGTTGTGGCAAGTCTGGATGTTCTTTGTGACCTTTGATCTCCCATACAGGGCTTGTAACCACAAGTATTGTGTTGCAGGGATTTTACAAACGTAGTAAGGTTGATAATAATATATGCTACGGCCAGCCGTATGGGCTATTAGCGGCTCAATATTCGAATCGAATTAACATTATACACTGACGGACTCATAAACTGCATCAAAGTTCAGGTTTACTCTAAAAGGATTTTTTTATAATAAGTATGCAAACTTTTTAGATTAAATTATATAAATATGGAAAGACTGGCTCTTAATCTTAAAAAAAAATTAAATTTAAAAATAGAACTGCGGTAAAACAAATGAATATAGCCGGGAAAAGAAAATTTACTCGTAGTATCAGATTTGCGTGTTATTTATAGCAAAGTTTTAAATTAATTCTCATTGATTTTTTTTGTTTGGTCAATTGAATTATTGTTACCAGCATAATTGTTGGGTTAGTTTTTTAACACATCGAGAGTTTTTGAACCATAATATGGATACTTCGTCCGAACAAGCGGCACAAATTGTAGCATTGGTGCGGGAGGGCTTGGATCAACGAACGATTGGTAGAAATTTAAATTTAAACCAGTCTACGGTTTGTAGAATATACAGAAGGTTTGTAGAGACAGGTTCTTACAGGAGGAGACGTGGTACAGGCAGAACTCGAGCAACCACAGGTCGTGATGACCGATTTATTGTTACAACTTCCCTGCGAAATCGTTTCCTCACGTCAGTTAACATCAAAACCGAGCTTAATGAAGTGCGTGGAAAAAACGTGTGTGCACGAACAATAAGAAGAAGGTTAAAGGAAGCGGCTATCACCCCTTTTAGACCAGCAAATGGTCCAAAGTTGTCTGCAGCTCACAGACAAGCTCGCTTAAGATTTGCGCGTCATCACCTGAATTGGACAGAAGAGCAGTGGGCCTCTGTATTGTTCACGGACGAGTGTAGGACATGTTTATATGGTGCAGATGGTCGCAGAAGTGTCTATCGTCGACGTGGGGAGCGATATGCTCAAAGTTGCATTGAGGAGCGTGTTCCTTTTGGAGGCGGTTCATGTATGGTCTGGGGTGGCATATCGATGAACGGGCGAACAGAACTTGTGTTCATAGACATGGTCCGTCAAAACGGTAATAGAGGGGGTTTGACAGCACATCGCTACATAACAGAGATATTAGAAGATCACGTGGTGCCTTACATGGGATTCATAGGCGAAAATTTTACTTTAATGCAGGATAATGCCCGGCCGCATGCAGCTGCACAAGTTCAACATTATTGCGAAGAGGTTGGGATACGTACAATGAATTGGCCAGCACGCAGCCCGGATCTTAATCCCATCGAGCATGTTTGGGACAATTTAAAAAGAGCTGTATATGCGAGAAACCCTTCGCCTACGACAGTGGCAGCACTAAGAACAGCACTTTCAGAAGAATGGGACAATATTCCGCAAGATCTTTTAAAAACCCTTATAAAATCTATGCGGAACCGATTAGAATCCGTAATAAGGGCACGTGGGGGTAATACACCTTATTAAAACACAAATAAACCCTTGCATAAAGTTTGTGTCTATTGTTAAAACCAATTTTTTAATTAAACAATTTTTCCTTAAACTTCTGTTTTTTCTTCAAAAAAGGTCTTAAGGTCCTTTCCAGTACATAAACTTAAACTTAAAGATATGATCCTACGCTGTTTTAAAGTTCACGAACCAATCTAGAGGTTTCAATTTAAATCTGTATAGAAAGTTTGCATACTTGGTTAAAATATTTATTTCAAAGTCGTCTATTACTTTGATGCAGTTTATAAGTCCGTCAGTGTAGTAATCGATCATATGAATGTGGATACCTCGAGCAAGGTAAAGTCCACCCACTGTTCTAATCATTTCGATTACACAAATGCCACTACATTACTGACACTATAACCACACTAACACTTTGCACACACGACTATAAAACCAGCGACGTCTATCGGTACACGTGTTTTCGCTACTACCGCTCGATTAAGACTGGCCGAATGATGTTAACTGCCCCACTACCGCACCACTACTACTAATGTCAAACTAATGTCATACCATCTTGCGGCAGCCATATTTAAATGGGTCAATAGACTTGTTATTTAATCAAAACAGATGTTAGGTCAATGGAAATAAATTAACAATTTAATAATTCCCCGACATATATACTATATTAGGTGCCTCTCGCGAAAACGATGCAAAAATAAAACAGTCGCGATTAAAAAAAATACTTAACGACCTTTGTTTTATTGCCCGACGTTTCCACCGTATTGCAACTGCCGTGGTCACGGGTAGACTCAAAGGTATTTAGCTTTTAAATAAAATATTTACGCGATGTGTTATTTTTTTTTTTTTTCTACTTATTGCATATGAAAGTATAAATGGTACAAAACTAAATATTTTTTGTTTGTCTATCTGTTTGTTCCGGAAAATCTCAGAAACTTGCGATGACGAACGACTTTCTCATCACGCTAACGATTATAGGGAGAGAGCAGCACTGCAACTTTTGGCGGACGCAGTCGAGGGCACAGCTAGTTTACCTTTATGTTTTAGCCTAGTGGTTATGGGAGACAGGATACAAATCCTACCCATCACTTACCGTGAACTCACTCCTAACACACAAACAAGCAATAGCTATATTTAAATAGCTTAGCTGGAGCTTTTTTAGGGTTCCGGAGCCAAAATGGCAAAAAGGGAACTCATATAGTTTCGTCATGTTAGGCTGTCTGTCTGTCCGTTCGTATGTCACAGGCATTTTACTCAAAGAGTATGGTCAAAAGTCAAAGTCTTTGAGTAAAATTATTATTTATGAAATTTGGTGAAAAGGTGTCTTATAGTAGCCGCTACTTAGTTTGATAGCTAAATAATAAATGTATATATTTGTAATAATTTTTTACTCCATACATGTAACAGAACCTGTTTTTTTTTTGGGGCAATCTTCAACATCTGGGACATCATTCGATAGGTCTTTTTAAACATTTTAAAGTAGGTATTTGATTAAGTGAATATTTTGGAAATAATCGGTCCGAAAGTTGCTTAAATTGTGCCCCGTATAGCAATTTATTTTTTGTGCAAATAATAAATTGTGCATCTTATTTTTTGAACCGTTTGACCAATAATATGAAAAAATGGCGTTTAACGAATGCTTTAATCTAAAATTATTTCGGACGTGATCGGATATACCGTCATTGAGTTATTGCCAAAAACTGCGTTTCTCAACAAAAGGGCGTAAGTGCCATGAACATACGCTCTTCTGCTGGTGCAATTATTCAAATCGGTTTTTTATACGGCAACGGCTACGAAACCCTACACTGACCGGTTTTTTAAAAGTATTTAAAGACTTTTTACATAAAAATATATATGAAAAGATACAAAATAATATTCATATTTTCGCTCGTATTTTGACAGACATTACATAAAGATATAATACTTTAATGGGACGTTTCGACGGCGGTACATTGATATGCCATTAAATTTTTACTGCGGTCAAATATCATAATGTACCTATATATTTTATATGAATATTTTCGTTAATAGCTACTCGTAAAACTGATGTGTATTACTAATAGCAGATATTACTGTGGAATTGTTAGATTATACTGTGTAAAGTTTGCGACTGGCTACATCTAATATATACAAATCTTGATAATACAATAATTGCAGGTTCAGAACCAGGAATCGAACCCGAGACTTCCAATCACTTTACAGGAGCGCGAAAGCCGAACCATCTAACCTGAAGAATGTCACTAAACTTGAAATTTTCCTATTCATTGCGGGTTCCCTACTGGTTTTCTAAAGTTGATTATTTGATTTTTATTATATCGAACACGATGTGTCGATAACACAGTTGTGCGATGTTTTATTCTGTGGAGGACAAGGTGTTAAGTCCCTCCAACACAAAGGGAGGATCCTCCGACCAGGCGAGGTGTGATCATGCCTGGCGGGCCGCGGCCCAACGGTTAATGTTGGGAACTTGTATTTATAGTTAGCAGCTGTGAAAACTTCTATATCGCGATTCAGGATTTGGCGCGAACTGTCAAGTGTCAATTTATTTATATTAATATAATGTGGGTACCGCCACAATTCCATCGATGGTTTATTGGTGCGATGTAACGTTTGTCCAAAAAATCCTGTTGCGAAAAACCCTACTGCGATTGCTCATTAGTTCGGTAATTTGTTAGTTGATGGTATGTCAGTTCGAAATGCCAACTAGCATTTATTTATTCATCGGTGGAATAAAATATATATATTCGGACTGCCTCTGTGGCGCGGTGGGAGTGTGTCCGACTATGCAAGAGGTCGTGGGTTCGATTCCCACACCGGACACCACTTTGTGTGATCCACAAATTGTTGTTCCTAGTCTGGGTGTACTTTGTGTCCGTGACTTGTATGTTTGTAAAGTCCACGCGTCACATGGCTTGCACCCGAATGTAATTCGATCGAAACGTCGGGTAAATAAAAGATTAGAAAGAAGACTCGCAATCATGAGGTCGCGAGTTCGAATCGTACCCATTATACCACCGACGTGAACCCACTCGGCCATTGAGCTTAGCTGGAGGGGTTAACAGGATTGCTAGTAGTGTGGTAACCACAATTAAATATTGCTAGTTAACTTTTATAAAAAAAAAGAATATTTCACGGGATTAAATCCTGATAGTATTTATTATATGTAAAAACTGCAATAGATTCAAACCAGTTTAATATAACTTACCATCCTGTAAAGTAGAGCAGACGATAGGAAACGAGAAAGGCCCCAGTCCATAGTTAGAGAAGCCGGCCACTTTGACGGTGTAGTTGGTAAATTTGTAGAGTCCTTGAAGTCGTAGCTCCGTCACGAGTGACGTAGAGTTGAACCATTGTCGACCTGTTGGATTTGCATAATGATAGAGACGATGTTACTTTGAAGGTAGGGTAGAGACGGACTTTGTTTGATTTGGCTGTTGGTATTGAAATAATGGTAATGTAGAGTTGTTATTTTCTTGTTTGAGATGACTCTCTGAATGAAGATGTTTAATTTTACGTGCGTTTAGACGCGTGGCACGCAGCCAGGCAAACAGCCTGACACGGGTCCGCCGCGCCGGTACAAACAAACAGCAACACATTCATGCCTATTCATACGCTCGCGATCGTGTTTGTGCTTGTTGAATGTTGCTCTGAATGCGAGCATGTGAATTCACCATAAGATTTACAATTCAGGAATGTATCGACAAGTTTGATGTTTTAGTTTGTGTATGATTTTTGTTTGACTCTCTGAAGCACGGACGGGAAAAGGATAAATATACCAGTAAATTGACAATAAAATAAACTCGCGTACACACTTTGCAAGTGTAAAGTAACTACATGTCCTAACAATTTCAATTTCAAATATCTTTATTTCGTAAAACCAAATTAATGATTATTTGAATATGTCATATTAATACATACTAAAAAATATATAAAATGTAGATTTGTTTGAAAAAAAAAATGAAATTAAGTTAGGCGGCAGTTCCAAGTGTAAAGCTCATGAGAAGAAGCTGCCAAGAAATTCATAGACCACTCTTTTAAAATCATCAAGTTTTTCTTTACAGTAATTGAACGAACCAGTGTGTTTAGTGAATGTTAACGTTTATAAAACAAGAACAGCTAAAAAATAATACTACAAGTAACCCTAAAATAAGCAAATATAAACGTATTCAGCAAATACAACTTCTTACAAAGTAAATATATCACACTAATATTATAAAAGCGAAAGTGTGTAAGTGTGTACGTTTGTTACTTCTTCACGTCTAAACGGCTGGAGCGATTTTAATAAAATATGGTATAGAGTTAGCTGATACCCTGGATTAACACATAGGCTAATAAACCGCGGGTAACACCGCGTGGCACAGCTAGTATACACATATAGTCCTAAAGTACATTTGAACAGCCTAAGAGAAAAAGCAGTCCAATCCCAAGCGTTTTTGTCTTCCACATAACCAATGATTGAGTAGTAATTTTTCATACACATTTTTTTATTAATGGTTCACTTAAATTTATTACGACTTAATTTCTGAATATCACTAGGGATTTTATTGTAGATACCTAATGGTACGCATATTGCGATGCATATGCTACGACCATGCTATGCCTTCCCGGGCATGCGCTGCAGACCGAGCGTATCGCTAGCCTGGCAATTTAGATTAGATTATATCTTAATCAGACCTTTGAAAGGATTTAAAGTACAAACACATCATTTTAGTCACTTAAAACACCTTTAAGTGGCCAAAGAGATCATTACTTAACGTACCTTGAGCAGCATAAAGTACTGTATATCCAATGAGAGCACCAGCTTGCTTGTGAGGTGGTATCGGTTGCCAACTCACGCGCAGAGCAGTTGACGTCACACCTCCACACTCCACTGATGAAGGACCTTCTTCAGGAGCTATTGAAACAAGAAAAAACATTTAAATAAAAAATACGGAAACAAAGCAGAATGTTTGATGGGAGTTTAAAGATTTCATGCTTATATAAGGAAGTATTAGTATCAAGGTCTCAAGTGAAACCCCACTCGATAAGAAAAAAATGGACTCGCACGCGTTGAGGATACTCGTTTGATTTGTTCGCGGATTTTCTTAACAGTTCCTTTTAGGGTTCCGTAGCCAAAATAGAAAAACAGAACCCTTGTAGTTTCGCCATGTCCGTCCGTCCGTCCGACCGCAGCTTTGCTCAGAGACTATTAGTGCTAGAAAGGTGTAATTTGGCATTTGGCGTTTTGTTTTAAATACCTATATTTTAAACAAAAACGGTAAGGGGTTGAGAAGATTTTCATTTTTATATTTAGCGATCTATTGGTGAAATATTAAGATTTAAAGTGCAAATTGTTGTTAGAGTCAAGTGCCTCCCCCCCCCCTCCCTACCAGCTAAATGGTTGATGTTGAGTGTGTAAAAAAAATCACGGTAGTAGTATATAAAATGAAATTAAAAGGAAAACTATCACACCTAAGTAGGCTTAACAAGTTTACGTGTAACAGCTGATCAAACAAAATTTCGTACAAATTCCATTGAAAAATCCATACTTCCATACTATTACTATATTACTATATCCATACTAATATTATAAATGTGAAAGTAACTCTGTCTGTCTGTCTGTCTGTCTATTACGCTTTCACGCTCAAACAGCTAAACCGATTTAGATGAAATTTTGTATGGAGATAGTTTGAGTCCCGAGGAAGGACATAGGATAGTTTTTATCTCGATAACCGACATCTACGCGGGCGGAGCCGCGGCCCAAAGCTAGTATTATTATATAGGTATAACGTTCTAAGTACATACGTACTCGTACGAAACAAAAACAACAGAAAACCCACTTCATAAGCTACATTATTCGGATGGAGGGGATGACTACGGGTACTACATTGTGTGTGGTCCGACATGCACTTGCCCGGTTTTTTACGTACATACTTACATATCAACCCATATGATGGCCCACTGCTGGGCACGGGTCTCCCCATTAGAACCTACTAGTATGTAGATCCTGGGGGTAATTGCCATAATCGCCACGCTTGGCGAGCGGGTTGGCGATCGCAGTAAGGCTTTAAGTACGCAGAGGACGCTGCTGCCCGTCCTCCGGTGTGAAATCCCTTAGTCGCCTTGACGACACCCACGGGAAGAGATGGGGTGGTACTATTCTTAAGCCGGCACCACACGGCCAGTACATACTTAGTATTTTTTATTACAGGTGCAATCTTAATCTTGCAGAAAAGTTACATTTGCGGCAAGCGATAATTTTAGAAAACTCGAAGTTAAGCCGTGGCTTTATTCAAATCTTGTCATAATGGTAAATGAAGTCTAAGAGACAGACAGATTGAAGTTGACAGTTCGCACGGACTTGCCGTGGATACGGATAAAATATCATAACTATTTATTATACGGGAATTAACGCGCATTGTTTACCTTAAAATTGCTTGACGTTTCGACCAGGTTGCACCGGCCGTGGTCACAAGCGAACCGCGGAAGTCCGCTTGTGACCACGGCCGGTGCAACCTGGTCGAAACGTCAAGCAATTTTAAGGTAAACAATGCGCGTTAATTCCCGTATAATAAATAGTTATAATCATGCAACGCGAAAGTTTAAATGTTAGTAAAATATCATAAATAAGGATCCCACTAATGTCTAATAGCCCCCTGTTAAGTGCACCTAGCCGGTGGCAGAAGCTATTACCACCCTTTTGTATGTCTAATGTTTATTATCTCAGCGCTTCCAAATTTCAGTGACATACATACGAATGCTCATCAGTCATACTTGCTTCATTTGCGAAAATAAACTTGCTATGCCTAATTTCAACGACGGCGACGACAGCATAAAACATTTTATTCCATTTCTCTATTTCATCCAACACATATGCATAGAAGTCGAGTTGTACAAAACCTAATGATAATTAGTTGAAACTTTCAAGTGTAAGATAAAGTTTACGAACAACGTCTCCGAATTTATTGCGACCATTCCAAATAATGTTTATGGGTACACAAAGTTTTAAGGAATGGAAACACAGATGGAATGTTGCCATACTCTGAGCGTAAGTAATGAATACTTGGTGATACTTTCTAAAATTCTGTTGACTGCCAAAGTATTTAACTTAAGGGTAATGTTTTTTGTTTAATAACTATAAAATAAAAAACCGGGCAATGGCATGTCGGATCATGCTCAGTGTAGAGTTCCGCAGCCTTGAACAATTGCATCAGCAGAAAATATGTTCATGGCACATACACCCTTTTGTTGAGAAACCACAGTTTTTCGGCAATAAGTCAAACTCATCCAAAATAATTTTAGTTTAAAGTATTTATTAAGCGCTATCTATATTGTGATTTTTTCCATATTTTTTAGTAACCCGGTTCAAAAGTTAACGGCCACGATTTGTGCAACTTTCGGAGCGCTTATTTCCAAAAATATTCACTCAACCAAAAAAAAAAATTAGAAACCTTAAAATGTTTTTCAAAGACCTGTCGAATGATGTGCCACACGTTGTTGTTTGCTAAGAAAAAATTCAGCTCCTGTTACATGTATGGAGTGCCTCCCCTAAAAATATTTGTCAATATTATTTAGCTATCAAACTAAGTTACGGCTACTACAAGACACCTTTTCATCAAATTTTATCAAGATTCATTGAGCAGTCTTTGAGTAAAATGCCATATGGACATATGCTATAAACTATAAGGGTTCCGTTTTTGCCATTTTGGCTACGGAACCCTAATATATATATATATATATATATATAAGTATTCGTATTGAAGTTAACAAAAACAATCGCGTAGACAGGTACATGTGGTTAGATTTAAGCCACGTAGCTGGTAGGCATCTGGTTATGACTACCAGCTAAATGGCTTTTAATCTACAGCAAATTAATACTCGTACAAATCTTATTTTATTTTCTATTAACATATGAATTTGTCGACAGTACCTAATCAAACATTTGCAAAATAAAAATATATTAAAAATCGTCTTCGTCAATTTCATTTAGACCAACTGTTTTTCATACACATTTCTACAGAGTGTATCATTTCAGTGTAGACATAGGTTTAGCGTACACATTAAGAGACTGACTTGATTTGTCAGTCATGTTCAATACAGACTTCTGTAAAAAATTAATTTATTTATTTGGGCAATAAGTGGGTAAAATAAAATAATAATAATATCTTGGGACAATTCAAGCCGAGCTTGTTCTATGGCAACCAAACAACCGATAAACATACTCATAATGTATGTTTATCAGTTGTCTGGTGGATTATATATATTTCTAAATACGTACATATTATAGATAAATGATACCCATACACAGAATATGCTATCGTGCTCATCACACAAAGTTTTATCCTGGGTGGGGCTTGAACCCACGATCTACGGCCTACCAGTCAGGGTCACTAACCAATAGACCAACAGGCTAGTCGAATTTTGTAGTGAAAAAAATCATTCATTCACAATTACATACACGTCGATTCTACATAATGCGTTTAATGCATATATGTGCGGTATAGTAACAAAGGGTGAAGCTTTGAAGCTTAAATAAAGACGTTCTGAAGAAAATCATTTGAAAAGTTTATAGAGGATCTAAACTGAGACTCTTGAAGTAAAATAATAAGCCTAGGTTAAACAGTTATTCAACTTTTCTACTTAGTAAAGTGGGATGAACAAACGCGACAAGAGGACGACGGAAACTCTTAAGTTATAAAGAAAATTGTCAAGTAGCTGGTGATATAATGAGCTATTTATTTCCTTCCAATAATATAATAAGATTCTTAGAATTACGAATAAAAGATTGGATTTTCTTTTGAAACTTTGGGGAAGTTAGTAAAAGGAAATGAGATTGTAAGATGTGTATTATGTAGTTTGATATGGATGTTTCAAAGTTTACAGACAGAATATATATGTATCGTAGGGTCTTTATACTCGTACTTCCAACTATTAACTTTTCTTATGATAGTTCAATTAACATTTATGATGATTATATAGCTAGCTTTACTTTGGCCAACATTTAAACAGATAGTTTTTACTATTGTTAGTGGATGCTGCTCCCATTATGTAGGACCAATTGAGGTTTATATATTTTATCTATAAATGTTAATAAACTTTCGCGTTTTGCACACATTATAAAGTTATATATACTACGGGTCGAAAACGCGTGAATAATTTAAGGTAAAATACCTTGTTTATTACCCGACATTTCGACTGTATTGCAACCGTAGACTTAGGATAGACTAACGTATAGTAGTTATATATACTAGTTTATACTAAGTCTATGATTGCAACGGCCGTGGTCACGTAGCCGTAGTCTACCAGTGACCACGGCCGTTACATAGTTTATCTATGTTCTGATTTTTATTATTTGTAGTATAATCTGCATAAGTTTTTTTATTACACATTAGCAATTTGAAAGGAGTGGCTGCAAGTTTTTATTGCTTTGTTCTTTTCCCCAGCTTGACTTATTGCTTTACGAACTTGGTAGTACATGTGCATGTAAAATCATGACTTAGCAAGACTTAGACAAGCGTCAATTTTGTCTCTTTTTCTCTCTAATTGAATAAAGAAACTGATTATTACACTACAGTCTTGCCCCGTCTTCGCACTATAGCAAATCTAGCTCAGATTGACATGATATGATGCAACAGGAATCGCAATTAAGAAGTCCTGGTAGAATCCTAACCATTACCTAAAGATACTATCGATGTGAACCTACTCGTAAAATAAGCAAAGCAGGAGGGATTAACAAGATTGCTATAGATGTGCAATTCGCATTGCTAGTAAACTTTAATTACAGTAGATTCAAGCCTATTAAGAATTGGACTATTGACGTCTATATCCGTTATAATCAAAAAGCTGTCTATTAGGTATTAATAAATTTGTACATTTATTTAAAAACCGGGCACAATGTTGGATTCCGTAGTCCCCCATCAAAATAATATGGCTTAAGAATTGAGTTTTCTGTTGTTTTTTTACCCGACTGTAAAGAAGGGCTATGTTTTTCGCGCATATCTTGTATGTATGTAATAGTCTTTATTACCTCATAACTCACAAAACTCTGAACGGATTTATACAATTAAAACGTCGTCAGATTCGTCTTGACTGCCCAAGTGTTCTTAAATTGGTGACGTTTGAAAAAAGCAAACATGGCGTTTGTGAAATGTCAAAATAAAGAGGTGTTAAAAAAAAGTTGTTTCGAAAACTGCAATATGTAAATATAAATTAAAGGGCTCTCTTTATGCATTTCAAAAAGGTATAACATGATTATGACTGTAATACTAAAAAAGTTACTTAATGACCGTTCTTTTTTCAATTTCAATACTTGACAATAGCTGTGATAAAAGTTAGTTGATACATCGGTAACATCCTACAACCACTAAAAAGTATGAAAAAAAATATATGTGAAAATTAAAACCCGCCTGCACAAAAAAGATGGAAACAAGATCCCCTACATAATAATATAATTTCATGCAGTCGGAGGCATTAATGAATCTCGATAAACTTAGTAAAGAAATTATATAATTATGTAGGGGATCTTGTTTCCACCTTTTTTGTGCAGGCGGGTTTTTTTATTTTTATATAAGTATTTTTCAATGAAATCTGTACAAAATTTTTCTTACTTCTCACTTGGTCTGTTGTTACTCGTTAAGTTGTAAAACCTTCTTAGCTGTAATAGTTTTTCTTTTAATTTCACCATAATTTTTTTCACATAGCCAAGGTCAATCATTTAGCTCGCAGGGGAGGAAAACTAAGCAGAGCTTGTACTATAGAAACCAGACAACCGATAAACATACTTATATATTTCTAAATACATACATATTATAGATAAATAACACCCAGACACAGAAATATATAGGCAGAATAAACCATCGTGCTCATCACACAAAGTTTTATATGGGTGGGGATTGAACCCACGACCTCTCGCGTAGCAGTCGGATATCGAGGTCGAGTTAGCAGTAATTAAGCCAATATTTAAGCACATATGTATAGTACATGGTAAGTGGATGCTCCTACTATATTGTACCCGTTGAGAATGATATATCCAATCTCATGTACTTTTCTTTTAATATTTGTATCTCTTGTTTTTGCATCAGTCCTCTAATATGGTGTATAATATAATAGTGGCAGCACCTTACCTGTATATACAGTTTATAATTGTTTTTACATTTTAGTAGGTATATTGTGTTCTTTTCTTTTTCTTTTCTTTACCTATTGTTTGCGAACAGGCATTACATGTACATATATAATCGACTTATCACAAGAGTAGTATTTTGCTTCCTAAGTAAATAAACATTTTTTATTATAATTATTTTATTATTGCATGCGTGCGAAGCTTTAACATCGACGATCAATAAATACCTACTACGATGTTTGGTAATATTCAGTATATGCTGATTAACTTTCGCGATTTGTACACATTATGAATATATATATATTACGGGTCTTAATCGCGTGAATAATTTAAGGTAAAATACCTTGTTTATCGCCCGACGTTTCGACCGTATTGAAACGGCCGTGGACACGGGTAGACTGTCTACCCGTCACCACGGCCCAATAAACAAGGTATTTTACCTTAAATTATTCACGCGATTGAGACCCGTAATATATATATTTTCATAAAGTATTCAGTACAGTTTTAACAGGACGCCGACTCTTCGCCTTACAGCATTACTTTTATACCTCGTCGGGTAAAGGTCTCCAATTAACTTAACAGATATTTTATCAGATTTTAATAGAACTTAAAAATAAGGTCGATTTGTTTATAAAATCCGTAGAGGAAAATTTGTTCCAGTATTTTTTTGTATAGGCTTCCAACATTATTGGAGTAGGTACTTTTGCTTCTTTTTATAGGTTATTGTACTTTGAACAAAGGGCTATATCAATACTGACTTATTAATGTTATAAATTCGAGTATAATTTTGTAGACAATTTACCTGCAAATATTCGAAAGTTACCAATAACATAATTTAAGAAGATTTCAATGAAATTATATATTAATAGAAGCTATTATGTATATAATATAAAAGATTATAAAAATGATAAATTTACAGCTAACATACATAATTTTTTACATTAAATAATGATTATTTGATATGAACCACAATACAATTAATATAATATTATATGAATGAATGAGTAATGAATATCTGAATGTACAATTATTAAATCACTAAATAAATTTGTACGCCATTAAACGGCAGAATAATGTACGAACTACAACCACCATATTTTAGCAAATAAAGAAATATTCAATTATAGATTTGTACTTCTTCCATACTAACATGGAGTATTGGATTTATACAGTAGATGATCTGGTGAACTTTTTAATACCTAGGTATGTTGAAAGTAACCCGAAATGGAAATTCTAATACAAAATTATCTACTAATATCGGAGTTTTAAAGTATTGGGTTGTTTATTTTTTTACATTTTTTTTTTTTTTTATTAAACGTTAAAGCAATCAAATTAATGCACAACCTGACCTTGAACTTTGTAAGATTACTTATTTTGAAATTATCAATTTTACAGGTGTTCTTTTGGGTTTCTTCACTCCTTTAATATAACAAATAAAACAAAACAAATCATTTTACCCGTTTTTGAGTCTCAATTAATTTATTTTTATTTGTCCGACTGCTACGGAAGAGGTCGTGGGTTCGATTCCCACACGGGACACCACTTTGTGTGATCCATAAATTGTTGTTCCAGGTCTGGGTGTACTTTATGTCCGTGACTTGTATGTTTGTAAAGTCCCCCAGATACAGGGCTTTTACTGCGGAAGTCGTCTTTTATAAATAAAAAAAAATGCTGGAGTGCCGATGGCTGCTGGAGCAAACGACTCCTAGATTGGGAACCACGACGCGGTAAAAGTAAGGTAACCAACGTCTTTAAGAAGGTCGATGGGCAGAATCGGATGTGGAAGGCGAAAAACCGAATGTTGTGGCATAATGTAGGAGATGGCTATGTCCAGCAGTGAACCGATACAGGCTGATTGATAGAACAGAGAGGAGAAGAGATAGAGAGACGAATCAATAATGATTAGATAGGTATATCTGTTTTAAAATCATGTTCAGGGTCCTTATTCACTATGTTTTTTTTTTTCGTTCTCGCGGCAAGCCCGCGCGAATTGGCGCTTGAGCGTTGCGCTCAAAGATGTCCGCGCGCATGCGCGATGCATTTCTAAGCGCAGCTCTCCATATACCATTATGACAAGATTTTGACAGTTAAAAGCACGAGCTTGACGCGAAAATGAAAAAAAAAAGATAGTGAATAAGGACCCAGCAAAAAATAATGACAGTTTTGTATTAAAACTTAATAAACATATACTGTAAAGAACTTGGGCGTTCTCATTGACAAAACCTTATCTTGGGGTCCTCAACTGCAAGAGGTCAGCCGTAAGTTATTTGCATCTACAGGGTCTTTGCGAAGACTCCGCAACTTTCTCCCCATTACCACTAAAATTGCGCTGGCACAGTCTCTTCTTCTACCTATACTTGACTATACGGATGCCAGCTATCTCAACCTCACCGAGGAGCAACTTGACAGACTTGAGCGTCTCCAAAATTTATGTATTAGATTTATATTTGGCTTGCGCAAATATGATCACGTTTTAGAATTCCGTAACGAGCTCAAGAGGCTCCCATTCGTCTTCGTAGGAATACTCACATTCTTTCATTCCTGTACAGTATACTTTTTAATTCTTTCACTCCCATCTCAAAGAACGTTTCAAGTTCCTGCATGACACACATTCGAGGTCCCTGAGGTCATCGGAGGATTTGAGATTGGAACTTCCAGTGCATTCCACATGATTTTATGACAAATCATTTACAGTTGAGACAGCAAGACTTTGGAATACATTGCCTCTGCCTATTAGACGTGCTCAGTCTGTATCGTTGGTATCGTTTAAAAGGATGTAGAAGGCTCATTATCTGACTACTTAAAACTATAAATATCTATTAAGTATTTTTTTGTTCTAATTTCTTGATAAGTTTAGATTATTATACTTAAATATATGTATATAGCTAAATGTAATAATATACCTATTGCTGTACACTACCGCTATTTATATCTTGTAGATAATTTGTTTCTATCCATCCAAAGCTTGCCTGGAAGAGATCGTGGTCGTATACAATGTATACTACCTTGTTCTTGTATATTTAGTGTACAATAAAGAGTATTATTATTATTAACAGATGTGTCGTTTAGTAGTAATTCTTAGGTAAAAAAAAAAATAACGGGGCGGTACGAAGTTCACCGGGGCAGTTTACGGGACTAGTTTATTATAAAAACTGTTTAAAATAAATTCACATAAAGCCAAGGTAAAGAGTAATTAAACAACAACAAAAGTTTAAAATGCTAATGTAGATGATAAAGCTTTACGCACTAAGTTTGTTATGCCAAAGTTGCCTCGATTTACATAGTAGATGTTTGATAACATTTTGTAGGAACTTGTTATGAACAGCGTGATAATGTTCGTGAAGATCTTTTACTTATCCGTGGTAGCTGATTGGATAAGATGATTGGGTTTAACAAGGTGACTTTGAAATCAGTTAAAAAATCAATAGGGGCGATTCAGTACGTAATTTGAAACGTTTTGTAACGTTTAATGAAACATTGTAAATTTTAAAAACATAACAGATTACTCTTTGTTTTTTTTATGTCTATTTCTTGTTTGTGTGTTTGTATAGGGATAACGCAAAGCTCCAAAAATAGGTTTTCATTTATTTGCTGTAGTTTTAATAGTAATATTGTGAGTAGATTATTAAGGGGGGAAACCAATCTGTGAATCTTCAGGCTCAATCATCTCATCTTCTACAATTTAACTATTTTTTTTTGTTGCATGTCTCTACTTTGCAATCGGTCTGTCAAACTATTTCGATTGTCTTATCAAAAATTCGACAATTCAACAATTTTCTTTATTGCATGTCTCTCCTTTGCATTCGGTCTGTCAAACTATTTCGATTGTCTTATCAAAAATTCGACAATTCAACAATTTTCTTTATTGCATGTCTCTCCTTTGCATTCGGTCTGTCAAACTATTTCAATTGTCTTTTCAAATGCATTTCTTTACTTCTTCAATCGTGGTCATTTCAACATCAAGGCTATCCACCCTCGATCTGTGAACCATCACCTAATCTACTTAAAATTGATTGTCGTTTGTTTTGAATTACGACGCCTGATTCAATCAGTAATATTGTGACTTAAATACTGTTAAAATCCTTTGATTATTATTAGAGAGCTGAAGTATAATAGTGGCAACAACCAGTATCCACGCAGGCGTGGCCCTGGGAAGAAACTAGTGTGAAATACCTATCAAATTCAAATAGGCTCAAATAATGTATGTTTAATTGCTCTTTAACAGACGATAACATCAAAATCAAAAATAATTATTCACTTATGAACATTACAACATCTACTTGTGAAAAGTCGTGATTCTACATGTGTAATGCCAGTTCGCAAACAATAGGCAAAACCGAAGAAAAGAACAAGTCAATAAAAACTCGCGGTCACTCTTTTCAAATTTAAATGTGTGTTTGTTTATAAACTGTATATGGAGGTAAGGTGTGGCTACCATTGTATTATACACCATATTGGAGGGCCGATTCAAAGGCAAGAGATCTTTTACATAATTATATAATTTTATGAAGTTGGAGGCATTAATGAATCTCGATGAACTTAGTAAAGTGCCTCCGACTGCATGAAATTATACACTGACGGACTTATAAACTGCATCAAAGTAATAGACGACTTTGAAATAAATATTTTAACCAAGTATGCAAACTTTCTATACAGATTTAAATTGAAACCTCTAGATTGGTTCGTGAACTTTAAAACAGCGTAGGATCATATCTTTAAGTTTAAGTTTATGTACTGGAAAGGACCTTAAGACCTTTTTTGAAGAAAAAACAGAAGTTTAAGGAAAAATTGTTTAATTAAAAAATTGGTTTTAACAATAGACACAAACTTTATGCAAGGGTTTATTTGTGTTTTAATAAGGTGTATTACCCCCACGTGCCCTTATTACGGATTCTAATCGGTTCCGCATAGATTTTATAAGGGTTTTTAAAAGATCTTGCGGAATATTGTCCCATTCTTCTGAAAGTGCTGTTCTTAGTGCTGCCACTGTCGTAGGCGAAGGGTTTCTCGCATATACAGCTCTTTTTAAATTGTCCCAAACATGCTCGATGGGATTAAGATCCGGGCTGCGTGCTGGCCAATTCATTGTACGTATCCCAACCTCTTCGCAATAATGTTGAACTTGTGCAGCTGCATGCGGCCGGGCATTATCCTGCATTAAAGTAAAATTTTCGCCTATGAATCCCATGTAAGGCACCACGTGATCTTCTAATATCTCTGTTATGTAGCGATGTGCTGTCAAACCCCCTCTATTACCGTTTTGACGGACCATGTCTATGAACACAAGTTCTGTTCGCCCGTTCATCGATATGCCACCCCAGACCATACATGAACCGCCTCCAAAAGGAACACGCTCCTCAATGCAACTTTGAGCATATCGCTCCCCACGTCGACGATAGACTCTTCTGCGACCATCTGCACCATATAAACATGTCCTACACTCGTCCGTGAACAATACAGAGGCCCACTGCTCTTCTGTCCAATTCAGGTGATGACGCGCAAATCTTAAGCGAGCTTGTCTGTGAGCTGCAGACAACTTTGGACCATTTGCTGGTCTAAAAGGGGTGATAGCCGCTTCCTTTAACCTTCTTCTTATTGTTCGAGCACACACGTTTTTTCCACGCACTTCATTAAGCTCGGTTTTGATGTTAACTGACGTGAGGAAACGATTTCGCAGGGAAGTTGTAACAATAAATCGGTCATCACGACCTGTGGTTGCTCGAGTTCTGCCTGTACCACGTCTCCTCCTGTAAGAACCTGTCTCTACAAACCTTCTGTATATTCTACAAACCGTAGACTGGTTTAAATTTAAATTTCTACCAATCGTTCGTTGATCCAAGCCCTCCCGCACCAATGCTACAATTTGTGCCGCTTGTTCGGACGAAGTATCCATATTATGGTTCAAAAACTCTCGATGTGTTAAAAAACTAACCCAACAATTATGCTGGTAACAATAATTCAATTGACCAAACAAAAAAAATCAATGAGAATTAATTTAAAACTTTGCTATAAATAACACGCAAATCTGATACTACGAGTAAATTTTCTTTTCCCGGCTATATTCATTTGTTTTACCGCAGTTCTATTTTTAAATTTAATTTTTTTTTTAAGATTAAGAGCCAGTCTTTCCATTTATATAATTTAATCTAAAAAGTTTGCATACTTATTATAAAAAATCCTTTTAGAGTAAACCTGAACTTTGATGCAGTTTATGAGTCCGTCAGTGTATAATTATGTAGAGGATCTTGTTTCCATCTTTTTTGTGCTTTTCTATTATATTTTGGGGTTTTCTATTTTTTAATTTATTTTTTATTTAATAGAGAGTAGTTGTAAAATAAACAAGTAACTTTTATCACTGCTATTGTCAAGTATTGAAAATTGAAAAAATACTGGTTGCTAACTAACTTTTTTAGTATTACAGTCATAATCATGTTATACCTTTTTGAAATGCTTAAGATGAGCCCTTTAATTTGATACCCATATTGCGTTTCGAAACAACTTTTTTTAGCTGCCATGTTTGTTTTTTTCAAACGTCATCTATCTAAAAACACTTAGGCGATCATGACAAATCTGACGACGTCTTTTTTGTATAAATCCGTTCAGTGGTTTGTGTGATATGAGGTAATAAAGAAAATTATATACATACATACATACGAGGGGAGGTCCAAATGTTCGTGGCATGGAGGGGATGGAGTGGGGATAGGTGCGCTTGCTAAGTGTCATACTAGTTGGGGACTCATTATTAGTATATAAATTGAGTTTCAGCCTTGTTGCGTCATTCGTTTACGAACACTCGCCTGCTTAACAAGTCAATATGGGAGAAAACTGAAACTATAGAGAAAATTGAACAGCGTGTTGTGACAAAATTCCTTACTAAGCAAGGAAAGAACGCTCAGACCATTTTTAATGAAATGGAAACCGTTTATGGGGAACAGTGGCCTAGTAAATCAATAATTTACAAGTGGCATGGTCTTTTCAAACATGGTCGGGAGTCGATTGAAGACGACCCTCGCTCAAGAAGGCCAGTTGAGGCCACCACATCAGACATCATCGAAAAAGTGGAATAAATTGTACTGGAAGATACACGTTTGAAGAAAAAACAGTTATCTGCATTAGTTGGCCTTGCTCTCGCAAGACAACGCGCCGGTTCACAAGAGCAATGGCTGCTCTGCATACACATGGCTTCGAATCACTAGTCAACCCACCCTACAGTACAGATCTGGCCCCAAGTGATTTTTATTTAAAAAAAGACTTAAGGGAAGGAAATTTTCTGACGACAATGAGGTAAAGGAGGCACTTTTGGCTTATTTTCTCGCGAAAAACATAACACTTCCTTACAATCGGGTAAAAATAGAAAACATGAGAATAATACCAACTTCAGTGGGTACAACATAGTACCACTTACAATGTAAAAACTATACCTAAATATAGGCAAAAGAACTGCTAATAGTGTAAATGTTAATAGTCATATCAAAAGAAATAAAAGAATAGCCTTTAATTAAGTCACCAGGTTAAACTTGTAGATAATTTAATATTGTTGTAAGTACATAATTCTAACAAAATATTTGTATTAACTTTAACAAAACTGAGTCAGTCCCTTGGATCGCTAAAGGTTGAGTAAACTCAAGTTATATGTAACACAGAGTTAATAAAAAGAGAGGTCATGTGCTTTTATAGGCTTGTTCTTTTTAGGGTTTGGAGCCCTTATAGTTTCGCTGTGTCCGTTCGCACCTTTGCTCAGAGACTGTTAGTGCTAGGAGGTTGTAATTTTGCATGGAAACACAACAACGAGTAACCGCTGATCAAATTATAAGAAACAAAATTTTCGTACAAATTCCATTGAAAAATATTAATAAGTAGATATAACGTTGTAAGAATGAAAGAAAAACACCAGAAAACCCACTTCTTGAGCTGCATTATTCGGATGGGGGACTACGGAACCCTAATTTTTTTTTTTTTTAAAGAAAACTAGCAATGTGCGATTGAGTCCCACATTACTAGCAATCTTGTTAACCCCTCCAGCTAAGCTCAAAGGCTTGTGTTAGGAGTGGGTTCACGTCGGTAGTATAATGGGTAGGTAGGATTCGAACCCGCAACCTCACGATTGCGAGAGCGATGCCTTAGCCATTAAGCTACCGCCGCTTCTGTGATTGTGCGTAGCCCGACATGCACTTGCCCAGTTTTTCACAATTTTAATTAATGGTTCATAAATATCTGTAGATTAAGTAGTTCTATTACAATAATCAATCCGCATGTTGCCTTTACCCTCTTTTGTAATTTTTGCAAGTTAATGCTTCCATCCACACCATTGGAGGCTAATTTATTTAAAACTTATACTGTGGGTACTGCTTGCGGGAGTTTCATGGTGTAATGGTTGCATCACCTTACTTACTGGCATAACTGCAAATATACAGATACATTGATATCAAAAAGTTAGTAAGTTTTAATTACCAAGCTTTTTTCTCACATACTTTAATTTTGCAAACCTAGAATTATTCCACTCCAAATTGTGTTTAACAATACATGTAACTGAAGCTAATTTGTTTTTCAGCGAACATCAAGGTGTAGCGTATCATTCGACAAGTCTTTCAAAAACATTTTAAGGTTTCAAATAAACTGTTTTGATTGAGTAAAAATTTTTGGAAATAATGCTACGAAAGTTAGCATAAATTGTCCCCCCCCCATTCACTTTTGAACCATGCGACCGAAAATATGAAAAACTTAATAAATACTTTAAACTAAAATTATTTCGGAAATGATCGGATATACCGTCATTAAGTTTTTGCCGAAAAACTACGTTTCTCAACAAAAGGGCGTAAGTGTCCTGAACATGCGCTCTTCTGCTGATGCGATTATCCAAGGCTACCGAACCCTGACATGCTGTTGCTATTTGTTTGCTTTTCTTGCACTTGTTTTTTACAAGTAAATTCTGTCAACACATTACAACAAATATTGAATCTATTTCAATCCTAGTGAATAAACCATTTTGAGTGTGAGTTCGACAGTTGTGTAAGTTACATTTAAGCTTGGTAGTTTTGTGGTCAAGGTACTTACCTCCTTCTCTAGTATCTTGAAATAATGGCACTGAATATGGCCCCGATCCAGCATTGTTCAACGCTGCTACCGATACGGCATACCTGCGTAAACAAGGACATAATTATTTGCAGGTTTCAAACAGCCACTGTGGCGCGATAGGAGTGTGTCTGAAGTGTTCGAGATTCCCACACGGGACACCACTTTGTGTGGTCCACAAATTGTTGTTCCGAGTCTTGGTGTACTTTGTGTCCGTGACTTGTTTGTTTGTAAAGTCCCCCGCGGCACTGGGCTAGTAACATACTGCGGGAGTCGTCTTTAAAAAAAAACTTATGTATAGATATAGAGATACAACATTTTTCTAGGTATAGTGCAAACCATAAAGTAATTTGCTCAGAATCAGTAACGCAATCCATTGGGGTAGTTTTTGGACTCTGCTATATTTTTCAATTATTTAATTGAAATTAATCAAGAATTACTTCATTTATTATTTTAACAGTCCAAATCCTGTTCACAAATAACATAATTTGATGCTATGATTTTCAGCACTAATAACCTGTTTGTGTTATTTTTTGTGAATATATTTTTAGATACAGGCCAAATTCATAAATAGAAACAGACACACTTGCTGACAATAAAAAGGTTATTTAAATTCAAACACACGCTTATCCTACTATAACCAAATATTTGTAATCGAGTATTTCTTAGACACGTGTTTAACACATCTCTGCGTCGTCATCGCGTGTCTTATAACATCTCTGTTATGTTCCTTATAACATCTCTGTTACAAAATAGTATTAAAGGCATTGTTTTTACTTACCTGACTCCTTTTAGTAATCCGGTAACAATAGTTTCTTGCTTCGCGTACAAAGATGCTGTTTTTATTGTCTTGTCACTAGTTTCTTCTGTTTCTAGAATAAAATTAATTACTTAGACTTAGGACCTTTTTGTTTATTTTTTGCATTTTCATGACCTACATTTTCTAGGTATCTTTAAGGTGAAACCATACATGTCACGATCGACTATTTCACAAAGATATGCAGCTTAGCTATAAATCGCGCACATGGTGGCTATACAGCAGTATAAACTGCTTTTAAGTCTCATATATACTAACTAGCTGTCCCGCGCAACTTCGTATGCGTAATTTCTCCCCGTTTTTGAAACATTTCTCGTCGCTTCTCCGCTCCTATTAGTCGTAACGCGATGTTATATAGCCTATAGCCTTCCTCAATAAATGGGCTATCCAACAAAAAAAGAATTTTTCAAATCGGACCAGTAGATCCTGAGATTAGCGCGTTTAAACAAACAAACAAACAAACTCTTCCGCTTTATAATATTAGTATAGATATTATAAAGCTGAAGAGTTCGTTTGTTTTAACGCTGTAATCTCAGAAACTATGGGCCCGAATTTAAAAAATCCTTTTTAGTTGGGTTTATCGAGGAAGGCTATAGGCTATATAATATCACGCTACGACCAATAGGGGCGGAGCAGCAATGAAATGTTGAATGTTGTAGAAACGGGAAAATTTTACGCCTACGAAGTTGCTAGTTTAGATATGCAGAGAAAGTATGTAAAATAGGTGCAATATCGATAAAATAGCTAAATTGAACGCACAAATTCGATGCAAAATCATTGGTTGTCGAATACATATGAGTATCTTTATTTTATTACTATTAGAATAATCGGTCTATGTTCAAGTACTACAAATGCCCGATTTAGATGTAGGGAGGTAATTAGGTAGGTAGGTACGTTGGTGGCTTCAGGAAGGTTATAGTGGTTATAGGCTACTCCTTATCATGGCCAAAGTCTAAAACTTGACGAGCACTCTTACCTTTGACTCCTATCAGCTGCGGAACAGCTTTCAGCCGATATCCTATTATAAGTCCGTTATGACTGTCAGCTGGAGGAGGAAGCCATCTCACTCTAAGTTCTCCTGGTGACTCTGTTTGTTCCAGTTGTACTCCAAGTGGAGGAGATGATGGAGCTAGTGGAGAAATAGAAAAAAAAAACAATTACTAGTGGCCCGCCCTGGCTTTGCAGTGAGTTTTCTACACTATCATAGTAATAATAATAATATCTTGGGACAACTCATACAAAGCTATCTGATCCCAAACTAAGCAGAGCTTGTACTATGGAAACGAGACAATCGATAAACATACTTATATATTTCTAAATACATTCATATTATAGATAAATAACACCCAGCCACAGAATAAACCATCGTGCTCATCACACAAAGTTTTATCCTGGGTGGGGATCGAATCCACGACCTCTGGCGTAGCAGTTGGATATACTCCCACCGCGCCACAGAGGCAGTCCTTAATATACATCATAAAACATAATATGCATGTATTAAACATATAAATCATTCGGAAGAAATAATATGAATGACAATGAAAACTGCATCAGAATTCGTTGCGTAGTTTATTAGATCTAAGCGTACAGACAGCAAGAAGCGCTTTATTTTATATCATTAAAAATAAAGATAATTCGTAACTCAAGTTATATGTCACGCCATACGTAACTATAATGGGACAATATTGGCAACAGCTAACATCTATTCAACCAATAACAATTATGTGGTCAATAATACGGGTGCCAAGTTAAGCAATTATGTCCATATTGTTCGCTTTAATAGTCTGTAGGACCCTTGTTGAATTAATGACAGAGCCTAATAATGTTATGTGAGGTTTATTGATGTATTTGTCTCTGTCTAGCATGAAACATGCCGTAAGGCAGACGGAGGCCGCTATATGTGTGATGGCTTTTATTCTAACGCTTTTTCTGTGCGTTATTATTGTTTTGAGATATTGCTTCTAACAAGCCAGTCATTAAGGACATTTTATAAAAAGAAATGTGCTTAGATAAAGATATGTATACCTATATACAAGCACAAAATAAATCTTCCACTATTTTGTTTTGACGTGACAACGTCTTATAAATCGATGACCGGTAGCGCGCACGAAAAAGTGTCACGTTACCACGATACAATTGGAACTAAAGTTATCAGCCTATCAGCGAATGGCGATTACTGTGACATAATTGGAACTAAAGCTGTCACAGTCATGATTATTTATTACAATGTCATCAATGGTTTCTTATGACGTTATAACGTAAAATTATCGTCCGTAAACTGACTTTACAGACAACCATTGTTTGACGTGATAACGTCTTATAAATCGACAACCACGACGAGCAAAAAAAGTGTCTAAAAATAGACACGTTATTGATTGGTTGCTAAGCAACAAAGATTGCAGTGACATGACATGCGATACAATTGGAACTAACTTTATTGTTTGGTTGCTAAACATGCTTATGACATTATCACGTAAAATTCTCGTCCGTAAACCGACTTTACACAATCACTTTTATTAATTAAATATTATTATTTAATAATTGTCCACCAATCACATAGAACGGGGGTCAAATCCCACACGACGTTACGGCTAAATACCTAGGCATGCACCTGGATAGGAGACTGACCTGGCAGAAACACATCTGGACTAAAAGAAAAGCACTGGACACAAAACTTCGTTCAATGTTCTGGCTGATTGGAAAAAAGTCCCAACTAACCGACGAGAGCAAGATAGCAGTTTATAAAACCATTTTAAAGGCAGTGTGGACATACGGGATAGAACTATGGGAAACAGCAAGTAATAGCAACATAGAAATACTGGAAAGGTTTCAGACAAAAGCTATAAGATCTATGTTTAACATTCCAAAATGCATCCACAGCAAATACATTCTGCACGATCTAAAGCTTGACACTGTTAAACAAGAAATTCCGGCTAGAAGTTCAAAATACCAACTCAAATTAAGCACGCATGTTTATGCTCTAGCTTCTGAACTGAAGGGTAATAATAGGTAATAATAATAATAATATCTTGGGACAACTCACACAACGCTATCTGATCCCAAACTAAGCAGAGCTTGTACTATGGAAACCAGACAACTGATAAACATACTTATATATTTCTAAATACATACATATTATAGATAAATTACACCCAGACACAGAATAAACCATCGTGCTCATCACACAAAGTTTTATCATGGGTGGGGATCGAACTTACGACCTCTTGCGTAGCAGTCGGATACACACCCACCGCGCCACAGAGGCAGTCACAGCAGCACAAGGGTGACGGAAGCACAATTTTTACGAGACTGAGAAGGAATAGCGTTCCGAATCTCATGAAACGATTCATCAAAGAATAGTGAGAGTTGTGTTAGATATTATTATGTATAATTATCGTGTCATGGAATACAATAACAGTAAATAAAATCTACACTACGTTCAAAATATTTACCTAAAATGCCATTAAAAAAAAATGTTCATAGTAGAATTTATCATTGTTTTTAAATACCTACAATTTGAATATATTTTTCAAATGACTCATTTCTGTAACGGTTACAGTACAAGCTATAAATTCGATATTCCATTAGATCATTTGTCTTATAATTAACCTTTTTGGAACCATCTAAACCAATGTTCAGCCGGGTCTTTAATGTTCTATAATCTACATTACGCTGTATGCAGTATGTAGTCTGTAAGATTAGTATTTTCCATTAACTCAGCTTGAAAAATAGTTTTCAGAGAATATGTATGTTTACTTTCCATTTAAGCAATGTACTCGTTTTCTTATTAAAGTTGCAGTAAGAATTCTATTATGTACCTACTTAAGTAAATGTAAATATTCTTTGCTAAAAGCATTATCTCACTGTATTTTTCTTTTTTAAATAAAAAGACTATTAGTGGCATTTTTTTTTTAGAAAAGTAAACTAGAATTGTGGGTTTGGGACCACATTACTAGCAATCTTGTTAACCCCTCCAGCTAAGCTTAAACGCTTGAGTTCACGTCGGTAGGATTCGAACCCGCAACCTTACGATTGCCACTCCGATGCCTTAGTCATCAGGCATTTCTAATGTTGCTACTAATGTAGGTCGCACTTTACTAGTAATTTGATGAAACCCCTTCAACAAAGCTGGTGCTTGTGTTCAAATTAACTTGAAGTAGGCGTAGGTTTAATGCGTGGGATTTGAACGTACAACCTCTCGATTGGGAATTTGATGCCATAACTACTGTGCATCACACTTTACTTTATGAGAAAAATAGTCTTACCATAAAAGTATGATAAGAATACTGTTATTAAGTAACGAAATATTCCTCTAGTAAAAATATTCCGAGATTGAGTGACTTTTGTGTATTCGGTTGTTAGTTTCACAACTTACCTTCTTCAGTCATAGTAAATCTGACTTTATAATTATCGTGTCATGGAATACAATTACAATTAATATAATCGACACTGTTCCTACTGTTACTGACTTCGGTTGTTAGTTTCACAACTTACCTTCTTCAGTCGTAGTAAATCTGACTTTATTATTATCGTGTCATGGAATACAATTACAATAAATTAATATAATCGACACTGTTACTACTGTTACTGACTTCGGTTGTTAGTTTCACAACTGACCTTCTTCAGTCGTAGTAAATCTGACTTTATAATCATCGTGTCATGGAATACAATTACAATTAATATAATTGACACTGTTACTACTGTTACTGAATTCGGTTGTTAGTTTCACAACTTACCTTCTTCAGTCGTAGTAAATCTGACTTTATAATTGTCGTGTCATGGAATACAATTACAATTAATATAATCAACACTGTTTCTACTGTTACTGACTTCGGTTGTTAGTTTCACAACTTACCTTCTTCAGTCGTAGTAAATCTGACTTTATAATTATCGTGTCATGTAATACAATTACAATTAATATAATCGACACTGTTACTACTGTTACTGACTTCGGTTGTTAGTTTCACAACTTACCTTCTTCAGTCGTAGTAAATCTGACTTTATAATTATTGTGTCATGGAATACAATTACAATATAATTGACACTGTTACTACTGTTACTGACTTCGGTTGTTAGTTTCACAACTTACCTTCTTCAGTCGTAGTAAATCTGACTTATAATTATCGTGTCATGGAATACAATTACAATGAATATAATCGACACTGTTACTACTGTTACTGACTTCGGTTGTTAGTTTCACAACTTACCTTCTTCAGTCGTAGTAAATCTGACTTTATAATTATCGTGTCATGTAATACAATTACAATTAATATAATCGACACTATTACTACTTTTACTGACTTTGGTTGTTAGTTTTACAACTTACCTTCTTCAGTTGTAGTAAATCTGACGGGTGTAGAAAAGTGGCTGAGATCGGCTTGGTTACCACCAGCCACTCTTGCTGTGTAGCTAGTTGCTGGTAGTAAGTCTTCTACTTCTACGATGTGGCGTATTTCTTCAGATCTGTATGGAATTTAAGTTCATTTAATTACTGGTAACGTGCCTGGACTCTTAGTTTAGTGTTTGTCAGATATCGCAATAAAATATCAATTATTCTAATACATCTATCTAGCTTTAAACTAATTTTATAAAGAAGAAAAATGTGTTTGTTATGGATAATTAATCTGTGAAACAACTGCCAAACTTTATCAAAATCGATTCATTTTGGACAAAAATGGTATAGAGGTGGCTGGGTCATTTCTTTAAGATAACTCCCGCAGTAGAGTACATGCTCAAACTCGAAAGAAGAATTTGGGGATCACACAACATGGTCTCCCGTTTGGAAATCGAACCCACGACCTCTTGCGCAGCAGTCGTACAGACTCACACCGCGCCAACGAGACGAGTTTGATCACAGCAAGTAAGTTTCATAAAAATTCGCTAAGTAGTTTAAAAGAAAAAAAAAAGGGCAAGAGCATATCGGACCATGCTCAGTGTAGGGTTCCGCAGCCTTAAATAATTGCATCAGCAGAAGAACGTATGTTCATGGCACTTACGCACTTTTGTTGAGAAACACAGTTTTTCGGTAATAATTCAATGACGGTATATCCGATCTTATCCAAAATATTTTAGATTTAAAGTATTTTAAGCGCTACCATTGTGATTTTTTTCGAAAGTTACGGGTGGAGGGGGGGCACGATTTATGCAAACTTTCGGAGCGATTATTTCCAAAAATATTCACTCAATCGAAAAAATATATTTGAAACCTTAAAATGTTTTTGAAAGACCTGTCGAATGATGTGCTACACGTTGATGTTTGCTCAATTTTTTTTCCAGTTTCGGTTACATTTTTGGAGTGCCCCCCTTATTATTTAGGTATCAAACTAAGTAGCGGCTACTACAAGACACCTCTTCACTAAATCTCATCAATATTCATTGAGAATTCTTTGAATAAAATGCCTGTGACATATGGACGGACAGACAGACAGACGGACGTAACGAACCTATAAGGGTTCCGTTTTTGCCATTTTGGCTACGGAACCCCAACAAACATGCACCATCCCTACAAATTTTCACTTTCATCATATTAATATAATTACAAATTTCCACTTGAAATCGACGTTTAAAATATTCTTTGTAATAATACTGACGATTACACAAAACAGGTATTTCGAGGCATTAAGCAAATAGCCTTTTTTACCACAAACATTTATTTTTTATTACAAAGAGTCTTAAGATGAAGAATAAAAAAATATGCTTTTGATCCTGAAAAGTAAATGCTTTCATAAAGTTGTTTGGTGTAAAAAGCTTATTATAATAACAGCTATACACAGAACGGATAACATTTTAAGAATAAAATACTGAGAGTAAAAAAGGTAAGGTAGACATCGCTCTCGGAACACTTCGGACCAGTGCAAGAGCGAATGTGCCCACTGTAAATACGTATATTGTAAAGATTGTCGTGTACTTTAAAAATGTTTTGGTGTGGATTACTAATTACATGTTTATGATTAAAACACTTAGGTCGTGGGTTCGATTCCCATAAGGAACATCACTTTGTGTGATCCACAAATTGTCGTTTCGAGTCTGGGTGTACTTTGTGTCAGTTAGTTGTATGTTTGTAGAGTCCCCCGAGACACAGGGCTTGTACCCTACTGCGGAAGTCGTCTTTTTATATAAAAAAAAATTAAGTGCCTAATCGACCATTTCGGTAGTCTAGAAGTTGTTGAAAGTTATTACGATACGTATGGGAAAAAAATCCATAGCGAACAGCTACAAGGGGTATCTAGGAATGTTAGTGATAAATAAAGTAGTTTAGTTTAAGATATAATTAATAAGTGTGTGATTATGCTATTTGTTTTTATAGTGTTATATCTATATAACACTAACATTATTAGCTACATTCTGTGTCTGTTCAATTTTTTTTGAGCATTATCTTTTTGTAATGTGCTATTTGACATTCAACTTGAACTATTTTACATTATTATTAATCCAACAATAAGGTACGAGGGTCATACCATAATAGTTTTAAAGTTTCTGAAATACACTCTTGTCCCGACTGCAGAGGAGGGTTATTTGCATAAGCCAACATTGACAGCCCTAGCGCGACCGCCGACCGTAAGTATAAAAAATGCAGAACAAACTTAACTTGCCTTCTGTAATATCAGTATTTTGTGGTATAAGCTACCGTGATTATTTTTCTTTCTTATTCGTTTGAATATTCATGAAGATACGTTCATATAAAGGGGAGAGATTCAAGTTTATAAATGTTCCAATTTTAAGTGGTAATTAGTATAAGAACTTTAGTTTATTGTGATATATTGTACACATTTGCGCTAATAGTTGGTAAGTGATTGTGCAACAGGTAACCGTTTTTATAGACAACAAGGCTTTTAATTTGTGTTTGGCACAAATCTAGGTATATAATTGTGCAGTTAATACAGTATAGCACAAAAATTATGAATATTTCTTAAGTTACTATTGTAATATAAGAAGATACTATTACTATTGAAATATAAATATTTATTTAAAAATTAAAGGTTATTAAATAATAAATAAAACTTAAAGAAAGTATTAAGTAATTAATAACTAATAAACCGGGCAAGACCATGTCGGAGTGTATGGTTCCGCAGCCATGAATCATCAGTAGAAGAGCGGCACCTTTTGTTGAGAAACGCAGTTTTTTGGCCAAAACTCAATGACGGTATATGCGATCATGTTCAAAATAATTTTAATTTAAAATATTTATTAAGCGTTACCTTTGTGATATTTACATAAATATACATACATATTTTTTGGTCACACGGTTCAAAAGATAAGGGGGTGGGGGCATAATATTACGCAACTTTCGGAGCGATTATTTGCAAAAACATTTACTTAATAAAAAAAGTTTTTTAAAAACCTTAAAATGTTTTTAAAAGACCTATCGAATGATGTACTTTAAATAAAATCAGAACTATATGTATTTTTATTATTTAGCTATCAAACTAAGTAGCGACTACTACAAGACACCTTTTCACAAAATTTCATCAATATTCATAGAGTAGTCTTTGAGTAAAATGCTTGTGACATACGGACGGATAGACAGACAGACGGACATGACGAAACTATAACGGTTCCATTTTGCCATTTTGGCTATGGAACCCTAAAAAGAGAAGAGTAGGTACAATAAGAACAAATAAACATTTTGAAGTGGCTCGTTCGCTGTTTCGTTCCACGATTGTTTCGGCCCATGAGACGAATCATAGAGATAAAATCATTTTGTTTGTTCAATTCTGCAATTTTTCCTATTGCTATATTTTTATGAAATTTACGCAAACGTAGTTGCGCGGGTCAGCTAGTATAAGATAAGGTGTACACATAGCTTTTCTAACCTCAAAGCGGCTTACACTCGTTTTATCTTTTATTTAAAGTTTCTGTATTGAAATCAGCAGTAACCCTCTAGCCTAGTATACTCGTATGTTTATTTATTTAAACTTCCTGCACGCTGCCTCAAGTATTTCTACTCTCAGTCGATCTAGGAGTGGTGGAAAAATAAACAACCTAGATAAACAAACACTTGCTTTGTTGTAGTTTAAATAATGTAATCTATCTTCTATACTAATAATACTAGACTGAAGGGTTAAAATCCTATCCTACTAATATTATAAACACGAAACTTTTTGGTGATGAATGGATGTTTCTTGCTCTTCACGTAAGTACGAGAATGGATTTTGATGAAATTTTACAGTAATGTAGTTTCGGCTTTACCTATTGTTTTGCAAGCGTAGCTACATGTAAAATCTTGATGTAAATAAGTGGGGATTTGCTTCTTTAGTGAACAGGGACTTTTGAATTTTTGATTTTAAATCTATATAATTATAAAATGAACGAACAGCTCAAACCACTGAAGAGGCTGGTTCAAAATTTGTCTCAAGTTACCATAATGCAAAGGATTTTGAAAAATTCACTCCCATAAGATGTAACGGAGGATTGTAACAAAGAAATGAGGAATAATAATTTATCATCGACTATTATCGACAAAGAAAACACAAGAATGAACTCATAGACAACAAAATCAGCAATAGAGGTAAAAAAAAGGAATTCAAACATAAAATGCCGAAAACTGGAGCTAATTCAGTATATGCCAGGCGAAATGCCTGAAGTTGGTTTTTAACTAGCCCCTTGATTCCAAATAAACGAGCAAATCCGAGCTAAAAGTCGAAGCAAAGCGTGTTTCTTGAGCTATAAAGTGAGAATAATATCTATATTATCTTGGGACAAATCACACACAACTATGTGATGCAAAACTAAGCGAAGCCTTCAAAAACTTATAAACACACTCAAATATTTTGAATTCCACCAGATAGAAGATAAAATTAATCGCATCACAGAAAGATTTATTTAGAATAGAAATCAAGCATCTGGCTTGGCAGTCAGAGTGATTAACCACTAGACTAACAGGAAGGCTACTTAAACAATACTGATATTATATCTCACCTGGTAATATTCATAACTTTAGCACTGCTCCAAGATAGTCTTTGACTGCTGGTGACCTGTAGGCTGTAGTACTGAGCAAGAGATCTGGTCATATCTCTCCATGACAGTTTCACTGATCGGCTCTTTATTGAGTCGACGGACAAATCTGTTGGTGGTGTTGGAGGCTCTGAAATAAAAGGTTTCTTTAGGAATAGTCACAGCCGCATTCTCGCATCTAGTAATGACATGTTTTTTTCCTTTTGTGCACTTGGTTTCTTTTTAAAGCCAACTCTCATTCTAAGGTAGATGTGTTAAAAAACAAAGTGTGTTGCAGGGTTTTTCCCCCCTACTTAGTCGTGTTTAAGGAACACGACTTCAAGGTCGTGTCTAGTCTGAAGGGTCAATCATTACCGTTTTCTATTACGCCAGGAAGTTCTGTTTGCTACAGTTATCTGCATTTACAAACGGTATGCCGGTATGTAAGTGTGCTTTGATCTTTAAAGAGACTGAGTGCGGTAAATTAATTAAATTAGCTGAGCGTTTGTGGTGCGAGTTCCAGATTGATTTTTGCAACTCTTTCTGGCCAGAGGGTGGGATTTCCCTCACTTCCGCGGACAAGTGCCATAAAAACGCACAAAGACATAGTGCAAGTGAAGCAAACTGACTTAAGTGTTGATAAACTTTCACGTTTTGTACACATTATGGTACACGGCACAATTGGCCCGACGTTTCGACCATATTGCAACGGCCGTTGCAATAAAGTCGAAACATCGGGCAATAAACAAGGTATTTTACAGTAGATTATTTAAGCGATTAAGACCCGTAGTAAATATAATTTTATAATGCAAACTAACATAGTTTTTTATGTAATATTGCCTAACACTTTATGTTAATATTGTATTTATGTAGTCTGTAAGGTGTGTTTTTTATGGGTCATTGATGTCTGACATATTATTATTATATTATATTTAAATATATATTATTAGAAATATGTTTTGCAGATGACAAAAACATTATTTTTTGGACGAATGAAATACGTTGAATATTATTTACTACTAAACAATAAAAATACTTTTTTTAATGTCAGACATTTATGCTTAATTGGTGTAAAATATTTTTTTTATTGTAGTCGGATCAATACCTAAGTTAATTAACTTAGAAATAGATTGGAATATTCTATTTAGAATATTATGAATACTTATGGATCTCCTCAACAAAGAAAATGCATTATTATGAAATTCTGGAAAACCCTCATTAACAAATGTAGGTGCACTAAACTACAGTAAATTTATTCCAAGAGGATATCGGAACATTCTATCACGCATAATTATCACATTTGGCAAGAGCACAAGACATTACACGTTGTAGTAGCAAGACTTAATTTGTGCTTGTAATACATATGATGCTGTTATCGAATAATGACGATTAATTTAATTATGCGAAAGTAATGTCGTAAACGAATATGGTCCAATAAATCATTATTATTTATTGGACGAATTTCTTTACAAATAAATTATTTGTATTAATGTTGCATTACTTTTCGTAGAAAGTTAAATGGTACAAAATATTCTCAATGCATTCCGAAATTATTTTTGTACACGGCAGCTGGTTAAAACACGATTCTAATAACAATATAAACCATACTTTAAAACTATAAAAATATTTATAAAACTGAAAATACATTTGTCTGTATGTTTTTATAGGCATTTCTTGCTAATTATGTTATTAAAACAATAATTGCATTTAAAAGAGAAAATAAAAGATCAGACCCAGGAATCGAGGAGCGCGAAAGCTTTTAAAGCGATTATTGTATAAAGTATTTGGCAACAAATGCCTATAAAATTAATATAATCTTCAGCTAGATATAACAAAAGTTCTTAGAAATATGGCTAGATGGCGCTTGCGAGGGCCAACTTGTATGTTATTTGTACCATAAATCTGTGACCATGGTTAAAACGCTGTAGTATAGAATACAATTTCAATCACAGAGGCCTCTCCATATTAACCCCATAAGCTAACATTTAAACTTTCGCGTTGCATGATTATAACTATTTATTATACGGGAATTAACGCGCATTGTTTACCTTAAAATTGCTTGACCAGATTGCACCAGCCTTGGTCACAAGTGGACTATCGCAGCGATGTTAAGACTCCGTCTGGCCGATGAATCTTCATCTACCCTCACTTTATTGTTTCTCGAAAAGTTAGGGTCACTGCACACTACACTGATTGTGTCCATGTTAACCGACTGCAAACTAATACGAGGTTGTGTTTTACGAATCACTGGATAGTAAACAATGCGCGTTAATTCCCGTATAATAAATAGTTATACCACATAAGCACCCCGTCCTTTGCCCTTTGCATCCATTTCATCCCAGCGGCCTTAATTAGGTTGTCGGTCCATCTGGCTGGTGGTCGTCTTACCTTACATTTACCGAATGGCGTTCTCAAGACTAAAAAGAGCCCTTGTTATATATAAATAGTCCTTACCTAATATAGTAAGGTGTACACTAAACACGTCTGCTCCGAAAGGATTGCCAGCTCTGCATTGATATAAGGCACCATCACTCGTCTCAGTCTGTAGTAGTTCTAGAATGCTGGTCATTCCATCTTCAGTTTTGGCTTCAGAAATTTTTACTCTAAAAGAAGAAGTAGTAATAATAATAATCCCAAAATAAGCTGAGCTTGTACTATGAAAACCTGACAACTGATAAATATACTTATATATTTCTAAATATACACATATTTTAGATCAATAACACCCAGACACAGAATAAATTATCGTGCTCATCACACAAAATTTTATCCTGGGTGGGGATCGAACCCACGACCTCTTGCGTAGCGTCGGATACTCTCCCACCGCGCCACAGAGGCAGTCGAACATAGGTACACTCTAGGTAACATGGTCGTATCTGCAAGGTTGAGCAACGTTACCACTTTTTAAATTAAAAATAATATATACCTATTAAAAAAAAAATGCATGACTGTTTACGAAAAATGTCTCACTCGTGTCTTAAAGAGCGCGTTATGCTGTCGGACCGTCTCCACGAGCGGCGCAGTTTTCCTTGAAAATAGAGTCAAAGTCAAAATACTCAATTCATTCAGGTTAGAAATGCAACGCTTATGAACGTCAGACAAAAATTGGGAATAGAATGTTTCTACATTTCATGCCAAGTTTGCAAGAGTAAGCCGCGAGAAAAGAGCTTAGCAATAAAAACTCATGGCCACTTTTTTAAATGCCATTTCTTACAATATATTTATATATATACAGTTATGCCAGTAAGGTGCTGTAACCATTACACCATGAAACTTACGCTAGCAATAACCAGAGTACGTAAAATAGATATAATCAAATTTAAATGAATTAGTATCCTACGGCATGGATGGGAGCCTCAACTTACAAAAATACAGAAGAGGGTAAAGGCAACATGCGATTCGATTATTTTATGAAAAACTACTTATTATAAAAATATTAATGAACTACTGATTAAAAAATAATAAACCTATAAAATGATAATAACAAGGCCGACCAGTCACCCCAAGTAGCACCCGTTCACGAGTTTGACGCATGGGTCAGCCATCATCCCCATCCCCATATTGGAGGGAAGGAACACGACCCGACCCACATCGCCACCACAAGCAATGACATTTTAGTGAGCATGACAATCCTTGCTATTACATCTCATAGAAACGAAAAATAATTATTATCTATATTATTTGTTCAACTAGAAAAAATGTTAAAAAAAAATGGATTGCAGTTATATTAAAAATGTAATATTCGAGAGAATTATCAATTGAATTAATTGCATAATTTCTGAATCAATTTAATTAATTCAAAGTACTGGACGCTGTTAATCATGTGATCAAAGTACTGCTAGCACCTTACCTCGAAAATGCCAGTGTTCTCAGTACGACGATTAATGACATCACATTTACTTAGGATACTACCAGTCCATAACGGAACGAATTTTTCCCCAGTGAAAGCACTGAACAGTGGTAGCAATGTATATCGGAACATACCATAAATAGTCTATGCCTAACTGAACTCTTTTAACAAAACCTTTGTACAACGCCACGTCGCGGACATGCGGCGATTCCGTTACGAGTCGCGACGATACGCTGGCGGAGTAATCGCTCGTTCGTGGAGAATTCGGAATCGTCGCGATTCTCTCACCCATGAAGACGGTTCCCAAGGCACGGGTGTGACATTTTTCGAGCAGTCACTAATCTATGGACTGACCACTATCGGTTCATAGATTGGTGACCGTTATCGACACTAACTTTTAGACTTACCTTTGCGTTAATGGATTGATAGGCTTCCCATTCCGGGTCCACATTATTCTGATGGGATCATCACCTTTTGCTTGACACTCTATGGTAACATGTTGTCCAAGTTTAGCAGTCATATTCCTTGTGACGACGTCAAATGTTACTGGTTCTAAAAATTAATAAACGTTTAGATGAAGAAATTCCGTAACGAAAATAAAACCTAACACCCCCCACTCCTCCTACCATGTAGCTCGGCCGAGTGTTCGCTTAACGTTTATGTATATGGTACGACTGTACGAAGCTCGCAAGGATTGAGACGAGCTGCTCCGAAATGTAATGGAAAAAAAAAGTTACTGGTTCTAAAAATAAATAAACGTTTAGCTTCGAAAAAGTAGTTTTTATTGATTCTAAAGGTCAACTAGTTGTAACAAATCATATCGATTAATAATTTTATGCAATGATTTAGATGATTTTGTGAAGGTTGTATTCTGAAAATAAATCGTGAGAGTAAAAACTACGCGGTGAGAGTTTACTGTGCGGCCCAAGTCTGACACCGGTTCCACATGTTGGCCCTAACGTTGGTCAAACGTGTGGATCTAGAAAATAGCATTGGCACCAACGTGGATCTAGAATAACAAGCGTTATTCTAGATCCACTTTGGACGTGTGGCGTAGGGATCGATGTTAGGGCCAACGGCTGGAACAATTTTAATTAGCGAGTAAACCTACGGAATTTATTCTCGTAATATTTGCAAGTACATACTTTTAAACGCTTTTGTAGTAGGAACGCTATTTGAAATTTTCAGTTAGGTTTAATATGTCAACAAAGTTTCATGCTCGTCGCTTGAAAGTTCAAAACACTACTCGTTTATTTCGGTGCAAATTAATGTTCATTTGATATTGTGTACCGTCAAATAATAAAACGTAACTCAAATTTAAAGAGCATTTATTTCGGCATGCGTAGTTGATACACTACAAAAAAGATATACAAGAAGGATCGTTCCGTATTGTATATCTTTTTTTTCTCTCTGTGATATGTTCTGTTTAAATTTGTATTTGTACACACACAAGATAGTCAAAACAGAATTTAATATAGCCTAGATTTTAAATGCCTAAAATAAGAGCCATTATTGTTTTTAAACTTTCGCGATTTTTATATATATTACATACAATCAAATCTGACCTCTTTATAATATTAGTATAGATATTTCGGGACTTAATCGCGTGAATTATTAAAAGGTGCGAACCTTTTATTTACCCGACGTTTCGATCGAAGCTAGTTCAGTATAAGCCAGGCTGATACCGGGAGCTGGTTTTCAACTAAACATTTGTAAGTATAACAGGGTGACTTTTAATATACTGATAACCTCCCGCTTGTGGCTACTTTACATAACACTAAATAACTTTGTAATATCAGTTTTGGAAAAGATTTAAAATATTAACCCTTAATCACCTACCACTTGTTTTTGCATGTAATGTTATTATTAAATTACAAATGAAAGACTTCTTTCTTTACTTTTAACTTAATCTTGAGCTTGAGTTTGGTTCAGTATAATAGACATTTTTTGCACAACCCCAACTGCAGTCAGCAGTCTGCTAGCCGCGCATTGTTTTTTTAAAGACGTCTCACGCATTTGGTTCCAAGCCTTGTGTCGCGGGGGACTTTACAAACATACGAGTCACGGACACAAAGTACACACACTCGGAACAACAATTTGTGGATCACACAAAGTGGTCATACACACGGGACCGTGTGGCAATCGAACCCACGACCTCTTGCGTAGCAGTCGATAACACTCCCATCGCGCCACAGAAGCAGTTAATTAAAAATTATTTTCATAAACTATTAAAGTAATGTATTGTTCCTTGAAGTTAGTTATCTGTTAGGTGGTAGGTTATAGATTTTGTTTACATGATAACGTCTTATAAATAGATGACCGTCCGGTCATCGCACGTACGAAAAGGTGTCAAAAAAAAGGTCACGTTATTAATTGATTGCTAAGCAACAGCAAATGGTGATTGCAGTAATATGACATGCGATACAATTGAAACTAACGTTATTGATTGGTTGCTAAGCAACACGAAAGGTGATATGTCATCAATGTTTTCATAAGACGTTATCATTATCGTCCGTAAACCGACTTTATATTTTTTTTTTTACTTTTATGATTCAATTTTTTGTTTTAATCTTTAATTTATGTTAATATTATTAAACTGAACGCGATAATCTCAGGAACCACTGGTCCGGATAGAAAAAGTATTTTACTGTTGGATAGCCCGTTTATCGAGAAAAGCTATAGGCTATATAACATCTTGCTACGACCAACAGGAACGGAGCAGCAATTAAAAATGTTGCAAAAACGCGGAAAATTTACGCAGACGAAGTGGCGCGGCCGTGGGTCAGCTACTTAGTGTTTTATATATCGGTGGATGCTTGTCATTAGCAATACAGTTACATATTAATGTTTGATTTAATATTGTTTATTAGACTACAAACCTTCCTAAAAATAAAAAAAATATAGAAGTTACATTTCAAACAGTAAATCCCAAACTTGGTTTGCCACGATAATGATCTGAGCACAAACCCAAAACATTTCAAACTATATATGCTTTTAATTTCTTCTGGCATACTTCGGTAGCGTAATGGAAGAAAAACAAAGTTGGAAAAGATAGGCATCTACCCAGTTGGTAGATTTAATTAAAGGATGTAGATTGTATGTAGACGGTTAAGTTCAATCTTTTATTACTTTTTGTTACTTAGTGTGTGAGCATGTGTTGAACACAGGTTATGTTCTAATTGTGTTTGAAAGATAGTTAGTGATTTTGAATATGTTTTCTTTGGAATGACGATGTTTGGTGACATCATTCACTCGATGAACGAAAATATAGAGATTGTTATTCAAGTTTTTTTAAATATACATTTTTTTTTGTAATTTTGACATAGTTTATGTTAAATAGTCATCGGAATTTGTATCTAGCCGAAATTTCGATCGAATTGCTATCATCATGGGTTTCACCGTGATGACAATGGGTGCTCCTGCACTCATCGTCGTCATCGTCGTCGCCTACTCTAATTCAATAAAAAAGAAGTTTCGATCAAAAGTGAGGTGGTAATATACAGAACCAGGAACATCTATTTAATCCACTTGTTCCAGAAAATTGTCCATTAGTTCGAACTTTTTGGGCTTGTCCAAAAATTAATTAGAATAGTTCCAGTAAACTTAAGAAATTTAAAGAAACGAAAAAAAAAGACAGAGTAGGCCTTCAGTTCGGTATGTTTAGATACGTCATTATTATTTGTCTCTGTGAAGTTACCAATAAGACGAAATAATAAACATTTATTGACAAAGGTTAAAAATAAATTCTCTGCCAGAGATTTTATAATTTTTGTGTCACAACTATTTTTTATTTTTTTATTTAAAAAATAAATGGTTATTTGATTTACTACTTGTACATCTGAATGTTATTTTATTTTGAACACGCTTGTAACTAGTGATGGGAATCTTTCAGCCCAATTTTCGATAGTCCATCATACTTATAAACATTTCGCCCACCGAGCACGACATAATATTATATTATGATTAGGACTTTCATAATTGAAATATATGTTTATATTTGTAAATTAGGACTTTAATATTAAAACCATATATTTATACTAGCTGTCCCGCGCAACTTCGTATGCGTAAATTTTCCCCGTTTTTGCAACATTTCTCGTCGCTACTCTGCTCCTATTAGTCGTAGCGTGATGTTATATATTCTATAGCCTTCCTCGATAAATGGGCTATCCAACAAAAAAAGATTTTTTTAAATCGGACCAGTAGTTCCTAAGATTAGCGCGTTTAAACAAACAAACAAACAAACTCTTCCGCTTTATAATATTATGTAGTATAGATTTTTAGGTGAAATGCCATCTATTAGCGAAACTGGAAGATCTAAGCGTACACGGCGTTAGGCAATAGGCATTGACTAAGGCTAAGACTAACCTTGGCTGTTGACGACTTTTATATTGCAAGCATTCACTGTGAAAGGGGGTAAATTAAGGGTTGCAAGTTGTATGAATCTCCACCAGTAATAAAGTTAGACCTGTGACATAATTATTGTATTTCGCTATTTGTTTAAAAGAAAGAAACACGTGATTATGCGTTTTTAGAAATTGAACCGTGCATCGCGACCGATCGCGAGCCGCTCGCGGCTTACGACAAGCGGCTGAGGTGAGTGACAGACGCGCGCGGCCGACGACTGTCGTAGGCCTGCGCGCGCACACAGAATATTGTCGCATCGGCCGCGAGCGTCAGCCGCTTGTCGTAAGCCGCGAGCGGCTCGCGATCGGCCGCGATGCTCGGAAATAAACCTTTAGGCACACCTGTCCGACTAACAGCGAGAAAAAAAGTAGCGAGTAGCGATTTTATCGCTCAAGACACGTACATACTTATGTAGATCCCGTGTAAACAAAAGAGATACAGATATTAATAGTTGATCGCTGTGTGTTCACACTGCCGGCGAGTACTCGCTCTATACTGCATCTCTTTTGTTTACACGGACGGAATCCACAAAATATATCTGCTGTACGTTTCTTGAGCGATAAATCGCTACTCGCTTCTCGCTCATAGTCGTTGGTGGGACAAGTGCCTTAAGAGGGTAAAATCATCCAAGCGGGCGAAGCCGCCAGCAACAGCTAATGGTTTATGCTATTGTTGAATTCAATAGCAGGATTTACACGCATACTAAGATAAGCTTACTAATAGAATGTTACAATTTGATGAATAGTCTAATTGACAAATATATTGATTGATTTGTAATTAGATACTAGACATTGTACAACTATGGGCATTGATTGATTAAGTATATACAAGGTGATGAGCCTTCATTAGTGCCATTGGAAACATGTACTGTCTTGTAAATTAACGGCTTTGTATAAATATTGACTTGTAACCTTATCTAGGAATGACATCGTTGTGCTGGCAATACTGCGAATCTTGTGTTAAAATATTTCATATTCGCGGTTTTGCACTCAATCGATGTCATTCTATTCGATGCGTGCCTCGGAGAGCATGTTAAGCAATCGCGTCGGTCCTATCATATAACCGGTTATGACGGATTTCATCGCACTGGACTAGGAAGGTGAGATAATATACAGCTATCTCTCTTGGATTTTTTACCAAATAAATTCGTAATATGGCCTGCGTGTACTGCCTCTGTGGCGCGGTGGGAGCATGTCCGACTGCTGCTACGCAAGCGGCCGTGGGTTCGATTCCCAAACGGGACACCACTTTGTGTGATACACAAATTGTTGTTCCGAGTCTGGGTGTACTTTGTGTCCGTGACTTGTATGTTTGTAAAGTCGCCCGCGACACAGGGCTTGTACCCTAATGCGGTGTCTTTAAAAAAAAATCGGTTGTCTGTAAAGTCGGTTTACTGACGATAGTTGAACGTGACAACGTCATAAGAAAATACTGATGGAATGGTTTCCTGTCGAACGCGGAGGCCGATTGTGCCTCTTTGTCGCTCGTTCCGCGCTCTCGCTTGCACTTAAGTGGAACGCCTCAGAGCGAGGTAACGCCTCATGAGTCATGTTTTTTCGTGCGTTCAGCTGGCTTCATCGAATTATAAGACGTTGTCACGTCAAAATACAAATTTACCACCTACCAACTACTTTTGTCACACATTTTTGAGACCCCGGCGTAAAATCGATTTTTATTTATAAGATTTAGGAACTAAACTTCACAATAAACAACAATTTTACTCCAATAAAATAGTCTGTGGGTGGTTAAGGTCACAACTCCAAAAACAAGTGGTAGGTGATTAAGGGTTAATATATTAAATAATTTTACTAAAACTGATATTACAAAGTTATTTAGTGTTGTTATGTAAAGAAGCCACGAGCAAAAGGTTATTAGTACATTACAAATACCCTGTAAAGTGTACTTGTGTTTACGCACACTCTTGTGCACGTCTGTGATGAGATTGGTAACTGTGAGCAAAAGTGATAGGAGAACGTTATTTTGAGCAAAACCTATACGTTTGTATAAGTTTGTTATGTATTCGTGAACACAGCTGCCCTCTTTATATTTTTACTAGTTATCCCGCGCAACTTCATACGCGTACATTTTCCCCGTTTTTGCAATATTTTTATTACTGCTCCGTTTCTATTAGTCGTTGCGTGATGTTATATAGCCTATAGCCTTCCTCGATAAATGGGCTACCTAACAGAAAAATATTTTTTTAAATTCGGACTTTTAATTCTTGAGATTGCCGCGTTCAAACAAACAAACATACTCTTCAGGTTTATAATATTAGTATAGATATAATACCTGGATCCTCGATGATTAATTTATTGCAATAATTGATAAAAGCAACAATTTCTAAATTATTCATGATTACTAAATTTAACTGTGATTATAAACACGTCTGACTTCTACGACATAATATTTCTCGGAAGCATCTCCAACTAAACTTTGAGTAACATCGTCTTAGTAAAATCTCCCTATTATTTTGATATGCGAAGTAACTGTAATATATTCATACTCGACGTTCAAAGATCATTATTTATGTACGCAAACTTTAAGACAGTTGAATTCAGTTCAGAATTTGTATCTAAGGGAAATTACATTTCTGAGTATTAGTAGAAATCACTTTACGGCCGACGTGAATAGCTTAGTGTTACTTTGATAGATCTAGGTTAGGAATCTAGATTTATTATTGAATGATTAATTGAGAAAGCTATTCCAGACATGCCTAAGACTAGTACCTAAGAGCCGAGCTACACGGCGCGATACGGGGACGTTCCGACGGCTGAGAGTTGCCGCTCCGGAGTCATACACGGAACGCCGCCTCCTGCATATACAAATCTACGATATGCCACACGGAACGCCGTCTCCTGCATATACCAATCTACAATATGCCACACGAACGGCACGGTGCCACCAACACCGCGCCGCTCCGTGCACATGCCGGATCAAGACGAGGCGGGGAGGAGCAGCACCGCAATTGTTTGTGCGGCAGAAGGAAGGGCGCATTTTATTAACAGCCTGTACGTCCAACACTCCGCTACGGTGCTGCACCACCAGTGTGAACGCCTGTGCGGTGAATTATTTGCGGTGCCACTGCGGTGTCGTACCACGCCATGTGGTACAGCTCTAAGAGATAAGTACTTTGAAGTTTTTAACAGAATGGATGATTTATGCTTTAGTTTTCCGTTTGTTATTTTATTTGCTTAATACTTGGATTACGACACGATTTTTAATATGTAGATACTATTGGGGCAGATACTGTAAGTCCTAAACAGCAGTGACCGAAACGTTAAAAGAAAGTAGTGAGAATACCGTTATCCAACAAGCTAAATTCGAAGACACAATACAAATACTGAGCCCGTATGCAGGATCATTGCATAGCCATAATCATGATAAAGAGTGAAGAGCAACAAGAAATATCAGGCATCGTCATCATCATCAGTCTGTATCGGTCCACTGCTCGACGTAGGCCTCTCCCAAATTACGCTATGGAGCCCGGTCCTAAGCATTTCCCATCTATACCAACCCAACGACCTATTTCATGTCCTCGGTTCATCTGGATAGAAGTCTTTGTACCTTACGTTCGTTTACGACTCGTTTGCTCCTGAAGCTATCATTCCTTCTGCAGATAATTGACCAGTTATATGTCGTGTCGTTGCGCTCACACCTTTTTATAAAGTAAATCCTTAAGGTCGATCAAAATATGATAAGAAACAAGTCAAAATCAACTTACTGTTAACAGAGATCCATACAGTCTTACTCAGCGCTTCGCCAACTCCGTTCTCAACGTGGCAGGTATACAGCCCAGCATCAGATAAAGCCACTGAGTCAAATATCAGTGACCCGTTAGAGAGACTGAGGACTCCGCCGCCTGCGACTTCAAGTACTGGTCTCCATGTTTCTGATACAACTGAAATGTTAGGTTAGGTTAGCAGGATGTCAATTTTTTTACGCTTATTCCATAGCAGTATATTTCCACAAAACACTACTAGAAATAACAGGCGCGTTTTCAAGGTTGTGGTGATGAGCTCCCTGCACGCTGAGCCAAAATTAGCAATTTGTGTTGCAGTTGAAGTTGTGAATATAAGCTACAGCGTTTTATCTAATAATGATAACACGAAAACAATATATCTGTAGCTAATTCAAGACCCTCTCTTACCTCATATTTAAAAATGTAAATTCCAATGCAAATAATATTAAATATAAAATTATATTTTTTAAAGAGCATGGGTACAATTGCTTAATTATACCAATAAGACTTTCCTATCCTAATCTGAACTCAATCTATCTGTTGCAATATTAAAAAAAAAAAAACAATTTATGTACCAAATAGTTTGAGCATAAATTTTGTTATTAAAAAATAACTGTAATTGCTCTACTAACATTTAAACTTTTGCGTTGCATGATTATAACTATTTATTATACGGGAATTAACGCGTAACCAGTCCGCTTGTGACCACGGCCGGTGCAACCTGGTCGAAACGTCAAGCAATTTTAAGGTAAACAATGCGCGTTAATTCCCGTATAATAAATAGTTATGTAATTGCTCTGTTGTATTTTAAGTTTGTCAGTGTTTTTTAAAAACATTGATAACAAGCGTGTTATGTATAATGTCTGCGGTAAATACATCCGAAACGTGTTTACCACAATTTGGGTGTGGGATGATACTACGATGGTAAACAAAATTAATAATACTTTTGGAGCTTTGAATTTGTACTATTTTCAAATTCCGAGAGCTCCATGACTCAATAGCGACCGAATAAATTAAGAGATATTTAAGTTGAAGAGTTTTTTTGTTTAAACTTAGTAATCTCAAAAACTACTGATCGAATTGAAAAAATATTTAACTGTTGGATAGCCCATTGTCGAGGAAGGCTATAGGCTATATAACATTACGCTACGACCAATAGGAGCGGAGCAGCAATGAGAAATGTTGCAAAAACGGGAAAAATTTCGTAACGAAGTTGCGCGGGACAGCTAGTTAAATAAAATTACTATTGTCTGTCCTCCATGCCTCGAAAAGGACGTTAGCCGCCGGTCTTGAGCCTAATCTCTCTCCTGTCGTATCGAATTTCCATCCCATTGGAATATAAGAGTAAGTGTAATTGTGTCTAAGTACACACTTATCTATACTAATATTATAAAGTTGAAGAGTTTGTTTGTTTGAACGCGGTACTCTCAAGAACTACTGATCCGAAATGAAAAATTATTTCACTGTTAGATAGCCTATTTATCGTGGAAGGTTTTAGGTTATATAATATCACGCTACGACTAATAGGAGCGGAACAGCAATGAGAAATGTTGCAAGAATGGGTAAAATTTACGCAGACGAAGTTGCGCGGGACAGCTAGTGCATTATAATATATCCTGCATAGTTGTCTTGCCCCAATGAGAACAGGTGACCGAAATCAGAAAACTACGGGTATTTGTGTATTTTATAGCTATTTTTTTCTTAGAGCTACAAATTTAAGAGAAGCTACTAAATGTGAATAGAGAAGTCACAACCCTCATCAGAGAGCATTTATAAATCGCATCTGTCCATAGTTTTATGATTAATCGCAGATAATATTAGGACACCATAAAAACATACTACATTTTATAAAGCAAACAGGGTTATAAATTCACTTTGTGACGTAATTAATGACGTAGTCAGTATACTTACTATCTTTCTTCAACCAATGTGTTTGCGGTTGTGGGTAGCCATTTGCACTGCAGGAAATATGTCCACCTCTGCCGAGTAGCAGTGATGAATTCTGTGGTTCCTCACTCCATTTTGGGGCAACTGAGAACAAAATTATTTTGTAAGTTGTGTTATAAGTAAGGAGAATAAAAGCTCTTTTGAAAGAATGATAAAATAACGTGTTTTAAAAGTATTTATACCGTATGGTTTATGGATATGTACTGGATGGCGATTTAGGTTGTAGGATCCCTACGGAAGGACCATTTCTTTGGACTCAAATCATGATTTTAAGATTTTTTAAAACAGCTAAGTACTTTTTCTTTTATTGATTACAGTAGAGTATCGTGGAGTCCCGTGAAGATTCTACGAAATAAATCGGTATCTAGTATATCTATTGCAGTTTGTATAGGTACTGCGATTTCTACACATTATAGAATTTTATAAGCTACGGGTCTTAATCGCGTAAAATTTTATTTTAAGGCTAAGATCCCTTTGTTTATTGCCCGACGTTTCTACCGAATTGCAACGGCCGTGATTACGGGTAGACTCAGTTGAAGATGTGAATATAAACTATAATAAAATATTTACGCGATTAAGACCCGTAGCTTTTAAAAATCTTTAATAGTTTATTTGGTTTCTAAAATTACAAAAGGTAATGTTTAGGCTTTTGTTTCTGCAACGAAACTCACAGAGTCGTACAAGTTCCTCGGGTACACAGTTAGTGGCGCTACGATCGCCGTAAATCTAAGGTTAAATTTGACTCAGATGGACATGTCTCGGTGCCAGAGTTGGTAATGGCTTAGGGCCGGTACCCATAAGGTCAAGGGTTTAAATCTCGCCTGAGACAAACCACTCCTCTATACATTTAAAAAATTGTATAAATTTACGAAAAATAAAGTTTGTTATGTGATGTACATTTTTAGAGAGCTTTTCGCACTAACCTCGATAATACGTTGGACTGGCTACCCCGTACGAAGTGACAGCAATTTCAAATGTCGAATCGAATAACCGTCCTGTCAACTATTTTGACACTTAGGACAAATTACCGTTGCTATCCTTTTACTTATGTGTACACTTTCATTTGATTTTATCAAATTACCGCCCAAATGTCCAAATCGAATGTTGCTGTCGGTAGCCTGTTCAACGTACTAGTACTATAGAGTTCAATGACTTTTGGTTTAAACATGTTCGATATTCTCTTAGGGTGGGATAGAAGGGTAGGTACTTAGCCCATCGAAAACTTGAGAAAGCATAATGCTGATCGTCTTTATAGATATAATCATCTAAGATCATGCTAAGCTTGCGTAAAGGGTAATATTTTCAACAATCATAAGAAAATAAATTTTAAAAATAAAAAAAATATGCCTGCTTAAAAAATGATGAAAACAATATCTTAAATCAAGCTGTCGAAGGCATTTTAGTAAGTTCACTGGGATTTATGAATGCTTCGCAGGCGGGTTTTTTGATGATTTTTTATTTATTTTTTATTTAATACTATTTAGTGCTTAGTTATAAGACGTAACTACCGAAAATTTGAGCGAAAATGGTCGGTAACTAACTTTAAATCGCTATTTATTCTATACGATAATTTTAAGTGAAAAATGATTCAAGATACCTCATAATGATTTTAAAATACCTAAACCCATATGATATAGTTTATGGTTTTTTTTTTCTGTATAACAATATGGCGTCTGGCACTCGCCATTTTGAATTTTAGATAGATAATACGAATCAAGTATAAATTATCAAAATCGGCGAACGCGTTTGGTCTATACAGTGCACAAAGAACCACACATACATACATAGACTGATAAACACACTACCCACCTTTGCATCGCGCAGTCGGGTAAAAATATGCTTAGTAATGTTTTTATTGAGTTACCTAGGCTAAGGCCCTTTTCACACGTCCCAGTTGCCGGGTAGCCGGTGCCGGATAATATCGAATACTTGTTAAACGATTAATTCATTACTCTCAGCAGTGCATGCAATACCTACAAATATCTTACATAAGTGCATATTTCACTTTTATATATTTTTAATATAAAAAAATATTAACCGAAGCAAATAAGTTACCTATGGTCGAAAAAATAACTATAACATTGAGAAAAATATTAAAAAAGGACAAAGACAATTTTTTAAAAATACAAAAAGAACATAATCAGATATCAGATTCAAGCCTGAGACTTCGTCGTCAACGACCGCTAGCATAGCTTCGAGGCTATACTGTTTGCTACATACCACGTCAAAATAACTGTTCTTATGAAACTTAACAATGTTGTGTATAGCTCCTTATAGTTTTAGCGTGAAGTTATGTATTCCATGGGTTACAATTAAATATAATATCTAATTGTAGAAAAAATTGTGATAAACCATTATGGTGCGTACAAAAAATACGTTGCTACTCGTTCCCCATAAACGTTAGAGCGTAATGATTCATTGTGTAAATAATGTCCTTGGTATAGTATTTACTATAAAACTGTAAATTTTCATAAAGATCCGTCAAGTAGTTACTGTTTTATAACGAAAAATAGCTACAGACATTATCCCTTACTGCTTAGCTCCTATGGGAAAAAGCGTGATAATTTATAGCATAAATGTTAATCCGCATCTATTAGATTGCACGTGCAAAATTTCAACCGAATCTGACAATTATAAAAATGCAGCAAAGTGTTTAAATACTCTTTTCGAACATTTCCTAATATTTTTTTTTTACTAAGTTCGTCCATGTACACGTGAAATTTTCAAATTTATAACATGTATATATATATATATAGGTATATAGCATGATTCAGTATTCACGCGCGATGGCTTATTATTAGCGTATTTCATGTATAACTTTGGTGTTTCTGTACCGATTTCTATGATTCTTTTTTATGGAATATTTAATTATGTTAACTTTTTTAATTAGGGATGACTGAGAGTGTTATTAACGTAAGAGTAGACGAATATAATCAGAAAGCTTCAAACTGCTAAGCTATCGGGAGTTACACGTGATATTGTGAGTCAACCATAAAAGATAGACAAATGCTGTCGTGAGATATTTTTTATATAATTTTAAGGAGAACATTTCCGTCATACATGATTTCTGTGTAGCTTTAACCATTAAGGTTGCACACGCGACGGAAGCTTAAAAAATGGAGTAACTTCTCCCGTTTTCCCAACATTTCCCTTCACTGCTCTGCTCCTATTGATTGTAGCGTGATGAAAAGTATACTATAACCTACTCAGGAGTATGAAAAATAATTGTAATAAGTTTCGTTAAAATCCGTCGAGTAGTTTTTGTTTCTATAACGGTTATACAGACAGACAGACAGACAGAAAAAAAAATTACTGATTGCATTTTTGGCATCAGTATCGATCCCTAATCACCCCCTGATAGTTATTTTGAAAATATATTTCATGTACAGAATCGACCTCTCTACAGATTTATTATAAGTATAGATTATTACCTACTTGTATGTAATGTAGATAATGCTATCCGAGTTTCCACGAAATGTTAACAAAAAATACCGTAAATAATGAGCCCAAAAACAAAGGCAGCAGTATTATACTTTCTCTTTCTAACATATGGTACTGTTGACAAACAACATATGGCGCTGTCTACCTCGCCACTTTTAAAAGTGAAACCACTCAAACAAGGCGTCGCCTTAGAAGAGATTCCGCTTAGTAGAATTGTGATAAGACCAGTAACTTTATTTCATTCATTCAGTGTGCTATGCATTCTTGGTTAAAGCCTTTCGAAGAGAAATAACTTCACCTTGTAATAGAAAATGGTTCGCAATATATTAAACAAAAAATATTTATGTTTTAAATACAATAATTTCAGAACTTTCTATAAATGATTAATTTATATTTAAATGGCTTATTTACAATCGGGACTTATTACAATCTATAAAAAATAGCTTACTTACAATCGGGGGCGGGTGGGTATATTTACGTAATTAGGGGTGAAATCCGAGGGGCGAGTAGAGCCTACACGCGCAGGGCTTGTACCCTAATGTGAAAGATGTATTTTTTATTTAAAAAAAGCAATGCTGCCCCTCCCGTCCTCCCATCCACAAACCAAAATGTCAGAATCCACGACTGCGTGCAGTCAACATTTAAATTGCTTTTCTTTCAAAGATATAGAATTGGGTCCCACATTACTATTAATCTTGTTATCCCCTCCAACTAAGCTCAAAGACTTGTGTTAGGAATAGGTTGACGTTAGTAGTATAATGGGTAGGACCTTACGATTGCGAAATAAAAGCATTCACTCACACAATCAGTTTTTGATATGTGAAAGAATTTAAAACAACATTTTCCAAAATAAACTCCTGTTTTAATAACGTTCCTCTTCTACCTTCAGATATTGGATTTCATTATTTCAGTAAGCTAATTAAAATTCGCTCCCTTTAATATTGAACGTGTTTTATTTGTTGATGTTGTAAAGCTTCTCCACGCTTCTCTCAACATAACGAGTATATTAATTTAATATATTTAGGGATATTAAACATGGGTACAACGATGTTTTAATACAAAAAATATTAAAAAAAACAGTTATCAATAGGGGATACAATATTGAGAAAGAAGGTAGCGCCAATTATATGCAGAATGGGAAAAAATATTAATAACAATCCTGAAGGTATTAACAAATAGGATGGATGGGCCTACAATGGGTAGATTTATCAAGTTACATGTTTATAGAGCTCGCTGGACCACCTCAAAGTAGGCAGATTTAGATAGTAAGTAATAAAAGTACTAACATAGATGTAAGATTATTTATTAGATATATTTCGGGACTTAATCGCGTGAATTATTTAAAGGTACGAACCTTTATTTACCCGACGTTTCGATCGAATTGCACCTATAGTGGTCACGGGTCGACTTGGCACGATCGGTGCAATTCGATCGAAACGTCGGGTAAATATAAGGTTCGTACCTTTAAATAATTCAGGCGATTAAGTCCCGAAATATATCTAATATGTCTAAAATTTGCGAAAGTGTTTAAAGCATTTTCGTATAAAACTGGACCGTGCCATCCCTTTCAAATAAAAAGTTAATATTGACTGCAAAGCGTGAAAGAGAGAAAAAACTCGTGCGGCCTTTGACAGGTATTGTTCACAAAGTAACGGTGTTTCTTTCTAGAGAGTGGTCAATTTTGTGAGGTTATGGTGCAATCCTGGTGTCTACGTCAATAGTTTAAAGAAATACCAGAAAGAAAAGCATTGGAGATTTCTAAAACCTCTATGCTTAAATCATTATACATGTATAGGGTGATTTTTAATATACTAATAAGCTACTATACTATACAGGGTGACTTTGAAATCAGTCGACAAATTGATAGGGGAGTATCAGCACCGTTAGTACTTACTTTTTTTTTTTTTTTTTTTGCCTATGGTTGGCAGAAAAGAACGCCGGTCGATCTCTACTGTTTCCAGGTGGACCTGGAAACAATACGGTCCTGTACGGATCGATTCCGGCGTTCTTTTCTTCCACGTACGTGTAGACTCTGGAATGAACTACCTGCTGCGGTGTTTCCCGAGCGCTACGACATGTCTTTCTTCAAACGAGGTTCTTTCTGCCAACCATAGGCAAAAAAAAAAAAAAAAAAAAAAAAAACACTACTAACGGTGCTGATACTCCCCTATCAATTTGTCGACTGATTTCAAAGTCACCCTGTATATAGCTCTTGGCTTATATACATTACACCAAATAACTTCGTTCATTCTTCATTGTTAAAAAAAAAAACTGACTATACTGAATCACAAAGTTATTTAGTGTTATACAAAGAAACCACGAGCAGGAGGTTATTAGTATACTAAAAATAATTCTGTATAATGCGTCGATTTTAAAACAATCGGGTTAAAAGACCGGGGAACAGATCATTATGGTTGTGTTTGTTTCATGACAGCAGTATTTTATTTGAAGTTGACAATTTCACATGAATAACTTTTATAAAGTTATGTAGAATATTAACACTGTACATAGGCACCTGTCCCACCAACGACGATGAGCGAGAAGCGAGTAGCGATTTATCACTCAAGAAACGTACAACAGATGTATTTTGTAGATCCCGTTCGTGTGAACAAAAGACACGCAGTATTTTTTATTTTACTTTATTGAAAAACAAACAATTGTGCAATAATAAATTACAGAATTTAGATGTTACACTAACATTTAGATGAAAGTACAATCCACTACGTTATAACTTATTACTTCGTAAGTACACTTAAAAGGTACAATTAAGTAAGGTAAGTTAGGTAAAGCTAAGTTGGTTAAGTAATACTTTTACTAGATTTCATTAATAAATATTTAAGTAATGTTTTAACATTAAAGTCTTAAGTTATTCTAAGACTTTGAAGTGTAGCATTTTTTAAAGTGGTGGCTTGTTGCAAAATAATGTATCTAAGCTAACAAAATTATTATTATAGATCTTAACTAAACGTTGGAGAGACGCCCGCTCACCCGCGTTTGTAAGACTAGAAGTTGTGGCAAAGAGCGGATAATCGCTGCCCCTCTTGCAGTATAGAGCGAGTACTCGCTGGCCAGCAGTGTGAACAGTCAGCGATCAACTATTAATATCTGTATCTTTTTTGTTTACACGGGATCTACATAAGTATGTACGTGTCTTGAGCGATAAAATCGCTACTCGCTACTTTTTTTCTCGCCGTTAGTTGGACAAGTGCCTTATATTATCCGTTTCTCTCCTTTCGACAGGTATCCAGATGTCACAGTAAGAGATATATGGACCTTCAATGTAAATTAATGATATATAAGTACCTGGATGATCTTCGCTCGGTTTTTTTAAACATCGTTTTCTAAAAATGAAACCTAGCTAGATCGAGTTATCGTCCCCGAAACCCCCTGCAAACTAAATTTCATAAAAACCGCTGGAGCCGTTGTCAAAATTCGGATTATATACTAGCTGAACTACGTCTGCGTAATTTTTCCCCGTTTTTGCAACATTTTTCATGCTGCTCTGCGCTATTGGTTGGGTTGCTATCCAACAGTAAAATATTTTTTTTATTTTGGCCCATTCGTTCCGAAGAATATTGCATTCAAACAAACAAACTCTTCAGCTTTGTAATATTAGTATATGATATATATTTATATTAGAATAGATACATATAATACAAAAATTGCTAGTTTAAAGGTATAAGATCATAAACACTAGCTGACCAACGCATTTGTGTAAATTTTCACCGTTTTTGCAAATAAAATTCATACAAAAGTACTAAAATTGCAATTTACTATAAAAACAAAAAAAAAATTGTAAAAAAAAAATATACAGTTCAATAGACATACAAACACGTGACACAGTGTTTGTGGTCGAACTCCTAGAATTTTATATACTTCTAATATAACAGAAAGGAGAATTAAGTTGGTAACTTATGGACTAAGTAGAGATTACTATCTTCACATTTTTCTTTAAATTTTTTCTAGAAGGAACAAAATTTATAGTAACTTGTTTTCACTGAAATAATCATCTTTTTGCGTGCTCTTCTAAGAGCACTTCATTTGTACCCGACTGCGCAAGATGGAAGGGATTTCTCAGTCAGTCTTATTTCATATTGAAATTATAACTACCGGCGGCCGTTAAATGAATATTTCAGATCAAAAAATTTACATATTCGAAAAGTTATGAGTTTATGACGCGGAAACACTTCCCGTTTCAGTGTTTGCATGAATTTTAATTAACATTTCTTTAATGGGCTTTTAGCGAAATTTATACGCCACCTAAGTTATAGGTATTTATCTAAGACGTAAATAAACATAGACTTTTTTAAATATTTCAGTTTTAGAACAATATGACTGTAGATTTTAAGCTTACGCGATTTTTATACATATTATATATATTTCGGGACTTAATCGCGTGAATTATATAAAGGCGAACCTTTTATTTACCTGACGTTTCGATCGAATTGCACCGATCGTTATTATAACATCACGCTACGACCAATAGGAGCGGAGCAGCAATGAACAATGTTGTTGTCAAAAACGGGGAAAATTTGCCTGATTTTAGGGTTCCGTAGCCAAAATGGCAAAAAACGGAACCCTTAAAGTTTCGTCATTGTCCGTCTGTCTATCTGTCTGTTTGTCTGTCTGTCCGTCCGTATGTCACAGGCATTTTACTCACAGACTACTCTATGAATCCTAATTAAATTTGGTGAAAAGGTGTCTTGTAGTAGCCGCTACTTAGTTTGATTGCTAAATAATAATAATAAATATTTTTAGGAGGGGCAATTCATACATGTAAGAGAAGCTGAAAAATTAATTTTTCAACAAACATCAACATGTGGCATATCATTCGCATGGCAAACATTTTGAGGTTTATGTTGTAGGCATCCACTAAGAAAGGATTAAAAGACGTCCCCGAGGATATAGGGGTTGCAAGTTTGTATAAAACTCTGTCAGTTTTGAAGTTAGATCTGTAAAATTTCATATTTAGTTTAAAATAAACAAACAAGTGTTACAGCGTTTTTGGATAAACAATCCCTACCCTTAAGGAAATGGTTAAATGAGGGTTGCAAGTTTGAATGAATCTCCGTCAGTTTCAAGTTAGATTTGTCAAATTTCGTATTCAGCTTATTTGACATAAAATAAAAAAAAACAAATCGACCTCTAGCGGGGTAAAATAATAGGGGTTGCAGGTTTATGTAAAATTTTGTCACAAGATAGTGTGAAACTTCGTTACTTTAAAGTTAGGTCTGTGAAATTTAGCATTTATTTTTGGTTTAAAATTAAGAATACATGCTTAACCGTTTTCGGAAAATCAACCCCTAAAAGGATAAAAGAGGTTGCAAGTTTGTATGGAACTCCATCAGTATTGAAGTTAAACTTATGATATTTCTTATTTGGCTTTTTCATTTAAAATTAAGAAACACATGTTTTTGCGTTTTTTAAATATCAATCCTTGAGAGGGTAAAATAGGCGTCGTAAGTTTGTATGGTACTCCGTTAGTTTGAAGTTAGATCTGTGAAATGTCGTATTCGGCTTTTTGACATAAAATAAAAAACACGGATTTCAGCGTTTTTGGAAAATCAACTCATTAGGGGCCGTAATAGGGGTTGCAAATTTGTATAGAACTCCGTCTGTTTTTAAGTTAGATTTGTAAAATTTTGTATTTGGCTTTGTGACTGTAAATAAAGAAGCACGAGTTATAGCATTTTGATCGAAAGCGATAAATCAACCCTTCAGGGGGTAAAATCTATAAACTACGCGGGCAAAGCCGCATTTGACAGCTAGTTATATAGAAAAATACTAGCGGCCAGTATCGGTTTTGCACAGAGTTTTTTTCACTATTTGCACACACGGATGTATTACACATAAAAAACAAACTCCTGGGAAAATTATCTGAATGGTAGTGAAAACCACATCAAAATCCGTAGTGCAGTATATAAGACCTAAATATATTTAGGGACAGACAACGAAAAGTAACTTTGTGTTATACTATGTAAAAATTTAAATTAAAAATCTCACCTTTTATATACAAATTCGCCGTACGATTCACCTTAGCAACGTGATTAGCTGCCACACAAGTGTATGTTCCACAATGATCCAAAGAAACATTTTTTATTATAAGCACACTGAAAACCTCCAAACTCCTTTCGGCAATCTGAAAAATGTAAAAGATTTAAACCTTCCCAATAGAAATGAAATGAATCAAAATTGAGTTCAAAGTAAATAAGGGAAGGTATATTAAAATGGTTCGGGTTATAATTACACTGAGTTAATTTTGGAAGAGTTTGCATATACTTTTGGTGAATAATATTAAAGGAAATGAATGATAAATAATCAGAAGTTGATTACTTATCATTTCCATGATAAAATTGTTTTAGATTAATACATTTTCGTATCGACTTTTAGGTACTACTCTTAAATTTTAATCAAAAACCATTTTATGATTTAAGTTGATTAATTTGTTTGTAATAAAAATATTTAAATTGGTGACTACCAATTAATAATACAATTGTGTGATTTCATGTTATTTTGGTATTGCCATAGTTTTTTAATCACATATTCATCAGTAAAACAATTATATTCGAACACAACTTGTATTTTGTATGCTATGTTAGTTACTAGTCATATTTCTTTAGCGGGGTTTACTTATTTCAATTCAGTAATTGCGAATATGTCATTTTGTATCTTTGAAAGACATTTTTAGCAAATGTCACCAAAACCATAATTATTGATAGACAAATAAGGATTAAAACAAATTCTCACCTTCAAATGAGTTGGAATTTTCTTCCCATCTTTCAACCAAGAATAATACACAGGTGAGTCTCCACTCTTCAAATTGCAATGTATTTGAACAATTTGTCCCTCTTGCAAATCAGTGGGTAGCAGAATTTCTTCCAGTTGCGGTGCTTCTACTACGTGCAATTCGAACGATCTCTTCGCCATTTCTCCCGAAGGACTTCTCACAATACATGAGTAAGAAGCTCCATTGTCGCTTTTGGAAACTTTTGGTATATTCAAAACGCCATCACTAGATACTATTGGTAGATCTCTCTTTGGTCTTAACTTTGGTTTTCTGCCAAATATCTCTATATTCGCCGTATTGTTCATAGATCGCTTGTACCGATTACTTTGTGTCGTCATATCTGGGTTTATTTCTTTGCCTCTATATTCCCATGTTATCTCCCTGTGGAACGGATTATTTTATAATGGCTGCTTGTAGAGTTGTATTTTGCTTTGTTTCATCTAACAACATTTTATTTGCAAAGATTTTATTTTGAAACAAAACTACCAATAACTTTGTTATTCAAATACTAAATGAAACGAAGATAGGAAAATTGACCGATATTTTGTTGTTTAGTTAGATACTAAACTTTGCTCTAAGTGCAATACAAATATTCTTAACGGAAATGCTGGTAGTATTTTAATAATGGTAATATAGGGTAATATAGAAAGCCAAGTTTAGTAAATTCGGCTCATTTCATCAACCAATAATATTTGCCTCTTCATCGATGACATTAACATGAACGATAGGCGATTTCCACTGGCTGTTGGGATATATTCATTACTACATAATAACGTCTACTAAATTTATAAACGCTCTTGCAAATTATAGTAAGTTCCAATCATTACTCTTTAAAATAATAGTTCAGTGTAACCAAAACTCTTTCTGGACCAGAAAATTTAACGGGACGTTGTTCACGTCTGTTCTTTATTCCCTATAAAATATTTTGATGGAGTTCTCGGAAGAGATCATAAAATGACGTCAAAAACAAAAGGTATTCTTGCATCAATGTAAAATAATAGGAAGGCCCGCCTGTAATTTATATTAGAAGCTTTTGATGAAGTAGAATTCAGAAATCATTAAGCATTCCGTAATAAATTTCATGATATATAACTGTTAAAATCATGGTTGTTAATAAGTAATATTTTGAAATCGATATGTTTGGATGAACGAACACAATAGCCGTATAAATGATTTAAAATGTTAAATATAAATATCATCTTACATTAAATTAGTTAAATGTTTCCCCATTTGCTAAGACTTAACAAATCAATATTTCAGTTTTATTTTAAGCCGAAAAGGTGCTTATAGAAAACCCATTAATTTTAACAACCTTGTATTTGTTTTAGTAGGATCATTTCTTAACTCCTTTTATTTACCTCGTAAGTTTTCTCCAATTTGTATTGCCCTCTATAAATTGCATGCTCTCTCATCTGGTGACCAACGAACGAAAGTTTGGCAGTTTCAAGCAGAATTGATTATCCACCTTCTTTAAGTAGTCTAGAACTATCGATGTCAACAATATTCTTAGTACTTAGTAATGTTTCTTAAAAGAGACTTCAAATTTATACAACTTACCTTACAGGATATCCATAGTAAGGGCACTTCAGCGTAACACTTTGCCCGCTCTGCACTTTAAACGGTGGCAGAGTGCGGATGTACGGCGGTCCTGCAGTAATAAATACATTTTATATAACAGTTTTATACGAGCTACGAAGATTGGTTACAGTTTTAAGAGTAGAGTGGGGTATAACGATATTTTAGAACAGTGGACCATGAAATTTTAAACGGATACTTTCTTTAAAATTTTCGTGATACAATGTAATTTTTTAAATAAGATTGAAGATGGTTTCTCTGTTCCAAGTTATCTGACCGTACGACAACGTATCAAATTCGGTTTGTAACAAATTTAGTGGATTGACGGAGATACCTAATCAAGCAAGCATTTAAGTTATCGTGTTAATACACTGTAGTGCCTCGGACATGTGACTTAAAACTGGACCTTCAAAACTGACAAAAAAACATTCATAAGACTTTTATCAAACAGAAAAATACCTTAGAATTTTCTAAGCAAAGGCTGTACTTAAATAAGTTTCATCGCAGCGCAATGCCACGAAATAAATAGAAAAATAGTGAAACTGAAACCTACAATACCTTTCTACTTCATCACTGCTCGCTTTAATATTCGCAGTATAACGTCTGAGGTGTAAAATCATAATCTGTAGAAAGCGAGGCCAAACCAAGTCTGATAAAATCTTGGCCAACTTTCAGCATGCCTAAAATATTTTCTTGAAATTCAACCTCGTTCTTTTGAAGCATCACAACACAGATTTTGTGTAAGCTTACATTTTGTACGGATTTCATCCCAATTAGCCAAGAGTCGTTACCCCTGACATCATAGTAATGAGACTTTGAACCCTTACAATCTGCGAAGCTAATAAGCTCTGATATTTTAAATATTCTACTTGAATTCCAAGAGAATTATTTCAAATTGAAAACTACGTTGAACATTTCGGGTTCTTGAAAATTGAATGTGTGATTTTAAATGAAATATTTTGCAGAAATTCATTTAGGTTGGGTTTACAATTTACGTAAAAATATCTAAATGTATAAAATTCTTAGACTGATTGACTGATGGATCTGTCTAAACCGCTAATCGCAGAGCCGTATAATCTTGAGAACATAATATTTATCCGATAAGAATGAATTTTTGAAACTTCCAACCGTAAGGGTTCGAAACCAGGTGTTAAAGTTTCTATAAAACTCCGATAGTTTTGAAGATGGATCTGTGAAATTTCGTATTTCATTTTAAACCCGTTTCATATTTTTTAGAAAATCAACCCCCAAGGAAAAAAATGGGTTTGCAAGTTTATACAAAACATCGCCCGTTTTTAAGTAATAACTGTGAAACACCATACTTAGTTTTTGGATTTAAAAAAAAATAATGTTAATGGCTTTGTTGTTGTAAATAAAGAAACACGTGTTTTGATCAGCGTTTTGATCACAAGCTAAAATCAATCCGGTACTTATTGCAATCCTCCACGCGGGCAAAGCAGCGGACGTCTGCCATGCATAGTAATAATAAAAATGTGAAAATAACTTTCTCTTTTACTTTTTCAAAGTAAACCGCTGAACCGATTTAGATGAAATTTGGTGGTTTGAGTCCCTGGTAAATATATTGGGTTATTTTTAATGCGGAGCCGCGGGCAAAAGCTAGTATATTACAAAATGCGTATTTTTTGTCAAAACTCACAAGGGGTTTAGTAGACTTACGGCCGGTCTCAATAATCTACCTATCGATGGATTTGGCTGCTAGTGGTACCTAGAATTTTGACATATTTTGTATGGAGGTTATGTCAAATATATACCTCTAGTAGACAAATAAAAATAAAAATACCAACAATAATAATTTTTGATCAATGTCAAAATTAGGTCTCAGCCCTCAAACAAAAACGTGCGATAAGGAACTACGTTCTACATTAAGCGAAGTGTTAAATTATCTTTGAAATTTAATATTAATAAGTTTGAATATTTTATAAATACAATAATTGCATTTTTGAAAGATAAAAAAAATTGAAATCCAGACTCAGGAATCGAACCCGAGACTTCCGTAGCCAAACCGGGGCCAGAAGCGAACCACCTATCTGGACTATGTTACTAGACCTCAAATTCTTTCGCTCAGCGGATGAGCATTGCTATACAACACGGCAATGCTGCCAGCCTTCTGGGCACGGTGCCGGCCGATAGCGATACGAAGGAATTCTATGACGCCTGCTTGTTTTGATTTTATATTATTTAGTAATTTGTACATAGGTAGTGTAAACATTAATATTATTATATTTATAATTTAGAGTAGTTTATAAATATCTTGTATATATTGTATTATTGTAGATAAAATAAAATAAATATGATGAGAAAAAAAAACATGAAACTGCTAGGTTAAACGTTAACAGTTGCGAAAACCGAAAAATGGTCTTTGGCAACCGATTGAGTAGAAAGTTATTTTTTTTCTCTCTGGTAACGGGTTGCAAATCTCAGTTGCCAATATATCACAGCTTAGTACAATTTTTGCCCGTAATGGTACTGAGAGAAATTAGCCCTATCTTCTGGCCTACAAAGTTAAACCAAACTTTCGTATAATATAAAAGCCAAATAATGACATCGATGATAAGGATTTTTCAGGTAACCATAATTCTAGGTTTTTCAAATACCTATGAAACCACCCTTTTGTTTTGTCCCAATGAAGCTACCCAAGAAGATTCAACCTAAAACGAATTATAAAAATAAATTTCAGCTTTTTATAGTAAATATAATTTTAAAACAACACGAGCTATTGTACTTACTTTTAATACTGACGTTAAGTCAGTATTAATTTAATAAGAGACGAAAAGATATAGTCTGCACATCTGATTCCACCTCAAGATATATGTTCTCAAACCGATTTTTTAATTTCATAGGCCCTTTTTTGTATGATAGATTAAATCGAATTGTAAATATATACCACCTAAATTATTTTAATTGTAAACAAGCTGTAAGTTCCCAATTACAAGATATGTCATACGAACAGACGGAGGACTTATTACTTGTACTAAAATAAATAAGACCAATTGTTGTAACATCTCTTATAATTACCTATTTTTTGTTAATTTTTGTAAATAAAATGTTATTTTTTTAGTCTATGTTTTCTAGTTTAACAGTTCTTGTTTTTAGTTATTAAGTATAGTTTTAGTTTCGGAAAGTATTTATTAAAATACTTTTTACTTTCTAGCCTGAAACACAGGTTTCAACCTAGTTCAGGCCAATACTTAACTGTGCTATTTGTTATTATACCTTTATATAAGTTTATTGTACCTTTACTTTCACGAATAAATTATTATTATTATTATTATTAATTATTTCCAAAAAAAAACTCGAGAATTTAGTCTATTATTAGTTTGGTGAACAATGCAATCAAATTAGGATAGCCGTTAATCATTATTAATACACTACTGACTAGCCACAATTTGTAACTGCCATATAAATTACAAAAGCACTAAAAAAATCCAATCAAAAACTTTTCTACTTACCATAAACATTGAGCCTATCATAATGTACCGCGATGTTATCTCCATGATGAGCTACACAAGAAAACAGGCCTCCGTCATCCACTCGCAAGTGTGATATATTTAGTTGCGTGATAACTCCACCATCAGGGGCCATAGTCTGACCTATTGTGTACCTGAAATATTGAGCTATTTAGAAATTTATACTTTTGTAGGGAAACCAAGAATACCTTTAGCACTTCCAAAGAAATATTCTGTAGTTTTTGTTTAATTGGTCAATCAAAGTCAGTCAAAAAGATACACTCTTAATTAAACTTTCATAAAGACTCAGTAGGTAAATTAAAAAATATCATGACGAATCTATGTGCACCTACTTAAGTCCCTTAAGTTTTCTAGAATCTGGTGATCGTACCATAGATTACCCACTATGGAAAACTACTAAAAGCTTAAAAAACCCATCACTCAAATCTCACCAATTAAGGAAGAGATTGGGAAATAATGAACAAAAAGCTATGAGATTTGCGCAGCACCTAGAACAAATATTTCAACCAAATTACTCTGACAGTGATGATGCAACATTTCACACACCAATACAATACGATATGACAGAAATAAAATTGACAACCTCAAAAGAAATCAATAAAAAGATCAAATGCTTACATAAAAAGAAGTCCCCTGGTTATGATATGTCCCCAACGTAAAGCAGTAGTGAAACTGACTACTATTATAAGTGCAACATTTAGATTAAAATACGTACCTCATGTGTGGAAAATACCTGAAGTGATAATGATACTAAAACCAGGAAAGCCTCCACATGAAGTATCTTATAGACTAATCTTATTTTTACCAATAACATCTAAGTTGTTCGATAAATTACTCCTCGAATGATCAGTCTTTTTCATCAGATCAGTCAGTCTGCTTCAGAGCCAATCATTGAAACAGAAACCAAACAAATATCATTGAAAAAGCACTGGAGGACAAGCAAGTTTGCTTATGAAGAGGACAAGCTGCTTTCCTTGATGTAGCGCAAGCTTTTGATAAAGTTTGGCATAAAGGCCTGATGTATAAACTAAACAAAATGCTGCCGAAACAGTTCTACAAATCCCAGTAAAAGTAAATAATACACTTGCAACTTTTGCTGATAATACAGCCATTATGGCTATTGGAGCAACTCGCAACGAAGCCACAGAGAAACTGCAAACATCAGTCAATACGTTTGAACGAAAAACTCCCGGATAAAGCTCAATGAATCGAAATCGATGCACATTGATTTTACTTACAAAAAGTACTTAGAAATAATCTTATAAATACAGCCAAATATTCGGGCATGAAACTAGACACACGGCTTCGCTGGAAGGCTCATGTCAAAAAGAAACGGGAAGAATTAGAACTTCGTTACAAAAAGATGTAATGGTTACTGGGCAAACTCTCAGTCTTATCAGTACATAACAAACACTTTTGTACAAGCAAGACCTTATGCCAGTAAGGACCTGTGGTATCCAGTTGTGGGGATGTTTCAAAGAAACTCGCAGATGATTCAACGCTTCCAAAATAAAGTACTCAGAGATATCGTAAGCGCGCCCTGGAATATTAGAATAGACGATCTTCAAGGGAACCTTAAAGTGGACCTCGTCGCCAATATTATAAAAAATAGCCGATGCTTATGAACACAGACTATGCAACTCTCGAGGAGCTAGATAGCTTCAACATTTACACGGTGATGAAGTTATTAACATGGACATAGTGAGAAGACTAAAAAAGAATAAAAATTTTGAGTTAATGTAGTGACCATATATTGTGTAACAGTGCAATGCAGTTTAACTAAAGAACACAAGAACAAAGTGTATTATTATTAATAGAAACAATAGGAAATATGTTAATGGACATGAACATAAAATAATACTTTTAGAAGCTTACGTCAAACTCAAATTACTTAAGTCTCTGTAGACTAGATCGTAATTACAACATCGCTGTTCATCATTACAAATAAAATATTAACCAGTAATTGAATTATTCTTCTCTGGAGATATTATAATGCACAGACACGCATAGGTACTCTTTCTATTCCCCCACGCAGTCGGTCAGCTAGAATCAGGAAGTATTAAGTATGATAGTATTCAAAGTGGGAAATTCTCTAGACCCATGATATTAGGCCACCTGATAACTTCAGAGACTGCAGATACGTTGTTATTCAGAAGGAGCTTTTGTAATGTAATGTAATTTTAAATGATACATAATAGGTACCGTTCTTAAAATTAAGAGGTGGTTCAGTACATTTCATAACCATAACCTATCACACAAAAATTATAACAAAACGTAATATCTTGTAATACTTCACCTGGAATCGGTATTAGACGATATAACAATGCCGTCTCTTTCCCAAACAAATCTGCCTGGATGTGGTCCATTCAAGGTACACTGTAGACTCACCTGCAAACAAAATTTAACTTTATATCCTACAAGATACCTTATACTTTGGTAAATTCGTAAAGATGGTATAAAATTGAAATCGGGAAACAAAGCCCCTGAATATAATACAATGTTGAATTTAAAATGCCACTTGGGATTGAAGACGTAAGCTTAAATTGTTTGCTTTAGGTTGTATAATTTCTCTTTATATTCTAGGTTGTTTCAAGATACAAGTACTGTATTGTTTTGCGGTTGTACGAGTATTTATATTGCTTGAACTTTTTACTTTCGTAATAGGAATGAAAGGCTCAATCTGCGTGTTTATTAATTATTTTATTTAATCAATTTATATTTTTTTACGTTTTTTGAAAGTTAATTTAAGCAAATCTTGCTTTTCAACTTTCATTATTTCATAATGTCGTTTTCTGCTGGTCTTTACTTACTCTGAACTGGATTCTAGATTTTGAAACGTTTCAATGAAACATATTCAGTTAATGTTTATTTTTATTTTTTAGGTATTATACATTTTATTACTGTATACGTGTGAATACTATGGTCGATTAAATAAAGTGTGAATATTACACAAAAGATAATATTTAATTTTATTTAACCGAAATGTGTCAACTTTAATAATCTCAATCACGTCAACCAAATTGAATTTTGTTTATTATTTGAACTGAAGATTCGACTACTAGTTCCACTTTTTCTTTTTTTCTTGATATTTTTTGTATGTTTTAGAACAACTGAAGTAACTCAAAGATAAAACGAACAAAAGTTATAAGTTGTTTGTGTGCCTGTTTACTATCTAAAACGTTTATAGAAAGTTCTTTAAAATAAAATGTTCAACTGAACGTTTACTTACATCAACACCGGGCATAACAGTAGTTTCGCTAAAATGCTGTGATATGATCATTTGTAAGCTCCTTTTGTTGCGATACTGGACGCCATGAGAATCTGGAAGAAAGGAACAAATTTTAAAATCTCTTTTCATAAAATGGACACTGCTTTTATATTTTGAACTGGTACTGTCTCTTCAGTTTTGTAGAAAAGTGGTTCTATTTTAACCAATCTTTTAAGATTGGTTGTATTTTTGATCGTGTCTTTATTTTTATTTGAGTATCTATGTGAGTAACTTTTGAGACAATAAATATTATACTGATATGGCGCAGCCATTGTCGAACGCTGCCGTCGAATTCTCCCGTGTGCAGGTTTTACTTTTTTTACCTAATGTAAGATGATGATACCGTTTCATTGTTGTTTGGTATTTACATTTAAGTTATCATTACTTTTCTATCGATTTTCCAAGTGCCTACCACTTTCACGTAGTAGCCTGAAGCACTCTCAAGAACAAATGAAAAAAATCGGAAAACGTTTATTAAAAAACTTTTGCGCCTTTTCCAGTGAATGTTGTTAAATGTTATATTACACTAGCTGACCCGCGCAACTTCGTCTGCGTAAATTTTCCCCATTTTTGCAAACATTTTTACTTGCTGCTCCGCTCCCAATAGTTGTAGCGCGATGTTTTATAGCCTATAGCATTCCTCGATAAATGGGCTATCTAAAAGTAAAATATTTATTTCAATTTGGACCCGTAGTTTCTGAGATTATCGCGTTCAAACAAACAAACAAACTCTTCTCTCTCTTCTAATATTATAGTATAGTTATAAATGTTAGGGGTGGATAACCCTTATCACTTAGGGGCATGAATAATAGATTGTAATTTTCCCTTTTTTCTTCCTTTTTTTATAACATTTTTCATTGCTGCTCCGCTCCTATAGGTCGTAGCGTGATGTTATAACCTATAGCCTTCCTCGATAAATGGGCTATCCTACAATAAAATAAATTTTTCAGTGCAGCCCAGTAGTTCCTGAGATTATCGCATTCAAACAAACAAACAAACTCTTAGGGGTATGAAAAATAGATGTTGGCCGATTCTCATAAATACCGGATAAGCACAAAAAATTTCATCAAAATCGGTCAAGCCGTTTCGGAGGAGTATGGCAACGAAAACTGTGACACGAGAATTTTATATATTAGATATTCGTTACAAATGCATAACTTTATAAAACAACGAAAAAATATTGATGCTTAAAAGGACGATTTTGTGATAAACTAAACCAGTATCATTAGCTTTTTTAATATCTAGCTGGTGCATGCAACCGAAAGGTATGGTCAAATTTGAGCAGCAGCCCCTCATCGTAAGAAAAAGAGAGCCTGGAGATCCGTCATACAGGTCTTAAATCTGCTACGGACTCCAGCTCTCACAAGGTTCCACGCTCAGTGCACAAAACTTGTAAATTCAATATTATAATCTTTTGAGAGAATAAATAAATATTATTATTATTACAGTCTAAAATATACATAAATCATAAAGTTTTATGCCATTATACTGCAATCTGATTTGAAATTTGAGAAAAAGAAAACGCTACAAATATGCCAAAATTATGGAATTGGATATGACATCTGCGAATGAAATTTGACAACAAATTTCTGTTACACGTTGTATACTAATGATAGTCATTGAGCAGAGCTGTCGAGACTAATGAAACAAGGAGACAATAAAGACAATAATTACATCAACAAAACACGAGTGATTGACGTCACTTGAAATTTCCACGTCACAGTAAATAGGGCTATTTTTGAGGGGTAAGTAAATGGGACAAACTGACGACAGCTGAATTGTAGGAAATATATTTCAACATAAACTGTCTAACATATAACTAGCTATCAAGCAAGTTTAATCTGTTAGTCAGTCTATAGAGAAAAATCCATATAAAGCTGTGTGGCGTCCAAGCTACAGACTTTTCTCAACTTTATACAAATTTCCCAATTAAAAAATACCAATGCGTTAGGGACAAATTTGATTAAATGATTACTACCTTCAAAACCGATGAACAGTTTTTCTCATTGCGACAAAATGAGAATTGTTACAGAAAAATATATCAAAATCTGTTAATCTTGTTGGTTGACGGAGGTCGCGGGTTCGATCCCCACTCAGAATAAAACTTTTAGTGATGAGGACGATGGTTTATTATGTGTACACCCAGGTGTAATTTATCAATAATATGTTTGTATTTAGAAGAATTAGAAAGAATTACATCTGTTAATAAAAGTATGTTTATCAGTTGTCTGGTTGCCGTGCCGCTGCCTAGTTAGGGTTCAAATGGCAATGAGTGAATTGTCCGCGACGGCACAGGAACAGACACACAGAGATACACAGAAACACACATTAAACTGATAAAACCGCTTTTTTGTCAGGAGTAAAAATACACAGACATACACGTGTACACATTACATTACACACTTTGAATTAATAAGAATTCTTTTTGCCTCGAAACATAAAACTATTAATGTCACGTTAGGGCAAATAAAATAATGCTATATGCTGCTATATTCTTCGTTAGTAAGTTTTAAGCTTACTATGGACGTAGTACTATTACTTATTATGTGCTATGGGCTTAATCGTGCTTGTTATTAAACCATCCTCCCCTCTCCCCACAGCAATAGACAGCTAAATTAAATTGTTTATGTTAGAAGTAAGTTTAGTAGGTAAGATTCGAACCCGCGATCTCTCGATCCAGAGTCCACTGCCTTAACCACTAGGCTGCTTTAAAAATAATATTAAAAAGAATAAATCAACAACAAAGAATAATCAAGTAAAAAAATATTTTCAGTACTTACCTCCAAAAACATTTTTCAAAATATTTTGTATTATACTTCCGACATCATCTTCGGTGTTGTAACCCGACCTGAAAAAAAAACACATCAGAATTTTCCTCCAATTATTTTTAATGATCTGTAACTTAAAATTTTAGCTTAATGAACGCGAAATTTGGATCATTATATTGTCTGTTACGTTTCGTACCGTCTTTGAATTTTCTTGGTTTTATTATAGGTACCTACTAGATTATTTTTTTCTTTTTAAAATACGACTCCCGCAGTAGGGTACAAGCCCTATGTCGCGGGGGACTTTACAAACATACAAGTCACGGACAGAATGTACACCCAGACTAGGAACAACAATTTGTAGATCACACAAAGTGGTGTCTCGTGTGGGAATTGAACCCACGATCTCTTGCGTAGCAGTCGGATACACTCCCACCGTACCACAGAGTAGTTTTTTTATTTGCTAAAGGCTTGATTTTTTATAGCTCAGGCAACTTCTTTAGGACTGAGATACCTGAAACTAATGGCCCGCCCCGTCTTCGCACGGAGTTTTCATCACAGAACATCTACGTATCACATATAAAAAAAATCAAGGCAAATAATAATAATAATAATATATTTATTTCTCAGTATATGGTACATTGAGGTCATACATTGTAAATTGGTTCACATATACTACCAGATTTTGGTGCAGAAATATTTGATTAAGTACGCATGCACAACTTACATTTCATAAATTTTAAGGAAATATTTAATGATGCAAATTATTTATCAATTAGTTACAATGTCAAGATATATAATTTAATAATAAGTGTTAATGTCAAATAATATAATTAGAAATAATGTAGTTATTCAGATATAATGTCAATATTCAGTTACCAATTGAAATTAAGATGATTACGGTCTAATAAGTAATACCCAATATTATTATAATGTCAAAATGTACAATTATCAATTAGTTACAATGTCAAGATATATAATTTAATAATAAGTGTTAATGTCAAATGATATAATTAGAAATAATGTAGGTATTCAGGTATAATGTCAATATTCAGTTACTACTTGAAATTATGATGATTATGGTCAAAATAAGTAATACCCAATATTATTATAATGTCAAAATGTACAATTTAGAAATTCATTCACTGAATAAAAACATTTATCCAGAAGCCAAGAAAACATCACATTTCTAAATTTATTCAAAGGTAATATTCTAATTGTATTTGGTAACTTATTATAAACTTTTACTGCCATAAAATTAACGTTTCTATCACATAATTGGAGCCGTTGAAATGGAATACGCAGTTTCCCAATATTATTTTTAGCCAGTCTTGCAGAGACCTGTTCATTCAATGGAAACAGTTTAGGATATTTCTTCACAAATAAACAGAGTTCAAAAATGTACAAGCATGGAAGTGGGAGTATTTTCAGTTCTTTGAATAACGGCGTACAGTGGTCGGAATATTCTGCAGCACTTACAGCCCTTATACATTTTTTTTTGTGCTTTGAATGCTCTCTCTACATCTATAGAATTACCCCATATCACTAAACCGTAACGTAACACAGATGAAACATAGCCATGATACGCGTTTAGGGCAGTTTTTACATTTGTTACTCGCCTAAGTTTACGAAGGGCGTATATAAACTTATCAATCTTATTACATACTCTATCGATGTGCTGCTTCCAATCTAATTTACTGTCTATTACTATACCTAAAAACAATGCTGATTGTTTTGGCTCTAATATTGAATTATTGTATTGAATTATAGTTGGTGATAATGTCAAGTTATGTGTCTGAAACCTAATTAAATTTGTTTTATTGATATTGACCTGGAGATTATTGTCCTGTAACCATTTTATTGCGTTAGACAGTTCATTGTTTGTATCAATTTCAAGATGATTTTTTTTTAAGCATCTTATTGTTAATGTAGTGTCGTCCGCAAATTGAACACATTCATGTTTAAGACATTTTTGAAGGTCATTTATGTAAAGTATAAATAGCAGGGGTCCTAGTACACTCCCCTGTGGGACGCCTGAATTATTGATTTTACGTTCCGAAGTAAACGTGGTCCTTTTATTATTTTCTATTTTACTAATAATAGTTCTTTGTTGGCGATCAGACAAATAACTTCTCATCCAATCATTTGCTTTTCCTCGTATGCCATATTTATCAAGCTTATGTAGTAGGCGTTTATGTGAAACAAAATCAAACGCCTTACTCATGTCTAGAAATAGCGACAAAACAGACATTTTATTATTTAAGCCTTCAGTAATTAACTTTACTAACGAGAAACACGCCAAAGTCGTTGAGCTGTGTTTTCTAAAACCAAACTGCCTCTCATTAACTAAATTATGTTTGTTTATAAAGCTGCTTATTCTTTCATGTACTGCCTTTTCAAAAATTTTTGCAAAGATTGGGACAAGTGTAATGGGTCTATAATTATTCATGTTCGTTGGATCACCCTTTTTAAACAACGGCTTTATGATGGATTCCTTAAGTCTTGTTGGATATACACCTTCTTGAAATGAGATATTAATAAGGTAGCTAAGTGGTGGTGCTATGATTTTAGAACTGAGTTTAATAATTCGTGTGGATATTTCATCATAGCCAGTAGAATTTGTATTATTTAGAGAATTTATCAATTTTATAATGTCAGTTTCGCTTATCGGAGTCAGGAATATAGAATTTAAATTGGAATTTATGTCAGTATTAATATGTAAATCATTTTTATTATTCGAATTATTATTATTGGTAAGTTCTATAAAGTAATTATTAAATTGATTACATATGTCACTGGGATTTTTGATTAAAATGTCACGAACTTTAAGCTCAACAATATCATTTTTAAGGTTGTAATAATCTAAGTTATTTTTTATTATTGACCAAGTCGCTTTGCACTTATTTTTAGAATTACAGAAATAGTTATTGTTATTTATTTGTTGTGATTTCGATATACATTTTTTTAAAATTTTTGTGTATTGTAGGTATTTTCCCTTATGGTATTCTTTGTTATTGGGATTCTGTACAAATTTATAATATAATGTCCTTTTTTTAATGCATGAAATTTTCAAACCTTTACTGAGCCATTTATTTTTTATTGATTTGTTATATTTTTTAATTTGTATTTCAGGAAAACACAATTTATAGAAAAGCGTAAATAAATCGTGGAAAATATTAAAAGCCTTATTGCATTCAGTTTCGTCATATATTTCACTGAAACTTATAGCACCTAAGCATCGAAGAAATTTTTTTACATTATCAATGCTATAATCCCTTTTTGTTTCATACCAATACTTTATAGGTTTTGGTGTACTATTTTTTTTATGAACATGAAATATTAGTGACTGGCCCGTATCATGATCAGAAAGAGCCAAATTGTGAGTATTGCTTTTGACATCTTCTTTTGGAATATTACTTGCTATTTGGTCAATGCTTGTATTTTTTCTGGTAGGCATTTTTATATGTGGTATTAAGTTCGAATTATTGAGAATTGATATTAGCTCTCTAGAATTTTTATTGTCTTTTAATATATCTATATTCCAGTCACCACATATAATAATATTTTTAACATTTTTACTCATAAGATTCCTCAGCAGTGATTCCAGTTTTGTATAGAATACTGTAACGTCTGAATCTGGAATCCGATACACGCATATTATAATGAGATTATGACTCAATACTTCGATGCCACAGCACTCGAAATCAAAATTGACACCATATTCATTTGATAATGGTAATGGATTAAATGATATGCCTTTTTTGACTAAGATACATGTACCACCCCGTTTTTGATTGCGTCGTGTGTAGGTAGCAGCTAAACTATAGTTGGTGAGTACCAAATTACTTTCATGTCCGGATCTTATAAACGTTTCACTCAAACATATAAAGTGTATATCTCCAATCTCATTTATTAAATCATTAATTGTTAATTCAAATATATCTGTTTTATTTAAAATTCCGGCAATGTTTTGGTGCAAAAGTATTACTTAATCTTTCTTTTTTATTTATTTTGGTATTTTCACAGTGTTTATTAGGTAATGGAGCGAAAAAAATTTTTTTGTAAACAATTAGTGGTTGTATTTATTGAACCGCAAATAAAATCTGACTCAATAGGATAGGTTTTAATATCAACAAGTAAGCGCTGAAAAATACCTTCGAAAATACGTATTAAGCCTAGTTTGTTAATTTTACCGGTTCTATATGAAAATGTCTCGCTGGATAACTCATAGTTACTATCGACAAAATAAGCATACTTATGATTTTCAATATCCATGCTGAGTAAACTATTAAACATTTCTACTTTATAGTTATGTATCATGGCTCCTTTTATATATGTAGGGCTGCAAATAATAATATTCGTGTGAACAATTTTTATGAACATGAAATATTAGTGACTGGCCCGTATCATGATCAGAAAGAGCCAAATTGTGAGTATTGCTTTTGACATCTTCTTTTGGAATATTACTTGCTATTTGGTCAATGCTTGTATTTTTTCTGGTAGGCATTTTTATATGTGGTATTAAGTTCGAATTATTGAGAATTGATATTAGCTCTCTAGAATTTTTATTGTCTTTTAATATATCTATATTCCAGTCACCACATATAATAATATTTTTAACATTTTTACTCATAAGATTCCTCAGCAGTGATTCCAGTTTTGTATAGAATACTGTAACGTCTGAATCTGGAATCCGATACACGCATATTATAATGAGATTATGACTCAATACTTCGATGCCACAGCACTCGAAATCAAAATTGACACCATATTCATTTGATAATGGTAATGGATTAAATGATATGCCTTTTTTGACTAAGATACATGTACCACCCCGTTTTTGATTGCGTCGTGTGTAGGTAGCAGCTAAACTATAGTTGGTGAGTACCAAATTACTTTCATGTCCGGATCTTATAAACGTTTCACTCAAACATATAAAGTGTATATCTCCAATCTCATTTATTAAATCATTAATTGTTAATTCAAATATATCTGTTTTATTTAAAATTCCGGCAATGTTTTGGTGCAAAAGTATTAATCTTTCTTTTTTATTTATTTTGGTATTTTCACAGTGTTTATTAGGTAATGGAGCGAAAAAAATTTTTTTGTAAACAATTAGTGGTTGTATTTATTGAACCGCAAATAAAATCTGACTCAATAGGATAGGTTTTAATATCAACAAGTAAGCGCTGAAAAATACCTTCGAAAATACGTATTAAGCCTAGTTTGTTAATTTTACCGGTTCTATATGAAAATGTCTCGCTGGATAACTCATAGTTACTATCGACAAAATAAGCATACTTATGATTTTCAATATCCATGCTGAGTAAACTATTAAACATTTCTACTTTATAGTTATGTATCATGGCTCCTTTTATATATGTAGGGCTGCAAATAATAATATTCGTGTGAACAATTTTTTTTAGTGTTTCCCTAATAAACCTAACTGTTTCCATTGCTTCTTCAGTATTACTATAAATATTTTCACCAATATTAATGATGCAATAGTCATCCATAGTAAATTGGTGTACTTTGTTAATGACATTTAAAATGATTTCTCTTAAATTACTGTTACGGGACAGATAATGACAGTACTCAAAATGCTGCCCATAAATACTGTCTATTATATTAAGTGTACCGTTGCGATTACAATTGCTCAGTATGCATAATTTCCTTTTTCTTATGCTATCTTGAAATTTCTCCGTGGATAAATCTTGATACTGCTTACTGCGATTGTTCCTACGGTTTTTTTTTGACGTTTTCCGAGAAGATTCATTGGCTAGTATATCATTCTTAGTTTCAAAATTACTATTTATTTCACAACTACTAGATTCCTCTTGCAGTTTTGAGGCCGACGTAACCTCACGACATCCCGTGATTTGGCAGTTCCTGGGTGTACTTCGAAATTCGCAATTATTCTTCATTTTAGGAGTTACAATATTAATTTTGTCGCTTCCCTTTATTTTTAATATAGGACTCGTTGGAGAGTTAGGTGCAGTTACAATTTTTCGTTGTTGTCTAACGGGAGTTGAAGTGTGGCTGCGTATTTTTAGCTGTCTCTTAGTCTTCAGATTAGGTGTAGTACATTCTGTTGTTCCAATTTTAATTTTCTTATATAACTTTATAACTTTTTGACATTGTTCAAGTTCCGATTTTAATTCAGTATTTTCCAAAATTAAATTGTCGATTTCTTTATTGGCACTTAGCAGTTCATTATTCAATTTTATATTTTTTTCTAAGAGTTCCTTCACTCGCTCATCGTCTAACGATTCATTTGGCATACTTCTCATCGTTACTTCAAACAAAGAAGAGTCTGATAATGTCGTCAACATTTTTGTATTTTTTTTCCGTTCTGTTACATATTCGTCTCCCATTTTAAATTTTTCTACCAATTAGAAATAATATTATTGATATGGTATCATTCACTTTGGGGTAATTATTTTTCACTAGTTGCAACACCAGAGTTTATGTCAATACAAATCTTGCTACTTGATAATAGATGGCGCTAGTTTCCACAGAACAATATTTTTCATCTTTTGCAACACCAAAGATAATGTCAATTGCTGTCAGATTTTTTGTTTGCTACTTATTAACAGATGGCGTTACCAGTTTTGAATTCCTAAGAAAACTGATAATAAAGTTTATTTTGAAATTGTCACTTTTTAAAACCGTTCTTCAAAACAATATTTTATGATTATTCACTGTAAAATTAATTTTTTGGTGGCAGTAATGTTAGAATATTATCGCGTATGTTTATAATTACTTATTTTATTGTCCACTTGTAACAATGTTGTTTATTTTGCAACTTTTTATCACAATAATAGTTTGATATAATTATTGCTATAATATTATATTATAAGTAGTTTAACATCTCACTAACACTTTCACTTATTTATAGACATATGATCTTTAGTTTTCACCACAATGAGCACTATTTACAACAATAATTTATTTATTTTTGTTTTATTATTACGGAGCTGATGTGTATAGACCAAATGTTGCCAGCCTCTTCGAAAAATTAAGTTCGTAATATTTAACACCTGTTTTTTCACTAACCTACCACTATATAAAGTTGTCGTATACATAAAATTGGGCGTCTCGTCAAAACGAAGCTACCATGCCAATTCCAGCTTGATATATGTATCATTTTATAATTTGTTCTAGGGAACCCGTACTATATTATAATGGGCTGGATTTGAACCTGCGACCTATTGGGAATCCGGTGACTGAATCTAGTGATTAAGTCATCGGATTCTCAATTTGTAGCCTAGTGGCTATAGTAGCTTATAACTTCAGTGATGTAAAATAACTTTAAACACGAAGAATGGAGGTATGAACAACAATTTTGCAACTTTTTTAATATGCTTCAGAACAATACAAATTGTTTTAGTCTTCACTACAAACGAAGGCCATTCTTTGATGAAGCATAAAAGGAAGATACTCATCAGTCTTATCTAAAATACCAACTTAATCTGAAACAAGAACTAACCAAGCCCTCAAACCCTTGCAACTATACAACTATGAACTATTCTATACTTAGATATCGATAACTCCTTTGAAGATAACCAAATAACTTGGTGAAAATTCACTGAGTCGAAAAACTTGATTACTAAGTCTCTAGGCCTTGTCTTTGATGTAAAAGGGTTTGAAGACAATTATAGAAGCCTATAGGAAAATTTTATGGATCCTGTTAATATATACATGGTGGAATTTAAGGTCACTCTCTTCCTGAAAGGTTAGAATATATAGATAGTTTTTATAAGCAAAAATATAGGACCGTACTATGAACATCTAAATAATTTGCCAAATGCATCGCAGTTCAATGATATTTTAAGTAAAAAAACTAATTTTAAAAATAAAAAAATGCGACTGCTTAAAAAGATTGTAACAAGATAACCTTAAATCATACAGTCGGAAGCATTTTAGTAAGTTCAATGGGATATGATAATGGATGGGGTAAGATAAGCGGAAAATTTTTAGGCAGGCGGGTTTTTTGATTTTTTAAATTTATTTTTATATTTAACTAGCTGTGCCTTGTTACCCGCGGTTTATTAGTCTATGTGTAAATCCAGCCGTTTAGACTTCAAGAAGTAACAAACATACACACTCACAAACTTTCGCCTTTATAATATTAGTGTGATACTTTTTAGTGCTTAGTTAAATTAGTAGTATGTAACGTAATAACTGTAACTACTGAAAATTTAAGTGAAAAAGTTAGTAACAAACCTTAAATCGCTAAATATACTAAACGGTTATTTTAAGTCAAATGATTTAAGAAACCTTATCATCATTTTAAATAAAATACCTACACGATGATACCCCACATGACCTAGTTTGTTGACTTTATTTTTTTCTCTATCACAATATGGCGTATGGCTGAATTCTAGCTCAGCAAATACAACGCTATTAATTCTCACAATTAATTTTTAGTATCTTTAACGAAATTGCGAATTGGAAGTACGTGGACATTTACATCCTAATGATTCGAGATAACTAATCGAATCAGGAGGCCTACTCTAATTCAACGAAAACGAAGTTTTGATCAAGAATGAGGTGGTGATATACAGAACCAGGAACATCTATTTAATCCACTCGTTCCAGAAAATTGTCCATGGGTTTGAACTTATTGTGCTTATCCATAAATTAATTAGAAAAGTCCCTCTAAACTTAAGAAATTTATGGAAACGAAATTTCATGAATTTCGTTTTAAAGAAAAAGAGTAGGTCTACAGGCGTTTTCACCTGAAGGAAATCCATTTTAAGATGATAATTAAGTTACAAGGCATCTTCAGGACAGTTTGGTACCGACTGAACCAAACTATCCTAAGGATGCATGCTACTATAGAGGAGAAACACGTGTCGAAGTTTCACTTGGTGGAAGTGGAATATTGCGAGTCAAGGGTCCGGAGGTGTCTACCACTCGACTTGGTAAGAGTATCTGGCACAAATTTCCTTCGTTGCAGGTCTCACTTTTTGTGTTCGGTCTGTCAATCTTTTTCGATTGTTGTATTAAGGGCGTTTTCTTACTACTTCAATCGTGTTAATTCACAGATCGAGGGTGGGTGGTGAGTTACTTAATAAACATACTAATGATTTCATGTGTTATAGAATTGCAAAACTAAATATTTAAAAAAATACTTATTTTCTAATATTTAGTTTCACTTTAATATTTATTAGAACTGCCGTTATTGCACGTTTTGAATGACTGTAAGTGTCAAAAACTGGATGATTTTAAAAGAGTGGGCCTTGAGTTTCTTGGCAGCTTCTTCTCATGAGCTTTACATTTGAAACTGCCGCCTAACTTCATATTGTTTTTTTTTTCAAACATATAATAATTTTATTATTATTTAAGTTTGTATTAACTTGACGTTTTCAAACAATCATTTATGTGGTTTTACGATATATATTAGCGTTTGAAAATAAGCAGTTGACGTACATAATATGCATAAAAATGTGAAAGTAGCTGTCTATCTGTTACGTTTTCACGCTGAAACTGTGGAACTGATTTAGATGAAACTTTGTATGGTAATAGCTTAAGTCCCGGGAAAGGAGATAGGACAGTTTTTATCGCCAACATCCACGTGGGTAGAGCCGAGGGCGAAAGCTAGTATTGATCATATAAGAACAATATAAGGCCAAGCCCGCGCGGCGAAATGACTTAAAATTACCTATTATCTGTATTTATATTATACTAGCTGACCCGCGCAACTTCGTATGCGTCAATTTTCCCCGTTTTCGCAACATTTTTCATTGCTGCTCTGCTCCTATTGGTCGTAGCGTCATGCTATGTAGCCTGTAGCTTTCCTCGATAAATGGGATATTCAACACAAAAATATTTTTTTAATTCGCACCTGTAGTTAATGAGATCATCGCATTCAAACAAAAAAATAAATTCTTCGCTTTTTAATATAAGTATAGCTTAAAGAAAAACGATTTAGCATCGCATATCAATGTCACTTTTTCTTGTTAACCCTTAAAGCAAAAAGAGGGGCATTACAAGTTTCAAGTCTTTCTCTGTACGTCTGTCAACCCTTTTTAATCTAATGACAAAATGAATGCTTATTAAGTTGAAGATTTTATTTCAAACAGTTAAAGTACTTATTTATGTAATAAATCTATACTAATATTATAAAGCTAAAGTGTTTGTTTGTTTGTTTGAACGTAGTAATCTCAGGAACTACTGATCCGAATTAAAAAATATTTCACTTTTGGATAGCTCATTTATCGGTGAAGGCTATAGGCTATATAACATCATGCTACGGCCAATAGGAGCGGAGCAGCAATGAGAAATGTTGCAAAAACGGGGTAAATTTACGCATATGAAGTTACGCGGGACAGCTAGTATATTTATAATCTATCATTATGTGAAATTATCATTAATGTACTGACAAAACACGAGATCTTTTAAATTACATAATCCAAAAGGCTAAAATTTGACGCATCACCTGAGGCGATTTTTGGAATTCATCAGTTACTACGTGACTTTAAAATCACGTTGAATATGTTCATTACAAACTCTTCACATAGTTGATGACTATTCGAGACTAGATCAGGGGGTCAATTCACGTATTTAAAGCAGTGCAGATGCAGTTCAGTCGCAGTTAAGTTTCGATTAAAACGGTATTCTTGTAATTTTCCATTTCCGTTTTCTTGTAACTTTTGGATGGATCTCAAATACGCTTGCGTCAAGTATGCGCCTCGAGAGCGCAATAACGACATTCTAGTATGGCGCGCAAGCGTTTTTAAAATCGATCCCAAAGTTACAAGAATACGAAAATGGCCGTTTTAATCGAAACTTAACTGCAACTGCACTGCAACTGTACCTACTGCTTTAAATACGTGAATTGGCCTCCTGGTCCAATCTTTAATCTCTAGACGGCTCGGCTAAAAATTAAAGATTTGACCATGGGCGAATGCTCCTAGAATACGATTAGTTTTAGTTTCCTTTTCATAAATCCCTGATATTAAAACAAAATTTACTTAAGAACAAAATTGTTATGCAATCACAATTCACACCTCACAAAAACACTCAAAATTCTCGCGCGAATCACGGGAACTTTGAGTATAATGATGATGGTTCCAAAAAAATATGTACCTACTTAAGAATATTATTGTTCAAATTTGGAATTTGACTGCCTCTGTGGCGCGGTGGGAGTGTATCCGACTGCTACGCAAGAGGTCGTAGGTTCGATCCCCACCCAGGATAAAACTTTGTGGTTTATTCTGTGTCTGGGTGTTATTTATCTATAATATGTATGTATTTAAAAATATATAAGTATGTTTATCAGTTGTGTGGTTTCCATAGTACAAGCTCTGCTTAGTTTGGGATCAGATAGCGTTGTGTGAATTGTCCCAAGATATTATTATTATTTAATATCAAAATGTTTTATTAACAGACTACTCTGTAAAGCATTTTGCTTTATCTGTGCAATCGGTTTTTCGGACATCATATTTGTTTTATCAGCTGATTGAAAGTAGCGCGTATTCTATTGCATTCTCAAAAAAAACATTTTTGGTGAAGTAAAGGTTAATTTATAGTGCAAATTAGTGTTATAATATAATATAATATAATATATTGGGACAACTCACACAACGCTATCTGATCCCAAACTAAGCAGAGCTTGTACTATGGAAACCAGACAACTGATAAACATACTTATATATTTCTAAATACATACTTATTATAGATAAATAACACCCAGACACAGAATAAACCATCGAGCTCATCACACTAAGTTTTATCCTGGGTGGGGATCGAACCCACGACCTCTTGCGTAGCAGTCGGATACACGCCCACCGCGCCACAGAGGTAGTCAAAATACATAGTGCTTTTGTAGTGTTTTGTTGTGTTACAGGTATTAGTTTTAGTTCTTATTTATACCTAGAAATTAGTACCTAGGTTGTTAGGAACCATAATTTGTAGGTATTAATTTCGAATAACGAAAATATGATTGCTGTTTCGCGGATTATTTGTTGACGGAAAAAATCTTCGTTTCAAAGTGATCATAGGAAAATATAAAGTTTGTAATAAACACTGGCCGTGCTCGCCCGATTATGACTTATCTATTACAAACGAAAGGCCGTTTTCTTCAAACATTTTCGTGTTTCTTTGTTTGAAAAATATTCTTGGTTGACTAGCAATTGCAAGCTTAATAAAATTATTGGTTTTCCTTGTTTATTGTTCAACGATTCTAGAAGCATTTGGAGTAGGACTGGTTTTACAAATATTAGTCAATTCAGCTAAGAAGCATGTTCAAACTGAGCGACATATTCGTAGTTGTTTTAGTTTGCATGAGTTCGGGAACACTAGGATCGAGTCATTTTTAGTACCACTTTTAAAGCTACTAATAATAAAGTAGAACGTAATCGAAAGGTAATTAAATTGTGGAGATGAGAGAGAAGATCGCGTGCCGGGGCCACGATGAAGACCTCAGCCTTCAAATCGCGGTAATTATATTGACACTTTATCTTAATTATGTAAGTATGATTCATTATTAGACATACTGAAACAGACGAAAAAAAAATATAATTGCATAAGTTGATAAAAAAATGCTAGGCCACACATTTTTTTATTTGACATTTAATCTCAATAAAATCAAACATTGTTCAAAATTCATATTTTGAACAATGTCCTTTAATGCAGCACCCGACTTTCACCAGGTTTTCAAGTAATATACAGAATGATTTGATACATTGTATTGCATCCGTAATGCGCGATGAGATTAAATGTCAAATAAAAAAATGTGTGGCCCTCGCGGACTGCCGCGGTAAACCTATTGCATAGCATTTTTTATCAACTTACGCAATTTTTTTTACATTACATTTCGGAGCAGCTCGTCTCGATCCATGCGAGCTTCGTACAGTCGTACCATATACATATACGTTATGCGAACACTCAGCCGAGCTACATGGTAGGTGGAGTGGGGGGTGTTAGGTTTTATTTTCGTTACAGAATTTCTTGATTCGGTTGCCGCGCTCAAAGCCTGCGATATAAGTTATGCAATAGCTTAATAAGCTCTGTTTCTTTTAAGCAGCTTGCAAAGTATATACTTATCTATGTATATTGTTTTGACTGGTTTTACTTTGAGAAAAAATCAGTACCCGCCACTGGATTCGACTTTTTTTTTAAAGATGACTAGCAATGTGGGATTGTGATCCCACATTACTAGCAATCCTGTTAACCCTCCAGCTAAGCTCTATGGCTTGTGTTAGGAGTGGGTTCACGTCGGTAGTATAATGACCAGGATTCGAATCCACGACCTCACGATTGCGAGACCGATGCCTTAGCCATTATTAATGTTACGCGATTTTTAGAATTCATCAGTTACTATGTGATTTCAAAACTACATCGAACGTCATTACGAACTCAAGCCGTGTTACAACCTTGTCCTATTAACTTAGTAGTCATGCTCTTCTAAAATTTAAAGATTGGACTTACATTATGTTACAGAGCAAAGGTCGTCCTAAATGCAATATTAAGGCAGTAACACAAAATTACATTTGACTTGTTTCATTACTAAAGAATCAAGTTAATACAGATTTAAACGAAAGTAGATATACGATTTATAAAATATTGCTTATAAGCGACATGGTAATAAGTGGAGCAAAAATATTAAGTTTTATTGGTTGTTGCGATAGCACCGGTAGCAATTTATTATTAAAATGGCTACTAATGAATTAAAAACTGGACACAGGGAACATTCATTGCTCCGAAACTGAAATATTTGCTAAAATATAAATTGAAAACAATAAACTAAAGTGGACAGAAGTTAAATATGAGTAAGCTTGAAGAGTTACAGCAGTAATTAATTTACTTAAACTAATACTAGATTTCACCCGCGACTTCACGCGCGTGTGACTTGCAAATTTCATCTAAATCGGTCCAGTGGGTTAAGCGTGAATACAAATGTTGATAAACTTTCGCGATTTGTACACATTATGAAAAAATATATATTACGGGTCTTAATCGCGTGAATAATTTAAGGTAAAATACCTTGTTTATTGTCCGTTTTCCCGACGTTTCGACCGTATTGCAACGGCCGTGGTCACGGGTAGACTAGTTCAGCTCAGCGTCGCCTCCGTGAAGCGCGGGTTTTGGGAACTACCCCCGCTTGATTTTTATCACTCACTATTACGGAACCGTCGGTACTTCGACACACAACACTAAGGACATCTGTCCACTGGCGTGTAATGTTTGTTCGGCGGTGTATACACTTGCAATTAAGACCCGTAATATATAATTATATCACACTAATATTATAAAGGCGAAAGTTTGTGAGTAAGTGAGTGTGTATGTTTGTTACTTCTTCACGTCTAAGCGTCTAAGCTGGAGCGATTTTAATAAAATTTGGTATGGAGTTAGCTGACACCCTGGATTAACACATAGGCTAATAAAAACGCGGGTAACACCGCGGGACACAGCTAGTATTTCATAAAGCGTGAATACGTTACAGACAAAAGACGTGAATGGTACTTTTATATTTAAATAGGAATAAAAATCGATCAATTACAAGTCGGATCCGCACGCCCGAAAAATCAATAAAAACTTTTTTTATGTGATAAAGTCTTATACATCGATGACCGGGTGCACGTACGAAAAAGTATCACGGTCCGTCACGTTCCGCCCTGTGGCCTTCGTGCGCATTCGGACGCTTGTTTGCTCATTCGCCCGAGTCCACTAAAGCTGTGGCAGGCATGGTCGTTTATAACAATGTCATCAATGTTTCCATAAGACGTTATCATGTAAAACTGTGTGTGTTTTATTGAAGGTTAGGTTTTACCAAACTGCTTGACGGATTTCATCATGTAAGGTGTATTTGGATTCCAAAGACTATATTTTCCGTAGTATGACTGTTTGGGCTATAACATACTTCTTCAGTTTAATTTTAGGCAGTCAGATTTTTTTATGTTTTTGTAATTATACTTATATACTTATACATAATTATACTTGTTTCATTTGGTTTTTTTTTAATTTAAAAAGACGACTCCCGGAGTATGGTACAAGCCCTATGTCGCGGGGGACTTTACAAACATACAAGTCACCACACAACACCTAAAATGAATAACTATACATCAATATTTATTTTATTCGGTTTCATCAGATTATACATCAGAGTAGCATAATTTTAACATACAAATTAAGGAATTTTCTACTGGTTTATTTTTGTTTTAAAATAATCTGTGCTTGCCTAACTTTCAACCCTCTTCTTTCCCGATCATGGCAAAGTCAAAAAGGAAGAATTATATTCTTAGTAGTTTATTATTCTTTCTTCTTAGTATTATGGCGTTATGATGGAAAATACATACACACATGGTGTATGTATTTTCCACCATAACGCCATAATATCATGTCATTTTTGTATGTGCTAATAACGAAATTAATAATTCTTGATGTAATAATAGGTTATCATAAATCTATAATGTATCTATCAATATATTAATGTATTGTAATGTTATTAGAGATAAACCTATGTAATTACTTAATAATAATAATAATAATAATATCTTGGGACAACTCACACAACGCTATCTGATCCCAAACTAAGCAGAGCTTGTACTATGGTAACCAGACAACTGATAAACATACTTATATATTTCTAAAAACATACATATTATAGATATTACACCCAGACACAGAATAAACCATCGTGCTCATCACACAAAGTTTTATCCTGGGTGGGGATCGAACCCACGACCTCCGGCTTAGCAGTCAGGGTCACTAACCACTAGACCAACAGGCCAGTCAATAATAATAACATTGATTTGCATGCTATTGTCAATAGATAAATAGGTTTGAACTGACATTATTATACTTCAACACCTCTTTTTGTATACCCTATTTACTGCGAATAAAGTTTATTTGTATTTGATTTAAAAAAAAAAACAACCACGGTAGATATTCTCAGTCCAAGATGACTGCCAAGATGTTAGAAAAACAAATTTTAATGAGTTGTAATTTTGCAAGAGATAAAAAATCGCACGTAGGTACTGTGGTAGATGTCGAGGGAGAGACAAGAACAGCATGAACGATATCGGAATCAAAAGACGACAATTGGTGAGCGTGAATGCTTCAAAAATTTGGGACAGCACGAAAATATAGAAGACTAGCTTTCGCCCGCGGCTCCGCCCGCGTTGATGTCGGTTATCGCGATAAAAACTATCCTATGTCCTTCCCCGGGACTCAAACTATCTCCATACCAAATTTTATCAAAATCGGTTTAGCTATTTGAGCGTGAAAGCGTAACAGACAGACAGACAAACAGACAGACAGAGTTACTTTCACATTTATAATATTAGTATGGATAGATGGTCATCCTCACTAAAAGCGCTGTCAAAACTCTCATCATCTGAACAAGAAGAACAACAGGATTCAAAACTATTGTCTACATCATCTACCATAGTATACTCGTAATTATAAATTAAATAAATATATAAGTATAAAATTTTACATTTTTATGTAGTTATTTTTTTTGTAGTTTACTAGGTAAGTTGTAAATAATGTTAATAGTTTGTATATAGTTAGTTCATAGGGTAATATAGCATAAGCATAAAATAAATGTATATTTATATCTATCTCTCATGAAACCTCAATGATAATTGTAAACTATTTCCTTTGACGTTCTTTTAAAAACTAATTTTGAATGTAAGAAAAACGTAAGAAGAAAACAATTGTTAGAGACAACCGCCAGAGCCAATGGGCTAAAAAAATTGTATTGAAGAATTAATGTAAGTTATTTTGTTTGATAGAAAATCAGTTACATTTTACATACATGAATATAAACTGGGAAGTTGTCGTTTGATTTCTCACAAAGAAAATACGATCCCGTTATTCAGACCTGGTACCGGCTCTACACGTGGAACAGTGTTACTGTACCTACTTGAAAAAAAATCATCAAAGATGTGCCAGCCTTGATTTATTTTTCTTGGCTTCCAAGATAGCTGAAACCAGAGTTTTAGCTATATTTAAGCCTACCTTTACTACCCTTACCATTTATGGGCAGGGTATATGTACAAGTATATGTCGAAGAATTATTAAAACGCTAATTGATTTCCGTTGACCTAGTATCTGTTTTGATTAAAAAGCATGTCTATTGACTATAGGGCAGTGAGTCTAATTCGGCAGTCTTACTCGAGCGGTTGAAGTGACAACACGTCTATCGATAGACTTGTTACTATTTTTATAGTCGTATGTGCAAAGTGTTAGTATGGTTATAGAGTCAGTGATGCAGTAGCATTTGTGTAAACGAAATTATTAACACAGTTGGCGGACTTTACCCAGCTCTAGGTATCCGCGTTCATTTGATCGATTACCATAATGTTAATTCGAATATTGAACAGAACATAAAGAACAGAAAATAGCGTAGTAATAGAAAGACCATGTGAAGCGCCTGTTGTATTAGAACGGCTGTCGCCAGTTCATATACATTTAAAGACTTCCCAAAGTAGCATAGAACAATTAGTAATACAAACGTACAATTTTGAACTCTTTCTAGATAGTGGTCAATTTTGTGAAGTTTTGGCGTAGTCCTGTTTTATACGTCAATGAATAATAACAACTGCCATTTGTAATAAGTGTAAAAAAAGTAAACAGGATTGTCATTCGATTCGGCATTTGAAATTGCCATCAGTATTATAGAGGTCAGTGGCAGCACGTGTAGACATGGAAGACTTATAGCTAAACAAATCATGAATTAAAAATCTTTATGTATAGAAATAATATTAATAGGTTAGTACTAGTGAAGTAACACATGAAATACCTACTAATTCATCCAATAAATAGAATAAACTAGATGACAGTGTTCTCTATCCTCTCTATTAGCATTTCACACATTTCTATTATTATTATTATATTACATTGCATACTTATATCACATGACTTAGATTATTATTTGAAAAAGTCAAGGCACAGGCACCTGTCCCACCAACGACGATGAGCGTGAAGCGAGTCACGATTTATCACTCAAGAAAAGTACAACAGATGTACTTTGTAGATCCCGTCCGTGTAAACAAAAGAGATGCAGTATAGACCAAGTACTCGCCGGCATGCGGCAGTGTGAACACTTAGCAATCAACTATTAATATCTGTATATCTTTTGTTTACACGGGATCTACATAAGTATGTACGTGTCTTGAGCGATAAAATCGCTACTCACTACTGTTTTTCTCGCTTTAAGCATCTTCTAGTCGAAGCTACACTAATGATGGAGGGATCTAAATCATACTGTTTAATTAATTGATTGTAGTGCCTACTTGCTATCACTATAAATAATAATATTTTTTTCTGTAGTTCGATGAAGCACAAGGTACATTGATTGGCGGATTCCATCGACTTTTAGAGGAAACATTAAAGTTTATTTTAGCCAAAAGTTCGGGACTGTCGATGTCATTTTTTAATATTTTCAAAAGAATAAGGGTGTCTGAGATCTCCCTACGGGTTGTTAGTGGCAACAGGTGGTACTTTCTACAAAGTTTAAGGTACTTTTTCGACTCTTCTACTTTAAAAACTTTTTTTAAATATTTTCCATCCGGTCAAAATATTTTTGGTAGCATGGATTCCAAACTTGGGAGCCATACTCTAGATGGCTTCTGACATAGGTACAATAGAGGCTTTTTAAGATCTTTTATTTTGTAAAGGATTTAGAGAGACGCTTAATAAATCCTTAAATTTTGAAGCCCTTGTCATATCAACCCATATGATGTCCCACTGCTGGGCACGGGTCTCCCCAATACCCTGGGGGTAATTGCCATAATCGCCACGCTAGGCGAGCGGGTTGGCGATCGCATTAAGGCTTTAAAATACTCAGAGGACGCTGCTGCCCGCCCTCCGGTGGTAAATCCCTTAGTCGCCTTGACGACACCCACGGGAAGTGATGGGGTGGTACTATTCTTAAGCCGGTACCACACGGCATAGAAGCCCTTGTGATAATTGTATATGTCGATACGAATATCGGTTTGGAATCAGTAACGAATAAAGCCGCATCTGGAAAGTATTTGTTTACCTAATCTGTAAGTTGCATTGATTATCGACTGCTTTTGAGAATATGTAACTACCGAGCATTTTGCGGGATTGCGATCCAGTTTTTTTAACCTACAATATTCTTCCAATCATTAGCAGACGATGTGCTGCTGTATATTTTCATATCATCGGCAAAACACAATAATTTAGACATCTTGAAGGATGAATCGATGACATTTATATAAATTGAGAACAATAAAAACCCGAGCAGAGATCCTTGGGGACAACCACTTGAAACAGGAATCTAGCTAGAAATATAGTTGTTGATTACAATAGCCTGGGGTCTGTTATTCCATCAATCCATCCATCCAGAAACCATCTGAGTAGGTCTCCTCGAATACCGACACAGTTTAATCTAAAGAGGAGATTCTCTTGATAAATTAGATTTTGCCTGTCTGTGTAGACTACATCGACCTGCTTCCCTATCTCCATGGCTTCGGTAATAAAGTGGTTCAGCCGGACAAGGTTTGTAATGCTAGACCTACCTTAAGAAAACCGTGCTGACGTGGGCTAAACAAGTTACTTAGGGCAGAGTACACCTGCTTGTGAATTAATTTCTCAAAAATCTTTGCAATTATACACAATTTGAAAATGGGCCTCTAATTAGTAATTTCTTTTTTGACCCCTTCTTATGTACAGGTGTAATAAAAGCCGATTTCCAAAGTTTGGGGACACTACAAGTAAGTAGGGATTTTTTAAAGAGAAGGGTGATTGGTTTGGCAAGAGATGATGATACCGTACCAATAGCTTAGGCAACATACCATCTGGGCCTGCTGCCTTAGATGTATCTAAGGTGTCGAGTAAGTTTTTCACATTATCAAATTTTACAGATATGCTAGATATCTGGGAGAATTCAGTATCTCTGATCTGTCTCCGACTCAGTGAATCTACGATGCCTATTCAGATCGTCACTGACAGTGGAATTTTGAAAGTTAGATTCAAAGTATACGGAGAACGCTTCACAGTTTGATTCGCCAGTGCCTAGAGTATCGTTACAATAGGCCAATGTTCCAGGAATAGCGTTAGAATTTTGACGTTATTTTACGATGATTATTTTGGATTATTTTTAAAAGAATCGTTGGTGACTTCCATGTAACTTGCATAACATTCGCATAACTAATAGTATCACCCTTTGACGAAGAAGTTTAAATGTTAGCTCATCGGATTTATTACCTTAGTCATTTTTATAGGCATTTCTTGTCAATAGTTGCATTTTCGAAAGACATGGTCTAGTAACATAGTCCAGATTTGTTTGGCTAGGGAAGTCTCGAGTTCGATTCTTGGGTATGGACTTAAAATTTTTCTATCTTTCAAAAATTCAATTATTGTATTTATTACCGTAGGTTTTAAACTTTTTGTAATACTTATGCTTTTAGTGCAGTACTATAGCAGACCGGGTAACATTATTTACGTAACGATTTTTGTGGTATGTCATTAATTTGAAGAGTAAAAATGATGTTTTTAAAATAGTTCTGACTCGTCGATAGAACGCGCCGCAAATTCGTGCTCCCAGTCAACCACCCCAATTCTCCCATTTATGGTATCGTAGTTTTCTTGTTATTTTAATTTATTTATTTATTCTTACAGAAAGCTTACAGACTAATTGTTACATATACATTTTTTTAATATGGATATTATTGTTGCTATTTTAAAACACCTTTGAAATTTTTGGCGTATCTATCGGCGCATAAAGAACACGTCTTACGTTATTTCTGTGGTAAACCATAATCGTTATAGTTAGATGGTTTTGCTTTGAAGGTTTAGTAATAGGATACGATAGCATAATATAATTATATTGTAGGCGATTGAAACCTTAATATAGTCTATTGTTGGAAAATTTAAACTTTATTATATTGTTAAATTTAATATTGTGTTACATAGAAGTCTTAGTAGTAGATAAGTTATTCGTAGGAGCGGTGGATTAACCTGCTCTCTTCGACACGGTGAAATTTTCCTAACTATAAGGAGCTGATAGTGGTAGTATTGCCTATACTCACAATTTCCCAATGTGATTGGACATCATTGGGTCACTAATTATACTAATTGCAAAATTTTAAACGACCTATTCCTTTCTGTTACTAAAAAGTAATAACAACGATATTTGTTTATTTACTCCGTAAGCTAAATAAAGGTACTAATATTAGCTTACGCACGCGATTTCTTCTGCGTCAATTTTTCCCGTTTTTTGGAATTGTTTGTAAATTTCTCGAGAACGATATTAAACTACAAGTTTTTTACCTCTCGTACGAATCACACATAGTGATCCATTTTCTCACAGCAGTAAGGGGATCACGTATATAATACTTTGTCAAGTGACACGACTAAGTGTGCACAACTTACATCTGGATGTAAGCACGATGGCGCGAGTGTATGTCACATGTTTTATTGTTATTTATAAAACACTTCGAGGTTCCTTTTTACTCCCACTATGGAATTTTAGTTCAGGAAAACACTACCTGTTCTTGCAATTTACTTAAAAATAATAATAGGTTATTTGACTAAAGCCAACTCAGTGTCTTTTTAAAAACATCACTTGCCCTACAACTTTGTATGAACTGTGGGTCAATTCACGTATTTAAAGCAGTTCAGTTGCAGTTAAGTCTAAGTCATAAGCTATGGAATATCCGAAGGAATATTGAACTAATACTGTAACGATTTCACGTTTATGCGGCTAAACCGATTTATGGGAAATTTGGCATGGAGGTAGTTTAATGTATACTCAATGTACATAATGTATACTCACTGTACTTTAATTAATTGTAATACGTGGAAACGCTGTGGATTGTACATAGATTTAATATGTAAGACAGAATTAGAGTTAAGGGTAAATGTACAATTATTTGTTTTCCCAAAAAAAAAGCCTTGGATAAATACATAGTAATTTTTATCGGAATATCGACATCCACATGGTCAGAGCTGCGGGCGAAAGTACCATGGCCATGAGTGTACCTAAAGACCATTACTGTATGACATTTTCCATAAGTCGCATAACATTAAAGTGACCATATATTCCCACGGCAGTAAGAGCTCACGTATTACTTTGTCAAGTGTAGCACACGACTAAGTGTCGGCGAACGTACCATGGCATTGAGTGTACCTAAAGACCATTACTGTATGACATTTTCTGCAAGTCGCATAACATTAAAGTGACCATATATTCCCACGGCAGTAAGAGCTCACGTATTACTTTGTCAAGTGTAGCACACGACTAAGTGTCGGCGAACGTACCATGGCATTGAGTGTACCTAAAGACCATTACTGTATGACATTTTCCATAAGTCGCATAACATTAAAGTGACCATATATTCCCACGGCAGTAAGAGCTCACGTATTACTTTGTCAAGTGTAGCACGCGACTATAAGCGCACACAACTTACATTTGGTTGTAAGAACGATGGCGCGAATGTACGTCACATGTTTTATTGTTGTTATAAAACTCTCCGAGGTTGCTTTTTACCCCTACTATGTAGTTTTAGTTTAGGTAAGCAATTCGTAGCATATATGCTGCTGTAGTTCACTTTAAACGTGGTTCACGGTTGGCTGTCAGCGCTTCTTTCTTTGCACCGTTACGAAACCATTTTCGATGTCTTTTTTACCCCAGGGCCCCTAGGCAAATGTCACTCTATTCGAGTTGACGCTAATTGAATAGAATGACGTCATTGCGCGCTCAACACTGTAAATACGAAAAATGTTAATATGAGATTCGCAGTTATGCGCGCACAACAACGTCATTAACTCCAATCAAATATAATGCCATTTTTCTAGGGACCCTGTTCGTTGTTCTTTTCGGAAGTTGCTTACAACAAGCGAAAGGGGCGCTTCTAGCTATGCTAATAGCAACTTGTATTTATTAAGTCCCCCACTACACTGTTGTAGCCTAGTGCTGTAGTTATCTTTTTGGAAATAACAAAATAAGTGAAAAGCAAATGATTATGTTTCTACTAGTTTCTCGTAATGGACGTCTTTTGGCTGAAACGAATGAACGAACGTACGATGGTACAAACCCTTAGTAGGGGCTCTCCGTGTGATGTTTAGAGTGTTTCCACTTTCCCCACCACTTGTTATAATGCGTTCTGTAGCGTTATACATAGGAATCCGCTTTATTACCCCTATGGAGTGACATGGGGTTGGATATTTCTCTTTTATAAGGTACAAAAGTGTTGGTTACATATGTTTTTTGATGTGTTTCTGGGTCAAATAGAAAAAGTGGCGTTTATAGGGTAAGGATTAATGTATACTAGCTTTTTTACGCATTTTTGCGAGGAAAATTAAATATTTTGACAGTGCGTCTACTACTTTGATGTAAAAACTATATTAAGCTAAAGTTTCGTCAAAATGCATTCAGTAGTTTATGGGTGAAAGAGCAACTAGCGTCCATCTATCCTCACAAACTTTCAGATTTGATGACTGGCCTGTTGGTCTAGTGGTTAGTGACCCTGACTGCTAAGCAGGAGGTCGTGTGTTCGATCCCCCCCCCCCCTCCAGGATAAAACTTTGTGTGACGAGCACAGTGGTTTATTCTGTGTCTGGGTGTTATTTATCTATATGTATGTATTGAGAAATATATAAGTTTGTTTATCAGTTGTCTGGTTGCCATAGTACAAGCTCTGCTTATTTTGGAATCAGATGAAGTTAGATTTATAATAGCTATTAGTAGGAAGTTTATATTTATTTCTTTTAAATTTAAAATTTGACGGAAATCAATGCGATAACATACAATTTTCTACTAATATTCTAAATTCCAAAGCAATTGTAGCAGATTGCAGCAAGCGAAAAATGGTAATAGGTGTTTTGGTTTCACCATTGTCGAATAAAAAAACAATATGACATTATTTCGCGAACGAAAATGTACATGAAAATATTCTCTATTCCGTTTTGTTACAGTATTAGTTTGATTAATCTAACAGTACGGTACCGATGACCAGCTTAAAATCGGAACTTACAGCTTCAATACATTTGAATTCTTTCAACACGTAGCGAATTGTTTACCAAAGTAATCATCCGTACAGTGTATTCCATGTTTTATTAGGTTTTACCGTAGCCAATCAAGCTCAGTTGAAACCGTTGAAACTCTTATTTATTTGGCTAACATCGGCTGTCATAGGAAACACGAATTCTTTCTATTTTATATTTACAGAGTTTTTCAAAAACGTATCAAGTTTTATTTGTAGCTTTTGCCCACGGATAACTTAATTTTGAATCTGGTTCAAATTTCCTGAAAAAATATAAATAGTACATTATAGGCATATTCAAGATCATTTTTAGAAATTTCGAGGAGGTTTTGGTGTAACAATGACAAAACACCGGCCTTATGTATACAGTGAGCCTTTTTTAAGTTTCCCCCCCTCCCCCCTCTCCTGAGTGTGCCTATGCCAGACATGACGAAATCCGTCAAGCCGTCAACATAACGGAACCGTGATCCTTAAGTAATGCCAGTTGATTCTTAGTTGGACCACTAACGGCCGGTCTCTATAATCTATCTATCGATGCATTTGGCTACTAGAGGTAAATTTTTGACATATTTTGTATGAAGTTCATGTCAAATATATACCTCTAGTAGCCAAATCCATCGATAGTTAGATTATTGAGACCAGACGTTAGATAGTTTAAAAATATTATTTAGGCAACAGGTTACTAATGCCATACCATGTTTATATATATTTGAAATGTGTATATTTGAAAAAAACAGACTAGACATAAATACAGGCTCAAAATACCACAGATAAAACTAGAACTGTATAAGAAAAATTGTTACTGTATACACTATAAAAATATATCACCACCTTCCACAAGACACAAATCTACCTATAAGACAGTTTCGCAGAGAACTGGTAAAATTGTTACAATAAAAAATGTACTACAATATTTATGAATAGGTACTTTAATAATAAATTTTAATTGCTTTTAATGTATACATTTTATTTTTAATTTATTATTATGACATTATTCTAATTATTGATTGGCTTGACATAAAATTATAATTGTATTTTAGCCGATACTAAGCATACGAAATATCTGTACAATGTTTAAATATTTGACCACCTCTGAGGCGATGTGAGAGTGTCTCCGACAGCTACGCAAGAGTTCGTAGGTTTGATTCCCACACGGGACACAACTCTGTGTGATCTACAAATTGTTGTTCCAAATCCGGGTGTATTTTGTGTCCGTGGCTTGTATGTTTGTAAAGTCCCCCACGACACAGGGCTTGTACCCTACTGCGGGAGTCGTCGTTAAACAAAACAAAAAAAAACAAAAAATTGCACGCCTCAATTGGAAGAATGTCTGTATCTCTCCATGTTCTTGAAAAAAAAAAAATATTCTATTCTATTAAATTGACAAAATAAAATTCGGATAGACATGATCAAAATACTTGCAATTTTTGAAATGTTCCTAGGTACTGTATCGCAAGGGAGAACTATTAAAAAATATTTTAAAACGTAATCCCAAAGAGGGTTTTATATAGCTTTTAGTACGTGGGTGAAACCGCGAGAAAAGGCCAGTAACTTGAAAAACAGGGCACGAATTCATTAAGCAGACATTTGGGTAATGTAATGCTGCTTCCATTAATCCGTCTAAAAATACGGTTTTAATATTTCAAGTACATTATGAATGAGATGAAACTCGTCCCTAGAAATGAGTTACAGCAGTTGCAGACCGGGCGTATTTGACGCGCGTTTTATTGCGTTTTTAAGTCGCATAGGTAATGCGACATTTTCAGTCCCGTAGATAATGCGACATGCTATATTTATAAAAATAATTACGAAGCATATACGATAACATTTAAAACCTTGTTATTGCCATCGATATTTTAGTGTCAAGTAGGTATGTATTATAACTAACTTATTATAACGAATGTTAAACATACATGAGAGTACACTTTGATATTCAATTTTGACGCGAAATCCGTTGAAGTACTCGTATTTCTGGCAACTTGAGATGCCTCCATTATTGCAGTTAAGTTAAGTAAACATTCTTGATTTTAAGGCAAACTGTAATGTGTCTCGCGGACGTACTAGTAATAACGTAAATTAAAAAAAAATAGTTCTCAGTAAAATACAGTAAAAAAAAAAAAAATCAAGACCGACTAAAGTGCTACAAAAACGCGTCATACCGAGAGTACAGATATTCATTCACGCGTATTTAAATAACGTATCTCGGGACATCTTTCTCACAAAGGGGTCCGAAGTAGTATATAATTCTGTATCCACGACCGGTGTCAATTTTTGGGGTGTTCGAGGGTATACTTCAAGCTACTTCCACATCAAATTTCATACAAATTGCCCATACTTTTGAAGATTACAGGTTTAAAAACACACAGACTTCTTAGTTTTACAACATTAATCACTACAGATTTCCAAAAACGCTTGTCAAAACGCTCAGTCTGTAACAGCCGTTACCCTTGCCCTAGGGCTGCATTAGTAGAGACAGGTCAACGTGTGGTTGCTTTGTTCCCACTCACCTACACTCAAATTTTATGACGATAAATGTTCAGATTTTTTGAGGTACTTCTGTGTGTGTTTATTAAATAGGTTTACCTGTGCAAAAAACATAGAATTTATTTTTAAATTCCGTACTGAGCGAATGGTTTTTTTTTTTTTTATGCCCTTTGGTGCCGGCTTAAGAATAGCACCACCCCATCTCTTCCCGTGGGTGTCGTCAAGGCAACTCAGGAATTTCACTCCGGAGGACGGGCAGCAGCGTCCTCTGCGTACTTAAAGCCTTACTGCGATCGCCAACCCGCTCGCCAAGCGTGGCGATTATGGCAATTACCCTCAGGATCTACATACCAGTAGGTTTTACTGGGGAGACCCGTGCCCAGCAGTGGGCCATCATATGGGTTGATATGTATGTATGAATGGTTTTTTAAAAGTTAAAAAAAGGCTGTAAAACTCGTGGAACATTTGAACTTTTGTTATGGTCACCTTGGACACTGTAATAGTAATATTCGTAGTTTCTATCTACGTAGATTGCCTACGTAACGATGTCGCATACAAAAATTGCATCTAATGAGCCGGATGATACCGACGTGAACCGGCTTCTAATTCAAGCAATTTAGCTTAGCTGGAGGGGTTAACAATATTGCTAGTAATGTGGAAAAAATATTATAACTTTATGATCAGAGCTTGTGACCACGGTCGGTGTAACCCGGTCGAAACGTCAAGCATAAGGTAAATACTTTACCTAGATTAAACGCGTTTATTCCCATGTCAAAATGGAAAAAAATAGTTCCACATTGCTAGTTCTATTTTTAAAAAAAGTCGCCCTAACCTCCAGTAGCTTATCCCGATGCCGGTGAAACGGTGGGACACTATTTTTTATATTTTTATTTGTGGTATTTATAATATATTTAAAAATGTTAACAATAGCTTAAAGGTATAGGATAAATAATAAAAAAAAATGTGGATTAGTTATCCAAATTAAAACACTTAAAGTTTCCGTATTACAAAACCCATATGTTATTCAGATATATAATCAAAATAATTTAATATAGATATAAATATTATGTAGGTACCTATAATATAACTTGACTGCCTCTGCGGCGCGGTGGGACTGTGTCTGACTGCTACAAAAGATGTCGTGGTTTCGATTCCCACACCGGGCACCACTTTGTGTGATCCACAAATTGTTGTTCCGGATTTGTGTCTGTGACTTGTATGTTTGTAAAGTCCACCGCGACCCAGGGCTTGTTTGACCCTAATGCGGGAGTCATCTTTAAAATATATATATATATGTATACATTTTTTTTTGCATAAAAGAGTACCTGAATCCTCAACGAACTCTTGAACTCACGTTTACAATCTAAAACCTCAGTACGTAATTCGCAGTTATTTGCAATTTGCAAGTAACTAAAGTATATTTATTTCCTAATAACGTTCCCAAACACCCAATAAGTAAACTCTTAAATCAAGTTACTCAATTTGTAACTCGAAGTTGCTCACCGTTTATAAGATTGACTGGCTGCAGGAAATCGAACGCCGTCCGAAGCTCGAAATACAACTGAAACAAGGAAATGACTGAATTACAATGATTCCTGTTACGTAAAGGATTTTCGCAGATGTATGTTTGGTTGAAATATTTGAGATTTGGTTATAGAAATAGATGTGATTTGTGGTAAAATAATATTAAATAGGAAATATAGTAGCTGGTTGCCTAGTTGTTTATCTATTTATATATAAGTAAACTAGCGGACTCTTCGCGGTTTTACCCGCGTAGTTCCCGTTCTCGTGGGAATACAAGGATGAAAATAGCCTATGTCACCCGGGGTTAGTGTAGCTTCACAACGGTGAAAGCTCAAAGAAAAATTTTTAAATCCGTCCAGTAGCTTTGGAGCCTACTCAATACAAATAAACAATCAAATCGTTCCTCTTTATAATATTAGTATAGATATATAAATAAAATAAAATAAATTGCTCGTTCCAAGGTATTACCTTTGAACGAGCAATTCTTGTATATATACATATATTATTCATATTGACTACCTCTGTGGCGCGGTGGGAGTGTATCCGACTGCTACGCAACAGGTCGTGGGTTCGATCCCCACCCAGGATAAAACTTTGTGTGATGAGCACGATGGTTTATTCTGTGTTTGGGTGTTATTTATCTATAATGTATTTAGAAATATATAAATATATATGTTTATCAATTGTCTGGTTGCCATAGTACAAGCTCTGCTTAGTTTGGGATCAGATAGCGTTGTGTGAGTTGTCCCAAGATTATTATTATTATTATAATTATTATATTTCATCAGTTTGTAATTCGTATTTAAATATAATTTTCAAAAATAACGACTTAACAAAAATAAAAACCTAGCAAATCTCGGCCATCCAGGTACTAAAGCTATTGAACCTCAGAGAGTATGTTAAGCCGTCGATCTGCCTTCTGCGCCCAATCTCTCTCCAGTCATATCGGATTACCGTCGCATCGGGCTATGAGAGTGAGGGAATAAGACATATTCGTGCACTATAGTATCTCCTGTATAGTCAGCTAGCCTCTGATGAGATTAGCCACCGTAACCGATATCGGTTAGAATACTATTATTATAAGCACCTAGGTACTCGTAGGTGCTTATAATAATAGTATATATAATAATAGTGTATAGCTATGAAACATTTGGATAATATATTTTTTGCAGGGTTCGTGACGACCGAACTAATTGTGAGATCAAAATGGTTATGTAAAGGTACTGCTGTCAGTTCATCTATGGGTGACCGTTTTGAAATGTCATAACCCTCCGTGCCTCGGGAAGTACGTTATGCCGTCCGTCAGTACTTATGCTTCTAACCTCAATCCAGTCGGATTTCATATTATGAAAATATATATATTACGGGTCTTAATCGCTTGAATAATTTAAGGTAAAATACCTTGTCTATTGCCCGACGTTTCGTATTGCAATGGCCGTGGTCACGGGTGGACTCTAACTCTAACCCTGACCACGGCCGTTGCAAGATGGTCGAAACGTCGGGCAATAAACAAGGTATTTCACCTTAAACTATTTACGCGATTAAGACTAATATATATTTTACATAATGTGTACAAATCGCGAAATTTCATTAGAGTATATTTCGCCACAATCTATAAAATTATAAAAGCTCAGGTGGGAAATCTGGCAGGCTAGGCTAGATGATTATTTTTTTCCCATTTTTTATTTCAATTTTTTGATTTGTTATTTATTATTTAAACAACCAGTTTATATTTTTATTATTATATCGGTAAGATAGAAAATATTATTCATATTTCATCAGTATGTAGGTAATCCGTATTTAAATATAATTTTCAAAAATAACGTCTTAACAAAAATAAATACCTAGCAAAGCTCGGACATCCAGGTACTAAAGCTATAGAACCTCGGAGAGCCCGTTAAGCCGTCGATCTGCCTTCTGCGCCCAATCTCTCTCCAGTCATATCGGATTACCGTCGCATTGGGCTATAAGAGTGAGGGAATAAGACATATTCGTGCACTATAGTATCTCCTGTATAGTCAGCTAGCCTCTGATGAGATTAGCCACCGTAACCGATATCGGTTAGAATACTATTATTATAAGCACCTACGAGTAGCTATGAAACATTTGGATAATATATTTTTTGCAGGGTTCGTGACGACCGAACTAATTGTGAGATCAAAATGGTTATGTAAAGGTACTGCTGTCAGTTCATCTATGGGTGACCGTTTTGAAATGTCATAACCCTCCGTGCCTCGGGAAGTACGTTATGCCGTCCGTCAGTACCTATGCTTCTAACCTCAATACAGTCGGATTTCATATTATGAAAATATACATATATATATTACGGGTCTTAATCGCTTGAATTATTTAAGGTAAAATACCTTGTCTATTGCCCGACGTTTCGTATTGCAATGGCCGTGGTCACGGGTGGACTCTAACTCAAACCCTGACCACGGCCGTTGCAATACGGTCGAAACGTCGAGCAATAAACAAGGTATTTTACCTTAAAGTATTTACGCGATTAAGACTAATATATATTTTACATAATGTGTACAAATCGCGAAAGTTTATCAGGATTTCATGTTCATGTGTAAAACTATCTAGCTTCGAAATCTTCAGTCAATGAACGTGGACAAATAGTACTTTAGTATGAATCCAAATTTAGCGTAAAATTACAACTTAAGTCTTCGTCAAACAAAACGTACAAGAGTTACATCGCGTACTTTATATTTGAACGGTTTCAGCGTATTCAATCACACAACGCAGCCCAGTAGCACAGATTACTTACGAAGAGATGGAAACCTTCGTACAAATCGCTCTTGAGGCATACATTCATAGATATCGATGCGCTCTTTACTTTGAGTCTGTAGTGTGACGCTAGCCCGGGATATTTAGCGTGTTAACAGGCATTAAATACGATTTCTATTTGACTAACACTGTATTCTACGAGCGCACGTTCCAGATCCCGCGCTGGACTGAAACTGAAGAGAAATCTTTTGAAACACAGGCAGCCGTATAAAAATCGGGCAAGTGCAAACCCCTCCCCCCCCATCCGAATAATGTGGCTTCAGAAGACCGATTTTTGTTGGTTTTGTTTCATACTTACAACAGAACTTTATACCTACTTAATAATATTTTTCAATGGAATTTGTACGAAAATTTTGTTACTTGTCATTTCATCTGCTGTTTCTCGTAAACTTGTAAAGCCTACTTAGCTGTGATAGTTTTTCTTTTGATTTTACTGTATATATAACTACCATGATTTTTTTCACATACCCAATATCAACCATTTAGCTGGCAGGGGTGGGGGACACTTGCCTCTAACAACAATTTGCACTTTTAAGCTTAAAATTTTACAAACGGATCCCTAAATCTAAAAATGATCTTGCTAAACCCTAAACTTTTTTAAAATACCTATCTAATGATAATACACACGATGGGGTAGGTGAGAAAAAAAATCACACCCCTACTTTACTTATAGTGGTGGTACCCAAAAAAAATTTTTTTTCAACATTTTATTCTTTTACTTTGTCGGCGTAAGTAATATGTGTATCCATGAAAAATTACAGTCTCTTAGCACTAACAGTATCTCAGCAAAGGTGCGGACGGTTAACAAGTTCTGGTCTAGGCTTTAGTTTTGAAACGTTTGGAATTTATGGAATTTATCCATGTTCATCTCGTAGTGAAATGAGCTTAACTACTTTAACTGTTATAAGACGGAAAAAAACTTCGTACTTCGTACAGTCGTACCATATATATATGTAGGTACGTTAAGCGAACGTTTGGCCGAGCTACATGTTAGGCGGCGTGGGGGGCGTTAGGTTTTATTTACGTTACGGAATTTCTTGATTCAGTCGCCACGCTTAAAGCCCACGATAAAAGCTATGCAATAGCTTAAAACTTTTCGAAGTTTTTATTTAAGTGCTGTGTGATAACATAATTTATTATATGTTAAGGCGTATAGCGTTTATGGGATAGCAATGACTGATTGACAGATTCATCAACGCAGAGTCTTATACAATAATAAATCACCGGGGCTACAAATCGTTGACCCCTTTTAAGTTGTAGGCATCCACTAAGGAAAGGTTTTGGATTTTGTCGCCGAAGGGATAGGAGTTGCAAGTTTGTTTAAAAATCTGTGCGTTTTAAAGTAAAATCTGTAAAATTTTGCACCTATTTCGATTTTTGGTTGTACCTAAATAAAGGAAACGTTTCAAATGCATATGGAAATCCATCAGTTTTGAAGTTAGATTTACAGCGTGATTTGTAATATATTACAAATTACCCGATATACCTACACATTAGCGAGTAGGAGATTATTACTTTATTACAATTTACCCTGTTTAAAAAATAAAAAACCGGGTAATAGCATGTCGAACCATGGTCAGTATAGAGTTTCGGAGCCGTTGCCGCATGAAAATATCCGATTTGAATAATTTCACTAGCAGAACATGTTCATTGCACTTACGCCCTTTTGTAAATAAACGCAGTTTTTCCAATAACTCAATAAAGGTATATCTGATCATATCCAAAATAGTTTTATTTTTAAGTATTTGTTAAGCGCTATCTTTTTATTTTTTATATATTTTTTGATCACACTATTCAGGAATAATGGGGGGGGGGCAAACTTTATATGATAATTAAAAAATATTTTAAATATAATTTGAAGACTGGTCTGTGCCTGCTTTGTACAATGGCTTCAGCGAATGCAAAAATGCTTTAATTGCGAGGGAATATAATTTGAAAAATAGTAATGTATCGTATGTTTTATATTTAGTCTTACACTACAGAATACAGAAACTATTAGTATGCTCTAAGTTTGGACACCCAGTTTGATCTTAGTGCCTTTTGCTTTTGATATATCTTTTTTATGTTTGTATTAACAATTAATAAAAAAAATAGGTAGTGGAAGATCATAACATTTTAAAGTCCCATTTTAAATTAAAATTTTTCATACATATATTACGTATGACAAAGGTAAAATAAACATTATAACATTTTACAAAAATGCAAATAACCTATAAAACAGAGTCTCCCTGACTTCACATAATCATAAATAATAGATTTTTGATCGATGTCAATATATTTACATACAATATATTTAATTTTCCTTCTAGCCTCTCAACCCGCAAACAAAAACGTGCGATAAGAAACTACGTTCTAATACATTTTTATGTTGAATTAAAAATAAAGGAATACGTTATTGGTGAAAACGGATGGACGAATATGGATGCGGTTGTGTTGTGTATGTAAAATTTTATTGTTCACAAGATGTATCAGAAACCTGATGTCAAATGTATATTAATAACATGAAATCGTATACTAAACGTAAGTGTTGATAAACTTTCGCGATTTGTACACATTATTAAAATATATATATTACGGGTCTTAATCGCGTGAATAATTTAAGGTAAAATACCTTGTATATTGTCCGACGTCACTGTCTACCCGTGACGACGGCCGTTGCATATTGCCCGACGTTTCGACCGTATTGCAACGGCCGTGGTCACGGGAAGTCTTCCCGTGACCACGGCCGATATATATTTTAATAACTAAACGTAAGGTTGGGTGTATTCACAACAGAATTTGACCTTTCTATAACACTTTGTATAAACGTAACTCTCTAGATTAAAACCTTAAAGAGACAATACTATCTGTGAAACGAACTTTCACAGAAATGCCCCATTTCTAACCAGTTGGTACTTCCCACTGTAACCAACTCCTTCAAGTAACTCCAACAACTTGATCACAATTGTCAAAGTTTTAACGACTGTCGTGACGTCACATATGCCCGCCATACTTGTTACATTACTGTTTGTGTTCATGAAGGTATTTTAATAATAATGGAGTCGGTAATACAAATGCTGTAGATTGTATTGTTTATCTTTGAATTCTAGTATTAATATTGTTAATTTTGAATTGTTTTCTTGTAAGTACAAATATTGTAAAATCTAAATTAATATTCTTGTTTTAGCACGTATGTAATTGCAAATTTCAAACAGAATGAAAATTGATTGTGAATCCTCGTCGCAGATGGCGAGATGAGTTGGAATTCATCGAAAAAGATTGGCCTGATACAGGGACTGACAAAGAGTGGTGGAGAGAGAGTAGGGAGGCATTTGCCCTGCAGTGGGACAGGCAATATTAATAAAAATAAATAAATAAATAATAATAATACATTGAAAACTGCAGTGAAGGTTGGGATTCTATATCTTTTTCTTTTTCATATTTTTAGAACCAACAAGGCCATCTGATCCCATATTTGGCTGTTCACTTTGGATCTCTTTCTTTTTCTAAAACGTGGCCAATAAATAAATCATAGAATGCCATAACCACTGCTACAACTCAGCCATTTATAGGATTATACAGCAGTGTATGAATACACTGATGAATTTCATGAAGATATCAGTTGTGGCCACTGACTTCTATGCTACCAAACCGCTGGACAGGCAGGCTATCGCCTACAACAAGAAGACTTAAATCTAATTTTGACATTCGACCGTGTGAGATATTAATAATGTAGGTAGATTTGAAAAGTACCGCGCCAATGGCCATTTACACCAGTCGAATAAACGCTTCGCTAGAAACATATATCAGAAAGGTCATTTAATTTTGATAAAATCAAATGGGATAATATAATAGGCTTGTTTCCAAGGTAAACAAAAAATCCAAAAGACTAATTTTAATAGTAGACTAGCTGACCCGCGCAACTCCGTCTGCGTAAATTTTCTTACTACATTTTTCATTGCTGCTTCGCTCATATTAGTCGTAGCGTGATGTTGTATATATAGCCATAGCTTTCCTAGATAAATGGGCTATCGAACAGTAATTTTTTTTTTTCAATTCGGACCGTTCCTGGGATCAGCGCGGAAAAGCAAACAAACTCTTCAGCTTTATATTATTAGTATAGATAAACCTGGCATTTAAATGCCACGGTTGGCATTTCAATGTCAGGTTTAAAAAAAACAATTTAATACAATTTTTTTTATTAAATTTGATTTTTTATCATTGATCATATGATCAATGATAAAAAACACTCACATCAGTAATAAATCACTACTTTTATGATATTTAACAATTTAAAGGTACGAACCTTTTATTTACCCGACGTTTCGATCGAATTGAACCGGCCAAACCAAACCAACCAACAGTGGTTGTATTCCTTTCATTCAACAAACTAAACAAATATATTGACTGACTTTGTGGCGCGGTGGGAGTGTTTCGGACTGCTACGCAAGAGTTCGATTCCCACCCAGGATAAAACATTGTGTGATGAGCACGATGGTTTATTCTGTGTCTGGGTGTTATTTATCTATATATTTAAAAATATACAAGTATGTTTATCGGTTGTCTGGTTGCCATAGTACAAGCTCTGCTTAGTTTGGGATCAGATTGCGTTGTGTGAGTTGTCCCAAGATATTATTATAAATAATCGTGGTCTTTACTGAGGTACGTCCTCCATTTTTAGCATACTTGTATTTAGCTTCATGTTTGTGTTATTATCTGTGCAAAGGATATAGGTTGTTTGAAGCTTTTACGAGTTATGTAGAATTGTTGTTCTGATTGTTGTCAAGGATTTTGTTGTGTAGTTAAATTTGTTTATTTTATTTACATTTTCATACACTAGGCATCAAACATTTTTTTTTAACAGAAATCACATGGCCAGAAATACGGCGGTTGGCGCGGTGGCATATATTGTTTTGATTATAAAGAGTATTTAGACGAAGAATGGTGATTACAAATCTTGAATATTATTAAGATAAGTACATAAACAATAAAATGACGTTTTAACAGATAATACTTTTTTTTACTTTAATTTGTTAATTGAATACCTACACGTCCTTTTCGAGTCGGACAGGGATACACCCTGTATAAATTCTATACAGGATGCCTTTGTCAAAGATTTCCTTGCATAAACATACAGGGTGTAACAGAAAGGTGTGGTCATATTTCAGCAGCGGATAGGGTATGTTATCAGTATTGCACCTAACATGGTGCCATAGCTGGTTGCATTATTATTAGGTACATAGTTATAGCATATTCTTTTTGTCAAAATTCACTAGTGAAAGGCGTAGTGAAATTATAACCTCCCCTAGTACAAAATTCGATTGGATTACGGCATAGAACTTTATAAGTCATACTTTTTTTAATTAATAACTTTTTCATTCATAAATAAACGAATGAAAAGAAATAATTGTTGGAGTACTCCGATTTTGATAAAATTCGGTATGTGCATTGAGTATCATTAGCACATACCAACCCTAGAATATGACTACACCTTTCTGTAACACCTTGTATACGTAAATAACTGATTCAACACAGTTATATTATTCAGCAATACATAACCCAATTCAACCGTCAGTTGTTGAAATAGTTAATACACGAACTACTTCGGGATAATTAACTGTGTTTTAATGACACAGCAGTGACGTCATAACAACGTGACGACACGGCTCTGTTTCACGTCATTGTCATCATCTGTCATGTGCATTTGCTGTAGATTTATGAGTATGTACGAGTGTTGTTTATGGTAAAAATCGTTTTAAATATCAAACTTATAGCTGTTTTTGAAAGGCTTGTCAAAACAAACATCGAATAGTTATGTATTTTTATTACATAAAACCAAAGTGGTGTTGATGGTTTGAAAAGCTGTATGCCGAACAAAATAATGTTTAAAGGAGTTGTGTTTCGGAATGGTACGGTTCATTTGCAATACGCGTGACTTTACTCGCATTGGTCAACGTTTATAATGCTTTAAGAACTGATCACTTAACCTAGCCTAAGGCTGAGTTTCCACTGATGCGGAGCTGGACCGAGTGGACTGAGCGGACACTCAATTGACCAATCACAGTTATTGAAACCGTATTCAGGATTTGGGCTCTCATTATTGTAAAATGCTCCCCAAGGATCAGATACACAGGAAAGCCCCAGGTACTATTACGATAAAGAAAACAGGAAGCCAATTCATTGATTAAAACGGCAATTTTCGTATTCTTGTGACTTTGGGATTGATCTCAAAAACGCTTGCGCACCGTACTAGAATGTTGCTGTAGTAGGTATCAATGTTCTATGTGTATATATAGATAGATATTATTATTTAAAAAAACAATGTTTGCTTTTGTATGTTTTTTTTAAGTGAAAACTTATTTAACGGCGTTTCACTGTTTTTGATATGGGTAAAAAATGTTATACTCGCGTCAGGATCACGTGACCCTGATCGAAAATTCGTAAGACGGAGGGAGAACAATGTAAAACTGCTACAATATCATTAGAATACGAAGGTAAATTTCGCCACTACTTAAAATGTTATTGTAGCTCAAGTGAGAAATTGTGCGGTCCAGAAACCAGAAGACTCCAGTTCGAGTCCGAGTAAAAATATTTTTTTCCCTTCTTTATGTTCATTTTTGATTTTGGTTTTTTGATTTGGGATTTATTATATCATATTTTTTTAATATTATGTCAGTAAGATCGAAAAATATTATTCAATTTTTATTAAGTAGGCATGTATTTTTTTCTGAGACATAAACTTTTTAATTGTCAAGTCGTTGTCATTGTCATTTTTTTTAAATTGTCAGATTTGTGTACAATAGTGCGATAGATGAATATTGTTAAAAAAATCCCTAACCAATCCAAAATATTAAAAAATGCACAACGTTAATGTTCAGTTTTCACTTCTGCCGGCACTCCTGGAGTGCAACCCGTTTTTTTTGGTTCAGTATTATTGTCTGGCCTGAGATTAAAATGTTGAACATTTTCAAAAGCAAACTCAGAAGAGATAATCGACCAATGAAATTTGAAATTAATTATGTAGGTATTCGAGTTATTTTAACTGAAGTCAATATTGTGATAATCAACCTGATCTGGTTTCATTCAATTTGGACATCAATTAGCTGAAATGTTTGTAAGTAAATACTTAATTGGTTTCGTAATTTCACGATAAAGAGATACAATAATTGGTAACTACGTTTTATTTTGTATAATGGTTGCAATCTGCGACTTATTTTTTATAGGAAAGTTTGTTACCTAATACAGGTTTGTTGAAGTTTTGTTACCTATTACAAAAAGAAAATGTGTATTTGTTACTAGCTGTCGCCTGCGGCTGCGCCTACGTGGGAGGAGAGGAGGTGTTGAGCCGAATCAAACCAAATTTAATGTACGGGTCGGTGGTCAAAAAAATTTCAATTGTAACTCAATTTTGACAAATTTGAGTCAAATGTGAAATCTAGGTGAGGTTAGGAAAGGGGGGGGGGGGGTCAAGTCATATCTCACCCGAGGGGTCCAAAATTCGACAAAATCATCTAACGTAATTTATGGACGAACTCTTATAGCGATAAAAACTATCCTATATCCTTCTTTGCGTCTTAAAATATCTACATACCAAATTTCGTCTAAATCAATTCAGTGGTTTAAGCGTGAAAAAGTAACAGACAGAGTTAGTTTCATATTTTTAATATTACTAGCTGTGCCCCGCGGTGTTACCCGCGGTTTATTAGCCTATGTGTTAATCCAGGGTGTCATACCAAATTTTATTAAAATCGCTCCAACCGTTTAGACGTAAAAAAGTAACAAACTACACACTCACATACTTACAAACTTTCGCCTTTATAATATTAGTGTGATTATTTATAGATTAGTATTTTAGATAGAATTTCTTTTTAATATTAGTAATCGGAACGGACGTTACGAAACGGACGTTAAATAAAACAAATCTAGCCTTTGGTACATAAAAAATGATTTTGGCTACATTTTATTTCGATAACCAATTTAGACTCTTTTGAAGCCACTAATGAAAGGATTAAACAAACTTACATGTAAGTGAAGTTCGATCCTGATTATATGAAGTATTTCATCCAAGATAGGAACTGATATGAGCTATGAAGGGCGAAATTACATAGTAATATCTTGGACGAAATACGAATATAATCAAAGAAACTAATAATATGTATATGTATAAACTAATGTTATGTTTTCACACTCAAACCGCGTTGAACCGATTTAGGTAATCGGTGTGGAGCTGGTTTGAGTCCCGGGGAAGAATATAGAATCATTTTTATTTTGATAATGTATTAAAAGCGGCGAATAAATTTATACAAATAAAATTCTAGTTGACCCGCGCAACGTTTTTGCAACCTTTTTCATTGTTGCTCCGCTCCTGTTAGTCGTAACGTCGTGTTAAATAGCCCATAACCTTCCTCGATAAATGGGCTATCCAACAGTAAAATATTTTTTTAATTCGGACCAGAAGTTTCTGAGATTACCACGTTCAAACGAACAAACTAATAATAATAATAAAAAAAAATATTGATATAAAATGATACAAAAATATATGATAACCCTGTCTCCTTTTCTAGTATACACTGTATTACAGGAGACAGTGCCTTCTCCTTACATATACAAAAGGCTTTATAATATTAATATAGATATATAGAATAATAAAGAGGCTGTTTGTTATAACTCGCTAATTACAGGACCTACTAATCCGATTAGAAAAAATATTTTTACATTGATGCCTCTAATTGACTGCCTCTGTGGCGCGGTAGGAGTGTATCCGACTGCTACACAACAGGTCGTGGGTTCGATCCCCACCCAGGATAAAACTTTGTGTGATGAGCACGATGGTTTATTCTGTGTCTGGGTGTTATTTATCTATAATATGTATGTATTTAAAAATATATAAGTATGTTTATCAGTTGTATGGTTTTCATAGTACAAGCTCTGCTTAGTTTGGGATCAGATAGCGTTGTGTGAGTTGTCCCAAGATATCTTTACTATTATTATTAATTAAATGTAAAATTTACCGCTGTCAGGCAGTATTTCCAAACCTTGAACAGAATATTAGCACGACAGTTTGATACGCTGTCTACACCCCGCAGATCCATCTGCGGTCTGGAACCCAGTTCCAGATGCGCGGTCAGAACTTTACGTGTAAAGGACGCAATTGAGACCGGTCATTAGGCAAGCTTGTTAAAATAGGAATGTCAAAAGTTTCATCTCCTAACTATTACGCCTCTATATTTGCACCTAAATACATGTAAACTCAGTACTAATGCATTTAAAGTGAAGTTAACATCTAGGTCACTGAAGTATAAATATTCTGAATGTGTTGAAGCCTAAGAAATTCTTACAACCACGCTCACAAACATGTAATATTTTGTTCTAGGAAAATTATTATGATTGTACATATATATATATATATATATATATCTACATATTAGAGTCTATACATATTAGAGTGAGTCAAAATATATTTTTTTTTTTATTAGTTACCATCAAAATTTCGTCTGGGATGACGATAAAAAATTCTGTTAATGTTTCGGCCCGTAATATTAATATTAAGAGTTGACTCGTTTTGATTTTTGATTTCCCATGTAAATAACATAAGATATATATATCTTGGGACAACACACATAACGTCATCTGATCCCAAACTAAGCAGAGCTTGTACTATAGTAACCATACAAATTGATAAGCATACTTATACATATATATCTAAATATATACATATTTTAGATAAATAACACACAGACACAGAAAAAACCATCGTGCTCATCACACAAAGTTTTATCCTGGGGACCGAACCCACGACCTCCGGCTTAGCAGTCACGGTTACTAATCACTAGACCAATAGGCCAGTCATGTCAAATCGGTAAGTAGACTATTATAATAATATAATAATAATAATATCTTGGGACAACTCACCCAACATCATCTGATCCCAAACTAAGCAGAGCTTGTACTATGGCAACCAGACAACTGATAAACATACTTAAATATTTCTAAATAAATACATATTATAGATAAATAACACCCAGACACAGAATAAACCATCGTGCTCATCACACAAAGTCTTATCCTGGGTGGGGATCGAACCCACGACCTCTTGCGTAGCAGCCGGATACACTCCCACCGCGCCACAGAGGCAGTCAACAAGTTTGTTATGACAACAAACTCCTAATCGATCTCGATTACGTCCACTAATCTCACTACAGACTTCCCATCTACGCAAGAGATATTACAGTGCACAAGTGCGCAAACACAAGTGCGATCACTCTCACTTTCCTAGTGCGTTACGACGGAAAACCGGTACGACTGATGTACTCTTCGAGGCACGAATGAGTCTGACATTTTTCGAAAAGGGCCTCTATTAAATATCTATTGGCCGACCGCAGTAACATTGCTTAACCTTATTGACATCTCACTATGTCCAGTCGCATAATGATAATAACCTTTTATGTACATAAAAATATTGAATTCATCATTTCAAACGTACCAATTTATTTCATAAATTGGAAATGAAACCACAAAATCATATTAAAAGGTAATGTATGATCTATGTTCACAGTTGATAATATTGGATTTAGGTCAATTTTAATGTAATATTATAGGTACTTTAACATAAATAATTAATTCATTTTTCATTTCAACCTTATTTTATAAACTAGTTTTTTTATAAACTGAATCTGTAATTTCGTATTCGCGAAATCAAAACAGGAATGATATGAAAAATACTTGTTTTATAAATTAAGCATTCGTTTCTTTAAGTTTAAAGGGTTCCCTTATAGGATCACTTGTGTTTCTGTCTGTCCATCTGACATAGCCGATTTGCACCGAATCTACTGAATACGGACTCATAACGTAAATAGAAGAATTGGGAACTTGAGAGCAATTTTTGGGGGCCAACTAGGCAATTAAAATTAAACATATTAAATAAAAGGGCTTGTGCTAAGGATATTAAATATGTTCTATTTTATAATTTTAATATCGTTATTTTCAAAGTTATTTAGGAAAAAACATGAAAATGGACCATCTCCGCCCCTTATCTCCGAAGCCACTAGGCCTAATATTTCGGAAAAAATACAAAAGATAGTTCTAAACCTATAGAATACAGGAAAACTATAGGGTGTCTGAATTTTAAACATGGGGATTATTTTTGGGGGGTCAAGTAAGACATTTAAAAAAAAGTTTCTGTGAACAGTATTGTGTTACATATCAAATGAAAGGGCTTGTTTTGGAATAATATAAATATGATAGCTCTTAATCTATAGATTACAGGAAAACCTATTAGAAGTTTGACTTTTGAACGTGAGGGGCAAAACAATGAATTGAAAAACCGTTATGAAAACGGTGTAGTGTAATATGAAAACAAATGAAAGGGTCTCAACCATGTACTTTTTTAAGTTAAATAAGAAAGTTCATGAAAATCAACAACCGACAGACTCAATAATTTCAAAAAGGGACGTTGATATTATTTGATTTTAACCTACATCTAATTTTATCGTATCGCTATGAAATGTAAATGTAGTTTGGAAGACAACATATTAAGTCGGTAACTTAGAGCTGATCTGATGATGGAGTGACACTCCTCATTGATGTATAGGTTTTGACGATTAACTTTAACCTTAATACTTGATAATATACCTAACTATCGTATCGCAATGAAATAACAACAACAACACTATTTACAAATAAATTTAGAACTTACTAAAAAGAAGCTGAAAAGCACGCTTATACAGTGTGATTTTTAATATACTATTAGTATAGTATATTAAAAATCATTATACATATACATACCTACACATTACGCCCACAATCCATCAAATAACTTCGTAATCTATACATAGATATAATAAAATTGTAAATTTCACGTGTCTGTACATGGCCGAACATAGTAAAAAAAAATATTGGGAAATGTTCGAAAAGAGTATTTAAACACATTCCTACATTTTTAGAAATGTCTGTCTGTCTGTCTGTCTGTCTGTCTGTCTGTTTGTTTGAACACGCATCACGCAAAAACTACCGTACAGATTCGGTTGAAATTTTGCACGTGCAATCTAATAGATGCAGATTAACATTTAGGCTATAAATTATCACGCTTTTTCCCATAGGAGCTAAGCAGTAAGGGATAATGTCTGTAGCTATTTTTCGTTATAAAACAGTAACTACTAGGCGGATCTTTATGAAAATTTGCAGTTTTATAGTAAATATTATAGGACATTATTTACACTATGAATCATTACGCTAACGTCTTTGGGGAACGAGTAGCAACGTATTTTTTGTCGCACCATAATGGTTTATCACAAAATTTTCCTCAATTAGACATTATCTATAATTGTAATCCATGGAATACATAACTTCACGCTAAAACTAAAAGGAGCTAAACACAACATTGTTAAGTTTCATAAGAACAGTTATTTTGACGTGGTAAGTATCGAACAGTATAGCCTCGAAGCTATGCTAGCGGACTTTGACGACGAAGTCCCGGGCTCAAATCCGAAGTGTGATTATGTTCTTTTTGTATTTTTTAAAATTGTCTTTATTCTTTTTTAATATTTTTCTCAATGTTTTAGTTATTTTTTCGACAGTAAGTAACTTATTTACTTTGGTTATTATTTTTTTATATTAAAAATCAAGTAAATTATGCACGTAGGTAAGTTAATTATAGGTGTTGCATGCACTGCTGAGAGTAATTAATTAATCGTAGTAGAAATGAAAACCAATATTACATTATAATTAAAAAGTATTCGACATTTTCCAGAAATGATGTGTTCGTTTAAAAAAAAGACTACACACGTAAAAAAAAAACATGTAGCGCCATCTATGAAATCAAATTGTTCACCGTGATCAAATAATTCCTTATTTGTGAAAACATTTATTAGGGTATAGGTGCTTGAGATGCTGAGTGGCAACATTCTTGAAAGTAGATGGCGTTGTATTCAATAACGTTCTATACTTATTAAAAGAGGTTTTAGAAATGTTTGTCTATCTGTCCGTTTGTTTGACCACGCATCACACAGGTGCATCGAGGATCATGTTTTGGGGTTATGGTTGGAGATTACGTGTTCATCAATTCAACGATAATGAATGGCTCAACATCGGTCAAGAGTGAGTAGTTCGGGTGACGGGAGGAGGGGGGTCGTTGTTTGTCAACCGTACCTTTAGGGATATCTGACATTTTCGCGGGCATGACACATATGACACGCTCTGTGTTTGCTTACTAAAGTGTTACAGCAGTTTTATTATTAGTATTGCGTTGTAACACTATATGAAATACACCCTATTTTTAGCCAAAATGGCAAAACAGAACCCTTATAGTTCCCTTATGTCCGTCCGTCCGCAGCTTAGCTCAGAGACTGTTAGTGCTAGAAGGTTGCAACTTTTGCATGAATAAATTACTAACTCCGATAAAGTGAAAGAACAAAATCTTGAAAATCATTATTTTTTTATGTAAAGTGGGGTGATTTTTTTTCTCACCTACCTACCCCATCGTGTGTGGTATCATTAGAGGGGTCTTTAGAAAAGCGTTTAGGGTTTGTGAAGACTATTTTTAGATTTAAGGATTCCTTTGTGTATAATATTAGGCTTTATAGTGAACATTTTTGTTAGAGTCAAGTGTCCCCCTGCCAGCTAAATGGTTGATGTTGGGTATGTAAAAAAATTCAGGGTAGTAGTATAAACACTAAAATTATAAGGAAAACTATCACATGAGAAGTAACAACATTTTCGTACAAATTCTATTAAAAATTATTAGGTAATAAGTAGGTATAACGTTGAAAGAATGAAACAAAAACAACAGAAAACCCACTTCTTAAGCCGCACACCAAACTAACTATCTAAAAGAATAGAACAGATCGATTTTTATAGTAAGTATTTAGTCAACAGGACTGTTTCCAACATATTTACACAGAAGTTATTTCGTTACCTAAACTACCTTAATTTAAACCCGACTTTCACGCGAACAAAGTCGCGGGCACAGCTATTATGAATATATATATATATATATATATATATATATATATATTACGGGTCTTAATCGCGTGAATAATTTTAGGTTAAACACCTTGCTTACCTACGTTTAATATGCATGATAGTTTAAGTAGGTTTAATTTAATTTAAAGTCATCAAGTATTAAAATAAACTTATCCAGTTTTGAAAATAGATAGCGTTTAAATACAAATGAAACAGAATCAGGTAAATTGATTTAAAAAATAAATCTGAAATTCTTACGTAGAGGGATATGAATTTATGATGATCTTAATTAACGACAGGTTCATCATCATCATCATCAGCCTATCGCAGTCCACTGCAGGACATATGAGGCCTCTCTAATTGCACGCCACTTTGTTCTATCCTCGGCTACGACAGGTTGACACACCTATTTTTTAATTCACCAATGTAGACATTATAAAGAAATAAGTTTAGTATTTAAACTAAACGTTTCTAAAAGATATACTAATTCAGTATATCTTTTAGAAACGTTTGAATGTTGTCTGTTTGTTTGAACACGCATCACAGTACCGCGGGAATGCAATGTTTTAAAAACAGGATATTTTTTTAAAAACTTATCTCACACTAGCCCTATTTCGCGCGAGTACTTGGGCGGTTTCAGGCTACATTTAACCCGAAACCGATAATAGTAATATTTGATGTGATGCAAATCATTTTGGTAAAATACTATTATAATTTGTCTTCTAACCGTCTGGCGCCATAAACTTTGTCGCCCTTCATTTTGCTGAACTGGGCATTTGCTTGGCTTGCCTTGCCATAGGTCGGGCCCTGATTAGAGCTAGGCCCTAATATCCATAGATGCCACAGAGCATTGTGGAGCATGTTTCCAATATGTTTTACACAGAAGTTAAATTGTAACATAAACTACCTTAATATAAACCCAACTTCCACGCGAACGAAGTCGCGGGCACAGCTAGTCTATACTAATATTATAAAGCTGAAGAGTTTGTTTGTTTGAACGCGGTAATCTCAGGAACTACTGGTCCGAATTGAAATATTCTTTCGCTGTTGAATAGCCCTTTTATTGAGGAAGACTATAGGCTATATAACATCGGCATTGCGGAGCAGCAATGAGAAATGTTGCAAAAACGGGCAAAATTTACGCAGACGACAAATTTACAGCTAATATCCACACTTTTACAACTTTACACACAACCATTTACAACACATTTGAGAGACTCCGGAGTGAAATCGATGTTTCTTTGTCAGGTTTAGGGCCTAAGCCTTACAATAAACAACAATTTTACTCCAGTAAAATAGTTTGTGGGTGGTTAAGATCATAACTCCAAAAACAAGTGTTAGGTGATTAAAGGTTAATATATTAAATATTTTCCAAAATTTATATTACAAAGTTATTCAGTGTTATGTAAAGAGGCCACGAGCGGAAAGTTATTAGTATATTACAAATCACCCTGTACATATATAAAAAAAGTTTAAAAACAAATGAATAAGCGTGGAGCGTTTTGTACACCTAAAAGTCAACCAAAAAGAGCTTTTTTAAAAGCTGTATTTTTTATTATCTATTAGCAATATAAGTCGCACATTACTGTGGCCCAAAATGCTTCGTGTAACCACGGTCAGTGAGTCGCTCTTTTGCAACTTGATAACACGTGCCGTGTGTCTAGATAGATTACTGTGATGATCGAACTATTTACATACTTTTATGTTATATTTATACAAGAATTGCTCGTTAAAAGGTATAAGTATACATTTTTTAAAGATATCATTTTTTTTTTATTGGCATTTGTAAGTGTCGGGTTCGATTCCTGGGTCTATACTTAAATTTTTTTATTAATAAAGTTAGCTATAAAATTTACATAAATATTAAAGTTAGTATAAAAATTAACGCCACAATTGGCAGAATATGCTGTAACGCCTTTTTTAAAAGACCTGTACCTCACCATGTTCTTGAAAATAAAAATCTATTCTATTCTATTGAAATAAAATAAATAAAGACTGATTTGTTTATGAAAATATATAGTGGGAAGAGTAGGGAGGAATATGCTACTTTTTATCACGATAACCCGACAATATCTGGTTTGGTATAATAGATATGCCAACGTAGATTAAGCAAATAATTATGACCTCTTTTTTTGCATCAGTCCTCTAATATATGGTGTATAATATAATGGTGGCAGCACCTTACCTGCATATACAGTTTATAAACAGAGAAACATTGTAAACATTGGCAATTTGAAAAGAGTGGCCACGAGTTTTTATTGCCTGTTCTTTTCTCGGGCTTTACCTATTGTTTGCGAACAGGCATTACCAGTAAATGTAGAATCGACTTTTCACAAGTGTAGTATTTTGCTTCCTAAGTGAATAAATGATTTTTATTATTATTATTATTATTATTATAATATACCAAACCAGATATATTACAGTGAAGCCCTCTCTTTGTACAAAAACTGACGTCGCACCACTAGACGTCTCAAAGGGTTTTCTGAATGCCGTTATCTAGGTTACATCTCCCGTGCCTCATTGAAAAGTGCTCTTAGGAACCTTAAAAGCCTTCAGCCTTCAACGTTTGAAGCCAAATAAAAGCTCTTGAGAGATTGGGCATTGCCGAAAATGGGATGATCTTTGATGGATATTAAAAAGGTTTTTATTGTCTATGGCTCTGAATAAACTCGCTGCATTTAAACTGCAATTTTGGATGCAAATTTGCAGTTCTAATGCAGTTAGTACAATTCGTAGAATAAGAAAAGAGAGTAATTAAAAAAGTTGAGTGATTTGAATATAGATTTTGGTTTTGTCCGTTTTAAATGATGTTTCTATCTTTATAATACAAGAGAACACAACACTAAATCGACATTCTGTGTATTTTTAATAAAGATACATAATCTTTATTATAAATACACAGAATGTCGATTAAGTCAGTCGAATCCCCGCGGAAAATCACTGACAAAATTAGTACAAAACAATTGTAAAAATATAAATTTAAATAAAAATTAAATTCTGATTCGAATAATATCGAATCCGAAGACAATGCGTCAATGTAGTAATTATGGTAAAAAATAGGTACTATTTTTTCATTGATTTCCGTAGAGTATCGTGGTACGATCCCGTCCCGCGGGTATTCGACTGACTAAATTGGCATCCAGTATAGGTATTTGGTTTTTAATTAAAAGTTTTATTTTTATTTTAAACTAACTTCCGCATTAAGAAACCTCTGTGTGACAGACCTGTGGGAGTCTTCAAAAACAAAATTTTAAAATACTTGAGTTTATTAATTTTTTATTTTAAATTTTATTTGTGACTAGCTGTCCCGCGCAACTTCGTATGCGTATATTTTCCCCGTTTTTGCAACATTTCACGTCGCTACTCCGCTCCTATTAGTCGTAGCGCGATGTTATATAGCCTATAGCCTTCCTCGATAAATGGGCTATCCAACAAAAAAAGAATTTTTCAAATCGGACTAGTAGTTTCTGAGATTAGCGCGTTTAAACAAACAAACTCTTCCGCTTTATAATATTAGTATAGATTCTATGTCTGGTTATTTTATATTGTCATGTTTTTTTAAGTTGAGGTTATAAATCAGCCGCAAACTTAACTACAAAATTTCAATCGGAAATTCAGATTCCCATTTTCATCTCTTGCCACAGAGTTGAGAACATAATTCATACACATTATTCATACAGACTGATTAACAAATTATCTACCTTTACAGTTGAATAAAAATAGAACCGCAGACGATTATCAAGAAATCGCTCGTCGATAAATACTCAAATTGAGTCGAAAGACGAACGACCTCTTTCGATTTGAATTTGATAGAGCCTGTCAAATAAACTTTTATTCGCCAATCCTTTTATCATATCCCGAGAAAAAAGATAACAGAAGTATTACGAAAATACTTTTGTTCATACAGTCTTTAAATCCGACCAAGATTTTATAGCTCCACAGACGTTTAGTCGATGTTTAGCTGAACCGACCCGCGGGGCTATGAATATCATTTGGAAAGCTCAAAATGGGCAGACAGAATTGCCTTCACAATAACCATAAATGTTTATAGTTTTTTTCGCGTTTTTGATGCTCACGGAGATAAGTGTTCTTTTTGTTTCTCGGTAAATGGCTTTCGAATGTTTTCAAATGGTTTTTGAAAATGGAATAGTGAGGGGAAGTTGCCGTTGATTTTTATTGTTTTTGAAATGAGTTTTGTTGAATTCGAAATTTGAAGTTATTTTGTTATTTCGTGTTTATGTTACCTAGATTAGATTGTTTTTATGTTAAGAGTCCTAATGTGCTAAAGGTGGTGCTACGCACTCACTACAGGTACCTGATTTTTAGACAAAGAATTGAATTGCTAATTTAAGGTCAATTTATGACAATAATTTCTTTACCACCATTGGCAAATTGAAAAGAGTGGCCGCGTTTTTGTATTGCCTCGTTCTTTTCTCCGGCTTTACATATTGTTTTTCGAACAGACATTACATGTACATGTAGAATCAATTTTTCACAAGTGTAGTGTTTTGCTTTCTAAGTGAATAAAGAATTTTGATTATTAATGTTATTGTTATAAATTATAATATGAGGGACTTTCTACATTCGAGGTATATTGTTTAAATTTAAGTAAACATTAATACTTTTTTAATTAAGTTTAACTTTTTTTAATTGAGCTGTATTGTTTACATTTCAGTAAACATTTTTTAACTGTCATGATTATAAAATTAAGACTAAAAAAAGGCAAACAGTTTATTTCAACCTACCTATTACAGACGCACATTGAAACATTAACGCAAGGTGACTTTTATGAGAAGAAATGGAAACTATGAAATTTCTATGACTTTTTCTAATTTTATTGAAAATTTATGGTAAGTACATAAAAAGTCATTAAAATATTAGTAAGTCAAAATTACTAAAAAGATTTTCATCAGACAAAGCTAAAAACTATCTCAATTACCTAGCTGTCCAAATCTATCCATCCATTTGATGCGTTTTGATTACAAACAGACAAACAAATAGATTACACACATTTAACTTATAACACCCATTTTTTGCGTTGAAGGTTTAAAACAAATCTGCCTGTCAATTGAAAACTGTTTTCAACGTTCAAAACAAAATTAGAATTTTCATTGGCCTGTATAATTAACTTAGACACTTTAACATGATTGTTAAATGTTTTATTAAAGTGACAATTGTGATTAATAGTTTAATATTTTATGAAAGACAGAAACGAAGAAAACAATATTAAATTAAAATCGTTTTAAATTAACCGATTTTAATTTAACATTGTTGTGTACTTAAGTTTATAATTTATTATTTTAACATTACTTATAACCTGTCGGGAACTATCTATTTACTTGAAGCCTTTTAAATATGAATTATTTTTGTAATGTCATTATTGTCAAAAAAAAAAACAATATTTAACATCAAATACTTGGTGAGTAAGTATAACACTAAATAACTTTGTAATATCAGTTTTGGAAAATATTTAATATATTAACCCTTAATCACCTACCACTTGTTTTTGGAGTTATGACCTTAGCCATGACTACAGACTATTTTACGGGAGTAAAATCGTAGGCTCTAAACCTGTTAAAGAAACATCGATTTTTTTCCGGGGCCTCACAGATATGAGGTAAATTGTGTGTGTGACAAAAGTAGGTGGTGAAGGGTTAATTTACTTTTTTTTTAAATTATATTATGAAGTTATTTAATGTATCCAAAGAAGCCGAGAGTGGGAGATTATTAGTATACTAGCTGTCCCGCGCAACTTCGTATGCGTAAATTTTCCCCGTTTTTGCAACATTTCACGTCGCTACTCCGCTCCTATTAGTCGTAGCGCGATGTTATATAGCCTATACCCTTCCTCGATAAATGGGCTATCCAACAAAAAAAGATTTTTTCAAATCGGACCAGTAGTTCCTGAGATTAGCGCGTTTAAACAAACAAACAAACAAACAAAGCAAACAAACAAACTCTTCCGCTTTATAATATTAGTATAGATTTAAATACCCCTGAATACTATTTTTCTTTACTAATTAAAAAGGGTGGATAAATTGAATGATGATGATTCGTTTTTGAATTATTTCATATTAATTGCATACTAAAAGTTTCCCTTAATTATGCGTTTGAGATTACTTAACAAAACTATTAAAAATACATATTAAAACATTTATTACGGTATATTATTAACTGGCTTTACGTAAGTGAGATTTGGATTCCTCGTACTAATGTAGGGATTGTATCTCTGGGTTACGGAATACCTATCTGTATGCTAATTTTCTTCCAAATCCATTCGGCTGTGATTAACTGTGTGTGTTAGGTGTATCTAAATATATAGATTGCTCCAAAAGAGAAGAGTATTGCGTTTTTGTTTTCTGTAATAGAAGATGTGGTAGCTTAGTTAGATAACTCATTGAATTGGCAATCGAAAGTTCGTAGGTTCGAATATAAGTATAATACTGAACGTGAACCAGCTTCTATCTTACGTACGTTAAGTGAAGGGGTTATGAACATTTCTGCTACCAAAATATATTAATCTAGGGTAATAAATTCAATTATTGTAATTGCTTCTAGTAAAAGTAGAAATCTAAGTAGATGTCAAACTATATTTCAAATGTAATTAAAATATAATTTTAAGAAATGGTAAATATTATGCACTTAATATACCTAAATTGACTTTGTTTTTTTATGTATAACTAAGAACTAAAAAATCTAAAATACTTTAAAATACTCACCAATAAAAACCAATAAAAAAACACGCCTGGTAAACAAATCCATTTTTGAAAAAAATCACAGTTCGAATAACAAAACTTAGTCCGACGTCATCACAAAAAACAGTTTCAAGTTCCACTTTCAAAAACAAAAAGTCATTTTTAAAAACAGTTTCGCGGTAAAATGCGAAGTCGCGTGTTTGAGTTCGCGGGCTTTTGGTATATTTCAGGCACACGTCCGCCTTCGGACGCGGCTGTTCGGAAACTGAGGCGGGCGGGCGACTACCGTGTGTACTATGCCTAATGGAATATTGTTTCTAATGAAGTGATAGTGCTCGGGTTAGGGTCCCGGCTCAATACACTGGGTCAACCCCCTCCTAGACAAGTGGCATAAACGCTAATCGAATATAATGACAAGGCATCGTTGCGCGTGCAAAACCTCTTTGATCTTCAGTTAATTTGTAAGGGATTTGGACTTGTAGGGGTTGGCCGTAAACTCGAGAAAATGAGCATTTAAAGCTTTGTTTCTGTGTCATTAACGAACCGGCCTGACTCAGGTATTCAATATACGCGACATGCTAATCCAAATACATGTCAGTGTCGGACTGGTGTTGGGAGAGGACTTTTAGTGATTAATCGTTGCAAGAACGGTTTAACAAGAAAAGATTTGGAACGTAGTTCCTTATCGCATGATATTATTTGTTGTAGGCTGAGAGGATAGACGAAAAAAAGCGTAACATTTTGACATCGATAAAAAATCTATTATTTATAATTATGTGAAGCTAGAATAAGCAGGTTGTGTTATATAGGTTGTTTGTATTTTTGTTAAATATTATAATGTTTTTTTACAAATCAAACTGGCTGTGTGTATACACACATATTTATGTGTGAAAAATCGTAATTTGAAATCGTTATCGTATTTTATGTTCTTCCGGGTTTTCTTTTTTTTATCGTTTGATAATACAAACGCAACAAAGATGAACGCAAAAGGAACTATGTTTCAACCGGGTGTCCGTAAGTGTCTCTTCTTTTTACAAAGATACATCTAACCAACTTCAATCAGGTTGATTTGATGGCATTTATTGAGGAGTTTCGTTGTCTGTCCGGAAACTTATCATCACTCACCTTCTTTAGGAAATTTAAATGAGGCCATTTAGGAAAAAGCCGCTTACGAACAAAAAATAATCTTAAAAATCCGTTTATATATGACGGACATATGCCCCAATACATAAAAAAATACAAACTTCCGAATAGAGAATCTTCTCTTTTCTGAAGTCGGTTACAAATTATGATGTTACGTTGGGAACGATTTGCTACCGCGTTTACTACGGGTAGCTTTGTAGCATCTAGCGTGCTACGCGAATGAACGCGTAGCACGCGTAGACGCTAAGAAATTAAAACCACAAAATACCAAGAGTATAGATAATAACCTTAATACAAGCCACCACAGACCTCTATAATAATAAACCCTTGAATAATTTAAGGTAAAATACCTTGTTTAATACGGTCGAAACGTCGGGCAATAAACAAGGTATTTAACCTTAAATTATTCAGGCGATTAAGACCCGTAATATATATATTTTCATAATGTGTACAAATCTCGAAAGTTTATCAACAAACTTTTAATATGATAAACCCCTCGGGGCTAGTCGTTGTCTCCCTATATGAGATTAACGCAGCACTCTAAGGGCATAGTAGTAGCTCTTAAAATCCTTATGACACCAATAAAAATGTCTTATGAGGGTAAAATAAGAGTACACAAACCGCAGGGCAGCTTTGTGGCGAGCTGAATATGCGTGTACTGCGGTCCCGATGCATCAGAAAGTCGGCCAGGGCCTCGTCTCTCGCTTGCCTTCACTGGTCGGCGGAAGTGGAATACCAACAGCGTCCGCAGGACTTTCAACTCTGTCTTGCCTTAACCGGCTGGCAAGAGGGAGGTCGCCAGACCTGGTAGGTTTGGGGGTGGAAGTGTCATTTTCAAGGGCATAACTACGGGGAAACCACTTCATGGGCCTTCTTCGTGATGGTGAAACCGACACCGCACTGCTCGACACACATGTTGCTCCTTGTCACCTGTTTGGCTCATATGCCTGTGGCGGCCAGAAGAGGGCCCATCTAGAAAATAACAACTTCATAGTAGTCGTATGCTGGACAGGCAACCGCCAAGAAGACCAGAGATTTCGACTTGATTGAGAAAACCATACGGTGAGGCCGATAAATTTTTATTCTGTTTTAGATATCTGAGGAGTCTATTGTTCATTATTTTTTTAATCAGTTTTGAAAGAATCGTTAATATCGAGATAACCGGTAATTAACTGGCTGATCTCTGACTCCACCCTTATGAATTGGATGAATTAGGGATACTTTAAAGGCACCTGGAAAGGTACCTGAAGAGAATACTAGATTAAAGATTGACGGAATTAATATATGTTTGAACTTTTTTAGAAAAGTAGCAGAAATTTTGATTGACGGTTATGAGACGATCTATTTCGAATTCGTCTGCAACAAACATAGCAAATAAGTGCTAGGCCCTGGGATATTCATCGGATTTTGTGGATGTGTTGTGTGTTGAGACAATATTTTCTTCTAAGGTACGTTAGCGAAATAATTATTGACCTCGTTTATAGCTCGTTTGGGTGCTGATAGTGAAAAAAGATTGCTAGCCTGTGTTTTTTGTTTGGTAGTATGAGTGATATTTTTTATTGCTTCTTACAGTTTTTTATTATTGTTTCCTGCGTCTTGTATTTGGTTTTTGTTAAAGTGAGATTTTGTACTCCTGAGTAGTGCTGCACAGTAATTCCTGTATCGTTTATAAGTTATCTTAATTGTTTCATTTTCTAGGTATTTCTTTAGTTTAAGGTACAGTTTGTCGCGGTTCTCAAAACACTTCAGAAGACCAATAGTTTAACAAGAATTACAACAACGGCCATTTCTCATAAGTGTCAAAAAAGCTCACATGACGGTCCTTCGATTCAGCATTTGAAATTGTTATCAATATATACAGGTTAACCCAGCGTTCTAGTACTAACAACGTTAGTGAAATCCACGCACACATAGACACCGCACACGAACGCGGAATCGGCACGTTATGTGTTCTATGTTAGAAGTTTCCACACTTAGTCCATTAAGTGGTCCATTGTGAGTGAGCCATGGCGGCCATTATTACAGCCAGCCCACCTTCCTCAAGAAGCAGATCTCTCTTCCCAGTCTTCTTAAGATATCTTCAAGGGACCTTCGTGTACTAAGTGTTTCCTTTCGGATTTCTGTGTCGCCGGTGCACTCGAAAAGTTCATGCGCTATGGTTTTCTCTGCCTCCATGCAAGCTCAGCACAAAGGACTGTCAAGGAATCGGGGTATGCCTATCGAACAAAGTGGTTTCCAGTCTTTAATTCATATCTGTGGACGATGTATAAATGTGTTGCTCGACCAAAATACGTAGTTTACGTATTAGTTTATACTGACAATAGGGTAGTTCACTGTAACGTTAAATCAGTGCTCTTCAATTTAAAATGACACCCTCTGTTCAAAATGAATACCTTGTAATATCTTGGGACAACTTACACACGCCATCTGATCCCAAACTAGGCAGAGCCTACCTGTTCTATGGTAACCAGACAACTGATAAACATATTAGATATATTTCGGGACTTAATTACGTGAATTATTTAAAGGTACGAACCTTTTCAACCGACTTCAAAAAGGAGGAGGTTCTCAATTCGTCTGTATGTTTTTTTTTTTGTATGTTTGTTCACCGATTACGCAACGACGGCTGGACCGATTTAAAAAAATCTTTTTGTGTTTGAAAGGGTATACTTTCAAGTTGGTCCCATTGTCATCCGATCACGATCTAATGATGGGATCCTGGAGAAATCGAGGGAACTCTTAAAATATTAAAGGCACACCTACAGTGATTTAGGTATATTTAACAGTGATTCGTGCATTTACTCTTAAAAAACACCAATTGGTGAAGTGGAACTGATGATGAAGACCACGAACGCCGAGCGGACCTATTCAACATTTCACAGTTTGCGAATCAGTTACTTTAATATAGTATTGAGTAGCACTTTATTCTCGTTATACTACTATTACACAATGTAATAGAGCTGATAATTAACTCCTTAACAGTTAACGGCCCTGCATCGGAGCAAGCAATATTTTGTAAAAAGATTTGAGCAGTTGACATAAGCCTGGTAACTTAGGTGAATTACATACCAACCCACTAAAAAGTGGGGAATAAAAAACTTTTTTACAAAAAAATATTACCGACTTCAAAATTAAATACAAGGCAACTAAAAAGCAAAAAATAATATACCTAGAATAACAAAAACAAATTAAAGATTTTGAAGTTGGTGCCTTGAAATAGTAGTCTTTATGTTTTATTCGGCACCAACTTCAAAATGTTTAATTTGTTTTTGTATTTATGATTTTTATAATGCGGTATAGGTATAGTATGTGTTATGTTTAATCTTTATTTTAATTTATTAAATGCATTTTTGTTAAATAGTTTCAGATAGTGAAGTTATATATTTATTTAACACTTTTTGAAAATAAATTGTAAAATGCGAACTTAATGCTATAGTCATTCTCTACCACCTTTGGGTGGTGGCGAGAGAACAGCTGCGACTCTTCTCTCATACACATATAATTATTCTTTATATAAAAATGGTCGTTTGTAATGTAAAGTCGGTTTACGGACAATAATTTTACGTGAAAACGTTGATAATAAGAAAACATTGATGACATTGTAATAAACAACCACACCTGCGATACTCTTTTTTAATTTTTAATAGTATTGCATGGCGCTGAAATCGCCAAAACATTTATGACATTGTAATAAACAACCATGCCTGTGACAGTTTTAGTGGACCCCAACGCAATACTTCAGCCTATCAGCAGGCGGAATGTAACCGGAACTTGAGCGGTGACGTCAAACTTTTTCGTGAGTGCTGCCGGTCATTGATTTATAAGACATTATCACATCAAAAACATAATACAAAGAGTATTTATTTATTTACTAAAACACAGGATTATACAGAGGCAGACTTACGGCCGGTCTCAATACTCTAACTATCGATGGATTTGCCTACTGGAGTTATATATTTGACATAAGCTCCATACAAAATATGTCAAAATTCTACCTCTAGTAGCCAAATCCATCGATAGGTAGATTATTAAAACCGGCCGTTAATGCTAAAAGCATGGGCGATGTAGAAATGAAGTATGTAGGTGCAGTAAACCTGTTGACATTACATATAATTAAACAAATAAAACTAAAAACAAATCCTTATTAAACATACTTACATAAATACACAATAGGTTCTCTATTTTTATTCCTACGATTTTATGTCATAATTTAACATTGCATAATGTTTATACTCCTAATATTAGTTACGCATAATTCTCATGCGTCATAACTTTTTTAATCATAATTTTTTAATCCTAATCACTATAAGCATAATATTTAAAACGCATACTATGCCAAAGCATAACTTTACTTACGCATAACGACGCATAACCATAACTATTATAAGCATACAAACTATATGCCGAAAAATTTACTACAAAAGTTTTAATAACAATATTACACTATTTTATACATTGCTATCGTCAAACATGTAGGCGCATAAAATTGTACTATCTTCGACGGAGCCCCGCTTCGCGGGGCTCCTACTTTTGGGTGGTTTAAAAAAAAAAACCTAACACGAAGACTAAGGCGGGAGCTCCGCTTCGCTTCGCTCCCGCCTTAGTCTTCTAACCTAACCTATCCGAGTCGGATTGCTCTGAGTCGGGGTGTTAAAGATAATTAATTTCGACCTAACAATATTATGTATTATTTTCATAATTATATCAAATTTTGATTATGTCAAGAGTCGATTATGAGACGTGTTACTTATGGAAACTAATTATTATGCTTTACAACTTTATGCATATCAAAGTTATGAATAAAATATAATAGGATATATAATATTTATGCTTAATAACACAGTATGCTAAAAACCAGTTATGGCACACTATTTTTATGACAAAGAAAATTATGCCTAATTTATTATGACAATTTTAAATAGGACAAAAATCATTATGAGTAAAAAAGGTATCCCTACACAATATACCTACACAAATACATATATACCTACATAAAATACATATAAGTTACAAAAATGTGGTGGTGATTCAAATAGTTCATCAAGGAACAGAGTATGTACTTGTGGAGGGCAAGATGTTAAGTCCCTCCAAAACAAAGAGAGGATCCTGCGACCAGGCGAGGTGATCATGCCTGGCGGGCCGCGGCCCAGCGGTTAACGTTGGAAACTTGTATATATAGTTAGCAGCTGTGGAAACTTCTATATCGCGATTCAGGATTTGACGCGAGCAGTCAAGTGTCAATTTATTTATGTTATTATATGTGAGTACCGCCACATACTTTTTATTTAAAATTAAGGCCATTAGGCATCCTTCTATATTCCCTCTAGAAGGTAATAGAGAAGGGTACCTAATCGCCAAAGGAGTAAAACTAGTAAGGAAATTGTTAAGATATATATTTATTCTGACTATCATAACTGTGCTTATAACTTTTAAACTTACGCGTTGCATTATAAATACAATTTGACACAGGATGAGTCAGCTTGTGACCACGGTCGGTGTAACCCGGTCGAAACGTCAAGCTTAAAGGTTCATTTCCGAGCATCGCGGCCGATCGCGAGCCGCTCGCGGCTCACGACAAGCGGCTGACGCTCGCGGCCGATGCGACAATATTCACAGTGCGCGCGCAGGCCTACGACAGTCGTCGGCCGCGCGCGTCTGTCACTTACCTCAGCCGCTTGTCGTAAGCCGCGAGCGGCTCGCGATCGGTCGCGATGCACGGAAATGAACCTTTAAGCTTGACGTTTCGACCGGGTTACACCGACCGTGGTCACAAGCTGACTTATCCTGTGTCAAATTGTATTTATAACTGTGCTACCGATACTAAATACCCTGTCTAAGACCCAAAATCCTTTATAAATAAATCAAGCTGGTTTTCGTATACGTCCCGCTCCTGAACCGATCTCTATACACAGTCTATGGTCCCAACTATCTGTCCACACAATGAACGGAACGAAAGGCATCCAGTAATAACAATGATTAATGCGAAATTACACATTCCTACGAAAATATGTTTGCTTAATATCAACACCAAAAAGGTGTCGCCGAGGGTTGTGATATACCAGCGTTTTGTCGTGGTTTTGCCTGCGTCTAGTTTGATTTTATAGGGTGTGCTATTCTGATGTTTATGCTATAACATAGTAAAGTTTCATCAGAATCCGACTACTACTTTTTGCGTGAAGAAGTAACAAATATTATCTCTTTCTCACAAATATTATGAGGATTGTTACGCATAGCTAATATGAGTTAACCGCTAACTTCGCATCGCTATGCATATACACGCTCAAGGCTCATGGCAACGCAAGGCGCATGGTCAGCATAGGTGCATCGTTGCCGGGCGCACGTACGACACGAGGCGCTGTGTCAGCTCTACAGGCTGACGTCAACGATCGACTTACACGAGGCATCGCATAGCGCTTCGCGGTATTCTTGATTCTTACCTCGATCAATTATCACCTCATTTAGTTTTAACTTAAATTGTAATTTCTTTTATAATAAATTTAGTTTGAATAATTTTGGTTTTCTTTTGAGACCTCCGTCTGCAACATACGTAATTGGCGCAGTCGGTGGGATTCGTCGTAAATATAGAGTCAGTGAATCGTTCACGTCTTCGGCGATCCAGAATCTACGGCAGTTGCAGACCAGGAGAGAATCCAGATATCGATTCGGCTCAAAGAAAATGCTGTAAGTACTCTGAATCTTTCTTAGTCCTTACCCTCTCACCATAATCCTAAGTGTACCTTATCTCGTTACAGATTTTAGTACTTTACTACTATATTAATTTATTTCTCTTATTTCATAGTATATTCTGTTCGATACGTTATTCATTTTAAACGTGTTTAATATTATCGGGCAGCTGTTAGATTAATTTTCCAAGATTTTCCATCCGAGAGAATATAGGAAAAGTAGGTTAGGCTCTAGTAGTATTCGATCTAGTAATAGTTATCTTAGCGAAATAGACGAAAGGCGTAATATTAGCGAAACTATGGAACATAACGATATAGATATGATTTATAAATCCCTCAGATTGTTGCCTGAGTTTGACGGTAACCCTCACATTTTAACGCGATTCATTAGTTTGTGTGATCAGTTGGTAATAGCTAATTTTGATATAGAGCAGGGAAAGAAATTAACAAACCTAGCTCTTATAAATGGTATCCTTAACAAAGTAACTGGTCAGGCCGCCAGGTTGATTAACGCTAGCGGTATACCTGATAATTGGCAAGGCATTAGGAACGCATTGATAAATAACTTCGCCGATCATAGAGATGAAACAGCTCTGTATAGTGACTTATCCCTACAGTCTCAGGGTTCTAGTACTCCGCAAGAGTTCTACGAACGTTGCCAAAACCTCTTTAGCACGATTATGACCTATGTGTCATTACATGAAACACTTAACACAACTATAGAAGCGAAACGTACACTTTACCAGAAACTTACATTACAGTCTTATTTAAGGGGTCTTAAAGATCCCCTGGGATACAGGATACGCTGTATGCGACCTGAATCAATGGAAAAAGCCTTAGAATTTGTGCAAGAGGAACTAAATACTTTATACCTACAACAGCGTAACGAAGGTAGCACTAGCAAGCAACATGCGCACCCTCACGCTAATCATTTGCCCTTAAATAATTTCATGCCTAAGTCTTTGCCATTTAACGCGCCCTCTAGACAGTTTCCGATGAATATGCCAGGCCCTTCGCGTCAACACCCCATGCAGGTTCAACCTCCTCAAGGTTGGAAAACAAACTTTTCACCTCAGATGCAACCTTCACGTGGGCTCTCGAGAACCCAACAGATGATGCGTGCCCCTCCTCAAAACTATAACCCACAGAGTAATGTATTTAGAATGAATAATAGACCTCAACCACAACAGCAGGCCTACGGTTTCGGGAACCAACCCCGTCCTATGAGTGGTGTCAGTCACTTTGTTCCAAGACCCCTACCGCCCACTGGGTTTCAGGGACATGACTGGCGTAGATCAGGAAATCCACCCCCTAACAATTATTTTAAAACAAGAGAGGTAAATTTTAACGAGTTTGACTATGGATCTAACGACGACTATTATAACTATGACTGTAATTACACCGACTATGAACAAAACTATTACCCTTGTGACTACCCAGACTATACTTTTTATCAAGACCAGCCTTACTTTGAAACCACGACTGTAGAAGAAGTTAACGACAATAGCCTACCCGTTGAGAATGAAAATTTTCAGCAGGAACCGAAATCCGAAAAGCCAAAATAGAGGTAAATTTTCATATTCAAAGGCAGTTAGGTTATATACAGACATCAAATCCCCCACTTAAATTTTTAATAGATACTGGAGCTAATCAATCCTTTATTAGCCCTGAAGCTGTTGAAAAATATTTTAGCCATATCCCGTTAAACTATGAACCCTTTGAAGTAACTAACGTACACGCGACTAGTAAGAATGACTTCTCATTGACTTTACCCTGTTTCCCTGAGTTTGGTGAACACGGAGACATAACATTATTCATTTATAAATTTCATAACTATTTCGACGGACTGTTAGGATTTGACTTATTAGACGTATGGGGATCTAACATAGACCTCAGAAACAGACTACTTGTGACCCGTAACTCTAAGATACCCATTCAAATGTATGACTCGCGTAACGCTAACTTATACGAAGAAATTATTCCAGCTAATTCAAGTAAATTATTGAGATTACCAGTTAACGCTATAGACGGAGATGCACTAATTGAGAATCAAATCATTTGTAATTGTCACATTGCCGATTGTTTAACAAAAGTAGTTAATAACCGCGGCTGGGTTGAGATCACTAACACTACAACTAACGATATCATATTTTCCATGGACAGGCCGGTCGAAGCTTCGCTTTATAATATAGAATCCACGCCTACTAGAACTTTATCTGATCGCGCTTATGAAGTAATTTCTAGACTCCGTACTCGACATTTAAATCCGGAAGAACGTGTTAATTTAGAAAGACTATGCTCTAACTATGCCGACGTATTTTACCTTGAGGAAGAAGCCCTAACTTTTACCAATAAAATTAAACATAAAATAAGAACAACAGATGAAATTCCAGTACACACCAAGACTTATAGGTATCCTTACGTCCATAGACAGGAGGTCAGAGATCAGATTAATAAGATGCTTAAGCAAAATATTATTAGGCCATCAGACTCTGCATGGAGCTCTCCAATTTGGGTTGTACCTAAAAAAACAGATGCTTCGGGTAAAGTGAAATGGCGTCTTGTAGTAGATTTCAGAAAAGTCAACGAGAAAACGATTGACGATAAGTACCCTATCCCCAATATTACAGACGTACTAGACAAACTAGGAAAATGTCAATATTTCAGCACTCTCGATTTAGCAAGCGGGTTTTATCAGGTTGAGATGGACCCGCACGACATACATAAAACTGCATTCAATGTCGAAAACGGTCATTATGAATTTCTCAGGATGCCTATGGGTTTAAAGAACTCTCCTTCAACGTTTCAACGCGTGATGGATAATGTTCTTAAAGGCCTACATAACGAGGTATGTTTAGTCTACCTCGACGATATAATAGTATTCAGTACCTCCCTTCAGGAGCATATTTTAAACCTAGAGAAAGTTTTCAAAAGACTACAAGAATCGAACTTCAAAATTCAAATGGATAAATCCGAATTCTTAAAATTAGAGACCGAATTTTTAGGACACATAATATGTGGTGAAGGTGTCAAACCTAACCCAAACAAAATTCAAGCCATTCAGAATTATCCCTTACCAAAAACTTCGACTGAAATCAAACGTTTTCTCGGACTATTAGGTTATTATAGGAAATTTATCCCGGATTTCGCGCGCGTGACCAAACCCCTGACTCAATGTCTCAAGAAAGGTTCAAAAATTAACCCAGATAAAAATTATATTCAATGCTTTGAACACTGCAAAACGCTTCTAACCAATGATCCCATATTGCAATACCCCGACTTCTCAAGAGACTTCATTTTGACCACAGATGCCTCTAATGTTGCCATTGGTGCTATTTTGTCCCAAGGTACAGTAGGCACGGATAAACCGATTGCCTACGCGTCCCGAACACTAAACTCAAGCGAATGTAATTATAGCACGATAGAGAAAGAGTTGCTAGCAATAGTGTGGGCAACCAAATACTTTAGGCCCTACCTATTTGGCCGAAAGTTTAAAATTATCACCGATCATAAGCCATTACAATGGGTTATGAATTTAAAAGAGCCCAACTCTCGCCTCACGAGATGGCGGCTGAAACTTAGCGAATATGACTTCACAGTAATTTATAAACAGGGTAAAAGCAATACGAACGCAGACGCCTTATCTCGGATAGAACTTAATAATGAAGAATTAATGTCAATCGCAGTTAACCCGTCTGAAAAAGACCCTATGCTAGATGAATCTAGAACTCTTACAGCTCTAGAAGCTGGCGAGTCCTCTTCTAGGACCGCTACTGTACATACAGATAGTGAGAACCCTATTTTAGAGATCCCAATAACAGATGACCCTCTTAACAGATTTACCAAACAAATTATCTTAAACGTAGTTGGCGATATAAAAGGTGGACCAGTCTTTACGAAGCCCTTTGACACCCATACGCGAATAACAGTACAAATATCGGAATCAAACTTAGAGGAAGATGTCATCAACGCTATAAAAGAATACGTACACCCTAGAATTAAAACTGGATTACTAATTAATCCATATTTATCTATGTACACTATTATACCTATCATACAAAGAACCTTTAAAAACTCGTCTATGAATTTAGCCCTAACTAAACGAGAAGTAGAAAACGTGCGAGAGTACCTTAAGCAACAGGAGATAATTAATAAATATCACGATGGTAAGACGAATCACCGTGGTATTAATGAAACGTACCTTGCTCTGTCCCATAAGTATTACTGGCCGAAGATGAGAGAAAACATCACCAGATTCATTAATGAATGTACTATATGTGGCCAGGCAAAGTACGACCGCAATCCCATAAAACAACAGTTTAAATTAGTTCCAGCTGCCACTAAGCCCTTTGAACTTATACACTTAGACCTACTGACTATTGAAAGCGAAAAGTACTTAACCATTGTAGATTCATTTTCTAAGTACGCTCAGGCTTACCACTTACGGGATGGTACTGCTATCAGTGTAATACAAGCTTTACTTAACTTTTGCACCCATCATAGTATACCCCTCACTATAGTTACAGACAATGGCACGGAATTCACTAACCAACTTGTAGTAGAATTTGTAAGACTCCATAAAATTAACCATCATCGTATAGCTCCTCATACCCCTAACGAAAATGGAATAGTAGAACGATTTCATTCGACAATCTTAGAACATCTCCGTATACTGAAGTTAAATAGAAAATCTGAACCGGTAGTGAGTTTGATTCCATATGCGATAATGGCGTATAACAGTAGTATTCACAGTTTAACAAAATGCAAACCTATTGAAGTAGTCACCGGACACTTTGACCCACGCGACCCTTTCGACGTAGACATTTCATCTCAACTTTTACAACAGTACATGGTTAACCATAAAGACAAATTGACTTTAGTTTATCATACTATTCAAGACATTTCAAACGACTCACGTGACAGACTGGCTACTAACCAAAATAGAAATCGGGAACCAGAAGCTGAATACTCTCCCGAGCAGCAGATTTATGTTAGAAATCCGCATGCCTCCCGACAGAAATTAGCTCCCCGATTCACACATGACGTAGTTATGGCCGACCTCCCGATTCATATTTACACTAAGAAGAAGCGAGGCCCAGTAGCCAAAACCCGTCTTAAAAGGGTCCCTAAAACCGCCCAATTGTTGCAGAACGCTGCTGATCATTCACCTCCTCCTGGGAACAACGCAAACACAGGAAATAAAACTTGAAAGCCTCAACGATGGACCTGGAATTTTGCCCTTTAAGTTAGGATCAACTAAGATCTTATCTCATTATCATTCTTTTCTGCAACATATTGATCTCCAATATTTGACAGATCGAATCAATTCAGTTAATGATCAATTAGATTCTACTAGCCCACTCCTGCATAATAAGACTAAGTCCCTTTTTGAGCCACATATATCATATCTTAAAGACAAGCTTAATAGCGTCCTAGGTCAACTAGAAACATTTGAGTCAAATCGTGTTAAAAGAGGATTAATAGACGGCCTAGGATCAGTAGTCAAAAGTGTAACCGGGAACCTCGACTATACAGATGCTATACATTACAATCAGATTTTTAAATCCCTTCAGGATAATCAGAATAGTTTAATTTCAGAATTTAATACACACATAAGTCTTTCTAAAAATTGGACTACACAATATTCAAAGGTCATAAGTAACATAGTAGATAACCAAAACGTAATGATGAAATTAGTTAATAAAATCAGTAAAAATGATGCGACACGCGATGATGACCTCATCAAGTACGCGCATCTTGCTCAGATACTTATAATATTAAGCGATAACGCAGACTTAATCTCCCAGGAGATAACTAAAATTCAAAACATTGTAGCTTTTACTAGGACTTCCACGGTACACCACTCAGTCCTGGACTCGAAAGCAATTCGACATATTATAAGTAGATTAATCAGTTTATACGGTAACGAAAAGGTTTTAGATTTAGATATTAGGGAATATTTTGATATTATTAGGATAGGATCGTATTACGTAGGTAACGATATAGTTATAGTTTTTAGATTTCCTATTGTCATGTCACCCATTTACGAGTTATATAAATTATCTATAATCCCGAATAAGTATCAGGAAATTCTAGCTCCTCCTTGTCCCTTCCTAGCCTACCATGAGAAAGATTTCAGGTACATAGAGGCAGAATGCCCGAAGACCAGTAAATGGTTTCTTTGTGAAGAAAAGTCGAATTTACCGAGCCAGACTTCTTTAGACTGCATCCAGCATCTTATCACTACACACCAACGTGACTCCCGATGTAAACCTATGACCGTAGCATTGGATAAACCTGCGTACGAGAAACTGGACGAAAAACATTATACTGTCAGCTTCCCGAAGTTAACAAAAATTCATCTCTCCTGTGGCCAGCATCAGTACGAGAACCTTCAAGGCAGCTACTTAGCCGTGATTCCACAGGAATGTTATCTAGAGACGCCGGAATTCACAATCTCTAACAATAACGACCGTCTGGAAGGACAAGCGCTAAAACTAATGGACTTGCCGAACAGTACAGCCGTCGCTTCGTTAACCGCACCAGTATTCACTCTAAACTCCGTGGACCTGAAAAATCTTCATCAAGTCAACACTCAAATCTCACTACAGTCACCGATGAAATCGAACAATTACGATTACAGTCTGTATCATACTACCATTCCTATGTACCTTGTACTTCTAGGTGCATGCGTACTCATTAGCGGCCTTTTGTATCGCAAGTACCGCTTAAAACAAGTCGAAAAGATATCAAATCCAGATGGTAGAGGACAACCTGAACTTCAAGCTGTCTACGCTATCCCGACTGTTTCAAGAGTCGACTCCAATGCACCTCCAGCTCAGTTTACGACAAAAGTCTTCAACAGTCGCTGTTCTTCGGCGGGAGGTGTTACGCATAGCTAATATGAGTTAACCGCTAACTTCGCATCGCTATGCATATACACGCTCAAGGCTCATGGCAACGCAAGGCGCATGGTCAGCATAGGTGCATCGTTGCCGGGCGCACGTACGACACGAGGCGCTGTGTCAGCTCTACAGGCTGACGTCAACGATCGACTTACACGAGGCATCGCATAGCGCTTCGCGGTATTCTTGATTCTTACCTCGATCAATTATCACCTCATTTAGTTTTAACTTAAATTGTAATTTCTTTTATAATAAATTTAGTTTGAATAATTTTGGTTTTCTTTTGAGACCTCCGTCTGCAACATACGTAATTGGATACTGAGTGCAATAATGCACTTTTAGACGTGATTTAGACGTGCGCATGAAAAAGTGTCACGTTACCGCCTGCTGATAGGCTAAAGTATCAGCCTATTAGCGAATGGCGATTGCAGCGACATGTGATACAATTGAAACTAAAGCTGTTACAGGCATGGTTGTTTATTATAATATCATCAATGTTTTTTATGACGTTGTCACGTAAAATTATCGTCCATAAACAGACTTTACAGACAACCATTTTTTACAGTAGTTTTTACACTAACCGGTGATTGTCGTTGGGTATATTTCTATAGTATATACAGCGATAATCTCCGATTTGTGTCACATAACCTTTAGATTAAAGTGTCTAACGGGCCTCTACGTGCTGGCTTCGGACCCACGCACGCCTCCCAAACGTACGGGACTCCATAGTCCCGTGATATGGAAACAACATACTTTCATAATAATAATATCTTGAAACAACTCACACAACGCGCTAAACGCTTTAACTATGCCACAATAATGCAATCAGATAGTGCAATATGCCATTAACACAGATAAATTAATGGATTTTGTTTGACAGTGTTCCTTTGTTCTCCTGTTAAAAAACGAGAATTATGTCAATAACGTCAAAAACAGCTTTACAGGCAACTATTTTTTACAGTAGTTTTTACACTAACCGGTGATTGTCGTTATTTCTATAGTGTATACAGCGATAATCTTCGATTTGTGTCACATAGCCTTTAGATTAAAGTGTCTAACGAGCCTGTACGTGTTGACTTCGGCCCAACGCACGCCTCCCAAACGTACGGGACTCCATAGTCCCGTGATATGGAAACGCCATACTTTCATAATAATAATAATATCTGGGGACCACTCACATAACGCTCTAAACGCTATAACTATGCCACAATAATGCAATCAGATATGGCAATATGCCATTAACACAGATAAATTGATGGATTTTGTTCGACAGTATTCCTTTGTTCTCCTATTAAAAACCTTCAGGGGTAACAATACTGTACGAGTATTTACCTACTTTTAGATACTCGAAAGATATCGCCTTACTAACTAAGCTGCCCCTCCGTAACGAATCTCCAACCGAACTACACTGCGAAATGGTTATAAATGGGGCAATAGTAACGCTATACTTCGGGCTTCCGTTAAGGATACTATATACGAGAGGGGTTAGCATTTGCTTTGGTTTATCTTGTTTGTAAAGGAACGAGTGTTAGGCGGACAGTAAACAGGTAGTATGACTTTGTCATGAACACGTCAGCTGCGTAAGTTGATTAACAAAATATGTTCGTAAACTTTCGCGATTTGTACACATTATAGAATTTTATAAGCTACGGGTCTTAACCGCGTAAATATCTTATTTTAAGGCTAAATACCTTTGTTTATTTTCCGACGTTTTGACCGTATTGCAACGGCCGTGGTCACGAATAGACAATAAACAAAGGTATTTAGCCTTAAAATAAAATATTTACGCGATTAAGACCCGTAGCTAATAAAATTCTATAATTGATTAACAAAATCAATAGTTTATGCAATACTTAGCACCAACATTAAAAGAAGAATGAATGCATTTAAAAATTAAAAAGACGGAATCAAGATACCAACCCGCCACATTTAATATTATGCAGGCGGAGGCATTAATAAATCCTGTTGAATTTAAAAATTGTGCTTCCGACTGCATGATATTAAATGCGAAGGGTAGGTATCTTGTTTTCGTATTTTTGCAGGCGGGTTTTTTAAATTTATTTTTTTAATTTACGTGGTTCTTTTTAGCGTTTCTTATTTCAAGTTACATAGCTTTTTAAAATCTTTTATTTTGATGCCCCGCTCGATAGGTTTTGAAGATTTTTTTTAAATATTTTTTTTATAAAGACGACTCCGTGTGGGAATCGAATCCAAGACCTCTTGCGTAGGTAGCAGTCGGACACACTCCCACCGCGCCACAGAGGCAGTCATATACTAGCGCCAAAATTACGCCATTAGATTTTTTTAAAATTTAAAGTACTCAGTGTCACTCTCACAACTAAGACGAATCTAACGACACCTCTCAAGCTAAAATCCATCTCGCCGTTTAGGCTCTACGGTATTATTTATAGAAGTAAACGCATACAAAATGCAAAAATATGCATAAAAATATATAAAAATGCCCTCTGTAACGAAGCAATAACAAAGACGCAATAACAAAGACGAACATGGCTAGATGGCGCTGCAAAAAGGGAAGAAAAGGATTAGGCTTTCGCGCTCCGGTAAAGCGATCGAAAGTATCGGGTTCGATTCCTGGATCTGCACTTAAATTTATTTTTTCAAATGCAATTATTATATTAATAAAGTAAATAGCAAGAATTGCCTATAAAAATAATATAAATTCTAATCCCATTTTAAATGAAATCTCCAAAAACCTGTTCTCAGTTGACGTCTCCCATACATACGTACAATCAATTGAACTCACATGTAATAATTCTTCTCGCACGATTACAAATTGACACACCGCGGTAGACAGTAAAGGTGGAATTATTTATCCCTCTTGAAAGGATAATCTTGGCTTCAATATTCAATATACTCTTCTTTAAACGATTGTAGCGAAGCACCCAATATAATGTTTTGTAGCTTTAAGTTTATTGGTTGAATAAATTGGGAATCGTCTCCGGATAAACCGGTTTTTTAAAGCCTATGTATGCCAGTTTGTGGTGTTCTAGGTCTGAAATGGATGAACAGTTTATACATGTTATGACGTGATAACGTCTTATAAATGGATGACGGGTTGCACGCACGAAAAGTGTGACGTAGCAATGGTCACGTACCCGACGTTTCGATTGAATTGCACCGATCGTGGTCACAGGTCGAAACGTCGGGTATATAAAAAATATTAAAATATTAAATATTTCGGGACTTAATCGCGTGAATTATTTAAAGGTACAACACCTTTAAATAATTCACACGATTAAGTCCCGAAATATATCTAATAGGTCACGTTATTGATTGGTTGCTAAGCAGTCACGTTATTGACTGGTTGCAAAGTAAATGGCGATTCCGCCTGCTGATAGGCTGAAGTATTGTGGCGCATGCGCCCAGGTCCACTAAAGCTGTCACAGGCATGGTTACTTATTATAATGTTTTGGCGATTTCAGCGACATGCCATACAATTGGAAATAAAAAAATAAAAACAAAAAAAAGCTCACAGGCATGGTTGTTTATTACAATGTCATCAATGTTTTCTTATGCAATGTTATTTTATATAACCGACTTTACAGACAACTATTTTTAGGGTTCCGTAGCCAACATGGTGAAAACGGAACCCTTATAGTTTCGTCATGTCCGTCTGTCTGTCTGTCTGTCCGTATGTCACAGGCATTTTATTCAAACTCTACACAAATTAATATTGATAAAATTTAGTGAAAAGGTGTATTGTAGATGCTGCTACTTAGTTTGATAGCTATAAAAATAAATATTTTTTTGGGGGAGAGGGCACTCCATACATGTAACAGAAAATGATAAAAAAAATCAGCAAACATCATCGTATGGTACATCATTCGACAGCTCTTTTTAAAACATTTTAAGGCTTTTAATAAACTTTTTTGATTAAGTGAAAGTTTTTGAAAATAGTTGCTCCGAAAGTCGCATAAATTGTGTCCCCCCTTGATCTTTTGAACTGTGTGAGCAGAAAATATAAAAAAAAATCCCAAAAGTAGCGATTAATAAATTCTTCAAACTAAAATTATTTTGGACATGATCGGATATCTACCGTCATTGAGTTAGGGCCGAAAAACTGCGTTTCTCAACAAAAGGGCGTAAGTGCCATGAACATACGCTCTTGTGCTGATGCAATTAGTCAAGGCTGCGGATCCTTACATTGAGCCTGGTCCGACGCTCTTGCCCGGTTTTTTTACTAATAGAGGTGATGAGATGGTTGGAGCTGTAGCTAGATTGATAATTAAATACTTGTAGATAATTAAGGATGTTACCTACTGTATCTGTTTAATATTTTTTTTTTATAAGAGTAATAACATGGATGTTATTACTCTTATAAAAAAAAAATATCTTTAAAAACTTTATAAATTATTATAATGGTCTGGATGATTGAAATGAATATCGGTTAAGGTTCATTTCCGTGCATCGCGGCCGATCGCGAGTCGCGCGCGGCTTACGACGAACGACTGACGCGCGCGGCCGATGCGACAATAGTCAGAGTATAAGAATGTATGGTGCCATTTCCGAGGTAAGCGACAGACACGCGCGGCCGACGACTGTCGTAAGCTGCGCGCGCACTGTGAATATTGTCGCATCGGCCGCGCGCGTCAGACGCTTGTCGTAAGCCGCTCGCGGCTCGCAATCGGCCGCGATGCACGGAAATGAACCTTTACGGTGGCCAATCTTATCAGATACTACACAACTACCCTATATTATAGTGCACGAGTGTGCGTGTGTTCTCTTACTCTCATAGCCCGATGGGACGGAAATCCGACACGTTCGGAGAGAGATTTGGCAGGACCGATGCCTTAACGTTCTGAGGCACAAGGGTATGACAATGTTCGAAAACGATCACCCATCCATTGGTGGGATAAAATTTGCGATTTGTACACATTATAGACTACAGGTCTAGGCCGTTGCAATACGGTCGAAACGTCGGACAATAAACAAAGGTATATAGCCTTAAAATAAAATATTTACGCGATTAAGACCCGTAGCTTATAAAATTCTATAATGTGCAAGTACCCAGGTGCGTAAAATAGCGATGAAGTTATACAAAACGAATGCAAGCCATTTCATGACAACATAAGCAGCCTTAATAACATGCACACCTCTTCACAATAAAACTCACACGTACCTGAATGTATTTTATATGCCATACCAAATTTCCTACATAAAAGGGATGAGAATTTTTGAAGAAAACCTCAACGAGTTCTTCGAAGCGGGTAATTGGCTAAAACACGTCTATACGACGCGACTTAATGCCTTGTACGTAATCTCTTCGTAGGAAATGACAGACGCAGGTGGCTACGTCGCCAACTGCTAATAGCTTTTAGACAGCAAGCCGCATGTAGGGTGGGGAAACTGTCGAGAAAATATGACGAGCATATTATACTTTAATTTTTTTGGTGGTCACAGCCGGTAATTGTTGTAAAATATAGACTCTATTGTCATTGTTGCCAATACAACACAAAATATGACAGAAAATTGTTAACAATTGTTACAAAATAGACAATACAATTTATAGCACAAGTGTCAGCTATATCCCGTTTTTCGTTTAGTTTATCTGCAATTACTGCTCTGTGGCGTGGTGGGAGTGTATCCGACTGCTACGCAAGAGGTCGTGGGTTCCCCACCCAGGATAAAACTTTGTGTGATGAGCACGATGGTTTATTCTGTGTCTGGTTGTTATTTATCTATAATATGTATGTATTTAGAAATATACAAGTATGTTTATCAATTGTCTGGTGTCCATAGTACAAGCTCTGCTTAGTTTGGGATCAGATAGCGTTGTGTGAGTTGTCCCAAGATATTATTATTATTAATCAGTCTCTTTAAAACTATAAACAGATAAGTTGTATTCCAGTTTATTTTTAACTTAGACCTTCTACAACGATAAAAGGGGCTAAGTGGTGTTCTTTTAACAGAGATCTAGGCAGTGCGTCGTGTCAAAACTGTCTGTTATGCAGTTTCATAATGTCGGGGGTTTTGAGGAGCTTGAAGTAAATTCCACTGAGACTGCCCGCTGCGCGAGTTAGCACCTTTAAAATATTTTATCTTATATCAGACATTACACTGTCAGAATCTAGGTAATGCAAGACATGACATTTCATTTTTTGTAGAGCCGCGAAATGTTCGTCACTTTAAGTCTAATTTTGCTTGAACCAAATCAAGAAACAAAATAGATGAAAACTTCAAAAAAAATACTTTTTCGTTAAGTAGACATAAACCACACACAAAATAGTTTTTATTTCAAGGTGATAGACAAGAATAACTTAGAAAATTAATTGACAGTTTCTTGTTACATAAGAATGATAGCACGGCTTTTTTGAAATGTCACACCCGTAATAGGAATTATTAACATTATACGACTATTTCTCGATTTGCGTAAAGAGAACATGGTGAATCAAAGAAATATGGGAGGCAAGAACGATATTTTGACGGGACTAACACTGCTACCTATATCTGTCTTAATTTAACACATTATTTTCACGTATTGCAATCAGTGGCAAATAATGATATGGGATATATATACGTTTCATCTATTCTTATATTTAACTAGTTGACCCGCGCAACTTTATCTGTGAAATTATGCCTCGTTTTTGCAACATTTTTCATTGCTGTTCCGCTCCTATAGCATAATGTTAGAAAGCCTATAGCCTTATTCGATAAATGGGCTATCCAACAGTTAAATAACTTTTCAATTCGGACCAGTAGTTACTGAGAATATCGCGTTTAAACAAACAAACTCTTAAGCTTTATAATATTAAGTGCAGATTAATCCGAGAGGTTTTAGTTCAACTACTCATAGTCAACGAATATTTATTGGTCGGAGTAAATTTAAACTCTGTTGTCAAACAGTTAAGCACAATTTATAGCATACGGGTATACAAATGTTTCGTGTGATACATAGTTTGTAATATGTGCTTGTAAAACGTTAAATGAGTGATTTGAAAACTGACGAATCTTTTCATTACGCGACTGTAAAAATTTAGAAAAAAATCTGTAAGTGAAAGTAAATGTATGTCACCATGTCATAGAAACCTTCAAAATGTATTTTACGCTTCCGTTCCAAGTCAAGTCTATCGACAAACATTTTATCGACATTTCCCCTTCCTGCACTTACCGAGATGACATACAGTAATGGCTACCGTACCATCTGCTACCAGCATACGAGTAATACGCGGTTGTCTTTATAACGGAATCGGTACATATGCTACGTGATACCCTAATTAGACCATGCGATTATGACTCTTATTGTTATGTGCATAAGGAAGTAGTTCGCAGGTAAGTAAAGCGACTAAGTGCTGAACTTAAGTGGTGCAGGTGTACAGAGAGTTTTTATAGTTTACTGTTGCATTTACGTCCATTAACAAGGATAGGTTGAAAGTAAGTGCTTTCGCTTGGTTCGTGATGAAGGCTAGTCTGAATTTATTCATTTATATCAAAAAGTTTGAGAGGGGAGAACTAGTGGCAGGTTGTTGCTCGTTAGATCCCTTTGACCATTTTTTACTCGTATTTAAAGGCAGGCTTCACCTGTAAAAGGGTAATGGGTGAAAAACAGACAATGGATAGAGAGTGACACAGGTTTCCACCTACTTTAGACACCAGCTCTTTGCGTACTATACCCTTGATAGTTTTAAGTTCTATGTTGTAAATTATTTTATTGAATCTGTATGTAAGGAGAAATGTAATAATGAAATAAATTAAACTTGTTTAAAATCCTTAGTTTTATTTTAGAATTAAAATAAATTAGAATATTAAAAAAAACCACTAGCACAAAAAAGATGGAAACAAGATCCCCTACATAATTATTTAATTTCATGCAGTCGGAAGCATTTATGAATCTCGATGAACTTAATAAAGTGCCTCCGACTGCATGAAATTATTTATTTATCTTTTTTCCATCTTTATTGTACAGGTGGTTTTTTTTTAAATTATTTTTTTTAGTTAATACTATTGAGTAGTTGTAGGATGTAGCAGCTAACTTTTAGCGCAGCTATTGTCAAATGTTCAGAATTGAAAAAAAGAATAGTTGCTGATTAAATTTTTTAATATTACAGCCACAAGCCTGTCATGTATACCTTTTTTATGTGATTAATATGAGCTCCTTAATTGGATACCCTTATTGCAGATTTGAATCAACTTTTTATTTCACACCTCTTTATTTTGACATCGCACAGCCGCAATGTTTCAAACGTCACTTATCTAAAAATACTTGGGCGGTCTAGACGAATCTAAGGACGTCTTAATTGTATAAATCCATTCAGTGGTTTGTGATATATGAGGTAATAGAGAATATAACATACACACTTCTAAGCACAGCTTTCTATATACCATTATGTCAAGGTTTTGACATTTAAAAGCGCGGGCTAGACGCGAAAACGAAAAAAAAACATAGGTAGTGAATAAGGACCCAGGTACGATCTCGTTTTCAAGTATTTAAAACTTCTTGTTTTAAATACTGCATTCCGTTTCGATTCAGTTCAGCATGCAACTCGATGCCATCATATTTCAAAACTGGCAAACTAGTACCAGTACTATAGTGTCTTCACTTTTTAAAACTGAATGCTCGATTCTACTTCTTTTTTAACTAGTTTTACAGCCACTGTCCTATTGCTGTTCTTTTTCCTCTACCAAAGAAGTATATCCTAAGACAGAGATATGGCTATGTAAAAGTTGACTTTGGCAAAGCTCGAAGCTTTGGCTTTGATTAAAGGAGAATAAATCTCGGTCAAGATAGAACGGATAGGTCGTTTTTAACGAGCGATGGATAGCTATTTGTTTTTTAAAAATACTAGTATAAAATGAAATGAAGCGGCGGTAGCCTAATGGCTAAGGCATCGGTCTCGCAATCGTGAGGTCACCGGTTCCAATCCTACCCATTATAATACCGACGTGAACCCACTCCTTTTTTTTTTTGTTTTTTTTTTTTGGTCTGGCGGGAAAAATTCCTGATGAATACCCCCACCGTCCGTGGAAGACGGTGGAGGCAGTGTGGGGTTTGCACCCACTAAAAAACCCGCCATGTATCGCTCGCCACCTTCGCGGACGGGCCGCCGGAATTTGTTATACCGTCGGCGGCCCGCCCAGTGGCAATGCCCGGACGAGATGTTGTAGCGTTCCGGGCATTTCACACCTACGCGGCTCCTGGATACACACAGGGCGCCGCGCCTCCACGGAAGGCCGCGGGCGGGGCAGATTACACCGTACACCCGCCCGCAGCCCCACCTAAAGCGGCATCAGGCGCAGATATGCGCGCCGACGCCGCCCAGTTCGCCGGCGACGGAGCGGATCCGCCAGGGAGCTCTCTTCCCTGACGCGCTCCACCGCCTCCTTCTACGAGATGATGTCCTCACAGAAGGATGCGACCGCATTCCACGACCCCTCGCTCCGGACCATGGACAGAACCACGGCCGGCAGCGAAAGGTCACTTCCGACCACTGCGTTGAGAACTCGACGTTGCCTCTCACAAGCTGGACAATGATGGAGGGTGTGCTGCGCCGAGTCCTCACTGCAGTCGCAGTGATGGCAGGCGGGACTCGGTTCCCTCCTAGCGACCGCGTGCAGGTACTTCCCGAAGCACCGGTGCCCGGAAAAGACCTGCACCAGCCGGAAGGAAAGGGTCCCGTGCTGCCGCCCTGCCCACTCCTCCAGGACCGACTGGAGCGCCTCCACGGTTCGAACACCTGCCCGACGTGAACCCATTCCTAACACAAGCCTTTGAGCTTAGCTGGAGGGGTTAACAAAATTGCAATTCAATAGTGTTCGAGGTGCACCTTATTTTGCAGGTCAAGACCTACTTATTAAATCTTACAATTTGAGAACAGTAGCTTAGCTTCAGCAACGTTGCCGTATAGCTAAGGTAAAATGGCATGGAAACTATTGGTCCAGAGCTAATATTAAGCAAGTATCTATAATAATAACTTAGGACAACTCATACAACTTCATCTGATTCCAAACTAACCAGAACTTGTACTATGGCAACCAGACAACTGCAAAACATACTTATATACTCGTATATAAATTACACCCAGACACAATCAACATTCGTGCTTATCACACAAAGTTTTATCCCGGGTGGGGATCGAACCTCTAGCTTAGCAGTCAGGGTCAGTTAATTAGGAATACGTAAATGTAAAGATGGGTCCTGCTAAAATTACTGAAAGAAATGAACCAATGGAAAGAGCTCTTTGTTGCATTTTCATTTCAGGGTCCGTGTTCGCTTATTTTTTTTTTTTTTTCGTTTTCGCGGCAAGCCCGCGCGAACTGTCACATGCGCGGTGACGCATTTCTAAGCGCAGCTCTCTATTTACCATTATGACAAGAATTTGACAGCTCGCGCGGGCTTGCCGATAAAAGAACGTGAATAAGGACCCAGAATTAGTTTAACTTGTAGTGGCTTACCATTTACTTAAGTACTGACACTGATTTCAATCGCGATAACCAGCATTTACATGAGCAGACGCGCTGGTGAATGGTATTCCATTTCATCATAAGGCCTATGCATTTTAAATAAATAACTTAAGCAGCATCCGCAAGGCAGGCTTTAAAGTGACTGTGAAGTCCAATGCGGGAGCGACAGTAGCGTCTGCGTGAAACGCAACTAAGGGTTTGATGGTGAAGTTGATGAAGTGCCCTTTGTACTCCTGTGTCTCTTTTCCTGTTTGTCGGATATAGGCTGGAATCAGTACCCATCATGCGTTTTGCTTCCTTCAGTCAGATACTCGTCATCAGTCATCAGCTTGGTCCTCTCATTTAGTGGGGTTAATTTAAAACAATGCAGCTTCTGTGGCGCGGTGGGAGTGTATCCGACTGCTACGCAAGGGGTCGTGGGTCACCGCCACCCAGGATAAAACTTTGTGAGATGAGCACGATGGCTTATTCTGTGTCTGGGTATTATTTATCTATAATATATATGTATTTATAAATATATAAGTATGTTTATCAGTTGTCTGGTTGCCATAGTACAAGCTCTGCTTAGTTTGGGATCAGATAGCATTGTGTGAGTTATGCCAAGATATTATTATATTACCTACCTCCTACCTACCCTACTCTATATTGAAACGTAAAAACATGGGTCTTTCCATCCTTCTCTTGGCGAAAGCAACTTCGCTCAATAGGGAACGTTCGGTAAACGAGTGACATCCATTTGATGCAGTCCCCAGCGGTAGTCCATATATAACATTGCAGATATAACATGACGCAAAAAATACAGCAAATTAACAAAGCCTTTGTTCAGCTCTCTTACCTTTACAACTGTTTCTAAAAACTTTTCACAATTCTAACATACTACAGCAAGGAAACGTTTTATTTAATTTCTTAATTTAAAACTTTACCTATATTGTCTTTCTAGTACGAATATGTTCAGAATTTCTCGTCTACGCAGACAAAGTTATTACTATAATCCAAAGTTTGAAGTTTAAGTCGAGAGCATCATAAGCAAATGGGTAGAACTTTGAAGCCGCTCAAAATTTCAATATCTTTAAAAGGATTTTGCGATTCGGCTGTTTTTAAATAACACTTGATATTTTGAGTGAGTTTCGAGTGCCTCAACTGGAAATATGGAATGGTTTTTTTCTGAAGTATAAAATGAAACGCAATTCGGTTCGTGTTGATTTTTGTGAGATCTGGTAGAGTTAAAGTAAATGTAACCGTGTATTTCTGGGTTTTGCTACATAGTTTTCGGTGCGTGAATTTTCATTACAAAGTTCTTTAGAATTAAAAGTCACTTATGAATATTTCGTATGTAAGTATGTACAAACTGATATTATTTCAAATTTTGCATAATTACCTTACACACATTTTGTATAGGATTGTAAAATGTGCACGAACCACTGATGATTAGATTACTTACATGTAAATGTTCTAATTTGTTTTAAAATGCAAATAAATATTCATACTAATTCATATATGAATGCAAGATGGTCTAATGGTTAGTGACCTGACTGCTAAGCTAAGCCGTCGTGGGTTCGCACCCAGGATGAAACTTTGTGCGATAAGCACGATGGTTTTTATGAATAAATTTAGTAATATATAAGTATGTTTATCAGTTGTCTGGTTGCCATAGTATAGTCCAAGCTCTGCCTAGTTGTGTGAGTTGTCCCAAGATATTATAATTATAAAAATAATTGATTTGCTATCTAGTAAAAATAAATCACAAAATACTGCTTCATATAATTTTATTTTATTTTATTTTTTATTTTATTAGGATCGCCAACAAATGATACACAGATCTTATACATTAATAAAGTTACAAATACATGCCTTGTGCTCATTCAATTACAAGCATTCACAGCTAACATAGAAAGTAGCAACACTGTTAAACTAAACTAAACTTAAAAGAAACTATAAAATTATGGATAGCAACATTGTTAAATCATAAAAACTAGTAAAATTTAATAAATGGTTAACAAAGCTTACATACTAACTTGTGCTTTTAATAATATAATCGAATGCAAGATTGCATAATTGCATTGCTTCTAAATAAAAATATCCAACAACTTTCCACACGTAGACAGAAAAGAAATGTAATACACTAATGCTAAAAAATAAGTGCTATAAAATAAAAGCTGAATACTCAAAACTTTTGACAACGGCGCGCTTGCTCTGCATCGTTGTTTTAAAATTCTCTCTCTTTAGAATAAAATATAATTACATTTTTTGCAGATATGGCGGTTTTGTTGTCAGCTGCTACAGTTTTATAGTCGGCGTTATAGAGCACACACAATAAAAATCTGTGTTTGTTACAGCTTGTATAACTTCAGAGTAAAATCTGTATCAGAGTAACTATTTTTACCCGACTGCAAGGAGGGTTTATGTTTTTCGCGCATATCTTGTATGTATGTATGTATGTATATTATATTCTTTATTACTTCATATCTTTCAAACTACTATACGGAGTTAAACAATTAAGATGTCGTTAGATTTGTCTTGACCACCCAAGTGTTTTTAGATAAGTGACGTTTGAAAAAAACAAACATGGCGGCTGTGAAATTTCGAAAACAAGCAGTAAAAAAAAATGTGTTTTTGAATATCACAATAGGTATGGGTATCAAACTAAAGGGCTCATTGTAAGCATTTAAAAAATCGATAAAATGTAATCATTTTATCGATTTTCGATCGAAGAATGGTCGCTCGTCGTAATCGACTGTAATACTAAAATAGTCAATGAGCGACCATCTTTTTAAAATTTTCAATATATGATAAGAGCTGTGATAAAAGTTAGTTGTTACATGGGTCACACACCCACTAAAACGTATTAAATAAAAATTAAAATTAAAAACCCACCTGCGCAAAAAAGACGCAAACCAGATCCCCTACATTATGTAATATCATGCTATCGGAGGCACAATACTTAGTTCATCGAGATTCATTAATGCCTCCGACAGCATATGTCAACAATGCTAAAAAATAAAAAAAACATAATATCCGTAAAAATGTTTTTTTATTGAATACTAGCGGCCCGTCCCGGCTTCGCACGGGTGGACATGGGATCCCTCAATTTTTAATAATGTTATTTTATTTAGTCATTAAATTAAAAAAAAAATACAAATCAAATAGGAATATGATACCTAACAACACACTAACGGACTGAACAGGGATTAAATATACGTACTGTATTTTTGTTATATTTTAATGGTCTCAAAGTGAATTCTGAGGTCTCTAACCAATGTTGGTTACGCCGGCCAACTTTATCAAAGACTGCGGAGATATAATAGTGCACCGTAACCGACAATAGTAACGTTGTTTAACCTCGCAGAGATCTCCATCTGGTCGCCACTGAGTCAGGAACCCAATAGGAATGGAGCAACATTTTACAATCCAATCATTAAAATTTATTGTAATCCATTATAATCTTAATTATAATCTGCATCTTGATTTGATTGAAATTTTATTTTTATTTTAAATTATTATTTTTCAATAAAAATATTTTTACAACGATATACAAAATTATAAATTAAGTAAATTTATTTTGTTTCTCGGCTCCTATTGATCGTAGCGTGATGTTATATAGCATATAGCCTTCCACGATAAATTTACTACCCAACACTAAAATATTTTTTCAATTCGAACCTTTCGTTCCTGAGATTATCATGTTGAAGCAACCAAACCAACTCTTCAGCTTTATAATATTTGTATATTCAAATTCAAAGTCCTTTATTCACTTAGGATGCAAAACAATTCTTGTGATACGTCGGGATTCTACATGTACATGTAATGCCAAGTCTGCAAACAATAGGTAAAGCCGGAGAAAAGAACCCGGCAATAAAAACTCGCGGCCACTCTTCAAAATCACTCTTTTCAAATAAATAATGATGTTCCAGTAAGCCGGAGAAGTGATGTAACCTTTATAAGTACCCACCTTTAGAAGACAATAATCCCCGATCGCGAAGTACCCACTTAGTCCAAAACTATGACATAACAAGGCATTACGAAACAATTTTAGTACAATATCGAGTCCCACTCCGCGAATAATCGGCCGTCTCAAGCCGCCTCTCACATTCATCTTTTATTCATTCACAAGTTCTCCCTAGTGCGTAATATTGCCTGACTTTATAAAGAAAATAATAATGATTGGGAGATTAATCAAAATTATGGTATCTTATCTATACTTTTTGCAAATTTAATCTAATTGAAATAAATAAATGTTGTTGGCTCGGTTATTGACAAAGGAAGGATCGAGTTAGTTGGTGATATAAGCAACGATTCTTTAAATCTAGCAAAAAAAACCCGTAGGTGACTTTTGGAATATTTGGATCGTACTCTGTATTATAGAATTTTATAAGCTACGGGTCTTAATCGCGTAAATATTTTAGTATAAGGCTAAATAACTGACAGTCTATCCAGTCTATCCTATGACCACGGCCGTTGCAATACGATAAAACAAAGGAATTTAGCCTCAAAATATTTTATTTACGCGATTAAGACCCGTTCTATAATGTGTACAAATCGCGAAACTTTACGAATATATATCGTACCCTATAGTTCAAGTATTCACAATGGTATTCATTGTGAGTAAATTGGAATAGGACGGTGTTTGAATTGAAGTAAAGTCGGTTCTGCATCTAGTCCCTTTCTTGTCCTGCATATCGTATATACTTTATATTATATTCCATTATTAAAGAGCCAAAAGATTAAGAGAAAGAAAGAAATTTTCTTTAAGTAAGAACATGAATCACTACAAGTTCAATTGCAGCATTTAATTTGATACAAAGAATACGACATAGCAAAAAATAAAATTTATTTTAATTAGCAGAAAAGTCAATATTTATTACTCAACAGTTTCATTGCAAAAACATACACGAGGGTAAACGAGACTTCTCATTTTAATACCTACGCCGTAACACTCCAATTAAACATTTTCCCCAAATATCGTGCAATATTTTTACATGTGGCAACACCGCACAAACGAATGTTCGGCGGTCCAATAAATCCGATATAAAATACGATTCGGTGTTTACCTTGTTTCCTTTTATTTTCCACTTTTTTTGTTTTTCACTTCTGCTTCAGGCGTACTCCCGATAATGTCAATATATTTGCTATTGTACACTTTTTTTCTTTTGAATATTGTTCGTATCTTTACGGGCTGTTGCCTTTGTGGTTCAACGATTTGAGAGGAACAGTGGCAAATGCATTATTTCGAAGGTTTGCAAGTAGGTCAGCCATTATTAACAGGTCGATGCAGATACACAAGCAAAGGGGTGGTGTCACATAAGGGCCCGGCTGCATGTAACGACTTGCATGCGAACAAATTTGCACAAACTGTTTGCGCATGCAAGGCGCTACGTGTAGCTGGACCAACCGAAATAAAATTGTGCGTGCGGAGGATTCAGATACGCGTAGCGACTTGCATGAGCAAACAAATTTGCACAAACTGTTGGCACATGCAAGTCGCTGCATAGCTGTAGCCAGACCCTCAAGCGAGTATCTTGCAATTTGTTTCTACAATATTTTGAATACATACAGAATGATTTTTAATTCAGTTGACAAACATCAAAGGGTAAACCCGCGTGTAATTTTGAAAATATTTTTCATTAGCATTTTTATATCGCATACGCACCAGATAAAATTGATAATTTAAGTCAATTTTCCCCGGTTTTGCAATATTTTTCATTGCTGCTTCGCTCCTATTGGTCGTAGCGGGATGATATTATAGCCTATAGCCTACCTTAATAAATGGGCTATCCAACAGTGAAATATTTTTTCAATTCGAACCAGTAGTTCCTGAGATTATCGCGTTTAAACGAACTCTTCAGCTTTATAATATTAGTATAGATACGCTCGACAAAGAAGTTGATACATCCAGTTTGTTTGTTAAATTTTACCTCTTCAACGAGTTTTTCACATTGTATAAAATGTGCTCAAAGCAACTACTATACATGTTCAGCTTCATTAATAAGTGCTGATCAGGTAGCTCAAAAATCCGTTCGTCAAAGCTGAGCGGCTTTTTCCCCGAACGTTGGGCGGTGCTAGCGGTGTCCAAGCTCAGGGCTTAGAACCTGCAGAGGTGCAAAAATGTCCATCAGGATCTATACAAAGGGCGCAGTTATGTACCTCGCACCGGCTGCATAAAAGGCTAGTCACGGCACTGTATATAACGCCCGGCCTATGCCGAATGATGGCGGCCTGAATTCTAACATAAATAATGTTCCTCAACGCGATAGTTTTAAAATTATACTTTGTGCAAGTCAAATTAGGAAAGAGCAGGCGCTCTAGAGACATGGTTATTAACCTTTTTGACTAAATAATAGTTAATATCAATGTCTCATGCTATTCTGGCAAATATCGCTATTTTGTGCCTCATAATTATATTCATTGGTCTGGCCCGTAATCAGAGGTAAGAATAACCCGGAAAATGTTTTAAATCATAACGAAAACGTTAGTAAAACAAATGGAATAAGGTCATAATGAAACCTGTACGCTAAGATTGTCCCATTGCAATTTTTCATGCAATTGGCTCGAATCCAAAGTCATTACAGCGAACATGAATCCAGGTAAAATATGTATGAGGAATGAGAAGAATAAAATCGTAGCTCGGATTGTTTTCGTTGATTGGGACCCCTGATTTTATACGATATTCGGTTGGGATCAGACCTAACGATGTTTCTAAAGTATATTTTTGTATCCTCCGGGCTCTTGGAAATTGTTATGAGGCAATGTAATCTTGTTTATGTCCGCAAGGTTTTTTTTAGATCAAGTGTTGGTAGTTTCTTTTGGATAGGTTTAATTTATTGATAACCTATCGTTTTACATCAGGTCAGCTAGTATAAAATAATTTTATTTCAAGTAGATTCATTCATAGTGTCAACAGCATCTATATTGGAGAAACTAAATCGGAGGAATTCTACAAGCATAGCCAGTACCTAAATTATTTGACGTGTTGGGAACCACAAACCTACCTACTTTACACACTATACTACTAAGTCAATATAGACCGTAACAACTCTGTTATTGATATAATCTTGCTTTACAAAGGGCTTAAATTTATTGTTCCTGTTCCTCTATTGTTTCGTCCCTTCTTGCGCGTTTGTAAAGCTTAATTGTTGGCCCCTACCCTCTCCACAATTTGAAGTACAGCGGTATGAATTACACATGCCACTGTTGCCTCGAGTGCTTATGTTGTGAAACTTTTGTCTTTAAGTTTCCGGGAACTGTTTGCTTCCAAAAAAGAAGACAAAGTCGTCTCTTAATTGGTCGAAGTACTAAATTCTATATTAACATTTAAACTTTCGTGTTGCATGATTATAACTATTTATTAAGGAATTAACGTACATTGTAGTAGACTCCATAAAAAAGTGAGGGTAGATGAAAATTCATCGGCCTTACGGAATCGTAACATCGCTGCGACAGTCCACTTGTGACCACGGCCGGTGCAACCTGGTCGAAACGTCAAGCAATTTTAAGGTAAACAATGCGCGTTAATTCCCCTATAATAAATAGTTATACTAAATTCTAATAATGCTAAAATGCTTGTGAACTATTTTTATTTAAAATTTACACGTATCGGACGATTTTAAAAGATTTGTTGGGGTTTTATGAGGCAGTCTTGTCAAACAAAAAATAGCAAACATAAAATTAATGTACTGAAATTCAGTTTCAGTAATATTGTGATTTGAAATTTCTACAGTAAAATTACATCTTTATACTAATTTGATTATTATACTAGCCTCACGACTCTTTTTGTCCATAAGGGTGGATTTTTTTAAAAAACCCCTTCTCAGTTGAGCATCTCCTATCAATTAATTGCTTACCTTCAAAATGTTTGCTTCTTTGGTCTAAAAGTACGTTGATTCAGTAGGTACTCTTCGCTTTCGTATAATTTCTTTGTTTTTGTAACAAAATAGATAAAAAGTATTTTAAAACAGTAGGTATACTCTCAAACATTATTTCCCAATTAAGTAAAATATTGTTTTCAGTTGCTCATGGGTAAATAATACGAGTATTCAGCTAAATCTGGTTAAACTCTACACTCAACAAAACAAGGAACAAGAAACTAATGAATTATATCAACAGCCTACATAAGTCAATAGTTAGTTCAGTTATTGACCTCGTGGAGTCACGGCTAGGGATGGTTAAGTCGACACTGTCTTTAGTCAATAATCGATCCTTTACTAAAAATCGACTTCAGTCGCCTCCACTTGACTGAACAAAATCGATTCTGACTTGACAATTTTTGACTTTGATTTATTGAAGTTTGAATAGGTATTTTCATGCTTGTTGTTTACGAAAGCTGGTTGTTAAATGCACACAATGCATTTTCATGCTTTTTGAAAAGGTGATTTTAAAACAGATTAACTAAAAATCGATTCCATTGTTAAGAATCGATTTTGATCCGCATTTTGGCTGTTCGACTGGCCTGTTGGTCTAGTGGTTTGTGGCACTGACTGCTAAGCAGGAGGTCGTGGGTTTGATCCCCACCCAGGATAAAACTTTGTGTGATGAGCATGATGATTTATTCTGTATCTGGGTGTTATTTAACTATAATACGTATGTATTTAAAATATATAAGTATGTTTAACAGTTGTCTGGTTTCGATAATACAAGCCCTGCTTAGTTTGGGATTAGATAGCATTGTGTGAGTTGTCCCAAGATATTATTGTTATTAGTATTCTCCAACCCTATTCGTGGCATGGAAACTTCAGAAGACAAACTTTGCTTGCGTATTCTTAGTTGGGTTATTTGCTTGGGCCGTTCAACTTTGGAGTGCAGACGTCATACATCTACTGATCTGGTGGAAGTAGATGGGTTGAATCTGATAGGGTTAATGTTTGAGTTACTACACTACTACTCTAACTTTAGCCTGTGTAGAAGTCAAATTATATGGAATTGGTTAGTTGACTACACTAAAAGTAAATTATTTTATACTAATCAGGTAATAGTTGACTGCCTCTGTGGCGCGGTGGGAGTGTGTCCGACTGCTACGCAAGAGGTCGTGGGTTCGATTCCACACGGGACACCACTTTGTGTGATCCACAAATTGTTGTCCCGAGTCTGGGTGTACTTTGTGTCCGTGACTTGTGTGTTTGTAAAAGTCCCCCGCGACACAGGGCTTGTACCCTACTGCGGGAGTCGTCTTTTTAAAAAAAAAAAAAAAAAAAATAGTAGATCTTAAAATGCTTTAAAAAAAAGTGTAATTTTACAATTTAACATGTTTTTGAATTTAAAAGCATGAAAACGAATACTAAAAGTAATGATTTGATTCGATAGTTAGGTTTGGTTAGATAGGAATGTATGACGTCATTGGTTGTTATTTCGTACACATTTCTAAAGAGCTTGTCGTTTTAATATTTAATAAAAAGAGACTGGTCAAACCAGCAGTCAACAGCCCTATTTATGGGTGGAGTTTTGACAGTTTAGTTAAAAGTAAGTAAATCGAAGCAAACTATCGATTCAATCCAACATAATTGATTGTAAACTTAAGTGTGGCGCGGGTTAGAACTAACTGAAACTGAACAAATTGATGTTTTCAGGGTTCCGTAGCCAAAATGGCAAAAAACGGAACCCTTAAAGTTTCGTCATGTCCAGACACAGACAGTCATGCCAAGACAGACAGACAGACGCCTGTCTGTCTGTCTGTCCGTCCGTATGCCGGCATTTTACTCAGAGACTTCTCAATGAATATTGATGAAATTTTGTGAAAAGGTGCCTTATAGTGGCCGCTACTTAGTTTGATAGCTTAATAATAAAAATAAATATTTTTAGAGGGGAGCATTCCATACATGTAACAGAAGCTGATTAATATTTTTGGAGATAATCGTTCCAAAAGTAGCATAAATTTTGTCCCCCCCCCCCCGCCCTTAACTTTTGAACCGTGTGACCAAAATTTTGAATGAAAATCACGAAGGTAGCGCTTAACAAATACTTTAAATTAAAATTATTTCGGACACGATCGGATATACCGTCATTGAGTTATTGCCGAAAAACTGTTTCTCAACAAAAGGGTGGAAGTGCCACGAACATACGCTCTTCTGCTGATGCAATTATTTAAGGCTGCGGAACCCTACACATATCCGAAATGCTCTTGTCCGGTTTTTTTGAGTGTAATTTATTTCCGTGTGTGATTTTTAAAACTGTCACACACACAATGATTATTCCCTAGTGATTTTAAAATAAATTTTAAAATTGAAAACAATATTCTTGGGAGCAGACCTTACAACATAATTAATGGAGTCACATTTGAATCTATAGGAAAATCGGTATGAACTTCATTTGGACAATCAAATCGCAGCAGCTATTATAACTTTTGCCTAAGTTGAGATTGCTCATGTTATCGTTACCAAGTATGGTCCTACAAAATAACTTCGAATATCAAACCCACATGGAGCCTTCTACCGCTGCTATAATTACATTGATTAAGATAATCATACCACTTTAAACTTTCGTATTGCGTGATATTGGTTGATACTTCTCAAAACACAGGGAGTTGGGATCTTGGATAATTATTTGGTGCTTCATATTTCTTAAAGTCAAGTGTACATTATTGGAACGTTTATCGCATCTTATCATTTGTTTGCGGACTGAGAGTCAGAAAAAAGTGATACATTTTACATCTATCAAAAAAGCGTAACAATATAGGTAGGTACTTTATCTCCATGGTAATCTCCATGGTGGTAATAGGGTTCCGCAGCCTTGAATAATTACATCAGCAGAAGAGCTTATGCTTATGTTCATTGTACTTTCGCCATTTTCATGAGAAATGCAGTTTTCCGCGATCATGTCCAAAATAATTTTAGTTAAAAGTATTTATTAAGCGTATTTTCATATTTTTTGGTCACACGGTTTAAAACTTAAGGGGGGAGGACACAATTTACGCAACTTTCGGAGTGATTATTTCCAAAACAAAAACATTCACTCAATCAAAAAAGTTTTATTAAAAACATTAAAATGTTTTAAAAAAACCTGACGAATGATGTGCCATACGTCGATGTTTGCTGTTACATGTATGGAGTGTCCCCCTCCCCTTAAAAATATTTATTTTATGATTTAGCTATCGAACTAAGTAGTTGCTACTACAAGACACCTTTTCACCTTTGAGTAAAATGCCTGTGACATACGGACAGACAGACAGATGGACATGACAATACATTAAGGGTGCCATTTTGGCTACGGAACCCTTAAAAGATATTATAGCAATAGGAACTACGTTTCAACCATATCTCTAAGACAACTCTTTCTTTTTTTTAAAGCTTATTAACTTTCTTCGGATTTATAATATAATAATAGGATTTACTATCAGATCTTATTTGCGACTACATCCTTTTCAAACGTCATTTTTTACTCAAAGATAGTTTGTTATCCAATGAGTGACAAAGGTTTTAACGTTTCAGTGTTTTGTGAGAAATCCGCGGCCGAGTCGCTAGTAATAGGATTTACAAAGCCTAGAACCTTTTTCGTAAGCAGTCACGCAAATTTGGAAAAATATTCAGTAGGAATTTCGTTTTATTATAACACTTAAAACTACACTGAAAATGGAAGGATCAAAAAAAGTCAAAAGTACTTATTCACTTAGGTTACAGAATGCAACGCTTATGAACGTCAGACAAAATTTGAAATAGAAAGATTCTACATTTAATGCCAAGTTCGCTATAGTAAAGCAGTGAGAAAAAAACTTGGCAATAAAAACTCATGGCCACTTTTTTAAAATGCAAATTATTACAATATATTTGTATATATACAGTTATGTAAGATTCTGCAATAAATCATACAAAAATAACTTTAAAAATTAGTGAGAAGGCGTTGCCATACATATTGTTCGTTGAAGCAGAAATGAGACAGACATGTTATCAAAGTTAAAAGCCTACAGACTTTATTGTATGAAGAATAGAAGCGTCGATTTCCGATAACTATCAACACCTACCTATCCAACCCACCCCATTTTTAATCTAAGATAAAGGGTACATTGAGTGCTTAACCATCGTGTCTGAGTTCCACAAAAATATACATACATACATCAAATACCTTATTACAAAGCAATAACACCTATTTTTCATTATCCAGGTGTGCTAGGTGAAGTTGTATCACGATACTTACGGACAAAATCTTTAGTGCCGTTGCAAAAGACTTGTGTCGTTAGCTTTAAGGTAGATGTTCCAATAGCAGAAGTGGCGTTCGTAAGGTGGTTTTTTCCGTATCTGTAGATAGTAGACTTGACAATAGGGCCTCTTGTTTCACCGGTCGCTGAACGTGACGGTAGAGAGCAGAATGTATAGGCGAAAGCGGGAATAAGACTTACCTTGATTCGGCAGAAATCAATTGCCATTCTCTTCTCAATAAATTAAATGTTTAGTACAGCTCAAAAATATAACTACCTACCTTTAAGGTTCATTTCCGTGCATCGCGGCCGATCGCGAGCCGCGCGCGGCTTACGACAAAGGACTGACGCGCGCGGCCGATGCGACAATAGTCAGAGTATGAGAATGTATGGTGCCGTTTCTGAGGTAACTGAGGTACTGTCGTAAGCTGCGCGCGCACTGTGAATATTGTCGCATCGGCCGCGAGCGTCAGCCGCTTGTCGTAAGCCGCGAGCGGCTCGCGATCGGTCGCAATGCACGGAAATGAACCTTTAACCATAAAATAAAGAGAGTACAGATTTATTACGTCTTTTATACCTACACTCACACGCGCATATAACACCGCGCGAGCATGGCACTCGCTCTGTCTCTAGTCGTCCCAGGCTCTCCAGTTCATTCCGAGGATTCCGAGTCTCAACGTCTGTGACGCTCAGTGACGCGCTCTTAATGCATGCACACATAGTGCGAACGTCAATATGGTTTTGTATGAAGCTTGTTCACAGCTTGTTATCAGGAATTATTAACATTATACGAATATTTCTCTATTCGCGTAGAGAGAACATTATGAACCAAAGAAAACATGTGTAATAAGAAAGATATTTTGACGAAACCAACTCTGCTATCTCTTATTTTAACACATGATTTTAACTTATAGCAATCAGTGGCAGAGAGTGATTGGGATAATGAGTCAGATTATATATTTCCATCAATTGTCATATTTAATCAATCCAAGAAGTTTTTTTATTTCAACTATTGGTATACTGGTCTGAGTAAATAATAAACTCTGTTGTCAAACATTTAAGCACATTTTACAGCATACGGGTATACTGTCTGGTGTGATACATAGTTTAAAAAGGTGTATTTGACGTAACATTATATATGCAGGAATCGCTAAAATTTAGGAATTCCTGCATATGTATTGTTACGTCACAACGCCCCAGCCAATCAAAGCGCGCCATAGCGAGCCAATCATAGCCAATAATAGCCGATCATAGCCAATCATTGCCAATCAAAGCCAATCATAGCCAATCATAGCCAATCATAGCCAATCATAGCCAATCATAGCCAATCATATCCAATCAAAGCCAATCATAGCCAATCAAAGCCAAACATAGCCAATCACAGCCATGCCAAGCCAAGCCGAGCCACTACCCGAGCTACCGAATGCCTTCGGTGGAAGGTGTCGACATAATGTGTTTTGAACTAATTTCTGGGCATTGTCTATTACGGGAGTAACTCTAAATGTCGATGGTTACGACTGGAGGAAGAACGATCTCTGGCCATTTTTGAAACAATACGATGTTATAAATATATATATAGACTCACTGAATTACACACAAGTAGTGTAATTCAGTGAGTCTATATATATATTTATAATGAAACCTAGGCAGATCGATTTTTCGCCCCCGAAACCCCCTGCATACTAAATTTCATGAAAATCGTTGGAGCCGATGGCGAGTTTCTGATTATTGAAATTTATACAGATAACTAGTCGGCCATAAATACTGTTACATATAAACTTTCCTTTTTTTTCAACTATTTAATTACGCGTTTATTAGTCAAAGGTTACTTCGATTTCGCGCCACTTCACATATTTATTCGTGTTCATTATCAAATTACAATAAGGATTGGGGTGTTAAAGAAAATAGGATTGCCGTATGTTCCTATATCGTACTATCAACAGATACAACAATACTTCCTCTGTCGAAAACCTTAAAAGATCGGGGCGGGCGCGTGCTGTTACAACTACAAAGGTTGTTAATGCTGTTAAAGCCACAATTCGTCGAAATCCCATTGGGAAGCAAAAAATCTTATTGTGAGAAATGAAGATTCCCGCTAGGACCCGCTTGGTGCTTATCGTCGATATACAGGACATGCCCTAAATCAATCTTTACAATTAAAGAGAGTGGATCGATCAAAACGCCTTCTGTCGCGATACGCTCTTTACCAATGAAAAAAATTTCACAATTGAAAAGCACTACAATAAGCAAAATGATAAAGTATACGCTCACAGTTCTGAAGAAGCTGCTCAAGTGGTCGGAAAGGTACAGCGTGATCATCATCCTGCGTCAGTGATGGTTTGGTGGGGTGTGTCTTATTTAGGCGTCACAAAGCTACATATTTGTGAAAAGGAGTGAAAACTTCAGCCAAAGTGTATCAAGAGACTGTCTTGGATCGTGTTGTGAAACCTCTCAGCAATACACTTTTTAAGGCTCTAAACGACATGGCGACATCGAGTCTCTTAAAAAATCTCTGGAGCAAGCAGTGCATAAATCAGATTCGTGTCCAGACCGATTAAAGGCCTGTATAAAGGCCAAAGGTGGCCATTTTGAATAGAATATTATTTTTATTTTTGCTGAGACTTTAATAAATATGTACATATAAGTTTTAGTAAAGTTACAATACTTCATTAAAAAAAATGCATTATCATTTGTAACAAAACTAATGGCCGGATTATTTTTAGAAAACGGCGTTTAAAAAAATCCAGGTACTTGTATTAATTCTCAATAGTGTCGATACTATAGCTCGTCTTAATTAAATTCTGCAATCGATACAAATACAATATTTTAACTTTCTATACCCTATCAATATTGTGAATCGTTTCTGAGGTTTATAATTAGCCAAAACTAACCAGTTACCGTCAGGATAATGACCTCTATCCCGCTCATCTAGTATCACCATGACCTCACCCAATCCGTCTCCCCGTCTACCCTCTTCATTGACAATAGATTATCTACAAGCTGGACACTTTATTATACTGTATTTTATTCACAAACTACAAAACTCCTGTACTCAAAAGGATGTACCTGTTAAATGAAAGATGAACAAAAGATAAGTACTTCATAAGTAGGCAGAAGGTAGACAATAAAGTAAGCTGGTGGTAGTAATTTGTAGGAATATAATACCCTTTACAGACGATCTGATTTGATTTGTTTATGTAATGTTGTATTAAACAATACTGAAATAAACTAACAATACACCTACGCCAACGAATAAGTAATTCAATAATCAAAATATTTTTTAAACGCTTTTACTCTAAATAAGTTCAGTTATCAATTGAGTTCGAAATTCAAAAAATCGCTCACAGTGCGCCTTGCATTGCCATAGTGCAAAATTGAGAGTTGTTTTTTTCATAAATCTGTCTTTTTTCGTCGAATTTGCTGTCTTAAATGCCGTATAACACTCAAATAATATTCTTTATTTACTGTTTGACCTTCCGGCCAGAATTCCGAGTGCACGTCACCACGATTGTCAAAGAAATCAGTACAACGAGACAAAGTGATAAAAAGTCAAAGTCATATTGACTTTGAATTTTTATCGACTTTGGCTCGTCACCAATAACAATGCGTTTCATGAATGTTTGGTCGAAATTGACTCGTTCCCGGTCGTCAGCAACTCTTATGCGATTGAGTTTTTGGGGAAAATTCAGGTCTATTGGGACTAGCCGAGCGGCAACATGTTTCATACCCTATTAATTATTTAAAATATTATGGACCGACTTACCGTATTCATTGTTAATCACTGTAAGCCTTCTGTACCTAACATTTTCAGGGACTCCAAAAATGCGATGCTGTATTTAAGATAAACTCTTTGTTCAATGTTTTTGTTCATTATGAAATTCGCAATACACACTAGATATGATCAAACTAAAAATAGCACTGTATTTATTCTAATAACAGATGCAACTTAAACTGTGCCAACAAAAAAAATCGAACCATAAAATCAGACCGTTTTTGATGATTATTACTTCTGGTAGAAATAAAAGGAGAAGTGTGAGAGCAGGCAGAAGGAGAAGAATGAGAGAGAGAGAGAGAGACAGAAAAGAGTAAAAAAATACGGTTTAAGTAAAGCTTTAGATTTAGTGTAACAGTTTTAGTATAACATTGTAGCGGTACCCATAGAAATAGTACTACACCTACATAAACTAATAATTTAGAGTACCATGCTTTATAACCACCCGAGTATGCCACAAGGTACAATTTTAAGCCCTTTATAAACAAATATCTGGAAAATATATTATTTATGGACATTAATTATAAGCACTAATATTCATATGCTGTACAGTAATATACATACATTCAGTAATAAAAGTATCGAGAATGGATGGAATGGATTACTTTATGGTTCGATTTTTTTTCAAATTTTTTATTTTAGACATTTTTTATCAAAAACGGTCTGATATCTAACGTCTTTTTTAAAAACATGAAGGTAAATGTTTTTAAAAACGCTTTCTTCACAGAACAACATAAATTTTGTTTACGGAAATTCAACAGAATGAATATCATCATAATCTTTATTGAGATGAAAAATTAATGAATGTGACAACAACATTACCCACTTTGTACAGTATGTGTTTTAGAATTTTCTCATGATAATGGTCTCCGGCACTGAGTAAGTTGATGCGTTATTTTATTAATTTTGCTTACAACATTTTAAGTCGTGCAGTGTCTTAAGCTTCATGATTACTTTTGTTACTTAGTACCTGGACGACCGAGCATTGCTCGGTATTTTCAGGGCTCCGCTAAACAGAACGCTTATAATAGTCTGTTTGTCCGTCCGTATGTCACTGGCATTTTACTCAATGGATTTTAATAAATAAATAAATAAATTACTGTACATTATTTTTTTTTAATGTAGTAATAAAAAATGTGTTATTTATTTTTTATTCATCTAAAATTCTATCTTACTAGCAGCAGATTACTAGAAAATAAAATCTGTGGAAGGTGAACTCAGGGATTTCTGGGACTCTCCCTGCTAGTATTAAATAATGCAGTAGGTGTGTATTAAAAAAAAAAGCCTCTTTTTATTTCTATTACTTATACATACATACATATCAACCCATAAGATGGCCCACTGCTGGGCACGGGTCTCCCCAGTAGAACCTACTAGTATGTAGATCCTGGGGGTAATTGCCATAATCGCCACGCTTGGCGAGCGGGTTGGCGATCGCAGTAAGGCTTTAAGTACGCAGAGGACGCTGCTGCCCGTCCTCCGGTGTGACATCCCTTAGTCGCCTTGACGACACCCACGGGAAGAGATGGGGTGGTACTATTCTTAAGCCGGCACCACACGGCGTGTGTGTAATTTCTATTAGTACTACACTTTAATTATTCAATTCATATTTATTTAATATAAACTTAACCTTTTAATAAATATTACAACTCAGCAAAGATGGTGTGAATTTGCAGTACAGCCATGACACTTATGATACCGTACGAAAATAAACTCAAAGACACTCGTAGATTAAGTGGCACAATTCGCCATACTTTGAACTGTATAGGATGTTCAGCCATCACGTTAAGGAATAACTGCAGATCACTTTGCTCGCGTTCTCCTATAAAAAGAGTAAACAAAACTGTTATATCTTCCGACATCACTAACGGATATCGCTAACGCATTGACATCGCTTTATTGTTTTTTTTTTATTTTTATTGTTTTTTTGTTTTTATCACCCTTTTATTTTAAACTTTGCAATTTTTATTTGCTTTTTGCATGTTCTTGTTGGCATAAACCATTTGTGTAATTATGGAGAAGGCACTGCCTCCTGTAATACAGTATATACTAGCACAGGAGACAGGGTTATCATATATTTTTGTACTTGTCCTTTTATATCAATAAAGTTATCTTATTATTATTATTATCGCTAATCGCTAGACGTAGACATTGCTAACGGACACAAAATTTTTGACCACCTCGTACCAGTCCGTTTCTAAGGTGTTCCACGATTTTGTGTTTATGAACAAATACATTGCTCATGAACACAAAATTTCGGAACACCTATGTAATGTAAAAAAACAAAAAATATTCGCCCGTTGTATTACGTAGAAACAGTGATTAACTGAATGAGTAAAGTAAAAACTAAAATGTACTAGAATATACTTTACCGGTACTGTCCAAGAATATTTTCTCATATATCATTCTTTGTATTCTCTTCAACTCATCATGAACTAGGTCCATTATAATGGTGCTAACGAACAAACTCGAGTAATGGTGCAATAATGCCAAAAACTGATTCTCCGAAAAAAAATAAAGCAAACCCTGAAAATGATCAGTTGTTAATTACTAGCTATAATATTTTTATAAACGATATTAATATTTGTTATAAAGATGACAAGAAGACGATGTTAACAATTGTTTTACTTACACCGTCATTAATAACAGATACGACGTAAATAAGCTGCAGTACTGTTCTTGGAATTGTTAAACCTATCGTAGTCAATATCTGCAACATAACGTTGTATTTGCGTTAAAGTAAATTATCAAAGATCTGGCAAGGTATTTTTAGGTAGTTATCTCATAGGCGTATATTATTGTTTCTTCTGGATGGGTTCTGGGATACTATTCTCCAAATTCAAGCCTTGCTTTCAGCACAGTTGCAATTTTCATCCAATATTTTTATCATCGTCATTACTTACTAGACTCAAGTTTGAGTCAATATCATGATATTCTGTCCTCTGCCTTCCGCATCTAGTCCATTTTTGCAATCTTGTCTAGGTCGTAGGTCTGGTTAGGGGTCGTTATTATTAATAATGTTGCTAAGAAATTGGACACCGGGAAACTCACCATAAATTTTAATGGAAAGCCTATTCCATCTATCAAGTCTGCCACAATTTCATACATGTGTACATATTGTGTTGCTGAATATTTATTCAATGGAGCCTTTTCGAATCCTTTATCTTCTATTGTCTTTCTAATTATAATAATACGTGCACATATGACAGAAAATACCATAATACTGCTAAATAATCCTAAATCTCTTATATAACTCATAAAGCTCACCAAGATGGCACGATAGCACAAATCAGGATCATTAGATACAAATTGAATTAGGTTTATAAGTCGCCAGAAAGTGAGTAATAACAAGAAACCTATTAAAGCTATTGATAGTTTTTTATAAACGGTTGCTGCACATGGCAAAGTATCGATAGCTGATATTCGTTTATAAAATTGTAATATGTATTTATCTTCAGTTTTCCAAGATATAATGAAATATATAAAGCATTCAGCACAAATACTCCAAATAAAATAAGTGCCAAGAGCTTCGGCAGTCACACAACAGAATATCAAGGTTGCTCCAATAAATACTTTATAGATTTTAGATACAAAACGAATTTTCGGCGAACGTATATTAATGTAATATCCAAAAAAGTAACGAATGAGCAATATTAGTCTTAAATCACACACATAATAACCTTCAGCCATGTTTTTGATTTTTTAAGCGACTTTTGTAACCTAATGTACACCAAGCCGTGTCATACTGCAGTAAAGTATTTCATTTTTGTACGTTCATTTGTTGCACTTAACATAATTGTTTGATATTCCAGATAGGACCAATATCGACCTTGAAATGTTATAAGTATATAAAACTGTAACTGTTATCTTGATTGACGACGTTATTTTTGTACCGGCAATGAAGAATGCATGTATCACATTATTTATGATGGCATCGAAGTTATAATTTTAGATTGGTTTACATAAGACACATAATAATATTTTTTTACTAGATATGCATATTGGTCTAGTGGTCAGTGACCCAGACTGCTAAACCGGAGGTCGTGGGTTCGATAAAACTTTGTGTGATGAGCACGATGGTTTATTGTGTCTGTGTGTAATTTATCTATACAAATATAATAATAATAATAATATTTATTTCAAAAAAGCACATAGTAACATATAAATTGATATCTACATTTTTAAACTAGTTACATAGAATAGATAGGTAGGTACATTAAGTATTGTTACTCATACAAGTTTTAAGGCGCCTTGCCACTTAAACTAGGTAAAAACCTGTAACTTAAGCAGCAATTTTCAAACATTTTATTTTATGAAAAGTATTTCATGGAAATGTGCGTACCATATCGACAGTAGGTATGTGCAGATGTGTGTGTGTGTGTGTGTGTGTGTGTGTGTGTGTGTGTGTGTGTGTGTGTGCGCGGGTGTGTGCGCGCGCGCGCGTGTGTAGATAAAGCTGTAGAGTTTGTTTAAACGCGATAATCTCAGGAGCTATAAAAGAAAAAATATTTCTTTATTGCGAGGAAGGCTATAGGTCATTATATATATATATAACATCGCGCTACGACTAATAGTTAGATTAGTTAGTTGACTGCAAATACTCCCGGCCGGGGGAATCCCCGATCGGGTTTGTCGCCGGGAATGCATTACACAATATACCGAGAGTACAGAAGATAACCTTCATACGTAGCCACGCACACATACACATCGTTCACTTGGAACAGGGTATTAAAGATCACTTTAGACCACGTTGTTCGGAAGGCGACGCGAGATTTCGTGTCCGTGAACGGTGTAAGTGTCTTTTCTTTATTTTGTGTTTATGACCAATGACCCTTTGAATGAACTACGTGTAAACGAAATTATGATCATATGATTTCTAAAGCGCGTCGTACAATTTTGAAACTTTGATCATTTTATTTATTTGTTTAAGTTTTAGACATATGGAAATAATGATAATGTACTGATTCTTTTAGTTTACTAAACCTTAATAGATCTGTCACCATCGTTTCAAACAATAAAATCGGATGTTTTTGTTACAATTTAAATTCGCAATTTGTCAATGGTGCTGATACTCCCCTATCAATTTGTTCACTGATTCACCCTGTATATTTGTAACAGCAAATAAAATTATTCTGCACATACAACTAGTTGCTCCCAGCGACTCCGCTCGCGTGTATTTTGTTTCTAGCGATAATAATCTTACGTCCTTCACCTATGTTTTGAACTCTATATTCTTTTGAAAGTTCTTTAAACCTATATATTTAAATAAATATTATATTGATTTAACGAAATAAAGATATTTAAAATTTAGCTCTACAAACTTTATCTCTTTAATATTAAAAGTAAAGTATGGTTTTAATTCAGCAAGTAATATTTTATTATCAACCACTGATTATTTTAATAGAAATTAATATATTAGGCTAACATAGTTTGCTCATATTGCACATTTAACTAGGAGGACGGCAGAATTTGCAGAAATGAGTAAATTATTTTATTAATTTTATGGATCAGTCAAACAATTTCATAACAAATTTGTGGATATATAAATCACTAGATGTCCCGCGCAACTTCGTCTGCATAAATTTTCCCGTTTTTGCAACATTTCTCATTGCTGCTCCGCGTGATGTCATATAGCTTATAGCCTTCCTCGATAAATGAGCTATCCAACAGTAAAATATTTTTTTAATTCGGATCAGTAGTTTCCGAGATTACCGCGTTCAAACAAACAAACAAACTCTTCAGCTTTATAATATAAGTATTACATTTATTAGTAGTAGATTTAATACTTAATAATCGTCGACCGGTTCTGTACAAATTTGTAGGTACGTCGATATTTGTACAGAACCCTTGGTTGGCGAGTCCGACCCAGACTTGTCTAGTTTTTTCTTGCGATGAGTTGCCATATATTTTACAGTGTTTTCATGCGGTATGATTTTTTTGGGACAACTCACACAACACCATCTGAACCAAAACTAAGCAGACCTTGTACTATGGCAACCAGACAACTGATAAACATACTTATACGAGGTGTAACAGAAAGGTGTGGTCAAATTTCAGCAGCGAATAGGGTATGTTATCAGTATTGCACCTACCATGGTGTCGTAGCTGGTTGCATTATTATTACATAGTTAAAGCATATTCATTTTGACAAAATTCAGTAGTGAAAGGCGTATGGCATAAGAGTTATACCTCCCTTGGTACAAAATTCGATTGGATTATTATGGCATAGAACTTTTTAAGTCATACTTTTTAAAATTAATAACTTTTTCATTCATAAATAAACGAATTTTAGGGTACTCGTATTTTGATAAAATTAGGTAGGTATGTGTACTCAGTATCATGGGCACATACCAACCCTTGAATATGACCACACCTTTCTGTTACACCTTGTATATTATATCACCCAATCCACAAAGTTTTATCCTAGCTGGGGATCGAACCTACGACCTCTGGCTTAGGTCTAGTGGTTAGTGAACATTACTAGGTTCACTAACCACTAGACCTTAATAGTGTTTATGTACACCGGTTGATAGTTTGGTCTTTCGTTGGTGAAGTCTATATGTCTATATGACATCTATTTGTCCAATTTGTGATGATGATACTGCTCTTTGAAATTTTTCTACTGAATGTTCTTGAGAAACTCCTGTAGCCATTACACAGCTAGTGACATCTGCGAATTTTGCAATGGTATTGTCTTCTAATTGAGGAATATTAGATAACCCGCGCAACTTCGTCCTCGTAAAATCTCCCCGTTTTCGTAACATTTTTCATTGCTGCTCCGCTCCTGTTGGTCGTAGCGTGATGTTATATAGCCTATAACCTAATTTTTTCAATTCGATCTAGTATTCCCGAGATTTACGCGTTCAAACAAACAAACAAACTCTTTAGCTTTATAATATTAGTAAGTATAGATAAAACAGAACCAAGCAAGCTTCCCCGAAGTACTCCAGCCTTTATTTACCTAAGTTCTGAATGTGTATCTTTTTTTCTTATCCTGAATGTCTTTTCTGTCAGGTAAGATTCTACTCGTAGAATATCTGCAATTGCTTGGGAAGCATATTCCTTAATTTATAGATAAGACCTGTATGTAACAGTATGTCGAATGCTTGTGCTACGTCCAGGAAAACTGTAGAACAGACTTTGTTTTTGTCTTACGTCTTCTCATTTGTGGAATAGTTCACCCTAAAACCAAATAGGTACTTTCGGTGGTGAATAATAAATTATGAACATCGATAAAAATGAAAATGAATACAGAAATAAACATAAATATTTTGATTTTGAGTCCTTAATGTAAATAGTTGTTTGATTCAATTAAAATTAAAAGTTGTTTTTTTTTGTCTCTGTATCACGTGACTTGAAACACGGGCCGCCATGATGTGACGTAGTATTGGTATTTTTTATTACACACTGTTTGTAGACCTAAATGTTAGTAAGTATATCCTAAGTCTATGGTTTGTATTAAACTCTGCTGTAGCCGGTGTCCTGTTTATTTATGTTAGTCACTTTTTTGGTATGGGTATTAAATGTAAAACTCGCGTCTGGATCGTGACCGTAAGATTGGTGGATTGGGGAAGACAGTTGAGAAATTAGGCGGTCTAGAAACCAGAAGACCCCGGTTCGAGTCCAAATAACTATTTCTTGATTTTTGTTTTTTAATTTGTGATTTAATCACACTAATATTATAAAGGCGAAAGTTTGTGAGTATGTGAGTGTGTATGTTTGTTACTTCTTTACGTCTAAACGGCTAGAGCGATTTTAATAAAATTTGATATGGAGTTAGCTGACACCCTGGATTAACACATAGGCTAATAAACCGCGGGTAACACCACGGGGCATAGCTAGTATTTCATATTTTTGATTTAATTGTCATATCGTTGTCATTTACATTTTTTATGATAAAACAATAGATGAATATAGTATTTAACCTATTGACATATAGACCAGGACTGCGTCATCCGTTTCAATTAAAAGGTGAAAACTGCAAAGCGTGAAAGAGACAAACAAAACTCGTGCGGTCTTTGACAGGTATTGTCCACAAAGTAGAGTTGTGTCTTTCTAGAGGTGGTCAATTTTGTGAGGTTATGGCGCAGTCCTGTTCTCTATGTCTATGATTTACTGTTCGTCTCATTTGGCTTCTAGAGGAAGAATTCTAACATATTTTGTATGAAGCTTATGTCAAATATATTCCTCTAGTAGCCAAATCCTTCGATAGGTAAATTATTGAGACTGGTCGTAAACTACATAAATGATACTTAGTATCGTTATCGTCGTTGGTGGTTGGTTGATACTATTAATAAATGGAATCACAGGGCAAAGAAATATCACAAGTGTGTGTGTGCTTCTTTTATTTGATAGACAGGTGACTGTTTTATATCAAAGTTACGTCTTAGAACTACTTTTCTATAAGTCGTGTGCATATACGATTATGTACTTTTATACTAATAAAATAAATCGGTAATAAATGAATATTGTATTTAATCACATAAATTATAGTACTTTTATAAGGATATATATACATTTTAATGTATTCGCTAACCATTCCAAAATATGTATTCAAAAATGCACAACGTTAATGTTCAACTTCTGCCGGCACTCACGGAGTGCAACCCGATTTTTATAGCTTTTTATTAGGAATTCATAATTTTAAGGTACTCTTTCAAACAGAGTACAATACCCTACTGGAAGTTGGAAATCAGATTTATTTCTTCTTGATTATAGTTTTCCAGTTATAATTATACAAAGTATAGGTTCATAGCGCAATGGCGTGTTTGTGATTAGGAAAATAACAAACTTGTGTTGGTTTTTTAATGTTCTTTACACATATTTTCGTTTAGGTTAATTTGATTTTAATTTTGTTGGTTGTTGTCTATATCAATATTGTGTTTGATAAAGTGCGTTTAATTGAATAACTAAATGTCCAGTTATAATTACTTACTTACATTTAACTTTTAATTTTTTTTTTTTTGACATGTCCATGCGAGCCTCTCAAATTCACATCGAAAATCAGCACTATGTTGTGGTCCTCCAAAACTTATTTTTAACGACTTTTTCAAAAAATAAAACCAAACTAGATCGATTTATCGCCCCCGAAACCCCCAGCATATTAAATTTCATGATAATCGTTGGAGCCGTTTATGAGATTTAAATTATATATATATGAATATACATATATACAAGAATTGCTCGTTTAAAGGTATAGGGTATAAATAAGATATACACAGAGTCACAGACGTAATATAATCACTTACTCTAAGTTATGTACCTGCTATTGTAAGTGGACGAAATCACTCCTGATATAATTCCAGCAAAAAAAAAATGATGTAAACTTGTGCTTATACAATACACATAGTAGCATAAATTTGAGACCAATACAAATATGATTCACAAAAAAACTATTAGAAATATAGCTGACATGGTTTGGAATTTGCTTAAAATAAAACACAAACTGACTAAGCACAATAGGTATTACAAAAGCAAATTCAAATAAAATAATTAACATTTTTAAAACCAGATCGAGATAACTTAAATAGCAGAAAATAAGTTACGTATTTGCAGGATAGCTGTTACAGTACAATATCTTTGTGCTGTATCTACAATCTACATCACAATCTTATGTTCCTTATCGCACGTTCAGTATCTATTAAATGTTTCCACTATCTGTTATCAACACGAAGTCGTTAGTATATAAGATGCACCTTTAGATAATTATAACCAGACTATACTACATCTTTTGTCTCATTTATACCTAATCATATATTGCCAAGTAGTTTGGCAAATTGGTGACCCCGACGAACGAATACGCAGCAAGAAACATGGCACAATCACCGTGCAAGGCGAACATAAATCAGCAAGGAACACTTGAAGTAGCTGCTGGCACCTCGGTTTTATCCCGCATTCCGGAATTTTGGAAAGACCAACCAAGATTATGGTTCACGCAACTAGAAGCCATATTAGCACCACAGAAGCAAGGAGACGAATACAAATACTGTACAGTAATAGCAAAGTTATCCAAGGAAGAAATACTACAGGTTAGTGACCTAATCACTTCACCACCGACTACAGATAAATACAAAAACATCAAGGAACGTTTAATTGATTGTTACGAAGAAACAGAACAGCGACAGTTTCAAAAATTAATATCAGAGACAGAACTCGGTGATCAAAAACCTTCGCAGTTATTACGTCAAATGCAAGTCCTCGGGAGAGGAAAAATCAGTGACGAAACAATTAAACTACTATGGTTCAGGCTTTTACCAACATCAGTTACTACGGTTCTAGCAGTTACGGAAGACATGGAAATTGACAAACTGAGCCAAATTGCAGACAAAATAATAATGAATTCAAAAGTAACCGAAATATCAGCTGTTAGCAACGACACTTCAAACGACAACAATACAGCATGCATTTTAGCCCAGCTAGCAAAATTACAGATAGATATTGACGCAATTCAGCAAGGTCAATATGGCTATCGACCCAACACGCACAATCATTTCAAGAAACGTCAACAATTCCCGATTATGAGGCCGAGAACAAACTATAGAGGAGCAAATCGATTTTGTTACTACCACGAAAGATTCGGAAAATATGCAAAGAACTGCATTAAACCATGCAGTTGGAAACCAATGACTTACGTACGGAACCAGGGAAACGAATAAGAGCACAGACAACGGCGAAACTCTGTGCAATCCACCCATCCAATCGCCTCACCATTACCGACCGAAAAAGTGGTATGAAGTTTTTGATTGACACGGGCGCAAATATTTCAGTCATTAGCAAGCAACAGAGACATTCAGTTTTACAAAATGAACAATACACACTATACGCTGCAAATGGGACTAAAATTAGGACTTACGGCGAGAAGACGCTTACCTTGAATTTAGGACTACAACGATGTTATAAATGGAATTTTGTAATCGCCGATGTTACACAACCAATAATTGGAGCAGATTTTCTAGAGCACTATAAACTATTAGTCGACATAGCAGGTCGCAAACTTATCGACAAAGTTACAGAGCTGACAACGCATGTAACTTCGGAAAAAGCGACACAACAAACAATTCGTAATATCGCAGTGGGAACGAATCCACGTATTACGCAACTTTTAAACAAATACGAAGACATCACGAAAGGGTCCTCTCTCCGCAATGCGCCCAAACATAAGATTGAACATCACATTATCACTACAGGACCACCCGTCGCAGCTCGGGCAAGACCATTACCTCCAGAAAAATACGACATAGCCAAAAAGGAATTTCAAAATATGATAGAACTCGGAATTTGCCGACCGTCAGATAGCCCATGGGCAAGCCCATTACATATGGTAAAAAAGAAAAATGGCGAATGGAGACCATGCGGAGACTATCGAATGCTCAATAGCACGACAGTACCGGACAAATACCCACTACCAAGATTAACTGACTTTACATACATATTAGAAAATAAGAAGATACTAAGCAAGATAGATATACGTAAAGCATACCATTGTATTCCTGTTAAAGATATAGAAAAAACAGCCATCATCACACCTTTTGGACTTTTTGAGTACTTAAGAATGCCTTTCGGATTACGCAATGCGGCACAAACATTTCAACGATTCATGGATTCCTTATTTAGAGATTTAAACTACGTATTTATATTTGTAGACGACTGTCTCATTGCATCGGACAACGAAGATTTGCATTTTCAGCATTTAGAAACGGTTTTCAAACGTTTACACGAGAATGGAATAACCATTAATCTCGAAAAATGCGAATTTCTCAGAAGGGAAATAGATTTCTTAGGTTATCATATAACGAGCCAAGGAATACTCCCTACCGAAGAAAATTACAAAGCAATCATGGAATTTCCCAAACCGAAAACAATTCAAGAATTAAGAAGATTTTTGGGCATGGTCAATTTCTACAGAAGTAATATTCCATGCGCAGCGGAAAATCAAAGAATTTTAAACGAATATCTACATGGTTCAAAAAAGAACGATAATTCACCTGTTCCTTGGACAACGGAAGCAGACAAAGCTTACGAAAAATGCAAGGAAAGCATGAAAAACGCAGTGTTAACAGCGCATCCTTCCCGCAACGCATCACTAGCGCTCATGACCGACGCTAGTGCTACTTGCGTTGGTGGAGTTTTACAACAAAAATCCGGACGCAATTGGGAACCATTAGGATTTTTTTCACAAAAATTGAGCGAAACTCAACAAAAATATTCTACGTTTGACAGAGAGCTGTTAGGAATATACATGGCCGTCAAACATTTTCACAGATTAATCGAGGGAAGAGAATTTACAATATTTACGGATCACCGACCTTTGACATACGCATTCTCCCAAAAACCATCATCAAACGATACACCGCGACGGGTCCGGCAGTTAGATTTCATTTCACAATACAGTACCAACATTCAACACATAAGCGGACGTGACAATATTACCGCCGATGCCTTATCTCGAATAGAGGAAATATACGTGCCATCACCTATCGATTACGCTGAATTGGAAAAATGTCAATCAACAGATAATGAACTAAGTAAATTACATGACAATAAAAGATTAAAATTCAAAAACATTACGCTTCCGGGTTCCACAATAAACATCACCTGCGACACCTCTACTGGAAAAAGCCGCCCCTACTTACCAAAGCATTTTCGCAAACAAATTTTCGATACCATTCATGGTATGAGCCATCCAGGAAAAAGAACTACGAGAAAAATGATAACCCAAAGGTATTTATGGCCGTATATGAACAAAGATATCAATAACTGGTGTAGATCATGTATAGCCTGCCAAAAATCAAAAATACAACGACATACGATATCACCTCCTGGTACATTTATGACAGCGCAACGTTTTGAACATTTACATATTGACATCGTCGGACCACTTCCGATTTCACAAGGGAAGAGATATTTAATCACAATCATAGATCGTTGTACGTCATGGCCCGAAATATTTCCGGTAGAAGATATAACTGCAGAAACAGTAGCCAAGACACTTTTCGAGGGATGGATTACTCGTTTTGGATGTCCATTGCGCATTACTACGGATCAAGGCCGACAGTTTGAATCAAGAATATTTGAGTCACTCTCACAATTTTTGGGAATACATAAAATTAGGACAACACCTTATCATCCACAATCCAATGGAATGATAGAGAGATTTCATAGAACTTTAAAGGCGGCGTTAATGACAAGAGAATCCAACGAAAATTGGTTAAAAGAAATTCCAACAGTTTTACTCGGGTTGCGGAGTAGCTTGCGAGAAGACACAGGTTATAGTTCAGCAGAGATGACATATGGAACGCCAATACGACTCCCTGGAGGATTTTTTGAGTCATCAGCAGCACAGTTATCAACGTACGAAGAGTTTGTAAAACAAATTCAAAAGGACATCACACAAATGACATCAATTCCGAAAAGAAAAAAACACAATCAAGCTATATTTGTGCATCCCGAACTCAAAGAATGCTCACACGTATTTGTTCGGTGTGATAGAATTAAGAAAGCCCTGACACCGCCGTATGAAGGACCCTACCCAGTAATTAGTAAAACAGATAAAACATTTTGCATTAGAATTAGGGATAAAGAGACAGTGATATCAATTGATAGATTGAAACCAGCTTTCATGATCAATGACGAATCAAACTACGTGCCAGATTCAAAGGATTGCGACAGGCATTCACACACGTACACTACACGATCGGGACGTAAAGTAAAGCCAGTAGTACGTCTATAAAAAATCGCTGATATAAGCAAGCTATTCGTATATATATTAACATAGATCTTAACATATACCATTAATTCACAACTACTCGTAACAACAAAACATCTAAAATGGGAAATCAAAGTTCTAAGGACCAGATAACATACAATACGGACAATTGCCTCAATCAAAACGAAGCGGACCAACTCCGTAACCTGATCCAGGAGGACTTACGGTGGACAAGAAATGTTGCAATGGGACAGATTATTTTAACAATCGGCGTGATCCTAATTTACGGCATAATGAAAACACTGGACAGAAGAATGAAGAGTTTAACGGAAAAAAATAATAAACACTCGTGCAACAGCTAAGTCAAAATTACAGACGTCAGCAAATCACACCACAACAGGCGTCATCAAATTCCACCGCGTACAATAGCATTATTATTTATATACATCAGCAAATAACTAGTAAGGTCTAGGTCAAATTTATATTGTAAACACTATTACCATATTTTTTTTTTTTTAAAGGGGGGTGTACTGTTACAGTACAATATCTTTGTGCTGTATCTACAATCTACATCACAATCTTATGTTCCTTATCGCACGTTCAGTATCTATTAAATGTTTCCACTATCTGTTATCAACACGAAGTCGTTAGTATATAAGATGCACCTTTAGATAATTATAACCAGACTATACTACATCTTTTGTCTCATTTATACCTAATCATATATTGCCAAGTAGTTTGGCAAAATAGCCATAACAGTGATGATAGAAAACGAAACTAAATTCAGAGACACTCGTAGATTAAGCGGCACCACTCTCCATACGGTGAATTGTAGAGGATGTTCTGTCATCACGTTAAGAAATAACTGCAGATCACTTTGCTCGCGTTCACCTATAAAAATACAGTTTATTTGTTTACCGATGGTAGGGCCTGTCCCACCAACTCGCTCAAGAAACGTACTATGAAGATATATTTTGTAGGTCCCGTCCGTGTAAACAAAAGAGATGCAGTGTAGAGCGAGTACTCACCAGCAGTAAGAACGGTCAGCGATCAGCTGTTAATATCTGTATGTCTTTTACTTACAGGGGATCTACATAAGTATGTACCTACGTTTCTTGAGCGCAAATTAGATACTCGCTACTCGCTACCCGTTGATGGGACATCTGCCTAAGGCCATCTTGGTAGATACCATCACACTGTAAGTATTCATTGTTATTCTTCCGTTAAATAGTGATGTGTATCTAATTCCTGGACAAATGAGGATTACGAACTAATCTGTCTCAAATGAGAAGGGCGGTGCGGTGACAATCTATTTTTTTCAAAAAAAGGTTTAGGTGGCACTAATACCGTTATGGGCTAGCGTGACGCCAATGAGACTAACGATCTGCTTGTCTCTTCATAAAGCCGTATAAAAAATGTTTTCTTATACTAAGACGAAAATAATCGTTTAATTTAGGAACGTCTGAAACAGTGGTACTGCTGATGGTAGTTATGGTATAGAAGTTTGTCAAAGACATGTGTGATTATCCATCTGTCGTCTCAAATCTAGCTAAGAAGAACCTGCAACAGTACAAGGAAAGAAGACAAGCGACAGCATGCTCCCAGCCCCTGTTGAAGGGCAAATGGACGCAGAGGGCTTCATAAAAGTTGAAAGAAGAAGAAAAAGAAGAATCCCCATCTGATACCATTGTGATACCGGCGTGACGGGACCTAACATGCTGCTGCATCCCGAAATACCAACGACGGAAGGAAGGAAGGTTACGTGACACCAGACAGCGAAACACGACGCTGCCGTCTCGGTGTCGTGTTATTATCGCTCTGATCATTTAATTTTAAATATTATAAGATATATTTTTTATGGGTGTATTTGTATGATGTGGGCCTTAGTAGCCGAAATAAATGGTTATTATTATTATTATAAATCTGTCAGTGGCTGACCTGGAACTCTAGTCCAAGTTAAGTCCTCTGTTTAAGTTTGATTCCTAAGATTTTTTGTAATTTATTTTCCTTACAAGGAGTAAGGATACGTGCACGTCTAGATATGATTTTCTGGGGTTGTACCATGAATATCGAAATTATTTGCCAAGTGCAGGGCATGTCCACTTCATGTTTGAACGTAACATGTCAGTCTCTAAACTTTTGTCAAGTGCAAAAAAATCCAATAGACAATAGATGGCTTGCTGGTTTATTGATGTCAGCCGGATAGTTTATTTTTCGTTTACAATTGACCGTCTTTATAAGTTCATGGTACGGTCCCTGAGTGGCTTTCACTACTTTTTACTTATTTTTAATTTCATTTCATTTTTTTTATTATTAGTAAACGGTAAAAATATTAGGATACGTAATTTAAGCTTTCAATAATCACTGAAAAAGGTTATTTACAAGGTTATTCTTTGCCAATTATTATTAAATTCTTATTAAAATTAACAATACCAATGGCAATGATTACTTACCGGTACCCTCCAAAAATATTTTTTCAAAAATCTTTCCCTGTATTCTCTTCAACTCATCATGCGTTAAATCTAATATTACAACGCTGCCAATCATATTCGAATAATTGTATACTAAAGTCATAACGAGATGCACCAGTATAGAATTGTCAAACCCCTGAAAAAAAAACGATTTTGAGTTTCCTCTTCAGAATCAAAATCAGAATCTTTATTTGCACGAAAAGTGGTACAGGAAGGTGTTGTAAATTTTAGTTTGTCACAATTCACCAAATGGGCATACAAACCTTACAACATTAAATTAAAATCTTTACTAATTAGGGCAATTAATATTTCGATGACCTTAGTAATGTGCATAATACAATTAATCATTATGCACATTTCTGAACGTAATTGCTTTTTTATAATTATAAAATTTGCGAATTAAATATAAGCAGCGCCATTTAAACGCAACTACGCCTAAATAATTCAATTTGGGTGCTGGCAATGGAAAATGTAAGTGTGTTGTATCTCTTTTATTAGTGTTGTCCGCTGCAGTGAAATTTGAACCATTACATCTTAAAAATTTGGCAACCTCATATATATATATATATATATATATATACACGGCACAGTCATAATTTTATTTGACTTAAAAGTAGGCCAGCATGACTCAGACCATTGCACGTCAAAGATGTATTAAACTTAACGGGATGGAACTAAAAAGTGTTACTCAATTCAAATATCTTGGAAACTTTGTAACCGATGACCTTAAGGTCGAAACGAAATAGACATTGAAAGAGAACGCAGAGCTTTGCAATATATTGAAAGAAGATGTAAATTAGGGGTAAATAAGGACACAAAATTGTGTCAAAATAGAAACTAACTCAACATGTTTGGCCTTAAGTTCTGTTACAAATGAAAATGCATATTTTTAATGAAGTTATGTAATATTACTAAAACTTATATGTAAATATTTATTAAAGTCTAAGCAAAAAATAAAACCACATGGCCATCTTTGGCTTTTATACAGGCCTTTAATCTGTCTGGCCACGAATCTATGGATTTACGCACTGCTTCCGTGGGAAATTTCGCCACTGCTTGCTCCAGAGATTTTTTTAAGAGACTCAATGTCGCCGTGCTTTAGAGCAAGCCTAGATAAATACTGTTACATAAAACTTTTCTTTTTTTTTAACTTTTTACTTACTTTGAATTTGGAACGCGTTTATTATTTTTTAAAGTTCTTTCGATTTATCGCCATCTCACATATTTTTTCGTGTTCATTATAAAATTACAATTGAAGTTTCCCGGGTGGATTCTGTCGCGTATTATAAAACAAGACCTGCAGCTCGGTGCTTATCGTCGATATATAGGACATGCTCTAAACCAATCTTTACAATTAAAGAGAGTGGATCGATCAAAAGCCCTTCTGTCGCGATACGCAGGTGAAGGGCACAGAAATATCCTCTTTACCGATGAAAAAAAATCACGATTGAAGAGCACTACGCTACGCTCACAGTTCTTATGAAGCTGCTCAAGTGGTCGGAAAGGTACAGTGTGGTCATCATCCTACGTCAGTGATGATTTGGTGGGGCGTGTCTTATCAAGACCTCACAAAGCTACATTTTTGTGAAAAGAAGTGAAAACTTCAGCCGAAGTGTATCTAGAAGACATAATTTGACACGATCCAAGACGGTCGTCTTGGATCGTGTTGTGAAACCACTCAGCAATACACTTTTTAAAAATGTACCGTGGACTTTCCAGCAGGACTCTGCACCTGGTCACAAGGCACGAATTACCTAAGCCTGATTTGAAACCAATGTTCTGGACCTCATCTAGCTCAGACCCTTTAGACTACAAATTATGATCAGTTTTATAAGACATGGCTTGCACTAAACGACACGGCGACATTGAGTCTCTTAAAAAATCTTTGGGACAAGCAGTGGCGAAATTTCATATGGGAACAGTACGTAAATCCATAGATTCGTGGCCAGCAGATTAAAGGCCTGTATAAAAGCCAAAGGTGGCCATTGTGAATAAAATATTGTTTTTATTTTTTGCTGAGACTTTAGGCGTATACGGTGTCTCTCGCGGTCTGAGGTACAATGCCACTAAGAGTGAAATAATTTATTTTAAATCTCGAAACAGTACGACTGTGCCTATAACGATGCAGCAAGTCAAGCTAAACGGCGCCACTTAGAGCTGTCACTCAGTTTAAGTACCTCGGTCATGTAGTCAAAGATCGCCTCAAAGACGACCAAGATATAGACAGGGAGCGCAAGGCGTTGGCAGCCCGATGCAATATACTGGGTCAAAGGATTGCAGGATGCACTCGCGATGTTAAGCTAACTCTTTTTAAAGCTTACTGTCAATCTTTTTACTCTTGCAGCCTGTGGCTTAGATATACGCAAAAGGCTTACGATGCATTTTGCGTCCAGTATAATAATGCGCTTAGAATGTTGTTGGGGCTGCCTCGGTACTGCAGTGCTTCGGCTATGTTCGCCGAAGCGAGATTAGATGATTTTCATGCAATCATACGCAACAGGTCTGCGTCTATGCTATTATTACTATTCTGGTGGACAAAATCGATAGGCCCTTTAATAGACTGTGGTCAAGTAGGCATGTGCGTGAAGGTGTACATGCACCAAATTAAATGTAACATACTAACACTAGGGTAAGATAGTACTAACATTATATGGATTATCTGAAATAAATGATATTTTTATTATTATTTAATAAATACATACAACAATACATATAAGTTTTAGTAATATTACATTACTTCATTAAAAAAAATGCATTTTCATTTGTAACAGAACTTATGGCCGGACTAGGCATATATTTAATAATTATATCATTTTTATGCTAATTTTATACATATCAATTACGTCAATAGCTTTGCTCAAGTCCCGCTTGAAATAATGTTATTTTCATACATTTAAGTTAGATTCTTCGAAATAAAACTTATTTGATTTTATACATTTAATTATACCACGGCCATTATAAGCGTCGGGCAATAAACAAGGTACGAGTATTTTACCTTAAAATATTTATGCGATTAAGACTCGTAGTGTATATAATTTTATAATGTGTACAAATCGCGAAAGTTTATCAACATATTTTATTTTATTTTTATTAATGTGAACAAAAACTTACACCATCATTCATAATAGATAGCACGTAGATAAGGTGTTTCACTGTTCTGGGTATTGCGAGGCATAGAAGGGTAGAGATCTGCAATAGAGAAAAGAATTGAAAAAAAGGATTAGTCGTAGTTTCCATGATCTGAGAATATTGTATTTTTTTCTAAATACTCACTATTAATTTCAATGGCAAGCCTATTTCTTCCACGGAATCAACCACAGTTTCGTACATAAGAACATAATGTCTTGCTGAATATTTCTTCAATGGAGCTTTTTCAAATCCTTTATCTTCTATCGTCTTTCTTATTATAATAATACGAACATATATCATAGAAAATATCATGATATTACTAAACAATCCTACATCTCTTGTAAAGCACAAACAGGCATAAGTAATGACGTGGTAGACACCCTGATTCGTTTTGTCAGAAGCTATAAATTGAAAGATATTCGCAGTTCGCCAAAAAACCAATGCAAACATGACAAATCTTAAAATTTTAGAAAGTTTCTTAAATATTTCTGGTGCACACGGCAAAGAATCAATCGCTGATATGCGTTTATAAAATTTTAATAAATATTTATCTTCACTGTTCCAAGATATCATTAAATATACAGAATATTCGGCAAAAGTACTCCATACGAAATATAAGCCTAATATTTCGCTACTTTTAGCACAGTATATTATTAGTAATATTTGCCAAACTACTTGGCAATATATGATTAGGTATAAATGAGACAAAAGATGTAGTATAGTCTGGTTATAATTATCTAAAGGTGCATCTTATATACTAACGACTTCGTGTTGATAACAGATAGTGGAAACATTTAATAGATACTGAACGTGCGATAAGGAACATAAGATTGTGATGTAGATTGTAGATACAGCACAAAGATATTGTACTGTAACAGTACACCCCCCTTTAAAAAAAAAAAAAAAAAATATGGTAATAGTGTTTACAATATAAATTTGACCTAGACCTTACTAGTTATTTGCTGATGTATATAAATAATAATGCTATTGTACGCGGTGGAATTTGATGACGCCTGTTGTGGTGTGATTTGCTGACGTCTGTAATTTTGACTTAGCTGTTGCACGAGTGTTTATTATTTTTTTCCGTTAAACTCTTCATTCTTCTGTCCAGTGTTTTCATTATGCCGTAAATTAGGATCACGCCGATTGTTAAAATAATCTGTCCCATTGCAACATTTCTTGTCCACCGTAAGTCCTCCTGGATCAGGTTACGGAGTTGGTCCGCTTCGTTTTGATTGAGGCAATTGTCCGTATTGTATGTTATCTGGTCCTTAGAACTTTGATTTCCCATTTTAGATGTCTTGTTGTTACGAGTAGTTGTGAATTAATGGTATATGTTAAGATCTATGTTAATATATATACGAATAGCTTGCTTATATCAGCGATTTTTTATAGACGTACTACTGGCTTTACTTTACGTCCCGATCGTGTAGTGTACGTGTGTGAATGCCTGTCGCAATCCTTTGAATCTGGCACGTAGTTTGATTCGTCATTGATCATGAAAGCTGGTTTCAATCTATCAATTGATATCACTGTCTCTTTATCCCTAATTCTAATGCAAAATGTTTTATCTGTTTTACTAATTACTGGGTAGGGTCCTTCATACGGCGGTGTCAGGGCTTTCTTAATTCTATCACACCGAACAAATACGTGTGAGCATTCTTTGAGTTCGGGATGCACAAATATAGCTTGATTGTGTTTTTTTCTTTTCGGAATTGATGTCATTTGTGTGATGTCCTTTTGAATTTGTTTTACAAACTCTTCGTACGTTGATAACTGTGCTGCTGATGACTCAAAAAATCCTCCAGGGAGTCGTATTGGCGTTCCATATGTCATCTCTGCTGAACTATAACCTGTGTCTTCTCGCAAGCTACTCCGCAACCCGAGTAAAACTGTTGGAATTTCTTTTAACCAATTTTCGTTGGATTCTCTTGTCATTAACGCCGCCTTTAAAGTTCTATGAAATCTCTCTATCATTCCATTGGATTGTGGATGATAAGGTGTTGTCCTAATTTTATGTATTCCCAAAAATTGTGAGAGTGACTCAAATATTCTTGATTCAAACTGTCGGCCTTGATCCGTAGTAATGCGCAATGGACATCCAAAACGAGTAATCCATCCCTCGAAAAGTGTCTTGGCTACTGTTTCTGCAGTTATATCTTCTACCGGAAATATTTCGGGCCATGACGTACAACGATCTATGATTGTGATTAAATATCTCTTCCCTTGTGAAATCGGAAGTGGTCCGACGATGTCAATATGTAAATGTTCAAAACGTTGCGCTGTCATAAATGTACCAGGAGGTGATATCGTATGTCGTTGTATTTTTGATTTTTGGCAGGCTATACATGATCTACACCAGTTATTGATATCTTTGTTCATATACGGCCATAAATACCTTTGGGTTATCATTTTTCTCGTAGTTCTTTTTCCTGGATGGCTCATACCATGAATGGTATCGAAAATTTGTTTGCGAAAATGCTTTGGTAAGTAGGGGCGGCTTTTTCCAGTAGAGGTGTCGCAGGTGATGTTTATTGTGGAACCCGGAAGCGTAATGTTTTTGAATTTTAATCTTTTATTGTCATGTAATTTACTTAGTTCATTATCTGTTGATTGACATTTTTCCAATTCAGCGTAATCGATAGGTGATGGCACGTATATTTCCTCTATTCGAGATAAGGCATCGGCGGTAATATTGTCACGTCCGCTTATGTGTTGAATGTTGGTACTGTATTGTGAAATGAAATCTAACTGCCGGACCCGTCGCGGTGTATCGTTTGATGATGGTTTTTGGGAGAATGCGTATGTCAAAGGTCGGTGATCCGTAAATATTGTAAATTCTCTTCCCTCGATTAATCTGTGAAAATGTTTGACGGCCATGTATATTCCTAACAGCTCTCTGTCAAACGTAGAATATTTTTGTTGAGTTTCGCTCAATTTTTGTGAAAAAAATCCTAATGGTTCCCAATTGCGTCCGGATTTTTGTTGTAAAACTCCACCAACGCAAGTAGCACTAGCGTCGGTCATGAGCGCTAGTGATGCGTTGCGGGAAGGATGCGCTGTTAACACTGCGTTTTTCATGCTTTCCTTGCATTTTTCGTAAGCTTTGTCTGCTTCCGTTGTCCAAGGAACAGGTGAATTATCGTTCTTTTTTGAACCATGTAGATATTCGTTTAAAATTCTTTGATTTTCCGCTGCGCATGGAATATTACTTCTGTAGAAATTGACCATGCCCAAAAATCTTCTTAATTCTTGAATTGTTTTCGGTTTGGGAAATTCCATGATTGCTTTGTAATTTTCTTCGGTAGGGAGTATTCCTTGGCTCGTTATATGATAACCTAAGAAATCTATTTCCCTTCTGAGAAATTCGCATTTTTCGAGATTAATGGTTATTCCATTCTCGTGTAAACGTTTGAAAACCGTTTCTAAATGCTGATAATGCAAATCTTCGTTGTCCGATGCAATGAGACAGTCGTCTACAAATATAAATACGTAGTTTAAATCTCTAAATAAGGAATCCATGAATCGTTGAAATGTTTGTGCCGCATTGCGTAATCCGAAAGGCATTCTTAAGTACTCAAAAAGTCCAAAAGGTGTGATGATGGCTGTTTTTTCTATATCTTTAACAGGAATACAATGGTATGCTTTACGTATATCTATCTTGCTTAGTATCTTCTTATTTTCTAATATGTATGTAAAGTCAGTTAATCTTGGTAGTGGGTATTTGTCCGGTACTGTCGTGCTATTGAGCATTCGATAGTCTCCGCATGGTCTCCATTCGCCATTTTTCTTTTTTACCATATGTAATGGGCTTGCCCATGGGCTATCTGACGGTCGGCAAATTCCGAGTTCTATCATATTTTGAAATTCCTTTTTGGCTATGTCGTATTTTTCTGGAGGTAATGGTCTTGCCCGAGCTGCGACGGGTGGTCCTGTAGTGATAATGTGATGTTCAATCTTATGTTTGGGCGCATTGCGGAGAGAGGACCCTTTCGTGATGTCTTCGTATTTGTTTAAAAGTTGCGTAATACGTGGATTCGTTCCCACTGCGATATTACGAATTGTTTGTTGTGTCGCTTTTTCCGAAGTTACATGCGTTGTCAGCTCTGTAACTTTGTCGATAAGTTTGCGACCTGCTATGTCGACTAATAGTTTATAGTGCTCTAGAAAATCTGCTCCAATTATTGGTTGTGTAACATCGGCGATTACAAAATTCCATTTATAACATCGTTGTAGTCCTAAATTCAAGGTAAGCGTCTTCTCGCCGTAAGTCCTAATTTTAGTCCCATTTGCAGCGTATAGTGTGTATTGTTCATTTTGTAAAACTGAATGTCTCTGTTGCTTGCTAATGACTGAAATATTTGCGCCCGTGTCAATCAAAAACTTCATACCACTTTTTCGGTCGGTAATGGTGAGGCGATTGGATGGGTGGATTGCACAGAGTTTCGCCGTTGTCTGTGCTCTTATTCGTTTCCCTGGTTCCGTACGTAAGTCATTGGTTTCCAACTGCATGGTTTAATGCAGTTCTTTGCATATTTTCCGAATCTTTCGTGGTAGTAACAAAATCGATTTGCTCCTCTATAGTTTGTTCTCGGCCTCATAATCGGGAATTGTTGACGTTTCTTGAAATGATTGTGCGTGTTGGGTCGATAGCCATATTGACCTTGCTGAATTGCGTCAATATCTATCTGTAATTTTGCTAGCTGGGCTAAAATGCATGCTGTATTGTTGTCGTTTGAAGTGTCGTTGCTAACAGCTGATATTTCGGTTACTTTTGAATTCATTATTATTTTGTCTGCAATTTGGCTCAGTTTGTCAATTTCCATGTCTTCCGTAACTGCTAGAACCGTAGTAACTGATGTTGGTAAAAGCCTGAACCATAGTAGTTTAATTGTTTCGTCACTGATTTTTCCTCTCCCGAGGACTCGCATTTGACGTAATAACTGCGAAGGTTTTTGATCACCGAGTTCTGTCTCTGATATTAATTTTTGAAACTGTCGCTGTTCTGTTTCTTCGTAACAATCAATTAAACGTTCCTTGATGTTTTTGTATTTATCTGTAGTCGGTGGTGAAGTGATTAGGTCACTAACCTGTAGTATTTCTTCCTTGGATAACTTTGCTATTACTGTACAGTATTTGTATTCGTCTCCTTGCTTCTGTGGTGCTAATATGGCTTCTAGTTGCGTGAACCATAATCTTGGTTGGTCTTTCCAAAATTCCGGAATGCGGGATAAAACCGAGGTGCCAGCAGCTACTTCAAGTGTTCCTTGCTGATTTATGTTCGCCTTGCACGGTGATTGTGCCATGTTTCTTGCTGCGTATTCGTTCGTCGGGGTCACCAATTTGCCAAACTACTTGGCAATATATGATTAGGTATAAATGAGACAAAAGATGTAGTATAGTCTGGTTATAATTATCTAAAGGTGCATCTTATATACTAACGACTTCGTGTTGATAACAGATAGTGGAAACATTTAATAGATACTGAACGTGCGATAAGGAACATAAGATTGTGATGTAGATTGTAGATACAGCACAAAGATATTGTACTGTAACATAATACAAATAATACTCTATAGATTTTTGTTACAAATCGAAGACGTGGTGAATGTAAAGGAAAAGAGTATCCAACGAAGTAACGAATTAATAATATTATTCTCAAATCACAAACTTGGGTGTTTTCTACCATTTTTGTATATTACTTTTAAATGGATTACGTCTGGTATAGTCAGATGGATTCCTAACTATTGTATCCTCTAGTACGTAATACTTATTTTATTTCCATACATTCATTTTCGTACTTAAAGTAATTTGTAATGTCATATTGGATAGATGGGCAGGTACTTCGTGTCCTTCGAATGTTATATTATTATACAAAACTAGATTACTTATCTTGATCGATAGCTTCATTTATTCTGTCTGAAAATGAATCTATTTTGCTGGTACGAGGAAATAAAATATCAACATAACCAGCTTTCGCCTGCGGCTTAGTTTCCAGAAGTACACAAAACATGGCCACCCTATTTAATAAAGAGAACCCCTATTTAGAAAGAGATGGAGAGGACAACAATATTTACAAGGTAATAGTTTCAATTTTATTAATTGGCCAGCATGTGGCCTCCATTATCAATCTATCTCCATGCCACGCCCTAATGGCTGCCATGTTTTAAACGAGTCAATCAATCAATCAATAAGCCCTCCATCCTGAACTTCCGTCTGTTTTGAATTGTTTGTTTTCCTTTTTTAGAGGATATCTTTAAGTTCAGTGTGCCTTTTGGCAAAGGCCTCCTCTAACATTTTCCATTGTGTTCTATCTCTGGCAACCCTTCTCCAGTAAGGGCCCGCTGTAAGCTTCAGCTCATCTTCCCATCTCATAAGTTGTCTTCCCCGCTTCCTTTTTCCATCTCTGGGATACCAGTCTGTCACAATTTTACTCCACTTTTCTTGAGTACTCCTTAACATGTAGCCTGTCCACCTCCACTTTAGTTGGTCTATCTTCGTAAGTACATCTGTAATTCTTGTCTTGGCTCTTATATAGATGTTGCGTTTCCTGTCTTGTTTCTTGATGCCTTTCATGCTTCTCTCCATTGCTCTTTGACAGCATTGCAGCTTGTCTCGGTGGTGTTTTGAAAGAGACCATGTTTCGCAGCCATAAGTAATACAAGGCAGAATGCAAGTGTTGTAGACTTTCCGTTTTGTACCGACGCTAAGGTCATTGGCCTTCATGATTTCTTTAAGTGACCAGTATTTTTTCCAGCCATTTGCTATTTGTCTTTTGATTTCCTTGTCCGTCTGATCCTTGAACGCGATGATCTGTCCCAGATATATGTACTCTTCCACGTATTCAAGGGGTTCGTTATTTATTGTTATAACTCTGTTATTAGTGTTTGTCAGAAGTTTGGTCTTGGTTATATTTATGGATAGCTCTATTTTTTTGCTTTCCCTGTTTAGGTCTTGGATCATTTTCTCTAATTTTTCAGGATTTTCTTCGACGACGACAATATCGTCTGCGAATCTAAGGTGGTTTAGTCTTCGTCCATCTATGCTTAAACCAAATTGTTCCCATTCCATCTTTCTGAATATATTTTCCAATACTGCAGTGAAAAGCTTGGGGGACAGTGGATCTCCTTGCCTGACACCTCTGTTTATATTGAAGGTCTCCCCTAAACTTTCTAGTTGTATTCTTGCTTTAGTGTTAGAGTAAATATTTTTGATAGTTTTTATGTACTGTATGGGGATTCCTTGGTTTTCTAGACTTTCCCATATAGCTTTATGGCCAATGCTGTCGAAGGCCTTGGTGTAGTCAATGAAGGCCATATACAGGTGCTTGTTATGCTCGTTGTATTTTTCTATAAGTTGTTTAATAGTGTGTATATGGTCCACTGAGGCAAAGTTTTTTCTAAAGCCCGCCTGGGGCCTTACCCGCTTTCTTTGAAACGAACATTCTATAACGAACAAAATTTAAACGAAGGTTCGTATGGTACCCTACTCTAATTCTTTTTCCAATACACACAAATTTCGTATTTCATGGTCAATTTTCGTGAACGAATGGATTGGATTATTGTTGCTAGCTCTAGATTTTTCTGTTTCTTTTATTTTATTCTTCAAATGGCAACACTAGTATTTTAAGAGCTAAAAGTGCCTTGTCGATTTGTCGATTGATTGATATCTTAAAAAATAGGTCTTTTTTTTCCCTATTAAACTATGTAAACACGATCAAGATTGTTAGTCCAGAAAAAAAGTAATCAGTACTCAAAAATATTAACATTTTACGTTTCGTCTTACTTATGAAATACCGTTTCTCTAAATTCGTATCAAAAATGTAAAAAAAATGTTCTATATTGTTTTTTTGTGTTCATTATTTGAATATTAATTAGATTTTAGTTTTATTTGGCCTTCATACAACATCAGTAATTAAAAATAATATATTTTTATATACGTTCAATTTCATAGGAGAAACGGAACGTCCTCTAACGTTGTGACATTGTCAAAAAAAATCTTCAAACCAATTTCATCAAACCATTAGAACTTGTTCTGTTTCTTTTTGTTTCTTTGTATTCTAGCAAAGAGTATAATAATTTCCAATCGACGAAAGTTGAGCCATTGCCATGGGTACAAAGAGAAATTCAAAGCCATTGTTGTTTCAGTGGAAAATACATAAACATTATCTAAGATAAATCGATATCACGATCTAGTACAAAATACAAGAGTTTGATCAACAAATCTTTGATCAGCAGTTAGATATTTTCATTCACAGTAAGTATTGTGATTTTCCTTGACTGCATTGTTTAGTCGATTGTATATTTGTGCATTCAGATGATAGAACTTTCTTACCAAAAGCTATAATTACGTGAGGCGTAAGTTTAAATTTACATAATTCATTTTCAGATGACTGATGAATACTACATTTGTGAGGTATTCGTTATCTTAGCCATGCAAGCTGTGAATTGTGATCGGAGTGGAGACTATGTTAGGAGTGTTGCGGTGTGCAAGTCCCTGTCCGTTGTGGTCATAAGTATAGAAGTCTGTGTGCTACGTGGACTGTTGTGCTGAAGTGTTACTTAATTGGTTAATTCTAATCCAGTCACCTTGGCAGGATCAGCAGGTATGTTTACATGAAAATAGCTTTTTTATTTATTCTTAGGGTTTTTAAAAATAAACTAGTTATGTTTAGTAATCCATTTTTAATATTGTGGTTTTACAGATATCACTGACTGATTGTTCATGTCAAGCTTGTTTTATGCATCTTAGAAGACATGTTATTTATAACCGGACACTTGATAAAGATCAAAGAAATATTGTTGCCGATGTTGAATCACAAGAACCGGATGCTGATATTGAGTTACAAATCGTTGCTAGTCAACTTGGCAATGCCAGATAAGGAACCATTGTTGAGCTAAATATTGAAATCAATTAAACTGCAATAAAAATAATCTGCGATTTTATTTGACTGTAAAATAAAACTGTTACCTCTCTTTTCCTATCCTGTGTATTCTCACTTTATTTATATGAGCTAGGTACTTTAGATAGTACCTACTTAGTTGTGTAAAACATAACTAAGTAGGTACTATCTAAAGTGCCTAGCTCAAAATTCAACACTGAACCTGCTGTAAATACTAATATCACAATCATTATATTATATAGTTGATTGTTCCCAATCGTTGTGTCAGATTTATCTAGTCTACTCTTAGGGTAAGCTACCATCTTCCGTATGGGTAATGCATATATGACTAATAGATATCTACTTAATATCGCTTTTAATCTACCAATTTACAGGTAAGTAGCAAGTACCTACTCATTGCGTATAAGCAGATACAGAATTAGGTCGGTTGTTAATTGTAGTGACAGTTAACTTCAAAATGTTATCATTTTAGGATCCAAATGGCTCCTTACATGGGATTCGCAACTTCCGAGCTCATCGAGGCACTTCTCAATTTATTTGATGAGCACAAAAATCTAGCTCGCAGGAATTGATTATTAATATTTATTTGATTTCTTCACTTTTGACTGAGTGTCTTCAAAAGAGAAGAAATCAAAGAATTATTATTTCTTTTCTCAGTCTCTTTTCTTGACTGAGTCTTACAAAGTCAAAGTCGGAAATTAGTCTGTAATTTCCTACAAAATCTAGGCAGGAAATTATGTGAATATATAATTAATTGCCGAAGCGATGGCGGTTTCTTCTACGCAATGAGCGTTCTTCAGGCTGAGCAGCTTCAACAAAAATAATCTTCAGCCATAATAATTGTTTTTAACATTATTCTTAATAAAAATGTACCACGACGAAAGTCAAACGGTAGCACTTTTGGTTTCGTCAATTTTAGGTTATAATTCCGAATAATTCACCTGTCAAATTCTATATTTCGTTCGGTGCATACGGAATTAGAGTAGGCTTAGAGAATTTATATGTCAAACAATTTTCGTTTCAATGAAATTCGTGAACTAATAGAATTGTGGTAGGAAAGCTACGAATATTCTATAGAAACTTTGTTTTTCGTTGAAATAGAGTAGGCCTCCTGTTCTATTGGTTGATTTTTGTCTAGTTTAATACTTATGCGGTCTAGGATGATTTTGGAGAAAACCTTATAGACGTTAGACATCAAGCTTATTGGTCTATAATTTCCTATGTCTTCTTTTGGTCCTTTTTTATAAATTAGGATTATATGAGATGTTTCCCACTGTTCGGGAATGAGTCCTGAAGTTATAACATTGTTGAAGATTTTAGTCAGAATAGGAGCCAGCTCTTCTAGTGTTCCTTTTAGCAACTCATTTGTGATTTTATCAGGGTCTGGTGCTTTGTCTGATTTTTGGCTTAATATTGCTTTTCTGACTTCACTGGGTAAAATTTCAGGTTCTGAGTCTGAAGCGCATGGGTTAGGTCTACGGATTTCATAATTTCCCTGATTGGTGTTATCATGATTGGAGTATAGATTATGGTAAAATTTTGTAGCTGCTTTATTTATTTCTTTTCGGTTTGTGATATTACAGCGGTTATTTTTTTAGGTTTGGTATCCATGGATTTGACTCCCGTAGTTCTTTAAGAGCTTTTCTTGTTCCTCCAGTAGCTAGAATATGTTTTTCTAATTTTTGTAGCCTCGTGGTTTTTCTATCTTTTCTGATGCCTTCCTTGATTTTCTTACTTAGCTTGGTAATCATTTGAATATTCTGTTTTTTCATTTTGCTGTCAAATAGACATTTTCTTTCCTGAATTAATTCTAGTGTTTTATCAATAATAACGAGTCAATACAACTGCCAATTAATCATAACCGTTTATAATTTTGAGACGTCACAATTAAACATTTAATAATTTTGAGACAAATATATTTAAATGATTCAGATATTTTATTCAAGACCGACCAAGTAGATATTAATTTAACTTTGTCTGTAGCTTTTCTATTTCTATTGGAATAAAAAATAAAACTCCGTTTTGCCCTTAAACTTATTTTTCGCGAGTAAAATAAAAGAGTTTAAAAATAAGGTAGGTTGGAGGTAGGTTAAAGGTAGTTAAAAAGATTCATCGAGAAGACATAGATGGACGACGTGAAAAGGGTTTTTTTTATTTGGTAAAAATTAAACAAATTATTACCTTTAAATATTACAAACACAATTTTAATTCAGTACTTAAACAATCTCTATTGCTAAGATCTATAAAGCGTAATTTCTTATGCCTAACATTAGTAAAATTTGATAAGTAAACCGTATTGTCAACAGAAGTATAAATTTGTTAATACACCATTTTTGATATTAATATCTTTCCGAGTTCATTTCATTTTTAATATTTAAAAATAAAATGAATAATAATAATATCTTGTTATTATTATTATATTGTTATATTGTATAGTTATATTGTATTTCAGTTATTATTTTATATTCTCTACTAGCTATTTTTATTTGTGCGTTATGTAAGAATTACATGAAGTTATTCATTTCCAATTAGTTTACTGCACCTACACAATTAATTTCTACATCACCTTAGGGTGGACTGGCAGAAAATGCTTTTAGCAATAAGTCCGCCTTTGTACAACTTTGTGCAGAAAGTTTTAAATAATTAAATAAATATATTCTAAAATCCATATAATGTTAGTGAGTTTGCTTATTATCTAGTGTTAGTACCCTTTGCACACATTTTTTTATTATAATAGAGAGCTCAAGGTCTCCTTACTAGAATTGCGTGCTTTTCTCATATGATGATCAAAACAAATTTATGAAATAAACTTGTCAAGATCCAATCATTTTTACAAAACTAGAATTCACATTGTGACCATTCTTTTTTTTTAGTTTATACTTATTTCAACTTAGGTAACAGTGCGAGTTTGAACAAAATTAAGTAATTTAGAAGATATGAACGAAAACGTTTAAGTTTGAGAGTCTGGCTTACATTTTTACGGATCAGGGATGTTACGGAGCTTCGACTCCGACACTTTTAAATCGGACGTTTTAATCGGAGATAGGTACCGAACGTACAGCGGCCGCTACTTCAAGCTAATATACATATATTAAATGGATGCAGGAGAAGTTCTCACGAAATACCTATGATCGCGGGTTCGAGTCCCGTCTGAGCGAATTTTCCTTTACATATTTATTATGACTAAACAATGTTTTTTTTTTACTATTTTATCTTATTTTCTTAAGTTTTATTTCAATATTTTTTTTGTTTTGTTGAAACTCCGACTCCTACTTTGAAAACAACACCTCCGTAACATCCCTAATGTAAAACGTTAGCCAGATCCTCTAAAAAAATAAATAAAAAAAAAAATTTTAAAAATATAACAGACTTCAAAGGTTTACTGAAAATAATGAAATTATACTTTTAAACATAATACACAAGAAATTACCTTTTTTTTTAAGATTCGTTGCCAGCACATGTCAATAGTAGGTGCTACCTTACTAAAAAAAGAGATTCCGTAATGCCGATAAACCCGAAAAGTTCAACCAGGTTAGTCAGAATTTTAGTATCAATCTTACAAGTAGCACCAACTATTTTGGCACCAACTTCAAAAAAATGTGGGATAATTTCGTGTAGGTATACAATAAAAGTATTATTTAATATTTTCATCAAATCTTTGCAGTCTGTTTAATTTTTTTTTTTATTGTTTTTTAGCTTGATTTAAGATAATGCTTTTTCAAGATTTCTTTGTCCAGTTTTACCTAAACCAACCGTTTTACAGATCTCTCAGCAAAAGGGCAGAAATACACATGACTGAAAAACAGAACAGTGCATGCTAGTTGCATCTCAGATACAGGTATACACATGGCAAGTAGGTAAGACGTGCAAGAAGCTGTTATGCAAGTGTGCTAGCTACAGGCAGGTATATTTTCGCTCTAAGACGATACGTCTTAAGATGCAAGAAAGAATGTACGGATCTGCATGACAGCCATGACAGTAATGATACAATAAGAAACTAAATTTAGAGACACTCTAAGTGTAAATGGTAACACACGCCAAACAGTAAACTGCAGAGGATATTCGTTCATCATATTCAGAAATAACTGCAACTCACTTTGCTCCCGTTCGCCTTTAAAAGAAAATGCAGGTTTTATTATTTTATTGCCCTCTGTATGAACCTTCAGTTATCTTTTCGATATATTGTCTGTCTTCCTTTTTTGCTTGAAAACTCAACGGTGCTAATCACTTTTCATTTTAAATCCAATGCCCATTTTCATCATAGGTAGATATCCCCTTAGCAATATTTATCCGTCACCTAAATTTATTTTATACTGCTAAGTTATTTTATCATACAATCAGAGTATCCAAGTGCATTGTCTGTTTTCTGGTGATTATAATAAAATTCCCAATACGGCGCCTAGGGAACCTTTGGTAGTCGGTGAAAAGTTCATTCATTCATTTTTTTATTTCACTTTGTATCCGTTTTTTGACACTTTTTGACTGCCTCTGTGGCGCGGTGGGAGTGCATCTGACTGCTATTTAAGAGGTCCTGGGTTCGATCCCCTCCCAGGATAAAACTTTGTGTGATGAGCACGATGGTTTATTCTGTGTCTGGGTGTTTTTAATCTTCTATACTTATAATAAATCTGTAGAGAGGTCAATTCTGTACATGAAATATATTTCCAAAATAACTATCAGGGGGTGATTAGGGATCGATACTGATGCCAAAAATGCAATCAGTAAATTTTTTGTCTGTCTGTCTGTCTGTCTGTATAACCGTTATAGAAACAAAAACTACTCGACGGATTTTAACGAAACTTGGTACAATTATTTTTCATACTCCTGAGTAGGTTATAGTATACTTTTCATCACGCTACAATCAATAGGAGCAGAGCAGTGAAGGAAAACGGGAGATGTTACTCCATTTTTTAAGCTTTCGTCGCGTGTGCAACCGTAATGGTTAAAGCTACACAGAAATCAAGTATGACGGAAATGTTCTCCTTAAAATTATATAAAAAATATCCCACGACAGCATTATGTCTATCTTTTATGGTTGACTCACAATATCACGTGTAACTCCCGATAGCTTAGTAGTTCGAAGCTTTCTGATTATATTTGTCTACTCTTACGTTTATAACACTCTCAGTCATCCCTAATTAAAAAAGTTAACATAATTAACTATTCCATAAAAAATACTAATAGAAATCGGTATAGAAACACCAAAGTTATACATGAAATACGCTAATAATAAGCCATCGCGCGTGAATACTGAATCATGCTATCTATCTATAATAAAATTGTAAATTTCACGTGTCTGTACATGGCCGAACATAGTGAAAAAAAATATTGGGAAATGTTCGAAAAGAGTATTTAAACACATTCCTACATTTTTAGAAATGTCTGTCTGTCTGTCTGTTTGAACACGCATCACGCAATAACTATTGGACAGATTCGGTTGAAATTTTGTATGTGTATTCTAATAAGTCTGGATTAACATATAGGCTATAATTTATCACGCTATTTCCCATAGGAGCTAAGCAATGACGGATAATATCTGTAGCTATTTATCGTTATAAAACAATAACTACTTGACGGATCTTCATGAAAATTTGCAGTTTTATTGTAAATACTATAGGTCATTACTTGCACTATAAATCATTATGCTATCGTCTATGGGGAGTGAGCAGCAACGTATGTTTTGTCGAACCATTATGGTTTTTCACAATTTTTTCCACAATAAGACATTATTTACAATTGTAACCCATGGAAACAATAACTTCACGCTAAAACTATTAGGAGCTAAACACAACATTTTCAATTTTCTTAAGATCAGCTATTTTAACCGTGTTTGCATCAGCTGAGGTGGTCTATTGGCACAAGTAGCGGTATTAAACGAGCGAGGTCGGAGGATCGACTCCCTAATTGCGAGTCTCTTTTTGTGTTGTGTTAAAATTATTTTTATTCTTTTTTTTAAGTATTTTTCTAAATGTATACTTATTTATACAAGCTTTTATTTTCGACTTTAACATGTTTACTTTGTTTAACAAATTTTCATATTAATAATCACTTCCAATAGGCACCTTTATCATTGTTTTGTTATAAATGTAGAAATGAAAAACAATATTACATTACAAATAAACAGTAATTACTTGATATTTTCTAGAATTTATAAATGTTAATTGCTTAAAAAAAATGAAAGATTAAGTCCGCGTTACATCAAAATAAAACACGTGGCGCCATCTGTGATTCGATTTCTTCTGAGTGCCAAAATTGCTTACCTACAAATGTTAATAAACTTTCGCGATTTGTACACATTATGAAAATATATGTATTACGGGTCTTGATCGCGTGAATAATTAAAGGTTAAATACCTTGCTTACCTACGTTTAATATGCATGATAGTTTAATATAAAATCATCAAGTATAAAAATAAACTTATCCAGTTTTGAAAATAGATGGCGTTTAAATACAAATTAAAAAGAATCAGGAAAATTGATTAAAAAAAAAAACTGAAATTCTTACGTAGAGGGATATGAATATATGATGATCATAATTTGCGACAGGTTGACACACCTATTTTTAAATTCACTAATGTAGACATTATAGAATAATATTATAATCTTTTAAAGTGAGTGAAAAAAAATATTGAATAAGTTTAGAAATAGTATTTAAACACAAAAAAAGATATCTGAGTATATCTTTTACAAACGTTTGAATGTTGTTTGTTTGTTTAAACATTGCATTCCCGCGGTACAAACACGGACACAAAGTAGGTGTACTTTAGACTCGGAAAAGATCGCTCGGGCAGGACATAACCTGCGATCATAGGAAATCTGTGAGAGTTTTTTCCATCATACCTTTATTACCTATGTACAAATTATCTTGAAGGAGCGGCTAGGTACCTCCGATTAAAAGGTCCGATTTAAAAGTGTCGGAGCCGAAGTTGGAGTCGGAGGTTTAAAATTTTCGACCTATCGGAGTCAGAATCGAAGCTCCTTAACTCAAAATTTCGCACGAGTAATTGGGCGGTTTCGAGCTTCATTTAACTCGAAACCGCCCCAGTACTCGCGTGGTGGGGGAATTTTTCAATATTAATAGTATTTGATGTGATTCAAATCACTTTTTTGTCGAGGTGTGGTCGTGGGAATTTTAATAATTTGTCTTCTAACCGTCTGGCGCCATAAACTTTGTCGCCCTTCATTTTGCTGCACTGGGCATTTGCTTGGCTTGCCCTGCCATATGTTGGGCCCTGATTAAAGCTAGGCCCAAATATCCATAGATGCCACAGAGCATTGTGGAGCATGTTTACAATATGTTTTACACAGAAGTTGAATTGTAATATAAACTACCTTAATATAAACTCAACTTCCACGCGAACGAAGTCGAGGGCACAGCTAGTCTATAATATGTTTGTATTTAAAAATATATAAGTATGTTTATTGGTAGTCTGGTTTCCATAATACAAGCTCTGCTCAGTTTGGGGTCAGATAGCGTTGCGTTAATTGCCCCAAGATATTATTATTATACTAGCTGTGCCTGCGACTTCGTTCGCGTGGAAGTTGGGTTTATATTAAGGTAGTTTATATTACAATTCAACTTCTGTGTAAAACATATTGTAAACATGCTCCACAATGCTCTGTGGCATCTATGGATATTTGGGCCTAGCTTTAATCAGGGCCCAACATATGGCAGGGCAAGCCAAGCAAATGCCCAGTGCAGCAAAATGAAGGGCGACAAAGTTTATGGCGCCAGACGGTTAGAAGACAAATTATTAAAATTCCCACGACCACACCTCGACAAAAAAGTGATTTGCATCACATCAAATATTATTAATATTGAATAATTCCCCCATCACGCGAGTACTGGGGCGGTTTCGAGTTAAATGAAGCTTGAAACCGCCCAATTACTCGTGCGAAATTTTGAGTTAAGGAGCTTCGATTCTGACTCCGATAGGTCGAAAATTCCGATTGATTTTAAACCTCCGACTCCAACTTCGGCTCCGACACTTTTAAATCGGACCTTTTAATCGGAGGTACCTAGCCGCTCCTTCAAGATAATTTATACTCGTACATAGGTAATAAAGGTATGATGGAAAAAACTCTCACAGATTCCCTATGATCGCAGGTTACGTCCTGCCCGAGCGATCTTTTCCGAGTCTAAAGTACACCTACTTTGTGTCCGTGTTTGTACCGCGGGAATGCAATGTTTTAAAACTATTTTGCGGGGGCAAAATAGTTTTAAAACATTGCATTCCCGCGGTACTGTGATGCGTGTTTAAACAAACAAACAACATTCAAACGTTTCTAAAAGATATACTCAGATATCTTTTTTTATGTTTAAATACTATTTCTTAACTTATTTCAACATTTTTTTAACTCACTTTAGAAGATTAAAATATTATTTTATAATGTCTACATTGGTGAATTTAAAAATAGGTGTGTCAACCTGTCGCAAATTAAGATCATCATATATTCATATCCCTCTACGTAAGAATTTCAGTTTTTTTTTAAATCAATTTTCCTGATTCTTTTTAATTTGTATTTAAACGCCATTTATTTTCAAAACTGGATAAGTTTATTTTTATACTTGATGATTTTATATTAAACTATCATGCATATTAAACGTAGGTAAGCAATATATTTAACCTTAAATTATTCACGCGATCAAGACCCGTAATACATACATTTTCATAATGTGTACAAATCGCGAAAGTTTATTAACATTTGTAGGTAAGCAATTTTGGCACTCAGAAGAAATCGAATCACAGATGGCGCGGGAGTTACACGTGATATTGTGAGTCAACCATAAAAGATAGACATATGCTGTCGTGGGATATTTTTTATATAATTTTAAGGAGAACATTTCCGTCATACTTGATATCTGTGTAGCTTTAACCATTACGGTTGCACACGCGACGAAAGCTTAAAAAATGGAGTAACTTCTCCCGTTTTCCTTCACTGCTCTGCTCCTATTGATTGTAGCGTGATGAAAAGTATACTATAACCTACTCAGGAGTATGAAAAATATTTGTACTAAGTTTCGTTAAAATCCGTCGAGTAGTTTTTGTTTCTATAACGGTTATACAGACAGACAGACAGACAGACAAAAATTTTACTGATTGCATTTTTGGCATCAGTATCGATCCCTAATCACCCCCTGATAGTTATTTTGGAAATATATTTCATGTACAGAATTGACCTCTCTACAGATTTATTATAAGTATAGATTACATTATTTTGTATTGTACTGTACTGTACTATACTATACTATATTAAAATATTTTACTTAATATAAATAGCCAGTTACTTACCAATGCCCTCGGAAAGTATTTTTTCAAAAATCTTCCCTTGTATTATTTTCAATTCATCGTGTGTCAAATCCAATATTATAACGCTACCGATTAAACTTCCATAATTATACATTAATGTAACTACTAGGGTTACCCATACCGAATAGTGTAAACCCTGAAATTTAGCAATTTCATGAATCAATCTCAAGATTGGTAAAATGGGCCCATGTTCTCGTATCGTTAAACCGTGGTATCGTCGATTTTATAGATTGGATTATACTAAAGTGGATCGCCTGGTATAACTATTTTTAATCTGTAATATCTCACTTTTGGGCAAAGGTTACCCCATACGCTTCCAAAACCCCTTGTCTGGAGTTTCCTTCTCCCACGTCTTCTCTAAGGCATCCTGATCATAACGCTAACGTTTCTTAGACCTGCCTCGAAGGCGACGTCCATCATCAGGCTTCCACTGTATGGTGATCTATGCCCACATAACTGTGTCTACCTTATACATACAGAACTAAACCATGATAGAATACTTACATCATTAATAGATGCTATCACTTGAACAAGGTGCTGTATAGTTCTTGGCATTGTCAAACATAAGAGAGTAAAAATCTGCAAGTCAAAAAAAGAATATCATTAAAAATATATATTTGGAAGCTCAGCTAAGGTCTGTAGCAGTTTTTTAGGGATTCGTTCAGAGCTTAATTCAGAGACGGTAGGAAGATGTAACTTTGCATGAATATACATATTGCTTACGCTTAAGTAAAGTGACGAAGTGATTTTAAACTATTTCTTAGTCAGTTTCTAGACACTCACCATAAAACAAACAAGAGAAATTCTTTATTGTACTTCGTTAGAAAAACGCGCATATAAACATTTTTCACGGACTTGGAACAAAGTGCTCCGAGATTCCGAATCCGTAAAAGATGTATTTGTAATAAACCTATTGAGAGTTTGTTTTACGTTAACGCGATCGAAACGTTTACTGCGTTTGACTCTCTGATTGGTTAGGAGCTTGGAACGGGCCAATCGGGGCGCCAAACATCATTAACTTATAACAAACACGCACTAGGCACACTGCACTCTTGTTATTTTGGACACTCACCGTGAGTTTCAATGGATAGCATACTTCATTCAAAGAGTCCGTTACAACTTCATACATGTGAACATATTGTCTTGGTGAATATTTCTTTAGTGAAGCCTTTTCAAATCCTTTATCTTCTATAGTCTTTCTTATAATAATAATACGCACATATGTAATAGAAAATATCATAATTATATTGTATAATCCAGCATCTCTTACGAAACTTACAAGTCCTATAGGAATTATAGGGGGGACCCCTGAGATCGAGTTAGGAACAGTTGCAAGAAATTGAACGATATTTGAAATTCGCCAGAAAAACAATCCAATAAAGACACCTATTAAAATTCTAGAAAGCTTCTTATACATTTCTGTTGCACATGGCAAAGAATCAATGGCTGATATACGTTTATAAAATTGTAACAAATACTTCTCTTCAGTTTTCCAAGATATAAGTATGTACATAAAACATTCGACGCAAGTACTCCATACAAAATATAGGCCAAATATTTGAGTATAAAAACCACAGTATATTATTAATGCTACAAACAATATACCGTAGAGTCTAGATAGAAATCGAAGAGTAGGAGATCTTAGTTTGATATGATGTCCAAACAAGAAACGAAATAAGAACAACGGCCTCAAATCACACACTTGTGACGTTTCTATCATTTTGATAAATTTTTCAGACCATAAATTAATCGATAACGACTTGTATAGACAAGTGTACGCCAAGCTGTGCCACACTTCAGTAAAAAACAGTTTATTTTTGTACCTCCATTTTTGTCTTTTACGTAATTGTATGTCAGAATATGTAGATAGTATCATTATCTACGTCAAATGTTATAAAGAAAGTTAGAATGCATAACTTGATAACTATCATATTATCTATAGCTAATGTATAGTGGAATTTTCTTGTCTATAAATAGAAATGAGAATTGCATTATTAAAATGAGGTCAATATTATATTGAACTTATTGATATTATCTTGAAACTTTTAATACTTAAACTGATCTGTTTATTAATAACTTTAGTAAGTTCGTTGACATTTTAATTTACTGACTTAACTGGCTCTTTAATACAACTGTGAACTAATTTCATTTAAATCTCAATCTTTCAAACTAATTCTTGAAGTTGAAAACAACAAAAATTAATCCGCTAGCATTACATTAAAGTATATTAATGTAATGCTAGCGGATGATTTCAAGTACTAAGTAAAATTAAAATAGAAATGAAATGCACGAATTCATTATGCTGTAGATTATTAGGGCCACGCTACTTAGTTTGGCTACATCAGTCACTGATAAACATACGAGTACTACCTATCGTGTATTGAAGTGATTCAAAATGGTATTATTATCTGGCTCGAAATATTTTGATTTGAGTGTAATACTATTCATTCGTTTTATTTTTGGTTACCATATTAATGTCCGATCTCCTAAGCTATATGTTTTGTCTAAAATTTATAGACTATCTTTTGCAGTCTTATTATTGTTCTTCTGTTTCTTGATTCAGAGCTTAGATACATATTACATCTGGAGTTTTTATATTGAATTTTTGATCTATTTCATTACTTCTTGGTACAGTGAGGACAAGTATATTTTACGTTTTTATAAATACTTAACTCCCATTGATACTTTGCCGCATAGTCGAGAAATGTTTAAAAAACTTCAAGTTTTTTTAACCGGAAGCATGTTTGTACTTATATTTTCTAGATTTTTAAACTACTTCGTAAATTACTTCACAAAATTTGAAACTTCTTTCTTTCATCTCGTTATGTTTACGTTTATCGGCCTCTTAAGAGATGTAGGATTGTACAATATTGTATTAATATTATCTGTAACATATGTGCGTCTTATTATTATAAGAATGACAATAGAAAAGGAAGGAGTTGATAAGCCTCCACTTAAGAAATACTCAGCAAGAAAATATATTGAAATGTATGAAAATTTGGCAGACTCTATTAATGATGTTCGTTTTCCATTGAAGTTCTTAGTGAGTATCTAAAGTTTGATCATAAAGTTAAACAGGATTTGGATCAAATTTTAGATCAGGTAGAGAGTAATGTCACATTAGTACATCGCACGAGTTGCTTCAATATCTTTTGAAATAATTACTGTATTTAGTAACTGTGCTCAAAAACGGAGAGAACTTTGATAAATTTAATCGAAAGCCTACGCAAAGTCTGTAATGATCTTGCATAGCATTTGTAGCACCGGGCCATACGATTAATATTGCTAAGGTTATAAAAAGCTCTTTTATAACATTCCACCTTGGTATTTTTGGGATCAATATCCGTCTATTTTTGCAATAAAAATATGTTTTCAATCTTTGTCTGGTATTATTTATGTAATTTCCTATTTTATAATATTTGCTTCTTTGTTGCAGATATTTACATTTTTGGTTCTCACTTTGCCACGATTAGTACGTAATATTTTCAACACAATAATAATTTTAAAAGAAAATGTAAGTTAAATTTATAATGGAAATAAAGGTTTTGTAAAAAATTAAGCTACTTATACATTTATAATCCGTTATAAAACATGAAAGTTAAAAATACAGTTTGGGCAGCACCAGTTGTTGCATCAATGCCAACCAGTACCTAAATGATTTTTAATTTATCTGTGCTTGTTCACATTGATTCCAATGCAGTTGATTGAAAATATTTTAAAATTAACGTCTTTTAAATTAATTGGTCCTAAGACTTGAGCTTCTAAACATTTTTTCCGATTTAACTCCAAAAATTCCAAAAAATATTATTTAGGAGTTAAGTTAGTAAGTTAGGTATTAAGGAGAAAATTAACATTGATAGCCACACTAAACATAGCATGTATCGAAGCTATCGTAACTTTGGTCGGGGCAAAAGTATTTTCGTACTTTACATACAGAGAAAAAAAAATAAGTATATTTTTTTATTCATTTATATTATGTTTGTGCTATTTTGATCGATGACTTGTTGCCATCTTGTAGGTAGGGCCATGATCCCAATGCTGTAAAAAAAAGTAGATTATGATCAAAAAAATCCTACAGGTAGTTTTCACAGTGTTCTTTTGAGGTTAACTTTATGCTTCCTAAAGAGTTCTGAAGTGACCAAAACAGGTGGAAACCTGATGGAGCAAGGTCAGGGCTATACGGAGAATCAAGCCCTCTCAACTTTTGCTGACTGGCTATAGATGAGTGCGGTCTGGCGTTGTTATGATGGAACAACACGCCCTTTCTGTTCACCAGCTCTGGCTGGTTTTTCTCAGTGGCTTCTTTAAACCTCATCAGTTGTTGACAGTAGAGGTCAGAACCGATGGTTATACCGGGCGGAAAAAGCTCGGAAAAAGGACGATTCTTTTCTAATCCCACCATACACACAGCATCACTTTGTTCCGAGTCAGGCCGAGCTTTGCCATGGTCTGTGGGGCTTGTCCATGCTTCAACCACGATTTTTTTCGGAAATTCTTATCGTAAGTGACCCATTTTTCATCAGCCCTAATCAACCGTTTACGAAATGTTTGTTTCAAAAAAGAATCGCAAATGGAAACACCATGCATTAAGTTTCTCTCAGTGGGATCATGTGATACCCAAATATCAAGTGTTTTCTTGTACCCAGATTTTGTAAATGACGTTAAACTGTTTTGTGATGAACATCCAGTTCTTCACCAATATCGTAACTACTAATATGTCGATCTTGCTCTACTTTTTCAAAGATGGCACTGATCTTATCCGTGTCCCGAGCGAGCCTCATCCTTCACACTAAAATTTCCAGACCTGGAACCCTTGAACCACATTTGTGCTACTCGTATAAAGCATAATATACATATTATAGATAAATTCAGACACAGAATAAACCACCGTGCTCATCACACAAACTTTTATCCTGGGTGGGGATCGAACCCACGACCTCTTGCGTAGCAGTTGGATACATTCCCACCGCGCCACAGGGGCAGTTATCAGAATTACAACATATATTAGTATTAAAACCAGCTAGTTACATTCGGTACAACCAAAGAGGTTTGATTACTAACAGTACATTCAATACAAAAATAATTTTGTCCCGTACCTATTATATAGGACTAGGTTTTCTAACAATAGCTTATAGTGTGGCCATTAGTGCTGTGCACTCCCTGAGGTATGCACGGCGAGGTGGGGGGCGAAGAAAAAAGTGCATGAGTTCACATGAGGTCGATACATGTCGGACAGATCTTACGATATCAGTTTGCATTTCTAAGGCAAGACTTGTGGCGGGACGTTGCGTTGGTCGGAGGCTATCTATCTGTAATATATACTTACTTTGTTGATTAAAATGTAACCCAAATATACTCATATTTTATTAAAAATATGCAGGTGATAAATAAGAATTGAAAGTTATAATTCACAACAGGACTTGTTTTATTAAACATTTTTTATATTTACAAACAATTATATATTCTAACGAAAGTTATTCTGACATAGATTCTGTTTCAACTTCATCTTCCATTTCGTCATCATCTTCATCTTCCTCTTCGCCACCGGAACTTGAATCAGAGTCTTGCAAATTTATTATGAATGAATCGATAACATTATCGAACCTACTATCGCGACTCCAGTAATCATTTTCATTTTTCTGGACATGATCGTCGCATTTCTGCCATTTTTCCGCCGTGAATTCCGAAAACAATTTATCCAATAAGATTATCTTTTCGTCTAGAGAAGAATTAATATAGTTTTGGGCTATGTTGTTTTTAATATCAGCCCAGACCAACTCGATTGGATTTAAATCTGGATGGTACGGAGGTAAACGCAGAACAGTGTGTCCACTGGCTTTCAGGAGTTCGTCAATTCTATACACGGGTTCTTTTTGTGTATTTTTGATAAGAAGTAGCAGTTGAGCCTTTGACATGGTTCCTGAAAATTCTACATTATGGCGTAGCAACCAGTTCTGCATTTCACTTTTGAGGCTTGATATAGTTGGTTTCTTCTCAATCTGAACGCTGTGGTAAGACGCGTTGTCCATTACAACCACAGAATTCGGCAGCAACTTATCTTTTAACTTTTCATCTACCCACTTATAAAAAGTAGGTCCGCTCATATCTCCATGATAGTCACCGGTTCTAGCATCGGATTTGAATATAGTCAATGTATCATCCACTAAGCCATTTCGACACCCAGCGTGGAGTATTACTAGTCGCCGTCCTTTCCCAATATCAGCATGAATACCGGGTTCTGACGATGATTGCCAACATTTGCTGGCATGGTGACTGGCGTTGATGTATGTTTCATCAAGAAAATATATGTTTCGGTTTTCCGTTCTGTAATTTCTGATTTGTGTAAGATATTTTTTCCGCCACACTGTAATATTAGGCTGCTCTATAAGGAGATGTCTGTTTGATTTGCATTTTTTGTAACGGTAGCCCATTTTGTGTAAAAGCTGTCTTAAATATTCCCGTCCACAATTCAATATGCCATCCTGTCTCAAACTTGATAGTAACTTACGGACACTTGGTATTTTTTTTTCAACTTCGTAAAACTGATGAATTTTTCTTCTGATAACTCCAAGGTCAAAATCATCCACAACGTGTTTTTTCTTTAGAACTTTTGGTTTTTTTGGCGATTGAAATTTTAATTGGCTTGAATTTTCAATTGATAAATAGCCCGCAGAAATCACATTATGTACGGTTCTTTTGCTGTATCCCGTAGCCTCCGCAACGATTTTAGCAATATTCACGTCATTTTTAAATTCAAAGCTTTCTTTGTCTGCTTTTCTTTTCTTAAAATATTCAGCCACCTTAAAAATGACAGTCTTCATATCACGAGATAACGCACGACCCATCTTTGAATATTTATCTCGTGTGCGTCTGACATAGACAGTCCGATACAAATAACACTACCTGCCGTCACAAGCGTTGACGGCGCACTGACAGCGCAGCAGCCGATTCTAACCCCCCCGTCTCACCGCGCGCATACCTCAGGGAGTGCACAGCACTAATGGTCATACTATAAGTCTATGTAGTAGTAATCTAGATATGGGTGTGTGTGGTGTGTATGTGTTGTATCTTGATAAACTTTTCCTGACCTTTACTTGTGCTTCACTCATTGTCATGTCTCAGAACATATTTTCTAACTATTTGTTTTCTTATATTGCAGGGCATAAACTCTTCCTACATTTTGAAAATTTTGGTTACTTTATTGCAAAGCTACTTAAGTTTCATCGCTGGAATTTGTATTTGGGACTTGATACACGATGAATTGAATAAAATAAAAGGAAAGATTTATGAGTCAATGTTAAAGTGTACCTGTAAGTATCATTCATTGTATTTTTATAATTCTAAATAATTGAACAAGCGAGAAACACTACTACACTCTGGTGCAATGAAATCGCACTTGTAAAATGTTTTGAGATTTTGTTTATAAATAAAAAATAAAAAATGGAATTAAAGTTTATTTAAATATCTACCCAATGATATATTAATGTAGTTTATCCAGATTATTGAAATTATTAACCACTAGAAATATTGAGCACTGAAACCCAAATGATAGCATTTTACTCAATATTGCTGGACTTACATCCAGGTACTTACACCTGGGTCCCGCAATCGATCTATTTCGAGCACGCACTGCGTGTTGTCGTAGTCTTATTTTATGGACTCTAAAAGCCTGTTCTTAAGAGGCGAATTACGCACCAGTAATACGCGCGAGACAAATTTGTTATTGCGTTCACATGACGCGAAACACGCGCGTAAGGATTTGGGACGGATTCAGGACAGTCAAAATACAGGTTTTAACCTAGTTCAGGCAAATATCCAACTGTGCCGTTTATGATTTACTAGCTGTGCCCCGTGGTGTTAACCGCGGTTTATTAGCTTATGTGTTAATCCAGGGTGTCCGCTAACTTCATACCAAATTTTATTAAAATCGCTCCAAACGTTTAGACGTGAAAAAGTAACAAACATACACACTCACACACTCACAAACTTTCGCCTTTATAATATTAATGGGATGTACCTAAGATAATCTATTGTACCTATACTTTCATAAATAAATTTTATTATAATGGTTAAAGAGAATTTGAAATAAAAATAAAATAAAAAACCAAATTTTCTGACATAATACTAGCAGTCTTTGGTCAGAGTTGATATTATAGTAGGGCCAATATAATAGATCACATTTGTGATTTCATGTTTAATTTAATAGATCAAAGGAGTGGTCCATTTGTCCATACATTTTAGGCCCAGAAAGGACTCACACGAAACGATGTTTGTTTTGAAGATAAATGACTACTCTATTACCCTGTATTATTCTTTTTCCCATAAAACTTGGTGGAATTGAGATACGAGATATTTAAAATGGAAATGATTTCATACCAAAAAACATTACTAGCAATCCCGTTAACCTCTCTAGCTAAGCTCAATGGCTTGTGTTAGTTGCACAAAGTCTCGTTCTTACCCAATTATAACATATTCAATTCATTTTATACAAGTTATACTCGTTAAACTCGGAACTGTAAAACTAATGGCAGTTCAGTTTGCCGCCATTTTTAAAACACCAAATAATAAAATCAATGAATGAAATTGAATGAAATGAATAACAACACGAATGACATGACAGATGAAAAAAGTGTTGCAAATGCTTTGAAAAAATATTTAAACTATCGATTTATAAACAAAAATCGATTGCGACCAAATAATTATACAACACAATTATATTAAATTACTTTTTTACCGAATATATTTCCAAAATAATTAAAATACATTGTTTTATATTAAAGTAATAAAGATATTTTATCTTTACTAACAATTTCTACCTATCAAACGTCGATAAAACGACGTTTGAAGCTTGACTTTTTAAAGCTGGCAACATAAAACAAGTATCCGCCATTACCGTAACCTAAGAATCAAATTATAATAATCTTTAAAACTAAAATCTTTCCCCCAAGTTTTATAAAAAAATGAAAACCACATACAGATTTCAAAAAATATTTGTTTAATTTTAACGTTTCACAACTTTCTGTCCGCTATGGGCCGTATTTGGTACATGTCCTTTTACAACGTAACTTTGTAACGGCGGGCACACAATATTATTATTTTGTTTAAAGTTAGAACTGAAAAATTCCTTAAAATTTTTGAGTTAAAATGTGTGATATTTATTGTAATAAAACGTTATTTTACCCCACACGATGGTATAAGTGATTTTTTTTCTCACTTACCCCTTCGTGTGAGGTGTCGGATAGGTCGTGGATTGGTATTCTAAAAATATTAAGGGGTTGTGAATATCACTTCTTGATTTATTTTAAAAATAATATATTTTTGAGTCCGTCCACTCGCTCCAGCTCCGCGCGTATACTGAACCCAAGAAGGAGGTCGCCCGCTATTCGCGCGTAGTAGCGCAAGGCGAGAGACGTCTCGCCTTGCGCGTACTACGCGCGAATAGCGGGCGAGTCGAGAATCGAGATGCCGGATGAATGACACGCGATTACGCGCGAATATTTTTTTTTTCTTTTTTAAAAGATAACTTACAATGTGGGATTGAGTCCCACATTACTAGCAATCTTGTTAACCCCTTCAGCTAAGCTCAAAGGCTTGTGTTAGGAGTGGGTTCACGTCGGTAGTATAATGGGTAGGATTCGAACCCACGACCTCACGATTGCGAGACCGATGCCATAGCCATTAGGCTACCGCCGCTTATAAAATATACCTATAAATATATAATAATGTGTGATCACAATGATTGTATGCTCTCGCGCCTAATTCGCCTCATCTAAACAGTGTCTAAGATAAATTTATTATCACATAATAAATGTGATATCATTGGATAAATAATCTTACATCTCACATTTAAAAAATAGTTCAGTTTTTAATTAAGAAAATCATCTTTATTAAAATGAAAATTTACAATGCTATTAAATACATTAATATTATTATCTATTATTATTAAATACATTAATCTTAATTACTCTACGAAGTAACTGTATTAATATTAATTATAATAAACCTAAATTTAACTAGTTATTTTAAACCTAGTAAACTACAAGAAAGAAGGATAACATAAAAATGGAGAAATTATGTGAATATTCAGAATTTAAAATGTTTAGGAACATGTGCATGTGTTTACATGTGCGATTACACCTGAGTTTATAAAAAACAGTTGCCATTTCCACAATTGAAACGAATCCAACGACACCTTAGATAATGAAGTCCGTGAAGCCGATTGGGCTCTAGAGTGTGCTGAAGAAATGGGCATATAATTATGAAAATTATGAGATTATTTGAAAACTGACATTCTATCATCGAAATATTCTTTTAGTAAATTATTTTTATTATATACTTTCGGAAAATCTCTCTCTCCCATATTTTTTGAAAACTGCGATTTCATTTTCGGTATTTATTTTACACTTATTACACATTTGTTTGTTTATTTTTCCGGGCCATAAAACCAAATGTAATCCCTTGATAAGGCAATTGTGCGTTAGAGTTAGGTATTACGATAAGTATATTTTTTTATACTATGAAATGTAAGCGTCACGCTTGCCCATAACACTATCAGAGCCACCCCCACCCAAATCCATGATTGCCAAAGAAGTTATTCTCGTAACATCGCGCTCCTATTTTTGTTTTTAATTTAATTTTTAATTTGAGACATCACTACATAGTATAAAACAAAGTAGCTTTCTCTGTCCCTATATCCCTATGTATGCTTATATCTTTAAAACTACACAACGGATTTTGATGCGGTTTTTTTAATAGATACAGTGATTGAAGAGGAAGGTTTATATGTATAATAACATTCAATAAATAGTGGAGAAGTAAGGAGCAGAGCAGCAAAAATAAATGTTGCAAAAACGGGGAAAATTTACGCAGACGAACTTGCGTGGGTCAGCTAGTTAGTTCATAAGTCGCATTTGCCCTTAATAACACTTGTATTGGTATGTGGGGTAGTGGAAGACACTCAACATGTTCTGATAGAATGTATCCGAAGCGAGCAATTTAGAGCACATTTATTTAATAGCAAACAGTACTGTATTGGTTTTTGTAACAGTGTACTGGCAAGCCCTTTATCGGGTCTTTTTATAAATTATACAATAAGCACAAATCCTTGCAATAGCACGTAATGCAAAAGGTGGCTATGACGAAGCGACATAGTCACAATTGTGACAAAGCTCCTTAAATAAAGACATAAAAAAAAACTTGTATTTTTTCAGGCGAACGACAAAGAAGTGAGTTGCAGTTATTTCTAAATGTGATGAATCAACATCCTCTACGATGCAACTTTTGGCTCTCAGAATCATTTACTCTGCGCGTACCCCTTAGTTTGTTTTCATTCCTCATCATTACTATCATGGCTATTATACAAATCAAATCCATATTTCATACATGATTGTATTGTTTTAATACTGCTTCGGTAGCGCTGTAAGAGTGTGGATAATTGATGCACAAGAGGACGTGGGTTTGATTCCTCTACACTATTTTGTGTGATCTACAAATTTTTGTTCAAGGTCTGAGTGTTCTCTGTGTGTAATGCTCGTATGTTTTATAAAAAATGTAATGTAATCTATTATATTATATACACAGGGTGTAAGAAAAAGGTATAATTGATGCACAAGAGGACGTGGGTTTGATTCCTGTACACTATTTTGTGTGGTCTACAAATTGTTGTTTAAGGTCTGAGTGTTTTTTGTGTGTAATGCTCGTATGTTTTATAAAAAATGTAATGTAATCTATTATATTATATACACAGGGTGTAAGAGAAAGGTCTGGTCAAATTTCAGCAGCGGATAGTATATGTTATCAGTATTGCACCTACCATGGTGCCATGGCTGGTTGCATTATTATTACATAGTTATAACATATTCTTTTTGTCAAAATTCAATAATGAAAGGCGCATGGCATAAGAATTATACCTCCCCTGGTACAAAATTCGATTTTTACTCATAATTAAACGAATGAAAAAATAATGAATATTTTTGTAGGGTACTCGGATTTTAATAAAATAAGGTATGTGCACTCAGTATCATGGGCACATACCAACCCTTAAATATGACTACACCTTTCTGTTACACCCTGTATATACCTACCTATACTTTATTAGTTATATACCTAAGAATGTTTATCGCCATAGTATCTGCTCTGTTCTCGCTCTAGGCTCTGCCTAGTTGGGATCAGTATGACATGTATAAGTACATCTTCTTCACTGGTTTAAACAATAAAAATCTGCACAAATACTGTCCGTAAATGATTTTCAATTGTGACATCACAAACCTGTAGGTATATCATAAAAACTAAAGAAAAACTTCAACAGTTCGTATCGTTTTGATGTTTAACAAAAAAAGATAATAGCGCAGGGCACTTTTCTTGAAACGTTTCGTAGTATTTTTGTACCCCTATAGATTTGGTCTGAACAGTGCTTGATAGTTAAAACTCTAAAGATATTTTTTTTTAATTATAATCTAAAAACAAGTACAAACGTGTGTGTAACATTAAAACTTCGCCAAACTGCTTAGCACAATTTGTTGGCGAAAGAGACGCTCGGTATGTACGTTACATATTAAGCTTAAACTAATCTTAACTACTTATTGATATGATGTTAATACAGTACTACTTAAACGTTCCAAGTTTCAAGGGTATAGCTATTATTGTTTACTAGCAAAGCGCGGTGCTTTAGGAAGGCTCGCGAAGTTTTCTACCAAGTAATAATTTTTAGGACAGTTGTTTAAAGAGAATTAGCTTTTAGCCGCATTTTTTTTAAATGTGTATATAATAGCACATAAACTGAAATTACTATATCAAAGCCTAAATCTACAAGTGTAATTGTTTCTCAGTAAATGGTACCACAAAAGTCCTTACGTTGTGGGATAGTGTTAGGGCTCGATTCGCTCGCCTTGATAATACCCCGATTTCGTCGCTCACTAATGATCACCGAAATTGTGAGGGTACTTCCTGAAGTCATAGGAAGTTGAAATTTGGTGTAAAAGCTAGGATTAGCAAGAAATTACATGAAAATTAGAAATCTGTATATTTTCCCACATATCCCTTAAAATATGGGGATGAAAGTTTGTATGGAAAGGACTTACCAACAAAAAAGTGGCGATTTTACAACAGCTGCATTAAATTCAATAATGTCATTTATTTTTATTTTTACTGAATAAATATTGTTGTATATATTACTTAAAAATATATAGGATATTTTTAAGTAATATAATTATATTTATAAATCATCGTGATTATTAGAAGTGACTAAATCTTTTTAAGTCGTAGTATCTTCATGTTACTTATATAAATAGCCTCTGAACTGTGTAAGATCGAAAACATACATAAAACTATTTATTATACGGGAATTAACGCGCAGGTTGCACCGGCCATGGTCACAAGCGGAGGTAAACAATGAATAAATAGTTATAATCATGCAACGTGAAAGTTTAAATGTTAGTACGAAAACATACTTATTTAAACTTCACATCGTAGTCAAAATGCGCGACTTGGTCGTTTCGTAAGAGTGACGTAGACACTGTAATGGCGATATAAACAGAAAGTACTGACTTAATAGACGTTAATTTTGTGCCTATAGATCTTTGGGTAACGCAACATTTAAGCCACACCTTTCAACTACGGTGTAGGGTTTGTAAAGAACATAAGACTAGGATTCACGCAGAACGCTATTCGTTATAAAAATGCATATAAATTTTACATTTTCAAATTTCCCGCGTGTTTTGACGGAAACGCTGGACGCGGTGGACGCCATATTTCTCTGTGGTCATGACATCACTTGGCTGTGTAAACAAATGAATGTGCTGACATTTTGTATGACAATTGGATAGATGACTACAGTAACAAAAAAAATGTGTGGCACTCGGGGACTGCCGCGGTAAAGCTATTGCATAGCATTTTTATCAAATTAAGCAATTAAAAAAAAAAAATTCATTATTAAAAACAATGTTTTTAATTTTTTTTTCTTTAATTTTATTTTTAAATTACAAAAAAAGGAATTAAAAAAAAAAGAATATTTTTAATTACAACAAATCAATGTTTTAAAATTTTTTTTTACTTCAAAAAATTTTTTTAAAAATTATTCTATAAAAAAAAAATTAAAAAAATTTTTTTTTTACTTTTTAAAACATTTTTTTTTTACTTTTTAAAAAAGTTTTTTTTTTCTTTTTTAATTAAAAAAAAAGTCATTAAAAGTTCTGCTATTCATCGATAGATGGCAAAACTAAAAAGTATCACCGCTGTGCCCGTCGGAGTGGGAGCGTGAGGTTTTTTTACGGAATTTCTGGATTCGGTCCCCGCGCTCAAGACCCGCGATAGAAGCTATGCAATAGCTTAAAAATATTTTACACTACTGGAAATAGCAAATGCAAAAATATTCTGAAAAACAACGTTTCTCTACAATTTTACGTTGTCATGAATTTATAAACATCAAAACAAACATTGAAACTACATGATTTGACCATACAAAAGATTGACGCCATTGTTTTGTATTTCATGTAAATTAGTACGAGGCGCATCGTTTTGACGTTTCTTAAAAAGATACTGATTTGACTTGACAGTCATCTACCCTATTACGCCGATCAATTGACAGTTGACACTTTTTATTTTACACCATTGACGTGTGAACCTGGAATAGCGCCATCCCTTTCAATTATAAAGCAAATATTTACTGCAAAGCGTGAAAGAGAGAATAAACTCATGCGGCCATGTCTCTTTGACAGGTATTGTCCACAAAGTAGCGTTGTCTCTTTCTAGAGAGTAGTCAATTTTGTGAGGCTATGGCGCAGTCCTGATCTATACTTACGTCCATGGTTTACATAGCCGTATGACGTAATAACATGGCGGCTACTATTTTAATAGTGATAAAAAGTCGGGTCTTTATTCACGTTTTTTTTTCATTTTCGCGATTTTTCGACAGTTTATTTATATATCATATTTTTTTCAAACACAATAGTTCGGGTTAGTAATAATTGAAATGTTAAATGTATTTGTAAAGCAATAAAAAATAGTAAAATTTAAAAAAAAACTTTTTATAAATATCGTTTTTAAAATTTGGATGGTCGAAAGATATCTTTAACCTCAATCTTTAATGTTAGTGGCACTAATACCTAAACAAAATAGCGGCAACTATACTTTTCGATATGGATAGATGACCTTTTAATAATAACAAAGAGCTTAGTTAATGAACAAGGGTATTGATATTATACAAATTTAATGGACACGGAACTAATTACTACTTAAACGTTACACAGCGATAAACACTCACGTCACTAAGATTGAAGCTGTTTTCGTGCTTCCTGCGGATATAATGGCACACACAATCGAAATGTATTTTCTGAGGGTGATGGTCTCCTAGCAATGCCGTGTGTGTAGTGTCCGTGCTTCATATTTAATATATTAGATAAATTGGAAACTACAATTTTGGAAAGTACTTTTGGAAAACAGGACACCTATCCCATCGACACATCTATCCTGGAATTACCCTTTATGTTTCTGTATTATCAATTGTCATGTAGTTTTAATTTAGGTCTTTTTTCGTGGAAAGTTATATTTTTAAATATCAAGAAAAAACGTTTTTTGCATGAAAACCTCAACTGATTGGTGGTTAAGTATATGGATTTTATTATGTAATACAATTACATATATCAATGCATGCTATCATACTTAGAAGTAGCCTATTTATCGAGAAAGGCTATAGGCTATATAACATCACGCTACGACCAATGGGCGCGGAGCAGCAATGCAAAATGTTGCAAAATGGGAAAAATTGACGCATAAGTAGACACGACGTAGTTAATAATGTGCGACCCATTGTAACTGTTACTCATATTTTAACAAAAATATGTTAATTAAATAATGAGTTTAAGTAGGCTAAGCAATGTGGCTTGCATGTTTGAAAAATATTAAATTCCATTTTCATATAATATCCATCCGAATAATTATGTTTACACTGTGTATGTTATTGCTACTCAATAATATGTTCGATAATAAAATTGTTAGGTATTATTTTTATTTTATAAGTAATTGAATTTTTTACATCTTTTCTATTAAAACATGTAGAAAAACAGCATGTAGGTATTATTAATACACCATTAGGTATATTTAATTATACTGCGGTATAATTTAATGTAGTTTGATAACTAGGTAATTCTAACAAAAATAAATTTCTAAGACTGTTTCGTATCACAGCGCAGTTGCGTATTTGGTTACCTACCTTTAATTATACTCAGCTTGAATTGCACTTGCATTTAATTATTTTTAGGATACAATATATTTAAATACGACTTTTAGGTAAAAATTTACGATAGATGTCGCTCGGTGTTGCGGGAGAGCCCGATTGTCAAACCAGCCAGCGTTGGCACAGAATAAGTAATAGTGGCGTTTTCTTGTCCGCTGCATATATTGTCGTAGACAAAATATGCAGCGGCCATGCCAATAATAAGCATATAACTGAGAAAACAGAGAAACAATAGAATAGCTAAATTTACTTTGGGCAGTTCATAATCACTCATATCGACCACAGGAAGCTCGAATCCATTCGAAAAAACAAATAAGAATCTTGACGAATTTATATGCGTCCTATCTATACTTCTATACTAATATTATAAAGAGGAAAGATTTGATTGTTTGTTTGATTGTTTGTTTGTATTGAATAGGCTCCGAAACTACTGGACGAATTTGAAAAATTCTTTCATCGTTGTGAAGCTACACTAACCCCGGGTGACAGAGGCTATTTTGTATTCCTTTATTCCCACGGGAACGGGAACTACGCGGGTGAAACCGCGAGGCGACCGCTAGTGTGTTATAAACTAGCTGTCCCGCGCAACTTCGTATGCGTAAATTTTGCCCGTTTATGCAACATTTCTCATTGCTGCTCCGCTCCTATTGGTCGTAGCGTGATGTTATATAGCCTATAGCCTTCCTCGATAAATGGGCTATCTAACAGTGAAATATTTTTTTAATTCGGATCAGTAGTTCCTGAGATTACCGCGTTCAAACAAACAAACAAACTCTTCAGCTTTATAATATTAGTATAGACTAGCTGTCCCGCGCAACTTCGTATGCGTAAATATTCCCCGTTTTTGCAACATTTTTCATTGTTGCTCCGCTTCTATTGGTTGCAGCGTGATGTTATATAGCTTAAAGCCCTCGTCTATAAATGGACAATCCAACAAAAAAATATTTTTACAAGTCGTACCAGTAGTTCCTGAGATTAGCGCGTTTAAACAAACAAACAAACAAACTCTTCCGCTTTATTATATTAGTATAGATGGTAACTGGACCTTTAGCGAAGGTATCTAAGTGGTAGGTTTATAGCGACTACCGTTCTAATGTAAAAGTGCTTTCATGTCCTTTCTAATATTGAGCTATTCTGTGGTTTGTGATTTAATATTAATAACCATTTATTTCAGGCTACTAAGGTCCATACCAAACAAATACATACATAAAAACTTAATAAACTGATACATAATTTATACTACAATTACACAAATACACGTAACCCAAATAAACATTAAATTAATACATAAGGATTTATAATTAAAAGTGTACGCGACACTGGGATTGAGATGGTGGCGTCGTGTTTCGCTGCGTAGTGTCATGTAACCTTCCACGAAACCGTCCATACGCGACACCCTTCGGCCAGAAGTCCTCCTTCATAAAAATGGACAGATGTTCACTGGGAACTCGCACAATGAATGATTTGAAGTTGACGTCAGAACGCCTGCTGCAGCTATGTCTTCACTGAAGTTCGTGACGCAGATCTCGACAGCTGACACCTCGTCCATCACGTCCAGTTTCTGCTACAGAAACGCCAGCAGCTCGTTTGCTGGCGATTCGAGCTCGTTGCTCATGATTGCTAACTAGCGTCGGCTCGCATCGTAGCGTTATGGTTAGTCACGCATAACACGTCCGCATATTTGAACGCGGCTGACTGTAGACTATATAAATCCAAAAGTTCTTAATAATACCATATACCTCTCATTTAACAAATCCGAAAGTTTGTGACGATGTAGAATGCATGGGTGTTTATTGCTGTTTGAACAGGAAAACTTTACAGTAACGAATACGTAGTAATTTTTCGATAACGTAGTCTATAGGTACATCAAAATTTTCATGCTATGGGCAGATATGACGCGGGCGAAGCCAAGATTCAAAGTTAGTAATAGAATATTTAAGCATATTTTTAAATAATACGCTCAAAACAATATTTTATACAAACATTTTTCTCTAAAGTACTTCCGTACGTTTCAACTCGGCATGCGGTGCACGTTCACACAATAGATGTCACAGCCAGATTCAACACCGCTGCTGCTAAACATTTTTGTTTCATTTTATTACCCTTCCGATCCTTGTTTATTAAAGTCCTTGTGTTTTTTAAAAGAAATAGCTGAATGGATTTATTAAACAAAATTACGTTTAGGAAATGGTTGCGATGGTGTAGCTGCGACAAATGATCTTTCTATTTTTTCGGCAGTATATTTTATACGCTGTGGGATCTAGTTTTCCCAAGTTTAATTTAGATACATACAATTACATAGTTTTTTTTTTACATTAGATATTAATTAACTATTGTATAAAGTCCATGACAGGTCGATATGAAATTGGTAATCGGGAGTTAAAGTTAGATAGGAAACACCAAGAAGCAACGAAACACAACTGCACTCTCTATCCCCTCATATTTCGATGGAACAGAAGTCCAGCATGACCAAAGAGATATTAGAGATTCTATTAACTTTCTCTCCAAAGTGCGAGTGACATTTTGTAAAAACGGTCACCCATCTTTGACATGAGTGCCTCTGTGGCGGTGGGAGTGTGTCCGACTGCTACGCAAGAGGTCGTTAGTTCGATTCCCACACGGGACATCACTTTGTGTGATCCACAAATTGTTGTTGTTCTTTGTGTCCGTGACTTGTACGTTTGTAAAGACCCCCGCGATAGGGCTAATGTACCCTAATGCGGAAGTCGTCTTTTTACTACAAAAATCTATGGATCGAAAATGATAATGCTACTTAACCTAAATATATATATCTTCAGTCTCCACTGATTCACGAATATATTAAACAGGATAGGGATGTTGACTGTCTCTTTTTATGAAAAGTCAAAACGATAAGCTCTATAAAAATGTATATATGAAATGACAACCTATGACGTCATAAGTGCCTATCATCATATCATTACTTTTAGTATTCCTTTTTATGCTTTTTTTTTTTTAAATACAAAAACGTGTTAAATTGTAAAAGAACACTTATTTTATTTTCAGAGCAGTTTAAGATCTACTATTACCTGATTAGTATAAAATGATTTACTTTTATTGTAGTCAACTACTTAATTGTACCTATATAATTAGACTAGCTGTCCCGCGCAACTTCGCCTGCATAATTTTTTCCCGTTTTTGCAACATTTGTCATTGCTGCTTCGCTCCTATTGGTTGTAGCGAGATGTTATGTTATAGCCTTCCTCGATAAATGGGCTATCCAACAGTTAAATAATTTTTCAATTCGGATCAGTAGTTCCTGAGATTACAGCGTTAAAAGACAAAAACTCTTTAGCTATAAAATATACCTACTGGCTGTCCCGCGCGACACACACACGCGTGTTTCGTATGCGTAAATTTCCCCCGTTTTAGCAACATTTCTCATTGCTGCTCCGCTTCTATTGGTGGTAGCGTGATTTTATATAGCCTATAGCCTTCCTCGATAAATGGGCTATCTAACAGTGACAGAATTTCGAATTTCGGATCAGTTGTTTCTGAGATTACCGCGTTCAAACAAACAAACAAACTCTTCAGCTTTATAATAAAAGCAGATTGACTGACTGACATATCAACGCACGGCCTAAACTATAATGGTTAAAAACTTGAAATTTTACACAGGGGTTCCTTTTATAAAGTAAGGGAGCACTTAGAAATGATTTTTGAAAACTCACCCCCTAAGGGGGTAAAACGTGGTTGCAAAGTTAGTATTAAACTTTGCCATTAAAATATTTTGGTAACAATCTGGCATTCACGCGGGTAATAAAGGCAGCATAAAGATTAAATGAAGCCAAAATCCTAGGCAAATCTCTAGCTAAGTACAATACGAGCCAGTCATAGTCAATAAAACCCGGACAAGAAGTCAGGGGCTATTAAACTTTAGAACTAGCAGTACTCGCATTCGTACGAGTACCCGTTCTAACGACCATCGTCTTTGAGTTATGTACTGCGCTAGACCACGGGAGGACCACTTGTATTCGGTGGCTTTACAATTTCATAATAACCTAAGTACGATCTATTGTCTGATTGGTAATGATCTACTTTCTTATAAATAGGAACATTTTTTTTTTTTTAAAGATAGCTAGCAATGTGGGATTGTGGTCCCACATTACTAGCAATCCTGTTAACCCCTCCAGCTAAACTCAAAGGCTTGTGTTAGGAGTGGGTTTCACGTCGGTAGTATAATGGGTAGGATTCGAACCCGCGACCTCACGATTGCGAGACCGATGCCTTAGCCGTTAAACTACCGCCGCTTTGAATTATTACTTTTTAGGTTTAAACTCCGGTTTATAACTTGTTTAAGGTGTGTATCTGTATGTTTAATGGGTCTATCTGTGGTTTCAACGCGTCTAAAATATCAAAGTAATTTTTTTTTACTTAGAATGCAAAATAATAGACTTTTATATAGTCATGATTCTAAATGTACCTACCTACATGGCCTGTTCCTATTGCTTATAGGTAAACCCAGGGAAACGAACAAGGTAATAAAAACTCGCGGCCACTCTTTTCAATATGCAGTTCATTGCTTTGCATTTCAAATGGATATACAAATAAGTATGCGTGTGTTTGGGGTGTCAAAATAACAATTATGCTTTATTAATACAATTATGCATTTTTGAAAGAGAAAAAAAAACTAAAGTTCAGACCCAGGCATAGAAACCGAGACTTTCGTAGGTATGCCAAACCGGGGCCGGAATCATACTGATAATTTTTTCTATCTTTCAAATATGCAATTATTGTATTAATGAAGTAATTGGCAAGAAATGCTTATAAAAAATAAAATACTACAACTATTTTGCTGTTTTGAAGATAATCAAGTTTTTTGTCAAGTTGAGTTGAGTCAAGTGGCAAGGTTTAGGAATCCACAAACTTGGATTTCACTTCACATTAACCCCCTCTTGACATTCTAAAAATAAAATTGCAGGCTCTGATTTTTGCACACAAATCCCAAAAAAACTAAATCTTTGGACAACTCAAACAACGCTATCAGATCCCACTAAGCAGAACTTGTACTATGAAAAACAGACAACTGATAGTCATACATAAACATTTCTAAAATCATACTTATTAAAGATAAATACACCCAGACACAGTATAAACCATCATGCTCATCACAGAAAGTTTTATCCTGGGTGGGGATCGAACCCATGACCTCTGGTTTAGCAGTCAGGGTCACTAACCACTCGACCAACAGCCCAATCAAATCAAATATAACAATTCAATGGACTAGATCCAAATGTTTCGCTTCAGTATTACATCGATACTATACCAGAAATTATGTACCTAATATTCGTAAGAGATTATTACGTATTCAGTGAACATTTTTACTACAACTCTCATTATACTAATCAAACATTTCAAGAGCTGACGTCGACTGCGAGGGTAAGGCGAGGGAATGATAAAATTTTTGTGCAAAGCTCATCCAGTCTCGGCGCCGCACGTTCTCTCAACAATAAACGTCAGGAAATCGCTTACTTGGATATTCATTTATAAATTATTTTAGTTATAATAGTAGCATATTTAAAATATCTTAAGTTGGAGGTATTTATTAATACAGGGTAATTAGGCTAAGCTTCGTTATTGGTCTCAGCGCTAGCTTAACATATTCTATGATGATTGTTTAATTTAAAATTAAAGTTGACAAGGCGTTGTAATCAGTACGTATAAGTTTTTAAGCTATTGCATAGCTTCTACCGCGGGCCTTGAGCGTGGAGACCGAATCCAGAAATTCCGTAACGAAAATAACCTAACACCCTCCACTTCGACCGGCACAGCGGTGATACTTTTTAGTTTTGCCATCTATCGATGAATAGCAGAACTTTTAATGACTTTTTTTTTCTAAATATAAAAAATTAAATTCCTTTTTTTTTATTGCTTAAATTGATAAAAATGCTATTTAATAGCTTTACCGCGGCAGTCCCTGAGTGCCACACATCTTTTTTATAAACTATAATTGAGCTTAGTCTAAGTACGCCTTACTTATCTAACACTAGCTGTCCCGCGCAACTTCGTATGCGTAAATTTTCCCCGTTTTCGCAACATTTCTCGTAGCTGCTCCGCTCCTATTAGTCGTAGCGCGATGTTATATAGCCTATCGCCTTCCTCGATAAATGGGCTATCTAACAAATAATTATTAAAATCGGTCCAGTACTTTTTGAGTTTATTCGTTACATACAAAAATCTCTCTCTTTATAATATTAGTGTAGATACCTAAAGTACCTACCTAGAAACCTATCAAGCGAATCTCTTTCAATACTCAACAAAATTATTTATTGATCTATTTGATTTGAAAATGATAAAATATCTTTCTAATTATTTTTGGTTGTGTACAATAATTTAACTCCTTGTTTAATAGAAAGATTAATTGGGAAGTCTAAAACCTAGGCGAATCACTAGCTAAGTAAACTACCTACCTACCCAATAAAATCTTACTATCAGGCGCGGATGCAGGATCCTTGAATCATCAGGATCATGTTCTGGGGATCATGTCTTGGCCGGAGTTGGATAAAAGTGCCCCCCACTTTGCCCAACACCGGCCAAGTGTGAGTAGTTTTGCTCGTCAACGCGGACCAAATGTATGGTGAACACTTGAAAATTCATGAGTCTGGGGAGGAAAGGGGGTAATTGCTCCTGTTGCCCTTCCCCCCCTTGGATCCGCGCCTGCTTACTATAGTGATCAAGCCGCCGCCAGCTAAGCAGCGAATCTCATTTTAATGCTCAACTTTTGTGCACACACATTTACATCATTTATTGATCTATTTGATTTGAAAATTTGTTTAAGATGCCATAACATATTAAATGACTTTTTATTTATGGACAACTAATGCACCCCCAGACGCTGGACTTGTTATTCTATAAGCCCAGTGTCGATGTCGCGAGACTTCACAACGTAGACAAGGCAACTGCCCAGGACCAATTACAATGTTTTCGTAAGCACAGGTATACCTATACTCTTCTTTCAACCCCCCGCCCCCCCTCTCTCATAAAATCAAACGACACGATGGCCCGATCTGTGATTCCTATGAAATACACACACAAACATTTAACAAGAATGCAAATCACACGTTCACAAATTGCTAAGATAATTTCAGCAGGCGCATTCGTTTTTCTCTTAACTTTTAACCTCAATAAAGTAAACCCACAAAGACTAGAATCACTGGATCCCGCAATAACTATCCCCATCAATATATTCATGGCGTTTTCCAACAGTGCTGTGTAACAATATTTCCCGCTATTTCTCTTCGCTAGAATTCTGTTGGAGTTTTCTTTTTCAATTTCAAACTGTCTCTAGTCTGGAGGCCATGCGAAACAAGTGCGGAAGTAAGGGTTACGATGAAATTAAGGAGGATAAGACTTTAAGTACCCACTAATAATAATTGACAAAAGAGTGGCCATATTGTAATATAAAAGCCACAGAATGCGAATGGATTAGATTAGGTTGTAGAGAACAATGGCTATTATTGAGTGATATTCATTTGAATAAGTTTTTTTTTGGTGTTACATAAAAGAAAAATACCTTAAAAGTAATCCTTTTGTTTGATTTAGAATGTGAATGAATCTTTTTTCAATCCCGTAAAAATTGTTAATACCTATTAGAAATAAATAATTTCTCATCCCGTGACTATATCACTAAAAAACCTTACTTTTTGTAATTTTAAAAGCATTTTTAAGCTAATTTTATACATACAAAATTTTATGTAAAGAGGAAATATTCGTCTCAGACAGGACATGAACCCGCGACCTTAGGAGTACCAGCCCTAAGCCGGTACCAACACCACATGATACGCTTTTATGGCAATCGTTACGTCATCCTCCGCGTTCCTAAGGAACTTGTACAGCTCTGTGAATTTCATTTCAGAAACAATTTAAACACAGATTTTTTTGACGCTGGGCCTGAACATTACTTGTTGTAATAGCCGTCTGAGATGATTTTTTTCTCCATATATTTAAATTTATATGTACTCATGAAACCTCTTTTGCAGCTCTTAAGGCCAAAGGGGTCAATAAGAAAAAAAATCCAGATTATCATTTTTACTTCAACCAATTAAATTGTTTAGTTGCATGAATATATGTTTACAATAACTAGTGGTCTTAGATTAGGGGTCTCAATACTTTTAACATAGATAAATATAAAATTCTTTAATGAACACCACACTTAACAAAATTACATATAATCTGAATCTCGGCAACCAACGGCTGCAACAATTTTCATGAAATTTAGTATGCAGGGGTTTCTAGGGGCGATAAATCGATCTAGCTAGATTCCATTTCCAAATAACGTCGTTTTAAAAAATACCGAGCTAGGCTCGGTCTTCCAGGTTCTATTATTTAATTACTTAATCAAGATAAAGTCCAGTTTTGTAGAGGCTAACAATAAAAAATGTACTCTGCTCTTAGAACAAATTCTAAATAATGACAACTGTTTCTTTCAAAAACTGGTCGCTATTTTTTATATTTGTCGTATCCACACAAGTCTACCGTATATCAAAGCGACGCGATGTCTAAAATTCGCTGTTATAGGAGCTCGAGAAAGCGTCTTCGAAAAAAGACCAACACGACACTGTCTAATAGAATTTAAATTGTTCCCCCTTAGTTTGTTTATATTTGTATTTCGCAACGTCTAGTAAAATGGACACGCCACTGAGCAAGCGAAAATAAAATGAATCCGATTGAGCGTTGAATAGATTTTATTGTCTTATGTTTTGTAGGTTGACAGTAAAATGTTGTATAGCTGATGTGTAAGCCGAAAAACGGTTGAACTCGTCATCAAAGGTAGTTAAGAATCATTTCTTTGAAACACAGTGACGGATTTAGGATTATTTCGAGGCGGGGCAAAAACTTGATGATAGCGCTGATGATATGGGGAGGGTGGGGTTGCAATTCACCCGATATAGCACCCCTTGATAACGTTCGGTGCTCCTTGATAGCGTTCGGCGCCTCTTGATACCTTTCGGCGCCCCTTGATACTGTTCGGCGCCCCTTGATAGTGTTCGGCACCCCTACATAGCGTTAGGGGCTCCTTGATAGCGCTCGGCATCCCTTGATTGGGTTCGGCACACCTTGATAACGTTCGGCGCCCCTTAAATGCATTCGGCGCCTTTGGATAACGTTCGGCACCCCTTGATAACGTTCGGCGCCCCTTAAATGCATTCGGCGCCCCTGGATAACGTTCGGCACCCCTTGATAACGTTCAGTGCCCCATGATACCTTTCAGCGCCCCTTGATAGCGTTCGACACCCCTTGATAACGTTCGGTGCCCCATGATACCTTTCGGCGCCCCTTGATAGCGTTCGGCACCCCTTGATAACGTTCGGTGCCCCATGATACCTTTCGGCGCCCCTTGATAGCGTTCGGCGCCCCTTGATAACGTTCGGCGCCCCTTCAACATAGCAGTTTGTACTTGCAACATGCCATTTGATGCCCCTTAGCGTGGCGCCCGGGGCCCGGACCCCGGCTTGACCCCCTTTTGATTCGGTCCTATTGAAACACGCTATCAAATAACAACATTTTCTAAGTAGGTACAATATGCTCCTTTATTGTAGAATAGTAAGATTTCTAGCTATGAGTCTAACCACAAAACACCGAGATAACTTATGTATGGTACAGTCGCGGATTGAAAATGTTCGTCAGTTTTCAAATACACTCATTTACAGTACGATCAACGTAACTTGACCGGTTTGAAGTTAGGTTTTCATCACTTTCGCGCATGTCATAGAGATGCGACCCTAAAATTACTAACGCAAACGATTAATTATGTTTAATCGATAAAAAATACTAACAACATTTTAATTCAAAAATATAAAAACACTATTTAAATGATAAAATTAAATAATTCACGCGATTAAGTCCCGAAAAATAAATAATATGTATAAAAATCGCGAAAGTTTAAAAACAATAACTAGAACAGATACAGTAAATACTAAATAAACTTTGAAAAACAATTTCTTTACGAAAATAATCACAAAAAAAAACATGAGTTAGTAATACTAATTATGACAATGTGATGCGTAATCGCATCTCTAATTTTCTCGGTTTAGTTACCGCCCCCGCCCCCCGCTTCCTGTTACCATTTACTTCTCCATTTACTACTTGCGCAACCACTTGGCGCCTACTTCAGTCCGGCCTAGTTACGTTGATCGTACTGTAACGCTTGGCAAGCACATGTTACCTTTTCAAACTAAGTATCACACCAAACAGTTGTATACCCGTATGTTGTAAATTGTGCTTAACTGTTTGACAACAGAGTTTAATTTATTTGGACCAACATTCATTGACTATTAGTAGTTGAACTAAAACCTCTCGGAATTAAATTATAAGGATAGTTGGAACGTATATAACTGACTCATTATCCCCTATCAATCTCTACTACTGATTGCAATACGTGAAAATAATGTGTTAAAATAAGGCATCAATAGGTAGCAATGTTGGTGCCATCAAAATAAAGCTCTTGCTACCCATACACACATAGACCTTGATCACGGTCACGGAATCTACCCAGAGTGACCTATCATCTAACCCCTCCCCCTATGAAAGTCCCCCCGCATCTTGAAAAATGATCCCGGTTACCATGCAAAACTCCGAATCGAACGTATTTCCGTGTCCGTGACCGATGTTTATAAACCTATATTAATATTATAAAGCTGAAGAGTTTCTTTGTTTGGTTCAACGCGATAATCTCAGGCTCGAAGCGAGTAAGGCGAATTAAATGAATAGAGATATAAATACATGTTGAAGATAGTATAATAACGGTATAGTACCTAGTTGTTTTTGTTGATTTAACTTGTGCTTGTTAAATATAAACTATTATTATAAGTGTAAAAGTAACAGTTCAGCTGTTTAAGCATGAAAGTAATAGACGTTACTTTTTATCGTTAAAGAGATGAACTGTCTCGGGAATCGACATAGGATATTTTTTACGCGGGTGGAGTCGCTGACGAAAGTTAGTACATTTAAGGCAACTGTCCGAGCAACGGCGAGAAAAAGTGTAGCGAGTAGCGATTTACCGTTTAAGAAACGCATATACCTTTCTTTTAAAGCGCAAAAACTCCTGAACTGATTTCTATGAAAGTTTACAGCAATGTAGTTTTTACATTAGAATAACACATAGGCTAAAAAAGTCAAGCATAACGCGTACAAAGCCGCAAGGAGATATATATACTTAGTAGCTGGCCCGCGCAACTACGTCTGCGTAAATTTTCCCCGTTCTTGCAACGTTTTTCATTGCTGCTGCGCTACTATTGGTCATAGCGTGATGTTATATAGCCTATAGCCTTTTTCGATATATGGGCTATCCAACAGTGAAAGAATTTTTCAATTTGGGTCAGTAGTTCCTGAGATTATCGTGTTCAAACAAACAAACGATCTATTCAGCTTTATAATACTAGTTTAGACTAGCTGTCCCGCGCAACTTCGTATGCGTAAATTTTCCCCGTTTTTGCAACATTTCTCGTCGCTACTCCGCTCCTATTAGTCGTAGCGTGATGTAGCCTTCCTCCTCCTCCTCCGGCTTCTTCCTGGGCTATCCAACAAAAATATTTACAATATATTTTACAAATATTTTTTTTAAATCGGACCAGTAGTTCCTGAGATTAGCGCGTTTAAACAAACATACAAACAAACTCTTCCGCTTTATAATATGAGTATAGAATATATAAACAACATTATTCTTGGAATAGTTTGCTCAGAATCAGTATGTAACACAATCCAATGGCATTTTTGAACCATCTTACATTTTACAATTAGTTATGTAATTAATCATTCTAACAGTCCATATCATGTTTACAATTTTTTTTTTTTAGAAAGATAACTAGCAATGTGGGATTGTGGTCCCACATTACTAACAATCCTGTTAACCCCTCCAGCTAAGCTCTATGGCTTGTTAGGAGTGGGTTCACGTCGGTAGTATAATGGCCAGGATTCGAACCTACGACCTCACGATTGCGAGACCGATGCCTTAGCCATTTGGCTACCGCCGCTTGCTGCTTCTTTTCAACAATAACCATGGATTACGTACTATGCGATGCAATAAGCATGATACTGTGACGAACATAAGACAACTTGAATGGCTTATAACTCTGCAAGTTTTCAATATTTCCATTTTTTTATATGATTTCTTAAAGTCTTTGAGGTGTTGTCTGTTGGGGTGTCTAGACTTTGCACTATACAAAAAATACCTATATATAATCTGAATCTCGGCAACGGCTCCAACGAATTTCATATTTTTCAGGAAAGATTTTTCAGAAAACAAGTTCAAAGGGTGTGAACAGAGTCAAACCAATCGGGGGCGATAAATCGATCTAGCTAGGCTTCATTTGTTGAAAACATTGTTAAAAAATATCGTCGGTCACCCAGGTACTAGTAATAATCATCATATTATAAAGGCGAAAGTTTGTGAGTACTTATGTGAGTGTGTTTGTTACTTTTTCACGTATAAACGGCTGGAGTGATTTTAATAAAATTTGGTATGGAGTTAGCTGATACCCTGGATTAACGCATAGGCTAATAAAACGCGGGTAACACCGCGGGGCACAGCTAGTATATACATATACCTATGTAAAGTAATATATTGTAGTTTGAACATAAGTAAGTATAGGCGCCCATAATACGTAGGTAAACCGACGAATTGATTTGATCTTGCTGATTCCATTTGTTTTGTTTTTGGATGAAACTTGTTGAATTAGGCATAACTATAAATTAGGTAAGTAAGTATGTATTATTGGGCATAATAAAGCTATCAAACCAATTAAAATAGAAGATCTTATATTCAAATACATTTATTTTAAACAAAATAATTAAAGTAACCTTAATTTATAATTATAGCTAGTACAATCAAAGGAAAACTAATAAAAAATGCAAGCAGATGGGGGGTAGTAGGTATCTCTTATTTACTATAAATTATTTTAAGTATACTTATGTGTTCAGTACGTATTTCGCAATTTAATTGACATAAATGGATATAAGCTTATGAAAGTGCGATTCTTCTTCTATCCTTGTCTGTCACTTAGAACCGTTACTTGAGCGAGAAAGACAGCGGGAGTGAGCCGCCTCGTCATTCCTTAAACTTCTAATCAATATAGTTTCAATATCCTTCATTGACATTTAAAACATTCTTGATCTTCATTAAATGAGATTAAACTTTAAAATATCACAAATATCTTAAAAAAACAATTCGATTATTAAATCATGATTCCTCCTTTATACCTTCGATGATTGTCGATGCGGTCATAGATCCATCAACATCACATCTAGGATCACTAATATACTTAGATATACATATTTGCAATTTTTAAAAAGACTTTTTGATGTGGAGTAGCTATTTCATCTTTAGATTTACTGTTGTTCATTTCACACTGCACTATATGGCATCCAATACTCCAATTCTTATTATTCTTTCTGCTCCAAGCTGTCATTTTATTTTCAATTAACATCACTTTATTTATATTCTTTTTCACAAACCTTAAATTAAAATCCACATCAGGCAATAATGTCTTCAAATAATCAAGAGCAGGTAAAAATATGACTTCCGATATTTCTAAATTCAATGGCGGGCCAAAATCAGTGAACAATTGAAATAATTCTAAAGCAATGTTTAGTTCATGAGCTTCTAAGTTTATAGGTCTAAGTTGTACAAAATTTGTAGCTAAATCTTCGTAAACTAGTATCCCTTCTGGATATAATTGTTTACGATGTTTTTCCGATTTCACTATGTATGCTTCACATCGTACATTTTTTTTTCCTGCTGCCTTACAAACATAGCATATATCTGTCATTGTTTTAGCCACAAATTTGTTAATCTCATGTTTTGATAAGAGGTATTGCAGTAACTGCGATGCATTGCAGTGCCCCAAACTTTTATGAGCTTGCCAAACAATGTCAAACGAGTCTTCATATGGTATAACTGGTTTTTGTACAACAATAGACCCTTCTTTTACCTTGACTAAGCTCTCCTGCCCCCCTTCTTTATTGTCAATTACATAATCGTCCATATCATTAATAGTAAGGCAGTTATTCTCACCTACTTTCACTAAACGAATACACTTTTCCACGAACTCCCGATTCCATATTAATAAATCGTTACTTTCTGCCTGTAACTTTGTAATAGTTTCTACCAGTCTGTTCATATAATCTGCTCTCAAATGTTGTATTCCTTCTTCGTCGAAATATGAATCCGCTGCGTAATGGCTGATAATTTCGTTCGAAACTGATGTACTTGCAGACGCCATTTTGTGAAACGCGGTGTAAACAATACTGCCGGCCGGGCGACGCGTGGCAACGAACTGACGAAACGAAGTGACAGAATTGAAACGTGTACGCTAGAGAGAAACAGATAGCGAGCTTGTTGCGATAAGAAGAGGGAGACAGATGTGTGTGAGTAGACAATGCGCATACTCACAGCGCTATTGAGCGGTGTAAGAAAGAGATAGCGATATTAGTGCGCGGGTACAAGCAAACTATAGTAATTACGAACGTATTTCGTGAATGGTTCATAAAAATCCTTTGAATGATTTACTTCAAACGAAATATTTAGACAATAGCTTTTAGGAATAGAACAATACGAAGCGAATTAAAAGGATGTAAATTCGTATTGTTCTATTCCTATTATTTATATAATTGCGCACTAACTTACTCCAGTTCGCATCACTGATACGCGCGCTGCGTGTTTTCAATGAGGTTTTTGACCAAATATCTAGACGTTTTTTCGTAGTCACTGAGTGAGTTCGCAAAGGTCACTGAGTCATTTTTGCACTGTAATTAGTAGGTATTAATGCGCTTATTAAACTACTCTAAATTAGGGACCCTAAACCCTTAAAAAGAGAGGTGTAATAAAAGTCAGGGCCCTAATTCTCTAAAAAATTTTCAAGGCTACCTCAATTTAGGGCCCAGATTTAGGGTACTGTAATAGCCGTAGGTATTTAGGTTTATATGTATATAATTGTAGGTTTACAACTATTTCATTATATTAGGTATGTATCTGTAATGATGGCTGTATGAGTTAAATAAGTCATAAAAATATTTTTTTATCGAATCGATCCAAAGATTAAGATCCTTGTTAATATTATCAATCGAAAAATGAGTTTGTTTATTTATTTGTCACCTTTTTACGACGTCATAATGAGTACCTATCCTGAAGAAAAACAAGACGTCATATGTTCATCAAGACGACAAGACGTCATACGCCGTTTATTATTTATAAGTGTACTTAAGTTATGCTATTGTACCTATACTTTATGAATAAATTTTATTATTATTATTATTATTATTATTACTTTTTATCGCAATGAGGAAAATTATCTACTTATTTATGGGGTCCCTGACTCAGTGAAGACAGAGCAGATCGAGTTATCTTCGAGGTTAAGCAACGTTACCACCGTCGGTCTATAGATGGGTGACCATTTTCGAACATTGTCATACCCCTCCGTGCCTCGAAGAGCACGTTAAGCCGTCAGCCGTGCGCCTAAGTCATCGGGTATGAAGTCAAGAGATCGCAGGTACAAATCCTACCTATTATACAGCCGACGACGTGAGCCCACTCCTAATATTGCTTGCTAGTAATATACGACGTACAACCTAGTTATGTTTTTAAAAAAATACAGATCTGTGCTTGAAACTGGATGTAAGGCTACCTGCCCATTGAACGGAATAATAATAATAATAATATCTTGGGACAACTCACACAAAGCTATCTGATCCCAAACTAAGCAGAGCTTGAACTATGGAAACCAGAGAACCGATAAACATACTTAAATATTTTTGAATACATATCTACATATTATAGATAAATAACACCCAGACACAGAATAAGCCATCGTGCTCATCACACAAAGTTTTATCCTGGGTGTGGGATAGAACCCACGACCTCTTGCGTAGCAGTCGGATACACTACCACCGCGCCACAGAGGTAGTCTCATATCTGTTACAGAGTTAGTCTGGAATAAAACAAAGCTTTGCGGATATACCTACTTACCAATAGAATCGTATTAAAACTGTAATGTTTGTTCTTGGTGGCAGCCGTTTACCTATAATTATTATAGTACCTACACTTTATTACCTAGTATAATACAAGGTGTAAATTAATTCCTGTCCAACCCGAAATGGGTGCGTAGGTATTATGTTAACAATGCTAAAAAAAATATATTATATCCATTAAAATGTTTTTTATTGTTTTTAAACTTTGGCGATTTTTATACATATTAGATATATTTCTGGACTTAATCGCGTGAATTATTTAAAGGTCGTTTCGATCGAATTGCACCGATCGTTGTCACGGGTCGGTGCAATTCGATCGAAACGTCGGGTAAATAAAAGTCGTACCTTTAAATAATTTACGCGATTAAGTCCCGAAATATGTCTAAAAATGTTTTTTTATTGAATATTAAAATTCACGATATAAGTACCTACACAATTTCGTCGATATGTCTTGTGTAAATTTTCAAGATTCATTATTAACATTGTTTGCGTAAGGTCTCTTTACAATCAAAACAAACTTTTCCGCCTCCACATGTTTTCCCATATGACTTCTATCAAGTCATATTTTTTCATTATTATATTTAAAAAAAAAACATGAATCGAATGGGAATATGACACCTAACAACACATTAATGGGTCAGACAGGGATTAAATAAACATACTGTATGTATCCTGGTTAAAAGTTCCACGTAAATATTTAATCTAGCGCTGCACCTAATCGATTGAAACTCGTAGCCTCTCGATTCCGTATCGATTTATTCGATTCACTCCATTTTATTCGAATGAACAGTATTTTTCTTTAATTCTCCGACTGAAATTTTTAAAAATAAACTTAAGCTGAATTGATTAACTGTGCTGGCTGTAAAAAAAAAAGTAAAACCGTTCTCCGTTGCACTAGAACTGGATAGAAAGCAAATATTGCCTCAGCCGGTTTCGAACTTCACTGAAAGTTACTATGAGTGGTAGTTAGGTATATTTAACCTGAAATTCAACTTTAACGTGAAAGTTCTGTATTAATATTTCTTTTTGGTACCTACGTTAGTAACTAGGTAGTAGTACCAAGTAGGTGCTAACATAGTGTAATAGATATAGGTGTAAGTATAAGAATCTCATGAAACGATGAAGGTATTAGGGTTCCGTAGCCAAAAGGGTGTAATCAGAACCCTTATAGTTTCGTCGTGTCCGTCTGTCTGTCTGTCCGTATGTCACAGGTATTTCACTTAAAGACTACTCAATGAATATTGATGAAATTTTGTGAAGAGGTTTCTTGTAGTAGCCGCTACTTAGTTGAATAGCTAAATAATAAAATAATATAATATTGTTACATGTATGGAGTGCTCACCCCCCCCCCCCCCCCCCCGAGCTGATTTTTTTTTTAAGCAAACGTCAACGTGTGGCACATCATTCGACAGGTCTTTCAAAAACATTTTAAGGTTTCCAATATTTTTTTTTTGGAAATAACCAATTTAAAAACGGCCGCATCTTTTTATACGTTAACTTAGAAGTTTGATTTTTTCACAGCTTTCTTATATACTCAGGCGTACCGTTCCTTTCTCGCGTTCCCTAGATAAAGGGTCTTGACAGAATAACGAACGGACAGACAGACGAACTACAAACTGAACCTAAAGAGGTTCCGTTTTGATGTACGCAACCCTAAAACATTATTAAAACGCTCAAACAAACAATATCATCACCCAAAAATGGTTCACACAAACAATAATTAGACCAATTCTCATTTCAGACCAATTTACGTCTCAGTTGTCCCGTATTTAATTTAATAGACTGTAGCGTCTAGGAAATTTATTACGACAAAAACAAGCAGACTGATGAGAAGTGGTGTCGGTGTCCTACGATTTATCAAACATAATATTTCTTTTTGTACACTTTATTTACTTGACCTAGGAGTAATTTAGGGATACACACACAATCACGAACGACCTAAACAAGGTCGCTGGGATGAATTGGATGCGGAAGGTGGTGTCATGGCCAAGAGGGCCCTATTATAATATCTTGGGACAACGCACACAAAGCTATATATATATCTATGATCCCAAACCAAGCAGAACTTGTCCTAGGTAAACCTGACAACTGATAAGCATACTTATATATTTTTAAATACATATCTATACTTCTTCTATACTAATATTATAAAGAGAAAAGATTTGATTGTTTGTTTGTATTGAATAGGCTCTGAAACTACTGGACGGATTTGAAAAATTCTTTCATCGTTGTCAAGCTACACTAACCCCGGGTGACATAGGCTACTTTTTATCCCTATATTCCCACGGGAACGGGAACAACGCGGGTGTAACCGCGAGGCGTCCGCTTGTAAAAGATAAATTACACCTAGACACAGAATATACCCCATTGTTTATTCTGTGCCAGGATAAAACTTTCTGCTCATCACACAAAGTTTTATCCTGGGTGAGGATCGAACTCAGAACCTCCAGCTTAGCAGGCAGGGTCACTAATCACTAGAAATGTCAGTGGACCGATACAGGATGATTAATTGATTGACATACCTACAAACCACGAATGCTACGGAGTTTCGACTCCGACTCCGAAAAATCAGAACTTCTGATTGATTTTAATGGGCGGTCGAAGCTATATATCTAATATATAAAATTCTCGTGTCACAGTTTTCGTTGCCATACTCCTACGAATATCACAAAGCAAAGGAGTTCGTTTGTTTGTTTAAACTCTTTATTTTTTCAAAGTATTCGAACGATTTTGGTAAAATTGATATGGAATGGAAGCATAGAAGCATCGGTGGCGCGGTAGGAGTATGTCCGACTGCTACGCAAGAGGTCATGGGTTCGATTCCCACACAGGACGTCACTTTGTGTGATTCACAAATTGTTGTTTCATTGCAGGGATACTTTGTGTCAGTGACTTGTATATTTGTAAAATCCCCCGCGACACCGGGTTTTTGTACCTTACTGCGGGAGTCGTTTTATTAAACAAAAAAAAATTATAAACCTGAGGTAAGATAGTGTTACTTTTAATTGCTACTAGCATCACTAACAGTAGCGGTAACTGAATGTTATGAAAATATAAATATTATGGGTCTTAATCGCGTGAATAGGTACGGCCGTTGCAATACAGTCGAAACATCGAACAATAAACAAGGTATTTTACCTTAAATTATTCACGCGATTAAGACCCGTGATATACGTATATATTTTCATAATGTGTACAAATCGCGAAAGTTTATCAACATTGATAAGTGAATGTCTAGATAATTTTACTAAAAAGGCTTTACATATTCAATTTTGAAGTTCCATGTAGCAGTCACCCGCTAAGTGCTCTTTAGTTTTTAACTCTCGGTATTTAGGTCATATCCTGTTCCTACGTCCAGCTAGAAAGATAAATTTTTATTACTAGAATTGCAGATGCGATGTTTTGTGCTGTCAGCGTAATAAAAATGTTTGTTTTTATTTTAGAGTGCTTTTAATCTGTAGCTACTACATACTTTTAATTTGAAGCACTTGAATGCAGTAATGAAATAAAAGTTTATTAGACAAAAGACTTATTACAATATTAATACAATAAGATAGAAGAGAAAAATTTGGAGTCCAGGCCCAGGAATCGAACCCGAGACTTCCGTATGCCAAACCAGGGGCAAATTCAAATTCAAGTTCAATATTCTTTATTCACTTAAGATGCAAAACAACTCTTGTAATACGTCGGGATTCTACATGTAGATGTAATGAAAAGTTCGCAAACAATAGGTATAGCCGGAGAAAAGAACATGGCAATAAAAACTCGCGGCCACTCTTTTCAAATTGCCAATTTTACAATGTTTGAATGTATATAAACTTGATATGAGGGTTAGGTGCTGCGACTAATATACTATACACCATGTTAAAGGACTGATGCAAATTGTATTATCAAAAAGTTGAAACATGAGATAAAGCAAAATCAGCCTTAGTGGGTACAATATAGTAGGCATCTACTTACAACAAAGGTAAAAACTATATGTGCTTAAATATTAGCCAAAGTACTTGTAACGAAAGATTGAATATAAAAATATAAAATTCTGATATCAAAAGGAAGAAATGAAATGGCCTTTTTTCGGCACGCAGAATCTTTACTTACAAAAGTCAAATCATGCTCTTTATCAATGTGACGAAGGAATTACCAAACAATCAAATTCTTTTGTTATAATATGAGTTTACTAAAATTACGATATCAATATAATCTGTTACTCGCCTTGTTCATAAAAAAAATGTTAGCTTGTTTTTAATATTAATATCAAAGACAAAACATCACAAGCTAACGAAAGTCTAGCAAAAGAGACAAACATGTGCATTGCAAATACAAACAAAAGTATAAATCTTTTAGAATCTTCGGTAAAGAGATGTTTGCTATAATAATCGACTTATTCTAGTCGATTTAATCGAACGTCGCGTCACTACGTCAGGGCGAGACACCTGTCAAAAATATAAGTTATATGTCAGTGGAACCTACTATACTTATACTACTCTATGCAGGAGAAAATTGGCGAGCGCGCGCGTGAATTCTCGTTGTAATTGATTCAAATAATATAATTGTTTTATTGAAGACTTGCAATTTTGTAAGACACCTTTGTATGTCCGTCGCCCTAGCTGTTGGATTTTGAAGTACCCTTGTGTATTGGTTTTACAAGGTTACTTCAAAATCCAACAGATTTGGGGTTGGTAAGGGAACCATGATAGAATGAGTGACGTTGCAAACCCACGTTGGATTACCACGTCCTCTGCGCGTTATAGACACGCTCGTTTGTATCGATTTAAACGCGCGTTTGTATCGATTTAAACGCGCGTTTGTATCGATACAAACGCGCGTTTAGAGAGTTACTCGGTATCTACATGGCTATAAAACATTTCAGAAGATTAATTGAGGGACGAGAATTTACTGTCTACACGGATCATAAGCCATTGATTCATGCTTTCGTTAAGAAGCCATCATTGGATGACACCCCTAGACGAATAAGATATTTGGATTATATATCACAGTTTTGTACAGATATTCAACACATAAGCGGCCACATGAATGTTGTAGCTGACGCTTTATCCCGAGTTATCGAAACGATATCCCTACCTTCTGCAATTGATTGGCAAACCCACGTTGGATTACCACGTCCTCTGCGCGTTATAGACACGCTCGTTTGTATCGATTTAAACGCGCGTTTGTATCGATTTAAACGCGCGTTTGTATCGATACAAACGCGCGTTTAAATCGATACAAACGCGCGTTTAAATCGATACAAACGAGCGTGTCTATAACGCGCAGAGGACGTGGTAATCAAAAACTACGTGGGCAAAGGCTTTTACTTCTACATTATTGTTGACCAAACAGGTTGTTTTGTAGTTAGTCGAGATACAAGATCTATTGCTCTGCACGCAGTACCCACATACAAAACAGCGGAAGTATTTAAACAAGAAAAGCCGACGTTGGCCCCAACGTGGGTTTGCAACGTCACTCATTCTATCATGGTTCCCTTACCAACCCCAAATCTGTTGGATTTTGAAGTAACCTTGTAAAACCAATACACAAGGGTACTTCAAAATCCAACAGCTAGGGCGACGGACATACAAAGGTGTCTTACAAAATTGCAAGTCTTCAATAAAACAATTATATTATTTGAATCAATTACAACGAGAATTCACGCGCGCGCTCGCCAATTTTCTCCTGCATAGAGTAGTATAAGTATAGTAGGTTCCACTGACATATAACTTATATTTTTGACAGGTGTCTCGCCCTGACGTAGTGACGCGACGTTCGATTAAATCGACTAGAATAAGTCGATTATTATAGCAAACATCTCTTTACCGAAGATTCTAAAAGATTTATACTTTTGTTTGTATTTGCAATGCACATGTTTGTCTCTTTTGCTAGACTTTCGTTAGCTTGTGATGTTTTGTCTTTGATATTAATATTAAAAACAAGCTAACATTTTTTTTATGAACAAGGCGAGTAACAGATTATATTGATATCGTAATTTTAGTAAACTCATATTATAACAAAAGAATTTGATTGTTTGGTAATTCCTTCGTCACATTGATAAAGAGCATGATTTGACTTTTGTAAGTAAAGATTCTGCGTGCCGAAAAAAGGCCATTTCATTTCTTCCTTTTGATATCAGAATTTTATATTTTTATATTCAATCTTTCGTTACAAGTACTTTGGCTAATATTTAAGCACATATAGTTTTTACCTTTGTTGTAAGTAGATGCCTACTATATTGTACCCACTAAGGCTGATTTTGCTTTATCTCATGTTTCAACTTTTTGATAATACAATTTGCATCAGTCCTTTAACATGGTGTATAGTATATTAGTCGCAGCACCTAACCCTCATATCAAGTTTATATACATTCAAACATTGTAAAATTGGCAATTTGAAAAGAGTGGCCGCGAGTTTTTATTGCCATGTTCTTTTCTCCGGCTATACCTATTGTTTGCGAACTTTTCATTACATCTACATGTAGAATCCCGACGTATTACAAGAGTTGTTTTGCATCTTATGTGAATAAAGAATATTGAACTTGAATTTGAATTTGCCCCTGGTTTGGCATACGGAAGTCTCGGGTTCGATTCCTGGGCCTGGACTCCAAATTTTTTTCTTCTATCTTATTGTATTAATATTGTAATAAGTCTTTTGTCTAATAAACTTTTATTTCATTACTGCATTCAAGTGCTTCAAATTAAAAGTATGTAGTAGCTACAGATTAAAAGCACTCTAAAATAAAAACAAACATTTTTATTACGCTGACAGCACAAAACATCGCATCTGCAATTCTAGTAATAAAAATTTATCTTTCTAGCTGGACGTAGGAACAGGATATGACCTAAATACCGAGAGTTAAAAACTAAAGAGCACTTAGCGGGTGACTGCTACATGGAACTTGAAAATTGAATATGTAAAGCCTTTTTAGTAAAATTATCTAGACATTCTCTTATCAATGTTGATAAACTTTCGCGATTTGTACACATTATGAAAATATATACGTACATTACGGGTCTTAATCGCGTGAATAATTTAAGGTAAAATACCTTGTTTATTGTTCGACGTTTCGACCGTATTGCATCGGCCGTATTCACGCGATTAAGACCCATAACATTTATATTTTCATAACATTCAGTTACCGCTACTGTTAGTGATGCTAGTAGCAATTAAAAGTAACACTATCTTACCTGAGGTTTATAATTTTTTTTTGTTTAATAAAACGACTCCCGCAGTAAGGTAAAAAAACCCGGTGTCGCGGGGGATTTTACAAATATACAAGTCACTGACACAAAGTATCCCTGCAATGAAACAACAATTTGTGAATCACACAAAGTGACGTCCTGTGTGGGAATCGAACCCATGACCTCTTGCGTAGCAGTCGGACATACTCCAACCGCGCCACCGATGCTTCTATGCTTCCATTCCATATCAATTTTACCAAAATCGTTCGAATACTTTGAAAAAATAAAGAGTTTAAACAAACAAACAAACTCCTTTGCTTTGTGATATTCGAAAAAAAATAATTCGTCAAGTACCAGCGACGGCCACAGAGACGGTTTAATATGCGTTTTTGCGTATGTGTGTGTGTGTCTGTTACCATTTTCCTCGGAAACGGTTGGGCCAATTTCGAAACGTTTTTTATGTTGTTTATGTCTTATTCATGCATGTTCTTAGCTATGTTTTAATGTTCTATACTACCGGGTTCTAAAGGGCGCTGCAGTGCTCATGTTTGTCAAAAACGGTTATTTTTCTCTCAGCGATGGCTAAAACGACTTGGAAACGGTTAAATAAGTCGCATGTTCTTATTTAAGTTAAGCTATAACATGTATGTAATTAGAAATATATAAGTATGTTTATCAGTTGTCTGGTTTCCATAGTACAAAATCTGCTTAGTTTGGGATCAGATAGCTTTGTGTGAGTTATCCCAAGATATCATTGAGTTATTATATATATTATATTACAGACCGCCAGGGGGCGCTACAATAAACGCATCTGTTTCCCCAAAAGAGTCAAGTTCATCATTATATTATTAAAACAGATTAGTCATAAATATATCAGTTCCGTTACAGTGAAATGTTTACTCTCAACAGGAATAAGTACCTAGCATATTTAGTAAAGTCTCTACTATAAGGTGTTCCGAGATTTCATGTTGGTGCACGATTTCAATGTGTGCGTTGTTCGCTTACATAAGAAGGTTAAATACCTTTTGTTCTGTCGGTATTTAGCGATACGTTTGAAGTAGGGATGTTACGGAGGTGGTTTTATCGAAACCAAAGTCGGAGTGGGAGTTTTAAAATTTGGTTTATCGGAGTCGAAGTCGAAGTCAGAGGTGGTGAGAAAATATGTTGAAAAATGCTTATAAAAAAAAAATCTAAGTCATATTAAAAGTATGAGGGATAAACCTCGCACGGGCGGGACTCAAAGTCGCGATTAAAAGGGATCCGAGTGTTTTTTTTCCTTGATACATTTAATAGTATAAATTAACATATAGCTACGACCTCCTAATAAAATCAATCAGAAGTTACTTTTGGGAGTTGGAGTTAAAACTCCGTAACATCCTTGTTTTGTGTGAATCAATCAATCAGCCTATATCGGTTCACTGCTTGCATAAAAGTTTGTGTGATGAACACAAGATTTTATCCTGGCACAGAATAAATGACACAGAATAAACCATGGGTTTTATTCTGTGTCTGGGTGTTATTTATCTATACTAATATTATAAAGCTGAAGAGTTTGTTTGTTTGTTTAAACGCGGTAACCTCAGAAACTATTGATCCGAATTGAAAAATTCTTTCACTGTTGGATAGCCCATTTATCGAGGAAGGCTATAGGCTATATAAAATCACGCTACGACCAATAGGAGCGGAACAGCAATGAGAAATGTTGCAAAAACGGGGAACATTTACGCATACGAAGTTGCGCGGGACAGCTAGTATATAATATTAGCTGACCCTCGCAACTTCGTCTGCTTCATATTTGCCAGTTTTTGCAAATCAAAGTTTATAATTATTATATAACGCGTTTCTACCATTGTTGGTGCAACCTCTGTTTCTGTTCTATTCTTGGTCGTCGTTTTAAAAGCAGCACGAAGACTAGCGTAAGCGAAATTATCTCAAGCGACTCCATCGTAATAGCACAGTCTAATAACTTATTTTTTTTACTGTGTTAATACTGTGGTTTCAAATCGCGGAAGCTTTCTGCGCGATGCATCGCTACAAACGCGCATTTACAGCGCCTTGTTGCCATAAAAACACAAGACTCGTGTGCAAAGATAACAACGTGACTTCAGTCTTGTGTTTGCTGAGCGTTTTACGAGTGTCGTCAACGCGTTAAAAAACGCCGTGTGCAAAGGCCCTAATCATTGTTTTTTTTATTATAGGACTTTTTATAGGGTCGTGGGCCTCATGGTAAGCGTCACGTTAGCCCCATAACAGTAACAGTGACACCCAAAACCTCGTTTGGCAAAGATCTGATTGTCTGATTGATTCAAAGATTAGTTCGTAAGTCTGATTCAAATTCACTCGGTACGGATTTCGGACGAGAGCCTTCTTCTTTATGCCTGACGGGGGGGGGGAGAGTGCCTCAAAAATAACATCCTGAAGAGGAGGGAGGCTGCAACAAGAGGCAAATGGGTAAATAAATTCTATGCAATACAAGGAATTCCGTACACAAAACAACCGTATGGGGGCGCCACATGCCTCCCCCCCCCCGCGTATGCCTACCTCATTTGATTTTTTGAAAGATTCATTTTTTATCATTGTGTAGTTCTATCGTCCAAAACTGAACCAAATTTTGAAGTACCTACCTACTTTTAAAACCTTAAACCTCTCCAAAACATTTAAATCACGCCCTTTAAAAGTTCACCGACCGTTTCGTCATTGTCCTAAAATCCTAAGCGAAAACGAGACAACGTTATACACGAGTACCATTATCTCTTTCCCTCAACAATGACCAATACAGTTTCAGGTCTATTGAGGACGCAGCCGCAAATGTGTTGAAAACAATAAAGGGTTGAGTTCACTTTACAAATTGTTCGAACTTGAAATAGGCACTCTGATTTGCATTTAGTAGGTATAGTCAGCAGGAAATTATAAACCATAAACACATAATATTAATGCAACGATGTGTTCTTTTGCTTTGCATTGGTTCAAAAGCCAGAAATAATGCAGGTGTAGGTATTTTAAAAACATGATGAGGTTTCTAAAATAGTTTTGACGTAACAACGTTGGAGCCGGCTGAACGCACGAAAAAACTCATCAATGACTCATGAGGCGTTACTGTGGCAGGTGCGTCGGAAACTCGACCGGCCACTCGCATAAAGCCTCATTTAATTGTGAACTGTTTGTCTTGACGTTCCAAAACTATGAAATAATGACGAAGAAGAAGATCGAAAAACAATTGGGAGAATGGGACCAAGCGTCAAGACGAATGGTCAAGGAAAAGAATTAATATGTAAAGAAATCATAGTACAAGTTATTCAATATATAATATCGTTCTGGGCTTAAGAAGTTGTTTGATTCCTCATCCTCGAGAGCAATAATCCCGGCTGCGCACCCCAAAGCCAGCAAGAGGTTCACGTCACATGGTGGAGGCGCCGAACTCTTCAGAGGAAGTCATTTAAAGAGCTAAGTCGTATTTCTATGTAAAGTTAATTAAAAATGAGTGCATTCACGGGATTGTATGAGTCCGTAGATGATTTTGTCAACCAATTCCAGATCATCTGTGTGATTAATAAAATCACTTCGGATGAAGAAAAAAAATTATTTGTGGCGGCGTATCTGGCTGGACCAGCGCTTCACCTATACAAAGCAATCATAGAAGATTGTGATAGCTTCGAGAGCTTCATCACTGCATTAAAAGCAGAATTCCCAAACCGTACTAATTATACGGAAAAATTCTATGAAAGGATACAGGCGCCAGAGGAGAATATTGTTTCATTTTACTACGAGCTTTCAAATATAGCCAAAAAGGGAAAAATTGACGACAATACGTTCGTAAGGAGCTTTCCAAAGAAATGTAATAGTTTCTACAAATCAAAGCTCGCTGCAGTTGTATGTGCTGATAAAAATATTTTAAAGGCCACAGTTTTACAATTACATTCAGTATATGATAAAGAGGTTAAAAGGGAAATCAATCTTAAGGTTAAGGTTGAGAATGCGGTAGCAGTGAGGTCTGGGCAGCAAGGAGACTCCAACAGACCGACCAATAGTCCATTTCGGAGCAATCAATCGACTCCGTATAGTAAATACCGATCCCCGGTGTCTCGGGTTCCGCCCAATGATTCACCAAGCGGTTCGTTAACACCAAGGCGGGAGTCAAATCCCCGCCAGTACTTTTTAAGGAGCAGAGAACCTCTGCCGATGCCGGTTCAATCAGCTGGTGATGCAGCGTCGTCGACAACGAGAGTAGGCGAGCATCACGTCGCAGCAATGAGTACGCAGCGGCGCTCAAACATAGAAGACGTCAAGAAGAATAATTATGGTCAGTCCGAACCAGTCATTTTAGTAGAATTAAGTTCAGGTGCTATTCCTGCTTTATTAGATAGTGGGGCTTCAGTGTCCTTGCTATCGAAGAAAGTAGCGTTAATGAACAAAGTAACCTTAGATATATGTGATAATATTAATTTAAAAACGGCCGATGGTAAGATTATACCAGTCGCAGGCAAAACATATATCAACGTTATAATTAATAATGTGGTGTATAACACACTTTTTTATGTGGTAATAGATGTCAGTTGGCCAGTGATTTTGGGTCAAGATTTCTTAATCAAAAATGGGGCATCCCTAGATTTTGTGAATAATAAAATAACATTGAGAAACTACAATGAAATATGTTTTGTTGCTAGACCAGGCAAAGTTTCTGTTATCGATACACAGGAAATAATGTCGGTTAATATTTTTAAACATAATCATTTATTTGTTAGTAATATTTGTGAGTCAAATAAGAATGACACTTGTATTCTTCCTGATTTAAATGTGTCAAAAGATAAAATGAATATTAATAAAAATCTGAGTACAGGTGATAATAATAAATTACATGACTTAGTGGGAGAATACAAGCCACAATTCTCATTTGGTAAGGTTAGGCCAGGTGGGTGCCGAAATAACCCAATTAAAATAAAAACTTCGAACGAGGTTCCTGTGAAAAAACCTTCATATCGGGTCTCACTTAAACAGAGTGAGATCAGTCGTCAACAAGTGAGTGAGTTAGTGAATGTTGGTAGCATTCGTCCTTCCTGTAATGATAGTTCCTCTTCAGTAGTTGTAGAACAGGATTCGGACTCGGATGCGGAGTTCGTGAGTCGAAATCCGTTAATAAGTCAAGATGATCACGTGGTCACTGACGGGTTACAAGTATTTAGGATGAGATGTACAGAGAATAATGAGCAAATCTGCAAATTAGAAATAGACCCAGTAATAAGGGCTCAAATGAACGATAATTTTTGTTCATCTTTAAGAAATAAAATCATAGATGAAAACTTACAAAGATATAAAGGATTCTTTATACACAACGGCATGTTATATAAATTAAATACAAAAAATAATGTTATTAAAAGATTGCTGGTAGTTCCGGATGAACTGTTTCCAATAATTATGCGTGAGATTCATGATGATCCATTATATGGAGGTCATTTAGGTTTGATGAAGACAGTAGAAAAATTTAATTCAAGATTCTGCTGTCCAAAGTCATATAAGAAAATAGAGAATTATATCAAAGCATGTAAAGTATGTCAAGAAGTGCGCACGTCAAATAGGGTGGCGCCGTTGCAACCGATTGTTACAAACAGGTTATTTGAAAAGGTAGAAGTGGATACGATAGGCCCGTTAAATAATGCGACGGATGGAAGTAGATATATTATATTGGCAATAGATTGTTTTTCAAAATATGCGATTAGTAAGGCAGTAAAACAGGCCACAGCGATTGAAATAAAGAACTTCCTTATTAATAATATTTTTTCAATACATGGGGCCGTAAAAGAAATTATAACGGATAAAGGGTCAATTTTTACGTCGGCGTTAGTTCAAGAAACGATTACAAACTTCGGGGCGGTGCATAAAGTTGCAACTTCGATGCATCATCAGACATTAGGGTTGGTAGAACGATTAAATGCAACTATGTCGCGCATGATGGCCAAGTACGGTCGAGATGATAGGTCAGATTGGTCGGTATATTTACCTCAAATCACGTTTGCATATAATATTAGTAAACAAGAATCGACACGGGTGTCACCGTACTTTCTGGTCTTTGCAAGACAACCAGAATTGCCATCGGATACGGGAATTAATTTAAATATTAAAGTGAATGAGAATACCGCGAGTAGAATAGAGAATAGAGAAAACATTTTTACAAGGGTCAGAGTAAATTTGGACAAGTCGCGAGCGAAACAAAAACTATTATTTGACAAAAAAGCAACTGAAGTATCGTATGACATAGGTCAGAAAGTTTTACTTTTTAATCCAAAGAGAAGGTCGGGGATATCGAAGAAGTTATGTAGAAAGTTTTTAGGGCCATTTCGAATTGAAAATAGGTTGAATAACAATAACTTCATTATAAAGAAAGTGGGTTCAAGACACAGGCAGATTGTTCATGCGAATAGATTGAAACCGTTTATTATGAGGATGGACGAATAGATATCGATATCTTAGTATTTAATTTTATGTAGTTGAGAATTTTTATTATATGAACATATGTTATAATTAAGTCATGATAAACATGAGTAGTTGATGAGAATTATTGTTTTAGGAGTAGGTGATGCCAGAAAAGAAGTGGCGACGTTGTTAATAGTCTGACGTGTAAACAATTGTATATTTAGGGATGGTTAATGGTTTTAGATCTGATTCTAAAATGTTGTTTGTTTTTGCATGTACAACCACACGGCGAAGAAATGTCCTACAATGTTGATGCCATAGAGCACTAGGCAAACAAAAACGGGTGTATTATTGTTTTGAATTATAAATACAACTCTGTGATTAAGCAGACAGTTTTGCATTTGGTTCAATCGAACTTGGGAAGTTCGTTTGTGATTATTTTATCTAAATAATCAATAGATGTGATCAGATGGTCACCGATAGCTTGATTGACCAATTATTTAACTGATATAAGATTGATACTTAAAGATGAATTTTCTTCCAGTTACAACAAAGCAGGACTTTCACCCAATTTGTTGCCTGGGGTCAATTGGTGTTTAATGATTGATTTAATTTAGTTATACATAAGTTTAGCTAGGTAATGAATCTGATACTGGTGCTTCTTTTAATGGCGTTTTTTGCCCAGCATCATCGTATAACTGTTATGTAAAGTGTTTGTTGACATAAATTTTGTTAGATTAGGTATAACAGTTACACGTTGTCTTTTGCATAGAGACAGATTAAGGGGGGTATTAAAAAAAAAAATCTATATCGCCAGCATAGGTAAATGCACAGCTAGGTTTATATTTGTTGTTTTATATTATAAAAAAAAAAAAAAAAATTGACTTAGTAGTCAAATGTAAAGATTTTTTTTTTTTTCATAAGGCGGCGGCGTGTGGCATTTGCGTCGGAAACTCGACCGGCCACTCGCATAAAGCCTCATTTAATTGTGAACTGTTTGTCTTGACGTTCCAAAACTATGAAATAATGACGAAGAAGAAGATCGAAAAACAATTGGGAGAATGGGACCAAGCGTCAAGACGAATGGTCAAGGAAAAGAATTAATATGTAAAGAAATCATAGTACAAGTTATTCAATATATAATATCGTTCTGGGCTTAAGAAGTTGTTTGATTCCTCATCCTCGAGAGCAATAATCCCGGCTGCGCACCCCAAAGCCAGCAAGAGGTTCACGTCACATTACCTCGCTCTGAGGCGTTCCATTTAAGTGCAAGCGAGAGCGCGGAACCAGCGACAAAGAGGCACAATCGGCCTCCGCGTTCGACAGGAAACCATTCCATCAGTATTTTCTTATGACGTTGTCACGTTCAACTATCGTCAGTAAACCGACTTTACAGACAACCCATTTTTTCACTTAATATAACCGTTTAGGATTTATAGCGATTTAAAGTTTGTTACCAATTATTTTCACTAAAATTAAATACGGAATAACTGTAACGAATTCGGTAGTTACAGTTATTACGCTTCGTTTATAACTAAGCACTAAATAGTATTAAATAAAAAAATATATTTTTAAAATTAAAAAACCCGCCTTCATAAAAAAGATTGAAATAAGATAACCTTAAATCATGCAGTCGGAGGCATTCATGAATTCCAGTGAACTTACTAAAATGCCTCTGACTGCGTGGTTTAAGGTTATCTTGTTACGATATTTTATAAGCAGGCGGGTTTTTTATTTTTTTATTTATACCTAAAAATATAAAGTAATATTTTTATAAAGTTATATTAGTATTGTACTCAGGTAACTAAATAATCATTTATCATTTTAAAGCGCTTAAATAGATATTTGAAACATTGTAATGTATTCATCGGTTTGTATTGCTGACCGTATATGCATTAGGGAAAGCATTTGTATCGAGCACTACTTCATAGAGAGGCAATTATGCCATAATGATTTACGATTTGAATGTCTATTGCTATACAGCACAGATGTATTAATGGCTGAGCATTTAGTAAGGTATGAATGACCAGGGCCCCTAGACAATTGGCATTTTATTCGATTAGAGTTTACGCTAATCGAATAGAATGACATCATTGCGCGCTCAACACTGTAAATACGAAAATTGTTAATATGAGACTAGCAGTTGTGCGCGCGCAACGACGTCATTCTATTCGATTAGCGTTAACTCTAGTCGAATAGAGTGAGTGCCATTTGTCTAAAGGCTTAAGTAATTAGGTACTGTTTTTACCTGACTGCAGAGGAGGGTTAAATGTTACTTTATATTTTTAAGTACAAATAAAAAATAATAATTAAAAAAATAAAAAACCCGCCTGCATAAAAAAGATCGAAACAAGATAACCTTAAATCATGCAGTCGGAGGCATTCATGAATCCCAGTGAACTTTCTAAAATGCCTCAGAAGTCTAAACCGTAAGTATGTAATACTATTTAGACTACCCATTTACTTAAAAAACAAAAATACTTATATCTATACTAATATTATAAAGCTGAAGAGTTTGTTTGTTTTTTTGAACGCGGTAATCTCAGGAACTACAAGTAAAAATAGTCCTGTAGGACAAATCAGTTTGACTAAATAGTTTGACCAACAGGAAGAACGGGGTCTGTGAGATAAACCCTTCCTAAGCCATCTTTTTGTTTGCTCGTGATCCTTAAAGTCATGACTCATATCTTAGAACAGCAAAACTTAAACTGTTCATAGAAGGTTCTGAATCACACTATCGAAGTTTGCACAGAACGACTAATAAACAAGATCCCGTCATTAACTGTAGGGTCTTGGTCTGAAAACCAAGATTGTCCTTTACATTCAGTATCCTTTATGTTAGTAAGTTCTATCGATTGATACCCTATTAGATTTCAAGAGTTAAGATTAGAGAAAAACAAAAATAAATTTTCTAAATGTTATAAGACGTATTTGCTGGACACATATAACGTAAACGACTAATGTACTTGTTAAATGTATTTGTTAAATGTGCAGCCAACCTGTATGTAACGTACTTAGGCGATTTTCACACTGCCCCGCATCATGCTGCATATTGCGTGTCGACGCACCTACGCGCGTTCCTGCGGGAGTGCAGATCTGCATCATCGTGCGGGTTTTTTGCGCACTCACGCGCGTAGGTGCGTTTTGTAGATTCACGCACGGCGGCTCTCATTTCGCCATCTCATTTCATTATTCGCCGTTCTCTGGGGTGGTCGTGCAGTACTGAGCATCACGATAGTTTGATAAAAATGGTTAATAGTGTGGAACTCATTCAGGACGCTGCCATTATACTAACTGTTTGGTTTTTGTACGGTCAAATTAAAAGAAATCGTGTCTATAGAAGATACTGGGTACAACCTTATTTACAAACAAGGTCTTTAAATGGGTCATTTGTTCAAAATTATTGGGAACTTAGAAAATATGAAGAGAAATTCTTCAACTACACGCGTATGTCAACAACATCTTTTGATTATTTGCTCAGCAAAATTCGAACAGGTATTAGTGGAAGAGATACAAATTTTCGTCTTTGTATTACGCCAGAAGAGAAGCTTTGGGTAACATTGAGGTAAGTAAATAATTTCAATTTTCTAAATACATATTCAAGTTAACTATATCGATATTATTATAGTTAAACCCAGGCCACAGATAACATAATACTAGCATACAGATGCCCCATCCCATACAAAGAAATGTGATCGCAGAATGACGTCAATTGTTCGGGCTATTCGGGCTAGTTACTATTTTTTTCTTGGTCTCAGTTCGACGATAGATGGTGCTTGCAGCAGTTTATTTTACGCAAATCAGTCCCAATAGATGGCGTTAAAAGCGTACTATACTTTTGTACTACCAGTAAGTATTAAACTTATCCCGTGACCTTGAAGCTTACGTCGTCACTTCGTCGGTCATTTATTCGGCAACCAAACCTACTTTGCGAGCGCATGATTTCTTGAGCGTGGTAATAGAATGGCACAGGAACAGTAGGTAGGTCGTCTAAGGCCGCTCAGCGGGTTATTACTTATTAGCCTAAACTTAAGTTGAGCTTAGGTTCGTCACTTTTATATTTTTCAGTTAGCTACCTAAATAGGTATTACATTTGTATTATGAACAGCACTATGTATTTAATGTATAAATTGTTTCTCTACAGAATAGATAATAATGTAGACTTTTTTAAATTAGGGGTAATTGAGAGTGTTATTTTTTTTTTTATTAATTTTATTACGAACAACAAATTATTTTAGTTGAGTAGGGAAGACAGTAGATGTGAGTGCAGTTATATGCGGATATAACTCACACATCGAGGCGAGGGCCCCGCACGCCCCGCGCTGCTACGTCCCTCTGACACCTAATATTGTGTTCTGCGCATCGACTCGTACGATGTGCCAAGTTAGCATCGGATTGTACCTACCTAACGTACAAGTTGACATTAGAGAGCGCAGAATAGCAGATATTTTTTTTACACGTCCAAATATGTTTTCTATATATACATATTTGCATTTTATAACTATTTCATTCTACAAAATAGGCAAAGTAAATGGTAATGTGTGAAATATTGATATAAAAATGTGTTACAAAATTCATAAATTGAAAACAGCGCCATCTATTTTTAACATAAAGATAGAGAGGAAAATTGTTGTAACCACAACGTAGTACAATTTTTATCCACCAGGGGCATGACAATAATATTATTTAGTAAAGTCATGAAATTTGGAACTGAGAGCCCATTATTCCTTTTTTTTGTGATAAGGGGATTATAAAACAAGGACATACTTTTTCTATGATCAAATTAAACGAATAGATAAACTTCAAAAACTGATCAATACATACATATAACGCCATCTATTGAGGCTTTTCTTGAACTATTTTTACTTTGTTCGGAATGAGACCCCATGCCCAGGCTATTATGTACGAATAAAACTAGTGATTTTGATTTATTGTGCGTTTATTTATCAAAATTTAGTACTGCAGTCACTGTTATGGAATATTAATTAGTACTTATCTAATACACATCAGTCTACTATTATAATCACAGCTTTCATTTTTGGAAGTGTTTAGATACTTACTTGCTAATCACAATTAGATAGTACCGCTAAATAGATATTCTACTAATTTTTAATGACTCTACTAATCACAGCTTTAATTTCTGAAATCACAAATAACTTCTTACTTGCTAATCACAATAATTATGAACCCACGAGATAGCCATTCGACTTATTTTAATGTATCTACTCTACTAATTACAGCTTTCATTCATGAAATCACGAATACAGTTCACAAAAAAAGTTCTTAGCCTTTAAGTAAGCCAGTAATCGCAGTTACTATAATAATTAAGATCCCAGTAATAATTATTTTGTTAACTTTTTGTACCTTATATCTTAAGTTTTTTTTGTAGCGTATTAGGTAGTTTTAATTTTCGAACAATGGTAAAAGTTCAGATTCCTCGGAATTTTGAGTATTTACGGACATTGGAGACATTTGATCTTCCGTTGCCAATGTGGAGTTTTCCACAAGTGATTGCTGATTATTGGAAAAGTTTCTTTCGATATATTCTTCAGCTGGTAGATTTAAACTGGATGAGGAGGGCTGATTACTTGGACGCCTATTTTCCGTACATTCTGTGTGAGATTTAGTGTAGTAACCACCATATTGATTTGAATAAGTGCCGTATTCATAATAATCGGCGCCTTGTACTTGTTGGAAATTGCCTTCCTCATTTTGTGCTTCCAAGATACATTTTATTATATTTATCTTTATCCTTGGCTTTAATCTCTGAGGCACCCTTTTAAAATCGTCAACCAATGACAACATAAATTGTCGATCAGAATCTTCTTCATCAGTCTTTCGTTGCAACGTAGATTTTAAAACGTTCAAAAGTTCACTACCAATTTTATCTGTTGGGTCATTGATTTTGGTTTTCTTTGGTTTCGGTGGAATTATGTTACTACCATGTTGCTCTTCAACTGGGTCATTGTTTTCTTGATTTGCCATACTGCTGTGCGTTTTATTCATTGATACTACTGGTAAGAGAAACAAGAGTTGATTATAATATTTGTATTTTTTATGCGTAGCAGCTGATCCGCTTTTGGTAGTAGCTAGTTCCCGCCGTTGTTTAACAAAACCATCACGAAGCGTTCTCCACCTTTTTTGAAGTAATGTTCCTAAAACAAAATTTAAAAAAAACTCTTATATTTCAGATACTTAGCAAGTGGTTGCTCGTTTACTGAGCTTCATTTCAGCCACAGAATAGGATTATCAACCATCAGAAAAATCGTGGAAGAAGTTTGCACAGCCATTTGGGACTTCATGAGAGCAGAATGTTTTCCTGAGCTCACGACTGAAGCGTGGTTAAGCATAGCTGAAGGTTTCCAACAACGGGCAAATTTTCCTCATGTGATTGGAGCTATTGATGGAAAACATGTCAGAGTTTACAAACCATCCTTAACAGGATCATTGTATTACAATTACAAACATTTTTTTTCAATATTGTTATTAGCCATTTGTGATTCTAATTATAAATTCATTTTCATCGATGTTGGTGCGTATGGTAAATGTAGCGATAGTACTGTTTTTCAGAATTCAATATTTTACAAAAAACTTAGGGAATTTAATCTTAATATACCAAAAGAATCGAATATTCCGGGAGTTCCCAATGATCTACCACATTTTTTCATAGGCGATGAAGCTTTTAGCATTTCTGAACACATATTAAGGCCATATCCGGGGACCAACTTGAATTTTACTAAAAGAATATTTAACTATCGTCTGAGCCGAGCGCGCAGGTATATAGAATGTGCATTTGGAATTTTAACTCACAAATGGCGAATATTTCAACGACCATTAGATGTTAACGTAAATTTAGCAATAAAAATTGTCAAAGCGTGCTGTTTGCTTCACAATTTCGTAAGAGAAAGGCATGGTGTTAATTTTAACGAAATAGTATTCAATGGTGATACAGAGGGTATGTGCGAAATGCCGAGGGCTAGAGTTCTATCAGGTACACACGGAAGTGACGCAAGGAATAATTTAGCTGATTTTTTTGTTAATATTGAACCTTTGCCGTGGCAAAACAAATATGCTTAAACTAGCTGCAGCGTTCATAATTTATTATCATTAACTTGTAGTAAATAAAAAAATTAAAACAACTTACCGTTCTTTTTTTTTTCTTCAACCGATGCATTATTATCAGTAAACATATTTATTACTTCCTCCCATTGTTTCACCTTCTGCGCTCTGTCACTGTATTCATCGCATTTCATATTCCAGATAGCTGGGTGGTTTTCGATTTCGAATATAAATCGATCGATATCGAGATCCATTTTCAAACACACACGTCACGCCCATTCAAAATCACGCGCGGCACTGCGGAATTCAGTGTGCCATACCTTGCGTCTCGCCCCGCACCTACGCGCGGGGGTGCATGTTTCTCCGCGTGTATGCGCGTGATCCGCATGAATGTGCGTGGATGCATTTTCTGTGTGTTAGACTGTGCGTGTTTTCCATACAAACGGAGATACTTACAAGCAACGGAAGAACACGCATCCACGCGCTACGCTGCATCATGCGGGGCAGTGTGAGAATCGCCTTAATTATAAAATCACATAGTTACTATTTTATGTTATAGTTATGCAAGAAATTTTGTATGTAGGTAACTTAAGTGCAATGTATTTCCACAGACAAACCGATTATTTGGTTTTTGTGGAGTTATGCTAAAATGTATGTATGGTTTTTAATAAAGTTTTTTATCTATCTATCTATCTATTTGTGATATCCGGTTGAAGACATTTATTTCTTAAAAAAAGAATTACATTCGCTTACCTTGAGAAATTTAGATAGGTATACATTTTGTTAGCAATAAGATACCGAGAGAGTAAAATATGAACTTTTAAGCTATTGCATGGCTCTTATCGCGGGCTTCGAGCGCGGCGACCGAATCAAGAAATTCCGTAACGAAAATAAAACCTAACACCCCACTCCGCCTACCATGTAGCTCGGCCGAGCGTTCGCTTAACGTATATTATGTATATGGTACGACTGTGCAAAGCTCGCACGGATCGAGACGAGCTGCTCCGAAATGTAATGAAAAAAAAAATACTGCAAAAATAAATAATTATAACTGTATAAGTTTATAAAAAATGCTATGCAATAGCTTTACCGCGGCAGTCCCCGAGTGCCACACTTTTTTTTTCATCTACCCACACTTTCATTAATTAATCTAACTGCGAGAAATCTCTCAAGACATGGTATTTTAGATTCTTTTTGAACAGTGTGAAGGATTGTTTGCTCTTAATATCAGTAGGTAATTTATTATACATATAAACTTGCTCCTTCAAAACAATTTTTTTTTTCGTAATTATTTCGAGGTTGTAAACAAATTTTCGTATCTGCACCTGTGATTTTTTTATAAAGTGTATAAAGTAGTAGTAATTGTCATAAATCACAGAGTACGGTGATATTTGTTTATAGATATTTGTCATTTGTATTTTATTTTCAGTATTCAGTTTTTAGTTTGCGTTTCCTGCAATTTGATCTTATTATAACATATATAGAATAGTCGCGGAATGAAAATGTTCGTCACTTTAAAGTCCAATTTTGCTTAAACCGAAACAACGAACAATTATACCTAGATTGCCTCTGTGGCGCGGTGGGAGTGTGTCCGACTGCTACGCAAGAGGTTGTAGGTTCGATCCCCACCCAGGATGAAACTTTGTGTGATGAACACAATGATTTATTCTGTGTCTGGTTTCTATAGTACAAGCTCTGCTTAGTTTGGGATCAGATTTGAGATGTGTATATTTTTATGCAAATTGTTTCTGATAGGAAGGCATGTTTTCAACCGACTTCAAAAAGGAGGAGGTTCTTAATTCGACTGTATTTTTTTTTTGTTTGTTTTGTAGTTTTTGTAAGTTTGTAATTAAACATTTTGAAGTATAAAACATAAAGACTACTATTTCAATTTGTTTTTGTTAATCTATTCTATTATTTTTTGCTTTTTAGTTGCCTTGTATTTATTTTTGAAGTCGGTAATATTTTTTTGTAAAAAAGTTTTTTGTAAGTTTGTGTTATTGTCATAATTTTCGTTTCGGTATAGACTTTACTGGAAGTGGCATGGTAGTTATAGTGAAATAAAAGTTTAACAATTTTGCTCTGAGCTATTTGTAGTTGCCTTAGATTGGTATTAACGGCAGAACCCCATACTTCAATTAGATAATCAATATGGGATTTAACCAAAGAGTTATAGATAAGGTACCGGACTGGGACGGGCAGACAGCGGGCTATATTGCGAAGTGATCCAGCTAGTTGCGATAGTTTTAATAAGAGTTTTTCTAAATGTGGCTTCCATGATAACTTATTATTTAAGATTAAACCTAAATATTTTTCCGAGTCTGGTTTCTTGTTACTTTACAACATGTGATTGAAATAAGTAAGGTTATTATAAAAACTAGGAATACTCGTAGAATTAGGTTTAAAGGAATTTTTAAAAGTGAAGCTAACTAACTCTTAAAACTAGTAGAACAGTTTTAAGTCTACACAATCGATTGAGTAATAAACAATAGTTGCTCGCTTTCTCGACGTCAGTAGGACAAGTGCTTAATATTCTTCTTCTTCTTTTACCACTCAAGCATCGTATCCTCATAATTAAACGAGTATAGTTGTACACAGAAAAATCTCCATACTATATCAAAATGAAATGTAAAAAAAATGCTGTCACTATTTCATCCAACTAACTAATCTTACTTATAGAAGGGTTTAAAAGCCATATCTCTAATAAAATAGCCTTTACGTCTTCAACTATAAGCCTATATTTATAGTCTATCTTACCCAAAAGCTCGTCTTGAAAATAATGTGGTCACAGCCAACAAAATAATCCTACTGCACATACTATAAACAATATACGTAACACTCGCCCCAGGGATGCCACAGAAAGTTTAGTGTCGGTAAAAATGAGTACAAACACTAATAACAATAAATTTTCTTCGGACACCCCTGGGATAAGGTTGAAACGCAACGCTACTTATTGTGAGCTCGACAGTAAACAGAGGTTACATTTCTCTTCTCATCAAATTTTGGACGGGATGTTGTATAAAGTTATCATCTTTTTTCGGTGCATAGAAACTGTATTTTAAAAGTCAAAGCGAAAATGGTTAAGGTTTTATTATAAATGCAATTATTTTTTTTAGAAATTAGTAAACATTTGATGAAGTCATCGCCATTACGTTCGTAAAATGTAAAACAACCTGCGAAAATCGTGCCGTAATACCAAAGTTCTTAGCACTCTCTCTCTCTCTCTCTTTCTCTCTCTCTCTCCATAAAAATGACTTTTTTTTCACAAATTATTTCATAAACAAGAAGTTGATAAATATACCACACAAACTATCGTGAGTTTATCAGTAGTATGTTAGACAGATCGTTAGGGTACAAAATATAAAAATGTAGGTAGTTTTACAAAAAAATAAATTACCAAGATATTTAATAACTACTAGAGGACTGTAAGTATCCAATCAGAATTGATTTACAGTTTTCTGCGTTTATGAATCATTACTAGTCATCTTTTCAGTCTATTAAAAATATTAAGTTAGTAAGTAACATCGCAATGACATCGTGCTATAGTCACGTATGTAATACACAACGGAGACATAAACGTACAAACACGATGTAAACGCGTAGTACAACAGCGTGCACGTCAAGGGACGGTCTGATTTGCTCAAAAATTATATACCTGTTATTGTCTCTCACGTGATTTTCAGCTTCAAAAACTTCATACGTTTGGCCTGTTGGTAAAGTGGTTAGCGACTCTGACTGCTAAGCCATAGGTCGTGGGTTCGATCCCCAGCCAGGATAAAACTAAGTGTGATGAGCACAATGGTTTATTCTTTATCTGGGTGTATTTAGAAATATATAGGTACGTTCATCAGTTACCTGGTTTCCATAGTACAAGCTCTGCTTTGATTGGGATCAGATGGCGTTGTGTGAGTTGTCCCAAGATATGATTATTATTATTATAAAGCCACACTTGAGTAACGCACACGTAGTTACGGAACGAAAAGGGAAGGAAGTATGGGTCCAGATAAAAAAATATTTTACTGTGGGATAGCCCATTCATCGAGGAATGCTTTAGGTTATATAACATTACGCTACAACATTTTCCACGGACATATAATTACATAATTACAAACCACTTCTTGTTTAAAAGATGTTGTCTTGTGCGGAAATTGCGAACTTTTGAAGTAGGTTACGTAAAAGGTAGTTTTTTCCTTTTGGAAAAAAAATATAGTCTTGGGGATTATCATACAAAATATACATATTTATATCGGAGAATTATGTAATAGCTAATTCAGATGATTCAGATTTCCGTTGACCTAACATCTGTTTTGATTAAATAACAAGTCTATTAACTCAATATGGTCGCCGCAAAATGATGTGACTTTAGTTTGACGTTGGCATTTGAGGTGCCGGTAATGGTGCAGCTGGTCTGATTCGGCAGTCTTAATCGAGTAGTCGAAGCGACAGCACGTTTTCCGATAGACTTGTTATTGAAAGTCGTGTATACAAAGAGTTAGTGTGGTGTATAACCACACTAACAGTCAGTGATGCAGTAGCATTTGTGTAATCGAAATGATCAAAACTAGACGTACTACAGACGACTTACCTTGCGGTATCCGTGATTATATGATCGATTACCATAATGTTAATTCGAATATTGAGCTGCTAATAGCTCATAATGTCACTTCATCGCTTCGACATACAAGGTATAACAGAAAGGTGTGGTCATATTCAAGGGTTGTTACGTGCCGAAGATACTGAGTGCACATACATAATTTTATCAAAATCGGGGCACCCAAAAAAATATTTTTTATTTCGTGAAAAAGTTATTAATTTAAAAAGATATAACTTAAGAAGTTCTGTGCCATAGTAATCCAATCGAATTTTGTACCAGGGGGGGAAGTGTAATTTTTATGCCATACGCCTTTCACTACTGAATTTTGACAAAAAGAATATGCTTTATCTATGTAATAATAATGCAACCAGCCATACTATGATAGGTGCAATGCTGATAACATACATACATACGCTGCCGAAATTTGACCACAACTTTCTGTTACACCCTGTATATTAAAGAAAGTCGGGTTAATTACACCATTTATAACTTGGAAAAAAGTGCCTATTTTCAGGATCTTTGATTTGTTGTATTTTTTTCAGTCCCAAATAGCAAAATAACTATTAAAGTATTCGAAATATTTCCAAAAAAAGGTTGTCTGCAAAGTCGGTTAACGGACGATAATTTTGCGTGATAACGTCATAAGAAAACATTGATGACATATCGTCGTTGCTTAGCAACCAGTCAATAAAATTAGTTCCAATTTTATCGCATGTCGCTACAATCGCCATTCGCAGTTTCTTAGCAACCAATCAATAACGTGACCGTTGCGACGTGACAATTTTTGGTGTGTGCACCCGGTCATCGATTTAAATTTACCGGGACAGCTAGTAAGTAATGAAAATCAAATTCGTTTTCCTTTAAAAATCAGATGGAATTATTATTTATTTTCACATTGTATTTTTTCGGCTACGGCCTCTACTTTCATAATGTGTTTGATAGTATGAAATCATTTACAAAACCCCAGCCATCAACATCCACAATACATCCACTGAAGCAAAAGAATACCATCCGGTTATAACACTAATACCAATTACTTTTGCCACCCGGTCGCAGTAATCGCGTTGATTCGGAGAATTGGAACAGAACCAACTGATCCGAACAGTATTGCTATCCACGCTGTTTATTTGAATCCAATTTTCTTTACTGCTCCTTCTATTTCTTTGGATAACTTCAAGTTTATTTTTTTGGAAATGGGAAATGGTTTGAGAATTTTACCATGGCGGATGACGATTTCTTGAAAACCAGCTATTTGCCTGTGACTTCGTTCACTTGGAAATCTTGAAAAACATATCAATCTTATAGGAACCACGCATTTTCCAAGATAAAATGCCCATGTACTATTCCGGACTGTAATATTTCTTTGAACCAAATTTTTCATCCAGATCCTTTTGTGTTCTGGCTTAATTTAGCAACAAACAACTATGCATTTAAACTTTTGATAGGATACATACCTACGCGCGAGCTGCCTATAATTACTTCCGTAAAAACCAACAGTCTATCTGGTTTTTAATTTAAAAATATATCTTTTGAATTTAAAAAAAAACCTTAAATTCGTACATCCATTTGCTCGTTACGGACACATATACCCACGGTAAACACTACTATATCTGAAAATAAATTAATTAAGTAGGTACTTATATTTCCAGTTACTCATCGATACTAGATCAATCATTTAACCGTTCCTAAGGATAATGTATTGTATCCGAGAATAACTTGATTACAGAAACCAAATTAAAATGAATGGATCCTCTCGATAACTTGGTTACAGCTGCCTTTTATTTTCTTTGAAGTGGGTAAGAAATAGTTTCTAAGAAATAGAAAAGACGGTAAACAGTTTAATTTACAGGAAACTATTCAATGTTTAATGTCTTGTCTTTTAGCATTCGTCCATAGTAAAATTTTATCTCCAAAATGCGGAGAGAAAGCTTTATATTAAACGGAATATCAGACCACCTTGTTCCTGATTAAGGTCTGTTGGGTTAGTTGTTAGTTCATAAATTAATGTTCCGGGTTTGGCTATACTTTGTGTCCGCGATTTGTAGGTATGTAATGTCTTTTAAACAATGAAAGAAAGGAGGTATTCTCCATGCAGATAGGGGTTGTTAGTTTTTAGGGCGCCGTACCAAAAATATACATAGATGTTTCTTGTTTACGCTTTAAGGAACTCTTCTACGACCCTTTTCGTCAGGAACACTATTATGATGGGAATACTAGGAGGTATAAAATTTAAATTAGTATCAAATCATCTGTAATCTCTCGTCGTCTCCACGGACGAGATAACCGCGGCTACATTATGGTCGTGGCACCTATTTCTATACACTCTCTAAGAATCGCGAGAATCGCGGCGATACGACTAGTGGCTGAGTGCGAAAGAAACGTCACCGTAAAGCCGCGCCATCGCCACGGAACGCGGTGCTCGCGCTGTCAAATGATGTGACGATCATTGTCGCGGACTCGCGGCGATTTCGTTACGAGCGACGATACGCTGGCGAAATAATCGCTCGTTCGTGTAGACTACCCGATGATAGGAGAGTGGAATCGCATCGATTCTCTCGCCGGTGAAGACGGTCCCTTAGTTTAACGCAATCAAAAGATACGGCCGTTTATGCTGTAGCTACTCAGACTACTTTTATACACCTTTTTACATAATAATTCCATCATCATCAAATAGTTAGCTATCGACCACTCTTGGCTGTCTGCCCTCTCAAACTTTAAAAGAACCCACTTTGCATAAATTACTAAATGTTCCTGGCAGACAATAGATTGAACTTGTGAATTCAGTTTCAAGTAGTTTTTTATTCAAAAGGCTTACGCCGAATACTCGGTTCTGGAGTTATCTTGTACAGCGTTTTGGCGTGGTTAAGTAAAAAAAGCACATTTGTAGGTACTAAATAAACGGGTTGCACTCCGGAAGTGCCGGCAGATGTGAAAACTTTTTTTATCATGACAATTAAAAAGTTTAACTCTTAGAAAAAATACACACTGATGAAATCTGAATATTTTTCGATCATGACATAATAGTAAAAAAATATGAAATAATAAATCAAAAATCCAAAATTTAAACAAAAAATGGAAAAAATAATCGTTACTCGAAATCGAACTGGGGTCTTCTGGTTTCTGGACCGCCCGATTTCCCACCTGAGCTATAACAACATTGTAGACGGTAGCGAAATTTACCTTCGTATTCTAATGATATTGTAGCAGTTTTTCATTGCTCTCCCTCCGTCTTACGAATTTTCGAACAGGGTCACGTGATCCTGACGCGAGTTTAACATTTTTTATCCATACCAAAAAAAGTGCACAACGCCGCTAAAGAAATTTTCACTTCAATAAAAGTAAGCAAACGAGAATCCACTCTGGACCAATTTTTATGTAATTTGGTATGCAGGTAGATTCAAATTTGAACAGGGATTAAGGCTACTTTGTACACCAGATCTGGTAGAATATAAGCACTAAAACTTTGTAAACACCATTACTGTACTATATTCTGAGAAATAAACTATTCTATTCTCTACTTTTGTCCGATTAACTGAAATTCAGATATGGGCGAAAGCTTTGTACATGTTTATTATTTTTCATATAGCGCAAAGCTTAGACACGCCAACAATATTTTTACTTTGAGAAATCATATAAAATTAAAGAAAAAATGTACAAGGTTTTCAGCCATTAGAGTTGTCCAGCGCTGGACAACTGTCACATATGGATGGACAGATAGACAGACAGACAGAAGGACATGACGAAACTATAAGGATTCCGTTTTTGCCATTTTAGCTACGGAACCCTAAAAAGGGAGAGATGATAATTTATGTACCTAGAGAGTTTTTAGAATGACAATAGAAGCATTTATAGTACCATCTATAACTATGTCATCTAAAAATGGCTTAACTTTACCAACCAATATTTTAGATAATACTTCGTCGATTCCTATTCTCTTCAAGGTTTTCAACTAGTAGGTATAGGCACGGGGTCTCATCACGAAGAAACAGAAATGTAGGTCAAATAAATATCAACAGATGGCGTTATAAGTATCGATTTGATATTGAAGTTTTTTAAAACTTGGAATATCAGAAGATAGGTACTGAAAATGTGTATTATTATTTTTTTATTATTAAGCTATACAAGGGGTTGTAAAATAATAGGTTCCTAAATCAAATTTCCATAACTTTACAAAGTTTCTGACAAAGTATAACTCTAGCGGCAATTTATTTGTACTACGTTATGATAGGCACAACTTAAACATTAAACTGGTTCAATCTAACAATAGATGGCACTATTTGGGAATTCCGATTCTGACCATACCTACATTTTGTTGATATATTTTACTTATTTTTCGACGAGAAGTAAGAGTAACATGAAGTTGTAGTAAATTACAACTAGAGATAAAAGAATTGGAGGCTTTTAAACCCCATAAAAGAACTAGACTCCTGTTCCATTGCCCATCATGTTCTGGGGGGAGGGGGTAAGACCGGCCAAGAGTGAGTTAGTTCGCGCGATGTGGCGAGGGGGGAGGGAGGGGGTTAATAAGTACATAATCATACACTTCCCCTCAACGCCTTAGGCAGGACCCGCTATAGAATATGTATTTTTACCCGACTACGGAGGGTAATGTGTTTGACGTGTATGTATGTATGTGATTTTGATCAATTTTGATGATTCATACGTCGATCGATTCGTATTAATCTTGTAAAGACATGACAGCAATCTAAATTCAAAATGGCGACAGCCAGACGCCATATTGTGATAAAGAAAAAAATTAAAGTCAACCAACTACTAAACAAAGACTCAAGACTGACTCGTTGGTCTTGCGCCTAGTCGCTCGTCGGTGGTGTCGGTTTTGATGGGTTTCTGCCCTATGACTCCATTAACTTCTATTGGGCTATAACTAGGGACAAGACTACTCGTCGATCCTGCGCCTTGTCCCACTCAAATTTTATGATTTATTGACACATTGATCCTGCGTCAAATCCTTCTTCAAATTACCAAAACCAACCGGACAGCCGAAGTCCATGTTTTTGCGAACGAAAAAAAATATTTGAAATAAAAATGCATTTTAAAAATAATAATCAAGGTCAGGTTATAAATAGGTACGAACCAGCGGTGTTTTCAAAGACCCCGGCTTCCGATCAAATGTACCGACCGATGTCACAAAATGCCGAGAATAGAGAAAGTTTCTTTCAATTATTTATACCTACAGTAGACGCGCGGGCGGTCGCGCTAGGTCAATAAACTTTGGGTTATTAAAACACACCTTTTTGTAGTTTGTTTTAGATATGGTTGCTAAAGCTAATAATGAATTAATTTATATTGACTGCCATACCTATATTACAAAGTAACCGAAAATAACTTAGACGAATGCACGGTTAGCCAATTATATAATAATATTCCAAAAAAAGCAATGCCCGTGAACGATGTCTATGCAGTCTAAAGTACGTAAAGCATGCATTGTATGAAGCATGCCTTCTGTAGTGTCGTTATTTTATGTCGGTAGGGCCAGTCGGGCGGTCGGGCGGTCGGGCGCTTAAACCTGGTAATGCCGACGCATTGCTACACTACCTTATCGGTTATACGACACAACTTAAAATTTGTTTCTTTTTGAATGAGCCTACTAAAAACGTGATTATTAAGTAATAATGTTGTTTTAATAGACATTATTTTTTTATTATTTTTCGTATTGTTTACCCGAGGAACTAACTTTCGGATCGGTCAAGGTTATCTTACAAATAGTAAATACGTAAATATACTAAATAAAATGGGACTAGACTATATTAAAGATTAAAGATTAAAGATTTCTTTATTTTGTATAAAACATGAGTATACAATACAAGATATAAAACTTGCATGCAAGGTGATAATTTTCTGTAAGTGCTACATGTTTTGCCCTTGTAGGCATACAAAAAGGCAATGGTAAATGTTGTAAGTGACATGCATGACAAATCTTTATATATCTAAAATTAGCATAGAACATTTAATAATAACATAATATAAATATAAAATTACCATTATTACATTTAGATAAAAAAAAAAAAAAAGAGCAAAAGCATTTAGAATATCATTATTAAGTTATAAAGACATGTCAAATAGGAAAATTAAATTAGAAGAAATTTAAATTATAAACACAAGTCACATAGTAAAGGGATATTGTAAAATTATATTGAACATTTAAAAATTAATATCATAAGCTTAAAAATTAGGTATTTAGGTATACGAAATGTCATAATCATAGTTGTCGGTTCCGGGGTAGGTACACACTAGTAATAATATATTATGTCGAATCGGTCAAGAATTATATTGTTTTTTATATTTGAGTTGATAGCAATCTACCCAACCTACGAGTTTGTGCCATTTTCGGTCCAACAGTGTGGTTCGTTTCCGAGTTATGCGCAAATTTATAAAAAAGGACATAATGCGAAAAATCGAAAAATACTTGCATCAAAGCTGAACAATGTATTAACTTTTATTATTTTTTTGATTGAAAGCACTGTTCTCGAGATATGAGCAAATTCATAAAAATACAGTGTCCCTTTTTTATAAATTCGCTTAAACAGCGATTTTATACTTTGTCCCATACATTATCTAGTATTGGTGCAAGTGCAAGTATGTGCATCTAAAAGACAGACAGACTGCGCCTAGTACCACAGTCCTACTCAGCTCGAGACGAAAATCCATCAAAATCGACATGACCGAAGAGGGACTAGGCGCAGGATCGACGAATCGGTCCTGCGCCTAGTCACAGTCCTACAAAACGAAAATGCATTACAATCGACATGTCCTGCGCCTAGTCACAGTCCTGCAGTACGAAAATGCATTACAATCGACATGACCGAAGAGGGAATAGGCGCATGATCGACCAATCGGACCTGCGCCTAATCACAGTCCTACAGTACCTACGAAAATGCATTACAATCGACATGACCGAAGAGGGAATAGGCGCAGGATCGCCCCAATTGGTCCTGCGACTAATCAGTCCTGCAGAACTCAGGACAAATCCATCAAAATCGAAATGACCGAAAAGAACTCGATCGACCAGTCGGTCTTGCGCCAAGATAATATTCGATATTTACAATCAAAGAGGCCCCGCGAGACGTGCAGTACGGTGCTTCGACACGGGATCACGGGGACAAAATAATGTTGAGTTGTGTCATTTTTACCCGACTGTAAAGAAGAGTTATGTTTTTTGCGCGTATCTTGTATGTATGTAATATTCTTTATTACCTGATATCTCACAATCCACTGAACGGATTTATACAAGTCACACGTCGTTAGATTCGTAATAATTGCCCAAGTGTTCTTAGATAGATGACGTTTTTAAAAAACAAACATGGCGGCTATGAGATGTCAAAATAAAGAGGTGTGAAAAAAAAAAATTGTTTCGAATACTGTAATATGCGTATCAAATTAAAGAGCTCATCTTAAGCATTTCAAAAAGGTATAACATGATTATGACTGTAATACTAAAAAAGTTAGTTAGCAACCATTGATTTTTCAATTTTCAATACTTGACAATAGCTGTGATAAAAGTAAGTTGCTACATCAGTTACATCCTACAACAACTAAAAAGTATTAAATATAAAAATAAATTATAACAATAAAAAAACCCGCCTGCACAAAAAAGATGGAAACAAGATCCCCTAAATAATTATTCAATTTCATGCAGTCGGAGAATCTCGACAAACTTAGTAAAGTGCCTCCAACTTCATTTTTTCATTTATTAAACGTGTATATCTTACGAAGTATGGGGCGCAGACCTACCTACCTTTTTGTTCTCTAATTTCTGGTTTCTACAAGATCAATGTGATCACAGGGTCAAAACGTTGAACTCCTATATCACACAAACTATAGGGCATAGACCCACCATGTTTGTACTCAAACTTCTTGTTTTGATTGATGAGATCTATGTGACTATGGGGTTAAAACTTTGAACGCCTATATCACACGAACTATGGGGCGCAGATCTACTTTGATTGTCTCTCACACTTTGTTACTCGTTCAAACGAGTTTGATTACAAATAAGGTTGGTTTGGTTGGTTGGTACAAATAACCTATAGTTTGTGTGAAATAGGTGTTCAAAGTTTTGGCCCTGCGATCACGTAGATCTCGTCAAAACAAGAAGTTTAAACACAAACAAGGTGGGTCTGCGCCCCATAGTTAGTAAGATGTAGGCGTTTAAAGTTTTGACACCGTGATCACATAGATCTCATCAAAATAAGAAGTTTGAGTACAAACAAGATGGGATTACGACTTATAGTTCGTGTGATATAGGCGTTCTAAGTTTTGACCCCGCGATCACGTAGATCTCGTCAAAACAAGAAGTTTAAGTAGAAACAAGATGGGTCTGCGCCCCATAGTTCATAAGATGTAGGCGTTTAAAGTTTTAACCCCGTGATCACATAGATCTCATCAAAACATCAAGTTTGAGTACAAACATGGTGGGTCTACGACTTATAGTTCGTGAGGTATAGGCGTTCAAAGTTTTGACACAGCGATCACGTAGATCACGTCAAAACAGGAAGTTTCAGTACAAACAAGATGGGTCTGCGCCCCATAGTTCGTAAGATATAAGCATTTAAGGTTTTGACCCCGTGATCACATAGATCTCATCAAAACATCAAGTTTGAGTACAAACATGGTGGGTCTACGACTTATAGTTCGTGAGATATAGGCGTTCAAAGTTTTGACCCCGCCATCACGTAGATCTCGTCAAAACAAGAAGTATCAGTACAAACAAGATGGGTCTGCGCCCCATAGTTCGTAAGATATAAGCAGTTAAAGTTTTGACCCCGTGATCACATAGATCTCATCAAAACATCAAGTTTGAGTACAAACATGGTGGGTCTACGACTTATAGTTCGTGAGATATAGGCGTTCAAAGTTTTGACCCCGCGATCTCGTAGATCTCGTCAAAACAAGAGGTTTAAGAAGAAACAAGATGGGTCTGGGCCCCATAGTGCGTAAAATATAGCCGTTTAAAGTTTTGACCCCGTGATCACGTAGATCTCGTCAAAACAAGAAGTTTAAGTAGAAACAAGATGGGTCTGCGCCTTATAGTTCGTAATATATAGGCGATAAAGTTTTGACACAAAGATCTTAACAAACCGGAACGACGAGGAAATCTTAAGAAGGGTTCCTCGTCCTTAGGTAAGTAAGTAATTGAAATGAAGTAGAAAATCCCGATTTTCATAAATTTTAGCTAAGAACACTCGATCAAGTCAACTTTCAATCAAAAAAACCAAATAAAAATCGGTTCATCCGTTTGGAAGCTACGTTGCTACAGACAGGCACACAGATACATCATTAAGCAGATACGCGTTAAATTTATAACACTCGTCATTTTTGTCGAGGGTTAAAAAAAGAATTAAATACCTACTCCCGATGTAGTCGATAATGAATATTTACAATAAAATTATTTAAGGACTCTGACAGTTACACTCTCAAGGCCCGTATTATTAAAACGATCTCAAACGTAAGATCGACCTTGAACACGAGTTCGAGACTCCGTTCTATTCAATAGATAAGTCATAATACAGAAAAATTAAGGCAAAAAAATAATATTTTTGCCATTGATATCGTCACAGATAATATAATACTATAAAATCGTCGTTGATTAAGTCAATTTTAATCCTAAATTGTGGATATTGTGAAATTATGCATAATCTTTTCACGATTACATTTAGATACGTATAAAAAAAGTTCTCTGACAAGGGTCACCCATCTATGCACCGACTTAACTTACGCAAACATTCTATCATAATAGAAGTAGGTTCAACTTTGAGGTGTACACCGACGAGTTACTTTAGCAATAACAAATTAGTTTAATGTAATTATGTAGTGTCGTCGCCTATTAGGGTCAAATTACAATATTTTTGAGGTCTGCACTCGAATGACGTCATTTAAAGCGATTTTCTGCGTTATTTGTACGGGCGCGATATAAGCTATCAATACATGTTTATTAATTAGTGCCGTTTAGTAAGACGCTAACCGCACTTAGAAGGGAACTCAGATGATATCGTTCTTTCGAACGAATCTGAGCTTCATCTATTAATATGGACCTAAGCACGGCCGATGACCGCGTAGTAGCAAATAGCAACCAACTTTATTTCCAAGTAAACGCACGACCTAGAACAAACCAAGCAGAGGCCTCAATTTTCATCCCTCAATGTTTTTACCGCCATCTTTTGGCGACTTTAGTAAGGAGGGCCATTAAAATCAATCAGCTGTAGCCTGAATCACTAGATGTCGCTTGCTATGCACCACTGCTAATGCCATCTAACGTCTCCGTAAACGAGCCCGAAAACGAGCCCGAGTTAGGACGATCGCATTTCTTTGTATGGGATGAGGTATCTGTACTAGTATAGTATTATATTATCTGTGGTATAGGTTATAAATAACATCTTACTTTCACAAAAACATATTTTACCAAAAACTACCATTACTCTTGCCCGTTTTTTCATACAAAACTACTATATAAATCTGGTTTATCTCGTCACGTCGGAGATGTACGGACATACTTTAAGTAATGCTAGGCTTTCTACGAAATATTGTTGCCGCGAAGGTAGACAGGTTTTGTTACAACTTGCGTGAAATATTATGACGTTTGCGTTGGGAGTAGTGTTGCAAGATTCGTTTTTTCAAATATTGTTTTGGGACTAACAAAAATAAGTCAATTGGGTAGATAACTACAATAAAAATACATTATTTTACTCTATAGAGGAAATAGCATTTGCAAAAATATTCTGGAAAACAATCTATCTCTACAATTTTAAGTTGTCATGAATTTATAAACATCAAAACAAACATTGAAACTACTTGATTTGACCATACAAAAGAATGACGTCATTGTTTTGTATTTCATATAAATTAGTACGAGGCGCATTGTTTTGAAGTTTCTTAAAAAGATACTGATTTGACTTGACAGTCATCTACCCTATTGTAGAAAAAATATTTTTAAATAAACTTTCAAGTGTAGATTTGGTGTTAAAAAAAAGTACTCCTCGAGACAAACCAATTGAGCCCAAACTCGATGAGTTTATCTTGATTAATTTTGAAGTGCTTATGGTCACCTTTCGTCTCCACCATCAAACCCTACATATCATGCAGCGCTAAAGTGCTCACTAAGACAAAACAAATGAGTCCAAACTCGATGGGTTATCTCAATTAGTTAAGAAATTCCTGTGGCCGTTTTCTGGGTCCATCATCAGATAAATTCCATTCCAAAGATACATAATAATAATAATAATAATAATAAGTTTCTTAGCTACCACTTTTTGACAATAGTTTTTACACTAACCGGGGAATGTCGTTGGGTACATTTATATAGTGTATACAACGATATTCGACGGTTTGTGTCACATAGCCTTTAGATTAAAGTGTCTAACGGGCCTCTACGTGTTGGCTTCGGCCCCACGCACGCCTCCCAAATGACCGGGACTCCATAGTCCAGTGATATGGAAACGACATACATAATAATAATAATAATAATATTCTTTATTGTACATCAACACAAAAAGAACAAAGTATATATTGTATAACTTAAATTAGGTACAATGGCCGGCCTTATCGCTAAGAGCGATCTCTTCCAGGCAACCTTTAGATGGTTAGAAGAGAGAAGTGAGGAGATAGATAGGGGTAGTGTACAGAGTAAATAATGAATAGATATTAATTTAAATACAAAAAAATCACATTTGTACCAAAATTAAGCAAACGAAAGTCAACTCTGGACCAATTTTGATGTAATTTATTGTATGTAGGTAGATTTAAATTTGAACAGGGACTTAGGCTACTTTTGTCCGATTACATGTTAATTATTTTTCTACTATTATGTAATAATAATGCAACCAGCTATGGCACCATGGTAGGTGCAAAACTGATAACATACCCTATCCGATGCTGAAATTTGACCACACCTTTCTGTTACACCCTGTTTATACGAAGTGAGCAGCACTGCGTGTTAGTGTGATATTAAAAGTAGTCTAAGTTACTCTTCACATCAACTTATAAAAATAATAAACATCGTAATCGGACAAAAGTAGCCCTGTCGGACAAAAGTCCCTGTTCAAATTTAAATCTACCTACATACCATAAATTACATCAAAATTGGTCCAGAGTTGGCTTTCGTTTGCTTAATTTTAGTACAAATGTGATTTTTTTTGTTTAACCGCGCCAAAATGTTACACAAGATAACTCCAGAACCGAGTAGTTGGCGTAAGCCTTTTGAATAAAAAACTACTTGAAACTGAATTCACAAGTTCAATCTATTGTCTGCCAGGAACATTTAGTAATTTATGCAAAGTGAGTTCTTTTAAAGTTTGAGAGGGCAGACAGCCAACAGTGGACGATTGCTAACAATTTTGATGATGATGGAATTATTATGTAAAAAGGTGCATAAAAGTGGTCTGAGTGGCTACGGCATAAACGGCCGTATCTTTTTCTAATATAGTAGCCTAATGGCTAAGGCATCGGTCTAGAAATTGTAGGGTCACGGGTTCGAATCCTATCCATTATACTACCGACGGGAACCCACTCTTAACACAAGCCGTAGAGCTTAGCTGGAGGGGTTTACAGGATTGGTAGTAACGTGGGACCACGATCCCACATTGCTAGTTATCTTAAAAATAAAGTAGGTATAGGTGTAACTGTAGGTTAAGGTACAGAATAAGTAATAGTACTACGTTCAGGTAGGTATAACTAAAAACATATAATTTAAAAAGTATGGAAACGTCGGGTAAATAAAAGGTTCGTACCTTTAAATAATTCACGCGATTAAGTCCCGAAATATATCTAATATCTAAAAAGTCATTGACACTGCAGGCAATTATAATTTTGTTGACATATTTCTGTTGACCTCTTATCGTTATCACAAGCAATACCTAATTATTTTGCTCCAATAAACAATATATTTTATTTAACAACAACGGTTAACAGGATTGCTAGTAATGTCTCAATCCCACATTGATAGTTATCTTTATTCTAAAAAAAATATCGTTGAATAAACTTAGACTTTTGATTCTTTCACAGCTCTCGGGGACAGAGGATTTGATACTGTACAGTGCAAGCAACGTAGAGAATTCGGTCATAGCTTTATCAGCACTTTACCTACGTCGCCCGGCCCTAAATTCAGTGCAATTACATCATTCAAACAGTTTACTTATTCTCACTATTATATCAATAAATATAAAATAATTCAATCTTCCAATCAGTTTTATCATTCAATAATCTCAAGTTGTGTAGACAACGAACCATACAGATACTAATTTTAATTTGATACCTCATAGTATTAATATCATACTAGTGTTTGTCGTAGAAGATCGTAGAAGAGTTCCTTTATGGGGTTCCGTAGTTGTTAATGGTTTAATGGGGTTACAAGAACTGCATATATTTTCTTTTGAGGTACGACGTAAAATAACAACCCCTTTCTGCATGTAGAACACTTTCTTTCTTTTATGAAATGAAATGATTGTTTATCGCCTAAAACATGGTATACCATAATTAAGATGTTAGTCAGATGTGTCTCACATATACATATGGCAATATTTCCGACATGCAATTTTTCTTAATTTTAACCCAAATAATAAACAAAGTTAATTTAATTAAAATACATAATTATTATTGTTACCACTTAAAATATTCGTCATCTTTGATGTCATAAAAAAATATTCTTTAAGATTATAAAAACATTTGTCAATAAGCCACTTATGTAACGTTTCTTTAAATTGTCTTTTATGTAACTCTCATAAAGCTTGAGGTAGCTTTCTTTGTTTAAAATACAACTCCCGCATTACGGTACTAACCCTGTGTCGCGGGGGACTTTACATACAGACAAATCATGGAAAGTATACCCAGACTCGGAACAACTATTTATGGATCAAACAAAGTCGAACTCACAACCTTTTGGCTTAGCACTCTGTGTCACTAACCATTAACCCAATAGGCCAGTAAGTTCGGAACAAGGTTGTCTGATATTCCGTTTAATATAAAGCTTTATCTCCGTATTTTGGAGATAAAATTTTACTATGGACGAATGATAAGAGATAAGACATTAAACATTGAATAGATTCCAGTAAATTAAACTGCTTAGCGTCTACTATTTCTTAGAATCTATTTCTTACCCACTTCAAAGAAAAAACCGGGCAAGAGCATGTCGGACCATGCTCAGTGTAGGGTTCCGCAGCCTTGAATAATTGCATTAGCAGAAGAGCGTATGTCCATGGCACTTACGCCCTTTTGTTGAGAAACACAGTTATTCGGCAATAACATTGAGTTATTGCCGAAGAACTGCGTTCGGTAATATGATCATGTCCAAAATAATTTTAGTTTAAGGTATTTAAAACTGTTTACAGAATGTTAATCGGGGCAATAGACGCTGAGTTAAGTACTTTTTTGTGAGCCGTATCATATTACACAGCGATAACGCGCGGGGTATCGGCACGGCCAGGAGTTAACTATAAACAACGACGGGGACTCAACGGTTGAGCACATTGCCTTTGAGATTCTTTTCATATTTTTTAGTCACACGGTTCAAAAGTTAAGGGGGGGGGGGGGACAATTTATGCAACTTTCGGAGCGATTATTTTCAAAAATATTTACTAAATCAATAAAGTTAATTAGAAACCCTAATAAGTTTTTGAAAGACCTGTCGAATTATGTGCCACACGTTGATGTTTGCTGAAAAAATATTATTCAGCTTCTGTTACGTGTATTGAGTGCCCCCCTAAAACGATTGATTAATATTATTTAGCTATCAAACTAATTAGCAGCTGCTACAAGACACCTTTTTACCAAATTTTATCAATGTATACATTGCGTAGTCTTTGAGTAAAATTCCGGTGACATACAGACGGGCAGACCGAAAGACGGACATGAACTACAAGGGTTCCGTTTTTGGCATTTTTGTTACGGAACCCTAATAAAAGCCAACTGTAACCAAGTCATCGAGAGGATCCATTCATTTTAATTTCTTTTCACTAATTAAGTTGTTCTCGGATACAATTCATTATCTTTAGGAACGGTTACATGATTGATCTAGTATCGATGAGTAACTGAAAATTTAATAATTAATTTATCTTTGTTTTATTTTTACCCCCGATGTAAATAAAGTAGTGTTATATGTTTAACGTGTGTATCTGTGTGTCCATAACGAGCAAACGGGTGTACGAATTTAAACGGGTTTTATTGATTCAAAAACCTTATACTCTTGGTCTTTAATTTGGTTGGACTGGTTGGTTGGGAATGAGCAGCACTGCAACTGCACGTTGACGAAGTCGCGGGCACAGCTAGTTATAAATCAATTTCGCGCAGTCTTGCTTGTCATACAAATATTTATGATCAGTGGAAATCGAACCCACTCTTAGCAGTAAGGGTTTTAACCACTAGACCAACAGGGCTGTCTGTTCCGTCTATTACTTGCAGATTCTTTGTGTTTAAATTCTCAAAAACACGTCACGCCAACATCATGACACGTGACGTGTTTTTGAGACCCGAAAAACGAAGACTTCCCACCAAAAGCGGGACACTAGTTGGAAGAGAGATGTTGTAATATGTCTGTTTTTATGAAAGTTACGGCTGAGATTGTACGTTATCAACAGTGTGATTTGCTTTTTATGCCACTATAACAGCGCTTAGGTATTTGCTAAAATGGTCAATTATGGACGTTTCAGGAGCAGTTTATAAACACGCACTATGTTGTGGTAGTCAGCCAACGTTTTCGAAACGTTATGTCTACTACAATGTTTCAAACATGTTGGCTGAAATTAGGCTGCCAAAATCTGCAGCCGTTTCAAAAAGGGAATTCACATCAGAAACTAAATACTATCCAGATTAAATTTACTTGTTTACAAATAGTAGGTATTAAAATACGTCTGTATATCAGATGCGCTACCATGTCATACTATGCCTACGTCAAACTATGCAAAGGAAACACAAAAAATACTTCAGAAAAGTCAAGAAAAAAAAAACAAATTCAAAGAAGAATTTAATCGCGACAAAAAGCACTTTAATACACGAACACTACCTTTAATACAGGGGACATTACATAGTGCATTAAGCGAGTGGATCAAGCGTCCTCTGAGCCGTACAAGTGAAGGGTACGGGTATGTTTCACACGTCACTGACGCGGTTGTAAACGTTTGTGAGGCGAGACGAATTCACTGTTGTTGGCTGGTACTAAGTTGGTTCTTTGGGGAAAAAACTAGAGCGGCTTTTGTAGTGTTTTTTATTAAGCCTTTATTGCTGAAAACTATAATTTAATACAAAAAGTTACTTAAAAACTAACACATCTGTTTCTCCGGATTAGTGATCAGCGTGTCATGTGATGCATTAGCCTCTACCAGCCGCTTCAATTCCTCTCTATCTTTAGTTTCCTTCTCCAAGTAGCTTTTAAACTCATCACACCATCCATCTTTGTGTCTGTCTGCCTCTTTTCCTTTTACCATTGCGTGGTTTCCATTCTGTTGTAAGTGTTGTCCATTTTTTTCTAGGTACTGGCTGTTTTGTAGTATATTATGAGTTAAAAGGGGAAGTAAACTTTTAAAATAAGATAATAGTTTCTTTCTAAAATGAGGCTCCTGAATTTTACCCCCAAGGGGGAAAACGACTATTCTTTAAGGATAATAAAGGTACTATAAACCTCCTCCCTCGGCGTCGATATAATAAATTCCCTACCGTTGTCGTGCGAGCGACTTACACTTGGCCAATGTTGGAGTTAAAATAGTTTTCAAAGTCCTCAAAAAGGTTGGAAGCCATTGGCTTAGAAGTTAGTGATCCTGTGGTTCGATTCTCACCCAGGTCAAATCTTTGTGTGTTAACAACGATTGCTTATTCTATGCCTTAGTACAATTTAGCTATAAAATGCATGAATTCGTTCATATTCTAAGTATGTTAATCAGTTTTCTGGTTTTATAGTACAGGCTTTGCCTAGTTTGGGATCAAATAGCTATGTATGAGTTATCCCAAAATATTTATTATTATTATCTTCCTAAGATGTTTCCATTCTCTATTAATATTATATTCGTACAAATTACTGGTGCCGTATCTGTTTTAATTAAAAATGGAATTTACTTTTACTTAGTTATTTTTGATATTGTCTAAAGTTACCCACCTGCCTACTACTCACGCATCTACTTAGTATACATTGTCATCTAGATATGTATATAATAGAGCAGATAACGTGCCACGGTTCATGAATCCGACACTACAAAGAATTGATGAACAGTGTCGTGTACCAAAAGATTGTAGTTGCGACAGTTATGTTGTATCCGTTCTTCAAAAAGGAGGCTCTCAATTCGACTGTATTTTTTTTTATATGTTTGTTACCTGATTACTCGAAGACAGCTGGACCGATTTGAAAAAATATTTTTGTTTTTGATCCGGTATACCTACTTCAAGATTGATGCCATTGACATCAAAATTAGGATCTGATGATTAAATCGTGGGGAAATCGAAGTAACTCTTCAAATATTAAGGGTAATATAGGTATATTTTGTTGCAATTCGTGCATTTACTCTTTTATAGAACTATTGAGTGAAATGGAACTGATGTTTAAGACTCCAGATGACCAGTGGAACTATTCAATAATACATTTTGTGGGTTGCGATCTGAGTACCGTGTTCGATACATGATACTTCGCCTCCATCAAATCAGGTAATGGAACTGATAGTCTAGTATTAGATGGACTCCTCAAAAATCAACGGCCTTGTATCGCAAAAAGCAATATTTTGTAAAAATAAATTAGTAGTTTGGATTATGCTATTGTAACTTAAATCAACACACTAAAAAGTGAAAAATAATGTATTTTACAAAAAAATAAAAACTGACTTCAAAAATAAATTTAAGGTAACTAAAAAGCAAAAAAATAATATAGGTACAACAAAAAAAAAAGTTAAATATTTTGAAGTTGGTGCTAGGAAATTTAGATTTATGTTTTAAGGTTCATTTCCGTGCATCGCGGCCGATCGCGAGCCGCGAGCGGCTTACAACAAGCGTCTGACGCGCGCGGCCGATTGAACCAAGTAGGGTTCCGTAGTGTTACCCCCCCCCCCCCTTCCTGCCATCCAAATAATGCGACTTAAGAAGTGGGTTTTCTGTTGTTTTTGTTTCATACTTCCAATAATTATATTTATGCCGTAATTTTCAATGGAAATTGTAATTTTGTTATTTTTTATTTCATCACCTATTACTTGTAAAATTGTAAAGAGTACTTAGCTGTGATAGTTTTCCTTTTAATTTCACTACATATACTACTACCGTGATTTTTTTCACATACCCAACATCCACCATTTAGCTGGGGGGGGAGGACACTTGACTCTAACAAAAAATTGCACTATAAAGCTTAATATTTCACAAACGAATTCCTAAATCTAAAATGGTCTTCACAATCTCCATTTTTAAAAGACCTATCTAATGATAACTCACACGAAGAGGTGAGTAAGAAAAATAAATGACATCCCCACTTTACAAAGGGAAGATAACCCCAAGAAACTTACTTACCCCTTTCACTTTGTCGGCGTAAGTAATATGTGTATCCATGCAAAATTACAACTTTTATTATCTAACAGTCTCTGAGCTAAGCTGCGGACGGACGGACGGACGGATCCAAATAGCGAAACTATCCCTTTTGCCATTTCGGCTACGCAACCCAAAAAACGGCTATATCAAACATTTTTTCTCTGTTTTATAACATGTAGCAATACACAACAAACAATTTATACAATAACTGCAACAAATATAATAATATTTGTTTGTTTAAGCATTCAAATAAAGGAGTAACGTAGGCATACAGCCTCATATAACATACAAATGGTAGAAACCCAAACAATTTTGGTTCCCCGTACAATGTCACAATATATGAAACTGAAACTTATTGAAAAGTGTGTGAGTTATTGTTATGGGTACCTATATCTGTGCCTCTAGTAAAAAGGGATATAAGTCCACTTTTATTAAATTTAATGTACTACTTAATTTTTAATCTATGCTAATATTATAAAGCTGAAGAGTTTGTTTGTTTCTTTGTTTAAACGCGGTAATCCCAGGAACTACTAATCCGAATTGAAAAAATCTTTGACTATTGGATAGCCCATTTATCAAGGAAGGCTATATAACATCACGCTACGACCAATAGAAGCGGAGCAGCAATGTTGCAAAAACGGGGAAAATTTACGCTAACGAAGTTGCGCGGGACAGATAGTTTAATAATAATTTATTTATTAAAAAATACAGCTATAGGTACAAAAAAACTAGAATAAGACTGTTTACATTGGAACAATGTTATAAAAAAAATAAACAAAAGGATTTACATTAAAGGTAAAAAATGTTAAACTTGCGTCAGGATCACGAAAATTCATAGATCACGTTACCCTGATCGAAAATTTGTAAGACGGAGGAAGAGCAATAAAAAACTGAAAAAATATAAATTTCATAAAGATCTGATAATAAGTTTCGGAGATATTACAATAAAACTCTTCAATAAATGCCAGCAAATCAGCCAGAAACGGCAAATCAGTTTTTTTGGATTTATATCCTTTTTCAATAGAGACACAGATATTTGGTAAAAGAAAATATAAGCCTACCTATACATAATTACAACATTGTTGTTACGTATTACGTTTTTAGTGAAAGATAAAGAAATACTTTATTTATAAACGATTACACTCACCAAACACACTGGTTCGTTCAGTAAAATTTATTTTTGTAAAGAAAAACTTGATGATTTTAAAAGTGGCCCATGAGTTTCTTGGCAACTTTTTCTCGTGAGCTTTACACTTGGAACTGCGGCCTAACCTCATTTTGTTTTTTTTTTCAAACATTTTTTTTTTTTAGCATCTATGTATTATATGCGTGGCAAACATCCTGAGCCGGCGCGCAGCGGTACAAAAAAACTGTTTCACAAACAGCCGAACAGTGCACATTCTCGCTATCCACCACAAGCTCGCACTCGTGTCCGTGCCCATTGAATGTCGCTTGGAACGCGAGCGTATGAGCTAACCATAGTGTATATTTTTATGTGAAAGAGGAAGAATTAATATACTTTGTTTTCAGGTTTGTTTTTTTATACCAGCTTTTGCTTTCATAATTTGCATTCAAAAGTTGCAATGTATCGAAGCATTTCCAAAATGGCGAATACGGAAACCTAATTTATTTAGTTTAATAGCTAAATAACAAAAATACTAATTTCTATTTCACTCCACACATTTATACCTAATCTAAATTGCCGAAAACTGCGCTACTCAACAAAAGGACGTAAGTGCCATGAATGTACGCTCTTTTACTGGCGCACTTTTTCAGATTGTATTTTTTTACATTTCTCTGTTGTAACAGCTGCGAAACCCTACACTAAGCATGATCTGACATGCTCATGCACTTTTTTATAATTTGGTTTAAATTACGTTGGTACTGCACATTTTGCGACCTGCATATTTTCAGTCTGCACATTTTGCGATCTGCACATTTTGCTATCTGCACATTTTGCGTAGGGTGCACATTTTGCTATGTATCTGTAGGTTCTACTGTGGAGACCAGTGCCCAGCGGTGGGACATCTTATGGCTTAATATATTAATAAAAAAAAACAAGTATATTATTTCTCGTAATGGATTTTATTCACTGAATTACACGCAATTTCTAAATGTAAGCAGCAAACTCCGTTGTGTAAATAAATCTAAAAGGCTTCTAACTGCACGCCGCGGTATTTGCTTAGAAAATACCTCAGCAAACGCAGTTACAGGAGAAATTCTCTGAATGTTTGTTGAATGCGGTTTACAGAATGTCGAGACATGTTCGAGGTGGCTTTTGAGGGGATATTTTTTCAACAGTTCGCAAAAGACAACAGTTTCTATTGCCCGCTCCGGCTTCGCACGGGTATAAAATATATGGAAGTTATTATACATATAAACCTTCCTCTTCAATCACTCTATCTAAAAAAAAACCGCATCAAAATCCGTTGGGTAGTTTTAAAGATTTAAACATGCATAGGGATATAGGGATAGAGAAAGCGACTTTGTTTTTTACTATGTAGTGATAACTAGCTGACCCGCGTCTGCAATATTTTTAATTGTTGTTCCGTTCCTATTTATCGTAGCGTGATATTGTATAGTATTCCTTGATCTACTAGTAAAAGATTTTTTTAATTTGAACCAGTAGTTCCTGAGATAATCGCGTTCCAAAAGAACAAACTCTTTAGTTTTACAATATTATTATTGATAATAATAATAATATCTTGGAACAAGTCACACAACGCCACCGGACCCCAAACTAGGCAAAGCCTGTACTATGGCAACCAGGCCACTGATAAACATACTTAAATATTTCTAAATATATACCTACATAATAAGATTATAGATTAATTACACCCAGACACAGAATAAAAAAAAAAATCTTGCGACACCTCACACAACGCTATCTAATCCCAAACTAAGCAGAGTTTGTACTATGAAACATACTTAAATGTTTCTAAATACATACATATTATAGATAAATTATACCCAGACACAGAATAAAAAAAAAATATCTTGCGACACCTCACACAACGCCATCTAATCCCAAACTAAGCAGAGCTTGTACAATGAAACATACTTATATGTTTCTAAATACATACATATTATTATAGATAAATTATACCCAGACACAGAATAAAAAAAATATAACTTGCGACACCTCACACAACGCCATCTAATCCCAAACTAAGCAGAGCTTATACTATGACAGACAACTCAGCCAGACAACAACAGAAACATACTTATATATTTCTAAATACATACATATTAAAGATAAATTATACCCAGACACAGAATAAACCATTGTGCTCAACACTCAAAGTTTTATCCTGGGTGGGGATCGAACCCACATAAACAGTCATGTTTATCACACAAAGTTTTATCTTAGGTGGGATCTCAAAGTTTTATCTCCGCTTATCAGTCATGGCCACTAACCACTACAAATATTATTACTATCAATAAACCTTCAAATAACTCCCTAACGACGAATACCAACAGCTTAATCAGACGCAAATACCCAGAACAACAAGGAACCGTCTAAAGATGTTTAGTTAAACTAATAATTACTAAGGTTACTAATCCATTTAGTGAATGCGTAATTATGAGCCTCTTGGGAGTGAATTGTTGATGTTGAGAGGTCCATGTACAGATATACAAACGAAATTGTTTACAGACAAGTTTGTGTGCAGAAACATGAGTATGAATACCGCTTAAACACACCGAAACTAGTCTTCGATCAGGATAAGGTGTTAATCATAACAATAGACCTTTGTTTGGTGCAATTATATAATTCAGTGACCATGACTGTCTAGTGGTTGGTGACCCTGACTGACTTGTGGTTAGTGACCCTGACTGTCTAGTGGTTAGTGACCCTGACTGTCTAGTGGTTGGTGATTCTGACCGTCTTGTGGTTAGTGACCCTGACTGTCTAGTGGTTAGTGACCCTGACTGTCTAGTGGTTGGTGATTCTGACCGTCTTGTGGTTAGTGACCCTGACTGTCTAGTGGTTGGTGATTCTGACCATCTTGTGGTTAGTGACCCTGACTGTCTAGTGGTTAGTGACCCTGACTGTCTAGTGGTTAGTGACCCTGACTGTCTAGTGGTTGGTGATTCTGACCGTCTTGTGGTTAGTGACCCTGACTGTCTAGTGGTTGGTGATTCTGACCGTCTTGTGGTTAGTGACCCTGACTGTCTACTGGTTAGTGACCCTGACTGTCTAGTGGTTGGTGAATCTGACCGTCTTGTGGTTAGTGACCCTGACTGTCTAGTGGTTGATGATTCTGACCGTTTTGTGGTTAGTGACCCTGACTGTCTAGTGGTTAGTGACCCTGACTGTCTAGTGGTTGATGATTCTGACCGTTTTGTGGTTAGTGACCCTGACTGTCTAGTGGTTAGTGACCCTGACTGTCTAGTGGTGAGTGACCCTTACTGTCATGGATTCGATCGATGGTTTATGTCAGGGATGTTACAGAGCGTCGACTTCGACTCCAAAAGGTCGGAACGATATGATAGATTTTACATCTTCGATTCCTACTTCTGCTCCGACACTTTGAAATCGGAGGTTATGGTTTTAATCGGAAGTCGAAGCATGGGTCCTACCTAAGCTGACAACATCGCGGGCGTCGTCGAAATAGGGGGACCGCTTCTACATGCTTATTTGTACTCGTAGATATGAAATCTATTTGGAAGTAAAAAATCACTCGGATTTTTAATTTAGTTTAGTTTAAAGTACTTGGATGACCGAGCTTCGCTGTTTTTTTTTGTAAAACAACGTTTTCTAAAAATGAAACCTAGCTAAATCGATTTATCGGTATATGCCCCCTAAACCCCCTGTATACAAAATTTCAAGAAAATCGTTAGATTCGTTTCCGAGATTCAGATTGTATATACAAGAATTGCTCGTCTAAAAGTATTAGATAGTTACTGTTCTCTCGATGTTGTACGATCGTACTGTGTACATATAAACATAGTTATCATATTCCAGCAGAAACTTTCAAAGTAAAATCCAATTTAACTATCATCTCCTTTTGCATACAGCAGTTTTTAATTCTGAGACGGATATTTCAAAAGTGCAGCGAATTTATTATGTAACGTTTTATTTTCTCTTTGATCTTGTGTTTCTTTGAGGACTCGAGTACTTCTTTTTTTTAAATTGTGTCTGAGTGGCAGATACTTTAGACTTTAAAATGTTGATGCTCACAAAAAAAATTAAGGGTAAAGTGTTCCAAACTATTTGACACTTTTATTTACAACTGCTATGTTTACCCTGCGGAATATGGCACTTTTAAAAGTGTGTGCTTGTAACTTATATGCTTTTAAATGCGTATGGTATATTAAATGAGTAAAATTGCTACTTAGACAAAAGGCGGCCAAGTACGAGTCGGATTCGCGACGAAGGGTTCCATACCATTATCTATAAAAACGGAAATGAAATTAAATATCTACAAAAAATCATGTCTGTTGTATTAAGTGGGGGCTCCCCACTTAATTTTTTATTAAATTTTAATTTAAATACTTATTTATTTTTAAAGTGAATATATAACTAGCCGGTTGACATCGATGGGGAGGAATTCTTCGACGCCTAAACTGGTTGTGACTCCCTTTTTACCTAATCCTTTTTTTTGTAGTTTAAGTAAGTTGTAAATACCTAATGTTAATAGTTTGTATATAATTAGTTCTTAATCTAGCATAATGTTTAGAATAACAATGGAAAATTTCAATTTAATAAAAATAAATCTATATGTTATCTAAATATTCTGTTAGTATTTCAAGCGTCTACCTGTTGCCGTTATCAATATCGAGCAAAAAAAATCTCGTTTGCTGTAAACAAGCTCCTTAAATATTTATTTTATTCAGTTTTATTTGTTATAGCGGCAACAGAAATACGTCATCTTTGAAAATTTCAACTGTCTAACTATAACGGTTCATGGGTTCACGGTTCGGCCTGGTGACAGACGGACAGACAGACATATGGACGGGCAGTGGTGTCTAGTAATAGGGTCTCGTTTTACCCTTTGGGTATGGAATCCTAAAAACTCTGTAACAAATAAACGAAAATTATCTATACTTATATTATAAAGCTGAAGAGTTTGTTTGTTTGTTTGAACGCGGTAATCTCAGGAACTACTGATCCGAATTGAAAAATTATTTCACTGTTGGTTAGCCCATTTATCGAGGGTGTGGGTACCTCCAAAACACCCTACCAAAGTTTCATCACAATCTGAACAATGGTTTCGAAACGTATAGACATACAGACAAACATTCATTTTTATATATATAGAAGAACCTTTATTTAATTCTAAGCTCACTACGTACTTACTGCAGCTAAATTTGTTCACTTTAGCTAGGTCATACATACATAATTATTAACGGATTTAATTTTAATTAGTGTATTTCCACATAACAGCACTAATGAAGGCACATGAACGTTTTCTGCACTAGCAAATCTTTGTACAGCAAGTAAGCAATGTTACCTATCTCCACTCACTACTGACAACAACTCAATTAATACTTTCATGTCACATATCACACATAGTAAACACACTAAAAAATTCAACAACACCTAAACACACACACACACGCACTTGCAACCAAACAGCTCCAACCAAATTAAAAATAAATTTAATGAATAATAAGACTGTAACAAGCAATCACTCTGTATCATATATCAGAGCGTATTGTATTTTCACAACAAACTTCCTCTTGAGGCGGATTTATCGCCAAGGAGAAATTATAAAAAAATGTATGGGTTGTTTACCAACCCACAGTAAGGTTAAGAAGTTAATCCATTCATGTACAACACAAAAAAATACCATATCATATATAAAAAGTTCTTACCTCAAAGTAATTATAAAAGCTTATTTATTAAAAAAAAAAAATATTTTGCATTTTTAGCCAAAAAAATACTTCCACAACAAGTATATACTGTGTAATGGCCAATAATTCAACATAAACCACATACTACACTTATGAAACTCCAAAATGTACCAAATTCACAACATGGCCTTTGAGAATTATTCTCCACATAACAGATAGGTACAATATTACACCATCCCAGGAAGCTTTAAACTAATTAACATAACAAGGAAATTCCTTGCGAATCTTGCAAGTCCGCAGTACAATATAAAGTTAGTGAACACCGAAACTTACGTTATTATGTCTCCTTGTCGCCAACTCGCCATAAATTATTTTAGAGTTGTGTTATTTTGTCCTCTGAGCTGAAAGCTGAAGCCATCTTGAAATTTCTGAGTTTGTTGTTTAGTTTACAAGGAAGGCGTGTCTTTAATGTTAATCTTGGATTTAGGAGCTTTTACGGATTAAAATTTTGCGTATTTGGCCTCACGATAATGAAGTACCTATATAATGAAAACGCCGAACCTACTATTACTACCTAGCGCCAGTAGATGGTGGAGCATTTATAATCACGTAAAAAAACTAAATAATAAGAAATCAATTATCAAACAGGAATTTTATTATTTTGAGATTAGTGGGATTTTGAAAGCACATAATAATATGAACTTACATATATTATTTTACTCTATTTATTCTTTTTTATAACAATAATAATAAGAAAAATACTACTGTTGTGAAAAGTCCATTTTACATGTACACGTAATGCATGTTCGCAAACAATAGGTAAAGATTGAGAAAAGAAGAGTGCAATAAAAACTCGCGGCCACTCTTTTCAAATTGCTGAAAAAAGGTGCTGCCACCATTAAAGTTTATGTATTAGGGGACTGATACAAAAATAAGAGATATAACCGGGCAAGTGCATGTCGGGCCACGCACAATGTAGGGTTCCAGTTTTGTCCCCCCCCCCCTTCACCCTCCCATCCGAATAAAGTGGCTTAGAAAGTGGGTTTTCTGTTGTATTTATTTCATACTTACAACGTCATATCTACTTAATAATATTTTTAGACCTATCTAATGATACCCCACACGATGGGGTAGGTAAGAAAAAAAAATCACACCCACATTTTACATATGCCTAGTCCCCTAGGCATATGTAAAATGTGGGTGTGATTTTTTACCATACCATACAAGAAAATCAAGATTTTATTCTTTCACTTTGTCGGCGTAAGTAATATGTGTATCCATGCAAAATTACAGCCTCCTAGCACTAACAGTCTCTGAGCAAAGGTGCGGACGGACGGACATGGCGAAAGTATAAGGGTTCTTTTTTGCCATTTTGGCTACGGAACCCTAAAAATATTATCTACATGAGATTGGATATACCAACCTCAGTGGGTACAACATATTGGCCAAACAACTGCTAATTATTAAATAAATGCTAAGTAAAAATGTTTTGCAAAAGAAAGACAAGAATGGCCTTAATTTATCACGTAAAATCTTTACTTACAAAAGTTAATCGTTTTCCTAACTAATCTATTCTAAGAATATAAAGCTGCAGAGTTTGTTTGTTTGAACGCGATAATCTCAGGAACTTACTGGTCCTGGGCGACTTAGCCGAATAGACATGATGGAACAATAAGGGTTTCGTTTTTGCTATTTCGGCTAAATAGCAAAAACTAAATCCCGGGTGCCGGACAAGGATGAGACCCACGACGACGTGGGGGGGGGGGGCGTGTATATTTCGTTTCGCTTCACACAGCTAAGTGTGAGCACGAGACTGGGGAAGGTGCCTGATAACAATAACCCTTCTGGGTGGGGCACAAGACAAGAGGCAAAAGGGAAAATACATTCAATACAATACAAAACAACCGTTTGGGGGGGGGGTACGTTCCTCTACGCCCCCCCTGAATCCGTCTATATATTACGAAAATTTTGCAATTTTCCGCGTAACTATTACGCAGGTAGCATTTTCATTTCACGAGATTCCACTCTCGCCAAAGGGGTTTAAATAACATATTAAAAATTGGCTTTGTGGTAGCACCAAGTGGTATATATATACCTGAAGGATCTATAAAATCCCCCTTAACAAGGACTAAGCCGTGGGCATAAAATCCGTGTAGGTACCTACCTGTTAGGTTTATTTCAAAATCTTACTACGATATGATACTTGCTGCATGACCCGTGCGAAGCCGGGGCATGCAGCAAGTACCTAATAATTTAATAGGTTTTCTTTTTAAAATATTGTACATCGCTAAATGTATGACCGTTTATAATCTATACTAATATTATAAAGCTGAAGAGTTTGTTTGTTTGTTTGAACGCGTTAATCTCAGGAACTACTGGTCCGAATTAAAAAAAATCTTTCACGGTTGGATAGCCCATTTATCGATGAAGTCTATAGGCTATATAACGTCACGCTATGACCAATAGGAGCGGAGCAGCAATGAGAAATGTTGCAAAACGGGGAAAATTTACGGAAACAAAATAACTGAATTGTTGTAAGAGTTGGATTTTAATTAAAGTCAGGATGTTTCCATCACTTGAAATATTACGTAGCAAGTTAGGTACAGATACTTAGCCAAGTTTACTCATCGCTCGTTCGAAGATAACTCAAAATATCCATTCAAAGTCCCACGGGAAGACTTATTTTACTCATTCATTAAACAAATTGTGTTCCTCGAAACGGCAATTAGCGATAATATTTTAGTCTCAAACAATTATTTAAATTATCAACGGGGACTTTAATAAGGTGAGATTAAATTTTCAGCTGCGTCAGTGCCGTCTTTTATTTTTTAATACTCTTTTGATAGCTTTTCGAGAGTTATTTCTAATGATTATTAAACTAATTTCCAATTCTCTGTGGCGCAGTGGGAGTGTATCCGACTGCTACGCAAGAGGTCGTGGGTTCGATCCCCATCAAGGATAAAACTTTGTGTGATGAGCACGATGGTTTATTCTGTGTCTGGGTGTTATTTATCTATAGTATGTATGTATTTAGAAATATATAAGTATGTTTAACAGTTGTCTGGTTTCTATAGTACCAACTCTGCTTAGTTTGGGTACAGAAAGCGTTGTGTGAGTTGTCCCAAGAAATTATTATAGTATAGTATCTTCTTACAAATAAAACATTCACTACTATCACCACTATTTTCTAAATCCTACGGTTGTAAAGTTTATACATCGCTGCAATGAAACAATCATTCTATTTAAAGCTCAAAAGCCGCAACATACATTGTACAACCTAAACAGTCCCCTGGAGTAGGACCAACACTAAAATATTTCAGCCGGACAGAGGATTTTTGTAGGAGAATTTTTTTGTACACTCAGCACTTTTCGTGGCGTCGCAGCGCTTAAAATCTGTGCTTTAAAACGTTATACGGGCTTAAGGGGTAGACTAAAATGCTTAGGGTATTTAGTTGTTTTGTTTTACCAAAAAACAAATGTTGATTGAAAGGTTTTTTTTAGGGATTTCGAGGGAATTAGTTTGAGTTGCTTTTATAAACTCAATGTAGGGAAAATGGTTTTGTTTGAGGAAAGCGGTAGGGTTGAAACGATATGATACTAGTAGGTTTATATGTATAGAAGAAACTTGATGATGAATAAGGCGTTAATGAATCTCAATGAACTTAGTATTGTGCTTTTGACAGCATGATGTTACATATGTAGGGCATTTAGTTTGTATGTTTTTTACGCAGGTGGGTTTTTTATTTTTTTAATTATTTTTTTTATTTGTGGATAATATATTATGATAATATGCTTTATATGATAATAATGCTTTAAGGACATGCGTTCCGAAACCATTGATCATATAGTGATGAAACTTAGATATAGTGTTGTAGGGACGCCTGCGACGATTCCTGGCCCAAAAAGCTACGGCACAGCTACATTAAATTAAAAAAAAAGCTTCAAAATATAAATAAAAAAAAAAACAGAAGTTCAAAATAAACAAGCTAAACAATACATATTATCTATCCCTACTTATCCCTACTAATATATAAATGTGAATGTATGTTTGTTTGTTACGCTTTCACGCGAAAACTACTCAACCGATCATCATGAAACTTTGTACACATATTCTTGGCGATATTAGAAGTAACATAGGATTATAAAAAAAAAGGTAGAAAATTTAAATTTGTGCTGGACAGCTGGTAATTAATAATTTAATTGTAATCTTAAATTACTGAATAGTTAACTATTAAATAAATATTATAAAAATATGCAATGCGCGTGGACTCGAATGCTTGCTCGATCCCATACCCACTACCACGTGTGTTCTGAGCCACTACCTTTTTCTATCGTACAAACACTATCACGTGTCCCTTTTAGGCGCTTAGAAAATAATCAGCGTGCATTCTATACTAATCCTAGTTATAGTTGTGTTGACTAAGAAGGTGGAGCTACCCACACACTCACATGGTTCGGCCGCAAGCGACTTTTGTCCAAATTGAAGTAAACCGGACTTTTGGCCGATAGTACCTACTTCAAAAATAGAAAAAAAAACGAGTTGCACTCCGGGAGTGCCTGCAGAAGTGAATACCATTTTTTTTATTAGTAAAAAAATAATATCATTTATGTGGTTAAATACAATATTCATCTATTGCGCTATCGTACACAAACATGACAATTTAAAAATTGTCAATGACAACGACATTACAATTAAATAAAAAATATGAAAAAACAATATAAAAAACTAAAATCAAAAATTAAAAAACGACATGACAATTAAATCACAAATTAAAAAATAAAAATAAAAAAATTCTAATAATAAGGGAAGAAATAATCATTTGGGCTCAAACCAGGGTCTTCTGGTTTCTAGACCGCCCGATTTCCCTCTTGTCTTCCCACCAATCTTACGGTCACGTGATCTTGATGCGAGTTTAACGTTTTATACCCATACCAAAAAAAGTGCACAACGCCGCTAATGAAGTTTTCACTTCAATAAAATGGTGGATTTTTCACCTCAAAATATTTCAGTTATTAATTTTAAGCAGTCGGGTTTTTTGTTTTGTAATAATGTTGCTTGTTAACTACTAAAAATAACTTTGAAAAATGCCATATCGAACTGTCGCACACTCAAGGAGTATTTAAAAAAAATAAAAACTTCACCTTAACAGGGAGGACGAAAACAGTGCATAATTAATATCTTTGAGCGGACACACATTGCATATTCATGAAGCAGACGCCTCGGCATAGAACTAGATTATTAGATTGTTCCCTATCATTCTAAATTAATAATATTAATGTTAAGTTCATATGATCATAAGTGGAAACAGAACATTTAGGATTTACAACATTGTTGGTAAAAAATTGTAAGGACTTAGTTATTAATCGTAAAAAATGCATCTTTGAAGTAAAACCTTCTTTAGCGGCGTTGTACACTTTTGGGATGGGTAAAAATGTTAAACTCGCGTCAGGACACGTGTCCTGATCGAAAATTCGTCAAACGGAGCATAATGCAGAGATATCATTAGAATATGAAGGTAATTTTCCATCGAAATCGGGTGGTCTAGAAATCAGAAGACCCTAATTCGAGTCCGAGTAGCGATAATTTTTTTCCCTTTTTTATTTTAATTTTGGATTTTGATCTTTTGATTTGTGATTTATTATTTCATATTTTTATTATTATGTCAGTAAGATCGAAAAATATTATTCAAATTTCATCAGTATGTAATATTATGTTCAAGTTTTTACTTCTGCCGGCACTCCCGGAGTGCAACCCGTTATTTGTTTTTTATTACGTAGGTTTTAAGTTATGCCAATTCTAATAATATTGGCATTAGTATGTACCCCATTAACTAATCGTGTATTAGAAGGAACGAAAAAAATAATCATATAAATAATATAATCCTGCCCATTATACTACCGAAGAAAACCCACTCCTAACACAAGCTTAGCTGGAGGAGTTATCAGGATTGCTAGTAATGTGGAACCTGGTTATCTTAATTTATTTATATATTTATTTATGTATATGAGTATGCGATTGAAACTCGCTTTAGGTTTTTGTTGTTTTAAATTGCCGGTTCAGACAAATAATAATATAATAATAATATCTTGTTGACAACTCACACAACGCTATCTGATCCCAAACTAAACAGAGCTTGTACTATGGAAATCAGACAACTGATAAACATACTTATATATTTCTAAATACATACATATTATAGATAAATAACACCCAGGCACAGAATAAACCATCGTGCTCATCACACAAAGTTTTATCCTGGGTGGGGATCGAACCCACAACCTCTTGCGTAGCAGTCGGATACACACTCTCCGCGCCACAGAGGCAGTAAAACAGACAGGTAATTATTTATAAATATTTCAATGCAGTTCAAATTATTTATAAAAAGTACTTTCAGTAAAATGTTCTAAGGTACTTTCCCTCCATGTGGCATGACCGTGGGACACCCTATAAACAATCACAGACACAAAGTCACCTAGTCTCTGCACAATCATTTGTGGATTCCACAAAGTAGTGTTCCTTGTGGGAATCAAACCCACACCTATAGCTGTCTTACACACTTCCACTGAGTCATCGAGGCAACCAAACTAATTAACTAAACAAACTGTGAATAGTATAATACTAAATCATAAAAACAAGATTCGAGTTGTTCAGTAAAAAGCATAACTCGCAAAATTGAAACAAGCTTACGTTGGAATATATTATTTTTTATTTTTCACCCACTGGTTTGAATCTCCAGTAATAACTAAGCGTTACTTTTATACATATTAGATATATTTCGGGACTTAATCGCATGAAATATTTATTTACCCGACGTTTCAATCGAATTGCACCGGTGCAAAGTCCTGAAATATATCTAACTAGCTGACCCCCGTAACTACATTTTTCATTAACGCTCCGCTCCTATTGATCATAGCGTGATGTTATATAGCCTATAGCCTTCCTCGACAAATGGGCTATCCAATAACAAAATATTTTTTAAATTCGAACCTGTAGTTCTTGAGATAATCGCATTTAAACAAACTCTTCAGCTTTTTATTATTAGTATAGATAAGCGTTATTTTAACAATATACAAGTATAAGTAAAATACTTTCTTTGGAAAACGTTATCCTAGTATTAAAAGAGGGGTCGCTGACTCAATGGCAACCATTTTTGTGCATGTGACATAATGTGGGACGCAATCCCACATTGATAGTTATCTTAAAAAAAAAAAACTAGTGAAATTGATTAGTTTGTCATATTTGCTACGCGACTTTGGCAGTAGTTAAAATGACTAGCTATTGTATATAAACTCGAATTAATCATATTTACTGTAACATTATACGTTAAAATTAAAAATTCTATAAAAATCAAACATAACAGGAACAAATTCACAACAACAACATTTTGCACAGCAGTTGCATACTACACTCTCTAAGCGCCGCCTAGGCTAGGGACTACTGTAAAGGTGGGAATTGTGAAGGAAATGTCTTAGAATGTAGGTATTTGTGCGGGATAAGCAGGGTAACTTCGAAGAATTAAAAAACTGGACGTGTTGATGTTACAAATTTAATGGTAGACTGATTTTATAAATTACAAAAATACGGACGGTATTTTTAATTAGAGTCATTAGCTATGACTGCGGAATTCCGAGTTGCTATGCTAAAAAGACTAGGCGCTTGACGCCTAAACATGCCCCCGGGCGTTGAAGGCTGCCTCTTCAACCAAAGGCCTAATCCGATGAAACAGGCAACGGGCAGATTCTGTTGAAGGATCTTCTGATGGCACCAGTGGATGTCCGAATATCAGCCACACGAACAATACATAAAGGTAGGTACTGATCAACGTTACACGGTGTAGCTTCAATATCGCTTTGAACGTGGGAACAAGAACATTCGCGGCGAACGACAAGTGGCTCATTTATTGTGTATTCGTGTTCATTTGCACGTACTGACTGCGCGAATGTTCGCTTTGTTTATATTCACGCGTTCACGTTCAAACCGATATTCAACGAGCACGAACACGTATACGAGCGAGTGAATGTAAAGCTCGGCTGTTTGTGAACAGCTTGTTTGGACTGCGTCGCAGCCGGTCCGAGCTGGGCTGCTCGAGTTGCTTCACGGACTGCTTACCACGCGTCTTAATCGGATATAACATGTTACATTACACCGCGTAACATTAGTCCGTACCTACCTTTATAGTATATAGGACTATTACTTATATTCTAAGACAATTTCCTTATAATTTCTCGAGTCAGGTTTAAGGCAGGCCCTGACGTTCTTAGTTTAAAAAAAAATCGAATGGGAGTAACTGGAGGAGATTTTTTGCACCTAAAGTCTACCTTTCGCGGTCAATATGTATACATATATCTATACTAATATTATAAAGCGGAAGAGTTTGTTTGTTTGATTTGTTTGATTGTTTGTTTGTTTGTTTGTTTGTTTAAACGCGCTAATCTCAGGATCTACTGGTCCGATTTGAAAAATTCTTTTTTTGTTGGATAGCCCATTTATCGAGGAAGGCTATAGGCTATATAACATCGCGCTACGACTAATAGGAGGCGAGTAGCGACGTGAAATGTTGCAAAAACGGGGAAAATTTACGCATACGAAGTTGCGCGGGACAGCTAGTAATATATATACATACTAGCTGTCCCGCGCAACTTCGTATCGCGATGTTATATAGCCTATAGCCTTCCTTGATAAATGGGCTATCCAACGAACAAAGATTTTTTCAAATCGGATCCGTAGTTCCTGAGATTAGCGCGTTTAAACAAACAAACAAACTGTTCCGCTTTATAATATTAGTATAGGTAAAAAAAAAAAACTAGCAATGTGGGATTTCGGTCCCACATTACTGGTGTTGGTCTCGTTAGTCCCACCCTATTATTTATAGCGTAGCTGGGAGAGGACTACCAGTACCGTAGTAGCCGAAGACTTTATCGAATTACGCAGACGCTCTACAATGAGGAAATACGTTTTTTAAATGAATTCCATGGAAAAAATATTTTATGTGAAAAAATAGATGTTCTGACAGTCATTTGGTTTATTTTGTGTTTGTGAATCGTTTGTACAAGTTATTTGCGAAGATTTATTTGTTCGTGAATTTGAATACGATATGGCGTCAAAGAGAGTGTTGAGATTATTATAATTTGGTAAAAAGTGTTTCGTGTTTCTTGTAAGGTTTTTATTTTCTTTGTTATAATGATATTATATTTACTTTTTGTGATTATTTTGGGCTTGTTGCGAATCAAATTAAAAGTCGCAAGTGTTGAGCTTTAGACGTGGCGTTTATTTAGAATTGACGAACTGAAAACCGCACATATAAAATATGTCCGTTTTTAATAATAATTAAGAGGTTTTCAAAACATTACATGGATATTTTTCCCAACATACATGTAGTAGGTTCGTTTCACACTAGAATGCTAGGTACAATAATCATTATGTCATGAAGACAGTTTGAAAACTAAAGAGCCGTGATTGTGGCTCTTTAGTTTTCAAACTGTCTTTATGACATAATGATTATTGTACCGAGTGAAACTTCTAGTAACAGTTATTTGTCTTTGTATACATTTGAATTAATAAGCGGCGGTAGGCTAATAGCTAAGGCATCGGTCTCGCAATCGTGAGGTCGCCGGTTCGAACCCTACTCATTATACTACTGACGTCAACCCACTCCTAACAGAAGCCATTGAGCTTAGCTGTTTTTTAAGAGTGCACGAATTACAACAAAATATACCCAAATTACTCGGTATCGCAATCGTGAAGTTGCGGGTTCGAATCCTACCCATTATCTAGCGACGTAAACCCACTCCTAGTACAAGCGATTGAGCTTAGCTGGAGGGGTTAACAGGATTGCTAGTAATATGGGACCAAAATCCTACATTGCTAGTTATATTTAAAAATAAAAATAAAAAATGCTTAAAAAAATGTAATAAAGGACCGTCTCCACGGGCGAGAGAATCGCGGCGATTCCGCTCTTCTATCGTCGGGTAGTCTTTACGAACGAGTGATTATTCCGCTAGCGTATCGTCGTGACTCGTAACAGAATCGTCGCGTGGCTTAAAAAAATGTAATAAAGGACCGTCTCCACGGGCGAGAGAATCGCGGCTATTCCGCTCTACTATCGTCGGGTAGTCTCTACGAACGAGTGATTATTCCGCTAGCGTATCGTCGTGACTCGTAACAGAATCGTCGCGTGCCACCGACGATGGTCGTCACTTTTCCGAGGCGGGATGCCTGCGTTTTACAGCACGGCTATACGGTGATGTTTCTCTCGCACTCAGCCACTCGTCGCAACGCAGCGATAACATCGCTGTGTGGATACACGTTCTAAGAGAGTGTATAGAAATAAGCGGCATAACGATAAAATCGCCGCGATTCTCTTGCCCATGGACACGGTCCCTTACTAACATTTGTAGGAGTTTAGAATATAGTTCGAACATATTATTGGTCGTCAATATTTGTTTAATGTTTTAATTCAGAGGCAGCGGTGGCCTAATGGTTAATAATAGATAAATGAGGTCGCGGGTTCCAATCCTACCCATTATACTACATTATACTACCGACGTGATCCCACTTATACCACAAGCAAATTTAACTTAAATGGAGGGATAAACAAGATTGTTAGTGCTAGTCTGTATTGCTTATCTAGGAATCTTAAAAAAAAAACAAAAGTACCCTTACGGAACTTAGCAGTTCTGATGTTATTGATATTCATATTATAAATAATAAATATCTTGGTACAACTCACACAACGCTATCTGATCCCAAACTAAGCAGAGCTTGTACTATGGAAACCAGACAACTGTTATACATACTTATATATTTCAAAATAAATACATATTATAGATAAATAACACCTGGGTGTTATTTATCTATAAAATGTGTAACACAGAATAAACCATCGTGCTCATCACACTAACTTTTATCCTGGGTGGGGATCGAACCCACGACCTCTTGCGTAGCAGTCGGATGCACTCCCACCGCGCCACAGAGGCAGTCATGTTCATAGACTTTTATTATTGACCGTACCTATAAAACATCTTAAAGTTCAATGTGCTTATCTAAGAAATTATCGTAAAAAACGTTCAATAAACGTCTCAGTCACTCTCCGTATCGTCTTGCCGTAATAGATGACCTGTCGATGGCAAGCGACGGGTTAATCTATTGCCATGTTTCCATTGACCTACGAGAAAAAAACCGGGCAAGTGCATGTCGGGCCACGCACAATGTGGCTTAAGAAGTGGGTTTTCTGTTGTTTTTGTTTCATACTTACAACGTTATATCAGAATTGGAATCGGAATTTGTACGAAAATTTAGTTACTTCTCATTTGATCAGCTGTTACTCGTAAACTTGTAAGGCCTAGTTAGCTGTGATAGTTTTCCTTTTAATTTCACATTTTATATATAATACTACTACCGTATTTTTTTTCTCATACCCCTCCCACCATCAAACATTTAGCTGACTTGACTCTAACAAAAATGTGTACTTTAAAGCTTAATATTTTACAAACGGATCCCTAAATCTAAAAAAAATCTTCCGAAACCCTAAACGTTTTTAAAAGGCCTATCTAATGACACCCCACACCCCCACACGATGAGGTAGGTGGGAAAAAAACCACACCCCTACTTTACATGTAGGGGAGGTACTGTAACAATCAGGCCAGCTCTTGAGCAGGTACCGGGGGTTTTCCTCAGAACTTTTATCGGGCTTTTAAATTAAACTTCTGGATTTCCCCAAAGCGAATACACTGTTTATTAATTCAATTATCATCTATTACATTATCAACATCAATTCACATATTCTATAAAACACATTTCTTAATCCACATTTTATTAATATTTTATATAATTCTAATCACATTTAAACGACCCGAATCGGTCGGCCATGAAACTCGCAATTCTAGAATGACATCTTTCTTTTTATTCTGTTATTGCGTTTCATCTAATACAATGAGGTCTAACGTGAGAGAGGTGGATTATCTTCGACCCACCTGTCACAGTACCCTATTTTTTTTTTAAATATTTTCACTAACAGTCTCTGAGAAAAGGTGTAAACGAACGGACGGCCGGACATGGCGAAACTATAAGGGTTCCTTTTTGCCATTTTGGCTACGGAACCCTAAAAACAAAAAAAAATAAGGTATAAATCTGTCATTTTCCTGCGTTCATATCACTGTCTAAAATGGTATTTCTTTATTTCCTGTAGTGTGTTAGAAGTTACTAGCTAGTGAATACGAAGAAGTTATAAACATCAAATTAGTGTGCCGAGTCTGGCTATACCAACTTTGTGTCCACGATTGTTCCCTAGTGAGGAATCTACTAAATAAAACCAAAGAGATTTAAAATAAAAACTAAAGTAGGGACAAGATAATAGGTCACTTTTGACATTTCATCAAAATTCAACAACGTAACCTTGTAACGGCGGGCATAAAATAAGAACTGCACAATTGCTTAACTTTTTTCAATTACGTTTACATATTTATTGTAATAATGACCGATACGAGTAATTTTACGATTTGCTTTCACTAATAAACCATTCTAAACATAATAAACAATTTCTGATCTAAAGAACTGAACGTCGTTACAATGTTGCGTCAGTCAACCCTTTTTCTTTTTAAACACTAGGGATGTTACTCTAAAAATCGAAAGCTGATAGGATTGTAAGTTGAATCGAATGCAATGATTACTTGTGAAGAAAAATCACCATAAATTTATAACCACGTTGTGATTATAATAAAACCTATTATACATATTTATTATTCTTTTAACTAACTATGAAAATACAAAAAAATAACTAAATAGAAAGGTCATTGATGTTGGGTGCAATTTAGGTGGATGTTGCTGGCAACACCAGTGCCTGTCGATGACGCATGTCATGTCGCCATAACATGATGATGACGCAGTCTTTTGTTGTTGTGCGAAGTGACTGTGCGTTTTTGTTGTGCTCTCTGTTATTTTCTTCTGATCCGGCTTTTTCATTGAACTGATCTTACTGACTACGTTTACCTGGCTATAAATTGGACTCCGATTGCTTAACGATTATTAAACAAGAAAAACATTACAGTCTTACTATGTCGAAACGAGGGAAAACTCTAAACAGTCAATCTCGCGAACTAGTGCTGAAATTGTACAATTATTTTGGACGTGAATCAGTTAACAATGGGCCTCTTTTACCATTGAAACCACCGAGAGAACGCGTTGCCGAAGCATTGGGAATAGGGAAGAAGACAGTAACTCAAATTCTGAAAGAGAAATACGGACCATCAGGCTCAGAAGATAATACTTTACGTACACCGAAAAAACGAAAGAGGGACAAGAAAATTGTTGACGTTGATAATTTTGATGCTGCTGCAATTCGCAACCACATTTATGGATATTACTCGAGAAAAGAATATCCTACACGGGAAAAGCTATTGAGTTCGTTAAAAGGCGCAGGCTTATTTTTTGGAGGCAAATCGTCTCTATCAAAGGTTTTGAAATCGATTGGCTTTAGATTTAAAAAATCCGACAAGCGGAAAATCCTGCTAGAACGCTACGATATTATTTTGAAGAGAATAACATTCTTACGTCAGGTAAATAAAACTACGGATTGGGACAATGTCGTGTTTATTGACGAAACATGGTTGAATGCGAACCATACGGTTGCGCGGACATGGACCGATGATACAGCGGCCTCCACCTCAAAAGTTCCATCGGGAAAAGGAGCCCGACTTATTATATGTCACGCGGGATCAGCTTCTCAAGGTTTTATTCCAGACTGCCTCCTCGCATTCGCCTCTAAAACTACAACAGATTACCATGAGGAAATGAACTTTGATGTTTTTAAAGAGTGGTTTGAGAAGCTGCTAGTCAGCTTAGAAAACCCATCGAAAATTATAATGGACAATGCTCCGTATCATTCTGTACAAGTTGATAAACCACCAACTCAAGCAAATAAAAAGCAAGAAATTGTCTCGTGGCTTGTAAGAAATGGTGTGGAGGCAAGTCCAACTTTATTAAAAGTTGAGTTGTTAAATCTGGTAAAAGCAACTAAGCCGTCCAAGCTCCGCTATGTAATCGATGAACTAGCCCTAGAGCATGGACACGAAGTTATTCGATTGCCTCCCTACCATTGCCAGTATAACGCCATCGAGCTTATTTGGGCACAAATAAAGGGTCATGCAGCGCGGAACAATACTGAACCACCCTTCAGTACTGCTAAAATGATGACTCTGCTACAAACTGCATGTGCAGAAGTCACTACAGAAGACTGGCGAAAAGTCGTGGAGAAGACAAAGAAAATAATTTTACAAGATTTTGAACGAGATGTGAGAATAGACAATATTATTGAAAATGAATTAATAATATCTCTGAGTGCTGACAGCAGTGATGAAGATAGCAGTTCCGATAGTTCAAGTGAATAAAAGCAATTTTTTTGTTAAATTACGTAGGTACTTGTCTTATTTTGCTCCTTTAATTTATGAAAGAAAAAATAATAATGGGACAGGGATTAGCATGATCATTTTTAAAATTCACATATGTTTCAAGTCTGTATCGATTCATTCGATTCATTCATTTAATCGATGTTTTTAAGCAGGTCACCTCACTATGAATATAAAACTGACATCTGTCAAAAGTGACCTATTATCTTGTCCCTACTTTAATATCATAAATGTGAAAGTTACTCTGTCTATCTATCTGTTGTGTTTTCATGTAGCGCTAAACTTATTTAGATTAGATTTTGTATGGACATTGTTTGTGTCTCGGGAGAGGACATAGGTCAGTTTTAATCGCGATGACCAATATAATACGGAAATATACGGAATTGCGGGCTACAGCAAGTGATACTTTGATATCATATTTAAGAGATACTTAGTAAAAAGATACTTTCAGCCCCGGGAAAGGAAAAGGGATAGTATAAATAGCGATAACCAATATCGACACATGCGGAATCGCGGGCGATAGCTAGTGATATCATATTTAAGAGATACTTAGTAAAAAGATACTTTCAGCCGCGGGAAAGGATAAGGGATAGTTTAAATCGCGATAACCAATATCGACACATGCGGAATCGCGGGCGATAGCTAGTGATATCATATTTAAGATATACTTAGTAAAAAGATACTTTCAGCCGCGGAAAAGGATAAGGGATAGTTTAAATCGCGATAACCAATATCGACACATGCGGAATCGCGGGCGATAGCTAGTGATATCATATTTATGAGATACTTAGTAAAAAGATACTTTCAGCCCCGGGAAAGTATAAGGGATAGTTTAAATAGCGATAACCAATATCGACACATGCGGAATCGCTGGTGATAGCTAGTAATATCATATTTAAGGCATACTTAGTAAGAAGATAAAAGGATAAGGGATAGTTTAAATCGCGATAACCAAAATCACGCGCTGACACGCTGGCAAAAGCATTTTTTTTTAAAGACGACTCCCGCAGTAAGGTACTAGCCCTTTGTCGCGGGAGACTTTACAAACATACAAATCCGGACACAAAGTACACCCAGACTCGGAACAACAATTTGTGGATCACACAAAGTGGTGTCCCGTGTGGGAATTAAACCGATTAAAATTGTCCACCGCGCCACAGTGGTTGTCATTTTTTTAAATTAACATCATATTTCAAAGAAATTTCTTAAGGACGTATTTTTACAGATTTTTCTTCTTCATGCAGAAACTACGGGCAAATGCTAGTTTCAATAAAAAGTTACACGTGAATTAACATTTTCAAGTTCACGAGTGATCGATTTTTAAGATTAACTATTTTACTTTTTGGCAACCTTTCGCGGTCCAGTGACTTTACTATGGCTACATTATTAACGGTATATGAATATTCCTTCCATAGTTGATTGGTTATGTTAAGCTTCGCCTCATTTGATGGGAAAACGGCCATTAAAGTTGCAACTTTAAGCCATAAGGGTAATTTCAAACATTTGCGGTCTAATGTTACTTTGCAGGAATGGGTTAAATTAGATTGCTTTCCATCTGCGCTGTATTGCTATGGAGTCACCATTTTCATTTTGAGGTGGAATGATATAACACAGTATAGAGATCTGTCTATACTGTGTTATACTACTAGTTACTTGGCTCCTTTCGCAGATACAAAAGCATTCTAAAGCTTCCTAGTCTCTACATCTTAGTGGTCCAAATGGACGGTGAACGGCAACCACACAAGTAAGAAACCCAGAACAAAGGGTCATAAGACTGAAAACTAGAAGAAAAGATCTAGAGGCCCCACTATGTCCGAGGTTAAGCGTTGTGAAGCTTGGTACCCAAGCAGTTGAATTGTTTAATTCCCTACCTGTTGACATGAAAACTATCGTTAACCGAAAAATGTTTTTTTTTTTTTAATTTATTTATTTCTGAAATATTGTAGTTACAAGGTGTTACAGAATAAAATGTATATAACATTCTGCCGTTTCCAGGGTACATTTTTTCACAAAACATAGAATCATAGGATCATTTATTTAACAGCATAGTTAACAATAGAAAATTTACACATAAACTAAAAAAAAAGGGTTTGATGAAGAAGGAAACAATGTTGCTAAGTTTTAGGTAGCGTAAGGATCCATCTTAAATTTCGTATCAAATTTTCCGTTCAAAAAATGATTACTTAAATTGAAAGTGATTACATTTGTCTAACAAGAAATTAAATAATTGATTTTTAAATTTTAAACAATTAAGTGTTATATAAACAAATTAGTAAAACTTTTGCTTAGAGAGTTGCTTCTATTCCATAGATGACTTTGAATGTATGCTTTAGTTAAGATTGACATTACTATTATTATCTATTGTTGCAATTTCAATTAATTACATTTTCTGCACAAATTTTAAGACTTATTTTAGTTTTTGTTTTTGTCTTAACATTGTTTTCCTTTTGTGATTTGTTTGTGAACATAATATCCCCACTTAGTGTAGAAATTCGTTAGGTATTAGTTTTGTTTATTGTTTATTTTTGTTTCGAAACATGATTGTTAAATTATTTATGAAATAAGTGATGTGATTCCACCGGAGGTGAAGAAGAGCATACCGCAAGCCATGCCCTCATCTTAGGTAAGAACATTAGTCCACAACAGCACATAGTGTGATTTTTTTAGAAGGTTAGGTTAGGTTAGTCTGTCATCGGCCCGGGTGGTGACCCTGACCCTCGACCACGTGGGAGACCGCCTCAGGGGACTGTTCGACGTTTGCCTGGCGTCCGGACGGTTCCCTGACTGCTGGAAGGCATGGAAGCTCTCAAGAAGCCGGGATGGCCTACAGACTCAATTGCGGCCTACATGCCTATCGTGTTGCTGGACGAGGCGAGGAAGTTGCTGGAGAGGATTCTCGCTACCCGCATCGTCCGGCATTTGAACGAGGTCGGCCCCGATCTGTCGGACGCAATCCACCTGTAGGTGCCTCGATAGCCGTCGGCTCGGTCCTTGTACAGGTCCGATCCTAGATGAAGTATCTGGGCCTAGTGGTAGACGGGTGGTGGCTCTTCGACGAGCACTTCCGCATTTTGACGCCTAAGCTCGAAGCTACTGCGTCCACACTGGGGAGGCTATTGCCGAACTTGGGCGGGCCTAGTGCCTCGAGTAGACGGCTGTTCACGGGGTGGTGCGGTCAATGGCTCTGTACGGCGCACCCGTGTAACCCGATAAATGATATAAAAGCAAGTTTATCTGTTCTTTCTGCGGTCAAATTTCTTTTCTTTGAGTGTATGTGACCATGTTTACTAAATGACCGTTCAGTAGCAGCTGATGTACATGGAGCAGTTAAAATACGCAGTGCTATTATACTTATTGGCTTAGTTGAGCAAAGGCCTTTACACCAAGTTACAAGATTTATTTTCTTTACCTTATCCTAAATGAAGCGATTACCATCCATTTCTAGGTTTAAAATTCGCTAAATCTACAATTGTATATATATTGAGATGTTGCGACATTTGTGTGATAAACTCTATTGCCGCCAGATCTTCATAAGTTCAAACGATTTTTGAATATTTGGTGCATCGTTTCCAATCAATACAACAAATTTAGACTCACCATATGCTTGCATAATTTTAATTATCTCTTCGCTTAAGTACAAACTTGTATGCCGGTTGTCTTCAGTGCTTAAACTTTCAACAAAGTAGGGAGAAGGTTTTGATATAATAAATTTATTGACATTCATTCTTGACATTTGTTCGTTCATCACAATCTCTCAAGAACTTCTTTTTTTATTTCCGTATGGAGTTATATAACAGAGATGTAGATATTTGTTTTAAAAAACTATATAAACTGCTTTCGCAAATTTTGTGGTGAGATCTTTAATCTTGTCAACTTCGAAGGACTGTTGATTATTAGGACATAGTTATTTATTGGTAAGGAATTCTTGCATGCTACAATAAACAAACATAGGCTGTTACTATTATTAATGTTGTCAGTGTGATAATCAAAAGAGATGTGGATGATGATATCACTGAAACGACTATAGTTTTCGAAATATTTTCGCCACTTTCGGTTTTTATACATATTAGATTTATTTCTTGACTTAATGTGAATTATTTAAAGGTACGAACCTTTTATTTACCCGACGTTTCGATCGAATTGCACATACATCTTGTTCACATTGGCATTATTATACTCGTACTTGTGATCACAGAAATTTCCTGGCGCTTCTTTCTTCCTGCTATGATTTGTATAAACAAAACAAACAAATTCATTAAAAATACGATACATAATTTAGATTTGCGTCAATTTTCATTTTTACCAGGTATAAATTGAATAATGGAAATTTACCTTAAATACCCATTTTTACGGGGTAGGCGCCCATCTCTCGCTAAAGGCTAACTAAATTGGTATAATGGAAACGCACAGCGTTTTTGATGATCGTATCTCCTAAAGGGGTTAATGATAGCATCATTTTTCACTCCGCCGTCTGATCCGGTGATAAAATATTTTAATTTTGTATTAAACATCATTGAAAATAACTGAGAAGTAGGTAAATTGGTAATATCTTACTAATATACTATAACAGCTTAGTATAGGTGACAATAAAGTCATGTAGTCGCCCCAGCAGAGAACTAACACCTGTCATAATGTTATGATACATTCACAAGCTTTCGTTCAAAGCCACAACCATCGGGCTCGAACACAAGAGCGTATGTGAACAGCTTGTTTGGACCGCCGCGCGTATAAATGTGCAATGCTACTTGTCGCGCTGCTTTTCGGGCATGCCGTGCCGCGTGTGTGAAAGCACTATTACATACATATATAGAGCCACACAAGTGATAGTAGGTAGGATCTATGGCACACGAAAAGACGGCTACTGACTTTTGCAGAGAACAATAAACCTAGGATAATGTGGGACAGTAAAGTGAAAGCATAATATATACTTCTATGCTAATATTATAAAAAATAAATTATAAAAACTTGAGAGGTGTCAAGGGACACCCGGATGGAACGAAGTTCTTATCATAATTTTTATTTTTTTTATAATCTTCGCAACACCACACTGTTCAATGCGAAACAGAAAGACGAAACGAAAATAACATACAAATAGATGATTGTCCACCAATACTGTGTACCGAATTTATGCCTCTAGACTCTAGACCAAATCGACAGGTGACTTCTTCGTCAAATTAGATGTTCATATCTTACGCGTACGCCGCACGGCTTGTGTGTGTCATAAAGTGTCGTTACAACTTTTCGTGAGATTTTTTTCCGTCGCCCCTTTTACAACGCGCGATAAGGAACTTCGTTCCAAAAATAAAAAACCTGTCTTCACAAAAACAAGGTCCCCTACATAATTATATAATTTCATGCAGTCGGAGGCACTTCACTAAGTTCATCGAGATTCATTAATAGATTCAGTACCAATTAAGTATCAAAGAAATTGAAAACAAAGAAAAAGTTTTAAATTACCAGCTTAAAGGGGTTTGTGCAGTGAACAGCTTATTATTAACGTTATACAGTCACTAATACTAATAGCGTGCAGTTGTTTTTTCAAATAGTGAGTCACTCACACAACTCTTGCCTGTCGCTTGCTAGTGTATAAACCTGATATATTCTAATGTGCTCTTAAGACGCCTGACAATGTAATATGACAGCTGATTAGTTGTTATAAAGAAGTAATTAAAGATAACAAGATGGTCTTGTTTCTAATTAAGTGATTACGTAAGTAAGTATACGATTTTGTACCTAATGTGATAAGCTAATGGTTTATGTTAGGTACTGAGTATATCAGCGACATTATCTGTCACACTATGTGCGATGTATATAAACATGACAGCTTGTCTGGAGTTAGCTAAAATGTTTATTGTGCTTTTTTTATTTAAAGGTAAGCAAATGACTCCATTCCACCTGACGATAAGTGGACATAGAGTCCAAACGCAAGGCCAGACAGTACAACACTATGTGCAGTACTGACTGTCCTTACCTTGTTCACTAGCAAGGTGATTCTTTAAGCCTCTTTTAAAAGACCCCGTGTCGTTGGTAGGTCATGTTAGAGTTAACTCTAGTTGTGCTGTTACCTGTTTAAACAACCTTGTTGATACAAATACATTTATCTAACTAGATCCAATTATAAATGCAAAAAATAGGATAGATGAATCTCCTACTCTGTCACAACAGAACGACTAAAGGGATCTGAATGAAATCTATCACAGAGATAGGTCTGGTCTGGAATGGTACATAGGCTACTTTTATCCCGTAAAAATGAATAAGAAAAAAATAATTTTCTCTCTCTCTTTCAAGGCGCTGATTTAGTTAACTTTGTTTTGATAACTGTTTTTAAACTTTCGCGATTTTTATACATATTAGATACATTTTGGGACTTAATCGCGCGCATTATTAAAAGGTACAAACCTTTCATTTACCCGACGTTTCGATTGAATTGCACCGATCGTGGTCACGGGTCGACTGTCTTGATAATTTTGATAATTTGTACTAGTAAAACAGTGTACTGTAAAACAGTTGATAAGAATCACACAATTCAATATTTAACGTCGGTCGGTCGGTCGTAAATAAAAGGTTCGTTCCTTTAAATAATTCGCGCGATTAAGTCCCGAAATGTATCTAATTTGTTTTGATTATCATATCAGAAACTCGTTCTAAAGTTATTGAAGAAATCTAGACCATATTACATGATTTTACGCATAATATCATAAGCTAGTATGATTTATGTTAGGCACTGAGTGTATCAGAGACGTTATCTGTCACATTGTGTGTGATGTATCGGTTCTACGTGGACACATTTGTGAGACATTATAGCTCGGCTGGAGTTAGCTACGTATTATAAACTTGGAATCCGACAATGAAGACAACGCGTGGAGCCAATGACCGGATTGAAGTTAGGTTTTTATCACTTTCGCGCATGTCATAGAGATGCGGCCCTAAAATTACTAACGAAAACGATTATATATGTTTAATCGATAAAAAATACTAACAACATTTTAATTCAAAAATATAAAAACACTATTTAAATGAGTTCATAAAAGTTTAAATTTAGAACAGTTACAGTAAATACTAAAGAAACTTTGAAAAACAATTTCTTTACGAAAATAATCACAAAAAAAAATTAGTTAGTAATACTAATTATGACAATGTGATGCGTAATCGCATCTCTAATTCTCTTGGTTTACTTACCGCCCCCGCCCCCCGCTTCCTGTCACCATTTACTTCCAAAAAATGCATCTGCGCAAGCGCTTGTCGCCTATTTCAGTCCGGCCTAGTTACGTTGATCGTACTGTACATTGACGCGTTGTCTTCGGATTCGAATCATAATTTTATTTTTGACGTGATAAGGTCTTTAAAATCGATGACCAGTTGCAGTCACGAAAGTGTCTAAAAAAGACACGTTATTGACTGGTTGCTAAGCAACACGAATGACGATTCAGCCTGCTGATAGGCTGAAGTATAGTAGCATAGGACCATGCGCGCGCATGCGCCCGGGTCCACACACGTAAAACTGTCCCAGGTATGGTTGCTTATTACAATGTCATCAATGTTTTGGCGATTGCAGCAACACGCGATACAATTGGAAAAATTAAATAAAAAAAGGCTGTTACAGGCATGGTTATTTATTAGAATGTCATCAATGTTTTTTTATGACGTTATCACGTAAAATTAACTTCCGTAAACCGACCTTACAGAAAACATTTTTTTATGAAAAATGTTTTTTTTTTTTTTTCGGTAGCGTATCATGGTGTGATCCCCTTCCCGCGGGGAATCAATTGACTAAATCGGCATCCAGTAGGTACAGTCAAAAACACGAACAGATTGGTCTTGAAACTTTTCCATAAATAACCAGCAAGAGCAGATCACTCTTGAAAACGTTCCCTAACGTCGATTCCAAGGCTACTCGTCCAACATGTGGATATAAGACTGAGAATAACGCTCGTCCCAACGTTGGCGCCAAAGATATCATAGGAGAGGTACCTCTCTTATCATGTCTTTGGTTGGCTATATTGCTATTTTTAGACGAGTACCGTTGGTACCAACGTTGGGGCAAATGTGAGGAGCCTGTGTCAATATTAGTCCTACAAAAAGTAGTTTGTCTGCGGCCGCGTACCGACGCAGCCTTCAAAAGCCTTGCTTCATTATATCGGAGTGATATTTACACACTACTATATTCACAAAGAAACTCATTCCCTAATAAGCATTACGTTCAGTAACGCCAAAAAAATTCAAATGTGTATGAGGCACTATAAATAAATGGACGTATAAATGGATCAGTACAATAATGCTTTGTTTTATATCTTATACAAAATCTGCTTAGCGAGCAATTTCGAGATTAAATTCTTGGAATCCGGGTCGCTCCCGGCTGAGATATAAAAACTTTGCCGTGACAGGGACCACTACTATTTGTGTTCTAAACTTACGGCCTAATGTACAAATGGCGTCTCAAAAGTGAGTGATTCAAATTATTATTATCACTAAGTAAGGAGTACAAAGCTTTTAAGCTATTGCATAGCTTTTATCGCGGGCTTTGAGCGCGGCGACTGAATCAAGAAATTCCGTAACGAAAATAAAAACTAACACCCCCCACTCCGCCTATCATGTAGATCGGCCGAGCGTTCGCGTAACGTATATGTATATGGTACGACTGTATGAAGCTCGCACGGATGGAGACGAGCTACTCCGTAATGTAATAAAAAAAAGAAAAATACTGCGTAAATAAAAAATAATTATAATTGCTTAAGTTGATAAAAAATGTTATGCAAAAGTGCCACACATTTTTTATTTTGTTGTTGTTTTGTACAATCATGACTTATTACAAGTGTAGTATTTTGCCGCAGTGTGCTCGGTGCCTTAGAAAGCAAAATACTACACTTGTGATAAGTCATTATTCTACAGGAATGCCAAGTTCGTAAAGCATTAAGTAAAGCCCGAGAAAAGAATAAACAAAGCATTGAAAATCGCCGCTCTTTTGAAATTCTGAATAGATAGTCTTTTTATTACGCTACTAATTTTAAAAAAATACCAATATTTGTGTTCTATATTTTTCAAAGTCTCCCGTAACACAGGACTTGTAGCCTAGTGCGGATTTTGTATTATAATAGAGTCAAATAGAGATATTTGAAATGTGAAATTCGTACGTGATCCCATGATAGGGGCTAAGCCAGTATGTCACAGAGTAATTGATGTTCTGTCGAAGCTTCCTGTAGGCAGTAGCTGACACGAAAACTGCGATAAGCACTCTAATATAAATAATTTAATAAAATTTAGAGTGCTATACCGTGTACCTATCTATATATCTAGTTAGGGTCACTAATCACTAGACCAACAGGCCAGTCGGGCCTGTTGGTCTAGTGATTAGTGACCCTGACTGCTAAGCCGGAGGTTGTCGGTTCGATCCCCATCCTGGATAAAGCTTTGTTTGATGAGCAGTGTGGATTATTCTGTGTCTAGTTAAATATGCCTGAACTGACACTACTAAAATACCTGTTTATGTATTTACTGCAAATAAAGTTTATTTTTAAGTATGTATTTAGACATATTTATGTATGTGTTGGTTTATTAGTTGTCTGGTTGTCATAATACAAGCCCTGATTAGTTTAAGATCAGATGACGTTGTGTGAGTTGTCCCAAGATATTATTTTATTAATACACAATGTGTAATACAAATCTAATACATCTTATACAAAGAGATATCTTATACAGAGAGCTTACTATTCAATCGATGATTATTTAACTTTTAAAGATAAATGGATGTAGTTCGTTGCTCCCTATTAATGTATTGTGTTGTATAGTTTATTGCATTTTACTAGGTGAATATTGTTGTCACAGTTTGATAATGTTACTTAGGTACTAGTTAAGAAAACGATTTACTTTTGTAAGTAAAGATTCTGGGTGATAAATTACGGCCATTCTTTTCTTTCCTTTGAAAAACATGTATACTTATTCATTAAGTAGCAGTAAATTGGCCAATATTTAAGCACATAAAGTTTTTACATCGTAAGTGGATGCTCCTACTATGTTGTGCATATTGAGGCTGATGTATCCGATCTCGTGTATTCTTCTAATATTATTGACCTCTTTTTTGCATCAGTCCTCTAATATGGTGTATAATAATAATATAATGGTGGTAGCACCTTACCTGCATATACAGTTTATAAACAGAGAAACATTGTAAACATTGGCAATTTGAAAAGAGTGGCCACGAGTTTCTGTTCTTTTCTCGGGCTTTACCTATAGTTTGCGAACAGGAATTACCAGTAAATGTAGAATCGACTTTTCACAAGTGTAGTGTTTTGCTTCTTATGTGAATAAATCATTTTTATTATTATTATTATTTTCTTTATTTCGTTTTTTTCTTATAAATTACATTTTTAAAAATATATAAAAAAAATATATTTAACAATATAAAAATAGTGTCCCACCGGCATCGGGTACAGGGACCAAGCTACCGGTGGTTACGGCCCCAGAGAAAGGAACCTCCTCACAATGCGAGCCGTGTCCAGAAGTACTGCCTTCTGCATCAAGCGCTTGATCCAACCGTCTAACGCGAGCCTCTCAAGGTGTTGGTCGAGGCTCTTGGCAATCAAACCATTAACGGAGACGACTATCGGTACAATGATTGCCGAATCAACATCCCACATGTCGACAATCTCGTGCGCCAGATCCAGATATTTTATTTGTTTATCCTTTTCGGCTTTCACGAGATTTTCGTCATGGGGGATGGTGATGTCGACAATCATTGCACGGCGCTCAGATCGGTCTATCAGCACAATATCAGGCTTGTTAGCGACAACAGTCCTGTCTGTGATGATAGAGCGATAACTTCGTCAGCAATTGCACAGACAAAACCCTCGGTTTCCCCGAAGAGGTCACCGAACCGTAGCTAGGCCACAGATGCTAGTAGGTCCACATCGGGCCCATGAAGAGCCCGAAAGAACCTACCGTGAAGCTACTTGCTCTGCCATACCTCCCTGCGTTCGTTGACTCCAAGTACTACAGGCCTGCGCCAGTTCTCTTTAGCCAAGGAGAGCGGGGTAAGCCCGGTGTCCACCGCGACAACATCCCGATGCACACCCACGTCCATATGGAGAAAATATTCTCTGAGATTGTATATCTCGCGGTTATGAAGGGACTTGAGGTTCAACAAACCCCGACCCCCAAACTTCCGCGGGATATACAATCTCATCACAGATGAACGCGGGTGATGCATTCGGTATGACGTCATGAGTGTACGGACTTTTCGATCCAGGGTGTCTAATTCTGTCTGAGTCCACTTAAGTATACCGAAGGAGTACATTAGAAGTGGCATGACCCAACTGTTGCAAGCCCGGATCTTATTACCACCTGACAAAAGGCTATTAAGCACTTTTTTCAGGCGACCGAAGAAACGTTCTTGCAACAGCTGTTTCATGTCAACCTCATTAATGCACAGTGCCTGCGATATACCCAAATACTTATAGGTCTCGGTTGCGAGAAGTGATCTTATGTGAATGGAATCCGAGAGTTGAGTCCCTTCGGATTCCACTACCCGCCCTCGCTTTATATGAACGAGTGCACATTTGTCAACACCAAACTCCATTCTAATAGAATTACTAAAGGTTTCAGTTACCTTCAGTAACTCTATTAGGTGTGAGCTGGTGGGGGCAAAGAGCTTCAAGTCATCCATATACAGCAAGTGGGATATGACCTGACCACCACGTCGCAACCTGCAACCTAGCCCTGAACTCTCTAGTAAGGTACTAAGTGGGTTCAGTGCTAGGCAGAACCAAAGGGGACTCAGAGTATCACCCTGGAATATACCCCGCTCAATCCTTATAGGTACGCCGCCACTTTCTTGAATCCCTCGGCACCCTGGATAGGTAAGAACCGTATTCCATTGTCCCATACACGACTTCAAGAAGGTGCATAAAGTTGTATTAACTTTATACAACTTCAGCACCCTCAGAAGCCATGTATGTGGCACGGAGTCATACGCCTTCTTATAATCTATCCAACATGCCGATAGATCCTTTCGGTTGCGGCGAACCTGCTGGCTAATAGTCATATCAATGAGGAGAAGCTCTTTAGTACCGCGGGCCCCACTTCTACATCCATTCTGAGAGGTACACATGATGGAGTTTGTGTGTATATGTTTATTTATTTTAGCTCTCAGAATGGATGTAAGAAGTTTATAGATCGATGGTAAACAAGTTATCGGTCTATAATTTCTAGGGTCCGAGGTACTACCGGTTCTTATAGAGCAGGTGGGTCACTCCTTTAGTCATAAAGGCTGGCAGCGACGCAGATTCTAGGGCGGACTGGAATTGCGATGCCAAACAAGCGTGCGAACTGCGTAGCCATTTCAGCCAAAAGTTGTGCAGTCCGTCTGGGCCTGGAGATTTCCGATTAGAAAAAGGACGGATTGCACTGGCTACGTCTGTGCTGTTAATGTTAATATCTTCCATTTCCGGAATAAGTTCGCACGCTCGTTCAACGTCACGCATCCATTCCCCCTCTGTGTGGGTGACAGGCACCTCCCAAATGTTACGCCAAAACGAGCTTGTCGCTTCAGCATTTGGTAGATGCCCGCCATCCACACCTTGATCCGTTTGCTGCCAGTCTCTATACACCCACCTTTGGAACATGCAGTTCACGTTATACCTGTCCACGCGTTTTTTGTACCTGCGTATTCGGTTTGCCCATGCATAGATTTTTTGCTTCAGGAAGTCGATGCGCGCTGTGACACGCGACATATAATCCTGAGGTCTGATGTCAGTCCCCAAGAATGCCCGTTTCACAAAGCGCATCACTCTCGGGCGAGTGTTCCCGGTCCTGAAGCAGGACAACTTGCCGATGAGTACCCTTGCCCCGGCAATACGGCGCTCAATCCTGCATTGCCACGCGGGTACGGCGCACGCGCACCTTGGTCGTATAGTAGGGGTTTCTGCTAAAAGCTTAACACCTCCTATACGACATGCCGCAACAGCTGCACAATACAGGATTGAGTGGGTATCGCCGAGGTCTTCGCTATTGTCTAGGTAAGTAGGCAATAACGAATCAAGAGCACACACCAGCGAAATGTTCCGTCTATGCATAGGTAACCGAGGCAGGCGTGGCCTAATATTGTGGGGCGTGGACCGATATTCGCGAAGCGCAAATTCCAAAGCGGCCTTAATCTCCTCATTGCACTGAGTACTTACCACAATAGCCGCGGTATCCGGCCCCGTAGCTTCACAGTCAACTACATTTGTAGGAACCTGTACCGGGGCAGGGATCTCGCGGCTAGTCTGGGCGTACTCCGAGCGTAGTCTCTCAAGTGCGGCCTCATCTAGCAGATGACAGCGCTGAATGGCCGCACTTGGTCCGATAGTCGTTGTGCCGAAACGTTGACAGTCGGCTCAAGCACCTGAAACAGAGGCAGCATCCGTTCACGGTACACAGTGAGGTTAGTTCCCCCCTCTGTAGCCGCATAATATGCCCGCATGACGTTCTCGTTCATCGATGTCGTCCGTCGCATGCGGCGCACATCACCACCGACAGCGGGGGCCCTGTTTGAGGCCGGTGGGCCTCGGGGTCCTATGCTGGTCGGCGGCCGGCCTCTCCCTCGCCGACGTACAGGTGGTGGCGACGTAGGCGGAGAGAAATACTCGTCACTCGACGAGCTCGACGCCTCAGCAACGGCTGGTGTTGAATCCTGTGGTTGCGAGGCGGAGCGGAGCGACGAGTCCGGGGGTGGAGGGTGTGCTTGTAGATGTAACTGGGCTCTGCTTCGAGTTATCATAGTTTAAATCGTGCATTTCTGTTGTCCGTGTGGTTTCATCTTGACAGATGTCATTTTCCTGTTTTCTATTTTGTATGGTTTTCTTGTTGATATTCTGATTTATGGCGTTTTTTATAGTTTATTGAATGTAATAAATACTTTACTGGGTTGTTATAATAATTTATGTGTGATTTAGAGGTGATTTATTTAAAGTTAATCGAAAAAAATATTGTATTCAGAAACGACGTTTGCTCTGCTCGGTGTTGCCCGGTTATTATTATTATTATTATTATTATAATCCAATCGTGATCATTACACAAAAAAATGTCCTGAGTGGGAATCGAACCCTCGAACTCTGGCTTAGCAGTCAAGATCACAAATCACTAAACTAACAGACCAGTTTAAATAAAACGTACCTATTTAAGTAACAAACAAAGTGGTCTAATATGTGTTTACTATCACAGTGTAAGTTAATGTGTAATTGTTTAAAAAGTTGCTAATATGCCAGCAATTTTGATTGGCCTGTTGGTCTAGTGGTTAGTGACCCTGCCTGCTAAGCCGGAGGTCGTGGGTTCAATCCCCACTTTGGATAAAACTTTGTGTGATAAGCACGATGGTTTATTTTGTGTCTAGGCGTAATTTATCTATAATAGTTCGGGCTCTGCTTAGTTTGAGATCATATGACGTTGTGTGAGTTGTCCCTGGATATTATTATTATTTAATTTATGTAAAAGTATAGCAAAATCGAGAAAACGCAAAAGTAAGCATCATTCTACAAAATCCTAGCAAAGCCTTCCAAAAAACCGAATACGAAAAATGCAGGAAAACTCCAACAATCTCCATAACAATAGATTAACGGTACAAAACGGGAAAAATTACGATATGCGCTAATGAAATAACAGAAAAAGGAAACATTAATCCCTTGATGGCGTTATAATTAAGCAAATTGTGCCCAGTCTCATAACTTATAATCAAGTTATGTTTTTGTTAGCGGTCGTTCCGGCGGCAATTTCTTCGAATTATATTGTACTACAGATGCCTTGTGGATTTTCCCGTGTTGTTATCAATTTTTAATAGTTATTAGCTCATAGCCGCCGAAGAACCCACAACCGTTGGGGTTAACGAGTTCTTGAGTGGAGACCGCGTCTCGGCAAACGTAGTGTAGGACGCCCTCAGGCCAGGTGGAGTGATGATTTACCCAAAACGGCTGGCAGGAGCTGCGAGAAGTCGAGGATAGAACAAAGTGGCTTGCAGTTGGAGAGGCCTATGTCCAGCAGTGGACTGCGGAAGGCTGATGATTAGCTCACGGCCGCGGCTCCGCTTGAATGCCCGTTATTTTGAGCTTTTATTTTTGTTTGAGCTCTCTAATATACGAGTATGGTGTGGTCGGTAAGTACAAAATACTACCAGCTGTGTAGTAAACCAAAACGAAATGGTTTAAATTGGTAAAAGAAAAAAAATACTAACTAATAGTTATTACAAATGTACCGTACGTTTGAACCATGATTTCAATAAGAACCCCTGAAGGGCTTCTACAAATATTTGAAAACAAAATGGTTGTCTGTAAAGTGACGTCATAAGAAAACATTGATGATATTTTATTAAACAATTCGCTTTTGCTTAGTAACCATGCCTGTAACAGCTTAAGCGGGCCCATACGCAAGCGCCCGACGGCCTTAACACGTCCAGCCTATCAGCAAGCGGAACGTGACGGACCGTGACTGTGACACTTTTTCGCGTGCATACCCGGTTATCGATTTCTATGACGTTGTCACGTTAAAAAACCTTTGGCGAATCGTTTTTATTTTTTTGTCCCGGCCACGGTCCGGACACCATCATCCCTATTAATCTATATATCTAGTAAAATAAAATACATCCAAAACAGTCCATTCATTTGGACACTGCGATGCCAAACACACAGTCGAATAAACACCCGTCAAATTAATTAAAAATATCAAATACCAGGACGTGACAATATTTAAAGTAAGTAGTTTCCTTTGATCAAGTCCCAGATTAATAACTAAGGACCAAGTAAAAGTTACTCATTCATTTTGTTTCTAAAGGGTCTTTCAACAAAGACGGGTCGATGTTAAAATTGAATAAAACTAGATGTGTGTGAGATATTAACGAAATTTATTTTTTATTTGAAAGGCCCGTTTATGCCATTATGCATGAAATATGACATCGTTCAAATGTCCGCCGCGGCTTCGCATGGTGGCACAAATCCGAGAGGTCCAATTTTTAATGACTCTGCTGCATAGATCCGGCTGAATCTGAGCGATGGCCTGCGTTATGTTGGCTTTCAGGGCAACGGTCGAATGTGGTTTATTGGCATAGACCTGCGACTTCAGAAAACCCCACAAGAAAAAGTCTAGCGGAGTCAAATCACACGATCTTTTGCTTATTAACAAAACCATTCATCCAAAAATGTGCCTCGTCGCTAAAGATTATTTTTTGGCCAAAATCGGGGTCCTCTTCCAAGCGTTCCGACGCCCATTCAGCGAACACACGGCGTTGTCTATGGTCATTAACTTTGAGCTCCTGGGTCAGTTGGATCTTGTATGGATGCAGACCCAAGTCCCGACGCAAAATTCTCCAAGTTGAAGTCTGCGAAAGGCCGAGTTCTTGTGCACGGCGAGAAATCGACTGCTTCGGAGTCTCCTGAACACTCTCACGTACAGCGGCGATGTTCTCGGCCGATCTGGCGTTCCTTTGACGTAAAGGTGTTGGTTGGTTGTTTACCGAACCGGTCGTCTCGAATTTAGTCACCAATCGTTGGAGAGTAGACTTTGAAGGGCCACCGCGTCTGCCGTAAAATGGGCGCAATGCGCGCAACGTTTTCACTAACGAACACTCATTTTGATAATAAAGTTTTATCATTTGCACATGCTGCTCAACCGTGTAACTTGCCATGGTGATTTGGCATCAGTGACTGAATAAGAAAAAACAGATTTGACAGATGCCGCCAAATCAAAATGGCCGCCACAGATTTATTAATATCGACCCGCTCTATTTGAAAGACCCTTTAGTTTCAACCTTTGATAAAGAGAAATACTAGCATAGCAGTAAATGTATCTCAAAGCGACTTGTCAAAGGAATGTCTATTTTGCAAGCGTGCACGTTGTTGAATTCGTCGTACTTCGTTAAAACTATTCGTCCTGTTACAAATATAGGTCCCTACTTAATATAAAGGTGTCAGCATTTCAAATACCAAATTATTTATTCACTTAGCATTCAAAACAAAACGCATAGCATACCACATGCTATGTATAATTCTACATGTATATATAATGCCAATTCAAACAATAGGTAAAGCCGGAGAAATAAAACTTGGCCATAAAAACTCGCGGCCCCTCTTTTCAAATCGTCGATTTTTACAATACTTGTGTGTTTATAAATTTAATACAAAATATCAAGTTTATATAACGAAGTAACTTGATATACCTAATCAGTGTGTCCTACCTGTTATGACCAACGATGCCGAGACGTGGACACTTGCGGCTAGTCCACAAATTCAAAGTCGCGCAGCGGGCTATGTAACGAGCTAAAATTTCGTGTAAGCTTTTAAAATACGAAACGTGATTGATAATGCAATTGTGTAAATTGTACGTCAGGTATGGCTACAAAATTTAATTTTTACTTTTTCATGTTATATTACCCTTTTTTGACGTTAATCGGAGTTATGTTAGGGGAAATGAAGTTAGGGGAATCATTTCAATTCTCCTATTAAAGTTGGGTGTTAAAAATATACTTTGTAAGTATATGTAGGTTATTATACTATTTGTGACGTTATAACGTCTTATAAATCGATGACCGGGTGCACGTAAGAATTGTCAAAAGAAAGTCGCTGGAATTAATTGGATGCGGAAGGTCAAGGATCGGATGTTGTGGCGTAAGTTAGGAGAGGCCTAGTGCCTAGCCAAGAGGCCTAGTGAACCTAGGACTTGATATGGGATGCTGCATTAAGTCCATAAGCTGTTACAATAGTTGAGTTTTAAAAAATCAACCCCTGACTGCGAATAATGCAAATCAATCGATAAATAAAAACGTCTAAGATTAAGTGTCCATGAAGATTTAAGAATACAACCCCATCTCTTCATGTGGGTGTCGTCAAGGTTACTAAGGGATGTCATACCGGAGGACGGGCAGCAGCGTCCTCTGCTATATTTAAACCTTTCTGCGATCTCCAACCCGCTCGCCCAGCGTGACGATTATGGCAATTTCTCCCAGGATCTACAAAGTAGGTTCTACTGGGGAGACCCGTGCCCAGCAGTGGAACATCATATGGGTTGTTTTGAGAAGTTTTATGCTATTGCATAGCTTCTATCGCGGGCCTTGAGCGTGGAGACCGAATCCAGAAATTCCATAAACTCCGACCGGCACAACGGTGATACTTTGTGCTTAGTTTTGCCATCTATCGATGAATGATGAAAACTTTTAATGACTTTTTTTTAAATAAAAAAAAAAAATTTAAAGAAATGAAATTAAAAACATTGTTTTATTAAATTACAAAAAAGTCCCCGAGTACCACACATTTTTTTTTTATTTTTTTTAACGTCGTTCAACGTTTGGTATAGATCTATGTTTATTGCACATGACCATATTTTCCAAATAAGTATTGAATTTAAAATGTTTGCAAAGAAGTAAAACAGTAAAAACTTAAATCATCTGTTTCCTACTTCTAATTTCCTTTGCTCAAAAGCAATAAAATTAAAGCAAAAACTGTTTTCATATGAATCTGTGACAATAGAGTACCTTTGGTATTAAACAATAATTTGATAAAAATAAACAAATTGTATGTAGAAATAAACATAGATATTCTGATTTCTGGTCATAAATTGGGATGATTGTTTCATAAAATTTAAATTACAAGTTGGTATTTTTGATCTGTATATCGTGACATGAAACACGAGCCGCCATCGTGTGACGTCATTTATGCAGAACCCAATTCGCTATCATCTGTCACTCCTGTCTCTGAAGCTGTCAAAAGAAAAAAATGCGCATAGAAAGTGGCGCCACCTACTGTTCTCGGAATATAAATAATGATTATTTTTTTTTTTTTTTTTATTTTATTTATTTATTTATTTATTCATAACATACATTGTTATTTTACTTTCTATGCCAGCATAGATGCCATTGCCGACACTGTATTTGACGTCTACTAACACCAATCTGATTGGTTTATGCCGATATGACGTTATAAACATGGCAGGCAGCGCTTTCGCGACAGTAAACAAAATTTAAATTTTAATATTTTTTTTTTTTGAAACATTTGTTTTTGTGGGTTTTTATTAGTATCAGGTGTGATATTATTTTTAGCGTCCTCCGCTTTGTTAGACCCACCGCCGACTAACATTTTAAACTAATATTTTAAACAGAGTAGAATTCTAGAACCTCAAACCAAAAAATAATCAACATACGCAAGGACAATCCTCTTTCTCTCTTTATACATGCACTATTCTCAAAATTTAGTGTAAGCTTTTCGAAATACGAAACGTGATTGATAATGCAATTGTGTAAATTGTACGTGAGGTATGGCTACAAAATTAAATTTTGACTTTTTCCTGTTATATTAACCTTTTTTGACGTTAAATGGAGTTCTCTTAGGAGAGATGAAGTTATGGGAATTATTTCAATTCTCCTTTCAAAGTTGGGTGTTGAAAAATACTTTGTAAGTATAAGTAGGTTATTAAACTATTTGTGACGTGTTATCGTCTTATAAATCGATGACCGGGTGCACGTAAGAATTGTCTAAAAAAAGTCACGTTGTTGATTGGTTGCTAAGCAACAGCGAATAGCGATTGCAGCGACGTGATATGGTATACTTGGCTGCTAAGCAACGCGAATGGCGATAAGTTCTCAATGTTTTCTTATTATCGTCTGTAAACCGACTTTACAGACAGCCTTATTTTTGTTGTAACTGCCGATACATTAGTTATTTGAAAACAAAATGGAGTAGGGCCCATTTTGTCGCGGGCATGAAAGGATAGAAAAATTTGAGGTCTAATAAACATAGTCCAGATAAGTGGTTCGATTCCGGCCCCGGTTTGGCATATGGAAGTCTCGGGTTCGATTCCTTGGTCTGGACTTCAAATTTTTATATGTAGGTATCTCTCAAAAATGCAATGATTGTATTTATAAAATAATGACATTTTTAGAACAATATCTTGTGAAAATATTTCCTCCAGTTATAGGTATGATAAAAGGTATTAGGGGCCTGCATTTTATTTTTGATTTTGGTGCCAGCTGTTTTCATGGTGTGTCAAAGTTGAAAGAACGAGAGCCCACCACCAAAATCATGTATCCAGTCGAAACAGCACAAAATCGTCAAATTATATGATTCTGAACCCGACTAGGTGGGTAATAACGGTCAAAAATGATGATGGACAAATTTTATGTAATGTCTAAGGCATCGGACTCGCTATCGTGAGGTCTCGGGTTCGAATCTTATGCATTATACTACTGATGTGAGCCTACTCCTAACACAAGCCTTTGAACGTAGCTGAAAGGGTTAATAAGATTGCTAGTAATGTGGAACCCAATCCCTCATTGCTAGTTATCTTTTTTAACAAAAAATAAAACATTTTTTTTTAAATGCAACATCTTGTCGCATTGATTTTTATTATTATACAATCATTAAATCCTGAAATGTTTTTTTTCTTATTGGAACTAAGTTCCTTATCGCGCGTTGTGAAAGGGGGCTAGACGGAAAAAAATCATACGAAAAAATTATAACGACACTTTTTGCTATAGTACATACATAACATGTATGCATGTAGAACATGTATCTACCTATAGGCCCTTCCACTGGTACCCTTGAGGTTGAGTATCAGAGCGCTCTATACAGATACTTATACCTACTGATTAAATGACTATATTGCCTATAAAATTGCAAAATATAAATGATTATAGGCCGACTATGTATTAGGTTAATAAATACAGAAAAACATTTACCATTTATCCGTCTATTAAAGCAAAGTTATATTCTCATCATGATGCTAAGCAATAAATATCTTTATAACGACATTAAGAGCAGAATTGGCAACAAAAAGGTAAGACCGAACATAAAATAGATGCTTGGACTTTTATAGCGAGTTTACTGTTGTCCCTTGATGACGAAGAATAATAGCGGTCTCTTACTTTTAACATGTGTAAGGAAAACCTGTGTTATGTTTTAAAATTGAGGAAAACCACTGACACATAGAGTATATTTAGGACTGAGCGGTTCGAGGATTTTGTTTGGAAATCGGGATGTTTGTCTAGGAAGGCTTGACTTCTCTGATCTATGGGGTAGATTTTATCATGGAAAAAACCGGGCAAGACCATGCTCAGTGTAAGGTTCCGCAACCTCGAACAATTGTATCAGCAGAAGAGCGTATGTTCAGGGCACTTACGCCTTTTTGTTGAGGAATGCAGTTTTTTGGCAATAACTCTATAACGGTATATCTGATCTTATCCGAAATAATTTTAGCTTAAAGTATTTACTAAGCGCTTCCTTTGTGATTTTTTTCATATTTTTTTGTCACATGGTTCAAAAATTAAGGGGGGGGGGGAATACATGATTTATGCAACTTTCCAAAAATATTTACTTAATCATAAACGTTTTTTATAAAACTCAAAATTTTTTTTAAAGACCTGTCGAATGAAAAAAATATTAAGCTTCTGTTACATGTATGGAGTACCCCCCCTAAAAATATTTATTATTATTATTTAGCTATCAGACTAAGTAGCGGCTACTACAAGACACCTATTTACCAAATTTCAACAAGAATCATTACTCAATACTCAATCAGTCTTTGAGTAAAATGCCTGTGACTTACGGACGTACAGACAGACAGACAGACAGACAGACAGATGGACATGACGAAACTACAAGGGTTCCGTTTATGCCATTTTGGCTACGGATCCCTAAAAATGACTACAATATAGGGAAGGGGAAGGGGTTGAACCTGTTGTGGACTGTCAAGTGGCAACTGAAATTATATTACTGGCCTAAGGTTATCATTCGATATATGGTTCAAGAGCAAGTTCATGAGGCTTCATGTTAGAATGTAACACATAAACGTCACTGTAACTTACTCCTTTCAATAACACCTTTTTGCTCGTGCTACCGAATTATATACCAGCAGCGAGGAGTTACAGTCAAAGAAAGGGAAGCTGAACCATAGGCATACACAGGTTTGAAGGGATTTGGGATTCACCCAACTATTTGTCTATAGGTAACTACAATTCAAAAGGAAGCCGGAAATAATGATGTTCTAAAGACCCGGCGCCACTGATGTATACAGTAACTGACATAATTTTCTGAGGATTTACTGGCATGCATCTAGCATGCATGCTACAGATCTGTTGCATATGTATTTCCGACTTTATTCTCACTCGTAAGTATTATGTCTTTGGTCAACACCTCTGACTAAAAATCAAAGAGAAATATTAGATATATTTCGGGACTTAATCTCGTGAATTATTTAAAGGTACAAACCTTTTATTTACCCGACGTTTTGATCGAATTGCACCGATCGTGGTCACAAGAGAAATACGAAATATCCTTCCCTTACTTCTTTAAGTAAAACTAAATTCCTTAAAGGTATATTCCACTGCAATTTTCTAAAAGCTCTCGACTAACTTTCCGTATCTTATACTCATAACAGAATTCTAAAAAGTTTAACAGATATATCAAGTTTGTAACTTCATTGAACTAATGGAAAACTCTAGCGAGTACGAAAGGCGATATGAAAAATGAAAGAAGGAATACGTGCTGCTAACACCAAATAAGATAGTCAACTTTAAATAGAGTTATATTAAACATCTGGGACTAGATTTTATTATAGAAGAAGACGGTGAAAATATTTTAAAAGACAATTTGAACATGCTACTAAAATAATTGACGACCTAAAACTTAGACCTACCGTCTAAGTTTTAGGTCGTCAATTATTTTACTATGAAATAGTGATCTTATTACATCAGTCTGTTTCGATTGAAGGGCACCGTAGCAAATGTGACTTAACGATGACATTCAAATCTATGCTAAATCAAGATGGTTGCCATTGATATTGTTGTAGGCAATTTATCTTATCTCACTAATATATATTAAGTATAAAGGCGAAAGTTTGTGAGTATGTGAGTGTGTATGTTTGTTACTTCTTCACGTCTAAACGGCTGGAGCGATTTTAATAAAATTTGGTATGGAGTTAGCTGATATCCTGGATTAACACATAGGCTAATAAACCTCGGGCAACACCGCGGGGCACAGCTAGTTACCTATATTTATAAAAGATAGATCCTTAGAGCAAGAAGAGGAGTAGATCAGGTCTTCTAAGTAGTCAAGTCAGATTCTTATTACGTCTGATTCCTAATTGGTTTATTTTATTGAATGCTAAAATTAATTTAAATAAAAAATATTTTAGATATAACTATGTACTAAAAAGCACACAGTATGCAATATAACTAAAAAAAATGAAAAAAAAAAACCCACCAGCACAAAGAGATGGAAATAAGATTCCCTATATAATTATATAATTTCATGCAGTCGGAGGCATTAATGAATCTCGATGAACTTAGTAAAGTCCCTCCGACTGCATGAAATTATATAATTATGTATTTTGTTTCCATCTTTTTGTGCAGGCGGGTTTTTTATTTTTATAATTTATTTTTTAATTTAATACTTTTTAGTGGATAGTTTTTTTTTTAGTATTTGTTGTTATAGCGGCAACAGAAATACATCATCTGTGAAAATTACAACTGTCTAGCTATCACGGTTCATGAGGACGGACACGGACAGTGGAGTCTTAGTAATATGGTCCCGTTTTTACCCTTTGGGCAAGGAACTCTAAAAACAAATGAACATAGGTTTTTATCGGACTGCGCAAGAAGGGTTATGATTTTCAAGTGTATGTTTGAAGGGATATTATGTTTTTAGCGGCAAAATATTTCTGTTACTAATTTAGGTATCGAATGTTCATGCTCGCAGGACGAATACGTGACGTAGGTATCGAATGTTCATGCTCGCAGTACCTGCGAGCATGAACATTCGATACCTACGTCACGTATTCGTATCGAGCTAACTATACGAATACGGATACTATACTTTGGTCGGCAGCACGAACGCTATAAGTTACTCTCGTAGAGACTATACGATAACGTTAGTAAAGCCCAGTATACATTATATGAATTGAACGAATGTAAATGAACACGTTCAAAAATTGCTATCGTTCTATTTAATTAGTAATTTATCTTGCTTATAAGTCTTGAAAAATAGATATACATTAAACAAATCGTGTCATATGTAAAGTACATTGATAATTAACTTGAAATGGATATTTTGTAATTATATATTGTAAACAGAAAAATGTACCAAGGTTTATAATTTCTAAACGTGGTCGTTTTTGTCTTTGACCTTGACAACCCATGTCAGTGCAAATTAACGTGCAGGCTTTAAATATACATAGTATTATTCAACAATTCGTTACAAATTAATAAAATAAAAGTAAAAATGTCACCAACCACTATCACACAATTTACGATTTTGGTAGTGTTTATGGAGAAGTAAGTATTTTTCGTTTCCGTTATTTCGTTTTATATAGGTACTAAATGGCGAGCCTATAAACATAATCATTATTATTTTAAGACATGGAGATTTATCAAAGCCCCAATATATGCCCAACGGACGGCAGTGGACAAATAAAAAATGGCAAGAGCTGGCGGAGTTGTTAAACAGCCAAGGGATAGGCGAGACTCGCACCGAAGAAAAGTGGCGGAAAGTAAGTTTCAGTTGGCACACAATTTATAAGCTTTTCATATTTCTTTATTCACCATTTTTAAGCGTTGTATACGTAATTATTTTATTTTATTTGCTTAAGGTTTGGAGCGGTTTTAAAAACTACTCAAAAAGAAAATGGGCTAAAAGCAACCGAGGAGTCCAGGGTACAGGTGGTGGACCAGTCTCAAAATATATACCTGACGGACCTCGAACAACGCGTTTTAGCGATTACTGGGGTCCAGGCAGCTGTGGGTATGGCCATACCTGAAGTTGGCGTTGACGTGTTTTGTAAACTTATATCTACCTAATGTATTGTATATAATAATATGTTACGAAAATTGGAAATAAAATTGGAAAAAAAATATATTATAGAGAATTCTATTAAAAATATATTATAGAGTGAAATCAAAAATCCAGCAAAACCGACAAACCCAAAAGGTAACTATCTAGATTACTCGCTACAAACTATGGTTATAAAAGAGAGGCAGTTTAAAATTAACTTATGCGTTGTAGTAATTTAATATTACAATATTAAACTGCTACAACGCATTGTTTGCAGTTAATATATTATTATTGTGTAGGTATACTTGTAGTCTGTGTCTGTACCTACTTAATAAAATAAATAGTATTACTTGTAATAAGAGTAAACGTGACTTTTTTATCGTATGCCTACAGGTGATGAAGGCTGGAATATGCCTAACCACAGTAGGGACGAAGGACATGTGCCATCACCTATACCCCGAGTTTTACCAGCACCCACCGCATCTTCGGGATCCGATTCACTTATATTCCCCACAATTCAAGCAACTCCGCCATCTCCATCAATCATACTATCGCATCCATCCCTACCATCTCAAACATTTTTACCATCTCCACAACCTCCACCATTGCCACCACAAAAAAAAAAATGAAAACAGAAAGCGCAAGGCGAACATTTCCGATTATTTTCTTGAATGTGAGACGAATGCAAGAGAGGATGCAAGGGATAGAGAAAGAATGAATGATTCGAAATGATTTTGTTGCGTAATGCAACAAAATCAGGCGCGGATCCAGAATTTTATTCATGGGGGACAACTATTGACTCAACGGGCCAAGTGTGAGTTGCTCGCATGACTAGAGGGGGCGGGGGGCATTAGATTCAACTCGAGCACATTAACCACCGAGGGGAGGAATATGTCTGAATATGCCGCCACACAAATACCTACATATATTATTATATGCCTATGTTTTATTTTTAAGCCACAGTATCGTATCGTAGCCACCGAGCGTTCTTTTATTATTCCTGTTTCACACGTACCTTTCATAGCGTGGTATATGCCTACGTTATACTTTTAACGTTAGTAATAATAAAAAAGTATTACCCATTACATACATACAAACACTGTTTTCTCTGGTACCAATTTTTATCAAATTTTGTTAAATTGTTCTCAAGTGGTTCATGGATACAACACCATCCACTACAGAGCCTCAAGCAAATCTTTAAAGGGGTGAAATGGACATCCAAATTTAACGCGGGTGAAACTGCATGTGAAAGCTAGTTTCTTGTATAATGTAGATATACGATAAAAAGGGTTTTTTTGAAAATTCATCCTATAAGGGGGTAAAATGGTGGTTGTAAGTTTGTATAAAACTGCATCAATTTTAAAGTTAGACATGTGAAATTACATATTTGGCTTTTTGGTTTCAAAATAATGAAAACATTCCCAAAAATTCCAAAATATTCAAAAATGCACAACGTTAATGTTCAAGTTTTTACTTCTGACGGCACTCCCGGAGTGCAACCCCTTTTTTAGTATATTTTTTTTTTATTTAGTACTTTTTAGTCATTGTAAGATAATTAAAGAGCTATTTAATAAGTTTTATTAAATTTGTTTCATTACAACTTTGTTTCAATAAATTGTCACTCCAAACTTTTTTCAAACTTATGGATCATATTTTCGAACTCGCCTTTAATATGATACTCCACTCTAGGGTCTTCTTAATATATTTTTTCTCAGACCGCACATTAAAGCTCATAAAATACGCCACAAAGATTTTTTAAAGAATTTTATGTACCCAGTGATACTCGCGTCATCGAGGTGAATCTAATGACGTATCATTTATTAAAATCGGTTGAGCCGTTATGAGACTATGAGGGGACATAGGAACATTGGAAGGTTATACGTTAAACACATAACCGGGTCAAAAAGCAGTTCGAAAATTGTTATTTAACTGGTCGATTACTTGTTACTATTGCTAGAGGAAACAACTAGAAGAAGACATTGGACTTGGATTAGATCGCATACTTGTTTTAGGGTTCCGTAGCCAAAGTGGCATAAACGGAACCCATAAGGTTCGTCATGTCCGTCTGTCTGTCTATTTGTCCGTCCGTATGTTACAGGCATTTTACTCAAAGACTACTCGATGAATATTGATGAAGTTTGGTAAAACGGTGCCCTGTAGTTGCCGCTACTTAGTAGACAGCACACACCATAGATATATTAACCCAGATTAACAAAAACGAGAACATCATGGAGGAGATAGTCTCTATGGTGAACATCGTGAACTTACGACACGTTGCCATGGTGACGTACGTAAGCGTTCTCAGTTTTATATTCTCTTTAATTTTCACTATCATTTATGGTGAGTTTATATCAAAGAGTTTAAAAACATACTACGGAAAGTTTCTATTCTCTTTGGTGAGAGTACTATTGTAAGGTGTAATTTACATAAAATTTAAATAAAAACGTCCATAAGACCTTATAAAATATATTTTGGCTTAGGATGCAAAGAAGAGGAAGACGAGAATCATCAATAATAAAATCATTCTCACAAGAGTTTTATTACGCGCTTGGAACAACAAAGTTTTTTTGGAATTATCATTTATATTCAAAATAAGATATAGACCAACCAATGAAAGTCTTAGGTACACTTCGCTTTAAAATGAACTCAAAAACGAGTAAAAGAATTAGCTTAGAAGACATTAAATATAGAGTATAGATACATCCTTGATTAATATACAGGACATTTTTTGTCTACATATGAGTTTTAAAACTGCGTTTAAATTACAGATTCTTTGTGCTTTCGGCATAATATAACGCTACCAAAGCGTGGTTGGCATGGATAAACATTCAGACCAAACAAAAGTCCGTAAAAATGTGGAGGAAGAAGTTGCTGAGACATTTAACAAACCGACAATGAGCACATTACATACATAGCACATTATTTATTAATGCCCCTTTCTAAACAAAGCTACCTACATGCTATTTATATATAAGTAAGTGAAAATAATTTTACACAAAAGAATGATATTCATTCATTCAAAAATAAGAAAAAAAAACATTTGCAAAAATAAGTTCTTTATTTTGATAAAACAATATGTATTGTAAAAATAATGTGATTTAATATGATTGCAGATAGTTTGACGTTATCCACAAAGATCCTGGTTAATGACAACCTATCCAGCAGCATTGGCTGCTGAGGGAAGACGATACACCAAGGCTACCTTTAGCCGATTAAATACTACGCACTGAGAATCTTGTTTGTAGTCTTGTCTGTACCTAGAACCTATTCAATCAATAAAGTGCAGTTTTGTAGTATATTTGTATTTATTGCCTTTATCTTTTCTCCAACTGTATTATTACATATAATGAACTTGTCTTAATGTAAATGAAGAATCACGTCAGTTATGTCGACGATGTTACGATGACGATATTACACGCATCGCATTTTCTTCCTACTAGCATTAATATTTTAGAATTTCATTTTGGTTTGAGCAACTAACACCTAAAATAAAATTATAAAATTAGTAACATAAAGCGTTGCGCGTTATGTCACTCTGACGCGGATTGTCAACGACAAAAGGTCCATGTTCAGAAATCGTAACAGTTGGATGTTTTTATTTTGTTTATATTATATAATTCCAAAATTGTAATTTCAGTGTAATATTTTAATGTAGGTACATTATATATAGTGTATTATAGTGTATATTTCTAGCAAGATAAATGATTTAATAAATGGGACGATAGCGATTTTTGAACGTGTCATTCATTTACATTCGTTCAATTTATATTATAAACTAGGCATTAAATAATTAAAAAATAAAAAACTTGCGTTATCGTGTAGTCTCGTATGTTTCAAGTGTTCGTGCTGCCGATCAACTCTCGTATCCGTATTCGTATAGTTGACTCGATACGATTACGTGAGTTAGGCTAAGAACTCACGGTGCGCTCATACGATCACGTAATCCGTGAAAATGTTGTTAAGTTACTTCACGACGCGTTTTATTTCCGCGGCGGTCGCGAATGTTTGCGGTCCACGAAATCCGCGACATATTCGGCATTAATTTGCTCTAAACTAATAATTTTACTCGTTTTTGAGTTAACTTTAAAGCGAAGTTCTAAGACATTCATTGGTTAGTCTGCATCCTAATTTAAATGTCAATTGGGATATAAAACTCCTGTGATAATTGTTTAAGGATGTAAAGTCTAAATTAAAAAAAACGTAAACCTCCTTCTGGCTCTAGAAGTTTGTAACGTAAACTTTACGAACCTTGATTCTCGTCTTTCGCTTCCTTGAAAACCACAGAAAACATTTTATGGGGTCCTGAGGACATTTTTAATTCATTTTTAGTAAATAATACACCTCACAATTGTACTCTCACCTTAAAAATGACAGAGAGACGCTAACGTGCGTCTCCATGGCAACATGTCGTAAGTTCACGATACCTTATGTCAAAAAATGTTCATGCTGCCGTTTTATATACATTTGTATGGTAACTGTTCTATTACGATACTATTACTACTCGATGACGAAACTACGGGGTTCATGCTGCCAAATTTTAGTTCCCTTGACGCACACCGCGGCGCTGATCAAGTTTCCATACAAAATCTTACCGTTTCTATTCGAATACGGAAACGATAGGAAAGTGACAAATGTTTCGTGCTCGCAGTATAGAGTTTTTGTTTTGCAATAATTTAGCTTGTTACCTAATTTCTTTTACTGTTCTTTTTCTTTTTTATTTCTTCTATAATTTTATTTTTCCATTGTATTAATAATAGTAAATTTGCTATATAGTTATAATTATAGAAGAAGCAATTGTACATTGTTCTGTAAAACAGTAAGTAATCTACACTATAATATTATAAAGCGGAAGAGTTTGTTTGTTTGATTGTTTGTTTGTTTGTTTGTTTAAACGCGCTAATCTCAGGAACTACTGGTCCGATTTGAAAAATTCTTTTTTTGTTGGATAGCCCATTTATCGAGGAAGGCTATAGGCTATATAACATCGCGCTACGACTAATAGGAGCGGAGCAGCGATGAGAAATGTTGCAAAAACGGGGAAAAATTACGCATACGAAGTTGCGCGGGACAGCTAGTGAACAATATAATAATTAAATATGTACAATTTAGTTTGTATTATATTATATTGTTTATATTATTTGATATTTATTTTTAGGTATGTATTAAATTTGTTTTATATACATTTGTATTTATTTTGTAAGTAAGTAAGTATATAGGTAATTTTATCAAAATAATAAGCACCTGTCACCCTTTTATGTCCACCACCCAAAGGTTGACTGATAGAGAATGTCTATGTCACTAAATCCTCCTCTTGTAATGTAATTGCAGGAAGTATTAAATAAATAAATAAAAAATCTCCGATACATGTTACAAACAGGCTAATTATATTATCTTCAAAACGATAAAACGGATTACCTTACAATAAAACCAATTACATCAATTCTCTAACAAAAGTCGACTAATCCAAGTTTATCCATCCATAATTACAAAACCGCAAACAGTCACTCAAACACCTAAAAACTTACAACACCCCTATATTTTAGTCAGGAGTTAAAAAAAAATGCTGAGCCTATACAAAAAAAAGCAGGATTTTATAATAAAACGGGCCAAGTTGAGAGTAAGCAGACAGTGATAGTTAAGTGCTTAATGTATCCGTAGAGAGGCCGTCGCGTAGCTTGGAAATTGAAATTGCTTAAGGGACGGTTCTGTTAAAACGATCTTTATATTACTTATCAAGCAACTTTATAGACGTATTTATATGATAGGTAGGTACTTAAGTACAGTTACCGAAGTAACCTAAAGTTAGTTTGAAGCCTTATGACGACATCAATCTCTATTTACGTTAGTGCAAAAAGAGAAAATTTTATGATTTAGTCCGCGTTGTTGATTTTTATTGAAATTTAGTAGGTATTTACCCCGTTCCCTCACCTTTAATTTTCAAAAAATCGTTTCTAATCTAATCATTATACTAATAATATCTGATCCAATGTTCTACGACTCTAGCCAACTACATAGGAGATATTATAGTGGACAAGTGTATGCGCAGACATAAGTGCAATGTCTATCTATTCACTCTCAAACTCCGACGGGAAGGTAATCCGATACGACTGGAGAGAGATTGGGCGCAGAACTGACGGGATAACGTCTCTGAGGCCCGTGTCAGAAGTGTGGCATTTATCGAAAACGATCATCATTATCACCCATCAATGGAAAGACAGAAGTAACGTAACTTATGGCTCCAACACACTACTAGGACGCCGGCGGATATCAACCTGTCACTTAATCGCAACAGACTAAAGACTTGTATTAAAGATTTTGAACTGATGGCCCATGCAACTCATAGTGTGTGAGTTCGCCGCCCGGTGCATTATGCGTCGTCAGTTATGCCCGGAACTGTCCGGGCATAACTGACGACTGAACTTCAATTGTCGCGGTCTGAATACGCGGTCTACAATTGAAGTTTAGCTAGTATGAAAACCTCACAGGCCACTGCCGGCGCGTGTACTTGCGATCTGAAACTGCTGCAGCAGCTGTCGACTGCTAGTGTGTAGCCCTAGAGCGGGTTCCCAATTATTTCTGACTAGCAATAATCGCTATAGTGTGTGGACTATATGGATCCAGGATGACAGTCGGCTCGATAGGGTGACAGACTGCAGCAGGATGATAATGAGTGGGAGCCTTCTAGCAGATATATCAATCTGCTCGATCACCACTGAGTCAGCGACTAATCATTGTAATAAGTATCTGTATGCAGAATTTTCAGATGTCACGGTATTAGGTACGGTATGAGGCCATTATACAAAGCATTAACCAAATAACGTTTTCAATTATAATTATGTGTATAACACACAACTAGTTCCTATATGTTTAGTATTTTGATTGTTCGAATTTATATTGTTAATTATAAATCTATACTTCACTATCACTACATAGTATAAAACAAAGTCGCTTTCTCTGTCCCTATATCCCTATGTATGCTTAAATCTTTAAAACTACGCAACGGATTCGATGTGATTTTTTTTAATAGATAGAGTGATTGAAGAAGAAGGTTTATATGTATAACTAGCTGTTGGGGTACGATCCCAACAGAGATGTTTGTTAGAATGTTTTGAGTCGAAACTCGTAATTTGTTATTGTTTATGTAAAATGAGTAGACGATTAGCACGTTTGATAATTTATTCGCTACTAAACTTAATGCTATGTACAATGTATGAATGTTATGTATTTTATTGCTACGTAAATGTTAGGTTGCGGTGAAAGAGGTCAATGTACAGCGTAGCTCGTACATATTGCCCACTCAAAAAGATAACAATGTTATACATTTTTATATTATGATAAAAGTAAGAATAAAAGAAAATATAAAAAAATATAAAAGAAGTAAAAATGTTAGTTATATGCAACACATAATTATCAAGCCTTAAATAGTATTATTTGTTAGTATATAGGTTTAACATTTCACTACGGGATATAGGTGAGGTTGTTTTGTCAAGTGCAGGTGTACTTGATAACTGCAATCCGTCGCCGTTCGTCACGTAGGCTGTAGGGCTGTCTGCAATACTGGCTGTAGACCTCCGTCGTGGTGTTGGAACTGGTATCCTTTCCACCCTTGGTTGACCCGTGGGACGTTTCCAAAACCGATGATATAAATAACTTGCAACTGCTAGGATTACTACTCCCACCAACAGATAAAGTACGACGTATTGGTGTAGGTCGTGAAGTGTTACAGGTTCCGACAGGAAGTCGTCTGCAACCGCAGCTTTCATATGTTCTACTTGTGCTTCTAAGTTCTTCAATGAATCCTTTTGTTCTACTGCCGCACTTTCTGTTTCGTTGTTAGGTATCGAAACTGGCAGTGACAGGTTTATTATGTTGTTGATTGGCGGAATTTCTGGTGAGACTATGTCGACTCGAGCCTGAAGTTACGTAATTCGTTCCTTATGGGAATATATTGTAAAAGTTTCGCCCTTGATGACGCAATCGTCGAACAGTGTAATGACTCCGGCCTTTTGAAGTAACTGCGTAGAAACTTGATGCTCACATATAATATTTATTTTGCATTCCCGCGACTTCGTTCGCGTGGAAGTTGGGTTTATATTAAGGTAGTTTATCTTACAATTCAACTTCTGTGTAAAACATATTGTAAACATGCTCCACAATGCTCTGTGGCATCTATGGATATTTGGGCCTAGCTTTAATCAGGGCCCAACATATGGCAGGGCAAGCCAAGCAAATGCCCAGTGCAGCAAAATGAAGGGCGACAAAGTTTATGGCGCCAGACGGTTAGAAGACTAATTATTAAAATTCCCACGACCACACCTCGACAAAAAAGTGATTTGCATCACATCAAATACTATTAATATTGAAAAATTCCCCCACCACGCGAGTACTGGGGCGGTTTCGAGTTAAATGAAGCTCGAAACCGCCCAATTACTCGTGCGAAATTTTGAGTTAAGGAGCTTCGATTCTGACTCCGATAGGTCGAAAATTCCGATTGATTTTAAACCTCCGACTCCAACTTCGGCTCCGACACTTTTAAATCGGACCTTTTAATCGGAGGTACCTAGCCGCTCCTTCAAGATAATTTATACATCTATACTTATAATAAATCTGTAGAGAGGTCAATTCTGTACATGAAATATATTTCCAAAATAACTATCAGGGGGTGATAAGGGATCGATACTGATGCCAAAAATGCAATCAGTAAAATTTTTGTCTGTCTGTCTGTCTGTCTGTATAACCGTTATAGAAACAAAAACTACTCGACGGATTTTAACGAAACTTGGTACAATTATTTTTCATACTCCTGAGTAGGTTATAGTATACTTTTCATCACGCTACAATCAATAGGAGCAGAGCAGTGAAGGAAAACGGGAGAAGTTACTCCATTTTTGAAGCTTTCGTCGCGTGTGCAACTGTAATGGTTAAAGCTACACAGAAATCATGTATGACGGAAATGTTTTTCTTAAAATTATATAAAAAATATCCCACGACAGCATATGTCTTTCTTTTATGGTTGACTCACAATATCACGTGTAACTCCCGATAGCTTAGTAGTTCGAAGCTTTCTGATTATATTTGTCTACTCTTACGTTTATAACACTCTCAGTCATCCCTAATTAAAAAAGTTAACATAATTAACTATTCCATAAAAAATACTAATAGAAATCGGTATAGAAACACCAAAGTTATACATGAAATACGCTAATAATAAGCCATCGCGCGTGAATACTGAATCATGCTATCTATCTATATCTATACATATAATAAAATTGTAAATTTCACGTGTCTGTACATGGCCGAACATAGTGAAAAAAAATATTGGGAAATGTTCGAAAAGAGTATTTAAACACATTCCTACATTTTTAGAAATGTCTGTCTGTCTGTTTGTTTGAACACGCATCACGCAATAACTATTTGACAGATTCAGTTGAAATTTTGTATGTGTATTCTAATAAGTCTTGATTAACATATAGGCTATAATTTATCACGCTATTTCCCATAGAAGCTAAGCAATGACGGATAATGTCTGTAGCTATTTATCGTTATAAAACAATAACTACTTGACGGATCTTCATGAAAATTTGCAGTTTTATTGTAAATACTATAGGTCATTACTTGCACTATAAATCATTATGCTATCGTCTATGGGGAGTGAGCAGCAACGTATGTTTTGTCGAACCATTATGGTTTTTCACAATTTTTTCCACAATAAGACATTATTTACAATTGTAACCCATGGAAACAATAACTTCACGCTAAAACTATTAGGAGCTAAACACAACATTTTCAATTTTCTTAAGATCAGCTATTTTAACCGTGTTTGCATCAGCTGAGGTGGTCTATTGGCACAAGTAGCGGTATTAAACGAGCGAGGTCGGAGGATCGACTCCCTAATTGCGAGTCTCTTTTTGTGTTGTGTTAAAATTATTTTTATTCTTTTTTTTAAGTATTTTTCTAAATGTATACTTATTTATACAAGCTTTTATTTTCGACTTTAACATGTTTACTTTGTTTAACAAATTTTCATATTAATAATCACTTCCAATAGGCACCTTTATCATTGTTTTGCATGAATAGTGATTATATTATAAATGTAGAAATGAAAAAAAAAATTACATTACAAATAAACAGTAATTACTTGATATTTTCTAGAATTTATAAATGTTAATTGCTTAAAAAAAATGAAAGATTAAGTCCGCGTTACATCAAAATAAAACACGTGGCGCCATCTGTGATTCGATTTCTTCTGAGTGCCAAAATTGCTTACCTACAAATGTTAATAAACTTTCGCGATTTGTACACATTATGAAAATATATGTATTACGGGTCTTGATCGCGTGAATAATTTAAGGTTAAATACCTTGCTTACCTACGTTTAATATGCATGATAGTTTATCCAGTTGTGAAAATAGATGGCGTTTAAATACAAATTAAAAAGAATCAGGAAAATTGATTTAAAAAAAAACTGAAATTCTTACGTAGAGGGATATGAATATATGATGATCTTAATTTGCGACAGGTTGACACACCTATTTTTAAATTCACCCATGTAGACATCTTCTATACTTATAATAAATCTGTAGTGAGGTAAATTCTGTACATGAAATATATTTCCAAAATAACTATCAGGGGGTGATTAGGGATCGATACTGATGCCAAAAATGCAATCAGTAAAATTTTTGTCTGTCTGTCTGTCTGTCTGTATAACCGTTATAGAAACAAAAACTACTCGACGGATTTTAACGAAACTTGGTACAATTATTTTTCATACTCCTGAGTAGGTCATAGTATACTTTTCATCACGCTACAATAAATAGGAGCAGAGCAGTGAAGAAAAACGGGAGAAGTTACTCCATTTTTTAAGCTTTCGTCGCGTGTGCAACCGTAATGGTTAAAGCTACACAGAAATCATGTATGACGACAGCATATGTCTATCTTTTATGGTTGACTCACAATATCACGTGTAACTCCCGATAGCTTAGTAGTTCGAAGCTTTCTGATTATATTTGTCTACTCTTACGTTTATAACACTCTCAGTCATCCCTAATTAAAAAAGTTAACATAATTAACTATTCCATAAAAAATACTAATAGAAATCGGTATAGAAACACCAAAGTTATACATGAAATACGCTAATAATAAGCCATAGCGCGTGAATACTGAATCATGCTATCTATCTATATCTATACACTAGCTTTCCCGCGCAACTTCGTATGCGTAAATTTTCCCCGTTTTTGAAACATTTCACGTCGCTACTTCGCTCCTATTAGTTGTAGCGCGATGTTATATAGCCTATAGCCTTCCTCGATAAAAGGACTATCCAACAAAAAAGAATTTTTCAAATCGGACCAGTGGTTCCTGAGAATAGCGCGTTTAAACAAACAAACAAACAAACTCTTCCGCTTTATAATATTAGTATAGGTATAATAAAATTGTAAATTTCACGTGTCTGTACATGGCCGACTATAGTGAAAAAAAAAATGGGAAATGTTCGAAAAGAGTATTTAAACACATTCCTACATTTTTAGAAATGTCTGTCTGTCTGTCTGTTTGTTTGAACACGCATCACGCAATAACTATTGGACAGATTCGGTTGAAATTTTGTATGTGTATTCTAATAAGTCTGGATTAACATATAGGCTATAATTTATCACGCTATTTCCCATAGGAGCTAAGCAATGACGGATAATGTCTGTAGCTATTTATCGTTATAAAACAATAACTACTTGACGGATCTTCATGAAAATTTGCAGTTTTATTGTAAATACTTATAGGTCATTACTTGCACTATAAATCATTATGCTATCGTCTATGGGGAGTGAGCAGCAACGTATGTTTTGTCGTTCCATTATGGTTTTTCACAATTTTTTCCACAATAAGACATTATTTACAATTGTAACCCATGGAAACAATAACTTCACGCTAAAACTATTAGGAGCTAAATACAACATTTTCAATTTTCTTAAGATCAGCTATTTTAACCGTGTTTGCATCAGCTGAGGTGGTCTATTGGCACAAGTAGCGGTATTAAACGAGCGAGGTCGGAGGATCGACTCCCTAATTGCGAGTCTCTTTTTGTGTTGTGTTAAAATTATTTTTAGTTTAAGTATTTTTCTAAATGTATACTTATTTATACAAGCTTTTATTTTCGACTTTAACATGTTTACTGTGTTTAACAAATTTTGATATTAATAATCACTTCCAATAGGCACCTTTATCATTGTTTTGCATGAATAGTGATTATGTTATAAATGTAGAAATGAAAAACAATATTACATTACAAATAAACAGTAATTACTTGATATTTTCTAGAATTTATAAATGTTAATTGCTTAAAAAAAATGAAAGATGAAGTCCGCATTACATCAAAATAAAACACGTGGCGCCATCTGTGATTCGATTTCTTCTGAGTGCCAAAATTGCTTACCTACAAATGTTAATAAACTTTCGCGATTTGTACACATTATGAAAAAATATGTATTACGGGTCTTGATCGCGTGAATAATTTAAGGTTAAATACCTTGCTTACCTACGTTTAATATGCATGATAGTTTAATATAAAATCATCAAGTATAAAAATAAACTTATCCAGTTTTGAAAATAGATGGCGTTTAAATACAAATTAATAAGAATCAGGAAAATTGATTTAAAAAAAAAACTGAAATTCTTACGTAGAGGGATATGAATATATGATGATCTTAATTTGCGACAGGTTGACACACCTATTTTTAAATTCACCAATGTAGACATATTGAAATAAGTTTAGAAATAGTATTTAAACACAAAAAAATATATCTGAGTATATCTTTTAGAAACGTTTGAATGTTGTTTGTTTGTTTAAACATTGCATTCCCGCGGTACAAACACGGACACAAAGTAGGTATACTTTAGACTCGGAAAAGATCGCTCGGGCAGGACATAACCTGCGATCATAGGGAATCTGTGGGAGTTTTTTCCATCATACCTTTATTACCTATGTATAAATTATCTTGAAGGAGCGGCTAGGTACCTCCGATTAAAAGGTCCGATTTAAAAGTGTCGGAGCCGAAGTTGGAGTCGGAGGTTTTTTTAAACCTCCGACTCCAACTTCCGATTGATTAAATTAAAATTCCGATTGATTTTTCAATCGGAATTTTCGACCTATCGGAGTCAGAATCGAAGCTCCTTAACTCAAAATTTCGCACGAGTAATTGGGCGGTTTCGAGCTTCATTTAACTCGAAATCGCCCCAGTACTCGCGTGGTGGGGGAGGGGGGGAATTTTTCAATATTAATAGTATTTGATGTGATGCAAATCACTTTTTTGTCGAGGTGTGGTCGTGGGAATTTTAATAATTTGTCTTCTAACCGTCTGGCGCCATAAACTTTGTCGCCCTTCATTTTGCTGCACTGGGCATTTGCTTGGCTTGCCCTGCCATATGTTGGGTCCTGATTAAAGCTAGGCCCAAATATTCATAGATGCCACAGAGCATTGTGGAGCATGTTTACAACATGTTTTACACAGAAGTTGAATTGTAATATAAACTACCTTAATATAAACCCAACTTCCACGCGAACGAAGTCGCGGGCACAGCTAGTAGGTAATAAAGGTATGATGGAAAAAACTCTCACAGATTTCCTATGATCGCAGGTTATGTCCTGCCCGAGCGATCTTTTCCGAGTCTAAAGTACACCTACTTTGTGTCCGTGTTTGTACCGCGGGAATGCAATGTTTTAAAACTATTTTGCGGGGGCAAAATAGTTTTAAAACATTGCATTCCCGCGGTACTGTGATGCGTGTTTAAACAAACGTTTCTAAAAGATATACTCAGATATCTTTTTTTGTGTTTAAATACTATTTCTAAACTTATTCAATATTTTTTTTCACTCACTTTAGAAGATTAAAATATTATTTTATAATGTCTACATTGGTGAATTTAAAAATAGGTGTGTCAACCTGTCGCAAATTATGATCATCATATATTCATATCCCTCTACGTAAGAATTTCAGTTTTTTTTTTTAATCAATTTTCCAGATTCTTTTTAATTTGTATTTAAACGCCATCTATTTTCAAAACTGGATAAGTTTATTTTTATACTTGATGATTTTATATTAAACTATCATGCATATTAAACGTAGGTAAGCAAGGTATTTAACCTTAAATTATTCACGCGATGAAGACCCGTAATACATATATTTTCATAATGTGTACAAATCGCGAAAGTTTATTAACATTTGTAGGTAAGCAATTTTGGCACTCAGAAGAAATCGAATCACAGATGGCGCCACGTGTTTTATTTTGATGTACGGACTTAATCTTTCATTTTTTTTAAGCAATTAACATTTATAAATTCTAGAAAATATCAAGTAATTACTGTTTATTTGTAATGTAATATTGTTTTTAATTTCTACATTTATAACATAATCACTATTCATGCAAAACAATGATAAAGGTGCCTATTGGAAGTGATTATTAATATGAAAATTTGTTAAACAAAGTAAACATGTTAAAGTCGAAAATAAAAGCTTGTATAAATAAGTATACTTTTAGAAAAATACTTAAAAAAAGAATAAAAATAATTTTAACACAACACAAAAAGAGACTCGCAATTAGGGAGTCGATCCACCGACCTCGCTCGTTTAATACCGCTACTTGTGCCAATAGACCACCTCAGCTGATGCAAACACGGTTAAAATAGCTGATCTTAAGAAAATTTAAAATGTTGTGTTTAGCTCCTAATAGTTTTAGCGTGAAGTTATTGTTTCCATGGGTTACAATTGTAAATTGTGAAAAACCATAATGGTTCGACAAAACATACGTTGCTGCTCACTCCCCATAGACGAGAGCATAATTATTTATAGTGCAAGTAATGACCTATAGTATTTACAATAAAACTGCAAATTTTCATGAAGATCCGTCAAGTAGTTATTGTTTTATAACGATAAATAGCTACAAATATTAACCGTCATTGCTTAGCTCCTATGGGAAATAGCGTGATAAATTATAGCCTATATGTTAATCCAGACTTATTAGAACACACATACAAAATTTCAACCGAATCTGTCCAATAGTTATTGCGTGATGCGTGTTCAAACAAACAGACAGACAGACAGACACTTCTAAAAATGTAGGAATGTGTTTAAATACTCTTTTCGAACATTTCCCAATATTTTTTTTCACTATGTTCGGCCATGTACAGACACGTGAAATTTACAATTTTATTATATGTATAGATAGATATAGATAGATAGCATGATTCAGTATTCACGCGCGATGGCTTATTATTAGCGTATTTCATGTATAACTTTGGTGTTTCTATACCGATTTATGGAAAGATTAGTATTTTTTATGGAATAGTTAATTATGTTAACTTTTTTAATTAGGGATGACTGAGAGTGTTATAAACGTAAGAGTAGACAAATATAATAATAAATAAGCTATCGAGAGTTACACGTGATATTGTGAGTCAACCATAAAAGATAGACAAGTGCTGTCGTGGGATATTTTATATATAATTTTAAGGATAACATTTCCGTCATACATGATTTCTGTGTAGCTTTAACCATTACGGTAGCAAACGCGACGAAAGCTTAAAAAATGGAGTAACTTCTCCCGTTTTCCTTCACTGCTCTGCTCCTATTGATTGTAGCGTGATGAAAAGTATACTATAACCTACTCAGGAGTATGAAAAATAATTGTACCAAGTTTCGTTAAAATCCGTCGAGTAGTTTTTGTTTCTATAACGGTTATACAGACAGACAGACAGACAGACAAAAATTTTACTGATTGCATTTTTGGCATCAGTATCGATCCCTAATCACCCCCTGATAGTTATTTTGGAAATATATTTCATGTACAGAATTGACCTCTCTACAGATTTATTATAAGTATAGAAGAAGATAACATCCATTAAATAGTGGAGAAATACGGCGCGGAACAGCAATAAGAAATGTTGCAAAAACGGGGAAAATTTACGCAGACGAAGTTGCGCGGGTCAGCTAGTATATTATAAAGCTGAAGAGTTTGTTTGTTTGTTGAATCTCAGGACCGACTGGTCCGAATTGAAAAATTCTTTCACTATTGGATAGCCCATTTATCGAGGAAGGCTATAGGCTATATAACATCACGCTACGGCAATAAGAAATGTTGCTAAAACGAAGAAAATTTACGCACTTTTACCGCCTGTGATACAGGTTTTACCTTGTACCCCAAATAATTAAGCACTACTCTAGTTCTTAGAATTAATTTGTAACTGTGTACTTTAGGTGAATAAATGAATTATGAAAAAGAAATATATATTTTTCAATGTAATTAGTTTGTTACTCTGATATTAAAATATTGCATATACACCAAAATTATATTATCAGATCAGAATCAAAACCGACTTGAAATATAAAAAAAAACACCTGTGATTTTAATGTTTAATCCCGCAACACCGTAGTAAGACGTACCCTTAAACAAAGTCTACTTTATGAGAGTTATTCAGTTTTAATATTTTGCCGGCGAAATAAGCTCTAATGGCGAACGTTTATGATAAAAAACCTTTCATTAGAATGTTTAAACGATCCTACTTCTCTTTGATTTTGTTCTGATATGGATACGGAAGAAAAAAACAACTGCGGTCTGTAAGCTTTGTTCTTAAGAGATCTGTGTTTGTTATTTCTTTGATATATGGGGATTTTGTTATTCGTGTTTCGTTTTTCTCGACTAATCTCAGTAACAAAGAAGGTTAACGAGCTTTGCCGGAGATTAGGTATACCTTCCTTCTAAACAATCGGTAAAAATCAGCCTTAAATTTAACGAAAAACTAAATTCGAATAAAATAGTAGATACGTAGTGTAAATATTACTCTCCGGTATTATGTGATAAATTGATAATATATAGAGCTTGCAACATAAATTCGAGTCATTCACTCGCTATAATCATATGTGTAGGTAACTACTACTAACACATGTGCTAAAGTAAAATTATTGTCAATGGATACAAATTTGTTGCGCAAACGAAAATCCACATTCTACTAATATTATAAAACCGAAAATTTGTGAGAACCGATAATTATTTGTTACTTTTTTACCCAAAAACTAGAATCGACGCGGTACGGCAACGCACCGCAAATAATTCGCCGCATAGGCGTTCACATTCGCACTGGCGGTGCGGCGTCTCACCGTCGCGGCACCACAGCTGAGTGTTGGACGAAAAGGCTGTTAATAAAATGCACCCTTTCTTCTGCGGTGCTACTCCTGCGCCGCTCCACTTACACCCCTCCCCGCATCGTCTAGGTCCTGCGTGTGAGCGTCGCGGTGCCGCGCCTAATACGCTTATTACACTACACTAAATCAAGCACTCTAAACCATTAAAAAAGAGGTGTAATAAGAGTTAGGGTCTTAGTTCTCTAACAATTGGTTAATATTTCTTCGTTTCTCCGCTCCGCAGTCTTGCCCCGCTTCAATGGCAGCCAGTCTTAGAGTTGTATTTTGTGACATACTTAAATGAATAAAATACTTTAAACTTGACACTGATAATATCTTCTTATTCTTGGGACAACTCACACAACGTCATCTGATCCAAAACTAAGCAGAGCTTGTACTATGGGAACCAGACAACTAATAAACATACTTTTGTATTTCTAAATAGATACATAATTATAGATAAATAACACCCAGATACAGAATAAACCATCGTGCTCATCACACAAAGTTTTATCATGGGTGGAGATCGAACCCACGACCTCCGGCTTAGCAGTCAGGGTCACAAACCATTAGACTAACAGGCCAGTCTAAAGCGAGATAATGAAATGAAACCATATTTATTGTTCAGTACTACAGTTATATAACCGTCATTATTTTCATAAAGCACCATAAATATAGCCTAAGTAATGAGTACGAAGATAAAATTGTGTAATAAATATGTAAACAGTAAGAAGCGAGCGGCCATTAAATATTGAGCGAGCCCTCACTTACAGAAGTGAAGTGTTTTCCTAACAAATTGCTTCTGAATTCATTTGTATATTTCGTATATTTATGTTTTTCACTAGTTTGTGCGCGCAGGCTTGCCTTTTTGTATCGCAACAAGATAATTTTATACTTTCATTGAAACTGTTTACAAAGAAAACTGTTTTTTTTTAAAGACTACTCCCGCAGTAGAGTTCAAGCCCTGTATCGCGGGAGACTTTACATTGTGGAATCGAACCCACGACCTCTTGCGTAGCAGTCGGACACACTCCCACCGCGCCACAGAGGCAGTGGCAAACGGCTGGACATATTTTCATGAAACAAAGTTATGATCCAATTCGATTAAACTAGATTTCTAGTAAAAACGTTAGTTGGCAAAAATCGCCGACTCGTCGGCTGCTTAATTTACTCATATGTCTATGCTGAAATGATGGTGATTGAAGAAAAATGGTATTTCCTTCATTACTAATTTTTATTACTTTGATTAACGTATTGAATGATTACAAATTCTTAATTTCAGTTTTCTAATATACCTATATCTACCTCAATGAAAATTCTTTATTACAGGAACTCTTTATTTGTAGCTAACCACTAAAATTATTATCTTACCTTGAAATACTTTTATTTTAACAAAAAAATTAATGTTGAATTAAAATAGATAGTAGGAATTAGCAATTAGTCATCCGACTACTAATCAGCCATTTTAAACAGCCGACTAGTCTCATCTCCAATTTAAATAGCCGTCTACGTGTAATCTGTCCTAAAGCGAACAAGGGGCTTGTTGGCAGCTTGGACAGACAGACATATACATGTCGAAGCGTCAGTGTGGCCTAATGAGTTATTAGCGCCTCAGTGTTCCAATTAACATTATAGTAAATAAAAATCGATCATATGAACGCGATACATCGAGAAAGGTAATGTCGATTACACAAAAATCACTGCATTACTGACCCTATGACCACACTAACACTTTGCACACACGGCCATAAATATAGCGACGACTATCGGTAGATATGTTGTCGCTACGACCGCTCGATTAAGACTGCTAAATAAGACTCACTGCTCGACTACTGGCACTTCAAATGTAAACGTAAAACTAAAGTTACGCCATCTTGTGGCAGCCATGTTTAAATGAGTCAATAGACCCGCTTCTTAATCAAAACAGACACTAGGTCAACGGAAATCAATTAGCGTTTTAATAACTCTCCGACGTACACAATAATTGTATTTTTGAAAGATAGAAAAATTTGAAGTCCAGGTCCAGGAATAGAACCCGAGACCCGTATACCATGCCGGGGCCGGAATCGATCTCATCAATCTCTCATCTATCGGGACTATGTCACTAAGCCACAAATTCTTCTATCCTTTCTGCATGCGAGTCGGGCCCTTACTTGCGCCAACTAGCGGTTTTTATTTTTCTAGTAAAAAAAACCACTAGTTGTAACTATCACATCACGGCTTTTGTTATCGTTTCGTTACATTGCATTACAATTAACAAACGAAGCAATAACAAAAGCCGATTATTGTATTAATAAAGTACTTAGCAAGAAATGCCTATTTAAAACACTATAAGAATATGTCTTCACAGTTTAATATTATATGTACAAATCACCTCTCCTTTTGCGTGGGGGAATAGTAGAATGTATTTCTACAGGGTGGATTTTTACTATACTAATAATCTCCAACTCCTGGCTTTTTGACAATACACCAAACAACTTCGTAATATAATTAAAAAAAAAATACAAATTAACTTTCACCATCTGCCATCTACTTTTTTTTTGTAAGATACCTAACTAGCAATGTGGAATTGTGGTCACACGTTATTAGCAATCCTGTTAACCCTTCCAGCTAAGCTCAACGGCTTGTGTTAGGAGTCGGTTCACGTCGGTAGTATAATGGGTAGGATTCGAATCCGCGACCTCGCGATTGCGAAGCCGATGCCTTAGCCATTATACTACCACCGCTTCAATTTTCTTTTGTTTAGTCACAAAACCATTACCACACATTTGACAGAAATAAAATGGAAAATAGGACTATATCCTAAGTCTATGGTATAAACACTGATTTTACTTCAATAAAGTAGTCCGTAAGTGGTTAGGGCATAAATTTAAAAACAAATGGTAGGTGGAAAAGTACAAATTATTTACAAAAAATATATTTGACAATGATACAATTCTTACTCCAATCCAGCCAAATCGGGGCAAGTAGTAAACTGAATTCAGATTAGGTATTTTACAAAAAACAATTTAAAAAAAGTAAAAAGAAAAGTAAGATCAAATATCCACGAAATAATGAAGTGCCGCTATAACCTCGAAATAATTAGGTTACCTTTCAGAATCTTGTTAAATAGAGTTTCATAGAACCGACATATTGACGTAAATTACCGAACTTGAACAGAATATGCTGAAAATGTAACTGAAATAACAGCCACGATATTATTTTGTGCAGGCGGTGCGTGAAATTACTATTAAAATCATTTAATGAAGTTATATTTGCATTAACAGTAATTATATGACGGATAATGAATTTAATATTTCAATAAGGATTCGAGTTTCATCATTTCGTGGAATACTGATTTCTGTAATGAATACTGTTCTCCCCGGCTCCGTACGCAGTTCTCTCTCCGTTAGCAGTAACATTATAATAATATGCATAATAGTAGGTATGTTATACGTGTATTAATAATAATTACAATGTGTTTTAAATTATTTACAGTATATAGGGAATGAATGTGTTTTGTTTTTATCACGTTTTGTTTTTGGGGTACCATTGTGAATATTTTTTTCAATTTTTTTTTTTGCTACACTCATAAAATGCAAATATTGTACTCATAAAAATGTCTAAAAAATGTCACGTTATTGATTTATTGCTAAGCAACGCGAATGGCGATATGTCATCATTGTTTTCTTATGACGTTATCACATAAAATTATCGTCCGAAAACCGACTTTACAGACAATCGGGCTCGCAATTGTGAGGTCGCGGGCTCGAATCCTACCCATTATACGTGACGTGAACGCACTCCTAACACAAGCCTTTGAGTTTAACTGGAGGGGTTAACAAGATTACTAGTAATGTGGGACTCAATCCCACATTGCTAGTTATCTTAAAAAAAAAAAAAACATTTTTCATAATAAATTATTTGGTACCAAATCCTTGATTAATCATGATAGGACTTATGTACTTATATGTTTTTAAAAAGCCATGTGTCTAAATAAGGAAAAGTTAAAGCGGGTATTTACTTTTTTTTGTAATTTGTAACAGAGTGTTATATATCACACATTTATTAAAGTGAATCTTTTATGCGGCCGTGGATCAATAAATCCGCAAAGGTAATACGGCAGCGCTGGATATTTTGCCAAGTTTATGAGGTGGCTGAGCTGAGATGGCGACTTTTTCGGTATGGACTTATTATAGTATTATAAAGCTGAAGAGATTGTTTGTTTGTTTAAATGCGATAATTTTAGGAACTACTGGTTTGAATTGAAAAATTATTCTTTTGTTCGGTAGCCTATTTATCGAGGAAGGCTATAGGCTATATAACATCACGCTACGAAAAATAGAATCGGAGCAGCAATTAAAAATGTTGCAAAAACGGGGAAAATTAACGCATACGAAGTTGCGCGGGTCAGCTAGTTCTTTATATACCGAACTGATTAGTTTTCAAACAGCTGAACCGATGAACATATCGGTACTTAGCTTTGTTTTTTTTATGTCACGCATAGCTAAGAATCGTACTGATTAAGTTAGATTTATTTATAAAATAACGTGACCGTTGCTACGTGACTGTTTAGCAACCAATCAATAAAGTGACCATTGGTACGTGACACTCTGTCGTGCGTACTCCCCGTAATCGATTTATAAGACTTCATCACGTTAAAAAGGGTTGTCTGTAAAGTCGGTTTACGGACGATAATTTTACGTGCAAATGTCTCAATAATGCTTGTGACAGCTTTGGTGGCCGTCGGCGCGTGCGCGCGCAAGCGGCGCCAATATTTCCACCTGTCCGCAGGTGGAACGTGACGGACCGTGACGGACCGTGACATTTTTTCGTGCGTGCACCCGGTAATCCATTTATAAGACCATATGACATTAAAAAAAACTGTATCACAATCGGTGAATTCGTTTGGGAACAACGATATCACAGGCAGGCACATGCTGAACTTAAAACTCTTTAGGGTGAGAAACGAATAAATAGTAACCAATAGGATTGCTTTAAATTAAAACTAATGTTTCTCCGTTTCTTCACTCTGCTACCTCGCTCCGCTTCAATAGACAGTCAGCCTTATCGCGAGTTTTTGAGTAAAATACGAGTATAGTTATACATTTTTAAAGTCGTATTTTTATAATTATTACTATAACTACATACCATTTTGCATACCTAACATTTATACCCAACGCAGCACATGCCAGCGCTAAAATATCTTGATTTCAACGCTAAAATGCTACCTATTCTGCGCAGTGTAAACATTGGGGGTTGTCCCAGTTCCCGCTCTGCACATGCCACTGTTTGTTTAGCGACAAATACTCGTGGATCGCACACCGCTATCATTATATGTACATAGTGCTATGTTTTTAATGAAATTAATAGCGTAGAATACCAAGAGTATAGAACAAAATTTGAACTAAAATGGTTGTCTGTAATGTCGGTTTACGGACAATAATATTACGTGATAACGTCATTAATGACATTGTAATAAACAACAATGCTTGTCCCAACTTTTAAGCTATTGCATAGCTTACATCGCGGGCTCGGGCTTTGAGCGCGGCCACCGAATCAAGAAATTCCGTAACGAAAATAAAACCTAACACTCCCCACTCCGCTTACCATGTAGCTCGACCAAGCGTTCGTTTAATGTATATGTATATGGTACGACTGTACGAAAGCTCGCATGGATCAAAACGAGCTCCTCCGAAATGTAATGGAAAAAAAAATAGTTTTTTCCCCAATTGTGTCGCAGGTCGCTGCAATCGCCAAAACATTGATGACATTGTAATAAACAACCATGCCTGCCTACGGCCACAATACTTCACATTATCAGCAAGCGGAATCGCTATTCGCGTTGCTTAGCAACCAGTCAATAACATGACTTTTTTTAGATACTTTTTCGTGAGTGCAGCCGGTTATAAGACGGTCGATCGGCGATCGACGGTCGATTTATAAGACATTATCACGTCAAAAAGCGGCCACATTTCTGTAGATCGAATTTTATTGCCTCTTTTCTCTATTTGAAACTTCATATATTAAAACTATAAATATATTAAAACTTACTAAACACACCACCGCTCGGGTTATATCAAAGGAATATTTATAACTAGCTGTCCTGCGCAACTTTGTCTGCGTTAATTTTCACCGTTTTTCATAGCTGCTCGGCTCCGGTCGTAACTTATAACCTTCTTCCATAAATGGGCTATCCAACAATAAAATAATTTTTCAATTCGGACCCGTAGTTCCTGAGATTATCACGTTTAAATAAACAAACAAAAAACGGGCAAAAGCATGTCGGATCATGCTCAGTGTAGGGTTCCGCAGCCTTTAACATTTGCATCAGCAGAAGCGTATGTTCATGGCACTTATGCCCTTTTGTTGAGAAACGCAGTTTTTTGGCAATTACTCATTTACGGTATATCCGATCATATCCGAAATAATTTTAATTTAAAGTATTTATTAAGCTCTATCCTTGTGATTTTTTCCATATTTATTAATCACACGATTTAAAAGTTAAGGGGGGGGGGGACACACGATTTATGCAACTTTCGGAACGATTATTTCCAAAAATATTTACTCAATCAAAAAAAAAATATTAGAAACCTTAAAATGTTTTTGAAAGTCCTGTCGAATGATGTGCCATACGTTGATGTTCGCTGTTAAAATAAAATTTTAGCTTCTGTTGTGCCCCCCCCTAAAAATATTAATTAATTATAATTAATATTTTAGCTAATAAACTAAGTAGCGGCTACTACAAGACACCTTTTCGCGAAATTTCATCAAGATTTATTGAGTAGTTTTTGAGTAAAATGCCTATGACATACGGACAGACAAACAGACAGACGGACATGACGAAACTATAAGGGATCCGTTTTGCCATTTTGGCTACGGAAACCTATCAAAGAACATTTTCTAACTCAACTCTTCAGCTTTTTAATATATATTTTGGGACTTACGATTATCGATTCGATTCGTTCATTTTTTAAGATAACTAGAAATGTGGGATTTTGGTCTCACATTACTAGCAATCCTGTTAACCTGTTAGCTTGTGTTAGCAGTGGGTTCACGTCGGTAGTATAATGAAATTCGAACCCGCGACCTCACGATTACGAGACCGATGCCTTAGCCATTTGACTACCGCCGCTAAGTAGTAATAAGTGCTAAGTAGTAATAAAGTAATAAGTAGTAATAAGTATGAAAATAATACCTAGTGTCTGTCTGTTATATTTTCACTCTGAAACCGCTAGACTGATTTAGATGGAGTTTGGTATGGAGATAGTTTGACTCTCAGGAAAGGACATAGGATAGTTTTTAATCGCGATAACCAAAATCTACGCGGCCGCGGGCGAACACTGTAAAAATATAAAGTTATCGAAACATTAACTCATTAACTTGAAAGCGCTATAAATTTGTTTTAAAACCAAAAGACTGAGTTTTAAAATGAATGCTCGCCATTTTCCTAACCCGTCCATCCGATTTGACAAATGAGGTGCCATTCGATTTATCCCGACCAGAGTAACGTGGTCTATAAAATCTATTTTAAAAAGTCCTTTCAATTTCTTTTGAAAAATGATAGATAGAATTTATTTTTATACATATGACGATTCGCTGTGGCTCCGTCTGTATATAAGTCAGTTTAAATTTGAGCAAAAAGCTCTTGTTTAAATTTAAGAGCTATGCATTTGTCGGTCAAGCAATATCCACTCTGCTTTATCTTCTGCTGTTTTTTAATACTCCAATGCGTCTCGACTCTAGATTTCTTCTTCATTTGTTGTATCAAGCTTCTTGTAGATATTCCTCTCTATCTTTTTTTCCCTTCAATAATATTAAATTGATTACTTTGTATATTTAAATTTTTAATTTTCTTTGTAATTTTAATGTTGGATTATTTTGGACGCTGTGCTCTCTTTTAATTAAAGGAGTATACGCAACAATTTTTTGTGTAAGCTGATTATATGTTAAAGTGGTGTATATTCTTTGTAAGAGATTCACAATATTATTAAATGAATTAATTAAAATATGTTGTTGTGCCGTATCAAGTGATCATCTATTTTTCCATTTCCATAATTGGATAGAGGGATCGCGGTCACTCTATCATGCCAAAAACTAGGTATTCAGCGGATTATGCTACAAATATACCGACCGTATATATATATTTTTTTTTTTTAAAGATAACTAGCAATGTGGGATTGTCGTCCCACATTACTAGCAATCCTGTTAACCCCTCCAGCTAAGCTCTATGGCTTGTGTTAGGAAGGGGTTCACGTCGGTAGTAAAATGGGCAGGATTCGAACCCACGACCTCACGATTGCGAGACCGATGCCTTAGCCATTAGGCTATATAATAAAACCTTTTTCGTCAAACGCTGACAAAAGTAAATTTTACTTATAATTTCACAGAAAAGTTTCAAACACGACCATTCTATTATTTTATCATAACGTGTCAAACAGGACGATAAGGATTGGTTGGTCAGCAACTCTCCAAGGATAGGTCTAGCTTAGCCTATTGCGATACCAAATACGGAGTATACGTTATGCCCCATGGGTCTTTCACGGAGCTTGATCTTCAATGTTAGCTGTGTATTTGCATATCTGACTCTTAGGCCCTGCGACATAGGTTGCCTTATGAAAATTGAAGCCATATTTGTGAAGTTTCTACACAAGGTGTAACTGAACCGATCCAGAATCAGAGAATCTTTGTTCTGTGGGGGGCAACATTTGTCTCAGTTAATCAAGTGTGAGTTGCTCGCATGGCTGAGGTGGGTGTGCATTTGATTCGGTACACCATATCCACCATCACCGGCGGGGGATACAACTGACTGCCTAATCACTCCAATCTAGTGTCAAAATTCTCAAATTCTCCAAAAAAGTCATTCAATCGAGTCGGGGGGGGGGGGGGAAATGCCCCACCCCTTGTAACCGCGCCTGCACCTACACCATGGTGCCATAGAATTTGTTATTGTCATAATTTTAATATGGACCGGAGTAAGCAGGTGGAAGGCACACTAGCTTCTACCCGCGGCTTCGCCCGATTGGACGTCCGTTATCGTTATCGCGATAAAACTTTCCTACGTCCTTTCCCAGTACTCAAACTATCCCCATACTACATTTCATCTAATTAGGTTCAGCGGTTTAAGCGTGACAACGTAACAGACATAGAGAGTCATTTTCACATTTATATTATACGTTTGGATGTATACCTATTGTACCGAACTCCCCTGATGTCAATCAAATCATAATACCACATAGCAAATTTTTAAGATAAGTAAACGAATAAACACCAATAAAATAATAATGAAATTATACCTAATAATTTTATCAAAATCTGAGTAGGTACATTAAAACTACATAATTATCTCAGATAAGCCCTGAATATCATAGGCTAGCTGTCCCGCGCAACTTCGTATACGTAAATTTTCCCCGTTTTTGCAACATTTCTCGTCGCTGCTCCGCTCCTACTAGTCGTAGCGCGATGTTATATAGCCTATAGCCTTCCTCGATTAATGGGCTATCCAACAAAAAAAGTTTTTTTCAAATCGGACCAGTTGTTCCTGAGATTAGCGCGTTTAAACAAACAAACAAACTCTTCCGCTTTATAATATTAGTATAGATACATGACAACAATTTCTTACATATATTGTATAACCAACGTAGGTATTACTCAATTATCTAACCAATACAAAATACTTGGGACTCTAAAGGATAAAATACTGAAAGTATTATTTGACACAGACCTTCTCTCTAGAAGAGGCCTATCCTCTTCTAGAGAGAAGGCCTATGTCCGTATCCACCACGTGGACACTATGTAGTCATATATCTACGATTTTTGGTTTAAAGACATATCGATTTTCTTCTTATAGTAGGCGAAAAATAATTGAAACAAAAAGAACGCACGAACAACATTCCACATTAGTCTTAGTAGTACGTAGAGATTAATCGCATGACACTTGTGATGATGCCGAGAAAAATACCTAATTCAGCAAATATCAGACATTTACCTGATGTATGTTTCTATAGGACATGATAACCAGTTAGAGCAAAGAGCCACAGTGAGACCAAATCCAAGTTATTAATCAACTCAAGTTCAAACAAAGTGGGTCATCATAATATCGAAATCAGAGTGGATCAATACGGGTGGTACTATGTAACCTAAATCCATGCATTTTGGGAAATGGACCCCAGCCGGACGTGTAACATGCTTCAATCACAGAGCACACTCCCGAGAGCTGTATTTACTCTGTATATAAAGTTGTACAGATCCATTGTTCAATTGATAACGTCTTACGGTTTTGAGACTGAAATCTTGCAGCGGTACATATAAAGACATGACATAACTGACTGATTGTTATGGTTTTAAACTGTTATATTATAGGCAATTTTATAAAGTACGGTTCTTTGTATTTTAAAGTTTAAATAACATATCGGCGATACTTAGCTTGGGCGTCATAGGCTACATAGGTCAAACTCGGCCAATTGAATAAAAACCTGAAAACCGGGCAAGTGCATGTCGGGCCACGCACAAAATAGGGTTCCATAATGACCCCTCCCCCGAATCAAATCATCAGAAAAAAGATTTTATTCGTTCACTTTGTCAGCGTAAGTAATATATGTATCCATGCAAAATTACAGCCTTCTAGCACTAACAGTCTCTGAGTTAAGCTGCGGACGAACGGAGGGACATGGCGAAACTATAAGGGTTCCGCTATGCCATTTTGGCTACGGAACTCCTAAAAGAGCGCGTACACTACTACAACCGCCATCTTCGTCATCAATGATGCCCGAAAATGGCATTTCATTCGATCTGCGATTCGATTGCGTTAAATTGCAAATAATTTGGTTCACAGTTTTCAACAGTTTATAATATCACAATAATATTATAAACTAACGATGACGAATAAAAAATAAATACATTATAGAATGTATGGACAAGTCCACAAGATGGACAGACGACCTAGTTAAAGTAGCGGGGAGCGGTTGGATGCAGATTGCTCAAAATCGGTCATTGTGGAAGTCTGTGGGGGAAGGCATATTTTCAGCAGTGAACGGAAAAAAGTTTTCAGATGAATACAAACGGCTGTTTTCATGACAATTTACAATCGACTTCAAAAAATGAGGTTCTCAATTCGAATATTTGTTGTTTTTTTTTGTGTGTTTGTTACCCGATTACGCGAAGATGGCTGGACCAATTTGAAAAAATATTTTTATGTTTCAAAGCATATACTTCCAAATTGATCCAATTGTAGGTACTTCCAAATTGATCCAATTGTCCAAAAAGGATAAAATAATATACAACACCAAAAAGTAAAAAAAAACATTTTGAAGTTGGTGCCATTAAATAGTATTTATTATGTTTTGTTTGGCACCAACTTTGAGTTGCCTTGTATTTTATTTTGAAGTCGGTTACAATTACTTGTAAAAAAGTTTTTAAATTCCCAAAATTATTTCCTTTCACCGTATAACAATGAAAACCAACCACTTCCCGTGCAGCGTCGAGTCAACATAATGGATGAGCATTGCATTTGGCGAACGCCCAAATTTACTGCTAGATACTGTATGTTCGCCTAGTATATTATGTACCTGTCTAATGTACCGTATTGCTTGTTTCGATGCCGATGTGCAAGCTAAATTTGATATAAAACATTGCATACACTGAATAGATATGTTTTTGCCTTTGTGGAATGAGTAGATACCCTAGCCGTGGGGACTCCCGTAGTAAGGCTAATGTCTAATGTAGTACTGCTAATGTTATGCCATCATATTCATTATATCTAAGCGGTAACGAGGTGAATCAAGTAGATTTAAAGTTTACTAGGTTTTTTCCGTGGTTTCTTTTATTCAATTTGACATAGGTCCTTCACAGTTTACAATGTTAAATACATTTTATTGTATTATGATGAGTTCATATGCTCGCGTTCAAAGCGACATTTAACGGGCACGAACATGAGCGCGAGCATGTGAATGGGTATGTCTCTCGGCTGTTGTGAACGGCTTGATTGTACCAGCGACCCGTGTCGGCCTGCGTGCAGCGCGTATAAACGCACTATTTAAAGTATAAGTAAAGAGTAGATATCAAAATTGTATGCAGGATTCTACCATGTCATGAAAGTCTAGTCATAGGCCGTCTTGGTGGGTACCTACCTCAGCAGTGTCAGTTATTATTCCATAAAATGTTACATTACTATTTCATCACAGTGTTTCGGTTGAACGGCACTGTAGCAAGCATGTGTGATAAGTGTGTTTGCCAAGTAATGGCAAATGAGACTTCTAAACTAATGTCTCAAATGAAGAGTGTGGTATGGTAACATTCATATCTTTGCCAAACAAGGATTTGGGTGGCACTGATACTTGTAGGCGCTAGCGTGACGCTTGACCATGAGGCGCTCGATCTACTCGTCCCCTCATTTCGTAGTATATATATAAAAAAAAAAACACTCTCCACTGCCCGTCACTATTACTCCAGGATGGCAAGGGAAGCGGTTGAAATAAAAAAACATGTAAATTCCAACCGAGAAGATGGATACCGTTTGTCAACATCGTGGAATCCTGTGATCAGCAAGTGAATACACCGCTAAACAAACATTACACGCCAGTGTGCCTTTAGTGTTGTGTGTCGAAATACCGACGGTTCCGTAATAGTGAGTGATAAAAATCAAGCGAGGGTAGTTTCCGAAACCTGCGCTTCACGGAGGCGATGCTGAGCTGGACCAGTCTACCCGTGACAACTGCCGTTGCAATACGGTCGAAACGTCGGGTTATAAACAAGTTATTTTACCTTAAATTATTGACGCGATTAAGACCCGTAGTATAAATAATTTTATAAAATAAAAAAAACCGTTTAGGAGTGTAGTGGTGTATGTATAGGTGTGTGTGTCGGAGTGGTTGTGTATTGTATAAGGAGTCAGGAGTGAGGGTGAAGGTAGTTTGCTAGGTGTTTGGTTATCTATGATGGCTAATAAAGTAACTAGTTATTAATCTATTATGGGATTACTTTTGCCAGTGTTATAGCTGATAACTTTTTTATTGAACTACATTTATATTTCATAAAATTAGTTTAGCAGATTTTGTTTTTCATTCAAACGTTCAGATTCATAATATTAGAAGGATTAATTATCCCGCTAACCGATGTATGGGACGTGAGTGGAGTCGCAGCCAAAAAGTTCAAAAAACAGGACTGTAACTCTACAACAGCAAACAAATGATAGGTATAAAACAAACACAGATGTTTATTAATATTGTTGCCGACATACAGGGTCCATATTTACTGGTTTTTTTTTTTCGTTTTCGCGGTAAGTCCGCGCGAATTGCCGCATGCGCGGTGCGCACAAAGATGTCCGCGTACATGCGCGATGCATTTCTAACCGCAGCTCTCTATTGACCAGTATGACAAGATTTTGACAGTTATAAGCGCGGGCTTGCCGCGAAAACGAAAAAAAAATATGGTGTTAAGGACCCTGATTTCTAATAGCACTCGTGGCTTCATTACATCAAACGAAATAACTTTGTAATTTCTATTTTGGAAAATATTTGATATTTTAACCCATAATCACCTTTTCGTTTTTGGAGTTAATGACCTCAAGCACCTACAGATTATTTTACTGGAGTAAATTCGTTGTTTTTTGTGAGGTTTAGGCCCGAAACCTGACAAAGAAACATCGATTTTACTCCAAGTCACACAACCATTTACCACACATCTGAGAGACCCCTCTCAGATGTGTGGTAAATGGTTGTTTGACAATAATAGGTGGTAGTTGAAGGGTTATTTTGTAATTTTTTTCAATAATTATATTAGGAAGTTATTTGGTATTATGTAAAGAAGCTAAGAGCGAGATTAGTATATTAATAATCATCAGATGACAGAAGTGGTACTAGAGACCCAGAAAAAGATGACGGAACAAAATATATGCATCCTCCTAGAACTATTGATCATATAACAATCACATAAAAAAGAAAAAGGTGCCTTTGCCCGGCAATGAAATAAAACGGGTCAATTAAAAAATCGAGTAGTAAATGACTACTCCACGATAAATGTTCGAAAAATTAAACCTAATAGTGAGTATTCTACATACGAATTTGGAAACTCAGCGGAGTGCAGTCTACTGCCCCATTTTCTCCCTCGGGGCGGTATGTTTGATTCGATACTACACTCGCTAAACATGTTGCTGACATAGGCACTATCGGATAGTTTAACTCGATTAAAACGTGCACTAATGTACTTGTTTTTATGAGATATCGGTTAAATAAATAGGGTTGAATAGGGTTAATCGATATATTTATTAATCAGACTCGAAAAACATTTGCATGATTAAGGATTCGAATGAGGTTTGATTTATTGAAATGCCGGTTCGATTGGGAGGATTTTCTTCGTTTTGGGGAATGAAATTGTGATATTACTTATCCAAATTAATGATATAAATGTAAAAGTAACTCTGTATGTTTACCTATTACGTTTTGATCCGATTTGCAAGCTAAATCAAACCACTGAACCGATTTAGATGAAATTTTTCCCTTTATACATGGCTGGACGAAATTTAAAAATTTGAAAGGACGCAAAGAAAGCTGTCTATAAATGCGTTCCGGAACCATTGATCAGATTGTGATGAAACTTTAGCAGAATGTTCTGGGAAGGCCGGCAAGTGTTCCTGGCTTTAAAACCCACAGCGAAGCGTGCCCGAGTTCAGCTAGTCTATATTATATAAAAATGTTATGTTGGTTTGTGTACGCTTCAAAAACTCAAAAAGTTCTGCACCGATCGAGCTGAAATTTTAGCATGATATATAATCCGCATCAAGGATTGTTTTTATATCCACAAGTATTGCAAAATTAAACTTATATAATAATATAATAATAATAATATCATTTATTCAGACCATTGATCCATTTAGTGTTAGTAAAACAATATTGAAATATAACAAATGCCTTAAAGACTAATGTTAGTAATAAAACATAATCATAAAATACTACCGGATGTACTCCATATGAATACGGTCACACCGATTCATGTATGGGCAGCCCAGTCTTAGAGAAATCATTTTCAGAATACTGTTCGAGCTGGCCCTAACTCTGCGCACCAGGGATGTGCACTTCTTGCGAATCGTTGCATAAAAACAATCTGTGCGTGCTTCGGCAAACATCCCTGATGCACTGCAGCGTCGGGGCAGCCCCAACAGCATTCTGAAAGCATTATTGTACAAGACACGGAGGGCACTGTACGATTTTTTATTGTAAAAGGCCCACATGCTGCTCGTATAAAAAGACGTGCAGTAAGCTTTAAAAAGAGTAATTTTAGCTTTAGCGGAGCACTTTGAAAATCTACGAGCAATCATGTTTGCTCTAATAGACAGTGCCCTTCGTTCCCTGTCAATGTCGACATTGTCCTTGAGATCGGCCGTTATCAGGTAGCCAAGATACTTACACACTTGTACTTTACATAATGGAGTGCCATTGAGGTTTATATCTGGTAAGTCTCTAACCATTTTGACACCACCAATCCCAAAAACAATACACACACTCTTTTTGACATTGTAGATCAGGCCGTGGCTAGCCGCATAAGATTCACAAATGGAGACACAGTTTCCTCATACCACAGACCGACGCACTCAGCAGCGCCATGTCGTCAGCGTAGCTAAGGTTATTCAAACATGCATCATCCACATGACAACCTACATGTTGACTGCTCAGTGTGACGATCAAATCATTCACGTACAGGTTGAAAAGCGATGGCGAGCTAAGCCCCCCTTGTCTCACCCCGCATTCCATCCTGTACGATTCAGAAAAAACACAATTGTTCCATCTAACACTATTGACCTGGTATATATGACATGTATTCTTTGTTTTGTTTCTCACCATAGCGAAGCGTGGCAGGGTACAGCTATTTATTATAAAGAAATAAACTATAATTAATATTTAGTGCAGAGGAAGATAAGGAGTGATTTAAGGTACTTTTATTGAGATAATAGCAAAGCTGTTTTGCTAGTTACACAATTAGCCATAGCCTAACAGTCGATAACAAACTATCAACACACACAATATGTGTCTAAACAACTCTGAAACACACATGTGTATCGCACAGCCGGAGTACGTTAAAAGGAGATGAGAAAGAGAGGTAGACAAGCTTGCTTTTTTTAATCGATTTAAGGGTTTAATTACTGGTAGCATTCGTTCGCTGGAAATGGCTAGTATATCTAGCAATGTGGGGTTATTAGTCTACATTACTAGTAATCCTGTAAACCCCTCCAGCTAAGCTCAATGGCTAGTTGTGGGTTCACGTCGATAGTATATTGGATAGGATTCGAACCCACGAACCACACGATTACGAGTCCGATGCCTTAGCCATTAGGCTACCGCCGCTATTTTTAATTTACATAATTGTCCACCAATACACGTGCTCACGGAGAGTGGCAGTGTAACAGAACAACGGGCACCTAGCATCACCAACATCCTTTCAAGAAGCCTGTAGCAACTTGGGCAAGTTGCTGGCGTTTTGATAGTGCATCGGTTGGCTGGAGTGACAGAAAGGTTAAGTACAACACGTACAATGGCCCAATCAAGAGGCTAAGTGCGGTTCTTTGCTTCTAACTAACTATTTACATAATTATCAAGACGTAGTGTTTGAATAGACAGTGCGTATCCAGCGTAAGGCACCTATCCGACCAACGGCGACTATAAGAGTAGCGAGTAGCGATTTATCGCTCAAGAAACGTACGTATTTATGTAGATCCCGTGTTAACAAAAGAGATACAGATATTAATAGTTGATCGCTCACCGGTCCCACTACCGGCGAGTAGGTACTCGCTCTATACTGCATCTCTTTTTTTTACACGGACGGGATCTACAAAATATTATGAAAGTATGTATATATATTACGGGTCATAATTTAGGTTAGGTAAAATACCTTGTTTATTGCCCAACGTTTATTGCCAGTCTACTCGTGACCACGGCCGTTGCAATACGGTCAAAACGTCGGGCAATAAACAAGGTATTTTACCTTAAATTATTCACGCGATTAAGACCCGTAATATATATATTTTCATAATGTGTGTAAATCGCGAAAGTTTATCAACATTTATCTACAAAATAGATACAACTGCTGTACGTTTCTTGAGCGATAAATGATAAATCGCTACTCGCTTCTCGCTCATCGTCGTTGGTGGGACAGGTGCCTTACTAACGTATGGTTTCCGCTTCCAAATGACAATAGAGTTTATAGTAAAGTAGTTTAAACACGGCATTTTCAGTTCAAAATAACTGTTGCCTACTGTTTATTAATGATGAAATATGGCTCAACTACTGCGCTATAATTAATCCAGCTGATTGTATCCATAATTCTGGTTTCAAATGTGAACGGATGAATGTGAATCGGTTTAATGAGCTAAATTTGATATCGCAGAGTATTTAATTGAATGTATTAAATATAAATAACTGTTTTTCTATTTATTTAGATACACAAAACACATTATAATCATATTATAATTACGATTACGAATTAACGAAGCGACGGTAGCCTAATGGCTAAGGCATTGGTCTCGCAATCGTGAGGTCGCTGGTTCGAATCCTACCAACTACCGACGTGAACCCACTCCTAACACAAGCCACTGAGATTAGCTGGAGGGGTTAACAGGATTGCCAGTAATGTGGGACGAAAATCCGAAAAAAAAAATAAGTAAATTTTAGATCGCAAACTAACATAATATATGTGCATACAACGAAACTGATTTTTTTACTGAAAAATCACTACATAGTATAAAACAAAGTCGCTTTCCCTTTCCCTATATCCCTATGTATGCTTAAATCTTTAAAACTACGCAACGGATTTTGATGCGGTATTTTTTAATAGATAGAGTAATTGAAGAGGAAGGTTTATATGTATAATAACATCCATTAAATAGTGGAGAAATAAGGAGCAGAGCAGCAATAAGAAATGTTGCAAAAACGAGGAAAATTTACGAAGACGAAGTTGCGCGGGTAAGCTAGTATTGAATAAAGCAAAGCTCATAGTAATAAAAAAAAAATATTTATCTGACGCTAGTTTTTAGCTTCAGTTTAGGTTTGGACGCCTCGGGCCTTCACTGGGCTCTGAAGCATCAAAGCCCAAGTAGTTATGGAGGATGCCTTTCACGTTTTTAATAAATTTGATAATGTTATGTCCACACATTTGTTAGTTTCTGCCATATCGGTATATTGCCGAGCTATTCTCGTTAATTAATTAAAATAGGAAATATTGTTTAATAAATACAAAAAAAAACGTACGTAAATTTGTAGGGCAAATAGGTTAGTCTTGTCAAATCTGCGGGCACTGAATTTAATTTTAAAACTAATTTAAGATAGTAAGGCGGCTGAATTGATGATGGACAGAACTTTATAGAAATAAACTAAATCGAAATTTAACTTGATTCAAGTGTTTGTATACCAAAATTGCAAAGCCAATCTGGATAATTTAAATTAGAGCGACCGGGATTTTGGCGGTTAAAGGAAGGGTTATGTTTTTCGCGCGTATCTTGTATGTATTTGTGTATGTAATATTCTTTTCTCATCTACTGAACGGATTTATACAATTAAGACGTTATTAGATATGTCTTGACGCCCAAGTAACGTTTGAAAAAAACAAATATGGCGGCTGTTAGATGTGTGAAAAAAAGACTTAAAAAAGAGGTGTAAAAAAAATGTTTTGATTACTACAATATGGGTATCAAATTAAAGAACTCATCTTAGGAATTTGTAATAGGTGTAACATGATTATGACCTTTATACAGAAAAAGTCAGTTAGCAAACATTCTTTCATGAAATTATAGAATCTTGTTCCATCCATGTTCCATAGTTTTTGTGCCGGCTGGTTTTTATAATTTTTTTATTTATTCTTTTATTTAAAGTTATCTTATAAGTACCATTTAAAAAAATATATACTGACGGTTTACGTGCTATCATTTATTTATAGCAAAAAATACCGAGAGTGGTATTTGGTAATACTAATAATTAGTATTCTTTGCTCTAAAGTGCTGTTGGTACTTGTCTATTTTGACAGGTGTCAAAACACCTGTCAAAAGAATAGAATATTACCATAGTGTAATATGTATACACTATTTTATAACTGCACACATTCAATTAAAACCACATGTTATTTAAATGTTGATAAACTTTCGCGATTTGTACACATTATTAAAATATATATATTACGGGTCTTAATCGCGTGAATAATTTAAGGTAAAATACCTGATGAATAGATGTCCTTAGTGTTGTGTGTCGAAGTACCGACAGTTCCGTAATAGTGAGTGATAAAAATCAAGCGAGGGTAGTTTCCGAAACCCGCGCTTCACGGCGGCGACGCTGAGCTCAACTAGTCTTCCCGTGACCACGGCCGTTGCAATGCGGTCGAAACGTCGGGCAATAAACAAGGTATTTTACCTTAAATTATTCACGCGATTAAGACCCGTAATATAAACCTATATTTTAATAACACATGTTATTTAACGTGGTGTAACGAAATAATAGGCAGGTACTTTTTGTAAACTTAAGCAGAGTACTTTCCTACATTACGGCATGAGTCACTTACTAGTAGCTCATGTCAATGTACGTAACATACCTACACGGCTTAGTAAAGTGATTCCCCTTTATCAAATATGACCTCTTCGACTGACCTCGACTACACATATAGGCATCAATATTTAGTAGACAGCTGTTTCGTACATTTGTTATTGGTTGATAAGAAAAAACCGGGCAAGAGCATGTTGGACCATGCTCATTGAAAGGTTCCGCAGCCTTGAATAATTGCATCAGCAAAAGATCGTATGTTCATGGCACTTACGCCCTTTTCTTGAGAAACGCAGTTTTTCAGCAATATCCAAAATAATATTATTTTGAAGTTTTTATTAAGCGCTACCTTAGTTATTTTTTTTTCATATTTTTTAGTCACACGGTTCCAAAGTAGAGGGATGCCTGCGACTCGAGCCGATGTCTATAAAATTATGCTTAACTTCTTTAATCTTTTACATAGTGATGTCTGTACGTACTCGTAAATAAAAATGTTTCGTTCAAATGTATGTAGATACACGCATAACTTCAGTCAGAACGACTGCATTAAATTGGTTTTTTTTGTTCCGTTCGTTATTATTTGAGTAACTACACCTCAGAACACATATATAACAACTACACTCTCATCATATATTTTTATTTAGGGAATTCATATATTTTTATTTAGGGATGTGGTAACGGAATATATGGAAATGGCATTACCATATTATCACAAAAGAAAGGAAGAGAGTGGACCATTATTACATTTCTTAAGTTATACCATAACAAAGTAATGGTTGGTTTCTGAGAGTCGCCATTGTATTTGTAGGTTTGTGTATTTTAATATAAATAGGGAAAATACAAATATTAAATAAGTACTAGCTGACCCGCGCAAATTCGTACGCGTTAATTTTCCCCGTTTTTACAACATTTTTCATTGATGCTCCGCTCCTATGGTTATAGCGTGATATTATATAGCCTATAGCCTTCCTCGATAAATGGGTTATCCAATACTTAAAAAAAACTCAATTCAGCAGTTCCTGAGATTATCAAGTTCAAACAAATAAACAAACAAACTCTTCAGCTTTCTAATGTTAGTATAGATGAATACTTTATAATTTTATAAGCTATGGCGCTACAAGTAAAGCAGTAGCCTCATTACAGGTTGAGGCATCGGGCTCGCAATCGCGAGGTCGCGGGTTCGAATCGAGTTGAGCTTAGCTTAGGGGTTAACAGAATTGTAATCTGAGACCCGCAGTTCCTGATATTGCTAGTCGTGTCTCCAAAAAATATATACATTTATGCTTAATTATTATGCATTGCGTAAGGTTAAGAACATGAATACTTAGTTATTTAGTAGATTACCTTACATTTTTATTTTTATTATTATATTAGGTATTTTTGCATCAAACTAGTGGTTAGTCGATGCGTTCAGCTAAGTCGACTAATCTCATATTAACATAATATTTTAACACATTTTATTATATTAACAAAAATGTAATACAAACCCTGGGTAGGTACTTTCAAGATGTAATGTAAATAAGACTTTTAATTGTGTATATTAAACTACCGTAACTATTAGATCATTGACCCGGGACCCGGAATCCTCAAGGTTATACTCAAAGTTCATCGCTTGGGAGCACTTTGTTATTAGAGAAGCCATAGATAATAAAACTCTTAAATAAAATCAATGCCATACACTGACCTCTATAGTGGGGCAATATATAGCAAAGTAAAAGTACTTTATTCACTTAGGTTACAAAATGCAACGCTTATAAACGTCGGACAAATTTGGAATAGAGTGTTCGCGAGAGAAAAGAACTTGGCAATAAAAACTCATGACCACTTTTTTTTAAATAATATAATATTATGGTGAGTGTCGCTATACTTATTTGTGACTTTTACAATAACTTCTATAACTTTTCAGCCCTCAATTTTAAGACTGAATTGTTACAAAAGTGAGTAGGTACCTAACCTTAAATATTTCTTAAATTAATATTACAGAATGTAAATGACCTTATTGATGTCTGAGTGATCATCATATGGGTTGGTATAAGCAGTGGCTGGACACGGGTCTCCCCAATAGAACCTACTTATTAGATCTTGGGGGTAATTGCCATAATCGCCTCACTTGGCGATCGTGCTGCCCGTCCTCCGGTGTGAAATCCCTTAGTCGCCTTGACGACACGCACTGGAAGACATGGGGTGGCACAATTCTTAAGCCGGTACCACACGGCCTTGAAAAGAATAATGAATAAGAATATATTACTCCCAAAATTGGGAGGAATCCATCCATCATATTCAGCCGTATAAACTTTAGAGTTGACCAAAGAAATGGACATACATACACGCGCTCAAAAAACCTTAGGTACCTACTCTCTTTCTAGTGCCGATTTAGCCGGACCCCGCGCCTCGGGCGCCATGAGTAAGGTGTGCAATGTCATGTTGAAGTGGTACAAACTGCTATATTGATAAGGGCGCAAACCCTATTTAGGGGCGCCCTTATCGGCAATGTTTAAATTATGTGCAACTCTCCCCGTCGCGCAGATATTGAGTACCTCACACAATATTTTCTAAATATTTAAGTGAAGTCCCCGTATGGGACTGTACCTTATTTTTAATGCACTGTAAACATTCGATTTGCCTCGTCTTACGAAATATTGATAAGAAATAAGACTCTTACTTAATGTAATGTGAAGGCCAAGATCAAGAGAATAATAAGGCTGAGCAAACAAATATACATTTATTTCAACATACTTGACCCTTAAATACCGGTTTAAAGTTAGACCGATGTTATGAAAATATATATATTACGGGTCTTAATCGCGTGAATTATTTAAGGTAAAATACCTTGTTTATTACTTATTTATAATCTACCCGTGACCACGGCCGTTGCAATACGGTCGAAACGTCGGGCAATAAACAAGGTATTTCACCTTAAATTATTCACGACTATTATATATATATATATATATTTTCATAATGTGTACAAATCGCGAAAGTTTATCAACATTTTTAGACAGATATGACACATACATTTTTTTACCCGTTTTTCTTAGGGGTTGAAACTTACTTTTATAATTAATGAAATTCCCACTGTAGAGACACAGGCCTCTTCTAAGAGATAGGGTACGGGACGTAATCCTCTAAGGTCAAGTGCCAATTGATAAATCCTTTAAATTCTTGGTTATAGGACCAGAATAACTCGTTTAAATATATTAGATTATGTAGTTGGAGACTGCAATCAATCCTATTAAAAATAAAGTCTCTAAAAATTGCACGACTTAAACAAAAACATTTTTATAAGTAAACCGGTTTAACAGGAATGGTTCTTAGTTTTATTTGTTGAAAACCCTTCGGCTGTTCTGATCATCAATTTTTATCTCATTTAACTGTTTTTTTACAAACATGCACTTAATAAGTTATGATTACGCCGTAACACAACCAAAATATAAATTAAATATTTTTAGTCAAACTTGGCTCAGCACCACCAATCTAAACGCTACACTTTTCCTGCTTCATTTACGTTGAGCTATAATAACAATTAAGTATGAGTCATGAGTAAAAAGATTCCCCTTTTCTTAGCTCCCAGGGAGTTTACCTCTGTATCAATACATGGTATAAATAGCTCATCTGAAGCCTATGGGAGCACAATCTACAAGATTCCTTGGTAGAAGACGCAACTTACATTCTCCAGGTAAGAAAAAAAATAGAAAGTATACGTTAAGCAAACGCATGAGGGTTAGAAATAAAATGGATCGTAACAAAAAATAAAATTAGTACTGCACTTGATTATGTTAGAACTAAATCTTACTTCCATAACATGTTTATAAACATTTGGCAATTTGAAATGAGTGGCCCCGAGTTTTTATTGCTTTGTTCTTAATTTTTATTGCTATGGCTTTACCTATTGTTTGCGAACTTGGCATTACATGTACCTACATGTTGAACCCCGACGTATCACAAGTGTTATTTTGCATCCTAAGTGATAAAAGAGTTTTTAATTGAAACGATTAATGACTGGGTGGTTCAAAACTTAGTGAGTTTAGGCGATATTTCCAAGGTTGAGAATAGGATCGTTGCAAATTTGATAGCTGCCGTTAAATTGAGAATGTAAAATTGTTAAATGTAAGATACCTTTGTGGGTCCGAAGAAAGCCATCACTAAAATGTTGCTGTAAATCTTTGTCTGCCTCTGTGGTACAATGCGAGTGTGTACGACAGCTTCGCAAGAGCTGTGTATTCGATTCTCCGATTCGATGTTCCGTGTCTGGGTGTACTTGTGTCCGTGACTTGTATATATGTCAAGTCCCCCTCTCGCCACGCCAAAGAGACAAATGTCCTTTTAAAAAAAATGGTTGTCTGTAGAGTCGGTTTACGGACGATAATTTACATAAGAAGACATTTATGACATTGTAATAAACAAGCATGCCTGTGACAGCTTTAGTGGACCCGGGGGCCTTCGCGCGCATTCAGCCTATTAGCAGGCGGAATCGCCATTCGCGTTGCTTAGCAACCAGTCAGTAACGTGACTGCCTTGCAATCAATCAATAACGTGACAGTTGCTACGTGACTGCTTCGCAACCAATCAATAACGTGCGGGGCACGCACGTGATCTCTTCAAAAAATCTTTAATGAATCCTAAAGCAACTAATTGGTTTGATTTCAGTTCAAAATGCAGTCCATCACACTAATATTCGCTGCCGTGCTGGCGTGCGCTCACGCCCAAGTCTTTATGCCCGAAGGATACGAAGAAAGGTACAGTAAAGCTTATTAACTTGCTATTAGTGTATAAAGTAAAATATGCCATGTCATTGTCCAAGCTTCATCAAAATCACTTAGTAAATCTTTAATTTAAAATGACGGGCAATTCGCATTTTTAAGTACTTAATGGACTATCCATCCTGTTAGCCTTTATTTTTGTGATGAGCATGATGATGAATGTTAGTCGAGTCTCTCACGAGAGAATGACGTGTATTTTTTAAGGGTTCTACTTTTAAGGGATAAATCATAATATTCACCGTAGAGATCAAGTGTTCTAATTGATATACTGCCACAGGTATCCTCAATACTACAAGTACTCCAGAGTAGCTCGTCATCCAAGAGATTTGACGTGGGAAAGGAACGCTGGCCCTGGAAAGATCTTCGGTACACTTGGAAACACCGACGACTCGCTTTTCGTAAGTATTACAATAAGAAAAAAAACGCGTGAGGGAAAACTCGCGATAATAATCTATCTTTACACGATATTGGTAAAATGGCTAGATTAGTACCTAACTAGTAAGCAAAGCAGCTAAAGCTCTTTAGATAAGTGACCCTGATTGTTAAGGTACCGTCTCCTCTGGCGAGAGAATCGTGGCGAAATTATCGTCGTGCCACCTGTCTCCACATGGCTATATTATAGCGGCGTTGCGATGAGAGATGATTGTAAGAGAAACGTCATCGTATACCGCGCGCTCGCCGCTCAACACGAGAGCGCGGCGGCAGTCAAACGCAGGCGTCCGGCCTAGAAAACGACGATTCCGTCGCGGAGATGCTGCTATTCCGTTACGAGTCGCGACGATACGCTGGCGGAATAATCGCTCGTTCGTGGAGAGTACCCGACGACAGTAGAGCGGTCGCGATTCTATCGCCCGTGGAAACGGTCTCTAAGCTAGAGGTCGTGGGTTCGGTCCTCACACATCTTTGTACGACGATGTATGATGAGTACGATTGTTTATTCATTTGATAGAAGTGTATGGAGACACATTAATTACAGATGTCGCAGACTACAAATAATTGGAATAAAGAAAGATGATGAAGTTTTTCATTAAAAATTATAAATATGTCAATCAGATAACAAGTTAAGTAATATTACATAGGCATTCATTTTCAAACTACTTTCTTTTACAGGGCAGAGGTGGCTACAAGCAAGACATCTTCAATGACCACCGCGGCCATCTTGCGGGACAAGCTTACGGATCCAGAGTACTTGGTGCTAATGGTGACAGCTCTTCCTTTGGCGGCAAACTTGACTGGTCCAACAGCAACGCTAAATTGGGGGCTGATTTGCATCGAGAGATCGGAGGACGAAGTGGAGTGAGTATCCTAATAAAATTTTATGTAACAAGTACATACAATTTGTAATAAAAATTCCGACACTTACGCCTCTTAGTTGAGAAATACGATTTTTTTTCATATTTTTTTGGTTAAACGGTTCAAAAGATAAGGAGGGATACATTAATGCAACTATTGGAGCGATTATTTCGAAAAACTACATGTAATCAAAAAAATAAATTATAAACCTTAAAATGTTTTTGAAAGACCTGTCGAATGATGTCGACATGATATTTGCTAAAAAAATTTTTCAGCTTTTGTTACATACGAACGGACAGACGGATATGACGAAACTATAAGGGTTCCGTTTTTGCCATTTTAGCTACAGAACCCTAAAAAGGCTCGAATCGTTGGGGGGTTATTCTAAACTGGAGAGATTAGCCGCAGTATCGACGCCTTATTGAGTTCGTCGAGGAGCGGAGGAAGTTTTTCGAAAACGTCGTCCATTTTTGGACTGACAGCCAACTGTTCCTTATCCTCGCCGAGCTCCCTCGAGAAACCCTTCAGCAAGTGTAACTAACAGTAAATCTCTTTCTAATAATTGCATCAGCAGAAGAGCGTATGTTCATGGCATTTACGCTTCTTAGTACGATTTTTAAATACGATTTTTTTCCAGTTGTTTTTGGTTACTATTACTTCGAAAAATTACATGTAATCAAAAAAAATATTATAAACCTTAAAACGTTTTTGAAAGACCTGTCGAATGATGTCGACATGAAATTTGCTGAAAAAAAAATTTCACCTTTTGTTCCATACGGACAGACAGACAGACAGACAGACAGACAGACAGACGGACATGACGAAACTATAAGGGTTCCGTTTTTGCCATTTTGGCTACAGAACCCTAAAAAGGCTCGAATCGGAGAGATTAGCCGCAGTATCGAGCCTTATTGAGTTCGTCGAGGGGTGGAGGAAGTTTTTCAAAAACGTCGTCCATTTTTGGACTGACAGCCAACTGTTCCTTATCCTCGCCGAGCTCCCTGGAGAAACCCTTCACCAAGTGTAACTAACAGTAAATCTCCTTCTAATAAATATTGTTTTTCTCTTATAGCTGACGGTACAAGGCGATGGTTTATGGCACCCTGGCAAGGACACAGTCATCTCAGCCGGAGGACACGTAGACAAAACTTTCGGACACAGCCGTCCTGACATTGGTCTCCAAGCTGAGATCGAACATCGCTTTTAAACTGAAAAGCAACTTGTTTAATTGTATATATTAGATTTTTTTTTTATTGTTAAATTATGCAGCCATAATTAATACTTAATACTCAAAACCAAAAATTTTAAAATAAATTCCATCTTAGATAAACATTTTTGTGGGTCACTTTATTACTTAATTACCAACTTATATCCTAAGTCTATGTTACTTAAAATACTTTGGACTGGCTCAAAAGTTTATTCGGCTTATTCGCGAATTTACATTTGGAACGCATACCTTACCATCATTAACGATTACAAACAATTATTGATATTATTTTACGAAATAAAGATACCTATTTGAGTTTGAATTACTTACAAACAAAGCTCTAGACGCTAAAATAAATAAAATCGATGGGCGGCAAAATATTTGAGTGCAAATTTGTGGCCACTGATTACGAATTTGCACTCGAATATTTTCCGTTGCAGAGACTTTTGAATTAGAGTACTACTCAAAGAGTTTTTTGATCGAACGTCATTCAAACTCAAAATATCTATCTCGTAAAACGCCAAATCAATACTAAAAGAATAATAAAATTATGATATGTTTAAAAAAAGGTAGTTCCAAGTATAAGCTCATGTGAAGAAACTACCAAAAAATTCATGGGCCGCTCTTTTAAAATCATCATTTTGTTTTACAAAAATTGTTTTATTAAACGAACTAGTATATTTGGCGCCGATCACGATTTATAGTAGAGGCTTTCGATTTAATAGGTTTTCGAGCAAGCACACCACTTTCAAAGTTTCTTGAAACAGCGTTCGTCACATTAAAGTCAATCGAAAAGACTTATGGAGGTACCTAACAAGCCGCATTCAAGCAACGCACACAAAGATACATCGCTCACGGACATGGAGTCTCGGAACGCCTTCCTAACATAGTGGTCCTATGTGGTCTTAAATAACGAGGTCTATATGTAAGCCTTCTTACGCACTAGTGGTTAACCGCGGGGCGGCCAGCCGCTTTGCTATTTTTATATGCAACCGGCTGACATGGGGCGGGCAACCGCGATAAAATCATACGTGCAACTACTATTTACCGCATTTGAATACCAAATTAAATTAAAGGGCTCATAGGAAGCATTTCAAAAATTTATAACATGATTATGACTGTAATACTAAAAAGTCAATTAGCTACCATTCTTCTTCACGTGGGTTGCAAGTTACGAAGACTACGACGGGAAAATGAACTTGCAACTTTAAGGCGTGTTGCAGATAGAGCAACTTTAGTGTAGACAACTATCAACTTTATCAAAGTGTTTTAAGTTGCCAGTTGCTACAACCAAATAGCCCGAATTGCGGTTGCCGCAATTTTATGGCAAGTAATTCTAAATAAAGTCTCACAAGAAATGTTGAGCAATACTTGCGCTGCAGTGGGAAAGTGAAGGAGTGTGCAAAATCACATGACACATTGCGATTGCCGGTTGGGTAAACCAGCAATTTTACACTACCGGTACAAATTCATCAGTTTCTAATTGCTGCAATTAAAAACTACTTTCGTCATCGATTACAGCAACTGAAAACGTTTATCTATCACTGTTGTATGTCCAATTCCATTGAGATTTAAGTAAACAGCTAGTTGCTAGTTGCCAGTTGCTGCAATAATTGCTCCATTTGCAAAGCGCCTTAACTAAATTAATAACAGTTCCACAAGAGTTCTGTACTTAACTTACATAAACATATTTACGCTATCCATCTCAGTTGTAAAGTTATTTAATTATGCACTGCTGTAGATCCTCGGTACACACTAACTTTGGTGATTAAACGCATTCCAACTGCACTGTTTGATATATAGTAGGTAGGTACGTGAATGTTTTTGTGGTCAGTTTTCTTTAAAAGCTTGTTGCAAGGGTTATGTTTTTCGCGCGTATCTTGTATGTAGGAATGTAATATTCTTTATTACCTCATATGTTTCAAACCACTGTACGGATATTTAGGTACAATTAAAGTCGTTGGATTTGTCATGACCGCCCAATTAGGTATTTGAATGTCAAATCAATCAATAACAATAAATTATTTTACACTTACCAAGTAATATTATGCCTTAAAATGATCTTAAAACTATATATTCGTGCATAATTTAATATGTTTTAGTATTTATATTCATCAAAATAAATACTAAAAGTAAATGATTTGAAACCAGAATATAATGACGTCACAATGTTAAATTGCATACAAATCTCTACAGAACGAATCGTTTTGACATTTTATAAAAAAGATACTAATTTGACTTGACATTCAAATACCCAATTGTTCTTTTAAAATATTATTAACTAGTGACGTTTGGAAAAAAACAAACATGGCGGCTGTGAGATGTCAAAAAAAGTTGTTTTGAATACTGTATTAAGAGTATCAAATTAAAGGGACCATGTCCCATCGTAAAGATTTCAAAAAGATATAACATGATTATGACTGTAAGTAAGTAAGTATATAAAATTGAACTAACTTTTTCAGAAGTTAGTTAGCAACTATTCTTTTTCAATTTCAATACTTGGCAATAGCTGCGTTAAAACTTAGTAGTTTGGACATACACCTGTAGGGTTCTGGAGTAAAATAAAACGTCTGGTGTTCCGATATGGTTCATATATTGTCAAAAATAAGCTTCCTAATATTACAATACATCGACATACAATTCGTCATTCAGATAATGCGCACCAAAAACCAAAATAACCAATCGCCAAGGATCGCATCTGTCTCACTCCAACGCACGCTTGCGTGCCACACGCAGAGCCCGCGCCAGTGTCTCCAAAACATCAACGCCGGCGTGCCGCCGGCGGTCGTCCAATGCACCTGTCCGCACAGCGCGCGGCGTGCGCGCATGCGAACGAGTCCCATACACCAATAAAAAGAAATAAATTAAAAAATCAAAAAACCCGCCTGCTCAAAAAATATGAAAACAAGATCCCTACGTATATCTATACTAATATTATAAAGCTGAAGAGTTTTATTTGAACAGGAAAAATAGTTTTCCCATAGAACCAGTCAACCAATCTACAAACATCTTACGTACCCAATAACCCAGTATATTATTAGTATAAAGTAGTAATAGACCTACACTAACCAGGAATGTCGTTGGGTACATTTCTATAGTGTGTACAGCGATAATCGCCGGTTGGTGTCACATAGCCTTGGATTAAAGTGTCTAACGGGCCTCTGTGATGTTGGCTTCGGCCCCACTCACGCCTCCCAAATGACCGGGACTCTATAGTCCCGTGTAATGGAAATATAAACATTAATAATAATAATAACATACAATTTATTTTTAGGATCTCAAGTCTAAATAAATATATACCTTACAGATAATACAATAATAGATACATTGTGTTAGTAAATACAACTTAAAACTACTCGTATGTTAATACGGTTTGCTTGCACTAGGTCTTTGTGCGTTCATTTCACACATTTCATCCAGATTTGTTCAGCTGTTCTAGCGTAATTAAGAAACAAACATCAACCATACATCTAAACATTCGCATTTATAATAATACAGCTGCCCGCGCAACTTCGTCTACATAAATTTTCCCCGTTTTTGCAACATTTTTCATTGCTGCTCCGCTCCTATTAGTCGAAGCGTCATGTTATATAGCATAAAAGCCTTCCTTGATAAATGGGCTGAACAATGAAAGTTTTTTTTTATTCGGATCAGTAGCTCCTGAAATTTCTAACAAACAAACTCTTCAGCTTTATAATATTAATATATAGGTAGAATAGATGATAGACTTAGTAAGAAGTTGGATTATCAAGATTGATAGTATAAATAAATTAGTAATATTTTCAAATAACGCCATCTGTCTTTAGACATAAGTACTTTTATAAAATCCACTTAACATTACGTTTTGTTCATGAAAAAGTTCAGAATTTTCCAACCTGATAACTGATCAAGTTTTTTATACTTTAATTGTATTATAACTTTTCAAATTGTATTGTTATTAAGGCTTGAAACATAAGTAGAAATAATTACAGAACACAAAAAAGTAATTTTAATACTTTTATTAGCGCCATCTATGGCTACTAAGATAAACTTCTCTGCCAGTTTACATGTTAGCGGCGAACGTTCTAATAAGTTTCAAATAAAAAGCTGTAGATGGCGCTAGTTTCTGAATAATGAAAATTAAATTAAATAACACAATAAAAAAATTAATTACACAACATTAATAAAATTATAAAAATTGAAAGCCAATTATATCCGCAACGAGTTAAGTACGTTAGATACCTATTTTCCACCATGTGAGGGGTCCATGCCTCAGTGGCGACCGAGCTGTTCGTAATATATGTTAGGTTAAGCAATGTTACCACTGTTGACCCATAGATGAGATACCATTATCAGGATTTTTTTAAAATGTTACACAGATAGGCACGCGGGAGCAAAATGCTCACGCTATTTTTTTAATCGTATTTTTTCGTGAAGGTGCATAATTATTCTTTTTTTTTTCTCCTGGGTTAGCTTAAACCTAGTCTAATATAATTTTATTATATAAACAATCACGTGATAAACATGTTGCTAATAACAATAACTTAATACAACAATTTTATAATAAAAGTATTTAGTTAATAATAATAGCATTTTTTTAACGTGGTATACATTACGAAAAAAAAAAATAGAAAAAAATAATATTAAAACAGTATTAATATAAATTACTTAGGTCCGTATTAATAAAACGAACTCAAACATAAGATTGACCAATCGTGTTTAGGGTCAATCTTACGAGTACGTTTGAGATTGTTTTATTAATACGGGCCTAATACTCCGTTCTATTCAATAGACAAGTCATATATTAGGTTTTAAGTCGTTGATATCAGCTGAGTAATAAAGCAGCCTGTAATAAACAAAAACTTTTCTAAAAAAATATATACCGACTTTAAAGACTTTAAAAATAAATACATTGCAATTAAAAAGCAAAAAATAATATAGAATAACAAAAAAAAACAACGGGTTGCGTTCCGGGAGTGCCGGCAGAAGTGAAAACTTGAACACTAAATTACAAACTGTATGATTTGATTAATATTTTTAGATTTTACTGACATACTAATAAAAAATATGAAATAATAAATCACAAATCAAAAAACCATACTGAAAAATTAAATTAAAACCGGGCAAGAGCATGTCGGACCATGCTTAGTGTAGATTTCCGCAGCATTGAATTATTGCATTAGCAGAAGAGTTTTGTTTAAAAACGCAGTTTTTCGGCAATAACTCTATGACGGTATATCCGATCATGTCCGAAATAATTTTAGTTTAAAGTACTTATACACTTCTGTATTTTTTTTCATATTTTTTGGTCAGATGGTTCAAAAGTTAAGGGGACACAATTTATTCAAGTTTCGGAGCAATTATTTCCAAAAATATTAACTCAATCCAAATAGTTTATAAAAATGTTTTTGAAAGACCTGTCGAATGATGTACCACACGTAGTTGTTGCTGAAAAAAAAACAGCTACTGTTACATGTAAAGAGTGCCCCCCTTAAAAATAGCTATTTTCATTATTTAGCTTACAAGACACCTTTTCACCAAATTTATTCTACATAATGAATATTGATGAAATTTGGTAAAATGCCTGTGATATACGGACGGAAAGACAGTTAAATAGTGTAATTGGTTTTGCCGTTCTATTTAATTCATAATAATACCTAAATAAAATAAATAAATGAATATTGTCTGCAGAAGTGTGTCTCTCGTACAAAATATATTCTTTTTAGAGAGTCAATCGCTTTCTTCTTGGGCACAAAATGGTATCCAACCACTTGAGCCATGTATCTACTGTTTTAACCGAAGATTTCTTTTCTTTTTAAAAAATGCGTATCCCGCAGTAGGGTATAAGCCCTGTGTCGCGGGGGACTTTACAAACATACAAGTCACGGACACAAAGTACATCCAGACTCGGAACAACAATTTGTGGATCACACAAAGTGGTACCCGTGTGGGAATCGAACCCACGACCTCTTGCGTAGCACTTAGCAGTCGGACAAATTCCCACCGCGCCACAGATTGTTCTATATCGGTCTCATGAAGATTATCCATTGCGCTCTTTTGTTGAGAAACGCAGTTTTTCGGCAATAACTCGGTAAGTATATACGATCATGTCCAAAAGAATTTAAGTTTAAAGTATTTATTAAGCGCTACCTTTGTGATTTTTTCCATAGTTTTTGGTCATACAGTTCATTTATGAAACTTTCGGCGCAATTATTCCAAAAATATTCACTCAATCTAAAAAATATTAGAAACCTTCAAATGTTTTTGAATTGAATGTTTTGATTTGAATGGTGTGCCACGTGTTCCGTTTTTGCCATTTTGGCTACGGAACCCTAAAACGAACAAAATCATGTCTGTTGTATGGGAGCCCCTCTTAATATTTGTTTTATTATAATATAATGAATTATTTTCAAAGTGAATATATAACGAAATATTATTTATATTATCACTTTGAAAATATTTGTACTTCATACTTTTTTCAAGCGCCTACCTGCTGCCGTTATCATTATCAAGCAAAAACGAACAAAAAATCACGTTTTTTGTATGAGAGCCCCTTTAAATATTAAATTTATTCTGTACTAGTATGTACTAGTATTTGTTGTTATAGCGACAACAGAAATACATCATCTGTGAAAATTTCAACTTACTATCACGGTTCATGAGACATTTCATTGACAGACGGACAGACAGACAGACAGACAGACGGACGGACAGACAGCGGAGTCTTAGTATTAGGGTCCCGTTTTACCCTTCGGGTACGGAACCCTAAAAAGTTTTAGCACATACATGATGATATAATAATAATATCATCTTGGGACAACTCACACAACGCTATCTGATCCCAAACTAAGCAGAGCTTGTACTACGGAAACCAGACAACTGAAAAACATACTTATATATTTATAAATACATACATATTATAGATAAATAACACCCAGACACAGAATAAACCATCGTGCTCATCACACAAAGTTTTATCCTGGGTGGGGATCGAACCTCTTGCTTAGCAGTCGGATACACTCCTACCGCGCCACAGGTAGAAATGTTTTCTTACAAATTCAAAATCAAAACAATTTTTGATCAATAGTTAACAATGTAGGTACCTATCTACTAATATAATAAAACTATCTTGTTTGTAAAGTCAGAAATACATTTCCAAACCTCATTACATTACCAAATATGCACAAAAATAACAACAAGAACATTCTATTTACATTATAATTATATAAGTGAATGTATCGAGTTTACAATATTCAACCTACAGTCAGAGCCGAATTGCACCACTAAGACAGGTGGTCTTGTGTTAATCTGCCGTTAAGCTATTGATTTAGTACGTGATTATCTTTAGGTAATTGTAGATTGCCTGTTATAATAACGAGCTTGTTGCCAGCTTGTTATTGCTGCGGAGGATTATTAACGTATGGGCCGAGGTACAATACAGCATCTATGGATTTGTGATGCTCGCTTAGTGAATTGGCTAGTCAATTAGGTGTAACTAGGATTACTTTTTGGAAGAGGATTGGGAAGGGCGTTATATCATCAGATCCCAAACTAAGCAGAGCTTGTACTGTGGAAACCAGACAACTGATAGACATATATATATATTTCTAAATACGTATTATATACTAGCCGTCTCCGTAAATTTTCCCCGTTTTTGCAACGTTTCTTATTGTTGGCCTGCTCCCATTGGTCGTAGCGTGATGCTATTTAGCCTATAGCCTTCCTCGATTAATGAACTATCCAACAATGAAAAATTTTTAAATTCAGATCAGTTGTTCCTGATATTACCGCGTTCAAACTAACAAACTCTTCAGCTTTATTATCACACAAAGTTTTATCCTGTTATCACGTAAAATGATTATCCGTAAAACGACTTTAATGAGACAACCATTTTTTTTAACTATTTTTAAATGTCAAGTTACCAATGTTGATCATTGTTTTCTTACTTACAAACCAAAGCTCAAAGAAAATATTTTTAACTGCAGTCTAACCGGTACAACCGACCTAAAGCAAAAAAAAAACAAAACGAGTCACTACCGCTACCGGTAACAGATGGTGAGTGTGCACGTGCCTTTCATCCGTTCCAAAATTTAAATACCTACCTACTGCATTCTGTAGGTATTTACCACTAAATAATGAGAGCGCAGAAGGCAAGCTTTGTGTGTAGGTACTTCGATCGAGCATCGCGCACATTCATCGTTTATAGACACGGAATTACAGACCACTTCGGACTTATTTTGTTTGGCCAGCTGTTCCGAGATTCAGTGCATGTGAGAGATGTGTTGTTTAGTGTCATTTAAAAAAAAATAGGTACTTACTGTATTCCCACTCAACAAATTATTTTTTCAAATATTTGGTGCAAATTTTTTAATTATATTACCTGGAAAATTCGTCTCAGGCGGGACTTGAACCCGTGACCGCCCTAAAGGTTCATTTCCGTGCATCGCGGCCGACAATAGTCAGAGTATGAGAATGAACGGCGCCGTTTCCGAGGTCTGCGGCACACGCGCGCGGCCGAAGACTGACATAGGCTGCGCGCGTACTCTGACTATTGTCGTATCAGCCGCGCGCGTCAGCCGCGCGTCGTCTACTACGCGCAGCCGAGACCAGCATGCACGAAATTTAACCTTAAGTCATTACGTGGGTGATATTCCATTATCAAACAAATAATTAAATTTTTCAGAAATTTGGTTTAATTCATATTAATTGATATTCATTTAATTTGTAATGTAAATCTGGTATTTTTTTAATATTGAATACCTACTTATTATTTTATTTTCACTACAACTGCATATCCTTCTGGTATTCAACATCAGATTCTGGAAATACCCACATTTATTAAACGTGATCAAAGTTCATTGCCCTGTCTGTCTGCTTCATAATATTTTTGTCTTTATACTAACGGGCGACGATGCAAAGAACCTCTTAATAATACCACAGAACACTGATTGTACAGAAGACAATCTACGTACAAAACACTCTTGAGACTTGACCCACGCACATATAGACCAGGGCTTTCAAACTTTTAACATAACGGAAAAATACCTTCATTATAAAACCCCAAGGTCATAACAGAGTGGGCATATGGGTTTACCAAATGTCCAGTTATGATATTTCTGACTCCAAATTAAAACTGGACACGTTTAGTAGTTGTCCTCTCAAGTAATCACGTTGTTTTTCATATTTTCAAAAACAAATAATCACGGATCCTTGATTTCTATTGGGACGCATGGAACTGACTTTTGAAAACCCTGATAAAAATTACGCATATGGACGCGAACAAAGTGCCGCGATGTGGTTGTGTGATGTCCATGTTGATATAAAGGTTGCCTTCTGAATTATCGGTATTCTGTGTAATACATATTTACAATTCAAATAAAATGTTGTTGCAATATTAGATATGGCTTTTATAACCCCCAACAGGACGGGAAAAGTAGCATAAATTGTCTATGATTGTCTGTGACATAGTAATAGGTGCCCTTACAGCTAGACAGATTTCGATGAGATTTTTTAATAGATAGCTTGTTTATTCGAGATTTCTTGATAAAAAGTTATTTTCAGTAATAAAAGTTGACTATCATAATTTTAATTATAATGCATTGGTAAAGTGTAATATACCTACACCATGTATACTTATCAATTGTATAATGTACATCTTGTATATCATTTAAATTAATTGACGTAATTGACAGCTGTTTAATATTAAGCTTTACAAGCCTTTTAAAAGCCGGTCGATCTTGTGATAATTTGAACGAATAAAAAAAGGAACTGTATTAGGGAGAGACAACAGAAAGTCCGAAAAAAGTCCATCACATAAGAAATTTGATAGTTTTTTCATGGGATGGGCAGTAAACAATAAAAGGAAGAGCGTAAAACGAATCAATAAAAAATATACAAAGGCAGCCCCCTGCCACAGAACACATACCTACATAAATACAGAAGGTTGGCTCACCGCTCAACAAAAAAATCACGAGAAAATTGTTTTTTTTTTAAAGGCGACTCCCGCAATAGCGTATAAGCCCTGTATCGCGGGGGACTTTACGAACATACAAGTCACGGACACAAAGTACACCCAAAGTCGGAACAACAATTTGTGGATCACACAAAGTGGTGTCCCGTATGGGAATCGAACCCATGACTTCTTGCGTAAGAGTAAACGATTTTACCAAGTTCGACCTCCTAAAGTACTAGTACACTAGACATGCTACCGTCGACAACAACTAGAATTAAATTTGATTTTGACGTTTGAGCGGTCATTTGACAAAATGCCATTTTTCTTAAGTGTCAAAAAAATTCACAGGGCGGTCATTCGATTCGACTTTTGAAATTGCAGCTAATTTGTACGGGAATCCTTCTATTCGGTATCACAGAACATTGATACCTGCATCGTACGCTACACTGGCAAATTAAGAGAAGTCACTTTATTCGAATCACTTTTCAATTCACTGAGAAGCAGAAATACGTTATGAATCACTGTTCGACTTTGAGGGCTAATATCGCCATGTAATTTCTTCAGATCAATGTTAGAAAATAAAGTATCCATACTGCGCAATGATTGGTAACACATGAATGTATTTATTTAATTGCAGTTAACACATTTATAGAAAAAAAATACACATAATGCAATTACATTTGAAACCGACCAATCAGAATCGTACAGGTCATTAGCAACTCATCTATAAACGGCTACCTGCGCACGTGGCGCAGGTAGCCGTTTATCGATAACTAGGGTTCGGTTCGCCGCGCTGCACATTCCTATCTCTTTTGACTTTTATGACCCGACGACTCAGATGATAACGTGCGTAATATAGTCTAGCGTACGAGGTACTAAGGCCAGGGGGTCAATTCACGTATTTAACGCAGTGCAGTTGCAGTTCAATTGTAGTTAAGTTTCGATTAAAACGGCCATTTTTGTATTCTGGTAACTTTGGGACCATCTCCCACCTTAAAGATTTCAAAAAGATATAACATGATTATGACTGTAAGTAAGTATATAAAATTGAAAAAGAACTAACTTTTTCAGAAGTTAGTTAGCAACTATTCTTTTTCAATTTCAATACTTGGCAATAGCTGCGTTAAAACTTAGTTGTTGGGTACATACATCAATAAAAAGAAATAAATTAAAAAATCATAAAACCCGCCTGGTCAAAAAAATGGACACAAGATCCCCTACGTATATCTATACTAATATTATAAAGCTGAAGAGTTTTATTTGAACAGGAAAAATAGTTTTCCCATAGAACCAGTCAACCAATCTACAAACATCTTACGTACCCAATAACCCAGTATATTATTAGTTTATAGTAGTAATAGACCTACACTAACCAGGAATGTCGTTGGGTACATTTCTATAGTGTGTACAGCGATAATCGCCGGTTGGTGTCACATAGCCTTGGATTAAAGTGTCTAACGGGCCTCTGTGATGTTGGCTTTGGCCCCACTCACGCTTTCCAAATGACCGGGACTCTATAGTCCCGTGTTATGGAAATATAAACATTAATAATAATAATAACATACAATTTATTTTTAGGATCAAGTCTAAATAAATATATACCTTACAGATAATACAATAATAGATACATTGTGTTAGTAAATATAACTTAAAACTACTCGTATGTTAATACGGTTTGCTTGCACTAGGTCTTTGTGCGTTCATTTCACACATTTCATCCAGATTTGTTCAGCTGTTCTAGCGTAATTAAGAACAAACATCAATCCATACATCCAAACATTAGCATTTATAAAAATACAGCTGCCCGCGCAACTTCGTCTACGTAAATTTTCCCCGTTTTTGCAACATTTGTCATTGCTGCTCCGCTCCTATTGATCGTAGCGTCATGTTATATAGCCTATAACCTTCCTTGATAAATAGGCTTAACAATGAAAGTTTTTTTAAATTCGGATCAGTAGCTCCTGAGATTTGTAACAAACAAACAAACTCTTCAGCTTTATAATAGGTATTAATCTATACTTATAATAGTTATAATAAATCTGTAGAGAGGTCAATTCTGTACATGAAATATATTTCCAAAATAACTATCAGGGGGTGATTAGGGATCGATACTGATGCCAAAAATGCAATCAGTAAAATTTTTGTCTGTCTGTCTGTCTGTCTGTATAACCGTTATAGAAACAAAAACTACTCGACGGATTTTAACGAAACTTGGTACAATTATTTTTCATACTCCTGAGTAGGTTATAGTATACTTTTCATCACGCTACAATCAATAGGAGCAGAGCAGTGAAGGAAAACGGGAGAAGTTACTCCATTTTTTAAGCTTTCGTCGCGTGTGCAACCGTAATGGTTAAAGCTACACAGAAATCATGTATGACGGAAATGTTCTCCTTAAAATTATATAAAAAATATCCCACGACAGCATATGTCTATCTTTTATGGTTGACTCACAATATCACGTGTAACTCCCGATAGCTTAGTAGTTCGAAGCTTTCTGATTATATTTGTCTACTCTTACGTTTATAACACTTTCAGTCATCCCTAATTAAAAAAGTTAACATAATTAACTATTCCATAAAAAATACTAATAGAAATCGGTATAGAAACACCGAAGTTATACATGAAATACGCTAATAATAAGCCATCGCGCGTGAATACTGAATCATGCTATCTATCTATACACATAATAAAATTGTAAATTTCACGTGTCTGTACATGGCCGAACATAGTGAAAAAAAATATTGGGAAATGTTCGAAAAGAGTATTTAAACACATTCCTACATTTTTAAAAATGTCTGTCTGTCTGTTTTTTTGAACACGCATCACGCAATAACTATTGGACAGATTCGGTTGAAATTTTGTATGTGTATTCTAATAAGTCTGGATTAACATATAGGCTATAATTTATCACGCTATTTCCCATAGGAGCTAAGCAATGACGGATAATGTCTGTAGCTATTTATCGATATAAAACAATAACTACTTGACGGATCTTCATGAAAATTTGCAGTTTTATTGTAAATACTATAGGTCATTACTTGCGCTACAAATCATTATGCTATCGTCTATGGGGAGTGAGCAGCAACGTATGTTTTGTCGAACCATTATGGTTTTTCACATTTTTTTCCACAATAAGACATTATTTACAATTGTAACCCATGGAAACAATAACTTCACGCTAAAACTATTAGGAGCTAAACACAACATTTTCAATTTTCTTAAGATCAGCTATTTTAACCGTGTTTGCATCAGCTGAGGTGGTCTATTGGCACAAGTAGCAGTATTAAACGAGCGAGGTCGGAGGATCGACTCCCTAATTGCGAGTCTCTTTTTGTGTTGTGTTAAAATTATTTTTATTCTTTTTTTTAAGTATTTTTCTAAATGAATACTTATTTATACAAGCTTTTATTTTCGACTTTAACATGTTTACTTTGTTTAACAAATTTTCATATTAATAATCACTTCTAATAGGCACCTTTATCATTGTTTTGCATGAATAGTGATTATGTTATAAATGTAGAAATGAAAAACAATATTACATTACAAATAAACAGTAATTACTAGATATTTTCTAGAATTTATAAATGTTAATTGCTTAAAAAAATGAAAGATTAAGTCCGCGTTACATCAAAATAAAACACGTGGCGCCATCTGTGATTCGATTTCTTTTGAGTGCCAAAATTGCTTACCTACAAATGTTAATAAACTTTCGCGATTTGTACACATTTTGAAAATATATATATTACGGGTCTTGATCGCGTAAATAATTTAAGGTTAAATACCTTGCTTACATACGTTTAATATGCATGATAGTTTAATATAAAATCATCAAGTATAAAAATAAACTTATCCAGTTTTGAAAATAGATGGCGTTTAAATACAAATTAAAAAGAATCAGGAAAATTGATATAAAAAAAAAAAAACTGAAATTCTTACGTAGAGGGATATGAATATATGATGATCTTAATTTGCGACAGGTTGACACACCTATTTTTAAATTCACCAATGTAGACATTATAAAATAATATTTTAATCTTCTAAAGTGAGTGAAAAAAAATATTGAAATAAGTTTAGAAATAGTATTTAAACACAAAAAAAGATATCTGAGTATATCTTTTAGAAACGTTTGAATGTTGTTTGTTTGTTTAAACACGCATCACAGTACCGCGGGAATGCAATGTTTTAAAACTATTTTGCCCCCGCAAAATAGTTTTAAAACATTGCATTCCCGCGGTACAAACACGGACACAAAGTAGGTGTACTTAAGACTCGGAAAAGATCGCTCGGGCAGGACATAACCTGCGATCATAGGGAATCTGTGAGAGTTTTTTCCATCATACCTTTATTACCTATGTATAAATTATCTTGAAGGAGCGGCCGGCGCGGAACCGATTTAAAAGTGTCGGAGCCGAAGTTGGAGTCGGAGGTTTAAAATCAATCGGAATTTTTGACCTATCGGAGTCAGAATCGAAGCTCCTTAACTCAAAATTTCGCACGAGTAATTGGGCGGTTTCGAGCTTCATTTAACTCGAAACCGCCCCAGTACTCGCGTGGTGGGGGAATTTTTCAATATTAATAGTATTTGATGTGATGCAAATCACTTTTTTGTCGAGGTGTGGTCGTGGGAATTTTAATAATTTGTCTTCTAACCGTCTGGCGCCATAAACTTTGTCGCCCCTCATTTTGCTGCACTGGGCATTTGCTTGGCTTGCCCTGCCATATGTTGGGCCCTGATTAAAGCTAGGCCCAAATATCCATAGATGCCACAGAGCATTGTGGAGCATGTTTACAATATGTTTTACACAGAAGTTGAATTGTAATATAAACTACCTTAATATAAACCCAACTTCCACGCGAACGAAGTCGCGGGCACAGCTAGTATAGAAATATAGATGATAGACCTAGTAAGAAGTTGGATTATCAAGATTGATAGTATAAATAAATTAGTAATATTTTCAAATAACGCCATCTGTCTTTAGATATAAGTACTTTTATAATATCCACATAACATTACGTTTTGTTCATGAAAAAGTTCTGAATTTTCCAACCTGATACCTGATTAAGTTTTTATACTTTAATTGTATTATAACTTTTTAAATTGTATTTAATTGTATTGTTATTAAGACTTGAAACATAAGTAGAAATAATTACAAAACACAAAAAAGTAATTTTAATACTCTTATTAGCGCCATCTATGGCTACTATGATAAACTTCTCTGCCAGTTTACACGTCAACGGGGAACGTTCCACTAAGTTTGAAATAAAAAGCTGTAGATGGCGCAAGCTTCAGAATAATGAAAATTAAATTAACTAACACAATAAAAAATGTAATTACACAACATTAATAAAATTATAAAAATTGAAAGCCAATTATTTCCGCAACGAGTTAAGTACGTTAGATACCTATTTTCCACCATGTGAGGGGTCCATGCCTCAGTGGCGACCGAGCTGTTCGTAATATATGTTAGGTTAAGCAATGTTACCACTGTTGACCCATAGATGAGATACCATTATCAGGATTTTTTTAAAATGTTACACAAATAGGCACGCGGGAGCAAAATGCTCACGCTATTTTTTTAATCGTATTTTTTTGTGAAGGTGCATAATTATTCTTTTTATTTTCTCTTCGGTTAGCTTAAACCTAGTCTAATATAATTTTATTATATAAACAATCACGTGATAAACATGTTGCTAATAACAATAACTTAATACAACAATTTTATAATAAAAGTATTTAGTTAATAATAATAGCATTTTTTTTAACGTGGTATACATTACGAAAAAAAAAATAGAAAAAATATTAAAACAGTATAAATAAAAGTTACTTAGGTCCGTAATAATAAAACGAATTCAAACGTAAGTTTGACCCCTCGTGTTCAAGGTCAATCTTACGAGTACGTTTGAGATTGTTTTATTAATACGGGTCTAATACTCCGTTCTATTCAATAGACAAGTCTTATATTAGGTTTTAAGTCGTTGATTTCAGCTGAGTAATAAACAAAACACTTTTCTGAAAAAAATATATACCGACTTTAAAAATAAATACATTGCAACTAAAAAGCAAAAATAATATAGATTATCAAAAAAAACAGACAGGCAGAAGTGAAAACTTGAACATTATGTTACATACTAATGAGTTTTATGTTACACACTAATTATATATATGATATTTGAATAATATTTTCGATCTCACTGACATACTAATAAAAAATATGAAATAATAAATCACACATCAAAAAACCAAACTGAAAAATTAAAATTAAAACCGGGCAAGAGCATGTCGGACCATGCTCAGTGTAGGGTTCCGCAGCATTGAATTATTGCATTAGCAGAAGAGTTTTTAAAAACGCAGTTTTTCGGCAATAACTCTTTGACGGTATATCCGATCATGTCCGAAATAATTTTAGTTTAAAGTACTTATATACTTTTGAAATTTTTTTCGTATTTTTTGGTCAGACGGTTCAAAAGTTAAGGGGACACAATTTATTCAAGTTTCGGAGCGATTATTTCCAAAAATATTAACTCAATCCAAATAGTTTATTAAAATGTTTTTGAAAGACCTGTCGAATGATGTACCACACGTAGTTGTTGCTGAAAAAAAAACAGCTACTGTTACATGTAAAGAGTGCCCCCCTTAAAAATAGCTATTTTCATTATTTAGCTATCAAACTAAGTAGCGGCTACTACAAGACACCTTTTCACCAAATTTATTCTACATAATGAATATTGATGAAATTTGGTAAAATGCCTGTGATATACGGACGGAAAGACAGTTAAATAGTGTAATTGGTTTTGCCGTTCTATTTAATATATAATAATAAATTAAATAATAAATAAATTAATATTGTCTGCAGAAGTGTGTCTCTCGTACAAAATACATTCTTTTTAGAGAGTCAATCGCTTTCTTCTTGGGCACAAAATGGTATCCAACCACTTGAGTCATGTATCTACTGTTTTAACCGAAGATTTCTTTTCTTTTCTTTTTAAAAAATGCGTATCCCGCAGTAGGCTATAAGCCCTGTGTCGCGGGGGACTTTACAAACATACAAGTCACGGACACAAAGTACATCCAGACTCGGAACAACAATTTGTGGATCACACAAAGTGGTATCCCGTGTGGGAATCGAACCCACGACCTCTTGCGTAGCAGTCGGACAAACTCCCACCGCGCAACAGATTTTTCTATATCGGTCTCATGAAGACTATCCATTGCGCTCTTTTGTTAAGAAACGCAGTTTTTCGGCAATAACTCGGTACGTATATGCGATCACGTCCAAAAAAAAATAAGTTTAAAGTATTTATACTTTAAACTTATTTTTTTTTGGTTACCTTTGTGATTTTTTCCATAGTTTTTATTATTCCAATTATTCAAAAAATATTAGCTCAATCTAAAAATTATTAGAAACCTTCAAATGTTTTTGAATTGAATGTTTTTGATTTGAATGGTGTGCCACGTGTTCCGTTTTTACCATTTTGGCTACGGAACCCTAAAACGGAAAAAAATCATGTCTGTTGTATGGGAGCCCCTTTAATAATTGTTTTATTATAATTAATTAATTATTTTCAAAGTGAATATATAACGAAATATTCTGTGAATATTTCAAGCGCCTACCTGCTGCCGTTATCAATATCAAGCAAAAACGAGTAAAAAATCACGTTTGTTGTATGAGAGCCCCCTTAAATATTAATTTTATTCTGTACTAGCTGTGCCCCGCGGTGTTACTCGCGTTTTATTAGCCTATGTGTTAATCCAAGGTGTCAGCTAACTCCATACCAAATTTTATTAAAATCGCTCCAGCCGTTTAGACGTGAAGAAGTAACAAACATACACACTCACATACTCACAAACTTTCGCTTTTATAATATTAGTGTGACTAGTATGTACTAGTATTTGTTGTTATAGCGACAACAGAAATACATCATCTGTGAAAATTTAAACTTACTATCACGGTTCATGAGACATTTCATAGACATACGGACAGACAGACAGACGGACGGACAGCGGAGTCTTAGTAATAGGGTCCCGTTTTACCCTTCGGGTACAGAACCCTAAAAAGTTTTAGCACATACATGATAATATAATAATAATATCATCTTGGGACAACTCACACAACGCTATCTGATTCCAAACTAAGCAGAGCTTGTACTACGGAAACCAGACAACTGAAAAACATACTTATATATTTCTAAATACATACATATTATAGATAAATAACACCCAGACACAGAATAAACCATCGTGCTCATCACACAAAGTTTTATCCTGGGTGGGAATCGAACCTCTTGCTTAGCAGTCGGATACACTCCTACCGCGCCACAGGTAGAAATATTTTCTCACAAATTCAAAATTAAAACAAAATTTGATCAATAGTTAAGAATGTAGGTTACCTATCTACTAATATAATAAAACTATCTTGTTTGTAAAGTAAGAAATAAATTTCCAAACCTCATTACATTACCAAATATGCACAAAAATAACAACAAGAACATTCTATTTACATTATAATTATATAAGTGAATGTATCGAGTTTACAATATTCAACCAACAGTCAGAGCCGAATTGCACCATTAAGACAGGTGGACTTGTGTTAATCTGCCGTTAAGCTATTGATTTAGTACGTGATTATCTTTAGGTAATTGTAGATTGCCTGTTATAATAACGAGCTTGTTGCCAGCTTGTTATTGCTGCGGAGGATTATTAACGTATGGGCCGAGGTACAATACAGCATCTATGGATTTGTGATGCTCGCTTAGTGAATTGGCTAGTCAATTAGGTGTATCTATGAATACTTTTTGGAGGAGGATTGGAGAGGGCGTTATAATTAATAATAATATTATCTTGGGACAACTCACACAACGTCATCTGATCCCAAACTAAGCAGAGCTTGTACTGTGGCAGCCAGACAACTGATAAACATATTAATATACTTATTTCTAAATACATACATATTATATACCTATAAATTACACCCAGACACAGAATAAACCATCATGCTCATCACACAAAATTTTATCCCGGGTGGGGATCGAACCCACGACCTACGCCTTAATAGTTAGGGTCACTAACCACTAGACCAACAGGCTAGTCAGGGGTGGGTTGTTTTTTGATTATTATTTATAACTGTCAAGTCTGATTCGCTCGTGCTACTATCAATTCAACACCGGCCAAGTGTGATTCGCTTGGATGACGGGAAGCTGAGGTTCATCTGTACTGTGTCCTTATTAAATCTAGCTATTAAGAAGTTGGAGGGCGAGATAGGGGTGGCAGGAGGGGGGTTAACCCCTCAATTCCAACCCCTGGGTATGACTAAAGACGATATGGTGGAAGAATAAGCAACAAACAAGATTGTTTTTGTCACGTACTTATCAAAAAACAGTGAGGAGTCAAAGTTTTTCGTATTGTTTTTGGCGTGATAACGTCTTATAAATCGAAGAACGGGTGGACGCATGAAAGAGTGTAACGATATTCACTGGTTGCTAAGCAATGCGATTGGCGACTGCAGTGGTATGCGATACAATAGGAGCTAAAGCTATCAGCCTATCAGCGAATGACGATTACAGCGACATGCCAATTAATAATATCTTGGGACAATAATAATATTATTATTATTATTGTCCCAAGATATTATTAATTGGAACTAAAGCTATAACAGGCATGGTTATTTATTACTATGTCATCAATGTTTTCTTATGGCGTTATCACGTGAAATTATTATCCGTAAACCGACTTTAATAATAATAATAATAATAATACATTTATTTCAGATAAAATCCATATTTTTACATTATACATTTTAATCCTTATAATTTCTATATTTTAATTTTTAATAAAAAAAATGGTTAGAAGGTAAATATAATTAAAATTAAACATATATATTTCTTTAAATGATTTAATGAGACAACCTTTTTTTTTTAATATTTTTAAGTGTCAAGATGCCAATGTCGCTCATTATTTCTCTTAAATTCGAACTTACAAACCTTTCTTCTTATTAAGTGGACGAACATTTCGGTAAAAGAAAACATTTTTAACTGCAGTCTAACCGGTACAACCGACCTAAAGCAAAAAAAAAAACAAAACGAGTCACTACCGCTACCGGTAACAGATGGTGAGTGTGCACGTGCCTTTCATCCGTTCCAAAATTTAAATACCTACCTACTGCATTCTGTAGGTATTTACCACTAAATAATGAGAGCGCAGAAGGCAAGCTTTGTGTGTAGGCACTTCGCTCGAGCATCGCGCCCATTCATCGTTTATAGACACGGAATTACAGACCACTTCGGACTATCTTTGTTTGGCCAGCTGTTCCGAGATTCAGTGCATGTGGGGGACGTGTAGTGTAGTGTCATTAAAAAAAAAATAGGTACTTACTGTATTCCCACTCAACAAATTATTTTTTCAAATATTTGGTGCATATTTTTTAATTATATTACCTGGAAAATTCGTCTCAGGCGGAACTTGAACCCGCGACCACCCTAAAGGTTCATTTCCGTGCATCGCGGCCAACAATAGTCAGAGTATGAGAATGAACGGCGCCGAAACCAGCATGCGCGAAATTTAACCTTAAGTCATTACGTGGGTGATATTCCATTATCGAACAAACAATTAAATTTTTCAAAAATTTGGTTTAATTCATAATCATTTAATACTCTGTTACTTATTGGAGTAGGTATTTTTCGCCATTAGTTTCGTATTTTTTACCCACTTTCATAATATAAAAAAACCACAACACCATGTATCATACCATATTTCAAGCAAATAAGGATTTTATTATTATTATTATTATTATATGTATTAATTTGTAATGTAAATTTGGTGTTTTTTTATATCTGCATATCCTACTGGTATTCAACATCCGATTCTGGGAATACCCACGTTCATTATACGTGATCAAAGTTCATTGCCCTGTCTGTCTGCTTTATAATATTTTGTCTTTATACTAATGGGCGACGATGCAAAGAACCTCTTAATAATACCACAGAACACTGATTGTACAGAAGACAGTCTACGTACAAAACACTCTTGAGACTTGACAGGGCTCTCAAACTTTTAACATAACGGAAAATACCTTTTATTATGAAACCCCAAGTTCATAACAGGGTAACAGTGGGGGGCATGTAGGTTTACCAAATGTCCAGTTATGATATTTCTGACTCCAAATTAAAACTGACATAACTGGACACATTTAGTAGTTGTTCTCTCAAGTAATCACGTTGTTTTTCATATTTTCAAAAACAAATAATCACAGATCCTTTGTAACTTTTCTATTGGGTTGCATGGAACTGACTTTTGGAAACCCTGATAAAAAATTACGCATATGGACGCGAACAAAGTGCAGCGATGTAGTTGTGTGATGTCCATGTTGATATAAAGGTTGCCTTCTGAATTCTCGGTATTCTGTGTAATACATATTTACAATTCAAATAAAAATGTTGTTGCAATATTAGATATGGCTTTCATAACCCCCAATGGGACGGGAAAAGTAGCTTAAATTGTCTATGATTGTCTGTGACATAGTAATAGGTGCCCTTACAGCTAGACAGATTTCGATGAGATGTTTTAATAGATAGCTTGTTTATTCGAGATTTCTTGATAAAAAGTTATTTTCAGTAATAAAAGTTGACTATCATAATTTTAATTATAATGCATTGGTAAAGTGTAATATACCTACACCATGTATACTTATCAATTGTATAATGTACATCTTGTATATCATTTAAATTAATTGACGTAATTGACAGCTGTTTAATATAAAGCTTTACAAGCCTTTTAAAAGCCGGTCGATCTTGTGATAATTTGAAGGAATAAAAAAAGGAACTGTATTAGGGAGAGACAACAGAAAGTCCGAAAAAAGTCCATCACATAAGAAATTTGATAGTTTTTTCATGGGATGGGCAGTAAACAATAAAAGGAAGAGCGTAAAACGAATCAATAAAAAATATACAAAGGCAGCCCCCTGCCACAGAACACATACCTACATAAATACAGAAGGTTGGCTCACCGCTCAATAAAAAAATCACGAGCATATATATTTTTAAGCTATTGCATAGCTTTTATCGCGGGCTTTGAGCGCGGCAACAGAATCAAGAAATTCCGTAACGAAAAAAACCTAACACCCCCCACTCCGCCTACAATGTAGCTCGGCCGAGCTTTCGCTTAACGTATATGTATATGGTACGATTGTACGAAGCTCGCACGAATCGAGACGAGCTGCTCCGAAATGTAATGAAAAAAAAATACAGCATAAATAAAAAATAAATAAATAATTATAATTGCATAAGTTGAAAAAAATGCTATGCAATATCTTTACCGCGGCAGTCCCCGAGTGCCACACATTTTTTTTTTAAAGACGACTCCCGCAATAACGTATAAGCCCTGTATCGCGGGGGACTTTACGAACATACAAGTCACGGACACAAAGTACACCCAAAGTCGGAACAACTATTTGTGGATCATACAAAGTGGTATCCCGTATGCTAATCGAACCAACGACCTCTTGTGTAGCAGTCGTAAGCGATTCGACCAAGTTCGACCTCCTAAAGTACTAGTATACTAGACATGCTACCATCGACAACAACTAGAATTACATTTGATTTTGACGTTTGAGCGGTCATTTGACAAAATGCCATTTTTCTTAAGTGTCAAAACAGTTCACAGGGCGATCATTCGATTCGACTTTTGAAATTGCAGCTAATTTGTACGGGAAACCCTCTAGTAGGTATCACAGAACATTGATACCTGCATTGTACGCTACACTGGCTATAATTTAAAAATTAAGAGAAGTCACTTTATTCGAATCACTTTTCAATTCATTGAAAAACAGAAATATGTTATGAATCACTGTTCGAGTTTGAGGGCCAATATCGCCATGTAATTTCTTCAGATCAATGTTAGAAAATAAAGTATCCATAGTGCGCAATGAGTGGTAACACATGAATGTATTTATTTAATTGCAGTAAACACATTTATAGCAAAAAAAACACACATACTGCAATTACATTTGAAATCGACCAATCAGAATTGTGCAGGTCATTAGCAACTCGGCTACCTGCGCACGTGGCGCAGGTAGCCGTTTATCGATAACTAGGGTTCGGTTCGCCGCGCTGCACATTCCTATCTCTTTTGACTTTTATGACCCGACGACTCAGATGATAACGTGCGTACTATAGTGGACTATAGTACGCACGTTATCATCTGAGTCGTCGGGTCACGCAATACGCTGGAGCGTACGACGTACTAAGGCTAGGGGGTCAATTCTATTGTAGTTAAGTTTCGATTAAAACGGCCATTTTTGTATTCTGGTAACTTTGGGATCCATCTCAAATACGTTTGCGTCAAGTATGCGTCTCTAGAGCGCAATATCAACATTCTAGTACGGTGCGCAAACGTTTTTAAGACCGATGCCAAAGTTACAAGAATACGAAAATTACCGTTTTAATCGAAACTTAAAGCAAGTGAACTGCAACTGCACTGCTTCAAATACGTGAATTGACCCGCTGGGCCTTTAGACAAGTGGCATAAACGCCAATAAAATGAATAACAATCGAATAGAACGACGCCGTTACGCGCGTAATACATACCACGATTTTCATTTAAAAAAATTGTATCGCGTTTTTGCACGCGCAACGACGCAATTCTATTAAATGTTCATTACATTCTATTAACGTTTATGCCACTTGTCTAGGGGCTGAGATCTGTGCACGTCTATGTGTGCATGAGCCTGTTTTCATTCATTGTAGGAAGCCGGCCATCTGTATCTATGTAATTCGTGCCCTTGCGAATAAAGGGCACAGTAAAACTATTTTTATAGTACTTCGTCAAAGTCAAAGAAGTAATCAATTTTACTGACATTATTATTCGATTTTTAGAGGTTATTTGTATGTTATTTTTATTCGGAAACTCAATAATATACACCCGTCACTTTTATCTTGGGATTAGATGAAACGAGCGACTGATCATTCTATCCCTTTTGCTATAAAGTCCTACGAATATCTACCCTAATATTATAAAGCTGAAGAGTTTATTTTTAGTGTTCCGTAGACAAAATGACAAAAACGGAAGCCTTATACTTTCGTCGTGTCCGACTGTCATAACCTCCCCCTCCTCCGGCATTTAGACAATCAAATTGTACCATGAAACCTCCCCTTCGCCGGTATTTAGACAATAAAATTGTACCATGAAACCTCCTTTTCGCCGTTATTTATACAATAAAATTGTACCATGAAACCTCCTTTTCGCCGGTATTTAGACAATAAAATTGTACCATGAAACCCCCCCTTCGCCGGTATTTAGACAATAAAATTATACCATGAAATCTCTCCTTCGCCGGTATTAGGACAATAACATTGCATCATGAAACCTCCCCTTCCCGAAATTACCCCGAAAAATGTTCCTGGGTATGCCCATGGGGTATCTAATGCGATAGAAACGGATTTAGGTATTCCAAAATATAACACACAACGGATGCTTTAATCCGTTGATAATTCACAACAAAAAACTTGTTTGAGTCCCGTCCGAGCAAATTTTTTCTTCTGCATTTAATATCTTTATTAAGATCATAGAGATATTTGTACTAGTAGTATCTCAATGATAAATCTATACTAATATTATAAAGCTGATGAGTTTGTTTGTTTGTTTGAACGCGGTAATCTCAGGAACTACTGAACTGAAAAAATTAAAACATTCTTTCACTGTTAGATAGCCCATTTATCGAGGAAGGCTATAGGCTATATAACACTATGTATGACTATATGTCACGCAGCGACCAACAGGAACGGAGCAGCAATGAGAAATGTTGCAAAAACGGGGAAAATTTACGCATACGAAGTTGCGCGGGACAGCTAGTATAGATATATGATGATAAACAATTAGTAAAACAACACAAAACAGCCATTCAATCACCCTTAAAACAATTTATTAGTAAGAATAGTTACTAATAAAAATGTCTTCAATAATGATTAAAGGCACATAGAATAGAACGCAAAATAAAAATGAAAGTTTATTATAAAGTATATGAAAGTAAGTTCTCAAGAGTGAATAAAGAATATTACGAAAAATATAACGTGACATTATGACAGACAGTGAAGAGTAAAAAATAAAAAGTTCGAATTCAATCTGTCACTTGCGCTCGATGCGACCTGATTTACTTCATATAGTAGCAACATTATGATATGACGATACGGATCAGTTTTCTTACTATCAATCTATACTTAATATTATAAAGCGGAAGAGTTTGTTTGTTTGTTTGTTTAAACGCGCTAATCTCAGAAACTACTGGTCCAATTTTAAAAAACCTTTATTTGTTGGATAGCCCATTTATCGAGGACGGCTATAGGCTATATAACATCACGCTACGACTAATAGGAACGGAGTAGCGACGAGAAATGTTGCAAAAACGGGGAAAATTTACGCATACGAAGTTGTGCGGGACAGCTAGTGAGTAATACACGTGCAATATCAAGCGGCGGTAGCCTTATGGCTTATCGGTCTCTCAATCGTAAGGTCGCGGGTTCGAATCCTACCCATTATCCCACCGACGTGAACCCACTCCCAACACAAACCATTGAGTTTAGTTGCAAGGGCTTACAGGATTGCTATTAATGATACAATCGCACATTGCTAGTTATGTTTAGGTGTAAGTATAGTCTTTATTTTCGAATTTTTAAAAACAACCGCCTGACCCCTTCATTTTGTTCTATAACCTAAAAAACTAACCAGCGATGTATTTTTTCATTAAGTTTTATGGGTCCCTTACCGCATGTCAAAGTTTTGAAATCCTTCTACTATTAGTCAGTGTCACGGCCGTTGCAATACGGTCAAAACGTCGGTCAATAAACAAAGGTATTTAGCCTTAAAAATATTTACGCAATTAAGAACCGCGGTGGAGTGTATCCGACTGCTACGCAAGAGGTCGTGGGTTTGATCCCCACCCAGGATAAAACTTTGTGTGATGAGCACGATGGTTTATTCTGTGTCTGGGTGTTATTTATCTATAAAATGTATGTATTCAGAAATATATAAATATGTTTATCAGTTGTCTGGTTTCCATAGTACAAGCTCTGCTTAGTTCGAGATCAGATAGCGTTGTGTGAGTTGTCCCAAGATAGATGTTATTAAAAAAAAAAATTAAATGTGTACAAATCGCGAAAGTTTACAAACACATATTAGTCAGAGTTTGGTTTTCTTTTAAATATTTCTGCATTTACTTATTTTAGAGCAAAACAATAAATATTGCCGTGTGGTACAGAATAGTACCACCCCATCTCATCTCGTGGTGGTCGTAAAGGCGACTAAGGGATTTTCCCCTGGAGTACGGGCAGCAGAGTCCTCTACGTATTTTAAAGCCATACTACAATCGTAAACCCGTTCGTCAGGCGTGGCGATTAAGGCAATTACCCCCAGGGCCTACAATAAGTAGGTCCCCGTGCCCATCAGTGGGACATCAAAGCATAATTTGTCCTCTTTGAAATGGCAACAAAGTTATTGTATCTGTGAATGTTTTTATGTACAGACTAGCTGTCCCGCGCAACTTCGTATGCGTAAATTTTCCCCGTTTTTGCAACATTTCTCGTCGCTACTCTGCTCCTATTAGTCGTACCGCGATGTTATATAGCCTATAGCCTTCCTCGATAAATGGGCTATCCAACAAAAAAAGAATTATTAAAATCGGTCCAGTACTTTTTGAGTTTATTCGTCAAATACAAAAATACAAATCTTTCCTCTTTATAATATTAGTGTAGATACAGTAAGACTAGCATCCAAAAACACATCACATTCACTACACATTCTAATCGGTTCATTTCCTATTACGACACAGTCAAAGTCGTGCCCTCAAGCGACTTCCTCGCACAAAAAAAACATTTGCGGTGACCGCCAACAGCCATCAATGTAGATACATTATTAATCAAAAGCAGATTCTGTAAGTCAGAATTATAAAATAAATATATGTAACAAAAACGTTGAGTACCATTTTATTATGATTACGCAGAAGAGCATGATTTGGCGTGTGAGTAATAGGAGTATGATAGTAGGGTATAATTGGGGGTTCTGGATCACTTCCTCGCTTCGCTCGGTGCGTGATCCAGAACCCCCAATTCTCCACACATAGAACATGATCCAGAACCCCCAATTTTCTACACATGCAATATGATCCAGAACCCCCAATTTTCCTCACATTCAATATGATCCAGAACCCCCAATTTTCTACACATGCAATGCAGAGCGCTCCAATATCACACTATCATGATCGATGATTCTCTTAACTGCTCATCTTTTCAACTTAATAGGAACCGGTTTATGAACAGCTTAATCGCAGCAACTCAAGCTGTTATGCACAGCCTGTTCCTATGTATTAGGTTTCTTCTATCAAATCTACAAGATTGTTGTAGATTTGATGCTGGATTATTCGAGCCCATAGCTTAATCCCTTTAAAGCGAATTTTAGAGCATTTGCCGTTATCTCTAGAGCAAGGTATTAGGATTGCATTATACTGCTCGTGATTAATTATTTCTACAATATGAAGCCCGCATAATCGCTTTTCTACTATCAATACCTGTACACGATCTCCAATTCTCAATGTCATGTTATTCAGCAAGTAAGTCGAAGCTTGTATTTTATTTAGAAAACTGATATTTCAAATTTTTAATCTTGCTAATTACGTACGTAAATGCTTGCGAAAGTTTTTTAAGACTAAGGTTGAGGAACAGGGAAATTTTGAGCAAACAAAATAAGAAAAAAAAACCACTTAATTAAAAAGTTTATTATCGAAACACCATTTTTTTAAACATAAAACATTTTTTAAAGAACATATTGAGTCATGATATATACAACTGTAAACGGTTTCAGAATCTTTATATTGCTCATACAAGCTTAACAAATTAGGACAGTTTTTATCTTCTAAATTAATAACATTATTATTATTCGACATAACTTGCAACCATGACACTTTTTCTAAACCTTTAGTGTAAACACATTTATTTCTTAACAGATCTTCAAGTAAACATAGGCAATTAGAATAAGGAATAAATCCTTCACCCCAATGTATTTTTCTGTTGCGCTCGATCCAGCTTACTTGACGTCTTTCTGATTTTGTCAAGTTGTAATAGGGAAATGGTGGCTTAATTAAGAACACTTGTATTTTGTTATCACACCATATAGCAATTTCTTTTATTATAAACTCATTTGCTTCTGTTTTGAAACCTTGAACGTCTACAATAGCAGTCATGATAATCTTCGCACTATATTACTCAAAGGCTTATATTCCACCAGACGATCGTTGATAATCAAACAATATGCGGCAGTATTATCTGGTATTGAAGTTGAACATTCAATTTCTAATCGAACATCGACTGGACCTGATTTTAGACTATCGTTTTGCCTTGAACAATCTAATATAAAAAGAGGAGCCTTTTCTTTAAAGTCCTTTAGACTAAGCAATGGGTCTGCTGGACTGTTGTAATACGACTGACGGAATTTGGCATACATTTCGTATAATATACTGTATTTGTTCTCAGAAAACTTTAAGCTCAAAAGTTCATATGGATAATATTGTGAATTCAAAAAGAGAGTGACATTTGTAACTTCACAATGATCAAATCGCGAACTGTCATTGAGTTTATTATTTTTTCTATTAGTTTGTAAGCAGAAAATTACATATCTAGGTTTCTCTAATTGTGACGCAGTTTTAACTGCCCACGAATGCTTTGTAGTTTTAGGAAGCAAAGGGTACTCATACAAATCCCAATTTCTAAATGCCATTTGAATAGGCTTATCCTTTTCTAGTAATTTTAAAAGAGCCAGTCTTTCTCGATCTGACACTTTTATATGTGGTACTCTCCATTGAAGCCTTTCTATATCTATTTTGCAATAAGCAATATCATCAGCAAGTATAACACTATTTAAATTGGAGTTACTTCTATTCAATATAAGTTCATGTTTGCAGTTTATTACAATTTTTTTATAGTCTTCCGCAAACCCTAAAATCTTATTTAAAGGTATTACAGCACTAAAATGGCCATCATTTTTAATACCGTTTGAATTCCAGCCCCATAAGGCAGCCACTTTATTTTCTGCTTCATTTAATGAGATATAAGATTTTATTGTGGACGTTATGCCGGAATTTTTTATACGATCTATTTCTATACCATTCATTTCGTACCTGATGTCTTGAAACAAGAACAAAATATAGTTATTACTAAATGTAACAATTTTTTCAATCGGCTTTCCATCTTTACCGAAGAATTTTGCTTGACCTTCGATGTAAATTGAACTGGCTGATGGTAACACGTATATATCTTGCTGGTGTATGGGAATTCTGATTTCGTCATTTTCTCTGAAGCAGTTATTGTAGGGATTGTAAGAATGGACTTCATAACTTTCGATTGAAGAATCGAAATGCGGTAAATCATTAATCTGTAGTATATTCATACTTTAAAACCTAAAGCTTTAAGAAAATCTATATTTGCTTTAGTCAACTTCCTCACTTTTTTCTTACGTCTACGCGTATTAGTGGTTGTAGAAGAAATAAGACGTTTTACTTTGACTGAAGGGTTTATATTATATTGTATCATTTTATTTTTCTTAAATGAAGACGCAGTTGAATATGTTCTACGAAGTTAATACTGTAACCAAACTGATCGACAACTTTAATAGATATAGATGAAATTGTATTTTTGTTTACCGGAAAATAAATAACGTTCTGAGGCGTTTCTATATATTGGTCGTCTACAACGGTATTAGGCACAAATTCGTGAATAATGTGAGTTGGTAATCCGTTGGTATAGGAACCGTATATCAAATCACATTCAATTCTGATAACAGATGAGGTATTGTTACTAAAACGACGACCTGATGTTGAGTTCAGTATTGAAAAGTATAATAATCCACACTCATATTTTCCAGATAAACTCAGAGGTGGTTGAAAATATGATTCTAATTCTGATTTATTGCCGGAGATAGTTACTGTAGTAGACATACTTGCATACTGAACTCTTTTCTTAAATTCTGTTTATTTTATTCCATGATTAATCCAAAAAAATCTTAAAAAGTTTAAACAAAGATGTCCGCAATGGAAAGGATGATTGCCTTGTACATTTTCATAATTGTAGTGAATTTTAGAGCCTAAATATTTTATTAATTCTTTTGGAGGCTTAAGATTTCCATAACTATCAAAATATTCGATATAATCTTTGCATTTTGCATAGGCTACCCAATGAGAGCCGGGGTTTTTAGAAATATCTAAATTAATAATACCACATTCATATTTAAAAGGGTGTGTAGGAAGTTCGTCTCTCATAAAGACACCTCTAAAATAAGGAATATTATTTCCATATTTTACAATGTCAAAATTAGTCAAGGCTCGATTGGGTAGCCGATACTTTAGTTTTTTTCTTTTGATACGAAAATTCCCAGACCATTTTTATGTGGCTTAACATGTAATCCATTTCCAATACAAAGGGCTTCCATTTTTTCATTGTGTCTCTTCGATTCATCATATAGCTTTTTAGCCATCTTGAATTCATTTATAGTTTTAGCTATACCAGCCGCCCCGCCTGCTATGGCTCCCGCTGCGGATAATCCAGCAAAAATAGGAATCAAAGGCAAAACTCCACCCGTTTTTGGTATAGGAATAACGCGGGGAAGTTTAATAGAAGAATCTTCAACTAATTCTCTGGCAGCAGCCATAGCTAGTTTTATTGCCCCTTTCTTGCATTTTGGTTTTAATTTTTTCATTCGTTTTTTCGCGACAGTAAGAACATTTTTAAATTTATTTTTAAGTCCTTTTCCAGAAGTCCTTTTGCATGAAGATTTTTGGCTGTAAGTTTTTAGGCCAGTACCAGTTTTAATTTTGCTTGTCATAATATTGCTCACTAGACGCGCTGCAATTTTTTCTCCTGTACCTGCATCAGCTGCAACTATACGTTTTTTCGCCATTTTAAACAAAATCAAATCAGCCTTATGGCGATCTTTTAAGTTCGAAGATTTGTGATATGCAATATCGTGTTCTTTACAATATTCGTCTAATTTGTTGATACCTTTATCACCACGCGCAAGTCTCCTAATTAATTTTGTACCTGGACCACAGTAATTGTATCCCGGCAAATGTAATTCAAATGGTAAATGGTTTATAAGCCAATTGAGAAGACTACTCTCTCCAGTGCCCATAATAAGACTGTTTAAAAATAAATTAAACACTTTATAAATATAATGCGTTGAATAAACAATTGACAGTTATCTAAGTTTATAAGTATAAATAATGGAATCAGACATTATTTTGCAATAATCTATTTAATTTGTTTCTTATAGCGCATTTGACTTATCTATCCAACTATTTTCTGCAGAAGATAAACCTAACCATTTTACTAAAACTCTGTTTCCTCTCTTTTTAAGAACTTTTTCGACTAGATACACATTAGGATGTTTAGTCTTTTGAAGTTCTTGCACATAAAATGCTCCTAAAATAGGCTGACCTCTAATAGTATCTTCAATTAAATAGGTGATAGGAATTGTATTACGTATTTCTCGAATTTTAAATATTTCTGTTGACCAGTTAGGTGTATATCCTTTTTCAAATGTTCCTTTGTACTTACTGATACGTACATAATCACCCACTTTATATCTTACTTTTACACTAACTTTTTTTACTAAACTTGCATAACGTTCTAATATACGTTTTTTATTTATATTATTCACATTCGCAGGGATTTCATCAATCGTTCTATGGTATGTGTGATTGTATTTATGAATAACATTATTGAGGGTATTATTTATCCAATTATAATTGCCTTTCAAACTGAATTCTTTGTACAATTTAGATTTCAATGTCCTAATAAATCGCTCGACTATTGAAGCTTTTTTTGATGAGAATGTTGAGTAATGATTAATATTATAAGATTGCATTAGATTTTGAAATCTATTATTATAAAACTCTGTCCCATTATCAGTTTGAATATTTTTAGGGACACGGCCTCTATCCAATAATATCTTAAAAGTATTACATACAATCTCTTTGTTTTTACTTTTGAGAGGAAAGGTCCAAGCATATTTAGAAAATGTGTCAATAACAGCGAGGATAAATCTAAAGCTTTTATTTTCTTTAGAAATAGATTGCATATCAATTAAGTCCGCCTGCCATAGATCGTCTATATCTTTCATAATAACTTTTCGTCGAGGAAAATTTATCCTGGCATTTTTATGAAGCTCATTTACCACATCGGCTTTGATCATGATGATTTTTCGTTCAAATTTATATTTTTGTCTTTTAGCTCAGATTGATTTAATAACAAATTTTGGTAATGATCGTGATTGTTAAGTATGTTAAACTGAATTAAATGTCTATTGCTGTTCCTATTTATTCCTTTATTATATTAGCTTCTTTTAGTTCTTCAATGATAGATAATATTTCATTATCATGATTTGTATTGCCAGCGTCTCTTGAAGCCATTAATAATTTTAATCTCTCAATCAATTCATTGGGATCATCCCAGTATACTAAATCAGTGTTGTTTTTAAATTTTTTTAGTTTTGGTAAGTTTCCTCCAAGTTTTGATTTAGGTTTACTGTCAGACGTTTCCGAAAACAAGGGTTTAATTATTTCCCGATATTTTTTACCTTTACTTGACTTTATCTGACCTCTGGGGCTAAAATTTCTTCTATGAGCATTTGTATAATGTAGCATATCTTTGTAGATCCGCTTATCTTCATTTGATATTAATTTTAAATCAGGCTTTCTTTTAAATAAAAGTTCTTTCAAACCTAATGTAAAGTTGTAAACTTTGTCATCGATTTTAACTAAAACGTTCTTATCATTATTCAAACTAGAAAATGATACTACTGAGTTACCCATCATGTAAGTCTTGTTTTTACTTCTAATTCCAAACGGTATATTAAGGTCATCATATATACCACAGATATCTTCTCCCTCTAATGATATTTCATCTAGCGATTCCTTTTTAGGGCTTTCAATGAATTGAGTAGAATCCAGATCTGGACTGTAACATTCTTCAAATTTACTCGATGAACTAGTATTTATATCATCGGACTCAATGCCTTCCAAATTAAGTAGTGTTTTATTTTCTACATTTTTATTTTTTTCCGCAGGTAAATTCGCGTCAACTAAAGACTTAAGGGGATCTGTTACAGGTTTTAGGACTTTATCGAGTGATAAATTCATCGAGTGTTCCTGGTTCTTCATTTGTTTTATTTTGTTCTTTATTGAGTTCACAGACTTCATTAATTCAATTTTAATATTTTTCTCCATATTTATATTAAAACAACTGTGTTCAGGGAATGAAGATCTAATACTGAATTTGTTATTCATGTTATTTATTATATATAAATTCAGTCAAATTTCAAAAATGTATCAAAATTCTGTCTGTACCTTCCATTATTTACGGGCGATTCTTTATTAATAAGTACGAAATTATATGGGTTACTCCAAATGGTTTTACAGATATCTTTAAACTGTTTCCATTGTAGATCGGAGCCGACATGTTCATCGTAAACATGTTTTAAATTCGTATCATCTTGTTTAAATAATATAAGAAAATTAACATTGTCACGTAACAATTGTTTCGGAATTTTAGAATAGGTTTGAGATAAATAAAAACAATCTATTTGTTTATGTCTGCCCATACAAAAATAATTACGGATATTAACTTGATTTTCACATGCAACATCATCAAAAATAAATACAGAGTTAGTCAAAGCTTCACTCGGAGCTATAACATCTTTATCATCTTTTAATTCATAGAAGTTAATCTGAGGAACTCTTTTTAATACCTCGCTCAAGAATCGATATTTTGGCTGAAAAGAAGTTTTGGAGTAAAGATAAAGATTTTTAAATTTCAATCCATTTTTATGTAACAGTAAGCTGATCATAACGTTTGTTTTACCACAGTTCGACGGACCACATATTATACAACGAATTGTATTTGGTAATAAAGCACTATGTCTGATTTGGCGAGAAGGTTCATTAAATTGTATACCGCTAACTTTCAGAGATATGGGTTGCTTAACCAACTTCATCTTGTCAATGATTATGTTGAATGGCTAACATACGTTTTTGTGTTCACTTTTTATACTAAAAAGGGGAAATTATGTAAAACATAACATGACATTTTGTTACTATTTCTGTACCTACATGTTTAGATAAGTTTTATTAACATAAGTAAGTATGTAATTACTCGTAATAAACATATTAAATCAAATTAAGCATGTGCACAATATGCATATAAATAATAATATCATATTAGACATGACTATTCAACTAACGCGTTTCTACAGGTTTAGACAGATTTATTTCATTATTGAAATCGTCAGCAAAAATATTATATGAAACATGACATGACAAAGAATATTCATTTATCGCGTTTCTACAGGTTAAGACAGGTTCGTTTAATTATTGAAATCATTAATGAAAATATTGCATTCTCGCATTACTCAATATCAAATGCCACTGTTTAAAATAATCCACATCTAAGTTAGGTAGGTAGTCGCTTCATTTCATTGCAGTATTTGCCATAAGCTGGACCTCTTGTTTGTCAATTAAACTACAATTGCCTGGTAAGTTTTGTTTTTTTTTTTTTCTATTTTATTTTAATGCCATGCATTTTTTTTTTACTTTCAATAAGTGTTTAATAATTAATATTAATTTATTTACAGAATCATGTCTCTGGCACCGTCCTACAGCCCCTCTATAGATATCGCAGATAATTTACGTGAGGTAATTAAATATTGCGTTTATCTTAACTTACTTAAATCCATTTTTCATATTACTTGTGTTATTTATTTATTGAATGACTGTTTTTTTTTTTTTTTTTTTTTTTCAGAATTTAATAGGAGATGCGGACCCAATCACCAATCCTTTTTATTATGCTCAGGATAGAGAAAGCTGGTATGCAGAAGTAGCAGCCAAATCTCGCGAAGAATATAAAAAACAAAAAGCAGAGGAACAAGAAGCAATAAAGAAGAAAAAAATTAAATCAAAATGTTTTAAAAATACCTCTTTTGTTATGCGTAAGGAGCCGGGTCAAGTTCGTAATTTAATACAAATATACATACATAATTTGGACAATAGTAATATGGATAAAATAAACCTTGATCCTGACAGCGCGGGTGTGAGTGTGCAATATTTAGTGACTAGTGATTACGATGACGTCATGAATGAGACTGAACATTTAGTTAGTAAAATAGTCAAAAAGTTAAGCAGACATAATGTGTAATCTTTTATTAAATACTGTAATCTACTTATTATTATTGTCATGATAAATTATATTATTTTAAAAAAATCTGTTTATTTCATATTGGAACAATAAATTTTTAAAATATATAAGATTATATAATACCTTTATTATAATGAATACTCAACCCAGTAAATATATTGTAAGTACATAGTAAAAAATAAAAAATTATTAACCTAACTAACAATTTTATTATATTTATGCTTGTTATTAGGTCAGTGACACATGTTGTAAATAAAAATATTTTTACACTAACAATATAATATTTTACTGTACATCTTACAAGCAAACTTAAATACAAGAAGCTTACAAGTATTTTGTTTTTTACAATAAATTTAATATTAACCAAAACATTTGTTTTATCTTCTGCATAGTCAAATATATTAGAGTACTTGAGACATCAAATCCCAGTCTATTTATTTAAGTTTAGTTATTTTCTTTATGCTTTAGGTTCTCCACACAGAATTTACTAGTTAACTAGTTAATAGAGAGTTAAAAATTACCGCTGCCATTCCAAGATCCTGTGAAAGCTGGTCTGTTGCCACACTATGCGGTCATAAATCACTAATGGACTAAGACAGCAAGGTAACCATTTGTATTAAACATGTATTTGAGCTGAGAATTGAACTCAGACTCAGGTTATAGGTACTTAGGCAAATTATATTTATTACACAAATACAAAAATGAAACAAGAAACATTATGATTCATAAGATTTTTTTATTTATGCATTAAACAAAGTAAATACATGGGTAGATACATAGTCACAATTATAGCTCTAAATTATTGTAACATTATAAACATAAAGTAAATACATGGTAGATACTAAAATTAGGTAGGTATGTAGATACATAGTCACAATTATAACTTTAAATTATTTTAACATAAACAATGGTAGATTCTAAAATTAGGTAGATTCACAATTTTAGCTTTAAATTACTGTAACATTATAAACAGAAAAGATAGTAAATACAGTCACAATTATAGCTTAAAACATAGTACGATAATGACCCCAAGGTACAGTATAAATTATATTTCTTTTAATTTGACGTTTGTCATCATTTCCGTTGAGTACTAATTTATTAATTTTCTGTGTATACAACTTGTGATTTTTGGATCGAATGACATACATAGTATCTCTGAAATTTATATCATTATTCAAAGTATTTTTATATTTTTCAATTGTGAGCCTATTAGAAATAGGTTTTTTAACTCCTTTAGCTTTTTTAATTGTATTATTTAAACTATTTAAACAGTATAATTTAGCCCTCAAACCAATAAACTCTGTAATGATATCACCACCCATCTCATCTTTAAAATAGCCAGGTATTTGTTTATTCACTTTTGGAATACCATAAATATTATTGTCTTCAAAGTTGCTTGTATCAAAATATTTTATATTTTGTTTCATGTCTTTATAAAAATCATCAGTTTGTATTAAATACAAGAGACTATCAGTATCAGTATAACAAAGGCTTATGTCATTTTTGTATATTTTCTTCATAACAGAATAGTGAAATTGATATAAATGACACTTTGCTAACTCCAGTATCGTAAAACCAATATATATTGGTCGATCTAAAACTACTTTAGCAGGCTCTAATTGAATAGCAACAAGGTTCTCTGAAATAATAGCCATATTTTTAAAATTAGGGGCGCTCACATATTTTTCTGCCCCTTTTATTTTATTGGTCTTATTAAAGTTATCTTTCCACACATTAACTAATTTAACATCTACTTGTTTCCTTTTGTTTTCAATTGTTTTACCAAATATTGAATTATTTTGCTTCTTGAAAAAATCTCTTTCGAATACTGAGTTAGCTTTTTGTCTAAGTATTGTATTAAGATTTATGTATGGTTCTAAGATATTTTTTTGAGTAAATGCTAGAATTTTATGAATATTTAATAATATAAGACCATTCTTTAAACATTCTTGTAAATGAACATAGTGAATGACATATCTATATTTATCATACAGATTAGCAATTAGTTTTGTGTTTTTGTCATCACATGGAACAGGAACGGGCATTTTTTCTGGTGCAAATGGCAAATCAGAATGTTCGTCATGTATATCAGGCGGATAATGAATATCAACTTCAAGTATGTACCCTTCATCACTATCAGCAGTAACAGATGCAATTTCAAATAAAGCTATTTCAGATTTTGTTAAAAACCTAAAATTTCCTGTGGGAAGTCTTTGTGTCATAGCATGCCCATACAAATTGACACAATCTAAGTAAACTAAAAATGTATCGGGTTCTTTTTCGTTATAGTCTGGCAAATATTTATTATTAGCCTTTGCATATCGCAGCGAACATTGGGCAAGACCTCCTCTAATACCCTTTTCTAGCATTTGATATATTTCTATATCAGATATTAAATCTAATTCTACTTTAGTTAACAAGAGCATGGCGTCCCAGCTTAATGATGGTGATGAAACGTAATGACAAGGGTCAAGCTCATAGTGACATAAACTCATAGATCGGAATTTCTCAAATACATCGCACAATAGTAAGACATCACATTTCAAATATAAATCAGTATATTCGCCTAAATTCTTAATACCAAATATAGCCCACATCTTTAAAGCGTGATTGTAATCGTCAGTAGACACTGTATCGGATGTGAGTTTATTATAAAAATTTGAGCGATCTGGTAACTGAGTTTCTGCATATCGTTCCCAGGAGTCTATATAGTCATAGCAATACACGCCTTTCCTAAGGCATAATTGAAATAATTTTTTATCAATGAAAAATGATCGTAAATGCTTTAAATCATTGGAGTCCAATGTCTTTACTAAGTTGTCTAAACTCGAACTTAAGAAATTAAAAGAATCTATAAATTTTAATTGGACTACTTTCTGAGAATTAAATGGAAAAAATTTGGTAAAAGAAATATATTTTTCCTTAGTCTTTGGAATTAAATTGATTCGACCGGAAACACTTGAAAGTTCTTTTATAAATAAATGACAGTCATATCCTGAAAGATTATGAAATATTATGGGAATAAATTTTACAGACTTATTATTTAAATTGCATGAATTATGAGCTGGACCCCGATATTTACCTGTGAAATGATCATGGTCATGAACAATACAGTCATTATTAGAAAAATTTTCTTTACAAATATGACATACTGTAGCAGTCTTAAATGAAAGAAGCTCTTCATCATTCAGTGGAATCATGTCTCTAGGCAAAGATAAAATGTCATATAAAGTTTCTAAATCCTTAGCAATAGAATCTACAAACTTTTTTGAACAATTTGGACCTCGATAAGATACTAAATTATTAAGCTCTGGATTACTCTCACAGCATATATAATAGGCGAAACAAGTTGCTTCATGAATTTGTATGTTTTCGACATACTGACTTTTATTTTTATCTGAATATTCTCGAAGTAAGCTGTCAAAGTCTCCATAAATAACAATAGGAATTCTTTGAGTTCTTATATAATTAGAAAATCGAAGCTTGCTATTCTCTTCTGGGAGCAGTGTTTGTATTCGTGCGCAATTATGATTATTTAGTTTTGTCTCTGAATCAAAATATATAAAACATTCATCACATAAGTGAATTTTAGATTTGTGTTTTGTTAGTTGATCATGCACTAGTCGCGCGAAATTTTTTATTAAACAGAAATGACTTTTGTCTCCTCTTTCAATTAGTAATAAATTTACGTGGGTCAGTTTCCGTTGTAAAGTTTTGTATAATGGCCCAGTAATAGTGTTATTTTTTTCTAAACCATAAACATTTACACTTATAGTCGGATTTTTTTTTTCGAATTGTTTTATGTCATCAAATGTTGGTGGGAAAGATATACCATTTATATTTAATAAATTTAAGTAATGTGGATATGATGAAACTCTATTACTGTTATGCCGTGCTGGATACATATGTGCTACAATACACCAGAGAAAGCAATGTCTATCTTTATTGCAAATGTTAAGACATGATTTTGTTTTAAGAATTTTTAGGGGTAAAGATATGTAACTGCCAGCTTTTAAGGGATTATACTTAACTATATTCATTTCCAAATGATTAATCGACTCTATAGCCCAGCCAGATTCTGACATTTCAAATTCGGTGCATTTATACAGCAATTTTTGCACACATTCTTCAAAAAATAATTTTATATTAGTATTTTGTATTATCACATAATACTTTGTATTAAAAGATTTCAAAGACAATTCTTCATTTTTAGGTAACTTGTACAATACAAAAAGCTCAAATTGTATTTTAATCGCTCGGTGTTTTATTCGCAATGTCTCAATAATCTTGTAAACCATGCTAGAAATATCTGATAAAAATATCTCTGGTGATATGTTATCTGTATTCATAGGATTAAATCTGTAACTAGCAATTCTATTTTTAAAAGCTGTAGCTATTATTTGCACATTATCAAATTCAGTACTCAACAAACAGTTTGATTTATGTATATTACTTTTCTTATGTGATGAATATTTTTGAACATAAACTTTACAATCTGGGCAAAATTTCATGTTTGTTTGGTTATGTTAAATACAAAAAGTAAAGCAGTACCTAATTCATAAATTTAATCGTAAATTCAATTAGACAAAATATAAAATATTTATTTTGAGCTATAGTTGATATATAAGTTTTAATTTAGTACTTAAAGGTCATAATTTTTGATTACTTCAAGATTAAAAGTTCAAGGTCACAATTACTGATCTGGATTTATTAAGTTCTTAAAAAAAATAAGATTCAAGATCATATTAAATGGTCATGAATTTTAAAATTTGACATTCATTAATTCGAGTTTATTGGCTTTTGGATTTTGGCTTTTGGTTTTTGTTTTTAGTTTTTTGGTTTACTGAAAGAAAATCATACAAATAATCATTATAAATATTATATGAGTAAGTACTCATGCAATATTATTTCATTACAATTATCTGAGGAAATAAACATTAAAAAATATCAATTATAGACTTTATGCATAGGTACTTACTTACTTAAATTCAACAATATAGAACATGCTTTTCAAACAAGTTTAATATAATTATTAATATTATTCAAAAGAACAAAAAAGGAAAACATTGAAAAATATAGGTATATCATAAGTAGGTATTTTAAATGGTTTTTAAATATGTAGGTACAATATTATGGGTCCTTTAAATAGGTACTAGTAGGACACTTACCTAATTTTAAAATACGTTTGACTGATAGAGTATCGGTTGTATCTTCCGATAATCTTCTTTCGCAACAGTCACAAGTTTTGTGACTGCTTTCCACACCGGACTGCTGTCGTCAACAGCCGATTTGTAGGTAACTAGTGCTCGTTTCCAGCGGTCATTGCTGAGCACCTCCGCTTCTCGAGCGTTGTAAACACGCAGTTCCACGTAGTAGTTGCCCTGCCGGGTGGGGTCCCGCTGAAGTGTATAACCGGAACCACTACGTCTTGATAAGAAGCTCCGCAACGCAGCCGCTCGAATGGGTTCACCACCAAGTTCTTGCTCGTTCTGAAATTTAAAAATGATTATCATTAGAAACAAGAATAAGTTTAAAAAACTAAAAATTTTATCCGTAGTCGGGACTACGGATAAAATTTATATAGCCTATGTCACCCGGGCTATTCTTACGAATTCATTGACACCTCATTTATTAAAATCCGTTGAGTAGTTTAGGCGCTGTGGTGGAACATACAAACATACATACATAGACTGCCAAAATCATTACCCTTCCTTTTGGCTTCGCCGTAGTCAGGTAAATAATTTAAAAGGAAAGCATGACAGATTCTGAAAAAAATATACTGAACCATAAATTTTACCTAACCCCTCGGGAATCGTATTTAGAACATCAAAGTCTAACTAATATGCTAAAATAATGGAAAATAAAAGGACTCCGTATTTACAAATAAAAAAACTTCAGCATACCTCTGAATCCGACAGCTTCCTTTTTTTGAGCGATTTCGTTGGCGCTGGCAAATCAACTTCTGTCTCCGAGTCGGACCCAAAAAAGCTAGATTTGACCACCGCCGGAGCAATTTTTTTCACAGAATTTTTATTTGTTTTTCCGACAACCTTTTTCCTTATCTTCTTTTTTTCTACCGACGGCGATGGCTGAGATGGTGGTATTTCGCAGTCAGAATCGAAGGGATTGGTCGACCTAAAATTAAGAACACCATAAATAAATTTCACTCACAAATTCAACTTACTATTAGATTATTCGATATAAATAGTGATTGTAGAGTTGTACGTACATACTTCCTGTTCTCTTGTTCACAATATATTGTAAAATATTATTGTCAAAGACAAGCTGCAAGTGCAGGAGATGTGTGCTAATTAAAATGAAATTATGCCATGCAGTCTTATTTGTAGATCACATTTTTAAGCAGTGGTTTTAGTGACAAATCGCTAGCTAAGTGAGAAAGCGATTTTGATATGTGTGCTAAAAAATGAGTTCTATGTTATCAGCAAATAAGATCTAAAATTAATTGATTGTTACTTACTCAATATGACCACATGCTTACTTTCCTTATTCGGCGATGGCGCCGCTCCGTCGCGTATACCTGAGACGATTTTCTAAAAAGGAATTGGTATGTACTCTCTCAGAACAATAAGATCGATACCTATCTATCACTGGGTAACTTTAAAACCAAATTAAGTATGTTTCTATTGAAAAATGTAACCAAGTCCAATATTTTTTTCCTAGTTTCATGTCACACCCAAACCGAAACGTATATCTGTATGTCATACAAATATTTGCTCGCGTGGTAATCAAACCCGCGACCCGATAGCAGTAGCCAATGGCTTATCCACTGCACCAGCTGGGTACCCGATCGATATGTCAAATTAAAGGGAGAGATTATTTATTGATTAGTAGATGATTGTGTGCGATAAGAAATTTCATTGTTTAAAATGTTAATAGCATTTTAATAAGCGGTGTTTACCTATAAGTAATTGTTACATTGTTTTTATTTTTGGGCATGTATTAGTTTTAAGTAGGTATTCATGTAAATCATGTTTTTTTTTTTTATTAATCTTAATAAATAAATAAAATAAAAAGTGTTTGAACTAGAATGTACATTTTTTTTTAAAGACTACTCCCGCAGTATGGTGCAAGCCCCGTGTCGCGGGGACTTTACAAACATACATGTCACGGACACAAAGAACACCCAGACTCAGAACAACAATTTGTGGATCACACACAGTGGCGTCCTGTGTGGGAATCGAACCTACAACCTCTTGCGCAGCAGTCGGACACACTCCCACTGCGCCACAGAGGCAGTCATACATACGCATACATAATTATATTATTTAGAGTTCAGCTCCAAATCAAACGGTTGATTAGTTTCTCAGACTCGCGTCGATAAATGCATCACACATTGTAGTTATTAATCGCTCGCGTATGTGTAGAAAATTGGGGGTTCTGGATCATATTGCATGTGTAGAAAATTGGGGGTTCTGGATCATATTGCATGTGTAGAAAATTGGGGGTTCTGGATCATGTTCTATGTGTGGAGAATTGGGGGTTCTGGATCACGCGCCGAGCGAAGCGAGGAAGTGATCCAGAACCCCCAATTATACCCTACTTATGATTTAATTAAAGTTTATATGGAGGAATGCAAAAACTAAAAATGCTGCATTACAAATGCAACCGCAAAGGTAAGGTATTTTAACGAGCGAATGTTTTGTCTTCTTCTGTTATATTATGAGAATAGTTTAAAAAATAAAAATGGTACCCTGTTATCCATAAAAGGCAGTGTGGGTAATATATTACACAGTATACTACCACAAACTTTAATACATCATTAGCTGAAAATTTAGAGCTATTCGCACAAAAGAAAGAATAATTGTTACATAAAAGTCACCCAACTTGCTATGGAATCACGATTCAATAGTAAATACTCTAATAAAAAAATATTCTTATTCAACTTTTATGATTTTTACATTTCTTAACAATTGAATCATGAACTTGTTATCTTCGATAGCATCAAGAATAATTAACTATTTAATTTTTAAAAAGGAGTAGGAATCGTGAAGTTAAATAAATGCCGAGGTATTATCCACTCTATGTTAGATACTTTCTCGAAGTTTCGGTAAATAAATCATCATTAAGATGATTCAATTGTTTAAAAAACTCGGAATCCCGGGGTAAGTCCATGTTAACATAGCGTTTGAGGTCATTGTTCCTAAATGGCACTTCCTAAGCCGATCAATCATAATTACAGATACCTACGTATCATACGATCAGCCATCATTCGGAATGACCAAGATGCAGTGCAGACAAAAAGTGAGAGTAAAAAAATTGTCTTGTTTTTTTTTTAAATCAGTCCACGCGCAGACAATCTGACGTAATAAATTTAATTGAAATAACTGGTTTTCGGTTCAATCTATTTTAGTGATTAATTAAAACTAGAACTAGACTTAGACGTTTTTTTTTAGAAATAGGAAAATAGAATGAGGACTAAATGGATAGTAAAAAAACTTCCATTCAATCAAAACTAAGGAACTAGTTAAGTTGTTAATTTAAATTTTGTTGTTGTTTGTCGTTGTGGCCAATTTGCTCCAATTTATTCATGAATTTATTAACTTTCATTTTCAAAGATGTTGATTTGGAGCAAATTGTTTATTTCTGCCTAAAGAACCTTTTCCTTATTTGAACTGACTAGAAATGAGGCTTAAAAACTTGGCTACTTTTGTACCTACATATCTAGTTTTCTACAGACTGCACCTACATATTCCTAACTTTACATCACCCAAAGGTAGACTGGCAGATAATGCTTTTAGCATTAAATACGCCATGGCAGATAATGCTTTTAGCATTAAATACGCCATGGCAGATAATGCTTTTAGCATTAAATGCGCCATTGTACACTATTTGTACATTAAGTGTTAAATAAATAAATAAATAAATATTAGGTACATCATCAGCCTATCGCAGTCCACTGCTGGACATAGGCCTCTCCAACTGCATGCCACTTTGTTCTATCTTCGGCTTCTCGCATCCAGCTTCTGCGAGCCGTTTTGCGTAAATCATCACTTCACCTGGCCTGAGGGCGTCCTACACTATGTTTGCCGAGACGCGGTCTCCACTCAAGAACTCGTTTACCCCAACGGTTGTCGGTTCTTCGGCTAATATGGCCAGCCAATGCCACTCCATCATACTAGTACTTACTATAGACGTCATTTGGTTTGGGTTTTAATTCGGCTTTAGTTATGTACTAAACTATATGAAACTGCACACTAAAAGAAGTGACCATCAAACGTGGTCTGTGTAACCTAATGGCTAAAGCATCGGGCTTGCAATCGTTAGGTCGTGGGCTCGAATCCTGCCTACCGACGTGAACCCACTCCTAACACAAGCAATTGAGCTTAGCTGGAGGGGTTAACAGGATTGCTAGTAATGTGGGAAGTGATTGTAAGATACTTAGACCAGATTAATTTTTTAAGACGTCTCCCGCAGTTAAGTACAAGCTGTATGTTGCGGGGTCTTTACAAACAACAATTCTGGATCACACAAAGTGGTGTCCCGTGTGGGAATCGAACCCACGACCTCTTGCGTAGCAGTCAAACATACTCCCACCGCGCCACAGAGGCAGTAAGTTTAAAAAAAATAATTAATAATTGTAAAATGCAAAAGTAAAAATTTATTAGAACTGCTTGCCACATCAGAATAAACTGCATAAATCACATACACAGTCATAAATTACTATAAGTTTCTGAAAAGAAACCAAGTTCGACTTTTAAAATTTTGGAAGCATAGCTAAAGGAAGCTGTCGAGATAGTATTTTCAAAGCTAGAATACTCAAAGATAATAGATCTAGCGTGTTCTGAGAGAATACTACTATACTAGGTGAAACAAAACAATTTTGATAATATTTTTTTCCAAAAAATGAAGGTGTTAGTCAGTCATATCAACCCATATGATGTCCCACTGCTGGGCACGGATCTCCCCAGTAGAACCTACTTATTATAGATCCTGGGGGTAATTGCCATAATCGCCACCATTGGTGAGAAGGTTGCGCGATCGCAGTAAGGTTTAAAGTACGCAGAGGACGCTGCTGCCCGTCCTCCGGTGTGAAATCCCTTAGTTGACGACACCCACGGGAAGAGATGGGGTGGTACTATTCTTAAGACGGTACCACATGGCATTAGCACCAAATAAAGAGAGTACAGAAGGAACGCCCATGTATTGCGACTTTTATACCTACACTCGCACGCACGCACAATACTAGCAACCGCAGCGCATGAATTCCAATTGGATAGTTGACTACAATAAAAGTAAATTATTTTATACTAATCAGGTAATATAAGATCTTAAAATGCTCTAAAAATAAGTGTTATTTTGCCATATAACATGTTTTTGAATGATTGATTGAGTTATTAAATATTATTATTAAATATTAATATTAAATATTAAGATTTTATTTAATACTAGCTGTGCCCCGCGGTGTTACTTGCGGTTTATGAGCCCATGTGTTAACCCAGGGTGTCAGTTAACTACATACCAAATTCTATTAAAATCGCTCCAGCCGTTTAGACGTAAAGAAGTAACAAACATACACACACACACACTCACAAACTTTCACCTTTATAATAATAGCTGTGCCCCGCGGTTTTACCCGTGGTTTATTAGAGTATGTGTTAATCCAGGGTGTCAGCTAACTCCATACCAAATTTTATTAAAATCGCTCCAGCCGTTTAGCCGTGAAGAAGTAACAAACATACACACTCACATACTCACAAACTTTCGCCTTTATAATATTAGTGTGATTTTGTTGGCGTATGTAATATGTAGGTATTCATGTAAAATTACAACTTTCTAGTACTAACAGTCTTTGAGCTAAACTGCAGACGACGGACGGACGAAGTTAGGAAAACTATAAGGGCTACGTTTTGCTATTTTGAGCCACCATAAAAAATATTAAAACATTGGTGCGACACCAGATATAGTCGGAAAGTTTCTTAATTTTTAAACAGCTGACTCCATTAAAAACCAAAACAAATGAAAGTAAAGAATGTGAAAGTCATGAAAAGGATGAACTGAGCAATGAAATAAACAGAGGAATGAGGGTATGACAGGCCTTCAAGGAAATCCGAAAATTAGTATTCGACACATCAGCACATAATTTAGAAATGACTGAAGGTAATATTTAAACAACTTGTTGACCACAATTGATTGAGTACTTTACAAGTTTACGAATAACAGCAGACCAAGTGAGAAGTAACAAAATAACAGTACCTACAAATTAAATTGAAAATTGCTTAACGATGTTAGTAGTGGGTATGAAACGAAAACAACAGAAAACCCACTTCTTATATCGCATTATTAAGCTGGGCAGCTACTACATTGGCCGATTTTTTTCTTGTTCATAAAAGTAGGTAGGTACGTTAGTACACCATAAAATATACTTATAAATGTTATTTAATAATAATAATAATCAAATCTTAAGACAACGCTATCTGATCCCAAATTAAGTAGAGCTTGTACTATGGAAACCACACGACTGATACACATACTTATATATTTTTAAATACATACATATTATAGATAAATAACACCCAGACACTGAATAAACCATCGTGGTCATCACGCAAAGTTTTATCCTGGGTAGGGATCGAACCCACGACCTCTGGCTTAGCAGTCAGGGTCACTAACCACTAGATCAACAGGCCAGGCATCCCATTATAAAATACCACAGATCAAATATATTAAGGTGTAGTAGTGAAGTCCAATTTTTGATTCGTTTGACCCAAAAGTCATCTGGCATGCGGCACACGTGTAAAGCACAATCCCATTTCAAAACAGCTGCTTTTTGAGTCACAGCTAATGCGCTTATTACACAACACTAAATCAGGGACCCTAAATCCTTAAAAAGAGCGGTGTAATAAGAGTTAGGGCCCTAATTCTCTAACAATTTTTCAAGGCCACCTCGATTTAGGGCCCTGATTCAGGGTAGTGTAATATCTGTTTTAGTTTGATGATGTGAGTTTTGGAACGGATTGTGGTATTCCTAATCCGGTCTGTCAATTTCATGAATACTCTGTTCCATTGCTCTTTGGTATACCTCGAGCGTGAACCGTAAGTGAGAATGTGGAGAATGCATACGTCTATGTCTCTTTTCAAGGGATAGAGGAAGATCACTCTACATGAGATCCTTCATGGCCTTGTAGCTGTTCTAGGCGTTTTCGTTGCGTCTTGCAAATTCTTTATCTTGTCTCGCCTGAAAAGAGACCATTTGGCCCATCGAGATACTCATCGATGTATGCAACCTCTACTGCTCGCACTTCGATTTTGTGATGCGGTCTATTTGCCATCACTTAGATCTTCGATGTATTTAGATGAAGTTCGACCTCGAGGCTTGCGATGTTAAGCGCGTTAAGCATTTGTGTCAATTCCTGGGCGTTAGACGAGAAAAGCACAACCTATTAAAAAGTAACACTACTAAGAAATGTCAAGTGTAAACTCAAGTTCTACTTTCTTATGAACATGGAATGATAATTTATTACTTGGAAACGTGTCTATCAGTTCCCAATACTGAAGTGCCTGTAAACATAGATTAATTACTATTTATTTACTTTGCACTACGATTTAACTGTATTTATTGTGTTTATAAATGCTATATTATGTATTAAGTTAATTTGTATTTTAAATGATAACAAAAAAACTTACTGTATTTTGTTATTATACCCGGTTGCAAGGAAGTAATATTTTGGGTACGTATGTAACATTTTGTATTACCTCATATCTTTCAACCCACTAAACGGATTTATATAATTAAGATTGTTAGATTCATCTTGACCGCTCAAGTGTTCTTAGATAAGTGATGTTTGAAAAAAAAAACATGGCGTCTGTGAGATGTCAAAAGTTAGAGGTGTGAAAAGCAAGCATAAACAGTTTAAAAATGTATAACACGATTAAGCCGGTAATACAAAAAAGTCAGTTAGCAACCATTTTTTTTTCAATTTTTAATACTTGGCAATAGCTGTGATGAATGCTAGTTGTTACAACCACTAAAAAGAAATAAATTTTAAAAAATATGCCTGCCCAATAAAGTTGGAAAGAAGATCCCCTACATATTTAATTTCATGCAGTCGGAGGAGCTGCAGTCGCATGAGCTAGGTAAAGTGCATCCGACTGCATTTCAACCATTTTTTTATTTCAATTTTTTTTGTCTTCGAAATCCTGTTAAGGGTAAAACTCTGGACGGTACAAAACTAAAATGCTATCTATAAGTCTGGTTACATTTTTATGCGACTTCAAATAAAGAATTTCACAAATTCATGTCATATTATAGTAATTAAAATATATTCACAATACATGAACAATATTTACAGCTTTAATGGCGCAGTACACATTATTTACAATCTTGTTACCAACCCGTGACCTCTCGTTTACTAGCCTGATGCCTTAACCGCTAGGCTACCGCCGTTTCAAGTTATATACACAGACTTTCACATTATGATCTCAAGAGCAGGTCCAATAAATAGGTAAGTATAAATACCTACATTTTAAAACACTTTTACTGATATTGAAAGTGTTCACCACACTTACAATATCATCTATCTCTATCTATCTCAGTTGATATTTAACAAATCGAACATCAAGTCGTCGGGCATAATAGACAATCACTTGCTCTGGGTCTTCATTTGACCGCCCATGGCGTTTAAAAACATAATAACTCTGTGGCGCGGTGGGAGTGTCGCCGACTGCTACGCAATAGGTCGTGGGTTCGATTCCCACACGGGACACCGCTTTGTGTGAGCCACAAATTGTTGTTCCGGGTCTAGGTGTACTTTGTGTCCGTGACTTGTGTGTTTGTAAAGTCCCCCGTGAAAGAGGGCTTGTAGCCAGCTACAGGATTCGTCTTTTTATTAAAAAAAATTGGCAGCTAGTGATATGTTGGTTATCGTTTCAAAAATAGATACATATCAAATTTAATCAAAATCGACCCTGAAGGATCTTTAGGAGATTCCCATTTGCAAAACAGTTTTAAAATAAGAACAGTGCTATCAAATGCATTAAGGGCCCCACTGACGATGCATTCATCAATCCAAATGGCATGAACATTGGTCAAAAACTTATCGTGAATGTCAAAAACGTCGGCGTCGTTCGGTTTTGAAATTCCAAACTGACGTTTGTCCAGTCCAAATTGACGTTTATTTACAACCACGCCATTTGGAAGGCATCAGTATTGTCAATGAATGGTCAAATCAAGAAATGTATGTAGTACCTAATTGTGTCTATGGTTTATCCTTTCGCGTCGCTTAGAAAGATACCGACCTTCTCTTTATAACCATAGTATCAAACTATAGTTACCATAGTTACAAAAGTAGATATTATTATAGATTTTATTATAAAACCAAATTTCTATCTTGTCAACTCACACAACTCTATCTGATCCCAAACTAAGTAGAGCTTGTACTATGGAAACCAGACAACTGATAAACATACTTATATGTTTCTAAATACAAACATAAATAAAGATAAATTACACTCAGACACAGAATAAACTATCACGCTCATCATACAAAGTTTTATCCTGGATGGGGATCGAACCCACGACCACTAGACCAAGAGGCCAGAATATAATACTAATAATACGGTTATATATTTTAATAATTCTTCTAAAACAAATTTATAGTGTTGACAGCAGTCTTTAATATAACCTTCTTGCGTACGTTCGCATAGAAGTTTATTCAATGGTGGCATAATTTTGTGTACATTCGGAATGCGTCTATTCGAAAGGCTTCCAAATGGATGTATAGTCAGTAGCCACCTTTAGTGACACAACTGCCATTGATACATTACGTCTCCGTTACATGACTGCGCCGATGAAAACTAACTTGCTGTTTACTGCATTATGAAATCAAAAGATCCACTTCATTGACTTCATTTGTTTAAGTACCCTTATCAGACAAGTCGAGCGTAGTTCTCATTTAGAAGGCATACTGTACGTGATGAGCATGAATGTTTATTCTGTGTATGAATGTTATTTAACTTGCCATAGTACAGAGTCTGTTTGGGATCAGTAGTCGTGTGTGAGTTGTCCCAAGAAGATATTATTTGAAATTTAAGACGTTACACACGATTTTAGGCTGACTGTTTTTGTGTGTCGGCCGTAATAAATTGAGTAGGTAACTAAATTTTTAGTCAATTTTAGGTCGCCCAGCGCTAGCCGGATTTTTGCACTTTTGTGGAGCTATCTGCTCTTTATCCAAAAAAATATCAACTAATAAAACACATTAAATTTCTACATAATTTTGAGTCCAAAATGGTAGATTTTGTTTTTGTTAAAGGAGTATAATGTTTTGGTAAATAATTATGGATAAAATGCATCTCCTCGTAAAGTACAATTTTCTTTGACTTGCTACTTACACCAATGGATAGGCAATTTTATAAAAAACATTATGCTAGAAACATTTTTTCAACGACCAAAATTTTATTGTATAAAGATTTTATTTCAAAAACTGAGCGCATTCGCTACAGTGCTTCTAAGAGAGAATGAATGCACAAGGTTATTTGATCAAAGTACAGCCTTAAGTATTGATTGATTATTTGGAAGTATATCTCACAATACTATAGGTATGATTGTCGACATTTCCAAAGTTGACGTAAATGACATACAGCCTCCACAGCGCACCTACGACTGCTATGCAAGAAGTTTTGGATCGTGACTTATATGTTTGTAAAGTCCCCCGCGACACAGGGCTTGTACCCTAAAGCGAGAGTTGTCTTTTATAAGTAAGAGAGATTCGATTCGCTTTAGGACAGACCTTTGTAAAATCCGGAAATATGTGTTTTGTGAAGCCCTGTAATACAGGTCATGTATATGTAGGTCACTCATATCGATTCAGCACTATAGTCACAAATATTGCTTTTTTAAGCGAATTATGTAGTACCCTCTACCTCTACTCTATATATAGCTCTAGCAATGCTCACCTTTTAGACCCAGTACCTATACAGGGTAATTTTTATTATACTAATAGCCTCCCGCTCTTGGTTTCTTTTTAATTTTTGACGAGTTCACCTGATACTACACTATCAGTTTTATCACATGATTTGATGGGGGCGAAATATCAGGTATCGAACACGGTACTCAGATCCACAATATTTATTATTGAATAGTTTCGCAGGTCATCTGTGGTCTTCATCATCAGTTCCATTTCACTCTTTTTAAGAGTAAATGGATGAATTACAACAAAATATACAAAAATTAGTACAGGTGTACCTTTAATATATAAAGAGTTCCCTCGATTTCTCCAAGATCTCATCATCAGATCCAAACTTTCATGACAATCTGAAAGTATACTTTTCCAAACACAAAAAGATTTTTTTAAGTCGGTCCAGCCATCTGCGAGAAATTAGGTGACAAACATAAAAAAAAACAGCCGAATTGAGAACCAACTCCTTTTTGAAATCGGTTATAAAACCACGAGCGGGAGGAGTATATTAAAAATCATTCTGTATAAAAGTAAGATTATGACGATGTTTACGAACGCAAAAGCCGCGGAGTATTCACCATCTTCGTTAAGTGTGCCGATACCTTTACACGCACAAGTTACGGGGAGATTGCTATCATTATATAACCTGTACTCGTCAAATAACTTTTTTGTTGTTTACGGACGATATATCCAACATAATGTAACTAAAGTAATGTAAAACGTACGTTCATTATAACCTTCTATTATTACCGCCAGTAAAGTTATTATAATTAGATTTTTTAGTTTATTTTTTGTTCTTAATTTTTACCGCGAAGGAGTATAATCGTCTTGAATTTTTAAGAGATTAGAAGGACTGACGAATAGCCTAATTCTTATTATGTTTTAAAGATAAGGATTTCAGTTATTTTTTAAGCTATTGCATAGCTTTTATCGCGGGCTCGGGCTTTGAGCGCGGCGACCGAATTTAGAAATTTCGTAACGAAAATGAGACTTAACACCCCCCACTCCGCCTACCATGTAGCTCGGCCGAGCGTTCGCTTAACGTAGATGTATGTGGTTAAGTTTTGTAGGCGGAGTTAAGGTTGGTAGGCGGAGTGGGGGGTTTTGTTTAAAGCTGGAACATAAAAAACACAAGGGTAGACCTATAAACTATAGCTAAGATAGGCGTTAAATGTTTAACAAAAATGTTACTTAGCAACCACTGTTAAAAAAGTTTTTAAGATAGGTTGTTGTTTGAAGCCTACAATTACTTAGTACATATTATTATCTAGCTATTTTCAACAAATGGTGCACGAATGTTGCTCTTGTTTTTGCTTTCTATTTAAATATTGTGTTTTTGAATTTAAATTTGAATTGCATCACCTTTGCTTCGCAAGAGTTATGGATACAGGTAGACAGCTTAGTGATATTGACGGTCTATAACTTAATTCTTAGTAATTATTGGATAACTATTCATTGGATTTAGATAAGTATAGGTTATGTAATGTTAATAAACTCTCACACAAGTGCATTGGTGGCAGGAGGGGAGGTGAGAGGAGAAGTTTAAGAGGAGTCAAGTCCCCTACCCGCTTTTCGCTTCTTCCAAAGAATCTGATTCCTTCTGTAGCTGCAGGTTTTCCTTGATAAACTGAAATGCAACCTCTGCAGAGCCAAGACCCCAAACTAAAATGTTGGGTGCCTCAGCGGTGTAACGCTTGCCCCCAAAATTAAATTTTGTATTGGCCTCTGCATAGTAAAGAGCCACAAAATCTATAATGAAATTGGTAAATTTACAATTAAGAGTTTCTATAGCCTGCCACCATCTGGTGGAATAACCAGGAACGATACTAATGATAATCTTCACTTCAAAGACTCTTACAATTTAAGGTTAAAGCCAAATGAAGGAACTAAACAATAGCGGTCGAGCATTATATTTCGAACTAGCGGACGCCTCGCAGTTTCACCCGCGTAGTTTCCGTTCCCGTGGGAATACAGGGATAAAAAATAGCTTATGTCACCCGAGTTTAGTGTAGCTTTACAACGATGAAAGATTTTTTTAAATCCGTCCAGTAGTTTCGGAGCTTATTCGATATAAACAAACAATCAAATCTTTCCTCTTTATAATATTAGTATACTTAACAACATTATTTACGTTTAGTAGCTATTTGAATTTTTTTAGACACTTCTTAATTCTAAGTTGGATGATTGGATCGTTTTAAATAGTTAGCTCTAAGATTAAACAACACAAGACACAATCAAATTTAGAAGAACAATACGCCGAGGGTATAGAAAGCAATCTTTAGATAGTTGAAGATACTTCCCTCGACAAAACACATATACTTAGATAAGTAATTCTCACAGACACGAAATCTCGGAACCGGGAATAGGGATGTTACGGAGATGGTTTTATAACCGAAGTCGGAGTCGGAGGTGATAGGAGAAGACGAATATGTTGATATAAGGCATAAGAAAAACAAACATTTTTCAGTCATAATAAATGTGTGAGAAAATTCAGGCAGGACCCGACTCGCAATCATAGGGAATCCGTAAGAATTTTTCCTTCGTATATTTATTAAATACTAGCTGTTTCGCGCAACTTCGTCTGCGTAAATTTTACCCGTTTTTGCAACATTTTTCATTACTGCTCCGCGCCTATTGGTCGCAGCGTGATATTATATAGCCTACAGCCTTCCTCGATCAATGGGCTATCTAACAGTAAAATATTTTTTTAATTCGGATCAGTAGTTCCTGAGATTACCGCGTTCATTCTATTGGGTAGTCCATTTATCGAGGAAGGCTATAGGCTATATAACATCACGCTACGACCAATAGGAGCGGAGCAGCAATGAAACATGTTGCAAAAACGGGGGAAATTGACGCACACGAAGTTGCGCGGGACAGCTAGTTTGTCATAAGTGTCAAAAAAGTTCACAGGACGGTCATTCTATTCGACATTTGAAATTGCTAATTTGTAAAGGGTAGTTTTCATTATCGGAACAAAGTGTCCGTTTATGTGTGTGTTGCTCGAGCAACTTTCCTTTTGTACTGGTTGTATTGGAGTGATGGTATGAGTGTCAAAGATACGATAATATTTTATCCTTATCCCTTTCCAATCGAAAGCTCGGATTGTAAACTAGTTACTAGAACTAGTTCCTGAACGACGGCGAGCACACAACAAACAGTGCTCCGCCAAAAAATGAAAAAAAATAAAGGTAATTGGTACCAAAGAAGGTCCGCTCGATATAATGCTAGAGCTGTCGATACCGTCATCAGAATTTTGTTTACTGTAAATAAATTATTTATTATCACTTTTGGATTTTAAGTCTTGTTTTAGATTGATTTAAATAAGTATGATTGACCGTTGTGCACCTTTTGCTCTCTATCGCGACGATTAATCGAATTCAAAGTGGTTGCAAATATACATTTTAAAGTATTTTAAGCTCTCCAACTTTCAAAAAAATGCAAATAATGATTTAAAGATAATGAATTTACGATAGAATGAAATAAATCTTAGGTGCGAGAAATCAATCAGACACGAGATTTTATTAGAGAGAAGAGACAACTTTTAGAACGCCATCTAGAATTTTGAATAAACTCTCAGCGTATTATCTTTAATTCTAAATTTCACCCTCAAATGTAGGTAATTTGATTGTACTATCAAAACTATTACCCGACTACTACAGCGAAGCCAAACCCTAAAAATCAAGGATTAAAGTAAAACTTAAGAAGAAAATCGCGGGTTAAAAAGATATATTTCTATATATCTATATATAGAAATATAGGTGATCTAACTGCCCAAAATAAATTAATACTGTTAATACACCAATACACTGTCATAATTATGGTTGCAAATTCTACGAACCCAATAATTTGGTTAGGGACAAGGAACGCAACTTTGAATTTATTCAAACGAACCAAATTGTAAATTTATTTGACCGGGCGAAATAACCGAGAGCTTCTGTATTTGACCATCTTATTTATATTCATTAGTTTATTCAGATAATGTAACTTTGATTACAAGGGACTGAATATTTTGGTTTATGTATTTCTAGTCGGCTTAATTATCCGATTTTGATTTTCTATTTTCATCGTACTGTATTTTAGATGTAAGTAATATTTCGAATATATTCATAGACATTAAGGGCTTAAAGCGTGTTTACAACTTAGTACTCTTAATGCGCATGAGCTTACAGGCGCTTTGAATTAAATTTATGAAATTGTAAGCGCATTATTAAATTGCGCGTTAAGCGCTTGTAATCTAAACATGAATGTTGAAGACAAAAACAGGTCAGAAAAAAACATCTGGGCTTATCGTACTAATTAACGTGAACTACTGTGGTGATAAACTAGATAGATAAATGATTAGATCCAAGCCAAGCCATGCATTTTGAAATACTTAATGGGCTATGACAGAGTTACCTTCTGCTCAATTGTACGCACGTTTTTAATAATGATAATAATAAAAAATCTTTTTTCGCTTAGGAAGCAAAATACTACATATGTGAAAAGTCGATTCTACATTTACATGTAATGCCTGTTTGCAAACAATAGGTAGAAAAGAACAGGCAATAAAAACTCGTGGCCACTCTTTTCAAATTGCCAATGTTTACAATGTTTCATTTAAACCTTTCTCATTCTTATTAAACCTTTTTAAAGTTGAGACCATCTCTAGGTACTCACTGGGACGAGCACCGCACATTACCGTTTGTCATTTAAACCTAAGTGCAAAGGACTTATTTTTGAGTTTCTTCTAAATTATTCAAGTAATGCAAGTTATAGCAACGCGCGTTATAAGTAACTACAAACGCGGTTGTTAATCGCTCGTCATATGTGGTTGTTTATCGATTAAGGAGTAAACATAATAGAGTATACAACTTCGTCTGAGTAAATTTTCCCCGTTTTTGCAACATTTCTTATTGCTGCTCCGCTCCTTATTTCTTCACTATTTAATGGATTTTACATACAAAGCTCCCTCTTCAATCACTCTATCTATTAAAAAAACCGCATCAAAATCTGTTGCGTAGTTTTAAAGATTTAAGCATACATATGGATATAAGGACAGAGAAAGCGACTTTATTTTATACTATGTATTGATGAATTATGATGAAATTTATTAAACCGTGTGGTAGCCGGCTTAAGAATTGTACCACCCCATCGCTTCCGGTGTGTATCATCAAGGCAACTAAGGTATTGCACTCCGGAAGACGGGCTCTGCGTACTTTAAAGCCTTACTGCGATCGCCAGCACGCTCGTCAAGCGTGGCGATTATGGCAAATGCCCCAGGCTCTATAATAAGTAGGTTCTACTGGGGTGACCCGTGCCCAGCTGTGGGGCATCATATGGGTTAATATGATATTATGGTACTGTCTTGAAATATATTTATTATGTCTAAATGCATGACACATGTGTGATGGTCGCATTCAAAGCGATATTCAACGGGCACGAACACGAGTGCGAGCGTGTAAATAGACGTGAATGTGCTGCTCGGCTGTTTATTAACAGCTTTTTTGTTCCAGCTGTTTGCCACGAGTCTGAACGCACCATAACGTCTTAGTTTAATCACAGGAATCTTTAACAATAGCTATTGTAAAGCTGAAGACTTTGTTTGTTGGAAGGCGCTTATATCAAAAAGTAACAGTCTAAGCTGTATATTTATTTATTTTAAAGATTTTAATGATGGTGCTGCAAACAATCGCAGTGGAACAATAACTTTGAAATGAAATTAAATGATATAACTTTAACTTCAAACCGTGAGACATTGTTTTATGAATGTTTAGATAAGAAATTCATTCTTCACTATACATACAATATTTTATTCGAATCACTACATAGTATAAAACAAAGTCGCTTTCTCTGTCCCTATATCCCTATGTATGCTTAAATCTTTAAAATTACGCAACGGATTTTGATGCGGTTTTTTTTAATAGATAGAGTGATTGAAGAGGAAGGTTCATATGTATAATAACATCCATTAAATAGTGGAGAAATAAGAAGCAAGGCAGCAATAAGAAATGTTGCAAAAACGGGGAAAATTTACGCAGACGAAGTTGCGCGGGTCAGCTAGTTTCATATAAAACTAATATCAGTATCTCAAAGGAATAAAGAAACAAATGGCAAGACTAAATAGGACAAAGTAATTAGTTAAAGAATTGATATGTCTAGAGTCTGGAGTGATGAAGTGCTCACTCAATCATTCTAACAATATCACTAAGTCTTTGTACCTATTTTCTTTGTCGAATAACAAAATACTGAGTGATCATTTCGAGTATTTACGTCAGGGCTTAACATATTTGATGTATTATTACATTTTCTACTATTTGATTTCCCGTGACTCTGCCTGCATAAATGTTATCGTGGTAAGGGCGTTTTTCTTTTGATGGAGAGGATGTTATAAAATGATGATAGTACCAGTAGTCTACCAACACAGATGTAACTGACAGATCGGTTTTGAAGTGGTCCGAACTTTGGTGTAGGTATGCAATTTTTTTTACATAATTTTGGTAGTTCGTCAAAACTCTTTATTGTTTAAGTTACTTATTGTAACCAAGTATATCCTAGAATCCTGACCAAATAAAAAACCATAAATAAGTCGAAACAGAAATCTACCAACTCACGTTAAAAATATAAATGAACAGACAGATAGATACCTACATGTTGAACGTTATAATAATGTACATAGTAGGTACGTTTATACACAATTATTTTACCAATATATAAGTTAGTAGATTTAAAGATGTCATATTAGTCTTTCAATTAGTTTCATTAACTGAGTAATAACTTAACTTACGTTAAATATATTAGTGCAATATGTAATATGGAAACAATTAATTTATTTACCTAATTAAAAGTTACGATATTTTTTTTAATATATAAATCTTGGTTTTGTGAGCACATGCCACACAATCGTTGATACCGTAGGTATTTATTTTTTGATCTGATAACGTCTTTTAAATCAATGACAGGGTGCACACACGAAAAAGCACACATAGCAACGGTCACATTATTAATTGGTTGCTAAGCAATCACGTACCAAAGGTCACGTTATTAATTGGTTGCTAAGAGACGCGAATGGCGATTCCAGCTGCTGATAGGCTGAAGTATTGTGGCGGTCGGCACAAACATGGTTGTTTATTACAATGTCATCAATGTTTTCTTATGACGTTATCACGTAAAACTATTTTCCGTAAACCGACAATCATTTTTTGTTCAATATGATTAAAATATCAACAGATAGTGTCACAAAAACTACATATCTCCGTCTCTGGTAATATCAATCATATTTTTTGTTAAATTCAGTTTTTATACTATTGCAAAAAAAAAATGAACTGGTAAATTGTCTGTTAAGCAGCAATGAACATTAAAATTTTTGAAGTTGAGAATATACTCGCAGATAGGTACTTGTACATGACATCTAGTTTATTGACTAATAAGTAATTTAGTTGTAACTTAAACTGTTTCGATTGATTGTTTTATAATATCAAGAATGTGTTTATTGTCACTTTTCTTATTGTCCCTGGTAAGGGCAGTTTGTTCCTGAAGTCTATAAACCTATGTTATTTCTTCATGTTACATTGATAGCAGTATTGGTTTCGAATATTTATTCAGTATCTGGATTTATATATTTTTAAATATTTTTTCTGCGGCTTCTGCATACATGTTGCTTGCTGATTTAAAAATCTCTTTAAAATCAATGCAGAAGGTTCGGAGTTATAATTTGAAATTATGATTATATTTATTATTTGTACAAATTGTATGTATTTATTTTGTTGTAATGAATGCTCGCGTAGTTGATTTTACCCCCTGCAGAGTTGATTAATCGCTTTCGATGACAACGCTTAAACTCGTGTTTCCTTAGCTGAATACAACATTTCGTAAATCTAACTTCAAAACTGACTGAGTTTTAAGCATATAATAGGGATTACAGCCTCATATGAGTTGATTTTCCAAAAACGCTGAAACAAGTATCTTGATTTTAAACGAAAAGCCGCCGGAGTTTTACAATCTTGTGACGGAGTTTTACATAAACCTGCAATTTTACCCCATTAGGGGTTGTTTTTATTTTATGTCATAAAGCCGATTACGAAATTTCACTGATCTAACTTTAAAATAACGGAGTATCATACAAACTTGCGACCCCTATTTTACTCTCTATAGGGGTTGATTTCCAAAAAACGCTGAAACATGTGTTTCTTTATTTTAAACGAAAAAGCCCATTATAATGATATTATCACTTGAACAAATTTAACATTTCTTTTGACATTAAAATTATATTTGACACATAATGCCCCAATCATGAGGCTAAGAACGCTTAAATGTCCCCAAAAACCTATCACTTTAACATAAAAATAAACACAAAACCACACACTTCAAAATAATTAAAATCCAAGCAAACAAAGTGGTTACAACAGCTCTAGTTGATCTAATATACCTTTCTACCACGCTCCTCTGTCAGCCAGTCTCTTCCGGTTACTATAAAAATGTTTGTGGATTTGTGCAAAGATATCATTGCAACTGAGAGCGCCGGATAGGCCATACTAAGCATTAGCAACATGAAGACTATTGTAAGTGTTAATATTGTTTTTTTATAAGTGATAGTGTTGTGACGTCATTGGATTGAACCTCTCGATTGGATAACTATAAGTTTCTTTTTGTGGTTTTTTAAGCATTTTTATGTTAATTTAAACATATTAAATGTGTAATAGAAAAAGAAGGTTAATGGCGTAGGGTTTGGTGCCCTGTGTTCGTGGGTTCGATTCCCGATCGAGTGAATTTTTCCGTCATACATTTAATATACTATAGGTATACAGATTTTACTTAAGCGAACGCGTCTATATATAATAGCACGATTTTAATTTAGTTAAACTTGTTTGTTGTTTATATCAATGACATAAGATATTTTAATTCAATTATGATTTAATATTCTGTCGTCCGAATAATTTTAAATTTTGCACACTACAAATGAAAATAAATAATACAATAACAATAACTATCCAATATTATATTTAAAACTACAATTTTCAAATTATGATTAAGGTAAACGCACAAAGCCATTTAACATATTGAATAGAAATGGATGCTCGGTAGATATCTACCATCATTAATTTTAAAAATATTTTTCAATTTTATTTCGTTTTGTGGATTTAAAGTGTGTTTCGAAGGATTTATGCAAATCTAAATCAAACAAAAAAAAAATCTTAAAGACTTATTTTAATCTTTGGTAATATTTTTAGATTTAAATACATTAAAAACTATATTAAAAATTGCACGGTAATCGCGAACACATATTTATAGTTATGGTAAAAAAACGAAAACACAATTTAAAAATTCGCAAACATTCGGGACTTTTAATAAAAGCTTAGTGCCACATTAAGAACTGATGGAAGCTGAAGTCATTCCCATTAATTTTTAAACAAAAAAGCATAGCAAATATTACTTAAACACCCTTAGGGTGAAGTGACACACGTCTTCTCTCTGAGATAGGGTAAGGACTGTATCTACCTCGCAAGCCCATTGTGGATTGGGGGATGACCTAATAATAAATTGCTTAAAATCATTTAGTCCGGTTTTCAAAGTCGCAATTGATATCATTCAATGTCCTTAATAATTACTGAGTTCGCAAAGAATAGGTAAAGCTGGAGAAAAGAACCTGGCAATAAAAACTCGCGGTCACTGTTTTAAAATTGTCAATTTTACAATGCTTGAATATTTATAAACTTGATATGGGGGTAAGGTAATGCAATTAAACATAATTGTCTAATTATGTAAATACTAAACATGAATTTCTTCTAAACCAATTTTCAATTTTTAGCCTAGTTTTGACACAAAAGGTTAAACCTTTTGTGTCAAAACTTTTCAACCTTTTTTTGTTTTATTAACTGTATTCTATATTTACAATTTTTGTTTATAATTGATGTAAAAAAAACTCCATTAGACCGTGCTTAAACTGTCCAATACTAACACTTTACGATATTTCTAAGGCACGCGACGAAACACTTTATCCATTACCACAGTTATCCACCACATAAATTCAATTATATCGTGTAATGAAACGACGATTATGTGGTATACAATAGACATTTGATTATAATCTTAAAATAGCAGTTTTGTTTTTGATTGATGATAAGATTTTATGGCAGATTATTTCATTACGTGTAGTCATGGTTCTAACTCTATGGTCAAAGTCTTTCATAAGATTGTAAATTAAGTGCTTTAAATTGCAAATTACTCGCATTTATGTGCTGAATGGCTCTTAAAAACAAAGTAAAAAGCTTATTTGCAATTATCCGGCGCTTAATTTTGTTTACGTTTTTATAAATTTTTGGTACTCGGTTATTTCAAATTATCAAAATCGTTTTTTAAAGTTCCAATGGTTTAAATTTGCCGTCTTATTCTTTTCTGATAAAAAAATAGTTAATTATATTAAACTTAGGTGCTTCAGTTATAAAGAAGAAACACAACATCAATAAGCTCCAATTAATGTTTGACTGAATTACTATAACAATAATAAATTGTTATATGTTGTATAATTTTATAAACTATTTTACATTATTTTTATTTTTCTAGTTTTTTTAGTAGGTACTTAAAATTCTAACTAAGAGATATCCAACTATAATAACAATCTACAAGAACAAAGACCCTATTCAATTATAATTAGAACTCATCTCAAATCATACACTGTACTAAAAAGCGTAGTACTAAAAACTGCAAAACCAAACTTTTCTCAAAGCACAAGTGAAACAATCTACTAATGCAGAGTTATGCTATGCCATCTTTCCAAAGCGATTCCATACCGGTCCAAGTAAAAGGGATAACACCTTCACTTACGCGAACAACCAGTTGTATGACATAAACTCCTTTCTCTTTTAATATACTAGAACAGTCTCTGCCTGTGTTATTTACCTAAAACAGATTACAGGTGTATGAAAGGCCAGTTCCTTTTAAATACGCAATCCGTATCCGCAGCTTTATTCCCTGTCCTATGTCAATTATTGATGCTGTGTTAGTTTGATGAATTGCCTGTTACTATAGTACGTGATATAATTTTATTTTCCCTAAATCAATATCATATACACAATTATTTTGTTTGTTGTACATTAACTGTTGAAAGTATGTGCATTGTAATTTTTATACAGGTCCAATTTGAATCCTTGGAGAATCCCACGGGAATTGATCCTGTTAAAGATGATTTATTTGTGTCAGTATTGCGTATAACCACAAAAATCGATATCCTGGTCTGGACTTTATTAAAAGCTTTTTATTACACCCTGCATGTCTCTTAAGGTATAATCGTACCATTTTATAACGTATTTGATTCAAACTGTCAAACGGCTTCTTTAATAGCTTATATATTGCAAATAAATTATTCGGTTTTATAACGAACTTATCACGAGATTAATTTTCTTTTGAATATCTGAGTATACAAGAAAATATTCAGTCAAATAATGTCTGCTTTTAATTTTCTTATTACCTTCTTGAACGGTCAGTATACAATTTTATTTTCAATTTCTTCTCAACAGTTCTGTTATTTTGTGTTATATTTTTTGTGCTATTATCTTTAAACATCAGACTAGACGTAATAAATCTACTTTTCATTCTATCTAGTCAGGCACGAAAATTAAATTTCTGGCTATCGTTGTTCTAGAAAAGAGAACAATTTTATTTGCAGTTTCCATTGGTCTCATAAAGTTCCCTCGGGTTGGTGTTGTTCCAAAGAACTAGAATTTAACAATTTTAACACCTCATTTGGCGTACCTTATCTGACGATTGCTTCTTTTGGCGGTATGCCCAAAACTATTGCATTGTGTAGTTGCTTTCTTGAAAATAATATTAAGGTTTTTTCTTTTATTTTGATATTTATGATACAATCTACACTGCATATTATTTTATAATATAAAATTTTATGGTCTAAAACTTCATTTTCTGATTTTTACAATCAATGTATCAATTTTCAGATAAATATTAACCACCGGGCGAAAGTTTTATCTCAAAATTGATAGAGTGATGCTCAAACACGAGCAATTTAGAGTAATCACCAAGTAATATGTATTGTGTCAAAAGCTAAATATCTCGTAATATCAAAAAATCTAAGCAATAGAAACTATTTTTTATTTTTTTACGTCTAGCTTACCAGGGAGAGCTAAATGATTGACAAATTTCGTGCAGCTATCTGCAGTTCCGTGACTCAGACTTCTTTTTTCTCCAATGAAAATTACAAAACCGATTCTGACACAATTTCCTCCGATATAATACGTTATTTATTACGTTCTATTACATAAATATGACATTGTGTTAGATCAGAAAGTTCAATGGCACAAAGGCGAAGTCGCTAAAGCGTGAACTCACGATTTGGCATGCACTGACTTTTTTGTTTTCAATCCAATGGTCGTTTACTTTACTCTTACTGAGTATAATACCGTTACTAAGTCGGCATTCTAGTGTGTTTATTTTCAAATAGTTGCTGTATTTGTTATTGCGTGGTAACCCCTTTATTTGGAGTCAACGTATTGTACGTATTGTACTCGTATTTGGGTCATTTTTTCATTCCGTATTCTATTACTGGGTATAATTGTTTAATCAACAAAAAAACAGAATACGATTAATTTTTACTTATGAGGCAAAATATGCTCGAATCTCTGAGAAAAAATTGAATGGGAATGTGAGAAAATATATCTATTCGTTTAGCACTTTTACTCATTGATGCTTTTGAATACTATCTCCAAAAATACAAAATTGTTTACGGCTTCTGGTAGCTTTTAAGAGAATGTTCACCAGTTGTTAAGTGATTTCATTTTAACTTTTATTATAACTCATCTTTCGTGTTTATTGCTTTTTCCATTTCCCATATTAATTTATCTTTTGGAAGAGAATGGATGTTGATGGAGAAAGCACTGCCTATAATATTAAAATTAACTTTATTTCTTTGTAATTTACTTAAAACATTAGGAGAATAAATGCTTTTTTTAACTTTATAAACATCTTTTAATCTAATCTAATATATAAAAATCTTGTGTCACGATGTTTGTGGTCGAACTCCTCCAAAACCGCTTTACCGATTTAATATATTTTTTTTATTTATTTAACCTTAAAGTGTTATTTAATAGCATTTTGCATGAATTACAAAAACGGGCAAAATTTACGCAGACGAAGTTGCGTGGGTCAGCTATATAGCAATGTAGAGTAAATAATAAATACTTATTACAAGAAGTAATAGCCCAGCCTGTTCTCACATGCAATTTTCTTAGTTTGTTATATAACATTATTACCCATTGCTCTAAGCTAAGCTAGGTTTTGAGGTTAATGTTTACTGTAATCTCCTACTGTTGCATCTTTGTTTCTTGCTTTGTTCGTTATCTCATCATATAGGAGTTTGTTAATGGCACTTTCAATGCGACATTTTAATAAGCGTTCGTTATTATCTGTAGAAAAAACATATGTTACATAAAATTAATTTTATGATCAAAGTGCTTGTGAATCTTTCGCTTAAAGCAATTTATTTTGCTGACAAAAGTAGTAGTGGAGCGTTGTTGAATGTGTGAATCAAAGTTTTTTTTTGAATTACAAACAAGTTATGAGATGGTAAATGTAAAGTGAAAGGTGCAATTTATTATGTCGTCCTTTTTTTATTAACGTAACAATGTAAACTATTTAGAGTACTGTGACAATAAGAAGGCTGATCAAATTACTGTTTCCAATAAAAGGTGTTATCCAATCTATGCATTTGAGTGCGCTAAGTCGAATTTGGCCTCAACATGTCGGTGCCGGTGTTTATAAACAGCTTAGGGCCAATACCCCTAAAATCGAGGGGTTCAAATCCTAAAACGCAGGCATAATAACGCTTTAAAAATTACAAAAAGTTACCTATACCTTTCTCTAATCTAATCTTCTCTGATTGATCAAAATAATTTCTAGTCTATTTTGTTTGAAAACTCAATCAACCTCGCTAAGTGAACTTGTATCAGGATTCTAGGAACTCGATCGCAATCATTGTCTCAACAAAGCTCCGCTATTAAGTTATGGCAGCTTGTAAAGGATTCCTCTGAATCTTACAACTAATCTCTTCAATTGTTTACTAGAAATTTTATTTACAGTCACCTTGATTACTATTTCTAGGAAGATGATCCATGTAAAAGTGATTTCAACTTTGAGAATTAACATTCTGAGAAATAATCTAAATGTTTAACTTTATGAAACCATTATAAAAACCATAATATTTCCATAAAAAAAACCTTTTTAAAAAGAGAATAAGTAATATCCAATACATTTTAACCAAATCAAAAAGTAAAATTTAACACGATTACACTTAAAAGTTCAATCACGTATTTTTAAGCCTGAAAAAGGTTTCAAATGAACGTGAAAGTTGTTTTCAGTATTTTTATTACGACTTCGTAATTAAACCGATCGTTCAGAGCAAATTTGCTTTTAAAACAACCGTATCGAGTTGATTTGTTTTCTTTCTGCAAAAATTTCATTGATTTCATTTGAATTTAAGTAATTTAAAAACAGTGTTTGAGGTTTTTTGGTTAAATGAAAATATTTTATTTCTACAAAACAATTTTATCCTACGGGAATAAAATCCAGAATTTCTGTGCTGTCTGTGCTGTAATTTACAGATCCATTCAGCTGTTTCCAAATGATTTAGTAACAAACATCTAAACTAAGCTTTCGCATATTTAATAATAGTAGAATTTGTCATTGATACATGACAATTCAAGCAAAGCAGTTAAAATTTAGACTTTGTGAAATAGTAATACGTGATATTACCCATATCTAGTATAATTCCTAAAAATCTGTCAGTTGGTAACAATATGTTTTTCATCTTTCCAGGTATGTTTGTTGCTGGCAGTTGCCTCTTGCAAGGCCGGGTTCGAAGGAAGCTACTCAAATGAGATAGCCGGAGAAGGAGGACATGAAGGCGGAAACTCAGGATATGATTTCAACGCTCAAAACAACGACGGTGGGCATTTTGCTGGCGGTCAGGGACATGACTTAGCTGGACTCAGCGGACACGATCTCGGCGGGCATGGCAATTCAGGACATGATTTTTCAGGTGGTGCACAGTTGCACACAGTTGCAATTCCCCAAGGACATCAAGATTTTGGAGGTCATAACTTCGGTGGTCAAGGTCTTGGACAATTCTCTGGTGGGCATTTTCAATTTGCCCCTAGTGGTCATGGAGGGCAAGGTGGTCATGGAGGGCAAGGTGGTCAAGATTTCAGTGGAGATTCTTATTTGCAAGCTGCTCATGACTTCGGTCAACAAGGACACGATGATGCTGGCGGCCACAGTGACGGCGGTCATGGATTTACCGCTCAAGGCGATGGTGGTCACGGATTTACCGCTCAAGGCGATGGTGGTCACGGTTTTGCTGCTCAGGGCGATGGTGGTCATGGATTTGGAGCCCAAGGTTTCACTCTTGAAGACGTTAGTCATGAATACGGACACGGAGACGCCGGTCAGGACTTCCAAGCTCATGCTATCCCTGTAGGTGAACACGTTGACGAAGAACACCCAGTTCAAATACCCCATTACAAACATGTGACATACCCAATTCCTAAGACACTCCACATCAATGTACCCAAACCTATTCTGATCGGTGTACCTCAGCCTTACCCTGTCAAGGTTCCTGTCAACAAGCCTGTAGCTGTACCCGTTGAGACTGAAATCAACATCCCTATTGAGAAGGTTGTGCCATACCCCGTTATTAAGCATGTGCCCTACCCCGTTGAAAAGCACGTCCCAATTAAAGTCGAGAAGACTGTCACAGTGCACGTGCCCCACCCTTATCCTGTGAAGATTCCAGTCTACAAGACCATTCACCATCACAAAGAACATTAAAACCTTCATCCTAAGTACCTTGTAAATATTTGTAATCTAATTTTAAGTCATTTTCAACTGAATTCATGTTGTAGTTGATTTATTTATTGTATGTTGTTGTTGTGTTTTGTTTTATTGTTGTTGTTGTTGATTATACAAAAATGATTGTTATATGTGGTTGTTTTAATCTTAATTAATACAATATATCAGGAAAGAACCGCGAGCCCAGGAATCATCCTGCACCCCAGTAAATATTGAAATTTGCAAAATAGTTTATTATATAAATAAGGCATTATTTTTAAGTCCACATTTTCTTAGAATGCAATAATACTTAAAACGGAAGTAAAGCCTGACTTCGGGGAGGTCAGAAAATTCCTTAAAGTTACAGCCAAAACAACTTACAGCGTAATATAAAGCAGATGGTACAAAACACAATTTTGTACTGCCTTTGTGGCGCCGTGAGAGTGTGTCCGACTGCTACGCAAGAGGTCGTGGGTTCGATTCCCACACAGGACACCATTTTGTGTGATCCACAAATTGTTGTTCCAAATCTGGGTGTACTTTGTGTCCGCGACTTGTATGTTTGTAAAGTTTCCCGCGACTCAGACGAGGAGACACCTACTCGCGAGGGTACACCGGTACACTGCGTGAATCGTTTAAAAAAAAAGGAAAAAAAATGATAACAATGTAAAAACACATAGTAGCGTCATTGTTCATAATTCGTTTTTAGTAACAAGATATAGCAATTTTCAGAGACAAGTGACGTAAGAATATTGCTATTAAAAATCACTATTCAGGATATATCCCCCGTAATGTCATTGTGATAAAAATAAATAACTTCTTCTAAACTAATATTATAAAGAGAAAATATATAATTGTTTGTTTGCATTGAATAGGCGCCGAAACTGCTTGTCGGATTTTAAAAATTAATTCACTATTCGAAAGCTACATTATCGGTGAGTAACATGGCTTTATTTTATTGTCAAAAAGATCCCTCCGAGAATTGCAATGATGATACACAAGGTATAAAAAAAATGCTTATTTGGCGTGCGCTGCATAAAACTAATGTACGTAGGTATTTATTAGTTTTACATACATAAAGTACTCATTAATACCCATAAAATAAACCGCTTAGGTATATGTCTAACTATAATAGTTATATAATATCTATACTTATAATAAATCTGTAGTGAGGTCAATTCTGTACATGAAATATATTTCCAAAATAACTATCAGGGGGTGATAAGGGATCGATACTGATGCCAAAAATGCAATCAGTAAAATTTTTGTCTGTCTGTCTGTCTGTCTGTATAACCGTTATAGAAACAAAAACTACTCGACGGATTTTAACGAAACTTGGTACAATTATTTTTCATACTCCTGAGTAGGTCATAGTATACTTTTCATCACGCTACAATCAATAGGAGCAGAGCAGTGAAGAAAAACGGGAGAAGTTACTCCATTTTTTAAGCTTTCGTCGCGTGTGCAACCGTAATGGTTAAAGCTACACAGAAATAATGTATGACGGAAATGTTCTCCTTAAAATTATATAAAAAATATCCCACGACAGCATATGTCTATCTTTTATGGTTGACTCACAATATCACGTGTAATTCCCGATAGCTTAGTAGTTCGAAGCTTTCTGATTATATTTGTCTACTCTTACGTTTATAACACTCTCAGTCATCCCTAATTAAAAAAGTTAACATAATTAACTATTCCATAAAAAATACTAATAGAAATCGGTATAGAAACACCAAAGTTATACATGAAATACGCTATTAATAAGCCATCGCGCGTGAATACTGAATCATGCTATCTATCTATATCTATACACTACTAGCTTTCCCGCGCAACTTCGTAAGCGTAAATTTTCCCCGTTTTTGAAACATTTCACGTCGCTACTTCGCTCCTATTAGTCGTAGCGCGATGTTATATAGCCTATAGCCTTCCTCGATAAAAGGGCTATCCAACAAAAAAAGAATTTTTCAAATCGGACCAGTGGTTCCTGAGAATAGCGCGTTTAAACAAACAAACAAAGCAAACAAACAAACTCTTCCGCTTTATAATATTAGTATAGATATAATAAAATTGTAAATTTCACGTGTCTGTACATGGCCGAACATAGTGAAAAAAAAAATTGGGAAATGTTCGAAAAGAGTATTTAAACATCCTACATTTTTAGAAATGTCGGTCTGTCTTTCTGTTTGTTTGAACACGCATCACGCAATAACTATTGGACAGATTCGGTTGAAATTTTGTATGTGTATTCTAATAAGTCTGGATTAACATATAGGCTATAATTTATCACGCTATTTCCCATAGGAGCTAAGCAATGACGGATAATGTCTGTAGCTATTTATCGTTATAAAACAATAACTACTTAACGGATCTTCATGAAAATTTGCAGTTTTATTGTAAATACTATAGGTCATTACTTGCACTATAAATCATTATGCTATCGTCTATGGGGAGTGAGCAGCAACGTATGTTTTGTCAAACCATTATGGTTTTTCACAATTTTTTCCACAATAAGACGTTATTTACAATTGTAACCCATGGAAACAATAACTTCACGCTAAAACTATTAGAAGCTAAACACAACATTTTCAATTTTCTTAAGATCAGCTATTTTAACCGTGTTTGCATCAGCTGAGGTGGTCTATTGGCACAAGTAGCGGTATTAAACGAGCGAGGTCGGAGGATCGACTCCCTAATTGCGAGTCTCTTTTTGCGTTGTGTTAAAATTATTTTTATTCTTTTTTTTAAGTATTTTTCTAAATGTATACTTATTTATACAAGCTTTAATTTTCGTTTTTAACATGTTTACTTTGTTTAACAAATTTTCATATTAATAATCGGATTTGGATCGGATCGTCTACAAAGTAAAATGGTCATATGTGCTTTTTGTCTTCTCATGCAAAAGGTCTGTATAACCAATGTTGACCACAAGAAGAGATTGTCCTGGGAGCAAATCGTCCACAATTTATTTATGTCCATAAGTCATGTAGTCTATAATTGAAAACTGCCTGTAGACAAATCGTTCATGAAGCATTTTCATGGGCTTATATAAAAGGATATTATATAACTTTCCTGTTATAATTTAATATAATTAATACTTCATGCAACAGAACTCTTTAGTACCTATTTGGTTAACCTAACGATTAAAATTGACATTGACATTGAATACAGAAGAAAATAATTGTTCTATTTAATTGAAAAAATATTATTTTGTTGATAACTGTGGTTGATAACAATGATGAAAAGTGATTCCAGTATTATTTTTATTAAAAGTCAACAAAATCGGGAGGCTTTGTTGATTGCTGGTTATAGGCACACCTTAGGATTTGTAAATAAAGGTGGCTCGTCAAGGTGGAGATGTATTAATCGTGATTGCTGTAGTGCTACGGTGACAATAAATAAAGAAAGAAATAAAATTCTCCGTCAAGTAGAACATACGTGTAAACCCAATTATATAAAAAATAATATTGATGTCGTTATGAATAAGTGCAAAGACATAGTTTGCAAGAATTATGAACCAGTCCAAAAAATATTTGAAGAACAATTTAGAGAAACATATAATGAAGATTTTGTCCCAAATTTTCAATCCAAAAAAGACACATTACGTCGCGCTAGGAGACATTTCCTTAATGTACAAAGAACTGAATTCGATTCACTAAATGATATAAAAATACCAGAAATACTAGCGCGTGATTTTCTTGTATGCGAAGATGGAATTAACAATGACAAAATATTGATATTTTGTACAACATCACTGAGAACTAATATTAAACACTTAAAAGATCACATATTCTTTATTGATGGTACGTTTTCGCGCACACCAAAACCATTTTATCAGGTTATATCAATACACGTCGATATAGACAGCAACAATCAGACATCAAATGTGGTAGGGATAATTTATGCATTACTTCCCAACAAATTACAAATAACCTATGAACGATTGTTTCAATTAATAAAGCAACATTTAGACATAACGATAAATAAAATAAAATGTGATTTTGAAGTTGGTCTTACAAATGCATTGAAAAAAGTGTTTCCAGATATATTAATAAGTGGATGCTTTTACCACTTTCAAAACGCTATTTGGAGGAAAGCGAAAGCTTTGAATATCACTGATATTAATGAATGTCAAAGTATAATCAAAATATGTGCCAATTTTCCTCTTCTACCATCAACACACTACTCAGAGTGCTGGTTACATATTAAAGAACATGCTTTGTTAACAGACGAAACTCGTAACTTTTTGAATTATTTTGAAAATCAATGGCTTAAGGCATCTGTGAATATAAGCTGTTTTAATGATAAATTTCGTACAAACAATCCAGTTGAGGGGTGGAATAGACGTTTTAACACAAAATTGAACAAAAAACCTACATTTCTACTATTTCTGGATGCCTTAAGAAAAGAAGCTAAATGGCAAGAAATCCGATATAAAAACAGTTTGTTTCATAGCAGTAAAAGAAGAAAAATCGACATTAGTTTCAATTTGCGTTACAATGAGGAGAAAATGAAATTAGAAGAAGATCTGATCTCACCCTACGAATTCTTAAAAAGAATTTCTAAAATAAAATATTATTTAAATGTTGACTAAAATGCTGTAGATTTACTTATTGTCTATTTTATTTTTTGTAAATTTTATTAGAGAATAAAGTTTCTTTTTGTGAATCTTGCTAAATATGTAAGCTGTTATGTTCTAAAAACATTTAATAAATAAATGAAATTATCTAATACTACAATGAATGGATTTCTTTCACACATCTTGCCCTCATGTTAAGTTATCATCATCCATCATCATCATTATTATTATAAGCCCACTGACGTTTCACTGATAAACATTGTCAGAATTCAATGTAAAGGTTTACATTCATTACCCATAAGGCATTATGTAGTTAGAAAGGTGTAATAAAATTACTCCTATTCCACACTGTTTCCGCTTGTAGATTGTCAATTCAACAATAGTTATGTATTGTGGACGGTTTGCTTCGTAGCCAATATGCTGGTTAGACATTTTCGCAAGACGTCATTAAAACAATTTTTGTTTACATTTTAAAATGTGGACCATTTGCTCTCAAGTCTTATTAAATTGTGGGTAGTCTTAGTCAATAGACATTTTACTTTGTAGACGATCCGATCCAAATTCTAATAATCACTTCCAATAGGCACCGTTATCATTGTTTTGCATGAATAGTGATTATGTTATAAATGTAGAAATGAAAAACAATATTACATTACCAATAAACAGTAATTACTTGATATTTTCTAGAATTTATAAATGTTAATTGCTTAAAAAAAATCAAAGATGAAGTCCGCGTTACATCAAAATAAAACACGTGGCGCCATCTGTGATTCGATTTCTTCTGAGTGCCAAAATTGCTTACCTACAAATGTTAATAAACTTTCGCGATTTGTACACATTATGAAAATATATGTATTACGGGTCTTGATCGCGTGAATAATTTAAGGTTAAATACCTTGCTTACCTACGTTTAATATGCATGATAGTTTAATATAAAATCATCAAGTATAAAAATAAACTTATCCAGTTTTGAAAATAGATGGCGTTTAAATACAAATTAAAAAGAATCAGGAAAATTGATTTTAAAAAAAAACTGAAATTCTTACGTAGAGGGATATGAATATATGATGATCTTAATTTGCGACAGGTTGACACACCTATTTTTAAATTCACCAATGTAGACATTATAAAATAATATTTTAATCTTTTAAAGTGAGTGAAAAAAAAATATTGAAATAAGTTTAGAAATAGTATTTAAACACAAAAAAAGATATCTGAGACACGGACACAAAGTAAAAGATCGCTCGGGCAGGACATAACCTGCGAGCATAGGGAATCTGTGAGAGTTTTTTCCATCATACCTTTATTACCTATGTATAAATTATCTTGAAGGAGCGGCTAGGTACCTCCGATTAAAAGGTCCGATTTAAAAGTGTCGGAGCCGAAGTTGGAGTCGGAGGTTTAAAATCAATCGGAATTTTCGACCTATCGGAGTCAGAATCGAAGCTCCTTAACTCAAAATTTCGCACGAGTTTTCGAGCTTCATTTAACTCGAAACCGCCCCAGTACTCGCGTGGTGGGGGAATTTTTCAATATTAATAGTATTTGATGTGATGCAAATCACTTTTTTGTCGAGGTGTGGTCGTGGGAATTTTAATAATTTGTCTTCTAACCGTCTGGCGCCATAAACTTTGTCGCCCTTCATTTTGCTGCACTGGGCATTTGCTTGGCTTGCCCTGCCATATGTTGGGCCCTGATTAAAGCTAGGCCCAAATATCCATAGATGCCACAGAGCATTGTGGAGCATGTTTACAATATGTTTTACACAGAAGTTGAATTGTAATATAAACTACCTTAATATAAACCCAACTTGCACGCGAACGAAGTCGCGGGCACAGCTAGTAATATAATAATCATTTAATTCAGACGAATCCATATTATGTTAGTAACAATTTACTTACGAACTAATGTTAGTATAAGTAAGTTAAGACACAATAACCACATTTTTGTTCAAATTTGGCCATCTAAATACGGGTAGCATCGAAACATTCATGATTAGGGTTGATTATTCACGCGTGAATTCCTTTTTAGGGTTCCGTAGCCAAAATGGCAAAACGAAACCCTTATAGTTTCGTCATGTCCGTCTGTCTGTCTGTCCGACCGTATGTCACAGGCATTTTACTCCCTGAGTAGCAGGGAATCTTGATGAAATTTGGTAAAAAAGTGTCTTGTAGTGCGCCGCTAATTAGTTTGATATCTAAATAATAAAAATAAATATTTTTAGGGGGGGGGGCACTCCATACATGTAACAGAAGCTGATTTTTTTTTTCAGGAAAATTAACGTGTGGAACTTTATTCGACAAGTCTTTTAAAACATTTCAAGGTTTTTATGAAACTTTTTTGATTGAGTGAATATTTTTGGAAATAATCATTGCTACCTGTATGGAGTGCCCGCCTTAAAATATATATTTTTAACCTGTAAGGAGTGAATGGGGTTATGGGATTTCACGTGATTCCACACTCGCCAAGAATCGGCTTTACTTATGGCCTAAGTAGGTAAAGCCTTAGTGGTAAATACCTTAGGGATCTATAAAATCACACTTAACGCGGGCGAAGCCGCGGGCATAAAATCAATGTAGGTTAATACCTATATTGATTTTATGCCCGTGGTTTTAATTTTTTACTATTCAATATTTTCTTTACTATTTCATTACCTTTTAGATTTTCAAACAAACCTAATGGTTTGTTTGAAAATCTTTCTACAATATGACACCCGTGCGAATCCAGGGCAGGCAGCTAGCTTTATCTAATGAAAAGAAATAAAAAGACATAAAATGTAGCAATAATTTCAAACCGTAAGTAATAGTCAGAATTTTCAGTTGCATTAGGAACACTTAATGAAATCACGCTTGAATCCTGAAATACATTTTTTGCATAGCCGCATAGCCTCACAATTGAACACAGATGATGCTACAATTTGAAAGAGACAATTTACACTGACAAAAAGAAAACCAAAACTCAAACAGAGTCAAAAGCTTTTACTTTTTACGTTTGAACAGTATCTCTTATTTCACCCTACTGTACATAAAAGGTACCTAGTAATGGCACAATAGCAGTCGACGTAACACAAACATAAACATTGAAAGCCATATTTTCATTCAATTCGGCATCAGCAAAACATTTTTACGTTCATTTTATAGCAATTACCTTCATCTCTGAAGTCATGGCTCGTTTGCATTGAGAGAGTCGACTTCTAAGAAACAAATTTTAGTACTTCTAAGTATAGTCCTGTTTTACTTTGGTACATGTTCAACATCTACTCAGTTCATTATAAGTACATCACAAAATATGAAGTCGGGGCAAAAGTATTTAAATAAGTAATAATAAAATATATTTTTTAAGTATAATTCTTTACCTATACTAATATTATTTCGGATTTTTTTAATTCGGGTGAGTAGTTCCTGAGATTACCGCATCTCAGGAACTACTCACCCGAATTAAAAAAATCGATAATATAATTTAAAATTATTGTAAGATAAATATCTTTATTATAAAAATGAAGAGTTTGTTTGAACGCGGTAATCTCATGAACTACTAATTCTTTTGAACTTTTTACTGTTGGATAGCCCATTTATCGATGAATGTTACAGGCTATATTACATCACGCTACGACTAATAGTAGCGGAGCAGCAATGATAAATGTTGCAAAAGTGGGAAAAATTGACTATACGAAGTTGCGCGGGACAGCTAGTTTATTTATAATAAGTATGTGCTATTTTGATCGATGACTTGTTGCCATCTTGTGGGTAGTGCCATGATCCCATTGCTGTAAAAAAATTGAGATTTTTGATCAAAAAAATCTGACAGGTAGTTTTCACAGTGTTCTTTTGATGTTAACAACATGCTTCCTAAAAAGTTCTAAAGTGACCGAAGCAGGTGGAAATCTGATGGAGCAAGATCAGGGCTATACGGAGGATGCATCAACATCAGGCTCTCTTAATTTTTGCTGAGTTGCTATTATAGATGAGTGTGGTCAGGCGATGTCATGATGGAACACCACGCCCTTCCTGTTCACCAGCTCAGGCGGTTTTTCTCAATGGCTTCTTTTAACCTCATCAGTTGCTGACAGTAGAGATAGTTTTACCTGGCGGCATAAGCTCATAGTGGACGATTTCTTTCCAATCCCAGTATACACACAGCATTACTTTGTTCCGAGTCAGGCCGGGCTTTGCCACGGTTTGTGGGGCTTGTCCATGCTTTGCCCACGATCTTTTTCAAACATTCTTTTCGTAAGTAACTACTAATATGTCGATCTTCCTCCACTTTTTCAAAGATGGCACTGATTTTATCTGTGACAGGGCAAGGCTCTCCCTTCACACTAAAATGCTTAACCATATTTGTGCTACTCATATTTATACCGTATTAGATCCGCACCGTAAACCGCACAAATTTTATTTGCGGCGTTCGTCGCATTTTTACCGTTTTGTAGCAAATTTCTTCGTCACATACGTTGATTTTGCTTGCTAGAAAAACAATTGAAAAATGGCGGCCACTAGCTTTTTTATTGATTGTATCTTCAGAATCAATAAACAAAAAAAGCTAGTTCCCGATAACATTTAATGGTATTAAAACCAGCCAGTTACATTCAGTATAACCAAAGTGGTTTGATTACTAACAATACATTCAAATTACAAAAATACTTTTGCCCCTACCTATTAATACGCGTTTACGAGGCAAACGAAGCTTGAGAGCTTTCCAACAAGCCTATGCCAAAATCTTGTCATAATGAAAACTGCGCTTAGAAATCATTGACCTCTATGCTACTTAGTATAGAGGTCAGGGTTAGAAATGCATGAACATGCATGTACGGCGAATAATTTCAGGCGTGCCGCGCATGCGCCTTGATGCATTTGTGAGCACACCACAAGATTTTGACAGTACGTTCGCTTGGGACTTCGTGACCTCAGAGCAATAACTAAAAACTTTTAGAGAGAACCTTCAAAAAAAATTATGATGATTGATTTCTACTTTTTTATTGCTTTCTTTTTATAAAAGTTCCGTCACTTACAAAAACCTCTATATCTTCCAAAATAACGGACATAAGCATATTTGTCCTAATAACATTTTTATAATTGCATTATAGCAGGCTCTTTTACTTATAATAGCATTTGACAAGCAATTTGACACCTCATAACATTTTCAAGTAGCATTTGATAAGCAATTTGACACCTCATAACATTTTCAAGTAGCATTTGATAAGCAATTTGACACCTCATAACATTTTCAAGAGCATTCGTTTTTGTTATCTCAGTCTTATAGTTTGCAACAAAACTGACTTATAATCATAAAGTATACTTTAAGTTGCTTTTAAGTGTAGTCTTAAAGCTGTCTTGAAAGCTTTATTTTGCTTGTTAAGATAGCTCATTAGAATATGTTGTATGTGAAAGACAATTTATAAGGTAGTAAAGAGACTCTTATTAAATAAATTTTTACTGATTTTTACTATTCTTAAAAATCCACTGACCTCAGATATCAGTGTAAAACATGTTAAAAAATACAAAGTATTATTTCATTACCTGGTAATAATTTTCATGTTCAGAATTGTTATTTATGCTTGATAGTTTCTTTAAATTGCTTGTTATGATCAAACTGTATGTAACTACTATAGATGCGGCGCGCCTATAAGTACGGCCCATTTGCTGCGCTCACAATACAAGCCGCGAAAGTATTTTTTTTTTAATATCTAATATGATTGAGTTTTATACAACACTAGCTGACGCCAGTTTTCCCGTTTTTGCAACATTTTTAATTCAACAAATTTAAAAACATCTCTCGAATTAGGGAACAATTCATGTGCCTGGGACTTAGCAAATGTTAACGGACACAAAGCACAGGTTTTACATGCGGGAATCGAACCCACTTCCTCTGGCATAGCAGTCTTGTAACAGATACCACGGAACCACATAGATAATAATCACTGCCGCACTCAGAGTCGTTTAAATCTTAGCCTGATAAGATTGGTCTGGTGCAGTCGTAACATGTAGTCAAACATAATCTTTACTAAGATAATCTAAAGGTAACTTAAGGTAAGGAAGAGTACTGTCCTTTTCCGTCTGTGGTTAGAGTCCAGTCGAAGAACCCATCACGTGTAAACGAACCTTTGAGGTCTACATATATATTTACTTTCACATTGTCGAATGGGCAAACATGTTTTCCGAATAAACAATTTTATATCATCACGTTACGTTAACGTGGAGGCCAAATTATTTGTAGGCAAAGTTTAATGTGTGTTTATTGTTGAAAAGCAAGAGTTGTTTATTTTATGGTAAAGGCAAAAATGTTGGTACTCTTTGTCAATACGCAAATAATGCGCGAAGTCGTACTGGGTATAGGACCACTGATGAATCAAACAATGGCATTGACATTCCGTTATATATTTTCGTGACTGTTTTCTCAACATGGTAATCGGAATACATGAGTTTAGATGGGGAAGATCAAAACGGTACGCGTCCTATATAGTACAGGGTCCGTAGAACCAGTAAATTTTTAAATGATAGATTGTGGAGGGCAAGGTGTTAAGTCCCTCCAACACAAAGGGAGGATCCTCCGACCAGGCGAAGTGATCGTGCCTGGCGGGCCGCGGCCCAACGGTTAACGTTGGGAACTTGTATTTATAGTTAGCAGCTGTGAAAACTTCTATATCGCGATTCAGGATTTGACGCGAGCTATCAAGTGTCAATTTATTTTATATTATTAAAGTAGGGACAAGATAATAGGTCACTTTTGACATTTCATCAAAATTCAACAACGTAACCTTGTAACGGCGGGCATAAAATAAGAACTGCACAATTGCTTAACTTTTTTCAATTACGTTTACATATTTATTGTAATAATGACCGATACGAGTAATTTTACGATTTGCTTTCACTAATAAACCATTCTAAACATAATAAACAATTTCTGATCTAAAGAACTGAACGTCGTTACAATGTTGCGTCAGTCAACCCTTTTTCTTTTTAAACACTAGGGATGTTACTCTAAAAATCGAAAGCTGATAGGATTGTAAGTTGAATCGAATGCAATGATTACTTGTGAAGAAAAATCACCATAAATTTATAACCACGTTGTGATTATAATAAAACCTAATTATACATATTTATTATTCTTTTAACTAACTATGAAAATACAAAAAAATAACTAAATAGAAAGGTCATTGATGTTGGGTGCAATTTAGGTGGATGTTGCTGGCAACACCAGTGCCTGTCGATGACGCATGTCATGTCGCCATAACATGATGATGACGCAGTCTTTTGTTGTTGTGCGAAGTGACTGTGCGTTTTTGGTGTGCTCTCTGTTATTTTCTTCTGATCCGGCTTTTTCATTGAACTGATCTTACTGACTACGTTTACCTGGCTATAAATTGGACTCCGATTGCTTAACGATTATTAAACAAGAAAAACATTACAGTCTTACTATGTCGAAACGAGGGAAAACTCTAAACAGTCAATCTCGCGAACTAGTGCTGAAATTGTACAATTATTTTGGACGTGAATCAGTTAACGATGGGCCTCTTTTACCATTGAAACCACCGAGAGAACTCGTTGCCGAAGCATTGGGAATAGGGAAGAAGACAGTAACTCAAATTCTGAAAGAGAAATACGGACCATCAGGCTCAGAAGATAATACTTTACGTACACCGAAAAAACGAAAGAGGGACAAGAAAATTGTTGACGTTGATAATTTTGATGCTGCTGCAATTCGCAACCACATTTATGGATATTATTAGAGAAAAGAATATCCTACACGGGAAAAGCTATTGAGTTCGTTAAAAGGCGCAGGCTTATTTTTTGGAGGCGAATCGTCTCTATCAAAGGTTTTGAAATCGATTGGCTTTAGATTTAAAAAATCCGACAAGCGGAAAATCCTGCTAGAACGCTACGATATTATTTTGAAGAGAATAACATTCTTACGTCAGGTAGATAAAATTACGGATTGGGACAATGTCGTGTTTATTGACGAAACATGGTTGAATGCGAACCATACGGTTGCGCGGACATGGACCGATGATACAGCGGCCTCCACCTCAAAAGTTCCATCGGGAAAAGGAGCCCGACTTATTATATGTCACGCGGGATCAGCTTCTCAAGGTTTTATTCCAGACTGCCTCCTCGCATTCGCCTCTAAAACTACAACAGATTACCATGAGGAAATGAACTTTGATGTTTTTAAAGAGTGGTTTGAGAAGCTGCTAGTCAGCTTAGAAAACCCATCGAAAATTATAATGGACAATGCTCCGTATCATTCTGTACAAGTTGATAAACCACCAACTCAAGCAAATAAAAAGCAAGAAATTGTCTCGTGGCTGGTAAGAAATGGTGTGGAGGCAAGTCCAACTTTATTAAAAGTTGAGTTTTTAAATCTGGTAAAAGCAACTAAGCCGTCCAAGCTCCGCTATGTAATCGATGAACTAGCCCTAGAGCATGGACACGAAGTTATTCGATTGCCTCCCTACCATTGCCAGTATAACGCCATCGAGCTTATTTGGGCACAAATAAAGGGTCATGCAGCGCGGAACAATACTGAACCACCCTTCAGTACTGCTAAAATGATGACTCTGCTACAAACTGCATGTGCAGAAGTCACTACAGAAGACTGGCGAAAAGTCGTGGAGAAGACAAAGAAAATAATTTTACAAGATTTTGAACGAGATGTGAGAATAGACAATATTATTGAAAATGAATTAATAATATCTCTGAGTGCTGACAGCAGTGATGAAGATAGCAGTTCCGATAGTTCAAGTGAATAAAAGCAATTTTTTTGTTAAATTACGTAGGTACTTGTCTTATTTTGCTCCTTTAATTTATGAAAGAAAAAATAATAATGGGACAGGGATTCGCATGATCATTTTTAAAATTCACATATGTTTCAAGTCTGTATCGATTCATTCGATTCATTCATTTAATCGATGTTTTTAAGCAGGTCACCTCACTATGAATATAAAACTGACATCTGTCAAAAGTGACCTATTATCTTGTCCCTACTTTATATGTGGGTACCGCCACAGATACTAAGCTGGAATTGTCGTGGTAGCTTCGTTTTGACGGGACGCCTAACTATAAGTATACGAGAAAAGAGGTTGAGTAGGTACTTTATTAGGGTAGTTTGCATACAAATATTAAAAATTACCATGTACAGAACTGAGGCCCTTATTTAACATTTATTAACTTCAAAAATAATAATACGCTTTTTTATTTTCTTACGTACATGCAATGCAGTTGCATGTTAAGTAAATAAATAATAAGATACTTACCTACTTGAATCCTTGACTTGAAGCACAAACCATGTCTGTCAACGATTTACAATTTCTATGAAAATTCAGTTGCGATAAAATTGATGTAACACATATGATTCCTTGATGGATCAGCTGAATCATCACAACATTAGTAACATAAATATTAGTCTGTATCTATGTATTTATTTATGTATGTATGTATGTATTGCTGTAAGTATGTATACTATTGTATAGTTATGTATGTAGGTATATATGTATGTATGTATTTTTGTAAGTATGTATAGTATTTTTTTTTTTTTTTTTTTCTCATTAAAAAAGACGACTCCCGCAGTAGGGTACAAGCCCTGTGTCGCGGGGTACTTTACAAACATACAAGTCACGGACACAAAGTACACCCAGACCCGGAACAACAATTTGTGGATCACACAAAGTAGTGTCCCGTGTGGGAATCGAACCCACGACCTCTTGCGTAGCAGTCGGACACACTCCCACTGCGCCACAGAGGCAGTCAAAGTATTGTATAGTTATATTGTTTTATTTGTGTATTATGTAAGAATAATAAGGAAGTTCTTATTTTACAATTAGGTTACTGCACCTTTCACACATTCTATTTCTACATCACCCTAAGGTAGACTGGCAGATAATGCTTTTAGCATTAAGTCCACCTTTGTACAACTTTGTGCATAAAGTTTTAAATAAAAAAATAAATAAATAAATAATCGTAAAATTTCTATTGAATAATAAATTGTTAAAGAAATAACATACATAAACGAGAAATATTTTAATATTTTGCATTTTAACAGTTGCCGTCATTTTCTTTGACTAAATAAGACGTATAAAATACCAAAGACAATTTAGATTAATTTTCTCATAACAAGAAGTTCGTCAGAAAGTTTTGTCGCGTTATGTGTCATGAAATGCGTTTCGTTTCTGATAGGTGAAGAAAAAATGAACGAAAATGAAGGTATTAAACAACTTAAAATGATACCACCGGCATATACTTCTATTAATCACCAATATCTATAGGTATTACTGTTAAATTTATTAAAGTGATTATTTTATATTTCTCCCGGAAAAATAAAACGTATAAGTGACATTATAAAATCTTTCGAGAATTGTAGAGCATTAAACTATATTTCAAATACATTAACAGCTTTGAGAATAATAGTTTTTTTATTAAATGTCTTGAATTATTTAATGCATTTGTTGTACAAACGTCACTTTGTATATAGATATTATATCTGCTCAAGGTCGTTTTGACGCACAATGACCAATACGCACAATGACCAACAGGTAATACGAATATTGACACACAAGCATAACGACCAACACGTATAATGACGCATAAGCAAAACGACCAATACGCATAATGACCAATACCAAATAAACTCGCATCATGACCAACTCGCAATTTGACACACTCGCATATTGACCTATTAGCATTTTGACTAACACGCAACAAGTTTACATTTTTAAGCTTCTCTGTAAAAAAAAAATTCAATCAACAAGGTTTTGATACAAAGTAGGTACTGGCCAATAGGTATTGTTAGAAAAAAACTATTATGACATAAGTATCATTTCATTACATTACGCGTAAAAGGAAATAAAATAGCATTTGTCATTAATATTTTCCTTATAATTAATTATTATTGTACTGAAGAGAATAACGACGTTTAATATACTAATTCAATATGAAATTCGTGAATAACCAAAAAGGATTCCCATCTCTATTGCATAATGGCTATCGCTACAACAAGAACACAAGAAAAAATTTCAATGATACGACTATCTGGAGATGTGTAAAACGCCAGATATGTTCTGCTACAGTAACATTAGACAATATGAATAATATAGTGAGATCGAGTGATCATTTGTGCCAGTCTGACCCTAAATTCAATAAAATATTTCAACTTCGTGCGGATTGTAAAAGGAAAGTGTGTGAAGACTTATCATCAACTGTGCAGACTATTGTCTAAAACACATTTGAACCTATAAAAGAGGCTGAAGATGCACTTGAATATATACATTACATTCCTTCAGTAAAAGAAATACAAGATTCTTTATATAGAGCCCGAAAAAAATATCTTGACTGCAATAGCTTAAAATTCATAAAATTAGAACATGTCACGGTTCCTGAGGTACTAGGAAAAAACCTATCGGTTTGTGAGGATGGTGATTCAAGGAAAATCTTAATATTTTGTTCCAATATTGCTATAAATTTTATTAAAAATTCGAAATTAGATTATTTTGGCGACGGCACGTTTAAATGTGTTCCGTCTCCATTTTATCAGCTATATACAATTCACGTTGATTTGGGATCCACACAAAAATCAACTAACGTAGTTCCAGTAATTTATGGTCTCTTACCTGATAAGAGTGAGGATACATACACACGTTTCTTTAAATTGTTAAATGAGAAGTTGAAAGTCCATTTTAAGTCGTTCAAGTGTGATTACGAGATAGCAGCTATAAATGCTGTCAGACGCGTCTTTTCAGACTGCCAAATATCTGGATGTCACTATCATTTTTCGAGAGCAATTTGGAAAAAAGCTAAACAAATTAAATTGACTAAAATAAGTAAAGGTCGAAAAATACTGAGGTTAATAAGCCAAATGCCACTTTTGCCTGCTAACCGTATCAAAGAAGCTTGGGAGTTGATTTTAACCGAATCGCCTGAATGCGAAGAAATGCATTTGTTTATACACTACTTTGAGCGACAGTGGCTTAAAACATTTTCACCTGATGTATTTAGCTCTGCCACATTACTACACCGCACTACCAACTGTTTAGAAGGGTGGCACCACCGTTTGAACGTGAGAATGTCGATACATCCAAGCCTTTACCGTTTTATTTTTAAACTTAAAAAGGAAACAAAATTTTATGATCATGAAATTTCAAGATCGTTATTTCGCGAGCCAAAAGTAAATCGAAGAAAATGTGATATCGATTTTGATATGAAGCTGTCTATTTTGTTGCGTGAATTGCATGCAAAAAAAATTAACACCATGCAATATCTTAGAAAGATAGTGTTTTCGCGGCTGAAACGTATTGCATGATTATTATTTTATTGTAAAAATATTACCAGGATCACTTTTAAGTTTTTATTTACACCAGAGTTACTTTTAAGTTAGCTTTTGTAGTTCAAAAATATCCATTAATAAGTCGTTCATTATTATGTGTTATTTTATTTCCTTTGCCCCATTCATAGACTATTATTTATTATATTGTATTGTTTCTTATTATGTATTGGCTGACCTAACAGCGTATTTGTTGTTATGCGTCATTATGCGTTTTGGACGTTTTGCGTGTATGTCTAAATTCGTATTTCCCGTTGGTCATTATACGTATATGTCTTTTCACGTATGCGTCATTTTGCGTTTTAGTCTAAATGCTAATAGGTCAATATGCGAATGTGTCATATTGCGAAAAAAAACATTGTATTATTGGTCATTGTGCGTCAAAACGCTCAAGGTCCTTTATACAGTATTTATATTTAATCCCTGTCCGACCTGTTAATGTGTTGTTAGGTATGATGTTCTCAATCGATTGGTAATTCTTTTAAATTTAATGACGGAAAAAATATTTTTTTCTTGCTAGAAGTCATGGTGAAAACATGGTGGAGGCGGAAAATATTGATTTGATTATAAAGAGGCTTTATGCAAACAATGTTGATATAAATTCTTGAAAATTTACACATTTCGACGAAATTGGGTACTTAAATCATGAATTTTAATATTGAATAAAAAAAACATTATAACGGATAATTCTTTTCTATTTTTTTACCATTGTTTACAGAATACCTACACACCTCATTCGGTCGGATTAACACATTGTATAGTGATACGTTAATAGTGAAGAAAACAAATGTTAAGAAAACGAACTTAGCTTGTACAATAACCCACTAATAAGATATCTCCACAAACTAATTACAGTTGTCACGGGTACAAACAATACTACTATAAGGTAAATATGTATGTATGTACGTATCATTTAGGTATACACCACAACAACTAAATGCACAGCAGTGTAAGGAATTAATTTCCTCTACGGGAGCGGCAGACGTTTTATTATTACCTCTTCGAAGACGAACGGATGCTTAAGAAATTGAAGCGACTATAATAAGTGTTTGTTTTGTAAATTTAAGCATTTAGTTAATTGGCGTTTTATAACTATAAATAGACACGCCTTACCGCACTCTATTTTGGCAACATAAATACACTGTAACTACCTTAATCCCATAAAATAAATGCAAACTCAAAGTTTACAAATAAAATACCATCTGGCGTGCTTCGACGATGCAATAATTATACTGCAACAGTGTAGGATAACATAAACGTATCATTTCTCGCGGAAGTATGCTGTTTTGTAGTTTAACAAAATATTGTTCCTTTAAATTCTATGTTGTCACTGCGTCATACGTTTACTATGATGATTCGCTCGCTCCAATTTGCTTGCGCCAATTCGCTTGCACCAATTCGATGCCTTTATTGGCAGGAGCGGCTTTGTCAAAACCCCCTATTTATCTAATTCTTACTTAAAGGTACGGCCTATATTGCATTAATATTCCTTTCCTTTCATTTCGTAGTTTAAAATTGTATGTACAGATTTGTAACTAGCTGACTATGTAACTAGATATTTTATTTTACGTAACCATTTTTTCGTGCAGTATTGTTAGCCTCTAACGTCTCTCATTGATTTAGGGACTTTTTTTTTCTTAAAATCAGCCTCTTACATTCTAGAGACACAAGCCTTCTCGCTAAGAGCCTTGTGTAATATTGACATGAATAGAAGAAATAAGAAATCGATTGTGACTTGAAAATGTCTGACGGTCACTTTAACACAAAAAAATATTAAAAAGGCATATTTGTGGATTTTTGTATACGATACGCTCACATAGAGGGATCCGTGACTCAATAGTGACCAAGCAAATTAAGATATAAGCGAGGTTAAAGAAAAAAAAAGTTACACATTTCCATACCGCGAAGAGCACGTTAAGCCGTCGCGTCGTGGGTCCTGAGCCCTTAGACAAATGGCATTCTATTCGATTAGAGTTTACGCTAATCGAATAGAATGACGTCGTTGCGTGCGCGCAACTGCTAATCTCATAGTAACAATTTTCTTATTTACAGTGATGCGCGCGTAATTACGTTATTCTATGCGATTAGCGTAAGCTCTAATCGAATCGAATGCCATTTGTTTTTGTGGCCTTGATGTTTAAGCTCTCTCCGGTCGTATCTAATTTCCGTCCCTTTGAACTATAGTAAGAGAATAGAAAGTGAACTTTTGTTTCCGCATACACTTGGCTAGTCCATGATGATATTGGGCGCCATAATATACTTTTTTAAATTTAATCTGTAGATACTGCTGTTCCTCTGCGTAGTGATAGCCTCCCTATACGCTTTCAAACCTCCGTCTGGAGCTTCATCTCCCACATTTGCTCAAAGGCATCCAGATCATCATGCCAGCGTTACTAAGGCCTATTTTATTTGGAAACGCGTCTCGCGCGTATCGTTGGGCGACGCGGCCCGCACTGAATTCAAACATATGGCGTTGTATGAGTGCGTTCATGGAGAAGCGATAATACACGCCTTCTTAGGCGTACCTCAGCGATCCTTAATTAGGCGTCCATGGCGATCCTCCTAATTTATTGAATGTATCATTTCCAGCAGCCGTACATCTGCAACTATATTCGCAGACACATGACGGTGCAGGATATCCTGTACCAATGTTTCATGTAACATTGTTATTAGCGCCGTTGTATTTGTCTTGAAAGTACCACCCGAGTATCATTTAATACGAAGTACGGGAGGAAACTTTACGTGTTTGCACTAGAATGGGGTACCGTGAATGTAGAGAGCAAGTCGCCTGAGGAAATACCTCTTTGGAAAAGACCACATGTAAATGTGGGTGTGATACTACTGTAGCTTAGAGGTCATTGAACTATGTATTGTTCAATGAACTCTCTTATCCTTTATTCTACCTCATCCTTGATTATATTTTTTCTATTTTATATTATTATTGTATTTATTATTTACTGGGAGAAATATGGGTTTTAATTATAAGCTATGAAAAATGGATATGATAACCTTACTTTTGTATGTGAAAATATTTATAGGGCATAAAAGAAAACGTAAAAAGTTAAATACTCTTTATAATATTACTAGCGGACGCCTCGCGGTTTCACCCGCGTAGTTCCCGTTCCCGTGAGAATACAGGGATAAAACATAGCCTATGTCACCCGGGGTTAGTGTAGCTTCACAACGATGAAAGAATTTTTCAAATCCGTCCAGTAGTTTCGGAGCCTATTCAATACAAACAAACAATCAAATAAACAATCGAATCTTTCCTCTTTATAATATTAGTATAGATTATAGTATAGATAATAACAGATGGTGTAAGAGTTGTATTTGATAATTGTTGGTTGTGATTTTTTTATTGTGGTGACAAAATAAACAGTTTTATTATTTATGTTTATTTATCACAAAATTAATGACGAACAGAGTTGCAGTAAATAACTGCTAACCTAGTTCAATCCAGTTAACGTGAACTTTTTCAGACCAGAAAGAACAAAATATAACATTCAACGCCAAATGTAATTTATTCTGATATCTCGTCACCAATTTTTCCGAATTGCATTTTTCATACACATTTTTTAACCCTGTTTGAATAATGCCAGTCTCCAGTTCCTTTAAATATTTTTATTTGGCTTGGATAGACGTGAAATCGAGCTTGACCAACTAGGATGTAGCGTGAGTTAAGTTTGAACTTTTTCAACAAAACAGTGACAAATGGTGATGATTTATTTTTGGGTAGGTATTTAAAAATCGTGACATCAAATGTCTGGGACTTTACAAATATTTGATACAAACGGACATAAAGTGTTCCAATATTTATTAATTTCAAAAAGTTCGGTCTGTGTGGAAATCGAACCAACAGCCTCTTGTATACCACAGTTGTACAGTCGTCAAAATCAAATGAAATAAATCCCCTCAGTCCATTGGGTTTCCTTGCTTAAATCCCCTAATTCTATTCGTGTTTTTTTTTGACAACCTAGTTCGTTGCTAGCATTCTTCATGAATATTAAAATATTTTAAGGCTATCTATTTTTTAGTTGATTAAAATAAGTTGAATTATTTAAATACTAGTTTTCGCTAACGGCTCCGCCTGCGTAGATGTCGGTTATCGCGATAAAAGCTACCCTATGTCCTTCCCCGAGACTCAAACTATCTCTATACCAAATGTTATCTAAATCGGTTTAGCTGTTTGAGCGTGAAAGCGTAACAGACAGACATTTATAATATTAGTATGGATAATCATCACCATGTTTGCGGATGCCCGTTTGGATTGCTTCCATGCTATAATGCGCAAACGAGGTTGATCGTTGGTGCGGCAAGTGCGGGAGAGCTCCAACACAATGCTAGTCACGCTCGCAGATCGTCTGGACTGCTTCATTACAGCTCGCTGTTGTATATTACACGTATCAGTTAGACACAATGTGAACTCTACAACAGTGACACGTATATTGAGTTCGAAATAGCGTCGGTAGCCGAATGGCTAAGGCATCGGTCTCGCAATCGTGAGGTCGTGGGTTCGAATCCTGGCCATTATACTACCGACGTGAACCCACTCCTAACACAAGCCATAGAGCTTAGCTGGAGGGGTTAACAGGATTGCTAGTAATGTGGGACCACAATCCCGCATTGCTAGTTGTCTTTAAAAAAAAAAAAAAAAAAATTTGTTTAATTTATAATATTCTATATCTATCAGTCTTAAAATTTGAATAAAAATTATTATTATTATAATTTATGCGAACCTACTTGGGATAAGCGCAATATGTTTTATCCTTCCATACCTACTTTCTTGTCAGACCTCGTTCCTGTGCTCGCTTTTCATCGCATTCCTAAAAGAATAATAATATATAATATATCTTGGGACAACTCACACAACGCTATCTGATACCAAACTAAGCAGAGCTTGTACTATGGAAACCAGACACAGAATAAACATACTTATATATTACTAAATACCAACGTACATATTATAGATAAATAACAACCAGACACAGGATAAACCATCATGCTCATCACACAAAGTTTTATCTTGGGTGGGGATCGAACCCACGACCTCTTGTGTAGCAGTCGGATACACTACCACCACGCCACAAAGGCAGTCAAAATATTATATCACAATTCATAAAGAAAAAAAATTGCTAAAAATAATACAACCAAATAAAAAATGTAAACCTTCCCCTAACCGTTGGTATAATATCGAAGTAAAGACAAGAATAACCATAATCGTTAGGATATCTTCGTAAGTTTTATCACGCGATTTTCCAATTATACCTCTAGAAGAAACGTACTGAAACTAATCCACCTATCATACTATCGATTCTTGGGTCGAAAACCTTAAGATTAGCTTTAAGCGTCTTGTCTGATCTTGGGTTTTCAAATCCTATTAAAGTATACGTAGCACCTACTATGAGTTTCATATTGTAATAACTACTGTAGTTGTAATTTGTTATTATCAGTCGATTTTGTTAAAACATTTATTAGGTATTAATGACTCGTCCCACCCTGGTATAATATCAAAGTGGAGGTAAGATGGAAGTAGTAATAGAAATTCTCTAATGACAGTGGAAAATCCGCTGTGTAGCTGAGTTAGTGCTGAACTACACTCACTCAGCTACACAGTGGATTTTTACACACACTTTATATGATAAATTGCTTAAATTTCAATTTATTTCATAACAATGTTACATTGTGCTGAAATTAAACTAGAGTAGTCTTTGTAGTAAAATATAGTTCTTAAAAATAAAAGTACAACTGGATATTTAAAAATAAAATAATAATCGTAACAAAAATGTGGCAAAATCAGAATAATATTTCTTAATGTTTACGTAATGTAGGGATAAGTTGTTAACTTTAAAGTAGGAGAATTAAAGGAAGAAGCCAGTCTCGGAGACTACATTTGATAAGTATGAATTGGTTATTTTTTATAGTTAAAAATATACTTGTCTGTAGACACTTTTGATGTGTGTATATGTGTAAAAACCGGGGAGTAACATGTCGGAAAGTGCTTAGTGTAGGGCTCCGGAATTGTATGAAAAAAAACAGATTTGAATAATGTGCAATTATTCAAATCTGTTTTTTTCAGCAGAAGAGCGTATGGTCATGGTACTTAAGCCCTTTTGTCGAGAAACGCAGTTTTTCGGCAATAACTCAATGACGGTATATCCGATCATGTCCGAAATAGTTTAAAGCATTTGTTAAGCGCTACCATTATGATTTTTTTTTTATGTCACACGGTTTAACAGATAAGGGAGGGGACACAATTGATGCAACTTTCGGAGCGTTTATTTCTAAAAAATATTTACTTAATCAAAAATACTTAATGTTTTTAAAATACCTGTCGAATGATGAAAAAAAACACCTTCTGTTACATGTATGAAGTGTAAACAATCCCCCTAAAATATTTATTTTAAATATTTAGCTATCAAACAAAGTAGCGGCTACTACAAGACACCTTTACACCAAATTTATTCAATATTTATTGTCTCCGAGGAAAATGCTTGTGACATACGGACGGACAGACAGACAGACATGACAAAACTATAAGGGTTCCGTTTTTGTCATTTTGGCTACGGAACTAAATACCCCGTGGAAGACGGTTATCGTGATAAAAGTATGTCCTCCATTAAGATCCGTTCAGTCCAATTTAACACACATTTATACAGATTTAAAGCATTTATTAGTAAATGTAACTAACTTTTATAAACAAATTCGCTAAACATGCCTGAACTTACTATAAACATTGTTAATACAACATTTTTATCGAAACTCCTTCGATGTCATTGTTAAAAAATAACTAACTGACTAAGCAATATGTTCCTGACATAACTAATGTGTGTCCCAAACATTATCAAAGACTCAGCTAAATAAAGTTTCTTAAAAAAATTTTAGATACCTTGTTTTAAATTGGCAACAGAGACACGCAATGTGCTACACAATATTACTTAACTTAAGGTAGAAATAGAAGAGATACAAATTTAAAGTTGTTATCTGGCTATGGAACGAGCTATGCAAAGAGTTTCTTTGAAGCATTAACTTAACAATGTTACTGATATTGTATTACAGGTACGGGTAGTACGGGTTCCCTAGAACAAATTTTAAAATGATACATATTAAGCTGAAATTGCCATGGTAGCTTCGTTTTGACGAGACGCCCAACTTTATGTATACGACAACTTTATATAGTGGTACGTTAGTTAATATGACAAACTTAAGTTTGCCGTTGAAAAACAATTATCCCCATACATCAACATAGGCCGCAATTAGTTTACCAACCGCAAATAAAATTGTTGTTGATTAAGCACTATAAACTAATCAGCTGCCTATATATTTGCCAAAGTACCTTTTGTTCTATCGGTATTTGTCGTATTACAATACTCTTCAATGTTTGGGCATTAAATTAAAAATATAAGACTGATGTGGCGGCACTGTTGTCGTGCGGCGACTATGCTAAGTTTTTACACAGCATAGTCGTCGTAGATATGATATATGATAGATATATAGGTATGATACCCAAATGGGACATTGTGGCTGGTGTACTTCGTGTCTGTTAATTGTTTTTTTACACAGAATACCCAGAGTACAGACGACAATTTACATAGAAAATGCACGCGATGGTGTTCGATGCGAACGATGTCTATGTGTGCGTCGCTCGAGTGAAGTACGTATGCAGGTTGCCTTCTGTACTTTCGGTTTTCTATGTGATGTTTATAAAGCCAGTGTTTGTTTGCCAGAGAGGCAGCTAAGGACTTATCTACATTCTAATTCAGGAGATGTCTTTGAAAAGGAACAAAAATCCCGTACTTATAGACTGCTTTTATAAATCTTCATCAAGTTCTTAAAACCCCTACTATAGGAAATATAATACTGCTATCGATAGTTGGTGTAGTTAACTACACTTATTGTAAAATTACAGGTACGTAATTACCTATAAAATTACTTGTACTCACAAAAGATGGATTTTGCGGTAACAAAATAAAATACTTACCGACTTTCCATAATAAATTATACTAAAACAGCGGGAAAAGAACCTTATATTACCAAAACATAATAAATTTCTTAGGGGAGATAAAAAATAATGTACAACACATGTACTTATTAGGCGAAGGAAGTCCCGTCTTTTTCCTCACGCAAAATAAATATACTTACGCTGTTTAATTTACTGGTAGGCTTTCAAGGAAGTGTGCGTAATAAACAATAGAAGGGAATTTAGTATGGAATATAAGCTATGTTTATTGATAAGCAGCAATCCATATTAGAACAATATTATGTACTTTGAAGGTATAGCGTTGCTTTTCGAGTAGGTGGCTAAATATCACAATTTTTTTAAAAGCCAAAAGCATAATGTAACTGTAAACATATTATTTTATAATCTATAATTATATTATAAAGCTGAAGAGTTTGATTGTTTGTTTGAAAGCGGTAATCTCAGAAACGACTGATCTGAATTGAAAACTGCTTTTACTGTGGCCTGCTTCTAGTATGTTTTGGTTATTAAAAGAGGATGCTTTTCATACTAATGAATATCATGCACAAACTACGTGTCAGATTTTATCCAAATCGGTTAAGCTATTTTTGCGTAATTTTCATTCCATTTATAACACCTCGTCCGATCAATTTGACAGTACAATTGTACCACTCAGTCTGCGAAGTCTAAAATGAAAATAAGTGTAATTAGACCAAAATCGAGGAGTTTCTCTATTCCATTGTAATGCCAGTCTCTCTCACCAATCAAATATTTCCTCATAGCTCGTAGGTATAAGATAGAAAGTTTATACGTAATGTGTTTTTATTTTTTATACCATTGTCCACTATATCTCTGGTTCAAGTACCTTTTACTGCAAACAGAGCGTAAATATAGGTAATAACTGTAATTTGATCTGGTTAAAGTTGTCTTTTATTTTTGTTTGAAAGTACTTACGCAATTTGATACCTAAAATCTGAATAAGAAGCCTTAATAACTGATAGTGTTGCCTAGCTATCGATAAGTTGTCGATTTTAGTGACTTCGGAAATTGATCGTAACATTGCTAGGTAATTATTTTTCATAAGTATTAGGGGACAAAAACTTGTTCACACAATTACACGACGCATGCACTACAAATTCCATTTCGTTCCGAGTGTTAAAATAAAAGATTTTTTTTTAAATCAGAAAAATCCGCTTGTGCAATCTAATTGAAGTTAACCTTATGTCATACAGTCAGATGCATTTTAGTCAGTTGACTGGGATTCATGAATGTTTTTGACTTTTTTTTTTATATTGATTACCCTAATTTTAAAGTAATTTGGAATTTTTAAATATAATAAAAATATGAGGCACTCGGGGACTGCCGCGGTAAAGCTATTGCATAGCATTTTTTATCAACTTATGCAATTATAACTATTTATTTATTTTTTTATACGCATTTTTTTTTCTTTTCTTTTCTTTTCGTTACATTTTGGAGCAGCTCGTCTCGATCCGTGCGAGTTTCGTATAGTCGTACCATATACATATACGTTAAGCGAACGCTCGGCCGAGCTACATGGTAGGCGGAGTGGGGCGTGTTAGGTTTTATTTTCGTTACGGAATTTCTTGATTCGGTCGCCGCGCTCAAAGCCCGCGATAAAAGATATGCAATAGCTTAATAACGCCTAGGCGTTATTACCTTTATCAAATATTTTTTTAACCACCTCGTTATTTGCGCGATATGAAAATTATTTCCTTTTATGCCTTAAAAAGATCTAGATTTCGTTATCATAGGAAGATATCAAGAAATGTATCGGTTTGACAAAATATTACATGCTTGGAGGAATATAGATGTCATGATGATTTTGATTAATTTTAGCTACATGATTAGACGTTATTACCATAACTGGGCGAAAAAACAACTACAATTGTTGTTTTTAAACTTTCGCGATTTTTATACATATTAGATAAATTTCGGGACTTAATCGCGTGAATTATTTAAAGGTACGAACCTTTTATTTACCCGACGTTTCGATCGAATTGCACCGATCGTGGTCACGGGTCGACTGACCACTACAATTGTTTTTTATTACAATTTATTTTTTGTTATTTTGCCTATGCATAGACTATTTAATTACGTTTAAACTATAGATGATAAAATAAATACAATTAATGTTATTGCCTAATTAGTTCAAGTTTCAAGTACCAGATTGTAAAACTGTTAAAAACAAGCTCCAAAACTTGAAAGAAGGGATGATTAAAATCGTAGACTAATTATGTTCCTAACTACTTAAAACTGAGATAATCTATACTTATAATAAATCTGTAGTGAGGTCAATTCTGTACATGAAATATATTTCCAAAATAACTATCAGGGGGTGATTAGGGATCGATACTGATGCCAAAAATGCAATCAGTAAAATTTTTGTCTGTCTGTCTGTCTGTCTGTATAACCGTTATAGAAACAAAAACTACTCGACGGATTTTATTATTTTTCATACTCCTGAGTAGGTCATAGTATACTTTTCATCACGCTACAATCAATAGGAGCAGAGCAGTGAAGAAAAACGGGCGAAGTTACTCCATTTTTTAAGCTTTCGTCGCGTGTGCAACCGTAATGGTTAAAGCTACACAGAAATCATGTATGACGGAAATGTTCTCCTTAAAATTATATAAAAAATATCCCACGACAGCATATGTCTATCTTTTATGGTTGACTCACAATATCACGTGTAACTCCCGATAGCTTAGTAGTTCGAAGCTTTCTGATTATATTTGTCTACTTTTACGTTTATAACACTCTCAGTCATCCCTAATTAAAAAAGTTAACATAATTAACTATTCCATAAAAAATACTAATAGAAATCGGTATAGAAACACCAAAGTTATACATGAAATACGCTAATAATAAGCCATCGCGCGTGAATACTGAATCATGCTATCTATCTATCTCTATACACTAGCTTTCCCGCGCAACTTCGTATGCGTAAATTTTCCCCGTTTTTGAAACATTTCACGTCGCTACTTCGCTCCTATTAGTCGTAGCGCGATGTTATATAGCCTATAGCCTTCCTCGATAAAAGGGCTATCCAACAAAAAAGATTTTTTCAAATCGGACCAGTGGTTCCTGAGAATAGCGCGTTTAAACAAACAAACAAAGCAAACAAACAAACAAACTCTTCCGCTTTATAATATTAGTATAGATATAATAAAATTGTAAATTTCACGTGTCTGTACATGGCCGAACATAGTGAAAAAAAAAAATTGGGAAATGTTCGAAAAGAGTATATAAACACATTCCTACATTTTTAGAAATGTCTGTCTGTCTGTCTGTTTGTTTGAACACGCATCACGCAATAACTATTGGACAGATTCGGTTGAAATTTTGTATGTGTAGTCTGGATTAACATATAGGCTATAATTTATCACGCTATTTCCCATAGGAGCTAAGCAATGACGTATAATGTCTGTAGCTATTTATCGTTATAAAACAATAACTACTTGACGGATCTTCATGAAAATTTGCAGTTTTATTTTAAATACTATAGGTCATTACTTGCACTATAAATCATTATGCTATCGTCTATGGGGAGTGAGCAGCAACGTATGTTTTGTCGAACCATTATGGTTTTTCACAATTTTTTCCACAATAAGACATTATTTACAATTGTAACCCATGGAAACAATAACTTCACGCTAAAACTATAAGGAGCTAAACACAACATTTTCAATTTTCTTAAGATCAGCTATTTTAACCGTGTTTGCATCAGCTTAGGTGGTCTATTGGCACAAGTAGCGGTATTAAACGAGCGAGGTCGGAGGATCGACTCCCTAATTGCGAGTCTCTTTTTGTGTTGTGTTAAAATTATTTTTACTCTTTTTGAAGTATTTTTCTAAATGTATACTTATTTATACAAGCTTTAATTTTTGACTTTAACATGTTTACTTTGTTTAAACAAATTTTCATATTAATAATCACTTCCAATAGACACCTTTATCATTGTTTTGCATGAGTAGTGATTATGTTATAAATGTAGAAATTAAAAACAATATGACATTACAAATAAACAGTTTTCTAGAATTTATAAATTTTAATTGCTTAAAAAAAATGAAAGATTAAGTCCGCGTTACATCAAAATAAAACACGTGGCGCCATCTGTGATTCGATTTCTTCTGAGTGCCAAAATTGCTTACCTACAAATGTTAATAAACTTTCGCGATTTGTACACATTATGAAAATATATGTATTACGGGTCTTGATCGCGTGAATAATTTAAGGTTAAATACCTTGCTTACCTACGTTTAATATGCATGATAGTTTAATATAAAATCATCAAGTATAACAATAAACTTATACAGTTTTGAAAATAGATGGCGTTTAAATACAAATTAAAAAGAATCAGGAAAATTGATTTAATAAAAAAAACTGAAATTCTTACGTAGAGGGATATGAATATATGATGATCTTAATTTGCGACAGGTTGACACACCTATTTTGAAATTCACCAATGTAGACATTATAAAATAATATTTTAATCTTCTTAAGTGAGTGAAAAAAAATATTGAAATAAGTTTAGAAATAGTATTTAAACACAAAAAAAGATATCTGAGTATATCTTTTAGAAACGTTTGAATGTTGTTTGTTTGTTTAAACATTGCATTCCCGCGGTACAAACACGGACACAAAGTAGGTATACTTTAGACTCGGAAAAGATCGCTCGGGCAGGACATAACCTGCGATCATAGGGAATCTGTGAGAGTTTTTTCCATCATACCTTTATTACCTATGTATAAATTATCTTGAAGGAGCGGCTAGGTACCTCCGATTAAAAGGTCCGATTTAAAAGTGTCGGAGTCGAAGTTGGAGTCGGAGGTTTAAAATCAATCGGAATTTTCGACCTATCGGAGTCAGAATCGAAGCTCCTTAACTCAAAATTTCGCACGAGTAATTGGGCGGTTTCGAGCTTCATTTAACTCGAAACCGCCCCAGTACACGCGTGGTGGGGGAATTTTTCAATATTAATAGTATTTGATGTGATGCAAATCACTTTTTTGTCGAGGTGTGGTCGTGGGAATTTTAATAATTTGTCTTCTAACCGTCTGGCGCCATAAACTTTGTCGCCCTCCATTTTGCTGCACTGGGCATTTGCTTGGCTTGCCCTGCCATATGTTGGACCCTGATTAAAGCTAGGCCCAAATATCCATAGATGCCACAGAGCATTGTGGAGCATGTTTACAATATGTTTTACACAGAAGTTGAATTGTAATATAAACTACCTTAATATAAACCCAACTTCCACGCGAACGAAGTCGCGGGCACAGCTAGTGCTTTAATAAAATGTAATTCTAAGAAAACTATAAATGTTGATAAACTTTCGCGATTTGTACACATTATGAAAATATATATATTAGGGGTCTTTAAAATACTCATTATATATCATATGTACGTTTCGACCGTATTTCAACGCCGTGGTCACGGCCGTTGCAATACGGTCGAAATGTCGGGCAATAAACGGGCCTTAAATTATTCACGCGAATAAGACCCGTAACATATATTTTTCTAAGAAAACTGTTGTAATTTAACTTCAGTACTATAAATACGACAAAACGATACTCTTTGAATTCTGATATTTTTTCTTTATTTTAATTAGCCTATATTTTGAGTTTTACTTATAAAATAATAAACATAAGGAATTCACATGTAATATTAGTATATTAGTAAAACCCGTCAACCCCATCAACATGTTCCGTTCATCATATTAATGTATCATTAGGGTTCCGTAGCCAAAATGGAAAAAAACGGAACCCTTATAATTTCCGTTCATGTCCGTCCGTCTGACCATCCGTATGTCATAGGCATTTCACTGAAAGACTACTTAATGAATGTTGACGAAATTTAGTGAAAAGGCGTCTTGTGGTAGCCGCTACTTAGCTTAAGTATAATAATAAATATATTATCATTTTTTTTATTTTAGCACACATGAAGGTGAGGCACATCATGCAATTTAAAAAAAATAAGGTTTCTAAGAAATTTTTTTGATTGAAAGTTACATAAATTGTGTCCCCATATTATTTCCCCCATTTACTTTGGCACCGTATGACTAAAAAATATGGAAAAAAATAAAATTATTAATAAATAAAATAAAATATAAATAAATTTTAAACTAAAATTATTTCGGACATGATCGAATATACCGTTTGAGTTATTGCCGAAAATCAACGTTTTTCAACGAAGGGACTTATGCTGATGCAATTGTTTAAGGCTGTGGAACCCTACACTGAGCATTATCCGATATGCTCTTGCCCGGTGCGCGCCCTAAGGATGAACATAAATATCTAAAAAAAATAGATATTTATGTTCAGCCTTAGGGCGCGTTTAAAAGACCACGCTTACAATCCGCATTCTCACCGTGAACGCGCAGCTATCGAACAGCAGCCGCGCAGCCACCACTGCTAGGGTTTCTATCCATACATTCACTCATAGTTAACTAGGGAATTCAGACGTGTTTGCTATGCTCTCCGCGAATAAAATAAAGCTCTTAATTTTGTATATTACTTGTACAAAAAATGGGAAAAGAAAAACGAGCAAGACCATGTGTGTGCAAAATTATTTCGGACATGGTCGGATATACCGTCATTAATTTATAGCCGAAAAACTGCTTTTCTCAACAAAAGGGCGTAAGTGCCATGAACATACGCTCTTCTGCTGATGCAATTATTTAAGGGTAGGGTGTAGGGTTCCACACTGAGCATGGTCCGACATGCTCTTGCCCGGTTTTTTAATAATTTTTTTTTAAAGAAGTTCAAAAAAGATTTGCTCACAGCAATGCAGCTCATAAAATTTGTCAGTTTAAGTAAACCACAGTGACTTACACGTTATAGGTACTCCAATATATTACCGGCATTGACTGGCGAAGCAATTAAGTACCAACCTTTTTGACCCATGACCACGATTTTGCAATTTAATTCGAACATCGGGTAAATAAAAGGTTTATACCTTTTAATAATAAATAATTCTTACAATTAAGTACCGAAATATATATACTTATATCATAAGGCTGAAGAGTTTGTTTGTTTGTTTGAACGCGGTAATCTCAGGAATTACTAATCCGAATTGAAAAAATATTTTACTATTGGATACCCCATTTACCGAGAAAGGCTATAGGCTAGTTAACATCACGCTACAATTAATAGGAGCGGAGGAGCAATGAGAAATGTTGCAAAAACGGAGAAAATGTACGCAGACGAAGTTGCGCGTGACAGCTAATATCTAATATGTATAAAAATCGCGAAAGTTTAAAAACATTAAATAATGTACCAACTCTCAAATCCAAACTGACCATATATTAAGGTCACAACTTATGTCGCTAACTATAAATATTTATTAATTAACTATAATCCTGTGTGTTCTCATTCCTTATGAAACCAAAAACTTAAGAACCAGGCAGGTATAGAAAAAAAACAAAAAATAACTCGCATTTAAATTAAAGTCAAATGCCTGTGAAGTTGAGTTTATTGTAGATCTCATCCAATACTAATAACTACTAACTCATTTATGATAAAAACCTATCTATACTTTATACTTTTCTTAGTCTAGTTTCAAAGAATAAGCGCCTGCCAATAACACAACATGCGCTTACAGCAGACACACGCAGAAAGATAACTCTTTGCAGTTCAATATTCATCATACTAAAGTTAACAAAAAATGTTCTAACATTTATCCTACTAAATGTTGATAAACTTTTGCGATTTGTACACATTATAAAATTATATACACTACGGGTCTTAATGGCGTGAATAATTTACAGTAAAATACCTTGTTTATTGCCTGATTGCGTTAATTTTACCTTGAATTACTCACGCGATTAAGACCCGTAGTTTAAATAATTTTATAATTTATCCTAACTGTCGCACAGTAAATGTGACAAATTAATCACTTTATCTAGTTATTATTCATAATAGGTAGAAGATCTTAAGAAAGCTAATAAAACTAAAAAAATCATCCATTCGTTGTGTATAACGTTTTTTTTTAAAAACATATAATAGTCTCTCAATCACGATTTGATAATGACGGATGACGATGATTGGTGATTTCCTGTTGTCCTCGTAAACCTTATCTTCTTTAAATACATTTTCTAGAATGTAATATTTTAAACAATTACTAATTATCACAATTTAGAATCGATTTGTCGGAAAAATGGGTTCTTTTGGTTATTGATTGATTTAGTCACATACTTAGCAGATGAATAGTCAAAAATGTAAACTTTCAGCGGTAGTCCCACTGTTGCTATAATGTTATGAATACGAAAGTTTGTTAGGATGTATGGAAATCTGTTGCTCTCTTACGGAAAAACTACTGACCGGATTTTATGGACATTTTATAATATATACTAGCTGTCCCGGCGAACTTTATACCGCCTATTTTTTTTGTGAATCTAAGCCATTCTCGAATCCACTGGAACACACCCAAAAAATATCGTCAAAATCGGTCCAGCCGTTTAGGAGGAGTTCATTCAATATTTCACAGTTTGCGATTTAGTTACTTTGATATGGTATTGAGTTTTTATTTTCTTTATTCTTGTCATACTACCTACTATTACACAATGTAATAGAGCTGATAGTGAACTCCTCAACAATGAATGGCCCTGCATCGGAGCAATATTTTGTATAAGGATTTGAGCAGTTGACCTAAGCTAACTGAAGTGAATTACAAACCAAACCACTAAAATGTGAGAAATAAAAACTTTTTAACAAAAAAATAAGTAAGTAAGAAGTTGGTGCCGAATAAAACATAAAGACTACTATTAATTGGCACCAACTTCAAAATGTTTAATTTGTTTTTGTTATTAAAATACACCCAGTGTATTAGTTTTTGCTTTTTAGTTGCCTTGTAGGTATTTTTGTTTTTCAAGTCGGTAATATTTTTTGTTAAAAAGTTTTTAAACATTCCAATTAATTTTACTTTTCTTAAAATTACTCCAAAAGAAAATCAGATTGTCTGATTTAAAGAATTTCCTTATCTGTTTCATTTTAATTGAATGCAGTCTCAAAATATTTAAAACAAACTCTTGAAATAAAAATAAATACTACATACAAATTCATTCATATGAATCGAGTTGCTAAAAGAATAAAACATTCAAACGATTCCATTATTAGATTTTCGGGAATGACAATTGCAATCTCGATTCGATCGATTCCTATCAAATTCGAATTGTCAGGCCATCGCCAATGGAAATTCAATATATTATTTTAATAATACGAACGGAAAAATTCATGCTATTTTGATAGTACTCGTATTAAATATTTCTTCGAGATTCTGTTGTAATCGGAATAAGTGACCTAAATATGACGAATCATACCTACGTTTATTTCATTTTAAATGTCACATCCATATCATAGTCAAATCAAAGTACCGCATCGGTGCCTACTGACGCCACATCTGCCGACGTTGCATCTCTAAACTTTCATTTCACTACAGTTTGGCGCCCAATTAATCGCTTAGGTTACAAAATGCAACGCTTATGAACGTCAAACAAAATTTGAAATAAAATGATTCAACATTTAATACCAAGTTCGCAAGAGTAAAGACGTGAGAAAAGAACTTGGCGTTTGACAGAAATCGATTCAAAAACTCATGGGCATTTTTTTAAAAATAATAATTGATGATTTTTAATATGCTATTAACGTCCCGCTCTTGGCTTCTTTACAATACACTAAATAACTACGTCATAAAATTAAAAAAAAAACGAATTAACCCTTCAACCCCAACAAAAAGTATGTGGTACTTTTGTCTCACATTCAACAATTTACCACACAACTGGGAGACCGCGGAGTAAAATCGATGTTTCTTTGTCAGGTTTACAATAAACTATGATTTTACTCCAGTTAAATAAGGTGGTTAAGGTCATAAATCCAAAAAACAAGTGGTAGGTGATTAAGGGTAAATATATGAAATATTTTTTAAAACTGATAGTATAAAGTTATTTAGTGTTATGTAAAGAAACCACGAGCGGGAGGTTTTTAGTGTATTACAAATCACCCTGTATGCAGTTATGTCAGTAAGGTGCTGCAACCATTACATCATGAAACATCATAGTACCTACATAAAGTATATTAATAAGGCAATTAATGGCCCAATTATTATTACTACTACTAGTAATAGTCATAAAGATTGAGGTGGTATACTAAATCGCGATATTGGTCTACTATAAAGTATGTCTTACACTTTGATTAATATAATATCTAGATGGAGCATTCCCTCAGTAAGCCTATAAAAAAACTTAAGCTACTACTTTTGACGTTTGACACTCGTTGAAAATGGCGCGCCAGAAAAACTACTTTTTTTTACCGTACTTTTTGACAGTTCTTTGCTTCAATTTTAGATGCCGGATTAGGAAGCTAGACATTATATAATCAAAGGTCTTACATAAGAACGTAAATTAGAGTATTTTTTTTATATTACGAAGCGGCGATAGCTTAATGGCTCAGGCATCGGCCTCGCAATCGTGAGGTCGCGGGTTCGAATCCTACCCATTATACTACCGACGTGAACCCATTCCTAACACAAGGCTTTGGGCTTAGCTGGAGGGGTTAACAAGATTGCTAGTAATGCGGGACTCAATCCCACATTGCTAGTTATCCTATTAATAAAAAATAAAAAAAATTACAGAATGAGAAGACGAGCAGGTCGTGCGCCTAGTGTCACGCTAGCCCATAAAAGTAACTAAATCCTTATTTGGCAAAGATCTTAATGTCAGCGCACCGCGCTCCTCATTTGAGACATTAGTTCATATGTCTCTTTAGCCCAGTAATTACACTTGCGACTTGCCCTTCAACCGAAACACGGAGATGTTTTAACATCACTATTTCACGGGAGATTAACTGACACTGTTGTGGTACTACTAAGACGACCTATGGCGTAGACCTCCGTGAAAAACTATAGTAGGTCAAATTTGGGAAAGGAGAGAAGATATATATCAGACTAGCTGACCAGCGCACTTCGTATGCGTAAATTTTCCCGGCTTTGCAACATTATTCGTTGCTGCTCCGCACCTTTTAGTCGTAGCGTGATGTTATACAGCCTATAGCCTTCCTCGATAAATGGGCTACCTAACAGAAAAGGATTTTTTTTAGTTCGGACCAGTAGTTCATGAGATTACCGCGTTCAAACAAACAAACTTTCAGCTTTATAATATTAGTATGGATAAAAGTATAAAGTTAAAACTTCGCCCCAAAATCCTAATTAAGTATTATAGCCCACTCCCATCGTGCAAGCGGCTCAGTCCTGGCCGTTGATTCATCTTTGGTAACCCCATAGTAGAAAGATCCATCAAGCTAAAAAAACTCGCTGGGACAGCTTGAATGCTGAAGACTGTGGCCATGATCTCACGACGCTAATTGCATGTGATGACCCGTAGAATATTGTAGTGATAAGTAATATATCGTTAATAAATAAACAAAAACAATACCACACACAAAAGCACCACGCACCCGTGAATTGCAAGAATTAGTTATAATTCTCTGAATAAGACCAATTCCTTAGCAGGAAGAAAAATATGAGCCATTGGTTTTATTAACATTTTCCTCGCAAATTCCACAATATATCCTCCCTGTCAATCCGTCCGTTACTCCAACAAGCTTCTTGCAAAGAGAATTTTATCCATAATTAATAACTTCACGGTGCCACGGTTTTGTTTAAAAAACAAGTTAATTTACGAAAATAGCGAAGTGAAAATATTGCGAGAAAAACTGAGCTTTTCGTGGGAATGATTTAAGAGTGTTCAGTGAGACAATTGTTACCAAGCTTTTTCTTGTTCATTAAAATATTAAAGGATGTTTTACTTTTTTAACAATTTAACTTTAAAAACGCCTAAAGACAAAAAGCAGATTATCTTTAAAACGGCTGAACAGATTTTCATCAAATAAAGGTAAAAACCATCCAGATTAAAATATCTTTCTAGTGAAAAACCAGTATACAAATCATCTATCCGTTTAGGCGCAACTTTAAGACAGACTAACAGATACACAGGTACATACTAACACACAGATTGCGTATCTTTAAATGAACACATTTTATTAGAGTGGGGGTTAATAAATGTGGTGAAAATTATACACTCATTTTGAGCCTACCACTAGATTTTTACATTCTGCTATTACTACTACTAAATATACATACTAAATACTACTAAATATACATAACATAACACACAGGTGCAGGTAGCACCTGTGTGTTATGTTATGTATATTTCAACGCTAAATTAATTGTGGTATAGAGATACTCGTATATTGAACATCGAAGCCTACTCTTAGCAGTAGTAAGCTCCAGCCCCCAAAACAAAAAGCTTTTGTTCCTTACTAAAATCAAACCTTTTTTTTAAAGATATATAGCAATGTGGGTCGCACAATACTAGCAATCTTGTTTATCGCACCAGCTGGGCTAAATGGCCGTGTTTTTAAGTAAGAGTGGATTCACGTCGGTGGTAAGTTTATTAGGTAGAATTGGAAACTGCGACCTCTCGATTGCGATGCCAATGCCTTAACCATTACGCTGCCACCGCCTTTTTAAAACGAAATCCTAGATGCACCACTGATAGATAAATATTAAAGTATATTTTATATTTATTTTCTGGTGTTAATTCATTAGTATCACAAAAGCGGCCGAGAGAAGAATTAAAACAAAATCTAATTAACTTTTGCCGAGTTACCCTTAAGAATAAAAAGGAATCCAGTAACGAGGATTAGTAAGGTCACTCCAAGTTACTCCCGAAACGATAAGAATATAATTAATTGAGATAAATTAACCAATTTCCGTTTATTATCTTTTTGGAGACTGAAGATTAACGGATAGTAGATGGAAGGAATCTCTGTATTACCGTATTTCTTTGCCCCTAATTGCTAAACAGTTTCAAGACACTGGACAAATAGTGTAAAACACAAACTACAGTGTTATTAAAACTTCTCTTTGTATAATACACAAATAGAATTTTAGTCTGGGTACAGTAGGTACCTAGTTACCTAGTACCTGCGTCGCAACAATGATATAATATGTCTCTTCTTCTCCTTCAAAAAATAAGGTTTGTATTGCGAGGGTTGTATCGAGCCTTAAGCCTGAAGTGACATTGCCTGTCTGTGTTCTACAAGAGTTACTTGAGTAAGTGATCCCTATGGTGGAACTTGAGCGGTGACGTCACACTTTTCGGAGTGCAGCCGGCAATCTAATTAGAAAACGTTATCATGTCAAAAAATGTATATACCTACCAAGGGTTGCTATGTGCCTATAATACTGAGTGGGCGTACCTAATTTTATCAAAATCGGAGTACCTTAAAAAAATAATTATTATTTTTTCACTTCTTTATTTTTTAATTAAAAAGTTATTAATTAAAAAAAGTATAACTTAAAAAGTGCTATGCCATAATAATCCAATCCAATTTTGTACCAGGGGATGTATAATTCTTATGCCATACCACACAATTTTGACAAAAAGAATATGCTATAACTATGTAATAATATTGCAACCAGCTATGGCACCATGGTAGATGCAATACTGATAGCATACCCTATCCGCTGCTGAAATTTGACCACACCTTTCTGTAACAGCCTGTATATATAAATTTTATACAAATTTTGAGACAGATCACAAACTAAGCAGATCTTTAATTAAGGCAACCAGACAACTGATAAACATACTACTATTTCTAAAAATAAAATAAATATTATAGGCAAAAAATAATATAATGATATTAAACCAAATAAATTAAATTAAAATCACGGTGTATGGAACTTTGAGTTTTAAAAGGCTTAACTTTAAAAAATGTATAACTTTTCTGTTCCCAGATAAACTTTGATCTTTATTCAAAAGTATGAAGAAGAGGGCTTGGCAAAATTAATTTCATCAAGACTTTTACCTCAAACTCTGTGTTCTGCGTAAAATGAGAGTAAATTTTTTATCATTATGGTGATCAGATTTAGAAAGTTCCTTGAATTATGTGTCAGAGCAGCAATTTACTATTAAATTATGTAATTTTAGACTGCGTCGCGGTAAATCTGATTATGGCTGAGACTTGCGTGAAAACTTTTTTATAACTTGGAGAAATTTGACCTTTAGCGTCTGCCTCTCGGAATATATCGATCACATTGTTAATATAGCCTTGTGACCCTTGAGACCCCTGATGAACAGTCTTTTTCGAAATTTAAAAGAAGCTGTCCAAAAAATGCGACCCAGTTTATACTTTAGTTTTAGATTAATTGTAATTTACCGACAGAAAAAAACCGTTCAGCTGATTTAAAGTAGGTTTTTTTTTTTAAATTCAGGCCATGAAACTAACCTGAGCTATGACTGAATTTGTAACATACACTTGATCTTAGGTAGTGGGGGGGGGGGTAGTCTAAAACCACACCAAATACCACCTGGGGGTCAAAAAGAGGCTAAGAAACATTACATTACAATTACTCGTGGCTTCTTTACATTATAATAAAAATCTTAATAATATCGCTTTTGGAAAATATTTAATATATTAAATATTAACCTACCGACTATTTTACTGTAGTAAAATCGTTGTTTATTGTGACAAAGAAACATCGATTTTACTACAGGGTCTCTGTGTAATTGGTTGTGTGACAAAAGTACGTGGAAAGTGGTGAAGGGTTAGATTGTATTTAAAAAAAAAATAGTTATTTGGTATAATGTTAAGAAGCCAAGAGAAGGAGGTTATTAGCATATTAAAAATCAACCTGTATAATTAAATTAGTAGAAGTCTAGGGAAGGTTCTTATGCCACGAAATACATAAATAAGTACACTATTTTTATTTTTCCCATCCAAACTGTTTCTTAGCTTGATCTCCGTTTTACTAGCTGTGCCATATATTAGATAGATCAAGTTAAGTGAGCTTTCGGGCGGGCGGAGTTGCGAGCAGCAGCTAGTCCAAAATAAAACATTTCTAAACCTATAATACCGTCATCATTCACACTTCCAAATAAGAAGCTTAATTGCTCCAGACAGGCCTCCCTCAATTGCTTAGTAGGTACCTAAAATCTAATTTAATGAAATTCCTAACAAAGAATCCTCTTTTTATTATATGCTCCTTTTTAAACGGCCAATGACAGGCGGCAGTCACACTCCCCCTTAATTTGACAAGGTAGGTACAAACACTTTCATATGGAAATGAATTAAAAGGCTGAGTCGCCAGCAATTTGAATAGAAGAATGAAATCCGGGAATATTCGAATTGTTCATTAGGGTCTGCTTCCAGTAATAGTTGCCGAGATTTTAAAGCTAATTTTATGAGATAAGTCGCCCGTTTGGATGGATATTGTTGCTCTGACAGGCAAACAAATTAGGTAACAGATTTAGATAAAACATAACAGAAATACTATGTAGAATTGGAAAATAATACTATTTCAATTGTAGGACAATGCGACCATTCAATAACATAAGAATACTTAAATTATTATATCTTAATATCTTGGGACCACTCACACGAAGTTATCCGATTCAATCTAAGCAGAGCTTGTACTATGGAAACCAGACTACCGATGAACATACTTATATATTTCTAAATACATGCATAATATAGATAAATTCTAAAAAATAAAAGCTAGTTGCATCTGTTTTATCCAAGGGGATAGTAGTCATTTTATAAAGTGGTAGCTAAAGAGCTACCACTGCCTACACAAGATGATTTTTAATACAATTACAACCACTCGTGGCTTCTTTACTTTAAATCAAATAACTTCGTAATAAAATAAAAAAATAAAAAAAACTCTTCACTACCTACCACTTACTTTTGTCACACAACCATCTAGCACAAATCTGTGAGACCTCGTGGTGAAATCCATCTTTTGGGGCCAGGTTTAGGGCCTAAACTTCTCTAAAAACAATGATTTTACTCCAGTAAAATAGTCTGTAGGTGGTTAAGGTCATAACTTCAAAAACAAGTCGCAGGTAATATTTAAACAAATCCAAAACTGATATTACAGAGTTATTTAGTGTTATGTAAAGAAGCCTGCGAGGTTATTAGTATTTTAAAAATCACTTTGTATAAAATTGTCGTAGACATAAAGTTTGGCATCTCAGCAAGTCGAAGCTACTTACAAAAATTCAACATTTTCAAAAATATTTCCAGGATCATAATCTATATTGCAAGTAAACCCTATTAAGGATAACACTGCTAATATTTTTGCCATTTTGTCTTTCAAATCGCCATTGAAACTAGATTTAAATTTCGTTTTACAAATACTTATCTCAAGAGCATTCAATAACTGGTTGACAGCCCTAGGTTAGGCATTCGTCCCCACTGCATTTGCATTTGATGAAAATTCTCGGCAGTAGTCGGTAACTTGCAAAAACTCCTGCCAGTAGCGTCCACTCTGTTGTAACACATCGAATTTGAATAAGACCTACATTTAGATCGTATTAACTAGTGCTGAACTGAATCATATCGATAATATTTTTACTCGGCTTATTTTTTAAGTGATTGCAATCTGACCGACTATTCAGCCAATTTCTGCCACTTTAACTGCTTATACAGGTTAAACGCCTGGTTATGACACCATTTTCACACCGAATTCCATGTCACCTTTTTCACAATCGATAAAATCTATTTTTTTTTTGTAGTAACCATTATAGTTTCTTTAAGTATCCGTATAATAGTGTAAAAACCGGAACTATTGATTGATTAATAAATTATCACGGTGTTTTTTGGGATCTCGTTTGTTTTGTTATGTTTTCTTCGCGGTTTCATAACTTAAATTGATTTTGTAACGGTACAGTTAACCGATTTATTTTGTAATAGACTCTGAATTTGACTGCCTCTGTGGCGCGGTGGGATTGTAACCGACTGCTACGCAAGAGGTCATGGGTTCGATCCCCACCCAGGATAAAACTTTGTGTGATGAGCACGATGGCTTATTCTGTGTCTGGCTGTTATTTATCTATAATATGTACTGGGTGGCGCAAAAGTACTGGCACTAAAGAAAATACTTTTTTTTTTTTTATATGACATTTATCTGTCATTCTGTTGTTGAAAATTGTGTAGTGAACAAATGTAAAATACACTGAAAATAAACATGGACCGTTTTACTCCCCAAGAACGTGGAATAATTGTGTCAATGTTCTTACGGAATAATTCATCAGTGATAAGAACACAACGTGAATTTCGTCGACGATTTCCCCACCGTCCGGCACCGATTGGTCGCACAATTCGACGCTTTGCCACACGCCTTGAAGCAACTGGCTCAACATTGGATAGACCTAAGTCTGGGAGACCAAGAACAGGCCAATCAGCTGAAAATATCGATGCTGTGCGCGAAGATGTGGAAGAGTGTCCAGAAACATCAACGAGGCGACGTGCCACGCAATTGGGCATTTCCAGACGGACCCTGCAGCGTATTTTGGTGAAAGACTTAAAGATGTTCCCGTATAAAACTCAAATGACTCATCAGCTGCTGCCTGCTGACCACCGAGCTCGTCTAGATTACTGCCAGCGCGTCATAAACCTCAACCTTGAATAGGATGATTTTCCTTCAAAATTGGTTATGAGTGACGAAGCGCATTTCCATCTCTCAGGGCATGTCAATAAGCAGAATACTCGGTTCTGGGGCACTGATAATCCGCGCATTATTCAAGAAACACCTCTACACCCACTAAAAGTTACTGTATGGTGTGGCATCTGTGTTGACAGAGTGATCGGACCCTATTTTTTCGAAGACGCTGGAGGCAATGCGATAACTGTCACTGGAGAACGCTACAGAACCATGTTACGTGAGTTTTTGATACCCAGTTTGGACGAATTGGGGCTGGAGCACATCTGGTTTCAACAAAACGGCGCTACGGCACACACAGCGCGCGACACTATAGACTTAGTGAGGGACGCTTTTCCAGGCCGAGTTATCTCTCGTTTTGGCGATTTGCCTTGGCCTGCAAGATCACCCGATCTGACCAGTCCAGACTTCTTTCTTTGGGGTTTTTTGAAATCTCGGGTGTATGTGAACAAGCCACAGACTCTCGCAGCTCTAAAAGAAAACATTCGTCAAGAAATAACGAACATATCGCAGGAAGTGTTACGGCAAGTTATGCAAAATGTCATAAATAGGGCTCAAATGTGTATCAACTCTGGAGGTCACCATTTAAAAGACATCATCTTTAAATCCTAATGGTACGAAATTTAATGGCACAAATATACATTTAAAAAAATCTAAATCTAGTTTTCTAATTTAGAAAAAATGTTATAGCTGAACCAAATAGGGTCTTTACTTTTGCGCCACCCAGTATGTATTTAGAAATATATAAGTATATTTATCATTTGTCTGCTTTCCATAGTACAAGCTCTACTTAGTTTGGGATCAGATAGCGTTGTGTGAGTTGTCCCAAGATATTAATATTATTAATTTTAAGATGATTATAAAAACCACAAGGATTCAACTTGATTTTATGACAGTGGTTTTTATATTTCGGAAATTAAGTTATTTTTCTATATGTAATATTTAATCTTTCACTTGCAGCGGTGGCATAAGTGCGTACAACAGCTGTATTAGAGATTGTGGTTAGCAGATTGTCTCGATTTGATTGTCGGTTGGCTTAGTTCGACTGGGTCTGGGTATTTTTAATTATAATGCAATATTGATAGGATGTTTCCATGGTTAAGCCAATTGAGAAGTGGCTGGACTGGAGTTATAAGACTTTGTGCTCTTTATACAGTATTTTATACCTACTCAAAAACATCCATAAAGTTTTAGATTTGGTAAGTGCTAATTATGGTGAGCCATTTTGTTTTTTTCGTCACCTTAAGACGCAGAATCTTTCATTCACAAAAGATTATTGTTATACCAAAAGCCGCATTGCAGTCCCAATCACCATAAAAAGATAAAACTTTATAACTGAATTAACTTTTCATTTAATTAATTAATTTACAAAGTTAACAATATACTTGTGAGTGATAAAAGTTTGGTTAATTAATGTTTTCAAACTATTCGAAACTAATTTACGTATAACATGTGTTTCGAAGTTTTATGGCTACGTTAAATTATAATGTTCAAGAATGTTTTAATTAGTTTAAGCAAAAAGATGCGAATTTCTGTGGAGTGGGCTGGGATTTGAATAAAGTCGGGAAAAAGAGATAGATAGAAAGATTGGGAAGCATTTTTATATATGTTTCGATTGTCTTTTCGAATCTTTATAAAGCATGAAACAAAGTCGCTTCCCGGTTAGCTCTTATAAACTACGCAATAAATTTTGAAGCGGTTGTCACTATAATTCAGATTATTTCTTACGGACGGATCTTTTACCTTTAAAGGATCAGTTCTTTCATATATATATAATCTGAATCTCGGCAACGGCTTCAGCAATTTTTATGAAATTTAGTATGCAGATAACGCCCAGACAGAATGAACTATCGTGCTCATCACACAAAGTTTTATCCTGGATGGGGATCGAACCCACGACCTCCGGATTAGCGGTCAGGGTCACCAACAACTAGACCAACAGGCCAGTATCCAATTATTTTTGTTGATATTGAAGATTATTCAGCAGGTGTACATAATATCATAGTGCATATATTAGAGACTAACCGTAATAAACCAAGGATTACCAGTTTATTTATATAAGCCTACAGCTCAGCATGCGTGATTATCTGTTATCGCAATATAAACTATCCTATGTCCTTCTTAATCCGACTTAGACTAACTCCATACCTAATTACGGTTCAGCGATTTAAGCGTAAAAACATAACAGACAGACAGAGTTACTTTCACATTTATAATAATAATTTGGATTAATATACACCTACTAAGGAAGAAAATAATATTTGTATCGATATTGTAGATGTACATCACTACAACTGACACCATATGTGGGGCGCAAAGCGAAATGTTTCCTTGAATATTTGATTCTTTATTATGGTGTTGAATTTCATGTGGTTTATACGACATGTGTTAGTATTGCTTTTGATTTATTTTGGTAAGGGAAACTGTGAGGTTACCCTCAATCTTCTTTAGCATATATCACAAAACGAGATTTTCTCAATACTCGTTAAATTTTTTTGACTTTATCTAAGATTTTTTTAATAACACAAATCTTTTTTGCCAACTTAGGTATAGTATTTTGAAAGACGCCATTTTTATAGGACTCGCTGACTCAAAAAGAAGAATAATAAACTATTAAACTTATGAATCTTAGAAAACTGACTTAAATTTTTGCAAGATAACAGGTAGAAAAAAATTACAATAATTTTATTAATCGAATTAAAAAATCTTTCGCTAACTTACGTCTTAAATAGATTCTACTTTTGCTTTATAATTTATAGTCAGAACCAAATCAATGGATTGATTTACATATTTAAGAATCAGGTCAGTGGGTATGCCTATCTGTAAGTTAAGTAGAAATGTTCAAAACGAAACAATTACAGTAACAGTATTGAATAAGCATAAAATACTTGGAAGACTATTTTTGGTGACCTGTAAAATCCTTCTCAGGATATATCGTTCATCAAAACGTTATTCACGACAAACGATTACCTTTCCTACAATTTCGTTGTTGAATTTTTATGTATTCAGCAATAAAGCTGAAGTTTATAGACATATTTCAAATATCCATTGATAGATATAAATATTTTATTGGTACTAAAGTTTGTTCAAGATTTTTTCGCGTGGTAGTACAGTTTTACCTTATGTGGTACGTGCTTCATGAAAATTAAAAAAATAAATACATTTTTGCGTGTTTAATTTTTACAGTCTTCGAGTAAGATAAGAGATACAAGTAACTACTATAATATTCGGTTAGCGACATCATAATTTGTTAAAAATACTCTCTGCAACGAAGCAATAACAAAAGCCATAATAGTTCTTAAGGACATGGCTAGATGGCGGTCGCAACTCGTATGCAACAAGGGAAGAGAAATTTTAAGTTTAGTAACATAGTTCAGATTAGATGGTTCGGCTTTGGCGCTCCGGTAAAGCGATCGGAAGTCTCGGGTTCGATTCCTGGGTCTGAACTTCAAACTTTTCTTTCAAATGCAATTATTGTATTTATAAAGATAAGAGGAGATTAGACGATATTTTACGGACTTATTTATTTTTCAAGTACCTAGCTGTATACCCAGGCTTCACTCGTATGTAAATGTAGTAGGATGCAGTAAAAAAATAAGTTTTTGACGTTATAACGTCTTATAAATCAATGTCGGGGGGTAGGCACAAAAAAGTGTTACGTAGCAACTGTCACGTTATTGATTGCTAGCTAAGCAGTCACGTTATTGACTGGTTGCTAAGCAGTCACGTTATTGACTGCTTGCTAAGCAACGCGAATGGCGATTCCGCTTGCTATTGTGGCCATTCGGGTGCATGCGCCCGGGTGTACTAAAGCTGTAACAGGCATGTATGTTTATAACAATGTCATTAATATTTTCTTATGACGTAAAATTATCGTCCGTAAACCGACATTTTGACAGACAACCTTTTTTTTCTTAGCTTCGCGGTAGGATATGTAGTTAATGTGGAATGTAGAATGTAAAATATATTATAAAGCTGAAGAGTTTGTTTATTTGTTTGAACGTGATAATCACAGGAACTACTAGCCCGAATTAAAAAAGCCTATTTATTGTGGAAGGCTAAAGGCTATAACAACACGCTACAACCAATAGGAGCGGATCAGCAATGAAAAATGTTGCAAAACGGGGAAAATTTACGCAGACGAAGTTGCGCGGGACAGCTAGTGTAGGATATGTAACAAAACTTTTAAAATAAATAAAAAAAATACTCAACGTTTTGAGTTGGCCCGCTTTTATTTTTGGAATTTAATTTTTGAATGATTGACTGTTGAGTATCTTCTTTATGGTCAATCAAAAGTATAAACGACAAAAAAATCTTACCAATAATAAAATTAAAAAAAAATGTTGAAAATATTACTTGCTACTTTTTCTGTATCACAGTTAAAGTTGAATAGAAAATGACTATATTCGTCAAAAAGTTTTGTAAGATGTAGTTTTGTAAGTAGAAGAGTTGATAAACAAACAAAACCAAAAACTTAAAGTAATTATTTATTTGAAAAATCAGTGAGCCGCCTCAAAACGTTGAGTTACGAAAAATTTCCTGAGAACGAAATATTTTTGTTTAAAAACTTTTTTTTTTTTATCATCTACAACTTTTACCTACGGGCTTAAAACTACGGTTTTTATTTGCTCCTCTCTAGTATTAAGTACATAAAAATCATTTTTTTTATTTTCTTTAACCTTTTCTTGACATTTACAACTCTCGTGTTATCAGTTATATATGTAAAGATAACTTTACAACAATTCAAATACAAGACTACCCACATAACTGCAATAGGGTAATTGACTAAAGTCAAATCAGCCTCTTTTTAAGAAACTTCAAATACTAGCTGCTCTGTACAAATTTGTATGGAATGCTAGCATATGACGTCACGTTTTCTATAGTCAAATTATTTACTATTAGTGTTTCTCTTTATGATTATAAATTAAGTAACACATTAAATTAATAAATGAACATATTTTTTCGAACACTTCATGACATATTTTTACCTGGTTATTTTAAAATATTTTATTTTGATAGTAGTCAAATACCTAATTGTATCTATATCATTCTGTCTCATTTTCGCAAAGGACTTACAACCATTGAAACCTGAATGAATGATAGGTTTTCCTGCTACTCCATTCAACGCCACTCTATAGTTACACATTGTACCTGTAGTTTGGTATGATAAATGACGTCACTTATCTCTATGTTCAGGGCATTACACACATTTGGAATTTATTAGTACCGGTAGGGTTTTGTCTCGAATGTTTTTTGGTAATTTTTCGCGTTTATCTTCACGGTGTTATGAACACAGAAGTATGAGACGCTTAATGGTTGTTACTGAGGTGTAAATACCGTATTACTTTTGTCATCTGATGGCACAAAATATCGAGAGTTAGAGTTAAAGGTTTTAGTACCCGACTGCAAGGAAGGGTTATGTTTTTCGCGCGTATTTTGTATCCATGTAATATTTTTTATTACCTCATATCTTTCAAACCATAAGACGGAATTAAACGTTAGATTTGTCTTAACTGCCTAAGTGTTCTTAGACATGTGACGTTTGAAAAAAACACACATGGCGACTGTGAGATGTCAAAAACAAGAGGTATGAAAAAAAAGTTTTTTCGAATACTGCATATGGGTATCAAATGAAAGGGCTAAATTCAAAAAAATAAAAAAACCCTCCTTGACAAAAACTTAATAAAGTGCCTCCGACTGCATGAAATTATATAATTATGAAGGGGATCTTGTTTACCTCTTTTTTGTGCAGGCGGGTTTTTTATTTTTTAAATTTATTTTTTCTTTAATACTTTTGAGTAGTTTTAGGATGTAACAACTAACTTTTATCACAGCTATTGTCAAGTATTGAAAATTGAAAAAAGAATGTTACTAAAAGTCCGGATGGTAACAGTCGGTGCCAAACTGTCCTGAGGATGCCTCGTGTAGAGGCGAAACACGTGTCGAAGTTTCACTTCGTGGAAGCGGAATGTTGCATGTCAAGGGTCCGGAGGTGCCTACCACTCGACTTGGTAAGAGTACCTGTCACTAATTTTCTTTGTTGCAGGTCTCTCTTTTTGAGTGCGGTCTGTCAATCTATTTCGATTGTTGTATTAAGGGCATTTCCTTACTACGTCAATCGTAGTGATTCACAGATCGAGGGTGGGTGGTGGGATCCCTCCCTTATAATCTACATATACATATTATAGATAAATAACACAATACACAGAATAAACCATCGTGCTCATCTCACAAATTTTTATCATGGGTGGGGATCGAACCCACGACCTCTTGCATAGCAGTCGGATACACTCCCACCGCGCTACAGAGGCATTATTACACATCTCAACTTGTGTCCGGCCAAACTACCATAAAAATGACATTCATAAAAAAATACTTCAAATGTTTTTTTTAATTATGTTTAATTAAGTATTAATGACGATTACTTACGCAATATACGAAATGCAACAGAATTGCTAATAATATAACTTTTTGATAATACAAAGCACTCAAACACAACCACAAAGTTTATTGACTGAATTATCCAACGTGTTTTCTTTTTTATTCAAATATTTTTAAAAATATTATGCGGAACCCTGGGGACTTCTCTACGGAAGTGGGGTTTCATAGAACCTACTTTGGGAAACTCTGTCTAGAGCACCCGTTTTGAAACAAAGAAAGACTTTGGGAATCCTTCTGCATTTGATTTTTTTACATTCTTACATCTACTACATTACTTGACTGTAATACTACTTATATACTCGTAAAATCCTGTGTTGTGTAACTTTTTGATTTTTCTGTTATAGTATGACCATTAGTGCTGTGCACTCCCTGAGGTATGCGCGCGGTGAGACGGGGGGGTTAGAATCGGCTGCTGCGCTGTCAGTGCGCCGTCAACGCTTGTGACGGCAGGTAGTGTTATTTGTATCGGACTGTCTATGTCAGACGCACACGAGATAAATATTCAAAGATGGGTCGTGCGTTATCTCGTGATATGAAGACTGTCATTTTTAAGGTGGCTGAATATTTTAAGAAAAGAAAAGCAGACAAAGAAAGCTTTGAATTTAAAAATGACGTGAATATTGCTAAAATCGTTGCGGAGGCTACGGGATACAGCAAAAGAACCGTACATAATGTGATTTCTGCGGGCTATTTATCAATTGAAAATTCAAGCCAATTAAAATTTCAATCGCCAAAAAAACCAAAAGTTCTAAAGAAAAAACACGTTGTGGATGATTTTGACCTTGGAGTTATCAGAAGAAAAATTCATCAGTTTTACGAAGTTGAAAAAAAAATACCAAGTGTCCGTAAGTTACTATCAAGTTTGAGACAGGATGGCATATTGAATTGTGGACGGGAATATTTAAGACAGCTTTTACACAAAATGGGCTACCGTTACAAAAAATGCAAATCAAAGAGACATCTCCTTATAGAGCAGCCTAATATTACAGTGTGGCGGAAAAAATATCTTACACAAATCAGAAATTACAGAACGGAAAACCGAAACATATATTTTCTTGATGAAACATACATCAACGCCAGTCACCATGCCAGCAAATGTTGGCAATCATCGTCAGAACCCGGTATTCATGCTGATATTGGGAAAGGACGGCGACTAGTAATACTCCACGCTGGGTGTCGAAATGGCTTAGTGGATGATACATTGACTATATTCAAATCCGATGCTAGAACCGGTGACTATCATGGAGATATGAGCGGACCTACTTTTTATAAGTGGGTAGATGAAAAGTTAAAAGATAAGTTGCTGCCGAATTCTGTGGTTGTAATGGACAACGCGTCTTACCACAGCGTTCAGATTGAGAAGAAACCAACTATATCAAGCCTCAAAAGTGAAATGCAGAACTGGTTGCTACGCCATAATGTAGAATTTTCAGGAACCATGTCAAAGGCTCAACTGCTACTTCTTATCAAAAATACACAAAAAGAACCCGTGTATAGAATTGACGAACTCCTGAAAGCCAGTGGACACACTGTTCTGCGTTTACCTCCGTACCATCCAGATTTAAATCCAATCGAGTTGGTCTGGGCTGATATTAAAAACAACATAGCCCAAAACTATATTAATTCTTCTCTAGACGAAAAGATAATCTTATTGGATAAATTGTTTTCGGAATTCACGGCGGAAAAATGGCAGAAATGCGACGATCATGTCCAGAAAAATGAAAATGATTACTGGAGTCGCGATAGTAGGTTCGATAATGTTATCGATTCATTCATAATAAATTTGCAAGACTCTGATTCAAGTTCCGGTGGCGAAGAGGAAGATGAAGATGATGACGAAATGGAAGATGAAGTTGAAACAGAATCTATGTCAGAATAACTTTCGTTAGAATATATAATTGTTTGTAAATATAAAAAATGTTTAATAAAACAAGTCCTGTTGTGAATTATAACTTTCAATTCTTATTTATCACCTGCATATTTTTAATAAAATATGAGTATATTTGGGTTACATTTTAATCAACAAAGTAAGTATATATTACAGATAGATAGCCTCCGACCAACGCAACGTCCCGCCACAAGTCTTGCCTTAGAAATGCAAACTGATATCGTAAGATCTGTCCGACATGTATCGACCTCATGTGAACTCATGCACTTTTTTCTTCGCCCCCCACCTCGCCGTGCATACCTCAGGGAGTGCACAGCACTAATGGCCACACTATAACTGCACATTGAAGCTAATTAGGTATATGGTCCCAGTCGACCGATCAAAAATGCTATCAGGCGACTGGGATCGTAGCCCCAGTTCTTCGTAGTTCCAATTGCCTGAAACTTCGTCGGTCCAGGCACCTGGCTGGAGGCCGTCCTGCCTTACGTTTACCAAGTCGCGGCTCCACTCTAGGACTCGTTTGCTCCAGCGGCCACTGGTCCTTCGGCAGATATTATAGGCCATTAAGAAATTTCAAAGGATTTTACGGCAAGTGTTAGAAGAAGCAGTCATAACGTATTCGCATAGCTACATTGATCAATTTCAGGTTAGGGAGAAGTATTAATAATAAGAAGCCGTGTCCAAATGGCGGTACTTCTGGATACGGCTCGCATAGTGAGATGGTTCTTCTCTCCGTAACCACCAGTAGCTTCCCTGGTCCCTGTACCCGATTTCGGTAGGACACTATTTTTACGCGACTGTAAGGCAGGGTTCTGTTTTTCGCGCGTATCTTGTATGTATGATGTATGTAATATAATTGGAGAGGCATTAAGCCGTGTCCAGAAGGCAGTACTTCTGGACACGGCGTGCATAGTGAGGTGGTTCTTCTCTCCGTAACCACCGGTAGCTTCCCTGGTCCCTGTACCCAAATTCGGTAGGACACTATTTTTACGCGACTGTAAGGCAGGGTTCTGTTTTTCGTGCGTATCTTGTATGTATGATGTACTCGTATGTAAAATAATTGGCGAGGCATTAAGCCGTGTCCAGAACGCGGTACTTCTGGACACGGCTCGCATAGTGAGGTGGTTCTTCTCTCCGTAATCACCGGTAGCTTCCCTGGTCCCTGTACCCGATTTCGGTAGGACACTATTTTTACGCGACTGTAAGGCAGGGTTCTGTTTTTCGCGCGTATCTTGTATGTATGATGTATGTAATATAATTGGCGAGGCATTAAGCCGTGTCCAGAATGCGGTACTTCTGGACACGGCTCGCATAGTGAGGTGGGTCTTCTCTCCGTAACCACCAGTAGCTTCCCTGGTCCCTGTACCCGATTTCGGTAGGACACTATTTTAGGAAAAAAGAGGAAGGGATCTGTTTTTCGCGCGTATCTTGTATGTATGATGTATGTAATATAATTAGCGAGGCATTAAATGAATCTCGATAAACTTAGTGAAGTGCCTCCGCACTACATGAAATTATATGATTATGTAGGGGATCTTGTTTCCATCTTTTTTGTGCAGGCGGTTTTTTTATTTTTATAATATTTTTTTTTATAATTTTGGAATGTATTTGTTAATAAAGAGAATAATAATAATACATAGATACTTTATTTCCAAAAAGTTTACATGGTTTTATACTGTGGTAAGTCATATTTTTTTTACAAATCATTATAGAGGAAAAGGTCAAAGTGGTCGAGATTGGAATAATGGAGTGGGACAGTTGCAATCTACAAATTGGCGAGGAAAGATGTTAAAAGAAGCTCACGATGAAGATTACTGTCAAGTTTAAACCACTCTGGCAATTCAACTTAATAAAACAAATCTGTAACTAAGACTAGGATCAGAGGATAAGCGTTTGATGCGCATTTTCCTAAGTAATTTATTTTGAACAAAATAAAAATTAACAACATGCATTTAGTAAATACTTGTATAATTCCTTTAAGCTCCTTGACATTTGGTTGCTTTAAATAAAATACATGTGCATTTTTCTAACACACCTAAACAAAACTTGAGTTAAACGTTCGTCATCTTATCGTAGCCTAATAAAAAGTTCTATAATTTTCTGTAATTATTTTGATTAAAAAACCTGGCAAGTGCATTTCGGGCCACAGACAATGTAGGGTTCCGTGGTTCGAATAATGCGGCTTCAGATGTGGATTTTCTGTTGTTTTTGTTTCATACTTAGAACTTGTTTAATAATAATTTGAAATATAATTTGTACGAAAACTTTGTTACTTTTCATTTGATCTGTTACTCGTAAACTTGTAAAGCCTGCTTACCTGTGATAGTTTTCCTTTTAATTTTACTATATATACTACCCACCCAACATCAAGCATTTAGCTGGCAGGGGGGGGGGGACATTTGGCCCTAACAAAAAACAGGAATTTAAAGCTTAATAATTCACGAACGGATCCCTTAATCTAAAACTGGGCTTAACAACCCCTAAATGTTTTAAAGTACCTATCTAATGATACCCCACACGATGGGGTGGAAGAAAAAATAATCAATCCTTCCCAGGTATATGTAAAGTGTTACATATACCTGGGAAGGTACTTTAAAAAAATATATTTTCCAAGGTTTTTCTCTTTCTTTCACCTTATCGGCGTAAGTAATATGTGTATCGATGAAAAGTTACAACCTCCTAGCACTAACAGTCTGAGCACACTACAGAGAAATGGACGGGCGGACTGATGGAATTTCTCTTTGCCATTTTGGCTACGGAACCCTAAAAACAATCTGAAAATAAATGAGCTATTTAATGCTGTTTTAGTTTAAATAGATCATATTATGTTAAACATTACACCATAAAAAGTTACAATATAAAAATAAAATATTCATATTTTAAATTCCTAGTTACTCATATAAATTACGCTTTCTTTTCCTTTGAAGAACCTTTAGTCGTTAATCTTACAACTGTTTTAAGCACGAAATACATAACTAATACACTTAATGCCACACAGACTAAAAGCCCGGATAGTAACAGTAGAACTATGTCAAGTTCGAGATACTCTGCCCAAGTAATGTTAGCTGCTGGAGCCCTCAGGTGTTTGGCTCCACCATGACGAAGTACGTATTCAATCCACCACATGGCTCGTTCCAATGGTTTCATCGGCTCATCCTGCATCAACTCACGTAACCGCACGATGTTGCGGCGATAACTATGAAAGAAATTAATTTTAAATCAATTTATCAGATATATTTCGGGAATTAAATGCGTGAATTATTTAAATGTATCACTTGTCTACAACAGTCTACAATCTGTATGTGTTACAAACTGCCAGCAATCTTGCAAACCTTATACAAGAAGGTCAGGTTAATGTTGGTCGTATTGAAATCGTATCTCCTTCTTGATTAGGTTACTACTAAAATAACGAAATCGATACATACGTACGAAAGAGAAAACATTCGGTTACACATATCGCCAGCTAAGTTTGCGTGACTGATGTTGGCGCGTAAGCTGCGGACAACTCGAATTTAGGTGTCAGAGGGGATGAAGAAGACGCCCGTCACTGACGTCACAAACGCAAACGTAGGTAGCGCGAATATTGTAAGTAGAATAATCGACCAGAAAACTAATGGATAACTTGAGACACAATAATATTGCCCTCAGCTATTTTTAATGACATAATTAGAAAATAAAGCGAAATTATTACAAAACAAAAACCAGATTGCTTAAAATTAATAAATAAAATATATTATCGCCAAAAATCCTTTATTTTATTTTACGATAATTTTGATGTATGTATATGTCATTCTTACAATTGAGGCGAATGTAAGAAGCTAAAATCCATCAAGCCGTTTGGGATTTTGGGTGTGCCAAAGAAAATCGGGTAAAAAACTGACCTGACCACGTTATTTGAAATCCTTAATGACCAGGTCAGAATAATGAAATAAACCGACTGTGACTTTGATATAGTCTGGCGATAGCCATTTTGTTTTTTTTAAATAACTTGGCCTGTGTTGCCCGGAGTCAATTAACGCTACCCCATTGATCTTAATCGGTTCAGATATTATAATATCTCGCGACAACTCACACAACGCCATCCGATCCCAAACTAAACAGAGCTTATACGATGGAAATCGTACAACTGTTAAACATACTGATATATTTGTGAATACATACATATTTTAGATAAATTACACACAGATACAGAATAAACCTTCGTGCTCATTACAAAATGTTTTATCCTGGGTGGGGATCGAACCCACGACCTCTGGCTTAGCAGTCAGGGTTAGTTCAACCATTAGACCAACAGGCCGAACGAAAGAATAAAGATACTCACGGGCATACATCTATGGACTCTGAAACGTACAATCCTTTTTGTGGCAAAAGTAAAGGACGCCTGATTGAAACTAACCTGTCATCTCCCAAAATAGTGTTGATTGCAGTTTTAAGATCATCATAATTAAGAGTTTCCATATCAAGTTTGATACCAATCTTGTAATACTCGTATTTTTCAGCATTGAACCATTGGTCTCCTAGTACTGGTACGCCAATCAGAGGTACTCCTGCCGTGATAGCTTCGTCTGTTGATTGTAAACCTCCTTGGGTTATAAATAACTTGATGTTGGGATGTCCTGTAATAAATATTTTTAAAAATAACTTTAATTGCTATGTTGTTTACTCTAGTAACTGCAATCAAATTGGTTTGTTGTTTGCTCTGGTAAATGTAGTTCATAAAATTGTTGTATTGCTTGCTCTAGTGAATCCAGTCTAATAATAAAAATGTTCATCCAAATTGGATCGGATTTTGTTGAAAATCATGAACGGGTAAATACAGAAACCTTTTTTTGAAGCTGATTTTATTATTGTCGTGTTGCCTGGCCTTAGTAAATCAGTCAAAAAGCCTGCTTCGCGCCTGCGGTAAATGTAAACTGCCATTTCACCCCTTTAAACATTTGCTTTAGGCTTTGTAGCGGATTCCTACATCATTACAACTATTTGTGTACCAAATTTCAACACAATCCATGCAGGAGTATGAGGTGTGTGTTGATATATCAGTATACCCAGATAGCTGATCCTCGCAACTTAGTCCGCGTCACATGGTAGGGCTAGAGAGAGTGGGCAACACAATCCATCAAACTTTATAAAATTTTGTTCAATTGTTTTCAATCGGTTCGGAATCAATTTTCAACTTCTTTACCGACTTCATAAAGGAGGAAGTTCTCAATTATAACGATTTTTTTGTGATTAAAAGGTATACTACCGAGTTGGTCCGATTGTTATCAGATCAGGATCTGCATATGGTATCCTGGAGAAATCGAGGGAACTCTTCAAATATTAAAGGCTGGTTCGTGTATTTACTCGCAAAAAGTACCAATTAGTGAAGTGCAAATGATGATGAAGACTACAGGTGACCAGGGGAACTATTCAATATTTCACAGTTTGCGATTAGTTACTTTAATTATTTCACGGTTTGCGATTAGTGACGTTAAATTTTAACGCTAATATTGCACTTTATGCTCGCCGTACTACTAATACACCATATGATAAATCTGATTATCATGATGATCAGATGACATCAAATAACATTTGAACTTCTCAACAATAAACGGCCGTGCATCGAGAAAAGCAATATTTTATAAAAGGATTATAACAGTTGAAACTAGGCTGTGTAACTTAGATGAATTATAAATCAACCCACTGAAAAGTGAAAAATAAGAACGTTTATAGAAAAAAAAAACTATATAAAATATTTTTTTGGTGTTCAATATCATTTTTTTCTTTTCAGTTGTCTTGCATTTAATTTTGAAGTCGGTAATATTTTGTTGTAAAAAAGTTTTACTTAATACATCGTTGCCTACAGTGCTAATTTAAAAGATAATAGTTAAAAACCAATAATGGAGGAACGCTGGGTGGATACGATACTGTGGCCTTTTCAAAATAAAATGTAGGCATATAATAATATTATGTTGGTATTTGTACTTTGTATTTTAATCCAACATATTTTTTTTTCTTAGCATAAACCAACTTATTTATTTAAAAAGCGTTATTGTATTATATCAAAAAATACATTAAAAAACAGTTTGCTGAACACAACCGTTCCATTGGAGCATGCCGCGCGGTTAGCTTTGCAGAGCTACCGGCCGAACTTGGTACCGTGCCTTGCGCATTATTCCGTAAAGGCCTATTCAAACCATTCATTTTATCAAGCGATTCTGCTGGGAGGCCTATTTAAACCTGTGCGTATTCGCTGTCGCTGCAGGTAGAGGTAATACCGCGTCGGTTTCGCTAAGTTATTTAATATGGAGTTCGGCGGCTAGAGCGGAATAGTTAATAGGTTAGAAGTATTACCGTGTACATACCCACTCGGTTTTCTCTACCGCACACGGTAGTGAATACAGCTTATGGTATTAACATAGTTTGCGTGGAGATATTATAAGTAAGAACAGTTTTTTTGTTTTTTTATATTTGTGATGAATAACGTTTTTATTTATATATAAATACTTTCGCAAATAATACATTATTTTAAAACAAATTTGAATACCATAAAAAGTAATAGTGGGGCAACCTTAAATGATAGGCATTTGCTCTTGCGGACTTTTATTTAGAATTTTTTAAGAGGCACAATTCCGTCATACATTTTCGTAGCTGCTCCGCAAATTGTTCATAACGTGATGTTATATAGCCTTCGTCGATAAATGGGCTATGAATACAAAAATATGTTTTCGATTCGAACCCGTAGTTCCTGAGAGTCGTGAGATCGCGTTCAATCTAACAAACAAACTCTTCAGCTTTGTAATATTGGTATACTCGTAGATGACTTCGTGAAATATATCTACATTTATTTTGTATTAAGTTGTAGACTTATTTTTTTCATTGAAAGTATCACCATTCATAATATGTAATTGAAATTTAATTTCTTCAGATTATATAGAATCTTTTTGAAGGAATTATAACTTCGTCAACTGTTACATTATTAATGGCACTTAAACTTGCAAAAAGCAATACATTTGAATACTTACTTAAAAGATCAGATTGTGGAAACCATTTGCCAATTTTAATGTTATCTGTTTTTCCTGGTAACTCATCTTTGTCATATTTCCATAAAACGTTATATGATAATTCAGAGAAGACTCTCAAGATCGTTTGTATCTTTTCTGGTGGCAACAAAGATGGGACGACGTTTGTTCCAAAACTCAAATAAATGACTCCATTTTTAGACGAATCCAAATAAGTCTTCAGATCCTGTAACAAAGGGAGATATTAAAACTTGTTTTTTAAATGACTGCCTCTGTGGCGCGGTGGGAGTATGTTCGTCTGCTACGCAGGAGGTCGTGGGCTCGATTCCCACATGGGACACTTTGTGTGATCCACAAATTGTTGTTCCGGATCTGGGTGAACTTTGCGTCCGTGACTTGTTTGTTTGTAAAGTCCCCCGTGACACTTGTACACTACTGCGGGAGTCGTCTTTAAAAAAAAAAGTCATCTCGTAAAGTAGGTGTAGGTCACACGTCCTGTGTTGCAAGGGATTTCACATAGGTACACATAAATCACGGTCACGAAGTATATCCAGACTCAACACAACAATATGTGGATTATAGTGGAGTCGGTACGCTAAATTGGTTACCACGTACAAAGTGACATCAATTTCAAATGCCGAATTGAATGCCCGTCCTTTGAACTTTTTTGACACTTATGATAAAATGTCATTTTGTGTGATTTTGTCAAATTACCGTCCAAATGTCAAATATAAATAGAATTCTTGTTATGAAAATATATATATATTACGGGTCTTAATCGCGTGAATTATTTAAGGTAGCAATGTGGTAGGCTAGTCTACTCGTGCCACAGCCGTTGCAATACGTTAGAAACGTCGGGCAATAAACAAGGTATTTTAACTTAAATTATTCACGCGATTAAGACCCGTAATGTATATATTTTCTTGTGTACAAATCGCGAAAATTTATCAACGTAATTCTTGTTGTTGTCGGCGGTCTAGAGGTACTATAAAGGTCAATGAGTATTATCATTTTTGAAAACATAAACACAAGTCGTTATCCGGAAATTTGGAACGTAGTAATTGGCTGAACTGTTATTTAATACTAGCTGTCCCGCGCAACTTCGTCTGCGTAAATTTTCCCCGTTTTTGAAACATTTCTCATTGCTGCTCCGCTCCTATTAGTCGTAGCGCAATGTTATATAGCCTATAGCCTTCTTCGATAAATGGGTTATCCAACAAAAATTCTTTTTTTGTCAAATCGGACCAGCAGTTCCTGAGATTAGAGCGTTTATTTTATTTTGTTTAAACAAACAAACAAACAAACTCTTCCGCTTTATAATATTAGTATAGATTTAATTTCGTATCTTTACGTTATACACGTTTATTATTCTATAAGCATTGACTGTGCTATTTTTTTGCTAAATAATTCGACTTAAAACATACCGGTGATGACAGAGACATAATAATTCTTATAATTTATTACTGTTAATGTTGTTGATGTTTTTTTTTGTTGAGAATTTACTTATTTTGACGCTCTTAATATAGTTTCTATTGATTTTTATTGTATATATTTTGATTATTTTTATTGGTTTTAATGTTATTGCTTTAGGTTTCAATTATTTAATTTTAATCTTTTCACTAGCCATTGCTATATTTACTATTTATAATTATTAATTTTAATGTTAAAGAAAAAGTTGTCCTAAGTCTAACTCGTTGTAAACATAATAGCCTAGACACAGGCTTCTTCTACTATAGATATAATTAGAACCATAAATAAAGTTATTATTGTTAAAAATAATTTTGTTATTTTTTTTAAATAGACTGCTTTGGTGGCGCTGGATGTTCATTATCAAGGAACTTTTTTATACTTAAACTAGCTGTCCCGCGCAATTTCATATGCGTAAATTTTCCCCGTTTTTGCAACATTTCTCATTGCTGTTCCGCTCCTATTGCTCCTAGCGTGATAGCCTATATAGCCTTCCTCGATAAATAGGCTAACCAACAGTGATTTTTTTTTTCAATTCTGATAAGTAGTTCCTGATATTACCGCGTTCAAACAAACAAATAAACAAACTCTTCAGCTTTATAATATTAGTATAGATAATTCTAAGTCCCGATTCCTATTTGCCTTTTGTCTAACCAAAATTGAACTGGTAGTAATATAGCTCTGATATTTCCTACTTAATGCTGAGGTTTAAAGCTGTGTGGCACCGGCTTAAGAATAGTGCAACCTCATCTCTTCCCGTGGGTGTCGTCAAGGCGACTAACGGGCAGCAGCGTCCTCAATTTACTTCAAAGCCTTGATGCGATCGCCAACCCGCTCGCCAAGCACTGCGATTATGGTAATTACTACCAGGATTTATAATAAGTAGATTCTACCGGGGATACCTATGCCCAGCAGTGAGACATCACATGCTAAGGCTTCGTTGGCTACTACCTAGTTATAATAATATTGTGAATAGTAGCAGCAACCACAAGGTAATACATAATTTCTTAATTTTTTAACAATTTTTTTGCATTCAATCTTTGTAACTTTAGATTAAATAATAATAATAATATCGGCAAACGTAGTGTAGGACGCCCTCAGGCCAGGTGGAGTGATGATTTACGCAAAACGGCTGGCAGGAGCTGGATGCGAGAAGCCGAAGATAGAACGAAAGTGGCGTGCAATTGGAGAGGCCTATGTCCAGCAGTGGACTGCGATAGGTTGATGAATGAATGAATGAATAATGTCTTGGGACCACTCACGCAACGCTATCTGATCCCAAACTAAGCAGAGCTTGTATGATGGCAACCATACAACTGATAAACATACATATTATAGATATTACACCCAGACACTTAATAAACCATCGTGCTCATCACACAAAGTTTTATCCTGGTTGGGGATCGAACCCACGATCTCCGGGTTAGCAGTCAGGGTCACTAACCACTAGGCCAACAGGCCTTGTGGTTAGTGACCCTGACATAACTTGAATATTATAATCTTCAATTTATACTTCGAAGCTGTTATCGATGACAGAACTACAAATAGCTTAACAAGTAATATCAACCAATTATAGAAATATTATTATTCGATACTACACTTACGCATAATGAATACGTATGTTGGGCCGCGTGCGTGTTGTTTGTGAAAGATTGTTATGTTTTGGTTGTTGATTGCCACACAGGTTTCACGGCCTTTCAAAGTTTCGAATAGATAGTACCTACTGACAGCATAAAACCGACTCTTAAGTTTACATTAATAGCTACAAGGGAAACTATTAGCTTAGCTAATAAAGTTATAATTACTGTAGGGTTAGCTTAAGATCACGTAACTGATTTAAATAGTCTTGATTTACGCTTAATACAGAAATAGGCACATCGCGCGTAGACTAGCAATTACCATATTACTTGTATTATGGTTTTTATATAGTACTGCACTGAGTTTTTTCTGATGAATTCCTCCCATATACATTACACCTGGAGGCAGTGGTCGAATCCCTTCAAACATGGGATGTATATTCAGAAACAGCATATCCACATTATTTGTTAAATCTTTTATCGTCGGGACATCTTTGACTACATTTTTCTTCAAAATCGCATTATATAATTCTTCATGCTTTATAACCATCATGTCCAGTAAAAATTGTTGATAAACTTCCAAAATTTTATCCCATAAACTAAGGTTATTTATTTTTAGCCGAGTAATAACCGGATAAAGTAATGGGTGCTTAAGAGCACCTTTAATATTGTAGTTATAAACAGGTACTTTATAAAAATGAGAAAATATAAGCGCGAGTTTCGCCATAGCTTCTATCAATATACAATCAATATACAAGTAATTTTTTTCACATTTTTCATTCACTAAGCTCATTACTTCTTCATTTTCGAAATATTTTACTTGTACATTTGTGAATACATGTAAAACGTATGACATTTGCGTTATCAAATTGCGTTCGCCTTTGAAAACATCTTCGAGGTTATACTGCCATACTTTGTAAGATACATCATGGACGTCAATTTCTGTGAGATTGGCTGGTGTTTTTCCTTTCTGGAAGGCAGGATCTGGTGTGATGACAACTATTTCATGTCCTCTTTTGACCAATTCTTGTGTAAGAGGCCGAAACATTACTTGATGGCTGATAGAAGGAGCCGGGAAAACTGCTAGTATCCTTGCCGCTTCATTTGAACTTAAGAAAAATGTTATAACGCATAAAAATAGTAACATTATTCCTCTTTTATAAACAAAAATAACAAAAGTGACTAGGCGGCCGCACACTACATTAATGTTATAAAGTATGACCATAGAAAATTACTCATGTATGATAAGCTCATTATGCACTTATGTTGTCTTATTTACACTGTCCATATAATAATATCGACAGTGGAAGTATAATTAGGATCCTTTTTTATGTGATCGGTATTAATCTTTTTGGATGGAAAACCTACCATGTACCATTTTCAAAAGATTTTTGCCTTATGCACAAAATGTTATATAATTTGACCTTGATATTTAGTCCTCGTAACATGATGCTAGTCATGTAACGATGATCATATATTATATCAAGGTAAAATTACATAAGATTTTCTCTTTAATCAAATTAATATTACTCTCACGCTGATTTAAAGACATAACAATACTATGTGTTATTATGTTTTTATATCACTACAGCAAAAAATACCGCGTTTAAAACAGGTTAAAAATGTTGATTGATTTGGTATGTTAACACTTACCACTGGTAAATCCATTTCCGGATTTTGATCAATTCCTCCCATATACACTACACCTGGAGGCACTGGTCGAATCCCTTCAAACATTGGATGTATATTCAGAAACAGCATATGCACATATTTGATAAATCTTTTATTGTTGGTACATCTTTGCCTAAATATTTCTTTAGCATTTGGTTATATATCTCTTCAAACTTCATGACCAGCATGTCGGATGTCCACTGTTGATAAACTTCAGATATTTTCTCTGATAAACTGAGGTCGTGTATTCTGTGACGTGTGATAGCTGGGTAAAGCAATGGATGGGTAGGAGCACCTATAATATTGTACTCATCATAAAACGCCCCAAACGAACTAACTAGTATCACAGGCGCTTTGTAAATATGAGAAAATATAAGCGCCGGTTTTGCTAAGGCTTCTATCAAAATCAAATCAAATTTTCGATTTTTGTCTCTGACTAAACTCATAATTTCTTCATTTTTAAAATATGTTACTTGTACTTCTGTATACAGTTGTAAAATAGACGCCGTTTGTGTCATAAAATCTCGGTCTCCTTTGGAGAAATGTGCAAGATTATTATCCCAAACCTTATAAGATACGTCGTGGACGTCGATTTCTGTCAGGTTGGCTGGTGTTTTTCCTTTCTGGAAAACGGGACCTGGTGTGATGATAACAACCTCGTGACCTCTTTTGGCCAATTCTTGTGTAAGTGGACGAAACGCCACCTGATGGCTGATAGATGGAGATGGGAAAACTGCTAGAATCCTTGACGCTTCATTGGCACTTATAATAAATGTCACGACATATAAAAATAACAACATAATGGTACCACTATAAAACAAAACCGTTAATACGACTGCACCAGACTTTATAATAGGTAGTAGTGATCACGGAAAAGTAGGTACTTACATTGGAAGGAAGTATTTGAGTAGTTGTACTTATCTTTATCTTGACAATTATCGCTATACCCCTTAGACTATTAATAATAAACTTATCTAAAGTTATCTTATATGTTGTGTCACTTTGTTTATTTGAAATAACGTTTCTAATAGCGTTAGGTACATATTTGAGTTATGTATGTGACTTAATGAGACATATTTTATAAATAAAAAGAAACAAGTTGATTGATGTGATGTTTGAAGTAAAAGAAAAATCGGGCAAGTGCATGTCGGGCCATGCACAATGTAGGGTTTCATAGTCACCCATCCGAATTATGCGGTTTAAGAAATGAGTTTTCTGTTGTTTTTGTTTCATACTTTAGCCGTATGAAACAAAAACAACAGAAAAATGCAAGTATTTTTTTGGTTTTTGATGAATTCCTCCTATAAACACTACACGTGGAGGTACTGGTCGAATCCCTTCAGAAATCGAATATCTAAATCTTTTAGTGTCGGTACGTCTTTGCGTAAATATTTCTTTCGCATCGCCTTATCGGTTTCCTCATGTTTCATGACTAATCTTTCAAATGTCAAATGTTGATAAACTTCAGACATCTTCTCAAATAAACTGAGGTTGTTTATTCTACGAGGTGTAATATCTGGATAAAATAATAGATGGGTAAGAGCACCTATGACGTTCTCATCATAAAATCCTCAAAATGAACTAACTTGTATCAAGCGCTTTGTAGAAATAAGAAAACACTAGCGCAGGTCTTGCTTATAGCTTTTATCAGAATTCAATCAAACTTCTGTTTTTTTCCTGCACTAAATTCATATTTTCTTCATTTTTATAATACGTTTCTTGTACATTTGTAAATATATTTAAAAAATGACATTTGCGTATTAAAATTTATTACCCCTTTTGAAAAAAAAATAAGTGTGTCGAGTTCTGTGAGGTTGGCTGGAGCTTTTCCTTTTTCGAAGACAGAGTCTGGTGTAATGACTACAACTCAGATTCCTCTTTTGACCAATTCTTGTGTTTTTCTTAAGAGGGCGAAACATCACTTGATGGCTGATAGATGGAATGTTGAGAACTGCAAGTATCCTTGCTACTTCATTTAAACTTAAAACTATAAGTGTAATAAGACTAAAAAATACTAACATTTTACACCCCCACTTTAAATCTATTTATCTGAATTTAATTTGAAGAGACTGCATTATTTATTTTAATTACATTAAAACCATTTTTTTGTAAAAAAACCTGAATTTGTGTTAAAACGAAAACCTGAAACACATTTTAGCGTTCTGAGCAATTCCGAGATTTTTTTGTATTACAAGAAATTACCTGGTAATTTCAAGGTAATTTAGCAGAAACTTATAAACATAAGTCCCATATTTATAGCATACAATATGAGTAATATGTATTAGTAAATATTACTAAAGTTTCTGCAATTATCTCTTTAGATAACAAATTAAGAACATCCCGCGAGTTTATTATGTAATTATTTCATAATATGCAGCTACTTTTTTTAATATTTATTATTAATACGATAATTGCATTTTTGAAATTTTTTTAGTCTAGATATTTTAAGGTTAAATAAAAATCTAAATTCATTTTACCAAGTGGAAGGAGTCAGAATTGTGGACTCACCTTCTTTCATATAATAAACAATAAGGCAAGTTTTGTTGCAGGGTGTAGCTCCGATCTGATGATAAGACCAGTTCGGTAGTGGGGACACATCAATATTTATTTCCCTAGTACAGTTAACTGTACCACGAAATAAATAAATAATATTTAATCCAGTTGACTGTACGACGGGAGAATAGCTCGAATAATAGATAATGTAATTCTCTGAATCGAATAACCATTTACGCGATTTCCTATGTACCTGCTCATTCACCCGCTATGGCGCCACACATATATTATGTAAGACGATTTGGGCTTGTTTTTGACACCCTCCCGCCTATCTTTCAAAATTTGCACTTATTGTACTATCAAAGTAATTGGCAAGAAATACTCATATTATCGTATTATAAACGCTTGAAATCTTTCCCTAGTAGTACGAAAAAAATAAATAAATGGCTAATACTTTATTAAGTATAAAAAAATATATATACTTACTGTTGGCAAATCCTTTTCTGGTTTTAAATGAATACCTCCTATGTAAACTACACCTGGAGGCACTGGTCGAATTCCTTCAAATATTGGATGTATATTCAGAAACAGCATTTCCACATTATTTGATAAATCGTTTATTGTTGGTACATCTTCACCTAAGTATTTTTTTAGCACAGCGTTACCTAAATCTTCGTATTTCCTGATTGTCATTTCAAGTAAAAACTGAAGATATACTTCTGATATTTTATCCCATATACTGAGATGGTTTATTTTGCGACGGGTGACGGCCGGATAAAGTAGTGGATGTATAGGAGCACCTATCGTATTATAGTTGTCAAAAACAGCTCCAAGTGAACTTACTTGAATCACCGGTGCTTTGTAAAAATGGGAAAATATTAACGCAGGTTTCGATAAAGCTTCTATCAATAGCAAGTCAAACTTTTTGCTCCTGTCATTTACTAAATTCATGATTTCTTCATTTTCGAAATACTGTGCTTGCACATTTGTATATATATTTAAAAAGTAGGATAATTGCGTAATGAAATCACGTTCCCCTTTTGAAATGTTTTCAAGGTTTTCATTCCAAACTTTATAAGATATGTCATGAACATTGATTTCTGTGAGATTGGCTGGTGTTCTTCCTTTCTGGAAGGCAGGATCTGGTGTTATGACTACAATTTCGTGTCCTCTTTGAGCCAATTCTTGTGTGAGAGTGCGAAATACCATATGATGACTAACAGAAGGTGCCGGAAAAATTGCAAGTATCTTTGCCGCTTCATTAGATTTTGTCATAATGATTATAACCGTAGCAAATAAAAAATTAAACATTTTCACAACACTACAGACCATTATCACTTTAATGAGTAACTGACAGCATAATGCAATCTTGTATGATTTCAGACTTTGTTTGCAGATTATTTATTTCGTACCTATTTTGTTATCTTGAACTGCAGGTTAATTTTTTTTATTACTTATTTTTTACACTGTTATGATCTATCAATATTGTGAAAATGTGTACACTTATTATTTATCTCTTACTTTAAAACCATATTTTATCTCTCTTATCATTACTATGCATTATATATATATATATATATATATATATATATATATATATAACATACTGTCGACGCATCAACTATTGCCATCTAGTTGTCTCTAGTGGCAGCTTAAAACCAAATAAAATATATGTTAAATCAATCACAATGTTAAACGGAAGAAGCGACGGTGCTGCTTTCGACGGTGGATCTCCAAACCACCTCGCTCGGCTATTACTTCCATCATCATATATTTCGATCTATAACATCTTCGCTGAGTGTGTATGACGCCATTATTCTAGAATATCTACAACTACATTCTAATCATACAAATTCAAATAAGAAGCCCCGAAAGCTCCCGTTCTGATCACATACCTATACAAAACTTTTGAACTAAAAAACTGATTAACTTTGAAACGTCCGAACAGATTTATTTATATTAATAATGAAAAAACTACTTAGAGTACCTAGAGATGTATTTCGTTTGAACAATGCACTCATAGGCATCGTTTACGGTCAACAATCTCAGACCAATTTGGACTATCCAAAGTCCGATTAATTCCGAATAGTCAGTTTGCCATGTCTCTGTATGTGTGCGTCGGGCACTCGTTCCATAAAGGTTACGTAAACCATTTGTTTTATTTACTTATCCTGGCTGACTCATAAATGGAGAATCTAAACCGCTGGGCTACAAACCTGACATTTTGAAGATTAGTCCTCAAAGGGTTGCAAGTTTGTACGAAACGTCGTGATTTTTTGAAGTTAATTCGTATTTAGCTTTTTAGTTGGCAAAGCAGTGTTACAGATTTTTGGAAAATCAACCCTTAAAGAAGTAAAATCATCCAGGCAGGCGAAGCCATGATCACCAGCTACTGTTTACATATGAACAAAGTTTATAGAGGTATATGTATAAGCAGTTAATTTGTTACAATTTATAATTATTTAGAAACTTGTTCGTTTATACACAAACATAGCGGAAGGCGCCATTAACAAGAATCTACGTTCAAACTTCTATTATTAAATCGGAGCGATGTTTTATCCATCAGTCTTGTAAAGTGTAATTGAGAAAGTTTAGTCAAATACAATTATAATTAATATGGTTTTCTTGAAATTATATTTAAGCATGATCTTTTAATCTACAGCTGAATCTGAAACCAAAACCTGTGGTTTATTAGTACTAGAACTAAGTTTTTACAGTTTATAGCCTTGCTTTGTAGCAAATCTAGGTTTACTTGTGTCTATAAAATAAAATATTACATCTACCATTTTGTAAAATGAACAAAAAAATAATGTACGAATACCTAATAAAAATAAATATATTTCAAACTTTCAGCAAACGAAAAATGTAAATGGATAATTAATAATGATTTTCCTAATTCTAGTGTTTGTTGTTTTTTTTTGGTTATTTTATTTTCAAATCAAGAGTCAAATGTTGGTTTTCACTCAAAATCAGCGTAGAATCCAGTAGCACGACACTGTGTGAGATCCAATTTTTTTGCACAATGGGGAATATTTTATTTGTTTAGTTGTGATTATGTTTTTTTTCAATTATTTTTTTTTGGGTAGGTGTAAAGTGCAGGCTACGCACACGTACATCCCCACTTTACACATTGGGGTACACCCTTACGTGTAAAGTGGGGATGTGTTTATTTTTCGCGTTGGGTAGGCTTTTATTAAATACTAGCTGTGCCCGCGACTTCGTTCGCGTGGAATTTGGGTTTATATTAAGGTAGTTTATATTACAATTCAACTTCTGTGTAAAACATATTGTAAACATGCTCCACAATGCTCTGTGGCATCTATGGATATTTGGGCCTAGCTTTAATCAGGGCCCAACATATGGCAGGACAAGCCAAGCAAATGCCCAGTGCAGCAAAATGAAGGGCGACAAAGTTTATGGCGCCAGACTGTTAGAAGACAAATTATTAAAATTCCCACGACCACACCTCGACAAAAAAGTGATTTGCATCACATCAAATACTATTAATATTGAAAAATTCCCCCACCACGCGAGTACTGGGGCGGTTTCGAGTTAAATGAAGCTCGAAACCGCCTAATTACTCGTGCGAAATTTTGAGTTAAGGAGCTTCGATTCTGACTCCGATAGGTCGAAAATTCCGATTGATTTTAAACCTCCGACTCCAACTTCGGCTCCGACACTTTTAAATCGGACCTTTTAATCGGAGGTACCTAGCCGCTCCTTCAAGATAATTTATACATAGGTAATAAAGGTATGATGGAAAAAACTCTCACAGATTCCCTATGATCGCAGGTTATGTCCTGCCCGAGCGATCTTTTCCGAGTCTAAAGTACACCTACTTTGTGTCCGTGTTTGTACCGCGGAAATGCAATGTTTTAAAACTATTTTGCAGGGGCAAAATAGTTTTAAAACGTTGCATTCCCGCGGTACTGTGATGCGTGTTTAAACAAACAAACAACATTCAAACGTTTCTAAAAGATATACTCAGATATCTTTTTTTGTGTTTAAATACTATTTCTAAACTTATTTCAATATTCTTTTTCACTCACTTTAGAAGATTTAAATATTATTTTATAATGTCTACATTGGTGAATTTAAAAATAGGTGTGTCAACCTGTCGCAAATTAAGATCATCATATATTCATATCCCTCTACGTAAGAATTTCAGTTTTTTTTTTTAAATCAATTTTCCTGATTCTTTTTAATTTGTATTTAAACGCCATCTATTTTCAAAACTGGATAAGTTTATTTTTATACTTGATGATTTTATATTAAACTATCATGCATATTAAACGTAGGTAAGCAAGGTATTTAACCTTAAATTATTCACGCTATCAAGACCCGTAATACATATATTTTCATAATGTGTACAAATCGCGAAAGTTTATTAACATTTGTAGGTAAGCAATTTTGGCACTCAGAAGAAATCGAATCACAGATGGCGCCACGTGTTTTATTTTGATGTAACGCGGACTTATTCTTTCATTTTTTTAAGCTAATTGCTTAAAAAAATGAAAACATTTATAAATTCTAGAAAATATCAAGTAATTACTGTTTATTTGTAATGTAATATGGTTTTTCATTTCTACATTTATAACATAATCACTATTCATGCAAAACAATGATAAAGGTGCCTATTGGAAGTGATTATTGATATGAAAATTTGTTAAACAAAGTAAACATGTTAAAGTCGAAAATAAAAGCTTGTATAAATAAGTATACATTTAGAAAAATACTTAAAAAAAAGAATAAAAATAATTTTAACACAACACAAAAAGAGTCTCGCAATTAGGGAGTCGATCCTCCGACCTCGCTCGTTTAATACCGCTACTTGTGCCAATAGGCCACCTCAGCTGATGCAAACACCGTTAAAATAGCTGATCTTAAGAAAATTGAAAATGTTGTGTTTAGCTCCTAATAGTTTTAGCGTGAAGTTATTGTTTCCATGGGTTACAATTGTAAATTGTGAAAAACCATAATGGTTCGACAAAACATACGTTGCTGCTCACTCCCCATAGACGATAGCATAATGATTTATAGTGCAAGTAATGACCTATAGTATTTACAATAAAACTGCAAATTTTCATGAAGATCCGTCAAGTAGTTATTGTTTTATAACGATAAATAGCTACAGACATTATCCGTCATTGCTTAGGTCCTATGGGAAATAGCGTGATAAATTATAGCCTATATTTTAATCCAGACTTATTAGAATACACATACAAAATTTCAACCGAATCTGTCCAATAGTTATTGCGTCATGCGTGTTCCAACAAACAGACAGACAGACAGACATTTCTAAAAATGTAGGAATGTATTTAAATACTCTTTTCGAACATTTCCCAATATTTTTTTTCACTATTTTCGGCCATGTACAGACACGTGAAATTTACAATTTTATTATATGTATAGATATAGATAGATAGCATGATTCAGTATTCACGCGCGATGGCTTATTATTAGCGTATTTCATGTATAACTTTGGTGTTTCTATACCGATTCCTATTAGTATTTTTATGGAATAGTTAATTATGTTAACTTTTTTAATTAGGGATGACTGAGAGTGTTATAAACGTAAGAGTAGACAAATATAATCAGAAAGCTTCGAACTACTAAGCTATCGGGAGTTACACGTGATATTGTGAGTCAACCAAAAAAGATAGACATATGCTGTCGTGGGATATTTTTTATATAATTTTAAGGAGAACATTTCCGTCATACATGATTTCTGTGTAGCTTTAACCATTACGGTTGCACACGCGACGAAAGCTTAAAAAATGGAGTAACTTCTCCCGTTTTCCTTCACTGCTCTGCTCCTATTGATTGTAGCGTGATGAAAAGTATACTATAACCTACTCAGGAGTATGAAAAATAATTGTACCAAGTTTCGTTAAAATCCGTCGAGTAGTTTTTGTTTCTATAACGGTTATACAGACAGACAGACAGACAGACAAAAAATTTACCGATTGCATTTTTGGCATCAGTATCGATCCCTAATCACCCCCTGATAGTTATTTTGGAAATATATTTCATGTACAGAATTGACCTCTCTACAGATTTATTATAAGTATAGATTGCGCGTTAACATACGCAATACCATTTTTTGATTTAGGGATACATATATACTATTTATAGCCATGAAATAATTGTTTTTGTTTAATTCGGCACCAACTTCAAAATGTTAATTTGTTTTTGTTATTCTAGGTAGATATTATTTTTTGCTTTTAAATAAAAAGCAATTGTATTTATTTATTTTTGAAGTCGGTAATATTTTTTTGTATAAAAGTTTTTTTGTAATTATTTCTTAATACGTAGCTAATGGAGTCTTTTCTTAAATACTAATTGATATCGTATAATTACCGCTTGAAATATTTTCCTAGTAGTAGTTAAAAAAATGTATTTAAATTGTCTCTACTTACTGCTGGCAAATCCTTTCCTGGTTTTAAATGGATACCTCCTATGTAAACTACACCTGGAGGTACTGGTCGTATCCCTTCAAACATTGGATGTATATTTAGAAACAGCATATCCACATTCTTTGATAAATTGTCTATTGTTGGTACATCTTCGCTTAAATATTTTTTTAGCACTGTGTTACCTAAATCTTCATATTTCTTGATTGCCATTTCAAGTAAAAACTCATTATATACTTCTGATATTTTATCCCATATACTGAGATGGTTTATTTTGCGACGAGTGATAGCCGGATAAAGTAGTGGATGCATAGGAGCACCTATCGTATTATAGTTGTCAAAAATAGCTCCAAGTGAACTTATTTGTATCACCGGTGCTTTGTAAAAATTAGAAAATATTAACGTAGGTTTATATCGAAACCTACGTTAATATTTTCTCTTCTATTAACAATAAGTCAAACTTTTTGCTTCTGTCATTTACCAATTTCATGATTTCTTCATTTTCAAAATACTTCGCTAGCACATTTGTATGTAAGCTTAAAATATAAGATAATTGCGTAATGAAATCATGTTCCCCTTTTGAAATATTTTCAAGGTTGTCATGCCAGACTTTGTAAGATATGTCATGAACATCAATTTCTGTGAGGTTGGCTGGTGTTTGACCTTTTTGGAAGGCAGGATCTGGTGTGATGACAAGAACCTCGTGTCCTCTTTTTGCCAATTCTTGTGTAAGAGGGCGAAATACCACCTGATGGCTGACAGAAGGTGCCGGAAAAATTGCTAATATCCTCGCCGCTTCATTGCTTCTCGTCATAAATATTATAACCGCACACAAAATTTTAAACATTTCAATACCACAAGCACCTAACACTTTAATGAATAACTGCCAGCATTACGCCTATCTTATTTAATTTCAAACTTTGTTCTGCAGATTATATTTATTATTATACCTAATTTGTTATCTTGACCTGACTGTAAGTTTTTATTTCATTTCTGTACAATGTAGATATACGTGTTATTTATCTCGCCAGTTTATTTTATAACCATTTTTTAATGTATTTGTTATCATAGTTATACTCATAAATACATATACAAAACTTATGAAGTAAAATAACCCCTAAATAAATTTATTTAGATTTATAATGAACAAAATACTGACGTACAGGTGTACTTCGTTTGTGTTATGCACACATAGACCGCTGGGGCTACAAACCTGAAGATTTGGAATTTAACGCCTTTTATGTTGTGGGCATCTACTAAAAAAGGATGTTTGGCAATTGATACTCTAAGGGGGCTAAGAAATTTGGTACAATTTATAATTATTTAGAAAATTGGTATTTTTTTTTTAAGACGACGCCCACAGCAGTTTACAAGCCCAGTGTCGCGGGGAACTTTACAAACAAACAAGTCACGGACACAAAATACACCCAGACTCGGAACAACAATTTGTGGATCACACAAAGTGGTGTCCCGTGTGGGAATCCAACCCACGACCTCTTGCTTAATAGTCGGTCACACACCCACCGCGCCACAGAGGTAGTCATCACAGGAAATACTTGTTTGAATTGAAAAATTAGCTCATTTATCGAGGACGGCTATAAGGCTATATAACATCACGCTACGACCAATAGGAGCGGAGCAGGAAATTTACGTAGGAATAATAGTAGTAGGATGTCAGAACACATAGCTAGATCTATTATCTTTGAGTAGGATAGATGGATGGGTTTCCATAGTACCAGCTCTGCTTAGTTTGGGATCAGATGATGTTGTGTGAGTTGTCTAAAAAGATATTGAGATATTGTTATTATTATTAATATAAATAAATAAAAAAAAACGACTGCCTCTGTGGCGCCGCGGTGGGAGTGTATCCGACTGCTACGTGGGAGTGTATGTCGAAATATATATGTGTATGTTTATCAGTTTTCTGGTTTTCATAGTACAAGCTCTTCTTAGTTTGGGATCAGATAGCGTTGTGTGAGTTGCCCCAAGATAAAAAAAAATAAAAACCTAGGTCTATTTTAAACAAACAAAGCTTAATTCCTCTACGTTTTTCTAAATCTACTTAGGTATTGACTACTACAGATTATGAAACAGTAAATGGGACATTTAAAAAAAGATTTTCTTCGTAATAATTTATGAAAGTTAAGAAGAGCTAGCGATAAGCTAAACCGGGCTCCGTTACACGTGAAATATGGGGGTAGTCATAAATTTTAATGCGGATTGTTGATTTCACATTGTTCTACGCGTTCTGGACTATAATATTTTTTGGTTAACGGTCTAGGCCTGAATGGTTGGTTGAGTTTTGGTTCAGATTTTTTTTTAATATTGATATTTATTTTGGTGCTGCATAGCTCTTTGTTTTTTTAACCGGCTGTAAGGAAGGGTTATGTTTTGCGTATCGTTCGCGCGTATCTTGTATATATGTATGTAATAATAAAAATAATAATGATTAAAATTCTTTATTCATTTAAGAAGCAAAATACTACACTTGTGAAAAATCGATTCTACATTTACATGTAATACTTGTTCGCAAACAATATGTAAAGCCGGCGAAAAGAAGGGAAAAGAAAAGACTAATAATCTTCATTACCTCATATTATTATCTCATAAACCAATGAACGGATTTATACAACTAAGACGTCGTTAGATTTGCCTTGACCACCCAAGTTTTTTTAGGTAGGTGTGACGTTTGAAAAAACAATCATGGCGGCTGTGAAATCTTAAAATAAAAAACTTGAGAGACTAGTTTTAGAAGAAGACTTAATTTTTTTTTTTTATAATCCAGCAACACCACACTGTTCAATGCGAAATAGAAAGACGAAACGAAAATAACTTACAAAAAGACGATTGTATATATTGTACCGAATTTATGCCTCTAGACCAAATCGACAGGTGACTTCTTCGTCAAATTAGATGTTCATATCTTACGCGCACGCCGCACGGCTTTTGTTTTTGTCAAAAAGTGTCGTTACAACTTTTCGTGAGATTTTTCACAACGTGCGATAAGGAACTTCGTTCCAAAAGGTGTGAGAAAAAAGTGGTTTCGAATACTGCGATATGGGTATCAAATTAAAGGGCTCATCTTAAGCATTTCAGAGAGAGGCACTTTACTAAATTCATCTAGATTCATTAATGCCTGCGACTGCATGAAATTATATTATTATGTAAGGGGTCTTGTTTTCATCTTTTTTGTGCAAGCTAGTTTTTTATTTTTACTTATACTTGAGTGTCACCCTGACTTCTATATTACTAGTACGCTGGACAAGCCGCTGACAACAACAAGACTTCCATATGATTTTGACATTTTATTTTTATTTGACTGCCTCTGTGGCGCGGTGGGAGTGTGTCCGACTGCTACGCAAGAGGTCGTGGGTTCGATTCCCACACGGGACACCACTTTGTGTGATCCACAAATTGTTGTCCCGAGTCTGGGTGTACTTTGTGTCCGTGACTTGTATGTTTGTAAAGTTCCCCGCGACACAGGGCTTGTACTCTAGTGCGGGAGTCGTCTTTAAAAAAAAATGTATATATATATATATATAACAAGAACTCAAGTTCTCTGTCCCGCGCACACCGCTCACCCACCCGTTAACATCACACCCCGCTCCCTTCCACCGCGCAGGCGATATACGAGTTAAGCGGTCGGCCTATAGACGCTGGATTGCCTATCACACAAAGTGACAATACTAGTACTAGTAAAGAATAATAACTATTACAACGCAGTCGTTGTAATAGTTATTATTCTTTACTAGTACTATTAATAGAGGTATTTTTTTTTTAATACGACTCCCGCAGTAGGGTACAAGCCCTGTATCGCGGGGGACTTTACAAACATCCAAGTCACGGACACAAAGTACACCCAGACTCGAAACAACAATTTGTGGATTACACAAAGTGATGCCCCGTGTGGGAATCGAGAACCCACGACCTCGTGCGTAGCAGTCGGACACAGTCCCACCGCGCCACAGAGGCAGTCTGAGGTCAGTGTCACTAGCTGTTATCATTTCTCCAGGGTCGTATAGTTGTCATCATTTCTCACGATCTTTTTGTGTGCCGTGGCAAGCCCGTTAGAACTGTCAAAATCTTGTCATTATGGTAAATGAAAAGCTGCGCTTAGAATGATAAAATTGCGGTGGATATTTTAGAGCAAACCGCACCACTGCCACCGCTCGGGCTTGCCACGGACATGGAATAAAAATCCAAAGTGAACGAACCCAGTTTAGTATAAAACATGTGAAAATATACACAATAGAAATCTTTGTTCAGTTATAGTGGCTAAAAAAATAGTTAGATTGCTATTAACCCAATAGTATGAAAGAGAAGTATCACCGTAAGTAGCGTTAAATATTATATTATATATATATAACGCTATTTTTGGTGATACTTTTTTTTACATACAAATACATGAAAAACGTGCCAAATCTATCAGTGTCTTGTGTAGTTGAGCTGGCCTGTTGGTCTAATGGTTAATGACCCTGACTGCTAAGCCAGAGGTCGTGGATTCGATCCCCACCCAGGATAAAACTATATGTGATGAGTATGGTTTATTCTGTGTCTAGATGTGTTAAATCTATAATATGTATGTATTTAGATATATATAAGTACCTATGTGTATCCCGTTGTCTGGTTGCCATAGTACAGGCTTTACCTAGTTTGCTATCGGATGGCGTTGTGTAAGCTGTCCCAAGTTAAATTGTACAATAAATACTTATTTGACACTAGGTAAAAAACGGGCTAGATTGCCATCAACTTAAAATCTTTGTCTCGTCGGTTATCTTGAACTTTATCTTGTTTTCTATTTAAATCTACAGTTATTTGAAAAACACCAGATAATATCATAAAAAAAACGCTATCTTAACAAGTTGTCAAATTACAACTTCCACAGCTTGGTGCTCAGCTTGAGCAGAATTTAATACACGAACAGGAATGAAACGTAAGAGAAATTACTTTGCGGAGGACGGAAATAATATTCATCATAAATTTGTTCCCTAATTAACTACAAAATGACGGCAACATTGTCTTTGTTCTAGCGTCATGCGATATAGCATCCACTTTCCTAACGGAAAGGGAGACCACTATTCATTACATAATTAATATTTCCTTATTTTGAAACATGATTTTTAAATGACATAAGCAAAATTTCGAACGAAATAATATCACAAAATGCTTTATCTGATGCAACCAGGCCTGCCAGCACTTTTTCAATCGACAACTGTTATAGTAAGTAGGTACTGACTTTGTAATATCAGTTTTGGAAAATATAATAAATATACCTTAACCACCTAGAGCCTTTTTACTGGGTAAAATTATTGTTTATTGTAAATTTTCGGCCCTAAACCTGGCAAAAAATTATCGATTTTACTTTGGGGGTCTTACAGATGTGTGGTAGATGGTTATGTCACAAAAGTAGTTTTTTTTTGTAAAGCCACGAGCGGGAGGTTATTATTAGTATATTACAAATAACGCTGTTTACAGTTTATATAAAAAAAAAATTGTAATTTATATTCTTACATTCTTTATATTTATACCTACATCTTATTCCTTCATTTAAGATTGTAAATAATTATAAAATCTTTGTTTATAAATTTAATAGTCATTCTGACAGCATTAAATTAGCATTGAGGTAATTGTATTTTTGTAAAAGTTTGTAGTAGTTATACTACAAATTTCAAGCTTTCTATATAAAACCTAAATTCGAAATAAGATATATTTTGAAATTTTGGATACTTCTTGAGAGATATTATTAAGGGAAAAAATCGGAAAAGACAATAAAGCGAGAGTTCTCGAATAGTAAACAACAAGAAAAGCATCTCTACCTGTCGCCGTGGCATCTCGACGCACCGACGCTGCATCTCTACCTATTGACGACGCCCCATCTCTACCTGTCGCCGATGCATCTCGACGCACCAACGCTGAATATCTACCTATCGACGACGCTTCATTTCTACCTCATAAGTACATTTTTAATTAGTTATGAGTACTTTTATGGTTTCTACCCGCATCTAATTAATTATAGTCCTCTAATCCTTAACTAAGCTTTCATTTCAATACACATTGGCAATTTGAAAGGAGTGGCCGTAAGTTTTTATTACTAGTACATAGCTTTGCAAACGGAGCAATAATATACGTGTAGAATCATGATTTATCACAAGCGTCGCTTTTGGTTCCTAAGTGAATAAATAATTTGGATTTTGGTCTGGGATTTTCCCGTATAAAATAAGACTTAAAATGGTGCTCCTATTATGCCTACCTTAAAGTGCGAATGAGTAATTAGGACACTTCGGCTATTGTACAACGAGGCCAGTTGCATAATAGCTCAGCTTAAAATGACGTTATACCCCGTATAACCCGTATTATTATTTTTATATTCGTTATTAACCGCCTGACATTACATTAACTGCAAATTTTTAGTGCTGCATATTGCTATTAAAAAAAATACAGGCGCTAACCTATGTTTAGTAATTAAGAATACCGATGTAGTGAAATATTTAAACGAAAATTTATTTCCCAATTTCCGCTACAACTACAACAGATGGAGCACTTTCACGAAGAGAGAGTCGAAGTAACGTACGACACAAATTCATTCCAACAACGCAAAACTTTAAAATTAAACTTGCACTAAAACTTGCTCACATTCAATTTTGTACTTATTTGAAACTCCGAATACTTATAGCTCTCTTGTGTATATATCTACCTACGTGCTTGGTTGGGGGAAACTTAAACGTAACGCAAACTTTGCGTTTATGAGTCGAGACTAGTGTGGTTTGTGCTAAATAAACGCTGCGTCGGAATTTTGTTGTCTCTTGCTAATGATCTCTTTCTAGTCTAAAAATATATAATGAAATTATTAGAATATAGAAAAAAATCTACAGTACATTATTATACATCATCAGCGCTGTAGTGTGGTCCACTAGACCACAGCAATAAGTGGGGTGTATACCTACCTATCTGTCGCAGATTATCTACATTATTTTTCAATCTAGTATGTATACCTATGTTGTATTTGTCACAAATTTATTTTAATTATTTCTTGTATATAGGTAAAAATATGTTTGACTTAAATGTTGATAAAATTTTGCCATTTGTACACATTATGAAAATATATATATTACGGGTTTTAATCGCGTGAATAATTTAAGGTAAAATACCTTGTTTATTGCCCGACGTTTCGACCGTATTGCAACTTAGTCTACCCGTGACCACGGCCGTTTTCAATAAGGTCGAAACGTCGGTCATATTTTTACCTATATACAAGACTATATACAAGAAATAAATAAAATATTATTATCTCTGTCTCATCATCATTCTATCGCAGTCCACTGCTGGACATAGACCTCTCCAATTGCACACCACTTTTTTCTATCTTCGTCTTCTCTTATATAGTCTCTTGTAATCGTAATCTCAGTCTTCATATTATCCAAAAAGCGTAGATTTCGCTTTTTTAATTTATAAAGTCGGTACGAAAAATATTCTAAAACTAAAACCGAATATCTCGCTTCCTTATCCTAGAAATTAAACACAGACATTAAACGTTCTCTGTCCAGTGGGATTTAGCCAAGGTTTAGCCAACTATTATTGCATTCAGTATACACAGTGCACAATGGCTGCCGGTCGCTTTCATCCATTGAAAACGATCTATTGAAAGCTGCTGATAGCAGTTTAATAGATTTCTGATGATCATGAGTTGTGAGTCTGTTTGCGGTGTTACCAATAGTGATTTTGGATATTACTTGATTTACCTAGTGTTCAAATCTAAAGGCACACATGATTGTGTCGTGGGAAATCGAGTCGACACAGAAGCATATCGGTTCTTAGGCCCTTTCTCACCCCAAGCATTCGCCTGTAATGTAATGTTTCAGATTCGAGCATTACATCGGTGAGGGAGGAGAAACAAGCATTACAATGTGCAACCTTCAATGTCTCTGTGTCTCTATCTGTGATATTAGATACAACTTGAAAAAAAATTATGATCACTTCGAAAATCGAATCATAAATGTTTTGTTACAGGCAAATGTTCGTCAGGGAGGCCGCATTGTAACTTAATACTCGAAATCTAAGCTTAAACTTATGGTACATTACAGGCGCATACTTTTGGTTTGTGCCGTTAAAACGTTATGAACATGGCAGACGTTCCCGAGGGAATAAAACGTTATGTCTAAATTATTTAATGTAATTTTGTAGCAGGAAAGCGCGTTTAAATTTCCGAAATATTTGTTTTTGTGACTTTTTATTAGGAAATCAACATTTCAAACTATTCTTTGTAATAGAGTAGAATACCCATGTGTAAATACGAGTATTAACTCCCTTATTCATAATACTTTAGTAACAGCATTATAACTAGCAAATGTTTTGACTTTTTACCCGACTGTAAGTAAGGGTTATGTTTTTCGCGCGTATCTTGTATGTGTGTAATATTTTTATTTATCTTATATCTCATAAACCATTAGACGGATTTGTACAATTAAGACGTCGTTAGATCCGTCTTGACCGCACAAGTGTTCTAATATAAGTGACGTTGAAAAAGAAAAATGGCAGCTGTGCTGTGAGGTGTTAAAATTAAGAGGTGAGAAAAAAAACGTTGTGTCGAATACTGCAACGCGAATATGCGTTTCCAATAAAAGGGCTCGTCTCAAGCATTTCAAAAAGGTATAACATGATTATGTCCGTAACACTAAAAAAAGTTAGTTAGCAACAATTATTTTTTTAATTTTAAATACTTGACAATAGCTGTGATAAAAGTCATTTGTTACATCCTACAACTACTTCAAAGTATTTAAAAAAAATATAAATTTATTAGGCACTTTACTAAGTTCATTGAGATTCATTAATGCATCCGACTGCATGTAATGATATATGTAGGGAATAATGAAATTTAAAAAAGGAAACTACTAATAAGGACAAAACATTCGCTAGTTAAAATAACTAAAATATTATTATCTAGCTTCCGACGTTACATAAATTACTAAGAGTGCCCCGCGGTTCCGCCCATGCGTCGATTGTCGTGACAAAAACTATTTTTTATCCTTTCCACTCTTACTCAAACTATCTCCATACCAAATTTTATCACAATCAGTTCAGCGGCTTAAGCGTCAATACGTCATTAGACAGACAGAAAAAGTTACTTTCAGAATAGAATATTGGATTGGATTAGAGTTGGTAGGTACCTAACATTATTGTTTTTAAACCTTCGCGATTTTTATACATAGTTATATTTCGGGACTTAATCGCGTGAGTTATTTAAAGGTACGAATCTTTTATTTACCCGACGCGACGTTTCGATCGAAGTCGACTCGTGACCACAATCGGTGCAAATCGATCGAAACGTCGGGTAAATAAAAGGTCCGTACCACCTAACATGTTCTGCACACGTCTTTTAATTACTTTTTTTATATCATTTACGAACACGCGACTAATTAGACAGATACCGACTAAGATAAAACAGGTCTTCATGTCTGAATGGCGTGGATCTCTAATAATAAGTTGACCTTCACAAATATATGAATCATAGTGACTTTACAAATTATGTTACTATCAATTACAGGAAATATTCAACTACAAATATTGAACAATAACGACAAGATCTTAGATCACAAGTATCATTAACCTAAACTAAGAAATATATTTTTTTAAAGATAACTAGGAATGTAGGACTGTGTTCCATATTACTAGCAATCCTAATCCTTTCAGCTAAGCTCAATGGCTTGTGTTAAGAGTGGGTAAGGTTCGAGCTCGTGACTTCACGATTGTTTTGTTAAATAGCTAATTTGTTGTTTTTTAACCAACTTTAAAAAGGAGGTTCTCAATTCGACTGTATTTTTGTTTTTTTTTTGTATGTTTGTTTACCGATTACTCAAAGACGGCTAGATCGATTTGTTCGACAGGGTATACTGCCAAGTTGGTCCCATTATCATCAGATCACGATCTGATGATGGGATCCCGGAGAAATCGAGCGAACTCTTCAAATATTTAAGGCTCACCTACAGTGATTTAGGTACATTTCATCGTGATTCCGTGCATGTATTCTCAAAAAGCACCTATTGGCGAAGTAGAACTGATGATTAAGACCACAAATGACGAGCAGACCTATTCAGTGTTGAAATAGAGATAGAGAATTAAACAAAAGCAACTATTTCATGGCACCAACTTTAAAATGTTAATTTGTTGTTGTTATTGTAGGTAGATATTATTTTTTGCTTTTTAGTTGGACAAGTTCCTAAATCACATGGGTATCTTTAATTGATCAATTCTTATATATATATATATGTATATATATATATATATATATATACTTATATATATATAATCTACCTTTATAAATAATCTGAATCTCGGCAACGGCTCCAGCGATTTTCATAAAATTTAGTAAGCAGGGTGTTTCGAGGGCGATCAATCGATCTAGCTAGATTTAATTTTTAGAAAACATTGTTTAAAAAAATACCGACCAAACTGGGTCATCCAGGTACTACCTACTTAATATAGGCAATAATCAATCCTTAAAAAAACTGGATGCTACAAGGCAAACCACAAGCATGACAAGTTATACTTGTTATCAGAAAAATATCACGTAACAAACAAACTATTCACTTAACGTAATGGGACAATTTAGTTAGCAGAGTGACCTATAAAATTTGTATATCATTCTTCAAGAAACAGCAATATAATAAGCCGGTTCATTTGTCCACTCGTTAGTGTTATCAGACCAGTTATATCGATACCATGTCTTTATTATTATACTTAATTGTTTTTGTGTTAAGCCAAAATGAAGCGGCGAGAATTCTAGGAGTGTTTCCGACTCCATCCATTAGTCATCAAGTAGTGTTTCGTCCTTTAGTTCAAGAACTAGCTAAGCGAGGACATGAAATTGTCGTAATTACAACAGATCCTGCTTTTCCAAAAGATAAATCGCCTGCCAATTTTACTGAAATAGATGTTCATGACGTTACATATAAAATATGGAGAGAACACATTACTGCGACATCAAGAGGAAATAAGAACGATATTTTTGACCAAATGAAAGCAATAGCATCAGTTATGATTTCTACTGTTGATGTACAATTGCAACATGCAGAAGTTCAAAAATTGATAAACGATACAAACCAAAATTTTGACCTGTTGCTGATAGAAGCATGTATAAAACCGGCACTGATATTTTCTCATATTTACAAAGTACCCGTAATCCAAGTAAGCTCTTTTGGTGCCGTAAGGGACAATTATGAAGTGCTGGGTGCTCCTAGTCATCCACTCATATTCCCTACTTTAACGCACCAAAAACTTTACAACTTGACATTTTGGGAAAAAATTACTGAAGTTTATAATCATTACGCAATGGAAAATATTTGGGGTAATAATGAAAAACCAGAAAATGAGTTGTTTAGAAAACATTTCGGGGATGAGGCACCAACAATGGCGGAGTTAAATGATAATATTCACATGTTATTTTTGAATATGCACCCAATTTTCGAAGGTATCCGTCCAGTGCCACCCACTGTAGTATACATGGGCGGATTGCATCAACTGCCTGAAAAAGAATTGCCCGCAGTAAGTACATTTTTACTTTTTATGCTTCTAAGCTCTATCGTTTTAGGAGGTTAGTGAATCAAACTGTTAATAAAACTGTCTCCTCCTTTTTTTCAAATTCAGAGCAAAAAATATTAAGAGACACAAAGTACCACAATTGCAATAAGGCATGATTCTACAGATAAGAATTATTCCTTTTGTTTAAATAAATAACGTAATGAAAAAAAATATATATATTTTTTTAATATTTTCATTTTCAGCTTAATATACAACTGAAGGACAGAAGAAAATTTGCAAATTGCTTCCTTTCACATCTGTTTCTTGTACTTAAATGATTACAGATTTTTTTTAAAGATATATTTTGAACACCTATATTTTTGTTTCAGGATCTCAAATCTTATTTAGATTCGTCTAAAAATGGTGTTATATACATAAGTTTTGGTACAAACGTGGAACCTTCACTATTACCGCTGGAGAAAATTCAAACTCTTGTGAAAGTATTGTCTCAAATGCCTTACGATGTTCTATGGAAATGGAACAAAGATGAGTTGCCAGGACGTACTGACAATATCAGGATATCTAAGTGGCTGCCACAATCTGACTTGCTGAGTAGGTTGTCGAATAATATAATATTTTATTCCTATTTTTGGCTTATCTACTCTGAAAACAATACCCAATATTAAAATTAAAAATACACATACATTCAAGGTACAAAATTAAGTTTAACCTTTAGCAAAGTTAAAAGGATTTAAGGCACAGTATTCGTAATATAATTTGGTCACATTATTACTGAAACGTTAAGATCCTATCTAAATGTGTTTGTTTGAAAAATGGCTGCCACACTCACTTGATAACTCATATGGAGGATAACATAATATTTATTAAATCTGTATTTTTAGTAATTATTAATATTAAAAAATACACATACAATGCATTCAAAGTTAATGTTACTACAGTTTTACATTAGGTTAAAAGAATAATATATGGTAGACACAAATTATTTGGTAACATTTTACCGGTACGTTAAGACGCTTTATAGAAGTGCCGTTTTCATCTTCAATTTTCTAAACTATAATATCTAATAATAATAATAATATCTAGGGACACCTCACACAACGCTATCTGATCCCAAACTAAGCAGAGCTTGTACTATGGAAACAAGACAACTTATAAACATACTTACATATTTCTAAATACATACATATTACAAATATAATAAAAAAAGTACTTTTAATTAAAGTATTACTTAAACATATTGAAGGTTTATGCCTGAACAATCATTTTACATGTGTAACGTTTTCCTAAAATGTTTTAGAGCACCCCAAAATCAAGCTGTTCATTACCCAAGGTGGTCTGCAATCAACAGATGAAGCAATCACTGCAGGTGTACCACTAGTTGGTGTACCAATGTTAGGTGATCAGTGGTACAATGTTGAGAAATATGTTCATTACAAGATTGGAGTTGCAGTGGAGATGGAGACAATTACTAAAGAAGGATTCCGGAACTCGATAAATACTGTCCTTAACGATGACAGGTTAGTCTTCATTCTGGATTCTCAAGCAAACTAAAATAATACCATTAAGTTGCTTGATTTGTAGGCATTAGTGCAGGAGTTGTCTTTATAGGGAATGAAAAGAGTTACTTACGCAGAGTAGCTGTGGCCTTGTTTGGTGACGATGTAGATCTTTAGTTTTCCAAGCTTCTTTTTTATCTTTTCAGCTATCGTAAAAATATAATACGCCTGCGTGAGCTGATGCGTGATCAGTCAATGCAGCCGTTGGAGCGAGCGGTGTGGTGGACGGAATATGTGCTTCGTCACGGTGGTGCAAAACATCTGAGATCGGCCACCGCTGGCATGACATGGGCTCAATACCTTGAGCTAGAACTTGTCCTTACTTTATTACTAGCAGCTCTGGCAGCTATAGTTGCATTAATTGCGTCTTTTGTACTACTATACAAATATGTTTTAAGAAATTACTTATTTAGTGTCAAGATTAAGACTAGTTAAGTAGTGCCTTTACTTTATACTCTAATAAATTCTTTATTAAGTTTGCTAATTTTCCTTGTATTTTTATTTTCTTTTTCTTTTAACTTGGAAGGTAGCAGTGCCAATGTTAAGAAGTTTAGTTTATAATATTTAGCTTAGTTTTATAAAATTTTTCAAAATGAGCAATAGGTTATATTATTTTGAATGAAATATATTAACTTTTATTTAGTAGACACTTTAGTTCGTTTCTGTATACTTTGGTTAGTTGACTGTGGGATCATAAAAGTTTCTATTGGAGGCAATATTCAATTTGGTTTAATTGTTATTAACATTGATATTATATGAAAAGTGTTCTATGTCTCAAAGATTTTACTTCATGAGTAATTTGATCTTTCAAAATATTTCAATTTTATGTCGAATCTTTATTTACATTATAACCATCTTACGCTTCTGAGCACCCGAAAATCAAGCTATTCGTATCCCAAGTGGATAAATACTATTCCTAATGATGACAGGTTGGTGTCAAATTTATTTGTTTTTAGTATAAGTTGATTTATACTATCGGTACTTGTTCCTTTAATTTTTTATTATGGAATGTCTGTTAAGTCAAAATGATGCGGCCAGAATAATTTTAGCAGTATTTGCGACTCGGTCCATTAGTCATCAAGTGGTATTTTGTCCCCTAGTTCAAGAGCTTGTCATGCAAAAACATGAAATTGTTGTTCTTCCTCCTGCGGTTCCAGAAAGAAAAGTGCCCGCAAACTTAACTGAAATAGATGTACCTTACAAGACATTAAAGGAAAATGTTATAGTATCCTTTATTGCAACGTCAAAAGGAAGCAAACACGACGCCCTGGAGCAATGGAAAATAATATTACCCAAAATGACGAAGATAATTGATGCACAACTTCAACACAAAGATGTGAATAGTATAATTCAAGATCCTAACTAACGTTTTGATTTGTTGCTGATAGAAGCTTATACGAAATCAGCACTGACATATTCTCATATAATATATAAAGTGCCTGTAATACAGATCAGCTCTTGTGGCGCTGTTCCACATAATTATAATGATATAGATGCTCCTAATCATCCACTATTTTTTTCTACTTCAACGCATCAAAGAATTCACAATTTGACTACCTGGGAGAAGCTCTCGGAAATATACACCCATTACTTAGTACGTAACATTTTTAACAATAAAGTTTTAGATAATGAACTTTTAAGAAAGTACTTTGGAAACGGAGCACCTACTATAACAGATCTGAATAAAAACGTGCACATGTTGTTTTTGAATATTCACCCCATGTTTGAGGGCATCCGACCAGTGCCACCGAATGTAGTGTATTTGGGCGGAATGCATCAAATTCCTGAAAAAGAATTACCAGTGGTATGTACTCGTTCATTTTTAGTATTTAATTTACTAGTTTTTGTGTCTAAGGTTTATCACCTCTTTTAGGATTTCAAATTGTACTTAGATTCTCCTAAAAATAGTGTCATCTCTATTGATTGGTTGCTTAACAATTGCGATATGTCATCAATGTTTATGAAATAAAAAAAAAATATCATCCGTAAACCTTTTTAAACAACCATTTTTTCTATTATATTTAAAAAATTAAACTAAAACAAAAACAAAACATTCGCTAGTTAAAATGTTGTTACTAAGGCACCTGTCCAACCAACAACGGCGAGAAAAGGAGTAGCGAGTAGCGATTTTATCGCCCAAGACACGTACATACTTATGTAGATCCTATGTAAATAAAAGAGATACAGATATTAATAGTTGACCGCTAAGTGTTCACACTGCCGGCGAGTACTCGCTCAATATACACACGGATGGGATCTACAAAATACATCTGTTGTACGTTTCTTGAGTGATAAATCACTACTTGCTTCTCGCTTACAGTCGTTGGTGGGGCAGGTGCCTAAATCATTATGAACTAGCTTTCAAAATGAATTTCTGTTACATAAATTACTAGGTTTTGCCCACGGCTCTGCCCACATGTTGGATATCACGACAAAACTATAATTTGTCCTGTCCCGTCTTTCATCCACTTCGGTTCAGCGGCTTAAGCGTGAAAACGTATCAAACAGACAAACAAAGTTACTTTTACATTTAAAATATTGATATGGATTAGGGTAAGTAGGTACCTTTCATATTTTGCACACGTCGTGTTTTTTTTTTTACATTATTTACGAACACACTACTCATTAAACAGATGCAGACTAAGATACGTAAAACAAGGCATTATATACATGTCGTAATGGCGTGGATCTCTGATATTAGGTTGACCTTCACGAATTTATGAATCATAGTGACTCTACAAATTATGTTACTATCAATTAGAACAAACATTCACCTTAAATAATAAGATGTAAAATAACGATGTGGTGCAATAATTTAATTTCTTCTCAAAAACCGAAAAAAAAATTGGCGAAGACAAAAAAAATGTGTACCATGTTCTCCTCTGTTTGTAAACCTATTTTCTATTGCTAACGGCCGGTCTCAATAACCTATCTATCGATGGATTTGGCTACTATAGATAGTATTTTGACATATTTTGTATGTAGTTTATGTCAAATATATATACCTCTAGTAACCAAATCCATCAATAGATAGATTATTGAGGCCGGCCATAACCAAGCAAAACTTATCTATCTCTCTTAATCCTTTTAACAAGCAATTCTTGTATCTATACTAATATTATAAAGTTAAAGAGTTTGTTTATTTGTTGGTTTGAACGCGGTGATCTCAGGAATTCTGATCCGAATTGAAAGGAAGGCTATATAACATCACGCTACAACTAATTGGAGCGAAGCAGCAATGAGAAATGTTGTAAAAACGGGGAAATTTTACACGGACGAAGTTGCGCGGGAAAGCTTGTATATGTTTAAATATAAACTGAATCTCGGAAACGGCTCCAACGATTTTCATGAAATATATGCAGGGTTTCGAGGTGATAAATCAGTCTAGCTAGGTTTCATTTTTTGAAAACTTCGTTTAAAAGAAACTACCGAGCGAAGCTCAGTCATCCAGGCTCTACTAATTTAAGCGCTATGCCAACAGTTATTAGAAACAAACCAAACGGTTTTGGGAAATTTGGAAATTTTATTTCAGGGAATCAATTTTTCCAAAGATTGTTTTATAATAGTCGCTAAAACACCATATAATAGGAATAATTAATAGTTTAAAATGTCACCCACACATTAATTCCTCCGACAGCATTATATTACCTACATATAATAAGTAGGGGATCTTATTTGCATCTTTTTTGTGCAATGGGATTTTTTATTTTTAAATAGAATTTTGAAAAGTCGAGTGACACGGTCGACAAAGCCCTAGCATCAAAAGCATGAATCAATCACAGATATATTATGTAGTATCGGTAGTCGTGGTAGTTGGTGATATTTTTTAAGAAATATCACAAGTGTGTGTGTGTTTCTTTTATTTGATAGGCAAATGACAGTCTTATATCAACTTTACGTCTAAAACGGTTACGCGTCATAAACTGTTTGTCTTAATACCTATGTGTTCACTAAACGTCTTAAAACTACTTTACATCTTAAACTACTAATTGTCTTTAAAGTGTGCATCTACCACTGATGCTCGCCTTAACACTGTGCATTCTCAACCGATGCTCGTCTTCAACTGTTGACTTAAAACTTACTTACGATAAAACATCTGAATGATACAATCTTACTAGCTACCTGGGCCTCACCTCAGGTAACTTAAAACAATGCTATATACCATTTTTTGCTCCTACGCAATATTCATCATCTATAGTTCTATTCTTAAAACTATCCTAATAGAAACTCATCGACTCACCACAAAAACTACAAAAATCCGTCGGCGCCATCCTTAAAAATCTTAAGGACCTATTTATTATTTTACAATCGTTTTAAGACCCTTTGCCCACATTTGGCGCACAGGATATCTTCTATGAAGCTTAACTTTTTTAATCTACACGACATGGTTAAAAACAAACATTTTGAATCTTAAATACCATATCTATTACCAATAATTACAAAAAAAAAAAAAAGAGCTGTCTTATGGCAAACCATGTGCAAGTCAAGTTATACTTGTTATCAGAAACATATCAAGTAACAAACAAACTATACACTAAAATAAAAAATATTTATAATGAGAAAATTTAGTAAGTACCTATAGTATAGAAGTAGTAGTTAGTAAGTTAGTATAGAAACGTAGGGTAAATAAAAGGTTCTAGGCAAATCTTTAAATAATTCAAGCGATTAAGTCCCGAAATATATCTAATAAGTATAGTGACTATAATAATATTCGTATATCAATCTATAAAAAACAGCAATATAATGAGCCGGTTCATTTGTTCACTCGTTAGTGTTATCAAACCAGTTATAACGATATCATGTCTGTATTATTATACTTAATTGTTTTTGTGTTGAGCCAAAATGAAGCGGCGAGAATTTTAGGAGTGTTTCCGGCTCCATCCATCAGTCATCAAGTAGTGTTTCGTCCTTTAGTTCAAGAACTAGCCAAGCGAGGACATGAAGTTGTCGTCATTACAACAGATCCTGCTTTCCCAAAAGACAAATCGCCTGCCAATTTAACTGAAATAGATGTTCATGACGTTACATATAAAATGTGGACAGAACACATTACTGCGACATCAAGAGGAAATAAAAACGACATTTTTGACCAAATGAGAGCAATAGCATCAGTTATGATTACTACTGTTGATGTACAATTGCAACATGCAGAAGTTCAAAAATTAATAAACGATACAAACCAAAATTTTGACCTGTTGCTGATAGAAGCATGTATAAAACCGGCACTGATATTTTCTCATATTTACAAAGTACCCGTAATCCAAGTAAGCTCTTTTGGTGCCGTAAGGGACAATTATGAAGTGCTGGGTGCTCCTAATCATCCACTCATATTCCCTACTTTAACGCACCAAAAACTTTACAACTTGACATTTTGGGAAAAAATTACAGAAGTTTATAATCATTACGCAATGGAAAATATTTGGAGTAATAATGAAAATCCAGAAAATGAGATGTTTAGAAAACATTTCGGGGATGAGGCACCAACAATGGCGGAGTTAAATGATAATGTTCACATGTTATTTTTAAATGTGCACCCAATTTTCGAAGGTATCCGTCCAGTGCCACCCACTGTAGTATACATGGGCGGATTGCATCAACTGCCTGAAAAAGAATTGCCAGCAGTAAGTACATTTGTGATTCTGTGCAGTCAAACTTATTTACATATGTCATGAAGCATCATACCATAAATAACTTGCGTCTGGACTCCAGGCTAAGAAGTCTGTGTTCTTGTAATAAGTAATTAATTATTATATGGTAATTTAGAGCGATAGCATCTTTAGTATTTTTTTTGTACCATTTGAAGTCGTTAGTACGTATTTATCATAAAAAGGATTCCAGATTTGGGCTGCGAACTCCAACTGGGAACTATCTAAAGTTTTATACAGACATGAGAAGGTAGAAAGGTGCTTGAAATCAATGGGGGATCGCATAACAAAAACCATACATAGAGTAAGCTTTGCTAGGTGCAATTTTGAATCTAGTATGACTTCGAGATCGCGAATGCTGTCAACTTTCATAAGCGATATGTCGTGTAAAGAGTAATTGAAGGTTATCGTGTTTCTATTCTTTGTATAAGATATTATGTTGCATCTTGGTAAACTAAGCTGAAGTTTGTTATTAAAGCAATAAAGACAATGTCTGTCGAGATCTTCATGTAAAAGTATATAGGCATGTGCACTTTGGATTGATTTAAAAATTTTGATGTCGTCGGCGTACATCAAGAAACGGGAGTGGAGGAAACGGTTTTTTATGTCGTTAACGTACAATATGAACTTTTGAAAAATCTGCAATGAAGTTTAAACTTCTAAACTCAATCGTTTTAACAGGTTAGTTTATTAATCACCATAAAACAATTACAAATCTGTCGCATACTTTTTTTTCAAATTCAGTGCAAGAAATTATTAAGGGGCACAAAGAACGATACGAATTAATATTTTTTTAAAAATTTATATTAATTAAGAAGAAAGATATTTATTGAAAGTATTTTCACTTTCAGTTTAAAATATAACTGAAACAGAGGAAAATTAGAGAATTTCTTCCTTTTATAACTGTTTCTTGTGATAACAGACAATACATTCTAAAATTTATTTTGAACACATTTTATATTTCTTTCAGGATCTCAAATCTTATTTAGATTCGTCTAAAAATGGTGTTATATACATAAGTTTTGGTACAAACGTGGAACCTTCACTATTACCGCTGGAGAAAATTCAAACTCTTGTGAAAGTACTGTCTCAAATGAATTACGATGTTCTGTGGAAATGGAACAAAGATGAGTTGCCAGGACGTACTGACAACATCAGGATATCTAAGTGGCTGCCACAATCTGATTTGCTGAGTAAGTTGTCGAATAATTTAATACTTTAAATGAATTTTTATCAGCCTATATGCTCTGAAAACAATACCTAATAATAAAATAAAAATTACACGTACATTTAAGTACAAAATTAAGTTTTACCTTTAGCAAGTTAAAATAATTTAAGGCACAATAGTCATAATATAATTCGCTCACATTATTAGTGAGACGTTCACCTCAATCATCAATCATTTTACATGTGTATCGTTTTCCTAAAATGTTTCAGAGCACCCCAAAATCAAGCTGTTCATTACCCAAGGTGGTCTGCAATCAACAGATGAAGCAATCACTGCAGGTGTACCACTAGTTGGTGTACCAATGTTAGGTGATCAGTGGTACAATGTTGAGAAATATGTTCATTACAAGATTGGAGTTGCAGTGGAGATGGATACAATTACTAAAGAAGGATTCCGAAACTCGATAAATACTGTCCTTAACGACGACAGGTTAGTGTCCATTCTGGATTCTCAAGCAAACTGAAATAATTAGAAATGGATTTTTCTGCAGGAAGTGGTAGTCATTACGATTGCTGCGCAAAAGGTCGTGAGTTCGATCCCTAGAAGGACTATTGACGTTCTTTTTTTTCGATTTCGAGGCAAGCCCGTGCGTACTGTCAAAATCTTGTCATAATGGTAAATAGAGAGCTGCGCTTAGAAATGAATCTTTAAACGCTTTCCTATTTAAAACCATTAATGTAAAATAAAAAAGGGAAAATAAAATTTTACATCTGCCGCGATACAGGACTATGCCTTAATGCCGGAGTTGTGTTTATAAATAATGAAAAGTTACTTACACAAAGTTTCTGTGGCCTTGTTTGGCGACGATATAGATCTTTTTTCCCAAGCTTCTTTTTTATCTTTTCAGCTATCGTAAAAATATAATACGCCTACGTGAACTGATGCGTGATCAGCCAATGCAGCCATTGGAGCGAGCGGTGTGGTGGACGGAGTATGTGCTTCGTCACGGTGGAGCAAAACATCTGAGAACGGCCACCGCTGGAATGACATGGGCTCAATACCTTGAGCTAGAACTTGTCCTTACTTTATTAGTAGCAGCTCTTGCAGCTATAGTTGCATTAATTGCGTCTTTTGTACTACTATACAAATATGTTTTAAGAAATTACTTATTTAGTGTCAAGATTAAGACTAGTTAAGTAGTACCTTTTCTTTATACTCTAATAAATTCTTTATTAAGTTTGCTAATTTTCTTGTATTTTTATTTTCTTTTAACTTGGAAGGTAGCAGTGCCAATGTCACGAAGTTTAGTTTATAATATTTAGCTTAGTTTTATAAAATTTTTCAAAATGAGCAATACGTTATATTATTTTGAATGAAATTTATTAACTTTAAAAATTGGTTATTTTGTGTAAGTAGCAATCTGTTTTCAAAGAACAATATTTCGAAAGTTCACTTTTTTTATAATAAAAAGTTAACAAGCAATGTGTGTCGCACATTACTAGTAATATTGTTAACCCCTCCAGCTAAGCTAAATGGTTTGTGTTAGCTGTGGGTTCACGTCGGTAGTATAATAATAGGATTTGAACCCGCGAAATCGAGTCCGATGCCATTAGCCTTAGCCATTAGGCTATCACTGTGGTGAAGGTTTTTTTGAGATTGATGTTACAGCTAAAACATTTTTATTTTAAATTACCAGTTATCGGAAGGACATAATATGTCTGCGAGAGCTGATGCATGATTAACGAAGTGAGCGGTGTGATGGATACGTAAGTGTAGGTAGAACGGTGAAGCAAAACATCTGAGCTCGGCTAGCGCCAGAGTCTCTTGGTCTCAGTACCTTGAATTGGAATATAACTTTATTAGTAGTTGCTTTGACAGTTGTAGTAGCATTAGTTACCTTTCTAGTTTTGATATGCAAACATGTTTTCGATGACGAAGTAAAGAAACATTTAATGGTTTCTATAATTGATATAATACCAAATCTAATAATTATTTTTTATTAACCTTAATCATACTAACGACAAAAATAATAAATGATTGTGCAGTGATGAGGAAGTATTTTAATCATCCGACCGATATCTCTTTGTTTGTGTTATAAAGAGTTTTAAACTAGATAACACGTAATATTTATCGACGATATATGAGTATCGTTACATAAGCAGTTTAATAAACATTTATACATAGCACAGATAATATTAGTGTAATTTGATTTATACTACCGGTATCATGTTCGTTTTATTTTATATTGTTGTGTGTCTGTTAAGTCAATATGATGCGGCTAGAATTTTAGCAGTGTTTCCGACTCCGTCCATTAGTCACCAAGTGGTGTTTCGTCCCCTAGTTCAAGAGCTTGTCAAGCGAGGACATGAAATTGTGGTTCTTACAACAGATCCTGCGTTTCCAGAAGGACAGGTGCCAGTAAACTTGACTGAAATAGATGTCCACGATATATCTTACAAGATATTGAGAGAAAATGCTATAGCATCCTTTACTGCAACGTCAAAAGGAAGCAAACACGACGCCCTAGAGCAATGGAAAATAATATTACCCACAATGACGAAGATGATTGATGCACAACTTCAACACAAAGATGTGAAAAGTATAATTCAAGACCCTAACCAAAGTTTTGATTTGTTGCTGATAGAAGCTTATACGAAATCAGCACTGATATATTCTCATATATATAAAGTGCCTGTAATACAGATCAGCTCTTGTGGCGCTGTACCACATAATTATGATGATGTAGGTGCTCCTAATCATCCACTAATTTTTCCTACTTTAACGCATCAAAGAATTCACAACTTGAGTACCTGGGAGAAGCTCTCGGAAATGTACGCCCATTACTTAGTACGTAACATTTTTAACAATGACGTATTAGATAATGAGCTTTTAAGAAAGTACTTTGGAAACGGAGCACCTACTATAACAGATCTGAATAAAAACGTGCACATGTTGTTTTTGAATATTCACCCCATGTTTGAGGGCATTCGACCAGTGCCACCAAATGTAGTGTATTTGGGCGGAATGCATCAAATTCCTGAAAAAGAATTACCAGTGGTACGTACTCGTTAATTTTTATTATTGATTTCACAAATTTTTGAGTCTAAAGTTTTTTACCTCTTTTAGGACATCAAATCCTACTTAGATTCTTCTAAAAATGGTGTAATATATATAAGTTTTGGCACGAACGTGGACCCATCCCTATTACCGGCAGCACAACTCCAAACTCTTGTAAAAGTACTCTCTCAAATGCCTTACGATATTCTGTGGAAATGGAATACAGATGAGCTGCCTGGGCGTACTGACAACATCAGGATATCTAAGTGGCTACCACAATCTGATTTGCTAAGTAATGTACTTCTATTTTATTTATTTGTTACATCTATAAAAAATAAATGATAAAATATTGTCTGCGATTATTAATGTATCACTATGCCAAATTAATATTTTTGTAAAAGATGAATGAATTAGGGATTCATTGAATTATTTTGTTTTTTCAGGACACCCGAAAGTCAAGCTATTTATTACCCAAGGCGGTCTACAATCAACAGATGAAGCAATCACAGCAGGTGTTCCACTAGTTGGTGTACCAATGATGGGAGATCAGTGGTTCAATGTTGAAAAATATGTTTATTACAAGATCGGGGTTGCCGTGGACATTGACTCTCTTAATGAAGAAGGGTTTAGGAACTCAATAAACACAGTTCTTAACGATGACAAGTTAGTATTATTTATTTTTTATCAGTGTTTTTAAACTGAAGAACATCAAATTACCATGGAAAATATTTGGATAATTTGATATTATCAGCCTTATAATAATGCTAGGTGATATTTCTTCTCCGAGAGAGAGGGGTACCTATAGGTCGTAATACTGGATTCGAAAGAGACAAAATAGGATTGGTGAATGTCACTTTATATCATTTTTTTAATGGTTTCCTCTTGGATATTTTTCCAAAACTACGGTTTGATTTGATTTGATGTGAAATTGTAAGATAAATTGATTTTGAGAAAAATAATTAAAATATAAATGCAGCTAAGCAATTATTGTAACTTTTAGTTACCGGAAGAATATAATTCGTCTGCGTGAGCTGATGCGTGATGAATCGATGAAGCCGTTGGAGAGAGCGGTGTGGTGGACAGAGTATGTGCTTCGTCATGGTGGAGCGAAGCATCTGAGATCACCCACCGCCGGCATCACCTGGGCCCAGTATCTGGAGCTAGAATTAGTTGTAACCTTAATAGCAGTTGCACTGACATTTATAGTTGGATTCATAATCTCTCTTAACTTGTTATTTAAGATTTTAAGAAAATATTTTTCCCAAGTGAAAATTAAAGATAATTAATTTAATTTATTGGGAAACCATTTAATGTCCCAGCATTTTATTTCATTCCTTTAAATACTCTTACATAAAACTGACATGTAATTACATCGTACAACTAAGCACTAAAAATGTCCTGCCCAACCATGGTCAATTATGGTCAAAACAAAGCTGAACGCTACTTGTTTCGTATGTGAGACATCCATTACTGACCATGAATGTGTGGGGATTAACACCATACTTAAAACAAAACAACCTCAGCACATTAACACTATTACACGCATTGACTACATTTAATTAGACACCGCAATGAAGTGCATTAACATAAAGCCAATAATTTATAAGAGCAACGCTGAATCAGCGACTAACCTTCTTAGTTCTTACATAAGCAGGGCATTAAATGAGTGTTCTAAATTAGTTCAAGTGTCAAATAGAAGGACAATATTCAAACCTTGGATTACGAAAAGAATATAGCGGTGCGAAAGAAATAAAGACAATCTATTAAAAAAAACACAAGAGATACTATAATAACAGGGAAATAGAACAAACAAAACACAATAGTAAGAAGCTTTGGGGTACAATCAATAAGATATGTATCATATTATAACAACAGCCAATCCTAAAAATAGTGTAAACGAAGCAAATCTTTTCTTTACAAATATAGGAAAATCATTAGCTGACAGATAGTTATTAATTTACAGTCACAGGATAGTTTTCAGACTAACTTTACTACAACTAAGAACTCTTTTGCTCTGCTTCCTAAAGATGAAAATGAGGTTGATTAATTTAGATCTAAACAGGTTATATTGGATCTAAGAGAAGTTGCTGATGTAAGAGTAGAACAGATATCTGATAGTATAGTTAAAACGCTACAGAGAATTTTTTATTTCTTCTCTGACACACATTTGCAATCTAGCCTTTAATACGTGTGCTTTTTCGCAGGCAATGAAAGTAGCAATAGTAAAATCAGTCCTTATAGACGGAGATAAAAACTCTATAAACAACTACAGACCAATCTCTACTCTTCCTACGCTGTCCAAGACCTTTGAACCTTTAATGAACAAACGCCTCCTTATTTTTCGGAAACTATTGATCGGATTATGGCCATTATCTTTTTATTAGCTTATATTATTTACTTCAACTTAGGGAAGAGTACAAAAAACTTTTTTGCATCCATTAATAAAATAATAATTACTGTCCGAGATATACTTACCTTAGATTTAATAAAATCTATAAATTTGTACTATTTCTGACGCGATAATTATATGTATATTTCGTAGCACGAAACGTTTCTAGAGGGTCGAGATAACAGAGAGGCCAAGTTCGTGATGGTTACCAAGCATTCTTGGTTTCAAGCAAAATCGGGGATAGCAATCACTCCTTCCAACCTTTGTAGGTTATTGGAAACGGGTTTTTTATCGGGCCCTCAGGGTTGACCGTTTAATTGTCCGCTTCTTGTGGAAACAACAATGGTAAATGAAACAATAACACAAAGAAAATAAAGATTTGGAGAACAAAAGATAGAAGTTAAAAGATAAAAAAATAAAATTCTCTAGCGGAGAATTAGAAGAGACAAACAAGAATAGAAGAGACTATATGAGAAATTATAGAGCCTCACAATCTGGAGAAAAGAGAGCAGTTCGGTTACAACAAATGCGTCAGCATAATGCCGAATACCGAGTTTCACAATCTGAAGAAGAAAGAGCCGTCCGCTTACAGCAAACACGTGAGCTTATGGCCGAATATCGGGCTTCAAAATCAAAAAAAGACAGAGCAGCTCGCTTACAACAAATGCGCCAGTATAATGTGGTATACTAAGATTCACAATATGAAGAAGAAAGAGCCGTTCGCTTGCAGCAAACACGCGAGCTTATGGCCGAATATCGGGCCTCACAATCCAAAAAAGACAAGAACAGCTCGCTTCGGCTGCATAATGCCGAAGGAGAGGGGGGGGTTTGGTCTGTTTTCATGGTTTTCCCTAAATAACCATTATAAAAGAAAATTTATTTGATATCCTCACAACGAGCCCTTTCACTTGAAGTTACACGATGCACAGCAGTTTGCGAAACTTTTTTTTGTAATTTTCTAGTTTACCGACCAAAAATGACTCTGTAGTTATTTTTTTTTTATTTATGTAACGCATCCGTATTTCGCTCATCGAATAACCTTTCTATATTCACATCGACATATTGATCGTCTAGAAAATGTCGTTTGAAGTCTATTATTAGACATGCAATAAACTACCTACTTAAAGGTCATTGCAATCATAGGGCGATTGATTCCGTCGACGAATACAGAATAGGTCAGAAACAGATATAGTTACTATAATCCGAAGTAACAGTTCCCAAATAAAATTGTCAATTTTCATTTTTCACTTTTTTGGCTGTTACTTTTTCATTTACCATTTTTTTTCAAAATTCACTCATCCGGTATTAAATTTTTAAATTAATTAGCGAGACCAACATACATCTATTGATTTTAATATTTTACTAGGTAGCTGAACCCAGCCACGCTTCGACTTGGCTTTTTGGGCCAGGAAAGGGTGTGCCCAGGACGCCCTTCCTAATTTTCATCAGTATTATTATTTCTCAGTGGCTTCGGATCGCAAGGAAGCCAAACATACAATCGTGGATTTTTATTAAATAGTAGCTTTTATGACATAAGACTCAAATACCGCAACAAGATTTTTACTTTAAGAACTTATAACCTAAACTTATATTTATAAACCCTTAAAGTTGTATTATGTTCGTCGCAGTATCATGATTATTGCATCGCATAGTACTTACCTAACCCATGGTTATTATTGAAAATAAGTAAACTATTACATTTCTCGTCACACTGTGAATAAGATTTCAATTGTTAGAATGATTAATTAAGTCATTAATCCATACTAATATTATAAATGTGAAAGTAACTCTGTCTGTCTGTCTGTCTGTCTGTTACGCTTTCACGCTCAAACAGCTAAACCGATTTAGATGAAATTTGGTATGGAGATAGTTTGAGTCCCGGGGAAGGACATAGGATAGTTTTTATCGCGATAACCGACATCCACGCGGGCGGAGCCGCGGGCGAAAGCTAGTAATTGAATAATTAATAAATTGTAAAATATAACATTTTCCAAAAACTATCCCATTGGAATGTGTTACTGATTCTGAGCAAACTACTTTCAGATTTGCACTGTACCAAGAGTAACGTTGTATTTAATTACTACCTGACTAATTACTTAATTACTAGCGTGATGGTTTATAGCTTATAACCTTCCTTGATAAATAGGCTTTGTAACACTGAAATATTTTTTTAATTCGAACCAGTAGTCCCTGAGATGATCGCGTCCAAAAAACAAACAAACTCTTTATAATACATATTAGTAAAGATATCAATATCAATATCTATGTAGGTAGCTACTATAGATATAGATAACGTTTGTGTTGCACATGTTTTCTGATCACGATTGTAACTGTTGAGACCTAAGTGATTGACAATGACTTGCAACTTAAGTACTCCTTACTGATAGCATTAATTGCTACTAATTTTAATTATATGTCTCTTTTTTATCTTATCTATTTACGTTATCAGCAGCACTTTAATATGTAGATATGTGGTGTGTTTTTTGTTTGTTTGCCTCTATTTATTTATTTTAATAAATCTATTAGTTATAAGTATATTTGAGTTTTCGTAGCGAAAATGCCAAAAAGGAACCCTTATAGTTTCACCATGTCCGTACGTCCGCAGCTAAGCTCAGAGACTGTTTGTGCTAGAAGACTGTAATTTTGTATGGATACACATATATTACTTATGTGAAAAAATAAGTATAGTGAAAGAATAAAAACTTGAAAAATTTTGGATGATGCCTCCCCTATAATGTTAAATGGGGATGTGATTTTTTTTCTCACCTACCCCATCGTGTGGGAAAAAAAATCTAACCTTAAATCTAACAAAAATTTGCACTTTAAAGCTTAATATTTCACAAACGTATCTCTAAATCTAAAAATGGTTTCACAACGTTTTAAAAGAGTAATAAATAGAGTAAAGAGTTTAAAAGAGTAGTTATATTAAGTTTTAAAGTGCAAATTTTTGTTAGATTTATGTGTGTGTCCCCTGCCCGCTAAATAATTGATGTGAAAAAAAAATCACAGTGGGAGTATATATAGTGGAGTTAAAAGGAAACTATCACAACTAAGTAGACTTTACAAGTTTAAGAATAAAAAATATTTATTTGTCAGTCATAGGTAAAAATACATTTCTGTGTTTTTTTTTATACATTTACATTATGTGCCTTATGTCTTAACGTTATGTGTACAAATATTAATAGAATAACAATAACACAAAATTAAATTGACATTTGATAAGTTGTACTAAATTCAAAAATAAAATGTTTTTTTTTTAAATTGAATGTCTTGATAATAATGACACTAATACCTAAAATAATCATACAGCTAAAATTCAATTTATCATAATACATCATGTACTAATAGCACTTAGTTAATTGATTTAAAACATTCATTTCCAGGTCCTCATTAATTAAATAGAAGCAGTATTCTAATAACCATTCGCGTAGCCTTGTTTTAAATGGATTTGTTGGTAGATATTTGTATGAATTAGGGACCTTATTATAAATTTGTATTGCCATCTGGAACACATATAAAAACGTTATTGCGATTTTATTTAGACTGATGTAAAAATGTAAATGTCTTCTTCTTCTTTGAGTTTATGGCAATCTAGCCGTTATAACGGCTAATTTCTGCCAGTGACAAGTATTTATGCGCTTATTACATGCACAAAGGCTCGTTCATATTCAATTATCACGTATTAAAATCATTTTTCACAAGTTAAACTCGGAGCTGTAAAAATAATGACCGGTTAGTTTGCCGCCATTTTTACAACTTCCCAATGTAAATGTCGCTAGTGACATGACATTGACATTTGTCACGCAGATGTCACTCCGATATGGAGCGGGAATAAAAATATGGCTTATACTTATTATTATTTTTAACCCAATTTTAATAAATCTATTCTATTTTACGTAATTATATTTTTGTTTGTTACAGTAACTAACAACACAAATTGTCCAACAATGGAAATTCAAAATTGCTCGTTTACTCCCTCGCACATCTGACATTGGCAGGCAGTGTTGCCATATGAAAAAAAAGATGGCTGTCACATTGTTATTGCGTGTCGAACATTGCAGACGTTTGTAATAGTTTGAATTTTTTTATTACATTTTTATTGAAGTCCGAGTTGATCCTTCACGCGATATTGGGTTCACAAGCTCACGAGACAAGACGTGTACCTACGAGCGTGTAAACGTGTGTGAATGTGCTGTTTGGCTGTCTGCGAACGGTTTATTTGTACGGTCTGTATTAGGCGGCTTGCCGAGCTGATTCCCATGCGTCTGAATGCACCATAAAAGATCTCTATGTGTGCATCGCTGCAGATAAGTACGTATGAAGGTTGCCTTCTGTGCTATCGGTATTCTATAATGAATATTTGTATGCGTATATGTGTAAGAATTTTCGTCTTAAAACAAATCCAGACGAACAAAGTCACGGTATTATCTATTACTTCAACGTATTAAGAGTGCCTATGAAGCATGACGAGACAAAATATATTGATTAATGGAGCATAGTAATTATTGTTTGTGATAATGATAAGAGGTCAACAGAAATATGTAAACAAAATTATAAATGCCTGCAGTGTCTTTTTTATTTTATTTTTGAATCGTGTTGTTAATTAAAAAAAATCAAAAGTAACCAATATTACATAATATACCTACTAAACAGTATCTGGCAATAAAAGCCCTTTTTTTAGACGAGCAGGTCAAGCGCCTGATGGTGAGCGCCACGCGTCACCCATAACAGTATCAGTGCCCCCCAAATCCTTGTTTGGCAAAGTTTTAAATGTCACCGCGCTCCTCATCTATACTAATATTATAAAGCTGAAGAGTTAGTTTGTTTGAACGCGGTAATCTCAGGAACTACTAATCCGAATTGAAAAATTATTTTACTGATGGATAGCCCATTTTTCGAGGAAGGCTATAGGCTACATAACATCACGCTACGACAAATAGGATCGAAGCAGCAAAGAGAAATGTTGCAAAAACGAAGAAAATTTAAGCAAACGAAGTTGCGCGGGACGACTGGAAGATATTAGTGCAGCTTGTGCATTTAAATTAAGGTGTTCTGTTCACTGATATGACAATGAGCTGGGTTTTTGAGTCATGTACCGTTCCCAGCAATTTTGTCCTAGTTGGTAAAATAGGGCAACGGTCCCACCAGCAATATTGAATGAACTTTATAACGATTAGACGCTATTACAAATGGACATTATTATGACTGGACATGTTTCGAACTGGCTATAATACTAATAGGTCATTTTTAAACTTGAACATAGTCGTATAAACCCATTTTTGCAGTGACAACAGATTGTCAGACCGGCTAGCACTACAGTCGTTATAATGGGAACAGCTAGACGTGACAGTCGTCCAACGATAAATGAATCGTCACGACATTGGGGTAACACGCCCTAAGGCACCTGTCCCACCAACGACGATGAGCGAGAAGCGGGTAGCGATTTATCGCTCAAGAAACAGATGAATTTTGTAGATCCCGTCCGTGTAAACGAAAGAGATGCAGTATAGAGCGAGCACTCGCCGGCATGCGGCAGTGTGAACGCTCAGCAATCAATTAATATCTGTATATCTTTTGTTTACACGGGATCTACATAAGTAGGTATGTACATGTCTTGAGCGATGAAATCGCTACTCGCTACTCTTTTTCTCGCCGTCGTTGGTCGAACAGGTGCTTACAGGTGCTTAACTTAAGGTTAATTTCCGTGCATCGCGGCCGATCGCGGCCATGCGCGCTATTAATGAAGTAAATGCCATAGGGTTTTTTAAACTTTATTTACTACTACTATAACTATATAATGACTGTTACTACTATTGTTTCGTTTTTATTTACCTAAGCTGAGCAGATTTGAATTTTCGCAAATGTAAAAAGACTTATGTAGTTGACTGTACACTAAAAAGTTTAACCGAATGACATTCTGTAAGCAAAGTAACTTAAAGCAAACAAGTAATGTAAAGTAATGTATGTTTGTAATGTAGTTCACAAAAAAAACTATTTAAATAATTCACAACCTCCAACCATTACCTATGCATATTATTTAAATGAAGTTTTTATCATTCTAAGAAGCAGTTACATCTTTACTTAAAGTAATATACGCATATAATGTTTACATACAATAATTGTCAATATGTAGTACTTAATAAGTAAATATTTAGCTTACGTTAAAAATCTTGACACGTACATCAATGGTAACCACGTTAATGTAGTTACCAAAAAAAAATCATAAAACTTTAATAAAATCAATCAGCATATTTGATAGCGTTTGATAGCGCTCGTCGCGCTCTCGCTGCGAGAGTGCGAGAGTCACAGTTTCATCAGAAAATGGTTAAGTAGGTAACGCATATACATACTATGTAAATACATAATTATTGCTGTGTACGTGCGTGCTTGCGTGCGTGCTTGCGTGCGTGCGTGCTTGCGTGCATGCTTGCGTGCGTGCTTGCGTGCGTGCTTGCGTGCGTACTTGCATGCGTGCTTGCGTGCGTGCGTGCATATGTGTGTGTGTTTGTGGGTGTTTTATTAACAGATTGTACCTCCAACAGCCAAGCAGAGTGTTAAGTAAGGGCGTGTAGAGATAGCAGCTTGGCTTTCCATAAGATCTTATAACTTTTTTTAGAGTATCGCACAATACTTTAGCAAATACCTCTAATGATGGAATTACTCACACTAATAAAGAGCACCAATAACTATAATACCTAAACGATAAGAAACAAACCGTCAAGAAACCCAAAATTTGTTATACTGGCTGACCAACAGGGAATGGACCTTCGAAGAACACTGCAGACGTTACTTGGTTCTAAATATACAGTTAACTGCTTCTAGAAACCTTCTGCCAAAATGTCAGTTACATTAAACTTAAAAAGTCTTACTCACTCTCTAACTAAAAATTACTAGATTTTTTTTTAGGTGGTATATATGATGTCAACCCTTACGAATTTCAACGTCATGTACACCTTTTTTTTCACTTAACGACATTCTCCAATATTATAGTAAGTGAAATACCTTTTAACAGATTACTAAATAAAAAAAACTAAATTACGAATTGCGATTTTTGTGTGGGATTTTTTTTTTTTTTTAAAAAGACGAGTCCCGCTCCTGGGTACAAGCCCTGTGTCGCGGGGGACTTTACAAACATACAAGTCACGGACACAAAGTACACCCAGACTTGAGACAACAATTTGTGGATCACACAAAGTGGTGTCGCGTGTGGGAATCGAACCCACGACCTCTTACGTAGCAGTCGGACACACTCCCACCGCGCCACAGAGGCAGTCAAAATTATAGTAACGTTACATTTGTCGATATGGGTTACAGCACCCTACTACCACATCGATCAAAGAGACCCTCAGCTATATGCCGCCTATTACTACAAGAGATATTAAGAATGGATAATCGTAGTAATTACTTATAATACAACTGTAACATATTTGATATATTTCGGGAGTTAATCGCGTGAATTATTTAAATATACGAACCTTTTATTTACCCGACGTTTCAATCGAATTGCACCGATGGTGGGCACGGGTCGACTTAATTCTCGAGTCGACTCAGTCGACCCGTGACCGTGACTTAGTTTTTATATGTCAGCGGATTACATTTTCTCTTTTTCACTCGTAATAATTAAGTCATGCTTTCCTACTTTTAACGAAACCCTTATAGTTTCGTCATGTCCGTCTGTCTGTGTGTCCGCCCGTATGTCACAGGCATTTTACTCTAAGACTACCCAATGAATATTGATTAAATTTAGTGAAAAGGTGTATTGTAGCAGCTGCTACTTAGTTTAATAGCTAAATAATAAAAATATATATTTTTAGGTAGCTGAAAAAAAAAATTGAGCATACATCAACGTGTGGCACATCATTCGACAGGTCTTTTAAAACATTTTATGGTTTCTAATATCTTTTTTTTTATTAAGTGAATATGTTTGGAAATAATCGCTCCGAAAATTGCATAAACCCCCCCCTTATCTTTTAAACCGACCAAAAAATATAAAAAAAAATCTAAAAGGTAGCGCTTAACAAATACTTATGGAAATGATTTCAAAAATGATCGGAAATACTTTTATTTACAGCGCTATTTACTTTATTATTATTAACTTTTTTAAAAGGGCGTAAGTGCCATGAATTTACGCTCTTATGCTGATTCAATTATTCTTATCGGATTTTTTTATAGGGCAACGGCTCCGGAACCCTAACTGAGCATGATCCGACATGCTTTTCCCCGGTTTTATTTATAATAGTGTGACATAATTTATAGGTTATATATGTGTGCTTTAGTTTGCCATTTTAAAAGATCGAATGTTATTTTTATGTAACCTATCGCGCCCTTTTACTTAAAACACCATTGAAGTTACAAACTTATCGTAGTTTTATTACCCATTATTTTTGAAATGTACAGATTTCATGTGCATCATATCCTAAGAATTGGGAATTTTTGCCACTCTCCAGACAAAAATACGACGGATCGCTTCGAGAAAAGGTAGGTAGTGCCCTGCCCTTTGGCTGTATCATCTTGGCGGGGACACTACCGTGCCCCCTGATATAATCACGTAATTATCATACTCATTTTAATATTATTAATGTTTAATAAAGCTTTTAAAATATAACACCAGCCGTGTGCATGATCTTATAATACAAATGTAATCATTACTAAGCATATATTTTACTAACCCATCCGCTTTGGTGGTAAAAAATGTTACGTAATATTAGAACAAGGTTATATCAATAAATTATTTGAACTTGCTCTAGACCTTATCTAACAACTCGTAAAAAAGCAGTTCGTCTTCTAGCAGTAATTGTGCTGAATTTAAGAAGTCAACGTAGTAATAATAATAATCTAACTAATATCGGTCATGGTGGTCCATCTTATTAGATACTAGTCAACAACGGAGGAGATACTATAGTGATTGATAATGTCTTGGGACAACTCACACAACGCTATCTGATCCCAAACTAAGCAGAGTACTATGGAAACCAGACAAATGATAAACATACTTATATATTTCTAAATACATACATATTAGAGATAAATAACACCCACATACAGAATAAACCATCGTGCTCATCACACAAAGTTTTATCCTGGGTAAGAATCGAACCCACGACCTCTTGCGTAGCAGTCGGATACACTCCCACAGCGCCACAGATCAGATTAAGTATGTTAACAAACATAAGCGAGGTCTCTTTTCTTGTTTCATGGGATGAAAATTCAAAAGGTACTATTGGAAAAAGTTTCGCAGTTGGTGCAGTTTCAAAGATATCAATTGTTCGCCTAAGACACGCTATGATACTTTTGGAAAATGGTTGGCCATGTATGAACCGACATTGTAAAATTGATTTACCTCATAACAAACCCTTCGATACCCATCTGCGGAAGCCAAAGGACGGGTGTCAACAAAAGTTGACCGAAACAGGCTGTGGTGATTATGATATGTTACTAAGGTGGCAAATAACCATACAGTCCGCTTAATGTTCAATGAACACTGGCAAAATTGCGGTATCAAGCACTTCCGCATTTCTGACTCTGTTTTTAAGGACAAGTGCCAACAGATGCAATAATAATAATAATATCTTGGGACAACTCACACAACGCTATTTGGTCCCAAACTAATCAGAGCTTGTACTATGGAAACCACATTATAAGTTCTAGATGAGCGCCTGATTATTTGTTAAGATCGATATGGTAGAAATGGGAAGCAAAATGTGCTCACCAACAAAAAGCATGACTTTTCAAATAAATATCATAGAATTGTTAACCAGATCAGGTGCTGGTACTTAACTTTACTGAAGATCATTCGATCTGCTCGGTTACCTATGCGTGACACATCCCTTAACTAAATATTTGCTATCTAAACAAAATTATAGCGCTATAAATCGCTTTAATGGCTGTTGCTCTATCTTACGTCATTGTCAATTTAGTTTATTGTTACCGAAGTTTATTATCTGTCTGTTTTATATTTTACTCATCATTCATCTGCTCAGATAATACTCGTATATAAAGTGATCACAGCTCCACACGCGCTAGTGTGGTCGAATCCATTCTGGGTACTACTTCATCATGTCATACATGTCAATACTGTTTTATTTATGTGTGTGTTTAGTGGTAAACCAAAATGAAGCGAAGAGAATTTTGGCAGTGTTCCCGACTCCATCTATCAGTCATCAAGTAGTATTTCGTCCTTTAGTTCATGAACTCGTCAAAAGAGGCCACGAAGTGGTTGTTATTACAACAGATCCTGCCTTCCCGAAAGACAAAGCGCCTGAAAATTTGACTGAAATAGACATACATGATATATCGTATAAAATGTGGAGAGAAACAATTGTAACAACCGCAAGAGGAAAAGCCGATGATTTCCAAGAAACAAATAAAAATGTTTTTCCAAATTTTGCTAAAGATATTAGATGCACAACTAGACACGAAAGAGATACAAAATTTGATTCAAGATAAGAAACAGAGTTTTGATTTGCTGCTAATAGAAGCTTGTATACAACCAGCATTAATATTTTCTCATATTTACAAAGTGCCTGTTATCCAAGTGAGTTCCTTTGGTGCAATGAAGAACCACTATGAACTGTTTGGAGCTCCTACACATCCACTTATTTTTCCAACTGCTTTGAATACTAAAGTTAACAATTTAACAATATTTGAAAAAGTTTCACAATTGTATAATCAATATCTTATTGATAAATATGAAACAGAAAACAAGCCACAAGAAAATAGTTTTCTTAGAAAACACCTGGGAAAGGATGCACCGACAGTTACGGAGCTAAGCGATAACGTTCATATGTTATTCTTAAATATACATCCAATGTTTGAGGGTATACGGCCAGTGCCTCCTAATATAATATACATGGGTGGAATGCACCAAAAACCTGAAAAGGAATTACCAACTGTAAGTACATTTCTATTGTGCCCAGATTTCTTTCCTTTTAATTATTTACGTGGCAATCACGTATAAGTTTATTAAATATTTATAAAATAAAAAATACATATTTTAATCCAAACTGTCGACACTAAAGAACCCGAGCAAAATTTTAAAAAAAATACTTAAGATCACAAAATTGAATGACGCAGAGTTTTATTTTTACAAGTTGTTAGTCTGTCATCTTAGATTTCTTCTTGATGTTAACTAACATTACTCTTCTTTTTTCTTCATTGTCGTTAATCTATTCAATTATCGCGAAAGACAAATACAGGACAGCACGACTGAGTATTGTCTTTTAATAAAAATTAAACCTAAGTCTGTATGGCTCAGGTTTAGTTATGAAATCAGTGTCAATACTTAGCTAAGATTGTTGCTGCTTCTAAATACGCTTTTAGGTATCTATATACATAAAAATGAATATCTATTTTCCTTGGTCACGAACTAACTAGAGATTGACTTTACCGATTTAATTCATTCTTTTTTTTTTAGTTTTCTCATACTCTGTATCTACAGAGTGAGAATGAGAGTGATTTCACCATCTGGTACTTATGTAAAAAAAAAGTAAACGAAAATAATAATAACGAGGCGGTACGAAGTTTGCTGGGACAGCTAGTAGATGATAAAATAAAATATTTTTTAATGGGTACCATATTTATCGTTTTAATTTTTCAGGACCTTAAAAATTATTTAGATTCATCCAAAAATGGTGTGATTTACTTAAGTTTTGGCACAAACGTCGACCCAGGTTTACTGCCACCGGAGAAAATTCAAATTTTCATAAAAGTTTTCTCAAAACTGCCATACGATATTTTATGGAAGTGGAATCAAGATGAGTTACCAGGACGCACCAAAAATATCAAAATCTCAAAATGGCTACCGCAATCGGATTTGTTGAGTAAGTTCTTGCAACATAAAACATAATCAAATAAGTACAAATAATTCAAAAAGCAAAAACACAGCGTATAGCTATTACGAGTATTATTACGTGTAAAAAAAATAAGGCAACATTACCATTTTCTATTAATTGTTATGATATTACAATTTTGCTAGTGTTACTAAATTGTTTTAATATTACTATTCTGAGATTTTATTAAATTGCGCTAAGATAAGCCAGGTGTGAAAGTTTTAAAGTGTTTTAAATTAGGGTACCTACCTAACAATATTTTTATCATGTTTCAGAACACCCTAAAATTAAGTTATTCATTACCCAAGGCGGTCTACAATCAACAGACGAGGCCATCACTGCCGGTGTACCATTAGTTGGTATACCAATATTAGGAGACCAGTGGTTTAATGTAGAACAATATGTTTATCACAAAATTGGAGTTGCGGTAAACTTGGAGTCACTTACTGAAGAAGGGTTCGAAAACTCAATAAACACAGTTGTTACTGACGATAGGTTAGTATGAGCAATAAGCTATTTTTTTCTGCTTATAATAAACAAATTAAATTTACTAAACTTCTTGTTTGCGGCCTGCAAAAAAGAAGTTTTCACTTTTTGTACAACATCAATCAAATTCATTTGAAGTCGAGAAAACACGTTTTTGTACAAGATGAAATAAAAAACAATCGTCTACATATAGAAAACTCAAACGATGGTTTTGTTATATTGCACTGTCATTGATTTCTATATGTATGCAAAATTTAAATTTATTTGTATGATAGTTAGGATATTTAAAGTAGAATTTGAGTTTTTACTAGTTTTTCTCTAGCTATGCTTACTTGAATTATTTATAGTACATGGATGATGATATATTTTTTAAGGACATTTTCTAGAAATAAAACCTAGATAGATCGATTAGACCCCGAAACCTCCTGCATACTAAATTTCATGAAAATCGCTGGAGATTCAGATTTTATATAAAGGATTATATATATTACTATATATAATCATAACTCATTTATATTATAACTCATTTATAGGTATAAGATTAAATTAATATTTCATTGTCAAACTTTGTTTTCGCAAGTGTTTTCGTTTACTTTCCAAACTAATTAAGAATTTTGAACTTGAGTAAAGCATTTGACCAATACACACAAGCTAGCCTAGATGTGACCTAGCAAATAACATAATATTTTTTTGTTTTTAGCTATCGAAAAAATATAATTCGTCTGGGTGAGCTGATGCGTGATGAACCGATGAAGCCTTTGGAGCGAGCAGTGTGGTGGACAGAGTATGTGCTTCGTCATGGTGGAGCGAAGCATCTTCGGTCACCCACAGCCAACATGGGCTGGGCTCAGTATCTCGAGCTCGAACTAGTTCTTAGTTTACTATTATTAGTTTTTACAATAATTATTGCGTTAGGTATAGCTCTTAGTCTAGTTTATAAGTATATTATAAGAAATTATTTACTAAGTGTTAAAATTAAAAGTGCGTGATTATAATTTTTGGTATTTAGAAGATTTACTCGTATATCCATCTCTTAATTGCGAAGGTCGAACGGCTGTTGCTGGAATTCATTGATTGAGAATATCAAGTTAGATCGCTTATTAGCAATTTTCGAAGATATTTGGAGACGTTTTGTTATTTAATTGTATAAAACCTTTCGCAGGGAACTTCCAGATATCACATGTTTAACAACTTCTGTCTAGTAAAATATTCTAAAATTACCAAAACGAATTTATAAGGTCAAAATGGCAATGCCATAAAAATAACAGGAAAATACACTGTGTCTATGCCAATATACTTTAGATTGATATCTATTTTTTGTTTGTTATAAGGTAAAAAATACGTAAAATACTTTTTCAATTGACTAATTAAGATTAAGAACAAAAGTAGTTATTTATGATATAAATCCTTGCGTTGGAAATAATCCTGCACGGTTTGTAATATTATTTTTTATATGATCTGTATGTGTGATAGAATGTGATTTAAAATCGATACTGTATTATTATTTACTAAACCATGTTTACAAACACAATAATTGCATTTTTGAAAGATAGAAAATTTTTAAGTCCAGACTCAGGAATCGAACCCGAGACTTCCGTAGCCAAATCGGGGCCAGAAGCGAACCACCTATCTGGACTATGTTACTAGACCTCAAATTCTTCTATCCCTTGATGCTCGTGAGTTAGGAGTAGTTAAAGAACTATCCTCCGGGGTGAAATCCCTTAGTCGCCTTGACGACACCCACGGGTAGAGATGGGGTGGTACTATTCTTAAGCCGGCACCACACGGCACCCCGGAGGACGGGCAGCAGCGTCCTCTGCGTATTTAAAGCCTTACTGCGATCGCCAACCCGCTCGCCAAGCGTGGCGATTATGGCAATTACCCCCAGGATCTACATAGTAGGTTCTACTGGGGAGACCCGTGCCCAGCAGTGGGCCATCATATGGGTTGATATGTATGTATGTATGTAAAGAACTATCACGGCTTTTGTTATTGCTTTGTTACAGAGAGCATTTTAACAAATTATGATGTCGCAGGCCGAATATTGAAGTAATTTTTATAGGCATTTCTTGCCAATTACTTTACAAATACAATAATTGCATTTTTGAAAGATAGAAAAATTTGAAATCCAGGCTCATGAATCGAACCCGAGACTTCCGTAGCCAAACCGGGGCCAGAAGCGAACCACCTATCTGGACTATGTTACTAGACCTCAAATTCTTCTATCCCTTGATGCTCGCGAGTTAGTCACTTTTAAATTATTCGCTTTGACTGTAACGAAAATATCATTTTTCAATAGACTTATTTAGTTAATCAGTGCGTCCTACCCGTCATGACATACGGAGCCGAAACGTGGACACTGACGGTACGGCTGGTCCACAAGTTCAAAGTCGCTCAGCGGGCTATGGAAAGGGCTATGCTCGGAGTTTCTCTTAGGGACAAAATCAGAAATGAGGTGATCCGGCAGAGAACCAAAGTTGTCGACATAGCCCACCGGATTAGCAAGTTGAAGTGGCGGTGGGCTGGCCATATTAGCCGAAGAACCGACAACCGTTGGGGTAAACGAGTTCCTGAGTGGAGACCGCGGCTTGGCAAACGTAGTGTAGGACGCCCTCAGGCCAGGTGGAGTGATGATATACGCAAAACGGCTGGCAGGAGCTGGATGCGAGAAGCCGAAGATAGAACAAAGTGGCGTGCAATTGGAGAGGCCTATGTCCAGCAGTGGACTGCGATAGGCTGATGATGAATAGACTTATTTAGTGAGTACATACCATGCTAGCCCGTGACTTCGACCACTTGAAGTTGTAGTGCTTCCTTTATACGTTAGCGTGACGAAAAAAAGTAGCCTAAGTTACTCGTTACATTCTCAGCTACAGATAGCTGAGAATGTAACGAGCAACTTAACTCGGGATTATGTCAGAAGATGATCCCGAGTCTCGTCAAAAACCGTAAAGCCGTTTCGGAGATTAGCGGGAACACACAAAAAATGTGTTCTTGTTATAAGCACCGGATATACTTTCATATGCATTTAGTAAAAAACTTGGCCATTTCGATTGAAATTCACACGATATTCTATTACAATCGTGAGAATTCACTTGGCTGTTATCGGTAGCAACGCATTTTTTTTTTTTATAATCTTGTATTTTTGGGGCTTTTATTCTAGGAACATGTCAGCCCCGTAAGGCTCAACCTATACATTCAGTACAAATAATAATATGAGTCTTAGGGGATCACGAATACGCAAACATCTTATATAGTGATAATGCAGCATCTGATGTAGGGTTTGCCAAAACAGTTGCGAATACGGGCGTATTCGCAACTGTTTTGGCAAACCCTCATATTTAAATTGAATTCTCGCACTAATGACTCCCGCTGACTCTGGTATTTTCTACAATCTTTTAGTATATGTTGGACATCGTCTAGTACTCCGCATATTTCACAGTTTGACGACTCAATTTTTTTCATTAGATGACCAAATTTTCTAGACGGATAATGTCCTGAGCGCAGTCTATGCGCTACGACTACAATCTTTCTGCTTACTTTTAAATACATAAAACAAGGTATTCGAGGAGGTTGGGCAACGCAGTTCCAATATTCCATTCCAATATCTCATTTCAATTTCATTTTTGAAAGATAGAAATATTTGAAGTCCCAGACCCAGGAATCGAACCCGAGACTAACTACCGGCTAGATGGCGCATGCTAGGGCCCAACTCGCGAGCATGAAAGGATAGACCAATTTTAGGTATAGTAACATAGTCCAGATAGGTGGTTCGATTCCGGCCCGATTTCCGGCTTACGGCAGTCTTGGGTTCGATTCCTGGGTCTGGACTTCAATTTTTTCTATCTTAAAAATATGCATTTATTGTATTTATAAAGTAATTGGCAAGATATGAATATATCTTTCTTTTTACTTACTTAGATATTGTAGAGAAAGATTAGGTATTGTATAGCAGAGCTATTGAACTGATGAATTTGAATTGAATAAGTTTGAAATAGAGTTTTGTCTTACGGTGATAGAATTAGTAAAAAAATAAATTTGCCATTTCTGGTACTAGTTCTAAAATAAACTAATCATATCAATTTAGTAGGTACAATAGGTGAACATTTTTTGTTTTTAAGTGCTATTAAATTTCTACTTTCTTTTGGCTGATTGGTCCCCGACTCAAGTACAAATTTGGTCAATCATTTCCTGAGGGGTGATAATTTATAAAATGCTTCAGAGAGTTGTTGTTATGAAGCTCTGTGAACATCAGCTGAGTTTCGGTAAGGGTGGGTTTAGTAGGTTACCACCTACCCATACCCTTTATGAAAATATATATATTACGGGTCTTAATCGCGTAAATAATATAAGGTAAAATACCTTGTTTATTGCCCGACGTTTCGACCGTCTTGCAACGGCCGTGGTCACGGGTAGACTAGTTCAGCTAGCGTTACCTCCGTGAAGCGCGGGTTTCGGAAACTACCCTCGCTTGATTTTTATCACTTACTATTACGGCACTGTCGGTACTTCGACACACAACACTAAGGACATCTGCACACTAGTGTGTAATGTTTGTTCGGCGGTCACAGTATTCCACGATGTTGACAAACGGCATCCATCTTCTCGGTTAAAATAACATCTCATTTTTGATTTCAATCGCTTCCCTCGCCATCCTGGAGTAATAGTGACGGTCAGTGGAGAGGACCTGTGGATTGTGTAGTTCAATCCAGTGATTGGTTCCCGCATCCACTAAGTGTTCCGCTATGTTGACTTGTTTCATCATCATCATCATCATCAGCCTATCGCAGTCCACTGCTAGACATAGGCCTCTCCAATTGCACGCTTTGTTCTATCCTCGGCTTCTTTGTTCTGACCTGTTTGTCTGTCGGTTTTTCACAGCCGCGATATGTTCCATTGTGCGCTTGGTTTGTCCGATGTAGGAACTACCACAGCTGCAATCCACCTTTTAGACGCCAGGTGTCTGTAGAGGAATTACATCCTTAGGAGTACGTAGGTGCTTAGCAACCTTGGAGTGCGGATTATATACAGTCTTAATGGAGTATTTCTGCAGTACTGTTCCAACTTTGTCCCTCACCCCTTTCACATACGGTAGAAAAGCTGGAGCCCTGTCAACCCCCGGTCGGGAGTCTCTCGTCCTCGTTCGTCGTGTGCTTACTCTGTGTCCGTTTCGCTTTAGTACTTACTGAACATGTGTGAGCTCTGTGGTGCAGTACATCTGTGGTCTTCATCATCAGTTCCACTTCACCAATTGGTACTTTTTGAGAGTAACTGCACGAACCACTACAAAATATACCTACATTACTATAGGTGTACCTTTACCATTTGAAGAGTTCCTAGATTTAAAAATATAATATGATAATATTTTTCGAAATTCAAATTGCACTTAGTCGTAGATTGGTTTTCGAGTGCCTACTATTGATGATGAGGGCTTTTTATCTATTTTATCTATATGTTAATATTTATTATTTATTGATAAATAGCACGTTAGAGATTTATCTATAACGTGCTACTTATAAATATTTATAGGCACTTAATTAGGTTAACTTGACTCAAGTGTATTATAAACCTGTTGCTGTTTAGCATACAGTACAGAAAGTTAAAGACTTACAATAATTTTTATATTCCCCCATTTTTGCAATATTTTTCATTGCTGTTTTTTTATTTTCGCGATGTTTACACATATTAGAATATTATTGGAACTTAATCGCGTTAAAAAAATTAAGGCATTAAGGCATTCAGTCGACCCGTGACCTGAATTGGTGCAATTCGATGGAAACGCCGTGTAAAGCGCGAAATATTTAAAAGGTTCGTGCCTTTTAAATATTTCACGCAATTAAGTCACGATAATATTCTAATATTTTTCATTGCTGCTTTGCTCCAATTGGTTATAGCGTGATGTTATATATCCTTTAGCCTTCCTTGATAAATAGGCTATCCAACAGTAAAATAATTTTTAAATTCAGACCAGTAGTTCCAGATTATGGGGTTCAAACAAACAAACTCTTCAGCTTTTTTATATTAGCATGGATTACTGTCAATCAAAATATGCACCTATGCTATCGATGCATATCTGCGAGCACAGTGGCATTTTTTTAATGTCATTCTTAAATAAGTCAGGTGTACGTGAGGCAACAAACTCTTCAAAGACATTTTGTACTGCCTCTTGGGTATTGATTTATTTACTTGTCAAGAAGTTGTCCAAATATGTCTATATTGAGTACGGTGGATGTCGCAAAACTTCCAAGCCTAGTTCTTGTAGCGTAGAAACCGTATGTTGTGCCGTGTAAGGTCGAGCGCTATCCTGTAAGAGCAGCAGGCACGAGCGATTGAACAAGGCTGGCCAGAGATTTGCGAGTTTCTCCATTTTTGTTTCCAGTTCTTCCCAGCACACATCCGCAGTAATGCTGGTGCCGTTTGCTAAGAAACTGTGATAAATTATACCGACACTAGACTACCGAACAGTAGTCGTCCAGCCGTCTGTGAATAATCAGGTAACAAACGTTTAAAAAAAAAAATACAGTCGGTTGAAAATAAAAAAATGACGAAATAAATAGAATACTTGCACTAGTTTAATACTAGTTTATAACGAACGACCTACTTCTAAATCCCAAAAAAACTAAATGTATATTTAGTTTACCAAACGTGAAAAGTACTAATAATAGTTTAATTATAAATAAGAAGACATTAGCTTTGTCGACTCAACAGTTTTCTTGGGAATTACTTTGGCAGTTGGTTGCAGTGGTGCACCCAAAATCATGTCACGCAGAAAAACTCAGTTCTGCAGCGTATGCTGTCAGCAAAGTTTCTTCATTCTGGTTATGGCTACTATTCTGGGTATTTTCACAGCTTCATCTCCTACGGCATATTGCTTTGGGGCAAGGCAGCTGATATACAAACTATTTTTATTCTATGTTATATCAACATAGAATAAAAAAAAACATTATATGTTCGATATATCAACAAAGACCTGTTCTTTTCTCCGGCTTCACATATTGTTTGCGAACAGGCACTACATGTACATGTAGAATCGACTTTTCACAAGAGTAGTATTTTGCTTTTTAAGTGAATAAAGATTTTTTTATAATTTTTACGGCTGGGTGAGCCCATGCATGACGAATTAATAAAGCCATTGTGGAGCGAAGGTTTTAAATCTATCTTAGCTGTAGCCCTGACCATCATATATGCTTTAGTTATGTCTATTACTTACGCCTGTTAATTGTGGTACCGGCTTAAGAATAGTGCTACCCCATCGCTTACCATGGATGTCGTCAAGACTAAGGGATTATGCATCAAAGGACGCGCAGCAGCGTCCCATGTGTACTTTAAGGTTCATTTCCGTGCATCGTCACGCGGCTGACGACGTGTGGCTGACGAGCGCGGCTGATGCGACAATGGTTAGAGTATAGGAAACTATGTCGCTGTTTCCAAGGTCTGCGACGGACGCGTGTGACCGATGACTGACAAAGACTGCGTACTCTAAGGCCTTATTTACAAAGACGCGGCGCGTGTGGCTGTGCGGCTCGCACTGAATTCAAACGTTGGGCGTTGTATGCGTGCATTTACGGTGAAGCGATTGTACACGCTTTTGTTTGAATTGGAGTGTTTTTTTGCGGCGGAGCCCGCAGAGTTTATTGCGTCAGTTGCACGTCGACAGCAGCTTGCGGCCGCGATGCACGAAAATTAACCTTTAAAGCCTTAAAGTGGTTTGATCACTTGACTTTGTGTCATTGAAATAATAATTTATTTGGTTTTAGTTATTATAAATAGCAAAATGATCGCTGTTAATGACTGTTCCCAAAAAACATCCCATCGTTATTAATATAGTTATCTACAACACATAAAGGTTGATTTCCGTGCATCGCGGCCGATCGCGAGCCGCGCGCAGCTTACGACAAGCGGCTGACGCTCGCGGCCGATGCGACAATACTCAGAGTATAAGCATCTATGGTGCCGTTTCCGAGGTAAGCGACAGACGCGCGCGGCCGACGACTGTCGTAAGCTGCGCGCGCACTGTGAATATGGTTGCATCGGCCGCGCTCGTCAGACGCTTGTCGTAAGCTCACTATTTCATGCAGTCGGAGGCACTTTACTAAGTTTATTGAGATTCATTAATGCCTCCGACTGCATGAAATTGTATAATTATGTAGGGGATCTTGTTTCCATCTCTTTTGTACAGGCGGGTTTTTTTATTTTTATATTTATTTTTTTTATTTAAAGAAATAAACATAAACTTACATAAATTTACTTTATTAAGTTTCATATTAATATAGTTCACAACTAGTGACATAGGTTATACAGTTAATATAGTGGGTAAACTCGTGTGAGTACTCATTTTTTTATTGTAAGCTTTCTGAACTCGGCCACGCTTCGCTGTTACTTTTAAAGCCAGGAACACTCGCCATCCTTCCCAGAACATTCTGCTAAGGTTTCATCACAATCTGATTAATGGTTTCGGAACGCATAGAGGACAGACATAGATTTTTTTATCTTTTTTGTACAGGCGGGTTTTTTTATTTTTATAATTTATTTTTTTATTTAATGCTTTTTAGTAGTTGTAGGATGTAACCGATGTAGCAACTTACTTTTATCACAGCTATTGTCAAGTATTGAAAATTGAAAAAACAATGGTTGCTAACTAACTTTTTTAGTAAAATAGTCATAATCATGTTATATCTTTTTGAAATGCTTAAGATGAGCACTTTAATTTGATACCCATATTGCAGTATTCGAAACAACTTTTTTTTCACACCTCTTTGTTTTGACATCTCATAGCCGGCATGTTTGTTTTTTTAAAAACGTCACCTATCTAAGAACACTTGGGCGATTAAGACGAATCTAACGACGTGTAAATTGTATAAATCAGTTCAGTGGATTATGAGATATCAGGTTTTAAAGAATATTACATACATACATACATACATACAAAATACGCGCGAAAAACATAACCCTTCTTTACAGTCGGGTAAAAAAACTGACGATGTTTATAAAATATACCTACTCATACCTAATATATTCGCACGGCTATGATATATACACAAGCATTTGTGCTAGTAAATGTGTAGTCTCAGGTATTTTTGAGAATATTATAGGGCTTAGTAAGATAGTTATATGTTAAAACAAACGCTCCTAAAAGTGCGCCCAAACCCGGATTGAAGCATCCATTAATTATCCTTATAAGTGTAGTCTTATTATAAGATAAATTTTGCTTGTTGGGTGGTCTATCGCTTTTGATCGCAGAAATTGCTATTTGTCTTTGTAGTGCTATCTTTACCCGCACGTGCTTTTTCCATACGACCACTCATAAATTACATAGATCACGTTATAATAAATTCAGTTATCAGCTATTATAAATAGAGGAAGCACTACTGAATTGTTCATTTCTCATAAGTGTAAATCTAGTAACAATGTCAGTATTATTTATCACTGTTGCGTGTTACCTTTTAGTAGCGAGTTCAAATGAAGCCGCGAGAATATTAGCAGTGTTTCCGATACCGTCTATTAGCCACCAAGTAGTGTTCCGTCCACTTACACAAGAGTTAGCTAAGCGAGGACATGAAGTTGTAGTTATTACAACAGATCCTGCCTTCCAGAAAGAAAAAATGCCGGCAAATTTGACAGAGATCGATGTTCACGATATTTCTTATAAGATATGGAAAGATAAAGTGATGACAACATCTAAAGGAAACAAAGGCGACTTAGCTACGCAAATAGAGCCGACGCTCGATTCAATTCTAGCAATAGTCGATGCCCAATTAAGCGACAAACAAGTACAGAATATTCTTCAAGATAAACGCCAAAAGTTTGATTTAATTTTATCTGAAGCTTGTGTGCGATCAGCTCTTATATTTTCCCATATTTATAAAGTGCCTGTAATCCAAGTTAGTTCGTTGGGTGCAGCACTTGATAATTACGCAACAATAGGCGCTCCAGTGCATCCGTTCTTGTACCCAGCAGTAACCCGTCAAAGACTCAATAATTTAACTATCTGGGAGAAAATCTCAGAGTTCTACAATAATTATAAAATTGACAAAATTTATGACGATAGAAAAGCTTTAGAGCACAAAATTCTCAAAAAATATGCAGGAAATAATTTACCGTCGATGGACGAATTAAATGACAATGTTGACATGTTATTTTTGAATGTCCATCCAGTATTTGAAGGGATTCGGCCTGTACCTCCAACAGTAGTTTATATGGGTGGATTACACCAAAAACCTGTTCAGGAATTGCCACCAGTAAGTACACATTTTAAAAATTTTAATCTTATAGATTTAACATTAGCTACTACACTCTTGTGTATTTTTAGTTGCTATTTAAATATCGCAGTAGGTACAACTACAGTTCACATATAATGTTTATCATTATAGGTATAGAATGTTGCACTACTTTCTTTAATTTGCTACCTATTTTTTAATAGGATCTCAAGACATATTTAGATTCTTCAAGACATGGGGTGATCTACTTAAGTTTTGGTACAAATGTCGACCCGTCTTTATTACCATCAGATAAAATACAAACATTAATTCAAGGGTTTTCCAAATTACCTTATGATGTTTTATGGAAATGGAATAAAGACGAATTACCAGGACGCACCAAGAATATTAAAATATCAAAGTGGTTACCACAGTCTGATCTCCTCCGTAAGTTTTATTTTACATTTATTGTTTTCTGTGAGTTAAGCAATCCATAATAACAAGTAACTGATGACTTATCATGATGGAATTCAACCGTAGTAAAAATGAAAAAGATAAATTTCTAAGCAGTGTTTGGACATTTTCGCGGATCTTTTAATTTTCTTTTGTAATTTTAAGGACATCCAAAAATTCAATTATTCATAACACAAGGAGGCCTTCAATCAACTGATGAAGCTATAACAGCTGGTGTTCCATTGATAGGAATGCCTATGTTGGGAGATCAATGGTACAATGTAGAAAAATATGAATATCACAGGATTGGAATCAGGCTTGACATGGAAGCACTTACGGAAGAGAGATTGATAGAGACAATTAATAAGATAATTGGTGATGACAGGTTGGTATAGGTTACAATATGTTTATTCAAACTGTAGAGGCGCTCCGGCGGGTCCTGGAGATGTGGGCAAGGCGGCAGCATAGGACTCTTTCCTTCCGGTTGGTGTATGTCCTTTGCGGGTGCTTCGGGAAGTTCCAGTGCGACTGCGGTGAGGACTTAGCGCAGCATACCCTCCAGCATTGTCAGCTTGGGAGGGGCAACGTCGAGTTCTTACCGCAGTAGTCAGAGGTGACCTCTCGTTACCGGCCGTGATTCTATCCATGGTCTGGTGTACTTGGAATGCGCTCACATCCTTCTGCGAGTACATTGCCACTGGGTGGGCCGCCGATGGTAAAACAAATCCGGCGGCCCATTTGCGAAGGTGGCGAGTTGTACACATCGGGTTTGGGTGAAAACCACACACTACCTCCACCGTCTTCCCCGGAAGGTGGAGGTGTTAAAAAAAAGGTATAAAATATCAGTATATTTATAATAATATAACGTTTATTACTGGACAAAGAAAGACAGATGTTCTGAAGATGGTGAGTTGTCAAGCATTCAATGCTATCATATAAGGTTCTAATCGTACCAAGATTACAAAAGAGATCTTCCGTATATGCGCTTTCTTAACATATATCAATCATATTCATATATGAAAAAAAGGGCATATCGATACATAAATATATATAAAGATACGCACGCACTCCCAGGCACGTTAAAAATAATAATCTTAAGTAGGTTTCATATTTTACTTTGCAGTTACCGTCGCAATATCATTAAGCTAAGAAAGTATATGAGTGACGAGCCCATGGCACCTTTGGAGCGTGCGATGTGGTGGATAGAATACGTTCTTCGTCATGGAGGTGCAAAGCATCTGCGAGCACCAGCAGCTAATATTTCCTTTGCAAAATACTTTGAACTTGAACTGATATCTCTTGTATTATTAGCCATATTAATTATTGCCGCAGTTTCTTTTGTGATCCTTCGTTTTATTTATAAATACACTCTAAGAAATTATGTTCCTATTAAAATGAAAAGTGCTTGATACTTGTTGAGCGTTTTATATTTTCTTCCTTTGATATTCACACTGATGATAAGACAAAAATGCCTAAAGCGATTTGAAAACCATCTCGATTTAATTTAACAAAAGATTGGCTAAGCTATGAAAATCAAAAATATTGCGGGTGAAGCCGTGGACAAAAGCTAGCAGGTACATACACAGAGTAGACCAAACGAATAGGTACACCCCCGGAGGGAAAGTACCTGCCCTATAAATTTGACGAAGCAAATTTTTCTCGGTGGACCGGATGTTGTGGCGTAAGTCGGGAGAGGCCTATGTCTAGCAGAGACCGATACAGGCTGATTGATTGATTGAATTTATCAATTCAAATCAATTTTTATTTTCCTAAACATGGGTACATATTGTGTTAGAATTAAATTTATTGATTGAATTCAATTTTTATTTTGCTAAACATGGGTACATATATTATGTAACTAATTAGGTACTGTTAAATTTTACCGTTGTGGTATGCAAATTTTAATAAAACAATATCTTATAATTTATAAGAATTACAATCAGTGAAGATGAGCAGTATTGAGCATTAAAGTAAGTCAGTTATGTTAAGTCAGTTTGAGTAGTAGCATTTATTCACTAGAAGATTATTTAGTTCCTTTTTGAATTTAAAATTTTCTTCAATATGCCTAAATGATTCAGGCAGATCATTAAAAATAAGGGATGCAAAATATGTCTTATGCAACAAAGTGGTCTTGCTTTGAACAACCCACAATTTACCTATGTGGCGTTTTCTTTCTCTTGCAGCAAATAAGTTTTTATTTTGCTTTTTAAATTAAGGCACATTCATAAATATACGAGTATAAGCTAGGAAAGCACATAAAATTACATTTTTTAAAATACGGCTTACACGATTGTCTTGCTTTTATATCGAACATATAATTCTTATACAACGCTTTTAGGCTCTGAACGCGAGGAGCCAGTCAGTTGAGTTTCCCAAAAAAATTATTCCATAACGCTATGTAGAGGAAATATGTCCATGATAAGCTGTCAGGCTATCAATAACACTGTAGATACCGTCTACAATGTTATTGTTGTTGTTGGGAAATCAGGTGGTCCAAAAACTAGAAGCCCGAGTCCGAGTAACGATTATATTTTTCCCTTTTCAACCGTCTTCAAAAAGGAGGAGGTTCTCAATTCGTCTGTATTTTTTCTTTTGCATGTTTGTTCACCGATTACGCAAAGACGGCTAGGCCAATTTGAAAAAATATTTTTGTGTTTGAAAGGGTATACTTTCAAGTTGGTCCCATTGTCATCAGATCACGATCTGATGATGGGATCCTGGAGAAATCGAGGGAACTCTTAAAATATTAAAGGCAAACCTTAAATCACTGTTGATTTAGGTATATTTCATAGAGATTCGTGCATTTACTCTTAAAAAGCAGCAATTGGTGAAGTGGAACTGATAATGAAGACCACCAATGGTGAGGACCTATTCAATATATCACAGTTGGCGATTTAGTTACTTTAATATGGTATTGAGTAGCACTTAATCTTGTGTGTGTTGTAAGTGAAGTCCTCAACCAATAACGGCCCTGCATCAGGGCAAGCAATATTTTGTAAAAGGATTTGAGCAGTTGGCCTATTGTAACTTAAGTGAATTACAAACCAAACCACTGTTAGAAATAAAAACTTTTTAACAAAAAAATATTACCGACTTCAAAAATAAATACCTACAAGGCAATAAAAAAGCAAAAAATAATACACCATTTTTTAAACTGTAGTGTTTGTGTACTATATCGCAATAGATGAATATTGTATTTAACCACATAAATTATAGTATTTTTATACCTATGGCAAAAAAAAATCCTAACCATTCCAAAATATTCAAAAATGCACAACGTTAATGTTCAAATTTTTTATTTTAACCCATTTTTTTTAAAGAATCTTTCCGCTGAGTAAAGCATACTCAAATATTTAGGGTAATTTCCGTCCTGGGAGCATCGGTGTCATCCAGCCTGTTGTTTACTTAGAATGATTTCTTTTTTTCGCAAGCCAAATTAAAAATTTAATCCACCAGGATGACCGAGCTTTGCTCGTTTTTTTTAAAGGATGTTTTCCTAAAAATGAAACTTAGCTAGATCAATTTATCGCCCTCAAAACCGACGGCATACCAAATTTCATGAAAATCACAGGAGCCGTTGCTAATTATATATATAGGTAGGTATATATTACTCGTTTAAAGGTATAAGATGTAACGCGAACAGATAAGAACTAGGAACTCGATTCTATGTTGGAAACAATTCAAATCGCCTCAGATCTATGATGATATTTTCATATCACTAAGGGTAAGACTAAATATGCTTAAGCATTTATCTTCGATTTAGTTGATGATAAGCTTGAGCATCTTAGCTCATTGAGTCTCAGCTTAAAACTTGGATAAATTTGCTTCTTCGCAATCAGGAGATTTAAAATTTTCTCCACTTTTTCGGAAAAAATATTCCAAATGGAAGAGCATATATGCACATATAAAAAAATGTTTTGACCTGCACAGCGTTTTACATCAAGCTTTGGAAGAGATACGCACATGACGTATACCTAAGTACTGTATCAATATACATTTTAACTCAATCCACTGAAGTATCAAAACCTTTCTGGGCTTTTCTCGACGTGAAAGTATGCGTAAGACAAAATTATAAAATGTACATACTTGGATAGGTTAATGCTCTATTGTAATCGCCGTGCGATCATACTCATTACCTACTGTTTTATAAAGCTTATTTAATAAACAGAGCATACGGCTTTTGCGATCCCAAAAACTTGGAGGGTTAACTTGATTTATGTTGCTTATTGCTGTCGTCAAATGGTGGTTTTTGATTTTGTTTTAATGACACCTAGTATGCAATTGTTTATGCAATTGCATAGTAGTATAATTTATTAAATATAATGTAATATATTTAATAAATATAATAATGATTGTTTATACAATTATGACGTAAACAAATTATACCTACACAAACACTTTTGATATGTGCTTAGAAAGATGTGAACAAATTTCACCAGAAAAAAAAACCTTTCATAGGAAAAGGATTAAATAAAAGCTTTTCTTTAAAAACAATACGATCCTCGCAGTCTTGCACTGCGACATAAAATACAGCCAGGCTCGTAACAACAATTTGTAGATCACACAAAGTGGTGTTTCGTGTGGGAATTGAACCCACGACCTCTTGCGTAGCAGTCGGACACACTCCCATCGTACCACAGAGGCAGTCAAAATAGATAAAGTTGATCGGGGGGTTTCTAAAATTTTATTTTATCCTTTTCCTGTTATAAAGTTTAGGTTCCTCTTGGTTTATCGAAAATTTTAATTTTGTTTCTTTTTTTTATATTTTTTAGAGATTTCTAACGAAACGTTAGAAATTTTTATGTCTGCTCTGTTGTTTTGACTCGTTATTAGCATTGCTAAAGAATCACAAATACTTTACAGAAAATCGCATTTGAATCAGCCTAATCGTTTCGAGACAAATAACATTAATTTATGCGACTCCCTCTCGTGTGTTAACATCATAACACCAATTTAAGAAATCAAAATCAAATCATTTTTGGCAACTAAGTGTTCATATAGATTTTTTTTTTTTTTATTACTTTACAAACTTAGCGCCTTTTACAAGCATTGCAATATAGAGAAAGCTGAACTAAAAATTCATGTTAATATAATTTTATTTAAACACACACATTGCTTAAAATTAAAGTTACTTTATTAATACTTAGGTGTATGAGATTTAGGGTGTTATATATTAATAATTTACAATATTATATAAATATTATTATAATTATTGCGATAGGTCACTAGAAACTAAAAGTAGGTAGTTAGATAGGCATAACATTCAGTTGTTTGCTTATAAACACGTATCACTAATAACTTTATATTTAAAGGGAACTTTGTATGTTTGACATATTTAATCTTGACATATTATGCTATTAAAATTGTTATGTTACAAATTTAGTAATACCTAGCTTTAAGTACCCACACCAAGTGCTTGCTTGCGAGTTATGACGCTGCGAACATATATGATCTAAAAACTATCGCTAGTAAATCACAGGCCAATACGAATCGTTAAAGTGTTTGCAGTGCTCTCTAGCGGATCGCCATCGTGATATCTATTTAAGCAACTCTTTTCATATAACCACATCTAAATCGATAGAACAGTCAAAACACGAACATAGAGGTATATGGCTATATTCGTGTTTTGACTATGTAGCACTCCCTGGCGATTAACCCCCGGAACTTTAATCTGAGTAGGTACTATTGTTGATCACATCTACAAACGCTTTGCAAAAAACCACATCTGAATCGATCAACTTTTCTTGAAATAAAAAACTTGAGAGGTGTCAAGGGACACACGGATGGAACGAAGTTCCTTTCGATTAATTAGTGAAGGAATTGTAATAATTTTTTATTTACGGGATTAAATTGTCCGAACGGCTTATGTAACATGTGCTTCATACAACTGGCTTTCTTTCTATGAGAGAGAGAGAGAGAGACAGACAGAGAAACACGCGCACGCCACACGGCTTACAACTATAGCAAAAAGTGTCGTTACAACTTTTGGTCTTATTTTTGTCCGTCTAGCCCCCGTTCGCAACGCGCGATATAGAACTTCGTTCCAATAACTATATTAGTTGTTTTGTGTTGTAGTGCCCCAGGCGTGTTACCATTGTAAAAAACTTGAGAGGTGTCAAGGGACACCCGGAGGGAACGAAGTTCTGATCTTAATTTTTTTTTTATATAATCTTTGCAACACCACACTGTTCAATGCGAAATAAAAAGACAAAACGAAAATAACTTACAAAAAGACGAATGCATACCGAAGGCTCGAACCCACAACTACACAATTGTCACCAATACTGTGTACCGAATTTATGCCTCTAGACCGAATCGACAGGTGACTTCTTCGTCAAATTAGATGTTCATATCTTACGCGCACGCCGCACGGCTTGTGTGTGTCAAAAAGTGTCGTTACAGCTTTTCGTGAGATTTTTTTCCCGCTTTCACAACGCGCGATAAGGAACTTCGTTCCAAAAATAAAAACCATCGCTATAGTGAACTACAAACCCTTTACCGATAACCGCATGTGAATCTCTTTAACCGTTCTAGAGATATATGGCAACACTGCGGCGCCCTCTGGCTAGTTATTATAAATATTTATCAAACAAAGCATTGCAGATAAATTTAAACACAGGCTTTACAGAAAACTGCATCTAAATAGGTAGCACCGCCTTTAAGATAAATGGCAACACTGGAGTGCACACACACCCACACGCACACACATCCATTTTGACTGCCTCTGTGGCGCGGTGGGAGTGTATTCGACTGCTACAAGAGGTCGTGGGTTCGATCCCCACCCAGGATAAAACTTTGTGTGATGAGCACGCTGGTTTATTCTGTGTCTGGGTGTTATTTATCTATAATATGTATGTATTTAGAAATATATAAGTATGTTTATCAGTTGTCTGGTTTCCATAGTACAAGCTCTGCTTAGTTTGGGATCAGATAGCGTTGTGTGAGTTGTCCCAAGATATTATTATTATTATTATTATTATCCACACATATATACACGTACACATACACACATACACGCCCCCTGGCAAGTTTCTTTAATAACAAGTATCTAAGAATCATCGCACATAATATGTGCACCCTTTACGAAAAACCTCGAAACGTTGTTGAGATAAATAGCAACATTCGTTCCGGTCCGTCGTGGGTAAAAATTGTTCCCTTGTATAGTGAATGAATTAAAAAAACAAAATTAAAAAATCTGAAAAACCTAGGACGAGCGTAAAAGAAACAAATAAAAGTTTAAAACCTCACCGACTAACAGGATGTAGGTAAGTAAGCAGAGAAATTATTATTACAATATGTGTTAGGTACTCGTGTTGAGAGTAAATATTTATATAAAGGAATTAATATATAGTCTGTTTTAATAAAAAAAAAGATGTATTTGACCCTTTTGGAGATACAAACTCGTGAACTTTAGGGCCCCCTTGTGGTCTGTAACGTTTAAACATTACAAAAACATGCTCAGAAATAGAATTTATGCAGAGCAAAGAACTATTTCCAAATCGTTCCAGCCATCTCCGAGAAAAACATAAATAACCGTTTTGGAGAAACATGAGTACTGTAGCGCTGTAGCGCTGTAGAGGTGATCTAGACCATTAAAACTTAGTTAAAATATGCTCGGAAATTATATTTATACAATGCGAAAAATCGTTTCGAAATCGGCCCAGCCGTTTCCGAGAAAAATAGCAAAAGACACAAACACACACACACACACACACAGACACCTCTTATGCCAAACGCATATACCATCTCCGTGGCCGTCGCGGGTAAAAATGTAACGAGTCACAATGAGTGAACATACGAGTACTCGTATATACACTTGTATCTATTTAAACCTAGTTACCTAGCTATTAATTCACGCACCTAATAATTCAGTCAAGCTATCGTTAACTTCAAAAATTACACGGTCGGTGCCCAAGTAATCACTAGCTTAACGTTTTTGATCGCTAAAATTGCTGTTATTCTATGTAGTATCTTTATCCGCACGTGAATTTTGCATACGACATCTATGAATAGATGAACAGAGTAGGTACTCATAAATTACATAGATCGGCAGAATGATAATTTTCGATCGGGCACTAACTATCATATATAGAGGAAGTATTACTGACTTGTTCACTTCTCATAAGTTTAAGTTCAGTGACAATGTCAGTATTCTTGCTTACCGTTGCATGCTATCTTTTAGTAGTGAGTTCAAATGAAGCCGCGAGGATATTAGCAGTGTTTCCGGTTCCGTCTATAAGCCACCAAGTAGTGTTTCGTCCACTTACACAAGAGTTAGCCAAGCGAGGACATGAAGTTATTGTAATAACACCAGATCCTGCTTTCCAAAAAGAAAGATCGCCATCGAATTTGACAGAGATCGACGTGCACGACATATCATATAAGATATGGAAAGACACAGTTATGACATCGTCTAGAGGAAACAAAGGCGATTTAGCGACGCAGATAGAGCTGATACTCGATTCATTCCTTGCAATAGTCGATGCCCAATTAAGCGACAAACAAGTACAGAATATTATTCAAGACAAAAGCCAAAAGTTTGATTTAATTTTATCTGAAGCTTGTGTGCGATCCGCTCTTATATTTTCTCATATTTATAAAGTGCCTGTAATCCAAGTTAGTTCGTTAGGTGCAGCATTTGACAATTACGCGACAATAGGCGCTCCAATGCATCCATTCTTATATCCAGCAGTAACCCGCCAAAGACTCAATAATTTAACTATCTGGGAGAAAATATCGGAGTTGTATAATAATTATAGGATTGAGAAAACTTATGACGAAAGGAAAGTTATAGAGCACAAAATTCTCAAAAAATATGCAGGAAATAGTTTACCATCGATGGATGAATTGAATGAAAATGTTCACATGTTGTTTCTGAATGTTCATCCAATATTTGAAGGGATACGGCCTGTACCCCCAACAGTAGTTTTTATGGGTGGATTACACCAAAAACCTTCCAAAGAATTGCCATCAGTAAGTACTTTTAAATATATTTCCTACATTGCAATCCTATTTTTTTCACGTCAGCTACTACACTCTTGTGTGTTGCTATTAAAAAACCGCAGTAGGTACAACTATAGTCCACATAACAAATTTAAAAGTAACATTACAATGGTGCACCACTTGTTTAAATTTGCTATTTGTTTCCTACTAGGACCTCAAGACATATTTAGATTCTTCAAAAAATGGGGTGATCTACTTAAGTTTTGGTACAAACGTCGACCCGTCTTTATTACCATCAGATAAAATACAAACATTAATTCGAGCGTTTTCCAAATTACCTTATGATGTTTTATGGAAATGGAATAAAGACGAATTACCAGGACGCACGAAGAATATTAAAATATCAAAGTGGTTACCACAGTCTGACCTTCTCCGTAAGTTTTATTTCACATTTATTGCGTTAGAACAATCCAATGGACTGACTTATTAATAGTTTAAACATAGTAAAAATAGCTTAATCCATAAATAAATTTTGACTTACTACATGTAGACATAAGTAATTAAGTCTACACTGAGAAAGAATAGGCATATATCATATCCCAAACAATGGGTTGATATTTTTGCGGATAAAATTACGTATAAAAGCTAGAAATTTATGAATTTTCTATTATCAGGACATCCAAAAATTAAGCTATTCATAACACAAGGAGGTCTCCAATCGACTGATGAAGCTATAACAGCTGGTGTGCCATTAATCGGAATGCCTATGTTGGGAGATCAATGGTACAATGTAGAGAAATATGAATATCATAAAATTGGAATCAGACTTGACATGGAAGTACTTACGGAAGAGAGATTGATTGAGACAATCAATAAAATAACTGGTGATGACAGGTTAGTACAAGTCACTTATGTAATTTCAAGAAATTCGTAATATTCGCTAATTACTGTACAGTTTGTAGCATGCTATAACAAAATCTGTTTTAATTTCCAAAACTATTCAGATTAGAAAAACTATGGCTTCCTGAACATGCTATTGTTTTGTAACACACAGCAACATTATAAAATCTGCAATGACCTATATTGAAGCAGATTTTTTTATATACGTATCTTCAAGCAATTTTGCCATACGTTTTTCATAATATTTCTAAAGTCTAAAGTTTCACTTTTTCTTTTCAGTTACCGCCGCAATATCTTACAGCTAAGAAAGTATATGCGAGACGAGCCCATGGCACCTCTAGACCGTGCGATGTGGTGGATAGAATACATTCTTCGTCATGGAGGTGCAAAGCATCTAAGAGCACCGGCAGCCAATATGTCTTTTGCGGAATACTTCGAACTTGAACTAGTATCAATTGTATTACTAACCATGTTAATGATTACCGCAGTTTCTATTGCAATCCTCCGTTTTATCTATAAATTTGCTCTAAGAAATTATGTTACTATCAAAATGAAAAGTTCTTGATACATTGTTCGATGTTTTATTTGTTTTTTTAATATTCACAAGGTTATGTCTAAAAAAAATAAGTCTTTTTCTGAGTGAGCCTCGACGACGATAGAAAAAAATTCAATAATACAAATGTGATCATTTGTCAACTATTTTAAGCGCCACTTAAGTAAAAATCATATTATAAATCTTAAATCTTGAAACGATCAGCGAAAGTGCTGTTCCCATAGCTGCTGGCTACAGTATTAAAAAGTTCTCAATTTTAATCGTCGTCTAATCGTGGCTTGCCAGTTATGATCACTTTGCCTAGTCGGAGGATCTTTCCATACATTGGAGTGACATTACTCTGGCAGACTATATTTTAAGCATCAAACCCATCACATTATTTTTAAAACTCCAGGCGCAATGGTGAGTGAGTGTTTGTGTGTCCATTGTAATGGACCAAACTGGTTGACAGATTTGGAAGTAGTTCTTTTTATTTGAAAATTAATTTAATTTGATTGTATTTATAGTAAGAATAAGCTTGAGCATTACGATGTTATGCAACGTTCTTACAAATGGTACGATAGAGGCAAATGCTAACAAAGATATTAACAAAACATCGAGCTGTATGATCGAAGTGTGGTTTGCGTAAATTTAAAACAGTGAATGCTCGACGTTCAGTTATTATTATATGATCTAGTCTTTACTCACTTCCTATATTGAATGAAAATCCGTGCCGTTCTTTTTAAGAATTTAATTTAGTTTCACGTGTCGGGGACTTTTTAATGTTATCCATAATTATATTTATTGCTTTTGGTTTAACTGCCACATGCATAGATCAATCCCGTGCTGTCAATAATGCTCTATGACTGGGGATAATTAGTACCTAGTGAAAAAGCCTGCTTTGGAGCTTATTTTTTATAAAAACTTTTAAATAATAATTAATTTATAAGTTTAAGGTATACTTTACATGATTAAGTTAGGTGGAGGATAAAGAGGCGTGAGTATTAATAAGTTGTCTGATAGACTGAAAAACTTCGTCATAAGAAATAAAACAAAAACTACAGACCACTAACTAATCTGTGCTACAGACGCAACAACTAAAATCAACAGGCTCAAATGGAGATGGGCTGGCCACATGATAAGAGGATGCAACAAATGGAGCCAAAGGGTGACTCACTGGTACCCTAGAGAAGGTAAAAGAAAAAGAGGTAGACCGCAAAAAAGATGGGCCGATGATATTAGACAAGTGGCCGGAGTCACGTGGAATAGAGTGGCAGAAGAAAGAAAAGAATGGAAAAGGTTGGAGGAGGCCTTTGCCGATTGGCAAACAGATCTAGGAAAGATAATAACCAAACAACAGATAATTAATTAAATTTTACTTAGTTTAAGAGTTTATTGTTATTATACCGTAAGTTCAAATGTACAGCATTGTAACCAGCTAAGAGACCTGAATAAAAGGCTAAATTATTATTATTATTATAAATGCAAACTAATAACTATTTATAAATTGTCAAGTTTTTTTGCTGAATACGAAGTACTTACTTCAAAAACAATTAACATGTCTTAAAAATAGGAAAAAATGCAACAGAGCCTTGAGGAGCAGCAAATTATTAAATTAATTAATATTTTTGAGATACATTAATAGGAATCGAAAATAACAAAAAATGACACAAAAATAAAATCGCTAATTACATACTAGTACGCACCGGATTTTTTTAGAGCCGCTTTTTTTGTGTAATATAAATTATTAAAAATGATATTGAAATACTTATAAATTACGTAATCGTTAGTATCTGATAAAAAATAGCGAAATCAATTATTTCACGCTCTAGATGAGTGATACGATGATATCAGAGTGTATAAATAAATTATTTCACAAAAACTTTTTGGCAAAAGTTAAGTTTGAAAAAAGTTAAAGCGGCAGTTTCGAATGTAAAGCTGACAAGAAGAAGCTGCTCAGAAAAGCTACGTGCGAAAACCACAACTACTGTAGCAGTGGGTGACCATCTAATATCTTTAAACGAGCAATTCTTGTACATATATACTAGCTGTCCCGCGCAACTTCATATGCGTAAATTTTCCCCGTTTTTGGAACATTTCTCGTCGCTGCTCCGCTTCTATTAGTCGTAGCGCGATGTTATATAGCCTATAGCCTTCCTCGATAAATGGGCTATCCAACAAAATAGAATTTTTCAAATCGGACCCGTAGTTCCTCAGATTAGCGCGTTTAAACAAACAAACAAACAAACAAACTCTTCCGCTTTATAATATTATAATATAGATAAGCCCTTGTCGGGATTTAGATTATTTATATACATATAATCTAAATCTCGCGTATAACCATGGCACTTACGTCCTTTTGTTGAGAAACCCAATTTTTTGGCAATAACTCAATGACGACGGTATATATGCGATCATAATTTTAGTTTAATGAATTTTATTGAGCGCGTAATAAAATGATTGCATTATTGAATGAAGTGACCAATTGAAGCACCAAATATTATATTTGGTTATTTAGCTATGAAATTATATAGCGGCTACTACAACTACAACACACCTTTTCACCAAATTTACAGACAGACAGACGGACATGACGACACTATAAGGTTTCCGTTTTTGCCATTTTGGTTACGGAACCCTAAAAATACCGAGTGAACCTCGGTTATCTAGGTACTAATGATGATGGATGCTTTTAAAATCACCAAGTAATATTACAGTTTGCTATAAACGTTGATAAACTTTCGCGATTTTATTACGGGTCTTAATCGCATGAATAATTTAAGGTTCAATACCTTTTTTATTGCCCAACGTTTCGACCGTATTGCAACGGCCGTGTCGTGCCGTCACGGGTAGACTGGACAGTCTATCCATGACCACGAGCGTTGCAATATATTGCACTAAAGATATTTCTCCTTAAATTATTCACGCGATTAAGACCCGTAATATATATATTTTCATAATATTACAGTTAAGTTTAGGACTATTATAAGAGTAACATAATAATCCTAAACGAGTATCGTAGTGGATCGAAGTAATGACACTGTGCGTAGCATAAAATACCGAGATTATAAAAGAGAGCTATAAGCTATTTAACATCACGTTACGACTAATAGGAGCGGAGCAGCAATGATAATGTTGCAAAACCGGGAAAAATTTACGCAGACGAAGTTGCGTGGGACAGCTAGTGCGTAATATGTGTATAGAATGTGAATAATTTGAAAAATATTTTTTGCACAAACCAGATTATAATCTGGAATAGCACACACATAATGTCTGGAATAGAACTCTACCTTATATCCAGGAATGGTGGGATAATTTTTATTTTCAAAATATCCACGAGAACGAAGTCACGGGCAACAGGTACCTTTTTGATAAATTTCATATTTTTTGGTCACACGGTTCAAAAGATAGGGGAGTGGGGACAAAATATAGGCAACTTTCGGGGCGATTGTTACCAAAAATATTTACTTAATCCTAAAAATTGTTAGAAACCTTAAAACATTTCACACGTTGAAGTCAGCTAAAAAAAAAAAATTCAGCTTCTATTACATGTGTGGAGTGCCCCCCTAAAAATGTTTACTTTTTATTACACACATCAAAAGTGTCTAGGGATCAAGCATTTTTATGCGGATTTCTTGAGATTGAGATGTGGCTTTGTAATAAATTTATGATTTTATAAATTTATATGGATCCTTTTTGGTGCATTTCATAATTTGAATCAGGAACTGTGAATCAAATTCGAGTAAAAGATGAAAATCAGCTGTCAATATTTTCCCTATAAAAACATACAACGCATTGAAGACATTATTAGTGCTACTGTTTCCCTACTACTGATTAAAACCAACGTTATTATGGAGCGGCGACGTCATTTAAGCAGGGAAGAAATGCTCAGAGCCGTGGGAATGATAGAAGCTGGTTCCCGGCAACGTACTGTGGCTTTAGCTCTGAATACAAGTCAGAGTGTTATCAGTCGACTTTGGACACGTTACCGAAGCACTGGTACCGTGGCTGAGCGCCATGGAGGACGGTATCGCTGCACCACACGGAGACAAGACCGATACATTCAAATCTTAACTCGAAGAGGTCCAACAATAACCGCCATGATGTTAGCCGTGAGGCTTCATCACTCTTCAGGGAACTTAATTAGCGACCAAACAGTCAGAAACCGCTTGCATGAAGTGAACCTTCATTCCCGAAGACCGCTACGGGTACCACCTATAGCAATGCACAATCGTAGGATTCGATATCAATGGGCTCTTGAACACAGAAATTGGGCAGAAGAACAATGGCGTTTCGTGTGCTTTTCTGATGAGTCTCGTTTTGGTATGAGACCGGATACAAGACGTATACGACACTGGAGAACCCCTGGACGCCAACAGCGATTAAAATCCTGCCAGGAAGTCCATCCTTATAGTGGTGGAACCATCATGGTATGGGCGGGTATTTGGATCAGCGGAAGAACTGAGTTGATTTGGATCAGAGGCAACCTCAACGCTCAAATTTATGCTGAGACGATTGTATCAGACGTCATCGTTCCTCTACAAGTGCAAATCGGTCCCTTATTTCAGTTAATGCATGAAAATGCACGACCGCACACCGCAAGAGTTGTAAGACAGACTCTCGCCGCAGCTAACATCAATGTCCTGCCCTGGCCTGCTCAGTCGCCAGACTTGAACCCGATTGAGCATGCATGGGATATACTACAGAGAAGAGCTCTGCCGAATATGGAGGGTATCCAGTCGCAAGAAGACCTTTTTTTGTTGTTGCAACGAACATGGGCGGCCATTCCACAGCGTGATTTGGATGAACTCATTTTGAGTATGCCAAACCGATGTTCTTGTGTTGTTAGTGTTCGCGGTAGAAACACGGATTAGTAATTGTTTAAGTTACCCAATAAAATTTTAAAGAAAACTGTTATTTCAGTCTTTATTTCGAACTTTAATGTTAGTGGTTCAAATGTCAAAAATCCCTTTATTAGGAAAATGGCAAATTTCTTTATTAATGCAAAGGTGACTTGGTTTATCGTTACTGTGACAAACGAAAACACTTTATTTGATGAATCCTTAAAGAAATAAAAAAAAAAAAATCAATCAGGAGAAAAGTTATTGCAAAAATATAATATGTTGATCCCTAGACACTTTTGATGTGTGTATTTAGCTATTAGGTGTTTTTGGAGTAAAATGCCTATAACAAACGAATAGATCCTGAAAAGAAGTACTTTTCTTTCTTTTTCTTAAAAACGTATAAAATAGTATTTAAATAGCTTAGACTTAATTACATTTAAGTCTTTGTGTGCAAATATCTATTATATTTAAGATATTTGTCATTTGGTTGTACATTCATCAAAAATGTATTCTTCAAAAATAACGATATAGGTTAAAATTAAAATAAGTTTCCTTTGTTGCAGCACTAATCATCAACAAGCCAACAATTGGAACAATTGGAGCCATATTTTTATCATTAATTCAAGGGTCTTTTACTTAAGAATCGTATCGTATAAATCGATTCGTTAGCCATATACAAATCAGTTTAATTCTATCGGCGTTTGTATCAAGATGTCGACGTGCTTGATCTTACCTATTATATTTATATTTATAAGTGCAATCGAAGCCGGTAGAATACTAGCAGTGTTTCCTGTGCCATCAATTAGTCATCAAGTAGTGTTTCGACCTTTAACACAAGAATTAGCCAGACGAGGACATGAGGTTACAGTCATTACACCAAATCCTGCCTATCCTAAAGGAGGGGCACCACCTAATTTAAATGAAATCGATGTGCACGACGTATCGTACAAAATTTGGGCAGAAACTTTTATGAAGGCAACAAAAGGCAGTAAAGATGAAAAGACAAAGGAAATAGAATTACTTCTATATCTGTTCAATGTTGTATTTGATGCTCAGATGCAAACAGAAGATGCACAGAAGATTTTAAAAGACACAAATAAGAAGTATGACTTGTTGCTGTTAGAAGCTTGCGTGCCAGTGGCTTTGGGACTTTCTCATGTGTTTGAAGCTCCTGTGGTTTTAGTTAGCTCATTCGGAGCATCTCCAGGAAATTATGAACTAATGGGTGCATCAGAACATCCTTTGTTATATCCAACGGTACTACACCGAAGAATTTATAATCTTACAATGAAAGAGAAAATTGAAGAAATTTACACCCATTATCAATCTAGAAGAGTATATGAAAAGAGCAGTGCTTTCAATAAACAGATTCTTGAAAAGCACTTTGGACCAGATACCCCTTCTGTGGAAGAATTGGGTGATAAAGTCGATTTGTTGTTACTGAATACGAATCCAGTGCTTGATGGGAGTCATCCGGTTCCTCCAAATGTAATTTATATGGGTGGGATACATCAGAATCCTGCAAAACCTTTGCCTGGCGTAAGTATTATAATTGTACCAATTTAATTTATTCACGGTAATACGTTAACATGTCATAATGGTGATACATTGTAACGTTATGTAGCTGCTAACCTTGATCTCAATGCCGTCATCATATTTATGTTAATGTAAAATTATGTAAGTACAACAGTGTATCTAAATTGTTGTACTTACATATTTTTTAATAATATAGTACCTACTTCTAAATTATCTTCCTCGTGTCTATCCCACGAAAGCATAAGCAAACCCGTGGAAAAACACTATTTTTTTTTAAATATATAAACAGCAATAAGGGTCCACATTACAAGCAATCTTGTTAGCCCCTCAAGCTAGTTAAATGTTTCGGTGGAATTCGAGTGCGCTACGTCTCGATTGAGATTTTGATGACTTAGCCACTAGGCTGTAGCTACTTCAAGCGCTTTTGCGTTTTTTTGTTAAACCATACATAAAATTAACCAAACGTTTAAAAAATAACCTTGACAATGCTACTCAGTTATTTTAATACCGGTATTTTATTAAAAAGATATGAGAAATCAAGTTGCTTTGCTTGATTTTTATGGTTATTCTGATTGACATTCATTACCTAACCTTCCGCGTCTATGTGTTTTTGTAAGTAATTTGTCTAAATTATTCAATGGATTTTTTTTTACTGCATTGACACGTTCGCGAAATTCAACGGCCACAAACACGAGCGCAAGCGTGTGAATGCGGTACTCAGCTCTTTGTAAGCAGCTTGTATGGACCACCAGCCCATGCAAGCTATGCTAGTTGCTATTACGGTTTTCATCGTAGTGTACCTATAGAATTTCTTTCTTTTACATTGATTTATTTGTCAAAAGACAATGAAGACAACCGATAAGGAAAATAGATTCTCGAGTGGCCACCACGATTCGGCAAACGCAGTGTGGGCCAACCTTCCACTAGATGAACCGACGATCTGGGTCCTTATTCACATTCTTTTTTCCGTTTTCACGGCAAGCCCGTGCGAACTGTCAAAATCTTATCATAATGGTAAATAGAGAGCTGCGCTTAGAAATGCATCAACATGCATGCGCGGCGCACATCTTTGAGCGCACCGCGCATGTGCCAGTTTGGCGTGAAAACGGAAAAAATAACGTTATTAAGGATGGTTAAAGCAGCCGGGACCAAATGGTGGCCCAGGGTCATCAGGAGTGGAAACGGTTGGAGGAGGCCTTTGATCAATAATGGGCGTCTATAGGCTGAAGAAATGAAGGTAGCCCTGTGTGCAGCCTGGGCCGTTCACCGATCTACAATTTTAAATATTTTATTAGAACAAGGTCTTCTATACGATTCAAAACCTCAAAGCATATATGTCAAGAGCTTCCAAATCGTCACGCCCGTGTTTTATTGGCCTGCGTCAACAGCGACGTCCTTCATAAGGCGTCCGCTGTGTGGCGATCTGTGCCCATTTATCTGGAACCATTTTTCAAACTTATTATTAATACTTTACTACCACCGGTGGCACGGTGGAAGTGTATGCGACTGGGGGAGTGAGTTCGATTCCCACACGGAACACTACAGTGGAGCACACAAATTGTTGTTATAAATCTAAGTGTACTTTGTATCCGTGAATTGAATAATTGTATCCCCATAGGGCTTGCATCCTACTATGGGATTAGCCTTTATTTATTGGAGTATAGAATATTTTATTACGTAAAGTATTTATTTTATTTCCAGGATTTTAAGAAATATTTGAATTCTTCCAAAAATGGTGTCATATACGTTAGTTTTGGTACGAACGTGGACTCAACTCTGCTACCTGCAGAGAGGGTGCAAACGCTCGTAAGGGTATTTTCCAAGTTGCCATACGATGTATTATTCAAATGGGACAACGAGGAGCTGCCCGGTCGTAATGACAATATCAAGATTTCAAAGTGGCTGCCGCAATCAGACTTGTTAAGTAAGCTCAGTTTTAATTATTATATTATACCTAATCGTAATTCGCCTTCTATATTTATTGTTCAAAATTTCTGTTTCCTACTGATATTTATTGCTCTTTTACATAAAAACTACTAAACAGCTTATATTGAAACCTTACAGTAATGTAGTTTATACATCAGTATAGCACATCCCATCAGCGAATCACATACTATTTAAACTAATATAAAGAGGTAAAGTTTGTGAGATTGTGAGGTTGTAGGAGGTAATCTCTGGATTTACTGAACCGTTTTTGAAAAACCTTTTACCAAAAGAAAGCCACGTTATTTGCGAGTGTCACAGGCTAAATATATCATCACGCTACGACCAATAGAAGCGGAGCATCAATGAAAAATGTTGCAAAAACTGGGAAAAATGACGCAAACGACGTGCCGTCTACAAGTATTTTATAAAAATCGAATAACGCAGAAAAAACTTATATAATATGTGTAAAAAACGTGAAAGTTTAAAAACCATTAGCCAATTAGATATGCTTTATAAACGGAAGCATAGCCGTGTTGAAATCTAAAAAAATATATAATTGGTATATTATTACGAGATGAGATAATGCAGACCGACATTCGTATAATTAGCTAGGAACCAGTCTAGTAATTGTTTTTAATCTGTGTTATTTTGCTGTAATCTCATAAAAATCATCTAACTACAAGTACTACAAAAAGTTTACTTCGAGCATTACAGTACTAAAACGACAGTATAAAAAAAAACAATTAAAAAAAACCCCGACTAACATATAACGTCGTCAAATAAAATTTTAAAACCCCCTGACGAAGGTGAGCAACCGAAAAAATCAGTCGGGGTCTGCTATTTCCAGTAAATAGCAGACCCCGACTGATTTTTTAATGGCTGAACTAAAATATTTTTGAGCATGTGACAAGTCAGCGAATGGCAACCAAAAATTTTTAATTTTGTTTTTATTTAAAACTTTTTCACATAATATGCGACTTCGATTTATCCGTTTTAAGAAAAACTAACATTTAAACCGATTTAACAATTAGAACAAATGTATTTTACCATTTTGTGGTAGCGGCCATCTTGGACCGATTAACATCATACTTAACTAAGAACACTTTCGACTAATATTGAACTTTCAAACAAAAGAAACGAAATTATAATCGGATCATGCGTTCGGGGGCTACGATGACACAGACACACACACAGAGACACGTCAAACATAAAACACTCCGTTGTTTTTGTGTCAGGGTTTAAAAGAGTTCATAATTTACTGAAACCGGTGAAAGCACCACCTTTCCTCGATTTGTAAACTCCAACAGTTGAAGTAGCAAGGGAATACCCGCAATACAACAATCGAAATAAACTAATCAAACACTCTCAGTTGAAAATGAAACTTGGGACAAAAGAAATTGGTGACAGTTTTGAATTACAGACAAATATATATGTCATTACACACCTGTCATATATAGATACTATGATAATGAGAAAAAATGATACTAATGACTGAACCTTTTGATTAATATCATCGATCATAGAAATACAGGTGTTACTTTTTTCATCTTTTTCGAGCTCGATTTCCGGTCCAGACATGCAATTATTTAAAAATCTTTGAATGCAGTTCGAATTATTTTGAAAATCAAAATGAGGTTCTGTTTTAGTAAATACTCTATCTACAATATTTAAGTTACTTTCCCTCCGTGTGACAGGGCCTTGGGACACCCTGTATAGCTAGTATCTGTGAGAACTACAATATTTAGGATTTGACGCGAACTGTCAAGTGTCATTCCTTTTTGGTGTTATTATATATGGAAACAAACACAGACCTATCTTTTTAGCACTTTATCTTCTCAACAATTACAGAATTGTTAGTGAGCCAATAAAAAATAAATAAGAAGACATGTATACTATAAACACGACACACAATCCATTTATCTGGTTAATTATTATCAATCTGTGTAGCTGTAATTACATGACAAGTCTGCTACAAAAACGTGCTTTCGTGTGTATGAAGTATAACCACCATTTATATTTTTTATGGATCATGGTAACTTAGATCCTTTTCACACGACCCAGTTGCCGGGTAGCCGGCGCTTGGTGGCGCAAAGACATCATCATACAATTCGCCACTGGATGCCTAGTGAGCTATCTGGCAACCTTAACCTGTGAAAAGGATCTAGGACGATTAATAGAAATAGAAATCATATATTTCACATGCCGTGTGGTGCTGGCTTACACCGTCCTCCACGTACTTAAAAGCCTTACTGCGACGCCGACCCGCTCGCCAAGCGTGGCGAATATACCCCCAGGATCTATAATAAGTAGGTTCTACTGAGGAGACCCGTGCCCAGTAGTGGGATATCATATCCGTTGATATGGTATTTCACATTCAGCCTTCGTCAAATAGAGCGCGTCAAAGTGCAGGAATCAAATCAAATAATTTATTTGCTAACAATGTAGGTGTACAAAATAAGGTCTTAACACACATTAGTCCCAATATATTGTACCTTATGGCATGCATATTAAAGTTACCACTATTAAAAGAACACAACATTTTTTTTATACAACAACGTAATCAAATAATCAAAAAATAAAAATAAAAGACAAATATATTTATAAACTAAGACAAAAATTTATCTTATGCAATTATAATGAAATTATAAATAAAAATGAGGTAGGCAAGGCGTTCAAATGCTAACGCGCGTTATAAGTATGAAGTTGTAAACAAACGATAGCATAATGCACGCTCGTCATTTGAACATAAGTTAAATCTTTGCGTTTTATTTGACACCTTTGTCAAACAAAACGCAAAAACTTAACTTGTGTTGTTATCTACGAATTAAACTAAAGATATTTGACTGTTACACAAAAAATATTTTGAAATAAATCAGCAATTATACGTCTCAAAATTTTCTGAAACTATATTTTCGGTTTTAATTTAATATGTTCATGAATGTTTAAATTTTAATCATTAAAACAAATATTGAAAGTTGTTTTTGTTACGAATTTGTACTAATCGTGTCTTTTTGATGTTTTATAAAAGAGATCTGAGAGATCAATTGAAAAGATTTGTATTATAAACGAATCTATGTAGTATTATTTGCTAGATTTGTTTATAGTACAAACCTTTTTCAATTATATCTTTAGATATAAGTAGTGTTCTTTAAGCAGTAGTAATAGATAACATTTTTCATTTTACAGAACATCCTAAAATTAAGCTGTTTATAACTCAAGGAGGGCTTCAATCAACAGACGAGGCCATAACAGCTGGTGTTCCTTTACTAGGAATACCTATGTTGGCTGACCAGTGGTACAATGTTGAAAAATATGTGTACCACGGAATTGGAAAACAACTGGAATTAGAAACCCTTACTGATGATGACCTTATGAATGCAATTAATGGTATTATTGGAGATGAAAGGTTAGTGTTTATTTCGCTATTTCTCTATTTGCAATATTCAATTTAGGACTATGAGCTTTAATCGTATAGATATTTCATGATGGTCTATATCCCGACGAATTGCAATAACTGTAGTCACAGGTTCACTCAAGATAAGCAAGGTAAATTAGGTCAAGTTTGTGAAACCACATAGGTTACACAATATATATTTATTTATATTCGGAAAACCAACAGCAAATGACAATTATGTTTGAAGAGTGAGACATATTTGTTTTCACTTAAACATAATTGATTATAAATCAAAATATGTGTGCAGATTGTAGCAGTATTAGGTCGTTGGTTCGATCCCTACCCAGGATAAAGCTTTGTGTGAACACGATGGTTTATTCTGTGTCTGGGTGTTATTTATCTATAATATGTGTATGTATTTAGAAATATACAAGTATGTACATCAGTTGTCCGGTTTCCATAGTGCAAGCTCTGCTTAGTTTGGGATCAGATGGCGTTGTGTGAATTGTCTCAAGATATTAGTATTATCAGCATTGTAACTATTTAGTGTAAATAGGTATATGTAGTAGTTATATGAATACAACTGACGACCAATTTTGAACCAACCTAAAAATAAAAATAGTTTATAAACTACAGAACTAAGCCGTCTGGTACCGGCTTAAGAATTATTGCTACCCCATGTCCTCTCGTTGTTGTTGTCAAGGTGACTAAGAGATTTCACACCGGAGGACGAGCAGCAGCGTCCTTTGCGTACTTTAAAGCCTTACTACGATCGCCAGCCCTCTCGCCAAGCGTGGTGATTCTGGCAATTACCTCCAGAATGCTGAGTAATATAGTTGAACACTTGATGTGGTTAAATTCTAGCTTATTGTCAATACAATATTGATCTAAATGAAGGAAATCGGCTGCAGATCATCAGCGTAAACATCCCACGTAACAGCTAGACCAATTCTCATTTAAGATTTTGAAATGAAATTCATGAATTTTTGTTTAAATAAATTTCTTAAGTTTACGGGGGCTTTTCTAATTAATTTTTGGATAAACACAAAAAGTCGGAACTCATGGACGATTTCTCGGAATGAGTGGATTTAATAGATGTTCCTGGCTCTTTATTTTTACCACCTAACTTTCGACGAAACTTCGTTTTTATTGAATTAGAGTAGGTCTCCTTCAAATTATGGACCAAGAAGAGAGCCTTGTGGTATCCCGCTAGGCATTATAATCATCAGAACTGCCTGGAATCTGTTAGAAATTTGAACCATCGAAGCAGATCTCCTTGTATTCCGGCAACATTTAATTCATAAATTAGTACGCTAAGCTCCATTTTTAGTTTTTTTTTTCTATAATCTGTATGAACAACATCGATCTGCTTTCCCTTCGGATATGAAATTGTTAAAAATCATTAAATTAGAAATGGTAGAACGCCTCTTGATAGGACTATGCTGAGAGGCACCGAACGATTTTTCAATGTTAACTTGATTGTAAACGATTTTGTTAATTCTTTTGCCTAAACACATAATTTTGATATGCTGATTTCTAAATTGTTAGAACGATACAGTCCAAGAGTGATTTTTTATAAAACAATTCATTAGGAATCGCGCAAGTCTTTGCACATTTTAGCGGATTTTGTTTTTATCTAATTTTTTAAGGATATAACCGACTTCTATAGCAGATATTTGAATATTTGTTATGTCAGTTAAAGAGTCACTATTTCGACGCTGATTATTGGCTGCATTTAGAGAAGGTTATAAAAAAGTTTAATAAAAATATTCAGAAAATACGTTACACTATAATATTAATTATCTTTATTGATCTGATGGTCTGAGGCCTATTAGTCAATTCGATCCGTATAAATGTGTACTTTAGGTATATAGTATAGTGTTAGTATAATTACATAGTGTGTTAAAAACCTTGTGTACTTGATTGGGACTAAAGTAAATATTACAAACGTTTTAAAACTTACTTTTGAATTCGCAATTACTCAGCACAATTTAGAAGCAATTTATAAACATAAAAAAGCTAGTTAACTAAAAAGTCACTGGATTTTTCCATCGTGATCATCACTTTTTGGTACACACTGGTACATCAATAACTCTTGAATATGAAAAAGTTAAAGGTCATTCTACCAATATTTTTTTTTGCGAATATCTCGTAAAGCGTTATGTTGAATCCAGTAATATTACAAACTTATTTGTTTACCTACCAATAGATACATCCGCAAATAAAGATTATTTTTAATATTTAGGTATTTGCTAGGATATCACATTGTAGCTCAGATCCATAAATTCAAGAAACTATAACTTCGCAACAATAATTAATAGTTTAAGTAAATAAATGAAATCAACAAATCAATGTCTGTTTTGCCTTGAATTTCTTTAAATAATGATTACAATATTTTCAATATTTCATTCAAAATCAAGATAATTTCTGAAAGTGTATGTTTATTTTTCATCATTACCAATATTGACTGCCTCTGTGGCGCGGTGGGAGTGTGTTCGACTGCTACACAAGAGGTCGTGGATTCGATTCCCACACGACACCACTTTGTGTGATCCACAAATTGTTGTTCCGAGTCTGGGTGTACTTTGCGTCCGTAACGTCCCTCGCGACACGGGCTTGTACCCTACTGCGGGAGTCGTCTATAAAAAAAATGTTAAACTTTAAATGGATTTATTAAATGATGGATGGATGTTTGTTATTCAATGACACCAAACCGGCTTGGTACAAATTTGGTACCAGTTAGATTATAATATGAAATAACACATAGAAAAATTCCACAAGAACAAAGTCAACAGTGACAGCTAGTTTAAAATAATTCTAAACATTACACAACAAATTTTAATTAAAATTAAGTCTCTTTGCTCAACTAGCACTCTACCAAATTATTAGAAATTTAATTTAGAATCTTGTTTCCATTACAGTTATCGTCGCAATGTGATAAGATTGAGAGACCTAATGGCGGATCAACCAATGAAACCCTTGGAACGAGCTGTTTGGTGGATGGAGCATGTCCTACGGCATGGAGGAGGAAAACATTTGCGGGCACCAACAGCCAATATAACGTGGTCCCAATATCTTGAACTTGAACTAGTTGTGACTATATTAATGGCATTGTTATTCGTTGCTACAATATTAATTGCTGCTTTGATTTTAATTTATAAGTATGTGTTCAGTGGATCAAATGAAAATATAAAAAATAAACAACATTGAGATTAGTTGAAAGGATTTATCATTTTTCTACTCTTTGTCTTACTTAAAGAGATACTAGCTGTCCCGCGCAACTTCGTATGCGTAAATTTTCCCCGTTTTTGCAACATTTCACGTCGCTACTCTGCTCCTATTAGTGGTAGCGCGATGTTATATAGCCTATAGCCTTCCTCGATAAATGGGCTTTCCACAAAAAAAGAATTTTTCAAATCGGACCAGTAGTTCCTGAGATTACCGCGTTTAAACAAACAAACAAACAAACAAACAAAGCAAACAAACAAACTCTTCCGCTTTATAATATTAGTATAGATAAGTCGCAAGTCATTATTAGTGCCTACATTGGTATTATATTATTATTTGGTCTTTCACATTTTTAACTTTTTCACTTAACTTGTTCACGTTTTAATTACCCATGAAAAGTCGAACCCAGAAAAATACCGATAGCCTAACAACAAGTAAACGTAAAACGAAATACATCAAATTACACAGATTTCGCATTTTAATCTTTATGATTTAAATTATACGACTAATATAGCATCGGGTCAATAAACTCATTTAACTAAACACACCGATTTCCAAATCCTTGATTTACTTTTATAGTTTTTAGGGTTCCATACCTCAAAAGAAAAGAAAGGAACCCTTATAGGATCACTCTTGTTTCTGTCTGTCCGTCTGTCACAGCAAATTTGCAGCGAATCTACGGAACCGATTAAGTTCAAATTTGGTACACTTATGTGTTTCTGTGACCCAAACATGGACGCATAGCGTAAATAGAAGAATTTGGAACTTATGGGTAATTTTTGGGGCAAACTAGAAAATAAAAAATAAAAGTTTCGCAAACTGTATCATGTGATTATCAAATAAAAGGGCTTGTTGTATATCAAATATATTTATTTATCACTTTAATATAGTTATTTTTAAAGTTTTGCAGGAAAAAAGACTCCCCCCCCCCCTTATCTCCGAAGCTACTGGGCCATATTTTGGACATGACAGTCATTTAAGGCGCAAAACAATCAATTGAAAAACCGTTATGAAAACGGTATAGTGTAACATGAAAACAAATGAAGGGCTTAGTGTAAGGGTCTCAAATATGTATTATTTAAGGTATTTAAGTATGTTTATGCAAATCGACTCCCTCCCTCGATGAAATTACTAAGCCTACAAGTTTGAAAGAAAGTCTTTAGTCTGAAAATGACGTGGTAAATCGACTGGCCTGTTGGTCTAGTAGTAAGTGACTCTTACTGCTAAGCTAGAGGTTGTGGGTTCGATTCCCATCTAGGTAAGTATATTCTACAGACATACTCACAGTTTATAAACAAACAGTCACAGTTTAAAAAAAAAAAGGCGGTACTTGAACAGAGCAGTCGTGTTTTCGTTAGCTCTTCAATTAATTATCGGTAATAGTGATTTAAAGTGAATCTTTAGTGTTAATTTATTCATAATTACATAGATTCAGTTCTGCACTCCATTGTAGTGAAAACAGATTCTTTAAATTCTAGAAACTTTAAGAGATATACGTGTTTTAAGTTTATGAATTGTTCGGCGCCCTGACCTACCCCAACCCGCAATCCGCTCGCTGTGACGTCAAGCTCTCCTGCGTCGCTGCGCCGTACCGGTCTGTCGCTGCGCGCTCTGCTTGCTACCTGCCTTTATAGCGCGCCGGTGTCAGGTTTTGATGCGGGGAGCGGTTGACAACAAATTTCTACGACGCAAACTACAAAAATGGTCTCTTGCAATGCATGCGGTAAGAAAATCACTTCTTCTCACTTCATGGAATGCTCAAACTGTAAAGAGCGCTTCGATTTAAAATGCGTGAATGTGTCGCCAGCCAACTTTAATAAGCTTACTAATAAATGTAAAAAGCTCTGGAACTGTCAGTCGTGCTCTATTACAAAACGAAATTCAAGGTCCCCGTCACGCTCATTAAATAATCCTCCATCTGATGATAACATCACAAGGACTAGGGGCGGCAGGGGTGACCCAGAAGAGCTTAATATTCTCACGTATAGCGAACTCGAACCCAGCCAAGCCAATATATTAAGCCAAATTGTCTTGTTGCGGCAGGATGTACAATCCGTCAAAGACCAACTGACCTTAGTTTCTACAACTCTCACTGAAAAAACTAGAGAATTCGAACAAAGACTCAAAAATAAGGACTGTGAAATCATGGAATTAAAAAGGTCTCTAGCTGATCTGCAAACCTTTTTAAATGCGCAAGAACAGTCTCAACTGAGGAACGAGTTGGAAATAGTCGGACTGCCGGAACAAAAAAGCGAGAATCTTACCCACTTAGTCCTACTAGCTGCTAACAAACTCGGCGTGGAGCTATCAGAATCCGAAATTGATGGTGTGCATAGAATCGGATCCCAACGTGGTAATTTCTCTGGACTTCAGGATAAACCTAGACCAGTTGCAGTAAAGCTTGTGCGAAAATCAAAAAAAGATCAACTTGTTAAAGCAGCCAGAGAAAGGCATGATCGCGTGACATCAAAAGATATTGTCACAGGAACGTCGTCGACTATGTTCTTCAACGAGCGCCTAACAAAGATAAATAGAATGCTTTTTGGAGTAGCGAGAAACCGCTCCAAGCAACACAATTTTCGTTTTTGCTGGCTGCGTGATGGAGTTGTTTACGTTAGGAAGGCCGAAAGTACAAAAGACCAAAAATATCGGGCAATCATCATTCGTTCGATAGAGGATATAGATAAACACATCGGTCCTGAAAAAGGTGGCTCTCTGTCTCGATCAAACAGCCAGTCTGATTTATTTCGCATGCCTGCTAATTAACGCTGTAAAAAATATAATCATTAATAGTCGATGGCGTAGGCCCGAATGCATGTTATTCAATAATTTTATTTCAATCTTTGTAATCTCTCATATTTTCATTTTTATTTATTTATATTATATCACGAGTACTGTAATAATAATGGATTCATTGCTAAAATTATTCAAAATGTGTCGAAAAATCAATCCAAGAACTACTACTACTACTGTTGGTTACATAACAATAATAAAATGTCATCAATCCGGCTCACTTGGCTCCTTCTACTATGTGGCTTCAACTGATATTATCTTTATAACCACTTCGAAAATTTCCAATGTCTACTTCTCAGTTATTAAGCGAAATTGACAATTCTTTCAACGTAAAATGCCACAAAGTGGAGGAAACTGAGCAATGTAGGGCAATTCTTGTTGGCTATAGATTGAAAATATTGACGTTTAATATCAGAAGCATAGAGCGTAACCTTGAAAGTTTCTGTATATTACTGGAAAGACTTAATGTATCAATAGATATAATGGTTCTTACCGAGTGTTGGCTTGATAGAGATGCAGGCACAATTGGTCAAATAGACGGATATCTATCGATTTCAACTACAAAATTTACAAATCGTGCAGGTGGCGTAGTTATTTATGTAAAAAATTGCTGGACACCAACTGTCGTTGAACCAAATCTGAGCGATGCAAATTGTTTACAGATTCACATACCAAACTTGGTCACCATTTTAGGTATATATCGTTCACCATCCTTCCGCGATACTTCGAATTTTATAAACTCTCTGGAAACAATCGCAACGAATATGCCTAGCAATACATCCTACGTAATAGCCGGGGATATGAATATTAACATCCTTCGTTCGGAATTGTGCACGGATTACATGTGCCTCATGGCCCAATTAGGCTTTAAAGTCGCTGTAGATAGGCCCACTCGAAAAGACGCGTGCCTCGATCATGTTTTCGTCAGAACGACCCAATCTGTTGAATCCATAATTTGCACATCAGCAATAACTGACCATGATCTGGTTATCGTAGGAATTGCTTCAAATATCCCCAAACAGAGGAAAGAAAGGATTGCGAAAGCGAAACTTGACCTGGAGTCTATAGCATCAGAACTACAGACCGTAAATTGGTCACCTGTGACGGATAAGTCATGTCCCACCGAAGCAGCCCGTGTTTTTATGGGTATCCTGTCATCTGTAATTGAACACCACTCAAATATTATTCAGACCAGCCGACGTAGACATACATTTAAACCGTGGATGACACCTGGACTTATTAAGTGTTCGATACAGAGAGACAGGTTGCACTTAGAGACACGCAAGGACCCAGAGGACCCTGTGAAAAAAATTGTTTATACGCGCTATAGAAATTTTTATCAAGACCTACTAAGAAAAATTAAAAATAACTATAACAGAGAAGAATTAAGTAAATACAGTAAACATCCTCGTGAATTATGGAACTCCATAAGATCTATAACAAATTCCAAACCATCAAAGATCACTTCGCACAATCTACGAGTCGTTAAAGGAAATGTAAGTACGTCGCTTGACCACTGCAACGAGTTCTTTGCAACGATGGGACACAGACTTGCCAGTGAGATACTACGACGCCGTAATCTCACACAGGATGCTTTAGCGTCCAGAGTCGGGATACCTTTCTCTCCACTGAACTCATTTTTTCTCCACCCTACTAACCCAGAGGAAATTGGGAACATAATCCTCCAACTTAATGACACTGCCGCTCCGGGTATAGATGGTATTTCTAACCGTCTTTTAAAACGTATAAAAAGTTTTATATTTGAACCACTTACTCACATTTTTAATCTTAGTCTAGACTCGGGTATTTTTCCAGACGTATGGAAGACAGCTATAGTCGTACCAATTCACAAGGCGGGTGCTGCCAATGATCCCAACAACTTCAGACCCATCTCTCTACTCTGCAGTATTTCTAAACTATTAGAAAGAATTATTCACAAACAACTAGTCAGCTTTCTGGAAGCTAATAATATTCTTTCTACCCAGCAGTTCGGTTTTCGCCGGGGTAGGTCAACCGAGCATGCTGTCACACATTTAACAAACACAGTTGTTAAGCATCTAGATGAAGGATCAGCGTGCCTTGGTGTTTTCCTTGACCTGGCGAAAGCATTTGATACTGTTTCAATTCCGATCCTGCTTAGAAAGCTTGAACTTGTTGGGATCAGGGGTATTTCTCTGAATTGGTTTCGTAGTTATCTCACTGGCAGGACTCAGCGCACTAGGATAGAGACTAACTTAAGCAATGAGCATGCAGTGAATTATGGTGTACCACAAGGAAGTATTCTGGGTCCAACGTTATTTCTGATATATATAAATGAGTTGTCCTCAACCAGTACACAAACTGCAGAAATAATCAACTATGCTGATGACACTGTCATCTTATTTTACGATAAAACGTGGACAGGTTTAATAAAAAAGGCAACAGAAGAACTAAGTGAAGTATGGCATTGGCTTGAGAATAACCTTTTGACTCTGAATGCTTCCAAAACCACTTACATTTGTTTTCACAAAACCATTGCATCAGCGCCTCCATCTGATCTGAAACTGACTGTACATTTATGCTCCAAGACAAATCTGTGTGATAGTTGTAACTGTAGTCCCATTAAGCGCGTACCTAGCACGAAATATTTAGGGATTATACTGGACGAGAAACTTACCTTCAGGGAGCATGTTGCAGCCACGTCTGCAAGAGTCAGAAAACTTATCTACACAATGAAACAACTTCGCGACGTGGCTGCGACAGACTTGTTGAGGATGGTTTACACAACGCTTTGTCAATCTATTCTGGAATACTGCATCCTTGCCTGGGGCGGTACTGCCTGTTCTCACCTTCTCATGTTAGAGCGAGCTCAACGAGCAGTGTTAAAGACGATGCTGAGGAAACCTCTCCGTTATCCATCTGTGGAACTCTTCCGCATCTCCCAGGTTCTCAGTGTCAGGAGGTTGTATTTTAGGAAAATCACGCTCTTATGTCACAAAGAGGTGCTTGCTGTTGGCGACTACGAGAACATGATTGGGAAACGTGTCTTTAATGTTCCACACCCTCTGGTCAAAACCGTTTTCGCGAAAAGGTTCAGCTCCTACCTAAAGTCTTATGTATACAATAAAATAAATAAAACTCTGAAACTGTATCTTCTGACTTTCCGTGATGCTAAAGCTAAGCTAAATAGGGAACTACTGAACTGGACTTATGACGAGACCGAAAACCTATTGAAGAGATTGGTATAGCGCTCTAAAATAGAAATTCAATCACTAGTTTAAATAAATCTTATTGAAATTTGTAAATTTTTTGATATATTGTTGTTATTTTGTTATTATATAAATAACTTTTGTTAATAGTATACAGTATGTTCTGTTTATTACCGCAATGTACAATATAATCTTATGATTAATACTGGTCATCTAAGCTCCCTGCAGGACAGGCTTAGCCTAGTGTGGGGAGTTCCGATATTTATTATAATGCTCAAAGAATTTGGTTACTATAATTCTTTGTACTCAAAGTGTTTTATTCTATGGTAAATAAATTTTATTTTATTTTATTTATTTTTATTTATTTAAACAAACATTGTAAACATCGAAAATTTGAAAAAGTGGTCGTGAGTTTTTATTGCCTTGTTCTTTTCGCTGGCTTTACCTATTGTTTGCGAACAGGCATGTTGTATGTACAGTCGCGGAATGAAAATTTTCGTTACTTTAAAGTCTAATTTTGCTTGAACCGAATCAAGGAACAATAGCGCCAACGTGTCAATGTTGTTAAACTAATAATAAGGTTTTACTTAGCTAAATAGATGAAACCTTGAAATAAAATACTTTTTCGTTAAGAAAATAGTCATAAACCACATATAAAAAAGTTTTTATTTCAAGGTTATAGACAAGAATAATATGAGAATAACTGGGAAAATTAATTGACAGTTACATTATGTCAAAGAAGTTGACAAGAATAAAACTGGCTCTGTGGCTCGATGGGAGTGTGTCCGACTGCTACGCAAAAGGTTGTGGGTTCGATTCCTATACGGGACCCACCTATATACCCTTTTATTTGGACCCACAATTTGTGTCCGTGACTCGTATTTTTGTAAAGTCCCCCGCGACATACTGCAAGAGTCGTCTTAAAAAACCAATATATAACAGACAAGAGCAATATTAGCACGGCTAATTTGATATGTCACACCCACTATGGGAATTAATAACATTATACGACTATTTTTGACTGACTGCCTCTGTGGCGCAGTGGGAGTGTATCCGACTGCTACGCAGGAGGTCGTGGGTTCGATCCCCACCCAGGATAAAACTTTTTGTGATGAGCACGATGGTTTATTCTGTGTCTGGGTGTTATTTATCTATAATATGTATGTATTTAGAAATATTTAAGTATGTTTATCAGTTGTCTGGTTTCCATAGTACAAGCTCTGCTTAGTTTGAGATCAGATTGCGTTGTGTGAGTTGTCCCAAGATATTATTATATTATTATATTATTTTTCGATTCGGGTAAAGAGAACTTGGTGACCAAATAAAACATGGGTGGCAGGAACGATGTTTTGACGAATCCAACACTACTACCTATATCTGTCTTTACATTTACTTAAACATTTCCTTGACTATGAGTAATTGACCTCTCGGATTAAATAAATATAAGAATAGATAGAACGTATATATCTGACTCATTATCCACTGTAATGTCCATGATCAACACATAACAATGTAATGTCCATGTTCAAATTAAATCCTTAATAATATTATTGTTAGTTTTTTAAATGTTATCAGACATTTTGTCTGAATTAGTTTTATAGCTTACATTATTAATATTATGAAGACAACGCCACCTTATAAATACTTATACTTATAAATAATTCGCGGACATAAAGTATACCCAGACCCGGAACAACAACTTGTTTGTGTCCGAAACAACAAAGTGGTGTCTCATGTGGGAATCGAACCCACGACCTCTTGCGCAGTGTACACATTACTGATATTATAAATAAAGTTGAAAAGCCTATTGCATTGCGTTGGGTTAAAAATAAAATGACCAACTATGACTACTATAACTTTTACATTTCATGTAATATCCTATTCAGCTGCTTCGATTGAACCGTTAAAAATCGTACAGGTTTTGTTTGCCTACATTTGTTTAAAATCTATCTGTATATTTGCATAAGGTTAGGCCTTTTATGCAAATATACAGACAGATACACAAACAGATAACGACACAAAAAACTTGTTATATCGAGTAGATATCGAGTAAATATTTACTTATATAAAAAAGCTGTTATATTGGCATTACAAATTGCCACTTCCATACCTTTTGAAGATTTTTTTTAATAAGAAAAATGAAGTGTTTTATAGATACATGAGGCGTTATATATTAATACAGTCATGTTGAATGCCTGGTCTTTGGCCTGGTGGTTAGGGTCCTTTCCCACTAGTCGGGTCTCGGATCTGAATACAAATCAGGTGATCTAGTGGCAGGACATTTTGTATGGAGAGACGAAAAAAATCGTGTCGTCGTAAGTGTGAACAGCTCCATACAAAATGATCTGCCACAAGAGCATCTGATTTTTATTTAGACCTATAAGTGGGAACGGCCCTTAGTACTAGAGGTCATGGATTTAATTCCCATCCACGATAATTATTTCTGTGTTGAACACGATTGTTTATTCTGTTACGGGGTGTAATTTATCTATAATATATATGTATTGATTGATAAGAAACATTTAAGTATGTTAGGCGCGGCTTGAACCCGCCATCCTAGAGGACCGTCTCTTTATTTTATAAAAAAGTAATGGAAATATGGGATTGGGTCCCATATTACTAGAAATCCCCTTAACCCCTCCAGCTATGGCTTGTGTAGGTAGGTTCGAAACCGCGACCTCACGATTGCGAGACCGATGCCTTAGCCATTAGGCTACCGCCGCTATATATATATATCTCCAAACGCTAATATTCCCCTTGATTGATTATGGTGATGTATGCTATCTTGACCTGAATGCAGAGTTCCTTAATAAACTTGACCGACTTCTAAATAACTGCATTCGATTCATTTTCAATCTTCGTAAGTTTGACCATGTTTCTTCCTACCGTTCCGAACTTAAATGGCTCCCGATTCGCCAGCGACATAGTTTACGCACTCTCACTACACTCTATTCTATTCTTAATTCTCCTACTGCCCCTTCTTACTTGACTTCCTACTTTCAGTACCTGCACTCAAATCACAGTAGAGATCTTCGATCTTCCGACAATCTACTTCTTTTATGCCCTGCTCATTCTTCTGGATTCGTCGGATGCTCTTTTATAGTTCAATCTGTTTCTCTCTGGAATGCCCTGCCCCCCGAAATTAGGATGGCACCCAATCGCCTTAATTTTAAATGGAAGGTACGCACTTTGTACCTTGATGGATCAGCTGAATCATCACAACATTAGTAACATAAATATTTGTCTGTATCTATGTATTTATTTGTGTATGTATGTATGTATGTATGTATTGTTGTAAGTATGTATACTATTGTATAGTTATGTAAGTAGGTATATATGTATGTATGTATTTTTGTAAGTATGTATTTTAGTATTTATTTTATATTCTCTATCTAGCTATTTTTATTTGTGTATTATGTAAGAATAATAGGAAGTTTTTTTTTATTTTACAATTAGGTTACTGCACCTACACATTCCATTTCTACATCACCCTAAGGTAGACTGGCAGAGAATGCTCTTAGCATTAAGTCCACCTTTGTACAACTTTGTGCATAAAGTTTTAAATAAATAAATAAATAAATATATACGTATATATCACGATTGCTTGTAATGTGGGACTCAATCCCACATTGCTAGTTATCTTAAAAAAAAAGAAATAATAATTTAATAATCTTTATTTCTTTTACAATATTGGTGAACAATTAGTGTTCGAAAAAAAATGCCTGTAGTCGGAAGCTCTGCTCTTTCATAGCTTTAAAATATATATTTTTCATTTTTTTTATTACTAACCAAAAGTAGTGCTCATAAAATACATAAAATAAATAACAATTTATATGTATGTATGTATTTATCAGTTGTCTGGGATCAGATAGCGTTGTGTGACTTGTCCCAAGATATTATTATTATTATTATTATATAGTTGTTCAGTACTATATATACTAATTTTTGCCTTGGTTTTAGTTCCTAAGAATGGAAGAGTGAAATTTTCTTTGTTGCCTAAACGGTTTTGTATACTCTTTTTGTATACTCTCTTTTTTATTTTTGTATATATCTTGCATTCCTATATGTATTACTTTTAATGTAGGAAGTGTTATGCTTTTAAATTATGTTTATTTTTTTACAAAAAATGTAGAACGTATTTCCAAGTAATCTGGAATGTGGTATGACGCAATACTAAAGAAGTTGAATTCATGTCTAAAATTGGGATGCATTCCACCATATAGATCGGTATTCAGGCATTCATTATTCAAAACCAGCATGCCAGATTTTGCCGTGCGGGTTTCCAATTTAGGAAGAGTCGAGTTGAAGATTTTCTGGATATCAACATACCCGTACATCTCATTCAAAGTGCTGTTTTAACCAACGAATGGTTGGAGACCTTTGTTCAAACCAAGCATTGTTTCTTTATCACCAACGTAATAGAAAATTTTGTAGACAAATCACCAGTCGAAGCATCTGTGACTCCAATAACAAGCGAACATCAAGGAACAAGGTTTGTTTAATTTTCCCGTTATCAAGTAAATGCTTCCAATTTTGTTCGCTTATCTTAATAATGGGCAGAGGAAACTTTGCTCATGAGAGGATACGGCGAAGTCCTAATGTTAGCGGACGGAATGATGACGATGATTATTTTTGATGTATGGTAATGAGAGCAAAAGTTAGGAATTTTGAGTATGCAGATAAAATAGGTGTTTATTTTCTTTCTTAATAAACCTACCCGTGAGTTTTTTTTACTGCTTCTTTTTAGGCTATTTTTTCAGCGATGGCTATTGAAAAAAATATTGATTAATTTATGTTTTTCCGCTTACATTGTATACGTTTTTAAATAAAATTATTTTATTTCATCACTTAACAATGCTGACATGTCCAAAAAGTACGGTAATTTGTTAATAGTATTGAGATTATTTTCAAAGAAATGCAACAATATAAAACTGCTATGTCACTAAGCTCAGTAAGTAAGCAGTTCAGTAGCATAGTTGTATTATCACCACAATAATAAAATAATTGTTTATTACCCGTGACTTCACCCTTGTTTGGGTAAATTTGTTTCTTTAGAACCACTTAAGGGGTCGGATTTTCAAACATCTATTCTAACTAATGCCTACCTATATTAAACACCTGTGTGCGATAAATGTGCTCTACAACAGTGAATTTTTTTCTTCAATTCGTATTAATAGTTCCTGAGATTACCGCGTTCAAACAAACAAACAAACTCTTCAGCTTTATAATATTAGTATTGGTTATTTTATGTACTTGTAAGATAAGATACGATAATAAGAGTCTTTTCAATATCATTTGTTTAATTTTTTGAGTCGGTTAATTGCGCTTTTTATTATAAACTACAATTTTTACAGTAGCAATGATAGTTATTACATATTAGTATTAACTGCTATTTGTCCTACACAGGTAATTTATAACCGCATACATGTGGTTTCTTAACATTACGTAAAATAACTTTGTAACATCAGTTTTAAAAAAATATTTAGTGGACTTACTAAGATTAACCCTTAACCCCCTACTACCTATTTTTCACAGACAAAAATAGGTAGTAGGGGACTACCTATTTTTGTCTGTGAAACCCCCAAAGTCAAATGGTTGCTTATTGTAAGGTTAAGGTCTAAACCTCACAATAAACAAAGATTTTACTCCGGTAAAATAGTTTGTAAGTGGTTTAGCTCATATCAACCCATATGATGGCCCACTGCTGGGCACGGGTCTCCCCAGAAGAACCTACTAGTATGGAGATCCTGGGGGTAATTGCCATAATCACCACGCTTGGCGAGCGGGTTGGTGATCGCAGTAAGGCTTTAAGTACGCAGAAGACGCTGCTGCCCGTCCTCCGGTGTGAAATCCCTTAGTCGCCTTGACGACACCCACGGGAAGAGATGGGGTGGTACTATTCTTAAGCCGGCACCAAACGGTTTAGCTCATAATTCCGAAAATAGGTGGTTAAGGGTTAAAATATTAAATATTTTTCAAAACTGATATTACAAAATTATTAAGTATAATGTAAAGAAGCCACAAGTAAAAGGTTATAAGTGTATTACAAATCACTCTGTATAAATCGTACGAAACTTCAAGGTGGACATTGCTATTCATTCTGTACAGGCGTTCGGCATCAATATATAAATTGCGCAGTTCAATTTTACAAGGAGGTATAGGGCACTTTCAAAACTTGCAGCTTATCATAAACCGACAGCGGAAGAATTTCTTTTCCTAATTGTTCTTTGGGTCAGTAGAGTTACTAATAGTATTATTATTTAGCTATCCTTAATTTATAAACGATTACACTCACCAAACACACTGGTTCATTCAGTAAAATTTATTTTTGTAAACAAAACCTTGCTGCTTCTTCTACTGCCGCCAAACCTCATTTTGTTTTTTTTTTCAAACAATCATAATTTTATAATTTTTTTAGTATGTATTTATTTGACGTTTTCAAATAATCATTAACCTGCTTTTACGAAATAAAGATAGGTACCTATTTGAGTTTGAGTTTGTCACTATGTTACTCACTGACCCCTCAACAGACCATAGTTTATGTTTACGCAAGCAAAATTAAAAACTTTTTAGTTTGCGTCAAAGAAATTAAAGACGCAAACCACATTTCCATGTGTACAAAGTATAAACAAAACTTCTACGTGTCAAAGAAGTCGCACAATTTTTACACTCCAATTATTCAAAATTCATGAGTAAGTTTGCAAGGTAATTTGCCCAAAGTTTTTTATGAAATAAATTGGATTTCTTTGTGTTGAGCAGAATTTTATTTTTTGGAGCAATTTCACAGTGCCTTAGTTACGTATTTCACGATGAATAACTCGGGTTTTATAGTGGTGAAATTTTGAAGTGTTTAATGTTTGTGTGATGGTTTGTTTTGAAATTAACGTTCGAGTATTTTAATGTGGTAAGTGATCTCACTAACCATCTACTGTGGACTAACTGGGTACACCGCAATCGTAAAACTAGGATGGGTAATAAAATCACAAATACAAACCATAATAAATAAGGAAAAATTTATACAGGCTAAGGATATAACAAATAGGACTAATATAAGAAACCCAAATAGACTGGTCTTAAATATGATTCCTAAAAGTAGCAGGATACAAAAAAAATGTTATTCAATGTGTGTTACAATATAAAAAATTACCAGTGCATATTAAGGAATTACCTATCAATAAATTTATAAACGCACTTAGTTGCTGGTTATTAGACAAAACATAAACAAACATTGTGAGTAGGTCCAATAAAATTATATGATATGTTGATAATGTTGTTGTTGTTGAATGTTGTTATAAATTTAATATTTGATAATTTAATTTAAAATAATGTAATGAAAAATTCATAATATTACTGAAATAACTGCATGCTATTTGTGATGGCTAAATGGGAAAGATCAAATTATCATTAATTGTATTATGTAACACCATTATGTACCCCGTTTATTGCAATAAAGATAATTGAATTGAAAAAAAAAATCTAGAATAAGACGATAGAATGGAGTACTACAAGGATGTGTTGTGGGGCCCACATTATTTATGTCTATACAATATGTTACTTCCTAAGTTATTTCTGTTAAATAATTATTGTGCTAAGTAGTACCTAACCATTATCTTTAGTAATATTATAAAGCTTAAGAATTTGTTTGTTTGTTTAAACGCGGTAATCTTATGAATTATTTATATAAATCCGAATTGAAAAAAAAAAAAACTGTTGGTTAGCCCATTTATCGAGGAAGGCCATATGAATAAACGGGGAAAATTTACTCAGACGACGCGGAACAGCTAGTGTATTATAAAGCTACCACGTCAGAATGTGCCGAGCCGCTTGTTGTAACTATTATTATTCATTTTAAACAATAACCTACGAATGAAAATAATTCATAATGTTCGCTGTGCCAGCAAGTACATAGGTACTACAATTTTCACCAATGTAAAGCCATCAATAGTAATCAACAACACTTAGATTAGAATTAAGTACTAGATACGGCTGGTTGATCATCTTCAATTTACATTACCTGCTTCAATTAAACTCGTAAAACTTAACAAGCAATTCTGTACCCTACCTTCAAGATTTATGGTCAATATTTGTGTGGCATTAGTTATCCAAACTAGGCCCTTGTCTGAGACCCTTGGGCCGGTGATTGAATTTGGTACGATGTTATTCTGAAGGATGTCTCGACATTATGTTGTCTCTGGGCTTAATTATTTGAAGACGTGTTACGAGGCACTGAAAGGGTACTATTTTTAATTCAAAGTTGAGGTTGAATCGTTTTAGAATAATTTGCTTATAGCCAAGCTTAATTGCTGATTAAACAAGTATAAATAAAAAAATAATTTTATTGAAAAAAAACAGAAGAAAATAATTTCATTAATGGTTGTAAAATGGTAAATAGCTCGTTTTTCAAATTCAAAATAGGTTTATAACGGTTTAATTTTTTTTATAACATCACTTACAAGTTGCCATTTTGATTAATTAGGTGTGAATTGAAGATTTATAGAATATCTACCATTGTCACTGCATTCTCTTTGTTCAATTTTATTCATAGTCTTAATTTAATAAAAGTCTTTCAAACATATCCCCTAGGTAGTTTTCAAGCCCTTCCCAGCTGAATATATGAATTCTAAATCAGCTAAGACTTGTTTGTCGTCTTAGTATTGAATCCTTTCAAGGCTCTCAAGGTTAGGGATTTAAATGTATTTTGAGGTACCTTTGTGGTTTCAAGATAAGTTAAGGAATACGGTCACAGAATTTGAAATTAACTTTTCTTGCGTTCTTTATTAAAGTTACAGGCATTTCTTAACTGCTGCATTATTTAAAATAAAAACGAAACTAAAACACAATTTAGTTTATTTGTAAAACCAAACCAATAATTATTTGAAAACGTCAAATGAATACATACTAAAAGAATATTAAGATTGTTGAAAAAAAAATAAAAATGCAGTTAGACGGTAGTTCCAAGTGTAAATCTCATGCTAGGTATCACTAGCAATGTGGGATTGTAGTCCCATATTACTAGCAATCCCTCCAGCCAATCTCAACGGCTTGTATTGGGAGTGGGTTCACGTCGGTAGTATAATGAGTAGAATTCGAAGCCGTGACCTATCGTTGCGAGACCGCATTTTTTTTGCGCTGTTGACTATATGCTGAGTCAAGAACAGTTTTGTCTTTTATTTAGTATTTTTTGGGTTCCGTGGCCAAAATAGCAAAAACAGAACCCTTATAGTGTGGTCATGTCCGTATGTGTGTTTATCTTTCCACCCGTAAGTCACAGGCATTTTATTCAAAGACTACACAATGAATATTAATTAAATTTGGTGAAAAGGTGTCTTGTAGTAACCGCTACCTAGTTTGATAGCTAAATAATAAAAATAAATATATTTCGGAGGGCACATACGGACGGACAGACATACAAACAGACAGACAGACGGACATTACGAAACTGTAAGGGTTCCGTTTTTGCTATTTTGGCTACGGAGCCGTAAAAAGGACAAAAATATCATCTGGACTCAAACCGGGGTCTTCTGGTTTTGGGACTGCCCGATGTGCCTTAAACATACGCTCTTCTGCTGTTGCCATTAATCTAATCGGATTTTTTTTAGTAAATCGTGTTTTTTGGAAATTTTTTTTTTTTTTTTTTTTAGATTCAAATTACATACTGAGGAAATTTAAATAATATTTTTCGATCTTACCGACATAATAATAAATAAATATGAAATTATAAAGCACAAATCCAAAACAAAAATTAAAAAGGAAAAAAAAAATCATTAAAATAAAAATAAAAAAAGAACAACTAAAATTAAACTCGAACTGGGGTCTTCTGGTGTCTGGACCGCCCGATTTCCCGCCTGAGCTATAACAATGTAAATGGTGGCGAAATTTACCTTCGTACTCTAATGATATTGTGGCAGTTTTTCATTGCCTGTATATACATACAATATAAACCGACGTTTTCTAAAAAAATAAATATCTTATGACCTCCGACACCCCCGCCATATTAAATTTCATGAAAATCGTTGGAGCCGTTGTCGAGATATATTTAAACAAGAATTGTTCGATTGAAGGTATAAAATTTATTGTTTGTGTACCACATGTTTAACTTTGATGATCTTGAGTTTTGAAAAGCATATTAACTGACAGCTACACAGTTAGAAATACGGTAAAAAGCTTGTTTTATACACATTTAAGTTATCAGGTATTGCAAGAGCATTAATAATCTTAAAAGCCTAGAAAACGCAACAAACACCAACAATACACAATACAATTTAACCCGGAGTCCGTGTCAATCGAAATGTATTAGAAACGTGTCGCAATCCATATCCACACCAATGGCGTCAATAAAAAATCCCATTACACTGATACACACTGACAAATCCGTACAACGTACAAGTATGTACGGCTGAGGAATTTAATACATGCTCAACGTTTCAACGAGACATAAGATAAAAACAATACAGAAGGATAGACTGTACTTTTTCACACAAAATAACAAACTGCAAATAAAGAAACTGGCCTAAATATCCGTTAGGTTTATAAACAAAACTAGAGATAATTTAAAAAAAAAACAGTCAAATAAAAGCAGCAAAATTTAAAACGCGAATTCCAAATGCAAATTGCCACTTTGATTTAAGAACATTCAATTTCACGAAATACGAAGTTCACTGGATTTAATAACAGTTTGTTCGGTGTAATTGATACATAACTTTTATGTATCTATTTACAAATATAAGTATGGTTACTATTGTACAGGATCTGCCTAGTTTAAGGCATATGGCTTTGTATTGGTTGTCCCAAGATATTCCAGTTAAATGCAATCTAACCTAAAAGAGATCAATAATGTAAAGACACCACGTTAACTGCGTATTCAACTAAAAGCTTTTCTAGCTCTCGAGACGTCCTTGTTTCCTTTGTCGATACATCGACACGTTCCTACTCCACATACACACACATATAGTGCTTTCCTGGATCATTTTCTTGAAATCACGTCTTAGATCTTGTACCGTCTGTACTTTAGACTAATTGTGTTCTTTAAACTTGCAAGCGCCTTTGAGAGCACTCTTTCCTTTGTCTAGAAATAGTTTTACTTCATGGGTGCTAAAATTGCATGAATTTCAGGTACTCTTTTTCTGTGTCTGTAACTAACGTACAATACAACTGTTGAACCTAGAAGTTAGTAATTTACACATGTGTTAAGAAGGTCTTTGACACGTGAGTTAAAAAAGTGACTATTAGTTATGGTTCCAATTAGTTGAAAGCATTTTAACACTAACAAAACTATACATTACTCAAATTTCACTAACCTACTAAAATCTGTATATTATCGCATATTTTTTGCAGATTATTTGCTTATCAACAATGCAACAATAAATACAATGCTAGAGGCAGATTTAGACAGATAAAAGTCAGAAGGAAGAGCACATTATCACAAGGAATAAGTGCAAGTAGGTATATTTCGAAATTGTAATAATCCCTAATATAAGCAAAACTATTCTGTATCGACACGTTTCTTCTACGTAAACACGGCGATGATTAGTATTCTAGGAGTTACAAAGTACTTCAGACAGTGAAACGTGCACAACGCATATCTAGCAAGATGTTATTTGAAAGCTAGTGCAAGAACAATACGAACCAACTTTCTTAAGTAATTTATAAGTGTAAAGCATCTTTCCATGTTAAAGTTACAATCAGGATACGGTTTCTTCGCAAGTCAGTTCTCATTAGGGCTTTGAATCATTAATATTTGTTGTTTTGTTAAGTGCAAAGTTTTACTGGTTTTATTCGATCTAGAAATTTATTCTGCGTTATTGTTGTCACTGAAGTAATTAATTTACTTATTTGACATTGGTACATGGAGATACATACATTCAAATATTTTCGGACTCTCCAACTCGTTTAAACTGTATTTCGGGAGGCAGCAGAAAGTGCAAAAGTGAAAGAAAAAAACTGCCTTGTATGGGTTTGTTGCGGCCAAAAAAAATATCGTGTGCAAACCTCTTTCTTCCTTTAAGTATCTCCAAGGTTTAGGCTTATTAAGTATGTGTGTTTGTTGAGTTTGCAGCAGCAAGTTAGAAATCTGGTTAGAATTCTGATTTGATTTCCTCCATACCATTCATTTTTATTAGGGTTTCTTAGCCACAATGGCAAAACGAGACCCTTATAGTTTCGCCATGTCCGTCCGTCCGAAGACTTGCTCAGAGTGAGTGCAAAGGCTGAAATTTTGCATAGATACACATATTACTTACGCCGACAAAGTGAAAGTGTAAAATCTAAAAAACTTTTTTTTCCCCTATATGAAAAGTGGGGATGTGATTTTTTTCTCACCTACCTCATCGTGCGAGATATCGGTAGATAGGTCTTTAAAAAACGTTTAGGGGTTGAGAAGACCATTTTAAGATTTAGGGATCCGTTTCTGAAATATTAAGATTTAAAGTGCAAATTTTTGTTAGAGTCAATGCCTACTGGAGTACAACTGAGCATATGTAGATTAAAATTTACAAATGTCCTAATCAAATCACAATATTTCATATTTAGACACATTGATAATTCCACAGTAAGAATATTAAATTGTGTTCCAAGTTCATACTTGTTCGAAGGTAAACTTCTGTGTTCTACTTTGTAATTACGCCAAAACGTCGTGGAATCCTCCCGCGCGTGAGATTATTGTTCGCAGATAAAAGAACGAGGGAGGCGTCCCAATTGTCGGCTGATTGGAAACAATTTCAATATTGATTATTAAAATTGGCCGTGCAACGTGTGAAAAAAGTATCGGATACACAAGTAATTTTCTTCTCGGTTTTTCGATAAAAAGCCCTCGACATCGATATGTCGAATAGTCCCAATTTGTTGAATTAAATGCATTATTCACAGCCACAGCTAGACCGACCACAAATACTTACTAACAGCCGAATTCAATCAAATTTAATTTGAATTGGTCGAATTGAAAATTGAAGTCTACTATTATCACTAACTTTAAAGTTATTAGTAGTGATCTAAATACAATATTCAATACTAAACACACAAGCAATTGATATAGTTGAGAGGTCAACAAATTTGCTAATACATAATCTATTTATTTAAATACTTCAGCCAAAGTTTAACAAAATATTTGTTTAAAAAAGTAGATGTTTTTGTAATGTAACATTTTTTTTCACAAATACTATAACCTAAACGAAGTTTCTATTAATGTTGATAAACTTTCGCGATTTGTACGCATTATAAAATTGTATATACTACGGATCATAATCGCGTGAATAATTTAAGGTCAAAACAAAACAGTCTACCACAGACCACGGCTGTTGTAATACGGTCGAAACGTCGGGCCATAAGCAAGGTATTGTACTCGTACCTTAAACTATTCACGCGATTAAGACCCGAAGTATATATAATTTTATGAACTTTCTATTGCTATTTACTTCATTTAGCATAGTGCAGATATCCAATGCACTATGATGAAATAGAAAATACGCGTAGCTCTAACCATACTTATATAACAAAATTATTGTTCATCCGTTTAAATTCTAACCACGATTTTGACAAAAACAATATAAAAGTTATTAAAGTCGACCACCACACCCGAACACCGCTTCCATCCCCCCCTGAACTTCATGGCTGAACTGTTAAACGTGCTTTAATACCACCCTGTATATGATTTCAATTACTTTTTAGTGTTTTTCCGAATTAAAATATTTATAACGGAAATTAAATCTCTTAATAGAAAAAAAATGTGTGGCACTCGGGGACTGCCGCAGTAAAGCTATTGCATAGCATTTTTTATCAATTTATGCAATTTTTTTTTTTCTTTTTATTGCATTTCAGAGCAGCTCGTCTCGATCCGTGCGAGCTTCGTACAGTCGTACCTATATACATATACGTTAAGTGAACACTCGGCCGAGCTACATGGTAGGCGGAGTGGGGGGTGTTAGGTTTTATTTTCGTTACGGAATTTCTTGATTCGGTCGCCGCGCTCAAAACCCGCGATAAAAGCTATGCAATAGCTTGAAAAACTTTCAGTGAAATTAAAAACTAAACCACTTATTTTCAAACGGACGTTAACTGCACGAGTTACCCTACCGTTCTAATTACACTACGTGCATCCCTGTCGCGTCGATCCAGGTCACTCGCTAATGAGGTTCTGAACTTATCATGCGTACTCTAAAAGAATTTCCACCAAGTCTAATAAAGACATATTATAGGCTTGTACAGTTGTTGATCCTGTGATTTAAAACGGACATTAAAAATACAATACATGTAAAAAAAAATTATATCTTCAAAATGGCTAAACAATTATAAAAATGAAGTTAAAAAAATCGGTCCATTTATTTGTGACACATACAAACAAAGACACTAAGTTTTACTTGGGTAAGTTAAAAATAAAGCTAATTATAACCAGGCAGGTATGTTACTTTGTGGTGTTTTTTTTCATCACCATTGCTCAAAACCGATAGCGATGTAGAAAGCATCTTGTAAAAATACACATGTCCAAAAATGAAAAAAAAAATACATCCACTGTATATTTTTGTCTTGAACTTAGTAACGTAGATGGCAGATTATATTATACTAGCTGTAGCCCAATTCTTTGTCTTTTCCCTGCAATAAACATAGAGAAAGATAATACGTGCAATAGGCACCTGTCCCACCAACTGCGAGTAGGAAGTAGCGATTTTATCGCATAAGAAAAGTTCAATAGATGTCGTCCATGTAAACAAAAGAGATACAGTATAGAGCGACTACTCGCCGGCAGTGTGAACACTCAGCGATCAACAATTTATATCTTTTTCTCTTTTGTTTACACGGGGTCTACATAATGCACCGACCTCTACAGTATTGGTACTAAAGTGGTCATTTATTGTCACTTTGTACGGGGTTCCGGGGTATTGTATAAAATGACAGTTATTTAAATGCCGAACAGAAGGATTCACAGAAACCGTCCTGTATTTCTGTGTCCTGCAAAATATCGATTTTGCATGGTATTACAAATGTACAGTACAAATGGCCCTTGTTGCTATCCTTGTTACACATTTTTTTAATTCTGTCCGTGATCTTAAAACCTAATGGAAGGTTTTTGTAGTCGGCGATAGCCTGTCCAGCAGACCAATAGTATAGATGTCAGTGACATAACGTGTGTACGTTTCTTGAGCGATAAAGTCGCTAATTGATACTCGCTTTCTAGCCGTTGGTGGGGCCAGTGCCATATGCAGACAAATGTTAATAAACAAACCTCCACATAACATTGAGTCGTGCTCAAGAGTTTTTCTGTCTCTTATTATTCACCTTTAAGTGACAGTGATAGTGTGAGAGTTAATGGCGTCGCAAATTAAGAAAGGTTTGAGTATTCACTCCCTAGAGTATTTAGGGATAACCCTATTAATAAATTAAAGGACATTAATAAGGTTCGGGGGAGATCAGGAATCCATTTTAACCCAATAGAATTTGCAATTACGAGATTTTGCCCACAATATGCGTAAGTATGTAGTTCAAAATTATTCAGAGCATGACCCTTTGAAGGTTGCAGATAAGTAGAGATATAATTTGTACCTTTTGGGGGATTTAATCTAATGGATATTTTTAAGGGAATCTTTCAAAGCCTGTCAGGATAGATTTGCGACTTAATAAATTATGTAAAATAATAATGATGTCGCATATTATCCTCTAAAAAAAACTTGTGGCATAAGTTGAAAACAAGATTTTGATAAAATACTTTACGTCATACCTAATAGATTTTCCCCGCGGCTACGCCCATTTAGATGTTCTATCTCTATACCAGACTGGCCTGATGGTCTAGTGGTTAGTGACCCTGACTGCTGAGCCGGAGGTCGTGGGTTCGATCCCTACCTAGGATGATTTTTTGTGTGATGAGCACGATGGTTTATTCTGTCTCTGGGTGTAAAATTCAAAATTCTTTAATCACTTAGGATGCAAAATATCTATTTTGATACGTCGGAATTCTATATGTATATGTAATTTATCTATAACATGTATGTATTTAGAAATATATAAGTATGTTTATCAATTGTCTGGTTTCCATAGTACAAGCTCTGCTTAGCTTGGGATCAGATAGCGTTGTGTGAGTTCCCAAGATATAATATTATTTCATCAGTGGTGAAAACAAGTTACCTTCACATTTACAATATAAGTTTGCCTATTAAAATATTAATTAAAACTAGAATGCATTTAAGAATTGAGTTAAATCTTTACATGTATTTTCCTCACATTTCGTTTTTTCAGAAACCTGGCTATTTTTTTGCTGCCGATATAATACTTTTTGTGTAACAAACTGCGCCTGACAAATAAATATTCAGTAGTCTATACTATCGCATAACTTATTTTACAAACTTACGTTTTTTTTTAAATTATTCCCACAGATTTCATTGGCAGACAGTTATTTATGTGGCCCTAGAAAATGAAATCATTTGGAGTGTGGAACTTAGTAACCTAATATTATCATTTACATACAGTATTCAACAACTATGATGCATTCACTTACATGCACTGACCTACTAGTAGGTTTGCCGACGACAAAAACAAAACATCATTTGATTCCGTAAACAAGAACGGCTATTTGTCATAAGTGTCAAAAAAGTTGACAGGACGGTCATTCGATTCGGCATTTGAAATTGCTGTCACTTTGTACGGTAACCAGTCCAGCGTACGCCTAACTATATAGAGGTCAGTACTTGCATTGCTTGATTCGTAGCAAATATGCATATGTATTAACTCTAAGTCCTAAGCTCTCGAGGGACAGTCGACATGCCCGTCTATGTTATAAATATGTAAAGTCCTTTATATTAAGACGATATAATTGTGTAACATCTGATAAATTTCGTTGTAACAAATGTACTTTAGAACCAATTTTGTCAAAATCTAAATACTCTTATTATTATTTTTTCGTTCATTATTATTTTTATCTTTGTTTACCATTTCAGTCAGTTACTGAAGGTAGATAAAACTTTCAGTAATTCTATTAAAATTGAGTTTGGTGTAGACAATTGTGCAGTCGTTCACATAAAGCGAGTCTATACGATAGCAAAATACGAAGGGACTCAAATCTCAGATTCCATTCACTTAAGATCACTTCTCGCAACAGAGACCGATAAGTATAATTAGGTATAAACCTCGTGGTTTATAAATAATATATGATGTACTAGCTGTGCCCGCGACTTCGTTCGCGTGAAAGTCGGGTTTAAATTAAGGTAGTTTATGTTACGAAATAACTTCTGTGTAAATATGTTGGAAACAGTCCTGTCGGGTGAGCCGCGATATGATTCAGCAGCGGAGAATCATCATATATGTAGTCATCTATTGATAGCTTCAACACCCAAAAGCTTTGTGAAAATGAATAAGTATCAAACACAGACTCTTTAGGTATTCGTTTACTGTGTTTTTCTGTCATTAATATGTGTTATTTGTGTCTCTTTTCTTTTTGTCTATTGTTATTTTTATTATTTTGCTGTTTTATTTATTGCTTTTTTTATCTTCTGCATGACTTTTCCTGTTAAATTAAAATAATGTCTATACATGTGTCTTCTGTGTACTAAATAAAAATCGTTCTATTCTATTATTTTATATAGTTAATTTGGTGTGCGGCTTAAGAAGTGGGTTTTCTGTTGATTTTGTTTCATTCATTCAACGTTATACCTACATAACTAATAATTTTCAATAGAATTTGTACTACAATTTTGGTACTTCCAATTTGATCAGATGTTTATCGTAAACTTGTAAAGCCTAAGTACTTAACTGTGATAGTTTTCTTTAAAATATTAGTATTTATACTACTACCGTGAATTTTTTCACATACCCAACATCAACCATTTAGTTGGCAGGGGAACACTTGACTCTAACAAAAATGTTCACTATAAATACTAATATTACACAAAGGAATCCTTAAATCTAAAAATAGTCTTCACAAACCCTAAACGCTTTTGAAAAGACCTATATAATGATACCCCACACGATGGGGTAGGTGAGAAAAAAATCACATCCCCACTTTACATATAAGAGAGTGCCTCTCTTAGATGTTAAAATGATGCAAGTAAGAAAAAAAGACATGGACTCCCCCCCCTCAGACTCAGCGTTGACAGACAATGACCCCCCACCTCCCTCCTCCCGTCACCCGAACTACTCACACTTGGCCGATGAGTGATTCATTATCGTTGAATTGATGAACACTTGATATCCAACCATAACCCCAAAACATGATCCTCGATGCACCTGTGTGATGCGTGGTCAAACAAACGGACAGACAGACAAACATTTCTAAAAATGATAGCAATATGTTTATTTTTAATACTATTTTAAAACTTCTTTTACTAAGTATAATATTATTGAATACAACGCCATCTACTTTCAAAACCAGTGAAGTTTCTTCTAATACTTAATGTTTTTTTTATTAATTTAAGCAATTTAATTAAATAAATAGGAGAATGTTACCACTCAGCAAAAAATGAATCCGTCATCGTAAGCACCTATACCCTAATAAATGTTTTCACAAATAAGGAATTGTTTGATCACGGTGACCGATTTGATTTCATAGATGGCGCTACACATTTTTTTTTACGTGTGTAATGTCTTTTTTTTGAGCACGAACACATAAATTCTGGAAAATATCGAATACTTGTTAAATTGGAATGTAATATTATTTTTCATTTCTACTACGATTAATTCATTACTCTCTGCAGTGCATGCCATACCTATAGATATCTTACATAAGTGCATATTTCACTTGATTTTTAATATAAAAAAATATTAACCAAAGCAAATAAGTTACCTATGGCCGAAAAAATAACTATAACATTGAGAAAAATATTAAAAAAGGACAAAGACAATTTTAAAAAAATACAAAAAGAACATAAATCAGATATCAGATTTGAGCCTGAGACTTCGTCGTCGTCATAGACCGCTAGCATAGCTTCGAGTCTATACTGTTCGCTACATACCACGTCAAAATAACTGTTCTTATGAAACTTAAAAATGTTGTGTATAGTTTTAGCATGGAGTTATGTATTCCATGGGTTACAATTAAAGATAATGTCTAATTGTGGAAAAAATTGTGATAAACCATTATGGTGCGACAAAAAATACGTTGCTACTCGTTCCCCATAATAATAATAATAATAATAATAATAATAATAAAAATCATTTATTCACTTAGGAAGCAAAATACTACACTTGTGAAAAGTCGATTCTACATTTACTGGTAATGCCTGTTCGCAAACAATAGGTAAAGCCCGAGAAAAGAACAGGCAATAAAAACTCGTGGCCACTCTTTTCAAATTGCCAATGTTTACAATGTTTCTCTGTTTATAAACTGTATATGCAGGTAAGGTGCTGCCACCATTATATTATACACCATATATTAGAGGACTGATGCAAAAAAAGAGGTCACTAATATTAGAAGAGTACACGAGATCGGATACATCAGCCTCAATGGGCACAACATAGTAGGAGCATCCACTTACGATGTAAAAACTTTATGTGCTTAAATATTGGCCAATTTACTGCTACTTAATGAATAAGTATACATGTTTTTCAAAGGAAAGAAAAGAATGGCCGTAATTTATCACGCAGAATCTTTACTTACAAAAGTAAATCGTTTTCTTAACTAGTACCTAAGTAACATTATCAAACTGTGACAAAAATATTCACCTAGTAAAATGCAATAAACTATACAACCCAATACATTAATAGGGAGCAACGAACTACATCCATTTATCTTTATCAGTTAAATAATCATCGATTGAATAGTAAGCTCTTTGTATAAGATGTCTCTTGACTACATTCTTAAATTTATTTACTGGTAGACTCGATATGCTGACTGGGATTTTATTGAAAAATTTAACACCTAGTCCCATGAATGAGTTATGAGTTTTATGAAGCCTATGATATCGACCTACCAATTTGTGCTTATTTCTTGTATTCACAGAGTGAATATCACTATTTTTGTTATATAAATGTAAGTTTTGCTTTACAAACATAACGTTTGCATATATATATTGTGATGCAACTGTCAAAATGCCTATCTCTTTAAACTTTTCTCTAAGGGAAACTCGTGCTCCTAGTTGATATATCGCACGCACTGCACGTTTTTGAAGAATAAAAATAGTTTGTATATCAGCCGCCTTGCCCCAAAGCAATATGCCGTAGGACATGACGCTGTGAAAATAACCAAAATATACTAGTCGAGCTGTTTCTACGTTCGTAAGCTGTCTAACTTTGCTGACAGCATACGCTGCAGAACTGAGTTTTCCTGCGAGACATGATATTTGGGTGCCCCACTGTAACCTATTGTCTAATGTAATTCCCAAAAAAACTGTCGAGTCGACAAAGCTAATCACCTCATTATTTAAAATTATACTCGTATTAGTACTTTTCACATTTGGCAAACTAAACTTAATACATTTAGTTTTTTTGGGATTTAGAAGTAGGTTGTTCGTTGTAAACCAATCTTGAACTAGTGCGAGTGTTCTATTTATTTTCTCAAAATTTTCTAGTTTACGATCGATTTTAAAAATTAGAGAAGTGTCATCAGCAAATAGAATGATGTCACAAAAGTTATTAACATAAAATGGTAAATCATTAATATATACCAAAAATAAGAAGGGACCGAGTATTGATCCCTGAGGCACGCCCATACTAATTGGAGATCCAGACGACCTTACTCCTCCTATATCAACATATTGAATTCTTTCACTTAGGTAAGAGGCAAGTAGATCCAGCGCTGTACCTTTAATACCGTAATGCCTAAGTTTCAGGAGAAGTGTCCTATGCGCCACACAATCAAAAGCTTTAGAAAGATCACAGAACACTCCAATGGCATCCTGTGAATCTTCCCAGGCACTAAAAATATGTTTTAGTAGCTTAGTACCTGCATCAATTGTAGAGCGACCCTTTGTAAAACCATATTGATCGGGATGCAGTAGATTATTAAAATTAAAGTGTGATTCTAACTGCATAAGTATAGCCTTTTCAAAAATTTTACTAATAGCTGGCAAGATGGATATTGGTCTAAAATTACTAGGGTCATTCTTTGATCCAGATTTAAATAATGGTATTACTTTACTATGTTTCATCAGATCAGGAAACATTCCGGTATCAACACATTGATTAAAAATTATAGATAACTGTGGCGCTATGCCAGTAATTATACTGTGAATTAATTTTACTGAAATACCCCATAAATCAGCAGTTTTTTTTAAATTGAGTGACTTGAATATTTTAATTATTTCACTGGGGTATATATATTTAAAAGCAAATGGTACATTGCATTGATCCACATTATCTCTCAAGAGTGATTCGGCTTTATCTGGGCAAGCGTTCAAGGAGCTGGTTGTGGTTAGTGGTAAGTCAGCAAAGAAATCATTGAAAGTTTGTGCTAGGTCTAAATTATCAGTAACAGTCTTATTGTTAATTAATAATTCAAAGCTTTTATCCCGAGGCTTTGCCCGTCCGCTTTCCGAATTAATAATATTCCAAGTGGCTTTTATTTTATTATCAGATTTTTTAATATTTCTACTAATAAGTAAAGCTTTGGCACATGCACAAGCTTTTTTAAAAGTTTTTGAATAGTTTCTCACATACTGAATAAAGTTTTGATCAAAATTAAATTGTTTCATACCATATAACTCGTATAACTTAGCTCTACTTTTATAAATGCCGGTAGTTGCCCAATCACAAAAGCTAAGTTTAGAATTCTTATAAAAAGTTTTTGATTTAAATATATTATTGTATTCACTTTTGATTATATTAAACACTGAGGAGTAAAGATAGTTCGGATCAGAGTGGCTGAAATCTATACTGGTAATATTAGCAGAAACGTTAGAATTGAATTTTTCTAAGCGAGCCGTACTCATTGGCCTACATGTGATCTTATCTATTTTGGCCACTGTGTGTGAGGGAAAAGTGACTTTCTGCCCACAGTGATCTGATGTTAAATCACTCAATATTACCTCATTAAAATAACTACAGTTGCAAAATATATTATCTAAGCAAGTAGCAGAATGTGATGTAATTCTTGTTGGTTCATTAAATAAGTACACTAAATTAAATGATTTAAATAGGTTAACTAATCTGGTAGACAAAGATGATTGTTCAAGTAAATTTACATTGAAGTCGCCACACACTACTATATGCTTAATACCGTAACTTACCCTTTTAAGCACATCTTCCATTACAGATTCAAATAAGTTAAAATCACTCAGTGGTGGTCGATATGCACAAACTATAATATATCTCTCTAGCTCCACACATGATAATTCTATAGTACGCTCAACAGACAGATGTACTATATCCTTGCGTTCCTTACATTTAACATTGTTGCATACAAATATCATAGACCCACCATGTATAGCCCTTTCTCTTATAAATGCACTAACCATACAATAATAACTATTATTAAATATCAGTTCATTAGTTTTCAACCAATGTTCAGTTATGCAACAAATATCAACACTGTGCATTTTAAGGAACAATTCGAGTTCCTCTATTTTGCTGGATAAGCCTTGAATATTTTGGTGAACTACAGTTAGACCACCTGTGGGCTGGTCCATTGTCTGACTTACTAGTTTAAACTAGGAGTCTTAATAACATTCAAAGTAGAACTGCTAACACTAAATGAATCCTGCAAAGTACTGTTTGTACCTAGGTCAGGGTGTAAATTAAATGCTAATAACTTAGCAAGTTGTCTTTTGTAGAATGTGGAAAGATACATTCTATCTTTCGTTAAAATAAAATTACGAATAAATTTATTCGTGTCAAAAAACAAAATATACTTACTATGTAAGTAAGTACTGTTATATAATAAAAGATTCAAGCTCTGTACATGCTTGTTTTGTAAATCAGATACTGACTGCGAATAAGGTAGACTACATAAAATAAACTTACAACCTACTTTTTCATGCATGTATGTAATAGTTTCTGTTAATTTAATTATGTCTCTCTTTGTGACTGAGAAGCTGTCACCATATAATACTATAACTGTTGACCTATTATCTAAGGTGGTATTATTTAATTTACTAATTAAATTACAAAAATTTGATCCTGTTGAACAATAATTTATGACCCTATACTTTGTGTGACCTATAATAAACCTGCTAAAATCTATACCTAATTGGTCAGAAAAAATCACAACTTTATTTTCTGTAAAATTCAGAGTATGCTGGTCAGATAACAATCTGCAGTCAGAGTCAGACTTACTGCATTTACTGCTCTGTAATTGCCGTGTATTGGTGTGAGTGTTGTGTTGACCGACAAACGGTGGTAGTGAGCAATTGTAGCATAGGTTGTTTTTAATCTGAGAGGTTAATTGTTCTGTTTCCTCTCTAGCTACTCTGGCTACCTCCTCATACTTGTTAATGAATACTTGAGTTTCTGTTTGGTGTTCAAGCATGAGAGTTGTTAGACGGGAGTGCAAGTTCGTTATTTGTGTGTTAAGCTCCTGTGTATGGCGGTCATACATTAACCTGCTGGCAATCATTTGATCTTTGCAGTTGTCCAAGTCTGACTGCAGTCTTTTATGTTCCATTGTCAATTTAGAATTAATTTTAGATAAAGTTTTAACTTTTCCTAACTTATCACTTTGTTTTTTAATATTGCTTATTAATTTATTTAATTTTGAGTATTTTCTCTGTTTCTTGCGGCTAAGTAACTTAAGTTTTAAGTGCGACACCCACTTTACACCTAAGAGCTCACTATAGAGGTTCTGAGTCACGTTACTGTTTGTTGCCTGTATTGTGTGATTAAGGGAAACTATAGTCCTATGAGCTTCGTTCAGATCACGTTGTAATTCAGTATTGTGACTCAGAGACTCTGAAAACACTTCACTACAGTCACTAAAAGAGTTTATTTCCTGTTGAAAACGGCCACATTGTTCTTGAAGATCCATATTTTGTAAGTCCAGTTCAGTAAGTTGTTTCTTCAGTGCAGCTACCTTCTCATTTAGTCTCACAATTTCTACTTCACAGTCGCTGCGCTCTGACAGCAGTTGGGTGTTGTCCTCTTTGTATTTCTTCAATTCAAGTAGCGCTAATTTTAATTTATTTTCCATGTCCTTTGCTGTTGCCCTGCGAGTCATCATGTGTGTGCTCATTGTCAGATTAATCCACTAGACTCCTGTAACACAATAAACAAAGCTAAGTACAAGAAAGAAAAAAGTTTAAACAATAAAAATGAGAAATGCAAAGAAAACTTGAAATACAAATTAATTCAACTATAGAATATAAGCAAGATATTAAAATGATAAAAATATAATATAAAGACTAAAAGAAACACAATAGTGGATTCACAATTCTAGTGGATTTTTAAGATTTTGGGTATGAGGTAGGTATGTACCTAATTCAAAACTTAGTACCTAAACTATTGAAGACTAACATACAAAGTTTTATATCTAAATAGTATTACTATAGTGTCAGTTGCCTAATTGTACAGTAATTTTGTGTGTAAACGAGTGTGTGGGGCCAATTGTTTAGGTCTTCAATTCAGCTTCCACAATTTGTCAAGCGGAAAGAGATAAAAACTGGTGCCAGTGAGAGAATGACGAAGCTCATGCACAGATGAGACATGTATTTATGTGCTTGTGGAGTATTAGTTAATATCAAATAAGTCAAATACTCCCCAGGTTTTAAGATGAGCTTTTGAAAATTCATCCGTTGGCGGCAGTGATGATCGGCAAGTTTGTGCGTTCTCCAGGGACGACTCACTTTATACACTGATTAAGGCAATTCTTAATAATACTAGTCACTACTTTAAATATTAATAACTAATTAATTACAAAATAAAAGTTAATTTAATTTAAAGAAATACAAAATTTACATCTGACGTTTACAGTGTTGCCAGACTCATAGACGTTAGCGTAATGATTCATAGTGTAAATAATGTCCTAAGTATAGTATTTACTATAAAACTGTAAATTTTCATATAGATCCGTCAAGTAGTTACTGTTTTATAACGAAAAATAGCTACAGACATTATTCCTCACTGCTTAGCTCCTACGGGAAAAAGCGTGATAATTTATAGCCTAAATGTTAATCCGCATCTATTAAATTGCACGTGCAAAATTTCACCTGAATCTGTCTGGTAGTTTTTGCGTGATTCGTGTTCAAACAAACAGACAGACAGACATTTCTAAAAATGCAGCAAAGTGTTTAAACACTCTTTTCGAACATTTCCTAATATTTTTTTTCACTAAGTTCGGCCATGTACAGACATGTGAAATTTACAATATTATTATATGTAAAGATAGATAGCATGATTCAGTATTCAAGCGCGATGGCTTATTATTAGCGTATTTCATGTATAACTTTGGTGTTTATATACCGATTTCTATGATTCTTTTTTATGGAATAGTTAATTATGTTATTTTTTTGAATTAGGGATGACTGAGAGTGTTATAAACGTAAGAGTAGACAAATATAATTAGAAAGCTTCGAACTGCTAAGCTATCGGGAGTTACACGTGATATTGTGAGTCAACCATAAAAGATAGACATATGCTGTCGTAGGATATTTTTTATATAATTTAAAGGAGAACATTTCCGTCATACATGATTTCTGTGTAGCTTTAACCATTAAGGTTACACACGCGACGGAAGCTTAAAAAATGGAGTAACTTCTCCCGTTTTCCCTTCACTGCTCTGCTCCTATTGATTGTAGCGTGATGAAAAGTATACTTTAACCTACTCAGGAGTATAAAAAATAATTGTACCAAGTTTCGTTAAAATCCGTCGAGTAGTTTTTGTTTCTATAACGGTTATACAGACAGACAGACAGACAGACAAAAATTTTACTGATTGCATTTTTGGCATCAGTATCGATCCCTTATCACCCCCTGATAGTTATTTTGGAAATATATTTCATGTACAGAATTGACCTCTCTACAGATTTATTATAAGTATAGATTAAGTTAGTCTGTATTTTAAATGATAAATAAAATAAAAAAAGTATTTGGGTATGTCGCAGACGCTGTGCTATAGTATAACTAACTTTGTCTAACGTCATGCATAACGTCATGTCTTTTATTTTTGTCAGTTTAATTTACTCGTGAGTGATATAATGATAGATAATAAAGTACATAATTATGCTTCTAATTTCATACAATAACTTTGGCTAACGTCATGCATAATGTCATACGATATGCCTCTTTTATTTTTGTTAGTTTAATTAACATGTGAGTAATAAATAATATAACGATAGTAATAAATCATCAGGTGATAAATACACGAACAAATAAATTAATTAGGAGTGGAAGTGTCCAACTTAAGCTGCAATATTGTAAGACACTAGTGCTAAGATTTGTTATACAGGGTGTAACAGAAAGGTATGGTCATATTCAAGGGTTGGTATGTGCCCATGATACTGAGTGCACATACCTAATTTTATCAAAATCCGAGTACCAAAATATTTATTATTTTTTCATTCGTTTATTTATGAATGAAAAAGTTATTTATTTAAAAAAAAATGACTTTAAAAGTTCTATGCCATAATAATCTAATAATAAGGGAGGTATAACTCTTATGCCATACGCTTTTCACTACTGAATTTTGACAAAAAGAATATGCTATAACTATGTAATAATAATGCAACCAGCTATGGCACCATGGTAGGTGCAATACTGATAACATACCCTATCCGCTGCTGAAATTTGACCACACCTTTCTGTTACACGCTGTATAATATGTCGGAGAATTATTAAAACTCTAATTGATTTCCTAGTATCTGTTTTGATTAAAAAGCAAGTCTATTGACTCATTTAAACATGACGGCCACAAGATGGCGTGTCTTTAGTTTGACGTTTACATTTGAAGTGCCGGTAGTGGAGTAGTGAGTCTAATTTGGCAGTGTTACTCGAGCGGTTTAAGTCCAGACCCAGGAATCGAACCTGAGATTTCCATATGCCAAACCGGGGCCGAAATCGAACCACCTATCTGGACTATGTTACTAGACCGCAATTTTTTCTATCCTTTCCTGCAAGCGAGTTAGGCCCATCTAAAACCGCGTTTAAAAATAAACTTTACTACTCATACCTACCAAATACAAAAAAAAACATTTAAACAATTTAAAACTGTTTACGACTATTGGCAACGTTTGTAAATATTTGCAACTGTTTCAATAATGTATAAAAAAGTTCGATCATTCCAAATCGCAATGTCTACTGACACAGAACATCTCACATTGGATAGCGACTTTTGTATTTGCTTATGTAATGTCTCTACAAATATTTAGAAACTTATTAAACTTTTTGAAAGATTTTGGGATATTTCCAAACATAAATGCTAGGGATTGTATCTGCAACGATGTATCGAAATATTTTGAAACGTTTCTAAACGGTTCGATACATTTTGTTTCAAATGCTCCCACACCGGATGTTTCTAAATGTTTACAAACGTTTGTCAACACCGGTATGGGAGTACCATTACAAAAACTAGCTATCCCGCCGAAATTCGTATCGCCTTGTATTTTGTTTTTTTGATTTTTTCCTATGTTTGAAAAGTTATTTTCGTATTTGGTACGAAGACAAATCCAAATAATCGAAGATCATTAATATCAACCCTCCCGCTGTTGAGTTAGAAAATATGGTGTAACTAACCTTACTTTCTTGTATACAGAGTGTAACAGAAAGGTGTGGTCAAATTTCAGCAGCGGATAGGGTATGTTACCAGTATTGCACCGACTATGGTGCCATAGGTTGTGTTACAGTACAATATCTTTGTGCTGTATCTACAATCTCTACAATCTACATCACTATCTTATGTTCCTTATCGCACGTTCAGTATCTATTAAATGTTTTTACTATCTGTTATCAACACGAAGTCGTTAGTATATAAGATGCACCTTTAGATAATTATAACCAGACTATACTACATCTTTTGTCTCATTTATACCTAATCATATACTGCCAAGAAGTTTGGCAAATTGGTGACCCCGACGAACGAATACGCAGCAAGAAACATGGCACAATCACCGTGCAAGGCGAACATAAATCAGCAAGGAACACTTGAAGTAGCTGCTGGCACCTCGGTTTTATCCCGCATTCCGGAATTTTGGAAAGACCAACCAAGATTATGGTTCACGCAACTAGAAGCCATATTAGCACCACAGAAGCAAGGAGACGAATACAAATACTGTACAGTAATAGCAAAATTATCCAAGGAAGAAATACTACAGGTTAGTGACCTAATCACTTCACCACCGACTACAGATAAATACAAAAACATCAAGGAACGTTTAATTGATTGTTACGAAGAAACAGAACAGCGACAGTTTCAAAAATTAATATCAGAGACAGAACTCGGTGATCAAAAACCTTCGCAGTTATTACGTCAAATGCGAGTCCTCGGGAGAGGAAAAATCAGTGACGAAACAATTAAACTACTATGGTTCAGGCTTTTACCAACATCAGTTACTACGGTTCTAGCAGTTACGGAAGACATGGAAATTGACAAACTGAGCCAAATTGCAGACAAAATAATAATGAATTCAAAAGTAACCGAAATATCAGCTGTTAGCAACGACACTTCAAACGACAACAATACAGCATGCATTTTAGCCCAGCTAGCAAAATTACAGATAGATATTGACGCAATTCAGCAAGGTCAATATGGCTATCGACCCAACACGCACAATCATTTCAAGAAACGTCAACAATTCCCGATTATGAGGCCGAGAACAAACTATAGAGGAGCAAATCAATTTTGTTACTACCACGAAAGATTCGGAAAATATGCAAAGAACTGCATTAAACCATGCGGTTGGAAACCAATGACTTACGTACGGAACCAGGGAAACGAATAAGAGCACAGACAACGGCGAAACTCTGTGCAATCCACCCATCCAATCGCCTCACCATTACCGACCGAAAAAGTGGTATGAAGTTTTTGATTGACACGGGCGCAAATATTTCAGTCATTAGCAAGCAACAGAGACATTCAATTTTACAAAATGAACAATACACACTATACGCTGCAAATGGGACTAAAATTAGGACTTACGGCGAGAAGACGCTTACCTTGAATTTAGGACTACAACGATGTTATAAATGGAATTTTGTAATCGCCGATGTTACACAACCAATAATTGGAGCAGATTTTCTAGAGCACTATAAACTATTAGTCGACATAGCAGGTCGCAAACTTATCGACAAAGTTACAGAGCTGACAACGCATGTAATTTCGGAAAAAGCGACACAACAAACAATTCGTACTATCGCAGTGGGAACGAATCCACGTATTACGCAACTTTTAAACAAATACGAAGACATCACGAAAGAGTCCTCTCTCCGCAATGCGCCCAAACATAAGATTGAACATCACATTATCACTACAGGACCACCCGTCGCAGCTCGGGCAAGACCATTACCTCCAGAAAAATACGACATAGCCAAAAAGGAATTTCAAAATATGATAGAACTCGGAATTTGCCGACCGTCAGATAGCCCATGGGCAAGCCCATTACATATGGTAAAAAAGAAAAATGGCGAGTGGAGGCCGTGCGGAGACTATCGAATGCTCAATAGCACGACAGTACCGGACAAATACCCACTACCAAGATTAACTGACTTTACATACATATTAGAAAATAAGAAGATACTAAGCAAGATAGATATACGTAAAGCATACCATTGTATTCCTGTTAAAGATATAGAAAAAACAGCCATCATCACACCTTTTGGACTTTTTGAGTACTTAAGAATGCCTTTCGGATTACGCAATGCGGCACAAACATTTCAACGATTCATGGATTCCTTATTTAGAGATTTAAACTACGTATTTATATTTGTAGACGACTGTCTCATTGCATCGGACAACGAAGATTTGCATTATCAGCATTTAGAAACGGTTTTCAAACGTTTACACGAGAATGGAATAACCATTAATCACGAAAAATGCGAATTTCTCAGAAGGGAAATAGATTTCTTAGGTTATCATATAACGAGCCAAGGAATACACCCTACCGAAGAAAATTACAAAGCAATCATGGAATTTCCCAAACCGAAAACAATTCAAGAATTAAGAAGATTTTTGGGCATGGTCAATTTCTACAGAAGTAATATTCCACGCGCAGCGGAAAATCAAAGAATTTTAAACGAATATCTACATGGTTCAAAAAAGAACGATAATTCACCTGTTCCTTGGACAACGGAAGCAGACAAAGCTTACGAAAAATGCAAGGAAAGCATGAAAAACGCAGTGTTAACAGCGCATCCTTCCCGCAACGCATCACTAGCGCTCATGACCGACGCTAGTGCTACTTGCGTTGGTGGAGTTTTACAACAAAAATCCGGACGCAATTGGGAACCATTAGGATTTTTTTCACAAAAATTGAGCGAAACTCAACAAAAATATTCTACGTTTGACAGAGAGCTGTTAGGAATATACATGGCCGTCAAACATTTTCACAGATTAATCGAGGGAAGAGAATTTACAATATTTACGGATCACCGACCTTTGACATACGCATTCTCCCAAAAACCATCATCAAACGATACACCGCGACGGGTCCGGCAGTTAGATTTCATTTCACAATACAGTACCAACATTCAACACATAAGCGGACGTGACAATATTACCGCCGATGCCTTATCTCGAATAGAGGAAATATACGTGCCATCACCTATCGATTACGCTGAATTGGAAAAATGTCAATCAACAGATAATGAACTAAGTAAATTACATGACAATAAAAGATTAAAATTCAAAAATATTACGCTTCCGGGTTCCACAATAAACATCACCTGCGACACATCTACTGGAAAAAACCGCCCCTACTTACCAAAGCATTTTCGCAAACAAATTTTCGATACCATTCATGGTATGAGCCATCCAGGAAAAAGAACTACGAGAAAAATGATAACCCAAAGGTATTTATGGCCGTATATGAACAAAGATATCAATAATTGGTGTAGATCATGTATAGCCTGCCAAAAATCAAAAATACAACGACATACGATATCACCTTCTGGTACATTTATGACAGCGCAACGTTTTGAACATTTACATATTGACATCGTCGGACCACTTCCGATTTCACAAGGGAAGAGATATTTAATCACAATCATAGATCGTTGTACGTCATGGCCCGAAATATTTCCGGTAGAAGATATAACTGCAGAAACAGTAGCCAAGACACTTTTCGAAGGATGGATTACTCGTTTTGGATGTCCATTGCGCATTACTACGGATCAAGGCCGACAGTTTGAATCAAGAATATTTGAGTCACTCTCACAATTTTTGGGAATACATAAAATTAGGACAACACCTTATCATCCACAATCCAATGGAATGATAGAGAGATTTCATAGAACTTTAAAGGCGGCGTTAATGACAAGAGAATCCAACGAAAATTGGTTAAAAGAAATTCCAACAGTTTTACTCGGGTTGCGGAGTAGCTTGCGAGAAGACACAGGTTATAGTTCAGCAGAGATGACATATGGAACGCCAATACGACTCCCTGGAGGATTTTTTGAGTCATCAGCAGCACAGTTATCAACGTACGAAGAGTTTGTAAAACAAATTCAAAAGGACATCACACAAATGACATCAATTCCAAAAAGAAAAAAACACAATCAAGCTATATTTGTGCATCCCGAACTCAAAGAATGCTCACACGTATTTGTTCGGTGTGATAGAATTAAGAAAGCCCTGACACCGCCGTATGAAGGACCCTACCCAGTAATTAGTAAAACAGATAAAACATTTTGCATTAGAATTAGGGATAAAGAGACAGTGATATCAATTGATAGATTGAAACCAGCTTTCATGATCAATGACGAATCAAACTACGTGCCAGATTCAAAGGATTGCGACAGGCATTCACACACGTACACTACACGATCGGGACGTAAAGTAAAGCCAGTAGTACGTCTATAAAAAATCGCTGATATAAGCAAGCTATTCGTATATATATTAACATAGATCTTAACATATACCATTAATTTACAACTAAGCGAACCAACTCCGTAACCTGATCCAGGAGGACTTACGGTGGACAAGAAATGTTGCAATGGGACAGATTATTTTAACAATCGGCGTGATCCTAATTTACGGCATAATGAAAACACTGGACAGAAGAATGAAGAGTTTAACGAAAAAAAAAAAAAAAAAAAAAAAAAAAAAAAAATAATAAACACTCGTGCAACAGCTGAGTCAAAATTACAGACGTCAGCAAATCACACCACAACAGGCGTCATCAAATTCCACCGCGTACAATAGCATTATTATTTATATACATCAGCAAATAACTAGTAAGGTCTAGGTCAAATTTATATTTTACAATATAAATTAATTATATGGTAATAGTGTTTACACACTATTACCATAAATTTTTTAAAGGGGGGTGTACTGTTACAGTACAATATCTTTGTGCTGTATCTACAATCTCTACAATCTACATCACTATCTTATGTTCCTTATCGCACGTTCAGTATCTATTAAATGTTTTTACTATCTGTTATCAACACGAAGTCGTTAGTATATAAGATGCACCTTTAGATAATTATAACCAGACTATACTACATCTTTTGTCTCATTTATACCTAATCATATACTGCCAAGAAGTTTGGCAAAGGTTGCATTAAAAGGCGTATGGCAAATGAATTATACCTCCCCTGGTACAAAACTCGATTGGATATTATGGCATAGAACGGTTTAAGTCATACTTCTTTTAGTTAATAACTTTTTTATTCATAAATAAACGTATGAAAAAAAAATACTTCTTTAGGGTACTCAGATTTTGATAAAGTTTGGTATGTGCACTCAGTATCATGGGCACATATCAACCTTTAAATATGACCACATCTTTCTGTTACACCTTGTATATACCTTTAGATTCGCTAATATTTATAAAGAATACAATATTGTTAACTAAAGTGTTGTATCGTGTAAATTAATTAATTAACGTGTTGTTAAGAATAGTACCATCCCATCTCTTTCCGTGGGTGTATTCAAGGCGACTAAGAGATTTCATACCGGAGGACGGGCAGCAGCGTCCTTTGTGTACCTTAAAGCCCGCTCGCCAAACATGGCGATTATGGCGATTAATCCCAGGATTTATAAAAAGTTGGTTCTACTGGGGAGACCCGTGCCTAGTAGTAGGACATCATTAGAGTTAATGTTCACAATCAGACAGTACGTTGACTCCAATGACTGCCACTCATAATTCGAGTTCACTTAAAACACGAGTCATGCAAATACGTGCATTTAACATTGATCTCTTGTTGGAGAAACATTTCCTGAAATAAAGTGTGAACAATTGTTGTGTTATATTTCTGATCTGGTACCAATCAAGACTGCCTCTGTGGCACGGGGGTAGTGTTTCCGACTGCTACGCAAGAGGTTGTGGGTTCGATTCCCACACGGGACACAAGTTTGTGTTATTCACAAATTGTTGTTCTAAGACTGGGTGTACTTTGTGTCCGTGACTTGTATGTTTGTAAAGTCCCCCGCGATACAGGGCTTGTTACATAAATACAAAAGACGACTCCCTCAGTAAGGGAGTCGTCTTTTTACAAAACAAAATAAACAAACAATTTTAATGAAAGTAATATTACGTGTGTTGAAGGTAATATTGTATTTTGTATTGAAATATGTTGTCGTTCAGGAATAATAGATGTCACTGTGCCTTACCGCTGAATCGCGGTATGGTTACAAGCGGCAACAAATAAGCTCACCGAATTTTGTAATTATAAGGGACCACTTTATACAGTCCTATTTCATAGTCTGAATAGTGGAGTGTTTCATTCATGGGCCATTGGAGGTTTGATCAACTAACACTAGCTGAATCAAAAATGATACCAAACAAAAAGTTATGAAAGATAGTTACAATTTTCTGTAGAAGGGCAGAAAGTTAGAAGTTTTATTTTTGCAGTTTTGACACTAACTTATTATACATGAAGAGTAATGTCAACAACTTATCACTAGTGTACCCAAAGATAATCAGTGAACCGTTTGCTTCGTAAGTTAATAAATAATTTTGTTAGTGTGTACGAACGATTGTGATAATTTTGCAGACAAGCTTTTATTGCCAAATTCTGTTATGTTTGACTCCTTATCTCTAATAAGTTTCATACAAATTTATGAAAAATTGACATCCCCCCACACATCTTTTTAATATTACCGTAATTGGTAAATTATTTATCCGTCTTATTTAAATCAAAATTCATAACTTCTACACAGCTTAGTTCTGTATACGTATATGTATCTATGTACCTCAATTGTGAGCTATCATAAATTCTCTAAGCTCATAGAGACCGACTATCGATATCATCATCATCATCTTAAAGATATCCAATGCTGAACTTCAAAGACTTCCACAGCGACCGATTTTAAGCGATCTGCATCCAATGACTGCCGGCAACCGTGATAAGGTGGATATCATTTGCAATTAATATATTTTCAACTAGAAAGAACTACATCGTATTCTAATAAAAGTACCACCGTGCACCTCTCGCTTATATTTTCCTATATTTGTGCAAAAATAATTCGAAAAGTGCCATGTCAATCTATTGCTAACTATACAGCAACTACCTATACTTACAAAAATAAATAATATTCTGTCTTTCATAATGTGAAAATATTAAAAACGGCATAAATCAAAATAGATTATAGCAACGATCAAACTTCCCGCTGCATCAACAAGAACAATCTCTCCCAGACACAAAAACAACATTAACGTCATCCAATAAACCACAAAACCTATATCTTCCAACTAACATGTCTCTTCTCTTCCCTTATTTGATAAGTTGCTCGCAAGCGCGTCATCTGCTCAACGTAATGAATCAACTTTTGATTCCACATATACAAAGTTGGGCGTTCAAACCCTGAGAGGGCTAAAATTTAAATAAAATTTTCCAACGACTGTTGCCGATTAAAATTAAATCTCAAGGGTTACCCAGGTGGGTATTAAAAGACTCAAGAAATTATAATTAGGGGGTTAAAAAAAGGTGAAGTGGTTACGGCTGTGAAAAGTGACAACTTTAGACTGAATAAAACTTTCTGAATATTTTAAGCTTGTTAACTTTTTACCTGTGAATCTAAATAATATATATTGTATTGTGTACCGTTATAACTATCATGTCAGGTTCTATCTACGTGCGATATTTTACACATTAGGTAAAATTAAAGACATACGTTTCGTTCGAATATAACATCGTCATCATCACTGGGCTATACCATCTTGATCAGATGATTAAAACAGCGTCACAAGAGCCTCTCCACGGACGCCGAATCGTTTGGGACGCGCTTTAGGTAGCGCAAGCATGCCTAGAACTTGAGTCACCCTCTCAACCTAACTGGCAGAACCCACAGGAATGACTAGTCAATACGTGCGTCGCCAGATCGGTTACAGGACCTGCCTCGTGTCTTACGGGTCGTTGTCTCTTCGCACTGTTTACGTTTGCGGTGTATTTCTCTTAGTCGCCTGTTACGACACCCTTAGAATGAGATAGGGTGATGAGAATGTGAAGAGTATAAAGTTATACTCTTTCTCCATCCCCACGAGGTTTTATTTAATATTTACAACAGTTATAACACGAATATTGCTGTTGTAATCGTTACTATAATGATCTTAACTAATATATTATATTGCTGATAGTCCAGTTTGAAATTTGAATTATTTTATTATAGGTAGATCTTGTACTAATTATTGTTAACCCCTTCAACCACAATATTAAGTTGTATTTATTTAAATTCAGCACACGTTAGAGCGCGGCCAAATATTAATTAAGATTCGAAATCATGACCTATCCCACTAGCCTACTTATTCTTTTTAAAAGCCAGTGACATTACCACAAAGGTTTTTTATGGACATGAGTAACATAATGATAATAAAATAAATTGTTTCAAAACCCTTAATCAAGTACAGAGCTACATCTAACTTTTGTTCTGTTTATTGTTTTTAAGATGCCAATCTTTTTATTAAAATAACGAGCTTAAAATATTAAAAATACAATTTCTTGCATAACAGTAGTACGCTCTGGGCTTTGCTACTTAATAACGGACGCACTCGAACTTATTGATTATATACATTATTAGTTTCGCTGTTACACTTATAAATTGCCAATCATTTAGAATATGTCAATCACAAAGTACAATGCTTTCCAGAAACAAATATACAAGGAATAAATTGTATAAAGCCAAGAAGGATATCGCAAACTCTCAACTTGAAGATAAAAGCAAGGTCGAAATGAACAGTGCAGTTATACAGACACCCATTAAAGATGCCACGCCTTTGTTTTAGAGAACAATTTATAAGTGGTAGGCGGAGGTCTGCTGCCTTGTTACAGTGTAACAATAGCCTATTGTGAAGAAAACGGACTTATAGACTCAAAATCCTGAAAGGACCAATTCAAAATGAAGTGAAGTACATGAACATTCAAGTTTGCTCAATTTGTTTTGAACATAATACAAAGATGCTTTACTTGATAATAAGGCTTTAGGAATATACCTCTATGATGGAGCCCAATATAAATGACTTATTTGTAAATGCATATAAAAAAAATCATCACCTATCAATTTATTCACATCAATTAAAATAGGCTGATTGCTTAGCAAAAAATCTATTGCAAGCTTTTTTCACACACAAAGTGTGTGGTCACAAGCGCAAAGCTGCGACAGTCCGCTTGTGACCACGGCCGGTGCAACCTGGTCGAAACGTCAAGCAATTTTAAGATAAACAATGCGCGTTAATTCCCGTATAATAAATAGTTATAATCATGCAACGCGAAAGTTTAAATGTTAGCCCCAGTAGAATAGTCGCCCCAGTTTTGAATACACCAGTGTGTTGCAGTTATGTTAGGGATGTTGGTGGTGAAAGGGTTTTACTATGGTTAGAAGTATTCCTCTTGCAGACGTTTTTGCCATGTAAACCATCAGAGAAGGCACAAGTGTTCTGTCAGTGTGAGCTAAAATCTTTCGCAGCGATACTTTGACACGCGTCGAAATTATATTGATGAGTAATTTCTCAATTGAATATTTTTGTTCCTGATTGCGGATTCAGACAATTTTCTATTTATTACATTTTATTGTAAAAAAGTTTTAATTTAATTCGCGAATATAAAAGATATGAATACGTATCAAATAAAAACTTTTTTACAAAAAAATAAAAACCGACTTCCAAAATAAATATAAGGTAACTAAAAAGCAAAAAATAATATAGGTACAACAAAAAAAAAAAACATTTAGAAGTTGGTGCCAGGAAATCTAGCTTTCTATTTTAGGCCCTAACTTTAAAATGTTTAATTATTTTTTGTTGTTGTACTTATATTATTTTCATCATCAGTTCCATTTTACTCAATGGTGTTTTAAGAATAAATGCACGAGTTACAACAAAATATACCCCAATTACTATAGGTGCCTTTAATATTTCAAGAGTTCCCTCGATACCTCCAAGATATCATCGTCAGATCCGAACTTTGATGACAATGAGACCAATCTGAAAGTACCTATACCCTGTCAAATACAAAAATATTTTTTCAAATTGGTCTAGCCGTTTGCGAGTAATCGGATAACAAACATTAAAAAAAAAAAACAATTGAATTGAGAACCTCCTCCTTTTTGAAGTCAGTTGAAAATACATCTGTATGGGCTTGCCGTGTATACGGAAAAAAAGATCGTAATTAAGGACCCTGTTTGTCGCTTTTTCGATTTGACTGAATTACAAAAAAAGTTTAGGTGTAAGGCATAATCGACTCTCATAGTTTGTTACTTTTGTATCCTTATTTGCACATATTAAAGGTACACCTAAAGAAAATCTTATCGTTTGGCCAATTGGCCAATTTAGTTTCTACAACCATTGCTTACTTCTTGTGACTGATTCACTTTTTGTTACATCATTATTTATTCTCTTATTATTATATAAGTTTAAACTAAGTCTGGATATATCCATCTTAGTCTCCGTACAAAGAACACTCGTCTGTCAATGACTTGAGCCATATCCCAATAAGTAATAACTCAACGTCAGCTCCAAAGATATTTCGCCAATTTCAACTTCTTAAGATTTGAAAATTCTCGTTATAATTCTTTTGTTTTCAGCTTATTCTTGGGCGATTATTTGATAAGCAGACTCTATACCATTAGTTACATTGTCAAAGCCTTTGGCTATTTGAGACAGAAAATTGGGCTTAAGAAATAATGTAGGCGTTCATCATCATCTTTTTCTGCTGTTATTAATTTATTTTGGATTTATAGTAAACATGTTGAAGTGGGGATTAACTGTAGGTGCCAATCTCATGCTGCTTATGCGGTGCAATACGATCAATGGTCCACCTTGCATCCTGTCATGCGTGCCGATAAAAGTAATATATTTTTATTTTATTATTTATAATTGGTTATTATTAATTCATAATTAGGTCTGTATTCCGATCTGATTATCGATGAAAATTTGGAGCTACCTTTTTGGAAGATGCCTTTATCTATTAAGTTTAAGCCAAAATGTCTGTATATTGATATTATTATTAAATAAATATTTTTCTGTTTTATTTTCACAAATTATTTTATATACAAAGAAGTTGATAAACATACCACACAATCCATCGTGAGTTTATCAGTAGTATCTTAGACAGATCGTTAGGGTACTAAATATAAAATGTAGGTAGGTTTACAAAAATTAATCATCAGTTTTTAAATCAGTTTCCTTTTATATATACCTGCAGTTTTTTTTATTTGTAATGATGAACAACGATGTTTCCCATTGTGATTACAATCTAGTCTACAGAGGCTATTATGTAATTTGAGTTTGACGTAAACTACTAAAAATATTATTTTAAGTTTTTGTCTATTATCACTATTTTTATTGTTTCTATTAACATGAAGACACTTTGTTCTTGTGTTCTTTAATTACACTGCACTGCACTGTTACACTATATTATGGTCACTACACTAACTCAAAAGTGTTGTCGAGGAGCTGGATAGTCACAATATTCACATGGTGATGAAGTCGGTGTTCATGAGCTTCAGCTATTTTTTTATAGTGTTGGTGACGAGGTCCAATTTTGAGTCCCGATGAAGATCGTTTAGTATAATATACTTGTTTTAAAATGATAGTGGTTTATATATCTTTGAAAATCAGAAAATCCAACGAGAGGAAAGTTGATTAGGCGGAAAAAAATAGACCTCTCAACTTGTTTATTGCACGGAGTTGCAGATATTATGAAACATTTATACATCTAACTGCATCACTACTATTTCACCTCTTCAAATCCAACAAACCTGTATTTCCAACTAAATCTCCTCAGATAAATTGGGCAAATATTATTTCGATCGAATAAATCACTAATAACATTAACGTTCAGTATTGGAACAAACAAATATGACGGTTTATTCAATTAGTGTTATGTATCACTATTGACTATTGAATCTAATGCCGATTTGAAATAATGGCAGCTGTTGGTTTAAGTTTATTGAACGTACAAAGGGACTAATTGATAGTCCCAATATTCAATGTCAAAGTAATAATTGAGATTGACATATACAAGTAGATCTGGCATTTCAAGAGATAGAACATAGTACCTATCTTTGTTCAAAATGAGCAACGCAATTGAGGTAGTAAATCCACTTGACAGAAAGCTTGTTTATTGTGTTATGTATTATGCTTACTTATTCTATTGTACAAACATATTAATTACTAGCTGACGTAACGTGATGAACTTTTTCCCACTTAAAATTGAATTCTCTTAAACAAAATTACCTACTAATTTCGAGTTTTGTGATTTTTCGGCTCTACCTTTTGGTTGTATTTTCCTATATTTCCTACTTGGAAACCGTCCTGGTATTGAGACAAGCAAAACAACTTAAAAATTATTTCAAATTGGTCCCGCTGTTTTAATTTTTTTTTACATTATAATTATTACGGTTTATGAAAGCTTTTCATGTCCTTCAATAGGGTAGATGACTGTCATGTCAAATCAATATCTTTTTATGAAACGTCAAAACGATGCGCCCAGTACTTATTTATATGAAAAACAAATCAATGACGTCGTTCTTTCGTATGATCAAATCATTTAATTTTAATGTTTGTTTTAATGTTTATAAATTCAAGGTCATGTAAAATTGTGGAGAAACATTGTTGCACGGGACAGTTTTGCAAATGCTATTTCCTGAATAGTGTAAAATAATTTATTGTTATTGTAGTCATTTACCCAATTGTTTACTATTTTGAACTCTATAGTTGAACTAGCTAAATTAGGCCTTGGCATATCTTGTGGCAAAATGTTAGGCCAAATAGTAGAGTCCATGAAACCTGGATACTTGACAGACTCTTGTTGACTGCCTCTATGGCGCGGTGGGACTGTTATGCAAGAGGTCCTGGATTCGATTCTCACACGGGACCCCACTTTATGTGATCCACAAATTGATGTTCCGGGTCTGGGTGTACTTTGTACCCGTAACTTTTATGTTTGTAAAGTCCCCCGTGACACAGGGCTTGTACCCTACTGCGGGAGTCGTCTTATAAATAAAAAAAAAACAAATTTGAATGCAGTACAGCTACTTGTAATGACAGGTGGGTTGATTATCGATGTGCCTGTGGGTTTCAAACTTTCTACCAGGTATGCCAAGGGTAAAACAGTTTTTTTTTTAACATTTCTAAAACCTCTTCTGCAAAGGTTTGTTGCAAGTTCACCTAGACTCAGGATTTCATAAAGACCTATCCCATTTGTCATAATTACGCCGTAAAAGTACTATTTTTTATAATAATAATAACTTTTTATTTCGGACGAGTATACATATTTAATTAGCAACAACATAAAAATTATGAACTAGTGTTAAAATTATAAAATTAATATTCATTTTATATATGCTGTCCGATGAGACGCTAAGCAACTTTGCTGTGCAAGGTTATTTGAGTGCATGTAGTTTTTACCTCGGGTATATGAATTTATTTAATGGCTTGAGTTTATTGTACTTACATGCTACTCGTTTGAAGCAGACAAATTTGAACATGGACTCATTAAAAATTAGTTCAAACTTAGGTACACGTCATTCAAGTAATAACAGAAGGTCATGTACTTGTTGGACAGAATAAAACACATAAATTCCAGTAGGTACGCGGACATCACACAAATAGTTATATAAAATAAAAATAGAAAAGTCTCGAAACGGTCGGTAAGTTGGTTGTATAAATAACTTGATAAAGTATACAGCGATACTAAAATAAACACACTATAACAACACATAATTAAAAAAAAAACAGCGCATTCAGTATTGAAGACACACTGGTCCTTGGCAGTGATAATGGAAACAAAGGCTACGACCATAACAAGAAATAATGTCACAAGCAAACTTTATTTTTTTTAGTTCATATTATTTGTGACGTTAGAGAGACATCACATATACGAAACTAGCGGACGCCTCGCGGTTTCACCCGCGTAGTTCCCGTTCCCGTGGGAATACAGGGATAAAAAATAGCCTATGTCACCCGGGGTTAGTGTAGCTTCACAAAGATGAAAGAATTTTTAAAATCCGTCCAGTAGTTTCGGAGCCTATTCAATACAAACAAACAATCAAATCTTTCCTCTTCATAATATTAGTATAGATAATAATAATTATAGAGTATAGATAATCACATATAAAAAATACCTTCGAAAAATGTTATCTTATAATATTTACACGACTGCAAAGAGAATCTCAACTATTTTTTTAATTATATTGTTAGATTTATCTGATCTTAAACTTATTCTTTCTGATGATCTCTTATTTGATATAGAAGTACCTTAAAGCACAAGTAAGGACATAGCTGTTGGAGGTGCAGCGCATCAGATACGTATGTTTTCAGAGGCGCGAATTCACGGCTTTGCAGCCCTAATGAGAAAAAGATGCGCCTCCCTGATAACGCGTCTCCTTGGCAGCACCAATACCATCTTAAGTGTGTACACAGATCGGTGGGAGAATCCGCTGATGCGCCGATAGGTTCGGCTGCGCTATAAATTGATTAAGTATAAAATAAACACAATAGTTATAGTAATTGTTCGTAAGTAAATTATTACATTATTATAGCAAGCAGAGCTGTGACAATAACAATCCAACAGTTTGATAGCACGCTGACGAAGTTTAAAAATAAACCGTTTAGCTATCTTTCATAGAGACGGAACACCAAAAAAATGATATTTATTAATTACTAAGGAGGCCGTACTAGCCGTAAAGTGAATTTTATGAAAATCATAATATTATATTCCGAAATCTTTCATTAATAACGTGGGCTACCTAAACGCAAACACTGCATGTTAGCGTTTTCATAGAATAATTTTACTAGACAACTTAAAATTCAGTTTAACTTTGACCGCTTTTTACTCGTTTTCACTATTCAATAGATAAACAGTTTATGATGTAAAATTATTTAAGAAATAGTACAAAAACCAACTCACTTCACATGTTAAATTCAATGGCCTTGGTAGTGCAATGGTAGGGTATTCGACTGCTGCGTAAGAGGATTTGATTACCACACGTTATATCCCTTTGTGATCCACAAATTGTTGTTCCGAGTTTGAGTGTACTTTGTGCCACAAACAGCCATCCCACACATACAAATTCCGATTTGTATGTGCTGGATAGTTGTTTTTAAAAAATGCAATAAAAATTGGATGACATTTGATATCCACCAATCTGTAGTGGGTCCACGTGTTGGTTACCCCGTAACCCTTTCTCAAAGGTAGCCTTTTGAGGGATCTAAGCTTATCAAGAGCGGTCATGTCGGAACGTCCAATCGGAGTGTGGGAGTGAGGAAAAAGGGAGTGCTCTTATGTGTCTGTCAGGAGACCATCATTAACATATGTATGAGACGGTACTTAAATTTCACCGCAACTTTCTATTGACAGACTGCAGTACATTGCAATAAATCTTCATGAGTACTTATTGAAGCGCAGTTAAAACTATACATTGGATAAAAAATCCTGATTATTGTGTTTAGAGAACAAATTGTGACCCAAAAAAGACGTATGTGACGCAGTTTTACAGATAAAAATATATTGGTATTACGCCGTTTGGTAAAAGACTGTCTTGTTATTCGACTTCACTTGGAAGTTTTGTTTTGTAAGAATGATAAATGGTCACATTGAAGACAGGTATAGGGCATATAAGTGTTGATCCACTCAAGTATACAGGGTGCGATTTAGTCAGTCGAATTCTTGGGGGGTGATCACAATACCAAGTGGTGTCCCGTGTGGGATCACCCAGGAAAAAATTAAAACTATGGTACTTTTTTTTCAGAAAGTTCTGTTTAGTATCATGGACTAAATCAGCACAAAACACCAAGAGTACAAAAAATCCTCATAATCTAAATATTCTCTTTTAAAATTTTCTCGTTGCCATCGAAAATTTTAGTATTTTCCACTGAATTAATGTGGAATAATGCTCAAATCACAGGCAATTAACATAATTTTAATAACATCATTTAGTTAAAATCTGTCAAAAAAATCAAATTCCACACATAATCCAGTAGAGCGTTACTATAATTAATTTTATTTCAATAAGTTTTATTATCAAAATAATATCAATAGGTACAGAAATGTATTAAACTTACAAACAAATAATTACACTAATCACGTCTAAATAAACACTTTGCCAGGCTGAGAACGCCTATAAAAGTATAACAAACATAAGTTTTCGAGTCACTAATACTCTAGTTCTAGTCACTGAGCCACATTTATACTTATTAAAACGTGTTTACATATATTATTTTAATCTATAAGGAATCTTATTTACAATACCCTAAACATATGTAAAAAAGGGAACCTTGAAAATGATTGGTTGAAAACGCCCAAATATTATACAGTTACTGAATGCTTTAAAAAGATTTGCTGTACCAAAGGCAACCAAAAAAACTCTGAAGACAGATCAAATTAAAATTCATAAGTTTACAAAGCGGACGAGCTGAAGGCGTGGCTATCCTAATCAAAAACAATATTTAGCACTCGGTCATCACTGTTTCCCAAACCGTTAATATTGAGGCTAATATTGAGACCGAACATGTTCTGTTATCGGTTTATCAATTGCCTAACCTACCTCTGGTCACCAGTGACCTCGACGTATTGATCAGTTTGGGAACCCACGTCTTAATGCTAGGCGACATCAATGCTAACCATTCGTACTGGCACAATAGCTACACAAACACCCGTGACAGTGTCCTATTTAACCACATGCATGACTTCGAAATACATTGCCCTGATTTACCAACACAGATAAATTACTGCCCAAGTTCTAAATCAACGAATCCTGATCTAATTCTTTCGTTGAATGTCAACCACATAAATAACGTCAAAGGCATCGTAGCCCTATCCTCGAATTAAAACCCCATCTATTTTACGGTTAGTGGCCAATTAATACCACACACCATACCGCAACAATATCGCTTTGACCATGCTGACTGGCATGAGTTTCGTACCTATGCAAACCGTAATATTCTCCTCAATTCTCATACATTCACTTCAACTGGTGACATCGACCAGGCCGTTGAACATCTCCAACATTCAACAGTGCATCATATAAGCCAGAACTACGCAGCGGTAGGCCGTATGGTGTAGGGGATGTCGTTTGTGAAGTAGGATCTTTAATTACAGGCATTACTTCTTTCAGGAGGAATGTCCAGGGCCTGCCGTCAGTTGTTTTGAGTCCCTTAGAGTAACTGTAGTTGCATCGACTTGCGTAGTTGTTCCCTTTTTTGTGCGCTGGACATGAGCGGTTCGGGCAGAACAATTGCGATAATTGGCAGGATGTTCTACGTTACAATTGCAACAGCGTGTTGGTTTAGAGCGGTTTTTTTGGGACACTCCGATGTTGGGTGGGTGTCCGTACATTTCACGCACCGTGGTGGCCAATTGCAGTTCTTAGAAGAATGACCAAAGCCATGGCAACGAAAGCACTGGGTGCCGACGGAATTTTTGGGTTTATACTTATGAGTGGTGATAACACAATTCAGTAAATATTTCAACCGGCGAAACTTCTGCATGTCAGCACCAGCCAGTTAGAATTGTCTTCTGAGAACTTCATTATAGTTACAGACGTACTTCGAAGGTACCTTCGAAGCCAAAGTTAGCCAGTTCTCCTAAAAGCCTGATCTTGCGAGAATAAGATACAAAAGGTGCCCCCTGTTGACATAATTTTTCTTTAATAGCTTGATGTGCTTGGTGACTATTCCGCTATTTCGGTATGTAAATGAAAACGCTTCGAGATCGCGCCAATCCAAAGTCCAGTCGGTTTTCATGTCCATGATGATGAGAGGGAAGTGCCCAACTTTCTTCAGTACTGTAGATGCAGCAGTAAAATTTGTATTTGGCTGGTTTGCGGTGCTATCATTGTTCAATGTCTAGAATTGATTGCTTAAAGGCAGGTTACAGTTGTCGTCATATTTGTTATGGCTTCGGCCCTTTGTGGTATCTGCCATTCTTCGGGCTGTTCTTCGGCAGTTCCCTTTGCACTTAGACTAGTGTTAAATGGCGACCTAATCGAAAATTTGTCCATTGGTTGATTTCAGTTATCGACCAGATATGAATGTGTCGCATCACTAGGCTTGTGATGCGCCAAGGAACCGGTACTAACATAAACTAGACTGCACAGTCCAGTAGACCCTCCAAATAGCAGAGAGTGAATGCGTGTTTCTTTAATTTTGCATAAATATTAGAGTTACTATGACAACTAGAGATATAGTAATAAATAATCTCGGGTTGACAATTTACTTACTAAATTCTGGGAGATTGAAGAAGTCCCATCTAGTCCTATACTAAGTGAAAAGGATTAAATGCAAAATACTAATCATTTAAATAACGGCAAATTCATTGTTAAATTGCCACTAAATTGCAATCCAAATAAACTAGGTGAATCCTTTAATACAGCAAAAAAGAGATTTCTTTAATTAGAATATCGATTCAGGAAAATCCTAATCTTAAATGTCATTATATCGAATTCTTGAGGGAATATGAAGAACTAGGGCCTTTTGTCTAAATCTCCCTCCAGAAAACCATTTCCTTCGTATTTTTTGTTTCAGCGTGCTGTGTTAAAGAAAATAGTAAGTCCACCAAGGTTGTTTTCGATGGATCCGTCCACACATCTTGTAGTCTGTCTGTCAGTGATATTTTAATAGCAGCCCAAATATACAAGATTCTCTTTTGTCCATTTTAGTTCGAGCAAGGCAATAAAAATATTTATTGACAGGTGACATAAAAAAAATGTACCGAATGGTAGAAGTTGATGAACACTCTAAAAACCTACAATGGGTTTTTTGACCGTTAAAACGATGCCGTTAAATACTCTCACTAATGGGACCACAAGTGCTAGCTATTTTGAGCACTCGTTGTATTTGCCAGATGGGCGAGAAGTGTGAGGACTAATCTATCGAAACAATAATAAAACATGACTTTTTCGTTGATGATTTAATTACTGGATGCGACGACTCAGCTCGTCTGCGTCAAATTCAATATTCAATTTCATCAATCTTATGTTCAGTATGTTTCAACTTGAGAAAATACAAAACTAATTCAAGGCAATTGTTTCAAAATTCATCTATAAATTCACAAGATAATTTAACTTTCAGTGAAGCTACAAGCACATTAGGCTTAGGATGGGATCCAAAATCAGATAACTTAAATTTTCCTATTCAATCAGTATCTCATTGTTATAAGGTAACAAAACGACACATATTGTCTAGTGCGTTCAAAATATTTGATCCTTTGGGACTGTTAAGCCCTTACATAATTCAAGCTTAGATGTAATTACATGCCTTGTGGTAGCCAAAAAATAGACTGGGATGAAAATATCCCTTTAAATCTAAAAGAGCGGTGGTTAGAATTTTCATAAAATTTGGATTCTTTGTCAAAATTACAGATACGTCGAAGGATTTTGTGTGTCTTACCTATATCAGTAGAGCTTATGGCGCACGTAAGGTTATTGTGTGCCAAGTCTAAGGTAGCTCGTATGAATCCTATGACTGTTCCTTGACTGGAACTTTGTGATCATAGCTCAATATCAATGTTTTGAAATCGAACATAAAGCATTGTGCGAAGGGTTACCTTTAAATAATAAATCAAAAATACTTTGTCTCCCTTTTTAGATGAGAATCATCTAATCAGAGTATGTGAACGATTGAAATCGTCAAATTATGGGTATGGAAAAATACACCCAAATTTACTTAATTCATCACATAATTTAACAAAACTCTTATTTGAAAGAGAACATTTGCGTCACATGCATGCTGGTCCGCAGCTTTTGCTCTATCTGTGAGAGTCAGTGTGGCCTTTAAATGGTAGGAGGTTAACTCGCAGTACGGTGCACAATTATGTACGATGTTGCCGTGTTAGAGGTCAAACCATACGTCCTAAAATGGACCTTTCTTCATCAAGGGTAACGCCTGACTTTCCATTTATTTCAGTGGGCGTAGATTTTGCTGGGCCTTTCTACATAAATTAATCGTAAGGGTAGAGGAGCTAAATTGCTCAAATTTTATCTTTGTTATAAGGCTACTTTAAGTTTATAATTTTATCATTCAGCTTAGATATCATTTTGTCATTAAAAATGAAAAAATCTGGTAGGCTTTATACAAGATATGTTCCAGACAACAAGGCGGTATTAACTTGTTCTTGGCGATATGTTACATTATCGTCAGCCATCGCAGTAAAATTTTCCATTCGCAGTTAAATATAGTTTTCGTTGACAATATTAATATTCCCCAATTTTGAAAATATATTAAACTGTGGCAACATTAAGTTGCGCCTCTAGTGAGAAATTGCAGAATTTGTAGTTACTCTATTCGATACTGGCGCTAATGTCGCTAGTTGCCGAACATTATTCAAAGTCCAAAGTCCAATATTTAAAGTTGTCAATCTCAAACCGTTTTGCACTAAATTGTATAAACAATACAACAAATTAGGATGGAAATTTGCTCTGTTAAGTGTCCGAACTGTATTTCAATTCACTGAACAGATATAATAATGTTTGACTGCGTCTATGGCGCGAAGGGAGTGTGTCCGACTGCTACGCAAGAGGTCGTGGGTTCGATTCCCACACGGGACACCACTTTGTGTGATCTAAAAATTGTTCTTCCGGGTCTGGGTCTACTTTGTGTCCGTGACTTGTTTGTTTGTAAAATCCCCCGCACACTCGTCTTTTTTTTTTAATAAAAAAGTAAAAAGGGCAATTGTTTAATGTAGAATTTAGTCCACAAAATAAGATTTTAAAAGTCACAGTATTTTTTAATAATTATATATCATAAATTATTACGCATAATATTTCTCGTAGATAATTGTTTTTAACTATGTTTTACCACTATTTTTGTTAAATAGGCCATTAATTTAATTATCGTATAATACACGAGTGATGTAAACAGTTTAATGTCCTTGTAAACTTTTTCTTTTTATTTTCTTGGGTGTCTCTGTTTTTCTTGTATAAATTTAGTAAACAATTATCTACACGTATATAAGACACATGCATAATACATAATTTTTAATAGGTTTCTTGGAAAAATCGGTTCTTTTGGTTATCGGATGGCTTAGTTACATCCTCAGCAACATCAACCATGAATTGATAAAAGAGAAACGAATAAAGTTTCATACATCACCATACTCACTGCAAAGCTAGAGGTCGTGGGTTCGATCGATACGATTCTTGTTCTGGTTAAATTACAATTTGTCAATGATAGTATGTATTTAGAAATATATATAAGAAGTATGTTTATCAATGTGTTGTCGTTAGTTGTCCAAGTGTGTGTTGTCCTAAGTTGTTAATTATGTTGTTTACAATTTTAAACAACTTGGAAGACAATCAGTCTTGATGAGACCTAAATTAACACATACAATCACAACTTAAAACATGTGAACGAAATAAAACAAATAACTGAAACGACTCTCAGTAAACAAACATAAAAACTTATAACTACCAATATACAAAAACATAACATTAACCTATCAACCATTTCATTACTGGCTCCACTGTCTCCGCAATCCGCGTACGACTGAAACATATGACCAATATATTGAAATTTATCTACCAATGTTCATACGATTTTATTGTTTCACGAAACGAAAAGAAATGGAGGCATTATTTAAAGGGTTACGTTTCATTAGACTTCTTTTTTATGAAAATGGGACTAGGTTGAAGCTGTATTGTTTAAATTACCCCTAGATCGGTCACCATGGAATCTCTTTCAGACCAGTTTGTTCCAAAGTGTTCCGAAATTAAATGCGTGCACCTGCTAACGCACTATAGAAGCTATCTGAAACAAAAATCTTATTATCCGTTTACTCTAAAGTCAGCTGCAGCGCTTATGTCGTCTAGCCCCATGATTCAAACATGTAGCGCTAGACAGTATTTAGGAAACAATTTTATTCGCGACCAAAAGGTCCAACGCTCCATGAATATCGGGGTACTTACGCGTTTTGCAAAAGGCACATACTAAAGTACCTAGATAATGCAACAGACATTATTGTTGTTTGTTTCTACGGGGCTATGAAGATGCACTTATCTCTGATTGGGAAATTGTGCGTTATTAAGTACCTATCAGTTCAGTCACTGCAACCAACCCACATTGTCCCAAAAGCCTAGCAGGCTTTATGCCACTGGAACGGGTGATGGTGATGTCAGGAATTGTGCCCGACAACCGGCATATGTTTCAGGTTTCAGAAATTACTTAACAGTGTCGCGTCTACACGTAGTAGTTTTTTTTAAAACAACTCCCGCAGTATGGTACAAGCCCTGTATCGCGGGGGACTTTGCAAACACCCAGACTCGTAACAATAATTTGTGGATTACACACAGTGGTGTCTCGTGTGGAAATCAAAAACACAACTTCTTTCGAAGCAGTCGGATACACTCTCACCGCACCACAGAGGCAATAGTAATTATATAGATGTATGTCTGCCTTGTAGGAGCGCCGTGTATAGCTTACCTGCTATATTTTGGACTTTTTGTGGTAATATTCTCAAGGTCAAGAGTATCCGGTAATTTCAGGAAAATGTAAACATTTTTATCTATTGCAGGAATCTGGTAGTAGGTACCTACTTTTTAGATATACTTATCGGTCTACTGCACATGCTATACCTACTTATATGTTAACTATTTTGCGATCTTTATGAAAATTAAGAGTAACATTTTTAATTTGTGCTATTTATGACGTCCATTTCCTCATTAATTAGTATTCAAACACAAATAATGTTTCGGTATATAGTTTTATTACCAATTTAGTAGAGCTATCCTAATAACAATCGCTTTGTATAAAAATTTTTAGTACAATCAAAGAGCTTGTTCAGATGAGGCGACTTACGCGCGAGTGATAGGAACAATTATGTTTCAAGTAAAAATGTGTAGATAGGTTACAAGCGCTCAGAAAGCGGCACCTTAAAATCTATACAATTGATTTAGTTTTTATATGTCAGTGTCGCATCACCGGCGTCAACAGATGAAAGCAGCGAATTACATTTTTCTCTTTTTCTACAAATTGAACGACTTTATTAAAATAGTGTGACATTGCAATATAGATATAGAATATCTATGTGTACTTTAGTTAGCCGTTTTCAAAGATCGAATGTTGTTTAAGTAACCTATCTACACCTTGTTACTAGAAAACATCATTGGGTACCCGCGAGGCAATTTCGTTGTTGCGTTTACATAACCTGAAACACGTGCGTAAGCATGTCAGGGTTTTGAGAAGTCTTCTTACTACTTCGCGCGTATACTGAATGAAACAAAGAGGTCTAAGTATCTCGACTCGCGCGCACTACGCGCGAAATGTTCTCGTGTCCAGGTCCCGACGTATGACACGCGCGTGAGTAAACGAGCGTATGCTTATATTATTGCTATACAGCGTGTTAAAGCTGCCAGTATTATAAGACGCGGCAAGTTGTCGTCTATAGCGAGGAGTTCTAATATGCCTTAACAGGTTCCGATTTTTTTTTTTAATAGAAGTTAATTGATTGTTAATTACTTTATCTTTTCGTTTAAAGACAATGCTTAAAATTCCCAGAGCGAATAATAAAAGATGTAGCTAAGAATGTTAGCCATAGGTAGGTATTTAGCGATATTATTCTATAAATATTTTAGTTTTAGATTTAATGTCAAAGTGTGTGATTTTCCTAATAAAAAACCCCAAAACAAATTTTGTTTTGTGAGTTTTTTTCATATGAAATACCTCATCATATCTTGTTATGTAAAACTATTATATACTTGTAGAGACAATGTTATATATTTGTAGAGCCAAAAAATTCGTGCGTGCAATTTATAAATCTTTTTATGGCGAATTATGAGCATGCAGTTTTTTTTATTAATAATAACTATTTTAAGAAAAACGACACGCCTTAATAAATTTCAAGCACTTCACGGCATGCAAATTACGCTGACTCATTCTTATGTTGTAGTCTATATCTCTGATGTTATATAAGCTACCTAGCCATAACGGTAGCCATACCTAGCTTTAATTTTTTATACACTAAAATTTTCCCAGATAAATATGCAATGCAACCGCATTAAAATCGATTTAGTAGTTTCTGAGAAAATCACGAACACACACACATACATACACACATAAATACGGGTGTTACAGAGAACTAACTTATTTGAAGGCAGTTAAAAATATCACTAGCAATCTTATAAACCCCTCCAGTTTAGATAATTAGCTTATGTTAGAAGTGGGTTCACGTCGGTAGTGTAATGGATTGGAATTGAACTCTCCCTCTAGTTCCTCGTCAGTCCGATGCCTTAATCATTAGACTTATCTTCGCTTTTGGCTACTATCAGTATGAAATATTGTTAAATAACAGTTTTACATAAATCTAATAAAGGTATATCTATATTAATATTATAAAGCGGAAGAGTTTGTTTGTTTAAACGCGCTAATCTCAGGAACTACTGGTCCGATTTGAAAAATTCTTTTGTTGGATAGCCCATTTATCGAGGAAGGCTATAGGCTATATAACATCGCGCTACGACTAATAGGATTGGAGCAGCGACAAGAAATGTTGCAAAAAACGGGGAAAATTTACGCATACGAAGTTGCGCGGGACAGCTAGTACGTAATAAAGTGCTTATATTCAATGTTTTTATAAATCCGAATCGTGGCTGAAAATCTCATCTGGCACATTATCTTTAATGCATGTCATAAAAAACCTTATTTGTTCGAAAGAGTCCGTAAAACCAAGCATAATCTGCTATCATTTGAGTACACATTTATAGTACCAATATTTCACCGCAATCATTAATCTAAATAAACCTAAAGGTCGGGCCATTAAACGACCGATAATGTTTTAAAATTGAAGAGAGATAATAATACTTACAAAATATTACCGCTGTATGGGTCTTTTGTTTATAAAATTTACAGCGATACGGCTTGTAACCATAGCTTCAATTTGAGCGCCTGATGACATGTAAATCATAATTTTATTATATTTTAATAAGAAATTAAAAAAAAATATTCGCTACAAATAAAACATTGTTAGATTGCGATTTTATGCTATCGGGTTTCAGTTTTAGGCTTTTTTAACCCGACTGCGAAGACGGCCTCGACTGCATGACAACATTTGAAGGCTAACTTGTTTCTGTCTTTTTGCAGGTGGGTATTTTAGTTTTATACCGACTTCAAAAAGGAGGAGGTTCTCAATTCGACTGTACGTTTTTTTTTGTATGTTTGTTCACCGATTAAGCAATGACGGCTGGACCGATTTAAATATTTTTTTCGTGTTTAAAAGGGTATACTTCCAAGTTGCTCCCATTGTCATCAGATCGCGATCTGATGATGGGGTTTTGGAGAAATCGAGGGAACTATTCAAATATTAAAGGCAACACCTACAGTGATTTAGGTACATTTCATAGTAATTCGTACATTTACTCTTAAAAAACACCTATTGGTGTGAAGTAGAACTGATGATAAAGACCACAAATGACGAGCGGTCCTATTTAATATTTCACGGTTTGCAATTCATTTACTTTAATATGATATTGAGTAGCATTTTATTCTCGTCATACTACTATTACATAATGTAATAGAGCTGCATCGGGGCAAGCAATATTTTGTAAAGGGATTCGAGCAGTTGACATAAGCCTATTGTAACATAAGTGAATTACAAACCAACCCACTGAAAAGTGAGAAATAAAAACCCAAAACACTATCTTACAAAAAAATATTACCGATTATAAAAATAAATACAAGGCAACTAAAAAAAAAATAATAGCTACCAAGAATAACAAAAACAAATTAACATTTTGAAGTTGGTGCCGAATTAAACAAAAAAAACTATTTCATGGCATCAACTTCAAAATGTTTATTTGTTTTTGTTATTCTAGGTAGATATAATTTTTGCATTTTAATTGCCTTGTATTTATTTTTTAAAGTCGGTAATATTTGAAGTCAGTTTTTCATAATTATTATTTTTAGCAAATTTAAAAAACAAAATCTCTAATTTTAGACTATAAAGGTAAAAAAAAAACATATTCATTCAAATACTTTTACTCAAATATATACTTTTTAATTCGTAACAAAATTAAGTGACAATAATAAGAAAGGTTTGCTCATACTGTTACGTCTATACGTAAACGGTAAATAAAAAAATATATATGTTATAAAAAAATAATTTATTGAAACAAATTTATCGGCCGGGAAGTGGGTTCGCTACCCTAGTCTACTAAAAGACACGATACCCTAGCTTGCACTGACAGCATAAGAACCGTACGCTCCTGGGTTGTCCGCATCCGAAGATCTGGGGGACAGCGGGGCGTCTTCGTCTCCAGCCGAGTAGGTCTTACCCCCCGCTTTTTCTTTCCTCGGTTATTAAGGGTGAACTTAAGACCCTGGAATCAGGCACGGGTGGACCATAAGTATACGCCCAAACTTTCACCGTGACTGCGGAAGGCGGTAAAGGCAAAGCGAACGATTCTATTAATTACATTTTTCTACAAATTAGTTAACTAAGGTGCGGCAGTCACGGTTTAAAGCAAGCGGAAGGACTCACATAGTTTAATCAGCGAAATATATATAGAATTTAAAATGTTAAGCTAAATATTAAAACACTATGTCGGTACACAGAAATAAAGTTAGGTATGAAGGTATGCATTTATAGGAATTCACAAAGCACTGGTCTAAATTAATAAATCCACTTAATTACATAAAAACCAAAATACACAAGGTGTGGATATAATAATTATGCACTGTACGCATAGCTAATAAAAGCACAACTTACCCGATAACGGGGTCACAATATTCACGTATGATTTCAATTCTTAGTTTTTTTTGCCTAGTGGCGCAGTAGAAAGCACTTATAGATATGTACAGATTATTGCGAACTATAACGTACGCACTTAGAGAGTAATTAAAAGCACGATATTTAATGATGTCGTCTTTTTAAAAGCGAGCGCACGTATTCTCTCGACAAGTTGACGGTCAGTAGTCTAATCCCTACCCGCGCGCAGGGGGCGCGGCGTTCGCCGTGCATTGTCACTGGCCGTGTCGCTAACCGGTAATTTATCTATACTAAAATCAGTACTGGACGTCAGTTTGTTTGTTGAAGCTAAGTTATTCTTATAGAGGTGCAAATATTATTATGCTGTATTTATATGTAGATTTAAGGTTTGGTATAAATTTGATATTTAGATTTAAGTTAGGTTTAAGACAAATTTAGGTTAAGTGTTTATTATGTATCGAATCATTACAGCAATGTAACAGTACCCCCCTTCCCAGATAAGGATTTTTCGAGGTTAGAAAAATCCGTAATGCTAACATCCAATTACAAGTTAGGATTACGAAGTCGTTAACTTTAACTTAAGGTCCTTTACATGCCAAACTCCTAGATTACGACCATTCATGTCCTCTAGCACGTAGACGAGTGGTGACTTCTTTTCAATTACTTTACACTTTTCAAATTTAGGTGCAAGTTTTTTACAAAAACGTGCACCCTTATCACTTTGAAAGAAACAGCGTTTCCACACGACGTCTCCCACATTAAATTCGACATCCTTACGACGCAAGTTATAACGTTGGCATGATTTTTGATGATTGTGCCAAAGAGCAGCTTGTACTTTATTAAATATTTCCGCTAAGTGACCTAAATTCTCAGCATATATATCACGAGGTAGGAACAGAATCTCATTACTATTGTCATTATCAACGTAGTGAGAACCGGAAGTTACTAATTCTCTTCCATGTACTAAGAAGGAGGGTGTGTAACCCGTTACTTCATTCACGGAGTTATTAATAGCGAATTGTATCTTAGATAAATTAACGTCCCAACTCCTGTGGTCGTCATTTACGAATGTCGATATAGATGTGATTATAGTCCTATTATACCTCTCCACGTTGTTAACCTGAGGAGTATATTTAGGAGTGAAATGCACTTTAGGTACTTTATACTTTTTCAATAGTCCCTCCATCTCGCGACCTGCAAACTGTGTCCCGTTATCCATAATTATGGTTTCTGGGATACCATGTACAAGAAAGACGTTGTCCTCAAGATGCTTACAGACAGCGACAGCAGTAGCTTGTCGTAGTGGAAATATTAGGCAGTATTTAGAGAAACAGCAATTAACTACTAGAATGTAATTGTTTTGTTTTCTGCTACTAGGTAGAGGACCTACAAGATCTATAGAAAGTGTTTGGAAAGGGCGGGCACAGTCTTTGGGACGGCCCATTTTTCCTAGGGTGTTATGAGCGGCATGTTTATAGGCTAAACACGTACTACATTCACCAACAAATCTGACCACATCTGCATACATGCCAGGCCAGTAATACGATAAAAGAAGGCGTTTATAGGTCTTAAAGATGCCCAAATGAGCAGCTGTTGGTTCGGCATGGTTGTCGCTTATTACTTTCTCACGTAACTCCTGCGGAATAACTTCCTTCCACTCATATTCCGAAATTAGCGGATTTTTACTTTTGACGAACCTATACAATGTATTATCTTCAACTCTATAGTTAGGAAAGTTTGACTGGGACTGGTTACATCCAACAAAAATATTCAGGTACCAAGTGTCTGTAGTGGTAGTAGGTGCAACCTCTAGACTGCGTAGTGCGGACACTTGTACACATCTAGACAGAGCATCCGGTATAACGTTGTCCTTGCCTCGGCGGTGTTTGACTTCAAAATCGAACGAGGAAAGTCTTACACCCCAGCGGGCGAGGCGACCGGTTGGATTAGAGAGGGACAAAAACCATTTAAGAGCGGAATGGTCCGTAAAGACTGTGAATGTTTTACCGTTTTCGAGATAGCACCGCCAATGCTCTAATGCGACAAGGACAGCGAGGGCCTCCCTTTCGGTAACGCTATAGTTACGTTCAGCTCCACTGAGAGATCTGCTCATGTATGCTATTGGGTGCTCCTCACCTTTTATCGTTTGCGAAAGCATGGCGCCTACCCCGAAATTACTTGCATCTGTATGAACATCGAAACTGAAATCGAAATTAGGACATGCTAATACTGGTGCATTCACTAGATAAGATTTTAGGTTGTGGAAGGCTTCGTCAGCTTCCGGAGTCCATTCAAAAGGCGGTGCCTTTTTACTACTAGAGGTAAGTTTATTAAGTGGACCAGCTATCGTACTGAAGTTTGGCACAAAGCGTCTATACCAAGATGCCGTGCCCAGAAATCTTTTAACCTCCTTTTTAGTGGTGGGGATAGGGAAATTAGAAATCGCTTCTACCTTAGCCGGGTCAGTACGGAGACCATGCTCGTCAATAATGTAACCAAGATATCGTAAATCTTTCCTAAAGAATTGACATTTAGCTAAGTTTACAGTAAGGTTAGCGCTTTTTAGCCTCTCTAGAACGCGGTGCAATAGAGTGACGTGTTCCTGAAATGAGTTACTAATTATTGCAATATCATCCAGGTAAGAAAACACTTTCAGTTCAAATTCAGGGCCAAACAAGGTATCGACTAACCTTTGTTGCGTGGCTGGAGCATTAGATAAACCAAAGGCAGTAACTTTAAATCTAAAGGTGCCTCTTCCAGGTACATAGAAGGCGGTTTTGTCACGATCGGCTGAAGCAATAGGTATTTGCCAAAACGATTTAGATAGGTCAATACTAGACAGGAACTTAGCGTCTCTAAGATTATCTAAAATTTCCGAAACGTAAGGTAGATTATAAGCGTCTTTCTTTGTAACAGAATTTAGTTTTCTGCTATCCAGACAGAAACGCGGTTTGCCATCCTTTTTGTCTACAACAAGCACAGGGGAAGACCATGGACTTTCACAGGATTCTATCACGTCTAAGGCTAACATTTCATCAACCTGATCGATTATAATTCTTTTCTTTTCGGGAGACATGCGATAGTACCTTTGCCTAATAGGTGCCGCATCACCCGTGTCTATTCGGTGTTCTATTAAGTGAGTTCTCCCGAGACCCTTTAATTCGAAAGACACTTGTTCAAATTGACCGACTATGTCGTCAATTTGTGCTTTTTGAGAAGCATCAAGGGTAGCGTAGGACTTTATAATAGGTTCAGTAGACATTGTTGTGATGGTAGGGTTAGAAACTTCAAATAGGCTAGGGTTATCATTATTAAGAAGTTCTATGTCTTTAATATTATTAGGAAATATCTCGAATTTGGTCCAGAAATCAATACCTAGAATTAGAGATGTTTTAATTTCAGGTACAACGTGAGCCTTGATAACGACGCATTTATTATTGAAAAACAAGGGCAGAAACATAAAACCTAATGACTGCATAGGTTGACCACCAGCAGCGGTGATTGTTATAATTTCAGAATTATCAATTTGTAAAAAGTATTTATTTAGATGTAAGTGAAAATCATTTCCAATAACACTCACAGCAGAACCAGAGTCTAATAAGCCATACATAGTTAAGGAGTTGTTTATAATATTTACCTTAACGTAGGGCCTAGGGTCGTTAGAAGGAACATAGTTTTTGATTGCAGCAACAGTATTGTAAGTTTTAAAAAACGTATTTACAAAGTTAAGCCAATTATTCCACTCATCAGGATTAAATTTTTGTATGTTGCTACAATCTCTTATCAGTTTTTTGATTTAGATTCTTGAGGAGGACTGTTACAGTTAGGGCACTCTGGGTAACGGAAGTCCTTTTTGCCACATTTAAAACAAATGATGAACCTAGGTTCTTTACAATTTTTTAAGGAATGTGTGTTACTGCGGCATCTCGGACAGAATACAGAATTAGAAGTCTTGTTGTTAATTTGCATCGCATTAACCTGAGGAATATTAATAGCACTAGTGTTATAGTTTTTAGCGCCTTTGTAAGCCATATAAGAAGAACTGGAACTAGTAGTTGGCTTAGTATAAGCGAATTCAGGGGCTAAAGTATCTGCTGTTATCTTTGGGGGTTCTCTAAATTGTAATACGCGAGTCTGATAGTTTTCGAAATTACGGCATATGGTGCGCAATTCCGAAATAGATTTAATCTCTGGTGAGCAGGCTAGTGTATTAGCGTAGCAAGGTCTAATATTATGTAAAAGTATTTCTAGTTTCTCCTCTTCACTAACTACCTTGGACAATCTTGAGAACATACCCTCCATTATAGCAAAATATATAATAATAGACTCTGATTCCCCCTGAGTACGCAAACGTACTTCGTTCATTAGTCTGTAATCATAGTCGAATTGCACGAAATCCCTCTTTAAAAAAATAACTAATTGTTCCCAAGTATCAATAGAATTACGAACGCTGCGGAACCAGTGCAGGGCGTCACCTGTGAATATTTCTGTGGCAAAAGCCAATACCCGATTTGGCTTTATATTTCTGGCCTTTATGCGTTCGTCAACATCTTGAATGAAAGCTCGAACACACGATTTGCCATCAAACTTTAACTTGGCTAATTCCGCAGCAATGCCCCGGTCACAGCTGACCGAAATATTAGATACAGGTACGTCTTCCGACTCGCTATTACTTTTCACAGGAGTAACTGTAACGAGAGAAGCTAGTTCCTTATAGAAAGCTTCTAGTTTCTGCGAACAATCTTTGTAATATAATGTATCTTCCGATGTCGTAGGTTGAATTCTATTAAGTCGGTGATATATATGGTGAGCAAGGTTTTCACATCTATTAAATAAATTATTATCATATTTAGTTTTAAGAGATAGAATGTTATTTTTTAATTTTGATAAGCTGTCTTTAGCACCCTTGATATCATCTGCAAATTCTAGATGAGATTCCAATATGTCTTCAGAAGGAAAACTTTTTGCCTGTTTTGTAATTTGTTTTCTAAGGTCCGGAACATTACTAGCTGGTACTTCGCCTCTAATCGCAACCTCATATTCAAGCTCCGATTTTTGTAAAGACAGGTATTTAATTTGTTTAGACATACTTAGTTATTTAAAATAATTCGACATAAACCTCGAAAACCGTAATGTAACTAATTATTTATATTATTTAAGTAAATATATTATATGCCGGTATTTATTCTTATAAGATCGTTATCTGATATGTTGTGCAATTATTAAGTTACTAAAGCTTAAGCTCAACTACATATACGGCACATAAATAGTTACGCTAAATTATTTAACATACGACAAAATACAACACAACAAAATAACAAGAAAATAGAAATAAGTTGCAAAATCAGATGGTATTAGGAGAACTGATTGTTCGTTTAAAAATTGTCCATTCTGTTACAAAATAAAATGAATAGTAACGATTTTGTTTATATGTGGGTAGTTAAGGCAGGTAGTGAGAGAAAAAAAAATTGTAGAATAGACAATTTCTTCAAAAAGATTTTAGGCTTAAATAGTGTGTTGTTAATAGCAAGTTACAATTTATAATAATAACATATCTTTAAAACATGTTAACAACGCACTATTAGACCAGAAACAATATCGTTTCACATAAAAAAAACGTTGACTGTAACCATCACCAAAGAAAACTATCTACAAAAATGTCAGTGCAAGCCTAGAGTACGTCTAAGAACCACGTTTGGCGCCACTGTTACGTCTATACGTAAACGGTAAATAAAAAAATATATATGTTATAAAAAAATAATTTATTGAAACAAATTTATCGGCCGGGAAGTGGGTTCGCTACCCTAGTCTACTAAAAGACACGATACCCTAGCTTGCACTGACAGCATAAGAACCGTACGCTCCTGGGTTGTCCGCATCCGAAGATCTGGGGGACAGCGGGGCGTCTTCGTCTCCAGCCGAGTAGGTCTTACCCCCCGCTTTTTCTTTCCTCGGTTATTAAGGGTGAACTTAAGACCCTGGAATCAGGCACGGGTGGACCATAAGTATACGCCCAAACTTTCACCGTGACTGCGGAAGGCGGTAAAGGCAAAGCGAACGATTCTATTAATTACATTTTTCTACAAATTAGTTAACTAAGGTGCGGCAGTCACGGTTTAAAGCAAGCGGAAGGACTCACATAGTTTAATCAGCGAAATATATATAGAATTTAAAATGTTAAGCTAAATATTAAAACACTATGTCGGTACACAGAAATAAAGTTAGGTATGAAGGTATGCATTTATAGGAATTCACAAAGCACTGGTCTAAATTAATAAATCCACTTAATTACATAAAAACCAAAATACACAAGGTGTGGATATAATAATTATGCACTGTACGCATAGCTAATAAAAGCACAACTTACCCGATAACGGGGTCACAATATTCACGTATGATTTCAATTCTTAGTTTTTTTTGCCTAGTGGCGCAGTAGAAAGCACTTATAGATATGTACAGATTATTGCGAACTATAACGTACGCACTTAGAGAGTAATTAAAAGCACGATATTTAATGATGTCGTCTTTTTAAAAGCGAGCGCACGTATTCTCTCGACAAGTTGACGGTCAGTAGTCTAATCCCTACTCGCGCGCAGGGGGCGCGGCGTTCGCCGTGCATTGTCACTGGCCGTGTCGCTAACCGGTAATTTATCTATACTAAAATCAGTACTGGACGTCAGTTTGTTTGTTGAAGCTAAGTTATTCTTATAGAGGTGCAAATATTATTATGCTGTATTTATATGTAGATTTAAGGTTTGGTATAAATTTGATATTTAGATTTAAGTTAGGTTTAAGACAAATTTAGGTTAAGTGTTTATTATGTATCGAATCATTACAGCAATGTAACAATACCTGTTTTCACAGATATCACTAATATATCCTAGGTATTAGGATATATTAGTGATATCTGTGAAAACAGGTATCACTAATATATCCTTATGTATTAAAATTATATTTCCTTTTGATTGCGATCCTTTTGACAGAAACAACATTTCCTGAAGCCCATACAAACATGTTACATTTCAATCATTCAAAGTTCAGAAAAAGACGCTTATTTTGAAGCCACTAAACTGATAAGTAATCGACGAAATGCAAACAAATAAAGACTAAAATCGTGTAACATTTCACATACTTAGTCACAGTCGCATATAATTATTTACAGAATAAAATAGATGCCTTAATTAAAAAAGAAATATAATTCAAATGCAGTTATTTTATTAAAAACTAGCTGTGCCCGCGACTTCGTTCGCGTGGAAGTTGGGTTTATATTAAGGTAGTTTATATTACAATTCAACTTCTGTGTAAAACATATTGTAAACATGCTCCACAATGCTCTGTGGCATCTATGGATATTTGGGCCTAGCTTTAATCAGGGCCCAACATATGGCAGGGCAAGCCAAGCAAATGCCCAGTGCAGCAAAATGAAGGGCGACAAAGTTTATGGCGCCAGACGGTTAGAAGACAAATTATTAAAATTCCCACGACCACACATCGACAAAAAAGTGATTTGCATCACATCAAATACTATTAATATTGAAAAATTCCTCCACCACGCGAGTACTGAGTACGCAATTACTCGTGCGAAATTTTGAGTTAAGAGCTTCGATTCTGACTCCGATAGGTCGAAAATTCCGATTGATTTTAAACCTCCGACTCCAACTTCGGCTCCGACACTTTTAAATCGGACCTTTTGATCGGAGGTACCTAGCCGCTCCTTCAAGATAATTTATACATAGGTAATAAAGGTATGATGGAAAAAACTCTTACAGATTCCCTATGATCGCAGGTTATGTCCTGCCCGAGCGATCTTTTCCGAGTCTAAAGTACACCTACTTTGTGTCCGTGTTTGTACCGCGGGAATGCAATGTTTTAAAACTATTTTGCGAAAGCAAAATAGTTTTAAAACATTGCATTCCCGCGGTACTGTGATGCGTGTTTAAACAAACAAACAACATTCAAACGTTTCTAAAAGATATACTCAGATATCTTTTTTTGTGTTTAAATACTATTTGAATTTAAAAATAGGTGTGTCAACCTGTCGCAAATTAAGATCATCATATATTCATATCCCTCTACGTAAGAATTTCAGTTTTTTTTTAAATCAATTTTCCTGATTCTTTTTAATTTGTATTTAAACGCCATCTATTTTCAAAACTGGATAAGTTTATTTTTATACTTGATGATTTTATATTAAACTATCATGCATATTAAACGTAGGTAAGCAAGGTATTTAACCTTAAATTATTCACGCGATCAAGACCCGTAATACATATATTTTCATAATGTGTACAAATCGCGAAAGTTTATTAACATTTGTAGGTAAGCAATTTTGGTACTCAGAAGAAATCGAATCTAATCACTATTCATGCAAAACAATGATAAAGGTGCCTATTGGAAGTGATTATTAATATGAAAATTTGTTAAACAAAGTAAACATGTTAAAGTCGAAAATAAAAGCTTGTATAAATAAGTATACATTTAGAAAAATACTTAAAAAAAAGAATAAAAATAATTTTAACACAACACAGAAAGAGACTCGCAATTAGGGAGTCGATCCTCCGACCTCGCTCGTTTAATACCGCTACTTGTGCCAATAGACCACCTCAGCTGATGCAAACACGGTTAAAATAGCTGATCTTAAGAAAATTGAAAATGTTGTGTTTAGCTCCTAATAGTTTTAGCGTAAAGTTATTGTTTCCATGGGTTACAATTGTAAATAATGTCTTATTGTGGAAAAAATTGTGAAAAACCATAATGGTTCGACAAAACATACGTTGCTGCTCACTCCCCATAGACGATAGCATAATGATTTATAGTGCAAGTAATGACCTATAGTATTTACAATGAAACTGCAAATTTTCATGAAGATCCGTCTAGTAGTTATTGTTTTATAACGATAAATAGCTACAGACATTATCCGTCAATGCTTAGCTCCTATGGGAAATAGCGTGATAAATTATAGCCTATATGTTAATCCAGACTTATTATAATACACATACAAAATTTCAACCGAATTTGTCCAATAGTTATTGCGTGATGCGTGTCCAAACAAACAGACAGACAGACAGACATTTCTAAAAATGTAGGAATGTGTTTAAATACTCTTTTCGAACATTTCCCAATATTTTTTTCACTATGTTCGGCCATGTACAGACACGTGAAATTTACAATTTTATTATATGTATAGATATAGATAGATAGCATGATTCAGTATTCACGCGCGATGGCTTATTATTAGCGTATTTCATGTATAACTTTGGTGTTTCTATACCGATTTCTATTAGTATTTTTTATGGAATAGTTAATTATGTTAACTTTTTTAATTAGGGATGACTGAGAGTGTTATAAACGTAAGAGTAGACAAATATAATCAGAAAGCTTCGAACTACTAAGCTATCGGGAGTTATACGTGATATTGTGAGTCAACCATAAAAGATAGACATATGCTGTCGTGGGATATTTTTAGTATAATTTTAAGGAGAACATTTCTGTCATACATGATTTCTGTGTAGCATAGAAAGCTTAAAAAATGGAGTAACTTCTCCCGTTTTCCTTCACTGCTCTGCTCGTATTGATTGTAGCGTGATGAAAAGTATACTATAACCTACTCAGGAGTATGAAAAATAATTGTACCAAGTTTCGTTAAAATCCGTCGAGTAGTTTTTGTTTCTATAACGGTTATACAGACAGACAGACAGACAGACAAAAATTTTACTGATTGCATTTTTGGCATCAGTATCGATCCCTAATCACCCCCTGATAGTTATTTTGGAAATATATTTCATGTACAGAATTGACCTCTCTACAGATTTATTATAAGTAATAAATAGAAGATAACTAGCAATGTGGGATTCTGAGTTCCATATTACTAGCAATCCTGTCAACCCCTTCAGATAAGTCCAAAAAATTGTGTTTGGAGTGGGTTCACGTCGGTATAATGAATAGAATTCGATCCCGAGACCTCACGATTTTATTATATTTCATTAGGCTACCGCCGCTTCAGAGTTAGATATTGGATTTTGAATGTAATCACAGTATTTATTGAGTTCATTTTAGACTGAGTTTTATTGTTAAAATTAACCTCTATCAATGGTCTCTAGTAGGGTCCAACTCGCGAGCATCAAGGGACAGAAAAAAATGAGGTCTAGTAACATAGTCCAGATAGGTAGTTCGCTTCTGGCCCCGGTTTGGCTACGAAAGTCTCGGGTTCGATTCCTGGGTCTGGACTTCAAATTTTTCTATCTTTCAAAAATGCAATTATTGTATTTGTGTAGTAAATCAATTTTAAACATTTTCGATTGATCATAACTCCAAAAACAGATGGTACTTAGGTGGTTAAAGATACTAATATTAAATATTTTTCAAAAATAATATTACAATGGTATTTATTGCCACTAGCGGGAAGCTATTAGTATATTACAAATCACCTTCAATATTGCGAGGCAACAGATAATATACCTATGTCCTCATTTTTTTTCCCTCAGTAAAACCCAATCTCCGAGCTGATATATTGCACGGACTCCTATAAAGAAGAAGAAGAAGAAGAAAAGTTTCTTTATTGCCATAAATGACATACATAGAAAAATTAAAAAATACAAAATTAAAAACCTTAAATTAAACATATCATTACCATAAACCTACAATGAGATCAGTTGGCACGTCATAGCTATGACAATAAATGGTCCCATTCAGCATATATGTTGCGAGTTTTGCGACAAACTTGCAACGCTGATTTTCAATGAGATCAATCTTATTTTGTGTACTATAAAAATATTTTCAATATTAGCAGCTGTACCCCAAAGTAATATGCCATATGACAAAACGCTATGCAAATACCTAAAACACACAAGTCTGGCAATGTCAAAGTCTGTCAGTTCACGTACCTTCCTAACACCGTAAGCAGCCGCGCTGAGTTTACCAGCGAGACGAGATATATCAGCATCTTATTGCAACTTATTATCAAGCGTAATTCCTAAAAGTACAGTATCGCTAGCATTAGGTCTAAGATTCTTCACATTAGGAAGTGCAAATTTTATATATTTAGTTATCTTGGCATTTAAAACTTATTTATTTAGTGTAAACCATTCCATAACCTTGAGAGAGAGCATAGTACACTTTGTCAAAATGTTCTCTGTTCCTATTTACTTTAAAATTAAGAGAAGTATCATCAGCGAACAGTATGTACAACATTACAAATATTTTCTAAATAGGAACCTTGCGGGATGCCTTACTGAACTGGTCAGCTGGTAGAATTCTTGCAGTTTTGGTATGAATTACTGAAAAGTCACTAAGACACCCTTCGTTTTCAGGCCAGAAATGTTCTAATAGCGTTACTGACGATAGTAGGCTACCGTACCAGGAATTGATAGGTTCTCATAAATACCTAGCTGTGGCCAGTAGACATTTAATTTGCTGTAAGTTTTCTGAGCTAGTATAATACTCGTCACACGGCGAAACATTTGTCTGCGGCCAAGTGTGTATTGCGTTACTAACGACACAATGAATTGAGGTCTTAGGTACTTACAGGAAGAGTATTAAGCATGTCAAATTTCGTATGTATGGAAAACCATCGGTACGAAAACTGACGCTGATCGGGCTAATGGGGTGGATCGTAAATCATACACTGTGTATATTTTTAAGTTGGATAGGAATCTTATTTCCCGAGATTGTTACTAGTAATTGGTATCACACTTTCGTTCACCGAGGCAAAGTATATATCATAATCGGAAGTGACTAAAGACGGTGTATGTACGTACGTGCGATTACTGACATATTAATACTGTAACTATATTTATTATAATTTAAATAAATTTATATGTAGATTTGTCGAATATTATTCTTGAGGTAATGTAATGTCAAATGTATTGACAGGAGACAAGATATTGCAATATGATTGTCTTGCATTTATTTTGTTTTACGTAATATGATCATTTCAATGATCTTGTTTATTAGTTATATTACTGAGTTTACCTAACATCTACGTTGTACATATTTTGAAATAGTAGTTCTACAATTTGCCATAACTGTTTTTACTAAAAACTTCTTATATTCTGCTATGACTTGTTACATACTAGTAATGTAACATGCTCTTAGTTAGTATTTTTTGCTAAGGCGTTGCTGTTTTGTAAGCATCAGACATTTGTTTTAGGCATGCTGGAACATGTTCATTAAGAGTGTTAGAGTTTTTTATAATTTATTGTTTAAATTATAAAAACCTTCTTAGCGTAATCTTGGTCGTATCATTTGTCTAACTGTGTAAATAAGATTATTAACATGATTTGATTATATTTTATTTTTATTGATATTTTTTAATATGTGAGTTTTAATTACGAATTTATGATTTTAAAAGGTTGTAACTTTGTATGAAACTCCGTCACATTTTAGGTAAGTTGGTTTAAAATACATAAATACGTGTTTCAGCACTATTGTACTGTCATACCCCTAAGGGGGTAAAATGAGGGTTGCAACTTTGCACGAAACTCCGTCAATCGTAAAGTTAAATCAGTGAACATTTATTTGGCTTCGTGGCTGTAAATACATAAAAACGTAAATCAGATAGATAGATAGTTTAAAGATTCTTACATTTTTGTATGTGTCTTGCAATAAATTCGCTATATGGCAATCTTACTTGTCTTGTCTTAATTTTTCGCTGTTACACCGTAGACATACAGAAGGAGAGGTGAGAAAACGTGCTGGTCGCACATACATATTATTGCCCCATTTGAAACAAAAATCGTCTTACGAAAAAAATTAATGAATGGCGCCATACAATTGCTCACGTTATGTCTGTGTTTTGTTCGGTAGGTGTTTTGGATTTTGTGGTAGGTAGCTCCAGGATGCTCAACAGAATTAATATGCCATCTCTTACAACTGTAATCTTTAATAGGGCGGTCATTCATTTTAGCCTGTCGGTTAAAGATCTTGGCTTGCACATCGACGCTACGCTCAACTGGCTATGCCAAGTCTCAAACGTCAGTCAAAATGTTACAGGATTATTACGGGCTCTCTATCGCCTTAAGAATTTTCTACCTATTAAAACCAAAACCATCCTTGTACAGACCACAATTTTCCCAATTATTGACTATAGTGATGTGTGTTATTTCGACCTGAATCCAGATCTGCTCAACAAACTCAATCGACTTCTCCACAATTGCATTCGATTCATATTCAATTTACGTAAATGCGACCATGTGTCGAATTATCGCAACCAACTGATATCATTGATTATTTGGCAGCGCAGTAGCTTAAAGAGCGCTGACCCTACTTTATTCAATTCTTAATTTTTCGAATGCTCTTTCTTATCTTTTCTCTCATTTTTAATATCGATGCCCCAACCATGACAGAAATCGTCGTTTTTCTAATACCCTTTACCTTCTTTGTCTATCTTATAGCTTTGGCATTATTCATTCAACTTTCACGGTTTAGGCTTCTCTTTTTTGGAATGCGCTCGCTGTAGAAATCAGAAGTAACTTGTACTTGGGAAGTACAGAAGTAACTTTGCGTTATCAGCACCATGACAGAAATCGTCGTTTTTCTAATACCCTTTACCTTCTTTGTCTATCTTATAGCTTTGGCATTATTCATTCAACTTTCACGGTTTAGGCTTCTCTTTTTTGGAATGCGCTCGCTGTAGAAATCAGAAGTAACTTGTACTTGGGAAGTACAGAAGTAACTTTGCGTATTCAGCAGAGTAATCGTTCAACTATCTTATATGGAAGCAGATAGGTATATTATATTATAATTTTCTGTATATATTTTATTTATTATTTTTCCTTAAACAGACACATTTTTAGTGGTCATTTTGTTTTGATATGAATACGGCAACATTCTAAACTAAACAGTGTAACAGTAGGTAACTGCTGTCATACGGAGAAAAGTATTCTTGGTAATGGCAACACTGTATCAAATAACAGAAACGTGCGGTTCGTTGGGTAATTTGTAAAATAAAGGTACTGTTTCTAACAACAAAGAGCGTGAATACTAGGATACAAACTATGATTTCTAACTGCCTTAACCATTCAGATAATAAAGACGATGACAATCAAACTTCAAACTTTATTTTTGCAGAAAACCCTGTTACAGAGTGATGTTATTGAATATACAGGTTTCTAGTGATTCTACCGTAAGGCATGCAAAATTTGTTTACAATCAATAAGAGATTAACATTGAAATAATAAGAGTATGTATAATAAAATAAAAGTATTTGAGATAAAATTAATGTAATGTCATTGTAAATAATAAATAGACAATAAGAATTATTTATTCATTAATGATAGTATTTAAATTATTTCAATGTCATTTCTAGAATTACAGTTCATTCATTTAAAATTAATTTAATTTAAAAGATACATGTCATAAACTCATAAATTGTCCTATTACTTGACGGTCCTACTAGGAAAAGTTATCGTTAAGATATTCATTCAGGCTGTACTAGCATTTATTAATTAAGAGGCTCTTTATTTTTTTCTTAAATAGAGGAGTATTTATTGCCCTTATTGCTTTAGGTAGTTTGATAAAAATTACAGGAGTCATGTGAAACACGCTTTTGTGCATTAAAGCGGTATGGGTTCGACGCACACAGAGGCGAAATACGTCTCGTTGTCTTCTATTATTAACCTCTGAAGCCAATATGAACAAGTTTGGATGGACCTTAACAAACATTGAGACCACAGTAAGACTGAGAAATTTTGTTGATTGCACCTCAGATATAGGTTCATCCTTATAGTAAATCTGAGGAACAATTGTATTCAGACGCTGATTAAAATTAATTATTTTAGTTTTTTCTATGTTTGCCTTCAGATTATTAGTGTCTAGCCATGTAATGCTTGAGTCAAGGATGTTGCTTATATCATGCTCATAGGCTGTTTGGTTATTACGCTTAATTAACACTTTTTAGATTTAGAAAGTTGCCTCTGCTGTTTCAATTAGTTTTAGAAAGTTGCCTCTTATGCCGTATGTCTGAAGCTTATTTAATAGGATGTCATGGACCACATAAACAAAAGCTTGCGTCATATCCATAAAGATGGCGCAAATTGGTATTCTTTTATTGACATTAGAGGTTACAATTTCCAAAAATTCCTATATAGCAAGATTGATAACTTTTTTCTCTCTAAACCCTTTCTGCTCTTTAGTTAAAATGTTATTGGCTTCAAAATATTTTAAAAATTGGCTGTATATATATTTTTCAAAAAAAAATTAGCGATGGGTCTATAATTATTTATGTTTTCTTTACTATCCCTTTTGTAAATCGGTTTAATGATTGCAACTTTTAACTTTTCAGGGTATACACCAGTTTCCTATTGGCTTATATCCTACACTATTGGCGTTTTTTAAACCTTTTATGATTTGTTTTTTATGATACATCGTCTGGCAGACATGGCATCATAAAAATTGAGTTAAGTTTAGATTTTAGGTATTGCTTGTGCTAGTCTTGATATAAAGTATTAATAGGAGTTATCTTATCTACAAAATTATTATTAAATGCATTCGAAATGTCATATGGATTTGTCACGGTATTATTATTAAATTTAATACATGAGATGGATTCTAATGGCTTTTTTTGCTTTGCAGCATTTATTGTTTGCCATATGGCTTATTTGCTTTAATAATATTGTAATTATTTTGCGCTCGTTGGGTTAGATATACAATTTTTCGTAGTCTTCTTGTGTATTGCATAATTTTTGATTTATTATTCATTTGGCGTTTTTCTATATTTCCATTGTAGTTCAAGTTTCTTAGCACTGCAAGTTTTAATACCTCGTGAAACCCACTTAGGCTTTTCATGGTTGTGTATAAATATGGTTTTTTGTATTTTATTTTATTGTACGAGTATCAAGGTATGTAAACAATTTGGAGGTTACAAAAAGTTATTCATCTTTACTTTTTAATTACTTAGTTATTTCTTTAGTTTGTTGCTCGATTATGACTAAACAATGTTTTAAATAAGGTCGAAATAGTTCATGTCTTTGTATTTACATACATTATATGTATTTACATTGTACAATGGAAGTTAAACGCATTTGTTTGCTTAATTTATTATTCTATTTTGCAAATGCAATTTTCGTCAGATTATTTAAATTTTTTGCGTGTTATTTTTTAGAAAGTATTTTAATAATAAACTGCTCCATATGACATATGGAGAAATGGCACAACTATATTTTTTTTGACTAAAATAGGTTAAGTTGGGTTTCCTATTCGAAAAGTAAAACAATATTTTTGTGTTTATGGAATAAAGTAAAAATGATACTTAAACATGGTGGATGGTATTGAAAAATATCACAGTAAAAAATACCCTAACAATTTAAATGTTTTTTTAAGGAACATTCCAATTTTCAATTATAATTTAATGACATTTTAAATTATTGAAAAGGCTTAATTGACTCAATAGGAATATTTCAAATTAGCTTAAAGTGATTAACGGTTGTTGTTCAAGATTTGCTTAGTAAACGAAAAAGATTTAATATGGTGAATATTTTGCATAAAAAAACAACTTGCGAAGGGGGTGATGGAGCTATACCTAAGTATAGCTCCATCACCCCCTTTAATGTTTCTCACCAGCTGTCTTTTGCTACTAATTTGGTGAAGGAAAATAAAGTCATTGCAACTTCTTTTGGTAATGATGATATTGAGACTGTTGTTGAAAAAAGCATAGACCTACCTCCATACTTACCGCTGACCCCTCGCCCAATCATTGCTAAACATAACGAAACTGCTGAAGCTTTACGGGTGGAAATAAATACTCATAATGCTTTACTAACCTCTAAATCGCTTACTAAGACTTCTGCTGAAAGAGAAATCGAGTCTATCAATTTGATTTCACCGCTTCCTCTTATGTCTCCGGAGATGAGAACGTTGATTCATATTTAGCTGATTCCATAGATAATTCAAATACTGATGTTGTGTCTGATACGTCCATAATCGTAAGCTTAAGAAGTGCCGAAGCTCCATTATTTATTGACAGCGACGATTCGGTGAGGGTTCCTATCTACTACGCTAATGCGAATTATGACTCGAGTGATGATAGCTGATTCAATTTCTTTGATCACTGGTACAGCATTTTCACAAATTTACCAAATAGCTAACCGGATAAATGAGATCGATAGTCATCAACTAGACCCATTAAATTTAAGATTTTATAGTACTCAACAGGAAATTGCTCAAGTTGATAATGAAAAGGTTACTGTTAGAGACTGCTATAATATCTAATAATGATAGGTCACGCATAGGAACTGTTTATGTTCACGAAACTGAATCATCACTGATTGAAAAACAACCTATGGGAAGACCACAAAAAGGTAGAAAGTCAAAATATGGTGGGCTATCGCGAGATGAAAGGAAAAAAAGGAAATTCACAAATTTGTCTTTTGTCAACTCTAGGAAAAAGATTGTCAGTCCGAAGAAATTTATAGATATTCAATGTAGATGCGTAAAAAGTGCCACGAAAATGTCTCAGTAGAACAAAGATTGGTTCAATTTAAAAGTTTTATTCTCTGAGATCGTATAATGCGCAAAATATGTTTTAACTGCTTTAATAAAAGAGCAACCTGTAAAGCGTCATTACATTGCAATTGAAAAAAAAAACATAGTTTCAAAGAAAAAGTTTTACTCACGCGAATATTTTCTAGATGGCGTATCAGTTTGTAGAGATATATAACTATTTATTATACGGGAATTAACGCGCATTGTTTACCTTAAAATTGCTTGACGTTTCGACCAGGTTGCACCGGCCGTGGTCACAAGCGGACTGTCGCAGCGATGTTAAGACTCCGTCAGGACGATGAATCTTCATCTACCCTCACTTTTTTGTTTCTTGAAAAGGTAGGGTCACTGCACACTACACTGATTGTGTCCATGTTAACCGACTACATGTGACAACGAGCTACCGTTCAATTATATTGATCTGCTGAATCACTGTTTAATCTCTGCGACAGTCCGCTTGTGACCACGGCCGGTGCAACCTGGTCGAAACGTCAAGCAATTTTAAGGTAAACAATGCGCGTTAATTCCCGTTTAATAAATAGTTATAATCATGCAACGCGAAAGTGTAAATTGTATAGATATGTTTGTTAAAACATTACAGACATCGACAAAGAGAATAAATATGTCGCTTTGTAAGATGCGATCAGACAGTTGCATTACAGATAATCGTGGTGTGCATGGTGGATGCAATAGAGCATCTTCTGAAAGCGAGGAATTCGTGATAAACTTTATTAAAAGGTTGCCGACATATGTGGGATACATATGTCGGCAACCTTTTAATAAAGTTTACACTATCGCCGAGAAAAAACAGAAGGGGCTAAGTTTTTAAGAACAAACATGACCTTTAAAAAATATACGAGTTTTACAACGATGAAGCGAAAAGCGCAGGCGTGAAAATATTGTCTCCTGCAAAAGTTAATAAAATTGTTTTTATCGAGGTTTAACCTGCATACTAAGCCTCTTAAAAAAGACACATGTAATAAGTGTGACTTTTTTGAAAGTCAAATACTGCACGTGTCTTTGGAAAAAGATAGAGCCGACATTGACAAAAAGCGGGTAGCGCATCAAGAAGTCGCAAAACCTCTGCAAAACCAATTGAGAACTGACATGAAGCTCGCTAAAGATGATCCTCTATTAAAAATCTCTGACTTTCGATCTTGAAAAAACGTTGCCTTTACCGCGTATACCCACAAATATTGCCTTTTACAAAAGACAACTCTAGGTATACAATTTAGGTATACATACTGGGAGCAATGATGAAGCTCACTGCAATGTATGGGTAGAAGGAGAAGCTGGTAGAGGTGCTCAAGAGGTGGGGTCTTGTCTCATCAAACATATCACAGTAAGGCAACGTGAAAAATCTGATATTATGGAGCGATTTATGCGGTGGCCAGAACCGCAACATTAAACTAACATTAATGGTTAAAGCCACGTTGAATGAACATCCAACTTAAGATCAAATCAATATAAGATTCCTTGAATCGAGGTATAGCTTTCTCCCGAATGATTCAGATTTTGGGAAAATAGAATGTGTCTTGAAACGTCAACAGAGGCTCTATACACCGGATGATTACATTCAGGTTATGAAAACTTGTAAAAAAACTAACCTAATGCATGTTCACAGGATGAAAAATGAAGACTTTTTATCATCATTAAAGTTAGAAAAGAATATAATTAACTGAAAAAAAACAATAGATGAAGAGAAAATTTCATTGCTCAATACAAAATAAATTATGATCAAAAAGGATGAAATGTTAAAAATTTACATGAAAAGTAATATGAATGATGATTTTAAGATAGTGGGTATTAAAAAACATGTTCGTGGAAGTCAATATTTGGTAACAAAAGAGGTAATGGAGCCGCTATGGCCAAAGGGAAAACCTGTCCCTGACGCTAAGATAAGGGATTTAAAAAGCATGCTACACCTGATTCCACAAGATTCGCACGATTTTAATGTCAAGCTTGTCGGAAATGCTGAAATCGAAGACAATCTTAAATGTTTTTCAGGTCAACCTGATTTTGAAGTATAATTGGATTTAGATTAAAGTAATTATTGGTACACCATTAAACAATTTTGTAACTTTATAAATTTTCAATGCCTACACATTATTAAGATTTAAATGTATTTTTTTGTCTACGTGATTTTTTTTATTGAATTGAGTTAATTTTGTTATTACTATTACAATGTTAATGATTATCATCAATATTAAATTTGTGTTTATAGAACTAATTATTTTGTACAATATTGTAAGCAAACTTTATTCAAAATACTACACAATTTAATTGTATAAACAATTTTGTCAAAAATGGCTTTTTCTCAAAACTGTCATTGTGTGGGTTAGTTCCGTTTTGCGTAAGTAAGTCGTATTCTTCTCGTCATTTTGAACGAATGTCTCTGTGGGCACAAATCTCGACAGCAAGCCGTTTTCGAGATATTCGATATCAAAGTTCCCGAGGTTACGAATAGCACCATCCTGTAAAAGGTGACTAAGGGACTTCATATCAAAGGATGGACGGCAGCATCCATCTGAGAATAGCGCCATCAGACTGCGGATGCCAAGCGTGGCGATTATGGCAAATCCGCAAACGATATGTTTTTTTTGTTTGAAATGCAATTCGCCAGGAAAAAACTCAGCTAGAGGTCGTAGGTTCACCCAGAATAAATCATTGTGCTATGAGAAGTATTGTTCATTTTGTGTCTGGGTATGATAGGTTTATAAGTTCGTATATATTTATTAACATAAAAGTATGTTTATCGGTCGTCTGGTTCCCAAAATATATTATCTGCTTAGCTTGGGACCAGGGGCCGAATTCCCGTATTTAAAGCAGTGCCGTTGCAGTTAGCGGCATTCTATTGAGGTGTGTCAGTTGCGCAAGCGTATTTGAGACCGATTTCAAAGATACAGGAATACAAAAATGCTCGTTTTTATCAAACTTATTTGCAACTGCACTGCTTTAAATACGTGAATTTTAATAAATTTTAATTTAAAACAAATATAGGTAAATATTTCCAGGCAGTGAAAGTTCACGTGGCACCGCTCCGGTTCAAAGTCAATTAATGTCACCATTTACATGTATTCTTTCATGCATTAATTTGCAATTACAATTGTCAATTACCAAACAATTACCATTTATTAATTCTTCCGGGTGTAAAAATAAAAAAAAATAAAAAATGTTTTAATCTTGACAAGTGTTACACAGAATATTTTTTTTTATTTTTAGAATATTTCTAAACTGTTTAGGACTCTATGTAGCTCTAAAAAAATAGCCATAATCAACTAAATCACTTCACTATTTACAAAGGAATATTGTAATAACCCTTCTCCGCGGTCGGGTAAAAATAGGCGATTGAAAAAGTGGCCATTACATTTTTATTGCCAAGTTCTTTCCTCAGTGGTTTTACTTTTTGCGAACTGGGTATTAAATGTACACTCATACTATTTTAAATTTTGTCACACGTCAACGTTAGTTAGTAACCTAAGATTAAATATAGTGCTTTATCTTTTTTTTTACCTTCATTCATTCGCTAATGCCGATCCTAAACCGTTTGACTTATAAAGCTGAAATTAAGCAAAGTTTTTTTTTGTGATGTAGACAGCGTCTTGTAAGACGTTTTGAGGAAACTTAAGCTCCAAGGGTCCCGAGCCCCAAGCACTGGGCTTCTTCTTCTTCTCAGCATTGCGACAGCAAAGAGTATATTACGTTTAAAGGCGCTATTGTCTTATATCTTATATCTTGGGACAACTCACACAAAGCTAACTGATCCCAAACTTAGCAGAGCTTGTACTATGGAAACCTGGCAACCGAAAAACATACTTATATATTTCTAAATACATACATATTATAGATAAGCAACACCCAGACAGAAAATAAACCATCATGATCATCACGCAACGTTTTATCCTGGGTGGGGATCGAACCCACGGCCTCTTGCGTAGCAGTCGGATACTTTCCCACCGCGCCACAGAGGCAGTCTCTCTGTCTATTTTGCACCTCATAATCAGCAGAGCTAAAACTAGTCTGTCAAGGCTAGGGCTAATTTTAAAGTGTTTATCTCTGTGTCATCGTAAACCCAAACGAAACGATGAATTTTTAGAAATTTAATTTAATTTGTCTATAAAAAAATAGTCGTTTTGTGTGAAGCATCGGTGTTTTTTTAAATGTGAACACATAACATTGTTAGTAAGATTATTATATTTACTTGATAGTAGACATTTTAGTATAATAATTTTAGACAGTTTGATAGTAGAAAAAACACCTTATAAATCAGGACATCATAATTAGGTGGTATTCTAAAAGAAATATCTTTCATACAAATTTTGTATTTACGATCATAAACATTAAAGAGTAGCTGTAGTCAGTGTAAGGTTCCGCAGCCGGGTTATCTATATAAATAAATTCTTTGTCCTGACTGGCTTACTGGTAGAGACGTGAAATTTCATCCCGTAAGAAGGGATTTATGGAAATTCATCCTTTAAGGTGGTAAAATAGAGGTTATAAGTTTCTATGAAACGTCAGTTTTAGTGCGAGTACGGGGGAGCCCGAATAGCGTCCTAAGGATGATTGGCGAGAGAACCGACACAGTTCTGCTCAGTAGGTTCACTGAACTCCACGTGTTGCGAGACCGGTGAGCCTGCTGCGCGGAAATGTGTCGAATTACTTCTTTCTACTTCCTTAAAATTAAAATAAAATTAAAATATGATTAAATTTACTAACATTAGATATAAGCAAAAATCTTGTTACTAACCTACTGTGCTATGTTTATGGACTTATTTGTCTGAAAAAAATGATTTTTATTTTTATTTTATTTTTATTTTATTTTAATGTTAGATTTGTGAAATTTATTATTTGTCTTTTTGGTTTAAAATAAGGAAAAACGGGTTTCAGCGTTTTTGGAAAATCAACCCTTAAGGAGGTAAAAAAGGGGTTGCAAGTTTTTATTTAACTTAGTCAGTTTTAAACTCCGATCTTTTAAAATTTCTTATTTAGCTTTTTGGTTAACATAAAGAAACATTTGTTTCAGCATTTTTGGAAAATCAATTTCTAAGAGGGTAAAACAGGGGTGACAAGTTTGTACGAAACATTGTCAGTTTTAACATTAGATCTGTGAAATATCTTATTTAGCCTTTTGGTTTAAAATAGAGAAACACATATTTCAACGTTTTTGGAAAATCAACCCCTAAGGGAGTTAAATAGGGAGTAAATTTTAATGTTAAATCAGTGACAATTTGACGTTGCGGGTAAAGAAACACATCTTTCAGTGTTTGAAAAGGAAAATCAACTCTTTACGGGCTAAAGTCATCCACGCGGGCGAAGCTGCGTTTAACAGCTATCATCCATACTAATTGTGAAAGTAACTCTGTTTGTCTGTCTGTCTGTTACCTTTTTTGGCTTAAACCGCTGAACCGATTTCGATAAAATTCGGTGGGTATGGAGATTCTTGTATGTAATTTCGCCAGTTTTAAAGTTAAATCTGTGAAAATTTGATTTTGTGGATAAAGAAACACATCTTTTGGCGTTAGAAAGGGAAAATCAATTCTTTACGAGTTAAAGTCACCCACGTGGGTGAAGCTGCGTTTGACGGTTATCATCCATTTGAGCACTGGACTACGTACTGCCATTACTGCCTCGCTTGTTCTGTCCAAGTTTAATAATATGGACATAGTATATGGACCTAGGCTGCTAGCTAAAACTGCAAATCTTGTGCAGAGAGTACAAAATGCGTGCGCTCAGTTCTGCTTCAATGTACCAGCGGGGCCTCATATAACTTCCTATCTTACTAACATGCTGTAATATATATTTGTTTTTACGTGTTTACTTATTTTTACAAATGTCAATTTGTTTTTAGTGATATTAATTTGTCTTTCAACCATAATCCTCTGTTTTTGTAATAATTGTTGCCTTAATTACATTTTACATAAGACATTACCACTGAAACAAAACAAAAACTTGAGAGGTGTCAAGGCCCGGATGGAACGACGTTCTTATCTTATTTTATTTTTTATTTTTTTTATAGTCGTCGCGACATCACACTGTTCAATGCGAAATAGAAGGACGAAACGAAAATAACTGGCTTGTTTTCTATGAGCGAGAAAGAGAGAGAGAGAGAGAGAGAGAGAGAGAGAGAGAGAGAGAGAGAGAAACACGCGCACGCCGCACGGCTTACAACTATCAGCAAAAAGTGTCGTTACAACTTTTGGTCTTTTGAAATAACTTACAAAAAGACGATTGTATACCGAAGGCTCGAACCTACAGCTACACAATTGTCACCAATACTGTGTATCGAATTTATGCCTCTAGACCAAATCGACAGGTGACTTCTTCGTTGAATTAAATGTTCATATCTTATGCGCACGCCGTACGGCTTGTGTGTGTCAAAAAGTGTCGTTATAACTTTTGGTCTTAAAAAGTGTCATTACAACTTTTGGTCTTAATTTTTTCCGTCTAGCCCCCTTTCGCAACGCGCGATAAGGAACTTCGTTCCAAAAAATATCACTGGGCAGAAACAAACTATTTGCTCCAGCTGTTTTCATGTGATGATCTGTCATACACGCGGTAATTGTTTTGTTTGGTTCGTGAAACCGTCACAATACAAATAGAAAATATTATACTCACATTTTAATAATTCATGACCGGACACAAGTAAGTAAGTTTTTATTTACTCATACATTATACATTAATCATATTTTTAATGATACAAAAATACAAAGGATTGTCATTCATTCTTCGACTTTTATGGGTGATAGGACTGCCAAGATGACTGTTTTAAAGCCCAATGTTGGGAATATTGAAAGTATGTTTGGATTTAAAAATAAAATTAAATGGGACTCCACTTTTAAGATCATTGGGTATCATGCCCTTGGAGTTTGGTGGTGCTGGCATTATGCATTTCCCGTAAAGTTTATGACTATTGTTTTCGGTAAGTGATTCCTTTTTTGAGTTATGTTTTTTTGAGTGTTTAAATATATATTAATACTAGCTGAACCTCGCAACTTCGTCTGCGTCAAATTAACCCGTTTTTGCAAAATAGAGGTAAAAAAAAATAGGGGTTGTATGTATTTTTGAATCCGGTATCATAAAAAAAATACATAAAAATTAAAAAAAAAAAAATTAGGGGTGGACTACCCTTAACATTAAGGGGGATGAAAAATAGATGTTGTCCGATTCTAAGACCTACCCAATATGCACACAAAATTTCATGACAATCGGTCGAGCCGTTTCGGAGGAGTTAAAACACAAACACCGCGACACGAGAATTTTATATATTAGACTAGCTGACCCTCACAAATACGTCTCCGTCAAATTAACCCGTTTTTGCAAAATAGGGGTGAATAAAAAAATAGGAGTTGATCGTAGAAGAGTGAAAATTCAGGGTTGTATGTATTTATGATTCCTGTCGCATAAAAAAAAATACCTAAAAATTTAAAAAAAAAAAAAGGTGTGGACTACCCTTAACATTTAGGAGGATGAAAAATAGTTGTTGTCGAATTCTCAGACCTTCCCAATATCCACACAGAATTTCATGACAATCGGTCGAGCCGTTTCGGAGGAGTTAAATTACAAACACCGTGACACGAGAATTTTATATATTAGAAGATTATAAAGCTAAAAAGTTTGTTTATTTGAACGCGATAATCTCAGGAACTTCTAGTCGGAATTGCGAAATTATTTTACTGTTGGATGGCCAATTTATCGAGAAAGGCTATAAGTTATATAACATCACGCTACATCGAATAGGAGCGAAGCAGCAATGGAAAATGTTGGAAAAACAGGAAAAAATTTCGCAGACGAAGTTGCACGGGTTAGCTAGTGTATGTTTATTTCTTTGGGACACTCTAGGGCCTAAATGGCTGCATAGATTTTAGTTTAAGAGGAAAGATTAGATTCGTCTCAGTTGTGAGAGTGTTATGTGAACATAAAAATTATAAAAAATAAAATGGCGTATTTCGTGGCGCCAAAATATTTAAGTCAACAATTTTAAGCAGTCGTTTTTTTATAGTAATTGTTATAAGCATTTCCAATAATTGCATTTTTCAAAGATAGAAAAATATTAAGTCCAGACTCAGGAATCGAACCCGAGACTTCCGTATGCCAAACCGGGGCCGGAATCGAACCACCTATCTGGACTATGTTACTAGACCTCAAATGTCTCTATCCTTTTTTGCAAGCGAGTTGGGTCCTCGCTTGCGACATCTAGCCGCTAGTTAAAGAACTATCACGGCTTTTGTTATATCGCTTCGTTACAGAGAGCATTTTAACAAATGATGACGTCGTTTTTTTTCGTTTTGTAATAATTTAGGTTGTTATTCATAGTCCAAGTCAAGATTTTGTGGTTTGTTTTTTTAAATAATTTTATCTTATGATAGACAATTCCTGACATATGAGACAAAACGTCAATTATCTTTTGAACAATTGTACTGATTTTCATAAAACGATGAAATAAGCTTTCAACAAACAACATCCCGGTTAAACATTTATAATCTTTACTTTTCTATACATATTTATAAATAAAATGACGGTTCGCTAACTCATTGGTGACTGAGCAGATCGAGATATCTGCGAGGTTAAACATCGTTAACACTGTCGGTCCATAGATGGGTGACCGTTTTTTAATTATGCCTCGGAGAGCACGTTAAGCCGTCGGTCCTCAACCTAACTCCTCTCCGGTCGTGTCGAATTTCCGTCCCATTGGACTATGAGAGTAAGGGAATAGAGAGTGCACTTGTTTCTGTGCATACACTTGTCCACTTTAATATCTCCTACGTAGTTGGCTAGTCTGCTCAGTCTCCGATCAGATTGACCGCTGTAACCGAAATCGGTGAGGATACCATTATAATATTATAAATTTGAAAATTTGGATGTGTGGATGGATGGTTTGTTATTCAATCACGCCTCTACGGGTAAACGGATCTGACAAATCTTGGAACAGAGATGCATTTTAGTCGGGAATAACACGTATGCTACTTTTTATCCTGTAATAAGATTTCGTGGATCAAATTGATTAATCAAAATGTTTACGCAAAGGAAGTCGCGGGCAACAGTTAGTAGTAGTAAATTATAAAATACTAGCGGACGCCTAGCGGTTTCACCCTCGTAGTTCCCGTTCCCGCACAGAGATAAAAAATAGCCTATGTCACCCGGGGTTAGTGTAGCTTCACAACGATAAAAGAATTTTTCAAATCCGTTCTGTAGTTTCAGAGCCTATTCAATACAAACAAACAATCAAACCTTTCTTCTTTATAATATTAGTATAGAAAGTTGACTGGCTTGTTAGTTTAGTGGTTGGTGACTGACTGCTAAACCAGAGGTTTGATTCCCACATGGGACACAACTTAATGTGGTCCACAAACTGTTGTTACTAGTCTGGTGTACTTTGTGATCGTGATTTTATATTTGTTTGACTTGTAATATTCCCAATGAAGCGGCGGTAGCTATGGCTAAGGCATCGGTCTCGCAATCGTGAGGTCGCGGATTCGAATCCTACCCATTATACTACCGACGTGGACCCACTCCTTTGAGCTTAGCTGGAGGGGTTAACGAGATTGCTAGTAATGTGGGACTCAATACCACATTGCTAGTTATCGTTTTAATAAAAAAAAAAAAAAAAAAAAAAAAAGATACATTGGGTTTGCAGTTAAGCTGCAAATCAGTTCGTCTATTTATGCGCTGCAGATACTAAGCACACGTTATACTTTTTCCGTCGAGTATTATAGACGACCAGGGCTACCATCGTAATAGCTTTATTAAACAGGACCCCCTGGCTACAGGGACCCCAAAGCGTGTTAGCACCAATTGCACCTCCGCCCCCCGCGCCTCAGAGTCAATTGCAAATTGGTACCAGCCAATTTGCAATTGACTTAAATAAAAATAAAAATGGTTCATTTACTTTTACTTACATGCTTAATTATATTTAGCACTCCTTTTAAGTAAACAATATTATATACAACAACATTATTATATTATTATATTATAAGAGAAGTAAACAGCCTCCTGACACAAGGTCAGGAGGCTGTTTACTTCTCTTAACAAAATAAAACCGCTAAACAATTAAGTACCTAAGTACTTAGATATAAGTAGGTATGTTAATATATGAAAACATAATTTATTGTAGGTGAGGAAGTATGCGCGTACGCGCGCGCGCGTGTGTGTGTGTGTGTGTGTGGTGTATGTTTGTGTGTTTTTTAAGTTATGTTAATAAGAAAAAGTCCCTATGGGTAAGAGATGCATAGGGAGACAAAATAAACGATGGGCTGACGACATTGTGAAGACAGCAGGAAAAAAGTGGATGACTGTCGCCCAGGACTAAAAGAAATGGAAAATGATGGAAGAGGCTTTTACCCTCAAAGGGGCCATGAAAGACAACATAAGCGACACCAATACAACTAATCCCTACTTATAAAATATTGTTACTAACATTACTAACTTCACCACTACGTACTACTTGTAATACTTGTCATGGAATACAAAGCTTAATAAATAAATAAATAAATAAGGAAAAGGTAGGTTATGTCATTATATGCATGAGTCTTCAGTTTTGTTATAAATCAGGTTCTGTAATCACAAAAACAAATTATTTTTACATGTGTAAAGTGTCAACTTATAAATTTGTAACGTTTTATTTATTTTATTATACATATAGCGATATTGTCTCACTGTGACTACTTCTTTTCCGGTTTTGAGTGGGATTGAATTGGACTTCTGCCCCCCTAACAAATTTTACGTTGAAGACAACTCCCGTCTTTGGGAAATAAGTACGTCGCAGGGGACTCACAAATATACAATTAACCGATACAAAATACACTTACAATCAAAACCAACAAGTGTGTTTCTCAAGGTCTGTTCTCGGCGGTAATCGAATCCACGACCCATTTTAAAGCAGTCATTTCCAGTCTCACTGCCCTACAGCACAATCGAAAGTACTTCATTCAATAAATTTATAAACTGTAATACTATAACTTATTATTTATTCGTAGTCACTCTTTTCATCCACTATTAATTAATTATACAATATACATATCGATGGTTAACGGGCAAAAGAGGCTAACCAACAGTTTTGACGAAAATGAGTTATATATATGGTTGGAATTAGCTTTTTTTTCTGCGTCGTTTGGTCTAGGTTTCATGACTCTAAGACGAAATTTTTGACGCTTAGTCAATTGAAAATTTTGAAATTTCCCTTGAATCTTTCATCCCAAACGACAGGTTTTTCGATGTTTTTTTTAACTATGGTAGTTAGAGAAAATGTGGAATTTTGTGAATGGTGTTTATCCTAATTTTGCTAAACAGAGTTAATGCAAAAAATATATTAATCAAATTTGACTGGAATCATTATTCGTCGAGACTTCTGGTTATGACGTTAGGTCAGTTTCTTTAAAAAAAATAATATTCGTTTAATACATTTAGGCCCCATATCTGGTATTAAATTTGGAGGTTAATATCATTATACCATGTCATCAAAACATTATAGAATAGCGCTTAATACAAATTTCCCAAAACCAATTTAATATCATATTGTAGCTTAATCCTATTTTCCCTCCCGAAAATTTTTCATTTATGTCAGTTAGATAAACTGAGTAAAATTTTTATAAACACTTACACCAATTAGTTTTCAAACATTTGGCAGTTAACTTGCGCATCCAATACCATATAATGTCGGTTATCTGTAATACTCAAGCTCACTAATACACGTTGCCGATCCGCGCTTACCGTTCAGTGTTCCGGCGAGCGCGGCACAACCACCACGCGTGCGTGTGAGACCTTTGGGGAACAGTTTCGTGAAAGGTAAGATTATTGCTTTTTCTTTTATTCACTAACTGATACTGATGATGACTTTTATTAATTATCTTGCAGTATTAGGATATAACTAAAATTATGTGTTTGATGTAAAAAAAACACATTTTATTTTATTTTATTACATTTCATAATTAATTTTGTATTGAAGTTATAAGAAATTTATAACAAAAAGTAATTATTTATGTACTTACCTACCTGTAATAATAATTTTGTATTGCTCGACGTGATAAGTGCAGTTGTTATTAGTTTTTATTTGAAGTGTGTGTAGATGATAAGCGAGTCACGTTGTGACATGACATACAAGATGCACTATGACCACGACTCATTACTCTCTTTCCACCTCCGAGGGTGGCGGGTTCGATTCCCGCTCAAGACAACAAACCTGTATTGTGTAACATCAGTAAGAGAATTTAATTGTTAGGTATATTGAAATAAAACACTTTTACGGATTTTGACGCGCCTTATTTTTAAAGCTAGTAACTACTGTCATGACTCATCATCATCATCATCATAGCAATTTCTCAGTTACATCCACAGCTTGCTTGCCATAGGATCCTGGGGTCTGCTTACCACCAACTCTCAATGATTTGGCAATGTTTTTATGACCTGATGTCAACCCTCCTCGGGAATTTATGTACCAGACACAGAACAATCAATAGTTGTGGATCACACAAATACTTAATTGTCCCGGGTGGGAATCGAACCCACAACCTCATGCGCTGCAGCCGTACGATCTACCACTGCGCCACAGAGGTCATCGAGAGAGGAGAGTACTGTTATGACTGTACTAAACATACCATTATATCTGTAGTTTTGAATGTAACAAGATCAGAATCTGTAAAAGTTAATCATTATTATAAATAAACAGTGTAATGTAGGTATATTTTGCTTATCAAATCAATTATAGTTTTCTCGTTCATTGGGTATTTCACTTTAGTAAATGAGATTGCGTACGTACAATTATTTTTCCTTTTCAGTGTTTAACCTATTTCTTACATCTAAGTATAATTTGGTTAATTTTTTTATTTTAGATTATCATTATGGCTCAAAAACAACGTGTAACTGTTATCATCGGAAAAGCATTACATAGATCGAACATAAACCTCGCTAATATTCGAAGAAAAAGGCTCAATTTTGACAGTCCAGAACCAGATGAGAACATAAATTATACAGTCCCTGAAGAGCAAATAAGGTACGAACATAATTCCTTTTCTGAAGTTCTAGTTGCCACTAAAGATGACTGTATGATTGATGAACAACATTTGATTGATGAAAGTACCTCTCCAACCAATTTTACTGATGTAAACAAATCAAACAATGATTCGCTTGTGAGCTATATTTCGGTTAATAGTAACGAGAATATGTTACAAAAGGCCGATTACCAATATACTAAAAAGATTGAAATAATAAGCGATGAAATAATAAACCTACCACCAACACAATCTACATCAGAACCAAATTTAAGCCATTCTATCCAGACAGAACCTTTACCTTCTACCAGCTTCAGCACAACCTTATCATTACCCCCAGTATCAGATCCTAATGTAAACAGTAACCAGTCCGTCTCTAATATAAAGCGCCGCCGTGCAAAACAGAGCAAACAGTATTTTGATTATCTATCAGATGAAGAAGATTTTACAACCATTTTCGGAGAAGGTATTGATTCAGATACTTACGAACCTAGTTCAGAATCAGATTCTGAGTCAGATATTCAAAATAAGAAAAAGCGGAAGAAGACTAAAAAAACAAGGGAAACGTAGATAATCTTGGTCATGAAATAGAAATTAATATAGTAGGACAAAATGCAATGAAACAAAAACGAATAAATAAAAAGAAGCTACGCAGAAATCTAAAACAAACTGGTCAAGCATACGTAAAAAAAGATGGCACTGAAGCACCTGCTAAAGAAATGAAACTTAATCCGTGTGTAGGCAAGAAATGTGGCAATGGTTGCGAAACTATAACAAATGATAGACGAAAAAATATATTTGACTATTTTTGGGGCCTATCAACTACACGACGCAAAGATTGGCTGGTATCGATGACACAAAAAACAGTTGCAAAACGGAAGAAAGCTAATTCTAATAAACGTTCATTCACCTATAAGTACTCAATAACAGAAGGTGAAGGAAAAAGATCAGTTTGTCTTCAATTTTTAGCGGCTACTTTGGATGTCGGTATAAAATTTATACAATATACTGTACAAAACTCTGAAATTGGATTGTCTAAAGAAGATAACCGCGGTAGACATGAACCTTATAATAAAACTAAAGAATCGACAATACAGTTAGTAAATAATTACATAAAGAGTCTTCCAGCTGTTCCCTCCCATTATTGTCGTAAGGATTCTAGTCGTGTTTACTTACCAAGTCATATAAAAAATATATCACATTTGTATCAAATGTATAAAAAGTGTTATATAGAAAGAGGCATTGATATTGTAAGTGAACGTATTTTCCGATCTATTTTTAATGAAAAGTTTAATATCGGGTTTCATGTCCCCAAAAAAGACAAATGTCTAAAGTGCCTTAAACATGAACAATGTAAAGATGATCCAAATATTCAGGAAGAAATTAAACTTCATGAAAAGGAAAAAAATGAAAGCTACTCTAGATTTAAAGCTCATCAAAATATACATAAAATTGACCCTGGCACGCTATGTGTTAGTTTTGACCTACAAAAGGTATTAAATACTCCATACGGTGATAGTATGCTTTTATTTTATAGTCGTAAACTAGCTGTATATAACTTATGTTTCTATGAAAATGGCACACGCAAGGTATTTTGTTTTCATTGGGACGAAAGTAATGGTAAAAGAGGAGCAAATGAAATTGCAACAATAATCAATAAGTACATTAATATTGTCGATGAACGTGGCACAGTAAAGAATTTATTACTGTACTGCGATTGTTGCCCTGGCCAAAATAGGAACAGGATAATCATGGCAATGCTACATTCAACTTTGCAAACATGCAAAAACATAAATGTAATTCAGTTAAATTTTTTACTAACAGGACATACTTACATGCCAGTAGACTCTGTTCACGCTGTTATAGAAAGAAATTTAAAAAATACTATTATTCACGCACCTTCGCAATGGTACACTATCTTTACAACAGCGAGGCAAGATCCAGAACCTTACATTGTTGAGTCACTACAATTCCAAGATTTCTACAAATGGGATTCAATCAGTGAAAAGTATTTCAAGGGAAATCTCAGTGGAAAAATCAGTAAAATGCGCATTGTCACGTTTAAAAAGAACAACTCTGTAATTCGTGTAAAAAACTCTATGAACGAAAATGCAGACACATATTCAATAGAAGTGCTGGCAAAGGCCAGAATGAATCCTCCAGCATGTTATAAATCTCGATTACCTATTTCAAATGCAAAATTTGACGATTTACTGAAGCTTTGTACAGATAAAGTAATCCCACAAATATTTCACAGTGAATATCAGAACCTTAGAAGTGCTATCACCGTTATAGATACCCTCCCAGAATCAGATCTAGAAGACGATAATACTGAATAAATACTTTCATTTTATATTTCTATAAACAAAACAATTCATGACTACTTACGTAATTACTTAATACTTAATTGCTTTAGAACTGATTCTTAACTTTAAGCATATTACACTCATATTTTATTTGATTATAATACATTATAGTATGAATAAATATAAGTTTTTATAGTTAGAAATTATAAGTAAGATTGATATTTTAATACAATTTTAATACATTAAAATTCTAAAAATGTCTGAACTGATAATACCTAATGATTTAGTAAACACTTCTGTGATTGTAGTACATTAAACACACTACTTATAAGTATTTGAAATTGTAAATTTACAAAAATAAAAATTTCTGTGATTGTAAGTTATACTTAAAGTTGTAATCGTTGAAAATTTTAAGATTGATAATTATATTTCTGTGATTGTAGCAGGTACTTAAATACCAAAAGTTGTAAGGTTTGAACATTTTAAGTTAGATTGATAATTATATTTCTGTGATTGTAGCAGGTACTTAAATACTAAAAGTTGTAAGGTTTGAACATTTTAAGTTAGATTGATAATTATATTTCTGTGATTGTAGCAGGTACTTAAATACCAACAGTTGTAAGGTTTGAACATTTTAAGTTAGATTGATAATTATATTTCTGTGATTGTAGCAGGTACTTAAATACTAAAAGTTGTAAGGTTTGAACATTTTAAGTTAGATTGATAATTATATTTCTGTGATTGTAGCAGGTACTTAAATACCAACAGTTGTAAGGTTTGAACATTTTAAGTTAGATTGATAATTATATTTCTGTGATTGTAGCAGGTACTTAAATACCAGTTGAACATTTTAAGTTATGTGAGCGACTTGCCATATTTCCCTACAGCGTCATGTGGTTGGTTTGTCGCTAATACAAGTTTGTTTACAAAAATTATGTTGTTTTTTTAACCCTGATTTTTTGAAGCACTTTGAAATATTCAAAGTGCTTACTAATTATTTAACAGATTTTTAACTTAAGACAATTTTCCTACCATATATCATCAGCGTGTAATAACTTATACTATATTTGCCTCACTAGATGAGTACTAAGTATTAAAATAATGCCTTTTTTCTTGAATTTACAAAATAATGCAAATACATTTAGATCATTTCGCCCGTAATAAATCAAGAGTTATTTTCACTTAGGACTTTTTTCCTGTTTGTAAATCAGACACCTTTGAGGGTAACCAACCATTAACTATGGAACGTGGTGAATTTCGAGATAACTAAATATGCCAGTTTAAAGATACACATTTGACAGCTATCTGGCTAAAATTTTAAGCTTGGCGATGCAACAGAATTTTTTTTATGATTTTTTAAAAACTTTAAACCTCTCTCCTGTAAAGTTTGTATATTGTTGGTTAGCCTCTTTTGCCCGTTAACCATCGATATTTATGTTTACAAATTGATTTTCGTTAATTGACTTTTAATTTACTAGACCATTCTACTATAAAAAAAAAATGTGTGGCACTCGGGGACGGCCGCGGTAAAGCCATTGCATAGCATTTTTTATCAACTTATGCAATTATAATTATTTTTTATTTATGCAATTTTTTTTTCTTTTCATTACATTTCGATCCTTGCGAGCTTCGTACAGTCGTACCATATACATATACGTACGCGAACGCTCGGCCGAGCTACATGGTAGGCTGAGTGGAGGGTGTTAGGTTTTATTTTCGTTACGGACGAATTACGAATTAATTTCATTAATTTAAATCACTGGATGCTGTTGATCACTTGATCAAAGTACTGAGAGTACCCCTACCTCGAAAACGCCAGTGTTCGCAGTACAAAAATGGTGACGATTTATGACGTCACACACTTCTCTAGGATTACTGCAGCAGTATACCGTCAGCCCTAATGGAACAAATTTCTCCCTAGTAAAAGCACTGAACTGTGGTTGCAGTGTATATCGGAACATGCCCGCCATTTTGAGCGTCAAAATAGCGGGACCAAGTCTTGGATTTCAAAACTACATAATGTACAAATGCAGTACCTTTTTGCTACTATTATCTCAATATATATTTGGTAATTAAACAAAATACGTGGTCCAAGTTGATAGCCTGCTCAGAGGCTCCTTCCTATGCACAAATACTAGGTGTCCCGCGCAATTTCGTTTGAAATTTTCCCTGTTTTTGCAACATTTCTCATTGCTGTTCCGCTCCTTTATCAAGGAAGGCTATAGGCTATATAACATAGCGTGATGTTCATATATATAGCCTTCCTCGATAAATGGGCTATCCAACACTGCGTTCAAACAAACAAACAAACTCTTCAGATTTATAATATTAGTATAGATTATTGCTTTTTATTATCCCTTGCATGAATCGTTTCAAAAATACGAACCATAAACTATGGTCCCGCCATCTTCACGATTAAGGTATTTGATATTACATGCCGAAGGGCAGTTTAAATTTAAATTTTTGATTAGTCCTCTCTTTTCTACCTTCAAATTTGGTAAACATATCTTGCTTGGATTATGTAAAAAGCTTAGAAAAAATTGAAGAAGAAAGAGAAGAAGAAAAGTTTCTTTATTGCCATAAATGACGTACATAAAAAAAAAAAAAAATACAAAAATAAAAACCTTAAATTAAACAATATTAGTCTTAATCATTAACATATACCCACAATGAGTTCAGATGGCACGTCATAGCTATGACAATAAATGGTCCCATTCAACATATATGTTGTGAGTTTTGCGACAAACTTGCAACGCTGATTTTAAATGAGATCATTTACTTATGTATAGTAAATATGTATGGATGCCAGCATAAAAACAATCGTATTAAATAAATAAATAATGAGTTATGCAAATACATATTAGTGTGTACCTATTATGTATTTGCATATATATTTATATATATGCAAATACATAATAGAAAATATATATTAACTTATACGTGTAAGAAGCTAGTGTTTTAAAGAAATTTAAAACACTAGCTAGCCCGCGCAACTTCGTTTGTGTCAGTTTTCCTCGTTTTTGGAACATTTTTTGGTGATTCTCTGCTCCTATTAGTCGTAGTGTGATGTTATATAGCCTTCCTCGATAAATGGGCTATCCAACACTGAAATAATTTTTCAACCAGAACCAGTAGTTCCTGAGATTATCGCGTTCACCCAAACAATTAAACTCTTTAGGTTATTTATTATAGTATCAGTTAATAACAGCATTTATATAGAAGTAATTTTTATAGGCATTTCTTGCAAAAGACTTTACAAATACAATAATTGCATTTATATATTTCCAGCCGCTATATTTTTTTTAAAGAGTTGCCAGTTAAAAATTTTAAGTATATCTTGCACATAAATAAAAAAACCGGGCAAGAGCATGTCGGACCATGCTTAGTGTAGGGTTCTGCAGCCTCAAATAAATGCATAAGCAGAAAAGCGTATGTTAATGGCACTACAGCACTACAACCACAAAGACACAAGTATGCGCGTTCACTGCGAAGAAAGACCCATATGTCCTAGTGCCACAGTTCCAAGGAGTTACACTCCGAGTCTCCGAGAGTATTGGGATCCTCGGTGTCGAAATCTCCAGTAAAGTCCAGTTTGGGAGTCATTTGGAAAGTAAAGTCAAATTGGCGAGCAAAAAGGTGGGTGTCCTCAACAGAACGAAGCGTTATTTCTCGCCGGCACAGCGACTTGTTCTTTATAAAGCGCAGATCCGACCGCACATGGAGTACTGCTCTCATCTCTGAGCAAATACTTGCTCGATCCATTTGACTCCCTCCAAAGGCGAGCTGTTCGGATCGTTGATGACCCCAATCTCACGGACAGACTGCAGTCTTTACAGCAGAGGCGTGACTTTGGTGCACTTTGCGTACTCTACTGTCTGTTCAACGGAGAAATAATCTGTATATATAAATAAAGGCGAACGTTACTGACTGACTGATCTATCAACACACAGTTCAAATCACAGAATATGCAAACAAATTTGTCACGCAGTTATTATGACAAGACATTTGCTAAGAAAGGATATTCCAGAATTAATTCCCTAAGGGGATGAAATGTGGGTCCAAAGTTTGTATAGAGAAAAAAGATCCACGAGGGCAAAGCAGGTGGCAAAAGCTAGTAGGTATATTATATAATAGAATGCGATTATTTGTTTCAGTTATACTGATGTTTTTTTATACTGGAATGGGTATCACTTGCGGAGTTCATCGTCTTTTTACACACAATTCATATAAAGTTGTACCAAGTCTCAAAATATTCCTATTAATTTGCTGGGCTGCTACTGGGCAGGTGAGTAAAACACGTTATTTTTTACTATTTTTATTTATTTTGGAGGGGTTTGTGACTAAATGGCGACCAGGCAAAGTGATCAGAAAGGTCCATGTTACAGGGGTCATGTTGTTTGAGACCTTACTAAGTTTACAAACTATTACAGTATAATTCGAAACCAGTACCTGAGATACATTAGATTGAAATAATTACTTAAAATAAAATAGTGCGCGCATGCATCTCCTGTCTAGTCTATTTTTGAAGTGTCGATGAAAGGGGCGCGCCCAGGCATTCTGCGACGTCTTCAGACGATTGGCCCCAAAAGTTTTTTTTTTAATTTAATTTATAATTAAATTTTTAATTTATTAATTTTTTTTTTTTTAATTTACCACCCCTCCGACTTGGAAAGAACATTAAGCTACGATGGCTAATCCCTAAGTCCTATCGTACATGAGAGTAAAGAAATAGAGAGTGCTCTTTTGGATGTGCATATATTTGTACATTATAATATCTCCTAGGTAGCTCAGCACAATTTCAACTGGCTACCACTAACACTGTTCTCTGGTAAGATTGGCCGCCGAAGAAATCGGTTACAAGATTTCTATTTCCGACTAGATTTAGCCAACAAAACCATAAAATTTAACCATCACTTCGTTTGTGTACATTATACTTTGAACTATAAGCGAATGTTTTCGATTCTAGAATTCCGTTTACCAATGGGTAAGAGATCACCGCTTGCATCATAAATTCAGTGACACCGAAGCTGACCCACATAACGCAAGACGCGGACTATTCTTTTCTCACATCGGATGGCTCATGACTTATAAGAACGAAGAAGTATTGAAACAAGGAAAGAAGATTGATATGAGTGACATTGAGAACGATAAACACATCAAGTTTTTCCAAAGGTAATTCAATTCATTTCTTACGGCCTATATTTAATATGCTTTTTATTATTAGCGATTCCGTTACATACTAACATACGTGTAAAACGTATGTTAGTATGTAACGGAATCTATATACACACATCAAAAGTGTCTAGGGATCAACATATATTTTTGCAATAACTTTTCTCCTGATTGATTTTTTTTTTTTTATTTCTTTAAGGATTCATCAAATAAAGTGTTTTCGTTTGTCACAGTAACGATAAACCAAGTCACCTTTGCATTAATAAAGAAATTTGCCATTTTCCTAATAAAGGGATTTTTGACATTTGAACCACTAACATTAAAGTTCGAAAAAAAGACTGAAATAACAGTTTTCTTTAAAATTTTATTGGGTAACTCAAACAATTAATAATCCGTGTTTCTACCGCGAACACTAACAACACAAGAACATCGGTTTGGCATACTCAAAATGAGTTCATCCAAATCACGCTGTGGAATGGCCGCCCATGTTCGTTGCAACAACAAAAAAAGGTCTTCTTGCGACTGGATACCCTCCATATTCGGCAGAGCTCTTCTCTGTAGCATATCCCATGCATGCTCAATCGGGTTCAAGTCTGGCGACTGAGCAGGCCAGGGCAGGACATTGATGTTAGCTGCGGCGAGAGTCTGTCTTACAACTCTTGCGGTGTGCGGTCGTGCATTATCATGCATTAATTGAAATAAGGGACCGATTTGCACTTGTAGAGGAACGATGACGTCTGATACAATCGTCTCAGCATAAATTTGAGCGTTGAGGTTGCCTCTGATCCAAATCAACTCAGTTCTTCCGCCGATCCAAATACCCGCCCATACCATGATGGTTCCACCACTATAAGGATGGACTTCCTGGGAGGATTTTAATCGCTGTTGGCGTCCAGGGGTTCTCCAGTGTCGTATACGTCTTGTATCCGGTCTCATACCAAAACGAGACTCATCAGAAAAGCACACGAAACGCCATTGTTCTTCTGCCCAATTTCTGTGTTCAAGAGCCCATTGATATCGAATCCTACGATTGTGCATTGCTATAGGTGGTACCCGTAGCGGTCTTCGGGAATGAAGGTTCACTTCATGCAAGCGGTTTCTGACTGTTTGGTCGCTAATTAAGTTCCCCGAAGAGTGATGAAGCCTCACGGCTAACATCATGGCGGTTATTGTTGGACCTCTTCGAGTTAAGATTTGAATGTATCGGTCTTGTCTCCGTGTGGTGCAGCGATACCGTCCTCCATGGCGCTCAGCCACGGTACCAGTGCTTCGGTAACGTGTCCAAAGTCGACTGATAGCACTCTGACTTGTATTCAGAGCTAAAGCCACAGTACGTTGCCGGGAACCAGCTTCTATCATTCCCACGGCTCTGAGCATTTCTTCCCTGCTTAAATGACGTCGCCGCTCCATAATAACGTTGGTTTTAATCAGTAGTAGGGAAACAGTAGCACTAATAATGTCTTCAATGCGTTGTATGTTTTTATAGGGAAAATATTGACAGCTGATTTTCATCTTTTACTCAAATTTGATTCACAGTTCCTGATTCAAATTATGAAATGCACCAAAAAGGATCCATATAAATTTATAAAATCATAAATTTATTACATAGCCACATCTCAATCTCAAGAAATCCGCATAAAAATGCTTGATCCCTAGACACTTTTGATGTGTGTATATTTATACTTATATTAACCCATTTGATGTCCCACTGCTGGGCACGGGTCTCCTCAGTAGAACCTACTTATTATAGATCCTGGGGGTATTTCCCATAAGCATCATGATTGGCAAACAAGTTGACAATCGCAGTAAGGCTTTAAATTACGCAGAGACCGCTGCTGCCCGTCCTTTGGTATGAAATCCTTTGGTCACCTTGATGACACCCACTTTTTCTCACCTACCCCATCGCGTGGGGTATCATTAGATAGGTCTTTTAAAACGTTTCGGGATTATGAAGACCTATTTTAGATTTAGCGATTCGTTTGTAAAATATTAAGCTTGAAAATGCAAATTTTTGGTAGAGGCAAGTGTCCCTCCCCCTTGCTTATTATATTTTACTTAGTCCTCGGGTCTAAAAAATATTTTGGTGAGCATTTAAATTGTAACCATTATGAGGTTCTCTCTTGAAGAGGCCTGAATATGGCTTGTACACTCAGAGAAAAAAACTAATAGTATGTAGCTTCCGTCTGACGATGACTTCCAGTTTTGTTGACCTGCTTTAACTAAGTTTCTAAGCACGGAGATTTGCTTTTTTCACAGGCACTCGTTGAAATTGGGTCTATTCTTCTGCTTTATACTTCCAACAGTCATCGGTATAGTATTGTGGGGTGAAAATTGGAAATGTGCTGTTGCCTGGCAATGCTTCATCAGATACTTGTATACTTTCCATAATGAGCTCACTGTCAACAGCCTCGCTCACATTTATGGATATACGCCTTATAACAAGTAAGTCTTATATTGTTATTTTCATATTTGCGTGATTTTAAGCAGAATGAAACGTATATAGGAGCAAGTCGGGACGGGGTCCACATATTCACGATCTTTTTTCCCTGAACACGGCAAGTCCGTATTGATGCATCTTTGAGCGCACCTCTTCTTTTCCTATTCTGAAAATGTTTTGACAGTTCTGCGTGGACTTGCCGTGTTTACGGAAAGAAATTGTGAATTATGGATCCAGGATTAGTAGTTATGGTAGGAGTATAGGAGAAACCTATGATGGTATAGTAAATTCCGGCAGCCTGCTCACAAAAGCGACAAATTCATACACAGTCCAGATTCCACACCACAAGGCAATTCTTGTTCCTCAAAAAAAGAGTACGAAATAATGGAACTACGCGCGTTTTGTATAATCAGTAAGGACAATATTAATAAATGAATATTCTTTACTGCATTTTTATGGTCTCGTACATTTCATTCATCATTTGTTCCAGAAACATCTTGCCAAAAGAAAACAACTTGGTAGCTGTTACGACGTTCGGTGAGGGCTGGCACAATTACCACCACGTATTTCCCTTCGATTACAAAGCAGCTGAATTCTGTGACTCCTTCAATTTGTCAGGTTTACTTATAAGATGGTGGGTGAAGAAGGGATGGGCCTATGATCTAAAAGAGGCTACTCCTGAAATGGTGAAGTCTGTGATTGGAAGATTGGGGGATGAAAACCTAAAATTAAAAGAGTAATCTTTGATTTGGTGCCTATTTTTATTTAGTTAACTTATCTATTTAGTAAGAATTTAACTTAACTGCTAACTAACTAAGAATTTTACTAACTTCTTTGGTGCTCCTACCTACGTTACAAGTTTCAGAATGTTATATCTCATGATTAAAGTAAATATATTTATTTATATCAAACATATGAAGATAAATAATTTGTTATTCAAAAAATTCTTTCCAAGATATTAAAGAAATTTCGAATTTTGAAAAACACACTTTTTGTGAAAAGTCATGATTCTACGAAAACATTTAGGTATGTCAAGGTCATACAACAAAAACCTTACTACTATAAATAGTAGTCTTACTAAAAGTAACATTGCCATTGGTCATCCATTCTATTACCATACCATTTAAATGTCACTAGCTGACCCGGGCAACTTCATCTACGTGATTTTTTCCCATTTTTGCAAATATTTGTTATTGATATTAATTACTTTAAGTCTGTGGTATTTTAAATAAATAATATTATTGTTATTGTTGTTACCGCCCTTATTTTATCGTTAATTATTATTACGCTAACTAATCCATACTAATATTAAAAATGTGAAAGTAACTTTGTCTATCTATCTGTTACGTGTTTACGCTTAAGCCGCTGAACCGATTTAGATGAAATTTGGTATGGAGGCAGTTTGAGTATTTATCGCGATTTCTGACATCCACAAGGGCGGAGCCATGGGCGAAAGCTAGTACCATTGTAAACATGTGAAAAACTTCAATAAAAAAGAAAATTAATATGTAAATGTATGTATACATAATTAATTGAATGTTAATTATTAAAATGTTAATGTAATGATTATTGATTATTTGTGTCATCGCGTTTGCTTCTTAGACCTTATGCATATTGAAGTTAACATTGTGTAAAGTTAATGAAAGCTTTACGGAAAAAATATGACTGTGCATGAGTGGCTTGGTTTTACTGATAGTTAAAATTTATATTATTAGCGTAATCTAAACTAATAATAAAAATGTAAAAGTACGGAAGTACAAAACGTAACGGACAGTTGTTTCTTAGGTTTTCACGCTTAAGGGTAGATTACGCGAAACAGGGTTCGGCTCTCTCAAAAATTTATATAGAAAACCTTAATATTAGGACACGAGAAACGAGTTTTTCTAGTAGATGATATAAAGAAATTTAAGGATATGATCCCGCAAATAAATCTTGAAGTTGCGGAAAAATGCAAAAACGACCATTTTTGTATTGTCATAGTCATGGCATTCGTAATCTAACATATGTACGAACGAATATTCTACTTAATTTTGACCTGCGCTTCTGCGCACTGTGAAGTAATGGTTGTGTGCGGAAGAGCGAGGCCGGCGATCATGTCACTATGTACGTAGCGCTAAATAAATAATTCTCTCAGTGTAATGCCCCCTTAAACCACGGAACCGATTTAAATGAAATTTGGTATGGAAATAGTTTGAATCCTGGGAAAGGACATGGAACAGTTTGTATAGTGGTAACCGATATCCACATTGGCGAAAGTTAATAATATATAAGTTCTACTTTACTGTCCTTTGCTGGAGAAAATATTTATTTTAGTACAATCTGTTAGTAGACCAAAACTGTGATCTCTCTATCGCCCTATGGTTAGAGATAATTTGCGAATCTTGAAAATTATCTCTAACCATAGGAAACTCTAACTTGAAAACACCAATATTGATGTATCTTCATTTATAGTATTCTGACCAATTCTGACAGTTACTAGTCTCAACCTTAAAGCTATTTAGGTTACAGAGGAAATATTGGAAAACCTGGCAGACTTCTTTATTTAATAACTGGAATAAATGGCGATATGTCATCAATGTTTTCTTATGACATTATTAAGTAAAATTATCATCCGTAAACCAACTTTACAGACAAATACTTTAATACAGAAAACACTTTAATATTACTATAGATATAGATTTAAACTATAAGCACAAAGTTGTACAGAGGGAGACTCAATGTTAATAGCATTCTCTGTAAGTCTACCTAAGGAGTGATATAGAAATACCAACTTATATTTTTGGTAGCATGACATAAGAAAAAAACTGCGTGCAATGTTCACCACAGCTTTTTTTCTGCCAGAATTCTAATTTTTACAGTTCTAAATAGTCAACGTCTGTCTTGAATTACAAAAAATTCTCGAAGGCGTTGAAACCCTCAGAAGTATCTCCAAAAAGTTCTAGGAAATACGGTCGTCCGTCATCCCCAAATCAGCGTAAATAAATGGGCAATAGTCAAATATGGGGAAAAGGGATTTTTCATAAGAAAAATCTTATTTTATATTATAGTTGGATGATTTACATACCAACTATGAAATGAGACAATTTGTAGACATATCGGCGCTTCGCCGAATATATTGGGCCTTTGTGATTTTTCCAATATAATCCTGGTAATTTTGGATCAAATATTATGCGGAAACAATGTGGCCATATGACCTAAATCTCTGTTGAACTGCAAATGACTTTGGTAAGTACTCTTCCAATTTTTTTACTAGTAAGTAAAAAGATTGGAAGAGCACTTAACTTTACATGTCTTCAGTTTAAACCAGTAGGTTTTAAGCTGAAGACATGTAAATAAATAAAACCGGGCAAGATCAAAGCGGACCATGCTTATTTTACTTTTTTATTGGTTACTACAAAGAAATGCACTACTTAAGAATAAATACGATTTGCAAAAGAGCGTATGTTCATGCCTCTTCCGCCATTTTATATTCGATCATATGGAAAATAATTTAAGTTGAAAGTATTTAATATATGTGTGGCAACTTACACAACGCTATCTGATCCCAAACTAAGCAAAGCTTGTACTATGGAGACCAGAGATTTGATAAACATACATATATATTTCTAAATACATACATATTATAGATAAATAACGCCCAGACCCAGAATAAACCAACGTGCTCAGCACACAAAGTTCTATCCTGGGTGGGGACCCACGCAGGATAGAACTTTCTCACCTCACTACCATCGCGCAACAGTTTCACACGGCAGTTTTTATTATCACGATATTTTTAAGTCTTACGGTTCAAAAGTTAAAAGGGTGACACTGACACAATCTTCGCAACTATCAGAGCACTTATTTCCGAAATTATATTACTTAATCTAAAAACTTTTTTTATAAACCTTAAAATGTTTTCGAAATGTTTACTGATAAAAAAAATCAGCTTCTGAATGTATGTCCATAGTAAATATAAAATAAAATGTGGAAGTTGATTGTTGTGGAAGTTGTGTTCAGTTTCAATAGTGTTATTGTAAACCAATGACCACGTTTTGACTGCCCACCAACTTACCTGAACTTTCTATTAATGGGTATTATTGACAGAGTATATAAAGAAATATTTTTTTTAAGTTGGTATTGACAACCGTATTAAAATTGGTTTTGTAGAGGTAGCCATCAAATCATCCTATATGCAGGTGGTGAGAAACACAGGACACTGTAAGGTGGGCCATTGTTTGTATCGCACCTCACAAGCAATTCAGTTTTGTACTCGCTGAGAATCCCCACCTAAGCATGTTATATTTTCTTCGACCGACCTGAGTCTGAATTTTTTTTAGAGATTTCCAGATCAGCCATTGTAACTCATGCCCAGGTGCAAGACTCTCAACAGGTGCCCAAAAGAATTTGGGAAGGGTACTCGTCTCTTCACAGAAAACATCTCCCATCTCCCTTGATGGCTCTGATGTCAGAAGGCCGACACACTCTTCAGTCTTCAGTCTCTGTTGTGCCGGAGTGTAACCATAGAATAGGGTGCCGCGAAACACTATTCAGCTTTGCTTTCTCCGCAACACACGCCACGGCCCTTCGCACATCTGGAGGAGTTATCTTAATTTCAATGTACTGTTGATCTAAAGTGGATAGAAATACGAGACGAAAATAACTGGCTTGCTTTCTATGAGAGACAGAGAGAGATACAGACAGAAGAAACACGCGCACGCCGCACGGCTTACAATTATAGCAAAAAGTGTCGTTACAACTTCTACAAAAAGACGATTGTATACCGAAGGCTCGAACCCACAGCTACACAATTGTCACCAATACTGTGTACCGAATTTATGCCTCTAGACCAAATCGACAGGTGACTTCTTCGTCAAATTAGATGTTCATATCTTACAACAACACAACTGCGTTTAATGTATTCTATTTTATCATATTATTGATGTAGTTTCCTAACCTCAATACTAAGCTAACTAGGAATGTATACCATCGCATCGGTAGACTGGCTTAAGTGTTGGAAGGAAGATTTTGCTCAAGTTAGTTTAATACAAACTTCGCAACTAGAGTTAAAGATATTTAAGATAATAGTAGTATTAATAATAATTACATCATGCTGTATCATGTTCCCTAAGTATAATAAATTTACATAATCGCCTGAAGTAGGTAAGTAGTATAAAAATTCAACCAGATTTGTCTCAGACGGTACTGATCTACCTTGTGGACGCCTCGTTTAAAGACGAAACACGTGTCAAAATTTCACTTCGTGGAAGCGGAATATTCCTGATAAATACTGAGTTATAGACTTACGTTGATGGTGACATTCATTTGTTGCAGTTTTCTCTTTTTATTTGGTTTTGGGGAGGAACCGGCTTAAGAATAGTACCACCACATCTATTCCCGTGGGCGTCGTCAAGGCGACTAAAGGATTTTACACCGGAGGACGGGCAGCAGCGTCCTCTGGGTGCTTAACGCCTTACTAAAATCGCTAGCCTGCTCGCCAAGCGTGGCGATTATGGCAATTACCCGCAGGATCTATTACGTAGGTTTTACTATGCCTCCCGAATAATATACCAAGCACCAATTACTTAAAAATAATAGGTAATAATGTGCAGAATACCGTTGCAATTAATGAGCAACTAGAGCGTTAAGCAATCCCATGGTATGATTGGTAGGTGCAAATTTTGCTGAACAGGTGGAGACCAAAATTATTATTCCATTTATATTCGCTAGCTCACATTACCCCAATGATATGACAATCCAATACGACCGGAAAGAGATTAAAATCAGGACCAATGGCTCCATACGCTATCCAGGACACGAAGAGAACTACTAAACAGGCTTATATAAAACGAATCTTCAAAAGACTCACAATTGTGAGGTCGCGGGTTCGTATTGTACACATTACACTCCTAACACTCAATTTGGCTAAGCTGGAGAGGTTAACAGAATTGCTAGTAATGGGGGACCCGCAATTCTATCATTATCTTTTTGCTCTGACGCAAAATGATCTCTCTTCTCAAAGCCAATATAGGCTGGATTCTTTTACTCTGCCATAAATCTTTATCATCCCCTCTATCATTAAAGTTTCCCTCACATTAAATAAACGAGTCTAAACGCTGCTGTGAAGTGGCAATGTATCACAGATATTTCCGGACCTCCCAGAGATAACACAGCTAAGGATACTTGAGTTAGGTATTTGAAAACTTGAAGTGAATCGTCCAGTTGCTTTATTTTATATTGCCTGTACGATTTTATTGACTACGGGCAACGATGTTTTGAATAAAAAGGTGTAGATAGGTTACATAAACAACATTCATTATTTTCAAAAGGTAAATTAAAGAACTTATATCTATATTGCATTGTCACACTATTTTAAAAAAGTCGTAAAAGTATTAAACCATGATTTAATTATCACGGCTGAAAAAGAAAAAAATGTAATTCGCTGCTTTCATCTATTGACACCGGCGATCCGACACTGGCATAAAAACTAGATCAATTGTATAGATTTCAAGGGGCCGCTTTCTGAGCGCCTTATCTACACCTTTTTTCATAAAACATCATTGGCTACGGGTCTTATTAGCGTAAGACAAAGACATTTGACTGACCTGTTGGTCTAGTGGTAAGTGGCCCTGACTGCTTAGCCACTTTGTGTGATCCACAAATGGTTGTTCCGAGTGTGGGAGTACTTTGTGTTCATGTTTTGTATGCTTGTAAAGGCCCCGCGACATGGGTTTTGCCGATAATGCAGGAGTTGTCTTTAAAAAAACTTTTTTAGCGGCGTGTGCACTGGTACCTATATATATAAAATGTTAAACTCGCGTCAGGATCATGTGACCGTGAGATTGGTGGGTTGGTGGATTGGTGGTTGGGAAGACAGTTGGGAAATCAGGCGGTCTAGAAATCAGAAGGTTCGAGTCCAAATGACTACTTCTTCCCTTTTTTATTTTAATTTTTTGATTTTTGTTTTTTAATTTGTGATTTAATATTTCATATTATTTTTTATTTAAGTGTCATGTCGTTGTCATTGACATTTTTTAAATTTTTATATTTGTGTACGATAGCGCAAAAGATGAATATTGTATTTAACCACGTAAATTATATTACTTTTACACTGTTTTTTTTTACCATTCGATTGATAACTAATCTAGCGAACGGTGAGACCATGTAGAATACGAAATAAAATGGTGCTTTTTATTTTTTTAAGAATTTGACGTTTTCGGTGGAGACCATAGACTTTCTTTTTTTGCGAGCGATCTTTTTTTTCTCTGAGTAATAGTCGTGCGGCAGTAGCAGTCTAATTAATATTGTAGTTATGCTATCACTGGCTGTAGTTACGATTTTCTGGGTTCCTCAGAACTGCACCTTTAAATGAACCGAACGTGCTTCCACTAGCGTTTTATACATGTCAGCTAGGAAACAATTCATTCTGTATCACCGTATGCATCAAACTAGACTTTTAAAAGACACTGAACGCAGCAAATTTCCCGACTCATTTTATGTGTTCTAGCAATCTGCAACACAAAAAATAGCTTTAAATTATTTTATATATCTCTACCAACTTAAACTTTAGGGGTTTACATTATTTCCATACAGAACCTCGTCATAATGAAATCGAAAGTTCAGTGAAACATTAAAAAAACATGCCAATTTGCAAATTTTAAATTAAAATTAAATGATTTATATTTTCAGACGATGCTATTGCATTTTACATGAATATTGTGTTCCGCTCTCGAGTGCAAGCTAAAAATCCTCATTGTATTTGCGTTAACATATTGTTGGAAATTATTTATAATTATAAATCCAGTCATCCATATATCCACTGGGTTTGCTAACGCCTACAAGAGGTCGATTCCATACAGTCATTCGCAAAAAAAAATGTCTATGGTCTCCACCGCAAATCAAATTCTTAAAAAAATTTAATTCGCCAATTTATTTCGTTTTCAACATGGTCTCACCATTCGCTAGATAATGATCAATCAAATGGAAACAAAATAGCGAAGATACTGTCAGTCACAGAACATTGATACTATCAGTAGTGCAGCTTATCTACGAATCGATTTGGGTTGACCACGTGATATATTTAAATTCCATACATTTTGTACCTACTTTTCCATAAACGAAATCGCTATTCGAATGTGACTTTGTCTGTCCTACCAACGACGATATGCGAGAAGCGAGTAGCGATTTATCGTTCAAGAAACGTACAATACAATATGTATTTTGTAGATCCCGTCCGTGTAAACAAAAGAGATGCGTATAGAACGAGTATTCGCCGGCAGTATAAACGGTCAATGATTAACTATTAATATCTGTATCGATTTATTTACACGGGATCTAAATCGCTACTCGTTACTCGCTTTCTCGCCGTTTCTAGACATTACTACTATCGGTACATAGATTGGTGACTGTTTTCGAAAACTGTCACACCACTCTGTGCCTCAGAAAGCACGTTAATCTATCGGTTCTGCGCCATATCTTTCTACGATCGTGTTAGATTTCCGTCCCATGGAAAGAGAGTGTTGAAATAGAAATTGTAGGTCTACTTGTGTCTGCGCACAAAGTTGTGCATTACTATGTCTCCTGCTGTTACTATGTCCTCTCATGTTAGAAGCTGGTTAGTCCAAACTTGGATAGGGGTCCAACATAATTTATTAAACTCGCATTTTCCATTTACGATCATTCCAAAACACTCGTAGGTACATTACTCTAAACTTCAAATAAATCTGACAAAGATCGACTGCTATTTATTTTAGAAACTCGAAAGACAATAAAGTTATACAATTAAAGGCTATACAAAGTCATTAATAAAGTTCTTGGAATTGGGCCTTTTGGAGTGCTGAGTCATGAGAAGGTTTGAACAGATCATATTTTATCGAAGAAACGAATTGAGTTATTCTGAAAAGAGAGCGATTGTAATCGCAATAGTAGGTACATTTATACAATTTGAAGACTTCAATATTTTACCCGTGACGGCTACGGAGACGGTATCTGCCTAAAGGGTTGTAATTTAAAATGAAATGTATTGTAACATAAAATGTTTTTCAATAATCTATCTATCGATGGATTTGGCTACTAGGGATAGAGTTTAGAGATATTTTGTAAGGAGGTTGTCTATATCTACACTAAGTATAAAGAGAAAAGATTTGTATTTTTGTATTTTGTATGTAACGAATAAAATTAAAAACTAGTGGACAGATTTAAAAAAAAATTTCACTATTAGAAAGCTACATTATTGGTAACATAAGTTGTTTTATTGTCAAACAAATTAGAGATCCCTACGAAAATTGCAATAATGTAATATAACTTAAGGTATAAAAAACTACAATATGACAACTGTGCGAAGCCGTGCAGCTAGTTTCAAATATATACACCTATATATCTAGTAGCCAAATTTATCATGCCATTCTGCCGAAATCAATAAAAAATAGATCCTTATTTTTGAAGTGAAAACTTCTTTAGCGGCGTTGTGCACTTTTTTTGGTAAGGGTATAAAATGTTAAACTCTCGTCAGGATCACGTGACTGTAAGATTGGTGGATTGGCGGGAAGTCAGGTGAGAAATTGGGCGGTCTAGTATCCACAAGACCCCGGTTTAAGTCTAAATGATGTCAAAAAAATTGTTTTCACTTCTGCCGGCACTCCCGAAGTGCAAAGGTGCCGTTATTTTTTTAAAACCTGTCTGTTAGTACTATTAGTACCTTGCACGTTGTCTTAGGATTCGAATCATAATTCGATTTTTTTTCTGAAAATGGTACATTTTATTTAATGATTTCGGTGAAGTATCATGGTCTGATTCGACCGATTAAATCGGCAACCTTTATAAAATTGACGTAGACAAGGACGTCTTGGCAAAACAAATGTCTAACCCTTATAGACTTAGGATATACTAGCGTAGTATTTCCTAAGTCTATGGTCTAACCTATTAATTATTATTTAAAAAAATGTTTCTCGCATAGACTTTTAATATAAGTCTTTGGTTTCTGGTAAAATGTCATGTTGTAAAAGTATAAAATACTTACTTTTTAAACTTAACCTGGCTTGATTTAGGTCGGGTATGTTATACGTAAGCAGTTTTTTAATGCTAATTAGTTAAAGTTGTTGTTTCTGTGTGAGTCACGTCGTCACAGTAGTTGGAGTCAAGGGTACGGAGAGCAACTGGGAGTGTTAAGTTCAACGTTGCGTTGCGTCGGCACCGATAGAAGACACAGGTGAGTAAAGATGGCTCTAGTATGGCACACCCGACCACTTAGTCGGTGTTACATTTTTGGTTGATTGTATTGAAGAATCTTTTCTTACAAGGCAACTAAAAAGCAGAAAATAATATAGAATAACAAAAAAAATTAAACATTTTGAAGTTGGTGCCGAATAAAACATAAAAACTACTATTTCACGGCACCAACTTCAAAATGTTTAATTTTTTGTTGTTATTCTATATTATTTTTTGTATATTAGTGCCATGTGGTGCGGGCTTAAGAATAGTACCACCCCATCTCTACCCGTGGGTGTCGTCAAGGCGACTAAGGGATTTCACCCCGGAGGACGGGCTGCAGCGTCCTCTGCGTATTTAAAGCCTTACTGCGATCGCCAACCCGCTCGCCAAGCGTGGCGATTATGGCAATTACCCCCAGGATCTACATACTAGTAGGTTCTACTGGGGAGACCCGTGCCCAGCAGTGGGCCATCATATGGGTTGATATGTATGTATGTATTCTATATTATTTTTTGCTTTTTTTGTGTGATGAGCACGATGGTTTATCCTGCGTCTGGGTGTTATTTATTTATAAAATGTATGTATTTAGAAATATATAAGTATGTTTATCAGTTGTCTGGTTTCCATAGTACAACCTTTGCTTAGTTTGGGGTCAGATGGCGTTGTGAGAGTTGTCCTAAGATATTATTATAAAATAATAATATCTAATAAAAAATATTTATTTACTTAGGAAGCAAAATACTACACTTGTGTTAAGTCGATTCTACATTTACATCTAATGCCAGTAGGCAATAAAAAACTCGCGGCCACTCTTTTCAAATTGCCAATATTTACAATGTTTCTTTGTTTATAAACTGTATATGCAGGTAAGATGCTGCCACTATTAAACACCATATTAGAGGACCGATGCAAAAACAAGAGGTCAAAAATATTATTTTTACTCCTTCTGGCCCAGTCGGGTAAAAATACACTGATTTAATTTCATTCAAATAGCCTGTTCAGTATTACTGGTAAAATTATTTTCACCCTTACACCCACTTTGTTCAATTTAAATCGACATGTCGCCAGTTAGTTATTAAGCACGACGAGAGGCAGTGACATGTGTAAAACTGTTTCCAACTTATATGTCATTTATATTTTTGTTACACACGGCTGGGTAGTTCTACAAACTGTTACTGGCAGAATTAAATCTATCACAATGTTTAGAGTACATAAACGGATTATAATTTGACGGAAGTCATAGGCACATTATTTAAAAAAAAAACGGACCCCAAATAAAATTGTTTAATGATTCAATTTTTTCGTTACTTTTTTAGGTGTATGTTAAAAAAATATCAATTAGGGGAGACTGGGCACTTTTGGATTAATTTTATCTTAAAATGTTAACATTTTGAATGTGAATATTGTGGGATGTTGAGTCTAAAAACTAAAGTAGGTAATCTAGGGGAAATTCAATTTTTATTTTCCCATATGTTGTTTTCCAATTCACTTCCAATGACATTTTGGCTTTAACTTTAACGTATGGAAGTTATGTGTATAAAAATAACAAATTGTTATTGTTTTTGTAAATCGCTCCCCAAATATTTTCTTTTACATCAAGGCTCAGATCCAAGTTTCCAAACCCTTTGGATGAAAAGTAAACGAAAAAAAATAATCTTCTAAAAGAATTGCCCCGGGTGAGGATCGAACTCACGACCTTAAGATTATGAGACTTACGCGCTGCCTACTGCGCCACCGAGGCTTACATAGGTATGGTGAAATAACATGCTGTGATTTTCACAGTCATACGTTAAGATAATCCTATTACATTGTAACTCAAAACAGATAAAAGAAATATTTGCGTTGCTGATAAATGTCAATAGTGATTGGGGTGATATCGGTGTATGAATATGAATGTATTGATAAAACAGATTTAAAATGCATATGCACATATAAATAAACTAGACCTGACTGACCCGCGCAACTTCGTCTGCGTAAATTATCCCCGTTTTTGCAAACAATTTTCATTGATGCTCCACTCCTATAAGTCATACCGTGATGTTATATATCCTATAGCCCTCCTAACTAAATGGGTTATCCACCACTAAATTTTTTTTTCAATTCGAACCAGTAGTTGCTGAGATTATCGCGTTAACAAACAAACTCTTCAATGCAGCTTCTTCACGTCTAAACGGCTGGAGTGATTTTAATAAAATTTGGTATGGAGTGAGCTGACACCCTGGATTAACACTTATGCTATATATAAACCGCGGGTAACACTGCAGGCCACAGCTAGTATTACTATATATACTGCAAAAATATAATATTTACCGGTGGTAGGTCTAAGTCATATGCCGTCTTGGGTGGTACCATCACAATGTCAGTTATTCTTCCGTGAAACACATGTTAACACATCTCTGTGTTTCGGTTGAAGGGCACTGTAGCCAATGTAATTACTGGGCAAATGAGACTTACGAACTAATGACTCAAATGAAGAGCATTGTGCAGTGACAATCAGGATCCTTATTCACTATGTTTTTTTTCGTTTTCATGGCAAGCTCGCGTGAAATGGCGCATGCGCGGTGCGCTCTAATAAGTGATGACAAGATTTTGACAGTTAAAAGCGCGGGCTTGGCGAGAAAACGGAAAAAAAGAAAGTGAATCAGGACCATGATATTTGCCGCACAATAATTAAGGTGGTACTGATACTGTTGTGGGCTCACGGTGTGACGCTTACCATCAGGTGCATGATCTGCTAGCCTCCGGTTTTAGTTTTTAAAAATCGTGAAATACGAAATAAGAATCAATATAGACCGATTTTCGTCATGGCAGCCAATCTCATCAGGACTATGAAGGAGGATACTAAGTGTGTGGTTAAATACAAGTTCCCCTTTTATTACCCCACCTCCACGTTCGATAGGGGCGGAAATTCGATTCGATCGAAGAGAGATTAAATGCTGCATCCATGGCTTAATATTAAGACACTTAAAATGGTAACGTTGCAGTACTTTGGCTTGGCCAGTATTTAAGTACAAATAGTTTTTACAGTGTAAGTGGATGTTTCTACTATGTTGTTCCTACTATGTTGTACCCATTGAGGTTAATATATTTAATCGCATGGTTTGTTTTTTAAATTATTATTTAATCTCTTGTTTTTCGTATCAGTTCTCTAAATATGATGTTTAATATGATTCGCTGATTGGTTTAATGGCCAACGTATCTACATATACAGTTTAAAAACAAAGAAACATTGAAGCGGCGGTAGCCTATATTATTTATATATTAATGGCTGAGGCATCGGTCTCGCAATCGTAAGGTCGCGGGTTCGAATCCTACCCATTATATTACCGACGTGAACCCACTCCTAACACAAGCCTTTGAGCTTAGCTGGAGGGGTTAACAAGATTTTTAATAAAAGGATAACTAGCAATGTGGGATTGAGTCCCACTCAATCCCACATTGCTAGTTATTCTTTTATTAAAATATATAATATATTTATATATTGGCAATTTGAAATGAGCGTCCGCAAGTTATTGTTGCCTTAAATGTTGATAAATTTTCGCGATTTGTACACATTATGAAAATATATTTATTACGGGTCTTAATCGCGTGAATAATTTAAGGTGAAATACCTTGTTTATTGCCCAACGTTTCAACCGTATTGCAACGGCCGTGGTCACGCGTGACCACGGCCGTTGCAATACGGTCGAAATGAAACAAGACAGATCATATAAGTAGAAGGCAAATAAGGATCAAAGTTTGTATGGAAATCTGTCGACTTTTATATAGCGTATAACATATCAACACATATGATGTCCCACTGCTTTGTACAGGTCTTCCCAGTAGAATTGTACCGGGGGTAATTGCAATAATCGACACGCTTGACATTATCAGCGAGCGGGTGGCCGATCGCAGTAAGGCTTAAAACAGACAGATGAACCTGCTGCCCGTCTTTCGGTGGGAAAAGCCTTAGTCACCAAGATGACATCCACAGGAAGGGATGGGGTGGTAGATACTATTCTTAAGTTGATACCACAAATATAACATAGTGTTATCAAACCATAATTACATAACTACAGATCTGTGATTTCGAATGTAGATTAATAATAAATAGAGAAATTCATCCACCATTTTGCATTCCGACAGATGCCGTCTGATTGGGTGCTAGCTAATTGAATCAATATCCAACACGTTGATTCGGTAATAGCTTGCAACTGTCAGCAGCTGTATGTCATACCTCTAGAACAATGTGTGTGCTGTAAAGCGTCCCGGGTGCTAGAAACTCCAAACTTACATATACACATATGTAGTATAAAATTACCCCACTCTCCCCTAACACAATAAGGTTCAATATTGCACGTTATTCCTTTAAATAGCTGCATGTGTAAGTTGGTAATCGTGACATGTCACCCTGTGGAGAAGTTTTAACAAAGTTCCCAGTTGCCAGCGGATAATAGACGGGCGCTTGACTGAACTCAGTACAATATGATAGTTTAATGTTTCAGGATTTTCTAGGCTTTTGTTTGTGCCGCATATCCAATTTGAGAAATGGATTTTAATTAAACATAGCTTGTTAGAAGTTTGAAGGTATAGAAGGAATGATACTTTATACTTAGATATCTGTGCAATGTGCGCCCAAAACGAAGTGTACCGAAAAGTGTTCAGTACTCCATGGCATTTTTTTTTTTGCTGTAAATGGAAACATGTATTTATTTTATGGAAACATAGTGAAATTAACTTTTAATTTATCTGATGTAGGTACAAAAAGCTAATCTTTGTATATAGATATCTACAAAGGAATGTCGAGTTAGTTACACCATTTGTAATTCAACAACAAATGGGCCTATTTCATAATTTTTGAATTCTTGGATTTGTCTCCATCCCGAATAGCAGAATAACTATTAAAAGACTGGACAAATAAAAAAAGAATACGGGGCGGGACGAAGTTGGTTGTAAGAGCTAGTCTATAATAAAATTTATATTATTTTGACTGTGATCCATTCTGTCTCAAACTCAAACTCAAATTACTTTATTTTGTAAAATCAGGTTAATGATTATTTGAAAACGTCAAATTAATACATTCTAAAAAAAATATAAAATTATGATAGTTTAAAAAAAAAAAACAAAATGAGGTTAGGCGGCAGTTCCAAGTGTATAGCTCATGAGAAGAAGATGCCAAGAAACTCATGGGCCACTCTTTTCTTTTTTTCTTCTCAAAGGACAAACTAGTACACTATAACATCATAATCTAATGCGTGTTAGACAGGTGCACCGCAACTGAAATTGAAAGGATCGATGCAAAAAGAAAGTTATGCCTTTTCTTACAACGAAATGAAGAGACGAGCAATTCGTGCACCTGATAGCAAGCGTCACGCTAGCCCACAACAGTATCGTTGCCATCCAAATTTATGTTTGTTACCACACAGCGCTCCTCATTTGAGATATTAGTTCGTAAATTTCATTTGCCTAGTAGTTACACTTGCTACAATGCCCTTCAACCAAAACACAGTGAGGCGTTAACATTACTCTTTCACGGAATAATAACTGACACTGACTTGGTATCCACCAAGACGATCTATGGCATAGTCCTACCACATGCCAACTTAATCCTTATTTTATAATAGAATATTTAAAACTTTTAAGATTTTCTCACATTCACAAATAAATTCGTATTTAATTGCAAACCATTTAACATCTTTAACACTATCTACGTGTCAATTTCATGTATAATATTTAACATTTTAAAAACTAAGTTAAATGTTGGCAACATATTTTATGGAAAGCATGGATGATGAGGAACTTGGACAGCTAACGAGAAATGCAACCTAAATAATTTTAAACTATTTCATCATTTTGTATGTCAAATTGCATTACATAAAATGTGGAAAGCAACTTATCTAGCTCCAATTTTCAAAATGAAACTGAAATGTTTAAAATTACATCCAGTATCCACTTAACCCAATTTCTGTCGTGGCGACCAATCTCAGTGGCGCAGTTACAAGAATTTTGAAAAAGGCGGCAAAATAACCAGTCATAATTTGTATAACTCCGCATTCAACGTGGTCAAATACATGTGAAATATATGGCTACAAGATATGGATATGGCTAAGTAGACATACATATCAACCTACATGATGTCCCACTGCTGGGCACAAGTCTCCCCAGTAGAACCTACTAATGTAGATCCTGGGGGTAATTGGCATAATCGCCACACTTGGCGCGCGGGTTGGCGATCGTAGTAAGGCTTTAAGTACGCAGAGGACGCTGCTGTCCGTCTTCCGGTGTGAAATCCCTTAATCGCCTTGACACCCACGGGAAGAGATGAGGTGGTACTATTCTTAAGCGTATGTATATTTATCTATACTTAATATTATAAAGCGAAAGAGTTTGTTTGTTTGTTTGTTTAAACGCGCTAATCTCAGGATCTACTGGTCCGATTTGAAAAAATCTTTTTTTGTTGGATAGCCCATTTATCGAGGAAGGCTATAGGCTATATAACATTGCGCTACGACTAATAGGAGCGGAGAATCGACGAGAAATGTTTCAAAAACGGGGACAAATTACGCATCGGAAGTTGCGCGGAACAGCTAGTAAGTAATTGTGTTCTAAGTAACGCGAACAATGTTTGTAACACAGATATTGTTCGCGTAAACGTAACACGACAAAATAAATTGGTATTATAGAAGTAGGTACTTGGGTACAGTTTATTTATGTTATAATAGCAGAAATGGCTATGAAAGTAGCTATTTCTATATGTCAAATGTGTTCTAAGAAATATGAACAATAATTGTATCACGAAATAGGTTATGACAAAGTAAAAGTACTTATAGGTTATGTTGTAATTCACATGTAAATTACTTAAGATGATAACACATCTATAAACTAATATTGAACTAATATTATAAAGCTAAAAAGCTTGTTTGTTGGTTTATTAGCACGCGGTAATCTCAGGAACTACAGATCCGAATTGAGAAATTCTTTTAACTGTTGGATAGCCCATTTATCGAGGAAGGCTATCGGCTATATAACATCACGCTACGAACAATAGGAGAGGAGCAGCAATGAGAAATGTTGCAAAAACGGGACAACTATATAGTTATACATAGACATGGCTACTTTATATGTGATGCATAACTCCAGAGGGATGCTCTGAAGCACTGCAGTAACGAGACATCCCCATCAACGTTCTGAACGCATTGTTATAACACGCTGTAAGCCTTCTAAGTACCTATAGTCGACCCACAGGCTGCAAGTGTAAAAGGTTTGGCAGTAAACCTTAAACATTATGGCAAGTTTGAACGCGATAATCTCAGGAACTACTAGTCCGAATTGAACAACTGTTGAATAGCCCATTTATCGAGTAAGGTAATAGGCTATAAAACATTACGCTATGACTAATAGGAGCGGAGAAGCAATGAAAAATGTTGCATAAACGAGGAAAATTTAGGTAGACAAAGTTGCGCGGGTCAGCTAGTGTGTATATATGTATCTACACATTATAACATGGTGTCTAACATAATTACGTTGAATAGGTATTAAGAAATGAAATGAAACACAATGAAAGCCCTACTCTTAGTTAAATGATATTTTCATGAGTTTTTGGCATGCCGTGAACATAATAGGGTATTTTAATCTAAATGAGAAACAAATCTATAAATATATTATTGAGATAGTTCAGGTAAAAAGCAGCCCGAAAATATTAATTTTAGTTCATTAAATAACTAATTAAATTTTAAAATTCAATTCAAAGTTTTCAGTTTTTTCAATCTTTTTATAACACCATGAAATAGTAGCCGCCATGTTACTATGTCACACTGCTGTGTTAACTAAAAAGTGTCAACTGTCAACTGGCTGGCGTAATTATCATACAAAACGTCAGCACATTAGTTTACACAGCCAACTGACGTCATTACCACAGAGAAATATGGCGTCCACTATGTCCAGCGATTTCGTCAAATTACGCGGAAAATTTAAAAATGTTAAATTTAAATGCATATTTATGACACTTATCGGTTGAATAAAAAGTTTGTGTTTTTTTTAGTGGCTAATTACCACTATAGAATTAAATTGAGACACTTTTTAAAAATGAGTGTAATACCCTATTGCAAATACAATAATTAAATTTTTGAAAGATAGAAAAATTTGAAGTCCAGACCCAGGAATCGAACCCGAGACTTTCGTAGACAAACCGGGGCCAGAAGCGAACCACCTATCTGGACTATGTTACTAGACCTCAAATTTATCTATCCCTCGATGCTCGCGAGTTTGGGCCCTCGCATGCGCCATCTAGTCGGTAGTTAAAGAACTATCACGGCTAAAAAGCCGTGATAGTTCTTTAACTACCGACTACAAATACAATAATTGCATTTTTGAAAGATAGAACAAAAGTTCTATCTTTCAAAAATGCAATTATTGTATTTGTAAAGTAATTGGCAAGAAATGCCTATAACAATTAGTTCAATACTCTATTGCAAGTTTGACTGAATTCAAAAAATTACATCAAAACGAGTAACATATAAACGGGTCTTAATACAAGATATTCCAGAAAAAGGTTTCCAATTGAAGACACCATAAACCCATACTTATTTCCACATAAATTGCGGATAATGACAATTGGGCACCCATTGTCCTTCCATACTACATTTTGAAGAACTCTCTACCAATAAATGGTCCTGTACGATTTTACAAATTTAATTTTGCTGACACGAAATCGATTCAAGCATTGCACCCTCAGGACAATTTGAATTTTGCGTCTGTACGAATAAATTTGTAATTTTTTCTATAGCAGGCTTAACAAGGCAGTTTTCAAAACTACGGTTCTTTGTTTCAATAAGATTAGTAAGGTAAGTAATATTGTTTCACTTATGTTATTAGTATAACGCTAATGTAATTTGATTTCTTTTTTTGATGGCGTACTTTAATTTTACTGTGCGCTGTATTTTTTGTGTTCACTTTTGTGTGTCTATTGATTTTAGATTATGGGACAAATTGTTTTAATGCAGAATTAATTGTTTTATTTAGATAGTAATAATGTATTTAAATAGCTTGATTTGATTTAAGTAAGAGTAGTTGTTTTAGTGACCCTGATTGCATTATTATAGCACAAAACTTTTTGATTAATACTTTTTTAAGGTAACTTATTGATTGATAGCAAAAAAATATTGTAATTTTACTATACTTTTGTGTTACTGGTTTAAAGAATTAAAAAAAAAATAGAAAGTTTTTGAAACTCAAAGTACCTTTGAGCTTTGAAATGGACAGGCCCCCAAAGTCACCCGCTAAAAAAGTTTTCTAGTTCAAAGTCTATGTCCTTTTATCCTCAAGAGTCAGAATAAATTAAATCAAAAATATTTTGCATAATAAAGGCTGGCTAAAATAACAAAGTTGAGTCATTTACAACTATTGTAACAAAACTCTTCGCTGCGATATTGTGTTATAATAAATTTATTCGTCCACATAGCCCAACTTCGTTGACACTTAGTTTCAACTGAGCTACAAGCTTTTTTAAATGGTTAGAAACTAAATTTGTTTTAGTGCTGGTTGACGTTGGGTATTGAAAATCGCGAAAGGCTAGATGAAAAATGAAATATGCTTATATGGTCTATTTCACAAGAAAAATAATTCAATACAGAATGATTTGTAAAATACTAATAACCTCCCGCTCGTGGCTTCTTTACATAACACTAAATAACTTTGTAATATCAGTTTTGTAAAAGATTTAATATAATTAACCCTTGTTTTTGGAGTTATGACCTAAACGACCTACAGACTATTGAGTAAAATCGTTGTTTATTGTTAGGTTTTGGCCCTAAACCTGACATAGAAACGTCGATTTTACTCTAGATCTCTCTTAAGTGTGCCAAAAGTAGGTAGTAGGTGGTAAAGGGTTATTTCATATTTTTTTAATAAAAATTATTACGAAATTATTTGGTGTAATGCAAAGAAGCCAAGTGCGGGTAGTTATTGGAATGTCAAAAATCAACCTGTTTAATCTCTTTTTATACCATTCAACATAAATGAAAGGCCAAAAGGGTACCTATTGATAAGAACTCAACAGGTACCCTATTGAGTGCAACGCGGGCATTATGAATATAGGAATGGACAACATCGTCGCAATGATCACAAAATTGTGTAGTGTCAAACAATTTTTAGACCAAAAATGTTGCGAGACTCGATTTTAAAATTAACATACAACAACAAATTCGCAGCTCCAAAAATAACACGAATTCATCTGAGAAGAAAATTTGCAAACATTATTTTTCAACTTTAGCGGTTAACCGTTTACCACGAAAACAATATTCAAGCGTCACCAAAAGCGCGTTTCAAAAGAAAAAAATACATAAAATTGGTATATTTGAGAGGACGAAATATAACATAACAATATATTTTTACGATATCGTAAAAGTACGACGGAGATTTTTCATCTTGTCCATTAAATGGAAGAAGGTTCCTTGAAAAAGAGGCAGCGGGATAAAGCGGGTTAAAATACTTTTGACTCAGTTGGAAAAAATAGGGCCTTTTAGTTCGGTCTTTTCCCTAAAATCGGGGGAGGAATAAACCTTCATTTCATCCACGATTAAGAAAAGGGGCGCAGACTTGTTCTTATTGGCTAAAAGTACTTTGTCTAGGGGCAATTTGAGCCTCCCTATTAACCTTTCAACTATGATAAATGTTCGTCATGTTGGGACAATTTTGTCGGGGAACCAGATTGCGATACTTCGACCGTAGCTGAGATACAATGACACAATACTGAAAATGAAAATCTTACTAATACCTATTAAAATGTTTTTATGGGGCGAATTCGAATTTTTTTTATATACACCGTGAATATGTAGTCGTTTTGGAGCCCAAAATTTTGAACTTCATATCAATAGGTTATTGATATATATTATATTGGTTATTGATATCAAATATTTGGGCTCCATAGTCCATAAAAAATATCAGTTTAATAAAATATTACAATTTTTTTATAAAAAAATAACCTTAAATTGCCTAAAGCGGCGCGTGCGGCACTTTTGGGTGGAAACTATGAATGACATATATCTTATGATCGTAATACATATTCTCATTACATGAAATCGAGTAGCGTTACCTCAAGTGCTCATTTATTTTCCGCAAAAGACATTAATGTTAATATTATTTTAAACAGATTTTTTTTAGAGATTAGGTTATTGATATGGAGTTCAAAATTTTCAGCTCCAAAACGACTACAAATTCATGGTGGATAATAAAGTAAAATAGTCAGATGTAGTCGGAAGATATCTTATAGATATAAAATTACAAATACGAATGACCATTCAGACACGCATTAACATTATGAATGACATTATAATGTTCCGTGTCTAAATATTTTTTGAATGCTTAAGACTCAAAGCTTTAAGTTCATGCAGACAAATGAAAAATATATATTATACTAAGAGTTTGATTGCTTGTTTGAACGCGATAATCTCAGGAACTACTGGGCCGCATTGAAAAAATATTTTATTGTTGGATAGCCCATTAATGGAGGAAGGCTTAGGAGGTTATAACATCACGCTACAACCAATAGGAGTGGAGCAGCAATGAAAATTGTTGTAACAAAAAAAGGAAGAAAAAAGAAAAAATGGAAAATTTACGCAGACGAAGTTGCGCGGGTCAGCTAGTAATTAAATATTTATCACCCGCTCCGCCTATTACCAAGTAAAGCTTATCTTACACATTCAAATTTAATAAAACCTCGTTTTAACTCATATTTATCTGAGATACATCGTAAAACTTTACAACAGTTCCTGGTTATAGGTTATGGAGTTAAATAGCTTCTAATATCGTCAAACGTTATTGACTTATTGAAAGCAAAAATATGGGAAAAAACTTTCAAACAACAAATTTCCATGGTATTGGAAATTAAGTTTTATATGCGCTGCCATAAGGTTCATCTCAGAATAAAGTTATTCTTTTGAGTTGAGCAGTATTTGAGAAGTAAAAGTGTATTGTATGTGACATATGGAGTTCTGAAATATGAATACGATATTTTTTGTTTTGTACATATTCTGTGAAATGGTAATGTAGGTGTGCTACTATATAGCAGATAATGGCAGCTTTCATCGTTTATATTTTTTAGGGGTTCCGCACTCAAAAGTTCCTTCAATTGACAATCTTCCATTCAAGCATCTGTCTTTCTGTCCAGCCATAAAAAAAAACTATATTTTATGCCAAAACTAATGCAAAACGCACAGTTGACTAACATAGAAAGCTGTAGCAGTAACATTTTATTCATTATCCAGTATATACTTTATGCCATCTATCAGCCAGCAGTCCGCGGAATTCTACAACATCCTTCTACATTTTCTGCCATCGGCATCCCTATTCGATATCACTATTCGATATATTGGCGTATCATGTCCTGGCTAGACTGGAAACAAAAATAAACGTTTGTTCAGCGTTAGTTATTGTATCTATACTAATATTATAAAGCTGAAGAGTTTGTTTGTTTGAACGCGGTAATCTCAGCATCCGCTAATCCAAATTGAATAATTCTTTAACTGTAAGATAGTCAATTTATTGAGGAAGGCTATATGGTATATAACACCACGCTACGACCAATAGGAGCGGAGCAGCAATAGATGTTGCAAAAACAAGGGAAATTTACGCATACGAAGTTGCGCGGGTCAGCTAGTCTTTTATAACTTTGGTTCTTGCTGTGAATCTCATAGTTCTCATAGGTCAACACGAGTGAAGCTAACAAACTTGGGCTAATACCTAAAAAACGAGCGATGATCTCTTTTCGCTTACTTTATAGACACTCATTGATTATCCAAGTCTTGTGTCAAGACCAAATAATTTCAATGGTCAGTACATGTTTTGTCAAGTTTATTTACTAGTTTTAGCTGAGCTAAGCCTAAGTGCGCTCTATAAATTTCAGCACCAGTTTCGCTTCGATCTACAGTTAGCTGAGTTTTAAGCCAGTTAATAAGTGTATTAGTCGACGATGGTCATGTTTTAGATCAAACAAATCATTATTCATCACTCATCCTACCCTCTGAATCAAAACATCTCAAACACGAGTAAAAAACAATAATAAAATATGAGATTTTTATGAGACTTTCCACTCGTAAAAGATATAAAAAAGCCATTGAAATTTATTATCCATACCTTCGTCGTAGTTACAGATGGCCGGACTACAATTGCGGGCAGTTTTTGTTATATCATGTGAGTTATATTACTAGAACGGGCAATTTATGTGGGTAATAATATCTCTTGGTCCTTACTTTAATATGGCTAGTATTTCTTCTTGAAATAAGGAAATATATAACAAAGAAATAATTAAAACTTTCTATAAACAACTCTTGCGTTCCTTTTTTGGTGTTACAGGGGGCAAAAAAAATCGAAAAGTTTTACTAATAAAATTTTGAAGTCTTAATTCACGTAGGAAAAATACAAATACGACTTGTGTAAAATCCCTTATCATAACCCAGGCTTAACTAATTAGAATGTTTTACTCCACTTTAATCCAAATCATGTTAATTTTGATAATGGAGAATTTAAAAACAATAGTTCGGATTTCGGCCATGTGTCAATGCAATGAGTTAGGAATACTGGCCAATGAAGAAGCGATTTGAAGCGTCGGTAGCCGAATGGCATAGGCATCGGACTCGCAATCGTGAGGTCGTGGGTTCGAATCCTGGCCATTATACTACCGACGTGAACCCACTCCTAACACAAGCCATAGAGCTTAGCTGGAGGGTTTAACAGGATTGCTAGTAATGTGGGACCACAATCCCGCATTACTAGTTATCTTTAAAAAAAAAAAAAAAAATGGTACTTGGATGACATTGACATGAGGGCGCTTTACAAGATGGCGGCGTTAGTTCGGATTTCGGCCACGTGTCAAAGATCCATGTAGCACTGTATGAACATTCTAATTTGTATAAAAATGGCGTAAGTTAAAAAACAATATTATTGTTAACCTAATTTGCAGTCTGCTATTATTATATTTACGTTTGACGTAAATAGAAGCTTCTATTAATTTGGAGTCTACATAAATTAAATATTAAGAGCAATATTAACATTCATTTTAAATCTGAAGTATGTACTTATCCTACCCGACCGTGACCACGAATATTTGTACTGCCTCTTGTGAGTCTTTAATTATTTCTTACTGGAATTGTTTTAGAAAGAGGAAAAATATACTTGAGGAGGGAATAGATGTTTAAAACAAAAAAGGTATTTAGACATTTTTGTTTTCAAAATAGAACCCTTATAGTTTCATCTATATAGTTTCATCATGTCCGTCTGTCTATCCGTCCATAGGTATGTCACAGGCATTTTACTCAAAACCTACACAATGAACATTGATGAAATTTGGTGAAAAGGTGTTTTGTTTAATAGCTAAGTGAAAAAAGTATTTTTTTTTAGGAGGACATATACAATAAATACAATACATGTAACGAAATTTGATTAATTTTTTTAGCAAACATCAAACATAACATCATTAGACAGGTCTTTTAAAGATATTTTAAGGTTTTTAATAAACTTTTTTGATTTAGTTAACAATTTTCGAAATAATCGCTGCGAAAGTTGCCTAAATTGTGTCCCCTTATATTTATAATCGTGTGACCAAAAAAAAAAAAATACGCTTAATAAATATTTTAAACTGTAATATACAAATTACTACATCAAAATCAAAATACAAATACAAAATCAAAACAAGCAGGCGTCGTAGAATTCCTCCGCATCTACCGGCAATGTGCCCAGAAGGCTGGAAGCATTGCCATGCTGTATAGCAATGCTGATTCGCTATTTTTTAAATTCGAATAACATGTACTACCGGAACCGACAGCGGTGCACGGCGCCGTTCTCGAAGTTGTTCAAAAATATGTGTACCTCGGGCAGTCATTGCAGTTAGGTAGAAACAACTTCGAGGACGAGGTGAACAGGAGAATTCGGTTGGGTTGGGCAGCGTTTGGTAAGCTACATCAAGTCTTCTCATCGTCGATCCCATAATGTCTAAAGACTAAAGTCTTTAATCAGTGCGTCCTACCCGTCATGACATACTGAGCCGAAACGTGGACACTGACGGTACGGCTGGTCCACAAGTTCAAAATCGCTCAGCGGGCTATGGAAAGGGCTATGCTCGGAGTTTCTCTTAGGGACAAAATGAGGTAATCCGGCAGAGAACCAAAGTTATCGACATAGCCCACCGGATTAGCAAGCTGAAGTGGCAGTGGGCTGGCCATATTAGCCGAAGAACCGACAACCGTTGGGATAAACGAGTCCTTGAGTGGAGACCGCGGCTCGGCAAACGTAGTGTAGGACGCCCTGAGGCCAGGTGGAGTGATGATTTACGCAAAACGGCTGGCAGGAGCTGGATGCGAGAAGCCGAAGGTAGAACAAAGTGGCGTGCAATTGGAGAGGCCTATGTCCAGCAGTGGACTGCGATAGGCTGATGATGATGACATGAAACGAAACCAAATTGAATTTACATTTCCGGATTATACCATCATTAAAAAAAAATGTGTGGCACTCGGGGACTGTCGCGGTAAAGCAATTGCATAGCATTTTTATCAACTTAAGCAATTAAAAAAAAAAAAAAAAAAAAAAGTTTTTTTTAATTATAAAAAAAAATAAGGTTTTTAATTTTTTTCTTTAATTTTATTTTTTTTTAAATTTGAATTGAAAAGAAGCGATTAAAAAAAAGTATTTAAAAAAGTTTTACATTTTTTAATTATAAAAAAACAATGTTTTTAATTTTTTTTTGTGTTCAAAAGTTTTTTTTTTTTTAATTTAAAAAAAAAGTCAATAAAAGTTCTGCTATTCATCGATAGATGGTAAAACTAAAAAGTATCACCGTTGTGCCGTTCGAAGTGGGGGGTGTTAGGTGATTTTCGTTACGGAATTTCTGGATTCGGTCTCCACGCTCAAAGCCCGCGATAGAAGCTATGCAATGGCTTAAAAACCAACCTCATGATCGAGCACATGAGTGATTAGTCTAAATTCCAATGAATTGCTGTTATATTGTGACCATTGATGTATAGACACCCTCACAAAATTGGCCACTCTATAGAAAGAGACAACGCTATTTTGTAGACAATACCTGTCAAAGAGACAGGGCCGCACGAGTTTTTTCTCTCTTTCACGCTTTGCAGTCAATATTTAGTTTTTAATTGAAAGGAATGGCGCAGTCCGCCGTCTAAACGTCAGTAGTTGTAATCGATAACTCCGGTGTCTTCTAACCTAGGATATGTTTTATATCCTAAAACCTTCCTAGAAAATATGCTACCGAATAGCAAAAACATCAGTCCGCCCGTGTCTATGACGTCACTGAACTTGAACGTGAAATTAGACTATTGTTTTAAGTAATAGACCTGTATGGTAATAAGGAGATTCCGGACTTCAAAGCATATATTGATATTTTTGTTTTATTATAAACTATGAAACACGTTAGTTGTGAACGAATTAAATTGTAAAAGCATATATGTTTTCAAATGTTGATAAACTTTCGCGATTTGTACACATTTTGAAAATATATATATTACGGGTCTTAATCGCGTGAATAATTTAAGGTAAAATACCTTGTTTATTGCGGGACGATAGTGAGTGATAAAAATCAAGCGAGGGTAGTTTCCGAAACCCGCGCTTCACGGAGGAGACGCTGAGCTCAACTAGTCTACCCGTGACCACGGCCGTTGCAATACGGTCGAAACGTCGGGCAATAAACAAGGTTTTTTACCTCAAATGATTCACGCGATTAAGACCCATAATATATATATATATATATATTCATAATATATGTTTTCTTCAAATATTAATTTCGACCAAAATGTGGTCGAAATTAACTACTATCCATTTCACTAGATTACACGTACTAAGTAATTACTTACGTCATAGTGATTCTATTACTGTTAGTGCCATGTAACGTCACTGTCATATTCAATTAATGACGTCATTCTAATTACGTAACGTACTCTACTATTAGCAGCAATTATACTAAGTCTGATCTGTTGGATGTTATCATGCTACTGAAATCGTGTACTGTTAATTGATTGGTAATAGAAGTATATGAAGTAATGGCTAAGACATCGGTCTCGCAGTCCTGAGGTCGTTGATTCGAATTCTACCCATTATACTACCGACGTGAACCCACTCGTTGGGAGTGGGTTCACGTCAAGCCTTTGAGCTTAGCTGGAAGGCTTAACAAGATTGCTAGTAATGTGGAATTGAGTCCAACATTGCTAGTTATCTTTATTAAAAAAAAATGAACGACTTGGCGAGGAAAGGTTTTCGAGAAGAGGGACTTTTTATTTACCCGAAATCCAAAAAGAATCCTTCGATATATTATCACTACTACTTCTAGGGGTCCATGATTCAATGGCAACCGAGCAGATCGATATATCTGCAAGGTAAAACAACATTAGCACTGTCAGTCCTTAGATGCGTGACCGTTTCATACATCCATATATAATTCTTAATGCATAGGTATATCAAATCAATCAAAAATTCTTTATTCACTTAGGAAACAAAATACTATACTTGTGAAAGGCTACAATTCTTCATGTACAGTCGCGGAATGAAAATGTTTGTCACCATAATGTCCAATTTTGCTTGAAGGCTTGAACCAAATCAAGGAACAGTAACGCCAACATGACAATGTTGTCAAACTAAAATTATGGTATTACTCTTAACTATATAAAACAATAGAAAGAACCTTGAAATAAAAAATGTGTGACACTCGGAGACTGCTGCCGTAAAGCTATTGCATAGCATTTTTTATCAACTTATGCAATTTAAAAAAAACATATAGGTACATATACGCGAATAAGCGAACGCTCGGCCGAGCTACATGGTAGGCGGTTAGGTTTTATTTTCGTTACGGAATTTCTTGATTCGGTCGCCGCGCTCAAAGCCTGCGATAAAAGCTTATAAAACTATAGCTTAAGAAACTGTTTCGTTAAGAATGTAGACATACTTCAACCACACGGGAAAAGCAAGACAATGGTAGAGCAATGATTGAGAAAATTGGTAGACAGTTTTTTGACCGACAATATATAAAAGATAGCTCGGCTATTTTGAAATGTCGCACCTACAATGGGAATTAATAACATTAAACAACATCTTTTCGATTCACGTAAATAAATCTAAAGGAACTAACAATGCTATATCTGTCTTATTTTCATGTATTGCAATCAGTTGCAAAGAGTAATACGTGTTTAATGAGACAGATATATACGTTCCATCTGTACACTTAGGTAATACTCTGAGAGGTTTTAAGGGGCGTCTAAACGGGCCATTTTTTACGGCTATTTGTGGCAACTCAATGCTCGGCCAATAGCGATATGTCTGCAATTGTATGGCGCATGATTCAGTCTCCTAAATGGGCGACACAACCCGGCAACAATAACATAGAGAGCGACTGAAACAACAACAAAATTGGCCGGGCATCATTGCGGAAAATCGATCGCTTAGCGATCGTCCGGCAACCATCAAATCAACATTGGAGAGTACTGCCATGTTGCCGAAATTGCCGCCACAAATTGCTGTCAAAAATGGCCTGTTTAGACGCCCCATTAGTTCAACTGCTCATAGTCAAGCAATATTTAAACTCAGTTGTCAAGCAGATGCACAATTTTGAAATTACAAGTTTTAAACTGTGTAATGTGATACATAGTTTGAAAAGGTAACATGTGTCTGCAAAGCGTTAAACGAGTGTATCATTTTGAAAACTGACGAACCTTTTTATTCCGCGACTGTACATACCTACTACATGCCTTTTCGTAAGCAATAGGTAAAGCCAAAAAAAGGAACAATACAATAAAAACGTGCGGCCACGTTTCTCAAATTGCCGATGTTTACAATGTTTGTTTGTAAACTGTTTGTATTTAGGTGGGCGACCATTATATTATAGGCAGGACTAGTGCAAAGGCAAGATATAAAATTATATTATAAAAAGGAGATTTGAGATTCAATATATCAACCTCAATGGGTTAAATAGTAGAATATACTTATCAAAGATGGGAATCAAACCCATAACCTCTTGCGCAGCAGTCAGCGTCACTAACCGTTAGACCCACATTCCATTTTACCGTTTTCTTAAAGGTTTTTCAATTTATTGTTTTAAAAATGGCCCTCTTGTTCAAAAGTTACATTTCTTATAAGTTTTCCTGTAATATATAGATTAAGACCTATCTTTTATATTTTTTTCTAAATAATTAGGCTCAGTAGCTTCGGAGAAAATAACGATATTAAAATTATAAAAATATATATTTGTTATATACCTATATATTTTTTATATGTTACACGATACATCGTGTAACATATGAAATGATAGATAACGATAAGAAATATATATTTTTTGTAATTTTAATATCGTTATTTTTTAAGTTACATACTACACATATATACATACGAGACAAACAGATAACGTCCTTTTTTGAAGTCAGTTCAAGATAAAGTAACATTTTATTCATTAAAATTCTTTACATTATATTAGGTACATTTATTTTTCAGTCAACTACCTTCTAAAATCTAGGCAATCAAAATTGCCACTACTTCCATAAAGCAAACATTACAATCCCGTTTCCAAAACGAAGCAATGAAAACGTTAGTTCGATACATTTTGAGGCCAATAGAGTTTTGTTTGCGAAACCCAAACCACTCAAGTACCGTAAACACACAATTATTGAGGCAACAATCGACTGAACTACACACCACATTATGAATGCTTACTCCAAAGTAAAATTTAGACCTCACGTATACGTAGTTCTGGCGAACACAATTACCATGTAAACCTATGTTTAGTTCGTCAAACAGAACTGGAATTGTTAAATACAACTTGTGTATGGGACTCAGTTACACCATATGACGCATTATTCTAATATGGGTCTTCCATTTTCGCATTAACCTACAAATAAAGGTATAAAACGGCTTTTGTGAGTACTTGATCATATCATAACACAACATGGTCAGTTTTTTCATAGTTCAAGACGGCGCGTCGTCTCCCATTTGTTCATGGATTGTCTAAATCACATTGCATTTTCCCTTGATATACGCAGACTGTATCTAATACAAACTTTAGTACAATGTAGGAATTTTTGCATGTATGTGAAAGACTGCGATGTGAAAATTGTTGATTATTGCGAGGTTGAGGCTCGAAACTTGACAAAGAAACATCGATTTTACTCCGGTGTCTCTCAGATATGTGGTAAATGGTTGTTTGACAAAAGTAGGTGATAGGTTGTGAAGAGCTAATATGTAATTTTTCTTTCAATAATTATATTATACAGTTACTAGCTGTCGCCCGCGGCCCGGGCATTTGATTATACCCCCATACGGGTCCTTTATAGAATCGTAAACTTTGCATTTGATCATAATTATGATGAACTTCACCAAAGTGTTGTGCATGAGCTCACGAAGGTTTACGGGTACGGGTAGCGGAGCATCAATAAAAAATGACAAAAAAATGGGGGAAAATAACGCAAACGAAGTTGCGCGGGTTAGCTAATATATATATATAGATAGATTTAGTATAATATAAAGAAGAATTTTCCCCGTTTTTGCAACATTTTTCTTTGCTGCTCCGTTCCTATTGGGCGCAGCGTGATGTTATATAGTCTATGTCTTTCCTCCATAAATGGGCTATACAACAGTGAAAGATTTTTTGAATTGGAACTAGTAGTTCCTAAGATTATCACGTTCAAACAAACAAACTCTTCAGCTTTATAAACATTGAATTAAACAGATTTGATATATTTTGAAGCCAAAACAAACCTAATAGGTTTACTCGTAACTATCCGAATGAGACAATTACTATTAAATAAGTAAATATTGCCTGAGTAATTTATGCAATTCAAATTCTGAAACTAATTGTATAATTGTTAATTAAACTAGTGGGTCTGAAACAATAAAAAAAGTTCAGTGTCAGTCAAGGTGCTATGGCAATTTTATAGATATGAATATGAATACGTACCTATTTAAAAGAAATGTATGAATAAAAAACCAGGCAAGGGCATGTCGGGTCACGCACAATGTTGGGTTCCGTAGCCAACACAGTGCGCCGATGAGTGAGGACGATAAAATAGTGCCGATCTTGTGTATGAAGAAATTTTTTTTTTTTTCGTTTCCAATATTTTTCCTTTTTTGCTTCTTTTAAAAAATTTTCTTTTTCCCTTTCTTTTTTTATTATTTTGTTTTTCTTTTCATTTTATAAAAATGAAAAGAAAATCAGAAACTTAGTTTCTATCTGGTGTTCCACGACACCACACGGCTTTTTTGTTTCATACTTACAATGTTATACCTACTTAAATAATATTTTTTAAGGGAACTTGTACGAAAATGTTGTTTCTTCTCATTTGACCAGCTGCTACTCGTAAACTTGTGAAGCTTACTTAGCTGTGATAGATTTCTTTTTAATTTCACCATGCTACTGTGATTATGTGTGATTTTTTTCACATACCCAACATCAACTTTTTAGCCGGGAGGGGGGAAAATTGACTCGAACAAAAATTTGCACTTTAAATCTTAATATTTCACAAATGGATACCATAATCTAAAAATGATCTTCACAATCCCTAAATGTTTTTAAAATACCTATCCAATGATACTCTATACGATGGGGTAGGTAAAAAAAAACTTTACATATAGGGGTAAAATCCTTAAAAAAAAAAGTTCACTTTGTCGGCGTAAATAATATGCCTCTATAAATCCATGCAAAATTAGAGCCCTCTCGCACTAACAGTCTCTTAGTTAAGCTGCGGACGGACAGACGGACGAACATAGCGAAACTATATCTAAACGATTCCGTTTTCCCATTTTGGCTACGGAACCCTAAAAATTGATTGATTCATTTAATTCGCATTTTACACCTACATGAGAGATCACCCAAGTAGCATTAGGAGTTCTATAGCGGTTGACTAATTGTACTTACACATTTATTCTTTATGCTGTCTAAGTAAGCTGTGAAAGCTGTATAGCACGCTATACAGCCCATATACGACCGGTTTGGGCACAAATTATTCAGCCTTGAGTTCATAAAAGGTACACATAAGCAGAATAGTAGCTCTATAATGACAGTTTAAGAGAAAACCTGTGATCTTAAAGCTAATCAGCGGCATTATTTAAGATTGCGTGTGGTTTTTCTTACAGTCTAGAGGGTTATAAAAAGTAACGAGTGAACAAGTATACAGCATCTATAGTAATTAACGCTCATAAGTGTACCCTAAAAACGATTACTTTACTTTTCTCTAAATTATCACTCCAAAATGTAGGCAACATTTTGTAATACTATTGTTTAATAGATATACGCGCAAAACATGGTCGACATCATGTGACTTATTTATTTAAATATGGTGGATAACAATATTACTGGTAGTACCTACTGTGTTTATTTATTTAATTATTTAGCTTGCCAACAGTTGTTACTTTTCAACAATCATAAGAATACGACAATAAGGGGTTATACATAACTAAATGCACAACCAATTACAAACAAGCATGACTTGCTCAAATTTACTTATGTACTAATTAAATACTATCTTATATCTAAATTGAGATTGAGTACTCAACGTGTACAGAGTCTTTGTTTGAAAGATTTATTATATTCTATTGGCTAAATATTATGGGTAATGAAAATTTATTGTAAAATATATGCATATTTAGAGTCAAAATTTTCACGCGCCTCAGGAATAATAATAATAATAATCTTTATTGACACAAAAAAAAATCCTAATTACAATAATATTTGAGGCTCTGACTCCTGTGCTAGTTATTTAAACTGTGTTACAGCAGTCAGTTGCTTCTCCACTAATTTAACGAATAACATTAAAAATGTAGGCAAAAGTAATAAACAAAATGAATAATTCAATTGAAAGAAATATAAAAGCAAAAACTTAATTATATTAAAATGAATATAAACGCAAATAGTTAATTAAATTAATAATAAATATTTATAAGAGCAATTAAAAAAAACAAAAACCAAAAGGGGATATGCGATTTTACTGTGGATCAGAAAAGTATTTGTAAATATGAAGAGATAAATAAAAAAAAACATATTTGTGTTTTAAAGGGGGTCAAAATCAGCCTAAGTTTTTATATTTGAACGTCAACCACAAAAGGTTTTAGGAAAGGACGCAGCACTGCCACGGCATTGGCGGATGTTGTTGGCAATATCTTGGAGGCGCGTGATCAGGGAAAGGGGACGATATTGACACTGCTCGACTACTCTCTTGCTTTTGATTCCATCAATGTAACCCTGCTGCTGTCGAAATCTTCTTTTTATGGCTTTGAGTGGGAAACTATCAGATGATTCGACAGCACCTCTCTGATAGGTACCAGCAAGTCGAAATTAGGAAACGAGATGGATCAGCGCTCATTTCGCATCCACAGTTGCTCAAAAGGGGAGTACCCCAAGGATTTGTCCTTGGACCAATTCTTTTCATCCTCTACGGTGCTGACATAACTACCTATTTCCACGAATGTGAGTATCACATGTACGCAGACGATATACAGCTCTTTCATTCTTTCGACCCCCGCGACACGTCATCTGCCGTGGATAGAGTGAACGCAGATCTGCAAAGAGTGACAGATTGGTCTAAGTCAAACTCCTTAGTTTTAAATGCCTAAAAAATCTAAATTTATTGTCATGGGCAATAAAGTTCAAATAAGAAAAACCATACTCGCTAACCCTGAGATAAAAATAAAAATGAATAATATGGAAAGGGTGGAAGTTGCTAGCAATTTAGGTCTTAGCTTTGATCCAGAGGTACGTTTCGAAGGACATATAAATAGTGTTGATAAAACTGTTTTTACAGGTTAAAAGTTCTTTACAGATTGCGTCAATATCATAATTATTATTTATCTGCATAGTTTTTAATTAATAATTGCACTTATTTTTTATTTTATTTTTCACTAGCTGTGCCCGCGACTTCGTTCGCGTGGAAGTTGGGTTTATATTAAGGTAGTTTATATTACAAAATCAACTTCTGTGTAAAACATATTGTAAACATGCTCCACAATGCTCTGTGGCATCTATGGATATTTGGGCCTAGCTTTAATCAGGGCCCAACATATGGCAGGGCAAGCCTAGCAAATGCCCAGTGCAGCAAAATGAAGGGCGACAAAGTTTATGGCGCCAGACGGTTAGAAGACAAATTATTAAAATTCCCACGACCACACCTCGACAAAAAAGTGATTTGCATCACATCAAATACTATTAATATTGAAAAATTTCCCCCCTCCCCCACCACGCGAGTACTGGGCGGTTTCGAGTTAAATGAAGCTCGAAACCGCCAAATTACTCGTGCGAAATTTTGAGTTAAGGAGCTTCGATTCTGACTCCGATAGGTCGAAAATTACGATTGATTTTAAACCTCCGACTCCAACTTCGGATCCGACACTTTTAAATCGGACCTTATAATCGGAGGTACCTAGCCGCTCCTTCAAGATAATTTATACATAGGTAATAAAGGTATGATGGAAAAAACTCTCACAGATTCCCTATGATCGCAGGTTATGTCTTGCCCGAGCGATCTTTTCCGAGCCTAAAGTACACCTACTTTGTGTCTGTGTTTGTACCGCGGAAATGCAATGTTTAAACAAACAAACAACATTCAAACGTTTCTAAAAGATATACTGAGATATCTTTTTTTGTGTTTAAATACTATTTCTAAACTTATTTCAATATTTTTTTTCACTCACTTTAGAAGATTAAAATATTATTTTATAATGTCTACATTGGTGAATTTAAAAATAGGTGTGTCAACCTGCGCAAATTAAGATCATCATATATTCATATCCCTCTACGTAAGAATTTCAGTTTTTTTTTTTAATCAATTTTCCTGATTCTTTTTAATTTGTATTTAAACGCCATCTATTTTCAAAACTGGATAAGTTTATTTTTATACTTGATGATTTTATATTATACTATCACGCATATTAAACGTAGGTAAGCAAGGTATTTAACCTTAAATTATTCACGCGATCAAGACCCGTAATACATATATTTTCATAATGTGTACAAATCGCGAAAGTTTATTAACATTTGTAGGTAAGCAATTTTGCAACTCAGAAGAAATCGAATCACAGATGGCGCCACGTGTTTTATTTTGATGTAACGCGGACTTAATCTTTCATTTTTTTTAAGCAATTAACATTTATAAATTCTAGAAAACTGTTTATTTGTAATGTAATATTGTTTTTCATTTCTACATTTATAACATAATCACTACTCATGCAAAACAATGATAAAGGTGCCTATTGGAAGTGATTATTAATATGAAAATTTGTTAAACAAAGTAAACATGTTAAAGTCGAAAATAAAAGCTTGTATAAATAAGTATACATTTAGAAAAATACTTAAAAAAGAGAATAAAAATAATTTTAACACAACACAAAAAGAGACTCGCAATTAGGGAGTCGATCCTCCGACCTCGCTCGTTTAATACCGCTACTTGTGCCAATAAACCACCTCAGCTGATGCAAACACAGTTAAAATAGCTGATCTTAAGAAAATTGAAAATGTTGTGTTTAGCTCCTAATAGTTTTAGCGTGAAGTTATTGTTTCCATGGGTTACAATTGTAAATAATGTCTTATTGTGGAAAAAATTGTGAAAAACCATAATGGTTCGACAAAACATACGTTGCTGCTCACTCCCCATAGACGATAGCATAATGATTTAAAATGCAAGTAATGACCTATAGTATTTACAATAAAACTGCAAATTTTCATGAAGATCCGTCAAGTAGTTATTGTTTTATAACGATAAATAGCTACAGACATTATCCGTCATTGCTTAGCTCCTATGGGAAATAGCGTGATAAATTATAGCCTCTATGCTAATCCAGACTTGTTAGAATACACATACAAAATGTCAACCTAATCTGTCTGGTAGTTATTGCGTGATGCGTGTTCAAACAAACAGACAGACAGACAGACATTTCTAAAAATGTAGGAATGTGTTTAAATACTCTTTTCGAACATTTCCCAATTTTTTTTTTCTCTATGTTCGGCCATGTACAGACACGTGAAATTTACAATTTTATCATATGTATAGATATAGATAGATAGCATGATTCAGTATTCACGCGCGATGGCTTATTATTAGCGTATTTCATGTATAACTTTGGTGTTTCTATACCGATTTCTATTAGTATTTTTTATGGAATAGTTAATTATGTTAACTTTTTTAATTAGGGATGACTGAGAGTGTTATAAACGTAAGAGTAGACAAATATAATCAGAAAGCTTCAAACTACTAAGCTATCGGGAGTTACACGTGATATTGTGAGTCAACCATAAAAGATAGACATATGCTGTCGTGGGATATTTTTTATATAATTTTAAGGAGAACATTTCCGTCATACATGATTTCTGTGTAGCTTTAACCATTACGGTTGCACACGCGACGAAAGCTTAAAAAATGGAGTAACTTCTCCCGTTTTCCTTCACTGCTCTGCTCCTATTGATTGTAGCGTGATGAAAAGTATACTATAACCTACTCAAGAGTATGAAAAATAATTGTACCAAGTTTCGTTAAAATCCGTCGAGTAGTTTTTGTTTCTATAACGGTTATACAGACAGACAGACAGACAGACAAAAATTTTACTGATTGCATATTTGGCATCAGTATCGATCCTTATTCACCCCCTGATCGTTATTTTGGAAATATATTTCATGTACAGAATTGACCTCTCTACAGATTTATTATAAGTATAGATTTATATTGTCTGTTATTACTCTTGTCTCGTGGTTTGATTCCAAAATAAATGTACTTTCTTTCTTTCTTTCTTCTTTCAAAACTTATGACTAAAACTTTCTATAATGTAATAAAAAACATAATTAATGTCGAAATATTATAGGTTATAAGTGAACAAAATGGTTGACATTGTCACGGCTACTAGTGAACTATTATAACTCAAAATGACCTTTATAGATTCACATAATTACCATTATAGTGGCAATTTCTGTACAACATATCGGAGTTAGGTTCTCAGTCAGCACTGGGCTGGTATGCAGTTGTTCAATAGATTACGTGAAACCCTTTTAGACAGTTTTCTCCTTAAACGCGCTCTTTTGCAACATAATAATAAAGGCTCATTGATATACACACATATACATTCACAAACTAAACCCGCTCTTACAGTTAAAATCTGAATAACACACCACATAGGTTTTATGTAACAGTACATGTGGACCTTTCAACAGCCTACGCCGTATATTTCCTCTTTAATCTTTCATCTTAAAATGCTGTTATTCGACTTTAAAATAAAAGCTGACTAAAATAGTAATGTAATCCTATTAAAAGACCATACATAAGAGGCCAATTTTACACTTCTATACATGCAACGCCATATTTTTCCCGTCTTATAATGCTATTGCTCAGCTTTAAAATGAAAGCTGACTATAAGAGTATTGTTATCTTAATAAAACACTAATAGTAACATAAGAGGCCAATTTTACACCCCTATACATGCCTTATACAGATATAGCATAATTTCATCACTTTAATATAGCCAATGAACCACGTGTGGTTTATATTATTGCTTACAGATCACCAGTGAACTGTATGTAAACCATTATATAGAACAAAATGCTACCTGGGCATGTCTTGAACTCAAGGTGCTATGGTAATTAAATGGATATGAATATGCGCATACTCAAATGAAATTTATACATGACATTAATTTGTCGCATTTTATACATGGAAGATCATCTGTCGCTCGAGAAATGATTAACTTTTCGTTCACGTTTATACGAAAAAACAATTTTTAAAAGATATATAGCTTGTCATTGGTATTACATAATATAAGCAGTATAATTAAATTATGTCATTGGAAGTGGTCTTCTTTAGGAACGCATTACTGTGTATCAGTCTAAGAGACTAATGTACTATGTCTCAATGTGGGCACATTTAAATCTATACTAATATTATAAAGCTGTATAGTTTGTTTGTTTAAACGCGGTAATCTCAGGAACTACTATTCCAAATTAAAAAATTGTTTAAGTGTTGAATAGCCCATTTATCGAGGAAGGTTATAGTTTATTTAACATCACGCTATGACGAATAGGAGTATAGCAGCACAATTTTGTCTGCGTCAACTTTCCTAGCTAGGTAGCTGGCTAGTAATATACTCATAGATGCAAATGTGTATGTATCCATTTGACCCCAATTACTTTGAAAACAATAGAACGTGAACAATTAATTACTTATAATATTTAGCAAAGTTTAAAGTAAATAAAAGACATTTAAAAGCGTGAAAGTTTTATTGAAACCAGCATATTAATTTTCTTTTTGTTAAAGTTTCGGAGTTCAAAGCCTGAGTTTCTTAATTATTAAAAAAAAATGTTGTTTTTATTGTTTCAAGAAACAATTAAATTGATTTTAATGAATTATGAACGTTCATTCACCCAAGTGCAGTGTATCAAAGTACAGCAAATAAAAAAAATAAGACGATTAATTAAATGTCGCAATATTTTTAATTACGATAGTTTATAAGCTCCGACAGTATTGCATAAATATTTATGCAATATTCATATTATACACTACCCGTTGTTGAAATTCGACCACAACTTTCTGTTACACGTTTTATGAAACCATTAGTACCCATGGCCAATTTAACTTGTTATTATTCAACCAATGATATCTGTGAGCGAATGAAATCTTCATCGGCCGAATAATCAAACATCTTTCAACTTTGAGACACCGTTAACTCCCATACTGTCACAATCACATTCAGAAAAACAGTAACCACAAAATAGAGTACAGAAGGAACGCTTAAGTTTGTACCATGACTTTAATACACACTCACACGCGCGCACAAAACGTGCATAGGCTCATGTCCGATCAACGGCGAAAAAGGACTAGCGATTTAACTCGCTCAAGAAACGTACATTACGTATGTAGATACCATGAAAAAAAAAGGTACAAATATTAATAGTATATAGCAGATCGTTCACACTGCCGGCGATTCCTCGCTCTATACTGCATCTCTTTTAATGGGATCTACTCTAATCATCTATTGTCCGTTTCTTGAGCGATAAAATCGGTACTCACTACTCGCCAGCGCTCAATGCGGTGCGGCGCACACTGGTACCTACTTAGTAAATTTTTCACCTGCGTTGAACGGTCCTGACTAGTCAATTTCAAATACGTCAATTTCGTAAACTATTAACTATCAATTATTTAAATATCGCTTACATACGTATCGTGTAACAGTTGTGTTGCAAGTATTGCACCTACAATGCTGTGCAAATGTATCATAGCTGGTTGCATTATTATAACATAGTTATAGCATATTATTTTTGCCAAAATTCAGTAGTGAAAGGCGTTTGGCATAAGAATTATACCTCCCCTGGTACAAAATTCGATTGGATTATTATGGAATAGAAGTTTTTAAGTCATATTTTTTTTAATTAATAACTTTTCTCTCATAAATAAACGAATGAAAAAATAATAAATATTTTTTGTGGTACCTGCTCCGATTTTGATAAAATTAGGTATGTGCACTCAGTATAAAACAATATAAAATAAAAAAACCCTGACACTAACTATAGGACGGATTTTCACCAAAAACTTAAAACTATTTTAACTAACGGCCTGTCTTAATAATCTATTGAATAGAGCTATATATATGACATGAGCTCTATACTAAATGTATCAAAATTCTATCTCTGATAGCCAAATCCATCGATGGGTAGATTATTAAGACCGGCCGGAAACCAGAGGGCCGTATTAAAAGCACGTTTATAAATTACGGAAAGTTCGGTACAAAAACCAAGTGCATGTCGGGCCACGCTCTATGTAAGGTTCCGTAGACCCCCCCCCCATCCGAATAATGTGGCTTGAGAAGGGGGTTTTCTGTTGTTTTTGTTACTTACAACGTTATATTAATTTTAATGGAATTTGTACGAAAATTATGTTACTTCTCATTCATAGCTGTGATAGATTTCCTTTTAATTTAGCCGCTATTTATACCGATATTTATACTGATATTATACATACCCAACATCAACCATTTAGCTGCCACGGGGTAGGGACACTAGAATAAAAAAATCATTTTAAAGCTTCATATTTCACAAATAGATCTCTAAATCTAAAAATAGTATTCACAGTCCCTAAACGAAACGTATCTAATTATAGCCCACACAATAAGTAGGTGTGAAAAAGCTTTACATATAGTAAATGTACCCTCAAAAAATGTTTTTCAAGATTTTATTCTATCACTTTGTCGGCGTAAAAAATCGGACATGGCGAAACTATAACCGTTTTGCCAATAAACAGAACCCTAAAAACTTTAAACTTATAACAACCCTTTTGTGGCATCAGGGGTTAAAAATAAAGCCGAAGACTAGTAAACAAGTACCTGTAAATTTTCTAAATTAATGAATTCATTCATTTTAGACCCTCAAGTTTGTTGATTTGCATAAAATATTTTTGGTGAACATTTGGGCTTAATTTTTGTTCCACTAACTTATTTACCAACAGAATTTAAAATGTAAAAGTAATTAAGCTTCATTGCGTCTCTAAAAAGTTTTTACTTTTCTTTAAGACTTCGAAATGTTAACCCTTAGTGCTCAGAGACACATTGTACAAGTTTAAAAAAAAATATTCGTTTGCTTTACACTTTTCTTTTCACAGCAGAGAAAGCAAAGATGCCAGTTAAAGAAAACTATTTCTTTTTACGTTTAATTTTTTGGTCTGTACTGTCAAAAAACGGGTGATTTTTAGCATATTAAAAGTTATTCATAAGTTAACAACGGCCTTATAAGTTGAACAATCTACTACTAGAAAAGGTCTATTATGTAGTCAATGAATATCTTAACGATAAATTAATGCACTTTGACATCTAATCTGATCGCAGGATACAATATTACACTAAGATTCGTAAACTAATCATATTAATGACATTGGTACTATTGATGACATTTAATTTTATGTTGTTTATTTACTGACATTTATTTTAATTTTATGTTGTTTTAATTGCTGACATTTTTTTTTTAATTACTGACTTCAACTTAATTTTATATTACTTTATTAGTGACATTTTTAATGGTTGGATATATTAATATAATATTTGTTTATTGATGATTAGGTATTTATGCTGTATTTTTTTTTATGTTCTAACGTTAAACATTTGCACGCCACATGTGGCAGAATATGCTGTAACACAAGCTTGTCAACATCTGTAAGCCACCATATTCTGGAAAATAAATGTTACTGATTGTTCCGATTAGGGGGTGGTTTTACACTTGTCGACCCGCGCAACTTCGTACGATACGTTAATTTTCCCCTTTTTTGCAACATTTCTCATTGCTGCTCCGCTGTTGTTGGTCGTAGCATGATGTTATATAGCCTATAGTCTTCCTCGATAAATGGGCTATCTAAGAGTAAAATAATCTTTCCGTAATTCCGATCAGTAGGTCCTGAGATTACCGCGTTCAAACAAATAAAAAAAACAAACTTCTTTAGCTTTATAATATTAGTATAGATGTGAATATTTTTTTATCCACAACCTTTGGAAATTTGAACTTAACTTTAGATACATTTTTTTACAAGCCCTGTGTCGGGGGGATCTTACAACAAGTATACCCAAGCTCGGAACAACAATTTGTGGGTCACACAAAGTAGTGTCCCGTGTGAGAATCATACCCACTACCTCTTGCGCAGCAGTCACACACACTCATTATTGATAATTTAAGATTTAAAATTTAGTTTAACTGAAAATTGTAGTCTTTAACGATTAACATACAGGAACCCATACAATTTAGCATTATGAGAGTATGCCCTATCTCAAACAACAGTTTTTAGATTGCTCAGTAAATTTAAAAGGAATAAAACAAACCTCGATGATGACCATAGAAGTGGTCGCCCAGAAAATGTGTGGAAGACTACTGAAATAATAGTTCCGAATTATTTACTCGGACATCGAGAAGATTCTTGGCGTTAAAATTATTTTTCATCAGCATATTAGAGTGAGATAGCTCTGTTGTCGTTGAATCCCGCGTTTGCTCTCAGACACTCAAACAAGGGCTGTGTGAATTGGTGCTGCGAAATGCGTCTACGATTTGAAAACGGAACGTCAAGACTTGTTTCGAAAATCATCATAGGCGATGAAACGTGGATTTATTAATATGATCCGAAAAATAAGAGACCGTCGTCAGTATTGATCTTTTCAAAAGGAAACTTACAGACAAAACTGCAAAGATCTCGTAACTTTGGTAAAAAAATGGTGGCTTTTTATCTCGTAGCGGGCATGTGACAACAACAATGATGGAAAATCATGGATCTGTTAACTGGGAATGGTAGGTATGCAAATAAATTTTACCTAGATCTGCGAGACTTGACGTGTGTCACTGACGAAACTAAGGACTAGGGGAACTATCAAATAAATCTTAAGTGACAAAGATAGATCTATACATCCAGTCCACACTTAGAATAATTAGTACTGCTATTATTCGTGTCATAGCACACAGGTAATACATTTATTGCCGTACGTTCGTACACTGAAAAACCACCTCTATGTCATTGTTGTAAATCACAATGTCTATTGTGTAATATGGCCGTTGGAGGTTTTATAGTATGGAATAAGATTTTGTCTCGGTATTAATTATTTTATTACCCGAAAGGTTAAAAATATAGTCGGAGGCCATTATTTGGTTCATCGAGATTCAGTAATGCTACTGACTGCATGATATTATATCAGAAGGGATCTCGTTCACATCTTTTTGCGTGAGGTTTTAATTTTTCAAATTTATTTTTTATTTATTTTATTAGATACTAGCTTACCCGCGCAACTTCGTTTGCGTTATTTTTCTCAATTTTGGCAACATTTTTTAAAGATCAGCACATGATCAAATGCATAGTTTAAGATTCCATAAAGGACATACAGACAAACATTCATTTTTATATAAGATTTGTTTTGTTTGAAATTCGGAAAACCGTTTAATCTCTCAAATTAAATAGAAAAAAGTAAATTAGGTTTTAAATGTTCTTCAGGGCATTTTTTTTCTTAAAATCCTATTAAGCTATAAATTGTACCTTTTCCAAATATTCACAAAAAATATAATATATATTTTTTAATACTTAAACAAATGGTAAGTAAATATTTTATTTTTTAGTGGAGCACCGTAAGTTTTGAAAAGTATTTTCAACAGTGAATAGATTATTATTCAAAAATGTATTCTAATTTTATGCTATACTTGTACGATTACGATTTCGATGACTTACGGCACTCCACTATTTGGTTGGTTTTTTGTTGGTTGTTAGCGTTTATGTAAAATAATTATATTTTAAGTCGATTTAGTCTTTGTTATTTTTAGGACTTGCAAAAAAAAAACTTTAATAAACGTACTCAATTCTTCGTACAAAAAATACTTACTAAAATATCGGAAATAATGAAACCGCACATTCCCCGATAATGTTATCAGATATTATTTTTCAGTCACCTTGAATATTCTGATAACAGACTGACAGCTGTACGTCTCTGGATTTGATAAAATTAGGTTATGCTATTTCACTAGTTTGGTACCCGCCTCGGTGGCGCAGTAGGCAGCGCGTAAGTCTCATAATCTTAAGGTCGTGAGTTCGATCCTCACCCGGGGCAAATCTTTTTGTTAATATTTTTAAATAATGTCAAGATTTATGAGACAAGAATAATGTAAACATTATCTTACTACAGATAGTAGCTTAATGTTTCATTGTTTGATTAGTTTCGTAAAATGTTATAAAAAATTACGTTTTTGGTTATTTTTTATAAACATTTAAATTGTTTTCCAAATTGCAAATGTAATCCAAATACATACACGGTTTGAAAAATGTTTGGTCTTCGTATATCAAATAAAGAAATAATATAAAGGGTACCTAACTCAATGACGACCGAGCAGATCGAGATATCTGCAAGGTTAAGCAACGTTAAAACTGTCGGTCCATAGATGGGTGACCATTTTCACATTCCGTTCCTCGAAGTAAGCCGTCGGTCCTCGGCCTAATCTCTCTCCGGTCGAGTCGGATTTTCGACCTATCGGGCCATCGGAGTATGAGAGTAACGGAGTGTGCTTGTGTACTTTATTATCTCTTGCGTAGATGACTAGTCTTTGATGAGATTCGCCGCCGTAACCGTCATCGGTTAGGAGACCATTATTCAAATGGTAGCTAAACGAGTAATCTAATCCTATCAATATTATACACTAGCTGTCCCGCGCAACTTCGTATGCGTAAATTATCCCCGTTTTTGCAACATTTCTCGTCGCTGCTCCGCTCCTATTAGTCGTAGCGCGATGTTATATAGCCTATAGCCTTCCTCGATAAATGGGCTATACAACAAAGAAAGATTTTTTTAAATCGGACCAGTAGTTCCTGAGATTAGCGCGTTTAAACAAACAAACAAACTCTTCCGCTTTATAATATTAGTATAGATATTTTCTATTCCGGTATGATATATTATATAACCTGGGTCCTTATTCACTATCTTTTTTTTCCTTTTCGCGTCAAGGCCGCGCTTTTAACTGTCAAAATCTTGACATAATGGTATATAGAAAGCTGCACTTAGAAATGCATCGAGCATGCGCGCGGACATCTTTGAGTGCACCGCGCGAACTTGCCGCGATTTAAAAAAAAACATAGTGAATAAGGACCCTGTACGTATATTTTGTTGCTGACTGTCCAGATAAATCTATTAATAGGAGACTAGAGTATCCGACCGGAATATATATTTTTAATTTATTTGTAAGGGTATAACAAATAAATTTTAAAAAAATATTCCGGTCGGATCAGACCGGAAATGAAAATATTATAAAATAAAACTATTCGCCCAGGGTATGAATTAAGAGGTATCCGACTGGAATCACTCCATTAATGCAAACACTTTTGAACGGATTTAGATAAAACTTTTTAATACCTAATGTAGTTGAAGCATCAGAATAGCGCTTATGCGTTCAAAATTAACGCCGGCGAAGCTTCGAGGAAAAGCTAGTCATCTGTAAAACACAATAATAGCATTATTATTAAACAGACCTTTGATGTGTATAATAAATATAATATTGATAGTTCTTTTATATTTAATTAGTGTAAAAGAACTATCATTTATGTGATTAAATACAATATTCATCTATTGCGCTATCGTACACAAACATGACAATTTTAAAAAATTACAATGACAACGACGCGACAATTTAATCAAAAATATGAAATCACAAGTTAAAAACAATAAAAAACTTTTTTACAACAAAATATTACCGACTTCAAAAATAAATACAAGGCAATTAAAAATCAAAAAATAATATCTACCTAGAATAACAAAAACAAATTAACATTTTGAAGTTGGTGACATGAAATAGTTGCTTTTGTTTAATTCAAAGTCAAAAGTCGAATTGAGAACCTCCTCCTTTTTGAAGTCGGTTAAAAATAAAAAAGAGAAGAAATAATCATTTGGACTCGAACCGGGGTCTTCTGGTTTCTAGACCGCCTGATTTTAACCTATCTTCCCACCTATCCACCAATTTACCAAACTTACGGTGACGTGATCCTGACGCGAGTTAAACATTTTACACCCATACCCAAAAAGTGCACAACGCCGTTATAGAACTTTTCACTTTAATAAAACACTTCTCTATACTAAAGGACACAGTACGTTTGTAATTTGTGCTGCGGTTTAGTCGCACTGTCTAATTTTCAACACGTATGAGGGACATTTCGGACTTTACCTATTTCGCACAGTGCTTGCGACGTAATTGTGTTCCAACATTATGATGTATAGTGTAAATACTCGTATGTTTTTGTATGTTGTTTTGTTAAATAGGGTTGTTTGTTTCTGTGACAGAAATACGGTTTTAGTAAGCGGCCATTTTGTTTTTGTTATGTGGTTACTGAGAGTTAAATGTTTATTAATTACAACTTTGTTTATATTAAATGTTATTGAAGCTTCTTATCGCACGTTATTTGTTTGCGAACTGAGAGGCTAGACGGAAATAAGTAACGTGATACATAGATGGTCAAAATAGGTCAGCTTCCTATTAAAACTTAAAAATACAGGGTTCTGAACGAAAACGGAACCCTTATAACGTCTGTCTGTCTAAAAGTTAAAGAGGTAACGCTTAATATTTAAATACTTTCAATTCAATTTTCAACATTATATTATACTAGCTGTGCCCCGCGGTTTATTAGCCTATGTGTTAATCCAGGGTGTCAGCTAAATTTATACCAAATTTTATTAAAATCGCTCCAGCCGTTTAGACGAGAAGAAGTAACAAACATACACACTCACATACCCACAAACATTCGCCTTTATAATATTAGTTTGATACCGTCTTTGAGTTATTGGTGAAAAACTACGTTTCTCAACAAAAGGGCGTAAGTGCCATGAATATACGCTCTTCTGTTGGTGCAATTATTCAAACTGGATTTTTTAATACAGCAACGACTCCGGAACCCTACACTGACCTTAGTCTCACATGCTCTTGCCCGTTTTTTTTAGATGACTATGTGAATAGCCTGAACACCCAGTATATTACGTGTCATCCAATATTTAAATTCTTTGCACGCACGAACATTCGTCCAAATATTCAAGTGAGTCCGGATTGAAGCCGGAACGTGCGAAACAATCTTGTTGGTTTGGTAGTGCATTGATTGATTAATCAAGCAATCTGTTTTGGTTTGTAGACTCCAAACCTTAGCTTAGAAGGATCGCCGTAGGTATAGTGGACAAGGGCAAAAAAACTCTTACCTACGTCATTTAAAAAATCATGTTTCTAGTTTTAGTCAATCTTTTTTTTTTAAAGACGTTTCCATCAGTAGGGCATAAGCCCTGCGTCGCGGGGGACTTCACAAACACACAAGTCACGGACACAAAGTACACCCAGACTCGGAACAACAATTTGTCGATCACACAAAGTGGTGTTCCATGTGGGAATCGAAATCACGACATCTTGCGTAGCAGTTGTACACACTCCCACCGCGCCCTAGAGGCCGTCAAAAATCGGTAATAATAATGTAGGTACAAACATACATATTACAGGATGGGTTCATAAAAAAAAACATTAAAAATAAAAAGTCTTATTATATAGTTTGGGTTAAAATACCTAATTCATTAGATTAAAGTGTTTTCAACGAAAGTTTGGGACGAAATCCACTAGAGGTGATCCTATAAAATTGATCCATTAGTCTGATGTAACTTCGGCAGTTAAACGTAGAAATTATTTATAAGGAAAATTGTACGGTCGTCTGTTCATAGTTAAGCAATGAGTCTGTCAGACCTTTCATTACATTAATGAAACTTATGCCACACACACACACATGGGTAGAGTCGCCTAAGTGACAATTTTGTCCAATCTATTAAGGATTAACTACAAAGAAATATGTACCGTACTTACGTCTTTTAAATGCTCATTGAAAAACACTTGGAGGGTAGGTTGGGATGAGGAATATAAAATAACATTTCTCATTGCTGCTCCGCTTCTATTGGTCGTAGCGTAATGTTATAATTAAATCCTGTAGCCTTCCTCAATAAATTGGCTATCCAACAGTGAAAGAATTTTTCAATTCAGATCAGTAATTCCTGAGATAAACGCGTTCAAACAAACAAAGAAACTCTTCAGCTTTATAATTTTAGTATAGGTTTAGGGTAACCATCTGGTCATCTACAGCACTGTTCGTACGGCTCTCTAAGTTTCATTACAGAAACCATTTTACAAATTTTTGGCAATAGTGAGAATGTTTCAAAAGTCTCCCGCGACACAGGGCTTGTACATTTGTCTTTATTGAAAATAATACTTCTTTTGTCATTTTAAATGTAAAGGTAAATTACAACATTCTAAATTCTTTATTTACTTAGGAAGCAAAACGTTTGTGATAAGTCGTGATCTTTGTTGAGTTCGCTAAAAAATAGGTAAAGCCGGAGAAAAAACAAGGCAATAAAAACACGCGGCCATTTCTTTTAAATTGACAATGTTTTATAAACACTGTTTATAAAAAAAAAATGTGTGGCACTCGGGGACTGCCGCGGTAAAGCTTTATTATATATTGTATAGCATTTTTTACCAACTTATGCAATTATAATTATTTATTTATTTTTTATTTGTGCAATATTTTTGTTTCTTTTTTCTTTTCATTACATTTCGGAGCAGCTCATCTCGATCCGTGCAAGCTTCGTACAGTCGTACCATATACAAATACGTTAAGCGAACGCTCGCCGAGCTATATGGTAGGCGGAGTAGGGAGTGTTAGGTATTATTTTCGTCACGGAATTTCTTGATTCGGTCGCCGCGCTCGAAGCCCGCGATAAAAGCTATGCAATAGATTAAAAATATAAGCATTATTTTTTTTTAATGACAACTAAATATGCCGGTGTCAACAATTATGGAGTAACACGTAAGTTTTTTTTTTTTTTAGCGTTTACCTATTTGTGTTGTTAGTGTACTGTAACAAACAAAGATTTATAAAGTAAATAAATTAAAATAGGATAAGCCAATAAAGTAAACACCATATTTTCCATATTTGACTGCCTCTGTGGCGCGGTGGGAGTGTATCCGACTGCTACGCAAGAGGTCGTGGGTTCAATCCCCACCCAGGATAAAACTTTGCGTGATGAGCACGATGGTTTATTCTGTGTCTTGGTGTTATTTATCTATAATATGTATGTATTTAGTAGTATATAAGTATGTTTACCAGTTGTCTGGTTACCATAGTACAAGCTCTGCTAAGTTTGGATCAGAATGCGTTGTGTGAGTTGTCCCAAGATATTATTATTATTATATTAGAAATGTCTGTTCACAGTTAAGCAATGAGTCTGTCAGATCTTTTATTAGTTAAATGAGACTTACGCTAGTGTTTCGTAGACACAGTCAAACATGAGTGTAGTGTCGCCTTCAGACTAAGTGATAATTTAATTACAAAGATGTTTTCTAATATTATTTATTATTTGTTTGTTTGAACGCGATAATCTCTAAAACTACTGGTTCGAGTTGAAAAAATCTTTCACTATTGGATAGCCCATTTGTCGAGGAAGGCTATAGGCTAAATAACATCACGCTACAACCAACAGGAGCGGAACCTCAATAAAAAATGTTGCAAAAACGGGGAAAATTAACGCAGACGAAGTTGCGCGGGACACCTAGTCTATACTACTATTATAAATCTGAAGAGTTTGTTTGTTTGAACGCGATAATCTTAGGAACTACTGGTCCGAATTGTTTTTTTTTACTGTTGGATAGCTCGTTTATCGAGGAAGGCTATATAACATCACGCTACAACCAACAGGAGCGAAGCAGCAATAAAAAATGTTGCAAAAACGGGGAAAATTGACGCAGACGAAGTTGCGCGGGTCAGCTAGTCTTTAATATTTTTGACAAGTTGTATGCAGTGGCCTATAATTACCTTTTGGGTGTACTTCGCTGAGGTTTTAAACCTCGAAAAAAAGCAAAGTACAATAAATAAGTGTTTGTGTGATTTTCCTTGGAAAAACATAAGTTTTGCCAAAGAAAATCACACAAACACCGGAAAATTCAAATACTTTTAAAAGTGAAATCCGCGATCACAGCTGATCCGCCCACACACTGTTAAACACTCGCATCAACAAGCGACACTCGGAGTTTTCTTTGTCCTTCAAATGTTACTTTAATGTATCGCGCCATCTCCTTTGTTTACATATAAAATATCTAAAAAAAATCGGGAAAAAGCACGTCGGACTATCCTCAGTGTAGGGCCTGCGGCCTTGAATAATTGCATCAGCAAAAGAGCGTATGTTCATAGCACTTACGCCCTTTTGTTGAGAAATGCCGTTTTTCGGCAATGACTTAATCACAGTACATCCGATCTTGTCCAATTTATTTTAAATTAAAGTATTTATTTAGCGCTACCTTTGTGATTTTATTCATATTTTTTGATCACACGGTTCAAAAGTTAAGGGGGGGATAGAATACAATGTATGCAACTTTCGAAGCGATTATTCACTTAATCAAAAAAGTTTATTATAAACCTTAAAATGTTTGAAAAGACCTGTCGAATGATGTGCCACACGTTGGTTTTTGCTGAAAAATAAACAGCTTCTGTTACATGTATGGAGTGCCTTCCCTAAAAATATTTATTTTTATCCTTTAGCTATCAAACTAAGTAGCGGCTACTACAAGACACCTTTCCACAAAATTTTATCAATATTCATTGAGTAGTCTTTGAGTAAAATGCCTGTGACATACGAACGGACAGACAGACCGACAGACATTACGAAACTATGCCTAAGGGTTCCGTTTTTACCATATAGGCTACGGAATCATAAAAAGCACAAAAAGTAATACTCAATATATACTTTAAATACTCAAAAGTATTACTGACGCTACTATTCATATTAAAGTAACTATGAAAGTATGATACTTAACGACGTGGAAGCCTTTCCCTGTCGCCTGTATAGTTGCATTTGAGGATTCGGGATCACAAAATACCAGTAGTACCAAAGGAAATCTTCATTAAGTACTTCGCTTGAGCAACATTTTTTCAATGGTGGTAAGTAGCCATTGGCCGTCTTGATGGGTACCATAACGGTACGACTGCCTCTGTGGCGCAGTGGGAGTGTAACCGACTGCTATCCAAGAGGTCGTGGGTTCGATTCCCACACGTGACACCACTTTGTGTGTTTCATAAATTGTTGTTCCGAGTCTGGGTGTACTTTGTCCCCCGGCACACAGGGCTTGTACCCTACTGCGGGAGTCGTCCAAAACAATGAACAAAGAAAAATACATTATTTTTCGTGAATTAGATATGTCAACACATCACTGTGTTTCGATTGAAGGGCACTGTAGCAAGTGTAATTACTGAGCAAATGAGACTTATAATTGACTGTTTATAATTGACTGTTGACTGCCTCTGTGGCGCGGTGGGAGTGTATCCGACTGCTACGCAAGAGGTCGTGGGTTCGATCCCCACCCAGGATAAAACTTTGTGTGATGAGCATGATGGTTTATTCTGTGTCTGGGTGTTATTTATCTATAATATGTATGTATTTAGAAATATATAAGTATGTTTATCAGTAGTCTGGTTTCCATAGTACAAGCTCTGCTTAGTTTGGGATCAGATAGCGCTGTGTGAGTTGTCCCAAGATATTATTATTATTATTATATTATTATAATCTAATGTCTCAAATTAGGAGCCCAAAGCGGTGACTTTCAGATCTTTGTCAAACAAAGATTCAGGTGACACTGATATTGTTATGGGCTAGAAAGACACTTACCATCAGGCGTATAACCTGCTCGTCTCTTCATTTCTTGGCATAAAAAATGGCAATACGCATCGTTGACGGACAATCTCGGTCCACTTTGGACACAGATTACCCCCTTTTGTACTACCATGTTCTTTTTTGTAATATAAATTAACTAGCTGTCCCGCGCAACTTCGTATGCGTAATTTTTTTCCGTTTTTGCAACATTTCACGTCGCTACTCCGCTCCTATTAGTCGTAGCGCTATGTTACATAGCCTATAGCCTTCCTCGATAAATGGGCTATCCAACAAAAAAAGATTTTTTCAAATCGGACCAGTAGTTCCTGAGATTAGCGCGTTTAAACAAACAAACAAACAAACAAACAAAGCTAACAAACAAACTCTTCCGCTTTATAATATTACAGTATAGATATCACAACATCGCGCTCCTAATTTGAGACATTGGATCATAACTCTCATTTGCTTGGTAATTTCACTATAAACAAAGTAGAAACTAAATGATAGCTTAGCTATTAAAGAAAGGAAGAAAATGAAATCCTTTAGTAGGATGATTTGAGTCAGGTCTAAGTAATGACTGTTTTATTGAAGCTCGTAAATTCAGAACGGGCCTTTTAAGGATAGATTATTGTTTTATGGAATACTTTGTTATGATGAGTATCGGTTCGATAAGAGTTAAAGAGCCTGCTGTAAACCTGCCGGGTAAAAGATATTTCAATATTATTTATACCTAACTTTAAAATGGGAGTTTAATTAAAATATTCATTTAGCAATTTGCTGCGTCCGTGGCGCAGTGGGAGTGTGCTCGACTGCTACGCAAGAGGTCGTGGGTTCGATTCCCACATAAGACACCACTTTGTGTGATCCACAAATTGTTGTTCCGAGTCTGGGTGTACTTTGTGTCCGTGACTTGTATGTTTGTAAATACCAAGCGACACAGGCCTTGTACCCAACTGCGGGAGTCGTTGTTAAAAAAATGGAAAACTTTGCATGAGCTTTACACTTGGAACTGCCACCTAACCTCATTTTGTTTTTTTTTTCAAACATTCATAGTTTTATAAAATTTTTAGTATGTTTTAATTTGACGTTTTCAAATAATCATTAACCTGATTTTACGAAATAAAGATATTTGACTTTGACTTTGACAGCCTATATGTGGTGGTTTCAAAATAATAACGTGGCTCTAAAATGTCAGTGGGTTCCATCACACTTGGGTTTATGGGGGAACGAAAAGGTTGAAACACTGGCCAAGAATGCAGTCAATGATGGATTAGTAACAGATATAAAACCATGTTATTTTGAAGTCTTGCCGAAATTTAATTCTGATTGCTACAAAATTTGGAAGGAACATTTCGATAAAACATCACTGGAAAAGGGGATTTGGTACAAAACCATGGCAAGTGAACCTCCTCGTATACCCTGGTTTGTCAATATTAAAATAAGTAAAAGACTTGTAACTATTGCACATAGGCTAAGATCTGGTCACATTCCACTCAACAAGTTTGGCTTTTTAATGAAAAAGACTAGCAGTGTGCAGTGAGCTATGTGGCGTTGTTGAAGATGTACACATCGTCACATTTGTTAGTGGAATGTGATAAATACAGAATGGAAAGAGAAACATTAGTACATGAACTAAAAATAAACCTATTGGAATTGGGAACATTTCAGTCTATTCTGTCAAAACCATGTAGTGATAATTCCATCAAAATTTATAATTTTATAAGTAAATTAAATAGTACTTATTTTTTCCTTTTCCTTCTATGCTGTTTGTATGTTCTTTAGGGTACGATGGGGCTGACATAATCGTGTTCGATTAAAAGTCCCTAAACATGTAATAAAAAAAAACAATAACTGATGACACATTATTAATGCACACGTATAATATATGTATAGTTAAGAGTACTGAAAAATAATACTTACTTCGGAGCGCTGTAAATCCTTAGCTATTGACTGAAAAAATGTTGCTTAAAAAAGTTGTTCCTTAAAAAACGATCTACAAAAATGGTCTGATATCATTTTTTCGTAAGATGATAAAAAAAGTTATATCGAAAAATATATTTTTTTTCTCGAATTTCTGAACATTTTCGCTTATAACTTTTTATTTATAGTTCTACGACAAAAGGTTATGAGACCAAAGTTGTAAAAAAATTAATTTGCAACAAAAAATGTAAAAAAAATAAAATAAAATAGCTTATGAGATACATCGTAAAAACCATTTCAACACCTATTTTCAAGATGGCGGCCGTGGGACAACGGTGGCGACCCCACGAACTTGGTTTTAGCTTTACACTGACCCCCTCTACACATTAAAAAAATTGAATTGCCTCCTCTTAAAAAACGCAACCCCAAAAGTAACTTTTCAATGGATTATTACTGCAATACCTATGTTAAATCCGGGAGCTGAAATTGATAGTCAAATTCACTAAAAAGCCAATGGGTTTTTTTTTTTAATTTAAAGTTAACTAGCAATGTGTAATTGTGGTTGAACATTACTGGCAATCCTGTTAATCGCTCCAGCTAAGTTCAATGGCTTGTGTTAGGAGTGGGTTCACGTCGTTAATATAATGGATTCGAACCCGCAACCTCACGATTGCGAGGCCGATGCCTAAGCTATTAGGCTACCGCCGCTTTAAGTTTATATTAAAAGTACCAACTTTAAATCAAATAATTTTAATTTAATAATAAAACGTAATCTTTAAGCCTAAAGTATTCTGTGGATTATAGCAGCAATTTTAGTCAAGTTTAAATTTAATTTTGGAATTTATTTACCAAGTAAATAATTTAATTGGTCTTTTTGCATGTAATTTCAATTGCTGTGTTTTAAACAGATAAGTTAAAACTAGAGAATAATTTCAAGAAATAAATACAAATGCCATAATTTCGTAAACTTTCGCGTATTGTATACGTAGAATTTTATAAGCTACGGTTCTTAATCGCGTAAATATTATAAGTTTATTTTATTGCCTGATGTTTTGACTGTACCTATAGTAGCGGCTGTGGTCACGTGGTCACACAAATACTAATTGCAAAAATCTTCTGCTTCATTAACTTACTCTAATCAGAGACTTGTAAACTTTTACCAATTTTGTGATCAAAATGGTTAAAGTTTTTTAAGTCTTTAATATCATTGTATTTTTAAAGACAGCTTCCGCACTAGAGTATAAGCCCTGTGCCACGGGGGACCTTCCAATCATACATATCACGGACGTACACCCAAACTCGGAACAACAATTTGTAGATCACACTAAGTGGTTTCCCGTATATGAATCAAACCGATGACCTCGGGTGGCAGTCAGAGTCACTAAATGATAAATATTTAATTAGTCAGGCAGTCTTTCAACATTAATACTCGATGCAACTAAATCGTCGAGATACATCTGACGATTTAGATGCATCTTATAAAAGATAATTTGATTGTCTTACATGTCGTAGTTTTTTAAACGTTAAGTAACAGTAAAAAAAATGTTAACTTAAAGAACTCTAAATAATTTATCAGCAAACTATCAAAACATGATGAAAACTTTATTATGAAGGAGTAACGACTTAATACTCCCGATTAAATACGAATAACCGTAAAAATACCTTACTGATTAAATCCGTTCTCAAATTCTCTACACGACGAAAATCACTATCGAAATGAACACGCGCAATCGACACATCGTTTTTCAACAACAACCAAGTTACCGTGTCAACTCACACATCTTCGTTATACGGCTCAGCAAATCCGACACAGTGTAACACGGCGCACTCTAGTGTACAGATTCGGAACTCTTCCGTAGTGTGAAAATAAATTCGGCGTCGAAGCACATAAATTGTTAGTCTCATCCATCAATTACTTGTAGCTAAGCATGCATTATATTGGCATGTGTAGTGCTAATAACTGATAGATATGACAAACAGAACAAAACAGAAAAAAAACAATCTTTGATCTATACCTACATAGCTACCATTATTACTATAATGGTCTCCTAACCGATGTCGGTTACAGCGGCTAATCTCACCAAAGACTAGCCAACTATGCAGGAGATATTAAAGTGCACAAGTGTTTGCGCAGACACAAGTGCAGTTTCTATTCACTCACTCTCATGGTCCATTGAGACGGAAATTCGACATGACCGGAGAGAGATTTGGCGCAGGACCGACGGATTATCGTGCTTCGAGTAAAGGAGGTGTGTGATATTTGAAAACGATCACCCATCTATGGACCAACAGACCGAGTGGTCATGTTACAGTGGGCAGCGGCCTATGGTAACCTTCATACATACCTCGGGCAAGCAATATACACATAGACATTGACACTTCGGATCACTTTGTTCGGAAAAGGCGTGGATCGGGTCCACTTTGACCCAACACCGGCCAAGTGTGAGTAGTTTTACCCGTCGCCGTCGACGCGAATCAAATGCATTGCTCCTGTTGTCCTCCCTTGGATCCGCGCCTGGTTTAAAAGGTATTTCGAGATTCTGTGTCCATGAATTGTGTCTATGCGTACGTTAAGGCAGAAACACACTACTGTGTCGTGGAGTGTCAGAAGCCTATCGGTTCCATACATTTTGTATGGCTAGAGACACATTAAAGCAGAGTGGTGTGTCGCAGCGTGGTCTGTCGTAACGCGCACCGCTTGCAGTCGATCGCGCCAGAACGGTGGTGGGGATTCTGGAACGCCACGACACTTTAGATTAGTGTATTTCTAGCATTATTCGAGCGCATTTGTATTTTAGTAAAGCTAGGTTCACACGGTATTGCTTGATATGTTTTAAGTCGTATTTTTAAAGCACCTACAAACAGCTGGGGTTTGAAATTCGTTTATTCATTTTTCATTGGGCAAGAAAACGAATAGTCGCAGTATTCACATTGACCTCCTTCGACATGATTCGATAAAAAGGTTTTTTATGCTTTATTTACGACGAGTAGAGTAGTATAAACGGCTGATGTATGCGCCAACATTCCAAGATTAGTATCTAGAAAAACGTTACGCACAATATCGTATAAACCTAGTTTTACCTTCTGTACTTTCGGTATTTGGTGTCAAAAGCTAAGCTATGGATTTGCTATTACAGGTTAGTCAGCACAACTAAGTGCTTCAGACATTAGCGCCTTTAAACAGTCGTACATTACCTGCGACTGGTCGTTTTGTCCGCTTGATATAAAAATATTTTGGGAATTTAAAGTAGTACTAAGTAGTCACAATTTACAACACCAGATATTTGCAAGTAAAAGAACAGTTGCGGAGATTAGCCGATAAAAACAAACAGTCAGGCAAATAAAAAAATAAAAAATGTCAGTGACGTGGGCACACATGTTACAGACATTACATTACACTACAAAATATAAAAGCATGTTTAGTAAAAATCTTTACCAAATGACACTTTCATTTTATTTAATCAACCTAGTAAGAGGTACAGGATGATTTTAAATATAATAACCTACTGCTCTTGACTTCTTTACATTACACCAAATATTTTTTTTTTTTTTTTAAAAAGATACAAGCTAACCCTTTACTACCTATCACTTACTTTTGCCACACAACCATTTACCACACATCTAAGAGACTCCTGAGTAAAATCGATGTTTTTTTGTCAGGTTTAGGGCCTAAGTCTCGCAATACAAGCAATCGTGTTCATCACACAAAAAAACCTGGTAAACAAAAACATTATTTGCGGAAAATAAGATACTTTGAAAGTTTACCGCTTTAAACTTGGTTGAACTGTGTGGATTCAGAAAGTGTGAAAAGGCTTCCTAACTTTAGCTGTGAGCGCAGGTTGATCGAGATATGGACCTCAGGAAAGTTAGATTCTGGTTTCAGAAGACACGTAAATAGGATTCTTAGAAGGAAATGTTTTTAAACTAAAGTCAAGATGCTTAAGTCTAATAAATAGCTTTCTTATAAAAAAAAACTATTGCACAAGTTTTGATGAAACTTCTCGTGCACATCAATAAAGAAAATAAAAGTAAACTCTGTCTGTCTGTTAAGTTTTCGGGCTAAAATCGCTGAACTGATTTATAATAAAATTGCGTCGCGATAAAAAGGCATAGGATAGTTTTTTTATCGCGATAACTAGTTCAAAGCTAATTGACTTTAAATAACAAATAGGTATAATTGTTTTTAAACCTTTACGATGTTACACATATAAGAATATTATCGGGACTTAATTAGGTGAAATATTTAAAGGTACGAACCTTTTATTTACCACACGTTTCGATCAAATTGTCACGGGTCGACTGATGGCAGCTTCGCGATGTCTCCGTGAGGCCTGGACGCTTTTAAATATTTCTCGCGATTAAGTCTCATAATATTCTAAAATAGGTATAAAGTGAGAAAAACTTTGTGGAAAGTTAGTAACAACTAAATATTTCTAACCGAGATGACAAAAATCTTAAACAACTCTTATTATAGTCTTAGTATTTTATATCACACACAATAACCCTTTGAACGATCATAAGAACACAAAACTTGCATCGTGTCATTCGTGGCTGGTCTATCGCTTCTGAATACACGAAATGTAGTACTGATGACATAAATTGTCCTGTTATCGCTTTCCGGCCCACTTGACGGCGCGTGCGATCGTTACGGGCACAATTGCGGTCTGGGCCAACGTTAGTGGCCATTTTATTACGATACTATAGTGTCTGTATATTTGGTGGTTTTGATCTGTATTAAAAGGGATGAAGCTATACGATTTGCATTTTATTTGAGGGTTTAGATTCTGTAAGGAGGTTTGGTTACTTTTCAAGCGCCATACTAGCAGTTTTTTGAGCTTGTTATTGCAAGTGTATGTATGTCCTTGTTCATGCTTCAATCTATTTAACACCAAAATTTTATCTAGATTTGTGACTTGTGTGATTATTGAAGTAATTTTTATAGGCATTTCTTGCCAATTGCATTTTAGAAAGGTAAAAAAATTGGAAGTCCAGAACCAGGAATCGAACCCGAGACTTCCGTAGCTAAACCGGGGTCGGAATTGAACCACCTATCTGGATTATGTTACTAGGCTTCAAATTTTTCTATCCTTTGATGCTCGCGAGTTGGGCCCTCGTATGCGCCATCTAGCCGGTAGTTAAAGAACTATCACGGCTTTTGTTATTGCTTCGTTACAGAGAGCAGTTTAACAAATTATAATGTCGCAGGCCGAATATTGAAGTAATTTTTATAGGCATTTCTTGTCAATTACATACATAAAATAGATATATATTATTACACCCAGATAAAGAATAAACCATCGTGCTCATCACACAATGTTTTATCCTAGGTGGAGATCGAACCCACGACCTCTTCCGTAGCAGTCGGACACATAGGAGTGAATCATCAAAATTTGCATTCGGTGATGTGCTTGATATTTATTTTTCCTTGAAGGCTCCACTTTCGTAAAAAATATCTTTTAATAATTTCTTTCCAAAAGGCGGCCCTTGAGCCCTCCTATTTTTTTCTTATCCCTTTTACTTTTTCATTCCTTCCAAAAGGCTCTTTAAAACATTATCGTATATCATTGACGTTATTTTCTTGTTCATCACAGAAGTTACTAATCACAGAGTAAGATTTATTGGTGAAACAAAACTCACTTTATCACCTACGGCAGCCATTTTAATCTGATCTTTACGTGTCAGTTTGTTCTCGAAGGAAAGTAATATAATTGTGTACGTGAGCAAATTGCTTAAATGACTGAACCTATTGAACAAATCTAATAATCTAGACGCCTAATAAGGGTCCCTTTAAAGACAGCAAGTAGGTACATAGCTATAACATAAAGGGTCTCGAGACCTATAGATTAGATTATCTTAATAGGATACCGCGATCTCAGCAATGTGGTTAGGAATTAATGTAGGTATATCCCATGTTATAAAACATTATATTTTTCAAATGACGTTTTCTAGAAACCTAGCTAGATCGATCTATTGCCCCCAAATCCCCTACATACTACATTTCATGAAAACCGTGCTCGTTTAAAAGTATTAATTTTTATAAATAAATGTGACAGAACGCCAAATTCGAACGATTTAGCTTCGCTTCATTGTATAATTATATTACAATGCTTTATTATATACTAGCTTTCGCCCGCGGCTCCGCGTGATCGTGGCACTCGCTCGGCCCTGTAGGCCTACTCTTTTTCTTTAAAACGAAATTCATGAATTTTCGTTTACTTCAATTTCTTAAGTTTACAGGGATTATTCTAATTATTTTTTGGATAAGCACAAGAAGTTCAAACCCATGGACAATTTTCTGGATCGAGTGGATTAAATATATGTTCCTGGCTCTGTATATTACCACCTCATTTTTGATCGAAACTTCGTTTTCATTGAATTAGAGTAGCCCTCCAGGTCCTTTTCGTACCGATTCTCCGAGTCTGTGACGAATAGTGACGATATCTATGAGTACGTGCGTCAAGAGCGTTTTTTATGAAGCTTTCTTTCTGTATGTAAGTAATCTGTGCTCAGTAGCACAGATTACTTACGTACATGGAACTGCTAAGCCGGAGCTCGTAGGTTCGATCCCCATCCAAAATAAAACTTTGTGTAGTGAGCTCGATGGTTTATTCTGTGTCTGAGTGTTATTTATCTATACCAATATTGTTTGAACGCGATAATCTCAAGAACTACTGGTCCGAATTGAAAAAATCTTTCACTGTTGGATAGCCCATTTATCGAGGAAGGCTATGAGCTATATTACATCACACTATGATTAAATGGAACGGGGCCACAATGAAAAATGTTGCAAAAACGGAAAAAAAAATACGCAGATGAAGTTGCGCGGGTCAGCTAGTCTATGTTAGGCAGGTACGTATTTAAAAATGTTTATCAGTTGTCTGATTTCCATTGTACAAACTCTGTGTGTGTCTGTGTGTGTGTGAGTTACCCCAAGATATTATTTTTATTATTATTCATACAGGACAATACAGTCTTATTAGATATATTTCGGTACTTAATCGCGTGAATTATTTAAAGGTACGACGACTTCGTACCTTGACCACGATCGGTGCGATTTGATAGAAACGTCAGGTAAATAAAAAGGTTCGTACCTTTAAATAATTCACGCGATTAAGTCCCGAATTATATCTTACTAGCTGTCCCGCGCAACTTCGTATGCGTAAATTTTCCCCGTTTTTGCAACATTTCACGTCGCTACTCCGCTCCTATTAGTCGTAGCGCGATGTTATATAGCCTATAGCCTTCCTCGATAAATGGCTATCCAACAAAAAAATATTTTTTCAAATCGGACCAGTAGTTCCTGAGATTAGCGCGTTTAAACAAACAAACAAACAAACAAAGCAAACAAACAAACAAACTCTTCCGCTTTATAATATTAGTATAGATATGTATAAAAATCGCGAAAGTTTAAAAACAACAGTACAGTCTTGTTTGTTATTTTTTAATTAAGTGCACTATTTATTCAAGAAATTCGCAGGATGAACTGCTAATACGCAACGCGACACCACGTTTAAAGCGTCTCGTCGTACGACTGTCACATAGGTCGCTGATATAATCACGTTCATCGCGTTCATTGCATCGCTTACATCGCTCACGTAGGACACCCCATCACGCAAGTAGCTGAATACTTTATTATCTTGCACTTGGCGTCACGTCCTTAAGTTCCCAGATTATTGAATTGTACTCGTCAGTGTTTCTGAGAAAGGCTATGTAGGAAACACGTGTATGGCACCTAAAACATATCAAACAGCCGTAACCCAGTAGTAAATGCACAAGTTTCGCACTCATGAGGACGTGGATTCGAAGTTCATCCACTGTACACAAGCAAATTAATTCTAATTAGCGCTAGCAGGTAAGTTTACATACATACATACATATCAACCCATATGATGGCCCACTGCTGGGCACGGGTCTCCCCAGTAGAACCTACTAGTATGTAGATCCTGGGGGTAGTTGCCATAATCGCCATGCCTGGCGAGCGGGTTGGCGATCGCAGTAAGGCTTTAAGTACTCCGAGAACGCTGCTGCCCGTCCTCCGGTGTGAAATCCCTTAGTCGCCTTGACAACACTCACGGGAAGAGATGGGGTGGTACTATTCTTAAGCCGGCACCACACGGTATGTTTGGTATGTATTTGAGGTAAGTTTGATTCTTCGCAAATCGGGATTTTAATAATAAAGTACCTGGATGACCAATATTTTTTTTAAACGACGTTTTCTAAAAATGAAACTAAGCTAGATTGATTTATCACCCTCGAACGGCCGTTTATACTAAATTTCATGAAAATCGTTGGAGCCTTTGCCAAGATTTAGATTGAATATAATCTAACAATAATGATAATATCTTGGGGACAACTCACACAACGCAATTTGATCCCAAACTAAGCAGAGCTTGTACTAAGGCAACCAGACAACTGACAAACATACTTATATATTTCTAAATACATACTTATTATAGATAAATAATACCCAGACACAAAATAAACCATCGTGCTCATCACACAAAGCTCTTCTCTTGCGTAGCAGTCGGATACAGTATATATATATTTATATTTATACAAGAATTGTTCGTTTGTAGGTACAATAATATATATAGTATAGATAGATTTGAGTATTGACTGCTGGTAACCACTTCAGATCCACCGTACCCCTGGACAGTTTGATCCGTAGTCCGTCCAGTAGTTTCGGAGCCTATTCAATACAAACAAACAATCAAATCTTACCTCTTTATAATATTAATATAGAAGTATAGATAGACTGTCTCTGTGGCGCGGTGGGAGTGTGCCCGACTGCTACGCAAGAGGTCGTGGGTTCGATTTCCACACGGGACACCACTTTGTGTGATCCACCAATTGTTGTTCCGAGTTTGGGTGTGCTTTGTGTCCGTTACTTGTATGTTTGTAAAGTCCCCCGCGACATAGGGCTAGTATCCAACTGCAGGAGTCGTCTTTAAAAAATAAAAAAAATGAAATGTGAAATGAATATTAGTTTTAATGAGGAGGTAAATTTACACCCGTATTTTAATCCAGCTAACATTATTGCTTGCATTGTATACCAAATTCCAAAATTGCTGCGTGTATATCGACTGACACGGATTATAGCAGAATAAAGCTTCGCCACAAACGAGCCACCGGTGGCTATCGACAAGCAGTTTACATGATTTATCATACATTTTGGATGGTATCACCGTCATATGTGAGTAGTAAGGCCATAAAAGCGGCGGTAGCCTAATGGCTAAGGCATCGGTCTCGCAATCGTGAGGTCGTGGGTTCGAATCCTGGCCATTATACTACCGACGTGAGCCCACTCCTAACACCAGCTAAGCTCTGTGGCTTGCCACAGAGCTTAGCTGGAGGGGTTAACAGGATTGCTAGTAATGTGAAACGACAATCCCACATTGCTAGTTATCTTAAAAAAAAAAAAAAAAAAAAAAATAAGTATAAGTAAGTATAAAAGACTCTGCTCGCTAACACACCAATGCGTCGGTGTGTACCTATCAGAAGCGAAAGGGGATTTTTTTTCTGGGGTAACCCGATACAAAAATATATCTTGCTGGACATGGTTCTTTCTCCCTATAATACTAAGGAACTATAAACCAAAGGGAAGCCGAAAGTAATGATCAGAGGTCATATCTAAGAACACTTGGGCGATCAAGACGAATCTAACGACGTCTTAATTGTATAAATCCGTTCAGTGGATTGTGAGATATCAGGTAATAAAGAATATTACATACATACAAGATACGCGCGAAAAACATAACCATTCCTTACAGTCGGGTAAAAAGTGACTGTATCTTTATTATTAATAATATGTCACACTTGTAAAAAAAGTTATTGGAAGAGACAAATTCACTTTGCTGAAAAGAAAATCCTGATAGACAGAAAGGGTGTGGTTAAAAAGTGATGGACAAATATTGTATCACATCCCAAATTAAAATTTACCAGTTTTGCTATAAAAAGTATGAAATAGAACGGCGACCGAATATTTACATTTCATCCGGTGATTATGTAAATATGAGTTGCAAGAGTTAGTTGGAATCTTATTTGCATATACGAAGTTATAGGTCACCAACCACTGAGATGAAATTCTAAGACATTTTATAGTGTGACGAGAACTATCGACCGATCTTGGTGCAATTTGCTACTGTGCCAAATATGTATTAAGATTTGTGTTAAGAACGCGTACCCTATACCATTTACACTATGGGCTAGTTTCAAACTAGTGAAATCAACAGCCCTTTAAGAAATATCAATAGGCAGATTTAATATTATTTATTTTTCAAATCACTTCTTTTAAGATATTTGAAATCCTATTTAAGACAAAATTTAATCGTCCCGATTAAATCGCGACAAAATTTAATCACACACAAAAAATTCACGACAACATTTTTATTATTTTTATTTACTTAATCTATTGAGTTGACATTTCTTTTAAAAATGCTTATGCTTCACTTGTGACTAACTAAGTAACTGACAATGTTTTAGAATCTTGGATGTCAATTTTAACCTACTTCTAATTATCGTATAGCAATGAAATTTTGCAAATCATTATAGTTTGGAAGACAACACAATAATTTTATTCTATATCTCTGGTGTTTTGTAAGCTAGGACAAAGTTTTATACACTAAAACCTTCCAATCAAAATCGGATCACTAGCTTTCGAGAAAATCACAAACAAACATACATTGTGCATATTGTAATCTAATGGATAAATTCTTTAAATTATGTATGTGAGTCTAAATGATTATTATGTATTATGATTGTAAGCATGCTTTTCGCCAATTAACTATTTATTGTGCATTTTTTGTCAATTTATTATTTTATAGTTTCATTTAATAAAATTCGCATGTCTGGAAGGACGAAATGTGCTAGAACTACCAAAACCTATAACAACCTTGTAAACCATATTTTCTGCAAATAAAATTTTATTTCATTTAATTTGATTTCCTACAGTCATACGGGTCAAACACACAACTACCTTTTTTATGGCGGCTTAATAAAATATCTTGTATTAGGTAGCTAAATTAATGAGTATGGAGCGCTTTACACTCTCAAAAGTCAACCGAAAAGCGCTTCACGCTTTTCAATTTAGCTACCTAATACTATTTAATTTAATTATTTTTCGTCGTAGTTTTTTTTAGATATTTTTTTTTTTTTTTACTTTTATTAAAGCTATTTTTTATTATTTAAAATGTATTTTGTATTCATTTCAAACATTCATTGAAAACTAATGTTTGTTCACAATTTAACATGTCTTAGAATTTATAATCATTATAACGAATTAATTCTTCCTACTACAACTACCTAGTGATTTGATGCTAAGAATTACACAATTATCTTCGAGCGTGTCGTTTTGACATTTCATAATAAGAGACTAATTTGTCAGAACAGGCAACTTATAGCTAACTAATAGGAATTAAGACAAATCTTTCAAGTCAGCTAAGGAGTGTACCCTACCTAAGAAATGACAGAAATATAAAATAATAGGTTTTGGTAATAAATTAAAAAGTAAATGCAAGCAAAGTGCTTGTTAACAAGCAGCTTGCTTGCATTTTATTTTTTAAAATAGTTCCTATAAGGCCTCATTTGCGAAGACACGCGGGGAGACGCGCGTCGCGTGCGGCATCAGCGTGGCGTCTCGCGTCGCGTAGAACGTTTTTCTGTTTACGGTGCGGCGGCGTGAACACAAACTTAATATAGCAATATACGATGTTGTTTATAGAGGTGCCAGACGGGCAGCATGGCAGTGCCCGCCGCGGCGCCCGCGGCCTTATCCTCAAGCGTGTAGCGAAGCACGCAGCAGCTGTAGCTGCGTCGCACGCGGCGATAGTGAACTGAATAATTCACTTTTTAACATGGAACATTATTACGGGGTACTTAATAATTCACTTCTTGACGTTGATAACGTCTTATAAATTGGTGACCAGCTGCACGCACGAAAAAGTCTCACAGTCACGTTCCGCCTGCTGATAAGCCACTAAAGCTATCACAGGCATGGTTGTTTATTACAAGGTCATCAAAGTTTTGGCGATAGCAGCGACATGCGATACAATTGGATATAAAAAAAAACTGTCACAGGCATGGCTGCTTGTTCAATGTTATCACGTAAAATTATCGTCCGTATTGTCCGTAAACCTAATATTATGGTATGGATTGGTAAGTAAATTATACTTATAAACATAAAATTTTCTTATAAAATAAAGTCGAGTCTGCGGTGTGTGATTTTCAAATAAGACTGCCAGAAGGTGCCGCTGGGGGCATCGCTTCTTCGAGAATTGCCACTGCGGGCTCCGCCACAAAAAACGCTCCATTTCAAACAAACGCGTATACAATCGCCTTTCCGTAAACGCATTCATACAACTCCATATGTTTGAATTAAGTGCGGGCCGCGCCGCCCAACGCAACGCGCGATGTACCGCGTCATCATAAATGAGGCCTTAGAATTTATTTCATACAAATTGCAGACCTATTATTTACAAGTAATAAGTTTAGTTGGCGTAAAACTCTAACGAAAAGCAAATACATAAAAGTACAAATTCAGAATTTTGACGTTAATAGGCAATTATTTATGTAACGCTATTATAATTGGTTGGCGAAATATCTCACGGTACTGATGACAATAAGGAAATAAAATACAAATACTAAAATCTGTTGTGTAAATATATATTGATGATTTTTAAATTATTGTGCAGAATTTTCTATACATACTAAAAAAATAGGTATTATAATCCTAAAAATACAAACTACAACAACAAAAATACAAATACATACTGTCCACCTAACAATTTTTCGCAACGTTTATACTTGCTCAACAAGAGCCGTCTTTTCAACATGCCACCTTATTTTCAAGGCTTTTATTTCTTCATTTTAACAGTTCAGCACACTTAGCCTGGCATAATGGTTCCACGAAATATATGTGCCTTTTTCACCCTAGAACGTGGTGTAAAGATAATTTATGAGGAATAAATTCTAACTCAGTCTTTTAAGAAATGACTGTAAAAGCCAACACGAATGATATTGTGATTTTCTTGACAAATTTTATTATTTATAAGGAGGTAGATATTTTATTTTGTAATCATGTCTCTATTTATCTTTTAATATAATAGGTAAAACTAAGGTTTACCTTCTCAAGATTCTTCTTTTTAAAAAGACAACTCCAACAATAGGGTAAAAGTCCTGCGTCACGGGGGCTTAACAAACACACAAGTCACTGACATAAAGTACACCCAGACTCAGAACAACAATTTGTTGATCACACAAAGTGGTGTCCTGCATGGGAATTGAAACCACGACCTCTTGCGCAGCAGTCGCACAGATTCCCACTGCGGCAGCGAGGCAATTTTGAAGTTAAAGTTAAGTTTTCTGCTCTCCTCTTATGAGTTTTAGGCTTGTTGACGATTCATGATGTAGCTCTTACTCATTGGCGACCGAGCAGATATCTGCGAGGACAAGCAACATCACCACTGTCGGTCCATAGATGGGAGTGACAATGTTCAACGGTTTTCGAACATTGTCCCTACCCTTCGTGCTTCGGAGAGAACGTTAAGCCGTTCTACGCCGTTCTCCAGTTGAAACGGACTTTCCGTCTCATCAGACTATGAGAGTGAGGGAATAGAGAGTGCACTTGTGTACTATAATTTCTTCTGCATAGTTCGTTAGTGTCTTAAGAGATTGGCGCCGTAACCAACATTGGTTAAGAGCCCATTACATATCAACCCATAAGATGGCCCACTGCTGGGCACGGGTCTCCCCAGTAGAACCTACTAGTATGTAGATCCTGGGGGTAATTTCCATAATCGCCACGCTTGGCGAGCGGGTTGGCGATCGCAGTAAGGCTTTAAGTACGCAGAGGACGCTGCTGCTCGTCCTCCGGGGTAAAATCCCTTAGTCGCCTTGACGACACCCACGGGTAGAGATGGGGTGGTACTATTCTTAAGCCGGCACCACACATTATTATTATGAAACGATAAAACGAATTTAAACGAGACTTCCAATTCCTTTCTTATTCCTAAAAGAAGCGGTGTAAGTTTGACGTGGGTATCTGTATGTTTGTCTGTGTTAATATAGCACCCAAACGGATAGAAAGATTTGGATGTGTTTTTTTAGGTAATTAATTAAATCGAGATTGTTTTGAGCTTCGTTTGGTTAAAACAAGGTCAGCCGTTTTGAAGATTCCATGCTAGATGACCATGTCAATTTCCCCCCAACTTTTTTGAAAATTCAAAAAAACCCAAACGGCTAAATGTGATTCGCTCATGCGACAGGAGTTGCAATTAATTAACTCTACGCTTAAATTTGGTACTAAAAGACCTTCAAAATTTACAGGAAATCCCCCCATCGATCACATTTAAGTGTTGATAGTCTTCAGTTACTTATATTTTATTAAAGTTATTATGATAAAATTACTGATTGTTTTATTACATTGCTGTTACAGAGATTTCAATGTCGACATAATATTATTTAATGAACTTTGTTGCAATTAAATGGTTTAGATAATCATTGTAACATTTCATCTAGCGGATGGGGGCATATAACCTCGTATGAGGGATGAGATTATTCTTCAAGAACAATTTAATTAAGCGCCTAGTTGGATTAAGCGGAATTGTTCCCTATGAATAAATTTTATGTTTTTAATTCTTGTTTACTTTACGTTTGTTCTTGATAATATAAGATAAGTACAATGTTTTTGTCTATTTTGCAAGGATTATCATTTGATTTAACGAATTTCGGTTAAGTTTCGTTTACCGTAAGGGCAAAATTAGTGATAATAACTTTTAAACTTACGCGTTGCATTATAAATACAATTTGACACGGGAATAAACGCGTTTAATCTAGGTAGTTCGTTTCGACCGGTTTACACCGATCGTGGTCACAAAATTGGCAATTTGAAAAGAGTGACCGCGAGTTTTTATTGCTAGGTTCTTTTCTAGAATCCCCTAATCTAAGTTAATATAGAATGTTGTTTTTTTAATTTTAACATACCGCAACTGAGGTTGAGATCTATAGAGCGTACTTTGGCTTAGCTCAACCTTAGCTTAGGTAAAACAATACAAAAAACATGACAAAACACGTGTTGACTATTGACTTTGTTGATATAATATTCTGAGATTATGCTAAGCTTGCACTATGACCAAATATTTTAACGGTCAGCTTTTGTTTAATCAAGATTTTCTTTTGTTTTACTTATGCTAAGCTAACGGCCGATCTCAATAACTTACCGACAGTTTAACTCTAGAAGCTATCAAAGGTTTAAGGTGCGTTATTTACTTTTACTGTTACCGTCGATTCAATAACAAAGTTTACGTAAAGTTAAGTTAGGCTAACGATAGATAAAGTCTCCTCACTTTAGTAATTGTTTCCCTCCCAGACATTTTATTTTTGCACTCAGCAAAAATAACCTTGTATTTTAGATATTCTTAAATACAACCTATTGTGTTACTTAGATTAAGTCTATTTTATTATATATCTTTACAATTATACTAAAAACCTACATTTATTTTATTCTGTAATATTAGATAGTTAAAAAAATTAAAACAGCTAAACGCGCATGCGTAATAAAAAGTAATAATTTTAGTACATTTTTAACTTTTGTATGACTTGAGGCTATGAATAAAAACCGATTTCAGAAGATTTGGCTATAATGTACGTGATTTATCTGTTCGACTGCAAACAGTTACAAAGATTTATCATAAATTGATGTATGTTAATGTCTCTCATCGGATTTTGATATGTGCGCAAGATTTATTTAAGTGATGTGTTTAATTTGTTAAATAGCTATGTGATATGTGAAGTTTGTAAAATAAATTTTAGTTATTGTGGACGTCAGTGTTTTTTATTTTTCTTACTTTCTATTAATGCGCTTATTATAACTACACTGATGTATAAGAGTTAGGTCCCTAAATTAATCTAATTCGTTTTCAAGGCTCAACCCTTTGATTTAGGACCGTGATGTAAGTTTCTGGGTACTGAGATGACGACCTCATCGCAGTTAACAGTTTATTACCTAACCTACAACGATTGTAGGTAGTGACATTACGTTCAGTAAATAAATGTGTTCTTAATTTTTCTTGGCTCATTTTCTTGATTATTGTATGGCTTTTGAAGGTTGTATGGGCTATTCGAACCAATGCTAAAAAAAAAACAATTTTCATTTCGTAACATTGGTTTACTGATTGTTTAACGGTCGATTTAGACAACTTATAAATGTGTAACAGCTAGTGTTTCAAATAATTTAGGTAAGCTGTCAAAAGCGCTATTGAAACGCTGTTTGTTTTTTTTTCTATGAAAATTATCACCCGAGTTAACGGCGAGTCCTCTCATACGTAGTTTAAAATCAAAGGTAGGATTTCTTATCAATCGGCTGTCATTGAAACGCACAAATGTCTATTTCGCCACTATAGTTAGCCATTTTAACACATAGTTATTGGTAGTTACGTTATTTAACTGCCTCTTTGGTGCAGTGGGAGTGTATCCGACTGATACGCAAGAAGTCGTGGGTTCGATTTCCACACGGGACACCACTTTGTGTGATCCACAAATTGTTGTACTGGGTCTGGGTGTACTTTGTGTCCGTGATTTGTATGTTTGTAAAGTCCCCCGTGAAGACGTTTTTTTTTCAAAAAAGAAACATTAAGACCGGCTGTAATTGACTATTGGGCGAAGATATACATTGTATACCAGTAAAACAGAACAGTGGCATGCTAGTTACACGCCAGAAAATTAAAAAGACAAGACACAAGACATCCCACTGACCTATTTAGTACTATTATGATCTTTCAATTATTATTTAACTAGCTTTCGCCCGCGGCTTCGCCCGCGTGGTCGGATGTCGGTTATCGCGATAAAAACTATCCTATGTTCTTTCCCGGGACTCAAACCATCACCATGCCAAATTGCATCTAAATCGGTTCAGTAGTTTAAGCGTGAAAGCGTAACAGACAGACAGACAGACAGAGTTACTTTCACATTTATAATATTAAGTATGGATAGTATGGATTCATTACATTCAAATTAATTCAAACGAATTATTTCATTGTGCACACTATAAGACTAATTACTGCAAACTGTTCACAACAAGAGAAGGAGCTGGCACCTATGATACAATGTCTACATTAGTACAGGTACCAACGTTACTTCTATCTGGTTTATTCCTCTGAACTTGTATCTATTGATAACGTGTCATGATTGTGTGCCAATGAATATTATTATATCATCATTCCACTTTATTAATCCTATAACTTATTTTTTTACATTTTTAAAAACCATATAAAACATATAAATTTAAAAATATAAAAATTGTGTCCCACGGGCTTCGGGTACAAGAACCAAGCTACCGGTGGTTAGAGCTCCAGAGATAGGAACCTCCTCACGATGCGTGTGTTAGATTTTACATAGGGGTCGTAGAGATTTGTAATAAAATACTAAAGCTTTTATTGTAGAACTACGTAGAAGTCCTACGACTCTTTCTTGTAGAAGTCCTACGACTCATCGTAGTAGTACTACGACTCATTGTAGACCACTATGACTCATCGTAGAACTACACTTACTACTGTGTCAGGATATTTGGATCATATACCCAATCAGTTGCAATCTAACCTTATCAATCATTATAGTACCAATAGGGAATAGAATAAATTAGGGAGGTAAATAATACAAAGGAATAAATGTCAAGTATCATATATTTTCAACCTTGTTTGGTCTAGTTGTGTCAAAGGTTTCATAATAGCCAGTCTCCTAATAAACATTTGCCGTACTACATTTCATACATCCTAAATACAATATACCACAGATACTTTCTAACATAACCAATTCACAACATTATTGCAATGTACGACCATATCGCTGTAGAACAGCTGATAAGTATCACACCAGGGGGCTTAGACAAATGCCACACACTTCTTTTTCCGCACACGCTACTGTTGGATTTTGTTTACAAATTCAGCAACAGTCGCGTGAGGTTTTGTCAACTTTATGTCAAATGCATACATTTTTTCGCGTTAGCGTGTAATGAAAGAGAAGCGTGTGTCATTTGTCTAAGCCCCCAGGCAATATTCATCAAATCATATCACATTGCAATATATTGTTATTAGTCAATATCTATACATAATACACAATAATAGGATATCAGCACAAAAGAACCAGCAATAAGTATAATCTGAATCGGATCGTACCTGTATCCACAAACGTTGCAATCAGACTGAGCCTCGATCACAATCTATCAGTCCTTTTATAATAATAATAATAATAATAACCATTTATTTCAGGCTACTAAGGCCCATATCATACAAATACATAGGTACATAAAAAAAAAAAAAAAAAAAAAACTTAATAAACTAATACATAATTTAAACTACAATTACACAAATACGTAACATAATAACAATAAACTAATACATAATTAAAATTGTACACGACACTGGGATTGAGACAGCGGCGTCGTGTTTCGCTGCGTGGTGTCACGCAACCTTCCACGAAAACGTCGGTACGCGACACCTTTCGGCCAAAAGTCCTCCTTCATAAAGATGGACAGATGTTCACTGGGAACTCGCACCATGAATGATTTGAAGTTGACGTCATGGCGCGACTCCAACTTCTCCACCCTCAAGGTCCACTTCGTCTTGATCCGGAGGTATTCCGCAAGTTCCTCTGCCTTTGTGGTGTGATGCAGACGAGACACATATAACTGCGTCGTTGCTATTGCCGGACGCAGCAGCATTTTAGGTCCCGTCACGCCGGTACCACATTGGTTTCGTCTGGAGGGCCTCTTCTGCTTCCTTTCAACCTTTAAAAAGCCCTCTACATCCATTTGCCCTTTGGAAGGACTTTGGGCACGCTCTCGCTGGTCTTCGTCTTTATCCCCCGTTTCTGTTGTACAACGGGGCGGCTGACCTTGGCAGCGCTGCAGGTAGCAACCGCAGGCACGGGCGCAGGCTTGCGGGGCGTGCGGGCGGGGTCACTATGCGCACTTGCAGCGCATTCCGCTCGGTCAGCATTCGACGCCGGCGGCGATGTCGTCACAGCTGACGCGTAACTTAAATCTAGGCATGCACCGCGGCGCGTGTTTACATGCGACGGTGACCCAGATCCCGTAATAACGTTGCGCAACTCGATGACTTGTTGGCGCAGATCTTCTACGTTGGCTTCGGAAGCATCATACTTCCGCTGCACATCCGCGAGGCTCGCCTTCAGAAAGACTATGTCTTTCAGCAGGCTGGTGACGTCGACGTGATCGAAGGTGACGGGAGGGAGCTTGTTCAGGTCCTTCGCCACAAACGTAGGCACGTCGTCAGGATCGGTCTCCTTCAGCAGCGTAATGACTTCCGCTAAACTTTTCTTAGTCCCATCGCGACGATGAGACACCATCTGGGCGGTCTTATTCAGAACGCCGTACAGTAGCCGCTTGGCTGCAGCTATGTCGTCCTCACTGAAGTTCGTGACGCAGATCTGGACAGCGGACACCTCGTCCATCACGTCCAGTTTCTGCTGCAGAAACGCCAGCAGCTCGTTTACCACGAGCTCGTTGCTCATGGTTGCAAACTAGCGACGGCTCGCGTCGCGCACTGCGTGTAATGGTTAGTCACACATAAAGGCACGTCCGCATTTGAACGCGGCTGACTGTAGACAAATTTAATTGTAGAAAAAAATAATTATAGAACAAATACACTGAATATTAAAGAACATGTGGGTACTTCGCAAATACTCTTAATTATTATACTTTAACCCATAAAATAATTTAATACACCGAATTATGTTATTTAAATAAATTAATAATAATAAAACTATTACAAATATAAAACACACTACCTTTTAATTTTCAATAAAAGAAGTGAAATATAAATATCACAACAACAATATTTGACGTTTCAAGCAGTACTTACATTTGTGACCAGTGGATATTTATTGTTTTAATTCATTTATAATACTGTGTGGTGCTTTTATTATGTGTTATAATAATCTTATGTAATTTACATGTTAATTACAACATAAACTGTAAGTACTTGTACTTTGCCATAACCTATTCCGTGATACAAATTATTGTTCAGGTTACTAAAAACACAATTGACAAAAAGACATGGCTACTTGCATATCCATGGCTATTGTTATAATATAAACAACCTGTACCTACTTCTATATAGTCAATTTACTCTGCCATAACGTATTCTGTTATTCTAATGTACAAATACTGTCACATTTTCTACAGTTAACAACATTACAGTGGTATTTAGGATTCCTTATTAAAGTGGTCACTATGTCTACGATTTATTGACAGGCTAAACAAATTCATCAAACATATTCATCCCTTAGTTTTTACTGTTAATACACAATTTATTTTCCCTGACCTATTTTTTTTTCATTAACCGCGGGTAAAACCGCGGGGCACAGCTAGTATTCTAAATAAATTACATCCAGATACAGAATAAACCATCGTGCTCATCACACAAAGTTTTATCCTAAACCACAAGTTCTGGCTTAGCAGTCAGGTTCACTTATCACTGGACCAACAGGCCAGTCATAGTAAATAAACTTGGTTAAAATCCGCTGGAAGTAAAGGAAATACTTCAAAGGACTGGTTAACTTCTGGTTATAGACTAATTTCACAGCACAACGTACATCTTCTTAGTCAAAGAGTCAAAAACACCCACCTTTGTCGTGTACTTGACGAAGTGGGATCCATGGGAATTTTAGTACATAAAAAGGTCCGTAAGCTTGTAAGGTCATTAATCTCAGGCGGGTATATTTAAATACCAATAAAACTTATCAAACCATATAAATGATAGATAACTTTGGAGTATTGGTAAAAAAACCCTGAAAGGCAGATTGGTATAGGGATGGAAATAGCATAGCAATCGATTGACTGTATCGATAAAACATTGAAGATAGATCTACTACTTACTAATTAAGGGTACCTATTAATTAAGAGCCAAAATAAAGATTTAATAATGTGAAATTGGCGAGATTTGTCAATACATTTACATGTCGAAGTGCTATAGTGGCCGTATGGCATATTACAGACTAATTATTTGAAATAACATTATGCTAATCAATCATTGTGTGGTACGCGGATTCATCGAGCAAAGTAAAGTCCGTCATAGGACATATTTCAAATCATTTCGATTACAAAAATGGCACTATAACCACCCTAACACTTTGCATGATGATGATGACTAAAAAATAGCGACCAGTCTATCGGTAGACGTGTTGTCGTATCGACCGCTTGATGAAGACCGCCTCGCCTACTCTCTGCACTTCAAAACGTAAATATATATAATACAATACACCTGCCATTTAATCAAAACAGATGTTAGATCAACGGAAATAAATTAGCAATCTAAATTTTATTCTCCAGCATATAAATGTGAAATTAGACTGTAAGCCTTTTTCAACAATAAATAAATAAAATATTGTTACAATAATTAATGATTTGAAAAACGATTATGTCGTTACTGTGTGAATTATGGATTACAGATACAAAATAAGGAGGTGATTTGCTGTCTGTATATTACCTATTTCTCATCATCAATACTTAGGTACTAATACTAAAAGAAAAAACTAGGTTTTGCAATTATGTCGATTGCAAATCTATTCTAGCTCTCATTAGTTTTAACAGCTCTATTAATGTATATGTGTGTGTTTGAGTTATACGTGTCGACAGCAGTACACCATTAGAAGGAAAGAAAATGCGTAATCTACGTCAACCAATGTACGTATATTTACAAATATAAATTTCTATAGTAATCTAATATATAAAATTCTCGTGTCACAGTTTTCGTTGCCATACTCCTCCGAAACGGCTTGACCGATTTTGATGAAATTTTGTGTGCATATTGGGTAGGTCTGAGAATCGGACATCATCTATTTTTCATCCCCCTAAGAGTTTGTTTGTTTGTTTGAACGCGATAATCTCAGGAACTACTGGGCCGCATTGAAAAAATATTTTATTGTTGGATAGCCCATTTATCGAGGAAGGTTATAGGTTATAACATCACGCTACGACCAATAGGAGCGGAGCAGCAATGAAAAATGTTGTAAAAAAAAAAGGAAGAAAAAAGGGAAAATTTACGCAGACGAAGTTGCGCGGGTCAGCTAGTAATAAAATATAAATTGCCAGATTAAATAGACACCGCATAAAACAAGTTGCTATATCAGGTATGAGAAAACTCTTACGTGACATTAGCCCAGACAATAGCCCTACAACCAACGTTGGACATAACGTGTGGTTCTAGTAAATTGTTTATAGCTAGCGTTAGGGCAAGTGAAATATTTTAGATCTACTCTTTGGAGAGGGGCATTTAGACCAACGTTGGGGGCCGATATAAGCCTACGTAAGTCATCATGAATTATCACGTTTCTTTTCAAAACTTTACCCGAAATTTTTCAATAACCTGATAAAATCAATACAAACAGTTCCTAAATATTAGTTTAGATAATTATCAGATATTACTAAAAACGTGTATGATTCTTCATTATGAAAGTAACAAAAGTTGCACTGGTTTAATGGAAATTGAAGCTCGATCGAAGAAATCATAGGTATGCATTCCGTTAAGTTGGTTTTTAACCGACTGTTAAGAAGGGTTATGTTCTTCGCGCGTATCTTGTATGTATGTAATATTCTTTATTACCTGATATTTCACAATCCTTTGAACGGATTTTTACAATTAAGACGTCGTTAGATTCGTCTTGATTGACGTTTGAAAAAAAAACAAACATGGCGGCTGTGAGATGTCAAAATAAGGAGGTATGAAAAAAAAAGTTGTTTTGAATACTTAAATATGGGTATTAAATTAAAGGGATAAGCCCTTTAATTTAATACCTATATTTAAGCATTTCAAAAAGGTATAACTTGATTATGACTGTAATACTAAAAAAGTTAGTTAGCAACCATTCTTTTTTCAATCTAATAGCTGCGATAAAAGTTAGTTTTTACATCGGTTACATATTACACCACTAAAAAGTTTTCTATAAAAATAATAAAACCCGCCTGCATGAAATTATATAATTATGTAGGGGATCTCGCTTCCATCTTTTTTATGCAAGCAGGTTTTTTTATTTTTATAATTTATTTTTTTATTGCATGTTCTATACACGAAATCAATTAAACTTTATGGTATTGACTGACACCTAAATGAACATCAAAGAAGAGCAAGTCAAAAGTTGTACAAGAAAATTATAAGACGAACAAAGTTAAAATGACATCCCCTCACCCCAGCTGACTTCACCCACGCCTTATACCTCGGTGTGTGACTTTTTGTAAGTCACGTAACAAAGTCTTTTGTTGGATAAGTAATTGAATTTTATACTAAAAGAAGAGATATGATGATGACATAAGAGATAAGATGTTGATCAAATCTAAAGGTCGTTATGTATGTGCAGTCAGCCGAAAATGTGTTCAACCACTTTACGGTTAAAATCCATTAGCATGTTACAAAACAACAAAGTCAAAAGCAAGAACATTTTGTTATGCATTATAAGTATTACTAAAGTGGAGTGGTAATTGTTATTCTTGCCAATTACTTTATTAGTACAAAATTGCATTTTTGAAAGGTACATTTTTTTTAAAGTCCAGACCCATGAATCGAACCTAAATCTTCCGTATGCCAAACCGGGGCCGGAATCTAACCACCTATCTGGACTATTACTAGACCTCAATTTTTTCTTTCCTTTCCTGCACGCTAATTGGGTCCTCGCCGCTAGTTAAAGAACTATCAGGGCATTTGTTATTGCTTCGTTACAAAGAGAATTTGAACAAATGATGATGTTGTAGGCCTTATAATCATTTTTATAGGCATTTCTTGCCAATTACTCAATACAATAATTGCATTTTTGAAAGATAGAAAAAAATAAGGTCTAGTAATATAGTCCAGATAGTTGGTTCGATTCCGGCCCCGGTTAGGCATACGGTAGTCTCGGGTTCGACTCTTGGGTCAGGACTTTGGAATTTTCTATCGTTCAAAAATGCAATAATTATTGTAATAATAAAGTGGAGTGGTTTGCCAGTCTCTACAAACCGTAAAAACAAATCGTACCGGTATTTCCTGGCTATATGATGATTGCAATCTTGTAATAATAGTATTCTACCAATCAAACTTAATCATGAAACAAATTCGTTCTCAAATATAGGCTTCGTTACTTGAAATACTACTGAGCCGATGGTTCTCAAAGTTATAACTACCACTCTTTGTAGACTGTTTCAGTTTGTAGAACTTCGTTTAAACTGTTTATTTTTGTAGTGTATCTTGGCAGTTGTTTTTCGTAGTTTTGTCTTTAAAATCCTGTGGTTAGTTTTTTAAGGCGCGTTTTGAAATGATTTTTTGTCGGTGAAAGAAACTCTTTCAAGTTTTAAATAATAATTATCATTATGTGTAGACAAAAGAATACTTAAGAGAATATTTTCTGAAGGCGCTTATTTGTTATGCATCGTTTATTGGCAAAATATCTCAGTAAAAATATTTCAGTATTCATACAATTCATCTTCTAAGAAATCTAATGTCAACAGAATAAATTGTTGAGGATTTGTGAAATAAGCAACAATAATGAATTCAAAGATAGAATTGATTTAGGGTCAATCACCCATGTTTGAGAACCTTCATAAACTCGTAGGTTTATGACAATACAGATAATACTAAAAGTAAGAATCGAAGATTTTTTTTTTCTAAATATTCGTCTGGCGTTTTCATTTAGTTTTGAGTTACTGCATAAAACTGTATTTTTACTAGCACAGCGCAGTAAAAATATTCGTAACATACATGTTCATAAAATTTACTTGTAGTCAATTTTATGAACATGTATGTTACGAATATTTTTGTTATAGGCACTACAAATGTGAAAAACTAGCATGCAGTTTACCAGATGTATTTAAATATTGAACAAACTCCTCTGTTAGAAACGTCCTTCTAAAAATTTTTTCAGATTAACGTTTTATTCGGCGGATATAGGGTTGTTTTTCTAAGCGAATATACAAGCAGGCCTACTCTCTTTCTTTAAAAATAAAATTCATGAATTTTCGTTTACTTAAATTTCTCAAATTTTCGGGAACTATTCTTATTAATTTTTGAATAAGCACTATTAGTTCGAACCCATAGATTTTCAGAAACCAGTGGATTGAATTGATGTTTCTGACTCTGTATATTACCAGCTCATTTTTGATCGAAACTTCGTTTTCATTGAATAAGAGTAGGTATCCTTCAGCGGGACTCGTCTTGTACGAGCGTAGATACCCGAGCTGTAGTCCCCGCTGTTGATTCATTTTACAAGTTTTTTTTTTTTTTTTTGTTTTTTTTTTTTCTGCTTAACGGCAATCTGTTCGAAAACAATAAGCCATTTCTCTGTTTGGATTTTCCAGTCTAGTCATCATCATCATCAGCCTATCGCAGTCCACTGCTGGACATAGGCCTCTCCAATTGCACGCCACTTTGTTCTATCTTCGGCTTCTCGCATCCAGCTCCTGCCAGCCGTTTTGCGTATATCATCACTCCTGACTGCAATGACTGCCCAAGGTACACATATTTTTGAACAACTTCGAGAACGGCGCCGTGCACCGCTATCGGTTCCGGTAGTACATGTTCATTGAACATGACCTTGGTTTTATCCAAGTTCATCCGTAGGCCGATGCGTACAGAGGAGTCAGTCAGGTCATTCAGCATCAGTTGCAGGTCCTGCAGCCTTTCCGCAATAATGACAATGTCATCTGCAAATCGCAAGTGAGAGATGTATTCACCATTGATGTTGATGCCCCGCCCTTTCCAGTGCAGCGTCTTGAACATATCCTCCATTGCATTTGTGAACTTGCCTCACTTCTCGATGCAATGGTATAGGTTTTGTTTCCTGATTTTGTACTTGGACGGACATTGTTGCGGCTTCGTAGAGACATCTCATCACTTGGATATATCGCCAATCTACTTGGCATCGCTGCAGAGACTCCAGAACGGACCAGATTTCAATCGAGTCAAAGGCCTTCTCATAGTCCACGAATGCTAGACACAGGGGCTGATTATACTCCTGGGTCTTTTGTATAATCTGCCGCACTGTGTGGATGTGGTCTATGGTGCCATATCTGCTCCGAAATCCAGCCTGTTCCGATGGTTGGAATTCGTCAAGTCTTCGCGCAAGGCGGTTCGTGATGACTCTTGAAACAGCTTATAGACGTGGCTTAGAAGAGAAATAGGTCGGTAGTTCTTCAGCCGAGTCTTATCTCCTTTTTTGAAGAACAAGACGACTACACTTCTACTCCACGCCTCCGGAGTTCTCCCTTCAAACAGGACAGCATTAAAGAGCTTTTGGAGCTCCCTCAGTACGGGTTTACCTCCAGCTTTTAACAGCTCTGTTGTAACGCCATCCTCTCCAGGGGCTTTTCCATTTTTCAGCTGTTTAAGAGCCAGCACGATTTCGTCAATGTTGACTTCTGGCAGGTCTTCGGTGTAATGGCGTGTTAGAGTGGTTCTAGGACCCTCATTTTCAGGATCAGGTCGAGATGCATGCGAAGCGTATAACCGGCCATAGAAGCCTTCCACTTCGAAGAGGACTGTCGGCTTCGAAGAAACGACTTCTCCATTTGCTGTGGTCAACTTCGTCAGGTGGCTTCTTCCAAGAGATTGTACAAACACTTTTGACCCCCGGTTCTGCTCGATCGCTCTTTTAATCAAAAGAGTGTTGGAGCACCGAAGGTCGTGTCGTATAAGCTTGTTGATCTCTTGGTTTAGAGCGCGCTTTTCCGACGAAGTGACGGGTGGGTTTTCACGTCGTTCCTTCATTAGCCCTAAAGTCTTTTCCGAAAGCTTTGACTTCTTGCCCTTACGCTGCATTTCACAAAATCTCGTACCTTCTTCCCTGAGTATCCGAACCACATTTACGAGCTTCTGGTTTACGTCTGTTGTGGTTTCCATGGCAGCAAATCGGTTATCCAGGTTTGACTGGAACGCTTTGGATCCTATCATGGTTTGGAGCAAAGTAGGTCGAAGCCTGGACCTCATCAGACGGGCACGTTCCGCCTTGAAGTCGATATTCAGAGAGCCTCGGACAAGTCGGTGATCACTACCGGTATTAAACCTGTTGATCACGGTGACGTCTCTGAATATATGCTTTTTGTCCGTCATGATAAAAGTCAATTTCGTTTTTTGTCATAGTGTCGGGGCTTTGCCACGTCCACTTCCTTTGGGGCCGTTTCTTGAAAAAGGAGTTCATCAAGAAGAGCCCCTCCCTTTCGAGGAAGTTGACTAGCATTTGCCCCCTATGATTTCTGCTTCCAAATCCATGGGATCCTACTACTAATAATTCGCTGCAATTTTGTGCTCCCACTTTAGCGTTGAAGTCCCCCATAACAACGTTGTAGTGGGTTTTAGTAGTGGAGTGGAGGGCCCTCGATATGTCATCGAACATATCCTCCACTTCGTCGTCTGGATGTGCCGAGGTCGGTGCGTACACTTGCACTACCTAGAGGCTATACCTCTCGGTGAGCTTGATAATGAGGTACGCTACCCTGTTCGACACGCTAGACATTTCCACAACGTTGTCAGAAAGGGACTTATTTACCAGAAACCCAACACCACCTAGGGATTTTTGGTCTCCCTCGCGGAAGTACATAAGGTGGCCTGACTCGAGGGTTATGGTGTCCTCTCCCTCTCTTCGGACTTTACTTAACCCGAGGATATGCCAGTCTAGTGTCATTCATATAATTTTTTAAGGAGACTCATTGGTCGGGCCATCCTTTTAATGTGCTCTTCCCTAATTGAATCGGGTACTCAAGCAGGGAATGTCACTACGCTTCAACCGCGTATGTTGAAGGCCTCCATCACCACTCAAAGCCAATGCAAGTTCATTTTCATGCTGTGACGGTCTGTTTTGGTATATAGCGCTGTAGTGACTTATTTCCTGCCTAATTGTTCTTACATTAATATCTAAATACATGTATTTATTGCTTATTCATTTTACAAGTAACTGACTAACAGCTATAGTCCTAACACTGTGGTCAGCTTCAATACTGTTCTACCAATTATGTATGTGTGTGCATATAAACCCTTTCATTCTTTCTGTCTAGCTTTGAGCGAAATCATCGGAAAAAGCAAGTGTACACGCAATCGATTTGTTCAAGCTCAAAATGAAGATAGTTTACATATAAGATAGTGTGCCAAAATTGGCGGAAAACCCGCAGAATACACGATAATCTGAAAGAACCCTTACGTGTCAGAATTATGACCTAGCATTGCGGTTTTAACAGAACGAATTTGTGTCCCTGTGTGGCTTGGACTTTTAACATTGCCAGACAAAAACGTTGGAAATGAGCACGTGTAATTTTTGTTAGCATTTTGGTCGTGAAGTGTCATTTATTATTTTATCATTTTGTCCTTGTGGGACATGTATATGAATTTCGGGAATGTATATTTTAATTTGTTGATTACAATGTTAACTTGTAGTAACGTTCTGTTTTTTTAATTATCAAAATTGAGACGCGCCTTTTGACGCGCTTCGGAAATTCCAACACTATGCGGTGCGACTTTTGAATTACAAAGCACTTGAAATTGACGCTGGAAAAATTCCATTTATTCAAAAAGCTTTTACATATTCAGCGAAAATAACGAGCTTTTAAAACATCTTACCTGCAAGATAAACACAACACCACTACGCATGTAGAGCATTTCTTCTTACAAACCAATTATAAACGCGTCAAATTTGTAACTATTTTTACCAAGAGCGGTAATAGATGCACGAACAAAATGAATACTCAGCTTAACATGATCTTGCCGTAGTTCATAATTGTATGCACAATAATGTTCGACACATATGTTGGTTTGAAGTCGTGCCAAATGGCGTAGTTTAAATCTTGTTCTATAGTTTACCCCTTGTAACGAACTACCGACATGTGACTCTGGAAATATGGAATATTTACTTAAGCTGCGACAAATATTAGGCTGCCAAAAGAAGTTGGTTATTTCTGGATAGAGGCTGGGTTTAAACGAAGTCTTGGAAGTCGCTGCGGCCTGGAATATATTTTCCGAAACCTCTTTCAATATTCTCATGTTTTATTCTGATCAACTATGAGGTTTGATTACACCTTCAGGGGCCCAATAAGCTTTGGTTGAAGCTATTGAGGTATTTGTAATGCTTATGTGATGTAGTCTCCACTCGTCAGAGTTAGACGGACTTGGTTGGCACGTAAGTGACGGCGGTATACTCGTACATACCCAAGATAATACTTGTGGTTGGTGGGGTACTTAACATCGTGTAGGAATGATTATAAATGCTTCCTAAAATGCTTGCTTACTGATTCAAATATGTTTGGCAAGTTTTATTGTCTTTGGTAAGTTTACAGTGCCCAGTTTGTCATTGAACAAGCATTTTTTGTTAAGTTATAGGGTATTGAAGCCAAGCCCAGTAGGAGAAAATAAAATGGTGCGCTTTTGGTCTGTTGACTTTGAATTTGACGTACCTACATACATAAGTATCGTCTGGGGTTATAATATTTTTACGAATATTACCCGTAACCATACAAACAACTCGATGGATTTTTAAAAGTAAGGTTGGTTTAAGGATTTTATCTTGGCAACCCTGATGTAAAAATAAAAATAAAAAAACGGGTTTAGGAATTACGTAGTTGTGAAGTTCATTACACTCAGCTATATGGATTCACCATTCATTAATTTTGACTAATCGCGTGGAGTTTTAGAGGTTAACAAAAATGAATGTATATTTTATGACATACCTTCGTACTCGTATGATATGAAATATTTCAGGTTGTTATGGACAAACTATTGTTTGTACCAAAAAGAATAAACGGACCGCTCCTTTAAAAATCCCACTAATATTTTTGGCACAGTTTCTTCATGCTCATATTCCAGCATATTTCTTTGGTTAAACGTACAGATTGTAAACTGTCGAAGAATGGCCAAGTTAATGGTAACATTTGGACTGACTTTAAGTTTAATACTTCTTGAATTTGTTTAATAAATTTGGAATTTCACTAGTGTAGAGTAGAGAATAACAAGTTTGAGATGGCATCGTGGGATGGGCGCACCACAATTAATAGAAGTAGAATATTTACCATTTAGTATTTACAGTTCATATTTTATACGTGAGCGCGCATTTAATTTCATCTCTGATTGGGAGATAATTCGGTTCGGCAATTTTTGACTTAAAACTTTGCATTTTTTACTGAAATTCTGCGGTAAAATTTTAATGCCGGCTACAGACTTACGCCGAGAACCCCTGAGAACACCGGAGAAGCGTGAATGTGATCTGTTTCTCGTCGTCTCATTCTCGCGATTGCCTGTTCTCCAATCGGTGTCAGTTTTTTTGTCAAACGGTTTCTCGGGTGCGTAAATGGAACGGTTTTATATTCTTGCTAGGTCTCTATGCAAATGTGGCATTACACTAAAAAGGTAACAGTATTCCTAGGTTCTGCATAGGGCATAGGGCTTATTCTGCATAGGGCTTTACCATGGGATTTATGTGATAAAAATGTGGAATAACGAATTAGAATTAAAGTTCATGGATCATTTTCACACAGAGCACATTTTGTGGGATGCAAAACAACACCAGCGTCTAGGCTTTCTTTTTTTTTTCTTAATCTGATTTTAGTGTCTATTTTCGAGATTTTAATATGTTAATGCAGACAATATTAAAGCGGCTGCACTGTCGTCCATTCCGGATTATGACCAGGAATACAAATGAGAAGGTCGCATGAATGTTGATACCTTCTCGGTTCTCGCACAATATCTTAGCAAGACTTCTCGGCGAGACTTCACGCATGAGTCTGTAGCCGGCATAGATTGATAAGATAAAACAATTGACGGCTCCCTGTAATATCACTTATTTTATTTAATTATTTGCAAAAAAATACTTTAATACACACGATTTATGGTTACAATCTTAATTGTAATTTATGTGCTGTGCCGAAGCAGTCCTGTGACTAATGTTAACCATTAGTCACAGGACTGCTTCGGCACAGCAGGGCAGGCATCGATCTCGCAATCGGGAAGTCGCGGATTCGAATCTAACCCGTGGAGGTGAACCCACTTCTAACACAAACAATTTAGGTTAGCTAGAAGGGTTAACAGGATTACTAGTAATGTGGCACTCTCGATCCCAAATTGCTAGTCTACTTTAAAAAAAATGGTTGTCTGTAAAGTCGGTTTGCGGACGATAATTTTACGTGATAACGTCATATGAAAACAATGATGACATTTTATTAAACATCCATGCCTGTGACAGCTTAAGTTTCAATTGTATCGCACGTGGCTGCCATCGCCATTCGCTGATAAGCTGATAGCTTTAGTTCAAAAAAAAAACTATTGTTTAAAAACGCGTTTGGCAATCGGCGAATACACGCGCAAATGCTCCTACTTGCTACGATGCGTGTAACAGTCTGAGTCATGCCTAATAGAACCTACATAGTCACACATACATGTAAATAGGGTAATTCTACAAACTTATGTTCCATCTAACATGTCGTCCAGTTTAATCATAATAACTTAGTCTGACCTCTTCTGACCCTTCAGCAAATACTCATACATAATCCATGATTTAACTCGACACCTTAAAGTTTATATCAAAATAGTTTTGCAACACATTATGCTTCGTCATAGGCTTTGGTCCTACTGAAAGCGAAACGAAGTATTTGTGAACTGCTTCTGTGAATTGCTACAGCGCATTATACACAGAGATTGGCTGTGGATAAGTACTTTATAAAATCTAAAATTTAGTGTAACCGGTGAAGAATATTACTTTAATCATAAAACAATTAGTCAGTACAGCTCTGTAAAAGACGACGTCAGTAGAAGCTGATAAATGCCAAACGCCAAACGTTAAGGAATTTAACTGACTGGCGACAGGCTATTTCTTTACTTCACCAATAATATTAAAAACCGGCAAGTGGTTTTGTTTCATACTACTAAGAAATTTTGGATATGAATAGGATTTGTACAATAAATTGTTACTTCTCACTTGGTCGACTGTTACTCGTAAACTTGTAAAGCTCCTTAGGTGTGATATTTTTGCTTTTAATTGAATTATATATAGTTACTACTACCCCGTTTTTTTCACATATCCAAAAACAAACATTTACCTGGCAAGGGAGGGATCAACTACTGGGCACGGGTCTCCCCAGTAAAACCTACTTATTAAAGATCGCCACACTTGGCGAGCGGGTTGGCAATCGCAGTAGGCTTTAAAGTACGCAGAGGACGCTGTTGCCCGTCCTCCTTAATAATAAAATCCCTTAGTCGCCTTGACGATATCCACGGGAAGAGGTGGGGTGGTACTATTTTTACTCGGTACCACACGGTTCGAAAAATAATCTTCACAATCCCTAAACGTTTTTAAAATACCTATACCTCACATGGTGGGGTAGGTGAGAAAAATGCTTGCATTTTTTTGTTTCCCACTAACTTTGGACAATAATGTAGCAGCTACTAAAAATAATACCTACAATATACTACAATTCTATGAGATGTAATGTCAGGGATCGTCATGCTCACTAAAATGCCACTGCTTGTGGTGGCGGGATGGGTTGGGTCTTTTTTCCCTGCAATATGGCGACTCGTGAACGGGTTCTACTTACGGTGACTGGTCGGCCTTGTCATTATCATTTTAAAGGATTATTATTTCTTAATGAGTGGTTTATAAATATTTGTATAATAAGTAGTTTTTCTTATAATAATCGAATCGCATGTTGCCTTTACCCTCTTCTGTATTTTTGTAAGTTGATGCTCCCATCCTCACCGTAGGAAGCTAATTCATTTAAAACTTGTATATACCAGTTAACGTACTATGATTATTGTTTGCGTGAGTTTCATTGTGTAATGGTTGCAGCACCTTATTGGCTTAACTGTATACATACAAATATATTGTAAAAAATGGCATTTAAAAAAAGTGGTCATAAGTTTTTATTGCCAAGTTCTTTTCTCACGGCTTTACTCTTGCAAACCTGGCATTAAATGTAGAATCATCCTATTCCAAATTTTGTTTGACGTTCATAAGAGTTGCATTTAAAACCTAAATGAATAAAGTATTTTGACATTTTGACTTTTATATTTTACTAGCTGTCCCGCGCAACTTCATATGCGTAAATTTTCCCCGTTTTTGCAACAGTTCTCGTCGCTGCTCCGCTCCTATTACTCGTAGCGCGATGTTATATAGCCTATAGCCTTCCTTGATAAATGGGCTATCCAACAAAAAAAGAATGATTAAAATCGGTCCAGTACTTTTTGAGTTCATTCGTTACATACAACGCGAACGTGCACAAGTTCGCGTTGGCTAATATCACTTTTTTGTTGGATAGCCCATTTATCAAGGAAGGCTATAGGCTATATAACATCGCGCTACGACTAATAGGAGCGGAGCAGCGACGAGAAATGTTCCAAAAACGGGGAAAATTTACGCATACGAAGTTGCGCGAAATATTATTAAGGAAGAAGGTGCTATTATTTCCTCCTTTTTCTTTTTAAACAATATTTGAGCATAGGAGGGTAGTCGGACAAAAATGTCGACGACGCAAAAATAGTTGTACCGAGTTTACGCGCTGTCTTGCGTATAAATTTAATTGTGTGATAAATCCCTTACGACAGACGGATATATCAGAAAAAAAGCAATATCCGATTTTATTTTTAGGAAAAATCTATTTATACTTTTTCGTTCTTATAATGGTCTCCGGCGGCCTATCCCAACAGATATTAGCCGGGTATGCCCAGGAGATATTATGATGGACAAGTGTTTAGACACACGGGCTATCTCTATTCCCTCACTTTCATAATCTGAGACAATTAAAGAGAGATGAGACGCAGGACTGACAAAGTGCTCTCCTAAGCAGAGAGGAGGATATTTTTTCGAATATGTTTACCCATAATTGGAACGAGTATGGTTACTTTATTTATTTAAGTCAAAATCAGGCGTATACAAAATATTATTATATGTTCTTACATTCTAAAAGACTCACTTTACCCCATATTATTGTTTTAAACCTACACTTAAAAAAGACGGATACCTAAAGAAAATATGTAATTACATTATAACCTACTTTCAAGAAATACCCAGCATACACAAACACACACATAATCAAATAAATACAAATACACACGCACACACAGACATAAACTTTAGTGTATATGTCACATATTTTACCAAAGACATTATAAGAGTACAGTGTGTTTGTATTCTACATACATTATAGTGTACTTTCGGTAGTGAACAATAAATTTAGAAATTCGAAGGAAAACAATATTTAAGTAGAAATAAACATAGATATTCTGATTTGAAATCATGATTAATATCATGATTTAATAAAACAATCATAAGCATGATTGTTTTATTAAATCAAAAGTTGGTAGTTGGTATAGGCAAAACTCAATTTGCTGTCATCTGTCACTCCTGTATCTGAATCATATCTGAATACTAGCTGACCCGCGCAACTTCGTCTGCGTACATTTTCCCTGTTTTTGCATCATTTCTCATTGCCGCTCCGCTCCTATAGTTCGTAGCGTGATGTTATATAGTCTATAGCCTTCCTCGATGGGCTATCCAACAGTAGGTAAAATATTTTTTCAATTAGGATCAGTAGTTCCTGAGATTACCGCGTTCAAACAAACAAACTCTTCAGCTTTATAATAAAAGTATAGATAAATAATGGTTACGTTGCCTTATAAGCCATCATAGACTGGCACTGCCAACACTGGATTTGATGCCGACGTACTCCAATCTAATTGGTCTATGCCGACAGTGTTTCTAGCTGACCCGCGCAACTTCGTATGCGTCATTTTCCATTAATTTTGCAACATTTTTCATTTACGCTCAGCTCCTATTGGTCGTAGCGTGATTCAATAAAGTCTATAACCTTCCTTGATAAATGGGCTATCCAACAGTAAAATATGTTTTCAATTCGAACCAGTAGCTCTAGAGATTATTGCGTTCAACCAAACAAACAAACTCTGCAGCTGTATAATATTAGTATAGATATCGAAGGGATTCGTGAGTCGTGGCTCATTGGCGGCCAAGTACTATGCGAATTCAGCAAGGTTAAGTAACGTTCCCAAGTTAACGGTTAATAGGTACCTACATGAGTGACCGTTGTTTATGTTTACGTTATCTTAGGCTCGAGGCACAGACTGGTGGGATACTTTTGTATCTCACCAGTCTGTGCCTCGAGCCTAAGATAATGATAAAAACAGGTTCAACTAATCAATTCGAAAAATCATTTAATCTAATCTGAATGCTTTAATGCAATTTAATCTAATCTATCCTATACAATTGTCGTCGACCATCTTCACTTTCTAAACCAGAGTTTTTTGTTATTGAACAACACCAAAGAAGGCCATGAACTTAATCTAACGCACGATAAATATTTGCCAACCAATAAATATGTCAATCCTTCATAATTACTGTCACTATTTTACATTTTAAAAGTCTAAAATACGCGATATCCAAATATTGTGGACATATCTTGTCGATTCGAAACCTTTATTTATGTAAGTTCCTTAATTTGAGGAGAGAGTTTACCGTATCGGCGGAATAAACATTAAATGTTCGACAGGTACGAAACCTGTGAACATTTTGTATGGGAATATTTTTTCTTTTATTTATTTTTTTGTTAATTTTAAAATATTTTTAATAATTATAATCCAAAAACACTAAAATCATAAAAATTGGTCCAGTCGTGCATGAGTTATAAATGGTGTAACTAACACGACTTTGTTTTAAATATGTAGATATTATAGCAAGACAACGTGTTTATTTTGCCAAAATATTTTTTTTTGTGGCTCTTTATTAGAGGCAACATTTTAAACCAATATTTTAAAACAGAGTAGAATACCCTATTATAATTGGTTACACAATAACTGCATACCCGTTTACATATAATGGTAAATATTATCCCACCACTATCAACGTTCACACATTCCAGCACACAACTCCGTTACTTTTTTTTATATAAATAGATAAAAACACAGAGAAAATGTCAGTGCTTTCTAAAAAAATATTACATCAGGTACGTACCTACATGTGTAGTTTTGCAGTTTAACCTCACTGTCAGTTAAATGTCAGTCGGGCAAATTAACCAGGTTTCCGCGCCCTCGCTGATATATCGATTTAAACCTGACTTAGTGTCTACAATGTCAATATTCATACTTTTCATCTCCGCTTGGTTTGTGTACAAAAATAAGGATGACAAAGAAATGTCTTCCTTTCAGTTTTCTTAGGATTAATCTATTTAGCACTAATTTTAGTTCGCTGTGGCGACAAAGCTTTATAATTTAGGCTCGACTCTAGTACAACAAACATAGTTAAAATTTATCTTAAGGATGTTTGGGTATTACTAGAGACACCAGCTGTTCACAACTTTTACTAGGACATAGTCTTACTAGCTAAATTGGCTTATAAAAAACTTCTCGACAAAGGAGATCTAACGTAGTGTTATAATCGTATAAGTAATATTTAGCTTTGCACTCTGCATTTGAGACCTGCGGGTCAATTCTCTTGGGTCTTATATTTAAAGCAGTGCACTTGTAGTTCAGTCACAGTTAAGTTTCGATTAAAACGGCCATTTTTCTATTCTTGTAACTTTGAGATAGATCTTAAAAACGCTCGCGCACCGTACCAGAATGTCGTTATTCTCTCTCGAGAGAGATATTCTATCTCGAGACGCATACTTGACGGAAGCGTATGTGAGATCGATCCCAAAGTTACAAGAATACAAAAATGGCCGTTTTAATCGAAACTTAACTGCAACTGCACTGCTTTAAATACGTGAATTGACCCCCTGGACTTCAATAGCCGCGTCCATACTTTACGCGCGCGGTGTAGACAGATATGAGTGGATCACGTCATCCAGAGTCCAATTGAACTGACAATGACAGATCATTTATTCATCGCTTGGAGCGCATTTTAGGATTGCAAGTTTCACGGTCCGCGCTTCATGATACTGGATAGCGAATCACGGGATAACTACTCCAGAATGGAGCATCAGATCACAGGAAAGTAGATGTGTGCAGACCACCTATAAAATTTCGTCATGAACACTCGAGACTTGAGCATGACTTGCAAACACCATCATTGTGCGGTGTCGATGACGAACAAGACCTAACTTATTACCGTTATATGCTTTTGTCCTTGTCACTCGCTTGTCCTAACCGATGTTGATGCTTCTCTAGGTGGTGACTGTGCTAGGAATACCACTGAGCTATTAAGAGTACCTATTATTCGTACCTTATATAAATTTGAGGTAAAATATGGTGCTCCTACCTTTTACAGTTTAGCCTGTGACTAAACTAATGATACACGTTTGCTACTCCTGTTTGTGGAATTATTTAATTCATTTCAAATTATATGAATAGGATCTTATCATCAGACCTAAGGTACGGTTTCGCGGAAGATGGCAGTACAATTAATAACAGACGTGTAACTGTAGCTATCGTGGGACAATTGTAGTCGTATGTCGGAATCGGTCTCATAGTTATCTCTGCTGTGGTAGTATATCATCTGTCGTTGCCATTCCAAGACCAATCACATGGCACCTTGGATTGAGGAACCCAGCGCTACTGATTCTAAGTGCGACGATACTGCTGCCTACAGTCGCAAAGCGCCTTCAACGCAAGTAGTAGTATACCTTCAAGTCGTATAGCTACTCCCCCAACGCTAATCGAATAAGTGTCATTGTTGCACGGGCAAAACCACGAATCTGCAAATTTTCAATTACTACTATACGACGTTATTCCGACGTCATTCTATTCGATTGGCGTTTATGGAACTTTTCTAGGGTGACGTATTACAAAACAACAACTGCTGGACTGTGGCTGTGCTCAAAATGCAGGGAACTGCAATAGTAGCTAGAGGTCTAACCTCTAGCTACTATTGCAGCAAGGTATTACATACTACATTAATAGGTACTACATTTCGACTGCTTCTGTGGCGCAGTGGGAGTGTGTCCGACTGCTACGCAAGAGGTCGTGGGTTCGATTCTCACACAGGACTCCACTTTGTGTGATATACAAATTGTTATTCCGAGTCTGGGTATACTTTGTGTCCGTGACTTGCATGTTTGTAAAGTCCCCCGCGACCCAGGGCTTGAATCCAACTGCGGGAGTCGTCTTTAAAAAAAAAGTATTCGATAAAATTAAAAATATATATATATGGTCTCCACCGCAAATTTCAAATAAATATAAATAAAAATAATACTTATCTTTCCATTCATGATATCGCTATTCGAATGTAACTTTGTCTGATTGCCATCGGAGGCCTGCTGACGCGGTTTGCCAATATTACCTCTGCTATCAAGAATAAGGGTGACCAAATTATTAAACGTCATACGAATTGTTGACCCTTATTTATCGAGGATGATGAAACCCACATAACAAATTAAAAAACAAACCGATCTTTAAAACAATCCAATGAATTGGTCCCACACACTCGACGAATACAGCCACGGCCCTTCTAAACTTTAGTATTAGTATTAAATTATAGTCTGGCTTTGACAGAGCACTAGCCGCTTAGCAGTTCCCAAAGGAACAATTGGAATAAATTACTTACTGGAAATAATTTTATGTATGAGACTCGGCGATGATTGTAATATCTAAGCTACGTCTACAAAGTTGGGTTATTACGACAAAGCGACTTGAAAAACCAGAAATTCCAGGGAGCGAGTATTTGAGACCTACTTAGACGAACTGATTTTTTTTGGAAATGTTGGTTAATTGATGTCATCCTAACTCTAGCCGGCTAATCTTTTAAGTACAAGATAAATGCAATAATACGACAATTATACAGTATGTATTGATATCTTTAACACAAGCATAATGTCAGTAAGAATGTTGCTTGGTTTTGGGTTTATAAAAATTCAAAAATTAAACCGCCAGCATTTATTTATTTATGGCACAATGTTCTTACAGGTAGTCCTAAACCCCGTAAGGTTGCTGCAAAACTTACAAATTAATTAAGTTAATAACTAGATATTAGATACTACGTACTATCTATATCTATACATATAATAAAACTGTAAATTTCACGTGTCTGTACATGGCCGAACTTAGTGAAAAAAAATATTAGGAAATGTTCGAAAAGAGTATTCAAACACTTTGCTGCATTTTTAGAAATGTCTGTCTGTCTGTCTGTCTGTCTGTCTGTCTGTCTGTCTGTCTGTTTGTTTGAACACGCATCACGCAAAAACTACCGTACAGATTCGGTTGAAATTTTGCACGTGCAATCTAATAGATGCAGATTAACATTTAGGCTATAAATTATCACGCTTTTTCCCATAGGAGCTAAGCAGTAAGGGATAATGTCTGTAGCAATTTTTCGTTATAAAACAGTAACTACAAGACGGATCTTTATGAAAATTTGCAGTTTTATAGTAAATACTATAGGACATTATTTACACTTTGAATCATTACGCTAACGTCTATGGGGAACGAGTAGCAACGTATTTTTTGTCGCACCATAATGGTTTATCACAATATTTTCCACAATTAGACATTATCTATATTTGTAACCCATGGAATACATAACTTCACGCTAAAACTATAAGGAGCTAAACACAACATTTTTAAGTTTCATAACAACAGTTATTTTAACGTGATACGTAGCGAACAGTATAGCCTCGAAGCTATGCTAGCGGACTTAGACGACGCAGTCCCGGGCTCGAATCCAATGTCTGATTATGTTCTTTTTGTATTTTTTTAAATTGTCTTTATCCTTTTTTAATATTTTTCTCAATGTTTTAGTTATTTTTTCGACCGTAAGTAACTTATTTACTTTGGTTATTATTTTTTTATATTAAAAATCAAGTAAATTATGCACCTAGGTAAGTTAATTATAGGTATTGCATGCACTGCTGAGAGTAATGAATTAATCGTAGTAGAAATGAAAAACAATATTACATTATAATTAAAAAGTATTCGACATTTTCCAGAAATGATGTGTACGTCTAAAAAAAAGACATTACACACGTAAAAAAAAAACATGTAGCGCCATCTATGAAATCAAATTGTTCACCGTGATCAAATAATTCCTGTGGTGCTCGAGAGGAAGGATTTGTTTCTTGCTGAGTGGCAACATTCTTGAAAGTAGATGGCGTTGTATTCAATAACGTTCTATACTTAGTAAAAGAAGTTTTAAAAAGAAACACATTGCTATGATTTTTAGAAATGTTTGTCTGTCTGTCCGTTTGTTTGACCACGCATCACACAGGTGCATCGAGGATCATGTTTTGGGGTTATGGTTGGAGATCACGTGTTCATCAATTCAACGATAATGAATGGCTCAACATCGGTCAAGTGTGAGTAGTTCGGGTGACGGGAGGAGGGGGGTAGTTGTCTGTCAACCGTACCTTTAGGGATATCTGACATTTTCGCGGGCATGACACACATGACACGCTCTGTGTTTGTTTACTAAAGTGTTACAGCAGTTTTATTATTAGTATTGCGTTGTAACACTATATGAAATACACCCCATTTTTAGCCATAACGGCAAAACAGAACCCTTATAGTTCCCTTATGTCCGTCCGTCCGCTGCTTAGCTCAGACTCTGTTAGTGCAAGGAGGTTGCAACTTTTGCATGAATAAATTACTAACGCCGATAAAGTGAAAGACAAAATCTTGAAAATCATTATTTTTTTATGGGTACCTCTCTTATATGTAAAGTGGGGATGTCATTTTTTTCTCACCTACCTACCCCATCGTATGTGGTATCATTAGATAGGTCTTTTAAAAAGCGTTTAGGGTTTGTGAAGACTATTTTTAGATTTAAGGATTCCTTAGTGTATAATATTAGGCTTTTAGTGAACATTTTTGTTAGAGTCAAGTGTCCCCCTGCCTAATGGTTGATGTTGGGTATGTGAAAAAAATCAGGGTAGTAGTATAAATACTAAAATTATAAGGAAAACTATCACAGTTAAGTACTTAGGCTTTACAAGTTTACGATCACATGAGAAGTAACAACATTTTCGTACAAATTCTATTAAAAATTATTAGGTAATAAGTAGGTATAACGTTGAAAGAAAGAAACAAAAACAACAGAAAACCCACTTTTTAAGCCGCACATTGGTGTGCGGCTTAAAAAGTGGGTTTCTAACTAACTATCTAAAAGAATAGAACAGATCGATTTTTATTTAGTAAGTATTTAGTCAACAGGACTGTTTCCAACATATTTACACAGAAGTTATTTCGTTACCTGAACTACCTTAATTTAAACCCGACTTTCACGCGAACGAAGTCGCGGGCACAGCTAGTTCACAAATATAATATTGAAATGCATCTTCCATAAACTCTTTAATAGTATGTTAGCATTCGCCTGTAATGTAACGTCACAGATCCGAGCATCAAATCAGTGAAGGAAGAAATAAATGATGTAGATAAAACTAAATTTCTAGGGTTAACAATAGACCAAAAACTTAATTGGAAAGCCCATATTGAACAGTTGTGTAAAAGAGTTAGCAGTTGCTTTTATGCGCTTTATAAACTGGCGCCTACAGTGAACACTGCCACACTGCTTACAGCTTACTATGGCTTAGTCGCGTCAGTATATCATTTTTTGGGGTAATTCAGCCGAAAAATAAACTGCTTTCAAACAACAAAAATGCTGTTTAAGAGCTATGTTTGGACTTCAAGTGACTGATAGTTGTATACCTTTTTTATTAAATATAAAATACTCACTTTACCCTCACACTAAATATTAAAAACAGCACTTTTCGTTAATAAAAAAATAAATTATAAAAATAAAAAAACCCGCCTGCACAAAAAAGATGGAAACAAGATCCCCTACATAATTATTATTAGGCACTTCACAACTAACTTTTATCAACAGCTATTGTCAAGTATTGAATATTAAAAAAAAGAATGGTTGCCAACTAACTTTTTTAGTACATATCAACCCATATGATGGCCCACTGCTGGGCACGGGTCTCCCCAGTAGAACCTACTAGTATGTAGATCCTGGGGGTAATTGCCATAATCACCACGCTTGGCGAGCGGGTTGGTGATCGCAGTAAGGCTTTAAGTACGCAGAGGACGCTGCTGCCCGTCCTCCGGAGTGAAATCCCTTAGTCGCCTTGACGACACCCACGGGAAGAGATGGGGTGGTACTATTCTTAAGCCGGCACCACACGGCATATAAGTATTACAGTCATAATTATGTTATACTTTTTTGAAATGCTTAAGATGAGCCCTTTAATTTACCCATATTGCAGTATTCAAAACAACTTTTTTTTTCACACCTCTTTATTGTGACATCTCACAGCCGCCATATTTGTTTTTTCAAATATTACATATCTAAGAACACTCGGGCGATCAAGACGAATCTAACGACGTCTTAATTGTACAAATCCGTTCAGTGGATTGTGAGATATCAGGTAATAAAGAATATTACATACATACATACACACATTACATACATACATACATACAAGATACGCGCGAAAAACATACCCCTTCGTTACAGGCGGGATAATATAAGACTATGTATGCATACTGCAAGGACAGCTTTAGTGGGAAAGAGCATTTCGTGAATGGGCACTAAAATATATAACAAAGTAACCAATTCATACAAAGATTTAAATACAAATCAATTTTAAAAAAAATTTGCTTTCAATTATGTGACACCAATAAAATTGTACACATGTTTTGACAAATAAACGTATCTGTATCTGTTAGAGAACCGAGTATTATTGCGTAACCTGCAATGTTACAGATTCATCATTCATTACATCGATGAGGGAGGATAAATTAAGCATTACAGTGCGCAAACTGTAATGATATATTCTGTAATATTTTGATATTACTTGTAACATCAATGAAAAAAATAAACGAAAGCTTCAAAAATGGAATCATAAGTGTTTTGTTACAGGCGACTCGTCAGCCAGGGACGTCGTATTGTAACGTAATGCTTGAAATATAATCTTAAATATTACATTTTAAGCGAATGCTTGCGGTGAGGGACGGGCTTTTGATTCGTCTCAGTTGTAAGAGTGACACTGAGTGCATCAAAATTAAAAGAAATACAAATGATGGATATTTGGCGCCAAAATATTCCAGTTATTAATTTTAAGCATTCGGGTTTTTAAACTATGATACGTCTAAACTCTTTTTTGCTATTTTTTCTACCAATATTGAATAACTAAACTTTTTATTTTAATTAAAAGATACATAACAATTATGGTCCCACATTACTAGCAATCCTGTTAATCCCCACAGCTAAGCTCAATCAGTGTTAGAAGTGGGTTTACGTCTGTAGTATTGAAACCTGAGGTTTTACGATTGCGAGACGGATGCCTTAGCAATAAATTATGCTACCGCCCCTTGCGAGTGTCGTGTGCTTTAAAATTGATGGTACAAAAATCACAAGTAGCTATATTATATATATACCGTTCTCTATCTGCCGTTAACTGGCGGTTGTCTAACTATCGGCGGGTTAAGTTGTTAGTTTCACTACTAGAGTTAGCCGCTTTATTAGGGTTCCACAGCCAAAATGGCAAAACCTTTTAGTTTCGTCATGTCCGTATGTCCCAGGCATTTTACTCAAAGACGCGTCTTGTAGTAGCCGCTACTTAGTTTGATAGCTAATTATTTAGCTATAATTGTGATGTATTTTTATCCGACTGTAAAAAAGGGTTATGTTTTTCGCGCGTATCTTTTATGTATGTATGTAACATTCTTTATTACCTGATATCTCACAATCCACTAAACGGATTTATACAATTCACACGTCGTTAGATTCGTCTTAATCGCCCAAGTGTTCTTAGATAGGTGACGTTTTTAAAAAACAAACGTGGCGGCTATGAGATGTCAAAATAAAGAGGTGTGAAAAAAAAGTTGTTTCGAATACTGCAATATGGGTATCAAATTAAAGAGCTCATCTTAAGCATTTCAAAACATGATTAAGACTGTTATACTAAAAAAGTTAGTTAGCAACCATTGTTTTTTCAATTTTCAATATTTGACAATAGCTTTGATAAAAGTTAGTTGTTACATCGGTTACATCCTACAACCACTAAAAAGTATTATATAAAAAAATACATTTAAAAATTAAAAAAACCTGCTTGCACAAAAAATATAGAAACAAGATCACCTACAGAATTATATAATTTCATGCAGTCGGAGGCACTTTAGTTTATCGAGATCCATTAATGCCTTCAACTGCATGAAATTATGGCACACGATTTATGTATATGTCTGTTTTTTTTTTTTTTTTTTTTTTTTTTTAAATGATAGAACCTATTTAGGTTTTTTTCATTGAGATTACAATCTAGTCTGAGACTAATAAGTAATTTTGTTGTAACTTAAACTGCTAGGGTGAATATTTTATAATATTAAGAGTGTGTCCATAGTCACTTTTCTTATTGTCTCTAGTAAAGGTCAGACACTTTGTTCTTGTGTTCTTTACGAGTAGCATTCACTATACCACTTAACACTAACTTCACTAAGTTAATTCAAAAGGTTTAGTCCTCCTAAGCCTTCGCACTATGTCTGTGGTGTCGAGGAGCTGGATAGCCTCAACGTTCACATGTTGGAGAAGTCGTTGTTCATGAGCTTCGGCATACTTTTTTATAACATTTACAACAAGGTCAACCTTCAGGTCACGATGGAGATCCTCATTTCTAATGTACCAGGGAGCGTTTACAATACCCCGAAGTACTTTGTTCTGAAACCTTTGAATGATGTCAATGTTACTTTGTCTGGTGCAGCCCCAGAGCTGAATACCATAAGTCCATATTGGCATGAGGACTTGTCTATATAAAAGTATTTTGTTTTCCACTGATAGTGTGGAGTGTTTACCGAGTAGCCAGTTCATATTTTTATAGCGAAATTCTAACTCAGATCGTTTCTTTTTAACATGAGCCTTCCAGCGAAGCTTAGCGTCAAGTGTCATGCCCAGGTATTTGGCTGTATTTTCGTACGGTATAGTATGGCTGTGGATATATACCGGTTGATATTTCGGGTGTTTATTAGTGAAATCTATATGGATTGATTTAGATTCATTTAATTTAATTCGCCATTTTTTTGTCCAATTAACGACAATATTGACGCCTATTTGGACCTTTTCTACTGCATCCTCGTGTGTCACTCCAGTGGCCATGATGGCTGTATCATCTGCGAATGTTGCAATAGTGTTTTCATCTAGTTTTGGAATATCACAGGTGTACAGTAAGTACAATACTGGACCAAGAACGCTTCCCTGTGGTACTCCAGCCTTTATTTGTTTAAGTTCTGAATATGCATCTTCTTGTCTTACTCTGAATGATCTATCTGACAGATAAGATTCTATAATATCTGAAAACTGCTTTGGGAGCATATTCCTTAGTTTGTGGAAGAGGCCTTCATGCCACACCTTATCAAATGCTTGTGCTACATCTAGAAAGACAGTAGAACAGACTTTTCTTTCTTCTAATGTTTTTTCTATTATGTTCGTAATCCTATGTATTTGGTCAATGGTAGAATGTTTTTCCCTGAACCCAAATTGGTAATCGGGAATCAAGTTTCTTTCTTCTATCAGGGGTTTCAGTCGCCTTAAGAATATTTTTTCAAATAGTTTTGACAATATTGGCAAGAGAGATATTGGTCTGTAAGACGTTGCGTCTTGAGGTGGTTTACCAGGCTTGGGTATCATTATTACCTCTGCAACTTTCCACAAATTAGGTACGTATTTGAGTCTAAACATAGCATTGATAAGTGTGGTAAGTTTTACTATTGCTTTTCTTGGAAGGTTTTGTAAAACTTCGCCGGTAATAAGATCGTATCCAGGCGATTTTTTCTTAGCTAGCTTTTTAATAGTGCTCTCAACTTCTTTGGGCGTAACCAATTTTATTTCAAAACTGTCTTGGGGAGTTTCATCCAGTGTAAGGTCTTCCCCATCTTCTTCGTCGTATGGTTGAAAGATTTGCTCCAGATGTTGTGCAAATCTAGCAGCTTTCTGTTGGTTAGTAATAGCCCAACATCCGTTGGTTTCCTTGATGGGAGGAACATGCATGATGGGCTTGTTTATATTTTTTGTAGTTTTCCACAGTGAGTAATCTGTTACCTTGTTATTAGTTACTTGTCTAAGATAAGTGTTCATAGTCTCGTTGTGAAAATTTTGGATTTCTCTACTTAACTTTTTCGTTAGGTTGTTAAGTACGGTTTTATCAGGCGGATACCTTGATTGCTGCCACCTTCGTCTCTGTTCCCTTTTTTTTGCGATAAGGTTCCTGATTTCTATTGGATAGGAGTGACTGGTAGTTTTTATTTTAAGGCTGGGTGTATTGTCCCAAGCGCAGCGTTGTATGTTGCTTACAAATTGACTGATTTCTGAGTCCAATTGATAAGTGGTTTTTAGGGGTACTTTAAGGTCTATGACGTAGTCTAAGTCAAGCTTAAAACTTTCCCAATCTGTATTTTTGTTAACTAAAGTCGGGTTGGTTTTTCTCAATATTACAGTTTCACTCAGATTCAATATAATTGGCGAGTGGTCTGAATTCATATCAAACCCGTCTTCAATGTGCATAAATCCTGGTGATAGATTTTTATATATAAAAAAATCTATGACATCCGGGATTTTCTGTGTATCAGTAGGCCAGTAGGTAGGTTTACCTGTTGATATGACATTGCATTTTGATTCTTTAACAGCACAAAGTAGTTCTTTACCTTTAGTTGAGGTTAGTCTTGAACCCCAGTGGGTATTCTTGGCATTGAAATCTCCTCCTAGAATAAATTTGCTGCCAAGATTTTTTAATATATTACTATACTGCTCGGCTTTAAGGGCATATCTTGGGGGACAATATATAGCTGCTACAGTAACTTGATAGCGTTTAGTTCTGATACCAACGGCTACAATTTGTGTGAACTGTTCTTCACAGGTGTACTCAAGGTGATGGTAGATATTTTCTTTTATGATAACAGAGCTACCCCCTCTAGCGGTGTTATTGGGATGCAATGCATGATAAGTTTTATAACCTTTAATTTGAATGTATGATTCTTTAGTGAAATGTGACTCAGATATAAGGCACACGTCAATTTGTTCAGTATGTAAGACTGCTTGAAGTTCATTTTGATGCTGCAAGAGTCCGTTTGCATTCCATGCCATAATTTTTAGAAACTTAGGCATTTTTATGGGTAGGTAGCTGCTTGGTGCTATGTTCCAGTTTTCTCAGCCTATCATCGAATGATGATAAGAGAGTGAGAATCTTGTTGATGTTCTCCTCAGTATTTGAGCTAACTTTTTGTTGCGTTTGTGATGGTGGTAGTGGCTGAGCTCCTTTGGCCATATTTGCATAAGAGATTTTATTACTTGTATATTTTACGTTACCTTGCGTACTACGTGAGGTGGTGATTGTTTTGTTCCCGCTTGGGACTTGGACAGTAGGTGTGGACACGTTTTTTTTCATGATCTTGTTTTTCATATTTTGAAGTTCTTTGGCCACGATACACCCTCTGTAATTGGCAGGATGTGGCTCACCGCAGTGGACACATTTCGGCTTTACTTCTGCTGATTTATTGCAGTCTCTGGTCAGGTGCTTCCCGGTGCACTTCACACATCTGGGTTCCTTGGAGCAATATTTTTGGGTATGTCCATAAGCTTGGCACCTCTTGCATTGCGGAATAAGCTTGGATGTTTTAATTGGCTGTATGTCAACTTTGCAATTTAATATTGACTTAATATTATAAATATTATTTATATTTTCGCCTTTCTCAAACGAGATCATAAACATATTAAGAGGTTCTTTATTCCTCCAGCTTAGTTTATTAACGGCATCCTGGATTTTAAATCCTTTAGCCGTCAAATCTTCTATTATCCTCTCTGGCAGGCAAGACGAGTGCAAATTTTTTGCCATCACTCTGATCGGCCTGTCTTGTTTATTCTCGTAAGAATACCACAGGCAGCTATTTTGTGACAAATATTTACTTATTTGTCTGTACGAATCTTCGTTCTTGGCGTTTATTTTTACTCTATCTCCGTTCATCATTTTGACAACGAACGAGTCTTTATTAAGGCTAGTCAACAGAAAGTCGTAGAACTGTTGGTAGTTTTTAATATTTTCGACCACAATGGGCGGTGGCATAGGTGGTTTTTTGACCTTTACGGTTTCATTGTTTTTTTCACTGGAGCTCGCTCCTTGTGGCAGCGGGGACAGCGACGAGTTCAACTTTCTTTTCTTTCTACTTTTCTGTCGTACCCACTGCGTTTCACTGGCAAGCTCTTCTTCGTCAGTCTTGTACTCGACTGGCTCAGGGAGCTTTTCGCTTGTAGAATGCTCTATTACTTGAGATACACTCTTTTGTTCTTTTTCTTGCATCTGTTTTAACTGGCATTGCAGTGCTTCGATTTGACCACTGAGGTCCTTAACCAATTGTTGCAATTGTATGCGCTCATTTTGTTCCTCCTTGAACCGGGTATATAACTGATGTTCTAGATCAGTTTTTATTGTAATTTTATTTGGCGTACTTGCCATAATTGTATAAACTGTACAATTAAAGGTATTTATTTACACAAAAACACATGATTCACTACCGAAATCTGGGTCATTGCGTTTGCCCAGCGTCTAAACGCGGCGGAATGCGCTGCGACAGCGCTTTACGCGAGCGCGATTTAGTGTAATAGCGTGTGCGACGCGACCGTACTCGCTAATGATGATGAGCGAATCGCGATGTATATGTCTGTGAACAAAAAATATTTTACAATTTTGAGCTAGGAGGGGATTTAGGTGGTACGAGTGAATAAACACAAACCAAATGTATATTTTGCACCCACTCTTTTTGCAATTTCGGAGGGGAGGCGGTTCAACCCCCAAATAGCTAGACTAACGATAATTTAAAACCATTCCAAATACTGCTATTGTACTATATGTTCGTAAACTTTCGCGATTTGTACACATTATAGAATTGTATAAGCTACGGGTCTTAATCGCGTAAATATTTTATTTTAAGGCTAAATACCTTTGTTTATTTCCCGACGTTTCGACCGTATTTTTTGTTTCGACAGTCTACCCGTGACCACGGCCGTTGCAATACGGTCGAAACGTCGGGAAATAAACAAAGGTATTTAGCCTTAAAATAAAATATTTACGCGATTAAGACCCGTAGCTTATACAATTCTATAATGCTATTGTACTATCATAAGACTGCCACAAAAAAAAAATCTAAATAGAGCGATAACCTAGTGGGTTCAACCGTAATTTCAGTCTTTAATGAACAGGGTTAATGAGAAATTAACAACATAACGCAACAATTATATTCTTAACATTAAGAATAATGTTAAGAAAAACGCCTACAGAGTTTCTGCGTCATAATGGTAAGTGATCCTTTATAGTATTCGCCTCGTTTCGCATCTTATTTCGCCTGCGTAAGGCCTTATTTACGAGACGCGGGGCGTTGCGCATCGCGTGTGGCGTGGCGTCTCGCATCGCGTTGGTCGTTTTTTCGGATTACTCACCCAGTAGTTCCATGAAGCCAGTTCCACGTGGAACTTATGCAACTTATTAGTTCCATACATGGAACTAATGGGAGTAGGTACTTGTAGCGGAAATATAAACCCAGAAGTTCCATGAACAATTTATAACCTGGTTGCTTAATATTAAGTAGGTACATGAAACCTTTTCCTTGTTTTCTTGTGCTATTAAAAATATATGTACACGAATGCGTCATTTGTCTCATTAGCTAGTTGTCATTGTTGTTTATTGCATTCAAATGGATATAAAAATTGTGCAAATAATTGCATAAAATGAGTGAGATGACAAAAAATTTCACTGAGGATGATTCTATAAAAATCATCACTCGTGGACGTGGTTTTGTTTTATGAACTACATATAAACTGGGCAAATCTCTATGGAGATGTGCGAAATATAAATCCAAAAAATGCATTGGGAGTGTAACCCTTTCACAGGTGAGTAAAAGTAAAGGATAAAATCATACAAACTGTAGCTCTTGTGGGTGTTTTTACTAAGTTCTATTATTTTATGTTTTATTGTAGGACAAAAAAATAATATTGAAAATAAATAACCATAATGAAAATTGTACTCCTGATTTTAATCAATCTATAATGAATGAAGTCATTAATGATTGTGTGGAAAACGCTATTTTAGCTCGAGAAACTGTACCAGCTGCTTATTGTAAAATCGTAACAACTATGAAGGACAAGGGTTTGGATTTGGTCAAAAAGTTACCGAACTTTAATAACATTAAATCATCTATTTATAGGAGGAGAAATAAAACAGCAGGAGTAAAAAAGATGGCTTTTAAAATTTTGACAGAAGTGGAAGTGTCGTCAAAATTTTCAGATTTTTTGTTAGCCGACTATAAATTTCAGGGTGGTTGTATATTATTATTTTGCTCGAGAGAGTCAAGACAACGCTTGGGAGAATTAAAAACGTATTTATGTGATGGTACTTTCAAGGTATGCCCGAAACCCTTCGAGCAGTTGTACACGATACACGGCGACATAGGTAGTAACTCAGAGCATACTAATGTTATTCCATTAATTTACGCTCTCTTGCCGAGAAAAAACAAAGAAACCTATATCACAATGTTAAATTTAATAAAAAGCCAGGTGCCAAATTGGGAACCTAAAAAGATTATAACTGATTTTGAATTCGCCGTTATAAAAGCTTTCAACTATGTCTTTCCTAAAGCTGAACATCATGGTTGTTTTTTTCATTATACTAACGCTATTTGGAGAGAAGCTAAATCTTTAAATTTAATGAAACAATATGATTTAAGAAAAATTGTTAGTCTATGTAGTGTGTTACCCTTACTTCCGGAAGAGAAAATAAGTGAAGGTTTTACATATACAAAAAATAAAATTGTAGATATGGGGATAGCAAACAAAAGTTTAGAAAAATTCATCTCCTATATGGAAAAATATTGGATGAAAGATAATTTTATTAAATCATGGTGTTCTTTTGGAGAGCAACACAGGACAACCAACACGTTAGAGGGTTGGCATAATAAATTAAATAGTAACTTTAAAAGGAGATCACAAACAATTCATCAATTAATTTTAATTTTAAAAGAAGATTCAAAATTCTATGATGTGCGTGCTATACAGTTGCAAAATAATATGACCCCAAGCAAAAGAAAGGAGAATACGATTAATAAAGATATTTACATTCACAATTTGCAGATGAAGTTAGTAACAGGAGAAATATGTGTTGGTTATTTTTTAGAACAGTTACGTTAGACATTTGGAGGTTAAATAAATTGCGTAGTTTAAAAATTAAGATAATTTTGTTTTTACAAATATAAATATTTAAAATTAAATAATTTTTATTACAATAATGTCAGAGGTAAAAGTAGTATAAAATTGCATGGAACAGATGGGACAAAATTCATATATTGCAAGGTTACAAAAGTTCCATGTGGAACTGGCTTCATGGAACTACTGGGAATAATCCGTTTTTTCTGTTTACGGAGCGCTGGCGCATAAAGTGGCACTTATTATCGCACACGTTAACACAAACGTATGGAAATATGCGTTTTTGTTTATAGGGCACTAGACGGGAAGCCGCAGCGTCCGCGGTCTGTAGTAACGCACGCGGCGGCCATGACGCGTGACGTACTAAATAGTTCACGTTTAACATAGATATTCTTTAAAAAAAAGTCCAGTATGGGTTGTGCGATTTCCAAATAAGACTGGCAGAAAGTTTTGCCGCGGGCATCGCTTCATTGAGAATTACCGCTGCGTGCGCCGCCTCGTTTACCGCCGCGTGCGTCGCCCCAAAAAAGGTCGCGGGCTCCGCCGCAGAAAATGCTCTATTTCAAACAAACACGTGTACAATCGCTTTACCGTAAACTCATACAACGCCCTATGTTTGAAGTAAGTGCGGGCCGCGCCGCCATAAGTCCTTGTTTGATGGTTTGAACATAAACTGATAAAGAGGAATGGAAAGAGGCATAGGTATTAAGTCTAAGGTTCAAAGACAAAATACAAAGCTGTCTGCGTTTGACTGTCTCTGTGGCGCGGTGGAAGTGTATCCGACTGCTACGCACGAGGTCGTGGGTTCGATCCCCACCCAGGATAAAACTTTGTGTGATGAGCACGGTGATTATTGTGTCTGGGTGTTATTTATCTATAATATGTATGTATTTAGAAATATATAAGTATGTTTATTAGTTGTCTGGTTTCCATAGTACAAGCTCTGCTTAGTTTGAGACCAGATAGCGTTGTGTTAGTTGTCAAAAAAAACAAAAAAAAGCTATAACTAGCTATTAGGAGCATTACTAAAGTAGCAGATGTTAAAGTAGAAACACGAACCCCAAAGTGGAAATGGACTGATCGCATGATGAGATTAATCAAACAAGAAACTGGACTAAAAGTTCACAGAATGGTACCCGCGGGAAGGAAAAATACGTAAAGGATACTGAAAAAACGTAGGAAGATGATCTGCCCAAGGGTTGGAGAAGGACGGCGATGGATCGGTACTCGTATATGCGGAACTTGAAGAGGCCTATGTTGCAAGACAGCCTGAGCTAGCAGCTGATTAAAAAAAACTAAGTTATAATAAAATATGTACGTAGGCAACGCGATAAGTTTTTTTAAAAACGCCTTTATTCAAGGTACGTTTAGGACGATGCAGCATGTTACCCCGAAGCCCAGTTTTTTGTCTCCTCTCTCGCAAGGCTTGGAAAACTTTCGGCAATGTTCTGTTGAACAGCACTCCGAGTTACAGATCTGTGATTTTCCAACATTATTGTCGACACATTAAAGACACGATAAAAAAACTCTAATCCTCCATTTTCTTACCAACGTTACAAGGTCTATGCAGTTAAAAATAAACTTATTTATTCGTTGAGATAACGCACACTACATAATAATTAGATCTTCAACAACTTTCTTCTGAAAAGATCCATACTGACGACTGTCTGATCATATTGATAAATCAACGTTTTGTGGCCTGTGATGATTTCTGAAACATGTTTTGATGCTCCGTTTTCAAATTGTGACAAATCGTCACACGGGCCTGTTTTTCAGTGTCTGAGAGCAAACACGGGATCCAACGACATCATAGCTTCCTCCAAAATCAAAATAATGTTTACGCTCCCCGAACCAACGCCAAGAATCTACTCGTTGTACAAATAAGTAATTCGTGGGTCTTCTCGCACCATAATTTCAATAGGCCACACATTTTCTGTCCAGTACTCCAGTAACTGCCGCTTGTGGGCGACCACTTCTATGGTCAACTACGAGGTTTGCTTTTGCCATTTAAAATTACAATAATTGCATTTTTGAAAGATAGAAAAATTTAAAGTCCAGACCCAGGAATCGAATCCGAGACTTCTGTATGCCAAACCGGGGCCGGAATCCAACCACCACCATATGTTAGACCTCAATTTTTTTATATCCTTTTATGCTCGCGAGTTGGGTCCATTTAAAATTACCTGTTGTCCGGGATAAGGCAAACTCTCCTAATGCTGATCGTTGCAAGTTAAGTTTATAGTCATACCAAATTTAAAATCATGAAATATCTTAGCACGCAAATGTTCGCGGTTAAGCTCTATCGCAAACAAAAATCCGGGAACTGTCGTAGTAAAATGTCTGGAAAATCAATATTTTTTTAAATCAGCATATTGGTTACTTGCATTATTTTTTTAAATTAACTCGCTTTTTAAAAATATATCGTACAGATGCGTTTCATTTTGAAATTACAAGCATCTCATAGGATAAAATAAATATTAGGAAATCTAGATCTAGTTAATTCTTAAAGGGAGTTTCTATTTTATTTTATATTTATTTCACTACAAATGTTCTGTAAACAGTAATAGCTTTTTATATAGGTTTTTTATGTTTAACTGTGGCAACCATTCAACTGATACACATACATAAGTATTTCTAAATACATACATATTATACACAGACACAGAATAAACCATCGTGCTCATCATACAAAGCTTTATCCTGATTGAGGATCGAACCCATGACTTCTGGCTTAGCAGTTAAAGTCTAACTACTAGACCAACAGGCCAGTATTATGATGAATTTTCACTTTATTGTAAAGTTTCATCAAAATCCGTTTAGCAGTTTTGCGTGAAAGAACATTTAACATCCATATATCCATCCATCCATTCTTACAAACTTTGTGGCGCGGTGGGAGTGTGTCCGACTGCTACGCAAGAGGTTGTGGGTTCGATCCCCACCCAGGATTAAACTTTGTGTGATGAGCACGATGGTTTATTCTGTGTCTGGGTGTTATTTATCTATAATATGTATGTATTTAGAAATATATAAGTATGTGTATCAGTTATCAGGTGGGAGTGTGTCCGTCTGCTAGGTCGTGGGTTCGATTTCCACACGGGACATCACTTTGTGTGATCCACAATTTGTTGGTTCGTGTCTGGGTATACTTTGTGTCCGTTTATTGAATATTTGTAAAGTCCCCCGCGACACAGGACTTGTACCCTAATGTGGAAGTCATCTTTAAAAAAAAAAATATAAACTACCTACTAGCTTTCGCCCACAAAGTTGCCCGTATTGATGTTGTTTATCGCGATAAAAACTATACCATTTCAATTCTTAGAACTCAAACTAACTCCATACCAAAATTTCAACCTAATCGATTTAGCGGTGTAAGTTTAAAAACACAACAGGAACTACTTTACATTATAATATTAGTTCGAATTAAGCCGCTTAATCTTACCAAACATACCTACATACTAGGAATATAAAGCACTCCCCTATCAAAACAGAATAGTGATTGATCAACATTAGCCATAATTGCAATACGTTTAGCTAATTTGATACTAATTGATGGTTGATTTCTCAAAGCACGCAATATAATACATTCATGTTATTAGAGCCTACTAATCAATATACAAAACAGTTCTTGAATGTTGGTTGATTTAATAATATGACTACTTTTTGGGGAAAACTTTATGTTTCTACTAATTACCTGCATATTTCAGAATTAAAAAGCTCCATAGCATGAACGAATTAACACTGTCCGATATTTATTTATTTAAGGTTCATTTCCGTGCATCGTGGCCGATCGCGAGCCGCGCGTGGCTTGCGATAAGTGGCTGACGCGCGCTGCGACAATAGTCAGAGTGCGCGTGTTAGATATGGTGTTATATGGCTATGTAAATAGCCATATATATAATCAATCCATGTGTTGGATTTTGATATCTACTATGTAGATGTGTTTTGGAATATTGATTCTTCCAGTTTATATATTGTTGTATAAAACCGAACGAAGGTTTGGTGGAACTGTTTTATAAGTTTGAGAGGTGGTCTGGAGTCTGATGACGGTGTAACCATCACATTGTATTGACTGGTTATCATAACGATGATTATAAGATCATCCGTGTCTGCACTATGTTTGGTAGTTATGTTATACTGTATGAAATACCTACTTGTGGCACAGAACAATTCAAAGATCTAATAAATCAATTATTTATATTAAGGATGTACCCACAGATATTTTAGGATGATGTTTGTATTGTGATTAATACTGTGTCAGTTGTTTATGATGCTTATGATATTAGACATGAGAATGCATTGCAGAGGTTGGAATGAATATACTAAATGTAATTGCAACTGATAATATCATTAATGAATTAGACTAAACTCTTTTATCACAGATGTACCTATTAAACAAACTCTAATGTGGGATCCTACCCACATATGCAGGTATTTGATGAAACAATATAGTTAATACAGTTAATATTTGTATTGTTTGGATTATGTAATCTAGTGTCTATATCTTTATATAAATTGTTGTATAACGATCTTAGTATAGAATGATGTTAAAAACACTGCTTAATATCTATAATGTACCTAAAAAGTTATAATTGTGGCATTCTACCCACATAATAGAAAATGTGAGTAAAAAGAAGGTATAAAAGCTGGACAAACTCTGACCTAGCCCTCTTTTCTCTGGTGTCATCCGACGGCGAAGGTACGATCCTTATTCAAAGTTACTTTATATTGTTTCTATTGTATTATATAAATAGTGTTTTTCTATACTATGTATAATGTTTGTGTATACTAGCTGATTGACTGATGAAAAGATATTGCAATGTGTCTAATTGTCTATTGTCCTGTAAGTTGTGAATCATCTGCCTTGTAGTAATATAGTAAGACATTGCAATGGTATATCTAAGTCTCAGTCAATTAGATACATTGCAGATTGCTTATGTAAATATCATATTAGCAAATGTATATGGCAAATGTTTTGTTAGGAGCCGGCCTAGTTTTCTTATCACTTCTTTTCCTAGGCAATAGGTCCTCTTGGAAGTGACCCTAGCATACCTCCCTACTCCAATTCCTTGATATAACCAGAGTGAATTGTATTTTGACAATATAATGCTGATTGCCATTTGTTACTTTGTATTATTCTATACTACCCTGAATAGATACCCCGACAATACTGAACTGAGTGATAGGAACCTTAAACAATATACAGACACACGCATTACATCCTGACATTTCTTGAACAGAACAAGGTCTTCCAATTATGATACTGTTCTGTAGAACCATTATCCCTCAGTAAGTTTTGGTTACAACTCATTATGCTACATTCTCAAATGACACACAAGTAGTCAATATTCGTGACATGAGATAGTATATTGTAGTTCTAAATATATACAAGCTTTACATACATACAATTGCTACGACATACTCGTAGCAATTCTATCAAAGCTTTTCTTATAATTATCAGCTTACACCTTCAACAACCTCTACGTTCCCTATAAAATCCTCTAACACGCGCACAGCCTACGTCAGTCGTCGGCCGCGCACGTCTGTTGCTGACCTAGGAAACGGTGCCATACATTCTCATCCTTTGAGTATAGACGCATCGGTCGCGCGCGTCAGCCGTTGGTCGAGAGCCGCGCGCGGCTCGCGATCGGTCACGATGCACGGAAATTAACCTTAAGGGAAACTTTGTTACACACTAAGTACTAGATATTATGAAGTTTAATATTTCTAAGTACGTAACCGAATAACCCACATCAATGCCCGGGCAATAATTTAATAGCAATTGTATCCAGGGTCACGCGAACTTCTTGCTCTTGGTCGACCAAGAGCAAGAAGTTCGCGTGACCTGTTGAATCAAACACCTTCCCCTTATAAAATCATTATTAGTACGCTGTCGTTTTAACGTTGGTTGAGTATTCATAGTTCGCAATCACCTCTCTTTGGCCGTTTGTCCACCGCAGCTGGTCAATGGGACGTCAACGGGAAATCACCGTGAACGAGATTATTTTACTGTGGCGACCGGGACGACGACGGACCACGTCATATCGTCCGTTGACGGGCTGCGGTTAACAAACGCCCAGACAAGAGATTTTCTTTTTTGCTTTCGCGTTGAGATTGAAGTCCTGTGTGACGGGGAAATCATAATCATCTTTTTTAAATAAAGTACCGAGGGTAAAGATGCTACCCTTCATTCAACGCGCATCTTGTGGATCTCTCTTATCAACCGTATCTTTCTAGTCGCCTTGACGACACCCACAGAAAGAGATGGGGGGTTAGGTAAAATATTTGTAAATTTTAAACTTTTTCGCGTTGCAAGACATATTGCTGATACTTTCAACTAATAATCAGTTCTGTGCCTCCTGTAATAAATTAATACAAATACAAAAATAGTCATTTTACAGGAGGACAAAAACTAGATTTAAAAAAATCTAGTTCGCGATCTAAATGGGCCAAGTTTGACTTAATTACTTTTTTTTATAGATACAAACTTTGCACAAAATCATCTCCAAAAAAAAACGTGATTTAGACGTGTTTATAGAAAAAAAGCATTTATTTCTGCTATTTTCTAAGTAAAAATCACAAAAAAGGATACAACTCGACTTAAACCACTCATCACAGTGTGAAACCTGGTCGAAACTTCAAGCAATCTATGAGGTAAATACTTACCTAGCATACACGCTTTTATTACCGTGATTAATTCGTTCCATGTACCAGGAATTTCTCCGCATATAACTACTGAAATCTTTCCAAGGAATTCCTTTTATCGTGATTACACTAACTTACGTTAAATACCAAGGCCTAATGAGTAGGTTCTTCCGACCACCGACTAATTAGGCGTTCCATATTTAAATTACGTTTGTTCTTCCTTAGAAACACAGAATGCTAAGAGTACAGAAGGTAGTCTTCTATCTATAATCTAAAGCTAACCTTACACAGTCAATATTATTGAAGCAATACTATTGACGCAATATGGAGCAACAATAATTAATACATTATGTACAATGGTTATATTGATCAATATTAATATTGAAACAATAATATTGGCTATGAAAGGTAGGTTAGATCATAACGATGCACTTTGTTCAGAAAGCGTGCCCCGATTCCACGTGACATGTGGAAGGTATTTAAATGAAAATAGTTTGTTTCGAGTTCAGATATTTAATAAGAGTTACAGAAGGTTTGAAAGAAAGAAAGAAAAGAAAAAAAAATACACGCACAGCAGCAGCCGGTTTAACAATTTAATAAGATTCAAAGTTTTTAATTGACAAGATTTTTGTGATACTCTTAGCCCGTTTGTCCACTGCAGCCTGTCAACGGATAATCACCGTAAACGACTTTATTTTACTTCGGCGACCGGGACTTTGACGGACGTGCGGTGGACAAACGGCTTTAGTAATTCTATGTTTCGCTACTTCGGCGACGTCATAGCGTCCGTTGACGGGCTGCGGTGGACAAACGGCCTTAAGGCGCCATCTCACTATGTCGACGATTCATCGATCTCACGATTAATTTATCGTTAGACAACTATCGTCTCTAGCTATTCCCATTACATCGACCGTTTGCGAAGCTGAGCTACTTGCGTTGCAAGCTGAGCGTTTTCGCGCCACAGCTTAGTAATCTCTTCTGGAGGGGTTTGCTTCAGAAGTGTCTTCCCAGTTGCCGCGATTGCGGACGCTGCCTTATTGAGTGTCTTTTTTGTCGCTCCTTTGGACACTTTATCATCACCGTGTCGTCTAAATAGTTTATCGTTGAATATTAATGTCGTATGCTATTAGATCGTGATGACATTTTTACGGATCACGTGACTTTGATACTTAAGGTGGTTATGATATAGTCGCAATAATGACCCACGATTCGCCGTCACGATACGTTGTGACGTTTTTTAATCGTTTCACGACTGTGGGGCTAGCTGCTCTCTTTGACTTGACAATATAAAGTCACTGCAAAAATAGTCGTGGGCGACAGTTAATCGTGTCGTTCTATATGTGAACACCTACATTTAAATAAACAAGCCACGAAGCTGTTCGAAACGATAATCTGTCGTCACGACATACAAGAGACGCGCTCCAATGCGTCAAAATATTAAGAGGTTTGGAAGTTAATTCATGGTCGTAAATGCATGGGTCAGATAGTCGTCTTCGGTCGTTGGGTCGTCGGCTGTTGGGCGTAGCTCATGGACCCGCAGCCTCTGGGTGGTGGATGTAGACCACTGACATCTATAGTATCTACTAGTATACTTGAATAGGCTACCAAGAAAGCAAGACTTCTATTTGATTGTGACATTTGGTATACCCTCTCAATACTCGTGGTCATTTGTCGGTCACAACGGTCATTTGTCATAAGTGTCAATTAAACTCACAGTACACTCATTTGATTCGGCAAAAGAAATTGCTGTCACTTTAAACAGGGTGGCCAGTCCATCATCATACTAATATTATAAAGGCGAAAGTTTGTGATTATGTGAGTGTGTATGTTTGTTACTTCTTAACGTCTAAACAGCTGGAGCGATTTTAATAAAAATTGGTATGGAGTTAGCTGACACCCTGAATTAACACATAGGCTAATTAACCGCAGATAAAACCGCGGGGCACAGCTAGTACTATAATAATAATAAAATAATAATAATTACTACAGAGATAGATGAAGGCGTGCACATGTTCGTAGGTGGAAAACTCTTAAAAAGAGTTGTTGCATATATGACATCTATGTGTGCGTGTGTCAAGAGCTTTTCTGTGAAGGTTGTCTTCTGCACACTCGGTATTCTTTGTTGGTGTCTTGGACTGTCTCCAGTTGTAACGAGTGAAGTTTTTAGTTGGCTAATTAATTCCGAAGCACGTTGTTATCTTTGCCAGTTCCGGGATGGTGTTATACAAGAGTTATGTAGGAAGTTATTTTTGGCTAATGAGAAATTAAGTGGTTTTGTCGAGAATATTATGTGGTAAGCCGGTAAAGGTAAAGTTACTGTAAACTGAGTGTGGACTAAAACTTTAGGTATTAACAAGACTTGATAATAGTTAAAATTATATACTAAGCGTCACGCCTGGCCATAGCAGGTATAGTGACATTGAAATCTTTGTTCCATAAAGACCTGAGCGTTAGGTATTGCATCTCGCTCGATATTCTGAAACGTCAGTTCATCAATGTCATTTGACCACCAATTACACTGGCTACAATGCCGTTCAACCGATACTATGCTATTTCACGGAAGAATAACCAAGATGGTCCATGGCGCAAACCCTATAAAAATTCAATTCATAACATAAAAAAAATTATATCAGCATAGTAATATAGCACATTTACTGCTTCTGTGGCGGGGTGGGAGTGTATCCGACTGCTACGCAAGAGGTTGTGGGTTCGATTCCTACACGGGACATCCATTTGTGTGATCCACAAATTGTTGTTCCGAGTCTGGGTGTACTTTGTGTCCGTGTCATGTATGTTTGTAAAATCCCTCGCGACACAGGGCTTGTACTCTAATGCAGGAGTCGTCTTAAAAAAAAGACATTACAAAACTAATTTCTCATTCATTTAATATCATTTCATCATTATCATTACCTAACCATCTAATAATCTCTCTTTTCAATAAATACATCACAGCTTCTAATTCAAAATCCAATTATTCCAAGACCAGCACACGTAATCAATAGAAGTGTATCAAATTTCTTGATCAATGACTCCAAACGACGCAAACATAATTATAAACTCGATAATATTATTATAGAGTTGATATAACTTTAAGTTTATTATATATAATTGGATTTTGAAGTTTGTGTGAAGACGCCAGGGGATCGTAGTTGTTAGAAGTCAATCAAAATGTTATTGATTGATACATTAACATCAAAGTTTGTTAATGTCATAATATTTCTCGTTTATTAATCAGCTATCTGATGTCGCACTCCTGTGTCTTAAGCGTCTTCTCTGAGAGAGGGTGCGGAACGTAATTCACCAAGTGGGCCCAGAGTCCGCATTGGGCCCTAGAAAAGATGTGTGTGTGTGTGTTTAAACGTACGAAATGCTTTGTCAGAATAATCAATTATTGATCGATATTAGTACAACAATTATTCGTTGTCGGAAGTGCTTATACAAGTTTGGTTATAAAATAACTAAACCTCGAAAATCATAAAAATCCGTTGAGACGGTTGGAAGATAATATTTTTTTTTATTCGCACTTGTCCGGTTATTTTAAATGTAATATAACAATATCTTGTATAACACCGGAAATGACTGTCTCACTCTTGCACAATGCGGTAAAATAACAAAATATATACGTAAGTATATGCGAGTAAACGAAAGACGGAATTAGGTGTTCCGCAAGCGTGCTTTATCGCGAAACTAGTAATTAGTACGCGATGAATTAACGTATGAGTTCCCTTCTCAAAGCGTCAACAGACTATGTAGCCCTAGAAGGAGGCGACAAACGAATGCAGGCATTTTCTAAGTCGTTTTTATATATTAATGGACATTGGTGGAGTAAACAAATACCCTGCCAGTAAGTTCAGTTATTTTTTTTTTTTAAACGCTAAAAAAACTTAATTTGAGATTAAAATCATTCAACCTTAAGTGGTAGGTACGAAGTTTATTAGGTCAGTTAGTCAAAAATAAATGACTCCCAATTTTTATACTGAGAACTGAAGAACCAAAACACTTTAAAAAAAAATAATTAAAAAATGGCAGGCAATTTTTAAGTCGTTTTTATATATTAATGGACATTGGTGGAGAGAAATACCCTGCCAGTAAGTTCTTTAAGCGTTATAAAAATAAAAATTAAACGCTAAAAGAACTTATTTTGAGATTTAAATCATTCAATCATAAGTGGTATGAAGTTTATTGGGTCAGTTAGTCAAAAATAGATGACACTCAATTTTTATACTGAAGAGAAGTGTGGATCCAAAACATTTTTTTTGAAGATAACTAGCAATGTGGAATGGGCAAGTTTCCAACTACTCAAAACAACAACTCTTTAAGAAACGTCAAAACGCAAATTTTATATGGAGATCTCATACAAATAGCGGTCTATGACGTCACTGTTTTTCTCGTCAAATCACTTCTTTTTATGATATGATCAATGATAAAAACAATTTATTACAAAATTTAATCGGGACTTTACTGTTTGCAGTCTTCTGGATTTTTTGTTTACCTAGGAAACAAGCCTATAGTCCCACATTAGTAGCAATCCTGTTAACCCCTACAGCTAAGTTCTATGGCTTATGTTAGGAGTGGGCTCACGATTGCGAGTACGATGCCTTAGCCAATAGGCTACCATCGCTTCAGCCACTCTTTATTCTTCATCTTCTTCTTCTTCCTGCTATTTGTCCTCATTATTTGTGGTCGACGCAAAATATAATTTGTCTCCATATACTTCTATCAAACGTCATCTCTTTACTCACTCCCTTTCTAGCCATGTCTTCTTTCACACAGTTTAACGATTTTTTTTTAAATTCGAAATGAGGAAACGAAGACATCGTGCGCCTGACAGTAAACGTCACACTAGCAAATAACAGTATCAGTGCCACTCAAATCCTTGTTTTGACTGCCTCTGTGGCGCGGTGGGAGTGTATCCGACTTGTACGCAAGAGGTCGTGGGTTCGATCCCCACCCAGAATAAAACTTTGTGTGATGAGCACGATGGTTTATTCTGTGTCTGGGTGTTATTTATCTATAATATGTATGTATTTAAAAATATATAAGTGTACTATGGAAACCAGACAACTGATAAACATTACCAGTTGTCTGGTTTCCATAGTACAAGCTCTGCTTAGTTTGGGATCAGATAGCGTTGTGTGAGTTGTCCCAAGATATTATTATTATTGTTTGGCAAAGATCTAAATGTCACCTTACCTCGCTTCTTATTTAAGACATTAGTTCATATGTCTCATTTGCCTAGTAATGACACTTGCTACAGTGTTGTTAAACTGGAAAACTGTGATGATCACTATTTCATGGAAGAATAACTGACACTGCCTATGGTTTAGACCTAAGTGATCTTTGGTCGCCTTCGGCATTTAAAACCTTCTACCTGCAAACGTAATACTCTCCTTCCAATATTCATCCATTCTCGTGACAATCATCAGGCACTTCTCAACTTTTCTGTTACCCTTAGGCACCTGTTCCACCAACGACGATGAGCGAGAAACGAGTAGTGAGTTATCGCTCAAGAAACGCACAACAGATATATTTTGTAGATACTACTACTGCATCTCTTTTGTTTACACGGACGGGCCGTGTAAACAAAAGAGATGCAGTATAGAGCGAGTACTCGCCGGCAGTGTGAACGGTCAGCAAGCAACTATTAATATCTGTATCTCTTTTGTTTACACGGGATGCACGTAAGTACGTACGTGTGTACGATAAAATCGCTACTAGCTACTCTTTTTCTCGCTGTTGGTCGGACAGGTGCCTTATAGTTTAAATAATCGAATATAATGGTATAAAGCCGGGGCCTTACACCAGTCTCTGAACTAAGCTGCATACGGACGGACAAACAATCATGGCGAAACTATAAGGGTTATGTTTTGCCATTTTGGCTATGAAACTCTAAAAATTGAACCCATGATCTTAGGTCCATAAAATTGTAACATATGGAGGACGACTTGGAGACTTCCGGAGTGGTCTCAGAGCCGGAGTTGGTTAACGGCTTAGGGTCGGATCCCCTATGATCACGAGTTCGAATCCCATCTGAGTCGATTTTACTTCATACTTTTGTTTATACTATTTAAATAATTATGTAAGGCCGGAGTCTTATACAATTATTTAAATACAGTGATGGTCTCATATCCGATGTCGGTTACAACGGCTAATCTCATCAGAGACTAACTAACTACACGGGAGACATTATAGTGCACGAGTGTATGCACAGACGCAAGTGCACTGTCTATTTACTCAATCTCATGGCCCATGACAGAAATCCGACACAACTGAAGAGAGATGAGGCACAGGACCGACAGCTGCTTTCCGAAGCATGGAAGGATGTGTGGACCTATTTCGAAAACGGTCATCCATCTATAAACCAACAATGGAAACGTTGCTGAACCTCGCAGATATCTCGATCTGCTCGGTCGCAACTAATTTAGGGACCCAGGTAAAGAATTTAAATACAAACAAAGCTTTTATAATGTAAAAAAAACACATTACTCTTGACCAAACCTCGACACATCCCATTATTTTTTCACCTATCAGCCACCCGTAATCCGCACTCTCGCGGCATTAAGTTTAAAAAAAGACCACAAACAATGACCTTGTTAACATAATTCACTTGAAAGTAACTTGTTTCCTAATCTCGTAAGTAACTGAGAGTTTCGTGTAGGCACGCGTATAACGTGAAGTTCTGAAATTTTGGACGAGATACTTTTTGACGTTGAAGACATTTCATGAGATCAAATTTTGTGAATAAAAAAGCAACGTCATTCTATTGCTTTTCAACAATAGTATGAAGTAAAATTCACTCAGACGGGATTTAAACCCGTGATCACAGGGGATCCGCCCCTAAGCCGTTAAACAACTTCGGCACTGAGGCCACACCCTCGGTCTCCAATTGTCTTCCATATGTTACAATTTTATCGACCCAAGATCATGGGTTCAATTTTCAGGGTTCCGTAGCCAAAATGCCAAAACGAAACCCGTTTTTACACGTAGTTTAGCCATATCCGTCCGGCTAGAAGACTGTAATTTTGCATGGATACACATATAACTTACGCCGACAAAGTGAAATAATAAAATCTTGAAAATCATTTTTTGAGGGTACCTCCCCTATACGTAAAGTGATTGTGAATGTGGTTTTGATCCGTATGTGAAGTATTAAGCTTTAAAGTGCAAACTTTTGTTGGTGTCAGGTGTTTCCTCCTGCTTGCTAAATGGTTGACGTTGGGTATGTAAAAAAATCACGGCAGTAGTATATTTAGTGAAATGAAAAAAAAACTATCACAGCTAAGTAGGCTTTACATAAATGTTGATAAACTTTCGCGATTTGTACACATTCTGTATGGTATCGCCTTAATTTTAAATGGAAGGTACGCACTTTATTCCTTGATGGATCAGCTGAATCATCACAACATTAGTAACATAAATATTAGTCTGTATGTATGTATTTATTTATGTATGTATGTATTGCTGTAAGTATGTATACTATTGTATAGTTATGTATGTAGGTATATATGTATATATGTATTTTTGTAAGTATGTATAGTATTGTATAGTTATATTGTTTTATTTATGTATTATGTAAGAATAATAAGGAAGTTCTTACAATTAGGTTACTGCACCTTTCACACATTCCATTTCTACACCACCCTAAGGTAGACTGGCAGAGAATGCTTTTAGCATTAAGTCCACCTTTGTACAACTTTGTGCATAAAGTTTTAAATAAATAAATAAAATAAATATATATATATATATATATATATATATATATATATATGTATATATATATACATATATATATATATATATATATATATATATATATATATATATATATCACGGGTCTTAATCGCAATTTAAGGTAAAATAGCTTTATTGCCCGACGTTGGGCAATAGTAGCCAGTAACAACTGAATAAATGAAAATTCACAAAATTTCCGTACAAATTTAATTGAAAATTATTATTGAATAGGCATAACATTGTAAGTATGCAACAAAAAACCCCACTTACAGCATTATTCGGATGGGGACACATTGCCCGGTTTTACTTCATAAAGAGATTTTAATCAGGGGACAATAGTCTACACATAGCGTATGACAAAGAAAAAAAATAGTTACGCCCTCATGTGCCTTTGTACCCTACTGAATGGCCTGTCTGGTCGCCATGTGTCACGCGGGACTTTATCACTTCCTGTAACTCCCACCGCGCCACAGAGGCAGTCTGAGAGATGTGAGCTAAGTCTGAGTGTATTTTTGCCTGGTAATGGTTCACCATTGTGACAAGTGTGTCCGACTGCTACGCAAGAGGTCGTGGGTTCGATCCCCACCCAGGATAAAACTTTGTGTGATGAGCACGATGGTTTATTCTGTGCCTGGGTGGGTGGGTGTAATATGTATGTATTTAGAAATATATAAGTATATTTATCAGTTGTCTGGTTTACATAGTACAAGCTCTGCTTAGTTTGGAATCAGATGGCGATGTGTGAGTGTGATATTCTAATATGTTAACATCGCGAAAGTTTTAAAACAATTAAGTTATTTTAATTTAAATTTTTTTGACTATCATCGGCGTGAACGACATTTTTAAATAAACGCATCCATTTTATGTTAATCTTAAACAGCGAGTATATTACAGTGCCGGACCGCAAACAATCTGTGTATTAAGTAACAAAGTTACCGAAGATCCGTAACTTGCGCGGAACTCACTAAACCATTTGCCAAGTTCCGCGCCTCGGGACCGACCCGATACTCTGTAAATATTTCATTTTTTACACCGCTATTTTTGGGTCAGTACTTCGTAAAGTTGCTCCTTTATATACCTACATTTGAATTTGTGTTGAACGAGCAGATCGATCGGTTTCGTTTTTTTTATATAACGAAACTAGCTGACCCGCGCAACTTCGTCTGCGTAAATTTTCCCTTTTTTTTTTTTTTTTCTTTTTTTACAACATTTTTCATTGCTGCTCCGCTCCTATTGGTCGTAGCGTGATATTATAACCTATAGCCTTCCTCGATAAATGGGCTATCCACCAATAAAATATTTTTTCAGTGCAGCCCAGTAGTTCCTGAGATTATCGCATTCAAACAAACAAACAAACTTTTAGGGGTATGAAATATTTTTCATACCCCTAAAAGTTTCCGGTATCTATGAGAATCGGCCAACATCTATTGATGTTGGCCGATTCTCATAGATACCGGATAAGCACAAAAAATTTCATCAAAATCGGTCAAGCCGTTTCGGAGGAGTATGGCAACGAAAACTGTGACACGAGAATTTTATATATTAGATGAAGAGACGAGCAGATCGTGCGCCTGGTGATAAGCGTCACACTAGTCTTTAACAGCATCAGTGCTACCCAAATTCTTGTGTGGCAAATACGTAAATGTCACCGTACCGAGCTCTTCATTTGAAACATTAGTTCATAAGTCTCATTTGCTCAAAAAAAAAACGAATACGGTATTATACCCATTTCTGAAAAGTATCTCAATTAAATTCTATAGTGGTAATAAGCCACTAAAAAAAAATACAACATTTTTATTTAATCGATAAGTGTCATTAAAATTTTACATTTTCAAATTTCCCGCGTAATTTGACGAAAACGCTGGACGCAGTGGACGCCATATTTCTCTGTGGTAATGACGTTATGCCTAGTTTACACGTATAAAGTCACTAGGTAATACTAGTTAAGTCATTCGTTTACACGTATTTGGCTGTGTAAACAAATGTGCTGACGTGTTGTATGCCAATTACGTCGATTAGTTGACAGTTGACAATAGGGATGTTGACTGTCAAGTCAAATCCGTGTCTTTTTATGAAATGTCAAAACGACAAGGTCTATAGAAATGTGTATGGAATAGGAACCTATGACGTCATAAGTTCCTATCGTCAAATCATTACTTTTAGTATTTGTTTTCATGCTTTTAAATTCAAAAACATGTTAAAATGTAAAAGAACAGTTATTTTCAGAGCGTTTTAAGATCTACTAATAAATAAAATAATTTATTTTTATTGTAGTCAACTACCCAATTTTTAATTTACACAGCAATATGACGTGGCAACATGGCGGCTACTATTTCATGGTGTTATAAAATAGATAAAAAACTGAAAACTTTAAATTAAATTTTAAAATTAATTTAGTTATTTTATGATCTAAAACTAACATTTTTGGACTGTTTTTTTCATAAACTTTCTCAATAATATATTTATATTTTTTCTCATACCGTATTAAAGATGGGTGGATATTACAAAAACAGGTTTGACCCAAGATTATTTACCTAATTTCGATGTATTGTTAGTAGTATCTGATTTAATGAGAGTAAGGGAAAAGATGAAAAATACTTCTTGGCTAATTAAAAGCTTTTATTAAAATTCATTTGAACGTAGATAAGTCCAGGTATTTTGCGGTCAATATTTAAATCATCATCTCTACCCGTGGGTGTCGTCAAGGCGACTAAGGGATTTCACCCCGGAGGACGGGCAGCAGCGTCCTCTGCGTACTTAAAGCCTTACTGCGATCGCCAACCCGCTCGCCAAGCGTGGCGATTATGGCAATTACCCCCAGGATCTACATACTAGTAGGTTCTATTGGGGAGACCCGTGCCCAGCAGTGGGCCATCTTATGGGTTGATATGTATGATATGTATGTATTTAAATCATTGCAACTCCATTGGGTAGGGGCAAAAGTATTTTGGTATTTTGAATGTATTGTTAATGATCAAATTTCTTTGGCTGTACTGGCTAGTTTTAATATCATTATATTTTGACATTCTGAAGATGCAATATTTAAAAAAAAAACCCGCCATTTTTCAAACGTTTTTTAAGCAAGCAAAATCGTATGTGACGAAGAAATTCGGTACATTTTAAAGTTTTATTACAAAAAAGGTAAAAATGCGACGAACGCCGCGAATACAATTTGTGTGGTTTACGGACCTAATGCGGTATCAATACGAGTAGCACATATGTGGTTTAAGCTTTTCAAGTCTGAAAATGTTAGTGTAAAGGATGAGACTTGCTCTGGACGCCCTGTCACGGTCAGTGTCATCTTTGAAAAAGTAGACCAAGATCGACATATTAGTAGTTACGATATTGCTGAAGAACTGGATGTTGATCACAAAACAGTTTTACGTCATTTACAAAAGTCTGGGTAAAAGAAAAAACGTTATGTTTGGGTACCAAACGATCTCACTGAGAGAAACTTAATGCAACGTGTTTCCATTTACGATTCTTTGTTGAAACGTAACATTTACGACCCATTTCTTAAACGGTTGATTACGGGTGATGAAAAATGGGTCGCTTAAGATAAGAATGTCCGAAAAAGGTAGTGGTAGAAGCTTGGACAAGCTTCACAAACCGTGGCAAAGCCCGGCCTGACTCGGAACAAAGTGAAGCTCTGTGTATGGTGGGATTGGAAAGGAATTGTCTACTATGAGCTTTTGCCGTCGGGTAAAACTGTCGATTCTGATCTCTACTGGCAGCAACTGATGAGGTTAAAAGAAGCCATTGAAAAGAACCATTGGTGAACAGGAAGGGCGTGGTGTTCCATTATGACAACGCCATACCCTACTTATCTATAGCCACTCACCAAAAATTGAGAGAGCTGCTGGAATGTGTTGATGCATCCTCCGTATGGCCATGATCTTGCTCCGTCAGATCTCCACCTGTTTCGGTCACTTCAGAACTCTTTAGGAAGCTTAGAGTTTACCTCAAAAGAACACTGTGAAAATTTCCTGACAGATTTTTTTGATTAATAACTTAAAATTTTAGCAGCAATGGGGTCATGGCACTACCCACAAGATGGCAACAAGGCATCGATCAAAACGGCACATACACAAAAAAAATATTCCCTATTTTTTTTATCTTTGTATGAAAAATACGAAAATACCTTTTTTCCAACCGTATACATAGGATTACCTGCCCTAAACCGTTACTTGGGAACGCGGTGGATGACGTCACGATTGCATAAAATCATAACATGATATATGGAGGACAAATTTGATTGTGTCAGGCGTGACTCGGTGCCGGCGTTGGTAACGGCTTAGGTAACCCTTTAGATCGCGGGTTCACGTCCTGCCTGATACGATTTCTTCTTAATACATTTAATGTGTATAAATTATAAAAAAAAAAACTTGTTTTCAATTGATGTTATTCTTTTAAATTTTTCAGCAAATTTTTGATAGTGTTCAATATTTATTGTATACTTCAAATGCACGACTCGGTAACGATTTTACCCGTATTTCATGTATATTATACATACAGAAAATTATGACAATTTAGATGCGCTAACTCTAAAATTTTTGGATTAAACTAAGCTTGCAAGTATAATCTGAATATTCACGATTCTGTTAAAAAATTCTACAACAAACGCAATTTGATTGTTCCGGTAAAGCCATAGTTGCGTGAAGAATGCACCAAAACAGACGCCGTATTGTTTGTTTCGTTGTGTTTTAAATTTATAAACGAAATATTTTGTCACTTTTCGTCATTTTTGAAATAGAGGTTCGGGTTAGTCCTAGCGACGTTTTCGTTGACACGCTTAAAATGGAATAGTTTGTTTCTTAATATTAGTTCAAATTTTGGTTTATTTCCCACTACATCAAATAAAATTTGGAAGTTAACCCAAAAATTTTTAGCAATCTAATTTGACTGCCTCTGTGGCGCGGTGGGAGTGTGTCCAACTGCTACGCAAGAGGTCGTGGGTTCGATTCCCACACGGGACACCGCTTTGTGTGATCCACAAATTGTTGTTCCGAGTCTGGGTGTACTTTGTGTCCGTGACTTGTATGTTTGTAAGGTCCCTCCGATACAGGGCTTGCACCTTACTGCGGTCTTTAAAAAAAATGTTTATGTAGAGACATAAATTGTCAACAATCTAAACTTAACTAAACGAACACCGACTACTACAAGCAATCTTTTGACCGTAATTTTCTGCGAGTAAATCGGCGGTAGCCTAATGGCTAAGGCATCGGTCTCGCAATCGTGAGGTCGCGGGTTCGGATCCTACCCATTATACTACCGACGTGAACCCACTCCTAACACAAGCCATTTTTTTTTAATGCGACTCCTGCATGAGGATACGAGCCCTGTGTCGCGGAGACTTTACAAATATACAAATCACGGACACAAAGTACACCCAGACTCGAAACAACAATTTGTGATTTAAATATTTAAAAAATGTTTGTCTTGTCAATAAATGTTGTAAAGTCGGTTTATAGACGATAATTTTACGTGATAACATCAAAAGAAAACATTGATGACATTGAATAAACAACTATGTATACCATTTATTTTTTTTAATTTTTAAAATTCCAATTATATCGCATTTCGTTGCAGTCACACTTTTTCGTGAGTGCTATCGGTCATCGGTTTATGAGACGTTATCACGTTAAGAAAAAGTAACACCATTTAATACATAATCTTATATCTTGGGACAACTCACACAACGCTATCTGATCCCAAACTAAGCAGTGCTTGTACTATGGAAACCAGACAACTGATAAACATACTTATATATTTCTAAATACATACATGTAATAGATAAATAACACCCAGACACAGAATAAACCATCGTGCTCAGCACACAAACTTTTACTCTGGGTGGGGATCGAACCCACGGCAGTCGGATACACTCCCACCGCGCCACAGAGGCAGTCATACTCACGTCATACGGCTGCCGTAGCGAAAATTTAAAGTAGCCTGTATTAAATCTATTGACACCATATACAACGTGTATCTAATAGAAAGGTGTGGTCATATTCAAGGGTTGATATGTGCTCATGATACTGAGTGCACATACCTAATTTTATCAAAATCGGAGTACCCTAAAATTTTATTTATTATTTTTTCATTCGTTTATTCATGAATGATAAAGTTAACAATTAAAATAAGTATGCACCAGGGGAGGTATAATTCTTATGCCATATGCCTTTCGCTACTGAAATTTGACAAAAAGAAAATGCAATAATTAATTAAATAAATTAATTGTAATATTACTGCAAACGGCTATGACACTATGGTAGGCGGAATACTGACTACATATACTATCCGCTGCTGGAGTGACCACACATTTCTGTTACACCCTGTATATTGAAATGGGATAAATCTATAGTAATACTAACTGTCCCGGCGAACTCGTACCGCCTATTTCTTTTTTGTGAATCGGTTTTAATTGCGAATTTAAACCATTCTCGAATCCACTGGAACACACACAAAAAAATTCGTCAAAATCGGTCCAGCCATTTAGGAGGACTTCAGTGACATACACACGTACAGTAGAATCTATACTAATATTATAAAGCTGAAGATTTTTTTTGTTTGAACGCGATAATCTCAGGAACCACTGGTCCGAATTCAATAATTATTTTACTGTTGGATAGCCCATTTATTGAGAAAGGCTAAAAAACATTACGCGACGACCAATAGGAGCGGAGCAGCAAGGAAATATGTTGCAAAAATGGGGAAAATTTACACAGACGAAGTTGCGCGGGTCAGCTATAGAATATTAACAATGTAAGTTGCTGATTTTTACTGCTATTAATATGTTCTCAACACAAAAATACGGACAATTTTGATAACGTAGAGGGAAATGGGATTTTGGTTTCATTTTTTCCCTTTTGCTTTAATCCTGGTCTGGTACTGGGGCGCATAATCCTTGAATTGTTTATTCTGAATCTGTGAATCGCAGTGAATTTCATCTCCATATTTTAGTAGTAGATGTTTGGTAGTATCTAGCGACGCATCAGTCCTTAGCGGTGTTGTTAAAAAAATAAATAATTTAATAATAATTGAAAGATTCCGTTACATTTGTATCACACTAGCTTTCGTCTGTGCCTTCGCCCGCGTGGCTGTAGTTTAACGCAATAAAAGCTATTCGGCCTTTTCACGGGACTCAAAAACTATCTTTAAATCAAATTTCATCCAAATGTGTTTAATGATTTAAACGTAGAAATGTAACAGATAGACAGAGTTATTCAAATTACAGAATTTTATCAGCTACGGGTCATAAACGGCCGTAGTCACGGGTAGACGTTGCAATACGGTCGAATCGTCGGGCAATAAAACATTAACCCTTAAATAAAATATTTACGCGATTAAGACCCGTAGCTTATGAAATTCTATAATGTGTACAAATCGCGAAAGTTTACGAACATATAGAGATAGTAGGTCTTTAGAAGATATAATGGCATAAAGAAACTCACAAACATACATGAACCTTGAAACCTTACCCTCATTTTTTGAGGGTATTCGTGTAAAAATAGCACGACAGTTCTGCAGTTTTGAATTTCGAATATTAAAATACATTTCAAAAGGAAGGCGGTTTCACATTTAAACTGCCCAGTGCATTTGCATAGACACAGCTGTCGCACATTTACATTTCGAACGGTTATCTCTGAACGGACGGCGCTTGGCAGTTGATAATTCTACACTCAATTCGATAGGGAACGGGTTAGAATGATTCTCGTTTTGAATTTCTTTTGGATTCAATTCTGCATTGTAGGGTTTGGTATCGGTTGGTTTTATGAAGCGGATTATACGAAGAAAAGCTTGGAGTTTATACATTTTTGTGAGTGTTAGCACGAATAAGACACCTGTTCCACCAACAAGGATGAGCGAGAAGCGAGTAGAGATTTATCGATCAAGAAACGCACAGTAGATGTATTTTGTAGATCCCGTCCGTGTAAACAAAAGAGATGCAATATAGAGCAAGTACTCGCTGGCAGTGTGAACACTCAGCGATCAACTATTAATATCTGTATCTCTTTTATAAGTACGTACGTTTCTTGAGCGATGAAATCGCTACTCACTACTCACTTTCTTGCCGTAAGTGAGGCAGGTGTCTCAGTAATGTTCGAATTTTGTTTTTTTTTTTCAGAAAAGATAACTAGTGTGTGAGTGATGTGGGATTGTGATCCCACATTACTAGCAATCCTGTTAACCCCTCCAACTAAGCTCTATGGCTTGTGTTAGGAGTGGGTTCACGTCGGTAGTATAATGGGCAGGATCCGAATCCTCACGATTGCGAGACCGATGCCTTAGCCATTAGGCTACCGTCTTCTTTTGTTAGACACATATATAATTATGGGTGATTCCTGTTGCTTTGTTTGATAAAAACTCATTCGACTATTTTGATAATATAATGCCTACTTATTCATCATCTTTTGGTCTCAAGTGTCGAGTTATTTTTTAATGTTATATATTACTAGCTGTCTCGCGCAACTTTGTATGGGGATTTTTTTCCCGTTTTTGCAACATTTCTCATTGCTGCTCCGCTCCTATTAGTCGCAGCGTAATGATTAATAGCCTATAGCCTTCCTAGATAAATGGGCTATCTAACAGTGAAAAAAAATTTTTCAATTCGGATCAGTAGTTCCTGAGATTAGCGCGTTTAAACAAACAAACAAACAAACTCTTCCGCTTTATAATATTAGTACTTATAGATTAATACATTTCTATTTATGGAACAATTTATAATGGTGGTTTATTTAAGTTCTGAATTTAAATTAAACGACAGTTGATATAACACTTTCTAGTGGGATTTAAATTTGGAATACCTTTGTTATCTAAAGTGTAAATGGCGTTTGACAGACGATAATAAATTAATTGCAATGGCTAAGCTTACATTAGATTCAAATTTCGCCTAACTATTTATTTGTAACCAAAAGCAGTACCTACACAAAAAGAAAATGGTACACCCATCTTTAAGTACGAGTAAAGGGTCGTCTTTGGTCAGTCATCGGTGGATTTTTTATTGACGTGATAACGTCTTATAAATCGACTAGCTGTCCCGCGCAACTTCGTATGCGTAAATTTTCCCCGTTTTTGCAACATTTCACGTCGCTATTCCGCTCCTATTAGTCGTAGCGCGATGTTATATAGCCTTCCTCGATAAATGGACTATCCAACAAAAAAAAGATTTTTTCAAATCGGACCAGTAGTTCCTGAGATTAGCGCGTTTAAACAAACAAACAAACAAACAAACAAACAAACAAAGCAAACAAACAAACAAACTCTTCCGCTTTATAATATTAGTATAGATGACGGGGTGTACGCACGAAAAACTGTAATGTAGCAATGGTCACGGGAAAAAAACTGTCACAGGCATGGTTGTTTATTATAATGTCATCAATGTTTTCTTATGACGTTATCACGTAAAATTCAATCTATATTTTTTTGTGTACAAAGTCGGTACAAATCAAACATTTTATTGAGCATAGGTATGAAAGCTTAACTTTACTATTTTTTTTAACGACTTTGCTAGCAAATTTTGTTTTGTAAAGTAATTAATTTTAAAATATGTTTAATCATTGAAATTGTAGTTGAAATGGCATAAAACTCTGCACACCTGACGTGCAAAATTCGTAAGACCAAATTTTTGTGCAGTTAAAATCACTACATAGTATAAAACAAAGTCGCTTTCTCTGTCCCTATATCCCTATGTATGCTTAAATCTTTAAAACTACGCAACGGATTTTGATGCGGTTTTTTTTTAATAGATAAATTGATTCAAGAGGAAGGTTTGTATGTATTATAACTTCCATATATTTTTTACCCGTGCGAAGCCGGAGCGGGCCGGTGACACTAGCAGAAATAGCTGGAAAATCGCGTAGATTACCCTCAACTTAAGTTATAGAATTTACTTCAACTTATTAATAAGTTGAAGTAAATTCTATAATGTGTACAAATCGCGAAAATTTACGAACATATATTGCAAACTTCATTTATTTTCTATATTAAGTATACCTGTCTTGTTTATGAACATTTTGCTAATTATATTTCAATACGCTGTTCTAATGTACCCTTAATGGGTTACTATTAAAACTTATATTTAATGTCATGCAGTTGGAGGCACGATATTAAATTCAACAGTATTCATTAATGCCTCTACTAATTAAATATAAATTTAATCTTTTTGCATGCGGGTTTTTTTTAGTTTAGTACGTTTTAATCGTAAGATTAAATAAAACTATTTGTTTCTCCTATAAATTGCTATTCAATATATTTTCGTATTCCTATTTCAAAGTTTTTGATTTAATACCTCACTCGCGGGCCATAAAAACATGTTTTCAGACCGCACCTTAAAAGTCCACCATTTCGATTTTCTTAAAAAACATATGTACCCATATAACCAGTGACTAATGATGTATCAGTTTTTAAAATCGGTTAACCCTTTGTGTAGTTATGAGCGGACATACAAAAAAAGTAAAAATACAAATGCGACAAAAATCACCGAAACTCTAAGTGTCCTAAATTGAATGGCACACCAATCGATACAAAGACGAGTCCTTGGGACACCACCTTAATTTGGTCGCCTATCTCGACAAACCACAAACGTGCATTCTACTCAACCGTAGCTAGACAGGCTTGTATTGCATTATTAGGGTAACCATGCATTTCTTAGAACAAGAAATTTTAGTTTACATATTTACGGTCATTCTAATCTGAGGCTGCTTCGGTGTATCTGTGCAAGATTTGTTGCTTTGATTCCCACACGGGTTAAGACTTAATGAGATACATAATTTGTGGTTTTTGAGTCTAGTTGTATTCTGTGCCTTCTAATATTGCATTTCTGCAAATTTCCTCGCGATACAGGCGCAAGGTACTTGTGAATGATGCCGCAGAGAGATAGTTAAGGTATCAATTTTCATTTATTAAGATTCATAGTCTAGCTTTACTTTGGCCAATATTTAAAGACATAGGTATAGTTTTTACTATTTAAAGTGGATGCTCCGATTATGTACCCATTAAAGTTGATTTATTTTATCTAATGTTAAGATTTTAATTAGTTGTAGTCCACATTATTTTTCTAATATGGTGTATAATATATTGGTAGCTGCACTTTAATTACATAAACAGTTTATAAAGAAACATTGGCAATTTTAAAGAAGTGGCTGCAAATGTATTGTCTTGTTCTTTTTTCCAGCTTTATCTATATGTTTACAAACTTGGCATTACATACACATATTATGTGGAATCATGACTTATCATAAGCGTCGTTTTTGCTTTCTAAGCGTATGATTTTTTTTGTGTTTGTGCATGTCATATTCGACTGGTCTATTGGTCTAGCGGTTAGTGACCCTGACTACCTGAGGTCGTGGTCCATCCCCACCCAGGATAAAACTTTGTGTGATGAGCACGACGGTTTATTCTGTGTCTGAGTTTTATTTAACTATAATATATATATGTAATTAGAAATATATAAGTGTGTTTATGAGTTGTCTGGTTTCCATAGTACAAGCTCTGCTTAGTATAGGGTCAGATGGTGTTGTGTGAAATGTCCCAAGATTTTATGTTATATGATTATTTTTATTATTTTATGAATTCTGTCTAGATATAATACAACACAGAAAAAGTTTCCACAGTAAGCCTATCATAAAAATTAAGTCACTATTAGAAAAAAGACTTTGACACTCAACGTTATGATTGAAACTGTCAAAACTGATGTATCTCTTATGTTTTGATTTTGAAATTAATAATTTAAAATAATTAATTTAATTTTATGATGTAGATTTTGAAATTAAAATCTACATCATAAATATTCTACATCAAATTAACACAGGAAGACTCTTAGGTAAAAAGGTATAAAAATGATGCATATTATAACATTTAAAAATAGTTTTAAAGCCTTTGTTTGTTTATTAAAGTCTTCAAGATAATTATTTCTTCGAAATCCGAACACAACGGGACGTTTGGTCGCAATGCCCATTATAGTATCGATACAAGCAATTTGGTGCATTGGGAGTATCTTAGAAGATTACTAGCTGCACAGGTTTGCGTACTTTAGTCATCTTGTAATTACTCCCTCTCCTATTTACCTTGTGTTGCTGGAACATCTGGATTCCTGGTATTTCACCAGGTACTGAACCTATGTACTGAAATAATAGTTGTTATGTGTGCTTAAGCTATCCTTAGTCATGCAAGACAATCAGCAATTTCACGTACGACACAAAACACTGAGTTTCACAAGATGTTTTCTGTATATGTATTGGCATGGTAGAGATTGTATTGTAGGCTATACTAAAGTCGCGCACGATGTGTTCAGTGTTTACAGTTCAGTAATTTAAGCATGAAAAAGTACAGACAGACAAAGTTACTTTCACATTATTTTATAATATTCGTTTGTATTTTATTTAGTAGGTACTTATACATATTTTATTATTTTCTTTACGTAGTTGTTTTTATTTAAAAGCAAAAATATGAATGGCACTCCAATCAGTACAAAGACAAGTCCTTGGGATACCACCTCAATTTGGTCGCATATCTCGACAAACCACAGACGTGCTTTCTACTCAACTGTAGCCAGGCAGGCTTGTATTGCACTGTTAGTGTAACCATGCGTTTGTTTACGCAGGAAATATTTAAAGGTTCCGATCGAATTGTGACGATAGTGGTGACGAGTGCCTGGTGACTTCTAATTGACTTCGGTGCACCTGGGCACTGTGTTATGGATTTGATTCTTTCATAGGACAGAGTTAAGAGTTATGTGTGCTTTTGGAAATGTTGATACCGAGACTAAATGTCCTTTGTTTCTCTTAATAATAACATGTTCGTAAAGTCATTCGAGAAGTTTAACTTGTACACACAGATACAGAGTACATACTATTATAAACTTCATTCTTGTTTAAAGTTTATTTAAAAATAAATATATTTCAATACGGAACGATTCATTAACTGTTTGAAAACTTATTTGAAGCCCCTTTCTATAAGACAACGTTTTCAAGTTAACGATTTTATTATTTTTTACAATATGTCATATTTACTTCAATTGTTACAGTAGTAGGTTTATTTCATGAAAAAGCCTTGAAATGTTTTAAAGATAATCGACTATCTTTTACATATAAATGTGTGGAGGAAAAAAGTTCATAGGCATTTTAAATAAATAAGCTTTTCTTCATTTAAACGCTTTAGACGCTAGAAAGTAAACGCACAGAAAAAAATCCTTAACGTCCCGAAGACGACTAAACGCTTGGTCACAATCCCCATTATAGGTATCGATACAAGCAATTTGGTGCATTGGGAGTATCTTCGAAGATAACTAGCGGCACAGGTTTGTGTAGTTTAGTCATCTTGTAATTTGCCCTGTCCTATTTACCTTGTGATGTTGAATCACCTGGAATCCCTAGATGAATAGTGACAGCATCTACTGAAATAATAGTAGTTATGTGTGCACAAACTTCACTGAATATTTTGCATTTATCTGGTTTTCACGTCAATGCAATTTTCTTAAATTAAATATAACACTGTACCTAAACATAACTGTTTTGTAGCCCAAAGTAACTATAGAACATTATAATCGGTCATGAATATGCCCAAAATAAATCATTTAGAAATAAAAATAAAAATAAAACATAACTTTTATGTAGCACACAGTAACGAAACATTATAATAAGTTCATGAATTTGCTGAGAATAAATCATTTAGAAACAACTTTGACAACCCTAACTTTGATACTTTTGACAGTCGTTGCTAAGCAACTTTGTTATTAAACATTTCTCATTGTGCGGGCTTTAGTACAGAAATGTATGCTACTAACACGGAAAAATTGCTAAGCAACTTAGTTATTAAACATTTCTCATTGTGCGGGCTTTAGTACAAAAACGTATGCTACTAACACGGAAAAACATAAATAATAATATCTTGGCACAACTCACACACGCTATCTGATCCCAAACTAAACAGAGCTTGTATTATGGAAACCAGACAACTGATAAACATTCTTATAATATATTCCTAAATATATACATGTTATAGATAAATAACACCTAGACACAGAATAAAGCATCGTGCTTATCACACAAAGTTTTATCCTGGGTGGGGATCGAACCCACGACCTCTTGCGTAGCAGTCGGATCCACTCCCACCGCGCCTCAGAGGCAGTTACTTTTCTTTCGTATTCAATCTATTTCAGCTTTATCTTCGTTCTCTAAACAATAACAGGAAAGCAATAAATGTGAAGCTTTTAGTAAGTTTAAGTAAGAATGAAATCTATAAATGAATTGATAGATTTCATTCGACTTTTTTTTTATATTATAACTAGATAATATAAAAAAGTCGAATGAAATCTTTCTCCTGCAATTCCGCACACGTGGATCCGAGGACTCAAACTATCTGTATACCAAATTTAATCGAAATCAGTTGAGTGATTGAAGCGTGAGAACGTATCAGACAGACAGAACTAGTGTCCCATTTATAATATAAGTTTGGATGATGCCAAAGGCAAATAATTTTGCATAAGAGGCACAAAATTAACAATTTTACGTTAGAGTATTAATCAAATGTAACTACAAAATCGTAAACCAACAATATTTTTAACTTCATTTCTGGGCAAATTCGGGCCAACCACAAATTTGCCCACTCTAAATTTTTAAAGGCAACTCTTTTAAAATATAGAATAAAATTTTCTCCACATGAGTGAGCCTTAAACATTGGAAAAGGAAGTGAAGTTTTTTCCAGTAGTTCTTGTGCAACGGGCACTTATGCGTGTAAGTGACAAGGCACTGGAAATAAACGGGAAAGAGAAATATGTGCTGTTCCCGCCATTTTGTTTTATTTATTGGTGCTTGTATTGGCTTGTCTAATATGGTTGTGAGTCGAAAGATTTTTTTTGTTATTTCAGTTGAATGGAGTACTGGGTAGTGAATGGGTATTGCTTGATAGGAGATGTATTTAGTTTCTAAAAATTATTATTTCTCCCTTGAATCCTTGAAATGAAATAGTCGGCCACTCAGTCACTGGAATGGTTTGGGTACGAGATACATTCCAGTGGCGGTTATCATTATTCCAGCGATATTTTTGATCGTTGGATTGGAAAGCTATTTGAATAATGAGAGCCGGACATAAAATTGATATTTATGAAAATAGACTAAAAATATTATATTACTGTTGCTGCAAAATCGAATAAAACCGAGCAAGTGCATGTCGGGCCACGCACAATATAGGGTTCCGTAGTCATCCCCCTCCCCCTATCCGAATAATGCGACTTACGAAGTGGGTTTTCTGTTGTTTTTATTTCATATTTACAACGATTTACAATACCTACTTAATAATAATTTTCAATGGAATTTGTACGAATTTTGTTACTTCTAATTTGATTAGTTGTTACTCGTAAAAAAAAGCCTTCTTAGCTGTGGTAGTTTTCCCTTTAATTTCACTGTATGTACTACTACCGTGAATTTTTTCACATACTCAACATCAATTATTTATCTGGCAGGGGGCGGGGACACTTGACTCTAACAAAAATTTGCACTTAAAATATGAATATTTCATAAACGGATCCCTAAATCTAAAAATGCTCTTCCCAACCCCTAAACTTTTTTAAAAGACCGATCTAACGATACTCCATACGATGGGGTAGGTGGAGAAAAAAAAATCACATCCCCACTTTGCATATAGGGCAGGTAACCTAAAAATAATGATTTTTAAGATTTTATTCTTTCAGTTCATCGGCGTAAGTAGTATGTGTATCCATGCAAAATTATAGTCTTAAAGCACTAGCAGTGTCTGTGCAAAGCTGCGGACGTACGGACAGACAGACGGACGGACGGACGGTCGGACAGATGGAAGGACGGACATGGTGAAACTGAAGTTTTGACATGACAATGACGTCATGCACGAAATGGAAAAATTAACGTGTAGAGTATTTCAAAACGTATTTCGCAAATTTACCACCTTATTCATAACTAGCTTTCGCTTATTTTATTATAAAAACTATCATCACACCAAATTTCACCTGAAGCGGTTCAACGGAATAAGCGTGAAAAGGTAAAACACGGACAGATACACAGAGTTACTTTTATATTACAATATTAGTATGGATACTTTAGTAACAGAATTTTAGCTATTTTGTGTTTGTTATTCGTTTCATTCCTAAAATATTATTTAAGAAGACGAAAATATGCTCTAGCTAAAATGCTGTCACTAAGGTATCCATACTAATATTGTACTAAAAAAATAATTCTGTGCATAAATTTTATTATTGTAAATAGGCACAAAAGGCACAATACTAAGTTCATCGAGGTTTAATAATGCCTCCGACAACATGATATTACAATATGGAGGAGATCTTGTTTGCATCTATTTCGCTCAGGCGGGTTTTTTATATTTTGAATTTATATTTCTGTAGTGAAAACTTCTTTAGCGGCGTTGTGTACTTTTTGGTATGGGTAAAAAATGTTAAACTCGCATCAGGATCACGGTTCTTCGAAAATTCGTAGATCACGTGACCCTGATCGAAAATTTGTAAGACGGAGGGAATATACGAATAATATTTCACCATCATCTACAACGTTATTATAGCTCAGGGGGAAATCGGGCGGTCCAGAAACCAGAAGACCCCAGTTCGAGTCCTAGTAACGATCACTTTTTTACCATTTTTATTTTAGTTTTTTGATTTGTGATAAATTATTTAATATTTTTTATTATTACGTCACTTGGTCACTTGACGTCAATAAATGTTATTCAAATTTCATCACTATGTATTTTTTTTGATATATTGCTGTATTAAAGAGACTTTTTTTTATACCTCTCGTTTTTGACATTTTACAGCCGTTTTGTTTGTTTTTTTAAATGTTTTTATATAAAAAAATTTGCGCGGTCAAGACGAATTTTACAACGTCCTAATTGATTTAATCCGTTTGAAAGATAACGTTATTAAAGAAAATATATACATACATACAAGATACGCGCGAAAAACTTAACTCTTTCTTGCAGTCGGGTAAAAAGAAGCTGAAATTGAAACAATATTCTTTATATGTTTGTAAACTTTCGCGATTTGTACACATTATAGAATTTTATAAGCTACGGGTCTTAACCGCTTAAATTTTTAACGGGCGGGCGTTGCAAAACGGTCGAAACGTCGGCCGATAAACAAAGGTGTTGTTTAGCCTTTAAATAAAAATTTTACGCGATTAAGACCCGTAGCTTATAAAATTCTATAATATTCCTTATTATAACCTAAATGTGCTGACCATGAAAGATTTGCTTAAAAAATTTAGTTTTTGATTTTTGCTTTATATAATCCACTAGCCTGTTGGTGTTATGGTTAGTGACCCTGAGTGCTAAGCCACGGGTCGTGGGTTCGATCCTCACGCAGGATAAAACGTTGTGTGATGAGCACGATGGTTTATTCTGTGTCTGGGTGTAATATGTATGTATTTAGAAATATATAAGTTTATCAGTTGTCTGCCTAGTTTGGGATCAGATGACGTAGTGTGAGTTGTCCCAAGATATTATTATTATTATTATAAACTGACAAAAAGCGGACAAAGTCGCATGGAACGGTTCGTATTTAATAAAATCATAAAATAATTCTGAACATAACGAGTATTTCATATTAAAGCTTAAATTATGCATTAATATCGTAAAGTTTTACTACAACGGTCGTAGCATAAATTCAAATAGAATTAAATACTTATTATTTTTGCTATAATATTTTCTTGAATATAAAGATTCTTAACTTTTTATGACGTTATTTATTTATTTGAAATAACTAACAGTAACACTTGAAAAATAAAAAAAATATAAAAATTGTACAAAATACATGTGCACTCACTTCATTATTTAAGGAATATAAATTGTGATAACTATTTAAAAGAAATATTTAAAATAGTATTTTAGTTAAAATTAATAATAAATCATTATAATACTTAATAAGTTCAAATTTTAAATATTAACGTTTACGTTGTTAATTAATTGACTTAAACTATTGCGAAATTTGTTAGTAGGTGTAGCAAATAAATCTAAATACTATGTAAAGAAAAAAAAAATACTTTGGCGCAGAGGTGCGCACTGACTCCAGCAATTGGGTAGATGACTACATTAACAATAAATTATTTTACACTATTCAGGAAATAGCATTTGCAAAAATGTTCTAAAACAATGTTTCTCCACAATTTTAGGTGATCTTGAATTTATAAACATTAAAACAAATAATGTAATTAAATGATTTGATCATACGAAAGAATGACGTCATTAATTTGTATTTAATATAAATTTGAACGGGGCATCGTTTTGACTTGACAGTCATCTACCCTATTGTTCGACAAGAAAGGACAGCAAAGACAGGACACACCTATTGGTAAGCGAGTTGGCTAATGTTGCAAAAACGGGGTAGTAATGATAAATGTTGCAAAAACGGGGAAAATTAACGCATACGAAGTTGCGCCGGTCAGCTAGCCTGTAATATGAATGTACTTAGAAACATATAAGAGTGTTTATCTGACGTTTGGTTACCATAGTACAGGCTCTGCCTAGTTTGGGATCAGATGGCGTTGCAAGGCTTAAATATCAGGGCTATACAGAATAATAAATGATGTGAAACTCAAATAATTCTATTTGAAATTACATATACTACGGGTCTTAATCGCGTGAATAATTTAAGGTAAAATACCAACGGCAACGGCCGTGGTTACGGGTAGACCCGTAACCTCGGCCGTTGCAACACGGTCGAAACGTCGAGCAATAAATAAAGTATTTTACATTATTTACGCGATTAAGACCCGTAGTATATATAATATCATATTGTATACAAATCGCGAAGGTTTATCAACATTCAATTCTATTTGATTTTCACATCGTATAATATTCTATATACTGTGGTATGTAGAACATTATACGATGTGAAAATCAATAATAGTAGGAACCTTTCAAAGAAAAAAAATAAATTGGCAAGGTAGAAGTGAGGATCATCGTATCTCTAAGGCACTCATTGCTAAGCCCATCTGCTTCAGGTTGTGCAAACACACATTCGAAAGTGATATGCTCTGTGAATCGTCCGTTTATTTATTTTTATATTGATCCCAATTTTATACAAAAAAAATTAAGACTTTTTCCTACGCAAAATAATAAAAACGAATTTCTTAGTTAACTTTCCAAGTCAGTTAATATACTCAACCCTCTTCATAGAAACGACGAACAAAGGTAAAAATACCATTCCGTAAAGCCTCGAAAACGGCTCTAAAAATTTTATTGCAAATTGGACCAACAAAACACCTTTGCTCGGCCGGTTAGAGAAACTTATCCCATTTTGAGAGAAATGCCCAATTCCTTAAGTTTAAATTTGATAATAATCACTTGAAGACCAACTTCGGGTCTTTGAGACCCAGTTGGCTTTCTGAGAGCATTGAATTTAAAATGTTGGGTTGGAAGATTTCCTTATTAGATTTGGCACAGTATTCGCAACGGCCCGGCAGGAGTAAGTGTGATTTTAAGTGCTGTTTGAAATATTCAAGCGCTATGCGGACGGACGCATGGACATGACTCCTTAATAATACTCATATAGTTATGGCTTTTAATAATATAAGGAGTGCCAACGGATCGCATTTTCCGTAAGTACTCTTAGGTACAAAACTCTAAAAACAGACTTAATTCGGGCGTACTTTTTCACAGTCAGTTAATTTTATATTTAACAATAAAACTGATTAACTTGGAGGTGGATCAGTGCAGTAAAATATTACGGATTCTATAGATATTCTGTTTTATTTCATGTTTTTTGGTCATATGATTCAAAAGTTAAGGAAGGGGACACAATTTATGCAACTTTCGGAGCGATTATTTCCAAAAATATTCAATCAATCAAAAAAGCTTCAGTCACGGCAACGGCCGTTGCAATACAGTTGAAACATCGGGCAGTAAACAAGGTATTTTACCTTAAATTAATCACGCGATTAAGACCCGTATTAAATATACTCATATCCCCATTGTCTATGATTACTAAATCTAAGCAACTCACAAAACCAACTATATTAAGGCATTCGCAACTAACACTAAACACCGCGAGAATTCGCTTTTAAAATGTAACGTTACAGATCCGAGCAACACAATGTGCAACCTGTAATGATACAATGTGTAATATTTTGATACAATCTGTAACATCAATGAGAAAATTAAACGATCTCTTAGAAAATCGAATCATAAATGTTACATTACAGGCGCATCGTCGTCAGTCAGGGAGGCGGTATTGTAACATAATGCTCGAAATCGAATCACAAATGTAACATTACAGGAGCATGCTCGCGGTGAGAAAAGGCCTTTATACTATAAGGTTAATCGATACTGTCAACGGATCTCAATGAAAACGTCAGGCTATGCGGTAAATATCTTGTATCTACACCTCATAGTTCAACGGTATCTATGACAGTTATTGGTACATTGTGGGCAAACGACAACACTATCGAAACGTACGATGTGCACATACTCGTTATTTCTGCTGTTAAACTTAAACATTGTTTTGCTCGACATCTATAATATAGATTTAATGCAGTAATTTGAAGAATAGAGACCTTGTACTTCAGAAAAAAGAAGGAAAGTTAAACTACGAACGAAGCTGCAAATCGTTGAGTACTATTTTTATCGATTTACTCGGCTATCATCGATTTTTTTTAATTAGAAAACTTTTATAAAGCGGTTTTCCCTCACCCAAAATAAAATTTAGTATGATGAACATGATGGCACGATTCTGCGTCTGGTTGTAATTTATCCTTATTATTCTGTATGTATTAAAATATGAAATATATAGTTCATTTTAAATGTATGTAGGAAAAAAACCGGGCAAGAGCATGTCGGACCATACTCAGTGTAGGGTTTCGCAGGTTTGAATAATTGCATCAGCAGAAGAGCGTACGTTCATGGCACTTACGCCCTTTTGTTGAGAAACGCAGCTTTTCGGCAATAACTCAATGATGGTATATCCGATCATGTCGAAAGTAATTTTAGTTTAAAGTATTTATTAAGCACTACCTTTGGGTTTTTTTTTCATATTTTTTTATCATACGGTTCAAAAGTTGAAGGGGGGGGGGGGGCAATTTATACAAATTTCAGAGCGATTATTTCCAAAAATATTCACTAGTTTATTAGAAACCCTACAGTGTTTTTAAAAGACCTGTCGAACGATGTGCCACACGTTGATGTTTGCTGCAAAAAAAACAACTTCTGTGGGGAGGGGGTACTCCATACATGTATGGAGTACCCCCCACGCCCACAAAATATATTTTACCATACAAGACACCTTTTCACCAAATTTTATAAATATTTATTGAGTAGTCTTAGAGCCTGTGACATACGGACGGACAGACAAACGGACAGATGGACATGACGAAACTATAACGGTTCCGATTTTGTCATTTTGGCTACGGAACCCTGCGACTGTTTTTTGCCGAAGTTGATTACCGGCCCTAAGACGTTTATTTACTTCGGCACGGAGACATGTTCTTCGACTTAGACGGGCATGTCTTGGTGTCGGAACTGCAGCAGTTAGAGCTTTAAAACAAAAAGTAAAAATATATAGTTATCTGGTAGCTATAGTGGCTTAGCCGTTTCGTGAGAATGTCGTAGACAATCCTATGTGCTTATAAACAGATATTATTGACTAAATAGTATAATATATTGATGTTGTGCCTATATATCTTTGAGTAAAGGAACTGCCACGCCATACTTTTTGACTACGGTGTAGGGTTTTTTTTTTTTTTTTAAAAAGGCAGCGTTCTGCGTGAATCTTAGCCATAAGTTTCAAGCGTTCTGCGTGAAACTTATGGCTAAGATTCACGCAGAACGCTGTACGTTATGATGAGAACTAGAGAGTTTTACATTAGGGCGTGTAGAGCTGGCGTTTGAGCTTAGCTTTTCATAAGACCTGATTACTTTTTTTAGAGTGGCAGCAATTTGGTTCCTATAGCCTAGTCGTTTTGGCGGCAATTTACATGAACATGTTTTTGGTGGGACTATTACTATAGACACTCATATTTGTATTAGGATGTCCTGTATTGATATGTTTCAATTAATAATTAAAATAAATATAATAGATAATTTTTATATATATATATGTATATTTCTTGTGTGCGTGTGTATGTCACTGAACTCCTCCTAGACGGCTGGACCGATTTTGATGAAGTTTTTTGTGTGAGTTCGAGGGGATTCGAGAATGGATAGATTCACAATTGAACCCGATTTACAAAAAAAAAAGAGTCGAGACGAAGTTCGCCGGGACAGCTAGTATAATAAAAAACTAGCAATGGCTAGTTTCCAAATGTTTTGTATATATGTGTTTTCTCTGTTCTGGTTTATACTGCATAAAGACATGTTAGAATATTATCGGGACTTAATCGCGTGAAATAAAAATAATAATAATAATATCTTGGGGCAACTCACACAAAGCTATCTGATCCCAAACTAAGTAGAGCTTGTACTATAGCAACCAGACAACCGATAAACATACTTATATATTTCTAAATACATACATATTATAGATAAATAACACTCAGACACAGAATAAACCATCATGCTCATCACACAAAGTTTTATCCTGTGTGGGGATCGAACCCACGACCTCTTGTGTAGCAGTCGGATACACTCCCACCGCGCCACAATATAGGTATGAACCTTTTATTTACCCAACGTTTCGATTGAATTGCACCACGATCGGTAATAATAAGATCCCCATAATATTCTAATATGTGTAAACATCGCGAAAGTTTAAAAACAATTATTGCTTAAAGACATGTTTTTAAAACTACACATAACCTTTAATGCAAGCTTGTTCCGTAACTAGTGTCCTTAATTTTTTATTACATTTTACTTTGTGCTGTGTCTAGAGTCTGTTTTATTATTTTACTTCTTCAAGACAGTTGGATAGCGAGCAGTACTCGAGTGGTTGGAACAAAACTCATAAGAATTACATTAGCGTTTTGAAATAGCGTTTTCTTTGACATAGTTTCAGACTGCAGATATTATTGCTTTTAACGTTTAAATAGCATTTGTAGACATCCTTTTTCCTATTTAAATGAGATAGGAGATAGATTAATTAAATAAATTTATTTATTTTTTTATTTGTTTAACTTTTTGCACACAAAATTTGTATAAAGGCGGACTTAATGCTTTAGGCATTATCTACCAGTCAACCTTAGGGTGATACAGAGAACTGTTTAAGATGGGTGCTTAATCGACTTATACTTCTAATACTAAATAAGCAAGAAAATTTGTAAAAATAATAATAATAAATAAATAATTATAAAAACAATGTCATACATATAAATATAAATATTTTAATACACATACATACACACACAACATACCAATACAAATTATAGATAAAGGACCTACCCCTGATAGCTATACCTACTTTAGGTATAGCTATTAGGGTAGGCTGGAAGTGTGAAATACAACAAAACTATAAACGAATAATTTTTCTACGTACCTCAATAGGTATGTAGAAAAATTATTTGTTTCGTCAGAATCAATATTCTAGCGATCAAGGGGGCCAATGACAACAGAGAATATACCTAAACTGCGCAAGTCCGATGAGACACCAAAAAGAGATTTGGTCCATGACTGCGTGACACGCTTTTTGAGACAATTAGGGGTGATACATTTTTCAATATCGGTTACTCATCTATGGAGATGATAGTGGCACTGTTATATAATATAGCTGATCTTTAAATCTACTTGGCCGCCATTAAGTCGTACTCTTTTAACTAAAATTTCAAAACGTGGTCAATAACAATCCCGATTCTCTCTTTTCTACAGACAGTTCAGGGAACAATTCCTGTGTTGCAGGGACACAACGTACACCCAAAATCCAGACTAGGAATAGAACCCACAACCTCACGCACAGCGCACTACCACTGCGTCCGCTAAGGCGGCCCTAATATTCTTTTGGAAGTTCCGAAGCCATTGACGGATACACAAATAAACACTTTAAACCTGTAACACCTTCCAATGTTTGCAATGGGATTTAAAATAATGTTGTTCAATAAAATTCACAAGTCCGGAAAAATATAGTCCGTATATTCCGACTGTCGTAATTCCGGTAAAGCTTCCGGTTATTTCATAACGATAAAATCCAATATTTTATTGCGATAACGATTTATATTCCGACACCTGGAAAACGTTGTCGCTTAATTGTGACGGATTCCATTGAAATGTCCATTGGATAACGTGACTTTATTATTATAATATACTCATGTGTGAGTGTTTTTTGTCTCCTAACGGTTACGGAGAGCAATATCATTAAATACTAGCCAACTACGCAGAACATATTATAGTGCACAAGTGTATGCGCTGACACAAGTGTACTCTAAATTTCCTTACTTTCATAGTTTGATGGGACGGAAATCCGACACGACTAGAAATTAGGCACAGGACCGATGGCTTAACGTGCTCTTCAAGGCACATAGGGGTGTGACAATATTCGAAAACGGTTATCCATCTATGGACCGACAGTCTAGAACCTCGCAGAAATCTCGATCTGCTCGGACGCCGCTGAGTCATGGACCTCTCAAGAAGAATTTATAACGCTGCTGAACATAAGACTCCGTGAGTGTGGTAGGAATGATTCATGTACGTATGAATTATTCCTATTTCTTTTGAGCAATGTACATTTAGACATCGTTCTTGGACACAACTCTTGGTACACCTTCGAAACAAAATCTGACTGCTTCGGTGTACGCCTTTAGGAGGTTTAGACTACAATTTCTAAATGGGACACCGTTTTGTGTGATCCTCAAATTGTTGTTCCGTGTCTGGAAGTATTTTTTCTACACACTTGTACCTTACTGAGGGAGTTGTCTTCAAAACTTCAAAACTTCGAGACCCTGAACAAAACTTCAAAAGACGGAGGGAGAGCTTTGAAAAACTGCTACAATATCATTAGAATACGAAGGAAAGTTTGGCCACCATCTACAATGATATAATTGGTCAGGTGGGAAATTGGGCGGTCCAGAAACCAAAACCGTTGGCCGTTTTTATTTGAATTTTTGATTTTGGTTTTTAGTTTTCTGATTTATTATTATATTATATTTTTTTTATTATCATGTAAGTAAGATCTAAAAATATTATTTAAATTTTATCAGTATGTCATTTTTTCTTAGAGAAACTTTTAAATTGTCATGTGTGTGTACGATAGCGCAATAGATACATATTGTAATTAACCACATAAATTATGGTACTTTTATGCTAAAAAAAACACTTCTGGCGTCACTCCCAGAGCCCAGCCGGTTTTTTTTTATATAGTAGCACTGCCGATGTCGACAGTTCTGCCAAAGTCAGATGTGCAATGGGGTAACATGCAATTTTATTTTTTATCGTTAAACTATTTGTGTTGTTAATGCACTGTAACAAACAAAAATATAATTACATAGTTACTTATTATTATTATAAAATAGAATGGGTTAAAAATAAACTACAATACCACACCAATATTGATAAATGGACAGAAAATCACAATGGAATTATAGCGAATAAAAAAAATAATAGGAGGGGGAATATTCAGTTGCATTATGCACATGTGTAAATCGAAGGATTGGCTTACCTAATATCTTGCAGACGAAGCTTAACATTGTCAAACATTCATCATGCGTGCAATCTGTCAACCTTTTAAATAAACTGCCACTAGTATTTAAGAATATTCAGAATATTAACATATTTAAAAATAAACTTAAGACTTTTGAAATGACAAAAAGTAATGAATGACTTTGTATCCCTTGCAATAATTATTAGATTTTTTTTTAAAGACTACTCCCGAAGTAGGGTACAAGCCCTGTGTCACGGGGACTTTACAAACATATAAGTCACGGACACAAAGTACACCTAGACTCGGAACAACAATTTGTGGATCACACAAAGTGGTGTCCGGTGTTGGAATCGAACCCATGACCTCTGGCGTAGCAGTCGGGCACACTCCTACCGCGCCACAAAGGCAGTCAAAAAATTTATTGTTTAATTAAATTTCTTTTTACCTTTGAAAATGAGAATTTAATGTATGTTTTTTGTTCATGAATCGGTTTATTTTTATTGTAATTGTAAATTTAATTGTAAGAAATACTTTAATAAGACGACCACTTTATGTTGTTGATTAAATCGTTTGTGGAAGACAAGAATAATTGACGTTAATCCAAATTGAAGGAAGAACAGTGTCTGGTGGATTGCACTCATTTAATGAGTTATTAATTTATGAACGCCATAGTAGATGGAATGGTTAAATTCTCCCGAACCGTATCGTTTGGTACCTCTGGAAAAAACGATAAAGCAATTAAGCCCAACTCTATCTACATTTCAGTCCAACGTGAAAACTTTTGAATGTGTAATATTCTTTTACCTGAAAACTGTTTAACCAGAAACCGTTCAATCTCCTGATAGAATCTTTTCTGGCTTTTTCTTTTGGCGAGTGAGGTCCCCTTTTATATAAATTATGGGAATATAAAACGGTTAGTGTGATAAAAACGTCTTTTGGAGTGTCGAATTTAGAATGAGTAAGATGTATCTACAATCAGTATTATTATGTTAATAATGCCTTACAAAATTAGAGTAAGTAAAGGATTCATCGATGAAGAACCTACCTATGTTTATTTTTTCTGTTTTGTGTGGTATTATGAAACGATTAGAGCAAAAAATATGTTGTCTAAAAAACTGATAAACGCACAATAAATTAGTTAATAGTATTTACATATCATTCATATCATCATATAATTAATGTATGAACACAAAGTAATTTCCCCTATCTATGCTCAGTTAGAGAAAAGCTACGCAATGGACTGTGAAGCAATTTCATTATAATTTAGCTAATTTCTTTTATATAGTTTGTATGTATAGTTCGTACATATTTATTTTTATTTGAATGCGGAGAAAACTCTAAACAAAACCCTATTACTTTTATATTTTACAAGTCTTCAAATACAGATTTACACATGCTGCATCCAAAAGATTTAAAAGCCCTTATATCCTGCTAACAGCCCGACGGTATTCGGCTAAGTTTGTGAATTCCGAACTTTAAACTATTTCATATCAAAGAAAAATCGACCTTATCGCCTAGAAAATAAAACAGCTACTATTTTTAATAAAGTTAGCCTGAAAATTTATGATTTATGACTTTAGTCGTAGTGCGGAAAATGAGGATAGAATGTTTGTTTATAGCTTATGCAGGTATTGATGTGTTTATGTTTTGGTGAACGCATAGAAAATATTAAAGCATTATAAGGGTTCCGCAGCCAAAATGGCAAAAACGGAATCCTTAAAGTTTCGTCATGTTAGTCTGTCTGTCTGTCTATCTGTCACTCTGTCTGTCTGTCCGTCCGTATGTCACAGGCATTTTACTCAAAGACTACTCAATGAATATTGATGAAATTTTGTGAAAAGGTGTCTTGTAGTAGCCGCTACTTAGTAGAGATAGCTAAAGACGCAGGAGTTGTTCCAAAAAAATTTAGATAATGTTTTCAAGATTCATGTATATTAAAAAGACTACTCCCGCCGTACCCCTGTGTCTATGCAGACATATTCTAGTAATTAGTGATTTTGGAATAATAATATTATAAACGCAACAGCAATTTGAGAACCACACAAAGGGGTATTCCGTATGGGAATCAAACCCACGACCTCTTACACAGCAGTCGTACACACTCCCACGGCGCTGCTGAAGCAGTAAATTCGAACACATATTTTTTTCAACGCCACAGGGTCTAATCTAATTCAAATAAAACGATATTTCGATAAAAAAGAGGTGGTAAAATACAGAGTCAGCAACATTAATTCAATCCACTCCATCTCTTCAAAAACGTTTATGGGTTCGGACTTTTCGTGTTTTTCAAATAAAAATATTTAGAAGAGTGACTGTAAACTTAAGAACTTTAAGGCTACTAATATTTATTAATTTCGTTTTAGAAAAAGAAGGTAGTTCTACTGAATACAATTTTTAGAATAATTAAAAGACTACGGGTATAACTTTATAAAATTATATATACTACGGGTCTTAATCGCGTGAATAATTATAGGTAAAATACCTTGTTTATTGCCCGACGGCGACGTTTCGACCGTATTACAACCGCCGTCGTCGTTGCAATACGGTCGAAAGGTCGAGCCGACCCGTAGTATATATAATTTTATAATCTGTACAAATCACGAAAGTTTATTAATAGAGTCAAACTTTGTTTGAAGCATAAATACTGATTAAAGTCATACTTAATATATTTTTTTCTTTAGATCGGGTCAATACTACTGTCAAAAGTAAAGTTCTTATTGACATGATTTTAGCGAGTCTTTTAGCGAGTTTGTGTTAGTTATAAAATCAGGCGTGTTATTTATTTAAGGTTTCAATGATGTTCTTAATCATTTTAACCTCTCATTACCTTTCAATGCACTTATCTATATTTAATACATACTAATCTTTAGATCAAAGAGCTCATATTAAATTCACATAACCCACTCTAGATTCTCGAGTAAGATCAAATTGTGGTAACTCTGGTACCAAGTGTTGTTTGATAATACAATTTGTAGATATTGGATAGCAATTCAACTGAACAGCGAAGTTGAATTTGAATTGCTTAGTTATAATCGTATTGCGATTCAATAGTTTCTAAGAGCTACTTATTGTAATAAGATGTATATATCTTATGAAGCGAAACAGTCGTATAGTTTCTGATGTATTTATTGTTGTACCTAATCATTCCAAATGGGTACAACAATCAATGGAGAGGTCCTTCTACAGAGAACAAAATAATAAAAAAATTTACATATCTACGACTAGCCTGTTGATTTAAATAAAGGTTAGTGACTACAAGACTAGTAGACAAGAGTTCAATCACTATCCAGGATTAAATTTTTTGTGTTGAGCATATTGCTTTTTCTGCGTCTGGGTGTTATTAACTATAATGTGTAAGTACTTAGAATTAGGTATATAAGTATGTGTATCAGTTGTCTGGTTGCCATAATACAGGTTCTGCCTAGTTTAGGATCAGATGGTGTTGTGTGAGTTTTACCAATATATTATTTTCTTATATTAAAAAAATATCAAAAAAGTCACGAACTCACTTAGGTCAAACGCGTAATAAGTGAACCTGTAAACGTTATTATTGTACTGCATAAGTGAGAATATAAATAAATAAAAATGTGTAACACTCGGGGACTGCCGCGGTAAAGCTATTGCATAGCATTTTTATCAACTTATGCAATTATAATTATTTATTTATTTTTTATTTATGCTTTTCATTACATTTCGGAGCAACTCGTTTCGATCCGTGCGAGCTTCGTAAAGCCGTACCATATACATATACGTTATGCGAACGCTCGGCTGAGCTACATGGTAGGCGGAGTGAGGGGTGTTTGGTTTTATTTTCGTTACGGAATTTGTTGATTCGGTCGCCGCGCTCAAAGCCCACGATAAAAGCTATGCAATAGCTTAATAGGTATATATATAAAAGGGCAAAAAACATATTCTTATCAGTGTCAATAGATAAACGGCAAAGTAACGAGGACATTTTGGCCCATTAACTAATAACGACAAGTGATATGTCAACAGAAAACCTTTTTCACGTTCTACAATTTTCACAATTGCCTGAAATCTCCGTGGAAAAAAGTTACCGCTACTTAAAAGCCGCATGAGTGGTTAGTTTAGGTATGGCTTCTCAGTCCGGGCATTGCCACTGGGCGGGCCGCCGACGGTTTAACACATTCCGGCGGCCCGTTCGCGAAGGTGGCGAGCGATACACGACGGGTTTTTTAGTGGGTGCAAACCCCACACTACCTCTACCGTCTTCCCCGGACAGTGAGGGTGTTCGTCAGGATTTTTTCCCGCCAAAAGAAAAAAGGTATGACTTCTCAGCACAACAACCAATAACGTGAAGTGAAATGTCTTCCAAAAGCTTTTTTAATGAGCTACAACTTTTTACCCGACCGCGGAGGGTAATGTGTTTGACGTGCATGTTTCTTTGTGACACTAATATACCAAACGCGTGGGGCAATTTTAATGATTCATACGTCTATAGATTTGTAACAAACACTTAGGTCAAACGCGTAATAAGTGAACCTGTAAACGTTATTATTGTACTGCATAAGAGAGAATATAAATAAATAAGTAGGAATATATAAGAAAGGGTAAAAAACATCTTTTTATCAGTGTCACTGAAGACATGGCAGCAATCAAAATTCAAGATGGCGACAGCCAGACGGTATATTATAATAGAAAAAAAAACTAAGTCAACAATCTATGTCATGTATATCAACGATGAAATGAAATATCATTTGTCGTTATTGGTCTTGATACTGACACTACTTTTCTTTAACCTAACCGTTCGCGCTTTAAAGTTATCTTGTTCCAATATCTTTGAAGCAAGCGAGTTTTTTGTTTTTTTTTCAATGACGTTTGACGTTTTTTTGAAAAAAAAAATTGCTACTTTTAGACAGCGCGAACGGTTAGGTTAAAGAAAAGTAGTGTCAGTATCAAGACCAATAACGACAAGTGATATTTCATTGGTAAGCTTCTGCGTGTTTGTGTATGTATTCGTATATGTCGGTTATATCGTCCAAACGTAATAAATTAATTTCAATGGTTGCTAAGCAACGCGAATCGCTATTCCGCCTACTGATAGGCTGAAGTATAGTATAGTCTACTAAAGCAGTCACAGGCATGGTTGTTTATTACAATGTCATCGTTGACGTTGTGTGAGTTGTCCCTAGATATTATTATTTTTTAACACAATCTGTTGTTCATACATTATGATGTACAATAACACATAATCCTAGTAAACTTACTAAAATGCCTCCGACTGCATGATTTAAAGTTATCTTGTTCCAATCTTTTTGAAGCAAGCGAGTCTTTTGTTGTTTGACAAGAAGTCTTGAATTCGCTGTTGGAAAAAAATATTGCTACTTTTACACAGCGCGAACGGTTAGGTTAAAGAAAAGTAGTGTCAGTATCAAGACCAATAACGACAAGTGATATTTCATTGGTAAGCTTATGCGTGTTTGTGTATGTAATCGTATATATCGGTTATATCGTCCAAACGTAATAAATTAATTTCAATGGTTGCTAAGCAACGCGAATCGCTATTCCGCCTACTGATAGACTGAAGTATAGTATAGTCTACTAAAGCAGTCACAGGCATGGTTGTTTATGACAATGTCATCGTTGACGTTCTGTGAGTTGTCCCAAGATATTATTATTTTTTAACACAATCTGTTGTTCATACATTATGATGTACAATAACACAGAATCCCAGTAAATTTACTAAAATGCCTTCGACTGCATGATTTAAAGATATCTTGTTCCAATCTTTTTGAAGCAAGCTAGTTTTTTGTTGTTTGACAAGAAGTCTTGAATTCGCTGTTGGAAAAAAATATTGCTACTTTTAGACAGCGCGAATGTTTAGGTTAAAGAAAATTAGTCTCAGTATCAAGACCAATAACGAGAAGTGATATTTCATTGGTAAGCTTCTGCGTGTTTGTGTATGTAATCGTATATATCGGTTATATCGTCCAAACGTAATAAATTAATTTCAATGGTTGCTAAGCAACGCGAATCGCTATTCCGCCTACTGATAGACTGAAGTATAGTATAGTCTACTAAAGCAGTCACAGGCATGGTTGCTTATTACAATGTCATCGTTGACGTTGTGTGAGTTGTCCCAAGTTAATATTATTTTTTAACATAATCTGTTGTTCATACATTATGATGTACATTAACACATTTTTGGTGGGATTGTGTTTTCTTTCACCCAAAACATACTAACATCAAAAATGTTTTGTTCAACGTACTTTATGATTAAAATTACATACACCGCCTTTTTAAAATTTAAACGTAGCAAACATAATAACAGAGAATTTTGTTTCAACAAAAAGGATATACACTCTCATATTTTTGAAAAATGTTACGAAGGGTTGGGTTATTTTATTTTAGGCTTTTGTAATATATTTTAACAGTATTTGTTCAGACTACATTTATATTACTAGTAATTATGTGGTTTGAATACAATCTCACCAAAAACACAAATCTATACTCCATACTAATATTATAAACTATCTGTCTAAATTATATATTTTCTCCGTTTTGACAACATTTCTCATTGCTGCTTTGCTCCTATTGGTTGTCGTGATGTTATATAGCCTATAGCCTTCCTCGATAAATGGGCTATCCAACAGTGAAAGAATTTTTCTATTCGGATCAGTAGTTCCTGAGATTAAACAAACAAACACACAAACTCTTCAGCTTTATAATGTTAGTATAGATGTGAAAGTAACTCTGTCTATCTGTCTGTCTGTTACGCTTTCACGCTCAAACAGCTCAACCGTTTTAGATGAAATTTGCATAGCATAGTTTTTATTGCGATAACCGACATTAACGTGGGTGTAGCCGCGGACGAAAGCTAGGATGGAATAATGTCAAGTTCTAAGTTTCTAAAAGAAGTAAGATTTAACCATAAACTAAATTATATTAAAGCTCCTAAAGTCATAGCTCTTATCAGACATAATTTTTGATCAACAATATGTTATTTGTCACTCGATTATGGGTAGATTACGCGAAACAGAGTTCGGCTCTCTCAAAAAATTATATAGAAAACCTAATTATTAGGACATGAAAAAAATTGTGTCACTAGTCAAAGAGTTTTTCTAGTAGATGAAATAAAGAAATTTAAGGATGTAATGATACGCAAATAAATCTTGAAGTTGCGGAAAAATGCAAAATCGAGCATTTTCGTATTGTCATAGTCATGGCGTTCGTAATCTAACATATGTACAAACGAATATTCTACTTTATTTTGATCTGCGCTCCTGCGCACTGTGAAGTAATGGTTGTGTGTGGAAGAGCGAGGCCGGCGATCGTGTCGCTGTATACGTAGCGCTAAATAAATAATTCTCTCAGTGTAATGCCCCCTTATGCAGTTTGGCACATCATCAGAGCAGCGAGGTTCGAAGATGGGCAATCGATCTGGTTTATCAATATCACATTTAATGTTTTTTTTTTCTTTTTTTAGATTAGTCGACTGTCTCGATACAAGCCCTGTGTCGGGAAGGCTTTACAAACATACAAATCACGCACACAAATTACACCCAGACTCGGAACAACAATTTGTGGATCAAATGTACATAAATTGATGTCTCGTGTGGGAATCGAACCCACGACCCACTCGCACCACGCCAACGAGTAACAACGTGTCGATTTCCTCAAGTTATTACCTATCCATACTAATATTATGAATGTGAAAGTAACGCTGTCTGTCTGTCTGTAATGCTTTCACGCTCAAACAGCTGAACCGATTTAGATGAAATTTGGTATGGAGATAGTTTAAGTCCCGGGAAAGGACAAAGTATAGTTTTTATCGCGATAACCGACATCCACGCGAGCGGAGCCGCGGTTGAAAGCTAGTTTTAAATAAATCACACAACACGCGTTCGTCTACAGAGGCTGATTTAGAATTTTGTATTTGGTTTGGAGGTCCTTTCTCTAGGATCCGGAAGTGCACATCCTGGTAACATATTGTGTGTATAAACCAGAAAGTTACTGTATTTTTTACCTCATCCACAACATTATATTATAGCTATCTTCACCCACGTTTGCCCCATAAGTATATAACTCTGTGTTCGTTAGTAACACGCATAGAACGTGTCTTATACGCAACACCGCGACCCGCGCCGTGATACTGAATAATAATAGCTGTGGAGCTTTTAACATGTTTGCTGCGGTATACATACTGTTATATTAACGATAGGGAAATAAAATACGTAGGCAGCTGTATTTATGGTAACATGTTATGGATACCAAGGCAGAATAAAATGTTGATATCTAAGCTATTTTCTTGTCATACTTCATGTAAGAGGTTTCACTAGAGATTTGATAGTTAAGTATCTACAGCCTCTAGAACGAGACGACGAAGAAACAGGGCCGCACAAGTTGTTTCTCTCTTTCACGCATTGCAATTATTAATTACTTTTTAATTGAAAGGAATGGCATAGTCCAGGTCTATACGTCAATGGACTTGTAGTCTTGTAATTGGGGTAGGCAGTGCCTAGTTTGTGACCTTAGCTACGATCCCTACGCTCTACTTTTGCTTCGTCTACATTCATAACCCTTTTTTTATACATGAGGGCTAATTGATTTCCGTTGACTTAACATCTGTTTTGATTAATAGGCAGGTGTATTGACTCCCTTGAACATAGGCGCCATAATAACGTCCATGTTATTGACGATTACATTTCAAATGGCGGGAGCATGGCAGTTAGTTTCTCTCGGAAGTCTTAATTAAAAGGCCGAGGTGAAAACACCCCGGTGGTGGTCTGACCTTGTCGCTAATTAAAATTGTGTGTGCAAGGTCTTAGCGTGAAATGACTTGAAATATGCATTACGACGGACTTGCACGAGATATCCGCATACCATATTATGATAAATTACCACAGTATTAATTTGAATATTTAGTCGCTAATATACTATACGGTTACCCTGGCTCTCCGACATATACCTACTTTAAGTTCGTTAACTTTGACTGCCTCTGTGGCGTGGTGGGAGTATGTCCGACTGCTGCGCAAGATTTCGTGAGTTTGATTCCCACCCAGGATAAAACTTTGTGTGGTGAGCACGATGATTTATTCTGTGTCTGGGTGTTATTTATCTAAAATATGAATGTATTCAGAAATATATAAGGGTGTTTATCGGTTGTCTGGTTTCCAAAGTACAAGCTCTGCTTAGTTTGGGATCAGATGGCGTTGTGTGAGTTGTCCCCAGATACTGCAATAAGCTCTTTTGACCTTACTTACCTGAGTCACATCTAGATACAACAGGTGTATCATTGCCGTACCTAAGCCAAGATGAATGTATAACCTTGGGCTATACCTCGATCATGGCTTAGATACCGCAATGATACACATCGTTATTATGTACCTACTGACAAATGCTGGAAGTTATTGATAACGCTGCTCAATTTCAAAACACATTTAATCACAGGCTGTGGTGCCTATTCTGTGGAATAGCGACCACAGCTAAAATAAATAAACTAATTATTGTTCATAAAATAAATCTAAATAAATAAATTTTTAAATTATTTATTTGATAAGCCCGTGACTGTGGAATGGGTACCGTCGGAACACAATTCACGTCTTCTACTTCATGAAGAACCTGCCATTTTACATGTGTATACTTTTGAAACGCCAATTTTACTTCCAGAACTTACCAGTAGGTGCATAATAAATGTAATTTTTTTAACTTAACAACGATGCAGAAATATGCCTAGAATTAACGACATTAAGAACTCCAAAAACTATACTACTCGTAAAACTAGAAATTCATTGGTATTGTATTGGACATAAATTGAATCCTAACTTAAGTGCCACTGAGTTACTGTCGCTGTCGCTTCTTCGATTGAACACAATATTCTGAGGTACAAAGTCGTAAAACCAAAATTTTACTGTTAAACCACAGGCATCCGTCACCAAGAAGGACGGTTGTTAAACCTAGAGGCATCCTAAAATACCCCTTCTCTATTGTTTAATCTAGCCTTAAATTTATTACTGGAACATCGTAAGGATTTATTTCGAAGTCTTGAAGTGTAACCACGACTCGGAACTTTACTGGATAGCAGAATTTATGCGGAAACCGCATCAAAATAATGTTTTGAATAAGGTTTAATTTGGTTGTTTGAAAGACTGGAAATTTTCGATATTTTGTGTAGAAGAAAATTATAACTTTTTTCATATAGAATAAAGTCTTACAGCGATGGTTAGGTGGTTAATGAAAGGATATCATATTGCCATGCTGCGGCTTTTGAAAATGTTTTAGCTTTATTACTTCAAAACTTGTAGGTAAAATGCCCATCGTCTACTTCTGCAATTATGAGCATAATAATTATATGACACACAACTCTCTCATAATGAACTAACAGTAATTCACCTGGGATAGAGACTAAGTATTTACATAAACCAATCATATCTATAATGTTCCTGAAAAGACATGTTCCCTAATTGCACGTACCCAGGGGACATATGATGAACATCTAAATTATTTTCGAAGCGGCGGTAGCCTAATGGCTAAGGCATCGGTCTCGCAAACGTGAGGTCGTGGATTCGACCCATTAAACTACCGACGTGAACCCACTCCTAACACGAGTCTTTGAGTTTAGTTGGAGGGGTTAACAAGATTGCTAGCAATGTGAGACCCAATCCCACATTGCTAGTTATTAAAAAAAAAATGACTGCCTGCCAGTCGCTGAAATACTGTCTAGTGCAAAGAATTAACAAAGAGACAATAGGTTGTTCGCCGAGTTGGTGATCACTAATTCGCCTGGATTTTTGGAGGAAATAATGTACAAAATTAGCAGATCAGTTTACTTTTCATCTACAATTGACTGGTTATAATAGGTCAGGGTACTGTCCCAGTACGGATTAATAGATGTTAAATGTCTTTATACTTTTGTTCTACGACATGTCGGTCCGGTGTTCTCATGATTTTGTCCTACACAACTCCTGACCTTCGTATCGTAACCAGAGTATTTTACGTTCTCAATACGATATAATATGGTTATTGGAAACAAACAAACCATCACTCTGATTTTTTTTTTGGAAATCTAGATCTTGCTAATAAATTATGGCAAAGCCCAATGTAAACGTTTCTGAAGATTCTGACGTGTATTTTCAAATCTAAACCCAAATCGAATACCACGGTCTTTTATGCAGAATGCAAGTGATGGTCATTCTTATTTTGTCATACATATTTTATTCAAGATAAATAAACATTGTAACTAGATACTACGGAAATAAAATTCCAAAACCAGATTCATATATTCTAAAATATTCTGCTAAAAAATTTACCGCATGCATTTCACATCTGTTCGTAAATAATCCTATGAAAATTCCTCGCATTTTGCGTGCGTACCATTTTGAGAGGCCAATTTGGTTTCGAGCACTTTATTACCAGCGCATAAGAGCTATAATTCTTTGTACAATATATCAATATTGTTAGTAGTGGATTTTGATCGGGTCATGTTATTGCATTGGCAATTTCTTGTGTAGCGGAATCGTGGTCTCGAAGCTTTTGGAATATAAATTGGGTTACATTTTGAGCAATGGAAAAGTATATTCATTTAACATTATAGTTTCGAAGATATATTTTAAATGGCGCCACTATATTTTCCTTGTAAGTTGCATTTTAATTTCGACTCAATAAACCATCAGGGAAATTTTAAGTAAAACACTGACTATTTGTCAGAATTCGAAGATTATAGAGCATTTTTATAGGCATTTCTTGCCAATTACTTTACAAATACAATAAATGCATTTTTAAACATAGAAAAATTTGAAGTCCAGACCCAGGAATCGAACCCGAGACTTCCGTAGCCAAACCGGGGCCAGAAGCGAACCACCTATCTGGACTATTGTTACTAGACCTCAATTTTTTCTATCCCTTGATGCTCGCGAGTTGGGCCCTCGCATGCGCCATCTAGTCGGTAGTTAAAGGACTATCACGGCTTTTGTTATTGCTTCGTTACAGAGACCATTTTAACAAATTATGATGTCGCAGGCCGAATATTGAAGTAATTTTTATAGGCATTTCCAATTACTTTACAAATACAATTTGAAAAGACAAATTGCATTTTTGAAAGATACATTAATTATTGTATTTGTAGAATAATAAATTTACAAACCTATAGAATTAAATATGAATGAATCTATCAGTAGGTACTTTGCAGTCCACGGCTGTGCATAATCTTTCCAGATAACCAGTCGCACCAACGCGATTATGGTTATCGATAGTATTCTATTCAATGACTGCCTCTGTGGCGCGGCGGGAGTGTGTCCGACTGCTACGCACGAGGTCGTGGGTTCGATTCCCACACGGGACACCACTTTGTATGATCCACAAATTGTTGTTTCGAGTCTGGGAGTACTTTGTGTCTATGACTTGTATGTTTGTAAAGTCCCCCGCGACACAGGGCTTGTACCCTACTACGGGAGTCGTATTTAAAAAAAAATAGTTTTTTTTTTCAATACAAGACAAAATTAAAATTAATATTTGTTGTTGATAGTTAGCGGTTCTTCATAGGGCAGTTAGCGTATATCAAATAAAAAATATTCGCTTAGTCATTTGTGAACCAATTTAAAAACTGACATTGCTTGGTATACCATGATTATGTCATCAAAAAGTGCAAATTTACTATCATAGTTATTATTGGTGTGGTATCGGCTTAACATTAGTACCACTCCATCACTTACCGTGGATCTCGTCAAGGTGACTAAGGGATTTCACACCGGAGGACGAGCAGCAGCATCCTCTGCGTACTTTGAAGCCTTACGCCGTCGCTAACCCATTCGCCAAGCGTTGCGGTTATGGCAATTACCCCCATGATCTAATAAGTGCTACTGGGGTGACCCGTGCCCAGTGGGACATCATATAAGTTGATATTATGTACCATAGGTATTATTTCTGTGAGATTGGTGTACGCTGTACTACACTTATACATTTATTTATCTATAATATGTATGTATTTAGAAATATATATGTACTAGCTTTCGCCCGCGGCTCCGCCCGCGTAGATGTCGGTTTAATTTTTTTTTCTTAAATAAAAAGTATCCTATGTTACTTCTAATACCTTCAAGAATATGTGTACAAAGTTTCATGATGATCGGTTGAGTAGTTTTCGCGTGAAAGCGTAACAAATAAACTTACATTCACATTTATATATTAGTAGGGATATATAGGTATAACAGTTGTCTGGTCGCTATAGTTCAAGCTTTGCTTAGTTTGGAATCAGATGACGTTGTGTGAGTTGTTCCAAGATATTATTATTATTATTATAAGTTTTTCAACGTGAATTAAATTTCTGGTTTTACTAGCGTAGATAATCCTTATAGAATTGCATCGATTGTAGTCACTAATAGATAGTTATTTACAAAATGTAGTAACGAAGTTATTTAAAATAATTCAGTACGAAATTCAAACCGATTAAAACGTGGTCTCATTATTTGGCAATAACAATAATTTGCATGTAAACAATACATATTACTGAACTAGTGCGGCTTAACGCCACCGAAACCGCTAACGAGTTAGAGGTTTACCATGCATTGATTAAATAACACTAATTTATTTAACTCAACCGCAATAAAATTATATATGCAATATTATACGTTTCATACTCATACTCATTATTCGGAATTAATGTTTGTTAGGCTCAACATAATTGTTATCTGTTTGAAATTTAGAAATTTGCTATTGACTTCATTTTAAGGCTAACATTTAAACTTTCGCGTTGCATGATTATAACTTTTTATTATACGGGAATTAACGCGCATTGTTTACCGGCAGAGAACCAAAGTTATCGACATAGCCCACCGGATTAGCAAGCTGAAGTGGCAGTGGGCTAGCCATATTTGCCGAAGAACCGACAACCGTTGGGGTAAACGAGTTCTTGAGTGGAGACCACGGCACGACAAACGTAGTGTAGGTCGCCCTCAGGCCAGGTGGAGTGATGATTTACGCAAAACGGCTGGCAGGAGCTGGATGCGAGAAGCCGAAGATAGAACAAAGTGGCGTGCAATTGGAGAGGCCTATGTCCAGCAGTGGACTGCGAATGGTTGATGATGATGACGATGTTTACCTTAAAATTGCTTGACGTTTCGACCAGGTTGCACCGGCCGTGGTCACAAGCGGACTATTTTAAGGTTTTATTAAGATCGAAATTTAAATACATCTTTCTTATAAGTGGCACGCCACGCTCTGACTCTGCACGGACTTTTCTCAACCATTTAGATGCATGGCGACAATTGTATATATAAAAAATCAGGCAAGAGCATATTAGACCATGCTCAGTGTAGGGTTCCGCAGCCTTGAACAATTACATTAGCAGAAGAGCGAATGGTCATGGCATTTACGGACTTTTGTTGAGATTTTTTTTTTTTTTGGCTATAACTCAATGACGGTATTAAAAGTGTATTCGCAAACACAAGTGCACTCTCTATTACACTGATAGGCCAGGGCAGAAATTCAATACGATTGGAGACCGATTGGGCACAGGACGTCGGGTCAATGTGGCCTCCGAGGCACGGAGGGTGTGAAAGTAACGTATTGCCTAACCTCCTACCACTAACGGCCGGTCTCAATAATCTACCTTTTAATTTTTAGTATTATAATAATTTTAGTATTTCTTGACATAAATGTGATAAATGGACCTACCAATTTGTAATTTTATAGAACAACTAGCTGACCCTCGCAACTTCGTCTGCGTCAAATTAACCCGGTTTTGCAAAATAGGGGTAAATAAAAAATAGGAGTTGATCGTAGAATGGTGAAAATTCAGGGTTGTATGTATTTTTGAACCCGGTAGGTATCATAAAAAAATAAAAATTTACCTATAAGTTAATAAAAAAAAAATAAGGGTGAACTACCCTTATCACTTAGGGGCATGAATAAAAGATAGTAATTTTCCCTTTTTTTCTTTTTTCTTCCTTTTTTTTTTAAACATTTTTCATTGCTGCTCCGCTCCTATTGGTCGTAGCGTGATGTTATAACCTATAGCCTTATAAAGGGTCTTTCAAATAGAGCGGGTCGATATTAATAATCTGTGGCGGCCATTTTGATTTGGCGGCATCTGTAAAATCTGTTTTTTCTTATTCAGTCACTGATGCCAAATCACCATGGCAAGTTACACGGTTGAGCAGCATGTGCAAATGATAAAACTTTATTATCAAAATGAGTGTTCGTTAGTGAAAACGTTGCGCGCATTGGCCAAAAAATAATCTTTAGCGACGAGGCACATTTTTGGATGAATGGTTTTGTTAAAAAGCAAAATTGCCGTATATGGGATGACCACAACCCACATGAGGTTCACCAGATAGCAATGCATCCACAAAAAGTAACTGTTTGGTGCGGATTTTGGTCTGGCAGCGTCATTGGTCCGTACTTCTTCGAAAACGAAGTTGGCGAGGCCAGCACCGTCAACGGTGAGCGCTACAGATCAATGATAAACAATTTCTTTTGGCTTAAATTGAACAATATGGACGTGAATGACATGTGGTTCCAGCAAGATGGCGCTACTTGCCACACAGCGAACGACACAATCGACATTCTGCATGAACGGTTTGCGGGTAGGGTTATCTCTCGCAGAGGTGACGTGAATTGGCCACCAAGATCGTGTGATTTGACTCCGCTAGACTTTTTCTTGTGGGGTTTTCTGAAGTCGCAGGTCTATGCCAATAAACCACATTCGACCGTTGCCCTGAAAGCCAACATAACGCAGGCCATCGCTCAGATTCAGCCGGATCTATGCAGCAGAGTCATTAAAAATTGGACCTCTCGGATTTGTGCCACCATGCGAAGCCGCGGCGGACATTTGAACGATGTCATATTTCATGCATAATGGCATAAACGGGCCTTTCAAATAAAAAATAAATTTCGTTAATATCTCACACACATCTAGTTTTATTCAATTTTAACATCGACCCGTCTTTGTTGAAAGACCCTTTATTTTGCCTCTATAAATGGGCTATCCAACAATAAAATATATTTTCAATGCGGCCCAGTAGTTCCTGAGATTATCGCGTTCAAACAAACAAACAAACTCTTAGGGGTATGAAAAATAGATGTTGGCCGATTCTCATAGATACCGGATAAGCACAAAAAATTTCATCAAAATCGGTCAAGCCGTTTCGGAGGAATATGGCAACGAAAACTGTGACACGAGAATTTTATATATTAGATGATTCATATTGTGTAATTAATTTAAAAAAAATATTGTATTTTTTTTTTTATTATGCATAAGGTAATAAGAAACAAATTCAGCAGATATTTTATTTAAATGAAATAATATTTGCATGTCACTATTGACTGAAGTTGTAAGAACTAAATAATATAAACGACCACAGATGTACCAACTTTTGTGCAAATAAAGAATTTATTATTTATTTATTGATGGATTTGGCTACTAGAGGTAGAATTTTGACATATTTTGTATGGAGCTTATGTCAAATATATACCTTTATTAGCCAAATCCATCTATAATTAGATTATTGAGACCGGCCGTAAGTCAGAGACCACTATCTATACCTACACTTATTACAGCATCCGTAAGAAATTATTATCTAAATAATTGTAAGAACCGCTTTAAAATCAGTTGCGTAGTTTAGAAGATCTAAGTGTACACGGGAAGCGACTTTTTTAATATTGCACTAGCTGACCCGCGTAGCTTGGTTTGCGTCATTTTCCCCCGTTTTAGCAACATTTTTATTGATGCTCCGCTCCTATTGGTCGTAGCGTGATGTTATATGGCCTATGACACTCACAAATACCGTGGCTATCTATTGGTAAAATAATTTTCATGATCAGTTCAGAAGATCTAAAGATTACTCCCTACAACGTCACAATCTCACAACATCACAAACTCACAAACTTTACCTCTTTATAATAATAGTGAAGTAAAAGCAACGCTTGTCATAAGTCATGAATTGATTGTACTTGTACAGCCAGCTACAAAAGTTGTTTAACAGTAACAAGAGGTATTGCAAGACTATGTGGCGCGGTGGGAGTGAGTCCGACTGCTACGCAAGATGTCGTGGGTTCGATTCCCACACGGGATACCACTTTGTGTAATCCTCAAATTGTTGTTTCGAGTCTGTTTGTACTTTGTGTCCGTGACTTGTATGTTTGTAAAGTCCCCCGCGACACAGGGCCCTTACCCAAATCGGGAGTCATCTTTTGTACAAGAAAAAAAAATCATACCATCAAAAGTTCACAAAATTCATACACCAAGCCATGATACTTTAAACTTTTCAAAATTTCAGGGTAACTTCATTTTCCCGTTGAACGACTCATTTAGCTGACTTTACAAACATGCTGGTAACGTACGGCCACTATACTAATATGTACTAATACGAGTATTATAAATGGGAAAGTTTGGGTGTATGAATGGATGAATGTTTATTGTTGAGACTGGTCTGTTGGTATAGTGGTTAGGGACCCTGACTGCTTAGCCGGAGGTCGTGGGTTTGATCCCCACCCAGGATAAAACTTTGTGTGATGAGCACGATGGTTTATTCTGTTTTTGGGTGTTATTTATCTATAATATGTATGTATTTAGGAATATACAAGTATGTAGATCTGGTTTTCTAGTTTCCATAGTACAAGCTCTGCTTAGTTTAGGATCAGATGGCTTTGTGTGAATTATACCAAGATTTATTATTATTATTTTATCACGCCAAGGTTAAACGAACCTGGATGAAAATTGAAACAGCAATAGATTGTAGTCTGGAATATATTAAGCTATTTTAAAAAATATAATATTTTATGATATGTGATATTTTTTTTCAAATTTTTTACGAGAACGGACAGCTAGATTAACTACAAACAAACCAAAAACGCAACTTAAAATAAGCATTAAACAAACCGTTAATGTGTATAGATTTTCACTGTTACCGATATCCACGTAAACAAAAGGGCAAAAGCTAGCAATGACTAAAAGAACTTTCATCCACATTTATCTCCTGAAAGAGAAGTGTTTGATGTCTGTCCGCAATAGTTCTTAGATCTTTGATAAGGGAAGTGTATACCGAGCTAAGCGCCGTTCAGTGAGATTGAATTTCTTGTGGCTTACGGACTTACATTCACAGATTGTTTTGTGCAAACGTTTTCTCTTGTTATCTCCTATATACGACTATGTTTTACTTCAAATCGTTATGTATCCAACTTATTTTAAATGGCTTGAGATATTATGTTATCTTTATTTTCATAATTTGGTATACTCGGAGTAATATCTTCTGTAATATTGTTATTATTATGGTGTATAAAAGCAATCTCGCTATGTTGAGGAAGTCAGTTAAATTTTATTATAATGATGTGATTATATTAAATTCCTGCTTTGGAATATTTTCTTACACATTAACACACAAGGAATATTAAAACCTTTTTATTTTATACAATCGCTTTAATCATTAGAAAAGTATGGCACCTCAAAATATACTGAGATAATACGTAAAGTGGCGGTAGTCTAATGGCTAAGGCATCGGACCCGCTATCGTGAGGTCACAGGTTTGAATCCTACCAATTACACTACTGACGTGAACCCGCTCCTAACACAAGCAATTTAACTAAACAGAAAAGGTTAACAGGATTGCTAGTAATGTGAGAGCCACAAATCCTTTAAAAATAAAAACGAAAGTTCTTTTTGATATTTCTGAGAAGATAATTTTAAATGGAAGAGATCGCTCTTAGCGATAAGGCCGCCCATTTTACATATAAATAATAAAATGTATACTTTGTTTTTTTATATTGGTGTACAATAAAGTATATATTATCTATTTTAAATATACACACAGTTACATATAGTTTTAGTTTAATGCACAAAAACACAAAAAAAATCAAGAAATTCTTATATAAATCGCAATATATAAGCTAGTTTGAATCTAATGAAGGATTTACAAATAAAGGTGGCGGTTTGCACCGCGACAGAGATAGGAGACCGCGACCGAAGACAGGAGACGAGAGACGGAAACTATTACTTGAAAGTTGAATGTATGATTTCGTATGTGAGTCAGTTTGCGGACGAGACCGAGATAGGAGACTGCGAGACTATTGCTGCCTGGACAAGTAGTGTCTCGCGCGGAGTAATAGTGTGAATAGTCGCTTTGGTTGCGATCTCGGTCTCGACCTACAGTACCTACATGCAGAAGAAAGCGAGATGTTTGCGGCAGTTTACCATTTCAGTCTCTTATCTCGGCCACTTGTCTCTGTCGCGACACTGACTGCCACCTTAAGAAATTACGTTTTGATGCATATTATTCTAGAAATTACCCCAACTCATACAACTCATAAATAATAAATAAGACGTAAAAATAATTTATTGATGCCACGCACTTTACCCAAAAATCTTGTCTTGCTTTCCTTAGGGAAAATATTACATCAGTCTGAATCCCAATACAGGAAAAATAAGGAAAAAAATAACCCAACTATAAGTGATGCATTGTTATCGAAACGTCATCGAAATCTGTTGTTGATGGGATTGTACCGAGTTGCGGTCAATCAAAAGATCTGTCAATCAGAGTCTGTTCCATTGGTTTTGTCTACAGTGTTCAGAGTGTTATTTTCAAAACGATTTTGTGTGATAATTCTGACACAGTATATTTTGTATGACCGTGGTTTTGTTGAGATATAAACTAGCTAAAGTGAATTTGGGAATAAGTGATGGAATCAGATGTCACATGGCAATAATTTATCTTCAATTGTCTGGCCCGTTGGTCTAGCTAGTGGTTAGTGACCCTGACTGCTAAGTCAGATAATGTGGGTTAGATTTGTTGAATTATCCATGCAAAAATAATAGGTAGGTTTAATATTCTCTTAAGTAATAAAACCTACTTTATGTTTACACAGAGGCCACTTGTAAAAACTCTATGTTCGAAGTATATGATTTTGAACGTAATTCTGACGTGTACACTTCCAAGTGACTTATAGAAAAATATATGTTTTAATATACTAAGTAATTCTAAAACATATTTATTATTTTATTATCCCATACCTCCTATACGATCTCCACCCAGGATAACACTTGGTGTGATGAGCACGATGGTTTATTGTGTGTCTGGGTGTAATTTCTCCAAAGTATGTATATATTAAGAAATATATAAGTATGTTGCCAAAGTACAGGCTGTGCCTAATTTGGAATCAGATGGCGTTGTATGATAATTGATTTTAAGAGGCATTTCTCATTTACATGTCAGGAATCTGCATTTTCATGCGCTTAATTTGCCCTGTTATGGAATACTTAACACTATCGAATACATGTTAATAATAGACCAATCTTTAACATTGACAGCAAATGTAACACATTAACAAATAGGTACTGTTTTGTTTCTTTTGTAGTGTCCCACATCCCATTTTAAGGAAAGTACGTGTAGTTTTCAATTGGCTAATTATTTCATTAAACCTCTTTAAATAGCCTGTAAAAACTTACCAAAACATCAGATATATAAGTTTGTTGACATTAGATTGTAAAAAATAAAAGCTGCCGCATTTTTTTTTGCGAAAAATGTCGCCTTTTACAATTATTGTTGTATTCAATAACACATATTTACAAATAAAATTAAATAACAAAATACGCTTTGATTTTCTAATAATGAAATTATGCTGTTTTTATATAATTGTTTCATTAATTCAGACCAAAAAACATAACTATTATCAATCCTCATTTCAATAAATTACGATGCACAAACGTCATTCCATACGATTGTGTCAAGTTTGCGAAGTCATTTCGCAAACTTGACGGAGGAACGCTCACGCTCAATCTGTGAATTACAACAATAACATATCATATCATCAATAGAACAATGGAGGAATATTGACAGATCGACCCCCTCTGTTAAAAAAGAGTAAGTTGCAACAAATGAAATTGACACTCTCACCAACACAAGTAGCAGGCACCTCCGGACTCTTCATCTATACTAATATTAAAAAAAAGTAATATTTAATTTTTTGATTGTTTGTTTAATACAATTTTATTCTAAACTACTGGACCGATTTCAAAAAAATCTATCACCATTAGAAAGCTACATTATCGAAGAGCCAAAAAAATATAGCTTAAGCTAAGCTATATTTTTTTGTCAAAAAAGGTTTTTTTGTAACTGAAGGTATAAAAAACTACGATATGACACTACCCGTGTGAAGCGAAGGGGCAGCTAGTTTGTAATATTCAGCTTCCACGAAGTAAAACTTTGACACGTGTTTTGCCTCTACATGAAGCATTCTTGGGACCTTATGGTAACCGGACTTTTTATAGTGTTACCAGCTCTAAAATATAACTTTCCCATTCGCCATCAGATTTTCGTAACTTTTACCTATTTACATGTCCGTTTGTTGGACAATAACCTTAGCAACAGTAACACAAACGAAATCTCATATGCAAATATTCCAATTAATAATGTCGTCTCATGAAATTTTAAAGTCAAATTGTCTGGGAAAAGTCAGCTGATATTATTATTCCATCATCGTTCTGTGAATGAATGAATGAATGAATTAATTACGGAAGCATACATGACTTCACATTTCACATTTCTTCACAGGTTTTTGTGGCCACCCGGTATCAGCCAGAGTAAGCGTGCCAAGATGTCCCATTGGAAATTGTCCAGGATTTGATATTCTATTATATTTTAGCCATACAATAAAAATGATATTTTTGGACTTAAACTTTAAACAAATTTAGAATTATGGCAGACTAGGCACGTGAGAACTGAAATCTGTTTAAGCAAAAAGTTTCTTTATAAAATGTTATCCTCGAAAGTATATATAGGTAATAGAATATTTTTTTAGGATCCCTAGGTGAACGCCCCTACTGAGTACCTATATTTATGCAGCCTTTCACCCTAAAGCCAAAAAAAGGTTGAATACAAGTAATTTACCTGTAAATTGTGTTGAAAACGTGATACTCATGCCAAACCATATTCAAGGATTCCGACGAATGTATCAGAATAAATTTAAAAAGATTTGTAATGTTTTTTTCGTCGGCGCTTTGTTGGAACATGTTTGAAATATATTTTCTGCATTTGCTATTTTGTGACGTAGGTGGTGATAAAATGAAATATAATAAAATACAATTTTATTTATTTATTTATTATTTGATTCAACAACAGTTATTACAATAATTTATAGCATAACTGATGCATATTTAAGTTAATGTTATAATTTTTTTTAACTAATTACAGGTGAATACCGCATGCATTAGTTTATAATAAAGATACCTTGAATTTTTATTATTGTGTGTTGTATATTAAACAACACACTATAATACTAGATTGACAATATTTGAATAACTTAAATAATTTAATTCATAATAATGTACAGAATAATATCACTAGTTTATTTTTACATAGACATTCTGGCTTTTGGAAATTTTAACCGCCATATTCATATATATTTATTAATTGGAGCGTAAGATGATAATCCTTATGGAAGAAAATATGTAAGTGATGAAATTAGCAAACAAAGAGACAGATGATAACATCGATTTGCTATTTATATTGCTAAACAGAAGACTTAAGTTAGCTTAAGCGTTAAGCTTATAAATACATATATACATGGTTGTCTTAACCTTATGAAAGCTGGAGCCTGTAGTAGGTTCGATACTTGTATGACAGATCTCCGAGCCTTCTCCATCTTAGTAAGTGATATTAGATAAAGTGATATTAGAACTCATTGAACCATTAAATGAATTAGATTATGGTGAGAAGGCAATTCATTGAGAAATCGACCAATAACTAAAACTGGAATAAACCGAAGAGAATGCAAACAAAGCCAGTAAATGACACATTTAAATACTTACAGTCATTATTTTTGTTTTAGATATACTTAATATCGTGATACATTTAAAGGTATGTGTCCTTTACTGTATAACAATACTCAGTAACTGATAACACACCAACAGTGATATGTGTCTAAACAACAAAAACTAGGACACACCAAAATAGTAACAAATACTATAATCCGATTAAACCAAAGAACAAAGTTACAAAGGCCCCTGTAAATAATTTCGACGGTTAACGTCCATTACAAACCAGAAACCAGCAAATCCATTTCAAAGCCATACATATTTGAAATAATGGCGGGGTGACGTGCGGCAAACCAAATCACATCATTAGGTGTTCGTTGACAGCTTTTTGTTGCACGCCCCTAATATGGGCCAGAACAGAACAAATAGGAAGCCGGTATAATAGGGGAAACCACAAAATTGCGGCCAGACGGACAATACTGTTGAAATAATAAATTTGGTACGCGTAGCGTCGCGCTTCGGGATAATGAGAAAACGATTTTCAGCTATTGTTTTCCTGTATTTTTTCCAGTAGTTTTTTAGCTGACTGAGAGAAATGAGCTTCCTGTGTCCGATTCTACGTTTTATTGGATTATTATTTTCTCGGGAACGTACCTGTTCTAATTCCTGTTTGTTAGTTTTAAGCAATTTTATAATTATTTTGTTTCTTTGGTATGTGTTTCTTCAAATTAATTTCTTGTATTTTTTTTAATTATAATGTGTTCGCTATGTTTGTAATTTATTGCCGCCTTCCCTATTTCCTTCCCTAACTTGACTTAACTATTTAATTAATATTTGTCTACTATTTTATTTTTTATTATTTTATATTAATTGATATTTTGCTGTTTTAAATTTTTCTCGATGACTTATTAGTATTTTTATTAATAACATGACTTAATTATTTAATAATTAATTGATATTTTTCTGTTTTAATTTTTTCGATAATAATAATAATATCTTGGGACAACTCACACAACGCTATCTGATCTCAAACTAAGCAGAGCCTGTACTATGGCAACCAGACAATTGATAAACATACTTATATATTTCTAAATACATACATATTATAGATAAATAACATCCAGACACAGAATAAACCATCGTGCTTATCACACAAAGTTTTATCCTGGGTGGGGATCGAAGAGCTCTTGCGTAGCAGTCGGATACACTCCCACCGCGCCACAGATGCAGTCAAAATATATAAGCCACGTCTTTAATCTGTGTTTTGAATTGCATGCACTGGTCGCACTTGTGATGACTGCAGGAAGACGGTTATACACTGCCGGACCCGTAACATGAGTTGTCATGGAAGACTTACGTCTGGTCTCAATAATTTAACTATCGATGGATTTGGCTACTAGAGGTATATATTTGACATAAGCTCCACACAAAATACGTCAAAATTCTACTTCTAGTAGCCAAATCCATCGATAGGTAGATTACACGACCTCTTGCGTAGCAATCGGACACACTCCCACCGCGCCACAGAGGCAGTCTATGTTTTGGAGAAATGTGTTACTCTCGAAAGCCTGGTCATCTCATTAATATTGTTGAAATAGCTATTCTACGTTCGTATAAATTATTAATGCCTATTAAACTTATTCTCTATAGTTCTGACGTTTCTATGGTAATAAGCAAATTTGCGGTATTCATCAAGGCATAATAGTTACCTTAAGGTATTTAAGGATTCTTTGAAAACAACATTTTATGTTATTGTTCAGTCTAGACAACTGAGTTTAATAATTTCATTTTCAGTTACCATTTAGATGATAAGGTACTTGTATTATAGGTACTTGTATTTAGGTACTTGTAGTATATACTTTGTTGTACACTTTAGAAACTTATTTGTTGTTCTATTAGTTGTTTTTTTTTTCTTTCTGTATATATTCATGTATATATTTTGACTTCCTCTATGGCGCGGTGGGAGTGTGTCTGAGACTGCTACTCAAGAGGTCGTGGGTTCGATCCTCACCCAGGATAAAACTTTGTGTGATGAGCACGATGGTTTATGTCTTATTTTTCTATAATATGTATGTATTTAAAAATATATAAATATGTTTATGAGTTGTCTGGTTGCCATAGTACAGGCGCTGCTTAGTTTGAGATCAGATAGCGTTGATTCCCAACCGGGACACCACTTTGTGTGATCCACAAATTGTTGTTCCGAGTCTGGATGTACTCGTACTTTGTGTCCGCGACTTGTATGTTTGTAAAGTCCCCCGCGACACAGGGCTGGTACCCCACTGCGGGAGTCGTCTACTTTTACTAAAAAAAAAATAACCCATACGATGTCCCACTGGATCAGGTCCCCCTGTAGAACTTACTTATTATAGATCTTGGGGTAATTGTCATAATCGCCACGCTTGGCAAGAGGATGCTGCTGCCCGTCCTTCGATGTGACGTCCTTTAGTCGCCTTAAGGACACTCACGGGAAGAGATGGGGTGGCACTATTCTTAAGCCGGTACCACACGGCTATTGTATCCACATTTTATTTTAACGTCGGCAACGTCGTGCAACGGTCTACCGGCAAATAGCAACGTATTTTGTGTCAGTCATATGTCCCTACTAAATTGTCATATTATTGATAGGGGAGGGGGCGCACTTAGTTACAATTGATGACAAGCTCGCAGTTTTGACTATTTGGAAAATGGACAACGTATTAGAAAAATGTGATCAAATTTTAACAACACGCTATAATTATATCATAGGTCTTCCTTGTATCATAGCAAAATAATTGTAGTATAATAATAGTATTTTAATTTTAATGCTAACATCAGCTAGGCTCTGCTTATCTAGATCTCAAACTAAGCAAAGTTGATACACATACCTACATATATATTTCTAAATACATACATATCTATATATGAAAATGAATCCCTATTTGTTTTGTTTTTTATTGTTTTACTTTTCTTCTTCTCTGTAGAAGGTTGTTATAAATATATGTCTAAAAATATCTATTGTCTTTGAGTAAAATGCCTGTGACATGCGAACGGACAGACAGAGAGGCAGACAGATGGACATGACGAAACTATAAGGGATCCGTTTTTTGCCATTTGACTACGGAACCCTAAAAATGAATCCCTATTTCCCTTGGTCACAAGATAACTAGAGAACGGTGTTTTCCGATTTTATTAATTCTCTAGTTTTCTTTTCTTTTAGTTTTCTAATACTCAGTAGAAAGTGCTTACGTAAAAAAAAAAAGTGGCGGTACGAAGTTCGCCCGGCCAGCTAGTTGTAGATAAATTACATCCAGACACAGTATTTACAACGGACCTGAAAATGATGACGTCGTCGCTTTATTTTGCAGATGTATCTATCAATACTGAGTATTAAATATTTTTGTTATATTTGTATAAAATATAAAGAGATAAATCCGATAAGCCTCTCAAAAAGTTTGATTTGGGTACTTAAGACGGGTCTCTGAAGAATGAAGACATCGCAAACCTCACTCAAAAAGTCTTACTGCGTAAATCAGACTTTTATTGGGCCACTCATATGTACCAGTCATACCACTCATATGTGTCGTCAGTATACCTGTCACTGTCATTTCGCGTAAATGTGAAAGAAAGCGGTGATGTGAATACTGCTGATTCACGTTATGGATTGAAGTGGGAAAATGTTGTGCCTCTGAAAATACATTGATACGTATCGATGACGAAAGTACACGTACAGAGAGCCATTTACACAATGCTAGATTCTTGCCTGTTGAATACAATTACATTGAAACAATAACTGACTACATGGTCTAAACAATACGTTGGCTTCGTGTAATGAGCCTTTATTATTGCATTCAATTGCTCTTAAATGTACACGAAAATAGTAGTGTGTAAATGAACCTTTAGGCAAATAAGGACACTGCCGTAGTCAATGAATTATTATAGTACATCAGAATTGGTAGAGTATGTTAGTTGTATTGTATAGTGAATAGTAGTAGTAAAGTTAGTGCTTTATTAATAACGTAGTAAATTAAGAAGACAAAGAGTAACTTTCATGTTTGTAGTACACCCAGGGTCATTCATAGTTATGGTCCCTAAATTGTATAATAAAATAAACAGACAATATACAGTTATAAAGCTCACAAATAACTCATTTAAAAAAAATGCATTACAGGCTAGATAATTTTGAATATGATGACTTGGAAAATGTAATTTTATAATTAACACGCGCACACACGCACACACGCACACACACACACACACACACACACACACACACACACACACACACACACACACACACACGCACGCACACACGCACACATACATACACACAACACGCAACTTTTTATTTTACTTGATTTTAATTTTATTGTATTTTTTTTTAAATTGTATATCTTTCTTTTGTACATTTGCGATAGTTTAATTGAAACTAAAAATAATACGTTGTTACACTTGAATAATGTATTTTTCCTAGTTCTTTAATATAAGAGATGTGAAAGATGACTGTCTCCAGTAATACAGTGAAAGACAGGAGCCGGGGTTCCGAAAGATTTACTGTAAAAGTGTATTTGCCAATAAAGTTTATTATTATTATTATTTAATAAAACAATCGCAGACAAAGATTTTTATGCAATATTAAGTCAAAACTTTACAAAAATAATTTATTATTCCTATTTTTAAATATCGGTTTTTTGTTTTTTGCCAACATAACGTGTGGAAGGTATTCTTTTCTTAACATTACTTAAAAACAACAAAATTAAGGTTAATTGGAGCAGTATCTGCAAGGGTCTCTTCGAAGCGACTGTTCAAGAGATTCCCAGTTCCTAATTACTCTTGAAGAAGTTAATAAAAGTTTGAAAGATAAGAGACTGAGGTTCTAAAGTTGTTACGAGTCAGGATAGTGATCTTAATATCAGATCAGTTTGTACTAGAAAGGAAAAATAACATGAGTCTTTCGTTCATTATGCATTAGTCTTTGCTTGGTCTGCCCTCTAACCTAACTTAACAGCCTATTTTCATGACCCTATGACACCATATAAAACATTTATTCATACAAACAAAATTCGGCACTCATTTTCATTCCGAAAATGAGTTCGATTACCACACTGGGCGTCAAAGTAAAATATTTGTTACTTGTAATTCAAATTTATTTTACCGTTCGAAAAGTTCCTTCTTATTGTTGTCTAATAGTAAAATTTCAAGAAAACTGACAGCATTACCATGTTACATGGCAATCTGTAAAAAGGTAAACTTAAACTAAATTTTCGGAAACAAAACAGTTCACGTTTAGTTCCCGAAAATTAAGTACAATGCTATGGAGAGGACGATCCAGACGCCCCTCTTAAATTGACAATTTTTAATATTTAAGGCATAAAAATTAATCAAAAACCAAGTTCCATAATCATTGTTTTTTTATTCACACAATTCAATAGGAAGATACATTCAGTATATTACCAGTTACAGACATATCCACATAATAAAACTGTACTATGAGCTAAGCACACAGGATCATCTAATGGACAAAGTTCCATGCACATAATGTTCCACGAAGAGTTATGATGTTCAATCAAATGCATAGAATTTTGAACTCTATAGACGGATTAAACGTTGCATCATCAATTCACTAGAAATTGGAAATTCAATTTAAGTTTGAAATCCTACTCTTACGTATTGTTTTATAAATATCTTTACAGTACTTTGTGTTGCAACAGTTTTTATGTGACTAAAGTTTTATGTGATTTAGTTAAAGGATTTTGTATTAAGAACTGTATAATTGAATACATTTTCTTTACTTTTTAACATTTTCATGTGGAACCCCTTAGAACTAATCTTTAGTTCTAAGTGGTTCTACATGAAAATGTTAAAAGTGTACTAGAGATTTTACTCAGCTTTAGAAGACCTATTCTTATTTATATAAAATTTTACTAATTATAGTACGTTCTGACGCATGGCAAGAAGCCCAAGCCCACCATTATGGTTGGTTCAAACGCCGTGAGCGTTCAAACCGACATTCAACGGGCACAAACACGAGCGCGAGCGTGTGAATCGTTGGGAATGTATTGGTCGCCTGTTTGTGAACGGCTAAAGGCTTAGTTAGTTAGTTTTACCTGGGCGAACAAGAAAACCACACTTAGCCTCCTGATTTGGCCATTGTGTCTTGTTCTTATCCTTTCTGTCACTCCAGCCAACCGATGCACAATGCACATTGTTAAAGTTTAGCTTGTACCGGCGACACATCTCAGGTTGCTTGAGGAGTTGCTTGCCGGGCGTCTAATTGCACCATAATACCGGCTCCCCACGCTGGTTAAAAGGTCAGTCCCAATGTCACTTGTCCAACATGTGCATCTAGAAAAATGCTCGTCCCAACGTTAGCGCCAATGTTAATTTCCAGATGGACACGTTGGACGGGTGGCATTAAAACCGATGTTGGAGCCAACGTATGGAGCCGGTGATATAATTTAAAACCTCTTTTATTAATTCGTTTAAGATCTGATTACATAAAGTAAACTAATAATAATTTAAACGATACAATTTATATTTTTCTGGCGAATACATCAACATTATCAAGCATCTTTAAAATCCTCCGATCAATGTAACAGTATTCAAAAGTACCTACCGGTCAAAAAGGATATTCTATTTTCCTATTTTTTTGGGATAACTAAATAAGCTTGGAAAAAATTTAGTTCCGAAAACCGTCTTCTTACCTAAAAGACGTCGGAAAATTCTAGTATTTTAGCGTAAAACATGCCGATATTTATATCGTAAATGTACTTTTATACCTCCACGGGATATGTTTTTTTATTTATGTTACATTTTCCTATATAAAGTGTTCCGATATTGAATACAAACTTTCTTTATTAGGGAAGAAGGGAGGCTTTATAGACGTGGGAATATTTTGGAGTTAAAAAAGGCGAGAGAATACTGCAAGATGGTGTGTTGTTTGAAGATAAAGTTCTGAAGTAATTGTGGCATATTTTTTATGGAACATCTAACCTCGGTATAGAATATTAAGATTTATTTATTACTTATTGTTTTTAGGTCAAATACATGTAAATTTGAACTTTTATATATCCGTAGGTGCTTTTTTAACGTATCGTGTGAACAAAGGTGTCTGGCATAATAATAATTCTGTCATAATAATAACACAATAGGTCAAAAGGGCACATTAAGGGATTAACATCCCATTTTAGGAAGTGCTTTACAGGATTTTGTAGCCAAGTCTGTCGTCAATAAACAGAAAATTGTTTTGAAGACGTCGGGGTCTTTGCAACGAAAAGGTTTATTGTGTGCAGCACAGCATTAGAAAAATGTCGCGATAAGCTTTTATGTCATGTAACAAATTGTCGGGTTTGATATTTTTTTTCCTTTTAGAGCATTTAAATAGAAGGTTGTTTTATAAAAAAATGTTTTAACTATTTATTTTATGGTCACAGCTTAGTCGCAGAATCTAGTTTAACATAAAATGTTGAACGCTCACAATCAATTGTTGTGGAAGTCCTTAGGAGAGGCCTATGTTCAGCAGTGGACGTTTCCAGGCTCTAAGACCCTAAGACCAGCAATTTGTTGGCTTGATTGATCATAATCATAATGATTTTATTAACTAACTATTTAGTTCGATTTTTTTTTTATAATTTTAACTTAAAACCTTCAAATTTCAACAACCTTAAATTGACTTTCCTTGATTAACTTTCGTAGTTGTAAAATACATCAAAGTTTTTATACAGTCATCCGAACAGCGTTGCGAATTATAAGTTCCTAGTACAAAAACGTTAATGCGATGCCTGTGTTACCGAGTGTGCTATCAATCTTAGCCGTGGATATTCCGGACCATTAAAGAGATTTTTCTTTAAAAGCCGACCTATAGTTGTTTAGAAGACGCATTTAGATCGTAATAGTTACTTGCTTGAAAACAAATCGCTTTTATCATTTAATAGGTACCAGGTAGTATCAATAATAAATACATTTCACGGAATAACTCACACATTGCCTGATCCCAAACTAAGCAAAGCTTTTAGTGTGGCAATTAATAAAAATACTTCATCAGGCGCAGATGCCGCCCGGTTCGCCGGCGACGGAGTGGATCATCCAGGGAGCTCTCTTCCCTGACGCGCTCCGCCGCCGGCTTCTGCGAAATGACGTCCTCGCAGAAAGATGCGACCGCATTCCAAGGCCCCTTGCCCCAGACCATGGTCAGAACCACGGCCGGCAATGACAGGTCACTTCCAACCACTGCGGTGAGAACCCGACATTGCCCCTCCCATGCTGGATAATGCTGAAGGGTGTGCTGCGCCGAGTCCTCACCGCTGTCGCAGTGGTGGCAGGTAGGATTCGGTGTCCTCCTAGCCGTGTGCAGGTACTTCCCGAAGCACCCGTGCCAGGAAATTACCCTTACCAACTGGAATGAAAGGGTCCCGTGCTACCGCCCTGCCCACTCCTCCAGGACTGGCTGAAGCGCCTCCACTGTTCAAACACCTGCCCGTGGAGCCTCCAGCCAACGTGAACCCACTCCTAACACAAGCAATTTGGCTTAGCTGGTGGGGTTAATAGGATTGCTAGTACTGTAGGACCAGCAATCTCACATTGCTAGTTATCCTTAAAAAAACATATTAAAAATGTAAATTATACCCAAACCCAGAACGAACAGTCGTGCTCATCACACAAAGATTTATCCTAACGATCAGAGTCACTAACCACTAGACCATCAGGCTAGCCAGGTATGAACACGTCAGAATTAAACATTTACTTTATTCTAAATATCTATTTACTTTGGGCACAATTAATACGTGACACTAGAGATCTGTTTATTTTATAAAGTTTTTGCGAACATATTATTACAGGACTAGTTCGAAACTTTCGAGTCTAAAAGGGTAAGTTCACACCGAAACGCGACACGACGCGTCGCTGCGCGCACGTTTTAATAGAGTAGCTCTATTAAAACGAGCGCGCAGCGTCGTGTCTGGTATAAAATATAACTTTATTTACTACACGAAAAAAAACACATATCATTGTGAGTATTCAGATTACGTAGCACCACGCAGCGCTGCAGTTCGGACGAGTTCATTATATAAACATTCGTAGCGCTGTACAAAAAAAAAACTTTTCCTAGATCTCCATAATGCATCCGTCATATATACGTCGTTCCCATGCGCTTCCATATGATAGATTGTGGGTGGACTCAGCGGTGCGGGTGCTTGCGGTGAATGTAGACGTTCACCTGCGCCGCGCAGCGTCTCACAGCACAGCAAGGCGTCGTGCTGCCAACAATAATACAAAGCTTCTCAAAACGTTGCTGTGCGTCTCGCGGCGTCGCGCGGCTCGGCGCGAAATCACTGGCCTCTTCCAATGTCGAATTCCAATGTCGTCTCGGTGTGAACTGACCATAAATATCTATATGTTAATTTATTCGCAATCAGACTTGTGTCTGAATTTCGTTATAATCTAATTTATATAGAATAAATTTTCTAACTCACTGATACACTCATGTAGGCCCAGTCGAAATCCTTTAATCTTGAATGCTGAAATTTTACAAAGCCTTCTTCTTTCGTGATATAGACAATTAATAACAAAGAATTTCAGGAAACTCCAGCTTTAAGGGACTCTTTAAGAAACCGTTTGGTTTGTAGAGCCCAAGAAAAAAAAAATGTATTCATACACACGAAAGCCATTGCTTTCCTTCTAGTGTAGTCGAGTCAGAGTAAAAGAGTAACTAAAAATGTGGCGAAATCTTAGCGTACTTAGATTGTAATGAAATACTTCACAGTAACACGATATCAAAAGTTTGATCAAAACTTTTTGTGTGATACATTTTAAATGAAATATAAATGTAACTAGCATTAAGTAAGTAAGTAGTACTAGAATGCCTATTTGTATCTACTAGACTGAGTTCAAACGAGGCTTCATCCGCCTTTGCGTCGCTCATAAAATGATCGATGACTAAGCTTTATAATTGATTGGCCCATTTTGTTCGTACCAATACATTGATCACGACGACAATACATTCTGTAAGAAATATATCTATCTCACTCGTGCATGCATATCTAATACATGCAAATGTTGCATCTGTCTTTTTCGCTCTCGTTGTTTAAGTGTAAACACGTGTTCTGCGTTCGTACAATTCTGCACCTGCTGAAATTCCTTTTAATTTATGAATGTGTGTTACGATGTTTCAAGTCGGAAGTTTGTGGTTGTTCTGGTAAATTATTGCTTGTGTGTTTCTTCTATTCAAATAGTGTCTACTTACTCAAGACCGATAGCCATTTCTTTACGTATTTTAAAATCCCTACGGATCTCAACCCGTTGAGGTCACGACAAAAGCTGATATATCGAACTCGAATCGACTAAAAAATCACTCGATGTTCCGTCTTGTACAAGTCCATGGCGGTAGATGAGGATGTCTTTTTTTTTTTGAAAGATATCTAGCAATGTGGGATTAAGTCTCCACATTACCACATGTTAGGAGTGGGTTCACTTCGGTAGTAAATGGGTAGGATTCGAACCCGCGACCTCACGACTGCGAGACCGATGCCTTAGCCATTAGGCTACCGCCGCATCGAAATAGCTTCCTATACCTCCGTCGGAAAGACCGATAGCCTGGGATTGTTTATAATTGATCATAGACTGATCTGATGCGTAATTTAGAAAATCGAGGCGTATCTATAAAGAAACAAACAGCAATAAGCAATTTTGAAAGTGAATGTATAAATGAGTTTTGAAATGTTAACAAGTTTTTTTTAAATCGGTTAAGGCTTGATCCCTGTTTTATTAGTCGCGCCATACATTAGAGAGCTCATGTAGAACAGTCCTCATAACCAGTATTCACGCTGAGCCGTGTGTATAAGCTGGTACTTACCTACATAAAATGAATTAACTACAACTCTCTTTGCGTCAGGAGTGCCGTGAGCTTTTAAAAGCGAGGGCACTCATCACAAATTTTTGAAAGCTTAATTGTGAAAGCAGACATGAAAATTACAAGCTTGTTATACGCTCAGTTGCATGGGTTTTTAATTTGAAAAGCCGTTTCTATTTGCACTGAATAACCGCATCATGAAAAGGAAAATTTATTGGAAGCTTCAATTTTCGCTTTAACCAAACGTCCGTTTTTTTAGTTCCCGTCGGAAAAGGTTAAGTGTTTAACGACACGCACCAAACTATCCGAAGCGATACGACTAGTTCCAATAACCGGTCTGGAATCTAAAATTTATTCCTAATCCTTTTATATGCATTATACTTATTCTAAAATGGAATCTATCTACATGATTATCTTTTAACATGGAAACCTATCACTAGTAACAAATTTTAGTTCTCCAAATAAAAATAAACAAACATATTTTTGATAGAAACTTCGGTTTTTATTAATACACTACTGTGTATTAATAAAAACCGAAGTTACTACTAGATCTACTGATCTAGTAGGAATCGAAAGACGAAGAGCTACAAGATGGACCTGGTGCAAACCGCAGGAAACCACTGGTGCCGATGGTGCAGGACCAGTGGCGATCTTGGGGTAGGTCTATGTTTAATGCAGGTGTTTGAACCTTGGAAGCGTTTCTGGCTGATCCTGGAGGAGAGGGCAGGGTGGCAGCACGGGGCTCTTTCCTTCCAGCTGATGCAGCTCCTTTCTGAGCATGGGTGCTTCGGGAAGTACCTGCACACGGTCGCTAGGAGAGAATTGAGTCCGCCTGCCACCACTGCGACTGCGGTGAGGACTCGGCGCAGCTCACCCTCCAGTGTTCTCCAGCTTGGTAGGGGTAACGTCGAGTTCTCACCGCAGTGGTCCGAAGTGACCTCTTGTTGTGGTCCTCTGTCACCGTGGTTCTGGCTATGATTCGGGGCGAGGGGTCGAGGAATGCGGTTGCATCCTTCTGTGAGGACGTCATCTCGCAGAAGGAGGCGATGGAGTGCGTTAGGGAATAGAACTCCCTGGCGGATCCACTTCATCAACGGCGTACCGGGAGGCGTCAGGGCGCTCATCAGCGCCTGATGCCGCCTTAGGCGGGCGTATAGGTTAATCTTCCCCGCCCGCGGCCTTCCGTGGAGGTGCGACGCTTTATGTGTATCCAGGTGCCGCACTGGGCGGATCGCCAACGGTATAATAAATTCCGGCTGCCCGTTCGCGAAGGTGGCGAGTGATGCAGCACGGCGGGTTTTTTAGTGGGTGCAAGCCCCACACTACCTCCACTGTCTTCGCCGGATGGTGGAGGTGTTCATCAGGATTTTTTCCCGCCAAAAAAAGGTCTATGTTCAGTAGCGGACGTTTTCGGCTAAAACAACGACGAGTGGGTCTCCAGGTTTTTATTTAACTAAAGCACTTCAAAAGATAAATGCAACAGCGTACAAGGGCAAAAGAACATTAAAAACTATTTGCTTACCAAAATTCAATAGTGAATACCTGTTTGAGCCAAATCTTGCCCCACAATCATTGTATTGGGTAATAAACACCTAAGCGGGGTATTTACAAAGCCTCTACCTGTTGTTTTTCTCCCTGTAACGTAATTCCAAGTCGGAATTCTCCCATTTATTAAGCGAGTACACCCGTAAGGTAATTTACATTAAATAAACTTCAGTTTGCCCTTTTGACTTCTTGTTTATACCGTCAAATTAAAATGGCTGCTGGAGTGGGCATTTTTAATTTAGCGTCTTGGTAGGGGTTAAGTTGGGATTCTTTTCATAGCTAAGCGAGTTTATGCATATGATTTTCCTGATTTGTATAGTTTTATTAAATTTTAATATTGTACAGTAATTTGTTTATTTACGATGCACTTATTTATAGGTAGGACTTATTTTTTATTCGAATCGTTTTTTTGACCCAGATGGAGAGAGGGTAATGTTTGTAGCGTGTATATTGGAAAGTCATGTAATTATGTAAGTCTGTTCCATTGTGACCACCAGAAGCCTAAACGGTTTGGTCAATTTCAAAGTGTTAGGTGTCATTATACTTGTTTTTTTCGCGAAAGTGTTTTATCTTATGGCCCAAATAGTATTTTAAAGTGCGATGTTGTGTATTTTTTTATTAATTAATTTTAAGTCTTCGCGTCGGGTCCTTTGTTTTATTATAATTTTTAGTTTTAGTTTTAAGGAAATGCCATATATGAATGAAAAAAATATATATTTGTTGAGTTCTTATTCTTCTTATTTAAATAACACATCACTGACTGACGCTGAGGCAGAACACTAAACCAGGACACTCAGCATTGACTTTTAGCTCGTTCCTTCATTGTTTTTGGTTTTTGTTTTTGTAACGCGACTAGCACAGCACAGTCCCCCATTTATCGATCTCGACACTAATTGATTATTATTACGACGCAACCTGTGCAAGCGCATTGCGAACCCCGTGTGGGAGTAAGACAGAGCGCTATTCCGCACATAAGTAGGTCACGCACGGCATTGTATCATTGATTATCGAAAGCCACTACGGATGCCTAGTTTTCGTTTCGTAGGAGATGAGTACTAAGACTGTAGTCATGTATTTATATATTCTAATGTAATATCATTTTATGTTCTGTGCCTTTATATGTTTATCATCTATTTACAATAATAACAAAAAATGTTTATTAAAATTTACTAACATATTTATTGCTATGTATTATACCTACATATTATTTATTTAATTAAGGATATACCTTAATGGTTTCGGACGTCACATGGGGTTCACACTGAAAACCAGTGCTTAATCTTAATCACCGTAGTATAAAAGTATTGTCTTTGTTAATCTAAATAAAAATAAAAAATAAAACTTATTTATACTTTGAGATAACGCACACTACGTAATAATTATGGTACAGTACAGAAATATAACAATAGGCAGGCAGATAGGTAACAAAACAAAAACACATACATATTTTCAGGTTACACTGAGTTACACATACAGATACAAGCGAGATCGGGGCGCAGGACCGCGGGCGGCGCGGCGGCGGGCGGCCTGCCTGCCTGTCCTGTCATGCTATTATTAAATAACTGTAGTAGTGGAAGAAGGCGCCCGCGAATGGCAGCGCATTTAACAAAAACGATTACGGCGTAACGTAATAACCTTATGAAAAAAAGATTTTCTTGCGTGTATGGGGCGAGAACATGTCAATCATTTAATCTGTTCCAGGTATGAGCTAAACACGTAAAATGTTTCAAATTGGGAAATATCTCTTTTATCAACCGATTTCAAAAACGGCTGCTCCGGCGACGACTGGACCGATTTGAAAATTCTTTTTGGGTTTGAAGGGAATTGAAGTTGGTGCCGAATAAAACATCCAGTGTTTTCAGTGTTTTTAGTCACACTTTAAAATAACGTTTCACATTAAATATAATTTAGTACAGAATAATGTAAGATCTATAGTTATGAATACTAGCATCCAAACTAGGCCGAGCCTGTATTACCTACTTCAAAATGTTTTATTTGTTTTTGTTATTATAGGTATAATATTTTTTGATTTTTAGTTGCCTTGTATTTATTTTTTAAGTCGGTAATTAATTTACTAGCTAGTAACATATACGGTACGCTATTGCTACAAAACATTACAACTTGCACTTTATTGTTGAATTGGTCCCCTATAAGTTTTTTTTGACACTACGTGCTAACTGTGACACAGTACAAATGTTAACCACATCTAAAGTTTTACAGTTTAACAGGTAAGTTGTCTTAATGAGTTTTCGTTTAATGGTTTGACTAAAAAATATTCCACATTTCGCTCCAGAAAGTCAGTGGTTTCGACTAACTTTTATTGTTTTACAAGTCATTGTGAATAAGTTGAATTTTATCATCATAACATAATGCAAATATCTCTTTCTTAACAGAGACTTACTTGGAATGGTTCATATGGACATATATGTATTAAAAAAAAAAACAATTTATGTCCACAAAATATTGAACATAATTAAAAAAATGATTTTTGCTTCTGTTTTTATTTTTCCGTAAATACACCAGCCATTCAATTAAAATAGGCTAGCGCCTATTTTGATAATAAATATGAACATAGGCTGGTACCTATTTTGATTTCTGAATGATTTCCGTTCACGTAAAATCTGTCAAAAAAAACGAACAGAAATCATTCAGCAATCTGTCAAAAAAAAACTAATAATTCTCAGACATATTTTTGTCACATACCTCCATTCTTCAAAAGATATCTTAATCTTTACCTTTCTCTCAACCCAAACTTATAAACATACAAGTACCTAAGTAATTTCTGATCAAAGCTATGATTAAACTTATCATCTCACGGTAGAAGGCTCGACCCGACCTTGTTGCGATAATTTTAAGCTCCAGCAAACTAATTAATAGGTTGTTGAGATGTCATACCTTCAGAAATTCGATTCCAAATATGGCGTGTTTACTCGAGAATATAGTACTTAATGTTTTAATCTACTTGTATGAATCTTTAGGGGTCTGGGACTAAGTGGCGTCGTTGAAGATCTAGAGATCAGCGAGGTTAAGCAATGTTACTACTGTCATGTTGATCGTTTTCGGAAAAGTCCATATTTCCATGCCTCGAGGAGTGGATACTTTTAAGCTCGTTCCTGGGTCTAATCTTTCCGGTTTCCGTCTGTGTAGGTTTTCTCTTTCATCGGACTACGAGAGTTAGAAAAAGAGAGTGCACTTGTGTCTACTCGCACACTTTTGGACTATAATATCTCCTGAGTAGTTGGCTTAGTTAGAAGACCATTACTTTTAACTCCCAGTACAAACAGAGGAGTGTTATAAGTTTAACATTTGGATGCCTGTGTGTCTGTCTTTCAAACGAGTCTTATATACTTATAGAATCACTTTGTTGTCCGTCCGTCCGTCCGTCCGTCCATCTGTCTGTCAAGACCCTTTATCTCAAGAACGTGTAATGGTATCAAGTTGAAATTACACCCATATACTCTAGGTTACAGTCCCTTGAAGCTGTAAAAAAAAACAAATTCTAAGTTAACGTAAAAAAGATACGACCGATTATTTTAAAAAACTGTGAGACTCGATTCTTGGGGGTCTAGACAAAGTCACATTCGAAAAGCGATGTCGTTAATGGAAAATAATTATAGTACCTATAGAATTTGGCGTTTGCGGTGGAGACCATAGACATATTTTTTTTTTTGCGAACTATTTGTACGGTGTTATCGAATTTTCCACGGAACGAATGTACCTTGTCTAACCCCCCCCCCTGAACTATTTATAATAATTAAGTACCTACAAATTTGTACGGACTTGTTTGTCCTACTCGAACCAGTCTGGTCTTTTCTATTAAACAGTGTCGATTTATTCAGGATAGTCAGTATATATTGGCCTTGTTTCACGAATTTAACAATATTTTTATTTAAAACTTAAAATAAAAATCACTTATATTTTGTTCCAAAAACAACATCATTCTAATCTTAAAAAATTCCACAAGACATCAAACTGGTTCCTTAATAGAAATTATCCAAAACAATAGAAAGTTAATAATGAAGATGACTAAATCATGCCCACCACTTTCATTCATCTTTAATATCAGTGACAATGGGCATTGCACACTGCTATTGAGGTCATCTTCGTCCGGAGCAAGCCCGATTGTCCGCGCTACAGCTCGCTAGCTATTGTTTTTCCTTCCATTTTAGGGACGTGTTCAAGAATAGGGAACCAAAAATGCTGTTTAGAAATGAAAAAAGTTTTTTTTTTTCAAACTACTTGATATTAAATTAATAATGTTTTAAAAGCTCTGTGTCGCGGGGGACTTTACAAACATACAAGTCATGGACACAGAGTACACCCGGACTCGGAACAACAATTTATGGATCACACAAAGTGGTGTCCCGTGTGGGAATCGAACCCACGACCTCTTGCGGAGTCTCTTGCTCAGTCGGAGACACTCCCACCGCCCCGCAGAGGCAGTGAAGTAAACAAACTAAATATGGAATATTAAAAATTGTTTCAGGAAAAAATGTTAAGGACAGAATGCTTCAATTCATACACGGTAAACAAGTATAATACCTAACTGTAGGATATAAAAACAAAATCATTTTTTTTATTTATTTATGTTCTATTTCTCCAAATACTTTTATAGCTGTACGCAAAACTACTATTACCACATAAATTAAAATCAAGGGGCAAAAATCGGACACGACCGAAGAGAGAATACGAACAAGGCCGATGCAGTTAAGGGAGTTTGATATTTTTTGGTTAAGAACTGTAAAGAAAATAATCTATGAACCGATAATGGTAATCTCAGAACATAAGTAAGAGGTGGTAACCTTGCCAATCTCAAATCGCTCGATTTGCCCGGTCACCGAGTCACGGAGCCTTCCAAGAAGAACATTATAGCCTACATATCTCAAAGTCAAACTCCCAATCTCACTAAGCCACTAAATTGCTGATAAAACACATAGCCCGTCAAACGTCAATCATAATGTCGTTTACAACATCAACCACATCAAAACTTGAGTTCTCATAAACGTGTTTAACTACGGTTTACCGAAAATCGTTTGAACCATAGTGATAATACTTGGCAAGATTAAGGTTTACACCATTTTGATGGTGAATTAAGCGGCATTATGGACCTCTAAAGAAGCTTAATGGCTAAAGCTCAAGGTATTAATATCGACAGAGCCATACGGTGTTAAGATTAAAATGTTTTAGTAATGTTTTTATGAATGAACTTATTACTTGTAACATCTTTATTTATGAAAATCAAATATTTGTTAGTCTCGCAAAAGCTATGTTTTTCTTTCGCCTCAATACTGGCATTACCTAATTCGTAAACGAATAGAGAATATCCAAAGAAACAGCAAAATAGTTGGTAATTATGTACATGTCTGATTGGGTTAATATTTTGGGATTAAAATTATCTTATTTTGATGGCTAAAGGATATGTGTTGATTGAAGTCAACGTGGTTAACTGCCACAAAACTCAAGCTTAAAACAGTTAGCAGTTTTTTTATTTAAATGAAAAAGTTGTTGAATATTCTCATCAATGTTATTGAAATAACATTGATGAGAATATTCAACAACTTTTTAATACCTACGCTAATACCTACTACAAACTTAATAATCACGTAATCTTGAAAATAATGGATTTCCTAATCAATATTTTTCTCATTGATTGACAAATTAAAATTCAACAGGTACTTAAGATATAGATTTGACTGAAAAAAAAAATGTTTGTTAATAGCAACAATTCGGTATGCAAGATAAAAGGTGTAAAACTTTTCTAATCTTTATTGAAACGTTTAGAACGTTGTTTTAAACAATATAGTCATACCATTAGCAAATTGTGAGCAATTTTCAATGAAGCGAATAACACTTTCAAATCCCTAGCTAGACATAAAACTATGAACCTATTGAAGTAAATAAAGCTCTTATAAAAACTTGAGTATTCTCGAATATTTCTTAAAATCTCAAATATACTAATATTATAAAGCTGAAGAGATTGTTTGTTTGAACGCAATAATCTCAGGAACTACTAGTTCGAATTGAAAAATTATTTAACTGTTGCATAGCCCATTAATTGAGGAAAGCTAAAGGCTACATAACATCACGCTACGACCAATAGGAGCGGAGCATTAATGAAAAATGTTGCTAATACGGAGAAAATTAACGCATACGAAGTTGCACGGGTCAGCTAGTCTATTATATAACTATGAAAATAATTAGAAAATAGTTAAACAATTATGTCCAAGAATTAAATATTTATAACAAGAAGTCAATTTACCCAGAAATCGTGCCCAGCGGTCGACAGCTCAGTGACCAGCAACTTCTCTGTCAAATGATTTTGAAATTTATCTCAATCAGGAAACGCATAGTATCGCATGAAAGCTTCAGGTTAGGTTTACGGCCGTTCTCATGCAGCTCCGTATACCGATAAGTATTTACAAACGACCAGTCAAAGCTTTTCTTATCTTTGCCAAGCTAGGCGCTGCCAGCGGTTCCCACGTCGGTACGAATTGATTCTGATCATCATTATGCCTAATACCACCCCCCTTGTATAATATTGATTACTTATCTTAATTTTGATAGCGAGGAACTTCCTGTCGCAAGCCATGAAGCTTAAAATGAAGCTCCAACCACTCATAAATTAATTAATAAAGAAATCAAACCTTTCCATTGAAAAAAATGATTGCATGTATCAGGTTTATTTCTAACATCTAGCATAAAAAATAAAGCTACAGATTTTACTGGTAAAAATTAAAACTACTTCATAAATAGCTTACTATTCTGGTCAATCATATTTCTAATTTACTTTTCTGGTCACGTGGCTCTAACACAATTTCTCTGTCAAAGCTCCAGTTGATTAAGTTTTTTTTTTTAAACTAGCAGTACCATTGCAGAATGGAAATTTTATTAAGGTTCAGTAATACATCAATGAAATGGTACGAACGATGACCATTTTTCTGTCTGTCAAAAACAATTCCCAGAGAGAATATTGAATGAAGACATTTGGTATGGTAATGAAACGCATTGTCCTGTCTTTATTTCTGGTCTACTTTTTGGGACATTTAAATGTTTCAATCTGGATTCTGGCCAAAATGGAAGGTACTTTAAATGAAATGACAGTTAGCAATGTTACTGAAAGGTGATGAAATTAAAAAGTCGTTGCTTAAATATGCTGGACGACATGTTCTTATCTAAATCTAGGTACCCTTCAATTTCACAAGGTAATATCTTCCTTCATATACGCGAAATAGTAATGTTAGCTGTGTTTCTTTTGAAGCGCACTGTTGAAAGTTGAATAATAATTTTTCAAATTAAGAGCGAGGTGCTGTGACATTCAGATCTTTGCCAGACCGGGATTTGGTTGGCACTAATACTGTAATGGGCTTGAGTGACGCCTACTACCAGGCGCACGACATACTCTTCTCTTCATTTCTTTCTATAAAAAAACCGGGCAAGTGATAATAATAAAGATATTTATGTCTCTCAATAAGGTTACAAAATACAAAATTAAAGTGCATGTCGTACTACGAACAATGTAGGGTTGCCCCCCCCCCCCACCCCCATTCCGAATAATGTGGCTTAAAAAGTGGGTTTTCTGTTGTTTTTGTTTCATACTTACAACGTTATTTATATAATCATTTTCAATTTAATTTGTATAAACATTTTGTTACTTCTCATTTGATCAGCTGTTACTAGTAAACTTGTAAAGCCTACTTAGCTGTGATAGTTTTCTTTTTATTTTCACTATATGTACAACTACCGTGGACGGACATGGCGAAATTATAGGGTTTTGCCATTTTGGCTATGGAACCTAACCTTAAAAACATATTAAAGTAAAATATACGTTAATCATTCGAAAATAAAGTTCAATGCAATGCAAAGTAATGCAGTTAATTTAACACCACGGAAATTGCAATATTAATACTCCTTTCAAATAAATATAATACTAAAATTACTGTTAAAATTGTTATAAAATATGGTGGATAAAATCACAATTATCATTTATCACATAAATATAAATTGTGATTTTCTCCATCACTAGCTGTCCCGCGCAACTTCGTCTGTTAATAAATTTTCTCTATTTGGATTTCATATATAACGGGTCTTAATCGTGAATCATTTAGGTTAAAATACGGCGTGGTCACGGGTGGTCAGTCTACCCGTGACCACGGCCGTTGCAATACGGTCGAAACGTCGGGCAATAAACAAGGTATTTTACCTTAAATTATTCACGCGATTAAGACCCGAAATATATATTTTTCATAACTTCGTCTGCATACATTTTCCCAGTTTTTGCAACATTTCTCATTGTTGCTCCGCTCTTATTAGTTGTAGCGTGAAGTTAAATAGCCTATTGCCTTCCTCGATAAATGGCCTATCCAACAGTTAAATAAATGTTCAATTCGAATTAGTAGTTCATGAGCTTATTCAGCTTCAGCTTTATAATTTCAGTTTAAAGGTAGATATAAAACAGTATTTTTTATATTATGAGCTTTTGTTGTAATAAATTATCCACTGCCCTACTATTTATCTTATTTCTAACCTACACTGACGCAATGTTTTTCTGAAAATAAAATAAAATCCGAATACAAATAAAGGACGACCCATCTTTATTGGCTTATCAAGCATACGTTCGACGTAATCCAAATCCTGTAATTATTGGGTTCTAGCGTAGGTATTAAAGCTTGTTTCTTTGTGGAAAGAGCCGGTAATCGTTGGTTAATAAGTAATTATGAAACATAAGCTGAATGTTGTTAATTAATCGGTGTGTGGGAGTAAGCTGCGTACGTGTTTCACACGTTGATCTGAGGTAATTAAGAGGGAGGTTAATTATGGTTCAAGGGTATATTTTAGCCAGGTTTGTAAAGATTGTAAAGCCAGACACACGTACGAACAAAACACGGTGATCACGAACATTGAACACTTCGTAGACACGCGCGTACCACTAACGAATATCAAATGTGTTTGTCAAAAATGTGACAGGCGATCCAATTTAATTGTTCTGTGCGGGCGGTGTTCGAAAGGAAATTTTTGATGATCTCTGACTTGATTGAAGCTAGGGAATCTGCAAGATTTTCAGAGTCGGGGCCTTACTAACTGAACCAAGTCAATGAATTGGTCATTAGGCGAAATCTGACCTGATCAGCGAAAAATAATATACAACAATAAACTAGGTTGTAATTGTCAAGCTGTAGCCCACTTTTCAATTTCGGTACATATTTTTTTTTTTAAGCCGTGGTGTTAAAATATAACCGATTTAATCCATGTTTTCAAAATATCCTTTTTTTACGTGTGTTAAAATCCCCACGGATCCCAACCCGTCGAGAGCACGGCAGGTGGGTATGTCGGACTCGAACCGACTAAAAATCCCACCTTGTTACGTCTTGTAGGTCCATGGCCGGAGATGAGGGTGTCCCTTGCAGAAAAGTTTCCTTCACCTCTTTTGTTTCGCCGTTTGCGAATCCCCCGCCGCTCTCAACGATCAGGGGGGACGGAGATCGTTTTCTGCCCTTTGTTGAGCGGTGCGGCTTCTGCGGAATAGAACAATGCTGGTCCTGTCCCTTTCTCTTTCCGTACCCTTTTTTCTTGCAATTACGCAAAAAGCCGCAAAAGCATTTCGAGGGTACTATTTTGTCTCGCCGATACCTTCACATGAAGAAAAGCCAAGACCTACCTGCCTCCATTTCAAATGTCAACTTGATATTACGGTAGATCGAATTTAGATAAAGCAAAGGATGTTATTCCGTTCCAAACACCTGGCGCGTACAAGGTGGATTGCAGTTGCGGTAGTTCCTCTGCCGAACAGACCAAAAAAATAATCTCAGCCCTGTCTGAGATTGTTTTTTTGGTCTGTTTTAGGAAAATATCGCTGCTGTAAAAAACCGTAAAATTTACAAGTCTGCTATCGCTGAGCATTTGCTGGAATCAGGACCAAATCGCTGGATATAAATGCACAAGCCACGGGTACTTTCCACCGATCGCCACTATTATTCCAGGATAGTGCGCGAGGCAGTTCAGGTCAAGAAATACAAGAATTTCAACCGACAAGATGGATACCGGCTCTCACCATCTTGGAACCCTGTTATCAGCAAATACAATCGTAGCCGTAAAGACACCGCGCCTCAGTGTAAAGACGTTCTAAATGTAGTGTGTAGAAGTACCGACAGTACAAATTATCAAAATTATTAAGACCAGGCGAGGGTAGTTGTAAAACCCCTCGCCTCACGGAGACATCGCTAAGCTGCCATCAGTCGACCCGTGACCACGATCGGTGCAACTCGATCAAAATGTTGGGTAAATAAAAGGTTAGTACATTTAAATAACTCACGCGATGAAGTCCCGAAATATATCTATTATGTATAAAAATTGCAAAACTTTAAAAATAATAATGGCAAGAAATGCCTATAAGAAGTATGATTTTCGAATGTTTTTATTTTTCCTTGGCACGCTCTAGAGCCTAACAGGCTTGATGGATTTTAGCCTAAAATGTATCGTTATATTTGTCTCAGTTGTGAGAAAGACACTGGGTACATCAAAATTACAAAAAAATAAAATGACAGTTTTTTTGTATTGTAATACTTCTTTCCCAGACAAGATACTTAATTCAAATTTATTAAATTTAAGTCCAAATCAAACACCCTAATGAACTCTTTTGAAATTCTTGTTTAGGTACCACTTAATAAACATCAAAATTATGAGAGAGCTCATTTATGAATATGAACTGATTTGTAACATTGTTTTCACACACTAGCTGTTATACTAAACTCTGTCTGCTATCTGTTGTCTATGAAACTAATACCTACGCCTTTTTTCATGCATCAAGCTTTCTCCATACCTACCAAATTTCATCAAAATCGAGATGATAATGTTGGAGTGCAAACGCATAACTTCTCAGTAAACTAAATTGGATATAGAATGCATTATTAAACCAAACAAAACTATTTAATTTTCTAATATTGATCTTGGTTCCCTTTCACGTAAGAGTGCAATAGGCCCGAGTGAACACAAGATACGTCGCTGCTCGCAATGCATGAAGTCTTGTTGGCATCTCGCCAAATGCGTGCGATGTGTACACGGTGTTTAAACACAGCACTGTTGGAAAGCCACTTCGTGATTCGTTCTAACGTAATTAGATTTCCATGGAGTTTTCTTGCGGATAATTTGATGGTGTTTTATATTTTAGTGTGTTGTGTTTGTAGAATTTTATGATGAAGATTTTTATAATATTAGAAAGGCAACTGTCTGTGACTATCAAGTGATTAAATTGTATCCCCGACTCCATCTGCGGGACGATTACTTACTATATATTAATATATTGTGTATTTTTATGGCCCAGTCTGTAGACACAGGTTAATTTGATAGAAGACAAGTTCAGTCACAAAATATTGAAAGTATGGCTCTCACTCGCGAAATTAGAGACTACTTCAGACCACTTTATATACCGTTATTTTGAAGTCGTTTTGGACCCGAAAATTTTTAACTCCGTATCAATAACCTAGTCCATAAATAAATATTAGTTTAATACAATATTATCGGCGCGTGGGGCACATTTTGGGTGGTGAAAAACTATAAATTACATCTAGCTTATGATCGTAGTACCTATTTCTATTACGTAGAATCGAGTAGCTTTACCAAAAGTGCTGATTTATTTTTTTGGCATTTTTTTCACGGTGTATAAACAGACCGCGTTAAATAAAGGTTAGAGGTGTGCCTGACTCAATAACGACCGAGCAGATCGAAATATCTGCTGTTTTCAAATATTGTTAAGCTGTCGGTCTTGCGCCTAGTCTCTCTACGGTTGTGTCAGTTTCTGTCCTATCGGACTATGAAAGTGTGGAAATAAAAAAAGCACTTATGTCGGCAATAACATCTCATGCAGTTAGTCTTTAATGAGATTGGTCACCGTAACCGAAATCGGTAAGGGGACCAAGACTTTATTTTTTGTACTCTTAGTATTTACTTCAATCAACTCTGTCAACAACTTCGTAATAAATGCATGCCATACGTTATAAGGCGGACTTAATTTTAACCGATTGCTGTATGGTAATGAGCCAGTAAGGATGCCAGATCTGCAGTATTATAATAAGTTTTTTAACTCAAAACTTTTGAATAATCAAGGGAAAACCCACAAAGCATATCATCGATTAATGGAACCATTTATGGCTTCCTCTTATGCATTAGTCTATAGCTCCGATATTTTATACCTCGATAAATCTATACTAATATTATAAAGCGGAAGAGTTTGTTTGTTTGTTTGTTTAAACGCGCTAATCTTAGGAACTACTGGTCCGATTTGAAAAAATCTTTTTTGTTGGATAGCCCATTTATCGAGGAAGGCTATAGACTATATAAGATCGCGCTACGACTAATAGGAGCGGAGCAGCGACGAGAAATGTTGCAAAAACGGGGAAAATTTACGCATACGAAGTTGCGCGGGACAGCTAGTTAATTATAAAGCTGAAGAGTTTGTTTGAACGCGGTAATTGCAGCAACTACTGGTCCGAATTTAAAAATTTGTTTTCTGTTGGGTAGCCCATTTATCCAAGAAGGCCATAGGCTATATAACATCACGCTACGACCAATAGAAGCGGAACAGAAATGAGAAATGTTGTAAAAACGGGGAAAATTACCACAAACAAAATTGCGCGGGTCAGCTAGTAAATTTATATATAATCTCCCCAATACTGAAAATCCCATTTAAATCAGATGAACAATTAATAAGAAATTCGCAATCAAACAGTAAATCACATTTTTATGAAGCCGGATTAAAATATAGGTAGGTAAGATAGGCCAAAATATCATAGGAAACATATGTACATACAACCCTTAAGGAAAATCCCGAGTACCCGCAAATAAAGAAATAGCATGTTCTCAATTTCATTTCATGCACCAATATTCCCAATGAACGGCCTATAGGATAATAGATACGATCGATATCGAGCCGATTTAATCTCACTAAAGATGTAACGAATGCCGATGTAAATATAGCCGGCTTGTTTACGAAGACTGCTTTTCGTGAAATAGGTTTGTTTTGAAATCCGTAAAGTGTTTTCATTATTTTGGGATTAGATTTAGGAAAGCTTAAAAAAAACTAACGAAATGAAAAGACGAGGCCGTGCGCCTGATGGTACCTAAGCGTCACGCTAGCCCTTAACAGTATCAGTGGCACATAAATCCTTTTTTGTCAAAGATCTGAATAATAATAATAATAATATCTTGGGACAACTCACACAACACTATCTGATCCCAAACTAAGCAGAGCTTGTACAATGGAAACCAGACCACTGATGAACATGCTTATATATTTCTAAATACATACATATTACATATGGATGCCAAACGTGCACATATAACACAAAAAATAAAAACTAAACTAGGAGCATGTCAAAAAGCAATGGAATAATAATAATAATTTATTTATTTATCTCCACAAATTACATAAGTTTTAATAACTATGTTGACAAATGTTGGCTTAATATGTAATTTGCGGGAGATCTGGAGTCCAAACTAAGCCTTGGCCTGTATTTCGGAACTCCAGGACCCCCAATACTAAAGTTATGGTAATATTGTCAGCATGATGTATTTCAACGTGGATGGGAATATGTGTGTGTGTGTGTGTGTGTGTGTGTGTGTGTTGTGCGGGTGTGTGTGTGTGTGTGTGTGTGTGTGTGCATCTGAGACATATATATATATATATATATATATATATATATATTTATATTAATATAGTACATATAGTTATACCTACAATACGTCTTACATAATGATGTATCTTGTCGCCTTTATTTTTACAAATTAAATTAAATCACACTGCCAGGTTTAGGAGATCCTCTGTTTTCGCATAGTCTAGTTCGAGTAGTAGCTTACGTATTTTAGATTTGCATTCTATCTTCTTACAGTTTGTTATGGGTATTAATTTATTTATTTTGTTGAATAATTTGGATCCTCGGAACATGTAAAATCTTTGTGCAAAGGTGGTATTAGTTAAAACACGTTCACATACAGCATAGTTTCTTCGGGCTAGAGCTACGTGTTTTATTCTATCTGGAGACAGATTAGAGTGTTTGTGAAGAACGGTTAACAAAATGTAAAGTTGTCGTACAGTCAGAACTTGAGTTTCTTCATAAAGTTTGGTTGTTGGGAATAGACGAGGTTTAGACGTACTTACTTTTAATATCATCCTCTGGGCTCTTTCTAAAATTATCATGTTGGATTTACATGCTCCTCCCCAAGTAGTTATACAAAATCTCAGAATAGATTGGACCATAGCGTCATAGACCATCCTTAGAGTTTGTTTGTCTGCTACATCACGGAGCTCTTTAAAGATATAAGCTAGCTTACGAATCCTTTGAGATAGTGTGTATATGTGGGTTGTGAAACTTAAGTTGGCATCTATTTCAATTCCAAGATATTTTATACATTGAGTAGGATTAATAGTTGGGCAGTTGCAGTTAGCTATTGGAGGGAAGTTACATTTATGGGCAATTATATTGTGGTTAGAGTTTCTAATTTTGATTGTGCTATAAATTGAGAAGGCAATATATTTGGTTTTACTTTCATTAAGGGTGAGTGAATTAGATAAAAGCCAGTGGCACACAGTGTTAAAACCTTTTTGAGCAGTCTGAAAAACTTCATCCCATGAGTCGCCGAAAAACGTAAGGGCAGTATCATCTGCATATGTTGATATACGACAATTTTTGATGTTTAGGTTACAGAGCTCATTGATGTAGCAGAGAAAGAGAGTTGGTCCCATAATACTGCCCTGTGGCACCCCAAAATCTATTGGGAGTACGTCACTGATATCCTGTCCTATCTTAACACATTGGGTTCTATTGCGTAAATAGTCAGAGATCAATGCTGCTGGTGTGCCTCTTATACCAAAATCCTGAAGTTTGTCTATTAAGTGAGTGACAGAGACAGTGTCAAAGGCTTTTGCAAGGTCAAGAAATATGGTTAGACACTTTTTCTTGGTGTCTATTTTACCAACAACAAAGTTTACAAGGTCAAAAACTGCAGTTTCTGTAGAACGGCCAACTCTAAATCCGTACTGTTGAGTTGAAAGTAGATTGTTATGCTCTAGATATTGGGTTAATCTATTATTAATAATGCGTTCGAATAATTTGGACATGGCAGGTAGTATCGCAATTGGCCTGTAATTACTGACACTGGCTCTGTCACCCGCCTTATGTATCGGAATGACCACAGCACGTTTCAGTGAGTCAGGGAATATTCCTTCCTCGATTGAACGATTAAATAAATTAGTGAGTACAGGTGTTATAGCTTCTGATGTTAGTTTTAGAATCTCTGAACTAATCTGATCCCATCCTGGAGCGCAATCACTTTTTAGTTGTTTAATCGTTTTTTCAATTTCTTCGTTGTCCGTAGGTAAAAGAACAAATGATTTCAGCGGCGATTTTATAGTTTTTTTGTAATTAGGCAGATGTGAAGGTATTAAGTCTGACAGTCGTTTTCCTATCTTTGAGAAATACTCGTTGATTTTGTTTACTGAGGATTTAGTATCTTTTTCAGTTAATAGTTGGAATGGAAGTTGTTGTGGTTTCTTGCTATTGGTAACTGTTTTGATGGTAGACCATAGCTTTTTTGTGTTATTTTTCGATGTTATAAGCTGGTTACTGAAGTATTGTTTTTTAAGTTTTTTAATTAGGTTGTTGCAATGATTTCGGTATCTTAAGTATGTGATTTTTAATATCAAATTATCCTTATCAGAGTTTAGTTTTTGGTGCATTTTATCTCTTGTCCTTATACAGCGGAGGATGCCAAGAGTAATCCAGGGTTTGATTATGTACTTATTTCTAGGAGTCAAGCGAATTATTGTATTATTTGAAATTATTTGTTGTAGTATATTAATAAAGTTATTAGTAGCAGTGTTCAAGTTATTTTCCTGATAAATTTTGTGAAAACTATGAGTAAGACAATCTGATTTTAATTTTTCGCGGTCAATTTTAAACTGTTGTTTCATTTTTATAGTATCTATATTATATAATTTAGTTTTTATACAAAATAGTATGGCTTCGTGATCGGTAATATAAGTACCCAAGGAAAACGTGAAAGCACTAAGTTTCGACCTTAATATGACGTGGTCTAGGCATCCTTTATATCTAGTGGCGCTATTGATAGCAGGAAGCAGGCCGTGGAACGATAATATATTCAAGTACGATGTAGTTTCATGACTAGTTTCAAGAAGATCTATATTTATGTCACCAGCGATGATGATGTTCTTAAATGATGAGACACTCTGTAGTAGGTCGTGTAAAGAGTCAAGGAAATTATCGAGTGACTTAAAACTTGGAGGTCTGTAAATGGCGATTAATACTGTGTGATTTTTTATTTTGATTATTAAGCAGTTAGCTTCTAATAGAGATGGTTCTTCCACAGTACATTCGAGATCACATTTGGTGTATACAACTACGCCATCGTTTTGGTTATAACAGTCGGTGGTTTTATGTGGTTCATAACCAACAATTTGTGGTAAGTTCACTACTTTTGATAACCAACATTCAGAAAGTACAACAATATCACAGGTCAGTGTCAGTCTTTTGAACAAAATATGTATTTCTGGAAGGTTACAGTTAATGCTACGAATGTTCTGTTGGAGAATTTTCAGATATTGGTTAGGATGAATAAGAAATGAGGAGCATTCTTCAGGCTTGCAAGAAACCGGTAATGCTATATTAAATTTATCTATTTTATTTATTAAATCATTTGTAGAATCGAATGTTATGGGTAATTGTTTTGGTGTAGATATAATGTGGATTCAGTTTAATTTTTAGGTTGAGATTAGTATATTTATGGTAGAATAGTAAGTTATAACGTAAGTAGTAGCTATAGTCATAATAATTATGTGTTACTAAAAATAGTAATATGTATGGTGGTGGTAAAATAATCTGTAAAATTAGTAAATATATAGCGTATTTGAAGTGACAATTATATGTGTTGCGTTGTAGGCGATGCTGGTAATTATAATGCGTTATCATTGAATGCGATATGTAGATAAATGTACTAATATACTACTACGGAAAGAAGCATATTAAAAATAAAAAGAATACAAAAAGTAAAGAGCGAGAAAATTAGACAAAAACTAAACTTATAGACGCCTTACAATATGACAGAAGTGGCGGTGGGCAGGACGTATAGTAAGATGCACTGATAAAAGATGGGCATTACAGACAACTAGATGGAAAGGACCAAGAGGAAAAAGAAAAAGAGGGCGCCCTAGAAAAAGGTGGATAGAAGATATAAAAGCGATAGCAGGAAGCGAATGGAGAAAAAAGCTATGGACAGAGAGGTTTGGAAAAAGCTAGAGGAGGCCTTTACCCGAGAAGGGGTTCCGATCCATGGTATTAAAGAAAATTCAAATAGTAAATAAATAAAATAAAAAAGTATTATAATATTATCTATATATATAAAATGTTATGTTGGTTTGTGTACGCTTCAAAAACTCAAAAAGTTCTGCACCGATCGAGCTGCAATTTTAGCATGATATATAATCCACATCAAGGATTGTTTTTATCTATTCAATCACAATGTGCCACAGCGAAGCGTGGCAGGGTACAGCTAGTATAAATATATATTTTATAACGTATGTAATAACATTTGTGGAAATTAACGGGCTTTATTATTATTATTATTATTATATATAAATAACACCCGGACAAAGAATAAACCATCGTGCACACAAAGTTTAATCCTGGGTGGGGATCGAACCCACGACCTCTTGCGTAGCAGTCGGATGCACTCCCAACGCCCCATAGAGGCAGTCAAGTTGAATATCCCAGCATAGCGCATAGCGCTCCTCATTTGAGACATTAGTTCGTAGAATATCTCATTTGTCCAGTAATTACACTTGCTACAGTGCCTTTGTACCGAAACACTGTGTTGCGTCAACATTTCAACATTAATTTTAACAGAAGAATAACTGACACTGTTGTGGTAGTCAAGTAATAATGGAGGCCTGGAACCTCCGGTTCACAACTTAGGCTGGTGACATGTGTATTTGTATCAATGGCACTGTCAAAAATTGGTGAAGAATCTTTGAGAAATCAGTATGTTAAGGAACCAAAAATTGGAGACATGATATGACACCTACAAAAATTGGCACTGTCAAAAATTGGTGAAGAAAACTTTGAGAAACCAGGAAACCAGTATGTTAAGGAACCAAAAATTGGAGACATGCTATGACATCTATTAATACAATATTCCTGTTAGAGGGAAGGCAAGTTCAAAAATGATACTTACCTTATTTTTATCTCGTGCACTCTACTATTCCCATTATGAATCTCCATTATCAGAGATTGTGGGAACGTTTTCCAAATTTCCTCATCGACTATTAAAAAATCCATTCCACACAAATTTAACGATTCGATCAAAACAATTTTAATCAATCGATAGCATAATGTCCTTAAAATATGGAAGCTGATCGTCAGCATCGTTCGCAGAGATGATGTAAAATAAATCGAAGCGATCAAACTCAACCGTATTGAGGCCATAGCGACCCCATCGGTTGACACCACTATATTATATGGTAGATCCTAATTTATAAGCTGTAGCGGGTTCCGATAATTTAAAAGTTTCAATTTGAGTATTCCATTATCATCAATTAATCTCAGAAACAACTTTTTCAATTTAGATGTAGTTTTTACCAGTATATTGTAGAAAGATTCACTTAACGTTTATTGTTTGTTTTATGTTAATCGATTTATAAATTAAAAAGAGTTGCCAATTGAAAAAAACAATGTCGAACATTTGTTAATCTATACTAATATTATAAGTATGAAGAGTTTGTTTGTTTGAACGCGATAATCTCAGGAACTAATTGTTCGAATTGAAAAAATCTTGTACTCCTAGATAGCCCATTTATTGAGAAAGGCTACATCACGATAATTCGTCATCAAAAAAATTATCACGCTATGACCGCAAGGAGCAGAGCAACAATGAAAAATGTTGCAATAAGGGGGAAAATTTACGCAGGTCATGTTGCGTGGGTCAGCTAGTTTATAATATAATTCGAATATTCGTTAACAACCTTAATTACATTCATTTCAAAAAAATGTGTGGCACTCGGGGACTGCCGCGGTAAAGCTATTGCATAGCATTTTTATCAAATTAAGCAATTAAAAAAAAAAAAAAAAAATTCATTATAAAAAACAATGTTTTTAATTTTTTTTTCTTTAATTTTATTTTTAAATTACAAAAAAAGGAATTAAAAAAAATATATATATATATTTTTTTTAATTTTTTTTTTTAAATAAAAAAAAGTCATTAAAAGTTCTGCTATTCATCGATAGATAGCAAAACTAAAAAGTATCACCGCTGTGCCCGTCGGAGTGGGGAGCGTGAGGTTTTTTCGTAACGGAATTTCTTGATTCGGTCCCCGCGCTCAAGGCCCGCGATAGAAGCTATGCAATAGCTTAAAGGAATTTAAAAAGGTTGTTGTTGAATAAATAGGGAAGACAAAAGTCGGAAACCCTAATTACCTACTATTCAAATCTAAGATATTTCTCGATATAATTTTAAATCATGTTATGTTATGTAATAAATTAACCTTTGTTTAATAAATGTAGTACCTATTCAATTTGTGTTCGTAAATTATCTAAAGCTAGTAATTGAAATTAACCTCATCTTTTCCGTCAATCGTATCCTGATGACTGAGAGTCATGACCACAAGAGGCCGTTGCTTTGTTTACCACATGGATGAGTTTTTGGCCATCTGGACAGACGTTTGCCAGTTAGAGCCAATACGACACGTTTAATGTTTAGGAAGTTTTGCAAAAGTTTTACATCTAAGCAGCTTCTGCTCATCTTTTATCATACTTTTAAGTCCAACCGCTTCCTTTTACAACACAAACCAAACTCCTGCCCATATCCGCCTTAAGCATTGGTCAGAAAATAGCCACCCACATAATGTAGGAGGTCGAATGACCGTTCATATCCAAATTATAACGCTCACGACATGTGGACGTTTCGTACATCTGCGGTTGATTGCACAGAACTTAAACACAAAGCACTGAGACTACAGAAGATAAATTTCATTCATACAATGACTTGACTCAAGGACGCAGAATCTAGGTACACCTTGGAACACAATGAACTGAGCTGGGGTTTTGGACAAGTTGCATTATTTTTGAACATTAACGACTCCAGAACTAAGAATTTATGTATTGATATTAAGTTAAGAGTAGTTGGAATTAAGGAACACATTTGGAACAAACTGGACCGTGCTGAAGGCTGAGACTAGTGTCGGTTTATTTATCCATTAATGCATGGGCAAAGGAACAATTACATGCATTTAATATTATGTTGAGATAAGTTTTCTCTTACACTTGTCAACTCAATAACAAATCCATACATTACTTTCTTTACAGCAGGTGTTAACGTTTAAAAATAATGGAAGTTGTCTATGAGTGCATTGCTTAAGCGATGTTCTATGGACAAATAATTATGTATCGTGACCCATCACACATGTTGCTTATACAGGGTGTAAAAGAAAGGTGTGGTCATATTCAAGGGTTGGTATGTGCCCATGATACTGAGTGCACATACCTAATTTTATCAAAATCGGAGCATCCTATAAAAATATTTATTATTTTTTCATTCGTTTATTTATGAATGAAAAAGTTATTAATTAAGAAAAGTATGACTTAAAAAGTTCTATGCCATAATAATCCAATCCAATTTTGTACTAGGGGAGGTATAATTCGTATGTCATACGCCTTTCACTACTGCATTTTGACAAAAAGAATATGCTATAACTATGAAATAATAATGCAACCAGTTATGGCACAATGATAGGTGCAATACTGATAACATATACTATTCGCTGCTGAAATTTGACCACACCTTTCTGTTACACCCTGTATTCGAATGTTTAAATTCACCTTATCACTTGGTAACTTTTTTTCACATGTTGTCTGAAATAATTTTAATGGCCGTATGTGTTTTTTTTTTCGCTTTACTGTATTGAATTGCCGAAATAAAGACCCTTTTTATTTTCAATTCATTTCATTTTCACATTGAGAAGGTCCTAAATGCAGTATGTTAGCTGCAAAGTTAATACGACAGATATTTCGACAGTTATCTGTTAGATGGGTTAAAAATCATGATTGTATTATTTGATAGCAGGTAATTAGGAAGCTTTCCTTTTGTACCCTCGATATTTTGTGATTCGAAGCTGTCGCGAAACATTATGTGGGTCGTTCCGAATCCGGTAATTTTACATCCTTGATGACTGGAGTGGGTAGTTACTTAGAGAAACGTGCGTAAACGTATGTTACGTAGACAAACTGGTTGTGTCTTTATTAAATTCAGAGGCCTGGTGAATAAAGTACCTATATTACTGTATTAGAAGTAATTTTTATAGGCATTTCTTGCCAATTACTTTGCAAATACAATAATTGCATTTTTGAAAGATAGAAAAATTTGGAGTTCAGACCCAGGAATCGAACCCGAGACTTCCGTAGCCAAACCGGGGCCAGAAGCGAACCACCTATCTGGACTATGTTACTAGACCTCAAATTCTTCTATCCCTTGATGCTCGCGAGTTTGGACCCTCGCATGCGCCATCTAGTCGGTAGTTAAAGAACTATTACCGCTTTTGTTATTGCTTCGTTACAAAAAACATTTTACTAAATTACGATGTCGCAGGCCGAATATTGAAGTAATTTATTATAGGCATTTCTTGCCAATTACTACCGAACTACCGACTAGATGGCGACAAAAGTTTGCCATAGTACAAGCTCTGCTTTATTTGGGATTAGATTGTCCAAAGATATTATTTTTATTAAATGTTACTGTTTAAAAGTTACCCACTTCATATTGTCTGAATAATTTTAAACTTTAAACACAAAAAAAGAATCGATGGAAATACAATCATCAACCTTTTGATTACGACTTTACTCCTAATTAATCGTACATAACCAAACCTATTAATAATAACATAGGCTAAGGTGTAATACACTTATTATACTACACCAAATCAGGGACCCTAAACCCTTAAAAAGAGAGGTGTAATAAGTGTAAGGGCACTAATTCTCTAACAAATTTTCAAGGTCACTTCGATTTAGGGCCCTTTTTTTTTTTTTTTTTCTTTTGGCGGGAAAAAATCCTGACAAACACCCCCACCGTCCGGGGAAGACGGTGGAGGTAGTGTGGGGTTTGCACCCACTAAAAACCCGCCGTGTATAGCTCGCCACCTTCGCGAACGGGCCGCCGGAATGTGTTATACCGTCGGCGGCCCGCCCAGTGGCAATGCCCGGACGCGATGTTGTTGCGTTCCGGGCATTTCACACCTACGCGGCCCCTGGATACACACAGGGCGCCGCGCCTCCACGGAAGGCCGCGGGCGGGGCAGTTTACCCCGTACGCCCGCCCGCAGCCCCACCTAAGGCGGCATAAGGCGCAGATGTGCGCGCCGACGCCGCCCGGTTCGCCGGCGACGGATCGGATCCGCCAGGGAGCTCTCTTCCCTGACGCGCTCCGCCGCCTCCTTCTGCGAGATGATGTCCTCACAGAAGGATGCGACCGCATTCCACGACCCCGCGCTCCGGACCATGGACAGAACCACGGCCGGCAACGAGAGGTCACTTCCGACCACTGCGGTGAGAACTTGCCGTTGCCCCTCCCAAGCTGGACAATGCTGGAGGGTGTGCTGCGCCGAGTCCTCACCGCAGTCGCAGTGGTGGCAGGCGGGACTCGGTTCCCTCCTGGCAACCGTGTGCAGGTACTTCCCGAAACACCCGTGCCCGGAAAGGACCTGCACCAGCCGGAAGGAAAGGGTCCCGTGCTGCCGCCCCGCCCACTCCTCCAAGACCGGCTGGAGAGCCTCCACGGTTCGAATACCTGCCCGCGGAGCCTCCAGACGGCCCTGCCACCGGGCCATGATTGCCCGGTGGGCCTCACCCCGCCAAGCGCGTAGCTCTTCGGGCAGGGGCACCGAACCCCCTGCACGAACAGCCACCTCCGATGCGGCCCTTAGGCGCAGAATGGCCCCAATGGTCGAGCGCCCAGCACGAAAGCCGTACTACGTTCGACAGATCAGGGCCGACCTCGTTCAAATGCCGGACGATTCGGGTAGCGAGAATCCTCTCCAGTAACTTCCCCGCGTCGTCCAGCAACACGATAGGCCTGGAGGCCGTCCCGGCTTCGGAAGGAGCACCAGCTTCCCTGCCTTCCAGCAGTCAGGGAACCGTCCGGACGCCAGGCACACGTCGAACAATCCCCTGAGGCGGTCCCCCATATGGTCGAGGGTTAGGGCCAGCACCCGGGCGGGAATCTCAACCGGCCCGGGGGCGGTGTTCTTCGAACGCCCTCGAAGAACAGCCGCGCCCACCTCCGCTTCGGTGACAGGCGGCACAGTTGTGTCGGCCTCCCGGTCTTCGGTCTCATTTTCGGAGACCATCGCCGGGGGCGTGTGCTCTGCCTGCAGCGGGAATAAACCCTCGACCACTTCTGCAAGGAAGCTGGGCTGGAGAGTCTCGGTAAGGGGGGCGCCCGCCGAACGGAGCTTGTTTAGCGCCGCTCGATATGGGCGACCCCAGGGGTCACGGTCGAGACCCTCCAGCATCTCCTCTCTCACCCTCTCCTTGGCACGACAGATAGCCAGCTTAAAGGCATCCCTCGCCTGGCGATACGCCTCGTAAAGCTGGCTCTCCTCCTGGACATCGCGGTGACGAGTCCGGCTGCGGGTATAAGACCTCCGCGCACTGATGCAAGCGGCGCGGATTCAGGCAAGCTCCTGGGACCACCAATACACCCCCTTCCTCGGGGGGCGACGTCGTGAGCGGGGCATGGCCGCATCGCAGATCTGCGTAAACGCATCGCGAATGCGGCCAGCTATGACGTCCACCTCCTCGGTCGGAGGCGGAGACGACCATGATGCCACAATGGCCGCCTCTTCCAGCAGGTCCCTGTCCAACGCACCCACAGCCCACCGCGGAAACCGAGACGTTCTGCGCTCCGTGTAACCCCTACCTGGGTCCTGGATCCTGGAAGACCGGGAGAGCTCCAATCGGATATATCGGTGATCCGAGAGCGTCTCAACCTCATCCAGGACGACCCAATTCCTTACTCGCGCTTCAACGGCAGGGGTAGCGAACGAAAGGTCCACTATCGACCCCCCCTGCCGCCGAACGCACGTGTCGGTGGCGCCTCTGTTTAGGAGACAGAGACCCACCGACGCCGCCCACTCCTCAACCGCCGAACCGCGGACGTCCGTGCTGGGTGACCCCCACGCCGTAGATTTGGCGTTGAAGTCCCCCAGCACTAGCACGTGGCGAGGTGCCAACCGCCGTATCGAGATCTCCAGGTTGGATAGAAAGACCTCGAAATCGGTAAAACTCCGGTTTGGGGAGAAGTATACGCCGTAGAGCGTGACTCCCCACCAGTCGGCAGCAACATATCCCGAACCCTTGTCTCTGACCGACAAGGGCAGGGAATGAAGCGCAGCGGAGCTGACGATTGCTACGGAGCCGTCCCGGTCACCCGCCCAATTCGGGCGGGGAGGAACAAAGTAGGGCTCCGCGGCTACGGCGACACCTATCGACCACTCTGCCACGACCTGCAGGAGAAGGTCCTGGGCGATGGCGCAGTGGTTGAGGTTCGTCTGGAGGATAGTGGAAAAGCCGCTGTCCATTTAGGAGTGCGGCACTACATCCATCTCATCCTCCACCTCTGTCGGCAGCTGATTACCGGGGGCAGCCTGGGTCGCTTGGCTGCCCGGGAGTGGCTTGAACGCCTTGGGAGGCTTGCATCCCTCCCGCCCCATCATATGGTTGGCGGGCAATTTGCCCGCCGCGCACACGGGGCAGTGGGGAGAGGTTGAACATTCTGCCGCTCTATGTCCTAGTTGACCACAGCGGTAGCAAAGATCGCTGCAGTCAAACGTGCTGGTGCACTTGGGTCGCAAGTGCCCCGTCGCCATACACTTAAAACATCTCGCGGGCCTCGCCTCCAGGAGGGTGATCCTGGCAGAGGAAAGGCCCACAAGGAGGCGGCCCGTTTCGGTCAGGACTTTGGGCGAAGCGACGGGGCAGCGCGCCCATACGGCACCAACTCCTCCGCGACCGGTGCGGATGGCGCCGACCTTTACGACTCCGGCTGCGCATTGAGTCTTTTCTTCAATTGCCAACCGGACCTCCTCAGCCGTGATGGAGTCGTCTAGGCCCGAAATGCGCAGCTCCGCGCACTTCGTGGGCCTGGCTATCTTCACGCCATCCTTCCCCGCCGCAAGTCCTCGCAGAGTCTCCGCGACGAGGTCTGCCACCTTTGCGCCGTCCTGACCGGGACACTCTAAGATTCTGGCCCCGGTCTGGGCTTGGCGGAAAGTAACCCCCGCGCCAAGATTGTTGGTGTTAAGGGTCACCCTCGCCTGACGGAAAATCTCAGCATAGGAGACACCACACTTCTCCGCCTCCGGCGACAGTGTCACAACGACCGCTGCTGACTTGGGCGGAGTTAGTTTAGGCTTCTTTTTGGCATTCTTGATAGGCTGGGATGGCCGAGCAGCCTCATACTGAGCGACCGTCTCTTTCTTTTTCGCGCGTCGCTTTTTGTGCCTAGCTGTCTGCCACTCCTCACCAGAGGGGGCTGAAGCAGCGGGGGCGTTAATTGGCGCAGAAGCTTTGGGTGCGGCCACCGGGCCACTTGATACGCCAGTGACATCCCGAGGCCCCTCTCTTGGTGGTCGTTGGAGGAGTGGTTGGGACCGAGTTTTCCATCGCTCCTGAGCAACAGGAGCAGTCTAGTAAATTCTTTAAGCGACACGCGTCCCCCAGAACAAGGTAGGGGCATTATTGGTTTTGGGCTTCGGCCTACTTGCCGCTAGTGGTGGCCGATGGCTTGGTTCGCGAGGGAGACGCTCCTTGAGCGTCTCAAGCTTTGCGTCAATCAACCCCCCAAACATGACCATCAGCTGCTGGCATTGTGCCTCTGAAAAGGTGTCTGATGCTTTTTTTTTCCACCAACTGGATCGGCCTGGGCCTTACGGGCCGATGCTGAGGTAGTCTGCGCTGCACTGGTGGGGGCTGAAGTGCCCTGTGAGCCGGCTGGTGCAGAAGGGGCTGGGACGGGGCCGATGCCGACTGATAACAAATCGGCCCGCAGCTGGTTGAGCTCTGTACGGAGGTCCCCTATTTCTTGTTTAAGACGAGCGTTGTCCGGCCTCAGCCTTTCAATTGCCGCATCCGGGGCGACGGAGCGCTCAATAAAAGCCTCCACCACGCTTTTTATACTGGAGGCCGATTCCTTAAGGCCCTTCGCGAAGGTACCCTTCAAATTCTTGGATTTGGTGGCCACCTTCACGATGAGAGCTACCGAATCCGCTGCTGATCCGAGCAGCTCTGCCGCGGTTTTCATGGTTGACTCCCCTCCGGTTTGGCGGAGCCTCTCTAAATGCTGGTCTACTTCCTCTTCAGCGGCCAACTCTCCTTCCGCTCTACCGCGGACGTACGCTTCCCGGCGAGACGATTCAGCCATGTTGATGTTGGTCGGTGTCGCCATCGCTGGGGATTGAGGGCGCGAGAAAGGCGTCGATGAACGTGTTCGCGCCCCGGATCCACGCTTAGGAGGCCTCCCCCTGCCTCGACGCGAGTTGACCTTCGGAACTTTAGGCTCCATCTCGTCACAAGAGGCCGAATCCGATCGCAAAGATTCATTATTGGACCGTTGTCCTTTCAAGTCGCGCCTCTTGCGCTTAACCTGAGCAGTCTCGTTGACCGCAACCTTCGCTCCACTCCCAAAACCTGACACGTCGGACTCCGACATTGCCAGATCTTGAAGCGTACCTGATCTACGCTTCTCCTTCTCTAGCGCGACCTTAGCGCTGTTACTTTCGGTGCCGGATTTACAGCTCGGCGACGGGCTGGTGTGTCGTGGGTTGTCCCCCCCAGAGTACGTGGGACTGCCGGAGCCGACTGACTCCGGGAGGGATTCCCCGAACGAGGTGCGTCCGGGACCCTCCTGGGTAGATTTTTCGTAATCATTGACCTGCGACATGGTTTTTGAGTTTAAAGACCTGCGTCTGGGTAGCCCTTGGGACTGAGGACCTCTCAGCCATTCATCTCATTGCCAGGCACCACAAGCGTGGGATTAGGGTAATTTTTTATAGGGGTTTTCTTCCCCGCCGATTTAGGGCCCTGATTTAGGGTAGTGTAATAGCCGTTTAAAATCTGTTTCTAGCATTTGGTATACGAGTCTTGATTCATCATCATATCATCTTAGCTTCGCTTCGGATACATTCCATAAGATTAAGATAAACGTCATCTGTTTCTAGGCATTTAGATCATGCAACTTTATCCTTAAAATAGACAAAACTATTTAAAAGTATCTATCTCACCATCATCAGCCTATCGCAGTCCGCTGCTGGACATAGGCCTCACCAATTGCACACCACTTTGTTTTACTGCCAGCCGTTTTGCATAAATCATAAATCCACCTGGCCTGAGGGCGTCCTACACTACGTTTGCCGAGACGCGGTCTCCACTCAAAAACTCGCTTACCCCAACGGTTGTCGGTTCTTCGGCTTATATCTATCTAGCATATGTTATAAAATTACCGTGTTGCAACGGCCGTGGTCACGGGTAGAGTCTACCCGAGACCACGGCCGTTGCAATACGTTCGAAACCTCGGGCAATAAACAAGGTATTTTACCCTAAAATATTCACGCGATTAAGACCCGTATATGTAATTTTATAATGTGTACAAATCGCGAAAGTTTATCGACATTTATCTAGTATATATTAGTTACTATCTGTCCCGCGCAACTTCGTCTGCGTAAATTTTTGCCGTTTTTGCAACATTTCTCATTGCTGATCCGCTCCTATTAATTGTAGCATGATGTTATATAGTGTATAGCCTTCCTAAATAAATGAGCTATCTAAAAGTGAAATATTTTTTTAATTCGAATCAGTAGTTCCTGAGATTACCGCGTTCAAACAAACAAACTCTTCAGCTTTATAATATTAGTATAGATTGATGTTAAAAGTCATAAAATATTATTAAGTATCATCAATGTTTTAATATAGTGTAATACAAAAAAACCTATAATATTTATAAACATTGATTTGTATCCCAAAATAAAGAATTGGCACGAAAATGGCTAATGGGGCATGGAACATAAAAATCAGTGGCGTGTAATTTGCTATTCAGTAATTGCATTCGAGCGAAGTCGCAGGGATGAAAAATTATGATCAGTAAATGTTAAGGGGAAAATATTCGGACAATCAGATTCGAATGAGTGTATGTGTACTTAAGGTTCAAACAAATTAAAACGTGTAAAATTAGATATGACGTTCCGAATCTAAAGCTTAGTAAAGTAGACTGACAGTTAGTGTACCCGTGACCACGGCCGTTGCAATGTCGGGCAAAAATCTTTTTTTTTGTAACGAGCTCTAATTGATCACGTTGGTCAAATTTAGTATTAATATAAATTTGCTAATTGCGGAAAATGAAAGCTATACTACTGTAAACAAATCGAAATAAAATAAATTATGCCTTTATTTAACAAATGCCCTGCGGAAAAATTATTACAAAATTTGATAATTATTTTTAGATGGGTATAAAGCAACATTATTTCATCCTATTATTTTTTTTTGTAAGACACCTTTACCACAAAATAAATACAACGCCTTTAAGTTAATTTGAAAGAAAAACATGAAAAGAAACTCTTAAAATAAGCCCAAAACAGATTTTAAAAAGGCGAATTCAGCAGTACCTTTCTCAATGGAAATAGAATTCGGGAATAAAACTTTTGTCCCATTTTCCTCGTTGGAATGTGAAGGTATCTCGTATAATTTTCTCTGAAATGGCCAAGTCAAACGGGGTAATATCGTTCTTATTTGTATTTTCTCAGGAAAATTAAATAGGAGCATGTTGTTTTACTTCATGTGAACATTGTTCTTTGAAGGCTGTGTTTGAGAAAATTATTTGATTTTGTTATGTTTCATGCACTTTTCTTTGTGTATTTATAAGTTTTATGTTTGCAATTAAATACGTATTGGGATAAAAGTATGAAGGTCAGGTTCCTTAGTCACGATCTTTATTCAGTACCCACAGCAATCTTGCGTGAAATCCTGTCATATTAGTAAATGTAAAGGCGTGTTCATAAATGCATCAGGGGAGTTGTAAAAATGGCGGCAGACTAAATTGTCGTTATTTTTACAGCTCCACGTTTATCATATAAAAATACTTTGTACATTTAGATTTTGTTTAGCTTTTTTTTTGTTTTACTTAAAAGACGACCCGACCCGCAGTTGGGTACAATCCCTATGTCCGTGACTTTACAAACATACTAGTCACGGACACAAAGTACACCCAGACTCGGAACAATAATTTGTGGATCGCATAAAGTGGTGTCCCGTGTGGGAATCGAACCCACGACCTCTTGCGTAGCAGTGTAAGACACTCCCACCGCGCCACAGAGGTGCCACAGAGGTAGTGTGTTGTTGCGTTGAATATTTGACATTGGCAGAATTTAGCCTTTAAGTAGGCTAGATTCCAAAAAAAATACTTAAAAAAAATGCTTCGTTCGCACCCTAATGCATAGGCGGCGCATTTCTACCAACACCATTGTGACAAGATTTTGACAGTTCACACCAGCTTGTCGTGGACACAAAAACGATCATGAATAAGGACCCAGTCAGAGAGCGTATAGATTCGCCTTCAATTGCTGCATTTAAATTGAGTGATTTAGTGGCAATGAGTTAGTATATCGTTTTTTCTCGATTATCTAGCAGTATCGTTAAAGCTCAGTCGATAGATTGCACGATTGCAAGACTTCTAATGATAATTCTACGTTAAGATTAGATCGGACTATTATTACTAGTATTTAAGGTCACCCGAGCTCACGTATCTACTTGAGGACAGCGGCAATAACTTTTACAAGACCATAAAAGCTGGTGTTAATACTCATCACTTGTAGACGACATCCATTTAGGACACTAAAATGGGGCTTAGCGCTTAAATCCACTGTGTAATAGCTTTTTAGATTGGCTATAGATTTTAACCACTGCCTGGACACTGGAGAAATTGTATAGAACATAGTGTGCTCTAATAACCTATCACGCACACAGTCTCAAGTGCTGCAGCTTTTGTGAATGAAAGAATACATGTTTATGTATATACCTATGCAACCCGCAACTCCCATGTTTCCAATCTTTGATCTGAATAGCTATTTAGTATTTTAAAAACTTTGCCAATAATTAATCTGCTATCACAGCGATCCGTCAGAAGGTTTTCATTAATTTTGATATCGTCGTCTGTCTTATTCGTCTTATAAATCCGAAAGTTTGTGTTAATTTGATGTTCGTAGCTATTGTATGCTTAAAATTTATAAAATTTTATAGTAATATCGTTTAAATTTAAGAAATCATATAGGCTTAAAATCTTAAAACACTGTTTCCTTATATACTATTAATATTAAGTATTTTATAAGATACTTAGACAATAACATTTACGTACGTAAAGACTTATACGTTATACAAGGTCCTAGAAAATGAATTCAGTTCTAGTACAATAATTCTCAGTTGAACTCTGGCAAACTTCATCGCTAACAGAAACAGAACATTAAGTTGTTTAATTGCTGTATCCTCCAAAGTCCATGTTGGGGTTTCACCAGTCGGGCTACTCTTCACAAGGACGGACGAAGACAAATTGGGCGCAAGCGCACAAACAACTGTTTAACATGTTATTTTAGACACAGAGGGATATGACAATTTCCGAATGACGTTAACTCTTTTTTTTTTTTTTTATCTTTATTGTTTAAGGGTTTTTATCCTATTGGATACGTCAACCCATTGTAACTTAAACTATTACATCAAGTTTGTTAAATAATAATTAAATTTTGGAGAAAATACAAACTACACCAAGTATAACCTATACAAGTGAATATTGAGGGGGTAGTTCGCAAGACATGGTCACCAATTTACACATTGCGAATGCTATGTCTGATTTTGGATTAAATAAGGCAGACTGCGCTATACCCATATCAAATAAATTTATCTTAAACTGTCTTATGAACGCCTCCCTCGTGACATGGTTTTTTTTACATTCAAACAATAGGTGGTGTACATCATCAATGATACCGCATACGTCACAGTTGGCAGAGTCAGCTTTTCCCATCAAATAGAGGAATTTTTTAGATGGATAGTGACCGGAACGGAGCGCCCAAAAAGTACGCTCGGAATCTAATCAGATTAAACAGGGACAAACTGCGAAAAGCAATAGGCATCCTGACGGGCCATTGTCCCCCAAACAAGCACATCAGGATCATCGGGATCACAGATAGCCCACTGTGCAGAGGGTGCATGGAACATGAGGAAACGCCCAAGCACGTAATCATGGAAAGTACTAGTGTGGCCGAACACCGGGCATAGTTCCTAAAAACACCGTCATCTCTCCCTGAAGCAACCTGCGGGGAATGCTGGGCTCCTGGGAGTGTATGGGCTGGCTGGAGTGAACAGAACTGACATAATACGACGTACGCACAATGGCCCAATCAAGAGGCTAAGTGCGACATTGCGGCCCTGTTAAAACAAACAAAACTCTAGAAATCGAAGTAAAGTTGCTAATGTAACTTTATGCTCCTTCAACACTTAGACAAGGGACCCTCTAATCAATGGGAGAAAAGTAGAAAAAAACATATCAGGAAATCTAAGCAATATAAGTATAGTAAAATTCAAACATACATAACATACATAAAAGTTTACGCCTTTCCGAATGTTTAAGTACGTACCTACTATAACCCTGTGAAACCTTAGAAAAAGATACAAAAAAGTCCTAAACCAAAGTTCTTGTAATAAACGTAAATACAAATCAAATATACTTACTGGTAGGCCTATACCAGACTTGGATGAATTCATTCACACTTGTTCAATATCATTGACTGGCCTGTTGGTCTAGTGGTTAGTGATTCTGGCTAACCCGGAGGTCATGGGTTCGATCCCCACCCAGGATAAAACTTTGTATGATGAGCACGATGGTTTATTTTGGATCTTGGTGTTATTTATCTATAATATGTATGTATTTAGAAATATTTATATATGTTTATCAGTTGTCTGGTTTCCATAGTACTAGCTTTGCTTAGTTTGGTATCAGATGGCGTTGTGTGAGTTGTCCCAATATATTAATATTATTACTTTCCCTCGACGTTACACAAAATTATAAGCCGGTCAAGTGAAATCCACATCAGGCCAAAATTCTAAAATACACAGATTTATTTAAAGCTTCATCTCCTTCCTATATTTTAATCTTTGTTCTACGACAAATGATAAAATACATTTGTTACATAAGTGAATTTCGAAATGTATCTAATGAGACTAAGCTTATTATTTTTTTCCTGGCGTTATCATCTTCATAATATTAACCCTTAACCACCTACTACTTACTTTTGTCACACAAGCACATACCACATCAGTAGCGAAGGGTTAAAAAAAATCTAAGGTAACCGATCGCGGCCGATCGCGAGCCGCTCGCGCCTTACGACGAGCGGCTGACGCTTGCGGCTGATGCAACAATATTCAGAGTGCGCGCGCAGCCTACGTCAGTCGTCGGCCGCGCGCGTCTGTCGCAGACCTCGGACACGGTACCATACATTCTCATACTCTGACTATTGTCGCATCGGCCGCGCGCGTCAGCCGTTTGTCGTAAGCCGCGCGCGGCTCGCTATCGTCCGCGATGTACGGAAATGAACCTTAAGTCGCCCTGATGACTCCCACGGGAAGTGATGGGGTGGTACTATTCTTAAGCCGGTACCACACGGCATCTTTCTTGGTCAACACGGTTCTTTGTACCTTAAATATTATGTAACTACAATTCAAAGGGAAGCCGAAAAGAAGAGTGATCTAAGGATCCTCCGCCACTATACCGTGTGTCTGTGACACCCTTCAGAGAAATCTTTGTTTTTTGTCAGGTTTAGGATCTAAACCTCACAATGGATATTCTATTATAATTAACGATGTCAACACTAGTCCTTTCAAGGACTAATATTTACATGAATACAGTAAACAACAATATTAAATGTGTTAACAAGTTTGAAGAAAAAATTAACTCTCTTGATTACAATGACTACAAACCAAATCAGTTATGAAGCTAGACTATCTACTTTATAAATTGACTTTAAAGCAAAATGCCCAAACAGCAAAATCTAATATCTGACACCAGCTTTAGCAACAAATACACTTCTTTATAATAAGAAACAGTAAGTGGGGCCGGAGATATATCACGAAAGTTTTTATAGCCTTCACAGTGAAAGAAGTTTGTAGAAAATGCGAAAAAAATGTTTTATCTCCATATGGTGCCAAAGTTTGTATGTGGGCGAGACTGGCAATTGTGAAATTTGGTAAAGGGTTGGCGAATAATGGTGTTTTGTCTTGGTGTATATGAATATAGCGTATTTTAGGTGTAATGTGTTCGGTACTCTAGATGATTAGGAAGGTGGATAGATGACCTAAAAGAGTGATGGATATAAGCTAGATAAGGAAAACGGTAAACAGGTTGTTGTGAAGATAAAAAGGTACGCGTAGTAAAAACTTCTTTAGCGGCGTTGTGCACTTTTTGGGATGGGTAAAAAATGTTAAACTCGCGTCAGGACACGTGACCTGATCGAAATTTATTAAGACGGAGAGCAATGAAAACTGCTACATAAACCAAGGTAAATTTCATCATTTACAATTTTATTATAGCTCAAGTGGTAAATCGGGCGTTCCAAAAACCAGAAGACCCCAGTTTGAGTAAAATAGAAATAAAAATTGAATTGAATTGAATTGAGTAACTACTACTCGGGTAATGGTTATTCAATTCAATTCAATTCAATTTTTATTTGCTAAACATGGGTACATATGGTGTTATTAGTTACATTAGGTACTGTTATTATTTTTTCCCCTTTTTATTTTAATTTATGATTTATTTATTTGTGTTTTATTATTTCATTTTTTTTTATTATTATGTCAGTAAGATCGAAAAATATTATTAAAATTTCATCAGTATGTAATATAATGTTCAAGTTTTCACTTCTGCCGGCACTTCCGGAGTGCAACCCGTTGTTTTTTTTAATTTTTACCATTTTAAACAGACCTTGTGTAGCGGTGACTTTACTAACATACAAATTAACACCCAGAATTGATTCTAAAATGTGTACAAATCACGATAGTTTTGTGAAATGATTTTGCACATGCCTCTTCCAGCATGTGCAAAGTTAGGTTGCCGTAATCATCTTCTTATCGCATGTTCTGACGCACATGTAGATGACTTCTGTGCCATGTTGCGAAAATAATTGCATTCCTAATGCGTCGCATGCGGGGAAGCAGCAATAGCCGATAGCTATCACAGGTATTTTAATTTAGAGAGCGTTTTAACAAGGCGATTTACGTAAATGAAACCAGTACCGGGAAAAAACAGTAAAACAATAAAAACAGTAGTATATAAAGTGAAATTAAAAGACTATCACAACTAAGTAGACTTTACGAGTTTACGTAAGTAACAGCTGATAAAATGAGAAGTAACATTTTGAAAATTATTATTATGTAGGTAAAACAACAGAAAACCCACTTCTTAACCATTATTCGGATGTGGGGTCATTGTGCGTGGCATACATACACTTTTTCTTTTTTTTTATGTTAATATATAATTGGTTTATAGTTCGTAAAGTCTAAATTTGAAACAACTTTCCACCCATTCGTAACAATCTAGCCTTACGTTAACACCCTTACACAAAGCACCAGTAACTCAATATTCCAACTGGACACTTCAACTTGAACAAGGTTTACGACTACTTGAAACTTGTCCTCATGAAGTTGACACCGAGGCTATAACTTATTCATAAAACGTAGACTTCCACTTAAACAAGATAAGTAATTAAAAAACTCTAAGGCAGGCACCGATACTTTCTAGAAATAATTAAGAAAATAAGACTAAGGGCGAATGTACACATGCCTGTAAGACAGACTAGCAGCGTGCATAATAGTTACATGACAGTAAATTAAAATCAGACACAGGCATACCAGTTACTGTATACACATGATGATTTTTTTTTTAAAAGATAACTAGCAATGTGGGATTTTCGTCTCACATTACTAGCAATCCAGTTCACACCTCCAGCTAAGCTCAATGGCTTGTGTTAGGAGTGGGTTCACGTATGTAGTATAATGGGTAGGATTCGAACCCGCGCCTCACGATTGCGAGACCGATGCCTTAGCCATTAGGCTACCGCCGCTTTTTAAGGGAGCACGTGTCTTCGCACGTGCTACCTATAAGTGCTAAATAGAGAAAAACTTGCGTAACAGCTCCTTAGCTGATACGCAAGTTTTGCTCTTATGCCATGTGTCTCAAAAAGGTAGATTTAATTTTAATATTATAAACTGCCGAAAGTTGTCTTATGTCTTAAAATTAATTTGAAAGCGGCGGTAGCTTAATGGCTAAGGCATTAGTCTCGCAATCGTGAGATCGAGTTCGAATCATACTACCGACGTGAACCCACTCCTAACACAAGCCTTTGAGCTTAGCTGGAGGAGTAACAGGATTTATAGTAATTTAAGACCCACAATCTTACATGGCAAGTTATTTAATAAAGAAAAAAATGACATGTGGAAGGAGCTGTTACGTAATTTTTGCTCCAATGCTCAAATTTCAGCAAAGAGCAGTATAGGTAAGTGCATAATTATGTTTGCCTATGAGCAGTACCTATAGGTATGTCCATAATTAATGTTTGCCTATGAGCTGTATAGGTATGTGCAAAATTATGTTTGCCTGTGAGCATTACAGGTTTGTGTATAATTATCACCTAATGATTGTGAATATCGTTTCATTTAATTTTAAAGAAATGCGATATTATAAATTGCCAAAAGTTGTCTTAAAACTTAAAATAATTGCATGAGGCTTTGGATGGTTTTCCTTAGATTATAAAGTTAGTCCACACTTAAACGTCAGTAATACTATAATATTACTATTAACTAGGTATTTCCTGTAAGGTACACCCCTCTATGTTGGAACTAAAAATAGTAGGAATTTTAGGTGACCCCGGTATTTTTATTTTTTCCCAATTGGGTTAGTTGACTACAATAAAAGTAAATTATTTTATACTAATCAGGTAATAGAAGATTTTAAAATGCTCTGAAAATAAATGTTCTTTTACATTTTAACATGTTTTCGAATTTAAAAGCATGAAAATGAATACTAAAAGTAATGATTTGACGTTAGGAACATATAACGTCATAGGTTGTTATTCCATACACATTTCTATAGAGCTTCTCGTATTGACATTTCATAAAAAAGACTGATTTGACTTGACTAATTTGTCGATAAAAAAAAATGATATTTGAGATAACTGAAATCAATTTATGTATTTTTTTTAATAATGTAATTGCATCAGTTCTTTTCTCCGGCTTCACCTATTATTTACGAACTTGCCATTACACATATATGCAGAATACCGACGTATCACAAGTGCTATTATGCATCCTAAGCGAATAAAGAATTTTGAATTGAACCGTATTGAAGTTTCACTTCGAGAAAGACAAGGGTTCGGAGGTCTTCGACTTGGTGAGAGTATCTGTCACAAATTTTCTTTGTTGCAGGTCTCCTTTTGTGTTCGGTCTGTCAATCTACTTCGATTGTTGTATTAAGGGTATTTCCTTACTACTTCAATCGTGGTGATTTACAGATCGAGGGTGCATTGTGGGTCCTCTCCATGATAATCAACTAATAATAACAAAATAATGTGTGGAATTGATCAAGCGTTCTCGAGATTTAGGCCTATCAACATATTTGGCAAATCACTTTTATTTGTATATAATACTAGCTGTCCCACGCAACTTCGTCTGCGTAAAATTTCCCTGTTTTTCCAACATTTCTCATTGCTGTTCCGCTCCTATAAGTCGTAGCGTAATGTTATATAGCCTATAGGCTATATAACATCACGCGTAATGTTATATAGCCTATAGGCTATATAACATCACGCTACGACTAATAGTCCTTTCTCGATAAATGGGCCATCCAACAGTAAAATTATTTTTCAATTCGATTTAGTAGTTCCTGAAATGACCGCGTTCAAACAAACAAATAAACTCTTCAGCTTTATAATATTAGTATAGATGACATAAGCTAGATATATTTTTAATTTTATTTATTTATTTAATTGACTACATCGACCAATGGCTATTCAAAAACTTACTCTCTAAGTATTAGTAAATTTGCCTTAAAATCAGAACAAATAATTACCCTAAAAACCATACAATGAAATAAAATCTATAATTTATTATCAAAATACAAAAAAAAATTAAATAAATATCATTGTGAAATTTAAAAAATACAAATGAATGAAATATAAATTCAAAAGAGATTATAATAATAATATGATTATGCCTAACACGGTCGTACGATTTTTGTTCTTTTCAATATTCAGTACAGTACACATAACATTTTTCTATCATATCGAAAACCATTAACCAACTGCGTAATAAAAACTGACTAAAACCTTGAAATAACATTAATGAATAAATATGTCACAAAGAAAAATATCAACAGTAACAATAACTAAGTGTATAAACAACAAATGAGGCGATTATACGTTATTTAGCGTTTGCCCTACATATTGTGGGAGATATTACATTAGTCTAGACAACGGGACTGTTATCTGTCGGCGGCGGAAGGTAAAATGTCTCCTGCAAAGTGATTAATGTTTAGAAACGTGGTTCTAGAATTTTCTAAATTATACGAGTAATGTTAAGGTGGCGGTTCGCACCGCGACAGAGGCCGAAGACCGAGACAAGAGGCTGAAGACCGAGACAAGAGACCGAAGACCGAGACAATAGACAATCAATATGAGTTTGAGACTCTGGTTTATTCAATAGACAAGTCTTAAGTTAGGATTTAAGTCTAGAATTTTATAAGCTACGGGTCTTAATCTTATTATTCTTATTCTACCCGTGACCACGGCCGTTGCAATACTGTCGAAACGTCGGGCAATAAACAAAGGTATTTAGCCTTAAAATAAAATATTTACGCGATTAAAACCCGTTGCTTATAAAATTCTATAATAGGATTTAAGTCGTTGATATCAGCTGAGTTCCCACCTGTATAATAAACACGTCGTATACTGAGTTCGAAATATTTTTTCTTTAATTTATATTATTTTACAATATGAGTCACAGAACTCAAATAAAAAAATATGATTATTATTATTTAGCTTTTTCCTTCTTCTGAGTATTAAAAATCCTGAGATTCATTATCTTAGCAACTTTTTCTGTTTCTCTATTTCTTTAAACCTTGAAAATTTTGTCGAGAGATTTTTTTTAAATAGTTTCATTGAAAAAAAAGTGGAAAGATAACTTGCAATATGGAATTGTGGTTCCACATAACTAGCAATCCTGTTAACCCCTCCAGCTACTAAGCTCAATGGCTTGTGTTAGGAGTGGGTTCACGTCGTCGGTAGTATAATGGATAGAATTCGTACCTCGACCTCACGATTGAGAGACCGATGCCTTAGCCATTAGGTTGCCATCGCTTATTAAACGTTTGTCAAAGATCTGTTTGTTTGCATCTAAGACATTAATTAGTACTTACCTATTGACCAGGGGGCCTAGACAAAGAAATTCGAATAGCGATGTCGTTAATGGAAAAGTAGGTACAAAATATATCGAATTTAAACCTGTCACGTGGTCAATCCAAGTCGATGCGTTGATAAGCTGCACTATTGACTCACTAATCTAACGAAAGGTGAGACCATGTAGAAAACGAAATAAAACGGCGGATTTATTTTTTTAAAATTTGACGTTTGCGGTGGAGACCATAGACATTTTTTTATGTTTTTCACTTTGACGTAGAGACCAGGGTCCATAATCACTGTTTTTTTTTCGATTTTGCGGCAAGCCCGCGCGAATTGACATATGCACGGTGCGCTCAAAGATGTCCACGCGCGTGCGCGATGCTATTCTAAGCGCAGCTCTTTACATGTTAAGATTTTGACAGTTAAAAGCGCGGGCTTGACGCGAAAATGAAAAAAAAAATCACTCTTCAGAAAATGACAACGCTACTTTATGAACATTATCTGTCGAAGGCCGCCACGAGTTTTTTCACGCTTTGCAGTCAAAATTTTCATTTTAATTGAAAGGGATAGCGCGGTCCAGATCTATACAGTACTCCCAAATTAATAATGCACATGCAGATCTTCGCTAATTGTCGTATTCCCGGAAACACTCGAATCATGGAATCGTAAGAGCCCTAAACAAGGCATTTGCATTTTGCACCTTGTTTAAAAGAGATAGGAGTCAATATCATGTGTGCACAATCGAAAACAAATCGGGCGTTCGGCAGCTGTCGCCGGTCAGCGAAATGTCTGTCAGTCGTCTTTATATATTGGTAGTGACTGCACGTGTTCTCTATTTGTGGAAATATATAGAGCTGCTATTACACACCCTTCTTGGTAAATATAATTTCAACATTAATTAGCTTATTCAGATTTAAATAGTATATTTTGAAAAAAGGAAAATAAATAACATATTTCACGTTTTTTTAATATTAAAAAAATAAAATACCTACATTAAATACATATTAAGTACTAGAAAAACATTTAAAAAATGAGATTTATTTAAATTAAATAAATAGATAAACATGCATAAAAAATATATACCTAACTCTGCCCATGCCATTTTCTTTCAGACGAATTCTTCCAAAATGGATAAATTTAAACGTGGAAAACCGCTTAATTCACAAGCACGGCAAATGGTATTTAATGTGTACCTTTATTTCTTAAATGAAGCCAATGTTTTCAACAGAGACCATGATGGTTATTTTAAAAAAATTCAAGACCGTGTTACAAAAGCTACAGGAATTTCGCGACGAACTTTGAGTAATATCTTAAACGAAAAAAAACATAATCAATCAAAGAAATTTTCTACACCGAAAAAAGGAAGACCTAAAAGTAGATTTCGGCTGGTACTTGATGATTTCGACTACTGTGTTATTCGTAATATGATATACAATTTTCAATTGACGCTGAAAGAACTCCCAACTGTAAATAATTTAAGAATAAAGTTGATCGAAGCTATTAATTTCAAAGGCTGTGCCGAGACTTTAAGGTTGATCTTGAAAGACATGGGGTTTAGGTTTCTGAAAACTGATAATAACAGACAATTACTTATGGAAAAACATGATATACGCCTAAAAAGGATCAAATATCTCAGAGAAATACAACAGCTGAGGAGTTCTGGTAGAAACATAGTATTTATGGACGAGTCGTATGTGCACACATCACATACTAAGGGTAAAACTTGGCAAGATAGCAACAAAAAAGGTATCAAACAACCCATTTCCAAAGGAGAGCGAATAATTATTGTACACGCAGGCAATGAAAAAGGCTTCGTCCCAGGGGCTCTAATGTTACATAAATGTGTCGACTCAGAAGGTGACTATCATAAAGAAATAAACGCGGAACGTTATCAAACTTGGCTACGCAATCAATTGATTCCCAACTTGCCTCCTAATAGTGTGTTGGTAATAGACAACGCCCCATATCATAATAAGCTGTCTGTGAAACCACCAAACTCAAACACATCTAAACCACAAATGACAGCTTGGTTACAACAACACAACATTCCGCATGACCCAAAGAAACTGAAACCCGATTTGTATAAAATTATACAAAGATACAAAGAAAATTACACAGAATTTGCCATTGACCGTATAATGGAGGAACATGGGCATAAAATTATACGATTGCCACCATATCATCCCGATTTTAACCCTATTGAAAATATTTGGTCCCAAATAAAGCAACACGTGGCCAAGAGAAATATTGCAATGACTGTGACGTCAGTTAAAGATGCTATATTAGAAAAAATCAATAAAATAGGACCAGAAGAATGGAAAAAAGTTTCTGATCATGCGGTTCAATGCGAAGATGAATATAGAAAATTTGAGCCAAGAATCGATAGTTATTCCGATAAACTGATTATTTACACAGGTGATAGCAGTGAGGAAAGTGTAAATGAACAAGAGCATAATGAAACTTCTGATGAATCTGCGATGTCGGGAATAGAGGTCTTCCTCGATTCTGATTAATTTTTTTATAATTGTATTATTTTTCTGGAATGATTAGTGCTGTAAACAAATTTGAACTGAGATTTTGATTATATTTTATGTAAACCTCTATTTGAAAACGTTTTTTTCTCCTTCTAATAAAACCTTATGTTATTTAAACCTTTTCCTCCATAATTACACCAACTTCGGTAAGACACTTGAAAACTAATCACTCCAACAATGATTGTAGCGTTTTCGCTATTTACTTACATGGAATTATCGAATCAAATTTCGTTACAGGTAAATCAAATCTGTTTTAGCACAAAACACATAATATATAAAATTAGGCATAGAGAAATTGCTCTTAACCACTCTATATAAATATCGTCTTTCGACGCTCGGGTAATACGACCGTTGCCGAACAATGACGAAGATTTCCGAAGATTTCTATGCGCATTATTACTTTTGGAGTACTGTACGTCATTAATTTTTACCGCTTAGCGACACTGAAACTCGAAACATCTTCGGAAAAACAGGTTAAGTTCGTGAGCGATGTATAATGTGTGCATGCATCAAACGCGTACTGTATGAACTTTCCATCTCATTCTTCTCTATACTTTTTTGCCAGAATCCCTACGATAGAAACGTTGAAAGACTAATTACATAACTAGCCAATTGATTATATCCTACTATTACGGAATCTTTCTCCCACCTACATAAAACATTACCTCATAATGACAACATAAATACCAGAAGCAACGTCATTTGATATTTAAGTACCAAACTTTCTACTAGGATCTTTGGCGCCGTGAGAACTCCACAGGATGTCTTAGGATGGTCACAAATGAACGACTATTATTCATCTAGGTACCTGTTTTAACAACTGGGCATTAAGCAATACTGTGTATCAATTTACTTAATCCACTATATAAAAATATCATAAAATCATATATCTATACTTATAATAAATCTGTAGAGAGGTCAATTCTGTACATGAAATATATTTCCGAAATAACTATCAGGGGGTGATTAGGGATCGATACTGATGCCAAAAATGCAATCAGTAAAATTTTTGTCTGTCTGTCTGTATAACCGTTATAGAAACAAAAACTACTCGACGGATTTTAACGAAACTTGGTACAATTATTTTTCATACTCCTGAGTAGGTTATAGTATACTTTTCATCACGCTACAATCAATAGGAGCAGAGCAGTGAAGGAAAACGGGAGAAGTTACTCCATTTTTTAAGCTTCCGTCGCGTGTGCAACCGTATGGTTAAAGCTACACAGAAATCATGTATGACAGAAATGTTCTCCTTAAAATTATATAAAAAATATCCCACGACAGCATATGTCTATCTTTTATGGTTGACTCACAATATCACGTGTAACTCCCGATAGCTTAGTAGTTCGAAGCTTTCTGATTATATTTGTCTACTCTTACGTTTATAACACTTATAACACTCTCAGTCATCCCTAATTAAAAAAGTTAACATAATTAAATATTCCATAAAAAATACTAATAAAAATCGGTATAGAAACACCAAAGTTATACATGAAATACGCTAATAATAAGCCATCGCGCGTGAATACTGAATCATGCTATCTATCTATATCTATACATATAATAAAATTGTAAATTTCACGTGTCTGTACATGGCCGAACATACTCGTAGTTAAAAAAATTTTGTGAAATGTTCGAAAAGAGTATTTAAACACATTCCTACATTTTTAGAAATGTCTGTCTGTCTGTCTGTTTGTTTGAACACGCATCACGCAATAACTACCAGACAGATTAGGTTGAAATTTTGTATGTGTATTCTAACAAGTCTGGATTAGCATAGAGGCTATAATTTATCACGCTATTTCCCATAGGAGCTAAGCAATGACGGATAATGTCTGTAGCTATTTATCGTTATAAACCCATAACTACTTGACGGATCTTCATGAAAATTTGCAGTTTTATTGTAAATACTATAGGTCATTACTTGCACTATAAATCATTATGCTATCGTCTATGGGGAGTGAGCAGCAACGTATGTTTTGTCGAACCATTATGGTTTTTCACAATTTTTTCCACAATAAGACATTATTTACAATTGTAACCCATGGAAACAATAACTTCACGCTAAAACTATTAGGAGCTAAACACAACATTTTCAATTTTCTTAATATCAGCCATTTTATCCGTGTTTGCATCAGCTGAGGTGGTCTATTGGCACAAGTAGCGGTATTAAACGAGCGAGGTCGGAGGATCGACTTCCTAATTGCGAGTCTCTTATTGTGTTGTGTTAAAATTATTTTTATTCTTTTTTTTAAGTATTTTTCTAAATGTATGCTTATTTATACAAGCTTTTATTTTCGACTTTAACATGTTTACTTTTTTTAACATATTTTCATATTAATAATCACTTCCAATAGGCACCTTTATCATTGTTTTGCATGAATAGTGATTATGTAATAAATGTAGAAATGAAAAACAATATTACATTACAAATAAACAGTAATTACTTGATATTTTCTAGAATTTATAAATGTTAATAGCTTAAAAAAAATGAAAGATTAAGTCCGCGTTACATCAAAATAAAACACGTGGCGCCATCTGTGATTCGATTTCTTCTGAGTGCCAAAATTGCTTACCTACAAATGTTAATAAACTTTCGCGATTTGTACACATTATGAAAATATATGTATTACGGGTCTTGATCGCGTAAATAATTTAAGGTTAAATACCTTGCTTACCTACGTTTAATATGCATGATAGTTTAATATAAAATCATCAAGTATAAAAATAAACTTATCCAGTTTTGAAAATAGATGGCGTTTAAATACAAATTAAAAAGAATCAGGAAAATTGATTTTAAAAAAAAACTGAAATTCTTACGTAGAGGGATATGAATATATGATGATCTTAATTTGCGACAGGTTGACACACCTATTTTTAAATTCACCAATGTAGACATTATAAAATAATATTTCAATCTTCTAAAGTGAGTGAAAAAAAATATTGAAATAAGTTTAGAAATAGTATTTAAACACAAAAAAAGATATCTGAGTATATCTTTTAGAAACGTTTGAATGTTGTTTGTTTGTTTAAACACGCATCACAGTACCGCGGGAATGCAATGTTTTAAAACTATTTTGCCCCCGCAAAATAGTTTTAAAACATTGCATTCCCGCGGTACAAACACGGACACAAAGTAGGTGTACTTTATACTCGGAAAAGATTGCTCGGGCAGGACATAACCTGCGATCATAGGGAATCTGTGAGAGTTTTTTCCATCATACCTTTATTACCTATGTATAAATTATCTTCAAGGAGCGGCTAGGTACCTCCGATTAAAAGGTCCGATTTAAAAGTGTCGGAGCCGAAGTTGGAGTCGGAGGTTTAAAATCAATCGGAATTTTCAACCTATCGGAGTCAGAATCGAAGCTCCTTAACTCAAAATTTCGCACGAGTAATTGGGCGGTTTCGAGCTTCATTTAACTCGAAACCGCCCCAGTACTCGCGTGGTGGGGGAATTTTTTAATATTAATAGTATTTGATGTGATGCAAATCACTTTTTTGTCGAGGTGTGGTCGTGGGAATTTTAATAATTTGTCTTCTAACCGTCTGGCGCCATAAACTTTATCGCCCTTCATTTTGCTGCACTGGGCATTTGCTTGGCTTGCCCTGCCATATGTTGGGACCTGATTAAAGCTAGGCCCAAATATCCATAGATGCCACAGAGCATTGTGGAGCATGTTTACAATATGTTTTACACAGAAGTTGAATTGTAATATAAACTACCTTAATATAAACCCAACTTCCACGCGAACGAAGTCGCGGGCACAGCTAGTATGATAATATAAACAAAAAGACACTTGATACATTGCGTCAAATCCTGAATCACGGTATAGAAATTTTCACAGCTGCTAAATATTTATACAAGTTCCCAACATGAACCGTTGGGCCGCGGCCTGCCAGGAAAATCATGGCTGCCGGCAAATCAAGACGAAGTGGACCTTGAGGGTGGAGAAGTTGGAGTCGCACCATGACGTCAACTTCAAATCATTCATGGTGCGAGTTCCCAGTGAACATCTGTCCATCTTTATAAAGGAGAACTTCTGGCCGAAGGGTGTTGCGTACCGACGTTTTCGTGGAAGGTTACGTGACACTACGCAGCGAAACACGACGCCGCTGTCTCAATCCCAGTGTCGTGTTTATTTTAATTATGTATTAGTTTATTGTTTTTATGTTACGTATTTGTGTAATTGTAGTTTAAATTATGTATTAGTTTATTAAGTTTTTTATGTACCTATGTATTTGTATGATATGGGCCTTAGTAGCCTGAAATAAATGATTATTATTATTATTACAATTACCTCCCCTGGTTGGAGGATCCTCCCTTTGTGTTGTACTCTTTTTTTTTAAAGATAACTAGCAATGTGGGATTTACGTCCCACATTACTAGCAATCCCGTTAACCCCTCTAGCTAAGCTCAATGGCTTGTGCTATGAGTGGGTTCACGTCGGTAGTATAATGGGTAGTATTCGAACCCGCGACCTCACGATTGCGAGACCGATGCCTTAGCCATTAGGCTACCGCCGCTTTTATCATTATAGCCACACTTGCTGACACTCCTATAGATATGAGCGGTAATCAAGTCACAGCCAGCCAGTAACATAATTATTATATAGCATTATTAATATAAAATTTAGTAAAGCTGAAGAGTTTGTTTGTTTGTTCGCGCTTTCGATCACCGAAAGTGCAAAAATAACTTTGATAAATTGAGTAAAGAGTTGTTAAAAGTTCGTGTAGTACCCGAAGTGTAGAGTTCCATAGTTAATAATAGACATCTATACGAAAAAAGCCCAGAGCGTACAAGTGACTCACGTACTCGAATTCGATATCATCATTCACATGTAAACAGAGATATCGTATGTATGATGTTATTGTACTATGCCACTCCAGTACCTACTATATTTGATGTCAAAAAATTAACTGCAAGAATTTCGTGTGCATCAGAAAACAACCATATTACGAAAAAAACACGCCTTTACCCGACTGCAGAGGACAATGTGTTTGACGCGTATGTAAATATATGTGTTCCTTTGTGGCACTAGGTATTTAGACGAAACGTGTGGGCCCCGATTTTGATGATTCATACGTCAATCGATTCGTATTAATCTTGCGATCGTTACTAAAGATTAAACAGTAATCAAAATTCAAAATGGCGACAACCAGACGCCATATTGTAATAGAGAAAAATAAAATCAACAAGCTATGCCATCGCGTATCATCGTGTAGGTATTTTAAAATCATTTTTCACTTAAAATAACCGTTTATGAAATATAGCGATATAAAGTTTATTACCAACTATTTCCACTCAAATTTTCGGTAGTTACAGTATTATTACGTTACGTTACGTCTTACAACTAAGCACTAAAAAATATTAAATATTTTTTTTTTTTATAACAAAAACCTATTACCTGCTATATTTTAAAAATATAACGTGAAAAAAAAAATAAATAACCCGCTTGCTTAAAAAAGATTGAAACAATATAACCTTAAATCATGCCGTCGGAGGAATTTTAGTAAGTTTGCTGGGTTCCAGGCCGGTTTTTTAAATGCGTAAGTAATCACATAATATTATTATGTACACTGTACGTGGAGCATCGCTGACGCCCCGGTCTGCACAGAATCGTAGCTCTCGTCTAAACATAGATAGATACAGGTACAGGCCGTCATCAGAGCCTAAAGTACTGTCTAATTTTAAAACATATTATTTGATACTTAAGGTTTTTGTTTGAGTAATTATTTTTAAATAGCACTTTTCACTAGTGCTTAAAATTCCTAAAGTTATTTTTTTAACACCTAGAATAACGACTATTTACAGTAGCCTCTGCATCTTTAGAACAGCAAATGAATATCTCGCTTACACTTCACAATAGTTCCAAAGTCTCCAGCCTCTTCTGACACATTTCCCCGTGCCAGTACAGTCACTCCCCAAAGAGCTTTAGCGACTATACTCCCTCACAGTAAACAACATCGATTTGTCGTAATCAAGCAGCCCGTGATTGCTTGCGAGCTCAGCGGTATAAATAAAAGTTTTATAGCTATAGAAATACGCTTTAAAACTGTTGAATTAAAAACAGATTGGTGTATGAAATGTAAGTAGTATTTTTGAGTAAGTAAAAATATTATCAGAGCCTAGCCAATTACGTTAGTGATATGATAGTGCACAAGTGTAGGCGTAGACACAAGTAAATTATTTCGCCTACTCTCTCTCCCTCTCTCTCTCTCTCTCTCTCTCCCTCTCTCTCTTTCTTTCTTATCTAATTTACACGATATTGTGAAACTGATAGCTGGTCCCTGACGCAATAGCGACCAAGAAAACCCAGATAACTGCGAGTTTAAACATCGTTACCACTGCCGGTCCATAGATGGGTGACTATTTTCAAACATTGTCATACCCCTTCGTGCCTCGAAAAGCACGTTAAGCCTAATCTCTCCGGTCGTGTCGGATTTCCGTCCCATCATGCTGTGACTGTGAGGAAATAGAGAGTGCACTTGTGTTTACACATACACTTGTGAACTATAACATCTCCGACGTAGTTGGCTAGTCTCTAATGAGATTGGCGGCCGTAACTAAAATTGTTTAGAAGACTAGGTTCTTATTCACTATGTTATTTTTCGTTTTATGATAAGCCGTGCGAACTGGCGCATGCGCGGTGCGCTTAAAGATGTCCGCCCGTATGCGCGATGCATTGCTAAGCACAGCTCTCTATTTACCATTATGACAAGATTTTGACCTTTAGACGAGCAGGCTTGCTGCGAAAATAAAAAAAAATGATAGTGAATAAGGACCCAGAGAAAATTAAGCGCACAACTGATGGCTTAACGTGCTCTTCGAGGCACATGGTGGTGTATCATTTTTAACAGTCAGTGGCTTAACCTTTTCGATCAATTTGGTCATACGACAAGTGCATTACTCACAAATACAAACTAAATTATGTATTGTCATTGGCTTAACATGGTTGCAAAACTTAAAGTTATTGTTGCAAGATTTCATTACACATTAAAGGTACCTGTAATATGCTATCTATATCAAGTCGCTCGTTTTCAGACGTCCTAACATCTAGGTTCGTAAATAAAATTCAAATGTTCATTCGTGATTGTAATAAAAACATTGTGATAAGAAACACGCGAGTTGAGAGCTATTTGCCATATAATGATGCGTGAAATGAGAATGTTTTTACAATTTCTTTGTGTGTAAAATCATTGGGTCATTATTTTTACAGGTTTTAATATCTCTAAGTAACTTGTGGGTGTATATTAATAAACATCGAGTTTGTTTTTGAGAGGTGTTTCTCCTTCAAAGAATATAATAAAAATCGACAATTGCATGTCTAGCCACGCACAATAAATTGTGATAGGAGGGGGGCGGCTCACTACGGTTCCGTGAACCCTCCCCCCTATCCTAATAATGTGGCTTAAGAAGTGGATTTTATGTTGTTTTTGTTTCATACTTACGACGTTATACTTACGTATTAATAATTTACGAAAAGGTTGTTTTTAAAAGACCTATCTAATGATACCCCACACGATGGGGTAGGTGCGATAAAAAAACATATTCCCACTTTACATGTAGGGGAGCTACCTTAAAAAAAATGTTTATAACTTTCACTTTGTCGGCATAAGTAATATGTGTATCCATGCAAAATTACAGCCTTCTAGCACGTTAGTGCCAGAAGGTCGAAATAGCAAAACGGAACCCTTATAGTTTAGCCTTGCTCAGCTTGGCTCAGAGACTTAACAGTCTCTGAGCCAAGCTGCGGACGGACGGATGGGCCAAGGGACGGACATGGCTAAACTATAAAGGTTCTGTTTTGCCATTTTGGCAGAGAGTTTTAGAGCACATTGCTCACAAATCACACTATTGAATTATGTATAACCACTTTTAGTACTTTTTTAAAGTTTTATATTCACTTCTTTAATGACTAAATCTTTTTCTGCCACGATTATTGATGCGATACAAATATCAAACTATTTTAAAATTGATGTTATTCTAGATAAAATCAACAGAATGAAACATGTATTTTTAGAAGAGACTTGGAATACGACGGAATAATTTCTGCGTCGCCAGATATATAAAAAAAAATCAACGCATGATTTAAAGAAACGTCACGCTCTGTAGACTTTTGTATGGAATTACATTAAACACTATGACGTAATAAGTTCTTTCCACAAATAATTATCTTTCTCTTTATTAAGAAGACTCCCGCAGTAAGCCCTGAGTCACGGAGGACTTTACAAACATACAAATCACGAACACAAAGTACACCCAGATCCGGAACAACAATTTGTGGATCACACAAAGTGGTGTCCCGTGTAAGAATGGAACCCACGAACTCTTACATAGCAGTTGGACACACTCCCGCCGCGCCACAGAGGCAGTCCAATTATTTTAATAAAATAAATTCAAAACATGTTCTGAATGAACATTGACTTTATTTTAAGAGTTTTGTTTTTAATATTTTAGTTCAACTACCCAATTCTTAACCAACATTCTAAACATAATTTCAAATAAACAAATACGTTACCAAATCAAACGCCTCATCAGAAAACTTAAGGCAAGTGTTGCTTCCCTATACTCTTATAAAGTAGATCATCAGTACGAGTGCACAAGTGCAATGTGGACGGTTGAAACGGACCGAACCAATCTCTGTAATGTGATTGGCTAGAATGAACTGTCCGCAATCTATACGAAGCACCTGCCAGTGGTTTCATGAATTCTAAAAGTATCTGTGAAGTTTGTTATTCGGTTTATTTCACAAACATCACTTGCAGCTCATGCACCAAGTGCTAACGTGAATTTGTTTTTATCTGCCTCTGTGGCGCGGTGGGAGTGTGTCCGACTGCTACGCAAGAGGTTGTAGGTTCGATTCCCACACGGGACACTACTTTGTGTGATCCACAAATTGTTGTCCTAAGTCTGGGTGTACAAGTCACGGACGTAAAGTCCGTGACTTGTGTGTTTGTAAAGTCCCCCGCGATACAGGGCCCGCACCCAACTGCGGGAGTTTGCAGGAACAGCAAAAATAGGGCCTATGAGAATATCAGCGTTGCAGTTTTAGGTCTGGCAATAATAGCTGACGTAGATCCTATTTGTCCGGCGCTGAGCCCCATTATATTGTACTTAAATTATGTTTTACCTTTTTAGTAAGTGCACTGTGACAAATAAAAATTATGAACTTTCTTTCTTTCTTATAAGGTTTCATAAAATGCTATTCATTATTTTTTTCATGTAAGAGTAACAAACATGTATTGATTTTAACAAATTTTTATGTTTAGCAGTAAAAAACAACAAATCTCGGACACAAAGTACACCCAGACCCGGAACAACAATTTGTGGTGGTGTCCCGTGTGGGAATCGAACTCACGACCTCTAGCGAATTCGTGCAAAAATCTATTACAGTACTTAGTAATTGAAGCTTTATATCTTTTATTCAACTTCAAGCGACGCTTTATTTCATCTAAAATCATTACACACAATAATATACGACCCCAAAGGCCTAATAAACCCCTATCCGTAAAACCCAGGCCACTTATAACATTTTATCTCGAAGGCCATTAAAAATAGGTCTAATTGACTATAATTAAGGCTAAAAGTTAACACTGTCATGCGTTGGGGTGATAAAAAGGTCCTTCAAAAGTCCTCCTTGAATAAAATCAAGAGATGATTACGCGGAGATGGCGAATTAGGCGACGGAAGTAAGCAAATGAAGCAGGAATGCGATTATTTTGGCCTGAGACTCGCGAAAATTTATTCGGAGTGTACGTTTTTATTATACGAGTAAAGGAATGGTGAGAGATGGGAGGTGCGGATGGGTTAATTAGAGATAAAAGTTATTATGTTACTGCATTGTACTTTTAAAATAAAAAAAAAGGTTGTCTGTAAAGTCGGTTACCGGACGATAAAATTACATGATAACGTTATAAGAAAACATTGATGATATATCGTCAATCGCGTTTCTTAGCAACCAGTCAATAACGTAACTTCCAATCGTTTCGCATTCATGTCGCTGAAATCGCTATTTGCTGTTGCTTAGGAACCAATCAATAACGTGTCTTATTTTTAAACACTTTTTCGTGAGTGCAGCCGGTCATCGATTTATTAGACGTTATCACGTCAAAAACTGTTTATATATTAAAAGTTTATTGGAAATATTCAAATGTTTTTATAGACCTGTCGAATGGTGTACCACACGTTGATGTTTGCTGAAAAAAAAATCATCTTCTGTGGATCATCACATGTATGGAATGTCACACCTAAAAATATTTATTATTATATTTAAATTGATAGCTAAATAATAATATAAATAAATAATAATAATAATAAATATATATATAGTAGTATAGTACAAGGCACTTTTTCACAAAATTTCATCAATATTCATTGAGTAGTCTTGATTAAAATGCCTGTGATATACGGACATATAGACAGACGGACATGACGAAACTATAAGGGTTCCATTTTCTGCCATTTTGGCTACGGAACCCTAAAATTTTTGAAAAACCCCATCCCCATACATGAAACTATTGTTTATTGATATATAATATACTACTGAACTAACTAAGTGTTTGAACGTGCATCAGAATCGGACCCACACTTTTGGAGTAATTTCTGTTATAGTGATTTTTATAGGCATTTCTTGCCAATTACTTAATAAATACAAAAAATTTATTTTTGAAATTTAAAGTCCAGATTCAGGAATCGAACCCGCGACTTCCGTATGCAATACCGGGCCCGGAATCGAAACACCTATCTGGACTATGTTACTAGACCTCAATTTTTTTCTAAAAATGAAATTATAATATTCTGTTATTTAACATTTGTTGAATACACATTATGACTATAGAATTCATTATTTCGATATCTGGGAGAAAGGGGGGAAACTGTTTCTTTTTAAAGAAAATGTTTTATTCGCATGCATTTTAAACAAATCATGGGGTAACAGGCGAAAAACACATTCATTTTCAACTTCATATTTTGGACCAAAAAACATTCTCATTTAGTTTTGGGTAAATATTTTACGTCTTTGCCTAACAGAATAACAATAAATCTATATCACACTTATATCATAGGACCGGCATGTTATTATGCAACAGGAACAACAACGATTAATATTCATAACTCGCTTCTCTCCTCGTCGTAGCATCGTCCTAAGAACATCTTCAAATGACGTGAATTAGCATATCTGTGATTAAGGTTCCCTTGCATCTATTTATTTATTGTATAATTTACCGTTCTCTTGTTTTGTATGAATTTCATTAAGACTACGAAGCGGAAAATGTGATGTTAAAAACGTTATAACAATTTGTAAATTGTAAGTCATGAGTGCTACGAGCCTGCTACGGATGCGCTACAAATGTGCTATGACGAAGCTACGGAAAAGTTGTAGATGATTTCTTGATGTTGATAACGTCCTACAAATCAATGACCGGTAGCGCGCATAAAAAAATGTCACGTTAACACCTCGTGTTAGGCTGAAGTATCAGCCTATCAGCAAATGGCGATTGCAGCGACTTGCGATACAATTGGAACTAAAACTGTCATAGGCATGGTTGCTTATAACAATGTCATCAATGTTTTTATGACATTATCTGGTAAAATTATCGACCGTAAATCGACTTTACAGACAGCCATTTTTTAATTTAGGATAAGTAGCAATGTTGGTCACACATCTATCATACTAGCGATCTTATTAACCCCCCCCCCCTTACCTTAGTTAAAATGCTTCTGTTAGTTGTGGTGCACGCTGGGCAACGTGTGCCGGTGGATACGCGGCTTTTCGCGAAACCACCGTCACACGGCTAATCTATATTAGTCGTGTGACGGTGATTTATTTATAAATTTTATTTTAACCTACTTGGGGCGTTTCGTGGAGTACAATGGTGGGCTCGGCGTTTTGATGCCAGGCAAACAGGGAAGATTTTAGGCCCATCCCTGGAAATTTCGGAGGAAAGACGGTCAGTAAAGGTCGGCGTCGTTCGTCCTGGTCCTGGTGGAGTGGGTTCAGTTTGAGTACGCTACCCCGTCGCTTCGACCAAGGTCCTGACTAAAGTTGGCAGCCTCCTCGTGGACTTTCTGCCGCCAAAATCACCCTTCTGGAGGTGAGGCCCGCGAAATGTTTTAAGTTAAACTAGCTTAAAACAATTATATAAATAAATGTAAAGAAAATAAAGTATTAAATTCAACTTAAGAACATAGTTTATATAATTTTAAAATTGTTTTAAGCTAGTTTAAGTAAATAAAGTTATGCTTGTAATTCGAGCGGTCAGTCGTTACCGAGCTTTCCTGAGGATGCCTTGTGTAAGGCGAAACACGTTTCGAAGTTTCACTTCGTGAAAGCGGAATATTGCCAGTCAAGGGTCCGACTGCCTGCCACTCGAGATAGTTTACCTTTTACTAATTTCCTCTGTTGTAGGTTTCCCTTATTCATATTAGATATATTTCGGGACTTAATCGGGTGAATTATTTAAAGGTACGAACTTTTTATTTATCTTTCTCTTATTATAATAACAACTACATCGTGTGGGTATTTGCTTACTACTATAGTTGTTCCAATGCACGAGATTGAGGTTGAAAGTTGCTACACACATAAACGGGACGGCACGGCATTTTTTTAAGAGGTAGGTTCTAACGAAGCGGCTCACCTGATGGTAAATGATAACCACTTTCCATGGACATCTGACACACCATAAGTCTAAGAGATGCGTTGCCGGCCTTTAAGAAAATAGTAGGTTCTTTTTTAAAGGTCCTTATGTCATATCTAACGCCACAACATCCGGACCTCATGTTGTGGCGTAAGTTAGGAGAGGCTTATGTCCAGCAGTGGACCAATGGCGGCTGATTGATTAATTGATTAAAGTCATATCGATCCGGAAATACAGCTGGCGACAGTTGATTCCAAAAGATGGTTATGCGTGGCAGAAAATGGCGTTTAAAACCCACTGTGTCGAGATGGTAAGGGTAATACTTGGATGCTTGTTGCCGAAGCTCAGCTAGTGAAATTAGTCTGAACAATTCCTCAGAGCACTCCCCATAGACAGTTCTGTCAAAGAAAACCGACATCTCTTCGCAATGTAATTTGCATTGAGGGGCGCCTGGCCATAGGTGAGAGTAGTATTCTAAATGAGGCCTAACTTGCGCCTTACACAAAATTACAGGTTATTGGCGCCAAAAACCTTGGGTTCCTTAGTCTAAATGGCAAAAAATGGAACTCTTATAGTTTCGTTTTGTCCGTCTGTCTGCCTGTCTGTCTGTCTCTCCGTCCGTATGCCACAGGTATTTTACTCAAAGACTTCTCGATGAATATTGATGAAAATTTGGTAAAAAGGTATCTTGTAGTAACCGCTACTGTACTATTGATAGCTAAATATTTAAAAATTTAGCTATCAAAACTAAGTACATTACATGACATGTGTTGTATGTCATACAATACATGTCACACTGTCCACCTTTGTACAACTTTGTGCATAAAGTTTTAAATAAATAAATAAATAACAAAAGCCGTGATAGTTCTTTAACTACCGACTAGATGGCGCTGCGAGGGCCTAACTCGCGTGCATCAAGGGATAGATAAATTTGAGATCTAGTAACATAGTCCAGATAGGTGGTTCGCTTCTGGCTACGGAAGTCTCGGGTTCGATTCCTGAGTCTGGATTTCAAATTTTTCTATTGTTCAAAAATGCAATTATTGTATTTGTACGTAATTGGCAAGAAATGCCTATAAAAATTACTTCATGATCGGATATACCGTCATTGAGTGATTGCCAAAAAACTGCGATTCTCAACAAAAGAGCGTAAGTGCCATGAACATACGCCCTTCGGCTGGTGCAATTATTCAAGCCTGCCGAACCCTACACTGAGCAAGGTCCAACATGCTCTTGCCCGGTTTTTAATGTCTTCTAATTTTGATGTACCTACTAAGTGTCACTGTCACAACTGAGACGAATCTAACAATACCTGTCAAGCTAAATCCATCAAGCTATTTAGGCTCTAGAGCGTGCCAAAGAAATATACATATCTACATACATATATATACATAACCCTCCATTATGCACAGTAGAGTAAAAAATGAAAATATAAATCCATACAATATATTTTTTTAACAAGGTGTTAATCTTTAATTTAAAGTAAAAATTGTAGTGGCCTCTGCTATTAAAAATAAATTTTAAAAATAAAAAAACCCGCCTACACAAAAAAGATGGAAACAAGATCCTGTGTTGAAGCTCGATGAACTTAGTAAAATGTAGGGGATCTAAATAATTATGTAGTAGTGGATAATTATGTACTGGTTTCCATATTTTATGTGCAATAGGGGTTTTTTTTATTTTATGATGATTATTAGGATGTAACAACTTACTTTATCACAGCTATTGTCAAGTATTGACTAACTTTTTTAGTATTGCAGTCATAATCATGTAGTACCTTTTTGAAATGCTTAAGATGAGCCAAGACAAGCTCTGCTTAGTTTGGGATCAGATGGCGTTGTGTAAGTTGACCCAAAATATTATTATTGTTATCTTCTTCTTTTATTCTTTTTTTATTACAGTCGGGAAAAAAATGCCTCTAAATCCAGAAATTTTATGCCTAACAAGTCTAAGCAACGCAGATATTTGCAGTAACAAACATTTATATATTTTTTTGGTCGTAAATATTAAAAGCTTAGAGTTAATATTAACAAGTAAGAGAGAAAATTTACATTGTTTATGATGTTCCCTTTTCGCAACATTTGTCTTTTGTCTCTAATGACGTCGTTTAACTTATTTTTATTATGACGGCGATTTTATACAATGAGGTCGGGTGAATGTATCAGAGTGTTAATATTGAGGGCAGAGGTTTTATAAAAAAACTTTATTCGAAAGAGGACTTTTACCTTTTTATTTAAAAAAAATTAAAGCTAATTGTGACAAAGACTTAATGAATGGATAATTCTTTCCTTTGTGATTTCAGTGACGGTGGTCAATATTCATGTAAGACTACATTATAATGTCTCCTAGGAAGTAGGAGACATTATAATGTAGGAGACTGCACTCTCCGTTCCTTTACAGTTATAATCCGATGCGGCGGAAATCTGAATAAGGTGTCAATGAATTTGTTATTGCAGCCGGGCTACATTTTTGTTCTCCAATTCTAGTTCTTATCAAAGTTCTAATCTAAAGATATTAGGTAAGTATATAAATGCCGATTTATAAAAGTCATATTTATGAAGTTGTGGTGTGTTCATATAAGTAATTAAACAAACCACAATCAAACAATGTTAGAAAATCGCAATCGTTAGTTGTTCTAAAACTTCTGTATATTCTTATTTATAAATAGCTATGCCCGCGACTTAGTCCGCGTGAATAGAGTGCTGCTCTCTCCCTATAAACTTAGCGTGATGATAAAAAGTAACCTAAGTTACTCCATACATCCTCAGCTGCCTGGCAGTGAAAGTTTCGTCAAAATCCATTTAGCCATTTCTGAGATTAGCTTTTTATTATATTACTAGCTGTGCCCGCGACTTCGTTCGCGTGGAAGTTGGGTTTATATTAAGGTAGTTTATATTACAATTCAACTTCTGTGTAAAACATATTGTAAACATGCTCCACAATGCTCTGTGGCATCTATGGATATTTGGGCCTAGCTTTAATCAGGGCCCAACATATGGCAGGGCAAGCCAAGCAAATGCCCAGTGCAGCAAAATGAAGGGCGACAAAGTTTATGGCGCCAGACGGTTAGAAGACAAATTATTAAAATTTCCACGACCACACCTCGACAAAAAAGTGATTTGCATCACATCAAATACTATTAATATTGAAAAATCCCCACCACGCGAGTACTGGGGCGGTTTCGAGTTAAATGAAGCTCGAAACCGCCCAATTAATCGTGCGAAATTTTGAGTTAAGGAGCTTCGATTCTGACTCCGATAGGTCGAAAATTCCGATTGATTTTAAACCTCCGACTCCAACTTCGGCTCCGACACTTTTAAATCGGACCTTTTAATCGGAGGTACCTAGCCGCTCCTTCAAGATAATTTATACATAGGTAATAAAGGTATGATGGAAAAAACTCTCACAGATTCCCTATGACCGCAGGTTATGTCCTGCCCGAGCGATCTTTTCCGAGTCTAAAGTACACCGACTTTGTGTCCGTGTTTGTACCGCGGGAATGCAATGTTTAAACAAACAAACAACATTCAAACGTTTCTAAAAGATATACTCAGATATCTTTTTTTGTGTTTAAATACTATTTCTAAACTTATTTCAATATTTTTTTCACTCACTTTAGAAGATTAAAATATTATTTTATAATGTCTACATTGGTGAATTTAAAAATAGGTGTGTCAACCTGTCGCAAATTAAGATCATCATATATTCATATCCCTCTACGTAAGAATTTCAGTTTTTTTTTTAAATCAATTTTCCTGATTCTTTTTAATTTGTATTTAAACGCCATCTATTTTCAAAACTGGATAAGTTTATTTTTATAATTGATGATTTTATATTAAACTATCATGCGTATTAAACGTAGGTAAGCAAGGTATTTAACCTTAAATTATTCACGCGATCAAGACCCGTAATACATATATTTTCATAATGTGTACAAATCGCGAAAGTTTATTAACATTTGTAGGTAAGCAATTTTGGCACTAAGAAGAAATCGAATCACAGATGGCGCCACGTGTTTTATTTTGATGTAACGCGGACTTAATTTTTAAGCAATTAACATTTATAAATTCTAGAAAATATCAAGTAATTACTGTTTATTTGTAATGTAATATTGTTTTTCATTTCTACATTTATAACTTAATCACTATTCATGCAAAACAATGATAAAGGTGCCTATTGGAAGTGATTATTAATATGAAAATTTGTTAAACAAAGTAAACATGTTAAAGTCGAAAATAAAAGCTTGTATAAATAAGTATACATTTAGAAAAATACTTAAAAAAAAGAATAAAAATAATTTTAACACAACACAAAAAGAGACTCGCAATTAGGGAGTCGATCCTCCGACCTCGCTCGTTTAATACCGCTACTTGTGCCAATAGACCACCTCAGCTGATGCAAACACGGTTAAAATAGCTGATCTTAAGAAAATTGAAAATGTTGTGTTTAGCTCCTAATAGTTTTAGCGTGAAGTTATTGTTTCCATGGGTTACAATTGTAAATAATGTCTTATTGTGGAAAAAATTGTGAAAAACCATAATGGTTCGACAAAACATACATTGCTGCTCACTCCCCATAGACGATAGCATAATGATTTATAGTGCAAGTAATGACCTATAGTATTTACAATAAAACTGCAAATTTTCATGAAGATCCGTCAAGTAGTTATTGTTTTATAACGATAAATAGCTACAGACATTATCCGTCATTGCTTATCCTATGGGAAATAGCGTGATAAATTATAGCCTATATGTTAATCCAGGCTACACATACAAAATTTCAACCGAATCTGTCCAATAGTTATTGCGTGATGCGTGTTCAAACAAACAGACAGACAGACAGACATTTCTAAAAATGTAGGAATGTGTTTAAATACTCTTTTCGAACATTTTCCAATATTTTTTTTCACTATGTTCGGCCATGTAAGAGCAGACAAATATAATCAGAAAGCTTCGAACTACTATGCTATCGGGAGTTACACGTGATATTGTTAGTCAACCATAAAAGATAGACATAATGCTGTCGAGGGATATTTTTTATATAATTTTACGGAGAACATTTCCGCCATACATGATTTCTGTGTAGCTTTAACCATTACGGTTGCACACGCGACGAAAGCTTAAAAAATGGAGTAACTTCTCCCGTTTTCCTTCACTGCTCTGCTCCTATTGATTGTAGCGTGATGAAAAGTATACTATAACCTACTCAGGAGTATGAAAAATAATTGTACCAAGTTTCGTTAAAATCCGTCGAGTAGTTTTTGTTTCTATAACGGTTATACAGACAGACAGACAGACAGACAAAAATTTTACTGATTGCATTTTTGGCATCAGTATCGATCCCTAATCACCCCCTGATAGTTCATCATCATCATCAGCCTATCGCAGTCCACTGCTGGACATAGGCCTCTCCAATTGCACGCCACTTTGTTCTATCTTCGGCTTCTCGCATCCAGCTCCTGCCAGCCGTTTTGCGTAAATCATCACTCCACCTGGCCTGAGGGCGTCCTACACTACGTTTGCCGTGCCGTGGTCTCCACTCAAGAACTCGTTTACCCCAACGGTTGTCGGTTCTTCGGCAAATATGGCCAGCCCACTGCCACTTCAGCTTGCTAATCCGGTGGGCTATGTCGATAACTTTGGTTCTCTGCCGGATCACCTCATTTCTGATTTTGTCCCTAAGAGAAACTCCGAGCATAGCCCTTTCTTTTTTTTAAAGACTTTAGTCTTTAGACATTGTGGGATCGACGATGAAAAGACTTGAAGTAGCTTACCAAACGCTGCCTAACCCAACCGAATTCTCCTGTTCACCTCGTCCTCGAAGTTGTTTCTACCTAACTGCAATGACTGCCCGAGGTACACATATTTTTGAACAACTTCGAGAACGGCGCCGTGCACCGCTATCGGTTCCGGTAGTACATGTTCATTGAACATGACCTTGGTTTTATCCAAGTTCATCCGTAGGCCGATGCGTACAGAGGAGTCAGCCAGGTCATTCAGCATCAGTTGCAGGTCCTGCAGCGTTTCCGCCATAATGACAATGTCATCTGCAAATCGCAAGTGAGAGATGTATTCACCATTGATGTTGATGCCCCGCCCTTTCCAGTGCAGCGTCTTGAACATATCCTCCATTGCATTTGTGAACAGTTTCGGGGAGATAACGTCCCCTTGCCTCACTCCTCGATGTAATGGTATAGGTTTTGTTTCCTGATTCTGTACTTGGACGGACATTGTTGCGGCTTCGTAGAGACATCTCATCACTTGGATATATCGCCAATCTACTTGGCATCGCTGCAGAGACTCCAGAACGGACCAGATTTCAATCGAGTCAAAGGCCTTCTCATAGTCCACGAATGCTAGACACAGGGGCTGATTATACTCTTGGGTCTTTTGTATAATCTGCCGCACTGTGTGGATGTGGTCTATGGTGCCATATCCGCTCCGAAATCCAGCCTGTTCCGGTGGTTGGAATTCGTCAAGTCTTCGCGCAAGGCGGTTCGTGATGACTCTTGAGAACAGCTTATAGACGTGGCTCAGAAGAGAAATAGGTCGGTAGTTCTTCAGCCGGGTCTTATCTCCTTTTTTGAAGAACAAGACGACTACGCTTCTACTCCACGCCTCCGGAGTTCTCCCTTCGAACAGGACAGCATTAAAGAGCTTTTGGAGCTCCCTCAGTACGGGTTTACCTCCAGCCTTTAACAGCTCTGTTGTAACGCCATCCTCCCCAGGGGCTTTTCCATTTTTTAGCTGTCTAAGAGCCAGCACGATTTCGTCAATGTTGACTTCTGGCAGGTCTTCGGTGTAGTGGCGTGTTAGAGTGGCTCTAGGACCCTCATCTTCTGGATCAGGTCGAGATGCATGCGAAGCGTATAGCCGGCCATAGAAGCCTTCCACTTCGGAGAGGACTGCCGGCTTCGAAGAAACGACTTCTCCACTTGTTGTGGTCAACTTCGTCAGGTGGCTTCTTCCAAGAGATTGTACGAACACTTTTGACCCCCGGTTCTGCTCGATCGCTCTTTTAATCAAAAGAGTGTTGGAGCACCGAAGGTCGTGTCGTATAAGCTTGTTGATCTCTTGGTTTAGAGCGCGCTTTTCCGACGGAGTGACGGGTGGGTTTTCACGTCGTTCCTTCATTAGCCCTAAAGTCCTTTCCGAAAGCTTTGACTTCTTGCCCTTACGCTGCATTTCACAAAATCTCGTACCTTCTTCCCTGAGTATCCGAACCACATTTACGAGCTTCTGGTTTACGTCTGTTGTGGTTTCCATGGCAGCAAATCGGTTATCCAGGTTTGACTGGAACGGTTCGGATCCTATCATGGTTTGGAGCAAAGTAGGTCGGAGCCTGGACCTCATCAGACGGGCACGTTCCGCCTTGAAGTCGATATTCAGAGAGCCTCGGACAAGTCGGTGATCACTACCGGTATTAAACCTGTTGATCACGGTGACGTCTCTAAATATATGCTTTTTGTCCGTCATGATGAAGTCGATCTCGTTTTTCGTCATAGTGTCGGGGCTTTGCCACGTCCACTTCCTTTGGGGCTGTTTCTTGAAAAAGGAGTTCATCAAGAAGAGCCCCTCCCGTTCGAGGAAGTTGACTAGCATTTGCCCCCTATAATTTCTGCTTCCAAATCCATGGGATCCTACTACCAATTCGCTGCAATTTTGTACTCCCACTTTAGCGTTGAAGTCCCCCATAACAACGTTGTAGTGGGTCTTAGTGGTGGAGTGGAGGGCCCTCGATATGTCATCGAACATATCCTCCACTTCGTCGTCTGGATGTGCCGAGGTCGGTGCGTACACTTGCACTACCTTGAGGCTATACCTCTCGGTGAGCTTGATAATGAGGTACGCTACCCTGTTCGACACGCTAGACATTTCCACAACGTTGTCAGAAAGGGACTTATTTACCAGAAACCCAACACCACCTTGGGATTGTTGGTCTCCCTCGCGGAAGTACATAAGGTGGCCTGATTTGAGGGTTATGGTGTCCTCTCCCTCTCTTCGGACTTCACTTAACCCGAGGATATGCCACCTAATCTTCCCAAGTTCCACCTCAAGTTGTGCCAGATGCGAGTCTAGCCGTAGCGTGCGTACAGAATTGACCTCTCTACAGATTTATTATAAGTATAGATTATTAGGAACAAACAGAACAACAACCAAAAAACGTGTTTTTGTTACAAGTACCGTACCGTAACGTACCCTTACGGTTCGTTACGGTTACGGTTTCAGACGAAGCGAATTAAATAAAATTATTTGAAAGTCCGCTCAACAGCACTCCGCTCCACTCTGTCCAGCTCGGGGCCGTGTGTGCATTTGTTTTATTGAAAGTCCGCTCAACTGCACTCTGCTCCGCCCCACGCCGCTTGACACCACTCCGCATCGCTTTGTCTGGCTCGGCACTATGTGTTCATTTGTTTTATTGAAAGTTGGCTGAACTGCACTCCACTCTACTTCGGTCCACTCACTCTGTCCAGCTCCGGGCCGCGTCAAAGAATACTAACTATTACTACGTAGCCACATATTCATTTGTTTTATTTGTAAATCAGCTCTGCTCCGCTACACTGTTTCCAATGGTATGGGGCAGAGATTTTGAGCAATGTGGTTGGTCAATTGACGGTCCGCTTCTCTATTCTCTGCCCTGCTCAGCTTCAGTGAAAACCCATCCTAAAGCCCTATTTACACGTTCTGGTTTCAATCCGATCTGCCACCGGCGCGAAGACCGACCGACCGGAATGGACGGACGCCGGAACGTGTGAAAGCTACCGTACATCGCCATACACTTTGCGCCGGGTACCCAGCTTAAATCCGGCGCCAACCAGAGCGTGTGAAAGGACCTAGTACTTTCATTTACGTATAATAAAAAACTGTTATTTTTACGTTACTAACAGCTACTTCAATTTCATTTATTTGTATAGATGTAAAGATCATCTCAAAAATATTCTAACGTAAACAAAACTGTTCTTGGATTACTTAACAATAAAAGTTAACATAGGCAGGATAACTACTAAAAATAAAAAGCCCCCTTTATTGTTATTACTGTTAATGTGTTACAGAACTCTAAAATACGGTAATGGACTGGTATCTACGGAACCAGAGGCGGCCAGAATACAAATAAGAGTAATTATGTTGAGAAAATTGGAGCTGTAAATTGCTGGATATTTATGTTAACTATCTTTAAACTTTGCCAAAAGTGGAAAAGAAATTAATTGGTTCACTTTATTAACGTAAAAAACCTATTAAAATAGTAATATTTTAACTAACGGATATTTAAAAAAATACTGACCGGCCCGTTTGTCAAGTGACCCCGACTGCTAAGCCGGGTGTCGTAGGTTCGATTTCCACTCGGGACATCACTTTGTGTGATCCACAAATTGTTGTTCTGAGTCTGGGTGTACTTTGAATGCTGGGTGTAATTTGTATATTTGTTTAGTACGGGATTTGTCTAATTTGTTAAAAAAGTAGAATATTTATAACACTTATTACAAACACATTTATTATTAGAACTTTGTTTGTATATTGTAAGTGTCATCATATAATCTGGTAAATATTTTAGCTGATTGGCCTGTTTACCTAGTAGTTAGTGACCCTGTCTGCTAATCCAGAGGTGATAGGTTCGTTCCCCGCCCAGGATAAAACTTTGTGTGATCAGCACGGCGGTTTATTTAGTGTCTGGGTGTCATTTATCTATTATATGTATGTATTTTGAAATATTTATTAGTTGTCGGTTATTACAGATTCTAGTCAGCCTTAGCAACCAAAGATACCAAATCGGTTGCTGCTGAAATCTCTACACATGTAAGCCATGTTATCAACTTAAGTATGGACGCTTAGTTGCTAATGGTAATGGTTTTACAATTTTTCTAAAAAAATAGTAAAACCATTATTTAAAAGGGGATTAAAAAAAAATCTTATTTTGCAAAAAAAAAAAACATTAAACTTGTTAATGAGCACGATTTTCAACATAGAGTTTGTATAAAAGTTGATAAAAACTCTCCTGTTAGTACAATAATCTGCGACATGACGCAAGCTTTCAACTGTGTCCGAAATTATATTTTGATTAAGAAATTGGAAGCATACGTGTACGCGGTAATGTCCTCAATTTTATAAATTACTAGCTTCAGCCCGCGGCTCCGCCTGCGTGGATGTCGGTTATTGCGATAAAAACTATCCTATGTTTTTCCCCGGGACTCAAACTATGTCCATACCAAATTTCATCTAAATCGGTTCAGTAGTTTGAGCGTGAAAGCGTAACAGACAGACAGACAGACAGACAGACAGACAGAGGTACTTTCACATTTATAATATTAGTATGGATTAGTATGGATTATATTAGTGGGAGAAGACAATACACTGAAATAACCACATTAAAGTCACGCACAAAGCACGAAGTGACAAAGTTATAGGTCTTCATTAGTTGTTGTCAAATATGGCGTGCCACAGGGCAGTGTTTTATGACCCTTGCTTTTCATTATATATATATTAACGACCTCCCTAAAAGTATTAATAACCAATACACTACAGTCTTTTCCGATGTCAGTAGTATTGCCCTACAAAATATAGAAACTTATAATTTAGACACAACTTACATTAACTTACATTAATTTCCCGAAATCTATGACTAGAGAACAACAATTTTAAAAGTTAATCTGGATAAAAACTAAATTAAATACTCGTTACATCTAATTTAAATACACACCATAATAAAACAAAAAGTAGTGCAAGACGAATAAAATAAGCACACACAGTAGACTGAATAAAAAAACTTGTCGTTCTTCATATGCAATGTACAAATGAGTCCCAATCCTTAATATCGATAGTCTTCTTACAGCATACCACGGTTTAATTTCCTCAAAATTGAGATACGGGGTTATCTTTTGGGGTTATTTAACAAATAAATATTGTAGTATTTAAAGCTCAAAAGCGCTGCTTAAGGATCATGATTGAGTTAAAAGGTACTGATAGTTGCAAACTATACTTAAAAAGTTTTAAAAACATAAAAAAAACCTTCTTTATACATTGAAGAAACTGCAGTTTTAGTAAAAACAAATCCTATTTTTTTCCTTTAAAGTCTGATGTAGTTATTCGCATTAAGTTAAAAGTTTACGAGATAACAGTAAAATCTGTCTTCGTTCATCGAAAACTATGCTGATGAATAAGAGTAAATTTTGTATAGTATCAAAAAATTGTAATAAAATTTCAAAACTGTGGAAACAATTAAATTATTATTAGCGCATTTTATAATATTGATGACTTTTTGCGTGATAAAATTATCATTATATAATTCATTCTCAGTTCTATTTTTATTACTGTTTTTGTTGGTATGTAATTTAGTGTGTCTGTAACGTAACGTCTGTGTTAAAAATATAATAAAAAAATATTAATTACGTGTTATTTTGATTCGTTATTATATTGAATTTTTATATGCCGCAATGGCAAAACATCATTCATAAAATAATTGCATGCTTTTGCCGTGTATGCTCATGTTTTAACAAATAAAAAAATAAATTATCCTAGTTTGGTATCTGATCCCAAACTAGAATAAGATATTTTTTTTCGTTGTATGAGTTGTCCCAAGGTAAAAAAAAGCTTGATAATCTATCTAGAAGTTGAGTTAAACAAACGTTTGTATACCTGGGTTGGTATGGAGAAAATTCAAATCAATAGGAGATACAATACGGAGACTCCGTTATTTAAATATTTGTATTATCCCGACTGACTGAGTTGTCTTAAAAAAATAGCACAGTAAAAGTGTATATTCTATTGCCATCTCTATTTTCATTGTGATCCTAATAAAAGAATCGAACCAATTCGAAGAAATAAATCAGTCTTTACCTCACAAAAAAGCATATAAAACATCACGTAAGCAAATAAGCGAAATCTGCAGAAATATTTGGCTCGATCGTCGGTCAAGTCGTACCAAAACAATCAGTAAAAGTACGTACCTAATATATTTTATTTCGACGATATTGGGATGTGATTAATCGTATTCTGGAAAGATTGATATACTGGAGTTACCATTAATTAAGTATATTGTAGATGCTTTTGCGGATGTTATGCGGATAAAAAAATTTCTTCTTATTTTTACTCACGAAGAAACGGAGAAGGTATATGCGTTTCGGGTGAGAGATTGTTTGTGTGTGCACTCGAATGTAGCCATTTGTCTCAATAACGGTTCGTCCGATTCAGATGCGTTTTCTGTAAAGGGTGTGTAATTTGTTAGCGATGTTTCTTAGATATTTTATGACGGTAACTCGTAAAGTTAAAAAAACAACAAAATTGTCAGTAAACAATTAGTGTTTATAAACAATTACGAATCAGAAAAATTTGCCAGTAAAACCTAAAATTAACCTATTTACGGATATGGGTTAATCTTAGGTTTTACTGGCATATCTTAAGATTTACCGTAGTTTGGGCTTTTAAAGTAACACATAGACCTAGTTACTGAACAAGTCCGATACATCTCCTTGCTCTAGCTATTTGCAAGAACTAGATGGTAAGCATCTAGTTCTTGCATCTGCATTAGAAGTATATTCATACAAATTTCCTAGAGCTAGATCTTGAGTAATTATGTGTTGAAGTTCGGTCTGTATATTTTCGTAATCTTCAACATTTTTATCAGACTGTAGAGGTCGCAGTTGGTTTATTTTTGCCTTAAAAGCATCCACGACGCTCGGAATCTAGTAAAGATTCTTTGTTCCTAAATGGAACATGCGATACGAGACAATTGAGCATAATATTTTGTTCTTAATACTTCCTTGCGGTGGTACATAACATCAATGACTGAGGAGAACTATTGTGGCTACATATCTACTAAGTGGTTCGCTATATTCAGATGCGATTTTCTGAAATGGTGTAATGGGTTGTGATTCATCAACGATGGTTCTTAGACTAATGTCATGACGTCAACTTACCAGGGGCGAGCAGTAAACATTTTTGCTGGTTAAAGGGTTTTTGTATATTATTAAAATATAAAAAAGTCTAACTACAAAAAAAAATACCTAAGTATCTAACGTTTTGTAAGAAATCTCTAAAAAGTAATAAAAAAACAAAATAAGAAATTGTAAAAATACCCACGACGAACACATACTTTGTACTAGGAAAAGTGTAAAATAAAACTTTAGACCCTCCGACCAATAAGAGGTAAGTAGTACGAAGAAGCCACTTAGGGCCTGCCAATCTCTGCTCTGAAATTAACTAAAATATTTCAGTATGTGTGACAAGGCAGGAAATGGCAGCTCCCGCCGAATTTTCTTCGTACTACTTACTTCTTATTGCTCAGGGGGTCTAAAATTTTATTTTATACTTTCCTATTACAAAGTATGCGTTCATCTTTCAATGTTCCTTTCATGTTCATCATCAATCATTCAATGGGTTTATTTTATTTTTATTTTGTTTTTCCTTAATTTGTTTGGTTGGTATTCATCAGTATTTTTACACTTAATTAACTTTTTTATTTTACAAACTGGCCAGTTTCTTTAATTCTTTGTGCTATTCCAGACTAAAACCTATCTCTGTGCTAAATTTCATACGGATCCGTTTAGCCGTTTTGGCGTGATTGAATAACAATCATTCATCCATCCAAATTTTCGAATTTACAATATTAAAGTTTAAATGTTTAAGGAAATAAAATAATAAAACAATGGATCCAACAAATGCGATAGAAGACAATATAAAAAAAAACTACGGGGGCGAATTGGGTATGAATGGCTCACAACCGAGTCAAATGGCGGAATCTGAAGGAGGTTTACACTAAAATATTCGAAAAAGTCTAAAATGAAAGAAGATCCTCTCCCAGAGAGGAAGTCTCGAGTGGGAATGTTAGCCGGCTAGGTATAAAAGTATTATTACCCATTAGAATGGACACAGTGGTGAAACGACTAGAATATTATAAATTCTATAGAATTATTCTAGCAGGTATCACAATATTAAGTTAAACTTCTTCAACAAATTAATGAGAGAGCATTTTGAACATTTATAGTGCATCAAAACCTTCGAAACCATTCACACTGTATAGTATCGATGATTTTCTATTTAAGCTGATAGGTTCCTAATTATCCGATACGTTATTCATATTGAATGCTGATTACATTGGCAGTTGGAGCTATCGGCTGGTGAAATGTCCACCATCGATATACTCCATACAGGTGTTATTACAGAATTACTTTAAATTCAGTCCACAAACTATCTTTTATACTCTAAATAGCTTTACGCTGTATGAATCTATTTATGCTTAAGGTGAATTCACATGCTCGCGTTTAAAGCGAAATTCAACGGGCACAAACACAAGAGCGAGCGTGTGAACGGCTTGTTTGTACCGGCGACTTACGAGTATGTCGGGCTGCTAGTCAGGCTGTGTTCTGTGTTCGTAAAGCTCGTTGACGCGAGCATGTGAACCCATTCGCGTTCAAAGTGGTATTTAACGGGCACAACACGAGCCTCAGCGTGTGAATAGGCGTAAATGTGCTGCTTGTGTATGGTCAGTTTGTACCGCCGCCGGTTCGTGTCAAGCTGCTCGCCAAGCTGCTTGTCGGGATGCTTGCCAGGTTGCGTGCCGTGCATCTAAACACACAGTTTTATATTTTAAACTGCGCAACAGATTTAGAAGCAGTTTTAAGAATTATTCAAACATTTTCTTTTGGAAGGTTTATAGCTATAGTACTACATGCACTTCTTGTATATACTTGCATAAGTTATGCAGAAGAAGGCAAAACCATAAAAAACCTAACCCAGCAAAATTTTAAACTACCCTCATAGTTGTTCAAAAGTTATTAAACGCAAATTAAAAAGTACTTTATCTTTTATGATCTACCCGACCTTTCTAATTATTACAACTCGCTCCAAGGGATGAATAAAGCGATCAAAAACGAATTTATATAGGTGAGAGTTAATTGAGTAATTTTGACTTTTGGAAGGAAGATTATGGTAATAAAAAGCTCGAAATCGTCGCACATTACGAGTAAAATTGACGTTGGAAAAAGGTTCTATGGTGATTCTGAATGGGAATCTGATTCTGTGAAAATATTTTCTTCAGGTTGTAGTTTTGACAAAACGTCATTACTTTTTGTAAGGTTTATTGTTTTAGGGTTTTTTTAATCAAAATAAAGTAATAAAAAACCTGGCAAGAGCATGTCGGCCCATGCTCTGTGTTGGGTTCCGCAGCCTTGAATAATTGCATCAGAAGAAGAGCGTGTAATCATAGCTTCGGCCATCATCATCGCATCTTACGGCCTTTTGTTGAGAAACGCAGTTTTTCGGCCATCGAATATACCCTTGTATATTCGATCAACTCCAAAATAATTTTAGTTTAAAGTACTCATTAAGCGCTATCTATATATATGATTTTTCTCATATTTTTGGTTCAAAAGATAACAGATACAATTATGCAACTTTTGGAGCGATTATTTCCAAAAAAAGGTGTATTAGAAATCTCAAAATATTAAAACATGTCGAATGATTTACCATACTTTGATATTTGCTGAAAAAAATAATTCAACTTCTGTTACATGTATGGAGTACCTACCCAGTATCCAAAAAATATTTATTTTAATTACTAGCGGCCCGCTCCGGCTTCGCACGGGTATAAAATATATGCATGATATTATACATATAAACCTTCCTCTTCAATTACTCTATCTATTAAAAAAACCGCATCAAAATCCGTTGCGTAGTTTTAAAGATTTAAGCATACATAGGGATATAGGGACAGAGAAAGCGGCTTTGTTAAATACTATGTAGTGATTTAGCTATCAAACTAGGTAGTGTCTACTACAAGACATCTTTCCATCACATTTCATCAATTTCCATTGAGTAGTCATTCAGTAAAATGCCTGTGACATACGGGCAGACAGACGGACATGACGAAACTATCAGGGTTCCGTTTTTGCCATTTTGGCTACGGAACCCTAAAAAGGATCTCTTCATTGTTGTAAAGCTGTATATGCCTATGAATGATAAAGTGGAGGTATTTATTATCTACCTACTTAAAATTGATATCAAATACCTACTTAGGCCTAAAAAGATATATATTTTAATTTGTGAGTCTTCATTGATTGGTGTTTTAAGACTTTCGCCATTTTATCGTGTAGGTATATATATGCATTTAACCCCTTAAATCTATACTAACAATAAAAAGCTGAAGAGTTTGTTTGTTTGAACGCGGTAATCTCAGGAACTACTGGCCTGAATTGAAAAATTCTTTCACTGTTTGATAGCCCATTTTTCAAGGAAGGCTATGGGCTATATAACATCACGCTACGACCAATAGGAGCGGCGGAGCAGCAATGAAAAATGTTGCAAAAACGGGGAAAATTTACGCAGACGATGTTGCGCGAGGCAGCTGGTAGTATTATACTACCAGTGCAGTGATAGGTCTAAGCCATATGCCGCCTTGGTGGGTACCACAACAATTTCAGTTAATTACTCTTCCGTGAAATTGAATTTGACTGCCTCTGTGGCGCGGTGGGAGTGTATCTGACTGCTACGCAAGAGGTCGTGGTTTGATCCCCACCCAGGATAAAGCTTTGTGTGATGAGCACGATGGTTTATTCTGTGTCTGAGTGTAATTTATCTATAACTAGCTGTACCGGCGAACTTCGTCTCGACTCTTTTTTTGTAAATCGGGTTCAATTGTGAATCTAAACCATCCTCGAATCCCTTTGAACTCACACAAAAAATTTCATCAAAATCGGTCCAGCCGTCTAGGAGGAGTTTAGTGACATACACACGCACACAAGAAATATATATATATATATATAAAGACATGTATGTATTTAGAAATATAAAAGTATGTTTATCAGTTGTATGGTTTCAGTAATACAAGTTCTGCTTAGTTTGGGATCAGATAGCGTTGTGTGAATTGTCCCAAGATATTATTATTATTAAATAGTGATGTTGACACATAACTGTGTTTCGGATGAAGGGCACTAGAGCAGGTGTAATTACTGGGCAAATGAGACTTATGAACTAATGTCAATGATATGGTGACATTCAGATCTTTGCCAAACAAAAAAATCGGTGGCTCTCATACTAATAAGGCCAAGGCTGACGTTTACCATGACCTAATCATCTCCTCATTTCACAGTATAAAAAAATATTAGCTGTAGCTTTGTTCATGAGGAAATTTTGAAAATAATTATATTCCACGGGAACGGTAAACATTATTTGTGTTGTTCCAGACAACTTATCTGTCTCTGTGCTAACTTTCATTCATCCTTCCATAGATCTAAACTTTCGACGATGCAATAGGTACCCTTAAGTTTACAACATTTGTATCGAATAGATTAACTGCGTCATTTACACAACCCTTTTATTCGAATAAATTTATTGTGGCTATGTTTACGACACTACGATATCATTTTTAAAAGTTAACTTCTATAGTGACTGTTGTAAATTTGTTCAAGTTATAATTTTGTGGTCAGTTCTACGGGTTTTAGATTTAAACTAAATTGCTTTCCAGCGTTATTCTCAAAATGTTGTGTCCCTCGACGAGGTCGTTATTTGTGTTGTGCCTACAAAAGGTGCTGGCGCGTATACATTGTTGTGGTAATTCGTTTCCGAAGTGTAATTCTTTTTGAGGATACTGGTAGGCGTTTTAATTTTGTTACGGTCTGACCACGACTGTTGGGTAGGCGGCGAGCGGTGCGAATAAAAACGCGTTAGAGCGATGTTATCGCGTTTTTGTTGCTAAGTGACCTGTATGTTTGAAAGTATTTCCGTAATTTTCTTATAAACCAATGATTTGTTAAGTGTCTGCCTGTTGGTCTAGTGGTTAGTGACTCTGACTGCTAAGCCGGAGGTCGTGGGTTCGATCCCCATCCAGGATAAAACTTTGTGTGATGATCATGATGGCTTATTCTGTGTCTGGGTGTTATTTATATATAATATAGATATATCTAGAAATATATAAGTATGTTTATCAGTTGTCTGATTACCATAGTAAATATATAAGTATGTTTTTTTTTAGTTTGGGATCAGATGACGTTGTGTGAGTTGTCCCAAAATATTATTATATATTATTTAATTTGGATGTGGTTTTCGCTATTCGACTACATATTTCTTTGGAATTATATAAATGTTGACCCAACTTATAAGACACCAGAGCTAAGTACACAAATACAAAATGCGGGAAAGGATTGTAGGTACTCCTAAGCACAGGCTAATTACTTAGCCTAGTTAGGAAATACAGAAACTCAATTTGAATATATGTAAAATCCTGTTGTTTCTCATACTGATGTACTACACGCTGTATTTACTTTAGTTAAATAAACATTATTATTATTATTATTAAATAACACAACAATCGGTAACAAGCTTGATCAAATTTTTTCCTTGTTTTTCCAACAATTGATGATTAATTCCCATGGTGTCGTTTCATACTTCGTTTTCTGAAAACCTTTAATTGTTTATAACGTAATTATAAGAGTTATCGCGTTTATAGTCGCGGAATGAAATTATACGTCAGTTTTCAAATACACTCATTTAAAGCTTTGTTAACACATGTTACCTTTTCAAACTATTATATTACACCAAACTGTTCTATACTCGTATGTTGTAAATTGTGTTTAACTAATTGACGACAGAGTTTAAGTAAATTGAGATAAATATTCCTTGAGTACGAGTAGTTGAACTAAAGCCTTTTTATTAGATTGATAATACTGACATTTCACAGAGTATTTAAGGCTAAAAAAATGTTTTGGTGTAATGTGTGGAGCACACTTCTTAGATAGCTGTAAGCCCCTTTTTCCAATGTATTTATAATATCCTTCCTTTGCCCTGTCTATATATCCTTGAATTAACCGATTGAATTAGGCGTCACATGGCGGAAATCATATGGTAGGCATCTCCGGAACCTTGACTTGAAATATTTCGCTTCCACGAAGTGAAACTTCGACACGTGTTTCGCCTCTACACTAGGCATCCTCAGGAAAGTTTGGCACCGACTGAGCCTTGAATTATGGATATTTGTGAAAAAGCACTGTAGTGATAATTCTTACCTCGTATATACGAGTATATATGTCCTTGTAGTGTTATTTCGTGGCATTTCTGTATATATTAGTTATGTATTTCGCCATTAATTTTATAATATCTCTTCTTAAATATCTCTATAATACTTATTGTAAACAATTATTTTTCATAAATCAAATCTGTCATGTCGACAAATATTTTCTATGGTTTCTATGACAACAAGATAAGCATAGAGTTCTTTGTAAAGTATGGACTATATTTTGAAACTGGCTGTACGTAAATCCTAAATTTAAAATAAGATATGCTTTAAAATTTTAAATAATTTTATAATATCTCTTCTTAAATATCTCTGTAATACTTATTGTAAACAATTATTTTTCATAAATCAAATCTGTCATGTCTACAAATATTTTCTATGGTTTCTATGACAACAACATAAGCATAGAGTTCTTTGTAAAGTATGGACTGTATTTTGAAACTGGCTGTACGTAAATCCTAAATTTAAAATAAGATATGCTTTAAAATTTTAAATTGCTTCTAGAGAGTTTTCTTTATGGATAAAAACCCGAAGAAAGGGCAGTGAAGAACCAGCTCTCTAAAAGAGAAGGAGTGAAGAAACAGCTCTCTAAAAGAGAAGGCAAACTCTCCAAGTGGAAATTAAGAGAAAGAGACCATTCCTACCGGCGCCGCCTCTCTACCTACCGGCGTCGCCTCTCTACCTACCGGGCCGCCTCTCTACCTACCGGCGTCGCCTCTCTACCTACCGGGCCGCCTCTCTACCTATCGGGCCGCCTCTCTTATATACCGGGCCGCACCTCTACGACGCTGCGCACCTCTACCTGCCAACGTCACGCCTCTACCTACCGGCGCCGCGCCTCTACCTACCGACGCCGTGCCTCTACCTATCGGTGCCGCGCCTCTACCTATCGGTGCCGCGCCTTTACCTACGAGCGCCACATCTTTACCTACCAGCGCCGCATCTCCGCCTGGACGCCGTACCTCTACCTACCAGCACTGCATCTCCGCCAGCATCGGTTTTCTAAATTTCCTTTCATTTTAAGTAGTTTTAAGTTCTTTATGTAAATATAGTCATATCTTAAACCCTACATTTTCATTTCACTACAGCACCCAACACTATCCAAAACTTTTGAAGTCTAAATAAATAGCCGCACTGGACATAAGGACCGTCTACGACTACCGGTTATAAGGTAAGAAGTGTGAAGGAGAAATGCTTACTGTATGTCTATTACAATATTTAATCATTTACCAACTGATATTAAGAATTTAAGATTATCATTATTTAAAAAGACATTATAATATAAATTATTAGCATATACAATTTACTATAGCGTTAAAGATGACCTAGATGATAAGCAAATTAATGTTTTTAAAAATAAAATAATAATAAAATACGTTAAAACTACTTAAGACAAATTATATTTGCACGCCATAATGTGGCAAAAATTTTCGAACTAATAAAAATATAACATTTTATGTCTCTACCATATTTAGGCAAATAAATGATCTAATCTTATCTAGACTTTGTTGAAGTTACTGTTCCTTGATGCGGTTTATGCAAATGTAGACTTTAAGGCGACGAACCTTTTTACTACGCAAGTGTACAATCGCGTCGCGTTACATTGTATCACGTTCACAGCTCACTTATGTACACTCCGTTCAGTATGGTCTTTACATTTAACCCACTGATCAAATGGTATACTTAATTCATTAGGTGAAATAACTGGGTGAATTAGATTTGCTATAGGTCTTTTTCTGTTCTTATCGCACATCGCGTTGCTTGCCGCTGTTCAGTGAAAAGGTCGTGGCCACGCCGTTTAAAGACACTCGCGGACTATAAGGACGTATGACATGTATAAAATGAATGTTAGGGCTTCCGGATAGGGTCACATGTTTTGTGTTACAGTCCGTTCCACTGGGAATTATAACGGAATACGTGTAAAATTATACTGGGTGGGGATACAGTTAATTGTATTATTTGGTGAAGTGTTATTTTTGTTAAATAAAAATAATTTTGAATTGTCATCAATGGATATATTTGTCGAATTTAAATTATCACAGCTTGTTGTGTAAACTTTTGGTATTTTTGAATCGATTTCAATGTAAATTTTCATATCAATTCCTAGTACCTAGTTTTTGACGTGATCGTTATCAAATCGATGACTGATGAATTTCGTACGTACGAAAAAGTGTCATAAATGTTTTTTTATGACGTTATCACGTAATTATCTTCCGTAAATCAACTTCACAGACACTCATTTTTTTTAAACAACCAAAGCAGGACATCAGGTACAAAAAAATATGTAGAGAATAACTTGATTGACTGTTGGTTTGGTAGTTAGTGACCCTGACTGCTAAGCCAGAGGGTTCAATTCTTAATCAGGATAATATTTTTGTGGGATCGATATGATCGTTTATTATGTATCAGGGTGTTATTTATCTACAATATTTGAAAATATCTGGTTGCCAAAGTACAAGCACTGCCGAGTTTGGGAGCAAGCGGCCGTGTTTGATTTGTCCCAAGATATTAAAATATGTATTATTATTAAGTTTATGTACAAAGGAAACAAATGAGTATTTTGTTTTCCTAAAGACATTTTAAAATATTTCCAATGACTTCATTAGAATCTTCTATGTGGTTTTATAGTAAGAAATGATCAGCCCAAAGTCATTAACCCATTTAGTTCCAAGGCTAAAGAGACATTACCTCCTAAGCCCTCATCGAGTTTCCATTGCGATACAAAAGCCGCTTTCTTTGTATTTTTATACAGAGATCAGTGTGGATTTTCAAGGTTCTAAAATAAAGCAGATTAAGAGCTACGTTTCCATCGGCCTGGGCAATTTTGCCTCCACTAGTCGGTTCTACGATGCGTTCAAGTGGCCATTCTGTTGCGACCCATCAATTTTTATGTTTATCATAGTCATAAAAATATATTCAGGGCTTTCCATTCTATAAGTGAAAAAAATCTTGAGTGAAAATAGAAAATAGTTTGATACTTAGTTTTGTTTACTGAAGGGTATCCAATAAATTTCTGAGAGAGGGCTGTTTCTAAACATTGAAACTTGAAACAGCGTTTGTTGGTTACGTAATATTTTTTACACAATAAATTTCGAATGACCGTCATTTTCGACGTTTGTTGGTTCTTTCTTCTCATTAAAAACACAAAACTGCAAAGTAAACGAATAACGCACACATAAACATACACTTACAGACACAAAATCTCGGAATGCTTTCCGAATAATGTGGTCCAAAGTTGTTTGGATGAATCAGGACAAATCAGGCGTACGAATGAATGATGATCTTATATAGGTTAGCTACTGTACTCTTGGTATTTCGTGCTATACGTTAAAAAGATACAAAGTCGAGTACAATAATTTAAAATGTATGGAGGATAAAATCGTCTCAGGCGGTGAATCGTGGCCTTAGGGGTATCGGCCCTAAACTCCTAACCAATTCTGACACCGAGACATGTCCATCTGAGTTGAATGTTTTACGTTTTTCGGTGATCGTCGTGCCACCAACCACATCCCCGACGAATGTGTACGGCTCTGTGAGTTGCAGAAACCATTTAAACACAGGTTTATAATGACGTTGGGCCTGAACATTACTTTTTGTAATTTTTAGGCTAATTTTTATACATTCTTTTAAAAAAGTACATAAGTGGGTTAGATAGATAGAAAATTATTTTACACCACAAATAACGTAATTACACGATCACATAATTATCATCTACATAAGCGCATGCACAATGGGTGGCCTTATCGCTGAGTGCGATCTCTTCCAGGCAACCTTTGGATGGATAGGAATGTATATAACAATACCAACTGATGGTGGTGGTAAGAAGAATGTAAATTAAATAAAGACGTACACGATTTTACATAAAGTCAATAGAAAAAAACAAAAACATATATCTAACATTATAATAAAATGATTGAAATGCTATGAGATACAATAAATACATAAATACACGTGTTTTACTCAATATTAAGTAAATTTAGTGTACCTACCTACTTAAATATATTTAGGCGTAAAATTAAAGGTTTTACATTCTATAACGTGTCTATAAATTTATGAACGCCAAAGACGGGACTTGTTCTTGAAACTTCAGAGAAAACCCATAAGAAACTGGCGTTTATTTTTTTTTTCCTTAGCTGGTGGAACTGCAAACTAGCTTTAGATTAACTTTGTGGCTAGTTCTAGGATAATTTATCGCTGCCAATGGTCTAACTTTTCGTTTGACTACACGCTATTTGAACATCGGTGGCACCACCTATTTCTTTGTTAACGGGGCTATAAAGCCGCAGTCTCTTAGTGCGTTGTGGTACCTGATAGGGATATCTATACTAAAAATTATATTATTTATTTATTGACATAATGCACAAAAATAATGTACAAAGGCGGACTTAATGCTAAAAGTATTATCTACCAGCTAACCTTTATAACCTTTAACCTTTTTAAATGAGGTTGGTTGTTTGTTGAATGCCTTTCTTTCTATAAATGCATAAATTTTAATAAATTAACATACAATTAGCTTAACGCTTATATTATTCGCTTATAAGCAAAAATAAGCTTTTTGAAATAAACAACCAATATATATATCCACAATCTAAAACTTGCATATTTGTTAAATTGGATTAATAACCTTCAGTCATTAAGTTATAAATTATTACAGAACAAAAAACCTGACTGCTTAACATTAATAACAGAAATATTTAGGCGCCTAAAATCACCCATTTTTTTTTAAATTTTGATGTGCCCAATGTCACTCTCACAACTAAAAACAAATCCAACGATATCTCTCAAACTATAATCCATGAAACCATATAGGCTGTGGAAAGTGTTTCAGAAATATACATACATAAACTCGAAAAAATAACCGTCCTTCTTGCGTAGTCGGGTAAAAAGTATCAAACAAACATATAAAAACAAAACATAGGCACTTAATTGTACCTAATTAAGATTTATGCTAGTAGGTAATAAAGGACATAATAAAAAAAAATAAAACGTAGCACTGCAGTCAGATAACGATTGCAAAAATAAATTTAAAACGCTCCCTTCGGGGAAATTTATTCGTTGTGATAACGTATAAAATTAAAAATAATGAGGTGGGAATGCACGTTGTAATATATGAGTTGGTGAAAACATAAATTCCTTTGAGATGGAATATTTATTCACAATTGAAATGGAATATTTATGAACACATTTTCAGGATTCAACATCAACAAATAATTATCACTGGTATTTTCGATGCTTTCCAGTTAAATTTTATGACGATCTCTCTGACTTGTATAAGATCAAATCAGGAGTGCCCCAGGGAAGTTTCCTGGGTCCAATTCTGTAAACAATATTCACTGCCAACATTCTAACAACCAACAATACCAAGATTGCGACATATATGCGAACGACACGGCAATACTATCTGCTAACACAAATCCAGCATTAAAGCGTCTATGGTCAACTAACATATAAGTCATTTCAACCTAGGATCTGTCATTGGTCGATATAATTGCGTATTTTGAAGATTATTAACTGTAAGTCCCTCGTATCGGGGGTTTTATACTGTCAATGCCGACAGTGAATCGGCGTTTGCCATGGTCAGGTAGCTTAGGCTTAGGTAAATCTTATAATAAAATTCTCGTGTCAGAATGTTAGTAGAACACCTACAACATCACATTTACAAAATAGAGGACTGGCTTAAAACTTGGAGAATTCACGCAAATCAAAGTAAGTCAACACACGTTACTTTCACTCTCAGGAGAGACACATGTCCACCAGTTACACTTAATAATGAGGAAATTCCGTTAGACGATAATGCAAAATACTTAGGCATGCACTTAGACAGAAGGCTAACATGGCAAAAACACATTTGGACAAAGAGAAAGCAACTAGATATAAAACTGCGTAATATGTACTGGCTAATTGGACGCCACTCACAAATGAGCAGACATAGCAAGTTGTTAGTTTACAAAGCCATCTTGAAACCAATATGGACTTATGGCATACAACTCTGGGGCACTGCCAGCAACAGTAACATAGAGATATTGGAAAGATTTCAAACAAAAACGCTAAGGTCTATCTTTAACATCCCCCAATACATCGGTAACAAGATCATATACCTTGATATAAAACTACCAACTGTCAAACAGGAGATAGCAAAATATAGTGACGCCTACCAGAATAGACTATCAAAACACATAAATGAGCTGGCCGTCCGACTTAGTGGAGACCAAGGTCTCCAATATCGAAGACTAAAGAGACATAGCGTACCAACTCTTCAGGATAGATTCATCAGGATGGAATGAGACACTCATCTGAGAAGTGTCTCTCCAAGCTAAAAGCCCTAATCAGATAAAAAAATATCAGCCAAAACAGTGGCTTATTGTTGTGTGCAACAGATTGCCATGGTGCAGATTTAGACACAAAAAAAAAAAAAAAAAAAAAAAGAATGTTAGTTACCAAACTCCTCCGAAACGGCTTGACCGATTTTTATGAAATTTTATATGCATATTCAGTAGGTCTGAGGATCGGCTACTATCGATTTTTCATACCCCTAAGTGATAAGGGTTGCCCACCCTTAACATTTATAACTATACTATAATATTTTAAAGCTGGAGTTTTTTTGTTTATTTGAAGGCTATAATCTCAGGAACTACCTAGTCCTAATTAAAAAAATCTTTTACTGTTAGATAGTACGACTAATAGGAGTGGAGCAGCAAGGAAAAATGTTGCAAAAACGGGGAAAATTTACGCAAACGAAGTTGCGCGGGTCAGCTAGTATACTTATATATTTTTATCTCATGATTATTCATTCAATTTCGAAAACAAGGTACTTCATAATACAGAAAGGAAACAAAATTATTTAATTACAGGTAATTTCTTTGTATCACAATAACAACACTAAACTGGCGAGAAAAAGTTCCGGGTCACTTACAAAAACTTCAATATCTTTCAAAATATCGGACATTAAAATAAGTTGTATGTGAAAGAAAATTCATAAGGCAGTCAACTGAACATTAAGTGAATATTTACTTTTTTACTATTCTTAAAAATCCATTAACCAAGGAAATCAGTGTCAAAAACGTAATATAGCGGCTAAGTGCATTTGATCAGCTGTTACTCGCAAACTTGTATAGCCTACTAATTTCACTTATATATACTACTACCGTATATATTTCCACACATCCAATTCTATTAGCTGGCGGGGAGGGGGAGGTACACCTGAGTTTAACAAAAATTGCACTTTAAAGCTTAATATTTTACTAACGGATTCCTTAATCTAAAAATGGTTTTCACTACCCTACCTAAACGTTTTTAAAATACCTATCTATTATTACCCCACACGATGTGATAAGTGAGAAAAAAAATCAAATCCCCACTTATCATATAGGGGAGATGCCCTAAAAAAATGTTTTTAAAGATACTATTGCTAACAATCTCTGAACTAAGCTGCAGGCGAAACTATAAGGGTTCCCTTTTGCCATTTTGGCTACGGAACCCTAAAACACACAAAATATTATCATCAGGCATGTTAAAACATCATAATCAGTATAGTAATCATTATATCTTAAATTTTTTGTTTATTTTTTAAATTTTTTGTTGTTTAAAGTTTTGTTTTTTTTGTTATATAATTGGTTATTTTTTTTATTTTATGCGTTACAATAACCTTACAACAAACCTACTTTTTATTTCAAATCTATACCTTGCACGTTTTAGAAGGAATCAAAGTTTTCCTCCACCTTTCCGCTGGAGATGAAGGAATAAATTCCGTAAGACACTCCCTCACCTCTGGTCATGGACCTAGATGACGCCTCGTCGTGTGATTTTTTAGCCGGTTCGAGTCCTACCTTTGTCCTGCCCTCAGCGAGTTAATATCCGTGGGTATTTAGACATAAAAAAAGGAGATGATGCACCTAGTGCTACCGTCTGAAACGTGAAAGGAGATACATGATGTGAAGATACATGGTATACGGGCGGTCTAATGACTGCTTATATTAGGCAGTCATTGGACCGCCCGTATACCGTTAAAAACCGTAAGATGGATCTGTAACCACACTGAAGTGCTGCTCTAGATTCCGCACTAAGTACATTAGGCTTCGTATGTAACGATACCATAGACTAAAAATAGGTGTATAATTGCTTATTATATTCCAAGTCTATGGTTGTTACAGTGTTATTAAATACGCAGTTCATTATAATCAGATGTGAAATGGGCATAAAGGTAAAAACTGAACCTGTTAGTTAGTTTTTTTCTTCTTCATTGCTACAACTTTTCTTTCTATTCTTTTATTTTCTTAATTATTAATTAGCAATACTTAATTATTACAATTAGCATTATGTGGATGCTCGTACTATGTTGTACCCATTGAGTATGATATATCCAATATCATGTACTCCTCTTTTATGGTGTATAATAGTGGCAGCATTTTACCTACCTGCATATACAGTTTATAAACAAAGAAACACTGTAAACATTGGCAATTTAAAAAGAGTGGCCGCGAGTTTTATTCAACCGACTTCAAAAAAGGGGAGGTTCACAATTCGACTGTATTTTTTTTAAGTTTGTTACCTGACCTATTAAAAAAAAACATTTTGAAGTTGCTGCCAGGAAATGTAGTTTTATGTTTTAGGCACCAACTTCAAAATGTTCAATTATTATTAGTTATTTCGTTGTTGTACCTATATTAATTTTTGCTTTTTTGTTACCTTATATTTATTTTCTTCAAGTCGATTTTATTTTTTTTGTAAAATAGTTTTTATTTCTTACTTTTAAGTGTATTGGGTTGTAGTTGATTTATGTTACAATAGCATAATCCAAACAGCTCATTTCTTTATAAAAGGCAGTTGATTTTTAAGGAATTCACCTGATACTAGACTTTCAGTTCCATCACATGATTTGATGAAGGCGAAGTATCGGGTATCGAACACGGTACTCAGATCGCAACCCGCAGTATTTATTATTGAATAGTTCTGCTGGTCATCTGTGGTCATCATCATCAGTTCTATTTCACTCAGTGGTGCATTTAACGAGTAAATGCACGAATCACAACAAAATATACCCAAAGTACTATAAGTGTGCCTTAATATTTGAAGAGTCCGCTCGATTTCTCCTAGATCTCATCATCAAATCCGAAGTTTGATAACAATAGGACCAATCTGAAAGTACCCTTTCAAACACAAAAATATTTTTTCAAATCGATAAATATTGACCATCTGATCCCAAACTGAGGTACTATACTAATACATATTTGAGACCCTAAGCCATTGATTTGTTTTAATGTTACATTACACTGTTTTCATAACGGTTTTTCAATTAATTGTTTTGCCCTTAAAATGTCCCTAATGTTCAAATGTCAGACTTCTTATAGATTTTCCTGTAATTAAAAGCTACCTTTTGTATCTTTTCCAAAATTTTAGGCTCAGTAGCTTTGGAGATAACGGGGGAGAGGAGTCTGTTTTCATGGTTTTACTTGAATAACTTTTTATTTATTTATTTATTTATTTATTTAGAAGAAACAAACAGTCATAATACAAAAAGAGCTTAATACTAAAATTAAATATAGTTTTAGACCTACAGTTTCATATATAAGGCACTTAAATGGAAACATAATGAGTTTTCTCAAAATTATATAAAACTAGATAACATTACATACAGGTGCATACACACATACATACACATATACATATACTTATATATTATACTTCCGTATACATACATACACACATATTATACATACCAATACAATATTTATACATACCTACTTATATCCATATGTATATCTATTAATTGTTAACAGCATCTATATTATCTATAATAATAACTTATAATAATAATACATTATACTTAATTATTACAAACATACACACTACAGTTAAGACGATGCAAGTAATTGCAACGATTTTTTCTTAAAACAATTTAAACTTTCACTAAAAATGTCAACATCTATGAGTTTATCATTATACAGTCTGCAAGATCTTCTGATAAAACTATTATTAGCGTAACACGTTCTACAATTACGGATAACAAATAAATGCTTTTTACGGCAAGCTCGTTCACGTCGATGTGGCACTCTAAATAATATTTCCTGAAGCAATGCAGGGGCATCTATTTTGTTATTAATTATTTTATAAAGGCATGCAACATCAGCCAATTCGCGACGGTGACACAATTGAGTAATGTTATGTTCTACAGAGGAAGTCTCATAATCCGAATACCAATGACCAGTACGGTAGCAGAGAGCCCTTACAAACTTTTTTTGAACTCCCTCTATCTTATCAATATGTTTTTTAAAGAAAGGATGCCAAACTGAGCTTGCAAACTCTAAGTGGCTTCTTACATAACAGTTATATAATATTTTATAAGTTAATAAGTTACGAAATGGTTTACAGATACGCAATATAAATCCCAGTTGCCTATACGACTTATTTATCATTGCATCTATGTGTGGAACAAAAGAAAGTTTAGAGTCCAATATAACACCCAAGTCACGAATTTCAGTAACTCGCTTTAAGTCCTTATTACAGAGTCTATAGTTAAAATTTACTAAAGATGTTTTTCTGGAAAAACTTATAACAGAACATTTCTCAGAATTCAAAATTAAACTATTGGAATTACAAAAGGATTCAAAAACCAAAAGATCCTTTTGCAATAATTCACAATCATCTATGTTTCTTACTATTCGAAAGATTTTTGTGTCGTCAGCGTATAATAATTGATTAGAGTTTAACATATTTTTACTAATATCGTTAATGTACAAAATAAATAACAGGGGCCCTAAATGGGACCCCTGTGGGACCCCAGAACTTATATATTTATAATGTGAGATGTAACCTCCTGAAGCTACAGCTTGAGATCGATTTTCTACATAAGATTTTATCCAGCGGAGTAGATCACCACGTATTCCCAACCGCCAGAGCTTTAACAGTAACGTACTGTGACAAATTTTGTCAAAAGCTTTGGCAAAATCTGTGTAAACAGCATCTACTTGTGCATTACTATTCATGGCTTCCAAAACAATTTCAGTAAAAGATAAAAGATTTGTATCAACACTACGACCCTTAAAGAAACCGTGCTGGTTAGGTATAATATGACGATTAACAGTGTTAGAAATTTGAATGGTGACAATTTTTTCCAATATTTTACCAAATTGGCAAAGCTTAGATATAGGACGGTATTTTACAATATCTTGACTAACTTGTCCCTTTGGTATTGGGGTCACGAGTGCGCGCTTCCAAATGCTAGGGACGCAGCCCTCCTTAAGAGATTTTTCAAAAAGTAATTTTAGAGGTGTTGTTAAAGTAGCTGCACACTGTTTGATCAACAATGGAGGAATACCGTCTGGTCCTGCGCCCTTATTAGTATCAACCGATTTAAGGTAATTATGAACAAGATCATTGCTTAAGAAAATACAGCTCATGTCAAGGACAGTATCCATGGTCGGTGGTAAATTCTGTAATTCAAAGGAAGCGATACTAGATTCAACGAAAACCGAGTGAAAATATTCATTGAACAAATTACAAATGTGATGACCATCAGTAGCTGATACCCTATTATAGGACATAAGCTGTGGGAGACCGCTATTCGACTTAATTGACTTTACGTATGTCCACAAATATTTTGGGTGAGTTTTGATTCTAGACTCAGTAAAATTCATATAATTATTATAACATTCCCTTTCTAATGTAGCTACCTTTTTTCTAAGAAATTTAAAACTATCATAATCTAAAGGGTTACCATATGTCTTCCACAACTTATGAAATTTACGTTTCTCATTCATTAATCTTCTAAGCGACTGAGTGTGCCATGGAGGTTTACAATTTGAAATACGCTGAGGGCGTCGGGGCACGAATTTATCGATCAAATCATTTAATAAAATATAAAATTTTTCTAAGCATTGTTCAACAGGTAGTTCCGAGAAAAAGTCATACCAGTCAACCATAGATAACTGTATGTTAATTTCATTGTAATTTGCATTACGAAAACAATAGGTAAGAGTAGGCGCCGGTTTTAGAATAGGTATATAAGACAAATTGAGTTCTATTTGAAGCGCCTTATGATGACAGTCCTCAGGTGTCAGTGGACTATCACTAGCCATTACTACACAATTAGTATTGGAAAGTATTAAGTCAAGAATACGATTATTACTATTTACTATTGAGTTATACTGATTTAGACTAGAAAAAGACATGAATTCACGTAATAATTTGACTAAAGAGCAATTACTATTGCCTAATAAACAGAATGAATTATCGGACGTTGACCATTGAGCCTCAGGAATATTAAAGTCACCAGTTACTAAAAAAGTATCATTAGGATTATCAATTACGATTTGACCACATAATTCGAAAAAATTTAACAAAGTATCGCTAAATAATGGGCCACGCGGAATATAAATACAACAAATGTTTAGATAGTTTCTTACACTATTTTGATGTGATAAAGGAATAGAAATCCAAACGCATTCGCAGGACGAAGCGGGGGGCCTCGGCCAGTCCCGGCGCACGGACCGAAGGTCACACCGCACGGCCACAGCGGCCCCGCCCCCGCGCTCCGCGCCACTCAAAACTGCACATCGGTCGTCCCTATATACGTCATACCTACTATCGAAGAATTCACGATTGTAAAAGTTTGAGGTTAACCAACTCTCTGCAATACAAATAAAATCGAAATTTGATTGTGAAACTTCAAAAAGGAAGCTATGAGACTTCGTACGAAGACCCCTTACATTTTGAAAGTAGCAACTAAAAGTTGTATTAATCATTGAAAAACATTATTATTATTGTAAGAATTACATATTTGTATGTTACAAAGTTACAATATTGACGTGAACGAGCCCAAAATATACCTATTTGTTGACATAGATACAAATATTTTGTAATTGAAATAAATTTACAAGAGTAACAGTAATAGTAGCAGAACTGTAATGTAATAATAACACAATTAGGTATTTGTATCATACTAATAGCTATATATAGCGTGTTATAGCGAATTTTTTGGTATTTATTTGATATTTTACACATGTTGACATTTAATGACAATGTTTTTAACGAAACGACTAGTACGAAAATAAACAATAATAGGCATAATATATGGTTTAACTTAAAAATAACATAAACATACATTTTGGCATATTTTAGGTAGGAACAATTATAAAGATATTCTTGTACAAGTCACATTATTTTGTTAAAATCGAAATTTTTTGTTACAATCATGACTTTGGAATTGAATGATTTCCGCACCAATATTTTACAGTCACGTATCCACACGTAAGCAATCTTATTGTCTTTTTTAAGTTGTCGAGCACGTTTCAGAAGTAATTTGTTTGCTGGGATAAGATGATCGTTGAGAAAAATATCTGAGCTAGGACCAGTAAACCCAATTTTGGAAGTAGTAAGCCCCTTATGATTGCGGAAAGCCGACAGCAACTGATCTTTATAAATTCGTCGCGTGAACTTGACAATAACAGCTGGTGCGCGTAAGTTTGATGCGTTATGGCCGCCCTTATCACCTTGACCTTCACCGGGCAAAAATCGACGCACACGATGAATGCTATCAACAGCATTTTCGTCGAACCTTTGGCCAATTGCTGTATATATGCTACCAAGGATAGTAATCAAATTTTCATCTCTTAATACCGGTAAACCTGAGATTTCAATATTGTTCATTCTAGTATATTGTTCACGAATATCATTTTCATTTTGTAAGGTAGAAATAGTCGCCGATGCTGCATCAAGGTCGGACTTCAATTTTTTAATACTGTCAGAATCCTTTTTAATGGTAACAACTTTGTCTTCAAGATTAGAGAATCGTGTTTCTATTTCATTAATTCTGACATTGTTCTCCAGTAAACCCTTTTTGAAGCTGGCATTCTCCTCCTTTAGTGAATTAATGCTCATATTTATGTCACTAAGAGTGGCATGAATTGACGATAATTCTTGTTTGATTGCAATTCCTACTGCTTCCACAACGGATTTTTGTATAAGGCTAATCAGCTTCTCATTCGACATCCCAGCAGATACCGAATCCGAACACGACCCGGATTTAGCTGGTTTCCGTGGATGGGAGTTAACATTTTTATTAGCACTATCCATCGTGTATTGTTATTGTTTACAATATAAGTAGTAACTAACTATATTAAAATTACAATGAAAATGTATTAGACATCCTTACAACAAATCCTTTCATTTGATATGTGATACGATACTGTTAGAGATTTTATTTATTTCTTACTTCACCTACTAAAAATGACCCTATGCCTAAAATTCAGACTATCTATAGGTTTTCCTGTAACTTATAGGTTAAGAACTATCTTTTGTATTTTCCAAAATATTTATATATTTCCAAAAAAAAATATATTTATATATTTTAAAATTTAGTTCCAAATTCTACCATTTAAGTTATGCGTCCATGTTTGGGTCACAGAAACATATATGTGTACCAAATTTTAATTTAATCGGTCCAGTAGATTCGATACAAATTGGCTGTGACAGACGGACAGAGTGAAACACGAGGTACGGAACCCTAAAAACAACAAAAAACATTATTTCAATAAAAGACAAATAAATTTCAAGCTTTATTGTCATAATAAAAGGTAACCTGCACAGCTGACATAGTGTTTATGACAAGATATGATAAAAAGCTCAAAGCTACGCTAAAGTTAAACGGCACTACGCGCCATAAAGTAAATTGAAGAGGCCGCTGTTTGATCACGTCGATGAATAACTGGATCTCAGATCGGTGTCGCTCATCTAGCAATAAGAATTTTTTATTAATTTTATATTTGTTATTTTATTTGATTTGGATAGAAAATTATTAAATTTTGAGCAAAAAAGTAATATTAGCCAGCTTCGGTACTTGTCCCATCGCCGGCGTTAAGCGAGAAGCGAGTAGCGATTATCGATGAGATTTATCGCTCAAGACACATACAATAGATGAATATTGTAGATCTCATCCATGTAAACAAAAGAGATGCAGTATAGTGCGAGTACTCGCCGGCAGTGTGGACTGTCAGCGATCAACTATTAATATTTGTATCTCCTTTGTTTACACTACAGGATCTACTTAAGTATGTTTCTTGATCGATAAAATTGCTAATCGCTTTCTCGCCGTTTGGTGGGACAGATGCCCAGCATTGCATCACAGGATACCGAGAGTACAAAAGACAATCTGTATAGAAAACGTTCTTGGCATATGCACACCTAAATATCGCACATGAACACGGAATATAGACACGCCTATCGAACAAAGTGCACAATGCAAGATGTGGTCTTCAATTCACGTTCGTGAACGATATCCATATGTGCGTCGTGCGTATGAAATACCTATGAAAGTTGCCTTCTGTACTCTCGGTCGTTTGTGACCGCACCGACATGGCTCACATCTTGCAATTAAAATTCCTACTTTAAATCAAGTTGTTAATTAAATGACAAGTTTAAATGTTTGATGGCTCGCCGCTACGTTACTTTATTTTACCTAGACATTTTAAAATTTACGTTTTATTAATCTTGTAATAATAATATGAATATAACTTAATTTTTTTTTTATAAAAAACGACCCCGTAGACTCCCGCAGGTACAAGCCCTGTGTCGCGGGGGACTTTACAAACATACAAGTCACGGACACAAAGTACACCCAGACTCGGAACAACAATTTGTGGATCACACAAAGTGGTGTCCCGTGTGGGAATCGAACCCACGACCTCTTGCGTAGCAGTCGGATACACTCCCAACGTGCCACAGAGGCAGTTCAAATTATGTACTGTATAAAATATTGAGTAATAGGTTACTCATTAAAAATAATAGAAATTATTGTTAAAATTACTTACTGGTGCAACTTACAGCTTCTTTTAAACTCTTTGTTTTAATTACCACAAGTTCGTCATTTATTAAATCCCACAGTATCATACTAGTTATCAAACTTAAATAAGTTTGAATTGTCCATACTAATATCCAAGGAGTTTCTTTATGTAGACCCTGAAAAAGAAAGTTTTTTTTTTTATTCCTTTAATCAGTTTTTAATTGAGAAAAACGAGAGCTTTAAATATTATCACTTAAGAAGTAAATTAAGTAATTTCTTACTTTACACGATCTACACATTGTAAAAAATAATATCGATTGTAGTATGTATATAGGTATATGGTATATTGATTTCATTAATTTATAATATGTGAAATTTGGGTTCAATTAATTGAATAAACGCGGCGGTAGCCTAATGGCTAAGGCATCGGTTTTGCAATCGTGAGGTCGCGGGTTCGAATTATACTACCAACGTGAGTCCTCTCTTGCTACTCTTGCTGGAGGGGTTAACAGGTTTGTTAGTAATGTGGTACCACCATCCCACATTGCTATTACCTTAATAGTATCTTAAAAAAAATAGTTTATTTTTTAATAAATCAAGAAAAGTCCAACTTACTACTTTCTTATGAAAAATGACCGTTGTGTACAAGTCTATCGTAGTCTTCTGCAATGAAATAGACAATAAAGCGATAATCTGCAAAAATAATTTGTTTTATAGAACATTACCATTCAAAATCATTAATTTGAAAAACAAAGTGATAAAAAATCAAATATATACCGTCAACTTTAATGGTAATTTTACTTCGTCAAAAGACGCCTCCAAAACTTCATACATTTCAATATATTTCCTCGCTGAATATTTTGTAAACGCCGTTGCGTCAATCCCTTTAGTTTCTATTGTCCGTGTAATGATTTTCAAACGCAAATACAATAGTGAAAATATCATAATTAGGTTAAATAGGCCAAAATCTTTAAAAATACACAAAATGCCCATCAGATGGAACGGGAGTGACTTTAATGTTACACAATCATCATAACATATCCAAATGTAATCCATGAACCGAATACATAGAACAATAAACACTGAACCGGCTAAAGCTTTTGAATACTTTCTGTACATAATCGGAGCACATGGCAAACTGTCTATAATAGGTATACGCCGATAAAATTGTAAAATATACCTGTCGCCAGTTACCCAAGATATTATAAAATATATTAAATATTCCAAATAAATGCACCATTTCAAAAATCCATTTATCGTACTCGATTTAATACACAAAAAGCTGATAACAGTTATTAGTATTATTCTGTAAATTCTAGACAGAAGAAGGCATTTTGGTGATTTCATATCTGGATGATAACCACTTATAAAACGAATAAATAATGGTAACTTCAAACCACATACTAGCAAGTGAGAGAAAAGCATTTTAAGTTTTTGCTTGAACTTCTGAAGCTGACAGCAAAATAACAAAAATACTAAAGTAACTAATCAATACTTAGGCAATCGTATAATGCTTTTCACTGTGTACGAATCAAAATCCTGAATAAATATTATGAAATTTATTATTTGAAGTATTAATCATTTTTTTATATTACTTAATGAAGAAATCACAACCAGCGGGTCAATTCACGTATTTAAAGCAGTGCAGTTGCAGTTAAGTTTCGATTAAAACGGCAATTTTCGTATTCTTGTAACTTTGTGATCGATCTTAAAAACACTTGCGCACCGTACTAGAGTGTCGTTATTGCGCTCTCGAGACGCATACTTGAAGCAAGCGTATTTGAGATCGATCCCAAAGTTACAAGAATACAAGATTGGCCGTTTAAATCGAAACTTAACTGCACTAAACTGCAACTGCATTGCTTTAAATACGCCAGGGCCTGTCGGTAAGCGTCACTTCAGCCCATTTAAGTCCCGTTCTGAGTGTCATTGCACTACATTTCTCATTCTGAGACACAAGTTCATTAGTTTCATTTGTCCAATAATTACACTTGCTATAATTCCCTTCAAACCGAAACTTTGAACATGATTAACTGACTCTGCGGTGATACCCAAAAAGATTCCTATGGCTTGAACCATTTTATTTTACTTTTCTATGAATATTATAATATCATTCCATTTTTGTTTTGGTACATTGAAATAAATTGTACACAGTTATTGTATTAATAGTAATTACATATGGAATTGTTACAATTATTACATTATTTTGGAATTGTTACAATTAAAATTTCTAAATTAACTTTTGTATGCGAACTGAAAATCTTTTATGTGCTATAAAAATAGGACCTAATAGGTCCACAAAAATGAAGTTATTATTTTGACAAAAAAAAAATCCAACCAATCATTATATAGTGATTTTGAATGGTACTCATTCATGTAAGTCACCTATTTTTATCTGCCTATTAAATTATCGACGATACGACGTACCACGTAAAAATGTAGGTTAACATTTTTATCCCTAACTAGCTGACCCGCGCAACTTCGTTTGTGTCAATTTTCCCCGGCTTACAACATTTTTTAATGCTGCTCCGTTCCTTTTGGTCATAGCGTGATGTTGTATAGCCTTCTTCGATAAATGGGCTATCCAACAATGAAAGATTTTTTAAATCCAGACAAGTAGAACCCATGATTATCGCGTTCAAACAAACAAACAAATTCTTCAGCTTTATAATATTAATATAGATATAGTTCAAAATAGAATTCAATCTTGATAAAAATGACGAACCAAGAATCGATTCAATTTATCATGAAAAATCTCACCTTCAAATGTTACACGTGCTTTCTTTATCTTTGTTATAAATAGAATCAGGTACACATTCTTCAGATATAAGGTGACTTGATCAAAAACGGTAATTTTATTGTGATAAAGTAATAAATGGTGTGTAGAAGATATGGTTAAACCAATACGCGATTTTGACATATGTATAAAATTATTTTTGTTCTATTACTAAATAAGGACCTGGCGCATGTCTCTAAATGGAGTAAAAACTATGGACTCACGGTTAATCCAGCGAAAACCCAAATCGCCATAGTAGGTAGCCCAGGATTGCTATCAAAAATCAATTGGCCTCTATTGCCCCTAGTTCATTTCAACAATGTAATCCTACCCATTGAAAATTGTGTCAAGAACCTGGGAATATACGTAGACTGAACCTTATCATGGGCACAGCAGATGCAAGACACAAGTCGCAAACTCTTTGCAGCAGCGGGGTCTTTACGCAGGTTGCGTAACTTTTTGCCAATCGCCACTAAAATTACGCTTGCGCAATCTTTACTACTGCCGATCCTTGACTATGCCGATGTCAGCTATCTAGATCTAACCGAGGAACAACTTGATAAACTTGAGCGCCTCCAAAATTTTTGTATAAGATTTATATTTGGTTTACGCAAATATGATCACGTTTCTGAATTTCGCAAAAAAACTCAAGTGGCTTCCAATTCGTCTTCGCAGGAATATTCATATTTTGATACTACTTTACAATATTTTGTTCGATCCCAATGTCCTGCATAACACACATATGAGGTCTTTGAGTCATCAAATGATTTGAGCTTGAAAATGCCAATGCATTCCACAAAATTTATGGACAAATCATTTACCGTGGTAGCTGTTCGGTTGTGGAATGCACTACCTTTAGACAACAGACAGGCACAATCAACTAATATGTTTAAAAAAATGGTAAAAGCGCACTACCTGTCCAGCGGTCCAGTTGCAGCTACATATTAATGTATATAAATAAATATATGAATTTTATATTTTATTTTCTTTTCTCTTTTTCTCTTTTATATATAGCTAGTTTATTGTGTTTATGTAATGTTTGATTGTTGTATTTATTTATTTATTTATTTATTATTATTATTTGATTTTATTTTTTTAATAAAGTATATTGTGTATTTATGTATCTATTGTATTTACATTTTTCTACACCACGTGATACTCTTATATACATTCCTGTCCATCCAAAGGTTGCCTGGAAGAGATCGCTCTCAGCAATAAGGCCGCCCATTGTGAATGCGCTTATGTAAGTAATAATGATGTGATCGTGTAATTATAATGTTATTTAATAAGTGTGGTGTACAATAAAGAATTTTCTATCTATCTATCTATAAACGAAAATCACTCGAACAATAGTAGGGGACTCCATACATGAACAAAAACTAAAAAAAAAATCAGCAAACATCAACGTGTGGTACATCACTCGAAAGGCCTTTTGAAAATAATTGAAGGTTTGTATTTAAAAATTATATAAGTGAGTATTTTGGAATAGATCGCTCTGAAAGTTGAAAAAACTGCGTTTCTTTACAAAAGGGCGTACGTACTATAAATATATGCTCTTTGACTGGTGGAATTAAACAAAATACACAGAGAAATAGATAGTAGAGGGCATAGCATACTGCCTTAAGGGACGCCATAAACAAATCAATAGGTATCCATTTATTCCGTCAATACAAACAAAAGTAGATCTTTGAATACAAGATCAATGATCCCAATTTATTCAAAGGTTTTATAAAAGCAAATAGATTTGTATTAGATTATTATAATATTATTTCCACTCTGTAACAAATCTGTAAGAAATGTATCTTAAATTAGATACTGATTTTGAAAATACCTCCATACTCCTTCTTTTTAAAAAATATGATAACTATTCAAGAAACTAAAGTATCTATTCAGAAGTTTAAAATTTAAACTGCATTCGGCTCTTAATAATATCACCATCCCTTTCAGCATTTTATGAAATGGCCTCAAGAAGGAATAAGAGAGCGATAGCAACGTAGCTTCCAATAAATCCCGGACTAGTAAGAGGCCACTGGAAAATAACGAGACGGTAAATTCACAGCGAAATGGGTTAATGCTAAGACACACGGTCAATATGTTCTTCGGACTAAAAATAAAACGTAGGAGATGAAATGGAAATAAGGAAATTATGTCAAGAGAACCTTTAAAAAGATTAACCCTAAAGTAGGCGCGTCTTTCTGCGAATCGTCAGAGGGCGTGTGGGTAACATTTTAAAAATAAACGTAGGAGATGAAATGGAAATAAGGAAATTACGTCAAGAGAACCTTTAAAAAGATTAACCCTAGAGTGGGCGCGTCTTTCTGCAAAACGTCAGTGGGCGTGTGGGTAACATTTTGCCGCTCCATTTTATTGCCATTTAAGTAGGAATACTGCAATTTAATTTATATTTTTTCTCAGGATTTAATTAAGACTCCAATAAGTAATAACAAATCAACATCTTTATAGAACTCGCGTTTTAGGAACTTTGGTTAATTAATTAAATATTTTAAAAATGTAACATTTTAATTGACTTTTTTGACTTATCTTATCCCATTGAATAATCATAAAAAATAGAAAAAAGCGAACAAAGTTAAATATTTTCTTCATGTACAAGGTATGTTTTGGCAAAAAAATCTACACATACGTATGTGCAATGATCATTGCACAGTAACTTTGAGCATTTGCAACATCGTTTTTTATGCGCCTATTTTTATTTGTATCCTACAAAGAAAAATAGGCGCATGAAACGCGCCGGGTCACGACAGATTTTTGCAACTGTCGTGACCCGGGTCGGGTTAAAGCCGAGAAGACAAACCAAAAAGAATTAATACAGCTTCTAATCAAACTATGAAGAGAATAATAACTACTATGAAGTCGATCATAAATTAAAAAAGATTTCTAATAAAATTCGCATTACTTGATTTTTTGGTTTGTTTTTTTTTATTAGTTTGGAAAAATTGTAAAATATTATTCACGTGCTCTATAAATATTTTAAATACGGAATTAACGTGTATTATTTATTTTAAATTGGTTGAGGTTCCGGTAGGTTGTACCGGCTGTGGTCACAAGCGGACTGTCGCAGCGATGTTAAGACTCCGTGAGGCAGATGAATCTAACATCACGGAGTTTTAACATCGCTGCGACATTTCGCTATAATCATGCACCGCAAAAGTCGAAATGTTAGCACGTACTATGCGTTTCAAATGAGTTGATAACTGTCATGATGATATTTTGTTTCGCAATACGATTGCAACTTCATTGTGTAACGTAAGGTCAGAAATAAAATGATTCGTAAAAAGGTGTCATTAGTATTAGACAGAATTACATACCTACTCTAATGAACTATTTATAAGCACTGTATTTTACTATTTATTATGGTTTAGGTAAAAAAATATGATGTCTGACTGAAAGGCCACTAAAGTGTAGAATATTCTAATATTTTGCCTATTTACTTATTTCTGTTTCGTGTTTATTGAATAATAAAGAATACGTAGGTTCCTACGTAGTTCAAATAAAATAAATATTACGTCCGTTCCATTACCATAATACACATACGTACTTTACCCGACTTTGGGAGTTTTTGTTGCTAGCGGTACAATTTTGACAAGTACAGAGTGAAGTTGACGCGATCGCAATTATTTCTCATTTGAAACGCGTAATACACTTTGTGATTCAATTATCACCGAACAAAATAAATTCACTAATATATTAGAAGCAACATTGCCGTTGTTAAAGTTAAATATATTATTATTATTAATAGTCATACTTCTTCATACCTGAAAGAGCATAATTTAAACTGCAGTTCCAATAATATAAGAGCGAGAATTTTCCTGAAACTGTCAACCATTTAACCTAACAGTGGTAGCCTTGTTTAACCTAGCTGACCTCTCATTACACTCACGGTCCCTCAAAGGAGCGAAGAGTATTAATATTCAGTATTATGCTTTATGAGATGAACCACATACACTGTGGTTTGTCGACAATTGAATAACTAAACGGTCAAAACAACACTGTATTATTTAGTTGTCCATGAAACTTCGCCAAGGACAATAGCGCTCCTTGAAACTTCAACTTGCTACATTAGTAAGTTGACTAATGTTTGTTGAAATATTAATTTACATAGATAAGCAGTACCGCTCTTGTTAATATCAGTCATTGTGATGAAACTAGCAAAGTATATACATCCGTGCCTAGTCTATTATAAACAACAAACAATCGCCGTGACTTACAAAAGTAGAAATTGGTGTGACTGATTTGAATTTTGTTGTGTCCGTATGATAAAGGAAATAAAATATGACTAGCCAAAATATAAAAAAAAATCAAAATTAGCAATGTTGTATGGAATATTATATTTAGATATAAAGAAATGTAACAGGAACACTTTAACTGATGTTCACATCAAGATTACATCTTACATTCGAAAAATTCTGGACTTCGCCAATAGACCAGGGTGTAAATGACAAGTCCAAATGTAACTAACCTTCCGAAGACAACTGCATTAAAAATAAAAAAATCCTCTTATTTATCTCTGACAATTACACAAATCTCTATTTGTCATTAGACGTGGTTGTATATAGGTACGTTTAGTATTAGATAATACTTTAGTAAGAACCTATGTTATCCATACAAATATCCATCATCTAATCCAAACAATGAGCGACTCCCATTGGTCTACGTAAATTATGATAACTAACGTTAATAGAAAAACCGGACAAGTGCATGTCGGGCCACGTACAATGTAGGGTTCCGTAGTCCCCCATCCGAATATTGCGACTAGAGAAGTAGGTTTTCTGTTGTGTGCTAACAACGTTATATATGTATTTTTCAATGGAGGCTGTACGAAAATTATGTTACTTCTCACTTGGTCTGCTCTTACTCGTTAAGTTGTAAAGCCTACTAAGCTGTGATAGTTTTTCTTTTAATTTCACTCTAAAACTACTACCGTGATTCTTTCACATACCCAACATTGACACTTGACTCTAACAAAAATATGCACTTTAAAGCTTAATTTTCGAAAAATGGTCTTTACAATCCCAAAATATTTTTAAAAGACCTATTTAATGATCATAGATGACACGATGGGGTAAATGAATAAAAAAGGCCCTGCTTTACATTTAGGGAAAGAACCCTAAAAATAATGTTTTTCAATATTTTATACTTTCACTTTGTCTGCATAAGTGACATGTGTGACAAATTACAACCTTCTAGCACTAACAGTCTCTGAGCTTAGCTGCGGACGGACGGACGGACGGACAGACATGGCGAAACTATAAGGGTTTCGTTTTGCCATTTTGGCTACGGAACACTAAAAATGTCGTTATTACTTTTTATATAGCAGTATGAATAGCAGAATAATATAGCTATATTTGTTTGGTTTATTTTAAGCACAATAACATACCGGGAACATAACTTTTACAACTAAATATCACCGTAACTGTATGTCCATATATCACGAGAGTAACTCATTCAAGTTTTGGCGCACACCTGTTACCCGAATGCCTCTGATGTGGATTTTTGCACTTAAACAGTTTTGGTTCTGAATAAGTGATCTTATTTAGTAGGTAACCTCGTTTTGAAATGACTGCTTTAGTTCTTCGAATTCGTAAATTTATATGTAACTAGCTTCTGCCCGCGGCTCCGCCCGCGTGGATGTTGGTTATCGCGATAAAAACTATCCTATGTTTTTCCCCGGGACTCAAACTATGTCCATACCAAATTTCATCTAAATCGGTTTAGCTGTTTGAGCGTGAAAGCGTAACAGACAGACAGACAGAGTTACTTTCACATTTATAATATTGGTATGGATAGTTTCGTATTATCACATGAGAGAATACTATTTAATATCTACCTACCTAGTCTATAGATAGGTGATTTGAACATAGATAGTGGGGCACTATCTAAACCTGACTAAGAGCTGATAATAGTACTCAATCGTTGAAAAAAATATATAAAAATAGGTATGCTGTTGTTACTTCGTTACTTTCCCCTATAAAGTAGAACTGCGTTAAACGTAGCACTGTTTATTTTGTGTGGAAAAAACCTGCGCTTCACTTGTCTCTATAATATACTAAGAAGCATAATATTAAAAGAGGCAGGAACAAAAATCAATCTTATATTACAATATCCGACCGAAATATTACAAGGCAATATCAATAATCTCAATTCAGTATTTTATCAAAATCCGTAAAGATTTCCTTTTACAACAAAGGAGTAATTTAAGGTGACAGGAATAAAGAGTCTCTGAAGAAAATTGTCCCTTTGTGTTGTACACAAGGAAAAGTAGTCGAGTGCTTTGTGTGAAGTGAGAACACGGAAACAATACAAGTCAACAGGAATTAAGGAAAACGTTGAAACAGTGGAGAATATTTAACAAATAAAGTGTTCAAAAATTATGAAAAATGACTTGACATGTTTATTTTTGGAGGGTTAGGCCACAATGATGTTTTACCCTCGAGTCGACTGAAATTACCTCCATTTAAAGGAAACACTTATTTGTTTTTCAGTGTAGCGAGATTGCCATCGCTTAGAAACAAAGAAACGACTTAGGTAATGTTTTAGTGAAAAACTTTCTTAACATTAATCCTAAAAATCCCTCAGGGGATTCCTAGTTGTAGATAAAAAATATAAACCTATAGACCATTCCATTTTCTTTTACGCATTTTAAAGTCAATTTAGAGACGCTTAAGAAGTAATGCGAGTTAATTCTTGTCACGTAATCTAGGAATATTACCTTCGATAAAAGCCCTAAAATGTGTTAAGACGCCTACCCTCTAAACTCCTAGTACAACATTGTATCGCTAGCCCCATCAATTATATTGGCGTACCCTCTTATTGCACTAACAGCCAAGACACTGGCAAATGTAGAGCCAATTCTATGCCACTCAAACATAGCATTAGCAAAGGGTCTGTAAAATCCCTTGTAGTGTAGTATCTTAATGTTGTATATTCTTTTCGTATGCGTTTAAAATAGGATGAACGTTTTATACCTTTTACATTTTATAAACTATTTTACAAAAAGTTACTTTTTTTTTAAATAAAGACGATACCCGCTGTAGGGTACAAGCCTTGTGTCCCTGTTCGCGACTTTACAAACATACAAGTCACGAACACAAAGTACACCCAGACTCGAAACAAAAATTTGAGGATCACACAAAGTGGTGTCCTGTGTGGTAATCGAACCCACGACCGTACGTAGCAGTCGGACACATTCCCACCGCGTTATATGAAACTTTTTTGAATGCAATTTGTTTCCTTTTTTGAAGTGAAAACTTCTTTATCGGCGTTGTGCACTGTTTTTGGGATGGGTAAAAAATGTTAAATTCGCGTCAGGATACGTGACCTAATCGAAAATTCGTAAGACGGAGGATAGTAGACCGCCGATGCGGCGTAGGGGAGGAAGTAATATATAAGTAACATAAATTATCATGTTTGTGTACGATAGCGCAATAGATGAATATTGTATTTAACCACATAAATAGTATGCTAATGTTCAAGTTTTCACTTTTGCCGGCACTTCCGGAGTGCAACCCGTTGTTTATTTTTTTACTGCTGACCAAAATGTACCCCTAAGACTACCAACAGTACGAGAAGTTCAAAGGTATGCTTGCTGTTAGTAGCAATTATAACGAACAATAACTATTGGGTTTTAAACGAATGTTGTTAGCCAAAGGCAAATTACACAAAGATATACCTACCTTTCACCAGCTATTCCATAACATAACAGGATGGCAGACGTATTGTGCCTAAAATAAAGTTGATCCACACATAACGCGTCCTGAAGATCCTATAAGATCAACGTTATCGTTGAGTGGGCCTAATGGAACCTTCACTATTATATCAACTTGAACTATGAAGACTAACGATATTGAAACGGTATGAAACTATTTGTTTGAATTTATTATTTAGAATGATTGGGACTTGTAATGACCCGACCTCTTGAATTCAAGATGCATACTTTGTACCCACACTCTACAGTAATGACGAAAAAAGTTGTGATGAAACCATCATTGTCCTAAAACCTAATATTTGAAAACAAATTATAGGAATAGAGGACCTACTTAATCTATACTAATATTATAAAGCTGAAGACTTTGTTTGTTTGTTTGAACTCGGTAATCTCAGAAACTAACGTTCCGAATTGAAAAATTCTTTCACTGTTGGATAGCCCATTTATCGGGGAAGGCTAAAGGCTATAATAACATCACGCTACGACTAACAGGAGCGGAGCAGCAATGAGTAATGTTGCAAAAAAGGGGAAAATTTACGCAGACGAAGTTGAGCAGGACAGCTAGTTATTTATAAAGGCGTGCAGGTCACACAATTAACAAAGACCTAACGTACGGGTTATGGCACCCAAAGGATAGTTGTCACGCTATGCGTAAACAACAAAGAGAGCAATTCACAAGTATGGCCAAATGTGCCCCAAATGTGAGACTTTCCTATGTATAAACCAGCTGGGTGGCAAACAATTGGATGCCATTAGTGCCAACAGCATGAAGTATTACTCATAGTCTAACAATTGATAACTTTGTAATACCTATAAAGTAACTGATTGGGCAATAATGGAGCACTTTTTAACCACAGTCACAATAGGAAAGGTGTTATAAGTTTAACACTTGTATCTGTGCGTCTTCCTATGTGTTCCATAGCAAAAATGTCTACCCGTCTGTCTGTCTCCGTTCGTAATATCTCAGGCGTTTTACTCAAAAACTATACAATGTATTTGGATGAAATTTGGAGTAGGTATAGGTGTCTTGTTTAAGCGCCTATTTAGTTGGATAGTTAAATAACAAAAATAAATATTTCTAGGGGCCGGCACTCCATATATGTTTTTCTTAATTATTATCTTTCAGCAAACATCTACATAATTCAACAGGTCTTTTAAAAATAATTTAAAATTTCTAAGAAACTTTTTTTGATAAGGTAAATATTTCCGAAAATAATCGCTCCAAAAGTTGCATAAACTTTATCCTCTTCCCCTTTATCTTTTAAACCGTATGGCGAAAATATATAAAAAAATCTATACTAATATTTATAAAGCTGAAGAGTCTGTTTGTTTGAACGCGGTAATATCAGGAACTACTCATCCGAATTAAAAAAATATTTCACTGGTGGATAGCCCATTTATCTATGAAGGCTATAGGCTATAGCATAACATCACGCTACGACCAATAGGAGCGGAGCAGCAATGAGAAATATTGCAAAAACGGGGAAAATTTAAGCAGACAAAGTTCAATCAAATAAATACTTTCAACTAAAATTATTTGCTACATGATCGGACATACCATATTTGAGTTAGATCTTTCCGAAAAACAGCGCTTCTCATTAAAAGGACGTAAGTGCCAAGAAGAAGAAAACACACTCTTTTGCTGATCCACTTTTTCAGATTGTATTTTTTCATATGTAGTGCATTTCTTTGTAGTAATAGGTTCCCCTGCACTGAGCATGAGCCGACATGCTCTTGCCCAGTTTTTTTGTATCAGACAGCTAATACAATCGGGGTGGTTTTTACTTCTATTTGATGATCGTACGTTTAAATGTTTTGAAGATAGTAATAAAAAAATGAAAAATCGTCTTATTTGCAATCGCAAAGTAAAAATGATGAAGAAGAAATTAAAATTTATTTTCGTTGGCTCAATTATTATGGCTGGTCGGGCTTGAGCTTTGATAATTTGCCTGGCATAATAACAACATCGAATTTTTTTATTTTGTTATCCTCAAACGATGATGATGCCTTCAAACCCCATATGAAAGTTTTATAAGAATCACATCAAAGTTCATAGCAAAGTATTTTTTTTTAAGTTTCACGCACGGATAAATCTGTTTTAGCAACGTATTGAATAAACTTTGCGTATCTACCCGAACATAAATGACATACATTTTCTTCACGTTATTTTTTCATCGAATCCTGATTTCCTGTGCTTTGTTTGGCGACATTACATGTACGTCACATTCACCATAGCTTTACGACCCCTGCTTACGTTGCAAGAGATATAAAAAGACGAATTACGTGAGTGAAGACACGAATAGCTGCGGTTACAGGCAGAATACTGAGATAGTGCAATAAATGTAATCTCAAATTGCCTTCGACCTATAACTGCCAACGAAGTAGACAAAAAAACAGTAGGGTAAACTTGGTAAATGTGCCCCAGTTGGTAACGTACCTCACTTCCAAAAAGTATAGATGCATATCAAATTTGATACTAATTTGGCCTCAGTGGGTCTTAGAAACTAGTATCGTTGTCATGTAAACAACACCCAGCCGGTTTTTAGACGTTTTAAGTGAGAAAAAGACACAAAAACATTAATACTGGCCTGTTGGTCTAGTGGTTAGTGACCCTGACTGCTATGCCGTAAGTCGTGGGTTCGATCCCCACCCAGGATAAAACTCTGTGTGATGAGCACGATGGTTTATTCTGTGTCTGGGTGTTATTTATCTATAATATGTACTCGTATGTATTTAAAAATATTTAAGTATATTTATCAGTTGTCTGGTTTCCACAGTACAAGCTCTGCTTAGTTTGGGATCAGATGGCGTTGTGTGAGCTGTCCCAAAGAAAGAAAAAAAAAATACCCCATGCGAATTTATTTTTCATCTATTTTCATCTCATGTTATGGTATTTCCTTCTTGAGGTATCACTTTTAAAGGTTTTTATCAGAAACTAACCTCAATCGTTTGTTTACTGCCTAATACGAGTATTACGATCTGATCTATTATTTTTTTCTGTTATGGTCCAGTGGGGCGTATTACACTGAACATTGGCTAGTGTGCCTTGATTTTTAACGGGTAAAGTGCCCCATGTGTGAATTATTATTATCTGGAACATTTTGTGATATTTATCAGAAAAATGTAAAGGTTAGAGAAGGTCAGTACAGGATGTGACTACTAAGAGAAACAAATGAATGAGGCGAGTCTTGTTTTAGCTTCGACTTTCGTCATTCTTCGTCATATCCTCAAAGATTGAAGTGCAAAAATACCTATAGATAGCTTGCACACACTTTAATGCTTGAGGATGTTTTCGTAGGGTCCCTATGTACTTTGTTGTGGGTCGGTACACGAGAATGACTTGAGTCAGGTTTGTGACTATCATTACCGGATTTTCTTTGGACCAATCAAAATTCCATCCATGAGTTATTTAGTATAACTTTGCTAAAAATCTAGGATTACCCTATCACTTCTATCGTGAAAAAAAAATCCAAGCAGATCGGAGCGGTCTGGTTGAAAGGTTTATGACACATATCAACCCATATGATGGCCCACTGCTGGGCAAGGGTCTCCCCAGTAGAACCTACTGGTATGTAGATCCTGGGGGTAATTGCCATAATCGCCACGCTTGGCGAGCGGGTTGGCGATCGCAGTAAGGCTTTACGTACGCAGAGGACGCTGCTGCCCGTCCTCCGGAGTGAAATCCCTTAGTCGCCTTGACGACAACCACGGGAAGAGATGGGGTGGTACTATTCTTAAGCCGGCACCACAGGTTTATGACGAAGAGTTACAACTTAGCAAATCCAGTTAAAAATGTTAAAAAAAATTAAAGCACTTGTCTTGAATGCTAGGAGTTGGACTACCACACACAGAAATAAATTGTCTGAATTCAAGTCTTACAGGTTACTAGCTTTATATGTAATAACTGTACACATGACAATTTGCAACAGGTCTGGAGCAAAGCAAAAAGGTCATTATACTTTGCTCCACACCTCAAAAAGGGCCGGCGCCCACCGGAAGTGCGGCATGGTTCGAAAGAATTACCGTGCTCCCGGAACACCAGGGCGTAAAGAAGAACACAAATGGGTTTTAGTCAGTAAGAGTCTGACACGCCCTCCTGTTCGAGCCCACAGCGGGAGAAGTAATTTGATGATTTCCCATTTATAAAAAAAAAAAATTGTTTGAAGGTAGCTTGAAGGTTTGGAAAATTATGTTACATTATTTCAGTCCATAGTGTATCAGAATACCTAGTGGGCTAGTAGTAACACTGGTCGAACCAAATAAATTTCTGTATAGTTGAATGTCAGTTTTTGCATTGAATAATAAAAATTCAAACACACTTTCAAATTTTCTTCTCCTTCCCGTTCCGTTTCGTACGTAAACTTAAGAATACATTATGTTTCAACGAAAAAAAATATCAAAAGTCATAATCGTAGTAGGAGCCACTGTCAGGTAAAATTGCCATATAAAAATCACAAGTTTTTGTTTAAATTTCGTTTCATGAGCTTTTATAACTTCACAAACTATGACTATTTCGTAAATAAAATGCAGTAACAGCATAAATACTTACCATTTGTCCACAAAGAATTTTCTACCAATTACTTTCTAAAACATTACACCAAACTAGTTATGTCACTTTAATTTCTCAACTGTGCGCAAGGGTCACACAGAAACAGTTCCATTTCCACAAGACAGTCACGTAACAAAGTGAAAAACAAGATCTAGCTACGATAGAGTGTCCGGGTACTGTCGCATTTCCTTCTTGGAAATAACTTTTTGATGTAATTTTTAATGAACATAATGAAACCATCATCATAATTGCGTTTAGAATTACTTAATACTAAGTAAAGCTGCATTGCGCGCCTGATTTAATTTCTTTATGTCCTTAGTACTATACTACGCGACAAATAATATAAATTTGACTCCTAATTAGAGAACTTCTTGCGAAAAGTTTTTATCCATTTTAATAACTGCCGACGCAAAAAAGAGGTGTTATATCTTATCTTTATACATGTTAATGTGTTTCTCTGTGAAGGTGTATGCGTGCAATGCGAAAGATAGTTCTTAATTTCGTTTTACGAAAATACATTCAGTTGTTTTGCCGGGTTTGTTTCGAGTTAACAATTTAATGAAATATACATTTTAAATTGACAATGACACAGACATAGAGAGAGACTCTTAGATTTCTTTTCTTTTTAAAGACGACTCCCGCAGTAGGGTACAAGCCCTGTGTCGCGGGGGACTTTACAAACATACAAGTCACGGAGTAAGTACTCAGTTAGTAAGTTCTTGTAATATTAATTAAACTATTCGATAGTTCAGTTTCAAAATATGTTAAGTTAAACAAATAGTAGTTTAGTAAATACTGTCACTAACGGCCGGTCTCAATACTCGATGGATTTGGGTACACTGGAGTTATATATTTGACATAAGCTTCATACAAAATATGTCAAAATTCTGCCTCTTGTGGCCAAATCCATCGATAGATATTGAAACTGGCCGTTAATGACATTGGTGGATAGCTAAATATATTAAGCTAATAATATCGTCTTAAACTTTTAATCAATTGATACACTAAGAACTTTAAAAACTTCTGAATCCCAGGCTCACAGTTCACCTACGCCAATGTGTGTTGGCGATCGCTACATTTTATTCATTACGCTGTCAATGCGGTTTGGTGAATTTATCAAAATACCAAAAACCCTGTCATCCAGGAAACCTTCGCAACATAAACTAGGATTGCTCTATACCAAAGAAGATATATCATGTTCAAGAGCTAGATTGCTGCGGCGATATATGACGTCTTCCACAAAATAATAAATGACCATGAAAACAAATGTATATACGGCATATGGTTACGGATTAGGTACTGATTTATAGGCTGCATGCGTGACCGCTTCCGTAATGGTTCCGAACTAGTGATATGATTAATGATTGAGGATGTCCAAATATGGACGTATAACCCAATTTTGTATATGAATATTTATGTAAACATCTAGCCCTGAATGTTGTACAAATGTGCAGTCAAAAATAATGTTTGAGCTACTCCAACCACACTCAATCGAAACCTAGTTGCTGGGCTCAATAGGAATAGTAATATGTCAGGAATAGCTCACTTACAAGCATGTACTAGATACCATGTTCATCTGCAGAAGTGTGCGTAAATACAAAGAAACGCATTCATAGACGCAACCCTTTTATAGAATAAATTTTGTAGAATGTCCAAGGCGCCTAAATTCTGGTCATCATTAAAATGGCTAATAAACAAGTGCATGTTAGAAATACTAAAGTTAGTCCCAATAGGTACTAGAACCTATTAGGGTAAGCGTTTTGCATTTCTCGGTGATGTTTTCATATAACCAAATAGCAATATACTTTCGGATGACGAGCGCTTGACGAGCAATTTGCTAACGCTAGTTTTTCTATCTTTCAAAAATGCATTTATTGTATTTGTAAAGTTATTGGCAAGAAATGGCTATAAAAATTACTTCAATATTCGGCCTGCGACATCATAATTTGTTAAAATGCTCTCTGTAACGTAGCAATAACAAAAGCCGTGATAGTTCTTTAACTAACGACTAGATGTCGCTGCGAAGGCCTAAATTTCGCGAGCAACAAGAGATAGAAAAATTCAAAATCTAATTACATAGTCCAGATAGGTGGTTCGCTTCTGGCCCCGGTTTGGCTACGGATGTCTCGGGTACGATTCCTGGGCCTTGATTTCAAATTTTTCTCTCTTTCAAAAATGCATTTATTGTAGATATTTTGTTTATAGATATATGTTTAAATTTAAAATGTAAATATATGTACAAATACCAATTTAATTGTGAGAGCTTGTTTTAAAATGTTGTTAGTCTGTAAGCCTTTTTAAAAACAAATAAATAAACTATAGCGACGCAAAATGAGACATGGCACTTGCCAATTATGTTATATGTAATCTAAGGTTACATAAATACACATAGTCCTATACTACATAGCAATGTCATTATTATAATCGTAAAAGTAGGAAAGCATGATTTTATCCTGAGCGAAAAAGAGAAAAATAAAAAGCTACTTTCATCTGTTGACGCCAGCGATGCGACACTGATATATAAAAATTTGGTCAATTGTGAAAAATTTTAGGTGCCGCTGGGTGCTTGTAACCTATCTACACCTTTTTACTTAAAACTTAATTGACACCAGCCCTTTTTACGATTACCGAGGGGCCATATGGTGCGGTAAACTTGAGCCAAATCGGAAAAACCGTAAACATAAGGCCAATCACCCACTTAAGTTATGTATAAAAGAGAAATAAAAAAGAGGATTTAAACCATCCAGTCCTTTTGACGTGATATAAATATTTACATCACGCCTGCCATGCCAAAATTCGCAACGTGACGCGGAAGAATTAAAGAAATATATATTCCTTTTGCATTCCCGCGTTGAACACATACTAAAACATCAGTTAAAATGAATAATGAAGTACTTGTATACATATTTATTTATACCATAACATCTCTGTGACATAATAAAAGAGACATTTGGAACTAACCCTTACATTCATTGATAACCAAAAAGCAAGCAAAATAACGAGCTAACAAAACAGCTGTCCCTGCCCCTCAGTGTCCCTTATTTGTCCCAAATTTGTCCCTGGACCATCGTTTCGACAATTCTCACGTACCTACTTACTTATTAAAGGCTCTTAGGGCGGGCTTAAAAAACTGCTTTGAATTCCACTCTCGTAAGTGCAAAACTTTGGTTTGATGCGGTCAAATTGATAAACCCAAATGTATTTGGCCTAGTTTTAGAGGAAGGGTTAAATTACATTTTATACTTTCGATAATTTTGAGAAGGATCGATGATTTTGATGTGGAGGTCTAGGAAAAATGATCCATAAGGATACACTCAGATCCTGATCAAGAATTTATCAATCAAACAACTTGGGGCTATGAAAAGATTGCAAAAAATGAAAAATGACAAAATATTTTATTTTAGCGTAATTTAAATGAAAAAAATATAATATCTGCCAGGCGCTGGAAGCTTTAACTATGTAGTGTACATCATTCTGTGGTCTTCACGCTAGGCAAGCCTGTATTGTGAATACCCAGTTCAGTCACACGTTGACTGACAGTAATATTAACAATAAATAACAATTGTGGTACATATTCGTTGCAAAAGCAGGTCGTGTTAAAAGTCTTGCATTAGCAGTTGATGGGTATAACTAAAATTACCAGTGAAGCTGAATTTAAGAGTGATGGGTAGGCAACAGCTGTGTAGCACAGAGTTATAAATAGGTTTTACCTGATACTGAAATAAGCTTCTTACATTTGGGTAAAATTAATTCTGTTACGTGGAACCGATAACCTTCTACGAAAAGAAATGAGTAAAATATATTATTTATTTTGTGGTGAAAATGCTATTATGAAATTTATAGTTGGCTGCTGAATAAATTTCGTATGTTGCATCTACCGCTCATGGTTGAGACCAGACTTGTATTCAAAAGCTTTCCCTGCATCTTCCCCTTTTTAAATTCTGGACGAAACAAATGCTGCGGTTCTATAAATAGCACACAATTTAGGACAAAAAAAAGTTTTCATTATTATTTTAATGACTTTTGTTCTGTTTTGTCTTTGGAACGTAGTTTCATATCGCACGATATCATTTTTTGCTGCTGATAGGCTAGATAAAAAAAAGCGTAACAATTTGACATCGATCAAAAATCTAAGCTAGGATAAGGAAGTTGTGTTTTATAGGCTGTTATTTATATTTTTGTAAAATACTGTAATGTTTATTTTATCTATGTCAAACTGAATGTGTGTAATAAGTGTTAATTTGAAGTGAAACAATTTTCCATAATGTTTTGTTCTGACACACTTTTTTTTTAATAAACAGGTAACACAACAGGTAGGCCTGTTGGTCTAGTGGTTAGTGACCCGAACTGCTGAGCCGGAGGTCGTGGGTTCGATCCCCACCCAAGATACAACTTTGTGTGATGAGCACGATGGTTTATCCTGTGTCTGAGTGTTATTTATCTATAAAATGTAAGTATTTAGAAATATATAAGTATGTTTATCAATTGTCTGGTTTCCATAGTGCAAGATCTGCTTAGCTTGGGATCAGATGGCGTTGTGTGACTTGTCCCAAGATATTATTATTATATTAAAAACACAATATTATATAAAAGATATAGCAAAACATACTACGTTCCAACCGGGTGTCCATGTGACACCTCTTTCGTTTTTTTTGGTGTTTTCTCACATTAAAAGCGTCCTTTTAAACTATAAATTAATTACCTGATGGCTCTGCAGTAAAAGCTTGTATGAAGATATTTTAATCATGGTTAACACCACCTTAGTAACAACACACCATAGTACCTTGGTTACTTTTCGTAATAAATTTGCTTTACCACCTTACCAATTACTCTCACCTCAGTGCGTCAGTTCTTAAGCCAGAGCTCTGAACTTGAATATCCGTACAATTTTTTCCACTTCACTCGGAAACGATATTAGATTGGGCTTACTTAGAGCGGTTAAAGATTCGGTGTATTTGGAGTGTATTTGTAAAGGTAGAAACATCTTTCTTGCGTTTCCGTTGTAGGTAGCCAAATCCAAATTAATGAAAAGTAAAAGTAACTTTGTCTGTTTATCTATCTGTAATATTTTCACGTTTAAACCGCTAAAGTAATTTAGATGAAATTTGGTATGAAGATAGTTTGAGTCTAAAAAAAGTACATAAGATAGTTTTTATTGCGACATTTCCACGAGGGCGGAGCCGCAGGCGAAAGCAAGTCATTTATCAATAGCGTTGTGTTGCGTTCGAGACACCCTAATACGCATTAAAAATGCGAAATATTTCTAGGATTTATTGGAAGAAATTCTATTACAGTGAATAAAAGCTAGCTTACCCGCTATTTACAAATCAATTCGAATGAGATAAAATTGATCTCTAATTTGTCATCAGTAAAATGATCGAGCAATTAAATACTCTGACTAGTTTAAAATGATAGTTCATTGTTTTTTTTTTTTTGGAAGATAACAGACGTATTGTAAGCTACTAATAGAATTTCTGTTAGGAAAGTTTTTTTTTTTAAAAGCTAACTACCAATGTGGGATTGTGGCTCCCAATAACGGTAATTAACGTAGTGAAACAAAAACTTAGCAAATTCTATTGGTAGTTTACAACAGTCTCACTAACAAAATATTTTCTCCATGTCTTTTTTTAAAATTTGATGTTTCGTTTGCTTTAATATAATAAAAGCCTCTAAAGATAAGCCTATTCCACTGAAGATATCCCTGTATTCCCTTAGGTACTACCGATCGGACTGAAATCTGACACGATCAGAAAGAGATTGGGCGCAAGACCTACGGCTTTATGTGCTTTCCAAGGCACAGATGGTGTGTATTTCGTAAACGGTCACCTATCTATGGACCAACAGCGGTAATGTTGCTTAACTTTGCTGATGTCTCGATCAGCTCGGTCAGGTCACTGAGACACCCCTCAGACCCCTCCTTCCTTTAATATCCTGTCCAAACTTAAGGTATAAAAACACACCACACAACATAAAAATAGAAACTATTTTTTTTTCAACAATTTTATTTTACGAAACAAAACCATCCAATACAAAATATCAAAACATAGATATTAAACACATTTTGCATAGCATCACTAGTTTTGCGATGTTTATATAAAACATTATGTTGAGATAAAAAATTAGGTTTCTTATCATTAGGAGGACGTGGATCACCACTCGGACAGTTCTCGTACATCATGTCATGCTCGCAATCCTAGGAAAGACAATATTACAGTATAAAACCGGTTTTATAATCCCGCTTGTAGCAGTTCGCCAGGTAAAAGTGAGTGACCTAATATAATATGTACTGCCTGCACCATTTTTATAGTTACGCTTATAAGCGCTTATCAATCGTGTAAGCATTAAGCGTCATTATAAAACTATACTCAAATGGAGTTGACATTACATAACAATTGAGCCAATGAAGCCTAGCACACGAATAGAGGGACTCTTAAATCAGTCTTAGACTACAGTTTATTAATTTAGGCAAAATTATAAAATACTGTAATACCCAACAAGTAATATTTCAAAAGTGTTCTAGGGAGTTTTTCGAACGCAACACATCGGGATATATCTATTTGACACACGAGACATTACGCATACAAGGTCATTCTTTATTTTCAGCTTAAAACGGCTAAAATGTTTTTCATCTATAAAGTCCTACGAGACCAATAAACTCGATCTAACAAAGACAATGTCCCATTTGCGGCCTATGTACCAATCGTGTTAACAGACTACGCAGTACGTATAGCGTTCCTAAATAAGGTCCTAGGATGTTGTTACCGCATCGTACCACATTTGTCGCTTACGTAGAACATTTTTACTAAATCAGCCTTTCTATTAAATACGCATTTCAATCCATGTTTTTATTTAAATCCTTGTTATTAGTCGGACGTTAACAACTCACTTTAGAATTGTACCTACACTGCTGAATGCACAGCATCCAAGAATAGTGGGTGAATAAGTAACGAGCGGGGAACATAGCTTCGTTATGGAGACAACTCCTAACCTAGATTAGAACTTTGACCACAATGCCAAACGCGGCTACAGCGAATTATTTCTAGAACTATATTGTAGAGAAGTTGTAAGCGAGTGTAGTTCATTATAATTTAGCTTCCTGGTACTATTGACATATATTATGATGTTCAATGTATTGTTATGGTGACGAAATTAACTCTAAATCAAATTTGATCACGTTCACCAAAGATGAATTAGGGAAACTAAGCTAACAACTTACTAGTTGTTTATTAATTAAATAAAGTACACGAAGTTTTGTAACATCATCGCTCAAAATTGGTGAAAAATATACTTTCTCCCCCCCCCCCCCCTCTCAGAGAAGAAGTCTATAATAGTAGAAACATTTTTTAAACTGATTTTAAATATATACAACAGTTGCTCAAATTTGTTTTAATTCAAAACAAAACAAACAAGGCAAAACATTAGTACAAAAATGTCGTCTTGAAGACCAGTGCTTCTGTTGTGGATTTCGTTAAGATCATCAGTGTTCATGTATCTGGCGAGATCGTCACTTGCAGGGCGAGGGTCTCCACCGGGACAGTTTCTATACATCACGTTATGATCACAATCCTGAGAATGTTTTTAAATGTATATGTTACTGCAATCTTAGGTTTTACCAGTAAATCTTATTATTAACAATATTCTTTGAAAAAAAAGGATTTATAAAAAAGAACGATTTTACTAATACAATTTAATATGCTAGGTTTTACCAGTAACGGTTGGTAAATGCTGGTTTTGAGATTAAAACAATGAATACTCTTTAACCACATATTTCAATGCAATGAGGCAAGCTTAGATGGTAGCCTTCAGACTGCCCACGAGCGCAAGACGATGAACACGTTATCAATATCTATTTGAAAATTTACCCCGTTTTTGAGGTAAGTTTTATATTTACCTACCAATTTAATGATAGTAAAAATTTGAAATAAACTATGATCGCAGATCTATTCAATCTTTTACTATTAGGAGTTGGTAAATCTTAAGTTTTACTCGAAAATTTTAGGATTTACGTGTTGGCTTGTACTTCAGAAATTGTAGACCATTTTGGAAATCGTAAGTAATAAATAGAACACACTTCTAGAACATTAGAAGAATTACAATATTTTTCTTAAGAAATCTTTTAAGCAAAGCATTTAGGACGAGCATTTCCGACATTAATATATTTTTCAAATTTCCAAGGCGTTTCGCTCGGAACTAATGATCGCCGCAAGCCTCGATTACAACCTAAGTGTTGAAACCTTTTTTATCTCGAGATTACCCAAAATTGAGGCCGAAACGTGTTATAATACCACAGTGAACATAATTGCATTACATTTTTACTATACAACAAATGTGTTTGATATAATTAAAAACAGAATATTGAAAGTGTCTAATTAATTTACGAAGGGTCAATATTCACGAGTTACGTAAAGGCAAATAAGAGTAGGCAATTACAACATAAAAAGACACGAGATTTTTATTCATATAGTGTGATTCGAAAAAACATAAACAGTAGAAAGTACAGCACCTCTCAAAGCGAAACATTTCAATACCGTACTAAAAGTTTTTCACAACACTGTCGCATAAAGTAGCTAAAGCAAAAATGCCTGAAATTGTTTTAAATAGGCGTGCAATGTGAAATTCTGGTCTCTTTAACAGAAAAGTTGTGCAGCATTCAGAGTTTGCGAGAATTGTGTTAGGTATGCTGACGGCCCTCTGGATGGGCGGATGCAAAACAAATGAGATTGCTCGTGTTTTTGTTGAGACCATTGGAGCATTGCTACATTGATTGTTTTTGTTAGACAGTTTGAAGGGAGTTTATTTCTGTACGGCGTGAATGAATTAAGCCATGAGCTAAGGGAATGAAAAGCTACTAGATTTAGTAGGTATTGAAATAAAATAAATAACACAGAGAATTACTTTTCGAGTATTTGTAATAAAAAAAAAAAGATTATGGGTTCAAGCATACTTAAATAAAAATTTGACTGCCTCTGTGGCGCGGTGGGAGTGTGTCCGACTGCTACGCAGGGGTCGTAATTCGATTCCCATACAGGTCACCATTTTGTGTGATCCACAAGTTGTTGTTCCGAGTCTGGGTGTGATTTGTGTCCGTGACTTGTATGTTTGTAAAGTCCTTCGCGACAGAGGACTTATTCCCTAATGCGGGAGTCATCTTTATTTAAAGGAAAAGGGAAAAGAAATAAAATTAAATGAGCTTATAAATAAATAAGTTCGGGCTTTTGAACTATTATATTGACCAAAACTATGATCGCAAAATAAAAATCACGTGATAATGGCTCATCCATCTTTTATATTAGGTCACCTTTTAAAGATTGAAATTGAATAATCATTGCCTATATTCGAGAGAGAAGGGCATTTTTAAAGTAAGTTTGGTATAATATTCTCGTAAAATGTGTAACTCTGAAGTTAAAATTTGTATTGTCTACGTTTTGATCCAAGCATTAACAAAACAAAAGTAGATAATATAATATCGAAAAATCACCTGATAAACGTCACCTTCGGAGACAATTACTGAGAATTTTTGTAATGTGACCGCCTGTTCATATGTGCAAAATGTTGGGATGTTAAAAAGTTCGTCCAACGTACAACGTCGAAATTGAGCTCGAGCACTGAAAAAAGAATTGCAATGCATTTGTCACCCAGGTCACGGATTCTGATGTCGGTTCTATTTTCTTTGTATTTTATTTCTGACATTGTACATGGAGATTGTGGCATGTTGCAGTCTAACCATTGTGAGCTAAAAGCTCCAAAACTGTGGATTGTCATGGAGTTTTTTGCACTTTGAAGCATCACTTTATTTAGTGTACAGTCGACCAACTTATGGGAAATTTTGTCTACTTTATTATCAAACTCAATAGTGGAAACTAACTTAATATTTGTTTCAAATACTAACCAACACATGTGAAAATGGGTGTCAAAGTGCGTCCACTCACGAGTCGAATTTTTTTGCTCATCTATCAAAATCTTGAAGTCTGAATAGCAGCTCTCCCAAGCATCTTTGGATGCCTCAATACATTTTTGTATATTTTCATATTCTAGAAAAAATAAGTTTTAGATTATAATACTTATTGATCTTAAATGCGAATGATGATGAGGATAATCATAAACAAGCTGTACTTTGTTTATGATTATCCCCATAGTTAGCTTAATAAAGTAAGAGAGACATAATCCAGAGAGAGGTTTTCAAATCCTAACGTTCACACATTGCTGGCGAACCTTCTACTAATATAACCAATCCAGGTTATCTGGATATGTTAACGTAATTTACAGTAAAGTTCACACACGCTGCTAGCAATCTTTTTTACAAACAAAATAAAGTCTGTCTTTATTATTTAATCCTAAAACATTAAATAAGTTCATATACATTTTATTTTTATGTTTGAAGGCGACAATCTCCGAAAATACTAGGTTGATATATAAGAACTTTGGTATGGAGGCGCCTTGAAGCTTGAGGAAAGTTATTCATACTTGTTATGGTGACCACATCCACGAGGAAGCAGCCGCGGGCAGAATTTAGTGATAAATTATAGTAAGTAAGTTTGAAAACACCAAATTATAAATTAGTACCCCTTTCAAGTTACAAACTTATCAGGCCTGTTGGTCTACTAGCTAGTGACCCTGACTGATGAACAAAAAGTCGTGAGTTCGATTTCCACCCAGGATAAATCCTGGTGTGATAAACACCATTGTTTATTCTATTAAAAATATATGTTTTTACAAATACATTTAAATAACAGTTGTCTGGTTGCCACAGCCTGTGCCTAGATTAGAGTCCGATGGCCGTTTGTGGGGTTTCCTATGAAAAAAAAACGAAACGCTGTACGTTACTCACTACTCAAAAAAAACTGGTCATCACAGATGCTATTGACAACATGTATATGACCACGGATACTTTCTTCATTGAAGTGACTATCAGTGACGTCTTTGCAATCTGTGTTCCAGTCTATGGCGCAGTTTGTGAGGTATCTTATCGCACTGTAAAACAAAAAAAACGAAATCTATGTCATCCCATTTTTCACGAGTTTAGAACTTATCTTATGACAACATTTTGACACACGGGCTTGTCGCGAAAATGGAAAAAAAAGGACGTGAATAAGGACCCAGAGGTATAGCTGATGCGTTGTTGGCTTTTTAGAAAAGAGCTCACTCTTTTTTTTAAGGTCTCTAAGTTATATCGATCCAGAAATACCGCTGGCCATAGTTGATTCCATCTTGTGGATTCAACTGGCACCAAAGTAGATGGAACTTTGGCAGTCTATTGTAAGAACGATTGCGAGAGTTCCTGTTCCACAAATTGACAGCGAAGGGCCCGGTTCAGCTAATGGGATATAAAACCAAACATAACAAAACGCCACACGGCGAAAAAAAGCTAATTGATTTTTAGTTCTTACCTGCACCAATCATATATTCTAGTAGGGAGTGGAGGCGATTTGCTAGTACTATTGTATAAAACTGCAGCTTCCAACGTACAATTTACTGCATATTTGGCAAATTCATTGCAATTGATGTTTTTTGCGACGCCGACGCTCTTTTTCTCATACGTGTAAGTCTTACTAAGGAGAGTCACGGGAGGCTCAAATTCTACTTCTTCTGATGATACCTTATTCTCAAGATCGTCATAATGGTATAGCTCTGGAAAATTGAAAATTAAAAAAACAAACTTACTTAAATCCGAATGCATTTGTCACACAGTATTTTTTTACCAACTTGGTAAATGTTGGTTTTCTGTGCAAATGTCCGTGATTATTTCAAAAAGTACTTGTCCAATTTGTATGGGGTTTTCTTTATTAAATTTTTAAGATTTTAGTGTACAGAACGTTTGTAGATTATAAGACACCAGGTTTATAGACTAAACCGTAGGAGTAAGTGTGATGGGCCAGAACAATTATCTTGATTTTGCATCTCGAAGACATTTTATTTAAAAATATACTAAAGCATTGTATTTGATTCCTACCTTAGAAACTGAATTATTTTTTAGGGAACATTATAAGCATTTTTATGATTTACCCAATTTAGCCATGAGTCCAAATAAAGAATAATGGGTACCAAATTGATACCACATTTATCTAAACTATTTATTGTCTGCATGTCTATATGTCTGTTACGTTTTCACGCTGAAACCGTTAAATCGATTTTGATAAAATTTTGTATGGAAATAGTTTTATGGTTATTCCCGGAAAAGGGCATAGGAATTTTTATCGCGATAGCCTAATCGGCGAATCTCACTAAGGAGTTTTACCATAGCATATGTATAGTTTGCACCTTTCGCCGACGTTTGTCGCTACCTGTAGATACAGGTACATGAATTAAAAAACTAGGTAATAAATTTATACTTACGGACAATTTTGAAACTCTCAAAAATAACTATCACAGTGAATAGCGCATTCATTACGCTATAACACTACATCTAACTATTAATCATTTGAATTTATATTTAATTTCGTGTAAAAAATAACCATGTCAAGATTATGTTTGACATTGACATTAAAGCAAGTTGACATAATTTTTTTTAAATATATGTCCATAGAGATTGAATATATATGTCCAGAAGTTCACAAAATGTGCACAGCCCAGACAGCCTATTTAAAAAAAGATGAAGAGGACACGAGTAGTTTCAGAGTGAAATATTTTCAATTTAGAAATACATCGTTCAATTTTGTTAATGGATGTTCCTGTCTGCCTGTCTCAGCTTCTGTGATAATAGATAATCTATTGCTTAGTTCCAGTCTAGTCTAGTGAAAAGGATACAACTCAAAAAACATAACCTTACACCTTTTTGTAAGATAGCTAGCAATGTGGGATTACGAGTATGGTACCTATATCACTACCAATCGTATTGTCCCCTTCTGCTAAGCTAACTTACTTTTCAGCCGACTTCAAAAAGGAGGAGGTTCTCAATTGGGCTGTATGATTTTTTATATATGTTTGTTCACCGATTACGCAAAGACGGCTGGACCGATTTGAAAAATTATTTTTGTGTTTGAAGGGGTATACTTCCATTCTCATTCTTTATTGTATTTATTTTTGAAGTCGGTAATGTTAGAAGTGGGTCGGTAGTATAATGGGTAGGATTCGAACTTGCGAACTCACGATTGCGAGTCCGATGCCTTGACCAATAGGCTACCGCCGCGACGTTCCGAAGTTCATTTCATTAGATGCAAAAAACTGCTACTTTGACATCGTTGATGTTAGATATTACGATAAAATGTAGCTTTTGGCGAATTCGCGCATTTACACACTTTCCTGTTCCATACTCCCTTTGCTTAATCATCCAGAACGTCACGCTGTTTGATATTGATCGATACGTAATGAAACTTGTACCTCCCTTATTCATACGTAGCAGGTAGTACCTGAACGACCAAGCATTTCTCGGTATTTTTAGAGTTCCGTAACCAAAATAGCAAAAACGGAACCCTTATAGTGTCGTCATGTCCATCTGTCTGTATGTCTGTCCGTCCGTATGTCACAGGCAATTAATTATAGCGTATGTTCCTAGAACTTACTCCCTCTTGTTAAGAAACTCAGTTTTTCGGTAATAAGTCAATAACCGATCATATCTGAAATTATTTTAGTTTAAAGTATTTGTTAAACGCTACTTTTTTGTTTTTTTTCCTATTTTCTCATCACACGGTTCAAAAGATAAGGGCGGGGTAAACAATTTTTGCAATTTTCGAAACGATTATATCCAATAATATTCATTTAATCAAAATAGTTTAATAGAAACCTTAAAATTATTTTAAAAGACTTATAGAATAATGTGCCACACATGTTACATGCACGGAGTGCCCCCCTCCCCCATAGTTTTTTTTTATTTTTATTATTTAGCTATTAAACTACGGCTACTACAAGACTCATTTTCATCAAATTAAATCAATATTTATTTTGTGGTTTTTGAGTAAAATACACATAATGAATATTGATATTGAACATACGGATGTGACGAAACTATAAAGGTTCTCTTTTTGATATTTTGGCCTCGGAATCCTAAAAAAAGAAAAATATAATCATCTGGACTCAAACCGGGGTCTTCTGGTTTCGAAACCGCCTGATGTGCCATGAACATACGCTCTTCTGCTGGTGCAATTATTCAAACCGGATTTTTTGCACAAGCAGTCGAACCGACATGCTCTTGTCTGGTCTTTTTAATAATAAAAAGTATTAAATAATAAATCACAAACCAAAAACATAAATCAAAAATTAAAATAAAAAGAGAAAAATATAATCATAAAAATTAAAACTGACTCGAACCGGTTTTTCTGTTTTTTGGACCGCCCGATTTCGCACTTGAGCTAGTATAACATTGTAGTTGGTGACGAAAATTAACTTCGTATTCTAACGTATATTGTAGCAGTTTTTCATTGCCTAAAAATACGGATAACATGACGTTTTTTAAAAATGAACCCTAGCTAGATCGATTTATCGCCCCGAAACCCCCTGCATACTAAATTTCATAAAAATCGCTCGAGACGTTACCAAAATTCACATTATATATATATATACAATGCTCGTTTTAAGGTATAATATGGTGTAAGATATCAAATAGGTGTTTTGTCATATTCTATGCTATATTGGAAATAGAATGAAAATAAAGATATAAGGCTGGTTTTCCACTCAAGCTGATCTTCGACGCTAACCAACTGATGCTGTATGTAATTAAATGTAACTTTTCTGAGTGACGCTGACCGATCAGTGCCGACTCCTCAGCAAGCGTGATAGTAAAACCAGCCCTACTTAGGGCCTAGAGTATATGTTATAGTAATAGTCTCTCTCTTTAGTCGTTCACTCTTGCCAGAGTGGTCGTGGTTTCATGATGACGCATCAGCTAAGCATACTGTTGTAAGTATTCGCGATGCGCTTCCACTTGCTACAGTCTTCAGCATTACGGGACTATTAAGGGTTGTATCACAGTTCTAATCAGGTCCATCCAGCCCTTACCTAGACGTGTAATCATTTTTGAACGTTGTCAAACTCGTTCTTGCCTCGAAGAGCATGTTAAGTCGTCGATCCTGCGCCTAATCTATCTCCTGTCGTATCAGATTATCGTTCCTTTGTGGCGCGGTGGGAGTGTATTTGACTGCTACGCAAGAGGTCGTGGGTTCGATCTCCACCCAGGATAAAACTTTGTATGATGAGCACGATGGTTTATTCTGTGTCTGGGTGTTATATATCTATAATATGTATGTATTTAGAAATATATAAGTAAGTTTACCAGTTGTCTAGTTGCCATAGTACAAGCTCTGCTTAGTTTGGGATCAGATGACGTTGTGTGAGTTGTCCCAAGTTATAATTATTATTATCGAACAATGATTTGCGATTGAGGGAATAGAGAGTGTATTTGTGTTTGCGCAGACACTTTAGCACTAAAATATCTGATGCGTAGTTAGCTCTAATGATGTTGGCTTTCGTAAACAACGTAAATTGAGAGACCATTGTTATTATAAGGGCTTTATTCTACAACTGATTATAATCTAAAACTATTTCTATATTATTACAGTAGCAACAATTCTAAAGGTTTCATATAAACATAGCTTGGGTATTATACGAACTATTGTGGTGTTCAAAGAGGATTTTGTACTTATGTAAATGGAATTCTCGTGTCAGTCACCAGAGTTGAGACCACAATTCACATTGTTCTGCTTGTAATTACAATTTGTTTCTTTATTAAATAATAAGGGAAACAAGCCTGCTCTCGACTCAGTAGTGTCTATGGTTTATGTGGTATATGATATGTGTAGACATAAAATATATTTATAGGGATTAGATTATCCTCTTCACGGGATTAAATCTTGTTGTATCTCTTTTGAGGTTAAGTTATGAAAAATACATAGTTAGCAAATACGTTATAACACTCTTTTTACCCGACTGCATGGAAGGGTAATATTTTTCGCTCGTATCTTGTATGTATGTAATATTCCTTATTACCTAACTTTTATTTTCTTTCAAAGCACAAGACACATTTAATCAATTAAGACGTCTTTATATTTGAATTGACGCCCAAGTATTCTTAGCTATTTGACGTTTGAAAAAAACAAACATGGCACCTGTGAGATATCAAAAACAAGAGATGTGAATAAAAAAGGTTTTTTCGAATACCGCAATATGGATATCATATTAAAGGGCTAATTGTAAGCATTTTAAAAGTAGGTACATACTACGTACTAAGTTCATCGAGATTCATTAATACCTCCGACTGCATGATATTACATTATGTAGGGGATCTTGTTTTTTTTTTGTGCAGGCGGGTTTTTGTTTTATTTTAATAGACAACTCACACAGAAACCCTGTTTCGCGGTGAACTTTGCAAATGTACAAATCATGGACACAAAGAACATTGCATTTACATTAGGTAAAGGGCTTATTAAAGGGGTACTTTAGCAAGAATTTCTTACAAATATATCTATTTTTTTAAATATTTGTGAGTTGACTCCAAATAGGTTTACAATGTCAACTCAACCTGTTGGCTCCAATATTGGCTGCTATACTCGTCCAATATTTGAGTTTAGAAAATTGCTGACGCCAATGTGTGGGTTAATGCAATTTTCTCCGTAGGTATATTGGTCGATAATTCATGTGACAAGCCAGAAACGACTTTTTATAAGTATACCTTTATGTTTGAAACTATTTGTTAGGGTTCCGCAGCCAAAATGGCAAAAACTGAACCCCTACAGTTTCGTCATGTCCGTCTGTCTGTCTGTCCGTCCAATGAATATTGATTAAATTTAGTGGAAAGGTGTCTTGTAGTAGCCGCTGATAACTAAATAATAAATTGCTAAAAAACGACGTTTCTCAACAAAAGGGCGTAAGTGCCATGATCATACGCTCTTCTGCTGGGGCAATTATTCAAACCGGATTTTTTCATACGGCAACGACACTAAAACTCTACATTGAGCATGATTCGACATACTCTTGTCCGTTTTTTGTATTTGTGTTTCACTGAATTAATTTCAGACGATTAACTTCACATTTTTTGGCAGAAATTATTTTTTAATAATTTAAGTAATTATTAAAAAATAAATCCTGGAAGAAGAAGTTTTCCTATTTCATTGACATAGAGACCTGGACTGCGGCATTACCTTACAAAATTGACAACTCTCTAGAAAGAGACAACGCTACTTTGTAGACAATACCGCACAAAGGCCGCACGAGTTTTTTTCCCTTTCACGCTTTGCAATTGAAAGGGATGGCACGGTACATGTCTATACGATAATGTCCAATGTAAAATTATGATTTTTCACACATATATCACACAGAGCCAGTTTGACATAAGTAAAAGTACATTATAAGTTGAAAATTACAGCCGAGGCGACATTGCTAGTCCAAGCCGTAGGCGAGGACTACAAGAAAGCAGAGGCTGTAATTATCAAAGCGCACGTATGTCATACGACGGTTTATAACATATTTGCGAGGAAATAAATAAAAAATCAATACAGCGAAAAGAAAAAGCGCGCGGAATAATTTTTACGTGTTCACAAGTTAGCGATGCGTGCGCATCAGTGCTTTTTTTTAAGGCAAAGGTACAAATACACCCAGTATTACTAATAAATTAAATTATATTTTTTGTGTATTGCTACAAATAAATGGTTGTAATGTATGATCAAAATTAATTAAATTAAAAAAATAAATGTTTATTTATTATATTTTATCTCCCAAAGTTAATTTTATTCATAAAATTTTGACCACTTTTCTGACATAAAAAAAACTCTTTGCTAAGATTTAAAAAAGTACCGTTCGTTTTAAATGGAGCATCTTGATAAACCGTGCGTTTTACATTACAATAACGCACTAATACGTAATGAGATAGGTACATTACGATATTGAAATTGGTGAAATAAGAGACCCTTTACGAGCAAATGTGTTATAAAATGACTGCTCTGTGGCGCGGTGGGAGTGTGTCCGACTGCTACGCAAGAGGTCGTGGGTTCGATTCCCACACGGGACACCACTTTACTCTACTTAGGAGTCTGGGTGTACTTTGTGTCCGTGACTTGTATGTTTGTAAAGTCCCCCGCGACGCAGGGCTTGTTAACACCCCCTATTTAAATAATCAGCATCACTTAATCATAAATAGGTAATAGATTTTTGATCGATGTCAAAAAGAACGTTCCAAATACGTTAACAGTTTCTATGCAATAGTGAATCTTACTATTGCATAAAAACATAATTTCCCACACAACACAAAGCTATAATCCATTCCAACTAGACACACAATGTTAGTTGATCAACTTAAAACTAGTCCAAAATGACAAATGAAAGCAACACTCTACTAGAAAATGTCGGTGTGAAAAATACAATTTGCCAATCACAATTCTAGTCACGTTCATGTAGAATGTCAACGGAGGCGGGTGACGGAGGAATTTCATTTCTCCCTGCCATCGAACATCTGCGACTCAACAAAACAAAAGATATGCTACAGTATTTCTAGACAATCGCAGTATTTGTATACATTTTTAATATTGGTTCTGTTCTAGTGATGTTGAACTTATTATGTAGGTAATATTGGTAGGGTTTCCTTGTACTCGTAGTTTTGCGCGCATTTCCTAACTCATAAGGGTAGAGCTTTGCTATAGTATTTCTTTTTAGGGTTAACACAGACTGGAAAAATGCTTGAACAGGTTCGGAATCATCATTAACTGGGATCAAGCATAAAATACGTACGTTTGCTCGAGCAGTTGCGCATATGCTCGAATAGTCTCGCGAATACCCACGCAGGTGCTTTTAGCTAGAGCGTAATTCAGCTTCAGTGAATTAGTAGTTGATAGAGAATTGTTAATGAGATGCAAAGAGTTCTTATTTAAGAAACGTAGGCCAAGCAGGTTATACTTCAACTAGCGAGGTCGTGGCAGGGCTGGCTGTTAGACTGGTATGTCACCATTGACGTATAGCCCTGAACCATGCCATCCCTTTTAATTTAAAAGTAAATATTGACTGCAAAGCGTGAAAGAGATACAAAACTCGTGCGGACTTTGACAGGTATTGTCCACAAAGTAGCGTTGTCTCTTTCTAGAGAGTGGTTAATTTTGTGGGGTTATGGCGCAGTCCTGGTCTATACGTCAATGTTTGTCACTTCTTGTATAAGGAATTACATGAGTTGTCATAAATATAGCTAAAAAAAAAAAATTATACCCGGAGACTTAAAGAGTTGTTTAGAGTATTCTGGAGAGTATGTTGATGTCCATATTGCCCACTGCCTCTATACTTTACTTGACTACTATTCTTAGAATGTAATTTAAAATCATAGACTTAGGTTATATCCTAAGTCTATGTTAAAGATAATATTATGAAGTTACTTGTACACTCATGACGGTATCAAATTGTATATTATATATTTTTGCTGGTTGTTGCATATAGCCCACGATAGCGCCTACAAGACATATGACCACTAATGGTGTCGTGTAGAAATAAAACTGTTCCGACATATATTTTTTTAATAATAATATAAAAAAAATAGGATTTCAGTACGTGAATATGCTCGCGCAATTGCGAAGAGGATGTTATTCGATGAGCAATATTTTAATTTTTGTATCACCTTGCTTTATTTTAATAAAATCATGTTAACATTTTATTGAAGTACCTACATTTTATCTGTCTATGACCTTTACCTAGAAACTTAAAAAATGATATGTTTCCAAGCTGATTGAGAATTCAGCGGCGATTTTGTGTTACGAGTAGAAGCGGAGCGAAGCAGAGGAGCGACCAGAGTAACGATGTAATGCGCAGCGGAGATGCGTACTGTTGTTGTCAATTTACGTGAAGCGAAGCAGCCGGACGAGGCTGCGAAGTGATAAACAGAATGATTAACGCTTTTTTGTCTGAAATTATGTGAATTTGGAAAATAGTTCGCAAATGTGTTTTAAAACGAAATGAAGATGTTATGCTATTCTTCTGTCCTCTCTTCTCTGCTTCTATTTACAGGTACTATTGCACGTTGCCTAAGAAAGTTTCTTGCAAAGGGTGAAAAAAATCAAGTGGTTTAAATGACACCTTGATCAGTTATGTCAGTCTTATATATTGAAACTACTGAAGTCAAAGTCAAATTACTTTATTCACTTAGGTTTCGAAATGCAACGTTTATGAACGTGAGACAACATTTTGATGATTGAGGAAATGATTCTACATTTAATACCAATTTTGCAAGAGTAAAGCCGTGAGAAAAGATTTTGCCAATAAAAAAATATGGCCACTTTTTTTAAATACTAATTTTGACAATACTGATATTTGATATACAGTTATTCCAGTAAACTCACGCAAGCAGTAATCATAGTACGTAAAGTAGGTATAATCAAGTTTTAAATGAATTAGCTGTGAGTATACAATGCAAATTGTTGTATATTCACAGGTGTCAATTGTATATTACAAACAGATACATAATTCTGCCTTTTTACATCTACTACCATATTACATAATACATAATTGTAATAAGAATTATCTTTACTATCTTTGCGATACTTAATCTTAAAGAGTAGCAAACGTCTCTACATCATCCATTCACATATCATTTCTAATTTTGGGTCTATATTATAAATTGTTAAAGGATATTCCTCTTGTCTCGTCATAAATTTAATATGAAGAAGAGGCGGACTTAGCAGTGTAAGGCCGCCTCTTCTTCATATTCCTAATTCTGGAAACAGTAGAAGCAGAACCTGCAAGAAACAGATTAATTAGTTTACTTAAGATAAACACTCTAGATTTGGGAATATTTTTGTTGATCCTAGCAAAGCCTCTGTCAGATGAAGCTCAGTTTATATATAAGTTAGTTTGAGACAGATAGAATTTTACATGCATTGTATTGTAGACATATGATTAGGTTACTATGGAACCGACGTAAATTGTATTTAAAGGTTCCTAAAAATAAAGAGAAAAAAAGAAAAAAGAAAAAGAAAACAGTAGATAATGGTAGTAAGTAATAGTTATATAGTAGTTGTCCCATTGATGAATATACGTACGAATATTATAAAATTTGCTCCGATTGTTTGAGCGATTAATATTATTAACTGCATCTCTCCAAAGATTTACACTTTTGTATGTACATGGTTGAAATTAGAAAAGGTGACATTGCATTTTGTGTCATACTTATAGTTTATGGATTTTGTGTATGTTGTTTATGTACATGGCCGAAATTAGAAAAGGTGACATCGCAGTTTTGTCATACTTATAGTTTAAGGATTTTGTGTATGTTGTATGTTGTTTATGTACATGGCCGAAATTAGAAAAGGTGACATTGCATTTTTGTCACACTTATAGTTTAAGGATTTTTTGTATGTTGTATGTTGTTTATGTACATGGCCGAAATTAGAAAAGGTGACATCGCATTTTTTGTCATACTTATAGTTTAAGGATTTTGTGTATGTTGTATGTTGTTTATGTACATGGCCGAAATTAGAAAAGGTGACATTGCATTTTTGTCACACTTATAGTATAAGGATTTTTTGTATGTTGTATGTTGTTGTATTGGGTTCGCCTGTAAAGACAATGTATGTTGTAAATAAATAAATAACCTAAAGGCATTTTTAAACAATATTGTGGTAAAATGTTGTCTTTTCCGAAGCCCATGTTCTGTGGCTCAATTGACACGCTGTAGTATCGTCACGTAGTTGTCGAGTGCGCGTCTCACTCTCGTTACGTATGCAGCCTTGGTGCACAACTTTATATACATAATGTGAAAGAAAACTTTATGAATTACTTATACTTGCAATGTTTTGAAACATAAGAGTGTTGTGTTATACTGCATTAATGTATATGGTAAAAACGTGAGATGCTTTTTAACTGCTTTCTAAATAGAAGGTTGTTTGTTTGATACGTATGTATATATTTTCGTGATTTTCTCGAAAACAAATGATCTGATTTGAATGAGGTTTTCGCAATTCGATTGCATATTTTTCTAAAACGTTTTAATATTAAAATAAGGTCTTTTTATTCGTTTTTATTAGATTTTAATTGAATTGGGAAAAAAAATACAGTTGTAAAAACTAAAACTAACGAACTATTTACAACTAACTTATCTAAACCACTGCACTATACAAAAAAGCTTAAATAAAAAAAAGGAATACACAACCGGTTTAGGCGTCGAAGAATTCCTCCCCATCGACGTCAACCGGTATAGTGCCCAGAAGGCTGGCAGCATAAGGTCTTAGATTAAAGTCACCAGAGCTATAGACTAAAATATAGGAGTAAATCAGTGAAATAAATTGAATGTTTGTTCATTTTTATAACTAAAAAGGTAATTAAAAACAACCCTGCGCTTGGCTACATCCTGTTTCATGAGGGACTTCACAAACATATATTTATCGGGCTTAGGGTTCTTATTCACTATGTTGTTTTTCTGCGCATGCACGGTGCGCTCAAAGATATACGCGCGGATACGCGATGCATTTCTAAGCGCAGCTCTCTATTTACCATTATGACAAGATTTTGACAGTTAGACGCGCGGGCTTGCCGTGACAACGAAAAAAAGATAGTGAATAAGGACCCTCAAGTACATACAGAGGCGGAACCAATATTAAATTTAACTTTAAACATTGTGCTCAACACACAAAATTTTAACCGAACCCAAGACTATTGTAAATTATTTAAAATTGAAAAAATAATGGTTGCTAACTAACTTTTTTAGTGTTACAGTCATAATCATGATAAATACTTGAAATTAAAATTATTTTGGACATGATCGAATACCATCTATACTATCGTATAGATTGTGTAATGTGACTGCGTATGTGTGTGTGCGTTGTGTTATGTTACCTCCTGCTTTATTTCTTTAGTGGGCGTAGGTACGTCGTGCACGCGCGGTACGAAGACGGGTGTATAATAAAAGTATAATCCTGTTAAAGTAGTAGTTTAAAAGGTGTTATTATTTTTATTTATTTTTACTATAAATTAATATTTTATTTATCTTTTCTGTAATTTATTATATTATTTATCTATTTATACTATTAGTATATTTTTAAAAAGGGACTAGTTGAAAACCAGCGTCAGGCATCTTGCCTGGCATATGCTGAACTAGCTCCTATTTTTTGGCTTAAATTTTACATAATGTTGTCAAATTGTATTTAATTTAGTAGCTATTTGTTTTTACACGTACATGTACTCATTTTATTTTTTCTGTTTTGTCGAAAATAAATTATTTTTCTTTCTTTCTTCTTTCTTTGATATCTATAAACTACTGTATACATCCAATGTGTAAAATAAAAGAATTAAAACCAAAATCCTGGTAATTCAGGGACATTGTACGCAAACGAAACTCAAATCTCCCGAAATTTATACGTTGGCATTGTTTTTGTTAGTACTACATAAGCCATATATTTTTGTCTTAAGCCTTGAGGCACCATTTCCTTACTTTAATATTAACCTTTACACCTAGATATACAGAGTAACAAAAGGCCATTTTACGAGGAACATAATGCTTTTGCTTTTACCGAGTCTTATCTTACTTAATTTCTATACGTATGCTTTGTTTGAATGACTATGGCTACCTCTATTGTGTACGTTATATAACAAGTCTCATACCTAATTATTAAAAAACCTAAGTATAAGTATGTAAGGAAAGGTTGGGCACAACACAAGGGTGTGGGAAACTAGCTCCTATGTTTAAGAAACACGACTGAACTTGTCCTCATGATGCGCAACTCCCGCAAATCCCGCGAGTCCTTCGTCACGAAATATTTAGCCAATTTCATCAACACCAACGGCACTAAGTATAGTCTAGAGCCTAGTGCCGTACTTCTCAACGAGAACAAGCTTTGTAAAGCTACCTCTACTCACTGTCCTCCGAGAAGAACAAGATACCGCTATCTCTGTCGCACAAGTATCTTGAGGTCTAGCATTATTCTAATAATGTTGTTGTTGCTTATCATAAAAATAGTAGTAGGTGTTGAAGGGTTAATTAGATTTTTTTTTTTTTATTATTTTACAAAGCTATTCGATGTAATGTAAAGAAGCTACAAGCGGGAGGTTATTAGTTATTAAAAATCATCCTATACATATGTGCATTATTTAAGTCAAGCCAGTGCTGTGACTTATATGTGGTTCATGCTAATATTTTTTGCCCTAGTGACTTATTAGTGACCCATATATGATTCATACTATTGCGCATATTATATTGTTTTATTATTTTACTCTACTAAAGACTTACCACTATAAATATAAATGGATAAACCTTGAGTAAAAGACACCATTAGTGGCATTACAAAAGCAAATTACAACTATTAAGCACAGGTAAATGTAACCACAATCAAATAAACCATTTTTTTATTCTACAAACAAGGAAAAAATTTAAATCTGTTACGTTGTCCGTAGCAGGCCATAAAACTAAACGCACTGACAGTATTACAGCTATTTCTCTATTTTATGAGTGCGATAAATTTACTTTAAAGATGTTTACTGTTGTGGTTCTATCTTGGTAAGAATGAGTGCTAAATAACGATTGTAGGTTGTTATGTAAGTGCTGGAAGAATCATGATTCGGTATTGAGTTCTGTCCTGGTAATGGATTTACGTTTGGGGTTCAGCTCACCAATCTTTCACAGGCCATAATTAATTATCGGGTGACAGAACAAATCATTCATCAGACCATATTTTCAAATTCAAATGATCTAACAATGTTTACATTCATAGCTTGCGCCGGGAAATTGGATGATTGTTTGTAGCAAAAACAGTTAACAAAAACAAACAAAAACCAGGCAATGCAAACAGCATGTCCAGCTATGCTCAGTGTAAGGTTCCAGAGCCGTTCTCGTATAAAAAACCGATTTGAATAATTGCAGCAGCAGAAGAGTGTTTGTTGGCGCTTACCCTATTTTATTGAGAAACGCAGTTTTTCGGCAATACCTCAATGATGGTATTTGGTTATTTGGTATTTTTTAAATAATTTTAATTTAATGTATTTATAAGGCGCTACCTTTTTGATTTAATCAATTTTTTTGGTTACACGATTCAAAAAATAAGGCACACAATTTATGCAACTTTCAAAGCAAATGTTTCCAAAAATACTAACTTAATCAAAAAAAAATTCATAACCTTAAAATGATTCTAAAAGACCTGTCTAAAACTGTCACTCAAAGGCCCTAAAAGTATTTATTTTTATTAATTAGCTATCAAACTAAGTAGCGGTTACTACGAGACACCTTTTCACCAAATTTAATCAATATTCATAGAGTAGTCTTTGAGTAAAATGCCTGTAACATACGAACAGACAGACAGACAGAAATGCTTGACGAAACCATAAGGGTTCCGTTTTTGCCATTTTGACTACCGAACCCTAAAAAGTTTACTCATATGGAAAATAGTTATCTACTTAGTCATTTATCAACTATAGTTAAGAAAATTTCTGTTGTTACAAAAAATTACAGAAGAATGTGTAGAGTCTTCTGTTGACACCTCAGACCAATTGATTGCTCTGAGGTTGATACTACTTGAAAAATCACAAGCAGGTCAAACTTTGATCATTCATTTGAACATAGTCCTGTAGGTTTGCATATTCGTGCGAATGTGGCATGTTGAATTGATTGTAATGCAAATATTTGTTTGTTTAAGATGGATTGGAGCACAATCGATTTTATGATGTCAAAAAGATGGATTTTCAAACTAACTTTTAACCCTTATATTTTCAAACAAACTTATAACCCTAAGGATATTAAAAATCGACTCAATCAGTCTTATGTCAAGATTACTTCGTGTTATACTATAAAAATAATCAAGTGTAAAAACTCATAACAATAATTTAACAAAACAAACTTTTGTCTTTACATATACTCGTAATAAGGTAGTAAACACACTGAATGCAAAAGCATCGTAAGACTGAGATATCTACTGAAGGTTATAAAACGTAAAACAACTTCAACCAAGTACGTTACATGGGAAGTGCATTATAGGAGTTGCACAGACGTGTGATGTTAGAAGAAGACGTCAAATAAATAACGAGAGAGGATACTTAGACCGAGTAAACGGTACTTTGATACTTTTGATTTGTGGATAGCACGTTCTGTTTTGTGCTGAGTAGGTTTTGCATTTGTTTCTTGATATACTAAGTGGAAAATTACTTTGAAAATGATGTAGCTTTTATATAAATGCATCAAAGGACTTTTAAAATATCATGGCCACAACGAAACTTTTAGTATCAAAATCGTTTCGTCCATTTTCTGCAGGGTGAGGTCCATTTCACAGCGAATGTATACCTGGGAACCGTACATCGTAGTACACTTCGCGCTGGTTACTTATCCGGTCTAAACTATTGAGAAGGACGTTAGGTTTGATGCGATATCCAATTTTTATTTTTTAATTCTTGAGTCTTCTTCAGAAAATTATATGTTTCTTCCTACTACTTACCTCTAAGTGACAGTGACAGTATAATAGTTAACGTCGTCTTAAAACTGAGTGGCATTTTAATATTCGGAGGTATGACAAAACTGCGGCACTACATTTCACAGCGCAATTTCGCCGTGCTACGAAACCTTATAGTGAGCGCCTTGGCTTACATGGACACCAAAATAAGGACACCACGTTATCAGTATCCGCAGCTGTCAGTAAGCGTAGGCTAGTCAATCTAAGAAGGAATAAAAAAAATGTGTGGCACTCGGGGACTGCCGTGGTATAGCATTTTTTACCAATTTATGCATATAATTTTTTTTAATTTTTTAATTTTTATTTTCTCTTCAAAAAATATTAAAAAAAAAATTAAATGCAAAACTTTTTTTTTAAATTAGGTAATTAATTTTAAAAAAAACCTTTTTTTTTTAATTTTTAAAAAAATATACGTTAAGCTAACGCTCGGCCGAGCTACATGGTAGGCGGAGTATTAGGTTTTATTTGCGTTACGGAATTTTTCCTTACGGAATTTCTTGATTCGTTCGCCGCGCTCAAAGCCCGAGCCCGCGATAAAAGCTATACAATAGCTTAAAAAGTAGGTATACATTCCACCTATCATTCCCGCTATAGGGACATATAGTCCTCGTATGAGGAGGACTACGGCTTATATCCTCTGGTACGGGCCATATGTCATACATGGCTTCGAATCTTAGTTCTATGACATACCAGGACAATATATTGTGCAGAACGAACACTTCATACAAAACGATCTTGATGCACGCAGACAAGGAGAATCGGAACAAGATGGACCAGGGACAGAGCAAGTGCCACTCTCACGCGCTGCGGATACTCGTTTTGGGCACGCGAGAGAGAGTAGGTATAAAAGTAGTGGCACATACACGAGCCTTTATTTTCAACCGACTTCAGGAGGAGGTTCTCAATGCGACTGTTTTTTGTATGTTAGTTCACCGATTACGCAAAGACGGCTGACCCGATTTGAAAAATTATTTTTGTGTTTGAAAGGTATACTTCCAAGTTATTCCCTTTGTCATCAGATCACGATCTGATAATGGGATCCTGGAGAAATCGAGGGAACTCTTCAAATATTAAAGGCACACCTACAGTGATTTAGGTATATTTCATAGTGATTCGTGCATTTACTCTCAAAAGGCACCTATTGGAGAAGTAGAACTGATGAGCGGTCCTATTCCATATTTCACGGTTTGCGATTCAATTAGTTTAATATGATATTGAATAGCATTTTATTTTCGTCATACTAAAACTATTACACAATGTAATAGAGCTGATAGAGAACTATCACGTGAACTCCTCAACAATTAACGGCCCTGCATCGGGGCAAGCAATATTTTGTAAAGGGATTTGAGCAGTAAATGCCTATTGTAACTTAAGTGAATTCATATTAAAATATATTATTACAAACCAACCCCAAAAAAGTAACCTACCTCACAATATGATTGTGTTTCGGCTTGTTTGTGTCCTTCAGCGATTTGATTTCTTTTCATATTAAATTTAATACTATTCTGTGACAAGGTATTGACATATTCCATGTGTTACCTCAAAGACAACATAACATAAAAATCTTTTTAATTTGAACGTCTTCAAGAAATATATTCTTTTCCTTATTCTTATATTTTCTATACTGTTTGACGTCGAATATCGGGAGATTTATTGACATAATGAAAAACGAGTACTCTCTAAGGAATTCTGTTAGCTTCAAGAAAAACAGGCGGAAAATTGTTAGTGATGTGATGTCACTAGTCAGCTTGACATCGCTTGTTTTAGCTTATGTGGTTACAGGGGTTACGGATTCGATGTCTTTGGAGCAAATTTTATGAGAAAAACATTTGTTGTTATATTAAGACCCGGGTTTGCCGATATCGACTGAGTAAATTTCCTATTCAAAAATATTTAAAATCCAGTCAAACGTTGTATTGTTGTCTGTAAATACGTGCCAAGTATTAACCATGCGTTCTTAATTTGCCTTAAAGTTATTAAAGACTGGCTGTCCCGCGCAACTTCGTATGCGTACATTTTGCCCGTTTTTGCTTCATTACTGCTCCGCTCCTATTTGTCTTAGCGTGATGTTATATAACCTATAACCTTCCTCGATAAATGGGCTATTCAATAGAAAATAATTTTTCAATTCGGACCAGTAATTCCTGAGATTGCCGCATTCAAACAAACAAACTCTACAGCTTAAAATATTAGTATAGATTTGGGAAAATTAGCCGACTGTTTGTGTGACCGATGTATGGCGTAGTATGTCAACTATACGTCCGTGTAAGTCACATACTACAAACCTGCTACAACCATACATCGAAACAGGTTATCAAATATCCCAGTGACGTTTAGATCTATAATTTTAAATGTTTTATCTTGAAAAGTAACAGTTGACTGTAGGATCATTAAACATTTTAACCTTACCTAACCTCACTTATTCAATTCCATATATTTTCCGCTATAGTGACACATTACACTCTTCTCTCTGAGAGATAGGACGGGCTTTAATCGGACCAAATGGGTGAGAAATATACTATTATGGATTGGATGTTTAATCTTTTATATCAAGGAATTTATGAATTCTAAATTTAGTTTATCATCTGTCTTCCATCCTCACTCTATTTGCCTAGACTTACACCATATTATTTGGGTGGGCCCTAAATCAAGAGGCTAAGTGCAATATTACTGCCCAGTTTTCAGGGGTCGTCTACATGGGCGTGAGAATCGCGACGATTACGCTCTTCTATCGTCGGATAGTCTCCACGAATGAGCGATTATTCCGTCAGCGATCAAGCGCGCGGCGATACGATGACGTTTCTCTCGTACTCAGCCACTCGTCGCATCGTACGCACTTTCTAAGAACGTGTATAGAAATATGTGCCACAATGATAATGTCATCGCGATTATCTTGCCTGTGGAGAGGGCCCCTAAGGTTCTGGGTCCCCGACGCATTTACTTTTTCACCCACCATTTTTTTTATCACTAAACCTTTATAATTAGATGATCTTATTAAATGTAGACCAACAATATTATGAAACAGCTCGTTGTTTTAACATCATTTTCGGATTTAAAATTAAGATGAATGTGAATTTTAAGTGGGTGAGAGTTGCGACTACAAACGACTATTTGGTTAGTCTCCCCATGCGGGATCCTGAGGTTTTCTTTTACAGTATAATTTTCATGCACTCATTCGCATTTTATGCTTAAAATTCTGTGCATAAAAATACTCTTCTAGAAATTAATGAAGATAAAAAGGGTAGGTAATAATAAAGAGCTGCAGTGTAATAGCATAAAATAACGATAGTACAGAAGACAATCTACAGACAAAACGCTGAACGTATGGTTTTCGAACACGGGCATGGAATTGGGACGTCGGGGATTGTCGTGCTTTAAAATACTTGATTTTACTTAGCGCGAGTTTTATGGAGGAATGGTTGCAGCACCTTCCTTACAGCGTGTATACAAATATTTAAAGTAATTTGCATTTTATGTCCTTATGTCTTTATTGCTTTGTTCTTTTCTCACTGCCTTTATTTTTGCCAATTTAGCATTAAATGTAGAATCATTTTTATTAATTATTTTATTTTGTCCCAAATTTTGTACGACGTTCATAAAAGTTCAAAACTCAAATATCTTTATTTCGTAAATATGATGGTTACGAAAAATCAAGTTAAATACTAAATAAAAAAATACAATATAAAGTTGAGTTCCAAGTGTTCCAAGTGCACACTCTTTTAAAATCATATAGTTTTTCTTGACAAAATGATTTTATTGAATGAACCAGTGTGTTTGGTGAATGTATTCCATACTAATATTATAAATGTGAAAGTAACTCTGTCTGTCTGTCTGTCTGTCTGTCTGTCTGTCTGTCTGTTACGCTTTCACGCTCAAACAGCTAAACCGATTTAGATGAAATTTTGTATGGAGATAGTTTGAGTCCCGAGGAAGGACATAGGATAGTTTTTACCGCGATAACCGACATCCACGCGGGCGGAGCCGCGGGCGAAAGCTAGTTGTTTATAAATCAAGGATGTTGCATTATGTAACATAAATGAAAAAAGTAGACTTTGAAACTTTGCCTTCCGTTCAAAGTGGTCTTAGACTCATGTCTGTGAGCGTAGCGTCGTGTGAAAAATGTCTATGTGTGCGTAGCGTCGCTCGAGTGAAGTACGTATAAAAGTTGCCTTCTGTACTCTCGGTATTGTATGATAGTAGTGTATATGGAGCATAACAGAAAGCTTTGTCAGCTAAAACTTTTTCTTGTTCCTTTTTTAGGCGACAAGTAATGTACTCGTAGTCTTTGAGGAATATTCGTTACAAAACATTTTTTTAAATGAGGTTTAAATTAGGATCTTTATTTTATTAATATTTTAAGTTAGGTTTTAATATAACTTTTCTATCATTTTTAATACATTAATTAAAGTTATTAATAGTATATACAAACGAAAGTGACTGGACTCCACGACATGCATGTATTTTTTTTTAGTTCATATACAGTGACTTACATCGACATAATCATGAAAAAAAATGCAGTAAAAAACTACTCCTATTAAGACAACAAAATATTTATATTACAAACTAATAAAAGCATTTTCAAAAGCATGATATCTTGGCGAGTATCTGTGGACTGTGACGTCACGGCAATCGCGACCGCCAATGAAGGCACAGCATGTCTTAACATAATATGGACTGTTACGTCATAATTTGATCTGACCTGCATTCGTTTTAACTACCTTGAATTACCCGCCCGAGTTTATTGATCATTATTTTCATAATTTTAGATGCATTTCATTAAAAATAATATATTGATGTAGACACAATTTTAACGTGATAAAGTTTATGAAAAAATTATATTCCATACAAATTTGCACCACATGCATTTTCACTATTCCCACATCTGGAGTCAGTTTAATAAATCAAATAAAAAAAAAATAAAAATAAATTTAAATCAACTATGTTAAGAGCGGTTACCGATTACCAAATCGGTAATCGCTGTAACAACCGTATTTATTTTTTTCCCTCTTTTTTATAATATAATACAGCAAATACATGTCGATCGACACATGCATAGCTTATAATATCTTGGGACTACTCACACAACGCTATCTGATCCCAAACTAAGCAGGGCTTGTACTATGGAAACCAGACAACTGATAAACATACTTATATATTTCTAAATACATACGTATTATAGATAAATAACACCCAGACACCGAATAAACTATCGTGCTCATCACATAGAGTTTTATCCTGGGTGGGGATGAAACCCACGACCTCTTGCGTTGCAGTCGGATACACTCCCACCGCGCCACAGAGAGAAAGCTTAACAAGTATATGTCATAAAAACGATGATAAGGCAAATTTGATTAACTTCGAACTAAACGGGTTTTTATCAAATGCAGCTATAGCCAAAAGACCAAAGTGCTTAGCATCATATTTCACAAATTTTGAAGCTAATAATTCCTAATTTGAGACTTCAAACAGGATGTAACTCTAGTTAAGAGAAAACTAATTTCATAAACATGAATTGCGTGGGTCGTCACTTGTTAATGGCTTCCTTGAAGTAAACAATTAATTATTCCATAGTATAATTTCAATGTTAGAATATTATGATAACATAGATAAATCAGGAGATCTATTTTAGGAGACAGTAACATTCAAACGACGCAGTTTCGAAGTTAAGTAGACTGTTAACGGAAATTTCTTGTCATATGCCCAAAGTTTTGCTCTAAACATGAATTTTCATCGTACTACGTGCATGGCACATGTGCACAGGAAGGTTGGCAGCCAGTTGATACTTCTTAGTCTTGTTTTTCACTAAGTGACGGTAATGTTTAGTATGAAGGGTCGATCACTTTCCGTTTTATATTACGCCAAGAGGTATTGTTGGCCATTTTCACAGCATCCATCATAGTTGACATCATTTGATATTAAATTCTATTAATATTTTAAATTGAAAAGTGTCTGAGGATGGTTTTATAAAAACCGTGCAAGAGCATATCGGTGTAGGGTTTCCGCAGCCTTGAATAATTGCATCAGTAGAAGAGCGTATGTTCATGGCACTTGGCCATTTGGTTGGCAATTACTTAATGACGGTATTTCCAACCATGTCCGAAATGTCCTTTGTGGTTTTTTTTTCAGATTTTTTGGTCACGCGGTTCAGGGCGGGAAGACACAACTTATATAACCTTCGGAGCGATTCTTCCAAAAATAAATTAAAATATTCACCATATCAAAAAAGTTAATGTGTGTGTCATACGGACAGACAGTCAGACGTACAGACAGACGGACATGACGAAACTATAAGGGTTCCATTTTGGCTACGGAACCCTAAAAATGAATCCCTGTGTCCTAACTAGAAAACAACTTTAACGATTTCGTTCATTCTTTTTTTAGTTGTCTAATACACTGTAGAAGGTTGTAACGTAAAAAAAATATGGAAAATAAAAAAAATTAAAATACTGATTAGTACGAAGACCGCAGGGACAGTTAGTAAGCTATAAAAACCTGAACTAAAGCTACATGTGAGGGATCTACAAACTGTTAGAACTATTGATACCATTGAAACTTTATCAATCGATAGGATTTTAAAAAGAGCTATTGGTAGCCCATTCGATTATGAGACTGTTACACATAAACTTGCCACTAGGATTACGGCCTTAAATCGTGTATGTTAAAGTAAATTTTAAAATAACACGACGCACAGAGACAAGTCTCACTGACCATGCGCTTCAAGCGCCGTCACTCTTCAGGTGTTGAAAACTGTTATAACCCTTTTGTATCAGGGGTTAAAAACCATTGAAAACACTGAAAAGAAAACAAACAGAAGGCAAATCAATACAGAATGTTAACTATTTATCGGTTTTTTTAAGCCATTTCCGCCATCAAACTTTATAAGCACTGCCTTTAAAACTTTAGTCGTTAACAGAGTTTCAACAGGACAATGCAAAAGAAATGTCTTTAAAGAAACAAGGAAAAATGTTGTCATAACTCTTTAGTTTAATTTTACTCTGAAACTCGCTAAAGTAAATACGTTTAGTACTAACGATCCTATCATTATTTATGACTGGCTCAGAATTAGAATTTCCTGCTTAGAAAGTTAAATAAAGCACTTTTTCTTTGATTAGAGTAAAGGTGAGTTTACGACATCACTTTGCAGTTGGTCGACTCCACTGGTGACCGTAGAGCTGGCAGCTTCCTCGCACAACGCATCAGATGCTGGCAACATTTCTTTGCTGTATAGCAATTATACAGCGAAGAAATGATGCCAGCATCTGTGGAACCATGCCCAGGGGCCCCAATTTTTTAGATATATTTTAGTTTTATTCAGTGTTAGTTTTTAGTTTTAATTAATTACTTATATTGTTATTACAAAATAGTGAAATTAAAAGTATCTTTGCAGTATTAATAACAGGCATATGACTGCAACAGTTGCATTCGTATGACGAAATCGCTCCTAGGGAATATAATACTGCAATGTAACCCCGTTTGGCACATTCACATCCATTGCGGGTGTGAGGTAATCTATCACACTAGAAGCCACTTTGAAAGGCACTTGATCACTCCAGACGGTAAGACCTTGGGTATATCCTATAAGAAGGAAACAGGTATAACAATAGATCTATTAGGTCGCAGTGACTTCTAGGCAATTCATTCTGGCTTCTATCCAATATAATGCTGTTTGTCGTGGTATCTGTCGTCGCCGTCTGCCGTTTGCCGTATCCTGCAAAATCGCATCTTTAACCTACTTTCAGAAGACGAGTTATGCGTTAACGCGTGTTTTGCTAACGACCACTGATATCGGGCATATACGCGCGTATAACTATGAAACGCGTACCTATTATTTCTACGAATATATTAAAATAATGCAAATAGATGAATGTAATCCAAAGTGACAATTCTAGCTACAGTTTTTGGTATTCTCGTTTATTTTTGTGTAACACAAAACAATAAAAAAGTCCTTTAGGCTGTCTTTGCATTTCAGCGAGACTATCAAACAAATTTTTGAAAACCTATATTTATAATAATATCTTGGGACAACTCACACAACGCTATCTGATACCAAACTAAGCAGAGCTTGTACTATGGAAACCAGACAATTGATAAACTTACTTATAAATATTAAAAACATACATATTAAAGATAAATAACACCCAGCCACATATTAAACCATCGTGCTCATCACACAAAGTTGTATCCTGGGTGGGGATTGAACCCACGACCTCTTGCGTAGCAGTCGGATACTCCCGCCGCGCCACAGAGGCAGTCAGATGGATAAAAGGTTTTGCCATAAATATTAGATTACACATATAAATGTTCGCATTGCTATCAGACCTTAGTACGAATACAAAACTTGAATCTACTCTCACGACAGAAAGTGGATAATCCATTCCTTTCAAAGTAAACTCGAGTTCAAAAAGAAGTTCACAAGTTGCAAGAACTGGCTTAATTTTATTTTACCGCGATCTCGTTCTAAAGTTCAATGTGGCTAGTTTGCCGTCAACAGGAGTAATTAACTCGTGGTAATCTGTGGACTGTAAGATCAATTACAGATTCTGAGTAAAAACGCCGCATATCGACGTTTTTGGGACTGAGTCACAAAATACAGAGAGTATAGAAAACTAGCTTTATATAAATCTCGGAACACTTTCAGTACAGAGTGGTCCTAGGTTATTATAAAGTTGTATATATAAGTATGTGTTGTTATTTGCCCGCTTATATGAAACTATCTTTCTGTACAAGAGGTTTCGTGATTATCTATCGTATATTTAAACGTCTACTCGTAATATCGCATTTCAAAAGCTCTCTAAAACGCAGGCCATAAATACTTTATAATATAAAGAACAAAAGCTGCTGATTATTTGCAACAGATTTTTTTTGTCACAAAAAAAATATATATTTTGGAGAGACGAGCTACGTTCATATAAAACCTACCAAATGATTTAGATTAATCTTCACAAAAATCCAGATTTCGAATAAAAAAACTATAAGAAGTGAACTACTGTGTTATATGAAGAATTATTATTTAGTTAACATTGATTTATAAACGTTTACATTCACCGAACACACTAGTTCGTTCAATGGATAAGGCATCGGTCTCGCAATCGTGAGGTCGTGGGTTTAAATCCTACCCATTATACTACCGCCGTGAACCCACTCTTAATACAAGCCACTGAGCTTAGCTGGAGGCGTTAACAGGATTCCTAGTAAAGTTGGACCCACAATCCAACATTGCTAAAAGTCCTAAAAAAAACAAAAAAATATATATATTTATTTCTGTAAAAGAAAAACTTGATGATTTTAAAAGAGTGGCCTATTAGTTTCTTTGCAGCTTCTTCTCATGAACTTTACTTTTGGAACTGCTGCCTAGCTTATTTGTTTTAACATATCAGAATTTTTTTTTTTAGGTTTTACGAAACAAACTCTTATTTTCTATCTCTTATACTACACCAGAGCCCCTAGTAATCTATATTCAACAATCTCACATTTCATAATCTACCATTTTTCTTCTATTTAAATATTAGTTTAAGTTAACTTAGTTTTACTTACCAAACAGCTGATCTGTAAATGTACGCCGTTATTGTCATATACATCAGGAATAATACCAATTGTAACTACATAATATTAAGGTTAAATGGGGCTGTACTTTAATGAAAAAAACTTGAGAGGTGTTAAGGGACACCACACATTAATTAGTAAAGGAATAGATTATTTTTTTTATAATCGTCCCGACACCACACTGTTCAATGCGAAATAGAAAGACGAAACGAAAATAACTGGCTTGCTTTCTATGAGAGAGAGAGAGAGAGAGAGAGAAAGAGAAACACGCGCACGCCGCACGGCTTACAACTATGGCAAAAAGTGTCGTTACAACTTTTGGTCTTAATTTTTTCCGTCTAGCCCCCTTTCGCAAGGCGCGATAAGGAACTTCGTTCCAAAAAAGAAATACACTCGCCCAATGTGTGGATATACAAAATAGCATCGACACCAACGTTGGAACGAGCGTTACTCTAGATCTACACTTTGGACTAGTGGCATTAAGAGTTGGGACCCACATTGGGGCCAACATATGGAGCCGGCTAACCGAAATTAATATAATATATGTTAAAGTGTAAACATGCCCCTGCCTGTTTACACTTTGGTATACTGCTCACTTTACCATTTTGTTTCATGCGCTCCAAACATTAAAAAAGAGCTTTTTGCGGCACCGTAAATTCTATGGGTAAGTTTATATGGGCTATTTTTAAATCAATTCAATATTCAACAATTCTTGAGAACGGTCAAACTTTCTATGATTAATAAGAGAGCAAAAAATTGGTAAAATTGCTTAGGTAAATTGTGACGTAACGCAGTTAGATCAAATTGTGTTAAAATGGTTTCGCATCAAAAATGGGCAAAATTCCCACCCAATTTATTACCAGACTCTAAATAATAGACTACTTAACAAGACGAGTGAAACAAGTCCAAATTTGATTGGGTTGCATCGTTATATTATAGAATTCAGTTGGCCACCTTCAGACTCCATCATCAGACCCTGCATATTATTTACTTGTCACAACGAATTTTATTACAAACCTCCCAAGACCCTTTTTCGGTTATTTTAATTATTAAAACCCCCGTAAAAAACTAGGTTGTAATTTATAATGTGTACATACTATAAAATATATTTTTATGTAGAACGAGACCATGTTTTAGCAAGACTGTTTTTTTCTGTATTCTCATTACCCCAACAAAATATGTCTCTTTTATTTCACTTCTTAAACATTTATTTCACGAGCAACACTTTTTTCCAAAAAACCCTTCCAGCTTTGCGTTAATTCTGTCCCTTCTTGACTCTTAACCTTGTTACATTTTTCGCTCTCTCTTTTTCACCCGATACTTTGTATTATTTCTCCTTCACTCCTTCAGCATTTGCAAAGTTTGGAACTAGTACACTACCATACCCACCGGTGCAGTTTATGTTGGCGATAATGAATTAACTTTTGTTTATTTGTCATTCAGAAACTTTAAGACTTTGATGTACCCGAGTTTTAGTAAACAGCGTATTTGCGTTGAATAAGTAATTTACTGTTGAGGGTAGTATTAGCTTTTGCTGGATTAGTTAGATCGTTTGCATTGCTCTATTTGGCTGTACTACCTAGTCGAAACTCTATGTCTTGGCCATAGGGACTTGAAAGATATACACATGAGAGATCAAAAGTACACATATAAGGCACCACGAACTCCTTGTCTGTGGGAAATGTAAATATGCAATGCTCAAGTGCGCGTTTTTTGACAAACGCAGAGTACATTGAGACTAGGATAACAATTTGTAGTTCACACAAGGTAGTCTCCTGGACGGTTCGATTCTAAATAATAATACGGGTAATCTAATCTAAACAATATTACTTAAATCAATTCTTGTGACCCCTAGATGGGGCAGAGGGCGTCCAAAGTGCACTGCCATCCCGTTCGGTCTTGAACTTCGCGCTCATTTCGCTCCAACTCTTCCCAATCTTCTTCATCTCTGCCATGATCGTCCGCCTCCAAGTCTGCTTAGGGCCACGTTTTCGCTCTAGTTGGGGATTTCTGTCTAGAGCTTCCCTGGGTATATGTTCAGAGTCCCTTCGGAGAACCAGTTCCACTTGCGACGTTTGTTTGCTGGTCGATCTCAATCTCCCTGCAGTGTTCCCACAGATCTAAGTTGGAGATTTTCTCGCGCCAGTAAACACCGAGAATACAACGAAAACAGCGATTGATAACAACCTGTAGTTGACGCGAGATGTCCATTGTGACTTTCCAGGTTTCGTACCTGTTCAATAACCCGTAATATTTTGTTTAGTAGACGTTAAGTCCTTCGCTGCTCTATCGAATAGGTACTTATGAAATACATTATACAAACGCCCTCTAGGCTCAATTAGTTCCAAAGGTGTTTCGATATTCCGTAGTCAAACACTAGCAGTGTTGCTCAAGCGAGATACGTTTCCAATTTTACATCAATTGTACTCTCATGTAGTCAAAATATAATTGGAAATGCAGTATATGATAATACTAACCAATAATTTAAAGGCGAAAATATTTAGTCTCTGCCCGCAACCTTGAGTCAATTTTGATGAAACAAAAACTACCATCTCTATATAGATAGAGATGGTGGCTTTTGTTTCATCAAAATTGGCTCAAGGTTGTGGCAGAATTATATTGCCAAATACATTTACCTAATTCTACCTGTAGTAGGTAAATGTATTCGGCAATATAATTCTGCGATATAGTGGTCTCCTAAACCATTTTGGCTACGGCGGTCAATTATCAAATTCCAGCCAACTGCGCAGGAAATATTCAAGTGTCTGCCCTCACACAAGTGCACTCGCTATTCCTATACTCTCAATAGTCCGATATAATAGAAATTCGATAATACCGAAGAGACTACACCAAATACCAAGGGTGTAAAAGGTAATCTTCATACAAACGCGCTTGAGAAGCGCACATATAGACATCGGTCAGGAATACGAAATCTTAGCAAATCTACCGAACAAAATGGTAGTCTGCGATTTCATGTCCGTGAATCTATACTAATATTATAAAGCTGAAGATTTTGTTTGTTTTTTTGTTTGAATGCAATAATCCCAGGAATTACTGATCTGAATTGAAAATTATTTTCACTGTTAAATAGCCCATTTATTGAGGAAGGCTATAGGCTATATAACATCACGTTGCGACCAATAAGAGCTGAACAGCAATGAGAAATGCTGCAAAAACGGGAAAATTTACGCATACGAAGTTGCTCGGGACAGCTAGTGATTTATATGTGTGTGACGCTCGAGCAAGGCACATATAAAGATTATGCTCTGTTTTTTTCTGCTTTTTTTTAGCTTTAGGTGCAAGACCATAGGCTTATAGTAGGTTTCCTAGACACAAAAGAGTGTGACGTTTTAATTGCACGATACAGTAATATAATATCTAATATCAGCAACATTACAAAATGTTCTCAGTATTAATGTTGTCGAGTTAAGTCAGCGAGGCTTGTGTTAACTCAACTTCGTATCTCCTTTATTACTTATTCGTCATAGGAACTGAACGGCGAGAAACGTGTTCAGTAGAAGTGGATATTTAGAGAGTGCAAAGAAAACTTTTTATTTACTTAACGAGCAATGAAATATTATTCTACTAGTATATTCAAAACATCATTTTTTTTTTCTATTTTTCAAACAACGCTTGTGACACATTATAATTCTATGTAATGCCAAGTTCGCAAACAAGCCAGAGAAAGATAAAGGCAATTAAAAATTTGGGCAATACAATATTTGAATGTTTATAAACTTGATATGGAGATAAGGTGCTGCCACTAATATTTAGAGGACCAAAATTATACTAATTAAAAATTGGAACATGAGATAATTCTTTTAAATGATTTGACGCCAGGAAATTATCACAACATATTACCAAAAAAAAACCCTGAGAGTTCAGAAACAAAACATAAAATAATATTTTCAAAAAATATGCAAATGAATATTGACACAACGGTTAGATAAGAAGAAGAAGAAATGTTTATTTATTGCCATGTATATGACGTACAAAAAAAATAAAAAAAATAAGCAACCCTAAATTATACATTATTACTATCAGTCTTAACCTTAACATAAACAATGAATCCGAGTTTGCACGTCTTAACTATGACAATAAATGGTCCCATTCAGCATATATGTTGCAAGTTTTACGACAAACTTGCAACGCTGATTTTTAATAAGACCATTTACCTATGTATACTACATAATGTATGAATGCTAATCCAAGCTAGCAATTTATATAATAAATAAATTAGTACAACCTACTAGGTATAATAAGATTACAATGTTTTGAACACCTAACAACAGATTTTTGCTTTAAAACCCCTTTTTAGTGTGTTGGAATTCAGTAAACAATGGGAGCAGCATCATTGAATAAACCCGAGTTTAGCAAGCTCCAAATGCAAGTAAATAATAAGTATATATTGATTCTCTATCTGTCAATACCAGGTGCTTTCTGACTCGGTCAGTTTCTATTGACAAGGGTTGACATTATTACAATGGCTGAATTAATTTAGTTGGCTCTTGCGCAATCTGCTAATTATTAAATCATAAATAATAATTGTAAGTTGAATAGCTATGTGGAAAATTGTTTTATGGTTCCGTTTTACAAGGGAATTATTAAAATATATAAAACACCCAATCTCCGGAAGTCCTCAAGAACAGCTATCGGAGTTATTGAATTTTATTTTATTTTTTAATTATTAAAAATCAGAAACCTCTTAAAGCGGCCTTTAAAAAGGCTTTACCGCAGCTATACGCAAAGGATTTTTTTATTTATTATAAATTTAATAGGAAGAAAATATTACATAATCTATACTTATATTATACAGCTGAAGAGTTTGTTTGTTTGAACGCGGTAATCTCGGGAGCTATGTACTGTTTCGAATTGAAAAATTATTTTACTATTGGATAGCCCATTTATCGACGAAGGTACGACTAATAGGAATGGAGCAGCAATGAGAAATGTTTCAAAAACAGGGAAAATTTACGCAGACGAAGTTGTGCAAAGAGAGGTCTACCCGTGCAGGTATGCTTGAACAGGTCTGGTAGACCGGGGGCTTCGGAACAATAGACCTGTGCAGTTCTTTAAGCCTGGACCAGTCACGGTGCTAATTCAAAAAATAGTTTCTAGTTAGTTGAGACACCGTATGGTATGTAGTGTCTAAGCTGTCTGCACAGACCGTACCATGAACATCTAAATTATTTATTCAACTGCCTCTGTGGCGCGGTGGGAGTGTATCCGACTGCTACGCAGGAGGTAGTGGGTTCGATCCCCACCCAGGATAAAACTTTGTGTGATAAGCACGATGGTTTATTCTGTGTCTGGGTGTAATTTATCTATAATATGTATTTAGAAATATATAAGTATGTTTATCAGTTGTCTAGTTGCCATAGTACAAGCTCTTCTTAGTTTGGGATCAGATGACGAGGAGTTGTCCCAAGAAATTATTATTATTATTTTTCAAAGTCCAACTTCATGTTTGAACCTGACGCATATCAGTTTTTGGACTGCTGTCAAGTGCTAAAGATTGACAAATAGACAGTTGGTCACTCGCCGGTTTAGTGACGTCATCACTGACTGGCCTGCTTTCTGGCAAAATGATGGTATGTAAATAGTAAAACAGTTTATTTTTCGTCTACAATTGACCGGCTATAAGAGTTCATGTTACGGTCACGGCTGGTGCGTCAGTTGAATCCTAGTGTCACATTGACAGTACGTCATCATCCTCACTAAGTATATGTCATCGCGAAAAAAACTAAAGACCACTCTGGTACCCCGGTACGCTTCCATATATACTACCTAAGTACAGTTGACCTGCGGTAAACTTGCATACGGTAGACCACAGAGTGTGTGCAGGCATTGAGCGCATATTCTATTAAAGTTACCTTTTGTATGCTGGGTATTTTGTATAACAGCAATAAAAGCGTGAAAAGTACTAGTATTCTTTATCCTCTACAAAACACAGAGCATAAAAAAGTACAAATTACTCAGTCAAAATAAACAGTCCCTACTGAAACGCCTTTTTATCTGTCCTGAAAATGTTTCACGAAACGTTTACCGCGTAACCTTTTTAAAAGATTCTTTTCAATTAGCAGTGTTTGACCAGGTTTCAGGTTCCCACGTTCAGTGAACAAATGTGATTATAATATACAAATCATATAGGTCGAAAAAAGAGAGATCACTACTTGATTTCCGATGACGTAACATCTGTTTCGTTAATATCAAGTGTATTGACTCATTTAGACATAGCCATTTTATTTGAAGTTTACGTTTTGAGATGCTGATAGTGGGGCAGCCAGTCTGTATCGAGCCGTCAAAGCGAAAACACATCTCCGGTTGACTTGTCGCTATTTATAATCGTGTGTGCAAGGTGTTAGCGTGGAATAGGAGTGTTGTAATATATATAAAACGGGCTTTACTTTGATCGAGGCACATCCACGTGTCCACGTTATCGTCAAATGCACATTGGTATATGTTCGTAAACTTTCACAATTTGTACAAATATAGAAATTTATAAGCTACGGGTCTTACCAGTCAGAAACGTCGGGAAATAAACAAAGGTAGCCTTAAAGTAAAATATTTACGCGATTAAGACCCGTAGCTAATAAAATTCTATAATGTACACATTGGTAGTCGGAACACTGACCCGCAAATATCTTATACGGCGCTCTCGCTCCGACTAGTTAATGAAACTGGCCTGTTGGACTACTAGTTTGTGTCCCTGACTGCTAAGCCCGGTTATAGGTCCAATTCCTACATTGGACACCCTGGGACACCATTTTATGCGATCTACAATTTTTTGTTTTGAGTCTGGATGTAGTTTGCATCTATGATTTGTATGTGTGTAAAGTCCCCCGCGACATAGCGCTGGTACCCTAATGCAGTAGTTATCTTTAAAAAAAATTACTAGTTAATTTATAGTTCGGTTTGTTATAATGTTAGGTTTTCTTTTATGTCGCATTCATAACTCGCATGGTGCAAAATCCGATTAAATTGTTTCAGTATAGAATACTTGCCACCCTCTTCTCGTCACAACCCAAAGGTTGACTGGTAGAGAATGCCTATGGCATTAAGGTCGCCTATTGCAATGTATTTGAAGGAAGTGTTAAATAATTTATTAAAAAAATGAACAAGAATGATTGATTTAAAACATTAGATACGGATATTAAGTAGTATCGTGCGAAAACTACCCATGAATTTAACCACGCATCTCTCTTACAAGTTTTCTATGTTGATACCTGTATACCTGTTTGACTGCCTCTGTGGCGCGGTGGGAGTGTGTCCGACTGCTACGCAAGAGGTCGTGGGTTCGATTCCCACACGGGACACCACTTTGTGTGATCCACAAATTGTTGTCCCGAGTCTGGGTGTACTTTGTGTCCGTGACTTGTATGTTTGTAAAGTCCCCCGCGACACAGGGCTTGTACCCTACTGCGGGAGTCGTCTTTAAAAAAAAAAAAAAAAAAAAAAAAAAAAAAAAAAAAAAAAAAAAAAAAAAAAAAAAAAAAAAAAAAAAAATACCTTCAAGCCTATTACAACTTATTTTAAAAATTTCATCTTAAAGGAGCCTTAAAGTAATCAAAACTAATTCTATAAATGTGAAATGAACTCTGCCCATCTATTTGATAAGTTTTCACGCTTAAATCGTTGAATTGGTTTAGATGAAATTTGGAATGGAAATAGTTTGAGTCCCAGGAAAGGACGTATGATAGTTTTTATCGCGATAACCGATATCCACGCGGCCGTGTATGTCAGTTAATCACCTATACTAATATTATAAAGTTGAAGAGTTTGTTTGTTTATTTGAACGCGGTAATCTCAGAATCTCAAGAAGCACGGGCCCGATTTGAAAAAATCTTTCACTGTTAAGGTTTATTTCCGTGCATCGCGGCCAATCGAAAGTCAGAGTATGAGAATGTATGGCGGCGTTTCCGAGGTATGCGACAGACGCGCGCGGCCAACAACTGACGTAGGCTGCGCGCGTACTCTAAATATTGTCGCATCGGCCGCGCGCGTGAGACGCTTGTCACATTTATAGAGGAAAGCTATAGGCTATATAACTTAACGATATAAAATTAACTGCAAACTTCATTGATCAGTACTAGAAAACTAGCCCATTCCAAAATATATATCTTTTTTTTCACGTAATAAGTAAATTGCATTATATTGTTATGTAGATAAACTGTACGTGGGGCTCCGCTGACACCCGATCTGCGCCACATCGTGACATTTATCACTAATTAGATAGGTACAGATGACCCGCTTCCTAAAAAGGGGCTCGCATGTACTGTATATATAACAATATTATGCAATATTGTTTTTATTACATGAAAAAAAAGTTATTTATTACTAAAAGCTTAAGAAATTCTAGCAGTAACTTTTGTAACACCTTGTGCATGACAAATAAGTAGATCAATTCAAAATTAAATTTTCCATTTACTTTTATTCATTCAACTTTTTAATTCACTTTCTCTGCTTCCAATCTACCAGTCTATATTTAATTAATCTTCATCATTCTGCTAATTTTTTCTTTCTTCAGGGTAGGATTAAACGAATTGTATAATTTTAATTAAAACCTTTGGACGTTTAGGAAGATTGGTCAAAATTATATAGGTAATTGCTTTTGGGAAACAAATTCAAATAGAATATATAAATCGAAAAAATAAAATTTATTTGAGTTTCTGTTAGTTAACGTATACAGATAATATCGACAGTACAGGAGATAAGCTTCATACAAACGAAATAGGTCCTCTATCTATCTATATGTCTCGAGATAGAGGACCTATCTCGTTTGTATGAAGCTAATTTCCTGTACTATCGGTATACAGACACATAAACAGAGTTACGAACATAGAATCTCAGAACGCCCTGACCTAAGTGGTCCCATCTGGTCTGACATTCCGTGTTTCTGAAAGATGTATATATGTGCGTTGTTCGAGCGAGGTATGTAAGTACTTCAATACTCTCAGTATTTTGTGATGTAAACCTGCTCTAATATTATGAAGATATTTATGTGTTTGTTTATTAGGGTAAACGTTGTAATTACTGATCTAAAAGGTCTCATGATCAAATTTGCTATAGAGATAAAATTATAACATGTGGAAGGACATAATAATTTCGCCAACCCTAGCATGTTGGAACGAAGTTCCTTATCGCGCGTTGTGAAAGGGGGCTAGACGGAAAAAAATCTCACCAAAAGTTGTAACGACACTTTTTGACACACACAAGCCGTGCGGCGTGCGCGTAAGATATGAACATCTAATTTGACGAAGAAGTCACCTGTCGGTCTAGAGGCATAAATTCGGTACACAGTATTGGTGACAATTGTGTAGTTGTGGGTTCGAGCCTTCGGTATACAATCGTATTTTTGTAAGTTATTTTCTTTAAATTTAAATTATTTTCTTTTATTTTCGTCTTTCTATTTCGCATTAAACAGTGTGGTGTTGCGGACAAATTATAAAAAAAAAAAATAAGATAAGAACTTCGTCCCTTGACACCTCTCAAGTTTTTTTTATCATACAGTTTGTATTCACCTTGATCGATTTATGACGTGCTTTTTTCAAACAATTGTCCAGTGTCCGAGTTGTTTTACCTTAATATTTTTGTTGGGATCCCTACTACAATATTACCTTTAAATGCACCCCACTTTCAATGAAACCCTGCCTTTAAACGAGCTCTCTTGAAGCGTTCAACAACTTTTCTACACGTGTATAGTACTCCTAACTTTCAGTCTTTGATTAAGGGGTGTAAAGTAGTCGACACCTTTCCAACTTTGAGAGATTTCCTTTCTTTGAAAAGTCCTTTTATTTTTGGGTGGTGTCTTTTAAGTAATGAACTCCTTGAATGTGCGCCGAGGTTTCAAAAAGAGGTAGTAAAGAAGAATGATACATTTTTAGCTTTGTTAAGCAAGAGCTTTTCGCCTGATGCATCTGGCTAGTACGCTTATTGATTTGAACCATAAGGACCAATATGGAGCTCACGCTAAAAGTACCTAAGTACGTGAAGTCGAAGTTAATTTACTTTTTTTGGGGGAGATACCCTTATATTATAAAGTTTATTTTTTTATAATCTTTACTAAAATAACTAAGACTAATAAATGCCATTAATAGCCGAAGTGCAAAAACAAGTGAAACCACTATTTTGAACGTCTATAAAACATAACAGTTAAGATAGATGGCGTCTCGTAAAGTTAAATGTTCTAGAGCAGTTGTTCCCATCTCTGACGAAGAAATCTCGCCCGTTTGTCCGAGATGGGAAAATAGAATTATACCTATTATTCTATTGTTCAACTCTGACGATTGCTTATACACTAGCGTCAGAGTTAACACAACTATATTTTTTTAATTTTTTCATTCATCATCTCGGACGATTATAAAAAGTACAATCTGGTAGAAAGTGTTTAAGTAAGGTTAGCATGGAAACAATTATATTGTTAGGAAACAATTGTCAACTAATAAATAACAATTATGCTATGCCTAATCACTTCTTAAGCCGCACACCAAACTAACTATCTAAAAGAATAGAACAGATCGATTTTTATTTAGTAAGTATTTAGTCAACAGGACTGTTTCCAACATATTTACACAGAAGTTATTTCGTTACCTAAACTACCTTAATTTAAACCCGACTTTCACGCGAACGAAGTCGCGGGCACAGCTAGTTTACAATAAGTTTTGATTAGAGATTTGTCTCTTTCTTACAACTTTGTTTTTCATTGCAGTGAAGAGTCAAAATAATTATCAAGTAATTAATACTATAATTGCAGATCAAACAGAATTCTAGTTTTTGCTAATGAAAATAGTAGAGCAATATTAAGGCAACCTAATTTGACTATTTTATGTGATGGAACATTCAAAAGTTGCTTGTTACCTTTCCAACAATTATACACCTTGCATGTCGATTTAGGAAGCAATCAGACGCATAACAATATTATGCCAGTGGTATACGCCCTATTACCAAGCAAAACAAAATTTATTTATAATACTTTGTTTCGCCTAATCAAAAGTCAAATTCCCGAATTTTATCCGAAATTATTTATACTGGACTTTGAGCAAGCAACAATGTCCGCAATTACCAATTCATTTCCGGAATCTGAAATAAGTGGTTGCTATTTTCATTTTTCCAGAAGCTTATGGAAAAAAGCTGACAACTTAGGATTAACTAAGTCTAAACTAGCTAGGAAGCATATAAAACGCTGTACTGTATTGGCTCATATACCAAAACAAAACATAGAAAGTGGCTGGTTATATATTATGTCACAATGTCCCTCTCTTCCTCTTAATATTGTTGCATTCAACGATTACTTCGTACAGACATATATTAATGAGCAGTCTTTTTTTTTCAATAAATGGAGTTGTTGCAATGCTCAACATCGGACAACCAATATGGTGGAAAGTTGGCATGCGACCATTAATAAAAAAATGCCACCCAAACCTAGAAGTATTGCTCAATTCTTAACAATTTTACGAAAAGAAGATGATTATTTTAATGTTTTATTTCATAAAAAATCTAATATAACATCAAAACATATTGAGACCAAGGAAATTGATGAACATATACGTTCTACAATCAGAGAGTATGAATTAGGGCAAATAAATATAGATCTCTGTATCGAACAACTTGTTTTATAATTTTATTTATGTAATTATAAAACAAGTCGTTCGATGCATTACTTTGATTATAATGTGTAGATAATTATTATAATAAGTGATTATAATGTGATTATTTAAAACTGATATTTAATTAAACTGTGATTTTATTTTATCTGTGATTCTGAAAATGTTTATTTTGTAAGATAGGTAGTTACTTATAGTTACGTTATACAATTGTTATAAATGTGATTGATATCTGCAGATTGTTGATTATTATTAGGCTAAGCTGATTTTTACTTATTTTTTTGTTGATTTGTTGTTAATATACATTATTTTCATTAAACTGTTATTTTATTTTACCTATAGACCCTCCAACGCACAAAAAAATATTAAAAGTAACCACTTCTGTACTTCTCTGTACAATAATACCTTACATTCAAATCGGTGTCTGAGTTGATGAATACAATATACGAAAAAAAATACTTCCCAACTGGGAGACGTGATTCGTCAGAGTTGAGCAATAGAATATTAGGTACATATCTATTTTCTCATCTCAGACAATCGGGCGAGATTTTTTCGTCAGAGATGGGAACAACCCTTCTAGAGTTCCGTGTTAATTTTTTTTTTATAATATTTAATGATTATTATACTAAAAATGACTATTATATTATACTAAGACAAAAGGCTATAATAATAAGAGAAGTATGATCTAAAAAGAGGGCGATATATTTTTTTTGTAGTACCATTTTTTTTAAAGACAGCCCATTATGTAAGCGACTTTACAAAACATACTTGTACGATTTCAAAAAGTGGAACGATATCTGAAACTACCTTTGCTTACAGTCAGGTAAATATTACCTAATGGACCTTGCATTGTATTGTCCCATGTGAAAGTTTGCTACTGTGGTAATTTTTAACTTACGATTTTTTCACATACAATATAATATCGGAATTCAATTACGTTTTGTTAAGTAGGCAGCAAGACTATTGAATGCACTGCCTCTTACTATAAGACGAGCCCAATCGTTGGATTCGTTTAAAATAATGTAAACTTTAAATATCTAATAATATTCTTTTCTTTTTCTTGTATTTCTTGATAACTATAAATTTATATAACTCTCACTCACTCATTCGTGTACTTATGTCTCTGTCCATCCAAAGGTTGCGTGGAAAACATCGCTCTTAGTGATAAGGCCAATTTTGCCAAGTGTAGTCAAGCTTTGAGTTTTAAATCTAAGCCTAAGTCTTTCATCTCTTATCTACATGTATATATAAGATACAAAATGCAACTCTTACGTACAGTCGCGGAATGAAAATGTTCGTCAGTTTTCAAATACTCTCATTTAATGCTTTGCAAGCTTATGTTACCTTTTCAAACTATGTATCACATTAGACAGTTGTAAACTCGTATGTTCTAAATTGTGCTTAACTGTTAAGGTTCATTTCCGTGCATCGCGACCGATCGCGAGCCGCTCGCGGCTTACGACAAGCGGCTGAGGTAAGTGACAGACGCGCGTGGCCGACGACTGTCGTAGGCCTGCGCGCGCACTGTGAATATTGTCGCATCGGCCGAGAGCGTCTGCCGCTTGTCGTAAGCCGCGAGCGGCTCGCGATCGGCCGCGATGCTCGGAAATGAACCTTTTGACAACAGAGTTTAAATTTATTCAGACAAATATTTCTTGACTATGAGTAGTTAAACTAAATCCTCTCAGATTATTAACTATCTGTCTCATTACACCCCTATCACTCTCTGCCACTCCGTGAAAATAATTGTTAAAATAAGACAGTTATAGCAGTGTTAGTTCCTATGGTTCTCTTTACTCGAATCGAAAAGTAGTTATTAATTCCTATTGTAGGTGCGCCATTTAGAAAGAAAGAAAGAAAGAAAATAATTTTATTTGTCACATTACACACAGTACCATACCGAAAACAATTATACAAAATAGAGGGATTTTGTGCCGTACAAATAGGACCTACGTCAGCTATTGTTGCAGTCCGAAAACTGCAACGCTGGTATTCTCGCAGGCCCTTTGTTTCTGCTGCCGCTGTCACTTAAGCAGCAATGCAATCTTATCAGCTAAAATGTACAAAACATAAATAAAATCTAAAACTAATTCTGAATTACAAAACAAAACATTTATATACACAGTTAAATATATTCTAAATAATAAATTACAATAAATAAGCCTTTACTTAATCGAACATTTAAATTTAAATACAAATCATAACTAAAATTTTTGTCAAATATTTCAAAATAACCGTGACAGACACGAATCATTCGTGTCTGTCAAAAAGCTGTTAATCAATTTTCTCAGTCATTGCTCTACCATTGTCTATTACCTTGAAATAAAAACTTTTTCGTATGTGGTTGTACTCGTATGTATAATTTCTTAATGAATAAGTTTTTAATTACAAGGTTCCATCTACTGCTTTAAATATTTGAGCTTATAATCTAAATAAAACATTATTTTTAGTTTGACAACATTGACATGTTGGCGTTACTAATCTTTGATTCGGTTCAAGCTTCAAGCAAAATTGGACTCTATGGTGACGAACATTTTCATTCCTCAACTGTAGGTACAAAATGGTTTGAATCGTGCGTTGATATATCAGCCGTATTTTCTTACAAATGTAAATATAGTAAAATAAATTATTTTATTAACTATAGTTAATAAGTCATTTATTTAAAAATATGACAGTGTAGCAGATAATTACTTAAAAAATAAAAGGAATATATCCTAAAGACTGCTATGTAAACTAGCATAAATAATCTATTAGTATATGATAAACATCGGCTATTTGAAAAGAGGACCGCGATTTTTTATTAATCTTTCTTTTTCTCCGGCTTGCAAATTTGCCTTATGCCATGTAAATTATGACTTTTCACAAGTGTAGTATTTTGTTTCATAAGTGAATAAATAGGTTTGGATTTATGAATTATATTTACGCCTAGCTTATACCTAAATGGTGAGACCATCACTAGAGTTTTATTATTAAAATATATATATTACGGGTCTTAATCGCGTGAATAATTTAAGGTAAAATACCTTGTTTATTGCCCGACGTTTCGACCGTATTGCAACGGCCGTGGTCACGGGTAGACTGATTATTCACGCGATTAAGACCCGTAATATATATATTTTAATAATGTGTACAAATCGCGAAAGTTTATCAACATTTATAGAGTTTTATTATTTATACTTTAAACTTTCGTATAGTTCTAATAGACGCGATTGAGTAGAGAATAAAGAAAATTCTTTCCACTAGTTTAGTCCTCGCTTTGGTGAAGTCTGGCTTAAAATCGGCTGGTCTCAATTAAAATTATTGATGACGCATCTAGCAAATTCATGATAATTTAATTGATATCGAAAGATTCCTAAAATCTGAAATAAATGACAAAAATCTTTGACCCATAAAACCAGCCATCCGTTCCCAGAGTCAGCTCAAAGTAAATTGGACAATATTTCCTGTCGTAAAACCGTTTTCTAAACTGTAAAGAATCGGAACATCGAGTTCTATATCGATACCTAGTAAGAGTATCACGGGCGCGATTCAATTCGTTTCGACCAATTGCTTCCAGTAATAAACGGTGCTCAACGTCATTGAATCGAATGGCGTTTGATTGTATGGTACTCTGAAGAGCTCTTATTTCAAAAGAATTTGTTAATAATTTTCTGATCTACTATCGTATTTTAAAATAAGTTATTTTTTAGTAATAGGTTATAAAATAATTGGTTTTACTATATTTAAATTTGTAATAAAGCCCTATCCTTGAACGAACGAGTTGAAATTTGGCGTACTAGTATTTAATATATTAGATATAACCATTTTATTTATCTTCAGACGTACCTACATAAGAGTTGCATTTTGTATCCTAATGAAGAGAAGATTTAGGCTTAGGTTTAAAACTTAAACTTAACAAAACATTATTATGCAGACCAATTCAACGGTGAGCATAATAGTAGTTTGACATGAACATCATTTATGTTCGTAAACTTTCGCGACTTGTACACTTTATAGAATTTTATAAGCTACGGGTCTTAATCGTGTAATTTTTTTTTAAGTCTTAATACCTTTGTTTTATTTCCCGACGTTTCGACTATATTGCAACGGACGGCCGTTGCAATACGGTCACAGGTAGAATTTGTCTAGTTTAAAATAAAATATTTACGCGATTTAGACCCGTAACATTTACATTTTATATAGACGTAATTATTTAAGATTATGCTAAGCATAGTGTACAAAACACCCAGAGTACTTTCGGTATTAGGTAAGACCAATAATTGAACAATTAACTGTTGAAATCGTTGTCAAGTTTACTATTAAACATTGACAAGTTTTCCCTACTCCAAATTATTTAGGGTCGGCGCTATATGTAGGAACCTTACCATGACAACAGACCTTTATAGCAGATACCTACTCGCTTCCTTTGTCAACATCTTCTTTTATACAGGGTGATTTGTAATATCCTAATAACCTTTCGCTCGTGGCTTTTTTACATAACACTTAATAACTTTGTAATTTCAGTATTGGAATTTATTAAAACATCATTATCATCATCAGCCTATCGCAGTCCACTGCTGGACATAGGCCTCTCCAATTGCACGCCACTTTGTTCTATCTTCGGCTTCTCGTATCCAGCTCCTGCCAGCCGTTTTGCATAGATCATCACTCCACCTGGCCTGAGGGCGTCCTACACTACGTTTGCCGAGCCGCGGTTTCCACTCAAGAACTCGTTTACCCCAACAGTTGTCGATTCTTCGGCTAATATGGCCAGCCCACTGCCACTTCAGCTTGCTAAAGGTTAGATATATTAAATCTAACCTTTAATCACTTAGCACTTGTTTCTGGAATTATGACCTTAACCACCTAAAGATGTTTTACTGGAGTAAAATCGTAGTTTATTACGAGGTTTAGGCCCTAAACTTGACAAAGAAACATCAATTTTACTCCGGGGTATCACAGATGTGTGGCAAATGGTTGTGTGACATAAGTAGGTGGAAGGTGGTCAAGGGTTAATTATAATTTTAAAAAATAAGAAATGTGTGGCACTCGGGAACTGCCGCGGTATAGCTATTGCATAGCATTTTTATCAACTTATACATTTTTTTTATTTCATTTTTCTTCAAATCTCTCTGACGCTGATAATATGCCCTATGACGTTCACAACTTATTTTTCTTTTTAGCTCTTTAAGTTTTTAAATAAATAGCTAGGTATAAATAATTAGATATAAATAGAGTAATTAAATTACACACCAAAAAAATTATTCATTCAATTACGTATTCGTCCGATTTCGGAGCAGCTCGTCTCGATCCGTGCGAGCTTAGTACAGTCGTACCATATACATATACGTTAAGCGAACGCTCAGCCGGCTACATGGTAGGCGGAGTGGGGGATGTTAGGTTTTATTTTCGTTACGGAATTTCTTACGGAATAAAAGCTATGCAATAGCTTAAAAATATATATTACGAAGTTATTTGGTATAATGTAAAGAAGCCAAGAGCGGGAGAATGTTATTATATTAAAAATCATCCTGTATACCTAATACTCAAATTAAATTAAAAAAGCAGTTTAGTACTTCTATTTTAACAATCGGTTAACACCGATGGCAAACTAACGTAATAAATTTCAATGAATATGCATGAATATAGGAACACCTAATTTCGTTTGCAAATAACCCTCGTGCTATTTAAAACACTGAATTATTCAAAATGTTTGCTGTTGTATTTCAGAACGTTTAATTTGTTTAAATAAATTTATGTTCATTTATTTGCTGTGATACTGAGATACTCGTAAATTACAGTGGAGTTGTATAATTTTGTCAGATTCCATTTACTGTAAAGTATGTAGGTACCTACACAATGTTTAGTTAAACATATGCAGGTTATTTTACTGTTATTGACTCAAATTTATAATTTTAAATAATGTCATTTTTTTTATTACTGTTAAAAATAATGATATAATTTTAAACTGTTTTATTTTTATTTGTAAATATTGTAAAATTTTATATTGTAAGGAAGTAGGCGTGTGCAGGTGTAACTCGATAATTTAGTGTGTAACATTATGTGATATGGATTTAAAACTTCTAGTTCTTAATAAATTATATTTCACGTTAATTTATTTACTTGTGTTACAGAGATTCTTGTAAATTACGACAAAAATTGCAGTAAATAAAATCTTTAATATAATTAATATTAATATATCATTTATATTAATAATTAAATAATATTAATATCTTGGGACAACTCACACAATTTTGATTTTGATATTTAAAGGAAATGAAACCTTTGTATTTTCAACTATGAGTAAGTTTAAAGATTTTATATTTTTAAGTCCCTTTAATTTTGAAAACATACAGTAGTTCACTAAAACGAAATTATTATAATAAATTATTTGGGTAATCCAAGTAATTTTAATTAATACACAGATTAATTTTAATTATTACACGCATGCGTGTAAACTGAAATTAATTTAACAATCTCTAAGCAGCAACAAAAGTAACAATTGAAAATTAATAATAAAGTTGGACATATTTTTTTTTTGAGAGAAACACAAAGTCTACTACATAAAGTTTTTAAAGTTGTTGTAAGCCGTATGTACTAGGCTACCAAAAAAAATGTTATCTGTAAAGTCGGTTTATGCATGATAATTTTACGCGATAACGTCCTAAGAAAACATTCATACATTATAAAAAAACACACATGCCTGTGAGAGACTTTTAATTATCTTTTGAATTTCCAATTGTATCGCATATCATTGTATCGCATGTTATTGTAATCGCCAAAATATTGATGACATTGTAATAAACAACCGCCTATGACAGCTTTAATGAACCCGGGCGACGGCTGCAATACGTCAGCCTATCAGCAGGCGGAACGGACGTGAGCGGTGACGTCAAACTTTTTCATGAGTGCAGGTCATCGATTTCTAAGTCGTTATCACGTCAAAAATTAACCGAGCTTCAACTTAAAATAGCAACAAAACTCGGATTTAAATTTACTAAGCGAAATTCATATAGAATAAACGAATTGATATCATTTTACACCCCAAAACTGTCCCACAAAACTAAAATTCAACTTCCTCGAATTTGTGCCAGAAACTATACGTGAAAACAACTTTTTAGACATAATATTTCGAAACAAAGTTGGGCATTGTTGGCCCTATTTAGAGTGGGGCAAACAGGAAATGTTAGTGGGCAAAAAGGTATCCATTAGATAAATCGATTGGGGTAAACTAGCCTTGTGGCAAAAGACTTGACAATTTCAGTTTAGTGGTTTTGTTAATCCAAAACAGAATGTATTTTATGGTAGATTTATTTGTATTTTTTTTTCTTTTGCAACTTTTGTACAAAGGCGGACTTAATGCCTTAGGCATCTCCCAGTCAACCTTAGGGTGATGCAGAGAGCAGAGTAACGTAGTTGCTTAATGACTTTTACTTCCCAATACCAAAGTACTAGTTAGCATGAAAGTAAGTAAAAATATCATTTCTTAAGTACAAAATCAATACAATATACCAATTAAATTAGTTTAACGAAAAATGTTCACAAAATAAATAAATCATTTCAGATACCATGTTTGTTGATTTCATGTAGATAGGTTACCGTAAGCCTATCTACAAGAAATTAACAAACATCTCTCTGAGACAGGAAGATGTGTAACTTTTTAAACATTATTTTTAAACTTTCGCGATGTTTACACATATTAGAATATTATCAAGAATATAATCGCGTGAAATATTTAAAGGCGAATTGCACCGATCGTGGTCACGGGTCGACTGATGGTAGCTTAGCGATGTCTATGTAAGGCGCGGGGTTTTTCAACTACCCTTGCCTGATCTTGACAACTTTTATAAATTTTACTGTCGGTACTTCTACACACTTTTTAACATGCAACCATCTACAGGCCGACAATTGTAACGTTGCCTAACATATTGATTCGAAGTTTATATGAATTTGGAGAACTTTACACACATACGTACATATAAAACAGATACATCTAGACTCGAAACCAACATTTATCAATCTAACAAGCTTTGTCTCGTAAAGAAATAAAACCTATATACCACAAAATAAAGAGAGTAAAGAAGGAACGCTTATGTTTATACCAAGACTTTTATACTTGCACTCACATGCGCGTATAAAACTCTCTTACTTGCTCTGTCTCTGGTCGGTCTTGTAAAGATTCTCCGCGCTCTTGAAGCAAAAAAATTGTGTTATTATCAGTGAATGTTTTGTCGGGGTTGCACTCGACGCACGCATACATAAATATCCATCGTTTTGTGTGAAGCTTTCATCCTGTACGGTTTCTGTACGGTTTTCTGCCTACATACTTTCTTACAAAGCAGCCGTACGCAATCTGATCGCGCGATCAGGGCGCGACATACTTTTTTACAAAGCAGCCGTACGCAATCCTATCGCGCGATCAGGGCACAACACACTTTCTTACAAAAGAACCGTACGCAATCCTATCGCGCGATCAGGGCGCAACACTCTTTCTTACAAAGGAACCGTAAGCAATCCTATCGCGCGATCAGGGCGCAACACACTTTCTTACAAAGGAACCGTACGCAATCCTATCGCGCGATCAGGGTGCAACACACTTTCTTACAAAGGAACCGTACGCAATCCTATCGCGCGATCAGGGCGTAACATACTTTCTTACAGAGGAACCGTACGCAATCTTATCGTGCGTTCAAGGCGTAGGCGGTCTCGTTAATAAGCAATTGTTCTACGTTTTTGTCAATGGCTATACACTTTTGTTGTTAAAAAAATGTTCAATTGGCTAGTTTTGACTCGTTTGCATTTTCAGAGGCCTGCAGTCTCTTTATGTTTCGAAACGCACGCCTGTATTTCACTTTTATTGGTTAAAAATAAACTGTATAGTTGCTCTATTGCTTTGTGTCGTCGATCTACAGTAATAGTGGAAATTCTGTGAAACTCAATGGTTATAGAAAACAGATTCTATTCCCTATCCTTTTTGATTATTTCAATGTGTATTAATTTATATCATTTTATTAAATAGATACAGATACATACTACAGACTAAGGTATACAAAATAATATTAGTTGCAAACTTACAATTTAAAATCTGAAGCCTAATTAAGACTGTATGCAGCATTCAAAATACTATATAAAAATAATTCAAAGTTTCAGTAAGTAAAGTAAAGTAGAATAAGACATTAATTCGAAATGCGAATTTTTTTCTTTTATTATTAAACTTTTGAATACATTTAAATTATTTAAAAAAATATCTATTTGAGAACATATAAAATTGAAATTATTGCACATTCGTGATATCGGACTATTTTGGGATAAGCCGTTCACCAAGTGTGCTATCCAAGGAGCCATTCACGATTGTATGAAGAACATTTCCAAGTTCGTCATATTAAACCGATTAAGTCTATTTCCGTAGTCTGTTACTTCACGCCTTAATCCATATTTTGAACAAAGAGCTCTAAAAAATCGTCTCTGTGTTGCTTCTATTCGATCTATATGTGTGCCGTTTGTTTTTTGTAAATGTTAAAAAAGAATTGGCATGTCTTTATATTTAGTGACATAAAGTTTACTTCACACCAATTAACTTTTTATTTAGGAGAATTACACAATCTTGGTTATGTTATGTATATTAATTTATTGTACGTCTTAAAATTGTAATATCATCCGCATGATCAGCAAAAAAAGCCAAACATTCACTTTCAATGTTACTAAGCAAATCATTTATAAATAACAGAAACAGATAGCAATAAGGGGCCACAGTTCGACCCCTATGGGACGCCTAATGTTACCTAAAAGGGAATATATTCGTAACCACAGAGTGCAACAAGCTGAGTTCCATTTTCTAACTAGGACGTAAGCCATATATTCAAATTGACATGCATTTCAACGTGGTGGGCCTTCTTTAGTAATTTAGAGTGATCCACGCATCCACGCAGTCGAATGCCTTCGAGAAATCTTTATATATAGAGTCTCCTTATTGTTTATTATTAAAGGATTTGCAAATATATGTTATAGAACTTAAAAGATTTGTATTAGTCGACCTGCCTGTAACAAAACCATGTTGCAAAGGCCTCAAGAGATGTTTCAAATGGTTGTATAAATGATCATAAATGAAGCCCTTGAAAAAAGAAATCTCTGTTAGAAATATGCAGGTCACAAATAGTATAATTGGAGGTTGAAAAGTTAGGATTATAATTATTCGCTGAGGTAGAGCAATATACTGATGAGAAAAAGTCATGACCGATGACCTGGGAGCGTTGTTGCAGTATCTTAGATATATTTTCATTGTGCTGTTCAGGTATACCTTATATTTCTAAATTGCTTTCGCGTAAATGTTGCTCTAAATTATTCAAACGGTCCAATATATCAATTACCGTGGTTTTGAGTTCTGTGTTCTCCTTAGACAAATAGGTATTATTTATAACAAGAGTATTGATAGTTTTCCTCAATTTGTCGTAATTTTCCCTCAGAAAAAAATCCTGTAAATTATTTTTTATTGTAGCCGTCTGCAAAACACTAGTGTTTTGCAGACGGCTCCAATAAAAAACATCAACATTGATAACTCAGCTTGGATTAACTTGAGGACTTGCTTACTTATTGCCGATACCAGTTTTTCATAATTGCATTGCCAACGGTTAGCAGGAGTAGGTGTACTAGTACAAGTATTTCGAGATGCCATCTCAGTAAATTATTATGCAACCTTGCGAAAATGTTATAGTAAATAACACTTTTAAAATGTTTTAACAGCCTGATAAAAAGTTATAGCGATATATTTTATCGCTGTTTGCAGTAAAAGTGGTAAATTTTATAATTTTATGTGGGGTAGAAAGAAAACTCGAACAATTCACAATTTAAGATAAAGTTTGTACCGTTTTTATGCATATAAATAGTGTAACTATATTGTGAATAATAAGGTGATTGTTTGATAGTCATCAAAAATGTCCAAAGATGATATGATATCGCATTTTTCATCACTTTTTGCACCGAAAATTATTAATATACTTACTGGGAGCAATTTTAACACGATGACATGAGCTAAAATCATAATGTAGGTACTCAAAATCTAGAATCGTTTCAGACCCACTCATAACACTGACTGCTTAAATTTATCATAATCTAAACAGGCTTATAGTTCGCTACATTTTAAACTACATAAAAAGAGAAAACAGCGGTTGAAAAATCTTTGCCAAAACAATGCAATCGGATTTTGCACTTGGAGGTGCAATATTTGTCTTTTACTATTTATTGCTCAAATTAGATTAAAAAACGCCTTTATAATGCCATAATAATATATTATTAAAATATATATATTACGGGTCTTAATCGCGTGAATAATTTAAGGTAAAATACCTTGTTTATTGCCCGACGTAATAAAAAAAAAAAAAAAAAAAAAAATTTATAATGTGTACAAATCGCGAAAGTTTATCAACATAATAATATAATTAGTAAGCTGTGTGGTACTGGATTAAATATAATAGCACCCCTTCTCTTCCCACCAGAGGACGGGAAGTAGTGTCCTCTACGTATTTTAAAGCCTTGCTGCGATCGCTAACCCGTTGGCGTTTGCAGCAAGGCGGTCAATCCCAGGATTTATAATAAGTTGGTTCTACTGGAGAGACCCGTGCCCAGCAGGAATACATCATATGGGTTAATATGTAATGGAATCAGATTTAGTGCTACGGCAGGTGCGATACATATGCCATAGATTTTTCACAAGTAATAATAATAATAATATCTTGAGAAAACTCACACAATGTCATCTGATCCCAAACTAAGCAGACAACTGATAAACATACATAAATATATTTCGAAATACATACATATTACAGATAAATTACACCCAGGCACAGAATAAACCATCGTGCTCATCACACTTAGTTTTATCCTGGGCGGGGATCGAACCCACGATATTTTGCGTAGCAGTCGCATACACTCCTACCGCGCCTCAGAGACAGCAATACAGTTAAACACCTTTTTATACATGTTGCATTTATAAGTTCAATATGCTAAAATATAATAATATCTTGGGACAACTCACACAACGCTATCTGATCCCAAACTAAGCAGAGCTTGTACTATGGAAACTAGACAACTGATAAACATACTTATATATTTCTAAATACATACATATTATAGATAAATAACACCCAGACACAGAATAAACCATCGTGCTCATCACACAAAGTTTTATCCTGGGTGGGGATCGAACCCACGACCTCTTGCGTAGCAGTCGGATACACTCCCACCGCGCCACAGAGGCAGTCGAATATAAAAGCATCTCTTAAAAATTACAACACGAATGAAGTCTCCAGCAAAATCTAGTAATAATATAAAATCCAAGTTCTTCTAACAAACGTAAATTTCATCAATCAATTCAACAATATAAAGGAATTGACCTTCATTCGCACGACTTGAACTCTCGCTCCATGAGACTTCTCAAGGTGACGAAATGACAAAGGTGTCTGGATATTGATGTGATTGTCATTTCACTAGAAATATCTTAGGGCTAAACCATATCTTAGCGCTATACCAATTCTTGTATATATATATATATATGTATATAAATCGATGTAACTAGGTTTCATTTTTTTGAAAACTTCGTTAAAAAAAAATACCGAGCAAAGCTCGGTCATCCTGGTACTTATATTTATTTGCAGCCGCATTGCACAAATTGAATAGACGGATACAATAGCCGGTCTTTACGGAAGCGACGCTGAGATGCACCAGTTTACCCGTGACCATGGCCGCTGCATACGGTCGAAACGTCGGGCAATATGTAATATCAATTTGATACCCATATTGCAGTATTTAAAACAACTTTTTTTCACACTTCTTTATTTTGACATCTCACAGCCGCCATGTTTGTTTTTTTTCAAACGTCACAAGTCTAAGAACACGTAGGCGGTCAAGTCGAATCTAACGATGTCTTAATTGTATAAATCCATTCAGTGGATTGTGAGATATCAGGTAGGTACTAAAGAATAACAATAATAATAATATCTTGGGACAACTCACACAACGCTATCTGATCCCAAACTAAGCAGAGGTTGTACTATGGAAACCAGACAACTGATAAACATACTTATATATTTCTAAATACATACATATTATAGATAAATAACACCCAGACACAGAATAAACCATCGTGCTCATCACACAAAGTTTTATCCTGGGTGGGGATCGAACCCACGACCTCTTGCGTAGCAGTCGGATACACTCCCACCGCGCCACAGAGGCAATCGAGAATATTACATACATACACACATATATACATACATGCATGATACGCGCGATAAACATAACCCTTCCTTACAGTTGGGTAAAAACAACTAAAAATGTATTTCTTATACCGCATTAATGTGCTGGGCGGCTATGGAAACCGGAGAAGTGTATGTTGGCCCGTGCACAATGTAGGGTTACGTCGTTACCTGCTTTGCATTTTAAAGTAGAATGAAAAACAAAAACAATATACGTTGTTTTTGTTTTTCATTTTACTTTTATGAACGTATTAATCAATGAGAGAGTTTACATAAATAAAAAGCGTAAAATAATTGTTTCATTGAACATTAAATTAATGTTCAATGAAATTCAATAGTTTGCACTCAATTTTAACGAATATTGTATGATTATTGCTTTTCATTTGCTGAATGCTATTTTAATTATAATTTTAAACGAGGTAATTAAAATAATATTCAAGACTAAATGCGGTACTTTGTTCTGCCAGTTAATACGATATACGGGTGAATATATTGTTTATAATAAGCTCTATTTATCGTGAAAGAATTTCAGCATATAAATTAACAAATTTGTTAAAAAATTAAGTAAAACTAAATAATGTAAAACTAATAATATCTTGGGACAACTCACACAACGTCATCTGATTTCAAACTAAGCAAATCTTGTACTACGGAAACCAGACAACTGATAAATATAATTATATATTTCTAAATACATACATATTATAGATAAATAACACCCAGACACAGAATAAACCATCGTGCTCATCACACAAAGTTTTAACCTGGGTGGAAATCGAACCCACTTGCGTTGCAGTCGGACACACTCCCACCGCGCCACAGAGGCAGTCAGAAATAATTAATGAATTATTAGTTAATTTAAATGAGTTCTAATAAATTTGTAATGATTAGAATTTGCGTAAAAATTGTGCATTTTACGCAAAGTACGAATTTGTGCTAGTAGGTACATAGGCCTATATTGAAGCACATATAGTTTTTACCTTTGTTGTAAGTAGATGCTCCTACTACCGATTTATAACACCTTGTTCACCTGGGTGATCGGTATCTCCTGGGTAAACAAAATGGACATAACTAGTGCCTTCATATCGCCTTGAAATTGTACCCAGGTTATATCACCTAGGCCTATTCTTTTTACCCGACTGTAAAGAAGGGTAATTTTTTTCGCGCGTATCTTGTAAGTATGTATGTATGTAATATTCTTTATTACCTGATATATCACAATCCATTGAACAGATTTGTACAATTAAGACGTCGTTACATTCGTCTTGATCGCCCGAGTGTTCTTAGATATGTGACGTTTGAAAAAAACAAACATGGCGGGTGTGAGATGTTAAAATAAAGAGGTGTGAAAAAAAAAAGTTGTTTTGATTACTGCAATATGGGTATCAAATTAAAGGGCTCATCTTAAGCATTTCAAAAAGGTATAACGTGATTATGACTGTAGTATTAAAAAAGTTAGTAAGCAACCATTATTTTTTCAATATTCAATACTTGACAATAGCTGTGATAAAAGTTAATTGTTACATCGGTTACATACTACAATTTTCATGCAGTCGGAGGCACCTTACTAAGTTCATGGAGATTCATTAATGCCTCCGACTGCATGAAACTATATAATTATGTAGAGGATCTTGTTTTCATCTTTTTTGAGCAGGCGGGTTGTTTAATTTTTATAATTTATTTTTTTATTAAATTGAGTGGCCTATCTTTTACAATGGTTGTCTGTAAAGTCGATTTACGTATGATAATATTACGTTATAACATCATAAAAAAAACATGATATATTAATATTCGCATTGCTTAGCAACCAATCAAAAACGTTTACTTCAATTGTCGCTGCAATCCCCATTCGCTATTACTTAGCAACCAATCAATAACGTGACCTTTTTTGACGTACGTGCACCCGGTCATCGATTTATAAGACGTTTAACAAATTACGGTCTAGACCGTTCTATGTTAAGTTTAATTCTATGAATGTCTATAATTATCTTTTAAAAGTAATGTCTCAACAAAATAATTCTACAACATAAAGGCAATACTTATTTAATATTATTTTAGACCTTAGAACAAATGAATTGGGCCGTCTGGAGAAGTCTTTATTTAAGTATCCATTATTTGAATTTTGAAGTAGTTACTGCGATTCGATGATGTAAATGTTACTAAATATTGCCATTACCAATGTTTTTACCATTGATCGGTGTTTATGGTTGTTCTTTAAACAAATATTTATGTTACTGTGCAAAAGTGTATTTTTGGAGATGGCACGGACTTACGATCATACTTTAACTATATAAAAATAATTCGAAGACACTTAGCATGATAGAAAATTCTTAATTGTACACCACACCGCACATAACAAAATTACATTCAAATAAATCATTAATACACATATCATGTTATAATATAATAAGATAAGATACGATAACATTGCTTTTAGCGACAGTACCGCCAATTGTGCATCCGCTTATTCTATAAAATAAGCGGTTAATAATTGGCGGTTCTGTCGCTAAAAGCGATTTTATCCAGGAATATGCGAGAATTAAAAAAAAAATTGAAGGCATTCGCCAATCTGCACATTTCAATAATTATATTCAGGCTATCATGATCCTACCTACCACTTTTTTATGTTAACACATACGACACAAGTTTTAGGTAATTAGATAGGTTAAATCCTGTACTCTCGTTATTCTGTGGTGTGGACCACCACATCACAGAATACCAGAATAGCGTTCGGTCGGGCATATAATATTATAACGGATGGATTTTACCAATAATCCATCCGTTATAATATTATATGCTCGACCGAACGGCCGTTGCAATACGGTCGGAACGTCGGGTAATAAACAAGGTATATCACCTTAAATTATTCACGCGATTAAGACCCGCAGTATATATAATTTTATAAAGTGTACAAATCGCGAAAGTTTATCAACATTTATACTCCATCTGGTATAACTGTAACAAAAAGGTATCATTGAAATATAAACAATACGTAGTTATCTAGAACCATGATTACATTTCACAGCGTATGGCTTTGACAACAAAAATCTAGTTTGTTCAGAATCTACATATTTGATTACTGAACATAGCTATTTGAATATTCTCTTTTGATTCTAAATTTTAGTTGGTGTTAATTTTGAACGATATGGACAAAGTTTTAATATTCATTTAAAGTATTTTTGCCTTTGTTAAACTTTAATGCATATTCTTACCCTCTTATTCTTAATACTTTAGTAACAGTATTTTAATGTTATTTTTAGTACATATTTTTTTGTTTGCCACAGGCTATTTTACTCAAAGTCTACACAATGAATATTAATGAAATTTGGTGCATATTGAAGTCGCTACTTAGTTTGATAAATAAATAATAATAACAAATGTTTTAAGTATTTTTTTATTATATTATACAGGTCATACCTAGTTGATTTTTTTGAGCAAACATCAACGTCATCATTCGGCAGATCTTTTTGGAAATAATTGCTCCGAAAGTTGCATATCTTGTGTCTTCCCTCTTATCTTTTAAACTGTGTGACCAAAAAGTATGAAAAAAACATGAAGAGGCCACATAATAAATACTTCAAACTAAAATTAATTTTATTATGATTGGATATACCAACTCTGAGTTATTGCCGAAAAACTACGTTTCTCAACAAAGAGGCGTACGTACCATGAACATACGCTATTCTGCTGGTGCAATTATTCAAATCGTTATTTTATTATGTGGTTCATTTATTTATAAATAGCTGACCCGTGCCCACTTCATTGGGCCTATAACATTCACAAACAACGGGTTTTTCTACTGGAAAGGAATTTTCAAAATCGGTTCAGCAGACCCAGAGATTAATAGACATATCATGTAGATTACCCTCCTACAACCTCACAAACGCACAAAGTTTACCTCTTTATAATATAAGTATAGAGGTATAGATAATGGCTGCAGAATCCTACACTAAGTATGGTCTAACATGCTCTTGCCCGGTTTTTTAAATATAATAGAAGGGATACTAAGTATTCGCTATTACGAATACTAAAGCATTACTAATGGTTAGGTGGTTAGTTTCTAACTGAGAGCTTAAACGTCAATTTTTTTAACCCTCAGTTTTTCAGACCTCAAAAAATATCCGGGTTTTTAACGCGATATTTAAAAAACAGGATTTTTTAAAAATCACAGAGGTTTTTCTTTTGGACAGATAAGGGATTCGGGTAGGTTTTATATGTACCTTTCTCACCAGGTACCTGAAAATTGGCCGTCTATACAACTTAGTTGATATGCTAGCATTGAGTGTACATATATATACATCTGGTACCTGCACATCTGTCAAAAAATAAAAAAGGTCTGGCACGCCAGCGATTTAGGAAAATAAACATTGTAAGTTTTAATTATTATCCGTCTAGCAGACAAATCATACATAATCACAAATTTTCGCCTTTTAAATATAATGTAAATTTCTAATACAAAATTAGCGGTGCACGGCGCCGTTCTCGAAGTTGTTCAAAAATATGTGTAGGTACCTCGGGCAGTCATTGCAGTTAGGTAGAAACAACTTCGAGGACGAGGTGAACAGGAGAATTCGGTTGGACTGGAAAGGAATTTTCAAAATCGGTTCAGCAGACCCAGAGATTAATAGACATATCATGTAGATTACCCTCCTACAACCTCACAAACGCACAAAGTTTACCTCTTTATAATATAAGTATAGAGGTATAGATAATGGCTGCAGAATCCTACACTAAGTATGGTCTAACATGCTCTTGCCCGGTTTTTTAAATATAATAGAAGGGATACTAAGTATTCGCTATTACGAATACTAAAGCATTACTAATGGTTAGGTGGTTAGTTTCTAACTGAGAGCTTAAACGTCAATTTTTTTAACCCTCAGTTTTTCAGACCTCAAAAAATATCCGGGTTTTTAACGCGATATTTAAAAAACAGGATTTTTTAAAAATCACAGAGGTTTTTCTTTTGGACAGATAAGGGATTCGGGTAGGTTTTATATGTACCTTTCTCACCAGGTACCTGAAAATTGGCCGTCTATACAACTTAGTTGATATGCTAGCATTGAGTGTACATATATATACATCTGGTACCTGCACATCTGTCAAAAAATAAAAAAGGTCTGGCACGCCAGCGATTTAGGAAAATAAACATTGTAAGTTTTAATTATTATCCGTCTAGCAGACAAATCATACATAATCACAAATTTTCGCCTTTTAAATATAATGTAAATTTCTAATACAAAATTAGCGGTGCACGGCGCCGTTCTCGAAGTTGTTCAAAAATATGTGTACCTACCTCGGGCAGTCATTGCAGTTAGGTAGAAACAACTTCGAGGACGAGGTGAACAGGAGAATTCGGTTGGGTTGGGCAGCGTTTGGTAAGCTACGTCAAGTCTTCTCATCGTCGATCCCACAATGTCTAAAGACTAAAGTCTTTAATCAGTGCGTCCTACCCGTCATGACATACGGAGCCGAAACGTGGACACTGACGGTACGGCTGGTCCACAAGTTCAAAGTCGCTCAGCGGGCTATGGAACGGGCTATGCTCGGAGTTTCTCTTAGGGACAAAATCAGAAATGAGGTGATCCGGCAGAGAACCAAAGTTATCGACATAGCCCACCGGATTAGCAAGTTGAAGTGGCAGTGGGCTGGCCATATTAGCCGAAGAACCGACAACCGTTGGGGTAAACGAGTTCTTGAGTGGAGACCGCGGCTTGGCAAACGTAGTGTAGGACGCCCTCAAGCCAGGTGGAGTGATGATATACGCAAAGCGGCTGGCAGGAGCTGGATGCGAGAAGCCGAAGATAGAACAAAGTGGCGTGCAATTGGAGAGGCCTATGTCCAGCAGTGGACTGCGATAGGCTGATGATGATGATGAATACAAAATTCCTTACTTAATTGTTATTAAACCGCAATAATTTACTAGAGCTTGGTACCTATTATTATTTATGAATTGTTGGTTATTGGTTAAACTTTTCAAAGTTAATCTGAATTCTTAATATTAATTTTAAGCGAAATTAAATCAGCTTACTAAAATTGATGAGAAAACAAGTGATTGGTTTGCCACGGTGATTTGAATTTTATTGTAAGTTCGAGTTAATACAACGTAGCAAAACTTTGTTCATAATACGTAAAGTTTTTCTTAATTAATGAATCGTGAAACAAAAACAGTAGTAAATAATCCGGCCAAGTGCAAGTTGGAGTCGAGCATGAAGGGTTCCGTACCATTATATTTCAAAACAGCAAAAAAAAAGTCATGTGTATTGTATGGGAGCCCTCCTTAAATATTAATTTTATTTTCATTATTGATTTTTAAAGTAAATAATGTAACTCAATATTCTGTAAATATTTCAATCGTTTACCTATTGCCGATATCAATATCGAACAAAAACGAGCAAAAAAAAATAACGTTTTTAGTTAAGGAGCCCCTTAAATATTTATTTTGTTCTGTTTTTTAGAATTTGTTGTTATTGCGGAAAAAACATCAACTATTTAGTTATCACGGTTCATGAGATACAGCCTGGTGGCAGACGGACAGCGAAGTCTTAGTAATAGGGTCCCGTTTTACCCTTTGAGTATGGAACCCTAAAAAAGGTTATCTGTAAAGTCGGTTTACGGACGATATTTTTACGTAATAATAATAATAATAATAATAATAATAATAATAATAATAATAATAATAATAATAATAATAATAATAATAAAGTTTCTTACATCCTCATCACTAACATCAACCTGTTCTATTTAACGTGTCACGCTTGGCCTAGGCCCGCATGACATGTAAACTACCTCTCCAAAAGAGAGAGAGATAAAAAAAAGAAACATAATAATAATAATAATAATAATAATAATAATACTGGCAACACTGAATGACGGCGGACGTGTGTCATAAAATTTTCACCAAATATTTTATTTTATATTTTATTATTTCGCTAATGTTCTTTTAATACTTACTTAACTAATTACTTACTTCAGCATAAATACTTTTAAATAATTATAACTCCCATAAATTCGCAAAACCGGACAATAGCCAAGAAATTTACACCATGACATTACATGTCAAAATGAAAAGGAACAATAACAAGGAAAAAATGATTTAAGCACACTGAGCCACATGATAACTAGAAGCAGAGCCAGAGACAGAACAGCACACCCTCCAACCCCGGACTCGTCTCTCCGCTCCGCCTCGCAACCACAGGATTCAACACCAGCCGTTGCTGAGGCGTCGAGCTCGTCGAGTGACGAGTATTTCTCTCCGCCAACGTCGCCACCACCTGTACGTCGGCGAGGGAGAGGCCGGCCGCCGACCAGCTTAGGACCCCGAGGCCCACCGGCCTCAAACAGGGCCCCCGCTGTCGGTGGTGATGTGCGCCGCATGCGATGGACGACGTCGATGAATGAGCACGTCATGCGGGCATATTTTGCGGCTACAGAGGGGGGAACTAACCTTACTGTGTACCGTGAACGGATGCTGCCTCTGTTTCAGGTGCTTGAGCCGACTGTCAACGTTTCGGCACAACGATTATCGGACCAAGTGCGGGCCATTCAGCGCTGTCATCTGCTAGATGAGGCCGCACTTGAGAGACTACGCTCGGAGTACGCCCAGACTAGCCGCGAGATCCCTGCCCCGGTACAGGTTCCTACACATGTAGTTGACTGTGAAGCTACGGGGCCGGATACCGCGGCTATTGTGGTAAGTACTCAGTGCAATGAGGAGATTAAGGCCGCTTTGGAATTTGCGCTTCGCGAATATCGGTCCACGCCACACAATATTAGGCCACGCCTGCCTCGGTTACCTATGCATAGACGGAACATTTCGCTGGTGTGTGCTCTTGATTCGTTATTGCCTACTTACCTAGACAATAGCGAAGACCTCGGCGATACCCACTCAATCCTGTATTGTGCAGCTGTTGCGGCATGTCGTATAGGAGGTGTTAAGCTTTTAGCAGAAACCCCTACTATACGACCAAGGTGCGCCGTACCCGCGTGGCAATGCAGGATTGAGCGCCGTATTGCCGGGGCAAGGGTACTCATCGGCAAGTTGTCCTGCTTCAGGACCGGGAACACTCGCCCGAGAGTGATGCGCTTTGTGAAACGGGCATTCTTGGGGACTGACATCAGACCTCAGGATTATATGTCGCGTGTCACAGAGCGCATCGACTTCCTGAAGCAAAAAATCTATGCATGGGCAAACCGAATACGCAGGTACAAAAAACGCGTGGACAGGTATAACGTGAACTGCATGTTCCAAAGGGACCAAAGGTGGGTGTATAGAGACTGGCAGCGAACGGATCAAGGTGTGGATGGCGGGCATCTACCAAATGCTGAAGCGACAAGCTCGTTTTGGCGTAACATTTGGGCGGTGCCTGTCACTCACACAGAGGGGGAATGGATGCGTGACGTTGAACGAGCGTGCGAACTTATTCCGGAAATGGAAGATATTAACATTAACAGCACAGACGTAGCCAGTGCAGTCCTTCCTTTTTCTAATTGGAAATCTCCAGGCCCAGACGGACTGCACAACTTTTGGCTGAAATGGCTACGCAGTTCGCACGCTTGTTTGGCATCGCAATTCCAGTCCGCCCTAGAATCTGCGTCGCTGCCAGCCTTTATGACTAAAGGAGTGACCCACCTGCTCTATAAGACCGGTAGTACCTCGGACCCTAGAAATTATAGACCGATAACTTGTTTACCATCGATCTATAAACTTCTTACATCCATTCTGAGAGCTAAAATAAATAAACATATACACACAAACTCCATCATGTGTACCTCTCAGAATGGATGTAGAAGTGGGGCCCGCGGTACTAAAGAGCTTCTCCTTATTGATATGACTATTAGCCAGCAGGTTCGCCGCAACCGAAAGGATCTATCGGCATGTTGGATAGATTATAAGAAGGCGTATGACTCCGTGCCACATACATGGCTTCTGAGGGTGCTGAAGTTGTATAAAGTTAATACAACTTTATGCACCTTCTTGAAGTCGTGTATGGGACAATGGAATACGGTTCTTACCTATCCAGGGTGCCGAGGGATCCAAGAAAGTGGCGGCGTACCTATAAGGATTGAGCGGGGTATATTCCAGGGTGACACTCTGAGTCCCCTTTGGTTCTGCCTAGCTCTGAACCCACTTAGTACCTTACTAGAGAGTTCAGGGCTAGGTTGCAGGTTGCGACGTGGTGGTCAGGTCATATCTCACTTGCTGTATATGGATGACTTGAAGCTCTTTGCCCCCACCAGCTCACAGCTAATAGCGTTACTGAAGGTAACTGAAACCTTTAGTAATTCTATTAGAATGGAGTTTGGTGTTGACAAATGTGCAGTCGTTCATATAAAGCGAGGGCGGGTAGTGGAATCCGAAGGGACTCAACTCTCGGATTCCATTCACTTAAGATCACTTCTCGCAACCGAGACCTATAAGTATTTGGGTATATCGCAGGCACTGTGCATTAATGAGGCTGACATGAAACAGCTGTTGCAAGAACGTTTCTTCGGTCGCCTGAAAAAAGTGCTTAATAGCCTTTTGTCAGGTGGCAATAAGATCCGGGCTTGCAACAGTTGGGTCATGCCACTTCTAATGTACTCCTTCGGTGTACTCAAGTGGACTCAGACAGAATTAGACACCCTGGATCGAAAAGTCCGTACACTCATGACGTCATACCGAATGCATCACCCGCGTTCATCTGTGATGAGATTGTATATCCCGCGGAAGTGTGGGGGCCGGGGTTTGTTGAACCTCAAGTCCCTTCATAACCGCGAGATATACAATCTCAGAGAATATTTTCTCCATATGGACGTGGGTGTGCATCGGGATGTTGTCGCGGTGGACACCGGGCTTACCCCGCTCTCCTTGGCTAAAGAGAACTGGCGCAGGCCTGTAGTACTTGGAGTCAACGAACGCAGGGAGGTATGGCAGAGCAAGGAGCTTCACGGTAGGTTCTTTCGGGCTCTTCATGGGCCCGATGTGGACCTACTAGCATCTGTGGCCTGGCTACGGTTCGGTGACCTCTTCGGGGAAACCGAGGGTTTTGTCTGTGCAATTGCTGACGAAGTTATCATGACGAATAACTACCGGAAATATATACTGAGGGATGGCACTGTTGACATCTGTCGTGCATGTCACCGACCTGGTGAGTCCCTCAGACATATCGTTTCCGGCTGTTCACGTCTTGCTAACGGCGAGTACTTGCACAGACACAATCAAGTAGCCAGGATAATCCACCAGCAACTTGCTCTGAAATACCACCTTGTGGACGTTGAAGTCCCGTACTACAGGTACGTTGCTGAGCCAGTTCTTGAAAATAGTCGTATCACGTTGTACTGGGATCGCTCTATCATCACAGACAGGACTGTTGTCGCTAACAAGCCTGATATTGTGCTGATAGACCGATCTGAGCGCCGTGCAATGATTGTCGACATCACCATCCCCCATGACGAAAATCTCGTGAAAGCCGAAAAGGATAAACAAATAAAATATCTGGATCTGGCGCACGAGATTGTCGACATGTGGGATGTTGATTCGGCAATCATTGTACCGATAGTCGTCTCCGTTAATGGTTTGATTGCCAAGAGCCTCGACCAACACCTTGAGAGGCTCGCGTTAGACGGTTGGATCAAGCGCTTGATGCAGAAGGCAGTACTTCTGGACACGGCTCGCATTGTGAGGAGGTTCCTTTCTCTGGGGCCGTAACCACCGGTAGCTTGGTCCCTGTACCCGATGCCGGTGGGACACTATTTTTTATATTTTTAAATGTATTTTTTATATATATATTTAAAAATGTAATTTATAAGAAAAAAACTAAATAAAGAGAATAATAATAATAATAATAATAATAATAAAGCCCTTTATTCAGACCAACTTAGCATCTATTTACAAAGTATTAAGAACTATGAATATATTTAATTATTTTTTGCAGGTCTGTTTGCCAGTCGGCAAAGGCCTCCTCCAACCTTTTCCATACTTGTCTATCTTGGGCTACTCTATTCCACGTTACTCCTGCTACTTGCCGTATATCATCGTCCCACCTTTTCTGTGGTCTGCCTCTTTTCCTTTTCCCTTCTCTAGGGTACCATCGCGTTACAATTTTGCTCCATTTCTCTTGGCCTCTTATCATGTGCCCTGCCCATTGCCATTTGAGTCTTCTGATTTTGGATGTTATGTCTATGACCTTCGTCTTTTTCCTGATGACATGGTTTTTTATTCGGTCCGACCTTTTCAAATTCAGCATACTTCTTTCCATTGCATGTTGGCAGGTTTCCAGTTTTCTCGTCGTATTTTGTGTTAAAGCCCATGTTTGACTGCCATACATTAAAACAGGTAGTACACAGGTGTCGAAAAGTTTTTTCTTTACATTAATGTGAAGAGTTTTATCTTTCATGACCTCTCTCAGACTCCAGTATCTCTTCCAGCCATTTGTAATTCTTCTCTAAACTTCTTTGCGTATAGGATCTTCTTGTGTTATTAGCTGTCCCAGATAGATGTATTCGTCGGTGTAATCAATTTGATTATTTCTTAGATGTATGGTGGTTTTCTTCCCGTTTGTCATAACCTTTGTTTTCTCTGGGTTCAACTTCAAACCCATCTTCTCACTTTCATCCGCTAGTTCATGTATCATTTGTTGTATGTCTTCCGGTGTTTCAGCGAATAAAACTATATCGTCTGCGAACCTCAAGTGTGTTAGGGAGGTCCCGTCGACATTGATTCCGAGGTTTTCCCAGTTAAGACCCCTAAAGATTGTTTCGAGAACCACTGAGAATAGTTTTGGAGATAGAGGGTCTCCTTGTCTAACACCTCTTTCTACTCTAAATCATATCATATCATATCATATCAACCCATATGATGGCCCACTGCTGGGCACGGGTCTCCCCAGTAGATCCTGGGGGTAATTGCCATAATCGCCACGCTTGGCGAGCGGGTTGGCGATCGCAGTAAGGCTTTAAGTACGCAGAGGACGCTGCTGCCCGTCCTCCGGAGTGAAATCCCTTAGTCGCCTTGACGACACCCACGGGAAGAGATGGGGTGGTACTATTCTTAAGCCGGCACCACACGGCACTACTCTAAATGGTTTACCTTTTTTTTTCAGTGGGATTCTCGCGGTACTATTACTATATACAGTTTTTATTAGGCGGATATATTTTTTTTCGATTCCTTGTTCCTTTAGGGACTTCCATATCTTTTCGTGGTACAAGGAATCAAATGCTTTGGTATAGTCGATGAAAGCGATGTAGTATTCGCGCTGGTAGGCTGTATATTTGTCTAGGACTTGGCGGACAACATGAATGTGATCGATTACCGAATAACCTTTCCGAAAACCCGCCTGCTCGATGGGTTGATGTTCATCTAGTGTTCCTTCTATTCGTTTTAAAATTATTTTGGCAAATATCTTATATATGTTAGACATGAGGCTGATTGGACGGTAGTTTCCGATGTCGTGTTTGTCTCCTTTTTTATAAAGAAGTATAATATTTGATTCTGTCCATTGCTGTGGGATTATTTCTGTGTCTATGATGTCTTTAAACATTTCCGTGAGGATCGGTGTGATAACTTGTTTATTTCGTATTAAGATCTCGTTGTTTATACCATCAGGTCCTGGTGTTTTGTCTTTCCGTTGTGTATCTATTGCTTTCTCTATCTCCACGTGAAGGATTTTGGGAATATTTGAGGTATCTACCAAATTTATTTCTTCTCGTGAGGTGTTGTTGTATTCATACAGTTCTTTGTAATAGGATGTTGCAATTTCCAATATGTCTTTTCTGTAGTGGTTCCATTTTCCTCTATTGCTTTTCATTTTTACCACCCAGTCTAAAGATTTCGTTAGTTCCTTGTATGCTTTTTTAACACCACCAGTTTTTATTATGTGTTTTTCGATAGTCTCCATTCTATTTCTATTTCTATCTGATCTGATGTTTTTCTTTATTTTTTTGTTAATTTCTGTTAGATGTTTTCTTCTGCCTTTTGCGTCTCTTGTATTAATTAAGTGGCTCCTTTCTTCTAGCAATTTTATAGTGGTGCTTGTAAGCCATTGCTTCCGTTCCCTACTGGTACTAGCAGCGAGTTTAGTTTCAGTTGTAATAATATTCTCTATCCAGTTATATTTTTCCTGTATGTCAAAGTTCCTTGTGTTTTCTGTAAAGTTGTTGAATTTGTCTCTCAGGCTGGCTGTTAATTGTTCCATTTGGTCTTTTCCGAGCTTCACATTTACTGGTTGTTGCCTAGGTCTAGGTTTCCTTAGTTGTTTTGTTTTTAATTCTGCCCTGATCAGCCTATGATTAGTGTTGAAGTTAAATTGGGTAATGACGTTAAAGTTGCTGAAGTAACTGTTTTTGTTAGTCATGAAGAAATCAATTTCATTTTTTGTGTTTCCGTCTGGTGAGATCCAAGTCCACATTCTTTTTTTATTTTTCCTATAAATAGTATTTAAAATAGTAAGGTTGTTTTCTAGTGTGAAGTTCATAATTTTTTCTCCGTTCCTGTTTCTGGTTCTGTTGCAGTATGTGAATGGTCCTAGTGTGTATTCTCCAGGACGCTTGTCTCCAATTTTTCCATTGAAGTCTCCCATTACTATTAAGTTTTTATGGGCATGCTCACGTATGGCTTGATTCAATTCAAGATAAAATGTGTCTACTATTTCTTGGTCTGACTGTTCTGTAGGTGAATACACTTGTATAATAGACCATGAATCTTGATATCCTGGTAACTTTAAGTTCATCATTGCTATGCGCTCTGAAATGCCTATGAACCCTTCTATACAGTCTATCAGGTGTTTCCTTACAATAAAGCCAACCCCATGGTAGCCAGGAGTGGTCCCTATGTGGTATAATAAGAAATCCCGATACGAAACAATTCTTTCTCCTAATCGTCTCACTTCGCTAAGGCCAACGATGTCCCATTTAATATGTTCTAGCGCGTATAATAATTCTGTTAAGTTTTCTTCATTTTTGAGAGTAAGGGTATTTAGTGCCGCAATATAGATTTTTTCTTTTCTTTCTTTTCTTTTGTGTAATGTTGGAGGGTTGTGGTCTTCATCCCCCACGAGCACCAGTCGGATTGGGGGAGATTGTGTTTTTACGTTTTGTTGGTTTTTATAGTTTTTTTGATTTTCCGGTGTTCCGAATGTTAGTTGCTATTGGTTCTTGCGTGTGGAAATATTGGTTAGAGAGTTTGATTTGATTCTTATTGCATCAAAGGCGTTTGTTCTGTTGTTTTTGAGGGAGCTCAGTGTTTGTTGTTTTTTGGGCTGAGTTTTTGACGGTGACTGTGGTGAGGTAGATTGTTCCCTTTTCCTTTTATCATTGTTGGTGTTAGGTTCTTTGATTATCATTTTATCATATTTCAGAAAAGCTATGTTTCCTTTTTTCCTCTCTTCTATTAGTTGCGGCTGTAGTGCTTTTCTTTTTTCTAATATTTCTTTTGAATAATCCTCCGATACATAAATTCCGTTTAGTTTCTTTTTGTTTTTTGTAATTTCGTTCTTCTTCCATTCGCTTAAAAGGGAACATAGTACAGGTCTCGGTTTGCTCTCGGCTTTTTGTTTTCCTAAGCGATATAATTTGTTTACTTCGTTTTCTTCTACATTGATGTTTAAGTGTCTTTTGAAGTTCTTCTTTATATTTTGGAATAGGTCAGCTGTTGAGTTTTCGCCCTCTTCCAAACCAAAAATAATTAGGTTATTACTTTTCTTTTCCCTTTTTAAATGTTCTATCTCCTTCTCTAATTTGCCGATTTTTTCTTTTAGTTTTTCGTTTTCCTCCTTGATAGGCAGTAGTTTTTCATCCATCCGATCCATTATATTTTTTGTAAGAGATTCTGTTAATTCGATTGTCTGATTTTTCATTTCCATTTTCATTTTTTCAAATAATATTTCAAATTGTCCTTCCATTATGTCTGGTGGAACGGAACGTAGTATTAAGTAGTAATTTTAGTTTTCTCGTTCTGGCAACACTGTAGTTGACACTAACGAAACTGAGTGACAGTTAAAGTGACAGTGACATTAGGATAACACTTGATGTCATATGCAACTTCTTGAAAAGTCAAAATGGTGGATAGTGAATGTTCTAACCTCGGTTGTTGTTGTGGATCTTCAATTTCACTTTACTGGGCAGATGTAGTGAGAATTCAACGAATGGTTTTTTTCAGATCTACCACGGCACTCGAAGTATTGTTTGTAATGGTGTTTTTGTTCGAATGTAGTATATAACTTTTTAAATCTTTGATTTTAAAGATGTACAATCACAACGCTGTTAGCACTTTGACAACCGGAACCGGAAAAAAAATATTTTTACGTGATAACGACATAAGAAAACATTGATAACTTCTAATAATTAATACTTCAGCATATCAGCAGGCGGAATCGCCATTCGCGTTGCTCAATAACGTGACTGCTTACAACCAATCAAAAACGTGACCATTGCTAAGTGACTGCTTAGCAACCAATCAATAACGTGACAATTGCTATGTGACACTCTTTCGTGCGTGCACCCCGTCTTCGATTTATAAAACATTAGCACGTCAAAAAAGCACGAACCTTGAAGTTTCGTGTAGGAATTCTCATACACATTAGCCGGTCGCCTCAAAAACTTACAAAAGGAATTGTCAAATGGTTTCGTAGTTAATCACGCATAAAACATTACATTTAATACAAAATGACTGTTCCATATTTAAATGCAAACATTCGTAAATTTACAAATACTCGTATTTTTACGCATATGAGAGTCCTTGGTTAAGTAAACGATGTTAACTATTCTGAGAGTCAGGAATTTGTTATTTAATTATTCGCATAATATTAAGAATACTTATTTACCTTACTAAGTTGCGAGGACTTCTTTTACTGCAGATTATAAATGGAAAGCATTTGTATGAAGCAAAATAAAAATACAAGAAAAAACCACAACACAATACTTTGTCTCGGTAATTTATCTTTTTGCGAAATTGCTACAATTTTACTACTGCTGGAACCATTCCTAACGATGAGTTGCTATCCCGAGTACATGCATTTAAACATCTTAAGACTACTACAGTATTTTATTTTCAAAGTTCTTTTATAAGGCTGTGTACCTACTGACTAAAAAAGAATGTTTTCGACATTGAGGGCGCTCTAGTCGATGATTTTACCATACAAACGCGTACAAGTGATTACTCCTCTGTATGAGGTCTTATGTCAAAGCTTAAAATTAAAATCAATTAGTTTTATCATAAACTATACACGTAGACAGCCATAATTAAAAATAAATAAATATTTTAAAAGTTATAAGCCTTAAAACATTTAAGAATGTTAACAATTTGAACAACAATTTTGGCGAAATTCTAATGTTTTAAGGCTATGCTTTGACTTACACCCTTAAACATAGGAGTAATCCCTTATACGCGTTTGTATAGTAAAGACAAGAATGCACTTAAAGACCACAAAATACCTATATGATTCTATTAAACTGTTGTTGTTTAAAATGCACCTCACAACAGTAACTTTACTTTGTTTAATTTTATTGCATAGTATATCATGTGCGCATAATAAAACGAGTCCGCTTGAGTGTTTATGTGGAGTACAGGTTCCAATAAAGTCAAAAATACTTTATTCATTTAGGTTACAAAACGCAACGCTTATGAACGTCAGACAAAATTTGGAATAGAATGATTCTACATTTAATGCCAAGTTCGCAAGAGTGAAGCCGTGAGAAAAGAACTTGGCAATAAAAACTCATAGCCACTTTTTTTTAAATGCTAGTTTTTAATAAAAATAAACACTCGTACGTCTACGATATATAAAATGGCAATGGGCTTGCCATATCTACCGAAGGATCAACAGTTGTTGGAGCAGAGTGATCTCAAGAAGTAGAAGACCTAAAAAGGTCACCGGAGTGGTCTGGATGTGAAGGTCATGACGTAAATTAGGAAACGTGTTTGTCCAGCAGTGGACTAATATAAGCTGTGTGGACAATGATGGTGACGTCCTAAGTATTACAGTAGGTACCCTTAAAATAGTACTTTACTAAAACTTTTCATTTGTAGCGTGATCCTAAGTCGGAGGCATTAGGGATTTTTTTTTACTAATGCCTCTGACTGCATGATATTACTTAATTATGGGATCTTGTTTGCATCTTTTTTTAGTAGGCGGGTTTTTTTATTTAATACTTTTTGTGGTCGTATGATGTAAGTGATGTAACAACTTACTTTTATCACAGCTATTGTTAGGAAAATTGTGGTAGTAAATTTGAAAAAACAATGGTTTCTTTTTTTTAATGCTCACGTTTTAGTAGTGAATACGAGGGTCAAACTGAAAGTTCTTAGAAAATCAAAAACTGATTACATTAGCCAGTTATTAGTTTTATTATATCTTTTCAAAATATTGTCCATTCACGTCAATACACCGCTGCATGCGATGGAACCACTGGGAAAAGCACTTTTCCCACTCGTTCTTAGGGGTCTCTTCAATGGCATCGCGATACGCAGACACCGCTTCTTCAGCATTCATAAACCGCTTTCCTTTAAGTTTTTCTTTAATTTTTGGAAATAAATAAAAATCACAAGGCGCGAGGTCGGGGCTATACGGCGAGTGACCCAGTAATTCAACGTTTGATGTCGCCAAATAGTCGATCGTTCGCTTGGCGGTGTGCGACGAGGCATTGTCGTGGTGAAGGAGGATCCTACTGCGAGGTCGTTTCTCTCGAACTTTTTCCAAGACAAGTGGCAAACAATTGGTAGTGTACCATTCTGCAGAAACTGTTTTTTGATCCTCTAACACAATTGTTGCGAAATGACCTATCCTTCCAAAGAACGAGGCCACCATTTTTTTTCCCGCACTTCGATCTCTTTTCACTTTAGTTGGCATTTCCTCGAAAGGAAACACCCACTGAGCAGATTGTCTTTTGGTTTCAGGATCATAACAGTAAATCCAGCTTTCGTCACCTGTTACTATGTCGAACACAGCATTTGAGTCACCTCCGTTAAATCTTTCAATCATTTTACGGCACCAGTCCACACGATGGAGTTTTTGAGCCTCAGTCAAATTATGAGGTATCCACCGGGCGCAAAGCTTCCTGACCGCTAAATGTTCGTGGAGGATTTTGTCACTTGACACTTGACTCATACCGATGCCTAAGCTTGTCCGAATCTGCTGATAGGTCACTCTTTTGTCATACGCCGCACAACACAGATGTTATCTTCAGTCGTCGCCGTAGAAGGCCGTCCCTCACGTAAATCATCAGTGAGATTAGTGCGACCACGTTTAAACTCATTAAACCAGTTGTAAACAGTCGCACGAGATGGGGCTTCATCGTGAAAGGCCAATCGTAGTCTATCATAACTTTCTTGTTGACTTAAATGACATCGAAAGTCATAAAAAATCATTGCACGAAAATTTTCTCGTGTTAAATTCATGTTGACGTGACACAGACAATTTTCAATTTGCCGCCAAATCGTAAAACAAATGACAAATGAATGAAATATGTACTCAGTAATATTGGCAAAGAGTTATATTTTTAAATTTTAGAATTATTTTTTTATTATATAGTTTATAAGTGGCCAGTTCTAAGAACTTTCAGTTTGACCCTCGTACAAGGCCTAATCCTCAATGTACACTCGCTTTTAAAAGTTACTCTTAATGTTATAGTCGAAGTTTGTGTCGGAAAACTTTGGCAACGATCTGTTGCAACATTCTTCCTACTTCCTTTGATATATTGGGGTTCAAACTCGCTCTTTTAAAGAAGAAAAGAATTATATTTATTACAAAAACGTTTAACCGATTGCACCCGCGTTTGCCGATGCCAAAATATGAATATTCTAAAGTTATTTTATTATTTACCCGACTGTAAGGAAGGGTTATGGTTTTCGCGTGTATCTTGTATGTGTGTATGTATGTCATATTCTTTATTACCTCATATATTTTAAACCACTGAGATGGATTTATACAATTTAAAAAATAATTACGTCGTTAGATTTGTTTTGATTGCCTGAATGATTTTTAGATAAGTGACGTTTGAATAAAACAAACATGTTAGGTGGCGGCTGTGAGGTGTCAAAATAAAGAGGTGTGAAAAAAAGTTGTTTCGAATACTGCAATATGGATATCAAATTAAAGGGCTTGTCGTAAGCATTTATTTGATATATCATTATTAAGATTGTAAAACGAAAAAGTTATTTAGCAACCATTTTTTTTTCAATTTTCAATATTTGACAATCACTGTGATAAAAGTTAGTTGTTACATCCTACTACTAAAAAGTATTTGATAAAAATTAACAAAAAAAATAAAATACCCGCCAGCGCAAAAAATATGGAAACAAGATCTCCAACATAATATAAATATCATGCAGTCGGAGGCATTGATGCAAGTCGATGAACTTAGTATAGTGCCTCCGACTACACGATATTATAATTATTATGTAGAAGATTTTTGTGAATACGCGAGACTAGCTAATTACGTAGGAAATATTATAGTTTACAAGTGTGTGCGCATACACAAGGGACCTCTGTATTTAATTACTCTCATAGTCTAATGAAATGGAAATCCGACTTGACTGGAGAAAGATTCGACGCCAAGGTTTAACGTTGCAAATAGTCACCTACTTAAGGACTGATAGATATGATGATATTTAACGAAAACTTTTTTACAAAAAAATATTACCAACTTCTAAATTAAATACAAGGCAACTAAAAACCAATAAATAATATACCTAGAATAACATTTTGAAGTTGGTGCTATGAAATAGTAGTCTTCATGTTTTATTCGGCACCAATTAAACTAAGCATAGTTTGGGATCAAATGGCGTTGAGTTGTCCCAAGATATTATTCTTATTCTAATATACATAATACTTATTGTTGATTGTATACCCCGCCTTATGAGATTTTTAATATACACAATACTTATTTAAGCACAAACAAAGATATTTGATACCATTGTATACACCGCCTTATGAGATTTTTGTATAATTTTAAAATGTTTAAATATAAACATGTTGCTAGCTCCAACTGTGGTACCTTTACGGCAGTAATAACTAAGCCGTAATAAGTATCGTACCTATTAGTGTGCTTTCTACATTAAAGAGTTACTTCCAAGCTTTTTGTAGACAACATTTTATGAGTGGCTGCTACAAACGTTAAGTGGTTCATTATAGTTAATGTTTTTCTTGAGATTCTTTGGTTTATTCCGACTCATTCTTACTTTGTGGACCAGCAGGTGGTCCATTACTTTTAAACTTAGCGATTTCTTAAGTGTAACTCAAAGTTGTGATCAAATTTTAACAGCGGATAATCGGCATATAATAATAAGTACCTGGATGACCAAGCTGCGCTCGATATATTTTTTTAACGACGTTTTCTAAAAATGAAACCTAGCTAGCTCGTTTAAAGGTATAAGATATGATACCAAAAAATGACAAAATTCGACAAAGAAATGTCGAACGAATGGCTGAAAACCAGGCAGATGTATGTCGGGCCACGCGCAGTGCTTAAAAAGTGGGTTTTCTGTTGTTTTTGTTTCATACTTAGTTATATAAGTATTTTTCAATGGAATCTGTTCGAAAATTTTGTTACTTATCTCTAAGTTGTAAAGCATACTTAGCTGTGTTAGTTTTCTTTTTAATTTCACTACGTACACTACTACCGTGATTTTTTTCACTTAGCCAACATCGACCGTTTAGCTGCCAGGGGGGACAATTGACTCTAATAAAAACAATTACTTTAAAGCTTAATATTTCACAAACTGATCCCTAAATCTAAAAATGATCTTTATAACCCCTAAACGAAGTCTATCTCTAACTAAGATCTTTCAAATAATACTCCACACGATGGGGTAGATGAGAAAAAATAATTACATCGCCACTTTACATATAGGGGAGGTAGGTACATTAAAAAAACATTTTTTTTAACGAATTTACTCTTTCACTTTGTCGAAGTAAGTAACATGTGTGTCCATGCATAACCTTATAGCACTAATAGTCTCTAAACTAAGCTGCAGACGGACGCACGGACGGACATGGCGAAACTATAAGGGTTCCGTTTAGCCATTTTAGCTACGGAACCCTAAAAAGGGGAACTGTTTTCGGAGACAGAAGGGTTTATACACTTGCTATTAAGAATCAGATAATTATAACTAGTAAGTACAAAAAAATATATATAAAGACCAAAACCAATCAACAGATTTATGCACACACTGCAACTCAGCATCAGAAACTATCCAACACATAACAGGCGCCTGTAGAACTTTTGTGCAATCAGACTACAAATATCGTCATGACCAAGTTTCATCAATAGTCCTTCAACACTTATTAGCACACTACTATACCTTTATACATAAAAATAATTCATAGATATTACAAGTACAAGCCGGAAACAATTTTAGAAAACAGATACTTCAAAATTTACTGTGATTGCACAATCATACAGACTAAACATTTCATTATAATAGACAGTACATGACAAAAGCACAGTATATATTATAGAAATATATTATAGCCACAATCTCCAAACAACGATCTCAGAGAAACTCTCAAAATGCCAAGACATGGCCATAGAATTGAAAACTCAATGGAAAACAAATATTGTTCATTATATAGTGCCAATAGTGGTAGGTAAGATGATCGTGCCTGACAGGCCGTGGCTCTATGATTGACGTTAGGAACTTGCAAATAAATACAAGAAGTATCAATGCAGGTTCAAATTTAAACCAATAGACGTTCAATAGTACATTTAATTAGGGATTTTGACGTGAATACGTCTGTAAAATTGCTTCCAAAAATCCAATGATAATTATTAACAATGAGAAGTTGTTACTTCATCAATCCAATTTTTGCAATCCCCTTCCCCCCAGTCTGTCTACAGACACGCTACTTCAGCATACCCCAGTTGCTCTTACTTCAGCATTAAGAGTAAAGTGTTCAAATTTTGAGGGGCGATTAACTACAATTATAAGGGAAGCCGGCTACTTACGAGTATAGGTGTTAAAATGGGAAATTCATATGTCGAGTGAAATAAATGGTGGTTGCTTCTTTAGGAATAGGCACAGATCCATAACTTGGTTCAGGGGGTCTGCATTTTACTCAACCGGTCAAGTGTGAGGCACTCGCATGACAAGGGCGGAGTGGGGGGTGCATTTAATTCAACCTCTTTAAACCCTCCATAGCCGATGAGGGAGGGAAGGGGCATTGCCTGTCAAAACACCCAGTGTGTTTTGAATTTTGAGATCTTATAATGTTTTATAAGATCTCAAAATTAATTTCTTTATTACTTGATATCAAGACTACAAATTATTAGCAATATAAGAATTAAAAGTTATTTCTCATCTCCTTTAATCTAATATTTGGCAGGTTGTTAAAATCTTTAAATCACAAGTTGAAGTTAATAATATTTCTTAATACATTGATAATATTTTCACATTGCTAGTTGACTTTTTTAAAAAAAAAAAAAATCGTTACTGCCTTTTGGAACAGTTTTTTTTAAATTAAAACGGCTTTTACATTTTGTAAAAAGATAGAGTTTTGTTTGCGACGTTTTTCTAATTTTTTTGGGTTTTCTAAAAAAAATATTTTGTAAATGCTATTTTTTTGTCAACTAACGGCTTCTTGAAACTCCTTCAGATAGTCACTTGTATTATTTCTATTCTACAACCCTAAGAAACATTAATCAAAAATAATTAAACGATGCTCGATTACCCAGCTAGTACTTTAATTTATACAATAATTGCATTAGAAAGAAAATAAGTTAAGTTCATATCCAAGAATCAAACCTAAGATCAACATAGGCCACCAGCTGTTCTAAACTAAACGTTGAATATGCTCGCGGCTTATGTCCCCGCTCAATAGTACTATTAATTATAAACACAACCTTGTAGTTTATGAATGCTTTTAAGCGGTATTATGTTGATATATATTTAAGACTAGCTGTCCCGCCCAACTTCGTCGGCATAAATTCTCCCCGTTTTTGCAATGTTTCTCATTGCTGCCCCGCTCCTAAAAGTCGTAGCGTGATTTAGCCTTCCTCGATAAATAGGCTATCCAACAGTGAAAACAATTTTCAATTCGGACTAGTAGTTCCTGAGATTACCGCGTTCAAACAAACTTTTCAGCTTTATAATATTAATATAGATGATAATTAAAAAAAAAAAACGCTATGCTTTTGAACTATGTCAAACTCTTATGTATCAATAGAACTGAGTAGTACCCTGATTTGAAGGGGCCATTAGTACTACTGGTAGTATTCGAAATACATGTATGTATCGTATGTATTACCAGTTGTACTACTGAGCCTGGCCATGCAGGTGTACAACTAGTACAACTAGTAGAATTTGAGACATATGTACAATAATTACATTTTTGAAAGATAGAAAAATTTGAAGTCCAGACCCAGGAATCGAACCCGAGACTTCCGTAGCCAAACCGGGGTCGGAATCGAACCCCCTATCTGGACTATGTTACTAGATCTAAAATTTTTCTATCCCTTGATGCTCTCGAGTTGAGCCCTAGCATGCGCCATCTAGTCGGTAGGAGTGGAGACATATGGTTGCATCTCTAGTACTTAGTACTACTGGTAGTACTAGAGGTACAAGGTTATATCATTTGTTCGGAGGAGAAGTAAATAGGCCACTTGAGAAAGGATACAAACTTCCAATCAAAAGCCACAACACCAACAATCGAAACGCAATTGAACCAGAAAACTATTAGTGGGAACGATTAGGTTCAATAAAATCCAACCACAAATGCGTAAAAGGAATTTGTACACAAAATGGACTCTTTTTTCGATTTGTGAAATAAATAGACCGGAAGGCCGATCAGTGGTTGTCAAATATTGCTTTTAAGGTCTGTAAGTGTCATTTCAAGTTTTGGTGTTTTGATAGAACTTCATTTATAGGGACTTCAATACAGAGAATGTTATTAATAAATGAGACAGTATAGCTAAAACCTCAAATAAACATTTATTACATTGCCTTTGAGATGAGCGTAAGTGTTTTTAAAAGTAAACTGAATGTTTTCAACTTACAAAATCTAATATGAAATTTGAAATTAAAATTCCGTTTTGGTACTGACAAAAACGCTTTTATTTTCGGATTTCTCAGAAACTTTTGATTAAAATTTTCGGTGAAATTTTATTCTGTACTTATTTTACGGCTCCAAGTTTCAAAGGTTTCTGGGTATTCAGAAAATGCAGTCTTTTAACTATTCAGTTTTATTATTTATTTAACTTTGTATTTAAGTGACGAATCTAATCAGGTTTTACTTTTATTATTTTAATTAGTGTTTTTTTTCATACATAATATTTCATCAAAACCTCAGTCAAAATATTTTTTTGTGTTTCTTAAATTAACTTTACAGAACGATTAATACTTATATAATCTTAGTTAATTCAAGCAAAACCTATACAGCGATTCATTCATCATTATGTAGGCATATTATCACTTTGCGATGCCAATTAATAATAATAATATCATGGGACAACTCACACAACGCTATCTGATCCCAAACTAATCATAGCTTGTACTATGGAAACCAGACTAAACTGATAAACTAACCCATATACTTCCAAATACATACATATTATAGATAACAACCAGACACAGAATAAATCATCGTGCTCATCACACAAAGTTTTATCCTGGGTGGGGATCAAACCCACGACCTCTTGCGTAGCAATCGGACACACTCCCACCGCGCCACAGAGGCAATTAAATTTCATCCTCATATTACTAGTACAGATTAAATCGACCACTATTATCCCCATAGTAGTCGCTTTATAAATTGAATTGCTTCTACTATTCTTTAAAGTTGCTTAGCAACCATTTAATCTTTAATATTTTTGTCAATGGTTGCTAATCAACTTTGTTATTAAACATTTCACATCCATTTTGGCTTTAGTATAGTTTTAGAACCACTGTCCTTCCGAATGATTCCAGTTAAACGTTCGCATTCAATCCCCCAGTAATTATGACTTTAAAAGTCCAAAGTACTTTTGTATTTTTAACTAAATATTGCTATCTTTAGTTCGTTTTAAGTCGAAGACTATATATCAATGGATGTTATTATGCGTGCATAATCGAGAAGGTTCGTTGACCCGAAAGAAATCAGTCTGCCAAACGAATTGATTTAGCTGGTAGAGATCGTTCTAGGTCACTGATTTGATGTCTGTCTTTAAGTATAATTTTCTTGACATACATACATATAGTAAATGATTGACAAATTAAAGGTATATATGTTATAGTAATTAAGTACTTTATTCTCTTTCTAAGCACATATTCCTAGGAGGTTTTTTTTTTGGGGTAAGGTTTTTCGTATTTGGGGGAGGCGGGAGGGGGTGGTTGGTGGTACAATTTACTAAACACCGGCTAAATGTATACTGTGTAGGTTCGGGTTCGAATTTTTCGACGAAGTTCTACCATAATAATTCAATCGAATTAACATGAGGAGGTATAGTACCTACTTATGTTTTTTTGATTTTCACTACTGAAATTTGATAAAAACAAAATGCTTTCTATGTAATAATAATACAATCAGATATGGCACCATGGTAGATGCAATAATGTATACAAATATTATAAAGCTGAAGAGTTTGTTTGTTTGAACCCAATAATCTCAGGAACTGTACCAATTTCAATTTTTTTTTACTATTGAACAGCGCATTTATCGAGAAAGGCTATAGGCTAAATAACATCACGCTAAGATCAATGGAAGAGGACCAGCAATGAAAAATGTTGCAAAAACGGGGAAAATTTACGCAGACGAAATTGCGCGGGTCAGCTGGTGATAACATACACAATCCGCTGCTGAAATTTTATCATACACTAGCTGAGCCGCGCTGCTCCGCTCCTATTGATCACAGTGTGACGTTATATAGCCTTCCTCGCTAAATGGGCTATCCAACACAAATATTTTTTTTCAATTCGAACCAGTAGTTTCTGAGATCGTCGCAACCAAACAAACAAACTTTTTAGCTTTGTAATATGTTGCTGTCTATAGATTTCTGTTACACGTTGTTATTTCACGGAAGATTATCTAACACTGGTGGCACCCACCAAGACAGCCGACGACTTACGGCCTATTCCAAAAATCCATCTATCGATGGATTTGGCTACTAGAGATTCAATAGATAGAATATTTAAAACGGCCGTTAGACCTACCATTGGTAAAGATAGATACTAGATATAATCGAGGACAGGTGCTATTATTTGTTGTTAACACTTTCTACTGAATGTAGAGAGGACTGAAAATACAACATTTTTACCAGTACTAGTTAAAGTATATATGCCAGTGTAATAAATAACCTTCACAAAGACCCCAACGCGAATATTCAAGTCCAATTATTGTTGTTTGACACTGTTTAGCACTTAGTCACAAACAAATTGCTTCTTGTCTACATAAAACGTAAAATTTTTCAACGCTTCGCCTCGCTTTGACGAATGAACAAAATATGCTAATGGAGACAAAATAGAGAGTTTTTGGTGTTTCATAAAAACGCCACTAATTTGTTGTTACGTACTCATGTTAGGTTTTAGATGAATATACAACCGACTTCAAAAAAGAGAAGGTTCTCAATTCGTTTGTATGTTTTTATTTTGAATATTTGTTCGCAGATAACATGAAAACGGCTAAACTAATTTGAAAAAATATTTTTGTCTTTGATAGGGTAGGGTATTCCAAGTTGATCCTATTTTCATCAGATCAAGATCTAATGATGGAAACCTGGAAAAATCGAGGGAACTCCTCAATCATTAAAGGCTATAATATGTCAACCCAAATGATGTCCCACTGCTGGGCATGGATCTCTTTTGGTGAGCTGCTTGCCGATTGCAGTAAGGCTTTAAAGTACGCAGAGGACGCTGCTGCCCATTCTTCGGTGTGAAATCTCTTAGTCGCCTTGGCAACACCCACGGGAAGAGATGGGTACACCTATAGTGAATTAGGTATATTCGTGCATTTACTCTGAAAAGCGTAATCAATCAGCCTGAATCGGTCCACTGCCTGACATAGGTCTCTCCTAACTTACGCCTTAACATTCGGTCCTCCGCCTTCCACATCCAATTTATTCCAGCGACTTTCTTTAAGTCAGTCCATCTGGCTGGGGGTCGTTCTACCTTACGTTTACCGGTCTCCACTCTAGGACTCGTTTCCTCCATCGGCCATCAGTCCTTCGGCAAATGTGGCCAGCCCATTGCCACTTCAGCGTGCTTAACTTGCGTGCTATGTCGTTAACTTTGGTTCTTTGTCGGATGGCCTCGTTGCAAATTTTATCCTATAAAGAAAGTCCAAGCATAGCTCGATTTATAGCCCGCTGCGCGACTTTGAATTTGTGGACTAGCGCAACCGTTAGTGCTTACGTCTCGGCACCGTAGGTCATAACAGGTAGGATGCACTGGTTATATACCTTGGTCTTCAGGCATTGCGGTAGAGGCGAAGAAAAGACTCAACGAAGTTTGCTAAACGCTGCCCAACCCAATCGGATAATCCTATCGACTTCTTTCTCGAATTTGATTCTACGAACCGAGATACGAGTACCTACCTAATAACCTGAGCAGATATATTCTTGAATAACTTCGAGCATTGACCCTTCGATATAAATTGGTCTCGGCATGATATGTTCATTAAACATGATTTTGTTTTTTTTTCTAAACTCATGCTGAGACCAACACGTCTATTTAAGCTGTGCAGCGTCTCGCTAAGCTGCTCCAACGCATTCGCTACTATGACGATGTCGTCGTCTAATCAAAGGTGCTAGATGTACTCACCGTTTATATTTATACTCTGTCCAGTCCAGTCCAGTCCAGTGTCTTAAAGGCGTCTTCAAGAGCGTTGGTGAAGAATTTCGGGGATATGACATCCTCCTGTCTTACACCTCGGCGCAGCTCTATTGGTCTGGTGTTGTGGTCCTGAATCTGTACGGTCATGGTGGTGGTGTCATACAAGCATCTCAGCGCCTCGATATATCGCCAGTATTTATGGCATCGTTGCAGAGCATCCAGAACCGCCCAAGTTTCGATTGAGTCCAAGGCTTTCTCGTAGTCCACAAAAGCCATACACAGCGGCTGATTGTACTCTTAATTTTGAAACCCGTCTTGTTCTGTGAGGTGAAACTAGTCGAATTTTCTTGTGAGGCGGTTGGTGATAACTCTCGAGCACAACTTGTAGATATGACTTAAAAGTGAGATAGGTCTGTAGTTTTTAAGCTAGGTTTTATCACCATTTTTGAAGAACTCCACGCTTCTGGCCTTGGTGGATAACAGAATTAAAAAGGCCTGACTGGGATCCCGTCTGCTCTTAGAAGCTCTGTAGTAATTTCGTCATCACCTAGTGCTTTATTGTTCTTAAGTTGCTCGAGAGCTACCTTGACCTTACCTACATCCGAAATGTCCTCGGTGTAGTGGCGCGTAAGTAGGGCTCTGTGGTCATCGACGCTTAGTCCAGTAGGTTAAGCCATCCGTGATGAGTACAGGTGTCCATAAAAGCTCTCGATTTCCTCGAGTATCTCGAACCTTGAGGTGATAGTTTTGCCATCCGTGGTATTCAGTTTCGTCAGGTAGGGTCTGGCCAAGCTGTTGTGCGAAAACTCTAGTGCCTCTATTTTGCTCAATCGCAGTCTCGATGGCGCGTGTATTATAGCATCGGAGGTCACGTCACGTCAGCCTCCTGACCTTCAGGTTTATAGCTCTCTTATCTAACAAATATATTTGCGTTCTCGTCTTTGCCTCATAAGTTAGAGTGTCTCGAGTGAGAGTTTTGACTCCCTATTTTCGGAAAACAATCTTTGACATACATTTTGTAGCGTTCTGACCGCGGTGTCGGTTTACTCATCAACTGTGCAGACTATGCCATTGGTTTTCAGCGATATGAAACGATTTTAAAATTTCAACTGGAATTTTTTGGAACTTAAAGCTATCTGGGAAGACGTAAGTCGGAGAATAAGCTTCATCCTCTGCAGTCTTTTAGTCTTCAAATTTATCTTTTTTATTTATTATTTAGAGCTCCTCTGACCAGTCTGTGATCGCTTCCGGTTTTAAGCCTGTTGACGCTGAGACGTAAATATGTTCCGCTTGTGTCGTTGTTTTGTGTCCACTTTCTATGGGGTTTCTTTTTAAAGAAAGATTTTTTAAAAAAAAAACCCTGTGACTCCAGAAAGTTCATGAGCATTTGGCCTCTGTGATTTCTGCGCCCCACACCATTTGGTAAGATTTTCGTTTCACCACGTTCTTGTACTACCACTTTAGCATTAAAATTTCTCATAAAAACGTTATAATGAGCTTTCCTGGTACCACGTTACGCCTTGGCAATGTCTTCGTACATGGTTTCGGCTATCTCGTCACATTGCTGATTTCCACAACGTTGTTAACAAGATCTTAGTTGACCAGGAAACCGACACCACCCTGGGAGGTGCGATCGTCTTCTCGATAGTCGAACACGTCACTTAACTCAAGGGTTATTGTGTCCTCTCCCTGTCTGCGGACTTCAGATGGCCCTAATATGTGCCAATTTATCCGACCTAGTTCTACCTCGAGTTCGGTGAGATGTTCGTCCAGCCGTAGACTTTGTCCGTTGTACGTTGCAAGGGTCAGGTAATGAAAACCATGAATGACGAGCGGAACTTTTTAATATTTCAGGGTTTGCGCTTCAATTACTTTAAAATAGCATTTTACGTTCGTTGTATGACGAACAAAATGTATGTAGTATTACTATTACATAATGTCTCAACAATCAAGGGCAATGCATCGGGAAAAGCAATATTTTACAAAAGGATTTGAGCTGTTGATATTATAAACGTCTTTGAGTAGGTACGGCATTAAACCATAAGCCGTCTTGGTACCGACCAAGACAGCCTATGGTTTAATGACCACAACATGGTCATTATTCACGTTCTTTTTTTCCATTTTCGCGGCAAGCCTGTGCAACACTTGTCATAATGGTGAATAGTGAGCTGCGCTTAACAATGCATCAACGTGCTTGCGCGACGGACATCTTTGAGCGCACCGCGCATGTGCCAGTTCGCACGGGCTTGCCACAGAAATGGAAAAAAAGAACGTGAATATGGACCCAGTGTCCATTATTCTTCCGTGAAATAGTAATGAACGCATCAGTGTTTCATTTGAAGGGTACTGTAGCAAGTGTAAATGACATTTACCCACTAATATAATGGGGAGCGCGGTGCGGTGATATTCAGATCTTTGCTAACCGAGGATTTGGGTGGCACTGATATAGTTTGGGCGCGAGCATGACTGCTTTAAATACGTAAATCGACCCACTGTTCGTCTCTTCATTTTGTTGTATATAAAACCTTATTCAAGCAAACTCATTTATTATTACAAAATGCTAAATATTATACAATGGATTGGTTACATACATTTCACACACCAGTAAACTCGCGTTGGCAATGAAAAGAAATGCTGTTTTTTGTTTTTAACAAGCTTTTATTTAATTTTGCTTGTAAGAACTGTTTTAGTTAAATCTTTTGTTTGAAAAACAAATTATATTTATGTTTTAACTTCAAAATGTTGATATTGTAATTTTACCTATATTAAATTTCGACCTCTGGCACAGTATAAATAAAGTATACAGTATAGAAACAACGAAAACACGTTCGAAACAGTACACTCACGCAGACGCTCACATCTAAGAGATCCTTAAGCAATTTTCGCGGTGATCTCAGTAGCGGTTGCCGTGTCCAGTTTACGTTACCCCTGGGTCACCGGGGCCACGACCGTATGCGATCTTTTTAAAAATGCCACAATTGTATAGCGTAGTTTAAGACTATTCGAACTCGCCTTCTTCAAGACCCGAGCTTTTAGTTTTTTTTAAACTACCTTGCTTGCTTGAATGGCAAGAATTATTTATTCTTTTTTTTGGCAACTATACCGGTTCCGACAATTCTGCAAATGTCAGATGTGCGATGGAGGAACTCGTAATTTTGGAAAATATTTATTCTTTTAATCGATATCGTAACATAATCCGTCTGATCGATCAAAAATATTTGTGAAACCATACTAATATTATAAATGTGCAAGTAATTCTGTCTGTCTGTTACCTTTTCACACTTAAACCACTGAACCGATCTAAATGAAATTTGGTATGGATATAGTTTAAACCCGGATAAGGACATAGAGTAGTTTTTAATAAGGGGGCGTCCATAAATTACGTGGGGTAATTTTGGCGAATTTTGGCCTCTGGTGAGATAACGCGAGGGAAGGGCATAATATAATTTTTATCGCGATAAGGGGGCGTCCATAAATTATGTGAGGTTATTTTCGGTAATCTGACGAAGATTTCAACGACTCAACACTGGTGAAGTGTGAGTAGCAATAAATGACAAAATCGGTAAAAATTTAGTGAAAAATATTTTTACCGAATTTAATCCAGATAAAACAATATCTTGCAAATAAATATGATTTGCCGAAAAGTTGATGTTTACTGAATAAAAAAAAAACGTTTTTTATTATTTGACAGGTCTTGCCCCTCTTATCCCCCTTATCTTTTAAACCAAGTGACCAAAAAAATAAGAAAAACATCACAAATATAACGCATAATAAATACTTTCAACTACAATTATTTTTAAAATCATCGGATAATACCGTCTTTGAATTATTGCCCAAAAACTACTTTTTTTAAAGGATAGGATTTTGGCTGCGGAACCCTACACTAAACATTGTCCGACATGCTCTTGCCCGGTTTTTGTTTGAAGCACTAAAATCGCCGAAGATACTGCTAATTTTCTATGGACGTAGATTGAATCTTAAAAACCCAAAATGCACTTGCCCGGTTTACCCGGTTACCACGCACAATGTAGGGTTCCATAGTCCCCCATACGAATAATACGGCTTATGAAGTGTTTGTGTGTTAATATAAGTCAACAAATTTATATAAGTATTTTCAATGGAATCTGTACTAACATTTTGTTACTTCTCACATTGCAATTTTTTTCAAATTGCTCATCGAAAATTTAAATTCGGAGAAATCTAAACACAATTAAATTTTCACGTTTATACTGTGAATAATATAATAAAATAAAATAAAAATAAAAAGCCTTTTATTTCTTACAGGTTACAAATATTTTAACGGAGTATATATGAATTTTTGTTAGTACTTAAGTTTAATTCCTTAATTTAGTTGTTAGTATTTTCCTAATATATAAGTTTTTGATTATTCCTATACTATTACAATATTACTTAATCTGTAAAAACCCCTCTGTAGGTGAAGGCCTCCTCCAAACTTATCCAGTCCTCTCTAGATTGGGCTACTTGAAACCAGTTGGGGCCGGCTGTTTTTTTGAGCTCATCTTCCCACCTAGCTACAGGTCTACCTCTGTTTCTTTTGCCTTGTGGGCCCGCCCATGTGGTCATCCGTTTTGTCCATCTCTGGTCTTGTAGGCGCGCCACGTGTCCGGCCCACTTCCATTTTAATGATTGTGCATGTACTAGTCCGTCCCTTGCCTTAGTAATGTGTCTAATTTTAGTGTGTCTAATTTTCTGCATCTTTTTAATTTTCATCATGCTGCGCTCTATTCCTCGTTGAGTTGAGATTATTTTGTCCTTTGTTTTCTTGTTGAACTTCCACGTTTGGCAAGCATACGTTAGACACGGTATAAGGCATGAGTTTAGCGCCTTAGTTTTAATTTTGGTGGGCATGTTGCTCTTAAAAATGTCCTTTAGTGCCCAGTATTTATTCCACGTCAACTGTGCCCTTCGTACCACTTCTTGATCGTTATTGTTCTGGTCGAAGCTAAGTTGTTTGCCCAGGTATATGTAGTTGTCTGTATATTTGAGGGGCTCGTTACCAACGAAAAATAAAAATACTGGAAAATACTGTGAATACACGTGTATAATCGAGGTCCCTGTCATGTGGCACAAAGCCACGTGTAAACTTGGAAATTCTGGGGTAATACCGCATTATTTCGGGTAATGCTCATAACAAATTTAAACCGTACCGATTACACAATTTACCCCACCGTTTAAACCACCTCCCGCGCCTCTTTAGGCAACACTTCCACGAACGAATGTATCGCGTCGAGTCCGCTTACCTATCGGGGAGTCTACACGAGACTATGCCTACTTAAACACACAGTTTTTATTAAAAAAATATTGTAAATATTGGCAATTTGAAATGCGAGGCCTCGAGTTTTTATTGCCTTGTTCTCTTCTTTCTTCGTCTTTACCCATTGCTTGCGAACAGGCATGTAAGTGAATCATTTTTTTTATCTTTTGAGGCGACCGCGCATCGTAAAAAGAAATATAGAAAACACACATAGGCAACTTTTACAAACATAGTATATTATACAAATTGATGCAAGCCATGGATATCATTCATTTCATACGACAGCACCGATCCAACACAGCTCAAATCTTGCAATTCAGATGTCGACTTTAAATCGTGTGATTATTTTTTTTGGATAACTATCAATGTAGGATTATAGTTCCCACATTACTAGCAATCCTGTTAACCCCTCCAGGTTGGTTCAATGGTTTGTGTTAGGAGTGGGTTCTCGTCGGTAGTATAATAGGTAGGATTCGAAGCCGCGACCTCACGATTGCCTTAGCCATTAAGCTACCAAATCAATCAAATCAGTCAGCCTGTATCGGTCTACTGCTAGAGATAGGTCTCTCCTAACTTACGCCTCAACATCCAATTCATCCCAACATCCATTCCTTCGCCTTTTTAAGTCATCAGTCCATCTTGCTGGGCTTCCACCGCTTTAAATTAATATAAACGCATAAACTTATGTGCAAGTTATGAGTCGTATTGATGATCCACGGCCATAGCAGTGCTCCAATACGGCTCATAATCCATTGCCACTAATTCAAAATACCATGTCTATGAGCTATGTCTACGTGTGCCTTGCTATGTCTACGTGTATTATTCTTGTCTTTTGTACTCTAGATGTTCTGTAATGGAGACTAGCATGGTGAAAGCACATGACTAAGTAAAATAGCGAGAGCTTGCATCTTCGAAAATATCACGACGTGCTCGCAGCGAGCTGTTAGACCCTTTTCACACGCCAGTTTCAATCCGGTCCGGCTCCGGGTACCCGGCGCGAATATATGGCTACCGGCCGGACGGACGCCGCAACATGTGAAAGCTACCGTACATATACTTCGCGCCAGGTCGCCAGCTACCCAGCGCTGAATTGAAACTGGAACTGTGAAAAGGAATAAATCAATTCGATAGTATTGTCGGGTAGAAGTACGTGTAAATAAAATTGACACTTGACAGCTCGCGTCAAATCCTGAATCGCGATATAGAAGTTTTCACAGCTGCTAACTATAAATACAAGTTCCCAACGTTAACTGTTGGGCCGCGGCCCACCAGGCATGATCACCTCGCCTGGTCGGAGGATCCACCCTTTGTGTTGGAGGGACTTAACACCTTGCCCTCCACATACGTTCATATTAGTTATAGAGCTCTCCGTTCTGGCTTAGAATGGACTTTTCTCCACTGTCTTTACACGAAGAAGAATTTATATGAACGATAATAAAACTGCATCAAATTCATTGCGTAGTTTAGACGATCTAAGCAGCGCGGACAGCGGTAAATGACTTTGTTTTATACTATGTAAAGATGTCACAACGATATAATAATAATATCGCTACGATACTTACAGCTGCTCGTGTAGATGACGCCTTATATACAAATATTATGTAGGTAAATACGACTTCATCCAATTAACTCAGGTACTGCTAAGATAAATGAAGCCTATGGAACGCACAACAAATTTCTAAGAACAGAAATCCTTAATTATACAAAACAGGTAATAGAATATATCGCTGCTTTGGAAGAATAGCGTAGTATTACCAAATACTACAAAATTAAGTTTTCAACAACATTCAACGTAAAATGATCTGTTTTGTATACACAATTAAGATCATATTTCTATAACAACATTTACGGCCGTGGCGCCACCGAAAGACTGTATCCTATTGGTCAATTTTGGCAGCCATTTTTTATAGACAGCGTTGTATCGCCAGTTGCAACTTGTCCTTAGAAGTGAACACTCGGTTGGTTTTCTGAAATCTGGTCATATTACAAAATAATACAAATTTTGAGTGCGCATTTATCTAGAACACTGCATTACTTCGAGATGTGACATTATTGTTTAAAAATATCTACAAGAACCTTTAGACACTTCGCATAAACAAAGTATCATTTGGGATTACTACGTTGTTCTACAAAAAGTAAGTACAACTTAAATGTATTAAAATTAGATATTACTGTTTATAATGAAAAATAGGGTCGACAGTATTTGTACAATTAAAATTAAAACGTTTTTCTAGATAAATTATTTCGTGGTTGTAATTGTAATTTTCGTAATAAGACTTTATCTGTTCAACAATCTGTCGTATTTTTGCATTTGACACAGTATTTCAGATAAAAAGCAACTCGAAAACGCATTTAATTTTTCTAAAATGTCAGATTCGAGTACCTACCTAACTAATCGTAATGAGCTTACAGAAACTAATATTTTAGTAGGTACCTAGTATTTTTTTTACCTATCGTCTCTTCTATTCTAGGTAGCTATAATCTAGGTACCTAGATTCTACTACTACGGTACTTAGGTACTTTATAAAGAGTAGATATTCTAAGTAGGTACGTACGTATCGGACCTAGATTCTAGGTACCTATCGTACCTGGAATCTAGGTCCGATAGGAATAAGAATCAGATAATTGTGTGAAAGTGCGGGTAAATACCTACCTAACTTTTAATTGTTTATTTTAGTGGCAAACCGACGGACACTAAAGCTGTTCCAGAACATCAATGTCCCGTTGAATATCAAGGGAATAAAAGAAGTGGTACGTACTTTTACATGAAGTGTAGGTAGTTGGATTTTTTGATTTTATAATAATAATAATATTTATTACCAATATTATTGAGAAGAATATTATTTTAAACTTTTTGATTCATGTTTCATTGGATACTTTTTCATGTTTTGTTTATGTTACAGGACAATCAAGCAGAGGACAGAATGGGTCAAACGGAACGTGCGATACTATCTTCTTTACCGTCTGAAAACAACAAGCTTCTAGATACAGAAGATCCGCTAAACCAGGAAGTACATGACTATTGTTCAGATGACAGCGTTAAGGACCCAAATTACATAAATACTGATGACTATTATTCCGATTCTGATCATAGTGACTTAAATAGTAAGAAACGCGCAAAGCGATTTAAAAGAAATAAGTTTGCTGAAAACATCGACCCCATGATTTCAATTGCGACTAAAAATTCAAGTTCAAGTCAAATTAGTACGCCCAATTCTCACCAAAAAATTGTTTATTCAAACAAGCCCAAACCAGGTCCTTCAAAAATATCGTATATACCACCAAGTAGTTCATCTAGTTCAAGCTCTTCTTCGGACTCTTCTGACAGTTCATCATCGTCTAGCGATTCTTCAGACACGGAAGAGGATGCAAAAAGAGTTGAGGAACAAGATACAGAACAAGTTACAGTACCAGATACAGAAAAAAATACAGAAATGAATAGAGAACCAGATAGAGAACAAGATTTAGAACAAGTTACAGAACAGGAAATAGAAAAAAATACAGAACAGGATATAGAAATGGATAGAGAACCAGATAGAGAACAAGATGTAGAACAAGTTACAGAACAAGAAACAGAAAAAGGTACAGAACAAGATAAAGAAAAAAATACAGAACCAAATACAGAGCCTTTGAAAAAAATTGGACGTAAACGCAAGGCCAACCCTACGAACTGGATATCTGTAAGAGCAAAAATTTTAAGAAATCATGGCAAATCGTACGTGAATAAAAAAAACAAAGTAATTCCCGAAAGACAATTGAAAACTCCATGCGGAGATAAATGCAAATTTAAGTGTAAGGAAAACATTACAGAATTACAGAGAAAAGTGATATTTCAAAACTACTGGGATATGGGGGACTTGGAACGGCAGCGAGAATATATTATGCGACATATTTCCGTTATCAAACCGAGGTACTCGTACAAAGTACACAACAGTAATCGAGGAAATAATTTTGCTTTTTATCTTTCAATAGGGGATAATAAACTTCGAGTTTGTAAAACTTATTTCAAAGCCACTCTTGATATTAACGACAGGGTTATTAAGACTGTAAACGATAAAACGTCAGACATGGCTATTTTAGAGCAAGATCGTCGAGGCAAACACGAGAACCACGCTCATCTTGATCCTTTGGTAAAAGATAGCATAAGAAAACACTTAGATTCTATCCCGAAAGTTGATAGTCATTACTGCAGAGCAGACACCAAGCGAACATACATTGAAGGCGGCAAGACTGTAGCCGATTTACATAGAGACTATGTTGCTGAATGTAAAAGTAAAGGTTTACCTTTTGGTAATTATCTAGCATATTACAATATATTTTGTGCCGAATACAATATGGCCTTCTTCAAACCTAAAAAAGACCAATGCGAAACCTGTACAAATTATACTAATGCGACTGAAGAAGACAAAAAAATTATGAAACATGATTATGAACTTCACCTAAAGGAAAAACAACTAGCAAGGGATCAAAAAGATGAGGACAAAAACTATACTCCGGACAATTGTATAGTATCCGTTTATGATCTACAAGCTGCAATGCCTTGTCCTAAAGGTGATACGTCGACATTTTATTACCTATCCAAGTTGAACTGCTATAATTTTACTATTTATGATATTAAAACCAAAGATGTGAACTGTTACGTATGGCACGAAGGCGAAGCTAAACGTGGAGCTATTGAAGTTGGTACCTGTGTACTAAAATATATTGAAAACCTGAAAGAGACAGCCAAAAAACTTGATTCAAAATTGGATTTAATATTTTATTCAGATAATTGCTGCGGACAGCAGAAAAATCATTATTTGATCGCAGTATACATTTTTGCTGTGCATAATTATGATTTTATAAATTCAATTTGTCATAAATTCCTCATAAAGGGTCATACACAAAATGAGGGCGATAGTGTTCACTCTGTTATTGAGCGTCAAATCCAAAGAAGCCTCAAATCTGGTGCGATCTATACACCTGATCAATACACACAGATAATACGAAGTGCGAAGAAGACTGGTACCCCCTATAAAGTATATGAACTGACCCATGCCGATTTTTATGATGTCAAAAGTTTAGCAACTGCTATAGGCAAGAATTTTTTTAAAAATGCAAACAAGCAATCAGTAAAACTTACTGATATAAAAATTTTAAAAATTGATCCAGACGACACTCAAAATTATGCATTCTACTACAAAACATCATACGAAGAAGAACATTATAATAAAGTTGTTAAGATAGGGAGAACAAGAAACACCCAAAATAATAATATAGTTTTGACACAAGCATACAAAAATAAGATGGAAGTGTGTGAAAAGAAGAAACGAGGATTATTAGGTTTACTACAAAAGAATACAATTCCAAAATGTTACTCATTATTCTATGAGAATCTTTAGGGTTTTTTACAGGGGGTTAGTCATAATATTAAAATGACACGTTGAAAGTATTTTTTTTGCGTATTAGTAACGGATTATTATGATCTCAAAGTGTTATAGTTAGATATTTAGATAGCTTTTTTAAAAGACTGTTCAAAATAGAGACTGATGTAAACTCTGTTTTGTGTTTAGAATTTATAAAATTCTTTTAATTTTTAAGTTGATAAAGGCTACATTGTTCAATTTTGAGTTTTTTTGAATTTTTATGTTTTGTTGCCAAAATTTATTAGATTCTATGCTACAACAATTACTTAATAATATTAGATATTTTTAAAGATGTTAAACTTTCTTATTTTCTATTATTTTTCTAATTTTAGTATGTTTATTACTTGTTGTAAAACCTGTTAATACTTTATTTTTCTATAAATAATGTCCCATACAGTAAGCATTTTTGTAAAATATCGACCAAATTGGTACTGTAACACTATTGAATTAAAATAAATAATGCTAAGATGTCACAACTCAAAATGTATCAGTATCCCTGAGAAAAACATAATGAATATTTTGTGTTATTTCTAAAAACACCACTGTTATTAAAAATAACCTTATTTTTTTCTAGTATTTTTTGTAATGAGACTGTAATCTTCATAAGTTTGTCTGTATTATTTTGTTATAAGTCTGAGACCTAGTAGTCGTTTTCAATATTTAGTACTAAATAAGTATCATTTTCTTAAAAACATTTATTAAACTTAAACTGTAATATATTTCACGTGTTTTATTCAAGTTTCATCAACATTTGCGCATGAATTAAAAAAATACAGCATTTGAAGATTTGAAAAAAACTTTAAAATGCTCTACTGAAAAATTCACTCAATTTGAGTTACGACAGTATCCTTCCAAAGCAGCGATATGATCCCTCGAACAAGGTAAATTAACCCTACCAATATTTAATTGTTCCAATACCGAATAAATCAAAATGAACCTTGTAAACAAGGGTTGAAATTTAATACAATAATCCAAAGAAGGTTATTGCCTTATTCTCTAGACAGTTTTCTTGATAAAGTTAATTATTTTTTACTGAAACGAAGGGCAAGAATGTAACTCTTTTGGGGTTTATAACTTGAGAATCCTTAATGACAGGTACTAGCATCTATAGCCCAATAACTTAAATAGGCAATAGCTTCAACTAATATGTTAAAGCTAAATTAATGTACAGGAATGCATATTTATGTCCAACTTACACACGGCTTCGCCCGCGTGGATGTCGGTTATCGCGATAAAAACTATTCTGTCTTATCCTGGGACTCAAACTGTCTTCATACCCAAATCACATCTAAATCGGTTCAGCGCTTTAAGCGTGAAAATATAACAGACAGCTGGTATCGATATCCGACAAGGCACTTACATATTAACCTATTTGATGTCCGGTTGCTGGGCACGGGTCTCTCCCCAGTAGAACCTATAATAATAGGTAGTGGGGGTAATTGCCATAATCGCCACGCTTAGCGAGTGGGTTGGCGATCGCCCGTCATCCGGTGGGAAATCCCTTAGTCGCCTTGACGACACTTACGGGAAAAGAGATATGGTGGTACTATGCTTAAGCCGGTACTATAAAGTACTTGTAAAATTTGTTTCAATTATTGTTAGTGTACATAAAGTAGCTCATACATTGGTGTCTATAATATGAGGCTTTATTCAGGGTTATAGGCGGTCACTCGACAGCCGAAGCGTGTCAAAAATAGATAGTAAAACCTTTTTTTTATTATACAGTTTTCATGTTGGCATGATGTTAAAGAACACAAATTAATGCTATAGTGAAGTGGCATAAGTGAACGTAATGCGTAATACACACGCGAAAGTGGTTGATTTATTCTTGACACGTCTTTGTTTAAGAGTATTTGTTGCGTTCTGTCTATCTTGTTGCGCTTTCGAACAGAAGTGTCTTTCTATTCCAAAGTAGTAAAGTGTTAGCCAACCACTAGATTTGAACTGAGCACGACCTGTAAACACTGTTTGTTAGACTATGCTTTGACCTCAAAGAATATTGTTTTTTGTGGTATTTTTCTTAAAGGCGACTCCCGCATTAGCGCACAAGCCCTGTGTCGCAAGGGACTTTACAACGGTGCAAGTCATGGATACAAAGTACCCAGATTCGAAACAACAATTTGTACATCACACAAAGTGGTGTCCTGTGTGGGAATCAAACTCACGATCTCTGGTGTGGCAGTCGGACACTCCCACCGGGCCACAGAGGCAGTTAAATTAAGTCACTAAAGCTGATATGGCACCTAAGATATGACAATGAAGTCACCACAGTTGATATGGAACTTAATATAGTGTACGTGGTATCTTATGTACGAGTATGACGAAAAATGAAATCTTTCGATGAACGTCCACCAAAATCAGCCTGCATGAAAACCACACATATGTAATCAATACTAATTTTCTGACAGATAGCGCTCCTGAGCAATGAATCTCCATACTATACGTGCCATATCAATTAAAACATATTGCTTTTACTTTCGATTCTACCCAGTCAGTATCGATTATTAACACATCGAGATTTTTATTCAAATTGTGATATCCTTTCCTAATTCGATGTGTCTAGTGCTCCCATTCTAAATGACAGGATGTTAGATAAGGGAAGTATGACCTTGGCCGGCCTTGGGTAAATTTGCATGTCCCGGATCGATGTCTATATATACTCATCTTGTTGATACTTCGTCACCCTTTCGAGGGAATCTATTTGGTGAATTCTTATGAGTAGGGTATTTTCTGTTAGCAATTTTTTCGGGTCTCTAAATTTCTTAGGGTATTATACTTATAGATACTACTATTTTTTATATATACAATGAATTGAAGAGACGAGCAGATCGTGCGGCTAATGGTAAGCGTTACGCTAGTCCATCAGGCCATCAGGGTCCTTATTCACGTTTTCGTGGCAAGCCCGTGCAAGCTGTCAAAATCTTTTGATAAATAGAGAGTCGCGCTTAGAAATGAGAGCACCGCGCATGCGCCAGTTCGCACGGGACGAAAACGGAAAAAAGAACGTGAATCCTTATTCACGTTCTTTTTTCCGTTTTCGTCCCGTGCGAACTGGCCCAGGCCTATCAGTGCCACCAAAATCCTTGTTTGGCAAAAATCTGAATGTCACCGCACCGCGCTCATTATTTTAATAATATCTAATATCTTGGGACAACTCACACAAAGCTATCTGATCCCAAACTAAGCAGAGCTTGTACTATGAAAACCAGACAACCGATAAACATACTTATATATTTCTAAATACATACATATTATAGATAAATAACAGCCAGACACAGAATAAACCATCGTGCTCATCACACAAAGTTTTATCCTGGGTGGGGATCGAACCCACGACCTCTTGCGTAGCAGTCGGATACACTCCCACCGCGCCACAGAGGCAGTCAAAGGGATTTGAGGTATTAGTTAGTAAGTCTTATTTGCCCAGTAGTTATACTTGCCACAGTGCCCTTCAACCGAAAAACAGTGATAGGTTAACATTACTATTTCACGGAAGATTAACTAACACTGTTGTGGTACCGAATAAGACGGGCTATGGCTTAGACCTACCCACTAATTAAGCATATACTATTTAAGACTGTTGCTGTGTGACTTCAGAACTGTATTATATCACATGTTACATACGGAACTGGGGAAATTATAACAACTCACTTTGCTGCCATCTATACAAATTGAAATGTTCATTTGCAATGACAAATAAGGGTTTTTTTACCAATTTATGCATAATAAAATATACATGAAACTTCTAAAAAAACACAATATTTTTTTTTATGTCTGTCTGTCGGTCTCCAGATAAAGTCCAAAACGGCTGGACGAATATTGACGGGACTTTCACAGTCAAACAGCTGAGGATGTAAGGAGTAACTTAAGCTACTTTTTATTATCATGATAACGTCTATAGAGATACAGCAGCACTGCAACTTCACGTGAGTGAAGTCGCGGGCACAGCTTATATTATATAGTAATAGTACCACCTCATCATTACCTGTGGGAGAGATTAAGGGATTTTACACCAGACGACGCTTAAAGCTTTACTGCGATCCCCAATCCACTCGCCAAGCGTGGCAATTATGACAATTATCCCCAGGATCTATAATAAGTAGTTTATACTGAAGAGACGCATACCTAAAAACTTATACGCACACTTAGACATCGCTCAAGGACACGGAATCTCGGAACGCCTTCCGAACAAAGTGGTCCGAAGTAGTCTGACATTCCGTATTCGAAAACGATGTCTATGTGGGCGAATGAGTTGGAATATTTTTAAGTAGACGGGGTTTTTAGTAAGGAAGGTACTCCTTACTCTCGCTAATTTGTCAGTTAAATAATAGTGGTTTTAATGTGCATTAAGGAATACATAGTTAATTGATATTCCATATAGTAAAGAGTTCTTATTTAGGAAAAGAAATTTATTCATATGATGCCTATACTGTAAGCGTTTAGTAACATAATGTTACGTGTCAGGATGGTAGGTTCCAATAAAATGCCAAATTCCACAATGAATGATTTTACACAGATCACTATTACAATGTCCACTGACCAACACTAATAGTAACAATGTATCACTGTACAAAACACTTCACTATTTCCAAACTATCGCTTCAATGTAGTCGCTTTGAGTTTGAATCATCAATCATCATTCAAAACTGAACTCCCTCCCGTATGGCGCATCCTATGTATACCTGCCCTGGTACAAAATTCTATTGAATTATTATGGCATAGAACTTTTTAAGTCATACTTTTTTAATTATTAACTTTTTCATGAATAAATAAACGAATGAAAAAATTATAAATATTTTTGTTAGGGTACCTACTCCGATTTTGATAAAATTAGGTATGTGCACCCAGTATCATGGGCACATACCAATCCTTGAATATGATCACACCTTTCTGTTACACCCTGTATATGTTTATATGTATAAGTATGTTTATCAGTTATCTGGTTTCCATAGTACGCTCGGCTTAGTTTGGGATCAGTAAGCGTTGTTTGAGTTGTCCTAAGTTATTATTATTATTATAGGTATTTTAGCCTTAACAAAACAAACGCCTAAACTATACCTACTCATCATCATCATTCTTCTGCCTTTATACCAATTTCTAAATTATTTGAGGTCTTCGTAATATTACTTCTAGTTTTGGCTTTAGGCACAATCGACGCTTAGGACGTTGTTTGCTGGAATGGTAAAGTATGACAGTCAAACGTAAGTAAGTGTTATCCGTTTATTCTCCTATATTGTCTTTGACCCGTATTTTAATGAATATTCCCTCAAACCAAAGCACATCGAACCTTCTCCCAAACTACACTACGTAAACTTATGTTTACGCCCTTATTTATGGTTGCCCTGTACTCATTTTCACTAAAGCTAATTTAGTAAATGTGGGCCGGAATTCCGAAATATTAAATCTGCTGCGTTGTCACTCAAGTCACGGTCCCATGGAATTATCACTCTCATTTTGTAGAGACCAATTTCTGTCAACGCTACTAGGGAATGTTAAACAATGTGTGGGGACTTGGAAACCGCGATTGGCTTTTTTTGTGACTACACTGGTGACTTCGCACTGGTGTAGTTTTAATCTAAAGTTTTGATTCTTCCGAAGGATTAAAAAAAATGTTTGACACAAATCTTCTTGTCTTGACAATAACAAATACAACAAAAAAATATCAAATTTAGTGCATGCTATCGGAAATTATACTATTACTTAGAGTTATGCGATTTATTTTCATTTATATAAATAGATAGTAACTTTACTTCTTTGTATACACAGAAGTGTTTCAGCGATTTCAGAATAAAATTCTAAGAATTGTAAGGAATGCCACAGTAAGGGAAGAAATAGAAAGATCGTGCGAGGCCTACAAGCAAAGACTCGTCCAACATAAAAACCACCTAGCCACTGCACTGTTGGATACAGACAACTGTGTCTCCCGGCTGAAAAAACACAACTGGCTACAATCTAAATAAAATTGGAATTACATAAAGATTTCACATCACACAGGACATGCTCATCATAAAAGTCTCAAATAATTAAATCTGATTAAAGCCTCAAGGCTGATTGCAGATAGAAGTAAAAAAATACCTCTTTGTACGAAATAGCTCGCAGATTAAGCATTCTGAAGTGGCAATGGGCTGACCATATCTGCCGAAGGACCGATGGCCGCCGCTGGAGCAAACGAGTCGTAGAGTAATGACCGCGACTTGGTAAACGTAAGGTAGGACGGACCCCAGTCAGGTGGACCTACGACATAAAGAAGGTCACTGGGATGGACTGGATACGGAAGGCAGAGGACGTTTGTTGTGGCGGAAATTAAGAGAGGCCATGTCCAGTGGACTGATGCAGGCTGAAGATGATGATGATGATAACGATGATGAAATAGATGGATACCTGCGCTTTCTTACTGTTAAAATTTAAATAAATGAAACCACGATAATATTGTGCGCGCGCTTATTCATTAAGTAGCAGTAAATTGGCCAACATTTAAGCCCATAAAGTTTTTACATCGTAAGTGGATGCTCCTACTATGTTGTGCCCATTGAGGCTGATGTATCCGATCTCGTGTACTCTTCTAATATTATTGACCTCTCTTTTTGCATCAGTCCTATAATATGGTGCAGCACCTTACCTGCATATACAGTTTATAAACAGAGAAACATTGTAAACATTGGCAATTTGAAAATAGTGGCCACGAGTTTTTATTGCCTGTTCTTTTCTCGGGCTTTACCTATTGTTTGCGAACAGGCATTACCAGTAAATGTAGAATCGACTTTTCACAAGTGTAGTATTTTGCTTCCTAAGTGAATAAATGATTTTTGTTATGATTATTATTATTATTATTGAATAAAATTAAATAAAGGATATTATAGGTACTATCTGTAGTAAATAATTTGGCCAGAGTTACAAAATTAATTCATTGTCATCGGTATTTCACTTAATGTTGTGTACAAAATTTAAATTATTCAACAGGGAGTGAGTGAAAATTGAATTGTAGTTGTAATTTATAGTTACTAACAGATCGAGCTAATAATAGCGTGATAATTTAAAATGTAAATACTGCTTAATACGGGTTGATGCAAATATTTACATATTTTTTAAATTTTTAAAATATTTATTGAATGTTAGAAATCATTTTAATCAATTCTTCAGGCACTAATGTATGTGGACAGTGGTTCAGGTCAAGCTACTTTAAAAACTTCTGGATACTTTGTCCTGTAAATGAATTGATGATTGATGATGAATGATTGATGAGCAGAAAAAAGACCGTTGACTTTTCCTCCAAAGTGCCTGTCTGGAATCATAAGCTAGCAATAGTCATACAAGTATGCTCCATGCTTAGGAACTGAGTTCATTCTATTATTTTAGGTAGAACTTATCATGATTTCATTCAACATTTTAAATAATGTATTTACCAAAAACATGTACATTTTAAATCCGCTTTGTTGTCGCGTACGTGTTTACCGGTTAACCCAAAACCGCTGTTCTCAAAGCCGCATATCAAACGTAAATTGTAAATCTGCCTCATTTTACTTAGCAGCAGGGCTGGAGGTTGAACCGAAATTGTTTTGCAAATTGTTCACATTGAGGACGACTCAAATGGCGCCTCGTTTTGCTCAGAATTACCAACAAACAACTATTCATTGGTGCATTGGCTACGATTTTAATATGTGAGATTAAATGGATTTGTACGGGGCTGTAGTGAAATGAAACAGTTTGAATGGATGGTATTAAATCTGTTTATCAATTTGTCAAGCTATAATTTGCTGGAGTTGACTCATTAAAGTTCTAAACAGCATTGGGCCCGATGTGAAATGGTGGATTAAATTGTCTGTTGTGTTGGCTGGGGTTTGCATCATGTAAATTCCTCCACCACACTCTGCTTTCACGAAGAAAAGACGAGCAGAAAGAGAAAAGAGCAGAGAAAAAAAGATAATCTTTACATCAGACTCACAGAAATCGACGTTGAATGCAGGAGTCAAAAGCCTAATCTAGTATTTAGCCGCCAAGAAAGTGCGTTCTTTTCGTTTGTTCCAAAAACGTCCATACATGGTTGTGTTTTCAAAAAAAGGTCCAAACAGTGTCTCATTCTTTTCAGATGGTACTTTCAATTAACTCATTGTAATCTTTTGTTCTACTCATAAAGGAATCAGAATGTAACTAAGTAACGACAGATATATTCTTCTATGTATAGCTAAGAAACCTAATCATACTTATTTCAAGCCACAAAGATTACCTACAAGAACCACACCAAAACTGCCATTACTTAAAGAAATAGCGGCATTTATCATCAGCTTATACGATCCTGAATCTAATAGCAAACGGCAAATTGTATGTTTTGTCTGATAATCCAAATTTCTCCGTTCATTTATTTCCTGTATTGTGGTGCGGTAGAAGTAGAACGGTTTTTTGGGTTTGAATAATGTACCAATTAAGGCTCTGCGTGGGATTGTATGTACAATAACCTAATAGGGAAAAATAACATTGATTGTTTTGTTGGATGAAATGTGGCGGTCTCCATAATATAATATTTCGCTGACCAAATACTGCCCACAGTGGCCTTGGTTTCTATATGTGTATATGTGAACAAAAGATTTGCCTTTATTATAATCCTTGCAGTCTAAGAAACAAGACACGACCGACGTTTAGAGCTTAACGTGCTCACCGTCACAAGGGGGTGTGATTCACTGGAATAGAAAGCAAGAAGTAACCTAGGTTTCTACTCGCCGATCAACAGGTTGCAATCACAGTACACGGCCGTTGTAATACGGTAAAGATTATTCACGCGATTAAGACCCGTAATATTTATATTTTCATAAAATTTACATCTAGGCTACGCTCAGTATTGTGACGTATTTCGTACAGTTTATACGTGAAATGAATACTGAGTCGAAAACTAAAGTTTGTGTGAGATGCGTACTGATGTAATACCTTGATATTTACTAATCATACAGTCTAGTTTATTGACTCAATGTAGTTTTTTGCTCCTTTTGAATAATGTTTTTTTTTATTATAACTGAAAACCGCAACCGAAATTATATATATTATTTATATGAATATAGAAAAATGGCACAGAAGTTTCTGGGCAACTTTTGGGACATACTTGAATCTGCCTAACTGATTTGGTGCTATGAAATAACAGTTTCGAGCCATCAAACTCAAAAAGCCTGATTGCTCAAAAATGGGGAGGAGAAATACGATGAGAAAATTGGCATGTTAGAACCAACAATTCAAAGATCACATAAGACATCCAAAGCCTCGTAGATTTCCACATGAATCTAAATGCATTTAGCTTTGCTCATGTCACTCAGTTATGAGAGCTAAACAAGCTCTAGTTACTAAGGGTATAATGTTTTTTTTATTAAAAAATATATTATGTAACAAAAAGGTGTGACCAAGTTTCAACGTGGGCAGTATGCAGAAAGTCTGTGACATACGTATTGCACCTGGCACGGTGCCACATCATGTTGCATCATTACAACCTTTTTTAGCAACAGACAGTGACAACGGAAACCAACTGCCAAAATAACTTTAATACAAAGTAGTATTGTACCAAAATAATGAAGCCATTCATAAATAGGAACCATATAAAGTCGAATTTGTTTTGTACAATATATACCGAATGTACAGCCTTATCTATAAAACTACTAAAGATATCACCAGACAACATTCCAACTAGTAACAGCTGTAAGTAAGTACTTACATCACATTTGTTAATAGCTACAAAGGTTTTCCTTAAATACCCTCTCGATTTTTCCACCGTTTTTTGTAGCATGCACATACCTACCTATTGCCTATTTATTTTTTCGCCTACTGAAGAGAGTAGCTATATTACATTCTAACAAGCTTGGTTTTTACGTTTAATGGTACTGTTGTGACTAAAAAGTTCGAAAATGAGAAGATTGAGGCTTTGTTTGTTTAACATTTATTCGTATATAAAGTACAGAATTGAACGAGCATGACGTAGATCTTATCAAGACCAGACTTAACACTGATATCATAAATTTTAGAAAGTTATAAGGAAATCCACCGGACAACTTCTTGATCGAAGTTTTATCAATGGCTGATCTAAATCTTAGGCTGATCCACCATCTTGGTGGGTGCCAAAGCAGTATTTGTGGAATTTCCGTCAACCTGATCCAAATACTTTGTTCTGTTTACTGTAGTAGCCTAATGGCTAAGGCATCGGTGTCGCAATTTGAGGTCGTGAGTTCGAATCCTGGCCATTATACTACCGACGTGAACCCACTCCTAACACAAGCCATAGAGCTTAGTTGGAGGGGTTAACAGGATTGCTAGTAATGTGGAACCACAATCCCACATTGCTAGTTATCTTAAAAAAGTAACTGTAATTTCTGGATAATTGTGAATTATTAAATAATTCCCCCAGCAGTCGAAAGAATTGAAAAACCGGGCAAGTGCATGTCGGGCCACGCTTAATGTAGGGATCCGTAGCACCGTACCCCCTCCGAATAATAAGGCTTAAGAAGTGGTTTTCTGTTGTTTTTGTTTTATACTTGTTTTATAAGAATTTTCAATGGTTTTGTACGATAATTTTGTTACTTCTCTTTTGATCAGCTGTTACTGCTGATGATTTTTCTTTTAATTTCACTATGTATACTACTACCGTAATTTTTTTATAAAGTCTTTTAAAAACGTTTATGTATACCCTACACGATGGGGTAAGTGAGAAAAAAAAAATACATCCCCACAACAAAAAAGTACACGATTTTATGCTTTTGCTTTTACTTCTGCCATTAACGGTCTCTAAGCTAAGCTGCGGACGGAGGGACGAACGGACATTGCGAAACTTTAAGGGTTCCGTTTTGCCATTTTAGCTATGGAACCCTAACAAATATCTAGTGAATACGTAAATCGAAGGGTAACTGTAACACGTTTGATATAACGACCTTCTTAGTCTCATTGACCCTACTAAACAAATAATACGTCAAGACACACCAATAACCATTAACACAAACGTTAGGGTCCGAATCGTGCAATGCACCAAATTGGTACTGTACCAAACGACAAAGCTAAACAAAGCAAATTTGGGCGCAAAACAATAAATAAAGATTACAGTGGCGTGTTGCCACCGAAATGACCGTAAATGTAGGGGCACTGAAACAGCGGAATACGAACAATCAAATTTTTTTTTTATTTATTTAACTTCTTGCACACAAAATTTGTACAAAGGCGGACTTAATGCCTTAGGCATTATCTACCAGTCAACCTTCGGGTGATGCAGAGAACTGTATAAGGTGGGCGTTTAATCGACTTGTACTAAATAAAAAAAGTGATTTAAAAAAATATATATAAATTATTGTTTTTAAACTTTCGCGATTTTTATACATATTAGTTATATTTCGGGACTTAATCGCGTGAATTATTTAAAGGTACGAACCTTTTATCTACCTAAGGTTCGTACCTTTAAATAATTCACGCGATTAAGTCCCGAAATATAACTAATATATATAAATTGCCATCCAACGTGGCAACGCTGCCAGCCTTCTGGGAACAGTACCTGTTGTCATCGATGGGGAGGAATTCTTTGACGCCTAAACTGTTCTGCCCTCCTTTTTTATTTTATTTTAATTCTGTAAATATCTTGTTTAATTGGTTAGATGTATTATAATTATGTTAAGTAAGTAGTTAAATTTTAACATCTTATTCATATTCACATCTTGTAGCCTATAGTTACTGCCAGCAGATGTGTTGTTGCTGTTAGCTGTTGACAACGTTCGATAAAACTTTTGCAATATACCCACTTTGTGGCATTTAGTTAATAACTTTCATGTTACGCTTTTGTTCTGTTTTGTTTGTTGTAGTGGTTAGTGACCCTGACTGTTTAGCTGGAGGTCGAGGGTTCGATCCCCACCCAGGATAAAACTTTGTGTGATGAACACGATAGTTCATTTTGTGTCTCGGCGTTATCTATCTATAATAATAAATGCACTTATATTTATTTATCAGTTGTCTGGTTTCTATAGTACCTAGGACCTGATAGCGTTGTATTAGTTGTCCCAAAATATGAATATTACTTGTAAGTTAGTAGTAATTAATGACGTTAATGTACACTCTCCTAAGCTTATTTAGTGAATATTGTTTCACAGTAAGTGAATTATTATTAATTCTTATGATGAAATAAAGTTTGTTTTTTTTAAAGCGAGTTTTTATTGCCAGGTTCTTTTCTCCGGCATTACCTATTGTTTGCGAACTTGGCATTACATGTACATGTAGAATCCCGACGTATCACAAGAGTTGTTTTGCATCCAAAGTGAATAAAGAATTTTGAATTTTGATTTTTTTTTGAAATTATAAATTTATGAATTTTAACAGTTCGTTTTATCATATAAAATAATTTAATAATAATAATAATGTAACTTAACCTCACTGATCCAATCTGCTTGTTATCCATTGAGCCAAAAACGTCTCAAAGGAATGCAACAATCAGAATTCGAAAATTGAGATACACGCCTTTTTCCTGGAAGGCTTCCTTTTATTCTTCTGTATTGGACATTTTTCAGATGCCAGTGCTACGTTTTATTGTTTCACCAACACTTTGATCTAAACTGTTGCATCGCCAACCTTATTCACATAGTTCCAATTACTATTCGCGTAGCAGCTATTCTAGTAGAAAGAAGCAGTTATTATTTTACCTATAAGCTAATAAAAAAGACAAGAATTAGTTTTATAACAAGACAATGCAGGGAAAGACTTTTTGAAGTAACACCCAAAATGTGTATACCTAGTTTATAATCTACTAGCTGTCCCGCGTAACAACTTCGTCTGCGTAAATTTTCCCCCTTTTTTTTTAATCCTGTTAATTTTTAATGTAATGTAATAATTTTTAATGTTACTTCTAATACCTCCAAGAATATGTGTACAAAGTTTTCGCGTGAAAGCGTAACAAACAAACATACATTCACATTTATATATTATAGGCCGACCGCTTAACTCGTTTATCGCCTGCGCGGTGAGAAGGGAGCGCGGGGTGATGTTAACGGGTGGGTGAGCGGGGTGCGCGGGACAGAGAACTCACGTTCTCTGTCCCGCGCACCCCGCTCACCCACCCGTTAACATCACCCCGCGCTCCTCTCACCGCGCAGGCGATATACGAGTTAAGCGGTCGGCCTATAGAAGGGATAGCTGACCCGCGCAACTTCGTTTGCGTAATTCCCATTTTTTATTGATGCTCAGCTCCTATTGGTCGCAACGTGATGCTATGTAGCCTTGTTTGATAAATAGGCTATCCAACACTAAAATATTTTGTCAAACAAATCCTTCAGCTATATAATCTAATATATAAAATTCTCGTGTCACAGTTTTCGTTGCCATACTCCTCCGAAACGGCTTGACCGATTTTGATGAAATTTTGTGTGCATATTGGGTAGGTCTGAGAATCGGACAACATCTATTTTTCATCCCCCTAAGAGTTTGTTTGTTTGTTTGAACGCGATAATCTCAGGAACTACTGGGCCGCATTGAAAAAATATTTTATTGTTGGATAGCCCATTTATGGAGGAAGGCTATAGGTTATAACATCACGCTACGACCAATAGGAGCGGAGCAGCAATGAAAAATGTTGTAAAAAAAAAAGGGAAAATTTACGCAGACGAAGTTGCGTGGGTCAGCTAGTATTGTATAAATTTCGAAGGGATTCGTGAGTTTTATTTTAGAATTTCGTGACTCATTGGCGGCTAAGTAATCTGAGAATTCAGCAAGGTTATGCAATGTTACCTATCAGGTTAATAGGTACATGAGTAACCGTTGTTTGTAAAAGTATCTCACCAATCTGTGCCTCGAGTCTACGTTAATGATAAAAACCGTTCCAACTAATCAATTTAATCATTTCAACTAATCTGAATGATATCCTATATAAACGTTGGAATCGACCATTTCCACTTTCTAAAACAGAGTTTTTTTTTTATTGAACATCACCATAGGAGGTCATGAACTTATTCAAACGCAGGCATGAATAGTTTGACGTAAAGACCTGGACCACGCCATCCCTTTCAATTAAAAAGTAAAAATTGACTGCAAATCGTGAAAGAGAGAAAAACCTCGTGCGGCCTATGACAATCCACAATTACCACAATAGATTGTCCACAAAGTAGCGTTATCTTTTTCTAGAGAGTGGTAAATTTTGTAAGGTTATGGCACAGACCTGGTCTCTATGTCAATCACTGACACTATTCTACATTTTAAAAATCTAAAATACGCTATTATCCGAATATTGTGGATATATTCGTTTATCTAAATATGTTCTTTAATTTGAGGGAAGAGTTAACCGTATCGACGAAATAAACAATAAATGTTTAACAGGTACCAAACTCATGGAAATTTTGTATGGGAATATTTTTCTTCCTTTATTTTTTTTGTCTAGTTTCAAATGTTTTAAATACTTATGATCCTATTCCGGGCGAGGACAAATCCAAAAACATAAAAATCATAAAAATTGGTCCAGACGTTTTTGAGTTATAAATGGTATAACTAACGTAACTTTGTTATATGATGATGCTTTTCTAGGTAATAGCATCGTTGCGTCGTAGAAAATTTCATTCCAAAAATTCAAATGAAGGATTTCTGATTACTAATCGTTTAAAGGTGCTATCCAAGAAAGCACTCATCACCTCGACTGATGCATAATAAACCTGTTCACAATATCCTTTAGATACACATACTAACCTATACGTTGACATATGTATTTTCTAGCTCGTTCTTAACCGTATGGACAGTCTAGTTAACCGAAATTACAACAACGAATAACAAAACAGCTATTCTCATAGCCCCAACCGCATCCAAACAGTCCTTTTCTATTGTTATCATTACACTAGTAAGTTTAGGGGCCGTTTAGACGTTTAAGCTTAATAAGGAACGATAAATATGCCGAAAAAATCGCAAAGAGTCTGTTTATTTGAGAACCATGTTGGGCAAAATGTAAGAAAAATAGGGTAGCTCCCTTAAGCTTTGTGCACATTAGCTGAGCGGATACCGAAAACGTGGAGGGAATGAAATGGTACGAGCACGGATGTGTGTAAATAGCCTTATATGGGATGTAATAATGGTGTATTGAAATGTTTTTACTGGTTGGAGGTTACAATATTATGATACTAGGAGTCCGTGACTCAGTGGCGATCAAGTAGATCAAGAGATCAGCGAGGTTACGCAACTTTATCACTGTCGGTATATAGATAAGTGATCGCAAAAAAATAACTTTTCGTACCTCGGAAAACACGTTAAGGCTTTCATCTCACACCCTCTTTCTCTCTCTCTCTCTCCCTTTTTGTCTGTCTCTCTTTCGTGTCAGTTTTCCGTTTCCGTCCGTTTTATTAGACTGCAACTACTCAGCACGTTCCATAAAATGATGCTCTTCTCTATGCAGACATGTTGATTGTGTAGTAGTTCTCCATGTACTCTTCAGATCCTAACCTGTTGTAGTGGGCATTGACCCTTTGCAAAAAAACATAAAAAAATAAAACTGAAATAATAAACAGATTTATATTTTTAGTCGGTTAAAAATAAGTGAAGCTAAACGAACTCATTTTCTTTCCAAGTGTAGCTTAGACTTTTGTATAACATTTTTATTGCCCGACTCCGGAGGGTAATGTGTTTGACATGTATGTGTGTGTGTGTGTGTTCCTTTGTGGCATTATGTAGACCAAACGCGTGGGTCGATTTTGATGGTTCATACGTCAATCGATTCGTATTAATCTTGCGATCGTCACTAAAGACATGACAGTAATCGAAATTCAAAATGGCGACAGCCAGACGCCATATTGTGATAGACAAAAAAAATTAAATCAACAAACTATGTCATGTAGGGTATCATCGTGTAGATATTTTAAAATGATGGTGAGATTTTTTAAATCATTTTTCACTTAAAATAACCGTTTAGAATATGTAGCGATTTATAGTTTGTTATTAACTATTTTCACCTAAATTTTCGATAGTTACAGTTATTACATTTTGGTACGTCTTATAACAAGTAAATGCACTAAAAAGTAAAAAATATAAATTTAAAAAAAAGCCCGCCTGAAAACCTTAAGCACCGCCTGAAGCATTCATGAAGCCCAATGAACTTAACCTTTTTTAATCACGCAGATTTTTTGGCATTTTAATTTTTTTTCTGTTATTTTTTTGTTCGTTAGCGGCAAAATATTGCTCTATTTTACAAGAGAATTTTAAGCGGGAAAATAAATTTATTGGTCGACCTGCTCTGTCTGTGACAAGAAACTTGTAGTGTCCTACTTCAAAAGATTTCAGAACAGCGGAGATTCCTCTTGCTAGTTTATTCTTTAAAAACCAAAATGTGAAATACAGTTTATGTGAGAGTGGTTCCAGCTGTCTTTCGCAGTTAATAATCATTTTTTTTTCAGATATTAGGAGGAGACCTTCACGAGGATAGGCACCTCAATGAAACATTACTATCTCATAGAGGAAGAGGGAAATAAAGGCACTTTTATTATATTTTACTTATTTATTTAATGGGCACAACGCTTTAATGTTTGGTGTTCCCAAAATATAGTGTAAATACGAAATAAGAAATGCACATGCAGGCAGTTCTTAACACGCTTTTATTAGCTTGGTATGTATCTATGTTTCTACGTTTCATTCACACTGAAATATACTATAAAATTTACATTACTTACAACTTTTTCGCACACACTCAGTCACCCACTCACCCTTAATTGTAATTTTGTTTTCTTGCTGTACCCAAACGTTTAGTCTATAGCTATTGTAATTGTATTTCTGTGTTCTGATTGGAGGCCTGGTGACTTGTGATACAGGTAATTTTATACCTACGTCAGGCACCAGCGATCCATAACCGAAATTTGTTCACTATAGCTGTAAAATTTTTGTTATTAGATTAAGTACTCATGTAATTCGGTTTTGGTGAGAAATAAACGATATAAACGAAAAAAAAAAAAACGAACTAAGAAATTATTACAAACTTTCAATCTAGGAACTATATATTTATAAAATAACAAAACTAAAAAAAGGCAATTCAGCTAAGGAGCACCGATGTCTACTGGTAACGTGCCCAAAAAGCTGTCAGTTTCTACGTTTATATGTATCTGTGTAATAGATCCTTTGAACGGGATTTTCACCCACTTCAAAACGTCAGATTGAATTAAAATTTCACACACTTACCGAGTACCGATGACAATACAATCCGACAAAAAGGGTTTTTTTCGGAAATTCATCCCTAAGGAGTAAAATAGTGGATGTAGAAGTGTGAAATGACGTACTTGGCTAATTGGTTTAAAAATAAAGAATATGTGTTTCGGCGTATTATAAAAATTTACTCCTGAGAGGATAAAATAGAAGTTAAAACTTTGTGTAAAATTCCGTCAGTTTTTAAAGTTAGATCTATGAAATTTAACATTTGCCTTTGTGGTTGTAAAGTTTAATAGTAAAATCACGCTTTTGTAGGTAGCTGAACTAAAAAGTATTATTTAAATAATATTTAAATAAACACGCTTTTCTAAATAGCTAAACTAAAAAGAAGAAAATAATTTTCTATAAGTTGAAACAAATAGAGTTATTTAAAAAAAAACCTCATTTCCACAAAAAGCGTGAAGTGCTTGTTAAGATTTTGATTTTTATTAACCCCAAGCTTTTATACCATAAACTGTTTTTTCTTTTAATTTATTCCCTTCTCGACATGATCAAAACGACTAGCTCTCTGCACAATTATCGTATAAAGGACCGTTTACCGCCTGCAATTAGAAGAGAGTCAAAGAATCCTATTCACAAAAGACATGATTGTCATCGTACGCTACTTACTTAACAAGAGTAAATACTGCAGTGAATGCTTCGTCTAGTATCTATAGAGAGAGTAGAGTAGGCCTAAATGGCATACTGTTGCTTTCAAAGGCTGGCAGCCATCTGATACGATGCCGATTACGTCACTAGCTTTGGTGATATCGATACAAACATTGTCACTTGTATTGCTATTGATATCAGAGGCAATGATGTTTATACTAATATCAAAAGGCTTTTGATAATGTGATGAAGGGACGTAAGCAAGAAAGTTAAGCGCTAGGAGGGCTACAAATCAAGAAGTCAATCAATCTGGGTATTTTAATACAAAATTCGAATAATTTACTGCAATGCGTACCGTCAAGTGTTAGTATCCCCTACTAGAACTATAATATTTACCTTTATTTACATAAGTAATGAGGTGATTGGTTAAAACTGTACATAGTAACGGTAGTAGCGCATATTATGTCAATCAATAACTTTTTATTACTAGCTAACCCTCTCTACTTAGTCTGCGTCAATTTTCCCAGTTTTTGCAATATATTAATAAGTACAAAAATCGCGATAAAAAAATGTAGGTACCAAAAAATGTTATGGAAATCGGCTGAGCCGTTTCGAAGAAGTTCGAGCACAAAAGCCGTGACACGAGATTTTTATAGATTAAAAAAATATTATTATTAATTAACAATTGCCCATAACATTAATAAAAATATGTACAAAGAAATCATTAATAATAATAATAATATCTCGGGATAACTCACACAACGCTATCTGATCCCAAACTAAGCAGAGCTTGTACTATGGCAACCAGACAACTGATAAACATACTTATATATTTCTAAATACATACATATTATAGATAGATAACACCCAGACGCAGAATAAACCATCGTGCTCATCACACAAAGTTTTATCCTGGGTGGGGATCGAACCCACGACCTCTTGCGTAGCAGTCGGATACATTCCCACCGCGCCACAGAGGCAGTCAAACCGTTTCGGAGAAGTTCAATCTTTGTGATCGAACTTCTCCGAAACCGTGACACCGTGATACGAGATTTTTATGATATAAAAAGATTATTATTATTGATTAGCAATTGCCCAAGACTCTCTTTGCGTAAAAATAAAAAAAATATAAGTATTCTATTTCAGTTTTGAACTATGTAAGTGCTCTATCAATCTTACTACTATAATTATCAAATGCAGAAGTCAGGTATCAATATGATCCTGATATTTACTAACAAAGATCCATCCAAACTTTGGCACTTGAAATAGGAGTAAGATTGATAGGTCTGTAATAGCATAATATTTAACGCGACAAACCAAGATGTGCTACCTAACCCTAAACCACCTGTACTGCTAAGGCTTCATTAATATTAATTAAATTAAAATTCTATGAAAAAATATAAAGAATATATTAAGCACTATTAAAAAAGTGACAAAGAAAACTAAAAACCCCTTTTTCTCACAACGGAATCCACGAAGCCAAGAAAAGTGTAACTGCTTTGTTTGCTGTTAAGGCTTAATTACAAATAGATTACTTTGCCATTCCCTTGAGGGCTATAACAGGAAAATGAAGGATTACATAAAGAAGGAAGGAAGGCATTTTGCTTGCATATGATAAATGGTCTGTTTATTAAGATTTTTATGATAAGCTGAGCATACAACGTGTTTCAGAAAGTTGTGTCCACATTCGTATATCGTTATACTTCTATGATACCGAGTGAGTACTTAGGTATATCTACCTAATTTTATCGATTTCTACTTACGGCGTGTGATTTAGCGATATTTTTAATCACACGTTACAAAAATTTGAATCTATAGTTTTTTTGCGGTAATTACACAATTTCAGATTTTTGTGTTCTATAAATTGTGCATTAGTACACATATATGCTGCATATACTACACTATTTAGTAATCACGTAGAATAATATTAGCCTATGACATTGTCGACACTGCCTCGGTGGCGCAAATTTATTAGCAGTATCGTTAGTGTTCATTATGGGTCAGTTCGTCTGCAGTCTATCGGGGATAGACTGCAGGTTAGGCCATTTGTCGTACTGGGTCTGTATTGCCTATCGGTAATGCTTGAAAATCAGCTCTGGGTCTAAACAGTTCAGACTGCGAGATCAAGCGCCGGCAGTGGCCTGTGATGTCTTCATACTAGCTGAACGGTTGCCGGCTGGCTACTTGTGTTTGCTAGTGAGTGTTCGGTTGTCGTGGACTGTCCGGCCGATCCGTGACAACGCAGATTGCATCGGCGGCGAGCACACACACTATGGGTTGGATTAGGTGTTAGTCCAAAATCGTTTCCGAATGGGAAACTGTTAGTCTAAGCATGGGGATTAGGATGAACAGATATGTTGAAATCAGCCGGTGGTCTAGTACTGCATGGGACTCTTTAATATTACTTTTATAAAGTTCTCACTAGACGGCGCCACAATGCCTAGTTTAAAATCAAAGAATAGAGGTATGACAAGATATATATTTATTTAATTAACACGACCCAAACTTACTAACCATATTACAAGAGTAATTCTGCAATTTTATTTATTGTTCTATGTTTTGCTCTTCATAAATTGAATTAGGTATACTAACGTCAAACAATACGCGTATTCATGTAGGAATGTCTTTGTTCTCAGTATTGTCAACATTTCTAAGTACATTTGTGTCGGTGCTGGTATAAGCGTCTACAAAATTCAAAGGCGCCTATGTAATCTAAGCTGTGATTCAATATTGAAGTCGAGTTTCAGTTTGAGGTGTTGTGGCTGTTCATTCAGAGAATACTGCCTTCGTTACAGCCTCAAATCTAGGCAAATCTAGCAAGATCAAATAATTCTACACAAATAAGGAAAGTTGAGTTATATTAATGAAATATGTTTAGTATGAATCATATTTTGCTTGAATTGAATTTGTATTATTTGGCTTCTTTGATAAAATGTAATATTGAGATTGTATAAATATCTGTAAGTATTTATAAATAGTTTTTCCCACGACTTTGCAGCATTATGATTGATTTTATAGCCTATGATATTGTGGACACTGCCTCGGTGGCGCAAATTTATTAGCAGTGTCATTAGTGTTCATTAAGGGTCTTACACATTACCAGTTCGAATGCAGTCTATCACCCTATCAGGCCACTTGTCGTACTGGGTCTGCATTCATTCAATCCATAGACTTATGATATACAAACGTACCTAAGTCTATTGTCCATGCACCCATCCGAAGATACGTTAAAAGAAACAAAGGCCGAACACATCAAATATGGAAAGGCGAGTCACGAAAATAGCAGGTAACTTATGGATAAGAAATTCAAGATAGAGAAAAAAAAATGACGGAGAAACCCTTTACTTAATAACAAACAGAAACTGGAAATTGAAACGTAGCAAAAGTTCCAATCAAATCATTTTTAAGTGCAAATTTTTTAAACAATATCATAAATGCAAATAAAATGAAATTTTACAACTTTTTCACACATTTTGATGCAATAATTTTATAGGTTATTAGTGTGTTAGCTTGTTTACATATAATCTATTTAATAAACCTTACGTATGCATAGGTAGGTATGTTTAAAATGATACAGTTTGCACTCCGGGAGTGTCGGCAGAAGTGAAAACTAGAACATTAACATTGTGCATTTTTGAGTATTTTGGAATGGTTAGGGTTTTTTTTATCACTATTATATATTGATAAAAAAACACTCTCATTTATGTGGTTAAATACAATATTCGTCTATTGCGCTATCGTAGACTAACATGACAATTTAAAAAACCAGGAAAGAGCATGTCGGACCATGCTCAGTGTAGGGTTCCGCAGCCTTGAACTATTGCATTTGCAATTGCAGCAGAAGAGCGTACGTTCATGGCACTTACGGCCTTTTGTTGAGAAACGCAGTTTTCGGCAACAACTCAATGACGGTATATCCGATCTTATCCGAAATAATTTTAATTTAAAGTATTTTTATAAAGCGCTATCTTTGTGATTTTTTCCATATTTTTTGGTCACACAGTTCTAACTTTAAGAGAGGGGGGGGGGGCAAGATGTATGCAAATTTCGGAGCGATTATTTCCAAAAATATTTACTTTATCAAAGAAGTTTAATGGAAACTTTAAAATGTTTAAAAGAGATCTGTCGAATGATGTGCCACACGTTGACGTTTGGTGAAAAAATATCAGCTTATGTTACATGAATGGAGTGCCTCCACCCTTATAGTTTGTCATGTCCCTCTGTCTAGAGGGACATGACGAAACTATAAGGGTTCCGTTTTTGCTATTTTGGCTACGCAACCCTAAAAATGACAATGACAACGACGTGACAATTAAAAAGTTTATCTCTCAAAAAAAAATTACATACTTATGAATTATGAACAATATTTTTCAATCTTACTGATATAATGATAAAAGAAATATGAAAAAATAAATCACAAATTAAATAGGTAACCAAAATCAAAAATTAAAATAAAAAAGGAAAAAAAAATATCGGACTCGAACTAGGGTCTTCTGGTTTCTGCACCGCCCGATTTTTCACCTAAGCTATAATAACATTGCAGATGGTGGCGAAATTTACCTTCATATTCTAATGATATTGTAGCAATTTTTCATTGCTCTCCCTCCGTCTTAGGAATTTTCGATCAGGGTCACGTGATCCTGACACGAGTTTAACATTTTTCATCCATACCAAAAAAAGTGCACAACTCCGCTAAAGAAGTTTTCACTTCAAAAATATCCAATATTGATTTACAGCTTTCGCCCGCGGCTCCGCCCGCGCGTATTTCGTTTATCGTGATATAAATTGTCTTTCCTGGAACTCAAACTATCTAGTATATACAACATTGTATAATAATCGGATTAGCGTGAAAATATAACAGGTAGAAAGACAGAGTTACTATTTTCACATTTTTAACATTAGTTTGGATTTTTATAAAATAACAATAATTATAACTCAGCAAAACTTTGCGATTTAATTTTTTAAGGTTTTTAAAAAACCCGCGTTGTGGGTAAAACTTCGCTAGGTCTAAATTTTGTGGTTCCAGTAACCTCGACACTTTCCAAACTATGTATCACGAATGAAATTAGACAATTCAATGTATTGGAATAAGTAGGTTCATTAAAGACGTTTTTATTACTTCTGTCGCTGTAAAATCAACCTTAAAAGGTTGATTTTACAGCGACAGAACCTTAAAAGGTTGATTTTAGCTGAGGTAAACAGTTATCTTGCCTCCTGATAATACCTATAGATAAGAAAAAGCTTTAAAGTGTAAAAAACGGGCAATAAATTCAAAGGCACAGGCTTCCATAGTGATTTATGTTCGTTGCGACTAAAATTTCAGTAAAAATTGTCAATGCTTTTTGCTGATTGAGCTATAGAATTTATTGGGTAATGTTTTTTGTTTGTTTTTACTAACTAAGCCAGAATTAAACGGCCTAGCATAGTATAAAAATCATACGGTATGACGCCTTTGAAAATATGATAAATGCCGACAGCAGCGTCTGTTGATCGCAAGTAAACAATATGTATTAGTATCAATTTAACTATCGTCTAAAAACACGGCAGCCCTGGTTACTGAGACCAAGCTGAGTGGTCTTCTCTCCCGCTGTGTTACGTTCCTCAAACCCCGCACGATGGCCCCAGCTAGACCCTTCATCGCACGACTATAATTGAATCCAGTTTTTTTTTTTGACGTGTCAACGTATTATAATTCGATGGAGCCGGTTGAACGCACGAAAAAACATGATTCATGAGGCGTTACCTTGCTCTGAGGCGTTCCCTCGCTCTGAGGCGTTTCCTCGCTCTGAGGCGTTCCATTTAAGTGCAAGCGAGAGCGCGGAACGAGCGACAAAAAGGCACAATCGGCCTCCGCATTCGGCAGGAAACCATTCCATCAGTATTTTCTTATAACGTTGTCACGTTCAACTATCGTCAATAAACCGACTTTAAAGACAACCGATTTGTTAAATTTAATCTTGCGATCAGTCTTTCAGACTATGAGTACATAAGATGGTTCCTATGGCATGTTAGGCGCTACTTTCAGTGGAGTCTGCACTGTCCTTAAACAGTCATTCTAAGGTCGGACTGTTCTGGTCGAAAATGTCCCGTCGCTTTTTTAATAAGCGGACGCTTTCTGAGATTGTAAGCTGTCATGTGAGCTTGTTCGGATGCTTTAGCAGACTTTGTAGTTGACCATATAAATATTGAGGATTTCGTGGATTTCTGTTGCCTTAAAAAACCATGGTGCGTTGGATATTTGTTTTGAAATGTAATATTGTGCCCTTTGCACTTTATTAAGTTGGAGGCACTAGCTGTTCCCCAAAGTTTAATGTCATATGTCCAGATTGGCTTTAGTACAATCTTGTATAATAGTAGTTTTGTTGTCTATCGCCAGTATTTTTTTCCAAGTAGCCAGAAAATACCTCTGTATATCAGATTTATTTCTTCTCTTTTTGCTTCGACATGTTCAAAATGGTAAAGGAAATGATATTTTTACAACATATGTGTGTAAAAATATCATTATTTTCACCTTTTTGAGGGATTGTGCATATCTGTGAGATTAAGGGGGAGGAATCAAACCAAATCTCACAATATCTCACCCGAGGGGGTTCAAAACCCGCCAAAATCACCTCATGTAAATCGTAATGTGCTATCGTAATTAATGGACTAAAATAATTTAATTATGTGTTATTCGACTGTGGTACTAGCGTATGCTTGCGTCTTAGCCCGCATTTATTTCACCCCCTGAGAGCACAAGTTTCATAAAATCTTTTTTTTATTTTTTGTCAACATCACTAAAGAAACCTCTTTGCAAAATTTCAGTTTTTTAGACGTTGGTGAGTTACACAAAATTACTTCATAATAACCCTTAAGATGCCCCACTGCTGGGCACGGGTCTCCGCACTAGAGACTAGAACCTACTTATTAAAGATTCTGGGGGTTTTAATTTCCATAATCGCCAGACTCTGCGAACGGGTTAGCGATCGCACTAAGCTTTAAACTGCACAGAGGACGCTGCTGCCCGTGCTCAGGTGTGAAATCTCTTAATCGCCTTGACGACATCCACAGAAATAGATGGAGTGGCACTATTCTTAAGCAGGTACCATGACTGAACGGAGAAGGTATACACGTTTTCAACAATCTATTTCAACCTTAAAATGACCTAATTAAGTCAAATACGAATTTGAGAGCCAATGCGTCGAGCTATCGTTTACAGGTCGACAATAAAACAATTTGATATCCAATTAATGAGAACAATTTTCCAATAAAATCTACAGAGATTTTTTTGTCAGCGACGACAACGACTTTTGTTGCTGTCTGTACTCGTGTACAGTTAGCAGCAGAAGTCGATGAACTTCATAATTATATGCAAACATTCAAAACATATCTTTGGTTAGCTTGTTGGCCTAGTACACATAGTGTCGTAATTTTCACGGTTGTATATTCTGTATCTAATTTTATGATGTACCTACTAGCTGCGTGCACTAGATTCGCACGGGTGTCATAGCATAGCTTTTTATACCTTGAGTTACATTATTGATGTTTTCGTAGGGATCTCTAATTATTTGACATTTAAATATAGCTTATGTTAATCCCCGATAATGTAGCTTTCTAATGGTGAAAGAATTTTTAAAATCGGTCCAGTAGTTTCGGAGCCTATTCAATGCAAACAAACAATTAAATCTTTCCTCTTTATAATATAACAGTATAGACTAGGTTACTCCCGCGACTTCGTCTGCGTAATTTTTTTCGTTTTTGAAACATTTTTCATTGATGCTATGCTCCTATTGGTCAAAGCGTGAAGTTATACAGCCTATAGCCTTCTTCGATAAATGGGCTATCCAAATCTAAATTTTTCAATTCGAACCAGTAATTCCTGAGATTATCGCGTTCAAACAAACAAATAAATAAACAAACTCTTCAGTTTTATAATATTAGTATAGATGTGTGTAGGTATAATGCATTAAACTACTGTTTCGGCTATGCGTTGTACAAAAGGGAATCGCAACTGACATATCAGTTAGACAGGTTTCCTTATCTACTTGTGTATATATGAAAGGCAACCGTTATTAACCGACTGATCTATCAGCACACAACTCAAACCACTAAACGGATTGCGATGAAATTTGGCACCCGAATAGTTTATTATGGTGATGGCATTCGCTTCAAAAGGATTATCTAAAATTCACCCTCTTAGAGGATAAAACGGGGGTCCATATTTTGTACGGGGAAACAAGATACACGCGGGTAAAGCCGCGGGCTAAGGCACCTGTCCTACCAACGGTGATGAGCGAGAAGCGAGTAGTGATTTTATCGCTCAAGTAACGTCCAATAGATGTACATATATTGTGGATCCCGTCCGTATTAACAAAAGATAATACAGTACAGAGCGAGTACTGGTCAGCAGTGTAAACGATCAGCAATCAACTATTAATATCTGTACCTATAACTTTTGTTTACACGGAATCTACAAGATCTACATGTACGTTTCTTGAGCGATATAATCGCTACTCGCTTTTTCGCTGTTAGTGGCACAGATTACTATGTAGCAAGTTTTTTGAAAGAAGAAAGAGAGAGAGAGAAAAAAAAATTATGACTGCCTCTGTGGCACGGTGGGAGTGTATCCGACTGCTATGCATGAGGTTGATCCCCACCCAGGATAAAACTTTGTGTGTTGGTTACGATGGTTTATTCTGTGCCTAGGCGTTATTTATTTATAATATGTATGTATTTACAAATATATAAGTATGTTTATCAGTTGTCTGGTTTTCATAGTACAAGCTCTGCTTAGTTTAGGATAGCGTTGTGTAATTTGTCCCAAGATATTATTATTATTATTAAATTATTTATCACAATGCACTTACAGAAAAAGATAAAATCTTTAAAAAAAGTAAAAGTACGTCAAATAACAACTAGGTATGTGATTTGGCGCTGGACAAATAGGACCCACGTCAGCTATTGTTGCCAGTCCGAAAACTCCAACGTTGATATTCTCATAGGCCCTATATAATTGGTGGCACAGATGTTTTTCAACTAGTACTTGAATAAGTACAGAAGATAAGACCATCGTAGATTAAAAAAAAAAATGTGTGGCACTCGGGGACTGCCGCGGTAAAGCTATTGCATAGCATTTTTATCAACTTAAGCAGTAAAAAAATGTTTTTTAATTTTTAAAAAAGTTTTTTTTTAATTATAAAAAAACAATATTTTTTTTTTAATTTAACAAAAAACATTTATTTTTTATTTTTTAAAAGTTTTTTTTTAATTATAAAAAAACAATGTTTTTAATTTTTTTTTTAATTTAACAAAAAACACCTTTTTTTTTTTGAATTTTTAAAAGTTTTTTTTTTAATTATAAAAAACAATGTTTTTAATTTTTTTTTCTTTAAAAAAAAGTCATTAGCCATCTATCGATGAATAGCATAACTTTTGCTATTCATCGATAGATGGAAAAAAAAACTAAAAAGTATCACCGCTGTGCCCGTCGGAGTGGGGAGCGTGAGGTTTTTTCGTTACGGAATTTCTGGATTCGGTCCCCGCGCTCAAGGCCCGCGATAGAAGCTATGCAATAGCTTAAAAAAACGGTAAGCGACCTACTTTGCTTACTGTACCCACATAGTAATAATTTACTCCGTATACTGTAGAGAAAAATATAATTACGGCAATAAAGTCGTCTATTTTTGAAGCCGACATTGGACTAGCGGCAGTCTGTAACAATAGGGCAGAGAAGTGGCCCTCGTGTCACTTACGAAGAGGTAGAAATTTTACTAGAATAGATTAACCTTTAAGAGCATTATTTTTATTATATTTGGTTATTTTGTCCGTACTTCCTTCTTACCCTCCTAGATAATTGGCATAAACGCTAATCGATTAGATAGTGCGTGTGTGTTTAAAACCGCAAAAAATAATTTTGAAATTAAATTATTTGAAAATTAGCTGAAGATCAAAGTTTTCATACTCGCGGTTTTGCACGCGCAAAAACTATTTATAATTCTACTCAATTAGCGTTTATGCAACTTCTTGACTACGACCTACGGCTTGACTACGACCCTTTTCTCTATAACTCTAACTCATCAGTTCGGTCAAATTTTCATTCAAATCTGTTCGACACAAACAATTTTAATTTAATCGCATTATTAATAACCAAAAAACAAAAATCTTCAACAAGTATGATGATTTTTTTCTGTCGTTATTTTTTAATCAGTTAGTATTTTGTAACATAGAGCAAAATAAAATATAGCGCCAACAGTCATTAGATTTAAAACAACAAATCGATTAACACGTCATTCATCGAATGAGTGGTTATTACCTGTGATGGAATAAATAAATAAATAAATACAAATAATACTTAGATTAGTATAACCTTTGGTAGGTATAGCTGCTTGTACGACGGTGTTTTTTTTACTAATGTACCAACCGCTCGCTCTATGGTTCAATAAAAAAACATTCGGTCCGCTAAAACAGCGGTGGTAAAAACAGTCTACCGTCTCACGCGGAGTACGATGTCTACTTTTAATTAGAGAGGCTGTGAGCTTCTTTTCTACTTATGATAAAAAAATGCAATATCGCCAGTCATTAAACGCCTTATCCAGTAACACAGCGTCTCTTATCCCAAGAGAGGGCCACTAAGTGAAGTCCAAGCACTGCTTGAGCACTCAGTTTTATATTTAGAATCTGTTGAAACGCTTTCTGTAGCGAATCAAATGAATATACGGGACGGTATGCCTTTGACATCCTCCAATCTTCATTGAAGTGCATTCAAGTACGTAATATGAAGTATGATAGCGAACCCGGTATGTTGGTTTAGTTGTTGGATTACACAACGTGTAACAGATAGGTGTGGTCAAATTAAAGGCTTGTGCCCATGAGCTCATTATCATGCACGTACCTAATTTTATCAAAATCAGAGTACCCTAAAACTTAATTAATTATTGGAACGAAGTTCCTTATCGCGCGTTGTGAAAGGGGGCTAGACGGAAAAAATTCTCACGAAAAGTTGTAACGACACTTTTTGACACACACAAGCCGTGCGGCGTGCGCGTAAGATATGAACATCTAATTTGACGAAGAAGTCACCTGTCGATTTGGTCTAGTGGCATAAATTCGGTACACAGTGTTGGTGACAATTGTGTAGTTGTGGGTTCGAGCCTTCGGTAAACAATCGTCTTTTCGTAAGTTATTTTCGTTTCGTCTTTCTATTTCGCATTGAACAGTGTGGTGTTGCGAAGATTATAAAAAAAAATTAAGATAAGAACTTTGTTCCATCCGGGTGTCCCTTGACACCTCTCAATTTTTTTTTTTTTTCAGTCGGTTGATCAATGGAAAGTATCATTAAAAAAAGTATGACTTAAAAGCTGTATGCCATAATAATCTAATCTAAATTAGAACCAGGGGAAGTACCTGTACTTATGCCAAAGGTACGTCGGTCGCTACTGCAATTTTAATAAGGTAATTGCAAAAAAGTATGTTTAAAACAAGCTTTTAAGTAGTACTCCTCAAGACGAAACACACTTACGGTCACGTGATCCTGACGTGAGTTTAACATTTTATACCCATACCAAAAAAGTGCACAACACCGATAAAGAAGTTTTCAATTAAAAAAAAAAAGAAAACATTTGTTGTAACGGATAGAGAGATGGTTCATACATATAAGTAGGCACAAAATATAGTTTTTTTTTTGTGCACGTCGTATCTGCACAAATGCACTATCTAATGTCTCACTATCATAGCCCGATGGGACAGAAATCCGACATGACCGGACAGATTGAGCACAGGAGCGACGGTTTAACATGTTCTCCTAGGCATAGATATGTGTGACATTTTTCGAAAACGGTCACCCATCAATGGACCGTCAGAGGTAACATTGCTTAACCTCGGACTTATCTCGATCTGTTAGATTGCCACTGAGTCAGATACTAGTTTTCCAAAGACAACAACTAAGTGAATTATCTATACATTACAGTATGATTGGAGGCAATAACGCTTCGCATAGGCTTACCTCAATTACGTAGAAAAATATGTTCATTTCTCTATAAGAAGTCTTGTTCACTAATAATATTGCTTATTACTTAGCGTAAACTATGAGAAAAGTTTCTTGAATTGACAGGTAATATTGTAGGTCTCAGAAAAAACATGTATATAAGGGTCTTAAGTGCTTATTATCCAGTAAGTAGTAATTGACTTTTCGTTTCAGAAATCAAATGATGATTTCTGAGTTCGCCAAATCCACCTATATAACATATCAACTCATATGATGTCTCACTGCTTGTCACGGGATTTCCCAGTAGAACCTACGAGTACCTATTAAAGATCCTGGGGGTAATTACCATAATTGCTACTCTTGGCGAGCGGGTTGGCGATCGCAGTGAGGCTTTAATGTATTCATAGAACGCAGCTGCCCGTCCTCCGATGTGACATTCCTTAGTCCCTTGACGACAACCACGGGAAGAGATGGGGTGGCACTATTCTTAGCCGCCGCCACATGGCATCCCAACAATCGGCAATCTAATTAATTCTACTAATATTTTAGTCACCTTAACGACAACGACGGGAAGAGATGGAGTAGCACTATTCTTAAGCCGCTACGACACGGCATCCCAACAATCGGCAATGTATCTAATTCTACTAATATTTCAAACGTGAAAGTTTTTAAATACGGATATTTATTACTCCTTCAGACAATAACTACTTGACGGATTTTGAAGAAACTTCACAGTTACAGCTTAAACGTTACATGAAGCGCATTCTACTAATATTATAAATCCAAATGTCTCTGAGAATTGAAAGATGGATGTTTGTTGCTCTTACATGCAAAAACTAATGATTGTAATAAGATAAAACATTAATTTTATGTAGTTTCGTATGTCTGTTATGTGTTCAGACTAAGCCGGTGAAAGAGTTGTTGCATTTATCTATCATTATTTTAACATGTAAAAATACTTAAAATACGTGCAGTTAAAGTTTTTTACAATAAATACTTGACCCTGGCAAAAAATTGCCTTTAAATAGTTTAGATTGCCCACAAATAAATTAAAAAATAACGGCGTAATTTGTTGTGTAAATACTACGAAAGCTGAAATATAAAAAAATATATGACAAACTGATATTAACGCAAGGGAATCCACAATGTAGAATCCTAATGAAAAAATAATAACTAAGTTAGTCTAAAAGATACGCCTAAACGGTTCTGCCCTCCTTTTTTATTTTATTTTAAATCTGTAAATATCTTGTTTAATTGGTTAGATGTATAATAATTATGTTAAGTATGTAAATTTCTTAATAACAATTTTCATATTTATTGTCTAAAAGATAATATTAATTTCTCGTGACTAAATGCCTTTATTTTCTGATGTGCGATACAATAAAAATAATCAATCATTTCATATCGTCAAATCTAAGGAATAGAGACGACAGTCAATCACTCCAAACAATCCCAAAACCTAAGAAACAAGGTTGTATCCAGAACTCCCAGGGGACATTCACGAGCAAACTTTCCCTCACCCTTGTTGAGGAAAACAAAACAGTTTAGTCCTTTTATCCCGCAGGTAGTTCCCTGAGGCATAGTACTGTAGACGAGTACATTACAAGTTTGACAAACTTGAAATTGAATCCCAAGTTTGTGTAATGTTTCATTAATGTGCATGAAAGTAGTTTACAAAACTAGGTTATGAGATTAGAGATTTTCTTAAAAAAAAAACAAAACTATATAGGTAACGCGGTAACAGAAATATTTGGATAATTCAAGGTACATAATTCTTGAATTTTTAAATTTTTATTTCGTTTTTTATACTTGTCGGAAAAATATAGTGGCGGTAGCCTAATGGCTAAGGCATCGGTCTCGCAATCGTAAGATCACGGGTTCGAATCCTACCCATTTTACTACCGACGTGAACCCACTCATAACACAAGCCTTTGAACTTAGCTGAAAGGGTTAACAAGATTGCAAGTAATGTAGGACTCATTCCCACATTGCTAGTTAGCATAAAAAAAAAGTTTTTCTTGACCTAACATTAGTTTTAATCAAATGACAAGTCTATTGACACATTTTTTTTTTTTTTAATTATTATTTTAGGTTGTGTACACCCATATATTATTAGTAAATACTTAAAAACTATATTAGGATAGAAAAAATAAAATAAAATAATAAAACAATAAAACTAATTACCACGCGACACAGCACTCGGTACCAATACATGTAAAGTGCACAGGTGGCATCATGTGGCCTTCAGCTTTACTAGCAATAACATTCAGAAGACTGTTGTCACTGTGACGCATTCAATACAGCAAAGATGCCGATCTGTTTTCGCAAAAAAATCATTATACATGGCGCGCCGCAAGATGGCGTGACTTTGGTTTGACGTTTGCATTTGAAGTGCCGGCGGTGGGGTGGTTGATCTGGTTCGGCAGTCTGAATCGAGCGGTCTATAATTCCGTTTTGCCATTTTGGCTACAGAACCCTAATAAGGAGCTTGTAATCAAAAATCTTTATATCTCTTGGACAAGCACAAAATAAAGAGAGTACCTACATAAGTAATCTGTAGTGTTAGTGTCTGAATTTTCTGAAGGTCCGTTACCGTGGTGACCGTTATTCGAGAGATGAGAGAAGTTAAGCAACGTTACCACCGTCGGTCTATAGATAAGGGATGTTATTGAGCTTCGACTCCGACTCCGAAAGGTTGGAACTTCCGATCGATTTTTCCCCTCTGACTCCCACTTCGATTTTGACTGTCAAAAATGGCCCAAGCTATATGCTTATTTATATTAAATTAAAAAAAAAAACAACATTCTTTATTCATTTAGAATGACCAAAACAACACTTGTGATACGGCGGGATTCTACATGTACATACAATACCAAGTTCGCAAACAATAGGTAAAGCCGGAGAAAAGAACCTGGCAATAAAAACCCGCGGCCACTCTTTTCACATTTCCTATTTTACAATGATGAAATGTTTATAAACTTGATATGCGGCGGTTAAGGTGCTGCCACTAATATACTATACACCATATTAAAGGACTGATGCAAATTATATTATAAAAAAAGCTGAAACATTAGATAAACTAAAATCAGCCTTAGTGAGTACAACATAGTAGGAGCATCTACTTACAACAAAATTAAATATTGGCCAAAATACTGGTAACGAATGATTAAATATGAGATATGATTTCTGATATCCAAAGAAAGAAAAGAATGGCCTTTATTCGTCACGCAGAATCTTTACTTACAAAGTCAAATTATGCTCATAATCAATTAACTATTAAATATTTTAAAGAAAAATTCAATCGGATACCTTATATATGAGTCCCGCTTGTGCGAGATTTCCTTCATACATTTAATATGTTTATTTTTTATTTTTTTTTATTACTATTTTATCTTATTTTTTAAGCCTATACAACATTATTGTTTTCTCACCACCTCTGACTTTGACACCGACTCCTATAAACTAGATTTAAAAACTCCGACTCCGACTTCGGTTCTTTGGTCATTGTAACTGAAATCGGTAAGGAGACCATTATTATTCTAGTTTGTTACACACAAGCTTAAATTACACTCCTATTGTGTTTACACGTATTCACATTCCACAATTGTAATATAAACAAGCGAAAGCTGTCAAGAGAAATCAGTATTTAAATCGAAATATTTCACAAATTCGACGTAAATAAATCAAATGAACAACCAATCTTTAATTGTGTTACAATTACAAAACAATTATGTTAATGGAATTGGGAGCCTCTGATTGTTCGCTTTCAGTTGTTCGCTGACATTTAACGTCTTTTTATGTTCATTCGACACTTCAGGAATTTTGTCGTCAATAAGGTATAAAAAACGTCATAACGTTACCATCACAGTGGTAACTATTAACTAACTAACTGATACTATTAGTTTTTCCAAAGAAATTCCTAAAACACTTCGTAAAATATAGTTTGATTCGCTGCCCGGTCCGGTTTCGCACAGGTGTAGTTTCTCCGTTAGGTTTTAAAAACAAACCTAATCATGGATTTTATGGCCGTGGCTTCGTCCATGTTGAGTGTGATTTATTTGACCCTCAGGTATACTATTCTTTACTTTTTAGTTGCCTTGTATTTATTTTTGAAATCGGTATTTTTTTTTGTAAAAACCTGCCAAGTCCTAGTTGGACTCGTACACGAAGAGTTCAGTAGATACCATTATCTACACATTTTTTATAAGGCGACAGTCACAGTAGTATACAAGCCCTATGTCGCGGGGAAGTTTTCAAACATACAAGTTACGGACACAAAGTACACCCAGACACGGAACAACAATTTGTGGATCACACAAAGTAATATCCCGTGGGGGTATCGAACCACGACCTCTTGCGTAGCAGCGGACACACTCCCACCATGCCACAGAGGCATTAGACACTATATTAGAATATCGTGCAAAAAAACTGAAAAAACGTCACGTTTTTTCGTTTTCCGGTATAGAACTCTAAAAACCACGTATGTAACTTTGTGTTAATCGACTTTTTTGGTTCAACATACATTTTCAAGTCGCCCAGTAATTTACTTGTTGTCTTAGTAACTCTCGTATATAAGCAAACTTATAGTAACGCTGTACTAAATTGTTTGTTTCAGTATTAATTAGAAAGATTTTAATTAAATGTTGTTATAAAATTATATTAATTGGTCTCCGACCAAATAATGTAATTTACTTGTTGTCTTAGTACCTAACTCTCGTATTTATGCAAACATATAGTAACGTTACACTAAATTGTTTGTTTCAATTTAATTTAATTATGTTTTTCAAAATTAATTGGTCTCCGACCAAATAACGTAATTTGAATTTATACATTGTCAACGTGAAGTTGTATACAATAAAACAAACAAACTATTTTTAAATTAATTTTTTGATCCATGTCAAAATGTAACACCTTTATTCGTCTAGCCCCTCAGCCTGCAAACAAAAACGTGCGATATGGAACTACGTTATAAAATAGTCGTAATGATTAACCCTTTCGATTAGGACTATTGTAAAAATACAGGTTGTTTATTTTTCCTCTTTCCATTTAAAAAAAACTTTGAATGCGGTTCGTATTTTTTTTTAATCAGATAGTAGTCCTCTTTCATTAAAAAAGTTCTAACAATATTTACTTTCCCTCCATGTGGTATTGCCTTTCTTAAAAAGGTAATATATTTTAGAGATACCAGTGCAATAATCCTCTTTCTGATTGAATGGGTTTTAGCTCTGCTGTATATTGCCTTATTAACTACTTTTATCTTTACTGTTAATAAAACCAATTAAGATAATACCATATAGGTATGAGTATCATCAAAAGTTCTGTTTTAGAACATGACGCTTTTCTCACGATACTATCAATAAGCAGTGAGATTGAAGACGATTTTGAGCAGTGGCTTAAAAACAAAGTACAAAATGCGTGTTTGTCTGTTTTGGTTTTGAACCCATTATTGCGCCACCACACCATACAATATCATCATCACCAGCCCATCACCAGCCAAAAAGAAAGGATTTTGAATATTATTATTATAATGAATGACGCATGTGCATTACTAAATGAGATTTTCAATAATCTAGGTATATATCGATGGATTTGGCTACCTGACATTGAATTTTGACATATTTTGTATAAAGCTTATGTCCAATATTAACTCTCTAGTAGCCTAATTGATCGATGAATAGGATAGTGAAAACGGCCGTAAAGTGAATTCAAGTATCCATCTCCTCTCACCAGAACTTGAGTCAACACGCGCGATTTACATTGTTATTTTTATATGACCATGTCATCAAAAATAAACAACTAATAGCTCCCTCTACCTCTCCCCGGGTGTTACGCAATACTTGAAAATACTTGAAGAGGCCCTAACCAGCTACAACGTTGACTTGCAAGACGCAATTTGAACACTGCTAAACATAGGTCTTACAACTTCAAATATCTTAATTTCGTAAAATCAAATCTATAATTATTTGAAAATGTCAAATTACCTAATACACAACAAAATAATTATAATATAATGACAAGCTATGGAAACCAGACAACTGATAAACATACTTATATATTTCTAAATACATACATATTATAGATAAATAACACCCAGACACAGAATAAACCATCGTGCTCATCACACAAAGTTTTATCCTAGGTGGGGATCGAACCCACGACCTCTTGCGTAGCAGTCGGATACACTCCCACCGCGCCACAGAGGCAGTCAATGACTTCAATAACGACCGATTTTAAGCGGTCTGCATCCAACGGCTCCCTGCTTTCTTTTTCTCGTCGTCAATCTGGTGGAGGATGCAATATACATTGCTCTTTTGTCAATACGTCATCGTGAGTCTTCTAATACCTAGTGACCGTTCCATTAAGAACGGTCAGGTCTAAGATGTAATCAATCACAGATCCTTATTGTATCGACATCGACATTGATTGGATTAAACTAAATTTATTACACATTGACCACACACATTGTGTTCTTGATTGGATACTTGGACATCAATTGGGATACGTTTGGGTAATATATGTTATGGCCTATATATCAAGTGTATCTAGAGCCTTAAGTTTGGCAAGAAAAGCCGTTACTGGTACCTATATACAAAGATCATCATCATTAATCTGTATCAGTCCACTGTTGAACATATACCTCTCCTAATTTATGACATAACACCCGGTCTATCTCAGACAATGTACATAAAAAATACCCGCTTGCACAAAAAAGATGGAACCAATATCTCCTATCACACTAATATTATAAAGACAAAAGTTTGTGAGTATGTGAGTGTATTTGTTTGTTACTTCTTCACGTCTAAACGGCTGGAACAATTTTAATAAAATTTGGTGAGGAGGTAGCTGATACCCTGGATTAACACCTATGTGTGCGGTTTTACGCGCGGTTTATTAGCCTATGCTAATAAACCGCGGGTAAAACCGCGGGGCACAGCTAGTATAATATAATTACATGCAGGCATCAATGGACCTCAAACTTAGTACAGTGCTTCCGACTGCAGGAAATTATATTTTGTAGGTGATCTTGTTTCTAGTTTTTTTTTTTTTTTTTTTTTTTTTAATTTATTATCCATGTTACAAACAGTACAATGGGTAGATTCATACGTACCACACAAACCATCGAGGGTTTAACAGTGGTACGTTTTGGAGGTAGTAGGGTGTAACAACTATTATCAAAGCGATTGCCCAGTATTGAATATTTAAAAATTTAGTATTTTTATACTGATTATATTATTACTGAATTTTTAATATGCTTACGACGAGCCCTTCAATTTAATACCTATATTGCAACATTTTTTTTAACACCTCTTTATTATGACACCAATTACGTTAACTGGAGCCGGAGGTTGCAGAGAAAGTCTATACATCTTAAATAAATTTAATTATAAATTACATTAAACTAAAATCTAAAACTAGTGATAAATGGTCGATGTATGTACCAAGAATGAATCGTTCTTTATTAAAATCTAAAACTACAACTATGGAAAGACGGTTGCGAAATCGAAGTGGCGAGATGTGGAAATCACGTAGCGCTGACTCGACGCCTCGTGCCGGTCCGCAACTGCACTGCTTCGATAAATGGTGTCAACGGTCCGCCTCTTACACCAAAGCGTAGATAAATGGTGTCGACGGTCCGTCTATAACACCGACGCGTAACACCTCCCCCCGAAGAACAGCAACTATTTGTCAAGCGGAGTGGCAAATATTGCTGCCAGACCACTGGTGTTCATCTTACTTCTTCTGGTCGGATGTTCCGTCTGGGTTCAATAAGTGTATAGTTGGCCCCTCTGCAGTATCGATGTCTGGATACGCCTCTGGCTTCAGCTTCCGAAGATCCGGATATTCGTTGAAGGTGCTTGGAAACCACCCGGGTGACTCGCGAACGCGGATATCGATTTGAGATATTCCTAATTATCGCGAACCGGCCCGCGAATATCCTACCGACTGCGCCAATTACGTTAACTGGAGCCGGAGGTTGCAGAGAAAGTCTATACATCTTAAATAAATTTAATTATAAATTACATTAAACTAAAATCTAAAACTAGTGATAAATGGTCGATGTATGTACCAAGAATGAATCGTTCTTTATTAAAATCTAAAACTACAACTATGGAAAGACGGTTGCGAAATCGAAGTGGCGAGATGTGGAAATCACGTAGCGCTGACTCGACGCCTCGTGCCGGTCCGCAACTGCACTGCTTCGATAAATGGTGTCAACGGTCCGCCTCTTACACCAAAGCGTAGATAAATGGTGTCGACGGTCCGTCTATAACACCGACGCGTAACACACCTCAGAGCCGCCATGTTTATTTTTTTCAAAGCCACTTAACTATGAATACTTGGACAATCAAGACGAATTTAACGAATGTAAAAGATATTGAGTAATAAAGAATATTACATATATACACACATACAAGATACCCGCGAAAAACATAGCCCTTCTTTACAGTCGGGTAAAAATGGATAAAAAACTTACAATCTTAAAAATTACATAAAATTGCCACTAACACTTGGTCGATTTATTATATTATAAAACAATTCTGCTTATTTGTATGTTTTATGATAGCAAAATGTAAACCTTTGATTGAAGAGGATCAATGATAGCATCACAAACATCAAACAAAACTTAAATATTTACTCCAGAACAAAACTTGAAAAAAAGGCATAAAAGGCTTCGATTGCCAACCGTACTTCGGAAGTACAGATAGAATGTGAAGTATGTTCAAAGCAAACAAACTGAAACCGAAAGTAAAATAAAAAAAAATATTCGCTCCATTTTGGTTCAATTCTTTGAAACCTTTGCCGCATACTTTTTCTTTCCAAATTGAATGGCTGCCTCTGTGGCGCGGTGGGAGTTTGGGTTCGATTCCCACACAGGATACCACTTTGCACAAATTGTTGTTCAGGGTCAAATTTCACCCATAATTTGTGTCCGTGACTTGTATGTTTGTAAAGTCCCACGTAACACAGTGCTTGTGACGTCGAAAAGACTCCCGCATTAGGGTTAATGCGGGAGTCGTCTTTTTAGAAATAAAAAAAAAAGTGGATTCATGTTTGTTAATTAAATGTATCTAGTGGACATTATTTATTTATCTACGACTACTATGAGTGGTAGATTAAAGCCATTGGCCACCTTGGTCGGTACCACAAGAGTGTCAGTTATTCGTCCGTGAAATAGTAATGGTGACGCATGTTCTGTGTTTCGGTTGAAGGGCATTGTAGCATGTGTAATACGGTATTCGACTAAAGTCAAATCAGCCTCTTTTTAAAAAACGTCAACAACGACCCGCTCCGAACAAATTTGTATGGAATGCTAGCATATGACGTCACGTTTTCTATGATCAAATCATTTACTTTTAGTGTTTCTCTTTATGATTAAAAATGAATAAACACGTTAAATTAATAAATGAACATACTTTTTCAGAACATTTTATGACATATTTTTACATGGTTATTATAAAATATTTTATAGTAATTGGGTATTTGACTACTATCAATAGTAGTCAAATACCCAATTACTGGGCAGAAGGTGTTTACGAAGTAATGTCGCAAGTGAGAAGCGCAGTGTGATGACATCCGGATCTTTGCCAAACATGGATTAGGGTGGCACTGCTACTGTTATGGGCAACGTTTGATCATCAGGCGCATGACATTCCAATAGTAAATAAAAAAAAAAACTAGCAATGAAGGATTGTGCTCCCACATTACTAGCAATCCTTTGAACCCCTCCAACTAAGCTCAATGGCTTGTGTTAGGAGTGGGTTCAAGTCGATAGCATAATGGGTAGGATTCGATCGCACGACCTCACGATTGCGAGACTGTTGCCTTATATTGCAAATATCTTGAATAAAGTTTCTTAGGCAGAGATAACTATTATAATAAAGGAACAATATTTACGACGGTATAACAAATTCCGGCGGCCCGTTCGCGGAGGTGGCGGGCGATACACGGCGGGTTTTTTAGTGGGTGCAAACCCCACACTACCTCCACCGTCTGGGGAAGACAGTGGGGGTGTTCGTAAGGATTTTTTCCGCTACATCAAAAAAAAAAGAAGTGGGTTCACGTCGGTAGTATAATTGGCGGGATACGAACCCACGACCTCACGATTGCGAGACCGATGCCTCAAATTGTTCCAACTTTGGATAGTTGTTACTTTAAAGTTTGATCTCCTTTTTTTGACTCTGTGATATCTACAAAGTCCACAGAGCTAAAATGAGACAAGTAAGTTAACAACACAACCACATTTTGATCGATACGGAAATCAAAGCTGCGAGTTGGACAGACAGCGGACATTGGAACGTTTCACTGTGTCGTTTCAATTACCGATCTAACCATCCTATGGCCCATATACGATCTCGTACATCAACCACCTCATAAGTTTTTGTTTAGAATGTGTGTGTGGGTGTACTAATTTTGTGATTGAATTTTCTCGCGATTTGATATCCGCCCAGTAAATACGGAATCATACTTACTGGGATCGTACCGTGGCCAATTAATGTCGCGGTAATATTATTGTTCAGATATAGTTACAACTAGAAGTGCATTATGATGTATACAGATAAAGAAAAGGATTTCAAAATAACTTGTTCTATGTCGTCATATCCAGTATAGTATTGTGGATAACTCGGTCTTAGCCTTGAAATAATTAACCCACAGTAGCGCGGTAAGTAAACAAACAATAGGGTTGCCTGCCTACAGTATTTTAATTTCATCTACCTATAAAAGGTTTCTTTCTAGTTTTGTGATTGTATTTCTTTTTAACAAAGAAATTTGTCGTGAATGAAATAGGAAATGATCAAATTTGCGCCTCGACTGAGACGTACGATAAGATATATAAAGATGATAAAAAATCCGCATTGAGATAAAAAGTTTATTTAAAAGTACTTTTTTAAAATTCATGTGTGTAAAAAATTTGGATCTCACTCAGCATTGTGCTGACTCAGTATTGCTACTGGAGTCAGCGCTGGTTTTCAGTGAGAATATCTTTCACTTGGTTGTAGATACATCCAGCTAAGTTACAATTTACATGTTAAACAACCAAAAACAGCACAATATATGCAACAAACCTGAAACTAGTTTGCTCAGAATCAGTAACACAATCCAATGGGATAGTTTTTGGACCATATTATATTTTACAATTAAGTTATTTAATTAAAGAATTAACTATTAATTTTAACAGTTCAAATCTTGTTCATACTGTGGTGAGAAATGTAATAGTTTAGTTATGTTCAGTAATAACAAAGTATTGCGTACTATTCAATGCAATAAGCATGATACTGCGATGAACATAAGACAACTTTAATGACTTATAACTCTGCAAGTTTTCAATATTTTCATTTTATTTTTTTTATGTGATTTCCTAAAGTAAAAATCTTGTTGTGGTGTCTGAGTTTTACTACACGAAAAGTAGCGGCGGTAGCCTAATGGCTAAGGCATCGGACTTGCAATCGTAAGGTCACGGGTTCGAATCCTACCCATTATACTATAGACGTGAACCCACTCCTAATACAAGCCATTAAGCTTAGCTGGAGGGTTTAATAGGATTGCTAGTAATGTAGGACCCAAAATTCGACATTGCTAGTTTTTTTTTTAAAGTAAATAATCGAAGTTAAACCGTCGGTCCTACGCCTATTCTATACTAATATTATAAAGCTTAAGAGTTTGTTTGTTCAAACGCGTTAATCTCAGGAACTACTAATCCGAAATGAAAAATCTTATACTGTTGGATAGCCTATTTATCGAGAAAAGCTATAGGCTATATAACATCACGGTACGACCAATAGGAGCGAAGCAGCAATGAGAAATGTTGCCAAAACGGGGAAAATTTACGCAGAGAAGTTGCGCGGGACAGCTAGTGTTTCTATAAAACTACAGGGCTATTCATTCATTTATTTATTTGTGGATCATAATGAAATTGTGTGAAATGAATTTTATTGTATCATAGGTAAAATACAGTTGGTATTAGTTACATAGTGTAGTGCACTATGACCTACCAGATGTGGTATACAAAATTAGATAATTTATATTTATTTAAGAATGCCAGAATTGAATAGTTACACTAAAATTTTAAATTATTTCAATTATTACAATTTACAGTATTTCAATTGATTAAATTAATAAATAATAAAAATAAAGTTCAAAAATATTAAATGCTGAAATTATTATCTGACACAATATGCCTTACCTGTGTAGTATGCCTTATTTAGCAAAAGATTAATTACATTATTTTATTTTGACAGCCTCTGTGGCGCTATGATTTATTTTGTGTCTGGGTATTATTTATCAATAATATGTATGTATTTAGGAATATTTAAGTATGTTTATCAGTTGTCTGGTTTCCATAGTACAAGCTCTGCTTAGTTTAGGATCAGATAGCGTTGTGTGAGTTGTCCCAAGGTATTATTATTATTTTTCTTAAACAAATTTATATCACTATTTTCCAAGATATATTATATATTTATATTCGAGGTAATTTATCATTTATCCAAGATACATTATAGGTAATCCCTATTAATATATAAATGTGAATGCAAGTTTGTTTGTTACGCTTTCACGCGAGAAATACGGAACGGATCATTATGAAACTTTGTACACATATTCTTGGAGGTATTAGAAGTAACATAGGATTATAAAAAAAAGGGGAAAATTTACGCAGACGAAGTTGCGCGGGACAGCTAGTTTATTGTATATTTTTGGTGTCATGCCTAAAAAGTTTTTAATGTATACTAGCGGTGCCCGCGACTTCGTTCACGTGGAAGTTGGGTTTATATTAAGGTAGTTTATATTACAATTCAACTTCTGTTTAAAACATATTGTAAACCTGCTCCACAATGCTCTGTGGCATCTATGGATATTTGGGCCTAGCTTTAATCAGGGCCCAACATATGGCAGGGCAAGCCAAGCAAATGCCCAGTGCACCAAAATGAAGGGCGACAAAGTTTATGGCGCCAGACGGTTAGAAGACAAATTATTAAAATTCCCACGACCACACCTCGACAAAAAAGTGATTTGCATCACATCAAATACTATTAATATTGAAAAATTCCCCCACCACGCGAGTACTGGGGCGGTTTCGAGTTAAATGAAGCTCGAAACCGCCCAATTACTCGTGCGAAATTTTGAGTTAAGGAGCTTCGATTCTGACTCCGATAGGTCGAAAATTTCGATTGATTTTAAACCTCCGACTCCAACTTCGGCTCCGACACTTTTAAATCGGACCTTATAATCGGAGGTACCTAGCCGCTCCTTCAAGATAATTTATACATAGGTAATAAAGGTATGATGGAAAAAACTCTCACAGATTCCCTATGATCGCAGGTTATGTCCTGCCCGAGCGATCTTTTCCGAGTCTAAAGTACACCTACTTTGTGTACGTGTTTGTACCGCGGGAATGCAATGTTTAAACAAACAAACAACATTCAAACGTTTCTAAAAGATATACTCAGATATCTTTTTTTGTGTTTAAATACTATTTCTAAACTTATTTCAATATTTTTTTTCACTCACTTTAGAAGATTAAAATATTATTTTATAATGTCTACATTGGTGAATTTAAAAATAGGTGTGTCAACCTGTCGCAAATTAAGATCATCATATATTCATCTCTCTACGTTAGAATTTCAGTTTTTTTTTAAATCAATTTTCCTGATTCTTTTTAATTTGTATTTAAACGCCATTTATTTTCAAAACTGGATAAGTTTATTTTTATACTTGATGATTTTATATTAAACTATCATGCATATTAAACGTAGGTAAGCAAGGTATTTAACCTTAAATTATTCACGCGATCAAGACCCGTAATACATATATTTTCATAATGTGTACAAATCGCGAACGTTTATTAACATTTGTAGGTAAGCAATTTTGGCACTCAGAAGAAATCGAATCACAGATGGCGCCACGTGTTTTATTTTAATGTAACGCGGACTTAATCTTTCATTTTTTTTAAGCAATTAACATTTATAAATTCTAGAAAATATCAAGTAATTACTGTTTATTTGTAATGTAATATTGTTTTTCATTTCTACATTTATAACATAATCACTATTCATGCAAAACAATGATAAAGGTGCCTATTGGAAGTGATTATTAATATGAAAATTTTTTAAACAAAGTAAACATGTTAAAGTCGAAAATAAAAGCTTGTATAAATAAGTATACATTTAGAAAAATACTTAAAAAAAAGAATAAAAATAATTTTAACACAACACAAAAAGAGACTCGCAATTAGGGAGTCGATCCTCCGACCTCGCTCGTTTAATACCGCTACTTGTGCCAATAGACCACCTCAGCTGATGCAAACACGGTTAAAATAGCTGATCTTAAGAAAATTTAAAATGTTGTGTTTAGCTCCTAATAGTTTTAGCGTGAAGTTATTGTTTCCATGGGTTACAATTGTAAACAATGTCTTATTGTGGAAAAAATTGTGAAAAACCATAATGGTTCGACAAAACATACGTTGCTGCTCACTCCCCATAGACGATAGCATAATGATTTATAGTGCAAGTAATGACCTATAGTATTTACAATAAAACTGCAAATTTTCATGAAGATCCGTCAAGTAGTTATTGTTTTATAACGATAAATAGCTACAGACATTATCCGTCATTGCTTAGCTCCTATGGGAAATAGCGTGATAAATTATAGCCTATATGTTAATCCAGACTACAGATACAAAATTTCAACCGAATCTGTCCAATAGTTATTGCGTGATGCGTGTTCAAACAGACAGACAGACAGACAGACATTTCTAAAAATGTAGGAATGTGTTTAAATACTCTTTTCGAACATTTCCCAATATTTTTTTTCACTATGTTCGGCCATGTACAGACACGTGAAAATAATCCAAATTTACAATTTTATTATATGTATAGATATAGATAGCATGATTCAGTATTCACGCGCGATGGCTTATTATTAGCGTATTTCATGTATAACTTTGGTGTTTCTATACCGATTTCTATTAGTATTTTTTATGGAATAGTTAATTATGTTAACTTTTTTAATTAGGGATGACTGAGAGTGTTATAAACGTAAGAGTAGACAAATATAATCAGAAAGCTTCGAACTACTAAGCTATCGGGAGTTACACATGATATTGTGAGTCAACCATAAAAGATAGACATATGCTGTCGTGGGATATTTTTTATATAATTTTAAGGAGAACATTTCCGTCATACATGATTTCTGTGTAGCTTTAACCATTACGGTGGCACACGCGACGAAAGCTTAAAAAATGGAGTAACTTCTCCCGTTTTCCTTCACTGCTCTGCTCCTATTGATTGTAGCGTGATGAAAAGTATACTATAACCTACTCAGGAGTATGAAAAATAATTGTACCAAGTTTCGTTAAAATCCGTCGAGTAGTTTTTGTTTCTATAACGGTTATACAGACAGACAGACAGACAGACAAAAATTTTACTGATTGCATTTTTGGCATCAGTATCGATCCCTAATCACCCCCTGATAGTTATTTTGGAAATATATTTCATGTACAGAATTGACCTCTCTACAGATTTAATATAAGTATAGATAGATTGCCTTTTTATGTTGGAAACTTGTGTCTCCTGTCTAAACTTAAACTTATTCTTTAGGATTTCTAATTTAAGATATTTGCTATAACTAACTTATGACAATTTGGGGGCTGAAAACGTGGTCTCTGTAGTAAATTTATTGAATGTAAAATTTTCCTATTTAAATGTTGTAACGTTTTCATAATTAGATAGCCGTGACCCTTATCACAATTGTATATATATAGCCGGGCGCAAATTAATGGGGTGCGCGATTCTGAACGGAATTACGCTGAGACCACTAAATGAAGTTGAAATGATTTATGTGATTTGTGACAAAAAATGCAATTGTATAAAGTTTGAGATGTTTGAGTGTAATGACTGAGTTTCTGAAAAGCTTATCAATGCAAAAAAATGCTAAATATTATTCTGGAATATATGATAAAATAGGAATAAAGAAGTTGCTATAGAAAATATTATAATCATAATAGCCGTGTCCACATCGAATGATTCAGCGCGCTTCGATCGTGTTACAGTAGCGCGATTCAAAGGTGCTGCCGCAGGATCTGCCTGAATCGTAAATGTGGTATCACCGATCCAAAACAGATCGTCCGGTGTGGACCCAGCTAATCACAATTATTACCTAACATTCGGAAAGTTAACAAGAATTTATGGCTACCATTTTTTTTTAAACCGACTCCCGCATTATGTTACAAGCCCCGTGTCGCGTGGGATATGCAAACCATGGTGGACCACACAAAGTAGTGTCCCGTATGGGAATCGAACCCACGACCTCTTGCGTAGCAGTTGGACACACTTCTACCGGGCCACAGTGGCAGTTCCTTCTAACATTAGTATAATTAATTAAGACAAAAAGTTTGTTTGTTTTGGCTTGAACATAATATACCTACTAATACCTCCGCAGATACTAATTGGTATAGAATTGGCTTCAACCTTGAGGTTGAGCTTGATTCCGTTCGCATAATGGGGTTTACATAATGAATTACGTTTACTTAATTACGAGACATTATTATTCTATATATATATATATATATATATATATATATATATATATATATATATATATATATATATATATATATATATATATCTATATCTCATCTCCGCTCAACTTTTCTTCGCCCCGTTCAGCTTTATTCGTATTCCTGCTTAACGCCCTAATGGACTGATAATAATGATATCCAAAGAAACAACGCACACAAACATTGCCACACCATCCAAACAAAAACCTAGCAAATGAACTAAATTGAAAGGCTTAACTCCAGGCTAAAATTAAATGAGATATACGTGTCACAAAATACAGACAGTACAGAAGATAACTTTAATACGTAAGTAGCTCACTCGAGCCACACTACCATTTGAAAATGGAACGTCAAGACGTGTTTCGAAAATCATCAGCCAGAAAATAAGAGACAATCGTTAGTATGAGTCTTTTCAGAAGGAACGTTGCCGACAAAACTGCAAAGACATCGTAAACTTGTCAAAAAAATTGTGGTATGGGTCGACAATAATGTTGGAAAATCATACATTTGTTAACTCCGAATGGTATACAACAGTATCATTGCCGAAAGTTTTACAAACTCTACGAGAGAGGAGACCAAAGACTGAGCTTCTAGGAATTATACTCCATCACGACAACGCTTCGTAACAACGAAAAGAAAGGCGTTTTTTTAAGGAATCAGGTGTTGAAACCTTGCCCCATCCGCTTACCACGTCGCAATTTTGACCATAGGTGATCAAGACTGGCAAGTAGTAGGCAATTAGACGAATGGAACCTTGCATAGAGAATGAAGGAGCGTATTTCGAAAAAATGTAAAAATAACATTATTAATATCTTGTATAGTTTTTTCTTGTCTCAAAACTTATAGAGTTACCTATAAAAACATACAGTCGGACGATGCCTTTAAAGTTGTATTAAATGCTTACAACAGCGTCTGGAAGTTGGGTTGTCGCAAGTAAATAAAAAAATATATTAGTATTAATGTAACTAACGTCTATTAACATTGCAGCCCTGGATACTGAGACCATGCTGAGCAGTACGCGTAGCGTGGTCTGCACCCCTGCTTTTAGCCCCACAACCCTCGTAGATTACCCCGCCTCGATTAGACGTTTTCGTCAAACAACTAGGAGTCGATTATAAAATTACAGACTAATCTAGACAACTTTGTGACGTCAATGTATACGTTGCTATTATGTGCATTGTATGAATTACCTTTTGTATTCCAGCTGTATTGCGTACGGACGTACAAAGACTTATAATAAATGTATAGGCATATGTGTCGAGCCCATGACGAATTTAATGTAGCCCAACTTTTAATGAAAACGGACCTGACGACGAAAATCTCTGGCGAGAGGCATTTAAATTACATTTGCTCATATTGTTGACCATTAAGGGTATTTTTGGATGTATCAGATGTTTGTAAACAGGGGTTTAGATCGTGGATAATGTTTTGGGTGTTATTTATGTTTTTGCTTCTCGGGTTTAGGTCGAAGTTTCGTATGAATATGATTTTAGATCCGATTTGGTAAGGTTGTTTTAATCGAAATTTATCACATTTTGTTTGTGGATTATGTTTTATATTCTTATTAATAATTCGTGCCTAAAGCTCTGCCCACTTGGAATTCATCAAGTCTTTAAAAACCTCGTTATTATATGAAGAGCTATTAATATTTGTCAAAGTCACACTTTGTAACCTGAATACTAATTTAATATACCTAGTTCTTTTAATTTGACCTTAAATTGTATAGGATTTATGTACATATATATATATATATATTAGAATATACAGAGGGATTTTTAATATAGTCATAACCTCCCGCTCGTGGCTACTTTACATAATACTAAATAACTTTGTAATATCAGTTTTGGAAAATATTCAATAAATTAACCCTCAATCACCTACGCGTACCACTTGATTTTGGAGTTATGGCCTTAACCACCTACTTTACTTACGTTTTACTGGAGTCAAATCGTTATTTATTGTGAGGTTTAGACCCTAAACCTGTCAAGGAAACATCGGTTTCACTCCGGTCTCCTAGATGTATGGTGAATGGTTGTGAGACAAAAGTAGTTAATAGGTGGTTAAGGGTTAAATTGTAGTCGTTATGTGTACGAAGTTATTTGGTGTAATATAAAGAAGCCTAGAGGCCTGAAGCCTGTGTATTCTTATAACTTTCGCGTTTGTGATAATAGATATTATGTGTAATTATATTAATAATGTAAACTACCTCTCCAAAAGAGAGACGTTAAAAAAAACAAAGTAATAATAATACTAATATATGGGACAACTCACTCAATACTATCTGATCCCAAACTAAGCAGATCTTGTAATGTGGAAACCAGACAACCGATAAACATACTTATATATTTCTCTACTAGATAAATGACACCCAAACACAGAATAAACCATCGTGCTCATCACACAAAGTTTTATCCTGGGTGAAGATCGAACCCGACCGCCGACCTCTTGCGTAGCAATCGGATCGGAGCGGCGCGGTGGGATCCGCGCCGCAGCGGCAGTCAGTTGGTGTAATATGCTCTATGCCTGTTAAATTTGATAAAAACTCTTTCAGTAGCTTTTGCGTGAACCAACATCCATATTCGCAAACTTCCGCGTTTATATTATTAGTAAAATTACACAAGGAGACTACTATTTATCTGTATGTAAAGCATTTGAAGCTGTCGCACTCCTTTATATAAGCTAAGTATATCCCCTCCTATATCCCAGGCCAAAATGGCATGACATCACAATGACGTCTGACATCTGTCCGGGAAGGAAAATGACAATATATCTTTACAATTATGTATTGGAGCTATTTATATTTGTTTAAATATCTAAATCTTAATGTAGTTGTAATGAATTTATATGTATTTTTTTTTTGAATGATTGTAAGATGATTTAAATATATATATATTTTTGATAAATAAGCTATCAGAAAAACTATATACACATTTCACGTTGCAGTATTATGTCAATATCTAGTAACACATACGCAATATATGAGTTGGCACATTATTTGATATGTATAAACTATTGGCTATTTCGTTTTTAGTGCTTATACGCTTGCTTCTATATTTTACAAACTTTAAATAATAATTCTGTTCGGTTAAAAAAGCTTAGGTATTCAGATCGTAATCTTGGGACAATGGGACCAACTTGGAAGTATACCCTTTCAAACTCAAAAAGATTTTTTCAAATCGGTCCAGCCGTCTTTGCGTAATCGGTGAACAAAGATACAACAAAAAAAAAAAAACAGACAGACGAATTGAGAACCTCCTCCTTTTTGAAGTCGGTTGACAAATAGTTCTTATTAAATAACCTTGTATCATCTTACAACGACTAAAAAGTTAAGTTAGGCGGGAAGTTTTTAAACTTTTTTTTTTATTTAGTACAAATAAAAAAATAAGTTTAAAAACTTCCCGCCTGCTTAAACAGAAACAAGATACCCTTCATATTTAATATCATCCAGTCGGAGGCATAAATAAATTCTGTTAAATTTAATATCGTATCAGAAAACGCTTTACATCCGTTCCCGTAATATGGAATTAACTTTTAATAATAAACTGTTAATATACTAGGGGTCACAGACGGCCACGTTTATATTCACCAATTTTAGATTATAAATACCAACCATTTTATCAAAATCTTTTTGAATCAAGCTCATTAAAATTAAAAGTTATGTTAATAGAAACAAAAAAGTTCGAAACATTTTTCTTTCTGATAGTAATTGGACGAAATAACAGATTAGAGTCCGTTTTAAATTTCAAGGCTATTAATTATTATCATTCTTCAAAGGGAGATTCGTCGGGTACAGTTGTAGAAATCTGTGTAGCTTCATCAATCAGAACATTTTGATTCTGCTTGATTGATGAACCAAAATCTTGTTGACCTGAAAAGAATCGTAGGTTTTACATTAGTTATTTTTTTTTGGACTTCATTAATGAATTGTACACTTGAGATATGACTTGTACTTCTAGTTATGCATAGAAGAAACACCGCGATTTATAACAAATACATATGAACGCAATCATGTATTATTTACCCGACTGCAGAGGAGGGTTATGTGTTTGAGGTGTATGGCGTCAAAGGCGAGTTCAAAAATTTAAATAACCTTAATGTTTAAAAAAAATGTAGCGTGACAAATTATAGAAAAAACAACGTTAATAATAAAACAAATAGTTCTTATTAAATCACCTTGTATCTTACAACGACTAAAAAGTACCTAAAAAAATAGGTTTCAGATCTAAAAAAAACCGCCTCTACAAAGAAAGAAACAATACCCTTCATATTTAATATCATGCAGTTGGAGACATAAATGAATTCTGTTAAACTTAATATTGTGAGGTACACTATTAAGTTAAACAGAATTCATTTAAGCGACTGCATAATATTAAATATGAAGGGTATCTTGTTTCTGTCTTTTTGAAGGCGGATATTTTGACCTTTGAATCCGCCAGGTTACAACGACAATGGCTCGTCGTCTATTCACTAATGTTCCAATGAAGATAATTCAGGCATACTCAAAGATAGCTTAAGTGACAACGATCGACCGTATGCATTATTTCCTTGAATGACTGCTCTCCACTATAAAACACACACAAACACACACACGCACACACACACACACACACACACACACACACACACACACACACACACACACACACACACACACACACACATACACATACACACACACACACACACACTTAGTTAATTAACTTAAGTTCTAGTAAGTTGCAAATAAACTTATTATTTTTATTATATACTGTTGGTTCAGAGACGGGTGACCGATGACCTCCTAGTCGTGTCGGTTTTCTGTCCCATGAGCCTATCCGAGTGAGGGAATAGAGAGTGCACTTGTGTCTGCGCATATACTTGTGGACTATTATTGTACGCCCCATATTTCTCCTGCATAGTTGGCTAGTCACTGATAAGATTGGTCGCCGTAACCGATTTTATGGCTATTTGTCGGTGCATATTAAAACTAATTAAAGTCTATAATTAAGATAAACATTCTACTATTTTCACTTCCATTTCTAACACAGGTCTCAGAAGTTCTCGCCTACATCTGCCCAGACTGTAAAATCTTCGTGGCTGCAGCGGAAACTTGGTGCATAAATCATGACGACCCGTAAAGTGGACAAATTCCTTCCTTTTAGCGAGTCGAGACGTCTAAAGCGCTTTCTGCTTTAAGGTAATATGAATATCTTGGGAATTGCACTTGAGTATGGTTACTTGCAAATTTTGTTTACGATGTTTTAGCGTTGACAGTTTAATTTGAGGCCTTATTATGACAGAAAAGTGAGCAAAGTTATAGATAGGTGACCGTTTTCTATGAAATGTCACACGTCGTTGCACGTTGCATTGGGGAGCACGTTCCCTGTCTAATTTCTCTTGTCCCTGTGCACTCCGCGCAAGCGTATATGAAACTAGCTTTTATCGAGATAAAAACTATCCTAGGTTCTTTCCTGGGATTCACTATCTCCATAGCAAATTTCATTTAAATCGGTTTAAGCATGAAAGCGTAGGTACTAGAGTTACTTTCACATTTATACTAGATTTCGCTTGTGGCTCTGCCCGCGTGGATTATCGCGATAAAAAGTATCTTATGTTCTTTCCTGGAACTCAAACTAGCCCCATACCAAATTTCATTTTAATCAACTTAGCGATTTAAGCGTGAAAGAGTAACAGACGGATAGACAGAGCTACTGTTGCATTTATTAATAAAGAGTATGGATTAATTTAGATATTACGTCCTAATTTTCAGTTACTCAATTATTTGTAGGCAAATCATTTTATTCAGAGCATTTTGATTCCCAAGTACTATTAACTGATTAGTGTAAAATAATATTTACTTTCTTTGTAAGGTAGGTACCCAATTTATTAAATTTTATTTTCATTATAATTCTAAGGACCTATACAAATACCATTGGTATTAGTTTTTGGTATTAGATAGGAATAAGCTATTCTGAAAAATTAAATTAACTAGCAATGTAGGATAGTGGTCCTACATTACAAGCAATCCTGTTAACCCCTCCAGCTAAGCTTAATGGCTTGTGTTAGGAGTGGGTTTACGGCGGTAGTATAAAGGGTAGGATTCCAACGCGCGATCTCGACCGATGCTTTAGCCATTGGGCTACTGCCTAAATCAGGAAAGATAGATTGGATGGATCGTTGCGTCAATATTGAGATATGGAATAATATTTTGGAGAAATGCAACAGATATAAAAGAAGTATTTATGTCACCGAAGCGATGTATATGAGCTATTTGTGGTTTGCAAACAACTGATAGCTGTAAATCTCATTCAGCTGGAGGGGTTAACAGGATTGCTAGTAATGTGGTACCTGAATCCCACATTGCTAGTTATATTTTTAAATCATCTGTAATACAACGTTAAGGGGTTCAAATAATACGACTCGATGAAGGACAAGTAAGTTAAATATATAACCACTAGCTGTCCCGCGCAACTTCGTATGCGTAAATTTTCCCCGTTTTTGCAACATTTCTCGTCGCTACTCCGCTCCTATTCCACCAGTACCACAGACCAGTAGTTCCTGAGATTAGCGCGTTTAAACAAACAAACAAACAAACTCTTCCGCTTTATATATTAGTAGAGATATAGATAATTCACTTTTTATAATCATATTGGCAGCCTCTGTGGCGCGGTGGGAGTATGTCCGATTGCTACGCAACAGGTCGTGAGTTCGAATCCCACACAGGACACTACTTTGTGTGATTCACAAATTGTTGTTCCGAGCCTGGGTGTACTTTGTATCCACGACTTGTATGTTTGTAAAGTCCCCCGCGACACAGGACTTGTACCCTACTGCCGAAATCCTCTTTTAAAAAAACCTTTGTTAATATATCTCTATAACATTTAGCACAACATAGACTACAATTCAGCCTACTATTACATCTTCTGCAGAGTAGTTTAAAAGTATTATACACAATACATACAAGACAATCATATTGCAATATCTATCAATAAAAATAATATTATTTCTACAGTAATATACCACAAATACAATCCACAATCAGACAAATCGTACCTTTATCAGCTCACAACAGTACAGGAATGAGGATTATGACAGTTTGTCTCTGCCTTTTATACTCATCAAATATCATCTATAGGTACTAATATTATAAAGCGGAAGAGTTTGTTTGTTTGTTTGTTTAAACGCGCTAATCTCAGGAACTGCAGGTTTGATTTGAAAAATTATTTTTTGTTGGATAGCCCATTTATCGAGGAAGGCTATAGGCTATATAACATCGCGCTACGACTAATAGGAGCGGAGCAGCGACGAGAAATGTTGCAAAAACGGGGAAAATTTACGCATACGAAGTTGCGCGGGACAGCTAGTTTTAAATACGTGGGTACATTCAAACATTATACTTTAAACCAGATGACTTTTAATAACTACATAGTATAAAACAAAGTCGCTTTCTCTGTCCCTATATCCCTATGTATGCTTAAATCTTTAAAACTACGCAACGGATTTTGATGCGGTTTATTTTAATAGATAGAGTGATTGAAGAGGAAGGTTTATATATAGTAACATCCATTAAATTGTGGAGAAATAAAGAGCGGAGCAGCAATAAGAGATGTTGCAAAAACGGGGAAAACTTACGCAGACGAAGTTGCGCGGGTCAGCTAGTACTCTATAATTGCAAAATCAATATTTAGTGATGTATAAATTATGCACATCACCTGTTACATAAAAAAATCAGGCAAGTGCATGGCATGGCATGTCGTGCCATGGTTCCATAGTCAATCCGGCTTAAGAAGTGGGTTTTCTGTAGTTTTTGCTTCATACTTACAACGTTATATCTACTTATTAGTATATTTCAACGGAATTTGTACGAAAATTTTGTTACTTCTCATTTGATCAGTTGTTACTCGTAAACTTGTAAAGTCTACTTCGCTGTGATAGTTTTCCTTTTAATTTCATTATATATACTACTCCCGTGATTGTTTTCACATACCCAACATCAACCATTTAGCTGGCAGGGGGACACACACTTGACTTTAACAAAAATCTGCACTTTAAAGCTTAATATTTAACAAACAAATCCCTAAATCTAAAAATCGTTCCCCAACCCCCAAACAATTTTAAAAGACTTATCTAATGATACCCCACACGATGTGGAGGTGGGAAAAAAAATCACATTCCCACTTTACATATAGGGTAGGTACCCTAAAAAGTTTTTTTTCAAGATTTTATTCGTTTACTTTGTCAGCGTAAGTACTCGTAATATGTGTATCCATGCAAAATTACAGCCTCCTAGCACTAACAGTCTGTGAGCAAAGGTGCGGACGTACGGACAGACGGACATGGCGAAACTATAAGGGTTCCGTTTTGACATTTTGGCTACGAAACCATTACAAAATAGTACAATACTTTTTTTACTGTTGTAATACATTTAGATAAATGGATTCTAATCTAACAATAATGTCAGCTTTAAAAAGTCTTACATATTAAATACAACATAAACAAAAGGTAAGTACTTCTTTATTAGAACTATAGTTACATATAACGCCAGCATTTCATTACCCTTATAAATTTTGCTTTTTACGTACAAGAGATTGATACCTCAATTCTCTGATCTTAACAACATATCCTATAACAAATAATGCCATATACAAAATTGAGTAATAATAAATTTATGGCTATTTACTTATCAATAAATCTTTCATGTTCATGCATTTTCTTAACTTTGTATCACTTGTACATGGTTAGTGCAACTTAATGGTAAAGTCAAGCAGTTTAATGGTAAGGAGTGCATGATTGCGTTAATATCTAGTATTTGTAATCATTAAATGTGTAAGGCGTAATCTATACTTATAATAAATCTGTAGAGAGGTCAATTCTGTACATGAAATATATTTCCAAAATAACTATCAGGGGGTGATTAGGGATCGATACTGATGCCAAAAATGCAATCAGTAAAATTTTTGTCTGTCTGTCTGTCTGTCTGTATAACCGTTATAGAAACAAAAACTACTCGACGGATTTTAACGAAACTTGGTACAATTATTTTTCATACTCCTGAGTAGGTTATAGTATACTTTTCATCATGCTACAATCAATAGGAGCAGAGCAGTGAAGGAAAACGGGAGAAGTTACTCCATTTTTTAAGCTTTCGTCGCGTGTGCAACCGTAATGGTTAAAGCTACACAGAAATCATGTATGACGGAAATGTTCTCCTTAAAATTATATAAAAAATATCCCACGACAGCATATGTCTATCTTTTATGGTTGACTCACAATATCACGTGTAACTCCCGATAGCTTAGTAGTTCGAAGCTTTCTGATTATATTTGTCTACTCTTACGTTTATAACACTCTCAGTCATCCTTGATAAAAAAAATTAACATAATTAACTATTCCATAAAAAATACTAATAGAAATCGGTATAGAAACACCAAAGTTATACATGAAATACGCTAATAATAAGCCATCGCGCGTGAATACTGAATCATGCTATCTATCTATATCTATACATATAATAAAATTGTAAATTTCACGTGTCTGTACATGGCCGAACATAGTGAAAAAAAATATTGGGAAATGTTCGAAAAGAGTATTTAAACACATTCCTACATTTTTAGAAATGTCTGTCTGTCTGTCTGTTTGTTTGAACACGCATCACGCAATAACTATTGGACAGATTCGGTTGAAATTTTGTATGTGTATTCTAATAAGTCTGGATTAATATACAGGCTATAATTTATTACGCTATTTCCCATAGGAGCTAAGCAATGACGGATAATGTCTGTAGCTATTTATCGTAATAAAACAATAACTACTTGACGGATCTTCATGAAAATTTGCAGTTTTATTGTAAATACTATAGGTCATTACTTGCACTATAAATCGTTATGCTATCGTCTATGGGGAGTGAGCAGCAACGTGTGTTTTGTCGAACCATTATGGTCTTTCACAATTTTTTCCACAATAAGACATTATTTACAATTGTAACCCATGGAAACAATAACTTCACGCTAAAACTATTAGGAGCTAAACACAACAGTTTCAATTTTCTTAAGATCAGCTATTTTAACCGTGTTTGCATCAGCTGAGGTGGTCTATTGGCACAAGTAGCGGTATTAAACGAGCGAGGTCGGAGGATCGACTCCCTAATTGCGAGGCTCTTTTTGTGTTGTGTTAAAATTATTTTTATTCTTTTTTTTAAGTATTTTTCTAAATGTATACTTATTTATACAAGCTTTTATTTTCGACTTTAACATGTTTACTTTGTTTAACAAATTTTCATATTAATAATCACTTCCAATAGACACCTTTATCATTGTTTTGCATGAGTAGTGATTATGTTATAAATGTAGAAATGAAAAACAATATTACATTACAAATAAACAGTTTTCTAGAATTTATAAATGTTAATTGCTTAAAAAAAATGATAGATTAAGTCCGCGTTACATCAAAATAAAACACGTGGATCCATCTGTAATTCGATTTCTTCTGAGTTGCAAAATTGCTTACCTACAAATGATAATAAACTTTCGCGATTTGTACACATTATGAAAACATATGTATTACGGGTCTTGATCGCGTGAATAATTTAAGGTTAAATACCTTGCTTACCTACGTTTAATATGCATGATAGTTTAATATAAAATCATCAAGTATAAAAATAAACTTATCCAGTTTTGAAAATAGATGGCGTTTAAATACAAATTAAAAAGAATCAGGAAAATTGATTTTAAAAAAAACTGAAATTCTTACGTAGAGGGATATGAATATATGATGATCTTAACTTGCGACAGGTTGACACACCTATTTTTAAATTCACCAATGTAGACATTATAAAATAATATTTTAATCTTCTAAAGTGAGTGAAAAAAAATATTGAAATAAGTTTAGAAATAGTATTTAAACACAAAAAAAGATATCTGAGTATATCTTTTAGAAACGTTTGAATGTTGTTTGTTTGTTTAAACATTGCATTCCCGCGGTACAAACACGGACACAAAGTAGGTGTACTTTAGACTCGGAAAAGATCGCTCGGGCAGGACATAACCTGCGATCATAGGGAATCTGTGAGAGTTTTTTCCATCATACCTTTATTACCTATGTATAAATTATCTTGAAGGAGCGGCTAGGTACCTCCGATTAAAAGGTCCGATTTAAAAGTGTCGGAGCCTAAGTTGGAGTCGGAGGTTTAAAATCAATCGGAATTTTCGACCAATCGGAGTCAGAATCGAAGCTCCTTAACTCAAAATTTCGCACGAGTAATTGGGCGGTTTCGAGCTTCATTTAACTCGAAACCGCCCCAGTACTCGCGTGGTGGGGGAATTTTTCAATATTAATAGTATTTGATGTGATGCAAATCACTTTTTTGTCGAGGTGTGGTCGTGGGAATTTTAATAATTTGTCTTCTAACCGTCTGGCGCCATAAACTTTGTCGCCCTTCATTTTGCTGCACTGGGCATTTGCTTGGCTTGCCCTGCCATATGCTGGGCCCTGATTAAAGCTAGGCCCAAATATCCATAGATGCCACAGAGCATTGTGGAGCATGTTTACAATATGTTTTACACATAAGTTGATTTTGTAATATAAACTACCTTAATATAAACCCAACTTCCACGCGAACGAAGTCGCGGGCACAGCTAGTCTATACTAATATTATAAAGCGTAAGAGTTTGTTTGTTTGTTTGAAAGCGATAATCTCAGGAACTATAGGTCCGAATTGAAAAATATTTTACTGTTGGATAGCACATTTATCGAGAAAGACTATAAGCTATATAACATCACGATACGACCAAAAGGATAAGAGCTGCATTGAAAAGTGTTGCAAAAACGGGGAAAATTTACGCATACGAAGTTGCGCGGGTCAGCTAGTCTATACTTCTGTACTTATATTATAAATTCCGACCTACTGTTGGATAGCCCATTTATTGTGGAAGGCTATAGGCTATATAACATAACGCTCCGATCTTTAGTAATGGAAATAGCAATGAAAAATGTTGTAAAAACGGGGAATATTTATGCATACGAAGTTGCGTTAGTCAGCTAATGATATATATTTTTTAAATATAATTAACTGTAAGGTCTAAAACAAACTGTACTATTATTTTCTTTATAACATTTCTCCCTTTAATTCGATGAAAACAATATTGTTATTTTTGTTATTGGCCTGGTTTATAAGGTCAGAATGGTTATTATGGCGCACCCCTTCTTAATTATAATGGGGATATCCGTATCTACAATGGGATGTTTATGGGCTTCGATGATGAATATTGTTACAATATATTCTTTAGATAAAAGAAAATCTCTATTATTCATATTTAGGTCTAAGTACTTTTAGAACTCAAAGAGAATTGTAGGTACATTGTGCAGATAAATATTTTAAAATAAATTCAGCTCTAAGTAATCGTTTAAAGGTAAAACGTTCAAGTCAAGTCAAGTCAAAATACTTTATTCATTTAGGTTAGAAATGCAACGCAACGAACAAAGTCAGACAAAATTTGGAATGGGATCATTTTACATTGAATGCCTAATTCGCAAGAGTAAAGCCGTGAAAAAAGAACTTGGCAATAAAAACTCATGGCTACTTTTTTAAATGCCATTTTTTACAATATATGTGTATATAAAGTAAAGCCAGTAGAGTGCTGCAACCATTAGACCATGAAAACACGCAAGCAATAACCATAGTACGTAAATTGGTATAAACGTTTTGTGACATACCGTGAAACGTTGATAATATTTTAAAGACCAGACACTATTTAGCTTTGGTAATAACTTGAAACAGTGAATCAACAATGACGAATTCAGAATATAAATAGCATAAAAACATGTCCTGTACAAAATACGTCAAGAAAACCGGTTTCACTCGTCTTTACTTACCCAATAAAATCATAAACAGCAAAATAGACTTTGATTTTAAGACATTACAGTTTATTTTTCATTACACTCTGTGTGATACTATAAATGGTCACATTCTTGCTTTGCAATCGTGTTTAATTCTTCAGTTCGTAACGAGAAACGACACAACAATGAGATCTGTTGCTCTCTTGTATTTGTTGTTTGGAGCGTGTTATTGCAAAGTGGAGTTCAGTGACAGGGCAAGAAACTTTAGTATAGATCTGACGTACTTCACACAAGTAGAAGAAGATATAGGAGGACATATCCAGTTAGCACCTTTCGGAATTTGGACGCTCATGGCAGGTATAAGTACTGGAGCTTCTGGACATAGCAACGATCAACTAAAGAACGCATTACGACTGCCAAGGAAACAAAATTCTTTGACCACAGGATACAAAAATTTGTCTACTACAGTATTTGGTCAGTCAAATGATTTTAAAGTAATTATCAAAAATTTTGTTTTTGTAGACAAAAATGTAACTTTATTTCCCACGGTTACTAGCTATTTAGAGGATAATTTTGATGTCATATTAAAAAAAATTGATTTCGGTTACCCAAAAGTGCACCACATTGCTAATGCATTCATTAGTAGAATGGATGTAAATATAATTCATGGGCTTAAACCTGATGATTTTCAGACATCCGGAATAGTATTAATAAACGTATTTAAATTTGAAGGATTATCATTAGCATCACCGTTTAAAAATGCAATCATCGTCGAAGAACCATTCTATGATGAAGATAATAAAGTTATTGGCAATGTCAATATGATGTTACAAAAAGGACAATTTCCATTCTCTAACTTAAAGAATTTGAAGTCGTTTGCTATAGAGTTACCTTACGATAAAAATGGAAAGTTTTCAATGCTTGTCTTACTTCCTTATCCATCAGTTAAAACTATTGATGTTTATAAAAATTTTGTTCACGTGAGTCTCAAGGATATATTTACAAAAATGCAAGATGACACAGATGCTTTTGGCGTTGAAGATATACATATCAAAATGCCAAGATTTAAGATAGGTACAATTGTAGTACTTAACAAACCATTCAATAGTATGGGCGTTTACGATATATTTCAACCGGATCTGGCAAACTTCAAGGCTATGACTACAAGCCAATTATTTGTATCGAGTATTATTCATAGAGCAGATGTTGAAATAACAGAGTCAAGCGTTAATTCATCAATAGTAGCAACACCTACCGATTTGATACCTGCACCATATTTTCCTGTTAACAGACCTTTTATATATTTTATAGTGGAAAAAACTACAATGACTGTAGTATTCAGTAGCATTTATTCTAAACCTACTGTTTATTGAAAATAGACTCAAAATGCTGTGGCAAGAAATTAGAGAAGTTTTGAGGTCATTCAAATGCTTATGAATATGTAAAAATGGACATCCTAACAGTTGTATTGACCAAATAAGTATCGGATTATACAAGACTAAAGCCGGAATATGGTCACTGAGGAGACGAAATGAGAAGAATAGATGCGATGTGAACCAACAGATTTTTAATAAATAAATTATATATCACTAGTAGTGTGGGTTGCACATTAATAGCAATCAACCAACTAAGCTAAATTGCTTATGTTAAGTTGGGTTCACGTTTGTAGTATAATGGGTAGGATTCGTCCCGCTACCTCTCGATTGCGTGTCTAATCCCATAACCATTATGCCTTATGCTACCGTCACTTTAGTTTATTTAGTTTTTCTCTGTTCAAAGCTAATTATGGACACAAAATCTTTATAACTAAATCTTATTTGTAGTTCATCTCGTCTCGTTGAGTTACGTCCTACAAAAGATTGTAATTTAGAAAAAACAGCTAGCAATATGGGTTTGGGTCCCACATCACTAGCAATCCTGTTAACTCCTCCAGCTAAGCTCAATGGCTTGCTTAAGAGTGGGTTCACGTCGTAGTATAATGGGTAGGATTCGAACCCACGACCTCACGATTGCGAATCCGAACGTTCAATCGTTTAAATGAAATGATTATTTTACTGTCATTTGGATCATTGTACGTATGAAATTTATTTACTAATTAAATTTATGATAGTGTAATTATTTTTTTCCTGATTACAATATTCGAATTAATCACACCATTTTTTTTTACCCTCTACCAATAGCAATCTCATTTCGAAAACTACACTCCGCGACCTTAGGGGTAACGGCCCTAAGCCGTTACCTACTCCGGCATCGAAACATGTCCGCCAAAGTCGAATTTAGACTCCACTTGATACGATTTTTAAGGCAATCGTGACATTAGACGTGCCTCGGTGCCGAAATAGGTAACTATTTATTTTAATTTGATGTATGGCATAAAAATATTTAAAAATTACAAAAATGAACTACACACCGTTTAAGAAAAACTCCTTACACACACTTTCATAAATTTTGGTTTTGCAAAATAAAGAGAAAGTTACTTCCTACCCTAGAAACTTCTTTCTAATACCTAAACACCTTAAATGAAAATATTTTAGTTGGAATCTTCTATCAGTAAAAAGAAAAAAACTTTTTTATGTACTGTGGAATAAAGAGACGAGCTGGAGACCTACTCTAATTCAATGAAAACGAAGTTGCGATAAAAAAATAGATGGTAATAAAAACAGTTATCAACATCAATTTCATTCACTGATTCTCGAAAATTGTCTATGAGTTCGGACTTCTAGTGCTTATTAAAAAAATAATGAGAATAGTTTCCGTAAACTTGAGAAATTATAATAATATCTTGGGACAACTCACACAACGCTATCTGATCCCAAACTAAGCAGAGCTTGTACTATGGAAACTAGACAACTAATAAACATACTTATATAGTTTTAAATACATACATATTATAGATAAATAACACCCAGACACAGAATAACCCATCACACGAAGTTTTATTCTGGGTGGGGATCGAACCCACGACCTCTTGCGTAGCAGTAGAATACACTCCCACCGCTCCACAGAGGCAGTCGATATTATTATTATTATTATAAACTTGAGAAATTTAAGAATAAAAAGGTTTATAAATTTCGTTTTGAAGAAAGAGAGTAGGCCTACAGGTCTTGCCTGATGAGAAGCATCGCGCTAGCCCATAACGGTTGAATACACCTTGACCTTGTTCATCTGGGTGAACCAAGTAGTTATAACTAGTGTCCTCATATCACCTTGGAATCATTGCATCCAGATGATATCATCTAGGTGAATTGAGTGGACATAAGTGACCCTGACTACTAAGCCAGATGTTGTGGGATCGGTTCCCACCCAGGATAAAACTTTGTGTTATGAGCACGATGGTTTATTGTATCTGGGTGTTTGTTGCCATCTAGTGCGGTCTAAATAGTTTTACTTATTAATTTATAATTATAGCTTTAGCTTTAGAATATAATTTATATAATGTTTGCATTTAAGATATCAAATTCATTTATAAATATTATTATACTCACAGCCTACAATCAATATTTTAGTTAACTTATATATTATGTTTTGCTCGATAAATTCATTAGGCGTTCTTGTCATTTAAATAGTGTAGGGGCGAATGGGAATCACTTGTCATTGAGCCGTTACGGCTCAATGACAAGTGATTGCCATTCGCCCATTCAAAACTAACGAGTTACAGTATTACTAGGGCTACGGTAGCCCTAGTAACACTGTAACTCGTTAGTTTTGGGTAAAGTAATTAAAGGCTCTTAATAATCTGCAAGTCATTTTATTTTGAACTGTCTTGTGTCCAGTAGGTATACTCTACGGAACAGTGTTGTTTCTATATTATGTAGTTATTTAGAAATATATAAGTATGTTTATCAGTTGTCTGGTTTCCATAGAACAAGCTCTGTTTTGTTTAGGATCAGATGGCGTTGTGTGAATTGTCCCAAGATGTTATTATTATTATAATCACGCAGATAAACAAGTGTGACTTTTTAAAATATTTTTAATGGTCTTTATTTACCCACTTTCTAGGTTGCAAAACATTTAAGACTGCCTTTGTGGCGCGGTGTGTCCGACTGCTACGCAAGAAGTCTTGGGTTCGATTCCCACACGGGACACCGCTTTGTGTGATCTACAAATTGTTGTTCTGGGTCTGGATGTACTTTGTATCCGTGACTTGTATGTTTTTAAAGACCCTCGTGACACAGGGCCTGTATCCTACTGCGGGAGTCGTCTATTAATATAAAAAAAATTAAAACCAAAATCATTTGAATACCTACATAATATTAATAAGTTTAGTGTAAATAAGATATGAAAGTGTTTATCCACTGTATTTTGGTAATTTATCGTTAATACAGGTGCCTAATAAATATTCGGTGTGGATAGAATACTTTTACTAAATAGGTTTATGAATGTAGATGTGTGTTGTTGTTTTTAAACGTGTAAAAGTAAATAATTTTACTATCTATAAGCGCCGTGGAATAATATTATAAAACTGAAGAGTTTGTTTGTTTGTTTGAATATGGCGATAATCTCAGGAACTATAGGTCCGAATTGAAAAATATTTTACTGTAGGATAGCACATTTATCGAGAAAGGCTATAAGCTATATAACATCACGCAACGACCAAATGGAGCTGAGCAGCATTGAGAAGTGTTGCAAAAATGGGGAAAATTTACTCATACGAAGTTGCGCGAGTCAGCTATTCTATACTTATATTATAAAGCTAAAGAGTTTGTTCGTTTGTTTGTTTGTTTAAACACGGTAATCTCAGAAACTACTGATCCGAATTGAATAATTCTTTTACTGTTGGATAGCCCATTTATCGAGGAAGACGACTAATAGGAGCTGAGCAGCAATAAGAAATGTTGCAATAACGGGGAAAATGTAGGCAAACGAAGTTGCGCGGAGCAGCTAGTGTATTATGTAGATGTACCAGAATCTCATGAAACGATTTTTTAAGGGGCGTCTAAACGGGCCATTTTTAACGACAATTTGTGGCGGCACTATTGGCAATTAATTACTCGGCCAGTGATGGCAATATGTCTGCAATAATTGTATGGCACATGATTCAGCCTCCTAAACGGGCTACACAACCCGGCAACAATACAATAGAGAGCGTCTGAAACAACAACAAAATTGGCCGGACAACATTGCGGAAAATCGATCGCTCAACGATCGTCCGGCAACCATGAAATCAATATTGAAGAGTACTGCCATGTTGCCGGCCACAGCATTGCCGCCACAAATTGCCGTGGCCCGTTTAGACGCCCCTTTAAAGTTGTGAGTTTATATAGCAACTAGCTGTGCCCTGCGGTGTTACCCGCGGTTTATTAGCCTATGTGTTAATCCAGGGTGTCAGCTAACTCCATACCAAATTTTATGAAAATCGCTTCAGCCGCTTAGACGTGAAGAAGTAACAAACATACACACTCACATACTCACAAACTTTCGCCTTTATAATATTAATGTGATTAGTGTGATAGTGTGATGTAAACTAACAGTTGTCAAAGGACGAGTACGATTGATTCCTACTGCGATTTTGACCTTTGATATTTTTTGTTGAAACGTACCTATTATTCTTAACCTTCTGCAACTGTCGTGGTAGTCCACTGGACACCGCATATCACACAAACAGGTATTGCATCGTTAATTTTTAAAGATACAATTAAATACTCGTGCATTCAGCACTACCTCTGTGGCGCGGTGGGAGTATATCTGACTGCTACGCAAGAGGTCGTGGGTTCGATCCCCACCTAGGATAAAAAATTGTGTGATGAGCATGATGGTTTATTCTGTGTCTAGGTGTTATTTATCTAAAATATGTATGTATTTAGAAATATATAAGTATGTTTATCAGATGTCTGGTTTCCATAGTACAAGCTCTGCTTAGTTTGGGATCAGATAGCGTTCTGTGAGTTGTCCCAAGATATTATTAGATATTATTAGTACCTTCATAATTCACGTGTGTACGCCGGTCAGTGAGCCACAAGTGCTTGTGGCTGGTGTCTATCTCTGCAGTGATTGGGTGTCTACCAATCTACCACGTCAATGTTAACCTACTGACGAAATATGTGAAGCTTATTTATTATTACCCGACTGCACAATAAAAAAGGATATGCTTTCGACTGTATGTATGTATATATATTTCTTTTGCACGCCCTAGAGCCTAAACGGGTTGATGAATTTTAGCTTAAAAGGTGGCGTTAGATTTATCTTAGTTGTAAGAGTGATAATGGCTACTTTAAAATAAATTTAAAAAACCGGGCAAGAGCATGACGAACCATGCTCAGTGTAGGGTTCCGCAGCCTCGAATAATTGTATCAGCAGAAGAGCGTATGTTCATGGCACTAACGCCTTTTTGTTGAGAAACGCAGTTTTTTTGGCAATAAGACAATGACATGCAAGAAATAGTTTTGTAGTACCTCGATGGTTCGATTCCCACACGGGCCGCTTGTGAGATTTGTAATAGTTGGTTCTAGTTTTGGGCGTTGAGGGTGTGACAATGTTCGAAAAAGGTCAGCCATCGATGAAACTCATCTGAATCTGCTCAGTCGCCACTGAATCAAGGACCTCTCAACTACTTATATTATATTTAATAATCGCGAGTTTTAAAATCAATATAAATACTTTATCCGCTTCAGACTACCGAGGTTGACGCGACCGTGCCTTATTGCAGTCTCCGCATCTAATATTATTGCATTGTCCTGAAAAGTACCGCCGAAGCTAGGGTTGCTAAGTTTTTACTTGGTAAAACTATTGTTGATAATGGGTGCGTAAATAAAAAAATAAATAATAAATATCTTGCGACAACTCACACATGTACATCCGATCACAGAGCGTATACTATGGCAACCAGACAATATAAATATAAGTGCTAAACATACTTATTAATGTCTAAATACATACATATATTATAGATAATATCTAGCTGTTGCCTGTGACTTTGTTCGCGTGAAAATTTTAAAAAACAGTTTTATCCCATGTAATCATTTCTCAAGATAAAAAGTAGCATATAACTTAGCAATAAAATTAAACACAGAGATAGATTAAAGTCTGGAATAGCACTCCAGACTATAATCTATCTCTGTGTTTAATTTCATTCAGATCTGATTACCCGTTGCGGCATGATTGAATAACAAATCAATTCATCCTTATATCGCATTAATAATATTGTTTTATATTATTACTCAGACATAAAATAAATAACCGTGCTCGACACATAATGTTGAAGTGGAAATCAAAACCACTCACCAGTCCAATGTGCTATCATTAGACTGAAAATCTACGTCATCTTGGTCAATATAGACTTCTTCACCACGTGAATGTCGAGGCACTCCGGTTGACCGACCACACGGACTTAGTGCGAAGACTAAAAAGTACTAAACCATTTGAGTTAGTGTAGTTATAGTAATAATAATAATAATATCTTGGGACAGCTCACACAACATTAACTGATCCCAAACTAAGCAGAGCTTGTACTATGAAAACCAGACAACTGATAAACATACTTATATATTTCTAAATACATACATATTATAGATAAATAACACCCAGACACAGAATAAACCATAGTGCTCATCACACAAAGTTTTATCCTGGGTGGGGATCGAACCCACGACCTCTTGCGTAGCAGTCGGATACAGTCCCACCTTTTTTTTCGCTGCAAACCTGTGCGAGGCGAGCTTTCAAAATCTTGTTATAATGGTAAATAGAGAGCTGCGCTTAAAAATGCATAGGGTTATAGGTTCTTTCAATTTGTCCATTGTCATCGGATCTGATGAGATGATGAGACCTTGAAGAAATCTAGGGAACTCTTCAAATATTATAGTAATTTGGGTACATTTTGTTGTAATTCGTGCATTTACTCTTAAAAAACACCATTGCGTGAAATGGAACTGACAATAAAGACCACAGATGACCAGTGGAACTATTGAATAATAAATATTGCGGGTTGCGATCTGTACCGTATTCGATACTTACCTGATTCTTCGCCTCCGTCAAATCATGTAATGGAACTGATAATCTAGTATCAGGTAAACTCCGCAAGAAACAACTGCCGACTATCGCAAAACGTAACATTTTATAAAAAGAAATGAGCAACTTGAACATAACATGAAACATAATATATTAGACTAGCTGTCCCGCGCAACTTCGTATGCGTAATTTCTCCCCGTTTCTGAAACATTTCTCGTCACTTCTCCGCTCCTATTCGTCGTAGCGCAATGTTATATAGCCTAAAGCCTTCCTCGATAAATGGGCTATCCAACAAAAGAATTTTTCAAATCGGACCAGTAGATCTTGAGATTAGCGCGTTTAAACAAACAAACAAACAAACAATCAATCAAACTCTTCCGCTTTATAATATTAGTATAGATAGATAGACTGCAAACCGATACACTAAAAAGTGAAAAATAAAAACTTTTTCACAAAAAAATAAAAACCGACTTCCAAAATTAATATCATAGAATGAAAATAAACAAAAAAAATTATGGATACAACAACAATAAATAATTAAACATTTTGGTGCCTAATACATAAAACTAAATTTCCAGGCACCAACTTCAAAATCTTCAATTATTTTTTTCTTTTTAGTTAAGTACCTTATATTTATTTTGGAAGTCGGTTTTTATTTTTTTGAAAAAAAGTTTTTATAATGGATCTACAAAATACATCTATTGTTAGTTTCTTTAGCGATAAATTGCTACTCGCTTCTCGCTCATCGTTAATGCTAGGATAGGTGCCTTAGTTTTGCAGTGTATTAATAAATGTTTAATCAATCTACCTATATCAGTCCACTGCTGGACATAGGACTCTCCAAATTTACGCCACAACACTCACCTTCCGCATCCAATTCATCCCAGCGACCTTCTTTAGGTCGGCGGTCCATCTGGCAGGGGGTCGTCCTACCTTACGATTACCGAATTGCGGCCTATGCCAACCCGTCTGGCCAGCGTGGTATAAAAAGACTAAAACTTCGTTAGTATAGGTACATAGCATTCATAATAAATCTCCGTGGTTTTCAATATGCTGTAATGCCATTTGTTGTTAAGATTAATTTAAAATCACTGCACTTAGATTTTTTTACAATTTCTGCTGTTTTGACCAATTTATGAAATATTAACTTTCGCCCGCGGCTCCGCCCGCGTGGATGTCGGTTATCGCAATAATAACTATCCTATGTCCTTCTCCGGGATTCAAACTATCCCCATACCAAATTTCATCTAAATCGATTTAGCTGTGCATGAAAGCGTAACAGACATACAGTCAGACAGAGTTACTTTCACATTTATAATATTAGTATGGATTTTGCCAAAAACTGCGTCTAAGTCAGCACTCAGGATTATTGAGAAACAATACGGATAATGGTATCCTAACCTTTGTTAGTTACGGCGGCTAAACTAATCAGAATCTAGCCAACTACGCAAGACATATTATAGTGTACAAGTGTATGCGCAAACACAAGTGCACTCTCTATTCCCTCTCTCTCATAGCCCGATGGGACGGAAATCCGACACGACTGGAGGGAGATTCGGCGCAGAACCGACGGCTTAAGGTGCTCTCTGAGTCTCCAAAACATGGAGAGGTTTGACATTTTTCGAAAACGGTCACCCATCTATGGACCAACAGTGGAAACATTGCTTTACCTCGTAGATATCTCAATCTGCTCAGTTACCACTTAGTCAGGGACCCAGTACAGATAAAATAAATACAGTACAGTAGTGTAGCTAGCAACCCTAGTACAAACTGAAATTTAGTTCCTTTGTGCTTGTGTTTTATAAGATTGAAGAACCAAGGTTGCTGTTACGGGAAGCGGTTGAGATTGTAAGTTTTAATGCTTATCAAGGCAAAAATGGTCTGCTTATCGATTTTGGTCTTCTTGTTCTTTTTTAATTGATTGAATTAATAGACCGGCGTGACCTAAGAGACGTGGATTAGTCCCAAGACCAACAGCTTGACGTCAAGAGGCACGGAGGGGAATACAATGTCTTGGGACAATTCACCCACGGCTATTTGATCCCAAAATAGGCAAAGCCTGTACTATGGCAACCACACAACTGATAAACATACTTACTTGACTTGTATTTCTAAATATCTACATACCTACTATATACTAGCCGACCCGCGCAACTACATTTGCGTCATTTTTCCCTGTTTATGCAACATTTTTCTTTGATGCTCTGCTCCTATTGGCCGTAGCGTGATGTTGAATAGAAATCTTATGACGCTCACAAATAATGTGGCTTTCTATTGGTCAAAGAATTTTCAGAATCGGCTCAATAAATCCAGAGACTACCCCATACAACCTCACAAACTTTACCCTATATATTAGTATTTTTGCAACAGTTTTATTGCTGCTCTGCTCCTATTGGTCGCAGCGTGATGTTATATAACTTATCTCTAATCGAGCACGTAAAATGGTTTGGATTTTTAAATACCTTAGAAATATTGCTGATAGACACCTACTAACTTATGTTTATATTACACTAGTCCAATCAATACTTCTCTACTGCATACCGGTTTGGGGAGGTACCTATAAAACCAAATTTGTTAGCATTGAGCGTACACAGAGATATATACTAAAAACAATGCTACACAAAAAAAGACGTTATAATACGCACAATCTATATCGCGAAGCAAATGTTCTAACTGTTAGACAAATATACATATTAAAATGTATTCTCAGGACACATAATAAGATCAACATCGACCCAAAATTACCTAAAAAACGAACACCACGATCAGTCATAACATACCCTGTTACTAGAACAGTATCTTCATCCAAACAATTTCACATAAACTCATTAAAAATGTACAACAGCATAAACAAAAAGCTCAATATCTGTAACACTACCAACACACAATGCAAAAGAAAAGTAACAGATTGGTTAAAATCACTTACGTATCAAGAAACGGAACAACTACTCATTTAAAGTCAACCACATCATAACACACACAAACACTCTCTCACACACACACACATAAATACACACACACGCGCGCGCGCGCGCACACACACACACACACACACTCATACACACACACACACACACATTCATACACACACACACACACACGCACGCACGCACACACAATCATACACACACACACACCCATACACACACACACATACACCCACACTCATATACACACACACACACAAATGTACTTAATTACCTATAAGATAACTGTTAACTATTACTATGTCATAACATAAGCCACGGACAAAAGGGGACTCTTCTAACACAGGTTTTCTCAAACTTAACAGAAGAGCTCCCAAACCATATTTATAAAAAACATGTAATAGTTGAAAATAAAGATTTTTATTTTTTATTTATATAGCCTAGTTCCTGAGATTACCGTGTTCAAACAAACAAACAAACTCTACAGCTTTATTATATTAATATTTATATTAATATTAATATTAATTAAAAAAAAAAAAAAAAAAAATATATAGACAGATATATTATACCAAGACACAGAATAAACAAACTTGCTCATCCTGGGTAAGCATTAAACCTGAAACCACTAGCTAAACAGTCAGGGTCATTAACCACTAGACCAATAGGCGAATCAGAAATGTATTAAAACATCTCAAATACGAAAATATTATTTTATAGAAACACTTACATACAAAAATAAGTAGGTATATATACCTCAATTTTGTTACATAAGCTTGTCCCGCTTCGCCAAATCGTATAAGGAAAACCATTAACCGATGAATATCCAATCAATTGTCAAAATATTTACTCCGAACTCGCCAACAAACTAGCTAAAAGTTTGGCGATACACAATGGAAATAAAACGTAAATTACCTGCGAAGTTAGCCAAAGTAAAATTGTGAATTTATTGTAGGAATGAGCGGAAAGCGAAAAATGCTTTTTCGTTATTTTTGATGCTTTCAACTTATATAACTTGTTTTTTAGGGTTCCGTGCCTCAAAAGGAAAAAAACATAACCCTTAAAAGATTACTTGTGTTTCTGTCTGTCATTATTGTACCTAAGGATTTTCAGTGTATTTTTTTTTGTAACTTTAATATTATTATTTTGAAGTTATCTAAGAAAACCCGTAAAAAAGTTGTCGTTACGAGTCTCAGAGTGCTTTGTGTCTGTGACTTGTAATTTATTAGGCCACCCTCGATGCAGGACTGATACCCAAATGCTTCAAGTTGACTTTCTGAAAAAAAAAGAAACGGATTGCATTCCGGGAGTGCCGGCAGAAGTAAAAACTTGAACATTTACGTTGTTTTAAATATTTTGAAATAGTTAGGGAAAAAAAAAATATATATATATATATATACCTATATACAAATACAATATATATATAATACAATACATATATATACATTACTACAATATATATATTTTAGTTATATATAAACTAAAATATATATATTTTAGTTTAAAAGTACTATCATTTCTGTGGTTAAATACAATATTCATCTATTGCGCTATCGTACAAAAATATGGCAATTTAAATGACAATGACAACGACATGACAATTAAAAAGTATATCTCTCAAAAAAATATATATACTGATGAAATTTCAATAATATTAAAAAAATATGAAATAATAAATCACAATTCAAAAAACCAAAATCTACAATTAAAAAAGGGAATAAAATAATCGTTACTCGGACTCAAACTGGGGTCTTCTGGTTTCCCACCTACTACATTCGTATAGAAATTTGTAATGATATAGTAGATTACGAATTTTCAATCAGGGTCACGTCATCCTGACGCGAGTTTAACATTTTTTACTCATACCAAAAAAAGTGCACAACGCCGCTAAAGAAGTTTTCACTTCTAAAACAAAGCAAATGAATCAGAAATGCAAAACAAGTGCAAAATTCTCTTATCCGCTTCAGGCGTCGCTACTATTCGTAACTTCTCACAAACCGAAGGGGAACAAAATAAAGGAATATCCACTTTGTTTTTAGAAAATAGGAAACAATATCGCAAGTTATAAAAAACTCTTATAAAGGTAACAGGACCCCCGGAACGGATTCGAGACATGAATGAGAATTTGCTTTTAAAAATTGGACACACAGATAAGTTTTTAGATGAGCAGATATTTTGTGATTCGTGTTTTTAACCCGACTGCAAGAAGGGTTATAATTTTCGCGCGTATCTTGTATGTAGGTATGTTTATATGTATGTATGTAATATTCTTTATTATGTCATATCTTTCAAACTACAAGACGGATTTAAACAATTAAGACGTCATTTGATTCGTCTTGACCTCCCAAGTGTTATAAGTGACGTTTGAAAAACCTAAATTTGGCAGCTGTGAGATAGCAGAACAAAGAGGTGAGAAAACAAAAGTTGTTTCGATTACTACAATATGGGTATTAAAATAAAGGGCTCAATGAAGGTATTTCAAAAAAGTACGTACAACATAAATAAGCTTTTTTCAATATACTTGGAAATAGCTGTGATATAAGTTAGTTGTTACATTTTACAACCGCTAAATAGTAAAAAATTAAAAGAATCCCGCCTGAACATAAAAAAAGGAAACAAGATTCCCGACTTGAATAATATCATACAGGAGGCATTACTAAATGTATAATGAACCTAATAAAGTGCCTTCTTTTTTTCTTTCTTTTAATATGTTGGGACAACTCACACAACGCTATCTGATCCCAAACTAAACAGAGCTTGTACTATGGAAACCAGACAACTGATAAACATACTTAAATATTTCTAAATACATATTTAATATAGATAAATAACACCCTGACACAGAATAAACCATCGTGCTCATCACACAAAGTTTTATCCTGGGTGGGGATCGAACCCATGACCTCTTGCGTAGCAGCCGGATACACTCCCACCGCGCCACAGAGGCAGTCGACTGTTTAATATTATTTTGTCTCCTTTTTTTATGCAGGCTGTTTTTTTTTCATATACCAAACAATTGTGCATGACTGTAGTAGTCAGCCTCTAATTGCCTGCACTTGTCCTATAATATAAATAAAACTAGAAGCGACAGATATCTAAGAGTAATAATTGACGACACCCTATCATATAAAGAACATATCATCAATTTAACTAATAGAGTATGTAAGTTGATATTTGTTTTTAAAAGGCTACGAAACATTGCATTAAATAATATATCACCTAAAATGTTCTAAAATAAAATTATACAACTACTTGCAAAACCTGTCCTATGATCAGACAGAAGAAAGGTTAGCTATAACTAGTTAAATAAAAAATAGACTAATTAAAATAAGAACACAGCATTATTATACATTAAGTTATACACTTAATATTCATTAATATATGTTTCTGTATTGCTCTTAAATAAATATACATTGGTTAATTATATTGTAAATTATAAATAATAAATAAAAGCACCTGTGGCACTGGTTTTTACCTAGTACAGGCACTCGTGTATCTGAGCAGTCTTCTTGTATATTTTCTTTGAATTAATTGATAACCATGTACTTATTATTATATGAATAAATGATTATGATTGTAAAGTTATAATATTCTTCCGCGAAATACTGATGTTAACACATCACTGTATTTCGTTTGAAGGGCACTGTAGCAAGTGTAACTACTGGGCAAATGCAGGGTACCGTGATATTCGAATCTTTGCCAAACAAGAATTTCGTTGGCACTGATACTGTTATGGGCTAGCGTGACGCTTACCATCAGACGCACGACCTGCTTGTCTTCTCATTGTCTTTTTACAGACGATAATTTTACGTGATAACTTCATAAGAAAATATTGATGACATTGTAATAAACAACCATGCTTGTGACAGCTTCAGTTCCAATTGTATCGCATGTCGCTGTATTTACCATTTGCGTTGCTTAGCAAACAGTCAATAACGTAACGCTTTTTCGTGCGGTCATCGATTTAAAAGACGTTATCACGTCAAAAAAGTCAATATTCCCGCTATCTGCTCTTATGTGCGCTTCCATTTTCTAAACTCTGTAACGGATTTTAATGCGGTTTTACCAATGATGTTTTAAGTAAAGAGGTGTAAATAGATATAAACAATATTCGATTTATAAAAACGGCACTTTCAACGTCCCACTATTTTAATAAGTCGTAATAGTAGGAAAGCATGATTTAATTATCACGAGCGAAAAAGAGAAAAATGTATTCCGCTGCTTTCATCTGTTGACGTCGGAGATGCGACACTGACACACAAATTTGGTTGATTATATGCGTTTTAAGGTGCCACTTGCTGAGCGCTCGTAACCTCTCAACTGCACCTTTTTACTTAAAACATCATTGGGTTTCACTAGGTAAGTAGATATCATTCAAATTACCTATATCTTTTGAATGGTTACAAAATATACATTATTATGTGTATAAACAGTTGAAAAAACTCCGTGGTATACAGGGGCGGGCCACAAGTAAACAGGAATAATATAAATGATTTGTGTGAAAAATTGCTATGCATACTTATTTCCATGCATCAACGCTATTACTTGTAAATGGCAATAGCCTCAATTATTTTCTTATTCCTAATTAAATACCAGATTATTGTAAATCCATTACCTATTAAAATCAAAGCACACTCATAAACTCGGAAACACTGAGTCACCGTACCGCCTCGTCGTCAATTTAACGTGCTCTCCGAAGCTCGGAGGGGTATGATATTTTTGAAAACGACCACTCGTTTATGGACTGACAGTGGTAACGTTGCTTAATGTTTGGTTTCCACCAAGTGGGCGACGCATTAGCCCAGCGCAGCGCATCGTAGTGGATGCGTGAGTAGCTGACCACGTCCGCCTGACGGCCACAATCTGCTAAGACCCGGATGCGCGCGTGCTCGCGTATCCGTTAGCATGCTCTCAGCGGCTAGATATACACCGGAGTGGACCGGACGTGAAGGCAGCCGAGCGGAGGAGCCATCCGGCTGCCGCGGCGTCCACGTGCATACGACTAGCGGCATGCCTGTCGGCATAACCGAATTCCAAGTAGTATAAATTTCAAGCAAATATGAATCATACGCCTAAGTAATAACTTTGAATTTCCTTTGGCACAGTGTGAAATGCGCTGCGCTGCGCTTGGTTGGTGGAAATCGTACATAACATCATAGGTATCTTGATCTATTCGGTTGCCACTGAGCCAGAGACATAGACAAAATCCACCTCTTTTTGCGTCGGGGGTTTTCGATTACTCCCACTTTATGAGAGTAATCGAAGACGGACGAGCCTGTCCTTATAAAGTTGGATACTAAATTGGATGAACAGAAAACGATTATGTCACTAAGTTTTTCACAGAAAAACCGTATAAATGAACTTTAATATGAAATAATTGTTTAGGATTAAATTTTATTATTAAAATACGTACTTTAATTTCCTTTGTATTTTATTAAAGTGGAAGATATTCTATCGACACTTATTAAGCCACTGTCTAGTAATTTTAAAATGAAGAGTTTTTTTTCAGTTATTTTAAATCTATCTGTAGGTACCTATAGTTTCACCGCTGAAAGTAGGCCTCTTCGAATTTACGCTACGACACTCGGTCCGCCTTCTGCATCAAATACCTTCTGTATGTCGTCCTGATCGGCCTACCTCACGTTTACTGAGACTCCTTTGCTCTAGTGGCATTCGGAAAATATGAACTTCAGAGTGCATAACCTACATGCTATGTTGGTAACTTTGGTTCTTTGGCAGATGACATGAAGGGAATAGTAGTATGGAGATAATATGCGCATTTACTGAGAAGAAGAACTATGCAAGAGGTGCAAATAAACGTTTAGGGTCCTTATTCACGATTTTTTTTGTATGCACGGCAAGCCTATGCGGAACTGTCAAGCTCTTGTCATAAACGGAGAGGTGTGCTTAGATATGCATCAAAGCGCATGCGCGGCCCGCTCAAAATTGTCGTGACGTTTTATTAAGCGCGGGTTTGCCGAGAATACGAAAAAAAGGTCCTGAATAACCCAGCTTGCTTGAAATCTAATACTTTTAAATAAGCAATTCTTGTATATAATCTGAATCTCGGCAACGGTTTCAACGACGACTGTCATGATATTTAGTATGCAGTAGGTTTCGGAAGCGATAAACTGATCTAGCTAGGTTTCATTCTTAGAAAACGTCTTTTAAAAAAAAAAAAACGATCGATCATCTAGGTACTGTAGTCGTTATAGCTCATAGAATCTAAATGGTTTAGAAATGATGAAATTGCCAAAATGCGTTTGTGTTGTATAAATTACGTTTTGTTTATTGCACAGACACAGATTGTATTGTTACTACCGTTCACTTTAAAGTAACCCTTTTCTACTAAGGCACAAACATATACTAATATTATAAAGATGAAGAGTTTGTTTGTTTATTTGCTTGAACGCGGTAATTTAAGGAACTACTGATCCGAAAAATTAATAATAATAATATCTTAGGACAACTCACACAATGCTATCTGATCCTTAACTAAGCAGGGCTTGTACAATGGCAACCAGACAACTGATAAACATACTTACATATTTCTAAATACATACATATTATAGATAAATAACACCCAGACACAGAATAAACCATAGTGATCATCACACAAAGTTTTATCCTGGGTGGGGATCGAACCCACGACCTCTTGCGTAGCAGTCGGATACGGATTATTTTACTGTTGAATAGTCCATTTATCGAGGAAGGCGTTAAGCTATATAATATCACGCTACAACCTATAGGAGCGGAGCAGCAATGAGAAATGATGCAAAAACGGGACGCAGACGAAGTTGTACGGGACAACTAATTAGATATATAAATGAAGTCCACACTATCTACACGAAGTCCAAAGTCAAAATGTTTGAGTTTGATATACTTTGAAGGATTCCTCTATTCCTATTCGTGCCTCGGAGAGCACGTTAAGTCTTCGGTCCTGCGCTCGTGTCTTATATTCGGCCAATTGGACTATCAGAGTGAGGGAATAGTCTTCTACGTTGTTAGTCTCAGATGAGAGGCTGTCGTAACCGAAATCGATTAATAAGAGTTAAGAGATTTCGCATTTCCAGCAAAAAAATGCTTTTAAATAACTCACAAAAACTTCTCAAAAGGCAATTGAGATTAACTGTTTTAGTTTACTAGTTTGAATTTGAATTTATTTATTTGCAAATTGCAAATCAAACTAGTTCTCTTGAAATACGTGCAAACAATTTACACACTCCAACAATTTTATACTAACATCAGCTAAATTTGAATTTCTATTTTTTCCAAGTGTGACTTGGAAAAAATGTAAATTCTTAGCTGATATATTTAAATAATTTAAAATCAAAGTATTTTATTATCAACATTTGTTTTTAAATTGCAATTTGGCATTTAATTTTTACTAAAGAAATTGAAGATCAAGATAATTAAAGTGTTTGAGAAACCTGCTGACTAAACTATTAAACATTTCGATGAGGGGTCTACTAAGAACTCATAGGTACGTGCCGAGCATCAACAAGACTAACGTTAATTTTCACCAACAACTAGGAGTCCCCATCTAAGAAGTTCATCAGAAGAACCCGACTACGGCAAACATTTTTTTCGACCTTTATATTTAGTTCGAAGTTTATTTTGTTGGCATAGTAGTAGTATGTATGACCACCACGCAATAGGTCGTGATTTGATTCCCACATGGGACAATACTTTTTGTAATTTACAAATTGTTGTCGGAACAACAATTTGTAAATTACAAAAAGTGTTGTAATATCCCAATGTTGTCTAGATGTATAGTCCGCCAAAAATATGGTCAATCACCCTACGTTAAAATTCATTTACACGTCATAAACAACAAGGTTGATTTTCCCTTTCAATAATATTCTGTCAGTTACTAATGTCAACCTTAACGCAATTTTGGTTGCAAAGGAAGCTTTATCTAAATTGGTAGACCACTTCCTTGGCCGAATGTACATTAAGTCTGTTAATTATGTTTGCGAAGATCCCAAGAAACAAAGCTTGCTCTACTTAAGCATTTTTTTTTCAAAAACTAGTAATAGCAAAGTACCTGCTTACCACAAATTATCTAAACAACCTCTTGAGACAACTACTAGATAGTATTATTTTAAAACGCAACTTCATTATCATAGTTTTGCAACTGAAGTGTTTCATTATCAAAATATGATTGCGTAAACATTAAATTTTTGTCCCAGTAACCTTAACATACATGGGTAATTGCTATCTCATTATAAGCACGTTTTGAAAGATTTATACTCCAAATAATGTCGCGTGATTAGATAAGGAATGCAATTGTCAAACATTCCTTTGAAATTTGGTCAAGTCCAAGATTTGAATATTAGGGATCTGTAGGCAATAACTTAAGTTCGTAAATAAAAAATATTACCTATAAATATATTTTCTGCAAACAATAAAGTGGTCGAGTATGAACAATAACATTCCTTTTCAATTTTGTGACTTCGCTCGCGTTTTTTACCGCCATAGAGGTATATTTTTCTAAAATTATTACAAGAGAAACCACTCGGCAAAATTTCAGCTTTACTCAAAGAGTTAAGACTGAGTATAATCCATGCCCATTGCTCAGCCATTACCGTCAAGACATTATTATTTTAAAGATTACACACAAATTAGGTATAGCGCTGTACTTTTACATAACAAAGAATTTGACAGAATGTGTTAAAATAAGGATATTAGAACTTTATATATTATTTTTTTTATGAAATGTCTATACAGGGTTTTTATGAGAATAATTATAGGATGTTTTGGCCTGGAATTTATTTCCATAATAGCAGTGGAGTCTAATCAGGTAATTGCAGCAGTACCGAACATTAAGAACTAGGTATACGGTCAATGATCTACGGACAAAAGTAAAGACATCTCGAACCTGTACCTAAGTTCAATAATTCTAAAAAGTAAATTTAACATTGAATTGATTAATCAAAGTTTTAAATCGTGTTCTTAGAAAATTCACTCGCTGTTAAATCAAAATTTTAAGCGGAATTAACTAAACAAATTCATTATAAATTAATTTTGTTTTCTACAGCGAACTGTCAAGAAACTGTCTGTCACGAACAATTTCAAAGGACTGAATAAATTAATTAATATCTTGAACTTCATTAAAATTCGGAGATAAGTTTATCAAATGAACAGTTAATTCAAATACTTACTTCGTAGTATCATCATCAACAACCTTATACAATTCTTAAACGAGGGGTCGCGGGCGGGAGTTGCCTTAGAAACACCACAATACTAAGTAATTTCTACATATCGGTGTTTATAAAAACATCAATATATAGATAATTATTAGATAAATAAAGAGTGATTTATCATAACCATGAAGAAGATATACATACATTTGCGACATAATAATGTTGTGGAGTGCTTATTGGTACGACAACTGAATTAAAACGACACGAATTAATTTAATTATGACATCAAGAAATTGTAGAATTGTAAACACACATAACAATATTAACTAATACTGAAGACGTCGCCCTGAATTAAACTAAAATATTTTTAAGCATGTGACAGGTCGACCAATGGCAGACCCCAACGGATTTTGTTCGGTTACCTACCTTCTGTTAGTCACGGGGCTTATAATTTTATTTGATTCTTTTTTACGTCTGTCGGGGGATATTTTTTTTTCAAACTTTTTAAAGACATTTACAAAATATGCAACTTCAAATTATCCATGTTCAGAGTAAAAAAATAATTGCAACGGAACTAACATATAATCAGATTTAGGTAATAATACAAAAAAGTAATTCACCATTTTGTGATGACTACTAGATGTTCTGCTAGTCAAATGCTTTCATTTGATACCCATATTGAGGGAGTTCTTAAAAAATATGTAATCCGCCATTTTGTGGCGGCGACCATCTTTGACCGATTAACATCAAACATAGCTAAGAACACTCCCGACTAATAAACCTTTCAAACAAAAAAAAACAAAATCACAATCGGTTCATTCGTTCGGGAACTATGATGCCACAGACATATTTTGATTTGAAACACACACATACACAGACACTGTCTTTGTATGTGTATGTTTCAAAACAAAATCGCGAATTACACATTTTTCACAACTCTCTCAATATGGGTATGGCTTGACTAGTAGAATACGTATAGTATAACACATCAAATTTATAACACCACGAAGTTTTTGAAAAATTGAGTGACTAAATATTAGTTAACTAATAAAATACAACAAAAAATATAATTGCTATAGATGATACAGAACCTCGAAAAATACCAAAACAAAACAAACCTCAGAAAACACTTATCAATAAAGTAAACCTAAACACAAACACTAAACTCAAGTCTGTTATCAGTCGAGTACAAGTTAAGGCCACTTTATCAGTTAGTTATATTGACCCTAATAATCTTTTGTAATTTTACAGGTATAAATGTTCAATTAGTTGCGATGGGCATTAATTGTGATCTGTCATCATGCTGCCTTTGTTCATCTTTTTCGTCTTCGTCAGTTGTGTTGGTAAGTTTTTTGGTTTTCTAAGTAATTATTATTTATATTAAAAAAAACAATACAAAAATGGAAATCTTCATGGGAATATGAAGAGAATCACCAAAACGATTTTTTAAAGTACATAAGTGTTTTTTTATTGAGGTTAAACGTTCATTCTTTGGCGAGAAGCCGAAGATAGAACAAAGTGGCGTGCAATTGGAGAGGCCTATGTCCAGCAGTGGATTGCGAAAGGCTGATGGTGATGATAATGATTCAGTATCAGCGTTAATCTTTTGCAGTCCACTATTGCATATTTACTTAACAATTAATAGCTATGCATGATTACGCTGTGGTCTCGCGTCTTGAATTATGCCCTTTTCTCATCTCAAAGAGGATCCTGTGTCCCGGTAGAGGAAAAGCTATAAGACAAGACGAAGTAATTAAAGATCAAGACATTTCAAATTCAAATTTATTTATTTATTTATTTAACACTTAATGTACAAATAGAGCACAAAGGCGGACTTAATGCTAAAACCATCTCATCCATGACGAATACACTACTACGACTCCTACTGAATCTAGTCCTAGCAAAGCAATTTAGTTTAGCTGAAGGATAATAAGTATATACAACTTAATTAATAAGCACTACCTACACACACATGCAAGGATATAATTTCAAAGCGGCTACTAAAAAAAAATTACGAGGAAACAGAAGCTCTTCTTCGCGCATTTTAAGTACAGATGCACACACTCACTCACTTACTCACACACACACACACACACACACACACACACACGCGCGCGCGCACAAACACACTTACACACACACACACACACACAAACACTCACTAATCTATTTTAATATTGTTATTTAAAAAATCACAAATGTCAAATTTATCTCAATCGAAATGATTAATATTACGAGATTACCCACAGATGTAACTAATGAATCCGAAAAACTGTATGATTGACACAAATAATTAAATACATATAAATTGTGGGCCTCGCGCCTTTAATACAAGTTATTTTAAATAACTTAGCAAAGGTGCTAGGCACCATTTAAAATGCCATGTCTATGTACCTACCCATTATAACTTTATCATAATGTGTGTAATTTAGTGTGAATAAGTTTGTGAAATTTAATAATAATTATTATTAACTATGTTATAACGATTGTTAATTATTCTTGAAATATCTATACTTATAATAAATCTGTAGAGAGGTCAATTCTGTACATGAAATATATTTCCAAAATAACTATCAGGGGGTGATTAGGGATCGATACTGATGCCAAAAATGCAATCAGTAAAATTTTTGTCTGTCTGTCTGTCTGTCTGTATAACCGTTATAGAAACAAAAACTACTCGACGGATTTTAACGAAACTTGGTACAATTATTTTTCATACTCCTGAGTAGGTTATAGTATACTTTTCATCACGCTACAATCAATAGGAGCAGAGCAGTGAAGGAAAACGGGAGAAGTTACTCCATTTTTTAAGCTTTCGTCGCGTGTGCAACCGTAATGGTTAAAGCTACACAGAAATCATGTATGACGGAAATGTTCTCCTTAAAATTATATAAAAAATATCCCACGACAGCATATGTCTATCTTTTATGGTTGACTCACAATATCACGTGTAACTCCCGATAGCTTAGTAGTTCGAAGCTTTCTGATTATATTTGTCTACTCTTACGTTTATAACACTCTCAGTCATCCCTAATTTAAAAAGTTAACATAATTAACTATTCCATAAAAAATACTAATAGAAATCGGTATAGAAACACCAAAGTTATACATGAAATACGCTAATAATAAGCCATCGCGCGTGAATACTGAATCATGCTATCTATCTATATCTATACATATAATAAAATTGTAAATTTCACGTGTCTGTACATGGCCGAACATAGTGAAAAAAAATATTGGGAAATGTTCGAAAAGAGTATTTAAACACATTCCTACATTTTTAGAAATGTCTGTCTGTCTGTCTGTTTGTTTGAACACGCATCACGCAATAACTATTGGACAGATTCGGTTGAAATTTTGTATGTGTATTCTAATAAGTCTGGATTAACATATAGGCTATAATTTATCACGCTATTTCCCATAGGAGCTAAGCAATGACGGATAATGTCTGTAGCTATTTATCGTTATAAAACAACAATAACTACTTGACGGATCTTCATGAAAATTTGCAGTTTTATTGTAAATACTATAGGTCATTACTTGCACTATAAATCATTATGCTATCGTCTATGGGGAGTGACCAGCAACGTATGTGTTGTCGAACCATTATGGTTTTTCACAATTTTTTCCACAATAAGACATTATTTACAATTGTAACCCTTGGAAACAATAACTTCACGCTAAAACTATTAGGAGCTAAACACAACATTTTCAATTTTCTTAAGATGAGCTATTTTAACCGTGTTTGCATCAGCTGAGGTGGTCTATTGGCACAAGTAGCGGTATTAAACGAGCGAGGTCGGAGGATCGACTCCCTAATTGCGAGTCTCTTTTTGTGTTGTGTTAAAATTATTTTTATTCTTTTTTTTAAGTATTTTCTAAATGTATACTTATTTATACCAGCTTTTATTTTCGACTTTAACATGTTTACTTTGTTTAACAAATTTTCATATTAATAATCACTTCCAATAGGCACCTTTATCATTGTTTTCCTTGAATAGTGATTATGTTATAAATGTAGAAATGAAAAACAATATTACATTACAAATAAACAGTCATTACTTGATATTTTCTAGAATTTATAAATGTTAATTGCTTAAAAAAAATGAAAGATTAAGTCCGCGTTACATCAAAATAAAACACGTGGCGCATCTGTGATTCGATTTCTTCTGAGTGCCAAAATTGCTTACCTACAAATGTTAATAAACTTTCGCGATTTGTACACATTATGAAAATATATGTATTACGGGTCTTGATCGCGTAAATAATTTAAGGTTAAATACCTTGCTTACCTACGTTTAATATGCATGATAGTTTAATATAAAATCATCAAGTATAAAAATAAACTTATCCAGTTTTGAAAATAGATGGCGTTTAAATACAAATTAAAAAGAATCAGGAAAATTGATATAAAAAAAAAAAAAAACATAAATTCTTACGTAGAGGGATATGAATATATGATGATCTTAATTTGCGACAGGTTGACACACCTATTTTTAAATTCACCAACTTAGACATTATAAAATAATATTTTATTCTTCTAAAGTGAGTGAAAAAAATTTTGAAATAAGTTTAGAAATAGTATTTAAACTTAAAAAAAGATATCTGAGTATATCTTTTAGAAACGTTTGAATGTTGTTTGTTTGTTTAAACATTGCATTCCCGCGGTACAAACACGGACACAAAGTAGGTGTACTTTAGACTCGGAAAAGATCGCTCGGGCAGGACATAACCTGCGATCATATGGAATCTGTGAGAGTTTTTTCCATCATACCTTTATTACCTATGTATAAATTATCTTGAAGGAGCGGCTAAGTACCTCCGATTAAAAGGTCCGATTTAAAAGTGTCGGAGCCGAAGTTGGAGTCGGAGGTTTAAAATCAATCGGAATTTTCGACCTATCGGAGTCAGAATCGAAGCTTAGTCCTTAACTCAAAATTTCGCACGAGTAATTGGGCGGTTTCGAGCTTCATTTAACTCGAAACCGCCCCAGTACTCGCGTGGTGGGGGAGGGGGGGAATTTTTCAATATTAATAGTATTTGATGTGATGCAAATCACTTTTTTGTCGAGGTGTGGTCGTGGGAATTTTAATAATTTGTCTTCTAACCGTCTGGCGCCATAAACTTTGTCGCCCTCCATTTTGCTGCACTGGGCATTTGCTTGGCTTGCCCTGCCATATGTTGGGCCCTGATTAAAGCTAGGCCCAAATATCCATAGATGCCACAGAGCATTGTGGAGCATGTTTACAATATGTTTTACACAGAAGTTGAATTGTAATATAAACTTCCTTAATATAAACCCAACTTCCACGCGAACGAAGTCGCGGGCACAGCTAGTTTCTTAATAAAAGTACTCCCCTTTACTTACACAAACTTATATTGTTACAGTATCAACACCAACAATAAAATCCTTGGAAGATGTAAGGATCGTCGGAGGCGAAGACATTGAAATAACAGAAGCACCTTACCAAGTATCACTAGTTAATAGAGGAAGGCATTCATGCGGTGGGGCTATTGTGGCTAGTGATATTATTGTGACTGCTGCTCATTGTATTAGTGGGTAAGTGATTGTTAACGATTCCCAAGATATGTTACAAACATGTAATATAAAAATAGCATCTGTACTATTGTCTAAAAAATCATATAGACCTTATTACATTTTTGTACAATGGCAGATCTTCACTTGAGAGCTTGAGATTGATTTATAAATTTATTTGGTTTTTTTATTATGTTTGTAATTAATTATATTATTAGAACAACTACTTATGTTGAAAACGATTTATAAAAAACTGGCTGAACTTGGCCACGCTTCGCTGTGGGTTTTAAAGCCAGGAACATTCTGCCAGCCTTCCCAGAACATTCTGCTAAAGTTTCATAACAGTGTGATCAATGGTTTCGAAACGCATATAGACAAACATTGTTTATATATATATATATATTTATATATATATTGCAAAGAAAAAGAATATACTGAGGCGCATTTTAATTTTACTTCTGTTTAATTTAATGGGTCTAGCCTAACGTTTGATTTCGCGTAAACGCAACGTATATTTTTCTTCAAATACCACGTAAATATATTTTTAATTGCAATTATTTCTTTTAGTGCTAGCCCTGAATTATATCAAGTTCGAGTGGGCTCATCATACAGTGGCAAAGGTGGCGAACTGTATCCAGTTGGTGCTCTTCTTGGACACCCTGGATTTGACTATTACAAGATGGACTCTGATATTGCTATTCTCTGGTTGTCAAGGCCTTTAGAATTCAGTGATACAGTAGCTCCTATTGAAATGCTAGCTGAAGATGAAGAGATCGCAGATGGTGATTTGACTATTGTCACTGGTTGGGGACATATTAGGGTAATATATGCTGCTTATTATAATTATCCACACAAAGTATACCCAGAACAACCAAAACCAGCATTTATCCATAAATATAATTTATAGAATCAAAATTTGTCTAACGGACCAGGATCTTGGCAAAAGCAATCTCACAATTCTTGTAGTTTTACTCTCTTTGTGCACTATGAGAAAGGTTTTCCTTGGTCTATCAGAAGATTCCTAAAAGAAAATCACATTTTAGTTACATTAATTAATATTTTAATTACTTTTTAAGATTTTGCTTATTTTTATATAGGTTCTGCGGTTTCCCATGGTTAAGCCTTTCCCTAGTGTACCTATACTGTAGCCTCTTTTACCAAGTTATTCTACAACCCTTCTAATATTTATTTCTTTCTTTTAATAGGAAGGTGGTGGCTTGCCAACTATGTTACAAAGGGTCTTTGTACCTAAAGTAAATGAGAAACAATGCAATGACATGTACATGCCTGCGTACAGCATTACTGCAAGAATGCTCTGTGCTGGATCTCCTGAAGGTGGAAAGGATGCTTGCCAGGTAAGAAATTGCTGTATTTTTACTTTTTTTTATACTACTACTAATTTTCCCCGTTTTTGAAACATTTTTCATTGCTGCTCTGCTCCTATTAGTCGTAGCGTGATGTTATATACCTATGCCTTCCTCGAGAAATAGCCTATTTAACCGTAAAATATTTTTTCAATTCGGACCAGTAGTTCCTAAAATAATCGCGTTCAAACAAATAAACTCTTCAGCTTTATAATATTAGTATAGATTATGAACTTATTTCTACTTACTTCACTTAGTCGGTTTGTGTTGAAAATATTTATACGGCTCTCCTCATGATGGTTTTTTTTTACCGGTTTGGGTCATAAACCAGACCAACACAAGAGATAATGTTGTGCAAAAGTTCACTCTCTATTCCCTTACGGAAAAATGTCAAGGAAGCTCGGATGTGTGTCATCTATCTTCTATACTTATAATAAATCTGTAGAGAGGTCAATTCTGTACATGAAATATATTTCCAAAATAACTATCAGGGGGTGATTAGGGATCGATACTGATGCCAAAAATGCAATCAGTAAAATTTTTGTCTGTCTGTCTGTCTGTCTGTATAACCGTTATAGAAACGAAAACTACTCGACGGAATTTAACGAAACTTGGTACAATTATTTTTCATACTATTGAGTAGGTTATAGTATACTTTTCATCACGCTACAATCAATAGGAGCAGAGCAGTGAAGGAAAACGGGAGAAGTTACTCCATTTTTTAAGCTTTCGTCGCGTGTGCAACCGTAATGGTTAAAGCTACACAGAAATCATGTATGACGGAAATGTTCTCCTTAAAATTATATAAAAAATATCCCACGACAGCATATGTCTATCTTTTATGGTTGACTCACAATATCACGTGTAACTCCCGATAGCTTAGTAGTTCGAAGCTTTCTGATTATATTTGTCTACTCTTACGTTTATAACACTCTCAGTCATCCCTAATTTAAAAAGTTAACATAATTAACTATTCCATAAAAAATACTAATAGAAATCGGTATAGAAACACCAAAGTTATACATGAAATACGCTAATAATAAGCCATCGCGCGTGAATACTGAATCATGCTATCTATCTATATCTATACATATAATAAAATTGTAAATTTCACGTGTCTGTACATGGCCGAACATAGTGAAAAATAATATTGGAAAATGTTCGAAAAGAGTATTTAAACACATTCCTACATTTTTAGAAATGTCTGTCTGTCTGTCTGTTTGTTTGAACACGCATCACGCAATAACTATAGGACAGATTCGGTTGAAATTTTGTATGTGTATTCTAATAAGTCTGGATTAACATATAGGCTATAATTTATCACGCTATTTCCCATAGGAGCTAAGCAATGACGGATAATGTCTGTAGTTATTTATCGTTATAAAACAATAACTACTTGACGGATCTTCATGAAAATTTGCAGTTTTATTGTAAATACTATAGGTCATTACTTGCACTATAAATCATTATGCTATCGTCTATGGGGAGTGAGCAGCAACGTATGTTTTGTCGAACCATTATGGTTTTTCACAATTTTTTCCACAATAAGACATTATTTACAATTGTAACCCATGGAAACAATAACTTCACGCTAAAACTATTAGGAGCTAAACACAACATTTTCATTTTTCTTAAGATCAGCTATTTTAACCGTGTTTGCATCAGCTGAGGTGGTCTATTGGCACAAGTAGCGGTATTAAACGAGCGAGGTCGGAGGATCGACTCCCTAATTGCGAGTCTCTTTTGTGTTGTGTTAAAATTATTTTTATTCTTTTTTTTAAGTATTTTTATACAAGCTCTTATTTTCGACTTTAACATGTTTACTTTGTTTAACAAATTTTCATATTAATAATTACTTCCAATAGACACCTTTATCATTGTTTTGCATGAATAGTGATTATGTTATAAATGTAGAAATGAAAAACAATATTACATTACAAATAAACAGTAATTACTTGATATTTTCTAGAATTTATAAATGTTAATTGCTTAAAAAAAATGAAAGATGAAGTCCGCGTTACATCAAAATAAAACACGTGGCGCCATCTGTGATTCGATTTCTTCTGAGTGCCAAAATTGCTTACCTACAAATGTTAATAAACTTTCGCGATTTGTACACATTATGAAAATATATGTATTACGGGTCTTGATCGCGTGAATAATTTAAGGTTAAATACCTTGCTTACCTACGTTTAATATGCATGATAGTTTAATATAAAATCATCAAGTATAAAAATAAACTTATCCAGTTTTGAAAATAGATGGCGTTTAAATACAAATTAAAAAGAATCAGGAAAATTGATTTAAAAAAAAAAACTGAAATTCTTACGTAAAGGGATATGAATATATGATGATCTTAATTTGCGACAGGTTGACACACCTATTTTTAAATTCACCAATGTAGACATTATAAAATAATATTTTAATCTTCTAAAGTGAGTGAAAAAAAATATTGAAATAAGTTTAGAAATAGTATATAAACACAAAACAAGATATCTGAGTATATCTTTTAGAAACGTTTGAATGTTGTTTGTTTGTTTAAACATTGCATTCCCGCGGTACAAACACGGACACAAAGTAGGTGTACTTTAGACTCGGAAAAGATCGCTCGGGCAGGACATAATCTGCGATCATAGGGAATCTGTGAGAGTTTTTTCCATCATACCTTTATTACCTATGTATAAATTATCTTGAAGGAGCGGCTAGGTACCTCCGATTAAAAGGTCCGATTTTAAAGTGTCGGAGCCGAAAATGGAGTAGTTAAAATCAATCGGAATTTTCGACCTATCGGAGTCAGAATCGAAGCTCCTTAACTCAAAATTTCGCACGAGTAATTGGGCGGTTTCGAGCTTCATTTAACTCGAAACCGCCCCAGTACTCGCGTGGTGGGGGAGGGGGGGAATTTTTCAATATTAATAGTATTTAATGTGATGCAAATCACTTTTTTGTCGAGGTGTGGTCGTGGGAATTTTAATAATTTGTCTTCTAACCGTCTGGCGCCATAAACTTTGTCGCCCTTAATTTTGCTGCACTGGGCAATTGCTTGGCTTGCCCTGCCATATGTTGGGCCCTGATTAAAGCTAGGCCCAAATATCCATAGATGCCACAGAGCATTGTGGAGCATGTTTACAATATGTTTTACACAGAAGTTGAATTGTAATATAAACTACCTTAATATAAACCCAACTTCCATGCGAACGAAGTCGCGGGCACAGCTAGTTTAAAATAAAATCAGGCAAGTGCATATCGGACTATGCTCAGTGTAGGGTTTCCCAGCTTTGAATAATTGCATCAGCAGAAAAGCGTATGTTCAAGGTACTTACGCCCTTTTGTTGAGAAACGCAGTTTTACGGCAATAACTTTTTGACGGTGTATCTAAAATAATTTTAGTTTAAATTATTTATTATGGAGACAATTTATTCAACTTTCGGAGCAATTATTTATAAAAATATTTACTTAATGTGCCACACTTTGATGTATGCTGAAAAAAAAAACTGCTTCTGTTACATGTCTTGAACCTCCCCCTAAAAATATTTACTTTATATTATTTAGCTATAAAACTAAGAAGTGGCTACTATAAGACACCTTTTCAGCAAATTTCATCAACATTCATTGAGTAGTCTTATACGGTTAAATACCTGTAATATATGGACGGACCGGCAGACAGACAGACGGACATGACGAAACTATAAGGGTTCCGTTTTTGCCATTCTTTTTTCTTTTTTAAGGACCAAAAGTGAATTCAAATAAATGGCACAATTCTGCAACTGTGTAGATGGTATATTAAAATATTGAACTTGTTCTTCCAGGGTGACAGCGGTGGACCCCTAGTCTACAACAACAAACTGGCTGGTGTCGTATCCTGGGGTCTGGGCTGCGCCAGACCTGATTACCCTGGGGTCTATGCTAAAGTATCAGCTCTAAGAAAATGGGTTGACGATAATATCGCTATGTTGCGAAGGAATAATGTTCTGAGATCAGTTGCGTAAGAAATAATTTGGAAATGTTTAAGGATTTAAGATAATAAAGCAATGCCAATAATAAAGGAGTTGATGATTTGTTTCTGATTTCCTATTAGTCCACGTTTTAGATATATTTCGGGACTTAATCGCGTGAATTATTTAAAATTCGAACCTTTTATTTACTCGACATTTCGATCGAATTGCACCGACCGTGGAACGTCACCGGAGTCGACCCGTGACCACGATCGGTGCAATTCGATCGAAATGTCGAGTATAAAAATCGCGAAAGTTTAAAAACAATAAGTCCATGTTTTGAGTAATTTTCTTGATTTACGAGCCGTAAATAGAGAGTTTAAAAGCCAACCTCAAAAAACATAGTGCTGGAAACCAATAAGTCCTAGTATTAAGAAATTTGCCGTGTGGTACCGGCTTAAGAATAGTACCACCCCATCTCTTCCCGTGGGTGTCGTCAAGGCGACTAAGGGATTTCACGCCGGAGGACGGGCAGCAGCGTCCTCTGTGTACTTAAAGTCTTACTGCGATCGCCAACCCGCTCGCCAAGCGTGGCGATTATGGCAATTACCCCCAAGATCTACATACTAGTAGGTTCTACTGGGGAGACCCGTGCCCAGCAGTGGGCCATCATATGGGTTGATATGTATGTATGTATGTATTAAGAAATTTAGACATTCCCACAGGGCTTAAATATGATCCATTGCCTCTACCTGATTATGTTAACCCATTAGTTAAAACAGTCACGCTTAAAATGCCTATCAATTTGAAAGTAACTCTGTCTGTCTGCCTGTTTACGTTTTCACTCTTAAACAGCTGAAACGATTTAGGTGAAAATGTTTTATGGAGATAGTTTGACATAAAATAGTTTTTATCGCGATATCTATTTGGGCAGAGCCACAGGAAAAGCTAAATGATAATAGAACATTAATGAAAAGCAAATAATGGACTGTATGTAAAACTAAATATTACAAACAGTCAATTATTGTGAGCTACTTGATGACGCAAAAATAAAAGCGTAAATAGACTTCTCCGCCATCTGCGGTTTTTCTAGTAGTCTTATACTAAACTAATACAGAATAAAATATATCCATACTAATCCATACTAATATTATAAATGTGAAAGTAACTCTGTCTGTCTGTCTGTCTGTCTGTATGTCTGTCTGTTACGCTTTCACGCTCAAACTACTGAACCGATTTAGATGAAATTTGGTATGGAGATAGTTTGAGTCTCGGGGAAGGACATAGGATAGTTTTTATCGCGATAACCGACATCCACGCGGGCGGAGCCGCGGGCGAAAGCTAGTTCGAATATAAAATCAAATATTGTTTCGTTGAAAGTGCTGAAACTATAGGGACACTGGAATTACTACACTTCGTTACACGCTTCTTTTGCCTAGTCATATCCTGTTTAAAAGTATGTACTTATAGACTATCCGATTTAGTCGTACCCAATTATTTACGTTTAATCAATGTAATTATTATCAATCACAATTGATCATCTCTCTTTTTTGAAGTGAAAACTTTTTTAGTATGGGTATAAAATGTTAAACTCGCATCAGGATCACGTGACCGTAAGATTCTTAGAATATGAAGGTAAATTTCGCCGCAATCTACAATGTTGTAATAGCTCAAGTCAGTCCAAATTATTATTTTTTTCCCTTTTTTATTTTAATTTCGTTAATTTAATTTAATTTAATGTCTTGCTTGTGACTTTCGGAACCACATTTTGTAGATGATTTGATGTCCCGTGTGGGAATCGAACTCACCACCTATGGTGTATCAGTCGGACACACTCTCACCAAGCCACCGAGGCATTTCAATGAGGTTGTAAGGTCACAAAAAAAATAGTAAGATTCTCTTTTAAATAAAATAACAACTCCCGCTTAAGAGTGCGACCCCATTATATCACAGGTGTCTTTGCGCAGCAGTTTCACATACTTCCGCGCGCCACCAAGGCAGCATCACTGCAGCATTACATTATTATCGGTTCTTTACTTCTATGTTTTAATTCATAATGCGACCTTTAAGTGCTTTAAGCCCTAAAGTTTAAAATTAGTATTGAGCTAGTAGCTGGTTACAGGTTAAGAAAAACATAGATTCCATAAACTATTTTACAGACGGCTGCTCTTAAAATAGAATTCTCTCACGTATCTTTCTAAATACCTTTTATTTATTTTATAATTATTTATTATTCGAGAATCAACGCGCATTATTTACCTTAAAATTGCTAGATGTTTCGACCAGGTTGCACCGGCCTTGGTCACAAGCAGACGAGAGTAGAGATCGCTTGTGACCACGGCCGGTGCACCCTGGTCGACAAAATATGCACATCGTTTATTGGCATATTATTTAGATTTCTTTATTGTACACCATCGGACATCATTAAATAACACAGGTACTTATAGCTAGAAGTACAATAAGCGGTCTTATCGCAGGCTGCGATTTCTTTCAGACAACCTTGGGATGGACTTTAAGACTAAAACAATAGGCAATATGCGATATACAAAAACGAAATCTATAATATATATAACTTTAATAATAGAAAGTAGAGAAAAGTGAGTTCCTAGTAAATATATATAAAGCTATCAGTTGGGTACGATCGAATCAATTGTCTAATGAACCTTTCCATAGACAACTACTTCTGTCAATTAAGCAACTCGTGCGTAATATTATAATAATAAGAAATAGGTATTTCCCTATATATTAATGTCGGCAAAATGCTCTCTGGCTGGCTGGCAGGAGCTGGATGCGAGAAGCCGAAGATAGAACAAAGTGGCGTGCAATTGGAGAGGCCTATGTCCAGCAGTGGACTGCGATAGGATGATGATGAATTGCTCTCTAATAACACATACGCTTTATAATTATTGAAGTTGCTAAATAAGATGATTGTTACTACTACTGTCGTATCAAAGGCCAGAAAAAAAAAAAAAAAAAAAAATAAGCCTTTATTGCTGTTACATTTCAATTACCTATTTGCCACCATATATATATATATATATATATATACACAAATAATACAAACAATAGATAGGTATATAATTGTTGTGATGCCTTATACCTAGTCTGGCCATAAATACCTACTGTTACAATTAAAAATAAGAAAGATATTACATTTGAATTTGGAATCTGTCATTTTTATACGATTGTTCATTGTATTTTCTAATTTTGGCGCCAATACATTGTACAATATTTTGCTATATTAAAATGGAGTGGGGTGATAAAGAAAACCGAATCGCTGTGATTGCATTACACAAAGTTGGTATGGAGCCGAATGTAATTTTTAAAACTCTCCATACGCTTGGTATTAGTCAAATGTTTGTGTACCGGGCTATTAATAGGTACAATGAGACCTTCTCTGTTTGTGACAGAAAAAGATCTGGCCGTCCACGTAGTGTTCGTACGAAAATGGTGGTCAAAGCAGTAAGGGAAAGAATTCGAAGAAATCCTGTCCGAAAGCAAAAGATTTTATCTCGGGAGATGAAGATAGCACCCAGAACCATGTCACGCATTTTAAAAGATGACTTAGGACTTGCAGCCTATAAGAGACGCACTGGTCATTTTTTAACTGATAATTTAAAAAAGAATAGGGTGGTAAAATCGAAGCAACTACTGAAGCGGTACGCAAAGGGAGGTCACAGAAAAATTTTGTTTACGGATGAGAAAATCTTTACAGTTGAGCAACATTTTAACAAACAAAATGACCGTATTTATGCTCAAAGCTCTAAGGAAGCTTCCCAATTAGTCGACAGAGTGCAACGTGGGCATTATCCGACTTCAGTGATGGTTTGGTGGGGTGTTAGCTATGAAGGAGTGACTGAGCCATATTTTTGTGAAAAAGGTATCAAAACATCGGCACAAGTGTATCAAGATACCATTCTTGAGAAGGTAGTTAAACCCCTTAACAACACCATGTTCAATAACCAAGTATGGTCCTTCCAACAAGACTCCGCGCCGGGTCATAAAGCTCGGTCCACGCAGTCTTGGTTGGAAGTGAACGTTTCGGACTTCATCAGAGCTGAAGACTGGCCGTCGTCTAGTCCCGATCTTAATCCGCTGGATTATGATTTATGGTCAGTTTTAGAGAGTATGGCTTGCTCTAAACGCCATGATAATTTGGAGTCCCTAAAACAATCCATACGATTGGCAGTGAAGAATTTTCCCATGGAAAGAGTGCGTGCTTCTATTGATAACTGGCCTCAACGTTTAAAGGACTGTGTTGCAGCCAATGGAGACCACTTCGAATAAGCTTTTTATATTTTGAATTGTTTTTTATTTATGTATTAAACTAACACACTGTAAAAGTAATAAATATTATTTGCAATAAAAAAAAATGTTTTTTCTTCGTAACAATATTTATGGCTAGACTAGGTATTTACTGGAATGAGTAATGGAAAAGAGTTACCTATTCTTAAACATTTTATTACAATTACTAACCACAGTAAACTAAATTAAAACAATCTATTTTCAAATCGATTTAAATGAGAAGTTAATCGTAACGTTTCACAATATAATAATAGTTAACTGACCTTGTAAATCCTTAATTAACTTATTAAACTACCTGTGCGGATTGAGTTAATATATAAATCGGAAAATTATGAGATTTTTACCAATATTTCCAAATGTCGAACACGTACATACCAGTGACAAAATGACCTCTCAAGGTTAATCGGCAAATGAATATCTTCGATATTTATTGATGTTCCTTAATAACCCTCAGTAAATAAGTTGGACTATTAAATCGCTAGTTCAATATCAGGCTCGATAGGACCAACATATGAGGAATAAGCAGGATAACTTGTAAAAACTGGACGTGTTGATGTTACAAATGTAATGGAGGACTGATTTTCTATATTACAAAAATACAGACGGTATTCTTGTTTAATTCCGAGTTGCTGTGCTTATAAGACTAGGCGCTTGACGCTTGAACACCAGTGCTCAGATAGGAAGCCTGTATTTTACAGAGCCTTGTAAGGCCGATGTCATGTTATAATAATATCTCACAACGTCATCGGATCCCAAACTAAGCAGAGCTTGTGCACTCACTATTCACCAACGTTCCCATTCAGGACTGCCTTGAGGTCATCGAGAGAAAGCTGAGAGCAAACGATCTGTCCAATGAGTACATTGTTTTACTTAAAAACTGTCTGGAAGGCAACTTCTTCATCTACCAGGGACAACACTACCTCCAGATCGACGGAGTGGCCATGGGCAGCCCAGTGGCGCCGGTGATGGCCAACATCTGGATGGAACATTTTGAGGAAACAATTGAGCTACAATTGTCCCAGGTCAAACTGTGGAAGAGGTACGTCGATGACGTGTTCTGCATTATGAAGGGCGGTAGGCAGGAAGTAGAACAATTTGCTAAAGACTTGAACTCCATACACCCTAAGATCAGGTTCACTTTTGAAATGGAGATAAACAGATCGCTAGCTTTTCTCGATGTTAAAATAATGGTTAGAGACAATGGTACCCTAGCACACACTGTGTACAGAAAACCGACCCACACAGACAGATACTTACATGCTGACTCGCATCACCATCCAAGACATCTGCAATCCGTGGTATCATCGCTGACAAATAGAGCATATGACATTTGTGACCCTGAACATTTAGAAAGTGAGCTCACACATGTTCAGGAGGTACTAAAGCGAAACGGATACAGAGGAAGCACACGACGTACGAAGAGGAGAGACTCCCGACCGGGGGTTGACAGGGCTCCAGCTTTTCTACCGTATGTGAAAGGAGTGACGGACAAAGTTGGAACAGTACTGCAGAAATACTCCATTAAGACTGTATATAGTCCGCACTCCAAGGTAGCTAAGCACCTACGTACTCCTAAGGATGTAATTCCTCTACAGACACCTGGCGTCTACAAAGTGGATTGCAGCTGTGGCAGTTCCTACATCGGACAAACCAAGCGAACCATAGCGGAAAGGGTTAAGGAACATATCGCGGCTGTGAAAAACCGACAGACAAACAAGTCAGCAATAGCGGAACACTTGCTGGATGCGGGAACCAATCACTGGATTGAACTACACAAACCACAGGTCCTCTCCACCGACCGTCACTATTACTCCAGGATGGCGAGGGAAGCGGTTGAAATCAAAAAACATGTCAATTTCAACCGAGAAGACGGATACCGTTTGTCAACATCGTGGAATCCCGTGATCGGCAAGTGTATACACCGCCGAACAAACATTACACGCCAGTGTGCAGATGTCCTTAGTGTTGTGTGTCGAAGTACCGACGGTTCCGTAATAGTGAGTGATAAAAATCAAGCGAGGGTAGTTTCCGAAACCCGCGCTTCACGGAGGCGACGCTGAGCTCAACTAGTCTTCCCGTGACCACGGCCGTTGCAATACGGTCGAAACGTCGGGCAATAAACAAGGTATTTTACCTTAAATTATTCACGCGATTAAGACCCGTAATATATATATTTTAATAGAGCTTGTGCAACCAGAAAACTGATATACATTCATATTATATACTTCTAAATACATACATATTAAAGATATACTACACCCAGATACAGAATAAACCATCGTCCTCATCACACAAAGTTTTATCCTGGGTGGAGATCGAAACCACGACCTCTGGCTTAGCAGTCAGGGTCACTAACTAGTAGACCAAGAGGCAACTACAAAGACTGTCGGGCCACGCACAATATAGGGTTCCGTGGTCTGCCTCCTATCCGAATAATGTGGCTTAAGAAGTGGGTTTTCTGTTGTTTTTGTTTTATACTTACAACGTTATAACTACATAATTATATTTGAATTTGTACGCCAATTTTGTTACTTCTCATTTGATCAGCTGTTACTCGTAAACTTGTAAAACCTACTTAGCTGTGATAGTATTCCTTTTATTTCACTATATACATTATTCCGTGATTTTTTCACATACCCAACATCAACCATTTAGCTGGCAGGGGGGGGCGGGGCACTTTGACTCTAACAAAATTTGCACTTTAAGGCTTTGTATGTCACATTATACATAATATAAAATAAGTGAATTCAATTTATTATGAGGTATATATTTTTTAAGCCCGTACACTGCACAGTTACACTATATATATACAGTTATACTATATATACTGTCACTAAACTAACTCAAAAGGTTGGCCCTTTGATGCTCTTTTAAATTGCAACTATCTCTTTGATGACTGTAACTTTGATGTACAAAATCAATTTTTTTAAATTATTAACGAATGCAATTCTAATTATTTTAAGCGACTTCTCTTAAAGTTGGTTGAAAGTTCTTAAAAGGTTTTGACAGTTGCAACTAAAATAACTGAAAACTGAATTATTTGTAGTAAAGTTTAATTTTAATAAGTTCGGCATGATTTATCGTTAAAGTTGAACAACCTGACTTAAGATACAGTACTGCTATAAGTTAGTAGGTAAGCTCATCCAAATTAGCACAAACATCTAATGCTGCTCAATTTTCGAGGTGACATATTGTTTGTATTATATATTTTTTTATAAGCTACGGGTCTTTATCGCGTATATATTTTATTTTAAGGCTTAATACCTTTGTTTTTCAACAGCGACCTCGGCTGCTGCCAAATCGTCGGGCAATAAAACAAAGGTATTTAGCCTTAAAAAAAAATATTTACGCGAATAAGACCCGTTAGCTTATAAAAAAAAGGGTGTGGTAGTCGGGGACTGCCGCGGTAAAGCTATTGCATAGCATTTTTTATCAACTAAAAAAACAAAAAAAGTATATCAAAAATATATATATTTTTTTAATTGCATAGGTTATTTTTTTTTTTTTCCTTTCATTACATTTCGGAGCAGCTCGTCTCGCTCCGTGCGAGCTCGGCAGAGCTACATGGTAGGCGGAGTGGGGGGTGTTAGGGTTTATTTTCGTTGCGGAATTTCTTTATTTGGTCGCCGCGCTCAAAGCCCGCTATAAAAGCTTAAAAAAAATGAATTTGTACAAATCGCGAAAGTCTAAGAACAAATATTGTATAAGGCAATCAAAATCTGAAAACCAGAAATCATTCATTAAATTAATCAATTTAAAAAAACAGGTTGGTTATTGCGATAAAAGCTATCTTATATCCTTACCCGGGACTCAAACTGTCTCCATACCTAGTTTAATTTAAATTGGTTGGGCGGTTTTAAGCGTGAAAAGGTAACAGACAGACAGAATGACGAATGAGATTTATGATATTTTAAATCCGTTATTATAATAACGGATTTCAAATATCATAAATCTCAAAGTCATAAAATCTATTCACAATATATATATATATATATATATATATATATATATATATATATATATATATATATATATATATATATATATATATATATAATATATAAATATATAATGTTAAAATGACTTGGATAAATATATTTATAGTGTAATTATTTATCATTCGTCAAAGTCGACATGATGTACACAGGTACACTTGTTGAATAAATAAAAGCATGTTATAATGCGTCAAAAAGAGTTACATTATATGACTACAGGTATATTATTACGTGACACAATCGCACCCTTGCCTTTTTAACCCCATAAATAATACAGAAAGCCCAAACAAGTCATAACACGTATTGTGATGTTCGTAAAGCATTTGTCCGAATATTTGCATAACTAATTTATTTTTTAAACAAAGCGTGGGTTATGTTGTCTTTATGTAAATGAGTGTTCAGTTTTCAGTTTGTTCATTAATTTAGTCTTAATAAAAAAGGATTTGAGGAGCAAAAATGGTTTTGTGTCCCTGGAATGTGAATCACAACATCACTACAGGTTACTAAGTTCGACCATGCTTCATTTTTTGGTTCACTTTAAGTCGGTACTCAGGAGTCCTGAGTACCGACTTAAAGTGAACCAAATGCAAGTTATCCTGAGTCAGGACAACTTGCATTATATTGGTCATCTTTCGCGATCGTTCTATCATAAGCCTCTTAATTGCTTGTCATCACGCTTGATCGAAGTCAAGAGTGTGGTCATACATCCTACCATAACAATAACACTGTACTATTACTTTTATAACTATCAATACTTATTTTATCTTTTAAATTGTTTTATAAACCTAATTAAATGAAATAAAAAAGTTTCTCAAAAAACTTTTTTACAAAAAAATATTACCGATTTCAAAATTAAATACAAGGCAACTAAAAGCAAAAAATAATGTACCTGATAACAAAAATAAATTAAACATTTTGAAGTTGGTGCCATGAATAGTAGTCTTTATGTTTTATTCGGTATCAACTTTAAAATGTTTAATTTGTTTTTGTTATCAGGTATATTATTTTTTGCTTTTTACCATATTAAAGTAACTGAATCGCAAACTGTGAAATATTGAATAATGATGAAGACCACAAATGACGAGCAGACGCTCGTCATTTGTGGTCTTCATCATCAGTTCCACTTCACTAATTGGTGTTTTTTAAGAGAAATATACCTAAATCACTGTAGGTGTGCCACTGACATTTTACAGAATTATACAGAAGAATTGACAACCTCCTCCTTTTTGAAGTCGGTTGAAAATGAATATAATAGGAATTGTTAAGACTTTGCAAAGACTTCGGGCACTAGAAGTACATTTCATCCATACAAACATTAGAACACTTAGTAAGCAGATAACAAATTACCACACAAGCAATATTCTTAGCAAATACTAGCACATACTATTTCTAACATCAATTTATCTTTTGTACTACGTTATCATTATTATGATAGGAGGATACTCCTAAGGGTAATTGAAGTAGCCATTAAAATGATAAACTGATCGTTAATCATATCGCATAATTAACTTCAAAACTAATGAAAACATATAATTATGAATGCGTAGATACTAAATATCAGTTTGTTATGCCCGTGCGTTACTATGCGCGTGGATGCCCGATTTTATTGGACAATTTTATTGGGTCTTTCCAAAGTATTGCTTATGGTAGCAGGGTTCGAATCCTACCCATTATACTACCGACGTGAACCCACTCCCAACACAAGCCTTTGAGCTTAGCTTGATAGGTTAACAGATTGCCAGTAATGTGGGACTCAATCCCACATTGGTTGTTATCTTTTTTTAACTCATGCAGTAACACGAAGTTCAAGCTGGACCAGAAAGTATAAAAAAAAACAATGAAAGATTGATTTATATTTTTAAAGGCAAAAATTTATGTATCAGCAGTGTTTGAGCAGATCGAACCTGCAATAGATTGATTAAGAGGTTCAGGTAATCCCTTTATGCTTCTATTCCCTACAAATTTAGTTTTATTGTTTGTCCAGTATAGTTTTTGAACGTTTATAATCCACAAAATAAAGAAGACAACTACAAGTCGTTGCTAACCAAGCTATAGATAATTTACCTAATTTGCACCAAGTATGTAATTACTCTTGATTGCAGAACACTTATACTTTATTATTATAATGATAGATTACTTGTATACTAGTTTAGTAGAGATAATAATAAGCAGAGTGTATCTATATGATTTTGTCTCCATGTCAATAACTAACTACTTATATGAAATTTATCTTAATATAGAAATTCTGATAAAGAAATTAAAATAAATTAATTAAGCGGCGGTAGCCTAATGGCTACGGTCTCGCAATCGTGAGGTCGCGGGTTCGAAACCTACCCATTACACTACCGACGTGAACCCACTCCTAACACAAGCCATTGAGCTTAGCTGGAGGGGTTAACAGGATTGCTAGTAATCCCACATTACTAGCAATCCTGTTAACCCCTCCAGCTAAGCTCAAAATCCCACATTGCTAGAAGTCTTAAAAAAAATAATAGCCAGTATTTTATCTATAATGTGTATATAAGTATGTTTATCAGTTCTCTGGTTTCCATAGTACAATATCTGCTTAGTTTGGGATCAGATAGCGTTGTGTGAGTCGTCCCAAGATATTAAAAAAAAAACAAAATTCGTTCAGAATTAGAAAAATTCTCAAAACAATACCATCGTATGTACATTTTAAACATGGCAAATAGTTTAAGGGATACCTGGTGGAATTGATAGTATAGATTTTAATTTGCGATATCTAACTACTTCAATTACATGTCTAAGTATCGTACCAGAAGATACACGGAAATGACCTGTCAGTCTAATCTAAACCGCGTGAGCGATAATGACGATATTAGCAGTGACATTAATATTTGCATTTTCAATAACGCAAAATGAAGCGGCGAAGATATTAGCTGTTTTTCCAACACCATCTATCAGCCACCAAGTGGTATTCCGTCCATTGACTCAAGAATTAGCCAAAAGAGGCCATGAAGTCGTCGTTATTACAACAGATCCAGCATTTCCAAAAGGTAAAACACCTCCTAATTTGACAGAAATAGACGTACATGATATGTCATACAATAAATGGCAAGATCTTTACAAATTAACTTCCAAAGGAGATGGAGATTTGAATGCGCAAATGAGAGTAGCTTTCCGCATGATAAACAACATAGTCGAAATGCAATTAAAAGCACCTGAAGTGCAAAAGTTGATCAAAGAAGAAAATTTTGATTTGTTGTTTTTAGAAGCTTGTGCGAGGCCAGCATTAGTACTGTCACATGTTTTTAATGCTCCAGTTATTCAAACGGCCTCTTTTGGATTTTTAAATTATAATGTTGATACTATAGGAGCATCCTGGCATCCACTTATGTACCCAAATATTCTGAGCCAAAGACTTTACAATCTAACAAAATGGGAAAAAATTGTGGCTTTATGGAATTATTATAAGTTTGAAGAAGCTTACAATTCGATTGAAGACGAAGAAAATGAAATGGCTAAAAAAATGTTTGGTTCAAATATTCCAAATATTGATGAATTGAAAAATAATGTTAATATGATGTTTTTGAATGTACATCCTCTTTGGGAAAGCAATAGGCCCGTGCCACCGAGTGTCATATATATGTGGGGAATACATGAGAGGCCGGAAAAAGATGTACCTGAGGTAAGTATCTACGTTTCATAAACTCAATGTGAAATGTTTTGAATTATTCAGTTTTTTGTTTTATAGGTTTTGTGAAGCTTAAGAATATGTATTGAGAGACTGTAGGAATAATATTAAACAAAAAAATATTTTTGTTTTGGGTACTTTACTTTATTTACTACTTCTTGTATTTAACCAAATGGTACCCCACATTATAATGACCTACTTAAATTATTTTCAGGATCTCAAAACATACCTAGATTCATCGAAAAATGGAGTAATATACATGAGTTTTGGGACAAATGTGAAGCCATCTCTGTTACCGCCTGAAAAAGTGCAAATGCTAGTCAAAGTATTCTCTCAGCTGCCTTATGATGTTTTATGGAAATGGGACAATGATAAGCTGCCTGGACAGACTGAAAATATTCGCATATCCAAATGGCTCCCACAATCAGATCTGCTCAGTAAGTATCAAAGATTTTCAGGAAATCCGAGCAATATTGCATAGTTTGTTATCTAACATATTTAAAATAGATATTTTACTGACCAACTTTTATCTCACTACCCTGTCAGAAAACACATAATAATAATCTATACTAATATTATAAAGCTGAAGAGTTTGTTTGTTTGTTTAAACGCGGTAATCTCAGGAACTACTGATCCGAATCGAAAAATTCTTTCACTGTTAGTTAGCCCATTTATCTAGAAAGGCTAAGGCTATATAACATTACGCTGCGACCAATGGGAGCGGAGCAGCAACGAGAAATGTTGCAAAAACGGGAAAAAAATCCGCATATTATATATTTGTTTCGTTTGCAGCTTTTCACATTTCTCCGTCCACTGTACGATTTCTGCCTCGTTTCTTTTTACCATTTATAACTGTTTGTTTAGGTTTGTCTTAAATTTTATTACGTCGCTCAATATTCTCATATTAATAAACCTAATAGCTTGTAAAAAAAACAAATAAGTTTGTTTCTAAACTTCTAATTGACGTTTTAAGGGTGCCATACCACAAAAGGAAATAACGGAACCCATAAAGGATCAGTTTTTTTTGTCCGTCCGTTCCTCCGTCTGTCTTTCAAGACCCTTTATCTTGGGAAAGCGCGGAGGTGTCAAGTTAAACATAAACCATATCTCTCTACAGTCTCTATCAATCTATCGATCCACAGGCCCTTGAAGCAGAAAAAAATCAAATCAAATGAAATTAAATTAAATGATTTTTTTTTGCTTAAAACATGGTATACATAATTAAGATGTTAGTCAGATAGTGGTCTCACATATTTCGCCGGCAATATTTCCGACATGCAATATTTCTTAATCTTAACCTAAATAATAAACGAAATTAATTTGATTAAAATACATAATTATTGTTACCACTTAAAATATTCGTCATTTTTGATGTCATAAAATAAATATTCATTAAGATTATAAAAACATTAGTCAATAAGACACTTAAGTAACGTTTTTTTAAATTGTCTTGTAGGTAACTCTCTTAAAGCTTGAGGTAGTTTATTATAAACCTTTATTATTATATAATAACAGTTTTTCTGGCCGAGTGCAGTTGAAAAGCGTGGCACTATTAATCGTGCAGGATCCCTATTTCTTATTACAGAGTTTGCCTTATTATAGAATTTTTCAAAGTATGAACCATGTTCTCTTACAAAACACCCTGCCTGATATACATATAGACTAGTAAGTGTCAATATTTTTTTTCAACTGTGGGACTCGATTCCTTAATTTCTACATTTTTCTTTTGTTATAATTCTACTAAAATACACAAATAAATTGTAGCAGCTTAATTATTACTACTGTTATAACTAAGCCATTAAGCTGAAGTAATTATTGCTCAGTGACTATATAATTTCAGTCTTTATATTCTAAAATTTTCCGAACGTTATAGTAAGGCTTTCGCTCCTTATCTGATGTTTAAAATTCCTTATTATGTGTTTAGTAATCTCGACTAATATTAGTGGTAATCTTGTTACCATTATAAAATAAAGATTATAGATTAGATCGCTGGTTACATTCTATTGGGGTACATTTCGAATTAACGAATTGACTATCTAGCCGCATTTAACAAATGTTTTTAGGCCCCGAACGACTGCAATATCCTGTTTTGGTTTTTGTCAGATAAATTCATCTAGGCTAACAAGTGGGATCCAAAACCTATGATTTATATTCAACAATAAACAACAAAGACAATGGGTCATATCTATAAAACATGCATTTTGAAAAAAAGGAGTTGTTGTTAGTTTTTTCTCGGGTGACCTTTATATTTTATTAGAACCTCAAAACTAGGATTTTAAAAGTAACGTTGTAAAAATAACAATAATTGAATAGATTTTATGAAATAAAAGGTATTCGAGTCTAAAAGTTTTAGTATGGCTTATTTAAATGCGACGCTCTATGTAAAGGCTGGTTGCAAAACAAAAGGCACAAGTTCAAAAACTACGGAAAGTTAAACAAATAAGTTCCATCAGAATAAAGTTGGGATTAAACCTTGACCTTTAGATAAGTTTTATGTAAACATCGTTTATATTCTCGTTTTCAAGGTTACCAAAATTCATTATCACACAAGTTTATATTATTATTATCTACAGCCGTTTTTTTCCTATAAATACTAGAATATAGTTAGTCCTGACAAAAATGTTGCTTTTGAGATTATTAAACACTAGCTGTGCCCCGCAGTTTCACCCGCGTAAATATATCAGAGGCAATAAAAGTATTTATTTTGATATAGATCAGTTTGTTACTAAGAAATATGTATCCTAATATATTATATTATAAAGCCAAATATTTGTGAGTGTGGATGTGTAGATGTGTGGATGTTTGTTCCTCTTTCACGCAAAAACTACTTAATAGATTTTAATGAAACTTTACAATAACTTAGCTCATACATCAGAATAACACATAGGCATAATAACACATAACGCAGGCCCCCACCTCAAAAACATGACGATTCCATCACGAGTTGCAACGATACGCTCGAGGAATAATCGCTCGTTCGTGAAGACTACACGACGATAGTAGCTGGGTCCCTTAAGATTATCGCCTCAGAAACAAACCGTTCAAGTTAATTTCATTGACGATGTAGTTGGACTGCTTACATAAGCATCAAATAAACCAAATTTTCCAGGACATCCAAAAATCAAAGTCTTCATAACCCAAGGTGGTCTACAATCAACTGATGAAGCTATTACAGCCGGAGTACCTCTAATTGGTATTCCAATGTTAGGTGATCAGTGGTACAATGTAGAAAAATATGTGTATCACAAGATTGGAGTCAAACTGGATATGCGGTATCTCCAAGAAGAGGATTTTAAAAATGCAATCAATACAGTTATTGGTGAACAAAGGTTAGTTTGCTAAAGTTTATCAGATTTAAAAAAAAATGGGTTTTTGTCGGAATTATTAAGCTATTGCATAGCTTTTATCGCAGGCTTTGAGCGTGGCGACCGAATCAAGAAATTCCGTAACGAAAAAACCTAACCTAACCTAACCTAACACCCCCCACTCCGACTACCATGTAGCTCAACCGAGCGTTTGCTTAACGTATATGTATATGGCACGATTGTACGAAGCTCGCACGGATCGAGACGAGCTGCTCCGAAATGTAATGAAAAAAAAATACTGCTTAAATAAAAAATAAATAAATAATTATAATTGTATAAGTTGATAAAAATTGCTATGCAATAGCTTTCCCGCGGCAGTCCCCGAGTGCCACACATTTTTTTTTTTATATTTTCTTGTTGACAGATAATCAGTTGCATTCACTTATAATGTAAATGCAACTGATTATCTTTCCAAAATATAGGGACAGTATTTGAAAAAAAAATCGCTTACATGTAAAATCCAAAATAATTTCTATTTAATATTGAATACCAATTCCACTCACACTTATTGTCCAGATAAACCATACAAAATATACCTAGAATAAGTTAGCATAAACATTGTAAGTTATTAGAATTAAGTTGTGTTAATTTGTATACGGATCGATAGATGGCGCTGTTCGCTAGCGCTGAATCGCGATATGGTTTACTTACCAACGGTAGTATAAATAGTCGTAAGAAATCATTTTTTGTGTGAATCGTTTTGGAGAATATACGCATAGTAATAGCTATTGTGATATTATTTCTCGCCTACGGACCTCGCAATTTGTTCATGGTCCTTTACGAGTCGGATCACTGGACGTGTTAAGTGGTCATCAGTGGTGGTATTGGCCACTACCTCTACGTCATTACTGAATGGTGGATCGCCATTCAGAGCAGCCCCACGTCAAGCGCGGGAGAGGCCTAAGCTGTGCTGTATGAAAGCGCAGCTTCCGGAGGAGTGACGTCAAGGAGGAGGTTACAGAGGCAGATTGTGCGGTACAACGCAAGAGGGCGCCACAGGTACTGACCGGCGCGACTTCGAATATTTGTGACAGTGAGTGTGGTGATAAATCGTGAGTACATTTCAACCTTATTTATTGGAAGAAAACGTAGCTATTTGCTTAAATATTGAAAGTGCAGTCAAGTTTGAACCTTAAAATCAAGACTAGAAAAACTTAAGAATTCTCTTCGGCAGTCAGTAGACTTAGAATAATTTTAGATAGTAGTGTAAATCTCGGACTTAGTGTAATTTGTAGTTAGTTTAGACTTGTGTTAGTTTTAAGTAAAAAGTGGTTTAGACGGGGAACCTATGCCCAATTTTAGTTAGAAAATTTTGATGCCAAACACTTGTAAAATTTTACGGAATTTGTTGAACTTAGAATAATTTTGAACAGTTAAGTAAAATATCGCTTAGTTTGTTAGCTGCTTTTAACCTAAGTGTCGTATTTGTATATTCTGTAATTTTAACATTTAAGTAAAGTATCGCTTAGTTTGTTAGCTACTTTAACTTAAGTGTTGTGTTTGTATGTACTGCATAGTGTAGATTGTATAGTATTTACTAAATTAATTAATAGTAGTTGCATTAAAACTTATATAAAATGGAATCGTTTAACAGTCTTCAACTGGACATTAAGAATAAAATGTTTAAGGCAAAAATAAACTTTAAAAAGGCCCCCAAAGATCGATTAACGGTTTCATATATAGAAACAAGACTCGAGAACTTAGAGCATCAGTGGGAGTCATTTTTGAAGACTCATACGCAAATAATAAGCAATGTTAGTAGTGCCGTATTAAATGATTCGGATTATATTAAAAAAGAGGTATACGAAGAGGTTGAAGAATTTTACGTTCAATTTAAAAGCGAGTTGAAGGAAATATTAATTACGAGTACTCCGGAGTTACCGCAAGGTTCACAGTCACAGTCTTGCTGCCATACTGATAAGACAGTTCGCAGAGTAAAATTGCCAGAAATAAAAATCCCTATTTTTTCTGGTCAATATTCAGAGTGGCAGACATTCCGAGACTTGTTTATAGGATTAGTTCACGAAGACAAGTCTCTAGACGACGCGCAAAAGCTTTTTTATCTTAAAGGACAATTAACTGGGGAAGCGGAACAATTGTTGCGAAATGTTACTGTTAATTCAATTAATTATAAAAGCGCATGGAATAAGTTAAATAAAATGTATAATAATAAGAAGTTTTTAGCAACTGGTGTTCTTAAACGGTTATTAAATCAAAAGGCTCTAACATCAGAGTCTGCAGCAGACATTAAGGGATTAGTTAATACTACATCTGAATGCTTAGACTCTATTAAAAACTTAGGAGTTGATGTATCCTCCTGGGATATTTTAATTATTTATATCATTAGCGCCAAATTAGACCCGGTCACAAAAAAGGCTTGGGAATTATTAGTTTCCTCAGATATGAGCGACGAATTGCCTACATTTACTCAGTTTTCTGAATTTCTAATCAGTCGTTTTAGGGGTTTAGAAAATGTAGATACCAAGCCACGTATTGAAAAAAGGATACAGAACACTAAGTCGTTTCATGTAGTAAAATCAAAGAGTATTCCTATGTCCTGTGCGTACTGTGCTGCTGATCATAAAATTGCTTCTTGTAAAGCTTTCAGCAAAGAATCAAATGAGAGTCGTCGCGAGTTTGCAATGGATAAAAAATTGTGTTTCGTTTGTTTAAATAGCAACCATTCTGCCAAATATTGTAAAAACATGGTCCGGTGTCAGGTGTGCAAACGCCGCCACCATTCACTATTACATCCTACTGGAGTTTCTGGGTCTGTAGATGAGAATCCGATTCACAAAAATACCTCATCGACTAGTTCGATGAAGGAGGTAACTGCTTTAGGTAGCCCAAAACTAACCGCGCAAGCGGAGGAATCTAGCCAACCAGTAGTTTCTTGCCTTTCGACAGGAAACTGTAATAATACAGTTTTGTTAACCACAGCCGTCGTGCAGGCTGAGTCGAAGGACGGGACCTTTCGTATGGTTAGAGCTTTATTAGACCAAGGGTCACAAGGATCCTTTGTTACTGAGTCTGTAGTTCAGTATCTAGGACTACAGAAAATCGCGGCAAAACACACTGTTACAGGTGTAGGTGGAGACAAAAGTGTGATCTCTAGGTCCACTGTCACCATTAATATAAGGTCTAGAATAGATCCGCAGTTCCAGATTGAGGTTAAGGCCTATGTCTTAAAGTCAGTTACGTCCCTTCTCCCGGTTGCGAAAGTAACTAGGGTAGAATGGGTAAACCTGAACCCTGATGATTTAGCTGACCCTGAGTATCACAGCCCTAATAAAATAGATATTTTATTAGGTGCTGAAGTTTATAGTCGAATCATCAAGGAAGGCATAAGCCGCAACCCAAGCGGATCTCTTGTAGCACAATATACCACCTTTGGGTGGATAGTATCTGGCCTGTGTGAAGTAGAGAACTATCCAATTCACTCTCACATCACAGTCATGCATTCATCTACTCAGAATGATGATGAATTGTTAAGAAAGTTCTGGGAGCTGGAAGCTGAACCTGTAACCAATGAGAAAAGGTTTACGGAAGAAGAAACCAGATGTGAGGAGTATTTCACAGCCACGGTCAATCGAGATAGTCACGGGCGATACATCGTCAGATTACCTTTTCGTGACGCTGACCCGGACTGTAAGTATGGTGAGTCAAAGAAAATAGCTGAAAAGAGATTTAAAGGGTTAGAGTTCAAATTAAGTAAAAATATTAAATTAAAAACTGAGTATATTAAGGTTATAAGAGAATATTTAGAACTTAGTCATATGAGAAAAATTACCGATGTAGAAAAACAAAATAAAGAAGCTGTTTACTTACCTCACCATACGGTAGTCCGGGAGGATAAAGACACGACAAAGGTTAGAGTCGTGTTTGATGCTTCCTGTAAGGGGACCAACGGAACGTCTCTAAATGATAACTTAATGATCGGTCCATCCCTGCAAGCAGAACTTCGCCACACTATTATGTCCTGGAGGAAACATAAAGTATGCTTAGTGGCCGATATAATTAAAATGTATCGACAAGTTTTAGTTGACAGTAGAGACACTCCATTTCAGAGAATACTCTGGAGAGAGAATCCTGAAGATAGCATAGAAGAATATGAATTAGTTACTGTGACATTTGGAACGGCATCAGCTCCATACTTGGCAGTTCGGACACTGCACCAGGTTGCTTATGACGAATGTCAGAGTAATCCTGAAATAGCTAAAATAATAAGAGACTGCTTCTATATGGACGATCTGATGACTGGAGCTGAAAATATAGAGCATTGCTTTAAAATTTACGTTGAGCTGTCCAAAGTATTGCTTAAAGGAGGGTTCAAATTACAGAAATGGATAAGTAATAGCAGGGAGTTATTAGATAAGATAAAGAATGATGAGGATGGTCAGGATGGGAGGTTAAGGATTAAGGTTGATAACATCACAAAGATTCTTGGTCTTACCTGGAATCCTCGTGAAGACGTTTTCCAATACACGGTGAATCTCGTGCCGCCAAGTGAACCTGCGACTAAACGGAAAATGATTGCTGACATTTCGCGGCTATTCGATCCTCTTGGATGGTTAGCTCCTTGTATCATTGTCGCAAAAATATTAATCCAGAAGCTATGGCTATCCGGAATTGAGTGGGACCAAGAAGTCCCAAGTAATTTACTAAAGGAATGGTTAACTTACCGTCAAAACTTACCTTTGCTAGCAAATGTAAAAATCCCTCGATGGTTGCACACGCAAAACAGCTCAGTTAATCTGGAATTACACGGGTTTGCAGATGCTTCTAAGCTGGCCTACGCTGCAGTAGTATACCTGAGAGTGGTGGATGATATAGGAAATATCCACATATCCTTGGTAACGGCAAAAACAAAAGTATCTCCAATTAAACAAGTGTCGATACCTCGGCTCGAACTTTGTGGTGCGGTGCTGTTAGCCAAATTAATGTTAGAAGTGGCAACAGTTTTGGGGATACACAAGACCAACCTTCACGCTTATACAGATAGTGAAGTAGTTCTGGCTTGGTTGAATCAACATCCCAATCGCTGGAAGACCTTCGTGGCTAACCGGGTTTCAGAGATTCTAACCACTTTAGATAGCCATCACTGGCACCACGTAGCGTCCAAAGAAAATCCAGCTGATTGCGCATCTCGCGGTATTTCACCAGAAGAGCTCTCTGTGACGTCCATATGGGTGCAAGGTCCTGAATTTCTGAAAGAGAAAGTACTTAAATTTAGAAGACCAAAACACTTAATCACAACCCTCGAGCAGACTGTAACTCATACAACAATATTTGACGTTACCTGTTGGGAACGGTTCTCTTCTTTAAATAGGCTCGTTCGTGTCGTTGCATATTGTCGAAGATTCTTGAATTTAAGAAAAGATTCAGAGACCAAACACAGCACAGCATATTTGACCAATCTAGAAATTGAGGATGCGAGAGAAGTCTGTATAAAGAAATGTCAAGAGGAAGGGTTGTCTGAAGAATTGGAGGAACTTAAAACTAGGGGTTGTCTGGCTAAGGGAAGGAAGAAGCTCAAGTCATTGAATGTGTTTTTAGATGCGAAGGGTTTAGTAAGAGTTGGCGGGAGGCTCGAGATGTCTCAATTAACATTTAGTGAAAAGCACCCGATTCTTATCCCCAAAGAATCGTTTCTAACGAATCTCTTGATCGCAGATGCGCATGAAAAGACCATGCACGGAGGCCCACAACTCATGATCACGTACCTGCGATCGATGTATTGGATTGTTGGTGTAAAGGGATTGGTCAAGAAACATTTTAGAAGATGTGTTACATGTATTCGGTACTCACAGAAGGCTACAACCCAGCTTATGGGACAATTGCCTTCATCTCGGGTTACACCAAATAAGCCTTTTTTCATAAGTGGCGTAGATTATGCCGGCCCAATAAATATAAGGGTAGCAAAGGGCAGGGGAAATAAGGCTTATAAGGGGTACATAGCATTGTTTGTGTGTATGGCGACACGAGCAGTGCATCTTGAGGCGGTCAGTGATCTTACTACTCAAGGTTTTTTGGCGGCTTTTAGGAGATTTGTAGCAAGACGTGGACGCTGTGCGGAACTATACAGCGATAATGCTACAAATTTTGTAGGAGCTGCTCGCGAGCTACTTTGCTTATTTCAGGAGGAAAAATCAGCTTTAAAGGAGGAACTGGCAGAGCATCTCGCGAATAATGGTACACAGTGGCACTTTATTCCTCCTCGTGCACCGAATTTCGGTGGTTTATGGGAGGCCGGAATAAAGTCAACCAAGTATCACCTCAAAAGAGTAGTTGGTAATTCTACTTTAACATACGAAGAGCTCACCACCGTATTGACCCAAATTGAAGCTTGCCTTAATTCTAGACCCTTGTCTTATGTGGAGGAGCAAGATGAGCTTGTTACGTTGACTCCTGGTCATTTTCTGGTGGGAGAACCTCTCGTCGTGGTACCAGATTCTAATTATGAGAAAGTAAATATGTACACTCTACGGCGATGGCAACTCCACCAGAGAATGATGCAGGACTTTTGGCGACGTTGGTCGAATGATTATCTTCACCAATTTCTTCAAAGGCACAAGTGGGAATATCAGAACCCAGAACCCTCAGTAGGTGATGTAGTTCTGATAAAGGAGGACGATATGCCTCCAGGCAGATGGTTGCTAGGTAAAATCGAGCAAAAGCATCCAGGTCCTGATATGATAACACGCGTGGTAACGTTAAGGACAAAGGGAGCTATAATTAAGAGACCTACATCTAAGTTATGTTTGTTACCTGTAGCAAAATAAGTACCTAGAAATTATATTTTTTTTATATTCTTTTATTTAGCATAGTTGCATGGTGGGCGGTTTGAAGGACATGTGGCATAATGTCCTTGGTGGGCGGTATGTCCAGATAAACCATACAAAATATACCTAGAATAAGTTAGCATAAACATTGTAAGTTATTAGAATTAAGTTGTGTTAATTTGTATACGGATCGATAGATGGCGCTGTTCGCTAGCGCTGAATCGCGATATGGTTTACTTACCAACGGTAGTATAAATAGTCGTAAGAAATCATTTTTTGTGTGAATCGTTTTGGAGAATATACGCATAGTAATAGCTATTGTGATATTATTTCTCGCCTACGGACCTCGCAATTTGTTCACTTATATTGAACACATTTGAAAGCAAAATTGGTGCAAATTGTGTGGCCTGCATTTGAATGCATAAAAAAATCAGCTACGCAAGAGGTCGAGGGAATCGAACCCACGACCTCTTGCGTAGCAGTCAGACACACTCCCACCGCGCCACAGAGGTCATTAGTGAGTGAACCTTACTGCTAAGCCACTACATCTGGGTTTAATTTCTACCCAAGATAAATCTATAATCAAGCACGATTGTCTTTTTTATGTTTGGGTATAATTTTTCAAAGCGGCGGTAGCTTAATGGCTAAGGCATCGGTCTCGCAATCGTGAGGTCGCGGGTTCGAATGCTACCCACTATACTACCGACGTGAACCCACTCCTAACACAAGCCTTTGAGCTTAGCTGGAGGGGTTAACAAGATTGCTAGTAATGTGGGACTCAATCCCACATTGCTGGTTACCTCTAAAAAAAAAATCAGTAATGTGCATGTATTTAGAAATATAAGTATATTAATCAGTTGTTTTAATACAGGCTTTAGCTAGTTTGGAATAAAACGGGCGTGTGAAATTTTATTCCAAGTTCCAATATATTTATTTATTATTATGTTATTTACAGTTACCGTCGCAACATAATCCGTATGCGCGATCTGATGCGTGACGAACCAATGAAACCTTTGGATCGGGCCGTCTGGTGGACCGAACATGTACTTCGTCACGGCGGAGCTTCTCATCTACGAGCACCAGCAGCCAATATATCTTGGTCCCAGTACCTTGAACTAGAACTTGTATTAACTATTCTGTTTATATTTGTGCTTATTCTATCTGGGGTTATAGTACTGATGCTTAATATCTATCAATGTATACGCAAGAGTTCTAGGCAAAACAGGAAAGACAAAACTAAAAGATCTTGAAAAAATATCAAGTTTAATTTGTTTCAAAGCTAGAATTGTTTTAAGAAAATTGGTATAGTATAATAATACTGATAGTGTTAAATAAATGAATAAAAGTAAATTTTGTTTTTGGGATATGAGTTAGTGTTGTAGTTAATTTCAGTCAAAATTGCCTGTCTGTCCTTTTGAATTTAGATTATATATCGCAATTAATAAAAATAGCTATGCTGTCTTATATACTAGAATAACGTTAAAAATTGTGCGTGAAATAACATATTTATATCTAAAACTTTAGGATAGAAATAGTTTGACTACTTTGTTGTTCGTTATTTATCATCCAAATTGCACCCTTACCCCATAACAATAAATACCTTTCTAAAAATGAAACCTTGCTAGATCGATTTATCGCCCCAGAAAATCCCGGCATACTAGGTTTAAAACAAATAAACAAATTAGCAGACGTATTATTAGCATGACTGCCTCTGTGGCGCGGTGGGAATGTCTCCGACTGCTACGCAAGAGGTCGTGGGTTCGATCCCCACTCAGGATAAAACTTTGTGTGATGAGCACGTTGGTATATTCTGGGTGTAATTTATCCTACTTATAATAAATCTGTAGTGAGGTCAATTCTGTACATGAAATATATTTCCAAAATAACTATCAGGGGGTGATTAGGGATCGATACTGATGCCAAAAATGCAATCAGTAAAATTTTTGTCTGTCTGTCTGTCTGTCTGTATAACCGTTATAGAAACAAAAACTACTCGACGGATTTTAACGAAACTTGGTACAATTATTTTTCATACTCCTGAGTAGGTCATAGTATACTTTTCATCACGCTACAATCAATAGGAGCAGAGCAGTGAAGAAAAACAGGAGAAGTTACTCCATTTTTTAAGCTTTCGTCGCGTGTGCAACCGTAATGGTTAAAGCTACACAGAAATCATGTATGACGGAAATGTTCTCCTTAAAATTATATAAAAAATATCCCACGATAGCATATGTCTATCTTTTATGGTTGACTCACAATATCACGTGTAACTCCCGATAGCTTAGTAGTTCGAAGCTTTCTGATTATATTTGTCTACTCTTACGTTTATAACACTCTCAGTCATCCCTAATTAAAAAAGTTAACATAATTAACTATTCCATAAAAAATACTAATAGAAATCGGTATAGAAACACCAAAGTTATACATGAAATACGCTAATAATAAGCCATCGCGCGTGAATACTGAATCATGCTATCTATCTATATCTATACACTAGCTTTCCCGCGCAACTTAGTATGCGTAAATTTTCCCCGTTTTTGAAACATTTCACGTCGCTACTTCGCTCCTATTAGTCGTAGCGCGATGTTATATAGCCTATAGCCTTCCTCGATAAAAGGGCTATCCAACAAAAAAAGATTTTTTCAAATCGGACCAGTGGTTCCTGAGAATAGCGCGTTTAAACAAACAAACAAAGCAAACAAACAAACAAACTCTTCCGCTTTATAATATTAGTATAGATATAATAAAATTGTAAATTTCACGTGTCTGTACATGGCCGAACATAGTGAAAAAATAAATTGGGAAATGTTCGAAAAGAGTATTTAAACACATTCCTACATTTTTAGAAATGTCTGTCTGTCTGTCTGTTTGTTTGAACACGCATCACGCAATAACTATTAGACAGATTCGGTTGAAATTTTGTATGTGTATTCTAATAAGTCTGGATTAACATATAGGCTATAATTTATCACGCTATTTCCCATAGGAGCTAAGCAATGACGGATAATGTCTGTAGCTATTTATCGTTATAAAACAATAACTACTTGACGGATCTTCATGAAACTTTGCAGTTTTATTGTAAATACTATAGGTCATTACTTGCACTATAAATCATTACGCTATCGTCTATGGGGAGTGAGCAGCAACGTATGTTTTGTCGAACCATTATGGTTTTTCACAATTTTTTCCACAATAAGACATTATTTACAATTGTAACCCATAGAAACAATAACTTCACGCTAAAACTATAAGGAGAATTTGACTTTCTATACACAACATTTTCAATTTTCTTAAGATCAGCTATTTTAACCGTGTTTTCATCAGCTTAGGTGGTCTATTGGCACAAGTAGCGGTGTTAAACGAGCGAGGTCGGAGGATCGACTCCCTAATTGCGAGTCTCTTTTTGTGTTGTGTTAAAATTATTTTTACTCTTTTTTAAGTATTTTTCTAAATGTATACTTATTTATACAAGCTTTAATTTTCGACTTTAACATTACACAAATTTTCATATTAATAATCACTTTCAATAGGCACCGTTATCATTGTTGTGTGATTATTGTTATAAATGTAGAAATGAAAAACAATATTACATTACAAATAAACAGTAATTACTTGATATTTTCTAGAATTTATAAATGTTAATTGCTTAAAAAAAATGAAAGATGAAGTCCGCGTTACATCAAAATAAAACACGTGGCGCCATCTGTGATTCGATTTCTTCTGAGTGCCAAAATTGCTTACCTACAAATGTTAATAAACTTTCGCGATTTGTACACATTATGAAAATATATGTATTACGGGTCTTGATCGCGTGAATAATTTAAGGTTAAAAACCTTGCTTACCTACGTTTAATATGCATGATAGTTTAATATAAAATCATAAAGTATAAAAATAAACTTATCCAGTTTTGAAAATAGATGGCGTTTAAATACAAATTAAAAAGAATCAGGAAAATTAATTTAAAAAAAAACTGAAATTCTTACGTAGAGGGATATGAATATATGATGATCTTAATTTGCGACAGGTTGACACACCTATTTTTAAATTCACTAATGTAGACATTATAAAATAATATTTTAATCTTCTTAAGTGAGTGAAAAAAAATATTGAAATAAGTTTAGAAATAGTATTTTAAACACAAAAAAAGATATCTGAGTATATCTTTTAGAAACGTTTGAATGTTGTTTGTTTGTTTAAACATTGCATTCCCGCGGTACAAACACGGACACAAAGTAGGTATACTTTAGACTCGGAAAAGATCGCTCGGGCAGGACATAACCTGCGATCATAGGGAATCTGTGGGAGTTTTTTCCATCATACCTTTATTACCTATGTATAAATTATCTTGAAGGAGCGGCTAGGTACCTCCGATTAAAAGGTCCGATTTAAAAGTGTCGGAGCCGAAGTTGGAGTCGGAGGTTTAAAATCAATCGGAATTTTCGACCTATCGGAGTCAGAATCGAAGTTCCTTAACTAAAAATTTCGCACGAGTAATTGGGCGGTTTCGAGCTTCATTTAACTCGAAACCGCCCCAGTACTCGCGTGGTGGGGGAATTTTTCAATATTAATAGTATTTGATGTGATGCAAATCACTTTTTTGTCGAGGTGTGGTCGTGGGAATTTTAATAATTTGTCTTCTAACCGTCTGGCGCCATAAACTTTGTCGCCCTCCATTTTGCTGCACTGGGCATTTGCTTGGCTTGCCCTGCCATATGTTGGGCCCTGATTAAAGCTGGGCCCAAATATCCATAGATGCCACAGAGCATTGTGGAGCATGTTTACAATATGTTTTACACAGAAGTTGAATTGTAATATAAACTACCTTAATATAAACCCAACTTCCACGCGAACGAAGTCGCGGGCACAGCTAGTCTATAATATGTATGTATTTAGAAATATATAAGTATGTTTATCAGTTGTCTGGTTGCCATAGTAGGTACAAGCTCTGCTTAGTTTGGGATCAGATGACGTTGTGTGAGTTGTCTCAAGGTATTATTATTATTTTGTTTCATTTCATCTTAATTTTTTTATTAGAAACTCGATAGTTTTAATGTTCTTAAAACGTCTGCTAATTCATTTGTTTATTAAATAAATCAAAGAAAACATGAGTTATATAGTTATATCAAATGTTTTTTTAACACAAACCCTATCTTTTTATCTTTATCTTTTGTAACACAGAATTGAATATCATAAAGCACTTTCCAAATACCATCAAATCGATATCATCAAATATCATGACGCAACCATGAGAAATATGAGTATACTTGAAGTCAGAAAAAAATGGGCTTGATTTAATGGATATCTTTATATGAGTATACTTGAAGACAGAAAAAAATGGGCTGTACCTCAATTGCATTTGCTTCCACGGCATTTAGAAGGGGGGGTCTATCTTGTGAGAAAAGGAGAGAGATATTTTAAGCTTAGCTAAACCTAACATATCAGGTCACAAGGTTGTCGATAGGATGTGTCGGGTACGAGTATTGGACTTTTTTACCCCACGGGGTAGTAAAACAGCTGTTTTTTAAGTGTAATGATTATCGTCATGTTGATCGTTAATCTTTCTAACTACTTTAAAATGTATTTCAAAGTAGTTATAAAATAGATAAAGTCAAAATTAAAAAGGGATGCAACCACTGGTATATTGATGTATCTATTGTACATACAGGTATAACCTGAAGCTTTGTGGATTGAGAATGTTTAACAAAAGGTATAAATACAAATACATACACAACGTAAGACACTTATTCTGTACAAAAGCCTTGTTACTTTCTCTGAACGACTTGTGAAATGGCTCCATTATTCAGATGTTATCAAAAGATTTAAATTGTAAAAGGCTCACGAATGCCTTCAAATTGGCATTTCATTGTATAAATGCTGCTAATGTGCCAGTAAACGAATGTATGGTTCTGTCTTCTATAATTAATTGTGGTTTTATCGGTGAATTTTCATTAAATTCTTTTTCTCTATTTGATAAGTACTTCTATGTCGAATATAAACGTGGCCTGGATAACTTATTTTAGGGATTATACTGCAGTTTTTTAAGAAGAACAAGAGTAGTGACCTATGTCATTACTATTGTGCCAAAAGTTAGTTTTGTCGTATAACTTAAATGTAAAATTTTATAATATTCCTTCCAATTTGGATACCACGTTACTAGCTTGAAAATAATCCATATGATTGACCTATTCGATTAGTATCGTAAAAATACAGGGTTCGATTCCCGGTTAAAACAGGCGATTATTTAAAAACCTGTTAATGCGGTTCGAATTGTTTTAAGGATCAAAATGAAATCTTTTTACAGTACAATAGTATGGTAGATAGAACTACAATATAGATACTTTCGTTCCGTGTGGCATAGTTTTGTCACCTCTGTGGCTAATTGGGAGTAACACACTCATGACATGGGACACAGGATATTATTCTTCACGACAACCTTATCAGCGCTGGCGAAAGTTACGTAATAAATATTGTAGGTACATATAATTGCCTGTATTTAAAGATGTTCAGGATAAGGATTTACGTCCGTCCAACAAGAAGGGAAGATTCTCCGACTGCCTGGTGAGCCGCGGCACGATCACCTTTCCCGGTATACAATTTAAGAAAGATTTTTGAGAATTATTCAAAAGAGTTACATCAAAAATAACTATATGTATAATTCAAACACCAACCTTCTCTTAAAATATCACTGTACTCGTATGTATCGGTACACCAAATTCTCGTTTCCAATAAAAAAGATTTATGTTCTGTTCTACTCCTAGCTTTTTTGTGACAGTGTTTTTTCAAAACAAAAAAAAATTACTTTATATATACATTGAAGTTATGATACTATATCTGCTACAAAATAAAACTGTACATTGGTATATGAAATATTCATTTAAAAGTCAATATGTTTGGTGACTAGGTCCAATTTGCTCGTAGTGCGAATACGATTATCCAGTTTTACGGATAGTATGTTATGTCACAGTAGAAAATAACCGTGTGAATTTCAACCAATTTTACGGTTGCCGGTTTTGACTTGAAATTGACAAATAATGTGGAGGGTCTCTCTTTGACGACATAGTCGCCTATTCGCAATGCATGGCCTTAATTGGTTAGGAAAACACAGTAAAATATTACCCACTAAGTTTATGGCTCATCTTTTACATGAAATAACCGTTTAAGATATATAGCGTTTGAAGTTACCATGCAGACTGGGGTAGTCTCTTTGGTGAAATTGCTCACCTTTGGCTCAATATTCGAATTAATATTATGGTAAATGGTAATCGATCATATGAATGCGGATACTTCTAATAATTTCGGTTACACAAATGCCACTGCATCAAAAAACTTGTCACTTTGTATAAAAATAGTGACAAGTCTATCGGTAGACGTGTTGTCACTTCGACCATTCGGTACAGACTGCCGAATTAGACTCACTGCCTCACTACCGGTACTCACGGCCGTATGTTGTGTACTATCAACAGATACAACAACACTTCCTCTGTCGAAGACCATAAATGATCGGGGTGGCCGCGTGCTGTTAGAACTACAAAGGCTGTTAATGCTGTTAAAGCCAGAATTGGTCGAAATCCTATTAGGAATAAAAATCTTATTGAGAAAAATGAAGATTCACGCTAGGACTCTGTCACGTATTATAAAACAAGACCTGAAGCTGGGTGCTTATCGTCGATATACAGGACATGCCATAAATCAATCTTACAATTAAAGAGAGTGGATCGATCAAAACGCCTTAATCTGTCGCGATACGTAAGTAAAGGGCACAGAAATATCCGATTTACCGATGAAAAAATAACATTACAATAAGCAAAATGATGAAGTGTACCTTCACAATAGTATAGAAGCTGCTCAAGTAGTCGGAAAGGTACAGCGTGGTCATCATCCTGTCAATCAGTGATGGTTTTGTGGGGCGTGTCTTGTCAAGGCAACACAAAGCTACATTTTTGAGAAAAAGGAGTGAAAACTTCAGCTAAAGTGTATCAAGAGACAGTCTTAGATCGTGTTGTGAAACCTCTCAGCAATATATTTTTTTAAAATGTACCGTGGACTTTTCCAGTAGGACTCTTCAACTCGTCACAAGGCATGAACTACCCAAGCCTGGCTTGAAACCAACGTTCCGGACTTTATAAGGACTGAAGACTGGCCCTCATCTAGCCCAGACTTCAAGCCTTTAGACTACAAATTATTGTCAATTTTAGAGGACATGGCTTGCTTGGCTGCTTAACGACACAGGCGACATTGAGTCTTTTGTAAAAACTGGAGCAGGCAGTGGCAAAATTTCTATAACTTTAACTGTTTTTATAAGTATTACAGCACCAACGATGCCAATCTGATATATTATTACTATATCATATACATTTTTTTAATTAGTAAAGAAATGCATAAATGCCTACACCTTAACAATGTACAAAATTCTGTAAATGTATTTATTACAGGATGGGCAGATGGGTTAAACAAATGGAGTGGCAAATTGGCGACAAAGGAATGCCAGTTTTGAGACGAGGCTTGATTCGGAGCTATCATAGACAAGAGACAGTTACAACATCAAAGTGCCTCGACAACAAACACTTGAAACTTATCAAGACCTGTAATATAGTGTCTGTTGCTATATCATCGAAAACAGAGCCAAAGGATTTAAAATATCCTGAGGTTATACAATCCAAACTAATATTGGAACGAAGTTCCTAATCGCGCGTTGTGAAAGGGGGCTAGATGGAAAAAGTTCTCACTAAAAGTTGTAACGACACTTTTTGACACACACAAGCCGTGCGGCGTGAGCGTAATATATGAACATCTAATTTGACGAAGAAGTCACCTGTCGATTTGGTCTAGAGGCATAAATTCGGTACACAGTATTGGTGACAATTGTGTAGTTGTGGGTTCGAGCCTTCGGTATACAATCGTCTTTTTGTAAGTTATTTTCGTTTCGTCTTTCTATTTCGCATTGAACAGTGTGTTGATTCAATTTTGAAAAAAAATTAAGTTATGAATTCGTTCCATCAGTGGCATGTGGGACCCAATCCACATTGCTAATTATCTTTTTAAGGGTTCCGTAGCCAAAATGGCAAAACGGAACGCTTATAGTTTCGCCATGTCCGTCCGTCCGTCCGCACCTTTGTTAAGAGACTGTTAGTGCTAGGAGGCTGTAATTTTGCATGGATACACAAATTACTTACGCCGCAAGATTAAAACGAATAAATATTTTCTTAGGGCACCTCCCCTATATGTAAACTGTCGGTTAGGTCTTTTAAAAACGTTGGGAGATTGTGAAGATAATTTTTAGATTAAGGGGATTTGTAAAATGTTAAGCTTTAAAGTGCAAATTTTTGTTAAAGTCAAGTGTCCCCCCCTTCGGCCAGCTAAATGGTTGATGTTTAGTATACATAGTAGTAGTTTAAATAGTAAAATTAAAAATACATTGTGCAAAATTTTAAACATTGATTTAGACGATCGAGCGTGGCTACAGGCGTCGCCTAAGCTTACCAGCGTTCTTGTCTTCATTTCACAGCACTGAAGAATTAACCAGGAAAATTTTAAATCCTACACTGGTTGATTCTGAAGTGAGGTGCAAGTCTAGCGCTGAGGCCTTGAATGCTTGGAAAATGACTTGCCCAAGTATTGTTATGCCCTCCAACTTGTCCTCCCAGAGGCAGTGGGATCGGCCGCTATGTAGTAAGATTAGACAACACCTTATAGACACATCTTCAAATGCTGCAGAGCGAGCCCGCCTACTGGCTGTGGGCGAATGTGAATCGGGCATCTGATTGCAGGCTCTTCCATCATCCAATGTAGGCACTATATTAGACGATACCACATTCCGAATCGCTGCCTGCCTTCATTTGGGTGCTCAGTGTGTTTCTCCGCATCGATGTCACTGTGGAGAAGCCGTGTGCAGTTTTGGACACCATGGCCTGTCATGCGGCAGGAGCACGGGTCGTACACCTCGCCATGCAAGCATCAATGACATCATCCGTTGGGCACTTATCTCCGCTGGCGTGCCAGCTGTTGTTGAACCCAACGGTTTTACACGCGGCGGCAGCAAGAGGCCGGATAGTATGTCATTGTTGCCGTGGAGGGTGGGTAGGCCTTTGGTATGGGATACCCACCTTCCAAGCACGGCGAGCTGCGCTTGCGCTGCAGCTGCATCTGCTGAGAATTTCAAACGGCGCAATTATAGTAATCTGGTTGGAAATTATATATTTGAGCCGTTTGGGGTTGAGACGCTGGGGCCGTGGGGCCCAAGTGCGCGCCACCTTTTTAGGGAAATCTCGCGACGCCTCATTAGTGCTTTCCGGGACCAGAAGGCTGGCTTATTCTTTACACAAAGAATTAGCATTGCCACCCAACGTGGCAATGCTGCCAGCCTTCTAGGAACGTTACCAGTTGACATCGATGGGGAGGAATTCTTTGACGCCTAAACGGTTTTGTATCCTCACTTTCCTGATTCCTACATTGTTTGTGGCCCGACATGCACTTGCCCGGTTTTTATAGAAAAAAAAAAACATAACTAACTAACACGCGAAACTTCGTTTGCATCAATTTTCCCCATTTTTCCAACATTTTTGTTGATGGGCGTTCCTATTGGTCATAGCGTGATATTATATAGCCTATTACCTTCCTCGATATATGAGCTATCCAACATTATAATAATTTATCAATTCGAACCAGTAGTTCCTGAGATTATCGCGTTCAACCAAACAAACAAACTCTTTAGTTTTATATTAGTCTAAATATAGACATATTAAATATAATAAACCTTCCGTGAAAAATGATCTAACTACCTGATGCTGAAAACCGAATCTGTGGCGTGGTTTAGGATGAGTAAGCGGATATACAGACAGACGCGGAAAGCAATAATGTCCTAAACTATGTAAGGATATTTACAATGGATATTTATAATTAAAATTGTATAAATATTTATAGCAAAATCAATGTACAAAGTATAAGTTTTTAAAATTACCTTCTATTTAATTGCACGTTTATCGTAAACGGCTTTATTGGATGTATATTTATTTATTTATTAGTTTAATCAACAACTGTTTACACAAATACATCAATTATGTTAAAAAAACCAGTGTACATACAGTGTACACGTATAACAGTTAATTATATGTTAATACCACATGCACATGTACGACAATATCTATTTATATTATAATGTGACATTAATTAACATTCATGTTGAATAATTACTATAGGTATAGTATTAGTTTAAAATTAAATAGTAACAATAATAAAGCCACAGCATTTTTAACATAAAATTGAGATTAAATGAAATACGTTTTTAGGCATTTATATGTAGAGAAGGAACTACATACACCAAACTCTTATATTACTTGAAAAACGAAATAATGTAATTGTTCAGTATTTTAAATATAGCTTTACCAATAGCTAGCTAAACTCGAGAACAACGAGCTCAGCCCTATAAATTGGTAGATTTTATTTTATGTTTTACAAGCAGGCCTCCCCGGCTCCACACTTTTCAACACAAAATTCGCATGTGTATTTTATTCTCAAGCATTCGGATGGAATAATCTAAAATAACAATGAAAACTGTTTTAAAATCATAACTTAAAAGATTTATGGACAGACAATGGGAAGTCCTGTGTCGATAATTATACGAAAGTAAAATTAACAAGATCTATTCATGTCTGGTTTTTACGTAGATCTATTATCTATTTATATCTATAAATAGAACAAAACTATCCCGAACTATTCTGCATCTCAAATGCCTCACTATCTTCAAGAGATCATTACGGTGGCTATTGTTAAGGGCCTAAATTGCGGCAGCTTGAGATCTTTACGTGAATGGGTTGAAAATCGACATTGCTTTGCTCACGTCTCACATTTTCATTTTCAAATCTATAAAAGTAAAAGTATTTAGTTAATTTAGGTACATAAGTTCCTACCTACATGTAGGTATTAGGTCAGCGAAGACACCTCTTTCATAGACACATATATCATACGCATGCATTTCCTTGCTACTTGAATCGCGGAGATCAAGGGTAGGTGATGGGTCTGCTTTTTCAAAAAAAATCGTTTTTTTTTTTTTTAAATGTAACTTGCAATGTGGGATTGTGTCCCGCATTACTTTACTAGCAATCTTGTGAACCCCTTCAACTAAGCTCAAAGGCTTGTATTAGGAGTGGGTTCACGTTAGTAGTATAATGGGCAGGATTCGAACCCGCGACCTCACGATTGCGAGACCGATGCCTTAGCCATTAGGCTACAGCCGCTTTGTCTGTAAACTCGGTTTACGGACGATAATTTTACGTGATAACGTCATAAGAAAATATTAATGTCCATATCGCCGCCATATCGCCAATATCGCCATTCTTGTGGCTTAGCAACCAGTCAATGACGTGATGCTTTTTAAGAAAACATTGATGACGTATCGCCATTCGCGTTGCTTAGCAACCAGTCGATAACGTGACGTGTTTTCGTGCGTCAAAGTACTTCTTTAAAATTGCACAGACTAAAAAGTAATGCTGTGTCTGGTAGTTCTTGTGTACCAGTACTAGGGTCCGATTTATCATTACCGCTATGTCATTCGCATTACATTATTTTGGAATCGTTTTAGACATTTTTGAGTTAATCGATGTATGCAGAGACTACGCAAAGGTTTGAAGGTCGAGATTGTTGAGTGAAAAAAGAGACACAGCTATTTGCTCGTACGCTCGCGGTTTCGAGCGAATATGTGAAAATGCGGAATGCCTTTTCCAGAAAAATATTTTTTCCAGATTACGACCACCTATTTCTTCATCTGGTTTTGATAATATTGCATAACCTCCCTATCACACTCCCCACTCCCCACACAAACTCACACTAGGCACCTAGTGTGAGTTTGTGTAATGTTAACGCAATCGACATGATTACGACGTTTGGTGCTCCAATTGGCCCGCATCAACCACTTAACAAATCATAGAGCTAAACGTAAATAAAACAAACTCGCACTAGGTCTGATGATCTCTTCTCGCCCTAAGCAAAAAATTCTAACTTTCCCTAAGGGTAAACAGAAACAGTTACTATGTCATTTTTTGAATTGTATTTTGTTATAATTAACTTCGCACCTTGCCATAACAACAACAACCAACTTGAAAACGAAGCGATACAAAGATTGCAACCTCAGCATTTTCTTATCTAACGCCATATTTCATATGAAAATTAGAAACACCTACATCAAGCGATACGTTATCGGGAACTGTTCTAACTTTCCAAATAATATGATTTATTGTGAAGTGGTTTATCAGAATAAGTTTTTTATGTCTCCTGTTTGTTATTCTTGTTTTAACAGGCCTCTCTGAAGCGGTTTTGCTTTGAATAGTCTGGGGCAGTCCCTTTGTTGCGGGGGCTTTACTATACCAGCTAAAAATCACAGACGCAATCGAAGAAGCTGTCTAGGAAGAAATATATATATGGATCATACTAAAGTTTAGTTACGTGTGACAATGGAAACCACTACTACTGACTGATCAAGCAAGGATTGTATAACGATGTTGATGTTTAAGGGTACCACACTACCAATCCGCCGGCGGATATCAAACTGTCAGTTAATTGCAACACAGATTAACCGTTCTACTGACGGTTTTGAACTGACAGTCAATCCAACCCATAGTGTGCGTCGTACAGCCCGCGACAATCGAACACATTAACAGGTCGGTAACCGCTTATCTAGTACGAAGACCTTACAATCCATTGCCGGGGCGTGATCTTGCGTACTGAATCAAATGATCTGATGAATGATGAATGAAATGAAATCAATGCCGACAGGCAATAATCACTACAGTGTCTGAACTTTGCTGACAAAGGACTCAGATTTGTCAAAAGACTGAAGCCGTTGATGTACTGTCTGCCTGCTGATAAATATTTGAGGGTAAAGAGAAAAATAAGGTTCCACCTATGCTATTCAGATGTTAGCTGTAAAATAAATTGTGTGCTTTTTCAAGTGAATAAAGGTGTAAAACCTGAATTAAGTGTGCTGTTTTGTTACTATAACTATTAGGTCCAGTAAATACTCCTTTCGTCCTTATTTACGTTCTTTTTTTCGTTTTCGCGGCAAGCCCGCGCGTACTGTCAAAATCTTGTCTTAATGGTACATAGAGAGGTGCGCTAAGAAATGCATCAAAGCGCATGCACGCGGACATCTTTGAGCGCATCGCGTATGCGCCGGTTCGCGCTGGCTTGCTGCGAAAACGAAAAAAAAGTACGTGAATAAGGACCCTGTACATTAAGAGCCTGTATACATTAGGCGTTTTGATAGCGCGCTTTGGTAATGGTCTGTCGGAGGCGTACACATTGAGCGCGTGTTTTTCTTCAAGCATCGCTCTAAGAGCCTAGTGTGTATGTTACCAACGCGCTTTGAACGCAATGCCAAGTACCTAATGTGTACAGGCTCTCACTTTCCATGAACTATGGAATAGGTGACACAAAAGTAAGAATATTTTGAATCTTACTATTAATATTTCTACTATTATAAAAATGAGTATGCTTGTTTATATATATCTATTCTTAAATACTGATATTATAAAGCTGCAGAGTTTGTTTGTTTGTTTGAACGCGATAATCTCAGGAACTACTGATCCGATTTGAAAATTCTCTTACTACTGGATTGCCCATCAATCGAGGAAGGCTATAGGCTATATAACATCACGCTACAACAAATAGGAGCGGAGCAGAAAAATGTTGCAAAAACGGGGATAATTTATGCAAACCAATTTGTCGCGGGTCAGCTGTGTCTATACATAGAAGATATTTGAAAAAACTAACCTAGATCGACTAATTATTTTCGAATCTGGGTTTATTTTCTTAAGGTTTCTGAATCCAAAACTATGCTAAGGTGTTTTATGTCTGTGTGTTTGTTTGTTCGGGGTTGGTGCAAAAAGTACTGAACAGATTCTACACAAATTTGGGGAGCATAATCTCCTATGTCCGGATTAACTTGAAGGCTATGTATTATCACGCTACTTTCCTTAGTACCTGAGCAATAGCGTATATTGCAACTACTTAAAAAAATATTGCATGTTTGAAGACTTTATTTAACGCTTGCCAATCCACGGACCTTCCTATTGCTTAACCTCTGTAATCAAACTGCTTTCTCACTACCATGTCATTGTTCTACTCAACGAGGTATATTATTAAACTTGTTCAAGGACAATGATACAGCAGAAATATAAATAGCGCCTATATCAGTCATTGTCATTGTGACTTGCTTGTTTGAGTAAACTCAAGTATGGTCCAATAGAAAGATAATCAGGTAACGTGAGTGCTACTTACGACTACGTTGAGAACACTTGAAGAAAAATCTTCGTGGAAATTATGTGCACCTACTCATTCTTTTACTCTGTGACGTAGCTTGTGAATGGAAAGATCTATGTCCGTTTTTCTTAAGATACAGGGTACCACGTGAGCAATTAGCCGGTGATGATTAATTGGACGCTAGTACTGGTGCACAAGAACTACCAGACACAGGATAACTTTTTACTTAGTTCAATCTATACTAATATTATAAAGCTGAAGAGTTTGTTTTTTTGTTTGAACGCGGCAATTTCAGGAACTACTAGTCCGAATTGAAAAAATATTTTACTGTTGGGTAGCCCATTTATTAAGGAAGGCTATAGGCTATAAAACATCACGCTACGACTAATAGGAGCGGAGCAGTAATGACCAATGTTGCAAAAACGAATGTACGCATGCGAAGTTGCGCGGGTCAGCTAGTTTAAAGTAAGTATTTTGACGTGATAACGTCTTAGAAATGGGTGACTAGGTGCACGCAAGTATAAAAGTCACGTTATCGACTGGTTGCTAAGCTACGCGAACGGCGATACGTCATCAATGTTTTCTTAAAAAGTGTCACGTTATCAACTGGTTGCTAACCCACGAGAATGGCGATAAGTCATCAATATTTTCTTATGACGTTATCACGTAAAATTATCGTCCGTAAATTGACTTTACAGACAACCATTTTCTTTATAGATTACTAGCTGTCCCGCGCAACTTCGAATGCGTAAATTTACCCCGTTTTTGCAACATGTCTCATTGCTGCTACGCTTCTATTGGTCGTAGCGTGATGTTATATAGCCTATAGCCTTCACCGATAAATGGGCTATCCAACAGTGAAAGAATTTTTTCGATTCGGATCAGTAGTACCTGAGATTACCGCGTTCCAACAAACAAACAAACTCTTTAGCTTTATAATATTAGAATAGATTAAAGAGCGAACCCACCACCTACCCTCGATCTGTGAATAATCGCGATTCAAGTAGCAAGGAAATGCGAATCAATCGCAATATTGCGAATCAAGGATTCGGAGGTGCCTACCACTCGACTTTATGAGAGTACCTGTCACTGATTTTCTTTGTTGCAGGTCTCTCATTTTGTTTTCGATTTGTCCTTCAAGGACATTTCCTTCCTACTTCAATTGTGGTGATTCACAGATCAAGGAGGGGGAGGGGTGTTCCTACCTTATATCGTACATAAACATGACTATTTAAAAAATTACAATGACAACGACATGACAATTAAAAAATTTATCTCTCAGAAAAAATTACATACTTATGAAATTTAAATAATATTTTTCGATCTTACTGAAATAATAGTAAAAAAAAAATGAAATAATAAATCACACATCAAAAACCAAAGTCAAAAATTAACTTAATATGTGCATGTTTTGTGTCATTTTCTCGATTTAAGAGCCGTAAATAGAGAGTTGAACTCTCTATTTACGGCTAAGCCAAGCTCAAAAAACTTAGTGCTGGAAACCAACAAGTACTAATATTTAAAAAAAACGGGATACAATCCGGGAGCGCCAACAGAAGTGAAAACTTGAGTAATGAAGTTGTGCATTTTTGAATATTTTTTTTGATCAGAGTAAAAGTACTATAATTTATGTAGATAAACACAATATTCATCTATTGCATTATCGTATTTATGTACGGTAGCGTACATAAACATGACAATTAAAAAAATGATAATGACAACGGCATGACATTTTAAAAGTTTATCTCTTAAAAATACTTACTCACTGATAAAATTTTAATAATATTTTTGATCTTACTGACATTATAATAAAAAAATATGAAATAATAAATCACAAATCAAAAAACCAAAATCAAAAATTAAAATAATAAAGGGAAAAAAATAATCGTTACTCGGATTCGAACTGGGGTCTTCTGTTTTCTGGACCATAAGATGGAAGATTTTCCGTCTGAGCATATTGCAGAGCGAGCTGGTGGCAAAATTTACCTTCGTATTCTAATGATATTGTAGCAGTTATTCATTGCTCTCCCTCCGCCTTACGAATCAATCAGGGTCACGTGATCTATAAAGTGTCGAATAGGGTCACGTGAACCTGACGCGAGTTTAATTTTTTATTACCTATACCAAAAAAGTGCACGACGCCGCTAAAGAAGTTTTCACTTCAAAAACGGTATTTAAGTCCTTCATCATCATTAGGGCACATAGATATGCATGTAAACTTATAATATCACTCCTTTTCAAAAAAATATAGGTACTCATTATAAGTTGAAAATGAGTATCTATGTGTCTATCTGTCTATATAATAATAATATATCTTGAGACAACTCACACAACGTCGTCTGATTCCAAACTAAGCAGAGCCAACATGGAACACACAGACATGGCAACCAGACAACTGATAAACATAAGTACTTATACTTATATTTCTAAATACGTTCATACTATTGATAAATTACACCCAGACACAGAATAAAAACATTGTGCTCATCACACAAAGTTTAATCCTGGGTGGGGATCGAACTTTTACTCTTTTTCGATATGAATGTGATATTTTAAATTTAAAGTAAGAATCGGTACAACCGTTTTCAAATTAACCATTTTATTTCACCCATTTTTTTTAATCTGCCCGCACTAGTTAATGAAAAATCGCAAAGCATCCAACTTTTTCGCAACATTACTAAAGCCTAAAAGCATTCTAAATCCTCTTTAAAAGAAGTTGAAAATAAAATTAAAATTTCAGGCAAACGACTTTGTATAACGATGGCAAAAGTTTACCATGAAAAAAAGTTTAATGTGAACTGTAAACAAAGGTAGTGGGAATCTAGTTTAAAATAAAAAATATCTCACCAACCATTGTAAATCTTTGGACTATAAAATGTCGCACAGGCACTATATAGAGTGAAAAATATCATGGGGCATTACACAGAGTGCAACGGCGGTATAAAATCTTTGTTATACTGTCATATAATACGATGTGGAAATAACATGAAATGAAAATGTTGACTGTGACTTTTATGGGGTTTTCAATTTAGTTAGAGACTTGTATGTTGAAACTTTTTACTTCATAATCGTATAGTGAAGGTCGCGTCTGAAGGAGTTACTTTCCGTGTTAAATTACGCCAGAATGTCTTATTTGCTGTAGTTCTCGTGGCATCTAGAATTGGCATCATATATACAACGTTATTCTTGTTATAGTGCAAACCTGAGAGTAGTTTGCTCAGAATCAGTAACACAATCCAATGGGGTAGTTTTCATACCATGTTATATTTTTTAATGAATTAATTAATCAATCAGTAATTCATTAATCATTCTAACAGTCCAATTCCTGTTCACAATGAGATGTAAAATGTAATCATCACTTATTTTTTAATAATAACCAAGGATATCTGGGTATCTTCTTATAGACTATTATCTATTATTACTTGTTGAGGTTATCAGGGTCTCTCCAAGCAAATGGACCGAAATAACTGAGGATACGTCGGGAGCAGAACCGTTGTAAAATTTTAAAGTAAGTAAGCGTGTTTATCTCTTGGTCTATTAATTATTTGTTAGAATATATACAAGATATTTATAAACTTCTCTAAATTATAAGTATAATAATATTAATATTTACACTATGTACTAATTAAGTTTTGAATCCTTAACTAAGCTTTCATGTTGTTTGTTTGTTCGAGACTGACCTAAAACTGTATATTTTTTGCAGCTTTAAGAAAATATTTGACTGCCTCTGTGGCGCGGTGGGAGTGTGTCCGACTGCTACGCAAGAGGTCGTGGGTTCGATTCCCACACGGAACATCACTTTGTGTGATCCACAAATTGTTGTTCCGGGACTGGGTGTAATTTGTGTTCGTGACTTGTATGTTAGTAAAGTCCCCCGCGACACAGGGCTTGTAACCTACCGCATGAGTCGTCTTTAAAAAAAATCCAAATATTGGTTATGCATAACTATACTAGCAGCTAGATCTCCATTTAAATATACTGAAACTGGCAGTAATTAAACAAAAAAATAAAAATTCGACAAAGGATCTCAACATTCCAACACGATAACAATGGACTTCCAAATATATAGGCTCACCCCACAAAACCTTATTACCGACCAAATTTTTGCCTCATTATTTACAACAAATAAAAATTAGTATTCGTCTCCTGGTCCAAATTTTGTTTACCCTAACAAAATCCAATCATGTTCTCAACTTCATAATTATGTGCCACAAACAAGACAAAATTTCTTTTAAAAATATTCTGGCATTATCGTCTTGGGATTTCGACTCTAGTCTTCCGAGGCACATTACTATTCAGTTAAAGTTCTTAACTTCATTAGTAGGGTCATCAGCATTACCATTTCTGGCTATAGTTACATTTCTAAGTATACTACGAGCTATTTTTGCAGTCGATTGCGCATGTAGTTCCAAGGTTTTACTATATGTGGAAGCTTGTAATTAGCAATCTAAGTTAACTAGAGTACACTATTTATAAGATTATTAGTCTGTTAGTTTCTGTAAAATAATTAAAAAATTAGATGTAATAGAAAAAAAATCGCCAAATTCAAGGTTCGTATAAATGTGATACTGAGTGCTTTTACCTCAATTTGTCAAAAAAGTAACTACTACCTACTAGTAATAGGAAATCGTAATTTTTCAATAAGTTAAAAAAAAAAAACAATAGACTTCTTGACGTGGCTCAAGGGGTGCAATACCTACTTTTGAAATATTATTGTACCTTGCTGAAGTTCAAATACATCTTTCTGTTTTAACAGTCCTACAAGTTTAAGAAAGCAATCGCAAATAGATATGCAAAGTGTTTGACACATTCACCATATTCCAACACTTTTTGGTAATCGGTGAATATGTCAAAAACAGATTACTGACACAAATCAAATCTCAAAACCCCTGTGTTATTTCTTACACATTTATCAAATAAAAAAAAATTGATAAAAAGCAATTCGGGAATGAGTTCGCAGATGACAATTTTTTTAAAGACATATTTAGGGTATATAAAGGACTTTGTCGCTGGGGACTTTACAAACATACAAGTAACGGAAACGAAGTAGATACACCCAAACTCGGAACAAGAATTTGTGGATAACGCAAAGTTGTGTCCCGTGTGGGAATCGACCCCTTGACCTTTGGCTTAGCAGTCAGGGTCACTAACGACTAGACCGACAGGCCAGTCAGATCTGATTAAAACATTATTTTTGATATGCGCTTACCACGAATAACATTCGTAAAATGTACGAACCTATATACGCATTTGAGAGACCACTTTACACGTTTACAAATACGAGCATGAAATTAACCGAGAATCAAATTAGGTCAATTTCTATTCTAAATTACACCAGGATGAGGTTGAAATGATGGAAATAGGTTATCACTCGAGCTTTTGATGTAGATTCAAAGGGAATCAAGGTTAAACCTTGACATCCCTTTTCCATTATCTTATCTGACTGTTGCTATATGGTGTTTCATGGATTATAATAAGATATTTACGATGTATCATGGATTAAGTTTAAGACGAGATAAATATAAATAAAAGCGGCGGTAGCTTAATAGCTTAAGCATCGGACTTGCAGTCGTGAGGTCGCGGGATCGCCTCTTACCCATTATACTGCCGACGTGAACCCACTACTAACACAAGCCATTGAACTTACCTGGAGGGGTTAACAGATTTGCTAGTTATGTGGGAGCCAATCACACATTTCTAATTTTTTTTTAATGGAAAGGTTAAACAAATGTCTCCTTTATTTCTATTTATCTCGTTCTTTTTTTGCAATATTAAAATCACATTTAATTATTATAATTATAAAATCTTCGGAAAATTCACAATACGCCATCTGATCCCAAATCAGGTAGAGCCTATGAAGTAAAATTTGATTGCAATATTATGGCATCGATGTTTTTAATTAATTGATGACATTTTAAACGTACGACATTTCAATTGAAAAATAATTAATGAAATATGAGGATTCTAAGATAATAATATTTTTTTTATAAATCTTATACATCTTAGGACAACTCACACAACGTCATCTGGTCCCAAACTAAGCAGAGGTTGTAGTATTGCAACCAGACAACTGATAAATATACTTATATATTTCTAAATGCATACAAATTGGGATACCTATAAAGCAATCAGTGAGTAACAACTTCTGAGTTTGACCACATCATTCCATTACACGTTGTGTAGAAAGATTAAAATACCTACTCGTTTATTTGAAAATGATTTAAAGAAGGTATAAAAGATCTAATTTCGCCAATGTGGTACTAGAAACGGTTTTACAAATTGCACCACATTAAAATGATTATTGGAAATTATTACTCAGCGCAGAGATACCAAAAGTTTTCTAGCTTAGTCTAAATTATCGGGAAAATTTGGGTTAGTAAGGGATTTAGCCTGTAAAATTAGTTTTTAAAACAGACGCTCTGAGTAATTGGCTTTAGTCTGCATTATCTTCTAATGATAAACCTAAAAGTAATTGGAAAATATTTTATATGCATCTCTAGTAAATTGCTGAAGGCAGGTTTGTGGAAAAATAGTGTGCTATGTTGATAGTAGGGATTTCAAGGGAATAGAAACCCAGTGATAGGTGTACAGATAGGTGTATATTTAGGTAGTCTCTATAGTAGTGTCTTAATTAACTACACTATTACTTATGTTAACACAATTCCATGCATCATCATAATTTATGTTGTAGTAAGATATAAAATTTCGCGGTACAATATTGAATGAAGTCAATATGCCACAATAGACACTACACTTAAAATCTAACGTAATAAACTTTAGATAATTCGAACATTAAACTATAGTAGAAAACTCATAGTAGGTCACAGAACTCATTAGAATAACTTTGTTGCATTACGTTTGTAGTGAAATGCGAATGGGCAAAGTTAGGAAGAATGCCGGGATTAGGCGGTAAATTCCCTAAGTTTGTGTGAATGGGCTCTAGGGAGAGTTACTGGACTCTCCCCTGCTGAGGGTGCGAAACAAGTTGTGAGTAGTTGACGCACCTCTGTTGATTCGAAGTTAGGGAAGTTTGTTGATTGTCTACTTGTAGAAGAGTAAAGAGAAGTGGCGTTATTATAGACAATGTGTTTGTTAGCACAGTTAAGTTGCGGTTACACGTTTATAGCATCGGTGTCAGTTTAACATTGGTAATAACGGGCAATAATAAAATATAGGTCACAGCGATTGACTGGCAATGAGCCTGAATATTTTTTACGCGGAGTATTTTCTAGACATTTATTATGTCGATGCTGATAGTGAAGTGACAGTGATAAACAGAAATTTTATTATCTTTTGTTTTTTACTATGAAATAATAGGGTCTTTTGAATCTTTATTTGCGGCGTGATATATCCTGCATTTTGACGGTTTAAGCGTGTTTAAATACACTATAATTATATTCAAACATCGCAGCTTATTTTCATATTCTTATTCAACGAGATAAACAGAACATTCCCGAACAAAACGACCCTACAACATATTAATGTACTGCAGTAAAAAGGATCGCAAAATTTTGCACACTCTAAAATTTTGCCGCATTTGTCGAAAACATCAGAAACCCTTTACTATTACGAGGCTTAACCTGAAAATTCTAGGCTTTTACGCTTCCAAATGAATGCTTCAAACGGCTCAAAACACTCGCCTCTTTAATATCTTAATTACTGTAAAATGTACTCTCTTTTACTTTGCGGGCATGGGATAAGTAATAAGTCACAAGCGTAAAACAAATTTATGTATGTATATCAAATGTCACACATCTTATGGATGTGACACAGACTCTCCTTCTCTACTACTCATTTCCCGTGAATGTAAGATTCATACTGTTCGATTAATTCTCGCCGTGGTCCTTTTGGTACGCGGCGACATCAGAGCATTTTGCGGACAATCAACTGTGTTCATTCATTAGCATAGAGAGCATAGATATTTTGCGATCAATAAATAATTTAGTTTTTTATGTTTTTATGTTGTGGTGCCGGCTTAAGAATAGTACCACCCCATCTCTACCCGTAGGTGTCGTCAAGGCGAATAAGGGATTTCATCCCGGAGGACGGGCAGCAGCGTCCTCTGCGTATTTAAAGCCCTACTGCGATCGCCAACCCGCTCGCCAAGCGTGGCGATTATGGCAATTACCCCCAGGATCTACATACTAGTAGGTTCTACTGGGGAGACCCGTGCCCAGCAGTGGGCCATCATATGGGTTGATATGTATGTTTCAAATGTTTCACTCTGCCGATAAATTCACAACTCGGTCAAGTATCTAACACATACAAAACTACAAGCTCGAAAATACACATTGTTATAAAATAGAACAGAACAGATGTTAATTACATGTCAATTAATCAAAATCAGATACAGTTAACTATACTAATATTATAAAAAGAAAACATTTGTATTTTTGTGCCTATGTATGTTTAATGTGAAAAATTCTTTTTTTGTTGGATAGTCCATTTTTAGAGGAAGGCTATATACCATCAAGCTGCGACCAGTAGGAGCGCAGCAACAATGAAAAATGTTGCAAAAACGGGATAAATTTACGCATACGAAGTTGCGCGGTACAGCTAGCATATATATTAACTGTCCCGCGCAACTTCGTCGGCGTAAATTTTTCCCGTTTTTGCAACAAACAAACAAACTCTTCCGCTTTATAATATTATTATAGATACCTATATATATATATATATAATTTTATAAGTTGACACGAAATATAGAGCATTACTTTGCCTTAATTATTAGTAATGTATGCTCTTAAGCTGTCACATCTAAAGACTGTAAATATTGTCTTATTATCAAAGAAAATGACGATGTAATCGCCAACTGTTTGTAGCTTGTTTCCCATGACTTTAGTTGTGTATTTATAATTTTTAAGCCAGCTTTGCACTTTCTAACGACTCGTGTGCCACATATTTACCCGTTAAAACCATGCGTGCCTAGTCAAATCATCGCTTGAACTCAGCATAAAATAGCTGAAAGGATCGTTCAAACTAGGTGCTGTTTTTTCTTTCAAATAAATTTTACAAAGTGTAATAGGCCATTGAAGTAAGCGCTAAAGATATTGAAGTAGTTTATTATAATACTTCCTTAGTTTAAATTTAGCATGCCTTTAATTTTAACGTCATTTTTTTTGTACTAATGGTGTAATCATATAGATTACACCATTAGTACATAGTACATAATACATACATATAAAACTGCCTGCCTCTGTGGCGCGGTGGGAGTGTATCCGACTGCTACGCAAAAGGTCGTGGGTTCGATCCCCACCCAGGATAAAACTTTGTGTAATGAGTACGATGGTTTATTCTGTGTCTGGGTGTTATTTATCTATATTAAGTATGTATTAAGAAATATTTAAGTATATTTATCAGTTGTCTGGTTTCCATAGTACAAGCTCTGCTTAGTTTGGGATCAGATAGCGTTGTGTGAGTTGTCCCAACATATTATTATTATTATTAAAACTCCCTGTCCTGACGACTGACTGACTGATGGATCAACGCACAACCTAAGTTGCTGATCAAAAAGACGTGAATTTTTGAGGACATATTCCTTAAATAATGTAGGCATCCGATAAGAAAGGAGTTTTGGAAATTCTTCCATACTAATATTATAAAGTTGAAGAGTTTGTTTGTTTGGACGCGATTATCTCAGGAACTCGTCGTCTGAATTAAAACATTTTATTACTGTTGGATAGCCCCTTTATTGAGGACTGCTATAGGCTATATAACATCACGCTATGACTAATAGGAGCGGAGCATCAATGAAAAATGCTGCATAAACGGGAAAAAAAATACGCAGATAAAGTTAGTTGGGTATAATGGGTATAAGATAAAAAGGTTTTTCCATAGTCAATGCTTCAAAAAAATCATACGATCATCGATAATAATTAAGCATTTATTTGTCCTTTACATACAATTAAAGTTTGAAATGTTGTACACAAACAATAAATAAAAATAAAAGACAAAAAGGTCCTGGACTCAGCACAAAACATGCCGACTGCTGATTTTCTGTCCAAGTGTAGTGTAAATGGAGTTTGAGTGGAGAGAATTATATCAAGATATATATAAATATCTATCTATATATACGTTTTCGGTTAAATTTTTAAATATGTGGCAGTAAAAAATTAAAACTTATTGAGCTAATACCATTTCATACATTTATACTACATACGAGTACATTTCCTCTCTATGGGACAACAGCTAATGTTGTCCTTGTAAACTTTGTCTTCTTTGTATTAATTTCCTAGGATGTAACCGTTGCTTATACTGTTGTTAATGTAGCCGTTTAACCGTTGCTTTTGTCTTGATTTCCTATCAGTTTTGAATTAATTGCCAGTTTATAATACTATACTAAATAAGTATAAGTGTGGATAATACACCACATAAATTTCAAAAACACGTGAGTCTATCACGAATAAAAACTACTGAACAAATTTTATAGAAACTTAGCTACATTTAATCGTCGTCGAAAATCAGTTACTATTATGCTGATAAGTCGGTAATGGATAGTAAAATATTCTCAACCTAGTTAAGTGATCAATTAATCAAAGTAAATATTGAATAGACAAGACAGTAATACGGTTGTATATTTTATTATTAAATTCATTAGTGGAACTTTTTCAATAACAAACATAATACTCTTCTCTATATCTCCTGGGACAAAGAAATTGCGTATAGATTGCTTGGATCTTTTTTTCTTCAAAGTTCTTACCAATTTCAGGCGAAAGATAAACTTGAAAGCCGACAGGGTTTTCTTCGTGTAGTCGTATGAAGTTAGTTTGAAACTCTGGGTACCTTTTATTGAAGGGATTTGATATCTCTGAAAAAAAAATATTTATTTGACTTCAATTGATTCGAGATGTCGACGTAATGTAAACGATACGATGAGGAATCCACGGCTTAGTTGATGTTTAAAAACTCTTTTGTTTTTTCTTATAATAAAACCTTACTGAAATTTTATTTTGTTTTATGAGTAAGTTTTATTAATGTCTTGTTTATGTTCAAACCTTGGGGCACACGCATGGCCATCTAATTAAAACTAAACAGGGTCCGGTATTCACGATGCTTTTTTCTTGTCCATGGCAAGCCCGTGCGAGCAATTAGAATCTTGTAATATATATAGAAATGCATCAACGCGCATGCGAGACGCGCTCAAAAATGTCTGCCGTCTTGATGCGCCTTCATGCTTTATTTGTGAGCATACTTCTTGTAGTGTTAATTCTTACCTTTTATGTATATATTCCATTTGTTATATATTTCGCTATTTTCACGTTAATATTTTACTTCATTTATGATTGTAAATAATTATAAATTTATTGTTATAAATTCAACTGCTACTTCGATAGAAAATATTTTCTTTGTTACGATGTTTTAGCATAGAGGTCTTTGTATTTTTGTAAAAAGTATTAATAAGTAGTAATAAGTTTTTATAATTCTCCTTTTTTAATTAGCAACTGTAAATTCTCAAAGGTATATTGTTATTATTTTTAAATAACCTTAAGCTTTTCGCCAGGGTCCATATTCACTATTTTTATTTCATTGTCGTGACAAGCCCGTGTGAACTGCCGCATGCGCAGTGCGCTCGAAGATTGTAGTGAAATAAAAGCTTATATAAGGATTAGAGAACTGTCGCTTCACTCTTTACTCTCGGAGAACTGTCGCTTCACTCCTTACACTCGGAGAACTGTCGCTTCACTCTTTACTCTCGGAGAACTGTCGCTTCACTCTTTACTCTCGGAGATCTGTCGCTTCACTCCTTACACTCGGAGAACTGTCGCTTCACTCCTTACACTCGGAGAACTGTCGCTTCACTCCTTACACTCGGAGAACTGTCGCTTCACTCCTTACACTCGGAGAACTGTCGCTTCACTCCTTACACTCGGAGAACTGTCGCTTCACTCCTTACTCTCGGAGAACTGTCGCTTCACTCCTTACACTCGGAGAACTGTCGCTTCACTCCTTACTCTCGGAGAACTGTCGCTTCACTCCTTACTTTTGGAGAACTGTCAAACTCTCAATTGGCACGTTCTGTGCTGGCAACATTAGTCGATGACAATTTTTATTTCGATGCAATGCTGATTTTTGTGTTGGTGTTAAAATGTGTTTTTTTTTGTTATGAGACATCGTCATAGTTCTTAACTTTCAAGGACTTGCATAAACCCGCGTTTTCTTGAGCATGTTAGTGCTGTCTCGCGCTATAACTAATTTCGTTAAGAGTTTATTGTGAATTTCATAGACATCGTCATAGTTTTTAACTTTTATGGATGGATAAGCACACGTTTTCTTGAGCATGTTAAGACTGTCTCGCGCTAAAACTAATTTTGTTGAGTGTTTATTGTGAATTTCAACTTGGCATCGTTACACTTTCTCTGACTTGACAGGCATACAGATAGACAGCCCCTTGTCTTGACACATAAATAGGCAAACAGGCGGACGAGACACGCGACGTGATTCTATAAGGGTTCTTTATAGAATTTGTAATATAAAACTCAGAAATATACTTAGATAATAGTCATTTAAAAAAGAAAAACATGATTTAAGTACCTAACATCAAATAATATAGATAGTTATTTTTGATAAAGAATCAAAGATATTTTCGATATTTCTATAAAAGCCCGTAGACATTCAATATAGTCATTAAGGAAAGATTTTGTGGAATAGAGAGACTTGTATCTATTTTTGTCAATTACTTTAGCAGATTCCGAACCAATTTATATTAGGATATTGTTTCATAATAGAAATATAAAAGTATTCAGAACTCGCCAAGGTATTATCAGACGATGACGGTTTTCTGATATATTGAACATCGAATTTATACATAAAACGAGTTCATAAAGCCTCATTTCACTAAATAAAAAGGAATAGTTGATAAATATTAATGAACTTTTGCGATTTGTACACATTATGAAATTATACCTACATACATGGGTCATAATCATCGAAGTAAAATCGGAGGCTACCACAGCCGATTTGTTAGTTACAGGTTGCTTCTGACGTCCATTAGCTCTTATCTAAGTGAATAAAGTACTTTTGTTTTTTTTTTGCTTGTATTAATGAGAATGTATTAATAGACTAGCATATTCAGCACCCGGATCTGCACCATTCTACTTGCGCTCTCCATTGTATGGCGATGTTAGTAAAACGGATGTCATGCTGTATCTTATATCGTACTTATTCGATATTGGTAAAACTTGTTTAATTCATTCATCAACCCATATGATGTCTCGTTCAACGGGTGTCCACAGTAGAACCCAGTGATTGTAGATCCTAGGGGTGACTGTCATAATCGCCACGCTTGGCGAGAGGGTCGGAGATCGCAATAAGGTTGTAAAGAACGCAGAGGGTGCTTCTGCCCGTTCTCCAGTGTGAAAACCCTTAGTCACATACGACTAATCCATTTATAGGGCTATTTCAATTATTATTTTCACACATTCTTGTATAGTCCGCGACAGGTTGATATGACATCGGCATATTCATTTTGACTGGCATAGACAACATGGTGGATTTCCCCTTGGAATAATATTCTGACAGTTACTAATTTTAACCTTAACTCTAATTTAGTTACAAAGGAAGCTTTGTCAAAACTGATAGACCACTTTTTTGGCCGACCGTATTTACCTGCAAAAATAAACGAGTATTAATTTAGAGTTGTAAATAGGTACATTTTATTGAATAATAAAACAAAACATTTATTCGTAATTAACAAACCTGCGTGTGACATTTTCCTGAAACAAAAACTCGAGTTATCTTTTACATTATCATAAAACGGTTTATTTTATTATTGCAAAAATACTTTATATCCTAAATATATGAAATTTTGTTTGATGATATATGTATGTGCAGTTGTTTATAAAACTTATACAGTAATCAACTGACCTATATATTACTAGTACGCTAGACAAGTCCCCATAAACAACAACAAGCCTTCCATTTGATTTTGAAATTTGGACGGTAATTTGACAAAATGAAATCAAAGTCTATTCACCAGCTCCACACGTTGGCCCCAACGTCGGCCCCAACACCACTCGTCCAACGTAAGGGTCTAGAATAACGCTTATTCCAACATTGGCACCTATGCTATTTACTAGATCCACCAGTTGGTCCCAAAGTCGGCTCCAACGCCTCTAGCGCTTTTTTTAAAGATAACTAGCAATATGGGATTGAGTCTCACATTACTAGCAATCTCGTTAACGTCTCCAGCTTAGCTCAAATGCTTGTGTTAAGAGTGGGTTTACGTCTGTAGTATAATGGGTAGGATTCAAACCTCACGATTGGGAGACTGATGCCTTAGCCATTGGGCTACCACCGCCGGCTGGTGTTGGGGGCAACGGGTAGAGCCGGCATAACGACATAACTACGATGACCATTTGTCATAAATGTCAAAAATGTTCATAGGATTGCCATTCAATTCGGCATTTGAAATTCGTGTCACTTTGTAGGAAGTAGCCACTCCATTGTAGTAGTAGTAATATTTACTTACATGTTTTAAATAGCGAATGTGTTGTCTTCTTCTAGGTATACAATTTTGAAAATAGAGTGAAAAATAATACAAAACATTTGCTAGTTAAATTTGTGTTATGAATTAAGGTATGACAATATAAATAATAATAATATCTTGAGACAACTTACACAACGCTATCTGATCCCAAACTAAGCAGAGCTTGTACTATGGAAACCAGACAACTGATAAACATATTTATATATTTCTAAATACATACATATTATAGATAAATAACACCCAGACACAGAATAAACCACCGTGGAAATGAAAGGTCATGCAATTTTATGAATTATGTGCATTCTAATTGCTCCAGTTTTTACCAAAAAATAACAGTTTTCCTTTAAATTTCAAGGTCAAATAGAAAGTTCCAAAATCCGCATTGACCCAATCAAAATAATCCGTCAAACAAAACCAGTTTCATTCAACATACAACGACACATCTCAATTTTGAATTCCCAAACGTGGCTTGATATTTTTTGCGTGTAGAAAAGTAAAAATATAAAACGTATAATTTCCCAGCTCCCTTGGTATTGCTGGGACAGCGTAATTTGGCCTCTAATTGGGAATCTCGAGGGGTTGCCACAACTCGGTGTTGCAAGGATTACGTAAGCTTATCATGTAACTTCCGGGTTGAATATACCTAACAATATACGGAAATAGGCTGAACAATCTAAAAATTGGAATACCATTTTATGTTATAAAGTTAAAATGTTTCTTACCTCTGATTGTCGTGTGGATTTTCATGTAAACAATTAGTTGTACTATGTAAAAACAATTTATTTTGTTCACAGATCTCATAACCAATTGATTATGGTTAGATTGATAATCTCTATAACCGTAATTAATAGGTTAAGAGATCTATAAGCAAATTAAGCTATCATCCTAAGCACAGGACGACGGCTTAATTTTCTCCACAGAATAAATATACTCTACGAGATGAATGTCAACTTCCATAGAAAAATATTTTCGCAACGATTAGCCTCATTTATTGTGTGCCCTTAAGTGCCTGAGGAGGGGAAGGGAAGAGTCACCTAGTTTGCACATAGCACCACAGCACTAACACACAAGTTTTGCAATTAATTTAGCCATACCAGCTGTAGTTTTAAAGTTTTGTATTTAAGTCACCAGCTGTTATTACAATCTCACTTAAACACCACTTCCTTTTTTCGTTTTATGCCTTATCATGTACTTAATAAACGTATCGAAGCACGAATGATAACTTAGGGCTACACAAGAGGTCGTGGTTCCGAGTCTGGGTGTGCTTTGTGTCCGTGACTTGTACGTTTGTAAAGTACTCCGCGACACAGGGCTTGTACCCTACTGCGGGAGTAGTCATTTAAAAAAAAAAGTAGTATAATTAATTTGGGGTTCCCAGCAACTTCTTCTAATAATTTCCGCCGCTTGTCATAAATGTACTAATGTGTTTATCCACTTCTTATAACTGTTTCTATAAGATAAAAACGCAAAATGTAGCATTTATAATAAACGCATTTTCTTTAAATGATTTAATATGAAATTACAGTTAGTAAAATTATGAAAATAATCAGACACGAAGAGGTATAAAAACGTTTTAATGGTTTTAATAGATATTTTATGATCTGGTCGCTTAGGAGTCTTTCTGACATTAAGGCGCAAACTCGCAGTGGCGATGCATGCCACGAAATGTCGACCTGCGATTAAGACCCGTAATATATATATACATAATGTGTACAAATCGCGAAAGTTTATCAACGTCTAGGGATGTCACACCGAAGGATGGGCTGCTTCTTCCTCTGCGTACTTTAAAGCCAGTCCGCTCGCCAAGCGTGGTGATTATGGCAATTACCCCCAGGATCTACAATAAGTAAGTACTACTGGGGAGACCCGTGCCCGGCAGTGGAACATCATTATGGCTTGTTATGAGATACTGCTGTGGCCTGGCTTGAGTTTTACCATTCTTCGACTGCTCTTTTCTTTATTCAGTCGCATTAAATAAATCTGATGTAATAAATTACCTTCAAAGTCAACTATCACAATCGAAACATCATCTTCTTCATCAGCCTATCGCAGTCCACTGCTGGACATAGGCCTCACCAATTGCACGCCACTTTGTTCTATCTTCGGCTTCTCGCATCCAGCTCGAATACTTACACGATAAAATCAGCTCATGATAAGAATAAAATATAAGACAATAATAAAAAATGCTTGCTATCCATTATGAAAATGGTTAAAATAGAATTTCTAGGTTACTACTAAAGACTCTTTATATTGAGTTCCGGTTCCATTCATTTCAATTCGAATGTTCAATGGAGCTTTGTCAGAGCTTCTATGTAATACGCTTTCGATAAATCACTCGCAATTGTCGACTTCCTGCTTCCTTTGTACTTAGATTATCATTATATTCAGTAAGAGAAGCGCAATCTTTAATGGAAATGAATATTTCTGGACAGTGTCCAAAGTGGAATTTTCAGTCTTTGCATTCTATTTAAAAAGAATAGAGTACGCTAGACATACCTAGTGTGAAAGCATTAAAAAAACAGGCAGAACTAAGTTTTCCTCTTGGCTTCGTATAACCCCCCCACCCCTCCCTGTCCCCATACAATAATTAGGTTAAATAAATTCCAAACAGAGTCTCAAAACAACTAATTAATATGATTATTGTTTTTAAACTTTCGCGATTTTTATACATATTAGTTATATTTCGGGACTTAATCGCGTGAATTATTTAAAGGTACGAACCTTTTAATAATTCACAATTAATTAATATGATTTTTTTTGTCCCCATTTTTTAATGAAAAATTAATGACTTCAAGTGAAAATCACGTCGCCAATTAATAAAAATTTAATTAACTTTTTCCTATGTTTTAATCTATAGCTCTGTTGTCTCATACTCTTTTTTTTTTATAGATGGGAAATCATCAAAATGACTTCTCCCGCTGTGGGCATGAGCGGGAGGGCGTGTCAGACTCCTACTGACTAAAACCCATCTGTGTACCTTCTTTCACCCTGGTGTTCCGGGAGCACGGTAACTCTTTCGAACGATCCCGCACTCCCCCGAACGGCCCCGTCACTTGCTGACACCTCTTTGAGGCGCGCGTGGGTTGTCTCATAATCTAGAATAACGTTTTATACATTTTTTATTTTTTTTTGTGTGTTTTATTTTTTTTAAAAGACGACTCCCGCTTTAGGGTACAAGCCCTGTGTCGCGGGGGACTTTACAAACATACAAGTCACGGACACAAAGTACACCCAGACTCGGAACAACAATTTGTGGATCACACAAAGTGGTGTCCCGTATGGGAATCGAACCCACAACCTCTTGCGTAGCAGTCGGACACACTCCCACCGCGCCACAGAGGCAGTCAAATATGCTATCAGACAGTGAAGACCTGAAATGGCTAAGGCATCGGTCTCGCAATCGTGAGGTCACGGGTTCGAATCCTACACATTACACTACCGACGTGAACCCACTCCTAACACAAGTCTTTGCTTAGTTAAGCTTAATTGGAGGGGTCAACACGATTGCTAGTGATGTGGGACCCAGTCCCAAACTGCTAGTTTTTTTTTTTTTATTTAAAGAAAAAACAAATCGGATTAGTGTTTTTTGAGAAAATCGTGAACATTTATACAAACTACGGGATAAACAGAGAACCACCGTTTTTGAATTCGATTAAATATTGTTATAATAAAATGTTGTTTACTAGCTGTCTTGGCCAACTTCTTGCCACTCCGTTGTTTTTTTTTTTGTTTTTTTATAAGAACCTTCCACAGAGTATTAGAACTAGGGATGTTACGGAGGTGATTTTATCGGAACCGAAGTCCGAGTTGGAGGTTTTAAAGTTGTTTTTTCGGAATCGGAGTCGGAGTCGGAGGTGGTGGGAGAAGACGAATAAATGTTGATTGGGTTAAACAAATAAGATAAAAAAGAAACATTATTCAGTCAAATTAAATTTTAATGTGTGACGAAAAAACTCACTCGGGCGGGACCTGAACCCGCGTTTATTATGTACAAATTAGCATAAAAGATAGGTTATCTGATAAAACAGACCGATTTAAAAATGGCGGAGTCGAAGTCGGAGTCGGAGGTGTAAAATCAATCGGAAGTTCCGACCTTTCGGAGTCGGAGTCGAAGCTCCGTAACATCCCTGATTAGAACACAAAAAAAACAATGAATGAAATCGGAAAAGTCGTTCTTTAGTTAACTCGTGACTAAGGGAAATAGGGATTTATATAAACAAGGTTATTTTTGGTACAGTGCAAAGCTCAGCCAACAAATTTTTACTTCAAGAAATAACCTAAAAAAAAAAAAAAAAATTGAAGGAGCAGAATTGTTACTGTTATAAGCCATTCAAGTTGTCTTGTGTTCTTTGCGCTATCGTGCTCACTGCGTCTCGTAGTATCCATGGTTGTTATTGAAAAATAAGTGATGATCACATTTTACATTACATTGTGAACAGGATTAAGTCTGTTAGAATAATTAATGAATTAATTAATGATTGATTGATTAATTGAAAAATATTACATGGTTAAAAACTAACCCAGTGGATTGCGTTACTGATTCTGAGCAAACTACTTTCAGGATAGCACTATACCAAAAATAACGTTGTATATACCTATACAAGGTGTAAATTAATCCCTTTCCTACCCGAAAGGGGCATTTAGTTACTTTAATAACAATTCTAAAAAAATAGAAAAAAAAAAAATATCCATCAAAATGATTTTTTGTTGAATATTAAAATTCACGATTTTAATACTTATATTCGTCGAAATTTGTATATTTTCAAGATATTTTATCAATATTGTTTGTATAAGGCCTGAAAATAGAGGCGGATAATAGTGCTTTGATAGTAAAGCTATCAAAACACTATTTTCCGCCTCCATATGCTTTCCCATATGACTTCTGATCTAGAAATACAATTTTCAGATTTTTTTTTTTTTTTTTAAATTGAGTAATTTGAATGGGAACATTAAACCTAACATACATTAGCAGATCGGATAGGAATTAAACTACAAGTTGAATAGATTTCTTAGTGGTTAAAATGAAAGAAAGTTATTTATTTTCAATTTATTAACGAATACATTGATTAGCACATATAGATTTCTCTATTCATTTGTCTATTCCACTCGGATAAATGTAGCCTATACAAATAAAACCTACGGTCATTTATAGACTGCGGTCACGGGTAGTCACATAACTTACTGAGAGCAATGGTTCTATCGTCCGGAGAATAGAATAAAATTGTTGTTAGAAGAATCGTTATTTTTCCGTACAACTTGTTTTATAGGCCACTCTAAATAGAACTTACTGAGATAATTTGCATTGGAGGGTAAATCCCCCAACAGTATTACAGGCAGAGAAAAGCCCATTATAATCATGGAACTAGCAACATATTTTTGTTGTTCCCAAAAGTATAATAATATCTTAAATATAAAATTCTCGTATCACAATGTTAGTTCCTCCGAAACGGCTTGACCGATTCCTATGAAATTTTATATGTATATTCAGTAGGTCTGAGAATCGGCTACTATCTATTTTTCATACCCCTAAGTGATAAGGGTTGCCCATCCTTAACATTTATAACTATACTCTAATATTTTAAAGCTGAATAGTTTGTTCGTTTGATTGAAAGCGATAATCTAAGGAACTGCGGGTCCTAATTGAAAAAAATATTTTACTGTTAGATAGCCCATTTATCGAGAAAGGTTATAAGTTTAACATCACGCTACGACTAATAGGAGCGGAGAAGCAAGTAAAAATGTTGCAAAAATGGGGAAAATTTACGCAGACGAAGTTGCGCGGGTCAGCTAGTACTATGATAAAAAACGCCCTTAGTTCTTTAGCCTATCGCTTTTGACCCACAGCGAGTTAAGCACTTGTTTTTTTCTGACGGAATTACCTTTATTACATCAAAGGATTTTGCTCCTGAACTACGGTTACCTTTAAAAAATATTTTATTTCAGACATTGTCACACTTTTATTTTTAAATAGCTTTTTCCAGTGGCTTGGTCATGTTAATCACACTAATATTATAAAGGTGAAAGTTATTGAGTATGTGAGTGTGTATGTTTGTTACTTCTTCACGTCTAAACGGCTGGAGCGATTTTAGTAAAATTTGGTATGGAGTTAGCTGACACCCTACCACCTAAACCGCGGGGCACAGCTAGTTTTCAATAAAAGCTCATTACCGTGCATCGCAACCGACCGCGGCCACGCAGTTGATGACGTGCGACTGACTCGGACGGCCGATGCGACAATAGTCAGAGTGCGCGCTGCTTACGTCAGTCGTCGGCCGCGCGTCTGTCGCAACCGGAAACAGCGCCATATATTCTCATACTCTGACTATTGTCGCATCGGCCGTGATGCACGGAAATGAACATTTAATAGTCTAGTGCCTAGTGTTATTCAAAATTTACTATAAAGTTTTATCAAACTTCATACAGAATTTTTATGTCAAACAAATACTCATCAAAGTATCCTAACAAATTTTTGGACGACAGGTTATTAGGTTACCAGCTCTATGTCGCGGGGGACTTTACAAACATAATGGTAATTAACGGATAAGTATACCTAGGTATAATCGAAACACATTTTTTTACCCATGTGAGAATCCTCCTCTTGTGCTATACTCGAATTTGGTACCATTACACTACCGACGAAGTCAGAAAAATGAACTCCACATTTTAAAATTGAAACTGTACAATTAGTACTTACATGCTACTATAAAAGAAGAAGATACTACTTATAAAACAAATTTCTATTTAACATTTCCTTAAAACTACTGTTCACTAATGAATGCTAATAATACTTTACCGGAACAAACGAAATGGAGGGGGTATCAAGAAACTTTCCCTACTCTCTTTGTATATTGTTTTCGAGAATTCAATGTTCGACAACTTTACTAAAGTAGATATTTTAAAATAAAAGTTGAACTATATTTTACCTTCTAGGTAGAGTTCGAAGTGCTTTGGCTTGTACTAAAAAAGTTCTGTATTTTCAAAAGATCTAAAAATATCATGATTTTTTCTTTTCATTCGGTAGAGCATAAATCTGTGAGATTTCTTTTGGATAGTTAGATTTGTCGGAGGTATTAACTCATCAGTGATGCGTTAATGTATTAGTATATACAAAAATACTGCTTATCTATATATATATATACAAGCAGTATTTTTGTATATATTTCTTGTGTGCATGTGTATGTCACTGAACTCCTCCTAGACGGCTGGACCGATTTTGATGAATTTTTTTGTGTGAGTTCAAGGGGATTCGAGGATGGTTTTGATTCACAATTGAACCCGATTTACAAAAAAAAAGAGTCGAGACGAAGTTCGCCGGGACAGCTAGTTATGTATAAAAGTAAAGAACATATTTCACAGGCAGTTATTGAATCAATAAGTAAAATAAAGCACTTATTTAACTAACTTAAATGTTCCCAGCTCTTTATCTTATTAAAAACGCTAGTAACATTTACGTAACAGTGGCGGAGGGTCCATAGAACACTATTACTTTCGGTTTCCCTTTGGATTGTAGTTACTTAGTGTTAACGTACAAACAACCATGTCCAGCAAGATATACACACATCAAAAGTGTCTAGGGATCAACATATATTTTTGCAATAACTTTTCTCCTGATTGTTTTTTTTTTTTTATTTCTTTAAGGATTCATCAAATAAAGTGTTTTCGTTTGTCACAGTAACGATAAACCAAGTCACCTTTGCATTAATAAAGAAATTTGCCATTTTCCTAATAAAGGGATTTTTGACATTTGAACCACTAACATTAAAGTTCGAAAAAAAGACTGAAATAACAGTTTTCTTTAAAATTTTATTGGGTAACTTAAACAATTAATAATCCGTGTTTCTACCGCGAACACTAACAACACAAGAACATCGGTTTGGCATACTCAAAATGAGTTCATCCAAATCACGCTGTGGAATGGCCGCCCATGTTCGTTGCAACAACAAAAAAAGGTCTTCTTGCGACTGGATACCCTCCATATTCGGCAGAGCTCTTCTCTGTAGCATATCCCATGCATGCTCAATCGGGTTCAAGTCTGGCGACTGAGCAGGCCAGGGCAGGACATTGATGTTAGCTGCGGCGAGAGTCTGTCTTACAACTCTTGCGGTGTGCGGTCGTGCATTATCATGCATTAACTGAAATAAGGGACCGATTTGCACTTGTAGAGGAACGATGACGTCTGATACAATCGTCTCAGCATAAATTTGAGCGTTGAGGTTGCCTCTGATCCAAATCAACTCAGTTCTTCCGCCGATCCAAATACCCGCCCATACCATGATGGTTCCACCACTATAAGGATGGACTTCCTGGCAGGATTTTAATCGCTGTTGGCGTCCAGGGGTTCTCCAGTGTCGTATACGTCTTGTATCCGGTCTCATACCAAAACGAGACTCATCAGAAAAGCACACGAAACGCCACTGTTCTTCTGCCCAATTTCTGTGTTCAAGAGCCCATTGATATCGAATCCTACGATTGTGCATTGCTATAGGTGGTACCCGTAGCGGTCTTCGGGAATGAAGGTTCACTTCATGCAAGCGGTTTCTGACTGTTTGGTCGCTAATTAAGTTCCCTGAAGAGTGATGAAGCCTCACGGCTAACATCATGGCGGTTATTGTTGGACCTCTTCGAGTTAAGATTTGAATGTATCGGTCTTGTCTCCGTGTGGTGCAGCGATACCGTCCTCCATGGCGCTCAGCCACGGTACCAGTGCTTCGGTAACGTGTCCAAAGTCGACTGATAACACTCTGACTGGTATTCAGAGCTAAAGCCACAGTACCTACGTTGCCGGGAACCAGCTTCTATCATTCCCACGGCTCTGAGCATTTCTTCCCTGCTTAAATGACGTCGCCGCTCCATAATAACGTTGGTTTTAATCAGTAGTAGGGAAACAGTAGCACTAATAATGTCTTCAATGCGTTGTATGTTTTTATAGGGAAAATATTGACAGCTGATTTTCATCTTTTACTCGAATTTGATTCACAGTTCCTGATTCAAATTATGAAATGCACCAAAAAGGATCCATATAAATTTATAAAATCATAAATTTATTACAAAGCCACATCTCAATCTCAAGAAATCCGCATAAAAATGCTTGATCCCTAGACACTTTTGATGTGTGTATTTCTGTATCGAGTTACCTCTGATTTTTTTTAACCCGTCCCTCTATTAAGTAAGATATATCCAAACAACAAACAGACATAAGTACCTATAAAATAATACAAACTGACAAACAATCTACCATATCTATTTAAAACCTTTATTTGTTTGTTCGATAGATTTTGACGAATTTTCACAGGCAAATAGGTGGGTTTAAACAGGTTCTTTTTTACGTTTTCGCGAAGAAATCGTGCGAACTGGCGCATGCGCGGTTCGATCAAAGATGTCAGCCGCGCATGCGCGATGCATTTCTAAGCGCAGCTCTCTATTTACCATTATGACATGATTTTGACATAAATGTTGATAAACTTTCGCGATTTGTACACATTATTAAAATATATATATTACGGGTCTTAATCGCGTGACCACGACCACCAGTCTTCCCGTGACCACGGCCGTTGCAATACGGTCGAAACGTCGGGCAATAAACAAGGTATTTTACCTTAAATTATTCACGCGATTAAGACCCGTAATATATATATTTTAATAATGATTTTGACAGTTCAGCACACAGCACGGATTTGCCGCTAAAACGGAAAAAAGAACGTAATTAAGGACCTTGATGTTTTTAGAAATAACTTGGGGTACTCTAATAATTTTATATTCCGCGCAGACGAAATCGCGGGTTACGCTTTTCAATATTTACTTTGTGTCTCGAAATGCTTCATAAACTCTTGTTACTTATCCTATGTCTAACGGAATACCTAAATGGAATCTTTTATTTATTAAATATCTTCGAAAATAAATTGAAATATGTTTGCTAGGGGATTCAGACGTTTACGTTTTATAAACAGGGTGTACCAAAACTATGTCACACAGAGGGAGAGTACCTTAAATATTGTAGATGGAAGATTTTATTAAATAAATCATCATTTTGATTTTATAAATAAATCAAACTGCATTCAAAGGTTTTTTTTTAATCGTCTGTCTGAACCGGGTATCGAAACCGCGTAACGAAAAAAGCAATACTTTGTATTTTTATTACACAAAGCCAAAGGGTCAGTCATAGGGATTTTTTTTAAATAACACAAATGTTTTAAATAACATTTTACAATTAATAAAATATAATTGGTATAGTTAATCACGATGCAGTGTTTTTGCTTTTATTTATGACGATTTCACGTTTCAAACAGAAGTTAAACGTATTATTTCAAACATATTATACCACGCAAATATTAGTAAATCGACAAATAGTGATATTATAAGTGTGCTAATATGCGTATTATAGAATAGGACACGCTTTGAGCAGTTGTTAAGTGTTTATTCGGTGTAATTACACTTTTTTAAATTTAATGTTAAATTTTGTGGTTTTCCTTCCATTTCATATCATACTACTGTTATTAAAAAAAAACGAGTTGCACTTCAAGAGTGCCAGCAGTAGTGAAAACTTGAACATTATATATTACTTATTAAACATATTGATAAAATTTGAATAATATTTTTCGATCTTACTGACATAATAATAAAAAAAAATGAAATAATAAATCACAAATCAAAAAACCAAAGTCAAAAATAAAAAAAGTAAAAAATTATCGTTACTCGGCTTCGAACTGGGGGATTTCCCACCTGAGCAATAACATTGTAGATGGAGGCGAAATTTACCTTCGTATTCTAATGATATTTTTTGGTCAGGTCACCTGACGCGAGTTTAACATTTTTTACCCATCAAAAAAAGTGCACAACGCCGCTAAAGAAGTTTTCACTTCAAAAATTGAATGATGGGTGTTTCTTTTCTGTGTTCTATGATTGGACTCCTAGTTCAGGCCGGCAATTATTTAAAAACCTAAGAAACCAGTTTGTTTTTTTTTTAAATCAAAATAAAGTCTTCTTTCAGTAAAATGTTTTATTTACAATATTTCAGGTACTTTTCTTCCATGTGGCACAGTTTTGGGACAACCTGTTTAATAAGTGCTTGAAAACCTTTGTTTGTTCGGTGTTTTTAGGGTTGAAGAATTGAATCAATGATGGTCTAATATTTTCGAGATTGCGTTGTAGTAGGCAAGTACAACTGACACTGCGGTTCAAGACTTATTACAAAGGTATACAGAAATGTAATAAGTCTTGAACCACAGTGTCAGTTGTTCTTCCATGAAAAAGTGATGCAAATACAGTACTGTGTAGGTAGATTGAACAGTTTGAAGGGAACTGTAGCAAGTGTAGATATTGTGCAAATATGACTTACGAACTGATGGAGTGACGTACGAATAATAATAATAATAATAATAATAAGTGTGATATGTGTCACATAGCCTTTAGATTAAAGTGTCTAACGGGCCTCTACGTGTTGGCTTCGGCCCCACGCACGCCTCCTAAATGACCGGGACCCCATAGTCCCGTGATATGGAAACGACATACATAATAATAATAATATATTGGACAACTCACTTATCGCTATCTGATCCAAAACTAAGCACAGCTTGTACTATGGAAATAAGACAACTAATAAACATACTTATATATTTCTAAATACATACATTTTATAGATAAGTAACACCCAGACACAGATTAAACCATAGTGCTCATCACACAAGGTTTTACCCTGGGTGGGGATCGAACCCACGACCTCTTGCGTAGCAGTCGGATACACTCCCACCGCGCCACAGAGGCATCTAGCGCGACATAACCATCAGGCTCGCTATCCGCTCGAGTCTTCATTTTGTTTTAAAAAAAAACCTTCTAGGATAAAATAGTGGACAGAAACAAGCACTACACCCATTTAAAACGTATAAAAATCATAGGTTAAAACTAACGCTATCTAAAACCACATTAAAGATAGAGTTTCCAATTTTATGAAGACATTTTACCCAAAAACCGCAACACCGTACCAGGAAGCTTACTAGTTAACATGTCAACCGAAGGTCAAGGCGTCGCCATTTATCATGGCCCATGACTTGATAGCTTCAGGCCATCAATCTCGTTTCTGACATCAAGGATATGTCGAACTCATGGTGATCTATAAAAAGTGCACCGGATTGACACGTGGGATCTGTTTTGAGTGATCATCAATTGTTTTTGCTAAACTTTTCGATGGCTGTAGGCAAACGATAATTTTATTGTTTTGACACGTGCCGTTGACGTCAACCGATCAATCATCTTGTCTCAATCATTAATGGTTTTAGAGAATATTTTGCTTTTAGGCGGATTAGATTCCGATAGGGTAAATTAATGGTTGTTTTAATCATTTTATTTCGCAGCGAAGTGAGTAAAAATTATATTAAATAAGAAGTATTTAAATTAACATATTGTTTTAATTATATAGTCCTAGAGTGGAGACCGCGACTCGGTAAACGTAAGGTAGGATGGTCCCCAACCAGATGGACCAAAGACCTAAAGAAAGTCGCTGGAATTAATTGGATGCGAAAGGCGGAGGACCGGATGTTGTGGCGTAAGTTAGGAGAGGCCTATGTCTAGCAGTGGATCGATACAGGGTAATTGATATGATCATTTTTTTGTATTGAATAACATTTCAAGGATCTAGTAAATTATTAATTGAAACTTCATTTGCTTTTGAATAATGAAAATCTGTAATAATATTATAAAAGTGAAGAGTTTGTTTGTTTGAACGCGGTAACCTCAGGAACTTCTGATCCGAAATAAAAAAATCTTTCACTTTTGGGTAGCCCATTTATTGAAGAAGGCTATAACAAACACGCTACGACCAATATTTATAATTTTTCTAAAATTACATTGCAAAAAAAGGGAAAATTTACGCAGACGAAGTTGTGCGGGACAGCTAGGTATTTATATAACGGAAGTGCAAATATAATCTGTGCAAAAGCTTGTAGGATTGAATCCTACACAAAACAGAGTTTGTGAGATCGATTTTATTTTGTGCAAATAATTAATTATTTTTATAAATATAGTTTGACCTTGCTTTTATAGAAAAAAACATCCAAATAATGACACGAAGCAACAAAATACGAGATAAAGGAATGTGGCCGCTTTTCTTTAGATCGAATTTTGTTGCTTCGTGAAACTTTGTAAAATATATTAGAATATTGTAGACACACTTACAGAGGGCCCTTATTGAGCCCTTACTCATAATTTATATATATCTTTAGTTTTATGTTTTATTTATATCTTTACTAATATTATAAAGCTGAAGAGTTTGTTTGTTTGCTTGAACGCAGTAATCTCAGGAACTACTGATCCGAATTCAAAAATTATTTCACTGTTAGATAGCCCATATATTGAGGAAGGCTATAGATTATTTAACATCACGCTACGTTTAATAGGAGCAGAGCAGCAATCAGAAATGTTGCAAAAACGGGGAAAATTCACGCAGACGAAGTTGCGCGGGACTTCTAGTGTAATATATATTGGAAGTACTTATTTTTATTTTCGTTTCGTTTTCGTCTCGTTTTTTGACATCTGTAGGTAGAATTTAAGTTAAGATAATGATGGAAAGGTACGTACTACTTGTAAATGTATAATATAAGGTCGGGGCAAAAGTATTTTCGTATTTTTCATACAAAGAAAATATTTTTTTTGGTATTTTTATTTATTTATAATATGTTTTGATCGATGACTTGTTGCCATCTTGTGGGTAGTGCTAATATCCCATTGCTGAAAAAAAAGATGAGATTTTTGATCAATAAAATCTGACAGGTAGTTCTCAATGTTCTTTTGAGGTTAACTTTTTGTTTCCTAAAGAGGTCTGAAGTGACCAAAACAGGTGGAAATCTGAAAGAGGATGTATCCACACATCCCAGCCAAGCTCTCTCAATTTTTGCTGAGTGGCTATAGATGAGTGCGGTCTGTCGTTATCATGATGGTACACCACGTCCTCCCTGTTCACCAGTTTCGGCCGGTTTTTATGGCTTCTTTTAACCTCATCAGTTGTAGTAGAGGTCAGAATCGATCATTTTACCCGGCGGCAGACGCTCATAGTGGACGATTCCTTTCCAATCCCACCATACACACAGCATCACTTTGTTCCGAGTCAGGCCGGGCTCTGCCACGGTCTTTGGAGCTTGTACATGCCTCAACCACGATCTTTTTGCGGGCATTCTTATCGTAAGTGACTCCTTTTTCATCACTCGTAATCAACCGTTTAGGAATGGGTCGGAATTGTAACATTTCAACAAAGAATAGCAAATGGAATCACGTTGCATTAAGTTTCTCTCAATGAGATCTTGTGGTACCCAAATATCAAGTTTTTTTTTTGTACCCAGACTTTTGTAAATTACATAAACCTGTATATTTGAAACGTTTGAATCACATTTGCGCTACTTGTATTGAGACCGCATTAGGTCCGTAAACCGCACAAATTTTATTCTCGGCGTTCGCCACATTTTTACTTTTTTTGTAATAAAACTTTAAGATGTAACGTCTTCGTCACATACGTAAATTTTGCTTGCTTGTAAACAATTCAAAAATGGCAGAAACTAGTTTTTTTATTTATTGTATCTTCAGAATGTCAACATTTAATGGTATTAAAATCAGCCGGATATATTTAGTTCAACCAAAGAGCCTTGATTAATAACAATACATTCAAAATACGAAAATACTTTTGCCCCTAAAGAGAAGAATTTATTAAACCTTAATTCAGCTTAACTCGAAAACTCTAAAAACTTACTTACTCTGATTAATCTGAATCTATTAATTGACGATATTTTAATCTCGGTACTATCAGGCCCAAAATTGTATATACCTAATCGTTTCCGTCTCCTTTATGATTTATGATTATTTGAAGCTAGATTAAGAAGGTTTTGTCATAGATAATTTGTATTTTTGTAAAAACGGTTTTTATGTTTATTTTACTTATGTAGACTGGCTGTAATATATGTGTTCTTCCAAAATTATTTGTTAAATCATTAGTTAATACAAACACAAACAAAATAAAAAAAATGTGTGGCACTCTGGGACTTCCGCGGTAAAGCTATTGCATAGCATTTTTCATCAACTTATGCAATTATAATTATTTATTTATTTTTTATTTATGCAGTTTTTTTTTCATTACATTTCGGAGCAGCTTTTGTCTCGATCCGTGCGAGCTTCGTACAGTCGTACCATATACATATACGTTAAGCAAACGCTCGGCCGAGCTATGTGGTAGGCGGACGGGGGGTTGTTAGGTTTAATTTTCGTTACGGAATTTCTTGATTCGGTCGCCGCGCTCGAAGCCCGCGATAAAAGCTATGCAATAGCTTAAAAATAAAATTTAAAAATCAAGATACCGACCCGACGGCATTTCAGTAAGTTCACTGGGATTCATGAATACCTTCGACTGCATGGTTTTATCTTGTTTCAATTTTTTTAAGCAGGCGAGATTTTTATAGTTTTATTTAATATTTTTTAATACTTAGTTGTAAGACGTAACGTTAAGTAATAACAATAACTGTAACTACCGAAAATTTGAGTGAAAATAGTTGGTTGGTTGAACTTTAAATCGCTATATTCTAATCGGATATTTTAAATGAAAAATGATTTAAGAAACTTCATCATGATTTTAAAATATCTACACGATGATACCCCACATGACATACTTGGTTGACTTTCATTTTTTTCTCTATCTCAATATTGCCAAATAAATACAAAGAGAGCTTGATGAATTCCTTTAGTGCACTTTCATAACTAAGTTTTGTTAACTGGTTAAGAAAAACCCTTTTTTATTATTGTTTTCACAACTGGTTTTTAAACAAGAATACGAAGTGTTCATTCATAACTGACAATCACAAATAGTTAAGAAACGAATAATTATGATTATGTTTTTATAACTAGCTACAGTCAGCAATAACATTTTTCCTTTAACCTTAATTCAAAATAAAAACAACAGAGTTAGAGTTTTTATCGAGAGTATTGCATGCGGAAAACGGATGAGGTTCTTATCTCAATAAATTTATTATCTATTATTGATATGTAAACTGCAATGGCATGACATTGACATTGTCATTTTAGTATTATTTAGTTTGCTATTGCAATTGAGTGAAATTTATATAAAATATATAACAACCGAAAACTTAAGTGATAAACTATGTCGCTTTCTAAGCCCATCATGGAGTTCATAACGACAAAAAGGGATCGCGAGAAACTACTATACGACGGCCGTCAGTACCATAAAATTAAAACTTATGTGAACGAAAATGTTTTTTGGAAATGCTACAATAAAACCGGTTGTAAAGGTAATGTGACATTAAGCAATGAAAACCATATAGTTAAAGAGGGCGTGCACGATATTGATTGTTTACCTAATAGTGCAAAATATCTAGTTTTGAAGAAAATGAAAGATTTGAAAACTAAAATTGTAGCTAATGTCGATCCAATAAAAAAACAGTTTGAAGAAGTAGTATGCGAAATGGAAGACGATGGCGTGCACTTAGTTGCAGACTTACCAAAATTTGACAATTTCAAAATCAAAAAGGTCTATACAAAGCAAGAAATAAGGCATTAGGAGTTTCTAAGCTCCATTTTGAATCACCAACTAAAGTAGAAATACCAAAAAAATATAAAAACTTCCTCCTGGCCGACTATAACGACAATGACACAAACACCAGGATTTTAATATTTTCTTCTTCTGATATAAAAACGTATTTAGACAATTTCGAACATTACTTTCTGGATGGAACTTTTAAGTCTTGCCCTGAACCTTTTACACAAATATATACCATTCATGGACTACATAAAATAACAAAAAAAATTGTACCTTTATTCTTTGGTTTCATTCATAATAAAACTGAAAATACCTACAAACTTATATTTGAAATGATAAAGTCACAAATTCCTGAATGGAACCCCGTAAAATTGACACTGGATTACGAAATCTCAGCAATGAAAGCAATACGAAAAATTTTTCCGAATGCAGTAATGAAAGGATATTATTATCATTTTTGTGCCAGCCTTTTTAAAAAGGCGAAACGATTAGGGATTAAATCTACAATACAAAGATGACATATTGCGAGATGTTCTGGCTTAGCCCGATTGCCATTGAGATATGTAATGGCAGGTTACAAGTATACAATGACCAAATCCCCGAAAACTGAAGCAGTGATAAAGTTCAACAATCCGACTGCCTCTGTGGCGCGGTGGGAGTGTGTCCGACTGCTACGCAAGAGGTCGTGGGTTCGATTCCCACACGGGACACCACTTTGTGTGATCCACAAATTGTTGTTCCGGGTCTGGGTGTAATTTGTGTTCGTGACTTGTATGTTTGTAAAGTCCCCCGTGACACAGGGCTTGTACCCTACTGCGGGAGTTGTCTTTTTATTAAAAAAAAAAAAAAAAAAAAAAAAAAACAATTACCTAAACCGTTACTGGTTCAGCGACGTAAATTTTATCAAGACTTGGTGCTGCTACGGCGAGGAAATTCGGACCACCAACAATCTAGAAGGCTGGCACGCAAGACTTAATAGAATGGTTGGACGCCAAAAACCGTCGCTAGCAACAATTCTGAATGTTCTTATTAAAGAAACAAAAATTTCAATGTCGTTCAAAACAAACAAAAACACATCGAACAAAAATTACCAAGAGATTGACCAAGAAATTGCGGATACTATACATCTTTTAACAAATAAGTCTATCACTGTTGGACATTGTTTAGAAATAATTGCCCCATTTAAATATTGAGTAAAAGTTAATTTACCTAAATTACATTTTGTGTTTGATTTAAGGTTAAAGGAAAAATGTTATTGCTGACTGTAGCTAGTTATAAAAAGATAATCATAATTATTCGTTTCTTAACTATTTGTGATTGTCAGTTATGAATGAACACTTCGTATTCTTGTATAAAAACCAGTTGTGAAAACAATAATAAAAAAGGGTTTTTCTTAACCAGTTAACAAAACTTAGTTATGAAAGTGCACTAAAGGAATGAATTTAGCTTGAGAAGTATCGTTAGATTCGTCTCAGTTGTGAGAGTGACAATGAGTACATCAAAATTTTAAAAAAATGTCGGAGTTTAGGCGCCAAAGTTATTAATTTTAAGCTGTCGGGTTTTTTGTCTATACTAATATTATAAAGAGGAAAGATTTGATTGTTTGTTTGCATTGATTAAGCTCCGAAACTACTGGACGGATTTGAATAATAAATATAAATATAATTCTTTCATCGCTGTGAAGCTACACTAACCCCGGGTGACATAGGCTATTTTTTATCTCTGTATTCCCACGGGAACGGGAACTGAAACCGCGAGGCGTCCGCTAGTTTATAATAATTTACTTTTTTATGAGCTATTTATGTTTATATTTGGAGTTAAAATAAAAAAAAAACATATAAAAACTGTCTATACTTCGGTATCTATTACCACAAATTGCCATGCACTGTCATTGTACTACTTTCTAGACAGTTAGTTTTACGACATTTTTAGATCCTGTTTTTTTTTAAAGACTCGAGCTATCCATTTCGTTTAAAATAAACGTGTATTGGGAATAGCATAATTATACGTTTATAAGGAACGACGAAATATTTCTCGTCCTTTAAAAAACAAATAAATCGGTTGGGCTTCGGTAAACGCGGATAGCATAAACAGTCATTTATCAATATGTTTTTGGACGCTATTGGCCTGATGTAGCCTTTAACTATAGTAGATTTATATCCGCCTGTGCTAGAAAAATGAAATATTTTACAAGGACGGACACATAAAGATTTATCCTGGGTGAGAATTCAACGCACGACTTCTGACTTAGAAGTCAGTGTCAATTTACCAGAATCTCATTAAACGTTTTATTTAAGTGGTGATTTTTATGTTAACGGACCGTTATCAAAGTACCAGTACAACTAATTCCTGCTGCGATCTTGATTCCTACTTGCGCTTTGAACATTTTCCGTTAAAACATATATTTTTTAATATATTTAATTAATAATATATTAGTATAAATAGCAGTATGAAAATTGTTATTTATGCCGCCGGAGCCATTATGCAAAATATATGTATATTTTGTTCATGGATCCTGAGTTCTATTGAGACATAAATTGATATTGAATCGCTTTGTAAAGTCATAGTAATTAATTCAATAAAAAAATACAACGATTAAGATTAGTTAAATAATTAGTAGTTGGTCTTGCACCTACTTACCTTAACCATGTGTTACCATCCCTATATTATAATTTCCCCATTTATCTTAAATTCTGGTACATCTATAACCACTAGACTAACAGGTCAATTTTCCCCATCTTACTTCTTAATGTACAGTAGCGTAGAAGTACAGATTAAGCGTAGTAAAATCGAAGAATTGGGAGGCACTGATACTGTGATGGGTTAGCGTGACGCTTACCACCAGACTCATCACAGGGTCGTCTCTTCATTAGAGATATGAAAAAGGTATCTTGACTGTCAACGAGCTTAGCTTCAGGCTAAAAACCATTTAAACTTATCATAGAAGACGACCACATATAAAGGTATTATTTATGGCTGTATTTATCCCTTGCCAAAGAAAAATCGTCAAGTCAGAAAATACTTTTTGAAAAATTACCAGATAGATTAAGCACAGATCCTCAGACTGATATCTCTTATAGTATGTCGGAAGACATTGATACTGGCTACGTGGTATATAAGTAGGATCACGGTAATATGCTATCCCTAAAGTTGTGGGTTCAGTTACAGCGAGTATTTGTGGCTTATTTTGCACACAAAAATGTAACAAAGAAATTTGTACATAAAAATATTTTCAGTGAATTAAACACCAAACGGTTTGGTATTGTTGATACACCAGCTAAGTAGAAATATCAGAAAATAAAATATTTGTATCGGCTGATGTCTGTGTTACAGATTTTGTGTACATATTATCCGACTTAGGCGTTTTATATGCATCTGGCGTTTTATATAGGTACTTCCTAATATTTCTTAACTTAGTATATTTCTGCAACATTAGGCAAGAACAAGATGATTTGCAAAACGTTCAGACAGTAAAGATAAACTGCTTTATAGGCTTGGAATTTACAACAATCGGTGTGATAGCGTTGGCTGGCCTAGCTGGTCTGTGGTTGGTCACCCTGACTTCTGGGACAGAAGTCGTGTGTTCGATCCCCACTCAGTATAAAAAATGGTGTGATGATCACGATGAATTATTCTTATTCTGTATCTGGGTGTATAAACAATATGTATGTATTTAGAAATATACAACGTTATGCTTGGTATAGTGCAAACATGAAAGTAGTTTTCTCAGAATCAGTGTCACAATCCAATGGTATAGTTTTTGGACCATGTTAAATTTTACAATTAATTAATTTAACAATAATTAATTATTAATTTTAACAGTCCAAACTTTTTCACTATTTGATGAGAAATGTAATCGTTAACGTATTTTCAATAATAACTATGGATTACGTACTATGCGATGAACTTATGACAACTTTGTTGGCTTATAGCTCTGTAATTTTTCAATATATTTTTTTTACATGATTTCTTAAAGTAAAAACCTTGTTTGAGTGTCTGAATTTTGCACTATACGAAAAATAACCTTGTATTAGTACGTTTATCAGTTGTCTGGTTGCCATAGTAAAGGCTTTGCCTAATTTAAGACCAGATGGCATTGTGTGAGTTGTCCCAAGATATTATTATAGCCCATTTCTCGCAGTAAATGGCGCCCTGCCTTTAAACCGTCAACACAAGCGTAGACCAGTTCGCTTTTATCAAATAGTCCGACATCAATATTTATTTCAATCTATCAAAAAAGGTAGTATTTTGATAGCTGATTTTCACTTGTAATGCCCGATATTTTCATGTGTTATGAAATAAATTGGCTTCCATTGAGCTTTAGGGTATGTTATGGACCACAGAGGAATTAAAGTTATATGAACAGTAAATGTAGGGTTGATATGTAGGTATATGAGTAAATTAGTGAAGTAATTGATTGTCAAGTTATACCACGGCCCCTTAAATGCGTGAAAAAACTCCTAAATTGTGCAAATGTTTTCACAAACGTGAGTGGTAGTAATGCTGCATTCACACGCTTCCAAATCAATTCAATTATTATTCATTAACATTTTTTACATCGTGTTTAATAAAGCACAAATCTAAAAACTAACATCAAAATAAAAATAAAAAAGGGAAAAATATAATCAGAAAATAAAAATAAAAAGCATATATTTCATTCGGATTCGAATCGTGGTCATCTGCTTTGTGGATCGCCCGTTTCCGTACCTACAGGTTTTACAAAATAGTACAATGATTTAAATTAATAATTTATAACAACAATTCAATTAATACTCGTAGTAATAACAAAATAAAATAAAAACAAATATCGAAAATTTACACCACAATTAATATAAAGGCAGAATAATTTAAAATGTCAATTAATTACATAGATCATATTCGAAAGTCAAGAATTGATAAAAAATAAATACTTAACAGTTAATTTGCTTGATGTTAAGATAAAGTAGGTATGGTATCATTATGATATGGTATCTTAATTGATGATTTAGATTAGCGAAATATTTGTAATACATTTATAGAATACAAGCACATTTCCAATAGAAATACTTTCAGTTTTAGATGAAAGTCAGATGTATATAAAATCATTTTTATTGCTATAGGTAATTTATTAAACAATTTTATTGATTTATAGTAGAAGCTATGTTCTACTTAATTCAGACGACGAATATTTTTGCTCTAAAAGTCTTTCCTTCTGGTACTTTCTCTTTGTTGTCTTTCATTTCCGTCTCATACTCGTGAGCATATTATGCGAAATTGGTTAAAAGGACTAATAAATATAAACTAGGAACTGTCAAAATTTTAGGATCCCGAAAATAACTCTTACAAGATACATCTTGCCGTATAGAAACTATGGTTCTTATAGCCCTTTTTTGTAGAATAAATGTTCTTTGAATATTGTAATTAACTTTGTTTCTAATGAGCGGCATTTAACGGGCACAAACAAAAGCACGAGTGTGTGAATGTGTTGTTCGGCTGTTTGTAAACAACTTCCTTGGCCCGCCAGACCGTGTAATGCTTCTTGCTTCTGCTTTCCAAGCTGCATGCCGCGAGTGTTGAAGCACCGTAAGATTAGATCAAATGCAAAGTTATTTTCAAAACCATTTGTGAATTATTTTTTGACGTTTTTCAGATGATTGACAAATGTGTGGGAGACTACGCGAAGGTTCGAGTTTTGATGTGTGTCTAATAACTGACACTGCTTGGAAAACCGCGAATGTATCTAAAACTTTGCCTATTAATTAGCGAACGCCGTCCTATACTTGGATCCATTAAGATAATTACTACTACGTACGTACATAATAATATCTCTATTTTTGGATCGGGTATATAAAAATAGATAGATAACGGCTCCAAATTACGAGACATAGGTTTCGGGATCAAAATCAATTTATGTGAATTGTTTAGTACTGAGTCCTTCTCACTGCCTCTGTGGCGCGGTAGGAGTGTAGCCGACTGCTACGCAAGAGGTCGTGGGTTTGATTCCCACCCAGGTTAAAACTTTGTATGATGATCACTATGGCTTATTCTGATTCTGTGTCCGGGTGTTATTTATCTGTTATATGTATGTATTTAGAAATATATAAGTATGTTTATCAGTTATCTTGTTTCCATAGTACAAGCTCTGCTTAGTTTGGGATCAGACAGCGTTGTGTGAGTTGTCCCAAGATATTACGTTCTTTATTTCGTTTTCGCGGCAAGCCCGTGCGAACAGTTAAAATCTTGTCATAATGGTAAATAGAGAGCTGCGCTTAGAAATGCACCAACGCGCATGCGCGGCTGACATCTTCGAGCGCACAGTGACAGTTCGCACATGCTTGCCGTGAAAATGAAAAAAAAATCGTGAATACAGATCCTGATGAAGAACAATATCAAAAAGTATACGTTAAAAAGATTGAAACTCAGACCAAACCACAAGATAACTTTTACCTAATTCAACTAAAATTTTGTTAAGCTAAAACTTGATAAACAATCAAGAGATATTGAGTTTGGATGTTGTTATGTACATTACCATAACTCAAACATCTGAATAACTAAACAAACTTAACTGTAACGTTAAACGCAGTATGTAAACATAAACTAATCAATGTTTCAGTCTACAGTTAAATCAAATAATTCAAACATACTCAAACAGGGAGAGGAAATGACGATCCCACAAATAGAAGTGAGCTATTTGTGGTATACACACGAATTTGATGAACTGTGTATTGTGTATATAAGGTGGTTGTATAAAAAACTGTGTTTTAAAATAACTGATAGAGTTGTCGTATGGAGATCTGGTTGGAACGTAGTTCATTTTGCTGTGCTTGTATTAACGAACGATTTAAAAAAAATGTGGATAAGCCTTATATTTTAAAAATTGTATTTCAAATTAAGATTTTTCACACATATATTACCCACAGCCAATTTGACATAGGTGAAATAAAAATCTTTTACAAACACAACCTGCTTATTCTAGCTTCACATAACCATAAACAATATATTTTTTGATCATCAACATCGATGTCAAAATGTTACGCTTTTCGTCTAGCTTCTCAGCCCGCAGACAAATGACATCATACGATAAGGAACTTCGTTACGCCTATGTGATATTCCAGATAATATTATATATGTGCCAAATTTTACCCTGTTAAACCATTTAGGCGTTCTGGCACGATCAATCTTTCCATCTATCCATTCAAACTTTTGGACTGCTAGTTATCGCACACGGATATCGACTATCATGATAAAAATCAGTGTTGTTTTCATATTTATTATATTATTTATATTATTTGAATGATCTCCTCCTACTCGAATCCGAAAGGCAAAGTGTTACTGACAAAAGACCCAGAAAATTTGCTAGACGCGAGATTTTCTTGATGGTGCGCTTGCACAGCATACAAAATACAATGTATTATTGTCGACCAACGGCCATATCTATCTCGCCACAAGCATTAATATCATTTAATGACCAACGCTACTTCGTCTGCATCAATTTTCTCCATTTTTGCAACATTTGTCATTGCTGCTCCGCTCCTATTGGTCGCAGTGTGATTTTATATAGCCTATAGCCTTCCTCTGCTGCTGAGCTGTCTAACAGTAAAAGATTTTTTCAATTCGGACCAGTAGTTACTGAGATTATCGGGTTCAAACAAAAAAACTCTTCAGCTTTTTAATATTAGTATAGATTAGTAGAATGTTATAAAATACATGGATTAAGTATTTATTTAAAATTGTTTAAACGTTTATAATCTTAAAGACGAACATACCTAATATATTATATTTTCATCTGACGAAGCAAATTCCTACATTTTTAACCTATAATTTCCTAACCCCGTATCATTTTGATGCAAATAACTCCATTGAGAAAAGGAAAAGAGTAAATACATAATAGGAAAGAGTCTCTTCAGAGCGGAGTGATGTGTCCTTGAGGCTTCTTCATCCTTTATTTGAATGACCGCCTCGAGAACTCGGTACGACCGCGATAGTATTATAAGTGAATGAATAATTCCTTTGTAGTTATCATATTTGTTGTTACGCATTCATAAGTTTGTCTAATAAATATTAAAAGTCAGCAATTGACGTGATAGATCGAAGACCAGAGGCACGCACGAAAAATTGTCACGTTATTAATTTGCTACGCAATGATCACGTTATTGATTGGTTAAGCAACAGCGAATGGCAATTGTAGTGACATGGCATGCGATACAGTTGAAACTAACGTTATTGATGTCGTTATATCATCATCATGATTTCTTGAGACATTAACACGTAAAATTATCATCCGTAAACCAACCATTTTTATTTTCAACCGACTTCAAAACGGAGGAGGTCAAATGAGGAAATCGTCTGTATGTTTTTTTTTTTTGAACCGATTTGAAAAAGTGTTTGTGTTTGAAAGGGTATACTTCCAAGTTGGTCCCATTGTCATCAGATCACGATCTGATGATGGGATCCTGGAGAAATCGAGGGAACATTTAACATATTAAAGGCACACCTACAGTAATTTAGGTATATTTCATAGTGATTCGTGCATTTACTCTTAAAAAACACCAATTGGTGAAGTGGGACTGATGATGAAGACCACAAATGACGAGCAGACCAATTCAATATTTCAGTTTGCGATTCAGTTACTATAATATGGTATTAAGTAACACTTTATTCTCGTTATACTACTATTACACATTGTAATAGAGCTGATAGTGAACTCCTCAACAATTAACGGCCCTGAATTGGGGTAAGCAATATATAAAAGGATTTCAGCAGTTGACATAAGCCTATTGTAATTTAAGTGAATTACAAACTAACCCACTAAAAAGTGAGAAATAAAAACTTAAAAAAAGAAATATTACCGACTTCTAAAATAAATACCTACTTCTAAAATAAATACAAGGCAACTACAACAATAACAAAAACAAATTAAACATTTTGAAGTTGGTGCCGAATAAAACATAAAGACTACTATTTCATGGCACCAACTTCAAAATGTTTAATTTGTTTTTGTTATTCTAGGTATATTATTTATTGCTTTTTAGTTGCCTTGTTTTTATTTTAGAAGTCGGTAATATTTTTTTGAAAAAAGTTTTTTAGTTATTTAATGGCAACTTCTGAAGTTATAAATAATAATTGTGTCGCACGAAAAATTAATAATTGTCTCATAATTGATGTTGGTAACGGCGGCCAATACTACCCAATTACGCAGGAGATATTACAGTGTACAAGTGTGTACGCAGAAACAAGTGCACTCTCCATTTCCTCACCCTCATAGATTGGATTACGACACAACCGGGAAGAGATTGGGCGCAAGACCGATGGTATAACGCGCTCTTTGGGGCACGGAGAGGCATGATTCACCAGTAGTAGGTCTAAGCCCTAGGCCGTCTTGAAAGAAACCACAACACTATCAGTTATTCTTTCGTGAAATAGTAATGTTAACACATCACTATGTTTCGATTGAAGGACACTGTAGCAAGTGTAATTACTGGGCAAATGAGACTTACGAAGTAATGTCTCAATCGAGGAGTGTGGTGCGGTAACATTCAGATCTTTGCTAAACAATAATTTGTGTGGCATTGATACTGTTAAGGGCTAGCGTGACGCTTACCATCAGGCGCACGACCTGCTTGTTTAATCATATCTTAGTATAAAACATGATATATTTCGAAAACGGTCACCCATCTAGTGATACCGGTACTTAACCTCACAGATATTTTGATCTCCTCCATCGCCAGTCAGGGATCATCATACGATGTGCTTGATTATTTATCTTAATGGTACAACATTTCATAGTTTTCTTATTTTTTATTAGGGTTTCGTAGCCAAAATGACAGAAACGGAACCCTTATAGATTCGTCATGTCCGTCTGCCTGTCTGTCTGTTCGTCCGTATGTCACAGGCATTTTACTCAAAGACTACTCAATGAATCTTGATAAAATTAAGTGAAAAGGTTATTGTAGGAGCCGCTACTTAGTTTGATAGCTAAATAATAATAAAAATATATTTTTAGGGGGGCACTCTATACATGTAACAGAAGTTGAAAACATTTTTATTCGGCAAACAACAACGTGTGGCACATCCTTCGACCGGTCTTTTAAAAAAAATTTAAGGTTTTTAAGAAACTTTTTTGATTGAGTGAATATTTTTGGAAATAATCGCTCCGAAAGTTGCATCAATTTTGCCCCCCCCTCCCCCCCTTTAACTTTTGAAGCAGTAATATGGAAAAAATCACAAAGATAGCGCTTAATAAATACTTTAAACTCAAATTACTTCGGATAAGATCGGCTACACCGCCATTGAGTTATTGCCAAAAAACTGCGTTTCTCAACAAAAGGGCGTAACTGCCATGAATATACGTTCCTCTGCTGATGCAATTGTTCAGGCTGCGGAACCTTACACTGAGCATAGTCCGACATGCTCTTGCCCGGTTTTTGAACTCTGTTAACTTTTTTTTTCAACGGACTTAGAAAGGAGTAGGCAACTGTTTTTTTTAAATGTTTTTTATCCGATTACTCGCAGACGGCTGGACCGATTTGAAAAGTTATTTTTATGTTTGAAAGGGTATACTTTCAGATTGGTCCCATTGTCATAAAAGTTTGGATCTGATCATGAGATCTTGGAGAAATCGTGAGAATTCTTAAAATATTAAAGGCACACCTCTAGTAATTTGAGTATATTTTCTTGTAATTCGTGCATTTACTCTTAAAAACAAGATTGAGTGAAATGGAAATGATGAAGAAGACCACAGATGACCAGCGGAACTATTCAATATTAAATATTGCGGGTTGCGATCTGGATACTGTGTTCGATACCTGATTCTTCTCCTCCGTCAAATCATGTAATGAAACTGATGGTCTAGTATCAGGCGAACTCCTCAAAAATCAACGGCCTTGTATCGCAAAATGCAAGATTTTGTAAAATGAAATGAGCAGTTTGGATTATGCTATCGTAACCTAAATCAACTATAAACTAATACACTGAAAAGTGAGAAATAAAAACTTTTTTTACGAAAAAATAAAAACCGACATCCAAAATAAAAATAAGGTAACTAAAAACCATAAAATAACAAAGGTACAACAACAAAAAATAATTAAACATTTTGTAGTTGGTGCCAGGGAATGTAGTTGTATGTTTTAGTCACCAACTTCAAAATGTTTAATTATTTAAAAAATATATATCTTAATTGCGTGAATAATTTAAGGTAAAATACCTCGTTTATTGCCCGATGTTTCGACCGTATTGTCTACCTGTAACCACGGCCGTTGCAATACGATCGAAACGTGGGGCATTAAATAAGGACGAAAGTATTTTATATCAAATTTTGTATGTTTACAAAATATATCACGAGTGGTTGGCTTAATAATTCCTGACCAAACTATTATTAATTAAAAAATAAAAGTAGTTTCCTACGTCAGGAAAAAATAGAAAGCCAAACATTTGCATATTCTTTAGGCTTCATACTTTCTGTTGGTATTAAACTTACTCGTATGAGTGCACTGTTTAATAAAAACACATGTTTCAATTTTTAATTATTAATAGTTTGGCCAGGATTTTTAACCAACCCACTCACGATATATTTTTTAACATACTAAAGGATAATGTTCAAGTGACTATGGAACTTAGTATTGCTACAAATTTTGTTGTGACAAGATGAAAAGTACTGATTTATGTAGACTTTAATATATACTTTCAGAAAAAAACAACAATGATTTACCTAATTTGCCGGGTCTCATTGAAATGGGTGGATTAACTTCAAATATCAAAATATTATTAACATTTTTTTTTTTAAATAGGACATAACTATGATATTGCGTATTAATTATGTATAACACATGATGTGTAACACTAATTTATGGCTATAAATTCGGCTTTGCAGTGATATAATAATCCGAGTATCTATCTCACAATCACTTCTATATAATATCTATCTATCTCACAATTATAAATATAATACCTATCTATCTCACAATTGGCACAATTGGTACGAGTCTCTGTCTCACAAAATATTTCTGATTGTTACTATGTATATGGAGTCTCTATCTCAAACACATAATATAACCACAATATCATACACAACACGAGAAATAACAAAAGCTATTTGTTATTAAGCTTTAAACTGTTTTCATATGCGCCGGCGCCAAACAAGCATTATGCACAGATAAACAAGTGACATTACATTTCAGTGTTGCCATAACAGTTATGGCAAAAATCGATTTGCATAGGATAGTCCTATACAAATCGATTTTTTTATTATAATTTATTAATATGTCCTTATTTTTAAACGAGCCGGTTCAATCTCAAGGTATCAAAGTAAAAATAAAGTATGGTGTATGAATATTATCGTTCCTTCCATTCAAACGGTGCAACAATTATTAAAGTATTTATAATCATAATATAATTACAAGAACCAAAATACATTAAATAATGATAATCGTTATTAATCTTAATCGATATTACGATATTATTTTTGTAATAGTTTTACCACCGTTAAAAATAACTTCATACGAAAAATACTAAATAAATAAACGAGAGTTGTAAAAATGGTGGCAAACTGACATGTCGCTATTTTTACAGCTCCGCGTTTAACGTGTAAAATTACCGAAGAAACATACTCTACGAGTGCAAAATATACTTGAAATACGTGATAATTGGATAAGAATGAGAATTTGTGGTTCAAAGAAGAAAACTTGAAATAATTTATACTTGAAACTGAAAGAAATTAAACTTGAAACTGGCGAATGCACAGAATGTGCAAGCCATAATCCCTACCGAGTAATATCGGCGGGAAGTGAAAAAAGAAAATAAAAAAAATAATCTGTAAAACTAATATTTTCGTTTTATTAATCCGGCAAATGTGAGACTCCACATCATAATATAAAAATGTTATAATTAGAAACCAGAATTATACGTTTAATCAACTTGTGACACAACTTAGATACATACGATACTGCTTATGGGCATTCCCTTTTGATTTCAAATATTTTAAGCAATAAACAGATGTTGAAGGTCGTTCTTAGCTTACATCCTCTACTAGTAATATATTCGTTAAATCTCTCGCAACACAATGCATGTCCAAGTACAAGTTTAAAAAACTATCTTGAACTAAACTAAAAACTAAACTAAACGTAAAATCTAAACTTTAAAAAGTACATTTAAAAACAGGCACTGAACTAAATAGAACGATTTAAAAACTCCTTCACAATTGACCTCGTTTTCCTACAGTAATTACATACCAACTCATTTCCTAGAGAAATTTACTCAAAGCCTACTTTGAACCAGCGAAACGACGTCTTAAGACTTGGAAGGCACTGTTTCATTAAAGTGGAAATGAGCGGAACTGAGTGGAATAGAGGGTTTACAATAAATAGGATAATTCATTCATCGTCTAAACCGAAGCGAAACTAACTGTACTTAACGAGTTTTTGATCACTGAGTGTATAAATTGTGCAGCACAAGAAGTGGTTTGGCCAATTGATGTGACACGCAAACTGTTATTCATGGTATAGTGTACCTGGTGCGAGTTGGTTTTACGTCCACGCGATCGACACGTTTATGACGATTGACGCTCCGTTTAACCTGCTTCACCAATCAGAGAGCTAAACGCGGTAAACGTTGCGATCGCGTTAAGGTTTTCCTCTCAGTTTCGCCTGCGTTAAGTTAGATTTTATTGCCTCAAAGCCGATGCCCGCAACTTCCTTAAAATCCTCCTTATGAAATAAAAAAAAACAAAGTATATCGATATTTACGAGACATAAAGTAGCCTTTAGGCTGTTACAGACTATAAAATGTTTTTGTGTCCAATTTGATGCAGAACCGTTCTGCCGTTCTGGCGTGATTGAGTAACAAACGTAATATTACATCCACTACCTAAAATGTAGTAATACATATGTACTCTCTCTCTCTCTCTCTCTCTCTCTCTCTCTCTTAGAGAGGAGGCCTGTGCCCCAGTAGTAGGAAATATCAAATTTGATCTAAATCGATACACTATTTGGAGATAATCGCTTTGTATTATTTCTACATTACTTTTTTTGTTACATCCCCAGAGCTGAATACCATATGTCCATACCGGTTATATAAGTACTAGTTTATATAAAATAATTTTATTGTGAACTGATAATGTGGAATGTTTGCCAAGCAACCACTTCATTTTATTATAGCGTAACTCTAATTTAGTTCGTTTTTTTTGACATGAGCCTTCCAGCGAAGCTTTGCTTCTAGTGTCATGCTCAGATATTTGGCAGTATTTACATGTGGTATGACATTTTTGTTTATATATACTGGTTATAAGTTCATTTATTTGTCTAGTTTGTGCTGATATTGATTGCTCTTTGAACCTTTTTCACTGCATCTTCTTGAAACACTCCCGTAGCTAAGATAGCTGTGTCATTTACGAATGTAGAAATATTATTGTCTTCTAATTGTGAAATATCACATGTATTTAGGACATACAAGCACGTTTCCTTGAGGTACTTTAGCTTTTATATACTTACCTAAGTTCTGAGTCTCTATCTTCTTGTCTTACTCTCTCCCCTTTCGGTCTGGTAAAATTCTATAATGTCTGCTTGGGAAGCATATTCCTATACCATTATGCCACACGTCCAGATAAATTATAGAACAGACTTTCTTTTTCTCTCCTGTCTTATTGGTTATTCGATGAATTTGATCAATTGTAGAATGGTTTTCCTTTAAACCTAATTGTAACTCGAGAATCAGATTTATTTCCTCTACGATGGGTTTTAATCTCTTCAAAAATAGTTTTTCAAATAACTTTCATATTATTGGCAGCAGAGAAATTGGCCTGTAATATGTTGTTTCATGAGGTGGTTTACTGGGTCATATACTTTAACCCAGTAAACCACCTCATGAAACAACATACTACAGGTATCATTTATCATTGTATCGCATGCCATGTCGCTGCAATCGCCATTCGCTCTTGCTTGGCAACCAACCAATAACGTGACTTATTTAAAGACACTTTTTCGTGAGTGCAGCTTATAAGTTGTTATCACGACAAAAAACTAAATCGGTTAAGCCCTTTTCAAGTTTTAACGAGCAACCATTAATTTTTATACTAATTAGATATTTTCACCTCAGTTTAACATATCTCGAGTTTTTTTCCTTTATAACAGCACATTCAGTCGCTTTTAATATGATATATTTTTTGTCCATTTCCCGCTTGTCCCCGCTCTAATTAAACCTTACCTTACAGTCTACATTAATTAACAGATTATGAGCTTATAAGGGACAAGGTATAATGGGGTGATGATAATTACAATTAGTCTTTGTGACGACTTAATTGAGATCTTCTTCAATCTTCAAAGCCCGACATCTATACTTATAATAAATCTGTAGAGAGGTCAATTCTGTACATGAAATATATTTCCAAAATAACTATCAGGGGGTGATTAGGGATCGATACTGATGCCAAAAATGCAATCAGTAAAATTTTTGTCTGTCTGTCTGTCTGTCTGTATAACCGTTATAGAAACAAAAACTACTCGACGGATTTTAACGAAACTTGGTACAATTATTTTTCATACTCCTGAGTAGGTTATAGTATACTTTTCATCACGCTACAATCAATAGGAGCAGAGCAGTGAAGGAAATCAGGAGAAGTTACTCCATTTTTTAAGCTTTTGTCGCGTGTGCAACCGTAATGGTTAAAGCTACACAGAAATCATGTATGAAAGAAATGTTCTCCTTAAAATTATATAAAAAATATCCCACGACAGCATATGTTTATCTTTTATGGTTGACTCACAATATCACGTGTAACTCCCGATAGCTTAGTAGTTCGAAGCTTTCTGATTATATTTGTCTACTCTTACGTTTATAACACTCTCAGTCATCCCTAATTAAAAAAGTTAACATAATTAACTATTCCATAAAAAATACTAATAGAAATCGGTATAGAAACACCAAAGTTATACATGAAATACGCTAATAATAACCCATCGCGCGTGAATACTGAATCATGCTATCTATCTATATCTATACATATAATAAAATTGTAAATTTCACGTGTCTGTACATGGCCGAACATAGTGAAAAAAAATATTGGGAAATGTTCGAAAAGAGTACTTAAACACATTCCTACATTTTTAGAAATGTCTGTCTGTCTGTGTGTTTGTTTAAACACGCATCACGCAATAACTATTGGACAGATTCGGTTGAAATTTTGTATGTGTATTCTAATAAGTATGGATTACAATATAGGCTATAATTTATCACGCTGTTTCCCATAGGAGCTAAGCAATGACGGATAATGTCTGTAGCTATTTATCGTTATAAAACAATAACTACTTGACGGATCTTCATGAAAATTTGCAGTTTTATTGTAAATACTATAGGTCATTACTTGCACTATAAATCATTATGCTATCGTCTATGGGGAGTGAGCAGCAACGTATGTGTTGTCGAACCATTATGGTTTTTCACATTTTTTTCCACAATAAGACATTATTTACAATTGTAACCCATGGAAACAATAACTTCACGCTAAAACTATTAGGAGCTAAACACAACATTTTCAATTTTCTTAAGATCAGCTATTTTAACCGTGTTTGCATCAGCTGAGGTGGTCTATTGGCACAAGTAGCGGTATTAAACGAGCGAGGTCGGAGGATCGACTCCCTAATTGCGAGTCTCTTTTGGTGTTGTGTTAAAATTATTTTTATTCTTTTTTTTAAGTATTTTTCTAAATGTATACTTATTTATACAAGCTTTTATTTTCGACTTTAACATGTTTACTTTGTTTAACAAATTTTCATATTAATAATCACTTCCAATAGGCACCTTTATCATTGTTTTGCATAAATAGTGATTATGTTATAAATGTAGAAATTAAAAACAATATTACATTACAAATAAACAGTAATTACTTGATATTTTCTAGAATTTATAAATGTTAATTGCTTAAAAAAAATGAAAGATTAAGTCCGCGTTACATCAAAATAAAACACGTGGCGCCATCTGTGATTCGATTTCTTCTGAGTGCCAAAATTGCTTATCTACAAATGTTAATAAATTTTCGCGATTTGTACACATTATGAAAATATATGTATTACGGGTCTTGATCGCGTAAATAATTTAAGGTTAAATACCTTGCTTACCTACGTTTAATATGCATGATAGTTTAATATAAAATCATCAAGTATAAAAAAAACTTATCCAGTTTTGAAAATAGATGGCGTTTAAATACAAATTAAAAAGAATCAGGAAAATTGATTTAAAAAAAAACTGAAATTCTTACGTAGAGGGATATGAATATATGATGATCTTAATTTGCGACAGGTTGACACACCTATTTTTAAATTCACCAATGTAGACATTATAAAATAATATTTTAATCTTCAAAAGTGAGTGAAAAAAAATATTGAAATAAGTTTAGAAATAGTATTTAAACACAAAAAAAGATATCTGAGTATATCTTTTAGAAACGTTTGAATGTTGTTTGTTTGTTTAAACACGCATCACAGTACCGCGGGAATGCAATGTTTTAAAACTATTTTGCCCCCGCAAAATAGTTTTAAAACATTGCATTCCCGCGGTACAAACACGGACACAAAGTAGGTGTACTTTATACTCGGAAAAGATCGCTCGGGCAGGACATAACCTGCGATCATAGGGAATCTGTGAGAGTTTTTTCCATCATACCTTTATTACCTATGTATAAATTATCTTGAAGGAGCGGCTAGGTACCTCCGATTAAAAGGTCCGATTTAAAAGTGTCGGAGCCGAAGTTGGAGTCGGAGGTTTAAAATCAATCGGAATTTTCGACCTATCGGAGTCAGAATCGAAGCTCCTTAACTCAAAATTTCGCACGAGTAATTGGGCGGTTTCGAGCTTCATTTAACTCGAAACCGCCCCAGTACTCGCGTGGTGGGGGAATTTTTCAATATTAATAGTATTTGATGTGATGCAAATCACTTTTTTGTCGAGGTGTGGTCGTGGGAATTTTAATAATTTGTCTTCTAACCGTCAGGCGCCATAAACTTTATCGCCCTTCATTTTGCTGCACTGGGCATTTGCTTGGCTTGCCCTGCCATATGTTGGGCCCTGATTAAAGCTAGGCCCAAATATCCATAGATGCCACAGAGCATTGTGGAGCAAGTTTACAATATGTTTTACACAGAAGTTGAATTGTAATATAAACTACCTTAATATAAACCCAACTTCCACGCGAACGAAGTCGCGGGCACAGCTAGTGTAATAATAAAATTGTTTATTTGTTAATCAAGATATAATGTATATTAAATTGATGTTTTTAGCCATTTTTTTTTAAAAACGTCTGCAGTAGTCTGCAGACGTCTTATAAAAATTTGCTATTTTTGTAAAATCCTTTGCAGCACAGAGCTTGAATCCTAGTTCTGTGTTGCAAAGGATTTACAAATATTCGATTCACAGACACAATGCCTAGACTCATAACAACAATTTGCAGATAACACAAAGTGGTTTCAAAATTGAATATATTGTGTGTCAAGGGCCTGGAAGTGCCTACCATTCAACTCGGTGAGGGTTCTGTCACAAATTTTCTTTGTTGCAGTCTCTTCTCTCGTGTTCGGTCTGTCAGTATATTTTAATTGTTGTATTAAGGGCATTTCCTTACTACTTCAATCGTAGTGATTTATAGATCGATTGTACTCGTATATTAAATTATATTGTTGTTTTTTTAACCCCTTACTACCGCCTACAACGCCATATAAGACTATTAAAGTTTTTTTTTTCAAACAAATAACATTTGTGTTTGCAAAACCAGCATTGATTTCTAATAACAGATTTCTTCATTTATTGTTTTTAAACTTTCGCGATTTTTATGCATATTAGATATATTTCGTACCTTTAAATAATTCACGCGATTAAGTCCCGAAATATATCTAAGATTTCTTCATACAACGAAACTTATTTTGTGTTTTAAGGTCAGTGCAATTTGTCAAAATATTAGAGAGTATGTTCCAAGTGTACAGTCGTTGAAGCTTAGTTTATTAGTATGAATTTGATTAGTTAATAAATATTACTAAAATGTTAAGTAATAAATCCTAGAATTTCAAAATATATTCTTTGCTTTACGGATATAAATAAAATTGCCATTTGTGTTTTTCTTGATTTCTTTGATTTTTTAGTCACATTTTGATATTGTCATTATACTATATTATGTTTGGTTCTGTTGGCTTCTATGGTGCTTCCAAGTCAATCCTATTCCTCGTGATGCATTCTTAAGTGACGATTTTTTTTTCCTTTTATCCATTTTAGGTACCTACACTATTCCCAAGTCGATCCGATACTCTAACCAGCCAGTTTGACAGTCCATCAAGCTCGGTAGCCAGAAAACGTGGTGGTCCAGTGCATATCCTAGAACTACGAACTTTAAACCAAGCCGGTACTCCAACAAGCTTACTAGATTCGCCTGTCCCCAATAAAATGGCAAGAAAATCACCTGCCAGGCATCAAGAATACTAATATACCTATAGAATATAAGGATTCTGTACGTTCAGATATCCGAAATTTAGGGTAACAGACATATGTATATGTCACATATATGTCAGAATTCCTCGAAATTTCGACCTTTACGAAATGTGGAAAATATAAAGTTTATTTATGCTGCAATTATAAAAAACACTATTTTAAAGATTTTCATAAAATTTAATTTCATTTTTTAATTAACGCATACGCAGCCAATTATGAAATTGCATTGTTTTACTAGAATACATACGATGCCATACATATGACTTTAATTTCTATATTAAGTACGTTCTTTTTTATTCGTATTGAGACTTATTATGTATAAAAAATAAAATATATTTTCAGTATTTTCTTTTATCTCCTTCCTAATGCATACAATAAGGGGTTAAATACCTTTAGAAATAATATTAATAATATTGCGCGTTGTTTGAAGTTTTCCTGATGTACTCACTGATGTTTTATGTAGGCTGTCTCAAATATCCCGCGGCAATATTTTGAACTGTAAAATACAATACCCTATTGTTTTATCGGTAAAATGTTAAAAAAAGTCTGATCAATTTCAAAATATACATAAAATATTTATAAGTGGTTTGTACAATATTGGATTCGAATCAAATAATGGATGAACACGAACAGAATAAAAGCAAAATACATTTTTCAAAAAAATCTCACATCACTATAACATCGTCGTTATTAACGTATAATTTGATGCGGGAATAAATGCAATCATGGCGATGTTGCATCTTTGAACGCATTATTGAACGCAACCATTAGAACTGACAAAATAAAGACAAATGTTAAAGTGAAACTGTCAAAGGATGATGTTAATATTTATTAAATACTACTAGCTGTGCCCGCGACTTCGTTCGCGTGGAAGTTGGGTATATATTAAGGTAGTTTATATTACAATTCAACTTCTGTGTAAAACATATTGTAAACATGCTCCACAATGCTCTGTGGCATCTATGGATATTTGGGCCTAGCTTTAATCAGGGCCCAACATATGGCAGGGCAAGCCAAGCAAATGCCCAGTGCAGCAAAATGAAGGGCGACAAAGTTTATGGCGCCAGACGGTTAGAAGACAAATTATTAAAATTCCCACGACCACACCTCGACAAAAAAGTGATTTGCATCACATCAAATACTATTAATATTGAAAAATTCCCCACCACGCGAGTACTGGGGCGGTTTCGAGTTAAATGAAGCTCGAAACCGCCCAATTACTCGTGCGAAATTTTGAGTTAAGGAGCTTCGATTCTGACTCCGATAGGTCAAAAAAAATCCGATTGATTTTAAACCTCCGACTCCAACTTCGGCTCCGACACTTTTAAATCGGACCTTTTAATCGGACGTACCTAGCCGCTCCTTCAAGATAATTTATACATAGGTAATAAAGGTATGATGGAAAAAACTCTCACAGATTCCCTATGATCGCAGGTTATGTCCTGCCCGAGCGATCTTTTCCGAGTCTAAAGTACACCTACTTTGTGTCCGTGTTTGTACCGCGGGAATGCAATGTTTTAAAACTATTTTGCGGGGGCAAAATAGTTTTAAAACATTGCATTCCCGCGGTACTGTGATGCGTGTTTAAACAAACAAACAACATTCAAACGTTTCTAAGAGATATACTCAGATATCTTTTTTTGTGTTTAAATACTATTTCTAAACTTACCTATTTCAATATTTTTTTTCACTCACTTTTGAAGATTAAAATATTATTTTATAATGTCTACATTAGTGAATTTAAAAATAGGTGTGTCAACCTGTCGCAAATTAAGATCATCATATATTCATATCCCTCTACGTAAGAATTTCAGTTTTTTTTTAAATCAATTTTCCTGATTCTTTTTAATTTGTATTTAAACGCCATCTATTTTCAAAACTGGATAAGTTTATTTTTATACTTGATGATTTTATATTAAACTATCATGCATATCAAACGTAGGTAAGCAAGGTATATTTTCTATTATATATAAATTATTCACGCGATCAAGACCCGTAATACATATATTTTCATAATGTGTACAAATCGCGAAAGTTTATTAACATTTGTAGGTAAGCAATTTTGGCACTCAGAAGAAATCGAATCACAGATGGCGCCACGTGTTTTATTTTGATGTAACGCGGACTTAATTTCTCATTTTTTTTAAGCAATTAACATTTATAAATTCTAGAAAATATCAAGTAATTACTGTTTATTTGTAATGTAATATTGTTTTTCATTTCTACATTTATAACATAATCACTATTCATGCAAAACAATGATAAAGGTGCCTATTGGAAGTGATTATTAATATGAAAATTTGTTAAACAAAGTAAACATGTTAAAGTCGAAAATAAAAGCTTGTATAAATAAGTATACATTTAGAAAAATACTTAAAAAAAAGAATAAAAATAATTTTAACACAACACAAAAAGAGACTCGCAATTATGGAGTCGCTCCTCCGACCTCGCTGGTTTAATACCGCTACTTGTGCCAATAGACCACCTCAGCTGATGCAAACACGGTTAAAATAGCTGATCTTAAGAAAATTGAAAATGTTGTGTTTAGCTCCTAATAGTTTTAGCGTGAAGTTATTGTTTCCATGGGTTACAATTGTAAATAATGTCTTATTGTAGAAAAAATTGTGAAAAACCATAATGGTTCGACAAAACATACGTTGCTGCTTACTCCCCATAGACGATAGCATAATGATTTATAGTGCAAGTAATGACCTATAGTATTTACAATAAAACTGCAAATTTTCATGAAGATCCGTCAAGTAGTTATTGTTTTATAACGATAAATAGCTACAGACATTATCCGTCATTGCTTAGCTCCTATGGGAAATAGCGTGATAAATTATAGCCTATATGTTAATCCAGACTTATTAGAATACACATACAAAATTTCAACCGAATCTGTCCAATAGTTATTGCGTGATGCGTGTTCAAACAAACAGACAGACAGACAGACATTTCTAAAAATGTAGGAATGTGTTTAAATACTCTTTTCGAACATTTCCCAATATTTTTTTTCACTATGTTCGGCCATGTACAGACACGTGAAATTTACAATTTTATTATAATTATGTATATAGATATAGATAGATAGCATGATTCAGTATTCACGCGCGATGGCATATTATTAGCGTATTTCATGTATAACTTTGGTGTTTCTATACCGATTTCTATTAGTATTTTTTATGGAATAGTTAATTATGTTAACTTTTTTAAATATGGATGACTGAGAGTGTTATAAACGTAAGAGTAGACAAATATAATCAGAAAGCTTCGAACTACTAAGCTATCGGGAGTTACACGTGATATTGTGAGTCAACCATAAAAGATAGACATATGCTGTCGTGGGATATTTTTTATATAATTTTAAGGAGAACATTTCCGTCATACATGATTTCTGTGTAGCTTTAACCATTACGGTTGCACACGCGACGAAAGCTTAAAAAATGGAGTAACTTCTCCCGTTTTCCTTCACTGCTCTGCTCCTATTGATTGTAGCGTGATGAAATGTATACTATAACCTACTCAGGAGTATGAAAAATAATTGTACCAAGTTTCGTTAAAATCCGTCGAGTAGTTTTTGTTTCTATAACGGTTATACAGACAGACAGACAGACAGACAAAAATTTTACTGATTGCATTTTTGGCATCAGTATCGATCCCTAATCACCCCCTGATAGTTATTTTGGAAATATATTTCATGTACAGAATTGACCTCTCTACAGATTTATTATAAGTATAGATAAACAAATTTCAATAAAACAATATAAAAATTGTGGGTACAGTAAATATTCACGTTAGATTATTCTTATTGGTAAAAGAGGTAGTCATGTGATTGCAACTAAACTAGGCACGGAATGAGATATGTAAACAAACATATAAGATACGACACTAAAATTCAGGCACAAAGATATCTCCGCGTTGAAATCGGCTTCGTTCCAATGTTATCCCGCATTGCCTTCGTTAAAAAAAAGCTTCAGTTCATCCATCGAAGTCAGTTTGTGGCGGCTGCTGTCGTTTGATGGTGATAGTGGCATCGAGCGTCCATACAGCCCTCATACCGAAGCGCTGACGAGCTCTGGTCGGGACCGATCTCGACTCTGTGATCCGATGCGGTGGCAGATCTTAATATCGCCCTGCGTTATGTCCTTGAGACCTAACTTATTCTGCACAAGGTCGAGTGTTGTTGTAGTGCAGACTTCCTTCTCCAATTTGATCACACCAATAAAAAGAAGCGCTTTTCGCCTTGATCTGGTGTCAATTTCGTCCACAATTCTAACACATGTTTAAGACTCTTTTGACAGCTAATTTAACTGCCTCGGCAGCACGGTGGGAACTGTGTCCGACTGCTACGCAAGGGGTCGTGGGTACGATTCCCACACGGGACACAACTTTTTGTAATCCATAAATAGTTGTTCCGAGTCTGGGTGTACTTTGTGTTCGTGACTTGTTTGTTTGTAAAATCCCCGCAACACAGGGCTTGTTCCCTACTGCGGGAGTCGTCTTTCGCGACGTTTGAGTATTCAGCCGTTTATCACTCTCTTGATTTGCCAATTTATAAATTTTTTTTGTTTATGTACCTTAATATAACAGATAAACTAACTTTGCCTAAAAATAAAAAAATCAAAGCTTTAAGTAACGTAAAATAAGAAGAATTATATATAAAGACACCCTTACTTAAGTAGGTCGTCAACGCTTCATTATAAAAAAAAAACTCACATCTTAGTCTCAAGTTTAAGCGGAAGCATACTTAGGTTCCGCTCCACGTACATGTTTTATGGAACATGGAAATTTTAAAACTGCCAGTGTCTTTTATAGTTTTAAAAGTAAGTAAACGTGTTAGTCGCTGTAGTGATTCAGAGCTCGGCTGTTACTAAAGAAGTGGCAGCCGGGTTCTGAATCGCTAAGCAACTAACAGATTGGTTAAGTGTTGCATATTTGAAGTGCTTTTTTATTATATTATTAAACCGTAATATAGGTACGCGTTTGTTCGATAAAAACACACACAGATATGTTGATTGATATTTGTGTGAGATTAAATTTGTGTGTTAAGATCGATCCCAAACTTACAAGAATACGAAAATGAAATCGAAATCGAAACTTAACTGCAACGGAACTGCAACTGCACTGCTTTAAACGTGAATTGACCCGCCTGGTCGTATTTGCGATAGCGATATATTATGACATGAGCCACAAAGTAAAATGAACACAAAATTTTTCAAACTAATAGTTTGTTACATTTGATGAATGGATATCTTTTGTCTTTATAAGAAACTTTACAGTAATCGAATTTATACTACTGATAACACATAAGTTAACGCGAAAATCAGCGGTGAATTAAAATAAACTAAATCAATAAACCTCAAATATATACCTGTTGCTACATGATCGTAATTGAACCAAGGCTAATGCCCTGTGTCCTACGTTTTCTGTGCGTAATTGTCTTTCTGACGTTGTCCTCAATCCGTATACACAAACCTACGCTATATTGACATTGTACGTTATATTTCGCTACTGTGTGAAAAAATTGGATGTACCTAATAATGTTTAGAAGAACTCACGCCCCCGGGTACACAGAAATAATGTTACGCTTTCTGTAAAAATTAGGTACAAAAACACAAAGAAAATCTTCAGCGAAAATCCTTTGTCGCAATGTTGTTGTTTATATACCATCTAAATAGTGGTTACACAGTTGTTTCTATTTGTCATATCATACATTTATTCTTGAGAACTTAAGATTCTTCATCACGTTTGCGTTTGTTTCACAAAAATGTTTCTCAAATATGCTCAATTTTGACGTGTGTGACATTCGTTTTATTACATTGACACAATGGCGCTCACTTGACTTCTCTCGATTTCAAAGTGGCAGTTTTATTAAACCACGTACTTTATAATTATAAATTCGACGTATTTGACACGTGTTTTAGTATAAGACGCAACTGTAGTCATACAATTATGACATCAATAGATTGTGATACTCGTCTCACGTTTCAAGTCAAGTAGGTACGCCGAATGTGGCACTTCAGCGTTATAGATCTTTCGTTATTGCCATGTCAATCTATCGCGGATTATATTCCAATACACAAATGCCTTATGATATATTATTTGTATAATTTATTAACGTTGCTACAGATTACATAAAATGACATTGAACCTTAATCGGTCTAAAATATATACGATTTGTTTCCGTTAACCTAGCGTGATATAGAGGTTTTTGCAATGAATAATAGGGGAAGATTTAGGGTCGCCGTAAAACGGGTAAGTAGGTGACGTACTCCGTGGTCGAAGAACCTAAGAAACTGGTTTGAGATAAGCAACAGGGGGCCTAGACAAAGTCACATTCAAATAGCGATCGTTAATGGAAAAGTAGGTACAAAATGTATGGAATTAAAATATGTCACGTGGTCATTCCAAGTCGATGCGTACTTAAGCTGCACTATTGATAGTATCTTCGCAATTTTTTTCCATTCTATTGATTACTAATCTAGCAAACGGTGAGACCATGTAGAAAACGAAGGCGGATTTTATTTTTTAAGAATTTGACATTCGCGGATCGTTCGTAAAAAAATAAAATAATGTTTATGGTCAAACATTATTTTATTTTTTTGCGAACGGTCTTTGGAATCGATCTCTTATAGGCGTTAGCGAATTCGCCACAGAACGAATGTGCCTTGTCTAAGCCTACAGGTCCCATTTAAGAACGGCGGTAGATAATGATCCCCAACCTCCGGTAGGAGATGACACACAAATCAAAACGCACACATTCGAGTAGGTACATACAACATACCTACCAGAAAAAAAACTCAATTGCGTATTATTTTCGTAACATTTTCATCATAATTATATTATTAATAACAAATATTTCCATACCTTACTGGGTTTCTATTTAGTTCGTATACATACATATACATACAGCAACCCATATGATGTCCCACTGCTGGGCACGGGTCTCCCCAGTAGAACTTACTGGTATGTAGATCCTGGGGGTAATTGCCATAATCGCCACGCTTGGCGAGCGGGTTGGCGATCGCAGTAAGGCTTTAAGTACGCAGAGGACGCTGCTGCCCGTCCTCCGGTGTGAAATCCCTTAGTCGCCTTTTCGTATTCTTTTCGTATATCAACTATATATTCATTCATCATTCAAATCCTTTAGAACCAGAGTGATCTGCAACTGTCCCACTGCACTACCGAAACAGTCAACATTATTATGAAAAAAAGTAAGGTAGGCTCTTTTTTTGATGTGATAACGTTTTATAAACCGATGACCGGTAGCGCGCACGAAAAAGTGTTACATTACCGCCTTGTAATAGGCTGAAGTATCAGCCTATCATCGAATGGCGATTGCAGTGACATGCGATACAATTGGAACTAAAGCTATCAGCCTATCAGCGAATGGTGATCACAGCGCCATGCGATACAATTGGAACTATAGCTGTCACAGGCATGGTTATCTATACTTATAATAAATCTGTAGAGAGGTAAATTCTGTACATGAAATATATATCCAAAATAACTATCAGGGGGTGATTAGGGATCGATACTGATGCCAAAAATGCAATCAGTAAAATTTTTGTCTGTCTGTCTGTCTGTCTGTATAACCGTTATAGAAACAAAAACTACTCGACGGATTTTAACGAAACTTGGTACAATTATTTTTCATACTCCTGAGTAGGTTATAGTATACTTTTCATCACGCTACAATCAATAGGAGCAGAGCAGTGAAGGAAAACGGAAGAAGTTACTCCATTTTTTAAGCTTTCGTCGCGTGTGCAACCGTAATGGTTAAAGCTACACAGAAATCATGTATGACGGAAATGTTCTCCTTAAAATTATATAAAAAATATCCCACGACAGCATATGTCTATCTTTTATGGTTGACTCACAATATCACGTGTAACTCCCGATAGCTTAGTAGTTCGAAGCTTTCTGATTATATTTGTCTACTCTTACGTTTATAACACTCTCAGTCATCCCTAATTAAAAAAGTTAACATAATTAACTATTCCATAAAAAATACTAATAGAAATCGGTATAGAAACACCAAAGTTATACATGAAATACGCTAATAATAAGCCATCGCGCGTGAATACTGAATCATGCTATCTATCTATATCTATACATATAATAAAATTGTAAATTTCACGTGTCTGTACATGGCCGAACATAGTGAAAAAAAATATTGGGAAATGTTCGAAAAGAGTATTTAAACACATTCCTACATTTTTAGAAATGTCTGTCGGTCTGTTTGTTTGAACACGCATCACGCAATAACTATTGGACAGATTCGGTTGAGATTTTGTATGTGTATTCTAATAAGTCTGAATTAACATAAAGGCTATAATTTATTACGCTATTTACCATAGGAGCTAAGCCATGACGGATAATGTCTGTAGCTATTTATCGTTATAAAACAATAACTACTTGACGTATCTTCATAAAAATTTGCAGTTTTATTATAAATACTGTAGGTCATTACTTGCACTATAAATCATTATGCTATCGTCTATGGGGAGAGAGCAGCAACGTATGTTTTGTCGAACCATTATGGTTTTTCACAATTTTTTCCACAATAAGACATTATTTACAATTGTAACCCATAGAAACAATAACTTCACGCTAAAACTATTAGGAGCTAAACACAACATTTTCAATTTTCTCAAGATCAGCTATTTTAACCGTATTTGCATCAGCTGAGGTGGTCTATTGGCACAAGTAGCGGTATTAAACGAGCGAGGTCGGAGGATCGTCTCCCTAATTGCGAGTCTCTTTTTGTGTTGTGTTAAAATTATTTTTATTCTTTTTTTTAAGTATTTTTCTAAATGTATACTTATTTATACAAGCTTTTATTTTCGACTTTAACATTTTTACTTTGTTTAACAAATTTTCATATTAATAATCACTTCCAATAGGCACCTTTATCATTGTTTTGCATGAATAGTGATTATGTTATAAATGTAGAAATGAAAAACAATATTACATTACAAATAAACAGTAATTACTTGATATTTTCTAGAATTTATAAATGTTAATAGCTTAAAAAAATGAAAGATTAAGTCCGCGTTACAACAAAATAAAACACGTGGCGCCATCTGTGATTCGATTTCTTCTGAGTGCCAAAATTGCTTACCTACAAATGTTAATAAACTTTCGCGATTTGTACACATTATGAAAATATATGTATTACGGGTCTTGATCGCGTGAATAATTTAAAGTTAAATACCTTGCTTACCTACGTTTAATATGCATGATAGTTTAATATAAAATCATCAAGTATAAAAATAAACTTATCCAGTTTTGAAAATAGATGGCGTAGAGGGATATGAATATATGATGATCTTAATTTGCGACAGGTTGACACACCTATTTTTAAATTCACCAATGTAGACATTATAAAATAATATTTTAATCTTCTAAAGTGAGTGAAAAAAAATATTGAAATAAGTTTAGAAATAGTATTTAAACACAAAAGAGATATCTGAGTATATCTTTTAGAAACGTTTGAATGTTGTTTGTTTGTTTAAACATTGCATTTCCGCGGTACAAACACGGACACAAAGTAGGTGTACTTTAGACTCGGAAAAGATCGCTCGGGCAGGACATAACCTGCGATTATAGGGAATCTGTGAGAGTTTTTGCCATCATACCTTTATTACCTATGTATAAATTATCTTGAAGGAGCGGCTAGGTACCTCCGATTAAAAGGTCCGATTTAAAAGTGTCGGAGCCGAAGTTGGAGTCGGAGGTTTAAAATCAATCGGAATTTCCGACCTATCGGAGTCAGAATCGAAGCTCCATAACTCAAAATTTCGCACGAGTAATTGGGCGGTTTCGAGCTTCATTTAACTCGAAACCGCCCCAGTAATCGCGTGGTAGGCAATTTTTCAATATTAATAGTATTTGATGTGATGCAAATCACTTTTTTGTCGAGGTGTGGTCGTGGGAATTTTAATAATTTGTCTTCTAACCGTCTGGCGCCATAAACTTTGTCGCCCTTCATTTTGCTGCACTGGGCATTTGCTTGGCTTGCCCTGCCATATGTTGGGCCCTGATTAAAGCTAGGCCCAAATATCCATAGATGCCACAGAGCATTGTGGAGCATGTTTACAATATGTTTTACACAGAAGTTGAATTGTAATATAAACTACCTTAATATAAACCCAAAAAAATCGGTTTAGTACTTTCAGTTTAATCACCGTCAGTCAGTCTTTCAAGTCAGTCGAATACTTGCAGGGGTGCAACAACTCAACTAACTAAACCAGCACTCTCTATAGCCCCGTAATCATGGTCAACATCCAAACTAATATTATAAATGTGAAAGTAACTCTGTGTGTCTGTTACTCTTTCACGCACAAACCGCAGTGATCATCTGGTGTAGATAATTTGAAACCCGGGAAAGGCCTTATGATAGTTTTTATCGTGATAACCGACATCTACGCAGGCGAAGCAACGGAAAACAGAAATTAAATATTTCTAATAAACAAGTCTAACAATTTAGGCGCTACAATGCCAGACAGACACACATTTTTAAATCTTTGATACAAATTTAAAAATATAAAATATTCAAAAGATGTTACGTTAGTGCTCCTAACCAATTCCAACTTCCAAGACTATGATTATTATTATTTACGAGTACCAGGTCAGCCAAAGATTTTAATGATCATCATCAACTTCATCAATTAACCTAAAGACGTCCATTGCTGACTCCAAAAACTTAATGATTTTAATGATAATGATAAAAATGTAACATATTCAATCAATCAATTAATCAATAAACCTGTATCGGTCTACTGCTGAACATAGACCACTCCTAACTTATGCCACAACATCTAGTCCTCCGCCTTCCGCATCCAATTCATTTCAACGACTTTCTTTAGGTCGTCGGTCCATCTGGCTGGGGGTCGTCCTACCTTATATTTACCGAGTCACGGTCTCCCTCCAGGATTCGTAGTCTCTAACATTTTGATGATAAACCTCTGAACGATGAACCTATAATATATGAATAATAATAATAATAATAATACAATAATATCTTGGAACAACTCACACAACGCTATCTGATCCCAAACTAAGCATAGCTTGTATTATGGAAACTAGACAACTGATAAACATACTTAAATATTTCTAAATACATACATATTGTAGATAAATAACACCCAGACACAGAATAAACCATCGTGCTCATCACACAAAGTTTTATCCTGGGTGGGGATCGAACCCACGACCTCTTGTGTAGTAGTCGGACACACTCCCACCGCGCCACAGAGGCAGTCAAATGATGATGATGAATGGTTGATGAACCTAAAGGCAGTTCTCTTAAAATTGGTACTGTTAACCACGGGATTATGAATTCATTCCCACATAATTAATAATTTAGGAGACAAATAAAAAATAGTTCAGATTCTGGTTGTATTGCGTCCATTAGCTCTATGGAAAGCGTACCATAGGACCAACGAGTTTTACAAATAAAAAACGTTTTTATTATAATATTTATTCCTTTGTGATAAACTAGAGTGATCTTCGTTCAATATTCGAAAATATCCTCACCTTGACGAAAGCCTAACCTTGAGAATATGTACATTGAGATTGGAATACACGTGTCACCAAAATCTCTCAAGTTATTTTACGATAACGATGTCCTTCAATGTGTATAAAAGTATAGAATTAAAATAGTCTTTTAGGTAGAATTAGATAGAATAGGTTGAAATCTTTAGAAAGTACTTTGGCTTAAACTTAGCAAAGGTTATGCTGACAGTTAATAGTATTGGTCTTTGCTCCTAAATGATTACCACTAACCATTAAGTTCCAAATCAAATCCCGAAACGCAACAACATCCCGTCCAGGCATTGTCACTGGGCGGACCGACGCTATAACAAATTCCGGCGGCCCGTTCGCGAAAGTGGCGAGTGATACCCGGCGGGTTTTTAGTGGGTGCAAACCCCACACTACCTCCATCGTCTTTACCTTCCGTCGGCCGTAGTTCTGTCTATAGCCCGGAGCTAGGCGTTGATCGCATACTTCTGTTAGGATGTCATCTGGCAGAAGGAAGAGGATTTTTTTGTTTACCCAGGACAAACCTATTACTAACGCCGTGTGTCCACCGCATGTCCTTTATCGTCCCGGTCGCCGAAGTAAAATAATCTCGTTCACGGTGACATCCCGTTGACGGGTTGCGGTGGACAAACATCCTAAGCCGCAACCCATCAAAGGGACGTCACGACGTCGTCGAAATAGCGATACATTGAATTACTATTGTTGTTTGTCCACCGCACGTTCGGCATCGTCCCGGTCGCCACAGTAAAATAATCTAGTTCATGGTGACATCCCGTTGACGGATTGCGGTGGACAAACGCCCTAAACTGCAGCATGTCAAAGGGACGTCTTGACTTTGTCGAAGTAGCGTTACATAAAATTACTATAGCCGTTTGTCCATCGCACGTCCGGTTCGTCATCGGTCGCCGAAGTAAAATTAGAACCTAAGGGCTCTAACCTGACGCCGGACGGCTGAAGAACATTTGTCGACGGTCCGCCGTGTCCAGTTTATCGGATGCGTGTGAACACCCTCAATTGTAAAAGTCCGGCGAAAAGATCCATCCAACGTCCGGTAGAAAACCGGACGTCTAAAAGAGCCCTAACGGTACAACTTGGCATAATGTTGACACTTTGACAAACACTTATCATGCTGTCAGAAATCCAATTACATTGCAAGAGCTTCACCTACCCTCACCTACTCACAAATGTGACGGAACTGCCACAAACCACGCTGGTGTTGGCATAAAATACGGCACAATTTAAAAAAGTTACGATCAACGCGAGCATCTTTTTTTTCGAGGCGTAATAATACTAACCATCCCATACTTAAATTATAAAAATGTACTCCCTTTTTTTGTTAGAATTTGTGTATTTTCCATATTCACATACAATGCTTATATAAATCATACCTTTTTCAAATTATTCTTTATTAAATTAATGAACGATTAATAAGCTTTAAATGAAGCTGAGTGCTGCAGTAAATGGTAATGTGCTCACTACAATTTAGTGGCTACCTCAGTGGCGTCATTAAATGGAAAGTTAAAATAAGTTGTGAATCCGATTTTCACACAGCTCAGTGAGGTGGAGGTGTGAGGGGCCTTGTGAGATTCATTAATATTTGCTCACAGTCTAGATAAACATTGTTTTTGTAAAGTCTCTCAAGACACAGGACGTGTACTCTCTTTAATAAATACAGACACGAAAGGTAATGGTAATTTTATGCTATGACATGACAATTCTCCCCTTTTTTTCTGAAGGTGCACTAGTAAAATAAATATTCTAAACATCATAATTTCTTCCTTCCTTGGCCACATGATTTATGGTACGTCCATGCCGCAGGTAACCGGCTCACAGTCCCCGTGGAAATTAAAGAATTTTTGCTTCGAGACGGGCAGCTCTACGTTATAAACACAGAACACAGAATAACCATAGAACGGCTGTTGCCAATATATACTTACATTATACAGTATGATCGATTCATGTCACGCGATGCGTGTCGACACGTTGCTTTTGGGTCGGACATACTACCAAACCAATTTATTTAATGTAAAAATGACAATTTCATTCTACAAAATATTAACATTCACCTTTTAGTACATACTTACCCCAAAAAGTAAAAAAAGTCTTTAGAATCAAATAATATTAACCTTCATTACGATGTGAGTTACCTCGAAAAAGTTTATTGTATGATTTATTTTTCGGAGTATAGGTATTTCTTATTGTTCTATTCCCACACGGAACACCGCTTTGTGTGATCCACAAATAGTTGGTCCGAGTCTGAGTGTACTTTGTGTCCGTGACTTGTATGTTTGTAAGGTTCCCGCGACACAAGGCATGTACTCTACAGCGGGAGTCATTATTTCTAAAAAATATGCTTAGTAAAATCTACAAAAAAATTGACGGATTAGACAGAGTTTTGTAAACCTACATAATTGTATAATAAATAACACTTTTCCCACAAGTTACTACGACGAAAGACTTTCTTACTGTATGGCAAAACATGAATGCTCTTACTTAACCAGACCATTCTACATTTTTTTTCCTGTTCTGTGGTTATAACCGTTCACATATTATGTAGGGCTACCGCGTTCTATTTGTTATGGTTTGAGCATGGGATTATCCTTCCTGAGATGTTTGGTGATAATATTACGAACGTGTGTTTCATAAATATTATTTATATACCTTTTAAAAATGTGGAAATGTGAGGATTACTGATATAGTATTAATATTATAATACATAGCTCCTCCAAATATGTGCAGGGCCGTAAAGAGTGTTGTGGAGATGGCAAGGATGTTTAGTCATTGGCGGCAATCTATATTTGGTTACACGCCGGCACAATAGAGACTGAAGAGCCGCAAGAGTTTATTCAGGAGTGTCAGCCCTCTGACGAGAGAGGGCGAGATGCATTCTGTGGACAAGAGACAGTGGGACGGAGTACCCCTGCCATAGCCATTTGGGCGAACTGCTCAGAGTAGATAAAACAACAAACATGTCCGGGAAGTAGACTTATTTATTTAAACTTAATGTACAAATAGTGTACAAAGGCGGAATTAATGCTAACCGCATTATCATTTGGGTGATGTGGCAATTTAAAATATAGGTTCCTAGTGTTGACAGGTGATTAACTTAACGTAACAAGGAAGCTAGTTCATAAAATAAAAATTAAATCAAGTAAAATATACACAAATAGATATTGTAAACAAACATACACACATCAAAAGTGTCTAGGGATCAAGCATTTTTATGCGGATTTCTTGAGATTGAGATGTGGCTTTGTAATAAATTTATGATTTTATAAATTTATATGGATCCTTTTTGGTGCATTTCATAATTTGAATCAGGAACTGTGAATCAAATTCGAGTAAAAGATGAAAATCAGCTGTCAATATTTTCCCTATAAAAACATACAACGCATTGAAGACATTATTAGTGCTACTGTTTCCCTACTACTGATTAAAACCAACGTTATTATGGAGCGGCGACGTCATTTAAGCAGGGAAGAAATGCTCAGAGCCGTGGGAATGATAGAAGCTGGTTCCCGGCAACGTACTGTGGCTTTAGCTCTGAATACAAGTCAGAGTGTTATCAGTCGACTTTGGACACGTTACCAAAGCACTGGTACCGTGGCTGAGCGCCATGGAGGACGGTATCGCTGCACCACACGGAGACAAGACCGATACATTCAAATCTTAACTCGAAGAGGTCCAACAATAACCGCCATGATGTTAGCCGTGAGGCTTCATCACTCTTCAGGGAACTTAATTAGCGACCAAACAGTCAGAAACCGCTTGCATGAAGTGAACCTTCATTCCGGAAGACCGCTACGGGTACCACCTATAGCAATGCACAATCGTAGGATTCGATATCAATGGGCTCTTGAACACAGAAATTGGGCAGAAGAACAATGGCGTTTCGTGTGCTTTTCTGATGAGTCTCGTTTTGGTATGAGACCGGATACAAGACGTATACGACACTGGAGAACCCCTGGACGCCAACAGCGATTAAAATCCTGCCAGGAAGTCCATCCTTATAGTGGTGGAACCATCATGGTATGGGCGGGTATTTGGATCGGCGGAAGAACTGAGTTGATTTGGATCAGAGGCAACCTCAACGCTCAAATTTATGCTGAGACGATTGTATCAGACGTCATCGTTCCTCTACAAGTGCAAATCGGTCCCTTATTTCAGTTAATGCATGATAATGCACGACCGCACACCGCAAGAGTTGTAAGACAGACTCTCGCCGCAGCTAACATCAATGTCCTGCCCTGGCCTGCTCAGTCGCCAGACTTGAACCCGATTGAGCATGCATGGGATATGCTACAGAGAAGAGCTCTGCCGAATATGGAGGGTATCCAGTCGCAAGAAGACCTTTTTTTGTTGTTGCAACGAACATGGGCGGCCATTCCACAGCGTGATTTGGATGAACTCATTTTGAGTATGCCAAACCGATGTTCTTGTGTTGTTAGTGTTCGCGGTAGAAACACGGATTATTAATTGTTTAAGTTACCCAATAAAATTTTAAAGAAAACTGTTATTTCAGTCTTTTTTTCGAACTTTAATGTTAGTGGTTCAAATGTCAAAAATCCCTTTATTAGGAAAATGGCAAATTTCTTTATTAATGCAAAGGTGACTTGGTTTATCGTTACTGTGACAAACGAAAACACTTTATTTGATGAATCCTTAAAGAAATAAAAAAAAAAAATCAATCAGGAGAAAAGTTATTGCAAAAATATATGTTGATCCCTAGACACTTTTGATGTGTGTATATATACCTAACCTACTTCTAATATATATATTAAATACATTAATATAATCATATAAGTTGCTAACGTCACGAAGATTCAGCTAAATCGTTGTGAAGAAGCGCACAAACCTTCAGCTTAAAATTGAAGCGATTGAGTGCCATCCTGATTTCGGGGGGTAGCGCATTCCAGAGTAAGATATATTGTCCATTTAAGGAAAGAGGATCACACAAATCCAGTAGAATAAGAAAGACATAAAAGCAATATATTGTTGGTAGAACAAAGATATCTACGATGGTTGGCACACAAGTATTGAAAAGAAGAAGAAGTTTAGGAGAATTAAAAATAGAGCCAATGTAGATTAGATTAGATTATATATTATGTGAGCAGAGATGAGAATTAAATCTAGCCACGTATCCATCCCATCCATGTGTGTTGTAGAATATGAAGGCTGGTCTGCTCAAAAACCTGCAGCAATTTACGGGCAAAAAGGGAGTTACGCGAATGGAGCTCAGTGTTAAAATCGCCCATGATGATATGGTTTGTATGCTCAGACGCTATTGGTTCCAGAGGAGTTCCTGTCGACTCGATTATTTCTGATGAGATAGAAGCCGCGGAGAGCGTAGAAGGTAGAAAGGAGGTAAGGTTTGAGCCAGGTCTCCGAAATCAGGATGACATGGACATGTGTTACCAATGGCCGATCTAAATATCTCTAAACATACTTTCCTTCTATCTTTGCCTTTACTTTCATGAATAAATTATTATTATTATTATTATTATTATTACCCAAGTTTATTTTGCTAATATCTAGTATCACCAAACTGCGATCGTCATTCTGACAGATTAATTTGTAAGTCTCTAGAGATTAGTTAGAAATTTTACATTTTAATTTTGTTCGCTTCTGGCCCCGGTTTGGCTACGTAAGTCTCGGGTTCGATTCCTGGGTCTGGACTTCAAACTATTCTATCTGTCAAAAATGTAATTATTGTATTTGTAAAGTAATTGGCAAGAAATGCCTATAAAAATTACTTCTACAGTGCCTTTATCCGAAACACAGTAATGTATTCGAATCACTATGTCATGAAAGAAAAACTGACACTGCGGTTGTACCCACCAAGATAGCCTACCTACGGCTTAGACCTATTATTGGCAGAATATTATTTTTCCATTCTCATCTCATAAAAAAGATATAATCGTTTAACCATTAACGGAAACGTTATAAAAATATATAGTACTAGGAAGATCTCAATCTCGTTAATATTTAAGGTACCTTTTTAACGTTTCGATCGGATTGCAACGGCCGTGGTCACAGGTAGACTGGTGTGAAACTACCCCCGCTTGATTTTTATAACTGAATATGAAACATCTGCACAAATAGTTTCTTTAATTTTTATATCGACTATTAAAATAATAGATCGAATCGATTATCTAATTCTTAGAGATTATCAATTTTGACAACCCTGAACTAATTTAAATTTCGTTAAATTTCCATTATCTGGTGATTTTAGAACTCATCCCACTTCCCTTGTGGTAGATTCATTTTTCTTAAAAAGTTAACCTCGTAGTATCACAGGTAGACTGCTGTAAAACTACCTCCGCTTGATTTTTAATCACTGAATACAAAACTGTCGACATACAAAAGTAACGACATCTGCTCACATAGTTTCTATAATTTTATAATGTATAGGTACAAATCGCGAAAGTTCATCATTATTTATTTACGGAATCGATTATCTATTTCCTATGGATTGTCACTATTGACAACCCTGAACCCAAAATCGCCTAGAAGAAGACCCCATGTATCGGATTCAAATTCGATTTCCTAGAAGAGCTACTTCAGACGCATCTATTGAAACGTTGCAGCTTATAAAGGTGATGTGGTTCGTATTTGTACATTTTATTTGGAAGAACATTTTGAAGCTTTTTGTAGCCTGCATTTTGTAAAACTTGTTAACTGAAATTTGTACTTCAACATATGTAAACTTAATGAGATTTTTCTTTTACAACAAGTCATTGTACCTAATGTATAACTTTTTAAGAAAAATGAATCTACCGCAAGGGAAGTGGGATGAGTTCAAAAATCACCAGTTAATGGAAATTTAACTAAATGCTACTAATTACTTTATTTTATTAGAAAATATGCAGTTGAATACTGAAAACCCTGTTCAAAACTGGTTTGTAATTTTTAAGAAAATAATAATAATAATAATAATATCTTGGGACAACTCACACAACGCTATCTGATCCCAAACTTAGCAGAGCTTGTACTATGGAAACCAGACAACTGATAAACATACTTATATATTTCTAAATACATACATATTATAGATAAATTACACCTAGACACAGAATAAACCATCGTGCTCATCACACAAAGTTTTATCCTGGGTGGGGATCGAACCCACGACCTCTTGCGTAGCAGTCGGATACATTCCCACCGCGCCACAGAGGCAGTCGTCGATCACGAACTATGTATAGATTATTTTAAGCTACGGGTTTTAATCGCGTAAATATTTTATTTAAGGCTACCCGTGACCGCGGCCGTTACAATACGGTTGAAACTTCAGGCAATAAAACAAAGGTATTTAGCCTAAGAATAAAATATTTACCTGATTTAGACCCGTAGCTTATAATATTTTATAATGTGTTCAAAACGCAAAAGTTTACGAACACTAAACGGGTCAAAAAGACAACGCTCGTTTTTGGAGATTTTTCTTCGTTTTTTAATAATATAGGATTCATTTTGACAATATTTTAAAAGCATGTTCAGTTTCATTTATTTATTTTCCGGAAATTCCACAGCTTTTTATACAATAGGAACATCACACAAAAAATATTTTAGTTAAATTGAGCTAGCTTAATGAAAAATCTAATTCTTTATCCATCAGTCTTTTTGCAGAAACGGCTTTTTATATTTATTTACTCCAGATTGTGAAAGGAACTTTTCAAAATTTTGTCAATTTCTTCATCTGCTAGAACACCGCTGAACACCGTTGAAACATTGATCGATTTAAATGTCCCTACTTCTAGCGCAAGCATTTTGGCGAACTATCTAGACTATCCAACAAGAATACTAGTTACACAAAAGTGCATGTCGACGCTTCACCCAATTCTTAATTACTTTTCACAGGAACACAAGTCAAAATATTTTCTAGAAAACACTATCGATTTATAAGTTTCCAGGTCAAATGCTTGGATTCCTTGAGAAAACAAGATCTAGTTATGTACTTACTTTAAAAAACCTTTAACTAAAGACAAAGGTTGATTAAATCTTCAAAACGGAAAACGGATTTTTGTCCAACAAAGCTAAGATCCCAATCATCCTGATTAATCTAAAGATTTGTTATAAAACCCTACTGCTTATAATTAATAACTGAAATATTAGAACGCTTATATTTTTAGGGTTCCGTAGCCAAAATGGCAAAACGATTAAACGACGGCCCTTATAGTTTCGCCATGTACGTCCGTCCGCAGCTTTGCTCAGAGACTGTTAGTGCTAGAAGGCTGCAATTTTGCATGGATACTTACGCCGACAAAGTGAATCTTAAGAAACATTTTTTTTAGGGTACCTCCTGAATGTGTTTTTTTTTGCCTACCTACTCCATTGTGTCGGGTATTGTTAAATAGGTCTTTTAAAAACGTTTAGGTTGGGAAAATCATTTTTAGATTTAGGGATCCGTTTGTGAAATATTAAGATTTCAAGTGCAATTTTTTGTTAGAGTCAAGTGTCGTCCCGCCCCCCATGCCAGCTAAATGGTTGATGTTGAGTATGTGAAAATATTTACAGTAGTAGTATATATAGTGATATTAAAAGAAAAACTATCACAGCTAAAAAGGCTTTACAAGTTTACGAGTAACAGCTGATCAAATGAGAAGTAACCAAATTTACAAATCCCATTGAAAGTTATTAATAAGTAGGTAACGATGTATGTGTGTATGTGGATACCTCTTATGCTAAAATCCATTTAGGCTCCAGAGAGTACCAATAATATAAATATAAATACACACACTCAAAAAATTTAACCCTCCTTCTTGCGCAATCGGGTAAAAATTGTAGTAGTTGTGTACGACTACTGTGCAACAGGTCGGGGGTTCGGTTCCCATACGGGATGCCACTTAATAGGATCCATAAATTATTCCGCGTCTGGGTATATTTCTTAGGGTTCCAAAGCCAAAATGGCAAAATCTGTAATTGTTTTGGAGCTGAAAATTTTGAACTCTATTTTAATAAACTGATATTTTCGTAGTTAAACTTGGTTATTGATATAGAGTTCAAAAATCTCGATTCCAAAACGACGACAAATTCACAGATACACATTGAACTTATATTACCCTCCTTTAGAGATGTACTCAGTCGCCGGCTACCCGGCGCCGGATTCAAACCGGAACCTGTAAAAAGGACCTTATCGTCAGTCAATAAAAGAATTAGATGCTCAATCTGTCCGATTTTACTACATAAATAACTTTCGTTATCCACCTACAATTCTAAACCACTAACATAATATTGATTTCAGCAACCAGCAATCCTTCTAACAAAATAATTTCGAATCTATCACTGTTCATAAAAGATTCTTATTGATAGCATTGAATTTTACTGGTTTTTTATCGTTTTATAGCACTTGGCATAAAATTGGATAATATTGTAATGTTGTTTGCACTGAATACATTTCGTTTAAAACTGGGTCAACACAGTCATACAGTGTATAAAAAAACTATTCTTAACACCTGCAGCTAAGCTATAATTTGAATAAATTCAAAATGGTACATAAACAGGCGGAAGTCAAACCTGCTACCTCTCGATAAAAATCGAAATGTAGAAAATCATATCTAAGAGCATATATATAACATAAAAAACTTTACGTATGTAATTCATAATCATTTAACGATTCTAACAATAGCTCAATCATCTACATCAATCTACCGGCTGTTGCAATACGGTCGAAACGTCGGGCAATAAACAAGGTATTTTACCTTAAATTATTCACGCGATTAAGACCCGTAATATATATATTTTCATAATGTGTACAAATTGCGAAAGTTTATCAACATTTACATCTACATCGGTTCTGACGTTTAAAAGTTATAGTGGAATAAAGAAACTCATACACAAATATACATTCGTGAAATCATTACACTTCTTCTTGGGCCACTTGTGTAAAAATCCAAAGCCTAAATATATTTTGCGAAGTATACTTTAGTGGTGTCGCAACGAACAAGTCAGAGCTTAATTGGCAATCGCTTCGAAGCGGCCTCTGTCCAGGAGTGCCTTGCCTTCAAGTACTCGAGTATTGGTCGTTTTAAATTGAACCCATTTGGTACGCAATTGGAATGCCACACAGAACTTGACGTGGAATCGGCAGGCTGATTGAGTGGATTGTAAGAGGTAACTTTTGGGAATTTAGGAATAGGGATTTCGGAGTGCAGATCTACAAATGCTCTTTGAATATTTTTAGTACTTACCAAGACGTTTTTTAGTGGAATTGTAAGATAAATGTGTCGTTATTTTGACGTGATAACGTCTTATAAATCGATGACCGGGTGCGTGCACGAAAAAGTGTCGCGTTATTGGTTGATTGCTAAGCAACAGCAAATGATGATGGCAGCGACATGACATATGATACTTTTTTTTTTAAATAAAGACAACTAGCAATGTAGGATTGTGGTCCCACATTACTAGCAATCCTGTTAACCCCTCCAGCTAAGCACTATGGCTTGTGTTAGGAGTGGGATCACGTCGGTATTAGGCTACCGCCGCTTTATTTATACAATTGGAACTGGCGGAATGATACAATGGCGATATGTCATCAACGTTTTCTTATGACGTTATCATATAAAATTTGTCCGTAAATCGACTTTACAGACAACCATTTTTTTTACAAAATACAATAGTTTAAAGTTCTAAAAGCGGCCGTGGTAGTCTCGTAGTTAAAATATCGAATTTGAGATATCGATTTAGAATCTACTACACTACTCGTTCATTCCACTAGTCGTGGCAACCAAACAAATCGAGACATTTGTTAGGTTAAGCAACGTTCGATTCAAACTACTGTCGGGACCATAGAGAGGTGACCGTTTTCGAAAAATGTCACACTCTTCCGTGCCTCGCCTCGGAGAGCACGTGGTTTGTCAGATTTCCTATCAGGCTGTGAGAGTCAGGAAATAGAGAGCGCACTTGTGTCTGTGCCTACACTTGTTCACTATAATATCTCCTGAGTAGTTGGTTATTATCTGATCTCTTTCTAATGCTTTTCTTGACTTTCGAGCAATGGCCAGAAACTCAAAAGAAACTTCTTTAAAAACATACGATTTCGCTCCTGAACTCCCAACGTATGTGAACCAAAGCGAGGCACTAAACGCTACCTGTAATGTCATCAACCTCTGAACCAACACATCGCTCCAACAGACTTCAAAGCGAATAAAAATTTACGGCACACTGAATTGCCACGCCAGTGACGTCACAAATGACGTATTCACTCAAGAGTTTTATTGGCTCCAGAGATATGAGCATCGAGCAATACATTCACTTATCACAGTGAAAAGATATTGTTACGTAAGAGGTTTATGGCTTAGGGCTTTTTACGTGTTACGTAATGGGAGCTGTAATTCTATTCGCGGGTGTGATTTTGTGTAATATTAAATTTTGACTGTCTCGGTGGGGGAGTGCGTGCGATTGTTGTTCGAGAGATTGTCAATTTGATTTCCACTATAGTCTACAATATATTGAAAGGAGGTGGGGAGTTCATCCCTACCCCTAAAATTCCAAAAAGGCACACAACTGACCGGTATTTGGTGACCTGCCTATATCTCACTTGGAGCTTGTCGGAGTCGGATTTGACCGATGAAAACCACCTCTCTAAGACCGTTATCTCATAAAATCCGTTATAATCGTGTGCCATTTTAACATTAAAAAGAACGAAGAGAATACAAATATGACTAAATTATTTTATTTACTCCTTAAAATTTGCAATTTTATATCATTTTTGGATATAAGTTAATTTTGATTTTTTCACAATGATGAAAGAGAACATCAGATCTCTTCAAAATATTTAATACTTTGCTATAAAAATAGTAAATGACACAGTCACAAAATATATTGATCAGAAAACTAACAAAGACTGATCACGACTCTCAATACAAACGAACCAAACCACAAATCGTCAACATTCTTCAAAAAACTTCAAAGGAAAAAAACATAGCTTAATATCGAAAAGCCAGCGCACAAAGGAAAATAAATTCCACATAACCATATTGCCGACAGCTAGTTTACAACTGGACAGAAGAAAATCTCTTATTTCGAGCCTAGCTTAGGACTTAGGCTTCAAGTATACAATTACGGGTATATTTTACCCCTGACTATGATACCCTAGAAATCTTTGAGTCTAAAAGTAAGGGTAGAGATAAATGAGCGAAGTAAATAACCTTCGCTACATAGGCACACTGGCGCCACGTAGAGATTTATATCAGTCTACCCTAATATTGTAAATGCGAAAGTCTGAGCCCGATCTAATCAAGTTTCAAAAGAAAAATCTCGGATGAGAATGTTTACTAACATATCATTGGATTGTGTTTGGTTTTGCGAATGATTTTTTGATGAGTGTTCTTTTGAGGGAAATGACAGATTTTTCAAATTGGGCACAACTAAATGAGAAGGCTTCTTTGATTTATTTCAAAGTTTTAACAACCTTTTGGAGAAACAGACACCAATGACTTTTGTTGTATGACTTTTAAAAAATTTATTGAGTTGGAGTGAATTCCTACACGAGACAAAAGTTTGTGTTTTACAGGATTTTTTCAGTGCCGCGAGCCTTATTCCTATTTATCATTCTATTAGCCTTTTAAAAATACCCAAAAAACAAAAACTTATCCAATATCAGATCTTAATGAACAGATAATTTATTTATTTATTCCATAACCAATAACGAGTACAAAAAAATCCGCTCCATCTTTTTCCCAAGAAATTACCAATTCAAATTATTTAGTTCAACAGGTCTCATCAATATCCTGCCCCCAAGAGTGATGCTGAACATATTAATAAAGGATTAAATTCTTTTACAAGGAAATTACGGGCATATTTCGATGAAAAACGACTGTAATATGGATTTTATGATTCTGAGGGCGATTTGTAGAATTGGTTGGAGTGTTAAGGCTATTAATTTCTACAGATACTTAATGGATTGGACTGGTACAGGATCGTAAATGTACAGTACATTTTAAAAAAATCAAAAGACCTATCCATTAAGTATCTGTCCTATCCATTACCTATACTGATGATTTGCAAACCACAATAGATTTCCACCAAGATAAACCAGACTTGGCCCAAATAACAATTTTGTGACGATTAAAATCTGAATTTCGAGAAACCCTTTTTCGACAAGATTTTACTTTAACAAAGGTATGGTACTTTAAACACGTTTTCATTTCAGCGTCCGATATATGGAATTTCTTCATTTCTTCGACGTGAGCGCCAGAATCTCATGCAACGAAATTAAAAAAAAAACTTTTTTTTTATGGCAATGGTAACTGGCAGTGGCTTCTACTGCGATTATAACCTTTTATAGTCTTTCATTCAAACATATATTCTAAAATTTACTCATTAAAAAATCGCAATCTAAGGAGTTGATTTTGAACCGCCAAAAGTGAAGAGGAACAGGAGGGAAAAGAAAATTTGGAAGTTTGGTATGTTCGATTTTTTTTTTATTCAATGCGAGAACTGATATTCCCGCGCCTGGAGAATACAAAATATATTTATTTTGTTCGAGTAGAGTAAATACTTAGTTTTGTTGAAGCACAAACTGATAATGAAACGTTATATAAAATTATTCTAATTCGATTATAAAAAATACAACGATCAAGGATAGGTCGTTCAGGAAGGTCTAGGACCTACTTACCATAACCTTGTGTTACCATCTTCAAATTATAATTTTATTATTTTTCAGCAGTTTCTGGTACACCTATATTTTTTTTTTTTTTTTTTTTTATTAAAGATAACTAGCAATGTGGGATTGTGGTCCCACATTACTAGCAATCCAGTTAACCCCTCCAGCTAAGCTCTATGGCTTGTGGCCAGGATTCGAACCCACGACCTCACGATTGCCAGACCGATGCCTTAGCCATTAGGCTACCGCCGCTTAAATACATTATATATGTATATTAATAATTATTATTATATATGTATAAAAATATAATGTATATTAATATATTATTCATTGTCGAAGAAGAATGCCGTGGAAGAATCACGAAGTCGCGTCTTGCCTCGTTTCCTATTTTACCTATATTATACCGTGAATGTTCGAAGCAGTGTATCTTAAGATCGACCGAAATCATAACGAAAAGAAACAATAACGGTCATTCATCAACATTCTTGTTGATTATTAATCTTAAATTAGTGTATCTTAAGATTCACAATTTCGTATTCACTGTAACAAATACAATACCTGTCTAAAATTGTATTTAAACAATTTTATTGTTTTAAATGTATAATACAGATATCTTTTCTAAATTGATTTAGTATAAGTCGTTGTTCGATATATTACTCATTTAGAAAAACATGAGCTTGTAGTTTCTACATTCTTTCTAAGTTCTTCAATAATGATGTCCTGTCCGTATTTTGTGGTAATGTAACTTGCTACAACTTATCATACTTAGTGGTACTCAGTGTAGAGATTGAAGTCACAATACCTTAGCTTACCTAGGTAGTTACTATTTCTGTTACTTAAATAGGCGAAAATTTCAAAAACATTTATAAAATACTAGTTTATGCCGCGACTTCACGGGCGTGGCTGCCAGATTGTTACCAAAATATTTTAACGACAAAGTTTCATACTCACTTTGCACCCCCATTTTACCCCCCTTACGTGGTGAATTTTCAAAAATCTTTTCTTAGTGCTCCGCTACATTATAAAAAGAACCCCTGTGCAAAATTTCAAGTTACTAACCCTTATTTATAGTTTAGAACTTGCGTTTATATGTCAGTCAGTCAATCAGCTTCTCCTTTTGGAACGAAGTTCCTTATCGCGCGTTGTGAAAGGGGGCTAGACGGAAAAAAATATATATCTCTCTCTCTTATAATAATTATTACTTTTAGATTAAGTTTATATTACATTATATTTGTTAATAATAAACAAAATATAATTATAACTTTAAAAAAAAATATTACAATTCCTTCACTAATTAATCGAAAGGAGAACTATCGTGCGGTACTGAGGGGAATCATCGTGTCAGGGGGCAGAAAAAAACTGAGCTATAACAGACGAAAATATGCCAATATCAAAGTAAATGTAACAGTCCTCAGTTTTTTGCCACCCTGACACGATAATTCCCCGCAGTTTCAGCCGCATCCGCAATTTAATATAACAGAGTATTTTTCATTTAGCACCAATTTTTTGAGCACCTTTGAATTCACTACCTAAGCTGTTCCACTTAGAGCAACTTATCGATAATGATCAGTTGTACTTTTATTTATTGGTCAATTTTAATAAACCAAACATTTATTATATTAAATATGTAACTATAATCAAAATCAGATATCTTTACAAATACAATAATTGCATTTTTTGAAAGATAGAAAAATTTAAAGTCCAGACCCAGGAATCGAACCCGAGACTTCCGTAGCCAAACTGGGGCCAGAAGCGAACCACCTATCTGGACTATGTTACTAGACCTCAAATTTGTAAATTATTTGGCAAGAAATGCCTGTAAAAATTACTTCAATCAGTTATCTTCATAGGAAAATGTACTTAATTATTATATTTTTTTTTGCTGTTTACTATATTTAATTCAACAAATAATGAAAGTACAACTGATTTAGTATCGATACGTTTAATTTAAGAACTTTGCGCAAATTCCCATCATAAAAGCTGTTGTAGATGCTGAATGAGGATTTTTTTTTGTTTTATGGTGATTTGAGTACTTAGGTGCTGAAAATAGGTGCCTAACTTCAATTTAACCTATAGCCTTCCTCACTAAACGGGCTATTTAGTGCAAAAAGATTTTTATAACTCAAATATTGATCTGATTTAAAATAATATAGGCAGATTTCTATAGGCAGAACTTGTTTGTTGGAACGCGCGAAGCTCATAAACCACTGAGTTTCTGAGGTTAGCTCAAACAAGCAAACTCTGCCTATTATATATATACACTGTACCTGTAGATACTTATACATTTTTCCGAACGATCTTCGTTTCTTGATAGCTATGAGTCCCAAGAGTCGTATGCAATATTCTTGAACCATTAATTCTGACGATCTATTTCTATGGGTAGGGCTTTACGCAACAAATGGTAATTGTTCTGAATATTATTACAAGGTAACTGAGAGGTATTCGAATATATACCTACTATCCTGTTACTGGTATGTAACCGGTGATATTTGGGTAAATATCATTTGGTATCCGAAACTCCATTACAATCTGTTAAACCCTTCTGAAATTTGTGATTACTTTAGTAATTTATTTTTACATAATTATAGTTTTTGAATCAAGGTCTGTTTGTTCAAATTTGACAATAGAAGTGAAATTTTACCATACTGGAGTTCCGGGATGCTTGTTAAGGTAATCAGTTCAAACTGACTCAAAGTGTTGAACAGGAAGTATTATTATGCCAAGTTTAGTTGCAGCCGTTGAGCACACTGTCCTCTGAAAAAAATACTTCATTTTTTTAATAAAGACAATTTCCACAATATCTATTTTATAGATATCGTTCATAGGATATCGGAACACCTTTAAAACAAAGAGATCTAAGTATAATTTTGTTAAAATGCGTGCTGTAACGAAGCAATAACAAAAGCCGTGATAGTTCTTTAACTACCGACTAGATGGCGCATGCTAGGGCCCAACTCGCGAGCATCAAAATAGGTGGTTCGATTCTGGCCCCGGTTTGGCTACGGAAATCTCGGGTTCGATTCCTGGGTCTGGATTTTAAATTTTTCTATCTTTCAAACATGCAATAATGTATTTGTAAAGAGATCTAAGATTCCATGTCCTTGTACTTTGTCTAGGTGTTCGTTACTCGAACACTGTGAGCACCCTTGTGTAAACGATGTCTATTTTATAGACATTGTTTCATTAACATGGGATATCGGAACACCTTCAAAATAAAGTGGTCTATGATTCAACGTCTTTCAACGATGTCTAGACGTGTGGTTTAAGGCTTTCTTTAAACACTCTATCATGATAGAGTGTTTAAAAGTGATCCTTCATTATCTAAACACCGGCCAGTTTAGTACTTTGTACTTATTTTTTTGCAATTTCGAAGGGGGGGGGGGGCGACGCCCATGTGTCTCGATATTTTGTGCCTAAACTCTCAATCATTCACTGAAAATAAATAAAAGGATTAATAAAACAAAGGGAACTCCAGTTATACGTTTATTCTTTCCCATATTATAAACAACACTGCTGCCTTACCGTTTCATTAATAATAATTAGTATTTAATACATTTAAAGTGTAAATAGAGTGATGCGTTTTAATGCAAAATAAATTTTATTGTAAATACAGATCGACAGCTTTACAACATGTTGTAGCGATAGCAAGGTTGCACCCGTATCGGCCGTGTGAGGACGGCGCGCACTCACGGAGCGAATGGTCTATATACCGCGGCGCCCGCGCCGCGCACCCTTCGGTGGAGGCTCAATGCAGCGGAGGAATATCGCGTTCGCTCGGTCAGGAGCGACATTCATTACTCAGCTCTCACGGCGGGAGCACGCGCAATCGTTCTAATTTATTTTTCGTATAAACTATTTCTTTTTCTGTAAGTCTGTTCTCTCTAAAACTATCTGTAAATTCTAAAATAAACTTGTTCTGCTATTTCGCGAGTTTAACTTCACGCCACGCAAACCTACCTACAATGTAATTGAATCATTTATGTTTTAAAGGCAAATTAATATGGAAGGTAATTTTGATTGCGGTACATTAATTTAATATATTGTGTCTGATTTTTTTATTACTTTTGATATTTCTGTGTCGGTAGTGTTACTGAAAAGTTTATTGTGAAATGGGATAAAATTATGATTAAGCAATTAAGGGGATACACACCAATTTATCGTTGATCATATATTATGCGTTAATTTTCCCCGTTTTTGTAACATTTATCATTGCTACTCCGCTCCTATTGTTCGTAGCATGATGTTATATAGCCTATAGCCTTTCTCGATAAATGGGCTACCCAACAGAAAAATAATTTTTCAGTAGTTCTTGAGACTACCGCGTTCAAACAAACAAACAAACTCTTCAGCTTTATAATATTAGTATAGATGTGAAAAATCACAAAAGTGTGTTTATTTAAATAATAATTTACCATCCCAAAATATCGGAAATAATTTACAATTATAATGACGCCTTATTTAATTGCAACCACCACTATCCTAAGGAAAATTTAATTCAATTTTCATTGTATAGCATAACAATGAAATAACAGAAAATATTTGCACAAATTGAACGTTATTATAACAAGTGCAAAATCACACAAATAAATAACGTTAAATACAAACAACGTTAACCCAATAGCCTTTTGAGTAAACAAACTATATTCATTGGTGATAATTTATTCGCATTAGTTATTGGATGTCAAAAGTGTTAATAGCTACTGTCGGCGTATTGTTTTAATAGAGAATGGATACGGATTGTATTCAAATACTAGTTAATTACATTTTGTATCAATTGTTACGGTGAATGGTATCGAATATTAAATATTGAATTTTAATAAATGAAAAAATCTAGTGAAATTTACAAAAAATGCAATAACGCGAATCTTTATTGGACTTGGGATTTGCGCGGAATTGTATTTTTACTTAAAAAAAAATAATGCTGCAACGCTTCAAATAATTGTTTTTCGGTGAAAATCTATCAAAAGTTTGCTAAAATATATTTTACAAGCAAAATGCGTATAGCATTTTTTATCAAAATGTTAATGATTTTTTATCGAACAACTATTTAAATAACCGATTGTGTGCTTATTTATTTTTTTCTGCTATATTTTAATGGTTTCTGGTGAAGAAAGTTTATGAAGTACAGTTTGTTTATTCAAATGAGGATGTCTATGCCATGTCAATTTTTATGAGTTAAAATATAATTGTAACGTAACGTATTTATAAAATCGTCATTATTCCTCTTTTTCATAAAATCATAATAACAGTATTTTAATTAGCAAAGGTTGACTCTTCTTCTGTTTTACTTCAAAGTTGAATGAATAGCAAAGATAAAACTTTGACTAGTTGAAGCGCTATAAGCGTTATTAAAACTTATTATAAATAAGAGCGTCACGCTTTATTCATAATAAATTAGACGAGGTTTTAAATACATTTTAACTAGCGAACGATGTCGTAGTCTGTCTTTCCATTTTCAAAATCGAATAGGAGGAGATTTAACATTCGCTAGTTAAAATGTGTTTGAAACCACTTCTAAAATATTATGAATAAGGAGGTTAGGGTGTGTATTGCATACAAAGAAATGACTGTATGAAAAATATATATAAAATAAGTCTGCGTTTAAGGATAAATTTATCGTTGAGTGTTTCAATTGTCGAATTTCACAACGCTCACAACGTAATGTTTACGCTAATCATCTGTCTAAAGTAAATTAAATTACTTACTAATAATATACTTTTTAATCGACGGTAGCCTAATGGCTAAGGCATTGGACTCGCAATCGTGAGGTCACGGGTTCGAATCCTACTCTTATACTACCGACGTGAACCCACTCTTAACACAAGCCATTGAGCTTAGCTAGTGGGTTAACAGGATTGCAAGTAATGTTGGACCTACAATTTCACATTGCTAGTTATCTTTAAAAAAAAATGTTATGTATAGGTTGATTTTTAGTATACTGATAACCTCCGGCTCTTGACTTCTTTGCATAACACCAAATAACTTAGAAATAAGATTTACTCTTCACCACCTACAACCAACTTTTATCACACAACCATTTACCACACATCTGAGAGATCCCGGAGTAAAATCGATGTTTCTTTGTAAGGTTTAGGACCTAAACCTAACAATAAACGACGATTTTACTCCAGTAAAATAGTATGTAGGTGGTTAAAGTCATAACTCAAAAACAAGTGGTATGTGATTATGGGTATATAATATATTAAATATTTCAAAACTAATATTACAAAGTAATTTAGTGTTAAGTAAAGAAGCCACGAGCGGAAGATTATTAGTATATTATTTAAATGACTCTGTAGTACTTCAAATACATTTGCTTGATGAATTGAAGTTAATGAACTTTACATAATTAGTTTCAAAGCTCTTCTAGGGCTTTGGGCAATAAAGACACTTATTACATAGTAACGCATCACTCTATGAAACAAATTACTTAAAATTATAATTACTTGTTTTGAATTAATATGAAATGAAGTATAAATAAAGAAAATTTTGTTTTGGAATAGTCGAGATTTTAATTGAATATTATACTGAATATGATTATTTGACTGGCTGCCGCTTTCAAAACTCAAGAATGGAATTGTTAATTGAGCATTGTGTTCCTACACAAACGTTAAAGGTTACTCTATCTCTTTCTAACACACAGAAATGGAACTAACAAAAAATATGTTCTAGCAATTTGCACAATGAATACGATAAAAGTAAACATGTTATCATTCTACTGTGAATATTGCAACGCAAAAAACATTTTAGAAATAAATGTAGTATTTGGCTACGGAAGCTACGAGTTTCGTAGTAATATGCTACGACGCTCGTAGCTATTGTCTAAACCTGATTTGGATAAAACAAAACCAGCTCTATGCTATATTGTTAATAAAACAAAATGATAAAGTAAATTCCAACTTACACAAATGAAGCTAGAAATTGCTTGCTGGTGGTATAACTTTTAATGACCATTTTTTAAATGTCTCAATAGTGTGACCAATAACATTATAGCATTTTGCACCAATTTTATCCATATAAAAGTGTTCTAAAATCAAATTAATAAAAAAGTATTCAAATTTAAATTTGTAATTGTTTGTTAGTAAGCCTATGTCGTTAGAAAGCGGCAGCCATCATAACCGTTAATATTGTACAGAGAACGTGTGATTAAATTAACAATACACGTATATAATACATTGATTTTTATTAAATATTACATTATAGTCTGGGAGATAGTCACATTTGAATTAATATTATTTTCATTACGAAAAAAAGTACATACATATGTGATAAATTTATAACATAAAATGTATTAATAATAACATTTTAAAATATAAAACTAATAAACATGATATAATATACAAGGTGTCCCAAAACGGATATACTACACGGAGGCTCCGTGTGGTATACCACACGGAGCCTCCGTGTAGTATATCCGTTTTGGGACACCCTCATCATTCATAATTTTAATAAATATAACTAACAATTCGAACTGCACTAAAAAAAACCCGTCTATTTGGGCCGTGAATTGAACCCGCAAAATATGAAAAAAGAAACACGAATCGAAAGGATCAATAAACATATTATTACAATAATCATCATATTTTTTAATTAACATAGTATCATAAATAGAAAAAATAACCATACTATTAAAATATCAGTTAACTTAATTACACCAAACTGCAACTTACAACAAATTTAACTTAATGAATACTCAAAGTGTATTCGATTCTGTAATACACAAATTAGTACACGTATAATATCACTATTTGTCGATTTACTGATGTTTACGTGGGAAACGTTTGAATTTAATAATATGTTTAAGTTATGTTTGTAACTTAAAATCATCATAAATAAAAAAATGTGTGGCACTCGGGAACTGCCGCGATAAAGCTATTGCATAGCATTTTTTATCAACTTATGCAATTATAATTGTTTATTTATTTTTTATTAATGCAGTTTTTTTTTCATTACATTTCGGAACAGCTCGTCTCGATCCGTGTGAGCTTCGTACAGTCGTTTCATATACATATACGTTAACGCTCGGACGAGCTACATGGTAGGCGGAGTCCCCCACTCCGCCTACCATGTAGCTCGTCCGAGCGTGTTAGGTTTTATTTTCGTTACGGAATTTCTTGATTCGGTCGCCACACTCAAAGCTCGCAGTAAAAGCTATGCAATAGCTTAAAAATAAAAAATGTAATAATAAAATTGTTGTAGTAGTCGTAATTAACTATACAAATTGTATTTTATTAAATGTAAAATGTTATAGCCTTCCCCTTTATTTAAGGTATTATGTTTTAAGTTTTATATACAACTATCAACATTATAAATAATAATTGGAAATGTTGTGTGTATTAGTATTAATTTTAATACAAAACTAATAAAAGTATCAAAGATTATGCAAAATAGACTAATCAAAATAAATTAACATAATTTCTTAAACAAACTCATAAATAAACTAATTAAAACAAATTATCATAAATTCTTAAATGAACTATTAAAATGTTTCATGTCTAAAAATGAAATATCAATCTTGAAATTGAATTACAATATTTGATATTTACTTATTAAGAATATTCCGAATAACCATTCATTTTCTATAGACTATTTTATTAAATAACAATAACATACCCAATCAATCTGAACAAGATTTAATACAAAACTGATATCAAATTATCTATAAACGGAATTATTGTAATAAAACAAAGCTTGTTATCACTCCACCTAAATTGCTTCGAAGAAATTTCAATTACAATACGAACCGTTATTAATTAATATTCTAAAACAATTCAAATTTATATCGATTGTAAAAACAATTTACATTGCTATCTCCCAGAACTTTCAATAACTAACTACAATTCGTTTATCTATTTACAGTGTAATCCTTATTTACATTTTAATGTTATAGTTACAAGAGCTCGAAAACTGAAAGTAATAAAAACTGTTATGTTACAAAACTTTATGATAACATTATGTATAAGGGTACCCGACCCTGGTCATTTAGGCCTAAAGGTGGAGCTATACTGTGTGCAAAAATTCACAGGTTTTACCTTCAAAATGGTCAACATTATTTATAATACAACATTGACATGTTCCGGCATTTCATTTAAAATTGCGTATTTCACATTTTCATATTTAATTTTCTCCAAATGAGAGTGGCAGACCGAAGTTATTAATTATACGACGGAACATTAGGTTTTATTTTACGAGCGTCGAAGTAGGCTTTCAAAACTTCAGGAAAAAAAAAACAATTCACAAAGAAAATTTGACGGTAACTTTAGAATCCTTACAAAATGTGGGTTGAATTTCAAGTAATTCAAGGCAATCTGTTTAGAAAGTTGAAGGTAAATACAATTAGAAACTGCTTAAAAACCTTGGTTTGTTGTTTCAATAAATACGCAAAGTTCAGAAACTATAACAATGCCCTTCTTAATTAGACAACAATCTAAGAATCAGGTTGGAAATAAATACCAACCAACAATCTAACAATAAATAACTAATAGCTATAGTTTACAATTTATTATTTTATGTAAAAATGCATTATTGTACACATTTATTGTTGGCGACATACATAAAAAATATGCAAACAAAATAATCGATAGGTAAGGACAGCTTAACAAGCTTGTTTGGATAAGGGGTTGTTCATTTAAATACCGTTATTTTGTAAAATAAACGTACACCAATATTAAATGTGTACGTTTATATTATCATTTCGTTAATCTAATGTCGAAGTATTAGATTAAAAATCAAAGCAACACAGTGTATCCCCACCTTTTTATCCAGTTGACCTGCGGCCGATGTCTCGATAATTTACGAAAAGGTGTAACAATCGTAAATTTGGAAATTTATTTGACTCGAACTCGATTAAAATTCTATTCGATTTTGGCCACTTTATATCGATATTGCATAAATTTTGCCCGAAGCTATTTTATTATATGAAAGTGTTTAGCGATGGTCCAGTGTTATTTCTGTATTACATTGCTTTAGTTATTTTAACAAGAATTTGAATATTCATGGCAACTTTAATATTGAATATCTCGTGGTTTTTCAAACTTTTGAACTCTCTCTTTTGATTTTTTAGGCTACCATCAAATAAAAATTGATACTCTGTACTCATTTCCAAATTTTAAACACCTACATTGGTAGCATTTATGGTTACATGGCAGAATATCTATCCATTGGATCGACCAACCAGTAGTACTTAATGCCAACAGGATGACCAATGCGAGAGGAATAACAATAACTATTACGCGTGTCACGAACCCTGAAAAGATGACCAGGACTACTCTGCCAAGAGTGTAGCGACGAAGAAGAAGGAGAACTATTTAATCATTATTCTAACCACGACAACAGTTCTTATATAACTAGCAATGTGGGATTGAGTCCCATATTACTAACAATCTTGTTTACCCCTCCAGCTAAGCTCAAAGGCTTGTGTTAGGAGTAGGTTCACGTTATAACAAATTCCGGCGGCCCGTTCGCGAAGGTGGCGGGCGATACACGATTTTTTAGTGGGTGCAAACCCCACACTACCTCCACCGTCTTCCCCAGACGGTGGGGATGTTCGTTAGGATTTTTCACGCCACAACAAAAAAAAAAGGAATAGGTTCACGTCGGTAGTATAACGGGTAGGATTCGAACCCGCGACCTCACGATTGCGAGACCGATGCCTTAGCCATTAGGCTACCGCCGCTATTAATTCAATCTGTAAGCTGTCACTAAATCACAGATTTCTGAGTGTGTTGACCTTTTTGTCAAATACAGTGTTACATCTAAATATGACATTGTTTTCTTAGAATTGGATATTATTTTGGGACAACAAACAAGCTTCTATTGGGCGCCCCAGGCATTAGTTACATCCTTATAAAATACATTCAGTGTCCCGTTTGTATTTGGTAAATATTATTTTTCGATATTACATTATTTGACAACGAAGTAGCAATAACTGATATATCTTATAGTGTAAAATTATGGAGATGATAAATCTTAAGGGAAAAAACATGATTGCTATGTTCATTTTATTTAAGAGAAAATCCCATAATTATTTTAAAAAGTTTTTTTAATCTCCTTTAGGTTTTTGCTAAACTGAAAAACTATCTTAGGTTTGTGGTATTTTTTTACTAACGTATTAAAAAATAATTGGACATTTTTTTATAGACGTCATAGAAGCGTATTTAAAAACATCAAAATTTAAAAGCTCTTTGTTTAAAGTGTATGAACAAATTACCAAGGAAGACTCATAAAGGCCCTTTTAAAGACGAACACTATTTACAAAGTTTTTCAATTTACCAAAGTTAACAGCTATAGGAGTTCCTTTGATCTTACTTCACAGCCGATATTGGCAACCGCTCTACTGGGATCGATAGAAAATTAGAAATCTGGGATAGTCTTGGCTTGACACGTTGACATAAAGCTTGGACTACATTTAAGCAGCTTCAACATAAGTGACCTGCTCCTGAAATTGCCATAGAATCTGGAAAATTCATTTGTCTCTATTTGAGCCACAAATAGAGTCAGCTCACCTCTGCCCGACCTATTCCCTTGCGCTGACAAACAAACGACTCAATTGAACGCGCGACTCTCACCTAGACGCCTTTGAGCATGAACGTTTTCCGACATGGTATGACTTAACCTGCGGCCGCCTTGCTGCTGTAAGTCTCGTGGCAAGGTCTCCGCATGCTTTGCCGCGACTTAACCCTACATCAAATGGAGTTCCAGCTTCAGTTTACCAGATATTAGTTAAAACGTACAAGCATTACTATTAGAATAAGAAAAAAATGAAAAAACTGGCCGGGTCTTTATAATATTTTTTACCATACACTGAACCATACCTAAACACTTCAAAAATTTATGTTTTTTATCTCTTTCTATCTAATTTAAATAAAGATAAAACAGGACATTCAATAATCAAAATGATTTCTGAAGCGCTTATAAATCAAAAAGCAACTTCATTATAAAATACCCTCAAGATATTAATTCGTAAAAGCGCGCCAATTCGAATTCAAACACTTTAATTATGAATTTCGTTAACGACCAAAACATCGGCAACGGTAACATTTTTGAATATGGTAATTATGTAAATGTACTGAAAATGTTTCGGTAATACAACCTGAAACGTTTTATTTGCAATAAAAAAATAATGTTTACAATAACAGCTGAATGAAACCTTCATTCCCTTTGTAAATAACAAATAAATTTATTCTGTAAAGGCGAGAATACAATTATCTTACGTTTTCACACAATTCTGTTGTTTTTTTTTATTATTGTATTTAATTGAATATAATTTGCACGTAAATATTATAATGTAAAACTAAATTTGTATTCGTATGTGAAGTACATATGTTCCATATCTGCGGTAATCTTTTTTTTTATAATTTGATTAAATATTTTTAAAATAAGGCCTAGGTTTAGGCTTAGGTCCCCATTTGAATAACGTGACTGACGCAGTACAATACTCCTCAGAAGACCATTAATGATGCTGAGCCATATTTATCCTATATAATAGAATCTTCATAGCTTGTGACGTGGTTCACCTAACTTGCTGCCTCTATTAGTGTTCGGACGTCAAAGACGCAGGATAGTGTGCTAGGCCTTTTTCACGAATATTTTATACTATTAGGCAATAGTAGATCTGCTAGTGCCTAATATTATTTTAATTTATTGCTCGCAATTTATCAAGTTTCTTCTTTTCTAAATTATAATAATAAAACGTATAGCAAATGTAACGGTTGTATCCACACGAATTTCTACAGAGCGTGTCGTTTTGACGTTTCATAAAAAGATACTAATTTGACTTGACACACTACTGCCTAACTCGCAAGAACAATGGTGATTGACATTTGGATATTTTTTTCAGTTAAGTTCTCTCATACACTGTATTAAAGCATTACTAATAAAGACTTCCCTAAATTTCACAAAATAACCGAACACAAAATTTGTTTCATTTACCACTCAATTTGGTAGCGGTTCACTATTCATTTAATTGGTTTTGTATCTGTCAATGGTCTTAATTTCGGTTGATAATAAAATGATTTATTTGTCAAAGTTTGACCGAATTATTGTATGAGTGACAGATAAAAACGATAATATTATTTACTTAGATATCAATAAGAAGTTTGAGTATTAAATTCGAAGGAAGATAGAACCTGTGAATATATAAAGGAAAAAGTATTACATTCATAATAAATAAATATGTATTCCGAAATACGTGAGTTATTAGTTCGTCTGACATATTGAAATATAAATCTTACTTATTGACTGATATAAACATTTTCTGAAATGGAATAAATGAGGGTAGACGTTAGGGAATCGATCATGTTCGTCTAGGCCCGATTTATCATGAGCATAATACTTCAATTCATAGTATGTTACGAATATCTCCCGGTATCCATCGTTTAGAATTGGATTTTTGAGTACCTAGTCTTTGAAATAAAGTGATTTTTTTGTACATTGTTTTAAATATTAACTACTGTAACCAGTAAAGATCAATTCATCTTTTATAATTTCTTACATTTTTGTGTTGAAACCACCAAATTGTATGCGTCCATATCTTCGTCGACAAGAATGTAAGGAATTTATTCAATTTCAATGTCGGTCATAAAACTGGGGTTTGAAAGGAACGAGACCTTTTTAGATGAATATATTAAATGAAAATTGAGGTTTTCATGTTTGATCGCATATATTAGTGGATCAAGATTAAAACGAGACAAAAATATAAACAAGACGTAAGTGAAAAAGGGACGCTAATTTATCACTTGATTTACCTCAGTACAAAAGTCTTTGGCGCAAATGTGCGAGAAGATAAAATGAACAGAAGTTTATTATAGAGAACAAGACATCCATAGTCGTAGTGCAGCGTTAACAAGCTTACAGTAGACAAAGGGTGAAACTAACAATAAATGTGAAATAACAAACTAAGGATGAAGTTATATGTAGATGAAGTACAGTGTACGACTTGCTGAGACCTTTGTGCAAAAAAAACACACATAAAAAATTGTTACTCGTCTTAAAGTCCAATTTTAACGAAGTGCTTAAAGAATATTACATTTTTAGTATTATTTAGAATTCTATTTGAAATTTTAGCCAGTCGTTCCAAAAATGTTCGCACCTTACTAGGCAGTTCTTGCCCGGCTCGGCGAAAAAAGGTATTGACGATAGGATCTAACATTCAAGCTACCTTGAAAATCAATCAGATAAATCAGTAAGAGCCTCAGACAGATTTACTTGCCCAACATTTGTTAAGTTGCCCAAGATTCTATTCTAGATTTTCTTTGATTGATACATTTTTGTTCTCCGAATTTTATTATTGTTATTTCTTCCGTTATCACTTCAAGCTCTTTAGTAACTTCAGTGCCAAAATTCAAGTGAAGTCTATTATTTTTGTTTCAGAATCGTAAGCTCGAAGTATAATTAAACTCTCTAATAACGTTGCCAACAAAGAGAATCTTCTGACAAAGCCAAAATGGCGCAGCAATTTTGAATTTCTCAGTTAGCTTTGTATGACAGACTTAGATTTGTATGGCTTATTACACTCTGTCTAGGTGCAATGTAGCCGTTTGTGCATATGATTTGTGCTTGTTAGCAAGCAATGTAGACGGAATACTAATATGAGATGGGAGTGAGAAATGAGTTTATATTACACTTAAGTAGGATGTCTGTATTCAGTATTACAAGGGGGAGGTTACAGTATGCCATAACTATTTTCTTTTTAACTTTGAGCTAAGGCTAACGTTGAGATTTTTACTTTAAAAGGACTTTAATTCCGAAAATGTGACCAATAGAAATATGCACAAAGAAGATAAATATTACAGATATAAAATAGAACTATTATTGATCTAAAATGAAACAAAAGTGATGATTTTCAATTGAGAGAACTGATTAAACACAGTGATGTTAAAGTTGCGCTCGTTAAAATTGATTTCGCAGTTAACTATGGTTAACTGCGAAATCGATTTTAACCAGCACGAAAACGAGCCTGTGGTTTGAACCTTTGGTCTTACACAATAGAAGGAGATTGATGACTGCCAAAATTTGTTACACTCTTTCTTCTTTGGCCGGTCTTTCTTCTGCTTCTAAGTCTTGCGTTTTATACAATGAGTGACTTCCATTGTTCGTATATCATGAACACTAATTTTTTGTATTCTTACGTGACATCGCGGTGAAAAAGCGAGTCTTCGGCGAACAGATTCTACATCCACGGTTGGCCACCCGCTCCCTGCTCCATGCCTCACCGCGATCACTCGCTCATCTATTCCTACCGTGCACTCTATACTAGCTACCTAACAAAACAATTTTCCAATTGTTAAAGAAGCAATTTTATTTAAGTCAAGACCACCAGCATCTCATCATCAGCTTGATTTTCAACACTTGCAGCTGATTCAGTAAGTTATTCAGAAGTAACAACTAGCTGTGAACATACTAGATATAGGATGTTTCACACATTATTGTCAGCACCCCTATCCGAAGCGTCGAAACATCTGTTTATAGCCTTTAGTCCTCATCAGTAGCAACTCTCTTGGTACTAGGTAGTTAGATTACATTTATTATAGGTTAAGTTAGATTACAATCATTATTTTGTTATAGCATATATTAGGTTATAATGGAATTGGCATATACTCAATGTATAAAAGTTCCTTAAAAAAAAAAAAAATAAATAAACAACTAGCTGCACATACATGACGTGAGTGTTTCAGTACCCTGTACTGTGGATCCATTCAAAACGTATAACAATCATGGAACCTCCTTTTTGCTGCCTACCGGTAGTTTATTTGAGCGGTGCCATTAGATGCGAAACGCGTGACGTCATAGCGCGTGTATCAACCGTGTAGCTATACTGAGGTGGCTCGTGTAAGTTAGTGATAGCGTGACTATAGTATATTAGGCCATAGCTGATAATATCCTGTTCATTACGAATGCATTGTCACCACGCCCTAAATAAAGGTAGGTAATATCCTGCATTATAAAAACGTCTTGTTATATTAGCCTCTTAGATCAATTCTGTTGAGTAGATATAGAAGGATGGCTTACAGTACAAGTACAATTACACGCACATATGGAGACAAACACATGTAGTAGTTCGTTTGTTGTTGTTGTTCAAAGCCGGCCTTCTGTACTTTTATATTTTTGTTTCTGATATTAGTCATGACGTAACGTATGCTAGATGTATTTTCGCCTTTATCAATCAAATAACAATCAAATTTTAAAGTGCTAAATCAGATAGGTGCTTGATACAGTCACCATCACAAGTTATTAACATTATTTAATAATATTGTACGTGACTTATTGTATCATCACAAAAAAAGTGTTTCAAGAGAATTTTATTCTAGTTTCACTTGAAGCTTTTAAACTAAATTGAAAGTAATATGAGATTTTGTTTCTGATGACTTCTTTCAATATTAGATTTTTTAAGACAGGTTTCATTTGGGCAATTTGCAGTTTCTTTTTGTTTAAGTGTTTTTTTCTTTATCACCCAATTCAAAGTTGCAATCCTAAAATAAAATTCTCGAATAAAAAAGTCACGAACTAGTAAAAACATGACAAACAGCAACAGTCGGTGGCTGAACGTAAATCATGTCTTTTTTTAAACCGAAACTTTAACAGTTCACCTTTTTTAGTTTTCTTTGAAAACTTAAAGTGTCAGCCGAAAAGGGAGTATTTTACAACCAACAATGAACTTAATGAGCTAAGGAATAGAGTTTAAAATAACATTTTTATATCTTTTAGAATTTTATAATACTTTAAGAGATCGCATAGTCAGAATTGCCCGCGGATGTACTTTAATGGCTTCCCCGTATATTTTTATTGTTATACGAAAAAGTTTTTTGAAGTTTAGTTCAAAATGTGAATAAATGGCTACAAATCAGGATACTTTAGGTTTTGTATGAGGCTTTGGTAACCACAATAAATTACAAATATTTATGATTTATAGAACCAAAATATTTATGCAACTTGCTAGCGACTTGAGTTATTTTGGAGTACCAATATAATGATTTATTGCATATTGCTTCCGTTATTCAAGAAATAAATCATATTGCAGTTGTTTATAGTACAAAGTATCGTGAGTATGGAAAGAGAACCTTACTTCATACCTCGCTTAGGCAACATACAACGGGCAGGCAACAACATAGTACGATGTACACAGCGTACTAGTAGGCTAGTACGCTGTCTCCAGCGTACTAGTAATAAAGAGATCGGGTCATTTGATTTTGACATTTGGAAGGTAATTTGACAAAATCTAATGGAAGAACAACGGCCATTCGTCATAAGTGTCAAAAAAGTTCATTCGATTCGGTATTTGAAATTGCTGTCACTTTGTACGAGGTAGCCAATCCAGCGTACGCCGTACTACAATAATAGAGGTAAGACATGGCCCGTTCCTACTTGTCGTGTGTCGAATGACACGCGACAATTTAAACATCGTTCAACAACTCAACATCAGATAAACATCACACCCATGATGACCCAAAAATCGGGTGCTTTAGTGAATGTTCTGCCACTAGAACACCCGGTTTTTAATGATCCAACACACGACAAGTGGAAATGGTAATGGGCCCTAACTCATAGATGTCATCGACGGGCACTTCGGCAGACGTTCCGAGGTTCTACGTCCGTGACCGATGTCTAGATTATTTTTGTGCCTATTCGATATTTTGTGCTTGTAATTTCAGTTGAACAAACACCCCAAAATTCACAGGATTATTCTCAGAACTGAAGCAAGATACTCAAGTCTTTAAATGTTAACTAACTAACGTTTCTACGTTGCTTTCCTCGAACAAAATTTGACTGGAATTCGAAGTCCACATTTTTCAACATCTTCACGGTCTTCCCAACACACATTTTGTTACACGTTATATATAATGCAACCCCAGCGTTTAAGTTATCTTCGCACTCTTTAGCCAATTTCAAAGAAATAGTGAAGATTTCAAAGAAATACAATTCAAAGACTAAGGTTTTCAGTCAAATTTGATTAAGATCTTTTCAGCTTAGGACCATGAAAAGGACGTAAATAAATAGGCCGATTTAAATAGCCTTAACGTTGACAGGGGTAGGCGGATTTAGACTCAGATAAGGAGCGATAACCACGTTTCTCCAAATGCAAAACAGATTTTGGAAGCGATCCAGACAAAAAACGTAGCAATAAATCTACACTTAGACGACATATTTTAAATATAATACCAGCAAATCATCTGATTTAATCGTTTATGGGATATATAAATAAAATTCGACAAGTCATTACTTCGGAAGTTGATGGAAAAAGATTTTGGGTTTTAAGTTCACTAAGAAATGTTGCGCACTGCAAAAATGTTTAATATATTTAGTCAAGGGATATTGCAAATTGATAGCATTATATATAGCACAGAAAGAATGCTTTATGTGTACTTCGTTCAAGCATCGCACAGTTACAAATTCTCGGAACATCTCAGAACGGAGTATTCGAAGCTGGACCGAGATTTCTTGTCCCTAAACGATGCATTCTCATATGTGTGCGTTGCTCAAGGTCGTTTGGGTAACGCTCTTCTTCAGTTTTCTTGGTGTGCTGTGTTAAGAGTTCCAAGGTGCCTGTGAGTCGAGTTGGAAACCTGTCACTTTTTTTTGTTGTTGCAAAGTTCTCGTTTTTAGTTTCGTAGCCAATATAGCAAAACGGAACCCATATAATTTTAAATGTCCGTCCGTCTGCAGCTTAGTTCAGAAATTTGTTAGTGCTAGAAAGCTGTAATTTTTCATGGATATATGGACATATTGAAAAAAATATATTTTAGGGTACCTCCCCTATGTAGATGTGAGAAGTAGAACATTAGGCATGAAATAACAGACAGAGCTATAGAATAATGTAAGATTGCTAAGAATCAGAGGTTAGAAATATAGCATAAAATAATTGAATTGAACTGTTATTTAAACAGAATAAATATTTACGAAAGTATTTATGAAGCTCCTAACTTTACCAACTTGATTGTGGTTTGTAGAATGTAAACATAAAGTTTTCCAAGTATTGATGACTAGGTAATGCAGCTTATTGAATATGGATAAACTTTGTTAAAGTTATCAAGGTATTGAATTTCAATAGAGCTATGTCAATAATTCTAGGCTTCTAAGGTCTAAGTGTATCAATAAACCTCCCGACTGAAATGGTCATTACTTGGAGTAATAATAATTTGGGAGGCCATTAGTATAGTGCGACTGTGAGCGCAAAGTTCAGTTCTTAAACTTTTTCAGAGTGTCAGTAGTTATTCAAAAAGTGGATTATGTGACTAAATTGCCAATACTAAGTACACATGATTGGTAATTTAGTCACATCTTGGAAGGTTAAAACCACTTCTGAAATCTTCTACCCTATCGTAGCGAATGACAAAACTTCATAAAATAACGATTTTATTAACCCTCACAGACTTATAGTTTGTGAAATTTCACTAGTGAAAACACTAAGAAAATAATAAAAACGAATTAATAGTAGCAGTAATTTCCAAGACTAATGCGTATGATGATTACTAAAACTCCACATCAGAAAATGAAGCATTACAAAATATGATACAAAATATTGCGTCACACGTGTTGCCTATTGTACACGAGTCTTATACGTCATCCTCGGGAGTGTGCGAGCTATGGGCTATAAAAATGTCATAAAGATCCCGCTGGTACGCTCTAGTCATAAACCCTGTATGAATCTTGAACTCGGCGTCAACTCACTTTGACTTCTTCTTTTTATGTCTCATCAGGGGTCAGGGTTGCTTCAGTTGTTTTAGTTTCATCAACTACTTCAAACAACATAAAAGTAGCTTCATATTTGACATTCCTTGTCTCTGGTAAGGTTGGATAAAATATATTGTTGCATCTCATTTTAGTAACTGAATACATTGTAGTTATTGTTGCTTCAGTAGCAACTCTTAGGTTTATGGTGTTATACGCCAATGCAAGTAATTGTAAGAGGTCCATAATGCTTATGTCGTTGTTACTTTAAGGTAAATTAAAAAAATCGAGACTCAGTTGCAACCGGAAGATTAAGTGACCTATAGGGTTAACAACATTACCACTGCTAGCTCTATAGATCGGTGATTGTTTTTGAAAAATAGTCACTCCGAAGCATGGAGAGCCATGCTTCGGAGTGAAAGTTAAGCTGTCGATCTTATATTTCTATACGATCAGACTGAGAGAATGGAGGAATAGAGAGTGCGCTTGTGTTTGCGCACATACATAGCAATTATACATATAATTATTGTTTTTGTCACTTCAGCAATGGTAACAATATCAATTATACTGCCTCCAAATCCTTCTTCAGAGGTGATATTTGGTTCTTGTTTCGATATCACGTAGCGTTTTCACGAGTCGTTGAATTTAAGTACTTTATCAGAGCTGTGAATAGTACAGCTTTGCCAAAATTCAAGACAATCCAGGAGAGATTTCCGCGCCATAAACTGTTAAATTTATGCTGCAATGGTTAAAGTGGGCTTTAGCCCTTTTGGCTTTTCATCGGCAGTAGCCTAGTGGTTAAAGCATCGAACTCGCAATTGAAAGATCACGAGTTCAAATCCCCAAATAGCTTAGCTTAGCTGGAGGGGTTAACAACATTGCTAGTAATGTTCGATCCACATTAGTAGTTATCTAGAAAAAATATATTTGTAAGTTTCGATGTAGGAGATAATCTTCGAAACTGCGAGATAGATATTGATACAGTTATAGACTCCGAAGGTAGATTGAAGAAGAAGAAAGGTGGCTTTTAACTAACAGACTAAGTCACAGTAAACAACGAGAAATAAATAAGTTAGATAGTTGTAAAAATTTACTAAAATACATTTTCTCATAGGCAAGAGCCAAACCGCTGGAGCATGAAGCGTTAAAGTAAATGAGCCGTAAAATTATGTGAAGAATGATTTCGTCGTAGGGTGTCATGTTCAAGTAATTATCATAAATCATTCACGCATATTTAGGTAAATATGTACACCATTTTATATTCAGAATAATAACAACATGCCATCTATTTGGCCCCGGCTCTTTGATTAGAACGTTGGTCCGTCTGGTTGGAGGTCTGTCCACAATGCGTCTTCCAAGTCGTGGTCACCATGTTATCGTGTTGTACCGGCTTTAGAATGATTCACAAAATTCCTCCCTTGACCATGGGTTTTATAAAAAGTAACTTTGGGAATTCATACCAGTTGACCGGCAGCAGTGAAAATCCGAATACTGCATGGTGACATAATGAAATATACATTTCAAATTAACTCCAGTACACAGGCCTGCACTCTACGAGAGAGTAATGGGCTATGATCCACTACACAGGTCCACTGGGATTAGTAAACTCTCTTCGGAGCGCTTAGACAAGAAATGCAAAGAAGCCAAGAGTGGGAGGTTATTAGTATATTAAAAATCCCCACGTATTTTAAAATATGGAATTCGCAGTTTTGCGAGCACACCGGCGTCATTCCGACGTCATTCTGTTTATGCCACTGGTCTAGGAGCTCAGTAAAACATTCAAACTTCTTACGATGCTTACTTTCAACCTTTCAACCTTCACAAACATCGGCGATGAAATAAGTCATACACAAAGCACATGCTCGCCTGCTTGACTTACTTTGTATCATGATATGAATGTGGAAAATGTGGATTATGGTAACAATTCTTTGGTATTGATATTTACATTATACATGCTACGCTTGTCACACTGTCGGAACCGTACACAAAATGTATATATATTTATATGTATGTTAAGTATTTAAGTATACGTATGTGTGTATGTTCTATTTTTTTATAATCGATATAACCAGCATTGGCTGTAAACAATCTGTGCCTTTATAATTTTATGTTACATCACTCAAAGGTTGGCTGGTAAAGAATGCTTTTTGCATTGAGTCCACTTTTGTACATTATTTTTGTGCATAAAGTCAATAAATAAAAAAAATAAACCGTAATGTAAAAGTATGTATTAAAGTCTATTGTCTATTTGAATAATACGCCCAGTTTTATGACTTGAAATAAAATATAAAGTACCTACTAAAAATAAATAACATGATATGCATTACAAGGTTTGACAAAAAAATCCTACAGGAAATTCTTTACGATTTCGATTATAATTTATTGTGATCAAGTTACGATTGATCTAAAATTGTGTTTGTATTCCTCTGTTATTGATAAACAAGCAATACCTACCTATCTATAGGTACACGTAATGTAACCGTAATGAATCATAACGATCGGGGGAATCGCGTTGATCAAAACAAATCTGATATTATTTGTTTGTTCTAACGTAAACCCTCGGGGCAATAGATGTCAACAAATACAAGATAAATATCGAACAACCAAATTGCTTAAAGGTTGTCATACATTTATCAGCTTGGTAAGGGATGAGCAACAAATCGCTTCAAGCGAAAACCCATTGGATTACAGGCGGGAACCAATTTCTAAGACAAGCAATATAGCTTAGATTTGACTTCAAGTGATTGTGATTCGATTGAGGCAATTATTGTGCGATGACTTCTTTAATCTCTGTATCCGAAGTGAAACAAATTTAGAATTTAAATAATAAGAAATTAACCGTAAACCAAATGTAATATCAAGGAAAAAAATATATAAAAAATATATCGTGAGGTCGCGGATTCGAATCCTACCCATTATACTACCGACGTGAACGCATTCCTAACACAAGCTATAAATGTGAAAGTAACTCTGTCTGTCTGTCTGTTACGCTTTCACGCTCAAACAGCTAAACCGATTTAGATGAAATTTGGTATGGAGATAGTTTGAGTCCCGGGGAAGAACATAGGATAGTTTTTATCGCGATAACCGACATCCACGCGGGCGGAACCGCGGGCGAAAGCTAGTAATAGAATATTATCGGGACTTCATCGCGTGAAATTTAAATAAAAGTTTTGTACCTTTAAATATTTCACGCGATTAAGCCCCGATAATATTCTAATATATTTAGTTATCGTGAAGTATCTAGCCAAATCTTCATATTGTGCTATCCTTGAAAATAAACATGTGATATGTATCACATGACGTAGGTACTTTAATATTTAATATTGCGTGTGATTCTAGTACTTATCTTTCGTAACTTTAATATTTAATGGATGTGTCATGCAGTATGATTTATTCTATGAATTATTTATTTTAAGTATTTTTTATTATTTATAAATAAAGTCACTTGACCTTGACCAATATGAGGTTGCCATAACCTATATTGAAGGCATGAAAGTGTTTCTAAATGGGCTACAACTATTTAAACTAAAATATTTGTTTACTTTACAGCTCTCTATCTAAAGCGTATCGACGGATGTGACTCTCTACGACGCTTACGAGAAAGAGATAGAATGTGGCAACAACCCAACTTAAAAAAAAATCTTTTTCTTACTAATTCAGTAAAAGTAATCCACTTCGTTAATCTGCGGGCAATAAACTGTATTATAAATTACGGGCAATTTTCCAAAATACATTTGCGGGCAAATTCTGACTGACCGAAAGATTATTCTAGCGTGTACGAACATAGTAATTATAACTAACATTACGAAGTGTAGCGCGTCCAATACGCGCTGGCTATACGTCAGCTGGTGGTGATGGCTAGTATGAGCAGCAATGAATCGGAGCAGCCCGCCGCGCTGCCTCGTTGCATCGCTAACGGGTTTTCTCCTGTGGAAAAGTATGTTAGTGTTAATTATAACATTTTTTAAAAACTACTACTGCACTGCAAAGTACACCAGCCGTCGATTCATATCCTAGAAGTAAGTTTTCGCGAAGTTTCGCGTTTAATTATTTTGAATCGCATAGAAATTAACATACTGTTTAAATAATTAACAAACACGCTTTTTGCAATCTATTTGAGAACAGTCAGGCATTTCGTCTGGCATATATTGAACCAGTTTAAGATAAGATAAACATTTATTTCTTAGTATATGGTACATTGAGTTCTTACAGTAGGTAAACATATTGAATCACATATACTACCATTGCTGGTGTAGAAATAGTAGGTTACCTATGCATGCAAATTATAAATAGGTACATAACATTCAAATTATTATAAATCAATTGTAAGATTCTTTAACAAATTAACATATTAAAATTCATCCTAAACTAATATCAAATTATTTATGTATTCATAATATCAATATACATGATTTAAAAATTCATCAACAGAATAAAAACACATGTCTAAAAGCCATGGAAACATATTATTTTTAATTTTTTATGTGTCGGTAATGTTCTCATTTCTGGTGGTAATTTATTATAAATTTTGATTGCCATACAATAGACATTTCTGCTATAAAAATGCAATCTTTGGGCTGGTACAAGTAATTTTCCAGAATGTTTTTTATTCAGTCTTATGCACACTTGTTCATTCAATGGGAACAACTCAGGATATTTCTTTACAAACATACAGTATTCAAAGATATACAGGCATGTAAGTGGAAGAATTTTTAATTTTGTAGATAATGGCTTGCAATGATCTCCATATTCTGCACCGCTTATAGCTCTGATGCATTTTTTTTGTACAATGAAACCACTTTCGACGGCTACTGAATTACCCCATATCACTAAGCCATAACGCAGTACCGATGAAACATATCCGTGATAAGCATTAAGGGCAGCTTGTTTGCCGGATACTTGCTTTACCTTTTTAAGTGCGTATACAAACCTATCAAGCTTGGTACACACTTTTTCCACGTGTTCTTTTCAATTTAGTTTATTATCAATAATTATACATCAAATTGTGAACAGAAATTGGACTGTTAGTATTATTAATGAATGAGTTAACGATTAATTAATTGATTGAAAAATATAACATGCCATAAAAACTACCCCATTGGATTGTGTTATTATCTCTGAGCAAACTACTTTCAGGTTTGCGCTATATCAAGAGCTAGCTGTCCCGCGCAACTTCGTCTGCGTAAATTTTTCCCGTTATTGCAACATTTCTCATTGCTGCTCCGCTCCTATTGGTAGTAGCGTGATGTTATATAGCCTTCCTCGATAAATGGGCTATCCAATAGTGTAATACTTTTTCAATTCAGATCAGTATTTCCTGAGATTATCGCGTTCAAACATTATATATTACATTAATTATTACAGGTATTAAATACTGATTCTAGTCGTGCACCTATTAGAGACTGGCTGACTCACATAGCTCTATGTAGAAGTCGTATTTCCATAGTCCACTTTAATATCTAGTATCTCATTTACATTTTGATATTCTCGTTGGAAGAGATGAGACGCTTATTAATTGTTTCATAGTACAGTTTTATTTAATTCAAAATTCTACTTTGTAGCGTGCTTTAGTTTTTCAATGTTATAAGTATTACCTGACTAGGTACTGGGTGGAATGGACAAATAAAATGCGATAGTAACTACTGTAGATAGGAATAAAAGACTTTGGCTCAATTTCTTAACAAAGATATAATTTAAAAGATATAATTCTCAACTATTTTTTTATTTAACATTTCCACTGCACTATTAGCGCGTGGCTAGTAAATTAATAGTAATTGTAAAACAATGTAAATAGTTTATATTAGTATGTAGATAGTTTTCACAGTCGCGCTTCGAGGCTCAGTCGCGACAGTCCATTACTTAAATAATTACGAGAAATTGGAAAATGGCTATATTTTTTTTTTATCAAATGTTGCTTCATAAGATTTTAACTATTTTTAGTTCGCTTGGAAAAACGCTTCTTATTTTACACTAAGAACATATTTTTTTACAAAAGTTCGATTTTTGCTACAAGACGCCATCTCGTAAATCTTATATGTACATTCAATCTGCAACCCTAAAAACCTGCGAAGCTTGGTCAACTCACCTAGTAAAGTAATAGGAACCAAGTAATCCCTTAATCTTAAACTATCTAGGTAGAGTAATATTCATACCTCTTAACACATGCACTGAAACAGCGGAGGCAGCAACGTCCGCTAGAGAGCACGTGTAGTTCCCGGAGTCGTTTCTATTCGCGTTTGCTATGTAGAGCCGTGATAGAGCACCGTTTGATGTCGCCTCTGTCTTCACGCTGCGGACAAAATAAATGATATTTAGAAGTCTGGTAAGACTAAAATTACTATACAACACGTAACAGAAAGTTATGGTCAAATTTCAGCAGCGGACTGTATATTATGTAATCAGTGTTGACATCCGACTGCTACGCAAGAGGCCGTGGGTTCGATTTCCTCCCAGGATAAAGTTTGGGTGATGAGCACGATGTTTTATTCTGTGTCTGGGTGTAATTTATCTATAATATGTATGTATTTAGAAATATATAAGTATATTGATCAGATGTCTGGTTACCATAGTACAAGCTCTGCTTAGTTTGGAAACAGATGACGATGTGTGAGTTGTTCCAAGTTATTATGAGATATTATTAATTAAATGCATATCCGAGTGTTTTACCCACAGATAATAGATCTAGCTAGATGCCACATGTTCCTGTAACAGTATGAAAACAGAGCGTGCCACTTTATCCCCACCGCGCATGACGTCACGCGAGCGTTTTAGTGATGAACCTACCATAAACAGAATCGTTTCAATCGTAAGACATCATTCATCCAACAGAGTATCGATTTTAAATCGACCAATTCGAATCGATACTGCTGTTTTGAATTTATTTAATTTAAACTTTTTTATTAAAAAGAAAATTATTATTTCTTTTGTTTTAAGCTATATTAAAAAAGTATCTGCTGTTTTTAATTCCAACAAGTTAGCACAAGATTATTATCTAATTAACTGGTGCCTGTGGCTCAACCGAACTTACACTCAATTTACACTTTGAATGATATCTTAGGGAACCGGGATAAAAGCAACCCATGTGTACTTTGCCGGGTTCAAGCTATCACCATAGGTATCAAATTTCTGCTAAATCAGTCCAGCCATTTTCCCGTGAAATAGTACTAAACATCCATGCATCCATCCATCAAAACAAAATAAATGTTGATTTTGATTTATCTGAATTGAATACCTCTTAATTACTAAATTATTGACCTTGAAACAGAACGAGTTTATTATATATTTGTTTTTTCGTAGTTTTGGTTTTTAAATTTCTCGTTAAATAATGTAAACGTATATCAACGTAATCTATACTATAATATTATAAAGCGGAAGAGTTTGTACGCGCTAATCTCAGGAACTACGGGTCCGATTTAAAAAAATATTATTTTTTGGATAGCCCATTTATCGAGGAAGGCTATCACGCTACGACTAATAGGAGCGGAGAAGCGACGAGAAATGTTGCAAAAACGGGGAAAATTTACGCATACAAAGTTGCGCGGGACAGCTAGTCAACGTATACATAGGCTATTGCCTTTATTAAATTAACTAAATGGTTTTCAGTAAGTGCTTGATGAAACTGATGGATGGTTATGCAATTATAAATATTACTAATAATAAAAAAAAAGTTAAAATTTTGTGATTTATTTATTAATTCTCTTTTAACTATTTCAACAACTTTGCATATTTGTATACAATCCTTTGAAGAATACACTACACCACCTTTGCCCATAAAAAATGCATTCTCGTTCCTCCGGTTATCTGTTTCATATATCGAGCGTGATCTCGCGATTAAAGAAATCGATCTAAAGTGTTTAAACATAACATCACTACTTGTAGAAAAACGACAAAATCCCCTATACCACGACATTTATTTGTTGTTGTTTTTGATTAATCGTTTGAATTTCATTGCGTACTTTCAACGTATGAGACGATGACATATCACCTGATGATATCAATTTAAACTGCAATGTAAAACGAATAGAGTAAAAATACGCCAGTGAGAGTTTATCGTTGTAGTATTTACTCAAAAACGTAAATAAATCATTTTAAAATTATATTCACCTTAAGGAGCAACAAAATTACTTAGCAATGAAAGTATACATCTCCCTTGATACGGTCTACATTCTTCGACGAATTTTTACAACTTAGAACTGCACAATTAGGCATTTCTTGTAGTAGTACACGCGACGTCATGCGGCCGCGATCGGACGTTGAATAATATCACGTGCGCTCCAACCAGCGCCGCGGCGCTGGTTGGAGACACGCTTTGACTTTGGCTGACTGATTCTAGTTATATGTGTGTTCTGTGGTTTTACCTACCATAGTGTCATTATACGATTGCATTATTATTAAATAGTTATATAGCATATGGCATTTTATTTCGCTGAATTTTAGCAATGAACGGCATAAGTATTGTAGCTTTACTGGTGCAAAATTCGATTAGAACTGCGCGAAAGTCAAACATTTTGACGTGACAACGTCTTATAAATCGACTAGCTGTCCCGCGCAACCTTGTCTGAGTAAATTTTCTCCGTTCTTGCAACATTTCTCATTGCTGCTCTGCACCTATTGGTCGTAGCGTGATATTATATATAGTCTATAGACTTCCTCGATAAATGGGCGATCCAACAGTAAAATATTTTTTCAATTCGGATCAGTAGTTCTTGAGATTACCGTGTTCAAACAAACAATACCAAAGAGTACCTGTATGACTGAGCTTCACTCGGTATTTTTTTTTAACGACGTTTTCTAAAAAGGAAACCTAGTTATCTTTTGTTTACACGAACGGGATCTACAAAAAAAAAAAAACTGTTGTACGTTTCTTGGGTGATAAATCGCTACTCGCTTCTCGCTCATCGTCGTTGGTGGGACAGTTGCCTTAGGGCTGATTGCACCGCGCTTCACCACTCACTTTCATAAACAACACTTATCTCCGCAATGCTTATTCCCTCACATATACCGCATGCACAAACAATCCCTGTTTGAATGGTATTTAGATAACATGAATGGTACAGTGGTAGAAATTCTAACTAGAAACGTAAAAACTATGACGAGCTTTTTCTCACGGCTTTTTTTGCGATAATTACATTATTGGTGTTCCCTCAGGAAGAGGAAATTTTTCGTATTAAATATTCGAAATAATGTACCGGTTTGCCAATATATTTTTTAATTCTTGTAAGTATAAAGGAGGCTAAAACTTTTACACTGTGTATTTATTTAACCGCTATTTATTTTTTCAAAAACACTAATAAGAGTACGTGTGTGCTCGTTTCACCCAATGTTGTTTTATGTAAAAAGGTGTAGGTACATAGGTTACAAGCGCTCAGAAGCGGCACCCTTAATACTATACCTACAATTGCCTTAGTTTTTATATGTCAGTGTCGCATCGCTGGCATAAACAGGTGCAGCGGATCACATTTATTTCTTTTATGACTAGTTTTACCCGACTGCGTAAGAAGGAGGGTTATGTTTTTCGAGTGTAGGTATGTATGTTTATTTCTTTAGCATGGCCTAGAGCCAATAAGAAATGCTAAAAAACAATGTAAAAATAAATTAAAATATAAAAAAACCCGCCTGCTAAAGACGGAAACAAGATACCCTTTACTTTTTAAGTCATGCAGTCGGAGGTACAATTTTTAAGTGCATGATGAGATTCATTGATGCCTCCGACTGCATGATATTAAATGTGAAGGGTATCTTGTTTCCGTCTTATTGCTGGCAGGTTTTTTTTTTATAATAGTGTGACATTGTAATATATAGATTATCAATGTGTGCTATAGTTTGCCGTTTTTAAAGATCGAATGTTGTTTATGTAACCTATTTACACCTTTTTACTTAAAACTAGCTGTGCCCGCGACTTCGTTCGCGTGAAAGTCGGGTTTAAATTAAGGTAGTTTATGTTACGAAATAACTTCTGTGTAAATATATTGGAAACAGTCCTGTCGGGTGAACCGCGATATGATTCAGCAGCGGAGAATCATCATATAGTCATCTATTGATAGCTTCAACACCCAAAAGCTTTGTGAAAATGAATATGTACCAAACACAGACACTTTAGGTATTCGTTTACTGTGTTTTTCTGTCATTAATATGTGTTATTTGTGTCTCTTTTCTTTTTGTCTATTGTTATTTTTATTATTTTACTATTTTATTTATTGCTTTTTTTATATTTTGCATGACTTTTCCTGTTAAATTATAATAATGTCTATACATGTGTCTTCTGTGTACTAAATAAAAATCGTTCTATTCTATTATTTTATATAGTTAATTTGGAGTGCGGCTTAAGAAGTGGGTTTTCTGTTGTTTTTGTTTCATTCATTCAACGTTATACCTACTTAATACCTAATAATTTTCAATAGAATTTGTACTAACATTTTGGTACTTCCCATTTGATCAGATGTTTATCGTAAACTTGTAAAGCCTAAGTACTTAACTGTGATAGTTTTCTTTATAATTTTAGTATTTATACTCGTACTACTACCGTGAATTTTTTTCACCCAACATAAACCATTTAGTTGGCAGGGTTTATAACCCCAAAACATGATCCTCGATGCACCTGTGTGATGCGTGGTCAAACAAACGGACAGACAGACAAACATTTCTAAAAATGATAGCAATATGTTTATTTTTAATACTATTTTAAAACTTCTTTTACTAAGTATAGAACATTATTGAATACAACGCCATCTACTTTCAAAACCAGTGAAGTTTCTTCTAATACTTAATGTTTTTTTATTAATTTAAGCAATTTAATTATTAAATAGGAGAATGTTGCCACTCAGCAAAAAATGAATCCGTCATCGTAAGCACCTATACCCTAATAAATGTTTTCACAAATAAGGAATTGTTTGATCACGGTGACCTATTTGATTTCATAGATGGCGCTACACGTTTTTTTTACGTGTGTAATGTCTTTTTTTGAGCACGAACACATCAATTCTGGAAAATATCGAATACTTGTTAAATTGGAATGTAATATTATTTTTCATTTCTACTACGATTAATTCATTACTCTCTGCAGTACATGCAATACCTATAGATATCTTACATAAGTGCATATTTCACTTGATTTTTAATATAAAAAAATATTAACCAAAGCAAATAAGTTACCTATGGTCGAAAAAATAACTATAACATTGAGAAAAATATTAAAAAAGGACAAAGACAATTTTAAAAAAATACAAAAAGAACATAATCAGATATCAGATTTGAGCCTGAGACTTCGTCGTCGTCAAAGACCGCTAGCATAGCTTCGAGACTATACTGTTCGCTACATACCACGTCAAAATAACTGTTCTTATGAAACTTAAAAATGTTGTGTATAGCTCCTTATAGTTTTAGCGTGAATATATGTATTCGATGGGTTACAATTAAAGATAATGTCTAATTGTGGAAAAAATTGTGATAAACCATTATGGTGCGACAAAAAATACGTTGCTACTCGTTCCCCATAGACGTTAGCGTAATGATTCATAGTGTAAATAATGTCCTAAGTATAGTATTTACTATAAAACTGTAAATTTTCATAAAGATCCGTCAAGTAGTTATTGTTTTATAACGAAAAATAGCTACAGACATTATCCCTCACTGCTTAGCTCCTATGGGAAAAAGCGTGATAATTTATAGCCTAAATGTTAATCCGCATCTATTAAATTGCACGTTCAAAATTTCAACCGAATCTGTCTGGTAGTTTTTGCGTGATTCGTGTTCAAACAAACAGACAGACAGACATTTCTAAAAGTGCAGCAAAGTGTTTAAATACTCTTTTCGAAAATTTCCTAATTTTTTTTTTGTGAAATTTACAATTTTATTATATGTATAGATATAGGTAGATGGCTTATTATTAGCGAATTTCATGTATAACTTTGGTGTTTATCTACCGATTTCTATGATTCTTTTTTATGGAATAGTTAATTATGTTAACTTTTTGAATTAGGGATGACTGAGAGTGTTATAAACATAAGAGTAGACAAATATAATTAGAAAGCTTCGAACTGCTAAGCTATCGGGAGTTACACGTGATATTGTGAGTCAACCATAAAAGATAGACATATGCTGTCGTGGGATATTTTTTATATAATTTTAAGGAGAACATTTCCGTCATACATGATTTCTGTGTAGCTTTAACCATTAAGGTTGCACACGCGACGGAAGCATAAAAAATGGAGTAACTTCTCCCGTTTTCCTTCACTGCTCTGCTCCTATTGATTGTAGCGTGATGAAAAGTATACTATAACCACCTCAGGAGTATGAAAAATAATTGTACCAAGTTTCGTTAAAATCGATCGAGTAGTTTTTGTTTCTATAACGGTTATACAGACAGACAGACAAAAATTTTACTGATTGCATTTTTGGCATCAGTATCGATCCCTAATCACCCCCTGATAGTTATTTTGGAAATATATTTCATGTACAGAATTGACCTCTCTACAGATTTATTATAAGTATAGATATCATTGGTTTTACCCATTTTCTAATCTAAAGCACAAAAATTGAGTAAACTCTCAAACCTTAACTAGTATTAGTGCTTAAACGTACCCACAAATGACCGATTTTAAGTGAATTTAATTGTATGATCGCGATGAAAAATATGCCCTGTGGTACTGGCTTAAGAATAGTACCACCTCATCTCTTCCCGTGAGTGTCATCAAGGCGACTAAAGGATTTCCACCGGAGGACGGGCAGCAGCATCCTCTGCGTACTAAAAAGCCGAGTTGGGATCGCCAAACCGCTGGCCAAGCGTGGCGATTATGGCAAATACCCCCAGGATCTATAATAAGTTAGATATAGTATCGATTTTAATGTTTTTGTATATTTCTTAGATATGAGAAAAAGTCGTTAAATATTTTTAAATCGCTATTATAACATTTTTGAATGAATTGCAATAAGGAAAATTGACGCAAATGAAGTTCGGAGAGTCAGTTCGTAAATAAAATAATATCTTAGCATAAAATTCCGGTACGGTCATCTGATCCTAAGCTAAGCAGAATCTAAACTCTATATTTATATGTCGAAGGGTGGCCTTGTAAGCTATTAGCGGGTCAATATTCGAACTAACAATAACGTAAATGGTAATCGATCATATGAACGCGGATATCTCCAGCAAGGTAAAGTCCGCCAACTGTTCTAATAATTTTGATGAATGGCAAATGCCATTGCATCACTGACCCTATAACCACACTAACACTTTGCACACACGACTATAAAAATAGCGACGTCTATCGGAAGACGTGTTGTCGTAACAACTGCTCGACTGAGACTGCCAAATAAGACTTACTACCCCACTACCGGCACTTCAAATGTCAATATCAATCTTGCGGCGGTCATGTTTAAATGATTCAATAGACTTGCTTTTTATTCAAATTTGATGCTAAGTAAACGGATATCACTTAGCGTTTTAATAATTCTCCGACATATAGACAACAGACCAATAAACCATGTAGGTACAAATATCTTCGTTTACCGCAATGTTTTTTAAACAACAATATTATTTTAGACTACTCCCTCAGTAGAGTACAAGCTCTATATCACGGGGGACTTCACAAACATACAAGTGACGGACACAAAGTACACCCAGACTCGGAACTACAATTTGTGTATCACACAAAGTGGTGTCCCGTGTGGGAATCGAACCCACGACCTCTTGTGTAGTAGTGGAATACACTCTCACCGAGCCACAGAGGCAGTTTTAATGAAATGTTTAACCGTATACTTCAATCTTCTGCAAAACTTCAATTTGAGCTGACAAGATTCATATTTCAACAATGACAGACAGCCAGACAGGCTGAGAAATAGTCACCTGTGCCTAACAGATTGTTATTCCAATCCTGTAGCTATAAAAAATAAATGAACGAAACATCTTGTAACCTTTTTTAGGTGTTTCGGTATACGTTGAAATTATTAGTGAATTTATTTTGTTCGTAAAAATTGTTGTTTACAATTTTTATACACTTTGTTATTATGCAGGGTAATCACATATGTCACAGAATCAATGACAGTTTTTTTCGGAGATATGGAACTTAATAATTAAAACATCATAACAAACACTTTTGAATGGTTTTCAGTTATTAGCAAAGTTTTATTTAAGATTCGTAAACTGTTTGTTTCCTAAAATAAATGAAAGGGAATATAAAACATCGTATAAATGGAGTTCGGTTACGGCGGCATTAGAGACTAGCCAACTACGCAGGAGATATTATAATGCACGAGTGTATGCGCAGACACAAGTGCACTCTCTATTCCCTCACTCTCATAGTCCGATGGGACGGAAATCCGACACGACCGGAGAAAGATTAGGCGCAGGACCGACGGCTTAACGTGGTCTCCGAGGCACGGAGAGGTTTTGACAATGTTCGAAAACGTTCATCCAGTTTGAATCATTATTATGGTATTTTATTTATTTATTTATTTATTTAAAACTTTATGCACAAAGTTGTACTTTATCCCCAACTGTAAGAAAGGAAATACACTCTCGAAAGAAAAGAGAAAGAATTTATTTATTTATTTCTCTCAGATAAACAGACTAGTCAGTTCTAAAATTGATTCCTTTGTTTAAAATGACCATTGACATTTTACCAATAAGTTGATTGAACTTAAGTGACATCTCGCTGGAACCACGTTCAACATCTTTATTGGTATACACACGAACGGTTCAAAACGTGGTGTGTTATCGAAAGCGTGCCCTGGGGTCGACTCGGACATGCCCACTCCACTTAAAGCGGACCTACGTTTCGTACGTGAATACTAGGATTTTATGTTACACCCTACTTGGTACCGATGTCATAGTACCTATATACGGTATATACTTTTTTCTCAGGCTTTTGTAACATTGACGACATTATTATTGGGTTTCCGTAGCCAAAATGGCAAAAACGGAACCCTAGCAATTGTGCGTTGCGTCTTAATTCCTTCTATTTCTATTGATTATATAAGTACATAAATTGAGAAACTTTACACAGTTTACTGCAGCCAATATAAGGTTAACAATAATAAACCACATCTGGGTTCAACTGTCCTATTTAACAAAGTACAGTACGATCAACGTAACTTGACCGGATTGAAGTTAGGTTCTTATCACTTTCGCGCATGTCATAGAGATGCGACCCTAAAATTACTTACGAAAACGATTAAATATGTTTAATCGATTCAAAATACTAACAAAATTTTAATTCATCAATATAAAAACACTATTTATATAAGTTCATAAAAGTTTAAATTTTGAACAGTTAAAGTAAATAATAGAAACTTTGAAAAAATATTTCTTTACGAAAATAATCACAAAAAGACACGAGTTAGTAATACTAATTATGACAATGTAATGCGTAATCGCATCTCTAATTCTCTTGGTTTAGTTACCGCCCCCGCCCCCCGCTTCCTGTCACCATTTACTTCAAAAAAATGTATCTGCGCAACCACTTGTTGCTTATTTCAGTCCGGCCTAGTTACGTTGATCCAACTGTACTAAGATTGTTTGGGACGCGTCCTAAATATGTATATATACACTAGCTGTCCCGCACAACTTCGTCTGCGTGAATTTTCTCCGTTTTCGCAACATTTCTCTTTTCTGCTCCGCTCTTATTAGTCGTAGCGTGATATTATATAGCCCATAGCCGTCCTCGATAAATGGGCTATCCACCAGTAAAAGATTTTTTCAATTCGGAGAAGTAGTTGCGATTAGTATATAGTACCTGAGATTGGCACATTCAAACAAACAAACAAACTCTTCAGCTTTATAATCTATATATATATATATATATATATATATATAAATGTTATGTTGTTTTGTGTACGCTTCAAAAACTCAAAAAGTTCTGCACCGATCGAGCTGAAATTTTAGCATGATATATAATCCGCATCAAGGATTGTTTTTATATAAATATTTTTGCATCAGTCACATATCCGCGACCGCGAAAAAACAGTTTTTTTAACGATCAGCTGTGTACCAATGACCGCGCCATCTGCCGGAAGCGAGGAAAACACTCGCTGACAACCGCAATAGTAATGGCGTAGTCAAATGAAAAACAATATTCGTTCCCAATTACATTGTTCATTTACAAAAAAAAAATGCATCTGATTCTGATTATTATACAATCTGAATTAAATATTAACATAAATCATGGAACTTTTGTGTGATCGTATCGTGATCGAACTGCGCCTTTCACCAAATCGTAAGTAGAGGTTATATTTTATTGTTTTGTTTCTCGCAACCATTCAATCACAATGTGCCACAGCGAAGCGTGGCAGGGTACAGCTAGTATTAGTATAGATTTAGTTTAATTAATTATTCAATTGCATTTGTCAAAAGATTTTGCACCAATATACAAAATCCTAATAGTAAACAGTTAAACTTAGATAACTCATTTCATTATTTATCTCGCATAGCTCAATATAAATGTTGTGAAATCGAAGATAAAGCATTGTGCAAGGGTTTACCTTTAAATCTATACTAATATTAAAAAACTGAAGCTTGGTTGTTTGTTTGAAGGCGATAATCTCAGGAACTACTAGTCCGAATTGAAAAATTCTTTCATTGTTTAATAGCCCATTTATCGAGGAAGGCTATAGATTATATAACATCACGCTACAGCAAAAAGGAGCGGAGCAGCAATGAAAAATGTTACAAAAACGCGAAAAATTTACACATGCGAAGTTGTTCGGTTCAGCTAGTAATAAATAAAAATACTTTCTCTGCCTCCCTTTTTAGATGAGAATGATCTAATCAGAGTGGTTTATTTAATACTTATAATTCAAAGCAAAAGGCAAAAGATACTTATCTTTTCCTAGAACAACATTAATATATTATACAGCATAATTCGCTAAAACAACACTCAATATGTAAGACAATGAAGTACTTAGAAACCTATTGTTTGGCCAAAACTTCTCTTCGACCCTTTCTAAACATATTTTACTCTGGCAACCCTTTAGCGGCTTTACCCCAAATCTGCTTTTACCCTATTTATTATGGGGAAGTAAATTAATTATTGAATAGTTGGCTTCTGTTTTGTGTTGCCATATTACTTTTCGTCTTGATATTTCATGAGATTTTCTCATTTTATTCAATAAGAAAATAATGTTGAAGCGGCGGTAGCCTAATGGCTAAGGCATCGGTCTCGCAATCGTGAGGTCGTGGGTTCGAATCCTGGCCATTATACTACCGACGTGAACCCACTCCTAACACAAGCCATAGAGCTTAGCTGGAGGGGTTAACAGGATTGCTAGTTATCTTTTAAAATAGAAAAAAAAATGTCTTTTAATATATCTTGGGACAACTCACACAACGCCATCTGATCCGAAACAAAGGACAGCTTGTACTACGGCAACCAGGCAACTGATATATATACTTAAATATAAGGTCGGGGCAAAAGTACTTTCGAAAGATATTTTTATTTTAGTTACAATTTTTTATTTATTTTTATTATGTATACCGTTTTGATCGATGACTTGTTGCCATCTTGTGGGTAGTGCCATATTATTTCTAAATACATGACACCCAGACACAGAATAAATCATCATGCCCATCATCACACAAAGTTTTATCCTGGGTGGGAACCGACCCCACGACCTCCGGCTTAGCAGTAAGGGTTACTAACCATTAGGCCAACAGGCCAGCCAAACAAAACCAAAGAGGTGAATGTTTTTGATTGTTGAATTGAATGTGGTTGAAAAAAGTTTATCAACCTATATGTCTGTTGCTGACAGCCGGAACCAACACATTAACTGCTACTGAAACGCTTACGTATCGATACTTATTGAAAAAATATTAGGTACTTTATGGAATTGACAGATGCAAAAAATTCATAAAGATAGTATTAACATGGAGTATAATCTGTAAATATTTACTCGTAGTCAAAGTATTAACCTGGATTTATTTTGAAGGTCTATCTGCTTACCTCTCTCTCACTGGATGCTTATCCGAAAGAGATAGATGGACATCCAAACGTCAATGTTTTAGCCTAACGTCTGATTATTTTCGCAGGAGATCTCCCATTCTTGACGTTCATTAACACCTACGACTGTGTTGGAAGTGTTTTCATGTATATTAAAAAATTGACACTGCTTAGAAAAGCATGAGTGTATCAAGAACTTTGCATATTTATTTTTAATTCTAAACTATATTCCGTACTAGCTGTCCCGCGCAACTTCGTCTGCGTAATTTTTCCCCGTTTTTGCAACATTACTCAATGCTGCTCCGCTTCTATGGGTCGAAGCGTAATTTTATATAGCCTATAGCCTTCCTCGATAAATGGGCTATCCTACAGTGAAAGAATTTTTCAATTCGGATCAGTAGTTCCTGAGATTATCGCGTTCAAACAAACAAACAAACAAACTCTTCAGCTTTATAATATTAGTATAGATTTATGCAAATATGAAGAACCGTATTAATGGCGTTAGTCGTTTTTTTATTTTTAATATCTTACTCTAAGGTAACACGTTTTTGGTTCAGCGCAACTTCATTTATTCCTCAAAAAGAAAAATTAACAAATTCCACAGAATGCCAAGAAATTAGTTACTGTTTGAATCGGGTCAAAGTGAGTACATCCTCGCCCTGAATAAAAGAAAAGCAAAAGGAAACAGCGCGGCGGCATCTGGACATAATGAGGTTAGAAGTCGTAAATGTCGAGGGAAAATTACTGGAATGGTTGAAGATAGACGATGGACTGACAATCCACGTTACGGGAAAGAAGAATTTTATGTAGATTCATTAATTTACATAGTTGCGGTGTATTTCAATCGTATCACAGAATACCGTACGGAATTAAAGCTTCATACAAAACCCTATTGACGCAAGCACACTTAAATATCTGTGCGTGTAAACAAGACGGACCAGAGACAGAGCGAGTTCCACGCTCACGCGCTGCGATGTTCATTTTGTACGTGCGTGTGAGTACATACATCACCGTTCCTTTTGTACTCTCTTTATTTTATTTTTATTTTATTTATTTTATTTTATCTCATCAAAGGCTCTTCACAGTGTTTACAATGTAGACTGAACAATACGCCAGTTACGAAGAACACATTAAAATTAAATAAATCAAATCTAGAGTAAACATGCAGATGACAGATGCTTTCAATGTGTCAACAACAGTAACTACTCTATGGTTTTGCGTGTGTGTGCGTGTGCGTGTGTGTGTGTGTGTGTGTGTGTGTGTGTGTGTGTGTGTATGTGTGTGTTTGGTTTTATTATGTATTATAATCGTATGATCTGTCGATGACTATACGATGTTAAATGCGCTGCGATACGCGGGCGCCTCCTTTCTCTACAGTTATATAATAATAACATGACAGGACAGGCAGGCAGGCCGCGCGCCGCTGCCGCCCGCGGTCCAGCGCCCCGATCTCGCTTGTGTCTATACGTGTAACTCAGTGTAACCTGTAAATATGTATGTGTTTGTCTTGTTACCTACTGTACTGTACCATAATTATTATGCAGTGTGCGTTATCTCAACGAATAAATAAGTTTTTATTTTTCTTTATTTTATTTACATTGTGTTGCGGCCAGGCAACGCTTTTTAGTTTGACGTATTGTTTTATAACTTTTGGAACTTATAGTCATTCGAATTTTATGCATGAGTAACAATATTTTGTCAACATATCAAAAGAGATAAAAATGAAATTTATACCGTACTATCGTAGGTACTGACCTTACATCTTTATGGCTATCAATGTTCTGTGGTGGTAACGAATCGACTGACATCTCATTTATGAAAATCGGAGGAGTAAATGGGGCGCTTCGATGAAATAGTGTCATACGAAAGAACCAACGTTTATAACACGTTCGTGGACCGTCCACGAACAAGTGTGTTCTAAAATGACACAATAAATTTCTATACAAAAAGATTTGACGTTACTATACGCTGTGTTGCATGATATTAGATGTTTAAAAGTCAGTCTCTAATTAAAACTAATTAAAATTTAAAATGGTATAAAAATAAGTCAATGTGACAATAAAGTTTAGAGTTTTCGATATGATGCGACACAAGGTACATTGAAATTGATTTTCACCTTTAATTTATGTATAGGGATAGGTTTTTTAACGTGATTGTACGTTATACCATTTTAAAATATCAAATTATAACGTAAAAGCAAGTTGTAGCAGCCTATACTAATACAGACTGCTAAAAACAAACAAAACGCGGAGAAACGCTTGAAAATTTAAATCCTAGGCTTTGCTGTAGTCGGTAAAAAATACCACATTTTAAAACACAAATAAGAAAAAAGGCAATACGTCTAAAAAGTACGTCGAAAATTTTAGACACTGGGATTATTCCGGTCATATGCCAAGGATCTTTTTATTCAAGTAATTTGGCAAAGAAGCTTATTATCTTAAGCTTTCATTACATTGTAAGACTCATGCAGACCGATAACAATCTTGTAATCAGAGATGTAGGGCAATTACGAAATATTTCTCCATTTAGAATAATTTGCCGCATTGAAGAAGACGAGGTCTAAAAATAGAAATTTGCCGCATTTTTATGATAGAAGTTTTTTTTTATACCGACTGTCATATTTTAGTGTAGCCCAAAATCAAAAATACCTATTAAACAGACTGCCATACTCGGTTTTTTATACACAAAGTCATGTCAATAGGTGATTATTATCAAGTCAACACTATTGTGAATCGACAACCTGATCACTAAGTGATAGATATACAAGACGGTTTAGGTTTAATTTATTAAAAGATAGGCATAGTTTAATTGAAAGATAATTGAGCATCACTACTAGCCGACGCATATCTTTATTTAATAGAAAATAAAACTATTTGTAACGTAAAACCCACCAGTTTTCTAAGTTAATTTACAAATGATATCTGTCTTTAAATCACTTCGAATCTCAAAAGTCTAAGTACTAAGATATAATCTCTTTAATTGACCCAGTTTTATACCCCATGGGATCAAAGTACAAAATCAAACAAATTCCAAACAAGATAGTAATTCTCTTATTCATCAATCCACCCCTTTCATTATGTACACCCAAAAGGACATTCCCATCACACAATTTAAATGACACAAACTCGACTACGTCAGCAATTTCAAGGAAATTTTCCTAATCAGAGGAATTAAAAGGAAGATAGACCCTTTCTTGAACAATCAAAATTCCTTGTTAATTTATCTGCGTACAAAATTTATAGGTGCTACTTGCCCAATTAATAAGAAAACAACCAAGACCTTTAATTCTTGGAAAATCAATCTACATAATTTGAAACTCAACGTGATAGCTTTGGCTGTTGGTTTTGTTTGCATAATATTTGGGTTTCAGGTTCTATTATAATGGTGACCGATCTCAGCAGAGACTAACCTAAACTACACAGAATATATTAAAATACAAATGTGTATGGTATACACGAATGCCCAAAAACTAAAAATCTATATAAATAAAATTTTAAATATATTGGGAAAACACACACACATACATCGAATTCCAATCTAGGCAAGCTTGTACAACAGGCAACCAGATAACTGATAAACACACTTATATATTTCTCAAAACATACATTTCTACATTTACACTAATATTATAAAGAGATAAATTAGGTAATTACTAGATAAATCAGAATTAATTTAAAAACTACTGGACCTATTATAAAGCTACATAATCGGGGAGGAACATAGGCTATTTCTTATCGTCAAAAAAATTAGAGATTCCTACAAAAATTACATTAATGTTACACAAGGTATAAAAAAAGTACAATATGACACCCGTACGAAGCCGGGGCAGGCAGTTAGTTATAAATAAATTACAGGCAGGCACAGAATAAACAATCGCGCTTATCATACGAAGTTTTATCTTGGGTGGGAATCGTCGTGAAAAATGGTTAGGGAATCTCGTCACTAACTGAGAACAGTACCTATAATAAAAGGCCATCACTTAAAGGTCACTTATGAAAACATTAGGTACAAAAAATCAAATACATATAAGAAATATTAGACACAGAAGATTTTTTATGCAGTCAAATAAACAATATTCCAGTCGATTTCAAACAAGATATATTGTATTTCAAAACTGTTTTTTTGGACTCGTCAAATGACATCGAACCGAACGACAGCAGCCCACTCACTGCACTGATTGATTGATTTTTCAAGATCTTTATTTACTCAATATAAAGTTACAAACAATTTACAAACGATCTTATTCTGAGTGTAAATAAAAGAACTGTGAGTTGGTTGTTTATGAGATTTGAACACCTTTACAAACATTAACATATTTTTAACAAAGTTATGATACATCAAAATACACGAAATGTGTGAAGAAAATTAAAATAATGTGTTGGTCTTAGCAGGGACCCACATTAAAAAAATAAATAAATGGACTTACCCAAGCATTTTAAATACCAATTATTTAGTATTAATTACCTAGGCGAAACTCAACAAATGAGAAAAAGACACTCCGTCACAATTAAAACTATAAAAAGAACATAAAGCAATACACTAAATTAAACAAAACGCAAACATATTCAATAAATAGTGGTAGGCGGGTAGTACCACATAATTTGTCACAGTCACCGGCCGAGCGGCAGCACCAGGTAAGCGAGCTAACGTCATGATTCGCGCAGAAAATAGTGATGGGGGAGTCGATATCGATTGTACGTCCGGGAGTAAGGTAATGTGATTAGTCTACTTTTACCTATATTGGAAATAAGAATATTTTGATGTGTGGGGTTTTTATAAAGGTAGAATTTACGCGAAATTTTTAATATGTAATCTTTTAAAAGCGGATATTTGATATAATTGTGTAGCAATGTTAGGTTAGTTCGGAGTGGGGTATTATAGGCCGTTTTGAGTGCTCTATTTTGGACGGTTTGCAATTGGTTATAACTCGTTGATGTTAAGTTGCACCAGACGGGGGCAGCATAAGTGAGGTTAGGTCTTACTAGTGTAGTATAGATCAGTAGTTTGGTGGAGTTACTAAGTACTGATTTGCGATTTAAAATGGGTTTCAACGAGTTTAGAGCCCTAATGCCTCTTTGTATATTAAGTTCTGTGTTTTTGTGCCAATTCAAACGCCTATCTAGAGTAACTCCTAGATATTTTACTGTTTGACTCCATGGAATACAATAATCTTTTATCTTCACAGTTCTTGTGGGCAATGTACGCTTGGCTGTAAAGAGAATGGCTTCAGTTTTCGTGGCGTTTAATTTTAGTTTCCATGTTGTGAAAAAATTGTTTAAAAGTTCCAGGGACAGTTGAAGGCGGCCAATAATGATATTAACATCTTGATCAGTTGTAAATGTCGCTGTATCATCTGCATATATAGCGAGATGGGTGTGTGGTTGTTTAGGTATGTCGTTAAGATAGAGGATGAATAGAAAAGGCCCTAGGATTGAGCCTTGGGGCACACCAGTATGTATGGTTTTTGGAGCAGAATGTTCAGAACCCATGAAAACTGAAAAGGAACGACCGTGTAGATAGTTTTGGATAAATTGTACTAAGAAGAGAGGAACATTATATTTTATTAGCTTATGTAATAGACCTTGATGCCATACTGTGTCAAATGCTTTTTCTACATCTAATAAGACCATGCCCGTGGAAAAGCCTAAATTAAGGCCATGAGAGATGTGTTCACTGACTCTGGCTAGCTGTTGGGTGGTTGAGTGAGACCTGCGAAATCCAAACTGTTCTGGAATAAGAATAGAGGTAGTCACCTTTAACAGACGAGACAGAATTATAGACTCAAGTATTTTACCAATGGCCGGTAATAGACTAATGGGCCTATAGCTTGTTGCTACAGTTGGGTCTTTGCCTGGTTTCTTAATGGCTATAATTTTTGCATGCTTTAAAATTGTTGGAAAATATCCTAAACGCAGACATCCATTGAAGATTTTAGCTAGAAATACAATACTTTTTTGAGAAAGATTTTTTAACAAGCCATTACTCAAACCGTCGAATCCGGGGGCCTTACGTGGTTTTAGTTTGCGCAGTAGTAATTTTATTTCTTTTGGCCTGACGAGAGACGGGTAATCATGATTTTGATAGCTGTTAAGAAGTCTCATGGATTCGTTAACCGCAGTTTCAGTATCTGGATCATTTTTTCCAGTGCTGGGTAAGACACATATTTTCCAGGAAGGCATTTGATAAGGTTTCACATTGTTCTATCACAGTAGAAGTGGTACTATTTTCAGTCTTTTTAAGAGGTGGAATTGAAGAAGACTGTTGATTGAAACTGCTAACTACTTTCCATAGATCTGAAGTGGGGTTTTCCACTTTTGTAAGTTTTCGATTCCAGATAAAATCATTGTGAGCTCCAATATCCTTCTTAATGGATGCCTGCATATGGTTCATTTGTGAGAATAGCTGACGTCGGGTGTGAGGATTAGATTCCTTCAAAGCCTGCCTACGGAGACTATTTTTAATTTTGATATTAGTTCTAATACGACGGGGGAGTCTTAAACTATTACCACAAACAACCTTTGGAACAGCTTTATCCCGCGCAGCGATCATAGTTTGAGTAAGGTGTGATATAGCAAGATCAATTGACTCAGTTGTATTAAAAGTAGCAAGTGAAAGAGCAATATTGCCGTTTAGGTGCGACCTATAGTCTCTCCAGTCAGCTTTACTGAAGTTGAAAGCAACTCTTTCATGTCTTGTGAACGTGCCACCAACTGCAAAGTGAACAGGTAGGTGGTTTGACGATAGTCGGGTAAGCACTTGTGGTTCCGTTGGGCAAAGAACACCATTGACGAGAACAATGTCAGGAGTAGATGGAGTATACGTGCTGTGGTAGTGGACTAAAGTTGGATTAGTCGGTGCAAGTATACTATAGTCTTTGGTGATCATGTGGCTGTAAAGCACCTCTCCATGTGGATTGGATCGTGAACAATACCAATATGGATGTTTAGTATTGAGGTCACCCATAATAAGTATATTAGGGTTAATATCAAGCATTAGGTCTAAGTCTCTGGTGAGAAGTGGAAGGTTAGGTGATTGATATGCGGAAATGATTGCTAGTTTTTGGTTCGATACCATCAGTTGTATGCCAACACATTCGAAATTTTGTGTCTTAGGGAGTGTGAGGGGTATGTGAGAAATGTCAGATTTAATCAGAATAGCAACTCCTTGTCCAGCTCCATCTAGTTTCTTATCTTGTCGGTAGGCAATATAGCCTGATGCATTAATTTCATGATGGGGTGGAAGTCTAGTTTCTGATAAAGCAACAATATCAATATTAAGCTCGCTTACCAAGTGAAGCAGTTCAGTCATTTTGTTACGAATGCCGTCAGCATTCCAGTAAAGAACGTGAAGAGATTTTGCACTACACATAATGTCCAAGATGAGTTAAAATGAGAATAACTTTATCCATCATGCTATTACATCCGACAAACTGGCTTTTGATAGATTTAATAGCCATAAGAATGGCTAACATGTCAGTTGTAACTTGATCTTGGTCTTGACAATTTTTCGCCGCAACGTTTTCAGGCTTGCTGGCTGCAACCAAGTTCCAGGGGCGTTCATCAGTATTGCTCATCTTGACGCGGGAATTAGTGGTGTAGGTAGTTTTGAGTTGTTCTTGTCTAACTTTTAGAGTATGCAGGTATTTTTCTCGCACTTGGCATAGGCGGTAATTTGCAGGATGGTTTTCGCCGCAATTACAACACTTAGCCGGCTGATCTCGAGATTTCTTTGGACAATCTTCAGTTGCGTGAGATTCTGTGCATTTTACACAGCGGGGTGGAAGATTACAATTACGGGAAGAGTGACCAAATCCTTGACATCTGTAGCACTGAGTGCCATATCTATTATTATTCCGATATTTGCGTATTTGGACGACACTGTTGCACAAAAGTTTGATTTGCTGGAATTTAATGAACTCACTGCACTGAAGAGTTAATAGATCGAACTCTTCACTGCAGTGGAATGCAGTAGTTATCAACTCGAGGTCGATTTTATTGGCCGATCGTGTAGTTCAGTTGCGGAGCATAAAACGAAAATACCAAGTATCAAACGACAAAATGTGATCTTTTTTTCACTGAAGTGTTGGCCTGTCGATTTTTTAACAAAGGCAGCGTACCGTTGAAATATGGTAAATATTTATTAGGTAACGCTTAAAGCGTTAACCAATAAATAAACCGATAGCTTATTGATAAATTTACGATATTTATACCTTATATCTACGAGTTATCAGTTTATTTTAAACCCAGATTTTAACCATTTCATTTCTTTCAGATTTTAACCATGCTGTTTTCACACAGTGTGATTTATCTTTATACAGACAGACAAATTAATTTTACGTTTATTATCCACAAAATAAAGCCAAAATTTCCAGAGTAGGTATACTAATTAAATGCGACCTCAATAAATCAGGATGGTGAACTTCCTAAATAAATATTCCAATTTAGCACTCTCTAAATTATACGGGTAATACACAGCGGCAGTGATCTATTGCTTCCATCCGGAATTAATATTTTAAATAAATAATTATTAATAAATACATTTTACCATTATTTTAATAATTTAACGTTCACAATAACTACTAAAGCTTTCCTTTTGCATTCTCAATATTTTGTGCTTTGCCCGTGTCACAAAATATTGAGAATGCAAAAGAAAAGCTTCATACAACATGTACATTGACATCGCTGACGAACATGAAATATGGAAACACTTTGTTCCTAAGACTCCGTCCATGGGAGTTGTCTATGTGTACGTTAAGCGTGTATGTATTAAGTTTTGCTGTTGTGCGCTGCATTTACCAAGAACACACCACTGTGTACTCTTGCCGCCTTATTATAATAGCTAGACTAAACCTATGATCCATCCATTAAACCATGGATCTACGAAAACTTTATTACAAAGCGAGGTTTATCGCTATTATCTTCGGATTCAAGCTAAGCCGTCGGACACCCTAGTTTAATTACTGACTTTTAAATGTCAAAAACTTCAAACAAACCGTTTGTCATTTTAGTTGTCATTAAAATGTTTTCCACATTCCATTGCAGACAAAAATCTATTTCAATATTCGTTAATTAAGGCCGAGAATTGTTTTACTTTGTAAACTACTTATTATTGAATAAAACTTAACAAATAATTTAGTTAAGTAGACCGTCAAGATATTTTATTCTTGACAAAAATATACTTTAAAAGTATTTGTTAAAAACGGAACACTATTTTTGAATAAGGAGGAAAATGAATGAACTAATCTGTGACTGATTTCTAAATCGCGGACTAAATTCGATCTACGCTTTGTAATAAAACCATTAGTACTAATGTAAACTTGGACTTAACAGCCATCGTTTAAACCACTTTTTAGTCTGCTCTTTTTAATAAGGCGCTTGGTGTTTTGTTAATTATCTTAAAAAAAAAAAAAAAAAAAAAAAAAAAAAATCTAGTACGTAGTAATCAATCCAAGTATATCAGCTATATTTTCGCCCTAATTAAAACTGTCGTGATACTATTCTCAATAGAAAGAATACTCATATTAAAGCACCAGACAATCGTGAATTTTGCTTTGTGGTGCAGTCATTTTGATTATATTAAACAGTCAATAACTACAAACGCAATCGTATTGAGTATGTACCTATCAACAAAATGTTGGACGAAAATGTGTTTTAGCCTTTGTAGCACTCTAACCTATTTACTGATATATGATTGCAAAGAGGACAACGAAACGACCTGCATAGAGGACTGTTATATTTAAGTATGTTGCAAGCTCGGAAGTATATAGAAATAAAGTTCAAAACGCAATGAAAATCTTTACATTACATTCTTAAAGCTACAATGTAAGACCACACATTTGATATGGCGTTACGTACAGCGGAGCATTGTCTTGAGCGATACAGACTTATTTTCTTATTTATCAAAGGTATTTTTTCCATTCTATTTTGAAAATAGAAAGAGAAACAAAGACAAAACATTCGCCTAAAGTCTTGTTAATCAATAATCTATCTTTAAAGTTTGGATGTATAGATGGATCGATGTTTGTTATTCAATCACACCACAGCGGGTAAATAAAATTTGGCCCAGAGATAGATTATAGTCCGGAATAGCACATAGACTTTTTAATCTCAAAAAAGTGTTTCTGTAGAATAAGTTTGTTTATCAAATTTTTCACTCGAACCGAGTCACAGCCAATAGCTAGTGCATTCTAAATAAAGGGATACTTGTCTCGGGGTGTTATTGTAGCGGTTGTTAGAGCTATGCTTATATTATTATGCAACACGTTGTTTAACGAGGAATTATAATATATGTCTCTAATTTTAACATTAGAACGCCTATTAATCAAAAAATCAAAACCATAAATTATTTATTCACTTATATAAAGCGCTAATAACACACCATATTAGAGGACTGATAAAAGACAAGAGATAGAAGAAATGAGATTAAATATGACAACCGCAATGGGTACAACATAGAAGGAGGTGTAAAAACCGAGCTAGTGCATGTCGGGCTACGCACAACGTAGGGTTCCGTATTCCCGCATCCGAATAATGCCGCCTAAGAAGTAGGTTTTCTGTTGTTTTTGTTTCATACTACTAACAACGTTATATAAGTATTTTTCAATGGAATCTGTACGAAAATTATGTCCCCTCTCACTTGGTCAGCTGTAACTCGTTAAGTTGTAAAGCCTCTTAGCTGTGATAGTTTTCCTTTTAATTTAACAATATATACTACTACCGTGTATTTTTTTCACATACCCAACATCAATCATTTAGCAGGTAGAAGGGGGGAGGGTCACGTGACTCAACAAAAAAATAATATAAGCTTAATTTTTTCTCATTGGAAAATGGTCTTTACAACCTCTAAATCTTTACATATAGGGAAGTTAGCTTATTTCTTTTTTTCAATGTTTTATTCATTTACTTTGTCGGCATCCTTGCAAATTAAAGCCTTCTAGCTCTAGCAATATCTGAGCTAAGCTGCGGACAAACGGACGGACATAGCGAAACTATAAGGGTTTCGTTTTGCCATTGTGGCTACGGGACCTTAAAAACTATATAATATGATAAAATTCCTGCCTGTTGATATGTCACCAATATATAATTAACAAATTCGTACTCTAAAAGAGGTGATTATTAAAGCACCGGGATTTTAAGATGGGGTAGTATGTTCACGTTATGCCACAGTTGACGAATCCCACTGAATGGCACTACCTACGCCGATCAGTAGTCATGATAAAAACGTAATAAGTTTACCTTGAACGCTCACCGCTCGCTTTACATCATACTACAAGTATTTTGACACTTTTAGTTATAATTTCTCTCTAAAGCTAAATTCTACTTATCCAAAATTGTTTCCACTCACATCGTGCCTTTTATTAAAAGTTTTTAGGTCAGATTAACAGCTCGTGAAACTTAGCGTTGGCACAAAATATAAAGAATGCAGAAGGTAAGGTTCAAATAATTGTGAGATGTAGGTAATGTTATGACCTACCTATATGATAAATTAACGTATGCTTATTATGTGAATCAGCTCTAAATACAAGCGTAACAATTAAGTACATATTTATGAACGTTCCAACAAAGACTTGACGACAGATTGACTAGTAACACGTTATCTTAATTCACATACACAACATTACTGAGATTCGTCGACACGGAGTCTTAAAACACGTTCAAATTCAAATTCAAAATTCGTTATTCACTTAGGATGGAAAACAACACTTGTGATATGTCGGGATTCTACATGTACATGTAATGCCAAGTTCGCAAACATTATGTACAGCCTAAGAAAAGTACCTGGCAATGAAAACTCGCGGCCACTCATTTCAAATTGACAATTATACAATGTTTAAATGTTTATATACTTGATATGGGGGTAAGGTGCTGCCACTAGTATACCACACACCATGTTAAAGGATTCAAATTATATTATTAAAAAATTTAAACATGATATAAAATAAAATCAGCCTTAATGGGTGACAACATAGTAGGAGCATCTACTTACAACAAGGGTTTAAACTACGAGTATATTGGGCAAAGAACTGGTAACGAATTATTAAATATAAAATATTAAATCTGATATCGTGCAATTAAGTGGTCCGAGTTGGTCCGAGATTTCGTATCGTGAGCAATGTTTTTGGACAGCAAGGTCCCATAGGAAGGCACTTCAACACATAGGGAGGCTCTTTCAATAAGAGATTCAACTTTAAACGTTAAGAAAAAGCTGAAGAGAGGTGAGCACGTATGGGCAGTCGGTCAATGTTTCTGTTACTGAAAGTATAACGACTGGTCACTGGCCAGAACAAATGTTATCTCGACCCGGTACTGCCAAAAAGTTTGCCTTCCTGAAAGTTTGTACCAAAAATAATACTCGAAAGGAAACGAGCTATCGCTGTAAAGGATGCCCGGGTGCCCCCTGTGCCCATCATGTTTCGAACCTTACCATAACAGTCTTAGTCTTGGTAATAATTAATAATTATAGTGTTATTTTGGATTATGAAAGTGATTGTGATAACAAGTTCCTTACGTACAAATTGTAAGACTGATTAAAATATAATATGTTGATTTTGAGAAGATTTTATTACATTTAGTTTATAAAAATTGTGTGCCATAAGTGTAAGACTGATAACAATATAATTACGTTAATTTTGAGAAGATTTTATTACATTTCATTGTAATGATTGGGTATACCTGTCATTATATTGATAATTAAACTTAATTTTGACTGATAAAAGTTTATATTTATTAATTTACTATCACATAGACATTGACGCCTGAGGGCGTAAGTGCACAACGCCTATTACTTAGGGCATAAAATATGACACTATATAGGCGTTTACGCCTCAGAACGTACTGTCATATCCCATCATAAATACATAACCTATGTGACAGAACGCCTTATGACGTTCACGTCTATATCCGTTCTGTCATATCATGTGTGTTACAATAATAATTGTGCTGTGTAGCGTCACAGCACAATTATTATGCCCATGGGCAATGTATGAAAAAAAGTACTGTCTCGGCACCCACAACCTGAAAGAGAGTACTGTCCATCAACGTGTTAACGCCTGCGAAAGGAAAAATTGTATACATTTGACATTAAGATAAGATAAGTTTACTTTTACATCTGTCAACTTTATGTCAAATGCTTATTATTTCTTGCAATTGTTTTTAAATGATAAGGTAACTTTGTCTAGCCACCAGGTACGGCTTTCGTGCCTAACGGGTCAGTATATTTCACGAACGCTTTTAATGAAATGTACCTTCTGTACTCTCGTTATTTTGTAGCATTGGCTTTGGACGTTATTCTAAATAGAACGTGATGTTTTAGTACTTAAGTGGATATTACCACAGGCTGGAATATTTTGTAAAATATTATCCAATTTTAAAGGGGTTTAGTACCCTTTGTAAAGATAGGCCTTAATAGAGGCGAATGGGCTGAACTAATATAGTTTTAACGTAATTGCTAAGATAGCTCTGTAGGTACTGTAAAATTATTAATACCCAAGTAATCTTAACAATTTTATAGAAATTAAAATGAGATTACTTAAGTAATAGCTTCTCACCACAACTTTGCCTGCGTAGGAATACAATAAAAATGTAGGTATCGGATAGTAAAGGATCCATTAAAATTAGTTTATCGTTTGCGAAGATTACAAGCAACAAACAAATAGACAAAGAAATAATTGGACACATATAAAAGCTTTTGTAACAGTCATAATGCTCTTGAGGAGTCTGTGACTCATTGGCGACCGGGCTGTGTAGCACCTAGTGTGAGTTTGTTTTACGCTATCGACACGTCTACCGCGTTTAGCTCTTTGATTGGTTAAGCTTGGAGCGGGTCAATCGGAGCGCCTATCGTCATAAACGTGTCGATTGCGTTAAAGTACGAGGGTCATGACAAAAGTTACCGGATACTCAAAAACATCAACTCAACTAATGGCTAAGGCATCGGTCGCGCAATCGTAAGGTCGTGGGTTCGAATCCTGGCCATTATACTACTGACGTGAACCCACTCCTAACACAAGCCATAGAGCTTATCTGGAGGGGTTAGCAGGATTGCTAGTAATGTGGAACCACAATCCCACATTGCTAGTTATCTTTTTGATTTTAATTTCAAGCATCGATCTTACTAAAGTATTCAACCTGAACATCTTTACACTTTTTTATTCGTCTAAATTAAATGAAATTTCCCAATAAGTAGGTGTTTTTAAAAGTTTGGAAATTACGAGAAACTGGGGACAACATCAGCAATTCAGCTTCTTCTTTGCTTTTAAATGCACTATTTATTTTCCTTGATATCTTAAATAAGGTCATGATGACGGGGTAAATGGTCGAGAAATATGGCAAGTGAGGTAGGATAAACACTTTTTTTTCTTTTAAAGACGACTCCCGCAGTAGGATAGAAACCCTGTATCGCGGTGGACTTTACAAACATATACCTAAGTTACGGACACAAAGTACACTCAGACTTCCAACAGCAATTTGTGGATCACACAAAGCTGTGTCCCGTGTGGGAATAGAACCCACGACCTCTTGTGAAACAGTCGGACACATGCCCACCTCGTCGCAGAGGCAGTTCACTATAAAACAAAAGTAGTGGGATCTCTCGGCAGAAGTGTAAGAAGTTAGTTTGTGCTGATGACCACTAGATAGCCGGAGTCCTCACTTCAGCCACTTGTAACTCCAAGATGATTGAACTTTTGGGACACAAACTATCACATATCATTGGCAGTTAACTGTTCTTTGATTCCTTTGATTCCGTAGTATAACACTAGCAATATATCCCACGTTTAAGAAAATCCCAGGAATATAAAGCAATATATTATTTTTGTGTGCTTTGAAATCGCGCGATATTTTTATCGGAAACTGTGTCATCTTCAAAACATCATATCTTCCACTGTCGGTTTGATCCAGGATTATCAATTATATAGTCAAGTTTCATTACCTATCGGTCCATCATTTATGTTATTTTCTTCTGTAAGCGTAATATAAAACCCTAGTTCTTGCTTAATCTTTACGTATCTCATACGTTGATATTAGATAATATATTTTTCGACAGCTTCACCAATTTTGTGAAGAAGCGCGCATGGCGAGCGACCTATCTTCGCCTCCTCCACAAACATATCGGAATTCAGTTATTCAATTAAAGTCTATTGTTTGTGAGCAAAGAAGCCCACCATAAGTTGTGGTAATAAGTTTAAAACATCCCGAGCCTTCAAACTTTTTTTATAGACCAAAAAATTATATCGCAAAAATGAATTATAATTTTCAAAAAAATTACGGCCGTCCGTGTTTCGGAGAACACGGTAAACCGGCTATGTGCATAACCTTTCTCCGATGTCCGATTATCGTCCCATTAGACTATGAGAATGAAGGAATAGAGAGTAAATGTTGATAAACTTTCGCGATTTGTACACGTTTTGAAAATATATATATATAAAGCGTCTTAATCGCGTGAATAATTTAAGGTATGTTGTTTATTGCCCGACGTTTCGACCGTATTGCAACGGCCGTGGTCACGGTTGCATTACGATCGAAACGTCGGGCAATAACAAGGTAATTTACCTTCAATTATTCACACGATTAAGACCCGTAATATATATATTTATTTTCTGTGTAGAATAGCGAGTGCACTAATGTCTGAGCTACATGCGCGCTTATGCAACATAATATCTCCTACATAGTTGGCAAGTCTCTAATGAGCCGTCGTAACTGAAATCATTACGTTACCCTTTATTATTTACCCCCCTATTCGCCAGAATAGTAACAACTTACAAAAAATCCTTACATTTTGCCAACTCGTACACCACTTGAAAACGTACGCTATTTAAACACAGAAACATGGCAACTTATAAGAAAATGAATAAGTACACCCTTGACATATATTTCATTAACATTCAGTACATAAAGTGGCTCTAGTTCCACTTTGCTTAATCTTATACATTTATTTTTGTTCTGTACAAAATGTCTGCTTCGTTTACTATTAGAACAAAGTACATAAAAGACGATAAGCACTCTGTCTGAAGTTAATTTAGCTACTATAGAGAATAATCTCTCATATATTAAGTAAAAAGTCTGATCGGAAAATGAATTGAGTATAGAATTAACATTATTTTATACGTTTAGTTTTTGTGGCGTAATGTTGGCTGCATTAGGTATTTAAATGTTGCTTTATGAATACTGTAGGTACGTCTGCATGTCATTTTTAGAGTTCCGTAGCCAAAATGGCAAATACGGAAGCCTTATAGTTAAGTACGTCATGTCCGTCCGTCTGCCTGTCTCTCCGTATGTCACAGGCATTTTACTCAAAGACTACTTAATGAATGTAAATAAAATTTTGAGAAAATGTGTCTTGTAGTAGCCGCTACTTAGTTATATAGCTAAATAATAAAACTAAATATTTTTAGAGCGCACTCCATACTTGTAACAGAAACTTTTTTTTTCAGCAAACATTAACGTGTGGCACAACATTCGACAGGTATTTAAAAACATTTTAAGGTTACTAATAAATTTTTGATTAAGTGAATATTTTATAAAATAATCGTTTCGAAATGGCACAAAATATGCCCCCCCCCTCCCTTAACTTTTGAACCGTGTGACCAAAAATATGAAAAAATCACAAAGGTAGCGCCTAATAAATACATTAAAATAAAAAAGATTTCCGACATGAATATACCGTAATTGAGTTGTTACCGAAAAAAACTGCGTTTCCCTACAAACCGGCGTAAGTGCCATGCACATACGCTCTTCTGCTGGTGCAGTTTTTTAAATCGGATGTTTTGACAATATGTATCTATTGCATTTATTTGTAATAACGGCTGCTAAGCCCTACACTGAGCATGATCCGACATGCACTTGCCCGGTTTTGAAGTCGGGTTGTTTTAGCTTGTTTTGGTATAATAGTATTTTTCTTTTTTTTTTTATTAGGATCGGCAACAAAATGATACACAGATCTTATACAATAATAAAGTTACAAATACCTTATGCCTTATGCTCATTCAATTACAGGCGACCACAGCTAACACAGAAAGTAGCAACTCTGTTATACTAAAACTAAACTAAACTTAAAAGAAACTATAAAATTGTGCATAACCAAATTATGAAATCATAAAAACTAATAAAATTTAATAAATAGTTAACAATGCCTACATACTAACTTGTGCTTCTAAGGTATTCTAAAATTGTTTTTTATACTTATACAGGGTGTAACAGAAAGGTGTGGTCATATTCAAGGGTTGGTGCGTGCCCATCATACCGAGTGCGCATACCTAATTTTATCAAAATCGGAGTACCCTAAAAAAAATATTTATTATTTTTTCATTCGTTTTTTATGAGTGAAATAGTAATTAATTAAAAAAAATATGACTTAAAAAAATCTATGCCATAATAATCCAATCGAATTTTGTACCAGGGGAGGCATAATTCTTATGCCCTACGCCTTTCACAACTGAATTTTGACAAAAAGAATATGCTTTAGCTATGTAATAATAATACAACCAGCTATGGCACCATGGTAGATGCAATACTAACAACATACACTATCTGCTGCTGAAATTTGACCACACCTTTCCGTTACACCCTGTTTACCTAGTATCACAAAAGATGTTCAGATTTAACAAACGGGCAATGTAGTCATTAAAAGTAGTGCAGTAAGCTGCACTGAAGCCGCCTCAGTTGCGGTATTTTGCCAACATCTGGAGTGAGTCTCTGCATGTGTTAGTAAGAGACCGAAAGAGTGAGTGGTCGAATGAGTAACCGAGAGTGTAACCAAAAGTAATGTAGACCTTACCTCACACCGCCTCTTTTGGTGTCGTAGTTAAGTAGTCTGGAACCATGCTTCCAGTTGACTTGTCTTGTGGGCTGTGGCACCTCGCTGACCACACATCTCAGCTCGATAATGGAGCCCTCTTTGTAGAACTTGTCTTGAAGGGGCCGACCTCGCTCGTCCACTATTTCTACTTTGGGCACTGTGGAAGAAATAGATGATTTTAGTATTGAAAATTATAAAGAACGCGGGTCTTTAGACTTTTGTACTCAATCAAAACTGATCGCGTTATAATCATTCACACTAGCTGGGTGACCGAGATTTGTTCGTGTTTAGCGTAGAAGAAAAAACCATGGCAAATCGTATAATATTACTAGCTGTCCCGCGCAACTTCGTATGCGTCAATTTTGCCCGTTTTTGCAACATTTTTCATTGTTGTTCCGTTCCTATTGGTCTCAGCGTGATGTTATATAGCCTAAAGCCTTCCTCTATAAATGGACTATCTAACAGAAAAATATTTTTTCAAATCAAACCAGTAGTTCCTGAAATTAACGCGTTTAAACAAACAAACAAACTCTTCCGCTTTATAATATTACTAGCTGTCCCGCGCAACTTCGTATGCGTAATTTCTCCCCGTTTTTTAAACATTTCTAGTCGCTTCTCCGCTCCTATTAGTCGTAGCGCGATGTTATACAGCTTATAGCCTTCCTCGATAAATGGGCTATCCAACAAAAAAAGATTTTTTCAAATCGGACCAGTAGATCCTGAGATTAGCGCGTTTAAACAAACAAACAAACAAACAAATAAACAATTAAACAAACTCTTCTGCTTTATAATATTGGTATTAGTATAGATAGTCTTTATGATGATTTGTGGCGCAGTGGGAGTGTGTCCGACTGCACAGCACTGACAGTGTGTGCGACAGCACTTTGTGTGATCCACAAATTCCGGAACGGGGTATACTTTGTGTCCGTGATTTGTATTTTTGTAAAGTCCCCCGTCAAACAGGCTTGTCTTGTAGCCAACTGCGGAAGTTACCTTTAAAAAAAGGTTTTTTTTTAAATATAAGTAATGTAAAACGTACCTCTAGCTTATCTATATTAATATTTAAAAAGCTGAAGAGTTTGTTCGTCTGAAAGCGATAATCTCAAGAACCACTGGTTTAGTGTTGGATAGCCCATTTAATCAGGAAGGCTATAGGCTATATAACATTACGCTATGACCAAAAGGAGCGGAGCATCAATGAAAAATGTTGCAAAAACGAGAACAATTGACGCAGATGAAGTTGCATGGGTCAGCTAGTCGTTAAATGAACAGGGTGATTATTAGGGTTCCGTAGCCAAATGCCAAAAACGGAACCCCTATAGTTTCCTCATGTCCGTCTGTCTGTCCGTATGTCAAAGACATTTTACTGAGAGACTACTCAATAAATATTGAGTAAAAATAATATTATTATTTTTTTACCAAACATCAACGTATGGTGGCACAACATTCGACAGATCTTTTAAAAAACATTTAAAGGATTCTATTAAACTTTTTTGTTTGAGTGCTTTGAACTTTTTTGAAATAATCGCACCGAAAGTTGCATAAATTGTGTCTCCCCCCCCCCCCCCCTTTAATCACAACGGTAGCGCTTAATAAATACTTTAAACTAAAATTATTTCGGACACGATAGGATATACCGTCATTATTGCCAAAAAACTGCGTTTCTCAACAAAAGGGCGTAAGTGCCATAAACATATGCTCTTCTGCTGATGCAATTATTCAAAGCTGCGGAACGCTACATTGAGCATGATCCGACATGCTCTTGCCCGGTTTTAATATATGAAGGCTTAAACCTCCCGCTCTTGACCTCTTTACACCAAATTACTTAGCAATATAATTTTTGAAAAAAATAATTTTCTAATTTTCCCTTCACCACTTACCAATCAACTTTTAACACACAACCATTTACAACTGATACACCCCGGAGTAAAATCGATGTATCTTTGTCAGGTTAGGGGGTAAACCTGACAATAAACAACGATATTACTCCAGTAAAATAGTCTGTAGGTGGTCAAAAACAAGTGGTAGGTGATTAAGTTATTAATAGTTATTAATAAATAAAATATTTTCCAAAATCCTTACTAATATATAAATGTGAATGTAAGTTTGTTTGTTACGCTTTCACGCGAAAACTACTCAACCGATCATCATGAAACTTTGTACACATATTCTTGGAGGTATTAGAAGTAACATAGGATTATAAAAAAGGGGGGAAATTTACGCAGACGAAGTTGCGCGGGACAGCTAGTTAAATGATAAAAATGACTAGGTAAAACTAACATAATAGTAGATTGATTGCAAGGTTGTCAGTATATTATAGGATCGGTCTGGCAACACTGTAAACGTCAGCCGTAAATTTTGTATTTTTCTAAATTAAATTAACTTACATATCAACCCATATGATGGCCCACTGCTGGGCACGGGTCTCCCCAGTAGAACCTACTGGTATGTAGATCCTGGGGGTAATTGCCATAATCGCCACGCTTGGCGAGCGGGTTGGCGATCGCAGTAAGGCTTTAGTTACGCAGAGGACGCTGCTGCCCGTCCTCCGGAGTGAAATCCCTTAGTCGCCTTGACGACACCCACGGGAAGAGATGGGGTGGTACTATTCTTAAGCCGGCACCACACGGCACAAATTAACTTAGATTTGTTATTATATCAGTTATTAGTCTTTAAATTATATACGTAGTATGTCTCGGGTTATAATGAACTGAAACTTTTATTGTCATTTTGTAATGTAATCGAAAACTTAGGACTGCTCTTACTTAGTAGGTGCTTAGGTACGAAATATTTAATCACCTCAATTTTACAGGATATAACAATATAGTTTTGAGACTGTATCCATGACTCTGGAATCCTAGTGTGTAATGTAAATCCTGCTTTATTAAGCTATTGCATAGCTTTGATAGCGGGCTATGAGCGCGGCGACCGAATCAAGAAATTCCGTAACGAAAATGAAACCTAACAACCCCCACTCCGCCTACCATGTAGCTCAGCCGAGCGTTCGCTTAACTTATATATATATATATATACGAGGGTGGATCGAAATATTCGCGGCCTACCACATAAATACTTGACTTATTTTAATGTAACTGACCTCATTCGATTTGTTTACTCTCTGGTTGTCACATTGTAAAATTCTGTCACAATAGCATTATCTGTTTTTAAATTAGACTGAATTTTGTGAGCCTAAGTGCAGCGTTTTTAAAGAATGGAGAAAATTGAGCAACGTGCGGTCATCAAATACCTGTTTAAAAAAAAACTGACTCCAAAAGAGATTCACGAAGATATGTCAACAACATTGGGGGAATCTGCTCCATCGTATACGACTGTAAAAAAGTGGGTTGCAGAATTTAAACGCGGACGAGAGAGTATTGAAGATGACCCTCGCTCCGGCCGGCCTACGACGTCTACGACTGAAGAAAACATTGGGAAAATCTGTGATCTGATATTGGCAGATCGGAGATTGACCATTAGGGAGATTGCTGACACTATTGGCATCTCATATGAACGAACACAAAACATCATAGTCAATGAACTTGGATTTTCTAAGGTTTCTGCGCGGTGGGTCCCCAGATTGCTTTCAGTTGAACAAAAACGAATACGGCTCACGATTTCTCGCGACAGTTTGGAAATGTTTGAGACTGATCCACAAGATTTTTTGGACAGATTTGTTACAATGGATGAAACCTGGGTACACCACTACACCCCAGAGTCAAAACAGCAATCCAAGCAGTGGAAAAAACCTGATGAACCGACTCCAAAAAAAGCCAAAACAATTTTGTCAGCTGGCAAGGTGATGGCGTCAGTTTTTTGGGATGCTAAGGGTGTCATCATGGTGGACTACCTTGCAAAAGGTGAGACTATAAACTCTGCTTATTACTGCACCCTTTTACGTCATTTGCGTGAAACGATCAAAGAGAAAAGGCCAGGACTACTCAGCAAGAAAGTGTTGTTCCATCAGGATAATGCACGCGTTCACACGTCTGTTGAATCAATGGCTCAAATTCGTGATTGTGGCTTTGAATTACTGCCCCATCCCGCCTATTCCCCTGATTTGGCACCTTCGGACTTTCATTTATTCCCAAACCTTAAAAAACACCTTGGAGGTCAAAAATTTTCATCAAATGAGGAGGTTGAAACCGCGGTGGGTGACTTTTTTGAAGGCCTTGAAGAAACTTTTTTTATGACCGGCATACAGGCGTTGGAAACCAGATGGAAGAAGTGCATTGAGTTAAGTGGAGATTACGTGGAAAAATAAAATTACTTTTGTTTATATTTTATATTGTTTTCTTGCTGAGGCCGCGAACTTTTCAATCCACCCTCGTATATATATATGGTACGACTGTACTAAGCTCGCACGGATCGAGACGAGCTGCTACGAAATGTAATGAAAAGAAACATTTTTTTTTTAATTCCATAAGTTGATTAAAAATGCTATGCAACGGCTTTGCCGCGGCAGTTCCCGAGTGCCACACATTTTTTTATATTCTATTATATATATTACCTATCCAATAACTTTCGGAACAAAATGTAGTTGTGTTTTATAATTAATAGCAAGTTATACCTATAAAAAAAAAGCTTATAGCTTATAGAGCTTTTGGTATTTTTATTTTACAATACGTAACGTAATTGATTTATTTTGGTACGACATATACAAGATATTTAAAAACTACTCTAAATGACATCTATAATAATACAATATATATATATGTACAAGATAAGGTAAGTTATAATATTCACATCTGTAGTATATATCTGTGTAAAGGAAACACGATTAACTCATATTCCACTCAATTACAAGACTTTCAACATAAGCTCGAACACCTTGTGACCAGCCACCCATCAGACACGTTTATTGTGGCAGGCGACTTTAATTTTGGTAGTGAGGTGGAATGGCGTAGCTCTAACGACACAAATGGTTTGGTTCCCGTGGACTTATCTTCTAGATTATTTATAGATTTTTTTGATAGCCTTAATTTTTGTAACCTTGCACAATATAATAGTGAGCGAAATATTAACAATAGACTACTCGATCTTGTGTTCTCCAATAACTCATTAACAGTTAGGGAGTGTGAGCCACTTGCGGTACCTATCGATGCTCATCACAGACCTTTACATATTACTGCTAGTTTTGTTGAAACGCATAAATTGTTCGAAAAACCGAGTGTAAAGTATTTATTTCATAGTGGAAACTATCAGGCAATATCCTCCGCACTAGCTCTAGTAGACTGGGTACAGTATTTAAATAATATATCTTTAGACCAAGCTATTGATCGTTTCTATAATAAATTATACGAACTTAGAAATGCAAACATTCCTATTAAAACATTTAAAAAATCCTCGCACCCACTTTGGTACACCAAAGCATTAATAAAAATATTAAAAGAGAAGCATAAGTACCACATTAAATTTAAAAAATATGGTAATTTGTCAGACTATCATTCATTCTCGGTTTTACGAAGCAGAGCTAAGCTTGTTGAAAAAGAATGCTTTGACAAATATATGGACAAAATTGAATCATCGATTGCTAGTAATCCTAAAGTGTTTTGGTCATATGTTAAAAGTAAAAATAATAGTAGCTCTTTTCCTAGAGTCATGCATTACTTAAATGCAAGCGCGGACACAGGAGAAGGAATCACTGAGTTATTTGCGTCATATTTTCAAACTACCTACCAAGATACGAATCTTCAAGATTCCACCCCTCAAACATATTTTGAGTCTATTAGTCAGGGCTGCCTAAACAGTGTCGCTGTGTGTCCCAGTAAACTATTAAAACTCCTAAAAGGCTTGGATCCCTCAAAAAGTGGAGGACCAGATATGATCCCACCTATTTTCATTATAAAATGCGCGGAAAGTCTGGTATTGCCAGTTAGTATTTTATTTAACAGATCCCTAAGAGAAGGTGTTGTTCCCACGTTATGGAAATCCGCTTTTATATCTCCTATTTTAAAAAAAGGTGACAAATCCAACGTTGAGAACTACCGCCCTATCTCTAAGTTATGCCTACTTGCTAAAGTTCTTGAGCGCCTGGTGCACACCGCTGTCTATTCTGCTTTAAAATGCTACTTTCCCGAGGAACAACATGGATTTCTTAGACAAAGGTCTACGGTAACTAATTTGGCACTTTCCAATGAGATTATAACCTACGGGATGGAGCAAAAGTGTCAAGTAGATGTAATATACACAGATTATAAAAAATGTTTTGATCGTATAAATCATCGAGTACTTTTAAGGAAGCTGTTGGATGCGGGTATACACGGTGACCTGTTTCGATGGTTCGCATCCTACATAGACAATCGAACACAGGCAGTAGTATTAGGTGGTTACACCTCCAGGTGGCGCTCAGTTCCGTCAGGTGTTCCGCAAGGCTCCATTCTTGGACCACTTCTGTTCACTATATTTATAATTGACCTTAAATCCTGTTTTAATTTTTCAGAAATCTTACTTTACGCTGATGATATGAAAATATTAAAGTCAGTGCGTAATCAATCCGATGTCATAAATCTTCAATCAGACCTTGATAATTTTGTATTATACTGCGCTACTAACAAACTTGAGTTGAATGTATCAAAATGTTTCCATATGACTTATTCTAGGCAAAACCGTTTGCTCCAGTCTGAGTACTCACTACATGGACAAAAAATTGTTACAGTGAATAGCATAAGAGATTTAGGTGTAATCCATGACAATAAGCTCTTATTTGATAATCACGTGGATAGCATTATAAAAAAAGCGACCAATGCCCTTGGTTTTATTATCAGGACCTGCTCTGAATTTCGTTCTCTAAAACCAATAAAAGTTCTCTACTGTTCATACGTACGGAGTCATCTGGAGTACGCTAGTCAAGTTTGGAACTCACAGTATGAGGTTTATAAATCTCGAATTGAGGTTGTCCAAAAAAAAATTCTGCGCTATTTGGACTATAAAGCACACCAACGTTCATATGACTATGATCATCGTTGTAAGAAATACCACTTTATGCCGTTAGAAAACAGGCGTAATCTAAATGACATTAGCTTGCTAGTCAAAATTGCTCAGGGCTTGGCTGATTGTCCAGCACTGCTTAGCAAAATACATCTTAGGACAAATCAGATCGGACTTAGAAAGCGTCCTTTACTGGAGGTACCCTTTGCAACAACCAATTACAGAAAAAATACCTTCTGTTTACGAAGTGCTTCAGAGTTTAATAAAATATCATCGAAATATGACATCGACTTATTTTGTACAATAAACCAAAAAATTAGGCAAATTCTTGCAAACAATTATTTTGGCAATGTAAGGCAACTAACGGAAGGAAACTAACTACCTGATAAATGTATGGCAATATTTTCTTTATAACAGCACCAATCTATTAATTACTGATTATGTATCATTTTATCTTTTCTTTTTCACTGGATCAACGAAAAAAAAAAATATATATATATCTTATTAAAATTGTAAACCTTTGTTTAACTACATGCGGAAGCTTGTAAATAGCAACAGTAATATCTATATAAAAAAAATGTATATGTAACAATTAGTCTGTAAGCTTTCTGTAACAATAAATAAATAAATAAATAAATAAATGTATACAACAAGAAAATAAAAAAGGGGGGATGCAAAACCCTTTAGGCGTCAAAGAATTCCTCCCCATCGATATCCACTGGTAACATTCCCAGAAGGCTAGCAATACTAATTCTTTGTGCAAAGAAGACCAGAAGGCTGGCCGCCTTCTGGTCCCACGAAGCACTGATGAGGCGTCGCGAAATTTCCTTAAAAATGGACGCACTAGGGCCCTTGGCCCCAACGTCTCAACCCCAAACGGCTCAAATATATAATCTTTAACCAGATTACTATATTTGCGCCGTTTGAAATTCTCAGCAGATGCAGCAGCAGCGCAGGCGCAGCTCGCCGTGCTTGGAAGGTGGGTAGGTGCTAAGGTATCAAGGCAAGTTGCATCCTATACCAAAGGCCTACCCATCCTCCACGGCAACAATGACATACCAAAAATTGTATTTACTAGATTAATTTGGGCATAATACACCTACACCTAAACAATTAATACCCACATAATATTAAACTTAAAACGAAAATTCAACTATTTATATTCAACCTATCTATTTGTAAATGCCAACGCTCGTCTGACGTTGATCGTTCACTAATTGATTTGCCCGACATTAGAATGTCAAATCTTCACAGCTCTTGACAATGCAATCATCGACACTATTGTACCTATAAGTTGTACGACAATATAGTTTATTATATTCATTGCTTAGTTCAACAGAGTATGTTGAAGTCATCGTAAACCAATTTAATAAATTAAAAAATATATATAAAAACTAGCTGACCCGCGCAACTTCGTCTGCGTAATTTTTTTCTTTTTCTTCCTTTTTTTTACAATATTTTTCATTGCTGCTCCGCTCCTATTGATCGTAGCGTGATGTTATAACCTATAGCCTTCCTCGATAAATGGGCTATCCAACAATAAAATATTTTTTCAGTGCAACCCAGTAGTTCCTGAGATTATCGCATTCAAACAAACAAACAAACTCTTAGAGATATCAAAAATAGATGTTGGCCGATTCTCATAGATACCGGATAAGCACAAAAAATTTCATCAAAATCGGTCAAGCCGTTTCGGAGGAGTATGGCAACGAAAACTGTGACACGAGAATTTTATATATTAGATAAAAAACCCTGCCTGCTTATAAAAGTTGGAAACAAGATAACCTTAAATTATAGTCGAAGGCATCCTAGTAAACTTACTAAAATGCCTTCGACTATACACACATTTTTAATGTTTATTATTTTATTTAATACTTTTTAGTGATTAGTTTTACAACGTATTAACTGTAACTACAGAATATTTGAGTGAAAATGGTTTACATTCTTTAAATCGTTATACATTCTAAACGGTAATTTTAAAATATACAAATACCTACACGATGACACCCCATTTGACATAGTTTATTGTTTTTTTTTCTCTATTACAATATGGCGTCTGGATGTTGCCATTTTGAATTTTAATTACTCTTATGTCCTAATGACACTCGCAAGATTAATACGAATCGATTGATGTATGAATCATCGGCCCACGCTTTTGGACACACACACACACACACACACACACACACACACACACACACACACACACACACACACACACACACACCACCAATGTGAGCGTAGAGATAGGTGCAGTCTCTATTCCCTTCCTCTCATAGTCCGATGGGAAATCCGACACGGCCGGAGAGACTACTAGGCGAAAGACCGACGGTTTTACGTAGCTCTCTAAAGCCCTGATAGATGTTAGGCAGTATTAGCGTTGCTTAATCTCCTTGATATCATGATCGATCGCCACTCAGCCGCCTCTCTCCCTTACCTACACCTGGGGGCTTAGACAAGGTACATTCGTTCCGTGGCGAATTCGCTAACGCCTACAAGAGGACGACCCCAAAGTATAGTTCGCAAAAAAAAAACAACTTCTATGGTCGTCACCGCAAACGTCAAACTCTTAAAAAATATAAACTGCCATTTTATTTCGCTTACTACATGGTCTCACTGTTCGCTGGATTAGCGAAGAAAAAAAAAGAAAAGCATAGCGAAGATACTATCAATAGTGCAGCTTATCTACGTATCGACTTCGATTGCCCACGTGACATAATTAAATTCCATATATTTTGTATCTAATTTTCCATTAACGACATCGCTATTTGAATGTGACTTTGTTTAGGCCCCTTGAGCTAAATCCTCCCAAAAAATAATCCTGTGTACACCCATGCAGTAAATAGAATGTACTAGAAGCGAGAGGTTTACAGGAAAGAAGAGGTAAGTCGATAAAAAAAATCTTTCTGAACACAGTTCTTCATAATCATCCATAATATAGAGTAACTACAATTAAGATGGAAACCGAAAATAATAAAAATTCTTAGGACCCTGAAATGTACTCTGTGCGCCATAGTTAGTTGTCAAAAATAAAAAAATTAAAACCCTTTTTGCTTCGCTTCGCCTCGCTCCACTTCTTCCCGCTTCAAAATACTATTAACTCCAACTCCACTACAAGCAATTTTCAATTATATTATCGAAAGAGCTTATACTCATCTATACTTATAATCAATCTGTAGAGAGGTCAATTCTGTACATGAAATATATTTCCAAAATAACTATCAGGGGGTGATTAGGGATCGATACTGATGCCAAAAATGCAATCAGTAAAATTTTTGTCTGTCTGTCTGTCTGTCTGTATAACCGTTATAGAAACAAAAACTACTCGACGGATTTTAACGAAACTTGGTACAATTATTTTTCATACTCCTGAGTAGGTCATAGTATACTTTTCATCACGCTACAATCAATAGGAGCAGAGCAGTGAAGGAAAACGGGAGAAGTTACTCCATTTTTTAAGCTTTCGTCGCGTGTGCAACCGTAATGGTTAAAGCTACACAGAAATCATGTATGACGAAAATGTTTTCCTTAAAATTATATAAAAAATATCCCACGACAGCATATGTCTATCTTTTATGGTTGACTCACAATATCACGTGTAACTCCCGATAGCTTAGTAGTTCGAAGCTTTCTGATTATATTTGTCTACTCTTACGTTTATAACACTCTCAGTCATTCCTAATTAAAAATTTAACATAATTAACTATTCCATAAAAAATACTAATAGAAATCGGTATAGAAACACCAAAGTTATACATGAAATACGCTAATAATAAGCCATCGCGCGTGAATACTGAATCATGCTATCTATCTATATCTATACATATAATAAAATTGTAAATTTCACGTGTCTGTACATGGCCGAACATAGTGAAAAAAAATATTGGGATATGTTCGAAAAGAGTATTTAAACACATTCCTACATTTTTAGAAATGTCTGTCTGTCTGTCTGTTTGTTTGAACACGCATCACGCAATAACTATTGGACAGATTCGGTTGAAATTTTGTATGTGTATTCTAATAAGTCTGGATTAACATATAGGCTATAATTTATCACGCTATTACCCATAGGAGCTAAGCAATGACGGATAATGTCTGTAGCTATTTGTCGTTATAAAACAATAACTACTTGACGGATCTTCATGAAAATTTGCAGTTTTATTGTAAATACTATAGGTCATTACTTGCACTATAAATCATTATGCTATCGTCTATGGGGAGTGAGCAGCAACGTATGTTTTGTCGAACCATTATGGTTTTTTACAATTTTTTCCACAATAAGACATTATTTACAATTGTAACCCATGGAAACAATAACTTCACGCTAAAACTATTAGAAAGTAAACACAACATTTTCAATTTTCTTAAGATCAGCTATTTTAACCGCGTTTGCATCAGCTGAGGTGGTCTATTGGCACAAGTAGCGGTATTAAACGAGCGAGGTCGGAGGATCGACTCCCTAATTGCGAGTCTCTTTTTGTGTTGTGTTAAAATTATTTTTATTCTTTTTTTTAAGTATTTTTCTAAATGTATACTTATTTATACAAGCTTTTATTTTCGACTTTAACATGTTTACTTTGTTTAACAAATTTTCATATTAATAATCACTTCCAATAGGCACCTTTATCATTGTTTTGCATGAATAGTGATTATGTTATAAATGTAGAAATGAAAAACAATATTACATTACAGATAAACAGTAATTACTTGATATTTTCTAGAATTTATAAATGTTAATTGCTTAAAAAAATGAAAGATTAAGTCCGCGTTACATCAAAATAAAACACTGACTGCCTCTGTGGCGCAGTGGGAGTGTATCCGACTACTACGCAAGAGGTCATGGGTTCGATCCCCACCCAGGATAAAACTTTGTGTGATGAGCACGATGGTTTATTCTGTGTCTGGGTGTTATTTGTCTATAATATGTATGTATTTAGAAATTTATATAAGTATGTTTATCAGTTGTCTGGTTTCCATAATACAAGCTCTGCTTAGTTTGGGATCAGATAGCGTTGTGTGAGTTGTCCCAAAATATTAATATTATTATAAAACACGTGGCGCCATCTGTGATTCGATTTCTTCTGAGTGCCAAAATTGCTTACCTACAAATGTTAATAAACTTTCGCGATTTGTACACATTATGAAAATATATGTATTACGGGTCTTGATCGCGTGAATAATTTAAGGTTAAATACCTTGCTTACCTACGTTTAATATGCATGATAGTTTAATATAAAATCATCAAGTATAAAAATAAACTTATCCAGTTTTGAAAATAGATGGCGTTTAAATACAAATTAAAAAGAATCAGGAAAATTGATTTAACAAAAAAACTGAAATTCTTACGTAGAGGGATATGAATATATGATGATCTTAATTTGCGACAGGTTGACACACCTATTTTTAAATTCACCAATGTAGACATTATAAAATAATATTTTAATCTTCTAAAGTGAGTGAAAAAAAATATTGAAATAAGTTTAGAAATAGTATTTAAACACGAAAAAAGATATCTCAGTAAATCTTTTGGAAACGTTTAAATGTTGTTTGTTTGTTTAAACATTGCATTCCCGCGGTACAAACACGGACACAAAGTAGGTATACGGTAGGTGTACTTTAGACTCGGAAAAGATCGCTCGGGCAGGACATAACCTGCGATCATAGGGAATCTGTGAGAGTTTTTTCCATCATACCTTTATTACCTATGTATAAATTATCTTGAAGGAGCGGCTAGGTACCTCCGATTAAAAGGTCCGATTTAAAAGTGTCGGAGCCGAAGTTGGAGTCGGAGGTTTAAAATCAATCGGAATTTTCGACCTATCGGAGTCAGAATCGAAGCTCCTTAACTCAAAATTTCGCACGAGTAATTGGGCGGTTTCGAGCTTCATTTAACTCGAAACCGCCCCAGTACTCGCGTGGTAGGGGAATTTTTCAATATTAATAGTATTTGATGTGATGCAAATCACTTTTTTGTCGAGGTGTGGTCGTGGGAATTTTAATAATTTGTCTTCTAACCGTCTGGCGCCATAAACTTTGTCGCCCTTCATTTTGCTGCACTGGGCATTTGCTTGGCTTGCCCTGCCATATGTTGGGCCCTGATTAAAGCTAGGCCCAAATATCCATAGATGCCACAGAGCATTGTGGAGCATGTTTACAATATGTTTTACACAGAAGTTGAATTGTAATATAAACTACCTTAATATAAACCCAACTTCCACGCGAACGAAGTCGCGGGCACAGCTAGTAAATAATAAATTCACATGTACCCAGGTAATGGAACTTTAGGATTAATTAGTTTCTACAACTTTGTGTTGAAATTGAGACTGTTTCTGATATACGAATAAACACTGTATAATTGAGGTAAATGGTTTGCTTAGTAATTTTCTGTTGCAGTTTGCTATGAGTATATGGAGGTATAAATCTGAAATACGAAGTTTATACCCGACTACAGTGAAGTTAAATAGGAAGATTATTAATTTTAGCAACGATTACGTATATAAATTTCGATAGCGCATTAACCACTAACTACTAACACATAGTCTCTCATTTGTGTCACTTCACTAGCATATAATATTCTGCTAGTGAAGTGGCATAAATGTAAAATACTTTCCAGCTTGCCAGTAGGTATATTACGCGATCCAATATGGAAGTGCCACTGTGAATTTACAAACAGTGGACGTGTAGGTCGTGTTTATAATTGTGTTACTTTCTATAATTCTGTTCTGGTGCTTATTTTGATTAAATCAATTGTCTTCATTTATGTTATTGTTATACACTATTTTATAATGCTTAGAAAGTTTGAAAAATACCCAATATGAATCCACATTATGATAGACATTAGTCATGAAACAGGCTTTATGAATAATGTCCGTCACCTATTGGATAAAGAAACAATTGTTTATAAACACTATTTGAAATGCACTATTTCTTTAAATAGAATACAAATGAACTCATATAATGTCCCACTGCCTAGGCACGGGTCTCCCCGCCACGCTTGGCAACCGAGTTCCCGGTCGCAGTTAGGCTTTAAAGTACGCAGAGGAAGCTGTTGCCCGTCCTACGGTGTGACATAATATAGTCATCTTGACGACACCCACAGGAAGAAATAGGGTGGTACTATACTTAAGCCGGTACACAACAGTTAAACTGAATGTGACATTTTTATTGACATTTGAATACAAAAATGGCTGAGATTTCTGGATGTTTTTCGAAAAAACCTTGGACAAATGTTTATACCTATGATTTAATGATTCTTAGCTTTATTTGATCACAACACGTTCAGGCATTTTGAAGATAAACAAGTGTCGGCATTTTAACACACATTTTATTTTTAATTTTCAACCGACCTCAAAAAGGAGGAGGTTTTTAATTCGGCTGTAAGTTTTTTAAATGTTTACTCGAAGACGGCTAAACCGATTTGATTTTATTTTGTGTTTGTAAGGGAATTTTCAAATACTTCCAGATTGGTCCCATTGTCATCAAAGTTAGAATATGATTGTGGGACTTTTTAAATATTAAAGACAATATGGGTATAATTTTTCATGTATTTGCATTTACTCTCAAAAAGCACCATTTAGTCAAGTGGAACTGATGATGAAGACCTGTACTGTGAAAAATGTGAAAGAATTAGAAATATTTTTATGGGATTTTGGAGAAATCAAGGGGACTCTTTTAAATATTTATAGACATACCTATAGTTATTTAGTAATTTGAATATATTTTGGGTTTATTCCACTTTGTTCTACTGGGTAATATCACCTGGGAGAACAAAGAAGATATAACAAGTGATTGAAATTAGGACACCAGTTATGTCTACTTTGTTCTCCCAGGTGATATCGATTGATGATTACGAGGCGAACCTCGGAATCGTTGCAAACAGGTGATATCACCCAAGTGAATTGACTGAACTTAAATGGTGTCCTTTGTTCAATTTGGAATTAGATCAGCCAGGTAAATAGAGGCGACTTTTTTAATATTCTTGTGGACTTTATTCACCTACATTTTAGTATGATTAAGCACCAGAACCAGCGATAAATTACCATAATATAGTAGACAAATACTATTCACGTCTTATTTACACTAAACTTATTAAAATTAACCACTTACTCAATAGTACGTGGTTAATTTCAATAACTGACTAAGTAATGGATTCTTGTCCGAAGTCTGGAAACCGGATTTTATCACGCCTGTGTACAAAAATAGCGATAAACATTGTATCAAATATCTCAATTTTATCCGCCTTGTCGAAGCTTTTCGAGAGTCTTGTGCACAGCGAGTTAAACTCACACATTAATACCTGAACAACACGGGTTCATCAAACTTCGGTCAACCACTACTATTCTGTTGTTATTTACAAGTTATTTATTTAAGCATATGAATGATCAAGTGCAAGTTGACATTGCGATTTTCGGAAGGCTTTTGACAAGCTGGATCACAAACTACTTCATAAAATCGGTTACAACGGCATTCGGGACAATTTTCTGCGTTGATAAACGCCTAATATTTTTAATCTGACATAAAAAATTGTAATCATAGCTTTGATCTGATACAACAATTGTTACTTGCGGTGTGCCCCAGGGCTCGATTTTAGGCCCACTTCTCTTTCATATATATAATAAGAACATAAGAAAATGCTTTATAAACTCCAAATTCTTGATGTATGCTGATGGTATTATGATATTTAAGGCATGTCACAGCACTACAGATTGCTTACGTTTCCAGGGTGATCTGAATAGACTCGATCAATAGTGTTTACTTATTGAACTTCAGCATACCTAAATGTCATAGTATAACTTAAACAAAAGGACGAACGTCTAATCATTTACCTTGCAAAATATTAATTTACCTAGGGTTGATCACATCCGCGATATAGGTATCACTTTGGACTCTAAACGACATCTTGACTTGCATATTGAAGGTATTGTTAAGAAAGCCTACCGGATTATATATATACGTTGGCACGCGGGCTCGGCGCAGTCTGTTGAAAACCTACAACACACACCTCATAAAAATCGATATTGTTGCACTAAATTTAAAACAGCAGTTGTTTTTTCTGTTTTCTTATGACAACGGCACTAATAATTTAGATGTCAATCGGCGCACACGCATATTAAAACTAAGTAGCTTTTAAATTATTTCACGGGCAATGGTGTAGGCTTTATTTGTTTACATATTTAGACATAGTAAACTTTATTTTACCTAGCGTATAACCGTTACATACATATTAGATATATTTCTATTTCATATATTAGATGCCTCTGTGACGCGGTGGGAGTATATCCAAATGTTACGCAAGAGGTCGTGGGTTCGATCCCCACCCAGGATAAAACTTTGTGTGATGAGCATAATGTTTTATTCTGTGTCTGGGCGTAATTTATCTATAATAATGTATGTATTCCATAGTACAAACTCTGTTTAGTTTGGGATCAGATAGCGTTGTGTGGGTTGTCCCAAGATGTTATTATAGATGTTATTTGTTATTTCGGGACTTAATCGCGTGAATTATTTACCCGACGTTTCGACCAAATTGCACCGATCGTGGTCACGGGTCGACTGATGGCAGCGATGTCTCCGTGAGGCGCGGGGTCTTTCAATTACCCTCGCCTGGTCTTGATAATTTGTACATACATATAAACCATTCCAAATAAATTATCTAAATTAGAGTAAAAATCCATTCCATAGTTTAGAAGATCCAAGTGCACAGACATCTGAAAGTGATTTTGTTTTATATGATGTAAAGATACACACAGTAGCTCATATCATTTCACGACAGAATAGTGTACAATGTTACGCCACATTTTGTATTTTTAACATTATCCTTCAGCCAATCTATTGGCAACGTTTGCGGGTATCGAGTATACATCGTATCGAGTACATTAAGTATGTGCGCCGCAATATTGACCTACATGAAGGCACATGAATTGTAATCAGCACGCAACTCGTTGGAATATAAAGTGCCTGTGTTTCTTTTTCTAGCGTGTGTTCACCACTTATGACCAATAAAAAGTTTAGACATAGGCATATCAACCCATCCTCAGTAGAATTTACTTATTATAGGTCCTGGGGGTAATTGTCTTAATCGCCATGCTTGGCAAGCGGGTTGGCGATCGCTGTAAGTCTTTAAAGTACGCAGAAGACGCTATTGCCCATCAAAATTTCTTAGTCGCCTTGATGATAGCCACGGGAAGAGACAGGATGGTATTATTCTTAAACCACACGGCCCGTCAGACATTTTTTTAGAATTTCTAATTATTGGCTAGATTTAGATAATTTTAGAGATGTATGAATTTAAAAAAAAAACTTGTTTTGGCGTAAGAAGCAAAAGCAACGTCATGATTCTACATGTAATGTCAACCACAAAGAAATAGGTAAAACTAGAGAAAAGAACAAGACAATAAAAACTAGCAGCCACTCCTATCAAATTGACAATGTTTTTTTTTATAAATTGTAAATGCAGATCCAAATCCCCGTGTAAAATTTAAAAAAATACCTTTGTTATTTTCGGAACAAATACAAATTCTATGTTACGTTCGATTTTATGAAATTTCTAACTAATAAAAAAGAACACAACTTCGACCAAATATCAGATTTCGTTGGTGAACCTAAGTTAGTTTTGGATTCCAAAACTTCACTAATAAAGTGAACATCTACAAACTAACACTGAGCTTAACTAAAGTTTCGCCAACTCTTGGTTATTATTGCGAATATTATATTTGGACATTGGAGACTAAATTCTAGTAAATCCAATGTTAAAGCTTTGATTTTAAACCCAACCAGACCAAAAATCTTATTCACGTTGAGTCCCTAACCAATGAGAGCGTGATCGCTATTATGTCAAGGAATCAATGTTAATCACGACCATGTTAATTAGATATTTACCGGCTACTTTGTACTCCAAAACTGCGATAAAAAGCAGCCTATAACCTTACTCAAACTTCAAGCTAGCCGATTCACGATCTTTATTTCGTGTCCACGGCAAGCCCGTAGGAACTGTCAAAATCCTGTCATAATGTTAAATGGGGAGGTGTGCTCACAAATGAATCAAGGCACATGCGCAGTTGAAAATGTCTGAAGCGCTTGCGCGTTGGTGCTTTCTAAGCGCAGCTCTCCATTTACTAATAAGACAAGATTTTGACAGTTTGCACGACTTGCCGTGGACATGGAAAAAAGATCCTGAATAAGGACCCTGATAGGTATCTTAGGACATCAATATACATCATACTGAACACGCTTTTATTATTTTTTGTTTTTTTTTTGTCCCGAAACATTCGCGGGCGTCCTCAGAATACCCTGCCAAAGTTTCATCACAATCTGATCAATGAATTCAAAACGCATAGAGGACATACAGACAGACAAACATTCATTATTATATATAAAGATTTATTTACACACCTCAAATTATCAAAATGTTAATAAAATTAGGTACATATTATATAAACTAGTACAAATATAAATAGATAGTATACCTAGACATAACTATCGAGGAGATTTTAATGTGTACAAATAATCTCGTTAATATTGACACACTGCCTGTAAACGAACTTCAATAATCATTACTTTACCACTAGTAAAACTCAGCTTATCCATTTCTACCTACATATCTTTCAATATCGATCCATTCTTTTGTACGACGCGCGACGCAAGTGAAGGCTGGTTGAACACATTTTGATCGACTGAGCGCACACCTCGCCTCCTCTCGTTAGCACGCTAATTGTCGCCACCAGTTAAAAGGAAAGATACTGTTACACTTTTGGGCCTTTGCGATAAGGGATGGGAGACATTTTCTTGGTTATTATAATAACAGTAATAATCTCCTAACCGTTTTAAGTTACGAAGGCCAATTTTATGAGAGACTAACCAACTACGCAGGAGATTAAGATGAAGATACCGATTTCATTATGTGCACTCACTATTCTTCTTGTGGAAATCTGATTTCACCGGAGGCAATAGGCACAGGACAGACGGCTTAACGGTTTTCCGAGGCACCAACGGAATGTCATTTTATTAAAGTGGTCACGCATGGGACCGATAGTATTAATAATATCTTGGGACATAATACACAATGCTATCTGATCACTAACTAGGCAGGCCTGTACTATGGCAACTAGACAACTGATAAACATATTAAAATATTTTCTTATGACATACAACCACAAATTACACCCAGACACAGAATAAACCATCGCTCATCACACTAAGTTTTATCCTACGAGGGGATCGAACCCACGACCTCTGACTTAGCAGTCATGGTCCCTCACTACTGGACTAACAGGCCAGTGGGACCTAACGTTGACTAACTATCTCTCGATCTGGTCATTTGCTACAGAATCTTGGTTATTATAAAAAAATATGCAAAGAAGCTCGCTTAAGGCAGGTGGCATCAAGTTCTGGATATAAAATGCGGTTCTCCTCGACATGACTCGCATAGTAAGGAGGTTCCATTCTCTAGAGCCATAAGCACTGATAGCTTAAGTAATATTATTCGAACCAATTTTGGCCACAGGGCGTGTGGTCAGTCTGAAAAGAGCCTCATCAAGTAAGCATTTAGTTTTTTAATCACCAGCTATCTATAGTGATTACGTTGCTTAGCCAATTGACTCCCTATCTTTTCTTGAACAGGGACTACTTTTAGTTCTTTGTTGATCGTAGGGACCACTTTTAATTCTTTATTGTTCGCAAATTTGAAATTGTTCGCATACCATTTTTTTATTTATTCCCGGGGACCGCTGGTGGTCCGCGGACCACTGGTTGGGAATCACTGGGCTATACCTCTCTAAACTCTATATTAACTTGGATACCATTGAGTCACAGACACATAGACTTCAAAAAGTTATTGCATACTAGTTGCAACCTATAAACTTCATCAGGATAAAATCTAAAAGCATTTTTGTCGTTAAAAATAGCCTAAATTACTCCCATAAAACATCAGGATAAGGTCTCCTCAAAATAAATCCGCTGATTTCGGAAATTTGCTATAACATCACACATGTTTTAAATTACACGTAAACTTTCATAAATGTTTAGTAAATACCTGTTATTTTAACAAAATGAACAGTTCAATTTAATTTGTGTATAGTTAAATAAAGTTACATTGAAGCAAATCGCTTAGATTTCAAAACTCAAACATGGTAATTTAAAATACACTTTGATAACTAATCTGTCTCTATTACACGAGAACCATAAATAACTCATTTAAATTGCTATCAAATTCGATCAAAATAAGCTTTCCTCGAAAGTAAATTTATTTTGACACCTTTACCGACCTAGAGCTTATACTTAACGAGTCACGATGAAACGAAATTTCCTTATAATTCAAAATGTCTCAGCCTAACTTTTTCTCCCATATCAGTGGAACGCAGGAACCGGTTGAAATCCTTAGAATCACTGGTTGAAGTGCCTCTTGGTAAACAATACTGAGTCCTGGTGACAACGAAACGTGTAATGGAACGCGAAAGAGGGATTATCTTGCGAAGTCCGTATCAATTCCGGTGTACCTTGAGAGATTGCATGACGTTGTTGCGAAGTTAAGTTTTATTTAAGGAATTTGCATGCCTACGGAGGGGTTAACGTCATTTGTGTTACCATGTAAATTGGGATGGTATAAGTATCTTTCTACTTTGTCTTTGTTTCCTTTGGTAAATAAAAAGCATGGTTATATAGTTCAAGGATCTCGTAATTCGTTCGTTTCGACTCTTGTAAACATTGTAGAAATTCAAACTCTAAATTATTACATAATTTTTCTGGCATCCATCAAACGCTGTTGTACATATACAACAGCGTTTTATGGTAGCCTGATAAATTATGTTATAGATTATTGCCTTATCAACGGTTCTTAATACTTAGTACCTGGATGACCGAGCTTTGCTCGGTTTTTTAGGGTTCCGTAGCCAAAATGGCAAAAACGGAACGCTTATAGTATAATATTTTGTTTGTCCGTCCGTATGTCACAGGCATTTTACTCAAAGACTACACGATGAATATACTCGTATTGATGAAATTTGGTGAAAAGGCGTCTTGTAGTAGCCGCTACTTAGTTTGATAGCTAATTAATAAAAATATATATATTTTTAAGCATTCCATACATTTATCAAAAGCTGAAAAAAAAATCAACAGAAATCACCGTGTGGCATCATTCGACAGGCCTTTAAAAACATGTAAGGTTTCAAATAAACTTTTTTGATTGAGTGAATATTATTGGAAATAATTGCCCCGAAAGTTACATAAATTGTGTTCCCTCCCCTTAACTTTTGAACTGTGTGACCAATTTTTGCCAATCACTTTACTAAAAAATGCAATAATTGTATTAAAAATCATAAAGGTAGCGCTTAATAAATACTTTAAACTAAAATAATTATTTTAGACATAACGAAAAAAATCAAAAAGGTAGCAAATACTTTAAACAAAAATTATTTCCGATTTACCGTCATTGAGTTATTGCCGAAAAACTGCGTTTCTCAACAAAAGGGCGTAAGTGCCATGAACATAACGCTCTTCTGCTGGTGCAAATATTCAAATCGGATTTTTTACGTCAACGGCTGCGGAACCCTACACTGATCATGGTCCGACATGCTCTAGTCCTTTTTTTTGGTAAATCGTGTATTTTGGAAATTATATTTAGACACGCATTACATATCTAAGAGATATGAATAATATTTTTCGATCTTACCGACATAATAATAAAAAAATATGAAATAATAAGTCACAAATCAAAATTTAATGTTTTAAAAAGACTTGGCAAATGATGTGCAACACGTTGATGTTTGTTCAATAAGAAAATGTTTCAGCTTCTGTTATGTGTATGGATTGCACCCCCTAATAATATTTATTTTCATGATTTAGCTATCAAACTAAGTAGCGGCTATTACAAGACACCATTTCACCAAATTCACCAATATTCATTGTGTAGTTTTTGACTGAAATGCCTGTGACATACGGACAGACAGACAGACAGACAGACAGACAGACGGACAGACAGACAAGCAGACCGACAGACAGACGGACATGACGAAACTACAACGGTTCCGTTTTTGAGGCAGTATTTAAAGTAAAATTAAAAGAAAACTTTCACAACTAAGTAGGCTTTACAACTTAACGAGTAACAGCAGCAAAACAAGTGAGAAGGAACAAAATTTTCATACAGATTCCATTGAAAAATACTAACGTTTGTTAGTATTATGAACAGAAAACCCACTTCTTAAGCCGCATCATTCGGATGGGGGACTAGGGAACCCCATATTGAGCGTGGCGATCTTACAGACATAATAATAAAAAATATGAAATAATAAATCACAAATCAAAACGCAAAAAAAAAAAAAAAAAAAACCGGGCCATGCACAATGCACCTGAATAATGTGGCATAAGAAGTGGGTTTTCTGTTGTTTTTGTTTCAATATCTACTTAATAATATTTTTCAATGTAATTTGTACGAAAATTTTGTTACTTCTCATTTGATCAGCTGTTACTCATAAACTTGTAAAGCCTACTTAGCTGTGATAGTTTTCCTTTTAATTTTACTATTTATACATCTACCGTTAATTTTTTAAGCTTAATATTTTACAAACGGATCCCTAAATCTAAAAATCGTATTACCAACCTCTAAACGTTTTTTTAAGGCCTATCTATTGATACCTCACACGATTTTTAAAAATGAAACCTAGCTAGATCGATTTATTGCCCCCGAAACCCCCTGCATACAAAATTTTGAAAAAATCGCTGGAGCCGTTGCCGAGATTCGGATTATATATACATATATATATATATACAAGAATTGCTCGTTTAAAGATATAAGATAAATTAAGAACCGTTGATAAGGCAATAATTTCATGTATCTTATATTACACTAAGTCATATGGATATAATAATTTGTATAGTTTTTAATAGCTACCTTCTCGGCCCGATTTAAAACTCAGAATTTGTTTGACCCTAATATGATCTTTAGATCTTCATATTCTACAGTTTAGAAACTACAAACAAATAACTTCTAAATTGAGAAGAAAATGTAAAAACCGATACAATCTATAGCAGATTGAGAAATACTATTAAGTTTATCAACAAACTTGAAAATTGTTTTGAAACTTGACAAAGTTTGCTGGATGCTGTTCATCCCGAGGTAATCTTTTAATCTTTTTGTTCCGGGAAATTGTTGGATGATCTGTCTGCTAATGTTGCAGCGGCGAAGTTTTATGACTTTCATAATAAACAGATGGTACGTTTCTGTATTCGTATCGTTTTTATTACCCGCTGAACGACTTTAGATGGCAATATATCATGCATATGTATTAGTACAGAGGAGTCATGCGGTCTGGCTGTCAAGAGTCTTAACAATTTATTATGGCATGATTAAGACATCAATTTAAATATATATATATATATATATATATATATATATATATATATATATATATATATATATATATATATATATATTTAAATTGATGATATATATTATTATTCAGACAGATATAATAATTTAGTATAATTTCAACAAAAAAATCATCTATATACCTATGCTTATTTGCATTGGTTACGAGATTACCAGTCTCATTCATTCTATTTTCTTTTTAGTTTTTTAATACTTTGAAGAAGGTTCATTAAGTAAAAAAAATAATGAAATAAAACAAAACTAGGCAGTATGAAGTTCCCCGGGACAGCTAGTATAATTTAAAAATTCAATGTGGTAATTTTTTTGCCAATGCTTTTAACTAATATAAATCTTGGGACAACTCACACAAAGCTATCTGATCCCTAACTAAGCAGAGCTTGTACTATGGAAACCAGACAACCGATAAACATGCTTATTTATTTCTAAATACATACATAATATAGATAAATAACACCCAGACACCGAATAAACCATCGTGCTTATCACACAAAGTTTTATCTTGGGTGGGGATCGAACCCACGACCTCTTGCGTAGCAGTCGGATACACTCCCACCGCTCCACATCAATATTTATTATTTCAAGCAAAAGTATCGTCTAATCCGCCCCCAAATCTATTTCATATGTATGCAATATCTTCCAAACGTGCTAATCAAACTCCATAACCAATTACAACACGTTACACATAAAATTATCTCAAAAACCACCATTTCAATATTGCACGATTCGTAGCTAACTCAACCACATAACAGCTGCATATATTAAATATTCATTGTTTTTCATATTTTCTATGCATGAGAATGTTTCATATGTACAACACTGATGTATTTACCCACCACGTCCAACTCTTATGAAATTTATGATCTTAACGCTGTTATGTAAAGGTATTTCGTATGTAAACTTCAAGGGTATACGGTTTTACTTTGAAAGTAATAGAATTTTATTTCGCAAAAATCTGCGACAAATAACAGGAACTAGGCCATAAATTACGGCCAATAGTTTTGTTAAACGAGTTGATAGGTTTCGCGCAAGAAGTCGTAAAACACTATTTAGGGTAGAAAATTCGAAGTTTTTTTTTCTTAGTGCTCATTTCAGGTATTCGCTGTATGTGGTTGTATATTATGTATTTTGATTTGACTTAAGCAAAACTTGCAATTTCAAGTGTTTCATGAACCAATTGTCTTCCTATATTATCCTCTTATTTGAAATGAGTTTTCATGAATACTTTCTGTGTTTGCTTGTATGCCACCAGAGGAAGCATCGTATACAATGTCATGTCCCTAGACTCTGGAGTTTTGGTTGTATTTGTATGGAACAGTCAGTCAGGCAGTCAATTATGGTTTTAATGTAATGGATGGCGCAGTAATGCTATAATTTGAATTGATTACAATTACGAGTATGTTACAAAATAAACAAATAGGTTCTGTTTTTATCAAATGTTTAATTAAAAAGGTGGCATGAATTCTTAAGTCGGCGTTTGGCCGAAAATGATATTGCTTGAAAAACTTTTCTTGCACAATTATGCTCGTTTTACAGCATTTCGAATTGTTGCTCGCAAATCTTTATGTCTTCATATATTTCAGCTTGCAAGACAGCTTGCAAGAAATGTGGATTTTGTTGTGATGTTAGAAGTCCGGCGCCGTTCCTGGACGACCAGTACAAATCTCCAACACGGGAGATCATTCAGTACGGAAATGGATGTCTCAAAGTCTGCATCGTTTCCTGAGCTATGCTTGGACGATTTAACTCCTCTTTGAACCATTCTATTGATTATAACTAACCGTCCTATTGAATAAAATACTCGTAAAACTCTTGCTTTCTTTTTTCATTGCTAAATTAATGATAGCCAATTCAAATTATGACAGTACTTTTGCCCCGTTATAAAAACAGAAAAAAAAGTCATGAAACTAGTAGTAGTTTTCACCTAGCAGTTTCGACTATAATATGATCAGTTAGTTTCTATTTCTGTTTATTGATGCTATGACAGAGTATGAAATTATTGCATTGTTTACGATTCTCAAAATTGACTTCAATTTCAAATTATTCACACATCAAAATTTGGTTAAAAATTGCAATGCATAAGAGAGATATAGCTACATAAGTAGACATATCGATACGTAATAACTGTACCCTACTTCTTTAATATCAATTTATTCTGTCTTAAACCATACTGTGTTACAAACATTGTTCGCGTTACTTAGGTCACAATTATTACTTATAGATATGTCTACTTATGTAGTAATGTAAAATGTAGCTGTATACATCGTTGTAAACCTTAAAATGAAAAATCGCTCAAATTATTTTGAAGAGTAAATATTAGCAAACAGATATAAATTTGAAGACTGTTTAAATTAATTTACGACTTAATACAAAAACCGCTTAAAATAGAACAACGTAAGGCGAAGTATCGAGTACAAATACTCTAATAGATTGGATAAGTCGAGTAAAGGAATAACTTGATCCATTATTAACTGAAATCGCTTCAAGATTGTTTAACTTGTATAACTTGTACCAATCAATGGTTTATGATTGCTTCCCTCATAAGCCTAATATTATAATTGATATCTATTTATAGGTAAGTACTGATTGATTCAGCTACACAAATTATCAATTTGCAAGTATTTACTCTGTGTATTCAGATCGCTTCAGCTTCTAGTTTCAATAACAATTTATCGGAATATCAGTCTCTTGTTACAATGGTCCCTGTAGAATGAATATTATCATCAATTTGTGATTTAAATGAAGGGGTTTAATTGGTTTAAGTTGGTTCTACGTTAGAACAAATTGTACAGGTAAATTAGCTTGAAGAAATTTTTGCGTTTGTAGTAGTGTATGGTCAGCAAATAAAAAAAACAACATTTTATTTTTAGTTTTTATTGTTTTAAAGGTAATATACGTTTGTGGCTGGAGCACACCAAATGCGTGCACGTCTACGCATACGCACTACGTACTAATACGGTCGTGAAAATGTGTATCCACCGCATTGTAATCTATGGAACTGTATGAGGCAGACAAGCCAGTTCCAAACATTACAAGCATTGAATGCCGGTTTTCACTTCAGTGAAGACGTGTATGAATTAGGTGTTCTCCGGCCATAAATGTTTTATTCTAATAATTCATCAACCCCAGGCATATCACAATCATCCCCATCCTCGCTTTCATCAGATGAATTATTTAAATTAATTATGATTCGTTCTGATATTGTGTCTAAAGCTGCGTCTCTACCCTGATATTTGCTTTCCTCCTCAATAGCATGCAAACAAACTTTTCTCCATTCCTCTACAGTTATGGCGTTCATTTTTTCTTCAGCTAATGACATTATAACCTTCATATTCATTGCGACATTCTTTTTTGCGACATATGTTTTCACTATCCCCCATATATTTTCTATAGGATTAAACTCCGGATGGTATGGTGGTAAACGCAGCACAGTATGACCGTGCTGTCGTAATATTTCGTCTATCTTGTACTCTATAAATCTCGCCTTGTTTTGCAGAATCAGTTCATATAATTGAGGCTTAAGCAACGTGGATGAATGCTCAATGTTTCGAAATGTCAGCCAGTCTATCATTTGCTGTTTTCTAGAATTACTATTCGGTGCAGGATTTTGTATTGAGTTATGATATGGTGCGTTGTCAACAACAACAACACTATTTGGTTGTAAGTTGGGTATTCATTGAGTTTGAATCCACCTTGAATAGTTGTCATAGTTCATATTGTTGTGGTAATCTCCACTTTTTTGGTCGGCTTTAAACATAAGCAATGCATTTGGTATAAAGCCATCGATACCACCGGCATGAACAATGATTAAGCGGTTGCCTTTCGATATATGTTGCTTCAAACCTGAAGTGCTTCCATCTGACCAAGATTTCGAGAGGGTATGTGATGTATGTATATATGTTTCGTCGGTGTAAACAATTGGTCGGCGTTGTTCACGATATTCAGCAATTTTCATCAAATAATTAATTCGCAAGTATCTAATTTCGTGTTTTTCCATAAGAAGTTTCCGGTTATCTTCTGTTTGCTTCCAATTAAAACCTAATGACATGACGTGTTTTCGTAACGTGCTGACACAACCTTTATAATCGATATCTTCTTTCAATTTTGAGTGCAAAGTTTTTAAAGTGGGAACTTCTTTATTTGTGATGTGGAAGTCATGAATTGTTCTTCTGATAACTTGCTGATCAAAGTTATCGATTACTATTGTAGGTTTACGATTCGGTTTCTTTTTAGGAGATTTAAATGTTAGATACTTCCTGATCTGAAGGACGACATTTGCTTTCTGATACTACCTTTCTGACGGATGCTATTGAAATTCCTGTTGATTTAGCAACTAATTGAGTGGGGGTCATAATACTGCTCGGGTTGTTATTACACTCATTTTCGAAATATTTGTACAAACAGTACAAAACTTCCTTAGTTTGAGAAGTCAAAGGCTTGCCTCGACCATGTTTTAACACTGGAGCCATTTTGAATTATCAATATAAAGTTACAACACTTACACACTTGAAATTAAACACTTCAACAAATATTTTAACAATAATAACAAACAATAACAACAATCAACAAATACAAAATTTCACAATGAAACTACTACGTATCTAATAATTATAATTTTTTAATGAAATGCCTGCTTTATGTTCTAACGGTATCAAGCGACTGACGTCAGACTGCACGTGGCACCTGCGGACAGAGTAAACTGGTTTATTCTGGTTTTGTGCGTGTTTCCACTTTCCACTATCAAGTGACGATTTATTTATTTGTTTTGTTTCGTAATTATTATGGTCAAAACTTTTTACCTATAGCTAAACTACTATCATCTAAAGAACGACACGATATTTTATTGTTTCACGGTAGTCGCCTTGTCGTTTGCTCAAGGACGTGAAATTGAATGACATATTTTTTTTAATAAAGTCAAAACCTTTTTCTTTAAAATAAAAACTTGTTTTTATTGAAAACAAAAATCAGAGTGTTGCTAGGGATAAGTATTAAATTAAATAGTAATGTTAGGATATTGAAACATTTTTGTAAGGGCCAGAACGATATAGTGGAAACGCGCTCTAATATCTAAGTAACATACACACCACTACATATGCAAAAATTTCTCGAGACTAATTTCACTGTACCTCCATTTGTCTAATTGGTAATTTAGACTAAGTAGTTTAGCTTCCAAGGGATTAAAGATTCTGAGCAGATCATCCTGTGGTTTATTAATTCAATTAGAAACCACTTAAGTAATATTTTTGTAGTTTGTTTATTACGCTATCACGCCTTACCTACTCAATCGATTATCATGGAATGTTGTAGGGGTGTATAAACATACTTAAAATACAGTACCTAAGTGGCCAAACTGGACTGGATTTAAAAATGAAACATCTTTTTATGGCAACTGTAAACTTTTATGCCCATCGAAGCAGAAAAAATCACGAATAACTGGTTTCGTCTGCAGCTTTTGTAATCAATTTAATAAAAAAAGATCCGATAAACTGTTTCTATTCGATGCTTTGAAATACTAATTTTCCTTTATCAACGTTCCATTTCGTACCATTTAATATTTGCCTCGCCCTTATTTAATCGAAAGAAAATGTACGTGAATCCAACGTAATTTATTGTTTCGTAAAAAACCTTTTTGTCGAGGCTATTTTTTGGTCCACATAATTGTAAGTAGTTACTGTAGCATGCAATAGCAGGAGACTTATCACGAAAAATAATGTCCGAAGTTCTAGGCATTTCTTAGTCCAATTCATACCACGAATCCGATTGAAACCGTCACAAACTGGAAACAAATACTTTGTGGCATTTCGATATGACGTACGTATTTCGAATCCACTCAATTTCGTGCCCGATGTTGCAGGTGTCAGTTTCACTGAGTTTGAGTTGTATTTGAATTTGATGAAATGTAGTATGTCTGGAGCGTCGAAATAATAATGTACCTAATAACGAACTGTTATTATCCCAGTGGCTTTAAGTCTGTGGAATAATATATAACATAGGCTACTTTATCTATCAAAATATCTGAGATTTAAATAAAACCATGAAACCTTTTAAAATAAAATAAAAAATTTCATGATTCACTTTTGAAGCAAAAACAACGCTCGTGATAAGCCATGATTCTACATGTACATGTGATGCTAAGTTTGCAAAGCAATACATAAAGCCGGGGAAAAAAACTAGGCAATAAAAATTCGTGTCCACTCCTTTCAAATTGCCAATGTTTTTATAAACTGTCGTAGGTAAGGCGCTACCTCCCACTTCAAACCAAAAGTTATTTCTTCCAGAAACACGCTATTTTGTGTCAAATAATAAAACGAAAGCTGTACTCCTAATATAAACCAGATCACAGGATATAGGGGGAAACTTTGCAATATATGCAATAGAGGTGCACCTGTCACTCGACGAGGGGATCTCGACGAGATGGTGTAAAACTTTGCATATATACAAGATCCCGATATTATCAGCAGTTTGGTGCCACAAAGCGTTTCATATTATATTTTCCGTAAAGATTTTCACTTTATTGTGGATAATATTTTCAATATTGTGTAAAAAGTTGTTGTATTACGGTCGATTTAGCCGGTATATTGAAAACAAAGCATACCTACATCAATTTGGAACAATAATTAGGAAGCATCCTACCAACCAGTATGAGGATTGAAAAAAAGAAGGTGCGATAAGAAGTACAGGTTTTGATTGCGATTGGTTAGAAGTCCAAGGATTTTTCATAGCTCCAGGGACTGCAGATCTGAGTATTTAACAGTTTCAGCAACACAGTTCAACACAATATTTTTTTATAAATCTTCAGTTTCCTTTTCCTTTTGAGGTATGAATCCTTATAATTCGAAGATATGTGTAACATCCTCTCACTGACCTTTATAGTACTTGAACACTGGACAGGCTACTAAAACAACAGCAAGACTTTCATCAATGAGGTTTTACTTATAGATGCGTTATTACTTAACAATTACATACAACGAAATTAAAGGAAACCTATTCCTATATCCGCTCATAGCTCTTTAACAACTCAACCGATTTGAATAAATCATCAATCAATCTTTTTGATTTGAATAAAAGCGGCGGTAGCTTAATGGCTGAGGCATCGGTCTCGCAATCGTGAGGTCACGGGTTCGAATCCTACCCATTATACTACCGACGTGAACGCACTCCTTTTTTTTGTTTTGGCGGGAAAAAATCCTGACGAACACCTCCACCATCCGGGGAAGACGGTGGAGGTAGTGTGGGGTTTACACCCACTAAAAAACCAGCCGTGTATCTCCCGCCACCTTCGCGAACGGGCCGCCGGAATTTGTTATGCCGTCGGCGGCCCGCCCAGTGGCAATGCCCGGACGCGATGTTGTTGCGTTCCGGGCATTTCACACCTACGCGGCCCCTGGATACACACAGGGTGCCGCGCCTCCACGGAAGGCCGCAGGCGAGGCAGATTACCCCGTACGCCAGCCCGCCCGGTTCGCCGGCGACGGAGCGGATCCGCCAGGGAGCTCTCTTCCCTGACGCGCTCCGCCGCCTCCTTCTGCGAGATGATGTCCTCGCAGAAGGATGCGACCGCATTCCACGACCCCTCGCTTCGGACCATGGACAGAACCACGGCCGGCAGCGAGAGGTCACTTCCGACCACTGCGGTGAGAACTCGACGTTGCCCCTCCCAAGCTGGACAATGCTGGAGGGTGTGCTGCGCTGAGTCCTCACCGCAGTCGCAGTGGTGGCTGGCGGGACTTGGTTCCCTCCTAGCAACCGTGTGCAGGTACTTCCCGAAGCACCCGTGCCCGGAAAGGACCCGCACTAGCCGGAAGGAAAGGGTCCCGTGCTGCCGCCCTGCCCACTCCTCCAGGACCGGCTGGAGCGCCTCCACGGTTCGAACAGCTGCCCGTGGAGCCTCCAGCTGGCCCTGCCACCGGGCCATGATTGCCCGGTGTGCCTCACCGCGCCAAGCGCGTAGCTCCTCGGGCAGAGGCACCGAACCCCCTGCCCGAACAGCCACCGCCCGCCGATACATTTCCGCGAGCACTTCCGCCTCAAAATCTCACGGGGGTGTGCCGGCCAATGCGCACGCCGCCTCTGCAGACACCGTGCGGTATCCGCATATGGCCCTGACCGCCATGGTCCGCTGGGGTCTCCCTAAGCGGACCCTATTCTGGGCGGTCAGGGACGCCGCCCACACGGGTGCGCCGTACAGAGCCATTGACCGCACCACCCCCGTGTACAACCGTCTACTCGAGGCACTAGGCCCGCCCAGGTTCAGCAACAGCCTCCCCAGTGCCATCGCCGAAGCCTCAAGCTTGGGCGCCAAAATGCGGAAGTGCTCGTCGAAGAGCCACCGCCCGTCTACCACTAGGCCCAGATACTTCATCTGGGCCCGGACCTGTACGAGGACCGAGCCGACGGCAATCGAGGCGCCAGCAGGTGGACCGCGACGGGGACCATGGAATAATAGGGCCTCCGTCTTGGAAAGGGCCACCCTAAGCCCTAGCGCCTTGATGCGCCCGACCATTCGGGAACGTGAACCCACTCCTAACACAAGCCTTTGAGCTTAGCTGGAGGGGTTAACAAGATTGCTAGTAATGTGGGACTCAATCCCACATTGCTAGTTTTCTTTAAAAAAAAAACAGTCTGTATCAGTCTACTGCTACATAGGCCTCTCTTAACTTACGCCATAGCATCCGGTCCTCCGCCTTCCGCATTCAATTCATTTCAGCGACTTTCTTTAAGTCGTCAGTCCATCTGGCTGGGGGTCGTCGTACCTTACGTTTACCAAGTCGCGGTCTCCACTCTAGTACTCATTTGCTCCACAGCCCATCAGTCCTTCGGCAAATGAGGCCAACCCTTTGTCATTTCAGCGAGCTCTACCTGCGTGCTATGTTGGTAACTTTGGTTCTTCGTCGGATGACTTCGCTGCGAATGTTATCCTTGAAAGAGACTCCAAACATAGCTCGCTCTATAGCCCGCTGCGCGACTTTGAATTTGTGGACTAGCCCAACCGTAAGTGGTAACATCTCGGCACCGTAGGTCATAACAGGTTGGACGTACTGGTTATATACCTTAGTCTTCAGGCATTGCGGTAGAGGCGAAGAGAAGACTCGACGTTTACTAAACGCTGCCCAACCCAATCGGATCCTCCTGTCGACTTCTATCTCGAAGTTGTTTATATCAAGCTAAATAACCTGCCCTAGGTAGATAATTATTGTACAACTTATTCTTGAACAACTTCGAGCATTGACCTTTCGACACAAATTGGTCTCGGCATGACATGAAATTCATGTCGAGACCATCACGTCTAGAGGCTCCATTTAGGCCATGCAGCATCTCGCTAAGCTGCTCCAGCGACTCCGCTACTATGACGATGTCGTCGGTGAATCGAAGGTGCGAGATGTACTCACCGTTTATATTTATGCCCCGTCCAGTTCAGTTCAGTGTTTTAAAGACGTCTTCAAGAGCGTTGGTAAAGAGTTTCGGGGATGCCCCAGGGGGCTGTCATATCCCCGAAACTGCAGTTCTATTGGTCTGGTTTTGTGGTCCTAAATCTGGACGATCATGGTGGCGGAGTCATACAGGCATCTCAGCATCTGGATAATATATCGCCAGTCTATACGGCATCGTTGCAGAGCATCCAGTTCAAGTTTCGATAGAATCGAAGGTTTTTTGTCATAGTCCACAAAAGCCATACACAGCGGTTGTTTGACTCTTCGATTTTATCGATGGATATGGTCTACGGTGCTGAAGCCGTTTTGAAACCTGGCATACGTTTATAAAATTCCTAAAAAAACATAATGGCGGATTTCATATGCATTTTAATGTGCGGGCTGAAAACAAAATCTAAGACCCTCAGATGATCAGATGGTTTGAAAAGGCAAGTTCCAAACTATATAATGATAAACTGTATGTTTAAAAAAAAAAAAAAAATTCTTGAGTTGAGTTGACTTCTTTGTGAGTGGATTGAAAACCGTTGTCTGGAAATACTTTTTATTTAAGTATTTTATTTTCTGCTACTGTCTAATAAGCTTACGATTCTATGGCACGGAGTTAGCGTAATTTAATAAATGATAATCCACCAGTCTTGTTTACTCGCAAAAACGCAACATCTAATCGTTTTACTGCAGTTGTCTTTACGCTCCTTCTTTAAGCCCAGAAATTCACTGTGCCTTATCTCTTATAATCTTATGTAAACCATTAGAAAATCCCTGAAATTTGAAGATCTGTGACGTCACGAAATGCCACGTGCCTCTAAAAACAAACCGTTTTGAAGTCTTTCTGAAAGCCTTTAATATTTCATTCAACTTAAAAACAACCTTAAATACTCAGACAATAAAATTCATTATACATCACAGTTGTAACTCATTTATGCCACTGTATTAACTTTCTGTTTATCATTTGTTGAACAATAATTGGACTAACAATGTTAACTTGTTTTGACATCGTTAAATAAGAATGTTTGTTCGGTTGTATTTTTTGGAACAGTGGCTGCCTCAACGAAGATTAAAATTTCCTCGAAAAAGTTGTTTGAAGAAATTCAACTGATTAGTAAGTATTTGCTGAAAAGGCGAATATAATGCAGCATAATAAACAAATTGTTTTATAAATTTAAGAGAGACCAGCGACTTCGTCAGCAATGGTTTATAAAGACGCCAGTGTAAATACTAACTTTTTATACTATCTTTTTTTCAGTGGTAGATCTAAGCCATAGGCCGTCTTGGCGGTTACCTTTGCGGTATCAATTATTCTTCCATACAACAGTGGCGTGACCTTTACTGTATAAGAATTCTATAGCAAGTGACAAATGTGATAACGCAATCATTTCTTTCGAGCGAATTGAGAAATCAGCGAGGTTAAGCAACATTACGGTGAACGGTGATCACTTTATAAAATAACTTATTTTGTGTTAACTTTAAAAGGCTCTGTCTTGTACACTTTAATATCACCCGTGTAATTGACTGGTCTCTGTTGAGATCGACCGCCATTATAAATATACGTAGTACCTATTTATTTCATTTCTTATTTGTATAAACATTACAAAGATCCTCTTTAATTTAAACATGTAAAGACAAACCTAATTTTCTTGATTAAATCTAAAATTGCCATGTAAACGAGCTTCAGTAATGTTAATTTGTAAAATGTTCTGCGCTGTTACATTTCCTTAATTATTTCTTCTATATAAAGTTGATCAAAACAAAGGTCTTCTCTTTGAAATAAATAACCTTTACACAATGCTCTAATACTTGGTAAGAACTGATTATAGTAACATGGTCAGGAATTCTTAGGAATTTAATTAACAAAGTACTTCTATCTTACCGTACTATTATTTGAAATAGATCAAAGGAGAAATACGGAGGAAATTTAATCCATAAAGAGTTAATAATTGATTAGTATGAGTATTACCTATATTTGTAGTTTGTAATAGCCAGATGATATATACTGATTTGCGATTCAATCTTTTGGGGGGAATAAATGGGGTAAATAGTGTATCAAAAAGAAGTATGCGACTCCTCATTTTACTTATCAATAAAGATATTAATAATGTAAAAAAAGCATTACTCAAAACGTGTACTATTTCTTTGTACTACTATTTTGATCTAGTAGTTAAGGTATTATTTACTATTAGCCAGAGGTTATGGGTTTGATTCCCACTCAGGACAAACCTTTGAGTACAATAGTTTATTTTGTGTCTGGGTGTCATTTATGTATATTAAATATATATTCATATATTTAGAATATACATTTTGTCTGGTTGACATAGTACAGGCTCTGCCTAATTTGGAATCAGATGACCGTGTGTGAGTTATCCTAAGATGTTATTATATATTTACTGCCATTGTATGTTTTTTGTAAGTTTTTTTTTTTTTAAATAAATTTGTATATTTTATTTTTATTAAATTTTTACTACTAAGCATCGCGATTGCATTATTACTATTACATAATAAAGCAATAAAATTTCACTACAGCGTAGGTATAACGTATATATCATACACCGTTCTCTACTGAAATTTGGCAAAATTATTTCGCTATAACTACCTATGCCATTATAATGCAATCGAATCTGGCATAACAGTAGGTTCATTACTTATACACTGTCCACTGCTGAAATTCATTCGCACCTTTCTATTACGCGTTATGTAGGTACATAAATAAAACAGTCAAAAGAAAATGTCTAGTTCAGATCCAGGAATTGAACCTTGAGACTTCCGAAAGACATAACGAGCCGTGAAAATGTATTTAACTGTCCTAACTATTTTGCGATACTTCAAATTTATCTTTCTTCCAACCTATGAATAAATAAAGTACTTGGAATTAAATGCCTAAATTAAATATTTGAAAGAAAACTCACCGACAACTGTCAAATGCACTCTTCTGACCAAAGGAGGATGTGTAGAGATCTGGCACTCGTAGAATCCTTCGTCTCTTTCGCTCACGTACTGAATGAGGAGTCGCCAATCATTTGGATGCTCGAAGGCTAGAGAGTAGCGAGAGTCCGCCGAGTAGGTATGGCGACCAAAGGAAAGCAAGTGGAGCTCCTCACCACGACGGCGGACCCAGGATATCTGGAAGATAAGGCAAGATTAGTCCACTAGACACTGGAGCACATCAGATTTTTTCAAGCTTTAAACGCTATAAATCATCAAAGAACTCCTCAGCAACTATTTCTAATAACATTTTCTACTTTATAATATTTTTGTTCAGTAATATTTCACGCTGGCTGTACCACTTGCTACCTCGCTTTAAGCTTTGCATATCCATAAATAATGCACTTAAAACTGAAAATAGCACCAAGTATTATCGCACACTGTATTATTATCTCCGTTAAATCCATTCATACTTCTATTATAATTCAAATCATGAGTTTGTGAGTATTTTGGAGTGGCTAGAAATTCTGCGTTTTTAATCACCTGCATTTGAAATGTCCCCGATTCAGAGGCGACCGAGCATATAGTGATATCTGCGAGGTTAATCATAACACTGCATAATGTGACCATTTAAAAAAAATTCACGCCTGAGTAATCTTTCTCCATTCATATCGGATGCTCGTTTCGTCGTACTATTCTAGAGTATAGAGAGTGCACTTGTGTCTGCGGATACACTTGTGTTGTGCACTATCTATACTTGTAACACTATGACCCCTCAGAAAATAACATTAGTCAAATACGACTCCGCATCTGTGAATTTATACTGCTTTTCTTTATTTTATTTTTTCCTTTTTTGAAGAATATCAAATCTGGGGGAAACTTTTGATGAAGTTTGAGGTAGTGCAATAATCACATCATCTAAAGCTAGTGTTCTCATCATCATCAGCCTATCGCAGTCCACTGCTGGACATAGGCCTCTCCAATTGCACGCCACTTTGTTCTATCTTCGGCTTCTCGCATCCAGCTCCTGCCAGCCGTTTTGCGTAAATCATCACTCCACCTGGCCTGAGAGCGTCCTACACTACGTTTGCCGAGCCGGGGTCTCCACTCAAGAACTCGTCGGTTCTTCTGCTAACATGGCCAGCCCTCAGCTTGCTAATCCGGTAGGCTATGCTAGTGTTATACTCGTATATAACTAAAATATACGATATGGTCCAAACCTTTATTTGATATTCAGAAAGCAATTTCAGAGTTTACTACAACTATGAACACACAAAGTTTAATTGCCATTTTGGAAGTCAAAGAGGACAGTATAATAACTGATTGTCATCTTGTGTAAATTTTGATACTTGCTTTGTGAAATGGGTATTGTGTTCGGGACGACCTTAGTTATTCATGTGTGATAATATTTGATTGCATATTAGCTTCTACTCGGGACCCTGCATGAAATTTCGATAATCGATATGACTTGGCGGTATCGTCGAAAACGATTACTCGCTCTATGTTTAATCACCGCAAGCGCAAAATTTCGAGAGTACAATAGGTAAGATATTTCGTCCAAATAATGTCTTGAAATGCAAATTTAATCTTATACCTTTAAGCGAGCAATTCTTGTATATAAATAATCTGAATGCTATATAATATGATATATAATCTGAATCTGAATGGGGTTTCAGGAGCGATAAATCGATCTAGCTAGGTTTAATTTCTAAAAAACGTCATTTAATAAAATACCGAGGAAAGCTCGGTCATCCTGGTACTACTCCTAAAGCGTAATAGCAATTATTATTCAAAAATGTATCTCAAGTAAACGTAAACTCAATTACACTTATTCTTGAAAAACAAACATAATACAACGTTATTTGTTAAAATAAAATAGATGAAGAATAGTCTAACCTAATATATTTTTTACCTCTTTTTCTTTTCATTATGATCATTTTACTTGAATTTTATTAAATTTGTTTAAAGTGTACACGCACTTGGGTGACAGCTGTACAAACATCTTGAAGCAAAATTTCAATTCATTTATTAATTTTCTCTAGAAAACGTAATTCGTCGCCACCGGGAATATAAACATGGTTTAAAGCAAATATTAAGGTTCATATAAAAGACTCTTTGTAATTGAATCAAACATTAAGAAATCATCTACAGTTTCTCAGAATTCACAGAGAACTTGTTTGCTTCCAGCATTTTCCAGAATAAAAATGAACTACGTATACATCTTCATACAATATGTATATGATTTCAAGAACCCTGGGAAAGTATTATCTTCTTTATTTATTATATAAAAGCTTATAACTATAGCTCCTTGCACTTTCAAGATATAGCTGCGGAACACTCCTGAGGCGAGACTTATTGCTAAAGTGGAAGAAATTTATTCTGTGCTTATTTTGCGCGCAGATTATACCGTTTCCTTGTCTCCTTTATTCGCACAACTAAATACTAATTCATTATTATCCTTATGTTTTTATATTGTTGGGTTTTTTGTTTAGTGCTTTTGTATAGTATTTCGCGGGGGACTTCACAAAAGTACATCCAGACTCGAAACAACTATTTCTGGATCACACAAAGTGATGTCCTATGAGGGAATAGGGTCCACGACCTCTCCACGCGCGCCACCGAGGCAGTTCAAATCTGTCTTTCTTTATTCAAATTACTCCTCGTGTGAACTCTATAAACTTCACGTTTGAGGAAGGAGATATTTTGAAATCCATAGAAAATACTTCAATATGTACCCCGTAGCTTAGAAGCTATCAATATCTAACCCTTAGTTTAGATGCTAAGCAAATGTAGGTAATACTTGTGACAAGTCGTTGACAAGAGCTTACATTTTCATTTTATGCCAAGTTCGCAAAGAAATGGGTAAGCCGGGGAAAAGAACAAGGCCATAAAAAGTCATGGTCACTTTTTGAATGGCCAATTTAAATGTAATGCCAATATAAAATGGCCTTATTTTTCCTATAACTGCAGCTGCCGCTAACGTATCTATGTGTTACTTCAAAATATATAATATGTTCCTTAACCGATCAGGAAATGGGTTGGTAATATTATTTCGACTAAAAAGGTTTCATCTAAAATAGATAAGTACGACCACGTTTTTACAAGTTTTCAATAAAAAACTGCACTAACACTACACCCAATATATATAGCGAGCAAATTTGTAACATCCCGCAATAAATCATCCCTTTGTATTATTTTTGATCGGGGATTAAAAACACAACATACCAAAAGTACAGAAGGCAATCTTCATACGTACGTAGCTTAAACAACACACACATATACATTGTTCATGAACTCTGAATTAAAGAACCCTTCAGATCACTTTGTTCGGAAGGCGTCCCAAAATTCCATGTCTGTGAGCGATGCCAAGCTCTTTATTTAAAAAAATGCGCTTAGACTATACCTTAAAATGATAAGCGTCAAACATGTACTTTCAAACACCCCTCAATATATCACCCCTTTTAACATCCTCGGTCGGGGGTTAAAAGTGCTTACTCACCGTTTTCTCCCCCAAATCGTGAACTCTGCAATGGAGATGAACGCGACTGCCCAACTGTGCAGTCACGTTGTTTGTAGAAACATCATCTTCGAAGAAAGGTAAAGGTTCAGAAGTAGTCGTGGAGATGTCCTCTTCGTGGTCCTCATAGGTCTCCGTGAAGACCTCGGACCAGAAGGGACCGTTGATGACCTTTTTGTCACCGGTTTTGAAATCTGTTAAAGAAGACAAAAAAAAATCGGTATTATCAATAATGTTTTAAAAGTTGCACTGCCATTTTAAAGACTAGTGATGAAAAGCATAATAATAGCTCATGCTCACGGGTGAGGCCGCTGGGATGCTCATTATGATATCCATTTTTTCTGAGCTCTCTAATTTATAGCGTGGTTAGTATAATGAAGATCAATCTGGGACATATGGGATAGAAAAAATAAAAATGTGGATTTAGGTTTGTCCGCTTCGTTTCGCTTAGCCGCTTTAGTATATTTGGAAAAAGAAATACCCGAATTGGTTGAGCTATTTTTGAGGTTTGCGCTAAGGATTTGGAGATAGGTGAACGTTACTGGGTGATAATGAAAACCTTTAACACGCAAAATATCAGTCGGAAACGTATACCATTCTATTTCATACAATGCACATATAGAAGGAATATTTTATACATCACGTACATTTATAAACGTAATTTGGTTAAAAAGTCTTAGAAGTATTTAAGACGAAGAATTTTCTCAACTTAAATTAACCAGCCTGGCTGAAAAAGTGCGCTACAGGAGATCGTAGTTACAAACTTAGTTGAGTTTTTGCAAGCAGGTCACCAGATCTGAAGCAGAACTTAAACAAGAAACGTTTGCTTTGGTGTTTTTGTTTCTGTTGCCCAGAATATTCTCGGAAACAGGGTTGGCAAGGCTGATAATATTACTGGTATAGTCCGTAGCCTGTGTTAATTAAACTTATACATTTCGGGGGGCTGTACGTTTGTTTACGCACTAGCTTTTGCCTCGCTTGCCCTGCAAATATAACCACAAAACCGCTCAGCTCATTACAACTAATCGATTTAATAAAAGCAATTTGACATATTTGAAGCACGTGCGCGCTATAGTATCATTTAAGTCGCATGTGATATACTCTAAAACCCACGTAAAATGTGACTGAGCTTTAAAATTAGTTCTAAAAGTTTTAAGGTTTCTAGCAATAAAACGAAAGATAGGTGTTACTGAAACGTGATACAATTCGTGTGTCTTGAACACCTTAAAACTCTCACACGAAAAATATATTAAACATTAGAAAATAAGCAAAATTACCTTTTTACCAAAGTAACCTTTCCATTTACGTTTAAAATGCTTCAACGAATGCTATCTACAATTGCTAACAACATATTTTTTAAATTAGAATTAAGTTTAAACCCAGCAAAATTCTCGTGGGTTTTAACAACAAAAAAGGTTAGAAATTAAAGGGAAAACGTTGAAAGCTTAAAAGAAATCCAGCTAATTAGTAATTAGGGTGACTTTTCCCTCGAATGTTAGTCTGGAACACATTGAAGAGAATTAGTTGGAACCATAATACCGTTTGCTAAGTAAGGAGTCCCTTGAAAATGTGCTTAAGTTCCACGATATTCAGCGAAAAATGTGTTAAGAGAAAATGTTTAAGGTATTTCTTTTGTCTTTTAAAAATATTGTGTGGAGAGATAGGAAGAATTACAATTAGACTATCTAAATTGCAATGATGCTAATTCTTGTAATTACTGTAATTTTAAAAATAATATTTGTACCATTTACAAGAAACCTTTTTCTTAGAAAAAATAAGATTTGTATTTGGTTAGTTACATTTTTTTTCAGAATTGTGTCTAGGAAATTTTTCGTTAAATTTTAGCTCCTGATGCTAAAGGAGGGGTGACAAGTTTAACGTATGTATATGTGTGAGGTCCTTGACTCATTGGCGACCGAGCAGATCGAGATAATTATGCGAGGTTAAGCAACGTTGCCACTGTCGGTCCATGGATGGGTGACCGTTTTCAAATATTGTCACACCCTGCGCCTAATCTCCCCACGGTCCTGTCGGATTTCCGTCCCATCGGGCTATGAGAGTGAGGGAATAGAGAGTGCACTTGTGTCTGCGCATACACTTGTGCACTATAATATCTCCTGCTTAGTTGGTTAGTCTCTAATGAGATTAGCCGCCGTAACCGATTGGAACGGTAAGGGACACTATTATTATTATACAGGTTGTAACAAACAGAAAGGTGTGGTCAAATTTCAGCAGCGGATAGGGTATGTTATCAGTATTGCACCTACCATAGTGCCATAGCTGGTTGCATAAATTATTACATAGTTATAGCATTTTCTTTTTGTCAAAATTCAGTAGTGAAAGGCGTATGGCATAAGAATTGTAGGCATAGAACTTTTCAAATCATACTTTTTTAAATGAATAACTTTTACATTCATAAATAAACGAATGAAAAAACAATAAATATTTTTTTAGGGTACTCCGATTTTGATCAAATTAGGTATGTGCACTCAGTATCATGGGCACATACCAACCCTTGAATATGACCACACCTTTCTGTTACACCCTGTATATGTCTGTACTTCTATAAGTCTTCCTGTGCCATCGTATAGGTTTGTATACAGCTATTTACTTTGTTCTTAGCTTTGTTTAAGTAATATTCATTTAGCCGTTTTGAAGATAATGGAACTGGAAGAAAAAATATATATTTTAGTATAAAACACCCGAGACAAGCAGAAGAAACATGTTTTTTTTTTTTAAAGGTAACTAGCAATGTGGGATTGTGAACCCACATTACTAGCACTTCTATTAACCCCTTCAGCTAAGCTCTATGGCTTGTGTTAGGAGTGGGTTCACGTCGGTAGTATAATGGCCAGGATTCGAACCCACGACCTCACGATTGCGAGACCGATGACTTAGCCAATTAGGCTACCACCGATTGAAAACAATGACAATTATGAATAATCTTTTTAAGGATTTCCATGAAGCTGGTATATTATACCGACAGTATGTGGCGGCGTATAAGCATTCCCTGTATACAGTCGTTCTGTACCTAGATATTAACAGTATATTGACTGCCTATGTGGCGCGGTGGGAGTGTGTCCGACTGCTACGCAAAAGATCATGGATTTGATTCCCACCCAGGATAAAACTTTGTGTGATGAGCACGATAGTTTATTCTGTGTCTGGGTGTTATTTATCTATAATATGTATGTATTTAGAAATATATAAGTATATTTATCAGCTGCTGGTTGCCATAGTACAAACTCTGCTTAGTTTGGAATCAGATGACATTGTGTGAGTTGTTCCAAGATATTAATATTATTATAGATATATTGTTCGACATTGAGCTGTTTGGGTACTGATAAAATACGTGACTCCAACTTAGCTTTTTATTTGAAAAGCTTAGTTAAAACCATTCTATTCCAAAAGTCAACAAACCTATTTAGGTTATGTTGGTTTTTGGTTTTTAATGATTTTAAACAGAAGGGTGGCCAGATGAAATGTTTTTTTACGGTCATTTTTGTTTAAAAAATGTTTTTATTCTGAGTTTTTTATTTTAACTATCGGAGGTTTTTTAATGTGCACACATTACTTTGTTAGTAGAGGGCTTCCTCCGAGCCAGTGCTTTCAACTACTTGTTCAATCAGTCGAACATTTTGGACATTTTTATTCCAATTTTTTCAACTTTTATAACAGGTACTTAATGTGCTATTCAGTTAAATATGTAATTTCAAACTAGGTACGTAAAAACTGTAACGTAAAAGTTGTGAGGCAGTGAACTTAATTAAATTTCATTGATTATTTCACCTCTTACAATATATAAAGGACTAGCTGTCCCGCGCAACTTCGTCTGCGTAAATTTTCCTCGTTTTTTATTGCTGCTCCGCTTTTATTGGTCGTAGCGAGATATTATATATCCTATAGCCTTCCTCGATAAATGGGCTATCCAACAGTGATAGATTTTTTTTAATTCGTATCAGTAGTTCCTGAGATTACCGCGTTCAAACAAACAAACTTTTCAGCTTTATAATATTAGTATAGATATTACTCGGCGGAATGCTAAGAAACCTTATTGTATTTTATCTCACTTATATTAATAGACTTACTATATCAAGAAAATAACAAAAATAACAGATACGAATAAGTTTTGTAGTTTATTGGTCACATTATTTCGTTTTATTACCAACCTCTTGTTGTATTCTTATTTGTTTGATTAATTATAAGTTGTCTTTTGTTTGTCTTTATTATATTGTATTGTTTTGTTTCTACTAAAGTATCTGGTACTCTACTAATAAGGTATACCTTTGTAAGTTACCCTACTGTCTTTGAAGGTAATTATTAAAAATAAAACTCAGGTGAGAGAATGCTTGGAAAATATTATTTTTCTAAAATAAATTAATTCGATCCCCACCCAGTTTAAAACTTTGTGTGATGAGCACGATGGTTTATTCTGTGTCTAGGTGTAATATCTATATATGTATGTATTTAGAAATATACATTGTCTGGTTGCCATAGTACAAGCTCTGCTTAATTTGGGATCAGATGACGTTGAGTGAACCCTAGGTTATATTATGTTAGAGGAGAATATATGAAACCAATAGCAAAAAGAACCAGGTCTATCAACCGTAACCGAACGAAGGTAAATAGGGAAATATTGCTTGTATATTTATGTCAGGCGTTACCTATTTTTCTTATATTTAAAATGTATGGTATGATTGATACCTTTCCTCGTAGTACTACTCGTAGGACTACATGGTAGTACTACTGGGAATAGCCGGATATTTTGAGATTTCCATTGATTAAAATAGATTAAATTAGTCGTTTCTGTTATATTTAATTCTTACTAGCAGTTTTTTATTTCCAAAACTAGTAAAATAAACTAATAAACGCGTTAGTGGGTAATACTGTTTAGCAAGTAAAGTGAAATCGAGAAATTGAGTTGGAAGATTTAAGTTTTGTTGATATCTAACCCATGAACCATCATACAGACATGTCGCGGCTACAACAACGAAATGTTCTTCTCCGGCAAACAATACATGGTCTATAAGACATTATAGCCAGGACAAGTTGCTTCACGTCACAACACAATCCAACACCAAGTCACAAGTTAAAACAGAAACCAATGTATCGAAGCCAAGTTGTGGGGTAAAATCAACCGGCGCGGTGTAGGCACGCGAGGCACGTGGAGATATTTATAAAAACACACAGCGGCTCTAGCCAGAATGACTCATTAGAATTGCCGAGTAGTATGTAACAATGATAAACTTAAAGCATCACAACGGGGGTATTTTAACATAGGAAAAATAACTTAAATGTTTGTTTCAATGTTTCAGAGGTGCACCATAGGCATACATAGGCACTTCTGAAACATTGTCACTTATTGTAGGTACTTTAATGCATTAAATCATTTAACATGTTGCATTGTGTTATCTAATTCAATAGGTAAGGAATATTCGGACTATTATACATACCATATGAATCACGATTACATTTCCAAACAACAACATTGTTTAACATTTCAATCAGTACAATACGTCTGTGAGCAGACGTATTTGTGACTGTATTTCATTTAACATACTATTTGGTGCCTTTATAATGTGTTATTTTAATCATTAGTAATTTACATATTAATTACAACGTATACAAATAGTAAGTATTTCATAATATCATTATGATTCTGGGTCTTTGTTCGAATATACTAATAATACTCACATTAGATTTGAAATTTTGGGGCAGCCCTGTTTTATCAACGGAACATCTTAAAAAAATATTAAGAACATAAGAGTATATAATATGTAATAATTTAGCCGAATGATTCTTTTTTGGCAACACAATTCATTTGTCAAATAATCCCATTGTTGTATAAAGGCAAGCGTCCACATATCTGTATCATCGCATTAAACAGATCATTTTTTTCATATTGCGTCTTCTGTATCGGCAGCTTACGGATTTGCCGACGCAACTAACAGCATTCGTATTGCCGTATTTCATATAGATTTTCGTAGCGAGTTTGTGATATGTGCTTGCGAGATACGGGAGAAAAACCTAAACGAAGAATTTGTAATTTCTTGTAATTGCTTGTTTATCAGTAGAAGAAGAGGAAGATATTTTTATAATTAATTGAGCCCCAAGTGCAGGGTGCGTCAACTGATCGGCATTCCGTATGACGTCATCAGCACGCATCGTAAAAGTTGCTCCTCGCATCAGCGTCGGCATTGTCGACGAGCAGATCTGTGCGATGCGTATGATGTGGATCAGTGGACGCACTTGTATGACTTTCTATACAAAGAATACTACGATAAGTTCAATGCAGACATTTAGACGCTTAGCTTAAAATAATGAATTTCGTGAAACCAAAGGATTGCTCAAAATACATAAAAACAACTAAAAGATAAAATTGAGATACGCTAAAAGAGAAATACTGTAAGTAATTGAAGAAAATCCCAGTAACTGGGTAATAAATAATATAATATAGGTACAGCTATAAATCTGTATGTCGACTGGATGTATGTTGAAGATATTTATGAGATAGATACTAAACGTATTGTTTTGATACAGTAGAAACAAATGAAAGGGCAATTAAGGAACCCTTTGTAAGAATACAAGAATAAATTCCAAGAAATCAATACAAATAACTTAATTTGAAGTCTTCTCTGACTCTCTTGAATCTGTTTGAATATCAAAATATTTGTTTTATTTTAGAAAAGATATCTAGCTATGTGAGATTTTGGTCCCACATTACTAGCAATCCTGTTAACCCCTCCATCTAAGCTCAATGGCTTGTGTTAGGAGTGGGTTCACGTCGGTAGTTCTTTGGGTAGGATTCGAACTCGGGTTCGAATCCGACCTCAAGATTGCGAGACCGATGCCTTAGCCATTAGGCTACCGCCGGATTCATAATGATTGCTTAGACATTTATTCAGTCAAAAATCCTCTATATAATATTTATGATTTTTATACACGGTACTTAAGCCTGAAAACCTTTTTTATATTGTTTACTGGTTTATGTTTGTTCTGACTTACGAGTATCAGTTAACAGCGATTAGTTTGATTTTGATAAGATTTCATTAATAATAGGATAGCTGATTTTTTAGGATTCGTAAAACTCTGAATCAAATATATATTTTTTTTAAAGACAACTCCGGCATTAGGGTACAAGCCCTGTGTCGCAGGGGACTTTACAAACATACAAATCACGGACACAAAGTACACCCAGACTCGGAACAACAATTTGTGGATCACACAAAGTGGTGTCTCGTGTGGAAATCGAATCCACGACCTCTTGGGTAGCAGTCGGACACACTCCCACTGCGCCACAGAGGCAGTCATAAATTTTGGTTTAGGAAATATTTAAGGCTCCGTACGTAATAAAACCTTTTTATTTTTTCTACCCTTTATTAGTGCGTTGCAATTGCGTTGCTTAATAAAAAAAAGAAGCAACGCTTAATAAATATGAAAATCTTAAATTTCAATCTATCATGTTCGCTTTCCACTGAATCATCGTAACGCAATATCCGGCCTCCTAAAAGGTTAACCAAAGCCCCTCTAAGCTCATAACATTTCATACATAATAAGTTATTGTAGTAATTTTCAAATGTTCATGTCTTGTTAGTGAAACAAGGACGAAGCAACAACACGTTGCATTTTTTAAACTATTGTGTTTTGCTTGTGGCTTCTCTTTTTCGACATGTCGACTCAACAGAGTCAAGCAACAAAAAAATAGTATTATGTGAAATTGTAAATGTCTGAATAAAGCTTATATTATTATTATTATTGTGGCTTCTCACGCTTTAATGTCAGCTATAACGTTAAGAAGTGGGTGTCATGTACCATCCTTGATCAAATACTTCTTTAAAAAAAAACTATTTTATACATATTTTGATTTAGTCACTTTGTCTTTAACTATAAAACTTATTATACCGATATAAGTATTTTATGTTCTTTCCCCAGACTCATTCACATTTTGTTAAAATTCTTTCGGATAAATTAAATTAGGATTATAAAAGAATGATGCATGGTAATTATGTAACTATTTATTTTAATTTTAAGTTGTCAGCCTTTAGTTCAACGCTAGGTTTTTTTGTTAGAGGTTTTCTGCACGCTCCTTTTAAGTTTACTAAAATTTAAAAAACGGTACTATTAATATTTTCGGAGACTATAAAAGTAACTCAATGTTTTTGTTTTTTTTTTTTAATTAAATGTAAAACCTAATGTTAGGAAAAATAAAGAAGTCTTGACATTCGACACAACGGCCACGTAAATAAACATATAATAATAATAATAATAATATCTTGGGACAACTCACACAAAGCTATCTGATCCCAAACTAAGCAGAGCTTGTACTATGTAAACGACACAACCGATAAACATAATTATATATTTCTTAATACATACATATTATAGATAAATAACATCCAGACACAGAATAAACCATCGTGCTCATCACAAAAGTTTTATTCTGGGTGGGGATCGAACCCACGACCTCTTGCGTAGCAGTCGGATACACTCCCACCGCGCCACAGAGGCAGTAATTTAAATAGGTAATAGAAAATACTGTTATTTTGACATTACAATCAGACACTTAAAAGATCTAAATAATAATGCGCAATTTTGCAACATCTGAAAAAGGTACTGTACTTACTAAAAGACCAAAATAAACACTTAGTTGCAAATAAAATTTATTTTTATAGTTATTAAACATTTAAATTTCTTTTTAGGGGAGAATTTCTCTGTTAGAAAGGTACTTAGCACTAGGTAAAAACATTTATCGATAAAAATACCGTGACTTACAGTACTTACGTAAACAAAAACCAAATTCGATCAAAGCATTACAGCTTTCTTCCAAACTTAACGATAAAATATTGGCCAAAATATATGTCGACCGCAACTAATCTACATTTACAATAGAATGAAAAATGAAATACCGTGATACAGAGGAGTAAATTCTTTTAGTGACGTTCACTACAACATGTGTATTACCTGAATATTTGACAATGGAAATACCGGGGTGGCGGCACTTTAGAGTATATGAGACGATACCAAGACGACCCGACATCTTGATTTGTTTGCCTTATCAGAGCGAACGACCAGAGATATTAAAATGGCGTTAATCCAAAGTGGTCAGGAGCTAAATTGAACTAATTCCAAGAATTGCATAAAAATTCCGCCCACTTATGTGAATGCAATTCTATTTACGTAGGCACAGCCGTTCCGTAAGAGATGTGCTCGGGCACTGAATCTGCACCGACTCTCACAATTAATTGTCTTTGTTTTTTTTAATTTCATAAAGTGTGTAAATGTTGATATTGCCCTACGTTTCGACCGTATTGCAACGGCAGCTGTTGTCAAGGGTGAACTGGTTCCGCTCAGCCTCTCCAGGACTTCTGTGAAGCGCGGGTTTCGGATAATACCCTCGCTTGATTTTTAATAAAACTAAAAAAAAGTTAATAAACTTTCGCGATTTGTACACATTGAAAAATTATGTATACTACGGGTCTTAATCGCGTAAATAATTCTAAAAATACATACAGTCTACCCGTGACCACTGCCGTTGCAATACGGTCGAAACGTTGGTCAATAAACAAGGTATTTTATCTTATATTATTCACGCGATTAAGACCCGTAGTATATATAATTTTATAGTATGGTAATAAATAAATATTATATTACAGCTCCGCTCCTCTCGGCTTCGGTGGACAGGTAGTCTTAGCAACGTTACCACTACCAAGTCCAAAGATTTTTTTTAAAGTAACATCTCTACATATATCTTGTTCAACATTTTTATAATTAGGTATATAACGATTCCTGAAAACGGTTACCTATTTATGGTTCAGAAAGTGGCAAGGCTGTTTAACCTCAGTGCCAGTTATAAAGGCAGATTCTTGAAGTCGACTATAGTCTCTATCGATCCCAGTGCTTTGAAATTAAGGCACTAAACTTCGTAATAATAAAAGCTCATCTTTCAGTCGTTGCTTATTGTATTTGAAAGAGTAAACTCTCGAGAAAATTGTATATTTTCTAAAGTCACTTTGAGTGTAAAATTGAGTTCTTAGTATTTCTTGTTTAGTTCTTCAGTCAGTTTTGCGTTTGTCTTGTGTCGTGTAATCCAAAGAGCCTCGTTATTATGTGAACGAGGTTAGCTGGTACCGCTTGCCTTATTTGTGTTATTCCAGATTTTGTTTGTATTACATAAGCACCAATGTTTGGATTTTCACGCGACGACGTTAGATAGGCGAGAAAATTGGCTTTGAATGTATGTTGGCAATATAGCCTTAGAAGGCTTCTGTTTTACCGATTTGCTTTTATTTTATTATTGGCTTACAATTTCAAAGGATTTCGCCGTAATCGGCATATATAATGGAAGGAGGATTATTGGAGTCAATAATCTTCTTTAAGATGATCTATATTCGGCGGATTATCTTGTTAGCCATGTAGAAACTCAAAGGTCAGATTAAGAAGAATTTTAGAAGTATGTTCACTCTCAAAACCTTTTTTTTTATTACATATATTATCGCTTTAATGCAAATTCAATATAAAATTACCAAACCAGTTCAACATTTCAAGCTTATAGGCAGTAGTAGCATTGAGTTCTGGGTGATTAACTGTTTAGCCTTGATTTCTCAATTTCCCACTGGTAAAAGAAGAATATACATATTTGCTTAATTTATTTTTATCTATTTAATGCTGCCATAAAATAGTTACATGTAACTAAAATTTGCTTTCTTTGTTTAAAATCAATATGATTGAGATAAAATCATCAAAATCAACAGATGGTTCAAGTATTATTTTCAGATATATCTTCCTAGAAATCTTACTTAACTTACTTATCAATATTAGTTTCTATTTTTAGTCCGTTCAGTATATTCTTAGTACCTTATCTTATATTTCACGACTCAGAAACTTCAGAGACTTCATCTTTCTGCGTTTCATAATCTTGTTTCTCATAGTCAGCCGAGCACAAAAGCTGTCTTTACTTAAACATAGCGTACGAGTATATATCCCTCATCATTGTTTGTAAGGGCACACTCACGTGAATCAAAATTTAAATACGCTTCATTCAAACTACTTTCTGTATGTATGAAGGCAAAGTTTAGTCAAAAGAGTATTGTTTTGAACTATTTTGTTTGCTACATAACAGTTTAAAACATTTTAAAGTTAAAAAAGGAAAATTGATAAAAAAAAAAACAAACCAGTATTTTAATTAAGAAAGTAGATCTGTCTGTCTGTTAAGTTTTATGCTTAAACCGATGAACCGATTTCGGTATGGCGACAGTTGGTGTCCCGGGGAAGGACATACAATAGTAGTTTATCGGTATAACTGTAATCCTTGCTGAAGAAGCCGTGGGCGAAAGGTGGTACCGTAATAAAATTGGTAAAAATGCCAACCGGCTGGTCGCGTCGGCCATCATAGTATATTTATCAAATGAAAAAATGACACGTCAATAACGTCATCCACAATATGAAAAGAACAGCAAATATTAGATACAGTAGTTTGGTTGGGCTGGATGATTATAGGCGCTGGTGTACATATATACACAAAATCAAAATAAGCGGCGGTAGCTTAATGGCTAAGGCATCGGCCTCGCAATCGTGAGGTCGCGGGTTCGAATCCTACCCATTACACTACCGACGTGAACCCACTCCTTACACAAGCCTTTGAGCTTAGCTGGAGGGGTTAACAAGATTGCTAGTAATGTGGGACTTAATCCTACATTGCTAGTTATTTTACAATCTAAAAAAAATAAATAAAAAACATACTTTTGAGTTGAAAGTTTCTACCTGGAATCTGTGGAGCAATAACGCATAGCGTCCTTGTAAGTACGGAGCAGAAGACCAAAAGACCAGCCGACGTCATCTTGTCAGCCCCAGGAGTTTGGAGCCATAGACTTCATCTGGCTAGTCGTCTCTGCATCTGTAGATAATAAGAAAAGAAAAATGTTATTGGGACTTTTGAACACAAACTAGCGTACCTAAGTATGCACATTTAAAAACCGCAACATACGAGATTATATTCAAGGAGTTGAACGAATGAACAGCTTATAGCCAGAGAACCATCTTTAATAAACCAGCTGTCTAATAAAAAAAAATATATTTTTTTAGGTTTATGATGCCACATATTTTAAGACTTAGAATACTCCTTTTGCACCGGTTGTTTTTGTTTTCATTACAAAACAAAAACAGTCCTTCTCAACAATATTATACACACACGACTTTATTGTTCGCAATTTCTTTGATCAAACCAAAATTCAGATCAAACAAGCAATACAATTTGATGAAAACAATATTCTTATAAAATATTTTCCTTGCAATAACGATGCAAAGAAGATATAATACAACAATAATCCGAGACAATCAGTCAAATATTCTGAATATTTCAAGCCTTTGTAACGGACAAACAGGAGTTACTGGCGGGCTTATTGGCGCAAACTCTGAGATGAGAAATGATGTAATTTTTCTATTATATAAACAGAATTCTAAAGAAGATATAGCCTTTTGCTGGTTTTGTATTATATTCTTTACAAAGTAGTCGATAAACAAAAGATATTTTTTTATTGAGAAACTATGGATCTAAACGATGAAGATAGTTTAAAACCTGAGTTTGTTTATTTTTATTGATATAGTTGATAATTACATTCTGTTATTTTTCATTTAGTAAACAACATTCATTTGATATTATCCTAAAATAATGCGAAGCAAGTATTATCATCTTGACTGCTGAGTTTTAATATTTTTACTAACTAGTTTTTTAAATAAGTATTCTTTGCTTCAACAAAAATATTCACAGCATAATCTTATTCATAAAAAGCTAAGTAATATTAGTTCTTAGAACAACAAAGCGGTGCTACATAGAAGTACCTCTCCGAGTGTTGCTAAAACTTTCCTTCTGACTCAACAAGATAAGGAGCTTAGTTAACGAAAAAGTTTCTAATTGCCTTTATCCTTGATTCGCAACTTGTAATCGAATGATCATGAACATTGTCCGATATAATGTCGCCTCACTAATTCTGATGTCTGACTTCGGAAAGCCAAAAGCGTAATTGAGTTTTTTGGTACCTAATCTTTAAATTTGATCTAAGAGATTATTGATTGGCAAGCTGACAAAACATGAACAAAGCTGTCATATGAACAATGAACATTTAATTCGAACGATCGAGAAATCTTTGGAGTCAGTTAAAAGAGAAATGTCTGCGTCAAATCAAACAAACTTAGTGGAAGCATTCGACTCCAATACACAAAACCTAAACTTTGCGAACATCAAAAGACAATACCTAGACAATTTTGTAAAGTTCAAAGCTTAAAAGAAGAAGCTTCGATACATATTGAATATATTGAACATACTTATGCGATAAATCAAATAGGTAACTTTGATTTATCTTATATTAAACTCTCCACGAGGATTTAAATCTAATATTAGAGTCCCTCAAGGGTGTATTCTGGGTCTTTAAGCCCACGCTATACATTTAGGAAATAAATATTCGGATTTTTATTTGAGGCGTCCTAACATTCAAATTTTGGCTGAGACCTGATTCCTGAAACGAAAAAAATATACCGGACTAAAATATTTTAGTTCAGTTTTATTGATTAAAACATATCGCTGTACCTTTTTGCTCTGAGTAATGATCTGTGAATATTATATTAACTTTCATTTCTCAGGAGAATATTAGGAAAAAGCCTTATAAGACGGCAAATTCAATTTTATATTATATCCCACTTATATAACAGATGTGAAAATTTAGCTTGTTACATAATCTCATAAGAAGCTCAAATTGAATTTATTATTATTCCACAAACAGTTAGCATTAACCCTTCAAAGTTGACTTAAATCATTCAATTATAACGTATTCGTCTTCTACATCTCTTCGGCATTTTATGTATAGAATACTAAACTAATATTTTCCTATTTACTACTTACAGAATTGTACAATTTTATGAGTTAAGTGGGTATTTTACTACTGACATAATTTACACTAGATAAAAATTCAATAGGCAACATAATAAATACCTTTTAAATACTTTGACTGCCTCTGTGTGTGCAAGAGGTCGGGTTCGGTCCCCACCCAGGATAAAACTTTGTGTGATAAGCACGATGGTTTATTCTGTGTCTGGGTGTTATTTATCTATAATATGTATGGGTTTAGAAATATATAAGAATGTTTATCAGTTGTCTGGTTTCCATAGTACAAGCTTTGCTTAGTTTGAGATCATATAGCGTTGTGTGAGTTGTCTCAAGATATTATTACTAAAAAAAAATATTTAAACTTCTTCAGAGCGAGACAATTTTGTTTAGGTACATCGATTTATAATTTTGCAATATATTTGAGCTCCGTGGTCTATCAGCATATAGGTATTTTGTACTATCACAATACAGACGTCAGAAACTCCATCATTATCATATCGACTTATAGTTCCCAATACAAACGATTTTTCAGCTCTAACGTTGGTTGAAAAAGGTTTCGGACAACCCATTTCAATGCATTTTTATTCCTTTAAACTATTATTCATTGAGGAGTGATCTGTCGATACCAGTTATTTCAATGACAGTTTTTTTAACCATAATTCATTGCACATTTAAACATCGAAATTTAATAAGTAGGTCATCATTCAGATTTTTATTGAATCTGCATGCAAATTGTCGGACATTTGGCTGGATGAGATAACGGAGCGCGAAAAAAAGACGTAAGAGTCATAGTGGAGTAATTTGACTAATGGGCATACCATTGATGGTTTGAGAATATCATCCTATTGACACGACCACCCTGTTTGAAGGTGGCATACTAGCGGTTAATACAATTTTGTAACTGAATGTGAAGTTTTTCTTACCGTTATTAAATGTTGTTTCTTTATTATAACAGTTATCTCTGACTAGCAATGTAAGGCATCGGTATCGCAGTCGTGAGGTCGCGGGTTCGAATCCTACCCATTATACTCCCGACGTGAACCTACTTCTAACACAAGCCTTTGAGCTTAACTGGAGGGGTTAACGAAAATGCTAGTAATGTGGGACTCAATCCCACATTGCTAGTTATCTTTAAAGAAAAAGTAAATTTGTGAATGCCACATTGCTAGCAATTCTCCCCCAGCTAAGCTCAATGGATTGTGTTAGGAGTGGGTTCACGTAGGTACACGGTCACGTACGTATAATAAGTAGGATTCGACGCCGCGGCCTCACGATTTCGAGACCGATAAAAATAAAAATAAATAAATAAAAAAGTTTATATTCTGGGTCAGCTTACACACGATCATCTGATTTTAAGCTAGGCAGAGTCTGTACTATGGTAACTGATAATCGAAATATGAGGATCGAACCGATGACTTCGGGCTTAGCGGCTTAGAGCTCGGCTTAGAGGACAGGCAAGTCGTTTGTTTGTTTGATTTAATGGGGCCGCAATGTCGCACTTAGCCTCTTGATTGGGCCATTGTGCGTACGTTGTAATGTGCCAGTTCTTTTCACTCCAGCCAGCCCAAACACTCCCAGAAACCCAGAATTTTCAGCTGGTTGCTGCAGGCTTCAGGGAAGGACAACGGTGTTTTTAGGAATTGTGCCCAGTGCTCGGCCACACTGGTACATTCCGTGATTACGTGGTTGGGCGTTTCCTCATGTTCCATTAACCCTCTGCACAGTGGGCTATCTGTGATCCCGATGGTGTGCAGGTGCTTGTTGAGGGGACAATGGCCGGTCAGAATGACAGGCAAATCGTATTAAAAGAGCAATCTAAAAAAACTTCAAACCGCTCCTTTTAAGTAACGAAATTGTATTATCCACGAAGATAAAATGAGTTAATGAGTAAGCAGCTAATTTTATTTTATTGCTTGAGGGTTTAAGCAATAACAAAATTCAATTAAGCCAAAATTAAAGAGCTCTTTTTTCTAAGACTTTTGTTGCCATCTGTATTGGTGTTAAGACATTAAAGTAATCTACTTAGAATGTAAAGGTTCCAGATTTTATTCTCGTTGACCACTGTGAAGTCGTAAATGTAATGTAAGACGGATGTTATGGCAAGTAGAATTACGTTTTGAGGATTTTTTTCTGTTCTTAGGGATTCATTTTGAGTTGCTTAACGCGACCACGCTCATAATGGGGCAGAGAAGAACATTGAAATAATTTGAAACATTATTTTCAAAATAATATGAAGATAAATGTTAGGATACATTATCAATAATATAACGCGCATTTATATAGAGAAGAACTAAGACGTCCTTAGATTCGTATTGACCGCCCAAGTGTTCTTAGATAGGTGACGTGTAAAAAAACAAACATGGCGGCTGTGAGATGTCAACAAAAAAGTATAACATGATTATGACTGTAATACTAAAAAAAGTTAGTCAGCAACCATTCTTTTTTCAATTTTCAATACTTGAAAATAGCTGTGATAAAAGTTAGTTGTTACATCCTAAAAGTATACAAAAGTTTTAAATAAAACAAATTTAAAATAAAAAACCCGCCTGCATAAAAAGATGGAAGCAAGATCCCCCAACATAATTATATCATTTCATGCAGTCAGAGGCATTAATGAATCTCGATGAACTTAGTAAAGTGCCTCCGACTGCATAAAATTATATAACTATGTTGGAGATCTCGTTTCCTTATTTTTTTAAATAAATTCGACATTGACTTCTATCTTGTCCGCCAGTTAACCCCAGTCCTAAGCTACTCCTCTGGGAGGACACAGATGTAATTATTAAGTTCACAATATCTAGGTCAAACAATAACCACAAATAGTAATTGCGTACGAGATTGTTGACTGGAACCGTATCTTGTCATACGAACGTATGATACATGGAAGGATAATGAACTGTGAAACTCGTGACGACACTGTTACAAACATGATGAACTATATACTAGAGATAAAACAGCTTAACTTGATGCAAACAGGCGATATATGAAAAACTAGCGAACTACTTTTCGTCTGCGTAAATTTGGCCCGTTTTTGCAACATGTTTCGTTGATGCATAGCTCCTTTTGGTCGCAGCGTGATGTTTTGTAGCCTACCTACCTTGATAAATTGGCTACCCAACACTTAAAGAATTTACGATTCGAACAAGTAGTTAATGAGATTACAGCGTTCAACCAAACAAACAAACTCTTATGCTTTATAATATTAGTAAAGATAGGAAAAACAAGAATCAACCAATAGGAAAGAGTTAAAATTTTTAAGATCATATGCGGAAATCTTAGATGATAAGATCTGAAAATGATAAAATGAAATTGTGTTACTATTAATTGGGAAATTCACAGTATTTCACTGAGAATGACGACCAAATATAATTAGAATGAAGTGTTTAAAATATTATAAATGTTAGATGTATGTTCATTACCATTCAATGACTAAAGATATAGAGCCACTTTATTTTTACACGTCCCGGTTACCGGTTAGCCCGTGCGGGATACCCGGGCAGCGAAACGTATAGCCATGTATGTACGTGTGAAATGGGCCTAAAGGTATTAGAAATGACATAGGATACTTTTTATCTCAATAATCGGGTACAGCTGCGGGAGAAAGCTAATTCTATAACAGTAAATAATTCTTACCAGAATCATTCTTAATAAGTAAAAAAAAAATGTGTGGCACTCGGGGACTGCCGCGGTAAAGCTATTGCATAGCAATTTTTATTAACTCATGCAATTATAATTATTTATTGATTTTTTATTTATGCAGTATTTTATTTTTCATTACCTATATTTCGGAGCAGCTCGTCTCGATCCGTGCGAGCTTCATACAATCGTACCATATACATATACGTTAAGCGAACGGTCGGCCGAGCTACATGGTAGGCGGAGTGTGGGGAGTTAGGTTTACGTTACGGAATTTCTTGATTCGGTCGCCGCGCGCAAAGCCCGCGATAAAAGCTATGCAATAGCTTAATAACAGGCTTAACACGTTCACGGACAGTCTCAGTTTGTGTTCTAAAATTACACAATAAATTTCCATACAAAAAGATTTGACGTATCGATTCGTTGTGTTGAATGATATTAGATAAATTAAATACAATATGACGTAAACGTCTTATCACGTCATCGTCTACATATGTTTTGTCACTAATAGTTGAACTAATTTTTAAAATGTTAAAAAAGTAAGTATAAGTGACAGTCAGGTTTAGAATGTTTGATACGTTGTGACACAAGGTACATTGAAACGAATTTTCGCCTTTAAATTCACCGTTCTGCCGTTAATAACATTCTGTTTTTGAACGTGACTGTAAGTTCTGCCATATCAAAATCTCAAATAATGACGTAAAATCATTTAAGACATTCTGTCCACGAAAGTGTTATAGCAACAATCATATTACAAATGCAACCCACAAAAATCTAAGTTATTATAGGAATTTAATAGCAATATTATTAAAGGACTTATTACAATGCCGTTGCGGCCCTTGGAAACTTTCCAAGAAATATTGGGTATATTCTGAAATACACTACGTGCACTGTTCAGTACTATTACTGGTAAGAAATTCGTTCCGTTATGACGGACAGTATACTGCTACAGTATCCTTGGAAAATATGTGACGTCATAAATCGTCGCCATTTTTACCCGACTGTAAGGAAGGGTTATATTTTTCGCGTATATCTTGTAGGTATGTTTTTTTTTAAAGATAACTAGCAATGTGGGATTGTGTCCCACATTACTAGCAATCTTGTTAACCCCTCCAGCTAAGCTCAAAAGCTTGTGTTGGAGTGGGTTCACGTCAGTAGTATAGGGCAGGATTCGAACCCGCGACCTCACAATTCCACTGAACGGATTTATACAATTAAGACATTGTTAGATTCGTCTTAACCGCCCAGTGTTTTTAGGTATATGACGTTTGAAAAAAACAAACATGGCGGCAGTGAAATGTCAAAACAAAGAGGTGTGAAAAAAAAAGTTGTATTGAATACCAAATTAAAGGGTTCATCTTAAGCATAATAAAAAGGTATAACATGGTTAGGACTGCAGTAGGTACTAAAAAAGTTAGTTAGCCACCATTCTTTTTCAAATTTTCAATACTTGACTAGATATAGCTGTGATAAAATTAAGTTGATACATCTTACAACTACTCAAAAGTATTAAATAAAATAACCCGCCTGCCTAAAGTGCCTCCGACTACATGAAATGATATAATTATGTACATATTTTGTTTCCATCGTTTTTGTGCAGGCGGGTTTTTTTATTATTGGTATTGTGAGTACTGGAGTTTTCGAGGTAACAGTACTTTGATCACGTGATGAAAAGTGATCAGTTATTTATATTAATTCCATTGATTCAGACATTATGCAATTAACTCAATTAATAATTACCTAGAATATTCAATTTTGACATTCAAAAGATATTTTATTTGTTGATATTATAAGTTTCAATTGTTGATATTATAAATAAATAAACGGGGAAGACAGTATACTGGACTGCGTTTCGTTTTAAGCAGTAACAAGTACAGTTAATTATAAAGGAAAGGCTTCGCAGTAGGTACACTAAATTGACGTCACACTTTACAGAACTCCAGTGAATATCGGAACATACTCTTAATGTGAAAGTACATCATCATCATCATCAGCCTATCGCAGTACCCACTGCTGGACATAGGCCTCTCCAATTGGAGAGGCAAGCCGAAGATAGAACAAAATGGCGTGCAATTGCACGCCATTTTGTTCTATCTTCGGCTTCTCGCATTCAGTAAAAGTACAGTCTGACATTCATTCTGCTAAGGTGTTGTAAAAACATTTAAATTATTTATATGTAATTTATATTAAGTACGTTACATGATATAACATATTGGTATCATGGGCCTCCCCAGAGGGAGGATTTAGGAGTTGAAATCCATCCCCTCCCCCCGAACACATAGTACATAATATCAGCACTTTTGTGTAGGTAGTTGATAAGTTTTGATAAGATAGTCCGTCGTTACCTATACCGGTTAGAAGACCATTATATTGTTAACCAGTATTCGCTACTTACGCGTCTTGGTAAATGAGTCACGAAAACGCGTTCAAATATCGTAATACTCGTTAGTATTTTGAAGGTTACAATGACAAGCGCTAAAGGTTGTCGTACATGAGGCATACACCATTAGATAATATGCTGTATATCTTATGATATTGCTCTTCATAGAATTCAATGAGCGTATACAAACGACACAGATATTTCATTTACGCCATCGTCTACGGTACGCGAGGATCGTTACCACGCGCCTCCTGTTAATATTACGTTAGAAAAAAGTTTTGTCTTTCTTTTCATTTCAAAATAGAATAGGTGCAAAAGTATTTTCGTCTATACTTATAATAAATCTGTAGAGAGGTCAATTCTGTACATGAAATATATTTCCAAAATAACTATCAGGGGGTGATTAGGGATCGATACTGATGCCTAAAATGCAATCAGTAAAATTTTTGTCTGTCTGTCTGTCTGTCTGTATAACCGTTATAGAAACAAAAACTACTCGACGGATTTTAACGAAACTTGGTACAATTATTTTTCATACTCCTGAGTAGGTTATAGTATACTTTTAATCACGCTACAATCAATAGGAGCAGAGCAGTGAAGGAAAACGGGAGAAGTAACTCCATTTTTTAAGCTTTCGTCGCGTGTGCAACCGTAATGGTTAAAGCTACACAGAAATCATGTATGACGGAAATGTTCTCCTTAAAATTATATAAAAAATATCCCACGACAGCATATGTCTATCTTTTATGGTTGACTCACAATATCACGTGTAACTCCCGATAGCTTAGTAGTTCGAAGCTTTCTGATTATATAATTTGTCTACTCTTACGTTTATAACACTCTCAGTCATCCCTAATTAAAAAAGTTAACATAATTAACTATTCCATAAAAAATACAAATAGAAATCGGTATAGAAACACCAAAGTTATACATGAAATACGCTAATAATAAGCCATCGCGCGTGAATACTGAATCATGCTATCTATCTATATCTATACATATAATAAAATTGTAAATTTCACGTGTCTGTACATGGCCGAACATAGTGAAAAAAAATATTGGGAAATGTTCGAAAAGAGTATTTAAACACATTCCTACATTTTTAGAAATGTCTGTCTGTCTGTCTGTTTGTTTGAACACGCATCACGCAATAACTATTGGACAGATTCGGTTGAAATTTTGTATGTGTAGTCTGGATTAACATGTAGGCTATAATTTATCACGCTATTTCCCATAGGAGCTAAGCAATGACGGATAATGTCTGTAGCTATTTATCGTTATAAAACAATAACTACTTGACGGATCTTCATGAAAATTTGCAGTTTTATCGTAAATACTATAGGTCATTACTTGCACTATAAATCATTATGCTATCGTCTATGGGGAGTGAGCAGCAACGTATGTTTTGTCGAACCATTATGGTTTTTCACAATTTTTTCCACAATAAGACATTATTTACAATTGTAACCCATGGAAACAATAACTTCACGCTAAAACTATTAGGAGCTAAACACAACATTTTTAATTTTCTTAAGATCAGCTATTTTAACCGCGTTTGCATCGGCTGAGGTGGTCTATTGGCACAAGTAGCGGTATTAAACGAGCGAGGTCGGAGGATCGACTCCCTAATTGCGAGTCTCTTTTTGTGTTGTGTTAAAATTATTTTATTCTTTTTTTTAAGTATTTTTCTAAATGTATACTATTTATACAAGCTTTTATTTTCGACTTTAACATGTTTACTTTGTTTAACAAATTTTCATATTAATAATCACTTCCAATAGGCACCTTTATCATTGTTTTGCATGAATAGTGATTATGTTATAAATGTAGAAATGAATAACAATATTACATTACAAATAAACAGTAATTACTTGATATTTTCTAGAATGTATAAATGTTAATTGCTGAAAAAAATGAAAGATTAAGTCCGCGTTACATCAAAATAAAACACGTGGCGCCATCTGTGATTCGATTTCTTCTGAGTGCCAAAATTGCTTACCTACAAATGTTAATAAACTTTCGCGATTTGTACACATTATGAAAATATATGTATTACGGGTCTTGATCGCGTGAATAATTTATATATAATAGAAAATATACCTTGCTTACCTACGTTTAATATGCATGATAGTTTATTATAAAATCATCAAGTATAAAAATAAACTTATCCAGTTTTGAAAATAGATGGTGTTTAAATACAAATTAAAAAGAATCAGGAAAATTTATTAAAAAAAAAACTGAAATTCTTACGTAGAGGGATATGAATAGGTATATGATGATCTTAATTTGCGACAGGTTGACACACCTATTTTTAAATTCACCAATGTAGACATCTATACTTCTGTAAAGAGGTCAATTCTGTACATGAATTATATTTCCAAAATAACTATCAGGGGGTGATTAGGGATCGATACTGATGCCTAAAATGCAATCAGTAAAATGTTTGTCTGTCTGTCTGTATAACCGTTATAGAAACAAAAACTACTCGACGGATTTTAACGAAACTTGGTACAATTATTTTTCATACTCCTGAGTAGGTTATAGTATACTTTTCATCACGCTACAATCAATAGGAGCAGAGCAGTGAAGGAAAACGGGAGAAGTTACTCCATTTTTTAAGCTTTCGTCGCGTGTGCAACCGTAATGGCTAAAGCTATACAGAAATCATGTATGACGGAAATGTTCTCCTTAAAATTATATAAAAAATATCCCACGACAGCATATGTCTATCTTTTATGGTTGACTCACAATATCACGTGTAACTCCCGATAGCTTAGTAGTTCGAAGCTTTCTGATTATATTTGTCTACTCTTACGTTTATAACACTCTCAGTCATCCCTAATTAAAAAAGTTAACATAATTAACTATTCCATAAAAAATACTAATAGAAATCGGTATAGAAACACCAAAGTTATACATGAAATACGCTAATAATAAGCCATCGCGCGTGAATACTGAATCATGCTATCTATCTATATCTATACATATAATAAAATTGTAAATTTCACGTGTCTGTACATGGCCGAACATAGTGAAAAAAAATATTGGGAAATGTTCGAAAAGAGTATTTAAACACATTCCTACATTTTTAGAAATGTCTGTCTGTCTGTCTGTTTGTTTGAACACGCATCACGCAATAACTATTGGACAGATTCGGTTGAAATTTTGTATGTGTAGTCTGGATTAACATATAGGCTATAATTTATCACGCTATTTCCCATAGGAGCTAAGCAATGACGGATAATGTCTGTAGCTATTTATCGTTATAAAACAATAACTACTTGACGGATCTTCATGAAAATTTGCAGTTTTATTGTAAATACTATAGGTCATTACTTGCACTATAAATCATTATGCTATCGTCTATGGGGAGTGAGCAGCAACGTATGTTTTGTCGAACCATTATGGTTTTTCACAATTTTTTCTACAATAAGACATTATTTACAATTGTAACCCATGGAAACAATAACTTCACGCTAAAACTATTAGGAGCTAAACACAACATTTTCAATTTTCTTAAGATCAGCTATTTTAACCGTGTTTGCATCAACTGAGGTGGTCTATTGGCACAAGTAGCGGTATTAAACCAGCGAGGTCGGAGGATCGACTCCATAATTGCGAGTCTCTTTTTGTGTTGTGTTAAAATTATTTTTATTCTTTTTTTTAAGTATTTTGCTAAATGTATACTTATTTATACAAGCTTTTATTTTCGACTTTAACATGTTTACTTTGTTTAACAAATTTTCATATTAATAATCACTTCCAATAGGCACCTATAACATTGTTTTGCATGAATAGTGATTATGTTATAAATGTAGAAATGAAAAACAATATTACATTACAAATAAACAGTAATTACTTGATATTTTCTAGAATTTATAAATGTTAATTGCTTAAAAAAAATGAAAGATTAAGTCCGCGTTACATCAAAATAAAACACGTGGCGCCATCTGTGATTCGATTTCTTCTGAGTGCCAAAATTGCTTACCTACAAATGTTAATAAACTTTCGCGATTTGTACACATTATGAAAATATATGTATTACGGGTCTTGATCGCGTGAATAATTTATATATAATAGAAAATATACCTTGCTTACCTACGTTTGATATGCATGATAGTTTAATATAAAATCATCAAGTATAAAAATAAACTTATCCAGTTTTGAAAATAGATGGCGTTTAAATACAAATTAAAAAGAATCAGGAAAATTGATTTAAAAAAAAACTGAAATTCTTACGTAGAGGGATATGAATATATGATGATCTTAATTTGCGACAGGTTGACACACCTATTTTTAAATTCACTAATGTAGACATTATAAAATAATATTTTAATCTTCAAAAGTGAGTGAAAAAAAATATTGAAATAAGTTTAGAAATAGTATTTAAACACAAAAAAAGATATCTGAGTATATCTTTTAGAAACGTTTGAATGTTGTTTGTTTGTTTAAACACGCATCACAGTACCGCGGGAATGCAATGTTTTAAAACTGGTCACTTACTTTAAGAATGTCTGAAAAAGATCGTGGTCGAAGCATGGACAAGCCCCACAGATCGTGGCAAATTCGGAACAAAGTGATGCTGTGTGTATGGTGGGATTGGAAAGGAATAGTCTACTATGAGCTTTTGCCAACAAGGTAAATCTATCGATTCTGACCTTTACTGTCAGCAACTGATGAGGTTAAAAGAAGCCATTGAGAAAAACCGGCTGGGCCTGGTGAACAGGAAGGGCGTGATGTTTCATCATGACAACGCCGGACCGCACTCATCTATAGCGCACTCATCAGCAAAAATTGAGAGAGCTTGGCTGGGATGTGATGATGCATCCTCCGTATAGCCCTGATCTTGCTCCATCAAATTTCCACCTGTTTCGGTCACTTCAGAACTCTTTTGGAATCATACAAATTTTTTATTCACTTAGAAAACAAAATACTACACTTGAGAAAAATCGATTCTACATTTACATGTAATGCCTGTTCGCAAAAAACGAGTAAAACCGGAGAAAAGAACAGGCAATAAAAACTCGCTGTCACTCTTTTCAATTTGCAAATGTTTATAATGTTTCTATGTTTATAAACTGTATATGCAGGTAAGGTTCTGCAACTATTATATTATACACCATATAAGAACAAAGAAGACACAAGATAGAATATATCAGCCTCAATGGGCACAACGTAGTAGGAGCATCCAATTACAATGTAAAAACGATATAATACAATACTTAACTTTCAAACGGACCCAAAAGTATTTATTTCATGATATATTTACTATTTCTCTACTGTTAATGAGTTATCGGTGACTTAAAACGGACTGTTACAGTTGTTAAGTACTGACTTCTTCTGTAGGTCAATTTACGTATTTAAAGCAGTACAGTTGCAGTTAAGTTTCGATTAAAACGGCTATTTTTGTTTTCTCGTAACTTTGGAATCGATCTGAAGTACGCTTGCGACAAGCATGCGTCTCGAGAGCACAATAACGACATTCTAGTACGGTGCGGAAGCGTTTTTAAGATCGATTCCAAAGGTACAAGAATACGAAAATGGCCGTTTTAATCGAAACTTAACTGCAACTGTACTGCTTTAAATACGTGAATTGACCTCCAGGCAGTACTAGTAGGTACACTTGATCAGGCACCGCTGACAACATCAAGATTTCCATTTGATTGTGACATTTTAACGCTCATTTGACAAAATTAAATTCTCTATACTTCTGTAACAACAATGACCATTTGTTATAAGTGTCAAACAAGTTTACAGGACGGTCATTCGATATGTAGTCCAGCATACGAGTACTATATAAAAGTCAGTAAGTGGCACCTGTCCCACTAACGACGATGAGCGAGAAGTGAATAGCGATTTATCGCTCAAGAAACGTACAACAGATGTATTTTGTAGATCCCGTCCGTGTAAACAAAAGAGATGCAGTACAGAGCGAGTACTCGCCGGCAGTGTGAACTCTCAGCGACCAAATATTAATATCTGTATCACTTTTGTTTACACGGGACCTACATAAATGTATGTACGTATCTTGAGTGACAAAATTTCTACTTGCTATTCCATGATAAGTCTATTTTAAGATAACTGTGCCAAATTGGTAAAAGCCCTGACTGACAGGGAACTTACAAATTAAATACAGAATTTACGGATTCAAAGTATACGCAGAGTTCGAACCATCAAGGGTTCTCCCATATGAAAACCAAATTGTTTTATCCAATTTTGTTCATGCAGTCGGAGACACTTTACTAAGTTTTCATTAATTCCTCCGACTGCATGAAATTATTTAGTTATGTAGGGGATCTTTTCTATCTTGTTTGTGCAGGCAAGTTTTTTATTGTCTAATTTTTTTCAGGTTTTTATTTTCTACATTTATTTTATACAATCGGAGACACTTAGTTCATCGAGATTCATTAATGCCTCCGACTGCATGAAATTATATATGTCTGTGCAGGCGACTATTGCTAACAAAGTGGCGTGCAATTGGAGAGGCCTATGTCCAGCAGTGGACTGCGATAGGCTGATTATGATGATGATGAGGCGACTACCTGGCGTGAAGTGTACCTATGACGATGAACGGTAGCTTTCACATGTTTCGGCGTCTGTTCAAGAGCCTAGAGAAACTCAATGGCCTTAAATAATGCTACTATTATTACTAATTCTATTGCACCACCGCCGTGGCAATCAAGTTTTGTTCGTGTATGTTTGCAACGAATTCTACAGCAGAACTTTTAAACAAATTCGAAAAATCTCCGTTTGACAGTGAAAACGCGACTTAACATAGTAATTTCTCGGCATAAGATTGGCAAACGCGCGTCGGATTTCATCTCAACGTACTATATGTGATTAATAGTTGTTGAGTATCTTGTAAACATGTAAATGTACTTGGCAGTAGTATAAACGATGTAATGTATCTTGTTAGTAGTTTATTCGTTACTAGATTTAGCCCGGGCATTGCCCGCTTGAATGTCGGTTATTACGATATAATGTATCGCAGGTCCTTTCCTAGGATTTGATCTAACTCCTTGACAAATTTAATTAGGTTCCAATAAGTTAGAAGTATACTCTTTCAATCGCTGCTATTTCGGTATGACTTGAGCCATAGCCTAAGTTTTAACCAGGAGGTCAATTCACGTATTTATAGCAGTGCAGTTGCAGTTCGATTGCAGTTAAGTTTCGATTAAAACGGCGATTTTTATTTTCTTGCAACTTTGGGATCGATCTCAAATACGCTTGCGTCAAGTATGCGTCTCGAAAGCGCAATATCTTTAAATACGTGAATTAGCCCGCTGGGCTTGATTATACGTGAAAAATCTCAAAAAAATCTGTCCAGTAGTTTTTGCCAAACAACCAAAACCGTACTGTATTGTGATAAAGTCCCTTCGTATCAAGTTTCATTAAATATTTCCTTTGTACAGACATCGTCCAGTTACAATTTTATTATATGTAAAATATATTATTATCGCGACACTAGGTTTCTTTGAGGCGTATATTTTAGTGTTTTTATCACGTAATATTTAAGTGACATACATGTCTAGTATCAACCCACACAGGCCCCTACAATAGCGATCTGATAGACTTGACATTGACACATGTCAATGACAAATGTGTGTGTGTGTTACATAATAGAGGTATTTCTACAAATATTAATGTATTAAAATTGGGTTAGAAGATGACTAGAAGATAACTAGATTAGATATGTATAAAAACATCCAGCACGGTATCTGCATATACAGGTTGTAACAGAAAGGTGTGGTCAAATTTCAGCAGCGGATAGGGTGTTATCAGTATTGCACCTACCATGGTGCCATAGCTGGTTGCATTATTATTACATAGTTATAATATATTACTTTTGACAAAATTCAGTAGTGAAAGGCGTATGGCATAACAATTATACATCCCCTGGTACAAAATTCGATTGAATTACTATGGCATAGAATTTTTTTAAGTCATATTTTTTTTATTTATTAATTTTATCATTTATAAATAAACGAATGAGAAAATAATAAAACAATTTTTAGGGTACTCCGATTTTGGCAAAATTAGATATGTGCACTCAGTATCACAGGCACGTACCAACCCTTGAATATGGCCACACCTTTCTGTTACACCCTGTATAATAAACTGCGAGTTGGCCTCGGTGAAATAGCCTGTAGGTAGTTAAGGTCATAATTCCAAAAGTACTACCTACTTTTGGGGTTAGGAATTAATATACAAAATATTTTTCAAAATATATACATATCTATACTTCTATAACTAATATTATAAAGAGGAAAGATTTGATTGTTTAATAGGCTCCGAAACTACTGGACGGATTTGAAAAATTCTTTCATCATTGTGAAGCTACACTAACACCGGGTGACATAGGCTATTTTTTATCCCTGTATCCCCACGGGAACAAGAACTACGCGGGTGAAACCGCAAGGCGTCCGCCAGTCGTATATAAAGAAGCCAGGAGTAGGAGGTTATTAGTATATTAAAAATCACTCTGTATAGTTTACAAACATAAAAAAAAAATTGGCAATTAGAAAAGAGTGGCTGCAAGTTTTTATTGCCTTTCTTTTATCTGGCTTTACCTATTATTACATGTAGAGTAGGGTGGAGCGAAATACTTTTTTTGGTAAATTTGAATGTATTGTTAATCAATATTCCGTATCTTTTGCCATTCTAAGATTAATACCTTAAGGTGGCGCATGAGGGTTCAGATTTAAAAAGTCATGAAAATTGAGTTCACACAAAGAGGTTTATTCAAGGCTCAGTTATTATCTTTTTTACGATCTTTTTAATTTAAATTGCCTCCTATTACAATTTCAATCAAGGAAAAAGATATAATATTCAATTTAAAAAATATGTAATTATGCACGAAGAAACAAGTTTTAACTTCAGCTTTTTGTTGTAAGTAGGTGGGTACTCAGATCTTGTGTCTTAATGGTCTATATCTTAATTTGCTGTTATACTAGTAGGTTCGAATGAAACTGTATCTTGCTTTTGTATGTGATATTTTTCAACGTTCAGTAAACTCGCTCCTGAAAAAATTACATCTGAAGTATCTATGCCACTACACTTCATGTAACTATAGGTTATGATACTGTTTTTCTCAATTAATTTGTTAAAGGATTCAATATGTCAGGTAACGTGATTTGAATCTTTTTTGGCCTCAAAATGCTTTGAAACAAGACCAGCAACATTTTTTTTCCGGGCGAGCGATAAAGGCAATTATTAGCATTATTGCTTCTCAAACTATTCAGAAAATACAAACATGTTAAAGAAATGATTTGGACGAGCATATAGAAGTAGACAGATCCTTTAGTGTTCTGATGGTTTTGTGGTGTAAAAATAAAAACCGACTTCTCTTCTTCTTACAACTTCCTTCGCCACTCTTGTGTCCTCAATCATATTGAATGTTAGTTACGATTCGCCAAAGTATGTGGAAATATAGAATTTCATAAAGTTATGATTTTCAAGACTATCATTTACTTTTGAATGGCAGTTGTAACTCGCCACAAAGAATGCATAAAAACAGGTTTATTTGTGTATTCTTTGGCGAGTTGCAACTGCCTTTTCACAAAGTTATGATTTTCAAGAATGGTACTTTAACTTTTGAATGTTAGTTACGATTCGCTAAAGAATGTCGAAATACAGGTTTTCATAAAGTTATGATTTATAAGAATATCATTTACTTTTGAATGGCAGCCGCCAAACAAGCAAAAGTACATGTCCGTCTGCCTGTCTGTCTGTCTTTCGGTCCGTATATCACAGGAATTTTACTCAAAGACTACTCAATGAATTTTGATGAAATTTTGTGGAAAGGTGTCTTGTAGTAGCCGCTACTTAATTTGATAGCTAAAAAGATAAAAATAAAATAATATGTTTAGGGGGGCACTCCATATATATAACAGAAGCTGTTTTTTTTAGCAAACATCAACGTGTGGCACATTATTCGACAGGTCTTTCAAAACCATTTTAAGGTGTTTTTATAACCTTTTTTGATAAATACTTTAAACTAAAATTATTTCAGACATGATCGGCTACACCATCAGTGAGTTATAGCCGAAGATCTACGTTTTTCAACATAAAGGCGTAGGTGCCGTGAATATACGCTCTTTTGCTGATGCAATTATTCAAGGCTGCGCAACCTTACACTGAGCATAGTCCGACAAGGTTTACCCTGTTTTTTTTTTAATGTGTTGCATAATATAAAGTAAAGTCGCAATTAAAACTCTGTTCGTGCGCATAGTTTATCAATACTCCAAAATAAATTTCACTGTCAGGAATGCTGCACAAGCGGGTCGGCACTTTCGATTCGGCAGTATTGCCGAACAACAAAGCCGATCCGATGCATCTAACAAGTTATAATCGGGTTGTTCATTTGATGGTCCGGCCTAGTGTACGTGTTCGGCAATGCCGAGTGGCTTTTTTACCGGCTGAACTGAGCCGAATGATGCCGACCCGCTTGAGTCTAGCAACTGTAACTAGAGAATTGTGGTTTACTTATTTATTTTTTTAATTAGTTCACAGAACATGTTATATTAAAAAAAATACAAGTCAACTAAAAAGCAAACAATAATATACCTAGAATAACAAAAACAAATTAAACATTTTGAAGTTGGTGCCATGAAATAGTAGTCTTTATGTTTTATTCGGACCAACGCGAACGGTGAGAATTTTAATTAGAAAGAGAGAAAGAAGATGAAGATTCAATATTATGATTAAACCTATGGACTATACTATCATTATTGCTACAATGCTTTAATATGCTTTGAGTTTTAGGAAACTGCTCTGGAAGATACCCAATGAGGGGTGTTGTGAAACCGTGTCATTGAACAAATGGCACATTCTGGTAATGGGGTTGTAGAATGAAGTATTGTTTTTATAAACCTCAAGTGAAAATAATCGTTTTGAAGGGTTACATAACTTGAACCGGGAGTTGGAAATGACTTGTGATAACAGTAAAGAGCAGTCAAGTTGATAATTAATTATTTTGTCGAGGCACTATAATTCGCTACATTGTCTGCGATCGGACAGAGAAGGTATATTAAATTTATTAAGGCACTTGTAGTGTGATCTAAAACAATAAAATTGCTGCAAAACATTTTTGGATGATGAGAAAGGTTTGAGGTTTTACATAGATACTTCATCAGAGAAAGCCAGATGATATGTACTCACGTACGAGAAAATCAATAATTCGACATTTCACAAAGTTTTTCAATCTCTATCCAAGAGAAGTCCCGGTAAATATCTAGTGTTTGTATACCTTTCCCATCGGTTTAAGTTACTGAACCGATTTTTCCAAATGATGTGTTCTACTAAAGCAAAGCCTCTGCGATGGGAGAGTTCCAAGTTTTAATATTTAATACTCAATTTAACTCGCAAAGCAAATGTCCGGTCACCTGATTCCACGTTTGCATATTTGTTCTTGTGTGCAGGGAACATAGTTTTCTTCAAAGTATTTTCACTTGTGGTGTTCTTTAGTTTCAGTCTCTTGTCTTTTTTATTTTGTGTCTAGAAAAAAACGACAATTTCAATTATGTTTGCAATAAGCAATAAGAGATGTATTAGCGGTTATATTTGTGTCAACGGTTGTATAGTGGCTAAGGTATGGCATCAAGCATCATACTTGTCGCGATTTTGAATCCCATCCATTGTGCTCCCAATATAAACCCACTCCTCACACAAGCGCGTTTTCAAAAAGTGGCAAACTATGCCTTGAAGAGCACATTAAGCCGTCTTTTCTGTGCCTGATATCTCTCCAGTTGTATCAAATTTCCATCCCGTTGGACTATGAGAATGAAGAAATTATATACTTGCTTCTGCACACACATGTTTCCACTATAATATCTCCCGCGGCTAGTCTCCGTAATAACCGAAATCATTCCATTATTTTTATTATATTGGAACATTTCCCTTAAGCGTTTCCAACACTATTAATGCCGTTTAACTATCTATGTAACACAATTCACCTGGGACCAACCGACCCTTGTCCGTTCAACCGAGAAGAGTTGCTTATACATTATAATTAGTTTCATCACTTTATCGATATTTCTTATCATTTAACGCCTAAATTGCGTCGACATTTCGCTCTGCTGACGCTAACTTATAGCGTATCAGTGAAACAATATTATCTTATCGCTTCTTTGTTTTAGCATGAAGTTACTTTGAAAATTATTCAAAACTAGCTGTCCCGCGCTGTTCGTTAGCGTAAATTTTCCCCGTTTTTGCAACATTTTTCATTGCTGCTCCGCTCCTATTGGTCTTAGCGTGATGTTATATAGCCTATAGCCTTCCTCGATAAATGGGCTATCCAATAGTGAAAGAATTTTTCAATTCGGATCAGTAGTTTCTGAGATTACCGCGTTTAAACAAACAAACAATCAAACTCTTCAGCTTAATAATATTAGTATAGATAATACCTAAGATCTACATTAGCTATTATAGCGAGCTATTCGCAATAAGGTCATCCGACAAAGTACTAAAGTTAGTGAAGAACTAAAGAAGTGGGAATGACCTGGTCACATCTGTCAAAAGACCGATGGCCCCAGGAGCAAACGAGTCCTAAAGTGGAAACCGTGACTTAGTAAACGTTAGTTTGACCGGTCCGCAGCCAGGTGAAGAAGTTCGCTAGAATGGACTGAATGCCGGACGTCCGACGACGAGAGCAGAGCGAGTCCAGAGCTGGACGATACAGGCTGATGATGAGGTTCTTTCAGCTATTAGGACCATTTTACTTAAGCTCTCTAACGTAAGGCGTAACCAGTGAAGCGGAGATGAGGCTGTATCTTTCGGCCCACTATACCAGTTGTGAGTCAATTAAAAATTCATTCGTGCAATTCGAGTTAAATATCTGTAACATCTTTCTTTAATCGGGTATCTTTTTTTTTGTAAATAGAACATTTTGTTCCGATTAAAAATCACTGCTTTTTAAGCTAAATCCATTAGTTGTCAGGCAATATGTGTTTATATCGAGGTTTCGATATTCATTTCAATTGCCAAAGATCAAATTATATTCTATATTCATATTAAAACTGATCAAAAAAATAAACAACATCATTTTTACGAAAAAAGCAATCTCAAAAGAAGCCAAACGCGTAATTGCCTTACGTTCTTATTTCGATATACTTATTTGGCAACACTGTACCTCAAAATATATAGGCTGTAAAAAATAATGTGGGATATTAAAAAATATATTTCGACCAACCTATTTTCCTTTGCCAGAAATACGAATTGTAATACATTTTTATGTAAGTACGTTAAAGCATGAACGTATCCTAGGAGGGAGAGGTGGGATTGACTGTACTAATGTATTGTTTAGAATTTCGGGAGTGGGGAAGAGAATAAAGTGTACAAAGTACTGAATACAATTTCGAGGACCGTTTACTTGTTGGAATTGAATCAACCCAGGCCTAATGCCTTTTACTTTTGACTGCATGTTGGTCTAGTGGTTTATGTCCAACGCACGAACTGAGTGGGTAAATTTCTCATACGGGCCACCACTTTGTGTGTCCGAGAAATTGTCTGGTTATAGGTACAGTCAGTTAAATAAGTCGCTAAACACTTGCAATTGTTGTTGACTCAGCAGAAACATCTCTAAACGGCATGGACACGAATATTAAAATTAGAATTAAATAGCCACTTTAGAATTACAAGAAAGTTTACATACAATGTTTTTTCTGGTCTTTTAGGAATTTTGACGATTTGAAATATTGTTTTTATCAAGCAACTTATGTAGCTGAATATACTTACTTTATGAAGGGTTTTATATATAGGTATGTGAAGTCTTCCACGAAATAAGATTGTACGGTGATGCGGAAGTTGTTTTTCATTTAAAAATAATAATTAAAGTATCTTAGGACAACTCACACAACAATCGCTTTTTCATTTGGTCACGCCATAACTTGAGAACGAATCTACCGATTTTTTCCAGATAGAGTTCCGTACCTAAAAGGAAAAACGGATCCCTTATAGGATCACTCGTGTTTCTGTCTGTCCGTCTGTTACAGCCAATTTGCACCGAATCTACTGGACCGATTAAGTTCAAATTTGGTACACATATGTGTTTTGTCCCAAACACTCAGTGCACGATCCCACTCGCACTTGGCTGTTTTTTTTTTGTTTTCTAATACTTTGTAGAAGGTTACTACGGAAACGAAAGTTAGGAAAACTCGTACAACAACGTGGAAGTGTGTCCGACTGCTACGCAAGAGGTCGTGGGTTCGATTCCCACACAGGACATCACTTTGTATGATCCACAAATTGTTGTTCAGAGTCTGGATGTACTTTTGTGTCCGTGACTTCTATGTTTGTAAAAATCCCCCGCGACACAGGGCTTGTACCCTAATGCGGGAGTCGTCTTTTATGAAAATGAAGAAAAAAAATGTGTGGCAGTCGGGGACTGCCGCGGTAAAGCTATTGTATAACATTTTTTATCAACTTATGGAATTATAATTATTTATTTATTAATTACATTTCGGAGCAGCTCGTCCCGATCCGTGCGAGGTTTGTACAGTCGTACCATATACATATACGTTAAGCGAACGCTCGGCCGAGCTACATGGTAGACGGAGTGGGGGGTGTTAGATTTTATTTTCGCTATGGAACTTCTTAATTCGGTTGCCGCGCTCAAAACCTGCAATAAAAGCTATGCAATAACTTAAAAAAATGAAGAAAATGAAATGAAATGAAGAAAACGTCTGTCGGATCAGTCAGTATAAAATAAAAATATATTGCGGTTTCGGTGACCCCTTAATCACCTCTTCCCTCTCCTCCCTGGGAACGCCGATGCGTTAAAATAATACTTTTAGTATCGAATATCTCTCCTTCTGCGAGGAGGTGATGCTGCAGAAGGAGACGGCGGAACGCGTGAGAGATAGACGGTCCTCATGCCCCAGCCGCCGCGCGGCACGCTCCGTCCGACGGGTGCCAAGTGACGAAATCCGGCCACCCTAGGCGCAGGCCTGCGGACGACGAGCAGTGGGTAGCTTGCCGTCCAGCTTAGGACCAGGCCCGGGTCGACGGCGCGCTAGTGTTGCACGCGCGCCTCAAAGAGGTGTCAGCAAGTGACGGGGCCGCATTGGGCCGGCGCCCACTGGGAGTGCGGGATCGTTCGAAAGAGTTACCGTGCTCCCGGAACACCAGGGGGGAAGAAGGAACACAGATGGGTTTTAGTCAGTAAGAGTCTGACACGCCCTCCCGCTCATGCCCACAGCGGGAGAAGTCATTTGATAATTTCACATCTATAAAAAAAAAAGTATCTAATATCTATGTAGGTATTGATGATCATAGCCTAAGGGTGACAATATTACAAAAGGTTAAATTAATATTGTGAGCCAATTCTATTCTCTTTGTTTAGGTACTTTTAATTTAATTTGTAACCTATTGTTAGAAATCGTGGCTACCTTTTTGGCATACTAAAGTAGGGCAAATGTTTTTGTAAATGGTTATTTAAGAGTGAAAATAAAAATATCTGTTTTAACGCCATTTACCTAAGCAATGTAGCTTAGTTGGAGGGGTAAACAAGATTTCTAGTAATGTGCGACCCACTAATTACTTAGAGGGGTACCCTGACAGAGGACCTGCGAGGTTAAGCAATGTTATCCCTGACGGTCTATAGATGGGTGACTGTTTTCGAAACGTAAATATCTTTATTAACCAAATTAATGATTAATTGAAAGCTTCAAGTCGGAGGCATTAATGAATCTCAATGAACTTAGTAAAGTACCTGCGACTGCATGAAATTATATAATCATGTAGGGTATCTTGTTTCCATCTTTTTTGTGCAGGTGGGGTTTTTTAGTGTTATAATTTAGTTGTAAGATGTAACCGATGTAATGATGCAACTAACTTTTATCACAGCTATTGTCAAGTATTGAAAATTGAAAAAAGGAATGGTTGCTAACTAACTTTTTAGTATTACAGTAATAACCATGTTATACCTTCTTAAAATGCTTAAGATAAGCTCTTTAATTTGATACCCATATTGCAGTATTCAAAACAACTTTTTTTTCACACCTCGTCATTTTCACATCTCACAGCTGCCATGTTTGTTTTTTTCAAACGTCACATATCTAATAACACTTGGGCGATTAAGACGAATCTAACGACGTCTTAATAGGCGCACGCCATGTGTGTCAGCACCCTCGTCTAACACGCATTGTTTTTTTTTTTTAAATTTGAGTCTCAGGACACATCTATATATCTCAAATTGCATTTATCGAAGTCCAACCGCACGTACCACGCACCCGCCTCGCGCTCACCTCGCGCCCGCTTCGCGCCCGCTTCGCGCCCGCCTCGCGCCCGTCTTACGCCAACCCCGTGCTCACGGTGCATGGCGTGTGGGGATGCATACGTTGATTTTGCGACTGCTGAGCGCGGGTATTGGTCGGGCACAACGCGCGGGTCGTCTGAACGAAGCCTAAAGAGTATTTCTATTCTATTCTATTTGTATTCTAGTAAGTCAAGCATCTGGTTAAAAAAAAAATCCCCAAAGTGTGTTCGTTTTTAAGTGTCGTATTTTATAAAGTACAGTTTATAAATCGTTATTTTTTGTCCTGTTATTGAGTGGCCAGGGTTAACCCAGGGTACTCAATTAGAACGAGGAAACAAAAAAGAGCATTTTAAACAGGAAACGGTTCTCTTAAAGAGTGTCCCTTAATATACTCTCCTCGTAACCTTTAAATGAACCAATAAAGTTTACCCTCACAGAAAGTTATAGGCTAATTTCCACAATTGCCAGCTCTTTACTAAAAATTCCAGTATAAACCCAATTATTTAAAGACCTACTCAGTGTTTTTTTAATTTTATTTAATTTGTAATCTCTTTGGCTGTTGGCTATGGCGATATTAAGGTATGTACACATTAGCGAACCCACATAGTTAAATGGAGACCGACAAATAAATATTCATTGTCATTTATCCAAAATTGGTTTTGCCTCCATCAGCATTAGCTAATTTATTCGGGGTAAAACAAAAATAGAATTTATTTTAAGGTCGGTCTTTCTCATCATCACCTCTCAAATTTAACGAAGAAACCTTAGACACGGCAAAAAACACCCGTTAAATAAACAGTTCGCGTCAATTGAAAAACAGTTCAAATTTGCCAACCGAGTTTAATAAATTCACTAGCTGACCCAGGCAACTTCGTATGTGTAAATTTGCTCGTTTTCGCAACATTTTTCATTGCTGCTCTGCTTTTATTGGTCGTAGCGTGATGTTATATAGCCTATAGCCTTCCTCGATAAATTGGCTGTTCGACAGTAAAATATTATTTCAATTCGGACCAGTAGTTCCTGAGATCGCGTTTATCGCGTTCAAACAAACAAACATCTCGACAAACTCTCTTCAGCTTTATAATAATAGTATAGATTTCTCGCACCATTTACAATAAGTGTACAGATTACTCCAACTATGGTCTTTATAGCCCTTACCGTTTGATGTCGAGACGTCAAGAAGAAGATTCCAACAGTCAAACGATAACACACTTTAAACTTACCGTTTAAAGTGCGTTATCGCTTGCACAAGAATAGCAAGCTTAAAATCACACAATATAGTGCACATATATATTCAGGTCGGTGTCTCAGTGATGACAGAACATAGTACCTTAATACGGGTAATTCATAGATGACTGACTGTTTTTGAAAGAAGTCTCTGCTCTTGGGCCTCGAAGATGACGTTTAACCGTTGTTCCTGAGCTAAATCTCTCCAGTCGTGTAAGATTTCCGATCAATTGGACTATTAATAATAATAATAATAATGTCTTGGGACAACTCACACAGCGCTATCTGATCCCAAACTAAGCATAGCTTGTACTATGGAAACCATACAACTGATAAACTTATTTATATATTTCTAAATATATTACACCCAGACACAGAATAGACGGTCGTGCTCATCACACAAAGCTTTATCCTGGGTGGGGATTGAACCCACGACCTCTTGCGTAGCAGTCGGACATACTCCCACCGCGCCAAAGAGGCAGTCAAAAAAAAAATAGAATGAGGGAATTCAGAGTGCACTTGTGTCTACGCACAAACTTGTGCAATTTTATGCCTCTTGCATGGTCTGCCTTGAGTCATTTCGGTCACATCGCCAATTTCATAAGGTACTAGACCTTATGAAATTGGCGATGTGACCGAAATGACTCAAGGTAACTATTATTATTATCTAGGTCGATCTTATTCAAACGATCGCATCCGCCGATGTAAACGCACCCCTACGGCCCAAAGACTATACGTGACACAGTAGCGCAAAAAATAATGCCTTTTCTCAACACGTTCCCAAAACTTTTGCAATTTCACGTTTTACTCTACGCATAGTAAAAGTTTTGCTTCCATCTAAAAAGGTGATAGTTACGACATCTATGAACAAAAGGACAGGGGTTAGGGTAAGTTTACATCGATGTTGGGAAGATTAATGGGGCGATTAATTTATGGAGAAACTTGTCGTGTATCCGTAGCTTAAAAATTTTGATGTACATTTTATTTATTGGTATGTGGAAACATAGTGCTAAAACGCTACGCAATGTGACGTGTCGACACCTTATGCGATACAACACGCCACACGACGCCACAACACACTTTGCCAGTATCATAGTTTTGTGAAAAGTGAAAACGTCTCGACGTAGCCATGGATTTAATATTATAAGACGAGCTGGATTAGGATTTTGAGGATGATTTATTGTAGATTATGGAGATATATTTTATACAGAAAAAGTTGAATAAAGATTTTTCTTCCCAAAGACCGCAATATTGGCCTAAACTCATCAATACTAATATTATAAAGCTGAAGAGTTTGTTTGTTTGTTTGTGTGGTTGAACGCGGTAATCTCAGGAACTACTGGTCCTAATTGAAAAAATATTTTTTTGTTGGGTAGCCCATTTATCGACGAAGACTATAGGCTATATAACATTACGCTACGACTAATAAGAGAGGAGCAGCAATGAAAAATGTGGCAAAAACGTGGAAAATTGACGCATACGAAGTTGCGCGGGACAGCTAGTATCATATAATACTGGGTACCGTTTCTTAAGTTTACTTAATTGTTCTGATGTTTAAAAATAATTAAAAGCTTTACACCAAGAAGGTTTGCACGGACGCGTGGCGCCGGATGTCAACTAGAAACACACTGCGTATGAAGCGTCAGATCACGTGTGTTCCCCCTCTCCCAGCAATACGCCGATCTAGCACGACTGTATGTTAACGCGTGGGGGTGCGTGTGTATTTTCTACATCTTTCTGAGCGTATTAAATGTTTGAGATTGATAAGCACTGACATGCGTCGGATGGCGTGGTGTGTCGTCGCGTTTTAATAGTATGTTTCCACCTTAATAGTTGTATGTAGGTTATCTAGTGACTTAGAGATTTCCGAGCAGATTAACAAGGCGAGGTTAAGTTACGTAACCAACGTTGGTAAGTGACTGTTTTTGAAAAACGTCACACCACTCCATGCCTCAGAGAGTACGTTAAGCCATCGGTCACGCTCCTAATCTCTCTCTCTCTCTCTTACCAGTCGTGTCCGTTTTCCGCCATTTTGAACGAATGAGATTTGTGTCTGACTGACTCTGTAAAAGTCATGCGTAGTTGGCTAGTCTCTGACGACATGAATGATTGTATTTCAGTACGCCATAATCGATCATTTTGACACCCATAGTTTGAATTTATATTAGCTTGTTTAAATACAGCCCTATTCCAATTGTTCTCAGTTTGTAAAGAAGACAAAGACACAAATGACTGAAACGTTAATATTAAACGAGTATTTAAGTTAAGAAGTAGAGACAAATTCGCTGAAAGGATGTGATAGTCCGTAACTTAAGTAAGTAGATACAGCGAGTACGTTCTGTATTTTAAATTGGAACACCACTAGAATAATTTATTTTGCACCGGATTCAAGCGAGTTCCTTAATAAAATACTCAAATCGGAAATTTAATGCGGCAGTAGCTTAATGGCTAAGGCATCGGTCTCGCAATCGTGAGGTCACGGGTTCGAATCCTACCTATTACACTACCGACGTGAAGCCACTCCTAACATAAGCCATTGAGCTTAGCTGGAGGGGTTAACAGGATGTGTCGCGGGGTACTTTACAAACATACAAGTCATGGACATAAAATACACTCAGACTCGGAACAACAATTTGTGGACCAAACAGAGTGGTGTCCCGTGTGGGAATCGAACCCACGACCTCTTGCGTTGCAGTCGGATACACTCCCACCGCGCCACAGAGACAGTATCTATCCGTTTGTATTGTCCGTATACCGGCTATTGTAACTATTGAATTGATTAGACCGTTTTTGCTTAGGATTTTTAACTTATATCTTGATTATTCTGGATGGTTCTTAGTTTTTTAAATAAAATTTATCTTGACAATAATTATTATTTGTCTCACCTGTCAGTTTTTAGGGTTCCGAAGCCAAAATGGCAAAACGGAACCCTTATACTTTCGGTCTGTCAGGTTGTCTGTCGGTCCCCAGGTTAGCTCAAAGATCCAGCTTTCTAGTACTAAAGTACTAGAAAACTGGATTTTGGCATGGGAACATAATATTAAAAAATGTGTTGTTGGATAGATCTTTCAAAAATGGAAAAAAAAGGAGTTGTAAATTTCACTTTTCGATTAAGGAATCGTTTGTGAAATATAAAGCTTTAAAGTGCTTATTTTGTTCCTGCCAGCTAAATGGTTGTTTTTGGAGATATGGAAAAATTCAGGGTAGTTATGTGTAATGAAATTAAAAGGAAAACTATCACAGATAAGTAGGTTAACAGCAGACCATGTGAGAAGTAACAATATTTATAAATTTCATTGAAAAATACTTTTAGACTTTATACGAGTATTTCACAAACGGATGCATTTTTTTCATAGGGTCAAGTGTGTGTCCCCTACCAGCTAAATGATTGTTTTTAGAGATATGAAAAAAATAAAAGGAAAACTATCACAGCTAAGTAGGCTTTACAAGTTTACTAGTAACAGTCGACCAAGTGTGAAGTAACAACATTTTCGTACAAATTCAATTGAAAATTACTGATATAACGTTGTTAGTAGCAGTACAACAGAAAACCCACTTATCGTAGATTCCGTAGCGTCCGTAGCTTAGCATTATAATGCTAAGCTACGGAACCCTACAAAATGCGTGGCCCGAAATGCACTTGCCCGATTATTTTTTAAATTGCACACATTTAGCAATATTAATTGTACATCTGTATACTGAATTACTAACCCCTCTATATCTAAACTAATATTTCAAATGTGAAATTAACTCTGTCTGTCTGCCTGTCTGTCTGATTGTTATTTTTTCATGCTTAAACCGATCCCCAACCGATTTAAATGTAATTTGGTTTGGAAAACACATACGATAGCCGACATCCACGCAGGCGGAGCCGCAATAAAAAACTTACGCATAGATATTATCACCAAAACCAAATAAAAATAAATAAAACCTAAAGTACAATCATTACAAACCTCAACCTACATACCATTGTTAGAAAAAAAAACACAGTTCCGTAAATAAGCTTTTTAAAATTCAAAAAACGAACGTTCACACGATGCCGGGTAATACCGCATTGCGTATGAAGCCCCCGTTTACTTGGAAAACCCGCCAAAATATATTATTCGTTATCTGTCCCTAGAGCGCGGTCCATTTACTCTCGTGAACATGAAACACTATTGGCTCGCATATTATTATGTTTAACAATTGAACACCATCTTTGATTCTTATTAACATTACTAGTAAAACAATGGAACCAATGACCTCTCAATGAAAATCAGCGTCAAGCATCAAGCTGTGTCTGCTTGACATATTAGGTGTCGTCGATGTAGGTGATCGATTTGGACCTTTTCGACTCGGTCCCAAGACGCATTCCAAATTTGAATTTGTAATAGTGTTGTCATACTTATCAATTATATTTTTTTTTATTTACATAGTAAACATCGTGATATTTGCGTCTTATAGGGTTTTTAGATGCATGTCATGTTCGGCTTTAGTCATGATCTACCCTTGGTCATATTCTGCTTTGGTCAAGTTCTGGATTAGTCATGTTCTTGTATAGCCATAATTGCAGTTTGTGTAGGTCATATTATGTTTTAGTCATGTTCTAATTTGGTCATGTTATCCTTTAGTCATGTTCATGATTAGTCATACTTATCATATGCTAGCGATTCTGTAACGGTTTACCAACAGTCGATTGGTCCATGAACCGTTGGTCAATATTTTCAACCGACTTCAAAAAGGAGGAGGTTCTCAATTCGTCTGCATGTTTTTTTTTTTTTTTTTTTTGTATGTTTGTTCACCGATTACGCAAAGACGGCAGGACCGATTTGAAAAATTGTTTTTGTGTTTGAAAGGGTATACTTTCAAGTTGGTCCCATTGTCATCAGATCACGATCTGATGATGGGATCTTTGAGAAATCGAGGGAACTCTTAAAATATTAAAGGCACACCTACAGTGATTTAGGTATATTTCATAGTGATTCGTGCATTTACTCTTTAAAAATACCAATTGGTGAAGTGGAACTGATGATGAAGACCACAAATGACGAGCAGACCTATTCAATATTTCACAGTTTGCGATTCAGTTACTTTAATATGGTATTGAGTAGCACTTTATTCTCGTTATACCTACTACTATTCCACAATGTAATAGAGCTGATAGTGAACTCCTCAACAATTAACGGCCCTGCATCGAGGTGAACAATATTTTGTAAAAGGATTTCAGCAGTTGACATAAGCCTATTGTAACTTAAGTGAATTACAAACCAACCCACTAAAAAGTGAGAAATAAAAACTTTTTTACAAAAAAATATCACCGACTTCTAAAATAAATACAAGGCAACTAAAAAGCAATAAATAATATACTTAGAATAACAAAACAAATTAAACATTTTGAAGCTGGTGTCGAATAAAACATAAAGACCACCAGTTCATGGCACCAACTTCAAAATGTTTAATTGATTTTTAAAAGTTTCAAGTATTTAAACTTTTTTAATAACAATGCATAAGTTTCACTATGGCAGACTTTAAAATTCTTTTTCTAATTACATGTCATTTATTATTGTCATGTGTCATATATACTTCTAGTTATAATTTCCTGTTGTCGTATGTATTATTAATGATTGAAACGTCTCGCCATTTTTATAATTTTATAAAATAATTATAGCAGAACATGACATAAGCAGAACATGACTAAATCAGAACATGACTAAATCAGAACATGACAAAATCAGAACATGACTAAAGCCGAACATGACATGCATCTAAAAACCCGTCTTATATTTATTGTCGCGGCATGAAAATGTTCGTCAGTTTTCAAGTACATTTATTTAAAACTTTGGAAGCACTTGTTACCTTTTCAGACTAAGAGCTTTATTTTTTTTTTAAATACGACTCCGGCATTAGTCTACGAGCCCTGTATCGCGAGGGACTTTACAAACATACAAGTCACGGAGACAAAGTACAACCAGACTCGGAACAACAATTTGTGGATCACACAAATTAGTGTCCCGTGTGGAAATCAAAACCACGACCTCTTGCGTTGCAGTCGGACACACTCCCACCGCGAGAGGCAGCTCAGCGTCCGTCGGTTTTTTTTTCATACACTACGTTCTACGTTGCCATCCCGGAGGCCTACTCTAATTCAATGAAAACGAAGTTTCGATCAAAAATGAGGTAGTGATATACAGAACCAGGGCCCCTAAACAAATGGCATTCTTCGACGTCTGTAGCCAAAATGGCAAAAACGGAACCCTCATAGTTTCGGCATGTCCGTCTGCCTGTCTGACTGTTCGTCCGTATGTAACAGGCATTTTACTCAAATACTACCCAATAAATATTGATTAAATTTAGTGAAAAGGATTTATTTTTTATTTTTTTATTGTGTTATTTAAAAAAAAATGATAGTGTTTTAAAAACAAAACTTATAGTAGTCACTTAAGGGCCTAGTTGAAAATCAGCGTCAGGCACAAAATAGGACCTAGTTCAGCATATGCCAGGCTAACCCTGGCATATGCTGAACTAGGTCCTATTTTCGATATAATTATCTGTTTAAATATAAGTACGTGTTTTTTTTATTTTTCTTTGATATTGGTAATGTGTTGTTATTTTAGGTGTGTAAAATTGTATTTTTTATGTCGAAATAAATTATAATAATAATAATAATATCTTGGGACAACTCACACAACGCTATCTGATCCCAAACTAAGCAGAGCTTGTACTATGGAAACCAGACAACTGATAAACATACTTATATATTTCTAAATACATACATATTATAGATAATTAACACCCAGACACAGAATAAACCATGGTGCTCATCACACAAAGTTTTATCCTGGGTGGGGATCGAACCCACGACCTCTTGCGTAGCAGTCGGATACACTCCCACCGCGCCACAGAGGCAGTCGAAATAAATTATTTCTTTATCTTCTATTTCTTCTACGTATAAGGGGCTTTTTAACATAAAATAACAATGTCTAGTTAGTTCATAAAAAAAAAACATGTTTTTCTAGTTCGTTAAATTATAAAAATAATTTTTAAACAAGCCATAATTTCTATGAAGAAAACATAAAAAATAATAAATAACGTGTTGAACTCATTAAAGTATAGCGGAACGGCGATTACTACTTGAAAATATCCGTGAGCAAAATATTGCGATCCAAGTATATTTTTTCATGGCTTAGTTACCTATTTTAATGAATACCTCCAATAGCTTGGTAAGATGGCGTCTACAGGTATAGATTCCAAATTATGCCGTCAAGTTTCTATTAATACAACGAAATGAAGAGGCAAGCAGGCCTGATGGTAAGCGTCATGCTTGCTCATAACAGTATCAGTGCCACCCGAATCCTTGTTTGGCAAAGTTCCTAATTATTGTTTTTAAACTTTCGCGATTTTATACATACTAAACATATTTCGGGACTTAATCGCGTGAATTATTTAAAGATACAAACGTCGGGTAAATAAAAGGTTCGTACCTTTAATTCACGCGATTAAGTCCCGAAATATACCTAAAAAGTTCTTAATGTCACCGTACCGCGCTCCTCATTTGAAACATTAGTTTGTAAATACAATAATAGCATTTTTGAAAGATAGAAAAGTTTTAAGTCCAGACCCAGGATTCGAACCCGAGACTTCCGTATGCCAAAGGTTTAGCATACGGAAGCCTCTCTTCTTTAACTACCGGCTAGATGGCGCATACAAGGTCCCAACTCGCAAGCATGAAAGGATAGAAAAGTTTGAGGTCTGGCAACATAGTCCAGATAGGTAGATCCGACAGACAAACTTTGTAAATAGTTGTGTATGACAATGATATTGTATATTGTTGCAATAAAATAAAAAAAGGTGGTTGGATTCCGGCCCCGGTTTGGCATACGGAAGTCTCGGGTTCAATTCCTGGGTCTGGACTTTAAAGTTTTCTACCTTTCAAAAATGCAATTAATGTATTTATAAAGTAATAGGCAAGAAATGCCTATAAAATTACTATAATTACTTTGTTAGTCTCATTTTCCTACTAATTACACTTGCTACAGTTTCATTCAACCGAAACACAGTGACGTGTTATCATTCACGGAAGACTAACTGATATTATTTCAGCTTAAAGATTGATAAAACTGCTTGCAAAATACCAAGAATAATAATAGTTACCTTCATACAACATTTGACTGCCTCGGTGGCGCGGTGGGAGTGTGTTCGACTGCTACTCAAGAGGTCGTGAGTTCGATTCCCTCACGGGAAACCACTTTGTGTGATCCACAAATTGTTGTTCCGAGTCTGGGTGTTCTAAGTATCTGTGGCTTGTATGTTTGTAAAGTCCCCCGCGACACAGGGCTTGTACCATACTACAGGTTACAAAAAAACTCCACACTTTCGAGCAACGCACACGATCTCGGAGCGCCTTTTAGAATATGTGATCCGAGGTGGTCTGTTGTGATGACGTTTTTATCTTGTTGGTATGCTTTTGAGGCGTATGAAGGTTACATTCTGTGCTACTGGTCTTAAGTCATTGGTAAGCGACATAAGCGTAAGTACCTACTCGTATCCCTGACTTTTTCAGTTTCGCTTACGTATCGGGCAGTTTGTAAGCGTTACTGTAAGGATTCTAAATTAGATGCCCCTGTACCTCATAATGATTTCTTTATTTGTCTATACGACTCCGAAACCGCTTTTAGCGTAAATATAACATAGTGCACTGTCAGGAGTAGGTGTTTCACTTGTGTAAAAAGGGTTACTTTTAGATTCGCTTACAAGTGTAAACGTTACTACATAATGAGGCTAAAACTTTATTTATTTAGCTTTTAAGTTGTATATCTGAATTCAATTTATCTGGCGCCATGACGATAATTTTACAAGCTTATAAAAAGCCTTTTTAAGTCACCAAAACTTTAATGAATTTAGAATTTTGAGTCGCCTTTTTTATAAATGGAATTCACTTGGATTAATGTTGGAATTAATGTCAAGCACAAGCGTTTTAGTGTTAATTGCGATTTGAAAGGATTTAGGTCTAGACTAGTTTATTCGTGAATGGTTCAAATGTAGTTCAAAGACTATTCAAATCGATCTGAGTATTGTTTGAACAATGAAACCAATTAAAGACTATCAATGGTTGGCATCTTTAAAGGATGTTGATAAACTTTCGCGATTTGTACACATTCACAACGGCCGTGGTCATGGGTAGACTCAGTCTACCTGTGACCACGGCCGTTACGGTCTAAACGTCGGGCAATAAACAAGGTAGTTTACCTTAAATTATTCACGCGAATAAGACCCGTAGTATATAGAATTTTAATCTGTAAAGGATATTCTTTAGAATAGAAAATAGTTTTTGTTTTCAAGAACATGATGAAGTAAAGGTCTTATAAAAATCGGTACAGCATATTCAGCCGTTTGTGGTTTGCAAATAGTTATATATGGTACACGTATTTCGTATTTATACTAATATTATAAAGCTAAAGAGGTTGTTTGTTTAAACGCGCTAATCCTAGGAACTACTAGTTAATAAATTGAAAAATTACTTTATTATTGAATACCTCATATAAATCAAGGAAGGCTATAGGCTATATAATATTACGCTACGACCAATAGGAACAGAGCAGCGATGACAATCTTGCAAAAAAAAATCACGCATACGAAGTTGCGCGGGTCAGCTAGTATTAGTTAAGATACTGCTGCTATTTTGTAGATATGCGGATTGGTAGCATTTGTGCTGATTTCGTTCAATTCTTGATTATAAAACGTTTTTCTAGATAGATTTTAATCCAGTTGTATGCAATACCGCACATACCGTAGTTATAAAGTTTAGACATTAGTGTATCGTGACGGACAAAGTCGAAGGCCTTTGTCATATCTAAGAATATGCAAGCTATCATTTCCTTTTCATTTATTGCTTGTGTAATTTGTTTTATAAAATAGAAACATGCCAGGAATGAGAAGCTCTGTTTTTTAAATCCATATTGCTAGTTCTTTAGGATGCTGCATGACGATATAAATCTTTCTATATTAATATGCATTATTTTCTCAAAAACCTTTGCTAGAATTGAAATTAGTGTTATGGATCTGTAGTTGTTCATGTTTGCTTTATCGCCCTTTTTATAAAGCGGCTTAACTATAGAGTTTTTCAGCCGGGTCGGAAATTTCCCCTCTGGTTATGATAAGTTAACAATATAAGTAAGTGGAGATACAAGTCTAGAAATAATAATGTCAAGAATTTACACATGGTGTCATATTAGTCGCAGCACTTTACCCCCAAATCAAGTTTAAAAATTTTCAAACGCTGTAAAACTGGCAATTTGAAAAGAGTGGCCGCGAGTTTTTATTGCCAGGTTCTTTTCTATCTAATTTGGAATTACATGTACATTTAGAATCCCGGCGTATCACAAGAGTTGTTAGAATATGAAATGAAGAAACTAGATATTCTGGCCAGGCATGGGTATGAGACGTTAGTCGTCAAGACCTAGGCATGCGAGGGGGCAATTTAGGCGATTTGATATATTAAAACTGCGGTCATAGTGAGAAAACAATGCCGGTATTAAACACAATACGAAATTTTAACTTAATTTCCCCTTCCCCCCAACACACACACACACACACACACACACACACACACACACACACACACACACACACACACACACACACACACCACTTCTTGTTTCTTCACAACACCCGGTCCTCCACCTTCTGAGTCCAGTTCATCCCAGCAACTAGTTATTTTACTACTGTATTTGTTCATTCGATTATTCAATCATTTGCTCTACATTATTGTGAAGAAAATGTTTAAAAATCGTCCGAAAAAATTACACCAGTGCGATGTTGGGACAGGAAGCTAGTACGAAAATAATTCATAGCTGTGTCTGTACGCAATTAAACGCAAACGAAGGTTCGCTACAAAAGCTGGGCAGTTTCGTTTTCGCCTATTTATGTAGTATGTATATTTCGTTGGTCCACTTTACAATTTCAATCCCCAAACGGCTTGACGTATTTTATCATATTATGATGTGTTGGACTTGTCTCAATTGTAGTAGACATAGGCTATTAAATCTTTTTCTTTTTTTTTAAATATAACTCTCAACCCATTAAAATGACTTCTCATTAAATCCTTAGCCATTAATATTGTTTCCTCTCTACTGCATGATCCGTCTAAGAATAGTTTTGACCTCTAATATCTAAACTTATAGAACAAGTTTCAGCGCGCTAAGATTAATCGTCAAACAGATTGACCCGATCAATCCAGCTGCATAACACACTATCAATCACTTAGTTATGCGCTGTTCTTGAACTGATGTATATTTTACTAATAATAGAATCTATCAATCATGCCAAATATATTTTGGGAAATAGGATACTCATTATTGTAATGCTAATAGATTTCATTTGAATTAAATCAAATAATAACGCTGTCGTGGTGAAAATTGCCAATTATTTGAATAGTAAGTACTTGTATAATCGAGCTTTGATCGGATTTTTTTAAAAGACATTTTCTAATAAAGGAACCTAGTTAGATCGATTTATCGCCACTGAAACCTGCGTACTAAATTTCATGAAAATTGCTAGAGCCATTGCCGAGATTATAGGTATATATATACAAGAATTGCTCGTTTAAAGGTATAAGATAAAAGCAAAATTAAATGTTAAAATAATCACGCGGGATTTTTTTTATGAAAGCCCAAAAAACGTAAGGTATCCTATGTGATATTTTAACGTGAATGTCGAAAATCATAAATTATAACTTTCAAAGGTAAATTTCGTTCAACGTTGAAGATATTTGTTCAAATATTTTCTATTCCTTTTTTATAAGTCTTGGCCTCCTCAACAATTTTCGTCCATGGCGCCCTGTTTTCAGTTTCCCTTCCAAATGTTTTCCTGTTTTGCTATACTTTTTGATTATTTTTAGAATGTAAACATTTACGGCGAGTTTATACTCCACTTGGTACCCTCTCATTTCTCCAAAGTAACTAACCTAACCTAACTAAAATTATGATTAGGCACAGTTCATAAAATAAAGTGGCTTGAACACCAGGCTACGTCGCAAGAACGGTCAAAATCTAGCACCTTGGGAGCAATTACCATACGCTTAAGACCAAAGCGTAAAACAAGGTGTCACGTACATTTTGTAACTCAGCCTTACTTTATTACCTACCTAACGATAAGGCACGGAACACCTTACACGAGTAATAAAGAAGCGACGACGCACAGAAACATTTCCTCCAGCTTCTATAAAAGCAACAATTATCCCTTTCCCTAAAAATCTCCTCAATGCAATCCCTTTTAGTAATTACGAACATTTGTCACTGAATTGTTCTAATAAGTTGTCCTAAGCTAACAAACAGCGTACAGTCCTGCCGTAAATTTCAGCACAATTAACTCGGGCCGCATTGTTTTTGATTAAGTATCTGCGTTGAATGGTGTACGGCCGTAGAGACTCGGTTAATCAGATTAAACTTGCGCTCTGAAGGCTATAGCTTGAAGGTACGACAGAGATCCTAGTTTTGGGAGCCCTATTTTATTTTAGGATTTGTTTACGCATATACTCTTCGATGAAATTAGTCACACGAGGAAAGGCATTTCCAGAATTTACTGTTAAAGGTAAAAATTACGACTTTGCATTGAAATAATAATTGGTTATTTAAACGATATTCGTGGTTCTTTTATATTAATTCTAGCTGTACCCCGCGGTTTTATCTGCGGTTTATTAGCCTATGTGTTAATCCAGGGTATCAGCTAACTCCATACCAAATTTTATTAAAATCGCTCTAGCCGTTTAGACGTGAAGAAGTAACAAACATACACACTCACATACTCACAAACTTTCGCCTTTATACTATTAGTGTGATGTAGACTGCGCACATTATTTATACAATAATTGCGTTTGTAAACAAAGAAAAAAAATAATTTCAGACTCAGGAATCGAACCTGAGACTACCGATTGCCATACCAAGGGGCGAAAGCGTATCCAACTGTTTTAAACCACGTCGCTACACTTTTTAACTGTTATTTGCATTCGTGGTTACGAGAAGCGCTGATATTATGTCACTTGCTAATTTCTATAAATAGAAGTCGATTGTATAGACTCCGTGGCTCTGGCAGATAATTGCCATAATCGCCACCCTTGGCAATTCACTTAGCGATCGTAAAGGGGGCCTTAAAATACTTGAGGACGCTGCTGCCCCTCCTCCGGAGTGACATGACTTAAGTCGCCTTGACGACACTCACAGGACGAGATGGGGTTTAATATTTTACATATAATATTAATGTTATAGCTATGGTCTGCGACAGTTCAAACGTTAATCTATACTAATAATAAAAAGCTGAAGAGTTTGTTTGTTTGTTTGAACGCAGTAATCTCAGGTCATCATAGGAACTACTGATCCGAATTGAAAAAATCTTCTACTGTTGGATAGCCCATTTATCGAGTAAAGCTATAGGCTATATAACGTCACGCTACGACCAATAGGAGCGGAGCAGCAATGAGAAATGTTACAAAAACGGGTATAATTTACGCAAACGAAGGGACAGCTAGTAAATAATAATAATAATAATAATATCTTGGGACAACTCACATAACGCTATCTGATCCCAAACTAAGCACAGCTTATACTATGGAAACCAGACAACTGACAAACATACTAATATATTTTTTTAATTACACCTAGACCCAGCATTAACCATCATCCATGTTGCAAAAACGGGGAAAATTGACGCAAACGAAGTTGCACGGGACAGCTAATAAATAATAATAATAATATCTTGGTACAACTCACATAAAGCTATCTGATCCCAAACTAAGCACAGCTTCTCTATGGAAACCAGACAACTGATAAAAATACCTATATATTTTTTTAATTACACTTAGACCCAGCATTAACCATCGTGCTCATCACAGAAAGTTTTATCCTGGGCAGGGATCCAACCCACGACCCTGGGATTAGCAGTCAGAGTCACTAGCCACAAAACCAACATCCAAAGAAACTAGTGCAGACTAATAGATATGGAATGGGCGCTGCTGTCTTGGTCTTCCGTACCTAAACTCAAATCGCTGATTGCCATGGCGATCTGCCTCAGACTTATACACAGTAATAGTGCTAAAAATAAGTATCAACTTACTTACCTACTTTAAAGGGTTATTCCATATTTTTTTCCCTTTATTCTCGTTCAAATCTGTTACAGCAGAAATAAAGTTTGGAAATTGTAAGTCAATATCAGTCTCCGGTATACAATCGCCCAAGGGAGGACTCCAATTTTATTTGTTCGTTTTTATTTTTGTGGTCTCACTGCGCCGGTCGCCGTGAATGGAAGTGAACTCTCCTTCGGGAGATTGAAGCGTAGCGTAGGAGATATTTTTGTCATCGTTTCTACGCTGAATGTCGTGGTTTGTATTTTATACCAAGTGATTATATCACTTCTACTGTTCCACTTGTACTGGAAGAATCTAATGAAAATGAACAATTAGGTTTAAGTTTTTATGACTTCTCATGCACTGGACGCTGAAGACGATACAGATTTTTTATGAGCATTTCTTGCCAATTAATAATAATGCAACAATTGAATTTGACATTTAAAGATTTGAAGTTTAGACCCAGGAATCGAATCCGAGACTTCCAGTCGCTTTAAGTTTTTATGACTTCTCATTAAATCTCTATCTGAAGACAACGATATAGATTTTTTATCTTAATTAATATTAATACAATAATTGAATTTGAAATTAAAAGATTTGAAGTTCAGACCCAGGAATCAAATCCAAGACTGCCGGTTGCTTTACCAGGGCACGCAAGCTGAACCATCTAACCTGAACTACATAAATGTTGATAAACTTTCGCGATTTGTACACTTTATAAAACTATGTATCCTACGGGTCTTAATCGCATGAATAATTTAAGGTAAAATACTTTGTTTATTGCCTGACGTTTCGACCATATTGCAACGGCCGTGGGCACGGGTAGAATGGTCCAGCTCAGCGACGACGCCTCCGTGAAGCGCGGGTTTCGGAAACTATCCTCGCTTGATTTTTATCTTTTTATCACTCACGATTTATATCGACACACAACACTAGGGACATCTGCACACTGGCGTGTAATGTTTGTTCGGCGGTGTATACACTTGCTGATCACACGATTCCACGATGTTGACAACCGGTATCCATCTTTTCGGTTGAAATTTACGTGTTTTTTTATTTCAACCGCTTCCCTCACCATCCTGAGGTAATAGTGACGGTCAGCAGAGAGGACCCGTGGTTTGTGCTAAGTTATTTACGCGATTCGGACCCGTAGTATATATAATTTTAAAATCTTCACTACATAGTTTAGCGACATCGCTAAATATCAAACTATTTTTCTCTTGTTGTAAGGTAGGTAAAGCGATCGGAAATATGTGTATGGTTCGATTTAGGCTTTGTGGTGAGACATAAGTAAAAACAAACCCTGTGTCGCGGGGGATTTTACAAACATACAAGTCACGCACACAAAGTACACTCAGACCCGGAACAACAATTTGTGGATTACACAAAGTGGTGTTCCGTGTGGGAATCAAACCCACGACCTCTTGCGTAGCAGTAGGACACACTCCCACCGCGCCACAGAGGCAGGCAGATAGATTTCTAAAATCATAACCTGTCTTCTTGGGCATCATATTGGTCTCATATGGACTGCCTCTGTGGCGCGGTGGGAGTGTATCCGACTGCTACGCAAGAGGTCGTGGGTTCGATCCCCACCCAGGATAAAACTTTGTGTGATGAGCACGATGGTTTATTCTGTGTCTGGGTGTTATTTATCTATAATATGTATGTATTTAGAACTATATAAGTACGTTTATCAGTTGTCTGGTTTCCATAGTACAAGCTCTGCTTAGTTTGGGATCAGATAGCATTGTGTGAGTTGTCCCAAGATATTATTATTATTATTTATTATTATATTGGTGTCTCATATTGGGTATCATATTGGTGTAAAGCGGGTCTTTAGTCGTTTTACACCGCGAGTGGGTCGAACCGCGTTGTGATTTACCCAAAAACTTTTTGTAATGGGTTGATTCAAACCACAGTGCGAAACAGTTATTTTATGGATGGGTGAATTCGAACAGAGAAGATATGTATTTTTATTACACATCCCTTATATTTCAGTACAACCAGGCACAAAATATCGGGAACAAATAAAATAATTTATAAGTTGCATTATGTCATAAGCCCATTACGTCCAGTTTAGCGCTATTGTGCAATTCTGTACTATATATTTTTAAATTGGTAAATATAATTAGCTACTTAAGTAAAGATATGTAACATAGATATAAAAGGCTAAAGACTTATCTACTCATCTGTACTAATAAATAAATTTGAATCCTTAAATTTTACATGTGTCCAAATCGAACCTTTGAAAAGAGATGAAAGTGAATCGACCCATACCAAAAGATACCTAGGGCCATTCAAACCGTTCAAAAAATGTGATGCGAATGGTTTTATCCAAAAATAGTACTAGGGCGATTCGAACCGCGGTCCAAATAACTTGTGGTGCGAATCGACTAAAGACCCGTAAAAATAGTGTAGGTAATTTTACAAAGTATTAAAGTGTAGTGAATTACGGTAATATAATTTATAGGTATAAACTGTTCTTATTCATATCTACACATAATATCCCCGATCAGAGGATTACCTATTATGTCACTAATCATTTCATAATGCTACCATTACCGAGAGTTCGATTAATTAATCCAAATGGACGCATCTAACATTGATTATTCAATTTATTAACATTTCCATTTTCCGTAGAAAATTGTTCTCATTTGCGTGGATGTGGATTAGTCAATAATTGTTCTTTTTTTACACTTACATTAATTATGGTGTTTGTAAATATGTCCTGTTTTTTTTTTATGTTTGTTACCATATTAAAGAAAAAGCTACCCATTCTGTGCGAATTGTAAGTATATATATATTTTTTTTTATATAAGAACTTTTACTTAATACTGACTTTAAGATTTGATTAAATGAAACTTTTTCTCCTTTGTAATTGTTATTAAAATTATCATTTTACTTTTTAGATTATATGGTGATAACTTTATTGACACAAGCCGTGTTTGTGATAGTCCTTCTGGTATGCCCTTGGGAATGGCTCGCAGATTTGATGGAGGTCGAGGTGGTGAGGCTTTTTGCCACCGGACAAACTATGTTCCGCGTGTATCTATTAATTATACCTGTGCTACATCTTGTATTAGCTGTAGGCATTGAGGTGGGTTTCTATTTGTGTTATTTAGACCGGACCGATTTAAAAAAATCTTTTTGTGTTTGAAAGGGTATACTTAGAGCTTGGCCCCATTGTCATCAAAGTTTGAATCTGATGATAAAATCTTGAAGAAATCGAGGGAACTCTTCAAATACTAAAGGTACACTAGTAATTTGGGTATATTTTGTTGTAATTCGTGCTTTCACTCTTAAAAACACCATTGAAACCACCAGCGGAACTATTTAATAATAAATATTGCGGTTTGCGATTTGAGTACCGTGTTCGATACTTAATTCTTCGCCACCGTCGAATCATGTAATAGAACTGATAGTCGAGTATCAGGTAAACTCCTCAAAAATCAACAGCCTTGTTTTGCAAAACGAAAAATTTTGTAAAAAAAAATGAGCAGTTTGGATTATGCTTTTGTAACATAAATCAACTACAAACCAATACACTAAAAATTGATAATAAACTTACTTTTTTACACAAAAAAACTTTTTTACAAAAAAATAAAAACCGACTTCCAAAATAAATATAAGGTAACTAAACCGACAAACTGTTACACAGTTTGGTGGGTTAAATGTTTATGTAGTTTTTATGTTCCAATAAATGTATTTATTATTATATTATTATTATTAAAAAGCAAAAAATAATATAGGTACAACAACAAAAAATAATTAAACATTTTGAAGTTGGTGCCAGGATGTAGTTTTATGTTTTAGGCACAATGTGCAAATGTTTAATTATTTTTTGTATAGATAGATATATTTGCCTACATATATTTATAAAGAAACATTTTTAAACTATTGTAAGTAGCACATTCGTACATAAAAGTTTAATGATAGATTAAATAGTAGACCTTTCTACATTCAGTAAAGTATGCATAATTACCTATGCATACTTTAATAATTAGTCGTCTATTTAAGTTCGTAAACTTTCGCGAATTGTACACATTATAGAATTTTATAAGCTAAGTCAGAGTCTACCCGTGACCACGGCCGTTGCAATACGGTCAAAACGTCGGGCAATAAACAAAGGTATTTAGCCTTAAAATAAAATATTTACGCGATTAAGACCCGTAGCTTATAAAATTCTATAATTAGGCGTCTATTTTCATAATTAATTATATTTCGTTTCGCATGATTAATTTAAGGCTAACCTTAAAATAATTGTTTTATTGGTATTTGGACTCAAAAGAAAATATTTACACCATTAAGACCCTTAGCTTATAAAACTCTATAAAAAACTTAACATCTTATATTAGTACCCATAAATTAATTATGCGATAGTCTATTTGTTAGTCTAGCAACGAATCAACAAATCATTTCTAGTTATAAAAATAGCTTATTGTCTAGAGAATGTTATATACTCATTTTTATGCCAAAAATGCACAATTTCTGACGGAAATTGCGAGCATAGGACTCGCGGGTTAGTTATGAATATTTTATCTAACTTACATTATTACATGGAACAAAACGCTCGAAAATATTTCTACAGTGGAACAACAAGAGACAAACAATATTAGTATTCCGTTTCCATCCACTGTTTATCAAGCAAAATTGCAAGCTTCAGAATAGAGATTGTTATTGAGAGCCAACACGGGGCAACTGAGGCCAATCGTTTGTTCTGAACAATGGACGTGATTAATGTGGCCTAACAGATTGGACAAAGTCTTGTTTGTTCACTGATTACTGAAGAGCTTCTTGTACTGAATGTATGTATTCTACTTACTTGAAGAGTTATGGCATAGATAGTCTTAGGCCTAATCGTGGAGGCGGGGTAAGATTATTTCCATTGCAGTAATTTGGTTGGGGTTGGGGCACATCGAGTTTCGTCGCTTAAATAGAATACTATGAGCCGAGTATAGAAAATTACACTGTAACCATTTCTCATCCTGAATTTGTTGCAGGGTAAGATCATTTTCATTGCAGTAATTTGGTTAGGGCATACAAGCTTCTTCACTATTCAGTTTTATATGTTCAGAAAACAACATGTAACAATTTTCCACTTTGGGCTTTCTCAACGCGAGGGCAAAATTAATTTCCAATATGTAATTTGTATAAAAGCTTTGAGATTAAAAAATACATAACTATGTACTTGGAAACTATAGCAACTAAAAGGAAAATGAATGTATTTAGCATTACCCCTGAAAGGCAATTCAAGGAGGCTATGCCCTGGATACGAAACTGACTAAGCGTCTTTTGCGCCTGGACAGGGACAGCCTGCGACTAGTGGCGGTGACCATCACCGGACACTGCTCACTAAACAAACTCTTTCACACCTTAGATATCACTGACAGTTCTCTGTGCAGAGCTTGTATGGAGGCGGAGGAATCTATAGCGAATGTATTCCTGGAGTGCACCGGCGTCACCCAGACCCTCAAGGATACACTTGTATCACCAAGATCCCTTGCGGATATCCTGAGAAAACCGAAAAGACTGATCTGCTTCCGGGGGGTGGGCTGGCTGGAATAACGGCCACCATGATTCACGTACAATGGTCCACTAACATAGAACATAGATACAGCGCGTTGTAAAGGCAAAGTGCTAAAGATTAAGCCTCAGTGATACTTATATATATATATATATATATATATATATATATATATATATATATATATAAGAGTACCTTTATCACTTTTTCTTACAATTTGGATGCAGAGCAAATAAACAAATGGAGCATTTGTTTATTACTCTCAACCCATTCAATCAATTTATATTTGTGTTAACAGGTACATTTATAAAAGAGTTGTTTATACAAAATTTATATTGTTGACTGGCCTGTTGGTCTAGTAGTTAGCCAGTGACCCTGGCTGCTAAGTCGGCGGTTGTGGGTTCGATCCCCCCAGGATAAAACTTTATGTGTTTGTTTGTGTGTCTAAGTGTTATTTATCTATAATATGTATATATTTAGAAATATTGAAGTATGTTTATCAGTTGTATGGTTTCCACAGTTCAAGCTCTGCTTAGTTTGGGATCAGATAGCGTTGTGTGAGTTGTCCCAATATATTATACACTATTTTTATATTTATTATTAAACACTATTTTTCCATTCTACCTGTTTCTTTAATTGTTCTAACTGTATACCTACACGACCAAAGTTGGGCCGGATGACCTTACAAGAACCCTTAGTAGTACGTGTTAACAAAACACTCTAATTAACCTTTAAAAATAACTGTGATATTCAAATATAGGTTAAAATAACTACTTGTAAATCAAGTCGTTGACTCAACTAATACAAATTGGAATTGCTGACGTAAGTGTTAGTATTTATTTTAATAACAAATCTAAGTGATACTGGAGGACGTTTAAAACGTAGACATGATAAGGGTAGCTATTGTTGAGGGCTGTAAGCCTACCTGTTGTTACTCAGCGTAATAAATTATTTACCTACTGCCATTTTTGTAAAAATATATATTCCCTGACTACCTGTTCTATACAATATAACTGAAGAGTGGAGGCTTTTTCACTTTTCATAATTCTGTTTTTTTCTATTCTTTTCAAAATACGTCTTACGCACAAGGGGAGATACAAATCATGATCCGCAAAAAAATGATTTGCATATATATGTGACTCGAAACAATAATTTGCGGATTGCATGAACTAATGTCTCGTGTAGGAATGATTCCCAAGATTTTCTGCGCAGCAGTCATACACACAAACTAATCAAACATGTATGTCACAAATTATGGTATCCTGTTACTATAAACTATTAAGATAGCTAAGAAGATAGTAACGATATGCAGATACTTAATATTATTTCTATAGTCTAATAATATACTCATCCGAGAGCAATGGGCAAGGATGTCACGCTTTAAAATCTTATGATGACACACGATAGAGCATCTGAATATCGAGTTATTTGTTGTCTTATGTCACCCTCCATGCGGCCATTCAAACTATTTTTGATCAACATAATCTTAAGACTATTATTTCCTCATTGAATTGATCAAGTCACACCCAAAATCGCTGATACTAGAAACTGGATAGGAGTTCCTAATTCAAATATACTTTGATAAAATTAAATCCTTAATAAATATGAGGGTAATCCGAGAAAGGAGGTAATATTACTTATCCGCACATAGCTGCGGCAGGACGTCGCATGAAATCGTTAATAAATTCATGGCATTGCGGCTCGGCTCTGAACCGGGACCCTCAGCGTGCATTAAGAATTGAATAGCTTTTACTTAGGATAAGATTTGACTACGTTATGTATATTTTTGTAAAAAGCCGAGAGTAACCGGTGAAAGAATTATGACCCTGATTTTTTAGGGTTCCGTAGCCAAAATGACAAAACAGAAACCTTATATTGATAAATACATATAAACCGGGCAAGAGCATCTCGGACCATACTCAGGGTTCCAGAGCCGTTACTGTATAAATATATGGTATAAACGATCATGTACAAAATATTTCATATTTTTTGGTCACACGGTTCAAAAGATACACAATATAAGCAACTTTCGGAGCGATTATTTTCAAAAAAATTCCCCTATTCAAAAAAGTTTAATAGAAACCTTAAAATAATGTTTGAAAGACCTGTCGAATCATGTGCCACACGTTAATGTTTGCTCAAAAACATTTTTTTAGCTTCTGTTACCCTCTAAAAATATTTATTTTTATTATTTAGCTATGAAACTAAGTGGTGGCTACTATATGACACCTTTTTTACATACAATATTAATCAATATTCATCGTGTAGTCCTTGAGAAAAATTCCTATGACATACGGACGGACAGACAGACGGACATGACGAAACTGTCAGGGTTCCAGTTTTGCCATTTTGACTACCAAACGCTAATAACGTTGTTAGTACAATGAAATAAAAACTACAGAAAACCCACTTCTTGTGCTGGGTAGCTACGGAACTCTACATTGTGCGTGGCCCGACATGCACTTGCCCGGTTTTAATTTATTTCAAAACGTACCCATAGTAGGTATATATTCCCACTATCTGTAAGAACATTAAGTTTGTATTTTAGTTTAAAGACGTTGATTTCCGAAAGCATTGAAAAGATTTTAATGCAATTCGGTATAGAAGCTTGAAGTTCGATGGAGGACATAGAATATTTGTCAACGACATATCGAATGACAATATTTATAGGGTGGGGCCGCGGAGAACAACTAGTCAATGTCACATTTAAACGTAAGTCCTGCTGAATTTCAAACAGTTACTGTAACCTACAAACGTTGGGATTACGAGGGGTATTCACGCCTTCCCGACCCTGTAAAAGCCTATTTACTTTTTCCTAGAAGACCTGCGCGCTGTAATATTAGTTGGAATTCAACCTCAAGACGTTCTTTCATAAAATTCGTAGAAATACTTCTAAATTCCTGTATCTCAAACTTAGTACAATAAGATCTTTGCTTTCCGATGCTTCAAACATTACCAAGCAACCAATTCCATTTTTTAAATATCTTCAATACAAAACAGAACTCTTTATAATTTAATAAAAGTATAGATTTCATTTTGCCCCGCACTGTGGGGTAATTCCATTTTAGCGGTCGTGCCGAAACTCAAACATTTATTTAAAAATATTGGTGACCCAGGGAAATAAATTAAATTCTCGAGCGGATTGCTTGTTCATCTTTATTTGGGGTACAGATCGCTAAGTGTCGGACCAAATGGTTTTTCAAAGGGCAATCGAATTATGTTCATTTTGCGTTTTCTCAGACGTAATTCCTTAAAAGGATTTCGACTGTTTCTGAAACATTTACCTTTAGTGAGAGGAATGTGAGAGTTCAAACGGGTTCAGATTCAATTAACAAGACCTTGGTGGTATCTTAAAGTTTTTCATTTATAAAAATATTATCACACTAACTGTCCCGCGCAACTTCGTCTGCGTATATATTTTCCCCGTTTTTGCATCATTTCCCATTGCTGCTTCGCTCCTATTAGTCGTGGATCGTGATGATATATATATGCTTATAGCCCTTCTCGATAAATAGTTTATCCAACAGTGAAAGAGTTTTTCAATTCAGACGAGTAGTTCCTGAGATTACCGCGTTCAAACAACCAAACTAACTCTTCAGCTTTTTAATATTAGTATAGATTGTCTAATTGGGGATAAAAAAATAAATAAATAAATAAAATAAATAAATAAATGTAATAGAGAAATCGATTTGAAGCAATGCTACTGATATCAAACTGATTTTCGACAGTTGAGTTGAGAATTACAGAATTATCATGACATGAATTTGTTTTTACCCCCTTAAGGGTTGATGTTCACTTTCGATCAAATCACTGAAATACGTGTTTCTTTATTTTAAACCAAAAAGCCAAATCCCGATCTTACTTTAAAATTGACGGAGTTCCATACAAAATTGCATCTCCTATTTTATCCTCATAAAGGTTTATTTTCCAATAACACTGAAACACCATTTTTTATATTTTAAACGTAAAAGCTAAATACAAAATTTCATAGATTTACCTTCAATACTGACGAAGTTTCGTAAAAACTCGCAACCCCTAGTTTAACCCCTTAGAGGTTGAATTTCCAAAATGGCTGAAATATTCAAAGCTGACGGAGTTTCATACAAATCGCAAACCCTATTTTACCCCCTTAGGGGACGAATTTCTAAAAACCTTTCTTAGTGGATGTCTACAATATAAAAGGCATCAAATCCCAGTTTTTTTGGTTTCTTACCGTTGCGGTTTAGGTTCTTTGTTTATGAATCAGTCAGTCAGTCAGGACAAGTGATTATATATGTATAGATTGATGTTCATTTTTGTATTAAAATATGTTTACATCGTAATTGGTTAGTCTTTATTAAGATTGGTCCCTATGATCGAAAATTAAATTGCTCATAAAAGTGAAATCAAAGCGACAGAATAGGTTAATGCTGGTAAATGTAGGGATTTTACTGAATCAATGGCAACTCTGCGAAACGGTTAAACATAGATTGTGGGTGTACCAATACTTGGAAACGATACAACAATTTCTCAGAACCTCATCAAGCATTACTGAAGAAAATTATCCTTTCAAATGATGTATTGAAATACAAATTTATATTAGGAAAGGGAGTTTCTATTCTGTATTTTATCTATTTTAAGAGCTAAACAAATTGGTTTGCCAATGTGACAATAAATAATAAATCTATACTAATATTATAAAGCGGAAGAGTTTGTTTGTTTGTTTAAACGCGCTAATCTCAGGAACTAATGGTCCGATTTGAAAAATTCTTTTTTTGTTGGATAGCCCATTTATTGAGGAAGGCTATAGCATATAACATCGCGCTACGACTAATGGAAGCGGAGAAGCGACGAGAAATGTTTCAAAAACGGGGAAAAATTACGCATACGAAGTTGCGCGGGACAGCTAGTATATTTTAAAGCCTCACTGTGAATGCCAACCCGCTCGCCAAGCGGGGCGATTATGGTAATTATCCCAAAGATCTATAATAAGTAGGTCTTACTGGGGAGACCCGTGCCCAGTAGTGAGACATAATGTGGGTTGATATGAAGATGATATTATAATAGCTGATAGGTTAAGAACAAGACACATGCCACTCAACAAGTTTGGCTACCTAATTAAAAAAGTGTAAAGCCATTTTTTATTAAAGACGACTCCCGCAGTCAGATCAAAACAAGCCCTGTGTCGCGGGGGACTTTACAAACATACAAGTCACAGACAGAAAGTACACTCAGACTCGGGGATTTTTTTACAACAATTTTCACGGGACACCACTTTGTGTGATCCAGTGTGGGAATCGAACCTCGAATCGACCTCTGGCGTAGCAGGCGGACACACTCCCACCGCGCCACCGAGGCAGTCCACACGAATTGTAAACATTGCGGGATAATAGATAATGTGATCCACCTGTTAGTGGAATGTGTCCAAAACAGAAGTGAAAGATGTACTTTGGTGAGTGAGTTGAGTGAGTTTGGGAGCTCTTCAGGCTCTCTTAACCTACCCAGGTAGCGATGTTTGTTATAATATCTATACATTAGTGTATATCTCACTAACTAAAAGAGTTTCAATTCAATACATTATAATAACTAGCTTATGTTCGAGGCTTCAACCGCGTGGATGCCAGATTGTTACCATTTTATCCCCCCGTTTTATCCCCTTAGGGGGTGAATTTTCAGAACTCCTTTCAAGTGCTCCTCTACGTTATAAAAGGAACCCCTGAACAAAGATTTCAAGTATCTAACCCTTATAGTTTAGGCCCTGCATTGATATGTCAGCCATTCATTCAGCTTCTCCTTTTTTAAATATATAGATTTATAGGTAAAAACTTATATTTACATATCGTTTATTTCTCTTGTAACGGGTACGATGTTACTGACTGATCATATTATGACTACAAGCTCTTAAATAAATAAAGATGAAAAAAATAACTAAAAGAAGTGTTACGTATTTGGCTGTGGTTTTAGGGCGTTTTATGGAAAACAATACTCTGTAAAAGACACACTTGTCCAATCAGGATGTTCTGAGCTTCCGCACTTGTTGTTCCTACACAAATTACACCTAGATTTGGCATCATTATTTGTATTTTTCCTCTATGTTTGTGTACTTTTACGACACAAGTGTTTTTGACACTTATTTTTGGAACACTCAAAGGTAATTTATCTTTACATAGTACAAAACAAAACCTGTTTAAGACATTGATCGTGACTATTTCGACCAGTTTTTGACCCGCTCTCTCCCCTATGAAAACAACTGAATTAGCCGACCCTGTTTAATATTTATTACGTGCAAATCTAAAGACAAAATTAATATACTTTGTTGTTTTAATTTAGATTTTTCAATGAAACAATATTTAAGAACTTTTTTGTACACAGCCGTGGTCAGTCTACGCGTTACCACGGCCGTTGCAATACGGTCGAAACGTCGGGCAATAAATGAAATAAATTTAACTTGAAAATAAAATATTAAGCTAGTGCTAGCGTAGCTTATAAAATTCTATAGTGTGTACAAATTGCGAAAGTTTACAAACATATATTTAAACTTTTTTGTAATACATAATCGTCTTTGACTTTATATTGGAGCTTTTTTCTCTCGCACTTTCATTTAGATAATTTATGTCGCGTCGTATATAAATTATACGTACTTGCATATTATGTGTTGTAAATAAAATTACTTTTTAAGCTAATTAAGACCCTATAGTACCTATACCTGCATAAAACTTTTTAGAAATGAGTTTAAGTCAGTATCCTTAACTATGAGAGAACTTGGTTGATGTTCTCCTACTGAGAGAAACTCTCTACTACTCTACTACTATCTACTCTAATCGTATTTATTTTTGAAGTTGGTAATATTTCTTTAAAAGAACTTTAAAGAAATATTACCAATTTCAAAAATAAATACAAGATAACTTAAAGCAATTTATAATTATTTCCTTTACAATCAATTTTTAACAAATATTTTTTAAATGACTCCAGCATAATGGTGTAACAAACACACAAAAAAACCTACAGTCGGATTACAAATCTCCTTTTTTGAACTCAGTTGAAAATGATTGTTTTTAAACTTTCGCGATGTTTACACATATTAAATATTATCGGGATTAAATCGCGTGAAATATTCAAAGGCACGAACCTTTTAATTACCCGACGTTTCGATCGAATTGCACTGACCGTGGTCACGGATCGACTGAACTTAAAGTTGGTGCATTTCAATATTTCACGCGATTATGTCCCGTTAATATTCTAATAGAGTTAAAAATGAATAAAAATGTAAAGACATACAATGTCTAGACGTATGTATAATGTTACCACATTAGTATCGAAATATTGGACACCAACCGTCCAATATAACGTAGGTTTCTATAACACAAAAGTTAATAAAACTTACACAATTGATGTTATATCGTCACAAACTGCAATCTCATAAACTTTTGAACCCATTTAAGTAACGAATAGTATTTTGGCACAAACCGTTTTCTTCGTGAGACCATTCAATTTGAGTTACGACGTCGAAAACGGCTTTCCCAAATCTGTTATAAATCCGTTGTTGGCAGAAAGTAAATTATAGGAAAAGATAAATATGTCTTTTGAGAATATGTGAATTTAGACTATAATAAGTCCTCCCCATTACGCATAATTTAGTATAAATAAATGTATACTAATATGTATTACAAAGCTGAAGAGTTTATTTGTTTGTTTGAACGCGATTATCTCAGGAACTAATCCGAATTATAAATTAATTTTACTGTTGCCTATTTATCGAGGAAGGCTATAATATCATAACGCTATAACCAATGGCAGCGGAGCAGCAATGAAAAATATTGCATAAACGGTGAAAATGTACGCAGACGAAGTTGCTCGGGTCAGATAGTAAAAAATAAAAAGCCTTTTATTTCTCGCTATGTTACTAAAAAGAAAAAAGAATAATTATACGTATATATATTTTACTTAAAGCTACAGGGTTAGTATTTTTGCATTTGGAATTGCATTGGGATATTTTTTTTACTTCAATGTAAAATTTTAATTAGTTTTATTTTATTTTTGTTTGCAAGACCCCTTTGCAGTCGGCAGAGTCGTCTCGGGATTAAGCTACATATTTGAAACCACTTTTTCCCATTTGTCTGGATTGTTTTATCCGTCCATCTGGCGTAGGGTCTGCTCTGTTTACGTGATCCTAGGGGTCCTTTCCATGCGGCCACCCTTTTAATTTTTCATCACACAGATAAATAAAACTCTATTGTCTTTCACGTCAAATTAGTGATTATTTAAAAACAATAATTTTGAAGGTTGTGCAATTTGTAATACGGTTTCTTGTGTAGTTTACATCAGAATAAGTTAATAAGAAACACATGGGCAGACCGTTTGAATAAATTAGAATAATTAAATTGTAAAACGGGTCATTTCACATAAATATTTTTTATTTGTTTGCTTGTTCTTTATCTTATTAAAGACTGGTAGTGTGGTACCGGCTTACCAACCCATCACTTCTTGTGAGTGTCGTCAAGGCGACTAAGGAATTTTACACCGGAGGACGGGCAGCAGCATCCTCTGCGTACTTTAAAGACTTGCTACGATCGCCATAACCAACCGGCTCGTCAAGTGAGGCGATTATGGTAATTGCCCCAGGATCTATAATAATTAGGTTCAACTGGGGAGACCTGTGTCCAGTAGTGGGCATGACCGGATGCTGAAATATCACTCAGTTTTAAGAAGCCATTAACACTGTGCTGTCATAATAGGCGACTGCATAAATGTGAGCTAAAGAAATTGTAGTCTCTTTCACTAAACATATTGTGTACCTACTGTCAATTCCATTCATGTCATAGTGATTGACACAAAAACGAACGACACGACAAAATTGCCAATAAATTTAAATTATCGGAAAGATACAAAAAAGTATTTTGTACGCCTGTGGGCGACATTAAAAAAAACGTTATTCGAAACGATAGATTTGCCACCAATAAACATTGGAATGAGAATTGGTTCTAACTGACAGCCGATCGGGCCTGTCGAATTGAACCAAAATATTTAGGTCCTATAGTCACATGCTTCGCTTGGTATCCCAGTGTAATAACAACTATTGACTGTAAATTTTTCACGAGTGGTAGATCTAAGTCATAGTCCGTTTTGGTCTTTGGTTGAAAAGCCAGTGCCTTGTAATTACTGGGCAAATGACATTTACAAACTAATGTCTCAAATGTGCGCGGTGCGGAGACATCCAGATCTTTGCCAAACAAGGATTTGGGTGGCACTGATATTGTTATGGGCAAGCTCGACACTTACCGCCAGGCGCTTGACATATTTATTTCGTTGTATAAAAAACCTATAATACCTATATGAATCTACAACCCTACTACTCCGTTATGCTTAATATGACCTCTTGCTGAGACAAAACAACTGACGAGAAATTGTATATGAACATTCATTGTACTTACACAATTTTTTGAAACAGAAAAGATAGAAACAAATTTGAATTTGTAAGAAGATTGCCCATAATGGGCATTTCTTATCAGAAGTTCCCAGAAAGCTGGCAGCATTGCCACGTTGGATGGCAATGCTAATTCTTTTTACAAAGAATTAGCATTGCCATCCAAAATGTGGCGGTAGCCTAATGGCTAAAGGCGGTCTCGCAATCGTGAGCTCGCGGGTTCAAATCCTACCCATTATACTACCGACGTGAACCCACTTCTAACACAAGCAACTAAGCTTAGTTCGAAGGGTTAACAGGATTGCCAGTAATGTGGGACCACAATCCCACAATGCTACTTATGTTATTTTAAAAACTAAAGAAGAGGCCAGCTCTCTGGTCATGAGAAGCACTGATGAGCCGAGCGACGAGAATTTCTTAAAATAGCAAGCACTTGGACACTACGGCCTTAGCGTCTTAACCCCAAAACAAAATATCAATTAACTGAATTATGTTAGTGATTCTTAATACGCTACTTGCAGGTTTGCGCTATATGAAGAATAACGTCGGTATATAGATTAAACGTTTTACAACCCTCTGTTTGCGTCGAGGGCTGAAAATAACATTACTTTAAACATAGGCTAGCTACGCTTCAGTAATGAGTTTAAAAGCGAGAAATAAATTGCAGTTGCAATCAATCTTATATCACGCTAACAACACAAACAGTAAATGATTTTTCAATTGTATCACAAGACTTGGAAGCTTCCTTTTCTTTTCAACCGACTTCAAAAAGGAGTTTTTTTTTTGTTCGCAGATTACTCGCAGACGGCGGGACCGATTTGAAAAAATCTTTTTGTGTTTGAAAGGGTTTAACTTTCAGATTCAGGTGAACTCCTCAATAATTAACGGCCTTGTATCGCAAATCGCAACATTTTGTAAAAAGAAATGAGCAGTTTGGATTATGCTTTTGTAGCTTCTATCAACTACAAACCATACAAAAATAAATAAACATTTTGAAGTTGGTGCCAGGAAATGTTAGGCACCAACTTCAAAATGTTTATTTATTTTTCGTTGTTGTACATACCTATATTATCTTTTGCTTTTTAGTTACCTCATGTTTATTTTTTTGAAGTCGGTTTTGATTTTTTTGTAAAATAGTTTTTATTAAACATCTCTCAGAAAACTCAGACAGAAAAGGTTACACAACATGTTAATTTCTGATTCTTTATTTACTCGACTATGCCAGAAGTAGGGTTGCTGTTTTTGGAGTGTATGTATGTTCATCCATTTCTTTAGCAGGCTTTACAGTTCAAAAGATTTGACCGAATTCATCAAATGAGGTGTCGCGTGATTTTGAATTTTTATATCTGTAGATATAATCCGCGTGACATGGTAATCAAAAAAATTGGGATAGAGGTTAGACAGGAAGACCAAAACAACCTAAACTGCTTCAGTTTTTTCCTTTATTTGTGTAAAATGTATATACGAACATATATTTATATATACTTTGGGTAGGTCCATCAAAAAGTTTCAACCTTTGTTTTAAATTTTAAGTCTGCACCTTTTCACCTTCTCATCGATCCGATCTATACACAAAGGAGAAAGAGAAATAGTGTCTCCTTTTACGATACTCTTTCAAAGAATAAGTCTCTTGAAGTACCTAATTAAAAAGCTTTCTTTAGTGCTCTTAGGTCGAACTTTTACGATGTTGTCAGCGACGAGCGAATGTCTATTTTAATATTAAAACAAGCAACTTTGACGTATAACGTCGAAAGGTTTATCTGATTGAAGATACTTGTCCTTATTACTTTGAGGTAGGAGTATTCATGGTGTCTTTTGACTGTGGGTTGAAAAGCAGCCTTTAAACATGAAAGGAATGTTCTAGGAAATCCATCTTAAGCAGTTGTATCAAAACTACATTAAAGGGTTTTGGAGTAATGATACTTAAGTACTTTTTATGATCAAATAAATGTCAGCGTAGAATTGAAGAGAAGTATTGTACCAGTTTTCAAATAAGATAAGTGGATGTACCCTCTCTATTTAATTGGATGCTAAGAATACAATACATTGGAAACCAGAAGAGCCTTTGACCAAGGAGTCATTTAGAAGTCGAAGGCGTTATAAAAAATCTAAATTACCAACACATTTTCACAACATAATTCCCTATAAAATCAACATAGAAATTATTTTATAGGCCTTCACACGCTTTACATAATCAATAACATCTACAAATAACTGATTCATATCTAAGATACGATCTGACCTAATAATCGGCGTTTCAATACCCCCACTAAGGGGAACTCAAACTCACAATAATCGTCGCGCGTAACTTATTTAAAGGCCTTACACACTACTAAGGGCAGTACGCAACGAACTTCGTATGAAGAACTATTGAAATACTGGATCCATTGAAATTGTTTGTATTTGCCCACATATATATTATAACATTTACAATTACCTTATTCTAAACTTAAAACTAGCTTTTCTTATGAAACTGCGACAGTTGAGGCGCTGATTTTCAGTGTGAACCTTGGGGACGGATAAGTTAAGTTAGCCTTTTGTCCAATCTTTTACAGAATTCAAAATAGCTTTTACAAAGACTCTTTAAACAATGTAGTACTTACCAGAACGTCTATCTTGTGGGAAGCAAATCAAAATAAGCATAATGGTAATGTCTCAACAAGTCTGTCTAAATAATTCAATCTGTCTGTCTTAATAATTCTGAACAAAACTTCATTTATGATTAGGTATATCATAAAATAGTGTCGTTCATCATACGAGCTTTAGAAGCGATCGCATCCTGCGATCGTGTGAGGCGTATGTATACTGTATACACTCTTAGAATAACTATTTTAGTGAGAAGAGAACCAAGTTTTTCTGAAGCCGGTCAAAGCAGTACCGACTTCAAATGTCAAGAGAAGTGTTGTAAAATTGAGGGATACATTTCAACATATAAATTAATGGCAATGCCTTACTCCTATGTTTTTATAATTTACTTTTCTTATAATTTAATCTATATATACTATAACTCAATGTTTGTCTGTATGTTCTCTATGTGTTCCGAAACCATTGATCAGATGGTGATGAAACTTTAGCAGAATGTTCTTGGAAGGCCGGCGAGTGTTTCTGGCTTTAAAAAAACGAAGTGAGGCTGAGTTCAGCTAGTTTATTATAAAACCCTCCCAGTTATGCAATCAGTTATCGAGTGGCGAAAAGCCATTCAAATCAGTATCCATACTATCCATACTAATATTATAAATGTGAAAGTAACTCTGTCTGTCTGTCTGTCTGTCTGTCTGTTACGCTTTCACGCACAAACCGCTGAACCGATTTAGATGAAATTTGGTATGGAGATAGTTTGAGTCTCGGGGAAGGACATAGGATAGTTTTTATCGCGATAACCGACATCCACGCGGGCGGAGCCGCGGGCCAAAGCTAGTTTCTTTTTTAAAATTAAAAACATACTTACAAAGATATTCCCAGCGTCTTGTCAGTGCGCGTGGTCAGAAGGCTGGCCTTTTCTGTGCACAGTGAATAGGCATTGCCATACAACGTGGCAATGCTGCCTGCCTTCTGGGCACTATACCGGTTGACATCGTTGGGGAAGAATTATTCGACGCCTAAACTGGTGGTGACCCTTTTTACGTAATCCTTTTTTTGTAGTTTACTATGTAAGTTGTAAATAATGTTAATAGTTTATAAATAACTAGTACACCAGCGCAAATTCGTCTGCCTAAATTTTCCCCGTTTTTGCAACATTTCTTATTGCTGCTCCGCTCCTTATTTCTCCACTATTTTATGGATGTTATTACACATATAAACCTTCCTCTTCAATCACTCTATCTTTAAAAAAAACCTCATCAAAATCCGTTGCGTAGTTTTAAAGATTTAAGCCTACATAGGGATATAGGGACAGAGAAAGTGACTTTGTTTTATACGATGTAGTGATGATTCGTAGGGTAATTTATCATAATGTTTTTAATAACATTGTAAATTTTCATTTTAGTTAGCGTTACAAAGAACCACTTTTTAAAAGCTGGTAAGGGGCATGTTTAAGCGCGCCGAAAATACGATAATCTGATAGAGCCCTAAAATGAAATAGTCGACAGGCCATAATTATTTTTATATGAATTCATACCGTAAACTATTCACTGGCCGCATTATTTTGTTATAAGTCGTTCTGATTTTGTGATAAAATAAAATTAATGGTGCTCAAAGAACAATAGAAATAAAACATTTTGAGGCTATGAACGATTGGAATGGCTGAAAATATGTTGGTTTTGAATTAAGTTGTGTTTTATACAGCAATTAATGTTCTATATAGAAATTACGTGGTCAATTAGTACACTACGATTTGTTTTCACCGTTAAAATTAAATTGAACGTGCACAGTGATTATTGTTGTAAATACTCCACATTAACAATATCTATGTACGTGAAATTAAAATATTTGGCATTGCTAGAGAATAGCGAGTACGTGCACCTTTGTGTGTAGTAGTACTGCTCTGTATGACCCATATCGTTTGTCAGAAAATAAGTAACGCCTGGCGAACTTGAGGTCTTGGACTACATCTCTCTCGTTTGCACAGAGATCTTATGACTGTTGGCGTAGAAAGACATACCTATTTGGCCTTGCAAAGTAAGTCGCGGTCAAATATACTCATTCAATAGGCACTTGTCCCACCGCTAGTTAATAGCCGGGTCCACACCAGGCGCACAAGCTCGCGAGGTGGCCTCGCGAGGCAGCCTTCAGTTGTTTCGCATCGCACAGCCGAGGCAGCGTGCGCCCGAGGCAGTCTGAGCCAAGTACACACAGACCGAGCATTTGACTCGCGAGGCTGCCTCGGGAACCGTGCTCGGTATCCGGCTAAATAGGGCATTTTGCGATTATTTTCTAGCTCAAGAAACGTACGACCCCGTAGATCCCGTGTACAGTGTACGGTGAGTTCTCACCGGCGGCAGCAGTGTAAACAATCAGCGATCAACTGCACGTAGTGATTACTTACTCTGTGACCAACTATTAATATGAGTACGTACATCACTCGATAAGTTTGTAATGTAATTTAAAAATGGAACGCATCTGTATTATATATTTTTAAAAAGCGAATTTATTTAAAAATAGATCGCTTATGGCCATGTAGCTGGTTTAAAAAAATAATGTTCCAATCATTTAACTACGACGACGATTCTCTCGTTTTTTCTTTACAACGATGAAGCTTAACCGCAAACATTTATGATATTTTATGATTTTTTAAAATGTATTCCACCTGAAAAACTTAGCATTCAGCGATTACAATCAATGTTATGGGAGACTTCCTCATCTGGAGCAATAGTTGTAAGATGTTTCAGTGAATTTAAAAGTGTTAAAACAAACCTCAAAGATGACCATAGAAGTGGTCGCCCACAAACGGCAGTAACAGACAATGTGTTGACTATTGAAATGATGGTGCGAGAAGATCCACGAAATACTTACTACAGAACAAAGGCGTTTCTTGAGGAATCTGGTTTTGTTACCTTGACCCAACCACCGTAATTATTGTTTTTTTCTGTTTTTGTTCCCGATAAAATCAATAAAAAAAAAATGTGTGGCACTCGGGGACTGCCGCGGTAAAGCTATTGCATAGCATTTATCATTATCAATTTAAGCAATTAAAAAAAAAAAAAAATTTAAATAAGTTTTTTTTTAATTATAAAAAAACAATGTTTTTAATTTTTATTTTCTGTATTTTTTTTTTTTTTTAATTTAAAAAAAAGTCATTAAAAGTTCTGCTTAAGAACAAACAACTAAAAAGTTTCACTGCTGTGCCAGTCGAACTGGGGGGTTTAGGTTATTTTCGTTACGGAATTTTTGGATTCGGTCTCCACGCTCAAGGCCCGCGATAGAAGCTATTCAATAGCTTAATAATTTTTTTTTTCGTGAGCCGAAGATGCGGTGACCGCCTACGAAGTCTCATCTGATCAATAAAAAGTGTTTTAATATTTGGTTTAGGCGAATAAAACTTTTCATAGAGAATGAAGGAGAGTATTTCGAAAAAATGTAAAATAAATATTGTTAATATCTTATATAGTTTTTTCTTGACTCAAAACTTATGAAGTTACTTATAAATCTCTTTAGTTTACAAAAAATCTACTTATGTTGTGCGTTTATTAAGCGATAAAATCATTTATAGTTGCTCGTTTTATCGCCGTTGGTGTGTCAAGTGCCTTAGTAGCTTAAACATTTACAGGTATAGTCGAATGAAAATGTTCGTCACCTTAAAGTTAAATTTTGCTTGAACCGAATAAAGGAACAGTAACGCCAATATTTGAATATTGTTTAGCTAATAATAAGTTTTAACTCAGTTTAATAACTCAAAATGGATGGAATCTTGAAATAAAAACTATTTTGTAAGGAAAATAGATATACATCAACCACATGCGAAAACAGTGTTTATTTCAATGTAATAGACAATGTTAGAGTACTAATATCTGACAACAATAATCGACAGTATTTTGACCATCTTGACAGACACGAATTATAGCACGGCTATTTTTAAATGTCCCACCCACAATGGGAATTTATAACTTAAGTTTGTTGACATTATTATTATTATTTTTTGTTGTTTAATAGCTATAAGTTTTTCTATGATTAATTCGTAATTCTTATGAATTGACATAACCTGTATTCTAATGACTATTTTTATTTTTGTTCCTTAATTTATTAAATTATAATTTTGTGACATGTAAGAATTCCTTACCAATAAATTACTATGACTATGACTATGACTATGACTATAACATTAGACGACTATTTCTCGATTCGCGGAAAGAAAATGGCTAACAAGAACGTTATTTTCACGGAACTAACACTAAAGCAGTGTTAGTTCCGTCAAAATCATCGTTTCACTTTTGTTATTTTGCCAGCATGTGGCCTCCATTTTTACTCTATCTCCAAGGATAGCACGGCTATTTTGAAATGTCACACCTACAATGGGAATTAATAACATTGAACGACTATTTCTCGATTCGCGAAAAGAGAACATGATGAACTAATGAAAAAATGAGTGGCAAGAACGATATTTTGACGGAACCAATACTGCTATCTATAACTGTCTTAATTTAACACAATATTTTTAAGTATGGCATACAGTGGTGGAGAGTGGTATGGGTATAATGAATTTAGTTTTATTTTTTATCTATTTAATCATTTATGTTCAATTACTTATAATCAAGGAATATTTGTCTAAATAAGTTTAACCTCTATTGTCAAACAGTTAAGCACAATTTAGAACATACGAGTTTACAACTGTCTAATGTGATACATAGTTTCAAAAAGTAACATGTGTTTGAAAAGGTAACATGTGATTGAAAAGGTAACATGTGTTTGCAAAGCGTTAAATAAGTGTATTTCAAAACTGTAGAACTTTTTCATTCCACACTGTATACATACGTATATTTTATGAGCACAAGATTCCCGAGTAATTGGAAGCTTGCAAACTTTAAAAACTGAAAGATTTATAAACAAACTTACATCCCCCATTTTAACCCTCTAGCCTAGGCCTAATATAGGAGATAATTTTATTTATGACTAGCTGTCCCGCGCTAGCTGGCAGGAGCTGGATGCGAGAAGCCGAGGATAGAACAAAGTGGCGTGCAATTGGAGAGGCCTATGTCCAGCAGTGGACTGCGATAGGCTGATGATGATGATGATGATGATGTCCCGCGCAACTTCGTCTGCGTAAATTTTCCTGTTTTTGCAACATTTCTCATTGCTGCTCCGCTCCTATTGATCTTAACGTAACGTTATATAGCTTATAGCCTTCCTCGATAAACGGGCTATCCAACAGTCAAAGAATTTTTCAATTCGGACTAATAGTTCCTGAGATTACTGCGTTCAAACAAACAAACTCTTCACCTTTATAATATTAGTATAGATTAAGTAGATGGCCGAGGAATTCATTTACCCGGTCATCTTACTACTAAGCAAGAGGTTAAAGGTACGATTGCCACAGCTTGGATTGGAATAGAGAATAATGAGACTCATAAATGTTTTTAACGAGACTGTGTAAACTAATCCGTTTTTGGTACCTACCAACATACCTATCTATGGTCGCGTAGGATGTCACGAACATACCCATGTTCGTGATATCCTACGCGACACAATCCTAAAGCCTGGTTTCCACCAAGAATGGATCCATTATGACTCCCTTTTAACTCACAATAGTATACTGCATACTTGTATTTCCACTAACAAATAGTCGAGCAAAAAGGACTAACGAGTAAAAACATAGAAATGAACCCGATTAGTTGTAGCGCGGTATGTCGTCAAGGCGACTAAGGGATTTCCCACCAAACGACGGGCAGCAGCGTCCTCTGCGTTTTATATAGCGTTATTGCGATGCCGTGTGGTGCCGGCTTAAGAATAGCTAGTGTTGCCCAAATTCAGTCTTGGTCTTGCAGTCTTGGTCTTGTTCTTGCGTTTTTGCAAGACCAAGACCAAGAACAAGACCGCGTATTTTTACCAAGACCAAGACCAAGACTGACCGTGCAAGACTTGAGCAAGAACAAGACATAGCCTGCAAGACTCTTGCGTCTTGCAGCTAGGACTTAGCGCTATTTCACTGAGTAGTTAGGTGTAACAGTTCGGTGTATAGGTAGGTACGCTTAGGAATTCTATGAGACGCAAAAAACTGTATCAAAGAATATGAAAAACTGGACCTATGCGCATTACGACTAATACCATAAACATAGCGAATAAAAAAATATCTATTAAAATCAAACTGAGTGCATGCATAGTTATGTTTTAACCATCGGCACTTTGATAATGCGGCATCAAAGGTTTTGTACTTACTTCTCAAAGAAATTTGCCGCTTTTCGGAAGTACATGGTTATGATACACGCGCCGGCGGCTTCTTTTGAAATCTAAAACAATCGTTGCCGCCACGCCGAAATCATAACATTTGACACTATTTGATTGCCGCCATAGGGCGAAGGTATACTCATGCAAAATAATTTCCTAGTAGAGTACCTACAGGTGTTCCAAAGAATAAATAAGTTTCAGAGTGCTTAGAATGAAAATGAATACATTATACTGATCACGCAAGTAGTATTATGATTAGGATAAAATGGTAAGGATAGGTAGTAGATGTCATATTAATTCATTCTAGTAAGTATATATTATAATATTGATTACTTATATGGTTTTAAACTAATTACTTAGGTACTATTATTGTACATTTAGTCATTATATTTCTTAAGTTTTTACAAGAAAAAATAGCAAAAAAGTGTTCAAATATCACCCGTTTAATAAATATTGTAGCCACTTTTAAATATACTTGAAACGTGTAAAAAAATTCTATAAAACTAATAAAATAATATAAAAAGCGTAGGTACTTACCTACTAATAAAATAAAAAGCCTGCGATAAGAGTTTTGTATTACTTACCAGCCCGAATATCTCTGAGAGAGATGATGAGAGTAAGTATTTACTAGCTGTGCCCGCGACTTCGTCCACGAGGAATAGTAACTTTGGAGGTATAGTGACGTTCAGGACTTATTTATTTATTTTAAAACTTCTGTCATCAAACATACAAACGAACTCTTCAGCTTTATAATATTAGTATAGATGTACGCCAAAACATTCACTTATATGTAAAGAATAGTGATTGGCACTAATTCTATTTTATTCACGCGTCGCGTCTGTACAAGTAGGTAATATTTAGTGTGTGTTTGTACGCCGCACGCGGCATTGTTTGATTTGCGGCGGCATCCTTTTCATAGAGCCGGCACGTGGCGAGGCGGCGCGGTAAAGCAAGGAAACGTACTATAAATAAAGGAATTATTTTAATTCCAGTCATTTCCAATTGAGCTGTGCTTCGAGTCTAACTTGATAATTGTTTTTACTAATTCTCGTTGTTTTCTAAAAACGTATCACGTGTACAATTTAATATGAGTGACGAAGATTCAAATTATTCTAGTCCGAGTAACGAGAGTTTGAGTCACAGATCTAAAAGACCCAAAAGCAAATTTGAGGAGTTTTTCGAAATAATTCATGCATCCCAAACTGCCTTCTGTAAATTGTGCCAACATAAAAAGATTGAAATAAAAATGAAAAACAGAAACACTTCAGGCTTAAGGAAACATCTAATATCTTTCCACAAAAAGGAATCAGAAATATTTCTTCCTGTTAAACCAAAATTAAGTGGAGATATCACAAGCTTTTTAGTAACCGCTGGAAGTGGACAGGTAAGAATATTTTTTTAACAGTTAAAAGAATTTTAACTCCGCGTAGCTATTCATGCGATACTTTCAAAAACGCCATTAACTTACGTAAGTATTTTCGAGTTAGTGGTGTTTTCACAGTTTTCATCTAGGGGTGCGACATATTAAGTATGTAATTATCGTCTTAAATATTTTTTATAAACACCCATATTTTCAGTTAATCGGCCAGTAACAACTAAGTACTTTATTTTGGTAAATTACAGTACAGTGCAACCTTAATATAACAAATATCAATTTAACGATTTTCTCGATTTAACAACAACAAACCTCCTCCTCTTATACGCTCAAACCTAATAACACAAGATTTATTGTTTTGTTTCAGTCGGAAAACAGCAGTGACAACATCACGACAGCTACAGTTGATTGGGTGGTGAAAAAATATCTTCCCCTCTCATTTTTCGATGACGAAGCTACACAAGTATATTTTCGACGTATTTGCCCTAATATGGTGTTTCCTAAAAGGTCTACACTTAGAAGGAAAGTCAAAGAGCGATTTGAAGAGCTCCAATTGAATCTCAAGGAACGACTTCAACAATTATCATCTAAAATGTCTTTTACCATTGATGGGTGGACGTCAATTGCTGGTAGGAGTTACTACGGGGTTACTATTCATTATATAGACAACGCATGGAAGTATCAATCTGTAGTTCTTGATTTTATACCATCACGCGGTCGACATACTGGGGAAGATATTGCAACGATTTTCCATGAATGTTTATTGGAATATGGCATAATTGATAAAATACAAGGTATCACGGTCGACAACGCAACTGCAAATACCAAATTCATGTATGAACTGGGCAAACAGCTGCCGCCACACTTTGATTCAGACAATCAACATTTCCGGTGCTTTGCTCACATTTTAAACCTTGGTGTACAAGATTTATTAAAGACCTTAGCATTACACTGTGAGTCTGACACTAACGCGCAAGATCAGCAGTACGAAGACTATGCAGACGAAACTGAGGATGAGGAAGATGAAGAATCTGCACCAAATATTGCTGACTCGCGTACATCTGTAACAAAGTTACGCAGTATTTCCAGTAAAATAAAAAGAAGTGAGATAGTGAAGAAGAAGTTTCAGTCTGCTTGTGAAGCAGCTGGCGTGCCATCAAATCTAAATGCCATTCTTGACTGTCCAACGAGATGGAATTCCACACATGATATGATTGGATTTGGTTTAAAAGTGAGAGCGGGCATTGACATATTGTGCAGTTCTGTCACCGAATTAAATGATTTTCAAATCACAGCTAATGAATGGCAGGTACTCGAAAAATTACATAAATTTCTAATAAACTTTAAACTTTTAAGTACAAAACTTGGTGGAGACAAATATGTTACATTACCGCTAGTCATTGTATCATTCAATCTCTTGCTAGATAAAATTGAATCCATGGTAAAACAGTTAGATGAGAAACCTAATCGATCTGAAGTGGATGAAAGGCTCATTCTAGCTTTCCAAGCAGCTCGAGACAAAATGCTTAAACATTACAAGAAGAGCAACTGGATTTATTGTACTTCTTTAATTTTAGACCCAAGGCATAAGGCTCAGACTTTTGACCTGACAATGTGGGGGAAGCAACTTAAAACAGAAAGTCTGCGCAAGTTCAATGAACTTTATGAAGAATATAAAAGTCTACACTCACTGAACAAATCTCTGGAATTACCAGAAAAAGAAAATAAAGTATGTGATGAAGATGAAGACGTAATAGACTTTGATAAACTTTATGAATGTCCCTCGACGTCATCTGGATCTTGTCTTCAAGGCTTAGTGATAGACGAGTTGGAGGAGTACCTGAGAAAACCAAGAACTGCCAGCTCGGAAGACATTTTAGATTGGTGGAGGACGCATGAGACAGAGTATCCGATTTTATCGAAAATGGCCCGTGATTTTCTCTCAATACCTGCAACTTCAGTACCTGCTGAGAGGTTATTTTCTAAAGCATCATTAGTAATTAGAAAACATAGAAATAGGTTAAGTGATGAGTCAGCCAGATGGTTACTTTGTATTAATTCTTGGTCAAAAAAAATTATATAAAGTATCATAACCTAATGATAAAGCTGTTGATTTGTGTTGTATTTTATTTTTTATTCAAATAAATGATAAATCGTAAACTCTTTTATTAAATTTCTTATAAGTTGAGGGTTCAATCTCTTTCTAGACAGATAAGTATTGTTCTTTAAAATACAGTCAAGTTATTGTAATTAATTTGTTTTTTTACATGTTTTAGCAAATGTAAGCTTATAAATCATAAATGTTTATTAAGAAACAGTTACTTCCATGGAAAACGACATATAGGTCAGTTGATTTTTCGAATTTCTTATCAAATCTTCAGTTACTTATTAATCTGCTTGATCTTTACTATGGCTATGTTAATTCAAGCTCACAATGTTCCAATTCTAATACGTTTTTCTAAGATTTAAAGTAAACTTTAATAAATAGTAATAGACTAATAGGTAATTGCAAGACTTGCAAGACTCTTGCTGCAAGACCAAGACCAAGACCAAGACTGGGAGCGCAAGACCAAGACCAAGACCAAGACCAGGTGTATTGGCGCAAGACCAAGACCAAGACTGGCTAAGTCTCGTCTTGTTCTTGCATTTGGGCAACACTAAGAATAGCACCACCCCATCTCTTCTCGTGGGTGTCGTCAAGGCGACTCAGGGATTTCACTACGGAGGACGGGCATCAGCGTCCTCTGCGTACTTAAAGCCTTACTGCGATCGCCAACCCGCTCGCCAAGCGTGGCGATTATGGCAATTACCCTCAGGATCTACATACCAGTAGGTTCTACTGGGGAGACCCGTGCCCAGCAGTGGGCCATCATATGGGTTGATATGTATGTATATGTATTGCGATTGCCAACCCGCTCGCCAAGCGTGGCGATTATGGCAATTAACCCTAGGACCTATAATAAGTTGGTTCTACCGGGAAGACCCATGCTCAGCAATGGGACATCATATGGGTTGTTATGAGTACTTCTGAATAGGTTCCTACGTTTTATGAACTCTTTGTTGGTAGAAATGCAATGGAAGGGGAACAGAAGGAGTCCGTTCCATTTAGCCGTTTCTCGCTCCTTGCTTTGTCGCGGTGAAAACCGGTGTTTATGTGTTTATGCGAAAAAGGGTTGAGGTGTCTATGTTATATAGCCTTAAGGGATAGACGAACGACTATATGTCTCCCACATCTGGGCTGTATAATGTTAAGTATTGGAACGAAGTTCCTTATCGCGCGTTTTGAAAGGGGGCTAGACGGAAAAAAATCTCACGAAAATATGTAACGACACTTTTTGACATACAAGCCGTGCGGCGTGCGCGTAAGATATAAACATCTAATTTGACGAAGAAGTCACCTGTCGATTTGGTCTAGAGGCATAAATTCGGTACACAGTATTGGTGACAATTGTGTAGTTGTGGGTCGAGCCTTCGATATACAATCGTCTTTTTGTAAGTTATTTTCGTTTCGTCTTTCTATTTCGCATTGAACAGTATGGTATTGCGAAGATTATAAAAAAAATAGAAATAAGATAAGAACTTCGTTCCATCCGGGTGTTCCTTGACACCACTCAAGTTTATTTTTTACCTTAATTTGTTTTAAGTGCAAAAAGATTAATATTGCATAATCATTTATTTTAGTAGATAGTAAATAGTTTCTAACTTCTACTGTTAATTGCAATTATAACTCTTTTTAAGCTTTCAATTTCAAAAATGCTTTTAAAAATCCGTGCAGTTAAAACATATTTCTTGAAAGAATTATGAAACAATGTGCCGGTCGCCTTCATTTCTTTCATTTCAAATCATAAAAGAATTCACTCGTTTTCATTCTTTCATTTATTCTATCTGATTGCAGAAAATATTATTCGATTCAACACAAGCAATTTTCTATTGGGAAATGCGAGAAGAATCAAAAAGTCATTGAATTTTTTTTTTGTGCTTCGCCACAACGTCAAATCTCTAAACAGAAGAGAAGGATAACTTCTGAGATACGCTTGAGCTAAATTCTTTATTTAATCTCAGTATTTAACTATCATGCTGGAGGTGCACCGGGCAAAAAATATTTAAACGTCAGGTAAATAAAAACTTCGTACCATTAAATATTTCACGCAATTAATTTTACAATTACGCGATTCGAATCGGGACCGATTTGAATCGCCAAATGTTAAACTAAGCGCAAACCTGAGTAGGTACCAGCTGGCTCAATTAGACATTTTTGGAACGTAGTTTCTTATCGCACGATATCATATGATATACCTTGAAACTGATAAAGTTTAAGCTATAGTTCAGTACACATTAATGTGATTACTTTTACAGCAGTGTCAACCAGCCTATGGAAGCAAGGTGCCTTTATGGAAGGGTCAGATTTGTACGGGAGGTGTGAAAAATAAGGACTCCTGAAAGGGCGACTCTGGAACACCTCTAATGTTTGAAAACGACCGGGTATACAAATACAAGTGTCAGGAATTGTCAGTTTCGGTCAAAGATAATGTGGTTTAGAGAAAGTAGCCGCAGTCTACACTCACGTATATGATCATAACATTTATAATCGATCAAAAATTTATTATTTATGATTAAGTGTGATTATGTGAAGCTAGAGTGGAGGTTATGTTATATAAGTATAGGTCGTTTGTATTTTTCTAATTGTCGAGACCGGAGAAGGTATTATGCGTAGGTACCGCGGAGTTGTGGGAGTTTGTGTGTGTGTTTGTTTGTGCACTTGCATGTTATAATTTATCTTAATAACGCTATTTATCTGCAATGGTTGTTAAATATATTTTATGATGGCAACACGTCAGGGGGCGGTGCAGTGCAAATTTAAACAAATGAATGTAGCCATTTATCTCGAGAATGGTTCGACGGATTTAAAAATGAAAAAAAAAAAAACTATATGCCGTTTTATGTAATGGGTTTCATAAATTGATTTTACGATAGAAACACGCTAGAGGGCAAAAGGAAATTCATTCCCCCTGGATGTCCATAAGACCCCTCTTTCTTTCTTTTTCAAACATTCTGAATATTTACGCCTCTACATCTCTTACATCTCTTTCTTTATATTCAAAATGTTTGAAAAAAAAGAAAGAGGTGTCTTAAGGTGGGAATGTAGATCCTTTTTGTGTTAGTATATAAACTAATTATTTATATAAGCACGAGTCTTGTATATTGTAGTAGTGTTTTATATACTAACACAAAAAGGATCTACATTCCCACTTTATTGACTGCCTCTGGGCGTGTGTCCGACCGGCGCAGTGGGAGTGTATCCGACTGCTACGCAAGAGGTCGTGGGTTCGATCCCCACCCAGGATAAAACTTTGTGTGATGAGCACGATGGTTTATTCTGTGTCTAGGTGTTATTTATCTATAATATGTATGTATTTAGAATATATCAGTATGTTTGTCAGTTGTCTGGTTTCCATAGTACTCTAGTAGCTAGTAGCTCTGCTTAGTTTGGTATCAGAAAGCGTTGTGTGAGTTGTCCCAAGATATTATTATATTATTATTATTAATATATATAGTTATAGTAGTCTACTACAATATTCTAGAATACTTATATAAAAATAAACAAAACCATGAATTAGAACTTTGCATAAAACTTCATGACATTTATTTTTCGTCTGCAAATTTTAAGATCTCTAGACATTTAGTTATTTTTTCGGCTACACTAAAATGTTTACATACTATAATAATACACAAATATTACACTATCATGTCTGTAAGAAAAAACATACAAAAATATTCGAGAATATTCGGAACCTAAAATAAATTTTATGAACCCTACGTGTATACGATGCCTTCGCTAAAGCTTCCAGCATACAAATAGGATTACAATTTATCTGATGACAGGGAATACTTATTTTAGACTGCGATTTTGTCTATGTTTTTATATAAAGTGTAACAGGAAGATATGGTCAAAGCAGAAAAAACAGCGCGAACAGACAATTTATACTTAACATTTTAAATCTGAAGAGTTTGTTTGGTTGAACGCGGCAATATCAGGAACTACTGGTCCAAATGAAAAAAATCTTCTGTTGGGTAGCCCATTTATCGAGGATAGCTATAAGCTATATAACATCACGCTACGACCAATAGAAGCGGAGCAGTAATGAAAAATGTTGCAAAAACGGAGAAAATGTACGCATACGAAGTTGCGCGGGACAGCTAGTGTTTTCAACCGACTTCAAAAAGGAGGAGGTTCTCAATTTGACTGTATGTTTTTTTTTTGTTTGTTTGTTCACCGATTACGCAAAGACGGCTGGACCGACTTGTGTAAAAATTATTTTTGTTTTTTATATAAAGTGTAACAGGAAGATATGGCCAAAGCAGAAAAAACACAGCGCGAACAGACTGTCTAAGTACCTATAAAATCTTCAAATATTTATACTTAATATTATAAAGCTGAAGAGTTTGGTTGGTTGAATATGATAATCTCAAGAACTACTGGTTCGAATTGGAAAATTCTTTTAGTTTTGGATAGTGCATTTATCGAGGAAGGCTATATGCTATACAACATCACGCTGCAACTAATACGAGCGGAGCATCAATGAAAAATGTTACAAAAACGGGGAAAAATTATGCAGACCAAGTTGCTCGGGTCAGCTAGTTAGAGATATACAGTAATATTGTGCTGTAAATATTTCAGTTTAATATTCGATGGATAGTGTGTCGTTTTGCTAAAATGTTTTTACCCGACTACGGCAAATTCAAAATAGAAGGATTATAAATACAGTTGATTTAAAAGCAGAACAAAATACCGTGGACACGACGGCGACAGCTAAATATACTTGGGCAAGCCCTGGCGTAAACCCATCCCTATAAACGAATTAACAGGCGCCCTGCCAAAACTCTTTAATTTATTATCTACAAGCAAAGCTGCACAAAAAATACTGTATTTGATATTTCCGTAATTGGTGAGAATCCCAGTACTAACACTTATTTAACTTCACTTGAGTTTGTTTGTTTGAAGGAGATAATCTCAGGAATTACGGGTTCGAATTGAAAATTAATTTTACTTTTTAAAAGCTCATTTATCGAGAAAGGCTATAGGCTATATAACACCACGCTACGATTAATAGGAGGAGAGCAGCAATGAAAAATGTTGCAAAACGAGGAAAATTTACGCAGACGAAGTTGTGCGGGTCAGCTAGTTATAATATAAGTATGGAAGTATGTTTGGCTTTGATTCAAAAGAAACCAAATCCAATGAATTTCAAATTAAGGTTACAAAGACTAAATAAAATAAAGGTCAAACAAAAGGATATCAAGTGAAATAAATATCAACAATAACAAAGTAAATAAACAATTAAACAACTTCGAATCGTTTTTCAATCAAATTTTGATTTGTCAATAAACTAGTTACAATGTTGTACTAAACAAGTTTATTTTAATTTATATGTAAATTCTTAACGAACTAAACAAACTAGTTAGATGAGTTAAAAAAAACGGTTGTCTGTAAACTCGGTTTATGGACGATAATTTTACGTGATAACGTCATAAGAAAACATTGACGTCATTCAGTATCACATCATAATAATAATAATAAAATTTCTTTATTCACTTAGCTTAGAAGCAAAATACTACACTTGTGAAAAGTCGATTCTACATTTACATGTAATGTCTGTTCGCAAACAATAGGTAAATCCGGAGAAAAGAAAAGGCAATAAAAACCGCAGCCACTCTTTTCAAATTGCCAATGTTTACAATGTTTATAATAATAATAATAATAATAATGTTATATTGCGTCTAATAAACTGTTTACATAAATTTGTGATTGGAGCCTCCTTTTAAGCAGAAAATGCCTGTGTTAGAAGACTCCGCTCTTCCATAACTTGCTTATATTAAAACCCAAAAATGTACTAGGTGGGCAATAAAGTAATACAATTAAATTAAATAAACTTATTTTCTATAATTTTGTGTGTGTGTGTGATGTGATGTATGTGTGTGTGTGTGTGTGTGTGTGTGTGTGTGTGTGTGTGTGTGTGATGTATCTTATTTCATGTTTTGTAACAGTATTTCTGTATCCTCGTATGACAATGGTTTGATCCATTGTATGTGTATGTTGTATTATACTTTTTTTACAGTCTCTATATTGCTTTGGGAATATAAATATTTCTTTGTTAATTTTATTGTAAACTTGCGCTGATCGTTTATTGAACTGTACACTAGCGAAGTTGGTTTTCGTTTTTGGTACCTGTGCTATATTATATTTTCGTCTTTTAGCTTTAATGTTGGCGTCATACAGTATGCTTTTATGTTTTTTTAATATAATTTGAGTGAGGTATAGCTTCCGAACAGTTAGTAAGTCACTAATTTGATAAAGACTAGACGTAGAGTATCGACTTTTTTTAAAATACATTATTTTTATAAGCGCACGCTGAGCTCGTTCCAGCTGAATAAATTTTGTTTTCGGTGCACCTCCCCACACAGGAATACAATAGGTTAGAACCGATTGTACAAGGGCCACATAGATTTGATTTAAAATGTTTCGGCCACGATGTTCATTTTTCTTTATTGTTAAGTTTCTTGGAACCACGTGTCTAAGCGTCTTAAAGATCCAGCTTAATTTACGAACCCTATTAGTAACTTGCTCCAAGTGTGGATACCAAGATAGTCTCTCGTCAACTACGACGCCTAAGTACTTCGTCTCTGAAACCCTACTGATTGATGGACACAAACATTTTCCAGTTTCAGCATCATTGCATGTGTGTATTACAATATTAAGGTCATCTTTTGGTATAGAACGTTTATCTATACCGAAACAAATATAATTAGTTTTAGTAGGGTTGAGGGTGAGAAGATTATAATTTAGATAATTAGCTATGTATGACATACCAGCTTCAGCACTAGCTTTAACGTCCTGCAAAGAATGTCCATAGAAAACAACAGCTGTATCATCGGCGTACGAGAAAACTTTTGTGTTATTCATGTTTATCTTTCAGAGGTCGTTGATATATAATAAAAAGAGGGTTGGACCAAGTACGCTTCCTTGGGGTACACCAAATGATACATCTGCGTCATCACTAGTGTAATTACCTACTTTGACCCTTTGCTTCCTATTTGAGAGATAGTCTTTCAAAAGTTTAAGTGCAGTGTCCCTTATTCCAGCGTTTTCCAACTTTTTCACAAGGATAGAGGTAGAGACGGTATCAAATGCCTTCTTAAGATCTAGAAAGACTGTTAAGCATTTTTTACCATTATCAATTTTTCCGGTTATTAAGGAACTAAGAGCAGTAACTGCATCCTCGGTAGATATGCCGCGTCTGAATCCGAATTGTGAATCTGACAGTATTTTAAATGTGCTGAGATAATTTAATAGCCTCATATTTATTATTTTTTCTATAATTTTAGATATTGCTGTCAACACCGATATTGGCCTATAATTAATGATATCGTCTCTATCCCCACCCTTGTGTACTGGAGTGATAATTGACTGCTTTAATGGCACCGGGAAGACTCCTTTCCTAAAGCAAAGATTAACGAGATGTGTTATAATAGTAACGACTTCATTGCTTACGCATTTTAAAAATTTTGTGGAGACATTGTCCCATCCAGGAGCACTATCGGTTTTTAAACTAAATAGTATACTTTTTACCTCATCATTATCGGTGTCAAGAAGTACGAAGGAGTTTATTTGTGTTGAGCTTTTATTAAAACGATAAGGATCAAAGTTAGAGCTAGGTTGAATTTTATGGGCTAACTCTTTACCTATATCGGCAAAATATTTATTTATAAATTTCACTGATTCATTAGGGGAACACTTTAGGTTTAGTAATTCTGTGTTGTAACATTTTGTGTTATTTGTGTAAGTTATGGCTTTTATGTTTTTCCAAAGTAATTTATTGTTATTAACTGATTTAGATAGTAGTTCCCTTTCATATTTCCTTTTTAATTTTTTTATCAAATTATTACAATGGTTTCTATACCTAATATAAGTAATTTTTAATATTTCATTATGTTGATCCCTACGTAGTTTTTGTTGTAGTTTATTACGGTTACGTATACAGCGTAACACGCCTTTGGTGATCCAGGGTTTAATAATCCGTTTGCTGCACGGTATTTTTACAGTGATTGTGTTAGTTCTAACAGAATCAATAAGTTCCTGTAATAACAGATCACATAGCAAATGCGGATCATCACAAAATAGTAGTTTGTTAATATTTTTCTCTTGAAAGTGTTTAAGAGCCTGTTCAAAATCTATGATATTAGTAGTGTTTTTATTGTAAGTAGATTGCATATTATATTTTTCCTTAGACATGACTAATAGTGTTGTATAGTGATCAGTAATAGAAGAAGTTAGGATACATATGCATGCTGATACCCGCTTTTTATTAATTTTAAGCATAAAATGATCCAGGCAATTTTTTTCTCTTGTGGGCAGTGTATGCCCCGGCAATATACCGTGTAGTGATAGCATATTAAGGTAGTTTACTCGATTTTTATGTTCATAGGATAGTTCGGTTGCCTTCGTTAAAATATTAATGTTTATATCACCCGCCATAATTATGTTTTTATAAGATGTTAAAATATCTAGATGTGTTTCGAGAGAGCTCAGAAAACTTTCAGTATTAGTGTTAGAAGGAGATCGGTAGATACATAGAATGATATTATTAAGCACCTCTAGCTGAAGGCAAGATGCTTGGGATAGAGTTATTTCATTGACTTTGTGGTTTAATGTACTCTTTACATAGACTACTACCCCATCATTTTGGTTCAACTGACGTCTGGTGATATAAGAATGATAATTATTAAGTTTAGGAATTGGTTTATTAGAGTTCAGTCTACATTCTGTTAAAATGATGACGTCTGCCTCGAAAGAAAGTGTGGACAGCAGCAACGTAAAACTGTCAAAGTTACAGGTTATGCTTCTTATGTTTTGTGATATGATGGTTAGGTCAGATTTGTTTACACAGATATGCTTAGGGAGTTCAGAGGGATCACATTCGATACTACGCGCTATCTCCAAATTGTCTATATCACTGACAGTTTGTAGTGTGTCACTCATAAAAACTATTATAGTAAAGAATAAACGTCATTACAACATGCGGGTGTACAGAGCCAACGGATGCAGTATGGGCAGAAAAACTTATTTTACCGTATGATATTTTACAATATTGTTTAGGATATCGTTTTAATTTGTTAAAATTACATATAAATGTTGTAATGTATGTATTTGTAGTGTATATTTGGGTCACTAGCGTGACATTTTGGTGTACATTTGTGACGTATAAATATGTTGCTAGTGAGATATGAGTATGAGAGTGTATTAAATTACTTAATTTAACAATGTATAAAATATTTTTAAAATTGCATATAAAACCATGTATAAAAATGTGAATACATAATAAGAAACATCTTTTACAGATCAACTTCAGTAGTGAAAACCAAAGTAACTTAATATTCACTAAATTTGATAGGTAGTAAGAGCGCGGAGAAATATATTTATATAGTCATATTTTTTGTATAAGCTTATGTACCTGCTCTTCACTTCGAATGATTACAGTTGGCGATTGCTCATCCTTTCTTACGTAAACCTTGCCGTATGCTGTCCAACAGAACTTGAATAACCCAGATTTGACTAGATCTCGGGCGACGAAGTGTAGTCGGGAACCCTTCGACGTCAAATGCTCTGCTAGGAATATCGGAGTGTCTTCTTGTGATTTAAATCCAAGGTGTTTGCAGCAAAGTTTGGATTTATGTTTTATATTAAACGCCTTCCCCATTTTTAATAGATCAGTTTTTAGAAGTGTGGAGCCCGTTTCAACGACTATAGGAGAATTCTGTTTTTCTGAATTATTTCCGCGTACTCTGTATATGTCCTTAATATCTTGTTTGTTTATGTTGCAATTTATATTTTCGGAGAGTGAGAGAGCCATACCAATGAGATCTTCTTTCGATTCATTCGGGTTGCGGGGAACATTTTTAATAACAAAATTGGCTTTACGGCCTCCTATTTGTAACTTCTCCATTTTATTTTCAAGAGTGGTTATATACTGTTTATCCTCTTTGACTTGGTTCTCTAACTGATTAATTTTCTGTTTGAATTCCTCGTTTTGTGCAGCTAAGAAGGCCATAGAGTTCTCAATGTTTACGTTTGTTTGTTGTATTTCCTTGAGGGTTGAGGTTATTTGTTGCATCTCCTTTCCATGATTTATTAAAAAGATGTCATCATTTTTCTCATTTCCTCCTTCAACTCATCGAAGTATTTGCAAAAGCTATCATCCGTATCGTCTCTGCTCCTTTTTACTCTTTGAAATACGTAGTTAGGCGGTGTCTTATGCCCGCTTCCTAGCTGGTTAATATCAGTATCCGAACATGATTTATTCATTGGCGAGCCCATTGTACTAGGCTACCAGCACGGTAAAGCGGTAGTTGCAGATATATGTAGGTGTAGCTATACTTGCGCAAGCGGCAGGGGTGTGGTTTCGGCGGATTGCTTCAAGATGGCGGCGTTTCGCACACTGGAGGGTGGATCCTGCGTTGCAACAATGCTCTAATTGGATGGTGGGGGTGTGCCAGTGGGAGGTTCTCAGGGTGGCGTCAGGCGCTCGCGCAGATAGTACTAATGAAATCTTACTTGTGTGCTTTATGGGCGCTTGTAGTGAGACGGCGTACCAGGCGCGCATGTAACGGGTGCAATGCAGAGTAGCGCTGATTTTTGAACTCTTCAATTGTTATGCACTCCTAATATCACGAATGATTTTATTTTACTAAAATGTATTATAATTTTGAAAAAACAAATTATTAACGTTTGAGTACACGTTTACACCTTACGGCGGTCCGGAGGGAAGAGGAACTTCTTTGTTTATAAACTGTATATATGCAGGTAAGGTGCTGCCACCTTTATATTATACACCATATTAAAGGACTATGGCAAAAACAAAATATTAAAAGAAGAGTACACGAGATTGGATATTTCAACCTCAATGGGCACAACATAGTAGGAGCATCAACTTACAATGTTAAATCTGTATGTGCTTAAATATTGGCCAATTTATTGATATTTAATGATTAAGTATAAATGTTTTGCAAAATAAAGAAAAAAATGGTCTTAATTTATCACGCAGAATCTTTAATTACAAGAGTAAATCGTTTTCTTTACTAATACCTAAGCAACGCTATCAAACGGTGACAACAATATTCACCCTAGTATAATACAATAAACTGTACAATCAAATACATTAATAAGGAGCAACGAACCACATATCTTTATCAGACAAATAATCATCGATTCAGTAGTAAGCCCTCTCCAAGATGTCTCTTGACTACAAGGAATTAATAATAATAACATTCTTAATTTTTTTTATTGGTAGACTCAAAATGCTGACTGGGATTTTATTGAAAACCTAACACCTAGTCCCATGAATGAGTTATGCATATCGCTGCAATCGCCAAAATATTGCATTAAACAACCATTTGTCTGTGTCAGCTGGACCCATCAGCAAAATTTGCTTTCCTTATGCGAAAGGTAACGTCACCTAATTGTGATGCTTGCAATACAATTGAAGTTATTCATCATTTGCTGATGGAATGTGTTAAGAACAAAAAGGAAAGGGATTCACTAATTAAACAATTTAAATTAAACATGTTAGATGTAGGGATAATTCAGTCCAGTTCAGCAAATTTAAAAACAAGATTGCAAAAAAGTTATGTGGCTTAGTACAGACGTTTAACTAGTGAACCCCTTATCGTAATCTAATGGAAATGCTTAGCAATAATTTCAACATGCACTTATTAGACAATAACGTACAATGGGGCTGGCGTATCCGTGTGGATAAAAGCCCCGAGTAATTTTATATAATAAAAAAAAAAAAATGCTGGACCCGAAAGCATGCGCCCGATGGCCGCAATACTGCAGCCTAACAGCAAGTGTAAACACCTTTCGCGTTGCTTAGCAACAAGTCAATAACGTGACTGCTTAGCAACCAATCAATAACATGACCGTAGCTACGTGACACTTTTTCGTACGATTTATAGTCAAGGATTTATAAGGATTTCTGACGTGATGACTCACGTCAAATATCATAAAACTGATTCATCCAAACATTTTAAGTCTTCACCCGCACAGAAAACTTACGTGATAAAATTCAGAGCAACACTCAAGGTTCTATATCAATAAAATATTGCCATAAATAAAAAATAAAGTCTAACTTTTGCACGGAGTTTAACTGCTGTTATGTAACTGCAAAATTATTCATGAAAGAAGTCGACACCGTGATTTGTCGCTCGAGAATCATAGAGGCGTACGTGACACGAGATCCGTGTTTTGTTTTACAATCACATGCGCCTTTATTCGTTGAGACTCTAAAGCGTAAGGGAAGTTCTCTCTATATTATCCAGAGTTCTGTTTGGTTTAAGAGGTTTGTGTGCAAATTACATATAAGCTAAAGGAGGTTAGGCAGTAAACAAGTAGAATTAAATAAGAACCAAAAACCACATGATATATTTGGAATTTTATAAGCTTAGTCGCGTGTCTTACGGGTCTTAGTCGCGTGGATATTTTATTTTTAAGGTTAAATACCTTTGTTTATTGTCCGACGTTTCGACCGTATTGCAACGGCCATTGCAATACGTGTTTAAAGATATTGTCGGAGTTAGCTCGCACTCTGCATATATTTGCAGTATTTTTTCGCCATTTCATTTTGAAATTTGGCATATCTTTGCGCAAACATGCCTATAACTCTGCAGAAGCGCAGCAACCCCAATAGCATTCTAAATCCGTTATTAAATAGGATGCGTAAAACAGATATCGGTTACAACAACCGCAGCAGAGACTAACCGACAGTGCATAAACAAGTTTTTTTTTTAAAGACGACTCCCGCAGTACCCTACTGCGGGAGTCGTCTTTGCAAGCCGTGTGTCGTGGGAACCTAACAAACATACAACATACAAGACACGGACACAAAGTACACCCAGACTCGGAACAACAATTTGTAGATCACATAAAGTGGTGTTCCGCGAGGAAATCGAACCCACGACCTCTTGCGTAACAGTCAGACACACTCCCACCGCGCCACAGAGGCAGTCACTTTGGTCAATATTTAAACACATATAGTTCTTACTATTGTAAGTATTACCCGTTACCATTGAGGATAATATATTTATCTAATGTTCATCATCATCATCATCATCATCAGCCTATCGCAGTCCACTGCTGGACATAGACCTCTCCAATTGCACGTCACTTTGTTCTATCTTCGGCTTCTCGCATCCAGCTCCTGCCAGCCGTTTTGCGTAATATAATCTAATCTAATGTTCAGATTCTTATTATTTGTAGTAGGCATAGTCTCCATTAGTAGTGGTTTTCTAAGGTTTTGAATATAAAGGTAGGCAATCCGCAATTGGAAATGAGTAGCCGCGAGTTTTTATTGCCTTGTTCCTTTCTCCAGCTTTACATATTGATTTGCGAACTTGGCATTACATGTAGGTGCTTAATGCACATGTAGAATCATGACTTATTACAATTGTAGCTATTTAAACCTTAACACTTTGACTGGCCAGTTGGTCTAGTGGTTAGTGACCCTGACTGCTAAGCCGGAGATCGTGGGTTCGATCGAGCACGATGTTTATTCTGTGTCTGGGTGTTATTTATCTCTATACTAATATTATAAAGCTGAAGAGTTTGTTTGTATGTTAATTGGTTTGTTTGTTTGTTTGAACGCGGTAATCTCAGGAACTTCTAATAGGAGTTGAAAAATTATTTCACTGTTAGATAGCTCATTTATCGAGGAAGGCTATAGGCTATATAGTATCACAATACGGCCAACAGGAGCAGAGCAGCAATGAGAAATGTTGCAAAAATGGGGAAAATTTACGCAGACGAAGTTGCACGGGACAGCTAGTCTATAATATGTGTAAGATGATTATCAGTTGTCTGGTTACCTTCTGCTTAGTTTGGGATCAAATGACGTTGTGTGATTTGTCCCAAGATATTATTATTATTATATTATTTCTTGCTAATTGAATTTTGCTTTTGTTTTTTTTTTTTGGTTTATTATTATGGCACAAGTGTTTCGAAAACAGTTACAGTTACCAATCGACAGTGGTAAAGTGGCTCGTACTCGATTATGACTCGATCTGCCCAGTTCCTTGACTGTTTTAATATAATTTGAAACAATATCAAACCGCTGACTATATTGAGACCAGTTTTCTTTAGGAAAATTCTCCACATTTTACTCCTCAAGGTTTAAATGCCACCACAACTTCAGCTTTTCAAGTTCAAACCACAAACGAATTGTGGCTTAGTAATTTTCTCTTCCCAAACTTTATACATACCTCGGAGACCTATTGTATAGTTTTCTTAGGCTTTCAGGTTTACTAACTAAGTTTTCTTTACGTTGAAACCCCATGGGGTAGTCCGTATATGATACACTAGCTGTCCCGCGCAACTTCCTCTGCGTTTTTGCAACATTTTTAATTGCTGCTCCGCTTTTATTGGTCGTAGCGTGATGTTATATAGCCTATAGCCTTCCTCGAAAAAAGGGCTATCCAACAGAAAAAGATTTTTCAAATCGGACCAGTAGTTCCTGAGATTAGCGCGTTTAAACAAACAAACAAACTCTTCCGCTTTATAATATTAGTATAGATTGTACGAATAGGTTTGAATTTCTACCATGAGAGTTTGATTCCCAATAAAAAAAAATGAATAAACTGTGTGCACATAGATATATGGTGAAGCGATTAAGGCTTGCGTTTCTTAAGTATTTGTGGGCTTCAATTTTTTTAACGTGATAACGTCATAACGCGAGTATGAAAAAAAGTCCCGATATTGATTGGTTTCTAAGCAACGCGAGTGGCTATAATGTCATAAATGTTTGCTTAAAAAGTGACACGTTATTGGCTGGTTGCTAAGCAATGCGAATGGCGAAATGTCAACAATGTTTTCTTCTGAAGTTAACACGTCAAATTTCATCCGTAAACCGACTTTACAGACAACCATTTTGTTTTTATAAATCTTAATAAAGAGAAGAGTAGATTGTGCGCCTTATAGTAGGCGCCACGCTAGCTCCAAATCATTGTTTGCTAAAGGTTTATTTCCGTGCATCGCAGCCGATCGCAAGCCGCGCGCGGCTTACGAGGAGCGGCTGACGCTCGCGGCCGATACGACAATATTCAGAGTGCTCGCGCAGCCTACGTCAGACGTCGGCCGCGCGCGACTCGCGCTCGCGATCTGAAAGTCACCGCACGGCGTTCCTCGTTTGAGGCATTAGTTCGTAAATCTCGTTTCCCGACTAATTACACTTGCTACAGTGCCCTTCAACCAAAACAGTGATGCATTATCATTACTATTCCACGAAAGAATAACTGACACTACTGCGTTACCGACCAAGACTTTCAATTCGCAAATAAGACTAACTGCCGTACTTAAAATAATATAACAAATTTTGTCATATTAAATATTTACTAACGAAGGATTTAGTTAAGCATTAAATGAATCTTAGTGCTGCAGTAAGTAAGAGAGAGGTCTTTATCTATCTCCTTTTTTACTGCCGCACTCAGATTCATTTATTGCATATCTAAATTATCAGCCTTTTCTGATTAAAATGTTTGATTGAATAAGTATCAAAATGTCTTTTTGCTTTGTTGATTTGTCGCGTACTATGTCAAACCTGATTAATGGAGAAAATTACATTCTTTAAAATGGGGAAACACAACAGGACTTAAGGGGGCACATTTTTGAATGGCCTGTTGGTCTAGTGGTTAATGACATTGAGTGCTAAGCCGGAGGTCGTGAGTTCGATCCCCACCCAGGATAACACTTTGTGTGTTTATTCTGGGTGTTATTTATTTATAATATGTATGTATTTAGAAATATATAAGTATGTTGATCAGTTGTCTGGTTTCCATAGTACAAGCTCTGCTTAGTTTGGGATCAGATGGCGATGTGTGAGTTAAACCAAGATATTTAAATTTAAAAATACTATTAAGTAAAGGTGCTTGAAACAACTTTAGTAGTAGTAAATTATATAGAGTTCCCATCAAAGGTATCCCCATGTAGGTAATATGAGCGCACAGCACCACTGTGTTACCCTTTTGATATAAAATATTGTATGTATTTTATAAACTCTGTGTTTGTAGCTGGAAAACATAATATCGACTAGCGGCAAACAATTCGAGTACTAGTTTATAACTCGGTACTCAACGCGATCGGAATTTATGCACTAGGTCGAATATTCACAAAATGTGTATATTCACGAGTCGAGTATTCCACAGATCTATGTTGATATGTAATCAAATTAATGTAAACTGTAGTTTGATTTGTATGTGACAGCTAGCTAGCTATAGCTAGATAAATATTTTTTATACTAGACTAACTTTGCTTCTCGACTTCTCCCACGTTATGAAAGGCCATAGCGGCCTTAGCGGCTACTGGCGTTTTACAAGCGTTTGCGTTTCCTCAACGTCTGCGCAGTAACAACGCTGATGCACACAGTACCTTGCGGCACCGCTCCGACACTGCGCCGCAAATGATTCGCCACGCAGGCGCTCACACTGGCGGTGCGGCGATTTTTATATGCAAGACACCGCAGTGGCACCGCTTAAGCGTCGCACCGTCGCCGTAGCGCTCCGTGTGGGTGTGGATCGGCGTTAAGGTAGCAGCGTTGTCGCTTTCTGATCGCGGTCTTAGTTCACCCCTTTCTAGCTATAGTTGCCTGAAAACCCTAATTATCTCCTGTCTATAATACAAACGAAACATATCTACAAAACTTCAGGTCTTTATTATTGCACCTACCAACTTTATTTGAAGACGATTTGTTTTTTTCTTAATTAAATAAGTTTTATATTAAAAAGTTGAAGTTAGTGACGCTAAACTAGTACCTACTCAATATTTTTTTATACTGACTTAGTGATCAATATTAGTCTATTAGACGAGACTACGATAGGTGCAATTCGATCAAAACGTCGGGTAAATAAAAGGTTCGTATCTTTAAATATGTCACGTCATTAAATCCCGATATCTAGCATGTGTAAAAATCGTGAAAATTTAAAAATAATAAAACCTTCGGAAAACTTATAACCAAGTACCTAGTACCAAGTTAATAACAACTATCAATATATAAAAGAATACAAGGCCAAACAAAATTGTATTCGATTATTCAGCACATCTCTAATATCGACATTATGTCGAATTTGTAGCAATGCGTAAGTCTCTTTGCAGCAAGTTTTATTATACACGAAGTCATCTCCGCAGGGACTATTCTGGGGGATTACACGAGCGTGTGTTAATTTAAAACTTGCCGAAGTAAGACTTTAATTATAAACCTGGTTCATACATAAGCCTAGCGTAATGAGTTGTTTGTGAATCTCTACGGGTTGTATTTTGTTCCGGCAAAAGCAAAAGCTTCTAAGTACTACTCGACTACGCACTTGTATCTGCGGTCAAATGCGGCATTCCGCATGTGACTGGCCCCACGACAATGCGGCTCGCCGCAGTCCTTATAATATATAACCTGACAAAAAAACATCGATTGTATTCCGAGGCCGAGGAGGTAGGCGGTTGTGTGACAAAAGACTCGACTGCCTCTGTGGCGCGGTGGGAGTGTATCCGATTGCTACGCAAGAGGTCGTGGATTCAATCCCCACCCAGGATAGAACTTTGTGTGATGAGCACGATGATTTATTCTGTGTCGGTGTGTTATTTATCTATAATATGTATTTAGAAATATATAAGTATGTTTATCAGTTTTCTGGTTTCCATAGTACAAGCTCTGCTTAGTTTGGGGTCAAATAGGTTGTGTGAGTTGTCTCAAGATATTATTAAAAAAAGTAGGTGGTATTTGGTTATTAGAATTTTTTTTTCAAAAAAAATATTACTAAATTATATGGTGTAATGTAAAGAAGCCACGAGCGGGAGGTTATTATTATATTAAAAATCTGTATACATAAACTTTTATTATTGTATAATTTTCTTTACCGACTAATTGACCAACTTATTAACGCAGAGTCTAAACGGCTGGAGCTACAAACCAAAAAAATTGGCATTCAACGCCTTTAAGGTACATTGCAGGCCACCGCTAAAGGATTGAAGAAAAAAAAAACAAAACTGCTGAAGCTACACAAATTTAGCGACATAAAGACGCATTTGGAAATATTTTATGGTATTCTACCTCCGGGAGAAGCCGCGAGGGTGAACTAGTATTTTGTTAAATGTCCCGATTTGACATGACAGTCATGTACCTAGTCTATTACAAAGATAAGACAAGTACTTGCGTGCGAAGGCGTTGTAGATCGCAGCTGTTTCGAAGACAGATAAAGACAATCTGTCATTATGTGCCATTATTAATATCAGGCAACTCCTAACCATAGGCTTATAAATGAAACCGCTTCATAACAAGTTCACTTCACGAAGTTTTAAATTAACACACGCTTGTGTAGACTTAGAGAATAATTCTTGTAGGAATTACTTAAATATAAAGTAGGTATATAGTATACCCGTAAGAATAAAACTTCTTACAAGAGTTACCGCTCCTAAAATATTGTTTTATACCACTATAAATAAACTAGTGTATCTATCCCTTGATATTTGCGTCCACAAAATTTATAAGTACAGAAGTTTGTCTTCTGTACTTATAAACAAACCTTCTTATTGAGATGTCCAGTTTAAATACCAACTTATCTGAATTATAAATTCTTAAACGTACTTAAAGCGAGATGTTGCACTTGCGGCTAGCCGGAATATAGCTGCAGGCATTTTTATTGTCTGTAACTGTTATATGAAATGCGGCCCGTCACATGAACGTCAACTATCGTATGCATTGCGGCGCGCCGCATAGAATGCCTTATCATGCGGTTTCAGCGTGAAAACGTAACAGACAGATAGTAATTAAACATTTATAACATTAGTAGTTTGGATAGATTAACGTTAACATTAATGCGAACTACTTCGCTTATAAATTTCTAAATTCTAATATCAACATTAATTTAGATAGTACTTAGACTTCCATTTAATTGGGACGCGTAATACTGTTTCAACAAATACTATAAGTACTAGATTTACTTTAGTCTCAGACAATCTAATCCTGTTATTTGTTTAAGCCTAGGAGTAAACTTCTAGTTAGAAAATATATATACGAAGATTCAGGAGTATGTATTAGTGTGCCTTTAGTGTGCCTTTATATTAATTTGAATATAACATCGTAATGAAGTAAAGACAGTAAAATAAATTTTAATCTTCAGTGCATATTAGGAAGAACACCGATCTAACGAATTTATCCTGACCGAGCTCAAGTCACCAACGGGACTCAGCACTACTTGCTTGCAGAGGAGTCTCAAGTTCTTTGGCCACATCGCCAGAAAGAGTGACTACCTAGAAAAGCAGATAGTAACGGGCAAGGTGAACAGAAAGAGGCCTGGAAGCAGAATCCCAATGCACTGGTGCCCTAAACACCTTCGCTAAGATGCCATCTATACTGCCAGGGACTGGTCTGAAGAGAAATGGTTAAAGAAAAGGTTGTTCACAGAAGCCACAACCCTCAGCATTGAGGATAAACGACGAGGAGAAGGATTAGGCAGCTTTAAGACGCGCGAGGACGATTCAACTAGCGCAAGTACTTTTTATTGTGATCGAAAGTTAAATGACCCCATGCAAGCAATTAAAGATTATCTCTTGCTTTTATCAGTTCTATATGGTGTTTAATAATTATGGTGGCAGCAACTTATCTACATACCTATTCAATTTATAAACAAACAAACATTGTGGCCGCGAGTTTTTATTGCCTTGTTTTCTTTTCCGGCTTTTCCTATTACTTGCGAGTAGGCATTACATTATAATACAAGGGTAGTATTTTGCATCCTAAGTAAATGAAGATTTTTTGAACTTGAATTATACTTAAATCGGAAATAGGAGGAGGCTAAAGGCACGTTCACTCTATGTCGTAGCGACAGATTATCGTGTCTTTCTAGCGTCGTGGCTTGTTTATTTAAATGGAGGTTTCCCATCAGGACGACACGATTAACTGTCGTCCACGACAGACTGTCAGAACGGCTCGCACGATAGCCGCACGATAAAATCGGCACATCGAGTGACGTCGTTGCTACTATCTATTGTAGCCACGATAATAAAATCGTCTCGTCGTATACAACAACGCCAAAGCGACTGCCACGAACCGTAAAAATATCGTCACGATTCAATATGACAATCATTCAACGATATACGACACAAAGACGATAAACAGTCATTATAATAGGAACCGCTAGAGTAAACCGTCGTCCAACAAGAAATTAATCGCCAGGACATAGTAGCCAGCCGATCAGAATCACAATGTTGTGTTAATTGTAACTAATAACTATAACCCTAATAACCCAATACATCTTTTAATTAAGTTAGTTTCTCATACATACATTTCACTCAAAACTGTTAAGCGTATTACTTCAAACCCGGAAAACCGCAAACTCTAAGTCAATTATAAACCCATCTATCTACAAGAAAATTGACTATCTATCACCCATGACACAAAAACTTCCCTAACCATCGATGTACCTACCAAAATGAGAATTTATGGTAGAAATTTTCGATCATAATATATATTATCTAACCTAGTAACAAACCTTTGTAATTAGCGCTTGGCTGTTCGCCAAATTTTGCCAACGCAATACTGAATCTTAATTGAAAAACTTTATTTAACTTCCTAATTTTTGGAGACTATTTGTTAATGAGTTTGTCGAATTATTAGGTCATTGAATATAATCAATATTTTGAACTATTTATGTAAAAGGATAGGTGTTATAAATGAGTTTAAATACTCGTATGTTTGTCAATCTGTGGCAACGGAGTGCTCAAGCGACAGTTTTTTTTTTTTTTAAAGATAACTAACAATGTGGGATTGAGTCCTACATTACTAGCAATCTTGTAAACCCCTCCAGCTAAGCTCAAAGGCTTGTGTTAGGAGTGGGTTCACGTCGGTTGTATAATGGGTAGGATTCGAACCCGCGACCTCACGATTGCGAGACCGATGCCTTAGCCATTAAGCTACCGCCGCTTTATAAGATTTGAAAACCATTTTTATTAGAAAGTTAATATAATCGAAATTGTTGTTAGTTTTGTTTGATGAGAATTTGATCAGCAGTTTTGTAGATTTGCAGGATTTTGTTTTACATGAGATTGAAATGTGGATTGAAGGTGTACATAAATTGTTTGGTAGTTAGTAACTGTAAGGTAGGACGACCCCCAGCTAGATGGACTGACGACTTAAAGAAAGTCGGTGGAATCAATTGGATGCGGAAGGCGGAGGACCGGATGTTATGGCGTAAGTTAGGAGAGGCCTATGTCTAGCAGTAGACCGATACAGGCTGATTGATTCATTGATTGATTAATACATCATTCTTTGAAAAATTCGTGCAAAACTCACCGTGACATCTTCACCCAATTTCAATGAACTAGTACGTTACGTAGATAAGTATAATAATGATTGGTCATTTGGTGTGTGATTGGAGTGGACTCAAAAATGGCTAATACTTCCGTAACCAAAATGACAAAACGGAACTACCTGGTCAGTCCATCGCGCCTTCCGCAGCTTAGCCAAGAGACTTTGACTGCCTCTGTGGCGCGGTGGCAGTGTGTCCGACTGCTACGCAAGAGGTCGTGGGTTCGATTCCCACACGGGACACCATTTTGTGTGATCTACAAATTGTTGTTCCGAGTCTGGGTGTACTTTGTGTCCGTGTCCGTGACTTCTATGTTTGTAAAGTCCCCCGCGACACATGGCTTGTACCCTAATACGGGAGTCGTCTTTAAAAAAAAATAAAGGACTCTTAGGTACTACAAAGCTGTAATTATACATGGATTTACATTTATTACTTATGCCGATAAAGTTGTAAAATAACACCATGTAATAAGAAAATAGTGTGAGGACTAGGCTTTTGATCGCTAACCTACAACGCGGCGGAGCCGCGCAAAACAGCAAGTCTTAAAGTATATCTATACTTAATATTATAAAGCGGAAGAGTTTGTTTGTTTATTTAATAGCGCTAATCTCAGGTAGTGTTGCCCAAATTCAGTCTTGGTCTTGCAGTCTTGGTCTTGTTCTTGCGTTTTTGCAAGACCAAGACCAAGAACAAGACCGCGTATTTTTAGCAAGACCAAGACCAAGACTGACCGTGCAAGACTTGAGCAAGAACAAGACATAGCCTGCAAGACTCTTGCGTCTTGCAGCTAGGACTTAGCGCTATTTCACTGAGTAGTTAGGTGTAACAGTTCGGTGTATAGGTAGGTACGCTTAGGAATTCTATGAGACGCAAAAAACTGTATCAAAGAATATGAAAAACTGGACCTATGCGCATTACGACTAATACCATAAACATAGCGAATAAAAAAATATCTATTAAAATCAAACTGAGTGCATGCATAGTTATGTTTTAACCATCGGCACTTTGATAATGCGGCATCAAAGGTTTTGTACTTACTTCTCAAAGAAATTTGCCGCTTTTCGGAAGTACATGGTTATGATACACGCGCCGGCGGCTTCTTTTGAAATCTAAAACAATCGTTGCCGCCACGCCGAAATCATAACATTTGACACTATTTGATTGCCGCCATAGGGCGAAGGTATACTCATGCAAAATAATTTCCGAGTAGAGTACCTACAGGTGTTCCAAAGAATAAATAAGTTTCAGAGTGCTTAGAATGAAAATGAATACATTATACTGATCACGCAAGTAGTATTATGATTAGGATAAAATGGTAAGGATAGGTAGTAGATGTCATATTAATTCATTCTAGTAAGTATATATTATAATATTGATTACTTATATGGTTTTAAACTAATTACTTAGGTACTATTATTGTACATTTAGTCATTATATTTCTTAAGTTTTTACAAGAAAAAATAGCAAAAAAGTGTTCAAATATCACCCGTTTAATAAATATTGTAGCCACTTTTAAATATACTTGAAACGTGTAAAAAAATTCAACAAAACTAATAAAATAATATAAAAAGCGTAGGTACTTACCTACTAATAAAATAAAAAGCCTGCGATAAGAGTTTTGTATTACTTACCAGCCCGAATATCTCTGAGAGAGATGATGAGAGTAAGTATTTACTAGCTGTGCCCGCGACTTCGTCCACGAGGAATAGTAACTTTGGAGGTATAGTGACGTTCAGGACTTATTTATTTATTTTAAAACTTCTGTCATCAAACATACAAACGAACTCTTCAGCTTTATAATATTAGTATAGATGTACGCCAAAACATTCACTTATATGTAAAGAATAGTGATTGGCACTAATTCTATTTTATTCACGCGTCGCGTCTGTACAAGTAGGTAATATTTAGTGTGTGTTTGTACGCCGCACGCGGCATTGTTTGATTTGCGGCGGCATCCTTTTCATAGAGCCGGCACGTGGCGAGGCGGCGCGGTAAAGCAAGGAAACGTACTATAAATAAAGGAATTATTTTAATTCCAGTCATTTCCAATTGAGCTGTGCTTCGAGTCTAACTTGATAATTGTTTTTACTAATTCTCGTTGTTTTCTAAAAACGTATCACGTGTACAATTTAATATGAGTGACGAAGATTCAAATTATTCTAGTCCGAGTAACGAGAGTTTGAGTCACAGATCTAAAAGACCCAAAAGCAAATTTGAGGAGTTTTTCGAAATAATTCATGCATCCCAAACTGCCTTCTGTAAATTGTGCCAACATAAAAAGATTGAAATAAAAATGAAAAACAGAAACACTTCAGGCTTAAGGAAACATCTAATATCTTTCCACAAAAAGGAATCAGAAATATTTCTTCCTGTTAAACCAAAATTAAGTGGAGATATCACAAGCTTTTTAGTAACCGCTGGAAGTGGACAGGTAAGAATATTTTTTTAACAGTTAAAAGAATTTTAACTCCGCGTAGCTATTCATGCGATACTTTCAAAAACGCCATTAACTTACGTAAGTATTTTTGAGTTAGTGGTGTTTTCACAGTTTTCATCTAGGGGTGCGACATATTAAGTATGTAATTATCGTCTTAAATATTTTTTATAAACACCCATATTTTCAGTTAATCGGCCAGTAACAACTAAGTACTTTATTTTGGTAAATTACAGTACAGTGCAACCTTAATATAACAAATATCAATTTAACGATTTTCTCGATTTAACAACAACAAACCTCCTCCTCTTATACGCTCAAACCTAATAACACAAGATTTATTGTTTTGTTTCAGTCGGAAAACAGCAGTGACAACATCACGACAGCTACAGTTGATTGGGTGGTGAAAAAATATCTTCCCTTCTCATTTTTCGATGACGAAGCTACACAAGTATATTTTCGACGTATTTGCCCTAATATGGTGTTTCCTAAAAGGTCTACACTTAGAAGGAAAGTCAAAGAGCGATTTGAAGAGCTCCAATTGAATCTCAAGGAACGACTTCAACAATTATCATCTAAAATGTCTTTTACCATTGATGGGTGGACGTCAATTGCTGGTAGGAGTTACTACGGGGTTACTATTCATTATATAGACAACGCATGGAAGTATCAATCTGTAGTTCTTGATTTTATACCATCACGCGGTCGACATACTGGGGAAGATATTGCAACGATTTTCCATGAATGTTTATTGGAATATGGCATAATTGATAAAATACAAGGTATCACGGTCGACAACGCAACTGCAAATACCAAATTCATGTATGAACTGGGCAAACAGCTGCCGCCACACTTTGATTCAGACAATCAACATTTCCGGTGCTTTGCTCACATTTTAAACCTTGGTGTACAAGATTTATTAAAGACCTTAGCATTACACTGTGAGTCTGACACTAACGCGCAAGATCAGCAGTACGAAGACTATGCAGACGAAACTGAGGATGAGGAAGATGAAGAATCTGCACCAAATATTGCTGACTCGCGTACATCTGTAACAAAGTTACGCAGTATTTCCAGTAAAATAAAAAGAAGTGAGATAGTGAAGAAGAAGTTTCAGTCTGCTTGTGAAGCAGCTGGCGTGCCATCAAATCTAAATGCCATTCTTGACTGTCCAACGAGATGGAATTCCACACATGATATGATTGGATTTGGTTTAAAAGTGAGAGCGGGCATTGACATATTGTGCAGTTCTGTCACCGAATTAAATGATTTTCAAATCACAGCTAATGAATGGCAGGTACTCGAAAAATTACATAAATTTCTAATAAACTTTAAACTTTTAAGTACAAAACTTGGTGGAGACAAATATGTTACATTACCGCTAGTCATTGTATCATTCAATCTCTTGCTAGATAAAATTGAATCCATGGTAAAACAGTTAGATGAGAAACCTAATCGATCTGAAGTGGATGAAAGGCTCATTCTAGCTTTCCAAGCAGCTCGAGACAAAATGCTTAAACATTACAAGAAGAGCAACTGGATTTATTGTACTTCTTTAATTTTAGACCCAAGGCATAAGGCTCAGACTTTTGACCTGACAATGTGGGGGAAGCAACTTAAAACAGAAAGTCTGCGCAAGTTCAATGAACTTTATGAAGAATATAAAAGTCTACACTCACTGAACAAATCTCTGGAATTACCAGAAAAAGAAAATAAAGTATGTGATGAAGATGAAGACGTAATAGACTTTGATAAACTCTATGAATGTCCCTCGACGTCATCTGGATCTTGTCTTCAAGGCTTAGTGATAGACGAGTTGGAGGAGTACCTGAGAAAACCAAGAACTGCCAGCTCGGAAGACATTTTAGATTGGTGGAGGACGCATGAGACAGAGTATCCGATTTTATCGAAAATGGCCCGTGATTTTCTCTCAATACCTGCAACTTCAGTACCTGCTGAGAGGTTATTTTCTAAAGCATCATTAGTAATTAGAAAACATAGAAATAGGTTAAGTGATGAGTCAGCCAGATGGTTACTTTGTATTAATTCTTGGTCAAAAAAAATTATATAAAGTATCATAACCTAATGATAAAGCTGTTGATTTGTGTTGTATTTTATTTTTTATTCAAATAAATGATAAATCGTAAACTCTTTTATTAAATTTCTTATAAGTTGAGGGTTCAATCTCTTTCTAGACAGATAAGTATTGTTCTTTAAAATACAGTCAAGTTATTGTAATTAATTTGTTTTTTTACATGTTTTAGCAAATGTAAGCTTATAAATCATAAATGTTTATTAAGAAACAGTTACTTCCATGGAAAACGACATATAGGTCAGTTGATTTTTCGAATTTCTTATCAAATCTTCAGTTACTTATTAATCTGCTTGATCTTTACTATGGCTATGTTAATTCAAGCTCACAATGTTCCAATTCTAATACGTTTTTCTAAGATTTAAAGTAAACTTTAATAAATAGTAATAGACTAATAGGTAATTGCAAGACTTGCAAGACTCTTGCTGCAAGACCAAGACCAAGACCAAGACTGGGAGCGCAAGACCAAGACCAAGACCAAGACCAGGTGTATTGGCGCAAGACCAAGACCAAGACTGGCTAAGTCTCGTCTTGTTCTTGCATTTGGGCAACACTAATCTCAGGATCTACTAGTCCGATTTGAAAAATTATTTCACTGTTGTATAGCCCATTTATCGAGGAAGGCTATAGGCTATATAACATCGCTCTACGACTAATAGGAGCGGAGCAGCAATGAGAAATGTTTCAAAAACGGGGAAAATTTACGCAGACGAAGTTGCGCGGGACAGCTAGTACAAATATATTTTCCGTTTTAGTTACGGATATAGTTTTGTTTTGGTTGGCCGTCCACGCAAAAACGCTATGAGCAAAAATAGTGGCAGTGTCTTGAGACGGTAAAGTTAGACAATAATTATCATCAAAACTTACAAGTGTCCAGATAAATTTTGGCAAAATAAAAGTTTCGCTACAAAAGAATTTCATAAGTCGTTCAACAATGGTCATGACAAGATGAATACTACCTACTGTAACACAATTATGTACTTCTATGTCTTACTAGCTGTCCCGCACAACTTCGTATGCGTCAATTTTCCCCGTTTTTGCAACATTTTTCATGACTGCTCAGCTCCTATTGGTCGTAGCGTGATGTTATATAGCCTTCCTCGATAAACGAGCTACCCAATACAAAAATATTTTTTCAATTCGGACTGGTAGCTTCTGAGATTACCGCGTTTAAACAAACAAACTCTTCAGCTTTAAAATATTAGTATAGTTAAGAAAAATGATTGTATTAGAGCATATTATGAATATAATTTCTAGATTTGTCATGGTTTTTAGGGTTCCGTACCTCAAAAGGAAATAAACAAAACCTAATAGGATCATTTTATCGTCCGTCCGTCTGTCTTTCAATATCCATTATCTCGGGAAAGCGTGGAGCTAATAAATTAAAATTAAAACCATATACTCAGACCTACAATTTCTTAAAGAAATGAAAAACGTGAAAAAAACGGCCGTTTATGAGGCAAATAACGTATATTTCGAGATATTTCTTGAATTATTATTAATTTCTTCGACACGCACTTGTCCGGTTTTTTTTTAATATTCAAAATATCTCATCCCAGAGTTTAATAGGTACTAATGAGAAGCCGGTTTCGATATTTTTTTCACTGCAGGGTCCTTATTCACTATCTTTTTTTTTCGTTTTCGCGGCAAGCCCGCGCGAAATGCGTATGCGGGGTGCGCTCAAAGATGTCCTGTCAAAGGATTTCTAAGCGCAGCTCTCTATTTACCATTATGACAAGATTTTGACAGTTAAACGCGCGGGCTTGCCGCGAAAACGAAAAAAAAGATAGTTAATAAGGATCCTGAAATTAGTATAAAACTAGTTTCAGCAGTGAAAAATTAATCAAAAGTTGTGATTCAACAGTGAAATTCATCAAAGGTTACGATTTCACACGCTTACATCCAAGATGAAGCATTTAAGACGTGCAAGGCCCCTTCCTCCACTGAACGTACCCATCTAAATTCACTGGCGTTTATGTACTTCCTTTTGTTAAAACTACCACCACCGTCAGTAGTGCAAGCCAAACTTAAATCTTCTTATCTCTTCTTATCTTCTATCTTGGGTTCAGTGTTATCAAGTCCCTTCACTACTCCTAAAAAATCCTGTATCTCAGTTTACTTAATTGACTTTTCAGGTTACAAGACCACCAGCCGTAACGAGCTCGGAGAACAAATTCAACTTTAATTCTGCGTTTTCCGGGCATAGTACATTTTTAGTCGCAATTTGCCTAAATTATAACTTACCCCATTTTACAAAGGTACTATCAATTTCTATTAGACACCGTGTATTATCAGTTACTTACCTGAAACAAACAAAATTACAAAGCATAAAAAAAGAAAATCATTGTAATATTTTAATGAAAAAAAACCCGCCTGTACTAAAAAGATGGAAACAAGATCCATAATTATATAATTTCATGCAGTCGGAGGCATTAGTTAATCTCGATGAATTTAGTAAAATGCCTCTTGGGATCTTGTTTCCATATTTTTTGTGCAGCCGGGTTTTTTATTTAATACTTTTGAGTAGTTGTAGGATGTGACAACATTTATCACAGCTATATTGTCAAGTATTGAATATTGAAATAATACATTTTTAAAATGTTAATTATGAGCCCTTTAATGTGATACCCATTGCAGTAATCGAAACAACTTTTTGACATCACACAGCCACCATGTTTGTTTTAAAACGTCCGTCACCTATCTAAGAACACTTGGGCGGTCAAGACGAATCTAATGACATCTTAATTGTTTAAATTCGTTCAGTGGTTTTTGAGATATGAGGTATTAAAGAATATTACATTTATACATACATACAAGATACGCGGAAAAACATAACCCTTTCTTACAGTAAAGTAAAAAGAGATCAGCAACATGAGTCACATTTAAACTCTTCCAGTAAAATAAATTATTCGTGAATGGAATGAGTTCTCAACAGTAATATGATCCAAATTGCGATTCTGCCTGTCTTAACCCTTGTTCTGATTTTAATCTCATGCGTCTGTTACATCTAAACAATAAAACAAACACAGATTATACTAAGTACCATATAATTATTGCCAATTTGTGTTTTACTTGCTCGCCCAGCTAGTCTATAATTAGATTTTGCCAATTTTGGTTTAAAAAGTAAAATGATTTTTCTTCTCAATTCATTTGAAGTTCTTTAAACAAAAAGTTTTTTTTTGTCATCCTCAAGTACGATAAAAAGTACCACCGACTTCTGAAATATTGTACCAAAAATATCCTTTAAATTGAGAATCTTTTTATTTTGAAGATTGGAAATCAAGATACTCTTTACAGTACTACGTCTAAAAACCTTTTCAAAAAAGTTGATTTTCTAAAAATATTTTCAATATGATGTAATCAACTCTAACCTTTATATTTCTTGAATTTACGTCTATAAAAAGTCATTTATTTTTATCCTGTGTAAATCAGATAGACTCCAAAGGTTACTGAGATATTGCCTGTCAAGTTAATTTATGAAAGGCCAAAGAAATATTTTAGAACGTAATATCTAAAAATAATATTCAGTTATCCATCATAGAAACAGATAACGGAGGGTCTAAAATAGTTTAGACTGACAGCACGATTTATTTCAGGAATATATAGAGATGCACATATATCGTACGCTTGCCGTGCCAAATGTGAATCCCCGACTTTCACGTTTGTCAAAGTGGATTTGCTCAATTATGTAGATAAGATAAAACGGTTATCTGTAAAGTCGGTTTACGAACGATAATTTAACGTGGTGACGTCATAAGGAAACATTGATGATGTATCGCCATTCGCGTTGCTTAGCAATTAATCAATAACGTGACTGCTTAGCAACTAATCAATAACGTGACTACTTAGCAACTAATCAATAACGTGACCGTTGCTACGTGACACTTTTTTGTGCGTGCACCCGGTCATCGTTTTATAAGACGTTATGACGTTAATAAAAAAAAATAGCTAAGTATAGCAGTGAAATATTTACCCTATTTCTAGGCAATTTAAAAAACAAGCTAGAAATGGGTTTTTATATATACACTTTTAATTCAGCTATTTTATATAAACCTATGTTAGGTACCCTAAAGCCCACCTTACACGGTCAATATTATTGTTGCAATATCGATATTGATCAACATATTGTACTGTAAGGAGTATATTAAAAAGAGGTACCCTTAAGGGGTCGGGGGTACCCGAGTCTATAGTATTGCTTCAACAATATTGACCGTGTGGGATCCACTTTAGTCATCAACATCGATCTTATTTCGTTCAAGCTCTGACTCAAATCCATACTTAAAGAACCAAACGTTTATTTGTTTGTGTTTATTTCCGTTGAGTTGCACAACTAATGTAAAAAATACAATACTGATTAAATAAAATACTTAATAAATTATAAGATTAAAAAATAATAAAATACAATTACTAAATAAATAGTGATAATAATAAAGACATAAACATACACACATGAACACTAAAAACTCTGTGTCCTCTACTTTTTTGGTGCAGTCATGTAATAATGAAGCCACATTTTAAAATACTTCGATATAGAATAACGTGCAAATGCCACAAAGTAAAACTTATTTTTCTCAAAATCTTATTTTTCACTATTAACTCATTGACACTCCAAAACTTCAATTTCATTTGAATTTTTTCGGTTAGTCGAGATAATAGTTTTTTAAAGTTAAAACTGAAAACTTTACTTCGTTAAAATAAATATTTGCCCCAAAAATATTTTAAAATGTTAACTATAAAAAGAGAAGAGAGACAATAACGGCTAAATACTCAATTTTAAAGGTCTCCGCCCATCATGCCTAACCATGACGCAAGAGGTCGTGGGTTCGATCCCCACCCAGGATAAAACTTTGTGTGATGAGCACGATGGTTTATTCTGTGTCTGGCTGTTATATATCTATAATATGTCTATATATCTATATTTAGAAATATATAAGTATGTTTATCAGATGTCTGGTTTCCATAGTACAAGTTACTAGTGTGAGTTGTCCCAAGATATTATTAACAAATTATACTGACATTTCGACTATCTCACTGACACGTTAAAATTACGTTGACTGCAGCGCAAGAGGTAATTTCATAAGGGTTTTATAAAGTGCGCACCTTACTTAGAGAATACTCTAAGGTACGCATTTTGTGTGAATCATAAATTATTGTTCCAAATCTGAGTATACCAAGTTGTAGTCTCGCGACACAGGGACACCTCGTAACGGTACCTATCATCATTATCATGATGTCGTATCGGATAAATAATAGTCAACGACAAAAAAGTAGAAACTCCCAATATAACCATTCTAGTCTAGTTCTAATGGACTGAGACCATAACAGCATTAAAGTAATAGTGCTCTTACGCATTAGTGCAAATTTGTAAAGTCCTACGCGACTCAGGGGTATTCCCGGGTATTCCCTAGTGTGAAAGTTGTCTATATAAATTCGACCAACTCAAATCCTCCTGCTATCAGTTCAGCCCTCCCCCCTCCCTCTAAACAAGTGGCATAACGCCAATAGAATTGAATGACGTCGTTGCGCGCGCAAACCTGCGAATCTCATATTATTCATTTTCAAGCAAAAACGACTTCATTCTGGCCTTTTGATCTAGTGGTTAGTGTTGGTTAGTGACCCTGACTGATAAGCCGGAGGTCGTGGGTTCGATCCCCACCCAGTACTTTTTCTATTGAAATATAGCCCCAGAACCTCATTGCCCAGAAACAAAGCATCAAATTAATTCACTACAATTTTCTATGAACAAGGCGAAGTTGCGTTTATTCTGTAAAACGCTGAAATTTTAACAACGTGTATAAGGTAAACCCAAAAACTTCAGAATAGTTTTAATACAGACATAGAAAGGTAGGATAGATTTTATACCAGGGTATTAAAACATTTTCCCGGTTTAATAAAGACTAAAAAAAATGGTTGTCTGTAAAGTCGGTTTACGTACGATCATTTTACGTGATATCGATAAGAAAACATTAATGACATATCGCCATTCGCGTTGCTTAGCAACCAATCGATAACGTTAGCTCCAATTGTCGCTGCAATCGCCATTCGCTGTTGCTTAACAATCAATCAATAACATGACTTTTTTAAACACTTTTCGTACGTGCACCCGGTATTCGATTTATAAGAAGTTATCACGTCAAAAAAGTTTTGAATTGGTTTTACGAAAGGTGTATGAGTTTGATTAAAGTGTCTAAAATTATTATAAAAAAATGTGTTTATTTGTTTCCAATGAAGTATTCATAATTATGAAACGTCGAAATAAAGTCATCGCACACATTTCAACTGGAGCCAATCAGTACTCTTTGTTCGTAATTCCCTACTGTACGTAATCGTAGTCTCATATTATGTGTACAAAGATTCGTACATTAAACAAATGTTTACAAGCATATAAAGAACGGCCAGTGTATGCAATGTTATTTGTTAAATTCCAACTAAAACAAACATTTTTGACGTTTGCAAAATGATTGACGAGTGTGGGTGACTACGCGAAGTTTCGATGTTTGCGTTAGTGCGTGTTTGTCAAAAAACAAACATTGCATTTCGGGACTTAATCACGTAAATTATTAAAAGGCACGAACCTTTTACTTACCAAACGTTTCGATCGAATTGCACCAATCACGGGTCGGCTGCGATTAAATCCCGAAATATATCTAATACGTATAAAAATCGCGATAGTTTAAAAACATTGCATTGCCCGGGGTCCTTATTCACAATTTTTTTTTGTCGTTTTTGCGTCAAGCCTCCGCTTTTAACTGTCAAAATCATGACATAATGATATATAAAAGTTGCGCTTACAGCATCGCGCGCGGACATCTTTGAGCGCTCCGCGAATGCACCAATTTGCGCGGGCTCGCCGCGAAATCGAAAAAAAGCATTGTAAATAAGGACCCAGAACACTGAGCCGTCCTACAGTATCGAGGACTGACTCATCGCACACTAATTAACAAAGTAACGGTATGGTCTCACCTCAGGACATGTCCACGAGACGCACGCGAGGTAATGGCTATCTGTCTCGTAATTAAAATGTGTACTATACACAACGAGATAGTTTCACTGCCCATTTAATATCCATTTAGTACTAAATGGGTTCAATTTAATTGAGTGTTTGTATTTTGAGTAAACATATTTTATTTATAACGAGCACTTCGAAGAATATACATTCGATAACCTTAAGTTCAAACTTTAAAAGTTGCATTACTTTTAATAGCCTTACCTGCGACTTCATAATGATGATGGTTTTGTAATGGTAGTATTCCCAAAACATGTCATTAAACTTAATTTTCCCTCCGTCGGGATTGTTTGTTATGAAATGGAAATGACGTACGTACTGATACAATGTTATGAAGATTGAGTGCAGTTATAATATAAATATCTGTGGAGGGCAAGGTGTTAAGTGTTAAGTCCCTCCAACATAAAGGGAGGATCCTCCGACCAGGCGAGGTGATCATGCCTGGCGGGCCGCGGCCCAACGGTTAACGTTGGGAACTTGTATTTATAGTTAGCAGCTGTGAAAACTTCTATATCGCGATTCAGGATTTGACGCGAGCTGTCAAGTGTCAATTTATTTATATTATTATATGTGGGTACCGCCGCATATCTATTACTAAAAATTCTACATAATATGTGTGACCAGTTCGCACAAATGGGTTTTATTTCCACACGGGACATCAACAAATAGTTGTTCCTGGTCTGGGTGTACTTTAAGTCCGTGATTTGTATGTATGTAAAGTACCCCGCGACACACGGTCTGTATTCTACTGCAGGAGTTGTGTTTTATAATAAAAATCTATATTATATTTACCCGACGTTTCGATCGAATTGCCCCGATCGTTGTCTAACGTCGGGTAAGTAAAAGGTTTAATAATTCACGCGATTAAGTCCCATATTATATCTAATATGTATAAAAATCGCGAAAGTTTAAAAACAATAAAAAAAATCTAGCTATCTGCGAGGTTAAGCAACGCTACCTCTGTCGATCCATTGATGGGTGACCGTTTTCGAATATTGTCTCGGAGAGCACATTGAGCCGTCGGTCCTGAATCCAATCTCTCTCCGGTCGTATCGGATTTTCCATCCCATCGGACTATAAAAGTGAGGGTATAGAGAGTGCACTTGTGTCTGCGCATACACTTGTGCACTATAATATCTCCTACGTAGTTGGCTAGTCTCTAATGAGACTGGCCGCTGTAACCGAAATCGGTTAGGAGACCATTAATCACACTAATAACTACAAGGCAAAAGTTTGTGAGTATGTGAGTGTGTATGTTTGTTACTTCTAAACGGCTGGAGCGTTTTTAATAAAATTTGGTATGGAGTTAGCTGACACCCTGGATAACACATAGGCTAATAAACCGCGAGTAACACCGCGGAGCACAGCTAGTATTATTATAAATCTTAGAGAAGAGGCTCAAGTTTAACAATGGAAACACATAAAACTCACATTAATTATGACTGATTGAACACGAGAACGTTCTGTTTGTTATGGTAAGATAACGATCACATAATTACACCACAATTTTGATCCCATCTTTACGTCAATTAATGTTCCCGTTTCCCGAAAACGTTGACAGTGACAGATATTTAAAACGTCATTAATCATAGTACCAACATGACATATTCAACCCTATGGGGCACGAAACAAATTAATTATTTTTTCATCTACCCTCCACACGCGACCAATGTTTTATGTTGTACAGTTAGCAATGGAAGTCAAACGAACTAATTGATAATACTCAAGGACAACATTTTCTATTAATCATTAATTAGGGAGAAAATAATAGTCGCGTCGTTTACATTAGATAGCATAACCGTTAGTCGTAATGGTTGGTTTCAATAATCGATATGGAAGTCTCTTTCGAATTTAGATTCTATACTAATACTAGCTTAAGCCTTCGGCTTAGCCCGCGTGGATGCCAGATTGTTACCAAAATATTTTAACGGCCGAGTTTCATACTAACTTTGCACCCCCGTTTTACACCCTCAGGGGGTGAATTTTCAAAAATCCTTTCTTTCTGCTCCCCTACGTTGTAAAAAGAAACCCCTGTGCAAATTTCAAGTTTCTAATCTTTATAGTTTAGGCCCTGCGATGATATGTTAGTCAGTCAGATTCTCCTTTATATAAGTAGATTATAAAGCTGAAGAAATTGTCTGTTTGTCCGAAAGCGATAATCTTAGTAACAACGGGCCCGAATTGAAAATTTATTTTACTATCGGATAGCCCATTTATCAAGGAAGATTACAGGCTAAATATCACGCTCCGATTAAAAGGAGTGGAGCAACAATGTAAAATGTTGCAAAAACGGGAAAAATTGACGCTAGCGCAGACGCAGCTAGTATCTTATATGTCTCTCCCATGCCTACGCAATAGTTAGTATTCTTTGTTTACGCTACCAAAACTTCTTGTTTGAAGCTTTTACCTCTTCTCTCTTTTTCGTCGATTCACTCTTGGTAGAGCAGTCATATAATGTAATAAGCTTCACGATGCGACAACATCCTTCCCTGACGGCTGAGATGTATACCTGCATTCATACAGGACGCTGCCTATCTGCAGATTTTATCTGGTTGGTCCATCGTATAAGTGGCCTTCCGTGGGCTCTCTTCAACACTCCCTTGTACGACAAGGTGTGATGTCCTGTCGTGATACGTGACAGTTAACTTGACGCGAATACAAAAAAGAGATAGTGAATAAGGACTGACTTTCATAGTCCTATGGGATGGAAAATCTGACACGCACGGAGAGAGATTAGATTCAGGTCCGACGGCTCAACGTGCTCTCCGAGATAATAGACGACAACGGTCACCCATTAATGGATCGACAGAGGTAACGTTGCTTAACCTCGCAGATATCTAGATTTTATTTTTTATTGTTTTTAAACTTTCGCGACTTTTATACATATTAGATATATTTCGGGACTTAATCGTGTGAATTATTTAGAGGTACGAACCTTTTATTTACCCGACGTTTGACCACGATCGGTGCAATTCGATCGATACGTCGGATAAATTTAATATAGATTTTTATTATAAAACACAACTCCTGCAGTATAATACAGACCGTGTGTCGCGGGGTACTTTACATACATACAAATCACGGACTCAAAGTACACCCAGACTAGAAACAAATATTTGTTGTTATCCCGTGTGGAAATAGAACCCATTTGTGCGAACTGGTCATACGTATTATGTAGAATTTTTAGTAATAGATATTTATATCATTACTGCACTCAATCTTCATAACATTGTGTCAGTACGTACGTCATTTCCATTTCAAAACAAACAATCCCGAAGGAGGGAAAATTAAGTTTAATGACATGTTTTGGGAATATTACCATTACAAACCATCATCATTACGAAGTCGCAGGTAAAGCTATTAAAAGTAACGTAACTTTTAAAGTTTTAACTTGAAGTTATCGAATCTTGTACGACAAGAGGCTCTATTGAGTGATGTCCAGTCTTGATATGTGTCTAAAGAACTTTTAATATTTGAGTCTGGAATACGTCTGTTACCTCCTCCCACACTTCTCAAAGGCATACAGATCGATCAGAAATAGCACGGGTCAGCTAGTTATGTTAATATTTGTTATCTATACTAATATTATAAAGGAGAGGTAACGTTTGTGAATTTGTGATGTTATATTCTCCAGATGTACTGGGTCCTTATTCACTATGTTTTATTTCGTTTTCGCGGCAAGTCCGCGCGAATTGGAGCATGCGCGGTGCGCTCAAGGATGTCGACGCGCATGCTCGATGCATATCTAAACGCATCTCTCTGTATACCATTATGTGAAGTTTTGACAGTTAAAAACGGGGGCTTGAAGCGAAAACGAAAAAAGATAGTGAATAAGGACCCTGAACCGATTTTTCACCAACAGAAAGCAACGTTATTTGTGAGTGTCATTATCACTACATAGTATAAAACAAAGTCGCTTTCTCTGTCCCTTTATCCCTATGTATGCTTATATCTTTAAAACTACGCAACGGATTTTGATGTGGTTATTTTTAATAGACAGAGTGATTGAAGAGGAAGGTTTATATGTACAATAACATCTTTATATTTTATACCCGTGCGGAGCTGAAGCGGGCCGCTACCTAGTAGGCTATATAACATTATGCTACGACCAATAGGAGCGGAGCATCAATGAAAAATGTTGCAAAAACTGGGGAAAATTACGCAAACGAAGTTGCACGGGTCGCCTACTGTTATATAATGGAGCACATAAGACATGACCATTTAGAAGATCTACTGTGACGTATAATATACCTCTCCCATTCATAAACTCGATTAAGCTCTTAGTAGAATCGTTTTAATTTAGCCTAGTGTAATAAAGCCTACTCTGTAATGGCTAACTCGACTAAATGTTAGTTTCTCTGTCGCCATTTCTTCCTAGATGTATGTTTAAGTAGTTGTCTTCTATGTCGCAACGAGTTGTGAGCTATGTTATACCACAATACATCAAAAGTACAGGAGGAAAGTTTTATACTAGGTCTTTTCTTGTGTAATATTTTGACTGCCTCTGTGGCGCGGTGGGAGTGTGTCCGACTGCTACGCAAGAGGTCGTGGGTTCGATTCCCACACGGGACAAAACTTTGTGTGATCCACAAATTGTTGTTCCGAGTCTGGGTGTTCTTTGTGTCCGTGACTTGTATTTTTGTAAAGTCCCCCGCGACACAGGGCTTGTACCCTAATGCGGGAGTCGACTTTTATAATAAAAAGGACAACAACAACGGTCATTTGTCGTAAGTATCAAAAAAGTTCATCATTAGCCTATCGCAGTCCACTGCTGGACATAGACCTCTCCAATTGCACGTCACTTTGTTCTATCTTCGGCTTCTTGCATCCAGCTCAGCCGTTTTGCGTAAATCATCACTCCACCTGGCCTGAGGGCGTCCTACACTACGTTTGCCGAGACGCGGTCTCCACTCAAGAACTCGTTTACCCCAACGGTTGTTGGTTCTTCAGCTAATATGGCCAGCCCACTGCCACTTCAGCTTGCTAATCCAAAAAAAATCGCGGGGTAGTAATTCGAGTTGGCATTTGAAATTGCAGCTACTTTGTGCCAGGTAGCCAGTCCAGTCTACTAGTACTGTAGATGTCAGTGATACAAACGCACTTGAGCAATGCTCACATAGATACTGCGACAACGACTCTGAATCTCGGAACACCTTGATCCAAAGATGTTGTATGAACGTACACTACGGTAACTCGCTCAGGGCCTAATGTAAGCTCTAATCGAATAGAATGCCATTTGCCTAGAGGCCCAGTTAACAGTTACCGGCTGATATGGACAAGTACCTAGATAATTTTTGGTTTTTCTTTACGGTTTCACAAAAGAAAATATCTTTATTATGTAAAACCAAATTATTTATTGTTTGAAATACTTCAAGCTGTACTAACATTTAAACTTTCGCGTTGCATGATTATAACTATTTATTATACGGGGATTAACGAAATTATATAATATAATTTAAAATTGCTTGACGTTTCGACCAGGTTGCACCGGCCGTGGTCACAAACGGTCGAAACGTCATACTTCAAGCTGTATAAATACTTAAATTTCATTACTTTCATTAACCTCTAACCTTTGCTTCATTCATAGTTTGCTATCGTTGACAGAACCGTAAGTAATCTGACATTCATAAACAAATGCAACCAGATTTACAAACGGATTCGCAAATAAATATGCGTTTTGCATTGTATTTGATATATCTACACTGCGATACTATATTTGATATATACCTTCATATGCGTAGAAAGTTTCATACACTGATAACGTACGAATGTTATCACTATCACGCGTTAAAAGTAGCTGTTGCTAATATTATTTAAACACTCCATTAGACAAGAATAATCGTTTGTATCACTCAATGTACTTCAAGTTCTCCAACAAAGATACTGTAGGATGTAAGAAATATTACTTCTCTGAGATACGAAATTAGATTGGAGCTCCTTTTAAAGGCTTTAAGACTAAATATTATGCAGAAATGCTTTTCAAGAGCGCTGTAGAGTGTCTTTGCGTTGTAATACCTAAATACTTATTTTAACAAAAGAAGGAGTATTTAAAAAGTATTTTATATGTCTGTTTGCCATCGCTGCTGCCAAATGGGTATACGGATATGGATGCAGTTTAAAAAATGTGAGTTAAAGGTCATCACTGACCGAATCAACCCGGCATCCAACCAGCACCGCCACGCTGCTCGGTAGATGCTTGGACGCCACGCTGTCAACGACATCGCGTGGCCCAAAGAGAATATAAAACCATGTCCATGAATTTCCGGTTAGTCCGTCAGCTATTGACACTAACACAAAAAAACTTGATAGGTGTCACGGGACACCCGAATGGAACGAAGTTCTTATCTTATTTTTATATTTTTATAATCTTCGCAACACCACACTGTTCAATGCGAAATAGATAGACGAAACGAAAATAACTTACAAAAAGACGATTGTATACCGAAGGCACAACCACACAATACTGGTAGGGGACAGATCTTTGAATTTGAAAATTAAGTTATTTAATGACAATACTTATTATATTGGTTAAAAAATTGTTATTACTCTGAACAACGATTTATGGATCACACAAAGTGGTGTCCCTTGTGGAAATCGAACCCACGACCTCGTCCGTGGTAGTCGGAAACACTTCCACGGGGCACAGAGGCAGTCACGGTCAAGGTCAAATTGTCTTCTGTATTCTCGGTTTTCTATGGCACTAATCACTCGTTCGCAGGGACGCGTGATCAGCTCGAGGCCCACGCGTTTACGGTGAGCGTTCAATCAAGCGTGCGAACTTCTTTTGTTCTGTGATGCGAACAGTAGATTGCCACCGCATCAACCCGGCCACTCACACTCACACTCGTGAGTCATCCACCGCATCAACCCGGCACTCGTCGTCGGGTGCCAGGTTGATGCGGTAAGCGATAACCTTTAACCGGGATGGTTCGGATAGTTAATTTACATTTCCCCTCTATTTTTAGATGATGTAAATCTAGTGAGCCATTTCGACGATATTCAACTATTTATTTTGTCTCACATTTCGGATATTTTTAATCGTTAAGTAACATGATCTTGGTAATAAACATATTTTTTGCAGGCGAATGGGTACAATGCTTGTATCATACAAACATGGAATAAAGCATGGCCATTGCTCGTACAAACAACTTTTTATCAGGCGACTCTTATATTTTAACTAAGCGAGTGTGGGGTAATTTCAAGTGGGAAAGTAATGGCCATATTGGCCATTTATATATACAAAATAATAGTTACACATTTATAATATAGGACGAACTGGCCCGTTGGTCTGGTGAATAGGACGGACCGGCCCATTGGTCTGGTGGGTAATGACCCTGACTGCTAAGCCAGAAGCCATGGGTTCGACCCAGGATAGAGCTTCGTGTGATCAGTACGATGGTTTATTCTGTGTCTGTCTGTAATTTTACTATAGTTTGTATGTATTTAAAATATTGCATGTTTATCAGTTGTCTGGTTGCTATAGCACAGGACCTGCCTAGTTTGGGATCAGATGGTGTTGTGTGAGTCGTCCCAAAGGGTTATTATATAAGCAGTTAAGGTTCCTTCTAAAATACGCTCCAGATTTTCCTTGTCTTGGCTTTTGTTTTTGTTCAGTCGTCATCCACAGATTTTTTAATTTTATCTTCCCATCGTATTTTATTGCGTTATCTGGTTCTTTTTTCACTGGGGCGTTCCACAATGTCAATACTCATTACTGTGATCTTTTACAGTGACTTTTTCAAGTACTTCGATTTAATATCGTCAAACGCTTGCAAATGTAAATATTGGTTCAACCTTCAAAATAAAACAAATAAAAAATTGCGGGTACCCTCAAATTTCTCTCATATCTCGTTTGAATATCAAAGGACAGGCAAAAATGTGGTTTAATATTAAAACTTTAACAAAACAAAATGGTCCTTTAATTTCAGTAAAGTTTCCCTTAAAAGTTATTTCAATGACATTTTGTTGTAACTTAAATGAATTAACAATGTTCTTCGAAAGTTCTGAAAACGTAATTAAAATGTATGACAAAACGCTTGATGTTTCTAATCATTTCGACTACATAAATAGCACTGCATCACTGACACTATAACCACACTAACACTTTGCACACACGACTATAAAAATAACGGCGTCTATCGGAAGACGTGTTGTAGCTACGACCTCTCTATTAAGACTACCAAATGAGACCAACTGCCCCACTACCAGCAATTCAAATGCAATGTTCATTTGTGAATATCTTATTGATAACTTAAAGATGAACGCAATTTAAAGTGAGTCGAAAAACTGGCACTACTTGACATGTGTTTTTTTTATTTATTTGTTTCTCTCTTATTAGTACGATAACAAAAAGAAGAAGTGGAGGTAAATCCTCCACTTCTTATCCACTAGAAAAATTACCTACACATTGATTAGGTACTGGGTAGAAACACAAAAGTTGAGTATTTATTGAGGTACAATATCAAATGACATAATACTTAGGTAATATTTATTTTTATGTCTCACAATCACAAAAGATTGCCTATTTGTAAATATATAGCAATTTACCCTCTCTCTCTTACTTTAATTACACGACAAAGATTAAAATTTTGTATATCCTAATTATAACTTCCCTTGAAACAGTTATTTCACAAAATACTGAGAATACAGAAGGTAAAACTAACTTCCATGGGCGCCGGCAACAGGGTGCAAGGGGATGCTCTTGCACACCACCTGTATATTTATTTCGTTTTAATTTCTTTCTGGCGCTCTCCCTTGGGCGTAGCCAGGGGGGCCTAGTACGTAGGTACACATTTGTAAGGTGTTTAGATACAATGGGCGCTCCAAAAAATGATCCTGGGTGCGCCAAAATACCCCCGTGAAAAAAATGCTTGTCTATAAATTCGGTTTACGGACGATAATTTTAACGTAAGAACGTCATAAGAAAACATGGATGACATTGTAATAAACAACCATGCCTGCGACAGCTTTAGTGGACCCGGGTGCATGACGGCTACAGTCAATAACGTGATGACATATCGCTATTCGCGTTGCTTAGCAACCAGTCAACGGAACGTGAGCGGTGACTTTACACTTTTTCGTGCGTGCACCCATTTTTTTATTGTTTTTTTCGTGCGGTCGACGTTATCACGTCAAAAATTCTATACTCTCGGCATTGTGTACCTCTTCTTCGGATGTCTTTGATCAAAAAGCGTTCTTAGATTTCGTGTTCGTGAGCGATGTCTACATTTATATGCATTGCTTGAGCGCGTCCTTCTGAACTTTCGGTACTTTCTGTTTATTTGTTCATGTGACAATTACCTACAAGGGCGCAAAAGCTGTTAAGAGTAAATACAGGTAATTTAGACCGCGGTATTTATAAAGGTTGACACTGAAATTCAAAATTACGCTTTGTTTTAGGAACTTTGTCATATTTACGCAAATACATATAGCGAAATGGATTGTAAGTAGGTGGCGAAATCGAAGCGGTGTTAGCTTAATGTTTAAGGGGGCATTACACTGAGAGAATTATTTATTTAGCGCTACGTACACAGCGACACGATCGCAGGCTTCGCTCTTCCGCACACAACCATTACTTCACAGTGCGCAGGAGCGCAGGTCAAAATAAAGTAGAATATTCGTTCGTACATATGTTAGATTACGAACGCCATGATTATGACCATACGAAAATGCTCGTTTTTGCATTTTTCCGCAACTTCAAGATTTATTTGCGGGATCATGTTTAGACATATCCTTAAATTTCTTTATTTCATCTACTGGAAAAACTCATTGACTAGTGACACATTTTTTTTTATGTCCTATAATTTAGGTTTTCTATATAAATTTTAATCGTAATCTACCCTTAAGGTTGGAGTCGCAGGTCTCAAGATGACAAAGCCGAGAGTTTCTACTAATAAGTACAACGATAATTTAATAAAAAGTCTTTGATAAACATTATTCAGGAGACAGGACCTAGCTCCGTACTTAAAAGTTAGAGTTACAAACTTCCCTTTTGTGCAATTTTCGACTGAAGTGTAACAATAGTTGTTGAATCATTTTGAGGCGAAATAAAGTCTAGAGTGATAATATTTTACCAAAAGTTCGTAGTTAGTTCTCTGGTTTATGGGATTAATCTAAAATTCATATTGTTTGTCCCTTTTTGTTTGTTATTTATTGTTTTGAAAATAAGTTGTGGTGAAATGCTGCTAATTACGCCATCTAGCGTTTGAAATTCTCATAGTTTTTTATCTACACTAAAAAGAAGAAAAACCGTCTCTGTTCTTCTGCTGATGCAATTATTCAAATCAGATTTTTTCATACGGCAGCGGTACTGGAACCCTACACTGAGCATGGTCTGACATGCCCTAGCTCGGATTTTTCCAATAATTTCGCGATATTTATAAGTCTTTCATAACTTAAAATTATAACACGTCACTACTAGTATAGTATTATATTATCTGTGACGTCACATAGATATTATTCCGTAGAGATTATAATTTAATAATAAACAGTTTCATTAAATCATCTTCATTATTAAACCATCGCTATTCAAACAAAGTAATGTATTGTCCCTATAAGATCTTGTCGTTTTCGTGGGACTCAAACATGTAATGTCGCATTAAACGCTATTAAAGCTACATACGTCATTATTTATGTCATTGTACCCTCCATTAAAATATTAATGAGTTATAACTTGTAATACATAATCACATAGCACCTAGACTACAGAAGAAAATCTTCCCACGTATTTACACATCTATAGGTTAATTTCCGTGCATCACGGCCTATCGCGTGCTCATGTGGCTGACGACTTGCGGCTGCTGCGACTATAGTCAGAGTATGAGAATGTATGTCGCCGTTTCCAAGTTTCAGCGCGCAGCCGAAAACTGACATAGGCTGCGCGCGCGCTTTGACTATTGTCGCATCAGCCACACGATGTCGGCCGCGCGCGTCAGCCGTACGTCGTCAGCCACGCGGAATAAACTTTTACATCACGCTCGAATGCGTTTGTGTGAAGTTTACTTTCTGTTCTCTCGATATTTTGTAACAAAATGAAGCTACATATTGTAAGCATATTGCCGAAAATGAAATTTCTATGAACATAATAATTCACTAATTACCATCGCATTATAATTAGTCTGTTACGTATATATACTTAAGTTAATAATTAAAATGTAGATATTAATTAAATTTTACTGAGTTATATTGTAACATGGCTTTCTATAGGAAAGTTGTGGCTTTTAAGATGAGAATGTGAAGTTTTATGATTGTTATTTAAGGGTGCTTTTACACAACAGTTTCTTATATAAAAAATATTGCTAAATAAGTTTTTACAACAAAATTATTTTTGTTCTTGCAACAATATTTATTAAATATTATGTATTGCAACTTAATCGGGTGAAATGTTAAAGGCCACTATCGAGTATACCAATTATACTAAGCGCCATTAATTTTGTCAATTTTGTCAAAACGTCGTCTATTAGGTAAATGAAAGATATGGTATCTATTTTTAACCAACTGCGAACGAAGGAGAGTTGTTTTTATATTCAACGTGTAACAGATTGGTGTGGTTAAATTTCGGCAGGGGATAGTGTATGTTGTCAGTATTGCACCTACCAAGGTGCCATAGCTGATTGCATTATTAAAACATAGTTATAGGATATTATTTTTGTAAATTTGAGTAACGAACCTTCTCTGTTGCAAAATTCGATTGGATTATTATGGCATAGAACTTTTTAAGTCATATTTTTTAAATTGATAACTTTTTCATCCAAAAAGAAAAAATAATAAATATATATTTTTAATGGATTGCAACACCATTAAAAAAAAATATGTATTATTTTTTCTTTTTGGATGAAAAAGTTATCAATTCCACGTGCGCCTTCTGTCACGAAGAAGGAGTAAAACTACCCACATTAGCCGTTGTAAAAATTGTCGATGTTACCAACGACCAAGCCGTGTACACGCCAAGGTGGAGGCACCAATTCCGCAAGGGATACCCTCACCGTTGGCCGTAAGCTTATGCGCCGGAACACCGTGTGATTTTAGTTGTTTCAACTCCGACATACCCTCTCCTGCGTGCCCTCGTAGGAATGGCCTTCGCGGGGATTATTGCAATGGAAAAAAAAATTATAGGTACTCCAATTTTAATGAAATTAGGTATAAGTTACGTAGACACATACTATTTTTTTTTTTTAAGATAACTAGCAATGTGGGATTGAGTCCCACATTACAAGCAATCTTGTTGACCCCTCCAGCTAAGCTCAAAGGCTTGTGTTAGGAGTGGGTTCACGTCGGTAGTATAATAGGTAGGATTCGAACCTGCGATCTAACGAAGCCGCTTAAAACTACTAACCCTTGAATATTTCTTTATTTTTTATTATACTTAATTATATTTCTTTGGCATCAGAGTCTAAACGAAGATTGGTCTGGAGACTGATGGATTTCAGCTTCAGAGATGTCGTTAGATTTGTCTTTGTTGTGAGAGTGATACTGTCTGAAAAAATATTTTAGTTAATAATTTTAAGCAGTCGAGTTTTTGTTTTGTATTAATTTCGCTTGTTATTTAAAAAAAGTTTCATATAAAAGTGTAGTAAATAACGTTATGTCTAGTAGTAAAGGTTTTTGAAATATGGTGTAGTTGTACATCGAACACATTTTTTAAATTTAATCGGAACAGAAGGTACTGTTAGATCTTTTTGCACAAAAGTGAATATCACAATAATTATATAACTTGTGACCAGAAGGCTGGCCTTTTCTTTGCACAGAGAATAAGCATTGCCATACAACGTGGCAATGTAGCCAGTCTTCTGGGCACCGGTTGTCAATTCTTCGACTCCTAAACAACCAGTTTAGGCGTCGAAGAATTTTGTTTTTGTAGTTTTCTTAGGTAAGTTGTAGTTAATGTTAATAGTTTGTATACAATTCGTTCGTAGCTTAATGTATATAACAAAAACTAATTAAACATATTAATGAGACTCTGTAAAAATCTATACATATAATAAAACTGTAAATTTCACGTGTCTGTACATGGCCGAACTTAGTGAAAAAAAATATTAGGAAATGTTCGAAAAGAGTATTTAAACACTTTGCTGCATTTTTAGAAATGTCTGTCTGTCTGTCTGTCTGTCTGTCTGTCTGTCTGTCTGTCTGTCTGTTTGTTTGAACACGCATCACGCAAAAACTACCGTACAGATTCGGTTGAAATTTTGCACGTGCAATCTAATAGATGCAGCTTAACATTTAGGCAATAAATTATCACGCTTTTTCCCATAGGAGCTAAGCAGTAAGGGATAATGTCTGTAGCTATTTTTCGTTATAAAACAGTAACTACTTGACGGATCTTTATGAAAATTTGCAGTTTTATAGTAAATACTATAGGACATTATTTACACTATGAATCATTACGCTAACGTCTATGGGGAACGAGTAGCAACGTATTTTTTGTCGCACCATAATGGTTTATCACAAAAATTTCCACAATTAGACATTATCTATAATTGTAACCCGTGGAATGCATAACTTCACGCTAAAACTAAAAGGAGCTAAACACAACATTTTTAAGTTTCATAAGAACAGTTATTTTGACGTGTTAAGTAGCTAATAGTATAGCCTCGAAGCTATGCTAGCGGACTTTGACGACGAAGTCTCAGGCTCGAATCTGATGTCTGAATATGTTCTTTTTGTATTTATTTAAATTGTCTTTATCCTTTTTTAATATTTTTCTGAATGTTTTAGTTATTTTTTCGACCGTAGGTAACTTATTTACTTTGGTTATTACTTTTTATATTAAAAATCAAGTAAATTATGCAATTAATTATAGGTATTGCATGCACTGCTGAGAGTAATGAATTAATCGTAGTAGAAATGAAAAACAATATTACATTATAGTTAAAAAGTATTCGACATTTTCCAGAAATGATGTGTTCGTTTAAAAAAAAAGACATTACACACGTAAAAAAAGTACATGTAGCGCCATCTATGAAATCAAATTGTGAACAACAAAACAACGGCAACATTCTTGAAAGTAGATGGCGTTGTATTCAATAACTTAGTAAAAGAAGTTTTAAAAAGAAACACATTGCTATGATTTTTAGAAATGTTTGTCTGTCTGTCCGTTTGTTTGACCACGCATCACACAGGTGCATCGAGGATCATATTTTGGGGTTATGGTTGGAGATTACGTGTTCATCAATTCAACGATAATGAATGGCTCAACATCGTTCAAGTGTGAGTAGTTCGGGTGACGGAAGGAGGGGGGTCGTTGTTTGTCAACCGTACCTTTAGGGATATCTGACATTTTCGCGGGCATGACACACATGACACGCTCTGTGTTTGCTTACTAAAGTGTTACAGCAGTTTTATTATTAGTATTGCGTTGTAACACTATATGAAATACACCCCATTTTTAGCCAAAATGACAAAACAGAACCCTTATAGTTCCCTTATGGCCGTCCGTCCGCAGCTTAGCTCAGAGACTGTTAGTGCTAAGGTTGCAACTTTTGCATGAATAAATTACTAACGCCGATAAATATGTGTGTGTGATAAAGTGAAACAACAAAATCTTGAAAATCATTATTTTTTTAAGGGTACCTCTCTTTTATGTAAAGTGGGGATGTGATTTTTTTCTCACCTACCTACCCCATCGTGTGTGGTATCATTAGATAGGTCTTTTAAAAAGCGTTTAGGGTTTGTGAAGACTATTTTTAGATTTAAGGATTCCTTTGTGTATAATATTAGGCTTTATAGTGAACATTTTTGTTAGAGTCAAGTGTCCCCCTGCCAGCTAAATGGTTGATGTTGGGTATGTGAAAAAAATCAGGGTAGTAGTATAAATACTAAAATTATAAGGAAAACTATCACAGTTAAGTACTTAGGCTTTACAAGTTTACGATCACATGAGAAGTAACAACATTTTCGTACAAATTCTATTAAAAATTATTAGGTAATAAGTAGGTATAACGTTGAAAGAATGAAACAAAAACAACAGAAAACCCACTTCTTAAGCCGCACACCAAACTAACTATCTAAAAGAATAGAACAGATCAATTTTTATTTAGTAAGTATTTAGTCAACAGGACTGTTTCCAACATATTTACACAGAAGTTATTTCGTTACCTAAACTACCTTAATTTAAACCCGACTTTCACGCGAACGAAGTCGCGGGCACAACTATTATGAATATATATATATTACGGGTCTTAATCGCGTTTAGGTTAAATACCTTGCTTACCTACGTTTAATATGCATGATAGTTTAAGTATAATTTAATTTAAAGTCATCAAGTATTAAAATAAACTTATCCAGTTTTGATAATAGATGGCGTTTAAATACAAATTAAACAGAATCAGGTAAATTGATTTAAAAAATAAATCTGAAATTCTTACGATTAAGTATTATATATATATTATTTACGGATATGAATTTATGTTGATCTTAATTAACGACAGGTTCATCATCATCATCATCAGCCTATCGCAGTCCACTGCTGGACATAGGCCTCTCTAATTGCACACTTTGTTCTATCCTCGGCTACGACAGTAGTTTAGTATTTAAACTAAACGTTTCTAAAGGATATACTAATTCACTATATATTTTAGAAACGTTTGAATGTTGTCTGTTTGTTTGAACACGCATCACAGTACCGCGGGAATGCAATGTTTTAAAACCAGGATATTTTTTTAAAAACTTATCTCACACTAGCCCTATTTCGCGCGAGTACTTGGGCGGTTTCGGGCTTCATTTAACCCGAAACCGATAATAGTAATATTTGATGTGATGCAAATCATTTTGGTAAAATACTATTATAATTTGTCTTCTAACCGTCTGGCGCCATAAACTTTGTCGCCCTTCATTTTGCTGCACTGGGCATTTGCTTGGCTTGCCTTGCCATAGGTCGGGCCCTGATTAGAGCTAGGCCCTAATATCCATAGATGCCACAGATCATTGTGGAGCATGTTTCCAATATGCTTTACACAGAAGTTAAATTGTAACATAAACTACCTTAATATAAACCCAACTTCCACGCGAACGAAGTCGCGGGCACAGCTAGTATACAATATAAAACAACTACAAAAATACGTCACGAAGCAAAATAAAACAACTAAAAACAGTTCTTCCAATAACACAAAAGCAGAAATCACGTCAAAGAAATTTAGAAACAAAACGCTTCGTTGACATTTCACATAAAATATAACAAAAATAAGTTCAGCCTTATCTTCGTGACTTATAAAGCCTTATAAGTAGCGTCAATTGACGGTGTAAAAATTCTACCACAAAATATATTTTAGAATAAAAATACTCCAAACAAAATTACTTGCAAATTGTCTACTTTGTTCTAAGGTTACAATGTCTGTTAATTTAAGAAATATTTTTTTTAGTATTGTCAACTAAAATTCAGCTTTTAAGGCCAAAGTTTGGGCTAGACATTGATGAACGAATAAGTCAGGACAGTTTTTTTTATAGATTGTTGTGTAGTAATAACAGTCGTTATGCCCAAATGCGCAAAAAACCTATCGTTACTACAGTACACACGAGCGTGGATCTCTGAGAGTGAGAGTGAGGAGAATGCATACGAGGTATGCCAAAGAGCAATGGAACGGAGTATTCTTGGTATCAAATTGACGAACCGGATTAGGAATACCACAATCCGTTCCAAAACTCACTTCACTTATGTCACTCAAAAAGCTGCCAATTTGCAAATAGGACTGGACTGGAGATGTGTGCCACATGCTAGATGACTTTGAGCCAAACGATTCACAAATTGGCCTCCACAAAATGGCAAGCGACAACGCGGTAGACCTCGTCGCAGATGGCGAAAGAGTTAGACTCCATCGAAAAAGATTGGTCTCATACAGCAAGTGACAGAGAGAGGTGGAGAGAGAGTCGGAAGGCCTTTGCCCCGCAGAATACAGTATATAATAATGTAGTATTATTATTACTAGCCTGTATTGCCCCTTGAGTACACTCAAGGCAGTGTCAATCTAAGCCATATTTAAAAAAAAAATAAAGAGACGACTCAGCGGCCGTCGCCATTTCAAGTAGGTTTTAATTCCCAAATAACTAAAAATCCATTAGACCTTCGCAATTGCAATCATCATTCCATTTTCGAATCAATGGTTTATTTTTATTGATGTTTCAAAATATTACAGATTGTATCATTAAAGGTTGCTTACCGATGTAATGCTCGGATCTGTAACGTTACATTACAAGCAAATGCTCGCGGTGGCGGAGTACCCTTAAATTTAAATAAAAACACCTTTTTTTCATTCACCAGAAATTGACGTCCAAAAATTATAGACTGCCTCCTTTGATCCTTAATTTTTGATGAGACAAAATTAATTTTATTTACTTGGCATGAAGATATACTGAGTTTATTTACGACTAGCTGTGCCCGCGACTTCGTTCGCGTTGAAGTTGGGTTTATATTAAGGTAGTTTATATTACAATTCAACTTCTGTGTAAAACATATTGTAAACATGCTCCACAATGCTCTGTGGCATCTATGGATAGTTTGGGCCTAGCTTTAATCAGGGCCCAACATATGGCAGGGCAAGCCAAGCAAATGCCCACTGCAGCAAAATGAAGGGCGACAAAGTTTATGGCGCCAGACGGTTAGAAGACAAATTATTAAAATTCCCACGACCACACCTCGACAAAAAAGTGATTTGCATCAGATCAAATACTATTAATATTGAAAAATTCCCCCACCACGCGAGTACTGGGGCGGTTTCGAGTTAAATGAAGCTCGAAACCGCCCAATTACTCTTGCGAAATTTTGAGTTAAGGAGCTTCGATTCTGACTCCGATAGGTCGAAAATTCCGATTGATTTTAAACCTACGACTCCAACTTCGGCTCCGACACTTTTAAATCGGACCTTTTAATCGGAGGTACCTAGCCGCTCCTTCAAGATAATTTATACATAGGTAATAAAGGTATGATGGAAAAAACTCTCACAGATTCCCTATGATCGCAGGTTATGTCCTGCCCGAGCGATCTTTTCCAAGTCTAAAGTACACCTACTTTGTGTCCGTGTTTGTACCGCGGGAATGCAATGTTTGAAAACTATTTTACGGAAGCAAAATAGTTTTAAAACATTGCATTACCGCGGTACTGTGATGCGTGTTTAAACAAACAAACAACATTCAAACGTTATCTTTTTTTGTGTTTAAATACTATTTCTAAACTTATTTCAATATTTTTTTTCACTCACTTTAGAAGATTAAAATATTATTTTATAATGTCTACATTGGTGAATTTAAAAATAGGTGTGTCAACCTGTCGCAAATTAAGATCATCATATATTCATATCCCTCTACGTAAGAATTTCAGTTTTTTTTTAAATCAATTTTCCTGATTCTTTTTAATTTGTATTTAAACGTCATCTATTTTCAAAACTGGATAAGTTTATTTTTATACTTGATGATTTTATATTAAACTATCATGCATATTAAAAGTAGGTAAGCAAGGTATTTAACCTTAAATTATTCACGCGATCAAGACCCGTAATACATATATTTTCATAATGTGTATAAATCGCGAAAGTTTATTAACATTTGTAGGTAAGCAATTTTGGCACTCAGAAGAAATCGAATCACAGATGGCGCCACGTGTTTTATTTGATGTAACGCGGACTTAATCTTTCATTTTTTTTAAGCAATTAACATTTATAAATTCTAGAAAATATCAAGTAATTACTGTTTATTTGTAATGTAATATTGTTTTTCATTTCTACATTTATAACATAATCACTATTCATGCAAAACAATGATAAAGGTGCCTATTGGAAGTGATTATTAATATGAAAATTTGTTAAACAAAGTAAACATGTTAAAGTCGAAAATAAAATCTTGTATAAATAAGTATACATTTAGAAAAATACTTAAAAAAAATAATAAAAATAATTTTAACACAACACAAAAAGAGACTCGCAATTAGGGAGTCGATCCTCCGACCTCGCTCGTTTAATACCGCTACTTGTGCCAATAGACCACCTCAGCTGATGCAAACATCGTTAAAATAGCTGATCTTAAGAAAATTTGAAATGTTGTGTTTAGCTCCTAATAGTTTAAGCGTGAAGTTATTGTTTCCATGGGTTACAATTGTAAATAATGTCTTATTGTGGAAAAAAATGTGAAAAACCATAATGGTTCGACAAAACATACGACGATAGCATAATGATTTATAGTGCAAGTAATGACCTATAGTATTTACAATAAAACTGCAAATTTTCATGAAGATCCGTCAAGTAGTTATTGTTTTATAACGATAAATAGCTACAGACATTATCCGTCATTGCTTAGCTCCTATGGGAAAAAGCGTGATAAATTATAGCCTATATGTTAATCCAGACTACACATACAAAATTTCAACCGAATCTGTCCAATAGTAATTGCGTGATGCGTGTTCAAACAAACAGACAGACAGACAGACATTTCTAAAAATGTAGGAATGTGTTTAAATACTCTTTTCGAACATTTCCCAATATTTTTTTTCACTATGTTCGGCCATGTACAGACACGTGAAATTTACAATTTTATTATACGAGTATGTATAGATATAGATAGATAGCATGATTCAGGATTCACGCGCGATGGCTTATTATTAGCGTATTTCATGTATAACTTTGGTGTTTCTATTCCGATTTCTATTATTATTTTTTATGGAATAGTTAATTATTTAGGGACTTTTTTAATTAGGGATGACTGAGAGTGTTATAAACGTAAGAGTAGACAAATATAATCAGAAAGCTTCGAACTACTAAGCTATCGGGAGTTACACGTGATATTGTGAGTCAACCATAAAAGATAGACATATGCTGTCGTGGGATATTTTTTATATAATTTTAAGGAGAACATTTCCGTCATACATGATTTCTGTGTAGCTTTAACCATTACGGTTGCACACGCGACGAAAGCTTAAAAAATGGAGTAACTTCTCCCGTTTTCCTTCACTGCTCTGCTCCTATTGATTGTAGCGTGATGAAAAGTATACTATAACCTACTCAGGAGTATGAAAAATAATTGTACCAAGTTTCGTTAAAATCCGTCGAGTAGTTTTTGTTTCTATAACGGTTATACAGACAGACAGACAGACAGACAAAAATTTTACTGATTGCATTTTTGGCATCAGTATCGATCCCTAATCACCCCCTGATAGTTATTTTGGAAATATATTTCATGTACAGAATTGACCTCTCTACAGATTTATTATAAGTATATAGAAAGTATAGATAAAAATGCTGTTTAGCATATGCAAAACAACTTCCACTTAAGTGGAAGAGTACAATAAAAAGTATATTGTTTTTTTATACAGGATCTAAAAAGTATGAATATTACATAAAGTATTTAGTTGCGATGAGAGTACTAAGGCGTAAAATATTGAGACTAAAGAGTTATAATAATATAATAATAATATCTTGGGATAACTGTCACAACGCTATCTGATCCCAAACTAAGCAGAGCTTGTACTATGGAAACCAGACAACTAATAAACATACGTATATATTTCTAAATACATACATATTACAGACAAATATACTGACAAAGAATAAACCATCGCGCTCATTACGCAAAGTTTTATCCTGGGTGACGAACGAACCCACAACCTCTTGCTTAGCAGTCAGGGTCACTAACCACTAGACCAACAGGCCTGTATGTGAATGTGTTCGATTTGAATATTATTAAAACTTGTATTTGTATATGACTGATTATAATATGAATATTTAACATGTACCTACTGTACTGTACGGTTCCAGAGGAACTTCATCCCACGCACAATCAGCCTGTGGACTCATTCCACAGCCTGATTGTACGTGGGATGAAGTTCCTCTCCCTACCTGCCGAGGTTTTCCCAAAAGCCTTTCCTACAGCTTGTGGTTCTTCAAAAAAGGAGTAAAAAGGTTTTTACAGGATCGGCAACGCGCGAGTGGCACCTGTGGTATTGCATAGGCTACGGCAACTGCTTACCATCAGGCGGTCCTGTTTGCCACCTCAGTGGTATAAAGAAAAATTGTATTTAAACACCGTGAATTTATAGTCGTTTTAATGACGAAGTCTATAACAAATATTAGTTTTATGACATATATATATATTTTTTTATAAACATTAATCCTAAAATGCCTCAGCCGGCGTGTGGGGCACTTTCTGGTGGTGTATAAATTACTTATAGATCTCATGATCGTAATACCTATTCTCATTATGTAAGAAATCGAGTAACGTTACTAAAAGTGTTCTCATTTTTTTTCCGCAAACGGAATTCTATTAATGTTTCTAAAAAAACTCATATTTTATACACTATGTTATTGAAATGAAGTTCAAAACATATTCACGGTGTATGTGCGCACTTGTCTAGATACAAATGTCCTTTCTATTCCCAAAATCGGAAGTGATGGAAATTTAGGTGACTGGCAACGCACAGCTCAAAACATTGAACGGATTGAGTTGATTTTTTTTTCTTCATGCAATCTGTTTCGTAGCAAACATTTATCATAGGGTAAGGAATATATTTTGTCTACAAGTCCAGTGACTTGCGCCCTTAATGTGTAGTTAGTCCCTCCAGGTCTCTAGGAGACTTTCTTTTTAGTCTCTCATCAATTGAGTAGCCAGTTTGTTTGGATGTTTGTCTAAACTATTTCTGTAAGTTATAATTGGATGTTTGACCTCCTCTTGGACTGTTCTATATCAAGGTCGTGGTATTGTTGATGGTTTGTTATAAACCATGGAGCGCCTGTGATCAATCTAAGCATTTTGCACTGAAACCTCTGGAGTATTTCCAAGTTTGAGTTGGAGGCTGTACCCCAAAGGTGTATTCCGTAAGTCTAGATTGGCTTCAAGATACACTTATAGAACAGCAATTGGTTTTCTAGCGACAACTGTTATTTTTTTTGGAGCATTTAGTATTGTTTCTCATTTTTTTTTTTTTTTATAAAAGACGACTCCCGCAGTAGGGTACAAGCCCTGTTTTATTTATTTTATTTATTTATATACTAATATCACATATTACTTACAGCTAGACCAAACGTAATAGTGGAAGAACATAATATTTAACAATTATATTTATACTATAAACTATGCATAGCACAATATTACTTATATATATTTATATGTATTCTATTCATTATAATTATTATTTGGTTCAATATTATATCTATAACTAACTTATACTAGAGGTAATAGTAAGCGATTCAAGATAACGATCAGCTGTATGAGTGAATTTCGTTTCCGTGGAGATAAAGATGTCTAATGTATTGTCGAAGTTGAGGATATCATTAATGTATCGGAGTGCTCGTGCTAGTGGCGCGTGAAGAGCTAGGTTGGTGCGCGCAGCTGGTATCGCGAATAGGCGCTGCCGCGCACGCCCTGCGCCCGGGCGCGGCACACGGAGGCCTACCTGCGCGAGCAGTGTCGGGTTGTACGCGCGTCCGCTAACCAGACGGAAGAAGTACGTAACAAGTGTGACGTTACGTCGCACCGCAAGCATGCGGTAGTCCACCATCCCTGCGATGTATAGGGTGGGGTACAAGTAAGGGTAGTAGAAATATATTTTTTTGAATAGATATCTTAAAAATGATTTTTGAGTTTTTTCTATTTGATTGATATGTGTAGTGTGATGAGGGTTCCATATTATTGAATTAGTTTCTAGGGTGCTTCGGACATATGAATTGTAAAGGATGGAAGGTGTTAATTGATTATGAAAATATTTAGATTGCCTTAATACAAATCCAAGGTTTTTCCTTGATTTGTTGCACATTTTGGTAAGATTGTCCTGGAAGGTCAATTGGTTGTCAAACCAAGTGCCAAGATCTTTTATAGCGGTTACGCGAGATAGCATAGTGTTGTATCGCAAATCAAAAATCGCTGTATCGCGGTGGACTTCACAAACATACAAGTCACGGACATAGAGTAGATACATCCAGACTCGGAACAACAATTTGTGGATTACACAAAGTGGTGTCCCGTGTGGGAATCGAACGACCTCTTACTCAGCCGTGGGATACACTCCCACCGCGCCACAGAGGCAGTCAATTGGGTCCTCAGTGCTTTATGTTTTGTGCACATATGTTTTCTCCAGGTGAGACGACGATCTAAATAAAATTTGACTCGAATGGGACTCGAACCAGAATATAAAAGTATTGTTAGCCGCTCCACCTCGAACTTTGCTACAAAATTCTCAAAATCAGAAAATAAAATGCATCCAAAACCCGTACTATGGTTTGCTGACATACTTATAACAGACTATCAGACTCGGCCGTTAAAAATGCAGGAACATTACAAAAATGAGACTACATTCTCTATCGCGTCCAGTTCATATCAGGTTTGTGGTTGAGAGCCCATTTAGCTTTAATGACACATTCAACACGCCGAGAACAATCTCGGTCGGCTGCGCTCCCCGTAATAAAATCTAATAATGTATAAAATCTTGAAGACCTATGAGATTTAACACTGTTTCATATGTAGAATCAAGTTGGAAAGATAGTATGTAAAAACCTATCGTTATTTACATTATATTTCGTGTAGTGCAAAGCTCAGATATCTCGACAAGATTTTTACTTCAAGAAATCATATAAGCCAATAGGGACTTTCTACACGAGCGAGAGAATCGCGGCGATGTTATCGTCATTCCACCTATTTCTGTACACTCTCTTAGAACGGGTCTCCACAAGCACGCTGTCAAACGCAGGCGTCCTGCGTCGAAAAAGTGACGATCAATGTTGCAGACACGCGGCAATTCCGTCACGAGTCGCGACGATACGCTAGTGTATTACTAGTATTCGCTCCTTCGTGGAGACTACCCGACGATAGTAGAGCGGAATCGTTGCGATTTTCTCGCCCGTGGAGACGGTCCCTTAGAGTTGTCTAAATTTTTATACTACTCGTAACACAGTAAGTACTAGATACTTTGCAGTATCTATAGTACTTACTGTGTAGCGATACCCTTAGTACCTAAGTCATGATTACATTTCCTATCACACTATGCACAGGCTTTGGGCTATTAGAATTAGAATAATTGAAAGATGAAAGAAAGAAGCGGTGGTAGCCTAATGGATAAGGCATCGGTCTCGCAATCGTGAGGTCGCGGATTCGAATCCTACCCATTATACTACCGACGTGAACCCACTCCTAATACAAGCCATTGAGCTTAGCTGAAGGGGTTAACCGGATTGCTAGTAATGTGGAACCACAATCCCACATTGTTAGTTATCCATAAAAAAAAATATTCTAAAATATAACATGGTGCAAAAACTACCCCTTTGGAATGGGTTACTGTTTCTGATAAAAACTACTTTCAGGTTTGCGCTTTAAGAAGAATTACATTGTACTCGTATACACGCATATCCGCGTATATGCGTGTATACGAGTACAATGTCATTCTAGACAATTCAATAGCTAGACTGTTTAACAAGTAACAAGTGTTATAGTTTAGTTTGATGTATGTCTATTCGCAACAGGTCAATATGGCAATAGAGACCCGAGGTTAGACAGGGAAGATAAAAACAAGCGCCCGTGCCAACTTACCCTAAACCAGATCCCGTCGAACACATTTATGAACTGTAATCTCGCTCGAGTTTTTGGATCCATTTTGTGTACCTACTTAATATTCATCCTAGTTAAATACCTAACTTCTACCTACCTGTCGCGGCAAGGTTGCCAACTCCTATTTTTGACCTATAATGTTCACAACTAATTTGAAAATCCTCCTAAACGAAAGCTAGCCAAGCGAGCGCCGTAAAATAAAAATCCCCTATCCCGCTTATTTACCCCTAATTCAGAGGGGAAACCCCTAAATTGACAACCATTGCCCAGATTATAGTCCGTGACACAATAGTGCCCAAACAAATGGTCAGATTTGGAAGCAGATATTTTATTAAAACTTGTTTAACCTTTAGTTCTCTTTTAAATTGATTTAAAATCCAGACCTCAGCTATAACAACGAACCCTATAAGTCTTTATATTGGGTTAACCTATAAATTTCACTCGATTTAGTAATTTTGTTTACCTCAAAGAATGGAATTCTAAGATATGTCCTACCTTTTTTTACCTTTTTTAGTTTATAGGCATATAAAGTTATCGGTTTCTTGCTGTGTTTACTCGGCACACGTATTATACGCCTTCTTGGGCACATGGCGAGGTCGTAAAAACTTCGATGTATAGGGTTATAATCAGTTCTTTTAGAATTTTAAGAGAAGGCACGGTCAGTTTATTCCTAAGCACAGTGATTCTGTACGAAATATTTATTCTAGGGTCCTTAATCACGATCTTTATTCCGTGTCCACGGCAGCCCTGTGCGAAATGTCAGAATTCTCTCATAATGATAAATGGGGAGATGTGCTAACAAATGTATCAAGGCGCTTGTGTGATACGCTTAAAAACGTCCGCCACGCATACGCGTTGGACACGGAAAAAAAATCGTGAAGAGGCACCCAGAAGAGGATTTGTCGATCTATACACGGACTAAATTGCAAAAAAAAAAGCTACTAGGTATATCAGTAGTAAGCTACTAGGTATTTGACTGCCTCTGTGGCGCGGTGGGAGTGTATCCGACTGCTACGCAAGAGGTCGTGGGTTCGATCCCCACCCAGGATAAAACTTTGTGTGATGAGCACGATGGTTTATTCTGTGTCTCGGTGTTATTTATCTATAATATGTATGTATATAGAAATATATAAGTATGTTTATCAGTTGTCTGGTTTCAATAGTACAAGCTCTGCTTAGTTTGGGATCAAATAAAGTTGTGTGAGTTGTCCCAAGATATTATTATTATTTAGATATTTAAAAGTTTAGTGCAGGACATTGTAGTAACGTTTTCGACATCATCATCACCGCCAAAATGGCAAAAATGGCAAAAACGGAACTCTTATAGTTTCATCATGTCCATCTGTCTGTGTGTCTGTCTGACCGTCCGTATGTCACAGACATTTTACTCAAAGACTACTCAATGAATCTTGATGAAATTTGGTGAAAAGATGTCTTGTAGTGGCCGCTACTTAGTTTAATAGCTAAATAATAATAATAAATTTTTAGGGGGTGCACTCCATACATGTACCAGAAGCTGATTTTTTTTCAGCATACATGAACCTATGGCACATCATTTGACAGGTCTTTCAAAAACATTTTAAGGTTCTTAATAAACTTTTTTGGTTGAGTGAATATTTTTGGAAATAATATCTCCGAAAGTTGCAAAAATCGTGTCCCCCATCCCCCTTAAGTTTTGAACCGTGTGACCAAAAAATATGGAAAAAAAATACAAATGTAGTGCTTAATTAATATTTTAAACTAAAATTATTTCGGATAAGATCAGATATACCGTTATTGAGTTATTGCTAAAAACTGCGTTTCTAAACAAAAGGGCATAAGTGCCATGAACATACGCTCTTTTGCTGATGCAATTCCCAATTTGCAACAATACTCGGTTCTTCACTTTCGGCATCCAGTCCAACCCAGTGACTTTCATATAATCGTGGTTCCATCTGGGGGTCATCCTATCTTACATTTACCAATTCGCGATCTCTATCTAGGAGTTTGCTCTAACTGCCGTCAGCATCAATCCTTTGATACTGATTTTATCTCGCTATAACTATAAATATGTTTTTTCTGAAACTGTACAGTTTTTTTACTAAACAGTATGTGGCGGTATCCACATTTAATAATATAAATAAACTGACACTTGACAGCTTGCGTCAAATCCTAAATCGCGATATAGAACTTTTACACCTGCTAACTATAAATACAAGTACCCAACGTTAACCGTTGGGCCGCGGCCCGCCAGGCACGATCACCTCGCCTGGTCGTAGGATCCTCCCTTTGTGTTGGAGTGACTTAACACCTTGCCCTCCACAAGTATAAAACAGTAGTCATTTGTTATACAAGAGTGCAAAGTAGCTTTTAACCGCGTGCTCAATTTTGATGATCGAGCAAGCGAAGGATTCTAAAATGAGCGTGTTAGCGAGGGAATCAAAAGAGCACGAGGTGAAAAATCTTTGCACTCGAGTGCAACACGTAACATATCATCCCACCTCAGCGAAGAAATGACTAAATGCAAAAAAAAACATTAGCGCATTATTAACATTTTCAGTCAATTCTGTTGTTTTCAAGGTTCTTATTTTGAACCAAAGGTTTTAACAATAAGGCATAAAAAGAAAATGGCGCGCGCAAAACAAATAAAAAAATTGTTTACCAAGAAGGTTCTGAGTTTTTAACAAATTAAAAAAGGTTGTATGATAAATTCGGCACCATGGATGTTTTGAATTTACAAACTTAGTACACACGATGTTCTAAATTCAATTTACTTTATCCTCTAGTGGATAAAAATGGCTTTTGCACTTAAAAGAGCAAAAATACTTTTCAGATAGCGGGGTGAAAAGTAATTTCTTAATATCTGTCCTTAAGTAGGTGCGCCATTTTGATGCCATTTTCACAAACATTCTTTTAATATTTGCATATTATGTGTGCAGGGGAGAAAACTCCGTACTAAACTGGGACGGCTCACTAGTAGCTCATATATCAGCTTAAAACATAAACTACATAATATTCCAAGATTTTTAAGATTTATAGGGGCGCTACGAAAAACGAACCAAAAAATAATAATGGGCAACGTCCACACAAAACCTGAAGCGCTTCTGTTTTATGAGCTGAATAGCCCTTTGTAGGTGACCTAGAGAAGCGTTTATGCTTCAAGTGTATTTTCTATATAGGTCGCTTCAATTGTGCGAGAACTCGTTGCTATACTAAGCCGGTTTAGATTGAAACTTGCTAACTTGTCAATACAACAACTCCAAGTTATTTGTATGATAGCTATAGGCAGTTTGTTGATTAAGTAAATCACTAAAGATACATACGGTTAAATTTACCTAAGGCTTTATTCAGACTCGTGAATGTAGAGATCAGATCGTTATTGCTGGTATCACATGGACAAATATAGTGTTGGATTCAGAATTTTAGGAAAGGTTTGTCTGAAGATGAAATTTAAAATGATTAGGAATTGTTTTACAGGGTCCTTATTCATGTTCTTTTTTCTTCATTTGCACGGCAAGCCCGTGCGAACTGTGAAAATCTTGTCATAATAGCAAATATAGAGATGCGCTTAGTATGCATTTCGTATGCATTTTCGTATGCATTTCCTATTACATCTATGAGCGCACCGCGAATGCGCCAGTTCGCACGGGATTGAACAAAAACAAAAACAAAAAAAGGAGGTGAATAAGGGTTACCGGTTCCTATTTTATTATACTGTATGCTGATTTAGTTAGTTGAATCCTCAAGGAAGGGGGATCACGCCATGATACTCTACCGACATATAAAAAAAAGTACCTTATTTTTTTTTAAAACCAATATTGTTAGTACATCGATTTCGCGCGTCTTCTTCGGATTCGAGTTAATCAATCAATCAGCCTGTATCGGTCCACTGCTGGACACAGGCCTCTCCTATCTTTCGCCACAACATCCAATCCTCCGCCTTCCGCATCCAATTCATTCCAGCGACTTTCTTTAAGTCGTCAGTCCATCTGGCTGTGGGTCGTCCCACCTTACGTTTACCAAGTCGCGGTCTCCACTCTAGGACTCGTTTGCTCCATCGGCCATCATCGGTCCTTCGGCAAATGTGGCCAGCCCATTGCCACTTCAGCGTGCTTAACCTGCGTGCTATGTCGATAACTTTGGTTCTTTGTCGAATGACCTAATTACGAATTTTATAAAAAACTAGCGGACGCCTCGCGGTGTCACCCGCGTAGTTCCCGTTTCCGTGGGAAAACAGGGATAAAAAATAGCCTATGTCACCCGTTAGTGTAGCTTCACAACGGTGAAAGAATTTTTCAAATCCGTCCAGTAGTTTCGGAGCCTATTCAATACACACAAACATCAAACAAACAATCAAATCTTTCCTCTTTATAATATTAGTATAGAAGTATAGATATAGATGAAAATGGTACTATTTCCAGCGTGAATTTACCTAACTAAATCGGCATCCAGTATGTGGTATAATCTCCACCAGTCTTCTAATACGGTGTATAATATATTGGTGGCAGCACTGTAGTTGCTTAAATCCATACTAATATCATAAATGTGACAGTAACGCTATCTGTCTGTCTGTCTGTCGCTTTCACGCTCAAACAGCAGAACCGACATTATCACACTTTTATTTTTAAATAGCTTTTTCCAGCGGTTTGATCGCGTTAATCCATACTATATATACTATATCCATACTAATACTAATATTATAAATATGTAAGTAACTCTGTCTGTCTGTCTGTTACGCTTTCACACTCAAACAGCTAAACCGATTTAGATTAAATTTGGTATGGAGACATTTGAGTCCCGGGGAAGGACATAGGGTATAATATGTGTTTTTATCGCGATAACCGACATCCACGCGGGTGGAGCCGCGGGTGAAAGCTAATAGTAAATAAATACTAATTATTATTATCTAATTAATATTATATATTAGTGGTACTTTTTTCTGTGAAAGGGTATCTAATAAACATCCATTTACTCTCTCACAAACTTTTAGATTTATAATATAAGTAAAATAGAGAAAGAAAATAGAATATACCAGGTTTTTCAGTTCGCAGTTCGCACAGTCTAGCAATAACTTCAAATCTTCATAGCTTTCTCTATATTCAGAATACATGTTCGAGCTCAGTTCCTATCCGTTTGGCTTTTCAAAGGCTTTGTCGTAGTTAGCGTGGAACTGAAGCCACCTCAAGATAATTAAAATTTAACTATCCTGCACTGTTCGTATAAGTTACCGTTGTTGAATATTATTGTTTCTTTTTCGGTTGCGTATGCAAAAATAGTCGTAACTGGACAATTCTACTAACTTGGTTAGGTACCAAAATAGAAGACTTTTAATGGCAAATAGTTAATACATTTAACAATGTACCCATCAAAATTACGATCGTTATTTTTAATTAATGAAATAAAAAGTATAATTATTTTTTAGAGTTCCGTCCTTTAAAATAGACGGACGGACAACAAAGTTATCTAAGGGTTTCGTTTTTTTCCTTCTAAGGTACGGTACCCTAAAAAATAACAACAACGGCTACATATAAGAAGTAACATAGGCTATATTTGTTGTCAAAAAACTTAGAGATCCGTCTGAAAATTGCAATAATGTAAATCAAGGTATAAGAAACTACGATATGACAGCCGCGCGAAGCCGCAGCTACTACTCAATAAAGTTAAAAGCCAAATACTATGTACACATTCAAAACCTTTTTCGTATAAAATCCAAAGTAAATATATAGGTAATCATGGAAATACAAATTGTGATTTAATCAAATACAGATTACGGGTTGAAAGGATTAAAGGAAATTCAGTTAAATGGTTAATAGAATATCATTTTAAAAGGATTTCATTCTGTGAATGGAGGTTTTATATTAAGATGTAGAAGGAAATGGTAACTGTGATCAAAGAAATTCGTAAGATTTCCTCTTTAAATTCCTTATAATATACTAGTTTATGACCGCGGCTTCGCCCGCGTGGATGCCAGATTGTTACCAAAATATTTTAACGGCAAAGTTTCATATTAACTTTGCACCCCCATTTCACCCCCTTAATGGGTGATTTTTCAAAAATTATTTTATTAGTGCTCCCCTACGTTATAAAAGGAACTCCTGTGCAAAATATCAAGTTTGTAAGCCTTATAGTTTAGGTCCTGCGTTGATATGTCAGTCAGTCAGTCAGATTGTCCTTTTATATATATATATATATATATATATATATATATATATATATATATATATATATATATATATATATATATATATATATATATATATATATATATATATATATATATATATATATTTATATATATATATATATATTTATATATATATATATATATATAAAACAAAACTAGCTTTTTCCGACTTCTACGCTCGTGCCTATGTCGGTTAGCATTATAAAAGTATAGGTATCACAGTTGTCTTAATGTAAGTTAGCCGGATTCGCGGTGGGAGTGTGTACGACTGCTGCGCAAGAGGTCGTGGGTTCGATTTCCACACGGGTCACCACTTTGTGGGATCCTTAAATTGTTGTTCTGAGTCTGGTACACAAAGTACATACTTTGTGTCGGTGAATGGTCCCTCAAGACACAGGCCTGCAGAAGTGGTCTTAAAAAAAAAAGTCTGTGATGCTCTGTTCGTTGCTCGAGCAAGCGCACGTTGCCGTTGTATAGAACTTTTGTGGTTCCCTTTAATTCTGTACTCTCGCCTTTAATTTTTTTGCGATTATAAGACACAGATATAAACATCAGAGGCAAAACATAAAGGCAGGTCAAAAGATTTGGAGTGAAAATAATCACGTCAAAAGACCTTTCTAGGAAGGGACTATGAAACACAACTCGGAAAAAACAATTCTATATCAGTACAAACATAATTAAAATACAGTTGGACAGTAATTTTAAATGAAATTGGTTCTGTAATAACGTGTTTGTGTACTTTGCGTTCAAAGGGCTTGTTGTTACAGCGGTCAATTTGGTTCAATATACTCCTAAACAAACTTTTGAATGGCTGGGTGTAAAGTAGGAGGGAGAAAACAAACAAAAATATCCGTTTTGTTCGACGTAGCAAAAATGGTGGACAAACCAACGATTAACTGTCATTAACAGTCACAAAATGTTCAGGACAAATTGTAAGTTCAGTTAATTATGGTTGATAATTGTTTTTAAACTTCCGCGATGTTTACACACATTAGAATGTTATCGGGACTTAATCGCGTGAAATATTTAAAGGCACGAACTTTTTATTTACCCGACGTTTCGATCGAAACGTCGGGTCCCAATAATATTCTAAATATGGTTGATGTTTTTGGCTAATAGATAGCGTTGACCGATTTAAATTCAAGCGATTATTATTATATTAATTAGCTTCAAAATGTTTCAATATAAATATGTTTTTTTGTTTCACATAAATTATAAAGAAATACAAACACCAATAGTTTTATTTTGTACTCTCACACATAATGTGTCACCACCGATGCAGCCGTCAGCAGATACGGAGAAAACTATCAAAACGTAGTTCAGGCGTTAAGGAAATACCGAGAGAGGTAAGCTAGGTTGATACAGCCGGTCCAGGCGCAGTCCGGGTGCGCTGAATGGCTCAGCAAAGGAACCTAAGGCCCTAAATTTATACTGGTGAAATTATTCAAATCGGTTTTTTTATACGGAAATGGCTTCGGAAACCTACAGTAAGCATTCATATAATTTTAGCAGGATTGAAGGATGGAGAATGGATAATCTTAATACACATATTGAACTATAAATTTTAGGAGTTGCAATGAGGTTTACAGAACAATTACATAATCGAGTTTTGCTGCAAAAAGAATAAACTGTGTAGGAGCCTAAGTTACGTTCTCCCAAAAACGCTAGCACTTACACTTTGGGCTTTGTAAAGTCACGCCACTGATCACGCCATGCACACCTGGTGCTAATCAGTGTCAACGCCTACCTATTCATTTATCGCCAATAGGCCACACCTACTGCAACATGGCCGCCTACGCGCTTTTGTCTACGCAGCGCGGGCGCAAGATGGACGTCGGGAATCCTTTGTCCTGCAGTCTCCGCCCACTTAGAAACATGCAAAGCGCGAACCTTTATTATTATTAATTAGTTTTAAGTATAAATATAGGCTTGATAATATATGATATTCATTCTGCTACCAACCGTTGTAAGGTGCAAATAAAACTAAATAAATTGTCCCAAGTATTTTAATTACTTATACAACTAGTCTTCGAGGTACCTCTGCAATATTATACAAACAAACAAGTGGTTCGGTATAACCTACCTAACCACTTCACTGGTGACCTTTCGACGTTTAATCGGCGCTCAAGAGGAAACAGCAAGTACGAAACATGGCGGAAGCTAAAGAAGAGGTAGTCCTGGGAGAGTCCTTCCGTGTCGGAGTTAAAACCCCTAAGTTTAACCCCGAGGACCCTGAACTGTGGTTCGCTCAGCTGGAAGGGCAGTTTACGTTGTCCAACATAACCGCAGATGCGACGAAGTTCTATTATGTTTTGGCGCAACTGGAACCACAACACGCAGTAGAGGTGCGAGATTTAGTGGTTACCCCACCGACTACACAGAAGTATGATACCCTGAAAGCGAAGCTCATAAAGAGATTAGCAGCTTCACAAGAACGGAAGATCAAACAACTTCTGATGCATGAGGAGATGGGAGACAGAAAGCCGACGCAGTTCCTACGTCACCTACAACTTTTAGCAGGAGTAAACGTACCTTCAGACTTCATCAGGACTATCTGGGCAAGTCGATTACCTACCCACTTGCAAACATGTATAGCTGCGCAACAAGAGAAAATGACCCTAGAAGACCTAGCAGAGCTCGCAGACCGCGTCAACGATGTTGTACCAACAACCGTACAAGTAGCCGCTTCATTTGGCACGCAAGAAAACCGACGGTTGGCGACCGTGCGGGGATTACAGGATGTTGAATGCACGCACAATTCCAGACCGATATCCTGTCAGGCATTTACAAGACTTCACCCAGCAACTGACAGGCAGCGCCATCTACTCTACTATCGATTTGGTCAAGGCCTACAACCAGATACCGGTTAACGACGAAGACATACCGAAGACGGCAATAACTACGCCGTTCGGACTATATGAGTTCCCATTCATGACATTTGGTCTACGAAACGCCGCCCAGACGTTCCAGCGCTTTATGGATGAGGTTCTCAGAGGCCTGGACTTTTGCTATGGGTATCTCGATGATATTTTAGTAAGCAGCAGCAGCAAGAGCCAACACCTGGAACACCTAAAACAGCTTTTTCAAAGACTTGCAGAGTATGGAGTACTTATAAATACAACAAAGTGCATATTTGGTCAAGCTGAGGTCGAATTTCTGGGATACAAAGTTTCTCCAGCGGGCATCCAACCATTAGAATGCAAGGTCAAAGCTATCCAGGACTTCCCTATTCCTAGGACCGTTAAAGAGTTGAGACGATATTTGGGCATGCTGAATTTTTATCGCCGCTTCGTGCCAGCTGCCGCTGCTATTCAAGCACCTCTCAACAGCCTACTTGCCGGTCCGAAAGTCAAAGGAAACCACCCAATCACAATGACGCCTGAGGTAGTAGAAGCGTTTGAAAACAGCAAACGTAGTTTGTCGCAAGCAACATTGCTAGTACACCCAGATCCGAAAGCTACCTTATCGATCCAGACAGATGCTTCTAACACAGCAATAGGAGCGGTATTGCAACAACGGAAGGGACAAGAATGGCAACCGTTGGCGTTTTTTTCGAAGAAACTTAGCCCTTCGCAGAAAAAGTATAGTCCATATGACCGCGAACTCCTAGCGATCTATGAAGCTATACGTTACTTCAGGTTTATGGTTGAGGCACGAGTTTTCTCCATCATCACCGATCATAAACCCCTAACATTCGCCTTTGCAACAAATCGAGAGAACTGTTCTCCGCGGCAATTCCGTTATCTGGACTATATCAGCCAATTCACCACAGACATCCAGTACATCAAAGGCGAACAAAACGTAGTCGCAGACACGCTGTCACGCATCGACGAGATTGCACTGCCCATTAATTACCAATCCCTGGTCAGAGAACAAGAAACGGACGACGAATTATTAGACCTATTAAGCAACGGATCTTCCCTGCTATTAAAAAAGGTAAAAATACCTGATTCTAGCATTGAGGTTTACTGCGACGTGACAACATCGCCCAGACCATTCGTCACCAAATCGTTTCGCAAACAGGTATTTCTATCGCTACATAACCTTAGCCACCCAGGCGCGAAGGCTAGTGTTCGCTTAGTGACACAAAGGTTCGTCTGGCCTGGCATAAGACGGGATTGTCGACAGTGGGCCAAAGAGTGTGAAGCCTGTCAGAAGAGCAAGGTAACTCGCCACACTTCTGCACCATTACGTACCTTTGACCCACCATCTTCGCGATTTCGTCACATACACCTGGATCTGGTAGGTCCATTACCAGTATCCTGCAATTATAAGTACTGCCTCACAATCGTCGACCGCACAACACGTTGGCCTGAGGCGTACCCGTTGCAGGACATAACAGCAGAAACTTGTGTTTCCACCCTTACCTCGAGTTGGATTGCAAGATTTGGCTGCCCTGAACATATAACCACAGACAGAGGTCGACAATTTGTCTCACAAACCTTCAAGGACTTGGTCGCACTCATCGGCGCTACTCATCATCTCACCACCGCCTACCACCCAGCAGCAAATGGCCTCGTAGAACGACTACACCGACAGCTAAAGGCCGCAATTACCTGTCACGCAACGGCAAACTGGACAGAAGCCCTTCCTTGGGTACTATTGGGTATACGCAGCGCATGGAAGGAGGACTTACAAGCATCCACAGCAGAACTAGTCTTCGGCGAGCAACTCCGCTTACCCGGTCAGTTCTTTTCTGCAGCCTCAAATGAACCGGTGGACATGAGTAACCTGGTCAGCAGACTTCGAAACCATATGTCTAAGCTGACCCCTCAACCTACGTCTTGGCATACCAGCAGTAGTCGAATTTTCTACGTGCCAAAAGACCTTAAAACCACAACTCACGTATTTCTACGCCAAGGCCCAGCACGAAAAGCTCTTCACACTCCATACCTGGGCCCTTACAAGATACTTCGCCGTGATGAGAAGACCTATACCTTAGATGTCCAAGGAAAAACGCAGAGGGTTACCATAGATCGCCTGAAACCAGCATATGTGGCAAGAGAGAATCCAGATCCAGTCCAGACAGAAATCCAGACACCGACGCAGACCCAGAATCAGCAACCTACAGATACGGTCAAAAAGACATCAAGTGGTCGGACCGTCAGGTTCCCTGATTACTATCGCCCCTAGCTACGGGGCTCGTTGGGGGAGTGGTGTAGGAGCCTAAGTTACGTTCTCCCAAAAACGCTAGCACTTACACTTTGGGCTTTGTAAAGTCACGCCACTGATCACGCCATGCACACCTGGTGCTAATCAGTGTCAACGCCTACCTATTCATTTATCGCCAATAGGCCACACCTACTGCAACATGGCCGCCTACGCGCTTTTGTCTACGCAGCGCGGGCGCAAGATGGACGTCGGGAATCCTTTGTCCTGCAGTCTCCGCCCACTTAGAAACATGCAAAGCGCGAACCTTTATTATTATTAATTAGTTTTAAGTATAAATATAGGCTTGATAATATATGATATTCATTCTGCTACCAACCGTTGTAAGGTGCAAATAAAACTAAATAAATTGTCCCAAGTATTTTAATTACTTATACAACTAGTCTTCGAGGTACCTCTGCAATATTATACAAACAAACAAGTGGTTCGGTATAACCTACCTAACCACTTCAAACTGCATTACCACAAAACCAATATGTTATACATACCGAAGTAAATACTTAGTACATTAAGTTACATTAAGGACGGACTCGCATAAAAGCATAGCAGAAAGACATCGAAACGGCTGCCTACTCTGACATAATGCGCGTACCGTTTAGTTCGTGTTTTACCTTCACAATTTCAACTCTAGGCTAAATATCTTGTTAAATGTTTAACCTGGGTTTGGACACAAAATACTAAGAGTACAGAAAGAAGGTAATCTTAATGCCGACTCCACACTTTGGCCCTAACGTCAATCCCTACGCCACGCATCCAAGGTGTGGATCTAGAAAATCTTCAAATCTTCCAAGTCTTCAATCAGCCTGTATGCGTCCGCTGCTGGACATAGGCCTCTCCTAACTTACACCACAACATCAGGACCTCCGCCTTCCGTATCCAATTAATTCCAGCGACTTTCTTTAAGTCGTCAGTCCATCTGGCTGAGGGTCATCCTACCTTACGTTTACCGAGTCGCGGTCTCCACTCTTGGACTCGTTTGCTCCAACAAATGTGGCCAGTCCATTGCCACTTCAGCGTGCTTAATTTGCGTGCTTTGTCGGTAACTTCGGTTCTTGATCGTTGCGAATTTTATCCTTGAAAGAGACTCCAAGCTTAGCTCGCTTCATAGCCCGTTTCATGAATTTGAATTTGTGGACTAGCCCAACCGTAAGTGTCCATGTCTTGACACCGTAGGTCGTAACACGAGTCGCGTTGGGACCAACGTTGGGCCCAACGTGTAGATCCGGTGTCATACATAGTTCGAGGAACGCACGCAACGCACACCTAGATATCGTTTACCGGCCAAGACTCACAGACACCGGTTTTTGACATTTGGAGTCGATAATTTGACAAAATCGAATAGAATCCTTATTTCTTATTACAAATCAGCCTGTATAAATATGAATCACCGAATATGTACGCGCATAACTACAGAACAACTGCACCAAAAGTTGGAAGGCGTTTCGAGATTCCGTGTTCGTGATCGATGTCCATTTGTGCATGCTTCGAGCACAGTTTTTATAAAGTTTACATTTTGTAGTCTCGCTATTTTGTGGTCTGCGTTTGAGGGCTATCCTTTTATCTATATATAAAAATCTACGGTTCATTTTCCTTTTATTAGGTTTGAATAAAAGGGATCTTTTACTACAAAAATAAAATACTCTAGACCATCAAATCATTATTATGACGTAAACCTCCTCATAATCCATCAAGTCAGAATTCAGAAATTATCAAAAATTACACCATTTTTATCACACTTTAAACTCAAAGTATTTCCTCAAAGTTGGAGCGAAAACCGCTTGAACCTACAAACGCTTTGACCGATTACTTTTGAACTCATTACCGAACAAATTATTCTTATTCCCCGAACCGAATTTAAGTTGAAGTCCCATCAAAGTCACATAAAACTTCGTCAGTAGAATATTTTCTAGAGGAGTTTTTATTAAAGAAATATTTACGGTGTCTATAAATAGAAAGCTATAAAGCGGCTTATTGTACACTCACTCATGTCCAATGAAAACCTAGCCACTACTAAAAGCCCTTGAAACAGCTTATGCGTTAGAATAACCTGCACATTCAGTATTATATTTTTCCTTTAAAAATTAACTTAGAATTGTAAGAATTTGCTAACAATTTGGCTTGGGCCCCGCATTACTAGCAAACTTGTTAACCTCTCCAGCTAAGCTCAAAGGCTTTTGTTAGGAGTGGGTTTACATCGGTAGTATAATGGGTAGGATTCGAGCCCGCGACCACACAATTGCGAAGTCCGATGCATTAGCCATTAGGCTACTGCCGCAAGAGCAATAGAAACATGTCTAATCTAAAAGTGTTTAAATCGCGAACGTGTCGCTGATAGTAAATTGTGTTCTAGGATGACACAATAAATTTCCATACAAAATGATTTGACGTATCGATTCGTTTTGTTGATATGACGTAAACGTTTTATCACGTCATCGTCTGCATACGTTTTGTCACTAATAGTTTAACTAATTTTTTAAATGGTAAAAAAGTAAGTCTACGTGACAGTAAGGTTGAGGTTCGTTACGTTGTGACACAAGGTACATTGAAACGAATTTTCACCTTTAAATTCACCGTTCTGCCTTAATAATATTCTGTTTTTGAACGTGATTGTACGTTCTGCCTACCAAATAATGACGTATAATCACGTTCTATCCACGAAAGTGTTAAATAGTGACTGAGCTTTTATTTAAAATAAATAGATAAAGATTCAAAACCGACGAAATAACCCAACAACACCACCTATCGACAAGGCTTATTTATGTAAATAAGTATACAAGGGCTTGTCCATTCTTCGTGTACACATACTGAACGTTAATAAAGAGTTTATTGACAGCATCTTGAGACATTGCATAATGATCGGCAAATCAATGACGCATAGGTATAAAAATGCAGTAGGTACACACAGTCGAGGCCCCTAGGAAATGCAATATGGGGCCCTTTAACCTTTTCTAACTTCCTAAAACACATTTTTTTACCACATTGCTAGCTGACCCGCACAACTTCGTAGGCGTCCATTTTTCCCGTTTTTGTAACATGTTTCGTTGCTGCGCTTCTATTGGTTGTAGCGTGATGGTAAATAGCCTATAGCTATCATCGATAAATGGGCTATACAAAAAAAATATTCAACTCGAACTATTAGTTCCTGAGATTAGAGCGTTCAAAAAAAACTCTTCAGCTTTATAATATTCATACACCTACCTAGTATTATAAATTTATTTGTTTAGAATTTAGTATAAATAGTTAGTTTTAACCAAAATAAACTATTCAATAACTAATATAAGATCTCGTCTCTTATTTGACTCACATTACATAGCATCTCGCTATAATAATATTATTTATATATATATATATATATATATATATAGACTATAATATATAAAGTATAATATAATATCTTAGGACAACTCACAAAACGTCATCTGATCCCAAACTAAGCAGAGCTTGTACTATGGCAACCAGACAACTGATAAACATAGTTATATATTTCTAAATACATACATATTACAGATATTACACCCAGACACAGAATAAACCATCGTGCTCATCACACAAAGTTTTTATCCTGGGTGGGGATCAAACCCACGACCTCTTGCGTAGCAGTCGGATACACTCCCACCGCGCCACAGAAGCAGTCAAGTAACTATAGTTTGCCAGTGCCCCTAGACTACCTATGCCCATTGATTTCCCTTCTAACTCTGTCTACGTCGACGTTGAAAAATACATAGAATCTTTCTTACCTCATCCAACAAGAAAAAGATAGATCATTAGGTACCTATTATTTTTGGGATTATGGGAATTTGTATGCTACGTATAACTACTAGTATAGTATTATATTTTCTGTGGTTTAACTAAATGTATAACGGGCTCGAATTGAAGTTACGTTCCGTAATCCACTGCCGAGACATGCCCAGAATTGACAAATCTATCCCTAAATTATTCCCGACGTGGAGTCCGGTGATTAAATTAACAACACGTCGCGTTTGTGGCAATCGAGTAAACACCAGAATAGGCACCCGTCGACTTACAGAATAGGGATACGGTTACTGTGGTGTGCGCGACTTGGAATAAAGAAGAAAATGTGAGGGTGGGTGAATAAACGTCTTCCTCACATACGGAATCGTGACAGAAGTTCCGCCTCCCTAGTCAGTTTGTGACCACGGTCGGTGTAACTCGGTCGAAAGGTCAAACAGAGTGTTAATACTTATCTAAATTAAATCTATACTAATATTACAAAGCTGAAGAGTTTGTTTGTTTGAACGCGGTAATATTAGGAACTACTGATCCGAATTTAAAAAATCTTTTTTTGTTAGATAGCCCATTTATCGTGGAAGACTATAGGCTATATAACATCACGCTACGACCAATAGGAGCGGAGCAGCAATGAGAAATGTTGCAAAAACGAGGAAAATTTACGAAGACGAAGTTACAGGCGCATGCTCCTCAGTCAGAGAGGCGGTATTGTAATGTAATGCCCAAAATGGAATTATATATGTTACATTACACGCGCATGCTCCTCAGACAGAGAGGCGTTATTGTAACATAATGCCCAAAATCGAAACAGAAATGTTACATTACAGGCGCTTGTTCCTCAGTCAGAGAGGCGGTATTGTAACGTAATGCCCAAAATCGAATCATAAATGTTACATTAAAGGTTCATTTCCGTGCATCGCGACCGATCGCGAGTCGCGCGCGGCTTACGACAAGCGACTGACGCGCGCGGCCGATGCGACAATACTCAGAGTATAAGAATGTATGGTGCCGTTTCCGAGGTAAGCGACAGACGCGCGCGGCCGACTACTGTCGTAAGCTGCGCGCGCACTGTGAATATTGTCGCATCGGCCGCGCGCGTCAGTCGCTTGTCGTAAGCCGCTCGCGGCTCGCGATCGGCCGCGATGCACGGAAATGAACCTTAAGGGAGCATGCTCGTGGTGAGGGAGGACCTTAATATGCTTACCCCCGTATCTATATTGTAAAATTGTCAATTTGAAAAGAGTGGCCGCGAGTTTTTATTGCCAGGTTGTTTTCTCCGGCTTTACCTATTGTTTACGAACTTGGCATTACACGTACATGTAGAATCCTGGCGTATCACACGTGTTGTTTTGCATCCCAAGTGAATAAGGAATTATGAATTTTGAATTTTATATCATCTTTTTTTTTATATCATCCGTAATAAATGATCAAGTTGCGTAGTATAAAAGATCTAAGCGTACAGTCAGCGGGAAGTGACTTTGTTTTATACTATGTAATAAAGAAGATTATGATCAATGCAATAAAAGGGATCACCGGAAATTTTATTTCGTTTATTTACTATATGAATGGATATTATTGTTTTTACTATAATGATCAACAGTCATAATACTTGGTTCCTCTAGTATCAGTTAATACTAATAACATATGGCATTTTGATTTATTAACCATAACTATTATTAGCCCTAATTTCAGAAGCCATAACATTTTACTTGCCATAACTAATAAAGTGCCGCGGCAGCGGCCTCTGAGTGGCCGGCTAAAAGTTTGTCTTGAAAATATTATGTCATTCGGTTACTTAAGATGCGTTTACGTTTAACTACAGCAAATAAAAATGTTATTAAGGATTCTTTATAGTCAAAGTATAATAGTAGAATCCTTCAATAATGTATCTATGATTCTTGTTTTCTGAAAAGATTGCGACTAGCCGTCCGTTTAATATCGGCTTTAATGTAAAGTCTCTATAACAAAAGTTGAATCGAGAATGCTCGATCATTCAACTCGTATAGATAACGGCTTAGAATCGAATAAAAGATATCGATGCCCTCTTCAATGGAGGTTCATTGTGACGAAATGCATTTTTTCTCGTTCTCGACGAGAATTCAATGAGGTTGGTGAATGTGAGATTGCTTGCTAGGATTCTCTTAGATGCTTTGTGAGAAATGCATTAGATTCAGTGCCGCAGACTTTGTTATACGATATTAATATGTTGTTGTCTCGCTCCCTCCGCCTGTGAGTAAGGAGTGCACTTTTAATTGGAGTTCTAGACTTATGTGTTTTCTTCTTTTTATGGGTTGATGGTGGTTTCAGAAAGAGGTATTAGTAATACCTCTTTCTGAAACCGAGATAAAGACGAGTTGAACTAATCGAATAGTAGTTAGTACCACCATGCTAGTGCGAATTGGAAGTAAACCGTTTACGTATCTACAATGTGTTACAAACGTACTAAAGGGTAATAAAAGAGAGTAAGATTCAGCAGTCAGCATAGTTAATAAAGTGACTAAGTCTGGGTATAAGTGTACATAAGGTATAGTAGATTTATTAAGCACGCGCCACCTTATTTGTTAATTTTGGTTTTATTTTTGAAGTGAAAATTTCTTTAGCGGCTTTGTGCACTTTTTGGGATGGGTAAAAAATGTTAAACTCGCGTCAGGACACGTGACCTGATCGAAAATTTGTAAGACGGAGGGAGAGCAAGGAAAAACTGTTACAATTTCATTAGAATACGAAGGTAAATTTCTCATGTGGTAAATCGGGCGGTCCAGAAACCAGAAGACCCCAGTTTAAGTCCGAGTACCTAACGATTATTTTTTTCCCCTTTTTTACTTTATTTTCGATTTTGCTTTCTTGATTAGTGACTTATTATTTCGTATTTTTTTATTATTATGTCAGGAAAATCGAAAAATATTATTTAAATTTAATCAGCATGTGATATAATGTTCAAGTTTTCACTTCTGCCGGCACTCTCGGAGTGCAACCAGTTGTTTTTTATTTATTTTTATTTGTTTTAGAACGTGTGTAATATAAATACAGGTATTTACAGAAATATGTATCTAAGAGGTGATTGATGATCATTAAAAGAATAACTTAACCTGTCTGTGCGACCCCCTAAGGTTCACACTGAAAATCAGCGCTGTGATACCACATCACAGCGCTGATTTTCAGTGTGAACCTTCACTTCGCCTTCGCCGCAATACGCTGATTGTGGACCTATCCGTTGCAGTTTCCTAAGATAAGCTAGTTTTAAGTTTAGTTTTAGATATTTGTATTTGGATCTGCGTCAAATAAATATTTTTTCTTTCAAATTATTGTTTCTTCAAAAAAATATTTTTATAACTGAGAACTTATAATTTTTAAAATTAACTTAGCGGCGTTGTGCACTTTTTTTTGGTATGGGTATAAAATGTTTAACTCGCGTCAGGATCACGTGACTCTAATCGAAAATTTGAAAATTATTAGATTACGAAGGAACATTTCGCCGCAATCTACAATGTTATTTATAATAGCTCAGGTGGGAAATCGGGCGGTTTAGAAACCAGAAGACCCGGTTCGAGTCCAAATAACTATTATTTCCCCTTTTTTTTAAATTTATATTTTTGATTTTTTGTTTTTGTTTGTAATGACTTTTTTCAATGAGTGTACAACAAAATCATCAGTTGGAGCACGAGTAGGTACATATAGTTTCTCGTGATCCACCCAGGTTGGAGCACCAGGCGCAGGTGTAGGACCGGTGTATTAATAATACCTCGATAAGATAGACTGCTAGTTTCAAATGATACAAGTTAAACGACAAATACAATACACAATCATATAAACAATTCCCGTAAACATCCATACACGCAACTAATAAAGTTAACAGTGTCAATGCCCCGTAAATATAATTTATACAGGAAATCAACTATGCCCTAACATCGTCCGCAATAAACGGGATTTTATCTCTCAAATAAAACTTGTTTATGTTCTACTGAGCCGAGGCCGTACCATATAGTTGATGACAAATATAAATGTATTCTTGTCGGTGTGGCTCCCTGAATAATAACCAGTGATCGGCGTGTGTAGTGCAATTTTCGATCAATGAACTCAAATGTTATGTTGATATGGACTTACCTCGGGATTCCAGGATTTTTAATGACTGAGTCGTAAATCTACACCAATATTATAAAGCTGATGATTAAAAAAAAAATATTTACCATAGAATATAACACTTAAGAGTACAAAAATATATTGTAACATATTCTTTGAGCATTATAATAAATATCGGATCTCCCTACACTAGGCTAAGCCTGTCCTGTAGGGAGCTTAGATGACCAGTATTAATCATAATATTTATTATATTGTACATTGCGGTAATAAACAGAACATACTGTGTACTATTAACAAGAGTTATTAAGGTTTACAATGATTTAATTATATAATAACAAAATAACAACAACATATCAGAAAATTAACAAATTTCAAAAAGATTATATTTAAATTAGTGATTGAATTTCTATTTTTTAAGTTTTCGGTCTCGTCATAAGTCCAGTTCAGTAATTCCCTATTTAGCTTAGCTTTAGCATTAGGGAAAGTTAGAAGATACAGTTACAGAGTTTTATTTATTTTGTTGTATACATACGACTTTAGATAGGAGCTGAATCTTTTCTCGATTTACCATTATGACATGATTTTGACATTTCGTGCGGGCTTGCCGCGGAAACGAAAAAAAAAGAACGAGAATAAGGATCCTGTGCCGAATGATGCCGGTCCGAACAATTCCCATCCTTTTTGGTAACATGGTAGTCGGGTAATAATGATAAAATTCAAAATTCTTAATTCTACGTCATGATGCTACATTTTTTTTTTTTTTTTTGAGAAACGACCCCGCACTAGGGTACAAGCCCTGTGTCGCGGGGGACTTTACAAACATACAAGTCACGGACACAAAGTACACCCAGACTCGGAACAACAATTTGTGGATTACACAAAGTGGTGTCCCGTGCGGAAATCGAACCCACAACCTCTTGCGTAGCAGTCGGACACACTCCCACCGCGCCACAGAGGCAGTCAGACATAATGCCAAGTTCGAAAGCAACAAAGATGGTGAAAAGAAAAAAGCAATATATAAGTACTATGAGCAGACCCGTGGATATTTAATAGTGAACAATAAAACATTTGAAGGGTAAGGAATCTTTTTACAAGAATGCCGGCCGTCGCATTTATAATTCCAGTCCGTTACATTTTTTCTCTTTTACAAAAAATCTCAATACTTTCCCGACCAAGGATTCCGACCTCGACATTGCTTTGGCATACCTTTTCAACCCGAAAAATATGAAGCATTTGGTAATGTGTTATTTTTGTAGGTACTGTTAACGTAGCCTACAACTACTATGATGGCGTAAAGCTATACGATCTAGAGAACTGTGGTCGCTTTTCTTGAGATCAAATATTGTTGCTTCATATGAAAGTTGCGCCCCTCGTCTGTCTCTGTGGCGCGGTGGGAGTGTATCCGACTGCTACGCAAGAGGTCGTGGGTTCGATCCCCACCCAGGATAAAACTTTGTGTTATGAGCACGATGGTTTATTCTGTGTCTGGGTGTTATTTATCTATAATATTATGTATGTATTTAGAAAATATTTAAGTATGTTTATCAGTTGTCTGGTTGCCATAGAACAAGCTCTGCTTAGTTTGGTTTAGTCTGCTCAGATAGCGTTGTGTGAGTTGTCCCAAGATATTATTATTATCGTCATAGCACCGCTCTGATACGACAACGTTACTTCACCGAGATGACATCTTACCGGTGATCGGAAAATACGATCAAAAAGACAGAGAAAGGGATAACTTGCGTCTGACGCGCTTATTACACTGTCAGATAATGGTCATCGCCAATGGTTATATATTAGTAGTTATAGCATTGGTCCGACAAGGCATTTTTGACGTGATAACGTCTTATAAATCAATGACACCCTGTCATTCACGCACGAAAAAGTGTCACATAGTAACAGTCGAGTTATTGATTGGTTGCCAAGCAGTCACGTAGCAACGCTCACGTTATTGGTTGGTTGCTAGGCAGTCACGCTATTGACTAGTTGCTAAGCAATGAAAATGGCAATTCCGCCTGCTAATAAGCTGAAGTATTGTGACCGTCAGCAACAGCTTTTGTGGAACCGGTACCACTGAAGCTGTCACAGGCATGGTAGTTTATTACAATGTCATCAATGTTTCATATGACGTTATCACATAAATTATCGTCCGTAAATCGACTTTACAGACAACCATTTGATCCTGAATCCTGTTAACTACTGATCCGAATTGAAAAATTCTTTCACTGTTGGTGGTCCATTTATCGAGAAAGGCTGTAGGCTATATAACATCACGCTACGATCAATAGGAACAGAGCAGCAATGATAAATGTTGCAAAAACGGGGAAAATTTACGCAGACGAAGTTGCGCGAGACAGCTAGTGACAAGATAAAGGATGTTGACTGCCTCGGTGGCGCAGTGGGAGTATGTGCGACTGCAGCGCAAGAGTGCCTGGGTTCGATTCGCATACGGGACACCACTTTGTGTGATTCATAAACTATTGAGGCTCTTAAGTCTAGCTTATGCTGAACTGGACACCCATTCGTTGCAACCGCGAGGCACAACATTTTATGCAACTTAATGTAATGCAACGAATAAATGTATTTTTATTTCTTTTCTTAATGTTCTAAGTCTATGTTTACTTTGTGTTCATGATTCGTATATTTGTAAAGTCCACTGTGACACATAGCTTGTAAACGACACCTTCGTAATAGAGATTTCTCAACTACAGGAGTTGTCTTTTTAAAACTAAAATGAAAAAAACGGAAGTGACGTAGCGGTGAGACTTTAACTATTTAACATCATTAAAACATATTCTGACGCACACCTCTTTTTTCATTCCAATTTTTTTTTTCCGTTTTTGCGGCAAACCGGTGCGATCTGGCGCATGTGCAGTGTGCTCAAAGATGTCTGCCGCGCATGCCCGTGAAGCAATTTGACAGTTAGAAAAGAAATAAAAAAGAAAAGAAAACGTTTATTTTGTTGCGATTTGGGCACAGACTACATAACAACAATTACATTGATATTTATAATCAGTAGTCAAAAATACAAATAAGTCGGCGCTCGCGCTTCTCCGTGAATGTCTATAGGTCTCGCCGTTTTTATGGCTTAGGGCTGCGGCGTGCGACCAATCAAACATGCAGGCGAGACGCGCTGAGAGGCTGCCGGGCGGCAATGCGAGGCGCGGGGCGGCGCGGCGGCTCGCTCCCGTACCCAAAGTCATTGTTATTATATTACACTATCATTCGCTATTCGCTATGCGCGTGAGCGAACCACTCGCGCTCCGCAGCGCCTTACTAAACACAACAATTGCCAAATCGTTTTACCGGCACGCACCATTTGTCCATGCAACAAGCAACGAACGAATCAAATATGTAATTCTGGAAGACAGTTCGCACGGTCTTGAAAAAAGAACGTGAATTAGGACCCAAAAGTGTATTTCACGGCCTCTTTCGACGAGGGACCCCTAAAAAATATTTACCAATAGCAAAAATATTTATCAATGGTTTATCTAAAGAAGGCACACAATGCAGAAGCCAGAAAAGGCCGTATCTTTCAAACTTTCACTGTCACATACAGTTTGAATAAAGCCCTTTTATGCAAAAATTCTTGAGCTCGGCACAAAAGAGGCGATCATTAGGTTCTCACAACAAAAGGTGCAGCAACTAGTTCAAGGGCAATACTCAAGCTCTGAATACAACTGTTGCAGAAAAACTATGCGATTTAGTTTTAACCTACAACGCAAAAAGAAGGGTGTTTTAAGTGTATCTGTATGACTGTCTGTCTGTGGCAACATAACACCCAAATGAAACGGATTTAGATTTAAAAAATTATGAAAATATGCTAACGTTTCGCTAATAATAAAAGTGACATCTAACAGGAAATCAAGTTCTTTTGGAATTCTAAAAATAATACATAGCACTAAATAACGTATTACATTTTTTTAAATATATACCTAAATACATAACTGTAGGGGCCACATACATACATACATCTATAAATAACAACTACAACTACTTACATACATATACACATATATATAGATATTACACAAAACACATAAATACAAATTATAAAATTTTATAATTTGTATTTATGTGTTTTGTGTAATATCTATATATTCTATATGTGTATATGTATGTAAGTAGTTGTAGTTGTTATATATAGATGTATGTATGTATGTGGCCCCTACATAACGTATTTCATTTTTTTATATTAATTTGTTATTTTCTACTCAATTACTACTACTAAGCTTTTTTAACTACTAGCAACGTTGGTTGCACATTACAGTAGCCTAAAATGCTTCGTGTAGCCACGGTCGGTGGGTTGCCCTTTCGCAACTAGGTTTTTCATTTCATTTATTCAGGAACAATATTACATTGTATTTGATAAATATTACCTACAACTTTAAGTATACGTAATAATACACAGTTTTGAAGAATGAAAATACATTACAAAATAATAATATAAATAGGTACATGTCATTTAAGCATTACACCATAATTAAATCTTTATTATTTTTATTAAGAAAAGACATCAAAATTTGGTTTTGTTTGATACAGTGCCGTGTTGATTTGATGATGATTGATTCCCGTGATGATCGAACTTTTTACATACTTATAAATTAGCACGGAACCCTCAGTGCGCGACTTTCACTCGCACTTGGACAGTTTTTTGTGTATCTGTGTGTCTACTAATACTCTAATGCTACAAATCCGTAATGCTACAGATCTGAGAGGTTAAACCACTGGAGACGGTAACACTTTTCTAAAAACGTCTCACCAATATCATGGCTAATGCCATCACATTGTTGGCAACAGTACCATATGCATCGAAACTACTTTGACAAATAAGACTTTTAAAAATTCTTTTCACCTTATGTCATGGACGGCAACTCTTTGGCTGCGTTGCCAAGTTTGACTGTTCTTATTAGTCAGGCTCGGAATATTTCACGCAATTGCTCTTGTCGACTGTGCTAATCCCGGGAGAACCATTTATACTTTAACCGTTAATATATACACGATGAATTTCAAGCCACTTTGATCTCACCGGATTATGTAGTTCGCCAATAGTTTTTTTCTTTCTATTTAAAGACAAGATTTGTATGTATTGCCTGTCGTACGTAGTACCTAGTAATGAAAATATACGGGTCTTGATCGCGTGAATAATTTAAGGTAAAATATCTTGTTTAATGTCCAATGCTTACGACCTACGTCTACAAAATGGATTGCAACTGTGGTAGTTCCTACATCGGACAAACCAAGCGTACAAAGGGTTAAGGAACATACCGCGGCTGTGAAAAACCGACAGACAAACAAGTCAGCAATAACGGAACACTTGCTGGATGCACCAACAACTGGATTGAACTACACAAACCATAGGTCCTCTCCACTGACCGTCACTATTACTCCAGGATGGCGAGCGAAGCGGTCAAAATAAAAAAAAACATGTCAATTTCAACTGAAAAGATGGATACCGTTTGTCAACATCGTGGAATCCCGTGATCAGCAAATGTATATACCGCCGAACAAACATTACACGCCAGTGTGCAGATGTCCTTAGTGTTGTGTGTCGAAGTACCGACAGTTCTGTAATAGTGAGTTATAAAAATCAAGCGAGGGTTTTTTCGTGTCTGTTTGTTTGTTTATTCGAGGTGCGCGCCAAAACTGCTGTACAGATTTTATTAAAATTTTGTCTTGATTAAGTTATAGGCTATATATCATCACGCTATTTTACTTAGGACCTGAGTAATAGCGTATATTGCCGCGCGGGAATAAGCTAGTGTATATTATTATTATAGAGAAGCTGTCCCGCGCAACTTCGTATGCCTACATTTTTCCCGTTCTTGCAACATTTTTCATTACTGCTCCGCTCCTATTAATTGTAGCGTGATGTTATATATGCTACCCAACAAAAAAAGATGTTTTCAATTCGGGCCAGTAGTTGTTGAGATTGCCGCATTCAAACAAACAAGCTCTTCAGCTTTATAATATTAGTATAGATTCAATCGAGGGTTAAGAATATACAGTAAAGACACTGTCGCACTCATAAGATTATAATGCAGCCCATAAATCTCCTACACATCTCAAATCCTCAAATACTCAGCGAAACATAAAATAACAATTTATCACATCACACATTCGCAGAACTAAGTAGGCTCTCAAGAACATCGCTTGCCAGAACGTTTTTGTCTTTGGATATCAAGATGTTATCATTCCGACGAGTACCAGTGGAACGGAAATGAATGAATCCGTCTTTATATACAAGTTTAGGGGACAAGAATGCGACAATCTCGAGCCAAGAAAATGAGACAGCAATATTAATGGAATTTATACTCCTATGTTATTTGCTCTGTTTCATTCTGCCCTCAAAAAACCTTTTGCGGTATTAGGTAAACGATAAGCGATGAGAAATTTTGGCTTTTTGGTTTTCGAATCATTATTCTTTTTGTGGCTTTCATGGGATACATCAATCAAGTGCTACGAAAAATTCGCCTAAAAAATGGGCCGACTAATTTTTTTCGTGTAAACTGGTACTTTAGAGCCCTGTAAATTAATCTTTCCAATTTCCAACGACAATATGGATGTTTTTATGGTTATATTTCACTAGCTGACCCGCGCAACTTCGTCTGCATAAATTTTCACGTTTTTACAACATTTCTCATTGCTGCTTCGCTTCTATTAGTCGTGGCGTGATGTCATATAGCCTGTAGCCTTCCTCGATAAATGGGCTATACAACGGTGAATATTTTTTTCAATTCGGATCAGTCGTTCCTGAGATTACCGCGTTCAAACACACAAACTTTTCAGCTTTATAATATTGGAATAGATTTTCAGCATGGTACGTACTCGTATGCCAATTTGTATGTTTAAAAAAAAATCAACTGCATTGTCGTCAAATCTAACATGGTATTTCATCTTCCATACGGTAGGTTAGTATTCTGAAGGCTGGTCATAATTTCCTAAAGCCTCATGTGTTTATAACACTTTGTATTTCTATGTGTCCATTCGTAACCTTCTAGTCACGTATTATTTACTACAAATTTATTCAATCAAATATTGTTTTTAAACTTTCGCGATTGTTATACATTTTTGATATATTTCGGGACTTAGTCGACCCGTGACCACGATCGGTGCAATTCGATCGATCAAAACGTAGGGTAAATAAAAGGTTCGTACCTTTAAATAATTTACGCGATTAAGTCCCGAAATATATCTAATATATATTCAACTAATTTCTCTGAAAACTTAAGGTTGTAAAAATGTATAAAAAAAAAACCCTAGCTTGTGTAACATCTTCCCAAAAATAGGGTTGCCAACAAGCGAGTGACAGCCTTGATGTTGTTCCCCTCCATGATTTATTGTTTACCACCATTTTGGTGTGAAAAAACATAAAAAACGAGCTCTTTTAAGAAAATTAGAATGGCAAATAAACAATGGCCGTTTAATTTCCAAACGTTACTCGTTGCAACTTCTTAATGTAAATGACTTTGTGATATTTTTAAACGAAGTCTTTAGACAGGAAATGGGAGTAAAATGTAAAAACTTTTAAGTGTTTCTTATTTTTACAAATTACTTTTTTTCTGGTGGACCGCGAATTGTATTAACATTTAATATTTTCTTAATGGTCCATTTGTTAACGCTTCCTTTTGCTTTTTGACGACTGGGAATAATCTGTAGTTTTATTTTAGTTAATAACAATGCGCGCCATTTTCTTTTGAACTACGCAAAGGGTTGTGTTGCGGTTTTCACTATCATTTATATAATTTCTTCCGGATGGTTTATATGTAAAATATATTCATAGCTTGAGACAACTCACACACCGCTATCTGATCCCAAACTCAACAGAGCTTATATATGCTTATAGACAACTGATAAACATAAACATTATTATATATTTCTAAATATAAACATATAATAGATAAATGACACCCAGACAAAGAATAGTAAGCCAGGCCGTTAAATTTATATGTTTTCAATATCTTCCAAGCTACTTGACCGATTTTGATAAAACTTGCATTGTTCTCTAAGTTGGAGAAGATGTTAACTATCTTATTTATAAAGAATTGTCACAATGTGATCTTTAGTTTCGGAGAAATGATTGGAAAAACATACAAACATTTTTATATTTCATAAATTTGGTTAAAAGACCTAATAGATCATCATAATGTGAAAATCACACAATTCAAATAATATTACATATCCACGTCGATGACCGGGTACGAAAAATCTGTGTAAAAAAAGTAACGTTATTGATTGGTTGCTAAGCAACAGCGAATGGCGATTGCAGCGACATGACTTGCTATACAATCGAATCTAACGTTATTAATTGGTTCTTAAGCAACACGAATGGCGATATGTTATCACGTAAAATTATCGTCCTTAAACCAACTTTACAGACAACCTTTTTTTTTTTAAGTCCGTTCAGAAACTAATTTTTATCCGTCAAAAAATTACAAACACATACAAACAATATACCAATATAGACTTAAGTCAAGTATTTCTGTCGCTACTATTTACTTAGACTTACCTATAATAAAGCCGAACTGCATGTGAAATGTTTAACAACAAAGTTGCTTAGCAACCATTAATAAAATTATAAAAGCTTAGATGGTTGCTAAGCAACCACATATAGCCGTGTGGTACCGGCTTAAGAATAATACCACCCCATCTCTTCCCGTGGGTGTCGTCAAGGCGACTAAGGGATTTCACACCGGAGGACGGGCTGCAGCGTCCTCTGCGTACTTTAAACCTTACTGCGATCGCCAACCAGCTCGCTAAACGTGGCGATTATGGCAATTACCCCCAGGATCTATCAGTAGGTTCTTTTTTGGGACTCCCAAGACGAAATCTACTTATTATAGATCCTGGTTTGGATAATTAATAATAATAAATCTTTATTCGCTCTTTGGTTACACTTTTTAAATAGAAGCCCTGCCTCCTGAACTAAGTAATAAACTTGTATCTCAGGAGACAGTTCCTTCCCTCACATACAGTCTTATTTAGTTATAGCTTATAAATAATTACAAATAAAAATAATTACAAAAAAAACAATGATAATAATAAAAACAAAACAAACATATTTAAATGAAATTAATAACAAAGAAAAAAGTGTGTGTTTGTGTGTGTGTGTGTGTGTGTGTGTGTTTGCTTATTGTGTTATGCAATTGCTTCATATCAACCCATATGACTATATGGTTTGATAAAAAGCAACTTTGTTATTAAACATCTCACATTCATTACACAGCCTTAGTATAAGGCCGCGTGACGAGTTAAGGGAGCCGCAAAACTAAATAATGTTTGATATTAATCAGCCGCCATTTTCAAGCATCTGAAAGGAACTCTTAACTACTAAAGTTAGGAGTTTGTTAGCTATTCTCCTATGATAATGAGATTTACAACAATTTTACATATTAATAACAAGGACACTTTTGATGCAATTTTTTTATTCAAAACTAGTTCTGCAACTGGCATCGATGGTATCTCACCTCAACATCTCAAAGATCTCGTTTCTATCTCAGCTGGCTATGCAGGCGTTCAACTTTTGAAAAGGCCGCATGACGAGAGAGTCTCAAAACTGAATGATGTTTTAGATTAATCAGTCTCCATTTGCAAGCAGCTGAACTTATATTAGGAGTTTGTTAGCTATTCTCCTATGATAATGAGATTTACAATAACTTTACTAAGAAAAATGATTCCAGACAAAACAATAATATTATCTGTCTAGTTCAATTTCCCTAGTAAATTTATTTGGAATTCAACTTTGTGTTTGAAAACTTTTATATCTTTATATTTACGGAAGACTTAGTTAGATACTAAAAATCCTATTCTTTTAACCTGACAAGGCACAGTCTTGGCCAAGACGTACTTCTGACTCATAGTACATTATCTAAGCAATAAATCGGACGGTTTGTAGGATAACTTTCTAAGTTGGAAGTATGCCAAACCGGTATATCGAACCATTGCTCACTCATTTCACTGTTTTGTAGCAATATCAAGGAATTTAGGGTCGTTGTCCAGACCGTGATGATTCCTGGTACGAATACAATTTGTTGGTTTCCCTTTAAATTCTAGTTACCTATTTAATATTGTAATGTTATTCCATGATGTACATATACATGACGACAGTTTACTTTTTAGCTAATCACTGTTCAAATTGCTTTTGTAGATTTAAAATAAAAAATCAATAAAAATCTGCGGAAGTGGGCTATGTAACAAACTAAAATATTCAAAAATAAAACCAGCCCGACCCTTTTGGGGGGAAAACTAGAAAATTTAAAAAAAAGTTTTGCAAGCTGCATCGAGTAACTCGAATGACTTGTTGTGAGCATATCAAATATATACTTTTTAATCATTCCAACAGCGTTATTTTCAAAATTATTCAGGGAAAACCATGTAAAAACCATGTGTAAATAGCCACCATTTGTGGTGCAAATAATGAAATTGAAAAAACCATTGAAAACAGTATGGTACTTTTAATATGACTGCCTCTGTGGCGCGGTGGGAGTGTGTCCGACTGCTACGCAAGAGGTCGTGGGTTCGATTCCCACACGGGACACCACTTTGTGTGATCCACAAATTATTGTTCCGAGTCTGGGTGTATTGTGTCCGTGACTTGTATGTTTGTAAAGTCCCCCGCGACACAGGGCTTGTACCCTACTGCGGGAGTCGTCCTTTTTTTAAAAAAAAAAAAAATATATATACAAACAGATGAAACGGCTTGACGTAAGGTCTCAATTACATATTTTTTTAATAAAGATAGGTAACTAGTAATGTGGGACTCAATCCATAATAGCAATCTTGTTAACAGCTCAGCTCAAAGGCTTGTGTTAGGAGTGGGTTCACGTCGGTAGTATAACGGCCCGTTCACGACCTTGCCGCTGTGAATGGTAGCTAAGCGCGGGGCGACGAGCGGTTAGATCATAAGTATAAAAATGTTTGAAGCACGCCACGCCGCGCCGGCCGCTCATAGCGAAAACGCGCGCGATTTTATCCGAGCGAATCACTACAGCGGCGCGCGGTGCGGACAGCAGCAGAAACAAAGTACAAACGAATGAGTGCGACGCCACGAAACAGAGCGGCGCAGACAGCGGGGGGTGGCGTACTCTGCGGCGTAGCTAAAAACAAAAAAAAATAGACGATTTTGTGGCGGTAATGGAAACCGAGGCATTTATCAATCACCGACATTTTAAATCGACCGCCTTTAAGAATGTCAAAACACATTCTCAACATAAATATAAAAACATTATACGAGTAAAAAGATTGAGGAAATAAATTAAACATTTTTTTTCCGAAATATGATAGTTTAGTAGCGGCGTTATCTACAGGTAAAGTGTCATGACTATATCTGTAGATAACGCCTTTACTGCATTAAAACCCCACTTTCGACTATTCATTTGTAGAGTTTGTTTGTTTGGTTAAACGTGATAATCTCATGAAGTACTGATTCGAATAGAAAAAATATTTTAATGTTGGATACCTCATTTATCGAAGAAGACTATAGGCTGTATAACATCACGCTACGACCAATAGGAACGAAGCATCAATAAAAATGTAGCAAAAACGGGGAAATTTGACGCAAGCGAAGTTGCACGGGTCTGCTAGTTATATTATAAATTGAATCAATACAATGAGGTCAAGTACATCATCAATTACAAACAAATAACCCTTCATTAACAGGAATTTCAGGTTGTTATGTAATATCTAGGTACTTATATATGCGTAGATGTGTTTTAAGTTTGTTTGTTTACTTGATACAATTTTAATGTTAGCATTAAAAACTAGATATACAGGGTGAAACAGAAAGGTGTGGTTAAATTTCAGCAGCGGATAGGGTATGTTATCCGTATTGCAACTACCATGGTGCCTTAGCTGGCTGCATTATTAATGCATAGTTATAGCATATATTCTTTTTGTCATGATACGCCCCCTGGCACAAAATTTGATTGGATTATTATGGCATAGAACTTTTTAAGTCATACTTTTTAAAATTAATAAATTTCTGTGTCTGGGTGTTATTTATCTATACTATGTATGTATTTAGAAATATATAAGTATATTTATCAGTTGTCTGGTTGCCATATGCAGTTTTAATGGTCACATTGAAAAAGAGCATGATTTGACTTTTGTAAGTAAAGATTCTGCGTGACGAATAAAGGCCATTCTTTTCTTCCTTTTGATATCAGAATTAATATTTTATATTTAATCATTCGTTACAAGTACTTTGACCAATATTTAAGCACATATGATTTCACCATTGTTGTAAGTAGATGCTACTACTATAATGTACCCACTAAGGCTGATTTTGCTTTATCTTATGTTTTAACTTTTTGATAATACTATTTGCATCAGTCCTTTATCATGGTGTATAGTATATTAGTCGCAGCACCTTACCCCCATATCAAGTTTATAAACATTCAAACATTGTAAAATTGGCAATTTGAAAAGAGTGGCCGCGAGTTTTTATTGCCAGGTTCTTTTCTTCGGCTTTACCTATTGTTTGCGAACTTGGCATTACATGTACATGTAGAATCCCGACGTATCCAACAATGACAAGAGTTGTTTTGCATCCTAAGTGAATAAAGAATTTTGTTTTTTTTTTTAAATTTCATAGTACAAGCTCTGCTTAGTTTGGAATAAGATGACGTTGATATCATTATTATGTGCTTGTCTGTGTGCACTTTAATATCTACTGCATAGTAGGCTAGTTTTTGATAATAGATAGTAATCTGATATCAGTTATAAGACCATTATAGTACATCTATCAAAATCAACTAGAACAAGGTTTCCTGATTGCTTTCGTAACGAACTCACTAACGAGGCTGTAGTTTCATAACTATTCAGTTAAACTAAATAAAGCCGTTAGTTTTGATTAGCGCTAACTTCAAGTTGATTTGGTAGTCGGTAAAATGTATAATATAATATGCTGTGGCAACTCACCCACGGCCATCTAATCACAAACTAGGCAGAGCCTGCACTATGAAAATCGGACAATTGATAAACATATTAACATTCTTATAGTTAAAATACTATTAATTTAATTGCAATTGTGCTCATCACACAAAGATTTATCCTGAGTGGGATTCGAACCCACGACGTGCTGCTTAGCAGTTACGGTCGCTTACCACTACACACAAGCCCATCAAAGTTATGATACTAAACTTAAGGGTAGATTACGCGAAACAGGGTTCGACTCTCTAAACGAGCATTTTCGTATTGTCATAGTCAGGGCATTCGTAATCTAACAAATGTATGAACGAATATTCTACTTTATTTTGACCTGCGCTCCTGCGCACTGTGAAGTAATGGTTGTATGCGGAAGAGTGAGGCCGGCGGCAGCGCTAAATAAATAATTCTCTCAGTGTAATGCCCCCATAATAATGATTATAATTTTTGTTCTTATGGTCTTCGCTCTATACTTCAGGGTCCATATTCACTATCTTTTCTTTCGTTTTGTGTCAAGCCCGCGTTTCCAACTGTCAAAATCTTGTCATAATGGTATATAGAGAGCTGCGCTTAGAAGCGCACTGCGCCTGAGCGCATTCGCGCGGGCTTACCGCGAAAACGAAAAAAAACAAAGTAAATAAGTTACGGGTCTTAATCGCGTGAATAATTTAAGGTTAAATACCTTGTTTATTGCCCGACGTTTCGACCGTATTGCAACGGCCGTGGTCACGGCGGTCAGGTTATTCACGCGATTAAGACCCGTAATATATATATTTTAATAATGTGTATGTAATGTAATAAATCGCGAAAGTTTATCAACATTTAAAGTAAATAAGGACCCAGACCAGGTTTAGACGTAACGTAATACGTTACGGTATCTTAATAAGATAACAAACGCTCCCTGGTTTGTACCCAACTAACTATTACACCGTGATCTACGAATACCTCGACTGCCTCTGTGGCGCGGTGGGAGTGTATCCAACTGCTACGCAAGAGGTCGTGGGTTCGATCCCCACCCAGGACAAAACTTTGTGTGATGAGCACGATGGTTTATTCTGTGTCTAGGTGTAATTTATCTATAATATGTATGTATTTAGAAATATATAAGTATGTTTATCAGTTGTCTGGTTTCCATAATACAAGCTCTGCTTAGTTTGGGATCAGATAGCGATGTGTGAGTTGTCCCAAGATATTATTATTGTTATTATTATTAATACCCACTGTAAAGCAGGAAATTGTGCCCCATACTAAGTCCTATAAAGAACGCATCGAACAACGACTAAACGGACTGCGAAAAATACCTCAAGAGTTAATCCAATACCAGTAAATATAACTACTGTCTAACTAACGAGGATGTGACACAGGTCAGATACCGAGGGCCTCAGCGTTAGCAACAACCAACACACTGGTGAATGTCCCATGAAGGAGACAGATTGTAGTAAATCAAGAGGCCAAAAAAACATCTTAAATCATCGTCCACTATAACAGCACCGCTTCATCTACACCCCCCGCCCCCTCCAGTCAATATGAAAATTAGCTTTTCATATTCGCGGTTTTTAGCGATTAGCGTTTCTTTTCACTTGTCCAGGTGAAAAGAAACGCTAATCCATGAAATCCATTAAATACTTGCTCGATCCATTTGACTCCCTCCAAAGGCGAGCTGTTCGGATCGTTAAAGACCCCAATCTCACGGACAGACTGGAGTCTTTAGAGCAGAGGCGTGACTTTGGTGCACTTTGCGTACTCTACCGTCTGTTCAACGGGGAGTGCTCTGAGGAACTGTTTGACATGGTGCCACCGTCACCTTTCTACCACCGCACCACTCGACATCGTAGTAGGGTTCATTCATTCCACCTGGAAACAATGCGGTCCTGTACGGATCGATTCCGGCGTTCTTTTCTTCCACGTACGTGTAGACTCTGGAATGAACTACCTGCTGCGGTGTTTCCCGGGCGCTATGACATGTCTTTCTTCAAACGAGGTTTAAAGAGAGTTTTCGCTTCACGGTAGCCAGCGGCTTGGGTGTGTCACTGACATTCTTGTAGTCCATGAGCGGCGGTTACCGCTTACCATCAGGTGGGCCGCTGGCACATCTGCCAACTATAGGCAATAAAAAAAAGGTACCCCCAAAGTTGTTTGAAGTATTAGGACAAACACTACAATCAGTCTAACCAGTTATACCTAAAACTAAATCCATTAATACACACAAACAGACAAAATCACTGTCACAATATAAATAACGGTTATTATTATGGAATAACTTTGATTATACATCACACGTCCTTTTCTTTTCCTTCCATAAATCCTCCATTATTAAGATACATGGATATAATTTTGTTCAACAAACATTATATTTATTTTCCCATAACACTCATGAGTATTAAAGTTAAGTGGCAACATTGTGACGTCACATATTAACAGCCTATAACAGTCAACTGTTGAATATCGGTCTCCCCAAAGGAGACTTTAAGCTCAAACGGTTTAAATGTAAATAGGTTCTTTAATATCAAAAGGCGAGGTATCGGTTACTAAAAGAAAGAATTATTGACTACCTTTTAGGACAGTGAGAGTGTGTACGATTGCTGTGCAAAAGATCGGGTTCGATTCTAACACGAGACAATTAAGTTTGTGATTAATTTAATAATAATTATTATTATTTATTAATCAAAATACATTGAACGTTATTGGGTAGATGACTACAATAACAATAAATTATTTTACACTATTCAGGAAATAGCAATTTCAAACATGTTCTGAAAAACAATATTTCTCCGGAATTTTACGCGGTCTTGAATTTGTATTATATATGAAAGACTGACGTCATTGATTTGTTTTTCATTTAATTAAGTGCGGGGCACATCATTTTGACGTTTCATAAAAAGATACTGATTTGACTTGACAGTCATCTACCCTATTATACAAAATATACACAGTAACAATATTTTCAGAACATTCAGGTTGTGGGGAATTTAAGACGCGCTCCCTAGTCATGTCCTCGTAGCTGTAGGCAGCAAGCATCTCTTTGTGAGATAGGAGCTTGACCCTTCTGATAAACAACCTCCTGAAGCTGAGAACTTGGGAGATGCGAAAGAATTCTGTGGTGGGATAGCGAAATAGTTTCCTATCTCACCACAAAACTCAGCATGGTTTTTAATACTGTTCGTTGGACACGCTCTAGTTTAAGGTACGCAATACTCAAGAACAGGCTGGCAAAGCGTCTAGTAAGCCATCCTCAGCAAGTCTGCTGTAGCCACGTCGCGGAGTTGTTTCATTTGTGCAGACGTGACTACAACATGCTCCCTGAAGTTAAGTTTTTACAGTTGCAGCTGTCACACAGGTTTGTCTTGAAACATAAGTGTACTGTGAGTTCCAGATCCCATGGTGGCGCTTAAGGAAGGTTATTCTCAAGCCATTGCCACACTTCACTAAGTCCTATTGTTGCTTATTTCATCAAGTCTGGCCCAAGTTCTATATTGTGAAATATGATAACAGTGCCCTCTGGATAGTTGATTATGTCCGCAGTTTGCACACAGATTGAAACAATGTTAGACCCAAAATACTTCCTTGAGGTACTCTAAAATTCCCCTGCTGCTCATTGATCAAATAAGATACTGTCCTAGTGCGATGCGTCCCACCTGTAAGTTAACTATGAAACCAATTCAAAGAAATAGCGGCGGTAGCTTATAATGGCTAGGGCATATAGTGTGTGTCCGATTGCTACGCAAGAGGTCGTGGATTCGATTCTACAAAGTACACCCAGACTCGGAACAACAATTTGTGGATCACACAAATTGTTGTTCCGAGTCTGGGTGTACTTTGTGTCCATGAATTGTATGTTTGTAAAGTCACCCGCGACACAGGGGAGTAGTCTTTATAAAAAAATAATCCTTCTTTGAGTTTTCAGTTCTTAATCAACGCGGGCAGAGCCGCGAGCGGAAGCTAGTGTGAGATAAAACTATTATTTTGCTGTATGTAATGATATTGTTAAGGTTGAACCCCTAGGTATAGTTTGACAGCGACAAACTTGTCAGACGAAAGTCGTTTGTTTATTTCAGAGGAATTCGTCTCAACACATTTTCGTCAAAACTGTCATCTAAAGTATAGCAATCGTAGCCTTTACCACACATCCAATAAATGAGGTATCAATGCAATAAGATGAATTGTTATGGTCTGAGTAACAAGTAGGTATCGTTTACATAATTTATGTTATGCCAGTCAATGTTTTTTAAAAATTAAATTAATTTTGAAGTATCATCTAATTATCATATTTTTGTATATCGCCGTATTGTGTTCGTGTGTATTGTGTCGGGTCGTGTTTTGTGAACTGTTATCGGTACTAAATCTTCGAACTTTCAACTTTCTTCATAATCCTATTGTAAACACTGTCGTTTCTCCTTCTTTCCTTATTTCTACTTTTTGACTGTTGTGTAAGTGTTAGTGTTCTGTGTAAAGTTGATTAAAAGTATAAATCAACTGAACTGTAAGTACTTTTATTTCTAACTACCCACAAGTCAATTACCAAATGTATCTTATAATAAATTATGTTTTAATTACCTATGAATAATAATGCAAAGGTATACGTATTGGGCCCAAAAGCGTATTCTTTATTCTACAAGTTAAGATGTAACGCATATTTACATAAGAACAGAGTTTCATCAAAAGTCGACTAGTAAATACCTAATAATAATACCTATATAAAGAAATAAATATATTATTATATTAGAAATAAAAAATATATTATTATATTAAAAGACACGTCAACATAGGAGGGAACGGGAAATGGAAAGTAACGGATTATGTGACGTCAAAATCCTCTTCCCAATTGGTCCGGATGTACTGATCGAATCCAAAATCAAATCGGATTGAATACGTCAAAAATAACCCTTTCTTGTTTACGTTGACGTCCCGACTTATCCGAAGAACAGAATCCGATGTGACCATCGAGCCAAAACGAGTTAAATAGATAAACGAGATAAGGAATACAAACTCTATAGACGTACGTTTTTAAAATTTTTGTATCTTAATTAGTTTCGGAATTATATAATTGAATAATGTCCGATTTTACATAAGCTCCGTAAAAAAACGCATGAAGTGATCATATCACGGGGCGCGGGGAGCGGGGTCGGCGCGGGCGGCCCGTCTCTTCGACAGACCGGCCGCTGTTCATTGGAGAGAGGACGTTTTTGTGTCATGCGCTTAGCTTTTTTTCGCTTCGGTCGAATTAAATATTTATCAAGTGTTTTGCATGAAATATATTATTTATAGGGATGTCACGATCACGAAAAATGTTAGATATGCTTAAGGAAGATGTAGAAGAGCCTGAGCCTAATCCGCTATTTTTAACTGTTCCTGCTGTTTATATGAAAAAATGTGTAAATGCTGGTAAGTTGACGATTTTTCAGTTGTATTATTTTGTGATATACACTATTAAGTTCTTAAATTAATAAACTTTATGTATATTACCTTTTTTGTCTCAGTTAATAGTTGTATCCGCTCGATTTTAATATGGGATGTTTTTTGACGGAGAAGTATAAAAATGCATTTTTAGTGGGAAAATATCGATTAGAGTAATGTATATTTACAGGATAATCATTATTTTTGTAATAATAAATAGTAAAAAGTAGAAGGGTTATGTAATATAAGGACGATTTTATACGAACATTATCAAACTTCCAAGCGTTTGATCTGAATATAGGACGTTTATCTACGCAATATGTGATACGATTTGTTAGTTCGATATAAAGATGGGACGTTGTTACCGGGATAATCTACTCAGTTAGGACGTTGTTCATTTTAAAATATCGTTAAATATAAAGATTTTCATTTAAGACTTCTTGAATTAATTGCTAAGTACATTGTATTGTCTACCTATAATAATACACAGTTGTATTTTTTTTTATTTTAGTTGTGAATATTGATAACAATGACATGACACAACAAATGTCGCCTTTGCCTCCTGGTGCAGAAGAAGTCAGTCAGGAACTAGCTGATATATGGGAGGAAGTTCAAAATGAAGATGATGGAACCAAAGAAATTACTCACGACAGTCACAACAAAGAAGTTTACAGTAATCAGCCTAGTATATTTTCTTTGGAAGATGTGCCCTCTAGTTTCGAAAATTCACCACTGATTCACTTAACCACTGAACTGTCATTGCCAACTCCTATGCCGTCTCCTACTAATGCCCATTCGACCTGCAATAGCGTATTCTGTCATAATCATGACGTAGATAGTTTATCTGTGATTTCTCCGTCGTCATTTAGTACCACAAATTCACCTGCTACTTCGCACTCAAACAATCAGACCGTGACGCCCAAAAATACGAGAAAACGACAGAGGCACCCAAAAGAATGGACAGACCTTAAGCGCAAATGCCTAAAGAATTTAGGCAAGCAATATGTTACTAAAAGAGGAAAAGCTGTAGATGAAAAAACGATGGGGCCATCATGCAAATGTCGTTACAAATGCCATGATAAGATATCTCATCAACAGCGGTTAAAATGCTTCTCAAAGTTTTGGCAACTGGGCGATCGAGTTAAGCAGTGGAATTTTATCATCAAATATTCCGATAAAATGAAGAAGAAAAGATGCCTGAATCAAGGTACTCCTAATAACAGGAAATATACTTTTAAGTATTATCTGCCACTGATTACAGATGCTGAAGAATTTCACTGCGAGAAAATTGAAGTATGCCAAATTATGTTTATTAATACTCTCGCCGTTTCAACTCGTATCTTAAAGACTGCGTGGAAGAAGTACGATGGTGCTATTATAGAGGATGACCAACGGGGTCGCCACAAAAATCATAGGATCGTTATAGATAACACACTGAAACAAAGTGTTTGTGACCATGTACGGGCATTTGTCCCTGTTGAATCGCATTATATACGGAAGAATAGCCAAAAGCTCTACCTACAAGGAGACTTAAGTATTGCTAAAATGTACAAATTGTATCTTGAATGGTTTGACCCCGAGAAATACACATCTAAAGCTACAAAAGAACGTCAATATCGGGACATTGTTAACTCAAACTTCAATCTAGCTTTCCATATTCCCAAAAAGGATCAGTGCGACGAGTGTCATGTTTTCCGATTGAAGAAGGATCCAACGGATCAAGAAAAAGAACATTTTCAACAACACCAGACTAATAAGAACGTCGCAAGGACTTTAAAAAGCCAAGATAAAAAAGATGCTGAGGAGTCCAACGGAAACATGATTACTGCTGTGTTTGATTTTGAAAAAGTTTTGCAGTGTCCGCATGGCAATGTTAACTTATTTTACTATAAGAGAAAACTATCTTCTTTTAACTTTACGGTTTTTGACATGGCTAAAAGGAAGGCCGTTTGCTATATGTGGGACGAATCTGTGGCAAAACGAGGCGCAAATGAGGTTAGCAGTTGCCTTTTAGATTTTATCCAGGCTAATGTTGAGCAAGAGGCCAAAGAGTTTCGCTTTTGGTCGGACAATTGTGCTGGCCAAAACCGTAACCGCTTTGTATTTTCATCATACGTATACGCCGCAAAAAAGTTTAACATAAGCATAACACATCGGTTTTTACAGAAGGGACACACCCAAAATGAGGGGGACAGTGTCCACTCTGTCATCGAAAGAGCTTCTCAAACCAAAACCATATATACGCCTCATGAATGGCGTTTATTAGTGAGATGGGCCAAGAACGAAGGAGAACCCTATGTTGTTCGCAACGTAACCCAGAAGGATGTGTTTGACTTCAAATGCCTTGTTAATAATAAGGTTTGGTTGAAAGACATTAAGGGCAAGAAGATTAACTGGAATAACATTCGAGAAGTTCATGCCAACGGTGGTGATCCCAACAAATTGTTTTTTAAATATGACCTGACTGAACCTGACTATAATATATTAGTGATTCGCGGGAATACTAGGAACTCGGTACAAACTGAACTAAAACCTGCATATTCTGAACCTGTAACGCTTCCTGCTGCTAAATATAAAGATTTAATGGATATGTGCCGCTCAGAAGTTATTCCCTTAGAGTATCATCCATACTTTAACTCTTTGCCACATCACATCACTGTTGATGTTTCTGAAGAATCGGATGATGACCTATCGGAATAAGTTTTTTTTTTCTTTTTGCTGTTGTTTTGATATATTAGTATAACTTCTGATTAAGAGGAACATTGTTAATTATATAATAAGTACAAAACTAAGTAATTGTACGTAGACAGTACAATTTCATTGCTATTAAGGATGTGCACGCATGTCTAGGTCACTATGTATGTAAGACTGATTGATTAAATATTATGAAGGCTGGTTGTTATACGTCTTTTTCATAGCTGTGATAAATATTTACGTACATTTATAAGCTATAGACTGCTAATTTAAGTCTGTGCCATAGTCGTGTAAGTTTACCTAGTTACCTTGCTGTGAACCGATATGTATACCATTTAATTACTATTTTTAAGTTTTGAGTATTACGTCCCTGAGACAATTTTAGGTATATGTACAGATTGATTGTTCTTTAATATAAAAATAATGAAGACTGAATGTCATTTTGAATATATTTTTTTATAATTAATGCAAAGTTTAAATATCTTGTGGGTAGGGACCTACATAATATCTGTAGGTAAGCCTTATACTCAGCTAATTTTAAATCCGTGCCTGTGATGTTATTTATGTTAAAAGTAATGCTACCTTAGGTTTTGTTACCTATTTTAAGATTTTTTAATAAAAAATGTTTTAAAATAATTATTTCATTTTTTATTTTGTTATGTAAGAGGGTGATCATAAATATGGTTAACATTATGTTTTAATATTTCTTTGATTTATTAGGTGGTTATTCACAAAGGACTCATAAGGAATGGGTAATTCCAACAAAAAACGGACCATGTTAATATAGGACGGCACTTAATTCAGACGTCTCCGTAAAACAACGTATGATGTTCACTACGGACACCCGCTCTTCCGCTATAAAACGTCCTATGTTGATATGATACTCACTATCTCGTTAATTAAAAGAATAAGAAATATACATTACATAGCATTTAACTAGGCTGGGGCGTTATAACAACATACCAAATAATCTAAACGTTAAGTCTCACCGTTTCACAATTACACAAGTTAAAAACTTCCCTGTCCTCTACTGAAAACTGTCAATCCTGCAGATCGGACTTTGTTCTTCGGATGAGTCGACAATAGCTGCGATAAAAGTAAGTTGCTACATCGGTTACATCCTACAACTACTAAAAATTATTAAATAAAAAAAAATATATAAAAATAAAAAAAAACCGCCTGCACAAAAAAGATGGAAACAAGATCCCCTACATCTTCTAATCTTCTAATATATAAAATTCTCGTGTCACAGTTTTCGTTGCCATTGCCGAAACGGCTTGACCGATTTTGATGAATTTTTTTGTGCTTATCCGGTATCTATGAGAATCGGCCAACATCTATTTTTCATACCCCTAAAAGTTTGTTTGTTTGTTTGAATAATTCGATTGCGATAATCTCAGGAACTGCTGAGCCGCATTGAAAAAATATTTTATTGTTGGATAGCCCATTTATATAGGTTATAACATCACGCTACGACCAATAGGAACGGAGCAGCAATAAAAAAATTGTAAAAAAAAAAGGAAGAAAAAGAAAAAGGGAAAACTTACGCAGACGAAGTTGCGCGGGTCAGCTAGTAATTATATAATTTCATGCAGTCTTCTTATTGCATATCTTTTTTGTGCAGGCGGGTTTATTTATTTTTATATATTTTTTTTACTACTATCATTTATCAACAACTCACACAACGCTATCTGATCCCAAACTAAGCAGAGCTTGTACTATGGAAACCAGACAACTGATAAACATACTTATATATTTCTAAATACATACATATTAAAGATAAATGACACCCAGACACAGAACAAACCATCGCGCTCAACACACGAAGTTTTATCCCGGGTGGGGATCGAACCCACGACCTCTTGCGTAGCAGTCGGATACACTTCCAACGCGCCACAGAGGCAGTCATTATTACTAGCAATCCTGTTAATCCAGTGACCTTTAAACTACTAGTACGGTGGACAACAAAACACTTTCATTAGATTTTGACATTACGGACAGGAAATTGTCAAAATGAAATGGATGCTAATAATGGCTATACTTGTGTATTAAAGGGGCGTCTAAACGGGCCATTTTTACGGCAACTTGTGGCGGCAATGCTGTAGCCGGCAACATGGCAGTACTCTCCAATATTTATTTGATGGTTGCCGGACAATCGCTGAGCGATCTATTTTCCGCAATGCTAATTTTGTTGTTGTTTCAGTTGCCCTCTATTTTATTGTTGCCGGGTTGTGTAGCCCGTTTAGGAGACTGGATCATGCGCCATACAATTGTACACATAATATGTCTTTTTTTACGGCAACTAATTGCTCGGCCAATAATGGCAATATTATTGCCATTATTGGCCGAGCAATTAGTTGCCGTAAAAAATGGCTCGTTTAGACGCCCCATAAAGACAACAACAACAACGGCCATTTTTTTTTTCCTCTTCCCTCCAATATTAATCGGTAGAGATTATGGCTCGCACAATACGTGCATACGCCAGTTTCAAGTATAATTTCTTTCTAGTTTTCTTCTTTCAATCACAAAGCCTCGTTCTTGTCCAGTTATCACGTATTTCAAGTATATTTAACACTGTTTTACAATATAAACGCGGAGCTGTAAAAATAGCGACATGTCAATTTGCCGCCATTTTTACAACTCCTCAACGGCCATTTGTCATGCGACGAAATATCGTTAGGTTTAACTTACACTTTATACAATCGAAAACGAACGATTACCATACTCTGTGGCGCGGTGGGAGTGTGTTCGACTGCTACGCAAGAGGTCGTGGGTTCGATTCCCACTCAGTACATCACTTTGTGCGATCCACAAATTAATAATAATAATAATAATATCTTGGGACAACTCACACAACGCTATCTGATCCCAAACTAAGCAAAGCTTGTACTATGGAAACCAGACAACTGATAAACATACTTATATATTTCTAAATACATACATATTATAGATAAATAACACCCAGACACAGAATAAACCATCGTGCTCATCACACAAAGTTTTATCCTGGGTGGGGATCGAACCCCCTCTTGCGTAGCAGTCGGATACACTCCCACCGCGCCACAGAGGCAGTCGTTTTTGTTTTTGTTTGTTTTGAGCCTGGGTGTACTTTGTGTCCGTGACTTGTATGTTTGTAAAGTCACCCGCGACTCAATTGGAGCTCTTCAAATCGCTCTTTGACTTTCCTTCTAAGTGTAGACCTTTTAGGAAACACCATATTAGGGCAAATACGTCGAAAATATACTTGTGTAGCTTCGTCATCGAAAAATGAGAAGGGAAGATATTTTTTCACCACCCAATCAACTGTAGCTGTCGTGATGTTGTCACTGCTGTTTTCCGACTGAAACAAAACAATAAATCTTGTGTTATTAGGTTTGAGCGTATAAGAGGAGGAGGTTTGTTGTTGTTAAATCGAGAAAATCGTTAAATTGATATTTGTTATATTAAGGTTGCACTGTACTGTAATTTACCAAAATAAAGTACTTAGTTGTTACTGGCCGATTAACTGAAAATATGGGTGTTTATAAAAAATATTTAAGACGATAATTACATACTTAATATGTCGCACCCCTAGATGAAAACTGTGAAAACACCACTAACTCAAAAATACTTACGTAAGTTAATGGCGTTTTTGAAAGTATCGCATGAATAGCTACGCGGAGTTAAAATTCTTTTAACTGTTAAAAAAATATTCTTACCTGTCCACTTCCAGCGGTTACTAAAAAGCTTGTGATATCTCCACTTAATTTTGGTTTAACAGGAAGAAATATTTCTGATTCCTTTTTGTGGAAAGATATTAGATGTTTCCTTAAGCCTGAAGTGTTTCTGTTTTTCATTTTTATTTCAATCTTTTTATGTTGGCACAATTTACAGAAGGCAGTTTGGGATGCATGAATTATTTCGAAAAACTCCTCAAATTTGCTTTTGGGTCTTTTAGATCTGTGACTCAAACTCTCGTTACTCGGACTAGAATAATTTGAATCTTCGTCACTCATATTAAATTGTACACGTGATACGTTTTTAGAAAACAACGAGAATTAGTAAAAACAATTATCAAGTTAGACTCGAAGCACAGCTCAATTGGAAATGACTGGAATTAAAATAATTCCTTTATTTATAGTACGTTTCCTTGCTTTACCGCGCCGCCTCGCCACGTGCCGGCTCTATGAAAAGGATGCCGCCGCAAATCAAACAATGCCGCGTGCGGCGTACAAACACACACTAAATATTACCTACTTGTACAGACGCGACGCGTGAATAAAATAGAATTAGTGCCAATCACTATTCTTTACATATAAGTGAATGTTTTGGCGTACATCTATACTAATATTATAAAGCTGAAGAGTTCGTTTGTATGTTTGATGACAGAAGTTTTAAAATAAATAAATAAGTCCTGAACGTCACTATACCTCCAAAGTTACTATTCCTCGTGGACGAAGTCGCGGGCACAGCTAGTAAATACTTACTCTCATCATCTCTCTCAGAGATATTCGGGCTGGTAAGTAATACAAAACTCTTATCGCAGGCTTTTTATTTTATTAGTAGGTAAGTACCTACGCTTTTTATATTATTTTATTAGTTTTGTAGAATTTTTTTACACGTTTCAAGTATATTTAAAAGTGGCTACAATATTTATTAAACGGGTGATATTTGAACACTTTTTTGCTATTTTTTCTTGTAAAAACTTAAGAAATATAATGACTAAATGTACAATAATAGTACCTAAGTAATTAGTTTAAAACCATATAAGTAATCAATATTATAATATATACTTACTAGAATGAATTAATATGACATCTACTACCTATCCTTACCATTTTATCCTAATCATAATACTACTTGCGTGATCAGTATAATGTATTCATTTTCATTCTAAGCACTCTGAAACTTATTTATTCTTTGGAACACCTGTAGGTACTCTACTAGGAAATTATTTTGCATGAGTATACCTTCGCCCTATGGCGGCAATCAAATAGTGTCAAATGTTATGATTTCGGCGTGGCGGCAACGATTGTTTTAGATTTCAAAAGAAGCCGCCGGCGCGTGTATCATAACCATGTACTTCCGAAAAGCGGCAAATTTCTTTGAGAAGTAAGTACAAAACCTTTGATGCCGCATTATCAAAGTGCCGATGGTTAAAACATAACTATGCATGCACTCAGTTTGATTTTAATAGATATTTTTTTATTCGCTATGTTTATGGTATTAGTCGTAATGCGCATAGGTCCAGTTTTTCATATTCTTTGATACAGTTTTTTGCGTCTCATAGAATTCCTAAGCGTACCTACCTATACACCGAACTGTTACACCTAACTACTCAGTGAAATAGCGCTAAGTCCTAGCTGCAAGACGCAAGAGTCTTGCAGGCTATGTCTTGTTCTTGCTCAAGTCTTGCACGGTCAGTCTTGGTCTTGGTCTTGCTAAAAATACGCGGTCTTGTTCTTGGTCTTGGTCTTGCAAAAACGCAAGAACAAGACCAAGACTGCAAGACCAAGACTGAATTTGGGCAACACTATTAAACAGCAACTATCGGGCTTACCTGCTCTTATTACTGAGATGAAAAGCTTGAGAGGTGAGTTACAGGAAATAAAGTCCTCCTGTGACTTTGTAAGTGCCAAGCTGGACGATTATAATGGAAGATTGAATTTATTTGAAAACAGACTCATCGAACTGGAAAGAGTGAAAGAATCGGTCAACTCCCTTCATTCCGATGTTACAAATATAAAGAAAGAGTTTGCCAGCGTAGATCAGAAGTCTAGACTCAATAACGTGGAGATCCGAGGAATACCCGAAAAGAAGGATGAGAATCTCTTTAAAATTATCGACTCTATTGGTAATGTAGTAAATTACGATGTACCAAAGCTGCAAATCAACTACATCTCGAGAGTTCCTACATACAACTCCAAGGAAAAAAACATAATTGTTAGCTTTATCAACCGGTACGTAAAGGAAGAGTTTATTGCCGCTGCACGAGCAAAAAAGAGTTTATCCACAAATGATCTGGGTTATCAAGCTGTACAACGCATTTATGTTAATGATCATCTTAACGCAGAGTCGAAAAAGCTTTTAAACTCCACTAAGAAGATGGCGAAGGAGAAACATTATAGCTTTGTATGGGTTAAATACGGAAAAATACATGTTCGAAAAAGTGTGGAATCGCATACTGTTATTGTAAATAAGGATAGCGATTTAAACAAAATTATGTAGACTGGTTCCGTGAGTTCAATTTACTATTATTATTTCTTCTATTTATTTTTAAGTGTATCTATGATCTCACTAGCACAATTACTTATTTATATTTACTTTTAATAATCTACGTATTAATGATGAAACTGCTATTACAACGTAAAATGTTTAAAATCTCTGCATGCACTAAAGCTATCCCACCACGCTCTTGTATAAAACCGGTCCTCTACCGTATAGCTTATCGCTCTGTTCAAGTCGGAGACGCCTTGCGCTTGTATTATATCTCGCTCCCACTAGTGACATTCATAGTCTGTTGCTCGCTCGCTCTTGCACTCATTAGTTATTTTTTGCTAAACTACTTATGCTTACCCTCACTAACCGATACCTTGGTTGTTAATGTTGTATTTATTGCACTCTTTTGCACATTTTTATTTTATCACAAATTTATCATTAAAACATTTGAACAAAATGGATAAAGCAAGTTCAAATTTGAGGATCTATTACCAAAACGTTAGAGGCTTACGAACTAAATCCTTTCAACTGTTTCGGAGTATCTCTCTTAATTCTTATGATGTTGTCGTTTTGACGGAAACGTGGCTTGTGGAGAGTATATCCAGTAGTGAACTCTTTGACAATCGGTACTCAGTTTGGCGACGAGACCGGGATTATGATGCTACAGGGCAATCCCTAGGAGGCGGAGTACTTATTGCAGTGCGTAGTGATATTTCTATATTACCCCAACCTCATCTGCACTCATCGGCAGAAGACTTGTGGATTACATTAAGAACAGGAAACATTAAATTACACCTTTGCGTTATTTATCTGTGTAAGCAAAATCGTGGGCTTAGTTTCTCGCAGCAGTTAAATAACTTTTTATCGAAACTAAATGATGCGTTTTTGCTACACCCATTGGATAATTACATGATAATAGGTGATTTTAATATGAGTAGCATATCGTGGGAACCTAATTGCGACGGCTCCTTATCACCTACGAATATACGTAGCCCCGATGAGCAGTCACTTATTGACGAACTTCAAATGCATAATTTATTCCAATTTAATGGAGTACTCAATAAGCACAACAAAATTCTCGATTTGGTTATATCTAATATTTCAAATATTGTGATGCAGTGTGATGACCCTCTGTTGCCAATTGACCCCCATCATGGAGCTCTTGTAATTAGTACGACTACTATCGTTATACCAAACCTTAAGTCCAAGGCGCACGCTAAATATTGTTACGATAGAGGTGACTATACCTCAATAAATAATTCAATAGCCGCAATCAATTGGAATGAACAGCTTAGTAACAAATCAATGGAGGAATCTATCGATTATTTTTATTCAAATATCAATGATCTGATTAAAAAATATATTCCATCTAAAATAGCTCGTAACGAAATTTACCCAAAATGGTACTCAATTTCACTGAGAAAACTCTTGAAAGAAAAATCTAAATATCTTTCAAAATATAAAGTCTACAAGAATAGATCGGACTGGGAGACTTTTAAACTGCTTCGTGATAGGGCCAAACATTTAGAAAAACAGTGTTTTGACTCATATATAAACGCTACAGAAGAGTCAATCGTAAATAACCCTAAGAGATTTTGGGCATTTATTAAATCACGTAACAAAAATAATTCAATTCCTTGCAATCTCAAATATCGCGACACTGTAGTCTCGAATGGAGTTGATATCTGTAACGCATTCTCTACCTATTTCCTTTCTACGTTCATCGAACCTGATTCCTCGGAGGACACATATGTCTCTAACGCTACCCCACCCAATAATATAGCAGATATTACTAGTATAGAAATAGATAGCTTAGAAGTTATAAAACTCTTATCTCAACTAGATCCTTGCAAATCTGCTGGACCGGATAAAGTTCCCCCTCGATTACTTATCGAATGTGCAACCACCATAGCTCTTCCTATAACTATTTTGTTTAAGAAATCGCTTACAGAAAATGTTTACCCGCAGTTGTGGAAAATGGCATATATTACACCAGTTCATAAGAAAGGATCTAAGAGTGAAATCACGAACTATAGACCGATCTCAAAGTTGTGCACTATTTCTAAAGTACTTGAGAGGATTGTTTATAATCAGGTGTACTCTGCCTTGAAAAGCTGTTTTAGCCAGTCACAACATGGATTTCTTAAAGGCCGATCCACCGTATCAAACCTCATTATCCTTAATGATTACTTAACTGAAAACATGGATGCTATTATATATATATTATATATAAATATTATTTAAATGACAACCCCATTTTTTATTGACAGGCTTGAAGTAAGCCTGTGATTTGGTATTTGAAAAAATAGGGAATTTGACAATGACAAATGTGGGATTTTTTGTCCTAATATTTTAACCCTCTTAGTAGCATGACGTCTCAGTCTTTCCAACGCTTTATGCAGAAGACGTACGAGAGCTGTTCATGAAAATTGTGTGGGCAGTTAAAAAATAAAACCGCAAACATGTATTTCCTCATTATAGAATTTTATAAGTTAGGGGTCTCAATCACGTAAATATTTTATTTTAAGGCTAATCGACCGTATTGCAACGGCCTTGGTCACGGGTAGACTCCCCGTTGCCGTTGCAAAACGGACGAAACGTCGAGCCATAAAACAAAGTCAGTCAGTCTACCCCTGATCACGGCCGTTGCAATGCGGTCGAAACGTCGAGCCATAAAAAAAAGGTATTTAGCCTTAAAATGAAATATTTACGCGATTAAGACCCCTAAGTTATAAGTTAAAAATTAATGTGTACAAATCGCGAAAGCTTACAAACATATATTATGTACAATGTTAGTAGATAGGTAGGTACGAGTATAATTTATTTTTTTGTTTAACTTGGATGCATCGTATTCTCAATTTTAAGGGGGCGTTACAACAAGCGAATTATTAATTTAGAGCTACGCACACAACCATTACTTCGCAATGCGCAGAAGAGCTGGTCAAAATAAAGTCGACAATTTGCTCATACAAATGTTAGATTACGAACACCATAACTATGACAATACGAAAATTCTAGTTTTGAATTTCTATTTACCATTTACTAAAATAAGTCTTTGCCTAGTCACACATTTTTTTGTGTCCTAAAATTAAAGTTTTCTATATATATTTTTGACATAACCGAACCCTGTTTCGCGTAAGCTACCCTTAACGAACCTACTACTCGCAAATAAATTTTTTGTAAGTTAAAATGCTCTCAAAAAAATTAAAATACGCGATTTTTCTAGTAAAGATACATTTCCTCATAGAAAAATGGTCCAATTCAGTTGAAGAAAATCTGATTCTATTAAGTAATATTTTGCTGAGCGGAACTTGATCCTGTGACGTAAGAAGCTTAACTTTAAGCTAGGGTAACCACGCATGTGTGAGGGACAAGTCTCATAACTTTCTGTTTTAGTTTACAGTATAACTAACGATTTGTTGACGCCTATTATAAAGAAAATCTATAATAAGTGGATTACTTCAGAACAGCTGCACCTTTTTGACAAATTATATTTTGTTGTGCATTTAAAATGACAATTTTTTTTAAATAAATATAACTAGCAATGTGGGATTGAGTCCCACATTACTAGCAATCATGCTAACCTCTCCGGGTAAGCTCAAAGGCTTGTGTTAGGAGTGGGTTCACGTGGGGTGCTGTTTGCCGGAAAACCTCCCCGTGGTGCACCCCGGGCAACGTGTGCTGGTGGATTCGCGGCTTTTCGCGAAACCACCGTCATACGGCTAATGTTCTGGCAGAGTAGGAGGGTGCCATCTCTGGGCCTTTCGGACGAAAGGCGAGGGGCGACGGGTTCACCATTTATTTATAGATGGTGGACACGGTCTGATACAGACCACCGGCCGGCCCGACCCGTAACCCTGAACTGACAGGAACGGGAGCCCACTTTTGTGGGCTGCGGGGAAGTAAACCCCTTTAAAAAATACCCTAATCCTACGCTTGTGGTGCCTGGCAATGGGATGAATGGCTGAGGGGATCTCAGTCCCAAGGGCTACCTAGACGCAGGTCTTGAAACTGAAAAATCATGTCGCAGGTCAAGGATTACAGTAATTCTACCCAGGAGGGTCCCGAACGCTCTTCGTTCGGGGAATCCCTTGCGGAGCCAGTCGGCTCCGTCAGTCCCACGTACTCTGGGGGGGACAACCCACGACAAAACAGCCCGTCGCCGAGCTGTAAATCCGGCACCAAGAATGGCGCGAAGGTCGCGCCCCAAAAGCAGGCAGGACGTGTGCCAGCTTCAATGGCGGAGGAGTCCTTAATATCGAGGTCGGGGTCTCCAGTGCTCACCGGGTCCACGGAGAGCTTAACACGCAGGAGTCGACGTGGCTCAGTGTCCTCCATCAGCGACTTGAATGAAGCGACGGAGCTGTTGGGGAACCAAGCTCGGGCAAGCTGGAAAGGACGCACTACAGAACGGCTAAAGCGCAATCGTTCACCCGGCGATGACGAGGACCTCCCTGAGGTAGACTTTAGAGTCCCTCGGAAGGTGAGGTCCTCCAATAGAGGAGGTTCGGGGGCAAGAACACGTTCATTGACGCCCTTCTCTCGCCCCCAAACACCAGCGTCTGAGAAGACTAAAGAGCCTAATTTGGCAGGTGCGTCTGCTGTGTTTTCCCGACGGGAGTTGTACATGCGCGGTCGTACGGAGGGGGAGATGGTTGCGGAAGATCAAGTGGGGCAGATTTTAGAGAATCTACGCGCGGTGGGAGGGGATAGTACCCCGAAAACCGCCTCGGACCTCATTCAGACCGCCACTAAGTCTGTTGCCTTGATAGTGCAGGTTGCTACCAAGTCGAGGAACCTCAAGGGCACCTTCAGCAAGGGCCTAAAGGAATCTGCCTCCATATTGACGGAGGTAGTGGAAACGCTGGCTCAGCGTGCTACGGCCACTGAGTCAGATACTGTGCTGCGGCTATTGGCGGACAACGCTCGCCTGGAAGGTCAGTTGGGCGAACTTCGAGCAGAGCTGGCCCAGTTGAGGGCCGACATACAATCGGCAAGAGTTGGCTCCACCCCGGCTACATCATCCACTCCCGGCCATGCGGTGCAGGTCTCTTCGGCAACGACTCCCCCGACACAGGCCTCTTCAGCGTTGGCCTGTAAGGCTCAAACCGCTCCAGTGGCTGAAGAGCAGCCGGCAAACACCTTCACAGAGGCGCAATGCCGGCAATTAATGATTATGTTTGGGGGGTTGCTAGACGCGAGGCTAGAAACCATTAAGGAGCGTCTACCCCCCGAGCCAAGCTGCCGGCCGCCGCTTGCGGCGAGTAGGACGAAACCCCCACAGGGGTATACGGCCGCATCTCCCACGCCCCTACCCTGCTCCGGGGGACGCGTGGAGTCAGTCGCTGGAGCAGCTGCGCCGAAGGTCGCTCTGAGTAAGGCGCACCATGCACTGGCTTCTCAGCCGGCTAAGAAAGTGGTGCAGCCCACTAGGACCACTCCCACACTACAGGAACGGAGGGCTACTCAACCACAATCCCTCCTTCAGCGGGCACTTAGGGGTGTGCGGGGTGCGGCTGTATCCAGTGCGCCAGCTGCCGTCACAACCCCTCCCCCTGGTGAGAAGTGGCAGACGGTCGGGCGTGGAAAGCGCAGAGAAAAAAATAAAAAGAAGAAGGCGCAAGCCGAGGCTGTTCTGCCAGCTCAGGCCCACAAAAGTGGCAAGAGAAAGCCTAAACTTACTCCGCCTAAGTCGGCAGCTGTCGTCGTGACGCTGTCGCCGGAGGCGAAGAGGAGTGGAAGCGTCTCCTACGCGGAGATTTTCCGCCAGGCGAGGGTGACCCTTAACGCCAACAATCTTGGCGCAGGGGTCTCCTTCCGCCACGCCCAGACCGGGGCCAGAATCTTAGAGTGTCCCGGTCAAGACGGCGCGAGGGTGGCGGACTTCGTGGCGGAGACGCTGCGGGGGCTTACCAAGGGGAAGGAGGGCGTAAAGATCGCCAGGCCCATGAAATGCGCAGAGCTGCGCGTTTCGGGCCTGGATGACTCGATCACGACCGAAGATATCCGAGAGGCCATTGAGACAAAAACTCAATGTGCCTCCGGATCCGTGAAGGTCGGCGCCATCCGCCCCGGTCCCGGTGGAGTAGGTGCAGCTTGGGTGCGCTGCCCCGTCGCTTCGGCCAAAACCCTGGCCGACGCGGGCCGGCTCCTTGTGGGCTTCTCTTCCGCTAGGATCACTGTCCTGGAGGAGAGGCCTACTAGGTGCTACAAGTGTATGGCCACGGGGCACTTGCGACCCAGGTGCACCAGCGGTTTTGACTGCAGCACAATGTGCTATCGCTGCGGTCAACCGGGACATAGGGCGGCGGAATGCTCTGCCGCCCCCTACTGCCCCATGTGTGCGGCGGGCAATCTGCCCGCCAATCATATGGTAGGGCGGAAGGGATGTAAGCCCCCCAAGGCTTTCAAGCCACTCCCGGGCAGCAGCCAATCGACCCAGGCTGCCCCCGGAGCTCAGCCACCAACTGAGGTGGAGGTGATGGATGTAGTGCCGCACTCCTAAATGGACAGCGGTAACTCCTCCATCATCCTCCAGACGAACCTCAACCACTCCGCCGCTGCCCAGGACCTTCTCCTGCAGACCATGGCGGAGTGGTCGATAGGTGTCGCCGTAGCCGCGGAGCCCTACTTTGTTCCTCCCCGCCCGAACTGGGCGGGTGACCGGGACGGCTCCGTGGCAATCGTCAGCTCCGCTGCGCTTCATTCCCTGCCCTTGTCGATCAGAGACAAGGGTTCGGGATATGTTGCTGCCGACTGGGGAGGGGTTACGCTCTATGGAGTATACTTCTCCCCAAACCGGAGTTTTGCCGATTTCGAGGTCTTCCTTACCAACCTGGAGACCTCGATACGGCGGTTGGCACTTCGCCACGTGCTGGTGCTGGGGGACTTCAACGCCAAATCTACGGCGTGGGGGTCACCCAGCACGGACGTCCGCGGTTCGGCGGTTGAGGAGTGGGCGGCGTCGGTGGGTCTCTGTCTCCTAAACAGAGGCGCCACCAATACGTGCGTTCGACAGCAGGGGGGGTCGATAGTGGACCTTTCGTTCGCTACCCCTGCCGTCGAAGCGCGAGTAAGGAACTGGGTCGTCCTGGATGAGGTTGAGACGCTCTCGGATCACCGATATATCCGATTGGAGCTCTCCCGGTCTTCCAGGAACCAGGACTCAGTTAGGGGTCACACGGCGCGCAGAACGCCTCGGTTTCCGCGGTGGGCTGTGGGTGCGTTGGACAGGGATCTGCTGGAAGAGGCGGCCATCGTGGCATCGTGGTCGTCTCCACCTCCGACCGAGGAGGTGGACGTCATGGCTGGCCGCATTCGCGATGCGTTTACGCAGATCTGCGATGCGGCCATGCCCCGCTCACGACGTCGCCCCCCGAGGAAGGGGGTGTATTGGTGGTCCCAGGAGCTTGCCTCCCTCCGCGCCGCTTGCATCAGTGCGCGGAGGTCCTATACCCGCAGCCGGACTCGTCACCGCGATGTCCAGGAGGAGAGCCAGCTTTATGAGGCGTATCGCCAAGCGAGGGACGCCTTTAAGCTGGCTATCTGTCGCGCCAAGGAGAGGGCGAGAAAGGAGATGCTGGAGGGTCTCGACCGTGACCCCTGGGGTCGCCCATATCGAGCGGCGCTGAACAAGCTCCGCTCGGCGGGCCCCCCCCTTACCGAGACTCTCCAGCCCAGCTTCCTTGCGGAAGTGGTCGAGGGCCTATTCCCGCTGCAGGCAGAGCACGCGCCCCCGGCGATGGTCTCCGAGGATGAGACCGATGACCGGGAGGCCGACACAACTGTGCCGCCTGTCACCGAAGCGGAGGTGGGCGCGGCTGTTCTTCGAATGCGTTCGAAGAACACCGCTCCGGGCCGGATGGGATTCCCGCCCGGGTATTGGCCCTGACCCTCGACCACATAGGGGACCGCCTCAGGGGACTGTTCGACGTGTGCCTGGCGTCCGGACGGTTCCCTGACTGCTGGAAGGCAGGGAAGCTGGTGCTCCTCCCGAAGCCGGGACGGCCTCCCGACTCAATTGCGGCCTACAGGCCTATCGTGTTGCTGGACGAGGCGGGGAAGTTGCTGGAGAGGATTCTCGCTACCCGCATCGTCCGGCATTTGAACGAGGTCGGCCCCGATCTGTCGGACGCTCAGTACGGCTTTCGTGCTGGGCGCTCGACCATTGGGGCCATTCTGCGCCTGAGGGCCGCATCGGAGGAGGCCATCGCCGGTGGAGGAGTGATGTTGGCGGTATCGCTCGATATCGCCAACGCCTTCGGGTCTCTGCCATTCAGCTGCATCAGAGAGGCGCTCCGGTATCATGGAGTGCCCGTGTACCTGAGGCAGCTAGTGGCAGACTACCTCGAAGGCCGAAGGATTCTGTACGAGGACCGAGAGGGAGAGGTAATCCGCAGGGACGTCTCGTGCGGTGTTCCACAGGGCTCTGTATTGGGGCCCCTCTTGTGGAACATAGGCTACGACTGGGCCCTGCGGTGTGGTTTCCCCCCTGGGATAGGGGTCATCTGCTATGCGGATGACACCCTCATCACGGCCCGGGGTGGGAATTTTGAGGAGGCGGCGCGCCTGGCCAACCTAGGGATTTCCCGAATGGTCGGGCGCATCGAGGCGCTGGGGCTTAGGGTGGCCCTTTCCAAGACGGAGGCCCTATTATTCCATGGGCCCCGTCGCGGTCCACCTGCTGGCGCCTCGATTGCCGTCGGCTCGGTCCTCGTACAGGTCCGGGCCCAGATGAAGTATCTGGGCCTAGTGGTAGACGGGCGGTGGCTCTTCGACGAGCACTTCCGCATTTTGGCGCCCAAGCTCGAGGCTACGGCGACCGCACTGGGGAGGCTGTTGCCGAACCTGGTCGGGCCTAGTGCCTCGAGTAGACGGTTGTACACGGGGGTGGTGCGGTCAATGGCTCTGTACGGCGCACCCGTGTGGGCGGCGTCCCTGACCGCCCAGAATAGGGTCCGCTTAGGGAGACCCCAGCGGACCATGGCGGTCAGGGCCATACGCGGATACCGCACGGTGTCTGCAGAGGCGGCGTGCGCATTGGCCGGCACACCCCCGTGGGATTTAGAGGCGGAAGTGCTCGCCGAAGTGTATCGGCGGGCGGTGGCTGTTCGGGCAGGGGGTTCGGTGCCTCTGCCCGAAGAGCTACGCGCTTGGCGCGGTGAGGCACACCGGGCAATCATGGCCCGGTGGCAGGGCCGGCTGGAGGCTCCACGGGCAGGTGTTCGAACCGTGGAGGCGCTCCAGCCGGTCCTGGAGGAGTGGGCAGGGCGGCAGCACGGGACCCTTTCCTTCCGGCTAGTGCAGGTCCTCTCCGGGCACGGCTGCTTCGGGAAGTACCTGCACACGGTTGCTAGGAGGGAACCGAGTCCCGCCTGCCACCACTGCGACTGCGGTGAGGACTCGGCGCAGCACACCCTCCAGCATTGTCCAGCTTGGGAGGGGCAACGTCGAGTTCTCACCGCAGTGGTCGGAAGTGACCTCTCGCTGCCGGCCGTGGTTCTGTCCATGGTCCGAAGCGAGGGGTCGTGGAATGCGGTCGCATCCTTCTGCGAGGACGTCATCTCGCAGAAGGAGGCGGCGGAGCGCGTCAGGGAAGAGAGCTCCCTGGCGGATCCGCTCCGTCGCCGGCGAACCGGGCGGCGTCGGCGCGCATATCTGCGCCTGATGCCGCCTTAGGTGGGGCTGCGGGCGGGCGTACGGGGTAATCTGCCTCGCCCGCGGCCTTCCGTGGAGGCGCGGCACCATGTGTGTATCCAGGGGCCGCGTAGGTGTGAAATGCCCGGAACGCAACAACATCGCGTCCGGGCATTGCCACTGGGTGGGCCGCCGACGGCATAACAAATTCCGGCGGCCCGTTCGCGAAGGTGGCGGGAGATACACGGCGGGTTTTTTAGTGGGTGCAAACCCTACACTACCTCCACCGTCTTCCCCGGATGGTGGAGGTGTTCGTCAGGAATTTTTCCCGCCAAAAAAAAAAAAAAAAAAAAAAAAAGGAGTGGGTTCACGTCGGTAGCTTAAGGGGTAGGATTCGAACCCGTGACCTCACGATTGCAACACCGATGCCTTAGCCATTAGGCTACCGCCGCTATTAAAAAAATGTATATATTAATATCTTGTAATGTAATGAGAAATAAACTAATGTAATTACTTAATTAAATTTAAATTGATTTGCATGCTATTGTCAATAGTTAAATAGGCCTGAAATTACATTATTATGTTTCAATATCTGTTTATGTATATCCCATTTGCTGCCAATACAGTTGATTGTATTTGTATTTGCGAGGACAAGGTTTATATAAAAATATAAGTATACCTACTTATTTATTTATTTATTAAGCTTTAAATTCCGTGACAAGTATTACATGTAGTATGTAGTGGTGAAGTTAGTAATGTTAATAATAATATTTTATAATTTGCCTCTGTGGCGCGGTGGGAATGTATCCGAATGCTACGCAGGAGTTCGTGGGTTCAATCCCCACCCAGGATAAAACTGTTGTGATGTGCACGATGGTTTATTCTGTGTCTGGGTGTTATTTATCTATAATATGTATGTATTTAGAAATATATAAGTATGTTTATCAGTTGTCTGGTTTCCATAGTACAAGCTCTGCTTAGTTTGGGATCAGATGGCGTTGTGTGAGTTGTCCCAAGATAGTATTATTATTAATAATATAATTAAGGATTAGTTGTATTAGTGTCACTTAAGTTGTCTTTCATAGCCCCTTTGAGGGTAAAAGCCTGCTCCATCATTTTCCATTTCTTTTTGTCCTGGGCGATTGTCATCATTCGTCACATGGCCATTTTTTTTTTGTTGTCTTCACGATGTCTTCAGCCCATCGTTTCTCTTTCCCATAGGGCCTGGCCATGTAGATGTTTCCAATGTCCATCGTTTATCTTGGTATCTTGATACATGATCAAACCTACTTAGTACCTTGTTTTTTATTAGAATAGTTTGGTCTTAGTCATTGGCCGTCTTGGTTGAAACCGCTACAGTGTCAGTTATTCTTGCGTCAAATAGTAATGTTAACACATTACTGAGTTTCGATAACAGGGCACTGTATCAAGAGTAATTATTGGGCAAATAAGACTTACGAACTAAAGTCACAAATAAGGGAGCGTAGTACGGTGACATTCAGATTATTGCCGTACTAAGGTTTGAGTAGTACTGATACTTAGGGCTAGTATACCGCTTGCCATCAAGCGCACTACTTTTCATAGAAGAAAAAAACATTGTTCCTCACGACGACTTCTTTTTTTTTTTTAAAGACGACTCCTGCATTAGGGTAGCTCCTGCAGTAGGCCCTGTGTCGCAGGGGACTTTACAAACATACAAGTCACGGACACAAAGTACACCGAGACTCGGAACAACAATTTGAAAAAATTCTTGCATCGTTGTGAAGCTACACTAACCCCGGGTGACGTAGGCTATTTTTTATCCCTGTATACCCACGGGAACGGGAACTACGCGGGTGAAACCGCGAGGCGTCCGCTAGTGTAGCTATAAAAGTAAACCGTGAATGACTTATATACAGGTTGATTTATAATAACCTCCCGCTCTTGGTTTCTTTACATTACACCAAATAGCTACGTAATATAATTTTCGAAAAAAAATACAAATTAACCCTTCACTACCTACTTTTGTCACACAACCATTTACCACACATTTGAGTGACCCTTGAGTAAAGTCGATGTTTCTTTGTCAAGTTACGGGCCTAAACCTCACAATAAACAATGATTTAACTCCAGTAAAATAGTCTGAAGGTGACTAAGGTCATAACTCCAAAAACAAGTGATATGAGATTAAGGGTTAATACATTAAATATTTTCTAAAATTTATATTGCAGTTAATAATAATATAATAATAAGTAATAATATCTTGGGACAGCTCACAAAAAGCTATCTGATCCCAAACTAAGCAGAGCTTATACTATGGAAACCAGACAACCGATAAACATACTTATATATTTCTAAATACATACATATTATAGATAAATAACACCTAGACACAGAATAAACCATCGTGCTCATCACACAAAGTTTTATCCTGGGTGGGGATCGAACCCACGACCTCTTGCGTAGCAGTCGGATACACTCCCACCGCGCCATGTAAAGAAGCCACCAGCGGGAGGTTATTAGCATATTAAAAACCGGGCAAGAGCATGTCGGACCATGCTTAGTGTAAGGTTCCGCAGCTTTGAATAAATGCATCAACAGAAGAGCGTATGTTCATGGCACTTACGCCCCTTTGTTGAGAAACGCAATTTTTTGGCAATAACTTGATGACGGTATGCCCGATGATATCCGAAATAGTTTTAGTTTAAAGATAACGGGGGAACACAATTTATGCAATTTTCGGGGCGATTATTTCCAAAGATACTTACTTAATCAAAAAACTTTATTAGAAACCCTATTTTTTTTTTAAAAGACCTGTTGTATGATGTGCCACATGTTGATGTTTGCTAAAAAAAATGTTTCAGCTTCTGTCACATGTAAGGAGTACCCCCCCAAAAAATATTTATTTTTATTATTTAGCTATCAAACTAAGTAGCGGCTATTACAAAACACCTTTTCACAAAATTTCATCAATATTCATTGAATAGTCTTTGAGTAAAATACCTGTGACATACGGACAGACAGACAGACATGGCGAAACTATAAGGGTTCCGTTTTTGAACCCTAAAAATCAACCTGTATCCTGTAATAGTCTATGCACTGACCTCTTTATTACTGGTACGCTTGACTGGCTACGCCGTACAAAGTGACAGCAATTTGAAAAACCGAATCGAAAGACCGTTCTGAAAACTTTTTTGACACTTAAGACAATCGCACATTGCTAGTTTATATTTTTTCATTCTACCCGGACGAAGTCACATCTCGCAACCAATAAATTATAAAGTAAATAAACCAGTATTTACATACATACGTCAGCAAAACGAGGCGTTATTATAAAAGATACATTATCATGCGTTTTTAAAAGTTTTTTCTCACTGCCGTGATATACATCTCGGCTGCCAAGCACGGCATTGATGGATTGTGCTTTCCCTTAGAGAGAGAAACATGTTCTGCAGTGAATTGAGATAAGACACTTAAAAATCTTTTGTTATTTTTTTCCGACTGCGCAAGGAGGGTTAAGTTTTTCGAGTGTATGTATGTATATGTCTGTGGCGCGGTGGGAGTGTATCCGACTGCTACGCAAGAGGTCGTGGGTTCGATCCCCACGCAGGATAAAACTTCGTGTGATGAGCACGATGGTTTATTCTGTGTCTGGGTGTTATTTATCTATAATATATATGTATTTAGAAATATTTAAGTATGTTTATCAGTTGTCTGGTTTCCATAGTACAAGCTCTGCTTAGTTTGGGATCAGATAGCTTTGTGTGAGTTGTCCCAAGATATTATTATTATTTCTTTGGCACACTCTAGAGTCTAAATGGCTTGATGGATTTTAGCTTGAGAAGTATCGTTAGATTCGTCTCAGTTGTGAGAGTGGCAATGGAAGAAGAACAGTGAGTGAAGAGAGACCTTGTCTCTCAGATGTGTGGTAAATGGTTGTGTGACAAAATTAAGTGGTAGATGATGAAGGATTAATTTGTAATTTTGTTTTAAAAAGTTATATTACGAAGTTATTTGGTGTAATGTAAAGAAGCCAAGAGCGTGAGGTTACTAGTATATTAAAAACACTCTGTATAATCAGTCAGTGAGTCGTAAGCACTCCTATTGCGCTAAACTTGAATATACTGGTATTAATAACTGGTATATAATAACTTGTAATAATTAAAATTGAAAAATTCCTTTACATATAAATGTATTGGAACGAAGTTCCTTATCGCGCGTTGTGAAAGGGGGCTAGACGGAAAAAATTCTCACGAAAAGTTGTAACGACACTTTTTGACGCACACAAGCCGTGCGGCGTGCGCGTAAGATATGAACATGTAATTTGACAAAGAAGTCACCTGTCGATTTGGTCTAGAGGCATAAATTCGGTACACAGTATTGGTGACAATTGTGTAGTTGTGGGTTCGAGCCTTCGGTATTCAATCGTCTTTTTGTAAGTTATTTTCGTTTCGTCTTTCTATTTCGCATTGAACAGTGTGGTGTTGGGAAGATTATAAAATAAAAAATTAAGTTAAGAACTTCGTTCCATCCGGGTGTCCCTTGACACCTCTCAAGTATTTTTTTATTTCTAGTTTCTTTTTTTTTAAAGATAACTAGCAATGTGGGACTGTGGTTTACTAGCAATCCTGATAATCCCTCTAGCTAAGCTCAAAGGCTTGTGTTAGGAGTGGGTTCACATCGGTAGTATAATGCGTAGAATTCGAACCCACGACCTCACGATTAAGAGACCAATGCCTTAGCCATAAGGCTACCGCCGCTTCAAAAGTGTATTAAAAACAGAGATGAGATTACTAAGAAGAGACCCTTTAATCAAACGCATTTATTAATATTAAAATTCCACTTAAAAAGTCAACGAGTAAAACAAAATACGAGCATATAATAAGTACGAGTATCTGCCCCTCACAGACGGTTCATGTTATTTCAACATAATAATGTTTGCACACGTTGTGAAACTCTCTCCCTTCTGTGATATGGAGAACATATTTCAGAGTATCATCTTGAGAGGTATATAGCCTTTCAAGTACACTTACCAGACATATTTGAGAAAATCGGACTAAGTTTCAAAATCAAACTTAAGTCAAAAATGGATGAATCAATTTTCCATATTATATAGATTCCATACGGTGAAATATTAAACTTTTTTTTTTAAAAAAAGATAACTAGCAATGTTGTGTTGAGTCCCACATTACTAGCAATCTTGTTAACCCCTCCGGCTAAGCTCAAAAGCTTGTGTTAGGAGTGGGTTCACGTCGGTAGTATAATGGGTAGGATTCGAACCCGCGACCTCACGATTGCGAGACCGATGCCTTAGCCATTAGGCTACGGCCGCTTATATTTTTTATTATTTTATTAGGTCCGAAATTATGGTTCAAAAAACATATCTTGACAAAAATAAGCCTACTCCACATTACCTTATATGTTTCTTTTATACCTACTAAGTAAGGCATTGGTCGCGCAATCGTGAGATCGCAGGTTCGAATCCTACTCATTATACTACCGATGTGATGTGAACCCAGTTCTTACACTAGCCATTGGTTAGCTAATCAAAAATAACTAGTATAGCTGGAGGGGTTAACTTGTTTGCTAGTAATATGGGACCAAAAACCCACACTGCTAGTAATATTTAAAAAAATGCATATATTAAATTTAAGAAAAAATACATATTTAGACAAATACATGTACACTACTGAGCAGCTGAGCAAATTGCTACTCTCATCATCATCTCTCATATCTAATTTTTTCCAAAGTGCACATTCAATGAGAATGAAGGAATGGGGTCCTTCATTCTCATTGAATTGGGACATAAATCCGACGCGATCGAAGAGTGCGGCTTAACGTGCCTCCGAGGATGAGAGAGAACATTTTTCGAAAACGGTTACCCATCTATGAAGCGGTCTTAATAGCATTGCTGAACCTCTCATATCTCTCGATAATGCTCGGTCGCCATTGAATTACGGATCTATGTGCTAAAGCTAGGTTGTTGGTGGTACATCCCTGCAACACAAAGGGACGATCCTTCGACCAGGCGAGGTGATCGTTCCTGGCGGGCTTCTGCCCAACGCCTCAACGTTGGGAACTTGTATATACATGTATATATGTAACAGAAAGGTGTGGTCAAATTTTAGCAGCGGATAGGGTATGTTATTAATATTACACCTACCATGGTGCCATAGCTGGTTGCATTATTACTACATAGTTATAGCATATTCTTTTTGTCAAAATTCAGTAGTGAAAGGCGTATGGCATAAGAATTATATCTCCCCTGGCTTAAAATTCGATTGTATTATTATAGCACAGAACTTTTTAAGTCATATTTTTTTTTATTAATAACTTTTTCATTCATAAATAAAAGAATGAAAAATATATATATTTTTTTAAGGTAGGTACTCCGATTTTGATAAAATTAGGTATATGTGCACTCAGTATCATGGGCACATACCAACCATTCAATATGAGCACACCTTTCTGTTACATCCTGTATACCTAGCAGCTGTGAAAACACCAATATCGCGATTCAGGATTTGCAGCTGTCAAGTGTTAATTTGTTTTATAGTTAGTGGGTAGCGCCCCAATTAACAGCTGAATACTCAAACGTACTTAGTTTAGAGACGCTAAACTCTCATACTGTCACTGTCACTCAAAGGGGAATGGTAATGACAGAAGTATATTTTAGCACGACCAATCGAGTATATGTAAAGACTAAGATAACAGTTTCTCCTGTTTCCATAGCTGCATACCTGCACACAATAACGAGAGTACAGAAGATGACCGTCACACAACGCCCGCTTTAGCAACGTAATATAAACATCACTCCCGAACACGAAATTGTAAAACGTCTTTTGGACAAAATAGTCACTTTAGAAAATACCGTACAGAGAGCTTCATATAAAACTCTCTTGACGCACGCACACTCATATACAACGTGGAGCTAATATAGCGACATTAAATTAAAACAGCTATATTTACCTATTTAAATGTTGTTCGCAGCATGATTTAAAAAATAGTTCATTAAAAAATTTAAAAAATACATCTTTAACAAAATAAATATCTAAATGTCAGTCAAAAAATGAAACACCATTTGTAAAATTCAGACACTGACCTCAACGACGAGCGGCAACGTCGCGTTACGTCTAAATATTGATAATTTTAAACAAACCCTTATTAGGTATTATTGATCACTTTAACACTGTTGTCTTGGCACAATGATAAGGTGCACAATGCAGAGTAAAGGTTCATTTTGCAACGCGGCGCCATGTGCATCGTTGACATTTTTCGCGTGTGACGTCGTGGGCTTCACCGAGGTCCCGCTTTATAAACTAAGAATTGTTTATGAAGCAGGTATCATAAAATTACATGCACACAACATTGATAACACAATCACAAACAATTTACGTGGCTCATCATAATTAATAACTGCGTATCAAGTGTCTCCAAATCTACGCAATTGACGTGTGCGCAACAGAGAAGACCTTCAACACGCTGATCTACCTAGTAGTAGATGATCCAGAAACTTGTACCACAGATAATATAATACTATACTTGTACTGACCTGTTTGTTTATAGGAAAGTCCATTGTCCAAATTTAAGATTATTTTTTTGAAACATAATTATCGATAGAATACAATACGCCTAAGTAACAAGCCAAAGTGCTATTTCTGGAAAATCTCCTTGTAGTTGAAGCCTTCTTGTTTAGAAAGCCTTGGTGTTTTAGAAAGATAATGTAAGTACCTTTATGATTTATTTTAAAAATATTTTCTAAGAATTGCCTTGTAAAATGTTCTAATCAGCTAATTGCTTCATTAATCACGAAGTATCTAATTTGCTATGGTTACTCTTACTAGAAGATTTGAAGAAAAAAAAAAGGAATTGAGAACCTCTTTCTTTTTTAAATCGGTTGAAAAACACTACTTAGTGTAATTTCATAAACTACGCTGTAGGACATCAATCGGTTAAGTCAGCACTATTCATTCCAGTTTACCAATATTTACTTTCATTTATTAATTCATTTATTCTCAGATAGACATCTGATAAAAAAATGCTTACATTACAGTCGATAATTCATTTCATCAATAAATAGAAATTAGACGACAGCGTACGTCTCGCGCTGGATCATGCATCTTTGTATAAACAAAGCTTCGCCATTTAACACTCTTTGACTACGCCGCCAATACAATTCATTGATATATAGTTTTTTACGTCGTCTAAATTTAATGTCATAAATTTCTGAATGAATTATGGCGGAACGGCAACCTCGCATATGATGTGTAGGTACTGAGGTGTTTGACTTAACAAAGTCGCCGCTGTGTATTTACATCATGTGTAGAAGTTCAAAAAGTGAAAAATCAATCCTCTAACTAAACCACTGGACGGATTTAATTGATTTTCGGTATATGACCGAGAAGCGTGATGACATACCCGGGGTTTCAGTAAATTCCGCTATGTTGTCGCCACTATATATATACATACGACGTACAGGCTATCGAAATCGGCACAGGCAAAGAATAGGAACAAGATGGACCAGTGACAGAGCGAGCGTGGATGATTTTACTCTCATAAGGGTTGACTTTTATTTTCCATCCCAACACTGAAACACGTGTTTCTTTATTTTAAACCAAAAAGCCAAATACGAAATTTTACAGATCTTACTTCAAAGTTGACGGAGTTTCATACAAACTTGCAAACTCTATTTTACCCCCTTAGGGGACGAACGAAAATAATAATAATAATATCTTGGGACAACTCACACAACGCCATCTGATCCCAAACTAAGCAGAGCTTGTACTATGGAAACCAGACAACTGATAATCATACTTATTTATTTCTAAATACATACATATCTATACTAATATTATAAAGCGAAAGAGTTTGTTTGTTTACTTTGTTTGTTTGTTTGTTTTTTTGTGTGTTTGTTTGTTTAAACGCGCTAATCTCAGGAACTACCGGTCCGATTTGAAAATTTTTTTTTTTTTTGGATAGCCCATTTATCGAGGAAGGTTATAGGCTATATAACATCGCGCTACGACTTATAGGAGCGGAGTAGCGACGTGAAATGTTGCAAAAACGGGGAAAATTTACGCATACGAAGTTCCGCGGGACAGCTAGTTATAGATAAATAACACCCAGGCACGATCGAACCCACGACCTCTTGCGTAGCAGTCGGATACATTCCCACCGCGCCACAGAGGCAGTCAATATAGAAAAAACCTATCGTAGTGAATGCCTACAACATAAATTACATCAACTGCCAAGTGGGTTTATTAGGTTTGTATTTGTTACCCTAGCAGCTTAGACTCTGTCTCTGTCATGATTTTACATGTCGTCACATGTACCAAGTTTGATAACAATAGATAAAGCGTCAGAAAAAAGCAAGACAAGAAAACTTACGGCCACTCTTTTCAAATTGTATTTGCAGGTAAAGTGCTACCACTTTCCAGGATTGCAAATTGTATTACACACCTATAATAATAGCTTTATTGAGAAAAATGAACTGCATTCAAATATCAAGAAAAAATTATCCATCACATTACCAAAAGCAAATTCTATGTAAGACTCACTCCTGTGTTTTAGTCTATATCTCTGGTGTTTTATAAGCAAAGACAATTTTTATACACTAAAAACCTTCCCAGAAAAATATGCAGTCGAATAGCAAAATATTTTGGATCACTAGCCTTTGAGAAAATCGCGAACACACATACATACATACGGACCAAACGGAGAACCACCTTTTAGGAGGACCTATCCGAAAAACAGAGAGAAAAAATGATGAACATCTTCAAAAAAAGAATTTGAAGTTGCTCACTTCAAATTCTTTTTTTGAAGATGTTCATCATTTACTGATGGAATTTGATAAGTTTACAAATGAAAGAGATTCACTAATTAAAGATTTTAAATTAAACATGTTAGTTGTAGGGATAATTCAATCCAGTCTAGCAAATCCAAAATCAGATATTTCAAAAATGTTATGTGGTTTAGTATGAACGTTTAAAGTGAAAACCTTATCGTAATTTAATGTAAGTACTTAGCAATAATTTAAAAATGTACATATACAATAAGGTAATTCAATTAAAGCTTGATTATACCAGTTTACGTACTATGGTTATTGCTTGCGTGAGTTTCATGGTGTAATGGTTGCAGAACCTTACTGGCTTAACTGTATATATACAGTGGCCATGAGTTTTTATTGCCAAGTTCTTTTCTCACGGCTTTACTCTTGCGAACTTGGCATTAAATGTAGAATCATTCTATTTCAAATTTTGTCTGACATTCATAAGCGTTGCATTTGTAACCTAAATTAATAAAGTATTTTGACTTTTGGTATAATAGGGCTGGCGTATGCGAGTGGATAAAAACCCAGATAAAAAAAAATCTTACACATAATTTGCTCTTATAATCTGTGCGCATAACACAAATAAACAAATAATATTATAGTCTATACGGATAGGTTGACGAGATAACTTCTGTTGACTTCTATACTTTCGATATTGTGTGGTGCCTATGCCCGAATAGTGTTAAGATAACAGTTCCTCCCGTTTCCATAGCAGCATACCTCTTCAATTAAGCTCCAATTATAATGGGTAGAGAGTGCTTATAACAATAGTTCAACTTGTTAGTGTACAAACGAGATCTGCCGTTTGACAGGCAACACCTGAATTTAGTTAGCATATTGTTAAAGAGAGGTTTAGGGTGCGTTTCCACAGAGACATGACAGTGCTTAATATAATCCTGGGTACAATTTAGAGCATAATAATTTTAGTAAATTTATTATTATTAAATTTACTAAAATTATTATTATTGTAGTTTGTCTGTTCACGGTCCGCTCCGCTCCAATCGCCATACTGCATCAGTGGAAAGGCATCTTATGAATCTTCTGGCTTTATCTCGCAACCTCTTTCGTACGATGGAATACTTCCTTTAGAGTCGAATTTTATTCAGACATCTAGTCCATTTCACAAACACACACATTAATAACACAATAATAATAATACATAATACAAAATCCATAACAAAAAATACAATAATTAAAATGAAATAAAATAAATGATTCAATCTTAATAATTAAAAAATGGTAATAATAGATGGTAATCAATAAAAAGTAACCAAAAAAAAAATAATCATAATAATACAAAGTGAGAACGTAAAGTTCTCACTTTGTATTATTATGTTTTTTTTTTTGTTAAGTTACTATATCCAACCACCTTTTATACATTACATTATTATTTTTGTGATACAATAATGGTCATCTGTAGTATGTTTGTTATAGATAGGCCGTTAGGCCATGAACTCATGGAATAAACACGTAATACATGAAAATATAGATATGTACACGACGGAATTTATGTCCGCGGACGTAGTTCTTGCACCGGCGGAAAACATTGACTAATATTTCAACTCAAAACACCTATTTGTGGATTATACAAAATGGTGTCCCGTGTGAAAATCGAACCCACAGCCTCTTGCGTAGTAGTCATAGACACTGCTATTGTACCACCAAGTCATTCGTTTATCATTCAACAATAGTCAAGATCACAATCAATATAAGCTCAGAAAAAAAAATAGTTGTCTGTAAAATCGGGTTACGGACAGAATTTTAAGTGATAAGAAAACATTGATATCATTGAATAAACCACGATGCGTGTGACACCTTTTTTTTCTTGTCGCTGCAATTGCCAAAACATTGATAACATTGTAATAAACAACTATGCCTGTGACAGCTTTAGTGGACCCGGGCGCAATACTTCTGCCTATCAGCAGGCGGAACGTGAGCGGTGACGTCACACCTTTTTATGAGTGCAGCCAGTCATCGATTTATAAGACGTTAACACGTCAAAAACTATGTATATTGATCAAACTGTGACCAAAAGTTAAGAAACCACAAAAACTCAATATCCATACATTTACGACCCATTGTCACCAAATTGAAAACCTAAGGCTCGTTACTGGCCCGCGCCACAATATGCCGAGAGTACAGAAGGTAAGCTCCATACTAACCTCAAATACCTAGATTGAGCAACATCCACATCGTTCACGGACACGCAATAACAAACCATTTTGTTTGAAAAATAATATCCAGGGTATCGCTACACCCTTGGCAACGGCGAACTGGTAAAGATCGAGCGGGGTATAAATTCAGGGTAACAGTCTGAACCCGTTATGGTTCTGTTTGGCACTAAACCCTCTTAGCATTTTGCTGGAACATTTAGGGTTCGCTATCAGCTGCGGAGATGGGGTTTACATGGATGACTTGAAACTCTTTGCTTCCACCAACACGCACCTAATAACGCTACCAAAGATCACAGAAACCTTTTGTAGCGCTATTATGATGGAGTTTGGTGTGGAAAAATATGCGGCCTTGCATGTTAAAATAGGCAGCATTGTAGAATCTGATGAGATACTACTCTCAGATTTCATACGGCTTGACTTTCTCTCTCTTCAACCGAAACTTATAAGTATCTGGGTTACTCGCAGGCTTTAGGTGTATCTGAAGATGGTACGAAACAATCATTACAGGAGCGCTTCTTCCGCTGCCTGAAAAAAGTAGAATTATATCGCCGATTTATCAGGTGGAAATAAGATGCGTGACTATAATGGTTGGGTCATGCCAGTTCTGGGTTGGGTCATGACTCATGAGTGACATCTGTCGGTCATGCCATCGTCAGAATCGAAAATCACTCAGACATATTATTTTTGGTTGTTTTCGTCTTGCTAATAACGAGTATTTGCATAGACACAACCAAGTAGGCAGAATTGTCCATCAGCAACTTGCTTTAAAGTACAACTTTGTGGTAACAGAGGCGACATATTACAGGGATGCACCCGACTCAGTTCTCGAACACGGCCGTTTTATTGTTATCGATAAGCCTGATATGGTGATGGTAAATCGATTAGAGCACCGCGCATCCCACATGATGACAATCTCGTGAAGGCAGAAAAAGATACAGAAATAAAATGATTGGATTTAGCCCGTGAGATTGTTGACATGTGGGTTGTGGATTCAGTAGTAATTGTGCTGATAGACGTTTCTGACCCCATGGTCAGAAATGACTAATCGCTAAGAGCCTCGACCAACACCTACAGAGGCTCATTTTAGGTAACTGGGTCACTTTAGGATCAAATGCAAAAGACGGTAATACTCGACATGGTACACATTATGAGGAGGTTCCTCTCCCTGGAGCTCTAACCACCGGTAGCTTGGTCTCTTTAACCGATGCTGGTGGGACACTATTTTTCTTTTAAATTTATAATTATGCTTTTTATACGTCTTTAAAAATGTAAAAAATAAGTAAAGAGAATAATAATAAAATTTAAATATGGTTAAATACAATATTTATCTATAGCGCTATCGTACACAAACATGACAATTTAAAAAATGACAACCACATGACAATTAAATTTAAAATATGAAATATTAAATCACAAATTAAAAAACAAAAATCAAAAAAATTAAATAAAAAAGGGAAGCAATAATCATTCGGACTCGAACCGGGGTCCTCTGGTTTCAAGACTGTCCAATGACAATCCAGTAATCTTACGGTCATGTGATCCTGACGCGAGTTTAACTTTTATATCAATACCAAAAAAGTGCACAACGCCGCTAAATAAATTTTCACTTAAAAAATAATGTGTTGAGCGCACGGAAGAAATGCCTGCAAATTATATGTAAGACCAAATTTTTTTTTTAACTTAATTAATGACGTAGGTATTATCTACCAGTCAACTTCTGGGTGGTAAAGAGAAAAGTTATTACAAAATAGGAAATAAATATATACGTTTGTAATACAAATACATAGTAAAAAATAATCGTCTTTTTTAAAAAAGAAAAACAGTTTACGTACTCTACTTTTAAATCCGAAACGGCTTGTGGACAATCTGATTTCTACAGGGAGCGCATTCCAAAGACGAAAAGCCTTGGGAAAGAAGAATTAATTATGGCAGAGTTATGAGACGCACAGAGAAGTAGAAGGGTATTAAAAGATCAAAGATTTCTGACATGATTAGAGCACTAATATTAAAAATGAGAAGAAAGATAAGTAGGAGCATTCGAAGAGCGAAGAATAGAATAGAACAAGGGCAGCGCCCTTAGATTACGGCATATATAATTTTGTCCTCCAGATAGGTCAATATAGATGTACGCGTTACTTGATCGAGCTTTGTATGAACATTACTTTCTGTTCTCTCGGTATATTGTGCCCGGGCCCTATTACGGTCCGTATCCTTTAACGAAGAGTGTTACAACGGTATCTCGAAAAACTATTTCACGACAAAGTTCCACGGGCGACATGTCGCTTATCCAATTTTGTGAAACGTTAAGGCTTCCTTCACACTTAGTTATGTAAGTGACTGCTAATGGATATCACTCACTACGACATTTCAAACGAGAATAGAAGTAGGTAAACAAAATGTATTAAGTTTACGATTATGGGAATTAAAATTTAGAGGTATAACAATTATAACATATAATTTGACTGCCTCTGAGGCGCGGTGAGAGTGTGTTCGATTGCTACTCAAGAGGTTGTGGGTTCGATTCCCACACGGGACCACTTTGTGTGATCCACAAATTATTGTTCCGAGTCTGGGTGTACTTTGTGTCCGTGACTTGTATGTTTGTAAATTCCCCCGCGACACTGGGCTTGTACCCTACTGCGGGAGTCGTATTTTTTAACAAAATAAAAAAAAATGAAAAAAATACCACAAGATGTCACTGTTTATGATACAAGCTTCACACTTGGAACTGCTGCCTAGTTTCCTTTCTTTTTACCGGACTGCGCAAGAAGGAGGGCTATGTTTTTTAAGTATAATATCTTATATCTTTTTACTCACACTACGACATCTAATTCCAAACGAAGCATAGCTTGTACTATGGCAACCAGACAACTGTTAAATATATTTATATAAATAACACCCAGACACAGAATAAACCATCGTGCTCATCACACAAAGTTTTATCCTGGGTGCGGATCGAACCCACGACCTCTTGCGTAGCAGTCGGACACACTCCCACCACGCCACAGAGGCAGTCGTCATCATCAAAGTGTTTGTATTTTTGTAGTTGTTCCGAGTCTGGGTGTACTTGACTTGTATGTTTGTAAAGTCCCCCGCGACACAGGGCTTGTACCCTACTGCGGGAGTAGTATATTAAAAAAAAAAAGATGTGTATATGTATATAAACGCTCTAAAGCCTAAATGGCTTGATGGATTTAGCTAAAGAGGTACCTATCGTTAGATTCATCTCAGTTGTGAGAGTGACACTGAGTACATCGAAATTAGTAAATGGTTTTTTTTATTTTTCATTTATTGATTTAAAATCAATAAATGAAAAATAAAAAAAACCCAGCAGTCGGGTTTTTTGATTACAAACAATAGCTTAGGTACAAATCGACCCTGGGTTTATATTAGAAAATCATAATATCTTGGGATACTTTGTCCCATCATCATGCTGTTAAGAAACGAATCATCTAAGATTATGAAAATATATATATTACGGGTCTTAATCGCATGAATAATTTAAGGTAAAAAACCTTGTTTATTTACCGATGTTTCGACCGTATTGCAGAGTCTACCTTATTAAATTATTCACGCGATTAAGCCCCTTAATATACATATTTTCATAATGTGTACAAATCGCAAAAGTTTCGCAACATTTCAATAATATATGTAAAGTTTGCGCAACTTGGGTTTTAATCTTGCAATTGGCGACTGAAGCCAGGGTCCTTACCTACTACTAGGTCGTCACCAGTACTTTAATTTGAAATTTATATCAATGCTTCCAAAACCGGTATCATCCAAATTCGATATATTATTTCTAGAAAGAATTATTTACAATAACAAAATTTAAAACTATAAACAATAGGTCTAATATATTGATAAACGACTACTGCATAACAGAAAGGCACTTGGTACCATTCCAACTACCTCGCGTATCGCCTTTGTTATCAAGCTCAGGTAACATTTGTCATAGCCCAATTCAATTTATACTGTCGCTTAGTCTTTTGACAGAGGCAACCTTAAAGGGGCGTCTAAACGGGCCATTTTTACGGTAAATTTGTGGCGGCACTATTGGCAACTAATTGCTCGGCCAATAATGGTAATTTGTCTGCATTTGTATGACGCATGATTCAGTCCCCTAAATGGGCGACATAACCCGGCAACAATAAAATAGAGAGCGACTGAAACAATAACAAAATTGGCCGGGCAACATTGCGGAAAATCGATCGCTCAGCGATCGTCCGGCAACCATCAAATCATCATTGGAAAGTATTGCCATGTTGCGGCCACAGCATTGCCGCCACAAATTGCCGTAAAAAATGGCCCGTTTAAACGCCCCTTTACAATCCACATATCAACTGAATTTTCCAACATGGCGGCACGTAGTTTAAAGACACTTTAACCTCCTTAGAACATAAACATATTTTAAAAACACTTTAACATTCCCCTGGTCTGAGATAGATCCGAATTTCGGTTTGTAGGTTATAATATTAGTAACGATAAAATAAAAGAGGTTTCAAACGCATTTTAACTAGCGGATCTTTTGTCTTTGTTTTTATTCCTTTTTCAAAATCGAATAGAAGAAGACAAAACATTCACTAGTTAAAATGTGTTTGAAACCTCTACTAATTTATTAGTAATCTATCTATACTTTTATACTTTGTGAGGTTGTAGGAGGTAATCTCTAGATCTACTAAACCGATTTTAAAAATTATTTTACCAATAGAAAGCCACGTGGTCACGGCCAACGTAGTGGGCACGTGTCAATATAGTATGAATAAGGTCGTAAGTGTTTATAATTTCTTTATATTTAAAACTGACTTGTCCCCGCGGCTTCGTTCGCGTGGATGCCAAAATGTTTAGTTTGTTGTTCATTTAGGCTGTAGAAAATGCTGAAGAAATGCACATTTAAATATACATATCCAAACTTTACACTCCTTTTGATTTTTGAGGGAATATTCTAAAACTCTCCGATGCTGTAATGACAACTATTCAGTTATTTTTCCGTGGAATAGTAATGTTAACGTTTCACTCTCTTTCCGTTGAAGGGCTCTATAGCAAGTTTAATGAGAATGAGAGATTGGAGATTTACTAACTAATGTCATAAATGAGGAGCGCATTTAGATCTTTTTTTTTAAGATAACTAGCAATGTGTGATTTTGGTCCCTTGTTACTAGCAATCCTGTTAACCCCTCCAGCTAAGCTCAATGGCTTGTGTTAGGAGTGGGTTCACGTCGGTAGTATAATGGGTAGAATTCGAACCCGCGACCTCACGATAACGAGACCGATGCCTTAGCCATTAGGCGACCGCCGCTTTAATATAATAATTCAATAACGTTCCATTTGACATCATTAGCTAAGAACAAAATAACGATTTTACTTTGGGGTCTCACAGACGTATGGATAGGTGGTTGTGTGACAACAGTAGGTAGTAGGTCGTTAAGGGTTAAAATATATTTATTTTTTAAAAAAGTAAAGTTATTTGATGTATTTACACTATACGCTGCTGAATTACACGATTTTTCTGTTACACTTTGTTCAGTCGACGAAAAATGTGGTCTATCATCCCACAGTTGAAATTCCTTTGCACGCTATGAAACAACAAACTTGATTTTCCTTTGCAAATAAGTATAGGTACTAACAATTGCTAGGCTTGACCTAAACGCTATTTTAATTACACAGTGATTTATCATAACTGGTAGACGACTTTCATGACCGTCTAACAAAAGCACGTTATAATAATAACGTTATTTTTTAAACTGTTATTTTTCGTACTCCCGTTTCATTATAGTTTATTATAATGTGTGCGCAGTCCGATATTTAACGATTGTCAATATCAATTTCCGATCATAAAATATATCGTTAACGCTAAAATGCGAAGTCATTGAATTGTGAATAGAATGGAGTGTTTATCGAAAAGCCCTCGAAATTATTTTGATAACTTTTGTGCAATTGCTATGTGAAATTCGCTTTGATGTAGGTAAAATTATTTATTTGATAGTGAAATTCTATGTTAGATATTTTTTAATTTAGGTATGTATGATTTCAATCCGCTCAATTTTCGTTTGTCAAATTTGCGATTTCCCATTATTTCAAAAAGCAAAATTGCAAAATTTATGAATATTCAGTAATTTAAATTTTCCGAAATACGCAATTAACCAGAGGCTGAATAAATAAGGAATAGTAGTGTTATTTTTACGAAAACGTATCCATATCTATCATTACAACAACCACTATTATTTAATTCTAAGTAGATGTAATTAATTTACTCACGTTTTGTTATGAAGTAGCAGATGTTTGCGTTGCCACGCGGTTTTGTCTACCACACTCTGTTCAACAATGCCTGAAAAGAACAAATATTTTTATTATATATCAAAGTACAGGGTCATTATTCATTATGTTTTTTTCGTTTTCGCGGCAAGCCCGCGCGAACTGGCATGCACGGTGCATTTCTAAGCGCAGCTCTCTATTGACCGTTATGACAAGATTTTGACAGTTAGAAACGCGGGCTTGCCGCGAAAACGAAGAAAAAGATATTAATCACTATCTTTTTTTTCGTTTTCGTGGAAAGCCATTTTTATGACGATAATCCAGGAGCCGCCACATTGAATATTGTTGATATTTATGCTGTGTTAGATATATTTCGGGACTTAATCGCGTGAATTATTTAAAGGTACGAACCTTTTATTTACCCGACCATTCGATCGTGACCACGATTGGTGCAATTCGATCGAAACGTCGGGTAAATAAAAGGTTCGGACTTAATCGCGTGAATTATTTAAAGCAACCTTTAAATAATTCACGCGATTAAGTCCCGAAATATATCTAATATGTATAACAATTGCGAAAGTTTAAAAACATTAATTTATGCTGTGCTTCAAATAATAAACAAAACTCGAGCAAGTGCATGTCGGGCCACGCACAATTTAGGGTTCCGTTGTTACCCATCACAATAATGCAGTATAACACTTGTTAGACAGAAAACCCACTTGGGTTTTTAGGTTGGTATTGTTCCATACTACTACAAGGATTTTTTTGTTTTCTTTTTATACGACCCGTAGTAGTGTACAAGCCCTGTGTCGCGGATCTTACAAAGATACACCCAGACTTGGGACAACAATTTGTAGATCACACAAAGTGTTGTCCCGTGTGGGAATCGAACCCACTACTTCTTGCGCAGCAGTCGGACACACTCCCACCGCGCCACCGAGCCCACGTTATAATAGACACGAGTCTAAGTAAATTTAATTGAAATTTGAAAGTTATTTTTAAGCTGACAGGGGGAGGGGGACACTTACTCGATCAAAAATTTGCACTTTAAAGCCTAATATTACACAAACGAACCCCTAAATTGAAAAATAGTCTTTATGCCCCTTATTAATTTGAAAATATATATTTAATGCCATCCCACACGATAGGGTAGGTACTTATATTGTATAGCCTAATTATTTTATTTTAAGATTTTATTTTGACATTTTGTCGACATTAGTAATGTATATATCTTTATTAGATATATTTCGGGACTTAATCATGTGAATTATTTTAAGGTACGAACCTTTTATTTACCCGACGTTTCGATGGAATTGCACCGATCGTGGTCACAGTTCGACTCCCGACTGTATATCCATGCCAAACTATAGTTTCCTAGTAATAACAATCTCTAAGCTAAGCTGCGAACGGACGGACATGGCAAAACTATAAAGATTCCTTGTTTACTACGGAATGGATGGAACTGGCCAAGTGCATGTCGGGTCACCCACAATGTAGGGTTCCATAGTCCCCTACCCGAATAATGCGGCTTAAAGTAGGTTTTTGGTTTCATACAACTAACAACGCTAAATAAGTTTTTTCAATGGAATCTGTACGAAAATTTTGTTACTTCTCACTTGGTCCATTGTTACTCGTAAACTTGTAAAGCCTACTTAGCTGTGATAGTTTTCCTTTTAATATCACTATATATACTACTGCCGTGATTTTTTTCACATACTTAACATTAACCATTTAGCTGGCAGGAGGGAGGGCACTTGACAAAAAATTGCAATTTAAAGCTTAATATTTCACAAACAGATCCCTAAATCGAAGATCTTTTCAACTCCCACACTCTCAAATGTTTTTAAAAGACCTATCTAATGATACCCCACACGATGGGGTAGATTAGAAAGAAAAATCACATCCCTACTTTACATATAGGGAAGGTACCCTAAAAGCTTTATTCTAACTTCAAAATTTTATTCTTTCACTTTGTCAGTATAAGTAATATGTATATTCATGCAAAATTACAACCTTCTAGCACTATCAGTCTTTGAGCTAAGCTGCGGACGGACGGACGGACATGGCGAAACTATAAGGGTACCGATTTGGCTACCGATCCTTAAGAAAGGCCACAATTTATAGAAAACCAATATTCAGGCAGACAAGAGTTAGTACTTGTTATTCAAGATATAAAATATCATTGAATATTTTCAATGAAAACATAATATTTTCTCAGACTATGTTTAAACACGAGTGAAGAGTTCAATCTCCAGGTACAAGAAGCCAATCTTCTGAGAAGCCAGCACCTGCACTTCTAAGTAACCGTAGAACATCATACAGAATACATATTTGCACTCGGTAACGATACGTGTGCCGAGTCTAAGTGTTTGAATATGTAATGGAAACCGGGATGCCCTCGATCAGATGATACCCGTAGAGACCGATGGTATACATGTCTCGTACTTATATATAATAAGATGAGTATCGACGAAACGTTTGTTTTTCACTGTTTCTAACCGCGTATGACAACCTTTAAGGGGCGTCTAAACGGGCCATTTTTTACGGCAATTTGTGGCGGCTATGCTGTGGCAGGCATGGCAGTACTCTCCAATATTGATTTGATGGCTGCTGGACGATCGCTTAGCGATCTATTTTCCGCAATGTTGCCCGGCCAATTTTGTTGTTGTTTCAGTCGCCCTCTATTTTATTGTTGCCGGGTGGTACACCAACCGGCAACAATAAAATAGAGGGCGACGACCCATTGAGGCTGGTTCATGCGCCATACAATTGTAGACATATTGCCATTATTGGCCGAACAATTAGTTGCCAATAGTGTGGCCACAAATTGCCCGTTTAGACGCTCCTTTACACGCTTATACTAAATCACGATCTGACCAAGATCGCGGATAGCAATAGATTGATACATCTCGAATCGGCTGGTTATAATTTATTGTGATCCGTCAATCCAATACGTTACACAGTTAATCGGGATCAAAATCACTGATCATGATCACGGGATCTCGATCGGCTGCCTATGAAGAGGCAGTTTATTAGTTTAGAGGCAGAATATTTTATTGACGTTCTTTTTTTTTGTTAGCCAAGATAACTAGCAATCTGGGATTGAGTCCCACATAGAGCAATTTTGGTAACCCCTCCAGCTAAGCTCAAAGGCTTGTGTAGGAGTGGGTTCACGTTGGTAGTATAATGGGTAGGATTCGAAACCGCGACCTTAGGATTGCGAGACCGATGCCATAGCCATTAGGCTACCGCCGCTTCTTGACGACGAATGTCTGAAACTGGCTACGCCAAGGTTCGACGACGAAAAAAAATGTGTCAAAAACTTTGTTTGTTTTGTCACGAACGTCTTCCTTTATTTACTTGTAGGTCTACCTGTTTCATCCCATTTTTGAATTGTAGATTCTAAATGAACGGGCCTTAAGTCACAGTAAAAATATATGTTGTATCTACTGTGCTTCAGTTACGATGCGCGATTTAAATAGACCATTAAAATTATCAGCTCCGTCCTTAATGATACGGAAGATCACTTATTATGTTATTTTTCCTTGTTTCTCTTATCTTTAATGCGTTGAAGGGACAGTAGTTTTTATCTTCACATGACAATCTTTTTTACGATACTTGTATAAGCACCATAGTTATTCAGGCAGTTTCTTTTGACGACAAAACCATTTTTCCTGCTTTCAAAGCCTTTTTTATTAGAAAAAAAAACATCCAAAATCTTTTTACGCAGTGAGTCTTAGCATCAATAAGCATTTCTTTAATAAAAAAGTATTATATACCAATCTACTAGTAACATAAATGAGTTCCTTCCAAATGTTTGTTCCTATTTACAAGCGATCCCAAACAGCCAAAAGGTCCAATCGGAACACGCTACACGATATTTTTCTAATAAACCGAAAATAAAACGTAACTGAAACATTTTGGTGAACCGGTATCAGTTGGATCGAGCCGCTTTTCGCCGGCGGGCGGCCGCCAATATCCAGCCAATACCGGTTATTTGAACACGTTTCATTCAAAGCAAACCAACTTCCGACCGATCTGTTTACCTTTGGATCATTGTTTCACTCGGTGATATTGTTTTAAAGATTTTAGCCCATTGGGTCTATAGTTTACCTACTGTTTTATGAAATCTCTAAGTCGCCTTGACGATGCCCCCGGGAAGAGGGGGTGGTAGGTATTCTTGAGCCGGTACCACACGGGAAATATAATACCCAACGGCAATCGAATGACCGTCATGTGAACTTTTTTAACACTTATAACAAACTAGCTTTCGCCCGCGGCTCCGCCCGCATGGATGTCGGTTATCGCGATAAAAACTATCCCATGTCCTTCCTCGGGACTCAAACTATCTCCATACAAAATTTCATCTAAATCGGTTCAGCTGTTTGAGCGTGAAAGCGTAACAGACAGACAGACAGACAGACAGACAGACAGAGTTACTTTCACATTTATAATATTAGTATGGATAGCTGTTGTTATGAAAATATATATATATATATTACGGGTAACGGGTCTTAATCGCGTGAATAATTTCATTTCATATGTTTCGACCGTATTGCAACGGCCGTGGTCACGGGTAGACTAGTTCAGCTCAGCGTCGCCTCCGTAAAGCGCGGGTTTCGGAAAATATCCTCGCTTGATTTTTATCACTCACTTTTACGGAACTGTCGGTACTTTGATACCGACAGTACCGACAGTTCCGTAATAGTGAGTGATAAAAATCAAGGTATTTTACTTTAAATTATTCACGCGATTAGACCCGTCATATATATATTCTCATAATGTGTACAAATCACGAAAGTTTATCAACATTTATAGCTGTTGTTGTTAACCTTGTTACACAAATATAGACTTCCATATGATCTTTTCAAATGACCGTCCGTGTGAATGAATGTTACAATCTTCAAGTCTTGTTGCTATCAACAGAACAGGCTTCTGTTGATAGCAACAAGACTTGAAGATTGCCAGTAGTATACAGGTCAGTTACTTACACGCAGTCATATGACTCTTCTATTCTATTTATTCTATTGTTTTTAAACTTTCGCGATTTTTATACATATAAGTTATATTTCGGGACTTACTTACTTACTTTACATAGTCGACCCGTGACCACGATCGGTGCAATTCGATCGAAACGTCGGGTAAATAAAAGGTTCGTACCTTTAAATAATTCACGCGATTAAGTCCCGAAATATAACTAATATCTATTTATTCTAGTCTAGTAGTATTTCAACTTTTTCTGCGTAAACTTTCCCCATTTTTGCAACATTTTTCATTTCTGCTCCGCTTCTATTAGTCGTAGTGTGATGTTATATAGTCTTATAGCCTTTCTCGATAAATGTGCTATCTAACAGTGAAAGAACTTTTCAATTCGGACTAGTAGTTCCTGAGATTACCGCATTCAAACAAACAAGCTCTTCAGCTTTATAATATTAGTATAGATAACTCTATGAGAATACCTCTATAAATTTAGATGGGAAAAAACATGGAGTGGGTTTATTTATGGCCTCATATTTTTATAGATAAAAGTGGAACTTACACGGGGGTGTTTCACCATGGAGAAAACGATCATTCACTTCACGATACATTTTTTAGGTGCGAACTTTCAGATTGTGCATCACATTGACTTTATATGATGGTAAGTATCAGTTTTTTCAATAGGAGTACTGAATATTGATATTTGCAAAAAGTATGTGCTGTAGATTTACAAATAATTTCGAAAATTATAATATACTTTCACTATTAGTGCTTTCCGGGACCAGAAGGCTGGCCTATTCTTTGCACAAAGAATTAGCATTGCCATCCAACGTGGCAATACTGCAAGCCTTCTAGGAACGTTACCAGTTGACATCGATGGGGAGGAATTCTTTGACGCCTAAACGGTTTTGTGTCCTCACTTTCCTATTTTTATTTTTGTAAATATCTTGTTTATATTGTATTATTATAGATGTAATTTAGAGTAGTATTTATCATGTAGACTTAAACTTATGCGAATTTAAAACTTTCACTATTCATTTTATTAGTTTTTGCTATGTTGGTTGTCATGTAAGAAAAAAGAAGAATATACTTAAGAAAGGATATACTTACAAACAAAATTCTGTCACAAACGCACCCGGATTTATTTTTCTCAATAAGTATTAAGTCCGCCATATTTTTCAAATTTTTTAAAGCCCCATATTTTTCAGTTTACCCCCAAACAATTTGCTTAAAACATTTTGATCCATTTTTGTTCAACAAAGATGTTTTAAAATCTCCAAACAAAATTGAATCGATACATTATACGACATGATTGGGTTAAGAAAATCATTATTTGATTGCGACAACAGAACCTTTCATGTTTGTACTATTAGGATTCTTGTAGGTATACCCTCGAGGTATTATTACTTTAGGCAAATGGATAGTAACTGTATGCAATGGATTTAAGCGGCGGTAGTCTAATGGCTAAGGCATCGGTCTCGCAATCGCGAGGTCGTGGTTTCGAATCCTGGCCATTATACTACCGACGTGAACCCACTTCTAACACAAGCCTAAGAGCTTAGCTGGAGGGATTAACAGGATTGCTAGTAATGTGGGACCACAATCCCACATTGCTAGTTATCTGTAAAAATTAAAAAAATAATAATTTATCCATTCTAACTAATTAATATAACTATAAATTATTAAGGTTGCTTTGAACTTGTTTATAAAAATATTACGATGTCTTATATAATACCTAATAAGAGTTATTATAAAATATAGGTAGGTACTTCAAAAGACTTTAAAAAAAAAAACTAAACGAATAACCCTTTGGGTAGTCAGCTGGATTCCTTAGCGGTTGGTGGGGAGGCAGATTCATTTTTTTTCAAATGAACTAAATATACATATAGTGAAATTGCATTCTAAAACTAAAAAAAAAAGATTTCTAGTAGTTTATTATTTCAAAATAAGTTTTACGTTCGTCAGTCATGAAAAACTTTTGTAACTAGGCGAGTCAGTCATGCGTTAAAGTTGTATTCATTAATAGTGCTAGATACGTTGAAGAATATTATCAGAATCACATAACAATTAGTCAGTCAGTATAACTCTGTAACTATGCTGTCAGTAGCCAATTGCTAAGGAATCCAGCTGACTGACAAAAGGGTATTTGTTTAGTCCACTAACAAGTGTTGCTGAAAATTATCGTTACACTGCTTTGCGTGTGTATCTTAAGGCTGAGCAACAGCTCTTTTTGATAAGTGCATTGACGCACATTGCAGGACTTTGTGGTACCATCTTGTAATAATATTTTTTTTTTTTTGTTTTATAATTGTATATTGCAGTGTAAATAAATACATTATATTTGAAACCTATTATAAAATTGATTGCTGAATGAATTGTTATTGTTATTATTATTTTTAATTGTTATTTTATTACTTTCTATTGTTATTATTACTTGCCATATATTTTTTGTTTTATTGTACCTAATGTCAATATTTTATAAAAATCAATATTTCATTTCTTTTCTTTTTCTTTTCTAATGTGACTTCATACCAAAAATCAGTCTTTATAAAAATGCTTGCGTTTTTTTACGCTCTACTCCTAGTCTATATCTAGTGCCCATACCAAGACGGCCTACGGCTTAGAGCTATCACCGGTAAAGTAAATAAATATATAGGTAGGTATAGAAGTGTCGACACTAAGCTTTATTGGATACAGATCCCGTGAGACTGTAGCATTCGTACCTCTAAGTGTAGATAGATTTATTATTTTAGAACGGTTTGTTATGTTGGAGTCTATTTCGGTAGGTTGGAGACAAGGGATGAAAGGGCTCTGGACTATATTTAGAAACCTGCGTTGTGTGACTTAAATCAAAAGTTTGTAAAAAAACATGTGTGACTTAAATCAAAAGTTTGTAAGTCCTCCTGTCAGTCTGTCCGAGATGTTTCTTGAAAGAATATCTGTTCGATCCGGTCGTCACCCATTCGCGCCGAACTGGATTAAAACCGGCACGTGTGAAAATGACCTTAGTCGTCGATTCTTTAACTGAAATTATCAGAGAATAATATTTCTTTATACCACTAACGATCATAGATAAAACTATCCTGTGGCTATTTGGTTTGAATTTTATTTAACACGTCAAAAAAGTGTTATAATGTAATTTAAAAACATTCAGCAGTTCTACATACTCGCTTCCCTTGTTTCTTAATTGAAATAACAGAGATAGACGTAGTCATGTTCATTGGCAATAGTGGCCCAAACCAATGGGCCATCTTAGCCGATCAAAACAATTTTCAGATAAAAATAAAAAAGATAAACACACTAAAATAGTAGCTACTGTATTCAAGTGTCATAAAAACTCTATGGGCAATGTTGCCCTCGTAAAATTGCCCGGCGCCGAATCACACAGTAAACTATAAAACGTTAGTGATTTCATTCCCCGTCGTGAGGAGACACTATTTTTATTGAATTTTTAATAATACATGTAAAATTTATTTGCCCCTTGAGTTTTATGGTTATTTTATTGCTAGTGTAACATGTGGGAAAAGAATATTGGCCTGTTTAAACAGTGATTATGTCTTTTTTAGTGAGTGTCATCGTAATGTGCCACTCGTGTCGTAGACAAGCGGTACTTAAACCACAAAACGGGGCTAAGGAGAATTAGTGAATGACACATTATTGTCGACCTTCATTAGTTTCATTTTTGGTTTTAGGTTTTTTGTCTGCTTTATATTGATGCTTTTACACACATATTGTGCGCCTGGCTGTTTAAGGCTTTTTAATACCAAGTTCACAGAAGTTACTGTTGTTGAAATGCATCCTAATTGTTTACAGTGTATTTTATTTTAAACAAACTTTCTCCCGACTTTTTACTGGCAGCTTCCTACAGATTAAGTCTGATCTATACTAATACTCTTATATTTTAGACTGCCTCTGTGGCGCGGTGGGAGTGTGTCCGACTGCTACGTAAGAGGTCGTGGGTTCGATTCCCACACGAGACACCACTTTGTGTAATCCACAAATTGTTGTTCCGAGTCTGGGTGTACTTTGTGTCCGTGATTTGTATGTTTGTAAAGTCCCCCGCGACACAGGGCTTGTACCCTAATGCGGGAGTTGTTTTTCTTTAAAAAAAAAAAAAAATGGTGAATGGCACATTATATTCGACCTTCATTAGTTTCATTTTTGGTTTTAGGTTTTTTGTCAGCTTTATATTGATGCTTTTACACATATGTTGTGCGTCTGGCTGGTTGTTCGAAGTTCACGAAGTTACTGTTGTTTAAATGCATCCTAATTGTTTACAGTGTATTTTATTTTAAACAAACTTTCTCCCGACTTTTTACTCGCAGCTTCGCACAGGTTAAGTCTGATTTATTATAAATTTGGAAATTCTATTTCACCCGTTGGAGGTATGATTTTTTTAAAAATCGATATATATCTAACTATCGATCTATTAACGTGTGCAGTCGATATGGCTGTACTGTGTGTCGAGTTTATCAAAATGTCAAATTTCAGCAGCGGATAGGGTATGTTATCAGTATTGCACCACCTACCAGAGTGCCATAGCTGGTTGCATTATTATTACATAGTTATAGCATATTCTTTTTGTCAAAATTCAGTAGTGAAAGGCGTATGGCATAAGAATTATACCTCCCTTAGTACAAAATTCGATTGGATTATTATGGCATATAACTTTTTAAGTCATACTTTTCTTAATTAATAAATTTTTCATTCATAAATAAACGAATGAATAAATAATAAATATTTTTTTTAGGATTTTGATAAAATTAGCTATGTGCACTCAGTATCATAGGCACATACCAACCCTGGAATATGACCACACCTTTCTGTTACACCCTGTATAATATAAATTACTAAATATAATATAGATTCAATATATATTATATTTAGTAATATATATTTATACCATTCGGCGTCGAGACCCTTGGCCCGTGGGGTCCAAGTGCACAACATTTTTTTAAAGAACTTTCCAAAAAATTGGTCGACTCCACTGGTGACCGTAGAGCTGGCAGCTTCCTCGCACAACGCATCAGCATTGCTATACAGCGAGGAAATGCTGCCAGTATTTGTGAAACCATGCCCAGGTGTCCCAATTTTTTGGATATATTTTAGTTTTATTTAGTCTTAATTTCTAGTTTAAATATAGTATTTAATAGTTTAATCATATAGATTCATTATTAGCAGACCGTTTAAATCTAGTTTAAAAAATGTACACAAGCAAATTAGTAAGACACCAAACTTGCAGTTAAACTTAACTTCACTTCACTTACACTTAACAACCACAACTTTGCCTACGACAAATTTGCCCACATGTAACTTTGCCATGACCGGCTAAATATGCGGCAAGAAAGTTTTCTAATTCAATAGTTTAAACCTTCATACTAAGGGTTGAAGGGAATAAAAGTTACACAAAGTATTTGATACGATATATCCCAAAAGTTATTCTCATAAATTGAAAAGGCATTCTGTATTATGCTGATCACATCATAGACCATAAAATGAGGAAGTGGCTCTGTTCCTTAAGAGATAAAATACGCGCGTGGGCTGTCGAAGTATCGATGCCGCTACGATAGACGATAGTACCTACCCGGTCTAGAAATGCCTCGGTGGAGCTGTGGGCGCTTCTATGACGAAGACGTTGTGGGTTCGATTCTTACATGGAACACCATCTTTTTTGATAAACTTCTGTATGATATTTTTTTCCCAAGTCTAATTACACTGTGCATTTGAGATTTGTGTTGATTTGTATATTTGTAAATTCCACCGTGAGGGTACAAGCTTACTGTCGCTGTGGGTTTTGCGGGAGATATATATTAAAAAAAGTACCTAGTTTGAAAAAAATAACAAGTTACTGTGGAAGGCGGCACATGATATGCGAGGGCTTTGGAATGTAGCTTCTTAACTACCTGTGGCTTCATGACTTTACACAAGGCTCGTATTTTGTGAATTACGATAATCTTTACTAAAATTATAAAAGAGAAGAGTTTGTTTGTTTGAACGCGGTAATCTCAGGAACTACTGGTCCGAAATGAGAAATTCTTTCACTGTTGGATACCCCAATTATCGAGGAAGTCTATAGGCTATATAACATCACGCTACAACCAATAGGAGTGGAGCAGCAATGAGAAATGTTGCAAAAACGGGGAAAATTTACGCAGACGCATGACAGCTAGTAAAAAATACACTAATTTGACAACAAGTTCCAAAAACCATCAGTGCACAAAACCAATTTACATATCACCGATATTTTTTAATATGAAAATATAAAGTGATAATTTATTACATCTGCATAGAAACCACTTAGTCAGGATCCTCGCTATAACAATTTAAAGATAAGATACGGACTGGCGCATCTCGCAAAGGAAGACTATTATAATTTCAAATAACTTTAGTGGTTTACTACGTTCAAATGCCATAACTTTAAGAGCGAACGAAGGGTTTTGAGTCGAGAATATCTTCACTTAAATATTCTTGGCATTTTCAACGCAATTTTGAAGAAAATACTATCATATTCTTTGGAGATTTTGCTATATTATCACCGAATACTGTAGTATGCGAAAATATGCGGATGAAATGAACTTACATTGCATTTTATGACCATTAGTTTGATTTTCGTAAAGCCAGTGGCGAGTTAAACTCAATTTTTATTTTATTGTTAAAAAAATGAAAAATACACATATAACTGCTGGTCACGGATCTCCCCACAGGGGGTATATGGGGGTAAATATTTTATTTTAAGGCGAAATACCTTTATTTTATTGCCCGACGTTTCGACCGTATTGCAACGGACGTGGTCACTGATAAACTACAGTCTACAGAACACATATAAACTTAAAACCCTCCTATATATCGCTAGGCTATAAAGAATCAACATATTTTGGGAATCATAACGTCATTAATCACCTGACTGCTTCGACTCGACTTAATATAATTCAAGATTCACAAAATGCATCGCGCGGCCTCAAGAAACTTTCGCCTCAGTGACCCACTCACGTGGAAAGAATGAATGGAAAGCGATTAGCCGAAAGGATTTATCGGGTAAATTTTTTTTTTTTTTTAATTCTTTATTCAATAAAATATAAAATGATACATAATAAATTTACTCGCCAAGCTACACCGCTTGTTGGCGAGATACGCTCGTTAACTTATTAATAATTTCCAAAACATAAACAAAAATAACAAAATATAAACAAAAGAAAAATAAAACTTAAAGCTATATAGGTCTTAAAGTTATCTAGGTATGAGGTCTATTCAAGGGAATGGACCTCACTGATCGTGGGGTCGCAATCTCCGAGCAATAGAACCTTCAGTTTCTTTTTTAACAAATTCTTACTAAGTTTAGGTTCCATTCTTAAAAAATCTATGTTATTGAATATTTTAGGGACTAGATATGCAGTCATTCTCTCTCCGTAATAATTTTTAGGTTTAGGTTTAATAATCTTTCTTTGTGCTACACTCCTTGTATTGTATGTATTATGCATTCTAATTTTGTATTCGTCTGTATAATAGTGTTCAATAGATATTAATAATGTTACTTTTGAGTCTACCGGTAATATTTTACATAGAGGATACAATTTTTCATAATCTTTATTACATTTCATTTTAACTTTCTTATTGACTAAAAATTTTATGAGTCTGGTCTGTATATACTTTATTTCATTTATATATGATGTGAAAGTGCGTCCATATACACTGAGGCCGTAACTGAGTATTGAGTCTGCAAGGGCGTAGTATACCATTGTCATGGTACGCTTGTTTATTACTGGCTGTAGTTGGTATAGTTTAGCAAGCACTGATCTGAGCCTGTTGCAGACGTCATTTACATGTGGCTTCCAGTTGAAGTGAGTGTCGATAGTCAGACCTAAGTATGTATAGGTATTAACGAATTGTATGTTGGTACAGTTGCAATTTGTATAATTGTTGTGCAGACATTCATACGTATGGCCTATGATTTTTAAATACGTTTTATTAGTTTGCTTAGCACATTGGTTGTAGGGCGAGTATATATGCATGTATTTCGTTTTATTTAAGTTTAAAATAATACCATTGTCATGTGCCCACCGAGTTATGTTTTCGAAATCATTTTGGATATTGTCTATTGCTTCAGAGAGTTCTTTAGATGCACATAGCAAACACATATCATCGGCATACATATATACTCGACACCTACTTACAACATTCGCGACACTGTTTACGTGCATTATGTATCCCACTGGCGCGTACACCGACCCGGTTGGCACACCCAGTTCAACTAGAGCCTCTTCTCCCGCTACTCCCTTTACTACCGTACGGATTCTTCTGTTGGTGAGATACTGCTTGAACCATTCTTTCGTGGGACCACGGATACCGCATTCATCCATGGCCTGCAGTAATACATTATGGTCCAGCGTGTCAAAAGCTTTTTTATAGTCAATAAAAAGAGCTATAATTTGCTTACCAGAGTTGAGGCTCTCGTTGACGTAATCTGCGAACCGCGTCAGCGCAGTCGCTGTGCTGCGTCCCTTCCTAAAGCCATGTTGTGCGTCCGACAAGATGTTGTTACCTTCAAGGAACTTATTTACTTGGCCAACTATAACTTTTTCGACAATTTTATTTATTACTGGCAGTATTGCAATAGGTCGATAGTTGGAATATTCGAAGTGACTACCCGATTTATATATTGGTCGTATAATGGCCTCTTTCAATTGATCGGGATATACAGATTGACTTATACACATGTTAACAAAATTTGCTAATATTGGGCTCAAAGTTTTACACAAGTATTTCATATCACGTACTCGTATTTTATCTATTCCTGGGGCTTTTTCAAATGACAATGTGTGAATTATTTTCTCTATATCTATTTGGCTAATTTTATTATACCTAAATGTGACTATGCTAGGATTAGTATATTGTTTTCTGTCTAAAAAATATGTGTTACAGTTATGTTTAATATTACAGATTTCACTTGTAAACGTTTTAGCAAAATTGGTACAAATATTATGAATATTTTCTTGTTTCCCCAGGTATCTTAATATTACACTGTCTACATTTGTTTTACCCCGCCCCAGCCATGAATTAATATTTGCCCATATTTTTCTATAGTCGCCATTACACTTTTGAATTTTAGATTGCCTATATTTCTGCTTTGCCTCATTTACTAATCTGTTTACTTTATTTCTAAACCTAGTGTATTCCAGCCGTTTATTCATATCTTTAGGCGACTGTTTCCATACTCTAAATAAAAAATCTCTCCTATTTAACATATTAAATAAATACCTATCTACCCACGGCTGCGTATTACGTTTATTACGTTCCGAAACTATAATGGTACACTCCTTATATATTGTATTAAAAATCTTAACTATACTTTGATATAACACTCTAGGACACGTTATTGATAACAGCTGTGACCAATCGTAATCATCCAATTTTTGCTTAACTAATTTATCACATATCACTTCCCGCACAGTATTGTTGTTGTCTTTATTCACACATGTATCAGGTTCAAAATCCACCATTAGTCCGACTGCATGATGATCCGATATATACGACTCGAGAACATAGGCCGTAGAATGAATGTTGCGTCCCTCTCGCACCCACACGTGATCCAAGCACGACGTCTCGCTCCGTCCGTTCACAATGGCTTGGCGGGTAACTTGGGTTCGTGGAATCGTGCATCTGAGGCCGCGACCATACAGGGCGGTTTTATATTTTGAAATAATCGGATTAATTTCGTTGTTCAATAAATCGATGTTTGTGTCTCCTATTACGATAAGGTTTTCTGACGGTGGGATTTTTGTAATTATATTCTCAAGTTCTTCGATGAAGTGGGTTTTGTTTTTATTCGGCGGTCTGTACAAAGCTATAATATTAACGGTATGATTTGTATATTTTATCTTCCCATGTATTGCTTCCATATTTTGACAGTTTACTATGTCTGTAGTGAGTCCAAGAACATCTTTCGCATATATTAATATTCCTCCTCCTCTTTTATTCTCTCTTGTTAATATATGAGTTTCGTATCCAGATATTTTGTAAAAAGAAAGTTCGTTTTTTTTTATATTTATCTCACTTTATAATAATATCTATTTCGTATTTATTTTCTTCTAGTAGGACTATTAATTCATTGAAGTACTTTCGAAGCGAACGAATGTTAAGATGCATTATTTGAATTCCGTTTTGTTTCTTTGTGTATTTATTCAATTCTTCCATACTAGTAAATCTGCAGTAGGTTGCTTCGATATTATATGTAATGTTCAAATATCAATGGAAACACTCTGGGGTGACAAATACTTGCTAAATCTGGGGCACTTAATGAAGAAGGGATAGTCTATTGTTCGCTTCAGTGATTCATTCGAGATTTTTTTGCGAATGGTTTGAGTGAATGGGCAATGATGTGCATTTTCATAGTTTTTTTATGACTGTTTTGTTGAAATAAATAGAATCTAAGGAATTGATTAGTTTGGCCGATATTATTGCTTTGTTATCTATACTAATTTAATAAAGCTGAAGAGTTTTTTGTTTGAATACGATAATCTCAATAACTACTATTGGTCCGAAATGATAAATTCTTTTACTGTTGGATAGCCCATATATCGAGGAAGGCTGTTGGCTATATATCTAACATCACACTACGACCAATAGAAGCGAAGATGTTATGAGAAATGTTGCATAAATTGAGAAAATTTACGTAGACCAAGTTGCGCTGGCCAGCTAGTATACAATAACCACGACTGGCCAATTTGATAGTCACGATATACAAGAAAAATATGGGGATTAACGCAATCATTCATCAAGATTCCTTGACGTTTCGACCAAGGGATCGATTCACGTTATAAAGCATTGCAGTTGCAGTTCAGTAGCAGTTAAGTTTCGATTAAAACGGCCATTTTTGTATTCTTGTAACTTTAGGATCGATCTTAAATACGCTTGCGTCAAGTATGCGTCTCGAGAGCGCAATAACGTCAATCTAGTACGGTGTGCAAGCGTTTTTAAGATTGATCCCAAAGTTACAAGAATACGATAATGGTCGTTTTAATCGAAACTTAACTGCAACTGCACTGCTTTAAATACATTAATTGATCCGCAGGTTGCATGCCGTGGTCACAAGCAGAGTGTGATTTAATATAGGTAGTAATATAGGTTACTAGCTTTCGCCCGCGGCTTCGCCCGCGTGGATGTCGGTTATCGCGATAAAAACTGTCCTATGTCCTTGCCCGGGACTCAAACCATCTCCATGCCAAATTTCATCTAAATCGGTTCAGTAGTTTGAGCGTGAAAGCGTAACAGACAGACAGACAGACAGACAGAGTTACTTTCATATTTATAATATTAGTATGGATTAAGTGTAATGTAAAGAAGCCACGTGCGGGAGCTTATTATTATTTTACAAAATCATAATCCCTGTATATTAGTAATGAATGTAATTATACTGTTGGTGTGCCTATAAATAAAAAAACTGATGACCTTCCACTCGTGGCTTTGTAATATCAGTTTAGGAAAATATTTAATATTTTAACCCTTACTTTTTGGCCTGGGCTGTTGTCTAGTGGTTAGTGACCCTGACTGCTAAGCCGGAGGTCGTCGGTTCGACCCCCACCCATGTTACTTAACTATAATATGTATGTATTTAGAAATATATAAGTTTATCAGTTGTCCGGTTTCCATAGTACAAGCTCTGCTTAGTTTGGGATCAGATAGCGTTGTGTGAGTTGTCCCAAGATATTATTTAGTGAAAACGACGTTAAACTGTTCACCGGGCAAGTAACCTGGCAAGCAGCCGGACTCGGGCCGGCTGGCGGTCCAGACAAACCGTCCACCAACAGCCGTCAGTCAAGCAGCGTGGAACATTAACGGGCATGAGTAGGTACTCCTGTCCGTTAATGTCGCTTTAAATGCTAGTGTGTGAATCCATTCAAATAATCGCAATTTTATATTACAAATAGAAGTATATATTTAAACTATTGCAATAATACTCTATGGCGCAGTGGGAGTGTATCCGACTGCTATGCAAGAGCTTTGCTGCTTTCGATCCCCACCCAGGATAAAACTTGCGATGAGCACGATGGTTCATTCTGTGTCTGGGTGTTATTTATCATGTATGTATTTAGAAATGTATAAGTATGTTTATCGGTTGTCTGGTTTCCATAATACAAGCTCTGCTTAGTTTGGGATCAGATAGCATTGTGTGAATCGTCCCAATATATCATTATTAATATTATTTATTCCTCTATATAGGTACTTATTGGTGAGTTAACAACACGCACATTGCTATTAATTACTGAGTAATGGTTGCCTAATTACATACTTACCTATCAGAAATCCCATGGGCTTTGGTGACACACCATGGCACTCCTCAATGACAAACTGTCTCATGTCGCTTTATGAATATGGTATTTAAAAACCATATTTTGCTCCTAGCAAAAAACGTTACCTATAACGTTTTTAACAAAAAAACATCTAACCGACTTCAATCAGTTGATTTGCTGACATTTATAAAGGAGTTTTGTTGTATGAATAGAATAAAATAGAATATATTTATTTGCATGTTATGTGGTACAGGGGTGTAAAATAACTTATAATAGTTCATACACATAACGAATGTAAAACTTAATGTAACACATATAGAATAAAAGTAAAGTTGAAACTAAAAATAATGACAATATTTGGAATACTAATTACATTAATTTTATTATAAATTCTAAAATACACATTTTTTATTATTTAGAACAGCGCATTTCTGTAATGATGCGAACCACTTATATTGTTTTTTAAATATTCTTCAATCGAGTAAAAACTCTCTGACACCAACCATTTATGCAAAGCAGTACAAAACTGTTTATATGGCAGATCTATAATAGGTTTAGGTAATGTCTCCCAAACTCATCATATCAGATCTTTATGAATTTTATATGGGACCATTTCGAAGTAAACTTGTTTCGAACCAAAACAGCATTTTAAAATCCGTCTACATATAACGGAGTAATGCCCGAACATACAAAAAAATACACACATTCGAATTAAGAACCTCCACTTTTTTTATGTCGGTTAAAAATACTGAAAAAACTTTTAGGTATTTTTAATCATTTTTTGTTGTACATATTTTTAAACCCAGGGAAACTCCGTGTGTGTGTACTGTTCGTGGCATCATAAACAAATAACGATCAAAAGTATCGACATATTCGGATGCATTGATTTGATGTACCTTCCACAGTAAACAAAGAGCCCTTATGCCTTGTTTACGGAGATTCGAGACGTTGCGCGTCGCGCGTAGCGTGGCGTCTAGCGTCGCGTTGCTTGTTTTGTCTGTTCATGGAGAGGCGGCACGTGAAGGGACGCTTATCATCGCACGCGTAAACACAAACATTTGGCAATACTTATAATTATAAAAAAAAATATGCGATTTCTAAAGCCTTAAACGATAACTTTACTGTCCGGCCGTCTATCTGTCTGTCAAGACCCTTTATCTCGGGCACGTATCGAGAGGAGGTATCGAGTTGAAATTAAAACCATATCAATACTCAGATCTATATTCCCTTGAAGCTGTGAAAAAATAAAACTTCTAAGTTAACGTAAATAAAATGATACGAATAATTATTTTAAAAACTGCGAGACTAGATTCCCTAAACTATTAATATGTACCTTCGAGTTTGTAGGGAACTGGTGAGCGAATCCAACTCGCTCTTGTCCGGTTTTTTTTATTAGAAGGAGGAAGACCTTTACTGCAATGGGATTTTCATAATAAATGTTTTTTTTATTTTTTTTATGTTGCCTATCAACAGGGCTATTACTACTCTATATGCAATTATATAGGAATGGTTCAAATTGTACGCTATAATTTCCTGCATTCAGTACGTGAGCAGCAAATACGCATATTGAGAGTTAATCATTTAGCTCGGTATATTATGATAATCATCGTATTACAGCAACCACAAACTGCTTTCGGCTTCCATTGACGAACATGACGATTTTGGATGGTAAACTACTGAACGTTTATATGGTTATTATATGCTGGCAACTCCATTCATGTAGACTATCGCCAGGTTTGTGAAAGGTAAATCGAAATCTCATATATTCAAATGGAGTCCATAGAATTCTTACTTTATTTATTTATTAAACACTTAATGTACAAATAGTGTACAAAGGCGGACTTAATGCTAAAAGCATTCTCTGCCAGTCTACCTTTTGGTGATGTCAATGATGTCAAGTTAACAATATATAGGTGCAGATTGTAGATAGCTAGATAAATAATAATAATTATAAAACTATATTAAAAATTGAGTTATAAAAAAAGGTATTATATACACACAAAAATACATAATCGAATACATGCTAATATATACATACATACAAATTTAAAATATACATAAATACATTACTTACATACATACTAATATACAATACAAACATACATTATAAACTAATAAGTTGTTAACTTTGTAAAGACTCAGCTGAACTGTTTAAGAGTAGCGTACTAACTATAATTTTAAAATTGAAACGGTTGGGTTCCATCCTGATTTCGGGGGGCAGCGCATTCCAGAGTACCTACAACAGATTGAACAAAGTAAGAGGATCCCACGAATCCAGTAGAATAAGCGGGGCATAAAAGTAACAGATTGTCGGAAGAACGGAGATCTCTGTTATGGTTGGAGAACAAGAATTGAAAGCTAGAAGACTGGTAAGAGGGAGTATAAGGAGAGTTAATAATACTTTAAGTACATTAGCGAAGGGTTACAGTTTTCCTGAGGTAACAATACAAAAATATGTCTTGCTAGATACGGTTCTTTATTATAACATCTATCTATCTATACATATAATAAAACTGTAAATTTCACGTGTCTGTACATGGCCGAACTTAGTGAAAAAAAATATTAGGAAATGTGCGATAAGAGTATTTAAACACTTTGCTGCATTTTTAGAAATGTCTGTCTGTCTGTCTGTCTGTCTGTCTGTCTGTTTGTTTGAACACGCATCACTCAAAAACTACCGGACAGATTCGGTTGAAATTTTGCATGTGCTATCTAATAGACGCGGATTAACATTTAGGCTATAAATTATCACGCTTTTTCCCATAGGAGCTAAGCAGTAAGGGATAATGTCTGTAGCTATTTTTCGTTATAAAACAGTAACTACTTGACGGATCTTTATGAAAATTTACAGTTTTATAGTAAATACTATAGGACATTATTTACACTGAATGAATCATTACGCTAACGTCTATGGGGAACGAGCAGAAACGCTTTTTTTTTTGTCGCACCATAATGGATTATCCCAAAATTTTCCACAATTAGACATTATCTATAATTGTAACCTATGGAATACATAACTTCACGCTAAAACTATAAGGAGCTAAACACAACATTTTTAAGTTTCATAAGAACGGTTATTTTGACATGGGGAGTAGCGAGCATTATAGCCTCGAAGCAATGCTAGCGGTCTTCAACGACGAAGTCCCAAGCTCGAATCTTATGTGGTTATGTTCTTTTTGTAGTTTTTTTAAATTATCTTTTTCCTTTTTTAATATTTTTCTCAATGTTATAGTTATTTTTTCGACCGTAGGTAACTTATTCACTGTGGTTATTATTTTTTTTATATATAAATCAAGTGAAAAATGCACCTAGGTAAGATATTTATAGGTATTGAAAGCACTGCTGAGTAATGAATTAATCGTAGTAGAAATTTAAAACAATATTAGATTAAAATTAAAAAGTATTCGACATTTTCTAGAATTTATGTGCTCATTGCTAAAAAAAACATTACATACGTAAAAAAAAACATGTAGCGCCATCTATGTAATCAAATTGCCCACCGTGTTATAATTCCTTAATTGTGAAAACATTCATTAGGGCTGCTTGCGATCACGTATTCGTTTCTTCTAAAACTTCTTTTACTATAATGTTCTATAATTAGTAAAAGAAGTTTTAAAATAGTATTTAAAAGAAACACATTGCTATCATTTTTAGAAATGTTTGTCTGTCTGTCCATTTGTTTGACCACGCATCACACAGGTACATCGAGGATCATGTTCTGGGGTTATGGTTGGAGATCAAGCTTTAAAAAATCATTAAAAACATCGATAATGTTTGACCTATTTCAACGCTACCCATACATTAGTACGTACCTGTATAGATATCTGACGCTGCCATATTCGCGTTTACTAAAGTGTTACAGCAGTTTTATAAGCATTTCAATTGTATATCTTTGCAGACAAAGGAAAAACTTGAAAAAACATTTTATAAATATTGCGTTTTACACCCCATTTTTGGCCAAAATGGCAAAACGGAACCCTTATGTCCGTCCGTCCGCAGCTTAGCTCAGAGACTATTAGTGCTAGAAGGCTGCAACTTTGCATGAATACAAAATCGGAATATGAAGGAACAAAATCGTTTTTTTATGGGTACGTAGGATAATATGTAAAGTGGGGATGTAATTTTTTTTCTCACCTACCCCATCGTGTGGGGTATCATTAGATAGGTCTTTTAAAAAGCGTGTACAAATTCTATTGAAAATTATTAGGTATAACGTTGAAAAAATGAAACAAAAACAACAGAAAACCCACTTCTTAAGCCGCACACCAAACTAACTACAGGTAAATTAGCTTGAAGAAATTTTTGCGTTTGTAGTAGTGTATGGTCAGCAAATAAAAAAAACAACATTTTATTTTTAGTTTTTATTGTTTTAAAGGTAATATACGTTTGTGGCTGGAGCACACCAAATGCGTGCACGTCTACGCATACGCACTACGTACTAATACGCTCGTGAAAATGTGTATCCACCGCATTGTAATCTATGGAACTGTATGAGGCAGACAAGCCAGTTCCAAACATTACAAGCATTGAATGCCGGTTTTCACTTCAGTGAAGACGTGTATGAATTAGGTGTTCTCCGGCCATAAATGTTTTATTCTAATAATTCATCAACCCCAGGCATATCACAATCATCCCCATCCTCGCTTTCATCAGATGAATTATTTAAATTAATTATGATTCGTTCTGATATTGTGTCTAAAGCTGCGTCTCTACCCTGATATTTGCTTTCCTCCTCAATAGCATGCAAACAAACTTTTCTCCATTCCTCTACAGTTATGGCGTTCATTTTTTCTTCAGCTAATGACATTATAACCTTCATATTCATTGCGACATTCTTTTTTGCGACATATGTTTTCACTATCCCCCATATATTTTCTATAGGATTAAACTCCGGATGGTATGGTGGTAAACGCAGCACAGTATGACCGTGCTGTCGTAATATTTCGTCTATCTTGTACTCTATAAATCTCGCCTTGTTTTGCAGAATCAGTTCATATAATTGAGGCTTAAGCAACGTGGATGAATGCTCAATGTTTCGAAATGTCAGCCAGTCTATCATTTGCTGTTTTCTAGAATTACTATTCGGTGCAGGATTTTGTATTGAGTTATGATATGGTGCGTTGTCAACAACAACAACACTATTTGGTTGTAAGTTGGGTATTAATTGAGTTTGAATCCACCTTGAATAGTTGTCATAGTTCATATTGTTGTGGTAATCTCCACTTTTTTGGTCGGCTTTAAACATAAGCAATGCATTTGGTATAAAGCCATCGATACCACCGGCATGAACAATGATTAAGCGGTTGCCTTTCGATATATGTTGCTTCAAACCTGAAGTGCTTCCATCTGACCAAAATTTCGAGAGGGTATGTGATGTATGTATATATGTTTCGTCGGTGTAAACAATTGGTCGGCGTTGTTCACGATATTCAGCAATTTTCATCAAATAATTAATTCGCAAGTATCTAATTTCGTGTTTTTCCATAAGAAGTTTCCGGTTATCTTCTGTTTGCTTCCAATTAAAACCTAATGACATGACGTGTTTTCGTAACGTGCTGACACAACCTTTATAATCGATATCTTCTTTCAATTTTGAGTGCAAAGTTTTTAAAGTGGGAACTTCTTTATTTGTGATGTGGAAGTCATGAATTGTTCTTCTGATAACTTGCTGATCAAAGTTATCGATTACTATTGTAGGTTTACGATTCGGTTTCTTTTTAGGAGATTTAAATGTTACTTCCTGATCTGAAGGACGACATTTGCTTTCTGATACTACCTTTCTGACGGATGCTATTGAAATTCCTGTTGATTTAGCAACTAATTGAGTGGGGGTCATAATACTGCTCGGGTTGTTATTACACTCATTTTCGAAATATTTGTACAAACAGTACAAAACTTCCTTAGTTTGAGAAGTCAAAGGCTTGCCTCGACCATGTTTTAACACTGGAGCCATTTTGAATTATCAATATAAAGTTACAACACTAACACACTTGAAATTAAACACTAATTACGTTAACTGGAGCCGGAGGTTGCAGAGAAAGTCTATACATCTTAAATAAATTTAATTATAAATTACATTAAACTAAAATCTAAAACTAGTGATAAATGGTCGATGTATGTACCAAGAATGAATCGTTCTTTATTAAAATCTAAAACTACAACTATGGAAAGACGGTTGCGAAATCGAAGTGGCGAGATGTGGAAATCACGTAGCGCTGACTCGACGCCTCGTGCCGGTCCGCAACTGCACTGCTTCGATAAATGGTGTCAACGGTCCGCCTCTTACACCAAAGCGTAGATAAATGGTGTCGACGGTCCGTCTATAACACCGACGCGTAACACCTCCCCCCGAAGAACAGCAACTATTTGTCAAGCGGAGTGGCAAATATTGCTGCCAGACCACTGGTGTTCATCTTACTTCTTCTGGTCGGATGTTCCGTCTGGGTTCAATAAGTGTATAGTTGGCCCCTCTGCAGTATCGATGTCTGGATACGCCTCTGGCTTCAGCTTCCGAAGATCCGGATATTCGTTGAAGGTGCTTGGAAACCACCCGGGTGACTCGCGAACGCGGATATCGATTTGAGATATTCCTAATTATCGCGAACCGGCCCGCGAATATCCTACCGACTGCGCCAATTACGTTAACTGGAGCCGGAGGTTGCAGAGAAAGTCTATACATCTTAAATAAATTTAATTATAAATTACATTAAACTAAAATCTAAAACTAGTGATAAATGGTCGATGTATGTACCAAGAATGAATCGTTCTTTATTAAAATCTAAAACTACAACTATGGAAAGACGGTTGCGAAATCGAAGTGGCGAGATGTGGAAATCACGTAGCGCTGACTCGACGCCTCGTGCCGGTCCGCAACTGCACTGCTTCGATAAATGGTGTCAACGGTCCGCCTCTTACACCAAAGCGTAGATAAATGGTGCCAATTACGTTAACTGGAGCCGGAGGTTGCAGAGAAAGTCTATACATCTTAAATAAATTTAATTATAAATTACATTAAACTAAAATCTAAACTAGTGATAAATGGTCGATGTATGTACCAAGAATGAATCGTTCTTTATTAAAATCTAAAACTACAACTATGGAAAGACGGTTGCGAAATCGAAGTGGCGAGATGTGGAAATCACGTAGCGCTGACTCGACGCCTCGTGCCGGTCCGCAACTGCACTGCTTCGATAAATGGTGTCAACGGTCCGCCTCTTACACCAAAGCGTAGATAAATGGTGTCGACGGTCCGTCTATAACACCGACGCGTAACACCTCCCCCCGAAGAACAGCAACTATTTGTCAAGCGGAGTGGCAAATATTGCTGCCAGACCACTGGTGTTCATCTTACTTCTTCTGGTCGGATGTTCCGTCTGGGTTCAATAAGTGTATAGTTGGCCCCTCTGCAGTATCGATGTCTGGATACGCCTCTGGCTTCAGCTTCCGAAGATCCGGATATTCGTTGAAGGTGCTTGGAAACCACCCGGGTGACTCGCGAACGCGGATATCGATTTGAGATATTCCTAATTATCGCGAACCGGCCCGCGAATATCCTACCGACTGCGCCAATTACGTTAACTGGAGCCGGAGGTTGCAGAGAAAGTCTATACATCTTAAATAAATTTAATTATAAATTACATTAAACTAAAATCTAAAACTAGTGATAAATGGTCGATGTATGTACCAAGAATGAATCGTTCTTTATTAAAATCTAAAACTACAACTATGGAAAGACGGTTGCGAAATCGAAGTGGCGAGATGTGGAAATCACGTAGCGCTGACTCGACGCCTCGTGCCGGTCCGCAACTGCACTGCTTCGATAAATGGTGTCAACGGTCCGCCTCTTACACCAAAGCGTAGATAAATGGTGTCGACGGTCCGTCTATAACACCGACGCGTAACACACTTCAACAAATATTTTAACAATAATAACAAACAATAACAACAATCAACAAATACAAAATTTCACAATGAAACTACTACGTATCTAATAATTATAATTTTTCAATGAAATGCGTGCTTTATGTTCTAACGGTATCAAGCGACTGACGTCAGACTGCACGTGGCACCTGCGGACAGAGTAAACTGGTTTATTTTGGTTTTGTGCGTGTTTCCACTTTCCACTATCAAGTGACGATTTATTTATTTGTTTTGTTTCGTAATTATTATGGTCAAAACTTTTTACCTATAGCTAAACTACTATCATCTAAAGAACGACACGATATTTTATTGTTTCACGGTAGTCGCCTTGTCGTTTGCTCAAGGACGTGAAATTGAATGACATATTTTTTTTAATAAAGTCAAAACCTTTTTCTTTAAAATAAAAACTTGTTTTTATTGAAAACAAAAATCAGAGTGTTGCTAGGGATAAGTATTAAATTAAATAGTAATGTTAGGATATTGAAACATTTTTGTAAGGGCCAGAACGATATAGTGGAAACGCGCTCTAATATCTAAGTAACATACACACCACTACATATGCAAAAATTTCTCGAGACTAATTTCACTGTATCTAAAAGAAGAGAATAGAAAGATTTATATTTAGTACACAGAAGACACTTAAACATTATTATAATTGACCAGGAAAAGTCATGAAGAAGATAAAAAAAAAACAGTAAAATTATAAAAATAACAATAGACAAAAAAGAAAACAGACACAAATTATTAATAGAAAAACACAGTAAACGAATACCTAAAGAGTCTGTATTTGGTATTTATTTATTTTCACAAAGCTTCTGGGTGTTGAAGCTATCAATAAATGAGTTTAAGACGATTCTTCGCTGCTGAATATCGCGGTTCATCCGACAGGACTAATTCCAACAAATTATTTCGTAACATAAACTTCCTTAATTTAAACCCGACTTTCACGCGAACGAAGTCGCGGGCACAGCTAGTTGAATAATAAATATACAAATACATCTACTTAAAACAAACTCGGGTTATAGACCGGGAGGAGAGCGCCAAAAATGCAAGCATTTTAAAAAGGCTGTTTTTTTGCTATTACGTCATATTGTTCGAGTAAAGAAATACCCTTTCGTTAGTCAGCTGGATTCCTTACCGTTTGGCGTACAGGACTTTAATCTGCTACTAATAACATCTGTTACAGACTGACTAATTTTTATGTGATTCTGATAATATTCTTCACCAGATATATTAATTTTTAGATTAGATTTCATCATCAGCATTCGATAGCTCGCACAGATATCTATAAGTACATAATATTATAAAGCTGAAAAGTTTGTTTGTTTGAATTGAAAAATTCTTTCACTGTTGGATAGCCCATTTATCGAGGAAGGATATACCTATAACATCATGCTACGACCAATAGGAGCGGAGCAGCAATGAAAAATGTTGCAAAAACGGGAAAAATTTAAGCATACGAAGTTGCGCGGGACAGCTAATTATGGAATACAACTGTAACGCATGACTGACGCGCCTAGTTACAAAATTTTGCATGAATGACAAACGTAAAATTTATTTTGAATTTATACACTGCTATAAATCTAATTATAAGTCGTAGAAAGCTAAGGCATCCAGATAGGTGGTACCATTGACGAAACACTGGCCAAAAGTGTAGGTACTGGGTACCTTTTTGCAATTTGGGGGGTGTTTCTAATCCCAAACCTCCCCCCTCCTCGCTAGGTATGCCCATGACCTATGAATATCATATCAGAACGCAAATATATAAAGAAAATAACGCAATAATAACATCAAAAGTCCGATGTTTATCTAATTATGTTGGCAGCGAGTTGCTAACTTGTTTGTGATGTTCTTCGTTGGTCTTCCATCTAATTATATTGAGTGCAATGTTTCATAATAACTTCGTGATGTGGGGAACTTTACTGATCATATACATAGGGGATTTTTGATGTCTCTACTGCCATGAGCACAACTAGTATCTATGAGTTTTAGTGACAAGTTTTTTTTTTTTTAATAATTTTTCTATAAAGTCAGATTACGAACGATTATTTTACGTGATAACGTCATATGAAAACATTGATGACATTGTAATAAACAACCCTGTCTGTGACAACTTAAGTTTCAAATGTTTAGCATGTTGCTGCAATCGCCATTCGCTGATAGGCTGATACTATGAGCCTACCAGAAGGTGGAACGTGACGCTTTTTGCAGCCGGTCATCGATTAATAAGACGTTATCTCGTCAAAAAGAACTTGATAAATGGCATGCCGGGAAAGAACATAAGACTTTTATCGCAATATTTGACTGCCTCTGTGGCGCGGTGGGAATGTATCTGACTGCTACGCAAGAGGTCGTGGGTTCGATCCCCACCCAGGATAAAACTTTGTGTGATGTTATTTATCTATAATATGTATGTATTTAGACATATATAAGTATGTTTATCAGTTGTCTGGTTGCCATAGTACAAGCTCTGCTTAGTTTGGGATCAGATAGCGTTGTGTGAGTTGTCCCAAGATATTAATATTATTATTATTATAATAACTGACATAGCCAATAACTAACATTCTCACATGTTGAACCGCTGGCTTAAACCAGTAGCTGTGTACATTAAAAATACAACTTACGTATATAAACTAATTATAAGATTTTTATGTCAAATTATGTCTAACCCGTACTCTCTCAAACCCTGAATCTCATGAACAAGAAGGCAGACTGTTTTAAGTTATAAAAACTTGTATAGGTTTCAGCCTTAAGCAGGCTTTTTAAATAGGCTTTTCAGACAGAGAAGGAGAAGAAGAAAAGTAGCAAAAGCATGACTCCAGCCCCCACAAAAGACGGGAAGCCCTCCAGCTGCAACCAGACGCAGCAACATATTGGGTCCGTGATGGGACCTTTGCTGATAGGGTGTTCAGTCTTGAGGTTGCAAAATAAAACTCACGTGTGATGTATAAGTAAAAGGTGAAAGAGGTATATTAAATAAAAGTGGCACGTTATATTTACAAAATAAGGTTCGCAAGTTGTATTGCATGTAGCAAGTCAGTGCATCGCGACCGACCAATCACGACGACTGCGGTGCATTCTCGGCGCCATATATAAACGTGTGGCACAGCGCGCGGCTTAGTGCATAAAAAGTTATTGCGTTGGGATGTCGTCTTTTTCAGCACGCGCGCTACGGTGTCGGCGTCGCGATGTCGGGCGCTATCGGCGGCTTGGCATGTAGGACGCCACATCACTCCCCCTCAAGCGAAGCGTACGTTGTGTTTCACCGTGCGGCCGGATCTTGTGACGTAGGCGCTGCTCGGTGAAGACGATGACGTTGCGTTGTCGCTAGGGGTCATGATCGAAGATGCAGTGTCGCTCGATGCGTGGATCCGTGGCACTGCGCCGCATGATGCTGTGCTCGATGATCTAGTGGGTGAAGCTGTGTCGCTCGGTGCGTGGATCGGTAGCGCTGCGCCGCTCGGTGCTGTGTTGCAGATATAGGCCGGCTTTAATCTGTCGACAGAAATAACAGCGGTGCGAAGCGGTAACCGCAGTGTAAAGTGTTTCCCGTCTGGGCTGCGCTGTAAAACTTCGTACGGGCCATCATATGGAGGTGTGAGAGGTTTGCGTACGGTATCGTTGCGCACAAACACATGTGAGCAGGTTGCGAGATCCTTGTAGACGAAAGTGTTCATCGTTGATGCTCGAGCTCTCGGAGAAGGTGTTAGTGACGTCATCGTTTCGGTCAGCTGACGGACGAAATCCGCGTCTTCAATGTTCGACGTTGTAGGTACGAAGAAATCAGACGGAATGCGAAGAGTCGAGCCGTATGTCATTAATGCCGGGCTGACAGATGAGTCGTCACGTAGTGCATTTCTAAGCCCTAGTAGTACCGTAGGAAGTTCGTTGACCCACCTCCCGTCGTTCGTTCTCGCCATCAGTGCCGCTTTGAGGGAACGATGCCATCGCTCGATTTGTCCGTTCGCTTGGGGATGAAAAGCCGTAGTCCGTATTCGAGTTACGCCGAGTTTCTTCATGAGTGAGGTAAACAGTGACGACTCGAATTGTCTCCCTTGGTCCGTAGTAATCTGCAGAGGACAGCCGAATCGTGCTATCCACCCGTCGTACACAGCCTTCGCGACGGTCTCAGCTGTGACGTCACGTGTGGGAATTGCTTCAGGCCATTTGGTACAGCGATCTATCATCGTCACGAGGTATCTATAATCTTCCGATGGAGGTAAGGGCCCGACTATATCGACGTGCACATGTTCGAAACGCGACGACCGTTGAAACTCGCCGAGTGGACTCACGACGTGTCGTTGAACTTTAGCGCGTTGACAGCTGATACATGATTTCGCCCAAGTACCTACGTCCTTGTTGATCGACGGCCAGAAGAACTTTGTAGTCATAATTCTTCGCGATAGTCGTACTCCCGGGTGACTAAGTTCGTGCTGCGCTTTGAAAGCTGGGACGCGATACGGCGGTGGTAGGTATGGACGAGCGTTCGCTGTTGATGTTTCGCACCATATCGGTCGTTGAACTCCCGGTAGGTTGACGCGCGTAAACTTGAGATTCGGATTTTTCATAGATTCGCGTAGTTCGGAGTCCTCTTGTACCTCCGCGAGTCTATTATAGTCGACGGTTGCGTTGAGTACTTCGACTTCAGCGATACGTGACAACGCGTCAGCTGCTTCGTTCTTATCACCGTGAATGTACTTGATGTTAGTGCAAAATTGACTGATGAAGTGTAGTTGTCGCTCTCGTCTTGGTGTGTCGCTGCTACTCGGCGTTCTTGTTAGCGCGTACGTCAGTGGCTTGTGGTCGGTACATATTGTGAGGTCATTGCCCTCTACGAGTCGGCGTAAGCTCTTAACAGCTGTATACATTGCTAATAATTCGCGATCGTATACACTGTACTTACGTTGCGTCTCGCTCATCGTTTTGGAGTAGAAAGCGAGTGGTTTCCACGTATTGTCGATCTTCTGTTGTAGAACGGCACCAATACTGCTGTCAGATGCGTCGGTGAGAAGACATAGTGGAGCGTTAGGTATGGGATGCGATAAGACGGTGGCCTCGAGTATGCTTTGTCGGCATTGCTCAAAGGCTTGTTCGGCTTCGGGTGTCCATAATATTGGTGATTTATCGTTTTTCTTACTATTGTGTAGGTATTTGTTTAACAGATGTTGATGTTCGGCTTGGTGGGGTAGGCAGCTACGGTAGAAGTTTATCATACCTAGGAATCTTCTTAATTCTTGAACTGTGCTTGGTTTTGGAAACTTGAGTATGGCTTGTATGCGATCTTCAGTGGGTTTGATACCGGCCGATGAAACTTCGTAGCCGAGGAATTGTATCTTGTCCTTGCCGAACTCACACTTGTCGACGTTAAGTGAGACACCGTAGTTGTTCAGTCGTTCGAGTACCTGATGTAAGTGACGCTCGTGTTCCTCTTCTGTTTTCGAGTGGACCAACACGTCGTCGACGAAACAGAATACATTGTCGTCGAGTCCTCGCAGTACTTCATGCATAAAACGTTGAAATGTCTGACCTGAGTTACGAAGACCGAATGTCATGCAGTTAAACTGAAAGAGGCCAAATGGGGTTATTATGGCCGTCTTCGCAGCATCTTCATTCTCCATTGGTATCCAAAAGTACGCCATTTTTAAATCGATTTTTGAAAATATTTTCTTTCCGTGCAGTTGGTACGTGAAATCTTGAATTCGCGGAATGGGGTACCGATCGGGGGTTGTCACGGCGTTGAGACGGCGATAGTCGCCGCATACGCGAAGTGAACCGTCCTTCTTCTTAACGACGTGTAGTGGACTAGCCCATGGACTATTCGACGGCTTGCAGATACCCATCTCCATCATCTTCTCGAACTCTAACTTCGCTGCTTTGTACTTATCTGGTGGCAGGGGGCGTGGCCTCGAGTAGATCGGTTGTCCTGTTGTCTCGATGCGATGTGTTACTTCGTGTTTCGTCGGTACTTTGAGTGACATGGATCGCAGAACGTCTGGGTATTGTTTCAGCAGGTCGTGATAGGCGTGGTTGCGGTTGATGACGTAAACGGCTTCGGTACTTTGCACTGTGATGGTGTTTACACTGAGGTCGGTGATGCGGTCGATGAGTTTGCGGTGATGTAAATCGACTAGCAATTCGTGCCTCGCTAGAAAATCTGCGCCTAGAATTGATGTTTTCACCTCAGCGACCGTGAACGTCCACTTGTAGGCTCTACGTAAACCCAGGTTGAGCTCGAGTGTACGTTCTCCGTAGGTACGTATCTCCGTTCCGTTTGCGGCGAACAATCTGTAGGTATTTTCTGTCGGCTTCGTGGGTTTCTTATTTCTAGCGGCTAACACAGATATGTCGGCTCCGGTATCGACGAGAAACTTCTCTCTGCTGTTAACATCTACGACACATAGGCGGTAACTTGGTTTGTTAACATCGACGCCCGCCAACGTGGATGAACGTTCTAGTTTTCCGACTTCTGCTTCTGTTTAGCACACGGCGGTTCACATTTTCGGGCTTCGTCACCAAATTGAAAATGATAATAACATACCCAATCTGGATCTCCGGGCTTACGGTTCGTGTAGGCACGTACTCGCGAGTTCGACCGCGATCGATTTTGGCGGTAACGGGAATGATGCGTCGAATTTTGTTGTCTCGTGCGAAGTTCGGCGATTTCTAGCGATAATTTCTCGATCTGTTTAGATAGTAGGTCAAACTGCAGGTTTTCGTTTGGTACGTGTTTTCTTTCGAGCGTATGCGCGGAGTTTAACGATGTTGATGGCGACGGACACGTGGGACGCACGGCGACCGCGGCAACCGTCGCAGGTTCGAAGTGTTCCACCATTTTGTCAGCCATCGCAGCTAGGCCTTCGAGCGACGATTCGGTGTTCACGGCGAGCACGGCGCGCACTTGCGTAGGTAATTGATTGAGCCACATTACCTTTAACGCCTCTTGGGTCAGCAATTTCCCGCCTAAATCAGTCATCTTGCGCAGTAACTGGCTAGGCTTCATGTCGCCGAGTTCTAAGCCGCTGAGCAGCTTCTGCAACTGGCGATGGTCGGACTCTTGAAACGTGGAAATCAGCCTATTTTTCAGTGTAGCGTATTTGTTGCTCGCGGGCGGGCTCAGCACGATGTCGGCGATCTGCTCCAGGTCGTTGCAGCCGAGCAACGGGACGACGAGATTGAACTTCTGATCTTCTCCAATTCTGCTAGCCGCAACGGCGGCTTCAAACTGCGCGAACCATAGGCGTGGGTTTTGGCGCCAAAATGGCGGCAGACGCGCAGGCAGCGAGATTGTGGCGACGTCACACGTAACGGTCGTTACCTGTTCTTTCACGTCTTCTACTTCTTGTGGGCTGGTTTCCTCTGTAGACATCTTGGAGTTGCTCCTTGATCACGTCGGGGTCACCAATTTGCTGATAGGGTGTTCAGTCTTGAGGTTGCAAAATAAAACTCACGTGTGATGTATAAGTAAAAGGTGAAAGAGGTATATTAAATAAAAGTGGCACGTTATATTTACAAAATAAGGTTCGCAAGTTGTATTGCATGTAGCAAGTCAGTGCATCGCGACCGACCAATCACGACGACTGCGGTGCATTCTCGGCGCCATATATAAACGTGTGGCACAGCGCGCGGCTTAGTGCATAAAAAGTTATTGCGTTGGGATGTCGTCTTTTTCAGCACGCGCGCTACGGTGTCGGCGTCGCGATGTCGGGCGCTATCGGCGGCTTGGCATGTAGGACGCCACAGACCCAATATGTTGCTGCGTCTGGCAACACCAATGATGCAGCTATATGTGTCTCGTCTGCATTTTGCCACAAAGACTAAGGAACTTATAGAAGACCTCCGAATAAAGATCAAGTGGACTTTGAGGGTTGAGAAGTTGGAGTCACGCCGTAACGTTAATTTCAAGTTCGTTTATGGTGCTAGTGCCCACGGGACATCTGTCCACCTTTATGAAGGAAGATCTTAGGCCGAATGGTGTCGCTTTCCGATGATTTCGTGAAACACGACGCCGTCGGTCGCGTGCTCACTAAGTTTTTATACATGTATTAGTACAGTTGTCTTAATGTAACTCGGCCGGAGTGAAGTTAGGTTCATAACACTTTCGCGCATGTCATAGAGGTGCGACCCTAAAATTACTTACGAAAACGAATAATTATCTATAAATCGATTAAAAATACTATCAAAATGTTAATTCAACAATATCGAAAATGCTACATAAACGATTTAATAAAAGTTTATGTTTAGAACAGTTACAGTAAATACTAAAGAAAGTTTGAAAAAAAATTGTTAATAATAGTAAGTAATAATAGTTAGTAATCAAATGTAATGCGTAAACGCATAGTCTTTTAGTTTAGTTACCGACCCATCCCCCGCTTCCTGTCACCATTTACTTCAAAAAAATGGATCTGCGTATTCAACATCCAACTTCAATCCGGCCGAGTTACGTTGAGACAACTGTGAGTATAATATGGGCCGTAGCAGTCCGAAATAAAGGAATATTATTTTTAATAATAAACCACTTACGGATAAAAAACATTTGTTCCATAGACAAAAAATATAAGCCATAAATATAAATATCACTGTTTACATTAGGGACTGCCATAATAGCATACATTTTATGCCGAAAAAAATGCACAGTTTTCAGATAAAGCCAGTTGACAATAAAAAGGTACAGCATAAAATAAAGCCGACTACTCACCAGCGTACAATTATGCCAAAAAGGTACTTGGCTGGATTAACTTTAAGCCTAATGGCTAGTCGTAAAAGTCTGTATTGCTCAAGTAATACCATCACTGAGGGCTTTAACTTAGTTATGTAAATAAAAACACTTTGTTTTTAAGTGCACTTTGAAGGTAAATAATTTACTGTGTTCGTTAATTAATGAAAATTAACTTCATGCTGCTTTAATAACGAATTTAAAGAACGTTTTTATTTGTGTGATTCTTTATTTGAATTTAGGCTATGTTTTTTTTTTTTTTAGTCACAAACCCCAGCACGGATAAATCCTCCTACATAGAACTTATCACAAATTGAATATACAAATAACCTCGGGCATGGTTTTTTTACATGACACTAAATAACTTTGTAAAAACAGTTTTGGAAAATATTTAATATATTAACCCCTAATCAACTACCACTTGTTTTTGGAGTTACCTACAGACTATTTTACTGGAATAAAATCATTGTTTATTGTGAAGTTTAGGGCCACAACCTGACAAAGAAACATCGATTTTACTCCGGGTCTCACAGATGTGTGGTAAATGGTTGTGTGACAAAAGTAGGTGGCGTTTTAATTTGTATTTTTTTTTTAATTATGAAGAAGTTAAATACAATTTGACACGGGAATAAACGCGTTTAATCTAGGTAAAGTTATTTACCTTATGCTTGACGTTTCGATCGGGTTACACCGACCGTGGTCACAAGCTGACTGGGGGGGCAGGGCGGGCGTCACGACTCCGTGTGTTAGGCGGACGTTTCTTCATCCACCCTCACATTTTCTTGTTTCTTCCAAGTACCCGCGCACACAACACTAACCGTGTCCCTATTCTGTAAGTCGACCGACGGGTGCCTATTCTGATAACTACACGATTGCGAACTAAAACGAGGTGGTGTTAATTTAATCACTGGATTCCACGTCGGAGATAGTTTAAATCCATCTTCTCGATTGAAATTTTTGTATTTTTTAATTTCAATCGCTTCTCGCACTACTCTGGAGTAAAAGTGGCGATCGGTGGAGAGGACTTCCGTGCGGTGAAATTCGATCCAGTGATTAGTGTCCGTTTGTAATATATGTTCGGCAATCGCGGACTTGTTAGTTTGTCTGTTCTTAACAGCTGCAATATGTTCTTTGACCCGTTCAGCAATGGACCGCTTCGTTTGGCCTATGTATGAACTCCCGCAGCTGCAATTTATTTTGTAGACCCCTGGTGTTTGTAATGCCAAGACATCCTTCGGTGTGCCCACGATGGTGGTAATTTTTGTTCCCGGCGCAAAGACAGTCGGTATGCAGTACTTGCGCAATACCGCGCCGATCTTGTCCGTCACGCCTTTAACAAATGGAAGGTAGGCTGGCTGTCTACTTACTTCCGGATGTCTACATTTCTTTGTCGGTCGCTTTAGGCGTCGATCCACCTGGTATCCGTTGTATTTCAGCACCTCCTGAACATGTTCAAGCTCTTGCTTTAGATGCTCAGGGTCACACAGGTCGTAGGCTCTGTTCGTCAGTGAAACCATAACGGATTGCAAGTGTCGAGGATGATGATGTGACGTGGCGTGTAGGTATCTGTCCGTATGCGTGGGTTTGCGGTAAACACAGTGTGATAAGGACCCATTTGATCTCACGTGTATCTTCACATCCAGGAAAGACAACGATCTGTCCGCCTCCATTTCATATGTGAACCTCATCTTCGGGTGCATGGAGTTGAGATGCTGCACATATTGATCCACTTCCGGCTTGCCGCCCTTGACAATGCTATAAATGTCATCAACGTACCTTTTCCAAAGTCTGATAGTCTTTGGGCCGAGGCTCAGTGCTTTGTCTTCAAAGTGTTCCATCCAGAGGTTGGCAAGTGCTGGGGCTACGGGACTCCCCATAGCGACGCCGTCAATCTGGAGGTAATGTTGACCATGGAAAAGAAAGTAGTTGCCCTCCAAGCAGTGTTTGAGCAAATCAATATAATTAAGCGGCATTTCGTTGTCCCTCAGTCTGTCCGTAACGACTTCCAAACATTCCTTGATTGGAACATTGGTGAAGAGCGACTCCACGTCAAAGCTCACCATAATCTCATCCGGTTCCAATATCAGGTTCTTTATAATTTGGACGAAGTGGCGTGAATCTTTCACAAAAGATGGTGTTTTACCCACTAGTGGCTGCAATACTGACGCAACGTACTTCGCTAGGTCATACGTGGGCGAACCAATTTGACTGACTATGGGTCTCAGCGGCACGTTGGGCTTATGTATTTTAGGCAGTCCGTATAGTTTCGGTGGTTGAGTTGACTTCGGCTTATATAATTTCTCGAACTCATCTTCCGTGAATAGGTCCTGGTTGTCCTGGATAAGAGATCGTATTTTTCGCGTTACTCTGGCCGTGGGGTTATATGACACCGGTTTATATACAACTTTATCATGTAACAGTTCTTGTACTTTCTGTTGATAATCAGATGTATTCATTACTACCGTGGCGTTTCCCTTGTCGGCCTTAAGCACTAAAATATCCCGGTTTTCCCGAATCTGTTTTAGTGCTTGACGCTCTGCGGTAGTGATGTTACTAGCCGGAGGTTTCGATTTGCGTAATATGATCGCAACGTCCTGTCTCAGGGTGTCGGCATCGCCGGGCGGTACTTTATTACGCGGTTTGCACTCGCGCACGTTTTTTACGCAGAAATTCTAGTTGACGCACTAATTTTAAATTTTTCGCGAGTGCAAACCTCGTTGATGTTTTTAGTGAAGTGTCGCGAGTGGAACTTACTACCTACGTGTGTGCGTATAAAACCGCGTAGTGATATTGCATTTTCTCGTAGAATTCTAATAAACGCGAGTAAGCGTCTCCTGAGACAATTAATACGTAATAAACACAGTGCGCTAAATAACATACAGAGTGAGTTGTATGCGTTACATTTACGATGTAGTTTTATTCTATCTCGCGATGATTACGAGTTGTGTGACCGCGTAACATTCCTTCAAGCGAGTCGTACATTCGAGCTGTGCAGTGAAATCCACGATCGAAAATTCACAAAGGAGTATAAACGACGGTATGCAGAGAACATAACGTCTCCTGTGGCACCAGACAGATCGAAGGATACCGTCGTAAACCTATCAACCGTGAGTTTAGATGAGACTACGATTAACATCTTGGCCAAGGGCATGAACTATGCTTTAACACCGAAACGAGTGCCGTACGAAAATGTAATCAGTAGCATTGAGGAAACGATAGCGCGTAATAAAGTACCGCCCGGCGATGCCGACACCCTGAGACAGGACGTTGCGATCATATTACGCAAATCGAAACCTCCGGCTAGTAACATCACTACCGCAGAGCGTCAAGCACTAAAACAGATTCGGGAAAACCGGGATATTTTAGTGCTTAAGGCCGACAAGGGAAACGCCACGGTAGTAATGAATACATATGATTATCAACAGAAAGTACAAGAACTGTTACATGATAAAGTTGTATATAAACCGGTGTCATATAACCCCACGGCCAGAGTAACGCGAAAAATACGATCTCTTATCCAGGACAACCAGGACCTATTCACGGAAGATGAGTTCGAGAAATTATATAAGCCGAAGTCAACTCAACCACCGAAACTATACGGACTGCCTAAAATACATAAGCCCAACGTGCCGCTGAGACCCATAGTCAGTCAAATTGGTTCGCCCACGTATGACCTAGCGAAGTACGTTGCGTCAGTATTGCAGCCACTAGTGGGTAAAACACCATCTTTTGTGAAAGATTCACGCCACTTCGTCCAAATTATAAAGAACCTGATATTGGAACCGGATGAGATTATGGTGAGCTTTGACGTGGAGTCGCTCTTCACCAATGTTCCAATCAAGGAATGTTTGGAAGTCGTTACGGACAGACTGAGGGACAACGAAATGCCGCTTAATTATATTGATTTGCTCAAACACTGCTTGGAGGGCAACTACTTTCTTTTCCATGGTCAACATTACCTCCAGATTGACGGCGTCGCTATGGGGAGTCCCGTAGCCCCAGCACTTGCCAACCTCTGGATGGAACACTTTGAAGACAAAGCACTGAGCCTCGGCCCAAAGACTATCAGACTTTGGAAAAGGTACGTTGATGACATTTATAGCATTGTCAAGGGCGGCAAGCCGGAAGTGGATCAATATGTGCAGCATCTCAACTCCATGCACCCGAAGATGAGGTTCACATATGAAATGGAGGCGGACAGATCGTTGTCTTTCCTGGATGTGAAGATACACGTGAGATCAAATGGGTCCTTATCACACTGTGTTTACCGCAAACCCACGCATACGGACAGATACCTACACGCCACGTCACATCATCATCCTCGACACTTGCAATCCGTTATGGTTTCACTGACGAACAGAGCCTACGACCTGTGTGACCCTGAGCATCTAAAGCAAGAGCTTGAACATGTTCAGGAGGTGCTGAAATACAACGGATACCAGGTGGATCGACGCCTAAAGCGACCGACAAAGAAATGTAGACATCCGGAAGTAAGTAGACAGCCAGCCTACCTTCCATTTGTTAAAGGCGTGACGGACAAGATCGGCGCGGTATTGCGCAAGTACTGCATACCGACTGTCTTTGCGCCGGGAACAAAAATTACCACCATCGTGGGCACACCGAAGGATGTCTTGGCATTACAAACACCAGGGGTCTACAAAATAAATTGCAGCTGCGGGAGTTCATACATAGGCCAAACGAAGCGGTCCATTGCTGAACGGGTCAAAGAACATATTGCAGCTGTTAAGAACAGACAAACTAACAAGTCCGCGATTGCCGAACATATATTACAAACGGACACTAATCACTGGATCGAATTTCACCGCACGGAAGTCCTCTCCACCGATCGCCACTTTTACTCCAGAGTAGTGCGAGAAGCGATTGAAATTAAAAAATACAAAAATTTCAATCGAGAAGATGGATTTAAACTATCTCCGACGTGGAATCCAGTGATTAAATTAACACCACCTCGTTTTAGTTCGCAATCGTGTAGTTATCAGAATAGGCACCCGTCGGTCGACTTACAGAATAGGGACACGGTTAGTGTTGTGTGCGCGGGTACTTGGAAGAAACAAGAAAATGTGAGGGTGGATGAAGAAACGTCCGCCTAACACACGGAGTCGTGACGCCCGCCCTGCCCCCCCAGTCAGCTTGTGACCACGGTCGGTGTAACCCGATCGAAACGTCAAGCATAAGGTAAATAACTTTACCTAGATTAAACGCGTTTATTCCCGTGTCAAATTGTATTTATAATGCAACGCGTAAGTTTAAAAGTTATAATTATGAAGAAGTTATTTGGTGTAATGTAATGAAACCAAAAGCGGAACCTTCCGATGATTTTTACAATTAGTACAAAGGCTTTAAATAAAAGTGATTTAAAAAAATTAAACCGAAAAATTAAAAACGAAAAACAACATAATTATAAATAAATATTTTGAGGTTGATGCCAAATAAAACATAATAACTACTATTTCCTGGCACCAATTTCAAAAAGTATTTAAAAAAAAAGAAAAGCTTGCAATATTTTTGAAGAAACAATATTCTCAATATTAGAGTAAGTAAACCTACCGAAGAGCCATGTGGCTTAATGGTTTTTCGTTTTTAATTTTTCGGTTAATTTTTTTAAATCACTTTTTTTTAAAGCCTATGCTCTACCACAGTCTAATAACCTAATACAGTCGTTCGATAAAGTCATCTAGATAGGGTAACCGGGTGGGCAGCGGATGGGACCAGACTCAGCGGTCACGAGTTGGGTCCATCCACCCGCTGCGTCCCGCCCCGTGACTCCTGCAAGAATACCCGATGACTGTACTACGATGAACAACTGTATTATTAGACGATGGTACTACCTTGTACCACTATGATATACAGGGTGTAACAGAAAGGTGTAGTCAAACTTCAGCAGCGCATGGGGTATGTAGTCAGTATTGCACCAACCATGGTGCCATAGCTGGTTGCATTATTACATAGTTACGGCAAATTCTTTTTGTGAAAATTTAGTAGTGAAAGGCGTATAAGAATTATACCTCCCCTGGTACAAAATTCGATTGGATTATTATGGCATAGAACATTTTAAGTCATACTTTTTTTTTAATTAATCACTTTTTCATTCATAAATAAACGAATAAAAAAATAATAATTTTTTTTTTTTTGGTACTCTGATTTTGATAAAATTTTTGTACCCCTTGAATATGACCACACCTTTCGGTTACCCTGTTTAAACTACATTTCTGTTCAGTTTCATAAAAATCCCTTTAAAAGTTTTTAGATCAAAAGCTACAAATCTATCATTTATTAAGGGTCTTTAAATTATTGCCATATTTAAACTAAGATTGTTTTGAATTTAAATTAGCTAATCCGCGCAAGTTTGTTTGCGTCATTTTCTGCTGTTTCGCAACCTTTTTATTGATGCTCCGCTCTTATTATTCGTAGCGTGATATTATATAGCCTATGATACTCACAAAAAACGTAGCTTTCTACTGGTAAAAGAATTTTCAAAATCGGTACAGTAGATCCAGAGATTACCCCCTACGACCTCACAAACTCACAACATCACAAACCCACAAACGTTACCTTAAATAATATAGATATACAGGCTATATAGATATAATATATTCATCTAAATATTAATTTATTCATCTTTCACATGTTTCTCATTCCTGCGAAAGATCTTCTTTAAAAATAAGAAAGAATAAATGTTAATCACTGGCCTGGTGATCTACTGGTTCGATTTCCACGCAGGATAAATCGTTGTGTGTAAAACTTGTACAAATCTAAGTTAACCAATAACATAATATTCTCTATTAAAGCGTAAGCGTAATATATGAAGTACTATTACGCTTTTGTAGCAAAAGAAAATGTAAAGCGAATCGTTTCTACATTTATTCTTTTCACAATTCATTGATTCATCCATAATTGCAAAACAAATTGTGGTGTAGCAATTTCCGATGAAACAATATGCATTAAACTGCGAGGACGGAACGCTCTGATCTGTGGCTTACAATCGAATGATTGCTTTTATGTTAAAAATATCAACCGCTGTCAACTGTCAACACGCGTTCATACGCTGTTGGAGATTTAAAGTATTTTAGTGAGTTATTTCGCAAGAATTTGTGATTATGTGTTTCTAAAGTAAACTTTATGAAATAAAAACTGTGTAGAAGTGTTCGTAACGTGAAGTGTTCAGTGATTTAAACTTAAAATAGTGAACAAAATACGATATTGACATCAAATCTTCGAAAAGTTTTTTCACCCACCCTCATCTTTTTATAAAAATTACATCTGACGTTTCAAAAAACTGTCAATGTCAAACGTCAGACAGAATGTCATTTGACGTTTGGAATAGTGTTGCCACAACACAAAAATAATTTTCTGCCATGAGCATCGAAAATGGTAGAAACTTGACCGGAGTGGGGAATCAGGCCCCAAGTCAATTAAATATAAATGCTGATTGCAATATGAATAAAACTTCACCAAAAAAATTTGTTCAGCAAGTATTTCATCCAAGTCTGTTCACAAGGACAAGACATCCATCCCTGGGAGATCGATCAACCGGGAGTTTAGAACCCAACCAACTCGCATCAAGTAAGGAGCCCAATGAATCCACAAACAAAGAATGGCAAACAGTCTCTCCTAAACACCAAACCCCAGGAGCTAATAAACGAAGAAGGGTCAACATGTCACCATCTTCTGACCCTGAAGAAATACCACTTCAAAATAGCTTCTCTCTACTAAAACCGGAACAGCTAGATCAAAATCCTCTCAGCCAAGAAAAGGTAGAAGTACGAAAACCTCCACCTATCGTCCTATATGCTGTCCAAAATATTGCAAAATTAAGTGAGCTGATTGATGAAGTTCTGCAAAAAACAGAATACTCATACAAAATTGCAAACCGTACCCAGCTACGAGTAAGTTGCAATAGCATTAATGCCTATAAGAAACTGATACAAGTAATCAGAGAACAAAAATTAATTGGACATACATTCACACGTAAAGATGAACGACCATACAGGATTGTCATCAAGAACCTGCATCCGTCTACACCAATCGAAGCTATCACAGAAGCTATAGAGAATACTGGAAACAAAATCAAAGGTGAGATCATTAACGCGAAGCATGGTCCATCTAAAAAGCCTCTTTTCACCTGGTTCGTTAACCTAGAGCCAAGCCCCAATAACGCAGCAATAAAAAGTCTTCGCTACATATACAACACCTCTATTACTATAGAAGACCCCAAACGGAAGAATACTATAGTCCAATGCAAACGATGTCAACAGTATGGTCATACGCGCAACAACTGCATGAGACCATTTAGATGCGTCAAATGCGCAGAGAACCATAATACTATTGATTGTCCTAAGAAAGATAGAACCATGCCATGTAAATGTGCCTTGTGTCACGAAGAACATCCCGCAAACTACAAAGGATGTAAAGTTTTTCTCGAAATACAAGAGAGAAAACATAAAAGAAAACACTATAACATAGCCAGAAATGAAAATATTCAAAAATATAGCAAAGAAAACGTAAACAAAAACATCACAGCGCAACCCCGTACACCAGTATCTGCAGAACAAACCTACGCGCAAGTAATGGCTGGCACGGCCTCAAACTCACTTGAGAAACTTCTTATAAAACAAGCTGAAAAGCTAGACCTACTCATACAAAACATGGGCACACTTATGAGCCTATTGACTACTGTCATTAATAAATTACATCCATAATGGCGTCCTTAAGAATAGCAACATGGAATATAAATGGTTTGTTAAACAACAAAACCGAAGTAAATACTTTCCTAAAATGCCAACATGTTGACGTACTGTTAATATCAGAGTCACATATGACGGAAAATAAGTCATTTAACATAATGGGATATTCTACATACTCCACATACCATCCAGACGGAACTGCTCACGCGGGAACTTCTATATTAATAAGAAATAACATCAAACATCAACTACTAAGCCCATACAGAACACCTCATATACAAGCAACCTCAATAATGGTGCAAGATAAGCAAGGTCCTTTAACTCTAACATCAATATACTGCCCACCAAAACATAAAATAAAAAGAGAACACTTTGACCACATGTTTGAATCTCTAAGCGGCAGAATGATCATTGGCGGAGACTGGAATGCCAAAAATATCCAATGGGGCTCTAGGCTCACAGTAACACGTGGAAGAGAGTTGAAAGAAAGTATTGATAAAAACAAACTTAAAGTGCTTACCACATGTCAACCAACATATTGGCCAACAGACTCTAAAAAACTACCTGATCTACTAGACTTTTTTGTATACAGGGGTCTAAACACAAACTTTCTCAAAATAGAGAGTTGTCTGGATGGATCATCAGATCATACACCGGTTATTGCCACAGTCAGCACAACAATTATTGAAAAACTAAACAATAACTACCTATGCAATAGATGGACAGATTGGATATCCTTCAGAAAATACTTAGATGACAATATAAACCTTAAAGTAAAACTAAAAACAGAAGAAGACATAAATGCCGCCACAACATATATCACCAACTTGATACAAAAGGCAGCATGGTTAAGTACACCCGCGAGCCTCCCATTAAAAAAAGATACATGTCGCAACTTACCTTTGGATGTGAAGAAAATGGTTCTGGAAAAAAGACGCTTAAGAAGAGTGTGGCATTACACTCGACACTCTAAAGATAAAACAGTGTTTAATAAAGCTGCCTACGAATTAAAAAAATATTTACAAGACATTGAAAATGATAGTATCCAACAACTTTTAGAGCAACTATCTCCTAACCACAATAACGAATACTCTCTATGGAAAACTGTCAAATCTGGTCAAAAACCTAAATTGCAACAATACCCCTTAACACTGGCGGACGGTAGCTGGGCTAGAACTGACGAAGAAAGAGCCGTAACTTTTGGAACATTTCTTAAATCTGTCTTTGCACCAAATGTAAGTGAGATAGATTCTAACTTAAATCGGGAAATCATGTCATACCTAGACAGTGACCTACAACTAAGTCTCCCCCTGAGATGCTGCACACCAACTGAGGTACGACAGACCATCAGCGCTCTGAAATCAAAGAAAGCTCCCGGATTCGACCTCATAACCTCTGAAGTCCTTCAGCAACTACCAAGAAAGGCCTTAGTGTTTCTGACCCAACTGTTCAACGGCATATTAAGAACTTCAGCCTATCCCACAGCATGGAAAGTATCTCAGGTCACTATGATTCCAAAACCAGGAAAATCTCCACATATGACATCATCATATCGGCCCATTAGCCTTCTCCCTACAATTTCTAAAGTTTTCGAGAAATTGCTAAAAATACGATTGGATGAAATACTCTCAGAAAACAACATCATTCCTGACCACCAATTCGGATTTAGAAGTAGACACTCAACTATAGAACAGGTACATCGTGTTAGCGATAAGATACGGAACACCTTGGAAAACAAGGAATATTGCGCTGGGGCTTTCCTAGACATACAACAGGCTTTTGATAAGGTGTGGCACCAAGGCCTGTTGTATAAATTAAAGAAACAACTTCCTCACAACATCTACACAATACTTAAATCCTACCTGGAAGATCGAATGTTCTTTGTCAAAGTAAATGACACCACCTCACCACTGCATAATATCAGCGCAGGAGTTCCACAAGGATCAGTACTCGGGCCAATCTTGTACCTCATTTTCACTGCTGATGTACCGCAATCAGAAAATGTGATGACAGCTACATTTGCTGATGACACTGCAGTCCTCTCGTCAAACAACAAACCTGAAGATGCGTCAAAAGCTCTCCAAATCCACTTAAATAAAATTTACAAATGGATGTGTATATTATGGCGTATAAAAGCCAGTGCAACAAAATCAAATCACATCACGTTTGCATTAAGAAAAGGAGATTGTCCCCCAGTCAAACTAGGCGAAGACACACTGCCTCATAACACGGTTGTAAAATACCTTGGGTTTCACCTTGACCGCCGACAAACATGGAAATACCATATCCAGAAGAAACGGGATGTATTAAACCACAGATTACGGTCACTCCAATGGTTACTGGGTAGAAAATCAAAACTATCACTAACCAACAAACTAATGATATACAAAGTTATCCTCAAGCCAGTGTGGACCTATGGGATTCAGCTCTGGGGCTCCGCTAAAAACAGTAACTTAGAAATCCTACAAAGATTCCAGAACAATGTATTCAAAACAATCACTAGTGCCCCATGGTTCACTAAAAGCACAGAATTGCATGAGTACCTGGAAATGCCTACGGTTAAAGAGGAAGCTGAACACATGATCAAGCCCTACAAGCAAAGAATTTCGACCCATGAAAACAGGCTTGCAAAGATCTTGAGTGATCCACTGCATCAGCGTCGGCTAAAACGACAGCACATATGGGACTAATGTCTATCAAAGAAATCAAAGATGAAGGTGGCTCAACACTGGTTGTGTGTGCCTAACAAAATACCCACTTCTTATAAAATATCTGCTCATGGTCGACAGACCGATCGCACGACAGAATTATAAATATAAAAAAAAAAAAAAAAAAAAAAAAAAAAAAAAAAAAAATTTAAAAATATCGATAATACTCGTGCTATCAAGAAAAAATATAATATGAGAAAATATGATTTTGTTTTTTTTTTTAACAAAAGTATCGAGTCGTTTAACAAGTTCACCTTTAACACATCAGATAAAAAGTTTATCATCTTTAAAACGGTAAAAACGATTTAATTTAAACAAAGCTAAGAACTATCCCGATCAAACATTAAGGTAGATTTATAAAAAAAATCCGCTTCAAATCTTCATTCGTTTTGGAGCTACAAGCGCACATACCAGACATACATGTGTCCAGTGACAAACCTGGCGGGTACGGTAGGCACGGACAAAAAAAACATTGATGATAACAAAAATCAATCCGGCCGCAATCGTGAGGCCGCGGTTTTGAATCCTACCCATTGTGCTACCGACGTGAACCCACTCCTTTTTTATGGTGGGAAAAATTCCTAACGAACACCCTCACCGTCCGGGGAAGACGGTATAGGTAGTGTGGGATTTGCACCCACTAAAAACCCGCCGTGTCATCGCATCGCCACCTTAGCGAACGGGCCGCCGGATTTGTTATACCGTCGGCGGCCCGCCCAGTGGCAATACCCGGAAGCGATGTTATTGCACTCCGGGCATTTCTCGACGATCAATCGATCGACGGCAATCTTACTACGTCTTAATTGTATAAATCCGTTCAGTGGAATTTTAAGGTCGCGGGTTCGAATCCTACCCATTATACTACCGACGTGAACCCACTCCTAACACAAACCTTTGAGCTTAACTGGAGGGATAAACAAGATTGCTAGTAATATGTTACTCAATCCCACATTGCTAGTAATATTATTTTTTTAAAAAAAGTACACGTGCACCGAGAGTACCAACAACAGGGCAACAGTACATAGGCAACAGGGATAGTTGCACATGTACGAAACCCTCGGTTCGGAACTCCGGGCCTACCCGCCAATTTCGCCATTGGACACGTTAAACTTTTAGGACTGTAGTGCATAGGCATCTTCTGAGTGCGGTCGTTCCATCGCAGGCCTCATTAATGCTTACCATCAGGCATGCGAAGCCAAGAGCAAGCCATATATTATAAAAATAAAAAACTTATAAGATCCATGGAATGTACCAGTGTAGCCGAACACCGGGCACAGTTCCTAAAAACACCGTCATCCCTCCCTAAAGACTGCAGCAACCTGCAGGGAATGCTGGGCTTCTGGGAGTGTTTGGGCTGGCTGGAGTGAAAAGAACTGACACAATACAACGCACGCACAATGGCCCAATCAAGAGGCTAAGTGCAACATTGCGGCGCCGTTAAAACATACAAACAAAGATCCATCTTTTTGTCGGGGGCTCAAAAAGTAAATCAAAATTATTAAGTGTAATTTAGGAGGTCCCCTGCGAGAGGTCCCTGCAACCACCAAGTGGTGTAAAAGGCACTAAATCAATTTTATAATTGTCTTCTTAATAGGCCCTCCAAAATGACGTAAAAAGCCCGGACCTACCACTAACGGCATTATAACTTTTAATAATAATAAATCACAATCAAGAGCCTTACATTTTACATCGAAAGGCCCTTTCAGTGTTGGACAACTCATTCGGGAGGACATTTACGCGAACACATGTTTCATAAAACTTCACAAAAAATGTTGTCCAACTTGTACCGAGAGTAAAATCATAAAATACCGAGAAATCAGAAGGTTTATACCACAGAATACCATAAAGAAGTAAAGCTTCCTACAAAACGACGCACGCACACTTAGAAAAAAATTCAAGTACTCGTATTATAACCAACCATAGATTTTAAAATTTTCTTTTATGTTACCACACTTTATGACAAATAAAGATTCTATTCTATTCTATAAAAAAAAGTTTTCAGAGTGCCTCAAATAGGTACCTACCTAAAAATATGCACCAGCTCTCGGTCTATTTTGGAACAAAGTCGTATAAGATTCCGACTCAGGAACCATGTCTATATGATGATGTCTTACGACTCAGTGGCGGCCGAGCAAATGGAGAGATAACTTATGTTAATCAAATACCTACTGTCTGTCTATAAATATAAAACCGTTTTTATTTTTAACTACTAGCAATGTTGGTCTCATATTATCGTGACCTGAAATGCTTGGTGTAACCACGGTCAGTGATTCGCCCTTATGCTGCTTGGTTGATACAGTGCCGTGTGTCTAGAGAGATTCCCGCGTTGATCCAACTATTTACATACTTATAAGTTAGTACGGAACCCTCAGTGCGCGAGTCCCACTCGCACTTGGCCGGTTTTTTTGATACTGTGACACCCCTACATGCTTTGGAGAGCACGTTACGATGGTTTAATGCTTCTACGCCTAACCTCTCTTCGGTCGTGTCGGATTTCCGTCTCATCAGAATAAGAGAGTGAGGACTTAGAGAATTCACTTGTGTTGGCGCATACACTTGTACATTATAATATCTCCTGTGTAGTGGCTAGTATTTGATGAGATTGCCCCCCGTGATTACAATCAATTAGAAAATCATTATTAGTTTTATTTTAGTAGTAGGTAAACTTCATACGTGCTTGAGCAACGCTTGCCCTCTCCCCAAAAAAATTATCTACACTAATATTATAAAGAGGAAATATTTGTATTTTTGTATGTAACGAATAAACCCAAAAGTACTGGACCGAATTTAATAATTCTTATTTTGTTGGATAGCCCATTTATCGAGAAAGGCTGTAGGCTATATAACATCGCGCTACAACTAATAGGAGCGGAGCAGCGACGAGAAATGTTGCAAAAACGGGGAAAATTTACGCATACGAAGTTGCGCGGGACAGCTAGTAGTGGATAAAATAAATTTGGTCAAGGAGGGCCTACTAATAACTGAACTAAATTTATTTTGTCCACTTTTTTTTTTTTTAGCGTTGCTCAAGCTCATATGAAGTTTACCTTCTGTACTTTAGATATTTTGTGGCAGGGTCGGGAAAACTAGTTCTGAGTTTCCTATTATTTCTGTTGGCAACATTCATTAATATATGTTTTAAATGTACCCATTTTGTCCGGTATGTTTTTAAAAAGCCTTTGTCAGTCTTTCGCTGGACAGTGGTGGTATGTTTCATGATGTGCGCCCGAGGACAATTTTTGATACAATATTTTATATGTTTTTTTATAATAATAGAGATAGACCTCGCCCGTGGGTTTAAAAAAATATGAACGTTTTGCTTTATATTTTAGTACTGGATGTGTTTTCAAACTGGTAGCAAGGCTTTGTAAATGAAAAGAAAAAACATTGAAGTGTGATGCATTTGAATATCATTGGATAGTGCTGTGGCACTATCTAATGATATTGTAGTTGTACGAGTCATTCTATTTGTGCGTGAATTCTTTATTGAACTTTGAGCTGGTTCGCCCACATCAACCCATATTATTTCCCACTGTTGGGCACAGGTCTCCCAGTAGAACCTACTTATTAGATCCTGGGGCTAATTGCAATAATCGCTACGCTTGGTGAGAGGATTGGCGGTCGCAGTAAAGCTTTAAAGTATGCAGAGGACGCAGCTGCCCGTTCTCCAGTGTCAAATCCCTTAGTTACCTTGACGACACCTACGAGGAAAGATAGGGTGGCACTATTCTTAAGCTAATACCACACGGCCTAGAACGCTGGTACTCTACGTATGTATTCCGTGTCATAGCTACTGTAGGCTTCACTACATAAGATCACAGAGGGTACAGAACGCAAGCTTCATAGTAAACGCTCTCGACGAACGCTCACATAGACATTATTCATGGACTCGCTCCACTGACCTCTATGTACTCTATGTAGACAAGCTACTGTCGACAACAATTAAACTTTCATTTGATTTTGACATTTTCACAAACGATACGAATTAAAGCAGTTTTATTCGATTATTAGTGTATAGGTAAGAAATTTTAATGAGAAAATCGATTGTTTATTGAGTAAAAATCGTCTAGCATTGATATTAAAACATTTGAAATATAGAAATCACAAAATTACAAGTTTTAAATGTTTGTTTCATCGCTTTGTAAAAACACTCCTCACTGTCTACTTAGTAGTCTACTCTTGTGTAACAAAAATAACAACAACGGTCATTTTTCACATCAGTATTCATTGGTGACATAGTTCAGGTTAGATGGTTCGGCTTTTGCGCTAAGGTAAAGCGATTGGAAGGCGGAAGCGGATTCGATTTCTGGATCTGAACTTTAAATTTTTTCATACATTCATCAATTGTCATACTTAAGTGTCAAAAAAGTTCACAGGATGGTAATTCGATTCGTCATTTAAAATTGCTGTCACTTTGTTGTAGCTATCAGTTTGGCAGGATTGAAGTTGGCGACAAGTGGTTGCGCAGATGCATTTTTTGGAAATAAATAGTGACAGGAAGCGGGGGCGGTAACTAAACCAAGAGAATTAGAGATGCGATTACTAACTCACGTTTTTTATTATTTTTTTCGTAAAGAAATTGTGAAATGGTTTATCAAACTTTCTTTAGTATTTACTGTAACTGTTAGTCCGGTTAAATTAGAGCAAAAAATAAGAGCTTTACTCTTATTTATTGGGGAACTTTCAACAAATTTTATATTTAATCATATTTTAAACAATCTTACTGATTTTCAGCTTAGTGGGAATTTAGCTAGCTAGCTTCGAATGTCTAAATTGACCGGACTATGTCCTAAATTTTATCTTTTATAAACTCGTATGAAATTATATTAATATATTAATATTGAAATACTCTTTGTATTTCAATATTGTTGAATTAAAATTTTGTTAGTATCTTAATAGATTGAACATAGTTAATCGTTTTCGTAAATAATTTTAGGGTCGCATCTCTATGACATGCGTGAAAGTGATAGGTACTGTACAGGTCAGTGACTCGTTCTGTCACTGTGTATGTAGTGTATATGTATGCGTGCGTCAAGAGCGCTTTCCATGAAGTTTGCCTTCTGTACTCTCCGGTATTCTGTGATAAGATGATATATTATTCAAGTGACATTTGAGACACCAAGTAGACGTCTTAATGGATGTCGAGGAGCAAAGAAATATCTATTATAAGTAAACAAAGGTCGCCTTTTATATCAACACGTTCTATTTCAGTTGTACAAAAATATTACATAACAGTAATATCTACTTTTTTGGTCGTTTCTTTTGTCTTTGTCCATATTATGTATAGAATAAGTTGTGTTTAGCAAAATGTATTTAATTTTTTTATGGCCCGGCAGTGGTACTTCATATTACGTTCGCATAGAAAGTCGAACTATTCTTATCGTATGATGATTATTAAACAATTAAGCGTTAAGCAAAGAATTGAATAAATGTTCAAGCAATTATTCAATGAATGTTTATAGGAAGGAACTAGGCTAGATTGTTTTTTCTGTTTTATAGAATCTTTTTTTACTTTTTAATTCATGTTGCCTTCCTGTAGTTTTACGCCGAAACTATCTGGCTTATGGTCTATCTGATAGGGAAACGCTAAACCCATTCCATATAAAAGCTCGAAATTTTCTTTTAATTTTATGTAGAAGTGTGCACAAGAAGCTATTTTTAAAAAAAAACATCCCCCAAAATCCCCCATCCCCTCTAAAATTACAGGCCTCTGTCAAGGTATTATCCGACCAGGGCCCAAACATATTTCGTTAAGTTTATACATCACTTTATTTTTATAACGCATGCACATCTTATTATATTGATAATTAATTAATAATAATAATATTTTATTTCCTCACCACAACAATTACATTTAGTCTCATTTTAACAATCTTAATCTTTTATTAGGTACCTATTGTACATTTCAGTAATTTATTGTGGGAGACTGGTGAGTAAGCTCGAGGCTTGTGTTTTAGGACAGCAGGCCCCCCTTATTTATATATGATTGATAGATGGCGCTGTAACGTCACGGTTAATAACACCTCTGTATTACTTTTGATTTTAAAAATATTAAGAGTGTTTATGTGGTTAATAGCTGTGCTCAAAAGTGTAATTGTGAAAGTGATTAAGACAGACAAAGTGCAGTACAAAACAATAATTGTGAAAAATTCAAACTATTTGCAAAAATAAATAGTAACGACAATTAGTCAAACAAACAAATATCAGTTTAAAGTAGCTAAAAGCACAATTCTTAACTAAGACCTAACTAAAAGTGAAGTGATTGTGAGCAATAAAGTGAATTTTCTTGGAAATAATTGTTGAATATTCCGAAATACACCAATATAAATACCAAATATTGCTAAATCATCTCCGTTCAAGTGTAGTATTAACGCCATCTATTGAAATATTTGTAAACTACGATATGCACCAACTATTCAACAGGAAACTCTGCACTTAAATAAAAATAGAGGTCGCTTTTTTCAATTATTTGGACTTCGTGTCATATCACCATCGTATCTTCGAAGAATCAAAGAAATTTGATGTGGTAAACATAACATACTATAACTATGGCAAGTAAAAATTATGAAAAACTGCAGAAAGATATTAATGTGACACCAGTATCAATGTTCAGTTCATCACCCGAACACACCTCAATAACACATGTAACCATAAGAAACAAAACAAAAATAAATATCCCTATCGGAAATTCTTTTGACGAGCTATCTGAATGTTCAGAAATTGAAAATAGTACTTGCTCATCTCTAAATATAACGCCAACAAAAAAAAGTAATAGGAGTTATCCGAACAAGAATACAATTTTAATTGACGATATGCATGAAATGAGGAAAAACATTAATATTTTGGAAGAAAAATTACAGATAGCAGAAAAGGAGATTGAAAATTTATTACTTGAGAACAACAGACAAAATCAAGAAATACTGGAATATAAACTAAGAATTGACCAATTAACCAGAATATGTAAAAAGACGACACCAAAAAAATCTACTGCTAAAAAACAAAAGAAAAAAATGACAAAAACAAAACTTGATTTTTCATTGGAAAGTACCGAAAAACAAAACACAACTCAAAATTATTTACAAAATAACATGGTAGTGTCACCTAGTGGCCGCGTTACTGAACTACAGACCAAAACACAGGCGCAGGAGCATGTTAATGTCGAACAAAATGGTACACAGACTAAAAAAACAGATGGCGCTCCTAGTCCAAAAAAGCCAATAAAAAAGATTGTCATACTAGCTGATCAACGAGGAAAATTCATGCGGGAGACTTTGCAACATCTCCTAGGCCAAGAGTATCAAGTAACGAGTATCTGGAAACCGTCTGCCAAACTGCGCGATATTATTTGTCATGAAATAGTAAACTTAACCATGAATGATTGTGTCATTATACTGGGTGGCTCAAACGACACAAATCCTTTTGATTTTCAGTTTTTCCTTAGCAACTACTTATACATGGTTAAAAATACAAATGTTATCATACCTGAAATCCAGTACAATAGACACATGAATGAAAAAAAATTAAATCATCTTCTTAAGCATGTTTGTAGTCAATATATAAATGTTAACTATGTGGATATGGACTACAGCAGATTTATTCCAAGGCGTTCAGTATGTACTTTAAATCTCTGTCGAGTATTGTTGAAGGAGGTCTTAAAAATAGGCTATGCTCAAAACTACTTGTTATATAGTACTACCTGTAAAAATAAAAATATGTTACCTTCAATTGTATTGGAAAATAAATGCACACAAACTTTAAACTGCGAAACAATTGTAAGGGACAACTTTACACAAACAAACAGTAACATGTTGAATATACATGTTGATATGCCAGAGAAAAATGAGGGTAGTTGCAATGGGACCTTTTTTCGAGACTCTTCAGAACACATTTCGCACTAATTGTTTACAATCATTAAATATTTATCACCAAAATGTATGTGGAATTAGTAACAAATTAAGTGCACTTGAGATTTATATAAAAGATTTAAATTGCGAATTAGATTATATTTGCTTAAGTGAACATTTTTTAAACGAAGCTTCTATATCGCAGTTCTATTTAGAAAATTATATTTTGAGCTCTTACAGCATTAGGCAATCCAAAAAGAGAGGGGGTACCTTAGTATTAGTAAATAGTAAACGGAAGACCGAGGAATTACAAATATGCAAACAACTGTATAAGCAGGATGTGTTTGAAATCTGTGGTGTAAAAGACTGTGAAAGTAATATTAATGTTATATGTTTATATAGAACACCTGTACAAAAATTTTTTGACAACTTTATGGAAAAATTTGAGAAATTGCTACATTGTTTCTTTAAAAAGCAATGTATTATATGTGGAGATTTTAATGTGGATGTGCTAAGTGATGGGAAACAACAAAATTCATTCTTTTCCTTGCTTACTTGTTACAATTTTGACTATTTGATAAAATCAACAACATTCATCAGAAATTCCTCTATGTCTTGTATAGACAATATAGTTACTAACATTCCCAAAACCGATTTTGTTAATATAAACGTAGACCACAATGGCTTATCGGATGGCCATGCGGGGTTACTTTGTACAGCGAGGTTCAAATCAGCAACTTCAAGGAATAATAATAATAATAAGTTTTTAGTCACTAAAAGACGAATATATAATAATAGAAATAAGACTATTTTCAGGAAAAGATTGATAGAAGAAAATTGGTGTTTAGGAACTAATACCTTCCTGTTAAAATTTAAAGAACAACATTCACGAACTTTTAAAAAACAACGCAAAAAAATAAGTTTGCAAAAAAAAGAAAGATCTCAATGGATAACAAAGGGTATTAAAGTATCGAGTAGATTTAAAAGATTATTGGGTTTCATTGATAAAACTAAATGTGACGAGTCTATTTTAAACTATAGAGAAAAATATTTTCGAATTTATAGGAGGGTACTTATAGACGCGAAAAGAAACTCAGTTAGAAATCAAATTCTGAAGTCATCAAACTACGGCAAGACAATTTGGAGTATAATAAATCGTAGGAAAAAATTACAAACAAATTCGCAATGTGAGAATATAGTTATGAAAGTAAACAATAAAATTATAGATGATCCTAGTCAAATAGCTAATATATTTTCTGAAACATTTAGTAATATTTCTTGTTTAAAATTTCTTAACCCAAACACGGCAAAGAAATATTTAACAGACTATGTAAATAGAGTAGAAAAGACTATGGTCTTTGATACTATCTTACCAGTAGAAGTATTCAAACTGGTTAGAAACATGGAGTCCAAACATTCCTGTGGCCATGATGAAATACCGTTGACCATAATCAAAGAAAATATAGACATACTAGCAGTTCCCATAGCTGACATACTGAACAATTGTAAAAATGATGGTGCTTTTCCCGAGCAGTTTAAAATAGCAAGGGTTTTACCAATATTCAAAAAGGGATCTAAGACGGATCCTACGAATTATAGGCCAATTTCTATATTACCCGCGCTCTCTAAAATATTTGAAAAAATTATTAAATCAAGACTACTTGGACATCTACTTTCAAATGGAATTTTAAGTGATAGGCAATTTGGTTACCGGAAGGGTGTTGGCACAGTGGATGCTGTAAACGCTTTGGTTGGAGATATAACTGAAAGACTAAATAAAAAACAGAAAGTAGCAGGGCTGTTTCTCGATCTTAGCGCCGCTTTTGACAATGTGGATCATGAGATACTCATAGCAAAATTAGAGCATTACGGAGTTAGGGACAATGTGTTAAAATTATATTCTTCATACTTGGAGAACAGAAAACAATATGTAGAAATAAAATCAGTAACGGAAGGTAATGAAACGGTACATAAATCTAGGCTTTTACCTGTAAAGAAAGGGGTGCCGCAAGGATCTGTGTTAGGACCTATTTTATTTATTGTATTCTTGAATGACCTTGTTGAGTTCATCGGCAGTGTAAGTCCAAGCAGTAAATTAGTTATTTTTGCAGATGACACAAATGCAATTATATCTGCCGACGATATTAATAAACTCGAGAGGGAAGTTAATATTTTGGTTACAGCTTTCGAAAAATGGTTTGAAAATAACAACTTAAAACTTAATATCAATAAAACCAAGTGTATGCTCTTCAAATAAACAGCCAAAAACAATGACACCATAAGCATAGTTTCACCTTCTCACAAAATTGAAATGGTCGAGGAATTTAAGTTTCTAGGTATATATATAGACTCTTTACTAAATTGGAAACCGGAATTGACCGCCTTAGTAAAATCATTAAGTTCAGCTTGCTATGCAATTAGAAATTTAAGAGAGGATTTAACAACTAGCCAACTAAAGATTATATATTATGCACTAGTAGAGTCTAAACTTCGATACAGCATTCTACTTTGGGGCAATAGTTATAAATATAACATTACCCAAGCTTTCGTTATGCAGAAAAGAGCGATCCGTACTATGTTAAGGCTTGAACAAACGGAGTCATGTAGACCCTATTTTAAGGATCTGAACATACTGACAGTTCCTTGTCTATACATTATGGTACTTCTTACAAATTTGATAAAGCATTTAGACAATTTCGAAACAAAGGAACAAAGAGGTATTAGAGACAAAAGTCGCAGAAGGGATTTACCAAGCATAACACACTCTAAACTAAATGTTGTCCAACATACTTCTGGGGTCCAAGCTATAAACATATATAACAAACTGCCGGTAGAAATGAAAAGTGTTTATTGTCTCAATACTTTTAAAAATAGGCTGAAATCGTTTTTGTTAAGGAAATGTTATTATAGCATAGAGGAATTTCAAGCAGACAGTATATCAATGAATGACTTTGAAAACTAATATTTAAATGATTTATTATTATTTTTTTTTACTTGATACATATTTTTTATTAATTTGACATTTTATATTTTGTGTGACATTGTTTTATATCCATTTTATGCATTGTGTACTTGATTTGTTATTTTTTGTGTACCTACTTACATTTTATTGTATAGTATTAAGTTCAATCTCATATATTCCACACAATGTAATTTGTAATGAATAAATGACTTATGACTTATGACTTATGACTTATGTATGATTTAACAAATCGTTAATTATATTGTTTTATTTATAATATAAAACAATATATTGAACAAATATACCATTTCTGTATTTCACAGAACATTTAATTAATCACAAAATAAATAATTTCACGCCTAAACTAAATAGATACAAAATACAGCACCTAGGTACTACTTGTATTATGATAAATAGTTTCACAAATATGGTTTTGAAAAGGCAAACATATTTCACCTCAATTCACAAATATTGGGTCGAAAAGGCAAACACAAACATAAGTAAATATCTATCGATCATATTTAAGTTGAACAACAGAATATCGAGAGCACAGAAGACAGCCTTTACAGAAAACGCTCTTGACACACATAGACATTGCACGTGGACGGGGAATCAGGGCACGCCTTCCCAAAAAAGTGTACCGATGTAATATGGTTTTGAACCAGATGTGTGCCTAGTGCGAGTTTTCTTTACGTTAACGCGATCGACACGTTTAAGACGTTTGGCGTTTCGAGCTCCTAACCAATCAAAGAGCCAAACGCGATAAACGTTTCGATCGCGACAACGTGAAAACAACTCGCACTCCGTTAACTATGTCTATGTGTACGTCTCTCGAGTGAAGTAAACATGAAAGTTGCCTTCTGACCTATCGGTATTCTATGGCAAATATCTATCGATCATAATATTTAGTTGAACTGTCCCTAATTCAATAGTAGCGTACCTTACTTTAGTGGGAAGGTCTATGAGTAATGGAATTAATACGACGTTTTGAATAGTATGTCACTTGTCATTCTTGTATATTTATACTAATACTAGGTAGTCTAGGTACTACCTAGTATTATTTATTAATACAAGCCCTTCTATAGTAGGTATAATTATTATAAATGATATGTATAAAATTAGCACGCAAAGGTTCATGCACATAACAATACAAAATATAAATGATTCTATTAATCACACTAATACTATAAAAGCGAAAGTATGTGAGTGTGTATGTTTGTTACTTCTTCACGTCTAAACGACTGGAGCGATTTTAATAAAATTTGGTATGGAGTTAGCTGACACCCTGGATTAACACATAGGCTAATAAACCGCGGGTAACAGCGCGGGGCACAGCTAGTATTAACATAAATTATTATATGTACATATCTATTATTAATATTTAACTAATTAAGTAACTATTATTATTGATTATATTTCATTTCATTTAATTTTGAGTCAATTTTATTCTAAATCAATTTGTGTATAGCATGCATTTTAATTACTTATTACTAAAGGTCCATTGCTGGGCAAAGGCCTCCCCCATGCTATTATATTATTATATATATCCAGTCGTATTTATTACGGGTGAGGCGCGTCCACAACTACGTAGTATTAGTAGACTTAAACAAGATTGTTAAAATTGTTAAAAAAATTAAAGATAACTACCAATATGGGTTTGGGACCACATTACTAGCAATCTTGTTAACCCCTCCAACTTAGCTCAAAGGCTTGTGTTAGAAGTGGGTTCACGTCGGTAGTATAATGGGTAGGATTGAACTGAAGTGTTTTAAGAATAGGAATATCGAAAATGTAACAGTAGGTAAGGCATGGTCGAATTCAAGGGTCATTGTACAACGTTTTTGAATACAATTCATTTATTTTACACTAGGTAAACCGCGCAACTTCGTCTGTAAAAACTTTTTCCGTTTTTGCAACATTTCTCATTGCTGCTCCACTCCTATTTGTCGTAGCGTGATGTTATATAGCCTATAGCCTTCCTCGATTAATGGGCTATCTAACAGTGAAATATTTTTTTAATTCGTATAAGTAGTTCCTAAGATTATCGCGTTCAAATAAACAAACTCTTTAGCTTTATAATAATAGTATAGATAACATAGGTACATCAAAATATGTAAGTAATTACAATAACGTGTAACAGAAAAATGTGGTAAAATTATTCATGAATCGAATGAGACCTTTTTAAATAATATTCCTTTTAATTTTAAATAATATATTAGGTGTTAAAAAGATCGAATCAGAAAATAGGCACATTTTAAAAAAGTCTTTTTTTCATGTAATTAAAACAATATTGCATAATATTGCGATAAACACTGTACTTGGGGCTTCGGTGATGCCCCTATCTGCACCACATCGTAGCTTTCGTCACAAATTAGATAGGTACAGATGGCCGCTACAAAAGCGCACGCAGGTACAGCGCACATAACAAATAATACAATACTGTTATTCTGTCGTGAAAAAAAATGGCGCAATTTTTTTCTGTTTTATGTTTAATAATAATAAATCTTTTTATTGCATCAAATATGGTACATACATAGGTCTTAAAAACAGTGTCTGAGTTCCACATATTTGGCTAACTTGAGCATGCAATAATATTAGGTTAATAATAAAATTGTCAAATAATGATTAAGGACACGATATTCTTGCAGTTAATTGTTAAGACCTTGTATAATATCTTGGGACAACTAAGCTGATCCTTTACTATAACAACCAAACAACTGATAAATATACTTAAATATTTCTAAATACATACATATTATAGATAAATGCTATATATATAATATATTATAATTATATAAAACTGCCTCTGTGGCGCAGTGGGAGTGTATACGACTGCTACGCAAGAGGTCATGGGTTCGATCCCCACCCAGGATAAACCCTTTGTGTGATGAGCACGATCGTTTATTCTGTGTCTGGCTATTATTTATTTATATACTAGCTGTGCCCGCGACTTCGTTCGCCTGGAAGTTGGGTTTATATTAAGGTAGTTTATGTTACAATTTAACTTCTGTGTAAAACATATTGGAAACATGCTCCACAATGCTCTGTGGCATCTATGGATATTAGGGCCTAGCTCTAATCAGGGCCCGACCTATGGCAAGGCAAGTCAAGCAAATGCCCAGTGCAGCAAAATGAAGGGCGACAAAGTTTATGGCGCCAGACGGTTAGAAGACAAATTATAATAGTATTTTACCAAAATGATTTGCATCACATCAAATATTACTATTATCGGTTTCGGGTTAAATGAAGCCCGAAACCGCCCAAGTACTCGCGCGAAATAGGGCTAGTGTGAGATAAGTTTTTAAAAAAATATCCTGGTTTTAAAACATTGCATTCCCGCGGTACTGTGATGCGTGTTCAAACAAACAGACAACATTCAAACGTTTCTAAAAGATATAGTGAATTAGTATATCTTTTAGAAACGTTTAGTTTAAATACTAAACTACTGTCGTAGCCGAGGATAGAACAAAGTGTGCAATTAGAGAGGCCTATGTCCAGCAGTGGACTGCGATAGGCTGATGATGATGATGATGAACCTGTCGTTAAGATCATCATAAATTCATATCCGTAAATAATATATATTTAATACATAATCGTAAGAATTTCAGATTTATTTTTTAAATCAATTTACCTGATTCTGTTTAATTTGTATTTAAACGCCATCTATTTTCAAAACTGGATAAGTTTATTTTAATACTTGATGACTTTAAATTAAACTATACTTAAACTATCATGCATTAAACGTAGGTAAGCAAGGTATTTAACCTAAACGCGATTAAGACCCGTAATATATATATATTCATAATAGTTGTGCCCGCGACTTCGTTCGCGTGAAAGTCGGGTTTAAATTAAGGTAGTTTAGGTAACGAAATAACTTCTGTGTAAATATGTTGGAAACAGTCCTGTTGACTAAATACTTACTAAATAAAAATTGATCTGTTCTATTCTTTTAGATAGTTAGTTTGGTGTGCGGCTTAAGAAGTGGGTTTTCTGTTGTTTTTGTTTCATTCTTTTAACGTTATACCTACCTACTTATTACCTAATAATTTTTAATAGAATTTGTACGAAAATGTTGTTACTTCTCATGTGATCGTAAACTTGTAAAGCCTAAGTACTTAACTGTGATAGTTTTCCTTATAATTTTAGTATTTATACTACTACCCTGAATTTTTTCACATACCCAACATCAACCATTTAGCTGGCAGGGGGACACTTGACTCTCACAAAAATGTTCACTATAAAGCCTAATATTATACACAAAGGAATCCTTAAATCTAAAAATAGTCTTCACAAACCCTAAACGCTTTTTAAAAGACCTATCTAATGATACCACACACGATGGGGTAGGTAGGTGAGAAAAAAATCACATCCCCACTTTACATATAAGAGAGGTACCCTTAAAAAAATAATGATTTTCAAGTTTTTGTTCTTTCACTTTATCGGCGTTAGTAATTTATTCATGCAAAAGTTGCAACCTTAGCACTAACAGTCTCTGAGCTAAACTGCGGACGGACGGCCATAAGGGAACAGGGTTCTGTTTTGTCATTTTGGCTAAAAATGGGGTGTATTTCATATAGTGTTACAACGCAATACTAATAATAAAACTGCTGTAACACTTTAGTAAGCAAACACAGAGCGTGTCATGCCCGCGAAAATGTCAGATATCCCTAAAGGTACGGTTGACAAACAACGACCCCCCTCCTCCCGTCACCCGAACTACTCACACTTGAACGATGTTGAGCCATTCATTATCGTTGAATTGATGAACACGTAATCTCCAACCATAACCCCAAAACATGATCCTCGATGCACCTGTGTGATGCGTGGTCAAACAAACGGACAGACAGACAAACATTTCTAAAAATCATAGCAATGTGTTTCTTTTTAAAACTTCTTTTACTAAGTATAGAACATTATTGAATACAACGCCATCTACTTTCAAGAATGTTGCCGTTGTTTTGTTGTTCACAATTTGATTTCATAGATGGCGCTACATGTACTTTTTTTACGTGTGTAATGTCTTTTTTTTAGACGAACACATCATTTCTGGAAAATGTCGAATACTTTTTAATTATAATGTAATATTGTTTTTCATTTCTACTACGATTAATTCATTACTCTTAGCAGTGCATGCAATACCTATAATTAATTGCATAATTTACTTGATTTTTAATATAAAAAGTAATAACCAAAGTAAATAAGTTACCTACGGTCGAAAAAATAACTAAAACATTCAGAAAAATATTAAAAAAGGATAAAGACAATTTAAATAAATACAAAAAGAACATATTCAGACATCAGATTCGAGCCTGGGACTTCGTCGTCAAAGTCCGCTAGCATAGCTTCGAGGCTATACTGTTAGCTACTTACTACGTCAAAATAACTGTTCTTATGAAACTTAAAAATGTTGTGTTTAGCTCCTTTTAGTTTTAGCGTGAAGTTATGCATTCCACGGGTTACAATTATAGATAATGTCTAATTGTGGAAATTTTTGTGATAAACCATTATAGTGCGACAAAAAATACGTTGCTACTCGTTCCCCATAGACGTTAGCGTAATTATTCATAGTGTAAATAATGTCCTATAGTATTTACTATAAAACTGCAAATTTTCATAAAGATCCGTCAAGTACTTACTGTTTTATAACGAAAAATAGCTACAGACATTATCCCTTACTGCTTAGCTCCTATGGGAAAAAGCGTGATAATTTATAGCCTAAATGTTAATCTGCATCTATTAGATTGCACGTGCAAAATTTCAACCGAATCTGTACGGTAGTTTTTGCGTGATGCGTGTTCAAACAAACAGACAGACAGACAGACAGACAGACAGACAGACAGACAGACAGACATTTCTAAAAATGCAGCAAAGTGTTTAAATACTCTTTTCGAACATTTCCTAATATTTTTTTTCACTAAGTTCGGCCATGTACAGACACGTGAAATTTACAGTTTTATTATATGTATAGATAATATGTATGTATTTAGAAAAATATAAGTATGTTTATCGGTTGTCTGGTTTCCATAATACAAGCTCTGCTTAGTTTGGGATCAGATAGCTTTGTGTAAGTTGTCCCAAGATATTATTATTATATTATATTATAAATTTCACCCAGACACAGAATAAACTATCGAGCTCATCACACAAAGTTTTATCCTGGGTAACCCACGACTTCCTGCTTAGCAGTCAGGGTCACTAACCACTAGATCAACATCCCAGGCCAAAAAATTAAGGGTTAATGTATTAAATATTTTCCAAAACTGATATTACAAAGCCACAAGCGGAAAGTTATTAGTATATTTATTTATTTATTACGCACACCAACAGCATAATTACATACATGACTAATATACAGTGTGATATGTAAAATATTAATAAGCTCCCGCTCGTGGCTTCTTTACAATACACTAAATAACCTATATTTAAAAATTTAATTTATATGTATTGTATTTTAAACCCAAATAATAATAATATAAAAAAACGTTATTCACTAATGAAGCAAAACAATACACTTATGAAAAGTCGATTCTACATGTAGATATAAGTAATGCATGTTCGTAAAGCCGGAGAAAAGAACGAGGCAATAAAAACTTCTTTCAAATAGCCAATGTTCACAATGTTTCTTTGTTTATAAACTGCTGCCACCATTATATTAAACACCATATTAGAGGACTGATGCAAAAACAAGAGATAAAAAATATTAAAAGAAGAAAACATGAGATTGAATATATTAACCTCATTGAATACAACTTAGTAGGATCCACTTTTGCCAAATTACTGCTAATTAATGAATAAGTATAAATATATTCCTTCGTTTTGCTGCAGTAAGGCTTTAAAGTACGCAGAGGACGCTGCTCCTCCGGGTCCTTATTCACTATAATTTTTTTCATTTTCGCGGTTTAGCCGCGCGTCTAACTGTCAAAATCTTGTCATAATGGTAAATAGAGAGTTGCGCTTAGAAATGTATCGCGCGAACTTGCCGCAAAAAAAAAACAAACTGAATAAGGACCCCGTGGTGCCTTTAGTCGCCTTGACGACACCCACAGAAAAATATATATGGCATAATTATGGTAAGCATGTAAGCAGGATATTAATGTTTCCTTTCTTTTCTATATTTTGTTTCAGTTTTTAAATGTGTTGTGTTTGAACACGATTTCATGTTGTAATTGGGTTATAGACTAATGTTTTTTTTTAACTTTTACATGTCTGGAAGTATACCCTTTCAAACACAAAAAGTCTAGCCGCCTGCGAGTAATCGAACAACAAACATTAAAAAGAAAGAAAGAAAAACCTACTCCTTTTTGAAGTCGGTTGATAAATCAAGGATAACATAGTCTATGACATCCCCAAAATTGAGACGAATCTAATCCCGTATACGATGAAGGCATTTAAGCCGTTAGAACTGTATAGCGTGCCAATGACATGGAAATACTGATATCAAGGTACATAGTGAATTTATAACCGTTTTGGAGCCGAAAATTTGGAATTCCATTTCAATAGCCTAGTCTATGAATAATACCATACATATCAACCCATATGATGTCCCACTGCTGGGCACGGGTCTCCCCAATACCCTGGGGGTAATTGCCATAATCGCCACGCTTGGCGAGCGGGTTGGCGATCGCAGTAAGGCTTTAAAATACACAGAGGACGCTGCTGCCCGCCCTCCGGTGGTAAATCCCTTAGTCGCCTTGACGACACCCACGGGAAGTGATGGGGTGATACTATTCTTAAGCCGGTACCACACGGCCAATAATACCAGTATAATAGATTATTCATTTTATAAAATTTAAAATTAATTTATATTTTTGACTGCCTCTGTGGCGCGGTAGGAGTGTATCCGACTGCTACGCAAGAGGTTCGATCCCCACCCATCCTGTGTCTGGGTGTTATTTATCTATAATATGTATGTATTTAATAGTATATAAGTATGTTTATCAGTTGTCTGGTTGCCATAGTACAAGCTCTGCTTAGTTTGGGATCAGATAGCGTTGTGTGAGTTGTCCCAAGATATTATTATTATTGCCACATGTGCTTTTTCAGGTGCAAATTGCACCTGCAAAAGCACTGAGCCTAAGTGCGTGCCTGATGTATAAAGTACATTACTGTAAAGTTTCATCAAAATTTTTTCCGTAGATTTTGAGTGAAAGAGCAACAAATATCCAAGAAAAATATACAAGATGTATGTATTTCGCTTTTAACATATTTTGATCTATAAGGTCGTGAATTTCATCTACTATGGTTTACGATACGACGTCGTCGTTCGTAAAACAGCTACGGGTCCCTACTTTATAGGTGACCCGACACACACTTAACCGTTTCATAAGCATAAATCACGTCCACACAATGACAGGCCCAAGTTCTCATAGATTCTAGATTGATAATATAATTGGAACACTCAGTCATTACATTACACTAATATTATAAAGGCGAAAGTTTGTGAGTATGTGAGTGTGAATGTTTGTTACTTCTTCACGTCTAAACGGCTGGAGAGATTTTAATAAAATTTGGTATGGAGTTAGCTGACACTCTGGATTAACACATAGGCTAATAAACAGCGGGTAACACCACAGGGCACAACTAGTATACAATATAGTTGTTATTACCCGACTATGCAATGAGAAGGGTTGTTTGTCGAGCGTGGGTAGGTAGGTAGGCGTATACACCGTGAATTCGTAATCGTTTTGGAGCCGAAAACTTTGAACTCCATATCAAAATATAGTCTTTAAAAAATATAATATTGAAAAGTGCCGTGCGGAACGCGGGGCACTTTTGGGTGGTGAATGTCATTTATCATATTATCAGCAGTATCTTTTCTTATTACGTCAAATCGAGTAGCGTTACCACAAGTGTTTTTTCAGGTGCAAATTTCCGTAAAAGACATTAATTTTAAATTTTATACATATATATATATATATATATATATATATATATATACATATATATATATATATATTATCTGATATTTATCATAGACTAGCTCCAGAACGGTTACAAATTCACTATGTACCTATATTTCCGTGTCATGCCATTTTGAAGTTGGTGCCTAAAATATAAAACTACATTTCCTGGCTTACCTGGTATTTATTTTGGAAGTCGGTTATAATTTTTTTGTAAATTAGTTTTTATAGACGTTTATATTCACCAAACACACTGGCTCGTTCAAAAAAAATATTTCTTAAAAAAAAACTTGATGATTTTAAAGAGTTTACGTTAAGCAGTTTTTTAATATTTTTTTCGAATCCTATACTACCCCCATTATACTACTATATTATACTACCCCCTCCTAACACAAGCCATTGAATTTAGCTGGAGGTGTTAACAGGATTACTAGTAATGTCGGACCCACCATCCCACATTGCTAGTTATCTTTTTTTTACATTTCGACCGAATTGCGGCGGCAATGAACTCCTAAGTCACCTAAACACTTAAATCATATACGTGAGTAATTAAAGGACACTAACGTGTGGCCTATGAATGATACACAAGTGAGCTCAAAATCCGTAACAAAATCCGTTCCGTAATTTAGACCAAGTTAGGTTACAAACACACAGTTGCGGAAGGCAACTTCCCAGTTATAATAGGAATATGTTATTATTAGCGGTCCCGCGCAACTTCGTGTGCGTCAATTTTCAGCGTTTATGCAACATTTTTCGTTTCTGCTTCGCTCCTATTGGTCGTAGCGTGATGCTCGATAAATGGGCTACCCAACAGAAAAAGAATTGTTCAATTCGGATCAGTAATTCCTGAGATTACCGCGTTCAAACAAACAAACTCTTCAGCTTTATAATATTAGTATAGATTTCGTTTAAGTTATAGATAATTGTTTACATACTACTATTAAGTTTAGACTTTAATAGTAACAAGCAAGCTTACAACCGCCGGGCTCTATGCCAAAGGAATGTGGAAACCGAAATTCCGAGCAGAGATTATATAACCAAAGGTCGCAAATTAAATTGACAGAAGAAGCGCTGCGATAGCCTAGTAGTTATGGTAATTGGTTTTACTGTCGTGAAGTCACAGGTTTTAATCCCTCTAATTTATACATATAAAAGGAGATGCTGACTGACTGACATATCAACGCAGGGCCTAAACTATAAGTGTTAGAAACTTGAAATTTTGCACAGGGGTTCCTTTTATAACGTAGGAGAGCACTAAGAAAAGATTTTTGAAAATTCACCCCCTAAGGAGGTGAAACGGGGCTGCAAAGTTAGTATGAAACTTTGTCGTCAAAATATTTTGGTAACAATCTGGCATTCACGCGGGCGAAGCCGTGGGCTTCTGTATAAAAGCTTAAATACGACTCATGTTATGAAAATACATATATACAGGTCTTAATCGCGTGAATAATTTAAGGTACGTTTTAAGGTTCACACTTTTTTTTCACTTTTTCTGTGGTTCACACTCTTTCACAACTCGTAGGTACAATGCAGATTAGTAATAATAAAAAGAAAGATGAAAAGTTTATATAATTTTTAGAGTTCCTTACTACAAAAGTAAAAAACGAAACCCTTATAGCATCACTTTGTCCGTTCGTCCGTCCGTCTGTCTGTCAATATCCTTTATCTCGGAAACGCGAGGAGGTATCGAGTTTAAATTAAAACTATAAAAACAAGTCTACAGTCCCTTGAAACTGAGCAAAATCAAAATTCCAAGTTAACGTACTCATAAGAAAAAAATCGGTTGTTTATTTCAAAAACGGCGAGACTCAATTCCTGAACTATTTTTTATATTATGTACCAGAAAATTTGTACGGCACCCTCGGTGGTTATGTCACTCGCACATGTCCGGTGTTTTTTTTTTTATTTAAGCATACCATGTTTAAAGTCTAAATATTATAAATCTAAACTTTAGCTCTGTTTTATCGAGCCTAACACCAAGCAATTGATGAGAAATAAAAATAAAACCATTATATACTTCCTATTAAATTAAAAAGCCTTTAAGGGTTCTAAAAGTATTATCCATCTACAAAGTCTAAATACTCTATTCAGTAAGGTTCCAACTTTTTCTTAATAAAGTAGATGACTAGCAATGTAGGATTTTGGATACCACATTACTAGCAATCCTGTTAACCCCTACAGCTAAATTAGGACTTGTGTTAGGAGTTGGTTCACGTCGGTGGTTTAGGGTAGGATTCAGCTTTTGACAAAAATGATTGCAATTAATGCCAATTTTGCAAAGAATAGTAAAGCTATAGGGTTCCCGGCACCCTTTGCGTAAAGAACCCTAAATATTATTCCCAACTACATCATCTGGCCTATTTCTCATTAGCCAAATCCACTGAGTCATCTCAACATCGTTTAAATGATTACTACACACACCAAATTAATCCCCCAGCGAAGATAAAATCGGATTTCTTGGTTATTAAGATGATTTTAAATTAGAAAAGAGCTGCAATGGGAATATCTTAAGCCGACTCTTAATATAACACTAGCTTTGTCCTGCGGCTTTGCCCGCGTTTTGTACCATTTTTATAGCCTAATAGTTTTCGCTCTCGGCTCCGCCTGTGGGGCTGTCGGTTATCGCAATAGTTATTCTGTGTCCTTCAAAACTACAACCTTCTAGTACTAACAGTCTTTGAGCTAAGTTGCGGACGGACGAACGGACATGGCGAAACTATAAAAGTTCCGTTTTGCTATTTTGGCAACGGAAACCTAAAAATAGCGTCGTCTTATCTTAAAGGCCGCCAACGCATTTGCTATGCCTCTAGTGTGTTAGCCGTTTGTTCTTTGGCCCTCATTTCATAAAAAAAATGTTAATCAAACCCACAAACTCTTCCACAGCCACAGTCGTACTCTCCCATTGGGTCACCAAGGCAGTATTTCTCGTAGCTATTTTAAATAGGAACCCTACTACTAAACCCAATTAGGATTGTTATACGAGTAAGTTATGTCGTCTAAAAACAATTGAAATAGAACAAGTTTGAATTTTTCTTCTTCATATTCTTAAGAATCAAACAGCTCTATCCGAATACACAGAAATAGAACAACATCTGACGGATTCCGGTACCGTTTTAATTTTTTCTTCCATATTCTCAACAATCAAACAACTAGTAACTTGAGTACATAATTACCTAGATAAATATGGTATTTAAAAAGATTGGCATTTTTTTATTGCAAAAGTTCTATTCTCACTAACGTTATTATTTGCGAACAATATATAAATGTGGAAGCATTTTTTGTATGATAAATTAAATCGAATTGTAATATATACCACTTATATTATTTTAATTGTAAAAAGCTATATATTCGTATTTACAAGATATGTCATATGAACAGACGGAAAAGTTATTACTTGTACTAAAATAAGTAATACCAATTTTAGTCAGATATCACTTTAATATTTACCTTATTATACAGATTATAATCACCTACTTTGTAAGTGTTAATTTATTTGTCTGATTTTTCTAGTTTAGCAGTTCTTATTTTTAGTTAAGTACTAAGAATAGTTTCAGAGAGTATTTATTAAAATACTTTCTACTTTCTAGCCTGAAACACAGCTTTCAACCTAGTTCAAGCAAATACTCAACTGTGCTTTTTGTTATTTATATAAATGTACCTAATTATAAGTTTATTGTACCTTTACTTTAATAAATAAATTATAATAATTATTATTATTAAATTCCAAATTAAACACGTTCATAAGAAATGCATTTTGAAACCTAAGTGAATTCTTTGACTTTGTTTTTTTTCTTTTCATACGCAAGCGGGTGAATCCACAGAAGAAAACTAAGCCTACAATATAATTTTAAATACATGCATATTACATAACCCCATATTGGTCTAAATAAGGAAAACCGTTGTAACATTTAAGGGTAACATTTCTTCCAAAAAAGGGACGACCCAAAAAGATAACCGTTTTCTAAATGAAAACTATGTTAAATATATTTAATTAAAAGATAGTTGAACCCCATAAAATTATATTTTATGATAATATCTAGGCTGTTAGGCTACCCTGCCGTAAAGGACTTTCATTTTAACTGAATTTAAATGTATAATTCCATTACTTCATTTATTAATAAAGTGCTTCATTTTCAGTTTACATTTTTAATATTACGATTTATGTAGTTTATACAAAAAATATTTCATATGTATTTAAAAATATTTAATACGATAATTAAAATACATAATATTACATATGTAATTCTATAAAAATATCGTGTCACCAACTAGTCACATGTGTGGTCAAACGCCGCCTAAACGGCTGGACCGATTTTAACGATTTTTATTTTGTATATTTTTTAGGTAGGAGAATAGCTCGTAAAATATTTTATTATTTTTAAAACGGGTAAAATTTACATAGATGACGTTGTGAGGGTCACTAAGGTAAGAAGTTAAATGTCAACGCATTATATTTGAAAAAGTGACGCAATGTAATATAACCGTAATTTATTAAATGAAGGTGTAAAATGTTAATTGTCATAAAAGAATCAGTGAGGTATTTAGCCATATTTCACTGCAGCGTTGGTGTTTCTAGTTTAATTGAGTTTTTTTTTCTGATGATAAATATTTAAGATTATATTAAATTATTACCGATATTTTAACTCACTCACAGCTTAGTTAAAATATCGGTAATAATTTAATATTATATTTGGCTTGTAATTTCTTCTTATTAGTTTATTCTATTTTTAAAAATAAGTTTTATTTTAAGTCAATAATTGGCGTAACGAAAATAACTTTCAAACGAACCCTTCACTAAGTAACAGATAAAAATACTCACTGTTTCAAAAAGTCTTGAAGCACTCTTGAAGAACTTCGTAATAAAAAGTCACGTAAAAACAAATTGAGAATTCCAACTTACCACTCAACACATAATCCGACACCGAAATGCCTTAAATATTCATACAAAAAAAAATAAAAACAAACTTTTTTATTCACAAAAAGCACTCGAAATTTTCATACAAGTTTCCAAAACTTCACTTTGAACGACTGTCACCTACTTTTTCCCCCACTGAAAAAAAAACACTTTCCAACGTCCACTTCGCACGTCACAATTTGAGAATCACTCCGCAATGAGAACGTCTACGACGTTGCTACGCGCGCTACGTCGTTCTGCTACGAGCGCGTGTCTACGACTGTGCGTAGAGCCCACGATGCCCCCTATCGGTTATTTTTGGGAACTTATCACAAGCGGTCGCCTTACGAATAAGTTTAGTTTTTTCGTAGGAATATCCTTTTTTTGAGTTTATTGATTCATCAACCCTTGGAGGGTAGGGTAGAATTGAGGGAACCAAATGGCACTTGTGTTAGGGGCAGTTTGGCCAACTGGCAAACAAGGAAGGCGGAGATTTGACTCGAAGCGTATGTCATGGATAGGTATTACACTAGTTTTCCTGTTACAAGCATGTTTTCGGGCATTTTTTGGGCAGGAAATATTCATTCTTATTATTGTTTGGTTTAAAAATATTGATTTTTTTATTCTTTACAAAGCTTAGTGCTGTAGGTATTGAAGTACTGTTTTAGATTAAATTTATTCCAATTTTCAAACACAGTATTTTATAATATAATGGAAAACAAAATATGTTACCTACCTAGTTATTACTGTGTTTTCGAATGTTGGGCGCAAAGATTAGTATAACAGAAGAACAATTACATTGTGTCCAAATATTTTAATACATTTGATTGACCTGTTGGTCTAGTGGTAACCTTGACTGCTAAGCCAGAAGGTGTGGGTTCTATTACCGTCTGTTACAGTACAATATCTTTGTGCTGTATCTACAATCTCTACAATCTACATCACAATCATATGTTCCTTATCGCACGTTCAGTATCTATTAAATGTTTTTACTATCTGTTATCAACACGAAGTCGTTAGTATATAAGATGCACCTTTAGATAATTATAACCAGACTATACTACATCTTTTGTCTCATTTATACCTAATCATATACTGCCAAGAAGTTTGGCAAATTGGTGACCCCGACGAACGAATACACAGCAAGAAACATGGCACAATCACCGTGCAAGGCGAACATAAATCAGCAAGGAACACTTGAAGTAGCTGCTGGCACCTCGGTTTTATCCCGCATTCCGGAATTTTGGAAAGACCAACCAAGATTATGGTTCACGCAACTAGAAGCCATATTAGCACCACAGAAGCAAGGAGACGAATACAAATACTGTACAGTAATAGCAAAATTATCCAAGGAAGAAATACTACAGGTTAGTGACCTAATCACTTCACCACCGACTACAGATAAATACAAAAACATCAAGGAACGTTTAATTGATTGTTACGAAGAAACAGAACAGCGACAGTTTCAAAAATTAATATCAGAGACAGAACTCGGTGATCAAAAACCTTCGCAGTTATTACGTCAAATGCGAGTCCTCGGGAGAGGAAAAATCAGTGACGAAACAATTAAACTACTATGGTTCAGGCTTTTACCAACATCAGTTACTACGGTTCTAGCAGTTACGGAAGACATGGAAATTGACAAACTGAGCCAAATTGCAGACAAAATAATAATGAATTCAAAAGTAACCGAAATATCAGCTGTTAGCAACGACACTTCAAACGACAACAATACAGCATGCATTTTAGCCCAGCTAGCAAAATTACAGATAGATATTGACGCAATTCAGCAAGGTCAATATGGCTATCGACCCAACACGCACAATCATTTCAAGAAACGTCAACAATTCCCGATTATGAGGCCGAGAACAAACTATAGAGGAGCAAATCAATTTTGTTACTACCACGAAAGATTCGGAAAATATGCAAAGAACTGCATTAAACCATGCGGTTGGAAACCAATGACTTACGTACGGAACCAGGGAAACGAATAAGAGCACAGACAACGGCGAAACTCTGTGCAATCCAACCATCCAATCGCCTCACCATTACCGACCGAAAAAGTGGTATGAAGTTTTTGATTGACACGGGCGCAAATATTTCAGTCATTAGCAAGCAACAGAGACATTCAATTTTACAAAATGAACAATACACACTATACGCTGCAAATGGGACTAAAATTAGGACTTACGGCGAGAAGACGCTTACCTTGAATTTAGGACTACAACGATGTTATAAATGGAATTTTGTAATCGCCGATGTTACACAACCAATAATTGGAGCAGATTTTCTAGAGCACTATAAACTATTAGTCGACATAGCAGGTCGCAAACTTATCGACAAAGTTACAGAGCTGACAACGCATGTAATTTCGGAAAAAGCGACACAACAAACAATTCGTACTATCGCAGTGGGAACGAATCCACGTATTACGCAACTTTTAAACAAATACGAAGACATCACGAAAGAGTCCTCTCTCCGCAATGCGCCCAAACATAAGATTGAACATCACATTATCACTACAGGACCACCCGTCGCAGCTCGGGCAAGACCATTACCTCCAGAAAAATACGACATAGCCAAAAAGGAATTTCAAAATATGATAGAACTCGGAATTTGCCGACCGTCAGATAGCCCATGGGCAAGCCCATTACATATGGTAAAAAAGAAAAATGGCGAGTGGAGGCCGTGCGGAGACTATCGAATGCTCAATAGCACGACAGTACCGGACAAATACCCACTACCAAGATTAACTGACTTTACATACATATTAGAAAATAAGAAGATACTAAGCAAGATAGATATACGTAAAGCATACCATTGTATTCCTGTTAAAGATATAGAAAAAACAGCCATCATCACACCTTTTGGACTTTTTGAGTACTTAAGAATGCCTTTCGGATTACGCAATGCGGCACAAACATTTCAACGATTCATGGATTCCTTATTTAGAGATTTAAACTACGTATTTATATTTGTAGACGACTGTCTCATTGCATCGGACAACGAAGATTTGCATTATCAGCATTTAGAAACGGTTTTCAAACGTTTACACGAGAATGGAATAACCATTAATCACGAAAAATGCGAATTTCTCAGAAGGGAAATAGATTTCTTAGGTTATCATATAACGAGCCAAGGAATACACCCTACCGAAGAAAATTACAAAGCAATCATGGAATTTCCCAAACCGAAAACAATTCAAGAATTAAGAAGATTTTTGGGCATGGTCAATTTCTACAGAAGTAATATTCCACGCGCAGCGGAAAATCAAAGAATTTTAAACGAATATCTACATGGTTCAAAAAAGAACGATAATTCACCTGTTCCTTGGACAACGGAAGCAGACAAAGCTTACGAAAAATGCAAGGAAAGCATGAAAAACGCAGTGTTAACAGCGCATCCTTCCCGCAACGCACCACTAGCGCTCATGACCGACGCTAGTGCTACTTGCGTTGGTGGAGTTTTACAACAAAAATCCGGACGCAATTGGGAACCATTAGGATTTTTTTCACAAAAATTGAGCGAAACTCAACAAAAATATTCTACGTTTGACAGAGAGCTGTTAGGAATATACATGGCCGTCAAACATTTTCACAGATTAATCGAGGGAAGAGAATTTACAATATTTACGGATCACCGACCTTTGACATACGCATTCTCCCAAAAACCATCATCAAACGATACACCGCGACGGGTCCGGCAGTTAGATTTCATTTCACAATACAGTACCAACATTCAACACATAAGCGGACGTGACAATATTACCGCCGATGCCTTATCTCGAATAGAGGAAATATACGTGCCATCACCTATCGATTACGCTGAATTGGAAAAATGTCAATCAACAGATAATGAACTAAGTAAATTACATGACAATAAAAGATTAAAATTCAAAAATATTACGCTTCCGGGTTCCACAATAAACATCACCTGCGACACATCTACTGGAAAAAGCCGCCCCTACTTACCAAAGCATTTTCGCAAACAAATTTTCGATACCATTCATGGTATGAGCCATCCAGGAAAAAGAACTACGAGAAAAATGATAACCCAAAGGTATTTATGGCCGTATATGAACAAAGATATCAATAATTGGTGTAGATCATGTATAGCCTGCCAAAAATCAAAAATACAACGACATACGATATCACCTCCTGGTACATTTATGACAGCGCAACGTTTTGAACATTTACATATTGACATCGTCGGACCACTTCCGATTTCACAAGGGAAGAGATATTTAATCACAATCATAGATCGTTGTACGTCATGGCCCGAAATATTTCCGGTAGAAGATATAACTGCAGAAACAGTAGCCAAGACACTTTTCGAAGGATGGATTACTCGTTTTGGATGTCCATTGCGCATTACTACGGATCAAGGCCGACAGTTTGAATCAAGAATATTTGAGTCACTCTCACAATTTTTGGGAATACATAAAATTAGGACAACACCTTATCATCCACAATCCAATGGAATGATAGAGAGATTTCATAGAACTTTAAAGGCGGCGTTAATGACAAGAGAATCCAACGAAAATTGGTTAAAAGAAATTCCAACAGTTTTACTCGGGTTGCGGAGTAGCTTGCGAGAAGACACAGGTTATAGTTCAGCAGAGATGACATATGGAACGCCAATACGACTCCCTGGAGGATTTTTTGAGTCATCAGCAGCACAGTTATCAACGTACGAAGAGTTTGTAAAACAAATTCAAAAGGACATCACACAAATGACATCAATTCCGAAAAGAAAAAAACACAATCAAGCTATATTTGTGCATCCCGAACTCAAAGAATGCTCACACGTATTTGTTCGGTGTGATAGAATTAAGAAAGCCCTGACACCGCCGTATGAAGGACCCTACCCAGTAATTAGTAAAACAGATAAAACATTTTGCATTAGAATTAGGGATAAAGAGACAGTGATATCAATTGATAGATTGAAACCAGCTTTCATGATCAATGACGAATCAAACTACGTGCCAGATTCAAAGGATTGCGACAGGCATTCACACACGTACACTACACGATCGGGACGTAAAGTAAAGCCAGTAGTACGTCTATAAAAAATCGCTGATATAAGCAAGCTATTCGTATATATATTAACATAGATCTTAACATATACCATTAATTTACAACTAAGCGAACCAACTCCGTAACCTGATCCAGGAGGACTTACGGTGGACAAGAAATGTTGCAATGGGACAGATTATTTTAACAATCGGCGTGATCCTAATTTACGGCATAATGAAAACACTGGACAGAAGAATGAAGAGTTTAACGAAAAAAAAAAAAAAATAATAAACACTCGTGCAACAGCTGAGTCAAAATTACAGACGTCAGCAAATCACACCACAACAGGCGTCATCAAATTCCACCGCGTACAATAGCATTATTATTTATATACATCAGCAAATAACTAGTAAGGTCTAGGTCAAATTTATATTTTACAATATAAATTAATTATATGGTAATAGTGTTTACACACTATTACCATAAATTTTTTAAAGGGGGGTGTACTGTTACAGTACAATATCTTTGTGCTGTATCTACAATCTCTACAATCTACATCACAATCATATGTTCCTTATCGCACGTTCAGTATCTATTAAATGTTTTTACTATCTGTTATCAACACGAAGTCGTTAGTATATAAGATGCACCTTTAGATAATTATAACCAGACTATACTACATCTTTTGTCTCATTTATACCTAATCATATACTGCCAAGAAGTTTGGCAAACCGTCCAAGAAAAAAAATTGTGTGTTATAAAATCATTTTACGATTTAATACCCAAAGGTTGACTGGTGGAGAATGCTATAACCCATAGGGTTATAGTTACTCATTTTCATTTTATCTCCTGCCTTAGATACTGGTTTAGTGATTGATATTTTTAGTTTATCTGTACAATAAACAACAACATCATCCATACTAATATTATAAATGTGAAAGTAATTCTATCTGTCTGTCTGTTCCACTTTCACGCTTAAACAGCTAAACCGATTTAGATGAAATTCGGTATGGAGATAGTTTGAGTCCCGGGGAAGGACATAGGATAGTTTTTAATAATGCTTGTCATAATGCCGTCATATCCGGTGTCGGTTTTAGTTTTCAAAGAAATAATATAGTAAGAATTAAAATAAATTAAAACACAATGTAATTGAATTTACATTGTGTTTTAATTTATTAGAATAATTATTTAATTTGTTTATTGTTACAGATGTCTAGAAAAAAAATCATTAAATAAATTTGTTATGTCCTTAGGCTTATTTTCTATTACTTCATCTATAATTAATTGTTTAACTGTTTCTGTTGGATATTTACATTTGGTATCATTTATCACTTTCCAAGTAGCATCGAGTAGCACGATCGGTGCAATTCGATCGAAACGTCGGGTAAATAAAAGGTTCGTACCTTTAAATAATTCACGCGATTAAGTCCCGAAATATATTTAATATGTATAAAAATCGCGAAAGTTTAAAAACAATAAGTTTTTTAAAAAGATACTGATTTGACTTGACAGTCATCTACCCTATTGTAGTTACAAAGAACTTCTTTGAATTCGTTGGTGAGTCTAATTTGCTTTAAAATATCAATGTTAAAATCTCCACACAATGTAATTTTTTATTTTAAGTTTGAAATAAAAAATAAAAAAATTAAAAATTAAAATCCCGCCTTCTTATATAAAAGATGGGAACAAGATAACCTTAAATATGCAATCGGAAGCATTCATGAATCCCCTTGTACTTACTAAAATGCCTCCAGTTGCATGATTTAAGGTTATATTATTTCCATCTAATCCAAGTGGCGAAAGCTTAATGGCTATGGCATCGGTCTCGCAATCGTGAGGTCATAGCTGGAGGGGTTAATAATGGGGGACCACAATCACACATTGCTAGTTATATTTTTATTTAAAAAAAAATGATAAAACTTTTTTTCACTGCTACGCAAGAGGTCGTGGGTTCGATCCCCACCTAGGATAAAACTTTATGTGATGAGCACGATGGTTTATTCTGTGTCTGGGTGTTATTTATGTATAATATGTATGTATTTAGAAATATATAAGTATGTTTATCGGTTGTCTGGTTTCCATAGTACAAGCTCTGCATAGTTTGGGATCAGATAGCTTTATGTGAGTTGTCCCAAGATATTATTATATTATTTTTATTTATACTTTTTAGTAGGTAGGTGCTTAGTTGTAAGACGTAATAGCTGTAACTATTTACTGAAAATTAAGTGAAAATGGTTGGTAACATACTATAAATAACAATATTTTACATCCTAAACAGTCATTTTAATTTAAAAAATATTTAAGAATCCACATCAGGATCTTAAAATACCTATACAATGATACCCCACATGACATAGTTTGTTGACTTTACTTTTTTCTCTATCACAATATGGCGTCTGACTGTCGCCTTTTTGAATTTTGATTGCTGTCATGTCTTTAGACTTACAAGATTAATACAAACCGATCGACGTATGAATCACCAAAATCGGCCCACGGGCTTGGTCTATATAGTGTCACAAAGGAACACACATACATACATACGTACATAGACTAATAAAACCATTACCCTCCTTTTAGTCGCGCAGTCTTGTAAAAAGCAGTTTATTGAGTCTGCAGTATTATTTGGTGGTCTATAAATACTTATAATAATTATTTGATGTTCCAATAATTCGATGCAGGGCACTTCAGAGTATTTTTAATTGAGAGTTTAGTGATATCATCATTAAATACTTTACCTATATTAATATACATGAACCTCCATGCCTGTTACCTATTTAATTTATAGTTTGGGATTGAAATATAAACTTCGTCACCATCCGCTATGTTGTCCTCAGTAATACATAGTATATCAAGAGACAGACCCTGTAACTGAACCCAACGGTTAGGGTCGATAAATTGTTCTAGCTCGGTTTTATTTTTAGATAACGTCGTTTAAAAAAGTACCGAGTAAGCTTAGTCATTATAGTCAAAAGTCAAAGTCAAAACTTTATTCATTTAAGTTACAAATGCAACGCTTTTGAACGTCAGATAAAATTAACATTCAGGTACTTTACCATTAAGAGACACACATTAAAAGAGTTTTAAAAATACAACCACTTTATACTTATCTACTACCCTTTAATGCCCTAAAAACGTATCCTGGGAATAAACAGGTCGTCTAAATACAACATATGAATTATTTATTTAGAAGCACATGCGGTCACACTCGTACTGTCGACTAGCGGTCGCTTCAAACATCGAACTTTGTGGGTTATTCTGAAAAATAAATTTAAGTTTTACTTTTATTTATGATATATTTGCGCTGGATGTCCTAATCTATGCTGAGATGGTGACCTCTTCGGCACGAGCCTGCGGAACAGCATGCTATGCTTACTTGTATTATTGTTACTTTAACTATTATTTTAAATTTATGAAGTGAAAACATCTTTAGCGTCGTTGTGCACTTTTTTGGTATGGGTATAAAATCTTAATTTTCTTGCTTTTACCTAGAATTCGGGTAATTATTAATAATCTTTAGGCTGCACTTCGTGTAGTGCTAGAAAGATCGAGCATCATCATTATCAATTATCAACATTATCCATTATCATCTACCATCCTCGTTATCAAATACCATCATCAATCATCATCATCACTATCAATACCATCATCATCAACAATCAATCATCATCGTTAATTGGTAACATCAAGACTACAAAATATGCAAAAAGCATAAAATACGACTAAATTTATCACATTCATCAATACTACGGTTAAATTATTAATAATCTTCGGTAAAATTTATCAATTTCATACTGTTACCTAGAATTCGGGTAATCATTAATAATTATCTAAAATTATTTATAATTTTCAAATAATCACTTTTACCATAACATAATAGGTAGCAGCAAAAGTATTTTCGTATTTTGAATGTATTATTAGTAATCAAACCTCTTGTTGTACTGAAGGAATCTAGCTGGTTTGAAAAGCATTAAATCAATAAAATAAAACTAGTTCCCGCCAATGAACGTATAATGTGACGAAGAAATTAAAATTTATTACAAAAAAGGTAAAAATGCGACGAACGCCGCGAATAAAATTTGTGCGGTTTACGGACCTAATGCGGTAATAATACGAGTAGCACAAATGTAGTTCAGGCGTTTCAAGTCTGGAAATTTTAGTGTAAATGCTTTGGACGCCCTGCCCGAATAAAAACAGTGCCATCATTGAAAAAGTGGAGCAAGATCGAGATATTAGTAGTTACGATATTGCTGAAGAACTGGAAATTGATCACAAAACAGTTTTACGTCATTTGCTAAAGTCTAGGTAAAAGAAAAAACTTGATATTTCGGTACCACATGATCTCACTGAGTGAAACTGAATGCAATGTGTTTCCATTTGCGATTCTTTGTTGAAACGTAACAATTCAGACTAATTTCTTAAATAATTGATTACTGGTGATGAAAAATGGATCACTGACGATAAGAATGTCCGAAAAAGATCGTGATCGAAGCATGGACAAGCCCCACAGACCGTGGCAAAGTCCGGCCAGACTCGGAACAAAGTGATGCTGTGTAAAAAGGAATCGTCTACTATGAGCTTTTGCCGCCGGGTAAAACTATCGATTCTGACCTCTACTGTCAGCAACTGATGAGATTAAAAGAAGCCATTGAGAAAAACCGGCCGGAGCTGGTGAATAGCAAGGGCGTGGTGTTCCATTATGACAACGCCAGACTCAACTATAGCCACTCAGCCAAAATTGAGACTGGGATGTATTGATGCATCTTCCCTATTGCCCTGATCTTGCTTCATCAGATTTCCACCTGTTTCGATCACTTCAAAACTATTTAAGAAGCATAAAGTTAACCACAAAAGAACTCTGTGAAAACTACTTGTCAGATTTTTTTGATCAAAAATCTCAGAATTTTTACAGCAATGGGATCATGGCATTACCCACAAGAGGCAACAAGTCATCGATTAAAACGGCACATACCTACATATTATTATTTTTTGTATGAAAAATACGAAAATACTTTTGCCCCAACCTTATATATAATTTTATAATAGAAGAACCTAGTTCTATTTTATTTTAGAATCACCCTTATACGCCAACCCTGATAAAAATTAACTTTAAAATAAACTCGGGGTGTAATTTTTGAGTTTGTTAGCTTGTATTAATTAAAGATGAGTTCGTTGACTGTAGCTATATATAAATATATATATATATTGAGCAAAGCAAAGTCCAGTTATAACTTAGTAAGAGCTAATAAGAATAGTTATAAGATTACTGTTATTCTAATTTCTTTCAACAAGTAAACGTGTTAGGAGACTATCTCGATGGGGCAGTAGGAGTGCTTTGCAAGAGTTTATGGGTTCGATTCCTACACGTAAATTATTTTTGTGTAGTCCATAATTACCAAAAAGGCACTACATACGTACTCAAATTACATTTAGGTATCTATTTATTATTAGGTGAAGCGAAGCGAAGCGAGCGAAGTGATATAGGATTTTGAAATTTAGCACACTTAAAGTTTATACAGAGATAGATTGCATTATAAATACAATAAATACTAAATTAACCAATAGGCGACACCTACTTTACTTATAAAAAAAAAAAAAAAAAAAAAAATTAAGCCCCAAATAAAACTAAACCACAAATACAAAGTAAACCTAGATTTTGTCCCACAGCATTTGCATCGCAATTTTTGAAAAAAAATCTTGAGAGGGTCAAGGGACACCCGGATGGAACGAAGTTCCTTTCGATTAATTAGTGAAGGAATTGTAATATTTTTTTTTAAGTTATAATTTTTTTTTTTTTATTATTAACAAATATAATGTAATATAAACTTAATCCTATAGTAATAATTATTATAAGAGAGAGAGAGAGACAGACAGAAAAACATACGCACGCCGCACGGCTTACTATAGCAATAAGTGTCGTTACAACTTATCGTATGAATTGTTTCTGTCTAGCCCCCTTTCACAACGCGCGATAAGGAACTTCGTTCCAAAAATTTATACTCTGAATGTCAGTCCAGTCATAAAAATATAATCAATCCTTCCATTCTCAGAGAACTCGATCAATATCCATGCAGAGGTAAAAACAATCGATAACACGCTCAATTCCCAGAATAACCGACTCGATTAAATCGATACGACCCTTTATTTACCAAACAACATTACAAATCGAACACAAAGGTACTCAACAACTCTATTTAAGAGGTAAAGGTAAAAAGAACATCATTTATTACCCTCCCTTTGTAAGTTGAATCGAAAGATGCTGATAATCTGCAGTTGTATAGGGAATACAAGGGATAGGGCATTGTTATGTTAAGGAACTTTATACTGAATGTACTTCGATGTATTGAAATATTCATCGAAGATGAATCGGGTTACTAGCAACTTCTTTGTTACGAATTGAATCATCTTTGTTACAAAAAGGTTGGCCTAATGGTTACTGCAACTGGCCTGTTGGTCTAGTGGTTAGTGACCCTGACTGCTAAGCCGGAGGTTGTGGGTTCAAACCCCACCCAGGATAAAACTTTGTGTGATGAGCAAAATGGTTTATTCTGTGTCTGGGCATTATTCTGTGGTCTGGGTATAATATTAGTATATAAATTTAAATGTTTATACATATAAATTTAAATGTATGAAGAAAAAAATCGTCTCAGGTGGGATTGAACCCGCGACATTACGTACGCCCTAAGCGTAAGCCTAATGTGCTGCTAGGTTGTTTGAGAGTGCTTTCAGAGATGCGTATCATGCGTCTAAATGCAACATTACAATAATCATATCTTGGGACAACTCACACAACTCTATCTGATCCCAAACTAAGCAGAGCTTGTACTATGGAAACCAGACAAGTGATAAACATACTTAAATATTTCTAAATACAAACAGATTATTAATAAATAACACCACAGAATAAATCATTGTGCTCACCACACAAAGTTTTATCCTGAATAGGGATCGAACCCACGACCTCGGGCTTAGCAGTCACTAACCACTTGACCAATAGGCCATATTATGAGAATTAGATTCAAACTATTTACTAAAATCTTTAAAAAAATACTATTGAATATACATACCCCTATGATGTCCCACTGCTGGGCACGGGTCTCCCCAGTAGAACCTACTCGTACTTATTATAGATCCTGGGCAGTAATTGCCATTATCGCCACGCTTCGCGACCGGGTTTGCGATCGCAGTAGTATTCTAAGATCCCTGGCTTGCCAGAAATTTTTAATTTTTCGACAGATACAATGTGAGGCTTCGGGTAGTGTTTAAATTTACACTCAATGCTAGCATACCAGCTAAGTTGTATAGACGGCCAATTTTCAGGTACCAGGTGAGAAAGGTAAGAAAAAAACGTACTATCTTATCTCTTATCATATTTTCTGACAGTTGATTTATTATATGGTGTGAAATTTTATAAAAAAAAAAAAACTTGAAAGGTGTCAAGGGACACCCCGATGGAACGAAGTTCCTTTCGATTAATTAGTGAAGGAATTGTAATATATATATAACGATATATAAAATAATAAGTTTAGCTTACTATAGCAAAAAGTGTCGTTACAACATTTCGTATGTTTTTTTTCCGTCTAGCCCCCTTTCACAACGCGCGATAAGGAACTTCGTTCCAATATTATTTAGCATTGCCAGACACTTTCCGCCGGCTATAACTTCCGCCAGACACTTTGAAGTGGCCAGACAAAGGTGACAAGTTATCTTATTTTCTGACACTTGATTCTTATTTAAGTTAGAGGATTGTATGAAACATACATTTGCTCAGCCAGACAGATTGTATGACCAAAGATTCTCCGAGACACGTAAAGGTATTATAATACATAACTTATTTTCTGACGCTTGATTTAGATATATATTACTTAAGGGATTATAAGGAACATATATTTACTCAACCAATTAAATTGTAGGCATGGGCCAAACCATCTTCCAGACATCAAAAACATTCAGCAGCGCGAGGGCATTATAAAAGCTACTTAGCTTAAATTCTGAAAATTGATATTTATAAATGTTACTTAGAACATATAATTGCTTAATAAGACTAATTCAAATAGGTCTGGCACGCCAGAGATCTTGGAACATAAGATTTTAAAGTAAAGTACTCTATTGTGAAGAAAAATTAGCCGACTTCAAATGACAATCAAGGGAAGTAGAACACCAATTAATGAATGACTGACTCACCTACTGACTACTACACTGACTTACTCCTATGTTTCAGTCTATAACTAAAGTGTCTTTTAACTTGCTACCTAGCTTAACTAGCGTTTTATGCACTAAAGTAAACAGCGTTTTATGCATTAAAGTACTCCCTGAAAAATATACTGTCGAATGGAGAAAACCTTATTTAAATCGTATCAGCGCTCTTCTGAAGTTATGCGCCCGGCTCATGCAACGAATTTTAAAGTGACATCCTTCATACGTGCTAAAGTTTCAAATAAAGTCCCCCTTCTATCTTCCCCTCTTGACAGCTAAAGAGCATTTAGTTATTTTTGTGTAGGGCAGCCAAAATTCTAGAAGAACTTATGACAAAACTCGTTATAATTTTATATTCAATATTAATATTATTATTTACGAAAACGAAATACAATACTGTTGTAATGTTATATTCATAATAAAATAAAAACAAAGTCATTGAACTCGTTTGGATTATTTTTAAGGGCTTTTCAGAAGTATTAATTCATTCGAACCCCAACTTTTTGATTGTAAATTCGATGACTTATTCCTCCCCCTCATCCGACACTTGACTCTAACAATATTGGATTTACTACTATACTTGGATTTATGGCTTAAAACTACCGTCAATATCTTTAGGTAATTAAATATAATGAATGTAATCTAAATTGAACAGATGAATATTTAATTTATTAAACCCCAAACATGTGTAAACAACCGCAGTTTACAGCATCGAAAACCGGATATCAGTGCAAAATGATTTGCTATGTTGCGTTACAAAAATGGCAAGAATTGTTTACAATAAATAAATGGTTCCGGTCATGTAACTCGTTCACGATCATTTAATTCAATAGGTATTGCTACCTATTATAAAATTATATATATTGTTTTTAAACTTTCGCGATTTGTATACATATTAGATATATTTCGGGACTTAATCGTGTGAATTATTTAAAGGTACGAACCTTTTATTTACCCGACGTATCGATCGAATTACACCGATCGCGATCACGGGTCGACTGTGACCCATGAACCCGTGACCACGATCGGTGTAATTCGAACGAAACGTCGGGTATATACCTACTACGGGTCTTGATCGTGTGAATAATTTAAGGTGAAATACTTTGTTTATTGCCCGACGTTTCGACCGTATTGCAACGGCCAATTTATAATGTGTACAAATCGCGAAAGCTTATCAACATTTATTGCTACCTACATTTAAATAAAAAGTTGCACCGTTACATTTTTACAAAGTAAGGTAAGACAACACTCAACTAGATAGACTGAACGATCTAAAAAAGTTCGCAAGGATGCATTGGATGCGGAAGGGTAGGAACGGGTGTCACGGATTAAATTAGGAGAGATCTATTTCCAGCAGCATTTTTACAAATTCTCGTTAAGTGCAACGTAGCTTATCTAAAAAAATGGTCATCTATTATGTCAGTTTACGGACGATAATTTTAAATTATAACATCCTAAGAAAACATTGCTGGCATTTAATAAACAACTACGCCTGTGTCTGACACTCTTTTATTTATTTTTTATTTTCGCATGTCGCTGCAGTCGCCAAAACATTGATGACATTGTAATAAACACTATGGCTGTGACAGCTTTGGTGGACCCCGCATGTGCCCGTTTTGCGCATACGCTCGAATATCGACGACGACCATAATATTTCTGCCTATCAGCAGGCGGAACGGACGTGACTTGACAAACTGCTTGGCAACCAATCAATAACATAAGCGGTGACGTCACCTTTTTCGTGAGTGCAGCCAGTCACCGATTTATAAGACGTAATCACGCTAAAAAGTACTTTAATTTTGTGGCTTAATTAGAATAAAATACATAAATACAACACAATTCACGCAGCCCCCCTCCTTCTGGCTGGATCTCGCTCCAACCTAAGTCTCGAGCTGGCACTGAACGTAGACTGGCCTGCAGTGCTACAGCACATAGTGTGCAAATAGATATGTTTAGATGTAAATAAACACTTTATAAGAATAGACGCCAATAAATAAACAAATAGTATGAAAATAAATCAGATATTGTTATTTAATACTTGTTATTACAGGTCTTTGAAAACGTTGTATACAAAAATTTGATTTCTTTTGTTAGAAGCATGAAAAATTGAATTAGATACATAATATGTATCATATATATCGTCAGATGATATGTTAAACGTTGACAGCCATACTAGTATGAACTGTATGACAGCTGTCAGCGCCTTCCATTCGTGGTACAAATTGATGTTTAATGATACAAATTTATAGATAAAATGTGTGATGTGTGGTGATATGAAGAACAATAGGTAAAAAAAATTGAAATAAAAATACAATCAAAATATTACAAATGAAATAAAATTATAAAATAGCAGTCAAACAATATTATATCACGCTTGTATGGTGTGTGTGTGTGTGTGTGTCATGTGTAAATGTGTTTATGATATTAATGTTTGTAGAATTATTAATGAATTAACTAATGATTGATTAATTAATTCACTAAAAATATAACATGGCCCAAAAACTACACCAATGGATTGCGTTACTGATTCTGAGAGCACTATACTAAGAATAATGTTCTATAAAAATATTTGTCAGTTGCCTGATTGGTATGGTAAGTACAGGCTCTGTCTTGTTTGGGATCAAATGGCGTTGTGTGAGTTGTACCAAGATATTATCATAAAGGGGCGTCTAAACGAGCCATGTTTTACGGCAATTTGTATTGACAATGCTGTGGCTGGCAACATAGCAGTAATGTCCCGACCATATAGGAAAACATGTTTTGTATAGTCACCTATGGCCAATATTGATTTGTACCAATTAGTAGCTAACATATTTGTCATTAAAGCTGTCACAGGGTATGGCCCAATTATAGCAATTGTTGCTGGGTTGCGTATCCCGTTTAGGAGACTGGATCATGCGCCATACTTTGCTATTATTGGCCGAGCAATTAGTTGCCAACAGTAAAACATGGCCCGCTTAGACGCCCCTTAACAAAAAAGCCGTCTACACCCAGGGCTCGTTGCTAGTAGGAAAAATAAAAACATTTCCTTTTCTCGCACACTTGTATGATGAATCTCCGCCAGCAGTTTGTGTTATTAGCTAACTATGTTTCAGTTATAATTACTGAATAATCAATCACTAGAATTTAATTGTCAGTAATTGGATGTGTTCGCGTCCATTAGTCATCCGTTGCGATGTGTATCTTATCAATAACAGTTAATTTGACACATCTATACTAATATGATAAAGCTGAAGAGTTTGTTTGTTTGTTTGAGCGCGGTAATCTCAAGAACTACGGGCCCGAATTAAAAAAATATTTTTCTGTTGGGTAGCCCATTTATCGAGGAAGGCTATAGGCTATATATAACATCACGCTATGATAAATAGGAGTGGAGCAGCAATGGAAAATGTAAAAACAGGGAAAATTAACGTAGATGAAGATGCGCGGGTCCGCTAGTGACTGTTAAGTGAAAACAAGTCTTGTAATAATGAACAGAACTAGGTACTTAAAAAGTCACTCGCGGCTATTTTTTTTACCGCCAACTCCCGCAGTATGGTACAAGCCCCACTCCGCGGGTGACTTTGCAAACATTTAACTCATGGACACAAAGTGCACCCAGACTCAGAACAACAATTTGCTGATCATACAAAGTGGTATCCCATGTTAGCACCAACCCAGGACCTCTTGCGCAGCAGTCGTACAGAGTCTCGTCGCGAAACAGAAGCAGTCAATTTTGAAAAAAAATCTAAATTAAAATTTTGAAATAACCCCCGACAGACGTAAAAAAGAAACAAAAAAAAATACAGCAACAAAGAGGTAAGTAACCAAAAAAAACCGTCTGTGTCCGCTATTTACTGCTCTGAATTAAAATATTTTTGAGCATGTGACAAGTCAGCGAATGGCAGACCCCGACGGATTTTCATTTCAACTAACAGAGCATATGACCTTTGCCACCCCGAACATTTGGAGGGTGAACTGTGCCGTGCAACGGTGCCGTGGTCACGGGTAAACAATCTACCCGTGACCACGGCCGTTGCAATACGGTCGAAACGTCGGGCAATAAACAAGGTATTTTACCTTAAATTATTCACGCTATTAAGACGCATAATATATATATTTTAATAATGTGTACAAATCGCGAAAGTTTATCAACATTTGTAACCAACGATGTCTACGAAGCAGGAAACCAGAAGTAAATGCCGAGAGAGTGCCAGATTTTATGCCGTATGATATAGGAGTGACGAACAAAATTAGAACAGTATTAAAAGAATACTCCATTAAAACTGTATATAGTCCGCACTCTAAGGTCTTGAAGGTTTTGCGAAAGATGTAATTCCTCTCAAAACACCTGGCTTATACAAGGTGAATTGCAGTTACGGTAGTTCCTATATCAGATAGACCAACAATCGCAGACAGAGTCAAGGAACAAACAGCGGCTGTAAAAGCCGTCAAGTTTACAAGTCTGAAATTGCTGAGCATTTGTTGGAATTAGGACCAAACCACTGAATAGAATTGCATAAGCCGCAAGAATTTCAACCGAGAAGATGGATACCGGCTCTCACCATCTTGGAACCCCGTTATCAACAAATGCAATCCTCGCAGTACAGACATCGCGTCACAGTGTAGTTTGCTTTTACACACCGATACCAACACTAAAATTTATCAAAATTATCAAGATCAGGCAAGGATAGTTAAAAAAAACCCCGCGCCTCACAAGTACGCTAAGCTGCCGTCAGTCGACCCGTGACCACGAGCGGTGCAATTCGATCGAAACGGCGGGTAAATAAAAGGTTCATACATATAAATATTTCACGCGGTTATGTCCTGTGAATATTCTAATATAGATTTTCATCGGTTATTTACCAAACGTCAAACTTATAACACCCGTCGTTTTTGCGTCGGGGGTTAAAACGGTTTCGCTCTCTAGATCGAAAAAGTTGGCTGTATTTTTTTCTTGTAGGTAGGTACTGACATACCTAATTGTATACAATTATTTTTAAATATAAAAATAATTGTATACAATTGTAGTACTACAAACGCTAGTGAGACGTAACTATATCTACATATCGTAGATGTATACGTTGTTCCCATTAACGATGCACCAAGTCATTAAACAACAACCAATGCATCAATTTAATAGTCGATTATGTTCGCATTCCAATCGCACAGTACAATACTAAATTGCATACTACACTGATGGTATTAAACGCAGTGTTATACAATAACCATGTTAAATTACTGATTGATACACAAAATTCCAACTCATATGGTTCATTGCAGCCAATCGCGGTCGTGCGCGGCTTAGGACGTGCGGCTGATGCGCTCAACCGATGCATAGTCAAAGTTTGAGAACGTATGGGACCATTTCCGAGGTCTGCGACAGACGCGCGCGGCCTACGGCTGACGTAGACTGCGCGCGCACTATTACGATTATAGGAACGCCCTGCTAATTTCGTACCATAATCCTACCAAAATGCTGACGAGTCAGTGTTGACGTCAACAAACCATCGAGCTACCTATTTTCTATTTGTCAATTCCTTGCGCTTCACAGCAGTTCTGCCACTTACATGCGTCAGGTTAACGCACGCGCACCTCGCGATCTCTCGGCGGAGATTGTTAATTCGTAATATCGGTAGTAGGTAGTACACGTATTATGGGTTGTTATTTGCAGTATTCCGTGGAACATCGTTTTGTGTAATCGTCGAGACCCTCGGTTTGTCCCAAATGTGGTGTTTAACTCACCGCCACTAAATTAATTTATCATGACAACATAGTGTGCGTTAATCGAGAGCGCCTTATATGAAGCTTATCTTCTGCAGATACTGGAGGTAATGAGTGCAGTGTCCAAGAAATGACTAGACTAGTATTTAGTAGTACATGTTTGTGGTTGCATGGCAATTTATCACACTAGAAGCCAGCATCTTGGAGAAAGACAGTAACCGTTATAAAGTTTACCTCTGGGGCGCGGAGGGAGTGTGTTCGACTGCTACGCAAAAGGTCGTGTGTTCGATCTCCACCCAGGATAAAACTTTGTGTGATGAGCACGATGGTTTATTCTGTATCTGGGTGTTATTTATCTATATGTATGTATTTGAAATATATAAGTATGTTTATCAGTTGTCTGGTTTCCATAGTACAAGCTCTGCTTAGTTTGGGATCAGATAGCGTTGTGTGAGTTGTATTTATAATACTCTAAAGAAGGTTGTGGTCCCCTACTTCTTTCTCTACATTCCTGAGGTCGCAGCTCTCCCCAAAACTGCAACTGCTAAAAGTTTACCTCTGTGTAAGTATAAGTAACACCGAAATGATAAGTGGTAGCAAATGGTGATGCAGGATTTTAATTTGGGAGATGCTTTACCCTTTGAGCTGTCAAGGGCATCATCCAGCTGAGGACTCAGATACGGATGTTCGAGTGATTAAGCCTTAGCATTAAATCTGTTACAGTGGCAATTGCGCCCGATTTTCAAAACTGGTCACACGCCTGTGTCCTGTTGTTTTTCTCTTACTCTTACACTTGTCAGGGAATATTACAAAGTGCATTTAGGGTCACAATGTCCAGATAAAGTTACAGATTTATATGATAAACACCTCGCTAGCGTTATACAATCATCAGGTAGGGTTAAACAAAACATAAAGTCCTAGTAACTTATTAGTCAGATCAAGTTTCAAATAGGACAGTTATCTGATGGATAGATATGTTATATGACAGCTGGCTGTCAGAAACAGTATTTGTTTGTGATTCTTCTGATTGAAGTTGTAGTGTTTTTGTGTGTGTAATTAAAGACGAGTTTGATGAATTTTTTGATCGCCTGACGGGACCATGCAGGGATCCTGTATTTCGTAATCGATTAAGCTATACCGATATATAGATACCGATTTTAGAATGCCATTTAAGCTTACGTATTAATCTTTCATTAATTGTTAACTGTCATGTGGAGTGTATCCGACTGCTACGCAAGAGGTCGTGGGTTCAATCCCCACCTAGGATAAAACTTTGTGTGATGAGCATGATGGTTTATTCTGTGTCTGGGTGTTATTTATCTATAATATGTATGTATTTAGAAATATTTAAGTATGTTTATCAGTTGCCAGGTTTCCATAGTACCTACAAGCTCTGCTTAGTTTGGGATCAGATTGCGTTGTGTGAGTTGTCTCAAGATATTATAATTATTATTATAGATATTATTATTATATCTCTTACATAGTTATAATAAACTAATTTCAATGAATACTGGTGAACGTGATCAAAATTGGTAGGTAGAATATCAATAATCTTCGTGCAACGGACAATAATTTTAAATGTTGCGAACAAATCGAATATAATCGATTAAGCGTTAGTCGATTCCCTAGTCGAGTGTTGCCAACATTCACATTCACCGCAGCGAGAGCAATTAAGCTGTGGAACTGTTGATCGTGGCAAACCGTAAATTATTTCAGATCATAAACTTCGAATGTGGCAGCACTTCATTCAATTAATGATCCGTTATATAAACGTTTTCAATGTAGCTGTGCGCCCGCGTTTTGTGGATACAGGAGTGATTTAATGAAATCAGTACCTCTTATATCTCTTTTGACTTAGTAATTTTATACTTGATGATCAATGAGAGAGTTCAAGTTCACCTAAATTTAAATAATTATGTATTTTTTCTTTTGATGCTTGCAACTGTGTATATGCAACTGTGTGCGCTTGTGTTTTATGGATAGAGGAAGTGTGTTTAATGAAATAAGGTCTGTTCTCTCTCTCACTAGCTTTTCCCCCAGCTTCACCTGCACCATATTTGATTTTTGTAACCTCTATGCCTTATGTAGTCTCATGTTTATACTACTGACTTAAAATTCGAATGTAAAAACTGTTAAACGTAAGAAAGTTTCATTAAAATTCCTTCAGCAGTTTTTTCGTGAATGAGCAAGAAACATCCAATCATCCAAACTTTCTGATATACAAAATGATTTTTAAAATACTAATATCCTTCCGGTCGTCTCTTTACATAACACTTGATAACTTTGTAATATCAGTTTTGGAAAATACCAAACCTTTGTTGTTTTTACAACAAAGGTAAAAACTATATTATGTGCTTAAATATTGATTAAAATACTGGTGACGGAATAATCCGTCACCAGTATTTTAATCAATATTTAAGCACATAATATTAAATATTAATTCTGCTATCAAAAGAAACAAAAGAATCGCCTTTATTCGTCACGCTGAATCTTTACTTACAAAAATCAAATCATGCTCTTAATCAATGTGACTATTAAAAAAAGTGACTACAAAATTCACCCAAGCATAATAAAGTAACAAGGAGCAAGCAACTAGATCCCTTTTTCTTTATTATTTAAATATTCATCAATTGTATTATAACCTCTACGTTTAAGATACTTTTTGATTACATTTTTGAACTTATTCACTGATAGACTCTTATTACTAGCTGGCATCTTGTTAAATCCTCTCACAGAAAGACCCATAAATGAATTATGTAACCTATGATATTGACCTACTGATTGATTTGATTTTAAACTGTCTTTATTTATAAAATATTACAATGATAGTAAACCATTGATCTTATTCTAATTGTTTCTTTAAGACTAAGTTACAAGTATTCCCTAGGCTAAGAGCGCCTTTATGAACTTTGACATTTAACATGAAACATATTAATATAATAATTTTTAACACACGACTGAAGCATATACTCGCTAAGTTGACTTATTAAGTGACATTAAAAAAAATATAAGTAGGTACTATCTACTTATATTTTTTTTAATGTCACTTAATAAGTCAACTTAGCGAGTTGCATAAACCATTCTTACAATGATAGTAACTAGGAAATAACCAAAACTGGCTTGATTAAATTATTTAGAGTAATTATGACACACTTAATAATTATGCTACAAAACAATAAAAACTTGTATAATTTATTTGCGGATATGTATACAATACGAATAAAATATCGGTCTTCATAAATAGTTGAGAACCGATCCGCAGGTAAGTGAGCATTCGTTATGCATATGGTTCATTAAGAAAATAGTGATGTGGTAAGCGGTATCGATTGTAAGTTTTGGAATAAGGGATAATAAGTTTTGGAAGCAGTGCGAGTTCTTCCAATGCCTGAGACAAGAATATTACTATGCATAGGGTTTTTATGCATATAAAATTTGCGGGATATCTTGAAAATAAAATATTTTAAATAAGGATATTTAATACTCGAGTGCAGTTTTTTAAGATTAGTCCTAAAAGGAGTATTAAAGGCTAATTTCATTGCTTTATTTTGAACAATTTGCAGCTTGTTGTATTTAGTCTCCGTAATACGACACCACCCTGGAGCAGCATAAGTGAGGCGGGTCTTACAAGTATAGAATAAATTGATAGTTAAGTGCAATAACTGAGTTTAGACTTGCGGTTTAGAACGGGTTATTAAAGAATTTAAAGCTTTAATTCCTTTATCACACAGGACACTAGTATTTTTGCTCCAGTTCAATTTAGTATCATGATGAACACCCAAATATTTGACCGATGTATTCCAACATTAAAATCATCTTGTTTTACGAGTTTTGCAGGCATTGAGCGCTTTCTGGAGAAAAATATACCTTCAGTTTTACTGGAATTTAGTTTTAATTACCATTTTGTAAAATACTGAATCAGAAGTTCTAAAGTCAACTGTAAACGAGCAATAACAATATCTGGGTCTATATCTGTAGCAAATGCAGCGGTATCATCGGCGTAGATTGCCAAATGTGTGTGTGGTTGTTTAGGCATATCATTTAAGTAAAGACTAAAGAGATATGGGCTAAAATAGAACCTTGTGGCACCCCAGCTACAATAGATTTGTGTCTAAAAGATATACCATCGATGAATACTGAGAAAGACCTTTCTGATAATATCTGAGTTTTGAGTCAACTTTACAAGATATAGGGGCACTTTGTTGATCAGGAGCTTGTGAAGGAGGCCTTGGTGCCACACAGTATCAAAAGCTTTTTCAACATCTAGTAGTACTAGACCAGTGGATTTGCCTAGGTTTAAGTTATGTGAAATATGTTCAGCCAATCTATCTAGTTGTTGAGTTGTAGAATGTGCATTCCGGAAACCAAACTGTTCTGGCATTAGGATCTGTTCGGTGACATTTCAAATAACTTACCGAGGCTAGGCAATAGACTTTTCGGACGGTAGTTGGAAGGAATAGTTCCTTGCCTGGTTATGGTTAGCGTGTTTCCATTTCGAAGGAAAATCACTTAACTGCAGGCAACTATTGAGAATTTTAGTCAGATAGACTATTGCTTTTTGGGACAGGTTTTTGAAGAGTTTATTTTGAATTTCATCGACACCAGGAGCGTTGCGATGTTTTAATTGAGCCAGTGTTTTCCGTACATTATTAGGTCTAATAAGAGAAGGAATGTCTTCGGATTCATAGGTTTGCAAAAAGGTCATTGACATAGAGACTAAAAGTCCAGTATCCGAATCACTGATCCAACTATGAGTAAGATGCATGTTTTCAGAGAAAGAATCCGCAAGAGTTTCACACTGATCGAGGACACATTTTGTACATTGTGTGTCCTGTGTTTTAGGGGAGGAATGGTATTTGGTATTTAATTTATTGATTTTACTATACGCCACAGGTCTGACGAGGGGTTATCAATTTTAGCTAGTTTACTGTTCCACGTATTGTCGTTAAAAGCCTTTATTACTATCTTTTATTTCTGATTGCTTTTGATTAACTTGAGCATAAAGTTGTCGACGGAGTTCTTAGTCAGATTCCTTGACGGCCTTTCGTTTTAGGTTATTTTTAATTTTAATTAGGTTATTTATATGTCTAGGTAATTTACAAGGTTTTAATGATTCATGTCACGCGAGGCCAATATTGCATCAGTTAATATTTCTATAGCGGATTCTATTCCTTGGATGGTATTAATTGTGCCAGCCGAAAGTTTAATATATTTGTCGAGGGTGAGCCGGTAGCCTCTCCAATCGACATTGGCGTAGTTAAATATTGATTTGCTGTGTCTGTCAAATTTGCCTCCGACTGTGAAATAAACAGGCCAGTGATTTGAGGATAAGCATTGCATTGCGTTGGTACGGAGACGTGGCAGACATTCTTTACCAAAACAACATCAGGTGTTAATGGGGTATGTGAGCTACGGTAATAAACCAGAGTAAAATCACGTGGATCAATAACATCATATTCGCCATCTAACATATGATCGAAAAGTGTATCACCGTGTGAATTGGATTTCGGACAATACCGATATGGGTGCTTTGCATTTAGGTCACCCATAATTAAAGTCGTAGAGAACTCACATTTATAATTGAATCTAATTCATGACGTAATAGGGGTAGATTAGGCGACTGGTAAGCAGATATAAATGAAATATACTGCTTAGAGATAGAAATTTGAATGCCAACACATTCAAGGTTTTGGGTCATTGGGAGGTCAAGTAAAGTATGAGTTATGTCATTTCTAATCAAGATAGCAACTCCCTGTCCAATACCATTGGATTTTTTATCTCTACGATAACAAGTGAAACCAGGTAATACGAGTTTGAGGTGAGGAGATATTCTTGTCTCAGACACAGCAATTATGTCTATCGAATGCTCACTTACCAGTTGCAGTGGCTCAGAAATTTTCGTGCGCATACCGTCAGCATTCCAGTATAGAATGCGTAGGTACTGTGGATTACACATGTTGTCCCAAATGAGTATAACTTTATCCATCGTAGTGTTACACCCGATGAATTGAAATATTTTTTGATTATAGATATTACTCGGTGCACGGATTGTAAATCGCACGCACTGCACGTTTTTTAAGAATAAAAATTGTTTGAATATCAGCCGCCTTGTCCCAAAGCAGTATGCCACACGACATGACTCTATGGAAACAACCGAAATAAACTAGCCTTGCTGTTTCCACATCCGTAAGCTGTACGTTGCAGAACTAAGTTTCTCTGCAAGACGTGATACTTGGGCGCCCCCTGAAACTTACTATCTAAAGTAATTTCCAGAAAAACCGTTGAATCCACAAAATGAATAACTTAATTTTTTAAAACTAGATTCGTACTAAAATGTCTTAAATGCCAAACTAAACTTAATACATTTGTTTTTTTAGAATTTAAGAGCAAGTTTTATTTGATGTAAACCAGTCATGAACTAATGAGAGTGACCTGTTTACTTCGTCAGAGTGATCATTTTTACGATTGGTTTTGAATATAAGAGAAGTGTTGATAACACTTCTCTACAAATGCATTCTCTACAATGCAAATACAACAATATCGCATTAATTCCTAGTACTAAGTAGAATTTATAATAGTAGTATGATGTACCTCAGTATCAAAAGTACCTATTAAGCGAACTTCATGCAGAACGAGGACGTTCTAAGGTTCAAGTTAAACTTGATTTTGTCTTTCTGAGGCTTTGGGATGTCCAAAGAGAAATCAATTAGGCCTTCTATGAAACTGACATCTCGAGCATTGAGCTAGGAATCGAGTAGATTCGAAATACGTCATAGCTACCAACCTACCGTGAAGTTTCATCGGAATAGTTTATGAACAAACGGAGGTGAGACGTTCTCGTTCGTGCTTGATTGGTTTTTCGTTTTAAATTAATGGTCCCTGACTCAGTGGCGACCATGATGTCTGCGAGGTTAAGCAACGTTATCACTGTCGGTTAATAGATATGTTAACGTTTTCAAACATTGTCATACTCCTTCGTGCCTCGAAGAACACGTTAAGCCACCAGTCCTGCGCGCAATCTCATTCCGGTCGTGTCGGATTTCCGTCCCATCGGGCTATTAGAGTGTGGGAATAGAGAGTGCACTTATGTCTGCGTACACACTTGTGCACTATAATATCTGATGCGTAGTTGGCTAGTCTCTGGTGAGATTGGCCACCGTAACCGAAATCGGTTAGGAGTCCTTTTATTATTTGTAAATATAAAACCATTATTGTAATTATTAGTTCATAATGTAAATAATTTCGAAGGAGATGACCGTATGGGATACCTAGATCAAAAGTTTGACCCACAAATTACCATAATTTCAATATAATTCGCTGTATCATCGCTAGGTCATCTTAAAATATATGTGTGGCGCGGTGGGAGTGTATCCGACTGCTAAGCAAGAGGTCGTGGGTTCGATCCCCACCCAGGATAAAACTTTGTGTGATGAGCACGATGGTTTATTCTGTGTCTGGGTGTTATTTATCTATAATATGTATGTATTTAGAAATCTGCTCAGTTTATCTGGTTTCCATAGTACAAGCTCTGCTTAGTTTGGGATCAGATAGCGTTGAGAGAGAAAAAAAAAAAAAAAAAGATACACGTACGACATATTTTAGAAATACCTACGTAAGTTTTTTAGGATATAAATCTACTGAACAGTGTGCGATTGCCTTTATTTTGTAAAGATATGACCAGTTTATAAGATCAAAGGTTCACGTTTTACGTCGTCCTTAAAAAGTTTATTAAAATTTGCTTTGTTTTGTGTTTTTATCGTCAATGAAATAACTTTTTCTGTATTCTAAAGCCAAGTTGTGCAATAAAAATAGACCCAATCTTTTTTAAACTGCCATAGTCTACTCACCCATACAATCAGAACACAGGGCCATATTTTCAAAATAAAGCCTCAACAGACTAACGAAGATGAACAAGGTCCCCTATGTGGTTTGATCACCAGTACCCAGTAAAAAAAATCGGGGCTCGTAAATGTGTGGTTAGGTGGTATAGTAACACCGCCGGTGGTTAAAAATTAAAATAATAATATCTTGGGACAACTCACACAACGCTATCTGATCCAAAACTAAGCAGAGCTTGTACTATGGAAACCAGACAACTGGTAAACATACTTATATATTTCTAAATACATCAATATAATAAATAACAATCACAAGTAAAGGACTACAAATAATAAACTTGCTCCAGATCGGTGCCCATGGGCATTGTGCCCAGAAGGCTGGCCGCATTTCCTCTTTGTATGGTCAGGCTTATTCGCTGGCCGAGGAACATGCCGGCCCTCTGGTCACCAGAGCTATCTCTTAGCCGCTTGGCCAGCTCCTGGTATAAGCGGTGTGTGCCTGGTCGCCACGGTCCCAGGGTCTCGACTCCAAACGGCTCAAATATGGAGGTGTTGCTGAGCCCTGCATATTTACGCCGTTTGTTGGACTCCACCGTTGACGCCGCAGCTCCGGCCTGTAAAGAGGTTTGTGGAAGATGAGACGGCGCCAGGGTGTCAACACAGGTAGCGTCCCAGACCAGGGGCCGTCCTCCACGGCACCAGAGTCATACCGTTTCTAAATACATACATGTTATAGTCCTCATCATACGATGAGCACAATGCCCGATGCGCGAAATGTGTATTGTTTTGGCTTTCGGCTACCGTGCCCACAATCTTATTTTTGACTGAATCCGCGGCTGCTATCTGTCAGTATATCTGTTATACTTAAACCGACCAGTGAACACATGACATAAATTAACGTAAATGTGATATCAATGTGACATACAACCATAACAACACTAATTTTATATTTTACTAGCTGTCCCGCGCAACTTCGTCTGCGTAAATTTTGCCCGTTTTTGAAACATTTCTCATTGCTGCTCCGCTCCTATTAGTCGTAGCGCGATGTTATAGAGCCTATAGCCTTCCTCGATAAATGGGCTATCCAACAAAAAAAGATTTTTTCAAATCCGACCCGTCGTTTCTGAGATTAGAGCGTTTAAACAAACAAACAAACTCTTTCGCTTTATAATATGATAGTATAGATATTAACGTAAATTTAATTTGGTGCGGAGATAAGGACATGGGATAGTTTTTATCATGATATTTGATACATCTCTTATTTTCAAAGTAGATAGGAATAGAGAACATTTTGACGAAATGAACTGTGCTCTCGCTCAGGTAACGGAATGGGTAACGCTTAATAACTTAGTTCTAAATGCCAAGAAGATGAATATATAATTTGCACTTCTTAATGTGAAGAATCTTGGACCAAACATTGCAATGTTTGGTCCAAGATTCTTCACATTGAATCAGGAAATTTTGGAATCTACTACCGATACTGTATTTTTAGGGATCACGCTAGATAATAATTTGCAATGGGGTGCCCATATATCTCGTCTAGCTGGTAAACTCAGCTCGGCTGCTGACGCTGTTAGGAAGGTACGTGAACTAACAGATGTTGACGCTGCCAGACTTGTTTATTTTAGCTATTTTCATAGCTTTATGTCAAATGGGATATTACTTTGAGGCAGAGCCGCTGACATCGAAAGGGTTTTTTTATACTACAGAAAAGAGCAGTCTGTGCAAATATATCAGCTTGGAGCTAGGGTTTCACTAAAGGCAAAAAATAAGAAACTAATAACAGCAATATATACATATATATACCAATATATTACATGTGCGACAAAATGTCCAACAGTTTAGTAAGTCCGTTGAAAATAGTGATGTACAATACTAGAAATAAGCATAAAATGTGTGTTCCTTACCATCGTATTCAAAAGGTTCATAGTTCATTTATGGGTCTTGGAAGCTTATAGTAAAAACGGATACCAAGACCCATAAATGAAATATGAACCTTTTAAAGACGATGCTTAGTAAAATAATCTTAGTATTTAAAAAATCTAAGTATTTTTATATTTAGATTTTTTTTCTGCCTGTGTGTCAGTTTGCAAAAACTACTGGACAGATTATTCTGAGGATTTTACACACACAATATCATAGATCAAATCTCAGTTTTAAAGGTAGGCTATTAAAATAAGACACTTTAAACTATGGGGCTAACGGCTGGTTCCAATAATATATCTATTAGATATTATTTTGTATGGAGCTTAAATCAAATAGCCATCGATAGATAGATTAATGTGACCGGCCGTTTGAGCACTGAACTCTACCAATAGTAAAAGGTCAGTAGCTAAGAGTCTTATTGTCTTTAAGCTATTTTGTCTTGTAAAACTGATAGCGTATCTAAACGAAATGGATTTAATAAATTCTGGCAAGGAGATAGAGTATCCTTTCTGGGAAAGGAATCGTCCTTTCCCAGAAAGGATACTCAAAAAAAGAAATGAGAAAAAAGAATACAGCAATAATTAATAATATTATTAAATACCTACAGCATCTCTCCAAAGATAATGAAGCCTCTGGAATTGATGACACACTTCCTCAAGTGACTCATTAATCTCAAACTCCTTTGATGTACGCATGGATAAATATTTGAACTCTTTGGAACTTTATCAATTTTTACCCGACAACACTGGAATTCGGATTTTTTTGGTGCAAAGTATGTCCAAGGGAATTTATTGAATTTAAAAACATATTTTTTACTTGGTACTTGGTGGAATTAATGTTTTTTTTTAATATAGACGACACCCGCAGTAGGGTACTAAGCCCTGTGTCGCGGGAGACTTTACAAACATACAAGTCATAGACACAGAGTTCACCTAGACTCGGAACAACATATTGCGGATCACACAAAGTGGTGTCCCGTGTGGGAATCGAACCCACCACCGCGCGAGGTAGTCCAGTTAAAAAGTCAACTCCTAAATAGATATGCTAAAAAACTGTGTTATACAAAACTGTATATTTTTTTCGCAGGAACGAATGCCCTCGATCGTCTTAAAATACGTTAGTGCGACGCGACTCACACAGCGTTCAGAACGAGCATAAAGATTGTAACGAACTCTAGCTACCTGTAACAATCTCCGTTCCCCCAGCTTCTAAATCAGGGCTATTAAACTTATTAAATATTTTCATAAGCAGATAAATTAGCTAATACAGTTCATTTCTTGTTTAAATGCCAAATAAATCTCTCTACTACTCTCTACAATTGCAGCTTAGAAATCTATTAAATCCAAAGTTTTGGGCTTAACGTTAATGTGTGAGTCAGGACTTTAACAAACTACTGGATACATATTGTTATCTGTATGTCACTACCTAAAATATTAACTAACTAGAAATATTTAAAAGGTAGCCGAAAATAATTCCTTTTTAAGAATCCTTTTTCTGCCACAAAATCACAATAACTGATCGACACGAACGTATTCAAAAAACATCTCAATATTTCAACTAAAACATTACAAGTGTACAAAACTAATAAATTATGCGTGAGGTAAAGCTCCGATATCCCTTAGCAATTCGTATTGCTTTATCCAAAGAGATAAGCATTGATATAAGGAAAATGGTTTGCAGGTAACAATACTTACGAAATACACCGGCCCCTGCCGATTTGTTCGGGCGGAAAAAAACAGTTTCCCATACTCCTTCGCTGTGTTTTTTCCTTGATAGAATTTGAATGGGTAATCTTAGTATTAAATGTGTCTATGTCTTCCGTAGAAAACTTGTTTGTTAAAGGAAGGAAAAGGGTGTATGACAAAAGATCCAACTACTGCCCCGTTAGCGAAGGAGGACTGCTGCGCAAGAAGCGTGGGTTCGATTCTCACACGGGACACAACTATGTTTAGTCCACAATTTGTTGTTTTGACTCTGGGTGTATTTCGGCTCTGTGTTCGTTAATTGTATGTTTGTATAGTCGCCCAGGGCTTTATACCCAAATGCAGCAGTTGTCATTAAAAAAAGATTTATTGCTCAACCGAAGAAATCGTGTTAATAATTTTTTATTATTTATTTCTCATTTTCCAACTTTGTCTTTATTTGTGCTTTATTTTATTTTTCTTTAAGTGCTTTTAATTCACTTAAGTTACGAAATGCAACGCTTACGAACGTCAGACAAAATTTGGAACAGAATGATTCTACATTTAATGCTAAGTTCGCAAGAGTAAAGTCGTGAGAAAAGAACAAAGCAATAAAAATTCTTAGCTCTTTTTTTAAATGCCAATTTCTACAATATATTTGTATATTTTTATATCTTCTTTTTTTATAAATTATTATTACAAGTTAAGCCAGTAAGGTACTGCAACCATCATGAAACTCACGCAAGCAATAACCATCTATACTTATAATAAATCTGTAGAGAGGTCAATTCTGTACATGAAATATATTTCCAAAATAACTATCAGGGGGTGATTAGGGATCGATACTGATGCCAAAAATGCAATCAGTAAAATTTTTGTCTGTCTGTCTGTCTGTCTGTATAACCGTTATAGAAACAAAAACTACTCGACGGATTTTAACGAAACTTGGTACAATTATTTTTCATACTCCTGAGTAGGTTATGGTATACTTTTCATCACGCTACAATCAATAGGAGCAGAGCAGTGAAGGAAATCGGGAGAAGTTACTCCATTTTTTAAGCTTTCGTCGCGTGTGCAACCGTAATGGTTAAAGCTACACAGAAATCATGTATGAAAGAAATGTTCTCCTTAAAATTATATAAAAAATATCCCACGACAGCATATGTTTATCTTTTATGGTTGACTCACAATATCACGTGTAACTCCCGATAGCTTAGTAGTTCGAAGCTTTCTGATTATATTTGTCTACTCTTACGTTTATAACACTCTCAGTCATCCCTAATTAAAAAAGTTAACATAATTAACTATTCCATAAAAAATATTAATAGAAATCGGTATAGAAACACCAAAGTTATACATGAAATACGCTAATAATAACCCATCGCGCGTGAATACTGAATCATGCTATCTATCTATATCTATACATATAATAAAATTGTAAATTTCACGTGTCTGTACATGGCCGAACATAGTGAAAAAAAATATTGGGACATGTTCGAAAAGAGTATTTAAACACATTCCTACATTTTTAGAAATGTCTGTCTATCTGTGTGTTTGTTTAAACACGCATCACGCAATAACTATTGGACAGATTCGGTTGAAATTTTGTATGTGTATTCTAATAAGTCTGGATTACAATATAGGCTATAATTTATCACGCTATTTCCCATAGGAGCTAAGCAATGACGGATAATGTCTGTAGCTATTTATCGTTATAAAACAATAACTACTTGACGGATCTTCATGAAAATTTGCAGTTTTATTGTAAATACTATAGGTTATTACTTGCACTATAAATCATTATGCTATCGTCTATGGGGAGTGAGCAGCAACGTATGTGTTGTCGAACCATTATGGTTTTTCACATTTTTTTTCCACAATAAGACATTATTTACAATTGTAACCCATGGAAACAATAACTTCACGCTAAAACTATTAGGAGCTAAACACAACATTTTCAATTTTCTTAAGATCAGCTATTTTAACCGTGTTTGCATCAGCTGAGGTGGTCTATTGGCACAAGTAGCGGTATTAAACGAGCGAGGTCGGAGGATCGACTCCCTAATTGCGAGTCTCTTTTTGTGTTGTGTTAAAATTATTTTTATTCTTTTTTTAAGTATTTTTCTAAATGTATACTTATTTATACAAGCTTTTATTTTCGACTTTAACATGTTTACTTTGTTTAACAAATTTTCATATTAATAATCACTTCCAATAGGCACCTTTATCATTGTTTTGCATGAATAGTGATTATGTTATAAATGTAGAAATTAAAAACAATATTACATTACAAATAAACAGTAATTACTTGATATTTTCTAGAATTTATAAATGTTAATTGCTTAAAAAAAATGAAAGATTAAGTCCGCGTTACATCAAAATAAAACACGTGGCGCCATCTGTGATTCGATTTCTTCTGAGTGCCAAAATTGCTTACCTACAAATGTTAATAAATTTTCGCGATTTGTACACATTATGAAAATACATGTATTACGGGTCTTGATCGCGTAAGTAATTTAAGGTTAAATACCTTGCTTACCTACGTTTAATATGCATGATAGTTTAATATAAAATCATCAAGTATAAAAATAAACTTATCCAGTTTTGAAAATAGATGGCGTTTAAATACAAATTAAAAAGAATCAGGAAAATTGATATAAAAAAAAACTGAAATTCTTACGTAGAGGGATATGAATATATGATGATCTTAATTTGCGACAGGTTGACACACCTATTTTTAAATTCACCAATGTAGACATTATAAAATAATATTTTATTCTTCTAAAGTGAGTGAAAAAAAATATTGAAATAAGTTTAGAAATAGTATTTAAACACAAAAAAAGATATCTGAGTATATCTTTTAGAAACGTTTGAATGTTGTTTGTTTGTTTAAACACGCATCACAGTACCGCGGGAATGCAATGTTTTAAAACTATTTTGCCCCCGCAAAATAGTTTTAAAACATTGCATTCCCGCGGTACAAACACGGACACTCGCGACTCGACGATCGCTCGGGCAGGACATAACCTGCGATCATAGGGAATCTGTGAGAGTTTTTTTCCATCATTCCTTTATTACCTATGTATAAATGATCTTGAAGGAGCGGCTAGGTACCTCCGATTAAAAGGTCCGATTTAAAAGTGTCGGAGCCGAAGTTGGAGTCGGAGGTTTAAAATCAATCGGAATTTTCGACCTATCGGAGTCAGAATCGAAGCTCCTTAACTCAAAATTTCGCACGAGTAATTGGCGGTTTCGAGCTTCATTTAACTCGAAACCGCCCCAGTACTCGCGTGGTGGGGGAATTTTTCAATATTAATAGTATTTGATGTGATGCAAATCACTTTTTTGTCGAGGTGTGGTCGTGGGAATTTTAATAATTTGTCTTCTAACCGTCAGGCGCCATAAACTTTATCGCCCTTTATTTTGCTGCACTGGGCATTTGCTTGGCTTGCCCTGCCATATGTTGGGCCCTGATTAAAGCTAGGCCCAAATATCCATAGATGCCACAGAGCATTGTGGAGCATGTTTACAATATGTTTTACACAGAAGTTGAATTGTAATATAAACTACCTTAATATAAACCCAACTTCCACGCGAACGAAGTCGCGGGCACAGCTAGTAGTACATAAAGTTGGTATAATCAAGTTTTAAATAAATTAGCCTATGGCATGGATGGATATCAAGTCGTTTATAAACATTTAAACATTGTACAATTGGCAATTTGAAAAGAGTGGCTGCGAGTTTTTATTGCCAGGTTCTTTTCTCCGGCTTTACCTATTGTTTGCAAACGGCATTACATGTAGGTAAGTAGGTACATTCAAGTAGAATCACGTACTTATATCAAATACTGGTCTGTACCTACGGGTCCTCAATATTGGTCAAGTATGAAGGAGAGTGCAACTTCGTCTGCGTAAATTTTCCCCGTTTTTGCAATATTTTTCGTTGCTGCTCCGCTCCTATTGGTCGCAGCGTGATGTTATATAGCATATAGCCTTCCTCGATAAATGGGCTATCAAACAGCGAAAAATTTTTTTAATTCGAATCAGTAGTCCTGAGATTACCGCATTCAAACAAACAAACAAACAAACTCTTCAGCTTTACAATAATAGTATAGAATAAACTAAATAAATGCTTCGAATTTATTGATTATTTTTTATTATGAACTATTCGTTTGTTCGTTTGTTTCAACGGACACAGGTCAATTTCTGAACATAGGCACCGCCAAAGATCGCCACAACGACTGGTTTTGGGCTACCCGCGTCCACTGATTTTCCGGGACCTTCACCAGGTCGTCGGTCAGTCGGTAGGTCATCATCAGCCACAGCATCCACTGCTTGACATAGGACTCACCAATTGCAAGCCACTTTGTTTTATCTTCGGCTTCTCGCATCCAGCTCCTGCCAGCCGTTTTGCGTATATCATCACTCCACCTGGCCTGAGGACGTCCTACACTACAGTAGGTACTATTATATAACAAAAATAAAGAATAAGTTATTTCCTAATTTCCTTCTGACTGTAGTGACATTGTAGACCTTAGGTAATAAGGTACCTATTTATTTATTGGTAGGTATCTCCTTACCAGTGGCGGATCTAAGGAGAGGGGGGAGCAATCCGAGATCCCCATCTCGGGAGCCACGTTGTAGGGGCTAGTGTTATGTAATGGTAGTTTAGGGTACCTAGGTATTGTGGTGGATGTGTCGAATTGTCGATTGTCGTTATTGAAACCGAATATATTGTGAATTATTTGGTTTGGCGTTCTTTACTATGTTTTTCTTTTTTAATGTATGGGAAACAATTGAAAAATGAGAGAACTGTAGGTATTCTTTATGGGAAAATCTTGAGTTTGATTCTCACATCCTAATCTACGATCCTTTACCTATTATGTACTACGTACCGTACCTACGGGCTTACTAGTTTTATGTCAAATACTTACTTACTTTCGCCCGCGACTTTACCCCTGTAATTGGATTTGGATCGAAATGTACTTATAACTAATCTTCAGGTTTCAAGCCACCTCCGTATCAAATATAATTTAAATTGGCCTGTAGGTACCTATACTATCTTTGGAGGTGGAGGTTAGCACGATCAAACAAACAATATTTCTTTATTTATTACTCGTCTAGGTACATTTATCTACAATGTTTTTTTTTCTTATCTACTCTATTTGTTAAATTTATTCTTAGATTTAAGGTCAAATATTTGTTTATACTTATGGCTGGGGAGCCCAAGTAGCTGTCTTGGATTGACTCGAGCGTCGTGGGGACTATTTGATTTTGAAGATTATTATGGTGCGAAGAAAAAATGTTTAGGATGTATATCCTTTCAATGGTGGGGAAGGGAGTTCGCGGCTTCTTAAAAAAACTCTTTCGCATGAAACGGAGATGTTAAGTGAACCCACAAGAAGGTCCCGTTCAAATGACTTACGGTTCAGACAAGCCGCAAGTTTGTGGCCGCTTTTTGAAAACTTAAAAAAATATTTTCAGATTATGAAAGCCCTTTCATATAATCGTTGAACTACCTATTAGATCAGCGTGTCCAGGATCTCAAGCTGAACCATCTCTATGATAATCTAATGCGCTCAAGTATCTCTCTAGCTCAATTATAAGCTAATATTCAGTAGGGGTACCTACTTAAAAGGGTATATACGACGTTTATGTTAATCTGCCGCGCTCGAGTAAATCCAAATTAGCTACGTGGGCTCCCCGTCTATAAGGTAGGTACCGACATCCGTTATTTAATACGCATCATATGAATTCCCTAATATTTGTATCTACGGTTTTAAATAAAATGTTTTTAGCATCAAAAAACAACGGGTTGCACTCCGGGGGTGCCGGGAGAAGCGAAAACTTGAACATTATATTACATACCTACTGATGAAATTTAAATAATATTTTTGATCTTATAAAATAAAATAATAATAAATATGAATTAATAAATCACAAATCTAAAAACCAAAATCGGACTCGAACTGGGGTGTTCTGGTTTCAGGACCGCCCGATTTCCCACCTGAGCTATAACAGCATTGTAGATAGTAGCGAAATTTACCTTCGTATTCTAATGATATTGTAAGAGTTTTTCATTGCATGCCCTCAGTTTTACGAAGTTTCGATCAGGTCACGTGTCCTGACGCGAGTGTAACACTTCTTACCCATCCCAAAAAGTGCACAACCCCGCTAAAAAAGATTTCACTTCAATAAAATAGAGGTTAATAATGTTATGTAAGTATAAGGTCCGATTGAGAAAATATATAGGTACCACTTTACACAAAGTACCTACATGTACCCAGACTCGAGACATTTGTGAATCATATGAAACTCTTTCCCGTGTGGGCATCGAGATAATATGTAAGACATCGAGATAGGATCGCAGATTAGGATGTGAGAATCAAACTCAAGATTTTCAAGAATGTAGGAGCTCTTCAAGTCAAACGTTTACAATATTATAACTAATGAATTAATACTGTTCACTCGCTTACATCAGCAGTTATTCAACATTACAATTATATACGACTTTTCAGGCTATCCGCCCAAACAGTTCTCTCATTTTCCAATTGTTTCCCCTACTTTTTCTTTTATTAAAAAAGCCCACAACCCCGTGCACGACATACGACGACCTACCGCACTCCTACTGCGCCACCGAGGCAGCCGGCACAACATACTGACGAGCGATTATAAACGTAAATGGGTTGACTTTTTATCTCATTATCAGTTAAAACTGCGACATTGACATAAATCAACGTGTTTACAATTTAAACAGACATAATGAAATTGTTATTCTTCGCTTTTGGACTCAATTTAATTGTCGTGTTAGTTTTCTCGTTCGATTTGTATGAAGGATATGATTTTGGTGCGCGAATGTCTTATACTGAAGTGAAAAAGCACGGCTTGTTGTTCTGGAAGCGAAATCAAGAAGTGATTTTTGAATATCCGTTCGGTACAAATATTACTGGAATTGCTTGCATTGACCTTGACTCAGATAAAAGAGGAATAGCTACGATAGTAGCAGGAGGAGTAAATAATAGTTTTGTTCACATACATTTAGAGAGTGAAAGAAGCGTTGGATTAAGATACGTTATAGAAATTTATACGGCATCATTTGCAAGAAAACGTTTTACGTAAACGGTTAAACAACAGCGACACAAACTACTTTTACTATAATATTTGCAATTAAGAATCTTATTTTAAAATTAAATGTTGTATTAACCTATTATTCTCTTTGTGATAATCTCCATAAAATTAATAATCGAAATAAAGCACGTACTGAGCGCTGCAAATTAAACTGAACGCTGGAAAAAACAATAATTTAAGAATGCATTATAGATTTGAACCAATCACAGTCGACCAGCGGGTAGCCATTTTCCAATAACTGTCAAATGCAAATGTCAAACAAACCTGAAACAAATCGGGATTATTCAATTTTACTAACAAAAAGTGAAAAATATTAATCAAATTACATTTTAAAATGTCGGAAAATGGGCACCATGCGTAAAAAAACTCAAGTGTCGTTCGTAATTAGAGACGAGGAGGAAAGGCGGCATAAAAATGGTGTTAGTTCATTGCAACTGGATCCGATACAGGGGCGATTATATTCGGCCGGTCGCGATGGAATTATACGAGTGTGGAATACAGTTAATGGTGTTCAGGACCGGTATATCCAGAGTATGGAGCACCACACCGACTGGGTGAACGATATCGTCCTCTGTTGCGGTGGAAAAAACTTAATTAGCGCCTCGTCCGACACTACTGTAAAGGTGTGGAACGCCCCAAAAGGGTTTTGTATGTCCACATTACGAACTCACAAAGACTACGTACGTACTCTAGCGTACGCAAAAGACAAAGAACAAGTTGCTAGTGCGGGATTAGACCGCGCAATTTTCCTATGGGACGTGAATACGTTGACAGCTTTAACTGCAAGTAATAACACTGTAACTACGTCTAGTCTTGTTGGCAACAAGGAATCAATTTACAGCCTTGCTATGAACCCACCTGGAACCATACTAGTAAGTGGTTCAACTGAGAAAGTCCTACGAGTGTGGGACCCGCGAAACTGCTCCCGGCTTATGAAACTTAAAGGACATGCAGATAATGTTAAGGCATTAGTTGTAAGCAGAGATGGAACGCAATGTGTATCAGGCAGCTCAGACGGAACTATTAAACTATGGTCTTTATCACAACAGAGATGTGTATCTACAATAAGGGTACATTCTGAGGCGGTATGGGCTTTACTTGCTACAGAAAACTTCAGCCACATAATTTCTGGCGGACGAGACAGACTAGTCATTATAACAGAATTAAGAAACCCAGACAACTTTATGATAGTATGTGAGGAAACCGCTCCAATACTCAAATTATGTTTCACGGCAGACCAAACAGGTGTTTGGGTATCTACGTCAGAATCTGATATTCGGTGTTGGAAACTGCCCCCTTTAAATTCTTTAGACATGTATAATCAAAATAATTATAATACGAATAATGTATATCAAACGGCACCAATACACCACATTCCTGGGGGTCCTGCAATCAAGCATTACACTGTACTAAACGATAAAAGACATGTTGTGACTAAAGACACTGCAAATAATGTAGCATTATATGACGTATTAAAAGCTTCTAAAGTAGAAGATTTAGGTGAAGTTGATTATGAAGAAGAAGTTAAGAAGAGATTCAAAATGGTTTATGTACCAAATTGGTTCAATGTTGATTTGAAAACTGGGATGTTGACAATACATTTAGGACAAGACGAAACTGATTGCTTAAGTGCATGGGTCAGTGCTAAAGAGGCTGGTTTGACGACAGAAAACGATCAGAAGGTTAACTTTGGTGCATTATTACTACAAGCTCTGTTGGATCATTGGAATCATCCAAACAGAGTGAACGAGGCTGGAGTCAGAGTGATTGGTAACAGCTATTTTAGTGTACCAGTTCATACACCACTTATTTTTAGTGAAGTCGGTGGCAGGACGCTCTATAGGTTACAAGTAAGTATTAAACCATAACTTTTCATTTACACATAAGTTATAAGACGCAGTATGAAGATAGATAAAAATATATATTATGTATGAAAATAGATCACAATCTAATGGATTTTAGTTGTTGAAACCAACCACCATGAAACAAGATAAAGTTGGGAGATACAGCTTTATCTTGTTTTATGGTGGATTTTGTTGAAAATTGTTGCAATAATTAATTTTGAATTTTAATTTTAAAACAGCAATAAAGTAAACAAAAGTAGTTATGGTATAGTATGACCATTAGTGCTGTGCACTCCCTGAGGTATGCGCGCGGTGAGACGGGGGGGTTAGAATCGGCTGCTGCGCTGTCAGTGCGCCGTCAACGCTTGTGACGGCAGGTAGTGTTATTTGTATCGGACTGTCTATGTCAGACGCACACGAGATAAATATTCAAAGATGGGTCGTGCGTTATCTCGTGATATGAAGACTGTCATTTTTAAGGTGGCTGAATATTTTAAGAAAAGAAAAGCAGACAAAGAAAGCTTTGAATTTAAAAATGACGTGAATATTGCTAAAATCGTTGCGGAGGCTACGGGATACAGCAAAAGAACCGTACATAATGTGATTTCTGCGGGCTATTTATCAATTGAAAATTCAAGCCAATTAAAATTTCAATCGCCAAAAAAACCAAAAGTTCTAAAGAAAAAACACGTTGTGGATGATTTTGACCTTGGAGTTATCAGAAGAAAAATTCATCAGTTTTACGAAGTTGAAAAAAAAATACCAAGTGTCCGTAAGTTACTATCAAGTTTGAGACAGGATGGCATATTGAATTGTGGACGGGAATATTTAAGACAGCTTTTACACAAAATGGGCTACCGTTACAAAAAATGCAAATCAAAGAGACATCTCCTTATAGAGCAGCCTAATATTACAGTGTGGCGGAAAAAATATCTTACACAAATCAGAAATTACAGAACGGAAAACCGAAACATATATTTTCTTGATGAAACATACATCAACGCCAGTCACCATGCCAGCAAATGTTGGCAATCATCGTCAGAACCCGGTATTCATGCTGATATTGGGAAAGGACGGCGACTAGTAATACTCCACGCTGGGTGTCGAAATGGCTTAGTGGATGATACATTGACTATATTCAAATCCGATGCTAGAACCGGTGACTATCATGGAGATATGAGCGGACCTACTTTTTATAAGTGGGTAGATGAAAAGTTAAAAGATAAGTTGCTGCCGAATTCTGTGGTTGTAATGGACAACGCGTCTTACCACAGCGTTCAGATTGAGAAGAAACCAACTATATCAAGCCTCAAAAGTGAAATGCAGAACTGGTTGCTACGCCATAATGTAGAATTTTCAGGAACCATGTCAAAGGCTCAACTGCTACTTCTTATCAAAAATACACAAAAAGAACCCGTGTATAGAATTGACGAACTCCTGAAAGCCAGTGGACACACTGTTCTGCGTTTACCTCCGTACCATCCAGATTTAAATCCAATCGAGTTGGTCTGGGCTGATATTAAAAACAACATAGCCCAAAACTATATTAATTCTTCTCTAGACGAAAAGATAATCTTATTGGATAAATTGTTTTCGGAATTCACGGCGGAAAAATGGCAGAAATGCGACGATCATGTCCAGAAAAATGAAAATGATTACTGGAGTCGCGATAGTAGGTTCGATAATGTTATCGATTCATTCATAATAAATTTGCAAGACTCTGATTCAAGTTCCGGTGGCGAAGAGGAAGATGAAGATGATGACGAAATGGAAGATGAAGTTGAAACAGAATCTATGTCAGAATAACTTTCGTTAGAATATATAATTGTTTGTAAATATAAAAAATGTTTAATAAAACAAGTCCTGTTGTGAATTATAACTTTCAATTCTTATTTATCACCTGCATATTTTTAATAAAATATGAGTATATTTGGGTTACATTTTAATCAACAAAGTAAGTATATATTACAGATAGATAGCCTCCGACCAACGCAACGTCCCGCCACAAGTCTTGCCTTAGAAATGCAAACTGATATCGTAAGATCTGTCCGACATGTATCGTGCATACCTCAGGGAGTGCACAGCACTAATGGCCACACTATAGTAATAATTTTGGCCTAAAAACCTGTAATTTATTGATCATTATTATTTTCACAAACTAATTGAATTGCAAAGCAAATTCATTAATTCAAAATTGATTTAATGAACTAGCCTTTGTCATTCCATTGGGTTGTCTGGTCAGTAAGAGATAAAAGAAATGTGATTTGTTTAAGAAAAATATTCTCTATAATTTTCTACATCACACTAATATTATAAAGGCGAAAGTTTGTGAGTATGTGAGTGTGTATGTTTGTTACTTCTTCATGTCTAAACTGACACCCTGGATTAACACATAGGCTAATAAACCATGGGTAACACTGCAGGGCACAGCTAGTAAGATATAAAAATTCATGGAATGTTTGATAATTGGCATTTCCTTAGCATTCATTTTATAATTTTATGCTGCAAAACATTATAAAAAAAGCGCTATATATCCTGTCAACAACATTTGAGCCTAAAACCTAACGTTACTCATTAGCTTGTTACAATATCTTGATAGTAGTGTTTCAACTTACAGGTAGGCGACGCCGGAGGTGAGACTGAAGGCAACCTGCTTGTAGAAACAGTGCCATCGTGGGTGGTGGACGTAGCTATTGAAATGGCTGCACCTAAACTGAACAAATTGCCCTTTTATCTTCTACCACATTCCAGTTGTCAAAGTAAACAGGATCGACAGAAAAAGGTAATTTGTGATTTTTCTTCAATTATGCATGACTAAGGCAAGCTCTGAGACTTTACAATAAAAAAAAAACCTAGAATAATTAACATCAAATATTTTTTTATCAAATTCGGTTTGGTTAGACCCCCTAAGCACGAGGTGAGCGCGCGTGCCGCGGGAGCGGCCGCCTAGTGCAGGAAACAAAGATGAAAATTTTATGGTACTTAAAAAATTGCGGTCCACAACAGTTTTGCACAGGCTTTCTCCATCTTCTATACTCATAAGTATGCTTGTATTATAATAAATAAATAATAAGTAAATAATTATAAAAACCGTATCAAAATCAAGTATAGAAGATCTAAGTGAACAGACAGAAAAAACTACTTTGTAAGGAAGATATCAGACATGTATATATGGCCAGTGGCAATTTTAAGTGTGGTTCACTGCCTTAAACTAACTAACTATACCATATGACGCAAAGTGTGTAGCCAGAAGGGATTGGGACTACATACACATTTTGGATTTATGGCCAAACAAAGCTCTCTTGCATATAACCATGGACCCCTCATGGTTTATTTTACTCATGTAGTATAATTTGATGACCCCATGACCCAGTGGTAAGCAAGCAGATGGAGTTAAGCAAGGTTTAGCAACATCACCACTGACGGTCCATATAGGTATATAGTTTATAGGGTTCTGTGTGGCACATTATTCAACAAAAGAGCGTAAGTACCATGAACATACGCTCTTCTGCTAGTGCAGTTATTCAAATCCTGCGAATAACGGCTGCGGAACCCAACACTGAGCATGGTCCGACGTGTTTTACCCGGTTTTTTTTTTAATTTGTCACAATTCAAGCCATCGGTTCTGCACCCAATATCTCTCCAGTCGTGTCGGTTTTACTTATTATCAGGCTATAAGAGTGAGGGAATAGGGAGTGCACTTCTGTTTGTGGACACACTTGTGCACTCCGGCATAATTGACTAGTCTTTAATGAGATTGACCACCGTAAACAACATGGAGTTAGGAGATCATTAATTTGATGGTATAGTGAGGACAGATATATTTTTGTACACATTTATGGAACCTTCGGTGCGCGAGTACCACTCGCACTTGGTGATTTTTGTTATCGTCAGGGAATTTTTGTGTGGGCTTACCCTCTAAACCGACCACTATAGCAGCAATTATATATACTAGTAGCTGTCCCGCGCAACTTCGTATGCATAAATTTTCCCCTTTTGCAACATTTCTCATAGCTGCTCCGCTCCTATAAGTCGCAGCGTGATGTTATATTGCCTATAGCCTTCCTCGATAAATGGACTATCCAACTAAAAAATATATTTTCAAATCGGACCAGTAGTTCCTGAGATTAGCGCGTTTAAACAAACCAGACAACTGTTTATCAGTTGTCTGGTTACTAAGGTAACCAGACAACTGATAAACATACTTATACATTTCTAAATACATACATATTATAGATAAATTACACCCAGACAGAATAAACTATCGTGGTCAACACAAAGTTTTATCCTGGGTGTGGGATCGAACCCACGATCTACGGTTTAACAGTCAGGGTCAAACACTACACCAACAGGCCAGTCAGGGAATGCAGTCTTTCTCACCCCCATTAAGTGAATCCCAATAATTGAAATAATATGTACCCTCAATACAACAATTGAAATAGAATGACATACTGTAAACCGTTAGTTTAAAAAAATCACTTTACAAACAGTAACTTCAATTTTAGATCCGCAATCCGGGGCTCTTTGTCCCAGGGCTTCACATTGAAGAGGCACCAAATGCCCTCCGAAACCATCTGTCTACTTTCCCGATCCGTCCACTGTCTTAATCTGTCTATTTTTCAAATCATTCTACTTATTTCTCTGAATCGTCCATTTACCAAACCGTCCACTTTTCTGATCGGTCTTCTCGTCGATGTTTTTATCTATATGTAAACTTTATGTGCTAAATAAAGAATATATTATTATTATTAAAAGAGATTTGATTGCTTTTGAATAGGTACTGAACCGATTTGAACCTATAAGGAAGTGGACCAATGGGGAAATTAGACCTATAAGGAAGTGACCAATGGGGAAATTAGACCGATGAGAAAAGTAGACGGATCGGGAAAGTAGACAGATGGTTCCGGAGGGACCAAGTGGCACGGCTCCTACACGTTACCAGGCCCCCTGCAGTCTGTTGTAAATGTCGCGGCTCTAGGTATACACTCTAGCAGTCGACAGCCGGCAGTTCCACACCGCTAGTTCACGCGTCGGCTTCATACTAACTACCTGAACAGTTGCCGGCAACTTGCTAGTGTGTGGGTTCGGTTATCACGGACTGTCCGGCCGATACCTGACGACGCAGATCGCACTCGGCTTGAAATAATCGTAGATCCAGCACTTATTGAAAGGAATTATAATGTTTTAAAAATAATCAATTATTTCAGTCTTTTACACACGACTATTTTGGAGTGTTTTCTTCTCTAAAACATAAACGTATCAATGGCTGCTAAAATTAAAAATCGCAGATTCGCATAAATCAAGCGAATCTAATTAGTGCAAATCGCGGCCTAACCCACTTATGCGCGTATATATATATTGCGGCAATTCATTTTTATTTATATAGATTATTATTAAACCATATTCCAGGACCGTCTAGTAGCGAACGACTTCATTCAATGCCGTAAAGTAGCTGAACACGTAGTAGAGAAGATAGTGGGTGGCGGTGATGTGAACGGTGCGAGCGCTGGCAGCGGACGTGGAAGTGCCAATGAGGATAGTGGGAACGATGCGCCTGAGGAGAGGGTCGAGTTGCTGTGTTGTGACCAGGTTTGTTACCTGCAATATGTCTTGTGTTTAGTAGAGAACTACTTCATCCAATGTAGCGGTACACATGTTAAAGTAGATAGTGCCAATGAGGATAGTGGGAACGATGCGCCTGAGAGGGTCGAGCTGCTGTATTATGATCAGGTTTGTTATTAGCGATATATCTTGTATTTAGTAGAAAACTACTTCATCCAATATAACAGTACACCTGGTAGAGAAGATAGTGTCAAAGAGGATAGTGGAAACGATGCGCCTGAGGAACGGGTTGAGTTGCTGTGTTGTGATCAGGTTTGTTACTAGCGATATGTCTTGTATTTAGTAGAAATCTACTTCATCCAATGTAGCGGTTCAACTGGTAGGGAAGATAGTGCCAATGAGGATAGTGGGAACAATTCGCGTGAGGAGAGAATCGAGTTGCTGTGTTGTAATTCAGGTTTGTTAATAGCGATGTGTCTTGTATTTAGTAGAAAACTACTTCATCCAATGTAGCGGTACACCTGGTTGAGAAGATAGTGCCAATGAGGATAGTGGGAACGAGGCGCCTGAAAAAAGGGTCGAGTTGCTGTTTTGTGATCAGGTTTGTTACTAGCGATATGTCTTGTATTTAGTAGAAAACTACAACATCACCTGTAGCGGTTACCTGGAGAAGATAGTGCCAATGAGGATAATGGGAACGATGCGCCTGAGGAGAGGGTTGAGTTGCTGTGTTGTGATTCAGGTTTGTTAAAAGATAGTGCCAATGAGGATAGTGGGAACGATGCGCCTAACGCTCTCTTGCCGTCGTCTTAAAGATTTTCTAAAATATAATATTCGAAAGTTACTAGTAATTTTTTACATTCAAGCCTACATACAAATGACAAATTCCTTCCGATTCCAGGTATTGGACCCAAACATGGACCTTCGCACAGTCAGACACTTCATCTGGAAGTCCAACGTGGAATTCACACTACACTACAGGGTTTTAAAACAATGAAACGCACCTACAATATACCAGCTGAGAAAGTATTGCACTTTTCACTGCATATACAAGTTATGAATGGACCATGTGTGGACTATGTGGATTTTCAGGTTGTAAACTGTATACATTTTAATATAACTGGCTATTTGGAATTAAACTACTTTTATGGTTATTTTTTATTTTCTTTTTGTTCATATTTCAAATTATAAGTATAATAACTGCACCTAAAGACGAGGTTAGTTTTTTTTTTATAAAGATGTAGTTTAATGGAGTCCACTCTATGAATACATAAGTGAAGTCAAAATATTTGATCTCGAAAATACAGTTTTTCCCAACCCAATTTTTTTTAAGATGATTATTTAAACTTAAAAGTACTTTCTGCAAAGAAATTGGTATACCAGTTTTGACAAATTTCCAAAACCAATGTGTAATGTTTAACAATAAACCAAATTGTAGGCTTTTCACGTCACTGCAATTTTCGTAAATTAAATATAACGTAACAACGATATTTCCCTTTTCCATGTAATGATTTCACATTACGTTTATGTAATTATTTAGCCCAGAATTAATCATTTAATAATTTTCAACTTTGATTATACAAATGACAACCCTAACTTTGACATTTTTGACAGTTGTTGCTAAGCAACGTTTTTATTAAACATTTCACATCCATTTCGGCATTAGTAAAGATAAAGTAGCATTAAGGTTGATCATAATAAGTTATAGTATGTCATTGCAAGGGAAAATCAACTTTATTGCTTTATGATGCGCAAACGAATTTCAACCTTAATGTGATAGACCAGATTTTTGACAGACTATTTGAACTTGTGAGGTGTTATTAGATTCGTATTATTTATCGGAGTGACATAGACTAAGACATGAAGATATATCTAAAATGGAGGTCACATAATGAATAGCTACTTGGAATAACTAACTTGTTTACTTTGGAGGTATATCTATCTCTCTCGCCTGGACAGATGTCCAGATATTGTAGAAAAGGATGGTAAGACCGCCGAAGTAAATCATAGTTAAATATTTTGACAATTTTCATGAATGTCATTATATACGTTTATTTTTGGCTGTGACATACATAATAGGCGCCTCCAAATGTCCAGCAGTGGACTGCGATAGGCTGATGATGATGATGATGATGATGATACATAATATTTAGCATGTAACAGCATTTTAACAAGCAAATGTTTTGTTATTGTTTTTTGTTTCATGTTTCAAATATAATAGAACAAGACAAAACATTAGCTAGATAAAATACTGTTAAATATTAATGTATTATGAACAAAAGGTATAGGAACCTGATCTCTGTAGTACTAGTATGCTCCTCGTACAAAATTACAGTAATTTCAAATGCAAAATAGAATTAAAAAATGTAAACTCACCGGATGGTATTTTGACACTTATGACAAATGGCTGTTGTTGTTACCCATTGACGTAGAGACCAGGACTGCGCCACAACCTCACAAAATTGACCACTCTCTAGAAAGAGACAACGCTACTTTGTGGATAATAACTGTCAAAGGCTGCACGACTTTTTTGTCTCTTTCACGCTTTGCAGTCAATATTTACTTTTTAATTTAAAGGGATGGCACGGTCCAGGTCTATACGCCAATGACTAGTACTAGTGGCATAGAGGTCACTGGGATAGGGCGGTTCGTAAAATGTAACAGTAGCGTTTATTGATTTTTTGTTTTGTTTAATCAAAAAAAAAAAGTAGTTTGATTTCAAATAAGCAAGTTAGTATAACAATTGAGAGATCAGACAAATAAGTCGTAATAACATTTAAATTATAGAAAATTATCAGCCACAATAATTATATTATTACTTAAAAATAAATTATTTAACAGTAGTCAGGCATTACAGCTTTATAAATGCTTTATGAAAGTAATTTCGTAATTTTGTTATGCCTTTCTTTAAAGTTTGATAGTTCTTAAACAGCACGTGTTTTGTTCCCTTCAGTTGAATATAGAATTATCCGTCTTAGAACGAGACAAAGTAACAAACTGTTAGTGGCATTGTACGGACCGTATACGGATGATATTGAAATTTCGCTCTTACTCAATTGAAATAGAGTTGTAAATATCATGCAAGAAACGAGGTATTTGGTTTCTAACATGCACGAGAGGACTCAGATATTTTTGAGGGGCAGATAAGCTTGCCTTGATAAGCCACTGAAAGTGTATACTCCTACTCCTGCATACTATTTTCAACTCTAATTGAATTGAATAAGGACGATATTTAATTATTATCGAAAAAAATCTCGAGTATAGAGTAGAGGTACTTCTTCTAATTTGAGTTGACGCTTGCTTCGTTCATAAGTGAAACGGTTTGACAAAAGTAAAATTTGACGTCACAACTTCTAGTCCGCGAGCAGAGTGACAAAAAATACAAGCTACTTCTAAAGGCATGATTTTTTAATATATATGTACTAGCTTTCGCCCGCGACTCCGCCCGCGTGGATGTCTGTTATCGCGATAAAAAACTATCCTATGTCCTTCCCCGGGACTCAAACTATCTCCATAACAAGTTTCATCTAAATCGGTATAGCTGTTTGAGCGTGAAAGCGTAACAGACAGACAGAGTTACTTTCACATTTATAATATTAGTATATGTACTATTACAATGTTATAGAAAATTGCTCTATGTTTCGTACTGTTCTACAAACGGCTGCCGCCGTGTCAGCGTATAGTATAGTTTGGTGCCCCTGTAGTTCCAGGCTATATTAGACGGTAGGTACTGTCGACAACGTAGTTCGCCTCGTGTTAGCTAGATGGCGGTTGAGTGCACAAATGTAGCAAGTTTGGAAGGGCTGAGCAAACGCCACTAAGTTTTAATTTCAGTCTTTACAAATAAGAACTTAATGATGTACGTTTTCTTTCTCAGCACATAATAATAATAATATTGCCATTTTTACCGAAAATTGTGTGTTTAAATTGAGAAACGTTTAGGTCACTAGATATTCAACTACCAGATGTCCCGTAGTTCGATAAGCCTCCAACTCTCTCAATTGCTCTCTATCATTTGCACCTTAAGTTCAGTCAGGCCCCAAGGTTATACGAATATCATATTCTGTTTTTGGATGCCCCTAGTTTAATGCCGTCCCTTGAGTACCATAGGGTCACTTGGTTCATGTTTCCATTTTACCCTGTTATCGAAAGAGTTCTGCAGTCGTTTCCTGGCTGAAGTAAGCACCTCAGCCAGGAAGCGACTGCCCCTGAGAGGCCTCCGTGACGATTTTCTCGCGACAACTAAAGTTATTTCAATATAAATTAAATCTTGTATATTTCACATTATTTTGCAGTTTTATTTGGCTTGGTGTGTCCTTACAAAAGATCTAGTATCTTTTGTAAGGACACACCAAGCAAAAATAAAGATCTAATATCTTTTGTCAGGACCCTCAATTCAGTAACTTTGTTATCCGAAAAAAAAACTTAATGTAACTTGTTTTTAGTCGGGTAATAACCTGTCCTTGTACGACCATAATTTTAAGGAATAAATAATAAATACAAGATATTATGTAAACTAATGGGAAATGTATGATTAAATTATTATGGCAATAAATTATTTATAATAACGCTCATAGTTCAGGAATGTTAATTTCTGTATTAGCTCTTTCTGTGCACTGATTTATTTTATTTCATTTTTAGAGCCTTCATAAATACAATTATGCCCTTTTATGGCCTTTACGGACGGCCAGTTTTCCGACTCGAATCCATGAAATCCGGACAAATGTTGAGAAATTAAACTATTTTGTAGGCTAGTACTAAGTAGTAATTCAGTGAACATTATAATACAGATCTAATTTAATCTGTATTATAATGTTCACTGAATTACTACTTAGTACTAAATTGACTGTTTCAAAGTTAAGAAAACTTGTGTTATAACTTTATACGAAAACCTAATCACAAGTACACAACGCTATGAAATTAAACGAAGTGGCGATTGCCCCACCCCTTCGAACTTGCTGGTTTGTACACTGTACACCACTGCCATCTAGCGACCAAGGTATTTACTGCAAACATTATGTTGCCCGGAGCGGCTTAATGGCTAGATCGGACTGTGAATACACATAGCTTCTTCATTATGTTTGCTGTATGTTTTCCCGATGCATTTTAACAGAAATATTGTATTAATATATTTTAACGCCTAAGGCAGATTTTCCCAAACTGGGCGTCGCCCCCCCCCCCCCCTGGGGCGTCCCCCCCCCCTGGGGCGTCCCCCCCCCTGGGGCGTCCCCCCCCCCCCCTGGGGCGTCGCAAAAGTATCCCAGGGGCGCCGGCGTCGCCAAACGATTCATTTAGATTGTCTGTCTGTACCTAAGTAGGTAGGTACGTCACTGAGTTGTGTAAGCGCCGCGCGCATTTTGTACTTATTTACGCTTATTAAAATGCTGTTATTCGCATACCTACTTTTTTTTTAAAGGCGACTCCCGCGGTTGTTTACAAGCCCTGTGTCGCGGGGGACTTTACAAACATACAAGTCACCGACACAAAGTACACCCAGACTCGGAACAACAATTTGTAAATCACACAAAGTGGTGCCCCGTGTGGGAACCGAACCCACGACCTCTTGTGTAGCAATCGGACACACTCCCACCGCGCCACAGAGGCAGTCATTATGAATATATAGGCAAGTGAGTAAAAGGCAACTTGCTGCGTCTCGCTCTAAAGCTATCATTTCTTAATAACTAGAGTGAAACACCACTATTACTGACTCACCAATTAATATCGATTCCCTAAATTTATACAACAAATTACAAAATATTTTAAAGCCTTCAACGAAAATATATGTATAAAATATTAAGCACTTATGAAGAATACTGCCATCATAAACAATATATCAATTATGTTAAAGGTGCTTCAAACAGCTTAAAATTGTATTCGGATAGAATTTATGTATTTAAGAAGGGTGATTTGTAATTTACTAATAACCTCCCGCTCATGGCTTCTTTACCATTACACCATATAACTTCGTAATATAATATTAAAAAAAAAATACAAATTAACCCTTTATTACCTACCACATACTTTTGTCACACAACCATCTACCACACATTTGTGAGACCCCGGAGTAAAATCGATGTTTTGTGGTCAGGTTTAGGGCCTGAACCTCACAATAAACAACGATTTTACTGCAGTCTGTTGGCGATTAAGGTCATAACTCCAAAAACCAAGGGTAGGTGATAAAGGGTTTAATATATTGAATATTTATCAAACTTGATATTACAAAGTTATTTGGTGCAATGTAAAGAAGCCACGAGCGTGATGTTATTAGTAAATTACAAATCACCCTGCATAGCAGACCATTTAAAAAAATAAAATTAAATACATGTTTAGAAAAATATAATAGAATGTCTTGAGTAACTTTATTTCAATATTTATAAAAATGTTTATATTTCTAAATTTATTAAAACAAAAAATATACAATGGGCCTGACATAAATGTTAGCAACTTTTATTATCCAAGCTTTATAGTTATAATAAACAAAAAATTTAATCGTTTTATTAAAATCATATAACATTGCCGATGACTTTTATGTGTGAGGATGTGATTTAGATTTTGTAGAGTTTGCGCTGTATCGCATCGCAAATACAAAAAATACGTAAAAATTAAAAATGTAGTGCATAAACAATAGTGTAAACGTTTTTTATTAACGAAATGCCAATCAATAAGAATGTTAGTAAAAGTACCAAACATCAGGGCGTGTTACCACTGTGTCGAGACGATTAATTGATCATAATGTTCGTAAACTTCTGCGATTTGTATACATTATAAAGTTTTATAAGCTACGGGTCTAAAATTGTGTAAATATTTGAAGGCACATTTATTTTATTGCCCGGCGTTTCGACCGTATTGCAACGTGGTCTCTAGTTGTTCCCATTACATCGACAGTTTATCGTCACTGTGTCGTCGAAATATTTCATAAAAACGTCGCGGACTACAATTAACCGTGTCGTCTTATGTAAACACCCGTACACAAGCCACGACGCTTTTAACGATACGGCATACTGGGAATGCGCCCTAACATATTAATTATAGAAATGTAGTCCACACACACATGAAGCCAAATTCTTTAGAGGATGTCTTTTTATACGGACGTCCAAACGTGATAGAAAGAGATAGACCACCATAGTAAATCAAGGGCAAAATATATTTTGACTTCATAGATCTGAATTATTTCTTTATTATATGTTCGTAAACTTTCGCGATTTGTACACTTTTTAGGATTTTATAAGCTACGGGTCTTAATCGCGTACATGAGTCTAGGTACCCGTGACCACGGCCGTTGTAATACGGTCGAAACGTCGGGCAATCAACAAAGGTATTTAGCCTTAAAATAAAATATTTACGCGATTAAGACCCGTAGCTTACAAAATTCTATAATATTTCTTTATTGTTTTCGCAATTTTTTTTTCGCCCAGTACAGTTGCGGAATGAAAATGTTTGTCAGTTTTCAAATACCTACACTCATTTAGCGCTTTGCAATCACATGTAACCTTTTCAAACTATGTATCACACCAGACAGTTGTATGTTGTAAATAATACTTAACTGTTTGACAACAAAGTTTATATTTATTCGACTAACGCGACTCATAAGATACTACATATTGGTCGGTACAAAAGTTGACTTTAATGTACTAAACATTTTCATCCTGCGACTATACATCGTATACCTACTAATATTAGAGTCATTCTAAGGTCTAATAATAATATTTCAAATATGAAACAGTTGAAGTCATGACCGCCAAATACCAAGCAAGTCGTTGTAAGTATACCATTTTTTCACTATTTTAATTTCTCTATAATAAGACTAAAATACTCTGCAGATACAATGCGAAAGATTGTGTATAAATGATAGGTGGTCTAAAGATATCTCCTAGTAATGTGACATGCCTTTAATTTAAACTTGAAATAAAGTTGTTATTTTAAATAAGCTCGTTTTATTTTACAAGTAACTGTGTCTCTAAGGGATTTGGGAGTTAACCCTCCCCCTCTCAATTGCAAAAAAGTAAGTGGTGGCAGCCGGGACTCGGTTCCCTCCTAGCGACCGTGTGCAGGTACTTCCCGAAGCACCCGTGCCCGGAAAGGACCTGCACCAGCCGGAAGGGTCCCGTGCTACCGCCCACTCCTCCAGGACCGCCGGCTACCCTTTTATTTTGTTTTTTTTTTTTTATGGCCGTAAAAAATGCCTAACACACACCTCCAGCACCCGGGGCAGACGCTGGAGGTAGTGTGGGACCTGCCCCCACTAAAAAATCGGCCGTGTACCTACTCGCCGCCTTCACACGGATAGGCCGCCGGAATTAGCTATTTCTTCGGCGACCCACCCAGCGCCATAGCCCCATCGGGCATTCCTGCTCCTGCGGCGTCCTGGGTACACACAGAACGCCGCCATCGCGGAAAGCCGTGAGCGTGGGAAACTTCCCCGTCCATCACGCCCACAGCCCCACCAAACGACGTGGCGCGCGACTGCGCCTCGACGTCGCCCGGTTCGCTGGCGACGGGGCAAACTATCCCCGCCGCCTCCCCCCACGAGATGAAGTTCCCGCAGGAGGATGCGACCGCGTCCTGGACCCCCTACCGCACAACGCATCCGGTACAGATATCACTGACGACAGGGGCGAGGAGCGAGCATGGCTAGGGAGTTCGTTAAGTGGGGGGTGTAGAGACATGGGAAGGCGCCTCGTCCCCACCCTCCTCCATCCGCACCGGAGCCTGGGTGCAGGGGTACGTCCCCGAGGGCGGCTTGACAGCCTTGGAGGGCTTGGCAGCCTTGGGGGGCTTGCAGCCTGCCCTTCCCATCATGTGGTTGGCGGGCAAGTTGCCCGCCGCGCACACGGGGCAGTGGGGAGCGGCGGAACACGCCGCTGCCGAATGCTCCGGTTGACCGCAGCGGAAACAGAGTCCGCTGCAGTCAAAGCTGCTGGTGCATTGAGGCCGTAGATGCCCCGCGCCCATGCACCGGTAGCACCTCGCGGGCCTCGCCTCGAAGATAGTGATCCTCGCACCGCCGGCTACCCTAACCTAACCCTCCTTTTTCCAAGTAACACTGTATCTTAAATGTAAGTTAAAATAATTACACAGAACTGCAAGTTACAACGAATTTAACATAACAAATGCTCAAAACGTGTCCTATTTTGTAATACACCAATTAGCATATTTATAATATCACTATTTATCGAATTAGGTAATATATTTGCGTGATGAATGTTTAAAATAATACGTTCAAGTTCAGTTTGTAACTTGAAATTAGGGATGTTCCGGAGGTCGTTTTATCGGAACCGAAGTCGGAGTCGAAGTTTTTAGACGGCCGCCACACGATAGGTCCCTCCGATTAACACGTCCGATTTAAAATTATCGGAGTTGGAGATGTAAAATCAATCGGAAGTTCAAACCTTTCGGAGTCGGAGTCGAAGCTCCGTACCTAACATCCCTGCTTGAAATTATCATAAACAGAAGCAGAAACATGTAAACATGCTATAGTTGGGCCGAGCGTCGTGATTGTATCTATGTAATATTTTTATTAAGATACTATGTTATTTAGAAAAAATAATACCTATGACTGCCCCTTTGAATTGGTGCTTTTTCACATAAGGCGGGTTCGGTTCCCTAGTCGATTATTTAAAAGCTTTGAATGCAGTACGATTTATTTTAAAAATCAAAATTAAGTCTTCTTTAAGTAAAATGCTCTATCTACAATATTTTAAGCTACTTTATATTGTATTTGTATAATAAAAAATGATTGTAAAATAAAAAGTGGGTTTTCGGAATATGGATAACTTGATGACATTGAATAAACAACCATGCCTGACACCTTATTTATATATTTTTTAATTTCAAATTGTATCGCATGTCGCTGCAATCGCTAACACATTGATGACATTATAATAAACAACCATGCTTGTGACAGCTTTAGTAGACCCGGGGTCATGCGCCCGACGCCATAATACTTCAGCATACCAGTAGGTGGAACATGAGCGGTGACGTCACCGGAATGTGAGGTGTGACGTCACACTTTTTCGTGAGTGCAGCCGGTCATCGATTTATAAGACGTTATCACGTCAAAAAAAAATACTAACAATTAAACATAACAATTTATTAACAATATCTACACCTAGGTATTATACGGCATTCCTACTCAGTATATTTCATAACAACTTTGCCCAATTTGCCTTTAGGCACATCTACAGACTGTAACGTATCTGTTACAATGCCGGTAGCAACTGTTACGTTATTTTCTCGTATCGTGAACGGTTGGCCTTGTGTCATCACCATGTCTTCTAGAAGAGTTAGGTAGACCTCTCCGTGGTCGCCTGGCATCATCATGTTCATTGATGGGTCTGAAATGTGTGGTTATTAGGTTAGTATCAACGGCAAACCAAGAATGCACTTCTAGATAGCTCAGCGGTCTCACGATCGCGTCCCAAACTAAGGCTGGTTTTACTCTCACACTGATCGTCGGCGCTGACTAAAGGTGTCTACACGCAATCACTTTTATCTGTCAATTTTAACTGAACAATTTTATCTGACAGTGAAAACTGATGTTTCATTTCATTTCATTTATTTCAGAAACAATCATTATATTTATATATATATATATATATATATATATATATATATATATATATATATATATATATATATATATATAAAGGAAATCCATGCACAAAACACAATAAAATAACAATGTATAAAAAGTAGACGTACACATAATTCCGAGCAATGAGATTATATCATAATGTCTTAAATCCCTTGTGACCACACACGTTCACTTTTGACTGAAGACACCATTTTATTCTCAAGGTGTCATCGGAGGACGACGCATTAGCCGTGCTTGGTTTAGGTAATAGTTTTAAAAAACTCGGCCAGCCACTGTCTGCGTCATTTTTCATATTTTAGGGTGTACGCGTAGAGGACAAACATGTACAGACCTTTTCGCGATCGCAACCAAATAATATATAATCAATAGGTTTTGATACTGATCACTTCCGTCAGTTCATTTAATAAAAAAAATATCTAATATATAAAATTCTCCTGTCACGGGGTGCGTAATCGAACTCCTCCGAAACGGCTCGACCGATTTTGATGAAATTTTGTGTGCATATTCGGTAGGTCTGAGAATCGGACAACATCTATTTTTCATCCCCCTAAGAGTTTGTTTGTTTGTTTGTACGCGATGATCTCAGGAACTACTGGGCTGCACTGAAAAAATATTTTATTGTTGGATAGCCGATTTATTGAGAAAGGCTATAGGTTATAATATCACGCTACGACCAATAGGAGCGGAGCAGCAATGAAAAATGTTGTAAAAAAAAAAAGGGAAAATTTACGCAGACGAAGTTGCGCGGGACAGCTAGTACCTATATAAAAATAAAAAAACCCGCCTGCACAAAAAAGATTAAACAAGAACCCCTACATAATTATATAATTATGTTACTTAGGGGATCTTGTTTCCATATTTTTGGGCAGGCGGGTTTTTAATTTTTATAATTTATTTTTATATTTAATACTTTTCAGTGGTTGTAGGATGTAACCGATGTAATAACTAACTTTTATCACAGCTATTGTCAAGTATTGAAGATTGAAAAAAGAATGGTTGCTAACTAACTTTTTTAGTATTACAGTCATAATCATGTTATACCTTTTTGAAATGCTTAAGATGAGCCCTTTAATTTGATACCCGTATTGCAGTATTCAAAACATTTTTTTTTCACACTTCTTTATTTTGACATCTCACAGCCGCCATGTTTGTTCTTTTCAAATGTCACATATCTAAGAACACTAGAACGAAGACAAGACGAATCTAACGACGTCTTAATCGTATAAATCCGTTCAGTGGATTGTGAGATATCAGGTAATAAAAAATATTATACATACAAGATACGCGCGAAAAACATATCCTTTCCTTACAGTCGGGTAAAAAATATGTGACTACAATATCTGACGCTGCACGTAATTAAATGTAACGTTACTTAGTGACGCTGACCAATCAGCGCCGACGTGCGTCGGCTCCTCATACATAATGTGCATCCAGCTGCGCTGAGCGACGATCAGCGTGAGAGGAAAATCAGCCTTAGGTATACTGTTCATCTCTCTATTAATCTTTCCTCACTTTCATTGATCGAAAGTAGAAAAATGTTTCAAGTAAAAAGGTGTAGATAGGTTACTTCAACAACATTTTTTTTTAAATATTGTGTGATTGTGGTTCCACATTACTAGCAATCCTGTTAACCCCTCCAGATAAGCTCTATGGTTTGTGTTACGAGTGAGTTCACGTCAGTAGTATAATGGCCAGGATTCGAACCCACGACCTTACGATTGCGAGACCGATGCTTTAGCCATTAGGCTACCGCCGCTTTTTTAAATATATTCGCTCTTTAACAACGGAAAACTAATGCACACAGATAACAAATTATAAAAAGTCGTAAAAGTAAGAAATCATGATTTAATTATCTCGAGTGAAAAATGTAATTCACTGCTTTCGTCTGATGACGCCGGCGATGCGACACTGACTGATAAAGGTTTGCTAATTAGCCAACCTTTACGGGGCCACTCGCTGAGCGCTTGTAACTGATTTACTTACACATTTTTACTTAAAACATGATTGGATCGGAAGGAAATTTGACCGAAGAAATATTAGGCACCGAACCGATAACGATTTAATGTGCCCTAGGAGACAAGGATGTAACATTTCAGAAAACAGTGCCTAACGAATTTATTCGAAATAGTTTCTATAAGTGATTGAGTACAGAACGAGTAAGTGATGTTTTTAGCCATTTTTAGACTCTCCTGCCCCCTGGTGATATGTGGTGAAGTTTTAGTTGTATAGCCTTCTTCGTTCGGCTATCCAACAGTAAAAGAATTTTTCAATTCGGACCAGTATTTCCTGATATTATTGCGTTCAAACAAACAAACAAACTCTTCAGCTTTATAATAACAAAACTATGTTCTTACCTAAATCAATCCTACAAGCAATATTCCAAGTGCCGCTAAACATTTGCTGTGAATACTTCGAGAATATCGGCTTTTTACGCCCACCCTCGCCTCTTGTCAAGAAGTATATCTTTGCTTTGTAATGATTACTCATTTGACAAGACTTGGTAGCTGTGAGCAACATTCCAGTCTCTACAGATTTGATCTTCATGCCTCGGAGTAGGACGCCTACATTGTCGCCAGCTAAAGCCTGAAACATTTTTCTTTTAAGACGACTCCCGCAGTAGGTTTACAAGCCGTGTGTCAATGGGGACTTTACAAGCATACAAGTAACGGATACAAAGTACAGCCCGGAACAACAATTTGTGGATCACACAAAGTGGTGTCCTGTGTGGGAATAGAACCCACGACCTCTCGACTGCGACAGGCAAGTTCAAAATTCTTTATTCACTTGGGATGCAAAACAACATTTGTGATACGTCATTATTCTACATGTACATGTTATGCCAAGTTTGCAAACAATAGGTAAGCCGGAGAAAAGAACAAGGCAATAAAAACACGCGGCCACTGTTTTCAAATCGCCAATTTTTACAATATTTGTAAGTTTATAAACTTGAATTGGATAAGGTGCTGCCAATAAACACCACGTCAGAGGACTGCTGCAAATTATATTACATGTAATAGAAATTGGAACATTATACACCATGTTAGAGGACTGCTGCAAATGATATTACATGTAATAAAAATTGGAACATAAGATAAACACAAAACAGCCTCAATGGGTACAATGTAGTAGGAGCAACTTACAACAAAGGTAAAAACCCGCAAGAATGCCTCTGTGGCGCGGTAGGAGTGTATCCGACTGCTACGCAAGAGGTCGTGGATTCGATCCCCTTCCAGGATAAATCTTTGTGTGATGAGCACGATGGTTTATTCTGTGTCAGGGTGTTATTTATCTATAATATGTATGTATTTAGAAATATATAATCCATAGTACAAACTCTGCTTAATTTGGGATCAGATAGCGTTGTGTGAGTTGTCCCAAGATATTACATTAGAATGTCATTTTTGTTTGCCCATTTGCCAGTGTCAATTATTGGCGGTAAGGCACACCCCGTTTCCGAGATCGCTCGTATTATCATTATACAATATTTATAAGTATACAAAAATTTTCCCAATATACAAACCTCAGCAACACTCTTCCTAAATATCTGCACATCTGAAAGAGTAGTCTTAATATTATATCCGAAGCCTAAGAGATCTGCTTCAGCATTTCGCTTCATAACACCACGTTTGATAGTACCGACTACCACTGTACCTCTTCCAGGCACGGTGAATGCATTGTCTATTGGCATTAGGAATGGCGATTTGAGATCTCGGACTATAGGAGGTATATATTCATCCATTGTGGTTAGTAACTTCCGTATTGATGGGGCTCCTGTAGAAATAAAGTATGAATGAATATTATTTTATGTACTTCACCCCCGCTCCACTCGACAAATGGTCAAAAATGATAATAATATGGTTCACAAATCATAAGAAAAGGCAAAGTAGAAGATGGGTGGATGACATTAAAGCCATTGTAAGAAGCACATGGACCAGACTAGCTAGTGCTAGAGAGGAATGGAGCAAGTTGGAGGAGGCCTTTGCCAATAAATGGCATACAGACAAGGTTATCGTCGCATAAGTATATAAAGCGTGTATATGTCTGAAAATAAAGGCTAAGGCTAAATATTATTATTATTACTAGCTGTGCCCGCGACTTCGTTCGCGTGGAAGTTGGGTTAATATTAAGGTAGTTTATATTACAATTCAACTTCTGTGTAAAACATATTGTAAACATGCTCCACAATGCCCTGTGGCATCTATGGATATTTGGGCCTAGCTTTAATCAGGGCCCAACATATGGCAGGGCAAGCCAAGCAAATGCCCAGTGCAGCAAAATGAAGGGCGACAAAGTTTATGGCGCCAGACGGTTAGAAGACAAATTATTAAAATTCCCACGACCACACCTCGACAAAAAAGTGATTTGCATCACATCAAATACTATTAATATTGAAAAATTCCCCCACCACGCGAGTACTGGGGCGGTTTCGAGTTAAATGAAGCTCGAAACCGCCCAATTACTCGTGCGAAATTTTGAGTTAAGGAGCTTCGATTCTGACTCCGATAGGTCGAAAATTCCTATTGATTTTAAACCTCCGACTCCAACTTCGGCTCCGACACTTTTAAATCGGAGGTACCTAGCCGCTCCTTCAAGATAATTTATACATAGGTAATAAAGGTATGATGGAAAAAACTCTCACAGATTCCCTATGATCGCAGGTTATGTCCTGCCCGAGCGATCTTTTCCGAGTCTAAAGTACGCCTACTTTGTGTCCGTGTTTCTACCGCGGGAATGCAATGTTTAAACAAACAAACAACATTCAAACGTTTCTAAAAGATATACTCAGATATCTTTTTTTGTGTTTAAATACTATTTCTAAACTTATTTCAATATTTTTTTTCACTCACTTTATATTATTTTATAATGTCTACATTGGTGAATTTAAAAATAGGTGTGTTAACCTGTCGCAAATGAAGATCATCATATATTCATATCCCTCTACGTAAGAATTTCAGTTTTTTTTTTAAATCAATTTTCCTGATTCTTTTTAATTTGTATTTAAACGCCATCTATTTTCAAAACTGGATAAGTTTATTTTTATACTTGATGATTTTATATTAAACTATCATGCATATTAAACGTAGGTAAGCAAGGTATTTAACCTTAAATTATTCACGCGATCAAGACCCGTAATACATATATTTTCATAATGTGTACAAATCGCGAAAGTTTATTAACATTTGTAGGTAAGCAATTTTGGCACTCAGAAGAAATCGAATCACAGATGGCGCCACGTGTTTTATTTTGATGTAACGCGGACTTAATCTTTCATTTTTTTTAAGCAATTAACATTTATAAATTCTAGAAAATATCAAGTAATTACTGTTTATTTGTAATGTAATATTGTTTTTCATTTCTACATTTATAACATAATAACTCCTATTGATAAAGGTGCCTATTGGAAGTGATTATTAATATGAAAATTTTTTAAACAAAGTAAACATGTTAAAGTCGAAAATAAAAGCTTGTATAAATAAGTATACATTTAGAAAAATACTTAAAAAAAAGAATAAAAATAATTTTAACACAACACAAAAAGAAACTCGCAATTAGGGAGTCGATCCTCCGACCTCGCTCGTTTAATACCGCTACTTGTGCCAATAGACCACATCAGCTGATGCAAATACGGTTAAAATAGCTGATCTTAATAAAATTGAAAATGTTGTGTTTAGCTCCTAATAGTTTTAGCGTGAAGTTTTTGTTTCCATGGGTTACAATTGTAAATAATGTCTTATTGTGGAAAAAATTGTGAAAAACCATAATGGTTCGACAAAACATACGTTGCTGCTCACTCCCCATAGACGATAGCATAATGATTTATAGTGCAAGTAATGACCATAGTGTTTACAATAAAACTGCAAATATTAATGAAGATCCGTCAAGTAGTTATTGTTTTATAACGATAAATAGCTACAGACATTATCCGTCATTGCTTAGCTCCTATGGGAAATAGCGTGATAAATTATAGCCTATATGTTAATGCAGACTACACATACAAAATTTCAACCGAATCTGTCCAATAGTTATTGCGTGATGCGTGTTCAAACAAACAGACAGACAGACAGACATTTCTAAAAATGTAGGAATGTGTTTAAATACTCTTTTCGAACATTTCCCAATATTTTTTTTCACTATGTTCGGCCATGTACAGACACGTGAAATTTACAATTTTATTATATGTATAGATATAGATAGATAGCATGATTCAGTATTCACGCGCGATGGCTTATTATTAGCGTATTTCATGTATAACTTTGGTGTTTCTATACCGATTTCTATTAGTATTTTTTATGGAATAGTTAATTATGTTAACTTTTTTAATTAGGGATGACTGAGAGTGTTATAAACGTAGGAGTAGACAAATATAATCAGAAAGCTTCGAACTACTAAGCTATCGGGAGTTACACGTGATATTGTGAGTCAACCATAAAAGATAGACATATGCTGGCGTGGGATATTTTTTATATAATTTTAAGGAGAACATTTCCGTCATACATGATTTCTGTGTAGCTTTAACCATTACGGTTGCACACGCGACGAAAGCTTAAAAAATAGAGTAACTTCTCCCGTTTTCCTTCACTGCTCTGCTCCTATTGATTGTAGCGTGATGAAAAGTATGCTATAACCTACTCAGGAGTATGAAAAATAATTGTACTAAGTTTTGTTAAAATCCGTCGAGTAGTTTTTGTTTCTATAACGGTTATACAGACAGACAGACAGACAGACAAAAATTTTACTGATTGCATTTTTGGCATCAGTATCGATCCCTAATCACCCCCTGATAGTTATTTTGGAAATATATTTCATGTACAGAATTCACCTCTCTACAGATTTATTATAAGTATAGATTTAACCCCCGCTCCAAAGAAGCAGTGTTATATGTTTGTATGTCTGTGCCATTGTAGCTCGCGAGGAATGAATGTCTCTTCCCGTTACGGGTGGTCGGCTAATAACAATTGCCTCTGTTGGCCCTCCTTGGATCGGCGCCTGCCCTTTGGACCTTCGTCAGCCAAGTAGTTAGTGGCCTGCCTCTCCCTCTCTTTTTAGGGTTCCGTAACCAAAATGGCAAAATAGAATCCTTATTTGTTTATTTCAGACTGCCTCTGTGGCGAGGTGGGAGTGTATCAGACTGCTACGCAAGAGGTCGTAGGTTCGATCCCCACTGTGGATAAAACTTTGTGTGATGAGCATGATGGTTTATTGTGTCTGGCTGTTATTTATCTATAATATATATACGTATTTAGAAATATATAAGTATGTTTATCGGTTGTCTGGTTTCCATAGTATAAGTCCGTCTGTCCGTCCTTAGCTTAGCTCAGAGACTGTTAGTAGGTACTAGAAGGCCGTAAATACACATATTACTTACGCCGACAAAGTGAAAGTATAAAATGTTAAAAAACATTTTTTTGAGGGTACAATATGTATGTTTTTTCTCACCTACCCCATCGTATGGGGTATCATTAGATAGGTCTTTTAAAAACGTTAAGAGTTGTAAAGCCCATTTTGAGATTAAGGAACCTGTTTGTGAAATATTAAGCTTTAACATGCAAATTTTCGTTAGAGTCAAGTGTGCCCCCACAGTTAAATAGCTGATGTTGAGTAGGTATGTGAAAAAATCACGGTACAGTTGGATCAACGTAACTAGGCCGGACTGAAGTAGGCGACAAGTGGTTGCGCAGATGCAATTTTTGGAAGTAAATGGTGACAGGAAACGGGGGGCGGGGGCGGTAACTAAACCAAGAGAATTAGAGATGCGATTACGCATTACATTGTCAGAATTAGTATTACTAACTCGTGTTTTTTGTGATTATTTTCGTAAAGAAATTGTTTTTCAAAGTATCTTTAGTATTTACTGTAACTGTTCTAAATTTAAACTTTCATGAACTCATTTAAATAGTGTTTTTATATTGTTGAATTAAAATGTTGTTAGTATTTTTAATCGATTAAACATAATTAATCGTTTTCGTTAGTAATTTTAGGGTCACATCTCTATGACATGTGCGAAAGTAATAAAAACCTAACTTCACGGAACCCTACATTGTGCCTTGCCCAGCAGGCACTTGCCCATTATTTTTGTTTATATAATTTCTACACAAACAGTATAGAAGATGTAAGTGTGTAAGTTCAATTCTTACCATATTCTGTTTCATCCCCATTGAGAGCTTTCATTGCAGAGCCATATATCATAGGCACTGTGTTACCATCATATCCAAAATCAGACAGCAGTTCCCTCATTTCAATCTCAACAAGTTCTAATAACTGGAAAACATAAGTAATGAACAAAAATGTATTTCTTCTAAAAAATATATTTTTTAAACAAAGTAATTAGCAAAAATTATTAAAAGCTTTTTCATATTATATAAGTCACAAAATAGAATGCTATATTCCATATTAGCATTCTATTTAGTCCCAAAAAATAGTGAATATAATTGCACAGACCTAAATTGTTAGGTCTGTGCATTTATTTAAATAATTGTAATAAATGAAACCCTTCGGGGGAGAATGGCATGCAAAATGTACGAAACCCAAAATGAACACGGCAAGCAAAATGTACAAATCGCAAAAAAAAATAAGCACAACAGTACTTATTTTCACCTAAATTATTATAAATATGTATTACTAAAATGACTACCTTGAATTTTGTGTGCCAAGGATCATATTGTCATATAAGATCTAACACCACAAGTCATTTTTTGTCAATTCTAGAGAATTGGAAGACTCATTGTTTTAGCCAATCAGAAATAAGAAACGTCCAATAAAAATTGAAATGTACATAAATTATGAAATTTAGCAGTATTTTCATTCCCCTGTGAAGTTCCCATTTTTGACTTATGTGGTGATAGAACTTATGCGATGAAATGTCAAGGAATTCATTGGCATTCATTTAGTTCAATTATCTAATTCAATAAATGTTGTGTTATTTTTTTATGATTTTAATTGATGATTGTATTAACAAACAACATGATCATTATAGAAATTTAATTTCATTTGTATAGACAACTAAAGAAATAAAAAATAATCCACAAGAAATATAACTTACTTCATTATCAACTAAATCAGCCTTGTTTATGTATACCAATATATACCGTATCCCAATTTGTTTAGCCAATAGTAGATGTTCCCTAGTTTGCGGCATAGGACCGTCATTAGCGGCCACTACTAACACTGAGGCATCCATTTGTGATGCTCCGGATATCATGTTCCTTATATAGTCGGCATGTCCTGGGCAGTCTGTGTGTGCATAATGACGAAGTGTTGTGCTGTAGCCAACATGTGCCGCATTTATTGTTATTCCTGTGAAAACATTGATTAGAAATAAAAATAAGCAAAAAAAAAACCACACATTTGATTATATTTGAAAAGAGACTGATTGCAGATATACTCAGAGACAAAAATAAAATAGTTTACAGAATTTTAGCTATCAAATGTTTTGACTTTGTTTGTTATTCTGTTAAAAACTAAAATAAAAGAAGACAGAACATAATTTGTTCAAAATTTAAACAAAACATTTTACTAAATGTTGTTATTTTTTTAGCCCACTATAAGGAAGGGTTTTACGCGCGCGGCTGTGAGATGTCAAAACAAAGCGGTGTAAAAAAAAATTATTTTGAATACTGCAATATGGATATCAAATTAAAGGGTTCATCTTGAGCATTTCAAAAATGTATAACATGATTATGACTGTAATACTAAAAAAACTATTTAGCAACCACCTTGTTCTTTCTCAAAATATTGTGTAGGAACTCATGAAATATCACAACAAAAATATTTTTTTGCTTTGGTTTTGAAACTCATTTTCAAAACCAAACCAAAAAAATATTTTTGCACCCTACGCACGAGCCTGCTGCGGCAGCGGCCGCCGAGTGCCAGAAACATCTCTATCCAAAAATGAAAATTTGAAAAGTCCCAACATTTTTTTTTTTTTTGCCAATTTGGTTTTGAAATCCATGTTGTTCGAGATTTATTGAGAAATACAAAAAAAAAAAAATTTTAGTCCCCCCTTTCCAGGGGTTTTTTTGGTCAAGGTGTACACCCCTGGAAAGGTTTATGCGTTGATTGTGATTTGAACACCTGTGATTACAAATATTGTCTACATAAATCCACAACAGAATAACGATAACAAACAAAAACACAACTAACCTCTGGCTTTTTCCTCTGGTGCTTTGTCAATCTCATCATACGAAACGTACTTCGCCAAGCCATCTTTTGCCAATACTTTTGTTATAGCAGCAGTTAGCGTTGTCTTCCCATGGTCTACATGGCCTATAGTTCCAATATTGCAGTGTTTTTTCTCTTCAACTTTAGAATCTACTTTTGTACTAAACCTATTGCACGAAATTTGAAATACACTCACACATAACCTGGATTTCGGAAGTAAAGTGTGTTTTAATGTTACTTTAGTCGTAAATGTACAGTACAATGACTGTAATATGAGTTTTCCACTCATGTTTACGTACAAAATATCAGTTTTTCATCTGGATTTTTATGATTTTTAGGTTATTTTAAAAGTGACAGCTCGCAGTTTGATTGACAATATTGACATTGACAGCGGCAGACATTATACTTTTCGTCACAAAACAAATTTCTTGTATTTCGTTCATATACCGAAACCAAATGTTTAGGGTTTTTGGCATATTTTAGCCGATTTGTAAAATACTTTGTCGATAAGATAATGTAGGTTATTATATATGTTTAATTAAATAATTTTATTAGTATTTAGACGAAACCACAACTCTTATCGATATGTCGAACAAGGTCTCGAACCTAATGTGATACCCTATTCAATTTTATTGGCGACGAATTCGTATTCATGGACGACAATGCTAGGGCTCATACTGCGGCCATAGTACGAGATTATCATACAGAAGTTAGTATCTCTGTTATGGAATGGCCAGCAAGAAGCCTTAGCATGAATCCCATTAAACATCTATGGGATGATTTAAAAAGACCAATTTGAGCATGAGATCCTCGCCCAAAGACTCTTAGCCAGACACGTAATCCAAGAACAATGAGAGAATATTCCACAATATGTGATCGAGGACCGTATGAAAGCAGCAATAGCCCGGGGAAGGAATACCAGTTATTAAATGAACTGTTTCTAAGCTTTTTTTCGTTTACGCATATTGTTTTCCTCATTTTCTATATACTTCATACATAGCGTTGCCAGGCGTCTGGATAAAGCCGGACATAGTTAGGCTTTTTGATCGTGTCCGGCCAAAATAAACGGTGTCCGGCTTTTACATTTCGCAAACGAGCGAGCGCCGAGCGGTGACTGAAGCACTACTACTACAGGTACCTATGAATATTGAGACACAAAATCCTCAATAATGTGGGTGTCCGGCTTTTTTGACAAATGACAAAATTTATTCTCAAACACATTTTTTTGATATTCTTTACAAAAACTTAACTGAGGTGTTTCGTTTTTTTTTATGGGAAGTGTATATACAAGAATTGCTCGTTAAAGGTACCTGTTTTTTAATTTTCTAATACTCTGGCATAAAAAAAGAGAAAATAGAATAATGGGGCGGTACGAGTTCGCGAGATGATACGAGATGTCCCGCATCTAGTTGGTTAATATTTCTGTTTCTCCGATCAGCAGCCACGGTCCGGTGGCTAGGCCCAATTATAAGCAGCCTTAGGTTAAGAGACAAAGAGTAAACTAATACTAGGCTGCAACCGTACTAGGCAGCCAGTCGGAACACGAAGGCGAAATCCATTTTGCGAGGGAGTGGTCATGCTGTACTATGAAAGCTTATATTGTTCGAGCAAAGCACATAGACATAACTCATGGACACGGAATCTCGATCCACTTTATTCTGGTTTCCAGAGACGGACCTAAAAGGACAACAGAACAAAAAAAATAAAACTGCACAAAACATTTTATTCATTATATATTTTTTGTCAGAAGGTAATTAATACAGTGCCAAAACAGTAACAAAACATTAGTAAGAAAAATCAAGACTGCATCTAGCATCAACTACTCAATATTCAGATAAACAATATCCTATACGGTTTATAGGGACAACATTTAACACTTATATTTTTCACAACATTTGAACAGACAGTTGGCATAGTAGACTATTATTTATTTTTTATAATATATAAATTGTGAACTAGATTCATAACACCGATACGCCTAATGGATATTTAATTTTTTTTCTACATTATTATTCGGAGGGTAGTTATGTGCAGTGTCAAATATAAACTATAGTAAGTATTGTTTCATTAAAATTAATGTCAGTATGGAGGTCAGTTCAGTTAAATAAAATTCGATTAATTTATTCATAAGCAGTTTCGTCATCAAATTAGACTATAATAGGCTTTCTGTTCAATGTTTTTCAATGACCGTCTTTATCATATTCACTCATTCATTCACTTGATCATTACAGATATGCTTTGGTCAACAAACTCCTCTCAACAGAGGAACCAATCCTACAGCTACGTTCAATTCCAATTCACAAAAAACGCGTCTCGTGTGTTAACCCTCACGTGTGCACATAACTACCCGCTCTATAATACTGCGCGAGAGCAGCTTCTGCGACAACTGCCGCGTCCTTTATAACCTGCTCTAAAATCAGTCTGTCGCTTGTCACCATGCCGCGTAATTCTAACATTTAATCACAAAAATTACTGTATACACGGATCTAACATGAAGAAGAGGACACCTTCAAAATATTTTTTTTTTATTTATTATTATTTTTAAACCATCTATGTAAAATGCTATACCGTCAGCGTGATGTGAGCTACTTCTTATTATATCCTTGGTCCATGCGAGCTAACTTGGCATCTTATGAAATATAATAGCTTCGTTACAAACTTTTTTTTTGAAAAATTAGTGATACGCTTTCGATAATGCGCGTCTCGACTACCCTAAAGCGGTTTTATATAAAAATAAAATTATTTTCTCAACATTTTTTTTTTAATATACAATGTCGATTGAAGCAAATTAGTACAAAACCAGACGATTCTAAAATAGTTTTTTTTTTATCGAATGTGAGGACATTTTATAGTAATTATGATTTGGACATTACATTATACGTATTTACTTTTACATGGTAACATGATATGAAAATACCATGGGAACATTCTAAATGCCATCTACAACTCAACAAAAATACCTTGCCATACGTACCCTTAAGTTGCCCCATGGTATATTCTTACAACGAATCAATGTTACATAGTGCATTTTACAAGACAAAGCAGACTTAAGATAAACATATAGAAATCTGTTTATTCTTAAAGCTATTTTACATTCAAATTGTGCTTACAAACTTTTCTAACCGAAGCTACCACGAGATTTAATTTCAATATTGATTTAATTTAGTGAATTTATACTTGGACTGTGTCTTTTAAGTAATATTTAACAGTTTATTTTTGGTAAACTTGGTTAGAATCACGCCCTTTTTAAAGGTCAATATTTCTTATCAAATATGTATTTTCATTAATTTAGGCATTAGTTGGCAGTAGTGGCGAAGGGTATTTAGAATACAATTCGTTACGGTTTCCCCTTTTAATTCTAATTACTTATTATAGGTACAAAACACCGTATCGAGCGAGATATATTTTGGTAACATCACCTCGGGAAATTTTAAACCCTTCACCTTTGGTTGGCAATATTATTAATGTTTGCAAGATACATATTTGACAAGTAATTTTGACTATCAAATAATGAGTTCACACGGCAAGTTTTATTGCAGGAATAAGCAAAGGTGTTATATTGTTTAAGGAATCAGTGGTACGCATTTATAGTACAAATAAAATAAAGCGTATACGTATACGTATTCCTGCAATAAAACTAGCAGTACAATATAGTGTGAATCATAGCTAAGAGTCACACTTCATCTGACCATCTGAGAATTAACCAACTTTCCATCCTTTTTTATCCCTTTATGTTTTACCGATGTATGCAATGCTAGAGCAAGACGGAGAGATATGATCTGTTCCCTCGTGTTTACGGTTTATCAGGTGGTTAAATGAAGTTCGATCTTATAAGGGCTTAGTGTGACGTCTTAAAACAGAGACGTGCATTATCAAAGTATACATTATTAGCACACCACAACGACATTCGTCGCAAATACCGATAACCACGGAATTAAGTTTTAATAAGCTCATAAAATTCGATATTCACCACAGACAGTATTATTTTGTATTCATTAATATATATTCATTAAGTATCTTAAAAAACACCTATTATTTTTTTTTATTACACGGACAGATCCAAAGTTATACATGAGATAAGGACTAGCGATCATCAAACTATTATTTTTTATATATTATATAATTATATAATAGTATTCGCGCCTACAAAGCTTTGCTAAAAACAACAAAATATAACAAGAAACAATGATAATAAAAACAGAATGCAGTTATAATGGGCATTTTCAACAGTGGCAGTGTTTAGAGAAATGCTTAAATAATTGAAATATATCAAAGCACTCGTACGCTCTTTGTTTGAATAAACATTGAGTACGAGATGTTATTACATTTAAAAGCTCAATTCGTTTTGGTATATTTAATACATGTTATGGCAAATTATTAAAAGACTGTTATTACTCTGTTTTCGGGACTAAATGTAGTGAGATTTCAAACATGGAACAAATAAAGACTTAGTACAAATATCCCATTACACTTTGTCTTGTTTAACTGAATAAAACACTGTCACTTAAAACTTAAATTATAATAAAATATACTTATTGGTGTCGACAAGTAGTGTTTAGCACCACATTATAAACTAGTTACGTAAGCACTAACAAATCCAAGTGGCGCAATTCCTGAACAGAGAAAAAAAGTGAGAGAAAATAATAAACTATTTTTCCCCGTCGCTCAAAAACCTGTGTTTTAATACTTGTGTACGCACACCAGTTTACCTAAAATATGTAAAAAATTAATTCACCAACACTTATTAACTAGAAAAATATTTTAGAAATTCTCACTTACATTTAAGAGGAACTGGCAAAATAAATCCTGTATTTCCCACGTTTTATTTATATATTTTTTTTTATTTCGTTCAACTCACAATTGAATACAAAAAACCAGATTTGGTCCTCACGTATAAAATTCATGATGCCATTCCTATAAATTGGACAGAACTATTCACGGTACGCGTATTGACGAGTAGCAAAAATATTAGTAGACTATGCAACACTAAACAATGGCTCAAAATATCAAATCCACTAAATACCCAATAGAAAAAAAAAACAATCTGCCTATATGTTACGGCAAAACCTCGTAGAAGCAATGTTAAACTTAAGAACCTAGTAGAGTAAGATTAAAATGGTGGTAGACCGTGGCGCGCCGAGGCGACTGGCTCGAACATATCACAATAGACTAACTAATAGGACTAACCACCCTTATTGTCCACACTCATTCAACTCTAAATACTATCTTTGCAACTAATATAAAAAAGAAACATCCCATAGCTTCATACCCACAGAACTACGAATCCATAGTATCAAAAAGTGATTAAAATTCCATTTAATTAGAATAGAGTATTTTGTGCATACGATGCGCGTTTACCCACATTGGGCGGTACTGCGTGAGGCGACCACGCGCCATACAAACTATCCGTCACCTAGGAAAGGACTGACACATCGATTATTATGCTAAATAATTACATTTTCTTCTAAACGAGGATTCTTTATATGGTTATATTTAAAACATGTAACTATTAGATTCGTACTATAAGCTTTAGGACCGTATCCACCTATATCTATCCTCACCTAATGGCAAAGGCTCATATCGATATCGTTCACTACACAACTAGCATCGTTTAAAATAGATAAAAAACCAACTACAATACACAATTTTGCAGGAATAACTATCTAAACAGTGAGTTTATGTATTTTACTACAGAGTTTTTTTTTTGTCTTGTTCTATTATTCAATTTTTTATAAATATTCATCCGTAAATTATTATCAAATTCGATAAAGCTCTAAGATTGATCCACATTCACATAAAATTACTCGGGAGATTCCGAGATACACTGAAGCTTTCTTAACGCCAAACGCGATCACGGACCCAACAATTACATATGACAAACTCTGTCGTTTAGGACACGACGCCCAGATGTCGCATATCCGCGTCACTGGCGTTCAAACGAGGAACATTAAATGTTAAAACTTAATACAAAATTCGGGAATTATTTTAAGGTAACCGACAGAGGTCGAGACTCGCGAAAGCTATATTAAAAATAAGAGAACCAATACCCAGTCTTACTAATGGTGTAATACACGACTACACATTCCTAAAAAAATAAAAATAAAAACATCTAGCTGAATTCACTAGCGTGGTGCTTCACATATTTTTGTACATTCAGGATTTTAGAGCAAACCATCTGTGGGGAAATATTTGAGGTACAGTAACACTCCAAGAACTTTAGCATCGGTACTGAAAAACGAATTCATCATTTTATCTCATCTACACAGAAATCCCCTAAACATCCTGATAATTAATATAAAAAGGAGAGGTTTAGGCCATACAACAGGTTACAATTTAAATCTGCGAGGGATTTCACACATTTCTTCTATAGGATTTGAGCAAAAATTTTTAATAAAATACCGAGCTACTGTTACGAGTTTACTACATTAAAATGCCTTTATACGTACAAAATTGCAGTTTGTCTTCTCACTAACATTAATCAGATAAAGCCTTCACACATAACACTAAAACGTCATTCAATGACAATAGCCTTAGTTACCCCAACATTATATTTTCCCCGAAATTGGGGCAAATGTATTTCTTATATTTTAAAAGTGCAATTTGGTACGCATTTGCATATCAGGTCCACATTGTCTAATTAACATCGACAACGTACGAAAATATTTTGCGAACAACGTGTCTATCCACTAAAATCTCATTTCATCTAAACATTGACTAATAATAAACGAAAAACAAAATAACAACCGCTATTATGATTATATTCATGCATTTTTAATACCTACAAAATTCTAGCGTTCGTAAGTTCTCTTAGGTTTATATGATGCGTATAATTGGCTTCGGGCCGTGGACTGTGGAACGTACAGAAATGGCCTTGAGTCAGTCCATTAAAATCATTTCAGATCGTTTAGGAGGGTTTGAAAAAGGACTTGCCCACAAATTTCAACACTGTTTCCAAACTAACTACAAGGTTGAGCATGGCCTTAAAACTAATTAAAAGCAACTAAATTAGATTGAAATAAGTATGAATGTATGAAATGTTGGGCTTTGTTTACACAAGATAAGAAATCCTCTTACATAGGGCAATCAAAAATATTTAAAAGTGCAATCAGTTTTCCACAGCCTCGCAAACCATAGCCGAAAATTACGTTGCTAACTTATTATATTCTTGTATTTTTAGTTGCCCCATCTATGGGATAATCTGAGGCCAAATTTCCATCAGACCACGACCTCTGGTACAATACTCAAACTTGTAATTACGTATAGTTAAAATTAATTGAAGCGATAGATTTTGAGTACTATACTATGCTGCAACCCGCTATATATATTCAGTTCAATTCGTCGAGCATGCTAGCACCTTTATGTATACTCCATAGATCAAATGGACAATGTTTTAAGAATGAACCAAACTCCAATATTCGAAAAATGCAGTTAAAATAAACAACTGAAACTTTGGCATAGTTTTAGTTGAGTTAAAAAGATCAATGTATTTTATTTAGTGTTTGGTTCATTCTATTTTACACCGTCCAAATATAGGTAGCGGATTACAAGCCAAAAGAGCTGTAAGGACGAATTACTGATAAAATTTAGGATTTCATTTTTCTTTAGAAACATTCTTACTTATCATAACTCCGTATAAGCGTTCATATTGGCTTTAAATTAAGTACTGAATAGTTTTGGTATTTTTTTAGACAATTTTTTTCACGTATTAAGGACTAAGGACATTATTATTTTTTAATTTATAATTAGGTTATATCACACAATATTCTTAGAGATATGCTGTTATAAGCGTTGGTCATTGAAATTCAGAAATCATATATTATATTTTATCTTTTTTTTATATAATTAATTAGCGTACAACATTTACCCTTATAGGAGATTTAACTTAGGGCGAAAACTGGAAAAGCCTGTACGATAACGGATAAAAAATGCAGTAGGGAAGCTTATGCTATGAAATTCCAATATTGTATGGACGGAAGGAAACTGTTCTTGAGCTAAATAAAATGGGCTTTTATTATGTAAACTTGTCGGTTCGTTGGGGCATTGTGGTATACAGTCACAGCCATTAAACTTTAAAGCTGATATACGAATATCTTTGTTTGTAGTCAGTAGGCTTATTAAAGAAAAAAAAACAAATTTACTAAAGCTGCTATAGGGCGTTGATTTAAAAACAGTTGAAGGCTGATTTTACAATTCTGATAATGGTAAAATGGCGTAAGCGATACCATAAGATGTGTTTATCATTTTGTCAATTTGTAATGTTGCAAGTATAGCTTTTGATGCCTTTTTGAACTTTTACTTTCGTTACTATATAAAATCAGCTGAAGAAAATCTTATCCAGGGTCAATTCAAGGCTAGGTATAAGTATACAAGTATCGATATAAAAATATAAGTTGGAATATGTATTTTTAATTCCTTTTTCGTGAAATATTATCTATAGATTTGTTTTTAAAAACTGGATGAAAAATATGCACTTTTATTACACTTGACCACGACCAATGCAATACGGTCGTAACGTCGGGGATAAAATAGGTAAGTTTGTAAGTATTTTATCAGTAAATAGTATTAAATATACAAAATTGTTAAAATTTAGGTAAATAATAATTAAAATCGTGTTCTAAGAAGCCATTATAAATACTTTTTAATAAAATTTCGGTTGAGAACAAATGTCAGCGGAGACAATATGAATGGATCCATAACAGATTATGACCTACAGTGCAAATGTGTATATTTGGTTTTATATATTTTAAGAAAATGTGTTTTTAATAATAGCAATTGTACCACATTTTCATATTTCAAACAATTTTAAACTCGTGTTATATCAAAATGCAAATTACAAAAGCCATTATTTCAGGCAATTTTATTTTTGTCCAAGATGTTTTATGCAAAATTATCAATTAATTATATAATATTAATAATTCAAATTTTAAAGATCCCAATTTGTTGAGATTATATACCAGCCATTCGATCAGCCCGACAATTGGTATTTTTAACCAAAATTAGGATATTCTTTATTACTGTTTATAAATATCTTTAATTATTTTACGTATACAAATTGTCATTATTTTGGTTGTACTATTTCGGCGAATAAGTACAATGCCCCAAACGAAACGTACATTTTAAAAGAAGCTAGTTGTGACACTTGGGAGTTTCCCATTCATTAGAATATTCTAAAAGGACTACATGCAAGCAATTCATAGCCAGTATATTCAAATCATATGATCATCTATATAAATAATGTGTAAATAAAATTCATCTGAGTCGAATGGAAACTTAAATAAATTGTGTCGGCTACAGTGAGTACGCGAGGCGAGGCGATTTATATGCGACCAGTTTGAATATTCTGTTTCAATCTTATTTTGAAACAGGATATTCATTTATTAAGTAATTTTCATTTCGATATTGAATTAAAAAGTTCAAAATTGGGATAATTCTAATGACTATTTAAAAAACACGCAATTAGAAGTCAGTCTATAAAAAATATTACAATTTTTTATTATTTAATGGTGAAAAAATTACGCGTTAGCTTTGCTGCGAAAAGCTGCCATTTAGTTTATTGTTATCGCATATTTTGCATCGCATATCACTGTAGCCAAGACCTAAGAAATTCATTTAAACAAATAATAAACATTTCAGATAATAATGTAGTACATCCTAATTTGCGCTTTAAGATAAAAGAAGAAAAATATATAAATTTTCTACTTCGAAAGACAGTGATTTGAGGTAAACAGTTACTATGTATATGGCAACATCGGAAAACAGTGAAGTTTTTAGTAATAAATATAGTCAGCTTTTCAATAGGACGAGAAATAATTAACTATCTACTAATTAGCTAATAACTAAACATATTTTTTTAATAATATTGTGCTAAATAATTTTCTTTAAGAACAATAATATCTTTTGACTACATGCTATATACGCTAAGTGCGAATCGATTGTACTAATATAAGTTTAATATATTAAACATTGGAAGCATTTATATATGGGGCTGGGTTCATTAAGGTACATTTCAAAGAATTTTTATTAACCATTGAGTTATATTACTAAATATGCTAACTGTTTAAAATACATTAAGTGTTTAAGGCACCTGTCCCACCAACGGCGATGAGCGAGTAGCGATTTCATCGCTTAATAAATGTATATTGTAGATCCCGTCCGTGTTAACAAAAGAGATGCAGTATAAAGCAAGTACTCGCCGGGATTGTGAACTGTTTTGTTTACACATGATCTATATAAGTATGTACGTTTCTTGAGCGATAAAACCGCTACTCGCTTTCTCGCCGTTGGTGGGACAGGTGCCTAATTGACACTACAAAATATGAGGTTAATGGTCGAGAAAAATAGCTAGTATCTTTCTCGTCTGAAATAAATGAATTCTCCTGAGTATTATAATACTTAAATATTTTGTTAAAATTTAGATATTACCATCATGCTTTAACATACAGATATTCTGAAGTAAACGTATATTTATTGATTTGTTCGCCAGTGATTAACATTGATAGAGACACTAACAATGACTTAGTCCCTTGATCTATTCAATTCTGAACATAAATGAAGTATAAATGTTAAGTGGTTACTCTTATTCGTGATTACTGCAAATCTAGTAATACACATCAATGGTATAATATTGGGATAATAGCAGCTCTACAGTAATTTAAAACTTTGAAAATAGTTCTTTATCCACAGACTATTAATTTAAGCCAACCCCATCGCTTTACGTTCAGCACAAACAGTGCATGGATTAAAAAAATAAATAAAGTTTATTGCACACTGAAATGCATCACGTGTAAGGTATAACTAAAAAACCTATGAAAACAATTAACTTTCTGTATGTTTGTACACAACATTAGGGCATTAAAATGCATGCACGTATAATTGAAAGGCACTAAATTCAACGAATACTAATAAAAAAATCTATAGCCGTTTTTATTTGATTAAATAAATATGTGTCACTGCCGGTGTCTTGTTTCGAAATGAAATATAAAATCCAAATTCATTTATTGATTATTTTTTAATCACTGTTAATAAGATAACGATAACACTGTTAACCAAGTTTAAACAATGTTAACCAAATGTAAACAATGTTAACCAAATGTAAACAATGTTAACCAAATGTAAACAATGTTAACCAAATGTAAACAATGTTAATCAAATGTAAACAATGTCAACAAAATTTAAACACTGTTAACAAAATGTAAACAATTAGTTTAAAAATAATTCATTATCGATCAGAAGCCGGCAGTACAACTATTTAAACAAATAATAATGAAAAAAAAAATTAAACAACTAATATTTGTTCTTACACACTAACAAACTAAAGATGGAAGATTTCATCTAACCCTATATCATTTTGGTTATAATCTGCACAAAGGCAGTTTTGTGCACTGTATCAGAAAAAAATTAAAGCATCTGATGTTATTCGAAAACCCTATTACGATATTATTATGGTCTCCGCTCAATAAAATGTACAAAATTAGGACTGTAACCGTTAGAAATGCAAAAATATCGTTTGTACCACACACTACACCGTTTCATCACTAGAATAGCCAAAGCATTTCACATTTATCGCAAGCAATTTTACATAAAGATCCGTTTTATCACATTCTATTTTGGCAATATCAAAGCAAGGTAATTACTTGTTGCGCGCAAAATTAGACACACACGTAATTAAATACATACAAACCAAATGCGAAGACATAAATGTGAGTAACTTTGCAATTAAACAACATACAATGACAACGGTAAAGAATTAGAAAAAGTATTTAATTTCCAACGATATGTGATATGCGAGGTCGCGGGTTTGAATCCTACCCATTATACCACCGACGTGAACCCACTACTAACACAAGCCATTGAGCTTAGCTGGAGGGGTTAAAAGGATTGGAAGTAATGTGGGACCACAATCTCACATTGCTAGTTATCTTTAAAAAACAAAATGAACGAGTATTTAGGCCGAAATCAACCTTAGCATAAATCAACTTGAAGAAAATCTTCACAAAGCATTTGCTGACCGTTGAAATTATTGGTCATAGTGCAAACTTAGCATAAAGCGTGCTTTGTCAAGTTTTTTTTTTTTAACTAATCTTGAGCTAAGGCAAAGTAAGCTCTATAGATCTTAGCCTTAGAGTTTCGTTGGCATTCATATAAGCTTATATTTTTGTTTGCGACTGTACGGCTACTGTCCTAGAAGATAAGACGTGATGAGTGGAGACCATATACAATTCCTTGGCTAAATTTCAACCGTCCATGCATTGACTAATGAAAATATAAACTATTTAGGAACTGACTACCTCAGTGTCAATTCATTTTGGCCGTACATATAGAACACAGGTGCATTTTCCTTTTATTTCATCCCATGCACCTTATAGTGAGGGTAGAAACACTACAGTACAAATAAAATTATAAAAGAATTGACGAAAACTAGCCGACCCGTTTTAAGCAACCAACCTTACTAGCAGGGTGAAAACACCAATTACTGGCCCTAAATAAAAAATATATCCTTCACATTGTTAAGCAATTAATTATACCAAGCTGTGAAGGGTAACATTAATATTTTATCAATAATTGTTTTCCCACCCCAATCTTTCGGTACATCGACGTCCGAATAAGCACTAACTATCAACTATACAAATTCATTCGAATTTAAATTCATTGTTTTTTATATTTTTTTCCTCAATTAAATAAATAAAAAGTGATACACTTATACACTAATAGTTCATAACTTCATTTCATATACTTTTTTGTTATCGCACGAAACGTGAATATATTAAAATAGTGTCAACTAGTAATAACGTAGAAACATCACATTATCAAAGGGTTCATGAGTCGGTGTGAGCGAAAACCACTTTCAAACAATCATTATAAATACTTTGTTAATTTGTGTGACTAGATACTGCTTTAAGTGTTTCATAGTTGAGATTAAAACGAAACCCTGAACGAATTATAATGAATATTTCATTTTTTGCTGGACTGAGAATTCTTAGCATATTTGTTTGATGCGGTGAAGTAGTTTAACGCAATCAACAAAGTTATATTTCTAAGCTTCACATACATAACAAAGTAATTCGCCATAACTAATCGAGACACCTAATAGCCATGGCATACGACTGGGTTAGTTACCCTACTTATTTTGAAGCTATGAAGTATAATAACGCCAGCGAATATAAATTATAGTTTTTCTTATAGCTCAAGTAAATGCTAGTCACCGTTATAAATACTGGTTATTTTTACCCGACTTTACGACATTACCCACCAACAAAAAAAAAGGTAAAAATTCTCATTCGAGCAACACTGCATTCAACCCGTCGGCCGTTAACACACGATCTACTGCTAAACATTCAATTCAAAAATCGAACTTACACTTTTTTAAATATATTTTTTTATTTCACACTTACCGCTCACACCAACGAATTTGGCAACAACAGCCAATAATACGTTCCCTTAATACTTTAAACATTAAAAACCAGCTAAGCACGATGAATAAATAACGAAACTTCGATACTGGCTAACCTACACACAGATTAATATGTATTTATTATAATCATATTATTAATTATATTGTGGTCTCTATTATACCTGTGTTAAGTCTTTGTCAAGAGTGCACTTTTTATAACTGTGTACACTTAGTATGTCAAACTTTTTGGTACTATGTAGAAGATATATTTTTAATTCCATAGTCAAGCAATTGAAAAAAAAATTACAACAGTATATTTGAGTTTTATTAGAAGGTTACTTAATAACCTAACTCCTAAGATCATTCTACATAATACCTTAGACACTTAGTAATTACTAAGCGTACGTAAATGCATTAAATAGTTAGATCAATCGTAAAAAGTGCGCCTCTATATATATTTTCCCTACAATATTTGTATGTTGATATGATAATCATTATGATTGCAACGATCCCTTTGCATAACGATACGCCTCAGTACAATTTTGATGATAGTATGAAATAGGTATATACTTAAAAAAGTTATACAAATACGCTTTAAAAACTGGGGATTTTAGAAATTGATTACTACACCATATTTTATTAAAAACTGAAGACATTAATGATACTATTAGGTCATAACTATGTATGTATTTATTTAGAAATATATAAGTATTGTTGTCAGTTGTCTAGTTGCCATAGGTTTTGTCTAGTTTGAAATCAAAAGCCGTATGTAAATAAATAGTACATTTTATCACAACTTAAGCACTTTTGTGGTACCATTTACTGAGAAACTATCACTATTATCAGGTTTGGGCTTTGATATAGTAATTTAAGATTAAGTTCAGATGTGTTATCTGTAAAAACAATATTATTACATACAAATTTTAAAAATATGCGGCTAAAAGCTAATTCTCTTTAAACAACTGTCTCAAAAATTATTATTTGGTATTAAATTATCATTCGCCCTAATATATTTGCAATATTAAATTATTCGGATAACATTAAATGGGTCAAAATTGAGTTGCAAGATTCAATTAAATTCATAGTTCAAGGACAAACTAATAAAAATGCTTTATGAAAAATTTTCAATTGATAATCGCAAGTAGAACGAACTCTCGCGCGTAGTGTTTAGGTAACATATTCGATTGCGAATGACAATAAAATTGATAAAATGTCTAACTGTTCAAGCTGAATTATGCTTTATTTCTTTAGAATAAGAGTTGTTTTATATTCTATGCCTAAGTTTAGCGTGTGAGTTTGAATTTCTTTAATGGCAAGAGAAGATTATTACTATTGATATTAATAGAGATAGGGCGTAAGACAGCGTTTCCCAAAATGGGTTCCATTTTAAAGTTAAAAAAAAAAAATTGGAAACCCTAGTAGGTTTCCAATTTTTTTTTTTTTAATTTTTGAAAACAAAACCTGCGTAGAAAGAGCAACAAGGACAACAAGAAAACGCTTTGGATAATTCCAATGTGTCCATGTGATGATAGTTCTCATCTATTTAGATCTTTGACAAAATAATTGCATCCCCTCTGTCATGAACTTGGGGTTCTGTTATGTTCAAAGTTTGGGAATCCATGTCGTAAGTATAATATAATTATTTAACCGCAATGGGCGATATTACTATTTATTTGAAGACAAGAATGCATACGGCCAATTAGAGTTGAAGTATAGTTCTAATACGGTACTGTATTTCATACTACCATCAAAAATAGGCGTATAATATCTCAAAATTTGTCATCATCAATATATTCATGATAATACGCTTGCTAAGGCGAGCATTGGCTATAGAGCGTTGAGTTAAAATAGTGCGTTTTAAACCTTAATACAAACTGTATAGAAAACATTTTTGCTTAAGTTTTTGTGTTTCACTGTAGTCGGGCGTATATTGAGCAAAACATGATTGAAATTTGAGCTTTTAAGTATCGAAATAGATTGTATTAAATGCGTTTTTTGTATTACAAGGTACAAGAAGAAATATTGAAAATGAAAACAGTTTTTTAATAGTGTCAGAATAGTGAATGACAATATAATTGTCAACTTTATATCAAAATGTGTCAGTTAAATTGTCATTATATTGAAGAAAATAGTGCTCCATTCAATATGTTTTGCTCAACACTTGTAAGTTAGGTACATAAAATCTGGCTGACAAAAGCTCAGCATCGATAATGAACCTTATTTGTATTGAGAATTTAAGTAGTAATAGAATTGTGAATAATCAAATAAGTCTTTTTTTTTATTATACCAATCATGAGGTAGAATAAATATAAATGGTGAATACGTTAATTTTTTTTTTTTATAAACGTAACCGGCATTAATCAAGGTTGAGTTGCTGGCATTTATTGAAGAGTTTCTTTCGGTTTATCTCCGAAACTAATCGTCAGATCTTCATAAAATTCATATGGGACCATTTTGGAGTAATCTTCTTTCGAACAAACAATGGATTTAGAAAATCCGTTTATATATGACGGAATTATGCTCGAACATACATAAAAAAACAAACATCCGAATTGACAACCTCCTTTTTGAAGTTTGTTAAAAAGAAAACTAAACGATGTCAATCAAAATGTAGCCAATTATAAATAGACAAAATTTAATAAAAAAAAAATATAAGAATATCTGTTTCTGTAATTCATTAAACATTTTTCGTATTGCGGACTGTAAAAGGTTCATTTTTAATATGTAATAGGGCAGATTGTTTTGAACCTTTAAATGTTACTTAACATGTATAATTCGGTATGTATTTTATACCAATAGTCATAAAACTTAATTTTCAATACAAACAAGGTCCTATACATACAACAAAAACACCTTAATTAATAGGCCCTGTAGCCAAATAGTGGTAAGGATGTCTATTATGCATAAATCTGTTGTCGTACCTCTGGTTCTTCTGATAGAAGTCGTTTCGTTGAACTTTCCTGTAGTTTTGTGTTCGACGCTGTTGGTTCTTCTCTTGGGGCTTGTCTGTTGTCTTGTTTGTAGACTTTGTTTCATTCTTTGTGTCGGGTTTTGGAGTTTCGGTTGGTTTCTCCTGTAAGTAGTAAAGTTATTTAACTAGTTAAAGTACTGTGTACATAAAAAACCTACGTATTTATTCCTATTTTATTTTTGAAAAAGATAATTAGCAATGTGGGATTGAGTCCCACATTGCTAATTGCAGTGGGTTCACAGTAATAGGTAGAATTCGAACCCGCGACCTCACGATTGCGAGACCGATGCCTTAGCCATTAGTCTACCGCCGCTTCAAAAGCCCTGTATCGCGGGGGACTTTACAAACATGCAAGTCACGGACACAAAGTACACCCAGACTCGAAACAACAATTTGTGGATCACACAAAGTGGTGTCCCGTGTGGGAATCGAACCCACGACCTCTTGCGTAGCAGTCGGACACAATCCCACCGCGCCACAGATGCAGTATCCACATTATGACTGGGACCATGATCTTACCTCTTTAGTATCGTTATTAGGTTTCGCGCTAGGCTGGTTGGTGCTCGTAGCGTTTTCTTGTGCAGTCTGTGTCTTCGGCACCGATGTTGATTGTGTTGAGCTTTGGGACGCGGTTTCGTTCTGCAAATTATAATTGAAGATATGATAGACCCAAAAGGTGGGGGGGATAAACTATACTAAACCCTTTAAGGATGTGAAATGAAAGTTGCATCTTGAATACTTTTGTCAATGGTTGCTAAGCAACTTTGTTATAAACATTTCACATCCCTTTCGACTTTAGTGCAGATTATTTTTTCGGGATGGGTCCTGTTTTGCCCTGCACTCAATATACGATTCATTTAAACCCGTTTTTTTAAATATAAATTATACCGGTCACGGCTCGACAGTTTGGGGGGGGGGGGATGTTATAATCACCGCACCGAAATCTAAGTCATTGCGCTATTAGAAGTCACTGTGCGAGCTGGATGCAGCCCAATTTTGAAGTCACGTAGCTTCAATTTTAAACTTTTCGTGCGATGTGAATTAGAGGTTTCGTTATTCGAGATAGTGATTTCGGTGTTAATTTTTTCGTGGTGTGATAAAGTACATTCGTTGTTTTAGTTTCCTTAGATGAAGTTGTCATTCGGGATAACATTTTATGTTAATTTAAAAATTATTGAGCAAGTACAGGGGCGCAGCGCGAAGACAGGAAGTCACTGAACGAGTTTGCGAGCGCGGCGGAAACTTAGAAACCACGTAAATTATAAAACAAAATGGCTGCAATGTACAATAAACATAATATTATAAACATACCTCGTGTAGTTCAGTGACGTTGGCAGTGTGTGTTTGTTGTTGCATGTAGATGTTAGGTGCCAACGCTACAGTAAGAGTCAGGTCACACCACATTGCGCAGCGAGCTCTACGCGCGCTTATACTTAGTTGTTTAACTGCTTCTGCTAGTTGGAGGATGGCTAGAATGTATAAAGATATATATTTAGTCTTTCTTGTCAATATTCAAGATATTAATAAAAGCGTTCAAGGAATAAATTCTGCGAAGTTGTAATATCCGTTTTTACACACACGAAACTGTCGAAAAACTTAGATGCTCCTACTATATTGTACCCATTAAGGCTGATTTTGCTTTATCTCATGTTTCAACTTTTTGATAATACAATTTGCATCAGTCCTTTAACATGGTGTATAATATATTAGTCGCAGTACCTTACCCCCATATCAAATTTATAAACATTCAAACATTGTAAAATTGCCAATTCGAAAAGAGTAGCCGCGAGTTTTTATTGCCAGGTTCTTTTCTCCGGTTTTACCTATTGTTTGCGAACTTGGCATTACATGTATATAATGTAGAATCCCGACGTATCACATTAATTGATTTGCATCCTAAGTGAATAAAGAATTTTGAATTTTGAATCGTGTCGAATTTATACTTTATATCGTCGTTGCGCGTGCAAAGGGATCATCCGCTAACCACGTGAGGCACGAAAGGGGAACGTTGGAAACAATCGCATAGTGAGGTTACGTGTATTTTTCGGCTCATGACTCCTCAGACTTGACCAGCTTTCAAACAATTGGACCCCCTGAGCGACTCACACTTGACCGTGATGGACCAATTGCACCCCTCGCTCAAACTCGTGTGAAAATTGTTGATTATTTTTTGCACTATAAAGACGTGATGTTACGTAAGGGGAGGGGGCGAAGTTAAAACCTCACCAGGTATCGCTAGAGAATGGGGAGGGATTAAAAAGTGCAAAAAAACACAACACGTGATTAATGGACAATTTAGAAAAAATCAGAAAAATTAAGATAAATAAAATTGGAAGTCTAAATCTGATTTTTATTTTACGCAGAAGGACATAAGGTACAAATCTCATTTTCGGCTCATTTTCATATTCGTGGTTTTGAACGCATAACGACGATATATTAAAGTTAAAATTATCTTTATTTTAATCATTATTTTGGGTATGATCTACGTGTGCCTGGGCCTGTTTTCACAGATTGTAAAGAGCCGGTCTTCTATAGATATTTATGTATTTTGTAATAAAGACTTAAGAGCCATTTCTCAAATTTGACATAATTCGATAAAATGGCAATTGATAATAATTATGTTTTTAGGACTGAATAAATGTAATAATAATAAAGAAAATGGCATAATTTCATTAACTGAAGGTCAACGCGTATTTTGTCATTTAATTTTATTTGTAAATACGTATTATTTACTACAAAAAACATTGTAAAATGTTACGTATTATTTACTACAAAAAACATTGCGACATTTTTTGTATCAATTTTTATTTTTTAACAAATTTATTTAACTGACATTTTGGTATTTTTTTACAGTCTGTTTAATGAGGTTTCATGAAAGAATTAACCTTTTATTTTCCTAAAAACACTTTAGTTTAAAGATTGTTTTTTAAAACATATATTCGATAGTGCAAAAATATTTGATAAGAGGGTAAATGAAACGCTTGAAAATGCAGTCAACCGAGATGTAAATGCAACACGGGCGCTAACGGCCGGTCTCAATAATCTAACTATCGATGGATTTGGCCACTAGTGGTATATATTTGACATAAGCTCCATACAAAATATGTCAAAATTGTACCTCTGGTAGCCAAATCCATCGATAGTTAGATGATTGAGCCGGGCGCTAAGTATACGTACGGTCAGGCCTGACGTGGCGGTGCGCGTGGTGCGGCGCCAGCTCGCGGCGGCGCGCCGCCTGCACGCCGCCCACGGCGCTGCGCCACGACAGCATCGCGCTCTCCACCTCGCTGTGCGGCGCGCTGCAACAATGTACACTCCTATAGGGTCACTTCCTCTGCGTATGTTTTCCCGTTTTCGAAACATTTTTTATTGCTGCTCCGCTTCTGTTGGTCGTAGCGTGATGTTATATAGCCTATAAACTTCCTCGATAAATGGGCTATACAACAGTGAAAGAATTTTTCAATTCGGATGAGTAGTTTCTGATATTATCGCGTTCAAACAAACAAACTCTTTAGCTTTATAATACGAGGGTGGATCGAAATATTCGCGGCCTACCACATAAATACTTGACTTATTTTAATGTAACTGACCTCATTCGATTTGTTTACTCTCTGGTTGTCACATTGTAAAATTCTGTCACAATAGCATTATCTGTTTTTAAATTAGACTGAATTTTGTGAGCCTAAGTGCAGCGTTTTTAAAGAATGGAGAAAATTGAGCAACGTGCGGTCATCAAATACCTGTTTAAAAAAAAACTGACTCCAAAAGAGATTTACGAAGATATGTCAACAACATTGGGGGAATCTGCTCCATCGTATACGACTGTGAAAAAGTGGGTTGCAGAATTTAAACGCGGACGAGAGAGTATTGAAGATGACCCTCGCTCCGGCCGGCCTACGACGTCTACGACTGAAGAAAACATTGGGAAAATCTGTGATCTGATATTGGCAGATCGGAGATTGACCATCAGGGAGATTGCTGACACTATTGGCATCTCATATGAACGAACACAAAACATCATAGTCAATGAACTTGGATTTTCTAAGGTTTCTGCGCGGTGGATCCCCAGATTGCTTTCAGTTGAACAAAAACGAATACGGCTCACGATTTCTCGCGACAGTTTGGAAATGTTTGAGACTGATCCACAAGATTTTTTGGACAGATTTGTTACAATGGATGAAACCTGGGTACACCACTACACCCCAGAGTCAAAACAGCAATCCAAGCAGTGGAAAAAACCTGATGAACCGACTCCAAAAAAAGCCAAAACAATTTTGTCAGCTGGCAAGGTGATGGCGTCAGTTTTTTGGGATGCTAAGGGTGTCATCATGGTGGACTACCTTGCAAAAGGTGAGACTATAAACTCTGCTTATTACTGCACCCTTTTACGTCATTTGCGTGAAACGATCAAAGAGAAAAGGCCAGGACTACTCAGCAAGAAAGTGTTGTTCCATCAGGATAATGCACGCGTTCACACGTCTGTTGAATCAATGGCTCAAATTCGTGATTGTGGCTTTGAATTACTGCCCCATCCCGCCTATTCCCCTGATTTGGCACCTTCGGACTTTCATTTATTCCCAAACCTTAAAAAACACCTTGGAGGTCAAAAATTTTCATCAAATGAGGAGGTTGAAACCGCGGTGGGTGACTTTTTTGAAGGCCTTGAAGAAACTTTTTTTATGACCGGCATACAGGCGTTGGAAACCAGATGGAAGAAGTGCATTGAGTTAAGTGGAGATTACGTGGAAAAATAAAATTACTTTTGTTTATATTTTATATTGTTTTCTTGCTGAGGCCGCGAACTTTTCAATCCACCCTCGTATTAGTATAGATTAAGTCCTTAGAACACCATTGGTTTCGGTTTGTTTCTTTATATTTTAGGTACAAATAACCGTGTCCACCAAGATAGAAATATGGTGTTGGGTTACCTTAGAAATGTTTTAACACTTCGCTACTGATAGATAATTGGGATCATTACTAGCGGGCGTAAATTAAGACCTGGCTACACTTATTTGCTCTTATTTGTGCAAATAAACATGTGCGTTAAGACGACTAACGATATACCTCACAAATATTGCTTGCATAAAACGCTAGTTTGTACAAAATAAGTATGCATGTTTCGTTTGTTTTGCACCGATGAGTTTGTAATAATAAGATTTGCGTGGAGCGTGCAGGGATCCGGCTACACGCAGTGACTTGTGAGCGCAAATAGTTAGTGCCAAGTTTTACACAAACTGTTTGCGCATGCAAATCGTTATCGTGTAGACACCATACAGTTTTTGCGCAAATTTTTGCACATACCCGTGTAACCAGACCCTAAATTGCGTGGGAAGTCCAGTTGTAATTTATGTACATCATAAAATAATGTACTTAAATGTTATTCTACAATAGGGTTACCTAGGGTACTAGTATAGTATTATATTATCTGTGCCTAGGGGAAGAAAAAATCCAAAAGACTAATTAGTAAATAAAACTAGCATTTAAACTACAAACGATTAAGACCCCATACAATTTTGTGTTAAATAGAATTTTTTTATCAATAATCGTATCGTGAAAAGAAGTGATTTGACTATAAAAAATAGTGATTTATTTGATTTACATTAATCAGCAAGTACTTAACTTAAATTAATGATAAAATGAAAATAATATATTTATGTACAGGTATATCAAAATAAAAATTAAAACATTCAAGACTAACAAACATTTTGCAACAAGAGCATAATGACGCGATACTCGTCTGCAAACAGATAAGTATTATATATTTTTACGATTTTTTTTTTTAAAGGGTAGTTGTTTTTTAGTAGGAAACCAGCCTATTACGTCATCGGAGACCGGCCAACTACACAGGAGATATAAGAGTTGCTACACACATAAGCGGGCCGGCATCAATCAGCACAGGCCGAGCGGTAAAATCGAATATATGTAGATCGGGTACGTCTTCTCAGCCTATACATGCAAGAAAATCTTTTTCATATGGTTAATACGTTACACCGTAATCGTTTTGTTAAATGCGCTGCGATGTGCGGGCGCCTCCTTCCACTCCACTTATATAATAACACGACGGGACAGTCAGACTGCTCGGCCCGCGCACCGATCTCGCTTATGTCTGTATGTATAACTTAGTGAAACCTGTATGTATGTCTGTTTTGTTATCTACCTACTTGTCTATATATACTGAACTGTACCATGATTATTATGTAGTGTGCGTAACTCAAAGAATAAATAAGATGCTAACATTTAAACTTTCGCGTTGCATGATTATAACGATACGGGAATTAACGCGCATTGTTTACCTTCAAATTGCTTGACGTTTCGACCAGGTTGCACCGGCCGTGGTCCAGTCCGCTATTCTTTCCTTCTTTTCTTTCTATGAATGTATGGAATAGCCCCGGTGATAGTACAGCCTAGCGGTAAAACCGAATATGTTTGTGTGGAATCGAATAATGTGCCGGTCCGAATGACCTACCCGATCGGCACACTTGTTAATGAAACCGAACTGTTAAGTGTAATAGTTGCCTGGGGTCGGCTTTTGTTTGGCAAATACTGCCGAACTGAAATTGCCGACCCTCTTATGTGTGTAGCAGCCCTTATAGTGCACAAGTGTCTGTGCAGGCATTAGTGCACTCTCTATCCCATCACTTTCATAGTTTGAGAGGATAGAGAGATCTAGCATAGTCAATGAACTGCTCACAACCGATTTCCCACTAGTAACATTTTTTTTAAAAGCCAATGCATACATGGAAACAGACGGTTTTGGGCTTGTAACAATTTTTATTCAGGGAAGTCATTCAAAATAAAAAGAATATGAATACAAGGAAACGGCTGGTCTCTGGCTCGTAACTTTTGTTAAATTCGGCATAGATATTCCAGTTGTACAGCTTGTGAATAAAAAGCAATAGCAGGTCTCAAGTTCACATTTTTTTTAAATTCTGCAAAGGCATTCCTATTAAGTATAACTTCTATGTTTCTATTATGTTGGCTGTATAACTAGAACATAGGTGTTCAAGTTAAATTTAAAAGAGAGTTTGAGACCGGCTGTTGCCTTGTATTGATAGCCACAGCCAATGAATAAAAGAAAACAGCCGGTCTTAAGGTGAGTACATACTAGAGCATTTATATTAACAGAACATTGGACATTCGCTGTTTTAAAATTTCTCAGAACCACACTTCGAACATGTCGCTCGATATTTTGTAACAACCTAATTTTAAAAACGATCGTTTTGGTGTAACGGTTTATCGAGTAAAGGCACGAGCGCGGGTGACGGGAGTGTATGCAAGATAGAAAGAAATGTTACAGTTAACATTTTGTTCACTCACCTTACAACATTTACCTGTAATTACGTCGTACACAGCGTCGAGCATTCGCAAGAACGTTATGCTCGACACACACGTCGCGATTATCGGCACAGTTTCGTCCGATTACGTTTTATCTATTCAAAATTCCATACTACTCCATTCGACGGTACAGTTTAAAAAAAATCGTAAAATCTGTACAGTTTTAATCACACAAACGTTTCGATTTATCGGTACAGTTCCCACTGTACCGATAAATCGAAACGTCTACTGTACATTTTTATCATAACGATAAATCGAAACGTCTACTGTACATTTTTATCATAACGATTTATCGCAGCGTGTACATTACTTTATTGTACCTAGTGTATACTCACCCTTAAACTTGTATTTTTTTTTATTCGGCAAAGGTATCCCAGTTATACATCTTATGAATATAAGGAAACAGCTGGTTTGTGACTTTCAGGAGGATACTTGAAGTTCAACCAATTAAAGCTCAAGGGGCAACAGTTGACAATACGAAACATGCAATATTTTAAATTTTGCTTGTACATATTGTAAAGAATTTTATTTCTCGCAAAAAATGCGCTTTAAACTAAGTTTAAATAAAACGGACCAACAGTTGATGACGTCACATATGCATCGTGTCGCTCTTGTCACTTAAGGTAGGAGTATGTTCCGATATGCACTGGAGCTCTGTAAGGTATGACGTCAATTTAGTATACTGTGAAGCCGTTCCTTTATAGTTAACTATACTGATTACGGTATAAAAGGGGACGTAGTCCAGTATACTGTCATCCACGTATATAAATTTGATATGTACAATGTATAAAGATCAATTAGTTTTTTTTTATGAATGCCGTTGAATTAAAAAACTGAATATCAATTGAATTAATTGCATAATGTCTGAATCAATGGAAAAACAGTGACTACAAATTTAAATATTTCTAGTCACTGTTGATTACGTGATCAAAGAACTGAGAGCACCTCGAAAAGACCAGTGTGCACAGTTAAAAAATGGCGATGATTTATGACGTCACATATTTCTCAAGGATACTGCGGCAGTATACTGTCAGTCGTAACAGAACAAATTACTCCCCAGTAAAAGCACTGAACACTTACTCGCAGTGTAAATCGGAACATAGCCTTAGATATGTTACTAATCATAGGTACCTACTTGTTTTGTGGTAATATTGGCTTTAGAAATATTTTTTGGATTTTTGATACTTTAAAGGATTTAAAAATGGACTTCCATCGATATCACGAAGTGATAAAAATACTACCAATAGTAAAAGAAAACGCCGTGTTGACTTTTGTTTTGCGCCAATGTATCCATCTAATTCAACTGGGTTTCCCTAATAAACCATTCTAGGTTGGACATAACCGATAGTTTTAAGTTTGTTTAAGCTGGCTTTTTACAATGGAATGCAATATGTATTATATACCGCAAGTAAACTAGCACACTGTGAGATGTATCTTACACAGCAAGCATCATTACCTCACAACACGAAATTTACAAAATATGTTTAATACTATAGTAACATTTATAGGCATTTCTTGCCAATTACTTAACAAATACAATAATTGCATTTTTAAAAGATGGAAAAAAAATGAAGTTCGATTCCTGGGTCTGGACTTCAAATATTTCTATCTTTCAAAAATGCAAATTACATCCCATACAAATGTATGGTAATATGATGAGCAGGAAGTAAAAAACACTTACATCTCAGCCAAATTCTTAACATCGTCCCGCCACGTCGTAGGGTCAAAGGTCGCGGGGTCAACTCCGGACTCTTGACCTTTGTCCTTGTCGGTCACGTCCTGACCTCGCTTCAGTACCGTGATCTTCGACTCCTCAGTCTTATGCGGTTTTTTGTTCTGCGCAACGCATACACTAGCTCGCAATGTCTCCATTTTACCCATTAGGGTTAATACCTGTAACAATATAAAACTATTAGGAGGTGGAGGAGTGAGAGAGAAGAAAAATGGTGACTTGGTGACAAAATTTGTTTGTTTATCATGAATTGTTTATTTAAATGTTGATAAACTTTCGCGATTTGTACACATTATAAAAATATATATATTACGGATCTTAATTGCGTGAATAATTTAAGGTAAAATACAGGTCTTTTTCCTTAAATTGTTCAAACCTTTACCTTAAATTATTTTACCTTAAAAATACAGGTATTTTACCTTAAGTTATTCACGCGATTAAGAACCGTAATTTAAATATTATTTTTTTTATTTATTTTATTATTGTTTATTTGTTTATAATTGGCGTATTTTTCAGTCTACATTGTAACCGAAAAAAATATCAGCTGTGGAGAACCTATAATGAAATAAATAAATAAATGAATTTATATATATTTATGCTTTATCCGAACACCAATAGAAACATTTACTGTTTCTATTGGTGTTCGGATAAAGCTTTACTTATTGTACCACAGATGTTTTGCCCTACTGTCAATTTATAACTCTGTATAAATAATAATAATAATTTATTGTCTCAAAAAGATACTTACAAAGGAAAAACACATGAATTAAAACAATAATAAGATGAACAATACAATTTTGTTGACCACTGGTACCTAAAGTAAGATTTAACTTGTTTACTATACCTTGGTATGTTCCCTCAGCATATCAACAGTGAGCCTATCGACCCTAGTAGGGCAAGGCGGCAGTCTAGGCACAGGTATAGAGTTGCTAGAAGAGACAGCTCGTCCTGGATACGCGAGTGCTAGTCGAGCTTCAGTACGTTTGCGTTCTCGCTCCAATTGCCGCCACTGTTCATAGCACGCGTCTAAACGGGCGTGGAGTATGCCTGACGATGTCGCAGCACTTCTGGTGACAAACGATTATGACTTGTAGTATTAGGCACTTGTCCCACCGCTGGCGAGTAGCGAGCAACTATCAATTATTTTATTGATCAAGAAAAGTACAATACAATAGATGTAGGTCCCGTGTAAACAATAGAAATGCAGTATAAGGCGATAGTGTGAACAACCAGCGTTTGTTTATATGGGATCGTTGGTGGGAACAAGTGTCAAGGAGTCAAAATTTAGCGTTCCCTACTAAGATGTCGTGATAGTCGTCAGATTTTTATAGCCCTGCTGTAATATGAAAGCAAGTTACAGAACGTATACTGCGACGCGATAGCAAAAATGTTTAGTTTTTTTTTGGAACGAAGTTCCTTATCGCGCGTTGAGAAAAAGTTGTAACGACACTTTTTGTTATAGTAGGCTATTGAAAGCCGTGCGGCGGCGGCGTGCGCATTCTTAAAATTAATTTGTAACTTTGTACTTATTATAAGTGAATAAATGAATTATTATTATTATGTTTCTGTCTGTCTCTCTCTTATAATAATTATTACTATATGATTAAGTATATATTACATTATATTTGTTAATAATTAAAAAAATATTATTATAACTTAAAAAAAAAATACAATTCCTTCACTAATTAATCGAAAGGAACTTCGTTCCATCCGGGTGTCCAGACCTCTCAAGTTTTTTATATTTTTTTTAAACAAAGATAACTAACAATGTGGTATTGGGTCCCACATTACTAGCAATCCTATTAACCCCTCCAGCTAAGCTCAAAGGCTTGTGTTAGGAGTGATTTCACGTTGGTAGTATAATGGGTAGGATTCGAACCTGCGACCTCGCGATTGTGAGTTTGAGCCTTAGCCATTAGGCTACCGCCGCTTTTAAAACAAAACTTTTATAAATAGTAAAGTGTAGTTCTTATTATTTTTTTATTGATGGCAATCTAGCCGATTTACCAGCCAATTTCTGCTAATAACTACAGTTCGCTGTATCTTCATCTTTGTTTGACGTATCTGTAGGCCTACTCTGTTTCTTTAAAACGAAATTTATGAATTTTCGTTTCCTTATATTTCTTAAGTCTACAGGGACTATATTTATTTTTATTTTATAATTTTTGAATAAACACAAGAAGTTCGAACTGATGGACGATTTCCTGGAACAAGTGGATTAAATAGATGTTCCTGTTTTTGTACATTACCGCCTCATTTTTTATTAAAACTTCGTTTTCATTGAATAAAAGTAGGCCTCCTGTTCAGTTCGTTCAATCCGTGATGAAATCTGTAGAGGCCTACTCTGTTTCTTCAAAACGAAATATATTAATTTTCGTTTTCTTAAATTTCTTAAGTTTAGAGGGACTATTTGAATTATTTTTTTGAATAAGCACAAGACGTTTGAACCCATGGACGATTTTCTGGAACAAGTGGATTAAATAGATGTTCCTGGCACTGTATCCACCTCATTTTTGACCGAAACTTCGTTTTCATTGAATTAAGAGTAGGCCTCCAGGGATGTTATTATTGCTTGGAGAGTATATAGCCTGTTGGGTGCTAGATACAAAGATTATTGTATTTCATACAGTCACATAAATAAAAGTATCCAAGCTCTGTAGTAGTTAATTGCGAGCTTAAAGAGTCACATTTCAGAAAATTTAGAGCCTGATACAATCGCTGAAATAGATAATAGTGTAATAATTACCTTGAAGAATTTTTTTTTGTTACGCGATACCTTTTTTATATTCTTATTCCTTACAGGTTATTTTCTTACCTCATATTCCTCATAGCGTAAAATGGTGCCAAAAGAGGTAGATCTAACATCGGTGATGGCAACACAGGCGGTGGTACTGGCGGACTTGGACCTAGTAATGCACCCAGGCCTATAACATTATTTTTAAAAAATGAGTAACTTTGCCCAAAAAAAGCAAATAAACAATCATTTACTAACTGTAACACTGGTTAAACTTACCCAAGTTAAAAGGATTATTCTCATGTAAGAACGAGACGTCTACGTTCAACTGATTTGGTGGCGGTCGATTCCTCATTAACAAACTCATTTGACGCGCCAATTCCTGATTCTGCCGCATCAAAGCCGCTTGCTGCATATTGTCCCTCCCAAGATTATCGAAATTCCTCTCATTTGCACCATTCCCTTGAAAATTATCTCTTGGCATCATTTGATTCATATCACGCCTCTGCATAAAATCATTCTGATTGTACCCATTAGGCTTATAATTCATTGAGTTAGCTGCCGAAACAGGCGTTTGGTTCGAAAAATCAAAATTCTGATTCATAGGACTTCTATCGTTCATTTGCGACATCATATCGTAAAAGTTATTCTCCCCGAAGTTCTTATTTGGCGGCATTTGTTGAAAATTCCTATTATAGAACATTTTATTTCTGTCATCTTGCATTTTGTTGAATTCCTCATTTGGATAGTGCCCATTTAAATCCATTGGCATCTTGAAATCCATGTTATTAATTCCATTTTCATCACGATTCCTTTCCCCAGACATGTTTAATTGGTTCAAATATGCCAATATTTCGGTTTCCTGATTATTATCTTTCATGTTGAAACCATCGAATTTGTTAGGAAACCGCTGTGAGTTGTTAAAAGGTGCCTCGAAGTTATTCGAATTATAATTCATGTCTAAATTCAAACTGTTAGGCCTATTGAAGTTATTCACAGAGAACATGTTAGTTTCTGGAAGCGAATTTCTTTGGCTCGGTTCGAAGAAGTTGTAAAACTTTTCGTCGTACTTGTTCGGTGTTGTGAATTGTGCACCGCCAATTTCTTGAGCGGCGAGCCTGAGTAAATTAAGTTGTTCAGGTGTAACAGTTTCGGTGGATGTATCTGGCACGGGGTCCATTCCGAGAAGTGCAGTGACATCGTTGTCGGAATAATTGACGAAACCATTCGCGTTCCCAAAACCGTTCTGCATATTAAAATTGTAACCATTTTGGTCGTTCTGGTTATAATTGTACAATGAATTGTTTTGGTAATTGTATGACGGTGGTATGAACGAATTCCCTGCATCGTTTTTGGGGTACTGGTTCGTTTGTATACTGTTTATAGCTTTTTCCGATGGTTGTATAGAGCTGAAATTGAAAATTCTTGTTACATTCTATAGCTCAGTTATAGGACAGTGGAAGCAGGTCATCGCAGCGCCCAGTAAATCGAACGCCACAAATTTGCTTAAACTAGGGAAGGTACAAACAATCGCTTTCTCGTCCGATACTAACCATATACGTAGCTGTTTAGTGCCCAATGTCTGACCGTGTGTAAACTGGTTCACCATGAAACATAATGTCCGGGTTATTAAAAGTGGTTTCAAGCAAATTAGATTAAACACAATAAACATTTTAAATCGACTTAATTTCGTACCCGATGTTCGGAATGTCAGTTTCATGATGAAGCTACAGATTTACACCTTAATATTGTAATAACAGTGTTTTAACTAGCGAAGAAAAAAAACTCTATTTTGAAAACATTTTGCTAGCTAATACACTGTTATAAGCTTAATACTTTTTTTATTAAAACATCCTTAATTATTGTCAACTTTATTCCACATAACTCGAATGTTCTAAAAATATACCAAGACTTCACCACGTTTTATAATTAAGATTCATTTTGTTATTGGATAAGCGCTAGAATAGAGGTCGCGTTGCCCTTAAAACGTTGTAGAACGATCGTTGCTTCAATCTTTTGTACAAAGAGTTTAAAAACATATTCTAATTTTCAAAGTTCCCTGTATTTGGACAACTGACAACAGTTGGCTCTCATTATTGTATTCTTTACACGATTAAGACATGTTTATTATGTTTTTGCCACACGAATACATGACTTTTAGGTGTTTTAAAGAGAACATTGCGAAGGATTTGCAAGTAAAAATGCATTTTTTTATAAATAACTTCTTGGAAGTTTCTTTTAGAAATTTTAAAAAGAAATATTTTAGTTTAGTACTTCTACTGTATTTTCCTGAAACCTTTCGTAGTTTTAAAATTAATTTCTTTAAGACTATTTTAAGTCTTTTTCATAGATTTTTTTTGTTTATTGATTGAATGGATTTGATTGACGTTTATTTATTCAAATTTCATCGAACTTAGTTTTTCGTTGGACTACTGTGTTAGTGCCCAATAGGGCACAGTCCAAGTCTCTTCGGTCACCGGTAACGGTGAAGGTAACCGAAGAGAGTTACGAACTTCACTATAAGCTTCCTGGTTATGAGTTTAAGCGCTGGCCATTGGATGTAAATTTTCCAAAAAATCGCACACCTTGCATTGACGTTATAATATATACATATATATATTACTAGCTCGGCTGTCCAAAATCAAAACCTAGCAAGGCTCATTTTTTGTCAAACGCGTTTTTTAAAACCAATATTTCCAAAATTTTTTGCTTTATCTATGGAAAAAACACCCGTATTTCTATCTTAACTAGAATCAGAGTTATGTACACATGCAAACCTAGCAAGTGACTTTCGTACTCGGAGAATACAAAATGAAAAAGCTAGTAAGTAACAGTTCCAAATACAAAAACCTATTAAATACGGAACCTGCTAGGTTTTTGAATTTGAAAGTGATCTTTTACTAGGTTTTTAAACTTGGAACTGTCCCGTACTAGGTTTTTGGTTTACACAATTACTGAATTATAAAACGAGATTAACAAATCGTGTCCTTAATAAATAATAGTAAGTCAGTGTGAAATGAGTGCGCGGGACGGGGAGAGGGCACCCTGCTCCCGTGCCGCGGCCGGCTCGACTCGTTCACATTCGACTCGCTCATTTGGAACTAAACGGTCTCACGTGCTACTGTTGTTTTCGTTAGGAATATTTAATCTCTAATAAAATGAATAGTGGTAGATCAAGACGGATAGTAGCAGCAGCTCTTTCAAGGTATTTATCTTCAATACTTCTATTTAATCGTTAATTTTTTAAATTGTGGTTATGGAATAGCTAGCTAGATCGAAGTGTGCTATGCTGTGTGTGTGGGACATACTCCTGACGCTGATGTAACATCGGCGTGCTTGCTGTTATTGTTGGGTTTCTTTCTATTGAAATATTGACATTTACTACTAACATGGTTTCTTAAAATGTGGTGAACAGAAATCAAAGGGTGAATAATATATAGATAGTATTTAGCTGCATTTTAGTCAGCAAAATACTTTAGTTATTTTCTTTCAAGCAAAGCTATGGACTTAGTGCAAAGTAATAATGAACACAAATATCAAATACCTGCTTAGATATCTACTAGAAATTTTGTATAACTAGCTGTCGCCCGCGACTCCGCCCGCGTGATGTTATATCTACAAAAAGTAGCCTATGTGTTAATCCAGCTATTTACCAAGTTTCATCGCTATCGGTTCAGTAGTTTTTGCGTGAAAAAGTAACATACATCTACATATATTTATGTATATACACGCCCCCACGGTTTTATTTACGTAAGTCTTGGTCCTGGCGGAATATCGGGATAAAAAGTAGCCTATATGTTAATCCAGCTCCCTTAGCTATCTACATATTAAGTTTCATCGCAATCGGTTCAGTAGTTTTTGCGTGAAAGAGTAACAAACATCCATACATCCATCCATCCATACAAACATTCGCAATTATAATATTAGTAAGAAGTAAGATTATATGAAAAAATCTAACGACCATTTTATTTTTATTCACCCATTCATTTCCATTCACCCCGTTTTACGGTAATTTAGGTCATAGCAGAGAGTAAAGATCACCGCTGATTAGATTCACCAAGTAATAATATATTTTCAAATTCAGTTCTTGAACGTGTTGCTTTCTTTCTCTCTAGCACTTCTGCAAGTAATAACAACGCACCTAATGGTATACAACCACAGCCATGCACGAGTACTGCTTTTAATACGCATGTCACAAACCACTATGCACAATCACAACCTTCTGGTTCTGGCGTTCACTCTGAATCCATTATAGATACATCTCATCCTGATCAGTCTTACATCGACTTTAGTGACGATGACTCTGTCGCAGATCCATTATATGTACCTGATCCAGATTTTGACGAGAGCACAATATTTTCAGATTTGTTTGATTTAAATAACGATGGAAATTCCTTTATTCGTATGATAACGCAACACCAAGAAACACAGGAACGCAATCAGCAAGTAGTAAATGACAATACAGAGAATAATATGAGAGCGATTTTTATCGCGCAATATCCCGGACCAATTTTTATTTCAAATAATGCTCCCCATGACATATTTAAAAATAAAAATATGCTTAAGCACCCTATGATAAGTAGGTCCTGTGATGGAAAGTGCCAGAGACAATGTTTAAAATTTACAGATGATGAAAGACTGGCAATATGGGAACAGTATTGGAAATTGAAATTTCAGGCAAGGCGATCATTTTTAAATAAGTTTATTCAATTGTCAGAAGTAAAAAGACGAAAAGTCGATATTACTTCTGCTGTTCCTTCGAGAAACGAAACACGCTACTATCACCTACCAGGAAAGGACAACAACAATCTAATTCCCGTCTGTAAGCGTTTTTTCTTAGATACACTTGGCATGAGAACTGATGGCCCTATAACTGAATTATCAAAAGCAATAAAGAAGGGACAATTATTTGCATCTTTGACAGGTGAAAAAAGAGGCGGGAAAAGAAAAGAAATTAACAAAGCTTTGCTCCGGGAACATATTCTTAGTTACAAACCTACTGTCAGTCATTACCGTAGACATAATTCACCGTTCACAAAATACTTGCCTCGAGAACTAACAATACGCGAAATGCACAGCGATTTTAAGACGAAATACCCGGAAACACAATGTTCTGATGAAACTTACAGGAAAGAGATTAAAAATATGAAGATTTCTTTTAACATGCCAAGAGGAGACAAATGCGATGAATGTTTTTTTTATTTGGAAGAAAAGAAAAAATATGCGGATGAATCTCTTATGCCCGAGGATCTAAAACAAAAGTTTGCATTACATAAGGGTAAATCCGATCAAGCTCTCGAAAAGTACAAAATTGATGCGACACAGAGAAATTCTAAGCATGTTAAGTATTTCTCAATGGATTTACAAAAAGTAATTTTATTACCCATAATGCCGCAAATTAAAGAAGCTGTTTTTATAAGTCGTTTAATTACATTTAATCTTACTTTTGCACCCATCAATAAGCAATCTCCTGATTCAGCTATTTGCATAGTTTGGCACGAAAGTCTCGCAGGATGAGAGGCTTCCGACATAGTTGATGCTATTTTAACTTTCATGAAGAATGAAAGAGATTGCCAACATTTTCATATTTGGGCAGATAATTGTACAGCTCAAAATAAAAACTGGACTCTTTTTACGGCTTTGACTACAGTTGTAAACACAGAAACAACCGTCGAAACTGTGACTTTAAGTTACTTAACCAAAGGGCATACACATATGACCGCAGATTCGGTGCATGGAAACATCGAAAGGAAAATTAAAAGACAAGGAGATGTTTTGGACTTCGAAGACTTTAAAGATGTTGTAAACAGTTCAAGACAAAAAATAAAAGTCATACATTTAAGTGGTAGTAGGAACTGGCCAAAGAAAAAAAGAGCACCAAGGAAAAATGATGATGAGGACTTGATGAAATCTTTCTTACTCAACCAAGTTGTCCAAGTAAAATTCGTTAGTGGCTCAAGGAATATTCTTTACAAGACAAGGTAAATAGTATTAGGATGTAATGAGATTTTAAAGTTTTTTCCATCTATTAATGACTATTGTAATTTTCAGTTTTGATGGACCATTTGCCGAGTTGGACTTCCTACCTAAAAAGTTTAAAGTAGTTGGTCTACCTGAAGAAAAATCGGCTTCTCGGGGCATTCCTGCTCGAAAAAAGAATATGATTGTTGCCAAACTAGTGCCTTTAATGCCAGAAACAAGGCGGGCATTTTGGTATCAAATACCTGTTAACGAAGAGTCAATTGATCTCCAAGTTGAGGGCGAAATGGAATGTGAATGATGTGCTATGACGTGCTAAAATTGACATTATTACGTTTTCCAATAATTAAACTATTTAAATTTTAGCTAATTGTTTTATTTTTTACTATCATTACGCTACTTACTAGAATGAAACAGAACAATATATATGTTGAAAAATTAAACAACATAATTCAAAAACCTAGTTAGTGTTTTTGCTAGGTTTTTAATGTCAAATTCAATATAACAGTTTCGTAAGAACCAATTAAAAAACCTAGGTAGAGACCTTACTAGGTATTTGCTATTGTTTTGGTATAATACATATTTTGAAATATATGAAGAAGTCATTAGCAAGGCACATAAAACTTGTCCAAACGCGCATTTATTAAATTTAACTATTTCGTAAAATAAAACAAGTCATAAGTATTCATAAGAAAACAAAATAAATATAAAAAAGGGATTCTATTCAAAATGGCAAAAGCAATTTCTTTATGTCTTCTCCTGTATAATTAGGTCAGATGTAGTTGCTAGGTTTTGATTTTGGACAGCCGAGCTGTCCCGCGCAACTTCGTCTGAGTAAACTTTCCCCTTTTTTTATAATCCTATGTTACTTCTAATACCTCCAAGAATATGTGTACAAAGTTTCACGATGATCGGTTGAGGAGTTTTCGCGTGAAAGCATAACAAACAAACTTACATTCACATTTATATATTATTATAGGGATAACGTCAGTTTTAACGTTTAGGCGTGAACCTCCCGCCTAAACCTCAATTATATTTAGGTTGTTTTGCAGACGGCTAAAGCAATAGATCGATACGGCAAACGGGATGTAAGGTTAGACGGGAGAGATCAAGACGGTACACGTCCTACACCCGAGCGTCCGTGACATCTTAATCTGCACCAGTTAACATCGGATGGCTTTATTAATTTTAATCTTGCTTTTATTTTTGCCTGCATTTTTGTACTACATATGAATTCTAGAAATGATAGATCGGACCTACATCGTTATTATAATAGTTTTATTAGGCATTTTGCGCTTATTACACTACACTAAATCAGGGACCCTGAATCCCTAAAAAGAGCGGTGTAAGAGTTAGGGCCCTAATTGTTCAAAAAAACTCTGTATATATGTTGTTATTAAATAAGAATTATTATAACTTAAAGCATTATTTAGAGTATAAGACATTTATGAATGAAATCTGATATGGATATAAATTGTAATTTAAATATAATTGTTATGTAAATATAATATAAATTTTCAAAAATTGTAAAATTGTAATTGTTTAATGTTAAATTTTAATTGTGTAATGTTAAAATTTTTGTATGTATAATGTTTTAAATTTGAAAGTTAGTTCTACTCGCAGTGTACACGTAGATTTGCACGCTATAGCCATGGCAGAATATGTGAACTACTTAAATAATTGTAACAACTAATGTACCATATTTTGGCAAATAAATACTATCTAATTCTCTAACAAATTTTCAAGGCCACCTCGATTTAGGGCCCTGGTTCAGGGTGGTGTATAAAACACATTAAAGACGTTTTTCTTGTTCAAATTGAAGCAGATATAGCCTAGCTGTTAAGAAATTACCATTGCAGTCGAAAGGTCGCGTACACCCATTTACACTACGACAGCGACGTGCACCCACTTTTAAGACAAACGATTCTGCTTAGCTATTAAGGTTAGCAAAATTGCTAGTATGCGTCTAAAATGCGATTTATTCCTAACTATCTCTGTAGGGACTTTTTCCACTATATCTAATATATAAAATTCTCGTGTCGCGGTGTTTGTGGTTAAACTCCTCCGAAACGGCTCGACCGTGAAATTTTGTGTGCATTCTCGTGTCGCGGTGTTTGTGGTTAAACTCCTCCGAAAGGGCTCGACCGATTCTCATGAAATTTTGTGTGCATATTGGGTAGGTCTGAGACTCGGACAACATCTATTTTTCATACCCCTAAGAGTTTGTTTGTTTGTTTGAACGCGATAATCTCAGGAACTACTGGGACGCATATAAAAAAAAAATGTTGGATAGCCCATTTATCGAGGAAGGCTATAGGTTATAACATCACGCTACGACCAATAGGATACGAGCAGCAATGAAAAATGTTGTAAAAAAAAAGGAAGAAAATCGAAAAAAAGGAAAAATTACGCAGACGAAGTTGCGCGGGTCAGCTAGTATACATATAATAATAAGTGTATAAACCTTTCCGAAAATAACTCTAAATTACAGCGAAAAACCATATCAAACAAAACGCGTTGCGTAGTTTAGAACCTAGGAAAGAAACAGGCATACGAAAATTGCGACATTTCTTAACCATTTCAGCTAAGTTCAATGGCTTGTGTTAGGAGTGGGTTCACGTCGGTAGTATAATGTATAGGATTGCAACTCGCGATCTCACGATTGCGAGACCGATGCCTTAGCCATTAGACTACCGCCGCTTACTAATTCTGATTATAACCTAGATTCAAACTAGAACAAGACCAATACCTATAATGTCGGTACATTTTCTAACAACAAAAATAGAAATTAGTCTTCAACAAATGTCTTTCTAAGGTGAACGGTAATTTTTGCATCGATTATTTGTAAGACATTAAAGTAAAAGTACATTAAGACCTGTTCTATTTTCAACGGTATTATCGATCGTTAGAAATAGGCGGTATCTACAAGTTACTATGTGTACAGGGATGACCTTTACTGAAGAAATGTGGTCAATTCACATTAACGAAGAATGCTAGCGAAGCGTCAAGTTAGTAATAATGAGAAAGCCATTTTTTTTGTCTGATTGCTTTTAGCGTCTAAATCCTTACCAGTCAGGGTCACTAAACACTTGGATTATATCCTAGTGTTTAATGACCCTGACTGCTAAGCCGTAGGTCGTGGGTTCGATCCCCACCCTGGATAAATGGTTTATTCTGTGTCTGGGTGTTATCATATATAAGTATGTTCATCAGTTGTCTGGTTGCCACAGTACAATCTCTGCTTAGTTTGTGATCAGATGATGTTGTATGAGTTGTCCCAAGATATTATTATTATCAAGATATATTATTATTTGATGTAAAGCCAAAAAAAATGGACATACAATATGCGGCTGGAGTTGCATGCAAAACTTTGTGTTCTTTGTAATTTTAAAATTATCTATAGCTTTGATGTCAAAAGTTAAAAACACCTTAGCCCTATCTTCTAGCTCTTGAAAGAGTTTTCGGACGCCAGTTAGCGAAAGCAAATTTTCCGTTTGCGACTTTCCAATCCCTTGGTTTTTGATTTACTGAACTTCATTTTTTTTCTTTAAAATGCAATTATTGTATCAACGACGTACAATGCATGTTCTTGTTTTGATTTTTCTTAAGGTTTTCAATAGTCAGGATTTTTGACTCTATGCGTTTCAAATGAGAAGATAATCGCGACCGCGACAACTTCTATCTGTACTTGTCAAAATTGTACCGCTAGCAGCAAAAACTCCCAAGTAGGGTAAAATACGTATGTGTATGGTAATGGATTGGACGTATTATTTATTTGCTTTGAACTATGTACCTATAATATTTTACTTTATTATAATATTAATAGTATTCTTTATTATTTAATAAACACCAAACAAAAATAAGTTAATAGGTAAAATATAAGTCTTTCAGTCAGTCGTGATATTTTTTTTACTAAAACTTAACTATATTGGTAAATATTAAAATACAGTGTTTATACATACCTAGTCTGGCCATAAATACTGTTACAATTAAAAATAAGAAAGATATTACATTTGAATTTGGAATCTGTCATTTTTATACGATTGTTCATTGTATTTTCTAATTTTGGCGCCAATACATTGTACAATATTTTGCTATATTAAAATGAAGTGGGGTGATAAAGAAAACCGAATCGCTGTGATTGCATTACACAAAGTTGGTATGGAGCCGAATGTAATTTTTAAAACTCTCCATACGCTTGGTATTAGTCAAATGTTTGTGTACCGGGCTATTAATAGGTACAATGAGACCTTCTCTGTTTGTGACAGAAAAAGATCTGGCCGTCCACGTAGTGTTCGTACGAAAATGGTGGTCAAAGCAGTAAGGGAAAGAATTCGAAGAAATCCTGTCCGAAAGCAAAAGATTTTATCTCGGGAGATGAAGATAGCACCCAGAACCATGTCACGCATTTTAAAAGATGACTTAGGACTTGCAGCCTATAAGAGACGCACTGGTCATTTTTTAACTGATAATTTAAAAAAGAATAGGGTGGTAAAATCGAAGCAACTACTGAAGCGGTACGCAAAGGGAGGTCACAGAAAATTTTTGTTTACGGATGAGAAAATCTTTACAGTTGAGCAACATTTTAACAAACAAAATTACCGTATTTATGCTCAAAGCTCTAAGGAAGCTTCCCAATTAGTCGACAGAGTGCAACGTGGGCATTATCCGACTTCAGTGATGGTTTGGTGGGGTGTTAGCTATGAAGGAGTGACTGAGCCATATTTTTGTGAAAAAGGTATCAAAACATCGGCACAAGTGTATCAAGATACCATTCTTGAGAAGGTAGTTAAACCCCTTAACAACACCATGTTCAATAACCAAGTATGGTCCTTCCAACAAGACTCAGCGCCGGGTCATAAAGCTCGGTCCACGCAGTCTTGGTTGGAAGTGAACGTTTCGGACTTCATCAGAGCTGAAGACTGGCCGTCGTCTAGTCCCGATCTTAATCCGCTGGATTATGATTTATGGTCAGTTTTAGAGAGTATGGCTTGCTCTAAACGCCATGATAATTTGGAGTCCCTAAAACAATCCATACGATTGGCAGTGAAGAATTTTCCCATGGAAAGAGTGCGTGCTTCTATTGATAACTGGCCTCAACGTTTAAAGGACTGTGTTGCAGCCAATGGAGACCACTTCAAATAAGCTTTTTATATTTTGAATTGTTTTTTATTTATGTATTAAACTAACACACTGTAAAAGTAATAAATATTATTTGCAATAAAAAAAAATGTTTTTTCTTCGTAACAATATTTATGGCTAGACTAGGTATATAGGTAGTTCATTAGAGTAGATAGGTACTTCTGTGTAATACTAATGACACCTTTTTACGAATCATTTTATTGCTGACCCTACGTCATACAATGAAGTTGCAGTCGATATGCGAATCAAAATGTCATCATGACAGTTATCAACTAATTTGAAACGCTTAGTTTATGAATAAATAATCATACAGAACGTTCGAAATTCCAAGTTTATAAAAATAAACATTTACCAATGACGTTTTCTTTTATGTACGTAATACGTCATTGTTTTTCCACTTCAACGTCACACAGTCAGATAAAAACGGTGTCGGTTTTTTAAAAAATCGCTTGGATCTTTCGAACCTTTACTGAAAAATTGTAGTTTCTAAGCACTAACCTGCTCCCTTCTGTAGGTCCGGTCTCGTCGAGGATTTTTGTGATGAGATCACGGACGATCGAGTTTTCTTCCATAATGCGTTCCGACTGCAAATTAAAGAAAAAATAAATTCACAAACAGGCTTACAATATATTATCTAAATACACTGACGCTGTAAATAACTACTAGGAGTTAAAACATTTGACGTTGATGGCCTTCCATCTCACCAGGACGAAAGCCAAGACGTCGGAGAAAGAGATGGACCGTCTAAAGTACATCAAGGTTAAGTATTTTGACTTCAAGTAGGAGATTTTAACATAAAATGGTCCGTTTTGATTTGAGAATAACGACGCGCGTTGAGGCTTTTTTTAGCTCACATATGCTGTTGAGGTAAGGTCTCCCTCAACAGTTTCTACTCCTGACGATCCTAGACCAGTCGTCTCTCTGGTTATGGCTGCTTTGACAAGATCGTCGTAGACTTAAGCCCACCACCGGTCAGTATCTTCGGTGATAAGCACGACAGACTCTTTAGCCTAATTATTTTCGTAGGAAATATAGAGGTATCTTGATAAAACAAAACCAAAATCAACCAGTCCATTCACCAAATTGACACGCGCACTCATATGTTACCCTGAACATTATTTAGCAAGTCCTGACTGAATACACATCATGCGTAGCAAATACCTAAGAATAACGTCACACACATACAAAACGCACTAAAATAAAACAATGATATTGGAAAACAAAACAGTTCTTTTTTATTACGAACTTTTTTGAATTGGACATTTTGCAAAGGCTTCATAAAGTTTTTTTTTTCTTAAAAAATTAATAAGTCATTTATATACTACTATCTACTTTTACATTTCGGAAGAGCCTGGACGTCTTTGTTCTAAGATCAGTTATGTACCAGCATGTGTTATGCACATATATGCAAGTTTATATTTGTGCATAGGTAAATATGGTAATCTACTTTTATACTTAAAGCCTTAAGAATTGGAGAGGGAGTGTGCTCAATTTACACACAGCGCCTAGTATGAGTATCTCGCACGACGGAGAAGGGGAGAATATGACCCTATTGGTCATATCCTCCCCTTTGTCGTACATATCTATACAAATAAATAAAATTGAAGTGTCTGTTTGAAATGTCAAAATAATACAGTTTTTACTAAATGCTTATGAAAGGATATGCTACTGATCACAGTTTTCTTTTTGTGTCTGTTTGTTCCCGCCAATCTTCGAAACGGCTAGACGGATTTTGACAAGTGTTAGGAGTAGGGGGAATCCGGGAGAGTTGAACCACTTTTTACATATACCATCATATTTTCTTGTTCATCGGATTGAGAAAATCGACTAAAGTTTTTTCCGTTACCTTATTATAGTAGCTACATTTGTGCATAATTGTTTTTTTAATATAACGCATAGGTAAAATTTTATTGCCATTTTTATAAAAAATGAGATATAAGTCAAGTCTCCCCACTAGCAGGGACACTTGAACCGGGGTATGGGGAGAGTTGACCATACTATGTTAGGGAAAAGAAAAATCATTTTCAGCTTCAATCATAGCTTTATTAAGTTATCTTTTATCATAAATAACTGTCTTTTCGTACTACCAGCAAGGAAACCACAAAAAAAAAACATTTTTTATAGAAAATATAATTAAAAATTAACAAAAACTATTAATCTTTTTAAACAAATATGCTTTTACTTATTTTACATTTTTTTTATTACTAACTTTTTTCTAATAATTTGGCATCATTTACCAGCCTCAAAATCAATATATCTTTTTTCATTAATATCTTTGTCAAATAAACTTACCCAAATAAAATTATAAACATTAATTATCAATTCAAAAAACAAATTATCAAACTTTTACTATCAGTGTCTATAAACTTTTAAAAACTATTATGCTATGCCTTGTACTGACTGTTTTTATCTTCAAATTTATGAATTCTATTTGTATCGTCTTAATGTACTTCTATCTATACCATACTTTATTGAAATTTTTCTTATAGAAACGCCTTCCTTAATTTCGTCTATGGCATTTTCCAACTCTGTTTTTGTGTATTTTTTTCGTTTGCTTGCATTTTCTGGAGTCTTATATTGAAAAGGCATCGGGTATATATATATAGGTACTGTAAATAAAAATATAAAATTAAGACACAAAAAAACACATAAACGAAACCTACGTTTATAATTCCTACAGAGGGAGATATGAACCACTGAGCATGTCTCCCGCATCCTCCATGGTGCAACTCTCCCGCTCACACTAATTTCACATTTAGCTTAAGGATCAGAAAAACCTCCATTCGTAGAGAAAAAATACTTAGCACACCTCAAACTATATTTATTTGGTAATATAACAATGGCAACACAAGATACGTACCTCAATAAACAAGACAGCAAACACAAAACTACATAATTATAAAAAAATCACTCCAGAGCAACAAAAACACGTATTACATTGTCACTGCCAAACAAAACTGCCATGATGCAAAATGGCGGCGTACTTGTGATTGGCCTATCGCAGGTGACCAGTGAACGCATTGACGTTTAGATCGCACTAAATCTAAATAAAATTTCGAAAGATGGTTCAACTCTCCCACCTGGGCAAGCCTCCCGGATTCCCCCTAACTTAGGCTACTTATCATCACGCTAACGTATATAGGGAGTGAGCAGCACTACAACATCATATGAACGAAGTCGCGGGCACCGCAAGCTCAAGATGAAAATTGTTGGTTTGAAAGAAAGTAATGGCCCAATTTTGATAGAATTTGGTATGAAACCACCATGTTTGAAGCTTGGGGGTTAGATAGGCTTGTCTTTCAGATAATTAGAGTGGAGAGTATTGGGGGAGGCTTATGCCAAAGGGCACACAGAAACTATAATAAACATTAATTATTAAAAAAAAAGAATGTATAAAACTGTAATTATGAAAGAATTACATTTAATATTTCATCTGTAAAGTATTAATAAAATAAAATAAACTAATACATAACAGACGAAATTATTAATAAGATAGCCTTTAAAGAATTTACTCTTGAGTGAATTTTATTAAATGCTTAGCAGGGTAGTGTCGAATTGGATCATACAGCACAGACTATACTCCCGATTTTTTTTAAGGGAGAACTTTGTAATACGACAAAAAATACAAATCTAAATGATTATATTCTATTTGAACTACAAATCATGGTACATCCTATACTAATATTATAAAGCTGAAGAGTTTGTTTATTTGTTTGTTTGAACGCAATAATCTCAGGAACTGCTGATTCGAATTGATTTTTTTTAGTGTTGAATAGCCCATTTATCAAGGAAGGTTATAGGCTATATATAACATCACGCTATGATCAATAGGAGCAGAGCATCAATGAAAAGTGTTGTAAAAACCGGGAAAATTGATGCAGACGTAATTGCGAGGGTCAGCTAGTTGTATGTTATGCGTGAAAATACAACCTGCATTACAATATGCATTGTAGGTGTGTATATTACAGGCCAGCCAGGGCCCGATTATTAGGGGTATAATGTAATGAAACATTAGTACTAAGGTAAAATAAGAGTTAGTATCCATTGCAACTAGAAAATAGCCAACACATGCATGATGCAACAAAAACAGATGCATCCCTGCTGTATGCATGCCTGGCATGTGCTATTCACATAAATCATGAGTTTTATTACAAATTTTGTTTGGAATAGCTGTTCTTGTAAGTAGTACTTACAATATTACACTTCAATGATTTTAATAGAGCATTAGCGACTAATACTCAACAATCCCTAACAAAAGTCACATAAAATGTTGGTAATTAATTTTTTACCTATCGAGCAGTGGCGGACGGTTATTAGAACACCATTACTTTCGGTTTCCCTTTGGATTGTAGTTACTTAGTATTATAGGTATTAAGAACCATGTCCAACAAGATATATTTTTGTATCTATATACCTCATAAAAAAATTAACCCTTCGCCTCTGCTATTGAGTCATATTACTGTAAAAAGATAGGATTTTTGATAGTGATTACATACCAAATTCTAAATTACATTGTGTATTTAAATTTTACTAGGTAATCATGTGTGACTCAATGTTAAAAATATAACTACACTAGTTTTTGCTCATGGCCTTGCACCATTTGTGTGGGTTATCACAATAAACCTATCCTATGTTTTTCCCCAGAACTCAAACTAACTCCATACCAAATTTAAGCTAAATTGCTTCAGCAGTTTAAGCATGAAAAGGTTCCAATCTTAGGCACTTGTGCAACCAATGACGAGAAAAAGAATAGCAAGTACCTATTTATCGCTCAAGAAACGTACATACTTATGTAGATCTCATGTAAACAAAAGAAATACAGATATTAAAAGGTGATTGATCACCGGTCCCACTACTGGCGAGTACTCACTCTATACTTCCTGTAAGGAAGATAAAGTCAAACCAAGCACAATTATGAATATTGCATTTTTTTTTAAAAATTTATTAGGTAATTATCAGTTCATTATGAATGACTGATGACTGATTTAATAACTTAAAGACTTATTTGATTATATTCTAGAGTTATGATTTGTAATGTTTATTGTTTTGTTACCTTAGTGTAGGTTTGACCATTGACTGATTACAATTCATAAAAAGGCTTTATGTTTTTGAGTTGATGTGGCCTGATCTAGAAGAATGTTTTAGTTTCATTTGTCTGATTTAAAGTACCTAAATAAATAAAATATTTAAAATATTTTTGTTTTTTTAGAAGCAGTGATAGCCTAATTGCTAAGGCATCGGTCTCGCAATCGTGAGGTTACGGGTTCGAATCCTGCCCATTATACTACTGATGCGAACCCACTCCTAACACAAGCCTTTGAGCTGTAGGGGTTACCAAGATTGTTAGTAATGTGGGACTCAATCCCTCATTGCTAGTTATCTTTAAAACAAATTACATTAACATAAATTATGTAATAAAATAATGATATGGCAAAATTTTGATGTACATTTGATATAAATATCATAAATATCCAATATTTTGATATTTTTAATAGTAAATCTAATGTTTATATTACCAACAGTATCAACAAATTATGTAATTTTAATAAAAAAACCTTAACATCTCTATCGCAAGGATGTCTTACAGAACCTATCTTCAGGCTGGCCAAGTAATATTCATGAACTGTAACAATGGGTTGTATGGTTTGTTAGTTTTCATCAGATCATTTGCAAGCAAAGAGCATTAAAAACCTCTTAACACAAAATAACGCCAGTAACTTAAGTTTGATGTACAAGTCCGACGACAAATAAAGTGAGTTCAATTTTGAACTTGATTCGCTTTATGAAAGCCAAAATACCAATGATTGCCAATTTTGTTACTTTAGCTGCTGTATTGACTTGTGATTTACACGAAATGGGCACGAAACTGACAAAGTGCGTCTGTGGATGCATTTTTCCCATTTTATGAAAGTTAGTAATATTTATCATAGTGTCTTGAATTAATAAACAATAAAGAATACAACATAGACAATTAAAAAATATTCAAAATGCCCACAAAAAACATACAATTTTAATTATTAAATTGATTCATTGCAAATAGAACAGCTAAATTGCATATGGGTATTCTTTTGCATCCTCATCATAAGGATGCAAAAGAGTGCAATGCAATATATTATTGCAATAAAAAAATATGGTGATTTGTGACAAACCCTAGGGAGGCCAACAACATTCAGTTTTTTTAGTCTTAGTTTTGATGACACAATGTGTAACTAACTGAAATATACACATCTACTAACTAATAAAAAAAACCTTGCATAGATGTTACTGCCAATATAAACAGGTAAGTAGGTGTTGTTATTTAGGAAATGTTCACTCAAGGACATTCCAATTGTTTTCTTATTAGAATTTGAGAATTTCTTTTTAATATCAAAATTTTAGATTTTAAAACTTACTAACTTAATTTTTTATACATATTTAGAGTAATTTCAGTAGATTACTTGTTAAAAGTACTTAAAATTGCGTTGTTTGTATTGAATCTCACCAATATAGAAAGTAGGTAGGTGTAAGCATATTGTCCTTTTAAATACCATTATCTATTGAAAACATTTCATAACATATTGATGTCGTCATACACCTTAAAAATAGTATATTTATAATATGTTACCTTGTTATTCTGTCCTCTAACGTACAAACTACATATTTCTAAAAATATTATGTGCATTCCCCGATGTCATTACCTACACTTCAAGAAAAATTAAGAACACGGACACAAAAAATATCACAACAAATGTTCACTAAAACCATGTTTAACACTATAAATTGTCCATAAATGTATAATAACGCACTTTTAGCTATTATTTCGTGTAATTCCATCCGGATTTTAGGTCAGATTGACAGTCCAAGACATTTACAACACCCATTGAAAAATGGCACTTTACGAAAACACTCACTTACCTGATCTGTTTCATTTTCGACGGTTTTATACGCATTACTTAGATGACATAAATCACTGAATGCCATTTAAATTATAAAATTATTTCTTGCCACGATACATATGAGCTTACTTCGGTGCTAAGCCATTTTTTCCATTGACCTACATGTGTATAAAATTATACGTGCATACTCGCAACGGTGTTGCTGTCACGAAGCAAGACTGTTGAGTCGAAAATTTACCTTTGAGTTCATAAAATAACATTCTATCGTTAAACTTACATGATAAGTCGTCAGTTTTCAATAAAAGTATTTTACTTTCCTCGACCTAAATGTATTAATTGTGAATTTCCCGCCCTTTCAAATATTTTTTATTTTTTTTTAAATCATCATCAAACACATATAATGATTTTAAAAAAGAGGTAAAATATACCTTGAGTGTTACAATATTTTTCGAAGGGTAAAAACTTTACTTGGCAATGCATTTACACAATTTCATCGTTATAAAATGATAATAAAAACAAAATATTTTCTTGTTTAGCATTTGTTTTTATTTTGTAGTAGAATTTTTGTGGTACAAATTAATACATTTTGTAGGGCAACACAGAATGTTTCCAAACAAGCCAAGGTTATTCAATAATAGCATTTACAATAAATTGTAATTAATTGTGTTTTAAAATTAAATTCTTGTGATTTTTATTTAAGAAATATGGATTTTTCAGTCGGAAGTCACTTATTAAATGTAAATGGAACTTTTCAATAAAATATTTTAAAATATACGCTGATCCTAATGCCATCTGTTAAATTACAACTTTGCTGTTTTAGAGTAAAAGCAGCGTAGATGGCGCTAGCTGTGTACAATAGCTGCAGCATGGCACCTTCAGCTTCTGCGAACTTGTAATAATACTTTTCATCCATAGATGGCATTGTACTTCTCATTATTTTGAACTAGCTGTGCCCGCGACTTCGTTCGCGTGGAAGTTGGGTTTATATTAAGGTAGTTTATATTACAATTCAACTTCTGTGTAAAACATATTGTAAACATGCTCCACAATGCTCTGTGGCATCTACTGATATTTGGGCCTAGCTTTAATCAGGGCCCAACATATGGCAGGGCAAGCCAAGCAAATGCCCAGTGCAGCAAAATGAAGGGCGACAAAGTTTATGGCGCCAGACGGTTAGAAGACAAATTATTAAAATTCCCACGACCACACCTCGACAAAAAAATTGATTTGCATCACATCAAATACTATTAATATTGAAAAATTCCCCCACCACGCGAGTACTGGGGCGGTTTCGAGTTAAATGAAGCTCGAAACCGCCCAATTACTCGTGCGAAATTTTGAGTTAAAGAGCTTCGATTCTGACTCCGATAGGTCGAAAATTCCGATTGATTTTAAACCTCCGACTCCAACTTCGGCTCCGACACTTTTAGATCGGACCTTTTAATCGGAGGTACCTACCTAGCCGCTCCTTCAAGATAATTTATACATAGGTAATAAAGGTATGATGGAAAAAACTCTCACAGATTCCCTATGATCGCAGGTTATGTCCTGCCCGAGCGATCTTTTCCGAGTCTAAAGTACACCTACTTTGTGTCCGTGTTTGTACCGCGGGAATGCAATGTTTAAACAAACAAACAACATTCAAGCGTTTCTAAAAGTTATACTCAGATATCTTTTTTTTGTGTTTAAATACTATTTCTAAACTTATTTCAATATTTTTTTTCACTCACTTTAGAAGATTACAATATTATTTTGTAATGTCTACACTTTCACTCACTTTAGAAGATTACAATATTATTTTATATTTTTTTTCACTCACTTTAGAAGATTACAATATTATTTTATAATGTCTACATTGGTGAATTTAAAAATAGGTGTGTCAACCTGTCGCAAATTAAGACCATCATCATATATTCATATCCCTCTACGTAAGAATTTCAGTTTTTTTTTTTTAAATCAATTTTCCTGATTCTTTTTAATTTGTATTTAAACGCCATCTATTTTCAAAACTGGATAAGTTTATTTTTATACTTGATGATTTTATATTAAACTAACATGCATATTAAACGTAGGTAAGCAAGGTATTTAACCTTAAATTATTCACGCGATCAAGACCCGTAATACAATATATTTTCATAATGTGTACAAATCGCGAAAGTTTATTCACATTTGTAGGTAAGCAATTTTGGCACTCAGAAGAAATCGAATCACAGATGGCGCCACGTGTTTTATTTTGATGTAACGCGGACTTAATCTTTCATTTTTTTTAATCTAACATTTGTAAATTCTAGAAAATATCAAGTATCTAATTACTGTTTATTTGTAATGTAATATTGTTTTTCATTTCTACATTTATAACATAATCACTATTCATGCAATACAATGATAAAGGTGTCTATTGGAAGTGATTATTAATATGAAAATTTGTTAAACAAAGTAAACATGTTAAAGTCGAAAATAAAAGCTTGTATAAATAAGTATACATTTAGAAAAATACTTAAAAAAAAGAATAAAAATAATTTTAACACATCTTAAGAAAATTAAAAATGTTGTGTTTAGCTCCTAATAGTTTTAGCGTGAAGTTATTGTTTCCATGGGTTACAATTGTAAATAATGTCTTATTGTGGAAAAAAATGTGAAAATCCATAATGGTTCGACAAAACATACGTTGCTGCTCACTCCCCATAGACGATAGCATAATGATTTATAGTGCAAGTAATGACCTATAGTATTTACAATAAAACTGCAAATTTTCATGAAGATCCGTCAAGTAGCTATTGTTTTATAACGATAAATAGCTACAGACATTATCCGTCATTGCTTAGCTCCTATGGGAAATAGCGTGATAAATTATAGCCTATATGTTCATCCAGACTACACATACAAAATTTCAACCGAATCTGTCCAATAGTTATTGCGTGATGCGTGTTCAAACAAACAGACAGACAGACAGACATTTCTAAAAATGTAGGAATGTGTTTAAATACTCTTTTCAAACATTTCCCAATATTTTTTTTCACTATGTTCGGCCATGTACAGACACGTGAAATTTACAATTTTATTATATGTATAGATAGTAGATAGATAGATAGCATGATTCAGTATTCACGCGCGATGGCTTATTATTAGCGTATTTCATGTATAACTTTGGTGTTTCTATACCGATTTCTATTAGTATTTTTTATGGAATAGTTAATTATGTTAACTTTTTTAATTAGGGATGACTGAGAGTGTTATAAACGTAAGAGTAGACAAATATGGGGGATATTTTAAACGTGGGATATTTTTTATATAATTTTAAGGAGAACATTTCCGTCATACATGATTTCTGTGTAGCTTTAACCATTACGGTTGCACACGCGACGAAAGCTTAAAAAATGGAGTAACTTCTCCCGTTTTCCTTCACTGCTCTGCTCCTATTTATTGTAGCGTGATGAAAAGTATACTATAACCTACTCAGGAGTATGAAAAATAATTGTACCAAGTTTCGTTAAAATCCGTCGAGTAGTTTTTGTTTCTATAACGGGTATACAGACAGACAGACAGACAGACAAAAATTTTACTGATTGCATTTTTGGCATCAGTATCGATCCCTAATCACCCCCTGATAGTTATTTTGGAAATATATTTCATGTACAGAATTGACCTCTCTACAGATTTATTATAAGTATAGAAGAAGATAAGGTTGCTGGGCTCGTAACGAGACATTTTTATTTTTTTCTATGCAATGGATAATGATATCTTGAGATATTGATATGAAAGTAAGTAATCAAAAGTACCATAGTTCAAACTCCTCAAGTGGCTATCTATCTAGGTAACAAAAATAAAATTGGAATTTAAATATGATATTGATAAACCTACTGCGGGAACACCCCGCAGTAGTATATCAGTTGTCTGGTTTCCATAGTACAAGCTCTGCTTAGTTTGGGATCAGATAGCGTTGTGTGAGTTGTCCCAAGATATTATAGTATAGATTATAGATGTAAGTAGGTATCCATACTAATATTATAAATGTGAAAGTAACTCTGTCTGTCTGTCTGTTACGCTTTCACGCTCAAACAGCTGAACCGATTTAGATGAAATTTTGTATGGAGATAGTTTGAGTCCCGAGGAAGGACATAGGATAGTTTTTATCGCGATAACCGACATCCATGCTGGCGGAGCCGCGGGCGAAAGCTAGTGATAAATAAAAATACAGCTTTGTTTTTTTCTCTAGCACCCTTACACCTTACTTTTTTTTATTAATGACAAATTTATGTTATAGTTCTGTTACACTATCTATCGCATTAGGTTACATACCTTCCTAATCATAGACTGTAAGTGTGTAAATAAATAAATAACAAAACAAATATTTTAAACTTTTTCAACCATTTTCATGAGCTAAAAATTTTTTTTACTTAAAAACCTACAGCATTAATTATATTATTTAATGCTAAAGAGACTAGGGAAGTAAAATAAGGTTCTTGGCTCTAAGGCTTTAGGTACTTATATCCGGTTCATCTCTCTTCCACATCCAGCAGTAGTCTGCGGAGTCTGCCATCATTTTTGCGTCCTACGTCACTTGGTATAGGTATAGGTACCTATTCTCCATAATATTAATATCTTGGTTGAAGTCCTCACCTTATTTTACACTTACTGCACCAAGTTTCTCAAGAAAGAAGTTATTATAGGAATGTTATTTTATACTAGTTCTTTAAACCCAGTTTATATACATTTCTGAGATAAATATTTACACATACAAAATCTATTGTCGTGAGCCCTGACTGACTGATTCATCAACGCAGAGCCTAAGCCGCTAGGGTTACAAACCTGAAATTTTGAAAGTTGATGCCTTGGTAGTATCCACTACGAAAATATATTTTTTAAATTCGACCTCTAAGGGGGTAAAATGGGAATTGCAAGTTTGTATGAAACTCCGTCAGTTTCGACGTTAGATCAATAAAAATGTCCTAATTTTTATAGGCATTTCTTGCCAATTACTTTATTAATACAATAATTGCATTTTTAAAACATAGAAAAATTTACAAATACAATAATTGCATTTCTTTTTAAAGATAGAAAAATTTGAAGTCCAGACCCAGGAATCGAACCCGAGACTTCCGTAGCCAAACCGGGGCCAGAAGCGAACCACCTATCTGGACTATGTTACTAAACCTCAATTTTTTCTATCCCTTCATGCTCGCGAATTTGAGCCCTCGCATGCGCCATCTAGTCGGTATTCAAAGAACTATCACGGCTTTTGTTATTGAATCGTTACAAAGAGAGCATTTTAACAAATTATGATGTGGCAGGCTGAATATAATAGTAAATTTTATAGGCATTTCTTATCAATTACTTTATCAATACAAAATTGCATTTTTGCAAGATAGAACATTTTTAAGTCCAACCCAGGAATCGACCCCGAGACTTCCGAGCCTCTGTTTGGCCGTTTGGAAGTCCTCCATTTCTTCATTGTTGTTGTTCAAAGTAGATCCAATATTTTTGTATATTATGACATAGGTTAGTGCATTCAGCAAAGTTCTTAAAGAAGTCCTGATTAAAATCCCCCTTCAGTCTTCAAATATTGTATTGTTGTTTAATACACCTTCAAATGGAGGAGGAAGTACATAATCATGATTTTGCTTCAGATATGAAAAGGTTTTCCAGATTCTTGGCCTTTTACGTTTGTTGCTGGTACTAACAGATGGCGGTGTTCCTATCTGACAAAGGTTTTTTTTTTAAAGATAGCTAGCAATGTGGGATTGAATACCACATTACTAGCAATCTTGTTAACCCTTCCAGCTAAGCTCAATGGCTTGTGTTAGGAGTGGGTTCACGTGGGGTGCTAGGTGCCGGAAAACCTCCTTGTGGTGCACCCTGGGCAACGTGTGCCGGTGGATTCGCGGCGTTTCGCGAAACCACCGTCACACGGCTAATGTTCTGGCAGAGTAGGGGGTGGCCCATTCCTGGGCTGCCCGGAGGACGGGCTCGACGTGCACTCACACTGCCGTCGAGCGGGCGGGGAGATCTTCTTTCTGCCACCGTTGGATATCGTAATCCCGATTAGGAGTGTCGTGGCCACGTCTCACGGCTCCGAGCGGGGGCGAGGGTCTTGGCTTGGTCGCCTGGGCCGCGAGGATGACAACCTCTATAAAAAATCCCCGAATCCTGTGTTGCGGAGCGTGACCAGAGGATGCATGGCCGATGGGATGTTCGGTTCCAAGCGCTACCCCCAGCTGGGGCACCTGCGGACCCCCCAGTTGGGATACAAATTTACGCTTACCCGGGTACAGGGGGCACTGCCCGGGTGGACCTTTATTTCCCCCATACTCGTGGGATCTAATATGGATGATGCTAAACTAAAAAATATTTTTAATAGGAGGAGGAGCCCGAGGCTCGTGAATAAAGATGTGGTTGCTGATAGAGAAGGAGAGGACGCAGCAAAGAGTGGGGGCAGTTTGCCCCGAGAAGTAGCGGAGGCCGGCCCTTTGAGCGGTTCCAGAACTTCGGTGACGTCTGGGTCACTGGATAGCCTGTTGCGCTCGGGCCGGTTCGGCTCAGAATCCTCGCTAAGCTCAGCGCTTAGCGATGTGGACCAGTTGGTGGATGAGTGCCGCGCTCGGCAGCAGAAGCGTGGAGCCTCTCCCGGAGACGGTGAGAACCTTCCTGAGGTTGACCTTGATGTCCCTAGAAAGGTTCACTCCTCCCAAAGAGGGGGATCTGTGGCTAGGTTTGTTCGGCCGCAGACACCCCCTGCAAAGACGGCTGCCAATGTAACGCCGGTCCCTACTACATCCAGCGTTTTCTCTAGGCGGGAGGCCTATAATCGAGGCCGTACAGAAAGGGAACAGGTTGCTGAAGACCAGGTTCAGCAACTGTTGGGCGGGCTTTGTTCTTCGGGAGGGGCTATTGCCTCGAAAACCGTGACGGAGCTCGTAGAATCGGCGACCGCATCGGTAAAGGTCATTGCAATGGTGGCAGCCAAAAGCAAGAACCTAAAGGGTACCTTTGCCAAGGGCTTGAGGGAGTCTGCCTCTGTGCTAAAGGAGGTGGTCGAGAAATTCACCGCCACAGAGCTGAAATTGGAGAAGGTGCGGGCTGACAATTCCCGTCTAGAGGCAGAGGTGAAGGCACTTCGCGCCGATATCCTAGCATGGCGGGCCAATACTGGATCTGTCCCGGTTAACGTAGGGGATAGTGAGCAGCTATCAGACGCCACCTTCACGGAGGCTCAGATGAGGCAGCTCAGTCTTCTCATAGGGGGTATTATTGATGCACGCCTTGAAGGCATTAAGGCGCGTCTTCCCCCGAGCCTAGCTGTCGGCCGCCGCTCGCAGCTTCTAGGCCAAAAGCCCCCCAAGGGCCATCGCAGGCACCATCGGTGCCTCTACTCCGTACAGGGAGACGGACCCTTGCTGCGGTTGTTGCCTCAGTGCCGACAGGCCGAGGAACGCCACGGGACGTTGTGCGGCCGAAGGGTTTAGATCCCTATCCCCCGCTGCAGCGTGCGCCAAAAAGGTCATCTCGTGCCGTGGCGGGCGACTCAAACGCCCCAACGGCTCAGATCCGTCTCCCGGCGCCTGCGCCCGCTCCCGCCTCTGCTCCCTCTGGTGAGGAATGGCAAACGGCAGGGAGCAAGAAATCGCGGCGCCGGCATAAGCAGAGGGCCGCTGCCACCTCCTCTGTGCAGGAGGTCACTCCGGCGAAAAAAGAAGGAGGCAAAAAGAGGCCGAAGCTGTCTCCGCCAAAAACGGCCGCCGTTCTTGTAACGGTGTTGCCCGAGGCGGAGAGTAGGGGCGTAACATACGCCAGCCTCTTCAGCGAGGCGAAGGCCGCTCTTTTAGCTGCTGGCGGCGTGGAGGTGAGCTTCCGCCGCTCACAGACCGGGGCCCGGCTCCTCGAGGTGCCGGGGACGGAGGGCGCCAAGAAGGCTGACTTCGTGGCGGAGACGCTGAGGCGTCTCGCGGGGGGCGAGGAGGGCGTGAGGGTCACCAGGCCGACAAAGTGCGCGGAGTTGCGCGTCTCCGGCCTGGACGACTCAGTCACGTCCGAGGCTGTCCGGGAGGCAATAGAGCAGAAGACTCAATGCTCTCCCGGAACCGTGAGAGTCGGTGCGATTCGCCCCGGCCCCGGCGGAGTTGGTGCGGTGTGGGCGCGTTGCCCCGTTGCAGCGGCTAAAATGTTAGCAGAGGCGGGCCGGCTCCTCGTGGGTTTTTCTGCCGCGAGGATCACCATCCTTGAGGCGAGGCCCACGAGGTGCTACCGGTGCATGGGCGCGGGTCATCTACGCCCTCAATGCACCAGCAGCTTTGACTGCAGCGGACTTTGTTTCCGCTGCGGTCAACCGGGGCATACGGCAGCGGCGTGTTCCGCCGCTCCCCACTGCCCCGTGTGCGCGGCGGGCAGCCTGCCCGCCAACCACATGATGGGAAGGGCAGGCTGCAAGCCCCCCAAGGTTGCCAGGCCGCCCGCGGGGACGGGCCGAGCTGCGGCCGACCCCTGCACCCAGGCTCCGGTGCGGATGGAGGAGGGTGGGGACGAGGCGCCTTCCCATGCCTCTGCACCCTCCTCCTAACGGACTCCTTAGCCATGTTCGCTCCTCGCCCCTGTCGTCAGTGATAGGGGTACCGGATGCGTTGCGCGGTAGGGGGTCCAGGACGCGGTCGCACCCTCCTGCGGGAAATTCATCCCGTGGGGGGAGGCGGCGGGGCTAGTCTGCCTCGTCGCCGGCGAACCGAGCGGCGTCGAGGCGCGTCGCGCGTGACGTCGCTTGGTGGGGCTGTGGGCGTGATGGACGGGGAAGTTTCCCACGCTCGCGGCCTTTCGCGATGGCGGCGTTCTGTGTGTACCCAGGACGCCGCAGGAGCACTAATGCCCGATGGGGCGATGCCGCTGGGTGGGTCGCCGAAGAGATAACAAGTCCTGGCGGCCTATCCGTGATGGCGGCGAGTAGGTACACGGCCGATTTTTTAGTGGGGGCAGGTCCCACACTACCTCCAGCGTCTGCCCCGGGTGCTGGAGGTGTGCGTTAGGCATTTTTTACGGCCATAAAAAAAAAAAAAAAAAAAAAAGGAGTGGGTTCACGTCGGTAGTATAATGGGTAGGATTCGAACCCCACGATTGCAAGTCCGATGCCTTAGCCATTAGGCTACCGCCGCTTCAATTAAGGCAATGGTGTGTTAACATCTGGTTCAGAATCATCACTATCGTCAGTCTGTCACATTGAGCAGCAATTTGGCTGTTTACCATGTGAGCAATGGAAACTTCCAGCTCCGTCTCTTCATCAGACAGATCCATGTCTGACAGGCACCCATTACCAAGCAAAGTATCCAAGAATTTGTCCGTTGTTACTTGTCCTGACGAAAATAATACAACTATATAGGTACAACCTACTTGTATGTAATTTTAGTTAAAAAATAGATACAATTGTGAACGACGACGTACGATTGTGCGTAAAACTTTGTGGACACAATATGATAGCTTATGGGCGCCCTAGTCGATGATTCTACCACACAAACGCGCATAAGTGATTACTCCTCTGTATGAGGTCGTAAGTCAAAGCTTATAATTAATATCAATTCATTTTATCATAAACTAGGTCTGTAGACAGCCATAATTGAAAATAAATTAATATTTTGAAAGTATATATAATTATATGCTTTTTAAAACATAGGAATTTCGCCAAAATTGTTGTTCATATTGTTAACATTCTTAAATGTGTTAAGGCTTATAACTTTCAAACTATTAATTTATCAAGGCAGTCATAATTAAAAATAAATTAATATTTTTAATTATGACTGCCTACAGACCTAGTTTATGATAAAACGAATTGATATTAATATTAAGCTTTGACTTACGACCTTAAACAGAGGAGTAATCACTTATGAGCGTTTGTATGGTAGAATCATCGGCTAGGACGCCCTTAATAGTTAATTTTAAAAATATAACTGTACGTTGACTTTGCTCGTCCATGATCGTCACATCTATCTTTCAAACTCTCTTTAAGTAAGTAGGTCTAAAACGGCTGCACACTGCCCCAAATCAGAACCCTAAATCGAGATGGCTTTGAAAATTTGATAGCGAATTATGGCCCGTAACTTTTATTACACCTCTCTTTTTGAGGGTTTAGGGTCCCTGATTTAGTGTAGTGTAATATGCGTAACTCCTAACCAGTAGGTATTCAATCAATTACCTAAACATTGGACCTACCTACGTACCAATCGAATAATTCAGTAGGTAAGTGAATTACATTCGAGTAAGATGAACCGGAGTGTGACAATTCCCTTTGTGATCAGTACACAGTGCAATTGCATCAGTTCATTTGTCCGTCTGTTGTTGGCCAGCTATGGTCAATGCTGTGAGCGTGTAATGCACTTTGTCTTTAGATTGAGTACCTGCCCACTGGCTCGTAATTTGGTTTGAGTTTCGATTCAGTGGGTTTTGATTGGTTATAGTTAGATGTAGGTGTAATTGTTATCACGTCTATATAACAAAGAAATTAGTAGGTAGGTACATACAGTACGATCAACGTAACTTGACGGGATTGAAGTTATGTTTTTATCACTTTCGCGCATGTCATAGAGATGCGACCCAAAAATTACTACAGTCCGTCAAATCTAAGAAGTACCGTTTGACAGTTCTGACAATTGAATGATAGGGATGGGATGAAAAAATCGATTACTATAATATCCGAACTTTAAGAGATCGATTACTATAATATCCGAATTTTAAGAAATCAATTGTTATAATTAAATAAAAGAAATGTTTAGGATATTTTTTTATTCACTACTAGTACTAGTATCGTCGTCTTCGTCATCATCGTCATTTAAATTAATGACCAGTTGATTGTCCATTACATTATCAAAGTGTACGTCTCTTTCGAAGTCGTCCATTATTATTTTCTTTGTTTTTTGTACTACTTTACTCCAATCTTCCTGTGTAACTTGGGCACATGCTTCCTTTAATAAACCTTCCATTTTCTTGACACTGAAGGGTGGTTTTGTGTTGTGTCTTGCTGCATAACCTGTAAAACAATAATGTAACTATTTGATAGCAGACGAAAACCATTGTTTAAATTATAAATGTTAGAAGTACTCGTGTTATTATTATAATATTATAAAATATTACCTTTAACTTGGGCCCAAATCAGTTCAATGGCATTATATTGGCAATGGTACGGAGGAAGTCGTATGACTTTGTGCCCGTGCTCTTCGGCCAATTGGTCAATTACATATGTCGGTTTTGGTGGTTTATGCAATTTCACTAACTGTAATAATTCAGCTTTTAATAGTGACATGTCGGCATCCACTCCTTTTCTTTGCAGCCATGCCACCAAATCTGCTTTCTTATTGGCTGACGTAGGTGCTTTATCAATTTGCACAGAGTGGTATGGGGCATTATCCATTATAATTGTGCTGTTAGGAGGGATATTCTGTAATAAATTTAAGAACCACTCTCGGAACCTTACTGCGTCCATTTCTTCATGATACTCTTTAGTGCTTTTGGATTGGAAAGCTTATAAAGAGTTTTCCACGAAGCCTGTAGACGCTGACCCAGCATGGCATATTATGAGGCGTCCACCTTTTCCTATCGGCACCTTCGAGCACGAAGCTTCAGAATCATCAGTCCATGTTTTCGGCACAGAATGGTTGGAATTTAGCCAGGTTTCGTCCAAAAATATTACATTATCCCAGTTTATAATTTGTTTAACTTCGCGCAGGAATGTTAGTCGCTGCATAATTATGTCATGTCGCTCCATAACAATTTTTCGTTTGTCAACTTTTTTGTATCTGAAGCCAATTCCTGTTATTACCGTTCTCAACGACTCTATGCTTCCCTTATACAGCCCGGCATCTTTTAAAGTTGCACATAACTTTGCCAATTTTGGAAATTCGCCTCTTGTAAAATACCCGTATATATGGTTTCTAATAGCATGACTATCGAATTCATCGATGCCTGTCACAGGTTTATTTCTTTTTCGTTTTTTCGGTGTGTGAAGTACGTTACTGTCACTCCCCGAAGGCCCATATTTTTCACTTAATATTTTGCCAACGGTGCGGCTACCAATACCGAGAGCTTCACCGACGCGATCCCGAACTTGTGTAACTGGCAGTAGAAGTCCACCATTTTGAGATTCACGCTCAAAATACTCGTGTAATTTCACCACCAATTCACGAGCCTGGCTGTTCAAAGTACGTCCTCTTTTCGACATTATTAATAAACACTTGCTTAGTTCGGAGTCCAGTATAAATATTGCCAAGGTAAACGGATAAAGAATGATCAGTCCAGAAAAGTAATAGCCAAGTCACAAATTGTAAAACACAAACGAGAAAGCAAGTACGCGCACAGTCAGCTTCCAAGATGGCGAGAGACTGCTGACGCCGAACCGACCGAGCGGACCGCGTGCGCTTGTAGTTGGCAGTGTTGCCAGAAAAAAAAAATTGTAGAGACTTGGACACCTGCGATTTTGCCTATTGACCTAAAAATAATTAAATTAATTTATTTTAGGGTATCTGTGTATTCAGTGCATTATGCGGTCGCGCAGTAACGTCGTTAATTTATAACATCAGGCAACAACATTCTTGTGAATGGGTTCTACATACCTTATTTTTATTAGTTTTAGACGTAGAAATAAGACTTAGAAGAAAAAATTGTAATTGTAAAATCAATGGATGTGCTTGTTAAAAATTTGTTTATTTCTCTGTAATATGCAAACCCATACTATCATACACAAAAATAAATGTAAAAAACACTATCCCTGACTCCATTTACTATTTCGACAGCGTTAGCGCGAGAAACCCCGACTTATTTGGGCGCGAAAATCAAAAATCGACAAATCGCTTTCGACAACTTTTTAAAGAAGCAAATATATTTGATTTATAAATACGTATTTTTGGTGAATGGGTTTTATCTCATATTTTACGATTACATAACTATTTAGTTATGTAATCGTAATATGTGAGATAAATCCCATTCACATGAAAAAATATTTGTTTGGTTGTCAAGTGTAATTTGTAAATAATACATTCGATTTTTCGTATATGTAAACGATTTTTTTGCATACAAGTGTATCCGAAGAGTCGCAACACTACGTGCAGTGACCTAACTACGTAACTTTGTAATGAGGTCAAGAATATAACTATTAGAAATTATTTACTGTGTAAATATGTGTTATTTTGCTTTGTTTGAAAGTTTTCAATTACATTTAGATATTAAGAATTGTACATTTTTAGATACAATAATGAAATCTTTCTAAATTCATGGTTTTATGAAAAAGGTTATCGAAACTGAATAATGTACGTATGAACAAAGTTGTTTCGGTTTGAAAAATATGAAACGTCAAACGGTACCTCTTAGATTTGATGGACTGTAACTAAAATGATTAATTAAGTTTAATCGATAAAAAATACTAACAACATTTTAATTCAAAAACATAAAAACACTATTTAGATGAGTTCATAAAAGTTTAAATTTAGAACAGTTACAGTAAATACTAAAGAAACTTTGGAAAACAATTTCTTTACGAAAATAATCACAAAAAAACATGAGTTAGTAATACTAATTATGACAATGTGATGCGTAATCGCATCTCTAATTCTCTTGGTTTAGTTACCGCGCCCGCCCCCCGCTTCCTGTCACTATTTACTTCCAAAAAATGCATCTGCGCAACCACTTGTCGCCTACTTCAGTCCGGCCTAGTTACGTTGATCGTACTGTAGATAGGAATCTACATGCAACGATAGGGTTCCTATCTATATATCCTAGAGGGGGGTCCGTAGCTACTACGTGGGCCGGTACTGACAGGGAACCGGTCTAATCCCTTGTCATCAGATATGTTGAAGCGTAAGCAATTATATAATGGTAAAATATGTCAAGAAATGTAGGTAGGTATACAGGGTAGACCGAACCAATACCGCTTGGAGCGAGAGTATCGTAAAATCCGGGCAAGTGCATGTCGGGCCACGCACAATGTAGGGTTCCGTAGTCCCCCCCATCCGAACAAAGCGGCTTAAAAAATCGGTTTTCTGTTGTTTTTGTTTCATATTTATTTACTAATTTATACGAACATTTTGTTACTTCTTATTTGATCAGCTGTTACTTGTAAACTTGTAAAGCTTGCTTAGCTGTGATAGTTTTCCTTTTAATTTCACTATATAATATACCTACTACTTAGTAGTATATATAGCGAAATTAAAAGGAAAACTGTAGTAAAATACTACTATCGTATTTTTTTAATATACCAACATCAACCATTTAGCTGGCAGGGTCCCATTGCCAGTTAAATAGGTACTTGACTCTATTAAAAATTTCCCGGCTTATGAACTTTATCCATACTAATATTATAAAATGTGAAAGTAACTCTGTCTGTCTGTCTGTCTTTCACGCTCTTACAGCTAAACCGGTTTAGATGAAATTTGGAATGGAGATAGTTTGAGTCCCGGGGAAGGACATAGGATAGTTTCTATTGCGATAACCGACATCCACGAGGGCGGAGCCGAGGGCTAAAGCTAGTTTCTCATAAATAATTCAATTCACTTACATGAGAACAAAATTAACAAATAAAATATAATAGATAGGTACATTAGGCGATTGAAATATGTGAAGCCCAAGAAATTTACGAAACTATGCACAAAAGTATATTTTTTAACTTAATTGAAATTGTCGGTATCTGTGAATGACCAGTGGTGGCGAGCGAAACAAGTTGTAAATTACAAACTTCACAAAATCACAAACTTTACCTTTTTGTAATATGGATTGTCGGGTAAATAAAAGGTTCATACCTCTAAATAATTCACGCGATTATGACCCATTATACGTCGAATTCGTATCGATAAAAATCGCGAAAGTTTAAAAATAATGAAGACACCACTTCAACTGTTTTGTACGATACCTTTACAATAACATTTTAAACAATAATTGCCACAAACTGCCCTCAACATTAAACGTATTGCCTTTTACATGGACGTCAGTCGCAGTGTTTATTTAATCGTCGCGATTTGAACGTACAAATTGGATAATGAGCGCGGCGGGGGACCGCTGTGGGAGGTTGTCAGGGACAGACGGACGGACAGAATGATGGCCTTGTATTTTGGTAGAATAGAGACTGTTCTACTAATATTATCTATGTTGGAAAGGTTTAACGTTAAAGGGATGTTAGAGTGAAAAGGATTTTTAAGATGCAGCACCGGGGTGTTTGTATGAAGTGAAATTAGTCTCTTTAAAAAAAATACCTAAGTGGATAATGTTATAGGTATATGAAGATCTTGTTTCCATAATTTTTGTGCACGGCGGTTTTTTGATTTTTTAATATTTTTTTTATATTTTTTACCGGGTTACACCGACCGTGGTCACAAGCTGACTGTGTCTACAGCTTGTGACCACGGTCGGTGTAACCCGGTCGAAACGTCAAGCATAAGGTAAATACTTTTTTAGATCAAACGCGATTATTCCCGTGCCAAATTGTATTTACTTTTTAGTGCTTGTGGGATGAGCCCTTTAATTTGATACTCATATTGCAGTCTTCGAAACAACTTTTTTTTCACACCTGTTATCGTTAAACGTCACTTTCAGGACCAGTTGCCCCCCAGAATCGACTGAAAGACCTATTTTTGAGAATTTTTACACTGGACCGGGTTGTTTTCACAGGTAATTGCCCCACCGTAGCGGTGTTGCATCAAATACACCCCTCGTCATGAGCGACGAGCGACTCACACTTGGCCGGTAGAGTCAAATGCCCTTCTGAGAAAATTTGGATCCGCGGCTGCTTGTCTAAGAACACTTGGACGGTCAAGACGGATCTAACGGTGTTTTTATTGTATAAATCTCCCCAGCGCCGTCAAGGATATGAGGTACCTAGGTAATAATAGAACTTTCTCGTCGCTAGAATAACTGATTTTAAGTTTTTCACTTGTTTTTAAGTTTTATAATTTTAACCTAAGGTTTTTACAATATGACGTGAAAAGAAAAGGGCGCGCGCAAATCAAATTTAAAAAAAAAAGTGTGGCACTCGGGGACTGTCGCGGTAAAGCTATTGCACAGACAAGCTATTGCATAGCATTTTTATCAAATTAAGCATTTAAAAAAAAAAATATATATACATATATATATATATTTTTAAGTGTTTTTTTTTAATTATAAAAAAACAATGTTTGAATTTTTTTTTTTTTAAATTTAAAAAAACCAATTAAAGCAATTAAATTTTTTTAGTTTTTCAATAATTTTTTTTAAAAATAAATACAAAAAATCATTAAAAGTTCTGCTATTCATTGATAGATGGCAAAAGTAAAAAGTATCACCGCTGTGACCGTCGGAGTGGGGAGCGCGAGGTTTTTTCGTTACGGAATTTCTGGATTCGGTCCCCGCGCTCAAGGCCCGCGATAGAAGCTATGCAATAGCTTAAAAGTACACCAAGAAGGTTCCGAATCTGAGTTTATAACAAATTATAAAAGGTTGTTTGATAAATTTTACACTGTGGAGGTAGAAGTAAATAGTTTTAATGATGTTTTGAATTGACAAACTTAGTGCACACGATGTTCTAAATTCAATTTACTTTATCTTCTCATGGTTACAAAAATAAATACAATACGATGTCATATGTTTTAAGAAGCGGTGGTAGCCCTAATGGCTAAGGCATTGGTCTCGCAAACGTGAGGTCGTGGGTCCTAGTCCTAACCTGAATCCTAGCCATTATACTACCGACGTGAATCCATTCCTAACACAAGCCTTTGAGGGGTTAACAAGATCTTTAAAAAAAAACAATATAGGTATATGAGTGATCAATTGGACGGACAGCCCACTCTGTAGGGGATGATGAAAACAGAACACTGGACGCAGTTCCTGACGTCAACGTCATCCTTCCCGAGGGCGTGCAGCGTTCTGAGCTGACTGCTGAGCTTCAGACAATGTCTCGGTGGCTGGAGTAACGGAGCTGACAAGTTAAGTACTTTGACGCACAATGCCCCAATCCAAGCCAAGGAGCAGGCGCGAATCCAGAACTTTGTTGAGTCAAATGTTGCCCCACATTTGACTCATTCAGCCAAGTGTGAGTCACTATCATGACGGTGGGTGGGTTGCATTTGATTCAACCCTGGTACACTAGGCACAACCACCGAAGGGGGGTAGCAATTGCCTGTTAAATACATCAGTCCAGTGTGAAAGTTCCCACAAAAAAGGTCATTCGGTCTAGTCTAAGGGAGGGGGGGGGAATGCCCCGGTTGCCCCCCCCCCCTCGAATCCACGCCAGATCAGGAGGCTAAGTGCGGTTTTCGTTGCGCTGTAAAAACAAACAAACAAACAATGTGTGATAGGTAGGATTTAAAGTAATGTGGGACAACAATCCCACATTGCTAGTTATCTTTCTTTAAAAAAAAGTCTGGTTTAGGTAGGTAGATAGGTATTCTGTTTATTGATAGAAGCCTAACTAATCCATTCTATTCATACTAATATTATAAACTAGCTGACCCGCGCAACTTCGTATGCGTCAATTTTCCCCGTTTTTCCAACATTGTTTATTTGCTGCTCTGCTCCTATTGGTCGTAGCGTGATGTTATATAGCCTATAGCCTTTCTTGATAATTGGGCCATCCAACATATTTTTTTTCAATTCGAACCAGAGATTGTCTTGTTTGTTTAAACGCCTAAACCACTATTTTCTATCTGTTCTGATTCTAAAACATCACATTTTCTTAAATAAGATAGGATGTCTATATAAACAAAAAATCTAAAATTACAATAATGTAACCCAAGGTATCAAAAATGTGCATATAAAAGTAATTATTTGACGTGCGCTTCCATTTTGTTATTTGTTAGAAAATTAAGTTACCTACTAAGGAAGATCCATGGGACACATAACATTCAACTAACTATTAATATAAATGCGAAAACATGGATTACTTTTTATTGCGATAAACGAAATCCACGCGGTCGAAGTCGCGAGATAAAGCTAGTAATAAAATAAATGTAGGTACAAAAGATCCAACACCGTAGGTATTGTAAATAAAATTATTATTTTATCCGTGTGCCTAAAAAAGGGCTCCATCTAAAAAGTCTTTCACATTTTATTCAAAAGAAAAAAACAAGCAGTTAATATTAACAGAGACATGCCCTTTCAACGAAGTGAAAAACAAAAGAAAATTCAAATAAAGAATTCAATCGAAATCGAATCAAGAATCCGTCTACCGTGCGTTTGAATGGGACAGTGTTACGGGATATGCAACAAGTTAGAATAGGACGACAATAGCGTTAATCCTATTGGCTTATACCGGGCGACGTTTGCCGCGATTGGTCGCCGTGCCTTATTGAACTGTCACTGTAGACCGCGGTTTAGGGGGCGAACGGTAATTCGGGGGTAAAATGGGAGGTTGGGGTGGACTAGTGGTGTGGGGCAAAACTCGCAGTTTGGCAATTGACTTGTGGGTAGTTTTCGGGGTTCCTTTCGCAGGGATTTCGAGTGAATTGAATGTAAAATTTTATTCTAAGCTTAGTTAGGTGTTCAGTTTTGAAATATTGCTGTGTTTGCTTTAGAACATTTTGACTTGGGAATTGATTATAACTTAAACGTACTTATTATAAGTGACTTACTTAGAAGAAAATTAATTGATTTATATGTTATAATCAGGTTAATGATCTAAATTGTTTACCTCTTTAAACAATGAAATGTTAAAATAATAGACTTAACATAACATAACATAACATAAGAACTTTTTATTTTTGAAACAATTTCTGCCAAAAACTTTAACTGTACACGTTCAATGCTGATCACTGACCTCTATGGTACCCACTATGGTAGGTATTAGTACGCTGGAGTGGATACCCCCATGGAGATCTACCCCGTACAAAGTGACAGCAATTTCAAATGCCGACTCGAATGACCATTGACCTCTATACTACAAATACGCAGTATTTTATATGCTCTTTGGTACGCTGGACTGGACTGGCTACCCCGTACAAAGTGACAGCAATTTCAAATGCCGAATCGAATGACCATTGACTTGACCTCTGTACTAAGTACTAGTACCTACGCTGTATTTTACATGCTCTTTGGTACGCTGGACTGGACTGGCTACCACGTACAAAGTGACAACAATTTCAAATGCCGAATCGAATGACCGTTGGCCTCTATACTAACTGATACGCTGTATTTTACATGCTCTTTGGTAGGTACGCAGGTCTGTCTACCCCGTACAAAGTGACAACAATTTCAAATGCCGAATCGAATGACCATTGACCATACTACTAATACGCTGTTTTTTACATGCTCTTTGGTAGGTACGCCGGATTGGCTACCCCGTACAAAGTGACAGCAATTTCAAATGCCGAATCGAATAACCATTGGACTCTATACTACTAATACGCTGTATTTTACATGCTCTTTGGTAGGTACGCTGGACTGGCTACCTCGTACAAAGTGACAGCAATTTCAAATGCCGATCGAATGACCATTGACCTCTATACTACTAATACGCTGTATTTTACATGCTCTTTGGTAGGTACGCAGGACTGGCTACCCCATGCAAAGTGACAACATTTTCAAATGCCGGATCTAATGACCATTTAACTCTATACTACTAATACGCTGTATTTTACATGCTCTTTGCTAGGTACGCAGGACTGGCTACCCCGTACAAAGTGACAGCAATTTCAAATGCTGAATAGCGTACCTACTAATAGTAGGCATAGAGGTCAGTGCTATTGACCTATAACACAAATTGTTAACTCATTGCTAATGACCGTCCTGAACTTTTTTGACACTTATGACAATTAGCTGTTGTTACAAATTCAATACTTTCTATTGATTTTGTCATATTACTGTAAAAATGTGATTTTGACATTTGAAGTGGAAGTCTTGTTGTTGTCGCCGGTAGTCTGTCCTGTGTACTTGTTAGTAGGTACTAAAGAGTTATTTGAAGGCTTTGTGTCACTAATTTTTATTTACTCAAGTTTAATGCAAAGCTGTGAACATTATGTTGTCTGTACGGACGATAATTTTGCGTTATAAAGTCATAAGAAAACATTGATGACATATTGCTTTTGAGTTGCTTCGCAACCAACATTCCTATTGTATCGCACGTCATGTTGCTGCAATCGCCATTCGTTGTTGCTTAGCAACCAATCACTTTTTCGTGAGTACAGCCGGTCATCGATTTATAAGATGTTATCCCGTCAAAAACATTTTAATTTACTATAACTATTGATTTTATTTACATTTTATTTCTTCGCAAATATAATATTTCAATAAGTTTATGTATATTTCTTAAATTAAAATGATGAAAGATGTACTTTAATCGCGACATCATAAAGCACCCTATCTTGACAGATACAGATCTCTTTGCCGCCAAAATCTGTTACCCAATGGTAACGGGGGAACTGTTGACTTTTCGTCTATGACGGTTGTTTTCCGCGGGCAAAGGCAACGCCACGCCCTGCCAAGTGTGCGAATTCTTATTGGGCGACATCAAATGTCATTTTATATGTACGGTGTTTATTTGCAGGTGCGTTTTATATAAACTGTGGTGAAGGTACTTGGTTTAAGTACCTACTGTTATAAACTTATTATTAGATGTTAACTTCTGGAAATTATATTGTAAAGTGGTTCTACAATATTAGATGATTTGTAGATATTAAATTGTGTGACTATCTACTAATAGCTATTTTTGTAGTTGCCTACGACTACTGAACAATAGGTCGTGGATTTGATTCCTACACACCGCTTTCCGAGATTCACAATTTTTTGTATTGAATCTGGGACTTCATACACCTACAACTAACTATGAAGTCCCTGCAACGCAGGCATCTGCACCCTAGTGCGAGAATTATAATTTAAAAACTGAACTCTTTGATCATTTCATAGGTAGGTACATTAATATTAAGCCTTTGTGGCGCTGTGGGAGTGTGTCCGACTGCTATGCAAGAGGTCGTGGGTTCGTTTTCCACCGGGACAACACTTTGTGTGAACTTTGTGTTCGTGACATGTAGGTATATTTGTAAAGTCCCTCGCGGCACAGGGATTGTACCCAACTGCGGGAGTCGTATTTAAAAAAAAACTTCTTTTCCTGACCTTTTTCTCTCCTTAATGGGGTCTATGCTATCAAACCACCGGTACACAAAATTGAATTACTTACCTATAAGTAATATACGTGTACCTGTTATAGCTAACATCGATCCTATAAAAAAATAGTACCTTTATCGGCCGAAAAATAATAAACATCTATGACTCATAACTGTGACGTTGCTTAACCTTGTTGATATCAACTAGCTCGGTCATCCATATTCATCAATTTATCCAAATTTAAAGAGAAATCATGCTTGTAAGCTTCTTGGCGACCAAGATTATCCGACCCGGACGACAAATGGTATTTTTCCAATAAAATACCAGAGAAAAGCCACAACAGAACGACTGACGCGTAAACGAACCCGCACATAATTGTTTCTATATAAATTCGAACAAGCATTCTATGTTGTAATTGGAAAACGGAACGTTCAATCCGAGCTAAAATGTACGACGTCATTATTCTAAACGGCGCGGGGCCGACGCAACAGCGGCGTAATGCCACAAATTAAAGCTTAAAACGGACGGTTAACAGCTGACCCAAAATCGAAGTGTCCCCCCGTCTGGGGGACAGAGTCAGACGCGAAAAGCAACGGGGCGGGGCCTCGCCACGCCTTCAAGCTCACAAGCAATACCGCGTCAAAAGTTCCCCGGCCGTGGCATAACGTGCGCGCCTTTGCCCGTCCGCTCGCACAAAAAAAATATAAACGTCAAAAGTGAAACGTCACGTGAACTGTCAAATTTTGGAGGGAAATTATTGGGTATTTTATAGTGAAACGTTTGAATCGTTACGAATTTGATGGTATTTAAACCTTGTTTATTTTTTTTAATAAAAAAACTTTTATTATCTATTTAATTAGGTAAGTAACTAAGTCAAGATAACTCTATAGATGTAGGTATTTCACTAGTCAGCATTTAGTTAAGTTTTTTTTTTTTAATTGTAAGAAGCACCACTGCATCAGTATTAATTTGTTTTTTTGTTTCTTTCATTATTATTTAGACCCTAATCTACTTTCATAAAATTGTACTACTTAAATACTTGGTTACAGTAAACTAATGACCAACTTTCTTTAATGAAACAGCTGTGTTGGTTTTGTAGACCTACGATCTAAGTGCTACGCTGCGATCATGTTTACGCAGCGGCTACGAATCATCTACGAACTGTGTTACAACGAAGAGGGTTTCTTTCAAAGGTTCAACTGGGCTCATTTAATGCTTTCAAAACCTCTTTTAAGTAGTTCAATATTTTATTTTATGTTTTAAAACTGGCCTTACAGAATAAAAAACAAAGATAAAACTACATTCTATAGTGTTTTACCCTCATGTTATAACGGTAATATGAGTACTTTAACTATACAATGTTATTTTAGTTTTGTTTTTCATTCTGTTTTTAAAATCTATACTAATATTATAAAGCTGAAGAATTTGTTTCTTTTTTTTAACGCTATGATCTTAGGAATTACTAATCCGAATCTAAAAAATCGTTCACTGTTTGATAGCCCATTTATCGAGGAAGGCTATAGGCTATATAACATCAAGCTTCGACCAATAGGAGCGGAGCAGCAATGAAAAATGTTGCAAAAACGGCGGAAATTTACGCAGACGAAGTTGCGCGGGTCAGCTAGTGTTATTTGATTTTACAAATAAAAAAGAATAGATATCTATTCTTTTTTATTTGTAAAATCAATACTAATATTATAAAGCTGAAGAGTTTGTTTGTTGGTTTGAACGCGATAATCTCAGGAACTACGGGTTTGAATTGAAAATATATTTTACTGTTGGATAGTCCATTTATCGAGGAAAGCTATAGGCTATATAACATCACGCTACGATCAATAGAAGCGGAGCAGCAATAAAAACAGTAGACTAGTTTATTCTCTTCGGAGAAAAATATTTGTCCTTGTAGAATCAATAGTATACTTAAACCAATGTTTATTTAAATTATTACCGTGATCTTTTACATTTAATGTTATAAATTCCATTGAAATACACTTGAACAAACAGTGAAATTACAAGGCTATATAACGTGAAAATATTTAGTTTGATTAAACTATACTAGCTGTCCCGCGCCACTTCGTATGCGTAAATTTTTCCCGCTTCTTTTAGTCGTAGCGCGATGTTATGTAGCCTATAGCCTTCCTCGATAAATGGGCTATCCAACAAAAAAAGATTTTTTCAAATCAGACTAGTAATTCCTGAGATTAGCGCGTTTAAACAAACAAACAAACATTATTATTTATAATATTATAGTATAGACTAGCTGACCCGCGCAACTTCGTCTGCGTAAATTTTCCCCGTTTTTGCAACAGTTTACATTGCTGCTCCGCTCTTATTGGTTGTAGCGTGAAGTCATATAGCTTAAAGCCAAATTCGGATCAGTAGTTCCTGAGATTATCGCATTCAAACAAACAAACTCTTAAGCTTTATAATAGCCCCTCCTCCGGTTTTGCATAACTGTAGGTAGTAATAAAATAACTGTATTTACAATTTTTACCCAGTGAGGAAAGACATGAAAATGCACTTAGATATTTTTCAGCGTATCATCATACACTACAGCCTCAACATTAAAGATTTCATCTTAATAAGATGTAGTAGGTAATGACTGTACCAAATTGAAAAAGAGACAAAGGCTATTTTACATTTTATTACTTATTATATATTGTTTGAATATCATGAACTTCGTAACACTAAGTAACCATAATACTTACTTTATTATACCTTTTCTAGAAGCAAAAAGTATGAATTAAAGTTACGTAAAAATAGCAATCAGTGTTACAAAACTTATACTACTGAAGACTACATAAACAAAATGGAAGTAGCTCAAACACCACTGCAGCTAACGCAAGATCATTCTGATGGAAGAATGACAGGTAAGAATTACTTACATATTTATCTATAAAAATAAAAGTTAAATTTGAATTAATTTTACTTTATGAAGATGAACTCAATATTAAAAATTTTCCTTTATAATGTTTAATATTGAATTATTATACTTCATATATTATAAATTTACTTGAATTGACTTAATTTTAGCTTTTTTTATGTAATGCTACTCAAGAGTCTAGTCAGTCGACCCGGGACCACGATCGATGCAATTCGATCGAAACGTCGGGTAAATAAAAGGTTCATACCTTCAAATAATTCACACGATTAAGTCCCGAAATATATCCATAAGTCTAGAAAATCGATTTCGCTCAGTATCTACTGAAATGGTAATTTACTATTAGACATCATGACTCAAAGGTCCAAGCGACCAGGTCATTAAAATAAAATAAAAAAACTATTAGACATCTGTCAAAAAGGACTTCGTAGTTGGAATAGATAAAGTACGGGCTGACCCTTAGCTCCCTTCTTTAAAGACTTCCAATAAAAATTATGAAATTAGAATTTTTCAAATTTCAACCGGTTCTCGTTATTTATTTTTTAGCCATCCTTGCAAAATGAAGAATAATAATGAATCAAATTGAATAAGTTGTTTTTCAGTTTTAGCTAGACTATATGAACTTTAATCAAATTACTTAAATCTGGAAATATAGGTAATAGCGAAAAAAGTATTAGTAGTACATAATGGCTATTCTTTGTTTATTATAATGTCTAGATTCTAAGTCCGTGATCTCAAATTGAAGTCGTTCACCTGTCAAAACTCACACCAAAACTTGTGTAAAATTAACTGGCCCAGACTGGCGAACTGGTTAGTGAACCTGACTGCTAAGCCGGACGTCGTGGGTTCGATCCCCACCCAGGATAAAACTTTGTGTGATGAGCACGATAGTTTATTCTGTGTCTGGGTGTAATTTATCTATAATATTTATGTATTTATACATGGATAAGTACCTATGTTTATCAGTTGTCTGGCTACCATAGTTTAAGCTCTGCTTAGTTTGGGATCAGATGATGTTGTGTCAGTTGTCCCAAGATATATAATATATATATTTTTTTTATTTCTTCCCGCCGATATTACTCGGTAGGAATTATGGCTCGCACATTCTGTGTCTTCACCAGTGTAAAGTATTTTCTTTCAGTTTCAAGCATATTTTTTTTCAAGTTTTCATCTTTGAATCACAAATTCTCATTCATAACCAGTTATCACGTATTTTAAGTATACCTTGCACTCGTAAAGTATATTTCTTCATAATTTTACATGTAGTTTTGTGTGTAGCGACATGTTAGTTTGCCGCCATTTTTGCAACTCCTATTAATCTTCTTCTTCTTCGAGTTTATGGCAATCTAGCTGTTTTATCGGCAAATTTTGGCCAGTGCCAAGTATTTATGCGCTATTTTACATGCACAAAGTCTCGTTCTTAGTCAATTATCACATATTAAAATCATTTTTTTACAAGTTAAACTGTAAAAAAAATGGCCGGTTAATTTGCCGCCAACAACTCCACCTATTAATATTTTGCCATGTTCACTCATTACGCGAATGTCAAACGTCAAACTGTTTTCTTTTTCTTTTACCTCCGATATTATTCGGTACGGTTTCATTCTGTGCATACGACAGTTTTAAGTTCAATAACTTTCTAGTTTTTTCTTTGAATCACAAAGTCTCGTTTTTATCCAGTTATCACGTATTTCAAGTAGGCATATTGTACACGTTAAACGCAAAGATCTGAAAATAGTGACATGTAAATTTTCCGCCATTTTCACAACAACAAAGCCTTCCATCATATTTTTTTACGACAATGATGTTATGCTTACAGAGGAATCGCTGAATTAAGACAATATAAGAATAAATTCAAAGGTAAAAATCAATATTATATCTATTTACCTCTATTTTAAACGTTCAGCCGACGGCTAACAAACAATAATTTTTTCGATGTATACGATCGGCCTAAATCCTAATCAAGACAGTTCAGCGTTCAACTAAGGTGAAATTTCGAAAACTTAATTATTCAAAATTTCACTTATATACCTTTACTTTCTAATACTTACTCAATGCAAATGATTAACTAATCATACTAAAATATATAAAAATACACTACGTAAGTACCCTAATTTTTCTGTGAAATACACCAAATATAATAAAAAAATAAAATCATTACACAGATAACGTAGATAGATAATTTTCATTTTTTTTTGGCATGATGCGGCTAGCGTATTGCCATTTTAAAAGGTAGACCCTTCGATGTTATTCGGCAAGGATTATGGCTCGCACATTCTGTGCATCTGCCAGTCTCAGATTTATTCTCTTCCTAGTTTTCTTCTTTGAATCACAAAGCTGCTCTCACGTTTTGTCCAGTTTTTTCAAGCATACTTTACACTGTTGAACACATTAAACTGAAGCACAGCAAAGTGACATGTCGCTATTTTTACAGCTTCGTGTAAAAATAGCGACATGTCAGTTTGCCGCCATTTTTACATCTCCAATTTTCATATTCACTCTATTTCTATATGCTCCTAGGTTGTTTTTTCACAGGTCAAGGCATCTTAGTATTCAGTGCTGTACATCCTCGGGGGTACATTTGATTGATGTTCAGCTTCTCTTTAATTATAATTTGCCATATTTAACGTGTACATAGGTACTTATATACGTAAGTACCGCTAAAAAATCGTGTCATTATCTCTACTTTCTAATAGCTGATCTACCAATCTATTTGGCAAACACTGCATCACGAACATCTAATCATCCTAAAATGTATCAAAAAATACACCAAACATAATAAAAAAATAACAAATTCATTGCACAGATAACGTAGATAATTTTCATTTTTACACCATTTCCCGCGCGGCGTCTATGCTTCTACGTTTTTTTTCACAGGCCAAGACAACATTAGTATTCAGTGCCATACAGCCAGTAACTCGGGGGTCTATTTGACTGATTTTCAGCCTCTCCATGATTTGCCACTTTACCCGGTCAGAATGCACGCTGAATACAAAATAACCAATGGAAGAGGGGATTTGAAATTTCATTTTCACGTAATGGCGGCTCGTTTTGAATATTGGGATTTTATTAACATTGTAGCTATGTGTACAAGGTAATTTGTTGTTTGAAGATAATAGGTTTAGAGATTTTGTTTGAGCTTTTATTGTGTGTAGGAGATAATTGTTAGGTAGGTACATAATATGAATCTATTTTTTGTTTTTTAACTGTTCATACTTATCTATAACCTATAAGCTTTAGTCCACCTATCGCCTGCGTGACCCCTTTAGCTTGAGTTTTTTGAAAAAAGAAGCCTCTCTGCAACATTTCAGCTTACTAGAACCAAAGGTTTGACCTGGGCATGGATGAGGGAATGAATAGTCAAAACTTTCATTTATACAATGTAGATTTTAAAACTCATGGTTTTCTCGTTCATACAGTTACAGGTCCAAGTTCGTATAGATCTTTTTTACGCGAGAACCACATAATTGATTGAAATTATGTTGTTAATTCATAGCTGTGTTATCTGGCCAGGGTATACCTACCCCTTGTCCCACCAACGTGCAAAGGCGAGAATGCGACCAGTATCAATTATTTAATCGCATAAAATACGTAGGTACATATAATATTAATAATAATATAATATTTTGGGACAACTCACACAACGCAATCTGATCCCAAACTAAGCAGAGCTTGTACTATGGTAACCAGACAACTGATAAACATACTTATATATTTCTAAATACATACCTACATATTATAGATAAATTAAATAACACCCAGACACAGAATAAACCATCGTGCTCATCACACAAAGGTTTATCCTGGGTGGGGATCGAACCCACGACCTCTTGCGTAGCAGTCTAAATATGTATGTAGATCCCGTGTAAACGAAAAAGAAATACAGATCATACAGATATTAATAGATGATCGCTGATCGTTCACCCTGCAGGTAATGCTACAGCATTAAAATTCATATTTATTAATAACTATCCATTAAAAAAAATGTGTTTCTAACTGTACTTCTGCCGTAATACGATTCTGCCAAATTCAGTTTCTGCCTAATTAAGTTTCTGCCTTATCCTAAATCTGTCGGACGCCGCGTGTTTGACCGCGACCGCTGCACCGCTCTGTGTCGCGATCAAACCATACCTACTCGTTCTATACTGCATCGCTTTTGTTTAACCCTCTGCAACTGTCGTGACCAAAATTTAACAATTCTGCTGACGTGGTAGACTCGTGGACACCAGTTTGGTGTCTTATATTCCATTATATATGCAGTTAAAATCGATTAAAGCTATTTTTAATAAAATAGTAGCCTGCCGTTATTATTAAAATATTCAAAAATAATCCATGTGACTATTTATTAGCATAAATATTTTTTGTTAATACATTTAACATTCAAAGCAATCATAATTTATTATTAGTTTTATGAATATTTCATGGTTCAAAATTGAGATACTTTCACATTTTTTGAACTATTTTCATACATAGATATTTTAAGATTTACTAGCAAATTGGTTTAGAACAGTCAAACCGTTTACCTCTTTACTTTTGCAGGAAAGTACAATCAATTTTTCTCTCAGTTTTTAAAATAACTTGAAATTTTAGAGGAGAAGTAGACATGTTTTCGTGATGTCTAGTGGACTACCACGACAGTTGCAGAACGTTAAACGGTCGAGATCTACAATGTACATCTATTGAACGTTTCTTGAGTGACAAAATAGTTGACAGTTCTTTTTTTTTATGGCAAAGTAGCCAATGTGTTGGCTAATTCTGCCAAAGTTGATAGTTGCTTGATACCCGCCGGCGGCGGTAGGACAAGTGTCATACAGGATGTAACAGAAAGGTGTGGTCATATTCAAGGGTTGGTATGTGCCCATGATACTGAGTGCACATACCTAATTTTATATTATTCATTCCTTTATTTATGAGTGAAAAAGTTATTAATTCAAAAAAGTATGACTTAAAAAGTTCTATGTCATAATAATCCAATCGAATTTTGTACCAGGGGTGGTATAATTCTTATGCCATACGCCTTTCACTATTGACTTTTGACAAAAAGAATATGCTATAACTATGTAATAATAATGCAACCAGCTATGGCACCATGGTAGGTGCAATACTGACAACACACACTATCCGCTGCTAAAATTTGACTACTGTTACACCCTGTATATTTATAGTAAAGTAATGTACGAGTTAGTCGCCATTATCGTCATTGACTATTTCAATGACGATAATGGCGACTAAGTCGGATAATAGAAATTTGAATGGCATTCATTTTTTACTTTAAATTTAATATTTACATATAACTTACAGCTAATAGATAGATAGATAGATAGATCATTTATTTGCTAAAATATGGTACATTGGATGTTACATTTCAGTTTGTTCGCATATTCTGCCACATTATGGCGTGCAAATATAAATTAAAATTGACAAATAATTTAGGGAGACATTTAAAAAAATCATAATTCATCATTTGTAATAAGTAATTAAAAATAGAAATCAATAAAATGTTAAGAAAAAAATAACTAACATTGAAATACCACAATACAATACCACAGAGATAATTACTTATACAGGGGGATTTTTAATACACTAATAACCGCCCGCTCTTTGCTTCTTTAAATTACGCCAAATAATTTCGTAATTTATATATATATTTAAATAAATTAGAACTTTACCACCTATTGAGAGGCCCCGGAGTAAAATCGTTGTTTCTTTAACACGTTTAGGACATAAACCACATTATAAGAACGATTTTACTCCAGTAAAATAGTCTGTAGGTGGTTAAGGTCATAATTAAAAAGGTGTTTAAGGGTTTTGGGAAAATATTTTCTAAAACTTATATTATAAAGTTATTTCGTGTTATGTATATTACAAATCACCCTGTATACATATTATGTTGATGACATACTTTTTTTTATATCTTTATTTCTATGAGCTAATCTCAACCTGATTCTCTTTTTCACATGCTAACAAGGTATCTAGAATCCATTTTACGATTTCTTACAAGAGATAAATTGACAAGACTTCCTTATCTGGGTAAGATTCATAATACGGTAATTAGCGGTAGCCTAATGGCTAAGGCATCGGTCTCGCAATCGTGAGGTCGCGGGTTCGAATCATACCCATTTAGGGTTAACAAGATTGCTAGTAATGAGGGACTCAATCCCACATTGCTAGTTATCTTAAAAAAAAAAAATTTAAGAGAATAATATTTACTTAAATAATTATCAAGGAAGGCGACTATAGCTTTTCTCGATAAATACGGAGCAGCAATGTAAAATGTTGCAAAAACATTTTAGTTATTTTTTAATAAGGGGGTTCGTTTTTATAAACTAAGGTTCAAAGATTTTACAGCAGAAGTATAAAAAATCTACAGTCTACTTGGGTTACTTGAAGATCGTCGAGTGGGCGTTTAAACGGCTCTAGCCCCGAGTGGGTGGGGGAGAAATTAATCAGAGGGCTCAGAGCCCGTCGCGTCAAAAGAAAACCAAATAAAACGGCAAGCGACAAAGTTTCCAGTTGAGATCCGACTACAGAAATCCATTGAGACGCTTCCCCACTGTAAATTTTAACATTTTATCCAACCAATTAAAATTTAGGAACTATTCCTCTTTCATCGGTATTCTTACCAGTAGTGGATTGTTCTTAATTTGATTTTTAATTTGACAGTCTTTTAATGCAGGTAACAACTTAAGTTCATCATCTTTTCAAAGTGCAAGAATTTCAAACTAGCAGAGCCAGTGATGATGATTGCCCCTTTGCCCTGCAATGGGGCAATCATCATCAGCCTATCGCAGTCCACTGCTGGACATAGGCCTCTCCAATTGCACGGCACTTTGTGCAATGCGTCACAGTGGGGCAATACAGAAATCAAAATAATTTATTTGCATGAATAAGGTACAAAACGTTCTTAAATAAATTATGACATATCTCATTCTGCCTTTACATTGGCGTTATTTTTTTTTAATTATTACAGATGTTGAGATGTTATTAGTAAAATAGCAAATAAAAATATATAAAAAAGCAAAAACACAACACCAATCCTTCTTTATTACAATAATTAGTTATAAATTGTCTTAATAATTAATAGTTACACTCAATCAATAATAATAATCGCGATAATATGTACTTACGTACCAAATTTACCGATGTATTTGCCAAACATGAAACCAACAAAACGAAGTGTCTCCACAGTTTTTCTATTCCGGCTGTAAGTGCCGCTCTACACAAACAAACATTGATTTATCCTGATACCCCGGATTTAGGCGCTCCAGCCCGCTGACTTCCAATTTCGGGACCCGAACTTTTTATGTGTCTTATAAAATTTTCTTTTATGCCTTCTCGTTTCGTGTTCCGAGAATGTATTGTGACATAAATCGGTATTATTTGGACGATGAATGGGAGTGGGTTGAGGGGTGAAAAGGTATATACTGGAGTGTGATTTGGGGTACGGAGTGTTATATTCAGGCCTTATCTTGTCTGTTTATATAAGAAACTGTGACTTACTGATAATATCAACGTACAACAAACGACTGAATTGGTTTGAAATTTCGCATACATTAAGTGGGCATCCGCTAACAACAGATTAAAATAAGGCTTTCAAACTTATAATATCTTGTAATATAATAATATCTTGGGACAACTCACACAACGCTATCTGATCCCAAACTAAGCAGAGCTTGTACTATGGAAACCAGACAACATTTCTCACTGCTGCTCCGCTCCTATTGGTCGTAGCGTGATGTTATATAGCCTTCCTCGATAAATGGGCTATCCAACAGTAAAATATTTTTTTAATTCGGACCCGTAGTTCCAGAGATAGAAGCTGAATAGCGTTCAAACAAACAAATAAACTCTTCAGCTTTATAATAGAAGTATAGATGATCATGTGGTATCATGACTTTTAACAAGTGCTAGTAAAGTATTTTTATTCCTAAATTTGATTTTATTAGGGAGTAAGAATTGTTACCACTGTCTAACTACTAACATTATCATAAGTATATGTTTTTAATTGTTATGTATATGTAGATGAAATCGCTATTGCTTCTTTCCATACAGTTAAAATTATTACAGCTTTCCATATCTCTAACGACCAATATTTAAAATGCAAAAGATAAATTAAGAAGGAAGAAAAATCGTTTATTTGTCACTTAAAAAAAATATACAAATATACAAACGAGGTTTCCACTCAGCATAAAAGCCATATTTAAAAAGGGTTTTTTGTGCGCATTCTAAGTAACGTCATAAATAGTTAAGAGAGTGAGAGAATAGAGTGCACTTATCATTACGCAAGCACAGGTGTACTATAACCTCACCTGCGTACTAGGCTGTTTAGTTTCCAAAGTAAGAAAAGAAAAAAGAAGAAAAAATAAATGATTTGGCGCAGATCCATAAATTTACAATTACCTTAATCTAAACTTAAAACTAGCTTATCTTAGGAAACTGCAACAGATAAGTCCACACTCAGCGTATTGCTGTGTTGCGGCGAAACACATCACAGCGCTGATTTTCAGTGTGAACCTTAGGGGGTCGCACGGACAGGTTAATTATTTTTTCTTTAAAAAAAAAAAAGAAAATGGCGGTATCCTAATGGCTAAGGCATCGGTCTTGCAATCGTGAGGTCGCGGGTTCAAATCCTACCCAATATACTACCGACGTGAACCCACTCCTAACACAAGCCTTTGAGCTTAGCTGGAGCTTAACAAGATTGCTAGTAATGTGGGACTCAAATCCACATTGCTCAAAAAAAGAAAAATTATCCTTTTACACAAATTAAAATTAAAAACAAAACCAAAATTAACAAAAAAGGTTACAGTAAATACTGCGCTGTGACTGAAGTCTGTTGTCAGTATTTTTATGACTAGTCCCTACATTCCTGTAACCCTTTCACGCCATAAAATAAACCAACAAATTTACTGTTTATCATATCAACCCAATGCAACAGTTAATAAAAATACTACCGTATTACCAAAACGGATATTCAACATTCAACCCTTTACTTGCGATATAAACTGCACACAATCCAATCTAAACACTTGTATTCCATATCGGCCCGTTTGCCCCCAAATCATAATATCAGTAAACCGTTTTAACCCCTAATATCTGGTCCCAGATGTGGTCCCCCCGTGGGACCAATCTCGACGTATATTGATTTTATATTGCTCACATATTGTTGGGGTTTCGGTATGACTGTCGCGTTTGTCTGTTGGCGAAACGTTTGTGGGTATTTTCTATAGGAGTTCAGCTATAGGTGTAATGGTTTAGTTTTAACTCTAGATGTATATGTTACTTACTGTAAGTTTCACTTAATTTTGTTGGTAAATGAAAGTATTTATTAAAAACATTAAAAAGAGTTTTTTTTGGTCTCATTGTTCTATTGTGTGTTTCTTTGGTTCAGTCAGAATTTAATACAATTAAAACAATCAATACAAGTAAAATCTATATTTGTTAAAAAAAACGGACTTATAATTTAGTGCGGGATTATCTTTACAAAAAAAAAAATTGTCTAATTTTATAAATACAACAAAAAAGTTAACATTGCATGAAATTGTTAAAAAAAAAACTAATTTTACAACTTTACTTACGGTTATAACTATTTATAATACGGGAATTAACGCGCATTGTTTACCTTAAAATTACTTGACGTTTCGACCAGGTTGCACCGGCCGTGGTCACAAGGGGACTGTCGCAGCGATGTTACGGTATTAAAATGCAAACAAAATTATGTAGACGAAAAAAAATACGATAGTTACGGTGTTGAAATGCAAACAAAATAAGTAGGAAGATTTTCTCAGACTCATTAATCAATTTAAAAGAATTTCATTTTGACCAATTAGGTACTTATTTAAGTAGATACCAAAACCTTATAATATTAATCAATAGTAAGCGAATGTGGTATGTAGAAGCAAATGCATTAACAATAGGAGTTTAAAAAAAATGGCCGCGAGTTTTAATTTCATTGCTGTTATCTTTAGCTTAACTATTGATATCCGAATTTGAAAATAAATATGAATGTAAAACCGGGCGTTGCCCCAGAAAGCATAGAGGAGATAACGAGTGAATGAGTGAATGAAATTACATTTGCGCCCAGCTAGTGGTACAAATGTAGTTAGTGAGTGTGCGTGTGACATGGCCCCACGTATTATCTTGTTTGGCACAGAACTATGAACGTAGATAGCAGACGTGTTACGTAATCTCTACAACTCATTCACTCATTATCGAATGAATGAATGATATAGTTGTCCTATTGGTGATAAATTAAGTAGTTATTATTAATTCTGAAAAAATATTGTTTTTGACTTGAGAGTGAATTAATTATCTACTATAAAACTTCAACAAAAATAATATAGGATGCTAAATTGATATTAAAGAATCAATCCTTAAAAAGTATAGGTACTTATTCTTTACTAGCTTTCGCCCGCGGCTCCGCCTGCGTAGATATCGGTTATCCTATGTCCTTGCCCGGGACTCAAACTATCTCCATACAAAATTTCATCTAAATCGGTTATGCTCTTAGAGCGTGAAAGCGTAACAGACAAAGAGTTACTTTCACATTTATAATATTAGTATGGATTTCAATATTTCCCAAATCAATTCCAATATTACGAACAGTATTGAAACTGATAATGTTCTTCTAAGCGATTTTGATCAGCGACAACCCTTACGCAGTTGATATTACTTATAGTGCACAAGTCTATGCGCAAGCACAGATGTACTCTAAACACTCTTCCTCATATTCCGATGGAACAAAACTCCAACTGTTTTCTGATCACGGAATAGAGGACCGAACGTTGCTTGGCTACCTCGCAGATGTCTCGCTAACGGTCGCTTTCAATATTCGATCGTGAATCCAAGATTATTATCAATCCAGATTTTAAGTGTAATCTCGATCGAGTAAGTCGCCACAAAGTTTCGGACCCATCTTTTATTAACACATACAAAGTCCAACTCTACCCAATTGTGAGCTCTTTATTAAACTCTACGTGTTGTGACTGTCCCGGACACTTAATATGGGCAAATAAATAGAGTCGACAATTGCAATTCACCAATTAATCGTCTCTATATGTGAATAGAGCCATTGTGTCTGATTGGTAATCGAGTTTGTTGCGTTGGGGTGCTAGAGATGTTAGTTTGATAATGGATGTACTGAGGATGTGTGATTATTTATGATTTTTGTGTAGCTCTACAATAGCGGCGCAATGCCCGCAATCGTGACGTCACGTGAACCCACTCCTAACACAAGCCTTTGAGTTAGCTAGAGAGGTCAACACGATTGCTAGTAATGTGGGACCCAATCCCACATAGCTAGTTATCTTTTTTTTTTAAACTAGTTGACCCGCGCAATTTCGTCTGCGTCAATTTTCCCAGTTATTGCAACATTTTTCATTGATGCTCTGCTCTTATTGGTCATAGCGTGATGTTATATAGCTTTCCTTGATAAATGGGCTATCCAACACTAAAATATTTTTTCAATTCGAACCAGGATTTCCTGAGATTATCGCGTTCAAACAAACAAACTCTTCAGCTTTTTAACCGTCAGTCATACTGATTTCGGCTACGCTGTACAAGTGCACTCTTTATTCTCCTACTCTTATAGACTGAATTCGATGGAAATCCGACATGATCTAATTGGGTATTTGACTACTATTAAAATAAAATATTTTAAAATAACCAGGTATAAATATGTCATTAGGTGTTCTAAAAAATATGTTCATTTATTAATTTAATGTGTTACTTAATTTATAATCATAAAGAGAAACACTGAATTCCATACAAATTTGTTCAGAGCGGCTCGTTTTTGACCTTTCTTAAAAAGAGGCTGATTTGACTTTAGTCAAATACCCTATTCAGTCTGTGTCGGATCTCTCTCTAATCATATCGAATTTATATGCCATTAAACTGTAGAAGTAGGTACACTTGTGTCTCCAACGTAGTTGCCTAATCTCTACTACCTTCAATTTTTTACAGTTCTTTCTTCACAAAACATTAGTTACAGAAAATGTTTTCGCGTTGATGTCTCTTTAACAAAAGATCGGTTTTACCAAACTTTAATTTTGAGAGGTAGTTAACTCTCATTCTGACGCTGTAACTTTTTTTTTTTTTTTTTTTGACAACTCACACAACGCTATCTGATCCCAAACTAAGCAGAGCTTGTACTATGCAACCAGACAACTGATAAACATATTATACATACATATTATATATAAATAACACCCAGACACAGAATAAACCATCGTGCACAACACACAAAGTTTGGTTTAGTTCCTGGGTGGGGATCGAACCCACGACCTCTTGCGCAGCAGTCGGATACACTCCCACCGCGCCACAGAGGCAGTCATTTTCATTTTCGAAAAAATATGCCACATGTGAAGCCATCGGTCCTGCGCCTAATATCTCTCCGGTCGTGTCGGATTTTCGTCCCATCGAACTAGGAGTATGAGGGAATAGAGAGTGCACTTGTGTCTGCGCATACACTTGTGCACTATAATATCTCCTACGTAGTTGGCTAGTCACTAATGAGATTGGCCGCTGTAACCGAAATCGGTTAGGAGACCATTATATTAGTAGGGATTACGTAGTGACAGGGATTGCTACTATATTATAAACTAGTTGCCCCGTGCAACTTCGTCGCGTACATTTTTCCCTTTTTTGCAACATTTCTCATTGCTGCTCCGCTCCTATTGGTCGTAGCGTAATTTTATATATCCTATAACCTTTCTCAATAAATGGACTAGCCAACAGTCAAAGAATTTTTCAATTCGGATCAGTAGTTCCTGAGATTATAGCGTTCAAACAAACAAACAAAATCTTCAAGTTTATTATTTACTAGCTGTCTCGCGCAACTTCGTCTTCGTAAATTTTTCCCGTTTTTGCAACATTTCTGATTGCTGCTCCGCTCCTATTGGTCGTAGCTTGATGTTATATAGCCTATAGCCTTCCTCGATAAATGGGCTATCCAACAGTCAAATAATTTTTCTATTCGGATTAGTAGTTTCTGGATTATCGCGTTCAAACAAACAAACCCTTCAATTTTATAATATTAGTATAGAATAAAGTACGTATAACCAATGAAAACTGTACTAAAATTCCTTTAAACATCCACTATAATCAATTTGTTCGTCTTCTCACCAATCACCTAATTGATTCGACACATTTGGTCTTAATCTATTCATCAGTTTATCGACCAATCTTAACTCCTCGACATAAGGGTCAAAATCGCACACACGATTGAGCAAGGGGTCACACCCCATACGGCAAGTGCTATTAAAATGAAAGGGTGTGATTTGCAATGGTTATTTTATTAGCTCTATCGAGATTAAATATTTTGAGGGCAGTTGATACTATTATGTTATTGTACTCACGTGGTACTTTATCGAATTGAACTTATATTGAGTTAGAAACGTGATTGTAATACCATTTCATCATTTTTCAAGACATTTTGAATTCTTTTGTTGAGATTCCTCTTTTGATTTTAATCTTTATTTCCGTATGATTTGTAAAACAACTTTTTAACAAAACTTTGTCCTGACAATTTAATCAACACTAATATTATAAAGCTGAAGCGTTTGTTTGTTTGAACGCGATTACCTCAGGAACTACTGGTTCGTATTGAAAAATTTTTTTACTGTCGAATAGCCTATTTACTGTAAAAGGCTTTAGGCTATATAATATCACGCTACGACCAATAGAAACGGTTCAGCAATGAAAAATGTTGTAAAAACGGGTAAAATTTACGCAGACGAAGCGCGGGTCAGCTGGGTGGGGATTGAACCCACGACCTCTGGCTTAGCAGTCATGGGTCACCAACCACTAGACCAACAAGTCACAAGCCCAATTGTTTAAAATATGCGATTACATTTATTTCAGCGATTACTTTTTGTTTTAACAGATTTATTATAAAGTTTTTTAAGGAAAGTAGAATTTCAGTTTCTCATTCTTCAGTTCAGTCTTATGCTGCCGCTTTCATCAAGTGAACAGAAGACTTAACAGCTTCTCAAAAATTAGCGCCGTTTGAGTATTCAGCCCTAACCCTTCTGTCCATTACGATTCCTCCATTACACACCTTACACAGTAGTCATAAGTCACAACTCCACTCATCAGAACAGGAACAGAAACCTATCATCTATACTCAATTACTATTTTGTATTTTTCTTCCAACAGATGGCAATGCATCACCTCTTCGTTGGTCACCACCATCTTCTGCAGCTCTGGTGGCTGCAGCACTTGCTCCTCCGGCACTAAGACCCTGGCTACCAGATCCACCCACCAAGAAGACCAACCATTTGGGTAAGATAGGTATCAGATCATTTTACTCTCTACAACGTAGCACAGAAAGTTTTGGTTAAATTTAAGCAGCGTATAGTGTATGTTGTCAGTATTAGATAGAATTTTAATAGATATATTACGGGTCTTAATTGCATGAATAATTTAAGGTAAAATACCTTGTTTATTGCCCGACGTTTCGACCGTATTGAAACGGCCGTGGTCACGGGTAGATTCACGCGATTAAGACCCGTAATATTTATATGTTCATAATGTTTACAAATCGCGATAGTTTATCAACATTTACAGAATTTTAATTGATGGTACTTCAGCGTAGGTACGCAAGACATCTGCCTAGCACGTTAAAGTACAATCTAATAAAATTCTATCTTAACAGATAGAACTTGCTATTTACCTACTTTTTCGTTATAATTCGTATATTTTTAACGTGATAACGTCTTGTAAATCGATGATCGGATGCACGCACGAAAAAGTGCCATGGTCAGTCACGTTCCGCCTGCTGATAGGCTGAAGTATTGTGGCCGGGACCACGCGCTCGCTTGCGCCCGGTTCGATTAAAGCTGTCACAGGCAAGGTTGTTTATTACAATGACATCAATGTTCTCTTATGACATTATCACGTAAAATTATCGTCCGACTTTACAGACAACTATTTTTCGTGGTATATTTTTGCTCCTACGACAAACGAAATATTACAGAGAAAGTTTTCTTAAAACAACTATAATAAATTAATTATTTTCCATCCTAGGTCTAATTTGCGTGGTCTGCGGCGACACTAGCTCAGGCAAACACTACGGCATTTTGGCGTGCAATGGCTGCAGTGGGTTCTTCAAACGATCTGTCAGAAGGAAACTCATATACAGGTATTGAGCGATATAGTTTATTAATTTGTAATTGTAGGCTACAGAAGACGAACTACTACCATACTCAACAAACAATCTGCTGATACTTAGTGTGACTCCTTTTATATTATTAACTAGCGGACCCACGCAACTTCTTTTAATTGCTGCTCAGCTCCTATTGGTCGTAGCGTGATGTTATATAACCTATAGCTTTCCTCGTTAAATGGGCTATCCAACAGTGAAATAATTTTTCAATTGCGACAAGTAGTTCCTGAGATTATCGCGTTCAAATAAACAAACTCTCCAGCTTTATAATATTAGTATTGATTTGAAAACCTATAATCTACATTCAAACCATTTCTTAAATTTTCTTTGGTTTACTGTGTTAATTTGTAAAAAAAAACAGTAAAATAAATCGTAGTAGGTAGATATCCTTTCAAAGGTGTTTACTTACAAAGTAGGTACCTACTGAATTAATAAATTTGAATAGAGTCGCCTTTAAACACCTTAGTGTTTGTGACAGCCAATTGAATGTTTTTTATATACCTAATATTTTATATGTTTAATAAACTACAAACAAAAAATGAAATGTTTTCTGGAGTAGTAATCACCTATCAATCAATCACAAGTTAAAAGCAAATCTTTAATAAACAGTAGGTATGAAGTACCAATGAAAATAGCAATACCACTTAATACAAATAATCAGTATTTTATAGCAGGCGTTTTCATACTACTTTAACTTAATAGCAGTCGAAACATAAATTCTCGTTTTACTTCACTCAAAGAAAAAAAAGAAGTCCGATTGAGGAAGTATTATTATTTTTTTAAGATAACCAGCAATGTGGGATTGAGTCCCACATTACTAGCAATCTTGTTAACCCCTCCAGCTAAGCTCAAAGGCTTGTGTTAGGAGTGAGTTCACGTCGGTAGTATAATGGGTAGGATTCGACCCGCGACCTCACGATTGCGAGACCGATGTCTTAGCCATTACCGCTGCTTCATTCTTGGTCTCCACCTTCTAAATAACCTTTGTTTTAATTCTGTGAGATACACAACATTCTTTCCTCCGTCTTTCTTATCATCTTAGTCATACGCGACATTACAGCAAAATTACGCATCATATACAATCATCACTACATAGTATAAAACAAAGTCGCTTTCTCTGTCCCTATATCCCTAAGTATGCTTAAATCTTTAAAACTACGCAACGGATTTTGATGCGGTTTTTTTAATAGATAGAGTGATTAAAGAGGAAGGTTTATATGTATAATAACATCCATAAAATAGTGGAGAAATAAGGAGCGGAGCAGCAATAAGTAATGTTGCAAAAACGGGGAAAATTTACGCAGACGAAGTTGCGCGGGTCAGCTAGTATTTCATAAATGACTTTCACACTCATCTTTTGTCACTTGTTCTATATTTCCATACATGTTAGTCAACATTTGACTCAATTTATTTATCCGTAATACATCGTCTGCAAACATACTTGTTTGTTGTCTTAGCTGTTTCATATCCGCACTTATCTGTGTCACAATTGTGACCTGTAGGCTTTGATGTAACTCGACTTTCTCTTTTAGTTGTCTTTTGTAATTTAGTAGGTCTTGAATACTATTGTAATTATAGTTTTGATGTCAAATGTGAATCAATAAACTACTTGCCAATAGTAGGCACCTACTCATTTTTAGATGGAGTCACTTTCAGTCTGTGTATGATCTCATAATAAAGATTAGGTATCATGAGGATGTTAGGTGTACTTTAAACTTTGGCGGCCTCTGTGGCGCGGTGGGAGTGTGTCCGACTGCTACGCAAGAGGTAGTGGGTTCGATTCCACACACGGGGCACCACTTTGTGTGATCCACAAATTGTTGTTTCGAGTCTGGGTGTACTTTGTGTCCGTGAATTCCCCCACGACACAGGGCTTGTATCCTAATGCGGGAGTAGTCTTTTATAAAAAAAAATAAACGATGGCTGATCCAGGGTGCCCACCTACCATTTAATATATTTTAGATATGACAATTCCCGTAGTAGCAATAGAATTTAAGCGCTGTATTGCAGGGGCTTACAAACATAAAGATACACAAGACAAGTAGACTTAAAGTAATAGTACAATAATTGCATTTTTGAAAGATAGAAAAATTTGAAATCCAGACCCAGGAATCGAACCCGAGACTTCCGTATGCCAAACCGGGGCCGAAATCGAACCACCTATCTGGACTATGTTACTAGACCTCAAATTTCTCTAAACTTTCATGCTTGCGAGTTGGGCCCTCGCATGCGCCATCTAGCCGGTAGTTAAATAACTATCACGGATTTTGTTATTGCTTCGATCAAAAATGCAATTATTGTATTAATAAAGTAATTGGCAAGAAATGCCTATAAAAATTACTATGGCTTAAAGTACACCTAGGCACATAAATTTGTGGAGCACACAGAGTGGTGTGCCGTGTGTACTGCGACACAGAGGCAATCAAAAGTTAAAAAATTTTCAGTCCTTTTTTAACAGTCAATGCAATATCTGAAGAAGTGGCTTTTGAATGATGAATGTTCATTGACACAAGAATAACTACGTTTATCAAGCTTTTGATACTTTCTGAGGTAATGAAGAATAAGGAGTAAATAAGCTACCCAAAGTAGCTGCTAATGACAAATACTTAAGTCAAACAAATTGGGCAATCAACCTATTCCAAAGACCCAGTTCACAAAATTGTACATAAAACATAAAATGTAACACAAATAGATGACGAAATCGAAGTTTCACTTATTGTAAACGCTGCAGTCTGGCTAACTAACCTATACAATTGTTCAAACAGCTAATATTTGGATGATCTAATTTTGTATCACCAACTTTACTTTGCATTTGTGGAAATTATTTAGTCAGGCGGTTTCCATTGAAAAGGGTGACAGACAAGAGCAAATGATTGTTGGACATTATTCAGGTGATGAGGAAAATTTTAGACATTTGAAATATAAAGACTCCAATTATTTATAATTATTTATATTAAAGCCTTCACTATTTTAGAACTTATTGTAGATTGAGAGACTTAACATACAAATATTATAAAGGCGAAAGTTTGTGAGTGTGTATGTTTGTTACTGCTGGAACAATTTAAATTAAATTTGATATGGAGTTAGCTGACACCCTGAATTAACACATAGGCTAATAAACCGCGGGTAAAGCTAGTTTTTGAATAATACCTAAACTGTTTTCGCGGCAAGGCTAGTTTTCGAATGATATCTAAACTGTTTTTGTAACTACAACTCATCTTAAAATTAAAAAATAAGTTGCGTATTTTTTTTAAGAAAACCTATAAAATAATATGAAAAGAATAATTAAAATATAAAGTTGTCAAATAATAACTAATGAGATCTACAATCCCACTTTGATAGTTATCTTTTGAAAGAAAAAGATAATTCAAAGCAAACAGACTTGATCCATTAATCCGATGCAAAAATTGCAATACGCGACATCAGATGGTAAATGTACGAGTACTTGTGACAATACAATAAGCAGGGTCTTGAATCTGTTTGATTCAATGCATTTTGATGTGCTGCTTTTTTGTGTGGTAGGGAAGCAATAATTTATTTACGATTAATCAATTTACATTTTTCTAATTACGATATAATTATATCGCAATCAGAAAAATGTAGATTGTTGTTGTTGTAGATTGTTGTGTTGATTACGATATAATTATATCGATTTACAATTCACCTTAAAATTAGAGAATTAAGTTGCGTATTTTTTTTAAAGAAAGAAATACGCTGATTTGTTTTTTGAAAACTGATTTTTAAAAACTGTCGCCTGTCTTAACCGTGAATCGAACATGAAAAGAAGAACAGAATATGAAAAGCTCCAACCGGTATTTTTTATGACTCCAATCAAAAGGGATTTATCATAAGGATATATTTTTTTATGTGACATGGTATCTATTTTAATATTACAAAGCTGAAAAGTATGATTGTTTGTTTGAACGCGATAATCTCATGAACTACTGGTCCGAATTGAAAAAAAATGTAGGCTATAGGCTATATAACATCACGCTACGACCAATAGAACCGGAGCAGCAATGACAAATTTTGTAAAAACGGGGAAAATTTACGCAGACGAAGTTGCGCGGTTCAGCTAGTCTGTACTAATATTATAAAGCTGAAGAGTTAGTTTGTTTGTTGTTTGAATAAATCTTTTTCTGTTTGGTAGCCCATTTATCGAGGAAGGCTATAGGCTATATAACATCACGCTACGACCAATACGAGCGCAACAGCTATGAAAAATGTTGCAAAATCGGGGAAAAGCGACACATACAAAGTTGCGCGGGTCAGCTAAAATACATGAATATTAGCTAACTAATTAGGTATAACTCACCAAGTAAATATGACCAAGTATATGTAATATCTGCTACCATACCAGACTTCAAAAATTATGTTCAAAAAGCAAAAATACCCAACGACGACGTTTGCTAAAATGACAATAGCTAAATAAGGGAGCCACGACCACTTGAACCCACTTAATCCTACGCAGTAGAAAGCGCTGCTGTAATTTTTGGTACATCTGTGGCCGCGGGTAAGGGTGAAACACAATAGGGACGAGAGCGATTTGAAAGAAAACTGGTATGGATATACAATTAATAAGATTAAAATTCATTTTTTTTAAATGACTTGGTTTTTGACATTTGTTTGTAAGTAAATTACTAATGATTTTGACAATAGTTACAATCATTCTAATCGAAAATCAATAATTATGCACATTTAAACTTTCGCGTTGCATGATTATAACTATTTATTACACGGGAATTAACGCGCATTGTTTATCTTAAAATTGCTTGACGTTTCGACCAGGTAAAATAAATAGTAATAATCAATATGAAATTGTAAATAAATGTAATTTTATAATTTTGTATTATTTGTCCGACGTCTAACCGTGCCATTGCAATACGGTCGAAACTTAAGACCCGTAGCTTATAAAATTCCATAATTGGTATTTATATTGTTATTTATATACCTACATTTTTACAATTTAATTATATTTTTCCATTTGTTACTTTATAATGATTGTAACTATTATCAACATCATTAGGTACACTACTTACAAACAATAAATGGAACTTATAATTGTGTCATTTTTTTCTATAACTATAGCGCATAATTAAATAGGATGAGGTCTTTATGGGTCGTCTTGTATTATTATTAAATTTTATTAATAGACTTTATTTCACTAAGATGAATTGGAGTAGGTACTTTTCTATACTATTGTTTAGCAGTGCCGCTTCGCATTTGTGTTTACTTTTGTAAGTTTGAGGCGTTCTATATAACGCTATCGCCTATGCAATAGGCTCGCACAGTAAAGTCGTCAATCGAGGGGCATTTAAATACGATGTAAATTTATTTTGAGTTTTTATACAAAGTGATTCTTATTTCAATTATGTTGCATTACAGTTTTGATTTATAAATATTTTGTAGCTGATCCCTAAAATTTATTGCTTATTCTGTTACTTTAATTACGTTTTTATTTGTGCCATTAAGGTTGAGAAATATAAATTGTATTTTAACGTTCAATTGAAATAGTATTTATAATTATTCAAATTTGGTTTTGAGTTATTTTAGTACAATTTAAAGTGATCTTTTTATAAAACGTCAAAAAATATTAGAAGTCTTACTTCCAAGCAAACATCACACATACTTTTCTGAAGGCTTAAAAATAACCTATTGTAAAAAGGCACAAAAAACTCACAGATAACATTAAAATCTGTTTAACATTTGGCCCGCTCCCTAAGTGGCGTTTCAATTAATTCACCACCCGTCCTAATGTTATTAATATTGTGTACGCACCCCTATGATAGATGGTCAAGAGCGACATGTGTACCGGCTTTATGATTCGCAAATTGATTTTGTGATACTTTTTTGTTGAAGATTTTTGGTAGTTAGATAGCTTTATTGTACTGTCACTCATTTGGTGAACTTATTTATAGGTCAATATAAAATATATTTCAGCCTATCTTTAGCTTTATCTCAGGCTAGGTTTGATTAGAGAGAGCTAAATGAAATGTAACCATATGTTAGTTTTACAAACTACTTGCTTCAAACAATAGTAAGGCGTTTAGTAACTCCATTAATCTATACTAATACTAGCTGTCACGCGCAACTTTGTCTGCGTAAATTTTCCCCTTTTTTTATAATCCTATGTTACTCCTAATACCTCCAAGAATATGTGTACAAAGTTTCATAATGATCGGTTGAGTAGTTTTTGCGTGAAAGCGTAACAAACAAACTTACATTCACATTTATTTATTAGTAGGGATTAGTAGGGATTACAAAACTGAAGAGTTTGTTTGTATAACCCATTTATCGAGGAAGGCTATAAGCTATATAACATCACGCTACGACCAATAGGAGCGGAGCAGCAATGAGAAATGTTGCAAAAACGAGTAAAATTTACGCAGATGAAGTTGCGCGGGACAGCTAGTACGTTATAACTGAGATTAATTGAAAAATGTTTGTAAGCTTACGATACAATTGATACAATAATAAATATTAACAAACAAAAATTCTTTAAAAGAATCTATCAATGTACTCTCAAAACTCATTTAAAACTCCATCCTATATCAAAAACCTGCCACAATTCATGGCAACATTCAAAAGCTTAAGTAGCGTGAAACAGGGCTACGCAGGGTACCATTCTGGGTCCACTTCTCTCTTTTATATAGAACTGCAACAAATGTCAACGTAGCGTAAGCCTATTACAGAAGGGATTATCAGTAATGAAATATCTTTAATCTGTATTAGTTTCTGAGGCAGCAGATTTTCGTTCGATGAGGCAGTTGGGTAGTAAAAGAAACAATCAAGAATTTGGTGTTAAGAAGAAAATTGTTATCGATTGTATCGTGTTATTAATATAGTATAATAGAAACTGATTATAACAGTTTGGTCATTAAGAATTCTAATAATTATGTCTGCTTCACACAAATGATGTGTAAAGAAATTAAATTATCTATTGTCCGCCTGTCGCGTCATTTCTGAAACAAAAATAAATTGATTTGTATTAATAGATATATATTTATTCAATTAATCAATCAATCAAATTATTTGTTTGCGTCATACAGATTACATAATTGTTACAATAATATCAGATCTCTGTATACTACCATTTCAGGAAAATTTTAAAATTGTTACATATATATAATTAAATTGTATTTATAATTAATATATTAAATTTCTTTCGTAATTAAAAGACAATAACATAATATAATATTGATTTAAATTTTATGTCAATTAAAAAATCATTTATAGAATAAAATGTCTTGTCAATTGAATATGTCCTCAGTTTATATTTATATTTCTTATATCTTTGGGGAGTCGGCTGAATATTTTAGGAGCCATACCTAGAACATTTTTATCAAATAATCCTGTTGTATGGATCGGTACATGTATTTTGTTGCAGTGTCTCTTGCTAGCTAAGTTTGGAACATTAGTGGTTGTGACTTCAAAAAATGTACTACTTCAAAAATATAGAGTGAAGTTAGCGTTAAAATTTTTAATTGTTTAAAATGCGGTCTGCAGCTGTCAGGCAGTCGCAATTTACACACTGCTCAGACGCATTTTAAAAACTTTTTCTCTATTTGCACAAATTCCCCAAAAGATGATGCCGTATCTTAAGGCTGCTGAAACATAAGCATTATACGCAATCAGTACAGTCTTTTAGCTCACAAATTTAAAATTTATTAAGTTTTTTACATAGGTGGTCGGTATGCGTTCTCAATCCATAGTTCTCTAGTCCCAATTTTTGAGGAATAAAATAATGTTCCTTTAATAAATACTGTTCTTCTAGCCATTGCACTCTTATACCCATTGCACTCTTAAATAAAATAATGCAAATATATCTTATTAGTATAAATCAACTTACGTTAACATTTAGCGTATTCTGTTTTGCAGGAATAGCACTTTTTTGCGTCTTGCGATGGGATGGCTACCACATTAATGTGGATGATCAATACCCAAATAAAAATAGCAATTATTAACCATTATTTATATATTTCAGTATCATTTTTTTTTTGTCATCAGATGTCAAGCAGGCACAGGTCGCTGTGTAGTGGATAAAGCTCATAGAAACCAATGTCAAGCATGCCGACTCAAAAAATGTCTCGCAATGGGGATGAACAAAGATGGTAAGTTTTCTGTACCTCACCTATTTTATAACTGTTTTCAATTGGTATAAAAAATGTACATTTTGCTTAAAGGCAATTTGCTAATCTATGGCTCGATGGGCAGTTTTTTTTTCTGACATAGTTGTTTAGCCAAAAGTAAATAATACAGTCAGCGGGGACCATACTGATTTCCATAATGCAATACAACGCAATATTATTAGAATTAGGGACTATCGGCCGGTCTAGTTTTAAAACATTGCAAATTTCAATTTACAGTAAACTGCAAGGCGAGCTGTAATAAATTCTTATTTTTCACCTTAGTGACTAAAAGAGAAAAATGCTACCTAAGATATAAGGAATAGAATAAGCAACAAAAAATACGTATGAAAAAAAACTTTACAAATGAATGTGCGCGATAATTAGCATGGTTTAAACTTCAGTTGCGATCGGACTACCAGCATTTAAGCTACAAGCTTCTGCATTTGCATGCACTAGTGGAGGTATTAAACCCAAATCGAAATGCAATTTTGAATATAACTTCAAGTTTAAACGCAAAACATCTGAAAATATTCAAACAACTACAGATAATATTTAAAATCCAGCTTCCCACACAACCCCAATTCATAAAACAATATTTGCTGAATTACACAATCACTACAACAGTATTCCCACGTTGAATAAACATGTCAAAACATTTCATAGCGCGGTTATATCAAATCTGTTGTTCTGTCGCACGCATGCTACAAGTCAATTAGGCGAGAAGATATTAATACGGACAGATTGGACCCTTTATTAGGGTTAAATAATAATAGACTTTATTGCTGTAATCTTATATTTTACTTTGCTGTAGCTGATTTGTTTAGTAGAAATGGATTTAGGATTTTCGCTACTTCAATATGGTGGAATACTTGAAATTCGGTTTCTAGAATTTTTCAATTAAACAGGATGATTTTTTTAATAATTACATTACTTACACCAAATATCTTAGTAATAAATGTTTTTGAAAAAAAAATACATATTAACCTTTCACCTCCTACCACCTACTTTTGTCCCACAACCATTTACTACACATCTGAGAGACCCCGGAGTAAAATCGATGTTTCTTTGTCATAAACAACGATTTTACTCCAGGAAAATAGTCTTTAGGTGGTTAAGGTTAGGTAATAACTCTAAAACAATTGGTAGGCGATTAAGGGTAAATAATTTAAATATTTTCCAAAACTGATATTACGAAGTTATTTAGTGTTATGTAAAGAAGCCACGAGTGGGAGGTTATTAGTATATTAAAAATCAGCCTGTACCTATATACTACGGGTCTTAATCGCATGAATAATTTAAGTGTTATATTTTATTAGTTACATAAAGCAGATTTATGATCTATACAATATACAAAATAAGCATCTAAACAATGTTTTTTTTTATATATATATCAATAAAGACGACTCCCGCAGTAGGGTACAAGCCCTGTGTCTGTGACATGGAGGACTTTACAAACATACAAGTCACCGACACAAAGTACACCTAGACCCGGAACAACAATTTGTGGATCACGCAAAGTGGTGTCCCGTGTGGGAATCGGACTAACGACCTCTTGCGTAGCAATCGGACACACTCCCACTGCACCACAGAGGCAGTCAAATTTTCAACATCACAATTGTTAACAATAGCAGTTATCGTTACATAATTGTTACTTGTAGCCTTTACCTAAGCACGTTTTAAGCAAGCTTTGTTGTTACACTGACTAGTTTTGTGCTTGACTTTATTTTGAGATAATAGTTTATAGATTACTAGCTTAAGCCCGCGGCTCCGCCCGCGTGGATGTCGGTTATCGCGATAAAAACTATCCTATGTTTTTCCCCGGGACTCAAACTATGTCCATACCAAATATCATCTAAATCGGTTCAGCTGTTTGAGCGGGAAAGCGTAACAGACAGACAGACAGACAGACAGAGTTACTTTCACATTTATAATATTAGTATGGATAGATTTATGTGCTAGTTATTACATATCTTTATAGTTAAAATATTTAGGCGCACGCTTAAATGCCGTATATTTAGGAATTACCAAAGCACAAACTACGAAAAACCACTAAACCATAGCTCATTAAAATACAAAAATCCTCCAATAAGTTCAAATTCGAAACACCATTACCGTTTAACATTAGATAAAGAAGGGGTTAGCCCACAATGGATGCAATAGACAATCTTGTATGCCACGTGTCGACACGTGCTTGTCCCGCCCAATATACAAATGACGGCTTAGAAAAACCATAAAAAGTTTAAATCTTTATTTTTCAAACAAGCCATGCATACGTTTGTTAGTTTAACACTAGATTGGGTACAGTTGAATACGTTTAGTGTAATAATTTAAATGGTAGATCGTGTGATGCGGCTGGGAGAACTGATTTGAAAAAATAGTGTTTGAACCCGCTTTAAAAAATACAGATAAAGAGTCGTGAAGTCTAAGAATATAAAATATCATTTATATAGGCTTTACTGGTAAAGATCTATATCAATACTTAATCAAAAAGCTGTAAAGTTTGTTTCTCCGAAGACACCACTAGACCAATCTAGATTGATTTGGTGTGAAGATAGCTGGAAGAAGAAGGAAGTTGCAAAATTTCCAATTAGGTACTCGTTCGGACAATAATAAGTGGGTGAAAATTGAATTGATTAGAATGTATGGACTACTTGTACCAGTCAAGGTACAAGTCAATCCTATAAAGAAAATACTTCTAATCTCTAAAAGATTTTGGAATTGGAATTCTCATCCTGAAAGGATAAGATATTTTTTGGTCCCTTTTTATAATGCACCAACAGAGGTTTGGTTAGGTCTGGTTTTTACACCATGACATCTGGTCTAAATTATCAAATAGTTATGTCATTTGGAATTTACGTTTAAAAATAGTTTCGTCACCACATTTCTTTACTGTGTATTACCTACCGCAAAACTGCGGTGAATTATATAATTGAAGCAAACTTTAAATAGTTGTGTAAGAGTGTGTAATAGTTAAATATTTTTAAAGGGAAATTGATTGATACATAAAGAAAAACTTTGATCAGCATTACATTACATTACATGGAGATTGCAGTTTGTTCTTTTGGCAGGGTATTAACTTTTCATAGTAAGATTTATCAGCAAAATTGTTTAAATACGCAAATTGAAGGTATTAGGTACTACATATTTATCAGATTTGAGGAGCTTTCTCGTACTTGCTGTAGCTCGGGCGTCAGTCAGTAGCAATATTTACGACAGGTACTGAATCCCACGAATGTGAGACCGACAAATACCATTATTTTTAACCGTGGTTAGACTTTTTCGCCGGCTTTAAAGTCAACAAAAAGTTTTCTAAAACTCTTACAATAAGATATACCATAGCTAATGTTGATGTAATGTTGTAAAGTTAAATAAATAAAACACATCAAGTCTTTCTCTAAAGTTCGAACAATATGGTAGCCCATTGCCCTGCGGCGCCTGACTCTATTGTTGCTCCTAATTGTTACAACACAATGCATTGTCAATACTGTTACTTAGTTTACCCTATTTGTGCAGTGCATTGACATCATGTAATTTTACTCTTACTTTTGCTGAGTTCATTTCGTCTGTGTTCTTATTATTCTTATAATTGTTTATTACTAAAATTATTTTCTATTCGATTAGTAGTTTTATGAGGATACATTTTAAAGAAGCGTTTATTACTTCTATTTGAATAGTTTTTGCGTTTTAGAAGCGGCGGTAGCCTAATGGCTAAGGCATCAGTCTCGCAATCGTGAGGTCGCAGGTTCGAATCCTATCTATTATACTACCGACGTGAACCAACTCCTAACAGATGCCATTGAGCTTAGCTGGAGGGGTTAACGGGATTGCTAGTAATGCGGGACCAGAATCCCACATTGCTAGTTATCTTTTAAAGAAAGAAAAAAAGAAAAATAAAGTTTCAAATGTTTATCTTCCCCTTCCTCTTACATCTTACGTTATTTGTTGTGATGTATAACCAAGAAGCAAGTTGATAATATTTCGTAAATATTCTATACCTATGGATCTGTAAAAACAATTTGGTCACAAATAGGTGTAGGTATAGGTACCTATTGGCTTTTATTTTACCTCATTATTGGTGACTATATTAACCAAATTATGAACTCATTTGTTATTTCAATGATATCGATCATTACGCATAAATTTTCACACGACCAAACCAAATTAAAAACATAAATATTTCACACAATAAAAATAACAAACCGCAAAACCATTCACAGATCACGTAATGCCCTAAAGCTGGATCTAATAGTCCACACCCACATTATAATGAGAGGTAGGCACATTGTAGAAGAGATAATTGAGCAAAAACTACAAAGCGATCGCCCTCAGGCGTTCACACTTACTGGTACATTCAAATGAGCACCCTTTGTTATAAAGTGGGATGTTTAACCGCGTGAAATTCAGATTTAATAATAATTAGGACTGTTTTATGCAAAGCTTTGTGTGTCTCATTATTTTATAAATTGATATGTCAAATTTATACAGCAGTAGATTCAAACTAATTTGAATTACAGGTACATTTAAGTACTTTTTTTTAGATTCCTTTAAATCTCTAAACTCACACTCATTGATACTAATTAAGTAATCTGTTATAGCATTCTTAGTTAACTATGAACTGATTTTGCTAAAATAAGGCCAGAAAAAAATATAAGTTAATTAAAGCTATGTATGTATGAACCGCATAGAGTCCTTCATATACAGCATATGTTATTCATTAACTTTATTAATGACTGAGTAGTCGATATACTACAGGAATTCTTTTCTTTTATTCTCAGATCATCATGGCCTCTACTCGAGATACAGTTCGTATTTTTATAATATTAATTACACTCATTTATATACAACTTAGAGCCAAGCATAATCCCAAATATAAAGCAATACTTTTCTTACTTACTATCTAAATTAACTTTAGTACTTTTCTGCAAATAAAACTTGAAAATTAAACCAACACTCATTAATTAAATCAACCCGTAGAACTTTGAGAGGCTTTTGACAAGGTGAACCTAGCACACCATCCGAAAATAATTAGATTGTCGCGTCGACATCTCAAAGCGTAACGAAATTACACTTTCCTTTTCATACCGAGGGTCCCAAAGACCAAAATAATTCAAAGCTTAAAGTGATAAAGGCGTTCCCGTCTGGCGTGCCGCAGGGCACAACGCTGGGCCCTCGTTACTACCTTTATCTTTTTGACACTTTCTTTCCCGCACAAATTGGATCACATTTTCATTGTTCGTTGTTCATGCGTTATGGTAATTTTTGTAATGGATGTTTCTGGCTTTTATTAAGTTTGTTTCACGATTTATCTGATTTTGTTATTCGTCACTTTTCATTATTTTAATGTTATTTACTTATTGTTTCTATTATACTTGATAGTAATATGTTGTATTAATTCAGTATCAGTTTCCATGGTAAGGGATACTGAATTAATAGTTAATTGATTCTAAATAACTATTTCTAAATTAGAGTTTACCCTGGAAAGGGGAATTTTCCGTGATTAAAATAGCAAGCAGAATACCTTTGAAAAACTTTTAAATGATAATTGCACCTAATATGGTCGAATTATCTGTAATGTACAAATATGGTCCCCGGAATAAGAGGAAAATAATTATTTATGTTTTTAAATAAGTATGAACAAATCAATCATTAATATATAAATGACTTCATTGGCAATATATTTAGGTATTAACATGCTGTAAATATGACACAACAAAGGAAAATAATGACAAGTAATGATGTAATAACCTATAAAATATTTATCGACTCACGTGGTTATTTTTTCCTATGTGGTATTATGTGGTGTGGTGCCGGCTTAAGAATAGTACCACCCCATCTCTACCCGTGGGTGTCGTCAAGGCGACTAAGGGATTTCACCCCGGAGGACGGGCAGCAGCGTCCTCTGCGTACTTAAAGCCTTACTGCGATCGCCAACCCGCTCGCCAAGCGTGGCGATTATGGCAATTACCCCCAGGATCTACATACTAGTAGGTTCTACTGGGGAGACCCGTGCCCAGCAGTGGGCCATCTTATGGGTTGATATGTATGTATGTATGGTATTATGTAGTTTTAGAATAATATTTTTTACGATAAACATACCTAGAGACAAATATCTACTTAGTTGAATTAAGTAAGTAGATATATTACCCAAACAAAATGTGGAGTGTACTTGTTGACATCTCATATCATAACAACCCACATGATGTCCCAATGCTGAGCACGGGTCAAACTCAAACTCAAATATCTTTATTTCATAAAATCAGGTTAATGATTATTTAAAAACGTCAAATTAATACATGTTAAAAAATATATAAAATTATGATTGTTTAAAAAAAAAAACAAATTGAGGTAAGGCGGCAGTTCCAAGTGTTAAGGTCATGAAAAGAAGCTGCCAAGAAACTTATGGGCCATTGTTTTAAAATCATCAAGTTTTTCTTTACAAAAATAAATTTTACTGAACGAACCAGTGTGTTTGGTGAGTGTAATCTATACTAATATTATATAGCGGAAGAGTTTGTTTGTTTGTTCAAACGCGCTAATCTCAGGAACTACTGGTCCGATTTGAAAAAATATTTTTTTTGTTGGATAGTCCATTTATAGAGGAAGGCTTTAGGCTATATAACATCACGCTGCGACTAATAGGAGCGGAGCAACAATGAATAATGTTGCAAAAACGGGGGAAATTTACGCATACGAAGTTGCGCGGGACAGCTAGTCGTATAATAATACTATGAGTCTCAGGTCTCCCCAGTAGAATCCTGGGGGTAATTGCCATAACTTTTGCATCGTAGTAAGGCTTTAAAGAACACAGAGGACACTGCTGCCCGTCCTCCGGTTTGACATACCTTAGATGCCTTGACTCCCAGGAAGAGACGGGTGGTTCTATTCTTAAGCTGGCACCATATGGCTTAAGAATAGTACCGGCATACCTATCTCACTTAATTTTATTAAAAAGTTGGTACACAAAAATTTAATTGTAATACAAAACTTTTCGAATGTTGACAATTAAAAACATTTACATATATACACCATAATAATGGAATTGGATATGGCACTACAACAGGTGCATTACTTATGGCTAATCATCGACGTAGGTAATGACATTTAGGATCAATGACCTCAAATGCTATGTTCACATGGACTTACAGCAGGATACCGGGATTTTTAATTTATCGAATCGTCAATAATAAATAGTATAAAATGTAAAAATCCCAGAAGTATAAAAATAATGTTTGTGTAAGGGATTTAGTAATGAATGTTTTTAGTAACAGTTGTTCTTTCTTTTATAAGAATAGCTTTAAATCTCTAGCTGAAGTATGAACACTTTTAGGGTACGAGTTTTTTATCTATGTATTGGTGCGTCAGCACACAACAACTCATTAAACGAAGGTGAGACTTTCAAACCCGGAATTTTGAGATGAAGTGGTATGTCCACGTTATACCATGGTTGACGAATCCCGCCGAATGGCACTACCTAAGCCGATCCCTAACAGCTAAAATATGACCACAGTATTCTGTTAAACTGTATTAAAATCCGCTGCGTAGTACAAAAGATCTAAGCGCATAGACAGCGTGAACGACTTTATGTAAAGATGTAAAGATATCGTAAGCATTTAAAATCTACTGCATAGTTTAAATTTAAATATATTTAAAAAAAAAAATTAACCGCTCCTATGAACATGACAACTCAATGGCACTCAAAAGACAATGATCACTTCCATAGAGATAGATTATCTAAATACTTCTATGTTTTAGTCTATATCTCTGGTGTTTTATAAACTAGGACAACGTTTTATAGACTAAAACCTTCATAGAAAAATAAGCAGTCGAATAGCGAAAACTCCCATCTAAATCGGATTACTAGCTTTCGGGAAAATGGCAAACATACATGCATACATACATATGGGTCAAATAGAGCCACCTTTTTTAAGGCCGTTAATGATCTAAATAGACAGACACGGACTATACTTACTCGTTCGATAAAGTAAAAGACAGTAGAAAGTAGAAAGCAGAGAATTAAAGATTCATTTGTAAAATTAAATGGTAATGGCGGTGATTTTGTGTTTTAATCCTCGACTGTACCTACTCCGAACAGTTGTAAGCTCGGACTTACTGTGTAATATCGCTGTCATAAGTGCTTTGGGTAGCGTAAAAAGATATTAATTTGGACTGACTGAAATTATAAATATTCATCTTTATTAATATAGATTTAAATTTGGGGTGTATGGTAACGGCAGTAATCAAAGAAGTTTATAGTTTTAATAAGAAAAAAACTGGACAAGTGCATGTCGGGCCACGCACAATGTAGGGTTCCGTAGTCCCCCTCCCCCTCCATCCAAAAAGTGTGGCTTAAGAAAGGGGGTTTCTGTTGTTTTTGTTGGAAAAAAAAATTTTAGGTACCTACGCTCAATTTTTTTTTTAAGTTTGTTCTTTCACTTTCTTGGCGTAAGTAATATGTATACTTACTCACGCAAAATTACAGCCTTCTAGCACTAACAGTAACAGTAACAGACAGATAGAGACAGAGTAACTATAGGCCGACCGCTTAACTCGTATATCGCCTGCGCGGTGGAAGGGAGCGCGGGGTGATGTTAACGGGTGGGTGAGCGGTGTGCGCGGGACAGAGAACTCACGTTCTCTGTCCCGCGCACCCCGCTCACCCACCCAGTCTCTGAGCTAAGCTGCGGACGAACGGACGTATATTTCGAAAATATAAAGGTTTTGTTTTACCATTTGGCCTACGGAACCACCTTCAAAGAAAAAAAATCAAGCACATCACCGAATGCAAATTTCGCTGACTCACTCCTTCGTTTTACTCTATATCTCTGGTGTTTTTTAAGCTAGGACAACGTTTTATACACTCAAACCTTACCAGAAAAATAAGCAGTCGAATAGCAAAAATCCTATCTAAATTGTATTACAAGCTCGAGAGAAAATCGAGAACATACATACAGGTCTAACAGAGAACCACATTTTTTAAAGGCGCTTAAAACTAAGAAGTTTTTTAACAGTCTTCGTTCATACTCACAACGTGTAGCAGATACTTATGTGAGTTCATATTCAAGGGTTACACCCAATTCTGCCAAAAATCAAGTAGGTACTGCCTTTTTTAAAAAAGATCAGTTATTAAGTTCTATGCCATTATCATGCAATCGAATATGGCACTACGGGAGGTACATTAAAGACGAGTACCTACACAAAATTTAATATATACTCGACTCGGGTATTTCATCACAGAAGATGCTATACTTATGCCATAATATACTGTCCGCTGACGAAATTACCTAAATAGGCACATTATTTAGACATACGGAAACGTGTGATTATAATAATCATTAAAGTATTACATATTGATTATTTTAATCCAAAACACTTGTGCATTTAACAGTCCACGATATTCAACATTGTACCCTAACACTTAACTGTTTATACCGTGAGTTAAATCTGCAGTAACAGACACTGATTAATGCGATTTTAATCCTCATCTAAAACCCCCAAATCCAACCCTGTATTAATATCCAAACGGACTTATGAGGTCACAAGTCCTTTACATCACACAAACGAATTTAAATCTTATTTGTACGAGCTTAATGTAGAAATTACAAAGTTGAGGGTTTATCGAATGTTTGGCTTGAATTTCTAACTTTTAAAGCGCGAGTCCAAATTCAAAAGGCCTTGGAGAAGCCCTGAAATGAGCGAGGAATTTGGGCAAGGTCTCATTGTGAGCTGCGCGGCGTTTAATTTTTAGCACATAGCATTCTGTGTTTCAAATGGATTGACTGATTATATGTAGTTTTTACGTTTAGCTATTCCATTTTGTAATCCTTCCATACCTTCTATGAAAGTAACTTTATCCGTTTTGGTTTTCACAGATTAATAAATATGTTTCTTACGCCTATGAGGCGCATTTTAATCAAATTTGATATTCGGGTAACTTGGACTATTCTATTCAGAAAACTCGCGTTACAATGCGTTTGTGAAATACTAATACGGTACCTAAGATTAAATAACAATATAATTGCTTAACAAATGTATTGTTACTTTTTTGCAATTTTTAAGGCTATTTTATGCTAATTTTATACATACAAATTTAAATGTATAAAGGAAAATACGTCTCATGAGGGACTTGAACTTATTTTTTTATTTACGTGGTTTTTACCCAATTGCGCAAGATGGAGGGTTATGTTTTTCGAGTGTATGTCCGTATATTTCTTTGGCACACCTAGGAGCCTAAACGGCTTCATAGATTTTAGTTTGAGAGGTGTCGTTAGATTTGTCTTAGTCGTGAGAGCAACACTAGGTACTTTTAAATAAAAAAAATGGCGTAATTTTGGCGCCAATTTTATCTTGTGTTTAAAAAAAAACTTTAAAACCTACCGAGTGGGGTATCAAGGATTTTAAAAGCTGATAACAAATACCTAACTTGATAGGTTTTAATTTTTTTTTAAAACAAAAGTATATTCATTGGCGCCAAAATTACGCCATTACATTTTTTAATTTTAATGTACCCACAACTAAGACGAATCTAACGACACCTCTCGAGCTATAATGCATCAAGCTATTAAGGCTCTAGGGCATGCCAAAGAAGTACATACAAACACTAAAAAAACATAACGAAGTCGGGTAAGTAGTGCAAAATTGTTTTTTCTATGCAGTTTTCGTATGTATCAACACTCAACAGTTGCACCAAAACATGTTTTACAACAAAATAATAAAAAAAAAAAAAATAGTGAAACATGGGTTTTGTAGTTTATTCATAGTTGTGCTATAATCTCTTTGACCTATGCTTTAGTATATTATGTAGGTTTACATCTTAGAGTATACATAAAAGTATACTCTAAGTTTTACATATTCAAGGTATTATTTCGTTTTCTTAACAATATAATGAATATGTATACTTATATATTATTAATATGCCACTTAATAATGCATGCAATAAGGTTGCACATCTTATTTCGTTTAATTCCGTTATTGAATTTCCGTTAAAACAGAAATAAATGGATATCATAAAATTCCAAAATAAATAATCAATGCATCATTTTACACCTTTTTAAACATTTTAATGACGTCACGTACTTTATCGCTGTATAACAGACCGCGTCCTTACCAACCCTCGTCCTATAGCCGATATAAAAACATTCACACAAAACTCACCCTAAGCACCATAAAAATACAGTTCAAATCTCTTTGCCATCAAATCGAAATCAATAACCATTAAGTCGCCGGTTTGACAGAAGTCGTTTATTGGCGAAACGGCGATATATGATATTCGGGGGGCGGAAGCGAGATAGAGATGTTTTTATTAGTTCATTTCGAGTTAGGGTTGTCGCACCTGATCCTTACGATTTTATTTTCCAATTATGATTGTATTGAGCAAATGTGTACAGTGAATGTTTGTTGAATTTATTTTATGAGGATTTTAGGGTCATAAATCATAATAAAGCAGATGTTTAATGTTTGTGCAAGTTGTAGGCGTCAACGTTGGATTAAATATAACTTATGTTGTCAACCTGTTCAAATGTTGTTATAACTCAAAAGTATATGTAAAAATAACAAAGAAATTTCTTTTACGCGATAATTGCCCTAAGTATGTTTTTAATAGGCTTAAAAAGAAGGAGGTTTTCAATTCGGATGTTCATACTTTTTTTATGTGTGTACGGGCATAACTCTTGACTTGTATTGTTTCCTTATTTACAGCCACAAAGCCAAATACAAAATTTCACAGATTCTTTTACGGAAAAACGGAATTCTATATAAATTTGCAACCCCTATTACAGTCCCTTATGCGTTGATTTACCAAAAACGCTAAAAAACGCGTTTCTTTCTTTTAATATAAAAAGCCAAATACGAAATTTTACATATCTAACTTCAATACTGACGGAGTTTTATGCCAACATGCAACACCTATTTTACTCCCTTATGGGTGATTTTTTTAAAAACGTTACGCATTTGTTTATTTACTTTTAATCTACGAAGCCAAATAAAAATAATTACAGATTTAACTTCATAACTAGGGAGTTTCATTTAAAGTTGCAACTCCTAGATTAGCCCCTTAGGGGTTGATTTTCCGAAAACGCTAAACTGTTGTCTTTAAACTAAAACCCAAGTACGAAATTTCACACTACTAATTTCAAAACTGCCGGAGTTTATACAATTTTGTGACAGAATTTTACATAAACCAGCAACCCCTATTTTAACCTGGTTAGGGATTGATTTTCTAAGAACGCTGAATCATATGCTTCTTTATTTTATGTCAAAACCCGAGTACGAAATTTCACAGAAATAACGGAGTTTCATACAAACTTGCAACCCCTATTTTAACCATTTAGGGAATTACATAATTTTTAAAAATGCTTAAAAGGCACCAATTGGCAAAATTTTAGGTTTGTAACCCTAGCGGTTTAGGCCCAGCGTTGATAAATCAGTCAGCCAGTGAGTCAAGTCATGTGATTATATATGTATAGATTAATAAGATTACGAAAAACTGTACTTTTCAGACTACGGGAGTAGCTTAGATTTTCAGGCATTATAAATTGATTTTGTATAAAGAAAAAATAACCGATTTTAAGGAAAGTGTTAAGTTTATTGTTTTTTCATTTATTATACAATAGCTAAAATACTAGTTTAAAGATCTGGTATCTTACAGTAGCTAGAATAATAGCAGATAAATATATCGAATATAAATAGAAACCCCTATCCAAATTTGTATCAGTAGTTTTTGATAAAATCACAAACAAGTCAAACAGAAAATCATATATTTTGAAGCCGCTGTTTTTAACTGACTTCATTGAAGCATTGGACTTTATACATAACATCTGTCATTCTGTATCTACATACCTACTATTATGTATATTTGTAAGGAAGTATTATATTATGTAATAATAATGACGATAACAAAGCTTTTGCAAATTACTCTTTTGTTTCAAAACCCTAAAGTATTCAACATAATATCGAACCAACTTCGGCACAACAAAATGGTCTTTGCCAGTTGATCCCATTCCCAAGTCCCAACAGACGAACCTTTTACATAGCCATTGAAATTCGAAAATAAATCAAAAATCACAAACATCCATCCTACCCTTTCACTCACACAGAAACTATAATATATCCATCTCACTTACTCTTAACACCGGAAGTGAGATCTCAAAGATGGCTGCGGCCGGATGTGGGAGGGGCTATTTGATTTATAGTGTGTATGTAGTGGGGGAACTATTGTGTGTGTTTATGTGTGTATGTGTGTGTTCACGTTAAATCGTGTTCAAGTTTCAGATTGTCAGACGGGCAGTCTGGTTATAATTATGCCTTCACGGTTCAGTCATAGTTAATAGGAATCGTTCGTAATAAACGTTAGAGTAGTAGTAATTTTGGCTCTCACCGAAGCATTAGACATAATTATAAGATGTTATTACCTATGGCAAGACCTTAATCTTATGAAGAGGAGTCAAGAGGACTCCTAAAATCATAGTCACTGCCTCTGTGGCGCGGTGGGAGTGTATCCGACTGCTACGCAAGAGGTCGTGGGTTCGATCCCCACCCGGGTTAAAACTTTGTGTGATGAGCACGATGGTTTATTCTGTGTCTGGGTGTTATTTATCTATAATATGTATGTATTTAGAAATATATAAGTATGTTTATCAGTTGTATGGTTGCTATAGTACAAGCTCTGCTTAGTTTGGGATCAGATAGCGTTGTGTAAGTTGTCCCAAGATATTATTATTATAATTTTATACCTGAATTGACAACCATCGAAACTGCATTTTTCATAGAATTTTTTTTTTTTTTGTTTTAAATAAAGATAACTAGCAATGTGAGGTTCTGGACCCACATTACTAGCAATCCTGTTAACCCCTTCAGCTAAGCTCAATAGCTTGTGTTATGAGTGGGTTCACGTTGGTAGTATAATGGGTAGGATTCAAACCCACAATCACAACCTCACGATTGCGAGACCGATGCCTTAGCCATTAGGCTACCGTCGCTAAATGAGTTAGATACAAGAAAACCAGAATACAAACGTCTAACTTAAATGCTAAAGCTGAGGCACTAACCTATGTACAAGTCAGAGAGCTGAGGCTGAGGTATATTAACCCTATCGATATTAAATTTTTATACACATTAGATATGTTTCGGGACTTAATCGCGTGAGTAATTAAAAGTTATTGTTATGGTTATTACTTGCGTGAGTTTAATGGTGTAATGGTTGCAGCACCTTACTGGTTTTACTGTATATATACAAATATATTGTAAAAAATGGCATTTAAAAAAATGTCCATGAGTTTATATTGTCAAGTTCTTTTCTCACGGCTTTACTCTTGCGAACTTGGCATTAAATGTAGAATCATTCTATTCCAAATTTTGTCTGACGTTCATAAGCGTGGCATTTGTAACCTAAATGAATAAAGTATTTTGACTTTAACTTTAACTTTGATACTAATCTTTTTTTAGATACTAACCTTTTATTTACTCGACGTTTCGATCGCATTGCACCGATCGTGGTCACGGGTCGACTGATGGCAGCTTATATAACCATGTCTCTGTGAAAATAATTCATGCTATTAAGTTCCGAAATATAGAAAGCAAAGCGTGGCATAATTTTCGATGATCTATAGTCTAGCTTATAAATTACAAATCAAAGCTCAGATATGCCTAGTCGAGTATTACTTGAGCCAAGCTTGGGCTGTGCCTAAGTGCCTAGGTACTAAGCCGTCGTAACTTCTAGGTCTTCTCTCTTTCCCCAAAACGAAACACCTACCTTTCGTCGGTTTATATTTCCTTAGTATAGGAGGCCTACTCTAATTCAATGAAAACGAAGTTTCGATCAAAAATGAGGTGGTGATATACAGAGTCAGGAATATTTATTTAATTCACTCGTTCCAGATAATTATAATCAACCATGAGTTCGAAATTCTTGTGCTTATCCAAAAATGAATTAGAATAGTCCTCGTAAACTTAAGAAATTTATGTAAACGAATATTCATGAGTTTCGTTTTAAAGAAAGAGAGTAGACCGACAGGTATGAGGATTATTTTAATCTATTTTGGTATAAAAACAAAAAATCCGTTTCCATAGATTGAATGAATGTTGCGAGCTCTGGCTAAAATGCAGGATTGAAGAACTTCATGTGTTTGAAGTTTGGTGAGCCTGTTGGTTGGAGTGTTTCTATTTTAGTTAATTATACTAACATCAGTCGGCCCGTGACCACGATCAGTGCAATTCGATCGAAACGTCGGGTAAATAAAAGGTTCGTACCTTTAAATTATTCACGCGATTAAGTCCCGAAATATATCTAATATATACTAACATAAGCTATAAGTATTTAATTGTTACTAATAATCTATGGACTCATGTCTGAAATTTAACTTTTTTTTAATTAAAATAAAAAATTATTGTTTTGTTGAATCAGAGTAGGCACGGTACCTATATCTACTGGTCCTTTGTTATAATCCCACATATCTAAGAACAATATCATTGGAATAAGGCTTAACTTTTTCCTTACCGTCAAACTCTCGAAGTGAAAGCAACACAGTTACTTATAGGTAACAAAGCAATAAAGTAAAGTAAGGGGGTCGAATATGTGGCGGAAGGGGAAGTAAACCCTCTTAGGAGCGGCGTTTCGGAGTATTCTGTGCTTAATAATGTTACATATGGAAGTTAAATGCATAATTCTAAGCTTTCCTAGATTAGGTTTTGCTTGAAACTTGATCAGTGATCAATAAAGTGCCAATATAACGGAACTGTTATAGTTTCGTCATGTCCAACCGTCTGTCTGTCTGTCCGTCCAACATTGAGTTGGGCACAGCTTGTGGAAAATACTATGTACTGGGTGTGCACACTTGATATCACAGACCCTGGTGACTTTGATATCATCACTACTCTTCCTGAAGTGCAGGCGCAGATGTAGGTATATCACATAATTTAAGCTTTTAAGCACTGTCTGTATGTCACAGGCATTTTATTAAAAAACTACACTATATGGAGGTAATATAGAGTATAGGTGTATTGTGTAAGCCAATAAATATTTCTGGAGGGGGGAGGGGGCACTCCATATATGCATAGATAATTGACATATAGTGCCGCACGCACAAATGAGTTGAACTATCTATATCCTTATTTCAAGCAAATAAATGAAGCAAATAAAAGAATTTGTTTATAAAGTTAAAAAAAAAACTGCGAATATCTGACACTTTATTCGGCAGGTCTCTTAAGGTTTCTAAAATCTTTTTTGAATAAGTAAATATTTTCGGAAATAATCCCTTAAAAACTTGCAACTTATGTCATTTAAACCGTAGGGCAAGAAAAAATTAAAAAATCACAAAGCAACGCTTAAAAAATACTTTCAACTAAAATTATTTCCAACATAATCGGATATACCTACCAACATAGTGTTTTTGAGTTATTGCCGAAATACTGCGCTTCTCCACAAAAGGACGCAAGTGCTATGTAGATACACTATTTTGTTGGTGCACTTTTTCAGATCGTATTCTTCCATTTGTAGTGAATTAGTTGATAATATCTAATAGTTGCGCAACTCTAAACTGAGCATGGTCCGACATGCTTTTGCCCGGTTTTTAAACCTATAGTCTAGCTTAAGCTTGCCATTATGTCTACATGCTAAAAAAAGTAAAGTTGGACGTTAATAAACAAAACGAAATCTATACTAATATTATAAAGCTGAAGAGTTTGTTTGTTTGAACGCGGTAATCTCAGGAACTACTGATCCGAATTGAAAAAGTCTTTCACTGTTGGATAGCCCATTTATCGAGGAAGGCTATAGGCTATATAACATCACGCTACGACTAATAGCAGCGGAGCAACAATGAGAAATGTTGCAGAAACGGGGAAAATTTACGCAGACGAACAGTATATTTATATGATCAAAATGTATCTACTACATTATTTTGGAATTGTTGAATTAGTTAAAGATGCATACTGTACCGAGTTACAGTCAGTATCACATTTGACTCATCAAATCTTATCAATATATGTCCTTTTGTAGGGGCGAACAAATACTTCAACCGACTATAAATATTTTAATTATTATTAATTGAATTTCAACACAACTCGTAACTTTATCTATACCATAGACTTAGGATATACTAACGTAATCTATACTAATATTATTAAGCTGAAGAGTTTGTTTGTTTAAACGCGATAATCTCAGGAACTACTGGTCCGAATTTAAATATTATTTTACTGTTGGATAGCCCATTTATCGAAGAAGGTTTTAGGCTATATAACATCACGCTACGACCAATAGCAACGGAGCAACAATGAGAAATGTTGCAAAAACGGGTAAAATTTATGTAGACGAAGTTGCGCGGGTCAGCTAGTTAAAATATATATATTACGGGTCTTAATCACGTGAATAATTTATGGTGAAATACCTTGTTTAATACCCGACGTTTCGACCCTATTGCAACGGCCGTGGTCACGGGTAGACTGTCATTCCACCCGTGACCAAATCGCGAAAGTTTACCAACTTTTAAAACTCGTAACATTAGATTGACAATATACTTACTTAGTCTAAATGTGGTAAAACAACATAGCATTAACAATATATACCTACTCTATAATTAACGAGAATATTTAAGATTGCAAAGAGAACATGAAATAAGCAAACAAACCCGCGCTTCACAGGTAGTGCACATCTGTATCTGAAGTTTACCCTTAAGAGGTGACACTGGGGGGCAATAAACCCACCCTACCAACCACCCACCCCGGGAGAGAGCGGCATGTGATATTTTTATTGAACTCCTTTCTTTTTTTCTTTTGCGATTTATTCGGAGTTGAGGGTGGAGTTTCACTTTGACTTCGAAATGTTTGAAGATCATTTGTATTATTTACTTTATATTCTGCTGCTGTTCATCGTTTACTGCCTCTGTGGCGCGGTGGGAGTGTATCCGACTGCTACGCAAGAGGTCGTGGTTTCGATCCCCACCCAGGATAAGACTTTGTGTGATGAGCACGATGGTTTATTCTGTGTCTGGGTGTTATTTATCTATAATATGTATTTATTTAGAAATATTTAAGTATTTTTATCAGTTGTCTGGTTGCCATAGTACAAGCTCTGCTTAGTTTGGGATCAGATGACGTTGGGTGAGTTGTCACAAGATATTATTATATTATATTATTATACTAGACAGAGAGAGAAGATTTTTTCAAAGACAAATTTTTTAATGTTTATACATTGGTGGGGCTGCTGTCAGTCAACTAGTTTCCTAAACGCTTCCCGAAGGGGCAACTTTAATTTTGTGAAGGAACTTTATATATTGCACTACTATCTTTATTTAAGACTAGCGGACGCCTCGCGGTTTCACCCGCGTAATTCCCGTTCCCGTGGGAATACAGGGATAAAAAATAGCCTGTGTCACCCGGGGTTAGTGTAGCTTCACAACGATGGAAGAATTTTTCAAATCCGTCCAGTAGTTTCGGAGCCTATTCCATACAAACAAACAATCAAATCTTTCCTCTTTATAATATAATAGTATAGAATAGATATAGAATAGATATAGACAAAGCTGCTTCCAGCTGTCTGATCCTTTAAAACTTAGGTACTTTTCGGTTTAAATATTTTAAACTACAAAACAAATTGGTTAGGTTTTCACTATCATTCAGATAAATTTCTTCCGGGTGTTTGTTTACAAATAGGTAATAATAATAATAATAATAATTTAGGGACAACTCACACAACGCTATTTGATCCCGACCTAAGCATAGCTTGTACTATGGAAACCAGACAACTGATAAACATACTTATATATTTCTAAATACATACATATTTGTAGATAAAAAACACAAAGACACAGAATAAACCATTGTGCTCATCACACAAAGTTTTATCCTGGGTGGGGATCGAACCCACGACCTCTTGCGTAGCAGTCGGACACACTCCCACCGCGCCACAGATATATTATTTATGTTTCCAGTCTTGTTTATTTAACTCACCTACTACTGGGATGCAGCAATACTGTATTCTGATTTCAAAAAGGTTTGTAGAACAATGCACAAGAATATAATATCGCAGTTGCTTAGTATATTTCCACATGTACAATTAAGACGGTAGCAGCCCTAGCATTTTTTATATTCACCCCATATGTCGTATCTATTGACCCCACATCCAGTCTAAATAGAAAAAGGATTTTTTTTTGTATTTAGTAGCATATTTCAAGTAAAAGATAAATATTTTGAGATCCATATAATAGAAATAAAACCAACTTTAACTCATATAAAAAACTAAAGTGTTCCATTAATAATGCTCAAACATTACGTACTTACGTATGTTGTGAAAATCGAAGTTGAAATCCAGAAATGTTTCTATTCACCCCATTTTACAGTACATGCAAATTATATGACGATTCGCTAATAGGTACTCGTAATACATTACATTTCGCCTCTGATTTTGCCTGCGTGTATATTTATATTAGTAGGTATAGATGAAAGTTTTCTGTGTTCGTTCAGGTTATAAACTAGGTATTATCATGACATATTTCATTTAATTTCGCTAAGTAAAAATAAATCACACTAATATTATAAAGACGAAAGTTTGTGAGTATGTGAGTGTGTTTGTTTGTTACTTCTTCACGTCTAAACGACTGGAGCGATTTTAATAAAATTTGGTATGGAGTTAGCTGACACCCTGGATTAACACATAGGCTAATAAACTGCGGGTAACCACGCGGGGCACAGCTAGTTAAATATAAATATATATCTATACTAATATTACAAAGCTAAAGAGTTTGTTTGTAATCTCAGGAACTACTGGCCCGAAATAAAAAATATTTTAATGTTTGATAGCCCATTTATCATATTACTGCTACGACCAATGGAAGCAGAGCAGCAATGAAAAATGTTGCAAAAATGGGGAAAAATGGGGAAAAATTACGTAGACGAAGTTGCGCGGGTCAGCTAGTTTACTATATTTTTCTTTAATAAATTGTGGCTTTTTTTAGTAAAAATACGTATATATTTTGTTCCTTTATGATTAAGTCCTTTTTGGAGGCATACTAATATAGTTTTTTAAAACACTGTATACTAACACAATAAATTATTATTATTATGTCATTTTTGCATTACAAACAGGCATGATAAACATTCTTTTTTAGGCGATTTTTAATATTAGATGGTGATTTATACGATTGACGAGACTAGATGTATGAAAGGAAGAATTCATCGAACAATCGGCGATAATCGCTACGCAACCGAACCACGCCCGTCTTTTTTTTTCGCCATCTACAGTGTCTACCTTGAAACTTGTATAAGTCAATTACATAAAACAGATTTTTGATGACGTTAGATCCAAATATTTATCTATAATATGTATGTAACATATTATAGATAAACGTCATCAAAAATCTCAGTAATTATTAATCTTTTAGAAATATATAAGTATGTTTATGTCTTGTCTGGTTTCCATAGTACAAGCGCTGCTTAGTTTGGGATCAGATAGCTTTGTGTGAGTTGTCCCAAGATATTATTATAATTATTAAAATATTGATTTTGTTATTTTGTCTTGACGTGTATCTGATCCAGCTATCAATCATAACTTTGATAGAGTGGGAAGGACTTGTGACATAAAACATATATAGTAGATAGGTACTTTTCCTAAGAAATGTCCCCCATCGTTCATATCTAAAAGCTAAGAAAGGTAGCAATAAACTATTACATTTTTGATTGATTAACCAAACCTGGCTCCTTATTCACGATGTTTATTTCGTTTCCGTGACAAGCCCGTGCAAACTGGCGCATGCGCGTTGCGCTCAAATATGTCGACCGCGCATGCGTGTTGATGTATTTCTAAGCGCAGCTTTCTATTTATCATTATGACAAGGTTTTGACAGTTCGCACGGGCTTGCCACGGACACGATAAAAAAGGACGTGAATGAGGACCCTGTACCTAATATTGTTTTTATCTCCTTTCTTTATTTCCAATGAACTATGCTTTTTTTATTATTATATTTTAGGGTACGGAGCCAAAATGGCAGAATGGAACCGTTATAGTTTCGCCTTGTCCGTCCGTCCGTTCGTCCGCACCTTTGCTCAAAGACTGTTAGTGCTAGGAGGCTGTAATTTTGCAGGGCTACACATATTAGTTACGCTGACAAAGTGAAAGTATAAAATCTTAAAAAAAAATAGGTTACCTACCTCCCCTATATGTAAAATGGGGGTGTGATTTTTTTAAAAACGTTTAGTGGTTGGGAAGCCGATTTTTAGTTTTAGGGATCCGTTTGCAATATATTAAGCTTTAAAATGCAAATTTTTATTAGAGTCAAGTGTCCCTCCCCCTTGCCAGCTAAATGGTTGATGTTGAGTATGTGAAAAAAATCACGGTATAAGTATATATAGTGAAATTAAAAGGAAAACTATCACAGCTAAGTAGACTTTACAGGTTTATGAGAAACAACTAATCAAATGAGAAGTAGGTAACAAAATTTTCGTACAAATTCCATTGAAAAATATTATTATGTAGATATAACGTAAAAATCCACTTCTTAAGCCACATTATTCGGATGGGGGGGGGGGGGGCTACGGAACTCTACTTTGTGCGTAGGCCAACATGCACTTGTTTATAGAGATTTTAAATTGTTTTTAAATCTTAGACGCCTGACAAATATAGTTTAGCAATGTCTTATCTTATTTTTGATCTACAACACCGAGTTATTCACCAATTTCGATGGTGTATTTACTTAATTCGAAATGTTCATTGCCGAGCCATGACACCCCCAGATGATACGCCTAGGGGTGTTATGGGAACTTGGATTCGGACCCGGATTCCAGATTGGATTCGGATTGGCACCCCCAGCATGCAACGGTGTACCACAAGTGGTATCACTAATTTTATTGACTTACTAGTTCCTTTTCATTTGTACCCAAACTGCAAAGAAGGATTATGTTTTTCGCGCGTAAATTGCATTTTTATACTTGATTCGGACATAAATCCGGGATTTTTCACCGGCGGGACTTCGCCCTTACGTAACAAAGCTTTAGCGCGGGCACCTATGCTCGCCTCCGCTGCCTTTGGTTCTAAAAAAAACACCTCGGAATGTCACAAATAAGTATCAAGTGAAGTTGGGGTGGGATAACTCGGGTCTGTCATAATTTTAGAACTTAGTTTACTACATTAAGTTTTTATATCAATCTAGAAATTATAATTTTGCTCATAATGCACATTCACCAAGTCGTCTTGGTGTAACATCAGCCTTCAGACGTTCACTGCTGAACATATTCCCCCCAAATTCCATCGGTAACGATTCACCTGACTGTCTACCTAATTATCTCAATGGTTGGACATTACAAACTCTGCGTTCTTCCACAGCGGTCCAGAACGAGCGCCAACCTCGCAACACAGCCACTATCAGACCAGAAACTCTGAGGGACATGGATCAGGAACGAGCACTGAGAGAAGCAGCAGTCGCTGTAGGAGTTTTTGGGTAAGTAAAATCTGTTTTTTCACGATTGTCCCTAAAAAGGAGTGTAATTTTTTTCAGGGTTTAGGTATGTGTTTAGGCATGTATGTGAGAGTGTCTTTATTCCAGGTTAACTTCTAAATGTCGAATCGATTTAGATGATTGCGGTATTGTTAAAATCAGTAAATTAGTCGACCGTATTTCAAGTCATGACCATTCATTTGGACAACCTACAATTTTAAATCAATAATCTGACCTAGTAATCCTCAAAAAATTGATATAAATTTCTAAATATAACATGAGACATATACCTATATATAATAATATCTTGGGACAACTCACACACCGCCATTTGATCCCAAACTAAGCGACTATAGAAACCAGACAACTGATAAACATACTTATGTATATGATAAACACATACATGTTATAGATAAATAACACCCAGACACAGAATAAACCATCGTGCTCATCACACAAAGTTTTATCCTGAGTGGAGATCGAAGCCACGACCTTCGGCTTAGCAGTCAGGGTCACTAACCACTTGACTAACATGACATGAAACGATGATGTGTGTGCAGCAGTGTCACATAAGTAGATGTAGGTATATTGATGAGAATATTTCTCCTAAATTGAGGTACCTAATAAATGTTATCTTCATACATACTATGAAACTGTCCTTATGCGCTACGGTCCTTTGCGGCAAAAGCTATCTACTAACATACAAACTAAAAACGTTTGTTTGACAAAAACTCGTTCTGCACTGTTTCACAAAGAAACCTCATAACAAAATATGATACAGACATTTTCCAAGAGACAAGTCAAAGTCTCGCGATTGGATTCACTAGCTCGAACTGTGACTCAGCGAGTAATGGAATAAATGCTTTTGTTTACTCGAGAATGCTTTGCGTACACTCGAGATTGCTGATGTGTACTCGAGATTGCTTGTTTGCTTGAATAAACGCATAGCGTGTTACGCGTAGCTTTATTTTTGGTTCAAAGTGATGCGATAATTCATCGTAAATTATTTTATCTAGGTAGGTAGTAATACCCACTAATACCTTCTAATCATAGAAGATGACTTCTTATAAACTTTGGCGGCCTCTGTGGTACGGTATGAGTGTATCCGACTGCTGCGCAAGAGGTCGTGGGTTCGATTCCCACACGGGACACCACTTTGTGTGATCCACATATTGTTGTTTCGAGTCTGGGTGTACTTTGTGAATTGAATGTTTGTAAAGTCCCCCGCGACACAGGGCTTGTACACTATAGCGGGAGTCGACTTATAAAAAAAAAAAACTAATTTGTAGTTTATTGTATACGAAACAACGAAACATGCAGACTGCAAATAAAAAAAAAACCTTTGATGTTATTTAGCATCAAAAGAACCGGGGTTCTTTCCGCGAGGTAGATTATCCTCAAAACAGCTGTAAAGCTTTCAAACAAAAGTAAGAACTATCCCAATTAAACTAGCTTTCATCCCTTCGTATGAATACTACAGATTAAAGGGGGTGGGGGGCAACAGGGGCAGTTCACAACCCCTTCCCCCAGACACAAGTTTTCAAGTCTTCGCCATACATTTGGTCAGCGTTGAAAGGCAGTGCCTTCACGAGCAATTGCATCACACTTGACCGGTGTTAAGTTAAACGCACCTTCCTGTGCCCCCCCGTCCCCAACATGAACCTGGATCCCTGCCCGGATGCTACATGCAAGATACTAATGCAAATATACAAACGATAAAGGACAGACCCACACAATGACACAATACTATCCGACATAGAACTAAAGTGACCGACGTAGCTCGCAAGTTAAGCACGTTGAAGTTGCAATGCGTTGGTCATATCTGCCGAAGGATCTATGGCCGGTGGGGCAATCGAGTCCTAGAGTCTCCACTCTAGGACTCGTTTGCTCCTCGACGCGGAGTCAGCGAGCATAAGTAGTAGAACAGCCTCAATAGATGGATCAACGACCTAAAGATGGTTACTGGGATGGACTGAATGTTGAGGGCAGATCTGATGATGATGATGACTATGTATCTTCTGCTATTCTTAGATAAGTTTATGATTTTTTTTAAATATAAGTACCCACATAGTTTATTAACATTTTCGAATACGTGTAGATCGAGAACCACCTTTATCCAACACTCTTAAAATAACATTTCGCTTCGAATTTCATTATCTACCTAAATCCACGTCACGCCTTAAAACCCACACGCAAAACTTAAACTCACATAAAACTCACCTAAAGATAACTTCCAATTTATCAAATGGCTCTTTTGGAATAACTTTGAGCTTCTATATTGGTTCTATCAGTTTAATAATAGGTATATATTGACGTCAGTCCATCGAAGTGTGTCGATCAAGCCTCACATATGATCAAAGGTTGGTGTTTAGTGATCGGTCAAGCCGCTTGATGTTCACTTTGGGGTGAATGCCTTTGAACTGATGCTGTTATGAAGCGAGGTAGCCGTTTTCAGTTGAGTAGGTTGGAGTAAATAGTAAAAAGTAAAGTTGTTAGATGTTAGGCAGTTTGATCTGTCTGACAAATGCTGAACTGGATCTAATTTTTAAGGAACTCTTCAAATATTAAAGGCACACCTAAAGTAATAATTCGCGCATTTACTCTTAACCATTGAGTGAAATGGAACTGATGATGAAGATCACAGATGAAAAGCGGAGCTGTTCAATAATAAATATTGCGGGTTGCAATTTGAGTACCTACCGTGTTCGATACCTGATTCTTCGCCTCCGTCAAATCATGTAATGGAACTGATACTCTAGTATCTGGTGAACTCATCAAAAATCAACGGCCTTTTGTCGCAAAACGCAACATTTTGTAAAAAGAAATGAACAGTTTGATAAGCTATTGTAACATTAATCAACTAAAAAGGGTGAAATAAAAACTTCTTTGTAAAAAAATTAAAACCGACTTCCAAAATAAATGTAAGGTAACCAAAAAGCAAGCATATATTCATATTATGCACAAATATAATGTAAAGTTATTAATATTAATCTATACTTATAATAAATCTGTAGAGAGGTCAATTCTGTACATGAAATATATTTCCAAAATAACTATCAGGGGGTGATTAGGGATCGATACTGATGCCAAAAATGCAACCAGTAAAATTTTTGTCTGTCTGTCTGTCTGTCTGTATAACCGTTATAGAAACAAAAACTACTCGACGGATTTTAACGAAACTTGGTACAATTATTTTTCATACTCCTGAGTAGGTTATAGTATACTTTTCATCACGCTACAATCAATAGGAGCAGAGTAGTGAAGGAAAACGGGAGAAGTTACTCCATTTTTTAAGCTTTCGTCGCGTGTGCAACCGTAATGGTTAAAGCTACACAGAAATCATGTATGACGGAAATGTTCTCCTTAAAATTATATAAAAAATATCCCACGACAGCATATGTTTATCTTTTATGGTTGACTCACAATATCACGTGTAACTCCCGATAGCTTAGTAGTTCGAAGCTTTCTGATTATATTTGTCTACTCTTACGTTTATAACACTCTCAGTCATCCCTATTATTAAAAAAGTTAACATAATTAACTATTCCATAAAAAATACTAATTGAAATCGGTATAGAAACACCAAAGTTATACATGAAATACGCTAATAATAAGCCATCGCGCGTGAATACTGAATCATGCTATCTATCTATATCTAAAATTGTAAATTTCACGTGTCTGTACATGGCCGAACGTAGTGAAAAAAAATATTGGGAAATGTTCGAAAAGAGTATTTAAACACACTCCTACATTTTTAGAAATGTCTGTCTGTCTGTCTGTTTGTTTGAACACGCATCACGCAATAACTATTGGACAGATTCGGTTGAAATTTTGTATGTGTAGTCTGGATTAACACAATTATAGCCTATATGGCTATAATTTATCACGCTATTTCCCATAGGAGCTAAGCAATGACGGATAATGTCTGTAGCTATTTATCGTTATAAAACAATAACTACTTGACGGATCTTCATGAAAATTTGCAGTTTTATTGTAAATACTATAGGTCATTACTTGCACTATAAATCATTATGCTATCGTCTATGGGGAGTGAACAGCAACGTATGTTTTGTCGAACCATTATGGTTTTTCACAATTTTTTCCACAGTAAGACATTATTTACAATTGTAACCCATGGAAACAATAACTTCACGCTAAAACTATTAGGAGCTAAACACAACATTTTCAATTTTCTGAAGATCAGCTATTTTAACCGTGTTTGCATCAGCTGAGGTGGTCTATTGGCACAAGTAGCGGTATTAAACGAGCGAGGTCGGAGGATCGACTCCCTAATTGCGAGTCTATTTTTGTGTTGTGTTAAAATTATTTTTATTCTTTTTTTAAGTATTTTTCTAAATGTATACTTATTTATACAAGCTTTTATTTTCGACTTTAACATGTTTACTTTGTTTAACAAATTTTCATATTAATAATCACTTCCAATAGACGCCTTTGTCATTGTTTTGCATGAGTAGTGATTATGTTATAAATGTAGAAATGAAAAACAATATTACATTACAAATAAACAGTAATTACTTGATATTTTCTAGAATTTATAAATGTTAATTGCTTAAAAAAATTAAAGATTAAGTCCGCGTTACATCAAAATAAAACACGTGGCGCCATCTGTGATTCGATTTCTTCTGAGTTGCAAAATTGCATAACCTACAAATGTTAATAAACTTTCGCGATTTGTACACATTATGAAAATATATGTATTACGGGTCTTGATCGCGTGAATAATTTAAGGTTAAATACCTTGCTTACCTACGTTTAATATGCATGATAGTTCAATATAAAATCATCAAGTATAAAAATAAACTTATCCAGTTTTGAAAATAGATGGCGTTTTAATACAAATTAAAAAGAATCAGGAAAATTGATTAAAAAAAAAAAACTGAAATTCTTACGTAGAGGGATATGAATATATGATGATCTTAATTTGCGACAGGTTGACACACCTATTTTTAAATTCACCAATGTAGACATTATAAAATAATATTTTAATCTTCTAAAGTGAGTGAAAAAAAATATTGAAATAAGTTTAGAAATAGTATTTAAACACAAAAAAAAGATATCTGAGTAAGTATATCTTTTAGAAACGTTTGAATGTTGTTTGTTTGTTTAAACATTGCATTCCCGCGGTACAAACACGGACACAAAGTAGTGTACTTTAGACTCGGAAAAGATCGCTCGGGCAGGACATAACCTGCGATCATAGGGAATCTGTGAGAGTTTTTTCCATCATACCTTTATTACCTATGTATAAATTATCTTGAAGGAGCGGCTAGGTACCTCCGATTAAAAGGTCCGATTTAAAAGTGTCGGAGCTGAAGTTGGCCGACTCCAACTTCAGCTAGGTTTAAAATCAATCGGAATTTTCGACCTATCGGAGTCAGAATCGAAGCTCTTTAACTCAAAATTTCGCACGATTAATTGGGCGGTTTCGAGCTTCATTTAACTCGAAACCGCCCCAGTACTCGCGTGGTGGGGGAATTTTTCAATATTAATAGTATTTGATGTGATGCAAATCACTTTTTTGTAGAGGTGTGGTCGTGGGAATTTTAATAATTTGTCTTCTAACCGTCTGGCGCCATAAACTTTGTCGCCCTTCACTTTGCTGCACTGGGCATTTGCTTGGCTTGCCCTGCCATATGTTGGGCCCTGATTAAAGCTAGGCCCAAATATCCATAGATGCCACAGAGCATTGTGGAGCATGTTTACAATATGTTTTACACAGAAGTTGAACTGAAATATAAACTACCTTAATATAAACCCAACTTCCACGCGAACGAAGTCGCGGGCACAGCTAGTATATTAATAATATTGCCAAGTTATTTTCTCACGGCCTTACATAATATGTATCTTGCGATAAATCACACAACGCTATCAGATCTAAAACTAAGCAGAGCTTGTACTATGGAAACCATACAAGTGATAAACATACTCTTGCGAACTTGGCATTAAATGTAGAATCATTCTATTCCAAACTTTGTCTGACATTCATAAGCATTACATTTTGTAACCTAAGTGAATAAAGTACTTTAACTTTGACTTCGCCATACAATTATATGCAATTTATTTGATTGCTTACGTGTGTGTGATTGCTTTTTGTATTTTATATCGAAATAAGTATGATTTTCTTTCTTTTTATACATATTTTATTGTAAGTTGAAATTATTTTTTAAGTCTAAGCTAAAAATCTAATAGCACGGAACTTGTCTTGACTTTATTAAGAAAAATGTAACGACTTCAAGGGAAAAAATGCAATATTGTAAAAATTTACTGTTTTAAATCAAGATGAAAGTAATGACCACTTGTACAGGTGTACAAAACCGATTAATGGAAATTTAACTCATACATCTGGTGTGTTATAATTAGTTATAATCTTTAAAACAGCGTTTTATCCATTATAACATTCTCATAAAAATATTATTTCAGGGAACTTGAGCTCTAAGTATAAAATCAGGCTAGTAATCTCATTAAACCAAACAAACTATAGTCAAATAGGCACCTAAACAAAGTACCAGTTATACTTCTATAAATACTTAGGTATCTACATAAAAGATTTAAAAACTTAGATAGCAAGGTACACAATAGGTAGGTATACTCCAAAATATTAAGTTCCAACTTGCAAAAACCACTCAACCAAAACACTGATTCACGAAAACACTTTCTTTTATCCAACTATTTGTAAGTCACCTTCACTCCCCTTGGCTATAAAAACTTATATGAATATTACATAAAGCCATCATATTTGTACACGGGAAAGCACTAAGCCCGATTACCAATTGAAATCCAAATGGTTTAGCCAATGAATACGTTTGGAATGAAGTAAAGGTAAATGAGACTGTGTTATGATGGGATTTTATGGCGTATTTGCATTTAGTTATATGTAGTAGATTTTGTGAATATTTTGGCTATTCATGGGGGTTTATTTTTACTTGCTAGTAGGTATATAAAAAAATAACCTTTTAAAACAAACCCGTCAATGTGTTACATTATAAATGGTAGGTTAGGTTTAAGAGTTCCCGACTCCATCATCAGATCAGGTCCATTATATTGTATTGTCATCAAAGATATACTAATGTACCAAGTTTGAGCCCAATCGAACGTCAGGAAGTGGTACTAATTTAGCTTCCAAGATTTGATCCACACAAATTTACATACAAACTAACATACACACATAGCAAGTTAAATAAAAGGTTGTAATTAGAAGATTTATTTTTATAGTCTGCTCTGTAAGCTCTTATAAAAACTATTTTTACAAAAAAATAAAAACTGACTTCCAAAATAAATATAAGGTAACTAAAAAGCAAAACATAATATAGGTACAACAATAAAAAAATAATGAAACACTGAAGTTGGTGCCGGGAAATGTAGTACCTATGTTTTACGCAACAACTTCAAAATGTTTAATTATTCTTTGTTGTTGTTGTACCTATATTATTTTTTGCATTTTAGTTACACTATATACAGGGTGTAATAGAAAGGTGTGGTCATATTCAAGGGATGGTATATGTGCCCATGATACTGAGTGCACATACCTAATTTGATCAAAATCGGAGTACCCTAAAAAAATATTTATTATTTTTTCATACGTTTATTTATGAATGAAAAACTTATTAATTAAAAAAAGTATGAATTAAAAAGTTCTATGCCATAATAATCCAATCGAATTTTGTACCAGGGGAGGTATAATTCTTATGCCATACGCATTTCACTACTGAATTTTGACAAAAAGAATATGCTATAACTATGGAATAATAATGCAACCAGCTATGGCACCATGGTAGGTGCAACACTGATAACATACACTATCCGCTGCTGAAATTTGACCACACCTTTCTGTTACACCCTGTATATTTTGGAAGTCTGTTTTTATTTTTTTGTAAAAAAGTTTTATTTCAGACTTTTTAGTTGATTTATGTTACAATAGAATAAATCAAACTGCTCATTTCTTTTTACAAAATGTTGCGTTTTGCGTTACAAGGCCATTGATTTTTTAGGATTTTACCTGATACTAGACCATAAGCTCCATTACATCATTCGACGGAGGCGAAGAATCAGGTATCATACACTGTGCTCAGATCGCAACCCGCAATATCTATTTAATAGTTCCGTTGGTCATCGGTGGTCTTCATCATCAGTTCCATTTCACTCAATGGTGTTTTTTAAGAGTAAATGCACGAATTACAACAAAATATACCCAAGTTACTACAAGCGTAATATTTGAAGAGTTCCCTCGATTTCTCCAAGATCTCATCATCAGATCCGAGTTTTGATGACAATAGGACCAATCTGGAAGTATACGTTTTCAAACACAAAAATATTTTTTCAAATTGGTCCAGCCGTCGCAAGTAATCAGGTAACAAACTAAAAAAAAATACATACAGTCGAATCGAGAACCTCCTCCTATTTGAAGTCGGTTGAAAATAGTGGTAAACGGTAAGCTAAGTATATAAAATTGCATAGAGCTGGAAATTGGTACAAGGTTGGCAATAAACTGATAATAATAATAATAATAATAATAATCTTTATTTGCTTCAAATGTGGTACAAAGATGGTAAACATAAATATTTTATAAAACGTCCAAGACACATTTCGCCATATTACAATAGCATGCAAATATTACAGTCATATCAATTAATTACATTTCCAATACATTACTCTCTATCTAAACATATTAATTAGTCCATTTTAGTTATTAACATCATAATCATTTCATATTTTACTCATAATATGTCAAAAATTCTCTGATAGAATAAAAATTTCTTTGCATAAGCCAACAACTTAGAGCTGGTACAAATTTTTTTAGCGGCAGTATTTTATAACAATCTGGGATTTTATTATAAATTTTAACACACATGGCAAAGCAATTGTTTTGTAGTCGGTTGGTCCTGGGAATTATCCCTAAAACAAGCCTGTCTGGATTCCTTATGTTCTTTCTCAGAGTAATATCTTTCGCTTTTTTAAATATTTCAGGGTGTTGTTTAACAAATTTTCCCACCTCTACTATGTAAATGCAGGGTAAGGGGAGTATCTTTAACTTTTGGAAATAAGGCCTGCATGATACATCCGGCGCTATATCACATATGGAACGTATGCATCTTTTTTGCGCAATAAACACTTTTTGCACGTCGGGACTGTTGCCCCATATTAGTAGACCATATCGGAGGACAGACTCGACATAGGCGAAGTATGCCGTACATGCCGTATTTTGGTCTGCTACTTTTGCTAATTTGTAGAGGGCGTATGAAAATCCATTAATTTTACTAGTTACTTTTTCAATTTGTTCTTTCCAATTAAATTTAGCATTAATTAAAATTCCAAGAAATGTCACATGATTAGTATTTAATAGCATATGTCCATTGTAATTTATATTAATATTATTGTTTTTAAAATTATTAAAATTCATCACATTTGTTTTAGATAAGTTTACTTGAAGATTATTTTTGTTCAACCAGTTTATAATTAACGTCAGAGTATTGTAAATGTCAGTTTCGTGTTGTGTCATTGTCATGTTTTTATTAGTAGTCACTATAATGGATATGTCATCTGCAAATAGTATAGCTTTGTGGTGTGTAACACTAGGGAGATCATTTATATATACCAGGAATAGAAGTGGTCCCAGTACACTTCCTTGAGGGACTCCAGATTGATTGGGTCTGTAATTTGATCTCTGGACTTCTATGGTATTATTGTCAGGGTTCAATCGAGATACATCAACACACTGGAGCCTGCCTTCCAAATATGTATGTAGCCAGTTTAGAGCAGGGCCTCTTATACCATAACTTTCGAGTTTTGTCAAAAGTTGTTTATGTGGCACAAAATCATGATATTATGTTGTAAGTCTCCATCGATAATACTACTGCAAAAAAAAAAAAGTCCATGGTCTCTTTCAAAAAATGCGTTGAGACCTTCATGGTTCAGACAAAAACACTTCATATTTTTTTTTTCTAAAAATCACCAATTGTTAGATACCTACATCGAAACCAAGAGTTAAGAAGTCATGTGGCTTTTATTGACATAAAAATATTACATAAAATGTGAAATACTCGGGTCTCCGAACTAGTATCAACTGTATTTCAGGGGCCAGTGTCAACGCTTAAATAAGTTTACAAAACAACGATGTCTAAAACTACAACCTACATAGCGAAACATCCAAAGGTTTAAAATGTTATCACTAACATTTTTGCACTGCGAATTCGGATTTGTCGCCATAATACCGACTGTTTTAAAAAAACATTGAAAAAGCTTTCTGTAGACATAACACTTGTCGTTAAGCTCTTTTACTTCTTTTACTCTTTTGTAGTTACTTTATGATTATACTTTTTATCGCGGTAACCAATACCATGCGAAACCATCCACGCTTGCAAAGCCGTGGGTTAAAGCTAGCTTAACAAATGTATCCTCTTGTTCTCAGCCCCCCAGTATCGCTAGCAATGGCGCTATCACCAGCGCGGTACCCCCTACTGTCCCCACACTACGCGCCGCTGCCGCCGCCACAGCCCCAGCAGCCGGCGCAGCCAGACTCCTCACACGACCACCACGATGAGAGGAACACGCACACTGACAGTGACGGTGAGATATTACCTACATCTAACAGAGAGAAGAATTATACCTCCCGTGGTACAAAATTCGATTATATGACGTAGAACTTTTTAAGTCATACTTTTTTAAATTAATAACTTTATCATTTATAAATAAACGAATGAAAAAATAAGAAACTTTTTAGTCACTCCGATTTTAATAAAATTAGGTATGTGCACAGTATCATGGGCACTTATACCCTTGAATATGACCATACCTTTCTGTTACACCTTGTATAGGCATAATGTACGAGTAATTAATAATAATAATATTAATAACTGGTAACAACTCACACAACGCTATCTGATCCCAAACTAAACAGAGCTTATACTATGTAAACCAGACAACTGATAAACATGCTTATATATTTCTAAATACATACATATTGTAGATAAATAACACCCAGACACAGGATAAACCATCTTGCTCATCACATAAAGTTTTATCCTACTAACAACTAGACCAACATATCAGTCAATATATATTAATATGTTAACACTGTTACCTATGTGCATTACAGATGACAGTATTGACGTCACTAATGAAGAGGACTCCACATCTTATTCTCCACCAGCTCCTATGAACTATCCACAAAATTGTACTTCTTATAGGTAAGTTGATTCTATTGCTGATATAAAAAGGTCCCTTGGTAAGATGGCGACCGGTTTTTTAATAAAATGACTAACAGATCAACTAGGTTTTGTCTAATATTGGAGTCAATCAATCGATAAGAACGATAAGCGAACGTCTTGGTGGAGTCATAGGTTTTACTATGGTATCACAATCAAGTTAGGCCTCAGAATAAAAGCAGAAATATACTACTGAGGTGTGGTGTGTTGTAACGTGTCAGAAGTGTATCGGTTCCATATATTTTCTAGGGTTAGAGACACTTTATTGCAGTGTGTTATGACGACACAACACGCTTTAAAAATGTATTTCTTACCATACTAAATGTATGGAACCGATGATACTTTTGATGCATCACGACACACCACACCACAATAATGTGTTCAGGGCATAAGTTAGAGCCTGTCTTTACTAATATTAAAAGGAGTAAAGATTTGATTGTTTGTTTGTATTGAATAGGCTCCGAAACTACTGGACGGATTTGAAACATTCTTTCATCGTTGTGAGGCTACACTAACCTCGGGTGACATAGGCTATTTTTTATCCCTATATTCCCACAGGAACGGGAACTACGCGGGTAAAACCACGAGGCGTCCGCTAGTATTATATAAAATTTAAGATTAGTGATTTTTGGTTTTAGGACATGCCAGGTAGCACAATGATTACCTTTACCAATTATATAATCACAAAAATGCTTGCTTGTGGTTTTACCTACAACTCGTATGGAGGTATTTTCAAAATAACTATTGCATAATAATAATCCATACTAATATTATAAATGTGTCTGTCTGTCTGTTACGCTTTCACGCTCAAAGAGCTAAACAGATTTAGATGGAACTTGGTATGGAGATAGTTTGAGTCCCGGGGAAGGACACAGGATAGGTTTTTATCGAGATAACCGACATCCACGCGGGCGTAGCCGAGGGCGAAAGCTAGTATAATAAATTTGGACAACTCACACTACGCCTTTTGGTCCCAAACCAAGCCGAGCTTAGTTTGGGATCTGATGTCGCTTATGCTTACTATGGCAACCAGATAACTGATAATCATACTTATATATTTCTAAATACATACATATTACGGACCAAACCATCGTACTCATCACACAAAGTTTTATCCTTTGTGGGGATTGAACCCACGAACTCCGGCTTACCCGTCAGTGTCACTAACCACTAGACCAACAGTTCAGTCGTATAATAATCCTTACAGACAAATTAATATACATAGTTCGTTTAATTTTCTTTCATCATCTTCCAGTACTGATTTTTACCTCGGTTCAGAGCGATTTGTAGTTTATCTCCATTCACCCGCTCTTCGTCATAAAATTTCCCCAGTGTAAATAGAAAAAAAAACAAACAACTAATTTATTCTTTTGTTAACGCACACTAAGTACATAAAAGTATGGTATAGTACTATGCGTTTCAAATGAGAAGATAATCGCGATCGCGACAACTTCACTCTGTACTTGTCAAAATTGTACCGCTTGCAACAAAAACTCCCAAATCGGGTAAAGTACGTATGTGTATGGTAGTGGAACGGATTTCATATTTATTTTCTTTGAACTATGTACCTAACATTTTTCTTTATTTTAATATTATTACTATTCTTTATTATTCAATAAACAGAAATAAGTAAATAGGCAAAATATAAGAATATTCTACACTTTAGTGGCCTTACAGTCAGACATAATATATAGTAAATAGTAAAATACAGTGCTTATGTATAGTTCATTAGAGTAGATAGGTACTTCTGTGTAATACTAATGACACCTTTTTAAGAATCATTTTATTGCTGACCTTACGTCATACAATGAAGTTGCAGTCGTACTGCGAAACAAAGTGTCATCAACATTTTGTTTCAATCAACTCATTTGAAACGCATAGTAGGTACTTGTTTTATGTATACGCAATTTATTGGAGGGTAGGTAACAAAATCGCATGTTACTTTGAACATCAATTTACTTACGATATTTATAATTTCCAGACCATTGGGCATAGAGAGTGCGGCGGAGTCTGCCGCCCGACTGCTCTTCATGGCTGTTAAATGGGCAAAGAATTTGCCATCCTTCGCCAGCTTAGCTTTCAGAGATCAAGTGGGTATTTTAAGAATAATTTTTGTTTATTAATTAGCAAATTTACAATGTTAATAAATACAAGCTAGATTACCCTACGAACGAACTATATTGTACATACTATTAACATTAAACAAGGATAAAATAAAAATAGGATCAAAAAAGTTTTAGGCGTTAGTCTGCGTTTCTGGTATATATTTACTAATATAAAAAAGCTGAAGAGTTTATTTGTTTGTTTGACTGCACCATTCTTGGAAGATATTAGATGAAATTTGGTATGGTTTGAAGCACAGATAATATAATACTATACTAGTGAAGTTGCAGGAAGATTACAAGGCAACATTTTTGGATACGCAAGAGGGTAGCCATGATCAAAAGGCTAGTAATAAAATACGCAGAGAAAGTTCAATTGTACTATAGACAACTCACCTTACCTTTGTTTGATCATTGTATCTAATAACCATATACAGGGTGATTTGTAATACACCAATAACCTCCCACTCGTGGCTTCTTTACATCTATACTAATATTATAAAGCTGAAGAGTTTGTTTGTTTAAACGCAGTAATCTCAGGAAATTCAGGTCCGAATTAAAAAAATCTTTCACTGTTGGATAGCACATTTATCGATGAAGGCTATAGGCTATCACGCTACGACCAATAGGAGCGGGGCAGCAATGGGAAATGTTGCAAAAACGGGGAAAATTTAAGCAGATGAAGTTGCGCGGGACAGGTAGTACTTATTAAATTTTGTAATAGCAGTTTTGATATTATATTTAGCCTAGCTAGGATATGTGACAAATGTAGGTTGAGGGTTAATATATCAAATTTGTTTTAAAACCTAATATTACAAAGTTTTTTGGTTTAATATAAAGAAGCCACTAGTGGGAGTTTATTAGTTTCTTACAAATAACCCAATATATTGGTCGATTTCACCAATCAGAATAATGCTATGTTAAAGCACTATGCATAGCTCATGACATATGAGATTCCTCTCAACTCCCGCCGTCTCGAATTGGGTAGATGACTACAATAACAATAAATTATTTTACACTATATAGGAAATAGCATTTGCGAAAATATTCTGGAAAACAATGTTTCTCTACAATTTTACGTTGACGTGAATTTATAAACATCAAAACAAACTTTAAAACTTTACGATTTGACCATACAAAAGAATGACGTCATTATTTTGTATCTATACTAATATTATAAAACGGAAGAGTTTGTTTGTTTGTCTGTTTAAACGCGCTAATCTCAGGAACTGCTGGTCCGATTTAAAAAAATATTTTTTTGTTGGATAGCCCATTTATCGAGGAAGGCTATAGGCTATATACCATCACGCTACGACTAATAGGAGCGGAGTAGCGACGAGAAATGTTGCAAAAACGGGGAAAATTTAAGAATACGAAGTTGCGCGGGACAGCTAGTTTCATATAAATTAGTACGAGGCGCATCGTTTTGACGTTTCTTAAAAAGATACTGAATTGACTTGAGAGTCATCTACCCTGACCTTGCACCCGCTAAAGGCCGCTTATCCAATTGGAGACGGCAAGACCACACTCGATTTTATGCTTTATTCAATGAAATTACAACTTAAATCAGCTAAATATTACATGGATCGACGCGGAATGAAATTAACTATCGAACGACACATTTACCAACTGAATCATAGAAAAATTAATAAAAGTACCGTTTAAAATATTACAGGTAATTCTGTTGGAAGAAGCTTGGTCGGAGTTATTCCTACTGAATGCCATTCAGTGGTGTTTGCCGCTTGATGCCGCGTGCGCAGCTCTGTTCGGAAACGATCAAATTGATCAAGGTATGAATCAACAGTATCACTTATATCTTTATATATATATTTCTTGTGTGCGTGTGTATGTCACTGAACTCCTCCTAGACGGCTGCACCGAATTTAATGATATTTTTTGTGTGAGTTCAAGGGGATTTGAGGATGGTTTAGATTCACAATTGAACCTGATTTACAAAAAAAAAGAGTCGAGACGAAGTTCGCCGGGACAACTAGTCTCTTATAAGTTATATAACTCAGCAGAGCTTTCATATAGAAAAAGATAGCAAGAAAAAAAGCGTTTATTTTTTACACAGTACATTTGTTGTGCCGGCTTAAGAATAGTACCACCCCATCTCTACCCGCGGGTGTCGTCAAGGCGACTAAGGGATGTCACACTGGAGGACGGGCAGCAGCGTCCCGCTCGCCAAGCGTGGCGATTATGGCAATTACCCCCAGGATCTACATACCAGTAGGTTCTACTGGGGAGACCCGTGCCCAGCAGTGGGCCATCATATGGGTTGATATGATTAGGGAAATATTATTTACAATACTTAAAAAAAATTACATGTGTGTAAAAAATTGGATTTCACTCAGCATTGTGCTGCTTCTCCAGTATTGCTACTGGAGTTAGCGATGGTTAGTAGATATATTTCGGGACTTAATCGCGTCAAATATTATAATAATTGCACCGATCGTGGTTAAGTCGACCCGTGACCACGATCGGCGTAATTCGATCGAAACGTCGGGTAAATAAAAGGTTCTTACCTTATATAATTCACGCGATTAAGTCCCGAAATATATCTAATATGTAAAAAAATCGCGAAAGTTTAAAAACAATCAGCGTTGGTTGTCCTCCTTTTATGATTTTTTTTATAGATTTTTTTTTAAATTGTATTTAGATAGTTTAGTTAATAACTAGTTATTTATTTAATTACGGGGCCGTTCATAAGTACGTCACGTTACAATCAACTTTTTTTGACTCCCTCCCCGCCTTTTGTGACGCTGTGTCACACTTTCTTTGACCCCATGTAAATATTTCGTCACAAAAACTAAGACCTAAATCGAGGCGTCCGCTAGTATTGTAATAAAACTACACACATCAAAAGTGTCTAGGGATCAACATATATTTTTGCAATAACTTTTCTCCTGATTGATTTTTTTTTTTTTATTTCTTTAAGGATTCATCAAATAAAGTGTTTTCGTTTGTCACAGTAACGATAAACCAAGTCACCTTTGCATTAATAAAGAAATTTGCCATTTTCCTAATAAAGGGATTTTTGACATTTGAACCACTAACATTCAAGTTCGAAAAAAAGACTGAAATAACAGTGTTCTTTAAAATTTTATTGGGTAACTTAAACAATTAATAATCCGTGTTTCTACCGCGAACACTAACAACACAAGAACATCGGTTTGGCATACTCAAAATGAGTTCATCCAAATCACGCTGTGGAATGGCCGCCCATGTTCGTTGCAACAACAAAAAAAGGTCTTCTTGCGACTGGATACCCTCCATATTCGGCAGAGCTCTTCTCTGTAGCATATCCCATGCATGCTCAATCGGGTTCAAGTCTGGCGACTGAGCAGGCCAGGGCAGGACATTGATGTTAGCTGCGGCGAGAGTCTGTCTTACAACTCTTGCGGTGTGCGGTCGTGCATTATCATGCATTAACTGAAATAAGGGACCGATTTGCACTTGTAGAGGAACGATGACGTCTGATACAATCGTCTCAGCATAAATTTGAGCGTTGAGGTTGCCTCTGATCCAAATCAACTCAGTTCTTCCGCCGATCCAAATACCCGCCCATACCATGATGGTTCCACCACTATAAGGATGGACTTCCTGGCAGGATTTTAATCGCTGTTGGCGTCCAGGGGTTCTCCAGTGTCGTATACGTCTTGTATCCGGTCTTATACCAAAACGAGACTCATCAGAAAAGCACACGAAACGCCATTGTTCTTCTGCCCAATTTCTGTGTTCAAGAGCCCATTGATATCGAATCCTACGATTGTGCATTGCTATAGGTGGTACCCGTAGCGGTCTTCGGAAATGAAGGTTCACTTCATGCAAGCGGTTTCTGACTGTTTGGTCGCTAATTAAGTTCCCTGAAGAGTGATGAAGCCTCACGGCTAACATCATGGCGGTTATTGTTGGACCTCTTCGAGTTAAGATTTGAATGTATCGGTCTTGTCTCCGTGTGGTGCAGCGATACCGTCCTCCATGGCGCTCAGCCACGGTACCAGTGCTTCGGTAACGTGTCCAAAGTCGACTGATAACACTCTGACTTGTATTCAGAGCTAAAGCCACAGTACGTTGCCGGGAACCAGCTTCTATCATTCCCACGGCTCTGAGCATTTCTTCCCTGCTTAAATGACGTCGCCGCTCCATAATAACGTTGGTTTTAATCAGTAGTAGGGAAACAGTAGCACTAATAATGTCTTCAATGCGTTGTATGTTTTTATAGGGAAAATATTGACAGCTGATTTTCATCTTTTACTCGAATTTGATTCACAGTTCCTGATTCAAATTATGAAATGCACCAAAAAGGATCCATATAAATTTATAAAATCATAAATTTATTACAAAGCCACATCTCAATCTCAAGAAATCCGCATAAAAATGCTTGATCCCTAGACACTTTTGATGTGTGTATATACTAAATACGAAATAAATGACTTTGTATCATGATAAAAATTGAGAATAAAGTATTTATTGAAAAAATATTAATGTAAAATGTTTTTATGAACGGGGCAACATCACGTTGCCGTAGACCCCACGTCCCAAAATGGACGGGAAATTGTTAGTGTGACAAGATGTGACAAGGATGTCACATTTTGTCACACTCAGCAAGACCCCCCGCCCCCTGTAAGCGAACGTTTTTTATGAACGGCCCCTCCCTATATTAGTACATACCTACAATAATAAACATTATTCAGACTCTGCAGAGTCACTTAAACTTAAAAAACTTATTTATGACGAAATATGACGTAGTAAAGTTACTTATCTCAGCAAGGTAATTATGAGTTAACATAATTAATTATGACTTAGCATAATTGTTCATTTAGGGCTACAAAAGTACCTATAACAAAATACATTGCGTGTTTTTCCCTAACCAATAAAACAAAAGTTTATTACACCCTGACTCTATTATTTAGCCATAATTATGACTCTGCAATATGATTTATTACAGAACAGACAGGAAAATATTTATTCAATTCAAACCAATTTTTTTATTATACTCGTATGTATAATTTGTATTACAAATTTCAAAATAGAGCTTATTTAATACTAGCTGTAGATATAAGTTATATTTCGGCACTTAATCGCGTGAATTAATTAAAGGTATGAACCTTTTATTTACCCAACGTTTCGTCGTACCTTTAAATAATTCACGCGATTAAGTACCGAAATATATCTAATATTGAGGTAATTTTTATAGGCAATGTTTGCCAATTACTTTACAAATACAATAATTGCATTTTTGCACGCGAGGGCCTAACTCGCGAGCATCAAGAGATAGAAAATTTTTTTTAGTAACATAGTCCAGATAGGTGGTTCGCTTCTGGCCCCGGTTTGGCTACGGAAGTCTCGGGTTCGATTCCTGAGTCTGGATTTCAATTTTTTCTATCTTTCAAAAATACAATTATTGTAAACTATAATACATATAATATATAATATTAATATATATAATTGTATATATAATATGTATAAAAATCGCGAAAGTTTAAAAACAATACTAGCTGTAGCTCACGATTTCGTCTTTTCTCGCGATTTTTTCCTGGTATAATGTGCAAACATGTAGCATCCCTGTGGAGTCTCATGCACGGTAGCCCTAACAATGTGCTAAAAACAATGGCGGCAAGATTTGACGATCTAATCTTTAGTCATTGGACAAGGACGCACGTGGCACCGTCGAATCGTGCACGCAAATAATTGTATTTTGTTTTTGTATCTATGTATTTTATAATAATATATCTAATAATATCTTGCGACAACTCACACAAAGCTGTCTGATCCCAAACTAAGCAGAGCTTGTACTATGGAAACCAGACAACCGATAAATCTCTGAAGGCCTCTGTGGCGCGGTGGGAGTGTGTCCGACTGCAACGCAAGAGGTCGTGGGTTCGATTCCCACACGGGACACCACTTTGTGTGATCCACAAATTGTTGTTTCGAGTCTGGGTGTACTTTGTGTCCGTGAATTGAATGTTTGTTAAGGCCCCGCGACACAGGGCTTGTAACCTAATGTTGGAGTCGTCTTTAAAAAAAAATCTGTTCTATTTAATGGTATAAATACTAATAATACTCCATTAATTTATCAAAACATACTTATATATTTCTAAATATATACATATAATAGATAAATAACACCCAGACACAGAATAAACCATCGTGCTCATCACACAAAGTTTTATCCTGGGTGGGGATTGAACCCACGACCTCTTGCGTAGCAGTCGGATACACTCCCAGGCGTTCTACTGAATAAAAACAAATAAGTATTCATCTAGCCATTTATCCCAACTTAGGTACCTATTTATAATATTTCTAGGTAAATATTTCTTGACATTTTATTTCCTATTGTTAAGTTGTTTATTACTTGTTTTATAGTATTGTTGTTTACCTCTTCAATTATATGCTCGTTGCAAGAAATTGATATCGAGAACTTAACCACAATTAATATATATTGCTATTCCATAATGGCTAGCGGCTAGCCTGATAGTTAGTGACCCTGACTGTTATGCCTATGGTCGTGAGTGCGATTCCCACCCAGAATAAATCTTAGTGTGATGAGCACTTTTATTTATTCTGTGTCTGGGACCTATACAGGGTGATTTTTAATATACCTACTAATAACTTCGTGACTTCTTTACATAACACTGGCTGCCTCTGTGGCGCGGTGGGAGTGTGTCCGACTGCTACACAAGAGGTCGTGGGTTCGATTCCCACACGGGACGCCACTTTGTGTGATCCACAAATTGTTGTTCTGGGTCTGGGTGTAATTTGTGTCCGTGACTTGTATGTTTGTAAAGTCCCCCGTGACACAGGGCTTGTACCCTACTGCGGGAGTTGTCTTTAAAAAAAAAAAAAATAACTTTGTAATATCAGTTTTGGAAAATATTTAATATACATTATTAGAAGCCTTAATCACTACCACTTGTTTTAATTAGTAGTAGTTTTTAAAGTTAGCTGCATTTTCTACCGTTATCTGACACAGCCACACAGAAGTTAGTTATCCACTTGAAATCTAAAAAACCTATACTTTAATTTGGCAACGTTCAATATACATGACACCACTTTTTAGGGTTCCATACCTAAAGGGTAAAACGGGACCCTATTACTAAGACTCCGTCTGTCTGTCACTAGGCTTATATCTCATAAACCGTGATAGCTAGACAGATGAAATTAAAAAAAACACAGTTCACAGATGATGTATTTCTATCGCCGGTATAACAACAAATACTAAAAACAGAATAAAATAAATATTTAAGTGGGGCTTTCATACAACAAACATGTTTTTTGCCGCTTTTTTGCTCTATATTATAATATAGTATTTAATGGTGTAAAGATAATGCTACGGAACCTTTCGCTTGCGAGTCTGACTCGCACTAGGCAGGTTTCATTAAACTCAGTTTTGGGTAAACTGGGCAACGTCCCGTATACTAGTGTATTGTAGCTTCATAAGTAATGTAACTTTTTGTTCTTACTTCTACTTTGGAAGTCACATTATCATATAGACCTACTTTATTGCATTTTTGAAAAATAGAAAAATTTGAAGTGCAGACCCAGGAATCGAACCCGAGACTTCCGTAGGCAAACCGGGGCCGGAATCGAACCACCTATCTGGACTATGTTACTAGACCTCAAACTTCGGTCTCGACTTCAAATTTTTCTATCTTTCAAAAATGAAAGTATTGTATTTGTAAAGTAATTGGCAAGAAATGCCTATAAAAATACTTCAACCCATATAATGTCGCACTGATGGCCATGAGTCTCCCTACTAGACCTACTACTATAGGTCCTGGGGGTAATTGCATAATCACCACGCTTGGCGAGTGGGTTGGCGATCACCGTAAAGCTTTAAAGTACGCAGAGTACGCTGCTGCCTTCTATAGTGTGACATCCCTTAGTCACCCACGGGAAGAGATGAGGTGGTACTATTCTTAAGTCACATATACTCAAAAAGTATAATTTTTTTTTTTTCAGAGAACGGCGTAGACTCAGCAACTCTCCGTCGCTTGCGTGAAGTACTATCGCGATACAGAACTGTACTTGTTGACCCAGCAGAGTTTGCTTGTATGAAGGCCATTGTGCTTTTTAAGTCTGGTAAGTTACAAAAGAGAGGTGGTTTTGAAATTTTTGAAATCTTCTCATATTTTGTTTCCTACTATGTAGATAACTAGGTACGTCATTTAGAGACTAGCCTTTACTAACTCTGGTAATTTTGAAGCTTGTTTATGCTAATTTTATACATAATAAATGTATTAAGGTAATACTAGTGTAGGACGCCCTCAGGCCAGGTGGAGTGATGATCTACGCAAAACGGCTGGCAGGAGCTGGATGCGAGAAGCCGAAGATAGAACTAAGTGGCGTGCAATTGGAGAGGCCTATGTCCAGCAGTGGACTGCGATAGGCTGATGATGATGATGATGATAACATCTCATAATGGAATGTGAATCGAATCGTAGTGATAGAGAAAATTTGTTCTTTCTATTTAACATTAAAAAACTATAGATGGGTTCTGTCTTCAGTATACTATGTACACCGAATTTAGAAGCTGCCAAATACTGTTATTTTGTTACAATAGGACTGACATATCGCAAGATAAAAGTCCTGTTAATAAGTAAAGATTAAAAAATAGAAATAAAAAGTGAATAAGGTCATATCTCCAAAAACAAGTGGTAGGAGAAAGGGTTAATTTAATAAATATTTTCCAAAACTGATATTACAAAGTTATTTAGTGTTATATTACTTAAATTTCATGGATGTCGGACTTGTTCAATCCATCCTAGCTTGTCCAAAATCAGAGGTTGCGAAGAAGCTATGTCTTTTGGTGCATTTTGCATTTATTAAGCATTTTGTGTTTCTACTACCTACGTTTGAACCCGAATTACAAAATTCTTTCACTGTTGGATAGTCCATTTATCGAGAAAGGCTATAGGCTATATAACATCACGCTACGACTAATAGGAGCGGAGCAGCAATGAGAAATGTTGCAAAAACGGGGAAAATTTACGCAGACGAAGTTGCGCGAGACAGCTAGCTTAGAATAAGTTTACTGTACATGTATAAGGTACCATGAGGTTGACGTATTCATAAGAATAAAAACTCCAATTAATTAGAATATTTAAAAAAGTTATGTAGTGTTATTTAAAGAAGTCACTAGCGGGAGGTTATTAGTATACTAAAAATCACTCTGTGTAAGTGATTATTGTATCTTTCTAATTAGTTCTGCGCATTAAATCGGACGACAGAAACTACCTATGTAAAGTACATACAGGTCAAGCAAATAATGTCTCAATCTTAATCAGCCTGTATCGGTCCACTGCTGGACATAGGCCTCTCATAACTTACGCCACAACATCCGATCCTCCGCCTTCTGCATCCAATTAATTCCAGCGACTTTCTTTAAGTCGTCAGTCCATCTGGCTGGGAGTCGTCCTACCTTACGTTTATCAAGTCGCGGTCTCCACTCTAGGACTCGTTGGCTCCATCGGCCATCGGTCCTTCGGCAAATATGGCCAGCCCATTGCCACTTCAGCGTGCTTAACCTGCGTGCTATGTAACTTTGGTTCTTTGTCGGATGACCTCGTTGCGAATTTTATCCTTCAAAGAGACTCCAAGCATAGCTCGCTGCAAGCACCAAGCATAGCTCGCTGCAAGCACCAAGCATAGCTCGCTGCAAGCACCAAGCATAGCTCGCTGCAAGCACCAAGCATAGCTCGCTGCAAGCACCAAGCATAGCTCGCTGCAAGCACCAAGCATAGCTCGCTGCAAGCACCAAGCATAGCTCGCTGCTTAGCTGCGCGATTTTGAATTTGTGGACTAGCCCAACCGTAAGTGTCCACGTCTCGGCACCGTAGGTCATAACAGGTAGGACGCACTGGTTATATACCTTGGTCTTCAGGCAGAAGAGAAGACTCGACGAAGTTTGCTAAACGCTGCCCAACCCAATGGGATCCTCCTGTCGACTTCTTTCTCGAAGTAGTTTCTACCAAGTTGAATAACCTGCCCTAGGTAGATATATTCATAAACAACTTCGAGCATCGACCCTTTGACATAAATTAATGCCATTGTTATTACAAATAATGTAATGGTATTAAAAAAGAGCATTGTTTTCCAATAGGTAAACCTATATAAAATTGACTAATTTATTTATTTAAATTAATTTAAAGTTGTACAAAGGTGGATTTAATGCTAAAAGCATTCTCTGCCAGTCTACCTTAGGGTGATGTAGAAATGGAATGTGTAGGTAATAAAAAAGAAATATAAGTTAATTTTAAATAAAAAATAAAATTTAAATTATATTCTCCCATATAAATTATAATTGTTATGGTTTTATCAATGCCTTGTTGCGGTATGAATTTAAAGGAAAAAATAAGGAAGGAAATAATAGAAATTCATGCCACTTTATTGAACACCACAATAGCAAATATACAGGCACACTGTGTGATTAACTTTGTGTTCTTATTATGCTGGTCGATGTTGCTTGCTGCCTAATGCCTAGTTCCAAATAAGCTAGTAGTTTAGTGGAGTGGCAAGTAATTTAGGTACTAAACTCTATGAAGACATAAAATTCGTGTAGAAATAAAAAAAATAAATGGCATCTTTATTAATTTGAAATCTCAATCTTAATTATTTTTTTTATTAATTTGAAACCAAAGTAATGTAACTAGTGTATTTTTAGTGTGTTTTTTTATGTTTTGTCTTCTTTCTGTAACTGTTTGTTTCTTCCAAACAAACACACTCTTGTTTATAATATCAGTATAGATTTATTTTAATGCATTGCAGTCTGTTCATCTTACAAAACACGCTCCACTTGTTTACTGTACGCGATCGTATGCGAAAGGTTTTTGGGCTGTAACGTGTCTTTTAATCGCCAAATGACTTGCCACTTCATAGAATTACTAGCCTAGTGGGAACTAAGCATAAGTCTAGGTAATATCTGTAAGTAAATAGTACTTAGTATATAAAGCAAAGTCGCTGTTCATCTTTTTTTAGAGTTCCGTAGCCAAAATGGTAAAACAAAACCCTTATAGTTTCGCCATGGCCGTCCGTCCGTCCGCAGCTTAGCTCAGAGACTGTTAGTGCTAGAAGACTGTAATTTTGCATGGATACACATATTACTTATGTCGACAAAGTGAAAGAATCAAATTTTAAAATATTATTTTTAGGGTACCTCCCCTCCGTATGTAAAGTAGGGAATTATTTTTTTGTTTTCTTACCTACTCCATCGTGTGGGGTATCATTAGATAGGTCTTTTAAAAACATGTATACATAGGTTGTAACGACTATTTTTCGATTTAGCGATCCGTTTGAGAAATATTAAGCTTCAAAGTGCAAAGTTTTGTTAGAGTAAAGCGTACCCCCCACCTCTCCCTGCCAGCTAAAAGGTTGATGTTGGGTATGTGAAAAAACTACTTAGAACTAAGGCTTTACAACTTAACGAATAACGGCAGACCAAGTGAGAAATAACAAAATTTTCATATAGATTCCATTGAAAAATACTAACGTTTGTTAGTATGAAACAAAAACAACAGAAAACCCACTTCTTAAGCCACATTATTCAGATGGGGAACTACGAAACTATATTGTGCGTGCACTCGCTCTTTCTTAACACACTTCGGGTTTTGATATGACTTTCACATAGATATTTTTGTTTTAATCAATCCTGATAGTACATTAACTAGTATATTAAGTGTATGGAAGTATGTTGGAACAATAAAAGCAACGTCAACTTAGCACGAAGAATGAGGAGAACACAGAATGATAATTTTTACCTTTGAGTCATAGAAACGTACTGTGGAATTCTCCAAGTTGGGAAACTGTAGCTACCTATGTGATGTAACTTTTTAGTCATGTTGTTTTCATAGTAAAATCTAACAAAGTCAAACTGAACTTAGTTCATTATAAAACGGAAAATATAACGAAATTAACCAAGCAAAAAATGTAAAATTGGATTAAATTATAACTACATATACAGGATGGACTAGTATATACTGGACTAGTATTCCCCCTGGAGGGAAAGTAACCTAAATATTTGTGTTAAATTTTAATTTTATATTTAGAGATCAAAATAACTGTATTCAAAGATTTATTTTAAAGTCACTTACCAGAGCCGGGAATCGAACCATAAAAAAGTTGAAAATAAAAATATAACAAAGCTAAAGCAACACTGATAGTTAGCACCTATTTCAAATTTTATTAAATTATATTTTAGCTCTTATTTTTAACTCACATTCACTAAAAAAAACTGCAAGATCTTCTTACTTAATAGAAACATCTTTAAACTATGTAATAATATTTATCAAATAGATTTGACTTAGGTTCATATTAAATACTGATTAAATAAAATCACTCTTAGAAAAATATCATTACGTTAATGATTCAAGATTTAATTGAAAATTGCCGTAAGCTCCCTAAGGAAAAAATATATACAAGGCGTAACAGAAAGGTGTCATATTCAAGGGTAGGTAGGTATGTGCCCATGATACTGAGTGCACATACCTAATTTTATCAAAATCAGAGTACCCTAAAAAAAGTATGACTTAAAAATGGAATATTATGGCATAGTACATGCCATAATATTCCAATCGAATGCCATACGCCTTTCACTACTGAATTTTGACAAAAAGAATATGTTAATAACTATGTAATAATAATGCAACCAGCTATGGCACCATGGTAGATGCAATATTGATAACATACCCTATCCGCTGCTGAAATTTGACCACACTTCACTGACTGCCTCTGTGGCGCGGTGGGAGTGTATCCGACTGCTACGCAAGAGGTCGTGGGTTCGATCCCCACCCAGGATAAAACTTTGTGTGATGAGCACGATGGTTTATTCTGTGTCTGGGTGTTATTTATTTATAATATGTAAGTATGTTTATCAGTTGTCTGGTTTCCATAGTACAAGCTCTGCTTAGTTTGGGATCAGATGGCGTTGTGTGAGTTGTCCCAAGATATTATTATTATATTACACCTTTCTGTTACACCCTGTATAGGTACTGCTATAGGTACATTACTACGCATTTTTTTAAGAAACAAAAAGTCTAAATGAAAATATATATTTTCAGAAACACGCGGCCTTAAAGATCCTCTCCAAATAGAAAATCTCCAAGACCAAGCGCAAGTAATGTTGATGACGCACGCTCGCACCGCCCACGGCACGGCCCCGGCAAGGTTTGGTCGTCTCCTACTCTTACTACCTCTACTTCGTCTAGTCACACCACAACAATTAGAAAGGGAATTTTTCGCTAAAACTATAGGACAAACACCCATGGAAAAAGTATTGGCGGATATGTATAAAAATTGAATTTTTAACTCTGCAATCTTAATAAAATGTGTGCTATATTTCGTCTTTGCACAGCCGAAAAATCCAATAAATAAAAACATTTATGTTCGTAAACTTTCGCGATTTGTACACATTATAGAATTTTATAAGCTACGGGGTAGACTCTACCCGTGACCACGGCTGTTGCAATATGGTCGAAACGTCGGGCAACAAACAAAGGTATTTAGCCTTAAAATAAAATATTTACGCGATTAAGACCCGTAGCTTATAAAATTCTAAAATAAAAACATATTTATTGAAACTCTGCAATCTGACTTACATTATTCATCTGTGCTTATTTGAGTATGTTGTGAACCTTTCCAAACATAAATGAGAATACAATAAATAGCATTTGTGTAAATGTCGACTTCTAAAACTCTGCAATTCCACTTACAATGTTCCCTTTATACATAGCTAATAAGATAGATCTGATTTGATGTAGTATTTGTTATTATTTGTAATATGCATAAGGACTGTACATTTTAGCTTAACTCTGCAATGTTGTCTACAATAAGCAAAAATATATTATCTAGTATGTAATTATTGTAAATTAGTTACTAATTTTTGTAATTTAAATGTGTAAGAAAATGCCAAAATATGTTGCCAAAGCCATTTAATTGTACATATACTAAACTTACTTAATCAATAAATATATCAATAATAAATCTGACTCTGCAAATCTAATTAACATCTTCATTCCCAGAAAATAATAAGATTTTTTTTTTAAAATAGCTGTTTTATTTTTTGATAAGGTAAAATAATTACTTCACCAAAAAATAAAAAAAAATATTTTATATTAATTTAATGTTGTCAATAGAACAAATAGGTCGTTAAGTGCATTTATTCCTTATTATTTTTCTAGCCAGGCTTTGCTAAGTCAACGCAAATCAAGTACCAAAAGGAACTTCAAAGAATAACATAATATTTTAAAACCAATCTCCTATTACCTGCTAATTGTAATGTAAATATTATATTCTAGTATAATTATAATTTCCTAGAAACGAATAGAATGGCCTCGGTTTTAAAATCGAACCCCCGAATTCTCAAATTAGACCAACTCAATTTTAAGTCATTCTCAATAGTATTTAAGCCATTACATGTTCACTTTAAGTATATCTTGGGGCAATTATATAATACTAGCTGACCCGCGCAACTTCGTATGCGTATATTTTCTCCGTTTTTGCAACATTTTTCATTACTGCTCCGCTCCTATTAGTCGTAGCGTGATGTTATATAGCCTATAGCCTTCCTCGATAAATGGGCTATCCAACAGATTTTCTTTTTTCAATTCGGACCAGTAGTTCCTGAGATTGACGCGTTCAAACAAACAAACAAACTCTCTTATAATATTAGTATAGATAATATCTTGGGACAACTCACACAACGCTATCTGATCCCAAACTAAGCATAGCTTGTACTATGGAAAACAGACAACTGATAAACATACTTATATTTCTAAACACATACATATTATAAATAAATAGTACCCAGACACAAAATAAACCATTGTGCTCATCACACAAAGTTTTATCCACAGGTGGGGATCGAACCCACGCCCTGAGACTTGGAACTTATAATTGAGTTGAGTTTGAGTATTCGGCCGTGAGAGACTCTAATTTAAGTACATGTACCTATGTATGTATAATGTTAATTTATTATAAGTGCTTAAAATTAATAAGATTATGTAAGTAGACGTGCTGAGTTAATTATAACCGAAATAAATATTAGACCATTTTACCTATTTCAACCAAATTATTGTTTAATTTATTTATGTAAAATACAAGCTTCTACCTATGTGACTACATACAAAATACCGAAACCGAAAGTACAGAAAATAAACCTCCCATACAGGTTGAATCCTAAACGAGGCATTTTTACCGCAATTTGTAGCGGCACTTTTGGCAACTAATTGCTCGGCCAATAATGGCAATATGTCTGCAATTGTATGGCGTATGATTCAGTCTCCTAAACGGGCTACACAACCCGGCAACAATAAAATAGAAAGCGACTCAAAAAAACAACAAAATTGGCCGGGCCAAATTACGGAAAATTGATCGCTCAGCGAACGTCCGGCAACCATCAAATAAATATTTGAGAGTAATGCCATGTTGCCGGCCACAGCATTGCCGCTACAAATTGCCGTAAAAAATGGCCCGTTTAGACGCCCCTTTACACCAAATAATTTCATAAAATATTTAAAAAAAAATACAAATTAACCCTTTACCGCCTACGACCTACTTTTGTCACACAACCATTTACCACACATCTGTGAGACCCCGGAGTAAAAACGATGTTTCATTGAAAGGCTGAGGGCCTAAACCTTGCAATAAACAATGATTTACTCCAATGAAATAGTCTGTAGGTGATTAAGGTTATAACTCCAAAGACAAGTAATAAACAATGAAGCACTAAGCAAAGGATTTAATAAATGTTCAAGTAATTATTCATTATTAAACAAGTGACAGGTGATTATGGGTTCATATAGTAAATATTTTCGGGAGCGGGAGGTTATTAGTTTATTAAAAATCACCCTGTATAGCAGCTCGAGCAACACACACATGTACTATGCTATGCCTTTCAAATGAGAAGATAATCGCGATCGCGACAACTTCACTCTGTACTTGTCAAAATTGTACCGCTAGCAACTAAAACTCCCAAGTCGGGTAAAGTACGTATGTGTATGGTAATGGAACGGACGTAATATTTATTTTCTTTGAATAAAGTTTTTTTTTCTTTATCATAATATTATTAGTATTCTTTGAAATTTAATACAAACCAAACAGAAATAAGTGAATAGGCAAAATATAAGAATACTCTACACTTTTGTGGTCTTTTGTGATTTTTTTTAACTCAATAATAATAAATAGTAAAATACAGTGTAATAATAATAATAAATAATAATAATAAAAATAATTTATTCACTTAGGAAGCAAAATACTACACTTGTGAAAAGTCGATTCTACATTTACTGGTAATGCCTGTTCGCAAACAATAGGTAAAGCCCGAGAAAAGAACAGGCAATAAAAACTCGTGGCCACTCTTTTCAAATTGCCAATGTTTACAATGTTTCTCTGTTTATAAACTGTATATACAGGTAAGGTGCTGCCACCATTATATTATACACCATATTAGAGGTCTGATGCAAAAAAAGAGGTCAATAATATTAGAAGAGTACACGAGATCGGATACATCAGCCTCAATGGGCACAACATAGTAGGAGCATCCACTTACGATGTAAAAACTTTATGTGCTTAAATATTGGCCAATTTACTGCTACTTAATGAATAAGTATACATGTTTTTCAAAGGAAAGAAAAGAATGGCCGTAATTTATCACGCAGAATCTTTACTTACAAAAGTAAATCGTTTTCTTAACTAAAGGGTCTTTCAACAAAGACGGGTCGATGTTAAAATTGAATAAAACTAGATGTGTGTGAGATATTAACGAAATTTATTTTTTATTTGAAAGGCCCGTTTATGCCATTATGCATGAAATATGACATCGTTCAAATGTCCGCCGCGGCTTCGCATGGTGGCACAAATCCGAGAGGTCCAATTTTTAATGACTCTGCTGCATAGATCCGGCTGAATCTGAGCGATGGCCTGCGTTATGTTGGATGCATTGCTATCTGGTGAACCTCATGTGGGTTGTGGTCATCCCATATACGGCAATTTTGCTTATTAACAAAACCATTCATCCAAAAATGTGCCTCGTCGCTAAAGATTATTTTTTGGCCAAAATCGGGGTCCTCTTCCAAGCGTTCCGACGCCCATTCAGCGAACACACGGCGTTGTCTATGGTCATTAACTTTGAGCTCCTGGGTCAGTTGGATCTTGTATGGATGCAGACCCAAGTCCCGACGCAAAATTCTCCAAGTTGAAGTCTGCGAAAGGCCGAGTTCTTGTGCACGGCGAGAAATCGACTGCTTCGGAGTCTCCTGAACACTCTCACGTACAGCGGCGATGTTCTCGGCCGATCTGGCGTTCCTTTGACGTAAAGGTGTTGGTTGGTTGTTTACCGAACCGGTCGTCTCGAATTTAGTCACCAATCGTTGGAGAGTAGACTTTGAAGGGCCACCGCGTCTGCCGTAAAATGGGCGCAATGCGCGCAACGTTTTCACTAACGAACACTCATTTTGATAATAAAGTTTTATCATTTGCACATGCTGCTCAACCGTGTAACTTGCCATGGTGATTTGGCATCAGTGACTGAATAAGAAAAAACAGATTTGACAGATGCCGCCAAATCAAAATGGCCGCCACAGATTATTAATATCGACCCGCTCTATTTGAAAGACCCTTTAGTACCTACCTAAGTAACATTATCAAACTGTGACAACAATATTCACCTAGTAAAATGCAATAAACTATACAACCCAATACATTAATAGGGAGCAACGAACTACATCCATTTATCTTTATCAGTTAAATAATCATCGATTGAATAGTAAGCTCTTTGTATAAGATGTCTCTTGACTACATTCTTAAATATTTATTTACTGGTAGACTCGATATGCTGACTGGGATTTCATTGAAAAATTTAACACCTAGTCCCATGAATGAGTTATGAGTTTTATGAAGCCTATGATATTGACCTACCAAAAGTGCTTATGTATAGTTCATTAGAGTAGGTAGGTACTTCTGTGTAATACTAATGACACCTTTTTAAGAATCATTTTATTGTTGACCTTACGTTATACAATGAAGTTGCAGCGTAATGCGAATGGAAATGTCATGATAATAGTATATCGTTCATGCATACACAATCTCGGAACATTGGGTGTACTTAAGAACATTTTTTGTGGTGTTGGTATTTTCGGGAGGGGGGGTAGATGGCTTATTCTCCCCCATCTCTGGGTACTTACCATGTTTATAAGCGTTGTTTGAGTGCGCGATAAATAATAGATAGGTACTTTCCTTCTGCAGATATGTGTATAGTATATTAGTCGCAGTACCTTACCCCTATATCAAGTTTAAAAACATTCAAACATTGTAAAATTGGCAATTTGAAAAGAGTGTCCGCGAGTTTACCTATTGTTTACCTATTGTTTGCGAAATTAGCATTACATGTACATGTAGAATCCAAGATAAAAGAGTTGTTTTGCATCCAAAGTGAATAAAGAATTTTGAATTTTATAGGTACTATAGCAGGATATTTGTGGGAATACCCCTGCTTGTGTAAATCTGTTATCAGTATCACGATTAACAAAAATAATCCCCTTATACGTATTTCTCAAAACTCTAATCGCGTATGTTAACTTCAAGTATGACGTCACAAATATGGCGTCATATCTACTAAAACAAACAATATCGTAAGTAGGTAGGTACTCAAATTTTCACGGTAAACGCAGATTCAAGTTGCTAAAGTGGTACGATTAATGACGTCATTTTATTATTGCTCGTTCTATAAATGTAGGTATGTGAGTTAAATAAATAATTCAAAACAATATGTTATCACAATGGTTGTGCGTGATCTTTTTGTATTTACAGGAAAAACATTATAATTATGGTTATTTATTATTAACTAAAATATTACCTGCAATAATATAATCAATTTTTGAGTTCATCTTCAGAATAAAGTTATACTAGCTTTTTAAAATTTGCATATTATGTCATGCATGTCGTGGGCCAAATCATGGAATTGATAATTTTATGATGTGGTTGATCCTTCATGATATGATATTGAATCGTTACCTAGTATATCCACATCTATACTAGTATTATTAAGCGGAAGAGTTTGTTTGTTTGTTTAAACGCGCTAATCTCAGGAACTACTGGTCCGATTTGAAAAATTCTTTTTTTGTTGGATAGCCCATTTATCGAGGAAGGCTATAGGCTATATAACATTGCGCTACGACTAATTGGAACGGAGTAGCGACGAGAAATGTTGCAAAAACGGGGAAAATTTACGCATACGAAGTTGCGCGGGACAGCTAGTTAGATATATTTCGGATCTTAATTGCGTGAAATATTTAAAGGTACGAGCCTTCACGCGATTAAGTCCCGAAATATATCTAATATGTATAAAAATCGCGAAAGTTAAAACAATAGTATATCCACATCATGATGTGGTCTTGCCAAATCAATGAGCACCCAGCGTTTGATGAAATGAATAATAAAACGGGTGGCTACTTCATGGTGGAGCCAAACATTAGTGATCATATCGTAATACAATTCCATCCACCCACGGACAGAGAGGAGGCGCTTATGTAGCTTTAGTTTTGTAGGACATTATGGCGCCGATTATAGTTATTAGATATAGCGAATAATAATGTGGCAGTACATCATGGCGGCGATTTAGTTATAAAGCGAGTGTGCAAATTCAGTTTCGAAATTGGAGTGAAACATCGTTACGTCACCAAACTACTTGATTTTTATGATTCGCACGTAAAACAAGGAATCACGTTTTTTTTGATATATTATAGTTAAACGTGGATGGCACATATCAATAAACTTTTACATTTATGCTGATCAACTGACGATTTGATCAACTTAGTTGGCCATATCATGAAATACCCAGCACCATTTCATATGTGGTAAGTAGGCCACATCATAAAAGGATCAATTTTATAACCCGATCAAGACATACACAAATGCAGGCAAAACGTGAGCGAGATTAAAATGAATAAGAAAAAAAGAAAAACATATTTATTTTCGACAAAACAAGAAAAAAATGAGTACATGGACATGAGAAAACAAAGTAATTAAAAACAATTTGACAACAATATTTAAAATTATACTTAAATGGTGTTAACGCCGAAAAATAGGAGCTAGTTCTACATACTCGTATGGCTGGCAAGATGCCTGACGCTTGTTTTCAATTATAAGAGGAGATAAATGCATCCAACGGGAACTGGTGGAGACTCACGGCCGTTTTAAATATTCTATTTATCGATCGATTTGGCTACTTGAGATAGAATTTTAACATATTTTGTATGGAGCTTATGTCAAATAGCTGACCCGCGCAACTTCGTCTAAGTCAATTTCCCCGTTTTTGCAACATTTTTCATTTATGCTCCGCACCTATCGGTCGTAGCGTGATGTTTTATAACTTATAGCCCTCCTCAATAAATGGGCTATTTAACACAAAAATAATATTTCAATTCGAACAAGTAGTTCCTGAGATTATTGCGTTCAAACAAACAAACAAACTCTTCAGCTTTATAATATTAATATACTCGTAGATGACGATATAATGCCATCATGCTTTTCTTGGATCATAACAATAACGTCATTGTTGTCCCGTCCGTAAGGAAATGTACAAGACAATGATAATCAGAAAAGAGGAGGTGTGTCATTAAATTATTACATGATGTCATTATTGTTATGTCATTATTATTGATGAGAGAGTGGGTAAAGACTGTGACAGGTCAATACCAATCGGTATGTGAGTTTAGACCACAAAATACTGAGTTTGAAGCACAGTTTAAAAAGCATAAAGTAGGATGACGTCTTTTAAGTTGTGATAAAGCATCTGGAAGCTAGGGTTGTCTAGGGTATCTAGTATTAAATTACAATAGGAGCGGAGCAGCAGTGAGAAATGTTGCAAAAACGAGGAAAATTAACGCAGACGAGGGACAACTAGTACTTTATATGATGCATTAAAAATATTATGAATAATATACCTAACTATAGTGCAATGTTTCCGTGTTTGTGTTCTTTTACCCAACAGTTCCTTTTTACTCGACAGTGATAAAAGGAGAGTAAACAAAACATTATATTTTACGAGTGTATGGATGACAAATATCAATAAACTTTTACATTTATGCTGATCAACTGATGATTTGATCAACTTAGTTAATAATAATAATAATAATAATAATAACTGGCAACACTGAATGACGTCGGACGTGTGTCGTAAAATTTTCACCAAATATTTTATTTTATATTTTATTATTTCGCTAATGTTCTTTTAATACTTTATTCAAATATACTTCAGCATAAATACTTTTAAATAATTATAACTCCCATAAATTCGCAAAACCAGACAATAGCCAAGAAATTTACACCATGACATTACATGTCAAAATGGAAAGGAACAATAACAAGGAAAAAATGATTTAAGCACACTGAGCCACATGATAACTAGAAGCAGAGCCAGAGACAGAACAGCACACCCTCCAACCCCGGACTCGTCTCTCCGCTCCGCCTCGCAACCACAGGATTCAACACCGGCCGTTGCTGAGGCGTCGAGCTCGTCGAGTGACGAGTATTTCTCTCCGCCAACGTCGCCACCACCTGTACGTCGGCGAGGGAGAGGCCGGCCGCCGACCAGCTTAGGACCCCGAGGCCCACCGGCCTCAAACAGGGCCCCCGCTGTCGGTGGTGATGTGCGCCGCATGCGATGGACGACGTCGATGAACGAGCACGTCATGCGGGCATATTTTGCGGCTACAGAGGGGGGAACTAACCTTACTGTGTACCGTGAACGGATGCTGCCTCTGTTTCAGGTGCTTGAGCCGACTGTCAACGTTTCGGCACAACGATTATCGGACCAAGTGCGGGCCATTCAGCGCTGTCATCTGCTAGATGAGGCCGCACTTGAGAGACTACGCTCGGAGTACGCCCAGACTAGCCGCGAGATCCCTGCCCCGGTACAGGTTCCTACACATGTAGTTGACTGTGAAGCTACGGGGCCGGATACCGCGGCTATTGTGGTAAGTACTCAGTGCAATGAGGAGATTAAGGCCGCTTTGGAATTTGCGCTTCGCGAATATAGGTCCACGCCACACAATATTAGGCCACGCCTGCCTCGGTTACCTATGCATAGACGGAACATTTCGCTGGTGTGTGCTCTTGATTCGTTATTGCCTACTTACCTAGACAATAGCGAAGACCTCGGCGATACCCACTCAATCCTGTATTGTGCAGCTGTTGCGGCATGTCGTATAGGAGGTGTTAAGCTTTTAGCAGAAACCCCTACTATACGACCAAGGTGCGCCGTACCCGCGTGGCAATGCAGGATTGAGCGCCGTATTGCCGGGGCAAGGGTACTCATCGGCAAGTTGTCCTGCTTCAGGACCGGGAACACTCGCCCGAGAGTGATGCGCTTTGTGAAACGGGCATTCTTGGGGACTGACATCAGACCTCAGGATTATATGTCGCGTGTCACAGAGCGCATCGACTTCCTGAAGCAAAAAATCTATGCATGGGCAAACCGAATACGCAGGTACAAAAAACGCGTGGACAGGTATAACGTGAACTGCATGTTCCAAAGGGACCAAAGGTGGGTGTATAGAGACTGGCAGCGAACGGATCAAGGTGTGGATGGCGGGCATCTACCAAATGCTGAAGCGACAAGCTCGTTTTGGCGTAACATTTGGGCGGTGCCTGTCACCCACACAGAGGGGGAATGGATGCGTGACGTTGAACGAGCGTGCGAACTTATTCCGGAAATGGAAGATATTAACATTAACAGCACAGACGTAGCCAGTGCAGTCCGTCCTTTTTCTAATTGGAAATCTCCAGGCCCAGACGGACTGCACAACTTTTGGCTGAAATGGCTACGCAGTTCGCACGCTTGTTTGGCATCGCAATTCCAGTCCGCCCTAGAATCTGCGTCGCTGCCAGCCTTTATGACTAAAGGAGTGACCCACCTGCTCTATAAGACCGGTAGTACCTCGGGCCCTAGAAATTATAGACCGATAACTTGTTTACCATCGATCTATAAACTTCTTACATCCATTCTGAGAGCTAAAATAAATAAACATATACACACAAACTCCATCATGTGTACCTCTCAGAATGGATGTAGAAGTGGGGCCCGCGGTACTAAAGAGCTTCTCCTCATTGATATGACTATTAGCCAGCAGGTTCGCCGCAACCGAAAGGATCTATCGGCATGTTGGATAGATTATAAGAAGGCGTATGACTCCGTGCCACATACATGGCTTCTGAGGGTGCTGAAGTTGTATAAAGTTAATACAACTTTATGCACCTTCTTGAAGTCGTGTATGGGACAATGGAATACGGTTCTTACCTATCCAGGGTGCCGAGGGATCCAAGAAAGTGGCGGCGTACCTATAAGGATTGAGCGGGGTATATTCCAGGGTGACACTCTGAGTCCCCTTTGGTTCTGCCTAGCACTGAACCCACTTAGTACCTTACTAGAGAGTTCAGGGCTAGGTTGCAGGTTGCGACGTGGTGGTCAGGTCATATCCCACTTGCTGTATATGGATGACTTGAAGCCCTTTGCCCCCACCAGCTCACAGCTAATAGCGTTACTGAAGGTGACTGAAACCTTTAGTAATTCTATTAGAATGGAGTTTGGTGTTGACAAATGTGCAGTCGTTCATATAAAGCGAGGGCGGGTAGTGGAATCCGAAGGGACTCAACTCTCGGATTCCATTCACTTAAGATCACTTCTCGCAACCGAGACCTATAAGTATTTGGGTATATCGCAGGCACTGTGCATTAATGAGGCTGACATGAAACAGCTGTTGCAAGAACGTTTCTTCGGTCGCCTGAAAAAAGTGCTTAATAGCCTTTTGTCAGGTGGCAATAAGATCCGGGCTTGCAACAGTTGGGTCATGCCACTTCTAATGTACTCCTTCGGTGTACTCAAGTGGACTCAGACAGAATTAGACACCCTGGATCGAAAAGTCCGTACACTCATGACGTCATACCGAATGCATCACCCGCGTTCATCTGTGATGAGATTGTATATCCCGCGGAAGTGTGGGGGCCGGGATTTGTTGAACCTCAAGTCCCTTCATAACCGCGAGATATACAATCTCAGAGAATATTTTCTCCATATGGACGTGGGTGTGCATCGGGATGTTGTCGCGGTGGACACCGGGCTTACCCCGCTCTCCTTGGCTAAAGAGAACTGGCGCAGGCCTTCAGTGCTTGGAGTCAACGAACGCAGGGAGGTATGGCAGAGCAAGGAGCTTCACGGTAGGTTCTTTCGGGCTCTTCATGGGCCCGATGTGGACCTACTAGCATCTGTGGCCTGGCTACGGTTCGGTGACCTCTTCGGGGAAACCGAGGGTTTTGTCTGTGCAATTGCTGACGAAGTTATCATGACGAATAACTACCGGAAATATATACTGAGGGATGGCACTGTTGACATCTGTCGTGCATGTCACCGACCTGGTGAGTCCCTCAGACATATCGTTTCCGGCTGTTCACGTCTTGCTAACGGCGAGTACTTGCACAGACACAATCAAGTAGCCAGGATAATCCACCAGCAACTTGCTCTGAAATACCACCTTGTGGACGTTGAAGTCCCGTACTACAGGTACGTTGCTGAGCCAGTTCTTGAAAATAGTCGTATCACGTTGTACTGGGATCGCTCTATCATCACAGACAGGACTGTTGTCGCTAACAAGCCTGATATTGTGCTGATAGACCGATCTGAGCGCCGTGCAATGATTGTCGACATCACCATCCCCCATGACGAAAATCTCGTGAAAGCCGAAAAGGATAAACAAATAAAATATCTGGATCTGGCGCACGAGATTGTCGACATGTGGGATGTTGATTCGGCAATCATTGTACCGATAGTCGTCTCCGTTAATGGTTTGATTGCCAAGAGCCTCGACCAACACCTTGAGAGGCTCGCGTTAGACGGTTGGATCAAGCGCTTGATGCAGAAGGCAGTACTTCTGGACACGGCTCGCATTGTGAGGAGGTTCCTTTCTCTGGGGCCGTAACCACCGGTAGCTTGGTCCCTGTACCCGATGCCGGTGGGACACTATTTTTTATATTTTTAAATGTATTTTTTATATATATATTTAAAAATGTAATTTATAAGAAAAAAACTAAATAAAGAGAATAATAATAATAATATCTTGGGACAGCTCACACAACGTTATCTGATCCCAAACTAAGCAGAGCTTGTATTATGGAAAGCAGACAACTGATAAACATACTTATATATTTCTAAATACATACATATTATAGATAAATAACACCCAGACACAGAATAAACCATCGTGCTCATCACACAAAGTTTTATCCTGGGTGGGGATCGAACCCACGACCTCTTGCGTAGCAGTCGGATACACTCCCACCGCGCCACAGAGGCAGTCAAGTCATTTCATATGTGGTAAGTAGGCCACATCATAAAAGGATAAATTTTATAACCCGATCAAGACATACAAATGCAGGCAAAACGTGAGCGAGATTAAAATTAATAAGAAAAAAAGAAAAACTAATTTATTTTCGACAAAACAGGAAAAAAATGAGTACATGTACATGACAAAACAAAGTAATTAAAACCAATTTGACAACAATAAGTAATATTATAAATGGTGTTAACGCCGAAAAATAGGAGCTAGTTCTACATACGCGTATGCCTGGCAAGATGCCTGACGCTTGTTTTTAACTAGAAGAGGAGATACTTATATAAGGACATAATGGGAATGCATCCAACGGGAACTGGTGCAGACTCACGGCCGTTTTCAATATTCTATTTATCGATCGATTTGGCTACTTGAGATAGAATTTTGACATATTTTGTATGGAGCATATGTCAAATAGCTGACCCGCGCAACTTCGTCTAAGTCAATTTCCCCGTTTTTGCAACATTTTTCATTTATGCTCCGCACCTATCGGTCGTAGCGTGATGTTTTATAACTTATAGCCCTCCTCAATAAATGGGCTATTTAACACAAAAATAATGTTTCAATTCGAACAAGTAGTTTCTGATATTATTGCGTTCAAACAAACAAACAAACTCTTCAGCTTTATAATATTAATATAGATGACGATATAATGCCCTCATGCTTTTCTTGGATCATAACAATAACGTCATTGTTATCCCGTCATCGTAAGGAAATGTACAAGACAATGATAATCAGAAAAGAGGAGGTGTGTCATTAAATTATTACATGATGTCATTATTGTTATGTCATTATTATTGATGAGAGAGTGGGTAAAGACAGTGACAGGTCAATACCAATCGGTACGTGAGTTTAGACCACAAAATTCTGAGTTTGAAGCACAGTTTAAAAAGCACAAAGTAGGATGACGTCTTTTAAGTTGTGATAAAGCGTCTGGAAGCTAGGGTTGTCTAGGGTTTCTAGTATTAAATTACAGTAGGAGCGGAGCAGCAGTGAGAAATGTTGCAAAAACGAGGAAAATTTACGCAGACGAGGCTGCGAGGGACAACTAGTACTTTATATGATGCATTAAAAATATTATGAATAATATACCTAACTATAGTGCAATGTTTCCTTTTTACTCGACAGTGATAGAAGGAGAGTAAACAAAACATTATATTTTACGAGTGTATGTGAATAAAAAAAAATATTCGATACTAGCTGTCTGCGCAACTTCGTCTGCGTAAATTTTCCCTGTATTTGCAACATTTCATTTTCATCAACTATTGGTCGTAGCGTGATATATAGCCTATTAGCCTTCCTCGATAAATAGGCTATCCAACGGTGAAATAATTTTTCAATTCGGACCAGTAGTTTCTGAGATTACCGCGTTCAAACAAACAAACAAACTCTTCAGCTTTATAATATTAGTATACATAGATGTAGTGACCCGATACAAACATATATCTTGCTGGACATAGTTCTTTGTACCTATAATACTAAGTAACTACAATCCACAGGGAAACCGAAACTAATGGTGTTCTGAGGACCCTTCGCCACTGTAACAGACTATACTCAGCATGGGCTGCATGGGGTTTTCAACAAAGGAGTAAAAACGTTTCTAGCAACGCGCAAGCGACACATATCGTGTTAAAAACGTCCGGACGTTCCTAACGTCCGTCGTGGACGCGTCTATACGCTACGATAACTGCTTACCATCAGGCGGGCGAGAAGCTTGTTTGCCACCTCGGTGGCATAAAATAAGCTTTTCTGTTCTTTGTGCGTTTAAATTGAGCTGCTGAAATTTCATCCCTGGAAATTACGGAATCATCGTATTGCTGAGATTTGATTGCTGAATTTTACATTCATATGGAATCATTGTCGCGTATGGTATGAGGTTTTTCTTGTAAATATGATTTTATAATAATAATGTTTTTTTTTATATAACTGGAAATTCATGGTACTTAGTAAAATCATAGCTGAACACGTCATTCTTAATTCATATTTTTAAAGGGAAAATGTGACTAATAAATATTAAGCCAAAATTGCATAGGGTTTTACTAATTGTTAGAATACTTATATACTATCTATGTTGTCCACTTTCCTTAGAGAAAGATTAAAACTTTTTGTAAAATGAATAACTAATTAAGTACCTACTATGCGTTTCAAATGAGTTAATAACTGTCATGTTGACATTTGGAACTTCATTCAATGACGTAAAGTCAGCAATAAAATGATTCGTAAAAAGGTGTCATTAGTATTACACAGAAGTACCTACCTACTCTAGTGAACTATACATAAGCACTGTATTTTACTACTTAATAATATAGATATGTTTTAGTTAAAAAATATATCACATCTGACTGAAAGACCACAAAAGTGTAGAATATTCCTATGTTTTGCCTATTTTCTTATTTATCTTTGGTGTTTATTAAATATTAAAGAATACTAATAATATTATAATAAAGAAAAATGTTAAATACATAGTTCAAAGAAAATAAATATTACGTCCGTTCCATACACACACGTATTTTACCTGACTTGGGAGTTTTTGTTGCTAGCGGTACAATTTTGACAAGTACAGAGTGAAGTTGTCGCGATCGCGATTATCTTCTCATTTGAAACGCATAGTAGTTACTTTATCGATTACCGCAGTCATTATGATTTCAGAGAATTATACGTCAGGTTTTTAGTGGTGTAGTAAGAGGTACCCACATACCAAAACAGTAAATTTGCATCCACCTATTAATGTTCTCATTTTTGCTGTAAACTACGCCATGGAATTTAAAGCGCTTTTTTAATAGAACCTTTAAAATTATCCAGATAAAGGTAAACATAGGACGCAACTAACGGTTTTTCTGGGTACTGATTTTTTTGTCATGTATTGAATTTCTTCTCATTTGTAACCTAAATGAATAAAATAATTAGACATTTGACTTTTATGAATGTTTGACAAAAGGAATAGATTGTACCTAAATTTAATGCCAAGTTAATATGATTATAAAAGTCATGACTAGGTACTCTTTATAATTTCCAATTTAATAAATAAGTAATTCATTTTTATACAGTTACCTACATCAGCAAAGTGTAATAAGGCGCTTTTGGTTCACTGACCTTTATATTATCTAGGTTAGTGAAAGTTTCAGTTGAAGATTGAAAGAAAGTTTGTTCTCCCCCCCCCCCCCCCCCCGGAGCAGCGGCTGACACTGAAGAGTCACTAGCGCCAGGCATTTATTTTGATGCGGTGCCCGTGTAAGGAAAGCTACAGTCCAATTAAAAAAAAAAAGCTGTGAAGTCCGCACGGGGTTGTCACTTGAGAAGTTTTTGTACCTAGTTAATTTATTAGTTTTAAGTTAAATAGGTAGATTACGTACATTTAGCATTATAAACATAAAAAATCCAATTGTCGTGCGTTAGATTCCCGCGGGTGTAGATATGCCTTTGTAAACGTTATCCTATCCTGTTCCTAATATTATTTCTGGGCAACTAATTGAGGATTTTTATTTTAACTATTACTAAGTACTTAAGGACCTACAAAAGTATGTCTTGCTGGAGGTTTACCTAAAAGACCAGAAGCGAGGGGTTGATTTTTTTCTGAGGTAACCCGATACAAAAATATATCTTGCTGAACATGGCTCTTTGTACCTATAATACTAAGTAACTACAATCCAAAGGGAAACCGAAAGTAATGGTGTTATAAAGACCCTCCGCCACTGTAAAAGACTATACAAGTTTTCAACAAAGGAGGAAAAACGTTTCTAGCAACGCGCGAGCGACACATATCGTGTTAAAAACGTCCGGACGTTCGTAACGTCCGCCGTGGACGCGTCCATAGGCTACGATAACTGCTTACCATCAGGCAGGCGAGAAGCTTGTTTGCCACCTCGGTGGCATAAAGTAAGCTTTTCGGTTCTTTGAGCCTATAAATTGAGCTGCTGAAATTTGATCTATGGAAATTACGAAATCATGTAGGTAATCATATTCATCCGTAAACACAGCAATATCTTTTATACGAATTATATTGACGTTAAGGCTTAAAAGACATTGCAGGTGTCGAAAAGAAAAAAAAATAAAAAGAGACAGACCACTGCCATACGCCCCTTCGAGCGGCGCGCTGCCCGAATTTAACTAAACTGCGGAGTAACACCCAACTGCTTCTGCGCGTTTATAAGGTAGAATCATCGACTAGGACACCCTTAAAGATCTGTACACCTGAGTATATGGTTTTAATTTCAACTCGACACTTCCATGTATTCCCGAGATTAAAGATCTTGACAGGCAGACGGACGGACGGACAACAAGGTTATCCTAGAAAGATTCCATTTTTTTTCCTTTTGAGGTGCGGAAATCTGAAAATTGCAAAGGGTTAGAATTATCCACTTTCCTTAAGGTTCATTTCCGTGCATAGCGACCAATCGCGAGCCGCTCGCGGCTTACGACAAGCGGCTGAGGTAAGTGACAGACGCGCGCGGCCGACGACTGTCGTAGGCCTGCGCGCGCACTGTGAATATTGTCGCATCGGCCGCGAGCGTCAGCCGCTTGTCGTAAGCCGCGAGCGGCTCGCGATCGGCCGCGATGCTCGGAAATGAACCTTTAGGGAAAAAATATCTAACTACATATATTTTTGTAAAACTAATAGGTAATAAATTTTACTGATCATCGCAAACTCATCATTATTTCAAAGAATTGAATGTCATGTAATGTTTTTTGTGATAGGTACCTAATTTTATGGTGAATCTGCTTAAACCATTCATGTAGTTATTTTCCTGGTTTGTATGTTAGTGAGGTTAGTTCCTCTAAATTTCACAATGAAATTTGAAGTGGTTTCCATTATCTACATAGAGTTTAGAGATATTTCCTAAAAAAACGTTATTAAGGATATCATGGAATAGTCAAAATATAACTCCTCTGTGGGGAGTTCGGGAGTAACTACAACAGTAACAGTAACAGTCAAACTAAGAAGAGCTTATACTATGGAAACCAGACAACTGATAAATATACTTATCTATACTAATATTATAAAGCGGAAGAGTTTGTTTGTTTGTTTGTTTGTTTGTTTAAACGCGCTAATCTCAGGAACTACTGGTCGGATTTGAAAAATTCTTTTTTTGTTGGATAGCCCATTTATCGAGGAAGGCTATAGGCTATATAACACGCGCTACGACTAATAGGAGCGGAGCAGCAATGAGAAATGTTTCAAAAACGGGAAAAATTTACGCAGACGACGTTGCGCGGGACAGCTAGTATATTTATAAATACATACATATTAAAGATAAATAACACCTAAACACAGAATAAACCATCGAGCTCATCATACAAAGTCCTATCCTGGGTGGGGATCGAACCCACGACGTCCGGCTTAGCAGTCAGGGTCACTAACCACTAGACCAACAGGCCTGTCATATTGTACGTTTTGTACTTAAATTGTTGATAAATGCTCACCAAAATGGATAAATGTTCACCGTATAAACGTTTAAAATATTTTGATCAAATTCATAAAACACCTGTTTGGGATACACAATATTACATTTGGTATTAAAAAACCTGTACGATCAACCGTTAGCTTTTTTGCCTAAGCCAAATATGTAAATTGAAAATCGTGAAATAAAATATTGGTAACATCTTTTTAGCGATAATATATTTATTTTGGTTTAAATTTAAAGGCGTTTATTGTTTGTTATGGCTTACAATCAGTGGCGAACCTGGCGGGTAAACGCTATTACCTAGATTTTTTTGTTTTGGCATACCCATTTTGATTCGCCATTGCATACAATACAAAATAAAATAGCTTTATTTCTACAATACTTTACGAAATACATTTTAGTGAGCATTTATTCATTCCGGCAGGCATTTCGAATTATTGGTAGAAAAATATAAAATAGGTGTAAATACCTATAATAGGTGCATTTCTGGTAGACATTTAAACACAAGCCTTATATTTCATTCATTTTTGCTTACACCTCCCCCCCCCATCATGTACGCGATCGTTACACTGAACCAGTGTTTTAGGCAAATCTATATTAATATTATAAAGCTGAAGAGTTTATTTGTTTGTTTGAACGCTGTAATCTCAGGAACTGCTGATCCGAATTGAAACATTCTTCTTAATTGTTGGATAGCCCATTTATCGAGAAAGGCAATAGGCTATATAACAACACGCTACGACCAATAGGAGCGGAGCAGCAATGAGAACTGTTGCAAAAACTGGAAAAGTTAACGCATACGAAGTTGCGCGTTACAGCTAGTAGTGTTTGGGTGGAGGTCAAGCCAAATCTCACGATACCTCACTGAAGGGAGGGAGTCAAAATATCGCCAAAATCACCTTACTTAACTTATGAACGCCGCCTTTGAGAGTTTGGACTCGCAAATCCCTCCTGGGTGCTATGTACTAACTCACAAAGAACCGTGTCTAGCAAAATACATTTTTATTTTATATTGAGTTACCTTATGTTGAATTCTTTGCATAATATATATTTCCTGTTACATATAGGCAGGGGCGTAGCTATCTAGTTTTAAGTCATTCTTTTTTATATTGATAACTTTTTTATTGATAAATAAACGAACAAAAAAATAATGAATTAATTTTAGGGCACTCTGATTTTGATAAAATTAGTTATGTGCACTTACAGTATCATGGGCACATGACAACCCTAGAATAAGACCACACCTTTTTGTTACACGTTGTCACCCACGTTGGTGAGACAGGTGCATATTTCAAGCTACGCCACTGCATACAGGTAATATGTTTTAGGAATAGTATTATATTATCTGTGGTTTTAGTATGGAATTGGATAAGCATTGCACGAACTCTATTGGATGATTTCGTTGATTCTACAACCACATTCCATCTAATCTTAAGGTAGCATCTTAATTTATAATACACTCGCGTGTATTGTACATAAAACTGGCAAAATGTAATCGTTGTAGCCAAATTGTAATTATTAAACTGTAATAAATGTGATGTCCAAAATATGCTGTTGTATTATTTTTTAGCTGTCTAAACAAGAACTGATTATAAAAAAACAAAATTGTTTATTTACATAAGATGCAAAACAACTCTTGTGATACGTCGGGATTCTACATGTACATGTAATGCCAAGTTCGCAAACAATAGATAAAGCCGGAGAAAATAACCTGGCAATAAAACCTCGCGGTCACTCTTTTATAATTTCCAATTTTACAACGTTTGAATGTTTATAAACTTGATATGGGGGTAAGGTGCTGCGACTAATATACTATACACCATGTTAATGGACTGATGCAAATTGTATTATCAAAAAGTTGAAACATGAGATAAACTAAAATCAGCCTTAGTGGGTACAATATAGTAGGAGCATCTACTTAGAACAAAGGTAAAAACTATATGTGCTTAAATATTTTTGAGGGACACGGTATATGATGCATGGTGTTTACCACCAAATGTAAAGTCCCCCAAAAATTACGAACAACCTCCCCCCTCCCTGAAAATTGATCAAGGGGTACGCCCATGAGTTGATGGACGTTTGCCAATTCGACAGCTCCGGGCGGAGTGGTAAGTATAAGGATAGTACCCCTTTTTGGGGGGTTGGAGTCCTTCATACACTTCCTCCATACATTTAATATGTCTAAACAGTGGCACAGGGCAACAGAAAAGGGAGGTCTGAGGGGCTGGAGTTAAGGCATTGGACTCGCAGGTCACGGGTTCGAATCCTACTTATTGGTTAACACTTTAAAGCTTTTTTGAATTTTATATAGGTTTTTTGTTCTAGCGGTATTGATATTAGGGTTGTTTTGTATTCCGGGAGCTAGCGTGCACCTCGTGTGTATTAATGATGGTAAACGTCACGCGTTTGTCTGACAATAGCCAGACAAACACGTATTACTTACCATTAGGCTCAAAATCTGCTTATCTCTTCATTTTAGACTGCCTCTGTGGCGCAGTGGGAGTGTGTCTGACTGCTACGCAAGAGGTCGTGGGTTCGATTCCCACACGGGACACCACTTTGTGTGATCCACAAATTGGTGTTCCGAGTCTGGGTGTAATTTGTGTCCGTGACTTGTATGTTTGTAAAGTCCCCCGCAACACAGGGCTTGTACCCTAGTGTCTTTTTTTAAAAAATAATATACGTCTTTTTTAAAATAAAAAAAATCGTTTTCGTTTCATTTTTTTTCAAAGTTTTCGATCCTAATCCTCCATCATGAATCCTACAAAAACACTGTGTGATGAAAAAATATTCATTCAGGACCTGGGATAGACTAAAGTAGCTACTAAAATAACCAGGGACCAAGGGTAGAACGAGTGGAGCGGTCGCTCTAGGAGCTAGTCGCGACCTAGCACCGCTCCACTAAAAAAAACAAATGCTAAAAACAATCTAGTAGAAAATAAAATTAGAATCAAGCCATTTTTACGAAGCGTTGTGTAAAACGCTAAAATACAATACTAATACTACCGCTACCCTGTTCCAGGGCGAGATAGTACTACTGGCAACACACACTAGGTACATAATCAAAAAGTTTCATCTTGAGGCGGTAGTTGGGACTAGAAGATTTTCCCAGCCTTACACTTGCTTGACTGACATTGAGTGCGCCATTTATTTTGCCCCAACCTAAATCTAGCCTTGGACTCGGAAAATTCCTATTAGACATATTATGTAGTAGACAGAGGCGAAGGGTTACAAAATGTTCTGAGGTAACCCGATACAAAAATATATCTTGCTGGACATGGTTGGTTGTTAGTTATATTTCGGGACTTAATCGCGTGAATTATTTAAAGGTACAAACCTTTTATTTACCCGACGTTTCCAGTCGACCCGTGACCACGATCGGTGCAATTCGATCGAAACGTCGGGTAAATAAAAGGTTCGTACCTTTAAATAATTCACGCGATTAAGTCCCGAAATATAACTAATATGTATAAAAATCGCGAAAGTTTAAAAACAATAATGGTTGGTTGTACCTATAATAACTAAGTAACTACAATCCAAAGGGAAACCGAAAGTTATGGTGTTCTACTAAGGACCCTCCGCCACTGATAGTAGGTACTACGTATAAGTAGGTAGGCAGGTAAGTACATTTTTTTTTCTTTTTAGGGTTCCGTTGTCAAAATTGCAAAATGAAATCCTTAAAGTTTCGTCACGTCCGTCCGTCTGTCTGTATATCCGTCCGTATGTCAAAGGCATTTTACTCAAAAGCTACACAATGTGTATGGATGAAGTTTGAAGTAGATCTTAGTCTTGTGGTAGCCGCTAATTAGTTCGATAGTTAAATAATAAAAATGAATATTTTTAGTGGGGGGGGGGGGCACGCCATACATGAAATAGAAGTCATGAACATTTACGTCATTCACATTTTTTGATAAGGTGAATATTTTTGGAAATAATCGCACCGAAAGTTGCCTAATTGATGCTTAATTCTACCCATCTCCTCTAGTCAAAAAATATAAAGAAAATTACAAACCCAAAGCATAATGAATACTTTCAATAAAATTATTTTCAAAAATAATCGGATATAGATACCGTCTTGTACTCGTACCTATTGGCGAAAAACTGCGCTTCTTAACAAAAGGAAAGGAGGTTATTGGCACAAGTGTCATGAAGATACGCTCTTTTGCAGGTGCACTTTTTCAGACACTTAGTAATTTTTCATATTTAGTGTATTTCTTTGTAGAACTGCTGCGGAACCCTCCACTAAGCATGGTCGGGTTCCTCGGTTGTTTTAATTCTACTATTTGATTGCCGTTAGTAGGTTCGTGGAAATTTTTCTTAGGTATCATTTTCAATATCTTGATCTAAGTAATTAGTAGCAAATTGTAGTTAATTAACGACTAACTACTAACTTGCAGCAAAATAAAAAATATGTAGGGGAAGTAAGGACAAAATGACATAGATGTACAAAATGACATACTGGGTTTATTTGAAAATTGACGCATCTTGGGTTGTCAAAAACCAGCCAATCGCAATCCTTTTGTCAATGCTACCAACCTCTAAAAATTATGGACCAATTCAAGTACGCGTCTAATCGGCAGAACGTCATATTTATTTTCACCAACGAACGAATTTGTTTTGATCTCGTACAATTTTAATGACTTTGGTAAGTTTTTTTCAAAATATTTCTAATTTATTGTTTTCAGTTGTTTGCTTAAGTTATAGTGTGTGGTGTGAATATATTATTTTTAGTCTGTTTCTCTTTTTTTGGGAATATCCAGAAAAAAAGTTGAAAGACTAAGTTATGGACAAAATGACATATACCATAAATGGACAAAACGACATAGGTATGTCATTTTGTCCATTACCTTCTTTTGTTTTATTTTATTATTTATTATATTGTTTTATATTCTAGCACATTATTTGCGATGCCCTGAAATTATGTACGGAAAACTAATCGGCAATCTTGGAGCCCGGAAGCGATGACAAAAGCCATTGCGGCAGTCGAATCAGGTGAAATGGGTTGGTTAGCAGCGGCCAAGCCGACGATCAAAAATAGAAGAAAAGAAGCCCTCGCGTGCCAGAAAACAAGTCAAGTCAAGTGTCCAAGGTCCTTTTTGATAGCGATTCGGAAGAGGAGAATGTTGAGGAAGATGAAAACGATTGTGCATGCATTTATTGCAACGATTTATACTCCAGATCCAAACCAGGAGAAGGCTAGCTTAGATGCATGCTATGCTGTCGTTGGGTGCATGCAGCCTGTGCAGATCTTCCTAAGAAAACAAAGCAATTTATTTGTGAATTATGTGTTTGAATGTTTTTATTTTTGTATGTCGTTTTGTCCATATAGGTTATGTCATTTTGTCCATACGTGTGGACAAAATGGATTTTTTGTGATTTTATTTTAGAAGTGAATATTTTTTTTTGTATGACAGTTATTTGCAAAGACTGATTTTAATTTGTAAGCTGATTTGCCAAAGAAATTATTAAAATACTATTTTTGTTTCTATGGCCCATAAATAAATATTTATGGCGAAAAAACCGGAGGGTATGTCATTTTGTCCGTACTTCCCCTACCTATTTACCTACCTTATTTGCTTGGGTGAATAGATAGGTACAAACTGAAACGTGATTATACAATTATTATCTATTGTAAAATTGCATAACGGAAAGTGTAAATACTATATACTATAACTTAAAAATACAGGTATATTAGTACGGGTTCCCTAGAACAAATTTTAAAATGATACATATCAAGCTGGAATTGACATGGTAGCTTCGTTTTGACGAGACGCCCAACTTTATGTATACGACAACTTTATATAGTGGTACGTTAATGAAAAAAACAGGAGGCCTACTCTAATTCAACGAAAACGAAGTTTCGATTAAAAATAAGGTGGTAATTTACAGAGAAAGCGACATCAAGTCAATTCACTTGTTTCCGAAAATCGTCTATGGGTTTGGACTTCTTGTGCTACTCCAAAAATGAATTAGAATAGTCTCCGTAAACTTAAGAAATTTAAGGAAACGAAAATTCATGAATTTCGTTTTTAAGAAACAGAGTAGGCCTACAGGTGTTAAATACATCAACATAGGCCGCGATTAATTTACCAACCGCAAATAAATTAGAAATAAAAAAATATTTTTTGTGATGCAACGATTATGGCTTTTACTACAAGCTACATGGCACTTAGCACAAGTAAAAGCCATAATCATTGCAATTTGAAATTCATTTTTTAATAACAATTTTATTTGCGGTTGGTAAACTAACTGCGGCCTATATTGATGTATGGGGACAATAGTTTTCCAATAGCAAAGTTAAGTTTGTAATATTTAACACCTGTTTTTTACACTTTGAGGGTATACGACGATTTTGTGCAAGGAAGACGTGTTTAACTTTTGTCTACAAAATAAAATTCAAAAAGTGTTAAAAAAGTGACTTTAATCAGACAAAACCTATTTCAAAACATTAAAAAACGGACTATACATCGTGTAGTATAAATAGTTTATTTGATTTACTGTGTATTTAGTGTAAAAACGTTAAAAAGTGCATACAAAATCTGTTAAAATTTCGAATTCTTAATGAGTCACTGGATGTGTTAACAAAAGACTGAACTTTGGACTCATTAGTGTGAACCGATAACCGATCTATACCTACCGCAGTTGCGAACATCGCTAATGACTTGTTCCATATAAGTCAAAATTTAGACCTGTCTATTGGTATAGTCCGTAGCTTAGTGCGTACGGTACTAGCATCGCATGCAAGTAGGCGGCGGTTCGAATCCTAGTCAATGTTGACTTTTTGTGAACTTTTTTATTTATTTCCTTTTTTGTGTTTTGAACATTTTTATTAATTTTCACCATTTTTACAATTATTATACATCATATTATTTGTTTTGAAGAAGAAAAGTGCATAGAATAATAGACTCGGGCGAAAGAAACATTACACAGCGACGGAAACACAACAAAGAAACAGAATCCCCGAACAGCCATGAAACCACAATAAATACCTCTACTGTTCTTAACCATTCCATTTCTGGGCGAAGTTTGCCAGACCTGTCTAAAATCTTATTAAATAATGAAGTTGAGGAGCTAAGAGAGGAACTATTGAAAACTAAAATGGAGCTAGAACAATCTCAAAGTGAAATTGATATTTTAAACGCAGAAAAATTTTCCCTTCAAAAAACCATTTTAAGTCAACAATCGAAGATTGATCATCTAAAAACTCTATGCAAAAATAATACTCTTATTACTCGTACAACTAGGAAGAGGAAAAGTCGTAAGAAACTGTTTAGCACAGACTCTATTGAGAACCTTATGGAATCTGAATCTAAAAGCGACACTCCTCAGAATGAAAATAGTGTAGAGTATATGACTTGTAACTTGGTATCAGAAAAAGTGAATACTACCACGTGTGACTCGCTTGAAAAAACTTACAGTATAAAAGCAGACAATGATAGTTCTCCGAATGCATTACCCATTAATATTCTCAAAAAAACCAACACTACAACATACTCAAAATTAAAAAGAATTGTAATTTTTACGGATCGATACAGCTCAAACCTAAGAAATATGCTTCAAAGTCTTACAGGCCCGTCATATTTTGTCACATGTATCAGTAAACCCGGAGCTACAACTGATAGACTACTAGAATCCTGTCTAGATCTATGTAGTGACTATGATAAATACGATTATGTAATATTGATGTGTGGCAGTAACGATAAAAATCCTATTCATGTACAATCTCTCTTATATTACTATGTGAACAAACTGACTCATACAAATGTCTTAGTGTGTAACATTCATCAGAACAGAAATTTAAATGAAGTAAAACTAAATGAATTATGTCAACATATATGCTCTCAATTTGCCCATAGTACTTTCATAGGCATTGATGGTGTACTTTCTTTTAACTCATTTATTTATTCTCTTTCTAGATATTTATTAAGAAACATACTTCATTTGTACCATAAACAGAGATACGAACAATATAAAAATAATGTAAATGTAAAGACTAGTAGAAACTGTACGGCTATCGCTACCCAAACTGATCATTATTCAACTCCGGTTATGTTAAATGTCGCCACCCAAACAGAAACGGAGTTTTTTCGTACCTAATAATTTGGAGTCTAATAATTATTTCACTTTATTACACCACAATGTTCAAGGTATGAAATCTAAAGCAAGTGAACTAGAGCTCTTATTACACTCTAGGAATATTGACATTTTTTGTGCAAGCGAAACCTTTTTTCTAGACAAATGTGCAGAAATATTACAACTCCCTGGATATAGGTTGGCTAATTATTTCTCTAGAAAGGATAAACGGAGGGGTGGAGTATGTATATACGTTAAACATTCTATATGTTTCCATAAATTGGACTGGATAACTGAACTCTCAACAGAACTACATTTTGAGTGTTGTGGTATACACATTCCAGACACAAATTGGGATATCTTATGTATGTATAGAACTCCAAATGGTAATTTCCAATTATTTATTGACAAACTCGAGATATTATTATTCAAGCTAACTATTAGGCCTAGAAATATGCAAAAAAAACTATTCATCTTAGGAGACTTCAATGTGGATACACTTTCTGTAAGCACAAAAAGTAAACAATTCGTGGACATTTTAAATAAATTTAATTTAAAATTAACTATACAAAATCCAACTAGAATAACTTTACAATCCGCTACCTGTATCGATAACATCATCACAAACCATAAAAAATGTATAACAGAAATTCTAGACCTAGGTATTTCGGATCATACTGGTCAAGTTATCAAAATACCTAGTAGTTTGAGTTTTAAAGAAGAATTTTGGTATGTAAATAGACGGAATATAAAGGAAAATAGGGATTTATTTCTAAAATACATAGCTCAAATAACATTTCAAGAGGTATATCAAGAATCAGATGTCAATGCGGCCTACATGAAATTCATTGAACTGTTTTCACTCATTTTTAGTTTATGCTTTCCTATAATTAAAACGAAAATTACATATAAAAAAAAACTACATGGAAAACTAAAGGTATTGTTACATCAAGTAAAAATAAACGAAAAATTATATTTGCAAACCAAAAAAAATAACTGTAAAAATATTAAACAAAAATACAATAAATATTGTAATATTATGAAAAAAGTTATAAAAGAATCGAAAAAGTTATCTAATATAAAATACATAAAAAATAGTGATAATACAACCAAAGCTAGCTGGGCTTTAATAAAACAACATACCCAAGCAACAAACTCATTAAAACCTACTATTGATTACATTCATCATAATAACGAAGAAATCAGATCACCAACAAATATAGCAAACTCATTCAATAAATTATATGTTACACAAAATTATAATCCGAATGTCGAGTATAAGAACGAACTACCCATAGAAAGAAACTCGTTCTCCATTTTTCTTTTCCCAGTCGATAGACGTGAAGTTGTAAACATTGCGAATAATCTCAAAAATAAAACTAGCTATGGTGTAGATGGTATTCCAGTAAATATTGTTAAGAATAGTATAACATATACTGCAGATGTCCTTGTTTATATTATAAATCTTATGCTAGAAACTGGTGTATTCCCAGACTGTCTAAAGATAGCCGTAATTAAACCTTTATATAAAAAAGGAAACAAACGGGACATGAACAATTACCGACCTATAGCTCTTTTACCTAGTTTTTCCAAAATCTTTGAGAAGGTCATACATAATAGGTTGATTACATTCTTTGACCGTCACCAAGTGCTAAGCCCCTATCAATTCGGCTTTCAGAAAAATAAAAGCACTTCATCGGCCATTTTCAAGCTTTTCGATAGCATATGGGATAACATAAATAAAAAAAAGAGATGCACCGCTGTATTTCTTGATATGTCAATGGCTTTTGACTGCGTTCAATTTGACATCCTCTTAAATGAACTTGATGTTATTGGAATTAGAGGTGTAGCTAGAAACCTAATAGATTCTTATTTAAAACATAGAAAACAAGCTACAGTTATTGAATCATATGACAAACGTAACAAAACTTTGAATTATACACAGTCTGTATTTGAAAACGTATTGCTAGGTGTCCCTCAAGGGAGCATTCTGGGACCGTTATTATTCTTAATTTATGTAAATAATCTTCCAAAATTAATAAACCATTTATGCGTAATGTATGCTGATGATGCCACTATTTTTATTTGTAATAATAATTTAAATGACAATGAATACGTAATTGAAATAAATAATACATTGAATACTGTGACAAGCTGGCTAAAGGCTATAAATTTAAAGGTAAATCTTACAAAAACTAAGCTCATAGAATTTAGAAATTACAAAACTAAACCACCGAAGTTAAATATATTAAATTCAGGCACTAACATAGAAGAGGTTGATCATATCAACTTTCTAGGTGTCACGATCGATCATCATTTAAATTGGAAGAATCATATAGAGAAGATAAATAAAAAAATATCAACCTTCAGTTATGCTTTATCCATACTTGTCGAAACGACCTCTGAAAACACTGCTAAGTCAGCTTATTTATGGTTATGTGTTTCCTTTACTGACTTACGGTATTATATACTGGGGTAATTCGACTGATATACAATCCACCTTCATCTTACAAAAAAGATGTCTTCGTACTATCTACAATATGCGAAATATCGAGTCACTAAGATCTGTGTTTACCAAAGAAGGTTTCCTTACACTTACGGGCATTTACTTGTTGGAGCTGTGTCTGTTTGTCAAAAATAATATATCATATTTTGATCTCAAGTGTCATCACAAATGTAATTTAAGAAATAAATACAAATATAATTTAGTTTTACTTAATATAAAGAATATGATTTATTATAAAAGCACATACATCACAGCAATCAGAGTATTTAATCACTTACCCATAGAGATTAAAAAACTAGAAGGAATGTTATTTAAAAAAACATTGAAAAAATGGCTAACTGATAATGCTTTTTATAACATGTCTGAATATTTTGCCACTAAGTAACAATCTCTGTACTGTACAATTTTGAATTACCTATTTAAATAAGAAATTGCAACGCCCGTACGGGCAGACTGTTGGAACTAATTGTTTTTCTTGTCATCTATGTACACAGTTTATGCAATAAATGTCTTTGTCTTTGTCTTTGTCTTTGTCACTAACGTACCACTATATAAAGTTGTCGGAAAAATAAAGTTGGGCGTCTCGACAAAACGAAGCTACCATGTCTATTCCAGCTTGATATGTATAATTTTAAAATTTGTTCTAGGGAACCCGTACTATATTAATTTCCTTCTTGGAAAAGATACAGAGATATTTTACTTACAAGACTACAAAAACTCAATCCAACGTAGTTTATACGAACATCAATAGATGGCGCTGTAAGACAATAGATTTATAAAGTTGCTATATCATGAAGAATTAATTACGTGGGTAGCAAAAAATAACAATTAAACTTGTGAGTTGAGATAAGAATAGTTTTAAAGAATAAAGGGTTATCAAGGTATTACGTAAGAGGTACTTCTTATCAAAAATCGTTCGGAGACTACTAGTCTTGTTAAACGTGACTATCGCAGTCACGTTTAGCAAGACTAGTAGATACCGTTGGATCAACGTAACTAGGCCGGACTGAAATAGGTGACAAGTGGTTGCGCAGATGCATTTTTTGGAAGTAAATGGTGACAGGAAGCGGGGTCGGGGGCGGTAACTAAACCAAGAGAATTAGTGATGCGATTACGCATTACATTGTCATAATTAGTATTACTAACTCATGTTTTTTTGTGATTATTTTCGTAAAGAAATTGTTTTTCAAAGTTTCTTTAGTGTTTACTGTAACTGTTCTAAATTTAAAAGTGTTTTTATATAGTTGATTAAAATTTTGTTAGTATGTTTAATCGATTAAACATAATTAATCGTTTTCGTAAGTAATTTAAGGGTCGCATCTCTATGACATGCGCGAAAGTGATAAGAACCTAACTTCAATCCGGTCAAGATACGTTGATCGTACTGTAGACCCAGAATCTATACTATTATTATAAAGCTGAAGAGTTTGTTTGTTTGTTTAAACGCGGTAATCTCAGGAACTACAAATCCGAGTTGAAAAATTCTTTCACTGTTGTATAGCCCATTTATCGAGCAAGGCTATTGGCTATATAATATCACGCTACGACCAATAGGAGCGGAGCTAAAAGGGGAAAAATTCATGCAGACGAAGTTGCGCTGGTCAGCTAGTTATTAATAAACTAGCTGTCCCGTGCAACTTCGTTTGCGTAAATTTTCCCTGTTTTTGAAACATTTCTTATTGCTGCTCCGCTCCTATTAGTCGTAGCGCAATGTTATATAGCCTATAGCTTTCCTCGATAAATAGGCTATCCAACAAAAAAATAATTTTTCAAATCGGACCAGTAGTTCCTGAGATTAGCGCGTTTAAACAAACAAACAAACAAACTCTTCGCTTTATAATATTAGTATAGATTAATAATTTATTATTACTTACAGTGAATGTGGTTCCATATTTAACAGACGACATTATTATGTCACGTTATGGGACACGGAATAAAAACAGAAAATAATTAAAAAAAAAAAAAAAAAAAAAAAAAAAAAAAAAAAATAGGTACAAGCAGGATATGAGACTGACAATCCATTACAGTATCAGTGCCACCCAAATCTTTGTTTGACCACCTCTGGCGTAGATTCAGAATCATGTTCTGGGTAGAAGGGGGCAATTTGACCCAACACCCGCCAAGTGTAATTAGTTCCTGCGACTAGGAGGGGTGCATTTGACCAACGCGGAAATGGCAAGTGTCATGATCATGCGACGGGACTCTAGGAGGTGGGGGGAGCGGGGTCATTGCCTGTCAACGTGTACCAAATGTATTGCGAACACTATTTCACTTTCTGCAGAGCCCTTCGACCGAAACACGGTGATGTGTCGACATGACTATTTCATTCAAGGAAGAATAACTGGTGGTTGGTACCCACCAAGACGGCCATTGACTTAGACCTAGAGGTTATAATATATAATAATAATAATAATAATATCTTGGTCTAAGATCCCAAACTAAGCAGAGCTTGTACTATGGAAACCAGACAACCGATAAACATACTTATATATTTCTAAATACATATATTTTACAGATAAATAAAACCCAGTCACAGAATAAACCATCGTGCTCATCACACAATGTTTTACCCTGGGTGGGGATCGAACCCACGACCTCTAGCGTAGCAGTCGGATACATTGCCACCGCGCCACAGAGGCAGTCAATGCAAGTTGGTCCAAGATTTTGTGGTCGTGAGTGATGACTATGTTTGGAATAAGCTTTCCTTGTAATATACACTCTGTGTTTTACCTCCAAACGTTATCAAGTGTGCCCCATACTACTTAGAAATGCAAAATCGTTATCTTAAGAAAATGACGTCAAGAACTGTACAAAACATATCTTGGCTTTAATATTAATGCGATGACGTGGGTAAGGTAAGTAAGTAGTACAGTAAGGTTTCTAATATTTACCAACATTAATATTATATAACTAGCTGTGCCCGCGACTTCGTTCGCGTGGAAGTTGGGTTTATATTAAGGTAGTTCATATTACAATTCAACTTCTGTGTAAAACATATTGTAAACATGCTCCACAATGCTCTGTGGCATCTATGGATATTTGGGCCTAGCTTTAATCAGGGCCTAACATATGGCAGGGCAAGCCAAGCAAATGCCCAGTGCAGCAAAATGAAGGGCGACAAAGTTTATGGCGCCAGACGGTTAGAAGACAAATTATTAAAATTCCCACGACCACACCTCGACAAAAAAGTGATTTGCATCACATCAAATACTATTAATATTGAAAAATTCCCCCACCACGCGAGTACTGGGGCGGTTTCGAGTTGAATGAAGCTCGAAACCGCCCAATTACTCGTGCGAAATTTTGAGTTAAAGAGCTTCGATTCTGACTCCGATAGGTCGAAAATTCCGATTGATTTTAAACCTCCGACTCCAACTTCGGCTCCGACACTTTTAAATCGGACCTTTTAATCGGAGGTACCTAGCCGCTCCTTCAAGATAATTTATACATAGGTAATAAAGGTATGATGGAAAAAACTCTCACAGATTCCCTATGATCAGGCAGGTTATGTCCTGCCCGAGCGATCTTTTCCGAGTCTAAAGTACACCTACTTTGTGTCCGTGTTTGTACCGCGGGAATGCAATGTTTAAACAAACAAACAACATTCAAACGTTTCTAAAAGATATACTCAGATATCTTTTTTGTGTTTAAATACTATTTCTAAACTTATTTCAATATTTTTTTTCACTCACTTTAGAAGATTAAAATATTATTTTATAATGTCTACATTGGTGAATTTAAAAATAGGTGTGTCAACCTGTCGCAAATTAAGATCATCATATATTCATATCCCTCTACGTAAGAATTTCAGTTTTTTTTTTAAATCAATTTTCCTGATTCTTTTTAATTTGTATTTAAACGCCATCTATTTTCAAAACTGGATAAGTTATCAGTTATCATGCATATTAAACGTAGGTAAGCAAGGTATTTAACCTTAAATTATTCACGCGATCAAGACCCGTAATACATATATTTTCATAATGTGTACAAATCGCGAAAGTTTATTAACATTATTTTGTAGGTAAGCAATTTTGCAACTCAGAAGAAATCGAATCACAGATGGCGCCACGTGTTTTATTTTGATGTAACGCGGACTTAATCTTTCATTTTTTTTAAGCAATTAACATTTATAAATTCTAGAAAACTGTTTATTTGTAATGTAATATTGTTTTTCATTTCTACATTTATAACATAATCACTATTCATGCAAAACAATGATAAAGGTGCCTATTGGAAGTGATTATTAATATGAAAATTTGTTAAACAAAGTAAACATGTTAAAGTCGAAAATAAAAGCTTGTATAAATAAGTATACATTTAGAAAAATACTTAAAAAAAAGAATAAAAATAATTTTAACACAACACAAAAAGAGACTCGCAATTAGGGAGTCGATCCTCCGACCTCGCTCGTTTAATACCGCTACTTGTGCCAATAGACCACCTCAGCTGATGCAAACACGGTAAAAATAGCTGGTCTTAAGAAAATTGAAAATGTTGTGTTTAGCTCCTAACAGTTTTAGCGTGAAGTTATTGTTTCCATGGGTTACAATTGTAAATAATGTCTTATTGTGGAAAAAAATGTGAAAAACCATAATGGTTCGACAAAACATACGTTGCTGCTCACTCCCCATAGACGATAGCATAATGATTTATAGTGCAAGTAATGACCTATAGTATTAACAATAAAACTGCAAATTTTCATGAAGATCCGTCAAGTAGTTATTGTTTTATAACGATAAATAGCTACAGACATTATCCGTCATTGCTTAGCTCCTATGGGAAATAGCGTGATAAATTATAGCCTATATGTTAATCCAGACTTATTAGAATACACATACAAAATTTCAACCGAATCTGTCCAATAGTTATTGCGTGATGCGTGTTCAAACAAACAGACAGACAGACAGACATTTCTAAAAATGTAGGAATGTGTTTAAATACTCTTTTCGAACATTTCCCAATTTTTTTTTTCACTATGTTCGGCCATGTACAGACACGTGAAATTTACAATTTTATTTTAAGTAGGTATAGATATAGATAGATAGCATGATTCAGTATTCACGCGCGATGGCTTATTATTAGCGTATTTCATGTATAACTTTGGTGTTTCCATACCGATTTCTATTAGTATTTTTTATGGAATAGTTAATTATGTTAACTTTTTTAATTAGGGATGACTGAGAGTGTTATAAACGTAAGAGTAGACAAATATAATCAGAAAGCTTCGAACTACTAAGCTATCGGGAGTTACACGTGATATTGTGAGTCAACCATAAAAGATAGACATATGCTGTCGTGGGATATTTATTATATAATTTTAAGGAGAACATTTCCGTCATACATGATTTCTGTGTAGCTTTAACCATTACGGTTACACACGCGACGAAAGCTTAAAAAATGGAGTAACTTCTCCCGTTTTCCTTCACTGCTCTTCTCCTATTGATTGTAGCGTGATGAAAAGTATACTATAACCTACTCAGGAGTATGATAAATAATTGTACCAAGTTTCGTTAAAATCCGTCGAGTAGTTTTTGTTTCTATAACGGTTATACAGACAGACAGACAGACAGACAAAAATTTTACTGATAGCATTTTTGGCATCAGTATCGATCCCTAATCACCCCCTGATAGTTATTTTGGAAATATATTTCATGTACAGAATTGACCTCTCTACAGATTTATTATAAGTATAGATAAGTAGTTAAAAGAGAGTGGTGGGAGTGAGTCCGACTGCTACTCAAGAAATTTTTCGATCCCCACCCAGGGTAAAATTTTGTGTGATGAGCACGATGATTTATTCTGTGATGTGATTTATCTGAAATATGTATGTATTTAGACATTTATAAGTATGTTCGGGGCTCTGCTTGGTTTGGGATCAGATAGCGTTGTGTGAGTTGTCCCAAGATATTATTATATATTAAGAATTTATTTTTTCTCCGACTGACCCAAAAGAAGGGTAACATTTTTCGCGCCTATACAGGTAGGTAGGTATGTGTGTATGTAAGTCCGTTTCATTGTAAGCTGTAGTCTAAATGGCTTAGCCGATTTTGAAGGTGTGACTGACTGTGAGGTATCATTGTTAGTAAGATATTTCAATTATTTGTTATTATTTATTATTTTTATGTGATCACGTGATCGTTTACGCATATATCTTAGGAACTATAGGAGCGCAGACCCAACTTGTTTGTCCTAACTTCTTTTTTTTAAATTCTATGTAGTCACGGGGTCAAAACTTTGAACGCGTTTAACTTTAAACTTGTTTATTAAATAAACTCTTTTATCGAGTAAAACAACTAATTAATTTCATGCACGTAAATATTTGACTTGATGGCTCAAACGAATACTTCAAAATACTTGAGTAACTAGTTTTAGGAACAGGTTTATAAATACTCGGACTAGTAAGACAGTACGTGTTTAAGCAAGTACCTACGCCTCATCTCTATTAAGTGCCCCAAGTCTAATTACACTGCAATGTAGTAGGTGCACAGCGATGTCGCTCCAAATTCACTCCCTAAATCTTATTACACCTATCTTTTCAGAGTTAGACTGTCTTAATTCGGTGTAGTGTAATAAGCGCTTTAGATTTGTATTCTGCCCCAAAGTGTTATAGGTACCTACGATGTGTCGTGAGCAAAAAAAATATGGTTACGTACACATCACTGGTCCCGTTCTTGGCACGCTCTACCTATAACCCACTCAAACGATTTCAGAAATCGTTTAGGTGAGTTATTATAGTTAGAGCGTCTCGGGCGTGAATTGGATTTCATCATGTGACGTGTCGTTGGATTCATCTGAATTGTGGGGGAGACATATCACAATTTTAGGCAATTGGGTTTTTTATCCTTATAATAATTTCTGATTATTCCATTAAATGAATAGAAGAAGACTGTGTGTGTCACGCTAGCTAATACCAGCAACAGTGCCTCTCAAATCCTTGTTTTGCTAAGATCCGAGAGTCCCTGCACTGTGCTTTTCATTCTAAGACATAAATCAGTTCTTATGTCTCATTTGCCCATTAGTTACAATTGCTACAGTATGAAAATATATATATTACGGGTCTTAATCGCGTGAATAATTTAAGGTAAAATACCTTGTTTATTGCCCGACGTTTCGACCGTATTGTAACGGCCGTGGTCAGGAGTAGACTCAGTCTACCCGTGACTACGGCCATAAACAAGGTATTTTACCTTAAATTATTCACGCGATTAATACCCGTAATATATATATCTTCATAATGTGTACAAATCGCGAAAGTTTATCAACATTAATTGCTACAGTGCTGCCCTTCAACCGTATACACGGCACACAGTGTTTCCACAGATAATATAATACTATACTAGTGTTACATATGTATCTCACGACAGTATAACTGACACTGCGGTGGTTGGTACCCGCCATAATGGTTAAAATTTGTTAGTTACGTTGTAAGATAGGTTTGTACTGATTCACCAAAACTATTAAGTAGCTGTTTAATATGGAATATTAAACGGCTACTTAATAGTTTTGTTTTTCATTTGGTGTTTGTTAAATACCAAATGAAAGTCTGTACGGTGGTGTACGACTGCTGATTAGATTCGCACACGGGAATCACTTTGTGTAATCTACAAATGGTTCTTCCGAGTCAGGGTGTATCCACTTTGTATCCGTAAATTATACAGCATGTATATTTAAATCCTGTACGACTCATTAATGTGTTGTTAGGTATCATGTTCCCATTTGATTTATGTCATTTTTTTAAAATTTAATGATATATATTTTTTTTTTGATAGAAGTCATATGGGAAAACACGCGGAGGCTGAAAAAAATGTTTTGATTGTAAAGAGGTCTTATACAAAACCTTTTTTCTAGATAGAAGTCATATGGGAAAACTTGCGGAGGCGGAAAAGATTGTTTCGATTGTAAAGAGGCCTTATACAAACAATGTTAATAAAAAATAATATAAATACCTACTAATTTCCTTAATAAAATTTTAAAATGCAATAAACAAATCGTTTTGACGGATATAATTTTTTTTCCTATGTTTTAGCATTGTTAATAGAATACATGAATGCCCCTTTCGGAACGGATATTCATTCATTTATACAACGGATATGTATGTTTGTTTAATGGTTACCTACCCACGGGGTAGGTAACCAATAAACAAACAAACACAGGGCTTGTACCACAGAGCGTATAAATCTGTTACATATCTGTCGCTTGTACACTACTGCAGCAGTTGTCTTTAAAAAAATAAAACTGAAGACAAATATCCTGACTAGCCTGTTGGTCGTAATTTTTTGTCTGGTTGCAGGTTCCTAATTTATCTATACTAATATTATATAGCTAAAGAGTTTGTTTGTTTGTACGCGGTAATCTCAGGAACTACTGGTTAAACACACATTATAAATTGTATATTATACACTAGCTGACTCACTTAACAGTTAAGGACTTATTGTTTACGGTAAAACCTTTAAAACATACTTATAGAACATAAAAGATTTACAAATTAGATTAATTAAGTTTTTAGTTAGCAAAAAAGACAAGGAAAACTGTAATAAAGATTATGAAAAGTTATTTCCTGTTTGTAGAATCTTACCATTAGACAAAAAAAGTGGAATATTTAACAGGACTAGAATAGGTACTACTAATTAGTGATGAATATAAAGAAATTTTATACAATAAATATAATACACGAAGTGTCAGAGAAAATAGATTAATCTAACCGCGAATTACTAACTATTATGGCAAAAGACTGTCAAAGTATTTTGTACCACAGACATTCAAGGTAATAAACATTTCGGGTTAAATAAAAGACCCGTGACCACGACCGGTGCAATTCGATCGAAGCGTCGGGTAAATAAAAGGTTCGTACCTTTAAATAATTCACGCGATTAAGTCCCGAAATATGTCTATTATGTATAAAAATCGAGAAAGTTTTAAAAAAGCTGGTAATATTATAAAGCTGAAGAGTTTGTTTGTTTGAACGCGGTTATCACAGAAACTACTGGCCTGAATTAAAAAAATATTTTACTGTTGGATAGCCCACTTTTCGAGAAAGGCATCACGCAGATGAAGTTACGCGGGTCAGCTAGTCTATAATATATATGTATTTATAAATATATAAGTATGTTTTTATGTTGTCTGTTTGCTATAGTACAGGTTCTGCCAAGTTTGGGATCAGATGAACATGCATGGGTTTTCCCAAAGACATTGTCATTGAGTATTATTAAGACGCTAGAAAATTCTAGTTGTTTCAAATTATGTAGGTATAACTATATGTATATAGGTATATATACAGGGTGTAACAGAAAGGTGTGGTCATATTCAAGGGTTGGTATGTGCCCATGATACTGAGTGCACATACCTAATTTTATTAAAATCGTATAACCTTAAAAAAATATTTATGATTTTTTCATTCGTTTATTTATGAATTAAAAAGTTATTAATAAAAAAAAGTATGACTTAAAAAGTTCTACGCCTTAATAATCCGATCGAATTTTGTACCAGGTGACGAATAATTCTTATGTCATACGCTTTTCACTACTGAATTTTGACAAAAAGAATATGCTATAACTATGTAATAATAATGCAACCAGCTACGGCACCATGGTAGGTGCTATACTGATAACGCTACTGAAATTTGACCACACCTTTCTGTTACAACCTGTATAACTATATATATATATATATATATATATGTAGGTATAACTATAGATAGGTAGTACACTACCTAGACGATAGGTACACACCACTATAGATACACACATCACAAAATGAAGAGTAAGTGTTCTGTAACTAGATGTAGATACGAGTACCAATATTAAATAAGTATCGAAATTATTACATCACTACAGAATGATTTTCAAAATATACTGATAACCTCCCGCTCCTGGCTTCTTTATATAACACTAATTAACTTTATAATATCAGTTTTGGAAAATATTTAATAAATTATCCATTAGTCGCCTACCCACCTACTGACTATTTTACCGCAATGAAATCATTGTTTATTGTGAGGTTTAGGCCCTAAACCTGACAAAAAAACATCGGTTTTACTCCGGGGTCTAGACGGTTGTGACAAAAGTATGTAATCTATCTATACTTATAATAAATCTGTAGAGAGGTCAATTCTGTACATGAAATATATTTCCAAAATAACTATCAGGGGGTGATAAGGGATCGATACTGATGCCAAAAATGCAATCAGTAAAATTTTTGTCTGTCTGTCTGTCTGTCTGTATAACCGTTATAGAAACAAAAACTACTCGACGGATTTTAACGAAACTTGGTACAATTATTTTTCATACTCCTGAGTAGGTTATAGTATACTTTTCATCACGCTACAATCAATAGGAGCAGAGCAGTGAAGGGAAACGGGAGAAGTTACTCCATTTTTTAAGCTTTCGTCGCGTGTGCAACCGTAATGGTTAAAGCAACACAGAAATCATGTATGACGGAAATGTTCTCCTTAAAATTATATAAAAAATATCCCACGACAGCATATGTCTATCTTTTATGGTTGACTCACAATATCACGTGTAACTCCCGATAGCTTAGTAGTTCGAAGCTTTCTGATTATATTTGTCTACTCTTACGTTTATAACACTCTCAGTCAACCCTAATTAAAAAAGTTAACATAATTAACTATTCCATAAAAAATATCAATAGAAATCGGTATAGAAACACCAAAGTTATACATGAAATACGCGAATAATAAGCCATCGCGCGTGAATACTGAATCATGCTATCTATCTATATCTATACATATAATAAAATTGTAAATTTCACGTGTCTGTACATGGCCGAAAATAGTGAAAAAAAATATTGGGAAATGTTCGAAAAGAGTATTTAAACACATTCCTACATTTTTAGAAATGTCTGTCTGTCTGTCTGTTTGTTTGAACACGCATCACGCAATAACTATTGGACAGATTCGGTTAAAATTTTGTATGTGTAGTCTGGATTAACATATAGGCTATAATTTATCACGCTATTTCCCATAGGAGCTAAGCAATGACGGATAATGTCTGTAGCTATTTATCGTTATAAAACAATAACAACTTGACGGATCTTCATGAAAATTTGCAGTTTTATTGTAAATACTATAGGTCATTACTTGCACTTTAAATCATTATGCTATCGTCTATGGGGAGTGAGCAGCAACGTATGTTTTGTCGAACCATTATGGTTTTTCACAATTTTTTCCACAATAAGACATTATTTACAATTGTGACCCATGGAAACAATAACTTCACGCTAAAACTATTAGGAGCTAAACACAACATTTTCAATTTTTTTAAGATCAGCTATTTTAACCGTGTTTGCATCAGCTGAGGTGGTCTATTGGCACAAGTAGCGGTATTAAACGAGCGAGGTCGGAGGATCGACTCCCTAATTGCGAGTCTCTTTTTGTGTTGTGTTAAAATTATTTTTATTCTTTTTTTTAAGTATTTTTCTAAATGTATACTTATTTATACAAGCATTTATTTTCGACTTTAACATGTTTACTTTGTTTAACAAATTTCCATATTAATAATCACTTCCAATAGGCACCTTTATCATTGTTTTGCATGAATAGTGATTATGTTATAAATGTAGAAATGAAAAACAATATTACATTACAAATAAACAGTAATTACTTGATATTTTCTAGAATTTATAAATGTTAATTGCTTAAAAAAAATGAAAGATTAAGTCCGCGTTACATCAAAATAAAACACGTGGCGCCATCTGTGATTCGATTTCTTCTGAGTGCCAAAATTGCTTACCTACAAATGTTAATAAACTTTCGCGATTTGTACACATTATGAAAATATATGTATTACGGGTCTTGATCGCGTGAATAATTTAAGGTTAAATACCTTGCTTACCTATGTTTAATATGCATGATAGTTTAATATAAAATCATCAAGTATAAAAATAAACTTATCCAGTTTTGAAAATAGATGGCGTTTAAATACAAATTAAAAAGAATCAGGAAAATTGATTTTAAAAAAAAATTGAAATTCTTACGTAGAGGGATATGAATATATGATGATCTTAATTTGCGACAGGTTGACACACCTATTTTTAAATTCACCAATGTAGACATTATAAAATAATATTTTAATCTTTTAAAGTGAGTGAAAAAAAAATATTGAAATAAGTTTAGAAATAGTATTTAAACACAAAAAAAGATATCTGAGACACGGACACAAAGTAAAAGATCGCTCGGGCAGGACATAACCTGCGATCATAGGGAATCTGTGAGAGTTTTTTCCATCATACCTTTATTACCTATTTATAAATTATCTTGAAGGAGCGGCTAGGTACCTCCGATTAAAAGGTCCGATTTAAAAGTGTTGGAGCCGAAGTTGGAGTCAGAGGTTTAAAATCAATGGGAATTTTCGACCTATCGGAATCAGAATCGAAGCTCCTTAACTCAAAATTTCGCACGAGTAATTAGGCGGTTTCGAGTTTCATTTAACTCGAAACCGCCCCAGTACTCGCGTGGGGGGGGGGGGGGATTTTTCAATATTAATAGTATTTGATGTGATGCAAATCACTTTTTTGTCAAGGTGTGGTCGTGGGAATTTTAATAATTTGTCTTCTAACCGTCTGGCGCCATAAACTTTGTCGCCCTTCATTTTGCTGCACTGGGCATTTGCTTGGCTTGCCCTGCCATATGTTGGGCCCTGATTAAAGCTAGGCCCAAATATCCATAGATGCCACAGAGCATTGTGAAGCATGTTTACAATATGTTTTACACAGAAGTTGAATTGTAATATAAACTACCTTAATATAAACCCAACTTCCACGCGAACGAAGTCGCGGGCACAGCTAGTAGGTAATAAAGGGTTAATTTTTTATTTTTTTTATTTTTTTAAATACAACGAAGGTTTTTTAAATATACGAATATTTGGTATAATGTAAAGAAGCTACGAGTGAGAGCTTATTAGTATATTCAAAACCAACCTGTATATAAACATCTAGAATTTATAAATTTGCAAATTGCAACAGCTTGCGGTTAATAAAGAAAATAATAAAATTTAGACCAAAGTGACTCATGCCACTACGGAATAAAGTTTAAAATTGTGCAATAATAGTTTCGAACAACAATATTTATCTTGGTTTTCCCCAACACGCCATCTGAGAGTCGTATAATGACCCGTCCGTAGCCCAGGGCTGTCGCAAACTGGTTTCATAGAGGTCGCACAGTTATTATTTAAGGTGATCACGTATTATGTTTATTCAGAAAACGTCTTGATGTTAAAACACATATTATTTATTTTAAAACTGGCTTTTAGATAAGTTAGCTGGATATTCTATGTTAGAGTTTTTGTTTCCGCACTCACTTAGTCCTCAAAGTGGATCATTGTAGCTTGTACGTGAACCATGGTGGTCGTTATTTCAACCAGCCCACCTCCAGAAGCAGATCAATTCCCGGTCTTCTGAAGACATACGCAAGGGATCTTGGTGTTCCAAATGTTTCCTTGCGGATCTGGGTGATGTCGGTGCACTTGAGTACATGTGACACCGTTTTTTCCACTTGTGTCAGTGATACATGAGGTGTGAAAGGGTTTATTTAGTGAGCAGTGTCCGTAGACTTTCCCCGGCACCAGCCGAAGACTGTCCCTGTCCAGGAGCAAAAGGCGCTTGGTCAGTTTCGTATCTCCTTCTCTGATTGTGTTTACTAGAGTTTTAATATCTATTATACCTACGCAATACATTTTAAAAGCAATAAATAGCAGTTGGTTGTCGTTTAAAAAACCTCGAATCAATAAAAATAATAAGTATTAGTTTTGCTTTTATTAACAAAAGTCAGCAGTAGTCTTAGGCGGATCCACCCCCCCCCCCCCCAAACGGTTGTTTTGTGTGCTGAATTTCTTGTTTTGTATTTAATTTCTTTGCTCATTTCTGGCTCTTGTGCCGAAACCAAATCCCCCCCCCCACCCCTCGTGTAAACGTGTTAGATCCGGCACTTGCCTCTCATTTGCCCTCCAGAATCAAACCCTGGATCTGTCACTGATAGTAGTGCCTAGTAGTTTTAAGCAACACTGTTGAAACCCTATTGCATAATAGATCGTATAATTACAATATTGCACTAACAGATAATATGGTTTTTCCACGGGGTTTTCACTAAAATCGAGTTTCCACTTGAGTTTAGAGTCATCACAAAACATTTCAAAAATGTTAAATAAAGATAGCGTGGGAAAATAAAATTATTTAAAACGACATTCTTTGCATCTATTTAAAAAGATAAATAATAAATAATACCTTCTCTTATTTAATTTTCTAAATCTATTTTTAATGGTCACGTTTCTTCGATTTATCTCCGATGTTGTCTAGTTCTATTTTTAAACAATATTAGCCAAATACATTTAAGATATGTTGGTATAAATATTTATGAATGTTAATACTTGTCTTTAGAATAAATGTCACGCAATATATTTAGTAAATTATATATACCTAACTACCTAGGTATAAGGACAATTCATGTGCAAATAAAAATAGATCATCTATTTCACCATTTAAAATGAAAATACGTTATTGAGTCATGTCATTACAATAATGAGGGACTGTATCGAAATGAATCAATTAGCAAAATGTTATCATTAATGACTAATTACAAAGTTAATTAAAAAGAGTGACGTCAATTTATTTTTGTTTGTCATGAAACTATGTTTTATATTAACCTACCTTTAGCCAATTTTTTTGTATTATATATTTGGGAAAAAGTTCTTACTATGCTCAGTCAATAAGTTTTTGAAAACGACTAATGAATAAAACAAAAAAGGCTAGGTTTTTAGTAATAGTTGTGTATTTATTTGATTTATAATTTATTTGATTTTAAAAGAATACCTACTTAGAGGGTTAAACCTACCTACCATATAAAAACATCAACCAACGTACCTGCTTAATAAAATTGTCGTATATTAAAAATATCTGTTGTTTGGGTATTGCTTTATAATAAAAGTTTGATCAATCAACTACCCTCTGCGAAATAAAATAACAAAAAGTAATTATAAAACTGTTTTTAAAAATCATATTTAGACAACTTCGAGAATTATACTTAATGATTACTTACTTAACGATTCACACTACGACTACACTATTGTATTGTAGTAATCAATTAGATTTACCAATATAGTTAAATACCTACATTTAGATATAAGCGTCAACAATTGTATTGAGATCTGACTTCCGTAGCATAAGGACAAACCTCAGTGGTTTATTTGTGCTATGATTATTTGTAAATTGTATGTTTTATTGATTCAATAATAAATTTAAATAAAAAAAAATCAGTAAATTTTATTAATGACAATATTTTTTTATATTACTGACTTGATATATAACAAGCACCTATCTGACAATACAGCAAATAAATAAACACAGAACATTAAAAAAATAAAAAAACATTTTGAAGTTGGTACCATGAAATACTTAGTAGGTTTTTATGTTTTATTTGGCACCAACTACAATAAAATAAGTTTCAAGGGGTAACAATAACGGCAAAAACAAAATTTGAATAATTTATTCAACATCTTTGTCATATCTGTAGGTACCTTTAAATACTCGTAGATTCTGACTTCTGAAGCTGAGGTTACAGCAATCAACATGATCATTAATAGATACTAGTGCATTTAAAACGAGACGAGTTATAATGTTGATTTGTGTTGTTTATATTGAGATAAACGTCATGCACGATTGCCAAGGATATATTTAATAGCAGTAGGTACGTATTAACTCTATGTTGGCATATAACTACATAATTCAGACTGACACAACAACCTTATATCGTCACCAATACGTTAGGTAGATAGGTACATATGCGCTTTTATTTTAATAACTATACCTATATACCTATTTATAATTTCACATTTTGTACTTTACTTAAGGTGTAAAACTTATTCAAGTGCAAAAATATTGGCCGACTTTTGGTTATTTAATTTTAATTAGGGTTCAGTACATCAAAAGGTAAACACAGAACCCTTATAGGATTACTCGTGTTTCTGTCTGTCCGTCTGTCACAGTTAATTTGCACCGAATTTACTGTACCGATTAAGTTCAAATTTGGTACACGTAGGTATGTGTTTCTGTGACCCAAACACGGACGCTTAACGTAAATAGATGAATTTGGAACTTGAGAGCCGCATTTTTTGGGGGCAAACTAGGAAATAAAAAAAAAGTCTTACAAACTGTATTAATAATAATAATAATAATAAAAATGATTTATTCACTTAGGAAGCAAAATACTACACTTGTGAAAAGTCGATTCTACATTTACTGGTAATGCCTGTTCGCAAACAATAGGTAAAGCCCGAGAAAAGAACAGGCAATAAAAACTCGTGGCCACTCTTTTCAAATTGCCAATGTTTACAATGTTTCTCTGTTTATAAACTGTATATGTATATATATCGTGTAACATATCAAATGAAAGGGCTTGTTGAAAAGATATCAAATATATTATATCTCTTAGCCGTTTTGTTTGGACATAACATTCCCTAGATATTTGGATATCTCTCCAAATATTAGCTAATAGACCAATTAGGGTTGTGACTTTGAGCATGCCCACCTCGTCCACTAAGGTGGACGCGCCTGTATGTGCCTGGTAACATTGCCATGTTTGCTAAATTTAAATAAACGTTACCTAGGTAATTGACATAGCTAATTGCAATTAAACATGCATATTAATTAGTGTTCAATTACATCTTAAAACATAATTACCATGGCAAACACTAGAAATTTATGCACTGCGTTACTGATATGTTTCGCGTTACCAATTATAATTTACACAGCAGTTATTATTTTGATTAGTACTTACGTACTACCTTTTTTTTTTTTTTTTTTTAGACGACTCCCGCACTAGGGTACAAGCCCTGTGTCGCGGGGGACTTCACAAACATACAAGTCACGGACACAAAGTACACCCAGACTCGGGACAACAATTTGTGGATCACACAAAGTGGTGCCCCATATGGGAATCGAACCCTCGACCTCTTGCGCAGCAGTCGGACACACTCCCACCGCGCCACAGAGGCAGTCATTCTGTACCTCACCATTATTTTTTTTCCTCATTTTACGTAAGAATCTTCTACAGAGTATTAGAAAACTAAAAAAAAGAATGAATGAAATCGGTGAATTCGTTCTCTAGCTATCTCGTGATCAAGGGAAATGAGATTTTTTTTTTCATTTATAGATTTGGAAAGCGTCATGAATTATTGACTTTCTTGTGATTTAGACGAACCTACCTACACTGGTAGGTAATATTTAACATGTATATTTAACCCTTGTCCGACTATCGTGTTCAGTGCGTATGCATTTTTAACACTAAAATGAGTTACGTAGGTAACCCTACAGCGCAGAAAAAGAACATTAAAATTACAACTGAACGAGATACAGACACAAAAAATGTAGTTGAATTAAATATCTACTTTTTGTCCCTCTATCTATTATCTAGCAAGTAGGTACTCAGGAAAAAAGCTATCACAAGAATTTTAATGCGAGCCTGGCGCAAAATAAATACATAATTACGGCAATAGCGCTATTGTGACGCAAGCGCCTCTAGCGGCACATTTTGAAAGCTTCCCTTCCGAATAATTAATCGTGCTATCAAAATTAAAATTGATAACATTTGACACAGTGATTTTTGAGGTTGATAACACGAATGTGCCGAGGTTATAGTGATATGTATTTAATTTACATAATGATTACCTACATGATCTTTTTTTCTCTACCTACCTAGGTATAGAATATGCACGTAATTGTAAAAGTAGGTTTAGATTTTCAGATAAAGTTAAAATGGTATTGTATACTTTGATTAAATAATGTCTTGATGGAGCATTCCCTCAGTAAGCCTATAAAAAAATTACGCTACTATTTTTGACGTTTGACACTCGTTGAAAATGGCGCGCTAGAATAACTATGGCTAAAACATCTGATGAGTCTTCTTACCTTTTAAAAAGTACGTCCATTTGACCGTACTTTTTGACAGTTCTTTGCTTCAATTTTAGATGCTGGATTAGGAATCTAGACATTATATAATCAAAGATTGTATACTTCCCGCTGTCTAAGCTCTAAGCGTAATCACATAAAACCAATGCATTAAAGTAAAAAAGTTTGAGTGGTCCTGCTTCTAAAATGTCATGAAGACACAAGCCGAGGGCAATGAACTGCGAAACTAACTGTAGATATTATTAAGCTTCGGTAGAAAATTTATTATGAGCCTACCTAAAACACACAGCGTATGAAGAATGTTGTTGCAAATATGCCTATAAACTAATGTCTATGGTTAAAATCTCTCTCTCTCTCTCTCTCTCTCTCTCTCTCTCTCTCTCTCTCTCTCTCTCTCTCTCTCTCTCTCTCTCTCTCTCTCTCTCTCTCTCTCTCTCTCTTCACCAGTGTGCGTCCCATTGACGTATAGACCTTGACCGTGCCATCTCTTTCAATTAAAAAGTAATGAATGACTGCAAAGCGTATAATAGATAAATCTCCTATCATGGAGAAGACAACCAAGAATTACAAAACAGAGATTACAAATCAGGCGGGTTGCTCAAAAGAATGTGCTTATCTGTTTAAAGAAAAAAATAAACCTGACAACTCAGAGAACAGATATCAGATGGAAATGCATTTTAAACTAATTTCACTGGTCTGGTCTGGTTCTGAAATTACATTTTCACTTATTGTTTTTAAAGTTTCGCGATTTTTACACATATTAGATATATTTCGGGTCTTGATAGTTTGAATTAATTCCCTCTTATTTACCCGACGTTTCGATCGAATTGCACCAATAGTGGTCAATTCGATTGAAACGTCGGGTAAGGAAATAATTCAAGCGATTAAGTCCCGAAATTTATCTAATAGATTTTCACTTGCCGATTGCAGAATTATACCAGAGATTCCCTCCTTACCTACAATATCAAAATTACTAAGGTTCTGTTCTACCGTTTAGCCTATCATCGGCATTAAAGATGTTTGCCATGGTAACTACAAACCAATAGGATGGATGGTGGTTGGAATCTCCTGACCACGGATGCAGCAGATGCAGGGTGCTAAACTCAAGTCAGCGAATGACACTAAAAGATGCACATACCTTGGTAGTGTCCGGCACCAGGACTCTAGTTGCACATCCCAGAAACGAGAGGGGGGGGGGGGCGCGGTTCTTGCCTCTACTTTAGCTTGCAGCCAGGCATTAGAGCAGACAGAAAGGTAGAATGTGACCCTAACTGCAACATACCCCCAAGGGAGGCAAACCACCGAAGGGTTGCAAAGTACCAGAGTGGCATTCACTACCCCAAGCTGCGGAGGCTATATGTGGGGTGGCCTCAACATCTCTTCGGCCATCTTCTGTGACGCCTTCAGTCGATAGTAGGACTGTCAGCTGGGCTAGGCATATTTCCTACACAGCTTAATACAAAGAGTACACACTCACTTAAACAGTGCGAAGGAAAGGAGTGGTCCATTTGTCCATACATTTTAGGCCCAGAAAGGACTCACACGAAACGATGTTTGTTTTGAAGATAAATGACTACTCTATTACCCTGTATTATTCTTTTTCCCATAAAACTTGGTGGAATTGAGATACGAGATATTTAAAATGGAAATGATTTCATACCAAAAAACATTACTAGCAATCCCGTTAACCTCTCTAGCTAAGCTCAATGGCTTGTGTTAGTTGCACAAAGTCTCGTTCTTACCCAATTATAACATATTCAATTCATTTTATACAAGATAAACTCGTTAAACTCGGAACTGTAAAACTAATGGCAGGTCAGTTTGCCGCCATTTTAACAACACCAAATAATAAAATCAATGAATGAAATGGAATGAAATGAATAACAACACGAATGACATGACAGATGAAAAAAGTGTTGCAAATGCTTTGAAAAATTATTTATACTATCGATTTTTAAACAAAAATCGATTGCGACCAAATAATTATACAACACAATTATATTAAATTACTTTTTTACCGAATATATTTCCAAAATAATTGAAAAACATTGTTTTATATTAAAGTAATAAAGATATTTTATCTTTACTTACAATTTCTACCTAACAAACGTCGATAAAACGACGTTTGAAGCTTGACTTTTTAAAGCTGGCAACATAAAACAATTATCCGCCATTACCGTAACCTAAGAATCAAATTATATTAATCTTTAAAATTAAAATCTTTCCCCCAAGTTTTATCAAAAAATGAAAACCACATACAGATTTCAAAAAATTATTTGTTTAATTTTAACGTTTCACAACTTTCTGTCCGCTATGGGCCGTATTTGGTACATGTCCTTTATATCCTAACTGCAACAGTCGACATGGACCAAGTGGCTACCAATTCAAGACTTGCAGGAAGGCTTAGTAGATCGGACCACAAGCTGTTGACCGCCACAGGTGGATAAGGTCTTCTAGTTTTGAAAATGGGGGGGTGGGCTGAGTATAATGCCCACTGCTCCCCAGCAAGCCAGGACTTGCTAAAAAGAAGTTGGCGGACTTCTACTTTAATAATATGTAATTCCCTTAAAATATGGTTAACCATGTTGGTCCTCAGGCAGTGTGAGCTATTAAACCTAACTATTCTTAGAAGATAAGCTACCTTTAAGAATCATTCTTTACACAAATCAGCTGTCCCACTTACTGTGCATCGTCAGGCTTAGACCTCTCAAAAGAGTTAAGTACCTAACCGTCAGGTTCTTATAGGCATCTTTTTCTGCTAAACCAAATGTAAAGAAATTACCTATTTGGGTGGGATGCACAGATTTCACCAGCTAGAAAATTCACCTAATTCTGGTTCCTTATTTGGAACTGCTAAGCTGCTGTCTAGCTGTTCAGTTTAACACTCTTACTGGCCTCGGGCGGCAGGATCCATGATCTAACGCTACTAGGTATCAGTGAACAAAATTTGATTTTTGTTGAAGACCTAGGCTCATGGCATAAATTTGGTTCCAAAATGGACTCTAGTATGCACAGCACCACAGGTTGTTTGTTGCGGCTAGTTGCAAGTTGCTGCAAGCTGCAAGTTTTTCCTGTCAAATATATATTTGATTTTGTAGAAGCATCTGAAATCAGACGACAATGCAATAAGGAAATCACAAATTTATTTGATAAAACAAATAAAGTTGTAATTTCCTTATTGAATTGTCGTCTGATTTCAAATGCTTTTAGCTGGGAAACTTAAGCCTGCTTCAAAAACTGTCATAGCAGGTTGGATTTGCAGCATTTCCAAGAAGGCAAATATTGCTGCCTCACCAGGCAGCATTAGGATAGCTGTAGTCTTAAAGAAATGGCTGAAATATACCCCTGTCCAGGAGATATATTATACAGTGCAACTGGAAAAGTATAAATAAATCTGAAAATTCTATTTTCAACCATTTCCAATTTGCGTAGGTACCAACCTGAGTCAGAGTATCAGTTTTCTAGGATTTTATTACATATTTGTTTGAAGACAGTAGTTCCCATTATTACATATTTTTTACATAAAGTAGGTACAGATACTTAAAATATTAGTTACGCTATATTTTTTTTCCTTAGTAATTGATCTCATTAACAAATATTTATGAGGATCTATTACAGTTAAAAGGTATTTATAAGTAATAGTCAGCTACGTTTTTAAGAACTGGTGTTATTTTTCCTTATCCTCTCTTTTATATACTTGTGAATTTAATAAAAATTATAATAAATAAAAAAATATAATAACTCTTTTTAGAGTTAATAGACCAAATATACCTATTGGCATTCTAGTTAACGATGAAAAATACACGAAAGAGTTATGCATTTTTATGTACAGTATTTTTCAATAAAACACAGTATCTTTCAACAACCATGTCTACTGAATCTTTAGAATTAAACATGTATAATATGTATTTTACAAAAGTAAAACACCTAACAAGTGTTATACCTATTTTTGTGAATAATATTTTTATGTTATTTACTTTTTTGTGTGGAATAGTAAGTAGATGTGTAACACACACACACACACACACACACACACACACACACATGCGCGCATAATCAACAAACAAACGTTCTCCGTTTCGTCGTGGGTAAAATACAATACACTGTGTTGAAACGAATCGTATTATTTATGTAAGCTATAATAACTTATTGTACGCAAGGAGAAAAACGAAAAATACGTGTAAAACAGTTGACTTAATTATAATAGTACAATTCTGTGTCTTTCGTATTTTTTCATCGCTAATTCTAGTGTCTTCATTTTAGATTCATTATAGCGTTGTATTACCACCAACAGATACCAAACAGGTCTTTATATTAACGCTGTATGTTGTATTCACACATAATACCTGTTTTATTCGAATGCAAAACAGTCATAATCAGTGCTCAAAAAAGGCGTTCTATTAATACGTAGGTATTTGTCACTATTGATGTAACAGCGTCACCAGCAACGTGAAAAGCTTATCCAACATTGAGAGGATCTGTGGGTTCCACCCCTATATTCGTGAGTCAGTCGACTATCTTCCGTCTCAGTCATGTCAAACTTCAGGTTTCCCATAAGTTGTAATGACATCAGTTACGGCTGTAGTTATCCCAATTTTTAAGTGAGTGGCACCTAAGCAGTTAGTGGTGGCTAAGGGTAGAAAAATGCAATAATTGCATTTTTGAAAGATAGAAAAATTTGAAATCCAGACTCAGGAATTGAACCCGAGACTTCCGTAGCCAAACCGGGGCCAGAAGCGAACCACCTATCTGGACTATGTTACTAGATATCAAATTTTTACAAATTTTTCTTGCGGGTTAGGCCCCCGCAGCGCCATCTAGTCGGTAGTTAAAGAACTATCACGGCTTTTTTTGTTATTGCTTCGTTGCAGAGAGCATTTTAACCAATTATGATGACGCAGGCCGAATATTGAAGTATTTTTTATAGGCATTTCTTGCCAAAGACTTTACAAATACAATAATTGCATTTTTGAAAGATAGAAAAATTTGAAATCCAGACTCAGGAATCGAACCCGAGACTTCCGTAGCCAAACCGGGGCCAGAAGCAAAATGCAATTATTGTATTTGTAAAGTCTTTGGCAAGAAATGCCTATAAAAAATACTTCGGTAGAAAAATGGTTCTTTGAATTCATCATTCAATTATTTTTTCAAATGTATTTAGGTAGGTATAACTACCCCATCTAATAATTTCAAAATTGAACTCGGTACTAGGAATGTCAGATGTTATTATGGTTGTTCCTATAAAAAATAAGTTGGTACCTACATATTTACCTACGGGTTCACTTCAGTTTAATCGTCAATTAAAATCGTGCGTACCTAACATTTAATTATTTTAACATTACATTAAAATAATAATTGTATTAGAATAAAACTAAACACCGACAACCCTAACCATCAGGGGTTTTCCTGCTATATTAAAGATACACATAAAAAAAATAAACACATAGAAAGAAACCGAACCACTCGTCTGAATCATTAACATGCTTACGTTTTGTTTATTTCAAGGCAGATGGCAACATATTAAAAAAAAACCCAAAAGTTATGAAATAGAGAAATTGACTTCGTGCGACGAGGAGAGTAAATATAAAAAATCTAGACCGGCTTGTATTGGGCACGATACGTAAGAGTAGTAGATTTCAAAACAATTGTTACGCAATGTGTGTTAAAATTTATAATAAAATCTCTAATAATTCAACTCCTTTTAAGAGTAGAAAGATTTATTTTATCTAATGATTTTATCTTTATTTGTTTTATCTAATGATTTTAGGGGAAGTAGTCCTCTAAAAAAGTTTTCATCAGCTCTTAGTTGTTAGTTTGTCAAGAAATCTTTGTACTCACTTAAAGGAGTTCTTTGAAAGTAATGACATTTAATAAGAGTATGAAAATAAATATGGTTTTGCTTACAAAAATATACTTATTCATTTTGTAAACTCAGTTTTATGTAATCAATATTTGCTATTGATAATGTCTAAATAGGCTAGCACTAATTATTTATAGGATCACTTTACCTATGTATCAACCCTACATAAAGCAAATAATAATATTTGTGTTTGTATGAGTTTATTATATTCCTCGCGCGCTGGCCAAGTCCGTGTCAGTTGGTCGGTTTTTTGGCGGAATTGTATTAAGCAAACAACGTATAAGGAATTACCTACACGTTGTTTGCTTAATTCAATTTACTTATAAAAATTCTCACTCATCGCCTATATAAAAAAAACGATACAATTAGTGGCCCATGAGTTTCTTGGCAGCTTCTTCTCATGAGCTTTGTATTTGGAGCTATAGCCTACAATTTATTTGGCCTATTTTTAAACTTACAGTTGACAGAAGGATCCAACTGGTTTAGGCAGCGTTCAACAAACTTCGTCTCTTTTTTTTTAACGAGTTTCCATTTCGCCTCTACCGTAAAGCCTGAAGACCAAGGTATTTAACCAGTACGTCCTACCTGTTATAACCTACGGTGTCGGGACACTTACGGTTAGGCTAGTCCCTAAATTGAAAGTCGCGCATCGGGCTATGGAGCGACTGTGGAGTTTCTTTGAAAGATAAAATTCATGCAATGACGTCATCCGAAAAAGAAGTAAAGTCCCCGACATAGCACGCAGGTTATATGGATAAAAATGAACACCTTTAAAATGTCCTCCTTTTAATCTATACTAATATTATAAAGCTGAAGAGTTTGTTTGTTTGAACGCAGTAATCTCAGGAACTATGGATCGAAATTGAAAAAATCTTTCACTATTGCATAGCCCATTTATCGAGGAAGGCTATAGGCTATATAATATCACACTACAACCAATAGGAGCGGAGCAGCAGTGAGAAATATTGCAAAAAGGGGAAAAATTTACGCAGACGAAGTTGCGCGGGACAGCTAGTAAACAATAAAAATTAAATCGAAGTGTAGGTAGGTATATTATAGAACGAAGAAAACCATTCGTTATCCATAATGGAACTAGATTTCTATTATAAAATCCCTCCTCCCAAGGTAAGGGCATGTAGAGATTGTACAGCCCCCCCCCCCTCCCCAGCCTTCTTCTGAGGACCCTTACGTAATGAATAAATGGCCTCTAGTATCTAATGATTAGTAGCAATTAGTAGGTACCGAATAATGGCAAAAATTACTTTGACTGGCTCGGTAGCGCAGTGGGGGCTATGTACTGCTACTGCACAATGTCGTGGATTTGATTCCGACACGGGACACCACTTTGTATGATTCACAAATTGATTGTTCACAGGGTGTAGTTAGGTACTTTGTGTCGGTTAATGGGGTGTCGTCTCCCGTGACACAGAGTTTCTTTAGATAGCTTATGCGAGAAATATATTTAAAAAAACCACCGGGCAAGATCATGTTGGACTATGTGAGCATGTCAGTGTAGGGTTCCGCAGCCGTATGCCGCAAATTGTTATTCCGAGTCTGGGTGTACTTTGTGTACGTGACTTGTATGTTTGTAAAGTCCCCCGCAACACAGGGCTTGTACCCTAATGCGGGAGTCGTCTTCAAAAAAAAAAAAATAGTTTAAAGTATTTATTATGCGCTACCTTTGTGTTTTTTTTTTTTATTTTTTGGTCACATGGTTCAAAAGTTCAGGGGGACACAAGTTATGCAACTTTCGGAGCGATTATTTCCAAAAATATTCAATAATCAAAAAAGTTTACTAGAAACCTTAAAATGTTTTTAAAAGACCTGTGGAATGATGTGCCACACGTTGATGTTTGCTAAAAAAAACTGCTTCTGTTACATGTATGACGTGCCCCCCTAAAAATATTTATTTTTATTATTTTGCTATCAAACTAAGTAGCGGCTACTTCAAGATACCTTTCAACCAAATTTCATCAATTTTCACTGAGAAGTCTTTGAGTAAAATGCCTGTGACATACAGACGGACATGACAAAACTATAAGGATTGCGTTTTCGCCATTTTGGCTACGGAACCCTAAAACGAAACAACAACAACATTCGAAACTGCTAAAGAGATTACGGACATTTTTATTCACGTTCTTTGCAAACAAATAAGAAATGATTCAATACAAATGACAATGATAATTACCAACATTACAACTCGTTATACAATTATAGCTCTAACTGCATGCCGTGGTTGAGATAAATTGTTTACTTTTTACCCGTTTACCGTCCACGTTTGCACTGAAAACCGGTTGCTATAAGAATCAAATGAGCGATACAAAATACTCTTGTTAGGTATCTATTTTGTGTGAGCGAGAGTTGCGAACTGCGCACTGCGCAGGCGGGGCGCCGATGAAGATTATCAACCTACTAGCTGGTGGAGCGACGAACTAAAGAAGGTCGCTGGGATGGACTGGATGCAGAAGGCAGAGAACCCGATGTTGTTGCGAAAGTTAGGAGAGACTTTTGTCCAGCAGTGATGATGACCCAGTTATTACAGCCTGCGAATTCGCGTGATAATTTTGAAAAACATATCACACGGGAACTGCCATAGAGTATTTATACGCTCTGTGGAAACTGCACATTTTTTGGGATAAAACCTAACCTATGTTCTATTCCAGAGTATGATAATCCGCCTCCGTTCCAAATCTGTTCAGCCGTTCTGACGTCATTAGTTATCAAACATCTATCCACCTAAACTTTTGCATTAATAATAAGAGGTACTTTTATATTAACACTAGCTGTCCCGCGCAACTTCGTCTGCGTAAATTTTCCCCTTTTTTTATAATGCTATGTTACTTCTAATAACCTCGAAGGATATGTGTACAAAGTTTCATGATGATCGGTTGAGTAGTTTTCGCGTGAAAGAGTAGCAAACAAACTTACATTCACATTTATATATTAGTAGGGATTAGCTGTCCCGCGCAACTTCGTAAGCGTAAATTTTCCCCGTTTTTGCAACATTTCTCATTGCTGCTTCGCTCCTATTGGTCGTAGCGTAATGTTATATAGCCTTCCTCGATAAATGGGCTATCCAACAGTGAAAGAATGTTTCAATCGGATCAGTAGTTCTGAGATTACCGCGTTCAAACAAACAAACTCTTCAGCTATAATATAAATTAATATTTCCTGTAAAGTAAAAATTTAATCTATACGATTAAAATTTTACTTTACAGGAATTTAGTGCTTTCAACTTGCTCGATAATAACATCTTTATATTTTTCATATAACGAAAAAGGCTTTTTATTGTATGTTTGGAATTGAATCATTTTGATTTTTTCTATATTTATTTGTAGATTAATTTTAGCCATTTTATAATATTATTTAAAGCTATATTTATTTCTAGTTCGTATGAATTTTCCTTCTCAACTTTGTTATGTCATCGGCAAACAAGATTACATCATGGTTAGTGAGATTTGGCAAATCATTCAAATACATTTTAAATAATTATGGGCCCAGAACACTGCCCTGTGGTACTCCATAGTTATTTTGTTTGTATTCACTTCTATACCTAATCTTATGATTTTTGTGAACTTTACTGAATTCTACACATTGCAGTGTGTCCTTTAGATATTTTTTCAACCGGTCATTTGCTTTCCCTCTTATATTCCATATTTCTCTAACTTTCTCTACTAAAAGCAGCTTGTGATCAACAAAATCGAATGCCTTACTCATATCTAGAAATACTGCTTAAACTGGAAAACAATAATTTAGAGCTTCTGTGATGTTTTTGATTAAGTTGAAACATGCCAGTGAAGTGGTGCTTTTTCCCTAAAACCAAATTGTTCACTTTTTAGTATTGAATGGCTCGCAGTAAACTTTTGGAGTCTTCTCTACTACTTAATTATGTTATATGTTTTTGTAATAGGAGATGAGCATTTGATATTGGCTATTGTTATTAGAACAGAAGCGGCGGTAGCCTAGAGGCTAAGGCATCAGGTTCTCAATCGTGAGGTCGCGGATTCGAATTCTACCCTACTACCGACGTGAACCCACTTCTAACACAAGTCATTGAGCTTAGCTGAAGGGGTTAACAGGATTGACCCACAATTCCACATTGCTAGTTATCTTAAAAAAAAAGATTCAATACAAAACGACTCACTAAAGTGACAACAAAAAATATTATAATTTTTGATGTTGCTAATAGCTTATTTATTTTTATTACTTAGGTATATTATTTTTTGTTATTTAGTTACCTTGGTTAGGGAAGGACGGCGAAGGGGGCGTCTAGCCGAATCTCACCAAATCTCACGTGGGGTAGATGGGGGTTTTGCGAAGTCTGATGTAATTTTTTAGTCGCAAGACATCTAAAACTAAATTAATGAAATCTTACGGGAGGGAAATCCGCCAAAATTGCCTCACGTAATTTATGGACATTGTATTTAATTTATTTTTGAAATCGGTACATTACATTTTCAAATTGAATAGAAGACAAAACATTGAGTTTCTTACAGGTAGCAAGCCCCCAAATCAATCTGATTGTATTTTCTATATATTCCATTCTAGTTACTTGCCTACTTATGTAGTTAGGTACTTATTATTTTAGTAAAATAATTCATTTCTTAGAAGTTATTGTAAGAAACTATTGCACCTATTTGTTTTACAACAATTTCTGTGTTATATTCTAAGTTGTTACATTTTTATCCTGTTGATGTAGGTACCCACCTACATCAACAGGATAAATAGGTACTTACTATAGGTACTTATACTGAACAGGAAAATTAAATATCACTGGGCACAAACATCAATCAATTTAATATTTTTTTATTATGTAGGCCGACTAGGCATATTAATTAATTATTATTAATTAATCAGAATTTGTAAGTAAGTACTTAGGTGTATTCCTAATATTATTTTATCTCTTGTCAAAAAAAAATCTCATCTTATACTTACTATATTATATTTAGAAAATAGAAGGAATACCATAGTCATACCAAGGTGCCTATATACTAGCTGTCCCGGGCAACTTCGTATGCGTCAATTTTCCCCGCTGCTCAGCTACTACAACAAACAAACTCTTCAGCTTTATAATATTAGTATAGACAGGGGGGTGTCACTCCGCAGTTTAGGTATATTCAGGCAGCACGCCACTTGAAGGGGCGAATGGCAGTGGGCTGTCTCTCGGCTCGCACGACCATCGAGGTCACATCGCGCTCGCGCATAATTGAAAATATTTTTTATTTTACTACACCCACAATGTCTCTTAAGCCTTAACGTCAATTTCTTCTTTCTCCGTGCCTCTTACCATATCATTTGGGGTCGGCCCTCCGAATATGTTAGCGCCATTTGGTTTTGTCATTGATGTCAGCCGGGATTGAATGTGCTAATTTGTCAAGGTTTCTCCACCGAGTAGCTTTTGGGCGTCTTAAGGGTTGTTTTCCTACGTCAATTTTGAGAGCTATTTTTACCTGGGTGGTCTTCTTCACGGCGCATCACGTGTCGATACCACCGAAACTGATTTTCCTGGAGCTTATCTGCTATAGCTTTGACCTTAAAGCTGCCTCGCACATATTCATTTCTGATCCTGTCCAGCTTGGTTAACCTTAACGTCAATTTAATCCGTTTAAAAGATAATGCTGTGTTTTCGAATACCTGAATAAACGAATAGTGAACCAGAACCAACATTTTTTACAATTCCACTGCGTCATCGAAGTACCTACGTGTAAAAGCAGCGGCGGCAGCCAGGTCGTTCTTAAGTACTTAGTAATACTTAGTTAAAATAAAAATCCATAATTAGTTGATCAAAAATAATATTAGGATTAACAGGATAGGATAATGTTTACAAAGGAATATCTACACCCGTGGAAATCGAACACACGACAATTGGAGTTTTTATGTTTATAATGCTAAATGTACGTTTGTAATGCCTAATCTACTTATTTATCTCAAATGTAATAAATTAACTAGGTACAAAAACTTCTCAAGTGACAAACCCGTGCAGACTTCGCAGCTCGGTCATAAAGCTGGGACGCGTAAAGAAAATTCACGGTTTGCGCGCGGTTATAAGTTTCAATTTAGCTTGCAGGCGGGTAGCTCTGGCGAGTCCAGGTATATTTTTATACCTAAACCTGACTTTTGTTAGGGAGTGAACCTTCTGTACATAGTACTATTACTTATTCTGTGGTATAGATTAGGTACAAAGCATAATTTGTTTGGTTGAACGCGCTAATCTCAAGAACTAACTAACTAACTACAGACTGGTTCGAATTAAAAATTTATTTTAGTGTTGGATAGCCCATTTAACGAGAGAGGCTATTACTAAGTATAACATCACGCTATGACCAATAGGAGCGGAGCATCAATTAAAAGATGTTGGAAAAATGGGTAAAATTGTCAGAGGTGCACAGGGGCACGTGCATACCCCCCCCCACTTTGTTCATTTGCCTTGTGCCCCCCTCCCCAGAGTTTTTTTTGGGGCAACCTTGTCGTTCGTGCAACATACACTTGGCTAGCTTGGACAAAACGAAATGCAAGCCCCCTCCCCCGTAAACATGTTAGATCCGGCACTGCCTTTTGCCTCTCGTGCCCTCCCCAAGTATGAAATCCTAGGTTGGCCCCTGGCGCGGGTCAGTTAGTTATACATAAGAAAAGAGTTATTCAATTAGCTATTACTTACTTAATATAATATATTTTTATTTACTTTTTGCCAAGGAGTTTTATATTGGTAGATGAAATAAATGATGAATACAGCGGCAATAGCCTAATGGCTAAGGCATCGGCCTCGCAGTCGTGAGGTTGCAGGTTCGAATCCTACCCATTATACTACCGACGTGAACCCACTCCTAACACAAGCCAGCTTAGCTGGAGGGGTTAACAGGATTGCTAGTAATGTGTAACCACAATTCCACATTGCTAGATATCTATTTAAAATTATGTAAACTGTTTTTTTATGTATATTTGTTCGTCATGAAGCTAGGTTTAGACACAAAATACTATAACGAACGATAGGAAAACTACTTAGGAAACGCTCCATGACTCAGAAGTAGGACTCACCGTCCTAGAGAAACGCGGAATTGAGGATTCTACTACATTCAGTCATAGAAATGTACAATACTGGAAAATAAACTCTATCAGTAAACAAATAAAGTGCAATATTGTGCAAAAGTCACACTCGCCGCTTCACTTTTTGACAGCGTTTCAATTTTAAACTTTATTCCAGTCTCATAGCGTTTAATTCTCAATGTTATTAGGAAATCTGTTGTTTTTCCTTATTGGAAGGTCAGCCCTTTAACAATTTAAATATATTAAATGGATCATAATATTCATAATTCTATGGATACTCATCAAGTAGCACAAAATAATCTTTTTTTTTTTTTAAAGAGATGTCCAACATTTTTAGCAATCCTGTTAATCCCTCCAGCTAAGGCTAAATAGCTTTATGTTAGGAGTGGGATCACATCGGTAGTATAATGGGTAGAATTCGAACGCGCGACCTCACGATTGCGATTCCGATACTTTAACCTACCGGCTACCGCCGTCGTCAATATGTTTACAACGTTAATAAAAATAAAGTAATAAGTATGACAAATATATTAACAGAGTACATAACCTTGCAAAAACTCGTTTAAGAACAAGTTAAAAAGGTTCATTCGTGCATTAGGTCTTTAAATAAAAATAGGTAAGTAAATACTATCAAACATATCCATACTAATATTATAAACTAGCTGTCCCGCGCTACTCCGTATGCGTAATTTTTCCCCGTTTTTGAAACATTTCTCGTCGCTTCTCCGCTCCTATTGGTCGTAGCGCGATATTGTAAGAGTTTTTCAAATCGGTCCAGTAGTTCCTGAGATTAGCGCGTTTAAACAAACAAACTCTTCCGCTTTATAATATTAGTATAGATCTGAAAGTAACTCTAGTCTGTCTTTTACGATTTAGATGAAATTTGGTATATACATAGTTTGAGTCTCTGGTAAGGACATAGGATAGTTTTTATCGCGTTAACCGATATCTGCGTAGGGGTAGCCATCACTACATAGTATAAAACAAAGTTGCTTTCTCTGTCCCTATATCCCTATGTATGCTTAAATCTTTAAAACTACGCAACGGATTTTGATGCGGTTTTTTTTAATAGATAGAGTGATTGAAGAGGAAGGTTTTTATGTATAATGACATCCATTAAAAAGTGGAGAAATAAGGAGCGGAGCAGCAATAAATGTTGCAAAAACGGGGAAAATTTACGCAGACGAAGTTGCGCGGGTCAGCTAGTAATTTTATAAATGCCAAAGTGAGTTTGTTTGTTACGCTTTCACGCTTAAACTGCTGAACCGAAACGATGAAATTTGGTATGGAGATAGTTTGGCTCCCAGGGAAGAATATAGGATAGTTTTATTTCGTGATAGCCGACATCCACTCGAGCAAAGCCATGGGCCAAAGCTAGTTAATCACACTAATATTATGGCGAAAGTTTGTAAGTGAGTGTATGTTTGTTACTTCTTCACGTCTAAACGGCTAGAGCGATTTTAATAAAATTTGGTATGGAGTTAGCTGACACCCTGGATTAACAAATAGGCTATATAAACCGCGGGTAGCACCGCGGGGCACAGCTAGTAATACTATAAATCCGAAAGTATGTAGGTTGGCAAGTTTGTTGCTCTTTTATGCAGAAACTACTGAACGGATTTTGATGAAATATTACAGTAGTGTAGTTTAATACATCAGAATGTCACATATGCTATAAAAACCAAACATTACGCGGGCAAAGCCGCGAGGAGAAGCTAGTGAAATTATTTAAACACTTTTTTTCAGAGTTTCATAAAGTTTTATATTTTTTGAACTTAACATTGATAAGTAAAATATTATCACAAATTGTACCTAATCTAATATCACAGATAGAACTAGAGAATAATACAAAATGTGTACCATGAAACGAATTTAATAAAAAAAAGTTAATCTATTTTAAAATATAATTTCAGATCTATCACAACATTGAAGTCAAAGCATTTGACTTTGTCTGTCCATTTTGTACAAAAATATTAAAATACATATACTTTAATATCTTATTTTTAACACTTACAAATCAACGTTTTATTTTTGTGACATTGGAAACAATTTGATAATCCTTATTCTAACAAATTCTATTAAAATAAAGACACATGTACACACGCATTCAAAATTATTGACTTACAAAATTATACAGAACTATGACCAGCACAAATTCTTTTTCTACACAATAATTTTCAAATCAGTATCAAAATAATTGTGTAGGCTCTGTAAACAATTCTAAAGAGATTCTAAGAATACAGTTGGCCACAAACCAATAATGAACTGGTAAATACACATTTATTACGTGTAATTTACCCAGAAGAATAAAATATTACAGTGATACTTTAAGAATCACACAAGGACATTAATTGGAAAATCCTACATAAGGCCGGTACAAGTTTTATAGTGAATAAATTAATGTTTTCCAACCAATCATGCAGGCATAACCATTGAGGAAAATACAATTTGTTTCCTCAAAAACAGTGTGGTGTGACATGAATAACAATAATAATGTAAATATTTTATTATTATATGTTTGTTTTAAAAAAATAGAGACAATCTATATAAAAACTTTTTGAACAAGTAAAAGACAATGTGAACTTTTTAGTTGTCAAATTAAAAAAATATAGATACAGATATTGCCATATGGAATATTACATCACATGAAATACTTGTAGGAACAGAGATTAACCTATCCACATGATTGAGCGACTAACAAAGCAGTCTAATCACACAAGTACACAGTGTATGCTATACTCTCTTATGGTTAAACATCTTTAAAACGAAAGATTTGTCTTCATTTTTGATAATAACAAGCAACCATGCTTATACCTACACAGATAAGCTAATAGTTTATAATTAATGGAAATAAACTGGACAGAAAACAGGTCATACTAGTCATCATTATATAAATGATTTACAATAAACTAAGCAAAAGATCTAGGTAGGTATTATGCTTTGTCGATGGTCATGTTCAAAAAGTTTTAATATTGCTTTTTAAACATAAGTTTTTTTTTAACTATTATAAAGCAACCAAAGAGATATTAGCACAAAATGTGTAAACTTTTTATGCATGTCTATGCTTAGTACAAAGATGGTTGTTTATAAAAACCACCAAAGACAATAGAATTTGTTACTTTTTCTACAATAATAAATGTGAATGGTCTGTTTGCTTGAAATTGTACGACTCCAATACGATTGCTGAATTCAGCCACTGTTGTTGCTGCAGCTGTTGTGCCTTCCTCAGTCACCTCAATCTGAGCTTTATGTACAATCTTAGAGACATACAAAGGTGTTCTTGCAATGTAGGGTAATTGAGCATTCTGTGCATCAAATACTTGTTGGATACCAAATTGGTTATGTAAAACATTAGTCATATCTAAATCTGACTCAATTTTGAAACGTGGGAGGAAGCAGTCTACTTCATCATCTGAATATTCTTCTTTAGACACTCTTAAATCTTCGAAAAATTCTTCCAAATTAACTTTTAGAAAGTTTTTAAACATGTCTTCAACGGAAACTCCTGGATTTGGCAACATAATGAGCATTGAAAGTCTATTTTCTTTCCCATATGGTAATTCAATGATTCTAGCCTGTAGTTGTCTCATATTTGAGAATGGATATGTAAATCTATTGTACATCATGTTTACATCTCCTATTCTTTGTCCATTAGTGTCATAGAAAGGCATTTTTGAAGTTGATGATGCATTAAATGGAGCAGTCCATTGTCCCTTAAAATATAGGGAGCTTGACAACACCAAAGCCTGATTTTGGAAATAATCAGGCTCAACAATTCTTTTAATGAGACCATGTGTGATATTTGCAATAACATTGTTGATAACATTCGCAGCATAAACACTATCAGTAAAATCCAATTCAAGCACATCCATCTGATAGTCTTCTTTAGCAGTCACCCGATAGTCTTTCAGAGGTAGGCGATTTTTATCAATAAACATAGTATTAATTTTTTCTAATTGCACAGTGTCAGTTTTGACTTTCAACCAGTCGGAAATGTTTCTGATAGCATTATACGTAGAATTGCCAGGGTCCACTCTCCATCTAATTGCATTGTGAATTTGCACTCTGGTTTCACCGGAAGCTCCCTCTGCAATGGCGGCGAGAACGTTCCAAACTGTGAACGGCGACATTATAAAATTCTGTCCATCTTGTAATGTTTTAGATGTGTGGTATAACAGTTCTATGGAAAAATTGCCTATTCTCTCTGAAAGTTCATGTGCACTATTAATGTTCGGATTTTGAACTTGAGCGTAACATCCCGCCACCGTTAACACTAACAATAACAGCATCATATTTCTGCTGTTTTTTTATACAGAATCACGGAACACTGAGTTTTTATTTGTATAATTCTGACGGCGCAGATTCACTAATCACTAGTGCTAACAAGCCATTTTTAAGTTAAACACTAAATGTACAACTATACGTACAACTTGTAACTTTGGATCACTTTGACACTAACACACACTCAAATATTACTAACACAAATTAGGTATTGTGTTTGGTTTTTGTAGGTACCTACTTTGTGCTTGATTCGGAATAAATTATTGTAATTTGCGGTAAGTTGCAAAGTCCACCACGACACACTAACAGGACACAACTGACTCACTACGATACGCCGAGTGAATTTATAAACTTCTCACTCGCTTGGTTTGAGCTTTGTTTGTACCTATTTACATAATGTGTCAGTCACATAAACCGTATACGTCATAGTTAGTGACGGTATAACGAGTATCCATAAATATCGATATTTCTAAGTAGGTAGGTCAGATAATGATTAATAAGTGAATTATCGTCATCAGCTTTATGACGTCATACTACTGGGACACAGGCCTCTTCTCTGAAAGGGTAGGTACCTGCTTAATATTCGTTACTAGTTACGACAGGAACTAAAAGTGGTCATAAACACATGGTCATAACTTTTTTTATTAAATTCGTTTCTGGGTACACATTTTGTATTATTAATTTAATTGTGTTCTATGTATGATATTAGAATATGTAGAATTTGTGATAATATTTTACTTATCAATGTTTATTTAAAAAATAGTCACTAGTTACGACAGGAACTAAAAGTTATGACACATGGTTATAACTTTTAATTCATATTAGGAATGTTTATTTTTCTCTATTTTTGAGCAGTGGATATGCAACCAGCGCACCTAATAGTTCGTAATAATTCAACCATATTATTTTTAGGCAGATCTTAGACGGGCCCCGGTATTAAAATTTGTTGCAGGCAGTGCCGGCTCTAGGATTGATCAAGGTTGGAGCCAATGGTGAATGGTGAATCCGGGGGGAGAGGGGTGTTTGGGGGGCTCACGCCCCCTACATAATCATAACATTTGTTGCTACAATCGAGAGCGTCAGGTAATATGGAGCATACAGAACTTGTAGTTGGAGACCTAAAAAAAGGGCATTCGATTCGTGTCAGTGCTGCAATACGGCCCTATTTCATTTAACCCATTCCCGCAAACGACAATCCTGGATCCTTCGTCACTGTTTGGAGCGATATAAAATCTTGGCGCGCCAATATTAAATCAATACGACGGGGAGGGGGGGACCCTTACTCATAAGCCGGATTGTAAAAAACCAGGCATGTCGGGCCACGCACAATGTAGGTTATGTAGGGCCGTAATCACCGCCTTTCTCTACCCAAATAATGCGGCTTATAAAGTCGGTTTTCTGTTGTTTTGTTTCATACTTACAACGTTATACCTACATAATAATAATTTTCAGGTACGAAATTTTGATGCTGTTACTCGAAAACTTGTAAAGCCTACTTACTGTGATGGTTTTCCTTTTAATGTCACTATATTTTTTACTACTACTATTTTTTTCACATACTCAACATCACTCTATCAAAAATTTACACTTTAAATCTTAATTATCCGTCATATCCATCCTTAAATTTAAAAATAGTCCTTCCGACCCATAAACGTTTCTAAAATACCTATCTAACGATACCCCACACGATGGGGTACGCCATATAGGGGAGGTACCTAAAAAAAAATGTTTTGCAAGATTTTGTTATATACATATACATTTTTGTAGAGCTTGTCGTTTTGGCATTTCATAAAAATAGTCAGTCAACATCCCTATTACCGAAATTCGAGGTAAAATATAAAAAAAACTTTTACCGGTGATTATTATTAATTTAACTTTAGTACTGATGCATGTGATAAATTTAGTTGTATTTCATGTTTTTTTGTATACTTTATAGTCTTTCTGTTACGGATTAATAATGATGATTAATTGTTGACGGTACTGATGGTGATATGATAATTATTGATGATGATATTTGATGACCATGATGGTTAAATATATTAATTTATATTAATCCGAGCCCTAGTGATAATGATTGGTGATGATGTTTGATGACAATGATGGTAGATGATAATGATGATGGTTGGTAATGATGATCAATGATCATCATTACCAACCATGTTTAATGAAACTGTCAAGTTCGCATAATTCAACATTGTTATCACCCCGATCTTAAGAATCGTATCTTCTCCGGCGCTAGGGGAAGACTCTTCGCCCTTACGTAACAAAACGCCAGCACCTATGCTTGCCTTCGCAGCCTCGGCCGTTATGGCTCACAAGGCGCTTTTTTACAGCGGGCGGAGGCTGCCCTCCCTTCCTCCTCGCCTCCATTTTTTAAAACACCTTCGGGTTATCACATATCACAAACAAGTACAACGTAAAGTTGGAGTGGACTAACTCAGTTCTGTTTTTTTTAACCTGGTTTATGTCAGGTACATAAACCAAGTTAAAGTAAGCACTGTGGTATCAAAAACAAATACCTACTGGACAAATAGATTCGAGTCATAATTCATTATAATACTTTTAACGACGTGAGTACAAAATTATTAATATTAATCATAAAAAGTGATGAATTCCAATTTCATATTCACATTTACCAAATTATTGCCTTTACCAAAATATGTAATAATAATGATCGAGGATTATTAATATTTTTTAATTAATTACACATAAAGTAACATTACAAGCGTTTCCGATATTACGATATTTTCACTTCGTTGGACATCTCTAAAGTGTTGCAAGGTGCAAACTATTGAATTACCATAATGTAAGCGCGACTCGCCTTTGATTGAGGAAAAGGGGGAAAACAAAAAGTAGTTTGGATTTTAATTGTGATAGATTAACGCCCGTTATTAGGGTTCCGTAGCCAAAATGGCAAAACGGAACCCTTACAGTTTCGTCCGTCCGTACACAGCTTTGCTCAGAGACCGTTTAGGACGCTGTAATTTTGTATTCTTACTCTTAACACTTACTCCGACAAAGTATCAAGATTTTATTCAAGAAAGAATAAAATCTTGAAAAAGATTTTTTTTAGGTTACGTGGGGATGTGGTTTTTTTTTCTTACCTACCCCATCGTGTTGGGTATCGTGAGATAGGTTTTTTAAAAACGTTTAGGGGTTGGTAAGACCATTTATAGATTAAGGGATCCGTTTGTGAAATATTAAGATTTAAATCGCAAATTTTTGTTGAAGTCTAGTGTGCCCCCCCCCCCTTGCCAGCTAAATGGTTGATGTTGAGTATGTGAAAAAAATCACGGCAGTAGTATAGTGAAATTAAAAGGAAAACTATCACAGCTAAGAAGGCTTTACAAGTTTACGAGTACCAGCTGATCAAATGGAATTAGGTACTTATCAAAATTTCGTACAAATTCCATTGAAAATTATTAGTAGATATAACGCTGTAAATAAGAAACAAAAACAACAGAAAACCCACTTCATAAGCCGCATTATTCGGATGGAGGAGGGGGGAGGGGTGACTACGGAACCGGCCCGACATGCACTTGCCCGGTTTTAATAATCCGTCTATTGATGGATTTGGCTGCTAAAGACAGAATTTTGACAAATTTTGTTTGGTGCTTAAGTCAAATATAAATCAACTAGCTGTGCCCCGCGGTGTTACCCACGGTATATTAGCCTATGTGTTAATCTAGGGTGTCAGCTAACTCCATACCAAATTTTATTAAAATCGCTCCAGCCGTTTAGACGTGAAGACGTAACAAACATACACATTCAGATACTCACAAACTTTCACCTTTATAATATTAGTGTGATGGCTAAACCATTGACGTAGAGACCAAGACTGCCCCATAACCTCACAAAAGTGACCACACACAGAAAGAGACAAAACAACGCTACTTTGTGGTTATTACCTGTCAAAGGCCGCTCGAGTTTTGCTCTCTCACGCTTTGCAGTCAATATTTACTTTTTAATTGAGGGATGACGTGGTCTTGGTATTTACTCGTAAAGCGTTAAATAGATAGAATATTAAAATCCGGGCAAGAGCATGCCGGACCATGCTCATGTAGGGTTTCGGAGCCGTTGCCGTATGAAAAAAATCTGATTTGAGTAATTTCACTGCCTCTGTGGCGCGGTGGGAGTGTGTCCGACTGCTGCGCAAGAGGTCGTGGGTTCGATTCCCATATGGGGCACCACTTTGTGAGATCCACAAATTGTTGTTCCGAGTCTGGGTGTAGGTACTTGTCCGTGACTTGTAAACTAACGCGGAAGTCGTCTTTAAAAAAAAATGCACCAAGAAAAGAGCGTATATGCATGGCATTTGCGGCCTTTTTGGTGAGAAACGCAGTTTTCCGGTAATAACTCAATGACGGTATATCCAATCATGTCCGAAATAATTTTAGTTTAAAGTATTTGTTAAGCGCTACCTTTTGATTTTTTTTCATATTTTTTGGTCTCACGGTTCAAAAGACAAGGGGTGACACAATTTGGTGCAACTTTCGAAGCGATTATTTTCAAAAATATTCACTTAATAAAAAACGGGAGCACTCTGGGAGTGCCTGGTGCACTGGCACTCCCAGAGTGCTCCCGTTTTTTACTGGGAGTGAAATTACACAAAGATAAATAAAACCCAGACAGATTAAGACGCTGACAACAGCTACTGAACTTCGATGTTTCACTATTTTAGCCACGCCCACTATTTCTCCGATGTCCTAGTGCCATTGATAAAGGACGGTAAAAACAGCGAACTATCAACACAAGGACGCGGTCAATAATAAACAATAAACCAATAGATGGCGCTTTATTTTTTGTTCTATATGAAGAACTAGAAAGAAATTAGACAGGGCGATTAAAAAAAACATTAACAATTTTTTATACGTTTGTATTTTTAATTATTTCAGGAGACTTTATTTGCTATGAACTTCAAAACAATATAAAAGAAAGAAAAATAAAACACGAAAATATATTAGCAACATTTTAAATATTTTCGCATAATTATAATTTATTTGCTCTCGGATATTTGCCGGAACAAACAGACAGACAGACAGACAAAAAACTGTATTTTTGTTATCAGTAATTATTATGGATATATGTTATCCATAATAATTAATATATATGCATAAAACTGTTATTTTGATATTACAAACAGACTCTTCAATTTTATTTATTTGCACAGATAGTTAATAATATATATTATTTTTTATTAATAATATTAATATTTATTTGACATAAGGTAAATTTAGAGCTGAAGAAAATTCTTCCAAGTTTGAAGTCCTCCGAAAATTGATAACATACCTGCTACAGCACAATAATTCACTGGTAAATAATTTTCGTCACTGGAATCACTTTTAATGATAAATTTTAAATTGCACATCCTACACAAAAGAGTGAACTTCGACAAGAATCCATTTATGTTTTCTCCTACCAAATTAATGTGTTTTAAATTACAACCCAAGGGTTTAGGGGTAAGGGCGAGAAATATTCTGAAGATTTAAAAATAAATGCGATAAGTTTATTCGTCGTCCGAGGTAATAATAATAATAATAATTATAAGGATTTTTTGTTGTGCAGGGTGACTTGTAGCAGTCTAAAAAAAATAATACTTAAAGCTTACCTATGCGTTAGTAACTAAATACTAACTGCCAGATTTTATCTTGGACAACCTGTTCAAAATAATAATATTTACCTCAAGTTTAGGAATATTATCGGTGGATTCAACTGTCTCAGATACCTTTGCCGATACTTCAAACCAGTGATGGAAAAAAACTATGACTTACAATAACATAAGAAGTATAAGAACGATCATAAGGAAGTTTCATATCACTTGGGCATCATCTTTACCTGGTAACATTTTCTAGAGGAATTATAACATCACTTTCTAATGTAACTGCAACAGCCACATTTCCTAATCTGTACAAAATATTTATTACATTTAAACTTAGAAAAACTTTCTTCAGCACTAATCTTACCTATTATGTCTAACTAGCTGTAGACTAGCTGTGGACGTAGCCTAAGTTACTCCTTACATCATTAGCTGTCTGACAGTGAGTCCTGTCAATCTCCGTACAGCCGTTTTGGAGATTTGTCGAAACAAACACACAGACAGACAGCCAGATAAAAAAAAACTGTATTTTTGTTTTAAGTACTATGCGTACTTTCATAGCATTTAGTAAAAAACTGCTATTTTGACATTAGGAACAGACACTTCAGTATGTATAGATCGCCATATATAGGTAAAAAATACTAAAACCTACACAACTATTTGTATGGAAAGGGCAAGACAGGACAATGTATAAAGCTGCAAGTATTTTAGGAGTATTTTCCTATTAGGCCAGTTCTAAGATAGTCGTAGGTCTATGCAAATGTGATAGTTTATCATTATATTGTTTGTAACTATCTTTCTAAAATGTAAAGGGGATCCTCTTTGTCCATGTGGCGATTCTTTTTGTGTAATGTGTTAATGTAATATAAATAATAAAATTATTATCTATATTAGTATGTAGGTACTTATTACAAACTTATTGGTGAAAAACTTTCCGAAGTTTCACCTGCTTCTGAACTATTCGCCAAACGTCTCTTTTTACTGAAAAGATAAAAGAAAATATTAAAAATAAATACAAAAATTGAACAGGCGAACCTAGGTTTCGAACTCGAAACATGATATTCTGAACCAACGCAGATACCGCTAGACCAAACGAGCTTCACGGTTGCAGATGAATTTTCGCTATACGTTGTACAAAACAGCTTAGTGTAGCTTTTGGTTTGGTTACGATTTCACTTCTGTTCGTGCAATATTTTGTCAATATGAAAAATATAATACTTATTTTACTACTTCCATGAGATGTTTTTGTTTGTTGGTATAGAAGCGCTTTTTGCTGGCCTCCGACATTTTTGTTTTGTTTCCCAATTATAGTAACAAATATTTTTAAACTTAGAACTAAATATATTTAAATTAACAACTTAGATATATAAATTAATAGGATATTTATTAAACTTATATTCTTTACCAATGTCTCTAATTTTTCAAACAACAAACAAAATATGAAGTGAATGGATGGCGAGGCAAAGCGACATACGTCCGTCTAGCTGCGCGTCTCTGCGATCACTGTCAGATTGCTTATAAAAGAAAGAGAAGCGCGATCACGCAGCGCTCGTAACTAATTATAAACCATAAAACAATTAATTACTTGAAAATAAGTCGAGTAGTCGAAAATAAAAAACAACCAGATTCTGTATTATAACATGATACGTTATTGTTAATTATTTTACCAACGTACGTTGTTAAGTAATACAGATATTTTTGTTAGAAGATCATTTTAAGAGGTTAGTTTGTATTTTTTTTTTATCGAGAAAAAAATTCAAATTCGTGTTTTGAATACAACAGGGTTCTTAGAAATATGTTCAAGATTAACATATATTTTTTCTGCCGTCACAAACTACGTAGATTTGGCTAAAAAATTGTTTAGGATAAGCCTATTTGGCTGTTGTCAGCGCCTTAAACAATCGTGCTCACACAAGGGTTTATCCCGGGTAAGAATCGAACCCACGACCTATGGCTTAGCAGTCAGGGTCATTAATCACACGACCCGTCAGGTCAGACACTTTTTGACATTAGTGACGCCAGTCTTTCAACAATGTGTTGTGCACTCTCTATGATATTGCATAATGAATTATTTAATTTGTTAATCACTTTGCTAAGCAATATAAAATCTGAATTGTGCAATATATATTTTGTTAAAGCTTATTAACTACGTCATCTATAAAAATAATAACTTAATCATTTCTCGTCATTAATTTACCACATAAATATTAATAATAATAAGTATTAATATTTGACACAAACTTTGTGTTGTGACCACGATGGTTTATTCTGTGTCTGGGTTTTTATTTTATTTATCTTTAATATGTATAATATTTAGAAATATATAAGTAACGATTGTCTGGTTTCCATAGTACAAGCTCTGCTCAGTTTGGGATCAGATAGTGTTGTGTGAGGTGTCCCAAGATATTATTATTATTATTATGTATGTCGTTTCCATATCACGGGACTATGGAGTCCCGGTCATTTGGAAGGCGTGCGTGGGGCCGATGCCAACACGTAGAGGCCCGTTAGACACTTTAATCTAAAGGCTATGTGACACAAACCGGCGATTATTATTATTATAATAAGTAGGTACCTACCTACTGACAATTAAATACTTAGGTACCTAGGTGTTGTTTTCTATTGGTATAAGACGTCAATTTTAATTGTATAAAACAGGATATGAAGTTATTAATATGTAATTATTATAATAATCATTCTACGCATCTAAATAAAATTTAGATTTATTAGTTTTCCTCTTTATTTAATTTAATATGGATAGGTATATATTTTACTTGTTTACCTACTAGTAAAAACTAAACTTAATTTAATTTGATGTTTCATAAAATTTATAAAAATATTTTACTTACTATGCGTTTCAAATGAGAAGATAATCTCGATCGCGACAACTTCACTCTGTACTTGTCAAAATTGTACCGCTAGCAACAAAAACTCCCAAGTCGGGTAAAGTACGTATGTATATGGTAATGGAACGGACGTAATATTTATTTTCTTTGAACTATGTAGGTACCTTACATTTTTCTTTATTTTAATATTATTAGTATTCTTTATCATTTAAAAAGCTAACTAAGAAATAAGTAAATGGGCAAAATATAAGAATATTCTACACTTTTGTGATCTTTCAGTCAGAAACTTATCTGTAATAATAAAAGTGAAATACAGTGCTTATGTATACTTAGTTCATTATTGTAGGTAGGTACTTCTGTGTTATACTAATGACAACTTTTTACGAATCATTTTATTGCTGACCTTATGTCATACAATGAAGTTGCAGTCGTAATGCGAATCAAAATGTCGTCATGACAGTTACCAACTCATTTGAAACGCATAATAGGTAGGTAGGTACTTATCTACTGTCTGAGGTAGAATTTTGACATATTCAGTATGGAGCTTTTGTCAAATAAATACACAAATAAATCACATTGACTAAAAAATCTAACATAACGGGCGCAGTCATGGAAATAAACTAGTGTACCTATTTATTCAATACTAATATTATAAAGCTGAAGAGTTTGTTTGTTTGAATGCGATAATCTCAGGAACGACTGGTCCGAATTTGAAAATATATTACTGTTGGATAGCCCATTTATCGAGGAAGCCTATAGGCTTTTTATGAACACGCTGCGACCAATAGGAGTGGAGCAGCAGTGAAAAATGTTACTAAAACGATTTACGCAGACGAAGTTGGGCGGGTCAGCTAGTAAATAATATATCTTGGGTCAGCTCACACACCGTTATCTGATTCCAAACTAAGCAGAGCTTGTACTATGGCAACTAGACCACTGATAAACATACCTACTTAAAATTTTTGAAATACATAAACATAGATAAATTTCACCCAGGAACAGATTAACCATCGTGTTCATCACACAAAGTTTTATCCCGGGTGGGGATCGAACCCACGACCTCTGTTTAGCAGTCATCACTAACCACTAGACCAACAGGCCAGTTAAGATATAAAATACCTAGGTAGTACCTAAACTTTTCATTAAAAATTTCACGTTTCAAGTTTTGATATAAAAATAAAATGTTATTTTTTTTTATTAAAGATAACTAGCAATGTGGGATTGAGTCCCAAATTACTAGTAATCCTGTTAACCCCTCCAACTAAGCTCAAAGGCTTGTGTGAGGAGTGGGTTTACGTCCGCAGTATAATGGATAGGATTCGAACCCGCGACCTCACGATTGCGAGGCTCACGTCGCTTTAAAAATGAACAATGACGATATTCTACGACCAAAAAAAACATTAGGTATTTAAGCACAGTAACTAGGCAGGTAGGTACCTAGGTAAATAAATATATCCGTTATCATATCTACTAAATAAAAGTAAAAAAAAATGAAACATCCATCTTTGAAAAAAAAAAAACACCTGTAACGATCTATTATTTTCATAAAGGTGTACCAGAATCTCACGACATTTAAAAACTAAATTGTGATTTTTTATTTTTTTCGGTCAATGTTAACTGACACTACTGACAGTGGCATATACTGCGATTATGACCTTTGATAGTTTTACTTTAAAAGGTGTACCTATTCTTAAATTTATTTTATTAAAATGTGGCAGTATGTCTCTCCCATTTTTTACTGCTAGAAATGGAGATGAACGTGAAGAAGAAGAAAGCTTGGAAATTTGTGTTTGATTTTTTAAATTTAATGGTAAACTAACATTCACGCGTCCGGAGAGTACCAAATATATTTATTTTGTTGAATTCAGTGAAAATACTTAATTTTGTTAAAGCAGAAATTAAATAAAGTTATACTAATTTTATGCAAAAATACAACGATCAAGAGTTGTTCGTCTTAGTAGGTCTAGCTAGACCTACTAACTAAGATCTCCAAATTATCTAGACCTACTAACTAAGATCTCCAAATTATAATTTCCCCATTTTTCAAGAGATTCTGGTAAACCTATAATATTATGCTTATAATACGACGTGTTTTCCATTATCTAACGTCACATATTTCGTAGGTTAATTCCCCGTTTTATCCATAGGTACTTTCCTAAGTTATTCGTACATTTTGCTGATAACATAATTTAAGAAGAATTACGAGTAAAGTGGGACCCAGGGAATTCCCATATCTCAGGTCCAATATTTAGTCCCAATTTTAGGTTCACATCAGTCCTCGAAGATATTTGACGATTTCATCACAATCTAGCTTAACTTTTGCCCGTGGATGCTTTTAACAGAACTTAGAAAAGTAGGTACAAACAGATTTCAAAGAGATGTACCTAACGAATAAACAGTTATTATTCGTTTATTTATTAGATTAATGAAACAAAAAAAATATTAACTAACACTTTGTTTTATTATTATGTAATTAATAAAACACTTTTATTTTTTTGTAGTATTCTTTGTTTAGGTACTTATGTGTTTATTGTAGTTTGTAAAAATCTATAATAAAATAAAAGTTTTATTTGTAAAAATAATGATTAAATATCACTATTTTTTAAACTTAAGGTTTATTAAACTGTTCATAATGGAACAAGGCTAGGATAGGAACAAGGCCTCATACATGATCAATATAATTTTTTAGTGGTTTAATTTAAAACTAACGTTGTGACAGTCAAAATATCTGCTTGAAAATAAACTAGGTAGGTACCTAACTAAGTATTTATAAAGGTTTTACATTAAAACGATACAATAAATGCATAGCATAATATTAACACTTACGTGCCCATAAGGATGTATTCGTGGATTTAAAAAAAAATATACTTTGAGTATTATATCGGTATTAAACACGTTGCTAATAAAATTTTCACAAGTTCACAAGTTGATATGGAGAATGAGAAAAGTATGAATTGTAGGTAAAGTTGAGAGACATGAGCTTTTCACTTGTAGTACGAGCCTTATATTTACAGTGATTGTAATAACAACGGTACAGAATCCAACGTGTAAAGCTACAGGAACTTTTGACTGTGCAATAAATAAAACTTTTAAATAAGTTACATTTAATAGAAAAATTAACAAAAATTATGTGTAGGTTACAGTACAGTGCATTTTTTTTTTGGAAAATTGAGCAATAGTTTCTCAAGTTTCTGTAAGAGTGTCGACTGACATCGTCAGCAATTGCGCGGGGTGTCATTTAGTTAAAGCAAATGGAGTATTTTCTTCAGCAAAGCGTATTTTAAGACTCCTACTCCTCTTCTCCCACAGTAACCAGACCAGAGGCGTATGGAATATTAGGAATGGTTTTTTTTTCAATGTCGGATTGAGTCCCACATTACTAGCAATCTTGTTAACCCCTCAAACTCTCAAAAGGCTCAGGAGTGGGTTTACGTCGGTAGTATAATGGGTAGGATTCGAACCCGCGAGCTCACGATTGCTAGACCGATGCCTTAGACCATTGACCACCACCAAAAGGCTACCGCCGCCGCTTAATTTAAATTGGTGATTTCATTCGAGTTTCGACGTACGGGAATGAGTGATCAAGCAAGTCGAGTCAAAGATTTAGGACTACTACATTTGGCAACTTCTTTAGAATATCATAATATATATATAGTATCGTTTCTGAGCAAATGAAATAGTGTGTTTGATTCCTCATTCGATCGGAGAAACAATCCCGGCTACGCACCCCAAAGCCAGCAGACTCACGTTTCAGTACTTAGGAGAGATCCGCCACTGGCCACCTCCCGGCCTTCTGTAGGTACCTATGTGTATTTTGTGGCAAGACTTGGCTTGTCCTGTAGGTAGATATACCTAAAATAAAAGGAAACCGTTTTCCCGAATCCAGGGTAAAATAGTCATGACATTTTATAACCATAATACGACACTATTTTTCCCATTTCAGATATTTATATTTATCACTAGCTGTGCCCGCGACTTCGTTCGCGTGAAAGTCGGGTTTAAATTAAGGAAGTTTATGTTACGAAATAACTTCTGTGTAAATATGTTGGAAATAGTCCTGTCGGGTGAGCCGCGATATGATTCAGCAGCGGAGAATCATCATATAGTCATCTATTGATAGCTTCAATACCCAAAAGCTTTGTGAAAATAAATAAGTACCAAATACAGACTCTTTAGGTATTCGTTTACTGTGTTTTTCTGTCATTAATGTGTGTTATTTGTGTCTCTTTTCTCTTTGTCTATTGTTATTTTTATTATTTTACTGTTTTATTTATTGCTTTTTTTATCTTCTACATGACTTTTCCTGTTAAATTATAATAATGTATATACATGTGTCTTCTGTGTACTAAATAAAAATCGTTCTATTCTATTATTTTATATAGTTAATTTGGTGTGCGGCTTAAGAAGTGGGTTTTCTGTTGTTTTTGTTTCATTCTTTCAACATTATACCTACTTAATACCTAATAATTTTCAATAGAATTTGTACTAAAATTTTGGTACTTCCCATTTGATCAGATGTTTATCGTAAACTTGTAAAGCCTAAGTACTTAACTGTGATAGTTTTCCTTATAATTTTAGTATTTATACTACTACCGTGAATTTTTTCACATACCCAACATCAACCATTCAGTTGGCAGGGGAACACTTGACTCTAACAAAAATGTTCACTATAAAGCCTAATATTACACAAAGGAATCCTTAAATCTAAAAACAGTCTTAACAAACCCTAAACGCTTTTTAAAAGACCTATCTAATGATACCCTACACGATGGGGTAGGTGAGAAAAAAATCACATCCCCACTTTACATATAAGAGAGTAGGTACCTCTCTTATATGTTACAATGATGCAAGTAAGAAAAAAAGACATGGACTCCCCCTCCCCCACACTCCGCGTTGACAGACAATGACCCCCCACCCCCCTCCTCCCGTCACCCGAACTACTCACACTTGGCCGATGAGTCATTCATTATCGTTGAATTGATGAACACTTGATATCCAACCATAACCCCAAAACATGATCCTCGATGCACCTGTGTGATGCGTGGTCAAACAAACGGACAGACAGACGAACATTTCTAAAAATGATAGCAATATGTTTCTTTTTAATACTATTTTAAAACTTATTTTACTAAGGATAGAACATTATTGAATACAATGCCATCTACTATCAAAACCAGTGAAGTTTATTCTAATACTTAATGTTTTTTATTAATTTAAACAATTTAATTAAATAAATAGGAGAATGTTGCCACTCAGCAAGAAACGAATCCGTCATCGCAAGCACCTATACCCTAATAAATGTTTTCACAAATAAGGAATTGTTTGATCACGGTGACCAAATTGATTTCATAGATGGCGCTACATGTTTTTTTTTTACGTGTGTAATGTATTTTTTTTGAGCACGATCACATCAATTCTGGAAAATATCGAATACTTGTTAAATTGTAATGTAATATTGTTTTTCATTTCTACTATGATTAATTCATTACTCTTAGCAGTGCATGCAATACCTATAAATATCTTACATAAGTGCATATTTCACTTGATTTTTAATATCAAAAAATATTAACCAAAGCAAATAAGTTACCTATTGTCGAAAAAATAACTACTTATAACATTGAGAAAAATATTAAAAAAGGACAAATACAATTTTAAAAAAATACAAAAAGAACATGATCAGATATCAGATTCGAGCCTGAGACTTCGTCGTCAAAGATCGCTAGCATAGCTTCGAGGCTATACTGTTCGCTACTTACAACGTCAAAATAACTGTTCTTATGAAACTTCAAAATGTTGTGTATAGCTCCTTATAGTTTTAGTGTGAAGTTATGTATTCCATGGGTTACAATTAAAAATAATGTCTAATTGTGAAAACAATTGTGATAAACCATTATGGTGCGACAAAAAATACGTTGCTACTCGTTCATAGACGTTAGCGTAATGATTCATAATGTAAATAATGTCCTAGGTATAGTATTTACTATAAAACTGTAAATTTTTATAAAGATCCGTCAAGTAGTTACTGTTTTATAACGAAAAATAGCTGCAGACATTATCCCTTACTGCTTAGCTCCTATGGGAAAAAGCGTGATAATTTATAAAAAGGTACTCCTTTCAAAAAAATGACTTGCTTTGATGAACTCAGAATGACTTACCACTTCGAGGTTTGTGCAATAAGGCTCGTGACTTATAATACATTAGTTATGTGTATATATAGAATTCCTTCTAAAATTAAACGACATTTAGATTATTTTTTTGACAAATTAGATTTAATGTTATATAAATACTTATCCAAATATTCCAAAAATAGATTTATTATAGCCGGTGACTTAAATATAAATGCACTTGACAGAACTGGTCAAACTACTCAACGATTTATGGACATTCTGATAAAATATAATTTAATTTTACACATAACGGAACCAACCAGAGGTAAATCGTGTATTGATTTAATCATTAGTAATATAGTAACTGCATCAGGTGTACTACTACCACTGGGGCTATCTGACCACGAAACTGCACAAATACTCACATGGCCAGTAACTAATAAAAGTAAAATACCTAAGTTTATTTATAGTTATAAAAGGTGTTATTCAATTGAAAATATAAATAAATTCAAGGAATATCTACCTAGTTTACACTATTTAAACTGGCACGAACAAAAGGACCTAAACATAGCGTTTAATGAGTTTTATGACTACTTTTGTCTACTGTATTGCCTTTGCTTTCCTTTTAACAAAGTGAGGATAAATATGTCAGATAGAAAAAATCGCTGACCAAAGGTCTAAAAAAAAGTAGTGTATGCAAAAGGAAATTACGCTTAAAATACTATACTACTAAAAGTAAAAGAGATAAATATAATTATTTAAAATATGACAAATTATTTAAAAAATGTGTAATTGCTGCTAAAAAATATAGTAACACAAGGTATGTTATAAATAGTAAAAATACATGTAAAGCAACATGGTCAGTCATAAAAAATGAAACTACAAACATAAGTACAAAAGATCAAGTTACGCAACTAGTCAATAAAAATGTTATCCTAACAGATCCGTTGGAAATAGCAAATACATTCAATGAGCATTTTATTTCTACCACAAATAACACTAACAATGAAATTTGTAACACAAACACAAAAAGCATACAAATGAACTCCATTTTCTTGTTTCCGGTAGATGAATCTTATATACACAAATTGACACTATCTTTGACAAAAACGAAATCAGAAGGTTATGATTCAATTTGTACTGAGATCATTAAAACATCTAGCTCAACTAACACCCATTATCACATTTCTTGTAAATCTCTCATTACAAACGGGTACATTTCCAAATAAACTCAAGTATTCGGTGATAAAGCCGCTTTACAAGAAAGGAGATAAAACGGATGCGAACAATTATAGGCCCATTACACTGATTCCAATATTCTCCAAGATATTTGAAAAAGTTATGCATGACAAACTAACCTCTTTTTTTGATAAACATAACATCATAGTGCAAAATCAGTTCGGTTTTCAAAAAAAGAAGTCAACCAGGGATGCCACTTTCTTTCTGGTAAATGATATTCTCCAGAGTGTCAACGATAAGGACTATACGACAGTGATATTTCTAGATATGTCGAAAGCATTTGATTTTGTGTCACATAAACAACTTTTGACAAAACTCGAAAGTTATAGTATAAGAGGCCCTGCTCTAAACTGGCTACATACATATTTGGAAGGAAGGCTCCAGTGTGTTGATGTGTCTCGATTGAACCCTGACAATAATACCATAGAAGTCCAGAGATCAAATTACAGACCCAATCAATCTGGAGTCCCTCAAGGAAGTGTACTGGGACCACTTCTATTCCTGGTATATATAAATGATCTCCCTAGTGTTACACACCACGAAACTATACTATTTGCAGATGACATATCCATTATAGTGACTACTAATAAAAACATGACAATGACACAACACGAAACTGACATTTACAATACTCTGACGTTAATTATAAACTGGTTGAACAAAAATAATCTTCAAGTAAACTTATCTAAAACAAATGTGATGAATTTTAATAATTTTAAAAACAATAATATTAATATAAATTACAATGGACATATGCTATTAAATACTAATCATGTGACATTTCTTGGAATTTTAATTAATGCTAAATTTAATTGGAAAGAACAAATTGAAAAAGTAACTAGTAAAATTAATGGATTTTCATACGCCCTTTACAAATTAGCAAAAGTAGCAGACCAAAATACGGCATGTACGGCATACTTCGCCTATGTCGAGTCTGTCCTCCGATATGGTCTACTAATATGGGGCAACAGTCCCGACGTGCAAAAAGTGTTTATTGCGCAAAAAAGATGCATACGTTCCATATGTGATATAGCGCCGGATGTATCATGCAGGCCTTATTTCCAAAAGTTAAAGATACTCCCCTTACCCTGCATTTACATAGTAGAGGTGGGAAAATTTGTTAAACAACACCCTGAAATATTTAAAAAAGCGAAAGATATTACTCTGAGAAAGAACATAAGGAATCCAGACAGGCTTTTTTTAGGGATAATTCCCAGGACCAACCGACTACAAAACAATTGCTTTGCCATGTGTGTTAAAATTTATAATAAAATCCCAGATTGTTATAAAATACTGCCGCTAAAAAAATTTGTACCAGCTCTAAGTTGTTGGCTTATGCAAAGAAATTTTTATTCTATCAGAGAATTTTTGACATATTATGAGTAAAATATGAAATGATTATGATGTTAATAACTAAAATGGACTAATTAATATGTTTAGATAGAGAGTAATGTATTGGAAATGTAATTAATTGATATGACTGTAATATTTGCATGCTATTGTAATATGGCGAAATGTGTCTTGGACGTTTTATAAAATATTTATGTTTACCATCTTTGTACCACATTTGAAGCAAATAAAGATTATTATTATTATTATTATAGCCTAAATGTTAATCCGCATCTATTAGTTTGCCGGTGCAAAGTTTCAACCGAATCTGTCCGGTAGTTTTTGCGTGTTGCGTGTTCAAACAAACAGACAGACATTTCTAAAAATGCAGCAAAGTGTTTAAATCCTCTTTTCGAACATTTCCTAATATTTTTTTCATTATGTTCGGGCATGTACCGACACGTGAAATTTTCAATTTTATTATATAGATATAGAAGATAGATAGATAGCATGATTCAGTATTCACGCGCGATGGCTTATTATTAGCGTATTTCATGTATAACTTTTGGTGTTTCTATACCGATTTCTATGATGCATTTTTATTGAATAGTTAATAATGTTAACTTTTTTAATTAGGGATGACTGAGAGTGTTATAAACGTAAGAGTAGACAAATATAATCAGAAAGCTTCGAACTGCTAAGCTATCAGGAGTTACACGTGATATTGTGAGTCAACCATAAAAGATAGACATATGCTGTCATAGGATATTTTTTTTATAATTTTGAGGAGAACATTTCCGTTAAACATGATTTTTGTGTAGCTTTAACCATTAAGGTTGCACACGCGACGGAAGCTTAAAAAATGGAGTAACTTCTCCCATTTCCTAACATTTCCCTTCACTGCTCTGCTCCTATTGATTGTAGCGTGATGAAAAGTATACTATAACCAACTCAGGAGTATGAAAAATAATTGTACCAAATTTCGTTAAAATCCGTCGAGTAGTTTTTGTTTCTATAACGGTTATACAGACAGACAGACAGACAAAAAATTTACTGATTGCATTTTTGGCATCAGTATCGATCCCTAATCACCCCCCGATTGTTATTTTGGAAATATATTTCATGTACAGAATTGACCTCTCTACAGATTTATTATTAGTATAGATTAGGTTTCGTGTTTTTTTTGTGGTTGTTTGTGTAAAAACCCGTCAAGTTCCCCTTCGTTTTAAAACAATATTGTTAATATAATAACGCCTACTGTTGGTACCTACCTACATAATATGTTTGAACTTTGTGTAAACTCTGTTTCACAATGAAAATCAGCGCTATGGTGTGGTCCTCAGCATCGCAGAAATATACTGAGTGTGGACTGTGGACCTATCTGGCGCAGAACTAATATAAGGCAGATATATTTTTTATTTGATCTGCGTCAAATAAATATTTTTTCTTTCTTCTTAAGTAGGTAGGTAGGTATTATCTATCCCATATACAGGGTACGAAGCTGTTGCAGGGTGACGTTTCTAAACGTCTGAAACGGGCACATATTTTGGAGCTGGACAGCAGATTCTCCAGCTAACCACCCATATGAAGTTACTGTTATAACTCCCTCTTTCCAGGAGTTACGGCCTCAGTGGAGACCGTACTCGCATGCTATTGACCATCATCACATCCGATTATAGTATTCTACTGATTGCGGATTACAAAAGAAAAGAAAAAAAAATGTACAGGGTGTAACAGAAAGGTGTGCTCAAGTTTTAACAGTCAGCAGAGCTTGTACTATGGAAATCAGACAACTGATAAACATACTTATATATTTCTAAATACATACATATTATAGATAAATAACACCCAGACACAGAATAAACCATCGTGCTCATCACACAAAGTTTTATCCTGGGTGGGGATCGAACCCACGACCTCTTGCGTGGCAGTCGAATACACTCCCTCAGCGCCACAGAGGCAGTCAAACAATGCCGCCATATCTCCAGCCCTAGAGTAAATACTGCACTTCTGTCTACGCAAAACTCGTGCATTAATTAGATGTAATATTTTCTGCGAAGTTAGTAAGGCCCTCAGTCAGGACCGACCTGAAAAAGGTCGCTGGGATGGAGATGGATGCGGCAGAGAACCGGGTGTATGTGATGTCCAGCAGTGGACCAGTACCTACAGCCTGTATTGAACATTTTTTGATTGACTGAAACTTAAAGCTACTTTCAAAATAAATTTCATCCAAATTGCCACACTTTTTTTTTTAAATCTTTATAGGTAGTAGTAGTTATATATTAGTAGGTAAGTATAGAAATATAAAATCAAAGACAATAATTGATGTAATAATCTTTTTATTTATGTATAATCTTCAAGATCAACGCTAGCTTTCCCGTCGACATATTCTCTATGCCCTTCAACCAATATTCTTCCAATAGCCTTAATTAATCTAACTTTAAATCTAGAAACTATGTTGTTGTTTTCGAAGTTTAGTTCGCTCAGATCCCTTTCTATGTAGTACTGTAGAGTATTCCACAGCATTTCTCGTACTTTAAGTAGGTGCTCTGATTGGCTGAAACAATTAAATTCTATTTTTAAGACTGTTAGCAAACACAAATCAATAATTGTAGTTACTGTAGCCATCAGGCCAGCTCTTGAGCAAGTACTGGGGCTGAACCTCAGGAACTGTTATCAGGCTTTTAAATAAAATTGTTAGTTTCCCATAGCAAATATAATGTTTATTCCTGAAATAATCCTACTAAATACACCATTACTTATCAAAATATTAATATCTTAGAATTAACGACCTGAATCGGTCTGGTCGGCCATGAAACTCGCAATTTTCGAATGACATTTCTTTTTTTTTTCTTCACTTATTCAGTTTCATAGACCATAATGAGGTTTAACATGCGAGAGGTGGATCATCTTCCACCCACCTGCCACGGTACCTACAGAATGAAGCTTCATAGAAACTTTGCCCAGCAGCGTACACATAAACAGAGATCACAAAATAAAGAGTGTACAGAAGCCAAGCTAACAAACCTCTGAAGCGGCGGGAGTCTAATGACTAAGGCATCAGTCTCGCAATCGTGAGGTCCGAATCCTACTCATTATACTACCGACGTAAACCCACTCCTAACACAAGCATTCACAAGATTCTACACCAGCACCTTCGCGTGAGGAGGATAGTTTCACGCTGGATGCCGCAAAACCTCACCGAAGCTCAGAAGCAGGTCTGTGTGGAGTGGTGCCGTGGTATGATTCAAAAATTTGAAGCAGGCTCGTCTCGGCGCATTTATTGTGACAGGTGCGAATCCTGCATTTATCAATACGATCCAGAAACATAGCGTCAGTCGACAGTTTGGCTGTTTCAAAACGAACCCACGCCTACGAAAGTGAAGCGATCGAGAAGCGCAGGGAAAATTTTGATCGCTAGTTTCTTCACTTTCACGGAATATCTGCCATGGTTTCAATTTAATTACGAGATCAAAGCAGCATCAACGCCGAATGGTATACTACAAAATGCCTGCCAGAAGTTTTGTCTGCAATAAGCAACAGGCGACCGAACACCACGCTCCACGGGGTTGCTTCACCAAGGCAACGCGCCCGCGCACTCAGCGCTCAAAACGGCGGACTTCTTAGACACCACACCGGTCAGAATCTTGGGTCACCCTTCTAACAGCAGGGCTGTTAGAAGGGTGACCCAAGATTCTGAAGGCACCGTGTATTCTATTCTCTAAAATAAAAAATCAACTAAAAGGAATACAGTTATCATCGCAGAAAGACGCGCTAGCAGCGTTCGAGAAGGCCGTGGAAGATATGTCTGCGGCGGACTGGAAATAATGTTTCGAAAATTGATTCAGACGCATGAAACTTAGTACAGAGGCTGGTGGAGAGTTCTTTGAAAAGATTTAATAATATAGAAGAAGTTGTAAACGCGCGTCAACAATTGTTATCTGAATGTAGGCTAAAGTCTGTTGGAGTTTGCATAAAAGCATTTGATGTGTCATACATGGGTATACCTGACCTTTTAAACTGTGACCACAAAAGAAGACTGATTTACAGTATCTATTTATTTACATAGTCATTTAAACACAAAATTTTATAGTTTGTTCGCTGTGTTTTTGCTGTGAATCATTGATCGGAATTACAAGTTTAGTCATCAGTTTTTGTAAGAATGCCTAGTTGTTTGTTCATAGGGGAAAAATCGTCTCAGAAGAGATACAACAGTATAAAATAAGAACTATGCCCTGTAAGACTTCGTTAGTTAATAATAGTATATTTTGTATGACATTTAGAATTTATAATAAATTACCTGTCGAATTATGCAATTTAAATAATGTTCATAAATTTAAAAGTGCACTACGGAATATTCTAATCCACAAGGCTTACTATAATATTAAAGAGTATCTCGACGATAAAAATATTAAAATATTAGAATAAGTTTGTATGTTTATAATATGATTGTAATGATGTAGTGTAATGTATTAATTATTGTTATTTAACCATTGACATGTTAAATATTATTGCATACTGGATTATATAATTGATTATTTGATATTTGTACACCGTACCATGGTAAAACATGTTGAACATACCAAACTTAGTTAGAACATCTGTAATATTTTTATGTATTAAGTACAACGTATTAAATTACCACACATGTTTATGCAAATAAATTGATCTTTATCTTTACAAATCTCTTCTGAGACCCGCGATCATTATAGAGATATCGTGCCTACACGAGAACGTCCATGTTATACGATTTAACGGCAATCGTCGCGCCATCTAGTATCCCCATGTTTCTGCAACGAAACTTGCGGAAACCAGAAACCAAATCAACACAGATTTTCTATGATGTTAGGATCAGAATTTGTGACCCTGTGATTTTTAAGCATTTTAATTGTATGATGAAATTAATCCTGAAGCGCCTTTTCAGGCGTGACTCAGTGCCGGAGTGGTTAACGACGTAGGGACATTTTTTTTTTCCTACATACAATATAAAAAGTAATAGTGGTTTGTTTCCAAACTAAACTATGTGAAGGGGTTTTCAATGTTAAAATCAACAATATATACCTAGGTATAAATAAAATATAGTGTATGCTGATTAAGTTAGTCTAACCTAGGGGAGGGTGATCTCACCACAAAGCACTCTACCGAAATCAATAAAAAAAAAAGAAAATGTTATAGCTATCACTCTCTTAAATGTGGCTTTGGTTGGATTAATGACTGACCGCAAAAGGGCGATTGCCCCACCTCCTCGGCAGTGGTGGCTGATGTACCGGTGTTAATCAATTGCTCCCGCCCCTCGTCATGCGAGCGACCCACACTTGGCCGGTTGAGTCACATATTGTACCACTGAACAAAGTTATGGATTCACGCCTATGCACAGCTACTTTCAAGTATTACCTAGTACCTACTACTATTATGAAAATTTTACGGCTGTATTGCAACGGCCGTGGTCACGTGGCGTTCGCAATACGGTCGAAACGTCGGGCATGACACTATTTTGTCGCATTGCCATAACTTCAGCTACTTTTAAATTTTATAATACTGCTCAGCTAAGCCGAAAACCGGACTAAGTTTTGAGAAAATCGACTATTTGTAAATTTACAGAAAATCGTTTTTCACAATAAGTGCTTACTCCGTTTGAGATACCGATTTTTGGCTTAGCAGGGCAGTATAGTACAGATAGAAAAGATATAGACAGCTTAGCATATAACTTGTGTGGATATAGTCATGAAGGGCATCTTACCTGGTGGGTACATGAATTTGTAATTTGTGCTTTGGTAAAGTAAGAATTGTGGTGTTTTCCTCGCCATTAACCTGTAACAAAAATATTAATACGGTATTTATCTATCTATACTAATATTATAAAGCGGAAGAGTTTGTTTGTTTGCTTTGTTTGTTTGTTTGTTTAAACGCGCTAATCTCGGGAAGTACTGGTCCGATTTGAAATATTTTTTTTTTTGTTGGATGGCCCATTTATCGAGGAAGGCTATAGGCTATGTAACATCGCGCTACGACTAATAGGAGCGGAGTAGCGACGTGAAATGTTGCAAAAACGGGGAAAATTTACGCATACGAAGTTGCGCGGGACAGCTAGTTAAAGATAAGCTGCCCGCGACTTCGTTCGCGTAATGAATTAATGTCTATGTTACTCCTCGATTAAGTAGCTTTCTTTATGTAAAAGAATTTTTAAAATCGATCCAGTAGTTTTTACCCGACTGCAAATAAGGGTTATATTTTTCGCGCGTATCTTGTATGTATGTAATATTCTTTATTACCTCATATCTTTCAAACCACTAGACGGATTTATATAAATAAGACGCCGTTGGATTCGTCTTGGCCGTCCAGGTGTTCTTACTTAAGTGACGTTTGGAAAACAAACATGGCCGCTGTGAAATGTCAAAATAAAGAGGTGTGAAAAAAAAGTTGTTTTTGATACTGCAATATGGGTATCAAATAAAAGAGCTCATCGTAAGGATTTCAAAAAGGTATAACATGATTACTACACATGATAACTACAACCACTAAAAAGGATGAAATAAAAAAATATAAATTTAAAAAATCAACTACTTAATTTCACGCAGTCGGAGGCACTTTACTAAGTTTAACGAGATTAATTAATGGCTCCGACTGCAAGTATATACGTAGGTAGGGGATCTTGTTTCCATATTTTTGGAGCAGGCGGGTTTATTATAATATTAAGTATAGACTCCTGCACTACGGCACAAGCCCCGTGTCGTGAGGGACTTAACAAAACAAAAAAAAATAATTATAGAAATAAAAATACCTGCCTACACAAAAAAGATGGAAACAAGATCCCCTACATAATTATTCAATTTCATGCAGTCGAAGGCATTTATGAATCTCGATGAACTTAGTAAAGTGCCTCCGACTGCATGAAATTAAATAATTATGTAGGGGATTTTGTTTCCATCTTTTTTAGGGGGTTTTTTATTTCTATATTTTTTTTTTATTTAATACTTTTTAGTGGTTAAAGGGTGTAACCGATGTAACAACTAACTTTTATCATAGCTATTGTCAAGTATTGAAAATTGTAAAAATAATGGTTGCTAACTACCTTTTTTAGTATTACAGTCAAAATCACGTTATACCTTTTTGAAATGCTTAAGTTAAGCTCTTTCATTTGATACCCTTACAATATTCAATCTTTATTTTGACATCTCACAGCCGCCATTTTTGTTTTTTTCAAACGTCACATATCTAAGAATACTTGGGCTAACGACGTCTTAATGGTGTAAAATCGTTCAGTGGATTGAGAGATATCAGGTAATAAAGAATATTACATACATACATACATACAAGATACGCGCGAAAAACATAACCCTTCTTTAGATTCGGATAAATACAAATAACGGTCACAAAGTATGGTAGATACTTTGTGACATTAGCATTAAAAATGGTTTTAAATTACAAAAAGTAGATAATATTCAGGCCAAACGTCATCAAAAACCTGCGTTTAAATTTAAATGGAAACAATTGCAGCGTAATTCACACAGCCGTGCAAGTTCCTTGGAAAGGTGGTGGATGACGTCACGATTGCCATAAAATGATAGCCAATGGAGGAAAAATTCGATTGTTTTTTTTTTTTTGACGCCTCCCGCACTAGGGTACAAGCCCTGTGTCGCGGGGGACTTTATAAACATACAAGTTACGGACACAAAGTACACCCAGACTCGGGACAACAATTTGACAACGTGTAGGAATCGAACCCACGACCTGTTGCGTAGCAGTCGGACAAACTCCCATCGCGCCACAGAGGCAGTCAGTGTTTATCAGTTGTCTGGTTGCCATAGTACAAGCTCTGCTTAGTTTGGGATCAGATGACGTTGTGTGAGTCGTCCCAAGATAATAATATTATTATAGTTTTCACCATCATTGGATGGGTTCCACCTTGTTTACCTGGGTGAACAAAGTGGACATACTAGTGTCCTCATTTCACCTTCAAATCATTGCACCCAGATGAATTGAGTGGGCATAAGTGGTGTGCTTTGTTCACTTTGGAATTATATCACCCAGGTGAATAGACTAGGTAGATACCTAGCGTACCAGACATACCTTTAATTTTTGTATACCTATATATATACCTACTAGCTGTGCCACGCGGTCTTACCCGCGTTTTATTAGCCTATGTGTTAATCCAGGGTGTCAGCAAACTCCATACCAAATTTTATTAAAATCGCTCCAGCCGTTGACACGCGAAGAAGTAACAAACATACACACTCACATACTCACAAACTTGAGCCTTTATAATATTAGTGTGATATATATAATCTGAATCTCGGCAACGGCTCCAGCGATTTTCATGAAATTTAGTATGCAGGGGGTTTCGGAGGCGATAAATCGATCTAGCTAGGTTTCATTTTTAGAATACGTCGTTAAAAAATACCGAGAGAGATGGGCTACCATCATCCAGATACTGTAAATTGAAACCAACTAAGCGAAACGCACTACGCACTGCGTATTTCCCTAAATGCAATGCAAATTATCCTCCTCATATCAGTTACCAGCCGGTAAATAGAATTCAACCTACAGATACTGATCTATTTTTTTAAACAACGACATAGTTACAACTGTGTATCTGTATGTATGACTTACCGGAGTTCCTAAACGAATGAACCACTTTTAACGTGAATTTATAGATACGGCGGTAGAGTAATGGTTACGGCATCGGATCCGCAATCGAAAGCGGGTTAGAATCCTAACCGTTATACTACCTACCACTCCTAACACAAGCAATTTTAGTAGGTTAGCAAGATTAACAGGATTACTAGGAATGTGGGACAAACAATCTCACATTGCTAGTTATCTTTAAAAAAAAAAATGTGTGGTACTCGGGGACTGCCGCGGTAAAGCTATTGCATAGCATTTTTATCAACTTAAGCAATTAAAAAAAAAAAAACCAAAACATAACCACAACTCCTGTGTGGCCCTTTGCTGTGGCCTTTATAATAGAAACAACAAGAAAGGGGAAGACTAAAATGACAATAGGTAACATAATGTCAATAGATGGCGCTGTATTTAATTTTGTTACTATTCAATACAAAATGTACTACGGTCTGAATCGCGCTATTATGATTTTTGCAGCCATAATCATAAATACAAAATGAAACGACGTTAGACGATGCACGGCCTTCAAGCCACACCTCCGTGCCCGTCGGAGTGGGGAGCGTAAGGTTTTTTTCGTTACGGAATTTCTGGATTCGGTCCCCGCGCTCAAGGCCCGCGATAGAAGCTATGCAATAGCTTTAAAAACAGACAAGTCAGACTCGCTCGCTGAGGGCTCCGCACAAATTTGTTGGTACATTATTATAAATAGTTCAGAAATCGGGTCTTTCAGTTTTTAAAATAAGCGGCCGTATCATTTTTTACATAGAAATTTGATTTCACAACTTCGAGGAACTGTAGACCTCCGCACGTTCAATGTTGTGTTTTTAAAGGGTTTTGACAGACAGACGGACGAACGAACAAAGTTATAGAATTTGTAAGCTACCGGTCTTTATCGGGTTAATATTTTATTTTAAGGCTAAATACCTTTGGGTTTTTTTTTTTTGAAAAATAACTAGCAATGTAGGTTTGAGTCCCACATTACTAGCAATCTTGTTAACCCCTCCAGCTAAGCTTAAAGGTTTGTGTTAGGAGTGGGGGTTTGGTTATTGCCCGACGTTTCGACCGTATATATTGACCGATATTGCAACGGCCGTGGTCACGGGTAGACAGAGACAAACTGTATTACAAAGTTATTATACTAAATAACTTTTGTTTTAGTTCTTTATATTTAAAGAAACCACGAGCAGGAGGTTATTGTTACCTACATTACAAATCACCCTGTATAAAGCCCGAAAAAAGAACAAGGCAATAAAAACTCGCGACCACTAGTATTATACTGCCTCTGTGGCGCGGTGGGAGTATATCTGACTGCTACGCAAGAGGTCGTGGGTTCGATCCCCACCCAGGATAAAACTTTCTGTGATGAGCACGATGGTTTATTCTGTGTCTGGGTGTTATTTATCTATAATATGTAGGTATGTATTTAGAAATATATAAGTATGTTTATAAGTTGTCTGGTTTCCATAGTACAAGCTCTGCTTAGTTTGGGATCAGATGGCGTTGTGTGAGTTGTCCCAAGATATTATTGATATTAATATTATTATTATAATGTAAAGATTGTTACATTAGGTTCTAGGATAGGTACATTATAAAAGGAGAATCCACTTTAAAAAACCAGCACTTTTCCTGCATATTTTCAAATTTTGGAATTGCCTACATATTGGGTAAAATTTGATGTGGGTAAATACAATTTCAAATGAACAGGAAACTAATCCACGTAGTTTCAATGCCACAAGTCACATTCACAGGAAAGTCAATTTCGACATAAGCTTAATAAGTATAAAATAAAAAAACCCGCAGCATATGACAAAAAAAGTTGATTAACTTATCCTCAAAATAATTGACAGCATCAGACGTCACAACACTTAAATTGATTAAGAACGATTAAAGTAGGAAGGTGGTAAAATGGCGGCAAACTAACATGTTCTTAATTTTAACTCCGCGTTTAACGTGTAAAACCACAGAACAAATATACTCTACAAGTGCAAAATAAACTTGAAATATGTGAAATCTGGATAAGAACGAGACTTTGTGATTCAAAGAAGAAAACTAGAAAGCAAATAAACTTGGATCTGACATCGAGGCTTTGTGATTCAAAGAAGAAAACTAGAAAGCAAATAAACTTGGATCTGACATCGAGGCTTTGTGATTCAAAGAAGAAAACTAGAAAGAAAATAAACTTGGATCTAACATCGAGGCTTTGTGATTCAAAGAAGAAAATTTGAAAGAATATGAACTTCAAACTGAAAGAAAATAAACTTGCAATTGAATGCATTATTCCTAACGAGTAATGCGGGAAGAGAAAAAAAAAACCGGGCAAGTGCATGTCGGGCCACGCACAATATAGGGTTCCGTAGTCATCCGAATAATACGTATTATGAAGTGGGTTTTCTGTTGTTTTTGTTTCATACTTGCTAAGTTATACCTACTTAATAATAATTTTCAATGGACTTTGTACGAAATTTAGTTACTTTTCATATGGTCAGCTGTTACTCGTAAACTTCTATGGGATAGAAAAAAAAATCATGATTTTTTGTGGGAACGTGGGATGTGATGTGTAAAAAAACTTTTGAAAATTTTATTAATTCTCTTTGTCGGCGTAAGTAATATGTGTATATATGCAAAATTACATTTTACATATAGCACTAACAGTCTCTGAGCAAAGCTGCGGACGGACGGATCGTCCGTCCGCAGCTTTGCTCAGAGACTGTGTGAATGTCCGTCCGAAAGGACATGGCGAAACTATAAGGGTTCCGTTTTGCCATTTTGGTTACGGAACCCTGAAAACGGACAAGAACGCTGAGGATTCCTTACAAATTTGTATGTACATAATATAAATAGTTTAGGGATCGAATCTCGGTTTTAATTACAAATTTCATGGTTCTAGGTCAACAGATACCTACCCTATAAATATTGATTCCTTGAGAATGTCGAAATATATATTTGTTATTGGCATAAACAGACGTCGACGACGTCAGACGTCTAACACGCCACTACACCGAAGACCTGCCAGAAGTCAATATTGACGAAATCGTGCTGGCTCTTAGACAGCTAAAAAATGGAAAAGCCCCTGGGGAGGATGGCGTTACAACAGAGCTGTTAAAGGCTGGAGGTAAACCCGTACTGAGGGAGCTCCAAAAGCTCTTTAATGCTGTCCTGTTCGAAGGGAGAACTCCGGAGGCGTGGAGTAGAAGCGTAGTCGTCTTGTTCTTCAAAAAAGGAGATAAGACCCGGCTGAAGAACTACCGACCTATTTCTCTTCTGAGCCACGTCTATAAGTTGTTCTCAAGAGTCATCACGAACCGCCTTGCGCGAAGACTTGACGAATTCCAACCACCGGAACAGGCTGGATTTCGGAGCGGATATGGCACCATAGACCACATCCACACAGTGCGGCAGATTATACAAAAGACCCAAGAGTATAATCAGCCCCTGTGTCTAGCATTCGTGGACTATGAGAAGGCCTTTGACTCGATTGAAATCTGGTCCGTTCTGGAGTCTCTGCAGCGATGCCAAGTAGATTGGCGATATATTCAAGTGATGAGATGTCTCTACGAAGCCGCAACAATGTCCGTCCAAGTACAGAATCAGGAAACAAAACCTATACCATTGCATCGAGGAGTGAGGCAAGGGGACGTTATCTCCCCGAAACTGTTCACAAATGCAATGGAGGATATGTTCAAGACGCTGCACTGGAAAGGGCGGGGCATCAACATCAATGGTGAATACATCTCTCACTTGCGATTTGCAGATGACATTGTCATTATGGCGGAAACGCTGCAGGACCTGCAACTGATGCTGAATGACCTGGCTGACTCCTCTGTACGCATCGGCCTACGGATGAACTTGGATAAAACCAAGGTCATGTTCAATGAACATGTACTACCGGAACCGATAGCGGTGCACGGCGCCGTTCTCGAAGTTGTTCAAAAATATGTGTACCTCGGGCAGTCATTGCAGTTAGGTAGAAACAACTTCGAGGACGAGGTGAACAGGAGAATTCGGTTGGGTTGGGCAGCGTTTGGTAAGCTACGTCAAGTCTTCTCATCGTCGATCCCACAATGTCTAAAGACTAAAGTCTTTAATCAGTGCGTCCTACCCGTCATGACATACGGAGCCGAAACGTGGACACTGACGGTACGGCTAGTCCACAAGTTCAAAGTCGCTCAGCGGGCTATGGAAAGGGCTATGCTCGGAGTTTCTCTTAGGGACAAAATCAGAAATGAGGTGATCCGGCAGAGAACCAAAGTTATCGACATAGCCCACCGGATTAGCAAGCTGAAGTGGCAGTGGGCTGGCCATATTTGCCGAAGAACCGACAACCGTTGGGGTAAACGAGTTCTTGAGTGGAGACCACGGCACGGCAAACGTAGTGTAGGACGCCCTCAGGCCAGGTGGAGTGATGATTTACGCAAAACGGCTGGCAGGAGCTGGATGCGAGAAGCCGAAGATAGAACAAAGTGGCGTGCAATTGGAGAGGCCTATGTCCAGCAGTGGACTGCGATAGGCTGATGATGATGATGATGATGATAAACAGACGAATCTTTTTTACGTTAACTTAGAAGTTTGATTTTTTCAAAGCTTCAAGGGACAGACGAGCGACAGAGGTATGGTTTTAATTACAACACGATACACTCTCTCCTGAGATAAAGGGTCTTGACAGATAGACGGATTGACAACAAAGTGGTCCTACAAGGATTCCGTTTCTTTCCTTTTGAGGTACGGGTATTTTACAACCGATTAGATGGCTAGTTCAAAACCCAAAATTACCACGGTCGGTGCAACCTGGTCGAAACGTCAAACAATATAATATTTAAGTATTTTCCTAACTCAATAACATCCGTCTGTACATCTTCACCTTTCGTATTCATAACATTGGTATGGTGAATAATTTTATAAGCTACGGGTCATAATCGTGTAAATGTTTTTTGCCCGACGTTTCGACCGTATTGCAACGGCCGTGGTCAGTTTACCCGTGAACACGGCCGATGCAATTTAAAACAAAAAGGTAATTTATTGCAATTTTGAAAGATAGAAAAATTTGAAGTCTAGAGAACCCAGGAATCGAACCCGAAATTTCAGTATGCCAAACCGGGACCGGAATCGAACCGCCTATCTAACAACCGAGTTGGGCCCTCGCATGCGCCATCTAGCCGCTAGTTAAAGAACTATAACGGCTTTTGTTATAGCTTCGTTACGTAGAGCATTTTAACAAATTATGTTGTCGCCGGCCGAATATTATAGTAATTTTATAGGCATTTCTTGCCAATTACTTTAGTAATACAATAATTGCATTTTTGAAAGATAGAAAAATTTGAATGCCAGACCCAGAAATCGAACCCGAGACTTCCGTATGCCTATAAAAATAGTTATAACACAAAGGTATTTAGCCTTAAAATAATAATATTTACGCGACTAAGACCCTTAGCTTATAAAATTCTATAAAGTCTACAAATCGCGAAAGTCTATGAACATATATAAGTGAATAGACTTTCTATGATTCAGAACTGAGCTTTACAAAAAGAACTGTTTTGCAATGTGTGGAGTTATATTTAATCGCAAACCTAACAATATAAAGACCTGCCCTATAAGAAATTTGTAAAAAGCCTCAAGACTTGGCTAATAGATAGAGGTTTCTATACTGTAAAAGAATTCTTAAATAATAAATAGGCAGATTAGGTAAATGCTTCAAAACACTAGTTTCTTTATCGTATATTTTCTGTTGACATTTGCATGCCCGATTTAGGCAGAACATGATGTATACATTTAATTTTAAGACGACCTTCCATCTTTGTAACAATGTTCTTGCAAATAAAGATTATTATTATGAATAATGCCCTCAAAATAAAATATGCATTCGTGCATCGTGCGTAGTGCAGGCAGTTACGTAGGTATATACAATTCATATGCCGGTTGCTATAGGAGCCTTGTGTGACGCACAGGAAATGCTTTAGCAATTAATGTTTACGTGTGGGTTATTAAATAGTTCGTGAATAACTATATGCGTATAGGTACTACACTACAGCCGAGATCGATGATAAATGTACAATAACAAAGTTGCTTAGCAACCAATAAAATTAATCTTATAATTATAATATCTTGGGACAGCTCACACAACGACATTGATCTCAAACTAAGCAGAGCTGGGGGGTACTAGCTTGTACTATGGCAACCAGACGGTGGGAGTGAGTCCGAGTGCTACGCAAGAGGTAGTGGGTTCGATTCCCATACGGGACACCACTTTGTGTGATCGACACATTGTTGTTCCGAGTCTTGGCGTACTTTGTATCCGTGACTTGTATGTTTGTAAAGTCCCCCGCGACGGGCTTGTACCCTACTGCGGGAGTCGTCTTTTTTCAAATATAAACATATTTATACATTTCTAAATACATAGAGAAAACCATCGTGCTCATCACACAAAGTTTTGTCCTGGGTGGGGATCGACCCCACGACCTCTGGTTTAGCGGTGAGGGTCACTAATCACTAGACCGACAGGGTAGTCGATATAAGTTTGTTATGTCATTTATTTATCAAATTCATAAAGCTCAGGTCCTACTCGGCCCAGGTTCCGCTCGGCCCTAACAATTATATGTGATACTAGCTGAATCGCGCAACTTCGTCTGCGTAAATTTTTCCCCGTTTTTGCACCATTTTTCATTAAAAGTAAATTTATTTTTCAATTCGGACCAGTAATTTCTGAGATTATCGCATTCAAGCAAACAAACAAACTCTTCAGCCTTATAATATTAGTATAGATTGTACTACAATTAAGTACAATTTGTACAGTTTGATAAAAAAAATATAGAATAATAACTTTTATGAATATTAGAAAAATCTTACCTGAACTTTTACTTTAAAGACCTCAAAAATTCACGAAATTATCTTACATTTTAAGATAATTCCGTGTATATAAGTGTTGTTTAATTATTTTCAGTTTACATTTTAACTAGGTTTTTTTTTTAAATTACTTTTTATTTTAAGGTTTTTTCGTATTACTAAAAATATTTATTATTTTACAAACACATATATGAACAACATTTTTTTTTCTTTGAAATTTCCATAAAAGTGTAAGCCGCCTGGCTTACTCTTCAAATTTTTACGTTTTCATTAATATCTTCCAAACTACATAACCGATTTTCATAAAACCTGCAATGTTCCCTAAATAAAAACTAAAAAAAAGGTCACAATGTGATTTCTAGTTTCGGAGAAATTATTGGACAAACCTACAAACATTTTTTATTTCATAAATTTGTTTAAAAGCCTATATTAAATAGCCAATCTATACTAATATTATAAAACTAAGAGTTTGTTTGAACGCGATAATCTCAGGAACTACTGGTCCAAATTAAAAAAATATTTTACTGGTGGATAGCCCATTTATCGAGAAAGGCTATAAGGCTATATAACATCACGCTACAACCAATAGTATTACATATTCACGTACCGAACACATAACATACATTTCTGAGGTATGTTAATAACAAAGTGGCCCAGTCATTTTAGCATCACACCAAGCATCAATGAATGTGAGATAATAAGTTAAATTTTCCTTCTAAAAGTTGTCTCAAAAGTCTCATAAAATATCATGTCTGCGTTATTTCAAGTTATTCATGTTCAAAGCTAAACAAATATATTTTCGCGATATAGTTTTCTATTGCTACAATGATGTTTCTATCAATAATACAAGTTGTAGAACATAACACACACATAAACAAAATTTTAATTGAAACATTTTTTTTACGCTCATCCGTTTTTGGGATAGATGACGGTATACTATGAATACTACCTTGAATTTTGAATAATTTGTATTTGTTTGTGAATGCGGGGTGAGATCGCGGGTTCGAATCCCACCCATTATACTACGGACTGAACCCACTCCTAACACAAGCTTTTGCCTTTGAGCTTAGCTGGAGGGGTTAACAGGATTGCTAGTAATGTGGAACTCAATTCCACATTGCTAGTTAACTTAAAAAAAAAAAAAATCAGTTTACGAATTCAACATAAATATTATCTACCCTAGATATTATTGATGATTGAAATTAGTAATTTGTAACGAATGGCTCATTATAAATATATGAATGTAGTGTTTACCTATAAGTAACTAAACATTTAGATATAAGTAATTGTGAAAGTTTGTGTTTAGATTATTGTTGATGTATTAGTTGTTGGTGAACCAAATAAATAAAAATAAAATAAAATAAAATAAATAAAATTGTGATTGGATAGGCAAACCGATTTGTCATCATATACCTACCCTACGTAGGGTACGAAAAATAGAATAGTATAAACTGGTCCCCAATGGGATTCCATTATAATTCCATTTACGTAGTAATTTTCGTTTGATAATTTTGTGCTGAGGAATAATGAAACCGCAAATATTGTGATGACGTAATTATATTAATTGTTATGTATGATTAAAATAAGGTTAAAAGGTTGACACATAAGGAAATAATAATATAATAATATTTAAAATGAAATCTATTTTACCTAGTGAACTTTGCACCATTTAAAAGTTAATGTTTTGTGAACTTAATGGTTTTCCTTATTACGTAAGAATACATATCAACCCATAAGATGGCCCACTGCTGGGCACGGGTCTCCCCAGTAGAACCTACAAGTATGTAGATCCTGGGGGGTAATTGCCATAATCGCCACGCTTGGCGAGCGGGTTGGCGATCGCAGTAAGGCTTTAAGTACGCAGAGGACGCTGCTGCCCGTCCTCCGGGGTGAAATCCCTTAGTCGCCTTGACGACACCCACGGGTAGACAGCAATTAATTTTTATATTTTAAATAGCGGCCTGCTCCGGCTTCGTACGGTCTTTTTTAACCGACTGCAAGGGACGGTTATGTTTTTTTCTAAAATACATGTGTTCATCTGAAGAGTTTGTTTGTTTGAACGCGGTAATCTCAGGTCCGAATTGAAAAAATATTTTTCTGTTGTATATCCCATTTATCGAGGAAGGCTATATAACATCACGCTACGACCAACAGGAGTGGAGCAGCAATGAAAAATGTTGCAAAAACGGGGATAATTAACGCAGACGAAGTTGGCGGGGTATAGTTATCAGTTGTCTGGTTACCATAGTACAGGCTATGCCTAGTTTGGGATCAGATGGCGTTGTGTGAGTTGTCCCAGGACATTATTATAAAAAATACTCATGTATACTTCAAAACCATCCAAAAGAAATTGCATAATTGTGGGTGAAAATCGCATTTAAATTCGTTGTGTGGTTTAGGAGGAGTTAGCGGATTTACAGAAAGACACGGAAAGCGACTCTATTTTATACTATACTAGCTGACCCGCGCAACTTCGTCTGCGTAAATTTTCCCCGTTTTTGCAACATTTCTTATTGTTGCTCCGCTCGTTATTTCTCCACTATTTAATGGATGTTATTATACATAAAAACCTTCATCTTCAATCACCCTATCTATTAAAAAAAACAGTATCAAAATCAGTTGCGTAGTTTTAAAGATTTAAGCATACATAGGGATATAGGGACAGAGAAACCGACTTTGTTTTATACTATGTAGTGAAGTGGAAGAATAAGGAAGTTAAATAAGGCATGCTTTATGACAGGTTAAGCGATGGATGGGTAAAGTATTTACTTCGAATTTGTTAGTTTTTTTAAAGAGTTTTTAATAATTTATTATGTTTTGGTTAGTAGCTACTTTATAGGATAATCAATCCATTTGATAAGGAATGGTGACCATTGAAAAGTAAATAAATAAATAAATAAATAATAAATATATTGGGACAACTCACACAACGCTATCTGATCCCAAACTAAGCAGAGCTTGTACTATGGAAACCAGACAACTTATAAACATACTTATATATTTCTAAATACATACATATTATAGATAAATAACACCCAGACACAGAATAAACCATCGTGCTCATCACACAAAGTTTTATCCTGGGTGGGGATCGAACCCACGACCTCTTGCGTAGCAGTCGGATACACTCCCACCGCGCCACGTCAAATCTCTTTTTTTTTTAATTTTTCTAAATATATTCAAATGATTCTCACCGTACTTTTCAGTATATTTCCAGTGGGGTTAGACAAGGTACATTCGTTCCGTGGCGAATTCGATAACGCCGTACTAATCGTTCGCAAAAAAATGAAAAATTGTCTATGGTCTCCAGAGCAAACGTCAAATTCCATAATACAATTCTTTTCCATTATCGACATCGCTTTTCGAATGTGACTTTGTCTAGACCCTCAGCACAGAACAGTAAAGCAGTGAAGATATCGAATGGTCGGATGGCTTAAATAAAAAAAAATGCAAGCCGCATTATTCGGATGGAGGGAGCAGGGGGGGACTACGGAACCCTACATTGTGCGTGGCCCGACATGCACTTGCGCGGTTTTTTTTTATTTAACCCATCCGTCCGTTCGATAGAGATCGAACGGACGGATGGGTCACCGCATTATGAAGTGAGTTTTCTGTTGTTTTTGTTTCATACTTAATAATGATTTTCAATGGAATTTGTAGGAAATTTTGTTACTTCTCATTTGATCAGCTGTTACTCGTAAACTTGTAAAGCCTTCTTAGTTGTGATAGTTTTTCTTTTAATTTCACTATATATGTACATATAATACACTACCATGAATTTGTTCACATACTCAACATCAATCATTTAGCATGGGGAGGGACACTTGACTCTAAAAATGTGCACTTTAAATTTTAATATTACACCAACGGATCTCTAATTCTAAAAATGGTCTTCCCAACCCCTAAACGTTTTTAAAAGACCTATCTAACGATTTTTTATTGTTTTTTTCTCACCTACCCCGGTGAGAAAAAAAAACATATCCACATTTACCCCATACACTCCTCGCTTGAAACAGATCATGAAACCTCGGTGTTGCTAGCCTTTTAAATGTTTTAAGTTATTTAAATGTAGGTACAGCTTTAATTTTTTTTATATATTTTCTTTCTTTTTGGGTATTATATTGTATGTATGTATTTCGGTTATTTCTTCTTCTGCAATGTGTATGTTGTTATGTTATTAAATTAAAGTATATATATATATATATATATATAAAAATTATGTCAAAGGTCAACATTTTGGATCTCACTGAAAAACAACGTTGACTCCAGTAGCAATACTGTAGAGGCAGCACAATGCTGAGTGAGATCCAATATTTTTACATGCATGTGATTTTTTTCAAGTTTTATAAATAAGATGTCTATGTAAAAACTGTGTAAACTGTGTGTACTGTGTAAAAAATTAACGCTTTTTCTTTCTTTTTTTCACTTACCCTTAAGGTAGCCTAAAAAAAATGATTTGAAACTATAAGGGTTCCGTTTTGGCATTTGGGAACCCTAAAAATGAATATTTTAAAGAATACTTTTTTGCTTTTTATTTTTTTATATACCTAACATAATATTTTAAAAGTTACTCACCGTATTTTTCAGTATATTTCCCGGACAGAACAGTATAGCGAGGTGCGGAGGTACAAGCGAACTCTTATACACAACGAGTGCTCGCCTCTCCGCCGAGTGGTGACCGCCGAAGTACGATAACAGATGACTTTTTGTGACACGTTTTGTTATGTTATGGTTGACGCTTTCACTTCCTATATGTGCTCGCTCGCCGGAACTGTTAACAATATACATAAAACTATTAATATGGGCATTGATTTTTGATTATGTAGAGGGTGATGTTATTAGTGACATTATGAAAATACGTTTCGACCGTGTTGCAACGGCCGTGAGGTCATGGCCGTTGCAATGCGGTCGAAACGTAGGGCAATAAACAAGGTATTTTACCTTAAATTATTCGCGCGATTAAGACCTGTAATATATATATTTTGATAATGTGTACAAATCGCGAAAGTCTATCAACATTTATTAGTGACTTATTTTATAATCACCTTACATCAATCTTTCGCTCACTTATTGCAAGAACGTTATAACCGACAAATACTTATTTTACAAGAGGCCAATTAAACTTTCAAATCGATATATTCACAAAAAAAATAACACAAACAGGGTAAACCTTTTTGGAATGTTTGTGTTGGTCATTAGTGCTTAAAATCATAGCATCAAATTATGTTATATATTTACTGATCGTCTTAATAATCGATGACCGGCTGCACTCATGAAAACTGTGACGTTACCGGTCACGTTCTGCCTGCTGATAGACTGAAGTATTGTGGCCGTCGGGCGCATGCGCCCGGGTCCATGGCATGTTTATTACAATGTCATCAATATTTTGGCGATTGCAGCGACACGCGATATACAATTGAAAAACAAAAAGTTGTTCCAGGCATGGTTGTTTGTTCAATGTAAAATTATCGTCCGTAAACTGACTTTACAGACACCATTTTCTTTTTAATTCATAACTGTTCCATTCATAAATAAATCAACGAAAAAACAAATAAATATATATTTTTTTAACAATAATATATATTTTTTTAATATTGTTATTTAATTTATATTTTTTAAATTAAATTAAAAAAAAATATATAAATATTTTTAAAATTTATAAGTATATTTCATTTTTTTTAAATAATAAATATTTTTTTAGGGTACTCTGATTTTGATAAAATTAGATGTGCACTCAATGTTATGGCACGTACCAACCGACGTAAAAATGGCGGCAAAAAAAAACATGTCCCTATTTTTACAGCTCCACGTTTATCGTGTAAAAGTACCGAAGTCTACGAGTGAAAATGCAGTGTTTTGTAAAATAAAATAAAGACGTCACTTAAAGGTGGACTTTTAAGCGATCAGGTCATTAACATCCAAAACAACAACAACCCTTCTGTCACACGTGTACATCTCTAGTACAGTAGGATCAACGTTACTTGACCGGATTGAAGTTAGGTTTTTATCACTTTCGCGCATAACATAGAGATACGACCCTAAAATTACTTACGAAAACGATTAATTATGTTTAATAACATAAATACTAACAAAATTTTAATTCAACAATATAAAAATACTTTAAATAAGTTCTAAAAGTTTAAATTTAGAACAGTTACAGTAAATACTAAAGAAAGTTTGAAAATCAATTTCTTTACGAAAAAAAAAACACAAAAAACATTACGTAGTAATACTAATTATGACAATGTAATGCGTAATCGTATCTCTAATTCTCTTGGTTTAGTTACCCCCCCCCCCCCCTCCTTCCTGTCACCATTTACTACTGTACTGTACTAAATGAATCTGCGCAACTAATTTACGCCAACTTCAATCCGGTCAAGTTACGTTGATCCTACTGTAGCCAGGGGGGTGTCACTCCGCAGTTTAGGTATATTCGGGCAGTGCGCCGCTCGAAGGGGCGTATGGCAGTGGGCTGTCTCTCGGCTCGAAAATTCAAGGTTCGCGCGGTAAGTTTCAATTTAGCTTGCAGGTGGGTAGCTCTGGCGAGTCTAGGTATAAGTTTATATCTAAACCTGAGTTTTGTTAGGGAGTGAACCTTCTGTTCGTAATACTATTACTTATTCTGTGCTGTAGCCAAATCAAACGATACATAAAATAGTGAAAACGCCGTAAAAGCTTTGTATTTGAACTATAACCATGATAAAAACTCTACTTTTACAACAAGTGCTGTTAGAAAAAAAAAATGTCCAACATACCTAGTAAAAACTTCAACAACAGTCGCCATCTTCCCCTTAGTTTTAACATGTCTGCTAGTCTTCAACAATACATCAGCACCAGACACCAGAACTGCGCACATCAACTCCTCGATGTCACAGAAACGGTTCAACTCCTCGGCTTCCGTGGTCGGAGGTATCATGCCTGACTTCAGGAGCTGTTCTATGTGAAGATTGGACAGAGCTGGAAGTTATTACAATTATTTAAGGTGGCATTACATTGGGAGAATTATTTATTTAGCGCTACGTACACAGCGACTTCGCTCTCGACACGATCGCCGGCCTCGCTCTTCCGCACACAACCATTACTTTACAGTGTGCAGGAGTGCAGGTTAAAATAAAGTAGAATATTCGTTCGTACATATGTTAGATTACGAACGCCATGACTATGACAATACGAAAATGCTCGTTTTTGCATTTTTCCAAAACTTCAAGATTTATTTGCGGGATCATATTAATACATATCCTTAAGTTTCTTTATCTCATCTACTAGAAAAACTCTTTGACTAGTGACACAATTTTTTCGCGTCCTAATATTTAGGTTTTCTATATAAATTTTTAAGAGAGCCGAACCCTGTTTCGCGTAATCTACCCTTAAGCGGCGATTGCCTAATGGTTAAGGAATAGGATTTTCAATTGAGCGGTCGGGAGTTCAAATTCCACCCATTATACTACCGACAGTGGCATTCCTAGGGAGAGATTTGAAGGCAATTCTCTTACATCGGTTGCGAACTTATTTACTTTACCTAACGGCATTACATGTACATTTATCACAAGTGTTGTTTTGCTTCTTATGTGAAAAAAATATTTTGCATTTAAATTTATTACTTAAAAATAAATTATAAAAATTTAAAAACCGCTTGTACAATTTTTTTTTGTGCAGGCGGGTTTTTTAATTGTTATAAAAATATTTTTTTTTGTTTAATACTTTTTAGTAGTTGTAGGATGTAATCGATGTAACAACTGCTATTGTCTAGTATTGAAAATTGAAAAAGGTTGCTAACTAACTTTTTTAGTGTTACAGTCATAATCATGTTACACTGTTTTGAAATGCTTAACATGAGCCCTTTAATTTGATACCCATGCAGTATTCAAAACCAATTATTTTTTTACACCTCTTTATTTTGACATCTCACAGCCGCCATGTTTTTTTTTTCAAATGTCACATATCTATGAACACTTGGGCGATCAAGACGAATCTAACGACGTCTTAATTGTATAAATCCCTTCAGTGGATTTTGAGATATTTGGTAATAAAGAATATTACAAACAAACAAACATACAAACATACATACATACATACATACAAGATACGCGGGAAAACATAACCCTTTCTTGCAATCGTGTAAAAAGCAAAACACGCATTTACGTTAGGTAAGTTATTGACGGCCTATAGTGCTAAATTCGCAAAGCAATAGTCAAGTCAGAAGAAAACAATAATATACACATTGTCTAATGTTTGTTTGTGTATAAACGTTCCCGCTCGTTCCCTTCAACCAAGATCCTGACCAATATCGACTGAAGAACCATATGAAATAAATGAGACTAATATTATCAGTAACAATCCTGTATGCTGTATAACGTCCAGTGGTCGGAGTTTGTGTAGTACGACTACGTGATTAAGTCGAAAATATGTAACAATCGCACATAGATTGCGTTCCGGGCACATTCCATCTAGGAAGTTTGAGCACCTTATGGGAAAAGCAATTTCACCAAACTGTGAACTCTGTGATAAAATTGACGATGCTCAACACTTGTTAATGGAGTGTTCCAAGAACCAATCATATAGGGATCATTTGATGCGACAGCTTAATATTAATCGACTGAATGTTGGTATAATTCAGAGTTGTCTGTGTATACCAACATCTAGTGAAGCTAAAATGTTTTATGAGCTAGCCTTGTATCAGTGTAATAACCCATAGTTAGTCTTTATTGTACATATAGTGAATGTATAACCTTTAAGCCTAATGGGACTGACATATCCTAAACGGACAAAAGTCCCCAAATAAAATTAGAATAAAAAAAAAAAAACGTGAATGTAATAACGCCACTCTTGCTGTATACTGTATAACGCCCAGTGGTGAGATCTATTTTTATTTAACTAGAACATTTAACTTACAACGTACCAAAGAAAATCGATCTTGTCTCAGCAAGTACCTCGCGCTGTAATCGTTGGACTTTAGAACGACCCGCATGAGTGTTATAACGCCACCTATTCTGGCTGTATGCTTTATAACGCCCAGTGGTGAGATCTATGTTTTATAACAAGAACTCTCTCGTATAACTTACAATTGACTAGAGAGAGTCGATCTTGTTTCAGCGAGTATCTCTCGCAGTAATCGTTGGCGCTAGAACGACCGCCTGAGTGTTGTGACGCCAGGAACTCTTGTTGTATGCTATATAACGCCCAATGGTCGGAGGTTGTACTGTGTAAACGTTTTGTTTCTCGTATTTCTGTAACAAAAAAACCCCGACAGGTGAGACTAAAATTATCTTTAAAACGTTCGAACAAATTTTCATAAAATAATAATAATAACATCTTAGGACAATTCACACAACGTCATCTGATCCCAAACTAGACGGAGCCTGTCTTAAGGTAACCAGACAACTGATAAACATACATAAATATTTCGTAATACATATCTATACTAATATTATAAAACTTAAGAGTTTGTTTGTTCGAACGTAATTGAAAAAATATTTTACTGTTGGATAGCTCATGTATCGAAGAAAGTTATAGGCTATATAAAATCACGCTAGGACTAATAGGAGCGGAGCAGCAATGAAAATAAAAAGCAAGGAATGAGCAAAAATTTTGCAAAAACTGGGAAAATTTAAGTAGACGAAGTTGCGCGGGCCATCTAGTAACTTATAAGTAATAAAAAAATGTCTCTAAATGTAAGAAATGTTTAATAAAAGTTGATTTCTACACAAAAATGTGTAATTTCAATTTGATAATCACACTATCACACTAATATTATAAAGGCGAAAGTTTGTGAGTATGTGAGTGTGTATGTTTGTTACTTCTTCACGTCTAAACGGCTGGAGCGATTTTAATAAAATTTGGTATGGAGTTAGCTGACACCCTGGATTAACACATATGCTAATAAACAGCGGGTAACACCGCGGGGCACAGCTAGTATAACATAATTTCAAAGATTAGAGATTCCGCGTGAACCCGCGCGGGATTGAGAAATCCCAGATAACCATCCAGCGGGATTGAATGAGCTACCCGTGGCATCCCGCGCTCGTAATCCCGCAATAGAGGGATTGCAAAAATATCGCGGGATCCCGCAATACTGGGATTGGAAAAGCCCTATTAGTTACAAGTGAGGCTATACTCACCCTCTCGCCTGTCAGCAGCATTCTGAAACACTTCAGTATTGGTAGATAACTGAGCAGCAATGTTACACATAGCCACCAAGTTACCCACTATTGATGAGTGGATTACACTTCTGCCTATACGTGGGTGAAGGGTTAATGTTGATAGTAGACTGCCTAGGCGAGTGAGGTGCTCTTGAGGGGTTAATGCACCTGAAAAAAGAAAATTAGTGAGATTTAGGTATTGACGTAGAGCCTTGACCTCACAAAATTGACCACTCTCTAGAAAGAGACAACGCTTCTTTGTGGACAATACCTGGCAAAGGCCGCACGTGTTTTTTTTTCTCTTTCTCGCTTAGCAGTCAATTATTACTTTTTCATTGAAATTTAGGTTACGAAAATTATGTAGATATTTTTTTATACCTTTTTTATTTTTTTTATTTGGCCCCAAACCTGTCAAAGTTTCATTACAATCTGATCAATGGTTTCGAAACGCATAGAGGACATACAGATATACAGACAAGCATTCAATCTTTTAAAATATCATATTAAAATGTAAATGTTATGAATACAGTACGCAAATTCTTGGGAGATTAGTTTAGGTAGTTGAAAATTTATGTTGTCTTTGACATAATTGTAATTATAATAGATGTAATTAATATATAAATTTGATATTCCCATATTAAATGATGCAATCACATATTAGTATAATAATAATTAATAATTGACTTAATATTCTAATTGTTACTGACATTTTGATTGTATTAAACATTTCTTTTTATATACCTACCTAATCTAATATATAAAATTCTCGTGTCACAGTTTTCGTTGCCATACTCCTCCGAAACGGCTTGACCGATTTTGATGAAATTTTTTGTGCTTATCCGGTATCTATGAGAATCGGCCAACATCTATTTTTCAATCCCCTAAGAGTTTGTTTGTTTGTTTGAATGCGATAATCTCAGGAACTACTGGGCTGCACTGAAAAAATATTTTATTGTTGCATAGCCCATTTATCGAGGAAGGCTATAGGTTATAACATCACGCTACGACCAATAGGAGCGGAGCAGCAATGAAAAATGTTGTGAAAAAAAGGAAGAAAAAGAAAAAAGGGAAAATTTACGCAGACGAAGTTGCGCGGGTCAGCTAGTATATTATAAGTTTATATTTGCATGCCGTTATTGGTCATAATATAGCAGTACCTATGTACAAAATGTAACATGTTTTATACCTATATTATGCAAATAAATAAATAAATGAAAATTTTTGTTAATTAATATAAAGTAAACATATTAAAATAAAACCTTTTAATTAAAAATGTTTTTTATTTAATTAGGTTAAACTAAAACAGGCGTCTAAATGTTGCGCCCGCGATAATGGAATGACCCTTAAAGATGAAGACCGTCGCATGTGGTGCGCCTGATGATCGCGCGTCACGCGGCAATCTTAAATATATATGTTTGAAAACGTCAAATTAATACATACTAAAAGAATAATAAAATTCTGATATGTACAAAATATGACATGGGAATAAACGCATTTAAACTAGGTAAAGTACCCGACCGGGCTACACCGACCGAGGTCACAAGCTGACAGTAAGTTTGCTACCACGGTCGGTGTAACCCGGTCAAAACGTCAAGCATAAGGCATTTCTTGCCAATTACTTTATTAATACAATAATTACATTTTTGAAAGATAGAAACATTTGAAGTCCAGACCCAGGAATCGCCGGGAGAATCGTTCGAAAGAGTTACCGTGCTCCCGGAACACCAGGGCGAAAGAAGGAACACAGATGGGTTCACAGTCAGTAAGAGTCTGACACGCCCTCACGCTCGTGCCTACTGCGGGAGAAGTCATTTGATGATATCCCATCTATAAAAAAAAAGACCCAGAAATTGAATCCGAGACTTCCGTATGCCAAACCGGGGCCGGAATCGAACCATCTAACCGGGAATAAGTTACTTAACCTCAAATTTTTCCTTTTGCGCACGAGTCAGGCCCTCGCTTGCGCCATCTAGCCGATAGTTAGAGAACTATTACGGAATGTGTTATTGCTTCGTTACAGAGCGCATTTCAAAAATGCAATTATTGTATTAATAAAGTGATTGGCAAGAAATGCCTATAAAAATTACTATAATATTCGGCCTGCGACATCATAATATGTTAAAAATGCTCTCTGTAACAAAGCAATAACAAAGGCCGGTTTTTGTACTAATATTATACAGCTGAAGAATTTGTTTGTTTAGTTAAACGCTATAATCTCAAGAACTATTGGTGTGCTACTATTGGTTAAAATTCTACAAAATCGAGGAAGGCTATAAAATATGATGCTACGAGCATCAATGAAAAATGTTGCAAAAACGGGGGCAATTAACGCAAACTGGGGCAATTGAGAGGGCAATTGAGTTGCGCGGGTCAGATAGTACGATAATGGCTGTTTCAACTAGTTGTATTGGCGTAAGCTACCGAAGAAATAAAAAGCGGCCGTAGCCTAATGGCTAAGGCATTGGTTTCGCAATCGTGAGGTCGCGGGTTCGACTCTACCCATTATACTACCGACGTGAAACCACTATTAACACAAGCCTTTGAGCTTAGCTGGAGGGGTTAACAAGATTGCTAGTGATGTGGGACTCAATCCCACATTGCTAGTTATCTAATACTAATATTATAAAGCTGAAGAGTGTTTGTTTGAACGCGGTAATATCAGGAACTACTGCTCTGAATTGAAAAAATCTTTCTTTGTTGGATAGCCCATTTATCGAGGAAGGCTATAGGCTATATAACATCAAGCTATAACCAATAGGAGCGGAGCAGCAATGAGAAATGTTGCTAAAACAGGGAAAATTTACGCAGAAGAAGTTGCGCGGGACAGCTAGTCTTTTATAAAAATATATATACATATATTCTAGCTGACCCTCGCAACTTCGTCTGCGTCAAATTAACTCGTTTTTGCAAAATAGGGGTAAATAAAAAAATAGGGGTTGATCGTAGTAGGGTGAAAATTCAGGGTATACAACCCTGAATTTTCACCCTTTATGTATTTTTGAATCCGGTATCATAAAAAAATAAAAATTTACCTAAAAAAAAAAAATAGGTGTGGACTACCCTTAACATTTAGGGGGATGAAAAATAGATGTTGTCCGATTATCAGACCTACCCAATATGCACACAAAATTTCATGAGAATCGGTCGAGCCGTTTCGGAGGAGTTAAATTACAAACACCGTGACACGAGAATTTTATATATTAGATATACCCACCTATTTCTTTAAGATCATTAACAGCAAACTTGATAGCTTTTTCACTTGGAGGCTCCGGCAACTGAGATAGGAAATCACCTATCTTTTCGTCAGGAGCGTACGATTTGCAGTCCAGCACTGTTTGTTCTAAAGGTATTCTGTAATTAAGATAATTTTAATAAATATAGTGACAAGGAAAAAGTGATGAGACCTTGCATTTGTTGAAGCGGTTATAATGCATCGCATTCGGAAAACATTGATGACTGAATAAACAACCATGCATTTAGACTGCCTCTGTGGCGCGGTGGGAGTGTATCCGACTGCTACGCAAGAGGCCGTGGGTTCGATCCCCACCCAGGATAAAACTTTGTGTTATAAGCACGATGGTTTATTGTGTCTGGGTGTTATTTATCTATAATATGTACATATTTAGAAATATATAAGTATGTTTATCAGTTGTCTGGTTTCCACAGTACAAGCTCTGCTTAGTTTGGGATCAGATAGCGTTGTGTGACTTGTCCCAAGATATTATTATTATGTGACAGCTTTTTTAAAGTGTGTCGCTGCAATCGCCAAAACATTGATGACATTGTAATAAACAACCATTCCTGTGACAGTGGACCCAGGCGCATGCGCCCAACATCTACAATACTTCAGCATATCAGCAGGCGGAACGTGACGCTTTTTCACGTTTTGTTATCACGTCAAGACGATTTGTAAAAAAAATTACACCGACTGATATGATGGATATAAACTGCAGTGTCAGATTTGGATTGAAAAAAATGCTTGTTGTAGTGCTTGCTACAGAAATGGGAAAACATACATGATGTTTTTAAAAGAGTGGTCCATGAGTTTTTTGGCAGCTTCTTCTCATGAGCTTTACAATTGGGTATTTGACTACTATCAAAATAAAATATTTTAAAATAACCAGGTAAAAACATGTGATAAAGTGTTCTAAAAAACATGTCCATTTATTAATTTAATGTGTTACTTAATTCATAATAATAAAGAGAAACACTGAAAGTAAATGATTTGACCACAGAAAACGTGACGTCATATTCTAGCATTCCATACAAATTTGTACAGAGCGGCTAGATTTTGACGTTTCTTAAAAAGAGGCTGATTTGACTTTAGTCAAATACCCTATTGGAACTGCCTATTTTGTTTTTCTATTTTATTTTAGTATGTATTAATTGGACGTTATTAAATAAATCATTAATTAGGTTTTACGAAATAAAGATATTTGATTATAGTAATTTTATAGGCATTTCTTGCCAATTACTTTACAGCATACTGCACATGCTTTTATACGTGTAGTCTGTGGGCAAATTATACACAAAGGGCGTATGGGGCCCTCCGTGTCCAATATAATAACGCATTCAGGAGGCTGATGGGGCTGCCCTGGCGCTGCAGCGCGTCGGGCATGTTCGCACAGGCGCGAGTAGATTGTTTCTACACTACAATGCGGAAGCGCGCCGCATCCCTCGTGCGCAGAGTCAGGGCGAGCTCCAACTGTCTCCTGAAGATGATTGCCGATCGCGTAGATTGTATATACATAAATAAATGTTGTGCGCTACATGTGATTACTAACACCTAGGATTAAGATATAATGTATTTACTAACACAATATGAGTTTATAAAGCTTGAAATAAATGAATAATAATAATAATAATAATAATATAAATACAATAATTGCATTTTTGGAACATACGACATTTTTTTGCGAGGGCCCAACTCGCGAGCATTAAAGTATAGCAAAATTTGAGGTCTAGTAACATAGTCCAGATAGGTGGTTCGATTCCGCTCCGGTTTGGCTTACGTCTCGGGTTCGACTCCTGGGTCTGGACTTCAAATTTTTCTATCTTCCAAAAATGCAATTATTGTAAAGATATTTGTGTTTGAATGTAAACGTTCGAAAATTATTTACATTCACCATCTGGAGGGCAGTCGAGTAAAAATATAAGTGTATATGTGTATTATTACCTCAATAATTCAGGTGTAGTGTGTAGAACGAATTCAGCTTCTTTCTCTTTTGTATACATTCTATAGCAGTGACCTGTAACAAATAACATTTATGTATTTGTTTTGATAAAAACTATGCTCATAAATGTATGGACAAAAACCCAAAATGACAGGCATAAGTTACAGATACCCTTAATATTCATAAAACTTTAGCAACAACATCGTAACTAGCGAATATTTTTATTCTATTATATTCTGACCCCCTTATCTATACTAATATTATAAAAAGGAAAGATTTGATTGTTTGTTTGCATTAAATAGACTCCGAAACTACTCATCGATTTTAAAAATTCTTTTGGAGGGGTGAGGAGTAACAGGGAGGAGTAACGGGGAGAGGGGAATGGGGAGTAACATTGGCTATATTTTATTGTCAAAAAAATTAGAGATCCCTACGAAAGTTACAATAATGACTGCCTCTGTGGCGCGGTGGAAGTGTGTCCGACTGCTACTCAAGAGGGTTCGGTTTCAACACGGGACACCACTTTGTGTGATCCACAATTTGTTGTTCCGGGTCTGAGTACTGTGTCCGTGACTTGTATGTTTGTAAAGTCCCCCGCGACACAGGGCTTGTACCCCACTGCGGGAGACATCTTTAAAAAAAAAATGTAACTCAAGGTATAAAAACTACGATATGTGCAAAGCCGGGGCAGGCAGCTAGTTTTTAATAAAGAAATAAATTAGCAGACGTTAAACTACCGAGCTTCTTAATACAATAATTGCATTTTTACAAGATAGAAAAAAATTTAGTCCAGACTCAGGAATCGGACCCGAGACTTCCGTATGCCAAACCGGCGCCGGAATCGAACCACCTATCTGGACTATGTTACTAGACCTCAAATTTCTCTATCCTTTCTTGCAAGCGGGTTGGGCCCTTCAAAAATGCAATTATTGTATTACATAAAGAAATTGGCAAGAAATGCCTATAAAAATGACTGTAATACCGAGTTTCTATACAATTTTGAAATTGAAAAGAAATAAAATGCTCTTAAAACGTCTGCTAATTTATAAGGAGGTTAAAATTGAACAAAAAAAAACAAAGCACTCGCTAGCTAAAATGTCGTTACTGAAGTATTATGTTTATGGGGCAAAAATACTGATATATCAATTTGTAAATATTTCTGTGTGGCTGTTTGTGATTTTGCTATTTGTTTTTGTCAAGGAGTTAATTTTGCTGCATTTTGCAGAATTTTGACATGTGGTACAGGCTTAAGAATAGTACCGCCCCATCTCTTTCCGTGGGTGTCATCAAGGCGATTAGGAATTTCACACCGGAGGACGGACAGCAGCGTCCTCTGTTTACTTTAAAGCCTTACTGCTCGCGCCAACCCACTCGCCAAGCGTAGCGATCATGGCGCATACCCCCAGGATCTATAATAAGTAGGTTCTACTGGGGATACCCACGGTCAGCAGGGGGACATCATATCTATACTAATATTATAAAGCTGAAGAGTTTGTTTGCTTGTTTGAACGCGATAATCTCAGGAACTACGGGTCCGAATTGTAAATTTCTTTTACTGTTGTATAGCCCATTTATCGAGGAAGGTTATAGGCTATAAACATCACGCTACGACTAATACGAGCGGAGCAGCAATGAAAAATGTTGCAAAAACGGGGAAAATTCAGGTCAGCTAGTAATATATATACCTGACTGCACTCTCCCCGCTCGTCCAGTTCTCTGCTTAGCTCCAGCGAGTGACACCCACACAGTTTCCAAACTTGCTGTACCTGTGTACAAAATAGAAATAATACATTCGCTTATGATGATGATTGATAGGAACCTCAATGCTACAACAATATCAGATCCTTACACTAGTCTGTATGTATATTCAAGGAGTCCCACACTCAGTGGAAAAAAAGAAAAAAAAAAAGAAAAAGAAATAAAATATATAACTTCGACAAAACAGAAAAATAAAATGAGTACATGTACGTATAAAAACAATTAGCTACTAAATTAAATACAACTTGACAAAATAGGAGCTAGTTCAGCATATGCCAGGCAAGATGCCTAACGCTGGTTTTCAACTAGCCCCTTTTTATAAATATACTAATAGTATAAATAGATAAATAATATAATAAATTATAGAAAAGATAAATAAAATAATAATTTATAGTAAAAATAAATAAAAATAATAAAAACCATATTGATAATAATACCTACATAAATAATACCTTTTAATCTATTATATATATATTGCCACTGATATATATAATATTTATTATTATATTATATTTATCAGTAGCGACCGAGCAGATCGAGATATCTGCGAGGTTAAGTAATATTACCACTGTCAGTACATAGATGGGTGACCGTTTTCGCATATTGCCACATCCCTGCATGCTTCAGAGAGAATTTTGAGCTGTCGGTCCTGCGCCCAATCTCTCTCCGGTCGTGTCAAATTCCGTCCCATCAGACATTTTTTTTTGTTATCTTTATTTTGTTTGGAGGTTTTTGTCCTGTTGGATATGCAAGCCTCATTGTGCCCTGATCATATGTATCACAACAAGTATGTAATCTATTTATAATGACTGCCTCTGTAGCGCGGTGGGAGTGTATCCGACTGCTACGCAAGAGGTCGTGGGTTCGATCCCCACCCAGGATAAAACTTTGTGTGATGAGCACGATGGTTTACTCTGTGTCTGGGTGTTATTTATCTATAATATGTATGTATTTAGAAATATATAAGTATGTTTATTAGTTGTCTGGTTGCCATAGTACAAGTTTTGCTTAGTTTGGGATCAGATAGCTTGTGTGAGTTGTCCCAAGAAGAAGAGCAAGATATAATATGTACAAATAGCGAAAGTTTATCAACATTTATTTTTTACCTGTTCGTTCCTTAATCCTATTCTCCTTGTGAGTGCCAGAATCTATAACGTGTGCTACATCTGGTATAGTGATGGATGTTTCAGCGACGTTTGTAGCGAGCACTATCTTGCGAATACCGGGAGAGGGCACTGAGAACATCTTTGTTTGGTCAGCTGTTGATAGTCTGTTAAAAACAGATAATTATATGAATACACCTTTATAGAAAGTCGAATGCTGAATTAACTACCGCCGAAAACAATGAGACTTCCATTTAATTTAACATTTAGTAATAATAAATTGTGGGATCGACGAAGAGAAGTCGATCCCACAATGCCTTAAGGCTAAAGTCTTCAATCAGTGCGTCCTACCCGTCATGGCATACGGAGCCGAAACGTGGACACCGACAGTACGGCTGGTCCACAAGTTCAAAGTCGCTCAGCGGGCTTCGGAAAGGGCTATGCTCGGAGTTTCTCTTAGGGACAAAATCAGAAATGAGGTGATTCGGCAGAGAACCAAAGTTATCGACATAGCCTACAGGATTAGTAAGCTGAAGTGACAGTGGGCTGGCCGTATTAGCCGAAGAACCGACAACCGTTGGGGTAAACGAGTTCTTGAGTGGAGACCGCGTCTCGGCAAACGTAGTGTAGGACGCCCTCAGGCAGGTGGAGTGATGATTTACGCAAAACGGCTGGCAGGAGCTGGATGCGAGAAGCCGAGGATAGAACAAAGTGGCGTGCAATTGGAGAGGCCTATGTCCAACAGTGGACTGCGATAGGCTGATGATGAGTATTAAATTAAATTTTGTAAAAAAATCAAATGAAAGAAAGAAAATAATTTTTATTTGTCAGAACGAACAGAAAAAAAGGAAATCTTATAACATGTACATTCTAGTGATTCGGCACCGGACAAATATGGCCTACGTCAGCTGATATTCTCTGAACTCGTAGGCTCTATTTTTGTTTTGCTGCCGTTATATTACAGCAATCCAAAATGTAAACAAAAAACAACAACAAACAAAAAACAATTAACAAACAAAAAGTTATTTATAAACTTAAATTAATAAGATTACGAAACATGAACATACATTAGTAGTTTTTTTTTCGAATCTCTAAGCATAACTTGTGTAACAAGGAATCAAGCGGCGGTAGTCTAATGGGGTTCGAATCCTACCCATACTACCGACGTGAACCCACTCCTAACACAAGCCATTGAGCTTAGCTGGAGTGGTTAACAGGATTGCTAGTAATGTGGGATATCTTTAAAAAAAAATGTTAAGCCCGTCAGTTATGATACACAAAATCATACTAGTACGGGTTCCCTAGAACAAATTTTAAAATTATACTATATTATTTATTTACGGTTGGTAAATTAATCGCGGCCTATGTTGATGTATGGGAATAATACTTTTCCAACGGCAAAGTTAAGTTTGTCATATTTAACACCTGTTTTATTTCACTAACGTGCCACTATATAAAGTTGTCGTATACATAAAGTTGGGCGTCTCGTCAAAACGAAGCTACCTTGTTAATTCCAGCTTAATATGTATCATTTTAAAATTTGTTCTAGGGAACCTGTACTATACCACTGACCTAGAATGAACAGGTAATATAATATGTATGCCTGACTGGCCATAATGTTCATCCAACAACTGTTTAGTCTGTTTAATTTCAGACCAACCGGGGAGGAAAACTAGTATGGCGCCTTCTTTCTCGTTCTTATCTACTGCCTTTATTACTTCTGCTACCTGGAATTTTAAAAACATTAAATCAATATAAATGGGCGGCGGTAGCCTAATGGCTAAGGCATCGGTCTCGCGATTGTGAGGTCGTGGGTTCGAATCCTGGCCATTATACTACCGACCCACGTGAACCCACTCCTAACACAAGCCATAGAGCTTAGCGGGAGGGGTTAACAGGATTGCTAGTAATGCGAACCGCAATACCACATTGCTAGTTATATTTAAATATATATCTATACTAATATATAAATGTGAATGTAAGTTTGTTTGTTACGCTTTCACGCGAAAACTACTCAACCGATCATCATGAAACTTTGTAGACATATTCTTGGGTATAAAAAAAGGGGAAATTTACGCAGACGAAGTTGCGCGGGACAGCTAGTAGTAGTATCAGTAGACGTTTCTAAATGCAATTTACAGTATAGCTATACTTAGATTATTTATGCGCGAATAGCAAAAAGAATGACGAACGAACGTAATACCCGGCATTTATGCGTTGTACAAAGGGATAGTGTTAAAGCGTAAGTCATGCCAACGCGCTTTTGTCGCAAAGCGTGGGACCGGACCTGTCAAAGCCTGTTGTTTTATCTACTTGTATTTTTCGTGTGACTTTTCAGGTTTTCTGTTTCTAAATATAAGTTTGAAATGCAATCATTTTAATAAACGAAAATGCGAAACACTGATCACGAAATCACGATCATCGTAGTATTCAAATAAATCCTTTATTCACCGTCGTCTAGGTATAACTTCATCACTATTACTTTCTTTCAGACACAAGTGCACTGTTTATTCCCTTACTCTCATTATCCGATGGGACGGAAATCCGACACGACCCCAGAGAGGTTGGGCGCAGGACCGACAGAATAACGTGCTCTCCGAGGCACAAAGGGGAGTGACAATTAACTGCCTCTGTGGCGCGGTGGGAGTGTGTCCGACTGCTACGCAAAAGGTCGTGGGTTCGATCCCCACCCAGGATAAAACTTTGTGTGATGAGCACGGTGATTTATTCTGGGTGTTATTTATCTTTATTATGTACTACCTGTGCCCGCGACTTCGTTCGCGTGGAAGTTGGGTTTATATTAAGGTAGTTTATATTACAATTCAACTTCTGTGTAAAACATATTGTAAACATGCTCCACAATGCTCTGTGGCATCTATGGATTTTGGGCCTAGCTTTAATCAGGGCCCAACATATGGCAGGGCAAACCAAGCAAATGCCCAGTGCAGCAAAGTGAAGGGCGATAAAGTTTATGGCGCCAGACGGTTAGAAGACAAATTATTAAAATTCCCACGACCACACCTCGACAAAAAAGTGATTTGCATCACATCAAATACTATTAATATTGAAAAATTCCCCCACCACGCGAGTACTGGGGCGGTTTTGAGTTAAATGAAGCTCGAAACCGCCCAATTACTCGTGCGAAATTTTGAGTTAAGGAGCTTCGATTCTGACTCCGATAGGTCGAAAATTCCGATTGATTTTAAACCTCCGACTCCAACTTCGGCTCCGACACTTTTAAATCGGACCTTTTAATCGGAGGTACCTAGCCGCTCCTTCAAGATAATTTATACATAGGTAATAAAGGTATGATGGAAAAAACTCTCACAGATTCCCTATGATCGCAGGTTATGTCCTGCCCGAGCGATCTTTTCTGAGTCTAAAGTACACCTACTTTGTGTCCGTGTTTGTACCGCGGGAATGCAATGTTTTAAAACTATTTTGCGGGGGCAAAATAGTTTTAAAATATTGCATTCCCGCGGTACTGTGATGCGTGTTTAAACAAACAAACAACATTCAAACGTTTTTAAAAGATATACTCAGATATCTTTTTTTGTGTTTAAATACTATTTCTAAACTTATTTCAATATTTTTTTTCACTCACTTTAGAAGATTAAAATATTATTTTATAATGTCGACATTGGTGAATTTAAAAATAGGTGTGTCAACCTGTCGCAAATTAAGATCATCATATATTCATATCCCTCTACGTAAGAATTTCAGTTTTTTTTTTAAATCAATTTTCCTGATTCTTTTTAATTTGTATTTAAACGCCATCCATTTTCAAAAATGGATAAGTTTATTTTTATACTTGATGATTTTATATTAAACTATCATGCATATTAAACGTAGGTAAGCAGGGTATTTAACCTTAAATTATTTACGCGATCAAGACCCGTAATACATATATTTTCATAATGTGTACAGTGAAATTAGTCTCGAGAAATTTTTGCATATGTAGTGGTGTGTATGTTACTTAGATATTAGAGCGCGTTTCCACTATATCGTTCTGGCCCTTACAAAAATGTTTCAATATCCTAACATTACTATTTAATTTATTACTTATCCCTAGCAACACTCTGATTTTTGTTTTCAATAAAAACAAGTTTTTATTTTAAAGAAAAAGGTTTTGACTTTATTAAAAAAAATATGTCATTCAATTTCACGTCCTTGAGCAAACGACAAGGCGACTACCGTGAAACAATAAAATATCGTGTCGTTCTTTAGATGATAGTAGTTTAGATATAGGTAAAAAGTTTTGACCATAATAATTACGAAACAAAACAAATAAATAAATCGTCACTTGATAGTGGAAAGTGGAAACACGCACAAAACCAGAATAAACCAGTTTACTCTGTCCGCAGGTGCCACGTGCAGTCTGACGTCAGTCGCTTGATACCGTTAGAACATAAAGCACGCATTTCATTAAAAAATTATAATTATTAGATACGTAGTAGTTTCATTGTGAAATTTTGTATTTGTTGATTGTTGTTATTGTTTGTTATTATTGTTAAAATATTTGTTGAAGTGTTTAATTTCAAGTGTGTAAGTGTTGTAACTTTATATTGATAATTCAAAATGGCTCCAGTGTTAAAACATGGTCGAGGCAAGCCTTTGACTTCTCAAACTAAGGAAGTTTTGTACTGTTTGTACAAATATTTCGAAAATGAGTGTAATAACAACCCGAGCAGTATTATGACCCCCACTCAATTAGTTGCTAAATCAACAGGAATTTCAATAGCATCCGTCAGAAAGGTAGTATCAGAAAGCAAATGTCGTCCTTCAGATCAGGAAGTAACATTTAAATCTCCTAAAAAGAAACCGAATCGTAAACCTACAATAGTAATCGATAACTTTGATCAGCAAGTTATCAGAAGAACAATTCATGACTTCCACATCACAAATAAAGAAGTTCCCACTTTAAAAACTTTGCACTCAAAATTGAAAGAAGATATCGATTATAAAGGTTGTGTCAGCACGTTACGAAAACACGTCATGTCATTAGGTTTTAATTGGAAGCAAACAGAAGATAACCGGAAACTTCTTATGGAAAAACACGAAATTAGATACTTGCGAATTAATTATTTGATGAAAATTGCTGAATATCGTGAACAACGCCGACCAATTGTTTACACCGACGAAACATATATACATACATCACATACCCTCTCGAAATCTTGGTCAGATGGAAGCACTTCAGGTTTGAAGCAACATATATCGAAAGGCAACCGCTTAATCATTGTTCATGCCGGTGGTATCGATGGCTTTATACCAAATGCATTGCTTATGTTTAAAGCCGACCAAAAAAGTGGAGATTACCACAACAATATGAACTATGACAACTATTCAAGGTGGATTCAAACTCAATTAATACCCAACTTACAACCAAATAGTGTTGTTGTTGTTGACAACGCACCATATCATAACTCAATACAAAATCCTGCACCGAATAGTAATTCTAGAAAACAGCAAATGATAGACTGGCTGACATTTCGAAACATTGAGCATTCATCCACGTTGCTTAAGCCTCAATTATATGAACTGATTCTGCAAAACAAGGCGAGATTTATAGAGTACAAGATAGACGAAATATTACGACAGCACGGTCATACTGTGCTGCGTTTACCACCATACCATCCGGAGTTTAATCCTATAGAAAATATATGGGGGATAGTGAAAACATATGTCGCAAAAAAGAATGTCGCAATGAATATGAAGGTTATAATGTCATTAGCTGAAGAAAAAATGAACGCCATAACTGTAGAGGAATGGAGAAAAGTTTGTTTGCATGCTATTGAGGAGGAAAGCAAATATCAGGGTAGAGACGCAGCTTTAGACACAATATCAGAACGAATCATAATTAATTTAAATAATTCATCTGATGAAAGCGAGGATGGGGATGATTGTGATATGCCTGGGGTTGATGAATTATTAGAATAAAACATTTATGGCCGGAGAACACCTAATTCATACACGTCTTCACTGAAGTGAAAACCGGCATTCAATGCTTGTAATGTTTGGAACTGGCTTGTCTGCCTCATACAGTTCCATAGATTACAATGCGGTGGATACACATTTTCACGACCGTATTAGTACGTGGTGCGTATGCGTAGACGTGCACGCATTTGGTGTGCTCCAGCCACAAACGTATATTACCTTTAAAACAATAAAAACTAAAAATAAAATGTTGTTTTTTTTATTTGCTGACCATACACTACTACAAACGCAAAAATTTCTTCAAGCTAATTTACCTGTACAAATCGCGAAAGTTTATTAACATTTGTAGGTAAGCAATTTTGGCACTCAGAAGAAATCGAATCACATATGGCGCCACGTGTTTTATTTTGATGTAACGCGGACTTAATGTTTCATTTTTTTTAAGCAATTAACATTTATAAATTCTAGAAAATATCAAGTAATTACTGTTTATTTGTAATGTAATATTGTTTTTCATTTCTACATTTATAACATAATCACTATTCATGCAAAACAATGATAAAGGTGCCTATTGGAAGTGATTATTAATAAGAAAATTTGTTAAACAAAGTAAACATGTTAAAGTCGAAAATAAAAGCTTGTATAAATAAGTATACATTTAGAAAAATACTTAAAAAAAAGAATAAAAATAATTTTAACACAACACAAAAAGAGACTCGCAATTAGGGAGTCGATCCTCCGACCTCGCTCGTTTAATACCGCTACTTGTGCCAATAGACCACCTCAGCTGATGCAAACACGGTTAAAATAGCTGATCTTAAGAAAATTGAAAATGTTGTGTTTAGCTCCTAATAGTTTTAGCGTGAAGTTATTGTTTCCATGGGTTACAATTGTAAATAATGTCTTATTGTGTAAAAAATTGTGAAAAACCATAATGGTTCGACAAAACATACGTTGCTGCTCACTCCCCATAGACGGAAGCATAATGATTTATAGTGCAAGTAATGACCTATAGTATTTACAATAAAACTGCAAATTTTCATGAAGATCCGTCAAGTAGTTATTGTTTTATAACGATAAATAGCTACAGACATTATCCGTCATTGCTTAGCTCCTATGGGAAATAGCGTGATAAATTATAGCCTATATGTTAATCCAGACTTATTATTACTATCTTACACATACAAAATTTCAACCGAATCTGTCCAATAGTTATTGCGTGATGCGTGTTCAAACAAACAGACAGACAGACAGACATTTCTACAAATGTAGGAATGTGTTTAAATACTCTTTTCGAACATTTCCCAATATTTTTTTTCACTATGTTCGGCCATGTACAGACACGTGAAATTTACAATTATATTATATGTATAGATATAGATAGATAGCATGATTCAGTATTCACGCGCGATGGCTTATTATTAGCGTATTTCATGTATAACTTTGCTGTTTCTATACCGATTTCTATTAGTATTTTTTATGGAATAGTTAATTATGTTAACTTTTTAATTAGGGATGACTGAGAGTGTTATAAACGTAAGAGTAGACAAATATAATCAGAAAGCTTCGAACTACTAAGCTATCGGGAGTTACACGTGATATTGTGAGTCAACCATAAAAGATAGACATATGCTGTCGTGGGATATTTTTTATATAATTTTAAGGAGAACATTTCCGTCATACATGATTTCTGTGTAGCTTTAACCATTACGGTTGCACACGCGACGAAAGCTTAAAAAATGGAGTAACTTCTCCCGTTTTCCTTCACTGCTCTGCTCCTATTGATTGGAGTATGAAAAATAATTGTACCAAGTTTCGTTAAAATCCGTCAAGTAGTTTTTGTTTCTATAACGGTTATACAGACAGACAGACAGACTGACAAAAATTTTACTGATTGCATTTTTGGCATCAGTATCGATCCCTAATCACCCCCTGATAGTTATTTTGGAAATATATTTCATGTACAGAATTGACCTCTCTACAGATTTATTATAACTATAAAATAGTATTTAGAAATATATAAGTATGTTTATCAGTTGTCTGGTTCCCTTAGCACAAACTCTGCTTAGTTTGGGATTAGATAGCGTTGTATGAGTTGTCCCAAGATATTATTATTATTAATTTTCGACACCGGTCACCCATCTAAGGACCAATAGTGGCAACGCTGGTAAGTTGCTTAACATCGCAGATATCTCGACCTGTTTGGTTGCCACTATATAATTAGTTTGTAAGTTTTGAAGTATCCTTAGATAACTAACTCACACAACTGTGGTTATATTTAACGTTGAATGACCTATCGACAAAGACAAACTGAACTGTTTCGACAGTAGTGTAAGCGAGACAAGCGCGTGTTACTATCGTGCGGCATCGGAATACTTCGGCTCGAGTCGTGGCGACCAAGAAGCGTCAGTGAGCACTTTCAGTAGCAGCATCTGAATAAATGCAACATATTTTTTTTCTAATGTGTAGAAAAAAAATATGTTGCATTTATTATGAATGCTTGTTCGATTTCAATCCCTCACCCAGTATAAAACTTTGTGTGATGAGCACGATGGTTTATTCTGTGTCTGGATGTTATTTATCTAGAAAACGTATGTATTTAGAAATATATAAGTATGTTTATCAGTTGTCTGGTTTTCATTTTATAGTACAAGCTCTGCTTAGTTTGGGATCAGATGGCGTTGTATGACTTGTCCCGACCATTATCACTACATAGTATAAAACAAAGTCGCTTTCTCTGTCCCTATATCCCTATTTATGCTTAAATCTTTAAAACTACGCAACGGATTTTGATGCGGTTTTTTTTTAATAGATTGAGTGATTGAAGAGGAAGGTTTATATGTATAATAACATCCATTAAATAGTGGAGAAATAAGGAGCTGAGCAGCAATAAGAAATGTTGCAAAAACGGGTAACATTAACGCAGACAAAGTTGCGCGGGTCAGCTAGTTATTATATAAGATATTATATATTATTTCCATGAGACTTGATTTTGCTCTTTGAATGGTTGTACAACGTATAAAAGCATATGAAGACATTTTGGCACCGTAAATAAAACAATTATAGAGTTTCCTAATTGTTTCTTGACGCCACGTGCGCGCTTATGATACTGCCGAATTCGACGGGTACCTAATTCATGCAGTTTACGCGGACAGAGGTGCGTCACCTATCTTCCGCTATTTTGTTTTCATCTAAGGATATTGCAAAATTACAAACTAATTAGATAATGGCAACCAAACAGGTCTTGTCTTGGTTTGACTGCCTCTGTGGCGCGGTGGGAGTGTGTCCGACTGCTACGCAAGAGGTCGTGGGTTCGATTCCCACACGGGACACCACTTTGTGTGATCCACAAATTGTTGTCTCGAGTCTAGGTGTACTTTGTGTCCGTGACTTGTATGTTCGTAAAGTCCCCCGCGACAGGGCGGGAGTCGTCTTTTTAAGAAAAAAAAAAATCAATGCGCTTATTACACTACACTAAATCAGGGACCCTAAATCCATAAAATGAGCAGGGTAATAAGAGTTAGGGCCCCTAATTCTCTAACAAATTTTCAAGGCCGCCTCAATTTATGACCCTAATTTAGGGTAGAATAATAGTCGTTTAAGGCCGTATCCTTACGGTGTCTATGTATTTAATAAATAAATGAGATTAATGTATTCAAACAAGCTCTTCAGATTTATAATGTTAATATCTATAGAAGTACGAAAAAAACCACTTACCTCTTGACAATTAACCTGCGGTCTTCCATCTTCCTTTTGACAGTTCTCCAATGTGCTTGACAATTTCAAATTATATTTCTTTTGTATTTCTTCTAGGTGGGTTATATCTACGGGAAACGTTCTACCTGGCACATCTACTACTGGACATGGATCGAAATATCTGAAATGAAGTAAAATTTAAGTCGTTTAAGAGGAATTTCGCATTTACATGTCAGTAATCTACATTTTCAAGCGCTATCGAATACATGTTAAAAATAGACCAATCTTTAAAATTGACAGTTGATAAACCACATTTACAAATGCTGCGTTGTTTTTTGTAGTGATCAATTTCCCACACCCCGTTTTAAGGAAAGTTCGCGTATAGCTATTTACAAAAGGCTAATTCTTTTATTAAACCTCTTGAATCAGACTGTAAAAAAATTACCAAAACATCAGATATATAAATTTGTTGACACTTATCTCAAAGAAAATCCCACTACTAACTGGTATAATCTCATAGACTGGCACAAACTAGTAAACAGGCGTAACTTTGTAAACAAACACAAATTCTACACGAACTGAATAACTGACACTAACTTGTAGATTGGCATAAACTCTAAGAAAGGCATAAACACAGCAAAATAAATGTGTGGCACTCGGGGACTGCCGCGGTAAAGCTATTGCATAGCATTTTAATCAACTTAAGCAATTAAAAAAAAAAAGTTTTTTTTTAATTATAAAAAAACAATGTACTTATTTAATTTATTTTTTCTTTAATTTTTTTTTCTTTTTAATTTAAAAAACTTTTTCTGCTATTTATCGATAGATGGCAAAACTAAAAAGTATCACCGCTGTGCCGGTCGGAGTGGGGGGTGTTAGGTTATTTTCGTTACGGAATTTCTGGATTCGGTCTCCACGCTCAAGGCCCGCGATAGAAGCTATGCAATAGCTTAAAAAATATGATACATTTTGAACAAAATGCTTCTTTTAATGGTAAGCATCTTAGTTTGACAATTATTACAGAGTGCTCATTTTACAATTAACTAAAAATGGGTTAACTACCAATCGTAATCAAAAAGCTATAAGCACTAATTTAAACTAATGTAAAGAGGAAATATTTGTTTTTTTTTGTTACGATTTAACACAAAAACTACTGGACCAATTTTAAAAACTCTTTCACTATTAGAAAGCTACTAGCAAGTAATGCAGGTATTTTACTATCAAAAAATTAGAGATCCCTACGAAAATTGCAATAATGTAACTCAAGGTACAAAAACGGGCAGCTATGGTAAATATACTTACTTAGTAAAAACCCCGGTATCAAGCGTAGCGCTCATAATAACAACTTTAAGTTTAGTATTAATGTGTAGTGCACGTTTGAGCAACAACAGAGTGACGTCAGTGTTGACGTCACGCTCGTGAGCCTCATCTATTATCACGTGAGAGCAGCCTTCGAGACCTGGAATATATTTGATAGATTTGTACTACATATTTTGATGTATTTTGGTTGATACGCCCTAGGTTACCAAAATGAACCAAAAATATAACACTTTTCCCACCGCCGGCGAGTAGCGGCAACTATGTACTATTTTCTCGATCAAGAAACGTATAATAGAATAGGTAGATCCTGTGTAAACAAAACAGATAAGTACAGAATTATTTGTTCCTATTAATGTATAGTTTCATAAATTTATACTAAATAATATAGTACTTATCTTAGAACATAGATGGTTAGATTATCTGTTAGTATAAGTTGCATAAATCTATACTAATACTAGCTGACCCGCGCAACTTCGTCTGCGTAAATTTTCACTTTTCTCTTTTTTCTTCCGTTTTTTTTTTACAACATTTTTCATTGCTGCTCCGCTCCTATTGGTCGTAGCGTGATGTTATAACCTATAGCCTTCCTCGATAAATGGGCTATCCAACAATACAATATTTTTTTCAATGCGGCCCAGTAGTTCCTGAGATTATCGCGTTCAAACAAACAAACAAACTCTTAGCGGAATGAAAAATAGATAGTAGCCGATTCTCAGGCTTACTGAATATGCATAAAAAATTTCATGAGAATCGGTCAAGCCGTTTCGGAGGAGTACAGGAACGACCCGGGACCCAGGACACGAACTTAGATCATTGAGATAGACGATTTTGTCACAATTTAGGCCACATTAAGACGATTTGAAATATGTAGGTTGTGCACTTCATGTTTATGTTTATTACATGAGCAGGCGTGTTTTAGATTTAAAATTATGTTATCTTATATGTTACTAGCTGACCCGCGCAACTTCGTCTGCGTAAATTTTCCCCATTTTTGCAACATTTTTCCTTGCTGCTCCGCTCCCATTAGTTGTAGCGCGATGTTTTATAGCCTATAGCATTCCTCGATAAATGGGCTATCTAAATTTTTTTTTTTTTTTTTAATTTGGACCCGTAGTTTCTGAGATTACACACAAACAAACTCTTCTCTCTCTTCTAATATTATAGTATAGTTATAAATTTTTTTTTTTTAAATTTTTCATTGCTGCTCCGCTCCTATTGGTCGTAGCGTGATGTTATAACCTATAGCCTTATATTTTGCCTCTATAAATGGGCTATACAACAATAAAATACATTTTCAATGCGGCCCAGTAGTTCCTGAGATTATCGCGTTCAAACAAACAAACAAACTCTTAGGGGTATGAAAAATAGATGTTGGCCGATTCTCATAGATACCGGATAAGCACAAAAAATTTCATCAAAATCGGTCAAGCCGTTTCGGAGGAGTATGGCAACGAAAACTGTGACACGAGAATTTTATATATTAGAAGATAAAGCTGAAAAGTTTGTTTGTTTGAACGCGGCAATCTCAGGAACTACAGTAGGCCTACTCTTTTTCTTTAAAACGAATTTCATGAATTTTCGTTTACTTCAATTTCTGTTTACGGGGGCTATTACAATTAATTTTTGGATAAGCACAAGACGTTCGGACCCATGGACGATTTTCTGGAACGAGTGGATTAAATAGATGTTCCTGGCTCTGTATTTCACCACCTCATTTTTGATCGAAACTTCGTTTTCATTGCAATAGAGTAGGCCTCCAGGTCCGAATTAAAAAAAATAAATATGTCTGTTGGGTAGCCTATTTATCGAGGAAGGCTATAGGCTATATAGCATCATGCTACGACCAATAGGAGCGGAGCAGCAATTTAAAATGTTGCAAAAATGGGGGAAATTGACGTATACGAAGTTGCGCGGGTTAGTTAGTAAATAAATAAAGTATAACGCGAGTTCTCGCCGGCAGTGTGTACAATCAGCGATCAACTAAAAATATATGTATCTCTTTTATTTACACGGTATCTATATCTATTGTACGTTTCTTGAGCGAGAAAATATGTAGTTAATAGTTGCTTGCTATTCGGCGGTAGGGCAAATGTCTATGGCAGTCTGGTCAAAAAGGCGGTAAATGCCGGCATCAAAAAGTGCTCATAATATATATAATAGTAATAATAAATCCATAATATATATCATAGTAATAGTAATAATAAATCCAATAAAATATTGAATTATTTAGATAGCATCTTACACTCTTGTTCCATTTATCTATCAATATAGAATCTATACCCGGAGTACAGATTCAACAGATAAAAACATTACTTTGCTTTTACAAAAGAAACTGTTATAGAAGACGTTCCGTAATTATGAAAACATATATATTACGGGACTTAATCGCGTGACCCAACAAAATATTCACTTCAGGATCATATAAAAAAAGAAAATGAAAATATTGAAAACTTGCACCGCCTTATTCCAAAGAAAAGATCAAATCAAGGTTTAAACGAAGACTTTCAAGTCCAGGATATAGTACAGTACTATTGGTCTTATTACAAAGCTTAGATAATCCGTGGACCAGCTAATACCAAAGGATCTAGCAATCAGCCACAGATTATAATCAATTTAGTTCATTCATTGTTCTTATCATTCAAAAATAACGTTCCGTTTTATACCAATATAATTTGAAAGTATAGTTTTCATTGAGAATAAAATATTTAGACGTTCTATGTAGCTAAATTATTCGCCAGCACTACGTAATTTTCAAAATATTAACCTGACATAAAAGCCCTCGGCCTGCAATTTACGAAAAATCAAATAAATTCTGTCAGGATCGGAACGTTACATAAGTAGTTGTCATTAGTACTAAAAATGTAAACAAATGATGATAACCTAAATTTAATTAACTCAGACATTATTAGGGATGTTATAAGTTTAATCTGAGTAACTATAGCGCCCAAACACTTAGAGGAACTTGGATGCGAGTTTTTATTACAAAGCTAGTTTCATTGGAACAGGTCTTAGCATGGAAGGATACTTACTGAATAAGATAATCCATTTTTGATATACTTACTGTTTTCTTTGTTGCACTCGTTGTTCTGAATGTATTGGGGGAAAGTATGCCTAGATTCAACATAGGTACTGAAGCTTCGGCTGAAGCACAACAAACAATTGAAACAAATTTTATGAATATATTTATTATTTAATATCAGTGAGCTTGCTATGAAATGAAATTCTCAAATAACAACATAGAATCATTATTTATTAGATACTATTTATTCTCCCTAGTAACAGAGTTCATTTTCATGAGAATCATAAATATAATTATCTAAACTGTTAGGTAGCACTTAATAGTTATTCCATTCCTTCTGTCGCATACCGTCTAACACGCAAATCGTCCAACGAAAAAAAGACGCATTCTGTCCATCACTCATATCGTCTAACACGCATACCGTCCAACACTCAGATCGTCTAACACGCATACCGTCCAACACTCAGATCGTCTAACACGCATACCGTCAAACACTCAGATCGTCTAACACGCATACCCTCTGTCATTTAAAAGAAGGAAATTTAAAGAAATTAATTAAAAGTAAACTAGATTTATTTTAACAGCTAAATAAGACTAACATTTTAATCGTAAATACACTATTTTCTTCAAAAACTGTAATATAGTAATATTATTGCTTAATAGTTCTTGATGAGCTTTTCTATACTCCTTGTTAAATCGAATGTCGCATTGTCGCCTATTTTTTCTAGGCCTGTTTAAAAGTAAGCGATTCATTCTGTTTACATGAAATTGTGCTTCTTTTCTCAACGAATGAACAAATAAGTAAAATGTGCTGTTCTTGAAAATTTTAGTATTTAGCCGGTGGTGCCACCCTTCCAATGTATTTGTGGTGCGATGTTGTTCATTATCACAGCTAAGAATAGCGGAAGGAGTCCTTTTTATCCACTGTTCTTCGAAATATTTCGCAAAGTCGTTCATTTCATCGCTGTCAGGAGATATCCTCCATATTGCTTGCCACCCTTCAACAATTTGAGCAGACGGTAGTAAAGGCAAATATGAAGCAAGCCTCGTAATTTTCCTACCAGCACTCGACACCGTTAATTTTAAGTCCTTCGATTTTTTCCATATTGCTTTATTATAATGGTAGAAGCAACCTTTAACAACGCATTCAGGAAATACAGTTTTAACTGCATTCATAGCACCTACCTCAAAATCGCACTTAAATTTTTTTATTTCAACCTTAAGCAAGTCTTTTAAAAGTGTAAATAAACGTGTGTAGGTTCTCTCGCTTTTGTTAGGCAGAAGTGCAAAAATGACCGGCACAACATTGACAGATTCACTATCTGACCACATATCAACATGTAAGCTATAAAGTTGATAAAAGTGTTTAGGCGCACATTTAAATGTTCCGTCACCAAAATAAGTTGTCTTTCTTTTTAAAATATTTTTAGCACTGGTCATAGAAAATATGATAATTTTTTCGGTGGTGCCATCTTCACATACCACAAACTTATTTCCAAGTACATCAGGAACGTGTACATCGTCTATATTTTCAAACGCTAAGTTTGGGACGTTTAAAAATTTATTTCTTGCTCTTAAAAGTGAATCTCTATGACTCTTAAACTCTTCATTCGGCAGTTTCCTAAAGTGCTTTTCAAAAACACGTTGAACAGGTACAAGCGTTTTGGTAACAGCAATTTTAGATTTATTAGTTGCTAATATAATTTTATTTTTTAATACATTTGGTGTGCACGTATGTATTGTTTCTCTCTTTACTCCAGTTCTATATTTGTCTACAGTAACTGATGCTGAACATACCTGTCTATTTACGCAACGCCATAGGCTGCTGCCATCTTTATTTCCTCTTTTTGGACCATTACGGTTGTAACGGTAACCACCGCGAAGTAAAAGTTCATGCCCCAACTGACTGTCAGTAAACTGTAACTCCTTATCATTTTCTTCCATAATTTTAAATTTATTTTATTTATTTTAACCTCCTACGTCCTCCACAGTTATTTGTTTTGACATTGACATTTTATTTTGATTGTTTTATAAATAAGAAGAAATAAAAATATATCTAACGAAGGAGGTTTTATACAAACAGGACATATGTACAGTGTGATTCTATTAGTAAGTAAGGTTCCGTACCATTTAATATGTTGTACATTTTTAGACGGATTGCGTTTTGGACGGATCGCGTTTTGGACGGATCGCGTTTTGGACGGATCGCGTTTTGGACGGATCGCGTTTTGGACGGATTGAGTTAATTGGACGATTTGCGTGTTAGACGGTATGCGACAGAAGGATTCCATTTGACAACAAAATGGATGTTAACAATTTCAATAACCTGTAACCATTCTGTATTCCCTGTAAACTATGTAAACTATGTTTGAAAAGGAATATTGAGTTGATATCCCTTATTTCTATTTAGATGACTAGCTTTCCCGCACAACTTAGTCTGCATAAATCTTCCCTGTTTACGCAACATTTCTCAATGCTGCTCCATTCCTATTGGTTGTAGTGTGATATTATATAGCCTATAGCTTTCCCCGACAAATGGGCTATCCAACAGTAAAAAATTCAAAAGAATTACCGCGTTCAAACAAACTTTTCAGCTTTATAATATTAGTATAGATATTTATTTTACAATAAATTTTAAATTGTATGCATTTTTTGTATAATATATAAACAGTGATCAATAATATATTTATATAATAAAATTAATAATTCTATATTTAGATTCACCTTATAGTTCACTAGTAATAGGGTATGTGTATTTAGGCATTTTATGTATAAATATATAAACAGTAATCAATCAATAATTGATCAATGTTTATTTAGATCCACTATATAGTTCACTAGTAAGTTTTAGGTACATTATACATAGAATCATTATTTATTAGATACCATTTATTCTCCCTAAGAACACAGTTCATCTATCAGAGAATCTTAAATATAATTATCTAAACTGTTAAGTAGTGCATAATAGTTATTACATCACAATTTCAATAACCTGTAACTAATCTATACTCTCTGTTTAGTGTTTAAACTATGTTTAAAGGAACATTGTAGCAATGTATTAACTAGCTGAGCTCTTATAAACATAATATTCAGTTCTTGGTACCTACCTATAACCTAAGTTTACATCTGTTTCTAGTGATAGGTATACCCATGGTTACACTTTACCAACTAAATTTTAAATTGATCAATGTTTATTTAGTTCCACTATATGTATAGTTCAGTAGTAAGTTTTAGGTAAGAAATTTTGTCATAATGATGTTTCTATTACTTTGTTTTGTGCATTTTGAGTAAATTCAACATTGGTTTTTGCCGCACTACTCCAGACCACCTATCAGACATTCCAAATGTGATTTTCTAACTTCAATATAAATAATGTGACATATTATAAGTGGAATGCATCAGATTGTTTTACATAGAGCACACACTATTGTCGAACAAAAATAATCTGTGTTGATCTTCAACTTTCCACACTGCGTAGGTACACTTCACGTCGAGTCTGGTTGACCCAAACATTGCACAGACCACTTTAATTTTAGGACATCTCTGAGTTCTGTATATTAAATCTTCTCTCTCAATTCTAAGCTGTGATAAATGTTTTGAAAAACAATAATAAATCTTTGGTCACACGTCGCATTTCACTCGATTTTTGCGTTTATTTTGTTGCCACACCATATTTAGTTAGTTAATAATTTAAAGTCACTAAACACGCATTATTCGTCATTAATCATTGAAACTAAAATACGCAAAATAGTAAATGGTCTAACGTTCAAATTGTCAAGTTTTTGACATTTTAAGGTTATTACCATAGTTAAACTAGGGTGATCGAAAGACTAATCTATAGACCAAAGAAGATCATCGATTAAGCGATGAACCTCGTTTTGTAATAAAGATTTTCGTAGATCCATGGTTTAAACTAGGATTTTCATCAAACCAGGTTTAGTCCATCTTTTGGAATAAGGCGGGCAGAGTTTTAAGCCATTCAAGTTGTCTTATGTTATTCGCGTTATCGTGCTCATTGCTTCCCGTAGTACGTAATCCATGGTTTTTATTAAAAAAACAGGTGATGATTACATTTTGTTCATCATGTTTACACTATACCAAGAATAACATTGTATAAGTATGCTTATCAGTTGTCTGGTTGCCATAGTACAAGCTCCGCCTAGTTTAGTACCAAGATATTATTATTAAATGGAAACCTTATTACTTGCTGGTATAGTAGTGTCTTTAGAACTCTTCATATTTTTTTTTATTGCCTATGGTTGGCAGACGAGCCAGCGGCCCACCTGATGGTAAGCGGTAACCGCCGCTCATGGACTACAGGAATGCCAGGGACACACCCAAGCCGCTGCCTACCGTGAAGTAAAAACTCTCTTTAAACCTCGTTTGAAGAAAGACATGTCGTAGCGCTCGGGAAACACCGCGGCAGGTAGTTCATTTCAGAGTCTACACGTACGTGGAAGAAAAGAACGCCGGAATCGATCCGTACAGGACCATATTGTTTCCAGGTGGAATGGATGAACCTACGATGCCTTTATTAATAGGGAAGAAATTCTTACCAGGGTTAGTCTGTAGTCTCCTCAATAGAACACCAGAAGTGCAGTACAGTATAGAACCTCCAGGCGGCTTCGGTGGCTTGGAGTGTAGTCTTACTTGATACCCAACTGTCTGTCCTACCTAAAAAATAGTGACAGTAGAAATAGCAAACAAGAATACAGCCTTCTTATTAAGTGTATGAAGGAAAAAAATCGTCTCAGGCGGAACTCAAACCCGCGACCTCAGAGCACACCACTTTTTTTTTATGCGCTGAGGATGCGTGGTTTTGATTAGCGCGTCCTTTGCGCGTTTTCAACACGTTTTAGCAAATTTTACACGTTTACATCGATACAAACGCAAATGAAACGCTCGTTTGTATCGATTCAAACGCGGATTTGTACTATTGTTGGTTCAACCACTGTTTCTGTTCTTTTACTGTTATATTGTCGTCGTTTTAAAAGCGACAAACACGCGTTTACAGCTCGTTTGTAGCGATACAAACGCAAGGATCATGTGCAAAGCTAACAACGAGACTTCAATCTCATCAACTGCAAACTCTCAACTGCCTCTTCGGCGCGGTGGGAGTGTGTCCAACTGCTACGCAAGAGGTCGTGGGTTCGATTCCCACACGGGACACCACTTTGTGTGATCCACAAATTGTTGTTCCGAGTCTGGGTGTACTTTATGTCCGTGACTTGTATATTTGTAAAGTCCCCCGCGACACAGGGCTTGTATCCTAATGCGGGAGTCGTGTTTTAAAAAAAAATTGCCTTTGCTGAGTGTTCTGATTGCGTTACACGCGTGTCGTCAGCGCAAAAAAAAGCCGTGTGCAAAAGCCCGTAGGGGTACCGTCCCTAAGCTGTTAACCGTCCTCCAAATGTTACGATTTTACGGCCTTGGTCCTTGAGGAACTTGTAAACCTCTGTGAGTTTAATACAATCGTAATATACGGAAGATATATTTGAGGTTTCTAGGGGTGTTTCGGTGCCGGAGTTGTAGTTATGCAGTTACCTCTTCCCCTAACTCGCTAGCGACTCTCTCAGCTAGTCCTATAGCAGCCACTCGCCTCGGTTCTGACACTATGGCAGTAGTCACACTGCCGCAATGCCTCAGTACTGCCGCAGGCACGCGAGTCGACTTGCCGCAACCTGCCGCCCCGACAATCACTGACACCCTTGATTCCTCTATTGTTGAGGTTATTTTGTCTCTAGAAATAAGATGTTGATCTTGGAGTTATGACATAAATTATAGTATTGTTGTCTAACATTTTACACTGGAAACTATATTTAAATTCTCACATAAACGTTGATGATTTAACTGCCTCTGTGACTGTGGCGCGGTGGGAGTGTATCCGACTGCTACGCAAGAGGTCGTGGGTTCGAACCCCACCCAGGATAAAACTTTGTGTAATGAGCACGATGGTTTATTCAGTGTCTGGGTGTTATTTATCTATAACTAGCTTTCGCCCGCGGCTTCGCCCGCGTGGATGTCGGTTATCGCGATAAAAACTATCCTATGTCCTTCCCCGGGTCTCAAACTATCTCCATACCAAATTTCATCTAAATCGGTTCAGCTGTTTGAGCGTGAAAGCGTAACAGACAGACAGAGTTACTTTCACATTTATAATATTAGTATGGATATGTATGTATTTAGAAATATATAAGTATGTTTATCAGTTTTCTGGTTTCCATAGTACAAGCTCTGCTTAGTTTGGAATCAGATAACGTTGTGTGAGTTGTCCTAAGATATGATTTGTATTTTTTTTTGGGTACTAGCCCTATACGTAAAGTGGTGATGTGTTTTTTCTTCCCTACCCCATCGTGTGGGGTATCATTAGATAGGTCTTTTGAAAACGGGGTTGAGAAGACGATTTTTACATATAGAGATCCGTTTGTAAAATATTAAGCTTTAAAGTGCAAATTTTTGTTAGAGTCAAGTGTCCTCACCCCTGCCAGCTAAATAGTTGATGTTGGGTCACAATCACGGTAGTAGTATATACATTGAACTTAAAAGGAATAATATCTCGGTTAGGCTTTACAAGTTTACGAGGAACAGCTGATCAAATGAGGAGTAACAAAATTTTCGTACAAATTCTATTGAAAAAATATTATTAAGTAGATATAACGTTGTAAGTAAGAAACAAAAACAACAAAAGCCACATTATTCGGATGGGGGGGGGGGGGAGGAGGGGACTACGGAAGCCACTGTCCAGCTCGATCTATACAATCAAAAGGAAAAGTACCTAAGGATAATTTTACGGTGTGTCATTTATTACAGACTAGCTGTGCCCGCGACTTCGTTCGCGTGGAAGTTGGGTTTATATTAAGGTAGTTTATTTTACAATTTAACTTCTGTGAAAAAATAATTGAAACATGCGCCACAATGCTCTGTGGCAGGTGGCAGGGCCCGACCTATGGCAGGGCAAGCCAAGCAAATAATGCCTAGTGCGCCATAATGAAGGGCGACGAAATTTATGGCGCCAGACGGTTAGAAGACAAATTATAAAAATAACCATGCTTAGCACCTCGACAAAAAAGTATTTTACCAAAATGATTTGCATCACATCAAATATTATTGATATTGAAAAATTCCCCCCCTCCCCCGTCACGCGAGTACTTGGCCGGTTTCGGGTTAAATGAAGCCCGAAACCGCCCAAGTACCTACTCGCGCGAAATTTTGTGTTAAGGAGCTTCGATTCTGACTCCGAAAGGTCGAAAATTCCGATTGATTTTAAACCTCCGATTCCAACTTCGGCTCCGACACTTTTAAATCGGACGTTTTAATCGGAGGTACCTAGCCGCTCCTTCAATTTAATTTATACATAGGTAATAAAGGTTTGATGGAAAAAACTCTCACTGATTCCCTATGATCGCGGGTTCGAGTTCTGCCCGAGCGATCTTTTCCGAGTCTAAAGTACACCCACTTTGTATCCGTGTTTGTAAAGTCCCCCGCGAAATAGGGCAAGTGTGAGTTATATTTTTAAAAAATATCCTGTTTTTAAAACATTCCATTCCCGCGGTACTGTGATGCGTGTTCAAACAAACAGACAACATTCAAACGTTTCTGAAAGATATTGGTACTCAGATATCTTTTTTTGTGTTTAAACTTATTTAAATTTTTTTTTTCGCTCACTTTAGAAGATTTAAATATTATTTTATAATGCCTACGTCGGTGAATTAAAAAATAGGTGTGTCAACCTGTCGCAAATTAAGATCATATTCATATCCCTCTACGTAAGAGTTTCAGATTTTTTTTTAAATCAATTTTCCTGATTCTTTTTTAATTTGTATTTAAACGCCATCTATTTTCAAAACTGGATAAGTTTCTTTTAATACTTTATGATTTTATATTAAATTATACTATCATGCATATTAAACGTAGGTAAGCAAGGTATTTAACCTTAAATTATTCACGCGATCACAGATAATATAATACTAACGCGATTAAGACCCGTAGTATATATATTTTCTTAATGTGTACAAATCGCGAAAGTTTATCAACATTTGTAGGTAAGCAATTTTGGCACTCAGAAGAAATCGAATCACAGATGGCGCCACGTGTTTTATTTTGATATAATACGGACTTAATCTTTTATTTTTTTTTAAGCAACTAACATACATAAATTCTAGAAAATATCAAGTAGTTTATTTGTAATGTAATATTGTTTTTCATTTCTACATTCATAACATAATCACGATTCATGCAAAACAATGATAAAGATGCTTATTGAAAGTGATTGATTCATATGAAAATTTGTTAAATAAAGTAAACATGTTAACGTCGAAAATAAAGGCTTGTTTAATAAGTATACATTTAGAAAAAACTTTAAAAAGAATAAAAAGAATCACAAAAAGAGATCCACATTCTTGAGACTCGATCCTCCGAGCTCACTCGTTAAAGACTGCTACTTATGCCATTAGACCACTTTAACTGATACAAAAGCGGTTAAAATAGCTGATCTTAAGAAAATAAAAATTTTGTGTTTAGCTCCATAAAGTTTTAGCGTGAAGTTATTGTTTCCATGGGTTACAATTGTAAATAATGTCTCATTGTGGAAAAATTTGTGAAAAACCATAATGGTTCGACAAAACATACGTTGCTGCTCACTCCCCATAGACGATAGCGTAATGATTCATAGGGTAAATAATGACCTATAGTATTTACAATAAAAAGGCAAATTTTCTTGAAGATCCGTCAAGTAGTTATTGTTTTATAACGATAAATAGCTACAGACATTATCCGTTATTGCTTAGCTCCTATCGGAAATAGCGTGATAAATTATAGCCTATATGTTAATCCAGACTTATTAGAATACACATACAAAATTTCAACCGAATCTGTCTGGTAGTTTTTGTGTGATGCGTGTTCAAACAAACAGACAGACAGACAGACAGACAGACAGACAGGCATTTCTAAAAATGTAGGAATGTGTTTAAATACTCTTTTCGAACATTTCCCAATATTTTTTTTCACTATGTTTGGCCATGTACAGACACGTGAAATTTACAATTTTATTATATGTACTAGCTGTGCCCGCGACTTCGTTCGCGTGAAAGTCGGGTTTAAATTAAGGTAGTTCAGGTAACGAAATAACTTCTGTGTAAATATGTTGGAAACAGTCCTGTTGACTAAATGCTTACTAAATAAAAATCGATCTGTTCTATTCTTTTAGATAGTTAGTTTGGTGTGCGGCTTAAAAAGTGGGTTTTCTGTTGTTTTTGTTTCATTCTTTCAACGTTATACCTACTTATTACCTAATAATTTTTAATAGAATTTGTACGAAAATGTTGTTACTTCTCATGTGATCGTAAACTTGTAAAGCCTAAGTACTTAACTGTGATAGTTTACCTTATAATTTTAGTATTTATACTACTACCCTGAATTTTTTCACATACCCAACATCAACCATTTGGCAGGGGGACACTTGACTCTAACAAAAATGTTCACAATAAAGCCTAATATTATACACAAAGGAATCCTTAAATCTAAAAATAGTCTTCACAAATCCTAAACGCTTTTTAAAAGACCTATCTAATGATACCACACACGATGGGGTAGGTAGGTGAGAAAAAAATGACATCCCCACTTTACATAATATAAGAAAGGTACCCTTAAAAAAATAATGATTTTCAAGATTTTGTTCTTTCACTTTATCGGCGTTAGTAATTTATTCATGCAAAAGTTGCAACCTCCTAGCACTAACAGTCTCTGAGCTAAGCTACGGACGGACGGACATAAGGGAACTATAAGGGTTCTGTTATGCCATTTTGGCTAAAAATGGGGTGTATTTCATATAGTGTTACAACGCAATATACTAATAATAAAACTGCTGTAATACTTTAGTAAGCAAACACAGAGCGTGTCATGTGTGTCATGCCCGCGAAAATGTCAGATATCCCTAAAGGTACGGTTGACAGACAACGACCCCCCTCCTCCCGTCACCCGAACTACTCACACTTGACCGATGTTAAGCCATTCATTATCGTTGAATTGATGAACACGTGATCTCCAACCATAACCCCAAAACATGATCCTCGATGCACCTGTGTGATGCGTGGTCAAACAAACGGACAGACAGACAAACATTTCTAAAAATCATAGCAATGTTTTTTTTTTTAAAACTTCTTTTACTAAGTATAGAACGTTATTGAATACAACGCCATCTACTTTCAAGAATGTTGCCACTCAGCAAGAAACAAATCCTTCATCTCGAGCACCACAGGAATTATTTGATCACGGTGAACAATTTGATTTCATAGATGGCGCTACATGTTTTTTTTTTACGTGTGTAATGTCTTTTTTTTAGACGTACACATCATTTCTGGAAAATGTCGAATACTTTTTAATTATAATGTAATATTGTTTTTTATTTCTACTACGATTAATTCATTACTCTCAGCAGTGCATGCAATACCTATAATTAACTTACCTAGGTGCATAATTTACTTGATTTTTAATATAAAAAAATAATAACAAAAGTAAATAAGTTACTTACGGTCGAAAAAATAACTAAAACATTGAGAAAAATATTAAAAAAGGATTAAGACAATTTAAAAAAATACAAAAAGAACATAATCAGACATCGGATTCGAGCCCGGGACTTCGTTGTCTAAGTCCGCTAGCATAGCTTCGAGGCTATACTGTTCGCTACGTAACACGTTAAAATAACTGTTCTTATGAAACTTAAAAAGGTTGTGTTTAGCTCCTTATAGTTTTAGCGTGAAGTTATGTATTCCATGGGTTACAATTATAGATAATGTCTAATTGTGGAAAATTTTGTGATAAACCATTATGGTGCGACAAAAAATACGTTTCTGCTCGTTCCCCATAGACGTTAGCGTAATGATTCAAAGTGTAAATAATGTCCTATAGTATTTACTATAAAACTGCAAATTTTCATAAAGATCCGTCTAGTAGTTACTGTTTTATAACGAAAAATTGCTACAGACATTATCCCTTACTGCTTAGCTCCTATGGGAAAAAGCGTGATAATTTATAGCCTAAATGTTATGTTGAAATTTTGCACGTGCATCTATTAGATTGCACGTGCAAAATTTCAACCGAATCTGTACGGTAGTTTTTGCGTGATGCGTGTTCAAACAAACAGACAGACAGACAGACAGACAGACAGACAGACAGACAGACATTTCTAAAAATGCAGCAAAGTGTTTGAATACTCTTTTCGAACATTTCCTAATATTTTTTTTCACTAAGTTCGGCCATGTACAGACACGTAAAATTTACAGTTTTATTATATGTATAGATAGATATAGACTAGCTGACCCGCGCAACTTCGTATGCAACATTTTTTATTGCTGCTTCGCTCCTATTGGTCGTAGCGTGATGTTATACAACCTATATCCTTCCTTTATACATGGGCTATCCAACAGTAAAAAGATTTTTCAATTCGGATTAATAGTTCCTGAGATTACCGCGTTCAAACAAACAAACTCTTCAGCTTTATAATTTTAGAATAGATTTCAAAAATTAGAACGTACTTACCGTATGAACCGTTCGTTACCTGGAGCAGGTATACTCATTAAACACATTACATTATTTTATGAGTAAAAAAATATTAATTAAAAAAAGTATAACTTATTATTATATTGAATTTTATCAAAAAGAATATGCTATAACTATGTAAAAATAATGCAACCAGCTATGGCACCATGGTACATGCAATACTGACAACATACCCTATACGCTGCTGAAATTTGGCCACATCTTTCTGTTACACCCTGTATAGATGAGTTTTTACCCGACTGCGCAAGCAGGAGGGTTATGTTTTAGGAGTGTATGTATGTATATATCTTTTATTTGGCCCGCTCCAGAGCATAAGTGGAAATTTTAGCTTGAGAGGTATCGTTAGAATCGTCTCAGTTGTTAGAGTGACACTGGCTATAAATTAGAAAAACAATAGGTATTTCCGTTATTAATTTTAAGCAGTCGGGTTTTTTGTTTTGTAATAATTCAACTTGTTCTCTAATACTAAAGGGGAGACGATACAGTCGCGGGAAATATATATTAATAAATAAAAAACTCTAGAAATCGCGAAAACGAAATTAAAAGTGAAAACAAACGCAAAAAAACCTAACCTACTTACACCATTCTCTCTTGGCGCGAAAGTTTGGCGCAGCATCGAAACCGAGAGTGATCGAGAAAGCGTCACTGTGACGTATAGTACGTCATTGTGACGCATAGTACGTCATTGTGACGGAACAGCTGACGATCGAAAGTGAGCGGTCGAAAGTGAACGATCGATAGCGAGAGTGAACTTTCGGTTTCGTTTCGTGACGTAGTTTGTATACGTCACGTTGACGTTCGTTGCAGTTGGATGGAGTTGAGTCTTACGTATCTAATGACAGTGAAAGTATTACTTTTGAGACGAAGAATTTACGTCAGCAGTGAAAGTATTTAAGACGCATTTTGATATGGATTAATAGTAATATTATAAATGTGAAAATAACTCTGTCTGTCACAATTACGAGACCGGTGGCGCCGCTTCAAATGTCTCTAAATAAACAAATAAATAAACATTATGTTGGTTAGACTATAGAAAGTCTATAGATATACGTAGATAGAGAGGTCGTATCCAAGACATGCGACTTTCGAGTCAAAATAACTTAGCAAGATTGCTTGCACCGATGACATACATGTAACGCTCCGATTTCGTTCCGAACTGCATATGAAAGTGACACACTGAGCGTTATTCTGGTACAGTTTTGGTTAAAAGGAGGTTGCGATGTCACCTAACGTAGTATCGAGGTTAGAACGCCGTTCACTTTGGGCTTTCCAAAGCCTTGAAGACTAAGTTTTGAGGGGAAAGTGTGGCTTCATAGTTAGGTTTCGCTTACAGGTTAGATTCGAGAGAGAAAAAATATTTTAAGGAGAAATCTGTATAATATTTTTGCATCTAAAATAAATATACTTATAGTGTGTTGATAAATAAACTCAATTCCCAGTAGTTGAATTTTAATTACTACTACTACTACTCAAATTAGGCGCACGATATTATTATATTCTTACTATGTTACTAACTTAATATGTTTCACTCGATTTCAATACACTCAATAGAATGAAATACCTATATAATATTCTTTAAAATTGATATGATTTGTGATTTATGTACGACTAGCTGTGCCCCGCGGTGTTACCCGCGGTATATTTGCCTATGTGTTAATACAGGGTGTCAGCTAATTTATATCAAATTTTTTTAATATCTTTTCAGCCGTTTAGACGTGAAGAAGTAACAAACATAAACACTCACATACTCACAAACTTTTTATAATATTAGTGTGATAGCCCAATAGATGTACGAGTATATTGTATTTCACCACATAAATGATAGTACTTTTATACAGATAGAAAAAAAAATCCCTAACCGTTCCAAAATATTCAAAAACGCACAACGTTAACGTTTAAGTTTTCACTTTTGCCGGCACTCTCAGAGTGCAAATCGTTTATTTAAAAAAAAAAACATTCTTACAGAGAACTGCTTAAAACTTTTCTTAATTTTCACAATAATCGGGCCAATTGTTAAGTCGTGAAAGAAAACCGAAGAGACAGATAAAGGTATTTTTTTACAACACTGCCCCAAAAAAAGTATTGTATTGTTACGTTAAGTTCATCTATACTTATATTATAAAGCTGAAGAGTTTGTTTGTTTGTTTGAACGCGGTAATCTTAGGAAATACATATCCGATTTGAAAAAATCTGATATGTATTTCCTGTGTATGTTGGATAACCCATTTATCAAGGAAGGCTATAGGCTAACATCACGCTATGACCAATAGAAGCGGAGCAGCAATGAGAAATGTTGCAAAAACGGGGAAAATTTACGTAGACAACGTTGCGCGAGATAGCTAACTATCTTATATGGATAGATCCATCATACCGATGACATACATTACTAAGATCAATAATAACGACACCCAACTTGCTCCCGTTTCCTAACCTACATTATATACAAAGGTTACCCGAGTGAGGTCAAGGTTACTCAATGAATTTAGAGGTCGCAATACGAGGGCGCGGCCGCGAATTGAGGGCTCAAGGTCATTTATTGTGGGTTACGGGACACATAGGCCAAATGTAGGACGATTCGTTACAAGGTTTTTTGGGTATCAGTACGGTTTTGAGCTCGCGGGTCGAGGCCATCATATGTGTGTGTTGACCCAGATAAAAAAAAACGAGGGCATTGTGATGACTACTTGCTCTGATAAAATTGGTTGGCCATTTTTTATGTAATACGATAAATTTATTAAACATACTTTATAAAAGAAGTAGGTAGGTACTTATTTAAATTTATATATTTTATTGATTTTCTTTTTAAGTTTTAATATTTACGATTGGAATTGGATTTATAATATTATTGTAAAGTTTTCACTGAAACTCATGTCCCTTCTTTAAGAAAGTATGAACTGTTAATGACGACACGGGTTTTAAATGGATTGGTAGAGGCACACAGACAATATTAATTAACACTAGCTGACCCGCGCAACTTCGTTTTCGCTTTTGCAACATATTTCATTGCTGCTCCGCTCCTATTAGTCGTAGCGTGATGATAATAATTATATAGACTTCCTCGATAAATGGGCTAACAGTAATTTATTTTTCAATTTGAACCCGTAGTTCCTGAGATTATCGCTATCAAACAAACAAAGTAGGGATGTTTGTCATTTTTTTTTATTATATTTAAATGTATCCAAATATAATTGTTGATTAATTAATCTTAAGTGTATAATTTGTCGATCTTCACTTCAATATTAAAAAACGTTAAGTTATGAGTCAGCTGTAATTTATCTGTATACGTGTAACAGAAAGGTGTGGTCAATTTCAAGGGTTGTTATGTGTGTGTGCCCATGATACTAAGTGAACAAACGTAATTTTATCAAAATCGGAGTAGCCCTAATCGTCATTCACAATCAGTATTTTTTTTAAATTTGTTTATATATCAATTGAAAAGCTATCAATTTAAAAAACTTAAAAAGATCTATGTAATAATAATCCAATTGAATTTTGCACTAGAGGAGATATAATACTTACGCAATGCGTCTTTTGCTACACCTATGCTATATAGCACCATGTTAGGAGTGAGGTCCTTTGCACATGTTCCGGTTTCAATACGGTTCGGCGCGAAGTGTATTGCGATGTACGGTAGCTTTCACATGTTCTGGCGTCCGTCCAGTCCGGTCACCATACGTTCGCCGTCGTGTACCCGGCGCCGGATTGAAGCCGGAACGTGTGAAAAGGACCTGATACTGACAACATATCGCTCATTTGGTGCCACAATTACGTACACTTTTTTTTCAAAACATTTTAATAGGGATGTTGACAGTCAAGTCATTTGACTTGTTACTAGACCTCAATTTTTTATCTAATACATAAAATTCTCGTGTCACAGTTTTCGTTGCCATACTCCTCCGAAACGGCTTGACCGATTTTGATGAATTTTTTTGTGCTTATCCGGTATCTATGAGAATCGGCCAACATCTATTTTTCATACCCCTAAGAGTTTGTTTGTTTGTTTGAATGCGATAATCTCAGGAACTACTGGGCTGCACTGAAAAAATATTTTATTGTTGGATAGCCCATTTATCGGGGAAGGCTATAGGTTATAACATCACGCTACGACCAATAGGAGCGGAGCAGCAATGAAAAATGTTGTAAAAAAAAAGGAAGAAAAAGAAAAAAGTGAAAATTTACGCAGACGAAGTTGCGCGGGTCAGCTAGTAGTCTATAAAAAATACTGTAATATTCGGCCTGCGACAGCATAGTTTGTTAAAATGCTCTCTGTAACGAAGTAATAACAAAAGCCGTGATAAAGGAGACTGTGAGGGCCCAACTAGCATGCAGAAAAGTATAGAAAAATTTGAGGTCTAGTCCAGATAGGTGGTTCGATTCCGGCCCCGGTTTGGTATACGGAAGTTTCGGGTTCGATTCCTAGGTCTGGACTTCAAAATTTTCTATCTTTCAAAAATGAAGACTAAAACTGCCCATAGTCATACCTCTACACAAAAAAGGCGACAAAAAGCTCTTAAGTAATTACCATTCTAATCTTTTGCCATTTTTTGGTAAACTTTTGAAAAAGTTATGCAAACACCTATTAGCAACTATTTAGATAAGAATGAAATGATCAAAGAAAAGCAAAGGAAAAAACGCTTGCTGCGTTCCAATTACTTCGTCACATAGTTGAACATATAGATCATGTATACCTGTTTCCGTTATTTTCTTTGACATGAGCAAGGCGTTTGATTTTGTAGAACATAAAAGATTGTTGCAAAAATGTGAGAATTATGGCACTCGGGGTCTAGCTCTCAGTTGGCTTCAAGCTACCTACCTAATAAAAGAAACACAAAGTTAAATGAGGCACAGCTCAAACAACTGAACGGATGCTTTGAAATTTGGCATGCAGATTTTTATTATGACGTAGACATCCGCTAAGAAAGGATTATCTGAAATTCACCGCCTAGGGGGTTGAAATGGGGGCTCAAAGTTGAACCACACAGGTAGAGCCACAGGCGAAAGCTAGTTTGTCATATGTTAGTTCTCCACTCGCCGCGAGGGAATCTGTCTGGGTCTGGGTGTTATTTATCTATAATATGTATGTATTTAGAAATATATAAGTATGTTTATCAGTTGTCTGGTTTCCATAGTACAAGCTCTGCTTAGTTCGGGATCAGATAGCGTTGTGTGAGTTGTCCCAAGATATTATTATTATTATTATAATGTATTTGAATGAAATTTGGAGTATACCTAGGCGTTTTGTATATGCTGCTACCTAGTTCAATAGTTAAATAACAAAAACAAGTATTTCTAGAGGGTCACTCTGTTCATGTTACAGATATATACAAATAATTTTATTCGGCAAACATCTATGTCTGGCACATCATTCGACAGGTCTTTTAAAAAAAAAAAAGTTTCTGAGAAAACTTTTTTGATTAAGTTAATATTTTCGGAAATACGCTCTGGTGTCCCCCCCCCCCTTATCTTTTAAACCGTATGGCAATAAATACTTTCAACTAAAATTATTTTCAACATGATCGGATATACCGATGAGTTATTGCAGAAAAACTGCGATTCCCAACGAAAGGACCGAAGTGCCATGAAAATGCGCTATTTTGCTGGGGCACTATTTCAGTTCGTATTTTTTCATATGTAGTGCATTTAAAAAACCGGGATAGAGCATGGTCCGACATGCTCTTGCCCGGTTTATTACGTTCCTCAACATTTTTATGTTTCCTGAAAAAAAAAAGCACCATCAGGCGTATCTCCTAAGACTTACCTTGAGAGGTCCTTGACTTGTCAAGGTAAGTCGTGACAGTGGCGACCATAGATCCACTGTCGGTCCATAGATGGGGAACCGTTTTCAAACATTTTCACACTCCTCGGTGCCTTGAAGAGCAAGTTAAGCCGTCGGTCCTGCGCCTAATCTCTCTTCGGTCGAGTCAGATTTCCATCATCCCATCGGACTATGAGAGTGTGGGAATAGAGAGTGCACTTGTGTCTGCGCATACACTTGACCACTATGTATAATATCTCCTGCGTAATTGGCTAGTACACCAGTAGTAGTAGAGTTAGGAAACCATTAAGACTTACCTAAACTCATCTATAGGTAGAGCTGTCAATTCATCATTGTAACGTTGGAATATGTTCTTCAATACGCGATCTCGTCTGTCAAGCGTCGCTTGTTTCGGCGGCGCGATATTGCGACCGTATACTGGGTGGACGCGGCTCTGTATTTCTGCATGCAATAATAAGAAATATGTAATTTATGAATAAAATAGACCCTTAATGGGTAGTCTGCTCCAGTGGGATTTGTGGGTACAATACCCCACCCACTCCCCATAAGGCACCGGTCCCAACAACGGCGACAAAGCGAATAGCGATTTTTATCGCTCAAGAAACTATGTTGTGCCCATTGAGGCTGATGTATCCAATCTCGTGAACTTTTCTAATATTATTGACCTCTTTTTTTTGCATCATTCCTCTAATATGGTGTATAATATAATGGTGGCAGCACCTTACCTGCTTATACAGTTTATAAACAGAGTAACATTGTTAACATTGGCAATTTGAAAAGAGTGTCCACGAGTTTTTATTGCCTGTTCTTTTCTCGGGCTTTACCTATTGTTTGCGAACAGGCATTACAAATAAATTTTAAAAAAAAGTACATACTTATGTAGATCCACTGTAAATAAAAGAGATACAGATATTCTGTCGACTAACTATACGCAACGGGCCATCAGCAATCTACGCGTCCTCTATAACAATGGTAGAATGTCGTTGGGGTTGCCCTGCTTCAACAGTGCATCAGGGATATTTGCACAAAGACACACTAGTGATTTCTACACTATATGGCGCAAAAAGACTGCAACTATGCTCTGCTGAGTGCGGGCCAGCTCCAACAGTATACTAAAAATGATAGCTGAGCGATATGACTCATTCATTTGGAATCATTGTGTGCGCAGATGTCTGCAACACAGTTGGTTAGAAAATAAGTCTAAATTGTTACTAACAAAATACGAATTCTCGGAGTTCGAAATAAATTACATTTTATTTTATTAATAGGTAGTTGATCTTAAACCATTTACACTGCCGGCGAGTACCTACTCGCTCTATACTACATTTCTTTTGTTTACACGAACAGGATAAATCGCTACTCGCTTCTCGCTCATCGTCGTTGGTGGGACTGGTACCTAAATGACCGTATACTGCATTTCTGTTGTTTACACAAACGGGATAAATCGCTACTCGCTTCTCGCTCATCGTCGTTGGTAGGACTGGTACATAATGACCGTATACTGGGTGGTCGCGGCTTTTTATTTCTGTATGCAAAAATTATGAGCATAATATAATAGGTTTTGTGGCCAAATAATTCTTTAACGATTCAAGGTCCATGCCTCTCGGTACGATCGCCATCGGCAACATTCGAGTCAGATGGACATGTCTCAGTGCCAGAGTTGGTAATGGGTTAGGGCTGGTACCCCTAAGGTCGCGGGTTCAAGTCTCGAGTGAGAGGATTGTTTCCTCCATACATTTAATATATAATTAAAGGAACTTACATAAATTTTATGGTATATTATATACTTTTCTTTCGTCCCCGTGGTTCGGCTCGAGATACAAAACGAAATTACATCTAAATCGGTCCAGTACTTTTATTATTTACTTATAAAACATATATAATTATAAATTAGTAAATAACCGTAAACCGTTTTAGTCACATGAATAGTCGATTAAAACGGTTTCCAAAAAAAAAACAATTAAGTACATTAATCAGCAGTAGAGTACCTTCTGAGCTTAATGTATTTATCAACTTAAGTGTAAATAACTTCTCTTATTTCTGTTTTCCAATCTGTGATGATGCAAAAAAAATATCCAACCGATTACTGTTACAATAACAATAATTAGGTATTACCTGATTCATCTTCAACACTATCCAACTCATCTTCATTTTCGGAAAAATCATCTGTAAATAATATTTGTATAAGTAACATAATTATTATAGTGTACACCCCATTGGCTCAGAGGCCCTACCATGGACATCTAAATTATTTGCTAAGTGCAGGCAGTTCAACTTCATATTACCTGAGGCTGGGTTTATAAGTACATTAGTTGACCCGGGCAACTTCGTCTGCGTAAATTTATGTTATATAGCCAATAGCCTTCCCCGATAAATGGGCTATCCAACAGTAAAATATTTTTTCAATTCGGATCAGTAGTTCCTGAGGTTACCGCGTTCAAACAAACAAACTCTTCAGCTTTATAATATTAGTATAGATAGAAGGGGACAAAACATTCGCTAGGTAAAATGCTGTTACTAAAAAGGAAAATTGTGTAAAATATAAAAAAATATAAACCTTCATCAATAGTAGAATCTTTGGTTAAAACAGCTGGTGAATGTATTACCCTATGTTTAGAGTTTTTGAATGTGTCTTCATAGATAGCCTCTGAAACAATAAGTACATACACATTTTTAAATAAGTCCTGTGTGGAATAACTTTTAGGGGATTATAATAATATATTGAGACAACGTCTTCCGATTCCAAACTAAGCAGAACTTGTACTATGGAAACCAGATCATCATAATTGCATTTTTAAAAGATAGAAAAATTTGGAATCCAGACCCAGGAATCGAACCCGAGACTTTCGTAAGCGAACCCGAGACTTTCTTAAGCGAAACCGAGGCCGGAATCGTACCACCTATCTGGACTATGTTACTAGACCTCAAATTTCTCTATCCTTAAAATATATCTTATTGGACATGGTTTTTTATACCTATAATACTAAGTAACTATAATCCAAAGGGAAACCGAAAGTAATAGTGTACTGTGGACCTTCCGCCACTGATAGCTAATCACCCCAATAACTTAGCAGCCCAGTTAATAATAGACCAGAGCGAAACGCGTTTGAAACGGCGTGCTGTTCTGCAACTTGACTAAATATAGTTTATACTAAGAGCAGTTGCACTCAGTGGAGTACATACTCCACATGATATCCTGCGCTCATCAGTTGGTCCTGCGGGTCAATTCACGTATTTAAAGCAGTGCAGTTGCAATCAGTTGCATAAACTTAAGCGATTTGTACACATTATGAAAATATATATATTACGGGTCTTAATCGTGTGAATAATTAAAGGTAAAATACCTTGTTTATTGCCCGACGTTTCGACCGTAATGCAACGGCCGTGGTCACGGGTAGATTAGTTGAGCTCAGCGTCGCCTCCGTGAAGCGCGGGTTTCGGAAGCTACCGTCGCTTGATTTTTATCACTCACTATTACGGAACCGTCGGTACTTCGACACAACACTAAGGACATCTGCACACTGGCGTGTAATGTTCAAAAATTCGGACAAACAACGAGAACGATACGTCGGGCAAGTATGCGTCTCGAGAGCGCAATAACGACATTCTAGTACGGTGCGCAAGCCTATTTGAGATGGATCCCAAACTTACAAGAATACGAAAATGGCCGTTTTAATCGAAACTTAACTACAACTGCACTGCAACTGTACTACTTTAAATACGTGAATTGGCCTCCAGGACTGATTAAATACACACACAATAAAAACAATTGCAGCCACAATGTTTTCACGTTTTGAGACTAATTTCCTCATAGTATCCTAAAGGTTCATTTCCGTGCATCGCGACCGATCGCTCGCCGCTCGCGGCTCACGACAAGCGGCTGAGGTAAGTGACAGACGCGCGCGGCCGACGACTGTCGTAGGGCTGCGCGCGCACACAGAATATTGTCGCATCGGCCGCGAGCGTCAGCCGCTTGTCGTGAACTACAAACAACACGGAAATGAACCTTAATCCTATCTAACTTACCAATAAATATTTTATAAGCCAGGAGTATTAAGTCTTCTAAAAGTTATATTATTTAGAGGTAAACTTAATTCACTTATAATGTAATTTGGTATGAAGATAGTGTGAAGGTTGGGAACGGACTAAGGAGGCTTTCCAAAACCAGGCTCCAGCACCATTTTGAGCGTATTTGCGAACAGGTTTGATTGTTAGTATATTAACCATTGTTATACACGTATGGTTAATGTAATGACAAACAAACAAATAATCCAGAGGCAGGCGTGCTACTAGGATCAGGTGAATAAAGTCTACCAGATGGTGCACTTAATTCTCTTAGGTGAATTAGCTGGGTGAATAGGTGCACCAGATTAAAATTTATTAATACAATAATTGTATTTTTGAATTCCTATAATATTCGGCCTGTGACATCATAATTTGTTAAAATGCTCTCTGTAACAAAGCAATAACAAAAGCCGTGATAGTTCTTTAACTAGCGGCTAGATGTCGCAAGCGAGGGCCCATTAGTCAAAAATGCAATATTGGCAAGAAATGTCTATAAAAATTACTATAAGGTCAAATTTATCCTCTATGGCAATTAAACTTCTTGGTAGTCAGGGTCTTTTAGGTAAGACTAGGACTAGGACACTTTAACAAAAAATAAACTTAAAAAAATAAATAAAAAAACAAACCTACTTATCCCACTTTCATAATCATTCCATATTCTATCCACTCTTTCCATTGATTTGTCACTTATTGTCATCCTTATTGGCTCATTTAATGTGCTTTTTATATCTTCTAGAACATTTTTGTCATATATTGGCTCTCCTTTACTGTCTATACGACGGTTTATGTATAACCAATGGATGGCGTGTGTTGCTGCTCTTTCTGCTGCTTGTCTTTTCGATTTTGATGTGCTGTGAATGCGAGGAATTGTGTGGTATTAGTCGTGTTTTAAAGGCGTTGTTTAACTTTATCTTTACGCTTACCGGGGTACAGGGAGCACTGCCTGGGTGGACCTTTATTTGCCCCATACTCGTGGGCTTACGTATCGATAAAAACAAATTAAAAAATATGTTTAATATAGGAGGGAGCACAAAAAAATCCGGAAAAAGGAAATAACACGAAAACAAGGGAGGGAGAAGACATTCGACTAATTTGCGTGCCGGCAATTTGCCCCTAGAAGTGGCCGAATCCGGCCGATTGAGCGGTTCCAGGGCTTCAGTGACGCTCCGGCCGGATCGACTCCTCCATTAGCTCAGCGGTCAGCGACCCGATGGTGTTCGGGTCAGGAAATGGTCCAGAGACCTCGACGGCTAGCGAAAGCCGCGCTCAACGTCAAAAGCGCGGTGTTTCTTCTGGAGACGACGAGAACCTTCCTGAGGTTGTTCTCGAGGCCCCCAGGAAGATTCACTCATCCCAAAGGGGGGGTTCTGTGGCGAGATTTTCTCACCCAAGATAACCCCTGCAATAACGACTGCCAACAACATTCCGGGCGCTTCAACAACTGGTGTGTTCTCTAGAAAGGAGGCCTACAATCGTGGCCGCACGGTAGGGGAACTAGTTGCTGCGAATCAGATTCAAAAGTTTATGGGTGAGCTCCGTTCTGCGGGAGGGGTTAGTGCTCCGAAAACGGCGGAGGAACTTAAGAGTCTGGCGACGCGTTCCGTGGCGGTAATCACAAATGTGGGCTCCTAGAGCAGAAACCTCAAGGGTACCTTTGCCAAGGACCTAAGAGAGTCTGCTTCGATGTTGAAGGAGGTAGTGGAGGCGCTGTTTGAGCGCTCCACCGCCACTGAGGCAGAGACTAAGATGAGATGATGATTAAGAGCTGCCATCTCTTCAGATGGCTACCTCATCCGCCTCAGCTGCCTCATCTGCGCCTCCGTTGAGGAGTCTTCACTCCTTCATGGAGGCGCAGATGAGGCAGCTCAGTCTCCTCATCGGGGGCCTTATTGACTCGCGCTTGGAAAGAGCCGAGCCGAGCTGAGCTGTCGGCCGCCACTCGCGGCTCTCAAGCCAAAAGCTTTCGGCTTTTCACGCAGGAATGCCCGATGTGGCTATGCCGCTGGGTGAGTCGCCGAAGATATAGGAAGTGCTGGCGGCCTTTCCGTGAAGGTGCGAGTAGGTACACGGCCGATTTTTTAGTGAGGGCAGGTCCCACACTACCAGCGTCCAGCGTCTGCCCCGGGTGCTGGAGGTGTGCGTTAGGGCCAACTCAAACCAAAAGAGCATCGAAGCGCAGCGAAGCGGAGCGCAGTTTCAGTGTCATGAGAATTTTAACTTAATTTTTATTATTATAAATACTATTATCGCATGAGAAACTCGAACGAGGCGCGCGGATGCCCGCGGAGCCGCAGGAATTCCGGCGAATTCCATAAACGGAGCCGTGCGCCTGCGCGAGCTTTCTCGGGAATTCCCCAGAAAGCTCGAGCAGTCACGAGCGGCCGCTGGCAATATCCCGCCCCTCGCCCCGACGCCCGCCGCGTGCGTCTGTTGTGCGCGGGCATTCGCTATTTCGCATTCATTCCTTGCAGTGCAACGAATACAGAAGTAATGGAAATGGATGAAGAAAAGCTTATTTATTTGGTACAAATGTACGACTGCCTGTACAATATAAAATTTATTTATTTATTTATTTATTTACAACAAAATACTTACGTCTACCATTACAGATTTTAATAATCTAATGCGGTACACGCAGACAATTTATAATATAAAATAATAATCAATAAATCATCTATAACTAAGTACATGATAGGTGACCCTAGTGAATTCGCTCAGTGAACAAGAAAATACGTCAATGACATCGGCCACTGCATTAAACGAACGAAACGCCCGCGAGAGCGGCGCCCTCTGCAGCAGGTTGGTACGCGCGCGGGGCACCGCCAGCAACTGTGGCTTTCGCCGCCGCCCCGCGTAATGGTTAGGAACACAAAAGCTAATCTGCGACAAAATCGGTGGATTTTGTATCCTACCACGTAACACCATAAATAAATAGATCACTAGTGCTACTTCACGTCTCACTTCTAACTTATAATATCCTATCATTCCAAGAATAAACAAGGACGGATATAACAACGGGTACCCAGGGTATACTCCATACAGCTTTGTATACATAAATCGTATATACTTATTCTGTATCCGTTCCACCATTGATGAGTATTTCGCTTCACTAGGACTCCATATAACCGCATTATATTCGAGATGACTCCTCACAAGTGCCTCATATAAAGCCTTTAACGCACAGATGTTTGTGAATTCATTCGCCTGACGTAAAACAAATCCAAGATTTCGGTATGCCTTTTTACAAATATCCGAGATGTGTTTCCGGAAATGTAAGTCACTGGTGAAACGTATACCTAAGTCTCTTACCTCGTCTACACGTTGCAACGGCTCGCCGTCCATACTGTACTGGTAGAGTATTGGACTAAGTGTACGTCTGAATGAAAGTACCGAGCATTTAGAAACATTAAAGAATAATTTATTATCGTGACTCCATCTAACAACCCTGTCTAAGTCTTGCTGTAATAAATAGCAATTTGCAGGGTCTTTAACAACCACAGACATCTTAAGATCATCAGCAAAGAGTAGACATGTTGACCTTACTACTTTAGGTAGGTCATTTATCATAAGGATAAATAGAAAGGGCCCCAGATTTGAGCCCTGATTCACGCCGGATCTCGTGTAGTAAGCCTCAGAACAGTGTCCGGCACAGTCGACGAATTGACGTCTATCACTTAGGTAGCTTGTGAAGAATTTTAGCGTGTGCAGTGTAAAACCAAAGTCCGCCATCTTTGAAAGGAGAACGTCATGATCAACTGTGTCGAACGCCTTCCGGAAGTCGAGATAAGCTACATCAACCTGCAGCCCAGAGTCCACTGCCGGTATCAGCTGTGTCATCTGGTGCAGTAGGTTTCCCATAGTTTGTCGGCCATGACGAAAACCATGTTGCGCATCAGATAAATAAGGACTTACTTGGGTATATAAGCAATTGTGAATAGCCATCTCAAATACTTTAGCTGTGGCGCTCAACACCGCTATTGGCCTATAGTCTGTAACATCAGTACCACCCCGACCTTTAGGTACTGGTACCACCCGAGTGAGTTTCCATCGATCAGGAAACCTTGCAGTAGTTATACACGTGTTGAATAAGTGTAGTAATGGTGCAACTAAAGTCATTCGGCAGTCCCTAATAATAAACGGCGGAATACCATCCGGTCCTACTGAGTGCTTGGGCGGCAGAGCGGCCAGCGCTCTCATAACCGCCGGTCGGTCAAGGCGTGCGAGATGAGCGAACGCGGCACTCGGCGCTGCTGACGCGCTCGCCGCCTCTGCGCTCAGCGTTCTCGACTGCACGTTGTACACGGAGTGAAAAAACCTTGCATATTCGTCAGCTAATTCCACTCCAGACAACATTTGTCCATCTTTCATTAATTTATATTGACCAGATTTACCTTTCTTCTCACGTATATAGCTCCAAAATGCCTTGGGGTCATCAGCTAGGTGTTTCTGTACCCTGTCTATATAACGCTTATGGGCAGATAACGTTTCGGTTTTTACCATTGCCCGATATCGAGCAAATTCAACATAGTCATTTGGAGACTTAGTAGCTTTATACTTTTTGTGTAGATTATGTTTAATTTTAATATCTCGAATAAGATCTGATGTATACCATTGTGGATATATATATTTGCTGTTCGGATTCTTATATTTTTTATGTGGTACGCAAGCATCGAAAGTTTCACTCAATTTCTCATAATAATAATTTAAAGCTAAATCGGGATCATCTATACTATACATTTGTGTCCAATTCAATGAATTTATTAAATAATATAATCTGTTAAAATCCGCTTTACGAAAATTAAAACGTTCATACAATAAAGTAGAGCGTGAGGTGCGCGGACAGGCCGAGGGTGCGGCGGGAGTCAGTGCGGAGCGCGCCCCGACGGCGACGGTCACCGCGAGGGGCGGGTGAAGGGCGTCCACGGGCAACAGCCCCTCGTCCGCGGCGCACACTCGCACGTCATCGCGCGCGCACAACACGAGGTCCAACTGTCTACCCATACAGTTTGGTATCGCATTATACTGAGCGAATCCACCAAAGGCCACAAAATATTCATAATAGTTATACACATTAATATTACATGAAAACAAGTTTAAATCGCCTAATATTATTAAATTGTTTGGATACTTTACACATAATTGTTCTAGCAGATGAAACATAATACTATATTCACTTTCGTCTGTTTGTGGTGGAATATATACTACACAACAAGTAAATAAAAACCGGTTTTGCATATAGATTTTAGCACAAATTAATTCGAATTTATGATTGAAATCAAGGCATTACAGCGATAAACATATGAAAAATAACGCTTGGCAAAAAGTGGGCGCTGAAATGAATATGTCTGGTATGTATTAGTTTAATTATTTTTATTTGGGTGGTAGGTATTTAAACGTACATCAAAAAAAGTAATTTTTGTATGCAAAAGTCATATATTATTTGTCTCGCAATAGAGGAAAAAAAAGTAATGTAGTATTGACGTACATTTTCGAATTATCTGCAATACTAGTTTTGCTAAACATTTAGTTTATTTGTGGTGAAGTAATTTATTTGATATATATTTATATATACATATTTGAAAATAAATTGATGTGAGATTATTTTCATTTGATGTGCAATTATTATTATCCCATTTATTTGATTCACTGCTGAGCTGGGAGCAAAAGAAAAACGTATATAAATAGGTATGTATTTTTATTTGAAAATTAAAATAAATATTTTTTTTATATTTTAATTAAAATTAAAAATAACTTTAAATTGTTGCGATGTCGTCAGCAAATTGTAGAACTCGTTAGTTTACATACGGCACAGTCTTTTGTAAATCTTGACACCATTTAATGTTACCATGTTAAATCTATTTAACTACGGGAAATCATTTCGTTTTGCCAAGAAACTGCACCACAAGAATTAAAATAAGTCTTAAATTTATCTCTTATACACATAGCATTTTCTTGGGAAACTGAACCCTCTTGAATATTTTGTAATATACTATTTATTGGCACTGTTTCATTTATGTTTTCAAATATTTCATCATTTCTTAGGTAATTATGTAAACAAGTGCACGCTAATATCAAAATGTCTAGGTATTTGGGTTGCATTCTAATTCTCTTTTGAAAAACCTCAAACTTTTGTGTTAGTATTCCGAAACTGCTCTCTACAATACGTCTTGCACGGCTCAGGCGATAATTAAATATTTTTTTCTCGACGTCTGTCGACACTTGGTTTCCAGGAAAAGGTCTCATTATGTGTTTGTGTAACGGAAAAGCCTCATCTCCAACAAAAACATGCGGCAATGCTTCTGTCGTACCTGGCAAACATTTATTAGGTGGTATATCCAGTGTATTATTATTCAATGATTGTCCTAATCTGGAGCTGCTTAAAATGCCACTATCACTATTGCGACCATATGCTCCAATGTCGACTACAACGAATCGATAATTTGCATCGGCAATGGCTAGCAAAACTACACTGAAAAAAATTTTATAGTTATAAAATTGACTGCCGCTGTTCCAAGGTGCTCTTATATTAACATGTTTGCCATCTATGGCTCCTATACAGTTAGGAAAATTCCATTGAGTTTCAAATTCTTTTGCTAGTTTGGTCCATAACTCAGCTGTTGGTTTTGGCATAACACGCGGCCGTAAATACTTCCATATCGCGGAGCAAGTTTCGTGAACAATTAGAAGTACAGTACTCCCAAATTAATAATGCACATGCAGATCTTCGCTAATTGTCGTATTCCCGGAAACACTCGAATCATGGAATCGTAAGAGCCCTAAACAAGGCATTTGCATTTTGCACCTTGTTTAAAAGAGATAGGAGTCAATATCATGTGTGCACAATCGAAAACAAATCGGGCGTTCGGCAGCTGTCGCCGGTCAGCGAAATGTCTGTCAGTCGTCTTTATATATTGGTAGTGACTGCACGTGTTCTCTATTTGTGGAAATATATAGAGCTGCTATTACACACCCTTCTTGGTAAATATATATATTTTTTTTTTTTTTTTTTTTTTTTTTTTTTTTTTTTTTTTTTTTTTTTTTATTTTTTTTTTTTTTTTTTTTTTTTTTTTTTAAGACAACTCCCGCAGTAGGGTACAAGCCCTGTGTCGCGGGGAACTTTACAAACATACAAGTCACGGACACAAATTACACCCAGACCCGAAACAACAATTTGTGGTTCACACAAAGTGGTGTCCCGTGTGGGAATCGAACCCACGACCTTTTGCGTAGCAGTCGGACACACTCCCACCGCGCCACAGAGGCAGTCAAGCATGAATAAGCTAATTAATATAATTTCAACATTAATTAGCTTATTCAGATTTAAATAGTATATTTTGAAAAAAGGAAAATAAATAACATATTTCACGTTTTTTTAATATTAAAAAAATAAAATACCTACATTAAATACATATTAAGTACTAGAAAAACATTTAAAAAATGAGATTTATTTAAATTAAATAAATAGATAAACATGCATAAAAAATATATACCTAACTCTGCCCATGCCATTTTCTTTCAGACGAATTCTTCCAAAATGGATAAATTTAAACGTGGAAAACCGCTTAATTCACAAGCACGGCAAATGGTATTTAATGTGTACCTTTATTTCTTAAATGAAGCCAATGTTTTCAACAGAGACCATGATGGTTATTTTAAAAAAATTCAAGACCGTGTTACAAAAGCTACAGGAATTTCGCGACGAACTTTGAGTAATATCTTAAACGAAAAAAAACATAATCAATCAAAGAAATTTTCTACACCGAAAAAAGGAAGACCTAAAAGTAGATTTCGGCTGGTACTTGATGATTTCGACTACTGTGTTATTCGTAATATGATATACAATTTTCAATTGACGCTGAAAGAACTCCCAACTGTAAATAATTTAAGAATAAAGTTGATCGAAGCTATTAATTTCAAAGGCTGTGCCGAGACTTTAAGGTTGATCTTGAAAGACATGGGGTTTAGGTTTCTGAAAACTGATAATAACAGACAATTACTTATGGAAAAACATGATATACGCCTAAAAAGGATCAAATATCTCAGAGAAATACAACAGCTGAGGAGTTCTGGTAGAAACATAGTATTTATGGACGAGTCGTATGTGCACACATCACATACTAAGGGTAAAACTTGGCAAGATAGCAACAAAAAAGGTATCAAACAACCCATTTCCAAAGGAGAGCGAATAATTATTGTACACGCAGGCAATGAAAAAGGCTTCGTCCCAGGGGCTCTAATGTTACATAAATGTGTCGACTCAGAAGGTGACTATCATAAAGAAATAAACGCGGAACGTTATCAAACTTGGCTACGCAATCAATTGATTCCCAACTTGCCTCCTAATAGTGTGTTGGTAATAGACAACGCCCCATATCATAATAAGCTGTCTGTGAAACCACCAAACTCAAACACATCTAAACCACAAATGACAGCTTGGTTACAACAACACAACATTCCGCATGACCCAAAGAAACTGAAACCCGATTTGTATAAAATTATACAAAGATACAAAGAAAATTACACAGAATTTGCCATTGACCGTATAATGGAGGAACATGGGCATAAAATTATACGATTGCCACCATATCATCCCGATTTTAACCCTATTGAAAATATTTGGTCCCAAATAAAGCAACACGTGGCCAAGAGAAATATTGCAATGACTGTGACGTCAGTTAAAGATGCTATATTAGAAAAAATCAATAAAATAGGACCAGAAGAATGGAAAAAAGTTTCTGATCATGCGGTTCAATGCGAAGATGAATATAGAAAATTTGAGCCAAGAATCGATAGTTATTCCGATAAACTGATTATTTACACAGGTGATAGCAGTGAGGAAAGTGTAAATGAACAAGAGCATAATGAAACTTCTGATGAATCTGCGATGTCGGGAATAGAGGTCTTCCTCGATTCTGATTAATTTTTTTATAATTGTATTATTTTTCTGGAATGATTAGTGCTGTAAACAAATTTGAACTGAGATTTTGATTATATTTTATGTAAACCTCTATTTGAAAACGTTTTTTTCTCCTTCTAATAAAACCTTATGTTATTTAAACCTTTTCCTCCATAATTACACCAACTTCGGTAAGACACTTGAAAACTAATCACTCCAACAATGATTGTAGCGTTTTCGCTATTTACTTACATGGAATTATCGAATCAAATTTCGTTACAGGTAAATCAAATCTGTTTTAGCACAAAACACATAATATATAAAATTAGGCATAGAGAAATTGCTCTTAACCACTCTATATAAATATCGTCTTTCGACGCTCGGGTAATACGACCGTTGCCGAACAATGACGAAGATTTCCGAAGATTTCTATGCGCATTATTACTTTTGGAGTACTGTACAGTACTATATCCCATATGATACTCGTGAGCTAGCGCTTTGAAACTGATAGCAGTAGTTAGAAATCTGAAACAAAATTTAATTATTATCACCAGTATAAGTTACACATATCGACAAATCAAGAGTAACAGCCCCGGTAGTTTGTCTACTTTTGTCCGTGTGTGTATATTATTATGTTACCATCATAAAAATTAAAAACCATAAAACATAACAAGATTGTTATATTAATAAGTATATTACTACTATTTTCAGTGGATGATTGCCAAAAGTCTTGGAAGAAATTACGAGATAGTTATAGAAAGGGCATTTCATTAAGAGAGAGTAGAAGTGGGTCAGCTAGAAAAGTAGAACGCCCATTAAAATTTGAAAAAGAATTAGAATTCATAAAACCCTTCATGAAAAGCAGGAAACAAATTTCAAATTTAACGAGTTCGCCAGAAGATACAGATATTACCACAGATGGCGAATATCAGTCTATGTCCCCAAGACCGCAGTCGCAGCTTCTACCCTCACCACGGCCACATTCGCAGTTATCATCGTCACCACGGCCACAGTCGCAGCTATCAAACCGGACCTCTTTATCCAACGAACAGCCTCTCAAAATGTCAAATTTATTGTGCAAACAATATATTGAAGAAAAGAAAATGGAAGATGACCCAACTATTAGCTTTTTCTTAACCATGGGCCGAACTGTGAAAACAATGCCTAAAAATATTCAAGCCAAATTAAAAGGAGAAATTTTTCGCCTCATAAATGAAACGGAAATAAGACTTGCCGATGACACCGGTGGTAACATGACACGAGATACAGCTGAATTCGACTTATCTGCCACAGGAAATAATACAACCATATCACCTTTTTCAAAGTATCCACTGGAAACAATCAGTATCAGTCCTAGATCTGTGACAGAAAATTACAATGAAACAAACATTCCAACCACATCCTTTTCATACACACCATCAATAATACCGGCTGCAGAAAACAAAACTATTACATCTTTTTCATACAAACCATCCAAAATACCGTCGACTTCAACAAGTTATCAAGAAACGAACACAGAAAATATCTACGAGACAAACTCCTCACTAAGCTCATTCGACCCACCTCCGTCGCCTTATATACCACACGCTGTGTCGAAATCACAACAAAGATCCTCTGAAGAGGATTATGAAACCAATTTTATCAATACGACATTTGACTAATAAAGAACTGTTGCCTAAATTTTCTTTCAAACAATGTTTTTTTTGGAGTGTTGTTGATTGGAGTTAATGTTGAACAATAAATAACAATACAATTGAATATAAATATAGGTACTTTTTACTTATTTACTCACCTGAGGCAGACCGATAGTCTTTCTTCAGCGGAAATAGCCAATCTATAATTGGTATTTTGTTTTTGAATATGTGGCCTGAGAATTTCCAACAAACTTTCAAATTTGTTATAGTTCATTTTATAATAGTCATAATGAATGCTAGGATACAGATGTAAATTTGTGCAAAATGTACGAAATTGGCCAAACAAATGTCTTTTCTTCCACACGTCGTGTACCCAAAAGTTTCTTTTTCTTTTAAATCTTTCCCTCCTTATGTCTTCGGCCTCTTCCTCTTCTTTTATATGTGCAATAATAATTAAATCCAAAATACCCATTTTCACTGCATAAACACAAGTTTCCTCGAGTTTTATTGAAAGTGAACTGCGCATAGAACGACCCGTGAATTCATCGCGTGCGGGCTCGAGATGGCGCGCGGAGTCCCGCGACTTCTCGCGCATTCCAGCGACTTCTCGAGCAGTCGCGGGAATCCTCGCGCCTTCTCTACCGAGCGGGTCGCTGCGCTCCGCTGCCCTTCGCCGCTCTTTCGGTGTGAGTTGGTCCTTAGGATTTTTTTAGGAGTGGGTTCACGTCGTTAGTCAAAGGAGAGTGTGGTTGCGGGTTCGAATCCTACCCATTATGGGTAGGATTCGAACCCGCAACCTCACGATTGCGAGACTGATTAGCGATTAGGCTACCGCCAGTTAAAAATCCCTGGTTACAACAACATTGTGTTTCTTCTTAGTGTTATATTATTATATTAAATTTTTTTGTTTGATTTTTGTATTAAAGTAAATATCTAGTACCTAAATACCTTTTTAATTTTCTCATGCAAATGTCTTCATTCTTTAATAATCTTGAACTTGCAGTAATTTAAACAACATTACCTACAATAAATGTTATTAAATTTTCGCGATTTGTGGTCTTAATCGCGTAAATAATTTAAAATAATAAACTAGAATCAGCAAGTAATGTTTACCGTATTGCCGTAGTCACGGGTAGACTTACGTTGCAATACGGTCGAAACGCCGGGCCATAAACAAGGTATTTTACCTTAAATTATTTATGCGATTAGTTATATAATTTTAGATGAGTATATATAATTTTATAAACATTACCTACTGATTCTACTTGGTTTAAGCTGTCCTGACCCCTAGGGTAAGCATTAGACTATAGCCCTTTTCCCTTCTTAAATCTTTGTATCGAATTTGAAACCTTTCTACGTACCTCTCAAATTTCATCTTCTCTGGCCAAACAAACACATAAGTACAAGTCCAGTCATTATTGGCAGGCTTCTTTTTTCCTCTAGGTGCTACAGTACTTTGTTTGTATTGTATATCAAATATTTTGCTTGGCGTCTTACTAGTCAAATTGTTTAATGTTACACGTGGGAGCGGAAAGAGGTCTGTGATTTTCTTGATATCTGGAAAAGAGACAGATTATATCTTATTACTGTTGCGAAACAGAAATGGAATATCTTGTAAAGACACCGTAACTGTTGAAAGAATGTAACGTGAAGTAGAGCATATTTATTGTTGGGAAATGGTAGTGGCAGTTAAAAAACAAAAATTGGGTCCCTATACCTAATATCAGAAGGTTAGCAATATATGTTCGTAAACTTTCGCGATTTGTAAAATTTTATAATGTGTAAAAATCGCGAAAAAATACATCTTCTTTAATAGTTGGAAGACTGTATATTGGTAGTGTGAAATAAAATACATGTCTTGTGAGGAACGCTGTGAATTTGGGACTGTCTGTTCTTACTAGGTGGCGCCACCCCCACTAGGATTATACCTATGTAGTATATGCTTATTTGTAGTATACTTAGCAATCTGTTTACCATTACATTTTGAAAACTATAAGTTCTGACTAAAATAGAAATTTTGTCAGGCTCACTTATAAATAACAAGAGTCGACCCATGACCACGATCGGTGCAATTCGATCAAAACGTCGGGTAATAAAAGGTTCGTACTTTTAAATAATTCACGTTAATAGTTTACATGCTTTTTTAGAGGCATGGACGGGTGCAACACACAATTTTTGTAAATGGTCACCTATATATGGACCAACAGTGAACTCACCAATATTTCAGTTTGCTTGGTCGGCATTTAGTCAGTTTAATGACTTGACTTATTTAATGTGGCTTATTTTGTTTTAATTTTCTTAGCCTATATTGGTCCATTGCTGGACATAGATCTCTCCTAATTATCGCTGTACCATCCAGTCCTCTGCTGGACATAGGCCTCTCTTAATTATCACCACAGCACCACAATCCTCTGTCTTCCACAACCAGTCCACTCTAGCGACCTTCTTTAGGCCGTCAGTCCACCTACAAAGTCTTTTAACACTAATCTATTAAATTTAACAACCTTTGTAAAACATATTAAATTAAAGTTATGTACCTTTACCATGGCGGACATTCAAATCATTCTTGTCACTGTCAAATAATCCATTTGAGCACCATTTTCTGTGTAATGTTGACAAGAGTGATATACATGAACTCTTTCCTTGTATATAATTGTATATATACTTGTTTTGTAGATGTGGTGATAGGCCTGAAAGTTTTCAAGTAAAATTAAGTTCTTTTAATAAAGATTATATTAACCACATCAAAAATTGTGATACTCTGAATTTCCTAATAAATACTGATCTGAATAAAATGGTGTTTAATAATTAGAGTACATATTTTTTTTGTGATGGTTTTAGTGAAACATTTTTGAAAAGTGACGTTGCGCGACTCACATGGGCAGAATTTGCGTGTAAATAGATTAAAAAAGGAAGGTGGAACATAGAGGAAAACAAATTGAAAGGTCATTAAAAATTACGCTGATAGAGTACTAATGGGTAGGTACACACTTATATCAGTTTAAACCGCTATATGAATTTTTAGTTATAGTTTAACAAAACCCTTCAATTATAATAACACTTAAAAGCATAAGAATAGTTATTAATGTAACAGATAGTAGATACATAATAACAGAGAAGAGAATCAAATGGTTATTAAATTCAAATAAGAAAAGGAAATTTACATAATCTAAGTTGAAAAACTTTTCATAAACTTACCATTATAATTCCGATATTGTAGGGTTATATAGTCAACGCGAGAATTATTGTTTAATATTCTTCTCCCTATGATCAATCGGGTTATTATATTTCTACAGACAAACATTTTTTTAAATACAAGTTTATTAGAGGTTATTTTTTGATACTATTTCTAACTAGATCTGTAATATTGCTCATTGGCCTTTAATCTATGTAAATAAAACGGCACGGCGGACTTCTTGAGACTGCTAAGCCTAAAAATATACATAGGTCAAATTCAGATTTAAAATAAATCCGGTGAATTCCCAATTAGAAACTAGAAAATTACAGAAAATAAACATGCCAGAGCCAAACTTTTGTGACATTGACAGTTGACATTGACATATCAAAAGTTGTCATTTTTCGTGTTCCGTTTAATAAAAAAGCAATATTTTGAGAATAGGTACACGTCATAATGTAAGAATTACAGAAATATTTTTTTTCTTTTTTAATTGTATACTATGAAAAATGTAATTTAATGTAAAAAAAAATCATTTCTTACAAAAAATATTTACTTACAATATAGGTTATATTGTAAGTAAATATTTTTTTAATAAAATAAAACATTTAAATTGGGTAACCAACTCAAACCAAGAAACAACAAATTGATGCTAAATTATTATTGTGTTTAATATTGAATATAACAATGACAGGTCATTGACATTTGATTGTAATGTAATGAAAGGTCTCATTTGCGAAGAATGCTTTATATCAAACGCTTAAATCATTGGTATATTTGATACCTATTTTTTTTTCTATTCTTTATAGAAAACATTGCAATAAGGTGCAAGTTAAAATATGTCGCAGGATGGTTTATACATAAACACACTGGCCTGTTGGTCTATTGTCTAATGACCTCTGATTACAGCTTAGTGTTAGCGACCTTGACTGCTAAGCCAGTGGTCGTGAGTTCAATTTCCACATGACACACCACACTCAGAAGTTCAGAACCAATATTTATTAACCTCACAAAGCTCTGTTCTGAGTGAGAATTGAATTCACTACCCTTTTCACAGCGGTCGTATGCGGTAACCGCTAAGCTACCGAGACAGACGTTACCATTACAATTATTTTGTATTATTATTGATAGGACTTTCCATTTTACTTTGCAGATTTATAAGATAAGTAATTGAATAGGTAGTAGGCAGGTACCTACTTAGAGCATGTAATCTACACAACGTGTTAGTTTACATATTAAAGAGCACAGATTACTCTCCTTATTTTGTGCAAATAGGTAGGCTGGTAGGTATTATAGCTACTTATCTATAAGTATATAAATGACTAGCTGTCCCGCACAACTTCGTCTGCGTAAATTTTCCCCGTTTTATTGGTCGTAGCGTAATGTAATCAGTAGTTCCTAAGATTACCGCGTTCAAAAAACAAACAAGCTCTTCAGGTATTTAATATTAGTTTATATGATGTAGGCATATAAAGTTTAGAATCATTCAATTTTTTTATGTACCTAATTATTTGTAACTAATTTGTGTTTTTCATCACTAATGCGATGGGTAGATAAATAGCTAATACTAACATTACTTTACTGAAAAAACCCAAGATTATGTTATGGGAGAGGTTTGATTCCGTTATGGAACTCAAAATTTTGTATTGATAGGGGACCGGGATATGGGGGGGGGGGGCTGCCGTTATGGATACTATCCCGTGGAGGTACTTTTTATCACAAAATAAAGAGAGTACAGCATGTACTGCGACTTTTACTTATACCTACACTCAAGCCCGCACAAAACGAGCATCCGGAAAGCGTGAGCGTGGCACTCTCTCTACCTCTGGTCCGTCTTGTTCCGATTATCGGCATCGGTGACTATATCTATGTGTATAGATATAGTCAGAGCGTTTTGTATGAAGCTTTCGTTCTTATAGATATTGAGTCGTTTTATAAAGGACAAAGAAACATGCACATAAACATTCGTTTACTTTATGGTAAAGGAGCTTTAGCTCTCCCCTTCTGGATCTCCCAGTGCGGTGTGGGTCTGTTGTATCATAGCGCCCAAAGAAATTATTGCTTTACAATATAATGTTCGTAAACGCGATTTGTACACAATATAGAATTTTATATGGTACGGGCACGGGGTCTCATCACGAAGAAACAGAAATGTAGGTCAAATAAATATCAACAGATGGCGTTATAAGTATCAATTTGATATTGAAGTTTTTTAAAACTTGGAATATCAGAAGATAGGTACTAAAAATGTGTATTATTATTTTTTTATTATTAAGCTATACAAGGGGTTGTAAAATAATAGGTTCCTAAATCAAATTTCCATAACTTTACAAAGTTTCTGACGAAGTCATAACTCTAGCGGCAATTTATTTGTACTACGTTATGATAGGCACAACTTAAACATTAAACTGGTTCAATCTAACAATAGATGGCACTATTTGGGAATTCCGATTCTGACCAAACCTACATTTTGTTGATATATTTTACTTATTTTTCGACGAGAAGTAAGAGTGACATGAAGTTGTAGTAAATTACAACTAGAGATAAAAGAATTGGAGGCTTTTAAACCCCATAAAAGAACTAGACTCCTGTTCCATTGCCCATCATGTTCTGGGGGGAGGGGGTAACACCGGCCAAGAGTGAGTTAGTTCACGCGATGTGGCGAGGGGGGAGGGAGGGGGTTAATAAGTACATAATCATACACTTCCCCTCAACGCCTTAGGCAGGACCCGCTATTGAATGTGTATTTTTACCCGACTACGGAGGGTAATGTGTTTGACGTGTATGTATGTATGTATGTGATTTTGATCAATTTTGATGATTAATACGTCGATCGATTCGTATTAATCTTGTAAAGACATGACAGCAATCTAAATTCAAAATGGCGACAGTCAGACGCCATATTGTGATAAAGAAAAATTAAAGTCAACCAACTACTAAACAAAGACTCGAGACTGACTCGTTGGTCTTGCGCCTAGTCGCTCGTCGGTGGTGTCGGTTTTGATGGGTTTCTGCCCTATGACTCCATTAACTTCTATTGGGCTATAACTAGGGACAAGACTACTCGTCGATCCTGCGCCTTGTCCCACTCAAATTTTATGATTTATTGACACATTTATGACACATTGATCCTGCGTCAAATCCTTCTTCAAATTACCAAAACCAACCGGACACCCGAAGTCCATGTTATTGCGAACGAAAAAAAATATTTGAAATAAAAATGCATTTTAAAAATAATAATCAAGGTCAGGTTATAAATAGGTACGTACGAGCGGTGTTTTCAAAGACGCCGGCTTCCGATCAAATGTACCGACCGATGTCACAAAATGCCGAGAATAGAGAAAGTTAGCTCATAATAATGTATTTCATTATTTATACCTACAGTAGACGCGCACAGTTAGCGCGACCGCCTGCGCTAAGTCAATAAACTTTGGGTTATACAATAAGTAAAACACACCTTTTTGTAGTTGGTTTTAGATATGGTTGCTAAAGCTAATAATGAATTAATTTATATTGAATGCCATACCTATATTACAAAGTAACCGAAAATAACTTAGACGAATGCACGGTTAGCCAATTATATAATAATATTCAAAAAAAAGCAATGCCCGTGAACGATGTCTATGCAGTCTAAAGTACGTAAAGCATGCATTGTATGAAGCATGCCTTCTGTAGTGTCGTTATTTTATGTCGGTCGGCCAGTCGGGCGGTCGGGCGGTCGGGCGCTTAAACCTGGTAATGCCGACGCATTGCTACACTACCCTAACGGTTATAACGTGATTGTTAAGTAATAATGTAGTTTTAATAGACATTATTTTTTTATTATTTTTCGTATTGTTTACCCGAGGAACTAACTTTCGGATCGGTCAAGGTTATCTTACAAATAGTAAATACGTAAATATCCATATCCATACTATTAATATTATAAATGTGAAAGTAACTCTGTCTGTCTGTCTGTCTGTCTGTTACGCTTTCACGCTCAAACAGCTTAACCGATTTAGACGAAATTTTGTATGGAGATAGTTTGAGTCCCGAGGAAGGACATAGGATAGTTTTTATCGCGATAACCGACATCCATGCGGGCGGAGCCGCGGGCGAAAGCCAGTAGGTACTAAATAAAATGGGACTAGACTATATTGTTTTTTTATATTTGAGTTGATAGCAATCTTCCCAACCTACGAGTTTATGCCATTTTCGGTCCAACAGTGTAGTTCGTTTCCGAGTTATGCGCAAATTTATAAAAAAAGGACATAATGTGAAAAATCGAAAAATACTTGCATCAAAGCTGAACAATGTATTAACTTTTATAATTTTTTTGATTAAATGCACTGTTTTCGAGATATGAGCAAATTCATAAAAATACAGTGTCCCTTTTTTATAAATTCGCTCAAACAGCGATTTTATACTTTGTCCCATACATTATCTAGTGTTGGTGCAAGTGCAAGTATGTGCATCTAAAAGACAGACAGACTGCGCCTAGTACCACAGTCCTACTCAGCTCGAGACGGAAATCCATCAAAATAGACATGACCGAAGAGGGACTAGGCGCAGGATCGACGAATCGGTCCTGCGCCTAGCCACAGTCCTGCAGTACGAAAATGCATTACAATCGACATGACCGAAGAGAGAATAGGCGCATGATCGACCAATCGGACCTGCGCCTAATCACAGTCCTACAGTGCCTACGAAAATGCATTACAATCGACATGACCGAAGAGGGAATAGGCGCAGGATCGCCCCAATTGGTCCTGCGCCTAATCACAGTCCTGCAGAACTCAGGACTAAAATCCATCAAAATCGAAATGACCGAAAAGAACTCGATCGACCAGTCGGTCTTGCGCCAAGATAATATCCGATATTTACAAATCAATGCATCAAAGAGGCCCCGCGAGACGTGCAGTACGGTGCTTCGACACGGGATCACGGGGACAAAATAATGTTGAGTTGTGTCATTTTTACCCGACTGTAAAGAAGGGTTATGTTTTTCGCGCGTATCTTGTATGTATGTATGTAATATTCTTTATTACCTGATATCTCACAATCCACTGAACGGATTTATACAATTCACACGTCGTTAGATTCGTAATAATTGCCCAAGTGTTCTTAGATAGGTGACGTTTTTAAAAAACAAACATGGCGGCTATGAGATGTCAAAATAAAAATGTGTGAAAAAAAATTGTTTCGAATACTGTAATATGCGTATCAAATTAAAGAGCTCATCTTAAGCATTTCAAAAAGGTATAACATGATTATGACTGTAATACTAAAAAAGTTAGTTAGCAACCATTAATTTTTTTAATTTTCAATACTTGACAATAACTGTGATAAAAGTAAGTTGCTACATCAGTTACGTCCTACAACAACTAAAAAGTATTAAATAAAAAAAATATATAAAAATAAAAAAACCCGCCTGCACAAAAAAGATGGAAACAAGATCCCCTACATAATTATACAATTTCATGCAGTCGGAGGCATTAATGAATCTCGACAAACTTAGTAAAGTGCCTCCGACTTTATTTTTTTATTTATTAAACGTGTATATCTTACGAAGTATGGGGCGCAGACCTACCTACCTTTTTGTTCTCAAATTTCTGGTTTCTACAAGATCAATGTGATCACAGGGTCAAAACTTTGAACTCCTATATCACACAAACTATAGGGCATAGACCCACCATGTTTGTACTCAAACTTCTTGTTTTGATTGATGAGATCTATGTGACTATGGGGTTAACACTTTGAACGCCTATATCACACGAACTATGAGGCGCAGATCTACTTTGATTCTCTCTCACACTTTGTTACTCGTTCAAACGAGTTTGATTACAAATAACGTTGGTTTGGTTGGTTGGTACAAATAACCTATAGTTTGTGTGAAATATGCGTTCACAGTTTTGGCCCTGCGATCACGTAGATCTCGTCAAAACAAGAAGTTTAAACACAATCAAGGTGGGTCTGCGCCCCATAGTTAGTAAGATGTAGGCGTTTAAAGTTTTGACACCGTGATCACATAATCTCATCAAAATAAGAAGTTTGAGTACAAACAAGATGGGATTACGACTTATAGTTCGTGTGATATAGGCGTTCTAAGTTTTGACCCCGCGATCACGTAGATCTCGTCAAAACAAGAAGTTAGAATACAAACAAGGTGGGTCTACGCCCCATAGTTCATAAGATGTAGGCGTTTAAAGTTTTGACCCCGTGATCACATAGATCTCATCAAAACACCAAGTTTGAGTACAAACATGGTGGGTCTACGACTTATAGTTCGTGAGGTATAAGCGTTCAAAGTTTTGACCCAGCGATCACGTAGATCTCGTCAAAACAAGAGGTTTAAGAAGAAACAAGATGGGTCTGGGCCCCATAGTTCGTAAAATATAGCCGTTTAAAGTTTTGACCCCGTGATCACATAGATCTCATCAAAACATCAAGTTTGAGTACAAACATGGTGGGTTTACGCCCTATAGTTTGTATGTTATAGGAGCTCAAAGTGTTGACCCCGCGATCACGTAGATCACGTCAAAACAAGACGTTTAAGTAGAAACAAGATGGGTCTGCGCCCCATAGTTCGTAAAATATAGCCGTTTAAAGTTTTGACCCCGTGGTCACGTAGATCTCGTCAAAACAAGAAGTTTAAGTAGAAACAAGATGGGTCTGCGCCTTATAGTTCGTAATATATAGGCGGTAAAGTTTTGACACAAAGATCTTAACAAACCGGAACGACGAGGAAATCTTAAGAAGGGTTCCTCGTCCTTAGGTAAGTAAGTAATTGAAATGAAGTAGAAAATCCCGATTTTCATAAATTTTAGCTAAGAACACTCGATTAAGTCAACTTTCAATCAAAAAAACCAAATCAAAATCGGTTCATCCGTTTGGAAGCTACGTTGCTACAGACAGGCACACAGATACATCATTAAGCAAATACGCGTTAAATTTATAACACTCGTCATTTTTGTCGAGGGTTAAAAAAAGAGTTAAATACCTACTCCCGATGTGGTCGTTAATGAATATTTACAATAAAATTATTTAAGGACCCGTATTATTAAAACGATCTCAATCGTAAGATCGAACTTGAACACGAGTTCGAGACTCCGTTCTATTCAATAGATAAGTCATAATACAGAAAAATTAAGGCAAAAAAATAATAGTTTTGCCATTGATATCGTCACAGATAATATAATACTATAAAATCGTCGTTGATTAAGTCAATTTTAATCCTAAATTGTGGATTTTGTGAAATTATGCATAATCTTTTCATGATTACATTTAAATAAGTATAAAAAAATGTTCTCTGACAATAAACCAAGACCAAAAAGATGATTGATGTAAGTATAACATTTTAGACAAGGGTCACCCATCTATGCACCGACTGTGGTAAAGTTACTTAACTTACGCAAACATTCTATCATAATAGAAGTAGGTTCAACTTTGAGGTGTACACCGACGAGTTACTTTAGCAATAACAAATTCGTTTAATGTAATTATGTAGTGTCGTCGCCTATTAGGGTCAAATTACAATATTTTTGAGGTCTGCACTCGAATGACGTCATTTAAAGCGATTTTCTGCGTTATTTGTACGGGCGCGATATAAGCTATCAATACATGTTTATTAATTAGTGCCGTTTAGTAAGACGCTAACCGCACTTAGAAGGGAACTCAGATGATATCGTTCTTTAGAACGAATCTGAGCTTCATCTATTAATACGGACCTAAGCACGGCCGATGACCGCGTAGTAGCAAATAGCAACCAACTTTATTTCCAAGTAAACGCACGACCTAGAACAAACCAAGCGGAGGCCTCAATTTTCATCCCTCGATGTTTTTACCGCCATCTTTTGGCGACTTTAGTAAGGAGGGCCATTAAAATCAATCAGCTGTAGCCTGAATCACTAGATGTCGCTTGCTATGCACCACTGTTAATGCCATTTAACGTCTCCGTAAACGAGCCCGAAAACGAGCCCGAGTTAGGACGATCGCATTTCTTTGTATGGGATGAGGTATCTGTACTAGTATAGTATTATATTATCTGTGGTACGGGTAAATATTTTATTTTAAGGCCTTTGTTTATTGCCCGACGTTTCGACCGTATAAATAAGAATATTTATTGTACTTATTTAATTTTATTAACAAATGCAAAAAAAATAGACACAAAAATATAGGTGGACTTGACGTCTTAGTGCTGCCGCCTAGTGAGCATTATTTCAGAACACCCTCATTGCAAAGTGCGAGTACTAGCTAGTATAGTAATAGACTATCTGTGGTGCGAGTGACTCACGCGTTTGGGTCTTTGGGGCCAAAGACCCAAACGCGTGGGTCACTCGAATCAAATTTTCATACAAAGCTATGAACCATCCTGATTAAATAAGCTTTGAAAATATTATAAGACATCCAAATCTATCAAGCAATCACTTCAAGAATCATGTGGTCGTGGTCAAGGGTCAAAAAAAAAAAAATTCAGCCGTTATTTTACACCAGGGGCGTAGCTTGCCTTAGATAGGCCCTGTATCATTTGCTGGGGGGCTCAAATACCCAAACGCGTGAGTCGCTCGCACTTTGCAATGAGGGTGTTCTGAAATGACGCTCACTAGGCGGCAGCACTAAGACGTCAGGTCCGGAAACCTGATAAAAGTGTCGGAGCACCTATATTTTTGTGTCTATTGTTTTGGATTTGTTATTTTAATGATTGTGGCAATCTGATTTTGAAAGAATATAATAAGTACAATTAATATTCTTTCAAAATCAGATTGCCACAATGTTGTGTAGTTTCTATGTTCTGAAGAAAAATGGGATGTCATAAATTTCCTAAGGATAAAATACATTTAAAACAATGGCTTGTAGCCATTCGTAGAGATTGGTTTACGCTATAAATATTTATTTATTTTCAATACACAATTTTACACACACATTAGGTAGGTTATTAAATTAAACACTGATAAACGATTAGTTGAACTGTGCAGAAACTATGTTTAGACAGCGCGCAGGACCTCTTGTCATAGTGGCGCCAACTAGTGGAGTAAATTTTCGTAAAAACCCTCATTGGCTCTGCAGTGCGTATCGCTGGCACAGGGGGGGGGGGGGAGTTGGTGCAATTCAACAACAGACGGACGTTCGGTCACGTTGACCCCAAGAGAGTAAAATGAGGGTTAAAATGTATGCTTATGAAGGTTTTATGATACAAGGTAATGTTGTATGTACTAACACAGTTAATATAATACAATAGTACTAAACCTCCTACTCGTGGCTTCTATAGACTATACCAAATAACTTTGTAGTGGTAGTAGTAGTAGGTAGTTATATTGTGAGAATGTGACGATACTATAGTGAGAGCGTGACAGTTTGCGAGTGAAAACAATGTAGTGACATTTTGAGAACGTGTCATTATACACCGAGATACAAATCATTCTGTATATATAGCTAGTTTGGTGTTTGTAGGTAGGCACCATATTATACATACTAATGTAATTTGGTTTGGTAGGTATACATAATGGAGGTAGTTACATTTTTATGGGCGGAGTTGTGTTCCTACAATAGCACTACAAAACACCGAGAGAACAGAACATAATAAACTTCATAGAAATGCATTGAAGCATGGACGTAGATATTGTTCACCAACATGTAATCTCGGACCCCTAAATGCTCTGTGAGTTCAGACTACCTTTTTTGGTGGCGTCCATAAATTATGTGGGGATTTTGGACTCCCTCCATAGGGGTCTAGTGAGATATCATAAGATTAGGCTTGACCCCCCCATCCCTAATCTCAAGTAGATTTCACATTTGACTCAACATTGGTGAAGTGTGTGTCGCTCACATGATGGAGAGTTGCAATGAATGATGGTATCTTGCAAATAAAAAATTACGTGACATTTCATCATCCTCATCTCCTCATCCTCTCCTTCCCCACGTGAGATTTGCCGAGATTCGGCTTGACCCGCTCCCCCTAAACACGTAATTAATGGACCTTTTGAAGGTGTGTTGCTCAAGCGAAGTAGAAGTTTACCTTCTATGTATAGGTCCTAGACCGCTTTCTTTGGCCGTGTGGTACCGGCTTAAGAATACTAACACCCCATCTCTTCTATCGTCAAGGCGACTAAGGGACACACCGGAGGACGGGCAACAGGGCCCTTTGCGTAGTTTGAAGGCTGCTGCTGCGATTGCCAACCGCTCGCTAAGCGTGGCGATTATGACAATTACCCTCAAGATCTACAATAAGTAGGTTCTACTGGGGAGACCCGTGCCCAGCAGTGGGACATCATATGGGTTCAATAAGGTAATTTTGTGCTAGCACCAAAGCCAACACTATAGAATACATAGGTAGACACAGAAGCGGTAGCGTAGTGGCTAAGGCATCGGTCGTCGTGATCAATCGTGAGGTCGCGGGTTCGAATCCTACCCTAAAAAAAAAAGGAGTGTGTTCACGTCCGTAGTATAATACTACGGACGTGAAGACACTCCTTTTTTTTTGGCGGGAAAAAATCCTAACGAATACCCCCACCGTCCGGGGAAGACGGTGGAGGTAGTGTGGGGTTTGCACCCACTAAAAAACCCGTCGTGTATCGCTCGTCACCTTCACGAACGGGCTGCCGGAATTTGTTATACCTATATGTTATATTACTAGTTATCTTTTAAAAAAATAAAAAAAAAAACACCCGACAGAAAGCCCGCTCCCAATATCGAAAGAAAACAGGCTTATGCATACATAGATGCGTACGCTCTGAAATCTCGGTCGAGTAGTTAACCGAGACATCACACGTTGATATCTGTACAAGCGCATCAGCTGTTGAGCTGAGTCGGCTTTCTGGAGCCGTATCATGAACTATTTTGGCTGGTCAATTGTACACGAAAAGTAAACTGTCCTGTTAATTTCCTGCCAAAAAGCAAGCGAGTCTGTGATGACGTCACCAAACCGGGAACCGACCTATTCCTTATTTGTCAATTCATTGTCAGCAGTTAAGCGACTGACATGCGTCAGGTTTAAACATGAAGTTGAACTGCCTGCGCTTGGCAAATAATTTAGATGTTTATGAGACGGCCTCCGTATTAGGGGTGTTACGGAGGTGGTTTTATCGGAACCGAAGTCTGAGTCGAAGTTTTAAAATTTTGTTTATCGGAGTCGGAATCGGAGTTGGAGGTGATGGGAGAAGACAAACATGTTAAAATAAAGCTTAAGAAAATAAGATAAAATAGTACAAAGATTCAAATTCAAAATTCAATCATATTAAATGGGTGGTAGGTTCTCGAACCTGCGATCATAGGGAATCTGTGAACATTTTTTCATACCTATAACATGTAGGTTGAAGGAGCTGCGGCCGAACGCTCCTCCGATTAAAACGTCCGTTTTCAAAACTTAAAAGTGTCGGAACCGAAGTCGGAGTCGGAGGTGTAAAATCAATCGGAAGTTCCGACCTTTCGGAGTCGGAATCGAAGCTCCGTAACATCCCAGCTCTGTATACCTGTGTACCTTACCTACTGCACAAAATGTGATAAGTAAATTAATGTAAACAAACAAGTCACAAATACTTACCTACTAAAAAACATTTTAAAAATCAGTTTGCTTGCTGCTCACGCTAACATTGATAATAAAACGAGTTGTTTAATCAAAATAAGCACTTAATTTATTCTTAGTCTGATTTAAAATAACAATTATGACATCATATATTTTTTATTATTTTAATAAAACCTGTCTTACACGTGACTTATGTACTTAAAACTAAATTCTGTTCTAAATGGCGTTTCGTTTAGTTACATATTATAATTATAACTAAATGACATTTATATAGGTACCTAATTCAAAATTCGAACCTAGGGGGTTCAAAAAAGTATCTATGATCTACGTTTTCTTTTTTTTACAAAATGGCCGCCTAGACATAATTAAGATTCCTCTAAGTATTTTACTTTGTTCTATTGTTCATTTCCAATACGGAAGGTAAGATAGAAAACGCAATATTTTTTACAGTTGAGGATAATAATCATTAATGACTAGGGAACCATCATTGATACCAAACAACTGATGCGTCATTCGCCTATTATATCATTAGCGGAACTCAGTCAAAAAATGGGTACTTATATGCTAATTTTAATGACGAAAGACATAAGGAAACGTATAACGCAGTATAATTGCTCACATTAACTGATGTTTTGTCCATATTAGTCACCGAAACACTGAAATTCTTTTGATAACATGTTATTTAAAGATTCATTTTGTTTAGTAAACTGTAGGTTTAGAGTAAATGCCACTAAATATCACAGTTGTAGTCGATTTCTCCATAACGAAGTATAAGAAAGGCCTGTTTGCGTGGAAGTATGGTGTGGATATCCTGTCGGAGAAAGTAGCCGTTGTCGCCGCAGAAGCAACGGTGCCAGATTCTGTCACTTCGATATTAGCCTTGTGTATAATCGCAGACACGAAAATATTATCCTTAGATATGCGTTGGAAACTCGCCAAATCCGGCTGGAAAATGTCGTGAACACCCATATTATTCAAAGGCCTATTCAAGACAATATTCGTGCTTATACTGAACCTAGGGATTTTGACATCAACATCTTCCATTCCGAATGAATCTACATCGTCTTGAAGTTTTTTGAATATGTCCTTTAAGCTTACATAAGCCAAACTTTTGTACATATCATTGATTTTAACTGTCGGGTGCGGTAAGATGACAAGCATGGAATATTTTCCATTAGTTGAATATGGTAATTCAACAACAAAGGATTTCAAACTTTGCAGGTTTGAGAAAGCGAATGGTCCTTTCTGAAACATCATGTTGACGTTCCCAATAACTTGTTTGTCCTCGTTGTAAAACGGCTCCATGACCGTGTCTGACTTATTGAACGGTGATGCCCACAATCCTTTGAAGGAAATCACGTTTGCTAATATCATTCTTGATTCCAAAAAGTCGTCTGACCTTAACACGTTAGAAACCTGACCACCTGCTCTTTCGATGTACGAGTTCGCAGTTGTCACGGAATTCGGGTCCTCAAAATCCAGTTCTCTGACTGTAGCTCCAAAATCTGTCTCCAAAATGTTTTTGAATGCTGGAAACACGCTGAAATCATTGTCCAAAAACACGAAGTTGTTGCTCACTAAACTGACACCTGGTGAACGAGTTAGCACTGTGTTTGTAAGATCTTTATATCCTCTGATTAAAGTGTCTTGACTTCTTGGTAAGAAAAATGCTGAACTTAGTTGTCTGTAGCTTTCGCCGGTCGCTCCAAGGGCAATTCCAGTCATGAGTGTCCATATACCAAAGGGTGATATGACGACGTGTCCATTTTTTTCCAACTGTGTGTGGTATAAAAGTTCTATGCTGAAGTTCCTTGGCCTTTCATTGAATTCCACTTGACAATAACACACTCCGATGAATAAAAACACGAGAGTAAACGATTTCATTGTGATCGCGGCCGTGTCTTGTAGTGTACTGAGCAATTATAATGCGAAACGAGAATGTGACTAATTTATAATCATTTATAACTCATCTGCTCATTGAAATATCGACTGTATTTTTTGGACGATAAAGTCGTGTTTGTTTATTGTGTTAGTTATGTTGTATAAGGTGTGTGAAGATCGGAACCGGTATTCACAATGTATTTTGTATACTGGTCGTTTATACACATATAGCATGAAATACTAGTATCCTTACATATATTCTGGTCTGTAGAAAAAAGAACTGTTTGTATTGGCGCTTCTGAGATAAATACCTATCAAATTGTATGATTTTTACCATAATCGGTGACCTTACAACGTCAGTGTTCGATAATTATGAGGTAAGTTAAAGATAGTTAGGTCGTAATACGTTTTTATTAACTTGACTTGTAGGTTTAAGTAGATACGTAGGTAGATGATTATGATTGCACTTAGTGGAATCTTCCAATTGAATATTCTCATTTACTGCCTTTATACTAACACTAGCTGACCCGCGCAACTTCTTATGCGTCGATCTCCCCGTTTTGGTAACATTTTTCATTGCTGCTCTGCTCCTATTGATCGTAGCGTGATGTTATATAGCCTATAGCCTTCCTCGATAAATGGGCTAACCAACAGAAAAATATTTTTTTAATTCGGACCCGTAGTTCATGAGATTGCCGCGTTCAAACAAACAAACTCTTCAACTTTATAATATTAGTATAGATTTTAACTTTTGCGCTGCTTGATTATAACTATTTATTATACGGGAATTAACGCGCATTGTTTACCTTAAAATTGCTTGACGTTTCGACCAGGTTGCACCGGCCTCACTCTGTGAGGGTAGATGAATATTCATCGGCCCTACGGAGTCTTAACATCGCTGCGACAGTCCGCTTGTGACCACGGCCGGTGCAACCTGGTTGAAACGTCATACAATTTTAAGGCACACAATGCGCGTTAATTCCCGTAGGTATATTCCAGTTATATTCAGTGGTGCATAGTTTAGTTGGTTTAGAAGGAGCTTGACTTCGCTGAGGAACACAAGAATTTGATTTTGGACAGGGGACAGGGCGCCTCTGTGTCGCGGAGGGAGTGTGTCCGACTGCTACGCAAGAGGTTGTAGTTTCAATTCCCACACGGGACATTACTTTGTGTGATCTACAAATTTTGATAAACGTTCGCGATTTGTACACATTATTAAAATATATATATATTACGGGTCTTAATCGCGTGAATAATTTAAGGTAAAATACCTTGTTTATTGCCCGACGTTTTCCCGTGACCACGGCCGTTGCAATACGGTCGAAACGTCGAGCAATAAACAAGGTATTTTACCTTAAATTATTCACGCGATTAAGACCCGTAATATATATATTTTAATAAGATCTACAAATTGTTGTTCCGAGTCTGGGTGTACTTTGTGTCCGTGACTTGCATTGCAAAAACGAGGAAAATTTACGCAGACGAAGTTGCGCAATTCAGATGTATAAGTAGGTATTAAATAAGTACGAAAGTAGGTATCTTTATACTAAATAATCCTAAATATTATTATTTTATATATATGACTGCCTCGGTTGTGGGTTGGATTTCTACACGGGACACCACTTTATGTAATCTGCAATATTTATGATGAATTGATTCGTTACACACAACAATGATTTGTTATACATTATTCGACAGGTCTTTTAAAAACATATATAGGTTTCTAAAAACTTTTTTGATTGAGTAAATATTTTTTATTTCTCTCTCTCGCTTCGAATATTGCATAAATTGTGTCCTTAACTTTTGAACTGTGACCAAAAAATAAAAAATGAAAACACACAAAGGTTCCGCTTAACAAATACTTTAAACTAAAATTATTTTGGACATGATCGAACATACCGTCATTGAGTTTTAGCCGAAAAACTGCTTTTCTCAACAAAAGGGCGTAAGTGACATGAACATAGGCTCTTCTGCTGATGCAATTATTTAAGGCTGCAGAACCTTACACTTAACATGGTCCAACATGCTCTTGTCCGGTTTTTTTTCAATAATAACCATGGATTACATATTACGAGACGCAAAGAGCACGATAGCGTGGAAAACACAAGACAACTTGAATGGCTTAGAACTATGCAAGTATTAAATATTTTTTGTTTTTTCATATGAATTTCAAGAAGTAAAAAATTTTGTCGGGGTGTCTCTGGGCTTTGCACTTTACAAAAAATAACCTTGCATTACTGACTACCTACCCTAAATTTTTTATTCTATAAAATTACTCGGGGCTTTTATTCCACACGGATAGGTACGCCAGCCCCATTGTACCTTATTGTCTACTAGCCGTCCCGCGCAACTTCGTATGCGTAAATTTTCCCCGTTTTTGAAACATTTCCCGTCGCTACTCCGCTTCTATTAGTCGTAGCGCGATGTTCTATAGCCTATAGCCTACCTCGATAAATGGGCTATCCAACAAAAAAAGATTTTTTCAAATCGGACCAGTAGTTTCTGAGATTAGCGCGTTTAAACAAACAAACTCTTCCGCTTTATAATATTAGTATAGATTAAGTACATAGTAAGTGTAATTATTAGACATTAAGGTTCAAAATCAGACCTGTATATATTTTTTTGAGGCTGAGTGTAGGTAGGTTCCCTGATGTATCACAAGAGTTGTTTTGCATCCTAAGTGAATAAAGAATATTGAATTTTTGTACTTTATGCCATTGATGTTTGCGGGAATACTCTTTTTTTATGAAACTCGGCCACGTTTCACTGTGGCTTTTGAAGCCAAAAATACTTGCCAGCCTTCCCAGATCATTCTGCCAAAGTTTCATCACAATCTGATCAATGGTTTCGGAACGCATAGAGGACATACAGACAAACATTCATTTTTATATATCTAGATTAAGGATGTATTCTTTAAAAAACTGTTTTTAAGTGACAATGTTTTAGCGATTTCGTCTTTGCCCCCTGCCCTGGACCCTCCTCTGATTAACAAACATTTTCCTTATTTATAAATCAAGTTTTTACACTACACATTTCTTTAAAAATAGAACCATACAAATTGTTTAGCAGAATGTTACTTCGAATACCGTTAAATCCTATTATTTATGTAACAAATGCTTTGTATAGTTTTGTAAAGATCGCTGGTGTGTTGTTTATAATGAGGTGATCTATGCTAATACATACCATAGATCGTTAGTGTTACAGACCGACAAATAACGGTCCTTTTATTAGGCTGTTGTGTGAATTTGACATTGTATGGTCGTTAGCGGTCTGTAGTGCGAGCACGAACCTAACCATGCAATTTTTTGTTATTTTTTTTTGTTTTCAACTGACTTCAAAAATGAGGAGGTTCTCAATTCGACTAAGTATATGTTTTTTTGGAACGAAGTTCCTTATCGCGCGTTGTGAAAGGGGGCTAGACGGAAAAAATTCTTACGTAAAGTTGTAACGACACTTTTTGCTATAGTAAGCTAAACTTATTATATATACCTATATATTACAATTCCTTCACTTATTAATCGAAAGGAACTTCGTTCCATCCGGGTGTCCCTTGACACCTCTCAAGTTTTTGTTTTTTTTTGTATGTTTGTCACCGATTACGCAAAGATGACTGGACCGATTTGAAAAATTCTTTTTGTGTTAGAATATACTTATACTTCCAAATTGATCCCATTGTCATCAGATCACGATCTGATGATGGGATCCTGGAGAAATCGAGGGGACTCTTAAAATATTAAAGGCAAACTTACAGTGATTTAGGTATATTTCATAGTGATTCGTGCAATTTACTCTTAAAAACCACCAATTGGTGAATTAGAACTGATGATGAAGACCACAAATGACGACCTATTCAATATTTCACAGTTTGCGATTTAGTTAAGTACTTTAATATGGTATTGAGTAGCACTATATTCTCGTCATACTACTATTAGGTACACAATGTAATAGAGCTGATAGTGAACTATCATGTGAACTCCCTGCATCGGGCCAAGCAATATTTTGTTTAAGGATTTGAGCACTTGTCATAAGCCTATTGTAACTTAAGTGAATTACAAACCAACCCACTAAAAAGTAAGAAATATAAACTTTTTTACAAAAAAATATTTCCGACTTCAAAAATACAATACAAGTCAAATAAAAAACAAAAAATAATATAACTAAAATAACAAAAACAAATTAAACATTTTGAAGTTGGTGCCGAATAAAACATAAAGACTACCTACTATTTCATGGCATCCAAATAATGCACTTAAAGATAGGTTTATATCTTTCGCGATTTGTACACATTATACCTATAGAATTTTATCGTCGTATTTATAAACGTCGGGCAATAAACATAGGTAATTAGCCTTAAAACGAAATATTTACGCGATTAGTAGCGTATAAAATTCTATAAGGTTTTCTGTTGTTTTTGTTTCATACTTACAACGTTATACATAACTAACAATATATTTCAATGAAATTTGTAGGAACATTTTGTTAAGTACTTATTATTTGATCAGCATCACTCGTAAACTTGTAAAGCCTACTTAGCTGTGATAGCTTATGCTTAGTTTTCCTTTTAATTTCACCATATTTACGACTAAAGTGCCTTTTTCACATTTGCACTATAATAATTTATAGCTTAATATTTTACAAACGGATTCTTAAATCTAAAAATACTCTTCCAACCACTAAACGTTTTTAAAAAACCTATCCAATGATACCCTACACGATAGGGTAGATGCGAAAAAAAATCACATCCCCACTTTACATACATATAAGTAGGGGAGGTACCCTAAAAAATGTTATACAAGATTTTATTCTTTCACTTTGTCGGCATAAGTAATATATGTAATCATGCAAAATTGCAGTCTCCTATCACTATTCATTAGGACATGGCGAAACTACAAGGGTTCCGTTTTACCATTTTGGCTATGGAACCCTAAAAACGTATACAAGGTAAAAAATTATAATGCATTTGAGATACCAGATACCTCTTAAGTAGTCTTTACAATTCTAGGTAAATATTCGATTTCTTGTAAGCAGTAGATTAATATATTCTAATATCGGGAAAGACCCGGTGCAAATGTCAAAATATTACTGTACTATTTAAATACCAATTTCTTAGTACCTACCATTGAAGATCAACGTTTTTAGATTAGGTTTTTTTTTTTTTTAAAGATAACGATGATTACGTGGGATTGAGTCCCACATTACTAGCAATCAAGTTAACCTCTCCAGCTAAGCTCAAAGGCTTGTGTTAGGAGTGGGTTCACGTGCCCTATTACGTTCCTCCTCGTCCGAATTGGATGGGTGACCGGGACGGCTCCGTGGCGATCGTCACCTCCGCTGCGCTCCATTCCCCGCCCTTGTCGCTCAGAGATAAGGGTACGGGATATGTTGCTGCCGACTGGGGGGGACTCACGCTTTACGGCGTGTACTTCTCCCCAAACCGGAGTTTGACTGATTTTGAGGTTTTCCTGGCTAGCCTGGAAGCCTCGATACGGCGGCTAGCACCTCGCCACGTCGTGGTGCTGGGGGATTTTAACGCCAAATCCTTGGCGTGGGGATCTCCCAGGACGGACGCTCGCGGAACGGCGGTGGAAGAATGGGCAGCTGCGGTGGGCCTTTGTTTGCTGAACAGGGACACCACCAATACGTGCGTTCGGCGCCAGGGGGGGGGTCGATAGTAGACCTTTCGTTCGCTACCCCTGGTATCGAAGCACGCGTAAGGAACTGGCGTGTACTGGCTGAGGTTAAGACGCTCTCGGATCACCTGTATATCCGGTTTGAGCTCTCCCGGTCCCAGGGCGCCAGTAGGGGTCACGGCGCGGGCAGACAATCCCGATTCCCGCGGTGGGCTGTGGGTCGACTCGACAGGGAACTGCTGGAGGAGGCGGCTATCGTTCAATCGTGGTCGTCCTCACCACCTCCGACCGAGGACATCGACGTCACGGCTGTCCGCATTCGCGATGCGTTTACGCAGGTTTGCGATGCGGCCATGCCACGTTTCCGACGTCGTCCTCCGAGGAAGGAGGTCTACTGGTGGTCCCCAGAGTTAGCGGAACTCCGTGCGGCCTGTATTCGTGCCCGGAGGATCTACACCCGCAGTCGACGGCGTCACCGCGACGTAGAGAGGGAGGACCAGCTGTATGAAGCGTATCGCAATGCGAGGGACGCATTCAAGCTGGCCATCTGCCGCGCGAAGGAGACGGCGAGACAGGAGATGCTGGAGGGTCTAGATCGTGATCCCTGGGGTCGCCCCTACAGAGCGGCGCTGAATAAGCTCCGCTCGTCGGGCCCCCCCCCTTACAGAGACTCTACAGCCAAGCTTCTTCGTGGAAGTGGTTGAGGCCCTTTTCCCGCAACGTGCGGAGCACACGCCACCGGCAATGGTCTCTGAGACCGACGACCGGGAGGCCGAGCCCAGTGTTCCGCCCGTCACGGAGGCGGAGGTGGGGGCGGCTGTACTTCGGATTCGTTCGAAGAGTACCGCCCCCGGGCCTGACGGGATTCCTGCCCGAGTGTTGGCCCTGGTCCTCAACCACATGGGAGACCGCCTCAGGGGGCTGTTCGACGTTTGCCTGGCGTCCGGACAGTTCCCTGAATGTTGGAAAACGGGGAAGCTGGTTATCCTACCGAAGCCGGGTAGATCTCCCGATTCGGTGGACGAGGCGGGGAAGTTGCTTGAGAGAATTCTCGCTACCCGTATCGTCCGCCACTTGCGCGAGGTCGGCCCCGATCTGTCCGATGCCCAGTACGGCTTTCGTGCCGGGCGTTCGACGGTCGATGCCATTCTGCGTCTGAGGGCCGCGGCTGAGGAGGCAGTCCTCGGCGGCGGGGTTTTATTGGCAGTATCGCTTGACATCGCCAACGCCTTCAATACTCTGCCATTTGGCTGCATCAGTGAGGCGCTCCGGTTCCATGGAGTGCCCGATTACCTGAGGCAGCTGGTGGCCGACTATTTGCAAGGCCGGTGTGTCCTGTACGAGGATAGTGAAGGAGAAGTGAGGCGCAGGGCAATGTCGTGCGGTGTTCCTCAGGGGTCGGTCTTAGGACCGCTCTTGTTGAACATGGGATACGATTGGGCCCTGCGAGGAAACTTCCCACCCGGGCTCAGCGTACCCTGTTACGCCGACGACACGCTCGTCACAGCCCGGGCACGGAATTTCGAGGAGGCGGCGCGCCTGGCCACCCTAGGGGTTTCCCGAATGGTCGAGCGCATCGAGGCGCTGGGGTTGAGAGTGGCGCTTGAAAAGACGGAGGCCCTGTTGTTTCATGGGCCTCGTCGCGGTCCACCCGCTGGCGCCTCCTTGGTCGTCAACTCGGTCCTCGTACCGATACGCCCCCAGATGAAATATCTGGGGTTGGTGTTGGATGGGCGATGGCTCTTCGACGAGCATTTTCGCATCCTTGTGCCCAAACTTGAGGCTACCGCTGCCGCCCTGGGTCGGCTCTTGCCGAACCTTGGCGGTCCCAGTGCCTCAAGCCGACGGCTTTACATGGGGGTGGTACGGTCGATGGCGCTTTACGGCGCGCCCGTGTGGGCGGAGATCCAGTCCGTTCTCCGCCCAGAATAGGGTTCGTTTGTGGAGACCCCAACGAACCATGGCGGTCCGGGCCATACGCGGTTACCGCACGGTGTCCACCGATGCGGCGTGCGCGTTGGCCGGAACTCCCCCGTGGGATCTGGATGCGGAAGTACTCGCCGACGTCTACTGGCGGGCGGCGGAGGTCCGGGCTGGGGGCTCTTGCCCCATGCCCGAACAACTGCGCGCCTGGCGCAGTCAGGCCCACCGGGACATCATGGCCCGGTGGAGGTCCCGGCTAGAGGCTCCACGTGCCGGTTTCCGAACCGTGGAGGCGCTCCAGCCGGTCCTTGAGGAGTGGGCGGTGAGGCAGCACGGGACCCTTTCCTTCCGGCTGGTGCAGGTTCTTTCCGGGCATGGGTGCTTCGGAAAGTACCTGCATTCGGTTGCGAGGAGGGAATTGCGTCCCGACTGTCATCACTGCGATTGTGGTGAGGACTCGGCGCAGCACACTCTCGAGCAGTGCCCTGCCTGGGAGCAGCAACGTCGAGTCCTCACCGCAGTGGTGGGTCGTGACCTCTCGCTGCCGACCGTAGTGTCATCTATGGACCGCAGCGAGACGTCTTGGAACGCGGTCGCATCCTTTTGCGAGGATGTCATCTCGCAGAAGGAGGCGGCGGAGCGCCGCAGGGAGGAGGACTCCCTTGCTGATCCGCTTCGTCGCCGGCGAACCGGGCGGCGTCGGCGCGACCATCTGCGCCTGATGCCGCCCTAATGGTGGGGCCGCGGGTGGGGGTTGACGGGGCCTTTTCCCCCCACTCGTAGCCTTCCGCGACGTCGGCGTCCTGCAGTGTACCCCAGGACGCCGCCGGAGTAGGAGTGCCCGGCATCTCGCCGCGCCGGGCACTGCCACTGAATTGGCCGCCGATGGTATAGCAGATTCCGGCGGCCCGTTCGCGCAGGTGGCGCGGCGGTACACGGCCGATTTTTTAGTGGGGGCAGGTTCCACACTACCTCCAGCGTCTGCCCCGGGTGCTGGAGGTGTGCGTTAGGCATTTTTTACGGCCTTAAAAAAAAAAAAAAAAAAGGAGTGGGTTCACGTCGTTAGTATAATGGGTAGGATTCGAACCACGATTCACGATTGCGAGACCGATGCCTTAGCCATTAAGCTACCGCCACTTTATAGATCTAGGTTTTGTATGCAAATTCTGTGTCTATGTGTATTTAGATAGTCGTTGCTTCGCATTACAGATGCACATATGATTATCTACCATTACGTACCTACTTTGAATGCTCATTTGGCAACTGTTTGTATTCAAACTGCTAATCCGATGTACCTAATGATAGCTCCCGCAAGATGTTTTATGAATGCCATTATTCTTAAACGTAGTTTTTATTTAAAACATAGGTAAATAATACTAGCTTTCGCCCACGGCTCCGCCCGCATTGGTGTCGGTTAATGCAATAAAAACTATCCTATGTCCTTCCCCGGGACTCAAACTATCTCCGTACCAATATAATCTAAATCGGATTAGCTGTTTGAGCGTGAAAGCGTAACTGACAGACTGACAGAGTAAGTCACTTTCACATCTATACTAATATTATAAAGCGGAAGAGTTTGTAGTTTGTTTGTTTGTTTGTTTAAACGAGTTTTGTTTTGTTTGTTTTTTTTTTTTGTTGGATAGCCCATTTATCGAGGAAGGCTATAGGCTATATAACATCACGCTACGACTTATAGGAGCGGAGTAGCGACGAGAAATGTTGCAAAAGCGGGGAAAATTTACGCATACGAAGTTGCGCGGGACAGCTAGTTTATAATATAAGTATGGATTTTATTGTGCGAATCCACGACTAACGGTAGCATGGATCTCGAATCCGTGAAAATTAGATATCAAATTCTTCTATCTCTTAATGCTTACGGGTTAGAATTTGATTTCTAGTAACATAGTCCAGATAGGTGGTTCGCTTCTGGCCCCGGTTTGGCTACGGAAGTCTCGGGTTCGATTCCTGAGTCTGGATTCAAATTTTTCTATCTTTCACAAATGCAATTATTGTATTTGTAAAGTCTTTGGCAAGAAATGCCTATAAAAATTACTTCAATATCTCTAATAGTCTTTAAATAATTAATTAACTAGCTGGCCTGCGCATCTTCGTCTAAGTAAATTATTCCCGTTTTTGCAACATTTTTCATTGTTGTATGTTTCTATTGGTTGTAGCGTGATGTTATATAGCCTTCCTCGATAAATGGGTAGTTCCTGAGATTATTGCGTTCAAACAAACAAACAAACTCTTCAGCTTTATAATATTAGTATGGATAGTAGGTATTGATAAAATCAGTGGGATTTATTTTGTGTAACTTAACAGTTTGTGTTTGGTACAATTTTTTTTGTTATGGCGGGAATAGGAATAAAATATTTAGAAAGCGGCGGTAGCCTAATGGCTAAGGCATCGGTCTCGCAATCGTGAGGTGGCGGGTTCGAATCCTACCCATCGTGAACCCACTCCTAACACAAGCCATTGAGCTTAGCTGGAGGGATTAACAGGATTGCTAGTAATGTGGGATCAAAATCCCGCATTGCTATCTTATAAAAAAAAAAATCCTTACGAACACCTCCGGGAAGACGGTGAAAGTAATGTAGGGTTTGCACCCATTAAAAAAACCCCGTGTATCGTTCGCCACCAACGCAAACGAGCCGCCGGAATCGATGTTGTGTTATGGCTATCCTATCTTAACACCAACGATGCTTAGAGCTTAAGGTTCATTTCCGTGCATCGTGATCGATCGCGAGCCGCTCGCGGCTTACGACAAGCGGCTGAGGTAAGTGACAGACGCGCGCGGCCGACGACTGTCGTAGGCCTGCGCGCGCACTGTGAATATTGTCGCATCGGCCGCGAGCGTCAGCCGCTTGTCGTAAGCCGCGAGCGGCTCGCGATCGGCCGCGATGCTCGGAAATGAACCTTAAGAGTGTGAGTCGTTTTAACAATAACGCGATCGAAACGTTTACCGCGTTTGGCTCTCTGATCGGTTAAGAGCTTGGAGCGGGCCAATCGGAGCGTCAAACTTGCACCAAACGTCTTAAACGGGTCGATTTAGCGTTTAACAAACTCATACTGGCACTCAAACCTTTGCACTCACTTCACGTCACTACTTTACTGCTTAGTAACTTGTACATTGGAAAATCAATAAAGATCGTGTTAATTATGGGTTTATCCGTTATTAAATGATTGTAATCAGATTTTGCAGGAAAAATCGTGACGTTCCTTCCTTGGAGTGACATCAGGCGATGAACTGCGTTTGAAAAAACGAGGATAAAGGATTCAATAGAAATCAGTGGTCGTTCAATGAAAGGTTAGGTAGGTACTTACCACAAAACGTACCTACTTACATACATAATTAGACACTTAAAGTTCCCACTGCATGGATACAGGGTTAAGATATAGAGAGATTCTTAAAAGACGTTTTCGAATCACACACACACACAAACATGTAGATTTTCAATAACTTTCTGACATTCAGCTCAGAACTTTCGGGGTGTAATTGTTGAAATTCTAATTTCAACAATTCTACCAAATTTCATAGATAGTCATAGAGGTTAACGGAAAATCCATAGGTATCTACTATAATATTATAAGTGTAAAAGTCTGTCTGTTACGTTTTCACGCTCAAACAGCTAAACCGATTTAGGTTAAATTTGGTATGGAGATAGTTTAAGTCCCGGGGAAGGACATAGGATAGTTTTTATCGCGATAACCGACATCTACGCGGGCGGAGCCGCGGGCGAAAGCTAGTACCCTATAAATTTTGATTTGTGTCGAAATATACTTACGTTTTTTTGTGGCATAAACGACCGTATCTTTTATTATGTTAACTTAGAAGTTTTTTGTGAGTTTGTTTTTTACAGCTTCATGGGACTGGAGACTTGAGTACCTATATGGTTTAAATTTCAATTCGATATCTTTTCACGTTCCCGAGATAAAGGGTCTTGACAGGCAGACAGACGGACGAACGGACGGACACATGGACAACAAAGTGATCCTATAAGGTTTGCGTTTTTTTTTCTTTTGAGGTATGTACGGAACCCTAAAAACAAATAATAACTCGACTCGTCACTTGATTCTGACCCTGACCTTCAAACAATGATGCTCATTCCAAGGTCATAACAACCGTATTGTTCTATAAAACCCGTCATAATAAAACCACACGCAAAGTTCTAAGACAATGATCCTATTCATTTTCACCTATATTCATTCATACGTCCATCTGTGTTGTGATTTTTTAACATTGTCTTTTGTAATAAGTGCTTGTTCTATTGTGTAAAAGGATGCGTGACCTTGGCTGATAATATATACGTAGGTACTTAGATATAGGTAGGTATCGGCCGGGCCGTTCATAGGGTTATCGGAGCGGCTCCCCCAGACGCCATTTTTTTTTTGTTTTAAGGACGACTCCCGCATTAGGTTACAAGCCCTGTCTCACGGAGGACTTTACAAACATACAAGTCACGGACACAAAGTACACCCGGACTCGGAACAACAATTTGTGGATCACACAAAGTGGTGTCCCGTGTGGGAATCGAATCCCCGACCTCTTGCGTAGCAGTCGGACACACTCCCACCGCGCCACAAGAAATTGGTCACGGGGTGCCAAAAGCGTCCCCTGCTAAGAAATCTAGGGCGTTAAAGTTATCAAAAGGCGCGAAATTGATTTGCACCGCCCTCCCGTCGCGCGATGTATTTAGGTGGTATTGGATGAAATGATTTGCACATCGCGCGACGGGGGCGTCGAACAATGGTAGTAACTTGGGTGGTATCAGGTGAAATAATTTGCACCCAACCCTCGTTGCGCGAGGGACTTCGGCGTACGCCCCATCGTACGTGCGACTCACACTTGACCAATGTTGGGGCCCCAAAATTTTATCTCGCTTCAACTTAGATCTGGCCTCGTTCATTGGGTTTAGATGCTTTCAAATAACTTCGTTTCTTTAAATGATACTAAAACTGGAAGTGCTTGCAACAGAAATCTCCCATTTGCCCCCCCCCCCCCACCTCCCACCATCACCGCCCCCTCCTTGCGTACGTGCAAATCACGCCAAAATTTGATATTGCTCAAATCTGGACAGGCATATTTAATGCCTTCACACCCTTAACTTCTAAAAGAAACTCTAGGTATAATTCGCGCCACCTAAGTTTGCGTTTGTGAAGTTGTACTCTAATGTAGTTCAGCGCAGGGACGTCGTTTCCCGCCCATCGCCTTCATCCCATCCGATACCTACATTCGAGTTGTGCACAGCTTACGCGCAAAGATCAGACAGGCGCGGATCCCGAACTTTGTTCAGGGGGTGGGGGGGGGCAACACGTGACCCAACCGGCCAAGTGTGAGTCGCTCGCATCATGAAGGAGGTGGGGTGTGCATTTGATTCAACACCGATACACCAGCCACTACTGTCGAGGGTGGCAATTGCCTGTCAAAACACACCGGTAGTGGTAACATTTACCAAAAAAAGGTCTTTCATTCGAGTCTAGGGGTGGCAATTGCAACTGTTGCCCCCCCTTGGATCCGCGCCTGACAAACACGCAAACTTAGCTGGCGACATGTGTACTAACCAGAAGCGAAGGATTAAAAAAAATCAGAGGTAACCCGATACAAAAATATATCTTGTTGGACATGGTTCTTTGTACCTATAATACTAAGTAACTACAATCCAAAGGGAAACCATAAGTAATGGTGTTTTAAGGACCCTCCGCCACTGGTACCTACTTTGCTATGTCGGAACATTTTTTTTGTTTTAGTACCAAAATTGGGAGCGGCATTTAAAAATATCGCATTCTGTAACTAACTACATGTTCACGGAAAAAAACAATTCGAAATCGTGAGCTACTTATGCCAAGATTAATGGCTTTATGGCTTTGTGTTTAAGGGGAGTATCCATTAGAGTTTTGTGGTAAAGTACGTTGATAATTGTACCTTTAGGTGTATCGTACCTAATGATTACGACATGCTGATGTTGAAATAAATTATAGCCTCAATTTTCGAAAAAGTCGAAAAACCTTAGGGCTCTTCCAATTTGGACGTTTGTTGTGTGAGAAGAGGTGCGTTAGTCGTACTGCGCGCGCACGTTCGGTTTTTTAGCTTTCCGTAGCCAAAATGGCAAAACAGAACCCTTAGTTTCGCCATGTCCGTCCGTCCGTCCGTCCGCAGCTTTGTTCGGAGACTGTTAGTGCTAGAAGGCTGTTATTTTGCATGGGTGCACTACTTATTGGATATATTACTTACGCCGACAAAGTGAAAGAATAAAATCTTGGAAAACATGCCCCTGCCAGCTAAATGGTTGAAGTCGAGTATGTGAAAAAAATCACGATTTTTTTTGTTATCTATCTACCTGACTATTGTTGTATTTCTGTACTGTACCTTAATTAAAATGTAGTGTGCGTTATCTCAATGAATAAATAAGTTTTTATTTTTATTATTTTATTACACGATATAGTGAAATTAAAAGGAAAACTATCACAGCTAAGAAGGCTTTACAAGTTTACAAGTAACAGCTGATCAAATGAGAAGTAACAACATTTCGTACAAATTCCATTGAAAATTATTATTAAGTAGGTATAACGTTGTAAGTATGAAACAAAAACAACAAAAAACCACTTCGTAAGCCGCATTATTCGGATGGAGGGGGAGAGGGGTGACTACGTAACCCTACATTGTGCGTAGCCCGACATGCACTTGCCTGGTTTTATCATAGAGGGCGCGCATCCGACGACGTTGAGTAGCGCCACCGCACGGTTGCCACACCGCGCGTTCTGTATGAAATCGATACTAATATTATAAAGCGGAAGAGTTTGTTCGTTTGTTTGTTTGTTTGTTTAAACGCGCTAATCTCAGGAACTACTGGTCCGATTTGAAAAATTCTTTTTTTGTTGGATAGCCCATTTATCGAGTAAGGCTATAGGCTATAGAGCATCGCGCTACGACTAATAGGAGCGGAGTAGCGACGAGAAATGTTACAAAAACGGGGAAAATTTACGCATACGAAGTTGCGCGGGACAGCTTGTAAAAACTACACAACGTAATGTTCGTGCGCAGTACGACTAACGCACCGCGTCGGCACCGCAGCCAGCCGACAACAAACGTCTAAATCGAAAGAGCCCGAAATATCATAATACTCAATTGCCGTCAAAATTTCCAGCTTCTGGATTTAGCGATTTCATCAGCGGTTAGTTTAATTAGACGGTTAGTTTATCCTTTTATCTAAACAGTTAGGCTAAAAAAATCACGAATTAAATATCGAAAATGTTGAAAAAAAAAAATAACTTGTTTATCGTCAAGTGTAAGTATATTACCAGTTTGTTGATATTTACAATGTAATCTGAACCTGAACTGATCTTTTGCAAAACCAGTTTAATAGCGACTTTTTTGGCTAGTTTTGATTATAGTTTTTACTCTACATGTAATATGATTAAAACATAACTTGTTATGACTTTGTGCTATTAGCGGCGTGGATGGGTCGATTTTCTCGCCTTCTGAATACGCTGCGGTTCCGTTGGTTGATTTGTTATTGAAAAAGCCGCACCCAAATAGGTTCATGTATTTGGTGGCCTAAGTAGACCCACAGATAGCTACGTTAAACTTATAATACCGCTCCTGTTGCGCCAGAGCGTTTAACAAAAACTGATGTTCCAAAGTTCTTATTGTTGCAACATACCTAATTATTGTTTCTAGAACTTGTACCGTTCAATGTTATTTTCAAGGTTATTTTTGGTATAGTGCAAAGCTCAGATACCTCAACAAGATTTTTTCTTCAAGAAATCACATTATAAAAAATTATGTACCCCATTGTGTTACTGATTCAGAGCAAACTACTTTCAGGTTTGCACTATATCAAGAATAACGTATAAAAAGGAGAAGCTGGGGGGTTAGAAACTTGAAATTTTGCACTTGTGTTCCTTTTATAACGTAGGGGAGCACTAAGAAATGATTTTTGAAAATTCACTCTCTAAGGTGGTAAAACAGGAGTGCAAAGTTAGTTTGAAACTTTGCCGTTAAAATATTTTGGTAACAATCTGGCATCCACGCGGGCGAAGCCGCGGGCATAAGCTGGTGTTTTATAAAGCCCGTTTTTTTCTCTTCTTTCATACCAATTTCCGGGATTAATTACGTATAGATTAAGTAGCAAGCATAATTCTAGTTTAAATAACTTTTCCCAATGCAGCGGAAGTTTCGAGTTAAAATAAAAAGTAAAAATTGAAAATCGCTTATACCTACATCTTGACCTATTATAGCTACGAAAATCATTTTATTAAAATATTCAACATTAAAGACACCATCGATGTTTTTTACATCACTTTTGCGTATTACGATTAGTTTTGGAGTATTTTTTATATCTAACAAAACATAGGCGATTTAAACCCATACTAATACTATAAATAAATAAATAAAATAAAAATGAAACACATTTATTTCAGACTGTGGTCCATATTTTGTTAGTAAATACATTGACTTAAAGACTATGTTAGTATCTAATTCTAGTAATTAAAATTAACTTAGAAATCTGCCACCATCAGGGGCACCGGGAACGAAGACATGCGTTCGTACCCAATGCCCCTGAATGGGACAGTCTGGTTTTTCGGCAATGACCTTTAGAATAGTGTTGGCGCTTCCCTGCACCCTACACATAAGCGAGGCCACGCGGCGCCGAACTGTCGCCCCGAACCCATCTGTGTGAGCGTACGCGAACATCGCCGATGCACTGCAGTACCTTGGAAGCCCCAACATCACCCTAAAGGCATTTGTTCGAACACGATAATCTCAGGAACTACTGGCTCGAATTGAAAAATTATTTTACATAGCCCTTCTCGATAAATGGGCTATCCAACAGGATAGCCCATTTATCGAGGAGGGCTATACAACATCACGCTATGACCAATAGAAGCAGAACAGTAACGAAAAATGTTCCAAAAAAGGGAAAATTTACGCAGATGAAGTTGCGCGGGTCAGCTAGTTCGTAAAATATAGCTACTACGTTTAAAAGACTGCTACAATAAATTTGTTGTTGGAAAAGTTTTAATTTTTTAAATATTAATAAGACATTTGTATAGAAATCTAGAACACTTTTTTCAAATAGAACTTGTTATCAAGGAGATACTAGTATAAACAAAGGTAATTTAAAATATTTATTATATTTTATTATTTATATTTTTTTGTTAGCTTACTTCGTAAACTCTTTTCGCAGCCTGGTAGGGATGTGTAATCGACTGGCCAGCGAATATCGATAAAATAAATGTATGACAATTTCATTAATATAAATTGTAGAAATGATTATATCTAATCGTTTTTTTCACAACGAATTCGTATTTTTTTAGTCTTGCAATACCTACTGCTTTCGCATGCAGCGATCAAGCGGGCGCCATCTTTTTTGAGTCAGTACGAGTGCCCACGCCTTGTATACGCTACCGCTACGTGATTAATATTGTTTTGTCGTTATTACTGTTGCTTTGTTAAGTTTTGTTGTTATTTCTAGTTATTTGTTTTTTTTTGCACCACAATGCCGAAAAGAACAAAAAAAACTGTTTTGAATAGCGAAAGTCGCGAGTTTGTGATTCGTTTGCGTGAGTATTTTGAGCGCGAGAATCAAAATGGCGGACCGCTACTACCGTTGGAGCAAGTGTGCAATAGAGTTGCTGACGCTCTTGGTATCGGACGAGCTACAGTGTCTCGAATTAGCAAAGAAAAGTATGGAGAATCGTCAAAGGAGATGGTGGCCGAAGATGAGGGAGGTAAAATATTATCGACTCCTAATAAAAAAAGGAAGAGAGTTTCGCCAGTCACCGAAATTGACGACTTTGATGCTGCCGCAATTCGAAATCATATATATGCGTATTACGCACGTGGTGAATTTCCCACGTTAAAAAAAGTATCCGTTTCGCTTAAAGACGCGGATTTATTTAAAGGAAGTCCACCATCGTTGTCCAAAATATTGAAAAAAATCGGCTTTGCTTATAAGAAAAGCGATAAAAGAAAAATTTTAATGGAGCGAACAGACATTGCTTTGACCCGAATTGACTTTTTGCGCAAAGTCAAAAATATAACAGATTGGAATAAAGTGGTTTTTCTTGATGAAACATGGCTCAACGCAAACCACACTGTTTCAAGATCGTGGACAGACGATAAAGCGGAGTCTACCACCAAGGTGCCCGAAGGCAAAGGACAAAGATTAATAATTACTCATGCGGGGACATCGTCTGGTTTTGTGCCCAATTGTTTACTGGCGTTTAAATCAGTAAAAACAACAGAGTACCATGAAGAAATGGATTTTACAAAATTTAAGGAGTGGTTTCTAACTCTTCTAAATAATTTGAGTGAACCACATTTTATTCTGATGGACAACGCTCCGTATCATTCAGTACAAAAAGATAAGGCGCCTACGACAAGCAATCGTAAAATTGAAATTATTACTTGGCTGCAAAACAAAGGAGTAAAAGCCGACAACAGCATGCTCAAGAAAGAATTGCTAAGATTAGTAAGCATTCATAAGCCCCCCACTCCAAGATATATTATAGACGAAATTGCAAAGGAAATGGGCCACACCGTCATCCGTTTACCACCATATCATTGCCATTACAATGCAATAGAACTAATCTGGGCTCAAGTCAAAGGTTCGTATAATCTAAAAAAACATATATAAAAAGCTTACAAAGAATGTAGTAGGTTTTTTGTTTGATCGAATACCTTTTTTTTCTAGGTTACGCTGCCAGACATAATAAAAATAAATAAAATAAAAATAAAAATCTTTTATTTCAGGCCAATACTGCCCACTTTTGTTAGTAACAATTGGACTTACAAACTAAGTTAGTAACACACACAAATCAATCAAACAAAAAACTAAAAAAAGAACAATAACATAATATATACAAACACAACATAACATTAGCTCATCCCCCGATCCACTCGTTTTATAACGTGTAGATCGAGGAATCGGCCAAGGACCTCAGAGTCCATTCTTGCCTCTATCATCTGTAAGATTCCACTGGAGCTCCCCCGCATTCGCCGCATCACCGAGCTGGTTTTTTTGCGCATGATTGTGTAAAAGCAATCAACATTTGCGATTGCAAACATACCAGATGCACTGCAGAAACGTGGCAACCCCAGTAGAATCCTAAAGATGTTATTATATTGGACCCGCAGGGCACTGTATGACTTTTGTGTAAAATTGGCCCATAGTCCACTCGTGTAAAAGCTCTGACAAAATGCTTTAAATAGTGTTATCTTCACCTCACCTGTACATCGCTTAAATCTATGTGCCAACATATTACCCCGGACTACCAGTGCCCTGCGCTCCCTCTCTATATCTAAGTCATCTTTCAAGTTTTCTGTTACAATATGTCCTAGATATTTAAATTGAGTAACCCGGTTTAACGGCACTCCATTTAATAACACCGAAGGTACATTCCTTGGCTGTTTATTACACCCTCTAAAAACCATAAGTTCTGACTTTTTGACATTATATTTTAACCCATGACACAGCGCATAAGCTTCACATTTTTTTAGGAGCTGCCTCAATCCACTAATCGATGGGCTCAGCAACACCATATCATCAGCATAACTGACATTGTTGACACTTACATTGTCAATACGGCATCCTACATGCATGTTACTGAGCTCCTCGATCAGTCCGTTGATATACAGATTAAATAACCTAGGCGAGGTCAGTCCACCCTGCCTTACACCACAGTTCAAGCTATACTCATCTGATAAGCCATTTAACCATTTCACAATGTTCTTTTGACTACGATACCAAAACGAAAACAACTGAACAACCTCTGGGAGTATCCCAACATCCCTTAATTTGTCCCATAATATATCATACGACACCAAGTCATAAGCCCTCGAGAGGTCCAGAAAACATGCGTAAACCGGAGTACTCCTTTTCGTGTAATATTTAACGGTGTATTTTAATGACAGAATTGCACTTTCCGTGGACAAACCCTCCCGAAAGCCAAACTGTGCATCGTGTAACGCTATGCGTGTACTGAGATGTACATCTAGAACTCTATCCAATACTTTTGCTATAATAGTGGCGAGTGAGATTGGCCTATAATTAGTTTTGTCAGATATATCCCCAGTTGAGTTTTTAACCAATGGTATTACAATTGTTTTCATTAGTTCAGGAGGTAAATAGCTATGTCTCAGACAAAAAGTGAACAACATAGCCAACAATCTGTTTATATGTGGTCCCGCATGTTGAAGATGTTCAATACTGAGCCCGTCATGCCCTGGAGATTTTCCTCTCTTCATATTCCCAATAGCTGACAATATATCCTTACTTGTAATTTGAAGCGGGTTTACTACATGATTGAGCTCAGCATTGCACACCCAACCGCTGCTCTCACAAGAAGTCTGTATCTTAAAATGATCTTTGAAAGTATTAGCAATAGATGTGGGATCACTGACACCGTCTACACTAACAGGTAAGCCGGGTCTTTGATTAAGTTTTTTTGTACTTTTCCAAAATTTTGAGAACTGTTTCTGTGAATGTTGCGATGCTATAATATCAAGTTTAATTTGTTCTTGATTACACTGACAGTACTTTAACCTAGATTTAAAAATTTTCCTACTTATGCACATTTTATTATACACATGCCCAGATTTGGGTCTGCCATTCAAAACATACAGTTGAAAGTCCAGTCTTGCCTGTTGGTGTGCCTCTGCTACATGTTTATTCCACCCTTTAATACATTTCTTTCTATAATTACCCTTCACATTACGGAGACAGCTTTGTTTAGCGGCTTGGCTGAGATTACAGACAATGTTATTGTAAAAGTTATCTATAACCTTTCTATGCCCCAAGTTAGTACACATACTATCTGCACAGTTCTGAAATTCAACTGGAAAATCTATGCATTTTAGGTTGCTATTACATAATTCGAAATATTTTGTTATTTCGTCTGTATCTCTCGAGCCCCACACTACAGTATTACATTGATCATTACTTGGTTTAAGTTTACTTCTTATTACGCCTAAATTACACTCAATTGACAGCGGGAAGTGGTCTGACCAGTACACATTATATAACACTCGAATATTGTGCACTGCGTGCCATGATGACTGACTCACTAGGCAATGGTCTAGCCATCTCTCGCTGCCATGGGCTTCACTTACATATGTATACGTACCAGAATTTATACCTAACTTAACTATGTCAGCACATAACCACTGCTGCTCGTCACAGAAGCTTAACATTTCATTATAGAATGACGTATGAGGGTGCGCATTAAAATCGCCTAACATGAAAACTGCTTCAGTACAACTTTCCTCTACTATAGCATTTAACTCACCTAAGCATTGTGTGAACGTAGGGAAATTATCCGCTTGGTCCGTAGGCATGTACACGCACATAAATAAAGCCTCACGCATATCACTTGTGACAGTTTTTATCGCAACAATCCGCTCACTTTTACACTGTACGACCGACACATCACGAAACACACTATTCCGCCACAGTATCGCCACCCCTCCGTAGGGACGGCCCCGCAGTACTCCGTCCGTGAGATTCACAGCTGACTTTCCCGTATAGCTGAAATCTGGGTGAATAGTTCCAAGAAACGGCAGGTCGTGTGGAAGTAACCATGTTTCCTGTAACGCAACTATATCCGCTGACGAGCACAGATCTCGTACACAGTCAACACTTCTCTTAATATTCTTACAATTAAAAGTAATAATATTGCTAAGTTTGTTCCTTTCCATCAACCGGTTTGTTTATGTCAACTACGGACGGATTATTCCGTTTCCGGAATGATATGAACGGTCTGAATATAACTCCATCCGGCCATGTATTATTATCCAGATACACATTCATATTCCTTTTCAGTACACTGAGCTTAAAAGCATTGTACGGTCGCTCCTCCTTCATATTAATTTTTTCCAAACTAATTAACTCGTCTGACTTACTTTTTATAAATTCTATAATATCTTGCTCCGAAACCTCCTTGTTTACATTTGAAATAAAGAACGGCACTTTTATGTCTGCCGCCTTAAACTTCGTGGACTGATCTATTGCTACACCTGTTTTACCAATAAATCGGTTTCTATATCTTTTATGCTGCACCAAGGTCCAGTCATCACTAGGTTTAATCGAACGCCATTCTCCCTCCTTTCTTACTATGTCCGCCATTGTAACTTTCTTAGTGTTCTCCGTATGAGCGTTACATGGCGTAGTTTTTAAAGGATCAGCTGCATTGGTTATTTCTGGAGGTAGCAATGGAGACCGCGATTGATGACGGCGCATAGGCCACCTTATCGCTGGGTGTGACTCACGACAAGGTGACGTTTGTTGCTGCGTGACAGAGACGGGGCGTTCTTTCGAGACCACTGTGTGTGAGCAGGATGCCGTAACTTTCGAGCTATCAAGTGCACAGTCATCTACCGTGCAACCCAATGTGTGTGTACCCTCGATGTCGGAGTTAATCGTATGAGATAGACCGATTGGGCCACTATCCAAGTACCCTCCTCTTTTTTTTGTGTTCACATTATGATAATTCACCATCGATGTAATTTTTAGGTTTTCCAGATCCATTTGTATTTCTTGCAATTTATCTTTAGTCACATAGTTTTCCTTAATGCTAATAATTTCATTTCGTAGGCTGATTACATCTTTCATTAGCGTAACCGCATCGATATGGTCTATGGAAATCGGGGGAAGCTTCAATAAATCCCGAGCCACAAAGATCGGGATGATGTCAGGATCCACTTCTTTGAAGAAATTGATTATATCCTCTATATTACGTTTCTTCTTATCTTTGCGGCGCGAAACTTTTCGCTGGTCCGTCGTTACAGATTCAAAAAGAAGCGTTTTTGCACTTTCAATTTCCTTTTCCGAGAACGATGAATCACAAATTTTAATCAGACTCTCATTATCCATTACATCCTGCTTGTACTGGATGTATGAGAGTACTTCACAAATAACAATATTACAGCCCGTGCACTTTAACTTATTAGAAGACATTTCCGTAACGAAAGGCACGCGCGTACGTCACGGTGCATGCGTACATAATGTAGCACCGCCTTTCACAGCGAACAAAATGTTGACATTACTACATGAAGCTTGTGTACATGTAAATGCTGATGATTGGAAAAAGGTAGTTGAGAAGACAAAAAATGTGATTCAAAAAGATTGGGAGCGCGATATTCAATTTGACAACATATGCGATCAAGAATTAATTATTAATCTACAGGACTGCTCCAGTGATGAATCAGAATTCGACTTGGAAGTTGATCTCGGCTGTACACCATTTGACAATTAAACTTTTAAATACCTTCAAATTCATCTTTCATTTCCTTTTTTCTTTCTTTCAATATCGTTAAAATGTATTTTTTTTAATAAACTCATTCCATATAAATATCGATAAAATACGAAAGACGTCCCATACCTATTACATGTCATTCTGACAAACGTCACAGGTATCAAGCTATATTTTACGAACTATAGTAATAGATATATGGGGTCAAAGCCGATAGATATATCTGCTAATAAAAATGCGATGTCCTAAAAATGGGGTTAATAAACACTGTGCGTTCTTATGACTAATTCCACACTATCTGAACTAAGCATCAATAAACAAATGTCATTCTACTATGAATAGATTTCTATAGAAAGACCAACTCGCTCGCCTCATAAAGAAATCAAATTAATCTCGTGAATCATTAACTCGACAAAGAAAGAACTAAATGTGGTTAAAGATACAATGGATACGTTGCTTTATTTTGTAAAACCGTTATTTTCAAGAGTTCGCTAACCATGATATAGGGGCTGGATTTTATGTTTTGGTAAAACAATAAATGCATCTGTACACTGTACCTACTCTCGGTGTTTTGTTTGGGAAATAGTCACACAATCGCGCTCATGCAACGCACACATAAACATACCTAACAAATAGACAGATTAGAAATTATAATTATAACTTAAAAAAAAGAAAATATCCAGAAATTATCCTGGGTACACCCACGACGAGAATAATATCTATACAACGTGTAAATGAATTCCCTGTTCGACCATGTTTCCGAAAGGGTGTGTAGGTACCTTTTCTGATAACAATGAAAAAAACATAGAAAAAAAAAATAAGTATATATCCGTCAGAATGTTTTTTTATTGAATATTAAAATTCACGATTTTAGTACCCAATTTCGTCGCAATGTTTCAATTTTCAATTTTTTTTATCAACATTGATTGTTTAACTCTTTCTCTCTCTTTCTCTTTACTATCCTAGTAAAGAGGCCTTAAATAAACTATGTTGCACTTCGGTTCCGATAAATTCACCTCCGTAACATAGGAATGTTACGGAGGTGATTTTATCGGAACCGAACCGAATCGGAGTCGGAGGTTTTATAATTGGTTGGTCATCCAACCCAGGTAGCGATATTTGTTTTAACATCTATAAGTTTGTGTATAACTCACTAACTAAAAGAATGTCTTTTTAATAATAACGCATAGGTAAAAGTTTATGTTTAGTTATAGTATATTTATTTTGTAATTGGTACGATGGGACTGACATGGTCATATTATAACTAAAAGCCTCTAAATAAATAAAGATTAAAAAAAAAAAAAAAAAATTGGTTGGTCAAAATCGGAGTCGGAGTCGGAGGTGGTGGGAAGACGAATATGTTGATATAAGGTTTTAGATTTTTTTCCTTCTTACATTTATTATGTAAGTACCTATAAATTAATTTAAAAGAGCGGTCGCCGCACGGTAGGTAGCTCCGAATAACCGTCTCCTAACTCCGTCCGATTTCAAGGTGTCGAAGCCGAATTCGGAGTCGGAGGTATATCGGAAGTTCCGACTTTTCGGAGTCGAAGTCGAAGCTCCGTAACGTCCCTGCTGATTGTAAAGACAATCTAAACAATCTTTTCCGCCTCCGCATGTTTTCCCATATGACTTCTGTTCCGACAAGGAAAAAAAAGGGTATATTTTTCGACAATAAATTTAAAAAAAAAATACGTAGTTAAATCAAATGGGAACATGATACCTAACAAGTAACAACACATTATCGGTTTGGACAGGGATTAAAAATATATACCCTGTATACTAAGGTGTGAAACTATAAATTGCAAAATAGTCATACTTACTAACTTTGTAGAATTTCTGTTTGTGAATGATGTGGTCTTATAGCTTTGCATAGATAATTAGCAGGGGCGTAGATACCGCCTTATCAGCCGTGTCATTTATAGGGGACTCGCAAGTACAGGAGCACGAACGTGGGTTAGCAATTGCGTGATTGCACCCCTCACATTAGCCCTCCGCAACAAATGGTGATACAGAGTAAACTGATAAGTTCTAGACTAGCTTGTTTCAAGAAGATCAGTTTTAGCTTTGGCATTCCACTTTCAACCTTACGAAAAACACTTTAGAGTTTAGTTTGAATTGTTATCTTCTAATCGTTTTCGCCACGTCTCGCCAAGTATACGCCTTGGAATTTCCAAATTCGAAATCGCTAATGTTTTGGCGTATTTATTACGTCACTTCTTAAAAATTTTAGGCGAGCGTGCGTTTAAAAACACGATTTGATTTTATTATTGTTTCTTCCTCGTACACAAATACTTGGTAAAACCCGATTGTGAGCAGCAGTCGTGTCAACATGCACGAATATCTTCATGGAGATTAGCGGATCGTCAGTATAAGTAGGTATTAAGTCACCACCAGCTTAATTTCTTTTTTTATACATACGTAGTTTGTCTTAAACAATTTATTGATTATACTTTATTTGGAGAATAACATTTTTACCGTTTATCTATCTGTAACATGGGTCGTTACGTTATGAATTATCATCATTTTTATGGGTGGTAGGTCTAAACCATAGGCCGTCTTGGTTGATGCCACCTAAGTGTCAGTTATTCTTCCGTGAAGCAGTAATGTTAAATATGTTATGGGCTAGTGTGACGCTTACCATCAGACGCACGACTAGCGGGTCAATTCACATATTCAACCATAACAAAAATAGAAAAATGCCCGTTTTAATCGAAACTTAACTGCAACTGCACTGCTTTAAATACGTGAATTGAACCCCTGCTCATCTCTTCATTTCGTGGTACAAAACAATCCTTTTCTACCTGAACTGTACCTGTGTTTAAATCTGGGGAATGTTATATTTTTTCACTCAAGTCTCCTCCTTTGTAGACTAAGCTCATGGGTATCTCCGCGGGATCAAGCTCCCCACACCCTAAAACACAGTCCAGGGGCCGTACCATGAACGTCTAAATTATTTGCCAAGTGCAGGCAGTTCAACTTCATGTTTGAACCTGACGCATGTCAGTCACTGAACTGCTGTCAACGAATTGACAAATAGGCAACAAGTCGGTGCCCGGTTTGGTGACGTCATCACTGACACGCTTGGATTTTACGAAATTTGCGGGACAATTTATTTTTCGTCTACAGTTGACTGGTTTATGAGTTCATTGTACAGCCTTTGTATCTTTTATTGATCAGCAGGGGCGTAGCTTGCCTTAGACGAGCCCTGTATCAAAATTTGTGGGGGATGCTAGGTACACAAAAGGCCCAAACGGCCAAAGAACTAACGGGAGTCCCTCGCACCATTGTGTGGAGGGGGGGGGGGAGTGCAATCGCTAACACGCGTTCGGGGCTCTGTAGCCTGGGGGCTACGCCCCTGTTGATCAGCTTCGTATTGTATCTAGATAGAACAGGCGCTGATCCTGAATCATGTTCTGGGGTTACTTTGACCCTACACTGGTCGAGTGTGAGTAGTTTTGCCCCTCAACGCGGACCAAATGTATGGCGAACACTTGAAAATTCATGAGTCTGGAGGGGGCAATCGCACCTGTTGGCCCTCGCCTGAAATAGAGGCCGGGACCGGAGACATAAAGCTCGGAAGTCGCTGCGACCTAAAAGATCTGATGTGACGTCTCTTCCTTTACAGTTTATTCCAAGGTTAATGAATACGAAGTCGACTATGCGTCTTGGTGGAGAGAACTTATCGTCAGTGGTTATCTTTTTTTTATTCTTGGCAAAATAAATTATTGTATGAAAGCACCATCTATAATATTTATAATGAACCCGCAACCTGATTTTCCTTTGACTATGATTTGATCAACAATAGTTTTGAAGAATCGGAACAGATGGCGTTACTGGTATGAACTAAAGTTGAATATTGTAATTTATGCACAGATTACATGTTAAACTTGAAATAACTAACCGATTTCAAAAGAATGAAGTGTTTACTTTTCTTCAAACCAATAAATAAGTACCTACTATGAAAATTAAACAACTTACGGCTGAAAAATGTTTTACTTACTTGTTATTGGTTGAATTCATTTGTTGTAGCTAATAAACAAATGTAAGTAGGTATCTAAGCAATTTTTGATTTGAATTGCATAGATACAGGGGAAAAGGGAGGGGGAAGGTGAGTCCTAATAGCAATCATACTGCATTGACGTATAGACCTGGACTGCGCCATAACCTCACAAAAGTGACCACTCTCTAGAAAGAGACAACGCTAAGTACTTTGCGGACAATAGGAACCTGTCAAAAAGACAGGGCGGCACGAGTTTTTTCTCTCTTTCACACTTTGCAGTCAACATTTACTTTTTAATTGAAAGGAATGGCGCAGTCCAGGTCTATACGTCAATGGTATATTGCAAACACTATGTTAAAAGTATTGTTCCACATTTCCCAAACGCCTACAATGTAAGTACAAACAATTTATCGCGATTTAGCAAATTGGTGCCGTTCCCTTTGAGATGGCCTTAGGCCGTATGTTGCCTTCGAACAATGGAAGATAATTCGCCAAGAAAATCCCATGCTTTGTTTTAAAGATAAATGTTTGTGGAGATAACTTTGTTCTAGTTTTCGTTGGAGGTACAAATGAATGTGTTTGATCAATCGATTTAGGGATTGCTATTGCTAAAGTTGCCTTCGGTTTTAAGTACAACGTGAAACAGAAAGGTGTGATCAAATTTTTTGTGTTTTTTTTGTCTGTCTGTCGGTCTATTTGTTTGTTCCGGCTAATCTCCGAAACGGGTAGACCTATGTTGACAGGATACGTTCCAATGCAGTCAAAACGTCGGGCAATAAACAAGGTATTTTACCCTAAATTAAGATTTAAGACCCGTAGTATATATAATTTTATGATAGGAATATAGTTTTAGTTATATATATAGCTAATTTTGTTTCTCATTTTAGCACCAACAACAAATGTGTCTGCACAATGACAATAGAGATAACAGACTGAGTGGCTGGTAGTTTTATGAAAATCGTAGCATTCTAAAATAAGGCGGATATAACTTAGTAATATCAGATTTGGAAAAAAAACATTTTAATCCCTAACCACCTAGACGTGTGGCAGATATTTCTGTGACAAAATTAAGTGGTAGATATTTTTGTCACAGAAATACCTGCCACACGTCTGTGAGACCCCGGAGTGAAATCGGTGTTTTTTGACAGGTTCAGGTTCTAAACTTCACATTAAACATCGATTAAGTAAACTAGTCTTTAGGTAGGTGGTTAAGGTCATAACATTGAAAATAGGTGGTAAATAGGTTAAATTATTAAATATTGTTCAAAACTGATATTACAAAGTTATTTAGTGTAATGTAAAGAAGCAACGACCGGAGTTATTAGTATATTACAAATCACCCTGTATATATAGTAACTAGATATTACACAGCGAGAGGTTTAATAGATACTGCTGAAACGCAACACAAATTGCTGTCTGGTTCTGTGGGAATCAATCTCACAATTTCTTGCACAAGAGTATTTCCTACTCACACTGAGCCACAAAGGCATACCTTTATCATTGATGAAGATCTTTGTGATGGATTGGACGCGGAAGCCGGAGGACCTGGGTGTCGTGGCGTAAATTGGGAGCGGCCTATGTCCAGCAGTGGACCGATACGGTCTGATGATGATGATGAAACCATTTTGCCACATACGGAAGCTTTTAAACCAAATTGAGGATGTGAAAAACTTTAAAAAGGATGTCTTTAGTTAGACTAGCTTCATTATTTCCAGAATACGTAGGTACTCGAAGAAAATCCGGTATTCAAGGTACAAAATTTTTGTTATCTTAACAGTCACGACGTAGTTTTTGTGTTCTGATGTCATATGTAATTGGCGTGTGAAATAAAAAAACAAAACAATCACGTATATTCATGTTTCACATTCTTGTTTTATGAGATAAAATACTTTAAATAGTCTTATGTTTCCGTGGTGACGGCGGTTGTAGGAAGGCGTTTTTGGTTTCCGAATTCTAGTGGATGTAAATTTGTTAAATTCTCCGGAACATAGAGCATGTACCTTTGACTGGTCTGTTGGTCTAGTGGTTAGTGACCCTGATTGCTAAGCCAGAGGTCGTGGGTTCGTTTCCCACCCAGGATTAAGTTTTGTGTGATGAGCACGATGGTTTATTCTGTGGGTGTTATTTATCTATCTATACTAATATTATAAAGATGAAGAGTTTGTTAGTTTGTTTGTTGGAACGCGGTAATCTCAGGAACTACTGATCCGAATTGAAGAATTATTTCACTGTTGGATAGCCCATTTATCGAGGAAGGCTATAAGCTATATAACATCATGCTACAACTAGGAGCGGAACAGCAATGAGAAATGTTGCAAAAACGGGGTAAATTTACTCAGACGAAGTTCCGTGGGACACCTAGTCTAAAATATCTATGTATTTGGAGATACATAAGTATGTTTATCAGTTGTCTGGTCTCCATAGTACAAGCTCTGCTTAGTTTGGAATCAGATAGCGTTGTGTGAGTAGTCCCAAGATATTATTATTACCTTAGTGCTATTCAGGGGTGATAAGGGTTTCCCTAACTTTATCAAATGTCCAGTTGGTATGTTTGTTTATTGTGTTGTTCTTACTACGCAGGCAATCTCGATTTTTTTTCTTAAAATTTCTAAAAACATATTTCGAACACAACAACCTACACTCTTCACTCTTTACTTCTTCACTTACTAAAGCTGGTAAGTTTTCTACGAACCCCTGGTTTCCGCGAAACCCAATAAAGGAAATATTTTAAAAAAATTTTGAAAATTATTTTTGAAGTCCCTCGATTTCTTCAGGATCCAACTAAAAGAATTTTTTAAATCGGTCCAGCCAGGTGAACAAACATACAAAAAAAAAACAGTCGAATTGAGACCCTCCTCCTTTTTGAAGTCGGCTGAAAAGAACGTTTTTAAAATTGAAGTCTGTAGCTTTGTTGTATGATTACGTTTAATTCCGTGCAAATGATGTCACTGATACATCTAGTCAAATCAAATGAAGATTTCATATTCCATCATTAATGATTTCGCTCTATGTCAATCAAGCAATCAACTCATCGCGGAAATTCAATGCAATATGTATAAATAAATTACAAATCTGCAGATGATATTTCGTAATCACTTTAAGGTCTTCGCACATTAAGGGGGCATTACACTGAGAGAATTATTTGTTTAGCGCTACGTACACAGCGACACGATCGCCGGCCTCGCTCTTCCGCACACAACCATTACTTCACAGTGCGCAGGAGTGCAGGTCAAAATAAAGTAGAATATCCGTTCGTACATATGTTAGATTACGAACGCCATGACTATGACAATACGGAAATGCTCGTTTTTGCATTTTTTCGCAACTTCAAGATTTATTTGCGGGATCATATTAAGACATATTCTTAAATTTCTTTATTTCATCTACTAGAAAAAGTCTTTGTCTAGTGACACAATTATTTTCGTGTCCTAATATTTAGGTTTTCTATATAAATTTTTGAGAGAGCCGAACCCTGTTTAGCGTAATTTACCCTTAAGGTCCTAACTCGAATTAAACAGTCACAACTGACACAAAAAATAATTTTGTCGACAAAATGCGTAGACAAAATTAATAAACAAACGCGTTCCAACAAAGAATGAATATCGGTACTATTTTTGTTCCGATTCAGCGATGGTTAATTTTCCTAAATATAAATTTCTAAACAGATAATTCTTCTCAGTTACATATAATAAAGCGGCGGTAGCCTTTAGGTATCGTACTCGCAATCGTGAGGTCACGGGTTCGAATCTTACTCATTATACTTCACAAGCAAATGAGTCTAGCTGGATGGGTTAACAGGATTACTAGTAATGTGGGTTCCAAAATCCCAAATTGCTTGTTATCTTAGTAATAAAAAAATCACGCAAAAGCATGTCGTATCATGCTCAGTGTAGGCTTCCGCAGCCTTGAACAATTGCATCAGCAGAAAAGCGTATGTTCATAGCACTTACGCCCTTTTGTGTTTTTTTATTTTTATTTTTAGGAACCTTTAAATATAATTTATGTCGGTTTCATAGTAACCTAATCATATGTCTACCATACAATGCATGCAAAATTCTATCTGTCTAAATCTTACTCATATGTAAACTGAGCCTCATCTGACAGAGGCTTGGTTAGGATCAACAAAAATATTCCCAAATCTAGATTGTTTATCTTAAGTAAACTAATTAATCTGTTTCTTGCAGGCTCATTCCTCACACATTCCACTAAGACATGTTGCACATCTTCTATATTATTGCAACTCTCACAAAGAGATGTATCTACTTTCCTCATTAAGTGTGCAAATTTTCTCAGTGGCATGTGTCCGGAACGAAGCCTAAAAGCTGTAACTAAGATACTACGTGTATACACATAATCAACAAGCCATGGAATACGGGGAGGCTGATTTTGTATTATTTTGTCCTATAGTTGAGAAACGCAGTTTTTTAGCAATAACTCAATGACGGAATATCCAATCTTATCCGAAATAATGTTAGTTTAAAGTATTTATTAAGCGCTATCTTTGTTATTTTTTCCATATTTTATGGTCACACGGTCCAAAAGTGGGGGGGGGGGGGGGGCACGATTTATGCAACTCTTGGAGCTATTATTTCCAAAAATATTCAATCAATCAAAAAATATTTTTAGAAACCTTAAAATGTTTTTGAAAGACCTGTCGAATGATAAACGTTGATGTCCGCTGTTAAAAAAAATCATCTTCTTTTACATGTATGGAGTACCCCCCCTAAAAATACTTATTATTATTATTTAGCTATCAAACTAAGTAGCGGCTACTACAAGACACCTTTTACACCAAATTTCATCAAGATTTATTGAGTAGTCTTTGAGTAAAATGCCGGTGACATACGGATGGACAGACAGACAGACGGACATGACGAAACGGAATGGCTACGGAACCCTAAAAAGATCTAATTCCGGTTCGAATTAACAGAAGGAGACTACACTACAGTAACGCATTATTTATTTATTTTATTCATTTAATTATTATATATTTTGTACTCATTATTATAATGTAGTTTAAAGTTGAAAATTTCACCAAAAAGGAGTACCTACGAGTACATAAAGCTCAAGCTACGAGTATTTTATTGATTCACAGTGAGTTGAGTCGGAGTGTAGTAAGTAGTCGAGTGTAGTAATAATATTAATAAAAATGTTTTATTCACTTAGGAAGCAAAATACTACACTTGTGAAAAGTTGATTCTACATTTACTGGTAATGTCGATTCGCAAGCAATAGGTAAAGCCCGAGAAAAGAACATGCAATAAAAACTACGTAAAACGGCTGGCAGGAGCTGGATGCGAGAAGCCGAGGATAGAACAAAGTGGCGTGCAATTGAAGAGGCCTATGTCCAGCAGTGGACTGCGATAGGCTGATGATGATGATTAGAAGAGTACACGAGATTGGATACATCAGCCTCAATCAGCACAACATAGTAGGAGCATCCACTTACGATGTAAAAACTTTATGTATCGACTATCACACTCTGAGACGTCGTCTTTATAATGTGTCGAGACCTTTATAATATTTTTGCAATTTAACATTATAGAATTTATTGCTACTGCTTACCTTGGTATATAAATAATTGTACTAGGACATAACGATTATAATCATAAATCTGTTATGTTTAGATTTGTAATTAAAATAATTATATACCTACTGCTGATATTTGGTTAGAGGTCGAGCGGTTTCTAGTACTTAAATAATAATTATATTTTAGATATACTACTTTTTATTATAATAATATATAATAATAATATTTTTTAAGAAAAAACTTTTGCAAAAAAGAAATATACAATGGCAGTAAATATATAATAACATCTTAGGACAACTCACTTATCATCTGATCCCAAACTAGGCAGAGCCTGTACTATGGCAACCAGACAACTGATAAACATACATATTGTATATTATATATTTATAAATAATTTATTTATTATTTACCTTAACTACAAGATCAGCAGGCCAGTTGTATAATAAAAGTTGATTGAAGTATTCTTGACTCAGTGGCAACCGAACATATCAAGATATCTGCAAGGTTAAATTACGTTACCACTATCGTTCCATAGATGGGTGCCCGTTTTCGTCGTTTGTCCGTTCGTGCCTCAGACAGCACGTTAAGCCATCGGTGCTGCGCCGAGTATTTCTCTGGGGGTCAATTCACGTATTTAAAGCAGTGCAGTTGCAGTTAGTTTCGATTAAATCGGCTATTTTTGTATTCTTATAACTTTAAAATCGATCTCAAATATGCTTGCGTCAAGTAGGCGTCTCGAGAGCACAATAACGATATTCCAGTACGGTGCGCAAGCGAATTGACCCCCAGAGAGATAGGTACTCGGCGCAGCACCGATGGCTTAACGTGCTCTTTGAGGCACGGAAGGACAAACGACGAAAACGGGCACACATCTATGGAACGATAATGGTAAAGTAACTTAACCTTGCAGATATCTTGATCTGTTCGGTTGCCACTGAGTCAAGAATACTTCAATCAACTTTTATTATACAACTGCACTGCAACTGTACTGTTTTAAATACCTACGTGAATTGGCCTCTAGGTCGTGTCGGATTTTCGTCCCATTGGGCATATGAGATGAGTAAATAGAGAGTGCACTTGTGTCTGCGCATACACTTGTGCATTATAATATCTCTGCGTTGGTTAGTCTCTGATTAGATTCGCCGCCGTAACCGATATGAGTTAGGAAACTATTTTATATTTATTTTATTTATTATTTCATAAACAATATTACATTGTGTTGAGACGTCTTAAATCTAAAATTGACACAATCCAAGAAACCATTGCCGTGTGGTAGCGGCTTAAGAATAGTACCACCCCGTCTCTTCCCGTGGGTGTCAAGGCGACTAAGGGATTTCACACCGGAGGACGGGCAGCAGCGTCCTCTGCGTACTTAAAGTCTTACTGCGATCGCCAACCCGCTCGCCAAGCGTGGCGATTATGGCAACTACCCAGTAGGTTCTACTGGGGAGACACGTCCCCAGCAATGGGCCATCATATGTGTTGATATGTATGTATATGTAAGAAACCATAATCACTAAAACATCACCAGAATTATATGAATTGTAAAAATATGGTGAGTTTAATATCAACAGGAAGTTTATAGTCAGGGTTCTTGAACTTCACTCGATGTTTTAGGGTTAAGGAACGGAAACAATGCAAGTTATTAAATTTATTGATGCTAAGCTAGAGGTTGCGGATTCGATTCCCACCCTGGATAAATCTTTGTGCGATGAGCATGATTTTTATTCTGTGTCTTAGTATAATTTAATGTTATGTATTTACAGTAGCATCAACGTAACTTGACCGGATTGAAGTTGGCGAAAAGTGGTTGCGCAGATGCAATTTTCAGTAGTAAAAGGTTCGGTAAGGAACCGGGGCGGGGGCGGTAGCTAAACCAAGAGAATTAGAGATGCGATTACGCATTACATTGTCATAATTAGTATTACTATCTGATGTTGTTTTGTGATTTTTTTCGATAGGTAAATTAAATTGTTTTTAAAACTTTCTTTAATATTTACTGTAACTGTTCTAAATTTAAACTTTTATGAACTCATATCTATACTAATATTATAAAGCGGAAGAGTTTGTTTGTTTGTTTGTTTGCTTTGTTTGTTTGTTTGTTTAAACGCGCTAATCTCAGGAACTACTGGTTCGATTTGAACAATTATTTTTTTGTTGGATAGCTCATTTATCGAGGAAGGCTATAGGCTATATAACATCGCGCTACGACTAATAGGAGCGGAGTAGCGACGTTAAATGTTGCAAAAGCGGGGAAAATTTACGCATACGAAGTTGCGCGGGATAGCTAGTAATGAAATAGTATTTTAATATTGTTGAATTCAAATTTTATTGGTATTTTTATTTGATTAAACATAATTAATCGTTTTCGTAAGTAAGTAATTTTAGAGTCGCATCTCTATGACATGCGCGAAAGTGATAAGAACCTAACTTTAATCCGGTCAAGTTACGTTGATCTAACTGTAGAATTATGTATTTTGATTAGTTGTGTAGTTGCTATATGCTATGCTTATTTTGGTATCAGATTACCTGTGTGTGAGTGAAAAATGCTAGTAGTTACAGCAGAAAAAGCAGTGTAAAAAGTTTGTAATAATCGGGTATAAGTAGGTACCTATGCATAATTTATTGACGTACCTACGTTCGTCAAAATAAATCAAAATGTCAGCGATTTTTTATGTATGTATCTATGTAACGGAATCTTTTAACGTGTTTTTCATCCACCTTAGAACGTTATATTTAATTGAAACTTCGCACACTGAACGAGCACCGATGACAATATAATAAGATAAATAGGGATTTTTGAAAATTCATACCCTAAGGGGCTAAAATGGTGCTTGTAAATTTATATGAAACTCCGCCAGTTTTGAAGTTAGATGTATGGAATTTCGTACTTGGCTAATTGGTCTAAAATAAAATGAATAATTGTTTAAAAAAAACACGCTTTTGTAACTAACTGTATTAAAAAGTAGAAAAAAAATAACGTACAAAAGCTTGGGGTGCTTAAGACGATATTTGATTTACACCACGCTTTTTTGCGATAAACTGATTTAATGTTATAGAATATTGGAACGAAGTTCCTTATCGCGCGTTGTGAAAGGGGCTAGACTGAAAAAATCATACGAAAAGTTGTAACGACACTTTTTGCTACAGTAAGCTAAATTTATTACAATTCCTTCACTAATTAATCGAAAGGAACTTAGTTCCATCCGGGTGTCCCTTGACACCTCTCAAGTTTGTATCTTTTTATTTTTTAGTACAGCTACTTACCAAAGCGTGTGTTTTTTTGTTTTTTAAACTAGTATTTATTTATCCTAGTATCAAATACAAATAGCCAGAGCACCTCTTATAACAAGTTATACGCCCTTGTAGAGGTCAAGATAGTTATGCAACAGTATTGTATTCTCAATGGCTACTACAATAAGATGACTACATTATTTAAATTTGATAATAGAAGCTGTCGACAGGAAATTTTCTTTATTTTTTTAGGGTTCTGTATTAAAAAGGAAAAAAATGGAACCTATTATAGGATCACTTTGTTGCCCCTCCGTCTGTCTGTCAATACCCTTTATCTCGGGAAGGCGTGGAGGTATCGAGTTGAAATTAAGACATTTTTTTTAATAAAAAAAAACTAGCTATGTGGGATTCGGTCCCATATTACTAGCAATCTTGTTAACCCCACCAACTAAGCTCAAAGACTTGTGTCAGGAGTGGGTTCACGTCGGTAGTATAATGGGTAGGATTCGAACTCGCGACCTCACGGTTTCGAGACCGATGCCTTAGCCATTAGGCTACCGCTGCTTCAGAAGAAAGAAGAAATACTCAGGTCTACAGTTCCTTGATGCTGTGAAAAAAGTTACGGCCGTTCATTAATAAAAACTGCAAGACTTCAGTACTGGGGGTCAATTCACGTATTTAGAGCAGTGCAGTTGCAGTTAAGTTTCGATTAAAACGGCCATTTTTGTAGTCTTTTAACTTTGGGACCGATCTCAAATACGCTTGCGTCAAGTATGCGTCTCGAGAGTGCAATAACGACATTCTAGTACGGTGCGCAAGCGGTTGGTTTTAATCAAAACTTTACTGCAACTGAACTGCAATGCTTTAAATACATGAATTGACCTGCTAAACTATTTATTAAACGTACCAGCAAATTTATACGGAACCCTCGGTCGGCGAATCTGACTCACACTTGCCCATTTTTTTGTGTATTGATAGAGTTTATATAACCTTCCTTTATTGTTTGAATCTATTTCCGGATATGGTAATAATAAACCTAGGTAATATTTTTTTTTATTTTATTTACTTTGAATAAGGAGGAAGTTGCCGAAGGACCGATGGCCGATGGAGCAAACGAGTCTTAGAGTGGAGACCGGGACTTGGTACACGTAAGGTAGGACGACCCCCTGCCAGATGGACTGACGACTAAAGAAGGTCGCTGGGATGGACTGAATGCAGAAGGCAGAGGATCGTATATTGCGGTGTTAATTAGGAGAGACCTATGTTCAGCAGTAGAATGTAATGGGAAGTTCTATGTCTGGCTACATGTATATTTTATTTATAAAAATAAAATAAACATTTTAATTTTAATTTATTCGTTGAGATAATGCACACTACATAATAATCATGTTGATAAACTTTCGCGATTTGTAAAAATTATGAAAATACATACATATATTACGGGATTTAATCGCGTGAATATTTTAAGGTAAAATGCCTTGTTTATTGCCGATGTTACGACCGTATTGCAACGGCCGTTGCAATACGGTATATTTTCATAATAATCATGGTACAGTACCGTATATAACAATAGACAAGTAGGTAGGTAACAAAACAGACATACATATTTACAGGTTACACTAAGTTACACATACAGACATAATCGAGATCGGAGCGCGGGCCGAGCAGTCTGCCTGTCCCGTCGTTTTATTAAATAAGTGGAGTGGAAGGAAGCGCCCGCACATCGCAGCGCATTTAACAAAACGATTACGGTGTAATGATTAACCATATGAAAAAGATTTTCTTTTTCATATGGTTAATACTTCTATTTATGCAGCCTTGATGTCGTAGTGAGAGTGAGTACGACTGCTGTGCAAGAGAAAGCAGTAGACCATATAGGACAGAGTTACTTGAAAAGAGATTCGTGAATGATCTCTCCGAGTCTGGTTATGTGTGTAACCTAAATGTGTTGTATGTTTATAAGTCCTCTGCGACTGAGGGCTTATACCATGCTTTGTAGTATGGGTATGTAGACTTTAAAAAAAGATTTTTTTTATAATAGACGACTCCTGCACTAGAGTACAAGCCCAGTGTCGCGGGGGACTTTACAAACATACAAGTCACGGACACAAAGTTCACCCATTCTCGGGACAACAATTTGTGGATCACACAAAGTGGTGTCCCGTGTGGGAATCGAACCCACGACCTCTTGCGTAGCAATCGGACACACTCCCACCGCGCCACAGAGGCAGATTAATTAGATCTACGATTTTTTAATTGACTTTTATTACGATAATGCTTTTAGTAAAAAATTAAATTCAGCCTAGCCATACCTTACATTTGTTACAGTACAATATCTTTGTGCTGTATCTACAATCTACATCACAATCTTATGTTCCTTATCGCACGTTCAGTATCTATTAAATGTTTCTACTATCTGTTATCAACACGAAGTCGTTAGTATATAAGATGCACCTTTGGATAATTATAACCAGACTATACTACATCTTTTGTCTCATTTATACCTAATCATATACTGCCAAGAAGTTTGGCAAATTGGTGACCCCGACGAACGAATACGCAGCAAGAAACATGGCACAATCACCGTGCAAGGCGAACATAAATCAGCAAGGAACACTTGAAGTAGCTGCTGGCACCTCGGTTTTATCCCGCATTCCGGAATTTTGGAAAGACCAACCAAGATTATGGTTCACGCAACTAGAAGCCATATTAGCACCACAGAAGCAAGGAGACGAATACAAATACTGTACAGTAATAGCAAAGTTATCCAAGGAAGAAATACTACAAGTTAGTGACCTAATCACTTCACCACCGACTACAGATAAATACAAAAACATCAAGGAACGTTTAATTGATTGTTACGAAGAAACAGAACAGCGACAGTTTCAAAAATTAATATCAGAGACAGAACTCGGTGATCAAAAACCTTCGCAGTTATTACGTCAAATGCGAGTCCTCGGGAGAGGAAAAATCAGTGACGAAACAATTAAACTACTATGGTTCAGGCTTTTACCAACATCAGTTACTACGGTTCTAGCAGTTACGGAAGACATGGAAATTGACAAACTGAGCCAAATTGCAGACAAAATAATAATGAATTCAAAAGTAACCGAAATATCAGCTGTTAGCAACGACACTTCAAACGACAACAATACAGCATGCATTTTAGCCCAGCTAGCAAAATTACAGATAGATATTGACGCAATTCAGCAAGGTCAATATGGCTATCGACCCAACACGCACAATCATTTCAAGAAACGTCAACAGTTCCCGATTATGAGGCCGAGAACAAACTATAGAGGAGCAAATCGATTTTGTTACTACCACGAAAGATTCGGAAAATATGCAAAGAACTGCATTAAACCATGCGGTTGGAAACCAATGACTTACGTACGGAACCAGGGAAACGAATAAGAGCACAGACAACGGCGAAACTCTGTGCAATCCACCCATCCAATCGCCTCACCATTACCGACCGAAAAAGTGGTATGAAGTTTTTGATTGACACGGGCGCAAATATTTCAGTCATTAGCAAGCAACAGAGACATTCAATTTTACAAAATGAACAATACACACTATACGCTGCAAATGGGACTAAAATTAGGACTTACGGCGAGAAGACGCTTACCTTGAATTTAGGACTACAACGATGTTATAAATGGAATTTTGTAATCGCCGATGTTACACAACCAATAATTGGAGCAGATTTTCTAGAGCACTATAAACTATTAGTCGACATAGCAGGTCGCAAACTTATCGACAAAGTTACAGAGCTGACAACGCATGTAACTTCGGAAAAAGCGACACAACAAACAATTCGTACTATCGCAGTGGGAACGAATCCACGTATTACGCAACTTTTAAACAAATACGAAGACATCACGAAAGGGTCCTCTCTCCGCAATGCGCCCAAACATAAGATTGAACATCACATTATCACTACAGGACCACCCGTCGCAGCTCGGGCAAGACCATTACCTCCAGAAAAATACGACATAGCCAAAAAGGAATTTCAAAATATGATAGAACTCGGAATTTGCCGACCGTCAGATAGCCCATGGGCAAGCCCATTACATATGGTAAAAAAGAAAAATGGCGAATGGAGACCGTGTGGAGACTATCGAATGCTCAATAGCACGACAGTACCGGACAAATACCCACTACCAAGATTAACTGACTTTACATACATATTAGAAAATAAGAAGATACTAAGCAAGATAGATATACGTAAAGCATACCATTGTATTCCTGTTAAAGATATAGAAAAAACAGCCATCATCACACCTTTTGGACTTTTTGAGTACTTAAGAATGCCTTTCGGATTACGCAATGCGGCACAAACATTTCAACGATTCATGGATTCCTTATTTAGAGATTTAAACTTCGTATTTATATTTGTAGACGACTGTCTCATCGCATCGGACAACGAAGATTTGCATTATCAGCATTTAGAAACGGTTTTCAAACGTTTACACGAGAATGGAATAACCATTAATCTCGAAAAATGCGAATTTCTCGGAAGGGAAATAGATTTCTTAGGTTATCATATAACGAGCCAAGGAATACACCCTACCGAAGAAAATTACAAAGCAATCATGGAATTTCCCAAACCGAAAACAATTCAAGAATTAAGAAGATTTTTGGGCATGGTCAATTTCTACAGAAGTAATATTCCACGCGCAGCGGAAAATCAAAGAATTTTAAACGAATATCTACATGGTTCAAAAAAGAACGATAATTCACCTGTTCCTTGGACAACGGAAGCAGACAAAGCTTACGAAAAATGCAAGGAAAGCATGAAAAACGCAGTGTTAACAGCGCATCCTTCCCGCAACGCATCACTAGCGCTCATGACCGACGCTAGTGCTACTTGCGTTGGTGGAGTTTTACAACAAAAATCCGGACGCAATTGGGAACCATTAGGATTTTTTTCACAAAAATTGAGCGAAACTCAACAAAAATATTCTACGTTTGACAGAGAGCTGTTAGGAATATACATGGTCGTCAAACATTTTCACAGATTAATCGAGGGAAGAGAATTTACAATATTTACGGATCACCGACCTTTGACATACGCATTCTCCCAAAAACCATCATCAAACGATACACCGCGACGGGTCCGGCAGTTAGATTTCATTTCACAATACAGTACCAACATTCAACACATAAGCGGACGTGACAATATTACCGCCGATGCCTTATCTCGAATAGAGGAAATATACGTGCCATCACCTATCGATTACGCTGAATTGGAAAAATGTCAATCAACAGATAATGAACTAAGTAAATTACATGACAATAAAAGATTAAAATTCAAAAACATTACGCTTCCGGGTTCCACAATAAACATCACCTGCGATACGTCTACTGGAAAAAACCGCCCCTACTTACCAAAGCATTTTCGCAAACAAATTTTCGATACCATTCATGGTATGAGCCATCCAGGAAAAAGAACTACGAGAAAAATGATAACCCAAAGGTATTTATGGCCGTATATGAACAAAGATATCAATAATTGGTGTAGATCATGTATAGCCTGCCAAAAATCAAAAATACAACGACATACGATATCACCTCCTGGTACATTTATGACAGCGCAACGTTTTGAACATTTACATATTGACATCGTCGGACCACTTCCGATTTCACAAGGGAAGAGATATTTAATCACAATCATAGATCGTTGTACGTCATGGCCCGAAATATTTCCGGTAGAAGATATAACTGCAGAAACAGTAGCCAAGACACTTTTCGAAGGATGGATTACTCGTTTTGGATGTCCATTGCGCATTACTACGGATCAAGGCCGACAGTTCGAATCAAGAATATTTGAGTCACTCTCACAATTTTTGGGAATACATAAAATTAGGACAACACCTTATCATCCACAATCCAATGGAATGATAGAGAGATTTCATAGAACTTTAAAGGCGGCGTTAATGACAAGAGAATCCAACGAAAATTGGTTAAAAGAAATTCCAACAGTTTTACTCGGGTTGCGGAGTAGCTTGCGAGAAGACACAGGTTATAGTTCAGCAGAGATGACATATGGAACGCCAATACGACTCCCTGGAGGATTTTTTGAGTCATCAGCAGCACAGTTATCAACGTACGAAGAGTTTGTAAAACAAATTCAAAAGGACATCACACAAATGACATCAATTCCGAAAAGAAAAAAACACAATCAAGCTATATTTGTGCATCCCGAACTCAAAGAATGCTCACACGTATTTGTTCGGTGTGATAGAATTAAGAAAGCCCTGACACCGCCGTATGAAGGACCCTACCCAGTAATTAGTAAAACAGATAAAACATTTTGCATTAGAATTAGGGATAAAGAGACAGTGATATCAATTGATAGATTGAAACCAGCTTTCATAATCAATGACGAATCAAACTACGTGCCAGATTCAAAGGATTGCGACAGGCATTCACACACGTACACTACACGATCGGGACGTAAAGTAAAGCCAGTAGTACGTCTATAAAAAATCGCTGATATAAGCAAGCTATTCGTATATATATTAACATAGATCTTAACATATACCATTAATTCACAACTACTCGTAACAACAAGACATCTAAAATGGGAAATCAAAGTTCTAAGGACCAGATAACATACAATACGGACAATTGCCTCAATCAAAACGAAGCGGACCAACTCCGTAACCTGATCCAGGAGGACTTACGGTGGACAAGAAATGTTGCAATGGGACAGATTATTTTAATAATCGGCGTGATCCTAATTTACGGCATAATGAAAACACTGGACAGAAGAATGAAGAGTTTAACGGAAAAAAAAAAATAAACACTCGTGCAACAGCTAAGTCAAAATTACAGACGTCAGCAAATCACACCACAACAGGCGTCATCAAATTCCACCGCGTACAATAGCATTATTATTTATATACATCAGCAAATAACTAGTAAGGTCTAGGTCAAATTTATATTGTAAACACTATTACCATAATTTTTTTTTAAAGGGGGGTGTACTGTTACAGTACAATATCTTTGTGCTGTATCTACAATCTACATCACAATCTTATGTTCCTTATCGCACGTTCAGTATCTATTAAATGTTTCTACTATCTGTTATCAACACGAAGTCGTTAGTATATAAGATGCACCTTTGGATAATTATAACCAGACTATACTACATCTTTTGTCTCATTTATACCTAATCATATACTATAGTTTGGCAAACATTTTTCTTACTCTTAAGTAAAACTTTTATTACATTTTTCGAAAAATTCGTGAGATCGCGGTTTCGAATTATACTACCGACGTGAACCCACTCCTAACACAAGTAATTGAACTTAGCTGGAGGGGTTAACAGGATTACTAGTAGTGTAGTTATCTTTTCAATAAAAAAAAAAAACAAAATAACTACTGGAGAATTCTTAACTGATCGCGTTGATGTCGTTTCTATACAAAACTAGTTGTTCAGTAGTTTTAAGCACAAACCCTAACCTATACTAATATTATAAAGCAGGAGAGTTTATTTTTTGTTTGTTTGTTTTTTGAATGCAGTAATCTCAGGAACTACTGGTCCGAATTAAAAAATCTTTATCAAGGAAGTCTATAGGCTATATAACAAAAACTGGGAAAATTTACGCAGACGAAGTTGCGCGGGCAGCTAGTCTATATATATAAAAGAGACTGACTGACTGACATATCAACGCAGGGCCTAAACTATAAGTTATTATTAACTATTTGAAATTTTGCACATGGGATGATAAAAAATATTAAGCTATTGCATAACTTTTATCGCAGGCTTTGAGCGCGGCGACCAGATCAAGAAATTCCGTAACGAAAATAAAACCTAACACTCCCTACTAAGCCTACCATGTAGGTCGGCTAAGCGTTCGCTTAACGTATATGTATATGGTACGACTGTACGAAGCTCGCACGGATCGAGACGAGCTGCTCCGAAATGTAATGAAAATGTGTTCATGGCTATTTTTTTATAATCCTTACTCTTTTAATAACTGACCAAAATTAGTTTCAACTGCTAGTTTTTAACATGGAGATTATGCATTGGTAGGTTTGCTACTTATTTATGTTTAAGGCAACCTGGCAAGTTATGAACAGTTAAGTCAATATAGGTTACTACACTGATTTGATAACCAATAAAAATTGATATCGAAATAAAGTATAGGCCTGCAAAAATCCGTCCAAAGAATATTATTGCATGAGAATAATATTTAAGTTTGAAATCGAAACAAAATAAATTATTAAAAAACATTTATAAAAACAACCTTTTATTTAAATGCTCAAAAATGAAGAAAATATTTTTTAAATTAAAAGAACCCCTTAATTTGTAACATTAACCATTTATATGACATATGGAAAATCTCGGGACAAGCTTTGTCGCGAGATTTTCCTTATGCTATGTACACATTACACAAAATGCAATGTAGTACCAAATTTGAGCCGAATCGAACGTCAGGAACAGGTTCTAATTTAACTTCAAGATCTGACTCACACAAATTAACATACAAACAATTAACACACAGGGCAAATTACATAAATGCTTGTAATTAACCTTGAACACTTTTCGATTGGCAAGCGATTATAGCCGTGTTTATAAATTAATCAAATAAAAAAAAAATGTGTTGCACTCGGGGACTGCCGCGGTAAAGCTATTGCATAGCATTTTTTATCAACTTATGCAATTATAATTAATTATTTATTTATTTTTCTTATAATTACAATTCGGAGCAGCTCGTTTCGATCCATGCGAGCTTCGTACAGTCGTACCATATACATATACGTTAAGCGAACGCTCGGCCGAGCTACATAAACAGGTAGGCGGAGTGGGGAGTGTTAGGTTTTATTTTTGTTACGGAATTACTTGATTCGGTCGCTGCGCTCAAAGCCCGCGATAAATGCTATGCAATAGCTTAAAAAAAATGTCGTTTCTGGTTATCAGATGGGTGAATGTCGAAGTTCCACGTCTCCCATACTATAAAGTTACTATGGAGAAAAATGTTTATGTGGTAATTGCCACGTATTTGGTGCTATGTTATTATGTCGATTACTGATGACGACTGTTGTATTTTAATTCTATGGGATTTTTCGTTAAAGACACGAGACTCATGCTAAAGCAACTATTAATCGTCATACAATAAAATAAAGTTTTTTAACTTTATTTTACTGTTTAAAATACTTACCGTGATCTAAAAAGTATGAAATAAAATATTATTCTTGGCCGATATGCCAATATCGGCCAAGAATAATATTTTATTTTATTTTATTTTATTCGGTCACAAATGAGCAGATCAAAGATGCCTTGCGACCTAATACTTGCTGGATACAAATATCAGCCAAGAATAATATTCTATTTCATACTTTTTAGATCACGGTATTATGTCGTAGTCGGGTTATAGTATTTTAAAATTTATTTAATTCGATCTTTTCCGTTTTAAATTTTGATGCCTGAGCTAAAAAAGACCTTTATTAGGGTTCCGTACCCAAAATGGCAAACACGGAACCCTTATAGTTTCATCATGTCCGTATGTCTGTCCGTTCGTATGTCACAGGCATTTTACTCAAAGACTACACAATGAATACTGATGAAAAAATCAGCACGTTTTAACTGCCAGGATTTATGCTAGAGTATAAGGCAATTTCAAAAGTATTTTAAATATCTTTAATGTATCTTCTGGGGTTAGATCGCGATGTATTTTTTTGTACTAGCTAGCTATTAAGTAGTAAGGAGAAACAAGGCCAAACCTATTACGACCATGGCAAAAAACCATTGCTAATCCATCGTCATCACCAAAAACAAAATGTTTAAGTAATAAAACTTTTAATAACTTAATGACATTCGATTACAATTAACTTAAAACGCTAATAAATTTCTGTAACGGTCTGTAAACATTTGTGATTGAGGCTATTTAGATCCAACGACACCGTTACGATACCACAAATGTCACTAGAAAAACTTTCTCTTCGTTTCACCTCTTGTATCGACATAGGATAATGTTCCAAGATCCCAGTCATGCCAGACCTATTTAATTTTCAAACAAATAAAATGTGTGGCTTCGGGTAGTGTTTATATGTACACTCAATGCTAGCATACCAGCTAAGTTGTATAGACGACCAATTTTCAGGTACCAGGTGAGAAAGGTAAGAAAACATCAGACTATGTTATCTTATTTTCTGACAGTTGATTTTCATATATTTAATGTAAAATACTATAAGATTGCGAATAGAAGACTATAAGATCGCGATAGGTTTTTTTCTTCCTAATGGGATTTCGACGAATTCTGGCTTTAAACAAATTAACAGCCTTTGTAGTTCGAACAGCACGCGACCGCCCCGATCTTTTATGGTCTTCGACAGAGGAAGTGTTGTTGTATCTAGATAGTACGATATACGAACAAAAGGCTGATACCAAGCTTTTGCAGTGTCTAGAATATGACCGACGGCTCCCCACTTTGTGCAAGGCGATCACCGCAATCCTATTTTCTTTAAAACCCCAATCCATATTGTAATTTGTTTGTTCATTAAACACAACAAAATATGTGAAATGGCGCGAAATCGAAAGAACTTTTAAAAATAATAAACGCTTTAAAAATGTAAAGTAATTAAAAAGTTAAAAAAAGAAAAGTTTTGTAACAGTATTTATGGCCGGACTAGGTATGTTTATCGGTTGTGTGGTTTCCATAGTACAAGCTCTGCCTAGTTTGGGATCAGATAGCGTTGTGTGAGTTGTCCCAAGATATTATTATTACTATTATAAAGCTGAAGAGTTTGTTTGATTTGAACGCGCTAATCTCAAGAAGAACACAAAATTATTTTAGTGTTGGATAGCCTCTTTATCGAAAGAGGCTATATAATATCACACTACCACGGATAGGAGAGGAGCATCATTGAAAAATGTTGCAAAAACGGGGAAATGGACGCAGACGAAGTTGCGCGTGTCAGCTTGTTATAATTATAAAATAAATACAAAAAAAAACAAAGTTTGAAGAGCTCATTATATGAGTCATAATAATATGGCCTGTTGGTTTAGTGGCTACTGACCTTGATTGCAAGCTGGAGGTCGTGGGTTCGATTTCCGCTCAGAATAAATCGTTGTGTGATGATCATAATCGTTTATTCTGTGTCTGGGTGTTATTTATTAGTAATTTGTTTGTAGTTCAAATGTTTATAATTTGTCTAGTTGCTATATAGGTACATACTCTGCCTATACTAACATTTAAACTTTCGCGTTGCATGATTATAACTATTTATTATACGGGAATTAACGCGCATTATTTACCTTAAAATTGCTTGAGGTTTCGACCAGGTTGCATAGGCCGTGGTCACAAGCGGATCAGTCCGCTCATGACCACGGCTTGTACACAAGCATAAATAGTTATACTCTGCCTAGTTTGAGATCAAATGTCCCAAGGTATTAAGATACCTATACTTGCATATTAGATCATTGTCATAATGTCATGGTCGTATTGATGTCGTATCGTGTAAAAGCATCAACCATTATTTGTGTAATAATATGTGCGATATTTTGATCTTGTGTCACAAGTCATGGCCAAGAGGAATTTACATACGCGTTGTGTAAACTAATAGTAGACATTTAGGAAAACATTCATTTAATTTATACTAATATTATAAAGCTGAAGAGTTTGTTTGTTTGTTTGAATCTCAGGAGCTACGGGTCCGAATTGAAAAATTCTTTCACTGTTGGATAACCCATTTATCGAGGAAGGCTATAGGCTATATAACATTACGTTACGACCAATAGGAGCGGAGCAGCAATGAAAAATGTTGCAAAAACAGAAAAATTGATGCAGACAAAGTTGCGTGGGTCAGCTAGTATTATATACTAATATAAATCAGAAGAATTTGTTTGTTTGTTTGAACGCGATAATCTCAGGAGCTACGGGTTCGAATTGAAAGGTTATTTTACTGTTGGATAGCCGATTTATCGAGGAAGACTATGAGCTATATAACATTACGCTAGGACTAATGGGAGCGAAGCAGCAATGAAAAATGTTGCAAAATCGGGATAATTGACGCAGACAAAGTTGTGCGGGTCAGCAAGTGAGTAATATTATGAGTTTGTGCTTTTTAACCCCCAATGCAACGGAGAGGGGTGTAATCATTTAACATGTAGGTATATCTGTATCATGGTTGCACTCAAATGAATAGATAGACGGATGTGGATGCAGTTTTTATTTTATATGAAAGCTAGTTTGGTTTAGATGATGGCGGTAGTCTAATGGTTAAGGCATCGGATACGCTATCACAATCGCGGGTTCGAATCCTACCCACTAAATTACTGACGTAAATTACTCCTAATACAAGCAATTTAGTTTAGCTAGAGGGGTGAACTAAATGCATGGCTAGTATTGTTTTGAAGGAAATAAAATGATATGAACAACAATATAAACAATTTTGGATGTGAAAAAAAAAACAGATAGATAAACGACATATATAATTAGCGTCAAAAAGTGCTCTACGAAAGGTTGTTTCTGTTTGTAATTTCGAGCATTTTACGTTAATTTATATTTAAATACAGAAAAATCAGTTTCAAAATGTTAAGATTTTTTTTAAATATATCCTAATTTAAGCAATGTGGGATTGTGGTCCTACATTACTAGCAATCCTGTTAACCCCTCCAGCTATGCTTAATGACTTGTGTTAGGAGTGGGTTTACGTCGGTAGTATAATGAGTAGGATTTAAACTAGTGACCCCGCGATTGCGAGTCCGATGCCTTAGCCATTAGGCTATAGCCGCTTGATTAATAGGAGGTATTGCATAATAATCGCATAATTCACTTAACATAAGACAAAATATATAAAGTTTTATTTACAATCCGTCAGGCACATCTGATAATACATTGTTCACAAATTAATGTCTTTAAATAACATAAAATCTTCGGGTCATACATTCGCTTCATGAGACGATGGCATAAACTAACAAATCATATAAAATCTAACATTTTAAGGTGACTGCGTTTCGACACAAAACTAAATAAAGTCCTTATGAAGCTATAAATAAAGTATAATTTAGATAAAAACACATTCGCAGCGTTCCAAACATTGAACACGAGATTCACATACATTTTACCACTGTACTGACAATAAGTCCTTGAATATTAATGTCCTTTATCACTAAATCATATAACTGTAGGCTCCCCGTACACTCCAGCAAATAGGATTAGGTTACAACTTCTTTGCACTATGAAGAAAACAAATTCTTTGTTTGCTTCGAATCGTTGTCCTAGTATTCTGTCTTCTAAACCGACGACTGTTGTAGCTACGGCAACCGTACCCTCTTCAGTAACTTCAATTTCAACATTCTGTATAGACGAAGATACATACAGTGGATTGTCAGCTATTCCTGGTAACTTAGCCTTTTCTTTGTCAAATATTGAGTGTATACCTGTATACCTCAGTGGAGGTATCAAATCCAATCTCGACGATAACCTAAATCTAGGTATGTAAGTATCTGTTGATGGCAGATTTCCTTCTATTCTGAACTCTGTCATCCAACTCTGTGATTGTGTTGCTAGATTATTCAGCAATCTCTTTATTGATACTCCTTCATATGGCACTAAGATCATCATTGAAAATTCTTCGTTGTTTCCATAAGTCATTTCTAGAATTTGAGCTCCAAGTTCCTTTAAATCTCCGAAATAATGAGGTGCTTTATGATACATCATGTTGACAGACCCTATTCTTTTACCTTGAGAGTTGTAAAAGGCTTCTATTTTAGTCTGAGTAGGGTCGAAGGGATGCGTCCAATTCGCTTTGAAATACAAAGCATCAATGAGCACCATTCGTAGATTTTCCAAGTCCGCTGCTTTCACAGCATTTAGAATTCTGCCGTCAGTCGCATAGCACACATGCACGTTGATATCATGTGCTAGTTCTGTCGTATTAGTTGTTTCAGCTGAATAAATAGACATACCGTAAAGCAACGCCGCATCACAAAACTCATCATGAACTTTAGTTGAACACTCAGTGAACATATAAGACTGCCCTTTTACAATAACATCTCTATAATCCGACTTCAAAACACTTTTAGCAGCTGTATGAAGACACTGTGTTTTACTCAAATCCTTTGGCAATCTTAAACCAGTCACTAGTTCTGCAAAAGTATCACCAGTTGAGCCCTCAGCTAGTAATGAGAATATACTCCAAATAGACACTGGGGATATAGCAATATTTTTTGTGCCAAAATTTTCTTCGAACGCGTGTATGTTTTCTAATAGTTGTAGAGTAAATCCATTTACAGGTGTAAAGTCTATTGAAGGCGTAGATCGCGCGGCCACAGTGGCTATTAACGCGAATATATAAAAGGCAAACATAATGCCGCGAACTTTAACGCAACACTGACCACGATTCTCGCGTGCGATCCGCACAATGTATATAATTTTACTGGTTAAGTAATGCGAGTGTTTAGGTATATATCTGAGAGATGTTGCTGATCAAAGATTGTACTTTAGTACTGTTGTTGCTGTGAGTTAGCAATTACGTTAATAAGGGTCGTGCATATACATTTATAATAAGTTAAATTATACGTTGAGATGGGTTTACCTGATCTTTGATAATTTAATAATAAAAACAAGGTTCTTATTTAAAAATAAAGTCTAATTAATTGGCGTGCCTCGCGTAGTCGGGTTAAAAAATAATAAGGGTCCCAAGATTAGCCCCTGTGAAACACAGATATTAAAATAGGAAGAGGTTTTCAATATTTTATTGCGTGTGTGCCCAAAAGGAAGGATTATGTTTTTTGTGTTAAGTGATACCCTCCGCTCATTGTTTGTTTATTCCTTCCTCAGGGTCATTTCATAGTATTGTTCTCTTACTTAGACTAACAAGCTGGGCTCAACTAATATTTTGGCGCACTTGTGCTTTCCTGGTCCTATTTGTAGAACCATATTATACAGAATGAAACAAACCAATGCCGCTCTGGAAGGAAAGTATCTTAAATATTTTAACTGGCTAATTTTACTCAAAGGACATATTCTTTTATTTTTACCTTTAAATGTAGAAAATAATCATTCTGTACTTTTATGATACCGATCGAAAATTCAAGAAAAGCCATGAAATTTTAACAACAATTTATAATTGTAGTGGGACTAGGACATAATAAAGCAAGAAGCATTAACTTTTGGAAATAGACAAATAGGTCAGCACGTGCTTTTAAAAACTCATCATAGATACCAATTACCATTTGCAAAGTGACATGCAATTTATTAAAAAACAAACTTTGTAAATAGTATTTTTAACTTTTATGATCATGATATTAAATTTGTAATTTAAATTGTAGGTAGATGACAAAAAAATACTTACGAAAAATAAGCTAAGTAGGTACTATTGAACTTCGACTATTTACATAAGTACTGTATACAGTGAAGATCTCATCTTAAAAATCAGTCTAGTATAGTATAGTATAGTTATAAATGGGTGTCGGTTTTTACTTCTTAAAACCCTAATTAATAATGGGTAATAATGTTAATATTGCATTTGTTTATCGTCTTGTAAATTGTGCCGATGTACCATATGTTAATAATAAAGTAGTCCAATTAGTGCTACTGAGAAGAGACAACTGAGAACAATAATACATGCACCTAGCATGTGTTATTGTTCTCAGTTGTCTAACGCATGGGGAATATTCTCAGACGCTTAATATGTCTGACTTTTATGAAAATTGCATCCCTGATGCGTTGGGTGCGGGATGACATCAATGGTCTCCGGGTTGTGATAGCCGACAAATATTACAGCAGTATATCGAGGCACTGACTGATTGTCCAAAAGCCAGTTCACTATTGAAGTTGTTTTTTTCGAATATATTCCTAATGGGTCATAGTTTGACCCATTAGGAACATTTATTAATATTGTTAGCTCCATCTTTATAATTACCCGACTGTAAAGAAGGGTTACGTTTTTCGCGCGTATCTTGTATGTATGTATGTATGTATGTAATATTCTTTATTACCTGATATCTCACAATCCACTGAACGGATTTACACAATTAAGATTCGTTAGATTCGTCTTGATTGCCCAAGTGTTCTTAGATATGTGACGTTTGAAAAAAACAAACATGGCGGCTGTGAGATGTCAAAATAAAGAGGTGTGAAAAAAAAAGTTGTTTTGCATATTGCAATATAGGTATCAAATAAAAGGGCTCATCTTAAGCATTTCAAAAAGGTATAACATGTTTATGACTGTAATACTAAAAAAGTTAGTTAGCAACAATTCTTTTTTCAATTTTCAATACTTGACAAAAGCTGTGGTAAAAGTTAGTTGTTTCATCGGTTACATCCTATAGGTAACTACTAAAAAGTATAAATAAAAAATAAACTTAAAAATAAAAAAACCCGCCTGCACAAAAAAGATGGAAACAAGATCCCCTTTTATTTTTATGCCTCATTTTTTTTTTTACTTAAATAATTTTAAAGAATAACCAACCACTTCTACCTTTTGCAAATAACCCCCTGTATCGCTCAAACTATAGAAATATGCAAACCACAAACAGAAATTACAACTATAGGTACTCAAAACAACAACTTTAGTATTACAATTTTTGTACCATATGTTACCATAATAGCATAGCATTTAGTCTGGCGTTTGACACCGCCTATTACACCGTTTATTTGTAGATGTTGCTCTTGTAAACTGTCATGGCCATCGCCGGAGGCGGTCGCGATCAAACACCACGTTCTGAGTGATCTATTAACCTAATAGTTACGCAATTAACGACGTTCTCATGTCCATCACGGGTTTAAATGACATTCAAGATATAAATTAACACTTGACTGATGAGAGGTTAATGATTTACCTTCAATCTTGTGAATTGCAGATGATAATTATTTAAGCAGATTTCATTTTCGTCGGATAATTTCAACAGATTATTAATATAATGCACTGGTGATATAAGTATATCACCAGTGAATTCTGTTTATCTAATTACTTGATTACCTTTAGGTATTGGTAAGAGAGAGTTACCGCTTTTTAAGTTTATTCTTAAGAGAGAGTTTTTAATATTTTTATATTTTTGGTCACATGGTTCACAACTAATGCAACTTTCGGAGCAATTGTTTCCAAAAATATTCACTGAATCAAAAAAGTTTCTTAAGAACCTTAATTTTTTTTGAAAACACCTGTCAAGCAAAAATCAGCTTCTGTTGTTTTTTTTTTGTCATTCGACATGTTTATTAAAATGTATGGAGTACCCCCAATTGTGTGTGTGAAGTTGCAGTCCAGTTGTAGTTAAATTTCAATTAAAACGGCCATTTTTGTATTCGTGTAACTTTGGGATCGATCTCAAATACTCTTGCGTCATGTATGCGTCTCGAGAGCGCAATAACGACATTCTAGTACGGTGCCCAAGCGTTTTTAAGATCGATCCCAAAGTTACAAGAATACGAAAATGGCTGTTTTAATTGAAACTTTAACTGCAATTGAACTGCAACTGCACTGCTCTAAATACGTGAATTGACCCGCTTCTCGTCTCTCCATATCGTAGAACTAGCTGACCTGCGCGACTTCATCTGCGTAAATTGCCCTCGTTTTTGCAACATTTTTCATTGCTGCTCTTTTTTCTGCTGCTGCGCATTTCTCGATAAATGGGCTATCAAACAGTAAAATATTTGTTTAAATTCGGACCAGTAGTTCCTGAGATTATCGCGTTCAAACAAACAAACTCTTCAGCTTTATAATATTAGCATTGGTAAAACCGGGCAAGTGCATGTCGGGCCACACACAATGTAGCGTTCCGTAGTCCCCAATCCGAATAATGCGGCTTAAGAAGTGAGTTTTCTGTTGATTTTGTTTCATACCAATATCAACGTTATGTAACTATTTTTCAATAGAATCTGTACAAAAATTTTGTTAAGTACTTCTCACTTGGTCTGCTGTTATCTGTTAAGTTGTAAAGCCTACTTAGCTGTGATAGTTTTCCTTTTAATTTCACTAATTAAATACTACTACCGTGAATGTTTTTCACATTCTCATTTTTTAATCTTTACAGCCCTTCTGTTTTCTGTTGACCTATCTAATGATACCCCAAACGATGGGGTAGATGAGAAAAAAAATCACATCCCTACTTTACATATAGAGGAGGTACCCTACATTTTTTTTTAATTATTTTCTCTCACTTTGTTGGCATAAGTAATATGTATCCATGCAGAATTAGTCGGGCGGACAGACGGACATAGCGAAACTAAAGAAATTTTCATTATCACTCATACAATTTCTTCGCAATACCTATATCCATATTCTATTATATTGATAGTCCTCCGTGCAAAGCCGCGGGGAAAACTGTCTTGAAGTAGCGCCGAATATAAGTAACCTCTTTCGAAATAACAATATCTCATCATATTTTTTCACTCAAAACAGACCGAAACTTTATTTTTAAACACTTACCAACGGATTACGCAAATCCTTTACAATAGTCGGACACGACTGATCATTGATACCTTTTATAAATATTTTACTTAATATAAACTGAAATAGCAAAAAATTGAATTGAACAGTATATGATATCCGCTTATAGTTATTAAATATAATCAAATAGTTACTTTGAAACGTTTGGTTTTTACATAGTAAATAAGCGTTTTGTTGATCTAATGATGGTATATACGATGCCGAGGTCCGGGTTGACTAATTAAATGCTTTTATATGTCATGTTTTGTCCTTGAATAAGGGTAAGATAAGAGGGAAACGTATATAATTATCCTACGTCTATACTAATAATAAAAAGCTGAAGAGTTTGTTTGTTTGTTTGAACACGGTAATCTCAGGAACTACTGATCCGAATTAAAAAAGCAGACTATAGGCTATATATGTTATATAGCCACGCTACGACCAATAGGAGCGGAGTAGCAATGAGAAATGTTGCAAAAACGGGGAAAATTTACGCATACGAAGTTGCGCGGGACAGGTAGTCCTACTATACAATAGTTTAGGTGTTTGGTACTTATTTTTTTTATAATAACTACTAGACCGATTTCATAAAGTCTTTAACGTTTGAAAGCTACATTATCCTCGGGTAACATAGGCTATTTTTTATCCCTGTATTCCTACGTGATTGGGAATTACACAGGTGAAACAGCGAGGCGCCCGCTAGTAATATTTCAAAGAGGAAAGATTTGTATTTTTGTATGTAAATAATAAATTTAAAAACTACTGGACCAAATCTTTCAGCTTTAAAAAGCTACATTATCGGGAAGTAACAACTATATTATATCGTCAACAAAATTAGAGATCCCTACGAAAATTGCATTAATGTAGTAGGAACAGGCAGCTAGTTCAAAATATAGCAATAATATCAGTAGTACCTACAGTGAACGTTAATAACCAAGGTTTTGTGTAGAAAGGGGACCATTATGTCCTCAAGCTGTATGTTTGTATGTCACGGACTCTTATAAAACGGAACTTCCTAAATTAAGAAAAACATTTTATTTTTATTTTTTATTATTATAGTTATAAACACTATATCCGTATTGAAATTTACCTCACTGAGAAGGTAGGTGATTCAGTGGTAAAACTTACAAGCTCGGGGTTTTTTGGTCCATAAATAGATATTTGTACCGAGTTTGAGCTAAATTTAGGTACTAACACTCAACGCCAGCTTCTTCATATATAATAATATAATAATATCTTGGGACAGCTCACACAATGCCATCTGATCCCAAACTTAGCTAAGCTTGTACTATGGAAACCAGACAACCGATAAACATACTTATATAGTTGTTGTTGTACACATGATAGATAAATAACACCCAGACACTAAATAAAGCATCGTACTCATCAGTGAAACTTTGTGTGATGAGTCATCACACAAAGTTTTATCCTGGGTGGGGATTGAACCCACGACCTCCGGGTTTTTTTTAAGACACATCCCGCAGTGGGGTACAAGCCCTGTGTCGCGGGGGACTTTATGAACATACAAGTCACGGACACAAAGTACACCCAGACTGAGAACAACAATTTGTGTATCACACAAAGTGGTGTCCCGTGTGGAAATCGAACCCACGATCTCTTGTATAGCAGTCGGACCCACTCCCACCGCGCCACAGAGGCAATCATAAGTCAAGGTAGAACCTACTCATGGTAGATCCTGGAGGTAATTGCCATAATCACCACGCTTGGCGAGCGGGTTGGCGATAGAGAGGCCGCCCATCCTCAAATGAGATATACCTTAGACACCCATAGTAAGAGATGGGCTGATACTATTCTAAAACACCACAATAGGCCAATCCGGGTCTTACGCCCCGGGCGCCATTATAAGGGTCGCCAAACGCAATGTTTTAAGGGAACGCTAAAGCGCCATGTTGGTGCTGAGACAAGTCAAATGCACCTCCATCACTTTCTCAAAATAAAACACTGAAACCATAGTCAACTTGTTTCCCCGCTTAGAAATAAATGTGAATTGAGATTCCGGCACTGTTGAGAACATCGTCGCAGACTACTTTAGTTTGATAGATAGACACATTTCACACACGTCTCGCTATCAGCAACAATAACAAAGTGTAAGGGACCGTCTCTACGGCCGAGAGAATCGCGGCGATATTATCGTCGTTCCATCTATTTCTATGCACTCTCTTGGAACGTGTCTCTACACGGCGATATTATCGCGGCGTTGCGACGAGTGACTGAGTGCTAGAGAAACGTCATAGTATCGCCGCGTGCTCCCCGCGGAACGTGGTGCTCTCATAGCGAGAGCACCGCGGTCACGCTGTGAGAGCGCACGACGATAGGTGGCACAAAGATAATATTGCCGCGATTCTCTCGGATGTGGAGACGGTCCCTTAATTGTGTATCTCTATGTACATTTTGCAAACATTAGAAAGAAGTAGATATTCTAGATTATTTTAAAGATGACCCACATGATTTACTACCAATCCTGTGAACTTCTCCAGTTAAGCTAAATTGCTTGTGTTAGGAGTGTAGTATAATGGGTAGAGTGGAGGTAGAAACCCGCGAGCTTACGATTGCGAGTCCGATGACCTAACCATTCGGCTACCGCCGCTTTGTTTTGTTGTGTTTTTATTATTTTAATTGTGTTATTTTTTAAAAAAGGGTAGTCCCGTTAACCCCTAATTATAAAATGACACAATTGCCAAAAATAAAAAGCCATACAATTATTATTTTACGGTAACTCTCATTACTACTTCAACTCATTTATCTACCAATTGCCGTAAAAAGGCCTGATTGCTAAGAACTAAGAACATGTTGAGGTGTTCATGAATGATTATATATTTTTCAATTTTAATAGTGTAATAGGTATTTGTGGATGGACATCCTATTTAGAAAGAGACATTATCGGAGTCCTTATTCACTATCTTTTTTTTTCGTTATCGCGTAGATATTTTATTTTAAGGCCTAAATACCTTTGTTATTTGCCCGACGTTTCGACCGTATTGCAACGGCCGTGGTTATGGCCGTTGTAATACGGTCGACACGTCGGGCAACGTATATTTACGCGATTAAGACCCGTAGCTTATAAAATTCTATAATGTGTACAAATCGCGAAAGTTCACGAACATATAATATATATAACATCCATTCATGTGATTAAGCTATGTTATTAAGAGAAAAAGCTTGGTAAGCGATCTTTTAATCACTTCTGTGGATTGATGTCCAGTTCCATCCCAATGTCAACGGCAAGGATTTTTCCTGCAGACATCAATTAAACATTTTCCGTATATACATTTTTCTGTCACGGAAAAGATTCTATGCACGTATCTTCCTCCGGTAACGCAGAGTAGGTATTTGTAATTGACTCATTAATTAATTTAAATGTTGGTATTTATACAGGCTGATTTGTAATATACTAATAACCTCACATTCGTGGCTTCTTTACATTACACCAAATAACTTCGTAATATTAGTTTTGACAAATATTAAATTCAAATTCTTTAATTTACACAAGAAAAGTAATTATGTACAAAGGCGAGCTTAACTCAAAATTGAGTTTTCTAACAGCAAACCTTTGAGCTCTAGAGTAGAAAGATATTTGAAAGTAATCGGAAGTGTAACAATAAAAAAAAAAGAAATTAAACCATTTGTATAAATAAACAGTAAGTACATACTTACATAAACGTATGTTATTTCAATATCATATAATATACCTAAATAAATACATACAATACATAAATACATACCAGATAATACATACACTTACATATTAATATTACACAAATAAAATATTATAATACATACCTAATTCGGAAGAGTGAAAATATCCTTTTGTCCTTTTTTTAAAGAAGTTAAGAGAAAAGCCGTCGCGTAAAGGCTGATGAAGAGAATTCCAAAATTCACCGCTTTTATGGTGAAAGAGCTATCGTAACAGCTGGAGCTGTGAGCGGGAGTACTCAATAGGAGAGAGGAGGCGGAACGACAGGGGTTACCCCTAGAAACAAGAAAATTGAAGCGCTCACGTAGATAGGAAGGAGAATTAGGATTATGAAGAATAGTATAGAGACGAGAAAGAATGTGTGAGTTACGATGCTGCCGAATCGGTAGCCACTTTAGATTTCTTCGAGATTGGGAGACATGGTCGTATTTACGTAATTCGAAAATGAAGCAGATAAACAAATTCTGCAGACGTTCGAGTTTGTCAACGAGTTCCTCCCAAGCATCCAGAAAATAAACATCGGCATAGTCAATGTTTGGAAGTAGAAGAGATTGAGCAAGAGTAACTTTAGTTTGGAACGATAAGAACTTCTGAAGACGTTTGAGAGATTGAAATGAGGAAAATAATTTCCTGCTTATTTCCGCAATGTGGACATCCCGTGAAAGATTTGAGTCTATATAGACACCAAGATTTTAGGCACGTTTTGTAACCGGGATATTAACTCCATCAAAAAACACTTAAGGAAGATTCTGGTGATCCAACAAATTTAACATACATCTGCCACCAATAATAATAGCTTGAGACTTATCTGGGTTGACTACAAGTCCAAATTTTTCAGCCCATAGACTTATTTCTTCAAGGTCATTATGAATTTTAGTAACAGCACCAGTCATTTCATCAGCTTAAAAGTGACGATACAGGTCGTCTGTATAGAGATGGTACTTTGAAGATAGGACCGTTGTAATAGCATTTATAAAAATGGAGAAGAGAAGAGGAGAGAGAACACTACCTTGGGGTACGCCAGTGGTTAAATCTCGCCATTCAGAGAAAAGATCATCACAGCGAACAGTCTGTGAGCGACCCCGAAGATAGGAATTAAACCAGGAAGATGCAGATGAAGAAATATTCAGAGAAGCTAGGATGCCTAAGAGAAGGTCAAAGTCAACTGAATTAAAGGTATTAAATATTTTAACCCTTAATTCAATTCAATTCAATTATTCAATTCAATTATCTTTATAAACGGGGTACATAATAGTGTTACATTTTACAGTTGCATTATTTTATCTTAAATTTATCACAGCATTCAACAATAACAGCCAGCCTATATATATATAACCAGCTACCACCTATTTTTAAAGTAATGACCTTAACCAGCTACAGACTATTGTACCGGAGTAAAACTGGTATAGTACTAGTTTTACTCCGGTAAAATAGTCTGTACTACCTATGTTTATCAATTGTCTGCCAACCAGACAATTGATAAACATAGGTACTTAAGTATTTATAACTATACATATAATAGATAAATTACACCCAGACAGAATAAACAATCGTGTTCATCACACAAATATTTATTCTGGTTGGGAATCGAATCGTTCCATGATCTCTGGTTTAGCAGTCAGGGTCAGTAACCACTAGACACTAGAGAATTTGACCGTTTGCCTACAATCAAAGTGTAACAAATTCCGAATAGTTTACCTTAAAAATTAACGCGACAAATTCCAACAAGGCTTGCGTAAGTAAATTTATGACTAAGTAATAACCAATACCACACAATACATACCAATAGAATAATGCTCACTGCTCTGCAAAATAATTACGCACACATAGACGCGCCCGTACGGAGCTCTCAACGGTTTTGTTCCACTTTGTTCACCTGGGTTCATTTACAAAGTCACGTTTATTCACCTGGGTGAACTCCAAAGTAAATAAAGAACACTACTTTTTGTTTACTCAATTCATTTAGGTAATATCAACTGCTGCAGGACACTAGCTATGTCCACTTTGTTCACCCAGGGTTCTTATTCACTATGCATAATATCGTTTTCCCGGCAAGCCCAAAGCGCTCAAAGATGTCTGCGCGCATGCGCGATGCATTTCTTAGCATCTCTCTATTTAACATTGTGACAAGATTTTGACAGTTAGAAGCGGGCTTGACGCAAAAACGAAAAAAAAGATAGTGAATAAGGACCCTGGGTGAACAAAGTGGACATAGCTAGTGACCTCATTTGTCATTGGAATCAATGCACCCAGTTGATATTACCTAAGTGAGTTGAGTAAACATAAAGTAGTGGCCTATATTTACTTTGGAGTTATATCACTCAGGTGAATAAACGTGACTTTTGTAAATATTCTTGTGTACTTTATTCATCCACATTTTATTCTGATTAGGCGCCAGTACTAAACATAAATTACCAAAATACGATGGACAAACACTATTCACATCCTAACTACACTAAACTTATTGAAATTACTCAAATTACTTTCATTTTAAACGTTTTGCTAATAGAACGTTGGGGAATAAAGTTTGCCAAAATATTTATAAAAGTCGCATCTGTTCATCTGTGCGATTATAATACCTAGGTGAACAAAGACACCACATAAATACTCAATTCACCTAGGTGAAATCACCTGGATGCAATGATTACAAGGTGAAATGAGGACACTAGCTACGTCTATTTTGTTCACCTAGGTGATATCACCCAGGCGATCAACAAAGTGAAGTGAACCCTCTTAACGTGGGCTATCTTGGTTGACAATTTAAAGGAGTTCGACCGAGATAGAATAAGTATGCACCTGTGTGCGTGAAGCTGTTTCCGTTCATTGTAGGAAGCCGGCTATGGGGACCTGTCTATCTAATTTGTGCCAATACGATATTGCAACAATAAGGTTAAATGGTGACCTTTACCGACATTGTCGCTTTATTTAGTTTTGTGTGGGCATGTGTGAAATCCTTTCACAAATTCGTACAGAATCTATTAAGTCAGCCATTTCAAGGATTGATGTTCGTTATTTTGTAACAACGCGGTTTTTTTTAAAAACAACTCCTGGATCATTTCATAAATTTGATGTCTATAAGCGAGTTTAAATTAATGTTTTCTTTTGTAATCTTGATGTCTTGTGGTATGGTTATATCAGGGTTTTTAACTTAGGGGTTCACCTCCTAAATTTTGGACAAAATTATTTCGATTGAGGGCTTTTTTGGATTTTTCTCAACTCACATTTTCTTTTAGGGGTTTAGTGTGTTGTTCTGCTTAGTAATAAAGACAAAAGAGTCACTTAATCAATGACTATTTCGTCTCATTATAGTCACATAGATATTTCAAGGGCAAACATTTCTATAGTCATCAATCCTATAGTAACAGGCAGCATTGCAATTGCATGTGGGCGTCTACTTGAAGTGCCTAGAAAAGCCTGCAGGCGAATTGGAACCTCGAACAAAAAAACTATTAGTTATGTACATTTATTTATGTAATTGTTATTATATGGGTTATAAAAAGGCCATGACCTAGACGTTAATGGTGATTGAACAGATTGCTAAGGGGGCATTACGCCGAGCGAATTATTCATTTAGCGCTACTACGTGCTGGATACGGATACGGATATAAGAATAATATTATATCGGTATCGGTTTTGGTTACGGATATAACATTATTTCGGATTATCCGTTAATTTCGGTTACAAATAATGGATTCGATTATATTTATTATATTATCAAATCCATTATCTGTCAAATCTAATATATATTATTATTCGTGGGTTCGATAAAACCAGGATGAAACTGTGATGAGCACGATGGTTTATTCTGTGTCTGGGTGTCATTTATTTATAATATGTATGTATTTAGAAATATATATTTGGAGATATATAGTTGTCTGGTTTCCATAGTACAAACTCTGCTTAGTTTGGGATCAGATGGCGTGATGTGAGTTGTCCCAAAAATATATTATATTATTATTATTTTTGAGCAATCTAAGTAAAATAATAATAATTAATTAAAAAAAAAATACAATCAGTCGTTTACTTAATTAAGTTATCTACTTAAAAAATGATGTAAGAAAATTATTACTATACCTAGTTGTTTTCTATTATATTCTTCAATATCTCTTTATGAGCTATTAGAACACATCATCTGTCTGCAAGAAACACGCGCCGCTAAAGTGCTAGTTTGTCGGGTCGGCCGGCCAAACCAAAAACCAGGTTTTTGATGAGGTTATAAATTTTATTCTCCGCGCATATCCGAAATTATCCGAAACTTTTATATCGGATTTGGTTACGGATATTCGATAGTTTCGGTTTCGGTTACGGAGCTCCATAACATCCCTGCTACATACACAGAGACTCGGTGGTCCGCCTCGCTCTCCCGCACAAAACCATTACTTCCCAGTGCGCAGGAGCGCAGGACAAAATAAAATCGAACCTTCGTTCGTACATATTAGACTAGCTGTCCCGCGCAACTTCGTCTGCGTAAATTTTTCCCGTTTTGCAACATTTCTCTGCTCCTGTTGGTCGTAGCGTGATGTTATATAGCTTTTAGCCGTCTTCGATAAATGGGCTATCCAACATTGAAATAATTTTTCAGTTCGGATCAGTAGTTCCTGAGATTACCGCGTTTAAACAAACAAACAAACTTTTCCGTTTTATAATATTAGTATAGATTACGAACGCCATAACTATGACAATACGAGAATCCTCCTTTTAGCCATTTTGCCGTAACTTCAAGATTTTTTACGGGTTAACATTAAGACATAATATCCTTAATTTTTTTTTAACCAATAAAAGAATTCTGGCTAGTTACTTAATTTTTTTTGTGTCTTAATATTCAAGTATTTTATATAGTTTTTTTAAAGAGCCGAAACCTGTTTCGCGTAAAGCACCCTTAATTCAAAGAGTTTGAGCAATATTGTTTTGGTCCGGGTTTTGGTAGATGGTTTACCGAAAAACCCTCCTAAATCAATAACGGCCGGTTTCAATAATCTAACTATCGATGGTTTTGGCTACTAGAGGTATATATTTGACATAAGCTCCATACAAAATATGTCAAAATTCTACCTCTAGTGGCCAAATCCATCGATAGGTAGATTATTGAGATCGGCCGTTAGTCAGACATGTTAAAATAACGGATTAGCACCTGACCTTGGATTTCAATTGTTTATGTACGGTCAATCCTCATTTGGTCATTAAATCTGTAAACATTGCAGCGCTGCCTCGGTGGCGCGCTGGGAGTGTGTACGACTGCTGCGCAAGAGGTAGTGAGTTAGTAGTGAGTTCATAATATCCACAAATTGTTGTTCCGAATCTGGGTATACTTTCTATCCATGAATTCAATTTGTATAAACACCTCCGCGACACAGGGCTTGTAACCTTAAATAACCTTTATATTTGTATGAATAATCAACAAAAAAAAATAGCTGACCCGCGCAACTTTGTCTGCGTAAATTTTCCCCGTTTTTGCAACATTTTTCATTAGTGCTCCGCTCCTATTGGTCGTAGCGAGATGTTATATAGCCAATAGCCTTCCTCGGTAAATGGTCTATACATCTAAAAAAATAAATTCGGATCAGTAGTTCTTGAGATTATCGCGTTCAAACAAATAACTTTATAATATTAGTATATATTACAAAAAATCATTCATATAAAGACGACTTTACTTAAGACGTTACCTTAAAAAAATATTACTCTTTTCTATAAATCCGATAACACCTCTGCTATGGTGTTTCAGACTTTCAGGGGTAAATACATATCAACCCATATGATGGCCCACTGCTGGGCATGGGTCTCCCCAGTAGAACCTACTGGTATGTAGATCCTGGGGGTAATTGCCATAATCGCCACGCTTGGCGAGCGGGTTGGCGATCGCAGTAAGGCTTCAAGTACGCAGAGGACGCTGCTGCCCGTCCTCCGGAGTGAAATCCCTTAGTCGCCTTGACGACACCCACGAGAAGAGATGGGGTGGTACTATTCTTAAGCCGGCACCACACGGCACAGGGGTAAATGATAAGGACTTATTATCAGGTGAGCCGTTTGTTTGTTTGCCCTTACATACATACACGTATCAACAATGTCCCACTGCGGGGCACGGGTCGCCCCCGTTGAACCTACTTATGGTCCTGGCGATAATTGCCACATTTGGCGATCGTAGTAAGGCTTTATAAAATTATTCCATTTCATGTCCATTCTCCTTTTAGAAATCCCTTAGTCGCCTTTACGACACATACGGAAAGAGATAGAGTGGTACAATTCTCAAGTCGGTACCATACGCCAAGGTTCAAGGTCACGGCAAACGTTTTGTCCACTCAGTGTACCACAATTACCTTAGATATATAACATATCAGAAAAACGAAGTACAATAATATACAGGCTAATTATACCCGGAACTGGAATGACCGCGAGTACTGTGACTGAGACCAAGGTTTAGAGCTATTGATCACGGTACTACCGTTTATATGTAATGTAATTTAACATGCATATTATGTACTAGCTGGCCCGCAACTTCGTTTGCGCAAATTTTCCCCGTTTTTGCAACATTATTCATTGCTGCTCCGCTCCTATTGGTCGTAGCGTGATGTTATATAGCCTATAATCTTCCTCGATAAATGGGCTATCCAACAGTAAAATAATTTTTTAATTTGGACCAGTAGTTCCTGAGATTATCGCAAAAATAAAAAGTAAATCAAATCATTACTATTCGTTTTCATGCTTTTAAATTCAAAAACATGTTAAATTGTAAAATAACACTTATTTTCAGAGCATTTTAAGATCTACTATTACCTGATTAGCATAAAATAATTTACTTTTATTGTAGTCAACTGCCCAATTACAAACCAACCCACTAAAAAGTGACAAAACAAAAACTTTTTACAAAAAAATATTACCGACTTCAAATATAAATATATTAAATTACAACATATACTAATACTAAAATAATAAAACATATACAAATAAATATAACACAATAAAATAACAAGGCAACTAAAATGCAAAAAATAATATAGAGTAACAAAAAACATATTGAAGTTGGTGAAGTTCAATACATAAAAACTACTATTTCATGGCTTATTTAACTATACGTATAACCTAGACGTTTTGCGACATGGACAATTCGCTGATTAGGCTTACTGCTCATTACACGTTACTACTATAATATCTTGGGACAACTCGCACAACGCTATCTGATCCCAAACTAAGCAGAGCTTGTACTATGGAAACCAGACAACTGATAAACATACTTATATATTTCTAAATACATACATATTATAGATAAATTACACCCAGACATAGAATAAACCATCGTGCTCATCACACAAAGTTTTATCCTGGGTGGGGATCGAACCCACGACCTCTTGCGTAGCAGTCGGATACACTCCCACCGCGCCACAGAGGCAGTCAACTAGTAAGTACTAAAGAGATCAGTAATCTGTATATTAAACAGCGAGGGCACAAACTCGCGAGCATCAAGAGATAGAAAGATTTGAGGTCTAGTAACATAGTCCAGATAGGTGGTTCGCTTCTGGCCCCGGTTTGGCTACGGAAGTCTTGGCTTCGATTCCTAGGTCTGGACTTAAAATTTTTCTATCTTTCAATAATGCAATTATTGTATTTGTAAAGTAATTGGCAAGAAATGCCAATAAAAATTACTTCTGTATACCAAATATTCTCAAATTTGCAAAACATGGTGTGAAACAATTTTTCAATGCAGACTTGCATTGCAACACGAAATGTGGAATTTCTGGCGCTTAGTCTTTTTTTAAAAATCATAAATAGGTTGTAAACGACAAAGTACGTACATCAATTACTCTATCGTCAGGATTCAAGCTGAGAAATGAGATACAAACAGACACACAAAAACACAAACAAAATGTATGAAGTTTGGTTCATTAGTTTACCGCCAATTCTGTAGACAGATGATGACAAATTGACCCTGGTATTATTGAATGTAGGACGTGATTGACGTAGTTCTTATGAAATTTAGTTTTAATAGTGATAAATGCTTATATTTAGGTATACCTATAATTGAGGGGCGCGCCAAGCCAAGTTTTTTTGTTTTTTAAACGGCTCCCGCAGTAGTGTACAAGCCCTGTACGCGGGGGACTTTACAAACATACAAGTCACAGACACAAAGTACAACCAGATCCGGAATAATAATTTGTGGATCGCGCACAGTGGTGTCCTGTGTGGCAATCGAACCCACGACTTCTTGCGTAGCAGTCGGACACACTCCCACCGCGCCACAGAGGCAGTTTGCAATAGAAAAGGCTAGAAGTCCACCTGTCTTGTTTTTTTTTTAAACTTTTTGATTACATATTGTCTAGATTCCTAATCCGGTGTCTCAAATTGAATTTGTTCACATGTCAAAACTTGCACCAAATTTGGTGGTTTGTTATTCACTACGCAAATGCCAAACGTCAAAGTTTTCTCTTTGTATTATACTAATATTATAAAGCTGAAGAGTTTGTTGGTTTGTTTGAACGCGGTAATCTCAGGAACTACTGATCCGAATTGAAAAATTCTTGACGGTTGGATAGCCCATTTATCGAGGAAGGCTATAGGCTATATAACATCATGTTACGACTAAACGGAGCGGAACAGCAATGAGAAATGTCGCAAAAACGGGAAAAATTTACGCAAACGAAGTTGCGCGGGACAGCTAGTAGGGAATAACTAGAAAAATGTCTAGACTATACACATATCAACAAAGTCTAGAGGTATTCCGTATTTTGTTGATTATAAAAGAAGTATAAATGTTTTGTTAAGAAAACAAGGTATAGTAAGAATCCGTATTTTATAATCTATAATTAAAAATAAAATAAATTATAAATCAGTAATCTGTGTTGCTCCCCTAATCTTAATAACACGCGTGGTTGCTGACGCCCTGAGCACCAGCGAAAACGTGATTTCCAGGTTGTGGTCACGTTATCGTGTAACTGGGAGTGTAGCAGAGCGGCACAATGGGAGGAATCGTGTTCCACCTCTCTGTAAGACCGATATCTACAAAACACGGCGAAGAGGCAATCTAACATTACGGAAATGCAACTAGTGCAGTGGCTCCAGTCAGACCACCAGTTGTTAGTAAGTAACCAAACTATCAGAAGAATGTTGCAGGAAGTCGGTCTTCATGCCTGCAGACCGCTTCGAGTTCCAGCTCTACGGCGTGGCAAGGAAGGAGTCTTGTTTGGGCTCGCCAACATTTATTCTGGACCGACGAACAATGGTCGATGGTGCTATTCACTGACGAATCTCGCTTTGGACTCCATCCGGATTCGAGAAGAACTCGTGTTTGGAGACTTCCAGGCAGAGAAAGCCGTCTGCAGCACACAAGAGGTCCTTTCGTACCAAGGCCACACCATCATGTTGTGCGCGGGCATTCGTATGGGAGCGCGAACGAACCCTATTTGGATAGGAAGAAGCATGATTGCCCAAAAATGTGACAAGATTATAAAATCTGTGATCGTCCTACACAGAGTCCAAATAGGACAAACATTTCAGTTCATGCATGACGATGCACCTTCGATTGCACTTGTGTGTGTACACAATAATATGTCTTGCGTGGTTGGGTAGTCTCCGATAGGCCGCCGTAACTGATATCGGTTAGGAGACCGTTACCATGATTGTAGTTGGCTAATCTCTGAGATTGGCCGCCAGAGGCGAAGGGTTCAAATTTTCCTGAGGTAACCCGATACGTGTACGTACGTAAATGTATCTTGCCTTGTTTTTATTTATATAAACTAGCTGTCCCGCGCAACTTCATATGCGTAAATTTTCCCCGTTTTTGCAACATTTCTCGTAGCTGCTCCGCTCCTATTAGTCGTAGTGCGATGTTATATAGCCTATAGCCTTCCTCGATAAATGGGCTATCCAACAAAAAAAGAATTTTTCAAATCGGACTAGTAGTTCCTGAGATTAGCGCGTTTAAACAAACAAACAAACTCTTCCGCTTTATAATATTAGTATAGATATAAATTTAATATAAACTAAATACAATTTAAAGGAAAACCGAAAAGAATGGTATTCTAAGCATCCTCCGCCACTGTTGGTCGCTATCAAGCAGGATGGTCGTTATAACCAGCTTCAATGGTACACGCAGGCACAAATTAGTGACAAATACTGTATGTCTCTATAGTATACACGCATGCTCTTGCCCGGTATTTTGAAATACTAGACTTACTTGTAAAAGTAAGTCTAGGCCTAGTGTAGGGTTATAGGCCGGAGCGTTGCCGTATGAAAAAATGCGATTTGAGTGATTGCACCAGTACTTACGCCCTTTGTTGAGAAACGCAGTTTCTCGGCAGTAACTTAATGACGGTATATCCGTTCATGTCGAAAATAAATTGAAGGGTTGTAATTCTAAAGGGTCTAAGTACCAATTTTATGTTTTAGAGATATAACAAAAAAAGGTTGTGAAATAGACAAATTAATGAAATAAATATTTATTTTTACTTAAATCAATTTAACACATATCTTTTAGTTATACAATGTGAAAAATATTAAAAAAAAATAGACAATAAAGAAAGTAATACAACATAAACATTTAGTAATTTAAAATGTTTTAAGTGCCTCAGGAAATAATATTGAAAATGGGCTAAGTGCCTTAATAAAAGATATTAAAAAAGTTCTTAGGCTTCGGTTTGATTAATCAAATGTTCGTAAAAAGGTTTATTTTCGGGGGGTATGTATGGTAGCATTTCCTTTAAATCCTTTAATTTTTCTTTTGAAATATTATTTCGAGCTTCTAGCACTGGCAAAACGTAGTTTTCCAGTTGACGTGGTGACTTGCCTTTTTTAAAAATGTTTATACTGTCCCACGGTATTGAATCACTGTGTGATTCCATTAAATCAACATAAGGAAACTTTTCTTTATCGATGAAGAAATAGTTGAGATTTTTAACTTAGCAGTATTTAAAAAGGTGGCCGATGCCTGATTGAAGTCTTTAAAATCCATTTGGTCTAAATTAACTACGGTGAATGGATTTTTGTGACACGACTCTCGAATCATTTTTGCGACATCCTTTGGTTCAAAACATTTAACGACTTTCTTTCTTTTTTCAATTTGAGCGAAATCTCGATCGCAGGACATAAAAGAATGACCACTGACCAAGTATTTATGATCAATAGTATCATAAATACCATTAGCTACCAAACAGATTAAGGCAAACAGAACCATTCGGTTTTTGTTCTGTCCAATACAGTTATCACTCCAAATAACTGCATTCTTTTCTGTTTATTACGTTTTTCTTGAACTTGTTGATTACTCGATGACGTAGCGTCCATTTTGTGTCACGTAATTTGGTCAACTAACAACACAAAACAATAACATTCTGCAACCTACCCCGCACGCACAAAATCACAGTCCCTTTCGAGCGAAAGTGCGTTGGCACCTAGACCGCGCCACAACTTCGTCCGTGTGTGAGTGAAAAATTCAAAGACACAGGCACTTGGATCCATTTGGATATTATTAGGCTTGGCACATCGATCATATTTTTGTAATAATATCGATTTTTGTTTTTTGGCACTTAGACCCATTAGAATTACAACCCTTCAATTTAGTTTAAAATGTTTTTTTGTAATTTTTTTGGGGACACACACATATTATGCAACTTTAGGAGCGATTATTTACAGAAACATTCATTTAAAAAAGGTTGTTAGAAACCTTACAATGTTTATTAATTTCTGCTTTTGTTATACGTGTTTTTTTAATTATAGGTATAGGCTTGCTCTTGGATTCGATCGTATGGTAAGCATGTAAATAAGGTATTTTCATTAATTGTTTTTAGCTATGTTATGATTTGTGTAAATTCATTTGGTACCAAGTACATTGCTAGTTTTGTTTGCATTAGTTCTAGTACCTGGATGACAAAATCGCTGGAGTCGATTCAGATTATATATATATATATAGAATTGCTCATTAAAAGGTCTAAAAATAATTATGATAATTATGTAATGCATAATTTTGACATCTTTGCTTGACAATAAAATCTCTATGACAATTATTAAGCAATTATTGTTTTTAAACTTTCGCGATTCTTATACATATCTGAAAATTATTAAGCAATTATTGTTTTTAAACTTTCGCGATTCTTATACATATCTAAAAATTATTAAGCAATTATTCATCGAAATATTCTAATTTCTAGTCTTTGATTGTTTGGGCTTTAAAACGATCTAAAAAGATGGTCGTCGTAGTTGGATATAATGGTTTTGGTAAAATTCTGCTTATATATAATCTTATGCCTTTATTTATACTTTTTATGACGCATATATTTTATAGATTTTTTTAAAGGTCAAGTGCGCACCAGCAGTAAATTAATAAAAAAATCGTTTGATTAATTCAATTTACAACTATTTCCATAAATTGATTAACCATGAGATCTTTATCTGTACAAAAACATTTTTTATAATAATGTAAAACACTTATTAAATATGTCCTTGTGATTTATTAATACACAATAATATTACTAAAATTTATAACAAATGCTAATTCCGATTTGCACAAAATGTTGTGGCTCATTAATTAAGTTGCGATGTTATTTTAGAAAGCATAGACATAAGGCTGATCACAAAATGTAACAATTTCAAATTATTTTTTTTCTCTTCCGAAGAGGAATAAGTTTTCGGAAAACTCTAGAATCTAGAAAATTATTTAATATAAAATAAAAATCTAGAAAATGAATTTTCAAAGATATATTACACCGAAACGCTTATCTATACTTATATTATAAAGCTGTAGAGTTTGTTTGTTTATTTGAACGCGGTAATCTCAGGAATTTTCAATTCGGATCTACTGATCCGAATTGAAAATTATTTTACTGTTGGGTAGCCCTTTTATCGAGGAAGGCTGTAGGCTATATAAAATCACGCTACAATCAATAGGAACGGAGCAACATTGAGAAATGTTTCAAAAACGGGAAAAAATTACGCTGACGAAGTTGCGTGGGACAGCTTGTATCACATAGACGCTAAGAAATTGTTGTTTGTTATTCAGTCACGTCAGAAAGACTACATTTTTCCAAAAAAAAATGTAAAATGCCGAATGAAGTCTGAAAGCAATTTTTAATGTGAATTTTGAGCATTTTTGTGTAGTATAAATAATATTAATCTAGTATAAATAATAATTTTACAACACACAAAAGCTAATAATGAAATATATTTTATGATGTTTCGGAAAAAACTATTGGCAAACAAATTTATTCGGTATCAACTTACTTAATATGTTGACCGCTAGAGGTCACTCCAACATTAATTTAATTGTAGGTAACAGGAAAACGTTGTTTTCCAACTTACTTACACAACTTTTACTTAATCACAACTTATAACTTACAAAACTATACATCAACTTAACCCTTTCACCCTTAACCCAAATCTTAAGTTAACAACAACCATTTGTATCAGTCAACCCGTCAACGATGTGTGTCAACTGTTGCTTATACAAAAGACGCGCGCAGACGAGGATTAGGCCAATTTCGAAATTTTTAAGTCTTCGTCATATATTTACCAATCCTTCCTGTCGTTATAAGCTTTGCGGCCTTTTTCAAATTAGCATTACCTGAAATCCAGGTATCTGTTTAAAGGCCGCCAACCTTATGCGTATCATTTTCTACATTTATTTTTCTTTCGGCTGATAGGTACTACTAAGCTGTCACAGAAAAGGTGTTCTTGAGTTTAAAACAAACTAGCTGACCGGCGTAACTTCGTCTGTGTGAATGTTCCCCGTTTTTGCAACATTTTTCATTGCTGCTCCGCTCATATTTCTCGTAGCGTGATATATAGCTTGTAGGCTTCCTTGATATTTGATCTTCCTTGACTACTTATCCAACAGTAAAAGAATTTTAAATATTTCAAAACCTTTTAATTCGGACCGGTAGATTATTTTGTTTTTCCTTCTTTTTTTTTAAAGACGACTCCCGCATTAGGTTACAAGCCCTGTGTTGCAGGGGACTTTAGAAACATACAAGTCACGGAAACAAAGTACACCCAGACTCGGAACAACAATTTGTCGATCACACCGAGTGGTGTCCTCTTGCGTAGCAGTCGGACATACTCCCACCGCGCCAAAGAGGCAGTTGGTTGTTTCCAGTTGAAAACTAGCGCCAGGTTCTATCAACTTGGCATAATGCTGAACTGGACACCCATTTGTTGCAACCACGAGGCACAACTTTTATCATTACAGTTTTCTTTATTTAATTATAATTGTCTAATAGTAAGTAAAAATAATGATAAAAATGATATTGTGATATTCATAATTAATTTTGTTTCTTTGTATAATTTTATTTTTAAGTGTCTTAATTTTTTATTTAATTTTGATCTGTTTGTTTTATTTTTTAGTTATATTTATGTTTTTTTAAACTAATACTTAATTCTGTAAAGTTGTGACATTTAGTGCAACAAATAAATTCTTCATTCTTCCTCTGAATGTATGTATGTATGTCTTTCTAATGATTCTTTGTCCACTCATAACTCTTATAGGGCTTAACCGATCTTAATAAATGTTACATCATTAGATTCATCTTGATGACGAGAGTGTGACTGGGTACATAAAATTCTTAAAAAATGATCCAAATGATGGATTTTATGCACGTTAATGTGTGGGCGTGGGCTGAATTTTTTTTTTTGAGACCTTCAAGTGGGGTATTAAATCAAAGGGCTTTAAAAGCCGAGCACGAAAATATATATTACTAATACTATGCAGTCGGAGGCACGGTATTAAGTTCAACATAATTCAATAATGCCACCGACTGCATGATATTAAATATGAAGGGTATCTTGTTTCTGACTTTTTGCAGGCACCTTTTTTAGTTTAAATAAAGGCTATCATTAATAAATACTTTTAGCAGGGGTCGCTAAGTATCTTTATATTAAACATTTTATTACAATTTTGGTTTTAATTTAAATACCTAAAAATGTTGATAAACTTTCGCGATTTGTACACATTATGAAAATATATATATTACGGGGCTTAATCGCGTGAATAATTTAAGTTAAATACCCTGTTTATTGCCCGACGTTTCGACCGTATTGCAACGGCCATGGTCACGGGTAGACTAGTCTACCCGTGACCATGGCCGTTGCAATATATATTTTCATAAGATATACCTATAGTCTGTAGGCAGCTTTACGATTATGCGCAAGAGTCCTAAATACTTCGCCATCGCGTCAGAGCGACAACAAAAAAATACATTTTTACATAATTTGCATCATATTGAGATTGAGTAATATACGGGTGCCATAATTAAAATATCTGCATAGATATTTGTACATGTTTTTTTAAAGGTTTTTATGTGAATGTAATAGTTTGTTGTCGTTTTATTTGATATGATAATCTGGTATGACGTCCGTGTTTACGCCAATTGATTAGAGTGGTTGCTATGGCCAGGTAATGTGGGTTTATAAAATAGATAGGTACTGTGGCAGGTGGATCGAGGATACAATCAGCTCGCATAATCATCATCATCATCAGCCTATCGCAGTCCACTGCTGGACATAGGCCTCTCCAATTGCTCACCACTTTGTTCTATCTTCGGCTTCTGGCATCCAGCTCCTGCCAGCCTTTTTACGTAAATCATTACTCCACCTGGCCTGAGGGCGTCCTACACTACGTTTGCCGAGCCGTGGTCTCACCTCAAGAACTCGTTTACTCCAACGATTCCATAGTCCCCCCCCCATCCGAATAATGTGGCTTGAGAAGTGGGGTTTCTGTTGTTTTAGTTTGATACTTATAACGTTATATCTACTTATTAATATTTTTTAATGGAATTTGTACAAAATTTTATTACTTCTTATTTGATCAGCTGTTACTCGTAAACTGGTGAAGCCTACTTAGCTGTGCTAGTTTTCCTTTTAATTTCACTATATATACTACCTTAATTTTTTTCACATACCCAAAATCAACAATTTAGCTGGCAGTCGGGGACACTTGACTCTAACAAAAAGTTGCACTTTAAAGCTTAATATTTTACAAACGGATCCCTAAATCTAAAAATCTTTTTCCCATCCTCTAAACAGTTTTAAAATACCTATCTAATGATACCCCCCACGATGGGGTAATTGAAAAAAAAAATCACATACCCACTTTACATACGCTACGCTTTATATACGCTAAAAAATATTCTTTCAAGATTTTATTCTTTCACTTTGTCGGCGTAAGTAATATGTGTATCGATGCAAAATTACAGCCTTCTAGTACTAACAGTCTCTGAGCAAACGTGCGGACAGACGGATGGACGGACGGACATGGCGAAACTGTAAGGATTCCGTTTTGCTATTTTGGCTACGGAACCCTTATAAGATAAAAGAAAAAGCAAAAGTAAGGGGAATTGAGAGAACCGTCAGAGTGAAGGGCGAATAAAATCATTGAATGTGATAATTAATTGAATTTGTTAATAAACGAAGTCTTTACGTGAATTAACTCTTTAATTCCTCTCTCCACGTTGGAATACGACCCGACTGCCCCTCCTTCCGGCAGTATTACGTTGTTTCAGTACCGCCATAGACAAAGAATATCTAGTAGGTAGGTAGGTACTTGTAATTTTTTAGGGTTCTGTAGTAAGCAAGAAACTTGATTTCGGAACTTAAGTTTCACTATTTCCGTCTGTCCCTCTGCCTCCAGGTTAGCTCAAACACCCTCAGTACTAAAATAAATAGCCGATAAAGTGGTAAAATAAAATGTTTAAAAAAACTATTTTTTTAGACGCAAAGTAGGGATGCAATTTTTTTTCTCACTTACACCATCTTGTAGGGTGTTGTTGGATAGGCCTTATAAGATATTCAGAGGTTGTAAAGACCATTATTCGATTTAGGGTTCTGTATATGAAATATTAGATGATCTTTAAAGTGCTAAATTTTGTTAGATAAGCCTATGTGTAAATTTTTGTTAGAGTCAAGAGAACCCCCAGCTAAATGTTTGTTTTTGGAAATGTAAAAAATATTTTAAGTAGTAACACAGAATAAGTAATAGTAGGTAATAGTACTACGTAGTAGTACTAGTATAGTATTATATTATCTGTGGTAGTAGTAACTAGTTTAAATAACGAAATTAAAGAGACAACTATGACAGCTATGTATGCTTTAATAGCGGCCTTTATAATTGCTTGCGTCATCATGACAGTTCGAACTGTTTGCATGCGCATTTACAGTTGGATCAACGTAATGCGACCCTAAAATGACTTACGAAAACGATTATTTATGTTCAATCGATTAAAAATACTAACTTAATTTTAATTCAACAATATAAAAATACTATTTATACGAGTTTATAAAAGTTTAAATTTAGAACAGTTACAGTAAATACTAAAGAAAGTTTGAAAAACAATTTCTTTATGAAAATTATCACACAAAAACCGGGCAAGAGCATGTCGGATCATGCTCAGTGTAGGGTTCTGCAGCCTTGAACAATTGCATCAGCAGAAGAGCGTATGTTCGTGGCAGTTACGCCCTTTTGTTGAGAAACGCAGTTTTTTGGCTATAACTCAATGACGGTATATCCGATCTTATCCGAAATAATTTTAGTTTAAAGTGTTTATTATGCGCTATCTTTTTGTTTTTTGGTTCAAAAGTTAAGGGGGGGGGGGACCCGATTTGTGGAACTTTCAGAGCGGTTATTTCCAAAAATATTCACTCAAAAAAGTTTATTACAAACCTCAAAATGTTTTTGAAATAACTGTCGAATGATGTGCCACACGTTGATATTTGCTTAAAAATATTTATTATTATTATTCAGCTATTAAACTAAGGTGCGGCTACTACAAGACACCTTTTAACATAATTTCATCTAGATTCATTAAGTAGTCTTTAGTCTAGTCGTCTAGTCGACAGACAGACAGACACACAGTCAGACAGAGAGACGGACATGACAAAACTGTAAGGGTTCCGTTTTTGCCATTTTGGCTACGGAAACCTAAAAACATGAGTGCTTTTGGTTTAGTTACCGCCCCCGCCCCTCGCTTCCTGTCATTATTTACTTCCAAAAAGTGCATCTGCGCAACCACTTGTCGCCAACTTCAATCCGGCCGACTTACGTTGATCCAACTGTATAAATTGTACGGAGCGAGGGATAAGACGGCATGTGCTGTTTCCCGCGTTCCGAACTCTAAGCGTCTTCTAGACGGTTGGAAGTAAGCCTTCCCGCCAAGGTGACCTTGCTGGTTTCCAAGAGTGTAGACGGCTCTTGCAAACCAAATTACTGGCGGGAAGGCTTATTTCCAACCGTCTAGAAGACGCTTAAAGGGAGTTCTGTAAAGGGAGATGGAAAGGCAGACTATACTTTTGTTGTTGTTGGATTTTAATGACCTGGTCGCTTGTGCCTTTAAGTCACGTCTTATTTTATTGTTTGAGTAACATTTGCACTCGTAGAGTTTATTTCTTCGGTAATTTTAAACGATAAGCGCGGATCTTTAAAAATAGCGACATGTTAGTTTGCCGCCATTTTTACGACTATACTATACAGACTATACTTACGAAAAGTAGTCGAATGTTTGCGTATTTGAAATTAAATTTCGAGTGTCTTCAATTGACTTTAGAGAAAGAAATGGCTATTGCAGCAATATGCCATATAATTGGATTGGAACTTTATCTATCAGCCTATCAGCAAATGGCGATTGCAGCAACATACGATACAATTGGAACTAAAGCTGTCACAACAATTAATATATGACGTTATCACGTAAAATTATCGTCCGTAAACCGACTTTACAGACAGCCATTTTTTTGCACTCACTTTTAAATTAGGTACTAGATATCGAATTGCACCGATCGTGGTCGACCCGTGACCATTAGTTTTCGCATTGAATAAAAAAATCTAACACAACGAACTTCCAAACTTTAGTCTTCTTTCCGTTCCTATCTACCCCTGGCAGTTAAAAATCAGCTCGACATACAGCCCTATTTATATTAAAGCTGTCCCGCACAACTTCGTCTGCGTAAATTTCCCCCTTTTTTACAACATTTCTCATTGCTGCTCCTATTGATTGTACCGTGATGTTATATAGCCTAGCCTTCCTCGATAAATGGGCTATCTAAAGATTTTTTCAATTTTGACCAGTAGTTTCTGAGATTACCGCGTTCAAACAAACAAACAAACTCTTCAGCTTTATAATTTTAGTATAGACTATAGTTATGAATACCTACACGTTTTAACGAAAATCTATCAAAGGTCTTAATCGCAGTAGTCACTGTCTAAAATCATAAGTTTTGTTTTAAATTTCGTTTTATGAAATTCTGGTACAAGGTGTACCAGAATATCAAAATAAGAATCCTAACAAATATCATAAACGAATATTTTATTGGTGGATTATGTTGGTCAGTATGAGAGTACAAAATATAATTTGTAGTAGCGCCATCTATACGAATTTGTCGGAGCTAAGTACTAAGTTCGCTTGCTAAGGTAAAAGTTAGGTAACTATTGAATGTGAGGTTTTTGTAATATGATATGTTGTCTCATAGATGGCGCTTGTTTTATATTATTAAAAATGATTATGAAAAAATAAATATATTTTAAACGATAACTTAACCCTTAGTTGGAGTCGCTAAAAATAGTAACATATATGTGAGTCGGGGGTCAAAAGTCACCCTGTCTATGGAGTTATGCATAAATAGAGTTTCTTTGTATGGGACAGGTGGGTTTTTTCAAATCAAATCAAATCATCTTTATTCGTGGAACATGGGTTACAATTAGTTGTTAATATACCTACAGTGTAGGTTTCGCTATGCCCTGCGATGCATCAGGCGTACAAATTTATTATTTCGGTACATAATATCATTAATCAATTTGAACATAAAAAAGTAATAATAATATCTACAAGGTCAACAATTATTAGAAAGTTTATAGTTTTAATTATACAATGACTATTACCTAATAACAGCCATGTCACACATCTCAAACCATTTTTTCATTTAAGAACTCTAATACTGAATAGTAAGTTTTATTTATTAAATGAAGTTTAATGTTTTTTTTTATTTAATTTGTCAATATTTATGATGTCTTTTACTGAATGGGACAACTTATTATAAAGTTTCGGGGCCATACTGAGGTCGCTGTTGCTAGATAGCGCAGTGCGGGAGCTGGGTATTCGTAGTTTATGTAGATACCTCCTATTATTACGTTTTTTATTTCAATTTAACTTAGGTAACGAGTGCTTGTCGGCCTCGCGCACTAGGAGTTGGTTGGTAAAACATACGCAGGGCTCCATATCCACCTACCCCCATCTTTTGTCACACAACCACTTCTTTTACCACACGTCTGTGAGACCCCGGAGGGCAGTTCCCATTTTTGGAACATTTTTCATTGCTTTTTTGTCAGGTTTAAGTCTTAAACCTTACAATTTATTTAAAACTTCCAGCAACGACATTGAAAAAAGCGGACTTAATGCCATATACATTCTCTACCAGTCAACCTTTAAGTAGGGAAGAGAAAAGGGCAGGTGCTTATCTATTATTTTGATGAAATTACATACTTACATACTTAATTACAAAACAAATAAATACATACCGAAAAATAAATATCAGAATAAAAATAATAAAATGAGTTATAAATATTACTAGCTGTCCCGCGCAACTTCGTATGCGTAGTTTTTCCCCGTTTTTGCAACATTCCTCGTCGCTGCTCCGCTCCTATTAGTTGTAGCGCGATGTTATATAGCCTATAGCCTTCCTCGATAAATGGGATATCTAACAAAAAAAGATTTTTTCAAATCGGACCAGTAGTTCCTGAGATTAGCGCGTTTAAACAAACAAACAAACTCTTCCGCTTTATAATATTAGTAAATATGTATTTCTAGAATTTTTTTCTTTAAATTTCCTCCGAAATCACCATCACCCTTTGGTAAATCATCAATGGTGCTCAAAAGGTTAATTTCCGTGAATCGCGGGTGATCGCGAGCCGCGCGCGGCTTACGACCAGCGGCTGACGCGCGCGGCCGATGCGACAATAGTCAGTGTATGAGAATGTATGGCGCCGTTACCGAAAATTAACCTTTATGCTTTCTTCATATGTAAGCTACTATTTTCCTAACTACTAATCTATGCAAAACTTAGTCGTTAATGTATCGTACGTAATCAAAACGGTAATGTACAACCAAATTATGCAGCACAAGCTGTGTGTTATCAATGTGTCATACAATAACACACTGGTTAATTATACGTTGAACATGGTTACGACAGCTAGTTACGTTTAGAAACATACGGGATGTCATTGGATGGAGCTCGACTTTGAATAGAAAAAAAAACATAGTTATTTTGGGACAATACAAACACACAGAAAAAGAAAGACAAATGGAAGAAACCATATACAAAACAAAAACCGAACAAGTGCGAGTCGGATTCGGCCACCGAGGGTTCCGTACAAATTTGTAAGTAGGTATACATTATATATAGTTCAAGAATTGACTCTCGAAATATAGTTTGCGGCATATATGGCCGTATCTTTTTTTACGTTAACTTGGAAGTTTGATTTTTTCACAGCGCTTGGCAACCCTAATTGTAACACATGAGATGTTACAATTAGCGTTGCCAAGCGCTACTAATGTGACGTCAATGTCTCGGCGAACGTAATGAACGTCTGCGCAAGAGCCCAAGAGGTCATGACGTCGGTTTCCGTACGGGACACCCCTTTGAGTAATCCACAAATATTTTTCCAAGTCTGGTTGTGTAAGAAGTTAATTGTATGTATCTAAACTGCCTCTGTGGCGCGGTGGGAGTAGGTATGTCCGATTACTACGCAAGAGGTCGTGGGTTCGATTTCCACACGGGACACCACTTTGAGTGATCCACAAACTGTTGTTTCTAGTCTGGGTGTACTTTGTGTCCGTGACTTGTATGTTTGTAAAGTGCCCCGCGATACAGGGCTTGTATCCTACTGCGGGAGTGTCTTTAAAAAAAAAACCTGGCCTGCACAATAGTGCGTGAGTAGTCATAATAAAAAACAGATATTTAATAGTTGATAATTGTTTTTAAACTTTCGCTATACCTATTTATACACATCACAGTATTATGGAGACTTGATCGCGTGAAATAGTTAAGCTTTCATTAAACCGACGTATCGATCAAATTGCACCGATCGTGCATATCCCACGCGATTAAGTCCCACTGATATTTTAGCAATTTTGTTGAGTCAGCTCAACAATCACCCCGTAAGTTTCCTCTACCACATACATCTCTATCGACCGCGTACACACCGCACATATGCGTTAATTAAACCATAATATCGCGCTGCATACTTATATTACATCTGCAGATAGATAGTAGAAGACGTGAAGCCATTATGATTACCTATATTTTGATACTAGCTGTCCCGCGCAACTTCGTATGCGTAAATTTTCCCCGTTTTTGCAACATTTCTCATTGCTGCTCCGCTCCTGTTGGTCGTAGCGTGATGTTATATAGCCTATAGCCTTCCTCGATCAATGGGCTATCTAATAGTGAATATAATTTAATAATAATATTTTTTCAATCAATTCGATTCCTGCGATTACTGCGTTCAAACAAACAAACAAACACTTTAGCTTTTTAATATTAGTATAGATTAAGAAAAATAAACCGTGTTCAAGGGAAGCCCAAAACTATTTACTGTTGTAAAATTAAAATGAAGGGAACAAAAATTGATCAAGCAGCACAGATTAATGAACATTCCAACAAAGTACTCGTAAGTTTTTGTCTATAACTCTGGTGTTTTATAATCTAGGACAACGTTTTATACCTACACCAAAAGGCAAAACCTCCCCCCAAAAAATAGTCGAATAGAGATACATCCAAATTACCATCTTACCTAGATTGAAATAGAGGACCAACTTTTTTGAAGTCGGTTAAATAATATCCTAACAATGATAATATCTTGGGACAACTCACACAACGCCTTCTAATCCCAAACTAAGCAGACTATGGCAAAAAGACAACTGATAAACATACATAAAATAATATTCCTACAATTAGCGCCACGTAAGGTTGCGTTCCTGAAGTTGTCATCATCCCCTCAGATACCTAAATTCGCTTACGCGTCAACATCAGACACGCAAACTTAGCTGGCGACATGTGTAAATACATATGTATTAATTACACCCAGACACAGAATAAGCCATCGTGCCCATCACACAAAGTTTAATTCCGACCAAGACCTCCGGCTTAACAATCATTAACTACCAGAACAATAGACCAGTCAAATAATGCCAACAAAATATACCAACCAGTTACTTAAACGACTGCCCCAAATAGTGAGTGTAATATTTTGTAGCGCTTTATAAACTCCTTTATTCTAGGCAACAGACAAGTTTCATCATAAAGGCACATTAGCAGTTCGCCTGCAGTCTGTCACTTTATCGGACCGCCCGTAGTTCTGGGTCTGCATAGTCCACACACTCTAGCGTTTTTTTTATTTTTTTTAAATGACGACTCCCGCATTAGGTTACAAACCCTGTCACGGACACAAAGTACACCCAGACTCGGACCAACAATTTGTGAATCACACACAGTTGTGTCCCGTGTGGGAATCAAACCCACGACCTCTTACGTACCAGTCGGACACACTCCCACCGCGAAACAGAGGCACTCTAACTTGAGCCACAGAGCCTGTCTAACTTATTTCCTGTTGGAAATGGTTAAAAACCAGAGTCACTGGGTAAACACACCAGCAGCCGGCAGTTTCAGACCACTAGATAAAGCGCCGGTATTATCCTGTGAGGTCTTCATTTTGTTGCCGGCGGGCTACTTGCTAGTGTGTGATCAAATGTACAGGAGCCTTTAACGCCTGTGGAAATTGTGTAGGCAATCTGTTAATTTCAATGTCAAAAGCCTACAAGTTTTTAGTCTTTAGGCGTTATTGTTTGAAGATAATGGAACTTGTCCAGATCTGATTTAGATGAGTAAGGTTAGTTACAATCGTAAATACTTAGAGTAATATAGACTAGGCTTTAAAAGCTCGTCGAGAAATCTTTCTACTCACATAAGGAGTTCTTTAAAATAATGACATTTTATAAGAGTATGAAAATTAATATGGTTTTGGTTACAAAAATATACTTTCTTATCCATATTGTAAGCCTAGTATTATGTAATCAATATTTGCATGCTATCCTAATGCCAAAATAGGCTAGCACTAATTATATAAATTTATACTAGTATTATAAAGCTGAAGAGTTTGTTTGTTTGAACGCGGTAATCTTAAGAACTACTAATCCGAATTAAAAAAAATCTTACACAGTTGGATAGCCCATTTATCTAGGAAGGCCATATAACATCACGCTACGACCAATAGGAGCGGAGCAGCAATGACAAGTGTTGCAAAAATTGTACGCAAACGAAGTTGCGTGGGACAGCTATTTATTTAAAAGATCACTATAATATGTATCAACCCTATTTGTGGTAAATAAAAATATTTGTATTATTTAGCGATTTATTCATAATCTTACCTACTAGTTAATATTACTATGGTATATAGGGTATTAGCATGGAAGACGCAGCAAAGCACAGAGCGGTACAGCGGTCGCGTTCAAACAATCCACTCAGTGATTAAAGATGGCGAGGCTATAAAAATGATCATAGCTATCTCCGAGAAAAAAAAAATAAGACGTTTCAGATAAATATGTGCGCTGTAGCGCCCCCTGGAGGTCTTTAAAACTTAACTAAGAGCATGCTTGGGAATTAAACTACACAATGCAAAAAATCGTTTTGAAATCGGCCCAGTAGTTTCTGAGAAGAAAGGTAACTACAACTACAAACGCACGCGCACTCGTGCACAATACATTTAACTAGTTTGGGGTCATTCAGGGGCAGTCTTGTTTTTAATATTATATATTATATGTATATAAAACTGAAGAGTTTATTTGTTTGTATGTTTGTTTGTTTGAACGTGATATACTCAGGAACTACTAGTACGAATTTAATCATTCTTTTGCTGTTGGATAGCCCATTTATCGATAAAGGCTATAGGCCGTATAACATCACGCTACAACCGATAGGAGCGGAGTAGCAATGAAAAATGTTGCAAAAACGGGGAAAATAGACGTATACAAAGTTGCGCGGGTCGAGGAAGGCTATAGGCTATACAACATCACGCCACGACTAATAGGAGCGGAGCACCAATGAAAAATGTTGCAAAAACGGGGAAAATTGACGCATACGAAGTTGCGCGGGACAGCTAGTTTACTTAAGTACCTACTAATATTATAAAGCTGAGTTTGTTTGAACGCGATTATCTCAGGAACTACCCATTCGAATTTAATAATTATTAAACTGTTAGATAGCCCATTTATAGAGGAAGGCTATAGGCTATGTAACATCACGCTACTACCAATAGGAGCGAAGCAGCAATGAAAAATGTTGCAAAAACGGGGAAAATTTACGCAAACAAAGTTGTGCGGATCAGCTAGTTATTTATATGGGTATTGGGACCAGTATTAACGGATCTAGGATCTTGACTTGGAAGAACCATAGAACTCTGTGGTTGAACACTGAGGGACCCAAGATTTTTAATGTGAAACCTACACGTAAGTCAGGGCGTCACCAATGGGCTCATATCAAGTGACGAGCAATTCGTGTGCCTGATGGTAAGCGTCACGCAAGCCCATAACAGTGTCAGTGCCACCCAAATCTTTGTTTGAGAAAGACTGGAACGTCACCACTCTACGCTCTACATGAGTTCGTAAGTCTCACTGGCCAGTAATTACACTTGCTACAGTGCCCTTCAACTGAAACACAGTTGTTCACAAGTAACACCATCTAGCGGACATCGGGAAAAACTTCGTCGCCGTAGTAAGAACGGGGCGCTAACGTTTTTGCTAGAATTGGGTAGTTGACTACAATAAATTTGTAAATGCTATTTTATACTAATCAGGTAAAAATATATCTTAAAATGCTCTGAAAAGAAGTGTTATTTTACAATTTAACATGTTTTTGAATTTAAAAGCATGAAAACGAATACTAAAAGTAATGATTTGACGATAGGAACATATGACGTCATAGGTTCCTATTCCATACACATTTCTACAGAGCTTGTCGTTTTGACATTTTATTAAAAGATACTTGATTTGACTTTACAGTCAACATCCCCATTGGATGGACGGTCACATATTCGCACGACAACCGAACATTCTCTTTATATTGTTAACTAGCTGTGCCCCGCGATGTTACCCGCGGTTTAGCTTAGCCTATGTGTTAATCCAGGGTGTCAGCTAATTCCATACCAAATTTTATTAAATCGCTCCAGCCGTTTAGACGTAAAGAAGTAACAAACATTCACACTCACATACTCACAAACTTTCGCCTTTATAATATTAGTGTGACATAATTAGTATATCGGCATTTAAGAATTAATATATCGGCAATATATTCAAATAAACTACTTCATTGAAAAGACCCGCATTTCCCAACTAGAAAAGGCACAAGGAACATACCATTTCTGTACAACAGTGATGTGTTAACACCACTGTTTCACGGAACATTAACTGACAATGCGGTGGTCCGCCGTGGTCCACCCAAGATGGCCTACCAGACCTTCTAGCTATATATATACATTTAAACCCATATGATGTCCCACTGCTGGGCTAGACCCGTGCCCAACTTGTTAGATCCTGGGGTAATAGCCATAATCGTCACGCTTGGCGATCGCAGTAAGGTTTTAAAGTGATGACTGACTCGGTGGCTCGGTGGGAGTCTCACCGATTGCTACGCAAGAGGTCGTGGGTTCGATTCCCACACGGGACAGCACTTTGGGTGATTCATAAATTGTTGTTCCGAGTCTGGGCGTATTTTGTGTCCGTGACTTGTATGTTTGTAAAGACCCCCGCGACACAGGGCTTGTACCTACACTACTGCGGGAGTCGTCAGAGTCGTCTTAAAAAAAATATGTGGCTTTACTGCCACGGTAAAGCTATTGCATAGCATTTTTTATTAACTAATGCAATTAAAAAATATAAAAAAAAGTTTTTTTTTTAAATTTCATTTCGGAGCAGCTCGTCTCGATCCGTGCGAGCTTCGTACAGTCGTACCATATACATTTAAGCGAACGCTCGGCCGAGCTACATGGTAGGCGGAGTGGAGGGTGTTGGGTTTTATTTACGTTACGGAATTTTTCGTTACGGAATTTCTTGATTCGGTCACCGCGCTCAAAGCCCGAGCCCGCGATAAAAGCTATGCAATAGCTTAATAAAGTACTCCGAGGACGCTGCTGACCTTTGGTCGTCTTGACGACAACCACGGGAAGAGATGGGGGTGGTACTATTCTTAACCCATAGCGGCCTACAACTAAAACCTTCCGTATAATGCTTAATTACGCATAAAATGAAATTTAAATATCAAAGCTAGTCCATTTTACAAAATAGATGCCGAGTTACGTAAACGTTTCCGTCCCGTACAATTAATTATTCCGTCGCCATAATAACTCGCGGCTCATTAAAACTGAAACGCAAACCCAGTAACACTGACACTTTAAAATCGTTGGTAATTTATTTATTTATGAATTATGTTGTGTTATGAGAGCGGTGCTTGGTTATTTAATTGTTATTTTATGTTAAGTTTGTTTATATTGGCCGTGTTATTGTTTATTGATAGGTTTATAACCCTTGTTATGATTTATTATTGTTTATTGCTTAAGTTTTAGGTAACCGTTATTGGAAATTTCGGGTCAAAAGGACTGAACATATTAGGTACTCTTTATGAAATATTTTCTTCAAAATGTATAATAACTAGCTTGCATTTTTTTTTTAGTACTCGTATATTTTTTTTTTTAAAAGATAACTAGCAATGTGGGATGGAGTCCCACATTACTAGCAATCTTATTAACTCCTCCAGCTAAGCTCACAGGCTTGTGTTAGAAGTGGGTTCACGTCGGTAGTATAATGGGTAGGATTCGAACCCGCGACCTCACGATTGCGAGACCGATGCCTTAGCCATTAGGCTACCGCCGCTTAAAATTGTTGGTAATAATGAGTTACGAGTAAGCGCTAATATGTGAAGTAGTGTGGATTTTGAGTCCAATTTATGTAGATGACGGCCTTATCGACTGTAGTACTGCAATTTATGCACTGTAACGGCCCAACTTAATATTAGTGGAATTATAACCCTTTCTGATATCTCACGATTGACAGTTTCATCAAAATCATCGCCTGGAATTTCTATATCTGCTATGTTAAGATCATAGCCTTCAATGATTGGGCCTATATGGTAATTATTTGTTCTTGCGTCTGCATTTAAAGTATATTCATTCAGATTTCCCAGATAACTAGAGCAATTATGTGTTGAAGTTCGGTCTGTATATTTTGGAAATATTAAAAATTTGTCAGGGGCTCCCATATCCTGCCTTTTCACAGACACTGAAATATTTTATTTAATTTCAGAGCAGCGATTGGCAGCTACACACGAATTTTCTTCGTACTACTTACCTCTTATTGGTCGTCTAAATTTTTCGTGGGTTTTTCAATTATATTATTGAGACATCAGACAATTTTCAACCATGTTATCAAAGTGTATTACAATAAAAACAGCTACATTGGAAAGTCGTGAGACTTTCAAATGTAGCTGTTTTTATTGTAATAATATTTAAATTTGCATCAATATATTTTTTTAAATAACAATATTTACAACGCTGCGAAGACTTCGTCTCAGTAAGTAGTTGTTTTACTTAAGGTATTAAATGTTCCATAGGATCTTTATTCTGGACACCATCAGACTATTTTCAAATGTATCATCGACAAGATCCGATGTTTTCTAAGTAGTTATTGATACTATTAACTAATAATAATAGTAAATATTATATAGTAGAAAATATAATTTACTAGTAAATATTATATAGTATATTAATAATAGTAAATTAAATAGTAATAGGTAAATAATATAGAAAATAAATAAGAATAAGTAGGTATTAAGATCAATTAGTTAAGCGTTTAAAGATAAGTAAATGTAAAAATTATATGTTAAATTAATTTGTAGGAAATAAAAGGCTTTTTATTTTATTTTTATTTTTTTTTATTTTTTGTTTTATTGACACTATTACACTTATTATTAACTCTATTATATGCACGATCATAATATTTAAACTCTATCATGCAGGCCTATTGCTATTTTTAACCCTGCTATCGGCACGACCAGACTATTTTAAATTCTATTATCATCTCCATTAGATCATTTTTCACTACACTGTTGATGTCATCGGATTAAGTTCAGTCCTTTTACTCCACCGCCTTTAAAAGTGCAACGATTTTCCTAAGCATAATTTAAGCTAACATCAAACAGTTTAAAACTTAGACAATATTTATGTTACAATATTTATTGCTTCGTCTCAGAAGGTACGTGTTTCACATCTATACTGTAATATTATAAAGCTGAAGAGTTTGTTTGTTTGTTTGTTTGAACGCGGTAATCTCAGGAACTACTGATCCGAATTGAAAAATTCGCGAAAAATTCTTTCACTGTTGGATAGCCCATTTATCGAGGAAGGCTATAGGCTATATAACATCACGCTACGACCAATAGGAGCGGAGCAGCAATAAACAATGTTACAAAAACGGGGAAAATTGACGCATACGAAGTTGCGCGGGACAGCTAGTAAGATAATAATTTCATTGTTACTCGGCTTCCTTTTGTGGACATAATCTGATTTATTTTCAACTCTATTATCGGCACGATCATACTTAGTATTTCAACCCTATCATCCAGGTCAACAGACTATTTTCAGTTATCGGTACTATCATACTATTTTAAACCCTGGCCGAGCAGACTATCAACACCAACAACTACGAGCTACAACAGTTCCTAGGTATGGGCGTGTTGTGGACGCGCCTCATCACTACATAGTTTAAAACAAAGTCGCTTTCTCTATCCCTATATCCCTATGTATGCTTAAATCTTTAAAACTACGCAACGCTGGAAGAGCATGGGGGAAGCCTTTGCCTAGCAATGGGATCACCTTTAGTAATAAGTAATTAAAATGCATGCTATACACAAATAAAATACATTTAGATTATATAAAACTAGCTGTCACGCGCAACTTCGTCTGCGAAAATTTTCCCGTTTTTGCAACATTTATCATTGCTGCTCCGCTTCTATTTATTGTAGCGTGATGTTATATAGAAGAAAGAAGAAGAAAATATATTTATTTAGGAATCAACACACGAGACAAGAGTAATAACAGGCAATATAAAAAGAAAAAATAAAATAAAATAAGTGCAATTAATAATTAAAACTATTCACATAAATAATAATTAAAACATACAAATTATAATTACAAAATTAGCCATAAAATAAAAAGAATAAAGTAACAAAAACATACAAATAATAATTAAAACATCGGAAAGTAATTGGGCGTCTCGTGGCTGCACCAAAATAGGAACCTAGTTCAGCTTATTGCCGGGAGCATATTATATGCGCCTGACGCTGGTTTTCAACTGGGTCCTAGTGTGTGTGGTGTGTGTGTGTGTGTGTGTGTGTGTGTGTGTGTGTGTAGATATTATTATTATTATTATTATCAACACGACTAGATTATTTTCAACAATACCATCGATACCATTTTAGAATAGACTAAAATATATATTTTTTTATTACCATCCTAACATGTGTAAGTACATTTACAAATATTTTCTTAGTTTAAACTAATAATTAGCTACGTCGTATTGTAGCAAAAGGAACGAGCTCAGCAAATACTGACTGATCAATCATAATAGATAAATTTCAATCCTTTGTCGTCTTCGTCTTTATCGTATCTTCAAAACAAAATTGTTTTTAATAATACATATTTAACTTTGCATCACACGGTTTAAAACTAAGACAATATTTACAGCGCTGCGAGGGCTTCGTCTCAGAAAGTAGGTGTTTTACGTAAGATAATAATTCCATTGTTCCACGGGCTTTAATTTCTGGTGCCACCTGAAAGGTTCGCACAGGTGATAAAGCTATGAGACGTTCCTACTTATGGTTCTCGAATCAAAGAAAGAAGGGATTAACGATCGAGTTTCTGCCAATTGTGTAACAATAGGTACACATTATGCAACATTTTCAAGTTCTTAATATAACTTAATATCATTTCCATTCACAAATTATTTAATGCTGTACCCATATTTATCGAATTGTCAAGCTAGATGTAATAATATCGGCACCGGCTTGGTCTTTGATTTGTGTGAATCAATAAGTTAGTCTTTTACTTTATTTAAAACGAAGCTACTTCCCACAGATTTAGCCTTTATCGCTATAAAATGTAGCCCTTTTGCAAGCTTTTAGTTACGCCTATGCCAAATTTAAATTCTTTCCAGAATTTACAGAGATTATCCATAACAAACAAACGCACAATGTTGTGTAAATTTATCTATAAAAAACTATTTAAGGCGAACTTAAAAGGCCTAAGTCAAGGGCGTAGCTTGCCTTATTTGTTTGTTGAGGGGAGGGAAGGGAGGTGGTGGAAGTCCTAACGCACTATAGAGCCTTCACTCACAGTACTCCTTTTATTTTATAAGTGATCCGCCTTAATCGCCAATAGTTAGGTTAGTATTCGTTGCAAATGATAACAAATGTTAATATAAAAAATCATTTGCCAGAGCGGTAGCGTAATGGTTAGGGCATCGGACTTGCAATCATCAGGTCGAGGGTTCGAATTCTACCCATTACACTACCGACGTGAAAACACTCCTAACACAAGCAATTGAGCTTTACTGGAGTGGTTAACAGGATTGCTAGTTATGTGAAACCTACAATCTCACATGCTAGTTATCTTTTTATGATAGTTTGATATAGAATACTCGAACGAAACTCACTTAAAAAAAACCAATGGTAAGTTTCTATTTCTCTCGACTGTCGTCCTATAAAATGATAAGCACAATTTTGTCGACAAAACAGTAAATTTTCTAAGCCTTATACTTTGTTAACACTTTAAGTATTAAAAGTGATATAATTTTGCTATTTTATTTCTCTTTATGCGTAACGCTTTTGTTTAGAGTTACGAGTTTTGAATTTGAAATATTGTGAAGTTGCGAAATGCACAGCTAAGTGTTTTGAAAGCACATCTTCAACCGGAAAATAAGCAGAAATGAGCGTAGTTTTGAAATAAGGTTAGGCTTTTGTCAGGTACGTAAACTAACTGTTTTAATGAATGACTTGAGGAAGAACGTTCCCATTGCACCACTGAAGTAACAAAAGTAGGTACAACTTAGAAGCCGTCACGACGTCACCCTGTAAAAACTATGACACTTCAGGGTTGCCAAGTCCTAATTTCTGTTACCCCTAAAACTAAACAAAAAAAAAAAATAGATATCTAAAAGCGTTACCATTATTTAAAGAAAATTAATATAAAGAAACACTATAGCGCTCAAAATCTCTAAAAGCGGTTTCAGATAGCTTTTATTTCTGTGCGTATCCTTGCGTTTCGGCGCACGCGCTTGCACGCGCGTTATATTTCTCGCTTCAAAACTCAGATGCGCGTGTACGGGCATATACTACGCGTGTACACTGGCATATACTGTCGTGTTTGCTCGAACCGGTAGTGATGAGTCAGTGTCAACATGTTAAAACGAGCTATTACACTCTTACGAGTTTGCGTGTGGCAAAAGCATGCTCTTACGCGCCTACATGCGTTTATAAAAACGAGCTAATAAAACGCTAGTATGTAACCACCCAAAAGTGTGAGTCGCTGAGCTCGTCACCAGTTGTGGCTCATTCTATTTTCCATTAGGAACCCCCTGTACTACTCATTTACCCTCTAAGTTTAGGCGAAAACCCTTAATTTGACAACACTGTGACACTTCAAACTATACTACCCACCCTCATAAACAACGTGGCTTGTTGTAGCGCCCATACGTCAAAGAGTATAACTTTTAATGGTCACAAACAGCTTATTGATTCACAATAAGGTGTTTGTGACCGTGTTCTGTTTTTTTTTTTTTAGTAAAATATAAAGAAAAACTAGCCAAGCGCGAGTTGCTCACATAACTGATTTAACGCTGGTCTAGAATGAGTCGCTCGGGGTTATGGGACGGATGCAAATAGGTACACCGGCTTTGGCTGATTTTTTTTTCCACTAAAAAGTCCTTTCCGTAAAATAAGGGGAAAACCCCCTAAGCTGGCAAACTGTTGATACACTACCTAAAGGAGAACGAGTTTGTATGGTTTGTAATTATTTAATCAGCTCTTATGTTAGTGTACAACATGTTAGGGCGCCATCGAACTGTACTCTATGGCGTGTGGGGCGCCATAAAAAGCCACGTGTTGATGTAAAATGATTCATTATGATGTTTGTGACCGCGACAATGATGTTTTAAAGTAATACATCAAGATCAGCAAAAAACAGTTAAATGCGAGTCGCTTACACGACTTTCTTAGTGTGAGTCGGGGAGGTGGGGTCCAAATTTACTCTACAACGGCTTTGTCTGTTATTGTTTTCCACCAAAAACTCCCTAAGAAACCTTAACCCCAACTTTGGAGGGAAAACATCTAAGTTGGCAACCCTGTGACACTTAAAACTTCACTTCCCACATCATAAAAGAGAACGAGTTTGTATGTTTTGTAATTACTTAATCAGCTCTTATGTCAGTGTACTACGCCCTAGGGAGCCATAGAAGTCGACTCTATGGCGTGTGGGGCGCCATAACAAGCCACGTGTTGCTAAAATGATTAATTATGGTGTGACCGCTAATGCTAATGGTGTTTTGAATTATTCGCACGTTGTGTTAATGTGTTTGGGTGTTTTAGATTTATCCTAGTACTAATTGTGTTACCAGTTGTGTTTCCTATATAGGCGACTACCTTTTACCTATGGCTCCGGTCGCCGTTACGGTTATTATGATAAAAACTATCCTATGTCCTTCCCTGGTCCTCAAACTATTGGCATACCAAATTTCATCTTAATCAGTACAGTGGCTTAAGCGGGACAAAATTTACCAGACAGGGAGACAGAGCTACTTACCTCACCCGAATTGCCCGCAACTATAACACTACATTCCAAGATGTGGATGTCTTTGGGTGCTCCAAAATATCCTTCAAATTGCAGGTCACAAAAAAAAAATAGTTACCGCCATCCATCTTAACTTTTCATATTAGTACATACCTAGTATTTAGTGATTATCTATATGTTTCTTACTAAAGTGTTTATGTCTAAAAGTGTATTTATAATGAATTCTAAGTTAATAAAGTAGTAAGCTGAATCAAGAAAAAGACATTAAGTTATTGAAAAAACCTGTTATTGGCCATGCTATGTATTTAAGTCAATAATATGTTAAACAAACTGTATCGCTGTTGGTTTTCTTAATAAATTAATAAATAAATAAATCCAAACTAAATATCTCACAAAGCTAAATAGTATGTCAATATTAGTTGGCGCATTGCAAAAAATAGCTATGATCTCTAATAATTTAGAATAAATTTATAAAGTGTTTATAAATTTCTTCTAAATATTGGCAACCTATTGCCAATTTCTTGAAATAATACAATAGAAATAAAACAGTACACACAATAATGGCCGACTCAGAACTAGATTCGTCAGAGTTAGGCACTCACGACTACTGGCAGAAAGCGTAACTAAAGAAATAGAGAATTACGATGAGCACGGAGACACTGGAGATGTTTGGTTTTCAGAGGACAGTGCATCGAGAGCAATAGATTGGATCTGTGATTGTGGCGTGAAGAAGGATGTCGCTGTTATTAATTTAGGTCGTAACAATGGATATACACTAATAGAGCTTGCTAAGGAAGGATTCACAAACCTACTTGGGGTAGATTACTGTGAAGAAGCAATATTATTAGCTGAAGCTGAAAAAGTGTCCAAAGCTGAGTTTTCTCAAATCAAATATCAGGTTTTCAATATAACTTCAGAAAGTGTGGAATCTCTTGGAAAATTTGGCATAGTTCATGATAAAGGTACATATGATGCCGTTGATCTAAACCCTGAGGGTCCAAAGACAGAAGGAGAAATATATCGACCAGGTCACGCAGTTACTTGATGATGATGGTATGTTCATAATAACCACATGCAATTGGACTGATGAGGAAATAATGAAAAAATAAAACTTAAACGAGTGATATCCACGCCTGAGTTTAAATTTGGCGGCAAAGTTGGCAGCCTGGTGTAATCCTTTGTATTTGTTAAAAAATAAAATTATAATAACAATGATAAAAAAAAAAACTTGACTAATCACTATGGAACACGTTTCTACTAAAAAAAATTGTTCTTATTATCAAATACAATTTAGACATCATTGTAATACCATTCCAACTGAATCTTATTAAAAAAGAGAAATTCCAAGAAAAAATAACAAAAGGTGCATAAACTGTAAAGCAGCAAAGCACAAAGGTCCACCACAGATGCGATACAGTGAATTTCATTCGCTACATTAGTTGCGTTCAGCAATATATCAAAGGTGCATACAACGCCACGATCCTTCGTTAGATAGTAAGGCACGATCGACCGAGCCCAAAAATGGGTTTCGGAATTTCATTTTAGTTATACAGTCAGATTTTTACACTATAATGTTCTCAATACATTATTCCGTCATAAATAATAATAATATTGTCTACTGTAAATGGTACCAATAACGAGAAGATAAAGCCAACATTCGTATTCTATATCATATTTTAATCTAAAGTAATATTAATAACTCATACTACTCTTAACCTGTCTGTCACGTTATTAAAACATGTTGTTAAACTATATTCATACTAAATTTCATCTAAATCGGTTCAGGGGAAACCGATTTAGATTAAATTTGGGATATTTTTTATCGCAATAACCGATATAGTAACAGAACCAAAACGTTATATGGTTTCGGCGTAACCTTTTGTTCGGTTTCGACCTAACGCTTTGCTGGTTTCGGCGTTGATGTTCCACTTCACTAGATTACAAGCGCCCGTCTCTTGGTCTCGCCTTTTGTCCGTATACTGTTTCCGCGCGAACGCATCGTCTGGGTAATCTGTTTCAGTGAAACATGGCTGGTTTTGAAGATTGCAAAGCCTTTGAGTGTATGAAACACATCCACCATTGTTTCAGATATTTCATGTAAATTTAATGCCTAAAGTTAAAATATTCTATTTCTATTTCAGCCTGAGTTATCTAAGACTTCTCTCCTTAAATAGAACAGTGGAGGGGGTCTCTGTTTAGAGCTAAAGCTGGCCAGTAAACATAATGATCTAGTGGTATGGTAAGTGACCCTAACTGCTAAGCCAAAGGCCGTGGGTTTAATTAAAAGCCCACGACTTCATTATCTGATAAGTATAATTGTTAGTCTGCTTCGGTGTATCTGTATGTATATGTATGTATTTAGAAATTTATAAATATGTTTACCAGTTATCTGGTTGCCATAATACAGGCTCTGCCTAGTTTGGGATGTGCGTGAGTTGTCCCATAATATTTATTATTTATTTATTAAAATACAAATAGAGGTAGCGATAGTCTAGTGATTAAGACTAAATTGCAATCGAGAGATCGTGGTTTCTAACCCTACCTATTATACTTTCGACGTGGGCCCACTCTTAACACAAGCAATTTAAAAAAAAAAAATAGCTGGAGGGGTTAACAAGGTTGCTAGTAATGTGCGAAACACATTCATAGTTATATTGTCATAGGGAAAAAATAAAAAACCCGCCTGCACAAAAAAGGTGGAAACAAGATAGTGCAGTCGGGGGCATTAATGAATCTTGATGAACTTAGTAAAGTGTCTTTTTTTATGTTTATGTATTTTTTTTATTTAATACTTTTTAGTGGTAGTAGAATGTAACAACTAACTTTTATCACAGCTATTGTCAAGTATTGAAAATTGAGAAAAAGAAAAGTTGCTAACTAACTTTTTTAGTATTACACTCATAATTATGTTATACCTTTTTGAAATGCTTAAGATAAGGCTTTTAATATGATACCCAATTAAAAAATAACACCTTTTTATTTTGACATCTCACAGCCGGCATGTGTGTTTTTTTCAAACGTTACATATATAAGAACACTTGGGCAATCAAGACAAATCCAACTCCATCTTAATTGTATACATCCGTTCAGTGGATTGTGAGATATCAGATAACAAAGAATATTACATCCATACATACTTAAATATGTTCATACATCCATACAAGATACGCGTGAAAAATATAACCCTTCCTTTCAGTCGGGTAAAAAGATAAAAGTTTGCAAGAAAAAAAGGGTATAATTTGTAAAAATGGTACAAACTTTAGGAGTTACAGAAAGTGAGAGATAGACCCAGGTGTCGATTTATGTCTAGTAAAAACAATCATTATCATGGGGACATTGTCGTAATCACCACGTTTGGCGAGCGGGTTGGCGATCGCAGTAAGACTTAAGGGGGCATTACACTGAGAGAATTATTTATTTAGCGCTACGTACACAGCAACACGATCGCCGGCCTCGCTCTTCCGCACACAACCATTACTTCACAGTGCACAGGAGCGCATCTCAAACATACCTATACTATGACTATGACAATACGAAAATGCTCGTTTATGCATTTTTCCGCAACTTCAAGATTCATTTGCGGGATCATATTAAGGCATATCCTTAAATTTCTTTATTTCATCTACTAGAAAAACTCTTTGACTAGTGACACAATTTTTTTCGTGTCCTAATATTCAGGTTTTCTATATAAATTTTTGAGAGAGCCGAACCCTGTTTCGCGTAATCTATACTTAAATACGCTATTCCATCAGGCACGTTACTTATATACAAGTTCCAAATTGCAAACAACTTGTATACAAGTTACAACACAGTAGTGGACATTAGCTATGGTCCTGTGCCAGCGAAGTCGATGAGCTGGGATACCACTGGTTTTCTTGCCAAAAGAGTGCCAGCCCCTTTTTTTGACACGCCCGCCGCCCTAAATTATATATTCCTTTGGTAAACATACCAGCTCTACTGGAACCTACCGGTTAAGCCAGGGACGATGGGAAGAGACCTGATGGGATGTCACTAATTCCTTGGAGTGTGGGAAAGGTACTTGTGTGGGACGCCACGTGTGTAGACACACTTGCTCCTTCCCACCTCCACGGAACCAGCGTTCAAGCTGAGGTGGCGGCCAAAGTGGTCGAAAATCTGAAAATTAAAAAATAAAGGGGTTTCGGCCGCGAATATATATTTGTGCCATTTGGCAACGAGAGTCTTGGCCCGTGGGGTCCCAGTGCGAACAAAGCCTTCAAAGAATATTTCAGAAAATTGGTTGACTCCAGGAGGCCTGCTCTAATTCAATGAAAACGAAGTTTCGATCAAAAATGAGGAGGTTATATAAAGAGCCAGGAACATCTATTCAATCAACTCGTTCCAGAAAATTCAAACTTCTTGTGCTTATCTAAAAAAAATATTGGAATAGTCCCCACAAGCATAAGAAATTTAACTAAACGAAAATTTATGAATATCGTTCTGTCGCGCGGTGGGAGAGTATCCGACTGCTACGCAAGAGATCGTGGGTTCGTTTCCCACACGAGACACCACTTTGTGTGATCCACAAATTGTTGTTCCGAGTCTGGGTGTACTTTGTGTCCACGAGGAAATGCTGCCAGCATCTGAGGAACCATGCCCAGGGGACCCAATTTTTAGATATATTTTAGTTTTATTTAGTGTTAGTTTTTCTAGCTAGTTCATGTATATTATATGCTTAATCCATTCTGTAATAAATGTAAATAAATAAATGGTGTTTTGTTCTTGACGTCGTAAACATGTTTTCAATGCAAGTAACTTGTACGCACATGTGACGTCATACAAGTAACTTTAACAGACGCTATCCCATTAGACTTGCATAATGGGATAGTGTCTTTAAAGTCCGCAGGTGACGCTGCTGCACGTCCAAGCTTTGAAAGACAATCCTAGGTCTTATTTTTATGTCGCACTAATAAACACATACCGGGCGAAATAACTCACACTTTTAAGAAACGCGAGTGTTCGCCTCTTAAAACAATTAATACGGAACTGTCGGTATGACTTAAATAGTGTGCAGTGCGAACTATACTACCTACATATGGAATGCAGTGCAGTGTTATCAGTGAGTGATTTCGATCGGTGTGACTGCGTAACGTACGAACAAGCTCGTCGTATCTATTATTTGAGTACTATACGACATGACGCAAAATTCAAAAAGTTGCTTTGTCAACGTGAGGGGAGAATTTCTCAAAAATCACCACCTACCCACATTGAAACGGTAATAAATTTATCATCTACCGAAATTGATGGCACTGCACAGAACATACTAGCTAAGGGGTTGAATTATGCAGTAACACCTAAACGGATTCCGTATGAAAATGTTATCAGTGGGGTCGAAGAAGCGATAATGCGTAACAAGGTACCGTCTGCGGACGCGGAAACGCTTAGACAGGATGTTGCCGTTATCCTTCGAAAATCGAAGCTGCCTAAACCGAATATTACTACAGAAGAGCGTCTAGCGTTGAAAGAGCTACGTGATAACACGAATATTTTAGTGCTAAAGGCCGATAAGGGAAACGCCACTGTAGTGATGAATTCGAGTGACTATGATGACAAAATACGGAGTCTTTTAAGTGACACTTCTATATACAAGTCAGTGTCATACAACCCTACAGCCAGAGTCACGAAACGTATACGAGCACTGATTAGGGACCACGAAGATCTGTTCGCGACTGATGTCTATGACCGACTCTTTCGACCCAAGAGCGTACAGCCGCCCAAGTTATATGGGTTGCCAAAGGTTCATAAAGGTAACGTCCCACTACGCCCGATCGTAAGCCAAATTAACTCGCCTACTTACGATTTAGCGAAATACCTTTCTTCAATACTGCAACCTTTAGTGGGTAAAACGACATCGTTCGTAAAGGATTCTCGCCATTTCGTGGACATTATCAAGAGCATGAAAGTGGAACCAGACGAGGTGATGGTGAGTTTTGATGTGGAGTCACTATTCACCAACGTTCCTATTCAGGACTGCCTTGAGGTCATCGAGAGAAAGCTGAGAGCAAACGATCTGTCCAATGAGTACATTGTTTTACTTAAAAACTGTCTGGAAGGCAACTTCTTCATCTACCAGGGACAACACTACCTCCAGATCGACGGAGTGGCCATGGGCAGCCCAGTGGCGCCGGTGATGGCCAACATCTGGATGGAACATTTTGAGGAAACAATTGAGCTACAATTGTCCCAGGTCAAACTGTGGAAGAGGTACGTCGATGACGTGTTCTGCATTATGAAGGGCGGTAGGCAGGAAGTAGAACAATTTGCTAAAGACTTGAACTCCATACACCCTAAGATCAGGTTCACTTTTGAAATGGAGATAAACAGATCGCTAGCTTTTCTCGATGTTAAAATAATGGTTAGAGACAATGGTACCCTAGCACACACTGTGTACAGAAAACCGACCCACACAGACAGATACTTACATGCTGACTCGCATCACCATCCAAGACATCTGCAATCCGTGGTATCATCGCTGACAAATAGAGCATATGACATTTGTGACCCTGAACATTTAGAAAGTGAGCTCACACATGTTCAGGAGGTACTAAAGCGAAACGGATACAGAGGAAGCACACGACGTACGAAGAGGAGAGACTCCCGACCGGGGGTTGACAGGGCTCCAGCTTTTCTACCGTATGTGAAAGGAGTGACGGACAAAATTGGAACAGTACTGCAGAAATACTCCATTAAGACTGTATATAGTCCGCACTCCAAGGTAGCTAAGCACCTACGTACTCCTAAGGATGTAATTCCTCTACAGACACCTGGCGTCTACAAAGTGGATTGCAGCTGTGGCAGTTCCTGCATCGGACAAACCAAGCGAACAATAGCGGAAAGGATTAAGGAACATATCGCGGCTGTGAAAAACCGACAGACAAACAAGTCAGCAATAGCGGAACACTTGCTGGATGCGGGAACCAATCACTGGATTGAACTACACAAACCACAGGTCCTCTCCACTGACCGTCACTATTACTCCAGGATGGCGAGGGAAGCGGTTGAAATCAAAAAACATGTCAATTTCAACCGAGAAGACGGATACCGTTTGTCAACATCGTGGAATCCCGTGATCGGCAAGTGTATACACCGCCGAACAAACATTACACGCCAGTGTGCAGATGTCCTTAGTGTTGTGTGTCGAAGTACCGACAGTTCCGTAATAGTAAGTGATAAAAATCAAGCGAGGGTAGTTTCCGAAACCCGCGCTTCACGGAGGCGACGCTGAGCTCAACTAGTCTTCCCGTGACCACGGCCGTTGCAATACGGTCGAAACGTCGGGCCATAAACAAGGTATTTTACCTTAAATTATTCACGCGATTAAGACCCGTAATATATATATTTTAATAACTCACACTGAGCTACTGCATCTTTTTTCAACTCTATATAAAAATGAATAGTATAAAAACTAAAAGCTTTCCTTTGAAGTAATTCTCTTATTTCTGAAGTGTACTTCGCTAACTTTAAATTAAAATACTGAAAAAAACTTTCAAACGAAATAAACTTTGGTTTAAAACTGTTCAGTACTTTTGCTAATTATAAGGTTTTGAGATGGAATTATTTTATATATTTTCTTAAAGATGAAATTTTCTTAAATGTTTCGTAGATATATTTTTGGAGAAAAGAAAGGATGTTTGGTATTTCTTATATTTGATTTTATGTGGTATCAAGCTGCAGCAAGTCACCGACAATGCAAAAGTAGGGGTATTAAGATTTTTTTTTAAATATATAACTAGCAATGTGTGTGTGAGTATATGTGTTACTGTCTGTGACTGTGTGCTATTATTACGAATTACTTACACGGTTTTAGCAACAAGCTAGCTTTATAAATTAAATTCTTACTTTGGTTTGATAAAAATACTCTCAAGCGTTTTGAAGATAGTTCATTAAGCTTTTTTTTATAAAGATAACTAGCAATGTCGGATAGTGGTCCCACATTACTAGCAATCCCGTTAACCTCTCCAGCTAACCTCAATGGCTTGTGTTAGCAGTAGGTTCACGCGACCTTACGATTGCGAGATCGATTCCTCAGTCATGAAGCTACAGCTTTTGTTTACAGTTAACTAAATTTATGTTTTATTTTTAAAAATACAGACGTTTTTCTTCAATTAGGTGCCTAAATGAAAGAGTCCGTCACATTAGCTTATCTATTTGAATCGTTAATATCTACTCACATGGTAGTTTCCTAAAAGTTGTAAAAGAGCGACACGGCCGAGGACTATATTATTGAATAAGAGTAAACTAGCCTAGTTCTCTATTTCGTAGAAAAAAATATTACAAAACATTTTTTAATTTTTATTAATACGTCTCCTACAGTACTCGTAGGTACCCTACTATATAAGACGTATTAATAAAAAAAAAACAATCTGACAAACTGAAACAAACTGTCGCAAGGGACTTTACAAACATTCTAGTCACGGACACAAAGTACACCCAGACTCGGAACAACAATTTGTGGATCACACATTGTGGTGTCCCGTGAGGGAATCGAACCCACGACCTCTTGCGTAGCAGTCGGACACACTCCCACCGCGCCACAGAGGCAGTCAATTGTAAAATCGTAAAAACATGTTATGCCTGATAAAAGATATGTATGATTTTAAAAGGTTAGAAAGAACTTGATTTCCAATCAGATCTCACTTCTTTTATTAGCAAAATAGTGAAGGTACCTTGCATGTTTTGATGAGATTTAACTTAAAACATACTAAACAAATTTGCCCACTCGACTCGCCCCAAAAACTCGTCCCACAAATATCATATCACAATTTAAAGTCATGTACGTAGTATGACAGAGTGTGACATTCTCGACACAACATTGTAGGTTGCTCTTAATATTTCGTCATGTAAAATGCGCGGCGAATTTGTTATCAACAGATAAGCGAGGCTCTTCCTGTATGTTGGCGCTGCCGGCAAATGTAGAGTATACGAATAATGCAGAGGTTGCAGGAAAAAATAAAAATAGTAATGAGAAGCGGCGGTAGCTTATTGGGTGCATATTAATCATCATGCATATCAATCGTGAGGTCGCTGGTTCGGATCCAACCTATATACTACCGATGCCAACCCACTTCTTACACAAGCCATTGAGTTTAGCTGGAGGGATAAACAGTATGTGGGAAAATTTCTTAGACTGTTAAATAATTTTTGTAGACCTGAAATTTTTATGAAAATATAAATAATGATTACGGGTCACGGCCGTTGCAATACGGTTAAAACGTGGGGCAATAAACAAGGTATTTTACCTTAAATAATATTCACGCGATTAAGACCCGTAATATAGATCTGTTTTTATTAAATAGCAAGGACTCATTTAAAAATCGCCGCCGCTAGATGGCGTGACTTTAGTTTGACGTTTACATTTGTAGTGCTGATAGTGGGATAGTTGATCTCATTCGGCAGTCTTAATCGAGCGGTCGTAGCGACAACACGTCATCCGATAGACATCGCTATTTTTATAATCGTGTGTGCAAAGTGTTAGTGTGGTTATAGTGACAGTGATGCAGTGGAATTGAAATGATTAGAACTGTTGGCGGACTTGCTCGAGGTTTCCAGCTTTATATAATGTTTATTGGAGTACTGAGCCGCTAATAGCTCATAGGGTATTGCTATCTAAGTTTACATTTTTCGAATACCTGAAAAATTTAAAAATCTCTAAGTGAAGCTTGGTCACTTACAGCCGGTCTTAATAATCTACCTATCGATGGATTTGGCTACTAGAAGTATATATCTGACATAAGCTCCATAATATATAAAAATCCTACCTCTAGCAGCCAATTCCATCGACAGATAGATTATTGAGACCAGACGTTAGCCAGTACAATTTATAAACAAACACACGTGACAACAACGATAGGTTATGTTAGACCCGAAAACTACGGGTTAATCCCTTAAAAAAAGTTTTTATTCAATAGTCTCTACATTTATATACTCTGTAGACGAGTCTACGTTTGTACGCAGAGTGATACATCGCGTATAAAACGGTACACACTGATTATAACGCTATTCGCCTTAAGAAACGTGCCGAGACATATTACTTGTACCTTAACTTGTATTAAACGTTCAGCTTGATTTAGTTAAACACTCTTTAGAGACAATTTATTCATAATACAATATATTCTCAATGTATTGTATTATGTATAGCGAAGTATTTATGTTTTAAATGATTTAAAAATTCTCGTTGAAAGGTTCTTTATAGACGGACGTGTGTTTCTTTATATTTGCATTTTTATTACCCGACTGCGTAAGAAGGAGGGTTATGTTTTTCGAGTGTTTGTATGTTTGTATGCATATTTCTTTGGCACGCTTTAGACTAGCGCATAAATGACTTAATGGGATTTAACTTGAGATGTGTCATTAGATTCGTCTCAGTTGTGAAAGTGACACTAGGGGCATCAAAATTAGAAAAAATGGCAGATTTTTGACGCCAATATATTTCAGTTAAATAAGAATTTTAGTTACTAAAAAATGATTTATTTTTCTCTAAATATCGAAAAAATAGGTTTCAAAAACAAGCTGACAAAAAACAAACCAAAAATACTTTGAAAAAAATTCATCAAATTTGTAGGGAGATGTTTTTGCTTCCGTAGTTTACAGTCCACAGTTCTACTTTTAACTTAGAACTTTGTCTTTCATATATATTTGTATCTTTTAGTTCTCAAATTGTTTGTTAAATGTATAGTATAAATTGTAATACATCTTAATTAAGCAACACAGTATGTATATTTTAAGTTTTAGTAACGAACTGTCGTATTAGGTTTTTGACAAGCCTCTAAAGATAGTTTTAAGTGTGTGTGTGTAAAAATAAATAAATAAGTAATTTAAATTAGGAAGTAACTTGTATTATGTTACAAAAAATAATAATAATATCTTTTGACAACTCACACAACGTCATCTGATATCAAACTAATTAGAGCTTGTACTAGTGCAACCAGGCAAATGATATACATACTTATATATTTCTAAATACATACATACATATTAAAAATAAATTTCACCCAGACAAAGAATAAACCATCGTGCTCATCACACAAAGTTTTATCCTGGGTTGGGATCGAACCCACGACCTCCGGCTTAGCAGTCAGGGTCACTAACCACTAGACCAACAGGCCATTTGTATATGAGAATCTTAAGTTGTAAATTAGGTATTTCTCTCCATTGCACATACTAAAAATAAACATTAATGAACTAATTAAGTAAGAAAAGGAATGAAGGGAAGTAATGCTTGTTTTTTTTAAGCTATTGCATAGCTTCTATCTCAGGCCTTGAGCGTGGAGACCGAATCCAGAAATTCCGTAACGAAAATAACCTAATACCCACCACTCCGACCGGCACAGCGGTGATACTTTTTAGTTTTTTTTATTATTTTACATAAATATTTTTTTTTAAATATATATTTTTATCCCCGAGTGCCTCAGTTTTTTTTGTTTGTGTATCTATTCGAGCTTTTTATTGTACTGTTGTATTTAAATTGAAAGCGTTTTTCAAAATTACAAAAAAATATAGCAGTTCCACAACGGAACAATTTTGCGTTCGTATGTCGACCTAAACGCTACCAAAAAAACCCACTATCATATTTATCATTCTTTAGGGTTGTGCAAATAAAATTCAGAACTGTATACATCCTTCGCAGTTTTTTTCAAAGAGGCGCCGCTTAGATGGCGAGCGGAGCGTGTGCTTGCTCATTAGAGCATTCATTCGTGCTTGAGTGTAAATAGGGTTGTTACCTACGTAAAAATGGTAAATTAGCTTCGTAATTTGAATAGCATTGTAACAAAATTACTTTTTGTGATTTTAAAGCATTTTTTATTTTAATTTATATAAATTAAATCATAGATTAAATCATTCGACCTTAGGGATCCGTTAGCCAAAAGAAAGAAAAAGAAAATAAACATTTATTTATTGAACCACATAAGTCAAACTAATAATATCTTGGGACAACTCACACAACGCAGACCGTGTCCTATGGAAACCAGACAACTGATAAACATACATATATTTCTTAATACATACATATTATAGATAAATAACACGCAGACGCAGAATAAACCTTCAACACTTAGTTTTAAAATAGAAAGGTAGGTAAACCTACCCCGGCACAGAGACACCCTGAGAATGTTCAATTTATCCTCCTGTTTAACGATAAATTTTTCCTACATAAATTTATTGTAACACAATGGCATCTACCGATACATGTGCTTATCATTGCAGCATTCGGGTGTGGAGGGCAAGGTGTTAAGTCCCTCCAACACAAAGGGAGGATCCTCCGACCAGGCGAGGTGATCGTGCCTGGCGGGCCGCGGCCCAACGATTAACGTTGGGAACTTGTATTTATAGTTAGCAGCAGTGAAAACTTCTATATCGCGATTCAGGATTTGACGCGAGCTGTCAAGTGTCAATATTTTATATTATTATATGCGGGTACCGCCACACGGGCTTGGTTTTCAAAATGTGAAAACCCCTCTGGGTCTCGGAAAGTACGATAAGCTGTTGGTCTTGTGCTTATTCTCTCTCCTCTCCCATGCCTGTCCACACAATAGTGCACTACAGTATTATCTTCTGCCTAGTTGCCTGGCCTCTGATCTGATTGGCCGTCATGGACGAAATTGGTAAGGAGACTATTATCATTTTATCACTCACATTCACTCATTCATAGCCGCTGTATTATTTAAGGCGTTTCCCCGTGCAAAACCCAGTGCTAGCCGTTTTTTGTGCACTTTTGTGGAGCTATCTGCTCTTTATCCGAAAATAAATATTAACTAATAAAAACATATTAAATTTCTACATTATTTTGACCCCAAATGGTAGATTTTATTTTTGTTGAAGGAATCTCCTCACAACGAAACCACAGACATGAGAAATAATTGGTGATAAAATGCATCAATTTTGTAAAGTACCATTTTCTTTGATTTGCATACACTAACGGATAAGCAATTTAAGCAAATTACCAAAAGTTTATTTTATAAAGATTTTATTTCAAAAACTGAGCGCATTCGCTACGATGCAGCGAAGAGGGAACGAATTCTCAAGGTTATTTGGTCAGGGTACGGCCTTAATATGATAACCTCAGCGCATTTTTACGTATTACAATTTATGATAACTTCGGAGCCAATTAGTGTATAAAAAGTTAAAAATATTTTTGTCAAGTTTCATAAGTGGCAGCCCTATCAGGATGACAGACTACCCAGCTACACCGGGCGTCGGTTGCAACCTCTTTTACGTGGAAAACATTTTGAAACATCTGTCAGTAATGTGATTTTGCTGTGGAAATTATAATTTTTCCAGGATATACAGATTCATTTTTACCTGATGTAAAAAAATCTGTACTTTGTAGGTCGATGTTGACTGCGAATTTAATTAGGCTGTGTCAAGGGTATGCTGTAAAGTACTATGGAAAAAAACAACCCGATATTTCATATAATTTTTAAAATAATGCAAAAAGAGGGGTGATATTCGTTTGACGTGTTTATCTGTATGGCTGTCAGAGGTGCCGTGGCGCCAGGGATTCTTTTATTTAAAATTATAGTCCTTAGTTTTGTTTGATGAAAAATATTTTTTTATCAGGATATATACGTCTGTGGCGCGGTGGGAGTGTATCCGACTGCTACGCAAGAGGTCGTGGGTTTGATCCCCACCCAGGATAAAACTTTGTGTGATGAGCACGATGGTTTATTCTGTGTCTGGGTGTTGTCTGGTTTCCATAGTACAAGCTCTGCTTAGTTTGGGATCAGATAGCGTTGTGTGAGTTGTCCCAACATATTATTATTATTATACAACGTTATTCGTGGTATAGCCTGAAAGTAGTTTGCTCAGAATCAGTAACGCAATTCAATTGGCTAGTTTTTGGACTATGTTTTATTTTTGAATTAATTAATTCATGAATCATTCTAGCAATCCAAATCCTGTTTACAATGTGATGTGAAATGTCATCATCACTTATTTTTCAACAATAATCATGGATTACGTACTACGGGACGCAATGACCATGATAGCGTGAAGAACGCAAGACAACTTGAAAGATAACTATACGTGAAAGATACTAACAACAAGATAACTATGCAAGTTAATGATTTCTTGAACTAAAAATCTTGTTGGGGTGTCTGAGCCTTGCACTATACCAAAAATAACCTTGTATATATATAGGTATACGGGTTGATTTGACCTATTAATAATTTCACATTCGTGGCTACTTTATATTGCACTAAGTAACTTACAACAAAATATTTAATACATAAAACGGCTATTACACTACCCTGAATCAGGGCCCTAAATCGAGGTGGCCTTGAAAATTTGTTAGAGAATTAGGGCCCTAAATCTTATGACACTGCTCTTTTTAAGGATTTAGGGTCCCTGATTTAGTGTAGTGTCCGCATTAACCCTTAACAACCTATCACCAGAGGCGTCCATAAATGCTGTCTATGATTGTGTGCGTGGTTTGAGCGAGGTATGTATGAAAACTGATGGAGTTTCATACAAACTTGCAATCCGTATTTTCACTGTGTTTTAGGTGACTAATTTTGAAAAATGTCTTCTTACTGGATACCTACAAGATAAAAGGCGTCAACTACTAACATTTCAGTTATGTAGACCTATTGGCTTAGGCTCTGCGTTGATAATTCAGTCTGTTAGTCAGTTATTGAATTGACTGATATGAATAAAATGAGTTACTATATTACGTACAGTGTGATTTTTAATATACTAATAACTTTCCGTTTTTCGCTTTGTTATATTATACCAAATAACTTCGTAATTAATGAAATAAAATAAAGTGACTGTATAAATATTAAAATTATATTAGACTGTTAGCTTTCCAAAGCGACAAAAACATATCTACTACTTCTTTTGTCACACAACCATTTACCACAAATCTGAGCGACCTCGGAGTAAAATCAATGTTTCTTTGTTAGGTTTAGAGCCTAGACCTCACAATAAACAACGATTTTACTTCGGTAAAATAGCCTGTAGGTGGTTAAGGTTATAACTCCAAAAACAAGTGATAGGTGAATAAGGGTAAAAATCTATATTACATACTAGCTGTCCCGCGCAACTTCGTATGCGTAAATTTTTCCCGTTTTTGCAACATTTATCGTCGCTACTCCGCTCCTATTAGTTGTAGCGCGATGTTATATAGCCTATAGCCTTCCTCGATAAATGAGCTATCCAACAAAAAAATATTTTTTCAAATCGGACCAGAAGTTCCTGAGATTAGCGCGTTTAAACAAACAAACAAACAAACTCTTCCGCTTTATAATATTAGTATAGATTTTCCAAAACTTATATTACAAAGATACTAAAGATATTTAAAGAAGCTACGAGTGGGGAGTTATTAGTATATTACAAATCACCCTGTATACATTTATATCGAGTATAATATGGTGTATAATATAATGGTGGCAGCACCTTACCTGCATATACAGTTTATAAACAGAGAAACATTGTAAACATTGGCAATTTGAAAAGAGTGGCCAGTTTTTAATGCCTGTTCTTTTCTCGGGCTTTGCCTATTGTTTGCGAACAGGCAATACAAGTAAATGTAGAATAGACTTTTCACAAGTGTATTTTGCTTCCTAAGTGAATAAATCATTTTTATTATTATTATTATTATGTTTTATTTTTATATTTAATGACATTAATTATTGACAAATCTCTAAGACATTTTAATATTCTTGGAAGTTTAAGCATATTGATATTATAAACTGCCTGCTTGGTATCCGATTGTTATAACTGAGTTATTTCTGTAGATTGTATTATGTGTCTGCTGTCATGTCGCTTAATTGTGGTCTGCTTGCATGTTGAGTTAACTGACGAAATTTTGATACTTTTTATTAGATATAACACCTTGTACACTAACATCTTTTACGCCAATAAAGATCATTTCATTTTATTTTATTTCATTTTATTACATTGTATTTCGAACCACGTACAAAGTCTAAAATATCATATTAAACCGACATTGTAGCATGTTAACAGGCTGAAATACATGTTTATCTACGTATAGCACATTAGCTCGCTTCCTCATGTTTACGATCTACGTAGTACGATAGCCAGCTGATACCGCGTGTTATGATTTTTTAATACCGATCACTTTGGAAGTGTATACCAAGTATTTGTCTATGTTAAACAGGAACTTTAGAGTGTATTTTAAAAGATAATCTAAAGATGTAAAATTAAATCATATTAACCGATATGACGTCCCACTGCTGGGCACGGGTATCCCACATAGAACCTACTCAAACTCCAACTCAAACTCAAATATCTTCATTTCGTAAAATCAGGTCAATAATTCTTAATTCTGATTGTTTGAAAAAGAGAGAAATCTCGTATTTTTTCGACCTATCTATACTAATATTATAAAGCGGAAGAGTTTGTTTGTTTGTTTGTTTAAACGCGCTAATCTCAGGAACTACTGGTCAGATTTGAAAAATATTTTTTTTGTTGGTTAGCCCATTTATCGAGGAAGGCTATAGGCTATATGACATCGCGCTACGACTAATAGGAGCGGAGTAGCGACGTGAAATGTTGCAAATACGGGGAAAATTTACGCATACGAAGTTGCGCGGGAGAGCTAGTATTCGAATATGGCGCGCAGTCTTTTCAAACTCACAGTTGGTGGCGCTGACGCACATATACCGAGACGTCAGCTGATTGAAAACAGACACTGTTTGTCAGACAGTTTGTAGTTCATTGAAGTTGTCAAGCAAGTCGACAAGAGTTCGTGTTGGTACAAAAATGTCGTTGTACGATCGGCTGTACAAAGCTTTTATTAAATGTAACTAGGATTCCTTATCAACGCAAGCAATACAAACAAAAACAAATGAATTTTAGGTACCGTTAAGAGATGAGCACAAAAGAAATCCAAAAGAGCTAGAGCGCCTTACTTTGTTAAAAGTCGAAGATCTTTGTCAGATTGGAACCAAGAAAAATGCTCGTCTCCTTAATTACTTCCTGAAATGGGTGGGTGGGTATTCTGAGTGTATTTTGTCAAATGCTTTTTTTCACTTTTTGCCTTTGTAATGATTAAAAATCATAATTATGAAAAAAGTACTACGTGAAAACTAAAGGGGGTCTTGGCATCTACTACGAGTGGTCACCGAGGGGAGGGAGGGGTCAAAAATAAAAAAAAATGGTCACGTAGTATGGGTACGTTCCCTAATCGGTGCGCAGCAAAACGAAAAACCGGCCAAGTGCGAGTCAGACTCGCGCATGAAAGCTTCCGTACTATATCTATACACTATATTTATTCCATACTATATCTATACAACTATATCCACGTACTACTATATCTATACAATAAATATATTCCATACTATATCTATACAACTGTATCTAAAAAATCACGTTTGTTGTATGGGAGCTACTTAAATATTTATTTTATTCTATTTATTAGTTTATTATATTTATTGTTTTAGCAGCAACAGAAATACATCATCTGTGAAAATTTTAACTGTTTATCTATCACGGTTCATGAGGTACAGCCTGGTGACAGACGGACAGACAGACAGAAAGCGGATTCTTGTGATGTATTGATGTAATAGGGTCCCGTTTTATTCTTTGGGTACGGAACCCTGAAAATGCTGTAAAACAACGAGTAAAATTGACGCAGACGATGTTGCGAGGGTCAACTAATGTAGGTATTATACATGCTGATTATTTGTATAATTAGTGATGAAAACTTAGTGCGAAGTTAGTTACTTTGTCAGTAGATATATATAATACTAGCTAATGCCCGCGGCTTCGCCTGCCTGTGTATTAACGGCAAAATTTCATACTAACTTTGCACCCACGTTTTACCACCTTGGGGGGTGAATTTTCAAAAATCCTTTCTTAGTGCTCCCCTACGTTATAAAAGGAATCCCTGTGCAAAAGCTGTAAGTTTCTAACCTATATAGCTTCTCTTCAGCTTCTCTTTATATACAACGTATAACAGAAAGGTGTGGTAAATTTTTTTTCAGCATCGCATAGTCTATGCTGCAGTATTGCACCTACCATGTTGTTATATCCGATTGTACGCAGTTTATTGGCGAAAGACGTATGGCATAAGTGTTATACCTCACCTGGTGCAAAATTCGGTTGGATTATTAAGATTTTTTGAGAGGTTTTTCGTTCATTTTTTTTTTTTTTTTTTTTTGTTTTTTTTTTATAAATAACCGGTATTATTCATAGATTTTTCGTTCATAAATAACCGAATGAAAAAATAATAAACTAAATTTAAGGGGACTCTGATGTGGATAAAATTAGGTATGTACACTGACGGACTCATAAACTGCATCAAAGTTCAGGTTTACTCTAAAAGGATTTTTTTATAATAAGTATGCAAACTTTTTAGATTAAATTATATAAATATGGAAAGACTGGCTCTTAATCTTAAAAAAAAATTAAATTTAAAAATAGAACTGCGGTAAAACAAATGAATATAGCCGGGAAAAGAAAATTTACTCGTAGTATCAGATTTGCGTGTTATTTATAGCAAAGTTTTAAATTAATTCTCATTGATTTTTTTTGTTTGGTCAATTGAATTATTGTTACCAGCATAATTGTTGGGTTAGTTTTTTAACACATCGAGAGTTTTTGAACCATAATATGGATACTTCGTCCGAACAAGCGGCACAAATTGTAGCATTGGTGCGGGAGGGCTTGGATCAACGAACGATTGGTAGAAATTTAAATTTAAACCAGTCTACGGTTTGTAGAATATACAGAAGGTTTGTAGAGACAGGTTCTTACAGGAGGAGACGTAGTACAGGCAGAACTCGAGCAACCACAGGTCGTGATGACCGATTTATTGTTACAACTTCCCTGCGAAATCGTTTCCTCACGTCAGTTAACATCAAAACCGAGCTTAATGAAGTGCGTGGAAAAAACGTGTGTGCACGAACAATAAGAAGAAGGTTAAAGGAAGCGGCTATCACCCCTTTTAGACCAGCAAATGGTCCAAAGTTGTCTGCAGCTCACAGACAAGCTCGCTTAAGATTTGCGCGTCATCACCTGAATTGGACAGAAGAGCAGTGGGCCTCTGTATTGTTCACGGACGAGTGTAGGACATGTTTATATGGTGCAGATGGTCGCAGAAGAGTCTATCGTCGACGTGGGGAGCGATATGCTTAAAGTTGCATTGAGGAGCGTGTTCCTTTTGGAGGCGGTTCATGTATGGTCTGGGGTGGCATATCGATGAACGGGCGAACAGAACTTGTGTTCATAGACATGGTCCGTCAAAACGGTAATAGAGGGGGTTTGACAGCACATCGCTACATAACAGAGATATTAGAAGATCACGTGGTGCCTTACATGGGATTCACAGGCGAAAATTTTACTTTAATGCAGGATAATGCCCGGCCGCATGCAGCTGCACAAGTTCAACATTATTGCGAAGAGGTTGGGATACGTACAATGAATTGGCCAGCACGCAGCCCGGATCTTAATCCCATCGAGCATGTTTGGGACAATTTAAAAAGAGCTGTATATGCGAGAAACCCTTCGCCTACGACAGTGGCAGCACTAAGAACAGCACTTTCAGAAGAATGGGACAATATTCCGCAAGATCTTTTAAAAACCCTTATAAAATCTATGCGGAACCGATTAGAATCCGTAATAAGGGCACGTGGGGGTAATACACCTTATTAAAACACAAATAAACCCTTGCATAAAGTTTGTGTCTATTGTTAAAACCAATTTTTTAATTAAACAATTTTTCCTTAAACTTCTGTTTTTTCTTCAAAAAAGGTCTTAAGGTCCTTTCCAGTACATAAACTTAAACTTAAAGATATGATCCTACGCTGTTTTAAAGTTCACGAACCAATCTAGAGGTTTCAATTTAAATCTGTATAGAAAGTTTGCATACTTGGTTAAAATATTTATTTCAAAGTCGTCTATTACTTTGATGCAGTTTATAAGTCCGTCAGTGTATAATCCTGATATTATGGGCACATACTAATCCTTGAATATGACCACACCTTTCTGTTACACGTTTCATATATAGATTAGAAGACCTATTCTTCATTTTATAGGCAGAGCCGTGGCAAAAAGCCATCGCGATATCATTATTTGGCACATACTCTCTAAAATAACCAACCGTCTTCTACTTATTTCTACTCTACTAAAACCATAGACGTTTATATTCATTAAAGCACTCTATATTCAGACGCACGAGAACATTGAATCTTTAACCTTGTTTAAGGCAAAACGTCTGTACTTTAAAACCACAGAAGCGGTTATGTGAAGTCGCGCGAGCAGCGAACCAATTTTCAATATCGCTAGGGTTTATACGAGTTTCAAAAAATTTAGGACAGTCTGTATATAATTTTATTATTTTTAAATAATTTGTGCACACATTGTAAAATGATGCACGGTGGATTAGTGGGTGTGGGTGCAATTGTGAAATTGGGGTTTTTTTTTCGAGCTTTATATAATGTTTCTGAGTCTGGGTGTACTTTGTGTCCTTTAGGAATATGTTAGTACAGTCAGTTATGTTTCCTAGTGCAGTAGTCATCTTTAAAAAAATGTTCAATTTCCTCTACCAACTGGATATGCCTACTTATCCACCACTGTTGGCCTAGTGGTTAGTGACCCTGACTGCTAAGCCGGAAGTCGTGGGTTCGATCCCCACCCAGGATTTCTGAGTGGAGTGTTATTAATCTATAGCAGCTACACTCTAAGTGTGTTCCGCGGAACCCTAGGGTTCCGTGATACCTCTGTCGGGGTTCCGCAAGAATTTAGAAATAAAAAAATCAAAACACCTCTCTCTGGTCGCTCCGCGGCTGTGCGGACTCCGCGGCCGCGCGGAGATAAAACGCTATGAATGTTATTTATTTATTTATTTGTATTTGTATAAGCTTGTGTTACATTAGCTGGTACAATATCTTATAAGTTTGGTCTCAACAATTTTATACTTGTACAACGCGTTCGCTCTAAGTTTGCCGGTCTGTGGAATGCGCGTACCCTCCCCCACGTGACAACAAAACTTATAATGTGTCATAGTTTTACCCAAATATCTACCGTACACAATTTTTATTGTTACAATTAAATAAAAAATTTCGAACGTCATACACTCATACCTATCGCCAGCGGCAAACTTAAAACGAGCGGGTAGTATACTTGTAAGCGCTCAGTCTCTTTGATAAAAGCCGCCTCTGAATTAGACGCTATAGTTGTCAACAAGCGACTTTCGTCTCTAACTTCAAAGGATAAAGTCGATATTGTTTACAACGCTATTTTTAAATTTCTGTTTTTATTTTTGCTTTTTGTTTATCAAAGGTGCCGACTCGAGTATTTTCGAGAATATTTGAGATCGAGTCTAGGACTAAGTATAAAAGCGGCGATCGCGCGTTGGCGTCGTCAGTTGATGATTAGCGTTCGGAGCGATAAGTTACTACCTACTTACAAGCTCGCTAGCGAGAAACTAGTGTTCATTGTTTTACTGCCTGCTGTATTCTGTTGTCTCAGTTTTATACATTTCTTCCCTGTAGGTTCTAAATTTAGTCTCTTATACGCAGTAACGATTGTGCATTATTTAAACCCCACTATCCTGACTTGTAACATTATAAATAAAGAAGAATGGAACGTTGGCTTAAAGGTGTTAAACGTGTTCCAACAACATCTTCTAATGACGCTGAATGTTCAAAAGCAATGCGCGCGGAGAATTTAGCAATCACCGATCCAGAAGATGATGCCACGAGTGCCACGACGTCAAGCTCGACGGTTTCAAAGACGAAAAAAAGGAAGTATGATGAATCTTATATCAGTTTCGGATTTGTTGATTCCAACGGCTCACCTCTCTGCATGCTCTGTAGTAAACTGCTTCCTAATAGTCCCATGGCACCTGCCAAATTGCGTCGACATTTAGAAACCGTACACCCCGAGACTAAAGACAAGAATAAAGAATTTTTTGTTCGCAAAAAAGATCAGTTATTAGAAAGTCAAAAAAATATGATGCATGTAACACAAACTACCAACGAAAAGGCCACGGAGGCATCATATTTAGTTAGCTATCGCATTGCACAAGCAGGTGAAGCGCACACTATCGCTGAGAAATTAATAAAACCATGTGTATTAGACATAACAAAATGTATGCTTGATGAAAAATCTGCAAAGCATCTTTCTACTGTTCCGCTATCAAACGATACTGTTTCACGACGTCAAACAAGAACTAGTTACACGTCTACAAAATACACGATTCGCTTTGCAAATGGACGAGTCGACTGATGTCGCTGGTTTGGCTATCCTGCTGGTTATTGTGAGATATCCATATAAAAGTTCTTTTGAAGAAGACATGCTTATGTGTTCATCGCTGCTTACAAACACTACCGGGGAAGAAATTTTTAATAAAATAAATATATTTTTTGAAGAACATAATCTCAGTTGGAACAATTGCATTGACATTTGTACAGATGGGGCCAAGGCGATGACAGGTAAAACAGCAGGAGCAGTGTCACAAATGAAAAATAAAGCGCCTAATTGTAGTTCCAGTCATTGTATTCTGCATAGACAAGCACTTGCGATGAAGCAAATGCCGTCTAATCTAAAATTAGTTATGGATGAAGCGGTAAAAATAATTAATTTTATCAAATCACGACCACTACAATCCCGATTGTTCTCATTATTGTGTGAAGATTATGGCAGCAAACATAAAACACTGCTGCTCCATACAGAAGTGCGATGGCTGTCTCGGGGAAAAACTTTAACAAGGCTATTTGAACTTAGAGCCGTGTTACAAATGTTTCTTTCAGCAGATACTTCTTTTAATTTGAAGGACCGTTTGTATGATAAAACTTGGTTGTTCCGATTGTCTTTTATGGCGGATATCTTTCAAAAACTTAACGAATTAAATTTATCGTTGCAAGGTAAACAGACAACAGTGTTTCAGGCCTATAATAAAATAACTGCTTTTAAAAGAAAATTAGATTTTTGGATCATTTGCATTGGTAAGAAAGAAATAGAAAGTTTTACGTTACTCAGTGAGTTTGTTAGCGAAAACGACTCAGAAATGTTTGAAGATAATGTGTTTGAAGAATTGGTCCAATATCTCAGTTCGATGCGCGCATCTTTTGAAAAGTATTTTCCCGAAGAACACAATACAAAAATTAAAGTGAACTCCTGGATTCATAATCCTTTTTTACCCAACTTGGAAAAGCCTGAAAACATGTCAAATGAGATATATGAATCTCTTTTAGAAATGTCATCAGACACAAGTATGGAGTCATTGTTCAAAACGACGCCTCTTAATGATTTTTGGTGCAGAATCCAAGATGAATATGCAATGCTTGGCCAAATGGCTCTGGATATTCTTCTCCCGTTCCCAACTACATATTTGTGCGAAACAGGATTCTCTACCTACGCAGCCACGAAAACAAAATATCGCAATAGACTGGACGCCGAAGCTGATATGAGACTCCAACTTTCTTCCATCAAACCTGATATCAAGCAATTGATGAAAAATAAAAAACAGTTTCATACCTCCCACTAGTTAGATTTTTTCTTTTTTAATGTTTTCTATTATTGTCCTTACCAAGTGGTGAAGTAAATAATAATTAGTAACTGATACATTGTACTTTTATTATGCTGATTAATAAAGAATACACTTATAAAAATAATTGTTTTATTGTAGGGTTCCATCAAGTATTTTGCTTCCCAAAAGGGTTCCGTCATTTAAAAAGTTTGAGAACCACTGATCTATAGTATGTAAATTAAAATTATAAATATTTAGGTAGGTTTATCAATTATCTGGTTTCAATAGTACAAGCTCTGCTTCCTTTGGGATCAGATAGCGTTGTCTGAATTGTCCCAAGATATTATTATTATTAAAAAAAACTCATACGGCTAACCTAAATATGATGCACGGATCTGCCCTTCTTAAAAACACCCTAAATCTATCTCTATCTATCTATAGGCAGCCATTACACGTTCAATCTAGATCGAGATCCCGTGATCATGTTCAGTGATTTTGATCCAGGTTGACTGTGTAACGTGTTGGATTGACGGATCGCGACATGATACAATTAGCCAAATCAAGATGTATCAATGTACTGCGATCCGTGACCTTGATCAGATCACGATTTAGATTGACCGTGTAATGGTTGTCATACCAATATTATAAGTTCTAAAGCTTATATTGATCTACTAGCTGTCCCGCGCAACTTCGTATGCGTAAATTTTCCCCGTTTTTGCATTATTTCACGTCTCTACTCCGCTCCTATTAGTCGTAGCGCGATGTTATATAGCCTAGCCTAGCCTAGCGCGATGTTATATAGCCTATAGCCTTCCTCGATAATTGGGCTATCCAACAAAAAAATAATTTTTCAAGTCGGACCAGTAGTTCCTGAGATTAGCGCGTTTAAACAAACAAAGCAAACAAACAAACAAACTCTTCCGCTTTATAATATTATATAGTATAGATATACTACGTAACAAACATCCATTTGTTATTCCATTACGCCAAAACAGCTCAATGGATTTAGATGATATTTAGCACATAGATAGGTTAGTCCAGAGCAGCACTTAAGCTACTTTTCATCCCTGACTAATGTACAATTTCCATGTTACAGTTAGTCTCATATATCAACGCACAGCTCAAACCACTGAAAGGATTGGATTGAAAATTGGCACACAGATAATTAATAATTAGTTAGTTAATTAGTAAGCGGCGGTAGCCTAATGGCTAAGGCATCGGTCTCGCAATCGTGAGGTCGCGGGTTTGAATCCTACCCATTATACTACCGACGTGAACCCACTCCTAACACAAGCCATTGAGCTTAGCTGGAAGGGTTACCAGGATTGCTAGTAATGTGGGACCCTAATCCCACATTGCTAGTCATCTTTAAAAAAAAACTACAATTACGTAATTTTTTTCTAAGTTCAACTCCTAAAGAGGATAAACGGGAGTTCCAAATTTCAATCAAAAGACGGGCGAAGACGCGAATAAAACCTAGTCACCTACATAATTGTACCAGATTTGTTTACATTGTATAAAAAGCGGCGTCTGTTCGTTCGTGAAAGAAAATGATTGAGAATGTTATTCAGTGAACCGAAAAGTTGGAAGGGACGTGCTTCTGAATGACTTACAGTTTACGAGGCCGATGGTTTGAGTATATTAGATATAATCATGTTTAGAAGACGTTTTTATAATGACAACTTCAGCACTTGGGTATCTACTGTCCCTACTATTACGGGTACAAAATACACCCAGACTCGGAACAACACTTTGTGGATCACACAAAGTGATGTCCCAGGTGCCGTGTGAAAATCGAACCCATGGCCATAAGCTTAGCAGTCAAAGTCACTAACCACTGGACCAACAGGCCAGTCATTTATCACAAGTCAATTATTATTACACTACAACACCTGGGTGTTGTAAATTCACGTATTTAAAGCAGTGCAGTTCAGTTGCAGTTAAGTTTCGATTAAAACGGCCATTTTTGTATTCTTGTAACTTTGGGATCGACCTCAAATACGTTTGCGTCAAGTATGCGTCTCGAGTGCAATAACGACACGACGGTGCGCAAGCGTTTTCAAAGTTACAAAAATACAAAATGGCCGTTTTAATCGACACTTAACTGCAACTGAAGTGCAACTGCACTGCTTTAAATACGTGACTTCAACCGCTGGTCTTCCATCTTTCGCATCCATCTCCATCCCAGTGACCCTTTTTAGGCCGCCAGTTCATCTGGTTGGGAGTCATCCTTTAAGTGATCAGAAAGAAATCCTATAATTGGATAATAAAAAACGGTCAAAAGAAAAATAAATTGTATGTGACTTTTACCACGTCTGCCGCAATAGCATTATAGTAGAAATTGGTTTTTGGATTGTTATCTAGGTCCTTATTTAAGATCTTTTTTTTCCGTGTCCGTAGTAGGGCTGTGCGAACATCTTGTCATAATAGAGTGCTGCGCCTAGAAATGCATCAACATGCATGCGCGGCTGACATTATGGAATTCACCGCGCATGCGGCAGTTCGCATGGGCTTGCCACGGACACGGAATAAAGATAATAAATAAGGACCCTGAAGGAAGTTAACGATTCTTAAACTCCGTACTCACATGCGGTATTACTCGATAGTTTTACTCCAGAAGTCTGTTAAAGTCACAACTTGAAGGCTCGTATCGGGCCAGCTCGAGAATTCTTAGCTACTATTCGAAGCGAGCCGTTAACAGTTAATTAATGTGGAACGATAGATAAATGCAGAATGTGTGGACGAAAGCCATTCCTTGAGTTACTCAGCGTGGTTGCTCGATTGGGTAAAACCGTATGTGAGTACGGAGCTTAATAATATCTTACACACCTTAATTCTTTCAGCATTTTAGACATGATTTTTGTTAATTGTACCTTAGAAGTCTAAAGGTTCATTTCCGTGCATCGCGACCGATCGCGAGCCGCGCGCGGCTTATGACGAGCGGCTGACGCGCGCGGCCGATGTGACAATATTCAGAGTATGAGAATGTATGGCGCCGTTTCCGAGGTCTACGACAGACGCGCGCGGCCTACGACTGACGTCTACGTCGTCATAAGCCGCGCGCGGCTCTCGATCGGCCGCGATGCTCCTTTTTTTTTCATACCCCTTTATTTTGACATCTCACAGCCGCCATGTTTGTTTTTTTCAAACGTCACATGTCTTAGAACACTCGCTTTATCGCCCGATCAAGACAAATCAAACGACGTGTTAATTGTACAAATCCGTTTAGTGGATTGTGAGATATCAGGTAATAAAGAATATTACATACGTACATACAAGATACGCGCGAAAAACATAACCCTTCTTTGCAGTCGGGTAAAAATGACATTGGGTACGATTTCGGTATCAGAAAAACTGATTGCTCTTTTAATTTTCTTTTAGTTTTTTTGGGGAGTCAGCAGAGCTACTATTAACCGCTATTTGATTAAAAATAACCAAAAACAAACAGAATTAGTGTGTGAGAAGTCACATGTATGTGTTTTCCTTTACTCTACTACATATAACCAACTTTCCCTACATATAAAACTGAAGAATCTTGTGAAAGATTTTCACATTTCATGTCTATTTAAATATAATTTTAAATTTAAATATATTAAATATAATTGTTTTAATCGAATTATTGATTAATATAATAAACCAAAAAGTAAACTGTACAATTTTCCTAATAAATGATTAGATACCATACGTAACAAAAACGTACTTATGTTCTATCACGTCCAGGATAGGACATAAGTACGTATTTGTTTTTAATGAGCGATGTGTATAAATAATAAAACAGGAAAAGTTGAAGCGGATACTTAATTGTTTTTAAAATTTGTAACGCAGTTATTTGTAGGTGTAAACAGATCTCTACGAATGGCTACAAGCCATTGTTTTAAACGTATTTTATCCTTAGGAAACTTATGACCTCCCGTTATTTTTGAGCACATAAGATCTGCACAGCTTTGTTGCATTTCGATTTTGAGAGAATATGTATTGAACTTATTTAATTTTATTAAAAAATGCAAAAAAACAGACACGATAGTACTTTTGGCGCTCTGACACTTTTGACAGGTTTCTGTCTTAATGCTGCTGCCTAGTGGGCGTCATTTTAGAACACCCTCATTCACCTAGGTGATATCACCTGGGTGCAATGATTCCAAGGCGATATATGAACATTAGTTATGTCACAGATATGAAAAAGTTGGAATAAACCGAATGGGCTTAAATAAAGATTATGGTTGTTTAAAATGTTTATTTATTTATTTATTTATTTATTTATGTTCGGAAAACCAACAGCAAATGATAATTATTTTTGAAGATTGAGACATATGCAACAGTTAGCCAATAAAAGGTTTTCACTTATACATAATTAATTAAAAATCAAACATTAGTGCGCAGACTGGACCAAGCAGTATCAACATTGTAACTTTTCAGTGTATACTATTATTATTTGTAGGGGATACATGAACCCAACTGACGACAAATTATAAACTAACTTAAAAAATAAAAATCATTATATAAAACTACAGAAGAAGTCCCGACTCAGCATCCTCCTCACAGTTTCCAAATTAGACATTTTACAGAAAATATCGAAGTTTAACTCCCTACATTTATTGTTTAATGTCTTGCTCGCTCTCCACATAAACGCATTTTGCCGTTTAATTCAAACTAATATTATAAATGTGAAAATAACTCAACAACTCAAATTTTCAAGCCGAATGGATTTAAGTGAATTTGGTATGGACATATTTCGAATTCCGGAAAAGGACATAGGATAGTTTTTTAACCGACATCCACGCTGACGGAGCCGCAGGCACGCCCGGAGTCCACAAAGTAGCGTTGTCTCTTTCTAGAGAGTCAATTTTATGAGGTTATGGTGCAGTCCTATTCTCTACGTCAATGGTCAAGACAAATCAAAAACACCTTATCTTTAAATCCGTCTTGTGGTTTGAAAGAAAGAATACTACATACATACAAGATACGCGCGAAAAACATAAACCTTCCTTGTAGTCGGAAAAAAATATTAGGTTCCTTCGATGTTTGCAATTTATTTAAAAAAAATGTGGTTATGTCAATACTTCTTTCTTAAAAGACAACGTAAGACTTTTTGCCGCGCGATGAGTTATATCGTCTTATGTTAGAAGATTGCAAGTGAACAGCCATATTGACTGGATCGGACGCTAGATTATATCTGAGATAGGAATATTATACAATCGAAGACGTGACTTAGAACCAAACGCTGACCGTCATTTATCGGGAACGTACCTACATAAAATTTATAAACTTTTGCCCAAAAAACTGTATTGTGAGGCAATGTGTTGGAAAAACACGCGTCTACGAAAATTTGCTCATAAAAGAGAAACATGAAGTATTACGCAAATATAGTCAAAAGTGTATATGAAATATTTTCTTGGAACCAATATAGAATTGTTTGCTTTTATTTCGGTTCCAAGTCTTTCATTGGTTCTTTATAAATAACTAGCGGATGCCTCGCGGTTTCAGCCGCGTAGTTCCCGTTCCGTGGGAATACAGGGATAAAAAACAGCCTATGTCACCCGGGGTTAGTGTAGCTTCACAAAGATGAAAGAATTTTTCAAATCCATCCAGTAGTTCTGAAGCCTATTCAATACAAACAAACAACCAAACAAACAATCATACTAATATTAATTTTATAAAGAGGAAAGATCCTCTTTATAATATTATTAGTATTAGTGTATTATTATTAGAATAGATATGGATATAGATATACTTTAATATTATTTATCAGTTAATGAAACCTTAACTTGTCACCTACTTTATTAATAAAAAAATTATGTATTTGCTGCATGCACTTAAATGTCAGGCTCTATTCAGCACTACATTAAACATAGTTTGCGATGGACTGCAAACTGCAACCAAAGAACGCAGTGCGGTCAGCAGTTATAGTCGACCCAACTGCTGTCAGCGGCCCTGCTAAGCCGAATGAAGTTATAGGGTACAAGCCCTGTGTCGCAGGGGACTTAACAAACATACAAATCACGAACACAAAGTACACCCAGACTCGGAACAACAATTACACTACAATAGCTCACACAAAGGTAAGGTATCCCGTGTGGGAATTAAACCCACGACCTCTAGCTTAGCAGTAAGGTCACTAACCACTAGACCAACAGGCCAGACTAATAGAATTAAAAAAAAAGGTACGCCCTTTTAGTTTTTTTATATCTTTCAATAGCTATAGCAATTTTGCACCGAATGAAAACTTACCCCGATTGTGATACTCCAGTACTCACTTTAAAACTAATTTACAAGTTGACCGATTTTTCACGGTGATCCCAAAAAAGTTAATGATAAAATTCTTGAGTTAATGGAAAAATTCACAAAGCCAAAAACGCGTGGCCTCCCTAAATGCCGGGCGCGTGACTCAGTACTCAGTACCGATATTCAATTTCCTTGAGTTTGCTGATACAACGATAGTATTTTTAAAGTGTTTGTGTTCGGGCGACAAACGTGATATGTGGAACCATGTGGACTTTGATGTACAGGATTTCATAATGAGATTATATTAGTGTGATCAGATATAATCACTGAGCTCTATGGTATCTACTAGTATGCTGGATTGGCTACCTCATTATATAATTTATAAGCTACGGATCTTAATCGCTTAAGTATTTTATTTTAAGAGAAAATATATTTGTCTATTGCCCGACGTTTCGACCGTATTGCAACGGCCGTGGTCACGGGTAGAATAATTATATAAAACTAATTTTATTTCTTTTTACGCAACAGTAAGAATAGTAAACAAAGTATCGTGCCTATGACCTGCGTCCAGGTTATCTGTGTCAGCGTGATCACGCAGTCACTATGTACGACATAATGTCCTGCCCGACGACTCTCCCCAGAGAAATTATCTGCGAGCCCACTATCCGATGTAATGTTTTATTACGTAGCCATCATGAGATATACACTTTGAAATTTAAGCCATTGTTTTTCTGAAAGGTATACCTACCTATGAGAAAGTGAGAAAACGCGTTAAATTTTCCAAAAAAAAAAATTAGGTAGGTACACACGAGGCCATTGAAACAAAATTAAGTTATTGTCGAAAAACTGCGTTTCTCAACAAAAAGGCGTAAACAAAACCCTCATAGTTTCGCCATATCTGACCGTCTGTCCGCACCTTTGCTTCGAGGTTTATAGTACTAGGAGGCTATAATTTTGCATGGATACACATATTACTTACGCCGAAAAAGATAAAGAATTAAATTAAAAAAAAAATAATAATGTACCTTCCCTATATGTAAAGTGGGGGCGGTGATTGTTTTTGAAAATTCACGGTAGTGAAATGAAAAGGAAAACTATCATACCTAAGTAGGCTTTAAAAGTTAACGAATACCAGCTGATCAAATGAGAAGTAACAAATTTTTTGTACAAATTCCATTGATAAATATTATTAATCTACATCTACATCTACACTAATATTATAAAGAGGAAAGATTTGTATGTAAGGCTATATAACATCGCGCGACTAATAGGAGCGGAGCAGCGACAGTAAAATGTTGCAAAAACGGGGAAAATTTAGGTACGCATACGAAGTTGCGCGGGACAGCTAGTTAGATATAACGTTGTAAGTATGAAACAAAAACCACAGCAAACCTACTTCATAAGCCACATTATTCGGGAGGGGGGCTGCGGAACCCTACATTGTGCGTGGCCCGACATGCACTTGCCCGGTTTTATTTTTAATAAATTAGCTATTATTAGTTTTTTCTACGTACCTCAATGTTATTAGGTCCGCTCACATTATTCAATTAAAGTATAATATGTTTTTCCTCTTGTTGGTCCGTAGGAAGACGAGCGGAGACGAGTGATTAATCAAGATTGGCCAGAGATTTGCGAGCATATCCATTACTGTGTGCAGTTCCTCACAGTACACGTCCGCAGTAATGCATGTGCCATTTTTTTTTTTTTTTTTTATATATCTTGGGACAATTCACACAACGCTATCTGATCCCAAACTAAGCAGAGCTTGTACTATGGCTGCCAAACAACTGATAAACATACTTATATATTTCTAAATACATTCATATTATAGATAAATAACAGCCAGACACAGAATAAACCATCGAAAAAAACAACAAACTTTGTGTGATGAGCATCACATAAAGTTTTATTTTTTTATGCACTTATTATCCTGGGTGGGATCGAACCCACGACCTCTTGCGTAGCAGTCGGATTCAGTCCCACTGCGCCACAGAGGCAGTCGGATTCAGTCCCACTGCGCCACAGAGGCAGTCAATTTGGTAAGAAGCTGTGATGAACAGGCACTAAACCGCCAAACAGTGACCATAAGTTTTTTAGGGAGGTAAGTTTTTGTTTGAGAAATTGCTTAGGTGCTGAACCAACATGATGACCGGTTACGCGGTTACGCGGAACCGTTAAAGCGGTTCAAAATCCCTTTGATTCTATGTCTGTTAAGCGACGCAATGCAAATGTCAATGCGTTCGTCGCCCTGGCGATCGTTCAGGTGACGTCTGACGGAGTTTCATTCAAACTTGCAACCTATATTTTACCCCTTATGGAGGATTTTTTCCAAAAATATGAAACATATTTCTTTATTTAAAAAAAAAAGCCAAGTACGAAATAACACAGATCTAACTTTAAAACTGACGTAGTTTCATACTTACTTCAACTTGCTTTTGCGTTTACTTGTACCACTACCTTAGTTACCCTTAATTTATAAACGATTACACTCACCAAACACACTGGTTCATTCAGTAAAATTTATTTTTTGTGAGGAAAAACTTGATGATTTTAAAAGAGTGGCACATGAGTTTCTTGGCAGCTTCTTCTCATGAGCTTTACACTTGGAACTGCCACCTAACCTCATTTTGTTTTTTTTTTTCAAACAATCATAATTTTATAAAATTTTTAGTATATAATAATTTGACGTTTTCAAATAATCATTAACCTGATTTTACGAAATAAAGATATTTGAGTTTTGAGTTTTGAGTTTACCCCCTTAGAGGTTGATTTTCCAAAAATTATGAAACCCGTGTTTTTTTATTTTAAATCAAAAACCAAATACGGAATTTCACAGATATAACTTGAAAACTGAAGGAGTTTCATACAATTTTGCGACTCCTATTTTATCCCCTTAGGAGTTAATTTTCCAAAAGTGATGAAACCGGTATTTTTTTTAAACGATAAATCCTAATACGAAAGTTTACGATTAGCAGTTTAGGCTGTGCATTGATCGATCAGTCAATCTGTCAGTCAGTGAGGACAAAGAATTTTATATATTTACTGATGTAATAATAGGTCTTTATATTAAGTTAAGTAGAATAAGAATTCCGTCTCGGTAGCGATGCCGCACAATCAGATCGCAACATTAATAACGTATACGGTACGGAGTTAATACTACAAACGAACGCACGATACTTCATTGGTTTGAACTTGAACGCTTCCGACATGGAAATTTCGATTTAAAAAATGAACCCCGTGGTCGCCCGAAAACTAAAGTTAAGAATAAAGACGACAAATTAAAGGCGATAGTGAAAGCTGACAATACTTAATCTACGGCTGAGTTAGCAGCAGCTTTCAACGTTTGTATCAAAATAACATTGGTCCATTTCCGTCCAATTGGCAAGGTAAAAAATCGTGATAAGTGGGTGCCGCACGAACTAAACGATCGCCAGGGCGACGAACGCGTTGAGGTTTGCATTGCGTTGCTTAACAGACATAGAAACGAAGGGATTATGAACCCTTTTGATAATCGTAACCGGTCATCATGTTGGTTCAGCAGCTAGGCAAAATCCAAACGAAAATTTACCCCCCCCCCCCCCCCAAAAATAATTATGGGCACTGTAAAATTACCAAATGGCATAAGCATTACTGCGGACGTATACTGTAAGGAACTGGACACAGTAATGGAGATGCTCACAAATTTCCGGCCAACCTTGATTAATCGCTCGTTTCCGCTGCTCCTACATGACAACGCCCAATCTCACACGGCACTATAGCCGGTATTTTATCTACAAGAGTCAGAAATATTGCGTCATTCACCGACTAACTAGAACTTGCGGCGACATGTTGTACTCTTTCTAAAAATTTGGTTAACTTTTTGGCAGGGAAAAGTCTTTAACCGAGACAAAATGTCTTTGGATTCCGTGCTAATTTATGTATGTAAAACCTAATATCGAGGTAGGATAGGTTTTAAAATTTGATATTTCACTATATATATATATATATATATATATATTATATTTCAGACGTTTTTTTTGCATAAAAATCGGAAAGGAAAGGGATTCCACTTTGAGTTTTCTGAGAGAAGACAGAAAGAAGTCTAGTCCTGCATTCTAAAATGACATCGCTGCATTTTAAAAGTGCAACGACCGACACCTGCTTATTAAATTTGCATGTACAGCGCAACTGCATCTGAAGTGCAACGACGTCGACGCCTGTTTATAAGCTGCTCCGCTGCACCTGGACTACGGCCTGCATACATATTAAATCTGCAGCTAAGGGCAACTGCATCTGAACTACGTCGTGCATTCATACGCCGATCCTCACTGACGCTTATAATCTCTACGCTGGGTCGACGCCTGCATTTGAAGTGCATAGCCTGCTTTTGGAAGTGCCTAGTGCATTTTTATGGTGAAGAATGAAATTAACGCGCTGTAAAGTATTCGTTACCCAATCTCTCATTTTCTTTTCATTAATCTGTACCTAGTTGTCAATTTCTGGTCTTAAGTTCCTTTGTAATTACTTTTAAAAAGCCTTAAGTTTTTACCCTACCAAATAATTGTTATTCAAACTGGTTTTATTTATTCTTATTTTTATCTATCTCAGCTATATTTATTTTCTTATAGGGCACTCTCTATTGTTGTCTCTTTATTTTCATAATAGTTCTATAAATTTTATTACATTATATTTGTTTCAAATAAAAATAACATGTATTTAATCTATATACTGCCAAATTAGTTATTGACCACAACCGCAGCTTACTTGTAATGGACGGATGGACAGGCTGTAAACAAGGAACCACTATTTATACTAATACTAGCTTTGGCCCGCGGCTCCGCCCGCGTGGATGTCGGTTATCGCGATAAAAACTATCCTATGTCCTTCCCCGAGACTCAAACTATCTCCATACCAAATTTCATCTAAATCGGTTAAGCGGTTTGAGCGTGAAAGCGTAACAGACAGACAGACAGACAGACAGACAGACAGAGTTACTTTCACATTTATAATATTAGTATGGATTATAAAGCTGAAGTGTTTGTTTGTTTGAACGCGATAATCTCAGGAACTACTGGTCCGAATTGAAAAAAAAAACTCTGTTGGGTAGCCCATTTATCAATCATTTATTATTATTATTATTATTAAAGGAGAGGAGCAGAATTGAAAAAAAATGCAAAAACGAGGAAAATATACGTTGACGAAGTTGCGCGGGTCAGCTAGTCTAATATATAAAATTCTCGTGTCACAGTTTTCGTTGCCATACTCCTCCGAAACGGCTTGACCGATTTTGATGAAATTTTTTGTGCATATCCGGTATCTATGAGAATCGGCCAACATCTATTTTTCATACCCCTAAGAGTTTGTTTGTTTGTTTGAATGCGATAATCTCAGGAACTACTGGGCTGCACTGAAAAAATATTTTATTGTTGGATAGCCCATTTATCAATGAAGGCTATAGGTTATAACATCACGCTACGACCAATAGGAGCGGAGCAGCAATGAAAAATGCTGTAAAAAAAAGGAAGAAAAAGAAAAAAGGGAAAATTTACGCAGACGAAGTTGCGCGGGTCAGCTAGTAGTTATATAAAAATATACGAGTATATAAGGGTTCCTTGTTAACTACAGAACTCTTAAAAAATACTATTGGGGGGAAAACATCATTTTGAGAATGACAACAAGGTATTGGCCGAAAAGACGGCAACCCACCCGGGCGGTCGGGGTGGATAGCATCAACCTTCACGGTTCCGAAAGTGCACTGAGCTTTCTGCTAAATCGCCTCCCGGACCTAGTCAGTCACTGGCCTGGAGACTCTCGCCGCGGTTTGGGAGCAACGAATAATGATTTATCACTGCCAACATTGGCGGCGCTAAGTATGCCCTTCACCCTACGGTCTTCCGTAGTGAATGTTTACCAGGACAGCAAAACAGCAAAACTGTCTCCGCTGATAAGGCAGCGGAGACAGTTTTGGCATTGTTCTGCCCATACTCTTCGTCGAAGCGAATTTCAGTTATTTCCTCATTCTCATCATATAGTCATAATACCTTCATTCGCAACAGACGTGTTTTTATTAACAATGCAATATGATTAAATATTTTATTAATATAATTCAAACTATACCGCGGTGTCCTACCTACTATATACATAGACTGCAAGCATGAACTATTATTACTGTTACAGCTGTTAAACCCGATTTGTGTTTTTGTGTTAGTGATGTCTAACCCAGAGTTCAGCCCGTTTGGCCGTAAGCAGACAGGACATGGAAGTCCTCTACCGACGCCAGCGCAGCAAGCTGAAAAGCAATCTTTGCCCACGGAATATAAAATGCCCACTGAAGTCGTATCTACTCCGGAGATCCAAAAATGGATGGGGAGCATTGACACCCTTTTGAATGAAGTGTGTTCAATAGTCTCAGAAGGAAAAATGAATTCGGACCAGAAACTGCGTGTCACTAATCTTTGCCGTAAGATCACTAGTGGGACATCACAGATGGCTGTTTAATATCTATCATTGAAACAGAAAACAATACAGGCTCATACAATCATTCAACATCTACAGGAATAGATGGCAGTAGAAAGCTCTCTTCAGCAATTCAAAGAAGTCATTGAAAACAAATTAATACCAACACCGAACAACTCTTTTGCTGATATGGTAAAAAAAGGTGCCGATAACTTTATCCGTCCAAATAATTTGAGTTCTGTGGCCATCTATCCAAGTGATAAGACGAAAACAAGTAATGACACGAAATCTTTAGTGCAAAAAAATAATTTCACTTGAAGAACTAAAACTACGCATCCGTGCCCTGAAAAAAGTAAGAAATGGAGGGGTTCTTATCAGTACGGAGTCTAAAAATGACATTGAAAAATTGGAAAAGTCTGAGAAACTTGCCTCTTCTGGCCTTACTGTAGAAGAACCTACGAAACGCCGCCCTAGGATTGCTGTCATTGGTGTCCCTGTAGCCCTCAGTGAAAAAGAAGTATTTGACTGTGTATTTGAGCAAAACCTTGCTGATAAGTTTCCGAAACGAAAAATGTGGTCGGTGCGAATTTTTGAACACCCGACGCGACGGCGGCATTGGCAGTACACCAGCGCGGTGCGAACCTGTACTAAAAAACAAAAAGTAATATAGGTACAACAAAACTTCAAAATGTTTATTTATTTTTTGGTTTTTTAAATTTATGATAACAAAATTTCTCACTTTTAGTGTGTTGATTTGTTATTGATCTAAATAAAAATAGCCTAATCCAAACAGTTCGCTACCTAATACTAATGTATTTAGTAACTGTTATCAACTTGTTGCTTTTCTGAAGTCCCTGTGTCGAAGGTTTTTTCCAGAATTATTTTTGGCCCATTTAAAAGAAACTTTTCTACTATCTACAAATGTAGTACCTTCATAGTATACATATTTAAACGAATATCATACAGAAGCTTTAACAGATTTTGGCTAGGCATTTTGGCTAGTAGGTACTTTGATAAGGAAAACATGACACCATGACACATAGCTAATGATAAAGAGATGATTAACAAAGAACATTTAACTAAATTGTATAACTGACATTATATATCGAGCGGCCGATATAGAATTACATAACTTTAAATAATGTCACTTGTATTTGTGTTAGTGGTCTCAAACTTTCTAAGTGTCATCATGGGCGGTGAGTACTTACCTATTTGTATAGAACAAATATAATTGAACTATTAGAATATAATAAACCTGCGTGATCCATATTGATCCGGTCAGAATAAAAAGTAAATTGTAATTATACCTAATCTTATATGAATAATTTATTAATTCAATAATTTGAAATGTACACTCTGGTGAAATAAAATTGCACAATGTGAATAAAATGCGATTTTGTTTTTAAATTGCACAAAACGATTTTTTTTAAATGGGGGATGAAAGAATATTTCTATACCTATTCAATGAAACCACATAGAGTGCATACTAGTTGTTGAAGACCTTCCTTAAAATACGAGTAGTTATTTATTTTTATTGATGACCATCATTTGACTTGGAGAAGAAAACAAGTTCGGTTTTTGCCGCGTGGCCTCCAAAATCCGTCCTAAAAATTTACGCGAACCACCGCCAACGATACACGTTGGCTGATACAACACTGATATCATTTTTTTATGTCTCCTATAGACTTTATTAATAAAATAATTGAATTTAAAGAAAAATTTGAAGTTCAGACCCAGGAATCAAACTCGAGACTTCCGATCGCTTTACCGGAGCGCGAAAACCGAACTATCTAACCTGAACTACCTATGTCACTAAAATGTTGTCTTCCTTTGTTGCACACGAGTTGCGCCTTCGCAAGCGTCATTTAGCCATGTTCTTAAGAACTATTAAGGCTTTTTGTTATTGCTTTGTTACAGAGAGCATTTTTAACAAATTATAATGTCGCTGGTGTTGGCCTGGCGCTTCGATTGACTTATGTTCGTCCATCTTTGCCTTGCAGACACATTCTGGAAGCATCAGAGAACATGACATTTTACATTGTGCCGATGTCCAGTATAAATGCTGGTACACACATCAAATCGAATATCAACTGATATTTAGTAGTGATATCAGCTGTCGAGCCACTTTACTTTAGTTCTGGCCCGCTTTAATTAATGCAACCACTTGCGCGGCTATTTTCAGAGTGGTATCCGTTTTCATGTAGATAATGAAGATGTGATTGGTTATGATCCTTGGAAAATAAACAATCGAACTCAAATGACATTTTACTCATAATTGCTGAAGTCCTGAAATTCGCTTTACCTATAATCGTAGTCTTATTTTATGGGTACTAGCATAATTTATCATCACTTTTGTGGTATCATTGGACAGGTGTTGAAATAATCTTTCATCCCACAGATATTATTATATATCATTTATTATTTACTTGTGCGATTTCATTACACCAGAGAGTATATTATGACTACTCACACTTACAAAAAAAAACAAACAACAACTTTTTGGATTAATTCTATTTTAAATAAAAAATATAATTTTGTTTTTCAGAGTTACCAGCGATAGTTTTAAACAACATGACATTGGAAAATACTTGTAGAAACTTCAACGAACCAAATACAAGTATTACTTTTGGCACTTACACATACGATCTCTATAGATCATATGAACTGACTGTTACATGCTTGAGCAGACTCAGTGCAAATTGCGAGATGGATTACAACACCGCCAATATTCTTAAAACAAGTAAGGCGAACAATTAATATTATATATTAATAACTAGCTGACCCGCGCAACTTCGTCTGCGTAAATTTTCCCCATTTTTGCAACATTTCTTATTGCTGCTCCGCTCCTTATTTCTCCACTATATAATGGATGTTATTATACATATAAACATTCCTCTTCAATCACTCTATCTATTAAAAAAAACCGCATCAAAATCTGTTGCGTAGTTTTAAAGATTTAAGCATGCATAGGGATATAGGGACAGAGAAAGCGACTTTGTTTTATACTATGTAGTGATAAACAACTAATCAAGTCTACACTAAAATCTTAAACGTTACATAGTTCGTTAAGTAACGTAATTGAATATTAACCTATTTACTCCTCCGGGTGTTATAACACCAATAAAATATAATTAAATATACCCTCAAACAAAATAAATTCAAAGCGATCAACGATTACTTTTTCTCGTTTTATTTGATTTATTACTTATCTAGGCTTCTTTACATGCAAATGTAATATTTAAAATTTAGAGATATTTTCATTACTTAAAAACTAAAGTGTTTTTTTTTAAAGGTAGACATTTAGTCTCTGACGACGATCTGGATTTTGTAACTTATGATTGTAAGATAAACAAATTAACAGTGCTATATGCTGATTATATTTTTCAATTTCTGGATTTTAAACATAACCATGACAGGGGTTATAACACCTGGCAAGAGTATTAGGACTCCACGTCTATTACACTTTGCTATGAAGTATCAAATTGTGGCCGGAAAAATCTTTAGGACGAAATAGTAGAAAATTTAAAGACAGATGACCAAAAACTTTACAAGAGTAAACGGCCAAAGAATTGAGTATGGAGACTATTCGGCCATTTTTAGGCGGCAAAGGGTGAGGCTAAAAACATCATGTGACACAAATGAATTAATCATGTTACTATTTGCTATCGATGCTTATTCTAAAGACACCTCAATATTTTGGATAGTGATATGAGTTGTCAAGTGTCAACCAAATTGATATCACTGGCTTAATGTAGCGCTTGATTTATGAAATTGTATTGGTCAAATACAATGGTGATCTACTAGATCTAGGTATTTTATATTCTCTTCGAAGACATCAATGCTCCTTTTTCAAGAATGACCCATGCCACCAGAAAATGCAAACGCAGATGTAAATGATGATGGTTTGGGGGATGAAGATGAAAAATCTTTCATGACCTCCCAGATGAATGGACTCAAATGAATCGAAATCGAATTGTACTTTCAAGTTTGCTCTAATAGGTGCTCAACTTGAAAAGAGTGCTGAAGTTGCACGATGATGAGTATTCTTCCGGTGACGAAGATGGAGATATAAAGCTGAAGTTTGATGCCATGTTAGAAAATAACTATATTTCTTAATAATGGCAGTTCCACAAGAGTCTTCTTAAATTAATAATCTGCAAGAAAGTTCACCAGACATTCCTTGCGTTTCTAGTGACATAGCAATCTTTCAAAGTCAAATGGCAGGTGTGTAATGAAAATCTTGGTAGTGATCACCATGTCATCAAAATGTCAATGCATTTTCGGGTTATATATGTTGAACAAAAAAAAACGAAATTTTAAATTAGCAAATTGGCAAAGGGAGATCAAGATTTTCTTAAACAATCTTTCACATATACAACTTTTTATAATAATGTGCAAGAAAAGTACAATTTTGTACTTTTCTTATATAATGTAATTGTATTATTGTTTAATTAAGTTATTGTTTAATTATTGTTTAATTTTATACTAGTTCACGTGGGTATTAGCAATTGTATTTGACCTCTAGAATTTCCCATGATCAAGCGATACATTAGGCCAGTGATGTCAATTTAGTTGACACTTGACTATTTATATCGCTATCAATATATTGAAGTATTTTTCGCGAATAACTAGCGATGACGACATGATATTTAGCCTCACACTTTGCCGCCCGAAAAATGTCTGATCTGAGATGTAAAATAGTTTCAGGAATATTTGAGTTAACAAAGATCTATCTATAAAATACTTAAATATATTTTTCAGATGTTTATACAGAACTACCAATATTGATGTTACATCTAACCGGAAAAGAAACATTATTCAATTTAGGTGCAAGCTATGATGATCAGTTGATATATTATGAATATGAAGACGGCGATTATTTGAATCTGACTTGTTCTATATCGTGTCAGGAGAGTTACACTTTGAAAAACTATTATTATTCTTCTTTCGGAAATGAAACAGGTAACTGACTATTGGGTATGAAAAAGATAACAATGTGTCTAAAAGGGGAATTCACATTAGGACTTTTCACTGTGACTGGATTCCATGACCGTAACAAATTGCCGTGTCATTACCGGTGAAAACCAGTTATGTCGTGTTTTCTAATGTGATCTACCTCTAGCTCTTGAACTAACAAATACAATAATTGCATTTTTGAAAGATAGAATAATTTGAATCCAGACTCAGGAATCGAACCCGAGACTTCCGTAGCCAAACCGGGGCCAGAAGCGAAAATTCGCTTCTGGCCCCGGTTTCTTAACTTTCAAAAATGCAATTATTGTATTTGACAGAGGATATCCGAGTGCAATTGGAGAGGCCTATGTCCAGCAGTGGACTGCGATAGGCTGATGATAATGATGATGATCCGAGTGCAGAAGTTGTCATTATAATAACATCTTCTAAACATGATTATATCCAATATGCTCAACCATCGGGCTCTTTAACCGTAAGTCATTCAGAAGCACGTCCCTTCCAACTTTTCTTGAGTCTGGATTCAAATTTTTCTATCTTTCAAAAATGTAATTATTGTATTTGTAAAGTCTTTGGCAAGAAATGCCTATAAAAATTACTTGAACTAACAATTGAAGATTGAGTCACAGGGGATTCTCACGTGGCGTATCTTGACACAAGTGTGTATGGTGAACTAGGTATTGTCACAATCAATTGTTCGGTATTACGAGCCGTTTACCGGATTTTTCACCTCGTCCAGACTTGTGACATGTCACACAGACAAATACGCCTGTTTGTACTATGTGACGTCACCGGGTGAATGGATAACATTGTGAGGTACCTACTTTTGCCCGCTATTCGGATCTGTCATGTATTTCAACTATTGTAAACTGCCCTATTACTGCTATATTTTTGCTAGAGATTGCTGGATAACATCTTAAAAGTCAATTGGGTAGTTTACCCTAAAATGTCCGGTGTCCGGTGACTGGTGACAAGTCCGCCGGATAATGCCCCTGATTGTGCAGTGAAATAGCACAAATTTGGACGCGTCTTAAAGGGCACATGCGGATACGCAAATTGTTCAGCTGTTTGTCGTGCAGAAGGTAAATAGACAAAATGTGGATGGGACGTGTTTTCAAGAAGAAAATAAGACGACCTTAAATAATTTTCTTTGTACAAAAACAGTGTTGCATGTGGCGCTTGAACAGTGCAGTGTTACTACGCAAATTGGCAATTTAAAATTATGTTACATACAATGACTATATAACAAAGTATTAACAACAAACTTTCACTTTTAGGAAATTGTTATCAACCACTTAGAAAAAACACACACCTAAGATCTTATGATAACAATACGACACTTGAATGTAATTTAATGTTACACACTTACGGCAAAACTAACAAGAAACGACGAATCACTATATTGTTCCGTCAAGTCACACTGAATTCTAAGACTGAAACTGAGGCATCGACCACTGAAGCGACCACGACGACCATTTCAGAGACTAAGTTGATCACTGCAGGATCCACTGCAGGATCCACTGCAGGATCCACTGCAGGATCCACTGCAGGATCCACTGCAGGATTCACTGCAAGATCCACTGCAGGATCCACTTCAGGATCCAATGCAAAATCCATTGCAGGTAAGTTAATATTCCACACAAAGTTTCATGATTATATAAAAACCGTCGGTAGGAACGGTAGGAGTGTGTAAGACTGATGCACGAGGTTGTTTATTCACAAAATGTTACGAGTTTTGATGTAGTGTCTCCATGATTTGTATGTTTGCTAAGTCCCCACATATAAATACAGGGCTTCCAACCAACTGTGGGAGTCGTTTAAAAAAAACTTGGACTTTGCCTTAGTAACAATCCGGAGAACCGTATGACCATTTTGATGATTTTAATACCCATTATGATTCAGGAGCAGACAGTAAGACTTACCAGAGTGACTTATATTTTCCTATGTCCCTTTAATAGGGCAGATAAAAGAAAGAAAGAGCGGCGCACTGTGGACGCCCTAGAGTGCACTGCTACCCCGTGTGGTCTTGAGCTTCGCGCTTCATTTCGCTCCAAGTCTTCCCAACGTTTTTCGTATCTGCGATAATCGCCATATCTCATTAAAGCGGCCTCCCTTACGCTTTGCTTTGGGATTCCAAATCCAAATCAGTTCCAGTTGGGACGTTTGATCTGCTGGTCGATCGGAATGTCACCGCAGAGTTCCCACCGATCTAGATTTCGGATTTTCTCAGGCCATTAAACATCGAGGATACGGAACGGAGAGGACAAAGGTTAATAATAATAAATAATAATAACCATTTATTTCAGGCTACTAAGGCCCATATCATACAAATACATAGGTACATAACAAACTTAATAAACTAATACATAATTTAAACTACAATTACACAAATACGAAACATAATAACAATAAACTAATACATAATTAAAATTATACACGACAGTGGGATTGAGACAGCGGCGTCGTGTTTCGCTGCGTGGTGTCACGTAACCTTCCACGAAAACGTCGGTACGCGACACCCTTCGGCCAGAAGTCCTCCTTCATAAAGATGGACAGATGTTCACTGGGAACTCGCACCATGAATGATTTGAAGTTGACGTCATGGCGCGACTCCAACTTCTCCACCCTCAAGGTCCACTTCGTCTTGATCCGGAGGTATTCCGCAAGTTCCTCTGCCTTTGTGGTGTGATGCAGACGAGACACATATAACTGCGTCGTTGCTATTGCCGGACGCAGCAGCATTTTAGGTCCCGTCACGCCGGTACCACATTGGTTTCGTCTGGAGGGCCTCTTCTGCTTCCTTTCAACCTTTATAAAGCCCTCTACATCCATTTGCCCTTTGGCAGGGGCTGTGGGTACGCTCTCGCTGGTCTTCGTCTTTATCCCCCGTTTCTGTTGTACAACGGGGCGACTGACCTTGGCAGCGCTGCAGGTAGCAACCGCAGGCACGGGCGCAGGCTTGCGGGGCGTGCGGGCGGGGTCACTATGCGCACTTGCAGCGCATTCCGCTCGGTCAGCATTCGACGCCGGCGGCGATGTCGTCACAGCTGACGCGTAACTTAAATCTAGGCATGCACCGCGGCGCGTGTTTACATGCGACGGTGACCCAGATCCCGTAATAACGTTGGGCAACTCGATGACTTGTTGGCGCAGATCTTCTACGTTGGCTTCGGAAGCATCATACTTCCGCTGCACATCCGCGAGGCTCGCCTTCAGAAAAACTATGTCTTTCAGCAGGCTGGTGACGTCGACGTGATCGAAGGTGACGGGAGGGAGCTTGTTCAGGTCCTTCGCCACAAACGTAGGCACGTCGTCAGGATCGGTCTCCTTCAGCAGCGTGATGACTTCCGCTAAACTTTTCTTAGTCCCATCGCGACGATGAGACACCATCTGGGCGGTCTTATTCAGAACGCCGTACAGTAGCCGCTTGGCTGCAGCTATGTCGTCCTCACTGAAGATCGTGACGCAGATCTGGACAGCGGACACCTCGTCCATCACGTCCAGTTTCTGCTGCAGAAACGCCAGCAGCTCGTTTACCACGAGCTCGTTGCTCATGGTTGCAAACTAGCGACGGCTCGCGTCGCACACTGCGTGTAATGGTTAGTCACACATAAAGGCACGTCCGCATTTGAACGCGGCTGACTGTAGACTGGACTGTTTAAGCTCCGGTACGACGACCTGCTTAATAACGACCTGCAGTTCACGCGAGATGTCCTTTATGACCTTCCATATTTCACACCCGTACAGCAACATAGTTTTCACGTTGGACCAGAATATCTTGCGCTTAACTCTTCTAGTCAGTTTTTGCGATTACCATACAAGATCGAGCAGTGCGAAAATTGCTCTTGTTTTGACGATTCTCGAAACGATGTCTTTGGTCACTCCAGTTCAAGTAAATTTGAGGCGGACAGCATAATTATGTCATAAATTGGTTGTTACGCCAGCAAGCAAATTCAAATCATAAAATATCTCTTGAGTGATTCAAATATGGCAACATTATAAATAACATCTTTATTGACATCCGTATTTAGTCATGCTTAAGCATTGAAAACTATGTGTACCTAATATGTCGCAGCAAAAGCAGTTATATATCTATAGATATAGCTATATACCGTTAGTAAGTTAAATGAAAGCGTATGTCATTATAACTATTATAACTATATCCCTAGAACCATAATGATATCAAGGTTGTATCATGACACTTGTAGTGTAATGAAAGTTTTAGATTTAGGATAGAACTATATTTACAGGAAAAACTTAAACACTACCTAAAATTAAAGGAAATTTAGTAAACCGATGCTGGCGGAGATGCAGTGCTGGTAGGTAGAGGTATGGCGTCCAGGCGGAGATACGGCGCTGGTAGGTAAAGATGCGGCGCTCGTAGGTAGAGGCGCGGCACCGATAGGTAGAGGCGCGGCGCCGGTTTGTAGAGGCGCGCCGCCGGTAGGTAGAGGCGCGGCGTCGGCAGGTAGAGGCACGGCGCCGGTAGGTAGTAAAGGCGCGACGTCGGCAGGTAGAGGTGCGACGCGTCGTAGATGTGCGGAAGCGCGACGTCGGTAGGTAGAGGCGAGGCGTCGGCAGGTAGAGGCACGGCGCCGGTAGGTAGTAGAGGCGCGACGTCGGCAGGTAGAGGTGCGACGCGTCGTAGATGTGCGGCCCGGTATATAAGAGAGGCGGCCCGGTAGGTAGAGAGGCGGCCCGTTAGGTAGAGAGGCGACTCCGGTAGGAATGGTCTCTTTCTCTTAATTTCCACTTGGAGAGTTTGCCTTCTCTTTTAGAGAGCTGTTTCTTCACTCCTTCTCTTTTAGAGAGCTGGTTCTTTACTCCTTCTCTTTTAGAGAGCTGGTTCTTCACTGCCCTTTCTTCGGATTTTTATCCATAAAGAAAACTCTCTAGAAGCAATTTAAAATTTTAAAGCATATCTTTTTTTAAATTTAGGATTTACGCACAGCCAGTTTCAGAATGTAGTTCATACTTTACGAATAACTCTATGCTTATCTTGTTGTCATAGAAACCATAGAAAATATTTGTCGACATGACAGATTTGATTTATGAAAAATAATGTTTACAATAAGTCTTACAGAGATATTTATTAAGAGAATATGTTAAAAATGGCGAAATATAATGGAATATATACAGAAATGCGAACGAAATAACACTACAAGGACATATATATATATACAAGGTAAGAATTATCACAACACACTGTAAGATACAGTGTCGCAGTAAGCACTACGAGTATATTCGATTCGAATTGAAGAATTTGGATGTCATATTTATGACATATCAAAGTAATATAATATCAAATATAATTTAAAAAGACTTGTACTGCTGCCAAGTCTTTACATTTAAGTACAAGAAACACAGTCAAGTAATCCCTTTGTTTAAAGCCGGTTCAAAGAGCGAGCCTAGTAATTTTAGACCTATTTCTATCCTACCAGCTATTAAAAAAATGCTATTAAATAAAGGCCACATTAATGCGGTTAGAAACACATTTTAATTCTAATAATCTACTGCATAGTCAACAACATGGGTTCACAAAGGGTCGTTCGACAGTAGATGCAGGCTCTAAACTACTAAAACACATATATAGTGCCTGGGAAAACTCGCAAGACGCCATTGGTGTTTTCTGCAAACTCTCAAAAGGATTTGATTGTGTGGTGGCATAGTACACTTCTGCTGAAACCTAGACATTACGGCATAACGGGTACAGCGCTTAATTTTGTTGCTTCTTATCTTAGTGAGCGATTGCAGTATGTTGACATTAATGGAATAAGGTCGTCCGGATCAACAGTATGTATGGGCGTGCCACAAGGATCAATTCTGGGTCCTTTTATATTTTTGGTGTATATAAACGAGCTGCCATTTTTTACTAGTAACTTATGCGATATTGTTCTATTTGCCGATAACACTTCTCTTATTTTCAAAACCAATCGTAAAAATGATTACTCTGACGAAGTAAACAGGTCCCTAGCATTAGTTCTTGACTGGTTTACATCAAATAGGTAACTTTAAATTATTAGCTATTAAATACCTAAAAAAAAACAAATGTATGCAATTTAGATTGCCAAATGTAAGAAATATCAGTACAAATCTTGTTTTAAACAAAGAAGTTATTCATTTTATTGATTCAACGGTTTTTTTGGGAATTACTTTAGACAGTAAGTTACAGTGGGGCGCCCAAATATCATGTCTCATAGGGAAACTAAGTTCAGCAGCGTCAGCACAGTCAGACAGCTTACGGATGTGGGAGTAGCAAGGCTAGTTTATTTCGGTTTTTTTCACAGCGTCATGTCGTATGGCATACTGCTTTGGGGCGAGGCGGCTGATATTCAAACAATTTTTATTCTTAAAACGTGCAGTGTGTGTGATTTACAAACTAAGAGATAGGTATTATGATAGTTGCATCTCAGTAAATATAGTTATTTGCAAACATTATGTTTGGTAAACAATATGTATTATAATATTATAAAATATGCATTTATTTCACAAAAATAGTGACGTTCACACGGTGAACACGAGAAAGAAGCTCAAATTAGTAGGCAATATCATAGTCTACATAAAACTCGTAATTCATTTAAGGGTCTTTCTGTGACAGCATTTAATAAGATACCAGCTAATATTATGAGTCTATCAGTGATTTAGTTCAAAAATGTAGTAAAAAATCAACTTATATGTAGAGGTCATTATACAGTGGATGGATATTTAAATGATGAAGAAAATGGATCTAGTTGCTTGCTTCTTATTACTTTATTATGCTTGGGTGAATTTTGTTGTCCCTTTGTTTTAATTGTCACATTGATTAAGAGCATGATTTGACTTTTGTAAGTAAAGATTCTGCGTGACGAATCAAGCCTTTATTTTCTTCCTTTTGATATCAGAATTAATATTTTATATTTAATCATTCGTTACTTTGGCCAATATTTAAGCACATATAGTTTTTACCTTTGTTGTAATTAGATACTCCTACTATGTTGTACCCACTAAGGCTGATTTTAGTATAACTCATGTTCCAATTTTTTAAAAAAATAATTTCTAACAGTACTACCAGCTGATTCCACAGTACCAGAAGAGAGTGGCCGCGAGTTTTTATTGCCAGGTTCTTTTCTTCGGCTTTACCTATTGTTTGCGAATTTGGCATTTGGCATTACATGTACATGTGGAATCCCGACGTATCACAAGTGTTGTTTTGCATCCTAAGTGAATAAAGAATTTTGTTTTTTTTTTAATTATATGCAGTATGACTGTTAATTTTGTGTCTGAATTGAATTTGAGCTATGTCTGAGCTGACACAGTCCGAAACCGACGACACATCTTGATGCTGTCGGAGTTTTCTAAGCTCATATTTTCACAAATTCGGACCCGATTGATAAGCTTTATCTAAACCAATTTCAACATTCTGCAGGTGCATGTCCCGAAACGCAAATGTACGAGATCATCAGTATCGTCTTGATGCTGTTTTGTGGGATATTATTAATAGTATGCATCTTGACTATAACCACCATTCGTAAATACAAGATGAAGAATCGTAAGATATCAATGCAGGTATAAAACATTTTTACATAAAAATATAACAATGCTTCAGTACCAATATGTTTATCTGACTTCACAATTAAAATCTTCTGTGGATTAAAACATGGGTATGGTGCCACACGCTTATAGTGTGAATATATTTGTCTATCAGCATTAGACACATTTTCCTCAATATTTGTGAGGAAGTCTTCATAGGAAAATTGGCACATCCCAGAAGCCAAAAGTTTGAAGACGTGTGATATCATCGGTGTGATTATGACCCGTACCATCTCTTAGAGCTTGCAAAAGCTTGAATTCCTGTAATGGGAACAATTTAAAATACTATTATTGTGATTATGAAGCTTTACATCCTTGCAGAACAACAACGGTGAGTGTTCGGCTAACTCTGTTCCCTTGGTGATTCATTACTCAACTTCTGCATCAGAAAATCCTGAGAACACTATACAATAACAATACAATAATAAGAATTTTAAAGCTGAAGTGGCCGACGTGATGCTACGCCCTGACTTTACTATCCAGTTCTTGATATTTCTGCTTATCAGGATGTTTTGAGGAAAAATGAAACTTCAGCATTGTGTCACAATGTGGTCAGATATCAACTTTCATCAAAAGCTTTTAAATTAAGTTTCACAAGCCGCCAAAAGTTATTTTGCTGTTTAGTTTTTTACACTGATTCATCGGTATTTTGAAGTGTATGCTAGTTTCTTATAGGTTCTTAGTAGTTAAGTTTACTTACATTTATATCTAGTGTTAACTAACTTAACACTAGATGTTAGTTGTTTTGTTTTTTTGCAAGTTTATTTCCATTATTGTACACAAACGCTCATATTGTTTAATACCAATCGTATAGTCAAAAAAATTGTTTACACAAAAGTTGTCTCAAACACCATAGTCTTGTTGAAGCAACGCTTCTTTAGTTATAAAATTGCCTGTCCTAACTTTGTTGCATTGCAAATGTATCGCAAAAAACTAAGGGGACCTTGTACAACACACAAACCTACAACGAAACATGGTACATAAAGCCATAGGAACTTAGTATTACGAATTGTATTTTTATATGTTAATAAACTTTCACCATTTGGACACATTATAGGATTTTATATGCTACGGGTCTTAGTCGCGTAAAAAAATATTTTAAGGCTTTGTTTATTGCCCGACGTTTTGACAACACAAAAGTCTACCAAGTCATTAAAGGTATTTCATTAATAAAATATTTACGCGTTTAAGACCCGTAGCTTATAAAATTCTATAATGAATTGTATTTTGTTCGATTACTGTACAGTAAATATTTATCATCAGTTCACCTTTGACAACTTCACGTTAACAATGTTTAAATAAGCCATACGAAATTCTAGTGTTTATTTACTTCTAAATCCCGAGCAATTAATGTAATTTGAATAGTATAGTAATTAGTTATAAGTTACAAGGAAATAACACTATATAAGAAACAAAGATCTACATATTTATACATTTATAATATAATTGTTATATACTCGTACATTTACTTAAGATGGATTTCCGCCATGTTACGCTTGATTCAATCAGTTATAATTGTTAAACTTAATCCTTTTCTAAGGTTCATGTTATTCAATTCAAATAAATTTTAAATTATCTTCAAAATAGTTTTCCTTTGTACCTCATTTGATTTGTCTATTAGATAATACGTTTCTTTTTAGTAAATAGTCTTTGAACGCTTTAGTTGTATAGATAATGCAGGTGGCTGAAGAAACAGCCTCGTGTGCGCGTACAAAACCGTGTAAATGAAGATCATTCGCGGTTTTGCATGCGCAACGACTTGACCTCATTCTTTTCAATTGTCATTCCAGTCTTTGCGTCAAATTAGCATTTTATTTATGGGAATGTTATGAACTTACGTATTGAAAAATGCGTCACCAGACTGTAATTAGGTACCTAAATGCCAAATAATCTATCTAGTTGTAGAATTCTCTAAATATTTTTTATCTATATGTTATGGTAACTGTGATCAATTGAAAATTATTAATAATAATCTATCATTATTTATAATTACCGGAATTACTGGTTAAAGTAAGAATTTAATCACTTTTACCGATGATTATTAATTATAAATTTAACATTAGTACCGATAGTTGTAATAAATTAATGAATTTAATGCGGTTTTGTATATTTTTTAGTCTTTTTGTTACGAATTAATGATGATGTTCGATTGTTATGAATGGTGGTTGATAATGATTGGTAATGAAGATGATGATTAAACTGTCAACTTTGCAGTAGTCAAGATTATTGGTGCTACAGGAAGTGCAACCTCTTCGATCTGGCGTGACAAACTGCTAGAATCTATGCTCGCCTTCGCAGCCTTGGCTTGCTTCGACAACTATCCTCGGCCGCTACGTCTCACATGGTGCCGGGCGGCGCTTTGTTACAGCGGGCGGAGGTTCCCCTTCCTCAGCGCTTCCAGTTTTAAAAACACCCTCTGAATGTCACAAACAAGTATCACGTAAGGTCGGCGTCGACTAACTCAGTTCTGTACTTTTTAAACCCTGGTTTATGTCAGTTACATAGATATACCAGTTTAAGGGAAGTACTATCTATACTAATATTATAAAGCGGAAGAGTTTGTTTGTTTGTTTAAACGCGCTAATCTCAGGAACTTCTGGTCCGATTTGAAAAAAAAGTATTTTTTGTTGGATAGTCCATTTAAAGAGGAAGGCTTTAGGCTATATAACATCACGCTGCGACCAATAGGAGCGGAGCAACAATGAATAAGGTTGCAAAAACGGGGAAAATTTACGCATACGAAGTTGCGCGGGACAGCTAGTAGTATTATAAATAAAAATCCCTACTGGACAAATAAATTCGAGTCATATTTTAATTTATTACTTTTACCAACAAGAGTTAGTTTTTTTTATTTTTTTTTATTTAAAAAAGACAACTCCCTCAGTAGGGTACAAGCCTTTTGTTTGAAAAAGACTTGAATAAAAAAGAATGGCCCCTTATAAATTTTCTAAAGATCTGATGATGAGTTCGGAGACAGACAACAAAACTTCACAATAAATGCTGGCAAGTTAACCGTGGTTGAAGTCGGATAGATTTTTTTTTTTTGGAAAAAATGGTAAGAAAAATAATCTTGTTCATTATTTCAAAAATAGTCTATGTACGAAAGCTGTGTATCAAGTGCTTGTTTGTCTGAAAATATTGATCAGATTATGATTAAATTTTACTTGGGTGTTCTGTGGACGCAAGGATTCCAGGCCCAAAAAGCCATGTCATGCACCGAAACGTGGCCGGGTTCAGATTTTTTAAACTTATATTTTGCAAATAATTAAAACATCTTAATTACAACTAACTTTACCTATGGTTTTAAGTAAATGTGCTGTGTATAAGAAGAATATAACGACAAAGGTGCTCGAATTAGAGTGCAATAAATACAGCAAAATAGTGCAAACAAACAATTAAAGACATTACGTAATTCTACAGTCATTGAGTGGAGCTGTGAAGATTACATTATGAACTTATCACGTACGTCATCGTTTCTCGTTCCGATGAAGGCGATGAGGATTCCGATTCTAACTAAGTTGTTAATGCAAAGGACACTATCGACCCCCGCAAACTAATACAAGATATATGGCGAGAGCTAAAAAAACTTTTCGTGAGGAAATAAGCAGTCTACAGTCCTTATTGCAATACCAATGTGACGAATTGATTCTATGGAAAAGTCAAAAGTAAATAAAAACAAAGACCTTTACTTAAATTGTTTACATTACATTAAAAACAAAGACCTTAACTTAAATTGTTTACATTACATTAAAAACAAAGACCTTTACTTAAATTGTTTACATTACATTAAAAACAAAGACCTTTACTTAAATTGTTTATATTTCAAAAGTAAAGTATTTAATTTATTGCTAAGTAAATGTTATTATTCCACTGATGAATTTCTCAATGATAAAAACATTGATGCATATGAATAATTTGATAATTTATGACAAATTCAAAGTAATTTATGTATTCTGACTTTCCCAATGTAATTTGTGAATAATTTAATGTAATCTGATTCATCTAATGTAATTTGTAAATTATATAATTTTATTGAATGTAACATGTGGAAATACCATTTTAAAATTAATTCGAAAATAAATATCTGTACACCAGAAATGGTAAAATATAAGCACTGGAAAAAGAAAAAAATGTTTCCTAAGACCTTTTGACCTCTTTATCTTTTGTTTATTTCACTTATATTTTAATTAAAAGTTCCACAGCCGATACCGCTTATAATTTATAGTAAAGGATCTTAACAGTGCCCTTTTACGTTTACTTTTTTATGTACTTCTTATTAAATTATTAATAAATTATAACAAGAGCTAAACTGAACGATCTAATGACAGCTGTCATTCATTCCTGAGCGCTTAAGAGATTTTGGACAAGCATTTTATCTTTTTACATAAAAGGCACATCGTTTTAAGGACAACATGACACCATGAAACACAATTATAAGGATAATATTGAAAATTAATAAAGAGATGAATAATAAGGAATATTTAACTAAACTGTTTAACTACCACAATAATTTTATTAAGCAGCCGATGTAGAATAACGTCGTTATTGGCTTTAAATAATGTCGCTTCTATTTGTGTTGGTGGTCTTGAATTTTCTGAGCGTCATCATGGGCGGTGAGTATAACAAGTTTTATTTAACAAGTACTTTGTGTATAACAAGTATTATTTAACAAGTAGAATTTTATAAATATTAATTTGGTTTCATTGCCTCTGTGGCGCGGTGGGAGTAATAATAATAATATAAAGTTTATTCCTCTCTTTCCCTTTTTTAATTTGACAACTAGCAATGTACGATTTTGGTCCCACATTACTAACAATCCTGATAACTGGCTTGTGTTAGGAGTGGGTTCACGTCGGTAGCATAATGGGTAGGATTCGAACCCGCGACCTAACGATTGCGAGACCGATGCCTTAGCCATGAGGCTACAGCCGCTTTAAATATGTTACTTTATATTAATACTAGCTGTGCCCGCGACTTCGTTCGCGTGGAAGTTGGGTTTATATTACAATTCAACATCTATGTAAAACATATTGTAAACATGCTCCACAATGCTCTGTGGCATCTATGGATATTTGGGCCTAGCTTTAATCAGGGCCCAACATATGGCAGGGCAAGCCAAGCAAATGCCTAGTGCAGCAAAATGAAGGGCGATAAAGTTTATGGCGCCAGACGGTTATAAGACAAATTATTAAAATTCCCACGACCACACCTCGACAAAAAAGTGATTTGCATCACATCAAATACTATTGAAAAATTCCCCCACCACGCGAGTACTGGGGCGGTTTCGAGTTAAATGAAGCTCGAAACCACCCAATTACTCGTGCGAAATTTTGAGTTAAGGAGCTTCGATTCTGACTCCGATAGGTCGAAAATTCCGATTGATTTTAAACATCCGACTCCAACTTCGGCTCCGACACTTTTAATCGGAGGTACCTAGCCGCTCCTTCAAGATAATTTATACATAGGTAATAAAGGTATGATGGAAAAAACTCTCACAGATTCCCTATGATCGCAGGTTATGTCCTGCCCGAGCGATCTTTTCCGAGTCTAAAGTACACCTACTTTGTGTCCGTGTTTGTACCGCGGGAATGCAATGTTTTAAAACTATTTTGCGGGGGCAAAATAGTTTTAAAACATTGCATTCCCGCGGTACTGTGATGCGTGTTTAAACAAACAAACAGCATTCAAACGTTTCTAAAAGATATACTCAGATATCTTTTTTTGTGTTTAAATACTTTTTCTAAACTTATTTCAATATTTTTTTTCACTCACTTTAGAAGATTAAAATATTATTTTATAATGTCTACATTGGTGAATTTAAAAATAGGTGTGTCAACCTGTCGCAAATTAAGATCATCATATATTCATATCCCTCTACGTAAGAATTTCAGTTTTTTTTTTAAATCAATTTTCCTGATTCTTTTTAATTTGTATTTAAACGCCATCTATTTTCAAAACTGGATAAGTTTATTTTTATCCTTGATGATTTTATATTAAACTATCATTTTCATAATGTGTACAAATCGCGAAAGTTTATTAACATTTGTAGGTAAGCAATTTTGGCACTCAGAAGAAATCGAATCACAGATGGCGCCACGTGTTTTATTTTGATGTAACGCGGACTTAAACTTTTATTTTTTAAGCAATTAACATTTATAAATTCTAGAAAATATCAAGTAATTACTGTTTATTTCTAATGTAATATTGTTTTTCATTTCTACATTTATAACATAATCACTATTCATGCAAAACAATGATAAAGGTGCCTATTGGAAGTGATTATTAATATGAAAATTTGTTAAACAAAGTAAACATGTTAAAGTCGAAAATAAAAGCTTGTATAAATAAGTATACATTTAGAAAAATACTTAAAAAAAAGAATAAAAATAATTTTAACACAACACAAAAAGAGACTCGCAATTAGGGAGTCGATCCTCCGACCTCGCTCGTTTAATACAGCTACTTGTGCCAATAGACCACCTCAGCTGATGCAAACACGGTTAAAATAGCTGATCTTAAGAAAATTGAAAATGTTGTGTTTAGCTTAGGAGCTAAACACAACATTTTCAATTTTCTTAAATATAGTTTTAGCGTGAAGTTATTGTTTCCATGAGTTACAATTGTAAATAATGTCTTATTGTGGAAAAAATTGTGAAAAACCATAATGGTTCGACAAAACATACGTTGCTGCTCACTCCCCATAGACGATAGCATAATGATTTATAGTGCAAGTAATGACCTATAGTATTTACAATAAAACTGCAAATTTTCATGAAGATCCGTCAAGTAGTTATTGTTTTATAACGATAAATAGCTACAGACATTATCCGTCATTGCTTAGCTCCTATGGGAAATAGCGTGATAAATTATAGCCTATATGTTAATCCAGACTTATTAGAATACACATAAAAAAATTTAACCGAATCTGTCTGGTAGTTTTTGCGTGATGCGTGTTTAAACAAACAGACAGACAGACAGACATTTCTAAAAATGTAGAAATGTGTTTAAATACTCTTTTCGAACATTTCCCAATATTTTTTTTCACTATGTTCGGCCATGTACAGACACGTGAAATTTACAATTTTATTATATGTATAGATATAGATAGATAGCATGATTCAGTATTCACGCGCGATGGCTTATTAGCGTATTTCATGTATAACTTTGGTGTTTCTTTACCGATTTCTATTAGTATTTTTTATGGAATAGTTATTTATGTTAACTTTTTTAATTAGGGATGACTGAGAGTGTTATAAACGTAAGAGTAGACAAATATAATCAGAAAGCTTCGAACTACTAAGCTATCGGGAGTTACACGTGATATTGTGAGTCAACCATAAAAGATAGACATATGCTGTCCTGGGATATTTTTTATATAATTTTAAGGAGAACATTTCTGTAATACATGATTTCTGTGTAGCTTTAACCATTACGGTTGCACAGGCGACGAAAGCTTAAAAAATGGAGTAACTTCTCCCGTTTTCCTTCCCTGCTCTGCTCCTATTGATTGTAGCGTGATGAAAAGTATACTATAACCTACTCAGGAGTATAAAAAATAATTGTACCAAGTTTCGTTAAAATCCGTCGAGTAGTTTTTGTTTCTATAACGGTTATACAGACAGACAGACAGACAGACAAAAATTTTACTGATTGCATTTTTGGCATCAGTATCGATCCCTAATCACCCCCTGATAGTTATTTTGGAAATATATTTCATGTACAGAATTGACCTCTCTACAGATTTATTATAAGTATAGATATGCTTATATTAAGCAACGCAAGATCTAAGTACCTTAGTCAGAGTTGGAGTCTGTACTAGGTACGAAACCTGTGTGTGTGATAGATCTCCAGGCTCACACCTCGAATGGTAAAAAGTACAATATAATTTGATATTAGGAGTCCGACTGCTACGCAAGAGGTCGTGGGCTCGGTTCCCACCCAGGATAAAACTTTGTGTAATGAGCACGATGGTTTATTCTGTCTGGGTGTAATTTATTTATATTAAGTATGTATCTAGAAATATATAAGTATATTTATCAGTTGTCTGGTTGCTTTAGTACAAATTCTGCTTGGTTTGGAATCAGATGACGTTGTGTTAATTGTCCCAAGATGTTATTATTATTATTATTTATTATAAATATGTGGAATTATCTCAATGAATTATTTATTGTCATACCCATATTTATCCCGTCCGAAGAAAAGTAAACTGTTTGTGACTGTAATTGGGTAGATGACTACAATAACAATAATTTATTTTACACTATACAGGAAATAGCATTTGCAAAAATATTCTGGAAAACAGTCTTTCTCTACAATGTTGCGTTGTCATGAATTTATAAACATCAAAACAAACATTGAAACTACATAATTTGACCGTACAAAAGAATGACGTCATTGTTTTGTATTTCATATAAGTTAGTACGAGGCGCATCGTTTTGACGTTTCTTAAAAAGATACTGATTTGACTTGACAGTCATCTACCCTTTTGTATAAATACGTGTTATTAAATTTCCCTGAAAACGAAAATATTTAAATAATCGATTGTTATTACGTTCGTTACCTTACTAATGTTATTATCATAAAATTATTGATGTGATTGAGGTTGTTAGGATTGGTACTTATTTCGGTTAGATATATATTTGCAAAGCAAAGCCAGTGCAAATTGCGAGATGGATTACGATGTTAACAATATTCTAGAAACAAGTAAGACGAATAAATAATATTTCATAATTAGAAACATTTTTGCCATTGAAGTAATTTTTATAGGCATTTCTTGACATTTTATTGTATTCGTAAAGTCATTGGCAAGAAATGCCTATAAAAATTACTTCAATATTCGGACTGCGACATCATAATTTGTTAAAATGCTCTCTGTAACGAAGCAATAACAAAAGCCGTGATAGTTTTTCAACTACCGACTAGATGGCGCTGCGAAAGGCCTAATTTCGCAAGCATCAAGAGATAGAAAAATTCGAGATCTAATGATATAGTCCAGATAGGTGGTTCGCTTCTGGCCCCGGTTTGGCTACGGAAGTCTCGGGTTCGATTCCTGAGTCTGGATTTCAAATTTTTCTATCTTTCAAAAATGCATTTATTGCATTTTTGCCATGTTGAACAGTACATAAAAAGATATCTTAAATATCGGAATATTTAAGATACCTTGCGCCGATCGTCGTAACGGGTCGACTGTGCTATTCGATCGAAACGTCGGGTAAATAAAAGGTACCTTTAAATAATTCTCGCGATTAAGTCCCGGAATAAATCTAATATGTATAAAAATTGCGAAAGTTTAAAAACAACAAAAATTTACTTAGTTTGTAATGTAACGTTAGTAAATTTAAAAAAAAATACGTTGAACTAATATCTGTTTTGATTAAAAAGCGGATGTCTTGACTCATTTAAACATGACCACCGTGAATTTCGTTTGACGTTTACGTTTTGAAATGCCGAGTGGGGCAGGCAGTCATAATCAAGCGATCGAAGTGACAACATGTCTTCCGATAGACTTGTCGCTAATTAAAATCGACTTTACTTTGCTCGAGGTGGATACATCGAGCAAAGTAAAGTCCGTAATACCACATTACGATCGTTTATCACAATATTAATTCGAATACTTAATCGCTAATATGCCATACGGCTACCTTAATGCAAATCTTCAATCAATTATATTAAATCCATCTAATATATAAAATTCTCGTGTCACAGTTTTCGTTGCCATACTCCTCCGAAACGGCTTGACCGATTTTGATGAAATTTTGTGTGCATATTGGGTAGGTCTGAGAATCGGACAGCATCTATTTTTCATCCCCCTAAGAGTTTGTTTGTTTGTTTGAACGCGATAATCTCAGGAACTACTGGGCCGCATTGAAAAAATATTTTATTGTTGGATAGCCCATTTATCGAGGAAGGCTATAGGTTATAACATCACGCTACGACCAATAGGAGCGGAGCAGCAATGAAAAATGTTGTAAAAAAAAAGGGAAAATTTACGCAGACGAAGTTGCGCGGGTCAGCTAGTAATCTATTTTTTTTTTCAGCTGATAATGTTGTACGAGAAACAATATTGATGTTACATTTAACCGAAAAAGAAACATTGTTTAATTTTGGTGCAAGCTATCGTGATCAGTTGATATATTATGAATATGAAGACGGCGATTATTTGAATCTGACTTGTTCTGTGTCTTGTGAAGACAGTTACTTCGAGAGTGAAAATTATTATTCTTCATTCGAAAATAAGACAGGTAACTGTGTGTCTAAGAGTTTAGGACTCATTTGACTGCCTCTGTGGCGTGGTGGGAGTGTATCCTACTGCTACGCAAGAGGTCGTGGGTTCGATCCCCACCCAGGATAAAACTTGTGGTATGGTTTATTCTGTGTCTGGGTGTTATTTATCTATAATATGTATGTATTTAGAAATATATAAGTATGTTTATCAGTTGTCTGGTTTCCATAGTACAAGCTCTGCTTTGTTTGTGATCAGATAGCGTTGTGTGAGTTGTCCCAAGATATTATTATTACTATTTCTATATTAGGACTTTTTACCGTAACTAGTGACCGTATTAATAATTATTATTAATAAAACCGGTAATGTCACGGCAAATTACCGGTGTAAACCAGTAAAGTCGTGTTGTACAATGTGATCCACCTCTTACACAATGTTAGACTTCTCATTTCTCGTGACATAATATTCGATTCTCCGTGACTGTTAGTCCTCCGGACTAACAGTCACGGAGAATTGTCACGCGGCGTGTTTTGTCACAAGTGTGGATGGTGATCTTTGTATTGTCACAAGAAAATGTTCGATATTACGAGCAGATATTCTTAAAGTAGAAAACTTTTATAGAATAACAATGTTCGTCGGTTCGCCTAGTCTATAATATGTTATGCAAACAAGTAAAAGTTAAGTCCATTTGGCCGTTATTCCGATCTGTGATGTATTTCCTCCTTTAAACTATCACCGCTATCTTTTTTCAAAATTAGGGTTGATTACCTAAAATATCCGGCCCATGTCACCATCTCCGGATAGTGCAGCCGAATCATGCAGTGATATGACACAGGTTTGGATATGTCTTAAAGGTCACATGCGTTTGCCCAATATGTCCAGCTATTTGTCGTGCAGTAGGTAAAGTTAAAAAATGTGAAGTGAACGTGTTTTTAGTAAAAAAACATGACGACTTCAATGGTTTAGAGACTGTTATTACGTTTAAATTATATTTTAATTTTCTTTATACAAAAAAAAAATACATCGTAAGTGGATGTTCCTACTATATTGTGCCCATTGAGGCTGATGTATCTAATCTCGTATACTTTTCTAATATTATTGACCTCTTTTTTTTGCATCAGTCCTCTAATATGGTGTATAATATAAAGGTGGCAGCACCTTACCTGCATATACAGTTTATAAACCGAGAATCATTGTAAACATTGGCAATTTGAAAAGAGTGGCTACGAGTTTTTATTGCCTGTTCTTTTCTCGGGCTTAACCTATTGTTTGCGAACAGATATTACAAGTAAATGTAAAATCGACTATTCACAATTTTAATATTTTGCTTCCTAAGTGAACAAATTATTTTTATTATTATTATTTTTATTATAAAACAATGTTGCATGTGACTCTAGAATAGTATAGTGTTACGCATGTTGGCGATTTAATATCATGTTACATACACAGTACAGTACATAAGTACAGTTTACAAACTTTCACTTTCAGGAGATTGTTATCAACCACTTATAAAGAACATACAGCTGAGACATAATGATAACAATACGATACTTGAATGTAATTTAATATTAAACTCTAACGGTATAACTTTTACAAACCGACGAATCAGTATATTGTTTCGTAAAGTTACATCGACTTCCAAGACTGAAACTGTGGCATCGACCACGTCGGTCACTGCAGGATCCACTGCAGGTAAGTTATAAACTGTAGGAGTGTGTACGACTGAGGTTGTAGATTCAGTCTAGATGTACTTTGTCTCCGTGAATTGTATGTTTGTAAATTCCCCCCGCGACACAGGGCTTCAAACCTATTGCGTTAATTATCTATTTTTTTTTTTAATTAGTGGTTTATAAATAAGTAGTTTTTCTAATAATAATCGAATCGCATGTTGCCTTTACCATCTTCTGTGTTTTTGTAAGTGTATGCTCTTGCTCTTAAAACTTGATTATACCAGTTTACGTACAATGGTTATTGTTTGCGTGAGTTTCACGGTGTAATGGTTGCAGCACCTTACTGGCTTTACTGTACATATACAAATATATTGTAAAAACTGGCGTTTAAAAAAAGTGGCCATGAGTTTTATTGCCAAGTTCTTTTCTCACGGCTTTACTCTTGCGAATTGGCATTAAATGTAGAATCATTCTATTCCAAATTTTGTTTGACGTTCATAAGCGTTGCATTTGTAACCTAAACGAATAAAGTATTTTTGACTTTGACTTTGAAAAAGAAGACTGTCTGCTCCTGAATCATAACTAGTATGACTTACTTGATTGAATTATTTCCCTGTGACTCCTTAATGGGGCAGAGAGCATCCCAAGTGCGCCGCCGTACCGTTCGGTCTTGAGCTTCACGCTTTATTTTCTCCAAGTCTTCCCTTACGTTATTTGTCTCTGCGATGATCGTCCGCCGTCAGGTCTTCTTAGAGCGGCATTCTTTACGCTTTCCTTTGGTATTCCAGTCTAGAGCTTCCACTTGCGTAGTTTGATCTGCTGGTCGATCGGAGTGTCACCATAGAGCTACCACCGATCTAGGTTTAGCATTTTCTTAGGCTAGTAAACACCAAGGATATGGAGCGAAAAAGATAAGGGTTGATAACGACCTGCAGTTGATGTAAGATATCCTTTGTGAACTTGACGTTTCACATCAGTGCAGCACTAGGGTTTTCACGTTGAACCAAAATATCTAGAGCTTAACTCTCCTAATTAGGTATTCTCGTATTAGCTATGTCCTCTAGCTCTATTTTGTCGGTCCACTATTGGCAGAGCGGTCGTCGTCATGCGTTTCACGATGCGATGCCATCCTTCTCTATCGGTTGCGCGAGGCCTCATGCAAGGGGGTCGCCCCTTGCATGAGTGCATTACAGATTTAATCTGGTTGGCTCATCGTATGCCCATTTCGCATGCTGTCGTTTTTTCGCCTTTAGGCGCTCTATGGAGTCGTTGTCCAGTCGTGCTATGTGTCTCAAGAATTTTAATATTATTTTGCTAAACTTCTTGGCAGTATATGATTAGGTATAAATGAGACAAAAGATGTAGTATAGTCTGGTTATAATTATCCAAAGGTGCATCTTATATACTAACGACTTCGTGTTGATAACAGATAGTAGAAACATTTAATAGATACTGAACGTGCGATAAGGAACATAAGATTGTGATGTAGATTGTAGATACAGCACAAAGATATTGTACTGTAACAGTACACCCCCCTTTAAAAAAAATTATGGTAATAGTGTTTACAATATAAATTTGACCTAGACCTTACTAGTTATTTGCTGATGTATATAAATAATAATGCTATTGTACGCGGTGGAATTTGATGACGCCTGTCATTAGTTATTTGCTGATGTATATAAATAATAATGCTATTGTACGCGGTGGAATTTGATGACGCCTGTTGTGGTGTGATTTGCTGACGTCTGTAATTTTGACTTAGCTGTTGCACGAGTGTTTATTATTTTTTTCCGTTAAACTCTTCATTCTTCTGTCCAGTGTTTTCATTATGCCGTAAATTAGGATCACGCCGATTGTTAAAATAATCTGTCCCATTGCAACATTTCTTGTCCACCGTAAGTCCTCCTGGATCAGGTTACGGAGTTGGTCCGCTTCGTTTTGATTGAGGCAATTGTCCGTATTGTATGTTATCTGGTCCTTAGAACTTTGATTTCCCATTTTAGATGTCTTGTTGTTACGAGTAGTTGTGAATTAATGGTATATGTTAAGATCTATGTTAATATATATACGAATAGCTTGCTTATATCAGCGATTTTTTATAGACGTACTACTGGCTTTACTTTACGTCCCGATCGTGTAGTGTGCGTGTGTGAATGCCTGTCGCAATCCTTTGAATCTGGCACGTAGTTTGATTCGTCATTGATCATGAAAGCTGGTTTCAATCTATCAATTGATATCACTGTCTCTTTATCCCTAATTCTAATGCAAAATGTTTTATCTGTTTTACTAATTACTGGGTAGGGTCCTTCATACGGCGGTGTCAGGGCTTTCTTAATTCTATCACACCGAACAAATACGTGTGAGCATTCTTTGAGTTCGGGATGCACAAATATAGCTTGATTGTGTTTTTTTCTTTTCGGAATTGATGTCATTTGTGTGATGTCCTTTTGAATTTGTTTTACAAACTCTTCGTACGTTGATAACTGTGCTGCTGATGACTCAAAAAATCCTCCAGGGAGTCGTATTGGCGTTCCATATGTCATCTCTGCTGAACTATAACCTGTGTCTTCTCGCAAGCTACTCCGCAACCCGAGTAAAACTGTTGGAATTTCTTTTAACCAATTTTCGTTGGATTCTCGTGTCATTAACGCCGCCTTTAAAGTTCTATGAAATCTCTCTATCATTCCATTGGATTGTGGATGATAAGGTGTTCTCCTAATTTTATGTATTCCCAAAAATTGTGAGAGTGACTCAAATATTCTTGATTCAAACTGTCGGCCTTGATCCGTAGTAATGCGCAATGGACATCCAAAACGAGTAATCCATCCTTCGAAAAGTGTCTTGGCTACTGTTTCTGCAGTTATATCTTCTACCGGAAATATTTCGGGCCATGACGTACAACGATCTATGATTGTGATTAAATATCTCTTCCCTTGTGAAATCGGAAGTGGTCCGACGATGTCAATATGTAAATGTTCAAAACGTTGCGCTGTCATAAATGTACCAGGAGGTGATATCGTATGTCGTTGTATTTTTGATTTTTGGCAGGCTATACATGATCTACACCAATTATTGATATCTTTGTTCATATACGGCCATAAATACCTTTGGGTTATCATTTTTCTCGTAGTTCTTTTTCCTGGATGGCTCATACCATGAATGGTATCGAAAATTTGTTTGCGAAAATGCTTTGGTAAGTAGGGGCGGCTTTTTCCAGTAGACGTGTCGCAGGTGATGTTTATTGTGGAACCCGGAAGCGTAATGTTTTTGAATTTTAATCTTTTATTGTCATGTAATTTACTTAGTTTATTATCTGTTGATTGACATTTTTCCAATTCAGCGTAATCGATAGGTGATGGCACGTATATTTCCTCTATTCGAGATAAGGCATCGGCGGTAATATTGTCACGTCCGCTTATGTGTTGAATGTTGGTACTGTATTGTGAAATGAAATCTAACTGCCGGACCCGTCACGGTGTATCGTTTGATGATGGTTTTTGGGAGAATGCGTATGTCAAAGGTCGGTGATCCGTAAATATTGTAAATTCTCTTCCCTCGATTAATCTGTGAAAATGTTTGACGGCCATGTATATTCCTAACAGCTCTCTGTCAAACGTAGAATATTTTTGTTGAGTTTCGCTCAATTTTTGTGAAAAAAATCCTAATGGTTCCCAATTGCGTCCGGATTTTTGTTGTAAAACTCCACCAACGCAAGTAGCACTAGCGTCGGTCATGAGCACTAGTGATGCGTTGCGGGAAGGATGCGCTGTTAACACTGCGTTTTTCATGCTTTCCTTGCATTTTTCGTAAACTTTGTCTGCTTCCGTTGTCCAAGGAACAGGTGAATTATCGTTCTTTTTTGAACCATGTAGATATTCGTTTAAAATTCTTTGATTTTCCGCTGCGCGTGGAATATTACTTCTGTAGAAATTGACCATGCCCAAAAATCTTCTTAATTCTTGAATTGTTTTCGGTTTGGGAAATTCCATGATTGCTTTGTAATTTTCTTCGGTGGGTGTATTCCTTGGCTCGTTATATGATAACCTAAGAAATCTATTTCCCTTCTGAGAAATTCGCATTTTTCGAGATTAATGGTTATTCCATTCTCGTGTAAACGTTTGAAAACCGTTTCTAAATGCTGATAATGCAAATCTTCGTTGTCCGATGCGATGAGACAGTCGTCTACAAATATAAATACGAAGTTTAAATCTCTAAATAAGGAATCCATGAATCGTTGAAATGTTTGTGCCGCATTGCGTAATCCGAAAGGCATTCTTAAGTACTCAAAAAGTCCAAAAGGTGTGATGATGGCTGTTTTTTCTATATCTTTAACAGGAATACAATGGTATGCTTTACGTATATCTATCTTGCTTAGTATCTTCTTATTTTCTAATATGTATGTAAAGTCAGTTAATCTTGGTAGTGGGTATTTGTCCGGTACTGTCGTGCTATTGAGCATTCGATAGTCTCCGCACGGTCTCCATTCGCCATTTTTCTTTTTTACCATATGTAATGGGCTTGCCCATGGGCTATCTGACGGTCGGCAAATTCCGAGTTCTATCATATTTTGAAATTCCTTTTTGGCTATGTCGTATTTTTCTGGAGGTAATGGTCTTGCCCGAGCTGCGACGGGTGGTCCTGTAGTGATAATGTGATGTTCAATCTTATGTTTGGGCGCATTGCGGAGAGAGGACCCTTTCGTGATGTCTTCGTATTTGTTTAAAAGTTGCGTAATACGTGGATTCGTTCCCATTGCGATAGTACGAATTGTTTGTTGTGTCGCTTTTTCCGAAGTTACATGCGTTGTCAGCTCTGTAACTTTGTCGATAAGTTTGCGACCTGCTATGTCGACTAATAGTTTATAGTGCTCTAGAAAATCTGCTCCAATTATTGGTTGTGTAACATCGGCGATTACAAAATTCCATTTATAACATCGTTGTAGTCCTAAATTCAAGGTAAGCGTCTTCTCGCCGTAAGTCCTAATTTTAGTCCCATTTGCAGCGTATAGTGTGTATTGTTCATTTTGTAAAATTGAATGTCTCTGTTGCTTGCTAATGACTGAAATATTTGCGCCCGTGTCAATCAAAAACTTCATACCACTTTTTCGGTCGGTAATGGTGAGGCGATTGGATGGGTGGATTGCACAGAGTTTCGCCGTTGTCTGTGCTCTTATTCGTTTCCCTGGTTCCGTACGTAAGTCATTGGTTTCCAACCGCATGGTTTAATGCAGTTCTTTGCATATTTTCCGAATCTTTCGTGGTAGTAACAAAATCGATTTGCTCCTCTATAGTTTGTTCTCGGCCTCATAATCGGGAATTGTTGACGTTTCTTGAAATGATTGTGCGTGTTGGGTCGATAGCCATATTGACCTTGCTGAATTGCGTCAATATCTATCTGTAATTTTGCTAGCTGGGCTAAAATGCATGCTGTATTGTTGTCGTTTGAAGTGTCGTAGCTAACAGCTGATATTTCGGTTACTTTTGAATTCATTATTATTTTGTCTGCAATTTGGCTCAGTTTGTCAATTTCCATGTCTTCCGTAACTGCTAGAACCGTAGTAACTGATGTTGGTAAAAGCCTGAACCATAGCAGTTTAATTGTTTCGTCACTGATTTTTCCTCTCCCGAGGACTCGCATTTGACGTAATAACTGCGAAGGTTTTTGATCACCGAGTTCTGTCTCTGATATTAATTTTTGAAACTGTCGCTGTTCTGTTTCTTCGTAATAATCAATTAAACGTTCCTTGATGTTTTTGTATTTATCTGTAGTCGGTGGTGAAGTGATTAGGTCACTAACTTGTAGTATTTCTTCCTTGGATAACTTTGCTATTACTGTACAGTATTTGTATTCGTCTCCTTGCTTCTGTGGTGCTAATATGGCTTCTAGTTGCGTGAACCATAATCTTGGTTGGTCTTTTTTTTTAAAATTCCGGAATGCGGGATAAAACCGAGGTGCCAGCAGCTACTTCAAGTGTTCCTTGCTGATTTATGTTCGCCTTGCACGGTGATTGTGCCATGTTTCTTGCTGCGTATTCGTTCGTCGGGGTCACCAATTTGCCAAACTTCTTGGCAGTATATGATTAGGTATAAATGAGACAAAAGATGTAGTATAGTCTGGTTATAATTATCCAAAGGTGCATCTTATATACTAACGACTTCGTGTTGATAACAGATAGTAGAAACATTTAATAGATACTGAACGTGCGATAAGGAACATAAGATTGTGATGTAGATTGTAGATACAGCACAAAGATATTGTACTGTAACAATTATAATTTATTTTATAAAGTTAGAAAATAGTATGAAAACGTATGCTATTATAACTACTAGATATACCTATATCCCTAATTACAAAATTAAATCACGGCTTTAACTATAAAACAGTGACATGATTCTGAAGACAGTTCATGCCTATTTTGGATAAACCTCTTTTTGTGTTGTAAGCTTTTTACGCACTTTATCCGATACGAATTCAAGAATTTGGAAATCTTTTTTTGTTTTTGAATTGAATATGAGCTATGTCTGAGCTGACACACTGCGAAACTGACGACACGTCTCAATTCAGACATTTTCAATTATTTAGATGCATGTCGAGGGACGCAAATGTACGAGATCATCATTATCGTCTTGGCGCTGTTTTGTGGGATATTATTAATCGTATGCTTCTTGACTATAACTACCATTCGTAAATACAAGACGAAGGAGCATAATGTACCAGTGCAGGTAATTTTTGTTTTTTTAGAAGAGGTAACAATTATAGAAGATTCGCCGCCATGTTTATCTGATTACACAATTAAAATTTACCCCGAATTAAAACACGGATATATTACATCACGCCTTTAATGTATGTCTATTTGTTTAACTGAATTACACACATACTCCTCAATATCTGTTGTGTGTGTATCTAGAAGTCATTACGGGAAGTCATTTGGCATATCCCCGAACCCAAAAGTTTGAAGTCGTGTGCTATCATCGATGTGATTATAGCCTGTACCTTCTTTAAGAGAGAAAAACCTCGCGTCTGTATCAATTTTAACATAAATCTTTGAAGCGGGGCCTAGCCTAAGGAATCAGACTCGCAATCGTGACATCGCGGGTTTCGAATCCTACCCATTATACTACCGACGTGAACCCACTCCTAACACAAGCCATTAAGCTTAGCTGAGGGGGTTAACACGATTGCTAGTAATGTAGAACCCACAATGCCACATTGCTAGTTATCTAAAAAAAAACTATATTATTTTATAATGCTTTATATTCTTGCAGAATAATAATAATAATAATAATAATAAATATTTATTTATGTAAAAGGAGATTGCAAGATTTTACATGAAGTTCTTAAATAGATTTCACTTAGGTACTATTATTAAATCTACAATGAACATATGGTTGAGCACTGTTTTCCCAGCTAGGCTACTGAATAGCCTGTGTTAGGGAAAGACAGTCCCGTCCCTTACAAATAATTTGGTTTAAAATAGCACGTGGTTTGGATTTAATATTAAACTTATGTAATATTTTTTAGTTATTTATGTGTGTATTTTAGTGTGTAGTGTGTAACTGTGTGTGTAGTGCATGTATGATATTGTGTGTGTAGTGCGTGTATGTTAGATGTGTTTGCCGTAATGTTGTATACCTACTTGTGAAGTTATTTGACCAAGAATGCCTCAGTTTCGTCATAGCACATATTTTGAAGAAACAAGCGGACGGTGCTTTTGCATTGAAGGAAAGTCATTTCGTAGATAGCGCATTTCGCATTGACTTTATTATAGAGGGAAGGGGCTAGGTACAAGGAAAATTTTTTTATGAAGGAAAAACGAGCAGGAGGAACTGTGCAGACCTTGTCTTTTCGCCTTTTGGTGATTACTTGGAGTGGTGTTCTAAGATGTTGGAGTAGGAGTGTGTGTAGGACAAATTGCTGTCTAATATTGAGAACATTCCACTCTTTGTAGAGATCGGTCGTTGGGTATAGGATAGGCCGAAAAGATGCAATTTTTAAAACTGCTCTGTGAGCAATCTCTACAGGTTTTAAAATTGTTTTCCCTGCGCCTCCCCAGGATGTAATGCAGTAGGTGAGTATGGATTGGCATAAGGCGAAGTAGACGCTTCGAATTATTACAGGATTAGCTACATTTCTTAGAGTTTTAAATATATATATTAATTTTCGAATCCTGTTGGAAAGAATGTTAGTGTGTGGTTTGTAGGTGAGTGTTTCGTCGAGAATTATGCCAAGATATTTAGTTTGGTGTACGCGAGTGAGTGATGGACATTGACAATTAGTGTGGATTTGTGTATTACAAGAGTGGGCCTTTAAAACTATGGGGGATTTCGGTTGGGATGTGGAGGAGAGTGAAAAGGTGATAAAGTTTGTTTTTGAGGTGTTGAGTGTAAGGACGTGGGAGTGAAGCCAGTGTAAGGTAGAATTCAAACCTGCTTGTGCAATGGATTGGAGGTTTTTCCATGAGTTGGCACAAAAGGTGATGGCAGTATCGTCTGCAAAAGATACGATTTTGGCGTTGGGTAGGCTAAGTTTACAGAGATGATTGATAAATATTAGAAAAAGAGTGGGTCCTAGAATACTGCCCTGTGGTACGCCGTACTGGATGGGTAATACCTCACTGTAGTGGTTTTCTATGGTCACGTATTGGGTGCGGTTAGTGAGATAACTTTCGAAAAGTTTTAGTTGGAGTCCCCTGACACCAATGTTTTCTAATTTGAGTAATAGAGTAGGGACGGGTACAGTGTCAAACGCCTTCGTGAGATCTAAGAAAACTGTTAAGACTTTGTGTTTAGAGGTTAATTTATCGACTATAAAGTTGGTAAGATCCAGCACCGCATCACTAGTCGATTTATTCTTGCGAAAACCATATTGCTGGTCGGCTAGTAATTTAAAATGCTCAAGATAGTTGACTAGTCTTTTATTGATGAGGCGTTCGAAAATTTTGGACAAAGAGCTTAGTACAGCTATAGGGCGGTAGTTGTTTGGTTGGTTCCCGTCGCCACTCTTGAAGATAGGATGGATGATGGCCATTTTGAAAGAAGTGGGGAAAGTAGCGGTTTGAAAGCAGAGATTAAAGATATGGCAAAGTATTGGTGCCAGGGTTCGTGCATATCTCCGTAGGAAGGTTTGAGAGATACCGTCCCAGCCAGTGGCAGAGTTAGTGTTCAGCGAGTGTATGGTAAGAATGATTTCATCAGGATCTGTTTCCTCTAGAACAAAGGATGTAGTGCAATTGGAGGTATGTGTGTTGTGAATAGAATGTCTACTGCTAATGCTGTCAGCAAGATTCTTCCCAATGTTGACAAAAAATTCGTTTACTTTGGTGCAAGACTGTGTAGCTGAGGTTGAGTAAGATAAAAGCTGAGAAGAGGAGTTTTTGGATTTTAGAGTGTTCGTGACCGATTTAATAGTTTCCCAAAGCTTTTTAGGATTGTGTAGAGCCTTATTCAATGCTTGAGTGTCAAATTTTCGTTTTGCTGTCTTTAATAATTTTGTACAAAAGTTTCTGTATCGTCTGTAAGTGGTGAGTAGAATTGTGTTGTGGGGTGTCTGTTTGGTTTTTCTGTGTAGTGTGTCACGGTTTCGTATACATCGAAGTAAGCCAGGTGTGATCCAAGGTTTTATTGTTCTTTTAGCGGCGGGTATTTTAGTTACTCTGGTACATTCCGAGATTGCAGATTTTAAAACATTTATTAGGTTATCCGTGGCTAGGTTTGGATCCGTTATAAGAAAGATTGGTGAAAAGTTAAGATTATCCATAGTAATGTTGAGTGCGTTGTAGTCTATATTATGTCTTACTTTATGAGATGTCGTTGTAAATTGTTTGGAGTACAGGGAAACTAAAGAAGCGCTATGATCGGTTAGCGTAGTGTCATATAGAAGGGTCAATGTCTTTAGTTTTGTTCGTAGCATAATATGATCGAGACAATTTTGTCCTCTCGTTGGTTCAGTAAATGCTGGTAAGAATCCGTGAAATGCCAAGGTGTTTAGGTAGTCATGAGACCGGGGGTCTTTGGTACTGGGTTTTATGTCAATGTTTATATCGCCAGTCACAATAACCGATTTAAATTTAGCAAGGTTAGTAAGTATCTGATTGAGTGCACACAGAAAGATGTGGATGGTGTCTATTGAGGGTGAGCGATATATACACAGTATGGCCGTGTCATTGTTGATTTTTATGATCAGACCCGAGGCTGAATTATTGAATTCGGGTTCTGCATACGTAGTTTTAAGAGAGGAATGCGCATAAACGACTACGCCGTCGCTCTGGTTTAGGTGTTTTGTAGTTCTGTATAATGTGTAGTTGAGTAGAGATGGAATGTTCGAGTTGCTGTTACATTGTAACCAGCATTCTGTGAGAACTATTAGGTCGCAGTCAAATGGGATACGGTGAAGAAGGCTTAGTAAATTTAAGTAATTGTGGTTTATGGATCTTATGTTTTGGCTAAGAATTTTTATGTATGATTTTGGGGATTTTATGTATGAGGATGTATGTTCAGGTGAGCACATATGATTTTCAGACACCGATAGTATATCGACGTTTTTAATTAAATTATTAATATTATTGGACATAGAAGTAAGTAACGAAAACGCAAAATGGTCGGCATAAGGCAATAGAGAAGTAACGACAGCTTTTTGTTTTTATTGTTCGTTTTGTTTGAGTAGTTATGTTGATTTTTTGTAGGTGATATTTGTGTGTTCTGATTTCGTGTTTAATGTTGTGAAGTGTGTTAATTATATAGTATATAATAGTAAGCTTAAAGGTTAAATGAATTATATAATAATAATATTTTAAAATAAATATGAAAGTTACAGGGCGATAATCAAAAACACAAGTTATAACTAGTCACGCGGCAGTCAGTTGTTTCAGTTGCGATTCGGATTTTACAATGATGTTCTGGCTGTCAGTGTCTTTCTTTAGCAGTATTCGCCCATTGGAGGTCCAGCAAAAGCGGTAATCGTTGGCTTTGGCAAAATTACGGGTCAGATAAAAAAGCCGTTTAGAGTAGCTTGTTAGTTGCTCCGCAATATATGTAGGCGTTTTCGGTCCATTCATACCCAAGTGTGTAGAATTCACTTTGTTGTTAGGGTGATGTTTGTTGTGCTCCTTTACCGCCGACAAAAAATTGCTTTTGGTAAGGGTATTTGTAAATTCAACCGTAATCGTGGAGTTTGGCTGTTCTTTCTTCGAAGGTTGGCGTGAAACGTCGCGTATATCTGAGGTTTGCAACTCTAGACGGAGATGTTTTGTTAATTGCATAAACGTTTCATAAAGCGAATTTTTGGTTTCATTCAACTTTTTGGGTACGTTACGAAGCTCAATACAGGTTTTAACATTGGAGCGTTCGAATAAGTCTATTTTCTCTTCCAGAAAGGTAATCTTTGTTATCAACGAGCTGCGCTCGTGCTCTAATGTTGATATTTTAGACTCCAGTGAGGTTAATTGATCGGCTATGAAGGACATCGATTTTTCGATCTCGGAATTAGTTTCTTCTATTTTGGAATTTGCATGTTTTATTTCCATGATATGGTTCTCTAGTTGATCTAGGCGCGAGTTGTGTGAATACGTCAAATTCTCAAACATCTCCTTAATTTCGTTTTTAAAATCAATCAGGTTGTCTTTGAAATTATCGCTAGGAGGACATCGTCGTTTTGCTCGTTGAATCATATTAATGTTGGTAGAGGTGTCTTCCTCCGCGCATGATTTTTGAATATCAGAATCAGAGCGAGAAGGCGAATGTTTAGTAGTAGGTGGTGTTCTAGTAGTTGCCTTGAACATGATAACTTTGTGTTAGATGCGTAAATATGTCACAAAAAGAGTTCGGTGCAAGCTGGTTCGGTACCCGAGACGTCGCGGTGTGAGCAGCCGTCTTAACCGCTACGCCACCGTAACAGTTACTGCACGGGGCGAAATAGGCGTTCCGTTATAGTGGTAGTGAATATAGAGGTCGTTGACCGCTCGGTAACTTCAAGGTCATATGCGTAATGTCGGTGACTTTCACTTTTAGAATTGTACAAAGTTACACAGTTTTTTGATAAAATATATTTGTTTTCACTCACTCTACTTTAATGATTCCGGTGTCAACAACTCCAACTGTTTTGCTAATTCTTCGGCCTTGGTGACTAATTACTCAAGTTATGAATCAGAAAATCCTGAGTACTCGTACGTATACAGCAACCCTCAGAGCTTGTTCAGATGAGGCAAATTACGCGCCATTGATACGAGCGAAACAAATTGGCATTGCGTACACATGACACAAGACACGCGCGTAAGGGTTTGGGCTAAAGATAATTTAAAATAAAAATGAAATAAAAAGCTAATTTTATGAAATTATACTAGCAAAGTATAATTTCAGAAAATTAGGTTAAAGCGGCGGTAGCTTAATGGCTAAGGCATCGGTCTCGCAATCTTGAGGTCGCGGGTTTGAATCCTACCTATTATACTACCGACGTGAACCCACTCCTAACACAAGCCTTTGAGCTTAGCTGGAGGGGTTAACAAGATTGCTAGTAATGTGCGACTCAATTCCACATTGCTAGTTTTCTTTTAAAAACAAGTCTTTGGGCAGAGTTGATATTATAGTAGGGCCAATATAATAGATGTTTACGATGAAACTTTGTAACGAGGCTGTGTAAAAGTGTTACATTTTGACATCGATTCAAAATCTATTAATTATGATTATGTGAAGCTAAAATAAAGAGGCTGTATTATATAGGTTGTTTGTATTTTTGTTAAATTTTACCTACGTGTTTGACGTAGATAAAATTCGGCTGTGTGTAATATATGTGTGAATTATCCTAATTTGAAATACGTCAACTTTTAAAATGTAATGTTCTTCTCGAATAATTATTAATCATTAGTTAATACCAACACAAAAAAATATAGCAAAAAGAATAACATTTCAACTGAGTGTCCATAACTAAACACACCACCAGCTCTTTCTTTCTATGGTACCGTAGTAAACGAAGAACTCATATACTTCACTATGTTCATATATTTTCACTATGTTCTTCCGTATGTCTATCCTCAGGTTAGCATAAAGATCTTTAGACTAGAAACCTGTAATTTGGCATAATTTTTTTTTCTCTATAAAACGAAAATAGCTAGGTATAAATAATAAGTATAAATAATTAGGTATAAATAGTGTTAAACACACCAAAAAAAATATTCATTCAATTATGTATTCGTCCATCCTAGTGAACAGATGAGTTCACTAGGATGCCCTGGGGGATCTAGCTAGGGGATCCAGGTGAAACAATTTTGTCTTCTTTAACAATTCTTAGTTATGTGACGTTTGAAAAAAATAAACATGGCGGCTGTGAGATGTCAAAATAAAGAGGTGTGAAAAAAAAGTTGTTTTGAAATGTGGTTACTAAACTAAAGGGTTCATCTTGATTATGACTGTAATACTAAAAAAGTAAGCTAGCGACCTTCTTTTTTCAATTTTCATCACTTGACAATAGCTGTGATAAAAATTAGCTGTGACGTCGGTTACATTCTACAACTACTAAAAAGTATTAAATAAAATAAAAAATATATATAAAAATAAAACCCTGGGGATCTTGTTTCCATTCTTTTAGTGCAGGCGCACAAAAAGGGTGGAAACAAGATCCCCTACATAATTGTATAATTTCATGCAGTCGGAGGCACTTCACTTTAATAATTTCATCGAGATTCATTAAAGCCTCCGACTGCATGAAATTAAGGGATCTTGTTTCCACCTTTTTTGTGCAGGCGGGTTTTTTTTTTATCTTACTAACATCATTTTTGAAACCTTAAGATAAAATTAACAGTAAATACATAATTAAAAAAATCTTTTCTAATGTCAGAATTGTTTTTCGGTAGGGAATTTCAAATAGTTTTCATTATTTGGTAATGGAAAATATTCATTTTAATAGAAACATATTTATTCAATTATATCCACGTCATATTAAAATAATTTATATTGTTTTTATATTTTGACGTGGTTTTCCTTCAGTTTATTCCAGTTTACTGGCCCGATTTTGACGTAATTTCTCATGTTAGTAGCTAGGTCAAAACTTAAAAAATTAAACACTTAATACATTTGGTTTGTATAACGAAACTTAAATAGTATTTGTTTATAATTGTTAGCATTCTTTGCTAAATGTAAAATTATAAATTTCAAATCTATTTATAACGTTATTCGTGGTATAGTGCAAACTTGAAAGTAGTTTGCTCAGAATCAGTAACACAATCCAATGAAGTAGTTTTTGGACCATGTTATATTTTGCAATTATTTATTTATCAATCATTATTTGATTCATTAATCACTTCAACAGTCCAAATCCTGTTCACAATGTGATGTGAAATGTAATAATTACTTATTTATCAATATAACGATGCGTTACGTACTACGAGACGCAATGAGCACGATAGATAGCGCGAAGAACGCAAGACAACTTGAATGGCTTATAATTATGCAAGTTTTCAATATTTTCATTTTTTTTTTTTTACTTTCTCTGTGGCGCGGTGGGAGTGTATCCGACTGCTACGCAAGAGGTCGTGGGTTTGATCCCCACCCAAAGTAAAACTTTGTGTGATGAGCACGATGGTTTATTCTGTGTCTTTATCTATAATATATAGTTGCCTGGTTTCCATAGTACAAGCTCTGCTTAGTTTGGGATCAGATAGCGTTGTGAAAATATATTATTAAAATATATGATTTCTTAAAGTTAAAATCTTGAGTCTCAGACTCAAGATTTTAACTTCAACATATTTACTAACTATAACATCATATATTTGCACTATACCAAAAATAACTTTGTAGAGTATACTAATGTTAAAACCTCTAATAGGTTTAACATTAATATACATAATGTTTATATCTTCATGCACCAATTAACAACTATATAATTGACCACCTCTGTGGCGCGTTGAAAGTGTGTCCGACTGCTACACAAGAGGTCGTGGGTTCGATTCTCACACGGGACATCACTTTGTGTGATCCACAAATTGTTGTTCCGCGTCTGGGAGTACTTTGTGTCCGTGACTTGTATGTTTGTAAAGTCCCCCGCGACACAGGGCTTGTACCCACCCTATTGTGGGAGTCGTATTAAAAAAATAACAATAAAGAGGTCACTACATGTAAGTTAAGTATACTTAGGTAAGTAATACTTAGTGAAAACTTTATTGGCTGTATGTGTCATTTTCTTAAATACTAATACAAAATAAAAAAAACTTTATTCACTAAGTAGGCAAAATACTACTCTTGTGAAAAATCGATTCTAGATCATGTAATGCCTGTTCGCAAACAACAGGTAAAGCCGGCGAAAAGAACGAGGCAATAAAAACTCGAGGCCATTTTTTACAAATTGCCAATTCCTACAATGTTTCTTTGTTTATAAACTGTATATACAGGTAAGGTGCTACCACCATTATATTATACACCGTATTAATAGTCTAGTCAACAAGTGCCTTTATGGTCAACTTTTTTCAGCAGTCTCCGAAAATTATGATTGAGGTGTCATTCGATTCGGAATGGCATCTAGATGATTTTTGAAAAAAATGAAGTTCCGCTTGCAAAAATTGCAAAAGTTATTAACAATTAACTAAAAAGAAAAAAGGGGGTTTAGTTTTTTGCAAATATCTCAAAAACTAATAAATATTTTTCAAATTTGAAAAATGATACAAAAACAGAAAGAAATTTCCTAAAGAGTCCCGACTCCCGGAATTGTAGGACCAATACTCCTAATTTTCCCGGAGGGTTGAAAATACGCCCGAAAACGGGTACTCCGGCTTGCGCAAGCCACGCCCCCTTCGGACCTTTAATGAATAAATAATATTTATACTTATTAAATATGAAAATAAAAAAAATAAAAAATTCAGGCGCCTACAGGACAGATCAATGAACAATAATCCGTGGTCAAAAAAATTATATCGCGATTTTCAATAAGTTATCCATTAATTAATTAACAATTTTTTGTAGCACGAACATTAACATTGCAAGTGCGATAATTCTTAAACTATTAATCTGAGATTTTTTTTTTCATGGAGCCATTTTTCAAAGGTCTTATCTAATTAAATTCCCGTTGGAAAAATAAAAAAATTGTTAATTTTCGTTTTTTTATTAACAATTTACTAAGATGAAAAATTATAAAGCTTTATTAAACATTAATTTTTTTTTTCCTGATCACCCGTTTTCGGGTGTATTTTCAACCTTCTGGGAAAATTAGGAATATTGGTTCTACAATTCCGGGAGTCGAGACTATTTTAGGAAATTTCTTCCTCTTTGTATCATTTTTCAAATTTGAAAAATCTTTATGAGTTTTTGAGATATTTGCAAAAAACTAAACCCCTTTTTTTAGTTAATTATTAATAACTTTTGCAATTTTTGCAAGCGGAACTTCAATTTTATCAAAAATCATTTAGATGCCATTCCGAATCGAATGACACCTCAATCATAATTTTCGGAGACTACTGAAAAAAGTTGCCCAAAAGGCACTTGTTGACTAGACTATAAAGGACTGATGCAAAAACAAGAGATAAAAAAGAAGAATACATGAGATTGGATATATCAACCTCAATGGGTACAACATAGTAGGACCCTTCACTAACAATGTAAAAATTATATGTGCAGAAATGTTGGCCAAATAATAGAGTACTGTGCATTTATAAACATTACCTATAAGTAACACCATGCTGTATGTTGTCCGATATGTAAATTAATTATTAAAGCGGCGGTAGCTTAATGGCTAAGGCATCGGTCTCGCAATCGTGAGGTCGCCGGTTCAAATTCTACCCAATAAACTACCGGCGTGAACCCACTCCTAACACAAGCTTTGAGCTTAGCTGGAGGGGTTAACAAGATTGCTAGTAATGTGGGACTCAAACCTACATTGCTAGTTATCTTTAAAAAAAAAACAATAAAGAAATAAACGCTATCTGATCCCAAATTAGGCAAAGCCTGTACTATGGACACCAGACAACTGATAAACATACTTATATATTTCTAAATACAGAAATGGGATAAACCATCGTGTTCATTACATAAAGTTTTATACTGGGCAGGGATCGAATCCACGACCTCCGGGCTCCGGCTAGGCCAGTCAATTATCTATACATGCCTATACTTAGGTATACAAGTCCTGATTGACTGACATATTTTTTTCTCAAAGCCGCTGGAGTTACAATCCTGAAATTTGGTAGTTGACACCTTTCATGTTGTAGGCATCCATTAAAGAAAGGTTTCCTATTCTCTGAGAGTTTAAATAGGGCTTGCAAGTTTCTATGAAAATTCATTTTTTTTTTAATCAGAAAGATTTACTATGCCTTTCAAATGAGTTGATAACTGTCATGATGACATTTTGATTCGTATTAACACAACAGCAACTTCATTATATGACGTAAGTTCAGCAATAAAATGATTCGTAAAAAGGTGTCATTAGTATTACACAGAAGTACCTACCTACTCTAATGAACTCTAAATAAGCACTGTATTTTACTATTTATTATTATAGATATATTTTAGTTTAAAAAATATCACATCTACCACCAAAGTGTAGATTATTCTTATATTTTGCCAATTTATTTATTTCTGTTTGGTGTTTATTAAATAATAAAGAATACTAATAATATTATAATAAAGAAAAATGTTAGGTACATAGTTCAAAGAGAATAAATATTACGTCCATTCCATTACTTTACACATACGTATTTTACCCGACTTGGAAGTTTTTGTTGCTAGCGGTACAATTTTGACAAGTACAGAGTGAAGTTGTCGCGATCGTGATTATAACTTTCATTTGAAACCCATAGTACAAAGTTTATTTTATTATTGAACTAGCTGTCCCGGTGAACTTCGTACCGCCCCGTTACTAGAAAGAAAATAAATTAAATCTGTAAAGTCGTTCTCTAGTTATCTCGTGACCAAAGGAAATAGGGATTAATTTTAATATTCAAAATTATTTTTAATATACTTAAAATCTCCCACTCTTGGCTTCTTTATATTTCATTAAATAATAAATTTACTGTGAAACCCCGGAGTAACATCGATATTTCTTTGTCAGGTTTAGGGCCTAAACCTCATAATAAACAACGATTTTACTCCAGGAAAATAGTCTGTAGACAGTTAAAGTCATAACTCCAAAAGCAAGTGGTAGGTGATTAAGGGTTAATATCACACTAATATTATAAAGGCGCAAGTTTGTGAGTGTGTATGTTTGTTACTTCTTTACGTCTAAACGGCTGGAGCGATTTTAATAAAGTTTGGTATGGAGTTAGCTGACACCCTGGATTAACACATAGGTTTATTTACAAAGACAGCTTATATTTATTGCCATCAACTAAAAAACGAGCATCGCAACATTGGGTGGATAATAGTCTGAAAAATATGTTGTTACGTAGGGACCAATTATTTAGAGAGTGGAAGGCAACACCTAATAATCACACAAAGAGATTAGAGTACACAAAATTTAGAAATAGAGTGAATAAAATGATTTGTAAAATAAAGAATAAGTACAGACAGGACGAAATAAAAAAATGTAACGGTGACCCAAAAAAAATCTGGGGTAAAATTAATGGGTGGATGGGCAGGAACAAACCCAATATAGACGAAACAGTAAATAGATATTTTGGTAAGATAGATAATATGGAAAATATATGTAATAATTTTTCAAACATATTTACCGATGAGGTTCGAAAAATAAAACACGTTTGTAGTACAACATTTTTAAATAGGAAACAGTATGTCAGTGAGAGTAATGTTACGTTTCGATTTAAACCAATAACTAGTGATGTAGTGTGTAAAGTTATAGACCGAATGAGCGGTGATAAGGCGCCGGGTCTTGATGGCATACGCATTATGAACATTAAAATAATTAATAAGGTAATTTCACCAGTTCTGGCACACTTTGTTAACATGTGTCTGTCTAGAGGGGAGTACCCACAGTTCCTTAAAAAAGCTTTAATAAGGCCCATTTACAAGGGAGGAGTACACTCAGATTATACTAACTACAAACCGATTGCTATTTTATCAATACTCAATAAAATTGTTGAGGAAATAGTGATTGAGCAGGTTAGCGGGTTTTTGGAGCAAAACCACATACTGTCCGATGCGCAACATGGATTTAGAAGAAATCGTAGCACTGCAACAGCTTTGACTCAATTCTCGGAAACCATATATGACCGTCTAAACCAGGGTCATCAAGTTTTAGCACTTTTCATTGATTACAAAAAGGCATTTGACACTTTGGATCATGAGATTCTACTGCAGGTGCAGACAAACAGGTGGTTCCGTTGCTACCTTAGTGGCAGAACCTTGCAAACTCATATATCTGGTGTAGTAGGGCGAGAGGCGGCTGCAAACATGGGTGTACCTACTGGATCGGTATGTGGGCCAGTCGGGTACATTATGCATGTTAATAGTGTATGTAAGGTAGTTAAAAAGTGCCAGGTTTGCATGTACGCCGACGATATGTGCCTGATATACTCGTCAGAAACATCCAGGAGGCAAGAGCTGTGTTGCAGGCAGACTTTGATAGTATCACTAAATGGGCTCACGATAATGGAATTATTTTAAACTTAAGCAAAACAAAAGTAATGCACATACATTCGCCGTACAACCGTGTCGCAAAAACCGTGGGTATTTCAGATATTAATATTGTAGGTCACACGAATGACTGCCTGCACACAGCAAATGTCAACTGTACATGTCAATGTCTGGAGTATGTCGATACGTTTAAGTACTTAGGACTATGGGTCGATAGGAATATGAATTGGCGGTCGCATGTTGACAGTGTGTGTACAAAACTGAGGTCAGTCTTATGTAAATTTTACTCTTTAAAGACAACCATTAACAGAAAAACGTTGCGTGTTTTATATTATGCCCTTGTTGAATCCGTGCTTAGTTATGGTCTTAGTACTTATGGCCGCACATTCAAAACTTACCTGTACAGTGTTAGGTCTTTACAAATACGTTTTATGAAACACCTTGTCGATGGAAAAACTAAACTAGAATGTAAAGATAATTATGAGGAGCTGTTTGTAATGTGTAAGGTACTCCCAGTACATGAAAAGGTCAAATACTTGTTGTTACTTGAGCAGTTTGATAATGATGAGATCATGGTCCAAGTACATAATAGATATAATACTAGAAGTGTGAGAGAACGTAAGTTAGTTTAGTAGTAGACCATCAGCAACTAACTACTACGGCGAGAGAACCAATAAATATTTGATCCCTACTATTTATAATAATATTAGCTGGCTAAGGGGAGAGCTTAGCAATATAAGTAAATTGTCACTTAAGAGAAAACTAAGGCAGGTACTGTTAAGTTCAATACCTGTTGTAATCAAATAACTTTTACTTTCCTGTACTGATATCCTTGTGTGTACTCTCTTGTCTACTTGTAGGTATTGTACTTGTAGTTGTAGGTACTTGTGGATATTGTAACTTTTAAAATAATTATCACGGTGTGAAATAACCACGTCATGTAAATGGTTTTTAGATATTATTATTTAGGTAGAATAAGTTTAATGTATAGTTTTAAGGAACATGTTAAAACAAGTGCTAATCCCTGGCGACAAACTGCTATGCAGTTTGGCAGGCTTACAAAAATGTAAAATGGGTAGGTTTCGAATAAATGATTTAATTATTATTTTATTTTTTTTAATAAACCGCGGGCAACACCACGGTGCACGGCTAGTATTATATATTTTCCAAAACTAATATTACAAATTATAGAATTTTAGAAGCTACGGGTCTTAATCGTGTAAATATTACTGGTTAAATTTACTGGGTAATTATTGGATTCCGTAATAGTGAGTGATAAAAATCAAGCGAGGGTAGTTTCCGAAACCCGCGCTTCACGGAAGCGACGCTGAGCTGAACCAGTCTACCCGTGATTACGGCCGTTGCAATACGGTCGAAACGTCGAGCAATAAAACAAAGGTGTTTAGCCTTAAAATAAAATATTTACGCGAGTAAGACCCATAGCTTGTAAAATTCTATAATGTATACAAATAGCGAAAGTTTACGAACATATAATATTACAAAGTTATTTATTGTTATGTAAAAAGCCACAAGCGGGAGGTTGTTGGTATTACAAATCACCTTACCGTAGATAATTGCTGTCAAGCAATACCTTGTCTAAGTGTAAAAAAACTAAATTCAGGACGTCCAGTATCTAGATGTACGTAATTCGCACCTAAGGAATTACAAAAAAGGGCCTCATCGATATTCCTGTCCTATTTATTGGCATCGCTACACGTTGAATACTAAAACGTCGAAGACATGATTGGATTTTAAATTCCTATTAAAAGGTTTCTACTCCATGTTTAGAGGGGGATCATTTTGCCTACTTATATTAAATTGGGGGTGTAAAAGTCACTTACTTCATTTAGCGTTGCTTCAGCACATTTTATTTGAGCGTTATGAGACAATTTAAAATTGTTATATCTATACTATTACTTATATACGAGTTTGTTTGTTTATTTGAACGCGGTAATCTCAGGAACTGCTGATCCGAATTAAAAATTCAATCCATCATGCGCGTTAATTCCCGTACAATACATAGTTATAATTAAAAATTGTGTTATTATTTTTGCTAAATTTGATTATCAAGACAGCATTATTAGCAAAATGCCGAGTTGTCTAAAATAGAAAATAAGAATATGGTTTATGTCTCCGTACCTATAGGGCACATTGTGCTCATACATATACAACCACTAGCTGTTGCCTGCGACTTTGTTGGCGAAATTTTGGAAAAAAAAATTAAACATATTCCTATTATATTATTTTTATTTTTACCTTTGTAAGTAAAGATTCTGCGTGATAAATTACGGCCATTCTTGTCTTTCTTTTAAAAAACATGTATACTTATTCATTAAGTAGCAGTAAATTGGCCAATATTTAAGCACATAAAGTTTTTACTCGTAAGTGGATGCTCCTACTATGTTGTGCCAATTAGGCTGATGTATCCAATTTCGTGTACTCTTCTAATAATAATGACCTCTTTTTTTTGCATAAGTCCTCTAATATGGTGTATAATATAATGGTAGCAGCACCTTACCTGCATATACAGTTTATAAACAGAGAAACATTGTAAACATTGGCAGTTTGAAAAGAGTGGCCACGACTTTTTATTGCCTGTTCTTTTCTCGGGCTTTACCTATTGTTTGCGAACAGGCATTACAAGTAAATGTAGAATCGACTTTTAACAAGTGTAGTATTTTGCTTCCTAAGTGAATAAATTATTTTTATTATTATTTTTAAATCCTTATAAACCTTACAGCCTATGTGCTATTTCAGAATATGATCATAATATATCAAATTTTATCCAGTTCCGTTCAGTCGTTCTGACGTCATTACATCTAAACTTTTTTAATTGTTACTTTTTTTTTTTGTTAAAGATAACTCCCGCATTAGAGTACAAGCCCTGTGTCGCGGGGGATTTTACAAACATACAAGTCACGGACACAAAGTACACACAGACTAGGAACAACAATTTGTTGATCACACAAAGTGGTGTCTCGTGTGGGAATCGAACCCACGACCTCTTGCGTAGCAGTTGGACACATTCCCACTGCGCCACAGAGGCAGTCGAAAGTGTTGGTGTAGAAGTTTACATCACAAATGTATCCCGGCGCTGGATTGAAACCGGACCGTATGAAAAGGACCTAACTGTGTATACATTGAATAATACTAAAAATAAAATCATTTATTTCAGGTAAAACTCATATTAAATTACAATTTAATTTATAACAAAAATACATTCAAATGATCTATAGATACCTAATTAAAATAAAAACGTAATAAATTGAAAAAAAAAAAATGAAATAAAAACACAATGTTGTATGTATACATTTATAATACCTACTCCTAAAACCAGCACAGAGCAGAGCAGAACAAGAACATAGTTACAAACCACAAAAGCTTAATGGCTTGAGAAAAAAAAATTAGAATACAGCCGTAATTTCGTTCCAATTCAACATTCATCATCATTTTCTTCAACATTGGAACGACGATTAGAAACAGATTGCTACAAATGTACCACCAACAAATCAAATCGATTGATAATTGAACAAAAATCTGTTACGGTTTTACCGAAGACGCTGAAATCTTCATCCATTATGAGGATTACGGGTGTCTGAGGATTGTGGTGAGGACGCATTGAGGAGAAACGCGGGAACTGATTGGGTTTTGATTGCTTTATTATATTGGTTTGTACCTACGTATAGAAACGTGTGCACGTTCGTTTTAACGAAAATGCGGAATGATTTCTGGGTCATGACTTCTAATGGGCTTTTATATTTTGAATTTTTCTTGAAAATTTGACTGCCTCTGTGGCGCGGTGGGAGTATATCCGACTGCTACGCAAGAGGTCGTGGGTTCGATCCCCACCCAGGATAAAACTTTGTGTGATGAGCACGATGGTTTATTCTGTGTCTGAGTGTTATCACACTAATATTATAAAGGCGAAAGTTTGTGAGTATGTTTGTTTAGGTTTATTTTCTTCACGTCTAAACGGCTGGAGCGATTTTAATAAAATTTGGTATGGAGTTAGCTGATACCCTGGATTAACACATAGGCTAATAAACCGCGGGTGACACCGCGGGGCACAGCTAGTTTATCTATAATACGAACATGTGTGTATTTAGAAATATTTAGGTATGTTTATCAGTTGTCTGGTTTCCATAGTAGAAGTTCTTCTTAGCTTGGGATCAGATAGCGTTGTGTGAGTTGTCCCAAGATATTCTTATTATATAATGAAAAATGGTTACATAGCATAGCGTGAAGCAACAGCAAATGCACCACAGTAGTTTCGCTCCGCTTAGTAACAAGACCTGCCTTTATTACCGACATCGGCATTATGTAGATTAGACGTCTGCTTGTCTTGTCGTGTGAACGATTCTGTCTCAGTTTGCGTTTTGATTCGTTTTCATACCAAACTGTGTTTTGCAATCTATTTGAATAATATAAGTAGGAAAGCGTTCATGTGGAATAAAAGATAGCGCTCTGATTTGTTTACATATAAGTACGGGTATTTCGTAATATTTTGTATGTACAATGGAATTTGTACAAATATATTGTTACTTCTCATTTGACCAGCGGTTACTCGTAAACGTGTAAAGCCTACTTAGCTGTGATAGTATTCCTTTTAATTTCGCTATACATACTACTACCGTGATTTTTTTCACATACCCAACATCAACCATTTAGCTGGCAGAAGCGGAGGCCCTTGATACTAACAAAAAGGTGCCCCCCGCACTTGATACTAACAAAAAGAAACACTTTAAAGCTTAACATTTCACAAACGGATCCCTATATCGAAAAGTTCAAAAACCCTAAACGTTTTTAAAAGACCTTCTATTAATACCCAAAGCGATGGGGTAGGTAAGAAAAAAAATCAAATCTCCACTTTACATAATTTAGTGGAGGTACCCTAAAAAAATATTCTTCAAGATTTTATTCTTTCACTTTGCGTAACTAATATGTGTATCCATGCAAAATTACAACTAACAGTCTCTGAGCTAAGCTGTGGACGGACGTACGAACATGGCAAAACTATTGACTGCCTCTGTGACGCGGTTGGAGTGTATCCGACTGCTACGCAAGAGGTCGTGGGTTCGATCCCCACGCAGGATAAAACTTTGTAAGATGAACAAATGGTTTATTATGTGTCTGGGTGTTATTTATTAATGATATGTATGTATTTAGAAATATATAAGTATGGTGTTGCAAACGTCCATAGTCTACTGTAACTGCTTGCCATCAGGTGGGCCGTAAGCTGGTTTGCTAAGGGGGCGCATCACCATCTTTCGCTCCAAGCCAACCTCACCTGCACGCGGTACATCCTGCTGTACAACGAACGAGGCTCTGGCGACCGGCTGGTGGCGGTATAACCATCCCAATTTAAGGCGTAGCTAAAGTAATAGGTCAGTGACGGGCAGCAGCGTCACTGATGCGAGAGCTACGCCCTGCGATTGCCAACCCGCCTGCCCAGCGTGGCGATTATGGGCATTACCCCAAATGCACGAAGAACTAAGGCCACGGCCCCCAGTTCCCGGCAGTCACGCTATTCCTGGACATGGTGGCGTCCACGGTAACGGCGTGGCGGGGGGTGCTAAGAATCTCCGGGCTACGGAAGGCCACCACAACCGACTGACCCTGGCGACGTATAACGGACGCACGCTACGGCTAGACTCGCATCTGGCACAACTTGAGGTGGAACTTGGGAAGACTAGGTGGCATATCCTCGGGTTAAGTGAAGTCCGAAGAGAGGGAGAGGACACCATAACCCTCGAGTCAGGTCACCTTATGTACTTCCGCGAGGGAGACCAAAAATCCCAAGGTGGTGTTGGGTTTCTGGTAAATAAGTCCCTTTCTGACAACGTTGTGGAAATGTCTAGCGTGTCGAACAGGTTAGCGTACCTCATTATCAAGCTCACCGAGAGGTATAGCCTCAAGGTAGTGCAAGTGTACGCACCGACCTCGGCACATCCAGACGACGAAGTGGAGGATATGTTCGATGACATATCGAGGGCCCTCCACTCCACCACTAAGACCCACTACAACGTTGTTATGGGGGACTTCAACGCTAAAGTGGGAGTACAAAATTGCAGCGAATTGGTAGTAGGATCCCATGGATTTGGAAGCAGAAATCATAGGGGGCAAATGCTAGTCAACTTCTTCGAACGGGAGGGGCTCTTCTTGATGAACTCCTTTTTCAAGAAACGGCCCCAAAGGAAGTGGACGTGGCAAAGCCCCGACACTATGACGAAAAACGAGATCGACTTCATCATGACGGACAAAAAGCATATATTCAGAGACGTCACCGTGATCAACAGGTTTAATACCGGTAGTGATCACCGACTTGTCCGAGGCTCTCTGAATATCGACTTCAAGGCGGAACGTGCCCGTCTGATGAGGTCCAGGCTTCGACCTACTTTGCTCCAAACCATGATAGGATCCAAGCGTTCCAGTCAAACCTGGATAACCGATTTGCTGCTATGGAAACCACAACAGACGTAAACCAGAAGCTCGTAAATGTGGTTCGGATACTCAGGGAAGAAGGTACGAGATTTTGTGAAATGCAGCGTAAGGGCAAGAAGTCAAAGCTTTCGGAAAGGACTTTGGGGCTAATGAAGGAACGACGTGAAAACCCACCCGTCGCTTCGTCGGAAAAGCGCGCTCTAAACCAAGAGATCAACAAGCTTATACGACTCGACCTTCGGCGTTCCAACACTCTTTTCATTAAAAGAGCGATCGAGCAGAACCGGGGGTCAAAAGTGTTCGTACAATCTCTTGGAAGAAGCCACCTGACGAAGTTGACCACAGCAAGTGGAGAAGTCGTTTCGAAGCCGGCAGTCCTCTCCGAAGTGGAAAGCTTCTATGGCCGGTTATACGCTTCGCATGCATCTCGACCTGATCCTGAAAATGAGGGTCCTAGAGCCACTCTAACACGCCACTACACCGAAGACCTGCCAGAAGTCAACATTGACGAAATCGTGCTGGCTCTTAAACAGCTGAAAAATGGAAAAGCCCCTGGAGAGGATAGCGTTACAACAGAGCTGTTAAAAGCTGGAGGTAAACCCGTACTGAGGGAGCTCCAAAAGTTCTTTAATGCTGTCCTGTTTGAAGGGAGAACTCCGGAGGCGTGGAGTAGAAGCGTAGTCGTCTTGTTCTTCAAAAAAGGAGATAAGACACGGCTGAAGAACTACCGACCTATTTCTCTTCTAAGCCACGTCTATAAGCTGTTTTAAAGAGTCATCACGAACCGCCTTGCGCGAAGACTTCCAACCACCGGAACAGGCTGGATTTCGGAGCGGATATGGCACCATAGACCACATCCACACAGTGCGGCAGATTATACAAAAGACCCAGAAGTATAATCGGCCCTTGTGTCTAGCATTCGTGGACTATGAGAAGGCCTTTCCGTTCTGGAGTCTCTGCAGCGATGCCAAGTAGATTGGGGATATATCCAAGTGATGAGATGTCTCTACGAAGCCGCCACCATGTCCGTCCAAGTACAGAATCAGCAAACAAAGCCTACACCATTGCATCGAGGAGTGAGACAAGGGGACGTTATTTCCCCGAAACTATTCACAAATGCAATGGAGGATATGTTCAAGACGCTGCACTGGAAAGGGCGGGGCATCAACGTCAATGGTGAATACATCTCTCACTTGCCATTTGCAGATGACATTGTCATTATGGCGGAAACGCTGCAGGACCTGCAACGAATGCTGAATGACCTGGCTGACTCCTCTGTACGCATCGGCCTACGGATGAACTTGGATAAAACCAAGGTCATGTTCAATGAACATGTACTACCGGAACCGATAGCGGTGCACGGCGCCGTTCTCGAAGTTGTTCAAAAATATGTGTACCTCGGGCAGTCATTGCAGTTAGGTAGAAACAACTTCGAGGACGAGGTGAACAGGAGAATTCGGTTGGGTTGGGCAGCGTTTGGTAAGCTACGTCAAGTCTTCTCATCGTCGATCCCACAATGTCTAAAGACTAAAGTCTTTAATCAGTGCGTCCTACCCGTCATGACATACGGAGCCGAAACGTGGACATTGACGGTACGGCTGGTCCACAAGTTCAAAGTCGCTCAGCGGGCTATGGAAAGGGCTATGCTCGGAGTTTTTCTTAGGGACAAAATCAGAAATGAGGTGATCCGGCAAAGAACCAAAGTTATCGACATAGCTCACCGGATTAGCAAGTTGAAGTGGCAGTGGGCTGGCCATATTAGCCGAAGAACCGACAACCGTTGGGGTAAACGAGTTCTTGAGTGGAGACCGCGGCTTGGCGAACGTAGTGTAGGACGCCCTCAGGCCAGGTGGAGTGATGATTTACGTAAAACGGCTGGCAGGAGCTGGATGCGAGAAGCCGAAGATAGAACAAAGTGGCGTGCAATTGGAGAGGCCTATGTCCAGCAGTGGACTGCGATAGGCTGATGATGTAGGTATTTAATATTTTCTACTAGATGATCCGCGCAACTTCATCTGCGTAAATTTACATCGTTTTTGCAACATTTTTTATTGCTGCTTCGTTCCTATTAGTCGTACGTTACGTGATGTTAAGTATATAGTCTATAGCCTTTATATAGATTATTGCGTTCAAACAAACAAACTCTTCAGCTTTATAATATTAGGCTGTCCCTTGCAACTTCGTTTGCGTAAATTTTCCCCGTTTTTGCAATATTTCTCATTGCTGCTCCGCTCTTATAGGTCGTAGCGTAATGTTATATAGGCTATAGCCTTCCTCGATAAATGGGCTATCTTACAGTGAAAGAATTTTTCCATTCGGATTAGTAGTTCCTGAGATTATTGCGTTCAAACAAACAAACTCTTCAGCTTTATAATATTACTACCCATATAGCCATTTTTGGGAACATGACGTAACGGTTTCGACACCTAGTGTCTACACTGATTTATTCTCGACACATAATCTCGTCGCAGTTTCGTGTTAGAGTAGTCGCTGCAACTAAAATTGGGGAAGAGTCAACACAGTAACATGCGGTTTCTAATTTACCTCGCCGTGTAGTAACATTGTTACCTTAATTTAACCAGAGTTCCCACAAATCATTCATTCAATCGCTCATAACCGCTCATTCCTTGACATTGACTCGTAAAGTGACGTGAATTATAATAATAAAAAACCGCCATCCTATCACCGAGATAAGTAAACAAAGATTTTGTTTTTATTGATTATAATGGTTTTTAATACTCAAATCTTAATGGGAAATTAAATTCATCGTGTAATTTTTGGGATAGGTTGAAATATACCAACGCGCCACATTAATAACATAATTTAACCATTCCGACGAAAATGAACATTGTTTTTTTTTTAATATTTTTTTTATTTTCTATTCTCAAAAGCTTCTATTTGAATGCAATACTAAAGTTGATATTTATTATCAAACTATTTTGACAGTAATAAACTGTTTTATCGTTAAATAATGAAAAAATATATTTTGTTAAGTGAAAATATTCTCGTCACAACTAGTTACAAAGTGTACGATAATGTGTCGACAGTGTGTGGACATGTTACGTTATGTCGTCACTAAGTAACTGAATTTTTAAAATGGTCTCTCCTTGATTTTTTGTTTACAGTTTCTCAAACTTTAGTTTGCAAGACAAAATGTCTTGCCTTTATCTGTAGCACATCGACTGAACACCATCATGGATTCTGATAGAGTTATGGTTATGGACTCCGGCCGTTTGGTTGAGTTTGATCATCCCCACAAACTCCTAGCTAACTCCGAGGGATACTTTAGCAAGATGGTTAAACCAGTGACAAAATGGCCGCACAGCTACATGAAATTATATACCTACATAGTACCTTTTAATATTTAATTATAATGAATAAGTATTATTAATAGTACCTACTATGTATTAATTTTAATTGCCTAAGAGTTTTTTGTGTCTTAAAGCTTTTATTATAGCTTAGTCTCTATATTGTAGTACTACCGACAAACTACCCATGTAAGTGTAGGTATAGATCGCTCCTCTGTAAACTATCGTATGCCTAAGAACATACATTTACAAGAGATGAATTCAAAAGTTTGTTAGTTTTTAAGACTCGGATTATTTTTTCTTACCCTTACCTTAGTTGCTTTCTATTAAGTATTTTTCAATTGAATTACCGATTTTGAAGGTATGTGATGTTATAATGTTAGGTATTTAGGTTTACTAACTAATATCTACTCAACACGTGCAAATATATTATTTTTGATATCACTTTATATGAATACATATTAATCTGATTAGGTAGACTTATTAATAGCTCTTTAAGATTGATAGATGCAGGTCTTTAAAATGATCTGTGGATTATTAATAGTGTGCAAGTAGTTAATGCTAGTAAAGTTACAGTGCATAAAGTTTACATTTTACATCTTGCAAATTGTATTCTTTTGATTCTTCTACTTCATAATTCAGTGATGTTGCGTATATATTGATATGCGAAGAATTGAACAGCCGCTCAAAAAAATCAAATTTGTTTTTGATATTCCTTCCAACGATTTTAATTTTGTCATTGGCAGAAATTGCGTACTTCATTTCAACAATATCATTATGTACACTTAAAAACCATTTATCTTTAATGTTTGTGGACAACTGGTAATTCTCATTCATTTTGACAGTAATAAATACTTTTTCACCTGTTGCCAGGAAACTTTCATATTTGGCGACGCTTTAGGTTTGGTTACATTTTTGGTTTTCAATATTTAATTTTGAAAGCTCCTGTATACGATTCGCTACTTGCTCTAATGGCTGATTGCCTTTTCGTAACAGGTTTTTTATTCTAAATAGCAGGCTTTCAAAGGGATATGCACTTAGAGAAGGTAAAGAACCAAATCTTGAGACATCATTAACAATATGACATAAATTGTGAATGTTACTGCTTACAGAGTCTTGGCCATAAATTTCAGCAAATTTATCGCTGTAATTATTAAAAAGTTTTTCAGCTATGTGCCGGTAAGATATATATGCATCTGAATATCATATGGTGGTAGCACAAAATAATGTCAAAAAATGTTGATATACAATGACAAATATTCTTTAAGCACAACTGGACCGAAGTACAACATAAAGTTTTTTAATTCAGCGGCTTTCCGAAAATGAAGGGTATCTAGTTCTCTCATTCGTCCTAGTTGTATCTCAGTTGGAGTTGTTAATTTTATTTCCATAATTTTTCTTGAAGTAATGTATGTCTTTTAAGTTCACTCTTCTGTAAAATGTTGAAGTCCATCGGAATCTACGTGATATTTTGGGTTGTTTACTCATTTTTTATTTTAATTAAACGGTAAACCGGCAGTTAACACAAGACACAGTTTGAGAATGACTGGATCTGGTGATTTCTATCTATCATAATTCATCATCATCAATCATCAACAGCCCTTTACAGTCCACTGCTGGACATGGGCCTCTCTCAATTAATATTTGAGAGGATTTGGCCTACTATACCACGCTGACCAGACGGGTTGGTATAGGGTTTATTTCGAGTTTTCCATCTCTAAGCAGAAGTTGCACCTGCTCGACTGTTCCCTTAGTCGCTTCTTACGACACCCTCGGGAGGAGAAGGGGTGGAGGTTTGTATTCTAACGCCGCACCCCACACGGCAAAGCTATCATAATTATTCCGGAACATTGACGTAACGTTACTACACCTGTTACCACCCAGTTACTACACATTGTTACCAATATTGTACACTAGTTACATACAATACGCAAAGTGTGTAAAACGTGTGTACACATTTTTTTCTGTAACAAGTCGACACAGCTACAACACTAAATTACTAAAAGTACTTTCCATAACTTTGTTTCTAAACGGTTACTACATATAAAAAGGAACTCCCACACAGTCGCAAGGTGTCGTATAAGTTACGAAACTGATGCGACTTGTTACACCTTTAAAAAATCTGCGACCAAAAATGGCTATATGGGTAGCTGTCCCGCGCAACTTCGTATGCGTAATTTTTCCCCGTTTTTGAAACATTTCTCGTCGCTTCTCCGCTCCTATTAGTTGTATCGCAATGTTATATAGCCTATAGCCTTCCTCGATAACTGGGCTATCCAACAAAAAAAGATTTTTTCAAATCGGATCAGTAGTTCCTGAGATTAGCGCGTTTAAAATATTAGTATAGATATAGTATTTAGAATAAATATAGTATAGATGACACGGTGCGGTCACAAACTACGTATAGCGGGTGGTGCGCTGAGACAGATAGTCCACTCGGAACTTAGCGCCATATTATTATGCACACATTGACCGGTGCGTTTACAGGCCGTCTCGGGCAGTCTGGGACAGAAGTTCAGTCGGACTGTCGCTTGCGAGTGTTTACTAGGTATATACGCATTGATCATTTGCTACGTGCTAAAAAATGCATAAGCGTTTTTATTACTGCTGGTGTTTGAATGTTTGAATACATCACAAAATTGAGATAACACTTTGTTAAAATTAAAAAAAAAAATGTTACCGACTTCAAAAATAAATACCTACAAGGCAACTAAAACAAATTAAACACCTAGAATAACAAAAACCAATAAAACATTTTGAATTTGGTGCCATGAAATAAAAAAAAATTAAATAAAAAATGATTTATTCACTTAGGAAGCAAAATACTACACTTGTGAAAAGTCGATTCTACATTTACTGGTAATGCCTGTTCGCAAACTATAGGTAAAGCCCGAGAAAAGAACAGGCAATAAAAACTCGTGGCCACTCTTTTTAAATTGCCAATGTTTACAATGTTTCTCTGTTTATAAACTGTATATGCAGGTAAGGTGCTGCCACCATTATATTATACACCATATTAGAGTACTGATGCAAAAAAAGAGGTCAATAATATTACGAGATCGGATACATCAGCCTCAATGGGCACAACATAGCAGGAGCATCCACTTACAATGTAAAAACTTTATGTGCTTAAATATTGGCCAATTTACTGCTACTTAATGAATAAGTATATATGTTTTACAAAGGAATGAAAAGAATGGCCGTAATTTATCACGCAGAATCTTTACTTACAAAAGTAAATCGTTTTCTTAACTAGTACCTAAGTAACATTATCAAACTGTGACAACAATATTCACCTAGTAAAATGCAATAAACTATACAACACAATACATTAAAAGGGAGCAACGAACTACATCCATTTATCTTTATCAGTTAAATAATCATCGATTGAATAGTAAGCTCTTTGTATAAGATGTCTCTTGACTACATTCTTAAATTTATTTACGGGTAGACTCGATATGCTGACTGGGATTTTATTGAAAAATTTTACACCTAGTCCCATGAATGAGTTATGAGTTTTATGAAGCCTATGATATTGTCCTACCAATTTGTCCTTATTTCTTGTATTCACAGAGTGAATATCACTATTTTTGTTATATAAATGTAAGTTTTGTTTTACAAACATAACGTTTGCATATATATGTATATATATATATATATATATATATATATATATAATAATAATAATATAATAATAATATCTTGGGACAACTCACACAACGCTATCTGATCCCAAACTAAGCAGAGCTTGTACTATGGAAACCAGACAACTGATAAACATACTTATATATTTCTAAATACATACATATTATAGATAATTAACACCCAGACACAGAATAAACCATCGTGCTCATCACACAAAGTTTTATCCTGGGTGGGGATCGAACCCACGACCTCTTGCGTAGCAGTCGGATACACTCCCACCGCGCCACAGAGGCAGTCAATTAATATTACAAAAAATTATATAGTAGTCTTTATGTTTTATTCGGTTTAGTGGTGGAAGTATACCCTTTCAAACACAAAAAGGATTTTTCAAATCGGTCCAGCCGACTTTGCGTAATCGGTAAAAGAACATTAAAAAAAAAACAGTCGAATTGAGAACCTCCTCCTTTTTGAAGTCGATTGAAAAGGTAGGTAAAACTAGATTTTCTCTTGTTAGTAGGTAAGTATAAATAAGTTTTGATAACAATCAATCATTCATTTCATTACACATTTAAACTCACCAGAAATGGGCTTTAAATTTTTCTCTTCTGTCGGCTCCCAGCCGCCACCACCGAGAGACACTTTTTTACATTTATGTTTTTGGCGGGATCACTAGGTAACCCTAGCACAATGCACGTAAAATGGCGACAAGCCACCATAGCATAGTTACCGTCGTCGTGTGAGACGTCGAGATCTTATGTATACACGTTTTTAGATAAAAGCATGTAAGTAAATAGGTATACAAAAGATATCGAATTATTTTTAAACCAGCGATGACTCCAGTAACAATACTGGAGAGGCACCGCAAGGCTGAGTGAGATTCAATTTTTTACGCACATGTCAATTTTTTTAAGTATTACACATAAGACTACCCTAAACGTACTGTGTAAAAAATAAACGCTTTTTTTTTCTTTTCTTATTTAATGATGTTCTGTCTGCCCATTTAGGCCTGCACATATGATTTCTAGAGGGTCAACCCAGTTTAGGTAGGTATTTTAGATAACGTAGGGAGTGGACCTTCTGGGAGTTTTTTATTATGTAGTCCGGTTGTACAATAAAAACTGTTCACAAACAGCCGAGCAGCACATTTGCACCTATTCCCACGCTCGCGCTCGTGTTCGTGCCCGTTGAATGAACGTCAGCGTGTAAAGCCACCAACGATATGAACATCAACAACATAAGTATGATTTTAATTAATCTTATATAAATCCCAGACTACTGCTTGTACCGTTGACGCAGTAGGTAAGAGTCCAAATAATTATGTTAAAGTTTTGATACGTACAGCTCAAAAAATAAATAAAACCGTTTCGCTTCTTTTTTTGTTTTATTTAATAATTATTTTACTTAATTATTTAAAATCTTTCTAAGAATACATTAAAAAAGGCGGACTTAATGTCATAGGCATCCTCTACCAGCCAACCTTTGGGTGGTAAAGAGATTTGTTGTAGGTGCATATTGTCTAGTTAATTTACATGTTCCTTTAATATAATAGCATACTGAATTCTTTATTTTTGACTCCAACTTCATCGGACGAAATTAATCGAATAATATTAAATCTTAAAAATACGAACAGTACGGGATACGATGACATATCTACATCAATACTAAAGAAAGTTTCGTCCAAAATATGCATTGTTTTGAGCCACATTATTAATGAGTGTATGTTCCATGGCGTATTCCCGGATAAACTGAAAAAAACTATTATTATACCGTTGTTTAAGAAAAACGATCCACACTCCATGACTTCTTATAGACCAATCGCTTTAATACCAACGATTTCAAAAATTCTAGAGAAGGTCATGCATGATAGGATTTATGGGTTTCTTGAAAAACATAAACTGCTAGCAGAAGAACAGGCAGGTTTTAGACAAAATAAGTGTATCAATATGGCCATTTATAATTTCATGCAAATAGTTACCAATAATGTAGATAAGAAGACACCTACCTGTGCGCTTTATATGGATCTTACAAACGCTTTTGATTGCGTGGACCATAAAATATTATTAGATAAGTTAAATACATATGGAATACGAGGCAACGCTCTAGACCTGATCACATCTTATCTTTGTAATAGAAAACAGTGTACTAGAATAATTCGTATGAGTCCAATTTCAAAAAAGCAATCGTTTTTTCTGTCGGAATATAGAGTAATTAACCAGGGAATTCCACAAGGAAGCGTCCTAGGGCCACTTCTGTTTAATATATATTATATTAATGAGCTTCCTAACATAACTAAACATCCCACCATCATGTTTGCAGACGACAGCACAATAGTATTTACTAATAAAAATAAGTCAATTCTTGAATCCGACATATGTAGTACTTTAGATAGGGTAGTAACGTGGCTGAATTTCAACAATTTAACAATAAATCTAAGTAAGACACATATAATGACATTTCAAAATAGAAAACCTTTACTTACTAATATGGATATTCACTTATTGTTTTTAAACTTTCGCGATTTTTATACATATTAGTTATTATTAAAATATATTATATTACGGGTCTTAATCGCGTGAATAATTTAAGGTAAAATACCTTGTTTATTGCCCGACGTTTCGACCGTATTGCAACGGCCGCAGTCTTCCCGTGACCACGGCCGTTGTTTCGACTTTGATTTGATTGTTTCGATTTACCCGACGTTTCGATCGAATTGCACCGATCGTGGTCACGGGTCGACCCGTGACCACGATCGGTGCAATTCGATCGTACCTTTAAATAATTTACGCGATTAAGTCCCGAAATATAACTAATATGGATATTCACTATAAAGGGGAAGCGATTTGTGAAGTAGAAGCAACTAAATTCTTGGGATTGAATGTTGACAGTAATCTAAGATGGACTGTGCATGTAGAAGACCTTTGCTCAAAATTAAATTCACAATCCTACGCATTGTACATGCTCACTAAAAAATTAAACCTCACTGCGGTACTAACAGCGTATCACGGGTACACAGGAGCTTTATTAAGGTACGGAATTATGTTTTGGGGTAACTGCACGGAAAAGGAACAAGTGTTTAAAGCACAGAAAAAGTGTATAAGGGCAATGTGCAAGCTGCAACTAACAGATAGCTGTAGACCTTATTTCAAAAGCCTCAAAATACTTACTGTTCCATGTCTGTACATGTATGAATTGATTGTGTTTCTAAGAACTAACATGGACATGTATACTAACTACAAGAGCAAGCGCCACAACTTGAAAGTCTGTTGTCCCCGACATAAAAGTTCAATGATGACTAATAGTGTTATTTGTATGGCACCTCGAATCTACAATCTTCTACCAAATTTTTTATTGCATATTACGAATTTGCCAATATTCAAACGTACAGTTCAACATTATCTTTTAGAAAAAGCTTATTATAGTGTCAATGAATTTATCAATGATGTGAATAAATAAATTAAAAATAAGTATGTATAATTTAATATTAAAATAAGGAAATAACTGTTATTGCATTAATGAATGATATCTGTATAATTAACTGTATAATTTTGTAACTGAGTATTAATTTTGATTAAGTTTATTTTAAATGTAAACCTATTATGTTTATGTTAATAAGTACCTAATAATATATTGCATGCCTTAAGGCGGATAATGGAGAAACATGTACTTTATACAACTAACACAACAATTGTACCCATTTTCGCAATAAATGAGATTGATTGATTGATTGACTGATATAAAAATAGATATCGATAGTATAATTAATATAATATATACTTTTATGATTACACATAAGAAGGATGAACGATTACTACTTTACTTTTGTAAATACGTAGCGACTGGTGGACATCCCGATTTTCACAAGGGAGCGCATCCCAAAGAAGAATGGTCAGAGCTATGATAAAAACAGATAAATGTATAATGCCAGAGCCAGAGCTATGAGATGGACAAAAAAGTTGAAAGGTACTTGTTTCCTTTCTCCTATCCTTTTTCCTATATCCATTCACCAACATCTATTTATTATTATAACTAACAAACGTACTACAATTTCATAACGCAGAAACTATTTTGCGTGGAAAACATGACCGTTTTCAGTTCACAAACCACTAAATACAGAGATCAGAGAAGGTAAGTTTCATACGTATTTCGGTCGAGCAACATGCATATAGACATCGTTCATAGAAATTGAACTTCGAAACATCTTTTCTTTTTTAACTGCCTCTGTGGCGCGATGGGAGTGTATCCGACTGCTGTGCAAGAGGTCGTGGGTTGAATAGCCCACCCAGGATAAAAGTTTGTGTGATGAGCACAATGGTTTAATCTGTGTCTGGATGTTATTTATCTATAATATGTATGTATTTAGAAATATATAATTTAATTTTAAAAGTATGTTTATTAAATCAATTTAAATTTAACACCACTGTAACTGTACTACTACACATGTTTGAACAAATAAATGATTTTTATTATTATTATTATCAGTTGTCTGGTTTACATAGTACAAGCTCTGCTTAGTTTGGGATCAGATGGCGTTGTGTGAGTTGTCCCAAGATATTTATTTATTTATTATTAAATAAAGGCCTACAAAAGTAACAAAAAGTATACCTATCTAAAGCTTTGTTTCATCTTCCCAAAATATAGTTAATATAATCAAAAAAGTAATAACATTAAGTTAGGTTCTTCTGAACTCTCGTTGTTTGGTACACAAACGGTTACGTAGCCAGTTATGGTGTACAATACGTCATAGAACGAGTCGGACGAGATAAGGGCACTATTTCGTTGTGACATTTTACTGAATAACTTGCACTAAACTGTTCTGGAACATTTGTTGGACCGAGGCTTGTTTTTGTAAAAAGCGTACGTGTTTTTGTAACGTTTTTGTTTTCCGCTTGAAGTTGTTTTTAAACTGTAACGTTTACAAATACAATAAATGCATTTTTGTAACGTTCATATTTTAGCATTTTATTTACCGTGGAGGATAGGTGAAGCGTTAAGTCTCATGTTTAAAGTCACTGTTAACTCTTATACTGTCAGTCTCACATAAGCTTCAAAAATGTCACTTATTTTAATAAATTACAATTTGTGTCTACCCATGACTACGGCCGTTGCAATACGGTCGAAACGTCGGGCAATAAAATTAAGGTATTTTAGCCTTAAAATATTTTTTTACACGATTAAGATCCCGTAGCTTATAAAATTTAAATGCTCACTAAAATAATTTTTAGGCCTAGGGGCCTAAAAATTATTTTGCCAGAGCTATGAGATGGACAAAAAAGTTGAAAGGTACTTGTTTCCTTTCTCCTAATATTTATTGAATCATATCCATTCACCAACATCTATTTATTATTATAACTAACAAACGTACTACAATTTCATAACGCAGAAACTATTTTGCGTGGAAAACATGACCGTTTTCAGTTCACAAACCACTAAATACAGAGATCAGAGAAGGTAAGTTTCATACGTATTTCGGTCGAGCAACATGCATATAGACATCGTTCATAGAAATTGAACTTCGAAACATCTTTTCTTTTTTAACTGCCTCTGTGGCGCGATGGGAGTGTATCCGACTGCTGTGCAAGAGGTCGTGGGTTGAATAGCCCACCCAGGATAAAAGTTTGTGTGATGAGCACAATGGTTTAATCTGTGTCTGGATGTTATTTATCTATAATATGTATGTATTTAGAAATATATAATTTAATTTTAAAAGTATGTTTATTAAATCAATTTAAATTTAACACCACTGTAACTGTACTACTACACATGTTTGAACAAATAAATGATTTTTATTATTATTATTATCAGTTGTCTGGTTTACATAGTACAAGCTCTGCTTAGTTTGGGATCAGATGGCGTTGTGTGAGTTGTCCCAAGATATTTATTTATTTATTATTAAATAAAGGCCTACAAAAGTAACAAAAAGTATACCTATCTAAAGCTTTGTTTCATCTTCCCAAAATATAGTTAATATAATCAAAAAAGTAATAACATTAAGTTAGGTTCTTCTGAACTCTCGTTGTTTGGTACACAAACGGTTACGTAGCCAGTTATGGTGTACAATACGTCATAGAACGAGTCGGACGAGATAAGGGCACTATTTCGTTGTGACATTTTACTGAATAACTTGCACTAAACTGTTCTGGAACATTTGTTGGACCGAGGCTTGTTTTTGTAAAAAGCGTACGTGTTTTTGTAACGTTTTTGTTTTCCGCTTGAAGTTGTTTTTAAACTGTAACGTTTACAAATACAATAAATGCATTTTTGTAACGTTCATATTTTAGCATTTTATTTACCGTGGAGGATAGGTGAAGCGTTAAGTCTCATGTTTAAAGTCACTGTTAACTCTTATACTGTCAGTCTCACATAAGCTTCAAAAATTTCACTTATTTTAATAAATTACAATTTGTGTCTACCCATGACTACGGCCGTTGCAATACGGTCGAAACGTCGGGCAATAAAACAAAGGTATTTAGCCTTAAAATAAATAATTTACGCGATTAAGACCCGTAGCTTATAAAATTTAAATGCTCACCAAAATATTTTTTAGACCCCTAGTGCTTATTACTAAGTAAAATATATTAACGTCATATAAATGAAACTCAGTCCATACCACGGTGCCCAAAAACGTTTTGAGTTCTAAAATAAGTATACACTCATCAGAATTATTGTACGTTTTGTATTTAAATTATTTTTGCTTACCAAAATGGATGTGCACCAAAATGGTTTGGATTTTGCTCACCAAAAATGGTTTTATTCAAAGAGCAATTTTAATACCAAAAATATAGTTCTAAATAGATTTAGTGTCATCAAATTATCCAATCTAATCCATACTAACATTATAAATGTGAAAATAGCTCTGTCTGTCTATCTGTTACGCTTTTACGCTCAAACAGCTAAACCGATTTAGATGAAATTTGGTATGGAGATAGTTGAAGTCCCGGGGAAGGACATAGGATAGTTTTTATCGCTAAAACCGACATCCGGGCGGAGCAGCGAGCGAAAGCTAGTCGAAAATAAAATTAACATTACAGTTGTTTCTATTTTATTTATTCACCTTGCAGCCCGCACGGCCGCTACCGGCATGTGATGCACAGGCAATCGATTCGATGATTTTGAGCAACAGTTTTTCAGTGAATGGGAAATATCGACAGTGATGATTGGCTAACTGGTAGATGTTATCTACTGTCCTACATTGTTGAAATAGTATAATCTGTAAACATTTCCGGAGTTAGAAATTAGGCTAAAGTACGTGGAACCATCTCCTGTAGCCAGAAATCAGACCAGCTAAATCTAAAAAAGCTCTGTTGATTTAACATTTTTGACTGATTATATCTATAAGTGTCTTATAGTGTGTTCCATAGTGCCATAAATTTTATGTACAAATTATTTTTATGAATAGGTTATAATAATTATAATCAAAAGTAAATGAAATATATATTTAATTGACTTTTGATTATTTATAAATATATTACTACAACACATACCTACGTACTATTGAGGGTGGAATATTTATTTGGCTATGTTATCATATTTTAATCAAACTCATAAAAATAAATAACAAGAAGCATGTGTTTGGGATACACAATATTATATTAAGTATTTGGTATTAAAAAAACTTATACGTTCGGATGTTAGTTTTTTTGCCTCAGCAAAAATGACTATGAAAGTCAAGTAATGACATTGAAAGTCGTGAAATGAAATATTGGTAACATATATATATATATATATATATACATATATATTAATTTCATGGTAACACATCAGCATTGCTATACAGCGAGGAAATGCCGCCAGTATTTGTGGATCCATGCCCAGGGGTCCCAGTTTTTTGGATATATATGAGTTTTATTTAGTCTTCATTTCTAGTTTAAATATAGTTTTTAATAGTTTATATAAAATGTACTTTCTTTAAATTGTGTTATGACATTATAAGTTGATTACTTACCTAAAATAAATAATTTTGCGATCATATTTTTTTGGTCTGAAATGACTTTTAAAGAGGTTTAATTTTTTTTTATGGCATACAATATAAATATAATATAAATAAAAATAATAGCTTTATTTCTACAATACATTAGGAAACACATTTTGGTGAGCATTTATTCATTCTGGCAAGAATTTATTGGTAGTAAACTAGGTGGTCTGGTAGACGTTTAAACATAAGCCATTTTAATAAAAGGGTCGTTGAACAATGAAAAGATTTTTTATCTAACTGCGCAAGAAGGTGGGTTATGTTTTTGAATGTATTAGAAGGTGGGTTATATAGTATGTTTGTATATATTCTTTGCACGCTCTAGAGCCTAAATGACTAGATGGATTTAAGCTTGAGAGATATTGTTAGATTCGTTTGCAGAGCTGCTAAAAGTAGCCAAATTACTCCTTACATCATCAGCTGTATACCAGTGAAAGTCAAGTCAAAATCCGTGCAGCCATTTCGGGGATTAGCCAAAACAAACAGGCAGACAAAAATTAAAAACGTTGTTGTTGTTATCAGTACCTTAAATCCTTTCGTAAGCATTTAATAAAAAACTGATATTTTGTCATTACAAACAAACACTTAATTTTTTGTAAAGATGCCACCCATCCATTTTGGATGAAGTAAAACGCTATTCAGCCAGCTGTAAGGACCGTTAAAATCACCTAAACCCATTGTTCAGTATGATATTGACAGAAGACTCAAAAGAACTGACGTACTGAGTAGTTAAGGAGAGATGGATCAGTGGTTCTGACTCGCCAAACCTTAACCTTTTACAGCTCACCGGATTATTTCACCGGATTATTACATCACCGGATTGCAGGTGTTAAATATGAAAAAAAAGTGGTAGTATATCGTTCGGAAAGCTCCACCTAATGGCATAAATCAATCGCTTTCCCAATATTTAGATTACCCGATCAAAAAACGTTATGCATTTTCAAATTATTCGTGTAATACTCATTCGTGAAAATTTGGAAGTGGAAATTAGTTCGGCACGCGTTGCCGCCTGTAATCTCAAAACTGAATAGGGGACAATTTGTGACGTCACACACAGACATTGCCATAACGAAGGTTTAGAGAGAATGGAAGCGACAAAATATGAAAAACTTATTAGATATATTTCGGGACTTAATCGCGTGAATTATTTAAAGGTACGAACCTTTTTTTACCCGACGTTTCGATCGAATTGCACCGATCATGGTGCTTACTTTAGGAAACACATTTTGGTGTTGTGGGAAATGTCGGGTAAATAAAAGGTTCGTACCTTTAAATAATTCACGCGATTAAGTCCCGAAATATATCTAATATGTATAAAAATCGCGAAAGTTTAAAAACAATTAAATACTTAGTATATTAATGCACCTTACCACCACTTTTTCAGTATTTGAAAATACAGAACCATAACATGAATACAGGTCCACACCAGGTGTACAGGCGTGGTGGCCTCGCGAAGTAGACTCAGTAGTTAGCGAAACACAAAGGCGGCGAGCCTCGCGAGACAGGCCGAGCCATCAGAAGTCAAGTCAAAATCATCGTAGACATCGAACGAACAGCAACTGAGGCATCTTTGAGCAAGTATACCGTGTACCGACAACTTGACCCCGAAGTATACTCAGCCAAGGCAAGGTGCGCCTTAGGCAGCCTGATCAGTGTTTACACAGATCGATTAGTGCTCAGTCGGTGTGTGTGGACCCTCACGTACTCAGAATTACGGATAACTTCAGACCACATTCTTCGAAAGGCGTTCCAATCCGTATCTATGAGCGATGTTGTATATAGGATCTGTACTCTCGATATTTTGTGTCGCAACTGTAGGTTCAGGATCATCAGGGTATCCATTTCGGAAAAATGTTTGCGTTTAATATATCCCGCCGGTCATATCGATATATTATTATATTTATAAATTAACTAGCTGAATCACGCAACTTCGACTGCGTAATTTTTTATTGTTTTTACAACATTTTTTCTTGATGCTCCGCTCCTATTAGTCGTAGCGTGATGTTATATTGCCTACAGCCTCCTCGATAAATGGGCTATCCAACAGTAAAAGATTTTTTAAATTCGGACTCGTAGTTTCTGAGATTGCCGCGTTCAAACAAACAAACTCCTCAGCTTATATAGTACTAGTATAGAAGATAGAAAATCTTCAAATAGTGATATACAGTCACAAACTAATATTGTTTATTTCTTTGAAACCTAAAGAGTTCCATTTCCCGAAATGACAAATTAATCTCATGCTCGGAACAAAGATGAAACTTTGCAAAATATATCCCGCCGGTCATATCGATATATTATTATATTTATAAATTAACTAGCTGAATCACGCAACTTCGACTGCGTAATTTTTTATTGTTTTTACAACATTTTTATGTAAAATAACAGTCGTTTTTTAAACAATCAATTGGCTAGAAGCGTTTTCAACGAGATGCAAGTTAACCCTCGTCTCAGTACAAAGGACAAATGGTCACTATACCCTTATCACGTCTCTGTATATTTGTTGTACCCTACTTATCAAGAGATCTTTCAACTCCATATCGGCTAGGAAAAGATCACGGTATTCTATATAAATACACTAGCTACGATCTGTGACTTCGACAGCGTTCATTTGAATAGGAAAATGTTTTTTGAAACTTATGTGGCGGTAGCCTAATGTTTAAGCATTGGTATCGGACTTGCAATTGTGAGGTCGCGAGTTCGAATTCAACCCATTAAACTACCGACGTGAACCCACTCCTTAAACAAACCATTGAGCTTAGCTGGAGGGGTTAACAGGATTGCTAGTAATGTGGGACTCATAATTTCACATTGCTAGTTAACTTTAAAAATCCATACTAATATTATAAATGTGAAAGTAACTCTGTCTGTCTGTCTGTTACGCTTTCACGCTCACACAGCTAAACCGAATGAGATGACATTTGGTATGGAGATAGTTTGAGTCCCGGGGAAGGACATAGGATAGTTTTATCGCGATAACCGACATCCACGCGGGCGAAGCCGCGGGCGAAAGCTAGTAGTTTATAAGATATATTCGTATTCATTTTTATAGATCACAAGTCCTAACCGCGTAAGAGGTAAAATATCTACGCGATTAAGACGAAATTCTATAAAATTGTATATCTAAACTAAAATGTTACTGTTACTTTTAATTAATGGTTTCCGAATAAAAATCAAAGAAAGTGCTGTAAAATTAAGGGGATAAAATGATCAAGCAAATCATTAATTTTAGACACACGTTTGAACAAAACTAACACTATTACATATATCTAATAAGTATTTAATTTATTTCATATTACAAATGGAAAAATATATGGCAAAACTATGAGTCCCGTTTTGCCATTTTGGCTATGGAACCCTAAAAAAGAGTAAAAAGGTTTTTACAGGGTCAGCAACACGCGAGCGACGCCTATGGTGTTGCAAACATCCTTAACCTACTGTGACTGCTTACCATCAGGCGGGCCGTGGTATTTAAATATTTCATATTACAAATGGCCGTGTGGTGCCGGCTTAAGAATAGTACCACCCCATCTCTTCCCGTGGGTGTCGTCAAGGCGACTAAGGGATTTCACTCCGGAGGACGGGCAGCAGCGTCCTCTGCGTACTTAAAGCCTTACTGCGATCGCCAACCCGCTCGCCAAGCGTGGCGATTATGGCAATTACCCCCAGGATCTACTGGGGAGACCCGTGCCCAGCAGTGGGCCATCATATGGGTTGATTTGATTGATTGATTACAAATGGAAAAACAAAACTCGGATAACACGCTAGCCGTCCGGTCTCCACCTAATCTCTTTCCGATTGTAACTGATTCCCGTCCCATCAGAACATGAGAGTAAACTTTCGTTTGCGTGAAATTATCTGTTTGTATAGTGTTTTTACTATTATTCAAATAAATTCCTACGAATTGTTTATATGTAGGTAGGTATAACACATGCATATTACCTGTATACAACGTTATTTTTCGTATATTGCATGGCTCAGATACCCCAACAAGATGTTTACTTAAAAAAAAATGAATACTTGTGGAGTTATATACAGTGTGTTTGTAATATCCTAATAACCTCCGTGTCGTGGCTTCTTTACATAACACTAAATAACTTTGTAAGTCACCTACCACTTTGTTGTTTATTGTAAGGTTTAAGCCCTAAGCCTGACAAAGTAACATCGGTTTTACTCCGCAGGGTCTCTCAGATGTGTGGTAAATGTTGGGTGACAAAAATGAGAAAAACGACGCAAACGAAGTTGCGCGCGTACGCTGTCCCGCGCAACTTCGTTTGCGTAATTTTTCCTCGTTTTTGCAACAGTCTTACTCTACAATATTTTTTCAATTCAAACCAGTAGTTCCTTAGATTCATTCCATTGGTTTTGACCGTAATTTTAGTCTGGTCTTTAAGTACTTCATTTTAGCTTTGTGACAAAACTAGTACATTTTAGGATTCATTCTGGTGAGATGAACTCTGCCATATACCTTACCAGGGTGGATCCGTAGCGTACACTATCTACACACCAAATTTTATCTTAATTGGTTCAGCTGTTCAAACGTGAAAGAGATTATAATTTGGTACTTTAACGGTAGTATTAGTTTAGATTACTTATGATGCATAAAGAATCTAAAGATTCTGCGTGATAAAATAATTAGCAGTAATTAGGCCAATATTTAAGCACATAAAGTTTTTTAATTGTAAGTGAATGTTCCTTCTATGTTGTATCCATTGAGATTGATAGATCCAATCTTATGTATGTACTTACTCTTCTTTTAATATTTTATTTCTTTTGTTTTTGTATCAGTCTTTTATTATAGTAGTGTATGATATAATAGTGGCAGCACATTACCTGCATATACAGTTTAAACATTGGCAACTTGAAAATAGTGGTTTTATTACCTCCTTCTTTTCTCCGGCTTTACCTATTGTTTGCGAACAGGCATTACATGTAAATAAAAACTCGACTTTTCACAAGACTAGTATTTTGCTTCCTAAGTGAACTTAGGAAGCAAAATACTCGTACCAGTCTTGTGAAAAGTCGATTTTATAAAGAATATTTATTATTATTTTTATAAAATCTCCAGCGTATTTGACTAGGGTCCTTATTCACTACCTTTATTTCGTCGTCGTGAAATGGCCGTGCGAACTGGCGCATGCGCGATGCGCTCAAAGATGTCCACCGCGCATGCGCGTTGATGCCTTTCTATGCGCGACTCTCTACCGCGCATGCGCGGTGGATATATTTGAGCGTACCGCGCATGCGCCAGTTCGCACGGCCTTTTCACGACAGCGAAATAACGATAGTGAATAAGGATCTAGTTTCTGATGAATTACACATAAGACCATTAAAAATTAACTCCAAGTCTTTTCCATTCGCAATACAATCTATGTTTATATTGTGTCTGGTTGAATTCCACACACAATTATTTCAGGCCACAGAGCAATACGTCCTACTGTAGATGACAATTAATGTGAACGAGAAATGGGTCATACAGTTGCTTTGCATCAGTCACTACTCTGTATCAGATGCATGCAACGCATCTGATACAGAGTAGTGACGGACATGTTTTAAGACTTGTTGTATAACTAGTTCTACGATCAATTGGATGGTTATGTTAAGGTAGTGTGCAACGTGTGTAACGTGTACATATATAACATATCAACCCATATGATGGCCCACTGCTGGGCACGGGTCTCCCCAGTAGAACCTACTAGTATGTAGATCCTGGGGGTAATTGCCATAATCACCACGCTTGGCGAGCGGGTTGGTGATCGCAGTAAGGCTTTAAGTACGCAGAGGACGCTGCTGCCCGTCCTCCGGTGTGAAATCCCTTAGTCGCCTTGACGACACCCACGGGAAGAGATGGGGTGGCACTATTCTTAAGCCGGCATCACACGGCACGTAACGTAACGTGTGCATGCATGAAAAAGGGTTACGTTATTGAATGGTTGCTAACCAACGCGAATGGCGATTACAGTGAAATGCGATACAATTGGAACTAAAGCTATCAGCCTATCAGCGATTGGCAATTGCAGCGACATTCGATACAATTTTAACCAAAGCTGTCACAGGCATGGTTGTTTATATCAATGTCTACAATGTTTTCTCATGACGTTATCACGTAAAATGGTTGTTCGTAAACCAACTTTACATACAACCATTTTTTGGAACGAAGTTCCTTATCGCGCGTTGCGAAAGGGAGCTAGACGGAAAAAAATAAGACCAAAAGTTGTAAGGACACCTTTTAAGACCAAAAGTTGTAACGACACTTTTTGAAACACTCAAAAGCCGTGCGGCGTGCGCGTAAGATATGAACATCTAATTTGACGAAGAAGTCACCTGTTGATTTGGTCTAGAGGCATAAATTCGGTACACAGTATTGGTGACAATTGTGTAGCTGTGGGTTCAAGCCTTCAGTATACAATCGTCTTAATGTAAGTTATTTCAAAAGACCAAAAGTTGAAACGACACTTTTTGCTATAAGCCGTGCGGCGTGCGCGTGTTTCTCTGTCTGTCTCTCTCTTTCTCTCTCATAGAAAGCAAGCCAGTTATTTTCGTTTCGTCTTTCTATTTTGCATTGAACAGTGTAGTAGGGTTTTTTTTTCATTGAGATTACAATCTAGTCTGAGACTTATAAGTAATTTTGTTGTAACTTAAACTGCTAGGGTGAATATTTTATAATATTAAGAGTGTGTCCATAGTCACTTTTCTTATTGTCTCTAGTAAAGGTCAGACACTTTGTTCTTGTGTTCTTTACGAGTAGCATTCACTATACCACTTAACACTAACTTCACTAAGTTAATTCAAAAGGTTTAGTCCTCCTAAGCCTTCGCACTATGTCTGTGGTGTCGAGGAGCTGGATAGCCTCAACGTTCACATGTTGGAGAAGTCGTTGTTCATGAGCTTCGGCATACTTTTTTATAACATTTACAACAAGGTCAACCTTCAGGTCACGATGGAGATCCTCATTTCTAATGTACCAGGGAGCGTTTACAATACCCCGAAGTACTTTGTTCTGAAACCTTTGAATGATGTCAATGTTACTTTGTCTGGTGCAGCCCCAGAGCTGAATACCATAAGTCCATATTGGCATGAGGACTTGTCTATATAAAAGTATTTTGTTTTCCACTGATAGTGTGGAGTGTTTACCGAGTAGCCAGTTCATATTTTTATAGCGAAATTCTAACTCAGATCGTTTCTTTTTAACATGAGCCTTCCAGGGAAGCTTAGCGTCAAGTGTCATGCCCAGGTATTTGGCTGTATTTTCGTACGGTATAGTATGGCTGTGGATATATACCGGTTGATATTTCGGGTGTTTATTAGTGAAATCTATATGGATTGATTTAGATTCATTTAATTTAATTCGCCATTTTTTTGTCCAATTAACGACAATATTGACGCCTATTTGGACCTTTTCTACTGCATCCTCATGTGTCACTCCAGTGGCCATGATGGCTGTATCATCTGCGAATGTTGCAATAGTGTTTTCATCTAGTTTTGGAATATCACAGGTGTACAGTAAGTACAATACTGGACCAAGAACGCTTCCCTGTGGTACTCCAGCCTTTATTTGTTTAAGTTCTGAATATGCATCTTCTTGTCTTACTCTGAATGATCTATCTGACAGATAAGATTCTATAATATCTGAAAACTGCTTTGGGAGCATATTCCTTAGTTTGTGGAAGAGGCCTTCATGCCACACCTTATCAAATGCTTGTGCTACATCTAGAAAGACAGTAGAACAGACTTTTCTTTTTTCTAATGTTTTTTCTATTATGTTCGTAATCCTATGTATTTGGTCAATGGTAGAATGTTTTTCCCTGAACCCAAATTGGTAATCGGGAATCAAGTTTCTTTCTTCTATCAGGGGTTTCAGTCGCCTTAAGAATATTTTTTCAAATAGTTTTGACAATATTGGCAAGAGAGATATTGGTCTGTAAGACGTTGCGTCTTGAGGTGGTTTACCAGGCTTGGGTATCATTATTACCTCTGCAACTTTCCACAAATTAGGTACGTATTTGAGTCTAAACATAGCATTGATAAGTGTGGTAAGTTTTACTATTGCTTTTCTTGGAAGGTTTTGTAAAACTTCGCCGGTAATAAGATCGTATCCAGGCGATTTTTTCTTAGCTAGCTTTTTAATAGTGCTCTGAACTTCTTTGGGCGTAACCAATTTTATTTCAAAACTGTCTTGGGGAGTTTCATCCAGTGTAAGGTCTTCTCCATCTTCTTCGTCGTATGGTTGAAAGATTTGCTCCAGATGTTGTGCAAATCTAGCAGCTTTCTGTTGGTTAGTAATAGCCCAACATCCGTTGGTTTCCTTGATGGGAGGAACATGCATGATGGGCTTCTTTATATTTTTTGTAGTTTTCCACAGTGAGTAATCTGTTACCTTGTTATTAGTTACTTGTCTAAGATAAGTGTTCATAGTCTCGTTGTGAAAATTTTGGATTTCTCTACTTAATTTTTTCGTTAGGTTGTTAAGTACGGTTTTATCAGGCGGATACCTTGATTGCTGCCACCTTCGTCTCTGTTCCCTTTTTTTTGCGATAAGGTTCCTGATTTCTATTGGATAGGAGTGACTGGTAGTTTTTATTTTAAGGCTGGGTGTATTGTCCCAAGCGCAGCGTTGTATGTTGCTTACAAATTGACTGATTTCTGAGTCCAATTGATAAGTGGTTTTAGGGGTACTTTAAGGTCTATGACGTAGTCTAAGTCAAGCTTAAAACTTTCCCAATCTGTATTTTTGTTAAAGTCTAAAGTCGGGTTGGTTTTTCTCAATATTACAGTTTCACTCAGATTCAATATAATTGGCGAGTGGTCTGAATTCATATCAAACCCGTCTTCAATATGCATAAATCCTGGTGATAGATTCTTATATATAAAAAAATCTATGACATCCGGGATTTTCTGTGTATCAGTAGGCCAGTAGGTAGGTTTACCTGTTGATATGACATTGCATTTTGATTCTTTAACAGCACAAAGTAGTTCTTTACCTTTAGTTGAGGTTAGTCTTGAACCCCAGTGGGTATTCTTGGCATTGAAATCTCCTCCTAGAATAAATTTGCTGCCAAGATTTTTTAATATATTACTATACTGCTCGGCTTTAAGGGCATATCTTGGGGGACAATATATAGCTGCTACAGTAACTTGATAGCGTTTAGTTCTGATACCAACGGCTACAATTTGTGTGAACTGTTCTTCACAGGTGTACTCAAGGTGATGGTAGATATTTTCTTTTATGATAACAGAGCTACCCCCTCTAGCGGTGTTATTGGGATGCAATGCATGATAAGTTTTATAACCTTTAATTTGAATGTATGATTCTTTAGTGAAATGTGACTCAGATATAAGGCACACGTCAATTTGTTCAGTATGTAAGACTGCTTGAAGTTCATTTTGATGCTGCAAGAGTCCGTTTGCATTCCATGCATGCCATAATTTTTAGAAACTTAGGCATTTTTATGGGTAGGTAGCTGCTTGGTGCTATGTTCCAGTTTTCTCAGCCTATCATCGAATGATGATAAGAGAGTGAGAATCTTGTTGATGTTCTCCTCAGTATTTGAGCTAACTTTTTGTTGCGTTTGTGATGGTGGTAGTGGCTGAGCTCCTTTGGCCATATTTGCATAAGAGATTTTATTACTTGTATATTTTACGTTACCTTGCGTACTACGTGAGGTGGTGATTGTTTTGTTCCCGCTTGGGACTTGGACAGTAGGTGTGGACACGTTTTTTTTCATGATCTTGTTTTTCATATTTTGAAGTTCTTTGGCCACGATACACCCTCTGTAATTGGCAGGATGTGGCTCACCGCAGTGGACACATTTCGGCTTTACTTCTGCTGATTTATTGCAGTCTCTGGTCAGGTGCTTCCCGGTGCACTTCACACATCTGGGTTCCTTGGAGCAATATTTTTGGGTATGTCCATAAGCTTGGCACCTCTTGCATTGCGGAATAAGCTTGGATGTTTTAATTGGCTGTATGTCAACTTTGCAATTTAATATTGACTTAATATTATAAATATTATTTATATTTCCGCCTTTCTCAAACGAGATCATAAACATATTAAGAGGTTCTTTATTCCTCCAGCTTAGTTTATTAACGGCATCCTGGATTTTAAATCCTTTAGCCGTCAAATCTTCTATTATCCTCTCTGGCAGGCAAGACGAGTGCAAATTTTTTGCCATCACTCTGATCGGCCTGTCTTGTTTATTCTCGTAAGAATACCACAGGCAGCTATTTTGTGACAAATATTTACTTATTTGTCTGTACGAATCTTCGTTCTTGGCGTTTATTTTTACTCTATCTCCGTTCATCATTTTGACAACGAACGAGTCTTTATTAAGGCTAGTCAACAGAAAGTCGTAGAACTGTTGGTAGTTTTTAATATTTTCGACCACAATGGGCGGTGGCATAGGTGGTTTTTTGACCTTTACGGTTTCATTGTTTTTTTCACTGGAGCTCGCTCCTTGTGGCAGCGGGGACAGCGACGAGTTCAACTTTCTTTTCTTTCTACTTTTCTGTCGTACCCACTGCGTTTCACTGGCAAGCTCTTCTTCGTCAGTCTTGTACTCGACTGGCTCAGGGAGCTTTTCGCTTGTAGAATGCTCTATTGCTTGAGATACACTCTTTTGTTCTTTTTCTTGCATCTGTTTTAACTGGCATTGCAGTGCTTCGATTTGACCACTGAGGTCCTTAACCAATTGTTGCAATTGTAAGCGCTCATTTTGTTCCTCCTTGAACCGGGTATATAACTGATGTTCTAGATCAGTTTTTATTGTAATTTTATTTGGCGTACTTGCCATAATTGTATAAACTGTACAATTAAAGGTATTTATTTATACAAAAACACATGATTCACTACCGAAATCTGGGTCATTGCGTTTGCCCAGCGTCTAAACGCGGCGGAATGCGCTGCGACAGCGCTTTACGCGAGCGCGATTTAGTGTAATAGCGTGTGCGACGCGACCGTACTCGCTAATGATGATGAGCGAACGAACAGTGTAGTGTCGCGATGATTATAAAAAAAAAAAAGTTCGTTCCATCCGGGTGTACCTTGACACCTCTCAAGTTTTATTTTTATTACTTTTTCGATTTATAGACATCTTTACGAGACGAAAATTAGGAGCTACATCAGTCAAGGACACGGAATCTCTTTCCGAAGACTCTCAGACTTCACCCGTGTTGACAGGTAATTGCCTTCTTCCCCGTCATGCGTGCGACTCAAACTTTAACTTTGCCAGACTCACAGATAAGCAGGTACACAGATATACATACATGGGTAGATCCAGGATTTTATTCGGGTTCAAACGGGCAAAGAAATTCAGTAACAATTTTTAGATATAAAAACTCCATGGGTGTGAATAACTTTAGCAATTTTAAATAGAAAAAAAAACCTAATCCTATACAAAAAGTTATGAAATACTGAACACAAATATCTATAATAATATTATAAATCTGAAGAGTTTGTTTGTTTGCGAAAATATTTTAAAATTCAGACCAGTAGTTCCTGAGATTACTCATCTCAAAAAATACTGTTCTGAATTTAAAAATATTTTTTGATTCGGAAGCCCACTTATCGAGGAAGTCTATAGGCAATATAAAATCACGCTACGACCAATAGCAGCGGAGAAGCAATGAGAAATGTTGCAAAAACGGGAAAAATTTCCGCAATAGAATAAAGCTATTTGTATTTGTACTGAATCCCTTTTGACTCTTAAATTTATCTATTATTTCAGAGCTAAATAACGATTTCAAGATCATTATGCTTTAGGAATAATTATTAAATTAAAATGAACCACTTTTACTTTAATAATTACAATCATTATGACAAGGATCTGCTATACCGACTCATCAGATCAAAACATTATTAAAATTTTCATCTCAAAATTAGATAAAAAGTAGTCAAGTACAATATTTTTTTTATTTATGGTTCCGTACCAATATTATGGTTTAACGAAACACTAGCTTTAGCTCGTGACTCAGCCCGCTTGAGCTATTAGGCCGTCTGTCCTTCGCAACTCGTCAACGTGACCTCACCTGCAAGGAGACTATGTTACCTCGGCGAACGGAACAATGACGGATGTGCGGTGGACAAACGGCTATAATGCGTCTATGTATATTTTCTTCGGCGACGTCATTACATCCCGTTGACGGGCTACAGTGGATACGCACTTAGAGCTCTATTTTTTTAAAAATCCTTTCTTATTGATGGTCTGCCATCACAAAAGAAACTTTTTTTCAAAATTTGAGCTTTCTAGGTCCAAGATTTTGAGCTAGAAGTTGTAGGTGAATGAAAGAGTAATTTCCTTAATTTTAGGTCAAATATAATAATAATAAAAGTTTATTTCGGACAAAGTCTATACATAAAAAAAATATAGTAGTAAAGAATAAACATCAACTTAAACCACCCAGGCATACCATACTCAAAACTATGAACCATTAGAATAACGTATGAAGTTCCATTCATCTCTTGTTGACTGTTGTGCCGACGCGTCGTCATAGAAACACATCACTTTCTCATTATAGCAGCGAAACCATCAATATTTGCTCCAGAAAACATCTCCGAGGCACTGCATCTCCACGGCAGCCCCAGGGCGTTATTGTGCTGGACTCGCAGGTCGCTATATGCCCGAAGACCATAACGGAGCCACACGATCCAGGTGAAAAAGTAGGTATATGTCAGTTTATTGAAGAAAATTTTGCACAGGCTCATGAATACTGACACTTAATCCATATAAATAATTATGTTTCAATAAAAAGATGTCTCCTGCGTACTACATATTTTGGCAGAATTAATTTGATCTATTTTACAGTTTAGATAAACTCGTTTGAAAATTAGAATGTGAAATTAAATTTAAAAATGGAACCCTAAAACCATCTATTGATGATCAACATGTTAATTGGAGAGGCACCGAGCGTCGTTAATGACGACCAGCCCTTAGAAATCCACCCCCTAGAGATAGTGAAGATAGTATCGGGTTTTGTAAAGGGAATATTTTGTACCTCTGATATTTGAAGGGTTAATTTGGCGAAGATCTTTACAGAAGACTGTTGATTCGGAATTTTGTAAGTATTTTGTTTAAACATTATTTACATTTACAAGTTCTACTTTTAACCCTCTGATATAAGAGGAATGATAATTCCAATTTTGTTACTGCTTTTCGACCAATTTCAAAAAAGGAGGTATAATATAAATATGTTTTTTTTTGTGTGTTTATTAATTTAAGATTTCTGGAGTGAGTGTTGTCTACCTCCAAACTTTTCCACCCAGAATACCTACCTAATTTAGGCGTCTATTCGAGTTTTACTACTATAAAAAAAAACTTGAGAAGTGTCAAGGGACACCCGGATGGAACGAAGTTCTTATCTTATTTTTTTTATAATCTTCGCAACACCACACTGTTCAATGCGAAATAGAAAGACGAAACGAAAATAATTTACAAAAAGACGATTGTATACCGAAGGCTCGAACCCACAACTACACAATTGTCACTAATACCATGTACCGAATTTATGCCTCTAGACCAAATCGACAGGTGACATTTTCGTCAAATTAGATGTTCATATCTTACGCGCACGCCGCACGGCTTGTGTGTGTCAAAAAGTGTCGTTACAACTTTTCGTGAGAATTTTTTCCGTCTAGCCCCCTTTCACAACGCGCGATAAGGAACTTCGTTCCAAAAATTAAGCACCCAGCATCCATTTATCACACCAAACTAAACCAGTCAACAGAACAAAGTCTGGCCACGAAGGAGGAACACAAAATTCAAAACAGATATACCTACATCTGAGAGTTCCTCGTATAACTACTTACAAGTAACAATTAAGTTATTGTCAACAACTCAAGTTCCGCGGTTGTAACTTCAAGTTCTAAACTTACCTCCTCTGTTGGTGACGTTATGAATAGCTGTATATGGTATATTCATTTTGTTTCTTGTCATTATTGTAATAATAATATCTTGGGATAAATTACAAAATGTCATCTGATCCCAAATTAGACAGAGCCTGTACTCTGTACTATGACAACCAGACGACTGATATGCATACTTTAATATAATATATTTTAATATCTTGAGACAACTCACATAGTGCCAACTGATCCCAAATAACCAGAACTTGTACTATGGCACCCAGACAACTAATAAACATACTTATATATTTCTAAATACATACATATGGTATTAAAGATAAATAACACCCAGACACAGAATAAACCGTGCACATTACACAAAGTTTTATCCTGGGTGCATAAACCACCTTTTTTTTATTTTATCGCATGCCGCTGCAATCACCAAAACATTGATGATATTGTAATAAACAACCATGCCTGTGACAGCTTTAGTAGACCCGGGTATCCCCGCATGCCCCCGGCCACAATACTTTAGCCTATCAGCAGGTGGAATCGTCATTCGCGTTGTATAGCATTCAGTCAATAACGTGAGCGGTGACGTCACACTTTTTCATGAGTGCAACCGGTCATCGATTTATAAGACGTTATCGAGTCAAAACAAGGCAATAAAAAGTAGCGGTCACTTCTATCTAATTGCTAATATACGGAAAGTGTCTTTTGAAATGCAAATGCCATGCCTGTACATATCCTATCCTTACCGACTAAACCTTAAAACGAGCATGTCTTGTATATATATATATATATATATATATATATATATATATATATATATATATATATATATATATATATATATATATATATATGGTGAGTACACTTGAGCGTTTGCTAGAGCATTACAATGTAATGTAACCTTCTGACAAAAACAATACAGGCAAAAAAAATGCTCAGTTCCGTAATTTTTTTTTTTTTATTAATGTAATTAGCAATGTGGGATGGGGTCCCACATTACTAGCAATCTTCTTAAACTCTCCAGCTAAGCTCAAAGGTTTGTATTAGGAGTGAGTTTACGTCGGTACGATAATGGGTAGGATTCGAATCCGCGATCTCACGATTGCGAGACCGATGCCTTAACCATTAAACTACCGCCGTTTTCGGAGTTCCACGTAATGTAATGTTTTTCAAAAAAGGGTATATGCACCTCTAAACTTTAAAATACAATACAGTATTACTTTTTGTATTTTTTAAAGCATTTTTATGCTAATTGTATACAAACAAATTTTAAAATAATATACCTATAGAGGAAAAATTCGCAGTTCAAGTGCGCCTGACACTAATTTTTCCTCCATACATTTTAAAAATGTAGACATACATAAGAAATCTTTACTATTGATCAACAAGATCTATCGCTCGATAACATCTTACTTTACAAACCTGTAAATGTATACTCATGTTTCACAAAAAAATATATATATTATTATTAAAAAAAAGTACTTAAATAACGCACAAATAAACATCGTTCACGGACACAGAATTACTGACCAATTTACTCCAGAGCCTTGACAAATAGCATAAATGATAATCGAATAGAATGAGAATCGAATAAAGTGATGTTGGTGCACTTACAAGACCGAATATAAAAATTTAAAATTTGAGATTCGCAGTTTTGTGTTCTCAATTACGTCATTTTATTCGATTAAAATCTACACTTGTCTAAAAGGCCTGTCCATTTTATTCGAAAGGCGCCAGAAAATACCGGAAGGCCTACTTTAATACAGAGTCAAAAATCAGTTTAATTTACTCGCCCCCGCAAATGATCTAGCTGACATGTATACCTAGAATAAAAGCCCCAAAAATAAAAGATTATAAAAAAAAGAAAATGGTCTCAATCGCAAAACAGTTTCGCTTCCTTGAGCTCGGACTAATGTAGGCACTCACAGTCCTCTCTATAGAATGGGTTCAGCCTACAATTGTATTAGAAATGAGTTTGATATCTTCTATGGTTCGCTAGTCTCAGCTTAGCGGAAAATTCACAGAGCTGTTCTGCACTGATAGATCATTTTTTTTAAATGATTTAATTTGTATTTTTTAAGTTATATATGTTAGTTTTACTTTTAATTTATAATTATTATAGATCGAACGACCACTAGACATCTTCTATAACATCAAAGTAATGTGCATGATGTGTTCACTATTTTAGAGCGCACACCAATGTTGTGTATATAAAATACCTTGATTCCCACTAAGTTGTAAGTATGCTTTCAGTTTGTAAACCTGTTATTAAAAAAAAAAAAAATCGGACTTCTGTGCTTATTCAAAAATTAATTATAAATTCACTCATTTTTACGGATAGTCAGAAAATGTTATTTATTCTTTTTAAAATGATTTAATGATAATTTCCTTAATTTCAGATGACCGAGATTTTTTTTAAACGACATGTCCTTATCGCCCTTGAAACCCCCTGCATATGAAATTTCATGGAAATCTTTGGAGCCGTTGTCGGATTTTATTTCAGAATTCAGAATATATTTATTACTAGCTGTGCCCGCGACTTCGTTCGCGTGGAAGTTGGGTTTATATTAAGGTAGTTTATATTACAATTCAACTTCTGTGTAAAACATATTGTAAACCTGCTCCACAATGCTCTGTGGCATCTATGGATATTTGGGCCTAGCTTTAATCAGGGCCCAACATATGGCAGGGCAAGCCAAGCAAATGCCCAGTGCAGCAAAATGGAGGGCGACAAAGTTTATGGCGCCAGACGGTTAGAAGACAAATTATTAAAATTCCCACGACCACACCTCGACAAAAAAGTGATTTGCATCACATCAAATACTATTAATATTGAAAAATTCCCCCACCACGCGAGTACTGGGGCGGTTTCGAGTTAAATGAAGCTCGAAACCGCCCAATTACTCGTGCGAAATTTTGAGTTAAGGAGCTTCGATTCTGACTCCGATAGGTCGAAAATTCCGATTGATTTTAAACCTCCGACTCCAACTTCGGCTCCGACACTTTTAAATCGGACCTTTTAATCGGAGGTACCTAGCCGCTCCTTCAAGATAATTTATACATAGGTAATAAAGGTATGATGGAAAAAACTCCCACAGATTCCCTATGATCGCAGGTTATGTCCTGCCCGAGCGATCTTTTCCGAGTCTAAACTATACCTACTTTGTGTCCGTGTTTGTACCGCGGGAATGCAATGTTTAAACAAACAAACAACATTCAAACGTTTCTAAAAGATATACTCAGATATCTTTTTTTGTGTTTAAATACTATTTCTAAACTTATTTCAATATTTCTTTTCACTCACTTAAGAAGATTAAAATATTAGTTTATAATGTCTACATTGGTGAATTTAAAAATAGGTGTGTCAACCTGTCGCAAATTAAGATCATCATATATTCATATCCCTCTACGTAAGAATTTCAGTTTTTTTTTTAAATCAATTTTCCTGATTCTTTTTAATTTGTATTTAAACGCCATCTATTTTCAAAACTGGATAAGTTTATTTTTATACTTGATGATTTTATATTAAACTATCATGCATATTAAACGTAGGTAAGCAAGGTATTTAACCTTAAATTATTCACGCGATCAAGACCCGTAATACGTATATTTTCATAATGTGTACAAATCGCGAAAGTTTATTAACATTTGTAGGTAAGCAATTTTGGCACTCAGAAGAAATCGAATCACAGATGGCGCCACGTGTTTTATTTTGATGTAACGCGGACTTCATCTTTCATTTTTTTTAAGCAATTAACATTTATAAATTCTAGAAAATATCAAGTAATTACTGTTTATTTGTAATGTAATATTGTTTTTCATTTCTACATTTATAACATAATCACTATTCATGCAAAACAATGATAACGGTGCCTATTGGAAGTGATTATTAATATGAAAATTTGTTAAACAAAGTAAACAGGTTAAAGTCGAAAATTAAAGCTTGTATAAATAAGTATACATTTAGAAAAATACTTAAAAAAGAGTAAAAATAATTTTAACACACAAAAAGAGACTCGCAATTAGGGAGTCGATCCTCCGACCTCGCTCGTTTAATACCGCTACTTGTGCCAATAGACCACCTCAGCTGATGCAAACACGGTTAAAATAGCTGGTCTTAAGAAAATTGAAAATTTTGTGTTTAGCTCCTAATAGTTTTAGCGTGAAGTTATTGTTTCCATGGGTTACAATTGTAAATAATGTCTTATTGTGGAAAAAATTGTGAAAAACCATAATGGTTCGATAAAACATACGTTGCTGCTCACTCCCCATAGACGATAGCATAATGATTTATAGTGCAAGTAATGACCTATAGTATTTACAATAAAACTGCAAATTTTCATGAAGATCCGTCAAGTAGTTATTGTTTTGTAACGATAAATAGCTACAGACATTATCCGTCATTGCTTAGCTCCTATAGGAAATAGCGTGATAAATTATAGCCTATATGTTAATCCAGACTTATTAGAAAACACATACAAAATTTCAACCGAATCTGTCCAATAGTTATTGCGTGATGCGTGTTCAAACAAACAGACAGACAGACAGACATTTCCAAAAATGTAGGAATGTGTTTAAATACTCTTTTCGAACATTTCCCAATTTTTTTTTCACTATGTTCGGCCATGTACAGACACGTGAAATTTACAATTTTATTATATCTATACTAATATTATAAAGCGGAAGAGTTTGTTTGTTTGTTTGCTTTGTTTGTTTGTTTAAACGCGCTATTCTCAGGAACCACTGGTCCGATTTGAAAAATTCTTGTTTTTGTTGGATAGCCCTTTTATCGAGGAAGGCTATAGGCTATATAACATCGAGCTACGACTAATAGGAACGAAGTAGCGACGTGAAATGTTTCAAAAACGGGGAAAATTTACGCATACGAAGTTGCGCGGGAAAGCTAGTGTATAGATATAGATAGATAGCATGATTCAGTATTCACGCGCGCTGGCTTATTATTAGCTTATTTCATGTATAACTTTGGTGTTTCTATACCGATTTCTATTAGTATTTTTTATGGAATAGTGAATTATGTTAACTTTTTGAATTAGGGATGACTGAGATTGTTATAAACGTAAGAGTAGACAAATATAATTAGAAAGCTTCGAACTACTAAGCTATCGGGAGTTACACGTGATATTGTGAGTCAACCATAAAGGATAGACATATGCTGTCGTGGGATATTTTTTATATAATTTTAAGGAGAACATTTCCGTCATACGTGATTTCTGTGTAGCTTTAACCATTACGGTTGCACACGCGACAAAAGCTTAAAAAATGGAGTAACTTCTCCCGTTTTTCTTCACTGCTCTGCTCCTATTGATTGTAGCGTGATGAAAAGTATACTATGACCTACTCAGGAGTATGAAAAATATTTGTACCAAGTTTCGGTAAAATCCGTCGAGTAGTTTTTGTTTCTATAACGGTTATACAGACAGACAGACAGACAGACAGACAGACAAAAATTTTACTGATTGCATTTTTGGCATCAGTATCGATCCCTAATCACCCCCTGATAGTTATTTTGGAAATATATTTCATGTACAGAATTGACCTCACTACAGATTTATTATAAGTATAGACTAGCTGACCCGCGCAACTTTGTATGCATAAATTTTCCACATCTTTGCAACATTTATAATTGCTGCTCCGCTCCTATTCGTCGTAGCGTGATGTTATACCGCCTATAGCCTTCCTCGTTAAATCGGCTATCCAACAGTAAAAGATTTTTTTAATTCGGACCCGTAGTTCCTGAGATTATCGCGTGCAAACAAAAAAATAAACTCTTTAGCTTTATAATATTAGTATAGATTAATGTCCCAAGATATTGTTTACACTGTTGTTACCTGTCCCGTGCAACTTCGTATGCGTAAAGTAATCCTAGTTTTTGCAACATTTTTCATTGCTGCCCCGCTCCTATTGGTCGTAGCGTGATGTTGTAATTTTTCAATTTGGATTAGTAGTTCCTGAGATTACCGGGTTCAAACAAACAAACAAAGAAACTCTTCAGCTTTTTAAATTGTTTGTCGTGGTCGTGATGTTACATTGTTAATTATTTATTTATTGTGTATTGTGCATGGATTTCCTTTCTTTCATAAGTTAAACATTTCAACACAATGTAATAATTGCCTGTGTTTTTTGTTGTAAAATTAAGTTAAATGTATAGATTTGATTTTACAATTTGGTCTAAGAAAAATGTCTATGTGCTTAGCTTTCTGTAGGTACTCTCTGTATATAAAAATTACGTCTAAAAACTCAATCAAACAAAGTTTTTATAACATGAACGTTGTCTCCCAACAAAATCATTACAGCCTTGATTAATAAGGAAAGATCGGGTTCGTTAAAATTAATGATATTCTAAAACTCCGTCGGCCGTTGGAAACTTTGTAATTTATTGGCAAACACAAATTGTAAACTTAATGATATTGTGGGCTCATACTTGGGCAAATTGTGCTGTCTTATTATTTTGTGTGGGAATAAATGTGAGGTTGTGGGGAAAAAGCTGATTATATCTAACTTTTTGATGATCTAAATTTTGTTTTCATGGCACAGAATGAACATAGACGATATAAAATAAGAACATAATAAAGATGTTCAAGATGAAATAAAATTTTGTCATTTTAGTGGTGACAGTGCAGAGCATGGTAGCCGCTGACGGATTTATTTAGATTCGGTATTCGGTTTCATAGCTCCTTTTAACTGTGGGGCTTTAAAATGGATAACATTACTAAAATATTTTTAATGTTAATCTTGCGTTTTGAAAACCAATCTGTTAATAAATATAATCTGTATTTTTTTCTACTACAGTATTTAGATCCATTTTGAAGTTTTCAATTTTTTTTTATAAGTATTTTTGACGTTATCACGTCAAAAATCAGTCTTGTAAATCGATAAATGTAAATGTAATACTATAATAGTGCAGTTATTTTTTTTTCGCTTTTGTTTGTTTTTATAGACTAATAACATTTGCATGCCATAAAATGGTAAATGTGCTGTATTTTTGAAATAATGTAACTTCTCTTGTAACCACATTTTAGCAAATAAACGATTTGATTTGATTTGATGATCGGCTGAACTCACGAAAAAGTGTCACGTTATTGACTGGTTGCCAAGCAACGGTCACATTATTGATTGGTGGCTGAGCAGTCACGTTCATGATTGGTTGCTAACTAAGCTGGCGGTTGCAGCGACATGACATGTAATACAATTGGAACTAACCATAGCGATATGTCACCATTTTTTTTTTTTTTTTTTTTTTTTTTTTTTTTTTTTTTTTTTTTTTTTTTTAAAGACAACTCCCGCAGTAGGGTACAAGCCCTGTGTCACGGGGGACTTTACAAACATACAAGTCACGGACACAAATTACACCCTGACCCGGAACAACAATTTGTGGATCACACAAAGTGGTGTCCCGTGTGGGAATCGAACCCACGACCTCTTGCGTAGCAGTCGGACACACTCCCACCGCGCCACAGAGGCAGAATTATTATAATATGAACTAGCTGTGCCCGCGACTTCGTTCGCGTGGAAGTTGGGTTTATATTAAGGTAGTTTATATTACAATTCAACTTCTGTGTAAAACATATTGTAAACATGCTCCACAATGCTCTGTGGCATCTATGGATATTTGGGCCTAGCTTTAATCAGGGCCCAACATATGGCAGGGCAAGCCAAGCAAATGCCCAGTGCAGCAAAATGAAGGGCGACAAAGTTTATGGCGCCAGACGGTTAGAAGACAAATTATTAAAATTCCCACGACCACACCTCGACAAAAAAGTGATTTGCATCACATCAAATACTATTAATATTGAAAAATTCCCCCACCACGCGAGTACTGGGGCGGTTTCGAGTTAAATGAAGCTCGAAACCGCCCAATTACTCGTGCGAAATTTTGAGTTAAGGAGCTTCGATTCTGACTCCGATAGGTCGAAAATTCCGATTGATTTTAAACCTCCGACTCCAACTTCGGCTCCGACACTTTTAAATCGGACCTTTTAATCGGAGGTACCTAGCCGCTCCTTCAAGATAATTTATACATAGGTAATAAAGGTATAAAGGAAAAAACTCTCACAGATTCCCTATGATCGCAGGTTATGTCCTGCCCGAGCGATCTTTTCCGAGTCTAAAGTACACCTACTTTGTGTCCGTGTTTGTACCGCGGGAATGCAATGTTTTAAAACTATTTTGCGGGGGCAAAATAGTTTTAAAACATTGCATTCCCGCGGTACTGTGATGCGTGTTTAAACAAACAAACAACATTCAAACGTTTCTAAAAGATATACTCAGATATCTTTTTTTGTGTTTAAATACTATTTCTAAACTTATTTCAATATTTTTTTTCACTCACTTTAGAAGATTAAAATATTATTTTATAATGTCTACATTGGTGAATTTAAAAATAGGTGTGTCAACCTGTCGCAAATTAAGATCATCATATATTCATATCCCTCTACGTAAGAATTTCAGTTTTTTTTTTTAAATCAATTTTCCTGATTCTTTTTAATTTTTATTTAAACGCCATCTATTTTCAAAACTGGATAAGTTTATTTTTATACTTGATGATTTTATATTAAACTATCATGCATATTAAACGTAGGTAAGCAAGGTATTTAACCTTAAATTATTCACGCGATCAAGACCCGTAATACATATATTTTCATAATGTGTACAAATCGCGAAAGTTTATTAACATTTGTAGGTAAGCAATTTTGGCACTCAGAAGAAATCGAATCACAGATGGCGCCACGTGTTTTATTTTGATGTAACGCGGACTTAATCTTTCACTTTTTTTAAGCAGTTAACATTTATAAATAGAAAATATCAAGTAATTACTGTTTATTTGTAATGTAATATTGTTTTTCATTTCTACATTTATAACATAATCACTATTCATGCAAAACAATGATAAAGGTGCCTATTGGAAGTGATTATTAATATAAAAATTTGTTAAACAAAGTAAACATGTTAAAGTCGAAAATAAAAGCTTGTATAAATAAGTATACATTTAGAAAAATACTTAAAAAAAATAATAAAAATAATTTTAACACAACACAAAAAGAGACTCGCAATTAGGGGACCTCGCTCGTTTAATACCGCTACTTGTGCCAATAGACCACCTCAGCTGATGCAAACACGGTTAAAATAGCTGATCTTAAGAAAATTGAAAATGTTGTGTTTAGCTCCTAATAGTTTTAGCGTGAAGTTATTGTTTCCATGGGTTACAATTGTAAATAATGTCTTATTGTGGAAAAAATTGTGAAAAACCATAATGGTTCGACAAAACATACGTTGCTGCTCACTCCCCATAGACGACAGCATAATGATTTATAGTGCAAGTAATGACCTATAGTATTTACAATAAAACTGCAAATTTTCATGAAGATCCGTCAAGTAGTTATTGTTTTATAACGATAAATAGCTACAGACATTATCCGTCATTGCTTAGCTCCTATGGGAAATAGCGTGATAAATTATAGCCTATATGTTAATCCAGACTACACATACAAAATTTCAACCGAATCTGTCCAATAGTTATTGCGTGATGCGTGTTCAAACAAACAGACAGACAGACAGACATTTCTAAAAATGTAGGAATGTGTTTAAATACTCTTTTCGAACATTTCCCAATATTTTTTTTCACTATGTTCGGCCATGTACAGATACGTGTAATTTACAATTTTATTATATGTATAGATATAGATAGATAGCATGATTCAGTATTCACGCGCGATGGCTTATTATTAGCGTATTTCATGTATAACTTTGGTGTTTCTATACCGATTTCTATTAGTATTTTTTATGGAATAGTTAATTAAGTTAACTTTTTTAATTAGGGATGACGTGACGTAAGAGTAGACAAATATAATCAGAAAGCTTCGAACTACTAAGCTATCGGGAGTTACACGTGATATTGTGAGTCAACCATAAAAGATAGACATATGCTGTCGTGGGATATTTTTTATATAATTTTAAGGAGAACATTTCCGTCATACATGATTTCTGTGTAGCTTTAACCATTACGGTTGCACACGCGACGAAAGCTTAAAAAATGGAGTAACTTCTCCCGTTTTCCTTCACTGCTCTGCTCCTATTGATTGTAGCGTGATGAAAAGTATACTATAACCTACTCAGGAGTATGAAAAATAATTGTACCAAGTTTCGTTAAAATCCGTCGAGTAGTTTTTGTTTCTATAACGGTTATACAGACAGACAGACAGACAGACAAAAATTTTACTGATTGCATTTTTGGCATCAGTATCGATCCCTAATCACCCCCTGATAGTTATTTTGGAAATATATTTCATGTACAGAATTGACCTCTCTACAGATTTATTATAAGTATAGATTAAAAAAAAATAATGACGTTATCACAATATTATCGTTTGTAAACCGACTTTACAAACAACAAGGCACAAAAGACACAAAACGAAAGCGGGAACGGGCATTCAAATATTTATTTTCGCAGACATTTGAATAGCTTTTTATTTTACCCGAAGCAAGTGACAAAGTTTATTCTTACGCTATTCGCAGTACGATTCTACAAATTAGATTTATCACGACGTACGTTGAGAGCACGAGTAGTAAATAAACTCCGGTCGCCTGTTCGATTCCCGTGCGTGGCGCGTGATCTGAATATTATTGGTGCTCGGTTGGTGGTTTTGATATCAAAATAGAAGTTTCGAATGATTTTCTTAAGATTTTTATAGGCTTTTATCACAACGATTACAAACGACGACACTAAAGGCGGTACTGGTTTCATTACATGGACAATGATAATCTATAAGTCTTACAAATTTATCCTTATAATATTGCCTAATTATAAAACATTATAATAATTTCACTTATTTAACCACCTTCAAAAAAGGATTGACCTGACTCTGTTTGACCTGTATATATATATGTTCGCGTATTTTCCCAAAAACTTATGAACCGATTTTCATGCGGTTTACACTATTCGATTGCATATTTATCTGGGAAGGTATTAATGTATAAAACCTATATAGACACCAGATATAGACTAAAACATAGGAGTGGGTCAGATGTGCTTGATTTATTTTTTCCTAAAAGGCGGTTTATTAAAAAAAAAAAGAAATGTTGTTCTAAAACATGTACTAATTATAATTCACGACATGTTGACAATGAAATTATCGAATTAATTTTCAGCACACAAAGCAAGTGACAATTAGCGGGTAAATCTGTCGAAATACCTTTGGCCGTGGAAGCAGGCGAGTCCAAGAGTGGAGACCAGTTCAGTAAACCTAAGTTATGACTTTCAGGAACCTCCGCCAGATGTACAGAGTACCTAAAGAAGATCGCTAAGTTAGACCGGATGCGAAACTCGAAAGACCGGATGACGTGGCATCCACTGGGAGAGGTCTATGTCCAACTTGGAACCGATAGAAGCTGATGATTGATTGATCCAAAACTACATGCAAAAAAAGATATGAAACTGACTTAAAAAATAAATACAAGGTACAAAAAGCATAAAATAATATAGGTACCACAACAAAACTTGCTGACAAAAATAGATACACATTTTGAAGTTGGTGCCTAAGACATAAAAATTATATTAACTGGCACCAACTTCAAACTATGTATCTTTCTTTTTTAAAACACGACTCCCGCAGTAGGGTACAAGCCCTGTGTCGCGGGGGACTTTACAAACATACAAGTCACAGATACAAAGTACACTCAAACCCAGAACAACAATTTGTGGATAAGTGGTGTCTCATGTGGGAATCGAACCCACAACCGCTTGCATAGCAGTCGGACACACTCCCATCGCGCCACAGAGGAAGTAATTTTTTTCTCACTTTTTAATGGGTTGGTTTGTAATTTATCTAAGTTACAATATCATTATTTCAACTACTCGTTTATTTAAAAAAAATATTGATTTTCTCGATGCAGGATCATTATTTGTTGAGGAGTTCATATGATACTTCGCCATCAGCTACGACATGCTGTCATAGTAGTATGAAATTAAAATAAAGTGCTACGCAATACCATAATCGCGAACCGTAAAGTACTAAACAGTTTTGCTGGTCATCTATAGAATTCATCATCAGTTCCACTTCACCAATTGGTGCTTTTTGAAAGTAAACACACGAACCACTGTAAAATATACCTAAACAGTATAGGTCTGCCTTTAAGATTTCAGGAGTTCCCTCGATTTCTCCGGGATCCCATGATCAGATCCTGATCTGATGACAATAGGTTCAACAATGAAGTACACTCTCTCAAACACAAAAATAATTTTACAAATCGGTTCGTCTTCGCGTCATCGGTGGACATACATAAAAGTATATAGAGACGAACATAGAATCTTCTAGTTTTTGAAGTCGATTAAAAATGCTTAACCATATACAGAAACCTTTCCAATACTACCTAATCTACCTATATCCAAATACACAAAGCACGACAAATTACTGTTGTACCAAACTGCCTTCGCGTGGCGTAATTCGCGATGATTGACGTTTTGAGGTCGCAGCGTTTGGTTCGGTAATTGTAACTGCGATTGTTTTTAGCTGTTTGTACTGAACTGACAAGGTTTTACAGTAAACTATGCACTACATAGATAACTACTCAATTACTGACTACAATAAAAATAAATTATTTTATTTATTCAGGTAATAGTAGATCTTAAAATGCTCTGAAAATAACTGTTCTTTTACATTTTAACATGTTTTTGAATTTAAAAGCATGAAAACAAATACTAAAAGTAATGATTTGATGATAGGAACTTATGACGTCATAGGTTCCTATTCCATACACATTTCTATAGAGCTTGTAGTTTTGACATTTCATAAAAAGAGACTGATTTGACTTGACAGTCAACATCCCTATTGAATCAGCCGATGAGTCGAGTCGATAGTTATTACAAATGAACATAGTCGCAGACTATAATATTTTATTACTTCAACTGCGTCATTCTCCCCCGTTTTTACAACAGTGTTCTTGGTGCACAGCTCCTCTTTGTCGTAGCGTAATGTTATGTAGCCTATAGCCTTTCTCGAAAAATGGACTATCCAATATTAAAATAATTCTTCGTCAATAAAATAAATCGCGTTTAACCAAACAAAGAAACAAACTCTTCAGTTCACTTAGTGAACTCATATACACTACTACATGTAACCTACTAAATGCAGTTATCGTCAATTTATTGGCACTTGAGGAAAAAAAAAGGGGAAATCGTTTATGTGGAAAAAAAACATAAGAAAGCTAACATTTTACTTAAATGTAATAAATAAATAAAAAAAAAAAGTATAAGTTAGTAACATCTTGATAAATTATGGAATTTATCTTTCTTTAAATTCTTCACATTCATGGGAATGTGAAGAATTTTCATGTTGAATTTTTTTTCACAGCTTTGATTTCTGTGTAAATTACCCTTTCTGTATCATTTTTTCTTGAAACATTCTTAGAAGGAGAAATATCCAGAACTGCATAATTGAGTTCGGGCGTTTCCTTGAATTCAAGTTCATGTATGTTGCTGTACAAGGAATTTGAGTTTTCTGCAGCAAGGGTCGAGTAAGTAGCCACCAATTGGGATGAATCAGCTGAATACTCGCCGTTGTTGACACCTGATATTTTCTGCAAAAAATGTAAGATCATTATTTTTCATGGACATTATGGGCTGTAATCACATCGAAGTCATCTTTTTTTAAGATTTTCTTCTGCGTGCAGGTATTTTTTCACGTTAAAAAAAAACAAAACTGCTAAAATAAACCTTTAATCGTATAGTGACCAAATTAACTTGATTAAACCCACTTTATTTCAAAAAATGATATTGCAATCTGGCCATTTGTTAGGAGCTACTATACCGCAGATAGACAAAAAATATCAACTGATAGCGGTCTATAAAACTGACTTACTCCAAATTAAAAGGAAAGTACCAATTCCTCGCTTAATTCGGGTTAGGCTTACGAGAATTTAATTGTAGCCAGGAAAATGTTGTATCACAAACAATATTGCCTTTTCTATGAACAAGTAGTTATGTCTTACCTGCACTGAAATGTTACTCCTTCTTATTCTGTATTTACCAACGGTAATGTAAACCGAGAAGCATATAATTAATACCACACAAAACAGCGCCAACACGGCAATGATGATCTCGTACATTTGACACTTGAGCTTGAGATTCGTATCTAAAGAATATTTGAAATAATTTTAGTTATCATTTATGCACAATTTAGTGTCATAGACATGATCAAGTGCCGGTTAATCATAAGTACTCGTATTTAACCATTTATTTACAAAACAGATTTTTATCTAAATCCATTGAATACAAAAGGCAGTTGGATTTTAAGATTACGGTTGGGCTAGCCAAGTTACATAGCGGCTATGAAGCAAGCTATGTTTGAAGTCTCTTTGAAGGACAAAATTCACAACGAGGTCATGCGACAAAGAACCATTTTTGAATTTCAACTGTTTTTTTATGCAGCTTAGATGGGAAAGATGGATAATTCGAAAATATGAGTAATTTTTGAATACGAGTTCCAACGCGGTACTAACGCATCAGAAAAGTCCTTCAATATCAATGCGGCATTTGGAGAGGAGACTGCTAATGAACGCACCGTGCGTTTTTGGTTTAAACGCTTTTGCAATGGAAACTTCGACTTGAAGAACGAACTACGTGGAAGACTACCCACACATGTGAATAATGCTGAATTGAAGCCGATCCGAGTCAAACTACCCAGTAAATAGCGGCATAGTTCAACGTTACCTACAATATTAACTCATTTGCATCAAATCAATAAGATAAAAAAAACATAAAAAATGGGTACATCATGATGTAACTGATCTGCAGAAAGAAACTTGCGGTATGTTGTTAAATCGGTACAGAAATGAAGGATTATTAGATCAGTTCTGCAATGAGGAAAAGTGGATTTTTACTACACACATCAAAAGTGTCTAGGGATCAAGCATTTTTATGCGGATTTCTTGAGATTGAGATGTGGCTTTGTAATAAATTTATGATTTTATAAATTTATATGGATTCTTTTTGGTGCATTTCATAATTTGAATCAGGAACTGTGAATCAAATTCGAGTAAAAGATGAAAATCAGCTGTCAATATTTTCCCTATAAAAACATACAACGCATTGAAGACATTATTAGTGCTACTGTTTCCCTACTACTGATTAAAACCAACGTTATTATGGAGCGGCGACGTCATTTAAGCAGGGAAGAAATGCTCAGAGCCGTGGGAATGATAGAAGCTGGTTCCCGGCAACGTACTGTGGCTTTAGCTCTGAATACAAGTCAGAGTGTTATCAGTCGACTTTGGACACGTTACCGAAGCACTGGTACCGTGGCTGAGCGCCATGGAGGACGGTATCGCTGCACCACACGGAGACAAGACCGATACATTCAAATCTTAACTCGAAGAGGTCCAACAATAACCGCCATGATGTTAGCCGTGAGGCTTCATCACTCTTCAGGGAACTTAATTAGCGACCAAACAGTCAGAAACCGCTTGCATGAAGTGAACCTTCATTCCCGAAGACCGCTACGGGTACCACCTATAGCAATGCACAATCGTAGGATTCGATATCAATGGGCTCTTGAACACAGAAATTGGGCAGAAGAACAATGGCGTTTCGTGTGCTTTTCTGATGAGTCTCGTTTTGGTATGAGACCGGATACAAGACGTATACGACACTGGAGAACCCCTGGACGCCAACAGCGATTAAAATCCTGCCAGGAAGTCCATCCTTATAGTGGTGGAACCATCATGGTATGGGCGGGTATTTGGATCGGCGGAAGAACTGAGTTGATTTGGATCAGAGGCAACCTCAACGCTCAAATTTATGCTGAGACGATTGTATCAGACGTCATCGTTCCTCTACAAGTGCAAATCGGTCCCTTATTTCAGTTAATGCATGATAATGCACGACCGCACACCGCAAGAGTTGTAAGACAGACTCTCGCCGCAGCTAACATCAATGTCCTGCCCTGGCCTGCTCAGTCGCCAGACTTGAACCCGATTGAGCATGCATGGGATATGCTACAGAGAAGAGCTCTGCCGAATATGGAGGGTATCCAGTCGCAAGAAGACCTTTTTTTGTTGTTGCAACGAACATGGGCGGCCATTCCACAGCGTGATTTGGATGAACTCATTTTGAGTATGCCAAACCGATGTTCTTGTGTTGTTAGTGTTCGCGGTAGAAACACGGATTATTAATTGTTTAAGTTACCCAATAAAATTTTAAAGAAAACTGTTATTTCAGTCTTTTTTTCGAACTTTAATGTTAGTGGTTCAAATGTCAAAAATCCCTTTATTAGGAAAATGGCAAATTTCTTTATTAATGCAAAGGTGACTTGGTTTATCGTTACTGTGACAAACGAAAACACTTTATTTGATGAATCCTTAAAGAAATAAAAGAAATAAAATCAATCAGGAGAAAAGTTATTGCAAAAATATATGTTGATCCCTAGACACTTATGATGTGTGTATAACCGTTACCAAAGAATGCAATGGCTGACCCCAGGTCAAACGCGGCAACAGTGTCCTAAGCAAAGTTTATCAGAAAGGTTTTGGTAACTGTTTGATGGTCTTGGTTTTGGTTATTGTTTGACCAGACCTGAGAATGCTATGGTGAATAACAATTCACCATAGCATTCTCAGGTCTGGTCAAACAATAACAGAAGATGTTTACTGTGCCGGTGTATTTGGAAAAATGATAGCGAAACTGGCAGTGAAACAGCCACAACTCGTGAATCTATCTTCAGCATTATTGCTCCATTATAACATAAGACCTCACACTGCATTAGACACAGTCCTACCTCGACAGGAGCTGCAGTTAGAAACCGAACGTCATCCTCCATACTCGCCAAAACTTGCTCCAACTGACTGCATTTTTTTGTGTTTTGGTAAATTTTCTACGTAGTTAACTATTTTCTTTCCAGGAGGCAGTACAAAATGCTTTCACATAATTTGTCAAATCAAGATCCCCAGACAAACGACGTACGGGCCGAGGGGATCGACACAACGGGACTTCGAGTTCAAGTCTCAAGAAACAAAATGAAGTGTTAGGCATACTACCCCACCATTGTTCATAGTTTTGTAACCAATAAATACGGCGGTGTGTGTTATCGAGTATTTCCATTGCATCCCTATATAACTAGGAAAAGGGAGCATTGTGGGTTCTACATTACTAGCAATCGTGTTAACACCTCCAGCTATGCTCAATGGCTTGTGTTAGGAGTGGGTTTACATCGGTAGTATAATTGGAAGGATTTGAACCCCAGATCCCTAGATTGCGTGCCTTGGCTTTAAAATTAAACAATGAGGATTGTTCTTGATTCAAGAACAATCGTTTTGAATTAGGTTACCTTCAGTGGATGCTGCGATGGTCGTAGATTCCACTACAGTGGTCGGTGCCTCAGTTTCAGTCTTGGAAATCAGTGTAACTATACGAAACAATATACTGATTCGTCGTTTTGTGTATGATGGCAGTTTTTTGTCGTACTGGTTTAATTTAAAAAGTAATAAATTACATTCAAGTATCGTATTGTTATCATTATATCTCAGCTGTATGTTGTTTCTTAGTGGTTGATAACAATTTCCTGAAAGTGAAAGTTTGTTGTTAGTATTTATGTTATACTAGCTGTGCCCGCGACTTCGTTCGCGTGGAAGTTGGGTTTATATTAAGGTAGTTTATATTACAATTCAACTTCTGTGTAAAACATATTGTAAACATGCTCCACAATGCTCTGTGGCATCTATGGATATTTGGGCCTAACTTTAATCAGGGCCCAACATATGGCAGGGCAAGCCAAGCAAATGCCCAGTGCAGCAAAATGAAGGGCGACAAAGTTTATGGCGCCAGACGGTTAGAAGACAAATTATTAAAATTCCCACGACCACACCTCGACAAAAAAGTAATTTGCATCACATCAAATAATATTAATATTGAAAAATTCCCCCACCACGCGAGTACTGGGGCGGTTTCGAGTTAAATGAAGCTCGAAACCGCCCAATTACTCGTGCGAAATTTTGAGTTAAGGAGCTTCGATTCTGACTCCGATAGGTCGAAAATTCCGATTGATTTTAAACCTCCGACTCCAACTTCGGCTCCGACACTTTTAAATCGGACCTTTTAATCGGAGGTACCTAGCCGCTCCTTCAAGATAATTTATACATAGGTAATAAAGGTATGATGGAAAAAACTCTCACAGATTCCCTATGATCGCAGGTTATGTCCTGCCCGAGCGATCTTTTCCGAGTCTAAAGTACACCTACTTTGTGTCCGTGTTTGTACCGCGGGAATGCAATATTTTAAAACCATTTTGCGGGGGCAAAATAGTTTTAAAACATTGCATTCCCGCGGTACTGTGATGCGTGTTTAAACAAACAAACAACATTCAAACGTTTCTAAAAGATATACTCAGATATCTTTTTTTGTGTTTAAATACTATTTCTAAACTTATTTCAATATTTTTTTCCACTCACTTTAGAAGATTAAAATATTATTTTATAATGTCTACATTGGTGAATTTAAAAATAGGTGTGTCAACCTGTCGCAAATTAAGATCATCATATATTCATATCCCTCTACGTAAGAATTTCATTTTTTTTTTTTAAATCAATTTTCCTGATTCTTTTTAATTTGTATTTAAACGCCATCTATTTTCAAAACTGGATAATTTTATTTTTATACTTGATGATTTTATATTAAACTATCATGCATATTAAACGTAGGTGAGCAAGGTATTTAACCTTAAATTATTCACGCGATCAAGACCCGTAATACATATATTTTCATAATGTGTACAAATCGCGAAAGTTTATTAACATTTGTAGGTAAGCAATTTTGGCACTCAGAAGAAATCGAATCACAGATGGCGCCACGTGTTTTATTTTGATGTAACGCGGACTTAATCTTTCATTTTTTTTAAGCAATTAACATTTATAAATTCTAGAAAATATCAAGTAATTACTGTTTATTTGTAATGTTATATTGTTTTTCATTTCTACATTTATAACATAATCACTATTCATGCAAAACAATGATAAAGGTGCCTATTGGAAGTGATTATTAATATGAAAATTTGTTAAACAAAGTAAACATGTTAAAGTCGAAAATAAAAGCTTGTATAAATAAGTATACATTTAGAAAAATACTTAAAAAAAATAATAAAAATAATTTTAACACAACACAAAAAGAGACTCGCAATTAGGAAGTCGATCCTCCGACCTCGCTCGTTTAATACCGCTACTTGTGCCAATAGACCACCTCAGCTGATGCAAACACGGTTAAAATAGCTGATCTTAAGAAAATTGAAAATGTTGTGTTTAGCTCCTAATAGTTTTAGCGTGAAGTTATTGTTTCCATGGGTTACAATTGTAAATAATGTCTTATTGTGGAAAAAAATGTGAAAAACCATAATGGTTCGACAAAACATACGTTGCTGCTCACTCCCCATAGAAGATAGCATAATGATTTATAGTGCAAGTAATGACCTATAGTATTTACAATAAAACTGCAAATTTTCATGAAGATCCGTCAAGTAGTTATTGTTTTATAACGATAAATAGCTACAGACATTATCCGTCATTGCTTAGCTCCTATGGGAAATAGCGTGATAAATTATAGCCTATATGTTAATCCAGACTACACATACAAAATTTCAACCGAATCTGTCCAATAGTTATTGCGTGATGCGTGTTCAAACAAACAGACAGACAGACAGACATTTCTAAAAATGTAGGAATGTGTTTAAATACTCTTTCCGAACATTTCCCAATATTTTTTTTCACTATGTTCGGCCATGTACAGACACGTGAAATTTACAATTTTATTATATGTATAGATATAGATAGATAGCATGATTCAGTATTCACGCACGATGGCTTATTATTAGCGTATTTCATGTATAACTTCGGTATTTGTATACCGATTTCTATTAGTATTTTTTATGGAATAGTTAATTATGTTAACTTTTTTAATTAGGGTTGACTGAGAGTGTTATAAACGTAAGAGTAGACAAATATAATCAGAAAGCTTCGAACTACTAAGCTATCGGGAGTTACACGTGATATTGTGAGTCAACCATAAAAGATAGACATATGCTGTCGTGGGATATTTTTTATATAATTTTAAGGAGAACATTTCCGTCATACATGATTTCTGTGTAGCTTTAACCATTACGGTTGCACACGCGACGAAAGCTTAAAAAATGGAGTAACTTCTCCCGTTTTCCTTCACTGCTCTGCTCCTATTGATTGTAGCGTGATGAAAAGTATACTATAACCTACTCAGGAGTATGAAAAATAATTGTACCAAGTTTCGTTTTCATTTCTACATTTATAACATAATCACTATTCATGCAAAACAATGATAAAGGTGCCTATTGGAAGTGATTATTAATATGAAAATTTGTTAAACAAAGTAAACATGTTAAAGTCGAAAATAAAAGCTTGTATAAATAAGTATACATTTAGAAAAATACTTAAAAAAAATAATAAAAATAATTTTAACACAACACAAAAAGAGACTCGCAATTAGGAAGTCGATCCTCCGACCTCGCTCGTTTAATACCGCTACTTGTGCCAATAGACCACCTCAGCTGATGCAAACACGGTTAAAATAGCTGATCTTAAGAAAATTGAAAATGTTGTGTTTAGCTCCTAATAGTTTTAGCGTGAAGTTATTGTTTCCATGGGTTACAATTGTAAATAATGTCTTATTGTGGAAAAAAATGTGAAAAACCATAATGGTTCGACAAAACATACGTTGCTGCTCACTCCCCATAGACGATAGCATAATGATTTATAGTGCAAGTAATGACCTATAGTATTTACAATAAAACTGCAAATTTTCATGAAGATCCGTCAAGTAGTTATTGTTTTATAACGATAAATAGCTACAGACATTATCCGTCATTGCTTAGCTCCTATGGGAAATAGCGTGATAAATTATAGCCTATATGTTAATCCAGACTACACATACAAAATTTCAACCGAATCTGTCCAATAGTTATTGCGTGATGCGTGTTCAAACAAACAGACAGACAGACAGACATTTCTAAAAATGTAGGAATGTGTTTAAATACTCTTTCCGAACATTTCCCAATATTTTTTTTCACTATGTTCGGCCATGTACAGACACGTGAAATTTACAATTTTATTATATGTATAGATATAGATAGATAGCATGATTCAGTATTCACGCACGATGGCTTATTATTAGCGTATTTCATGTATAACTTCGGTATTTGTATACCGATTTCTATTAGTATTTTTTATGGAATAGTTAATTATGTTATCTTTTTTAATTAGGGTTGACTGAGAGTGTTATAAACGTAAGAGTAGACAAATATAATCAGAAAGCTTCGAACTACTAAGCTATCGGGAGTTACACGTGATATTGTGAGTCAACCATAAAAGATAGACATATGCTGTCGTGGGATATTTTTTATATAATTTTAAGGAGAACATTTCCGTCATACATGATTTCTGTGTAGCTTTAACCATTACGGTTGCACACGCGACGAAAGCTTAAAAAATGGAGTAACTTCTCCCGTTTTCCTTCACTGCTCTGCTCCTATTGATTGTAGCGTGATGAAAAGTATACTATAACCTACTCAGGAGTATGAAAAATAATTGTACCAAGTTTCGTTAAAATCCGTCGAGTAGTTTTTGTTTCTATAACGGTTATACAGACAGACAGACAGACAGACAGACAAAAATTTTACTGATTGCATTTTTGGCATCAGTATCGATCCCTTATCACCCCCTGATAGTTATTTTGGAAATATATTTCATGTACAGAATTGACCTCTCTACAGATTTATTATAAGTATAGATAGATGGTTTATGTTTTTTATTCTTGGGTATAAAGAACCTAGTTTTTTTACAACTCATTACAATCTAGCCTATAAGGCTAATAAACAATTTTACTCTAACTTAATTTTAGACGTTTACACTAATTTTATAACTAAGAATAATGTCTGTTACACTTTCATATGGTTTATCGAAATGTAACTTATTACTCAGAACTATTTTGCACAGTAAGACAGTAAAATGGTAAATTTTATTTGTTAGCCATTATTGCTGATATTATACACACTCATATCAGATCCTAATAAGGTACATACACATTTTTTGAAAAATAAACACTGAAAATGTCCCAAGTTATTATTATTATTATACGAAATAATTAGTTACCAGTTTCATATGCGAATGATGAATAATAATAATCATGATTAAATTCACTGTAATATACACTGTCTTGGCACGATATAGAACAAGTCAGATTCAAATAATCGCCGTCTTCATATTCATAATATATAAACTGATCATCATAGCTTGCACCTACATTGAAAATAGTTTCTTTTCCAGTTAAATGTAGGTTCAATATTGGCTGTCGTGTATAACCATCTGAAAAATATAGGATCTTTATTTATATTCACTAACGTTATTTAACGAACTAATAAATGTTTAAGATTTTAGTGTCGAAGTTGTGGTCAAATATATCGTCATCAAAGATTAAGATCTGTAACAATATTTTTGGCTTTACTGTTGAGAAGGATAAAATGTTCCTAATAATGAAAAATATTTTTTTTGATTCACCTGTTATTAAAAGATTTTTGAAGTCATAATCCATCTTGCAAATTGCACAAAGTTTGCTTAAGCATGTAACAGTAAATTTATGTTCAATCCCGTAGCTGTTAAAGTACGAGTATGTGCAAAAGGTAATACTTTTATTTTGTTCATTGTAGATTCTATGCAAATCTTGCAATTTTACGTTGTTCCCAATTACTGCCTCTGTGAAAAAATAAACTATTTCACATGACCGAATCAAAAAAAAAAATGTTAAAACTCTACTACCAAGGCAGGAAGTAACCGAAGAAAATTTGTTGGGGTCAACCATCCCTGCACAGAGATGTAATTATCTATAGGAGTTAAATTAAAATAATATTTCACTTAACAAATCATCCTGTTTCTATAAACAAGCTAAGTTTTTTTGTGCTCCGGTCATTATGCGCTCAATGTTGAAAAATCAAGCTTCAAGTAGAGACCGCGCTATACGTGCAAGTGGTTTTATCACCACTGCTCGAAACCAGTAAAGAATGACATGGAAATGGAACCGGTTTTAAAAACAACATAAAAAAAAAACTACTAATCCACATTAGATCTGTGTAGGTAGATATAAACAGATTGCATCCATATGACCCTAGGAAATTGTAAGAAGAAGCTTATGGAAGTCTTCCAAAATATGTCTTACAAAGATACAGATAAACTATTAATTGCACAAAAGTAAATGTAGTTTTTAAGCTATTGCATAGCTTCTATCGCGGGCCTTGAGCGCGGGGACCGCATCCAGAAATTCCGTAACGAAAAAACCTCACGCTCCCCACTCCGACGGGCACAGCGGTGATACTTTTTAGTTTTGCCATCTATCGATGAATAGCAGAACTTTTAATGACTTGTTTTTAATTTAAAAAAAAAAAAAAATTAAGAAAAAACAAATTAAAAACATTGATTTTAATTTAAAAAAAAAAATGTTTTTAATTCCTTTTTTTGTAATATAAAATAAAATTAAAGAAAAAAAAATTAAAAACATTGTTTTTATAGTGAATTTTTTTTTTTTTTAATTGCTGAATTTGATAAAAATGCTATGCAATAGCTTTACCGCGGCAGTCCCCGAGTGCCACACATTTTTTATTTTATTAGTAACTGATAATTAATTAAACTAAGAAACTAATTAATTACAGCTATTATTTTGATTGATTTACATAGTGTTGTCTAATGTTATATCGTTTTCATTTTATTAGTAACTAATAATTAATTAAACTAAGAAACGAATTATTTACAGCTATTGTTTTGATTGATTTACATAGTGTTATTTAATGTTATATCGTTATTTGTTAAGTCGCTCATAGTTATTTTTTTTACTTTTAATTGATTTTGAAATGTGACTATTGTTATTTTTACGCACTAATCGTCTGAAACGCAGGTTTTACTAGTTCAGGCTTAAGTATTAAGCTAGAAATACAGGATGTAACAGAAAGGTGTGGTCATATTTCAGCAGCGGATAGGGTATGCTATCAAAATTGCACCTACCATGGTGCCATAGCTGGTTGCATTATTATTACATAGTTATAGCATATTCTTTTTGTCAAAATTCAGTAGTGAAACGCGTATGACATGAGAATTATACCTCCCCTGGTACAAAAATCGATTGGATTATTATGGCATAGAACTTTTTAAGTTATACTTTTCTTAATTAATAACTTTTTCATTCATAAATAAACGAATGAAAAAATAATAAATATTTTTTTAGGGTACTCCGATTTTGATAAAATGAGTTTGTGCACCCAGTATCATGGGCACATACCAACCCTTGAATATGACCACACCTTTCTGTTACATCCTGTTTAAGTAAACATTTGTAATAATTGTTATATTTTGTTATCTTATGAATATGGAATAAATAAATTGAAATTGAATCTTGGACAAATACATTCACAAAATTATACTTGTTCAATATTATACTTTTGACTGCCCTCTTGGCCTAGTGGTTAGTGACCATGACTGCTAGTCGTAGTAGTAGAGGTTGTGGGTTCGATCCCCACCCAGGATAAAACTTTTTGTGATAAGCACGATGGTTTATTCTGTGTCTGGGTGTTATTTGTCTTTGTGTTTAGAAATATTTAGTTGTCTGGTTTTATAGTACAAGCTCTGCTTAGTTTGGGATTAAGTGGCGTTGTGTGAATTGTCCCAAGATATTATTATTATTATGTACTGTTTCAATACAAAATAGGTACTCACCGCCCATGATGACGCTTAGAAAACTTGAGACCACTAACACAATCGCATGTGACATTGTTTAAAGATAATAACTACGTTGTTCTATATCTGCAGCTCGATATATTGTGTCAGTTAAATATCTGTTGTTTGTTATGTATGTATATTTTTCCCGTTTTAAATTGTATCCCTATAATATATGTCATTCTTTTTCCTTATAACAATGAATTAAAAGTAGTCTGTTTATCTGTATTATAGTTGCGCAAATGAATCCAACAAAATCACAAAGTTTGTAAATAGTAGAAAGGGACTGTATTACTGGGAAATATGGATGTATATATAGTCGGTTTACGGATGATAATTTGACGTGATAACGTCATAAAAACCATTGAAGAATAAACAGCCTGTGACAGTTTTTTTATTTCCAATAATAATAATAATAATAAGCATTTATCTTCATATATAAAATTCTCGTGTCACAATGTTAGTTACCATACTCCTCCGAAACGGCTTGACCGATTTTTATGAAAGTTTATATATATATTCAGTAGGTATGAGAATCGGCTACTATCTATTTTTCGTACTCCTAAGTGATAAGGGTTGTCCACCCCTAAATTTATAACTATACTCTAATATTATAAAGGTGAAGAGTTTGTTTGTTTCTTTGAACGCGATAATCTCAGGAACTACGAAATCAAATTAAAAAAATCTTTTACTGGTAGATAGCCCATTTATTGAGGAAGGTTGTGAGCTATATGACATTACGCTACGACTAATAGGAACGGAACAGCAAGTAAAAATGTTGCAAAAACGAGGAAAATTCAGACTAAGTTACGCGGTTCAGCTAGTTTACTATAACAGTGTACATTGTTTGACTTAATATTTCTGCCAAATCGCATAGCAATTTGTTGGCAGAAACACCTCCCTTTTAACAATAGTTTTTAGGTATAAGTCCTATTTAGCAAAGTAGTTCCTAGTTAAATAAGAACTGGATTCTTATATAACTAGGAACAACTTTGCTAATAGGACTTAAACCTAGCATATACAGGTTGAACGGCAACAAGAACTAAAAATATACAATGCATACCAGAAAGGTGTGGTTAAATACAAGGTAGCATTCAATCAAAACTCAAAATCAAAATTCTTTATTCACTTAGGATGCGAAACAATTCTTATGATACGTCGGGATTCTACATGTTCCTGTAATGCCAAGTTCACAAACTGTACAGAGATACTCTGCACATTCGTGCGCCGGCTTGCCCTGAAGCCTGGTACCTGCCTGAGGTAGGTCGGAGGGTAACGCAGTTTGAGGAATAGTAATAAAACTATATCAGTGACTGACTAGTGTATATATTTCAGTAAGAACATGGGTACATTCAATTACTGAGAGAGATCCATCAGTACGAGCTAGGCTCAAGTATCTTGATCGAATCCGCTCAGTACTCGGTTACAGCTGTATTTATACCCGTCGAAAAACCGTTAATTCCTATAGCATAGTCCGGATACACCATCTAAATCGAAATAACCTGTCGCTATTGGTCAATTTTATTTTAACAATGTTGTCAACCCTATATTTATAAATTCCCTAAATTATTATAAAAAACCCATAAAATGATTATCACTAATTTAAACATTCCGGAATGAAAACCAATCATGCGCGAGCGGTCAACATTGATTCGCTCGCGTGCCGTTGCTATGGACTTTGACTGATATAGACTACTCTGGTTTTCCCCAAAAACAGTCTTTAAAACACATAACCCTCCTTCTTGCGAAGTCGGGTAAATACCGTTACCCCACTTATTTCTCCCTAAATTTTGAGGTAAATCCACTAAATTGGCAACAGTGCTATTACATTATATACAATTCTGACCAATAGGAATGTTCTAAGGTGCGTACATACCGCGCCTATCAGATTTCAATTACAAATTACAGCTAAACTATGCAATATTACTAAGAGCTATTGTGCTAGAGATATTGTATAACCATAAAGAAGTGTAATAACAATACTATTTACACGTACATTTAACAAATAATGGAATTATAATCAAAAAACATCGCGACCTCAGAGACAAGTTTTTAGTGTCTTGTCGCTGAACTAATTACGACAATGAATTTAGAATTATACAAACTTAGTGTCTAAGGTACGAAAGATAAGTGAAAATGTCTCATAAATCACTTTGTTATTTTACATTTCACTATTCATATCTATTAATAAACTATATAAATCAATTTAACTAATTAAAAGTTAAAGATACAATTTGCGTTGTAATCTCTATGGTCAAGGACAATTCTATATCGAAGTTATAAATTCTCTTTGGTTATTATTTCGTTCTTTGTTCGTTCTATCTAGTGACATGAGACGGACAATGTTACAAGTTAAGGAATCAATGTTGCAAGTTAAAGAACTAAATTAAAACTATTATTTTCGTATCGATTATACTAAACACAAATAAAAACTAATGGGTATTATCTGTCCCGCACATTCTCCCGCCGTGCGACTTGTCGCACCCTCGTCTGGTGCGGGGTCAATATCTGTAGTGCACACTATATCCGGCGCATCCTCGTCTGGTGCCGGGTCTATGTCTAGAGTGCACACTATATCCGGCGCATCCTCGTCTGGTGCCGGGTCTATGTCTATAGGTAGAAATATCAGTTTTCTCACCGGTCTGCGCAACACACCTCCCTTAGTTCTGATGTCGACGGTGCGCACTATTTTGCCTGGTCCGGGGTAGACTGCGATGACTCTGACTTTGTTTTTGGCCCACACGCTGTCCAAGTCTCCCAGCTGGATTGAAGCGTCTCGTCCGTGTGTGTGTGTCTCCCGCCGGTGTTGCAGCTTGGGTAGATGCTCGCGCAACCATCTCGACCAGAAGATATCTGCTAGCCATTGCGAAGCTCGCCAACTCGATGATGAGATTGTATCCATCTCGGTGAAGTCGCCTTGGATTGGCACTAGCCCAGGCCCACCAAGGAGAGAGTGGTTTGGCGTGAGTGCTTCAGGAACTTCTTCACTGACTGAGACATTAGTCAGTGGTCTTCTATTGACTGTGTACTCTTCTTCTATTTTATTGTCTATGATGCAATTTAAATCTATCTCTAAATCTTGTTTAGCAGACGTATCTATTTTCTTGTTGTCATCTAATGTCTGTGACCACACAAGGTTGATGTTATTGATTGTTTGTAATTCCTCTATACTATCACTATTTTTCTTTTCATAGTGTAACAGCTTGTTATGCGTTTTCTTGCAACTATCTATACTGCACACTATTTTCGGGCACTTGTGGGTTCTATCTCTATTATGTAAGCATCGATAACACATATTTCGAGCTTTCGCTATTTCCCACTTTCTATTTACTGTTTCCTGTTGGAACTTTCGACAATCTTCTATTTTGTGTCCCGGTATATCACACAACGAACACTTTTCTATACTATAAAGTGGACTGTCTATACTATTATGTGCACTTTCTATACTATTATGTACACTTTCTATACTATTATGTACACTTTCTATACTATTAAGTGGTCTTTCTATTACTGTGTGGATGGTCTGCGGACGTCTCTGTTGTACTATAGGGCGCGGTGTAACGTACGGTGTGAGGTTTTCAGGCTGCGCATATCTACCGCATAAGTCGGCCTCTCTTTGCGAACACTTTTCTATATTATTAAGTGGACTTTCTGTACTATTATGTGCACTTTCTATACTATTATGTGCACTTTCTATACTATTATGTGCACTTTCTATACTATTATGTGCACTTTCTATACTATTATGTGCACTTTCTATACTATTATGTGCACTTTCTATACTATTATGTGCACTTTCTATACTATTATGTGGACTGTATATACTATTAAGTGGTCTTTCTATTACTGTGTGGATGGTCTGCGGACGTCTCTGTTGTACTGTAGGGCGCGGCGTAACGGCGTACGGCGTGACATATTCAGGCTGCACATATCTGCCGCATAAGTCGGCCTCTCGTTGCGAACACTTTTCTATACTATTGAGTGGACTTTCTATAGGTTGTGTAGCTTGTTCATTGATGACAGCTGGCGGGGCTTGATTGTCCAGCCACTTATCCACACGAGTATCTGTTGTCGTTTTACTATATTCAGAGATACTGACCTTGACATCTTCATCTGAATCTTCGGCTTCTAGCTCGGCGACTCTAGCCGTAGCTAGCTCTATTTGAAGGCGTAGTAAATGTTGCTTAGCCTTCGCTATTCTATAAGATTTCGCTTTAGAGCGAGTTGACCCCTTGCCATGATAACCGGCGCGGGATACTGCTATTTCTTTTTTATAGTCCGGCCTCGGCATAACCGTGCCGTGGGACTCTACTATACCAAGGTCCCGCACCACTTCAGGCTCCTCAGGTCGTCGATACGACGACCCGATCGGCACTGTTGCGGCCGCGGAAGCAAGGCCGATATTCGCTATAGAGCGAGTTGACCCCATGCCACTATATTCGGCACGGGATACTGCTATTACTTTTTTATAGTCCGACCTCGGCGTAACCGTGCCGTGGGACTCTACTATACCAAGGTCCCGCACCACTTCAGGCTCCTCAGGGCGTCGATACGACGACCCGATCGGCACTGTCGCGGCCGCGGAAGCAAGGCCGATATTCGCTATAGAGCGAGTTGACCCCATGCCACTATTTTCGGCACGGGATACTGCTATAACTTTTTTATAGTCCGACCTCGGCGTGGCCGTGTCGTGGGACTTTACTATAGTCGCCGGCGGCCCCTCGCAAACTACTTCCGACACCGGCCTGGTTCCAACCGTCGTTGTGACAGTCGTACTAGCAGGCGGCGCCGGGTTCGTCATCGACGGAGCTTTGCGACCTATATACACTGTACTCCTCCTCAGGTACCATTGCGCTAGAGCAGAACGCCAGGATAAATCCTTACGTATCCGGCTCTCGAAGGACCATTAAATGTACAGAGATACTCTGCACATTCGTGCGCCGGCTTGCCCTGAAGCCTGGTACCTGCCTGAGGTAGGTCGGAGGGTAACGCAGTTTGAGGAATAGTAATAAAACTATATCAGTGACTGACTAGTGTATATATTTCAGTAAGAACATGGGTACATTCAATTACTGAGAGAGATCCATCAGTACGAGCTAGGCTCAAGTATCTTGATCGAATCCGCTCAGTACTCGGTTACAGCTGTATTTATACCCGTCGAAAAACCGTTAATTGTGTCGGTTAACTTCAAACTCGGATAAATCCCATTCTGAGAATTTTCAAGTTTTTGGTATCAAAATAAAGGGTAAAAAAAATATATTTAAACTATTTTATCAGTCTAATATAAATCCATATGGTTCTTGAGAAAAAAACCGTTAAACTCATAATATTCTATCAAAGTCAGATAGATCCAAGAGACAGGTTTTTTCAAATGTAGTTATGTCCATCCGAGCCAATCAGCGAATTGCGTTTGTTCAACATGGCCGTCAGTTGACGTAAACTCTGCGACACAAGCACTGGACTCTCCCGCTTTACATTGTTTTTTTTAATTATTTACTCATTTATGAGCCATTTGTCATGGAAAAATCAATTCAAATTGTGTCGCCAAATAAAGCCCGGAAGCGGCCTAATATAAACCTACGCCGTAGGAAAGAGGAAAGAGCAAAAATTCGGTAGTTTGAAATTAGTTCGTTTGAAAATCTTGAGTTGACACTAGGGTTGTGCTAACCGTTAACGATACTTTTAATAACCTTTTTTTTTGTTCTATCGTTTCAAAAAAAGTCAGCAAAATTAATTGATGTTCGCAAATTACTGGAAACGCACTTTGGCCAAGATTGGGCATCGTTGGTGCAATTAAATTATTACAAACAAGTGCTTAACAGTGAGAATGTGATGGGGCAACCAATCCACGAAGAAGAAAATGACGAAGATGACTCAGAAGAAATATTAAATTTTGTTTAAAATAATTAAAGATTTTAATTACTCTTTCTGTAAAATATAACTAACTTAATTTCCTTATTTAGTTTATATATATTTTTTTAAATATGTGGTAGGTGACTGAATAAAACCATATTTAGTCAGCTACCACAAATTTTACTGTCGATAGTATTACGTGACTTTGCCGCTACCACATCCCTAGTTAAAATCGTATTTTTTCAAATCAAGACAAATCCAGATCTATTATATCAGAATTCTATAAATCCACACTGAGTTTTTTCAAAGTTAGATAAATTGCATTCCATTATATCAAATGAAGGTAAATCCAATCTAAATATTATTTTTTTGTAACTATGGATGGTTCTTATGCTAAATTTGCTGAACAGAATGGTTTTGCTCAATAGTGTTGTCATAATAAATAAAATACTGCATATTTGAACCTTCAAAGTAAGATGATTATCATTTTTCTTTTATACCTCTAAAAAGGATAGAGTGGATTTATCCAAGTTTGAAGTTAATCGACACAATTCCTATAGCATAGTCCGGATACACCATCTAAATCGAAATAACCTGTCGCTATTGGTCAATTTTATTTTAACAATGTTGTCAACCCTATATTTATAAATTCCCTAAATTATTATAAAAAACCCATAAAATGATTATCACTAATTTAAACATTCCGGAATGAAAACCAATCATGCGCGAGCGGTCAACATTGATTCGCTCGCGTGCCGTTGCTATGGACTTTGACTGATATAGACTACTCTGGTTTTCCCCAAAAACAGTCTTTAAAACACATAACCCTCCTTCTTGCGAAGTCGGGTAAATACCGTTACCCCACTTATTTCTCCCTAAATTTTGAGGTAAATCCACTAAATTGGCAACAGTGCTATTACATTATATACAATTCTGACCAATAGGAATGTTCTAAGGTGCGTACATACCGCGCCTATCAGATTTCAATTACAAATTACAGCTAAACTATGCAATATTACTAAGAGCTATTGTGCTAGAGATATTGTATAACCATAAAGAAGTGTAATAACAATACTATTTACACGTACATTTAACAAATAATGGAATTATAATCAAAAAACATCGCGACCTCAGAGACAAGTTTTTAGTGTCTTGTCGCTGAACTAATTACGACAATGAATTTAGAATTATACAAACTTAGTGTCTAAGGTACGAAAGATAAGTGAAAATGTCTCATAAATCACTTTGTTATTTTACATTTCACTATTCATATCTATTAATAAACTATATAAATCAATTTAACTAATTAAAAGTTAAAGATACAATTTGCGTTGTAATCTCTATGGTCAAGGACAATTCTATATCGAAGTTATAAATTCTCTTTGGTTATTATTTCGTTCTTTGTTCGTTCTATCTAGTGACATGAGACGGACAATGTTACAAGTTAAGGAATCAATGTTGCAAGTTAAAGAACTAAATTAAAACTATTATTTTCGTATCGATTATACTAAACACAAATAAAAACTAATGGGTATTATCTGTCCCGCACACAAACAATAGATAAAGCCGGAGAAAAGAATAAAGCAATAAAAACTCGCGGCCATTGTTTTCAAATCGCCAATATTTACAATGTTTGAATGTTTATATACTTGATATGGGGGTAAAGTGCTGCCTCTAATATACTATACACTATGTTAGAGGACTCTAGCAAATTTATTAATTAAAAATGGGAACTTAAGATAAAATAAAATAAGATCAGCCTCAGTTGGTACAACATAGTAGAAGCATCTATTAACAATAACGGTTAAAACTATATGTACATACTTATATATTGGTCAAAGTACTGATACAAGAGTGGGACACTCAAAAAGTTTTAAGAAACTAAAGAACTAACTTCTATGGATAAAATATGTTAACTAAATCTTTTCAAAGAACTGTCCACCAGCCTCTATACAAAGTTTCATGCGTCGGAACCAGTTTTCGAAACAGTTTTTCCAGTCCGCCGCAGACACCTCTTCCACGGCCTTCTCGAACGCTGCTAGCGAGTTTTCCTGCGATTAAAACTGTATCCCTTTTAGTTATTTTTTTATTTTAGGGAATAGAAAGAAGTCACACGGTGCCAGATCAGGACTGTAAGGAGGATGACTGAAGACTCTGACTGTTGTGGTGTCCAGGAAGTCCCTAGTTTTGAGTGCACGGCTGCGTTGTCATGGTGAAGCAGTACCCCGCGGAGCCCGGTGTTCGGTCGCTTGTTACTCATTGCAGGCAAAGATTTTGTGGTGTATCATTTGGCGTTGATGCTGCTTTGGTCTCGTTATGGAATAAAAACCAGATACCTCGTCGAAGAAACTAGTGACCAAAATTTTCCCTGCGTTTCTCGATCGCTTCACTTTCGAAGGCGTTGGTTCGTTTTGAAACAGCCAAACTCTCGACTGACGCTTTGTTTCTGGATTGAACTGATAAATTCAGAATTCGTCACCTGTCACAATGTCGTAGACGCGCCGAGATGAGCCTGCTTCAATACTTACGAAAAATCTATCCAATGGCGACAGTAACTTAAAACACCCGCCACAATTAAACTTTTCAATGATGTCGCTGTGACACAAAATCTGTGCCCTTAAGGTTCATTTCCGTGCATCGCGGCCGATCGCGAGCCGCGCGCGGCTTACGACAAGCGTCTGACGCGCGCGGCCAATGCGACAATACTCAGAGTATGAGAATGTATGGCGCCGTTTCCGAGGTCTGCGACAGACGCGCGCGGCCGACGACTGTCGTAAGTTGCGCGCGCACTGTGAATATTGTCGCATCGGGCGCGCGCGTCAGACGCTTGTCGTAAGCCGCGCGCGCCTTACGACAAGCGTCTGACGCGCGCGGCTTACTACAAGCGTCTGACGCGCGCGGCTTACTACAAGCGTCTGACGCGCGCGGCCGATGCGACAATACTCAGAGTATGAGAATGTATGGCGCCGTTTCCGAGGTCTGCGACAGACGCGCGCGGCTGACGACTGATGTAGGCTGCGCGCGCACTCTGACTATTGTCGTAGCGATCGCGCGCGTCAGCCGCTTGTCGTAACCCGCGCGCGGCTTGCGATCGGCCGCGATGCACGGAAATTAACCTTTAGACTTCCAATTTTGCTAGTTTAAAATAAGGATAAATTACACCCATGATTTATGTGACGTGGTGTCATGTTTTCCTTAAAACAATGTCGCATTAATAATAACAATAGTGTTTTAACTCAAAATATAACTTTTTCAGAAACGACGAAAACATGTTTACAAAGTTATTGTTTTGGATTATAAAACAAAATATCGGGCAAGAACATGTCGGGCAACAATGTAGGGTTTCGTAGCTATCCAGCACAAGAAGTGGGTATTCTGTTCTTTTTATTTCATACTATTAACAACGCTATTTATGTAATTTTCAATGGAAGTTGTCCGAAAATTATGTTACTTCTCACTTGGTCTGTTGTTACTCGTAAATTTGTAAAGCCTACTTGGCTGTAATAGTTTTCCTTTTAGTTTCATTATATCATGTTATTCTGTGCACAAACTGAACGTAATTCAGTATTAACCTGAAAGTAGTTTGCTGAGAATCAGTAGTGGAATAGTTTTGGATCCTGGTATATTTGATAATTTATTAATTATTTAATGATTAATTAATTAATTAAAAAACTTGAGAGGTGGACTCCCAGATGGAACGAAGTTCTTATTTTTTTTTTTTTTTCGCAACACCACACTGTTCAATGCGAAATAGAAAGACGAAACGAAAATAACTTACAAAAATACGATTGTATACCGAAGGCTCGAACCCACAACTACGCAATTGTCACTAATACTGTGTACCGAATTGATGCCTCTAGACCAAATCGACAGGTGACTTCTTTGTCAAATTAGATGTTCATATCTTACGCGCACGCCAAACGGCTTGTGTGTGTCAAAAAGTGTCGTTACAACTTTTCGTGAGAATTTTTCCCGTCTGGTGTGAAATAAAAATATTTGTTTACAAAGTAATTGAGCATTTTCGTCAAAGGTACGACTACTACTTGAATTTTAGACATCGGTAAGGTGATTTGGCGAAAAAAACTATTTTTTTAAATTCACTTTTTTTTTCAGTACTACTATTATTTAGAATCTGATAATTTTAGACGGTAAAACGTAAGAAAATAATATTGGCCGCCTAAATGTGTCGCGCTCTATGTATTGAGCATTTTCGTCGAACATCGGTAAGCTGATTTGGCGAAAAAATGTAATTTGTTATATTTACTTTTTTTTTGTTAGTACTGCTATTATTTAGAACCTGATAATTTTTGACGGAAAAACGCAAGTAAATAATATTGGCCGCATCGATGCGTCATAGACCCCTATGTGTGCCGTTCCGTCACCGAATTCGGTTAGGATAAATCACCACTCAACTAATCTAAGGTTATAAAGGAGTTAACAAAATACGAAGAACCACACAGCAATAAAGTGAGAGCATTCTGTTATTACTTGTAAGTGAGCACGTAAGACCTGTAGGGTGACCACAAAGACAATATTTCAATACATCCCACGTAAGTTGTTGTATCCCCTTGGGGGCATTACACTGAGATAATTATTTATTTAGCGCTACGTACACAGCGACACGATCGCCGGCCTCGCTCTTCCGCACACAACCATTACTTCACAGTGCGCAAGAGCGCAGGTCAAAATAAAGTAGAATATTCGTTCGTACATATGTTAGATTACGAACGCCATGACTATGACAATACAAAAATGCTCGTTTTTGCATTTTTCCGCAACTTCAAGATTTATTTGCGGGATCATATTATGACAAATCCTTAAATTTCTTTATACATCTACTAGAAAAACTCTTTGACTAGTGACACAAAATGCAATCGTAGCCGAAAAGACACCGCGCCTCAGTGTAAAGACGTTGTAAGTGTAGTGTGTAGAAGTACCGACAGTACAAGTTATCAAAATTATCAAGACCAGGCGAGGGTAGTTGAAAAACCATCGCTAAGCTGCCATCAGTCGACCCGTGACCACGACCGGTGCAATTCGATCGAAACGTCGGGTAAATAAAAGGTTCGTACCTTTAAATAATTCACGCGATTAAGTCCCGAAATATATCTCATCATCAGCCTATCGCAGTCCACTGCTGGACATAGGCCTCTCCAATTGCACGCCACTTTGTTCTATCTTCGGCTTCTCGCATCCAGCTCCTGCCAGCCGTTTTGCGTATATCATCACTCCACCTGGCTTGAGGGCGTCCTACACTACGTTTGCCAAGCCGCGGTCTCCACTCAAGAACTCGTTTACCCCAACGGTTGTCGGTTCTTCGGCTAATATGGCCAGCCCACTGCCACTTCAACTTGCTAATCCGGTGGGCTATGTCGATAACTTTGGTTCTCTGCCGGATCACCTCATTTCTGATTTTGTCCCTAAGAGAAACTCCGAGCATAGCCCGTTCCATAGCCCGCTGAGCGACTTTGAACTTGTGGACCAGCCGTACCGTCAGTGTCCACGTTTCGGCTTCGTATGTCATGACGGGTAGGACGCACTGATTAAAGACTTTAGTCTTTAGACATTGTGGGATCGACGATGAGAAGACTTGACGTAGCTTACCAAACGCTGCCCAACCCAACCGAATTCTCCTGTTCACCTCGTCCTCGAAGTTGTTTCTACCTAACTGCAATGACTGCCCGAGGTACACATATTTTTGAACAACTTCGAGAACGGCGCCGTGCACCGCTATCGGTTCCGGTAGTACATGTTCATTGAACATGACCTTGGTTTTATCCAAGTTCATCCGTAGGCCGATGCGTACAGAGGAGTCAGCCAGGTCATTCAGCATCAGTTGAAATATATCTAATATGTATAAAAATCGCGAAAGTTTAACAACAATAATTCATAAATATTGTAGTTAGATCTATGACATTTCGTATTTGGCTTTTTCATTTATAATTATGAAACTGTGTTTCAGTGTTTTTGAAAAATCAACCTCTAATAGGATAAAATAGGGGTTGCATTTTTTTTATATTAAACAATTTTGGTTAATAATAAATAAAACACGTGTTTCTGTGTTCTAAAATGAAAATCTACCCTTAAGAGGGTAAAATCATTTACGCGGGCAAAGCCGCGGGCGACAGCTAGTCAACTCATAATAGGCTGTATATGAACTCAAAATGAACAAATAAAATCGTCGTTATTTTATCTGAATAATAATATAGGTTGATATAATAATCCTAATGTACATACTTACATGTCAAAGTAAATGTATATTTTCCAAATATTAGAATCAAAAATTAAATAATTGTGATAATACTTCAATATATATCTTTGAAATGGTATTTTTTATAAAATAACAGGCAATTAAAGCAATAACTTAATGCAACAACATTGTACTCCCATATTTGGACAAATAAATGCATTATACTCTATTCTATTCTTAGATAGGAGGTTTCGTTATCTATGTATTAAAATAGTTGGACACCTTTTTTTTTTAAATGCATGGACTGCGTGCGAATAAAAAATAAAATAAAAATAAAATATATATATATGTATAAATAATGGTCAGAGCATTGTATTGTATTTGGATAGAGGCTGAGATGTGTAGCCCGGAAGTCTTAAATGTAGTCTTAAAAGTACTTAAATGATTTCTCCAAGTTCAAGTCTGATCATGATGAAGTCGACTCTTGGTGGAGTGGCCTTAACGTCGTCAGGTGTGATTAAGTGCCCTCCGAGGTGCTGGCTACTAGCGTGGTGAATTGATTCGCAGCCACTTGGGATGTGTATAGGTGTTACCTCATCCTTGTGGCAGAACCTGCTAACATTAGTGTCGTTTAGACGCATCTTGTACATGTGTTTGTTTAGTCTGCAGGGCCCGGTTAGGATTCTGATATGAATTCTGATTTGATTCTTACTTATACTAAGCGCCTCTTTATTAAACTTTGCGTTGCAGCCCACTAAGAGCGCTTTGGAGTGCTCTTGACCTGGTGATTTTAACCATAGCTTGATGATTTGGTTTAGCCCCTATCTTTTGAGCGAGTTAGTAATGGAGCATTTGGGTATGACGCAAAAGGGTTCAGGTCCCCGCGCTCTCCCCTCTGACCTGAACAGAACCTAAGGAAATGAAGTAGTCGCCGAAATAGCCAGAATAGTCTGGCTATTTCGTCGGCTATTTCATTTCACAGTGCCCAGGTAACCAACTTAGCGCTACCTTATTGGTTTCACCGAGTTATTTAGGGTTTGGATACACTCTTTTATGAGTTTAGTTCCATCTTCTGTGAGCCTAGAGCTAGAATGCTAGCTAGCTTGGCTATCAGTATAGATAGATATAGTTATATTCTTATAGTCTTTTTGCTGGCTCTCCTGAACACAACCCAGGATTAAAAGAACTCTGTTTGGAAAACGGTGGCATGTTAACCGAGGTTGCAGGATCTGTGACCTTCGGTTGTCGACCGTGGAATCCGGCAACTGCAAGTCCATTCTTGTTTAAACCAAATTAAACCAATCGTTGGAACTAGACTTACCAGGTATTTATTTTTCCCGTTCCAATCTGTCCGGAATGGTGATTTGAAATAGCTTGTAAAAGCTATATTCGGATAGCATGATAATGGTCAGAGCATAGTCATCGATTAGTTATCACTTGGGAAACCATTTTATGTCACACCCTTCCATGACTCTAAAATTGTGCCGGCTACCCGGCAGCCGGAACGTGTGAAAATGACCATAAGCTGTGTAGGTGCTGTGCTTATTTTCGCTCCATCGGACTATAAAAGTGAGGTAGAAGAGACTGCACCAGTTTCTATGCATACACTTGTGCACTGTAGGTTATATCTGCTGTGCTGGACTCAATATTATAATAATCCGTTACTTAATATTATTCATTCCATTTTTATCGGAATTTAGCTCAATCATATTATAACCGGCAAAAGCATGTCGGACCATGCTCAGTGTAGGGTTCCGTAGCCTTAAATAATCAGCAGAAGAGCGTATGTTCATGGCACTTACTTACATAAAGTACTTATTAAGCTTTTACGATTTTTCATAATTTTTAGTCACACGGTTCAAAATAACTTTTGAACCGTGTGACTAAAAATTATATATACAATGTATGCTACTTTCGGAGCGATTATTTCAAAAAATATTTACTCAATCAAAAAAGTTTGCTATAAACCTTATAGTGTTTTTGAAAGACCTGTCGAATGATGTGCCACACGTTGATGTTTACTAAAGAAAAATTCAACTTCTGCCTTTTACCAAATTTCATTAATATTAATTGAGCCGTATTTGAGTAAAATGCCTGTGACATAAGGACAGACAGACAGACAGAGAGACAGACGGACATGACAAAACTATAAGGGTTCAGTTTTTGCTATTTTGGCTACGGAACCCTAAAAAAACGTTATTGAGATTTGATTCAAAATGTAAATGTCAGTAGTGACATCACTTGACGTTGACATTTGTCATGCGGATGTCACCCCGACATAGAGAGGGAATAAAAAGATGACTGTCACATTGTAATCGCGTATCGAACAGTGCCGACGTTTGGAATGTAATTTTTTTTATATAAAAGACTACTTTCTCAGTAGGGTACAAGCCCTGTATCGCGGGGGACTTCACAAACATACAAGTCACGGACACAAAGTACACCCAGACTCGGAACAACAATCTGTGGATCACACAAAGTGGTGTCCCGTGTGGAAATCGAATCCACGACCTCTTGCTTAGTAGTCAGTTTTTAATAAGATTGGCCGCTGTAAAATACTTTGTTATTATCACACCTCTAGTATTTTCGTATTCTGAATGTTGTCCTTCTAAAATCATGGAGTGTGTGCGTCTCTAAGAGGGCTGCACTCTGCTACATGAAACGAATGACCCAGAAACTGCAATCTCAATATAAAACCATACTACGGCGAATATATCTCACTTTGAAGTGAATAAGAAACTTTGTAAGAATTGCAAACCGTATCTATTATACTTATTACAAAACTAATGATGTGTATTGTAAGTTTAATATATCTGTGTATAAGTATGGCTTTGTATCTGCACGAAATATCAAGAGTATATAAGACAATTTGCATAGAAAATGCTTTTTACGCACGCAAACATAGATATCGCACATAGACGCACAATCGGGGCTGATGTGGTCTTCGATCCATGTCCGTGATAATGAGTGTGTCGCTTGAGTGAAATACGTCTGAAGAACTTCTTCTGTACTCGCGATATTCTGTGGTATATGTTTGTTTATGGCATTGTAGGTTCCATACCATTGACCTAAGTAAAAATTAAAAAGTATAAATTGAATGCAAAGCATGTGAGAGAGAAAAATCTCGTGCGGCCTTTGACAGTTATTGTCCACAAAGTAGCGTTGTCTCTTTCTAGAGGTGGTCAATTTTGTGAGTTTATGGCGCGGTCCTGTTCTCTACGTCAATGTTCCATACTATTGAACGAATACATATTTTATACAATAAATGAATGTTTGATTCAGTCATTTTGAATATCAAAAAAACCTCTTCTAATTTTTATTGAATTTATATTATTTCTTGTTATAGCGGTCATCTATATACGAATTACTAATATTATAAACACGAACGTTTGGATGTATGGATGGATGTTTGTTATTTAATCACGTCAAAATCGCAGAACGGAATTTTGGCACAGATATTATAGTCTCTTTTTTTTGTGAGGTGTTAAGTGCAAGCCGTTAGGCTATGTATACACTTGCGCGGTCGCGGCGAGCGTGTGCTCCTAACCTAAAAGTACCTACGTATTCAAACTTTTGTTAGACGGAACTACCTATCAAAAATTTGCCTATGGTGATATGAGTGACTGTGAGTGCTGCATGCACATAGGGCGTCCTCTACTAAGGGAGCTCGAACCCTAGTCGTGCGCTATGCTAGATATCTCGAATACCAGCTACGTTTTATTCAGAAAATATGTTCCCGTGGGATAAATTAGTTTTGCACAATTTTTACGCCATCGATCGACACCGATCGAAATCTCGGGCAACAGCTATTAGTAACAAAAGTTCTGTTTTGTGTTGTGATTTCAAGTAGTTAACTACTTACTATAGTTTAAGACATACCTACCCTGCAACAGAAGAACGGACAGACAGCGAAGTCATAGTAACACTTTCGCAAATTGAAACTGATGAATTTAAAACAGCATTTTTTGCAAAAATAAGAATACATTTGTTTTTAAACTATTGCCATTTTTTCATTTTAGATATATTTCAGGACTTAATTGCTTGGATTATTGACCTATTATTTCCACGACGTTTCGATCGAATTGCACCGATCGTGGTTACAAGTCGACTCTGTGACTATATTACATACATTTTTTAATAAAAACATTACTAAAAATATTGCATATTATTATTACGTTATGGATAACAACAGATTTAATGTTATGTAAACAGATAAAGCCAAATAATTAGTCACCTATAACTCAAAGATAACTCATGATAAGCTGATAAGATACCTACATACTACATTCAGTACGTTTAACGTGTCATAAGAATAAGTCGTGAATATGGATACAAAAGTTAAAAAGAAAGGAAAAGATAGAGCAAAAGATGCTAAAAAGATAGTTAGAGCGGCTAAGGCTAATGACATTTCAGTGAGTATTGTTTTATCTCATGTTTAGCGTTGTTTTATACGTGTACAATAATTTTGTTATCGCATAATAATGCCGGTTTCACAAGTATACGCTGTTGAATGTTTGATAATGTTGCTTGCCGAATTCAACAGTAATACAACTCAAAACTCTGTTGTTTTGTATGTTCGTAAACTTTCGCGATTATATATATTATAGAATGTTATAACGTTTAACGTTTTTATAACGTTTCGACCATATTGCAACGGCCGTGGTCACGGTTAGACTCAGTCTACCCGTGACCACAGCCGTTGCAATACGGTCGAAACGTCGGGCAATAAACAACGGTATTTAGCCTTAAAATAAAATATTTACGTGATTAAGACCCGTAGCTTAAAAAATTCTATAATCTGTTGTTTTAATCTGAAGTAACTTTCGCTCCAGGCTTCACTCGTGTGCAGGTCGGTTTTAGCGTTAAAAACTTTGCTATGTCCTTTCCCAAGACCCAAACTATTTCCATACCAAATGTCATTTAAATTGGTCCAGTAGTTTTAGCTTCAAAACGTGACAGACAGACAGACTGAAAGAGTAACTTTCATATTTATAATTTTAGTTTTTATATTATTAGGTACGTAAATCCTGATTTAAAAATAATCTACGTTCTCGGGCGAATCTATACTAATATTATAAAGCTGAAGAGTTTGTTTGTTTGCGATAATCTAAGGAACTACTGGTCCGAATTGAAAAGATATATCAAGGAAGGCTATAGGCTATATAACATCACGCTGCGCTCTATAGGAGCGGAACAGCAATGAAAAATTTTGCAAAAACGGGGAAAATTTACGCAGATAGAAAATTTGCGCGGGTCACCTAGTATTTGATAAATACACCTAGTAATGAAAATAATATTAGTAGTTAAATAAGTCAAAATAGAGTCTCCAGTTTTGCGCTTAGCAACACATTTGCTAATTCATTTTTATTTATACAGAGTGATTTGTAATATACTAATAACTCCCCGCTCGTGGCTTCTTTAGATAACACTAAATAACTTGGTAATATCAGTTTTCGAAAATATTTAATATATTAACCCTTAATCACCTACCACTTGTTTTTGAAGTTATTACCTTAACCACCAACAGACTGTTGAACTGGAGTAAAATCATTGTTTATTGAGAAGTTTAGGCCCTAAACCTGTCAAAGAAAAAAACGATTTTCTCACAGATATGAGGTAAATGATAGTGTGGCCAAAGTAAGTGATGAAGGGTTAAAATGTATTTTTATTTAATTATTTGGTGTAATGTTCTTAGTATATTAAAGTCACCCTGGGTCCTTATTCGCGTTCTTTTTTTTCGTTTTTGCGGCAAGCCCGGGCGAACTAACGCATGCGCGGTGCGCTCTAAGACGTCAGCCGCACATGTGCGTTGATGCATTTCTAAGCGCAGCTCTCTTTTTACCATTATAACAAGATTTTGAAAGTTCCCGTGAGCTTGTCGCGAAAATGAAAAAAGAACGGGAATAAGGACCCTGTATTGATCATTTATCAATAAAAATAATTAAAACGTTTTAAATCAGCGGGATTATGCACTAGAGAAGGTACAAAATTACAAACACGTTATTTATTAGATAATTATTGATGATTATTTTACAAAACCTATATTTTATTTTTTCAGGTGATTTCTGTTTGCTCAGCTATAATTCTAATAGGGTTTTCAATACTTGTCTACATGGTATATAAAGATGTAGGCCAAGTACCCGAAATGCCCGAGTTGGATTTAAATGTATGGTGGGGGAAGAATACTACAGATCCTGGAGATACGTCTATCAGACCTTATAGAGTGGTGTTTTCTGACGGAGTGAGTATTTGAAACCCGGGTCCTTATTCACTATGTTTTTTTTCGTTTTCGCGGCCAGCCTGCGCGAATCGGCGCATGCGTGGTGCGCTCAAAGTTGTCCGCGCTAATGCGCGATGCTTTTCTGAGCGCAGCTCTCTATTGCCCATTATGATAAGATTTTGACAGTTAAAAGCGCGGGCTTGCTGCGACAACGAAAAAAAAGATAGTGAATAAGGACCGCGACCAGTGTTGTACTATGAACATTACTTCATTTGAAATAATAAAAAAAGTTTTAATAGCTTTTTTGAAAGTAAATTGCATCAAAATCGGTCCAGAGGTATATACGTCAAGACGTAACATGAATATGTTACGTCATGACTTAACGGCTAAACCACTGGGCTGGAATGTTGCAATCATTAAAACAAAACAAAAAACATTGTAACAAAAATATTTTTCCAGTTACATTTGCAACGTTAGTTTTACAAAAAACTGGGCAAGAGCATGACGGACCATGCTCAGTGTAGGGTTCCGCAGCCTCGAACATGCCAACGTTGTTTACCAAAAAGTAACATCAATGTAAATGCACTATTAGAATAATATAATAATAAAAAATCTGTATTCACTTAGAAAGCTAAATACTACACTTGTGAAAGTCGATTCTACACGTTTATGTAAGGCCTGTTCGCAAACATTAGGCAAAGCCGGAGAAAAGAACGAGGCAATAAAAACTCACTGACACTCTTTTCAAATTTATAAACTGTATATGCAGGTAAGGTTCTGTCACCATTATATTACACACCATATTAGAGGACTGATGCAAAAAATAAAAACCGGGCAAGTGCGTGTCGAGCCACGCACAATGTAGGGTTCCGTAGTAGTCTTAAGCGTAGTAGTCTTAGTGTAGTTCTTAAGCCACATTATTTGGATGGGGGGGGGGGGGGGGGGCATTCAAATAATGTGGCTTAAGAAGTGGGTTTTCTGTTGTTTTTGTTTCATACTTACAACGTTATATCTACCTAATAATATTTTTCAATGGAATTTGTACGAAAATTTTGTTACTTCTCATTTGATTAGCTGTTACTCGTAAACTTGTAAAGCCTTCTTAGCTGTGATAATTTTCCTTTTAATTTCACTGTATATACTAGTATCGTGATTTTTTCACATACCCAATATCAATCATTTAGCTGGCAGGGGTCAAGTTTCCCCACACTTGACCCTAACAAAAATTTGCACTTTAAACTTAATATTTTACAAACGGATCCCTAAAACAAAAATCGTCTTCCCAACCTCTACACTTTTTTTATATAAAATTAAATAATAAATATATTTTTTATTATTTTATTCTTTCACTTGGTCGGCGTAAATAATGTAGAATTACAGCCTCCTAGCGCTAACAGTCTCTAAGAAAAGGTGTGGACGGACGGACGGACGGATATGGCGAAACTATAAGGGTTCCGTTTTGCCATTTTGGCTACGGAACCCTAAAAAAAGCATTAAAGAAGTTGTTGTCTAAGTAGTTGTACCTACGGCGTTACTTAATGGTCACACTAAACTGATTCTGTGTTATCCATTATCAAAGTTGTGCAGTTATTATTATTTTATACGTTATTATTTTTTTTTATTTATTATAAAAAGATAACTAACAATGTGGGATTGTGGTCCCACATTACTAGCAATCCTGTTAACCCCTCCATCTAAGCTCTATGGCTTGTGTTAGGAGTGGGTTCACGTCGGTAGTATAATGGTCAGGATTCGAACCCACGACCTCACGATTGCGAGACCGATGCCTTAGCCATTAGGCTACCGCCGCTTCTCCGACATTAAATTTATATTGCCCGTTGTTGCCTATTGGTCGAGCTCTTTGGTTTAGCAAATGATTTTGCAGAGTTGTGTCAATCTGGAGATGACTGTTTGCTGTCCAGTGCATTGTATTGTTTGCATCGAATTTAGCTGCATCAAGCGCGTCAACTCATTTGGTCTGAATTTGTTTGTAGTGGGAGAGAAATTTACTAAACTGAATGGTGATATTGACTATAATGTAGAAAATAATGTTACAATCGTGTCGTCACACTTATCAATGTCCGACATATTTACTTGTGTAAATAAAAGTCTATAGTAAATAAAAATATAGTACAATAAATATCGTAATTAGTTTCATTGAACGTTAATCAAAATTAACGAATTTAAATTCGTATATTTTACAAATACTTTTCACATTGACTTTCAGATAAGCTATTGATTTTCATTATTTTAACTTTATCATCTTATTTATTTAATATTCGATCAAAAATGGGCTAGTTTGCTAAGTAAAGAAAAAAATCCAAAAGATTTATCCATACTATCCATACTAATATTATAAATGTGAAAGTAACTCTGTCTGTCTGTCTGTCTATCTGTCTGTCTGTTACGCTTTCACGCTCAAACAGCTGAACCGATTTAGATGAAATTTGGTATGGACATAGTTTGAGTCCCGGGGAAGGATATAGGATAGTTTTTATCGCGATAACCGATATCCACGCGGGCGGAGCCGCGGGCGAAAGCTAGTAATAAATAAAACTAGCATTTAAACAACCAGTGATTAAATCTTGATTAAATTTCGCGGTAAATAGCATTTTTTATTATTAATTTATACTAATACTAGCTTTCGCCTGCGGTTCTGAGCGCGTAGATGTCGGTTATCGCGATAAAAATGTCTATCCTATGTCCTTCCCCAAGACTCAAACGATCTCCATACCAAATTTCATGTAAATCGGTGTAGCTGTTTGAGCATGAAAGCGTAACAGACAGACAGACAGACAGATAGACGTAGACATAGTTACTTTCATATTTATAATATATAATTATAAAGCTAAAGAGTTTGTTTGAACGCACATAATCTCAGGAACTACGAGTCCGACTTAATTAAAATATATGTTACTGTTGGATAGCCCATTTATCAAGGAAGGCTATCCATACTAATATTATAAATGTGAAAGTAACTCTGTCTGTCTGTCTGTCTGTCTGTTGCGCTTTCACGCTCAAACCGCTAAACCGATTTAGATGAAATTTGGTATGGAGATAGTTTGAGTTTTGGGGAAGGACATAGGATAGTTTTTATCGCGATAACCGACATCCACGCGGGCGGAGCCGCGGGCGAAAGCTAGTAGGCTATATAACATCGCGCTATGACTAATAATAGCGGAGCAGCAATGAAAAATGTTGCAAAAACGGGGAAAATGTACGCAGACAAAGTTGCGCGTTCGACGACGTCATATCATAATAAAAAACTTTTTTACAAAAAAATATTACCAACTTCTAAAACAAATACAAGGCAACTAAAAAGCAATAAACAATTTACCTAGAATAACAAAAACAAATTAAACATTTTGAAGTTGGTGGCATGAATTAGTAGTCTTTATGTTTTATTCAGCACCAACTTCAAAATGTTTGTCTCTACTCTAGGACTCGTCTGCTCCTTCCTCTGATATGACCAGCCCATTGCCCAGTAGTATATATACTATTTACATTTATTTAACAAATCATTATTCAATTTCAGATGGATTCCGAAATCAGATGGCTATTTGAAATGTATCGTCGAATTCCAAACAAGAAAAATAGTCTAGAAGGATCTGCCTGGAACTATGGCGCGAACAGCGAAGCTTTTACACAATTCTACACGCATTGGCTCTTCAAGTACGACTTTCTACGACAACCTAAGTTCTTAAACAAGTTTGAACAGTACAAAACTAAAATACAAGGATTGGACATCCATTATCTTCACGTGAAGCCTAAAGTTGATAAGAATGTAATGGTAAGTTTTAAGTTTTTTCAGAAATATATTTGTTTTATGTCTTTGGTAAATAAAACTTATGGAATTTAATAAGCTACGGGTCATAATTGGGTAAATATTTTATTTTAAGTCAACATACCTTTATTTTATTGCCCGACGTTTCGACCATATTCACAGGTACAGTCACAGGTAGACTGATATGTGACTTAAACGTGTCCACGGTCGTTGCGTGGTATATTGTGTATAAATAGCGAAAGTTTACGAACTTATAAATAAAACTTATAAAGTACTACTTCGTTGTATAAATTACTCTCGTATAAACTACTACTTCGTAGCACCAACCCATTTACTTTTTGGTTGTTCTATATTATTTTTTGTTGTGTAGTTACTTTGTGTTTATTGGAGAAGTCGGTATTATTTTTGAGAATAACGTTTTTTACTGATGTGAATTAATCAAAACAGGTTGTAATTCTGAGCCTAGATGTACTTTATTTCAACACTTGTTGTACTATACCCTTAAAAAATTACTATGCTTATTTTTCTAAAGACATAGAGATATTTTTAAATAGGTACTTAAACAAGTTACAAGAAAACATTTTACTTATTTTTTGTTCTTTTTTTGTTCATTTCAAACCCATAATTCAAAAACATTCTTTGCAGTTACGCAAAGTATGTTAGCTGAAAATGTTATTTGATGCACAAAATTAAGTATTTTTTTTACTTCAAACCTACCTACGAAAGGTTGGTTTGTGGAATTTCAGCACCCAAAAAAATTGCGAAAGTTATCCGTACTTGTGGTAGACGGATAAATTTCGCAATTTTTTTCAGTTTTGCAATTCATAGGTATACATTGCATGATGCGGTGGTGTTTCTTATTTATAAAAAAAAACTCTCGCATCAGGGTATAAGCTCTGTTGGGTTTGCAAAATAACAAATTTTATGAACCACACAAGGTTTTGTACAGTGTGAAACCACTTAAGTCATACGTTCTACCACATACGCCACGAAAAGTCTTTTTAAAACTGAAGTACTTTATCTCTTGTGTTAACAAGCTATATCTGTGATAGATATAATATATTTTGACTTTCCCGTTGGTTTAGTGGTTAGTAATCCGGCTAAAGGTCTTGGCTTCGACCCCACCCAGGCTAAAACTTTGTGCAATGAGCACGATGGATTATTATGTGTCTGGGTGTTATTTATCTATAAAATGTATGTATTTAGAAATATACAAGTATGCTTTGTTTAGTTTGGGATCAGATAGCGCTGTGTGAGTTATCCCAACATATTATTATTAATATATATCAAATCTAGCCGCCTGCTCTGGCTTCACACGGACATTTATTTACCACCTATACACATAATATGCATGTCATAACCTACAAACCACCAGTAAGAAAATATCTAAATGATAGTAAAAACAACACAATGGCTATTGAAGCCATTGTGTTATTCAGAAGATCTAAGCGAACATACAGCGGAAAGCGACTTTGTTTTATACTATGTTAAAATAATGGTATCATTTCTTTCAGGTGTTCCCCTTGCTATTATTACATGGATGGCCTGGCTCTGTTAGAGAGTTTTATGAAGCGATTCCTCTGTTAACCACACCGAGACCTGGATACAACTTTGTGTTTGAGATTATCGCGCCTAGTCTTCCTGGGTTTATATTTTCAGAGGTAATAATTGTTATAAATGAATAAACTTAGGCGTTAGGGTTTGTGGTTCTTAGATCCTTCACGATATTTTTATTACCGATTTAAGAGACGACTATGAAACAAATAACACAAGGTGTGTGAAAAGCAATATTTAGAAGAAAGAGAAGGCAAGAGACCTGTGAGAAATTCCGTGTTGTTTCCTTAAAAATATAATTGATGTAATTCACCAGGGTAGTCTTAATATGCTATAATTTATATTATTCAGGCACCATCTCGCTCAGGACTATCACCACACCAAATAGCAATCATAATGAGAAATCTAATGCAAAGGGTTGGCCACAAACATTACTACGTCCAAGGCGGTGATATTGGCCATGCAATTGGCTCTAACATGGCCACCATCTTTCCAAATGAAGTGTTGGGCTTCCACACAAATATGCCGGTCAATTTCTCCAAGCTTACGGTCTTGACTTGGGTATTTGGATCAATTTGGCCAACATATGTAGCTGGACAGCATGTGGATAAGTGGTATCCTTTGGCGAATACAGTAAATTTCTATTTAGAAGAATCTGGGAATTTGCATCTTCAGTCAACTAAACCGGATAGTATTGGTAAAAATATTGATCTTTTATTTATTTTAATAGTTTTAGCGGCATTCAGTACACACTTGTTTCTCCAAGCACAATTCAATTCAATTCAATTCGATACATTACTAGTGTTAGTAATTACAATATTGAGCATTCCAAGTTTTACCAAGTTGGTGTGTTTAACCAAGTTAAAATACTTATAATAAAAAGCTGAGGATCTTTAAAATTGCTAAATAAATTTTCTTTAAGTATATATAAGAGCCATCCCAATAAAAGTCTTCCATTACAAACTGTAACAACTTTCGTACTCGTGTTACTGGAGCACCACACATGAAATGATATATTTTATATTGTTCGTTTTGATAATAAATTCACCTCGGCTGATCCTTTACCAAATTTTGCCTTTTCTTTAAATAAAAGTTTACTAAAAACCTAACCAACATTTCGTTTCCAGGAATCGCTCTCCAAGATTCACCTGCAGGCCTCGCAACTTACATTTTGGATAAATTCATGGTCCTCACTGATCCTTCTATCAAGAAGGCAGCTGACGGTGGTTTGAGCAAGTACTTTGATTACGACAAGCTATTGGATAATATCATGCTGTATTGGATTAGTGGGAGTATTACAACCGCCATAAGAGTGTATAAGGAAATTGTTTTGGATTTTGAGACAGAAAGGGATTTGGCACTGTAAGTATATAATAGTACACCATGACTACACCATGCTCCATTTTCAAGTCCAGTTTCGGTCCACTGCTACACATATGTCTCTTCAAATTTATGCGACAACATGCGGTCCTCCGCCTCCAGTTCATCCCCGCTCCAGTTTCATCTACTTTTGGTCTTCAACCCATCTAGTTGTCGTTGTGAGTTGTCTTACGAGTCACTTCACTATTCTAGGACTCATTTGTTGAAGCATCCCTCGGTCTTTCAGCATATTTTTAATTTTTTTAAAGATATCTAGTTATGTGGCATTGAGTTACACATTTCTAGCAATCCTGTTAACCCCTCCAGCTAAGCTCAAAGGCTTGTGATAGAAGTGGGTTCACGTCGGTAGTATAATGGGAAGGATTCGAACCCGCGACCTCACGACTGCGAGACCGATGCCTTAGTCATGTCGGATGATATCGCTACGAATTTTATGCTTCAAAGAAACTCCTTAATCGAGTTTCTTTTATTTTCAAGTAACTGGCAGGATTATTTTGATTTGTGTTTGTCATAGGCGAAGTCATAATATTTCCCAAGGTACATAAAAATATATTTCTATATTGAGTCACCCACTTGTAAACTTCTTTCAATATGTTGTCAATATCGCAATCAATAAAGTGACGTAGACCGTACATTTTTTCGTATAATAAATAAAATTCACCAAACAGTCTACGAAATTAGGGACTGTCCAACAAAATTAGTCACACGCTTAGACTTAATTCTAGAAAATATCGAAGGCCATAAAGGCTATTTTTATCAGCGAACTTCGATTAGTTCTGTCCAAGGATTTATTACATTTTCTGCGAACTGACGGGATACGTCAGTAAAGGCAATTATTGGGAGTTACATAGACATAAATACGCAGAAACAGCTCCGTGTTTGATATGAAAATCTATATTTAAATGCTAATATTATTGGATGCATGACTTTTGAGTCATCCATCAACATTGGCATGCAATCACCCCAAACGTGTCTGGATGAAATTTGGCACTGAGAAAAAAAATCTGTAATAACATATAAGCCCTGGTAAAGATGGTTTTTAAAATTTCCACGCGAATGAAGGCGCTGGCAAAAGCTTGTATTCACTACAGTGAGCTGATACCAAAACCAACTGTAGTAATGTACTTAAGGTGCATTCGAGAACAAACTTTCGAACTCTCGAAGGATGTATAAACTTTTGGACGATTTCAAAAGTGTATCCGACGCTTCTAATCACCAAGTATTAGTGTCAGTGTGAGACTGGGCTATTTGGCTTAATTAAAAAAAAAAATATTGCTTACACACTTTTCAAAAATAATGAAACAAATGAATTAAGGTAATAGTACAGCCTATAATTGGAAAAACAGCTTGACTCACTTAAGTGTGAAACAGTGGACAAAACTTATACATATATAAAGACCTAAACTTAAATACAGCTGTGTGTACAAAACGCTATTTGATGACGTTGCAAAATAGATAGTAAATTATACAGATATAAGTAAGTATTAAAATTGCTAAAAAATCTTACTTCAATTTCAGGATTCCAACACCAGTACCAACTTGGGGTCTCCGTTTCAAAAATGCACCGCTTTATAGTCCAGATTTCGTATTAAAATGGAAGTACCCCAATCTAGTAGGTACAACCAATTTGGACTTTGGCGGTCATTTTGCGGCCTTTGAAAGACCAGAAGAATTCAGCAGCGATGTTTTTAAAGCAGTAAAAGCATTTATAAACTTCCACAAATGAGAAAAATAAAATCATAAAATGTTTTTTTGTGTTTCATAATGCGTGTGCTTGAGATGAGTGATTTGTTCATTGATGTGGGATATTTGAAAAATAAATGAATGAATCGTATGTCGGAAATGAAATCGGATTTTATCCTGGTATTGGAAAAGTTTGCGATGTTCGCTAAAAATAGATTAACACGTTCCCATTTCGATTGAAACTGCTGAGATGTATTTACCAGCACATGGATAATACGAGTAGTGTACTTTATAAGTAACTGAATAAAAAATAAATGAGATTCTGTGTAAAAGTTAGTAAAAATTATTCTCATTCTTAGATTTGAAGAAACACTGTATTTAAAGAAAATCATCTACTTTATAAATGTCTCACAATTATTTTTTTAAGACAATGTTGTCAAAAGGATTTTAATTGCGTTGTAGTTGCTAACTGAATTGTATCAAATTAAAATATCCTTATTTCGTAAAATCAATTTAATGATTTGTGGAAAACGTCAAATTTTTAATATAATAAAATAATTATAAATTACGTTTTGATTGAAAAAAAAAACAAAATGACTTACTTCATTTTGTTTTTTTTTTCAATCAAAAGGCGGCAGTTTCAAGTGTAAAGTTCATGAAAAGAAGCTGCCAAAAAGCTCATGGGCCACTCTCACTCTTTTAAATCATTATTATTATTCAAACTAAACTTTATCATAGTAAAGCTGTCAAAACGTCAGAGGTATTTCAAAAAGAAGGGAAAAGTGATGGTTAAAAAACAAACCACAAAGTTTTTACCGCTGACAGAGCGTAGGATTTGCCATACGGTAAAAACGGATAGAGATCCTGTCAAAAACAAATACAACTTCGGCCATTTTAAAATAACTAAAATTTTTAAATTCGCGCGTAACAGAGAAGAAAAAAAAAAGAAAAGCACAGGCAGCACAGCCGAAGCTGTGGACGGACGACGGGAATAATTCGATTTAACGTCGCTGACTGGATTGCAGACGATTACAGAATCCTGTTGGAGTTGTTTATTATTTTGTTTTGCGTTTGCGAATTCGATGATTGAAATCTAATGAGGTTATGTTGCCAGAGGCATTTTCTACCTGTATCTTTTGACTTTACGTGGACACTGTTAATGTCAGTCCTCTTTTGGTTGCTATTATTATTTGTTGCTTATAGCTGGATTTTTATCATCATTATCATCATTTATTAAATAGTTAAAAGTTATTTAAAGTTAATAGCACCTACTATTAACTAACTTAAAATGAGTTTTATCTTTATTAGTTATATTTCGGGACTTAATTGCGTGAATTATTTAAAGGTACGAACCTTTTATTTACCCGACGTTTCGATCGAATTGCACCGATCGTGGTCACGGGTCGACTGATGGCAGCTTAGCGATGTCTCCGTGAGGCGCGGGGTTTTTCAACTACCCTCGCCTGGTCTTGATAATTTTGATAATTTGTACTGTCGGGTAAATAAAATGTTCGTACCTTTAAATAATTCACGCGATTAAGTCCCGAAATATAACTAATATGTATAAAAATCGTGAGTTTTATCTATTTAATAAATGATAATGATGATGATAAAAATCCAGCTACGAGCAACAAATAATAGCTATTATTATTTGTTGCTCGTAGCTGGATTTTAATCAAAAGAGGACAGACATTAACAGTGTCCACGTAAAGTCAAAAGACTGTATCTTTTGACTTTACGCAGAAAAATACCTCTCGCAACATGAACTTAAAATAACTTTTATCTATTTAATAATTGATAATGATGATTAAAATTTTGCCTGAGATTTTATCTACTGTCTCTCTTTTAAGTTAGTGTGTTTATATATCTCAATATCAAAGATCATTTAGATCAACACTAATGAGTAAACATTTTATTTTTAAATGTTGTATGATCATACTACGGACTGTATTATAAATTCTCATATTCCGCTACATAGTTTAAATTAATTGCAACTTGCAGACACGGAAGGCATCTTAGCTCTTCTAAATTACTTAATAAAATGATAAAGTATATCAATCACTACTAGACAAAAAACTAATGCTTATTACCTTTGATGATATAATGTCTAAATGGAGCATTCCCTCAATAAATCTATAAAAAAATGAAGCTACGGTCTTTGACGTATGGTTTTAGTAGTGTTGCCGAGTACCATTTTTTTCTCCCATTATATGGAAAAACTGTTACGAATACAGATAAAAGTGCCTACTGTTTAAAATAAATTAGGGATTAAACCAAGATTGTATTTTTTTTATTTCTATGATTCAAGAAGCAACAAAGTAACAAAGTTATAAAAACTTTGTAAATGAAATATTTTCTGTATTTCCATTACAATAAATGGAAATACAGAAAAAAATGGCGCGCTAGATTATCTATGGCTAGAACATTATTATGGCGGCTTTATATTTGTCAAAAAGTACGTCCACTTGACCGTACTTTTTGACAGTTCTTTGCTTTAATTTTAGATGCCGGATTATTTAATCAAAGCTTATTACTTTTTTAGACATTGTAGTCTATTAACAAAATAGTTTTAAAGAAAAGTATCTTAAAAACATTTCAATAATGCATTGTACATACCTACTATAGTTATGGAGTACCTCAGGGATCAATTCTAGGACCTATTAAACATTATGGTAATATAACAGTAATAGCATGAAGAGTAGTATAGCATAAGAAAATAAAATGCATTTCAACCGCACGCCTTCTAAGTTTAACTTGATTCCGCTACGTCTGCCGTACCTGAGAGAAGGAAATGAATATTTTTTATTCCTCGTAGTTATGCGGTTGTGACAAAATCAAATATGCTTTTGCAATTTCCTATATGCTATATTGTTTGTAAACAGATAAAATAACAGATAATTTTTGTATTATTTTTTGGAAGAAAAATCGTTGTAGAAAAAAGCAGCTCGTAGAATCAATCTACTTAATGTATCTAATTGTAGTATTCTGCGATCAAAATTATTTATCGTAGTTAAGATACACAGATACATGCATTAAACTTATAATACACTCGCTGACTCGCGCAACTTTGTATGCGTCAATTTTCCTCGTTATTGCAACATTTTTCATTGCTGCTCCGCTCTTATTGATCGTAGCGTGATGTTATATAGCCTGTAGCATTTCTCAATAAATGGGCTACCCAGAAGAAAAATATTTTTTCAATTCGGACTAGTAGTTCCTGAGATTACCGCGTTCAAATAAACAAACAAACTCTTCAGCTTTATAATATTAGTATAACAAAAAACCCATTGTTTTGTACAGCCAACGCAATCTAACGCCAAACTCGAAACTTATTGCAACTTTAAAAAGACGCATCAGCGCAGATGTTTCAAACGAAAAAGAGTAGTAAATAAAAATCTAAATATTCGCCTGCAACTGTGCGCAGAGAATCTAGTTTAACGGACGAGTTGTGGTTTTGAAACTTCCAGAACATTCTGCGTCATTCTCAATGATTTGCTGGGACAAGTTTGTATTGTGTTGGACTGTTTTGTGTCTTGTATTTAGTACTTACACCATTTTATAGTGGGTACCTTTTTATTCTTAATGTGTGAGGATAAATAAGTCTTTGTACTTTAAAATCTTTAACTATATCTACCATAACAGGTCCCTACAACATTAACCGCTACACCAAACTGTTTCGCCATACAGTAACCCTATGCTCGCGAGTACGAGTCCCGCCCGAGTGAATCTTTCAATCATACGTTTAATATTTATAAATTATTTATGTTTCTGACTCGGTGGCGAGATAACTGCGAGGTGAAACAACATTACCATTACCACTGTCGATTCACAGATGGGTGACAGTTTTTGAACATTGTCACACTCTAAGCTATCGGTCCTGCGCCTAATCTCTCTCCAGTACGAGATTTCCATCTCATCTCTTTGAGAGTGAAGTAATAAGAGTAATATAGCTATACTTGAGTCTGCGCATACTTTTCTGCGTAGTTGATTAGTCTCTAACCGATATTGGTTACAGTGGTCAATCATTTCAATGGTTCCAACATCGGTTAGGAGACCATTATGTGTATACATTAGCATAACAATGCAAAAAAATTACAATTTGTAATTTTTGAGTATTTTTCAACATTACCTTTCAACGCAAGAACTGTGCCTACTAATACATTTTCTATTAGAACAATATATCCTGACTGATTACAATACAATCCCACAATGATTACAGCGTGGAGTATGCAGAAACATACATTTACAATTCAAAAGTAGCTCCTCCCTCGCTTGCCTGATGCAAAACAATACAACAGGGCTGTCCGCACGAGATATCAAGGGGATAATCTATGTTAGAATTTTGGAAATGACTGAAGCACATAATATCACCGAATTTCAACCCAAATTTCAGAGATCAGAATGATAGAAGTTTTAGTAGCTAGGTACTAGATCATTTTATTTATATTTTATGGTACCAAATACTAGTATCCAGATCTCGCACGGACATTTCTTCTCTACCTGTAATATTTCACAGGAGTACAAGAGGCACTTCATCAACTCCGCCATTAAACCGTCAGTTCTGGGGACCTAGACAAAGTCTCATTCGAATAGTGATGTCGTTAATGGAAAAGTATTATATTATATCATTTGATGTTTGCAGTGGAGATCATTAACATTTTCCTATTTTTTTACTAACGGTTAGAACGGCGTTAGCGTATTCGACACGGAACTGTTATACCTAGCAACTAAAGGCAAACTGCTAAGTTGCATATATAATATAGAAGAGTCAGCAGTTTTGGCTCTGGGAGGATGCACTAGGCATCGAGACAGGCAGATAGTTTTGAAGAGCGGTCCGGGTCGGTCGTACTAAATCCTTGTACTTAAATTCTAGTTCCTAAATTCTATCTCATATACTATTTCAATATACTTTAACCTTGTGCTCATATAAAGTATTTTTTTTAAAAAACCTAATTCCAAAACCCCGTATAACATTTGGTGGCAGCGGTGGGATACCGAAAAGCGCTACGTACCCGAGTATACGTCTTCGGAATATCCCAAAGTGAAAAGTGCAAAAATTTAGGGGTCATTTGTACAATTTCAAATAAGTGTTTCGAAATCAGTGTACCAGTGTAAATCACGCATACGCGCACAGTGCAATCGGGTAAACTACAAGCCCGATTCCATCTCCAATACGAGCAAGGGTGCTCGTATCTATCCATTGGTCGTGCCTGTACATCAATCTCTGGTGGAACCGAGATGACGAGCTTCGTGCAAATTCTAATATTCGCCGTTGGAATATTTCTGTGAGTGACAAATACTTACAACTTCTACGCCTGAAAAACTTTAAAAACTACGTTTTATGTTGTGTGAACTCAGAGTTTTGTTCTATAAATAATTTCTTATATGATATCATTAATCCTAGGTACTGTTGTAATATTCAATAATTCCCTGTATCTGCCCGCCTACGATTTGTTTATACTTAACATTCTCAGACAGGGATATGATAAGCTCTCGCCGCTACTGCTAACTTATAGTTGAGACGGCTATAACACATTTATTTCTATTATTATTGTTTTGTATGATTAATTTTAAGTCACATAATGTCGGATAAAGAGAATCCCAGTGTTTCCAAAACCACACCAGCGCAATCTCAAGAGAAAGCAGAACTTAAAAAAGAAAATCCTGTCGTTTCAAAAAAAACTACCCCAGATCCACCCCAAGAGAATGTAGGGCTTAATGTTTTGTTAAAATTTATCAAACCCTTTGACGGGTCTAGAGAAACCTTGAATTCTTTTCTCTCAAATTGTCAAAGTGCTTATAGTATTGCGAACGCCTCACAGAAACCCATTTTGTTTAAATATATTTTAAGTCAACTCACAGGCAAAGCTGAAACGACATGCATCATAAAAGAGTTCGAAAATTTCGAACAACTAGTAGAGTTTCTAAAACAGCAATTTGGGGAAAGAAAACACTATGCCCACTTGCTTTCAGAACTTCAGGAATGTAAACAAGCCCATTTAGAAAGCGTAAATCAATATTCCCTCAGAATAGAAACATGCCTTGCCAAACTCCTAACGGAAATCAAAATCATGTACCTTAAATCAAAAAAATCAGAACTCGCCGGTCGAGTGTCAGCTATGGAGGACCTCGCACTGCATACTTTTGTCGTTGGCCTTCAACCGCGATTGTCACAAATAGTTAGATGTCGCGACCCTCTTACATTAAATTCAGCCATCAACTTTGCGGTCGCGGAGGAAAAAATAATGTCTGGTCTCATAAGAAAGCCCACACAAAATAGTTCCAATGAGAGACCAAGATTCACATCTCGCCCTAATCGTTTTCCAACTCCTCAAACCTCACGATTTGAACATCCAAAAAATGCTCATACCAGCGATGTTGTCTGTCGTTACTGTAAGAACATAGGCCATACAATTGAAAACTGTCGCAAACGACAATATAACAATTCCAAAACACAATCTAACGCCCAGACACCATCTGCCCGTCAGAATAACCCCCAACCGAGTCCTCCTCGTAGAACCTTCAACGTGCAATCTGATGATGCTGGATATGATGAAACTGATAGTAATAATTTAAACGAATAAGATTTCCGGATAGGTATCGCTCTGGAAATTACCATAGATTTAAAGCCGATACACCAAGATTCACTGTATCCACTGTTTCCAAGATCCATCATCATACTACTAAATCAAATCCACTGAATCCACTGTATCCACTGAATCCTGTCACTACTAAATCAAATCCACTGAATCCACTGTATCCACTGAATCCTGTCACTACTAAATCAAATCCACTGAATCCTGTCAATACTAAATCAAATCCACTGAATCCACTGTATCCACTGAATCCTGTCACTACTAAATCAAATCCACTGAATCCTGTCAATACTAAATCAAATCCACTGAATCCACTGTATCCACTGAATCCTGTCACTACTAAATCAAATCCACTGAATCCTGTCAATACTAAATCAAATCCACTGAATCCACTGTATCCACTGAATCCTGTCACTACTAAATCAAATCCACTGAATCCTGTCAATACTAAATCAAATCCACTGAATCCACTGTATCCACTGAATCCTGTCAAAACTAAATCAAATCCACTGAATCCATCACTGAATCCATCACTGAATCCACTGAATCCACTGTATCCACTGAATCCTGTCACTACTAAGTCAAATCCACTGAATCCATCACTGAATCCACTGTATCCACTGAATCCTATCACTACTAAATCAAATCCACAGAATCCATCACTGAATCCACTGTATCCTGTCAATACTAAATCAAATCCACTGAATCCATCACTGAATCCACTGTATCCTGTCAATACTAAATCAAATCCACTGAATCCACTGAATCCATCAGTGAATCCACTGAATCCATCACTGAATCCACTGTATCCACTAAATCCTGTCAATGCTAAATCATCAAATCCACTGAATCCTGTGAATACTAAACCAAATCCACTGAATCCTGTTACTAAATCACCAAAATCTGTTACCAAAACACTAAATTCCATCATTGATCCAATCACAACAGCTGGAGATCCGTTCCCTTCAACTTTTGAACACACTCATTCTCCGAACCTGAAACACAATAAAACAAAACATATTAAAATTTACGAAATCAGAAGAAATACAAATAAACGTTACTTACCTCATGTTAGAATTCAAACCCCTGTAGCCGAGCGAGCATTATCTTTTCTAGTAGACACTGGTTCCTGTGTGAGTTTGCTGCAATTAAACTCTATGACTAAAATGCCAAAATTAAGCGAGAATATAATCACACTTAAAGGAATCGACCCTGGTGACGACGTTACGCCTACGATGGGTAGTTTTATGATGCAAGTATTCAAAAATTCAACTAATTACATGCATGAATTTCATGTGGTCGAAGACATCAGTCTACTTTATGATGGAATTATTGGTAACGACCTTTTGAAAAACTTAAAATGCCAAATCGATTACAACGAAGGAGTCCTACGTATAGAAGACGATTCAATCAAGCTAAATTTCGCTGAACCATTATATACTATTCCCCCTAGGTCAGAAGCTGTTATTGAATGCACAGTCAGTAACCCACAAATCCAAGAAGGCATAATCCTAGATCAACATATTTCTAAATCATTACTAATCGCGAATTGTATAGTTAACGTGAAGGAAAACAACCGCATTAATATCACCATCGTCAACGTCTCTGAAGATCCCGTTGTACTTCACCCTAATCTAAATCTTACCCTAGAACCATTAGAATTGAAATCCTGTATGTCTCTTTCACAATCACAGTCTCTTTCCAATACCTATGCTAGAACTAACAAAGTCCTCAAACAACTCAGAAACTCCCATCTCAATTCTGAAGAAACAAGTGCACTGTTACAAGTCTGTTCCGAATATTCCGATATCTTTCACCTTCCAGAAGACCAACTCTCGTTTACTACTACCACAGAACATAAAATTCGAACTAACACTGAAACTCCTATTCAAACCAAAACCTATAGATTTCCAGAATGTCACAAAAAGGAGGTAGAGAACCAGATGAATAAAATGTTAGAACAAAATATCATTAAACCTTCTGTCTCCCCCTGGTCTTCACCCATCTGGGTCGTTCCCAAAAAATTAGATGCTTCGGGACAACGAAAATGGAGAGTCGTAATAGATTACAGAAAACTAAACGATATCACTATTGGCGAAACGTATCCAATCCCTCAAATTACTGAAATACTAGACCAACTCGGGAAAAGCCAATATTTCACAACCCTTGATCTAGCCTCAGGATTCCATCAAATACCAATTTCCGCTGAGGATGCTCCTAAAACAGCCTTTTCTATACCACAGGGTCATTTCCAATTCACAAGAATGCCATTTGGACTTAAAAATGCCCCTTCAACTTTTCAAAAACTAATGAATACATGTCTCTCAGGTCTACAAGGTTCTCGCTGTTTCGTATATCTTGATGATATCGTCTGCTACTCGCCAGATTTATCCAGCCATATCTTTAACTTATCCAAAATCTTCGAAAGACTTCGGAATTATAATCTCAAGTTACAACCAGACAAATGCGAGTTTTTATGTAGAGAAGTCGCGTATCTTGGTCATCTCATAAATAGAGACGGAGTAAAACCAAACCCAGAAAAGATAAAAGCCATCACAGAATTCCCAATACCAAAATGTCCAAAAGACGTAAAATCCTTCTTAGGACTCGTTTCATATTATCGACGATTTATTCCCGACTTTTCAAAACTGGCTAAACCTTTGACATCGCTTCTCAAAAAAGATGCACTCTTTGAATGGAAAAATGAACAGCAACTAGCTTTCGAAACTCTTCAAATGAAACTCACTACATCACCGGTCTTAGCATACCCTGACTTCTCGAAACCGTTTTTACTCACATGCGACGCCTCAAATTTCGCTGTATCCGCCATTTTGTCCCAAGGGCAGATTGGAAAAGACCGCCCTATCGCATACGCCTCTCGCACACTTAACAAAGCTGAATGCAATTACAGTGTCACTGAGAAGGAATGCCTTGCCATTGTCTTCGGAACAAAAGCCTTTCGTCCCTATCTCTACGGATACAAGTTCACCATAATTACTGATCACAAACCACTTCAATGGTTATTCAATTGCAAAGATCCTGGTTCCAGACTAGTCCGCTGGCGACTAAGACTAGAAGAATTTGACTACGATATTGTTCATAGGAAAGGTAAGACTAATACTAATGCAGATGCACTATCCAGATTCCCCGTCAACCCAGTTGACAATGAAGGTTCACCCTCGCTGGATCTATTATTACCAGACTCTATCGAAGAGGCCGATTATCAATTAGAAGATCCTCTTTTACCATTACTATCTCCTATCCCTTTCTCATTTAATAATGATGACTTACTAAATCAAAACCAAAATACTAATCCTGATTTGAATATTACTCCCAATCCAACTTCAGAACTCCCAATAGTTCAGAACGAAGAACCACTACTAGATCTGGGACATGACTTAGGTATTAGCCCTAGAAGCGACTCAAACCAAAACCTTCAAGACCTCAATGTTCCCTCTCCAATAGAACCCAACTCACAACTTGATACTCACTCACAATCCAATGTCCCAAACAACGACGATTACTCCAAATTTCTAAAATCAATCAAAAATAAAGATACTATTTCCAATACTATACTAAAAGAACACAACGAAAACCCGCTAAAATCTACATGTAAGACTATCTTAATTCCCACGTCTATGGATCTAGATGAATGTAATCCCTATATTCCTGAAATTTTATCCCATAATACAAATAGAGAAGAAATCCTAAATGCTGAATTCGAACCGTATTCCTTCTTAAAGACAAAATATGAAGACAAAATCGTTTACCTTCTATTCACTAAAGTCCATCACTTCGACGAATCCGCCTATCCGGCTATTTACGACACTCTGAAAAAAGTAAGAGACTCAATTTTACAATCCAACCTTCTAAATCAATCTACTAACCTAACTACTGATATCGCGATCTCCGACTTTAAGAATCCATTCGATCAACATTCTTATACTAAACTCTATAACATATTAACTTTCCTATTTCATAATACCAAAATCCGCATACATGTCTATTTAAATAAAACAATCTATCCAACCTTGAGCGAAAGACCTCGAATAATGCGAGAAAATCATGACATCCCAATAGCGGGTCACTTAGGTTCATCACGTATGTATAATAGAATTCGGGATCAATACTACTGGAAAGGAATGAGAGGAGATATAGAAGATTTCGTTAAAAAATGTAGACTATGCCAAGAAAACAAAGCCTTAAGAAGGTTAAATAGAGCCCCTATGGAGATCACTAGTACATCTACTACACCTTTTCAGAGAATCGCCATAGATATTGTAGGACCTTTGCCAGAATCTGGCCCTGCCAAACTCAAATATATCCTTACTATTCAAGATGACCTTACCAAATTCTCTACAGCCTATCCTATTCGAAGCACGACGGCTGAAGAATCGGCAGACTGCCTAATCCATTTCATTTCCCTATTTGGAATCCCTAAATCAATCCTCACTGATCAAGGCACAAATTTTACCTCAGACCTCTTTAAGGTCACATGCCAATTCCTGAAAATAAAACAATTATGGTCATCACCATACCACCCTCAAACTCAAGGAGCCTTAGAACGCAGTCATTCAACCCTCAAAGAATATTTGAAATCATTCACGAATGAAAATCAAGACAACTGGCCTACATATGTTTACACTGCAATGCTCACTTATAACACCACTGTACACTCTACTACTCGATTTACTCCACACGAATTGGTATTCGGACATAAACCACACATCCCAAGTTCTGTATACGAACCTAGTCCGGGCACAACTTACTCAGATTATATAAAAATGTTACAACACAAATTGAAATACACTAGGGAGAAAGCATTAGAAAACATCCTAAAATCTAAAGAATCGTCCAAAACTTATTACGATTCGCGAACGAGAACACCTCCACAATACAAAGTTGGTGATTATGTTTATCTTAAGAATCACTTGAGGCTACGGAAAGCGTTATCGCCCGTCTGGAAAGGGCCATATAAAATCATTTCAGTTCATGACAACCATACAGTCACTCTACTCATCAACAGACGACATATCACACACCATTTCGACGAAATTAAACCAGCGGAAACGACACAACATTTAAGTGATTAACAAAACGATTATTATCTGTTTCATTTCTCTTTCAGCACGACAGTCTATGCTCAACAAGACTTTATCAAGCCATACCCTTCCAATTCAGGAATATACTTCGACAGTATTGGAAAACTTAAAATAATCAAGGGTGATTTAAATATTATTAGTTATATAGATATATCTTATATAAAGCCACATTTAACCAACATAAACGAAATTCTAGGAACCTTAAGATATGCATGTCAACATTCTAGTGGATCTCACTGCCAAGAACCACTATCACCTTTATCAGTCCGCTTTAATGATGTCTGTCGCGAATATGATTCTATTTCTCATTTAATTTCCAAACGCAATAAGCGATCCGCGTGGTTTGGCGGTATAGGAACCGTGTTCAAACACGTTTTTGGCACTCTCGATGAAGATGATGCTACGAAATACGATTCTGCTATAGAATCTGTTCAAAACGACCAAAAGAAAATGGCAGAATTAATTAAACAAAATATAATAATTATTACTTCCACATTAGATTATTATACAAAGGTAATAACTAAACTAAAAACTAATCAAGAAATAGTCAGCAACTCACTTAGTGTACTTCTAAATCAAATAAATAATATGACTGAAATGTCAAACACGTTAATTATAGAAACAAAAATTCACTCCATACTTATGAGCTTGGAAAGTTCTTTACTTACATTATCATTCCAGTTAGAGGATTTGACTAATGCAATAATGCTCAGTAGTCAAAACATACTACATCCGAACATATTATCACCTGCGCAATTATACCAGGAACTAATTGATAACGACAGGCATCTGTCTCGAGACACTGGGATTCCAATCTCTCTAAGTTTAGATAACATTCATATAATTCTAAGTATTTCTAGTGTATCATGTTACTACTTTAATAATAAGCTAGTGTTTGTTTTACATGTACCTTTAGTCACTATTGACGAATTTAATCTGTATCATAATCTTGCATTGCCTACCCCTCATGAAATTGATGACTCTAACACCTTTAGTTTAATTTTACCCTCTAGTTCATATACTGCTATTTCTAAGGATAAGCTAAGTTTTTGTAATCTAGATAGTTTAGATAGGTGTAAAACGATAAACTCTGAGTTCTACCTGTGCGAAATACATTCGGTTTTATTATCTACCGGTAACCCTACGTGTGAAAGTGAACTGTTAACAAAGACAATCAGTGCTATACCAATTCAGTGTGAGACCAGATATATAGTCGGCGAATTAGACATTTGGAAACCACTTATAAACAATCGGTGGATCTTTGTGCAATCTCGCCCGAGTAAAATCTCTATTGAGTGCGGTGTTTCCGAATTACGGGAAATAATAGTGTCCGGTACCGGTGTATTAAACATTCCAAATCAATGCACGGTTTATACGAAAAGTGTAAGACTTATATCGACAAACAATGCCTTAAATATAACTATTCCTAGCCCTAGTTTAGATTATAGCATTATAAATGACTCATGTTGTAAATTAACCAATAAAGATACAAAATCAAATATGATTTTATCTCCTACTTTACTACAAAATATTGATCTGGATGATCTAACTGCTAACACAAGAAACGACAAGTTATTCCAAGAATTAAATGAAATCATCCAAGAAAAACCCATTCTAGAAAAGTATGAGACCCCTCATTTTGTATTTACTTCTGTAATCTCTGTAATAGTTATATCCTTTGTAATGTTTAAATTAATTAAGTTAAGTTTTGTATTTTTCAAACATTCTCGTAAACCTAAGTTTAATGTATCTTTTGTAAAACCGACTCGTACCGAAAATACCGATAATCCGCATATTGACGAATCACGTTGCAACTCGGAAATCGAATTACCCCGATTAAGAGAAATAGTCTAAAGCCTATTCTGAAATTCGGCCTTTCCCCCAATTTCAGTCTTCTGCGGGGGGTTGTTATACCTAGCAACTAAAGGCAAACTGCTAAGTTGCATATATAATATAGAAGAGTCAGCAGTTTTGGCTCTGGGAGGATGCACTAGGCATCGAGACAGGCAGATAGTTTTGAAGAGCGGTCCGGGTCGGTCGTACTAAATCCTTGTACTTAAATTCTAGTTCCTAAATTCTATCTCATATACTATTTCAATATACTTTAACCTTGTGCTCATATAAAGTATTTTTTTTAAAAAACCTAATTCCAAAACCCCGTATAACAGAACGAATGTATCTTGTCTAAGCCCCCTGGTGCCTTTCATGCGGACAATATTATCGCTTCCGCATTAGACTTTACTGTCAATCTTAAGCCTGCCATACTGAGGCTGCCTAAAACATCTACGAGTATTTAAGATGCAAATAGGCCTTATGCCTAAACACCATCCGTAAAAGTTATCTGAATGACAGTGATATAATAAATTCTGATTGCACCCCTATTAATATTACTGGGAATGTCACTTTGCATGTTTCACTTTAATCTATGTCTTTACTAATATTTTATAGATGTAAAGTTTGTGAGGTTGTGATGTTGTAAGGTTGTAGGGGATAATCTTTGAATCTACTGAACCTAGATACTGAATATTATAAAGAACTAGCGAACTCCTCGCGGTTTTACCCGCGTAGTTCCCGTTCCCGTAGAATACGGGTATAAAAAATAGCCTATGTCAACCGGGGTTAGTGTAGCTTCACAACGATGAAAGAATTTTTCAAATCCGTCCATTAGTTTCGGAGCCTATTCAATACAAACAAATAATTAAATCTTTCCTCTTTATAATATTAGTATAGAAGTATAGATAAGTTTGTGAGATTGTGATTTTGTAAGGGGTAATCTCTGGGGATTTCAAAAAATATTTTATTTATAGAAAGCCACGTTATTTGTGAGTGTCATAGGCTGTATAACATTACGCTACGATCAATAGGAGCGAAGCATCAAAGAAAAATGTTGCAAAAACGGGGAAAAATGATGCAAACGAAGTTCCGCGGATTAGCTGATTTAAAATAATTTATACAATCTTAGTTTAGGTAGGGCAGTAAATTAAAGAGGCTTTCCATTGTCTGTATCTTTGAACGCTTAGATCTTCTTAACTACACAATGGATTTTAATATAGTTATCATTAAGAAAATAGATAAAATAGATCGAGAAGAAAAGCGGGCCGTAAGTTAATTCTAAATCGATTCTTAAAACCAGACAGCCCTACTCTCGCCTCATTTGTTTAACAAATACTTTCGAGACAAGACTTGGTATACAGTTCTCCTTGAAATAACAAGAAGTTTTCTCGATTGATCGTTTGCAAATTTCTTTTTTTTTTCACATTTCGTAGTGGTTTCCAATGTTTCGTAATAGATTTACAGATTTTGTTTAGCTTTATGTTTTGGAAAATCGGTTGTTAGTTTAATAGGTAGGAAAAGTATTTTCGTATTTTGAATGTATTGTTAGTAATCAAACCTTTTTGATTGTACTGAATGTAACTGACTGGTTTTAATACTATTAAATTTTGACATTCTGAAGATGCAATAAATAAAAAAAAACCTAGTTCCCGCCATTTTTCAATTGTTTTTCAAGCAAGCAAAATGAACGTATGTGACGAAGAAATTTGGTACATTTTAAAGTTTTAATACAAAAAAGTAAAAAAATGCAAAAAAGGTGAAAATGCGACGAATGCCGCAAATAGAATTTGTGCGGTTTACGGACCTAATGCGTTATTAATACGAGTAGTGCAAGAGTGGTTCAAGCGTTTCAAGTCTGGAAATTTTAGTGTGAAGAATGAGGCTTGCTATGCCCTGTCACGGATAAAATCAGTGCCATCTTTGAAACAGTGGAGTATGCCCCGACCTTATATTACAAATCACCCTGCATATTTCTAAATGGATACTTATTATAGATAATTTATACCCAGACACAGAATTGCTCTTTCTACTCATCACACAAAGTTTTATCCTGCGTGGAGATCGAACCTACGTCCTCTGGCTTTGCAGTCAGGCTAACTAACCAATTAACCAACAGGCCAGTCAACACTATGGGTGCAACATGTGCCTATTAAACACATGCTTTGCTAAACGTAGAACAGTGGCTATGGCTATATACAGCAAACCCATCGTTACCACTGCATCTCCAAACTGCAAAAAAAAAATGTGTGGCACACGGAGACTGCCGCGGTAAAGCTATTGCATAGCATTTTTATCAACTTATGCAATTAAAAAAATATATGTTTTATTTTTTTTCTTTAATTTACAGCTCTTCTCGATCCGTGCGAGCTTCGTACAGTAGTACCATATACATATACGTTAAGCGAACGCTAGGCGTAGTGGGGGGTGTTAGGTTTTATTTTCGTTACGGAATTTCTTGATTCGATCGCCGCGCACAAAGCTCGAGCCCGCGATAAAACCTATGCAATAGATTAAAAACTTGGACACCACATTTGAGACAAAGATTAGATATTTTTAATAGCACAAACCAATTTTGACAAAACATATATAGTACAAGAAAAACTGTTTTAAATAATTAAATAGCGCATTTGTAAAGCTATCTATTTGGAGACACATGTTAGACTTCAAACATAATATCACCTCTTTTTTGTGACGAAAGATAAAAAAGTCAACTGTATACATAATTTTTGTGCAAAATTGTAGGAAAAACAAAACACAAAATATAAGAATTTATCGTAAAACATACAAGGCAGTTGATGCTATACCTAATCTTAATTCCTCACAAGGCGTTTCCAAGTACGGATAGAGTTTCACACCGGTAACGTGACGGAAATGAATTCTGTGATCGATTAGATTGGATGATTGACTACCCTGAGTATACGGGGTGACTAGTGGGGGAGGTAGTGACATGATATTACGGTAAAAGAAAACAATCTTTTCCTATAGACCGAAAAGATTTTAGGCGTAGCCCCGACGGCTTAACGGGCTCTCTGAGTCACTGAGACTTTTTGAAAAATGATCTCCCGTCTACGGATTGACAGTAGTCGCGTTGCTTAACCTCTGCTTTAAAAGTTCATTATTACAATAAATATTTATTTTTAACTCATAAATGTTAAGCAATTGTGCAGTTCTTATTTTGAAGAAAATAATATTTGAAGCGGTGGTAGCCTAATGGCTAAGGCATTGGTCTCACAATCATGAGGTCGCGGGTTCGAATCCTACCCATTATACTACCGACGTAAAGCCACTAACAAACCGACGTAACACACAAGCCTTCGAGCTTAGCTGGAGGGGTTAACAAGATTGCTAGCAATGTGGGAACATAAAAAAAACATTATATATATAAAAGACGTCTCTTATGTCTGTATAAAAGTATCTGAAACAATCAATAGAACATTAATTCAGCGTTGCAAAGCTGTTCGGTTTCAAATTTAAACTCGCTGCAGCTTTCCTACATAAATTTAAATAAACCTATCTCTTGGTATAAAAATGATACTGTAATCCGTCTGCGCTGGGTGTTTCGTCGCGGCTATAATTTTACTAAGATTTATTGTGATGGATTAGAAACAGTGAATTTATATTATTTTACTGTTTTTACAATTTTAGGGATTATCATCACAGCATGATAATCCCTAAAAAAGGTGAAAGCTTTTTTTTTAAAAAAAGATAACTAGCAATGTGGGCTTGATTTCAATGGGAAATTATAATCTGTCAAAAACAAAAAAAACTACCTTAACACAGGTTATGGTGAATGTTTTTTTTTTAACAGATAACTAGCAATGTGGGTTTGGGTCCCACCATTACTAGCAATCTTGTTAACCCCTCCAACTAAGCTCAAAGACTTGTGTTAGGAGTGGGTTTCACGTCGGTAGTTTAATGGGGAGAATTCGAACCCCCGACCTCACGATTGCGCGACCGAAGCCTGAGCCATTATAGGCTACCGCCGCTTCTTCGAAAGTGTATTATACTTACTTAGTGTAAATCACTTTTTTAAGTCAATGCTACGACCTTGATTTGTCGCTCTGCAGTCGCCATTTTGCTGCAATAAAAAATACCAGAGGTCGTTTATTGGTAAAAATTGCACCATAATTCATGATTTTTATAAATAGCAACTTAATTGGTTGTATAGATACCTCTTGGATACTTATATATTTTTCGTCCTATTTAAAAGCGAAATTTGTCAAGTCAATTCTGTTTCACATTGGCAGAGTGTATCATAAACGGGATAGTGTGCGTAATATGTATTTTAATTTGCGATGTGACTTAAAGTTCATATGGTTATAAAAATCTTAGATTTTTGCAGTCCTTTGACTGCAAAAATCTAACTTTTTTAAATAATATGTAAAAGAAATACGTTAAGCGTAGATTACGCGAAACTGGGTTCGGCTCTCTCAAAAATTTATATACCTAGAAAATCTAAATATTAGGACACGTAAAAATTGTGTCACTAGTCAAAAAGTTTTTCTAGAGGATAAAATAAAGAAATTTAAGAATATGTCTTAATATAATCCCGCAAATAAATCTTAAAGTTGCGGAAAAATGCAAAAACAAGCATTTTCGTATTGTCATAGTCATGGCCTTTGTAATCTAACATATGTACGAACGAATATTCTACTTTATTTTGACCTGCACACCTGCGCACTGTGAAGTAATGGTTGTGTGCGGAAAAGCGAGGCTGGCGATCGTGTCGCTGTGTACGTAGCGCTAAATAAATAATTCTCTCAGTTTAATGCCCCCTTAAATAGGTTTAAAAAAATATAACACACACTACTTATTTTAATTTATTTAATGTATTCCTGTTGCATATTATTTTTATTTTATTAGATTATTATTATTATCCTTCTCCTATAAACTTTTACTGGGCCAAATTGCATACTCCTCTGTCTGCGTAATATTCCTAAAAAAGGGAACAAACTTTATACTTCACTTAAAAGATAGCGGATAAGAATAATATAACTACTATAACTAAGGGACCGTCTCCACAAACGATCGATTATTCCAGCGTATTGTCGCGACTCGAAACGGAATCACCACGTATCCGCGACGATGATCGTCACTTTTTCGCGACGATACGATGACGTTTCTCTTGCACTCAGCCACTCGTCGCAATACGCACACGACACGTTCTACAAGAGTGTATAGAAATATGTGGCACGACGATAATATCGCCGCGATTCTCTCACCCGTGAAGACTCACCGAACATCACGGTCATCACAAAATCACGGTCATCGATCATTGCCCGTTGTTGCCTGAAGCAACCGACAAAACGAAACGAATTGCATAGTTTTTATTCTATGCATTGCTTGTAACAAATAATGTTGCTTTTACCGAGCAATCTTTTCCATTCCAAATCCAGAGTGTTGTTATTTTGTTTTCACAAAAAACTTTCTCTGACTGAGGTTCTTATCCAGCCCCTGTCATATTCCGTGACACCATCTTCTACCGCAGAACTCGTTGAAAAATGAATACGAATTAATTCGGGAAAATTAAAATTCTTTAACGGCGTCCACTTTTTAGAGATTATTCCTCAACATTGCGTCTTACTGTAGATGCGTATACATAATGTTGTAATTTAGATACGGTAATGAAATTGTATGTTTTTTTAAGTTTATATATTTTAGACTAAAATCTGAATTCAAAACTCGTTTATTCACATATAAAAAGTACAAAGTAACAAATTATTCTAAGAACAAGAGTAGTGCTTAAATATATGAGTGCCTGTTCTAAGTAAAATCTGTATCACAGGTTTACCTATATAAATATATAAAAAATAATTCCTTTTCAAGGGGAAAAGGGGTCACGAAATAACTAGAAAACGACGTTACTGATTTCAGTCGGTCTTCTTTTTTTAGTTTTCAAATACTCTGTAGATTTTTTTTTAAATATACCTAGTCCGGCTATAAGTACTGTTACAAATGTAAATGCATTTTTTTTAATGAAGTAATGTTACTAGAACTTATATGTACACATTTATTAAAGTCTCAGCAAAAAATAAAAACAATATTATTTTCAAAATGGCCACCCTTGGCTTTTATACAGGCCTTTAATCTGTCTGGCCATGAATCTACGGACTTACGCAGTTTCTATGGGAAATTTCGCCACTGCTTGCTCCAGAGATTTTTTAAGAGACTTAATGTCGCCGTGTCTTTTAGAGCAAGCCATGTCCTCTAAAAGTGACCATAATTTGTAGTCTAAAGGCTTTAGGTCTAGTTTAGGTCTGGGCTAGATGAGGGCCAGTCTTCAGCTCTTATAAAGTCCGGAACGTTGGTTTCAAGCCAGGCTTGGGTAGTTCGTGCCTTGTGACCAGGTGCAGAGTCCTGCTGGAAAGTCCACTGTACATTTTTAAAAAGTGTATTGCTGAGAGGTTTCGCAACACGATCTAAGACTGCCTCTTGATACACTACTATTTACCTTCCTGAGATAATTTTTTCCTTCGTATATTTAAATAGCTGACCCGCGCAACTTCGTTTGCATCAATTTTCCCTGTTTTTAATAATAATAATAATAATAATAATATCTTGGGACAACTTACACAACGCTATCTGATCCCAAACTAAGCAGAGCTTGTACTATGGCAACCAGACAACTGATAAACATACTTATATATTTCTAAATACATAAATATTATAGATAAATAACACCCAGACACAATAAACCATGGTGCTCATCACACAAAGTTTTATCCTGGGTGGAGATCGAACCCACGACCTCTTGCGTAGCAGTCACAGAGGCAGTTTTTTGCAACAATTGTCATTGATACTCCGCTCCTATTGATTGTATGTGATAGCCTATAAGCCTTCTAACACTAAAAGATTGTTTTAATTCGAACCATCAGTTCCTGAAATTGTCGCGTTCAACCAAACAAACAAACTCTTCAGCAGTATAATATTAATCTAGATATGAATAAATTAGCATAAAATAGCTTTAAAATCAAGAAAAGGACTTAATATATTTCTGTAGTACCGACGACAAGTCTTCAACTCTCAATATATACTCAAACACGAGAACATTCGTACATCATCTCAAGCATTTCGTTTATGAAATCTGTTTACTCCCTCGTCACTTTGATGATATCGACGTTAGTCAAAACAACACTTAAGTCTGTTCCTTCATGAATAATCTGTATAATTCGCAACGCTTAATGACGAGCCGACGCAATACGGCGAGATATAGCTGAGTGCACTCGCGCTAGTGACTTTGAATTTGAGGCTGTTTATATTTACATACGTGACAGAAAAGTGTGGTTATATTCAAGTGCCGCTATGTACACCACAATAATTCACCACAAAGAAATCTTTAAAAAGTTTATAATAAAAAAACAAATTTAAAATTTCGACGTAGGTAGGTACCTATTATTGGAAAAGGATAAAATATAATAATGAATAAAAAAAATATTACCGACTTCAAAAATAAATACAAGTTAATGAAGTAGAAGTTTGTATGTTTTATTTGGCACCAACTCAAAATGTTTACTTAATATTTTTTTGTTAGTTACCTTGTATTTATTTTTAAAGTCGGTACTATTTTTTAGTCGGTTGGTTTGTAATTCAACTAAAATACAATAGCATAGTGTCAGCTAATCATCTCCATACACAATATATTGATTTGCCCGATGCAGTGAGCATAAGTAATTTATAAATTATAACTAATGTGGCACATTAGTTATAATTTATAAATTAGTTCAAAATGTTTATCTATTTTTTGTTTATGTACCTTATGCTTTTTAGTTATATTGTACTTGTTTTTAAGTCAGTTTATTTTTTTTGGAAAAACTTTTTTATTATAACATCATTTATCTACGTCTTAGGCTTTTCAAATGTTTTTTTAAACCAAATTTAGTGTTGAATTTAATAGCGTTAACAAGAAACATGATCCCGTCCATGACACCATCGCATTACATATTCGATGTCGTTCAATATTAATGCGAATACTCTAATATGTAAATTGATTGATAAACGGATATTACAATGTGTACATTAAGCAAAACTGGCTATCTATGTGTTGGAAGAAATAAATTTAAAATAACTTTCGCTTGCTGCTTAGTCCACGTGGGTATCGGTTATCGTAATAGAAACTAACCTATGTCCTTCTCCGGAGCTCAAACTATCTGTATACTAAATTTCAGCTAAATCGGTTCAGCAGTTCAAGCGTGAAAAGGTAATATACAGATAGACAATTACTTTCAACTTTAAAGGGTCTTACGTCAAAAAGATGTTTCGTTATGTATAACAACGACTTCATTAGTATACAGGGTGATTTGATGATGTAATCTATACTAATATTATAAAGCGGAAGAGTTTGTTTGTTTGTTTGTTTAAACGCGCTAATCTCAGGAACTACTGGTCCGATTTGAAAATTCTTTTTTTGTTGGATAGCCCATTTATCGAGGAAGGCTATAGGCTATATAACATTGCGCTACGACTAATAGGAGCGGAGCAGCGACGAGAAGTGTTGCAAAAACGGGGAAAATTTACGCATACGAAGTTATACGAAGTATTCTAATAACCTCTCACTCGTGGTTTCTTAACATTACACTTAATAACTTTGTTATATTAGTTATCAAAAATATTGTTTATGTGTAGTTGTGGGAAAATAAAAGAAGGCAAGGAAGACAGAAGAAAAGATAGAGCGATATATTCAGGCAAGGATGTGGAGCCGACTGGATGAGGAAAGCGAGAGATAGGAATATATAGAGGGGTTTAGGGGAAGCCTACGCCGCTAAGGCGACAGCTACCACTAATCAATTCAAAATATAATGAAACGTTGTATGTACACCAAATGTACACTGTAACAAGGTAGTTTGAATAAAAGATTTTTTTAATTTTTTTATATATCAAAAATATTTAATAACATTACCTACCATACGTCTCTCAAACCTCGAAGTCACATAGTTATTCGATTTACTCCAAATATTTAAAACGTTAAACATTATCCAACACAACGTAAGGGTTAAGTAATTATTTTTTTTCAAAATTTATGCAACAAAATTATTAACAATATAATTATAAAGACATCGTTTACGGACACAGAATCGCTAAGCATTCGTTATTTCACTGGTTTAACATATTTCGTGATTCCGTGTGTGTGAGCGAGTCTATGTGTGTGTGCGTTAACAGTATTTTCTATGAAGATTGTCTTTTGTACTCTCCGATATCCTGTATGTATACCTAGTCTAGCCATAAATATTGTTACGAAGAAAAAACATTTTTTTTTATTGCAAATAATATTTATTACTTTTACAGTGTGTTAGTTTAATACATAAATAAAAAACAATTCAAAATATAAAAAGCTTATTCGAAGTGGTCTCCATTGGCTGCAACACAGTCCTTTAAACGTTGAGGCCAGTTATCAATAGAAGCACGCACTCTTTCCATGGGAAAATTCTTCACTGCCAATCGTATGGATTGTTTTAGGGACTCCAAATTATCATGGCGTTTAGAGCAAGCCATACTCTCTAAAACTGACCATAAATCATAATCCAGCGGATTAAGATCGGGACTAGACGACGGCCAGTCTTCAGCTCTGATGAAGTCCGAAACGTTCACTTCCAACCAAGACTGCGTGGACCGAGCTTTATGACCCGGCGCTGAGTCTTGTTGGAAGGACCATACTTGGTTATTGAACATGGTGTTGTTAAGGGGTTTAACTACCTTCTCAAGAATGGTATCTTGATACACTTGTGCCGATGTTTTGATACCTTTTTAACAAAAATATGGCTCAGTCACTCCTTCATAGCTAACACCCCACCAAACCATCACTGAAGTCGGATAATGCCCACGTTGCACTCTGTCGACTAATTGGGAAGCTTCCTTAGAGCTTTGAGCATAAATACGGTCATTTTGTTTGTTAAAATGTTGCTCAACTGTAAAGATTTTCTCATCCGTAAACAAAATTTTTCTGTGACCTCCCTTTGCGTACCGCTTCAGTAGTTGCTTCGATTTTACCACCCTATTCTTTTTTAAATTATCAGTTAAAAAATGACCAGTGCGTCTCTTATAGGCTGCAAGTCCTAAGTCATCTTTTAAAATGCGTGACATGGTTCTGGGTGCTATCTTCATCTCCCGAGATAAAATCTTTTGCTTTCGGACAGGATTTCTTCGAATTCTTTCCCTTACTGCTTTGACCACCATTTTCGTACGAACACTACGTGGACGGCCAGATCTTTTTCTGTCACAAACAGAGAAGGTCTCATTGTACCTATTAATAGCCCGGTACACAAACATTTGACTAATACCAAGCGTATGGAGAGTTTTAAAAATTACATTCGGCTCCATACCAACTTTGTGTAATGCAATCACAGCGATTCGGTTTTCTTTATCACCCCACTCCATTTTAATATAGCAAAATATTGTACAATGTATTGGCGCCAAAATTAGAAAATACAATGAACAATCGTATAAAAATGACAGATTCCAAATTCAAATGTAATATCTTTCTTATTTTTAATTGTAACAGTATTTATGGCCAGACTAGGTATATATCCATTTCTACGGCCCAAATATCTTTTTAGTTTCTACAGACTTCAAAAAGGAGGAGGTTCTATGTTTGTTTGTATGTATGTTCGCCGATTACTCGAAGACGGCTGGACCGATTTGAAAAAAAAATTGACCATGTTGGTCCCATTCTTAGCAGGTCAGGATCTGATGATGAAATTCTGGAGGAATCGAGGGATTTCATTAAATATTGAAAACATACCTATAGTGATTTAGGTATATTTTATAGTTATTCGTGAAATTACTCTCAAAAAGTACCAATTGGTGAAGATTAAAGAGGACCAGCGGAACTATTTAATATTTCACAGTTTGCGATTCGATTATTTTAATATGCTATTGCATTTGATGCTCGTCTTATCACCATGTAATAGAGTTGATGGTGAGCTAGGTATCATGTGAACTATTTTTGAATGCAGGGTTCTTTTTGTAAACAAGTTTTTATAAGTAGAACTTTTTGCACTTATCGTAAGATACAATGTATGACAATGTTGATTGGCCTTATAAAAATGTGTAATATAGGAGTATCAACGACACAACCGTTGCCATACAACGTGTATCGTAGATACTCCTATGTCACGCAAGGGGTGTGTAGGTAATCTGTTAATAATGCTAAAAAATAATTTTTTTTTAGAATATAAAATTCACGATTTAAGTAAATGTCTAAATTTTCAAGATTTTTTATCAACATGTTTGCATATAGTCTTTTTACTATCAAAACAATCTTTTTCGCCCTCCACATGTTCTCCATATAACTTCTATCAAGAAAAAAAACATTTTTTTCATCATTAAATAAAAATAAAATTACATAAATGGAATGGGAACATGATACCTAACACCACATTAACGGGTCGGACAGGGAATAAATATACGTACTGTAAATAGCTCATATAGCTGAAGGCTACAGACGGCGTTGATTTAGTAGTCGCGCCATGTTGATACAAGCCGCCGTCTAATCAAGTCACTGCAGATCGTTACTTAGCTCATTACCAACTGTTTTGAAGCGAATCGTGACAGTCTGTAGTATAAATTTTAATCCGTGACAGATAATGGTGGGTCTGTGGGTCGTGATACAGACTGCTACGCCAGAGGTCGTCGGTGAGAGGTGGGACATCACTGTGTGTGATTTACAAATTGTTTTTCCGAGTTTAGGTGTACTTTGTATCGGTTATTTGTATGTTTGTTAAGTCAACACTGGGCTTGTACCATAGTGCGGGAATTCTCCTTTTTAAAAAGAAAAAAAAACTATCTCTGACCGTTATTAATGTTATAGTAATTTATAGGCATTTCTTGCCAATTTATTAATACAATAATTGCAGTTTTGAAAGATGGTTTTTTTTTAAATTTACCTCAGTCAGCCTACCTCAGCAATCTAGTCAGTCTACCCGTGACAACGGCCGTTGTAATACAGTCAAAACGTTGGGCAATAAACAAGGTATTTTACCTTAAAGTATTCACGCGATTAAGACCCGTAACATATATATTTTCATAATGTGTACAAATCGCGAAAATTTATCAACATTTATAGAAAACTTAGATGCCCAGGAATCGAACCCGAGACTTCCGTATACCAAATCGGCCGTATCGAATCATCTATGGCGATCCATATAAACTCAAAGTTTCTTGATAAAATTGTCTTTTAGCTGAGATCAAAATACAGTTGGTTTTATTTTAGAACCTTCTAGTATTTTTCTACAAAATCAGCAGATCAAACATTATACATGACGTGACTTCAACATTGTCCACGTCATCATTAAGTTTTTTTTTTTATGTACCTATGTATTTGTATGATATGGGCCTTAGTAGCCTGAAATAAATGGTTATTATTATTATTATTATTATTATTTAAATTACATTAAAGTAACTTTAGTAAATTAACCACCTACCACCTGTTTTTGGGGTAATGACCATTTCCACACTATTTTACCGGTGTAAAATCATTGTTGCCCTAAACCAACAAAAAACAACTGTTTTACTCCAGGGTCTCATAAACATATGGTAATAATATTATCTAATGATATCTTGGGACAACTCACACAACGTCATTTGATCCCAAACTAAGCAGATGGTAACCATACTTAAATATTTCTGAATACATACATATCTATACTAATATTATAAAGCTGAAGAGTTTGTTTGGACGCAGTAAACTCATGAATTGAAAAATTCTATTACTGTTGGATGCCCATTTATCGAGGAAGGTTATAGGCTATATAACATTATGCTGCGAGGGATAGGAGCGGAGCAGCAATGAAAAATGGGACAAAACGAAGAAAAAGTACGCAGACGAAGTTGCGCGGGTCAGCTAGTAATAGATCAATTACAGCCAGACACAGAATAAGCCATCGTGCTTATCACACAAAGTTTTATCCTGGGTGAGGATCGAACCCACGACCTCCGGCTTAGCAGTCAGGCTCACTAACCACTAGACCAACAGGCCAGTCAAAGTGGTTGTGTGACGAAAGTAGGCGATTGATGGTTAAGGGTTAATCTGTACTAATATTGTAAATCTGAAGAGTTTGTTTGTTTATTTGTTTGTTTTAACGCGATAACTCGAATTGAAATTATTTTAGTGTTGGATAGCCCATTTATCGAGGAAGGCTATAAGCTATATAACACCACGATATGATAAATAGGAGCAGAGCATCAATGAAAAATGTTGCACAAACTGGGAAAATTGACGCAGACGAAGTTGAGCGGGTTAGCTAGTTATTAAATATTTTTGAAAACTGAAATAACAAAATTATTAGTGGGAATTGGTATTTTATAAATCACCCTGCACATCTTATTTGGGCGTTAGTTCAATCCCATATAGTTACAATTTATTCCAAAGCACATTCAAACATACGCCAAATAAATCTTCCTTAGGAGATCTACAATACATCGTAGCAAGCTGAAGTGGATTCAGAAGACTGGATCAGAAACCTTTTATCCGGATTGAATAGCCACAACGTTTTATTTGATAACTCTTTTTACAGACTCTGACTACCGAATGGCACTCCAATTGATTTGTTTTGTGTCTTAAACTTTAGGAACTATTTAATATTAAGTGTTGAAAAAAAAAAGAATCTTTGTATAAAGCATTCGCACCGGATAGCCGGCGCCGAACCGGATTAAACCGGACTACTTCAGGAACTATTTAATATTTAAGTGTTGAAAAAAAAAGAATCTTTGTATAAAGCATTCGCACCGGATAGCCGGCGCCGAACCGGATTAAACCGGAGTACTTCAGGAACTATTTAATATTTGAGTGTTAAAAAAAAACTTTGTATAAAACATTCGCACCGGATACCCGGCGCCGAACCGGATTGAAACCGGAACGTGTGAAAAGGACCTTAATAACGGGTTTTATATGGCAATCATCCCAAGGATTTATAATATGTGGGTTTTATTGGGGACACCCGTGCCCAGCAGTGGGACAATAAATGGGTCGATATGTAACGGGCAGCCGATTTTCATGATTTTTGATTTGTTGGATTTGTTTCCGTCCCGAATAGGAACACTGGAACAATTCGCGAAAATCGGCGCGGTACCTTGTTCCCTTGAACAGGTAGTAATAAAATGTTTTTTTTTGTTACGATTTTTAAACTGGATATAACACTAGGCAGTGCATGTTATTTCTTGCTAACTAACATATTTTTATGTATACCTTTCTCGATTATTTATAAAAAAATCCTTAAAAGGTTGTATGCATCATATTCACAAATTTAGTTCAGGTGATATGTAATTCGCATTTTTTGAACAAATACATACTTTGAATTGGCTGATTGGTTACATGTTTCTATTAAACGGATTATGTATTCGTTTGCGCTTTTTGGGAGTAATAATGTTTTTTTGTGTTTAAATTAATCGAGAATTTGATTGAACCCATAATCAGTGCTTAGCATAGATTAGTGTGTCACTGTACTGCGCTCTTTATTCTAAGAATAAGTTCGTCAGTCACATTTGTCCAATGCTAGTTACTATAGTAGCCTTTAAACGAAACAGTGCTACTGTGTTGTGCTTACATCACTCGAAAAAGCGAAATGAAACTGTGGTAGTACCCACCAAGGCGGTTTATAGCTTAGCCCAGTTAAATCGAGATGATGAAAGTGTGTGAATACAAAAGCGCATCTTTCTTCAAATTTAAAGGAACATAAGGGGACCGTCTCCACGAGCGAGAGAATCGCGGGTATATTATCGCCGTGACACCTATTTCTTTACACTCACTTAGAACATGTCTCCACACGGCAATGTTATCGCGGCGTTGCGACGACGAGTTTCTGCGTGTGAGAGAAACGTAGTAGTATCGCCGCGCGCTCGCCATGGAACGCGGCGCTCTCACAGAGAGCGCGCTGTCAAACGCAGGCGTCTGGCCTCGAAAAAGTGACGATCATCTTTGCGGACACGCGGCGATTCCGTTACGAGTCGCGACGATACGCGAGCGGAATAATCGCTCGTTCGTGGATACTATCCGACGATAGTAAAACGGAATCGCCGATTTTTTTTTAATATATTTATAATCAATTTCACTCGTGTTTATAGCTACTTTGTAGAACAATAAGTTCACATAAGTGGTTTTTATGTAATACTAACCGTCCTGCGCAACTTCGTCTGCGTAAATTTCCCCCGTTTATACAACATTTCTTATTGGTGCTCCGCTCCTAATACGACCATTAGGCTTTAGCTTGATATTATATAGCCTATAGCCTTCCTCGATAAATGTACTATCCGACAGTAAAATATTTTTTCAATTCGGTTCAGTAGTTTTAAATAAACTCTTCAGCTTTAAAATATAAGTTTAGATGTGGATTACGCCGTGAGCGAGAGTTATGAAAAAAATATATATTTTCTAATGGAAGACCGCGCAATTAATTTACCTGCAAAATAAACAGCAAGACATCTTAGCTTCAAAAACCAAAGAATTCAATTAGAACTTGAATACTGTCTGACTAATCTAAAGTCCCACAGTGCCTCGTTAATCAAAATACAAGAACCAAGTACAAAGCCTTCCCTAAGATCCGTCAAAACACAAAATAATTAAACTCCAAACTACTACTAAAGCAACTTCGAATTGGCTTCGATCTTAAGAAATTAGAACCAAGTACGCCGCTCCACGCAAGTTTTGCCAGTTAACTATTCGACTTTGGACTGGATTATATCGATACTTTAGTTCGTTTGGGTGCTAGTGCAGTGAATTTGGGAGTTTAGATTCTAATTAAGTTGGGGCAGATTGTGTCTCAGAGTCGGTTATCTGCTTGTTCTACAGCAGATAACCAACTCTTGATTGCTTTCGAAACTAATATTACTATTTATTTTAACATGAAATAATTATGTTAATGAGACGAAGATACACATGCTAGTTAAAAGGTGAGCACTACTCGCTTTTAACTAGCATGTATATCTTTGTCTTAGGGCGCATTTAAATTTGTCGCTAACGGCCGGTCTCAATAATCTAACTATGGATGGATTTGGGTACTAGAGGTACAATTTTGACATATTGAATATAGAGCTTATGTATTTGACATAAGCTTTATATTAAATATGTCAAAATTGTACCTCTTGTAGCCATACCTATCGACAGGTAGATTATTGAGACCGGCCATAAGTGGAAGAACGAACGCTTCTCGAAACGAACTCGAACGGAATCAGCCCAATCGCGCGTTTTTTAAAAATTAAATGGATTTACAAAACAGCGTGCTAGTAGCTAGCGCAGCAATTTGCGGAAAATTTTAAAGCGCCCTATATGCCTATAGACCTAATGATGGATGACGCCGTCAAGGCAGGCTAGGTACTTAGCAAGGCAGGGTAAGACAGGAGTCACTTAACAATTTGAATGCCTTTCAGAAGAGAAGAAAGCTCTAGACAGACAGATTTGGAAGCGTATGAGGGACCACTTTGCCCAGCAGTGAGACAGATCATGTTGTTTGATCATGTGCGTTTTGTGCTAGTTGAAAAAAAAGGTTTTTTACCAGTAAGTCAGATACAGTCATATAAAGTTAGCGTATACATTGAACAATAGGTAGCAAGTGCAAGGATTTTTTTTTTTTTCATAAGATAATTTGCAATGTGGGATTGTGTCCCACATTACTAGCAATCCTGTTAACCCCTCCAACTAAGCTCAAAGGCTTGTGTTAGGAGTGGGCTCACGTCGGTTGTGTAATGGGTAGGATTTGAAACCGCGACCTTACGATTCGTCGCGATTGCGAGACCGATGCCTTAGCCATTAGGAGTATGTAATAAGTGTGTCACAAGGAATGTAATTTTCGACCTCGTGCTTAATCATGATCGTATGAATAAATAACAAACATAAAAATCAACGCATTCTATTTTAATAAAAGTGAAAGTCCAAAAATGCACAAAACATCTCTAAGGGAAAAAAAAAATACTAAAAAGAAAAATATGCCAAGAAAAATTCAATGAAAGCAGCGCAAAAATGTACTAAAAAATTCAACACATTACATAATGAACTCGTTTTATTAAATAAAAAACAACGGGCTCAAAGTAAAAACAAAGTAAAGGAACATTAAAGGGTATGAACAAGCTAAAGAGAGATAAAAAATCTCTTTTCCATATTTGTAGCGTCGCGTACAACACTTGAATCCCTAATAAACCGTCTAATTAACGAGGTGCATTCATACTGCTTGGTTGGGGTGACCATACTGCAGTGAAATTGAGGACAGATAGTTTTTTTAAGGCCACAGACAGTCACTTTAATGCCTAATTATGTAAAGCATTTGAGGGGTATAAGGAAACTAAGATGTGAAAGGAAAGGAATTAGACAACTTCACTCAAGCAAACGTATTAAATTCCTACTGACTAGCTTTTTAGTACTAGTTTGTTGGAATAGCTACCACGTACAAAGTGACGGTGAATTCAAATGCCGAAACAATTACCATTCTATGAACTTTTTTGACACTTATCTATACTAATATTATAAAGCTGAAGAGTTTTTTTGTTTGAACGCGGCAATCTCAGGAACTACTGATTCGAATTTAAAAAAAACTTTTACTGTTCATAGCCCATTTATTGAGGAAGGCTATAGGCTATATAACAGCACGCTAAGCCCAATAGGAGCGAAGCAGTAATGAAAAATGTTGCAAAAAAAAAAAACTTGAGGGGTGTCAAGGGACACCCGAATGGAACGAAGTTCTTATCTAATTTTTTTTTTATAATCTTCGCAACACCACACTGTTCAATGCGAAATAGAAAGACGAAACGAAAATAACTTACAAAAAGACGATTGTATACCGAAGGCTCGAACCCACAACTACACAATTGTCACCAATACTGTGTACCGAATTTATGCCTCTAGACCAAATCGACAGGTGACTTCTTCGTCAAATTAGATGTTCAAATCTTACGCGCACGCCGCACGGCTTGTGTGTGTCAAAAAGTGTCGTTACAACTTATCGTGAGAATTTTTTCCGTCTAGCCCCCTTTCACAATGCGCGATAAAAAAAAAATTGACGCAGACGAAGTTGCGCGGTCAGATTTAACTGGCAAAATGATAATTAGTTTGACGAGATTCCTATTACTTTGAAGTTTCGAACAGATTTGTTTAAATGTAACAATTCAATTTAACTGTCAGCAGTAAGATTAGTAAAATTACCTATTGAAACTGTTTTTAATCATAGCTACTAAGTTTAGTTCGAGGCCTCTTAGAAAAACACTCATAATATTTCTTCTGACGATGCAAATATATGGAAGTTTATAAATTGTGCTTTCAGAGAAATAAAAAAAACAGGTGTGAAAGAAAAGTCATAGTAAAGAATTCTTCATTTCATTTACATAACTCAGATCCGACTAGCTATTGCTCGCGACTTTGTGCGCGCGGAAATTTTAATTTAATTTTGCCGGTATTAAAAGCTTTTAAGCTTTTCCAGACTATAATCTATCTCTGTACCAAGTTTCATCCAGGTCTTTTAGCTTTCTGCCCTGATTGAGTTGCAAACATCGCATTTATTATAGTAGCAATACTGTTATTCTAATTATGATCACTGGTTTGATTCGTTGTAATATGATTAAATATTCTTTAATAATAATAATAATATCTTGGAACAACTCACACAACGCTATCTGATCCCAAACTAAGCAGAGCTTGTACTATGGAAACCAGACAACTGATAAACATACTTATAATTATATTTCTAAATACATACATAATAAAGATAAAAAACACCCCAGACACAGAATAAACCATCGTGCTCATCACACAAAGTTTTTTCCTGGGTGGGGATCGAACCCACGACCTCTTGCGTAGCAGTCAAATACACTCCCACTGCGCCACAGAGGCAATCAAACGTCTTTGGTTTCGGTAAGTCCAAATATTTATTTAGTGGCAGCAACTTAAAAGTTTAACAAAACCAACGTCTTCATAATGCAGTAATGCACTCCTTTACTAAGGATAGTTTATTGGTTTTAAATTCTTTAGAGTACTTTTGCTCTAAACAATTTAAAAACAATAAACTATCCTTAGCTTGCAATAGTAGATAGTTACAAAACGGAATATTCAGTTACGTAACTTTAGCGAGAGAGCTAACTCAGGGAAAAAGTTTTAGCGGTTGGCAGACTTTACTTACAAATGGGATAACATCAGGTGCAAGCAATGAAGAAAGAATGTTAACAGTTTAAGCACAAGACATCAAAAGTATAGAAGGAAAGGAGAAATAAATGAGCACATATCCTAGATAGACTCATAACCTAAAGACGGTCGCTGGCTTGAACCGTATGCAAAAGACCGGGTGTTGTGACGTAAATTATAAAAAAATGACCAGCAATAAATACATCCGTCTCCGAATATACGTTAGATCGACAAAGACAATCGACCAAATTTACGTTAATGATAATGACGGAAGGACAGCTTAACATAATGTATACTGTCAGCTACATAAGTCACTTAGCAAAAGCAATATTTCCAATCAACAAAACTTTAAAACTAATGAAATATACCATGGTGGTAATGCCATTTTTTTTTATTTCTCGCTTACCATCTTGACATTTGTTCTCGTCTGAATTTCTTGACCAAGTATTAGAAGGTATTTGTACTGAGTCGGTTTGAATATTTGCAAATGTCAAGTGACTTACGCTCACTTAATGCAAGAACGTCAAAACCAAAAAATATTAATTTTACAGGAAATTTTAAAGTTTCAAAATTGAACATTTAAAATTTTTAAATTGACTGCCTCTGTGGTGCAGTCAATTTAAAAAGTGGGAGTGTGTCCGACTGCTACGCAAGAGGTTGTGGGTTCGATTCCCACACGGGACACCACTTTATGTGCTGTTCCGAGTCTGCGTATACTTTGTGTCCTTGACTTGTATGTTTGTAGAGTCCCCACAACACAGGGCTTGTACCCTACTGCGGGAGTCGTCTTTAAAAAAAAAAAACTTTAAATTCTAAATATTTACAAAAAAATAACCCAAACAGGTTAACTCTTTTTGGAATGTTTCTGTTGGTTATTAGTACTTAAAATCATAGCATCAAATTTTATTATATACTAGCTGTCCCGCGCAACTTCGTATGCGTAATTTCTCCCCGTTTTTGCAACATTTCTCGTCGCTTCTCCGCTCCTATTAGTCGTAACGCGATGTTATATAGCCTATAGCCTTCCTCGATAAATGAGCTATCCAACAAAAAAAGATTTTTTCAAATCGGACCAGTAGATCCTGAGATTAGCGCGTTTAAACAAACAAACAAACAAACAAACAAACAATCAAACAAACAAACTCTTCCGCTTTATAATATTAGTAAGTATAGATTTACTGTTCATAAACAACTTAAGCAACTCTCTGTTCACGACGAAATTTGGAACGTAATTCGAACAAATGGGTCTGAAGTGTTCTATAATTACATGTCCGTCAGCAATGTCTATGTCTGTATTACTCGAACGCGTTTATATCAAGTTTTCCTTCTGCATTCTCAGTATTTTGTAAAATATTTGAGGGAATAACTATGTGACGACAGGTTAATAAAAAAATGTTTTTTCTGGAATATACACTTATTTATATAAGGTAAGGTAAGGTTAATATGCTAGCAACGACAAACTTCAAAGCATTTGTTATATCGATTTTCTTTTTGTCAGTTCGGCAATATTTAGAATAAGTACCTGGATGACGGAGTTTTATTTATTTTAGAAACCTAATTAGATCGATTTATCGCCCCCCGAAACCCCGTACGTACTAAATTTCATGAAAATCGCTGGAGCCGTTGCCCAGATTCAGATTATATATAGGTATAGATAAATGCAATTATTGCTCGTTTAAAGGTATAAGATAAGATATCAACAGGCTTCTTAGAACTTTAAACAATTAACAAAATGCTGGTGCTCATATTTTGTACATTCAATTCCCTTTGGCAGACGCCAAAGGGAATTGAAAGCTCTAGATGATAAATAATATCTATTAAAACTCTTTTTTCAAAATCATTGCGTTTGCTTTTCAGGTAGAAAAAATAATCATACCTGCTTACAAACTTATTCTCAAATATAAATCAGAACTAATGATTTTTTTCACTATTGCCACAATAAGGATATTTACCAGTGGAATTCGTAGACCAAGTCATTCAAAAATTCGAAGTAGCTCATGACAAAAGATTTTATCGCCGCGCCGTGTCAATCTTGAGGCTATCCAACTCTTCGATTGTACGGACTTAAAACGAAGACTCGAAAGAAGTAAGCCATATGAGTTAGTGTAGTGTTAAGTTAAAATGACTAGATTTAAAACATAAGAACAAAATATTGTTTTTAAACTTTCGCGATTTTTATACATATTATATATATTTCGAGACTTAATCGCATTAATTATTTATTGGTACGAACCTTTTATTTACCCGGCGTTCCGATCGAATTGGACCAATCGTGGTCACGGGTCGACTTCATATAGGTAGTCATTTCATTCGATAAGACCAAAATGTTATCAATTCATCAGACGATAAGGAAAATCAGTGCGTAATTTCTTAAATTACGTATTTTACCAGTAGATAGTAATATCTTAAAGAGTAAGTCATTTACTAGTTATAAATTTTAGATTTAATCTTTCGCATCCACTTGAAAATTTAACCTGTCCATACAGGCTGATGTGTTTCCAAGTGGATGTGAATGGTTGAAGAAAAAAGACAAACTATTTTCAGTACATCCCTGGTGAAACATAATACAGTAGATCGCTTGCGTGAATTTATATTACCGCGTGCAATTTTCCCTTATAAAAGTAGCCAGTTCACTCTCTGGCTCATTAAGTATCTATATGAAAGGAACAATAATCGATCACTATTACTGCGTGAAAGACAAGAACAGAATGAAGCTCCATTAAAACTTTTACGTATAAAATACAAATAGGAACAAACATAATTATGTTTACATAACTGCTAGCTAATGCCCGCAACTTCGTCAGCCTGGAAATTTTGTAAAAACATTTTTCTGGCACAAAAAGTAGCCTATGTGCCATTTCAGACTATAATCTATCTCTGTGCCCAATTTCATCCAGATCCATTAACCCGGTGTGGCGTAGTTGAATAACATACATCCATCAATACATTCAAACTTTTGCATTTATAATATTATGTATAACATAACACTTGAAGAGTTGATTTTGGGAAACTGAAGAAGTCGGCAAATCTAGTTTCTAAACTAGTCAGAAATCTGAACTCAATATCAGTTTTGAGCAAACTCTAAACTGAGTAGATTGTTTCACGTAAAGTAAAGATAAAACAAAGAATTGACAACGCAACAAGCGGTTGACAATTTCAGAAAACAATGAAACATAGATTGGAAAACATTTTGTCAGCATTCATACTTGATAGGATTTCGGTAATGCGCTATAATTACATTATTCCATGTTTTTCCCCAGAATACCTCGTCAAAATCAGGTTATCACGCAATGTAAGGACATAATATTCCATATTGGAAGGATACCTCGTCAAGACCAGGTTACCAGAATTATCTCTTAGCCCTTAGCCATATATTATTGAAATCCCTTCAGCCTCTATTCTCTCTCATCTCTTCACATCTCAACTCTTCAGCCCCTGAAACAGACAGATGTTCCGACAACTTTCCGTACACATTTTTGTTAAAATTACTAGTAATGTAGGATTGTGGGTCCCATATTACTGGCAATCCTGTTAACTCCTCCAGCTAAGTTAAATTGCTTGTGTTAGGAGTGGATTCACGTCAGTAGTATAATGGGTGGGATTTGAGTCCACAAACTCATGATTCCGAGTCTGATGTTTTGTAGGCTACAGCTACTTTAAACAACTAAAAAACTAACAGCTGTTAATATTTGTTTATCAAAAAGAAACAAGTTTGATTGAAACTGATCCGTTTATGAGAACATGCTGGTGGCAACGGTTCAATAAAAAAGACTATTGTATGTGACCAAAATAGACTATTTCAAACCCATAGACAAAGAAAAAGCTTTGAATTAAATATCGCAATTCCCATTTCATCACTCTGTGCTGCTGGCACCGACCTTCGAGGTCGAACGGAAAAACTTTTTCTTTTAAACAACTTTTTTCTTATTGCCCCGACGAAGTTGTTCGATGAATGCTATAGATTCATCCCTTATCACGTTCGGATTTAATACTGTCATTGACACTTGTATAGCAATACTGAAAGTACAGAAGTTACACTTCAAACACACTGCGTCCAGCGAAGTACATATCTGCACCTCAGATTACTTCTATCTTGTTATATTATAGTGTTATTTTTATATTGTTTTTCTTACCTTAGTACAAGCTCTGTGTTGCAGGGATTTTATGACCATACAAATCACAAACACAAAATACACCCAGACCCGGAACATCAATTTACGGATTACACAAACTCGTGTTCCGTGTGGAAATCGAATCCGCAAGTATTTGAGCAGCACGCTTAAGCATTCCCACTGTCAGGACACATTGACACTGTCAGGTGTTCCTGATTTGCTCGAGTTCGTTTGTATCAAGCATACCTTCTTCAGACTTGGTATTTTGTGAACATGCCCATGTCTGACTGATGTTGACATTTTATTTGTAACTAGCTGTCGCCCTGCGGCTTCGCCCACTTAGATGACTTTACTAAGGGTTGATCTATCGCTTTCGAGTAAAACGCTGAAACACATTGTTCCTTATTTACAGCCACAAAGCCAAATAAAGAAAACACAGTTCCATACAAATTAGCAACTAATATTACAGCCCCAAATGAGTTGATTTTCTGAAAACGCTAAATTACTTGTATGTTTATTTTAAACCAAAACGCTAAATACGATATTTCACAGATCTTACTTTAAAATTGACGAAATTAATTTTAAAACGCCCCGTTTATATTATTCGTAGGTACAACTTAAAGCTGCACCTTTTTTTCGAGATTTTGGCCTTAACAACTTCCCCTTATCCCATACGTTAGTAATGTGATTTCAGTTGACGCATTTGACAACCCACATACTAAAACACCAAGACGCCTTTGATAGTAAGGCAGTAGTGCTGAAAAGCGTTGTGATTGGTTTATTTGTAACACGTGCCATATCGCCTCGTCTTCTTGTCCCGCAAAAATTGCCTTAGAAGGTCTCCCTACAAAGTGTTTTTCTATCTAAAAGGTCAATGAAAAACCTAACCAAACCTAAAGGACGTCGGTGGGATGGACTTGATGCGGGAGGCGGTGGACAGGGTGTTTTGCCGTAAATAGAATAACATAATATACACTAGACTAGATGTCGGTTATAGCTATAAAATGTATCCTGAGGCCTTAGACAAGGTACATTCGTTCCATGGCCGATTCCAAACGATTGATCGCAAAAAAAAAAGTTTATGGTCTCCACAGCAAAGGTAAAATTCTTAAAAAATAAAATACGCCATTTTATTTCGTTTTGTTACATGGTCTCAACGTTCGGTAGATTAGCGATCAATCGAATCGAAAAATAGCGAAGATACTGTCTGAATAGTGCAGCATAACTACGCATCGACTTGGATTGACCACATGACATATTTTTATTCTATACATTTTGTACCTTCTTTTCCAACGTCAATGACTTTGTCTAAACCCCCTGTGTCCTTTTCTGGAACTCTAAATATAGAGTCCCAGAAAAGGACACAGGGGGTTTAAATACAGACAGTATCTTCGGTTTCTTATTATCTATTCCTAATAATCGGTTCCGTGGCATAAGCGTGAAAACATTTGAGACAGAGTTACTTTCAAGTTTATCATCTATACTAATATTATAAAGCGGAAGAGTTTGTTTGTTTGTTTGTTTGTTTGTTTGTTTAAACGCGCTAATCTCAGGCACTACTGGTCTGATTTGAAAAATTCTTTTTTTGTTGGATAGCCTCATTTATCGAGGAAGGCTATAGGCTATATAACATCACGCTACGACTAATAGGAGCGGAGAAGCGACGAGAAATGTTTCAAAAACGGGGAAAAATTACGCATACGAAGTTGCGCGGGACAGCTAGTATTATATAATTTTATAAGCTAGAGGTCCTAATACCGTAAATATTTTATATTTTATTTTATTGCCCGATGTTTCGACCGTATTGTATTGCAAAGGCCGTGGTCCCGGGTAGACTGTTACTGTTTTATCATATTAATTTGGAAGTTTGAATGTTATTGTCATGTTTGATATTTTATAAATACAATAATTGTATTTGAAGGAAAAATTTGAAGTTTAAACCCTAGATGGCGCTTGTGAGGGCCCATCTCGTATGCAACAAGGGAAGAAAAATTTCAAGTTTAGTGACATAGTTCAGGTTGGATGGTTCGGCTTTCGCACTCCGGTAAAGCGATCGGAAGTCTCGGGCTCGATTCCTGATCCTGAACTTCAAAAAAAATATATATTGTACCTATTTATAAAGTAATTGGCAAGAAGTGCCTTAAAACATTACTATAATGTTTAATATTAATGCGTGTCGCATAAAAAATACTGTCCTATAAAAATCATAAATCATAAACAACCTACAATACAACCCGAGTGTGCAATTAGCGTATACTTGTTGACAGATTATGAGCGCGCTTCATCTCGTTCCTGCGCTTGTTATTCTATGCGTTAGAAAGAGACAAAAGGATTATAAAGTATGCGTCATTGCATTTCTATGCGTTAACACACATTCTCGTAATGGATGAAATAATGATTTTTCGCTTATGGTTATGTTGGGATAATGTTCCTTCGCTTACTTCTTTTTCTCGTGCTTTAATGTAACAACTGTGTTTCCAAGAAATAACTCAGCTTAGCTAAGCAAAGCTAAGCTGAAATCATGATAACGATACTAGCTAGTAAAGTTACCTTCTACGCCATTTAGGCGCGGATTCAAGAGAGGGAGTAAAGTGTTCGCCCTACATTTGATCCGTGTTTACGGGCAAAACTACTCACAAGTGGACGGTGTTGAGTCAAAGTGCCCCCCCCCCCCTAGAACATGATCCTGGATCCGAGCCTGACGCCATTGTTTGTGATAATCTATATTTTAATACGTGAGGCAAAAAGATTGTACGCCTTTAAGGGGGCATAACACTGAGAGAAAAAAATATTTAGTGCTACGTACACAGCGACACGATCGCCGGCCTCGCTCTTCCGCACACAACCATTACTTCACAGTGCGCAGAAGCGCAGGTCAAAATAAAGTAGAATATTCGTTCGTACATATGTTAGATTACGAACACCATGACTATGACAATACGAAAATGCTCGTTTTTGCATTTTTCCGCAACTTCAAGATTTATTTGCGGGATCATTTTAAGACATATACTTAAATTTCTTTATTTCATCTACTAGAAAAACTCTTTGACTAGTGACACAATTTTTTTCGTGTCCTAATATTTAGGTTTTCTATATGAATTTTTGAGAGAGCCGAACCCTGTTTCGCGTAATCAAGCCTTAAAGAGAATTGCGCGGATGGAGGAGTATTAAATTGTACACTTTTATTTATATAGAAAGGGATTGCGAAATGCTAATATTAAAAAAAATATCTTTTTAATAATTATGCTCAAATTTAAGCAAAAAAAAGAAAAACGTATTTAACGGTTGAGTCACAACACATACTACATACGGCACAGTACAGTCTTTTACTTAAAGTAGGTAAGTAGGTGGAAAACATACATCCCTAAAAAAAAAAAAAACTACTATGCTACACTTACTTAATTTAAAAATATTTCAATAGGTTTGCTGTTTTGCTGGTTTTTGATAAGAAAAAATTAATTACAGCAGAAGATGATAAAATTGCATTGTAACAGTTATAAGTTAACTGCCTCTGTGGCGCGGTGGGAGTGTATCCGACTGCTATGCATGAGGTCGTGGGTTCGATTCCCACACGGGACACCACTTTGTGTGAACCACAAATTGTTGTTCCGAGTCTGGGTGTACTTTGTGTCCGTGACTTGTATGTTTGTAAAGTCCCCCGCGACACAGGGCTTGTATCCTACTGCGGGAGACGTCTTTAAAAAAAAAAAAGGTCCCGTATATTGCTGTAAAACAAACAAAAGCGCAAATGACGTCATACCTACCTAGCAGTGGCGGCGGTTTCTTAAAACACCATTCTTTTCGGTTTCCCTTTGAGTTCTAGTTACTTAATATTTTACTCACAAGAACCGTGTCCTGCAAGATATTTTTTTGTATCGAGTTACCTCTGGAAAATCTGAACCCTTCGCCTCTGCTACCTACGATATGAAAATGATAGCAATACTCTAAATACATACTAATACTCTAAATGTGAAAGTAACTCTGTCTGTCGGCCTGTCCGTCTATTACACATAGTTTTTCACAATCAGATTCAAATGAAATTTGGTATAGAGCAGTAGCGGAGGGTCCAAAGAACATCATTACTTTCGGTTTCCCTTTGGAATGTAGTTACTTAGTATTATAGGTACAAAGAACCATGTCCAGCAAGATATATTTTTGTATCGGGTTACCTCAGAAAAAACAAATCACCCTTTGCTTCTGCTATGGAAATAGTTTGAATCCCGGAGAAGGACATAGGATATTTTTTATCGCGATAACCGATAACCACGCGGGCGGAGCCGCGGGCTCTTGTTTTGAAAAATGTTCAAGTATAAACAAATAACATTTAAGTCGGGGCGAGTAAAATCAAGCTTACTGCTTTATTTATTTCTTTATTTAATTTTGAAGCTTAGATAGGTACTAATAACATGTTCTTAATAAAAAATGCATTAAAATGCACAACAAGCCTCCAACTTTAAATGATAATTTAAAATAATATGTATATTCATGCAAAATGAAAGCCTTCTAGCACTAACAGTCTCTAAGCAAAGCTGCAGACGGACATTTTGGCTACGGAACCCTAAAAAAGAGCTTAGGATTTAAAATAGATATAAATATTAAAAAGAAATGAAATAAATATATATATTAAAAAAAAACCGCTGAGATCATTAAGTATGGGTGCCGCTGTTGTTATTATATAATTATTATTATAAATGTATTTTGCCGATAATTAACGGATGCTAAAGGCTCTTGCAATTACATTTATGACGTGTAAATGAACTTTAATCCTAATTCTTAACTCTTTATTTACTTAGGAAGCAAAGCAATGCTAAGTAATAAATCATAATTGTACATGTAACATGTAAGCCAAGTTTGCAAAACCGGAAAAAACAACAAGACAACAGTAGTTATATAAACCACATGTACATCAATGATTTTCGGACGTCAATAGGTTCTCAATGAAAAACAGCGCTGTGTTGGCTTATGTTACTACATAGATAAGGCCATTCTTTTCTTTATTTTGCAAAACATTAATCTACAATACCCTAAATCAGGGTCCTAAATCGAGGCGGCCTTGAAAATTTGTTAGAGAATAAGGACCCTAACTCTTATTACACCTCTCTTTATAAGGATTTAATGTAGTGTTCTAAGCGCATTATTCTTTAATTAGCAGTAGTTTGGGCCATATTTAAGCCCATAAAGTTTTTACATTGTAAGTGGATGATCTTACTATGTAGTACCCTTTTTTTTTGAAAGATAGAAAAATTTGAATCCAGACTCAGGAATCGAACCCGAGACTTCCGTAGCCAAACCGGGGCCAGAAGCGAACCACCTATCTGGACTATGTTACTAGATATCAAATTCTTCTATCTCTTAATGCTTACGGGTTAGGCCCCCGTAGCCGGCTTGGCTACGGAAGTCTCGGGTTCGATTCCTGAGTCTGGATTCAAATTTTTCTATCTTTCAAAAATGCAATTATTGTATTTGTAAAGTCTTTGGCAAGAAATGCCTATAAAAATTACTTCAATGTAGTACCCTATTGGGGTTATTATATTCAATGCCATGTCTTCTTCTTTTAATATTTTTAGGGTTCCGTAGCCAAAATGGCAATAAAAGGAACCCTTATAGTTTCGTCATGTCCGTCTGTCTGTCTGTCTGTCCGTCCGTATGTCAAAGGCATTTTACTCAAAGACTACTCAATGAATATTGATGTTATTTGTGAAAAGGTGTCTTATAGCAGCCGCAGGAGCTAAGAAACGAGTAGAGAGAAACTAAGTATAGTTTGTTAGCTGAATAATAAAAATAAATATTTTTTGGGGGGGCATGTAACAGAAACTGTTTTTTTTTAGCAAACATCAACGTGTGGCACATCATTCGACAGGTCTTTTAAAACATTTTAAGGTTTCTACTATTTTTTTTTGATTGAGTCAATATTTTTGGAATTAAGCACTCCAAAAGTTGCATAAATTGTGTGTCCCCCCCTTACTTTTGAACCGTGTGACCAATAAATATGAAAAATCAAAGGTAGCGCTTAACAAACACTTTTAATTAAAATTATTTTGGACATGATCGGATATACCGTCATTGAGTTATTGCTGAAAAACAGCGTTTCACCAACAAAAGGGCGTTAGTGACATGAACAATTATATAACTGCTGATGCATTTATTCGAGGCTGCGGAACCCTACACTGAGCATGGTCGGACATGCTCTTGCCCGGTTTTTTATCTCTTGTTTTAGCATCAGTCCTCTGATATGATGTAAAATATATTAATAATGGTGTATATATACAGTTTATAAACAAAGAAACATTGTAAACATTGGCAATTGGAAAAATGTGGCCGCGAGTTTTAATTGCCTAGTCCCTTTGTCCGACTTTACCTATTGTTTGCAAACAGGCATTACATGTTAAATTTTTCACAAGTGTGGTATTTTGCTTCGTAGTAATTCTCTTAAAAAGGATTTTGAAAAATTCACCCCTTAAAGGGATGAAACGGGGGACCGAAATTTGTATGACAAAACAAGATTAATTCAGGCAGAGCCGCGGGTGAAAGTCAGTACATAATAAGAATCACCTCAGTATCTGTGATAGTAAATATTTTTCTTCTTTTACCTAATAATAATAATATCTTGGGACAACTCACACAACGCTACCTAATCCCAAACTAAGCAGAGCTTATAGTATGGAAATCAGAAAACTGATAAACATTCATAAATATTTCTAAATACATACATATTATAGATAAATAACACCCAGACTCAGAATAAACCATCATGCTCATCACACAAAGTTTTATCCTGGGTGGGAATCGAGCCCACGACCTCTTGCATAGCAGTCGGATACACTCCCACCGCGCCACTCTTTTACTTTCTTGATCGTTAATTGTATATCTCGACACTGTATCGACGTTGCGGTATTCACAAAGCAAACAATTCTGATTGCATTACCGTTGAATTTATATCTAATATTATATTAATTAATACAGTTGTTTCTAGTTCACTTTCGTCCCTATATTATCTGTAGAAGTCGCTTCTATTCAATAGTTCTCCTGGGAGTGGATTTTGTTTGGAAAACGTTGATGTTTATAGAAATTGTTATGGATGTGGCATAATTGTTTCATTTAAAAGGCTTCGCACGGTTGCAATTTTTGTTGAAAAAATGTTGAAAAAATCTTGTACTAAGAATAACGCACACAACAAAAAAATATTATCTAATTTGGTGTAGTCGTTCTGAAGTTATGCGCGTACATACATTTTAGCAATTCATTTTTATTTATACAAAAAAAAAATGGTTGTCTGTGAAGTCGGTTTACGGACGATAATTTAATAAAAAACATTGATTATACAGCTTTGACAGCTTTAGTGGTTTTTTTTAGCAACCAAACTATAACGTGAGCGGTGACGTTCCACTTATTCGTGAGCGCAGCCGGACATCGATTTATAAGACGTCATCACGTCACAATAATATGGCTTATGTATTTATAGTTTTTAAACTTTCGCGATTTTTATACATATTAGATATATTTCGGGACTTAATCGCGTGAATGATTTAAAGGTACGAACCTTTTATTTACCCAACATTTCGATCGAATTGCACCGATCGTGGTCACGGGTTGACTTCGTACCTTTAAATAATTCACACGATTAAGTCCCTAAATATATCTAATATGGTTTATGTTGATAGGAGCTTGAACTTAATTTAATTTTCAAAAGTCAATACTCACTGTGTCTCGGTGTACTTTGTTAACAGAAACGATCACTAACACGAAGTTCCTACACATCTGTTTTGATGTACTAAGATTCAGCTTAACTTAGAAACTACAAAAACATTACTTAGCTAGTGACGAGAAACCGAGGGGCATAACGTCCACACACTTGTTTTGGGCCGGTACAATTTGTTTACCCTTTAATGCTTTCCTGTCAGACGTTATCTCTATGCTTGTTTTTTATGCGACATTTTTTGGCAATTTGTTATAGGAACCTGGCCTCGAGTGCGAGTTGCTTCCAAGGTACACCTTAGCTCTATCGTTATCTCTATTTACTCCATAAGAAAGTGTTCAGAAAATGCCGCATCGCCCCTTCCCATATCCCTCCAACAGGGTCTTACAAACTCAAATCTCGTACTAGCAACAAATCGAATAAGCGAGAGGCGCCTCATCCGAATACAGAGAGACGCTCCAATGCGAATTCAATTCCGATTTAAAAGCGACTACCCTGTCTAGCTACCGGCGGCTTGGTTAATAAGAACCAAGTTTGGTGTTAGTATGCTTATATAGTTTTAGATAACCTAGTTTTTATCATGGCGGTTAATTTCTTTTGATTATATCCATTAGAATGTTATATGGCTAAGGTATTGGATTCACAATCCTGGGGTCGCGGGCTCGAATCCTATTCATTAATCATTAATACTATCGATGTTAACATATTACTAACATAAGCCCATTGACTGAAGGGGTTTAACAGGATTGCTAGTTTTTTTTTAAAGGTTAGTAATTAGCAAAGGGGATTTGCTTTTTTGATTTTGCCTTTTGCTACATCTTTAAAGGGATTAATAGGATTGCTAGTATTTTTTTAACGATAATTAGCAGAGGGGATTTGCTTTTTGAATTTACCCTTTGTTATATCTTAAAAAAATGGAGTTGGCGATTATTCAGCGATTTTGGCTGATTAATCGGCATTCTTATCTCTCGTTAGGAGATTTACAACTGTGAATAAAGGACATTAACCTAACGTATTGTTGAACTACAGCTCAAACGGCTTGACGAATTTCAAGCTCTATAGAGCTAAAAAAATTGAGATACATTTTTTTAAAAGACAACTAGCAGTTTTTGATTGTGGGTCGTACATTACTAGCAATCCTTTTAACCCCTTCACTTGGCTTTGGTAGGGGTGCGTTCACGTTCAGGATAGGAACTCGCCACCTCACGGTTGCGAGACGAATGCCTGAACCATTAGGCTACTACCGTTTCATACATACATCTGAAAAACATTACCCTCCTTTACGCGGTATGGTAAATATAATCTGTAGTTTTCGCTTCACTTACCTATAGTTAGATTATAAAGTTATTTGTGTTCATTAAGCGTGAAAAAGAAAAGTAACAATCCTTTTTTATACATAATTACCAAAGCCATTAACAACGGTTAAACAATCACGTCTACCGACAGTCCTGCCTACCCTGTTTGTGACTGTAGCGACATTGTACCGAGTGATCCGATATAAGGTAGCCGTTGCTAAAACAAAAGCTATTGTCTCATCTCTGATACCTCTTAATGCATCTACGTTCGTTATTCATACGATTTGATATGCTGCGTCCTTTCAAAATACTTAAATCACATACAACTTTTTAGCTTAGCACGGGAATATTCTTATTATAAGCCACTTGTTTTAACAAAGACACATAAAGTTTAATTATAGTTTTTGAAAATTGTATCTTGAAAGTGCCCACTGTCTGACTCTTCTGTTTAATACATATCCAATATTTTCATCTTTCCAGTGACGAAGCACATTTTATAGATTTTTTTAAGCTACGGGTCTTATTTAAAGATTAAGACCTGTAGCTTATAAAATTCTATGATGTGTACAAATCACGAAAGTTTACAAATATTAATTACGAAGCACATTTTTTCTGTCTAGAAACAAAACCTACAATTGAAGGATCAACTCGGACTTCAAATAAGAATGCGTAGGATTACAAAGAAATAAACGGATTTATTTGAACTATTACAAACGTCCGCACTGTTCAACACGCGAATACAATATGTCAGCCATCTTCCTATTATCTCTCCATACCTGAGTGACATTCGCATGACAAATGTCAAAGTCATGTGATGTCACTACCGACATTTACATTTTGAATGTCAACCGTCTAAATCAAATCTCAATAACGTTTTTAAATTATGATTGAGTTAAATTCTGATAAAAATATAATGAATTATATTAAATAACGAATTAGAATAATATTGAGTCTAACACAATATTGGAGTAGAACAAACTTTCAAGAACTTCATGAGCGATCTTTACATGCACATTGTCCGACTGTTTATGCATTTTATACAGAATCGACATTATTGGACCATGATTTTTTTAAAGAGAACAATAAGGCAATTAACATGGATTGCTATTTTGGACCACAATCCCACATTGCTAGTAGTAATATTTTTATTAAAAAAAAAAAAACAGAATTCCGAGATGTATGCCCGTACATACACATTAATTCTTCGAATGAACTACTCAGCTTACCGCTAAGGGGGTTGAATGAATGAGTGAGTGAACGAACGCAGTAAGAGCTATATTATGTTAGGGGTGAAACTTGGGCCCGCAAACAAATAACTATTGTTTCAACCCTCAGTAAGCGAGTGCTAAGTAAAATAGCTTGTAATCACCAGTTTGTTTAAAGAAGTTTTTTTTCAACGATTTAAGCAAAAGAGAGAATATTGGTGACCAGTTATTTCCCGCGGTTCTGCCGGTTTATATCTAAAGTTAAGCTTGCTGCTTATTAAAAACTGCGGTAGCAAAATTACTAAGGCATCGGTCTCGCAATCGTGAGGTCGCGGTTTGGAATCCTACCCATTATACTACCGATGTGAACCCACTCCTAACACAAACTATAGAGCTTAGCTAGAGGGGATAACAGGATTGCTAGTAATGTGGAACCACATATCTCATCAAAAAAAAAAAATGTTCGGCTCTTGGGGACTGCCGCGGTAAAGCTGCATTTTTTATCAACTAATGCAATAAAAAAAAAAAAAAATTAAAAGATTTTTTTTTAATTAAAAAAAATCATTTATTTAAATTAATAAATTTAAAAAAAAGATTTTTTTTTAAATTACATTTCGGAGCAGCTAGGTTTTGTTTTCGTTACGGAATTTCTTGATTCGGTCGCCGCGCTCAAAGCCCGAGCCCGCGATAAAAGCTATGCAATAGCTTATAAAAATGTCATGCAAGTTGAAACCTGCGTTTGGTGATTATTTTTGTCATTATAACCCTACCCAACCAACTCAACACATTATTATCTCAGATACCGCTTGTATAGTTTTTAAATTTCGCGAATTTTATGTAGGTGGGTATACTTTATCGGGACATGTAGTCAACCCGTGTCTACGATAGGTCGTAGGGTAAATAAAAAATATCGTATCTATATTTAGTATCGTATATTTCACGCGATTAAGTCCCAATTTACCTATATTATGCAAAACAGTCACAAAAGTTCCAGCCACAATATACCTACTAGTAATACTATTAAACATCCTAACAAAAAATATCAGCAAATTTACACAAAAGTCACGTGTCAATAAATGGCAAAATAAGACAGAAATACACTAAGCCTACGTATCTAAAAGAGATAGGAGATGACACAGTCGCCATACAAATGTTGGTATTGAAATACCAAGTTTGGAAAGATGAAAGAAAGGTGCTTCTGTACTACGTTTTATGCGAGGCTTTTGGGCCATTTCAAAGGGATAAAGATTTGTAGCTGTATATAAAATAAATAAGGTGTATTTTATATCTTTGTAAATACGTTGTTAAGGAAACATTATACAAAAAGATTTTGAAAACATCAAAACATTATGATCATTATTTGTAGATACAACTGTGATTCCGTCTCGGTAACGAGAATGAGTAGCAATTTTGTATACCTACTCATATATTTCGTTAAAATGTTGTCGAATAAGAAGTTTATTATGAGTATAACTGAGGTTATGATTCAGATTCGTATTCATTTATCTGCACAATGATATTATAAAGCTGAAGAGTTTGTTTGAACGGTAATTTCAGAAACTACTGGTCCGAATTGATAAATTATTTATCTGTTAGGTAGCCCATTTATCGAGGAAGGCTATAGGCTAGATAATATTACGCTACGACCAATAGCCCAAAGACCTAAACCGGATAAAAAATACGCAGACGAAGATGCACGGGATAGCTAGTCACACTTCACACTAATATTATAAAGGCGAAAGTTTGTGAGTATGTGATTATATATGTTTGTTACTTTTTCACGTCTAAATGGCTGGAGCGATTTTAATAAAATTTGGTATGAAGTTAGCTAACACCCTGAATTAAGAAATAGGCTAATAATCCGCGGGGCACAGCTAGTATTATTATAAAGCTGAGTAGTTCGTTTGTTTGGATGAACGCGATAATCACAGAACCTACTGGTTCGAGTTGTAAAATATTTTAGTGTACGATAGCCCATTTGTCGAGGAAGGCAATATAACATCATTCTACGACCAATAGCAGCGGACCATCAACGAAAAATATTGCAAAAACGGGAAAAAAAAATGAAGTAATTTTTATAGGCTTTTCTTGCCAATAACTTTACAAATACAATAAATGCATTTTTGAAAGATAGAAAAATTTTAAATCCAGACTCAGGAATCGAACCCGAGACTTCCGTAGCCAAACCGGGGCCAGAAGCGAACTACCTATCTGGACTATGTTATTAGATTTCGAATTTTTCTATCTCTTGTTGCTCGCGAATTGCCCGGTTTGGCTACGGAAGTCTCGGGTTTGATTCCTGAGTCTGGATTTAAATTTTTTCTACCTATCAAAAATGCATTTATTGTAAAAAAAAATGAGTTTGTTTGTTTGGTTGAACGCAATAATCTCATAACCTACTGGTTCGAATTGAAAAAAATATTTTAGTGTTAAATACCCCATTAATTGAGGAAGATTCTGGGTTGTATACCATCATGCTACAACCAATAGGAGCGGAGCATCAATAAAAATGTTGCAAAAACGGGGGAAATTGCAGAAAATGAAGTTGCGCGGATCAGTTGGTACTTGTATATAGGTATATCAACACGATAATCAGATACCTACATATTAAATATATAAATTAAGAACTACGAGATTAATAATGACGAGAACTGTGTCTGTCTGCTTAAGGAAATAACCACTAAATAAAAAGACGGATTTGAAACTGGATATGTGTTTACCGCTGGATGCGAGAAGCCGAAGATAGAACAAAGTGGCGTGCAATTGGAGAGGCCTATGTCCAGCAGTGGACTGCGATAGGCTGATGATGATGATGATGATGATGTGTTTACTTTGCCATAGTTTTTTTTAAACCTCTTTATGAAGAGATGAGCAGACCGTGATTCTGATGATAAGCGTCACGCTAGCCCATAACAGTGTCAGTGCCACCCAGATCATTATTTAGCAAAGACCTGAATATCACCGCACATCGCTTCTCATTTGAAACATTAGTCCCTAAGTCTCATAATTTGCTACAGTGCGCTTCAACCAGAACAAAGTGATACCGAAGAATAGCTGACATTGTTAAACTTAGACCTAATACTATTCTTTAACAACGATTCTTTTAAAATATTAGCTAAATAAGCCTTGACTAACTTTGGACAGCAGAATGGAGACGAGATAAAAACGTCTTCTTTAGACTTCTCAGGAGTCCTTTGCTCTTTCTCAGTTAGCCATAATTATCAGCCTGGAACGTCCACAGCTGAACATAGGCATCTCCATAAGACTTCCACCACGATCGATTTGTGATCTGAGTCCAACAGCTCACTGCTACCTTAATGAGGTTGTCGGTCCATGTTGTGGGGGGCCGCCCTGTGCTGCGTTTTCCAGCTTGCCTCTCGAGAATCTTCCGTATCCATCTACTGTCGGTTTTGCGAGCGATGTGGCCTGTCCATTGCCACTTTAACTTACTAATAATAATAATACGACTCACACAACGCTATCAGATCCCAAACTAAGCAGAGCTTGTACTATGGAAACCAGACAACTGTTATGTGTATGTATGTATAAGCCTTTATTTCCCAACATAACATTAATAAACCATTTCACATATATAATTAACAATAAGTAGGTATATGCATGCATTTGAAAGAGATAATTAATAATTAGACATCAATTACATTATATAACAATTGTAAAAAATAAAAATATATGTAATGTTTATAATATTGATATTATTTTTGTAAAATTATTATTGAATTAATTAAATTAAATTATACAATTATGCTTATTTTAATTTATTATGAAAATTATTACAAATAAATATTATAAACATTATGTATTATTAATTATTATGGATAACTACTAAATCTAATAAATTGCTAGAAACCTTACGAATATAATAAATTACAATCAACTATAACAAACTATTATTGAAATAAATTATTGTTAATATTTTTTATTTATTGGGTACCCATTTAAGGGCGAAGGCCTCCTCCATCTTTCTCCATTCCTCTCTGTCTTGCGCTATTCTTGTCCAGGTGGGACCAGACATTGCTGTGATGTCGTCGGACCACCGACGCCTGGGTCTGCCTCGGGGGCGTGGTACATCGCGGGGATACCAATGGAGAACTTTCTCACTCCAGCGTCTATCCGTGGCTCTAGCTATGTGTCCTGCCCATCTCCATTTCAACTTGCAAGCAAGCTCTACAGCGTCTATTATTTTTGTGCACCGTCGTATATCTTCGTTCCTTTTTCTGTCTCGCAGTTTGATGCCTAACATACTCCTCTTCATTGCTCGTTGGAAAACTTGAAGTTTATTTGTAATTGTTTTTGTAAGTGTCCAACTTTGGCAGCCATAGAGAAGAGTAGGTAGTATGATAGTATCCATAGCTTTCTTTTTCAGTCGGATGGGGATGTTAGATTTGAAGACTTCTTTCAACGACCAGTATCTTCTCCATGCGCTCTTTATTCTGCGATCCACCTCGTTTTCTGTGGGTTTATTAAACGAGATACTTTGTCCTAGGTAGACACAGTTATCCACATACTCTATTATTGTGTCTTGTATCGTCGTTGGTACTCTTATGCTGTTGGTTAGTAGACATGTCTTTTTCGCGTTCATGTGTAGACCACATAATTGACTCTCTCTATCTAGAGACTTCAGCATATATTCGAGTTCTGTATGTGATTCGCTTATAAGCACTATATCATCTGCAAAGCGGAGGTGATTCAAATACTTGCCATTTATGTTGATGCCAGTATTGTGCCAATTGAGTTGTCTAAATATGTGCTCCAGAACTGCATTGAATAGAGTAGGTGAGATGGGATCTCCCTGTCTCACTCCTTTATGGACGTTAAACGGCTCTCCTTTTTTCTCCAATTTGATAATTGCATTACTCTTTTTATAGATGTCTTTTAAAATTTTTATATACTTTGTCTGGATACCTTGTTCGTGAAGTGAGCACCATACAGCATCATGGGAAATAGAGTCAAATGCTTTGGAGTAGTCCACAAAAGCTATGTAGAGCTCTTTGTTATACTCTTGGTATCTCTCGATTATCTGTGTGATGGTAAATATGTGGTCGATTGTAGAGAATCCCGATCTGAATCCTGCTTGCTCTCTGCTTTGGTTTTCGTCTAGAGTTTTTGAAATTCTTTTTAATATAAGGGTAGTAAATAATTTGTAAAGTGTCTGCAGCATTCTTAGTGGTCTGTAATTGTCCATTTCGCCTGGATCTCCTTTTTTATAGAGTAAAGTTATAACAGCGGTATTCCAGTCAGATGGTATCGTTTCTTGTTTCAGGATTTCGTTAAATATGGTAGTAAGAATAGGTGTTAAGGGCTCTTTAATTGCTTTTAATATATCATTAGTTATACGATCTTCTCCAGGGCTCTTTTTTGTTTTTAATTGCGTTATAGAGAAGTTTATTTCCTGTTCCAAAAACTCTGACAACTGTTACACATACTTATATATTTGTAAATACATGCATATTATAGATAAATAACACCCAGACACAGAATAAACCATCGTGCTCATCCCACAAAGTTTTATCCTTGGTGGGGATCAAATCCACGACCTATGTAGCAGTCGGATACACTCCCACCGCGCCACAGAGGTAAGTAACATTTGTGCATATACAAAAGTCCCTCTTTTAGAGAAAATATAATAGTGTTATAAATTAAAACAGTATTTTCAGACAACGAACAGTTTACCTGAAAAACAAAACAAGGAGCACATTATAAAGTTACGAACCACGTTAGCGTAGTTCGATTTAGTTTACCAACCGTTTAAACTTTAGGCAAGTTTAAGCGACTGTCGGCTATATGCTAAATTATGTACCTGTTTACAGCTAAACATAGCTTAATAGTTGTCTAGTGAAGTAGTGTTTTGTCTGGAAATTCTAAATTAAATTATAATGCTACATTCACACGCTTTCGTTCAAAGCGACATGCAATGGGCATGAGTACGAGCAGAAGCGTGTGAATGTGCTGCTTGGCTGTTTGTTTGCCCGCCGCTGGCCTGTGTCACCTGTGTAAAGCTACATGCTGTGCTGCTTTTCGAGCTGAAGAGCGTCTAAACGCACTATACGAGACCCGTCACCGTACCATAGACTATTTGCTACCGAGCAAGAGCTAGATTGGACTTGGATTTCGGTTTAATCGGCCGATACCAAATCGTTGGAATAAGAATCTTGCGCATGAAGGAACTTGAGCAGATATGCTCTATGATGTCCACAAAAGTAATCTTTGTACAGCAGCGGCATTAAAGAATTCGGGATTTTCAATAAAAACACGATTATTCTCAAAGCCGCCGATATTATTAATGTACCTATTTGAAAGATAGTTTTATGCTCTTCAATTTCCGTAAGATTTAATAATGTACTTTCTAAGTTTTATTTATCTTAGTTAAATAAAAAAACACATTCAGATATTTATCAGTTATTACCTATAAATAATAATGACGATTAATAGAAGTATATGCCGATTGAACATATTCACAGAGTACCTAGAAAATTAAAATTGTTAGTAACGGTAACTAGCATGATTTAAGGTTATTTTTGTGTCTATGAGATGTAATGTCAGGGATCGTCATGCTCACTAAAATGTCAATGCGGCGGTGTGGGTCGGGTTGTATTCTTTCCCTCCAATATGGCGAACGGGATGATGACTGATCCATGCGTCAAACTCGTGAACGGGCGTTGCTTTTTTTTTTGTTGATGCTCCCATCAACACCATAGGAGGTTTCATTAATTTAAAACTTGATTATACCTACTTTACGTACTATATTTATTGCTTGCGTGAGTTTTATGGTGTAATGGTTGCAGCACTATACTGGCAATAACTGTATTAATACAAATATACCTATTGTAAAAATTGGCTTTTAAAAAAAATTACCATGAGGTTTTATTGCCAAGTTCTTTTCTCACGGCTTTACTCTTGCGAACTTGGCATTAAATGTACAACCATTCTATTACAAATTTTGTCTGACGTTCTTAAGCGTTGCATTCTGTAACCTAAGTGAATAAAGTACTTTGACTTTGACTTTTATAATTTTAAGTACTTAATACTTTGATGTTTGTTTATATTTTTGTTAGAAGATTTAAATGAAAAAAATACGTCTATCAGAAACAAAACGCATTTCATGACGTATCACAAGACAAACCTTTTGTGATCTGGTTATGAAAAAAGTATTTTAAATTTTCTTACCTATTCTCTACGTATAATTTATGAGAAGAGTTGTAAAAATGGCGGCAAACTAACATGTCGCTATGTTTACAGCTTCGCGTTTATCGTGTAAAATATACTTACTTGAAATAGGTACGTGATAACTGGACAAGAACGAGACGTTGTAATTCAAAGAAGAAAATTATAAAGAAATTAAACTTACAACTGGCGTATGCGCAGAATGTGCGGACCATAATCCCCACCGAATAATATCTGAGGGAAGAGAAAAAAATGTCGAAATCTATGAGAATGACAATGACAACTGCTGTTAGAATGTAAAAGAATATTAAATTCCTCGTTTATCGTATTTGGCGATTATAATGTTGTTTTTTTAACAATTTATTCTTCAATGGAGATTAATGTTACGATTTTATTCTTCAATAGAGATTAATGTTACATCAGCTTTATAACAAGCTAATTTTTACAGCAATTGAAAATCTTTGACAGATTAGTTGACTTTGCTTGTGCTTCAAGTAAGTATCTTATTATTTATTTACTTAACATGTAATCATATCAACCCATATGATGTCCCACTGCTGGGCACGAGTCTCCCCTATACCCTAGGGGTAATTGCCATAATCGCCACGCTTGGCGAGCGGGTTGGCGATCGATTTTAACATGTAATGTACTACGTAAAAAGAGAAATTAAACTTTTTGTTATTACTGAATTTAATAAAATGTTGTAAGAGGTTCTAAGTTCTGTACATATTGATTTTTGAAGTTGGCAAATCGTCCTAATAAAGTGCTCAACCTCTTTTATAGGTACGTATTATTAGCCGGATTGGACTATCGGCCTTTAGAAAATTGGTGTCATGTGAGGTCTTTTAAGCTATATAACAATCTATCTGCCTTGTGCAACATTTTTGTGCCAGCTGTACACACTCGCTGAGAAACTCTCTTCAAAGGTATCGGTCGATGAGGCACTCGATGAGAGCATATCAGTTCCATAGACACTCGTTCTGTTAGTTGTACTAAAGACTCCCGCTGTAATTAACCTACAAATAGTTACTGCTGCTTGTATTTGTACTGTCAGCAATTACATTTTTTTAATCATTTACTTTGTGATGAATTGATCTTTAAACATGGCTATGAAGACAATGATTGTAATTTTTGTTATTGCCTATGCCAGCGGCCCACCTGATGGTAAGCGGTAACCGCCGCTCATGGAATTCAGGAATGTCAGGGACACACCCAAGCCGCTGTCTAAAGTGAAGTAAAAACTCTCTTTAAACCTCGTTTGAAGAGCGACATGAGTAGCGCTCCGGATAAACCGCAGCATATAGTTCATTCTAGAGGCTACACGTACGTGGAAGAAAAGAACGCTGTAATCGACCGTATTGTTACCAGGTGGAATGGATGAACCCTACTACGATGCCGAGTGGTACGATGGTAGAAAAGTGACGCTAGCATCATGTCAAACAGTTCCTCAGAGCACTCCCCGTTGAACAGACGGTAGAGAACGCAAAGTACTATGTAATGCAATAGAAAAACGTAAAAACTCTGATGAATTTGACCAATAGCATTCTCGTATCGTTCAAGTCATTGTAGGTTGATGACCACCCCACGAATTCCATTGTTCGATTCTATCGATAAGACTGTGCCAACTTGGATCTTGGAACCACAATTGCGGTCATCTTGATAACATTGAAGTGCCATTAAATATTATATTGATGTAGCCCAGAATGCGGCCACTTTGACTACATAACCAGAGGGAGCCATCAAGTCCTCCTACGAGCAGATGGTACACAATATAATTATTGTTACAAAGTTTTATGCATTAATAACAATATCTTGGGACAACTCACACAACGCTATCTGATCCCAAACTAAGCAGAGCTTGTACTATGGAAACCAGGCAACTGATAAACAGACTTATATATTTCTAAAGATTTACATATATATTATAGATAAATAACACCCAGACACAGAATAAACCATCGTGCTCATCACACAAAGTTTTATCCTGGGTGGAGATTCAACCCACGACCTCTTGCGTAGCAGTCGGATACACTCCCACCACGTCACAGAGGCAGTAATTAAAACTTTTAATAGCGAAAACTTAATTAATCGAATCAGCAGTTTTTGAGCTAATCGCAAAAAATGGCCACCAGCCAGATAAAAATCGTTCAACTACATCACATACTAGCTGTCCCGCGCAACTTCGTCTGCGTAAATTTTCCCCGTTTTTGCAACATTTCTCATTGCTGCTTCGCTCCTATTAGTCGTATCGTGATTTTATATAGCCTATATCTTTCTCGATAAATGGGCTATCCAACAGTAAATAAATTTTTCAATTCGGTTCAGTAGTTCCTGTGATTACCGCGTTCAGTCAATCAAAATCTTCAGCTTTATAATATTAGTATGTATAGATACATATAATAATTCAACCGGATGAGATATTACAGAAGGTGCAATACTTATCGCATGCATTGACTCATTAACCTGTTTAGTACTAGAACAATGGACAGGCTACTGTCGCCAACAACAAGATTTGATTTGGACGGTAATCTGACAAAATCAAATAGAAGTCCATAGGCACATATGTTACAAGAATAACAACAACGGCCAGTTGTCCTAAGTGTCTAAGAAGTTCGCAGGACGGTCATCCGATTCCGCATTTGAAATTTCAATCCAGCGTTCATAGCGATATAGATGATTTGATTTGATTTGTATATTTAAATACTTTATTCACACGTTGGCCCCAACGACATTCGTCATGAAATTCGGTCCCAACGACACTCGTCCAACATATGGATCTAGAAAATAGCATTGGCACCAACATTGGGACGAGCTTTTTTTTTAAAGACGACATAGGGTATTAACCTTGTGTCGCGGAGAACTTTACAAACATTCAAGTCACGAACACAAAGACTCGGAACAACAATTTGTGGATCACACTAAGTGGTGTCCCGTGTGGGAAATGAACCTCTTGCGTAGCAGTCGGACACACTCCCACCACGCCATATGTTGGACAAGTAGCGTTGGAACCAACATTGGGGCCCACGTGTGGAACCAGCGTCAAATGGGAGCAGGAATCCATCAAGGCGTACTTTATAAAAATAAATAAATAAAAACTGTATCGTCACGAATAAATGAACTATCGTGTTGAACACATAAAATCGTTTTATGTCGCATGTCCACCATAAAGTATTTAAAATATACTCAGGTTTTAATTTTATTGCGTTTGTGAAGTACCTGCCTAAGGTATACCTACGTAATTTTAGAAAAACTTTTCGTGAAAATGATATAGTCGATTTAGTAATAAATAAATAAGTTGATGGTAAATTTTGCGGTAGTAGTGCGTGCAAATGCTGCGCAAGTAGTCTGATTCGATTCCCATACGGGACACGACTTTGTAAAAGCAACAAAAGTATTTTCGTATTATGAATGTATTGTTAGTAATCAAACCTCTTGGGTGGTACTTAATGTAACTGACTGGTTTTAATACTATTAAATGTTGATATTCTAAAGATGTAATAAATAAAATAAAAACTAGTTCCCGCCATTTTTCAATTGTTTTTCAAGCAACCAAAATGAACGCATGTGACGAAGAAATTCGGTACATTTTAAAGTTTTATTACAAAAAAGGTAAAAATGCGACGAACGCCGCGAATAAAACTTGTGCGGTTCACGGACCTAATGAGGTATTAATACGAGTAGCACAAATGTGGTTCAAGCGTTTCAAGTCTGGGAATTTTAGTGTGAAGGATGAGGCTCGCTCTGTCACTGATAAAATCAGTGCCATCTTTGAAAAAGTGGAGCCACATGACATATTAGTAGTAACAATATTGCTGAAGAACTGTATGTTTATCACAAAACAGTTTTACATAATTTACAAAAGTCTGAGTACAAGAAAAAGTCGATATTTGGATACCACATGATCTCACTGAGAGAAACTTAATGCAACGTGTTTCCATTTGCTATTATTTGTTGAAATGTAACAATTCCGACCTATTTCTTAAAGGGTTGATTACGGGTGATGGAAAATGGGTCACTTACGATAAGAATATCCGAAAAAGACCGTGGTCGAAGCATGGACAAGCTCCACAGACCGTGGCTTAGCCCGGCCTGACTCGGAGCAAAGTGATGCAGTGTGTATGGTGGGATTGGAAAGGAATCGTCCACTATGAGGTTTTGCCGCCGGGTAATACTATTGCTTCTGACCTTTACTGTCAGCAACTGATGGGGTTAAATGAAACCATTGAGAAAAACCGGCCGGAGCTGATAAACAGGAAGGGCGTGGTATTCCATCATGACAACGCCAGACCCACCCAAACTATAGCCACTCAGCAAAAATTAAGAGAGCTTGGCTGGGATGTGTTGATGCATCCTCCGTATAGCCCTGATCTTGCTCCATCATATTTCCACAGGTTTCGGTCACTTCAGAAATCTTTAGGAAGCTCAAAAGAACACTGTGAAAACTACCTGTCGGATTCTTTTGATCAAAAATTTGCAATGGGATCATGGTACTACCCACAAGATGGCAACAAGTCATCGATCAAAACGGCACGCACATACATATTATAAGTAAATAAAAAAAAATATACCTATTTCTTTTTATTGTATAAAAAAAACGAAAATACGTTTGCCCCGACCCAATATTTGTGAATTCCCCGCGGCACAGGGTTTGAAACCTAGTGCAGGAGATGTCCTACGAGAAGGACCAGACGTCGTGGTGCGGCACCGCTCCGCACCTCACCGAAAATATTTCGCCGCACAGGCGTTCACACAGGCATGGCAGAGTGGCGCCGTTGCAGGACCGCAAATGGAGTGTTGGACGTACAGTTTTTTAATAAAATGCACCTTTCCTTCTGCCAAACAAACAACTACAGTGTCGCTCCATTGCCGCTCCACTAACACCCCTACCCGCCTCGTCTTGGACCAGCGTGCGAGTCTTGGGAGCCGCGGCCACGCGCCGCTCCGTGTGGCATATCGTATATTTTTATATGCAGAACTAGAGGTGGATCCAAGATTCCCTTCTGGGGGCACGAGAGGCAAATGGTAGTGTCGGTTCGAACATGCTTATAACGAGGGGGTGGGGGGACACCGCAGCATGCCGCCGCATGGGTTAGGTGTCGCACCGTTCGCCGTACCGCGCCGTATGGTTCGGCTGTTACGCCGAGCGAATTATTAATTCATTTAGCGCTTCTCGCTTTGTCGCACACAACCATTACTTCACAGTGCGCAAGAGCGCAGGACAAAATAAAGACGCATATTTGTTCGTACATAATTATGTACGATTACGAACGACCGTCTCCGTTTTATGCATTTTGTTGTAAATTAGGACATATCTTTTATATTTTATTCATCTACTATATAAACTTTTGGCTAATCATACATTTTTTGTGTCCTAATATTCAAGTTATCTATATATTTTTTTTAAAGAGCCTAACCCTGTTTCGTGTAAGGGATCCTTATGATAGTAACAGTTACGATGGAGTTGTCATGTTCACTTTTATGTACTTCTCAGAGAATATATACGATGTCAAATGCAGACTTTAACAAATTCATAGGGACTATAATTCCTTAAACTATTTTCACTTTAGCGGTATGAGTCTTACTAAAAGAACGCTCAGCTTCAAACCGAAAACATTCTATCTGACTCAAACGACACGATATCCCTCTTAACAGCGCCAATTCACAGACTACACACCCAACTTTACCATCTTGAATTCCAAAAACTTCAAAAATAAACCTTCATCTCATTGCAATAAGGTTAAAAACCAATTGGAAGAGAGTCATACTGTCATAAACGGTTACAGTGGGCCCAGAATGCCTTCAGTCCAGCCCACTTAGTGTAAATCGCACACAATTTAGATAAAAAGGTTCCGCGTTTGTCTTTACTGAGGCTCCTTTTAAATTGGCAGTTGAGAAGTTTCTTCTCGTTAGTGGGGTGTTAATATCAATTTATTGATGGCAATACAGGGAGCAAGAAGTGCTAGAAGCTGAATAACGTTTTTATGAGACAGTTCTTATGTTTTTGGAAAAGGAACTGAAGAACTGCATTGATTCAGGGCCTGGTCCTTTAAGATTACACCTTCCTTTAGGACTACAGTCTACGAATAAGAATACTACAGTGTACCACTGTGTGTATACCCGTGGTTTTATTAAACTAGGAATGAATTATGTTTGTATTTTCATTATGTAATTACTATTACACTAATTTACATTAAATTAACATTTATGTTTTGATTTTTTTTTAAATGTTTACATAAAAATAGATAATGTCCTAAAATTAATCCTTGTTTTTAATATATTAAGTGTTTAAATTTTATTTTTTCTTTTTAAGGGAACAAGCAATGTGGGATTGTGTCCCACATTACTAGCAATTCTGTTAATCCCTCCAGCTAAGCTAAATTGCTTGTGTTAGGAGTGGGTTTACATAGGTAGTATCATTATACTACCCATTGGTAGGATTCGAATCTGCAACATTACGATCGCGAGTCTGATGCCTTAGCCAATAGACTACCAACGCTTCAAATATCATTGAACTATGTAAGTGCCCATGGGATGCTATCTTTGAAATGTATTAAAAGCATATTTCCCACGTTTAAAATAGCCTTAAGTTCAGTTAATCCGATAGAGAGATATAAAAATAATTGTATAAAATTACAAACAACCAATTTTTCAATAAAATTAAAACCTCTACTAATAAGTGCATGAAAGCAAAATATCAATAAAATTAAAATGTTCACACGATACATACATTACTTTTTTTAGCTAAAACTTGCGTGATTTCATTAAAGGTTATCTATCATAGTGTAGTTACATTGATGATGGAACAGAAAATACATTTCCAACTAGTAACAACCCAGACGCTGTAGAATCCATTCCCATCTGGAATAAAGTCTGAACAAACGAAACTAAATGCATTTTCCAATAATATCAATAGCGAGGACCAAGTTTAGACAGTTGAAAACGTTCTGAATGCACTGATAAGTCCGCAGACAGCTATCAGCACTTTATCTTTGCTATTGAGAATAGGGATTCTAGACGAGTACTCAGTATATTTTTTTTAATTCATGACGCAAGAACGAGGCGTTATAATTAGAGCTGCTCGTGTATCTTAATCTGTTGGTTTCATACATACATCACAGCATACATACAATATATCCTAGCCAGCGGTGACGGTGTTGGATTTACTGAGAAACCGCTCAGTTTAAATAAGCATTACTTCCTCTTTTTTCATTGTTTATAGGAAGGTACCTACTTAGAGCCACTTGTGGTTATCCACAGTCCATGCTACATTACATGCACCTACTTAGAGAGCGACAAACCGCGAGCCTAAAAGGAGTGCGATGGGTCACATGGCCATGCACTCCGCAAGTGCTTTGTCGCTTGCAGTAGTTCCTGTTAAAAGGAGAGTCGGTAATGTCCTACCCTGCCTTTACCCGCTTTATTGCCAGCATCAATAACATTAAAATAATGCCTAAACTATATGATAGACAGGTATGTCTATCTGCACTTTAAAATAAATGTAAATTTCATGCTAGACCCCCGGGACTTGCCGCCGATTGAGTGGTTATTTCCCATGAATACTTAACTTAAAACTTTGTGAATAATGATGAAGGATACTCGAGGATGTCTAGTTTGTAGCTTTCTTCATAGATATTGATAGATATAACGCTTCTTTGCGTGCCCTGGATGAGTTAAAACATACCTACTAGTGTAAAAAGTAATGTTATAATTTCAATTGGCTACTATTTTGTTAGAATTGAAAATGAAAACGATTTCCGTTGTCATTAAAAGTTTATTCGAAGATATAAAATTGTACCCCCTCACATAGCTCATGAAGCCATGGAGAATTTTGAGACACCAATTTCCTGACCGAATGATCTCCCGGATTATTTGAATTTGGAGATTTGCCTGACTGGCCGTCCAGGAACAGCGCCAGACTTCCTTTGGATGTTAAATCTCGCATTTAGCACAATAAACCACGAACCTTTCAAGCCGTTTTAAAAGCTAACATTAATAATAAGATTTGCGAATAACAATTCGAAATGACGTTAAACGAGCATGAAAATTGTGATCCATTAAGGTCATCAATTGGTGATTTCAGCGTTATTATTTTTTCGACTTATTAAGGGGGCATTACACTGAGAGAATCATTTATTTAGCGCTACGTACACAGCGACATGATCGCCGGCCTCGCTCTTCCGCACACAACTATTACTTCATAATGCGCAGGAGCGCAGGTCAAAATAAAGTAGAATATTCGTTCGTACATATATTAGATTACGAACGCCATGACTATGACAATACGAAAATGCTCGTTTTTGCATTTTTCCGCAACTTCAAGATTTATTTGCGGGATCATATTAAGACATACCCTTAAATTTCTTTATTTCATCTACTAGAAAAACTCTTTGACTAGTGACACAATTTTTTTCGTGTCCATTAGGACACGAATTTAGGTTTCCTATATACATTTTTGAGAGAGCCGAACCCTGTTTCGTGTAATCTACCCTTAACATGAATTTTACGTTCTCAAATAAACGTTTTATAGACTTTCAATCCAGATCTTGATCTGATCAAGATCGCGGATCGCAATAGATTGATACATCTTGATTCGGCTAGTTGTAACATGTCGCGATCCGTCAATCCAACAGGTTACACAGTCAATCTGGATCAAGATCACTGATCACGATCACGGGATCTCGATCTAGATTGAACGCGTAATCGTACTTTAAAGCCTTAATGCGATCGCCAGCCCGCTCGCTAAGCGTGGCGATATTGGAAAATACCCCCAGGATCTATAATAAGCAGAAAGACCTGTGCCCAACAGTGGAACATCATATGTTGATATGAACCTACATTAATACATCTTGATTCGGCTAGTTGTAACATATATCCCATCAATTGAACACATTAAACAGTCAATCTGGATCAAAATCACTGATCACAATCACGAACAGAATGATAGCCAATTCTAACTATGACATTCTATTTTATTCTTTTTCTTTCTTTCTACATTACTTTTGCGCCACCCTATACAACAAGCAACACACATAAACAGACAGATAAGGAATCTCGGGACGTCTTTCAAACAAAGTGGTCTTAAGTGGTCTGAGATTACGTATCAGTGAACGTTGTCTTAGTTTACGTTGTTCGAGCGTGGTACCTTATCCACGATGTTTCCTTTTAGCTGTGCGACGGTATCAAAATTAAGTCATGTTAGAAAGATTAGTTAGAAAAGTTAGTTTTTCATTCACCCAAAGCTGTGGAATAGCTAATCTGTTGTACAGTTTGTGTTCATTTGCGTTATCTTGGTATATCTATCTTTCTCTGTTTAAACTAAGTTGCGTCATATCTTTTGTGTTGTTGTATCTCGTTCTTGATCCTCTCCGTCAAATACTACCAAACTTAACTTCCACTGTACTAGTAAATCAAGACAAGAATGGTGTTGTCTCTATTCATTTTTTATTTGTAACAATGATGGCAATAAACCCATTTCTTTTAGAAGGTATGGACATGGAAAATTTATATTAAAAATCAAACCTAAGAAAATATGAGATAAACTTTTTGTTGCTTATATGCACGTTATGAAATTTATAAAAAGGCAGAAGAATGCATATCAATCCTGTGCGACTCGATAAATAAATTGAAACATTTTTTTTAAACAATTTTCATTGAACACACATTCTTTAATAAAATGAAAGTAACTCTCTCTGTCTTTTTTTTACCTTTTAACGCTTAAGCTGCTTAACCGATTTATAGGAAATTTGGTATGGAGATAGTTCAAGTCCCGGGGAAGGACATTGAATTTTTTATCGCGATAACCGACATCCACGCGGGAACCGCGTGCGAAAGCTGTTGACAACGCAATATTTTACACTAATTATTTAATAGCCAAGGTCTTCAAATGCATTAAAATATTCTACACCATTGAACATGCAACATAATTTGTAATGATCCAAAACCGAATAACAAAAGCAAATCATTTGACGATTAGAACATAAGACATAATGTTTTGTTTTTAAAATATTGTGACGTTTGTGTTGTTTTAACGTTTCATAAAAGATGCTACAGTGAAATTAGTCTCGAGAAATTTTTGCATATGTAGTGGTGTGTATGTTACTTAGATATTAGAGCGCGTTTCCACTATATCGTTCTGGCCCTTACAAAAATGTTTCAATATCCTAACATTACTATTTAATTTAATACTTATCCCTAGCAACACTCTGATTTTTGTTTTCAATAAAAACAAGTTTTTATTTTAAAGAAAAAGGTTTTGACTTTATTAAAAAAAATATGTCATTCAATTTCACGTCCTTGAGCAAACAACAAGGCGACTACCGTGAAACAATAAAATATCGTGTCGTTCTTTAGATGATAGTAGTTTAGCTATAGGTAAAAAGTTTTGACCATAATAATTACGAAACAAAACAAATAAATAAATCGTCACTTGATAGTGGAAAGTGGAAACACGCACAAAACCAGAATAAACCAGCTTACTCTGTCCGCAGGTGCCACGTGCAGTCTGACGTCAGTCGCTTGATACCGTTAGAACATAAAGCACGCATTTCATTAAAAAATTATAATTATTAGATACGTAGTAGTTTCATTGTGAAATTTTGTATTTGTTGATTGTTGTTATTGTTTGTTATTATTGTTAAAATATTTGTTGAAGTGTTTAATTTCAAGTGTGTAAGTGTTGTAACTTTATATTGATAATTCAAAATGGCTCCAGTGTTAAAACATGGTCGAGGCAAGCCTTTGACTTCTCAAACTAAGGAAGTTTTGTACTGTTTGTACAAATATTTCGAAAATGAGTGTAATAACAACCCGAGCAGTATTATGACCCCCACTCAATTAGTTGCTAAATCAACAGGAATTTCAATAGCATCCGTCAGAAAGGTAGTATCAGAAAGCAAATGTCGTCCTTCAGATCAGGAAGTAACATTTAAATCTCCTAAAAAGAAACCGAATCGTAAACCTACAATAGTAATCGATAACTTTGATCAGCAAGTTATCAGAAGAACAATTCATGACTTCCACATCACAAATAAAGAAGTTCCCACTTTAAAAACTTTGCACTCAAAATTGAAAGAAGATATCGATTATAAAGGTTGTGTCAGCACGTTACGAAAACACGTCATGTCATTAGGTTTTAATTGGAAGCAAACAGAAGATAACCGGAAACTTCTTATGGAAAAACACGAAATTAGATACTTGCGAATTAATTATTTGATGAAAATTGCTGAATATCGTGAACAACGCCGACCAATTGTTTACACCGACGAAACATATATACATACATCACATACCCTCTCGAAATCTTGGTCAGATGGAAGCACTTCAGGTTTGAAGCAACATATATCGAAAGGCAACCGCTTAATCATTGTTCATGCCGGTGGTATCGATGGCTTTATACCAAATGCATTGCTTATGTTTAAAGCCGACCAAAAAAGTGGAGATTACCACAACAATATGAACTATGACAACTATTCAAGGTGGATTCAAACTCAATTAATACCCAACTTACAACCAAATAGTGTTGTTGTTGTTGACAACGCACCATATCATAACTCAATACAAAATCCTGCACCGAATAGTAATTCTAGAAAACAGCAAATGATAGACTGGCTGACATTTCGAAACATTGAGCATTCATCCACGTTGCTTAAGCCTCAATTATATGAACTGATTCTGCAAAACAAGGCGAGATTTATAGAGCACAAGATAGACGAAATATTACGACAGCACGGTCATACTGTGCTGCGTTTACCACCATACCATCCGGAGTTTAATCCTATAGAAAATATATGGGGGATAGTGAAAACATATGTCGCAAAAAAGAATGTCGCAATGAATATGAAGGTTATAATGTCATTAGCTGAAGAAAAAATGAACGCCATAACTGTAGAGGAATGGAGAAAAGTTTGTTTGCATGCTATTGAGGAGGAAAGCAAATATCAGGGTAGAGACGCAGCTTTAGACACAATATCAGAACGAATCATAATTAATTTAAATAATTCATCTGATGAAAGCGAGGATGGGGATGATTGTGATATGCCTGGGGTTGATGAATTATTAGAATAAAACATTTATGGCCGAAGAACACCTAATTCATACACGTCTTCACTGAAGTGAAAACCGGCATTCAATGCTTGTAATGTTTGGAACTGGCTTGTCTGCCTCATACAGTTCCATAGATTACAATGCGGTGGATACACATTTTCACGACCGTATTAGTACGTAGTGCGTATGCGTAGACGTGCACGCATTTGGTGTGCTCCAGCCACAAACGTATATTACCTTTAAAACAATAAAAACTAAAAATAAAATGTTGTTTTTTTTATTTGCTGACCATACACTACTACAAACGCAAAAATTTCTTCAAGCTAATTTACCTGTAATTTAACTTGACAGTCAATATAATTGATATGAAAGTAACTCTCTCTGTCTTTTACCTTTTAACGCTTAAGCTGCTTAACCGATTTACAGGAAATTTGGTATGGAGATAGTTCAAGTCCCGGGGAAGGACATTGGATTTTTTATCGCGATAACCGACATCCACGCGGGTTAAACCGCGGGCGAAAGTTAGTTGACAACACAATATTTTACATTAATTATTTAATAGCCAAGGTCTTCAAATGCATTAAAATATTCTACACCATTGAACATGCAACAGAATTTGTAATGATCCAAAACCGAATAACAAAAGCAAATCATTTGACGATTAGAACATAAGACATAATATTTTGTTTTCAAAATATTGTGACGTTTGTGTTGTTTTAACGTTTCATAAAAGATGCTGATTTAACTTGACAGTCAATTATAATTATGGTTAGGAATAATTAACTTTTTTGACACTTATAACAAATGGCCGTTGTTGTTAACCTTGTTACACAAGCATAGACAACCATTAATTTTTGACAAATGACGTCCAAATATCAATGCCTGTCCAGCGCACTGGTACTAAAGACGTCAGTGCAAAAATCCAATTCAAAATTCGAGGTAAATTCAACCGATTTTAGTACAAAATATTCTCTACTTACTACCAAACCAGTAACATTAATTTTGTATACACCATAATCAGTGCATTTACTAATTTAGTTTTGTTTCAAATACTTTATTAAACAGAACAATTTGAAATTGTTGCATCGAACGTTCAAAATGGCGAACCATTAATTTTCAATTTGCACTCCAATGAAATGTCAACGGATATACTGATGATGGAAGTGACCTCAAAATAAGGCAAGATGTTCCCTACAAAATACGTAAGTATAGAAATTGCAGAAAGGGAAAAGAGATTGAATAAAGTGAATGTGTATCTAAAAAAATTTTATTGGTGAAAGATGTTACGTGATATCGAAACAAGGGGAGTAACTTCCGACCAGAAGGCTTAATCGTACCTGGTTTACCGCAACCTAGTTAAAACTAGAAACTTTTATATGCAGGTTGTTTTTTAATAATTTGACCCAAGAGGCACCCACCGCGCCACAGAGGCAGTCAAATTTTTAAAAAATTTGACTGCCTCTGTGGCGCGGTGGGAGTGTGTCCGACTGCTACGCAAGAGGTCGTGGGTTCGATTCCCACACGGGACACCACTTTGTGTGATCCACAAATTGTTGTTCCGGGGTCTGGGTGTAATTTGTGTCCGTGACTTGTATGTTTGTAAAGTCCCCCGTGACACAGGGCTTGTACCCTACTGCGGGAGTTGTCTTTTTAAACAAAAAAAAAAAAAAAAAAAAAAACTAATAATCTCCGCTCGTGGCTTCTTTACATTGTACTGAAGCCTCGTGGCTTCTGTACAATGTGTAGGAGGTTATGAGTGTTTTAAAAATAACCCTGTAGGTATAGCTAGCAGCTGTAAGAACTTTGCCTGCGCGATCCAGGATGTGTCGTCATTTGTTGAGGAACATGTCAGTATCAGTGAGACTGATTCCAGTATTGTAGAAGTGGAATCCACTTGTTCCAGTGAATCTAAATTGAATGCCACTATTCTCAGTGAGTCAGAACTTATGTCACTGAATGCTGTGAATGGGTGCTCTAAAGAATAATCAGAAAATCAAAACCTAATAAAATACGGAATAATGTTATTGATTCATCGAAAAATAAAGTACCAAAAACTCTAAGGCAATTTCACTTAACCTTGTTAATCTCTCAATCTGCTGAGCCACAGAAATTGATTTCAACATAAATTGGCAAATCTAATATAAATAAATCAGCACTGCACTTGTGTGATGGATTACACATAATTTCTGTAAATGGATAGAAGTATTTTAAGTTTTCCCGATACACAGTGGTTTCACCAACTTCAAAAACTTACAATAGTTTAACCAAACTAATCGCAATGCTCACCAGGTTTCACTATCCACCCTAACTTACCGAGCTTAAATCGAGCTGTGAACTAAAGGTGCTGATAAACGACCTGTATGAGGTGAATTTTTAGTTTTTGGTTCTATTTCCAAGAAAAATATACCTTAAGCGTATTGCATAAAGTTGGTTTTTGAAATGAGATGTAGTGTAAGTGTTTTTGTAAAGAAAACTTGAGTCTTGCAAAACGGTGTTTTGTTTTTTGTCTTTTTCTGGTTGTGATAGTTATATGGTAATCACGCAGATGTTTCAAAGAGTTTTACAGGCAGAAATTGTTTAAGATTTTCAGTTACAGCTTTTTAGGTAAGTAACTATAGTTAATATATAAGGTAGGTACAGTTTTTTTTATAACATTAAGGTGCTATACTATAGATGCAATCTTTTTATTTATCACAAGTCTTAGTGTAGTATAGGAATATATTTGCGTTTTTTTTATATATTTGTGGCTCTTGTTACCCAGTTTTTGACAAATACGTGTAGTCTCTCAACTAAAAACTTCGCAATTGTCAAACAACTGATTTTGTATACTAACCGCTCTATTATGTGTGCAAATATTCGTACAATTTAGTCTAGTCCAATATACATTTTTTCTGAACTGTGTAAGAAAAATGTTCCCCAATAATGATTGATTCCATTTTAAATATTATGTATCCTGACCCGCGCAACTACGTATGCGTAAATTTTCCCTGTCTTTACATCATTTCTCATTGCTGCTCTGCTCCTATAGGTCGTAGCGTGATGTTATATAGCCTATAGCCTTCCTCGATAAATTGGCTATCGAACACTGAAAGATTTTTTTAAATCGGACCAGTAGTTCCTGAGATTAGCGCGTTTAAACAATCGAACAAACAAACAAACTCTTCCGCTTTATAATATTAGTATAGATATAAATTCCAGATAGCATTTAGCCTTTTTGAATTTCATAAACCAAATAAATACTACTTGTAGGTACGCGTTGAAGCAATATAAATGTCGATTCCATACATTTTAAATCCTTGGACAATCCAAATAACTGTAATCGTCATAATTTGGGTCGCGAATCTGAATTTTCGGTAAATAGGCGAACATCGTCGGCCCAGTAATTCTGCGTTAAATCGCAACAATTTATCGCCATTTGTATTAGCCCTGTATTCAATTGGTGATTTATTTCGACATATTTTGTGGTTGTGGTGGCACCCCTAATTGGGGTGACATTTCGGAAACAATTTGGATACGCGGCCGATTATTTGGTGCTCGAAACCCGTTAAGCTCACTGATCCGCATACGTTCATTCAAGCGATTTTTTAGTGTAGTATGTTTCTGTATATCTATTAGGTAGATATGTAGAGAACAAAGATCCCTTCGGTTTACCACCCAGGCCCAGTTGTATTATGTGAATGTGTGATAACGGATGTATATAAACTATATTCATTATTCATTCAATAGTAAGATCCAGGAATCGAATCTGAGACATGATCAAGCGACTTGCTGGTCACCTGCGACCTAGATTGTTGATTGGATGTATTGCCCCGGCTTTGATTCCTGGGTTTGAGCTTAATTGTTTTCTTTTTAATGCATTTATGGTATAATTAAAGTAATTTTCAAATTTTTGAATTTGAAATGCCTGTTAAATAACCAAAATATTATTAATAGGTGACATAACGGTTACGATTCTAGTTTGATACGTTTGTCACTTAGTCATAAAAATCGGTTGTTTATGTTAATAATCTTTGAACAACTCACACAACGCAATCTGATCCCAAACTAAGCATAGCTTGTACTATGGAAACCAGACAACTGATAAACTTACTTATATATTTCTAAATACATACATATTATAGATAAATAACACCCAGACACAGAATAAACCATCGTACTCATCACACAAAGTTTTATCCTGGGTTGGGATCGAACCCACGACCTCTTGCGTAGCAGTTGAGCACACGCTCACCGCGCCACAGAGGCAGTCGTACATGGACTGGCCACCCCGTACAAAGTGACAGCAATTTCAAATGCCGAATCGAATGACTGTCCCGCGAACTTTTTGACCCTTATGACAAATAACCGTTGCTGTTTTTCTTATCACACAAGTCTGGAAGTCTATACTCCTATTTGATTTTGTTAAATGGCCGTCCAAATATTAAAACCAAATGGAAGTCATATTGTTCATATTGTTAGCTTGTCCAGCGTACTAGTATTAAGGAGATCGGTGGTTGAAACCCACATCATTCTTGCCACTACAACGTAAAAGGTACTTTATTCCTTCAAAGACTCTTCTAAGAACAAATGTATATAAAAATATATAAGTCGGCTCCTAAAAGGGTTATGTTTCACCTTCCGGGTAGCACACAATACATTATAAAGGATCAGGTCGTGTCTACCTCGGATTACAAATTGTGAACGAAATATAATATTGGGCAAAAAGGGCATTTGAACAAAATTTATCTATAGACTTGGATTATGATTGCGTACTAGTCCTGTGTCGCGGGGGACTTTACAAACATACAAGTCACAGACAAAAAGTACACCCAGACTCGGAACAACAATTTGTGGATCACACAAAGTAGAGTCCCGTGTGGGAATCGAATACACGACCTCTTGCGTAGCAGTGGGACACACTCCCACCGCGCCACTGAGCCAACGTACTTGGGTCTTAAACCCGTAACCACGGCCGTTGCAATACGGTCAAAACGTAGGGCAATACATTTTACCTTAATTTATTCACGAAATTAAGACCTGTAATATACATATTTTCATAATGTGTTTATCAACATTTACTCTATAACTATGACAACACGAAAATCCTCGTTTTAAGCATTTTCCGTAACTCCAAGATTTTTTTACGTGTTAACATTATGACATATCCTTAAATTTATTTTTATCGTCTACTAGAAGAACTTTTTGGGTAGGTTACTGTGTGTTATAATAAGTTTTCTATAAAATAAATACAGAGACTAACCTTGTTTCGCGTAATCTAGTCTTAAGAAAGTAACTCTGTTTTTCTGTCTATTACTTTTTAACGCTTAAACCACTAAGCCGCTTAAACCAATAAATGCTCTGGTTCAGCAGAGCATTGATGCATGTAAACGTTAAGCAAAAAGTTTGCACAACTTTCACGATAATATCGCGGACGGAGGAGTTACAGTTTATATGGAGAAGGGGTTGCTGAAAGCTGATATTCTTTAAATATTATTATTATATTAAAAATACGTATATTAAAATAAATATTTTACACACTATCGTATGTAGGTACGACACACTGTATAAGTTAAATCGAATTAATGGGGATGTTGACAACCAAATCAAATGAGTCTCTTTTTATGCAATGTACAAGCTTTATAGAAATTTGTATGAAATAACAACCTATGACGTTATAAGTTCCTATCGTCAAATCATTAATTAATTATTTGTTTTCATGCTTTCAAATTCAAAAACATGTTTAGTTGCGAAAAAAATACTTATTCTCAAAGTATTTTAAGATCTATTATTGCCTAATTTGTTTAAAATAATATTTTTTTCTTGTAGTCAACTACTCAATTGACAGATTGAGTTTCGTTTTAAAGCGGATAGAATTTCGAATTTCGTATATATATATACGAGTATATATACGAAAGCTAGCTTTGTATATTACAAGCTCAGATACTCCATCAAGATTTTGACTTCAAGAAATCATATAAAAAAAGAGAATTAATTATATTGAAAACTTGCATAGTTATTAGCCTTTAAAGTTGTTTAGTGTTCTTGGCAGTATCGTGCTCATTGCGTCGTGTTGCGTAGTACGTAATCTATAGTTCTTTTTCAATAATTGATGATTACATTTCACATCACATTGTGAACAGGATTTGGAGTGTAACAGAATTAATTCAATATTGATTGTTTAATTAATTGTAAAATATAACATGATACCTACTGGTAGTGGTTACTGATTTTAATAAAACTACTTTCAGGTTTGCACTATACCATTAATAACGTTTTATACGAGAAGGATCTACACGATCAATAAAGTAGTAATTTTTAAAACAAAGTATTTTTATAAATTACAACTTTTATGGTCACGTAGATTTAACTATGGCCTAATTTAGATCCCGAGGCAACCTTACATACATACATAGATACATACATATCAACCCATATGATGTCCCACTGCTGGGCACGGGTCTCCCCAATACCCTGGGGGTAATTGCCATAATCGCCACGCTTGGCGAGCGGGTTGGCGATCGCAGTAAGGCTTTAAAATACACAGAGGACGCTGCTGCCCGCCCTCCGGTGGTTAATCCCTTAGTCGCCTTGACGACACCCACGGGAAGTGATGGGCAAGTGGCAACCTAGTTTCAATAAAAGCTTCAAAAGTCAAAAAGTTAAAAGTACTTTATTCACTTAGGTTAAAGAATGCAACACTTATGAACGTGAGACAAAATTTGGAATAGAATGATTCGATATTTAATTCCAAGTTCGCAAGAGTAAAGCCGTGAGAAAATAACTTGGCAATAAAACCTCATGGCCACTTTTTAAAAAATGGCAATTATTGCAATATCTTTGCACATACACAGTTATGCCAGTAAGGTGCTGCAACCATTACACCATGAAACTCACGCAAGCAGTAACTATAGTACGTAAAATGGGTATAATAAGGATTTAAATTTATTAGCCTTCTACGGTGTAAATAGGAGCGTCAACTTATAAAAATTACAACAGGAGGGTAAAGGCAACATGCAATTTCATTATTGTAAGAAAAACTACTTAATAAACAAATATATATTACTAGCTGTCCCGCGCAACTTCGTAGATATGCGTAAATTTTCCCCGTTTTTAGAACATTTCTCGTCGCTGCTCCGCTCCTATTGGTCGTAGCGTTATTTTTTGTTATATAGCCTTCCTCGATAAATGAGCTATCCAACAGTACAATAATTTTTCAATTCAAATCAATAGTTCCTGAGATTACCGCGTTCAAACAAACAAACTCTTTAGCTTTTTTATATATATTAGTATAGATTAAAACTAAACCGATACATCGATAGATAGAAAACACGAAAGATTTTTTGTGTATCGTCGTCGAGATAATTAGTATATTAGTACCTCAAATGGTATCGACAGCATTTTTTTATTAGACAGTTAACAGTAGATAATATATTGATACCGGGAATCTAGAGGATTTCCAGTACTATATTTACTTCCAATCCAGTTGCATCAAGTTCTCTATAGTCAGTAGATAATGCTTGTAAACACCCTGGTAAAGGGGGATGCTTTTATGTCGTTTGTGCTGGTATGCTCCATTCATTTGCTTTGAAACCGTTTCTTGTGAATCGAAATATTATGGGGTGAGATTTCCTGCAGTCTATAAACGTTTTCTATTCGGTTAATCTTAAAGTATATTCTATTAAATTTGTAGTACCTTTATAGTAATAAACGCAATCTGATTTGACAGAAGGCCGTGAAAGGCCGCGGTATACTAGCGTATTTATATAAACATATATTTCAAATTCAAAATTCATTATTCACTTGAGATGCCAAAAAACTCTTGTGTTACGTCAGGATTCTACATGTACATATAATGCCAAATTCGCAAACAATAGGTGAAACCGGAGAAAAGAACCTGGCAATAAAAACTCACGGCCACTCTTTTCAAATTGTCAATTTTACAATGTTTGAAAACTTGCATTACCCCCATATGGTAATGTGCTGCGACTAATATAGTATAGGTACACCATGTTATAGGACTGCTGTAAATTAAATTATCAAATAGTTGAAACATGAGATAAACTAAAATCAGTATTTAGTGGGTACAATATAGTAGGAGCATTTACTTACAACAAAGGTAAAAACTATATGTGTTTAAATATTGGCCAAAGTACTTGTAACGAATGATTTAATATAAAATATTAAGTTTGATATCAAAAGGAAGAAAATAATGAAAAAATAACTTCCGCATTAGGGTAAAAGCCCTGTATTACAGGGGACTACAAACATACAAGTCACGGATACAAAGTACACCCATACTCAGAATAACAATTTGTGGATCATTTAAAGGGGTGTCAACAAAGGTAAAAACTATATGTGCTTAAACATTGGCCATAGTACTACATCTTAAGTGAATAAAGAATTTTGATTTTTTTTCTTACATTAGGGTAAAAACTATATGTGCTTAAACATTGGCCATAGTACTACATCTTAAGTGAATAAAGAATTTTGATTTTTTTTCTTACATTAGGGTAAAAACTATATGTGCTTAAATATTTAATCATATAAATCATTTATCTCAATTTGCTATTTTAACCTAATATCTCCCTGATTCAGTGGCGCATGAGATATCTTGAGTGGAGACCACGGCACGGCAAACGTAGTGTAGGACGCCCTCAGGCCAGGTGGAGTGATGATTTACGCAAAACGGCTGGCAGGAGCTGGATGCGAGAAGCCGAAGATAGAACAAAGTGGCGTGCAATTGGAGAGGCCTATGTCCAGCAGTGGACTGCGATAGGCTGATGATGATGATGATGATGAGATATCTGTGAGGTTAAGCAACGTTGCCATTCTTGGACCATGATTGACTAACGTTTTCGAACATTTTAGCACCCCTCCGTGCCTCTTGTCGTGTAGTCGGTCTTACGCCTAATCTATCTCCGGTTTGGTCTGATCTCCGTAAATTGGGCTGTGAGAGCGAGGGAATAGAGAGTGCACTTGTGCTGCACATACTCTTGTGCACTGTAATATCTCCAAGTTGGCTAGTCCCTAATAAGATTGGCCGCTGTAAGCCCCATCGGTTAGGGGACTATTAAAATATCTCCTGCTTATATAGACTGAGGTAGCCCCCGTGCCCCCATATATCGTGATAATATAACGATGTAGACTAGTCAGAACGGATTTTTGAAAATTCAAAGTCTAGTGCCTCTGTAGCGTGGTGGGAGTGTATCCGACTGCTACGCAAGAGGTCGTGGGTTCGATCCCCTTCCAGGATAAAACTTTGTATGATGAGCACGATGGTTTATTCTGTGTCTGGGTGTATATTTTTAGTATAAGTATTTTTTTTCAGTTGTCTGGTTTTCATAGTACAAGCTCTGCTTAGTTTGGGATCAGATAGCGTTGTGTGAATTGTCTCAAGATGTTATATTATTATTATATTATATTATATTTAGTGGTGAGGCAGGGGTTTTAAATTCCATTTAAAATCATACTATTTGCTTTGTGTTTTTAAAGTTATTATAGTTACACGCGGAACACTAAAATTCATTATCATTCAACATTTTATGCGACACGTATTTGGTTTTGATCGTTTTACGAGTATAGCAAATAAAACAATAGGTATCTGTTTACTGGAACGCGACGATAAATGCAATACTACTCGCCTGCATTGCATCTGCAGTCTTTTATTTTAAACAATATTGCGATACTTATTATTATGTTATGAGTGAGTGTATGTCATCGGTCGATAGATTAAGTTTGATTTAAATTTGAAAGATAGTATAATGTATTCGAAATTGTATTCCTTAATGTGCTAATAAGTTAAAATGTATTTTAAATAGTTTATTTAATAAGGGTAATATTTTACAAAATTAATAGTTCGATATTATAACTGCGTTATGTGCACTATAATTAAAATAATGATAAAACGAATTATTCACTAACCAATGTTTATTGGGCTCGATATTGAATTGCACTTAGAAGAAAATTCTGTAGAAAATCAACCAGAAGAAATAAGTACTTACATCGTGAAAAAAAATAGCATTTAAAGTTAATGCCATAACATTGTGAGAAGACGAAGTCACGATGGAATTTTCACCAATTGTAAGACAGGTAAGTCAGTATTCTTACAGATATATCGAGATATCAACGAAGTTAAGTCACGCAAGTAGTAGTATTAATTAATAGATGACTAGCCGTATTCTCAAAATGAAGTGCGTCTTAAATAGTACACGTTAAGCCGTTGCAGTTCCAGCGTCTAAGCTCTTTCCAGCTGTGTCAGATTTATATCCTATCATGCTATAAGAGTAACGGATTAGATCTCTATGTTGTTGGTCTCTGATGAGAATGACCACTGTAAACAAAATTGGTCACCTCCACCTCATGATTAGAATAGAATAGTTTTTTTTTTTATTACCACATATTTACAAATATTTTCTTAATTTGAACTAATAATTACATAACATCGTGTTGTGGCAAAAGGAACAAGCTCAGCAAATGCTGGTACATGCGAGATTGCATGTTACAACGCTGATTTTCAGACCGTCCCTTCGACACATCAACGTAAAAGAAAAATAATAATAATAATAATAAAAATAAAAAAAAAACAGAATAAAAAATCTTAAAATACAGAATAACATAAAAACATCGCTTATCATTCTGATTAACAAAAGCGTGTAATAAACTTGTACAACGTGTACCAGAAAGGTGTTGTCCAATCTAAAACAACAATGAAACTGCGTGCAACCTCAAATTTCATTTGGATTTTTTTCAGTTTGATATTTATTAGGTAATTAAAAAAATATCGATTTTAAAAAGTTCAATGCCATCCATCTGGATTTTGTACTAGGGAAGGTACAAAACTAATGCCTTCTGCCTTTTGATTCTTAAATTTGACAAAAAAAAACTCTATAACAATGCTAAATAAAAATTGCATTTAGTAGTCGTGATAAAGTTTTGTAAATCGATGACGCACGAAAATGTGTCACGGTCTGTCACGTTCCGTCCCATGATAGGCTGAAGTATTGTGGCCATCAGGCGCATGCGCCCGAGTCCACTAAAACTGTCACACGCATGGTTGTTTATTACAATGTCATCAATCTTTTGGCAATTGCAGTGACATGCGATACAATTGGAATTAATAATAAAAACAAAAGCTTTCACAGAAATGGTTGTTTATTACAATGTCATCAATTTTTTCTTATGACGTTATCACGTAAAATTATCGTCCGTAAACCGGCTTTACAGATAATCATTATTTTTTGGTGGATTGCGCCTATGCCCTAACCACACGGCTGTCATTGGAGCCACCCATAGTTGACCTGACAAAGCTTGAATTAATCTATCAATACCACCCTTGTGTCATGGCCGCCTTAAGATAACGTTAGCTAGTAAATAACAGAGTGTATGTCTATGATTAAACGACATCATGGAGATTGTTTGTTATAAAGCAAAACAATGTAGTGTTAACGAGATCTCTGGTTCAATGTAGAGCGTTAATTTATCGAATAAACAATAATTATAGTCATTGTTGGACGTACAACGTCATTATTATCCATTGACTAGGGTCAGCTTTGCTTCGGTTTTTCTCAGGTTTCTATACATTTTTTTTTAATAAATATAACAAGCAATGAGGGATTGTAGGTCCCACATTACTAACAATCCTGTTAACCCCTTCAGCTAAGTTCAATGGCTTCTGTTAGGAGTGGGTTCACGTCGTTGGTATAATGGGTAGGATTCGAACCCGAGACCTCACGATTGCAAGTCCGATGCCTTAGCCATTACGCTCATGCACAACTCATGAAAATAGGAAATTAATAAATATTAGTGAAAATCGTACCAAAATTGTTTAGCATAACTAAGATACACTAAGCATACCAATAAACATAAAAGGTGATTTTTGGAATGTAGTTCCATATCGCACGTTATTATTTGCTTGTGGGCTAAGGGGCTAGACGGAAAAAAGTATAACCAAGTAGCAAATTTAAAAACGCCGCCAAAAACCGACAGCTTCTGCATCGGTTAACGTGGTCCCGAGGCATAAATTACGGTTTCAACGTAACAAGTAAGACGAGGTCAATCTAATTAGTTGAAATTAGTAGCTCTTTTTGTGTTGTTTTTTTTTTTGAGGCACTTCCCGATCTCCTTAGATGTCACGCTTAAATCTCTTAACTGATTTAGATGAAATTTGGTATATATATAGTTTGCGTCCTGGAAAAGGACAAAGTAACCTATGTCCTTTCCCAGGACGTTTCGTTATCACGACGTTTTGATAACGATAACAGACAAAGACGCGGGGGGAGCCGTGAACAAAAGCCAGTTTCTAATAACACTACTTGATTACAATGTCCTGACTAGATCCCAAAAGAATGGCGTAAACCTCAGGTTACATTTTGAAACAACTTTCTCAGTCAACAAAAGAACATGAAACAGTCTGAGAACTTTAATTGTTTACTTGCTCTTGATGACATTTTTCAATTGCCTGTTTTTTAATTGCCGGTAAAATGTTAGTGAAGGTTTTGTTAAGTCCCCCGCAACATAGGGCTTGTACCCTACTGCGGAAGTTGTCATTATATAAAAAATAAAACTTTTTCCGGATCTAGGTAACTGTAGAAATTAAGTTGTGGAATACGATTACTTTATAATGTACGAAAATATTTAGGGTTAATGTAACTGCAACTCTACCTTGGTGGTGAAGGCAGTGGTAGTGCATTATGTGTCGATTCTCGCACGGAAAAGAGTTTTGTGATATTTAAAAATGTTAGTGCAGAGTCTCAGTGTCCTTTGTGTTTTATAATTGTGTTTAATAAGAGGCTTAACTTGTCGTTAAAAACGGAAAAAATAATATAGTATTTTTTGTAAACTCTGCAAACTCACCTAACAATTTTGTCAAATTCTACGCTGACGTTTGCCTTTCAATTGCAGCTATAGTAATAAAACTTTGTTATTTTCAGATTTTCGTAGCAATAGCTCCACAACTAGGCGCTTTCTCACTTGGCGGAACTTTAGGATACCCTTGCGTGCTGCTGGAGCAATTTAAAAACAATGAGAGTAGTATACGTCCGGATCTGGAAACTATGACTTGGATTGGTAAGTTTGAAGAGGTTAAATCAACATTCAAAACAAATACACATGTGATAATTCTTAAAGAATATATGTAAAGTAGAACACAAGTAACATATCTTCATTAGCCTGAAGACAGCCATTTCATAACAAAGGCCTCTCCCAATTACACCCAAAAGCCTAAAAATAAGATGCAATGTAAAAATATAGGACAGTATTTAGCACACTCAGTATATAATTAGTCTTTCTATTAAATCAGAAGTTTTGCTTACACTACATAATGGGCGCTCAATGGTCATTTTGACTTGGAACAAGATTCTGAAAAACAAAGTAATCATTATCCAACCATGGCGAGAGCTAGCTCAATAATAATATTATGTTGTTGCTTCATCTGTGGCTTTGAGAAAATGGACGGACAAGAATATATTACATTGACTAGAGCCAACCAAGGGGCAAGGGTCAAGGTTACTCATAAAACTAATTTAAAACCTTTATTCCAGCATCAATACCAGGTTTCGCCGGTATAGGAGCAATACTAATGCCAGTAATAATGCAAATGAAAGGCAGAAAGTTGGCATACATTGGTAGCTGCCTTCTTCTTCTAATCGGTTGGATACTAGTATTTGCAGCAAAGGATGCATATACAATTCTTCTTGCTGAAGTATTTCTTGGACTTGGTGCTAATTGTTCTGTGATAGTAAATTTGATATCGATCAGTGAAATGGTAGCTCCAAAATATAGGACTGCATCAATGATGCTTTTAGGAATAATCCAAGGGATAGGATTTGTTACCGTGACGTCACTAGGAACTGTAATGCTTGTACATTGGAAGCATGTAGCTCTGATACTATTTACACCAGTAGCGATTGCTTCGTTAATGATAATCCTGTGGCCAGAATCACCATCGTGGTTAGCGTATAAGGGAAAATTTGTAGAATGTGAGAAAGCATTCAAATGGTTGCGGGGAACAGATGATGAATCCAATGAGGAGTTGCGAGGATTGATGTTATCTCAGAAAGAAAATAATAGAAAAGTAGTGAAGAAATCAAATTGGCATAAAATTTGTTTAAAAATAAGAAGGAAGGATTTTTATAAGCCAAGTCTGCATTTTATGTTAATACTTTTTAATTTCTATTTCTCAGGAACTATTTGTTTAGCTATTTATGGTAAGGTTATCATGACAATGGCCACTGGGAATGAAAACGCTGCTAATATTGGATTGTTATCAATGGATGTCATTGTATTGATTGGAGCAATATTCTCTTTAGTATTTATACGATATTTGAAAAGCAAAACAATCATTTATATTGGTGCCATAGCAAATTTATTCTTATTATCTTGCGCTTTAGTATCATATCTTCAAGATTCTGGAGTCATATCATCAAAATCTTTTATGTTTATTTACTTTTTCTTAGGGTATGTGGCATTTTGCAGCTCAGGTTTCGCCTCAATTACTTTTACAATTGCAGTTGAGTTAATTCCTGTTAAACATAGAGGTTTAGGAGGAGCATTGTTTAACGCTACTTCATGCTTCTTACATTTCACATCAGTCAAATTACTACCATATTTAATTCTATGGATGAATATTTGGGGAACTTTTGTTTTATTTGCTGCATCTGGTTTGACATGTACTTTATTAATATGGAAATTAGTACCAGATACTAAAGGTAGAACTTTAAAAGAAGTGGAAGATTATTATAATTTTGGATCTTTTGTAAAACGTTCAGATGTTGAAAGTGATGCAATGAAGCCTATTGTGAAAAATAATGTTTAAAATAGCTATTTAATAAATAAAAGGCATTAATCCTAAAATTACTTTACATACAATTTAAAAATGAAATTATTGTTTACTACGATCAGACTTGCGATGTGATACCTAAAATTAGCATTTACAAGATGTTAACATGTTTGCACAAATGAATGTCCTTCACCTCGTTTCCACCATGGTATAACGCTGCCCTGAAAAAAAATTCAAAAACTCTTATAAACGGCGATAATTTTAGTTATATCACATTTACCTTGTTGCGGCAAAGAGCAGATTCTAGATGCTGAGTGCTACACTGCTTACCTCAAAAAATGTGAAACCTTATATAGAACACTTAAACATGGTCATTGATAAAATCTTGTAGAAAAAGTAGCAATACACTCACATTAGACCATTCGTATGAAGGTAAAGTTGCGAACTCTGGTACTGACGTCTGTAATTTCTTTGAAACATTCTTTTATGCAATTTTTCTTCACCTGATTTAAAAATATGTCCTGCAACGGTAAACAAGTTGCTTCGGTCAATTGATTTACCAAAAGGGGCTGGCCGGACAAAATATCACCTTTATTTGTCTATAATTGTTCTGATGTTGTAACGATACCCTTAACTGACTACTTCGGTGGCGCAGTGGGAGTTTATCCAACTGTGACGCAAAAGGTCGTGGGTTCGATTCCCACACGGGACTCTACTTTGTGGTGTTGTTCCGAGTCTGGGGCTAGGGCTTGTACCCTATAGCGGGAGTCGTATTTTTTTAATGAAGAAAAAAACTATATTATTTACACATTCAGTAAAAGAAGATACCGTACCTAGTCTCTGAAAATCCATTTATAACCCCTTTCCACAAACGGGATGGAAAGAATGAAGTTAAAAACTACAGAGCCATTTATCCAAATTATGCCTCTTTGCCAAAATATTTGAACGGCTTACACTCAAGTTTGTAATTTCTTTATTGGCAAGCAACATGACTTTTTTAACAATCATTCAACGACATCTGTTTTCCTTTATAGATTACACCACCTTGGACATATATTTATGTATTTCATTTATTTAAACTTTATGCACAGAATTGTACAGAGGCGGACTTAAAAGCATTCTCTACCAGTCTACCTTAGGGCGCTGTAGAAATGAAGTGTGTAGGTGCAATAAACTTGTTGATATTACATTTAACCATACAAATAAAACTAAACACAGAATCGTATAGTTATAACAAATTCTTATGAAACATACTCACATAAATACATATATACCTACATAAATACATACCATAAATACATAAATGTCTACAATTAGGTACATTTAAGTTACAAATGTTGTATTTTTATATAATATACATTGACGCTTCAATGAACTTACCACAAGCAAAATTCTTTACGTACGCTGACGACACAGCAATTGTTTTCCATGGTAATTCTTGGTTCAACGTACAACATCTAGTTAAGAGTAGCTTACAAAGTATTGTGAGCTGGTTTAATAATAATCTACTGACGCTTAATGGAAGCAAGACAAAACTGCTATACTTTAGTGTTTCCAATCGCACAAGTCCTTAAAACACACTTTTACTAAAGCTGCACTTTTGTTTTATTAGTGTGGTCCAAAGATACGGAGACTCTCTGCACAAGTGTTAGATATTAATGTACATTTCTAAAGACTAGCAAAATTCTCTTCTGAAAAAATATTAAAAATCACCTATTTCTCTCTTGGCCAATCCATTTAAGGATATTGCATTGTATATTGGGGTGCAACTGCTAAAATTACAAAACTTAAAATAGAAATAGCACAGCGAGCATTTCTTAAAAGATCTTATAAGCGACCATCCAGGTATCCTACTGACTTTTGCGAGACTATAGTTCTTACAGTCCGTCAACTGTAGATAGTTGCTACAGCAGGGTCCTTATTCACTATCTTTATTTCATTGTCGTAACAAGCCCGTGCGAACTGGCGTATGTGCGGTGCGGCGGTCAGTTAGCACGGGCTTGTCACGACACGTTTACATAGGAATAGCTCCCAACGTCTTAAAAGATGGGAAAGAACGAAATGTCGCAAAGCAATAGTAAGAAAGTCCTTTCTCTTTCATGGGTCTATACATTTATGAGAAACTAAATAAAATCCTTGATACTTAAATTACTTACAGACTGAAGACTTAATAAAAATAAAAGAATAAGGATAATAAGAAATACAACAGACAGGCATCTGACTAATAATGAATTTGTTTAATTGACAATTATGCAAGCATACAAACATAGTGTACACAACACTCACGCACGCACGCACCAGCACACACACACACGCACATAAACACACAAAGAAATGACGAATACCGAAGAATGGGAGGGCCATTAAAGAAGCCGATTGTTGGTAGATCGAAGATCTTTACTGTGAGAGAAATGCAAGTATTGGAAGTTGGAAGGTATAAGGGGTCAGTAGGAGAATTAAGAATAAAATAAGATGTAGTCGCTGGCAAATAGTAAGAGAGCTGATGATATTTTTATGTAGGTGTTAGAGGCACGCTGAAAACTTGTATAATATCTCCCTTATCCCTCCTAAACTCAGAACCACAAACCTGGCTGGGGAATAATGGTAATGTTATACCCCAACCAGGTACTAGACCCTTATATTTTGTAAAGAAACCATTTTTTGCAACAAAAAAATGCATAAGGCAGTTTAATTTTATGTGACTACAAATTTAATGAATAAGCCTAACTATTTATTCAGACCTTAAACTAAACCAAGCGATTGCAAAATGATTATGCAAACTATTGAAAAAATATATTTGAGGCACGCTTAAATTATAATAGGAATGTGTATTAATAAGAATAAATGTTTAACAAATACAGATAATTTCAGTTGGATTATTGTAAAATCTTAGTAAAATATAAAAGTTTATTTAGCTCCGCTATACCCCAGCCAGTTCTATGGTTCTCTAAATATTGCTGATATTTTAGTAAATGATCTTTATTATATTGTATAGATCGATGTTTTATGCATAAGTGAAACTTTTTTTAAATTAGGTTATGAAATGAATATGCGTTTAAATATATTTTTTTTTATGAACAAAATAAAGGAGACGTGGAGTTTTTAACTTCTTAAGAGGAGTATAACATTTAAATACAAAAAAAATATTGTATAAAAAAAAAATAACACATCTGAATTTTTTTTTTTTTTTTTTATATCTTGGGACAACTCACACAACGCTATCTGATCCCAAACTAAGCATAGCTTGTACTATGTAAACCAGACAACTGATAAACATACTTATATATTTCTAAATACATACTTAATATAGATAAATAACACCCAGACACAGAATAAACCATCGTGCTCATCACACAAAGTTTTATCCTGGGTGGGGATCGAACCCACGACCTCTTGCGTAGCAGTGGGACACACTACCACCGCGCCACAGAGGCAGTCAAATTATATATCTATCGAGTTGACTTCTAAATGCTCTGGTATTGGAATTCCTAAATATAATTGTGTAATTATTTGCATTTGCATTATGGAATACTAAATTATAGATCTTATGATTTTCTTTGCAAATTGGAATTATCGATGATTAAGTTACGCAAAAAATACATGAAAAAAAAAGTTAGTAGTCAGCGGCGATTTTAATATAGATTAGACTCCCGCAGTAGGGTACAAGCCCTGTGTCACGGGGGAATTTACAAACATACAATTCACGGACACAAAGTACACCCGGACTTGGAACAACAATTTGTGGATCACACAAAGTGGTGTTTCTTGTGGGAATCGAACCCACGACCTCTTGCAGTCGGATACACTCCCACCGCGACAAAGACAAATATTGCCAGCTTAATAAATTCCTTAAAAAAAATATTAGAAGTGCTCAAAGATTAAGTAATGAAAGCTTTATGTTATACATAACTCCTCAAATATATGCAGGGCATGCTGGAAAGTAATAAATAGTAATATTAGGCCAGAATATCCAACTAATACAATCAAAAAACGATATCTAACTCTGATAAAATTTCTAACATTTTAATGACTACTTTATTGATATGACAAATAAAAATGACAATAAAGCTCAAAATGAAGACATAAAATTGAATTCAAACAATTATAGTATGTTCCTATTTTCCGTAAAGATAGACGAGGTAAGTAAAATGACAAGGAGATACCTTCTACAGGCTACGATCAGATCCCAACGAGGATACTAAAAGCATGCAATAAAGTTTCACCGATTCAAACACATATTATTAATTTGTCTCTTAGTCAAGGAAAGTTTCCTGACAGACTAAAAGTTTACCGTGATCAAACCGCTACACAAAAGTGGTGATAAAGCCTTACCAGCAACTATCAACTTATATTGCATTAATTTCCATTTTGGCGAAAATATTCGAAAAAAATTTGTATACCAGACGGCCCAACATTTTTTTTTTTGAAAAGACATTGGCCGCGTTTAATTTTATTAACAACATAGTAAAAAGTCTTAATGTTAAAAAAGCCTAAAGCGTAATCTTTTTCGACATGAGAAATGCGTGTGAGTTTGTAAAACATGATCTACTGCTTTAGAAATGTGATCGATATCACATTCGCGGCTCTGCACAGGCTTAATTAAAAGGTTATCTTGGTGAACGCACGCATTCGATCCAGTTGTTACAAACTATAATGCAAAATACGAAGAAGTAATTTATAAATCTAATAAATAATAATAGAAAAGGTGTACTGCAAGGGACCATTCTTGGTCCACTTCTTTTATTGTAATAATATTTTTTCCTCTATAACTCTATACCATTGTGTATACAGATGATATTTTAATATTGGGACTTCATCATTCTGGATCGAATTACAGCACTTTGATTTATGAGACTATAGGTAACGTGATAAACTGGCTCAGTAGTAATAATTTACATGTAAATATTAATAAAACCAAATATATTCAATTTCATAATGGGAGGTAATAAACTGGAACTTAAATTGTACTACGAGTATAATGGACAAATTTTAACAAAAGCTAGCACAATTTCTTTTCCAAGTATAAAACTAGATCACAACTGTAATTGAAAAATCCATAGACAATACTTGTAAAAAAAAAACGTGTAAATATGCTTGTGTGTGCTCTATGGAGACTAACAAAAATCTCAAACAAAGAAACAGCTTTGAAGGCCTATCATGCATTTCTTGTATCTACTCTTAGATATGGCTTAATGCTTTGAGGCAGCTCAGTAAATATAAATAGAGAATTTATAACTCAGAAGCAATGTGTTGCAGATCCATTTACCTGTAAACATCTCGTTCGAAAGTTTTTGCTACTGACTCTACCGTGCATTTATATTTTAGAAATATGTACTTATAAAAAGATTTCTTGTAATTTCAATACGAGATACCCAAAGAACCTTACTCTCCCTTTTTTGAGAACAGAAGTAAGTAGTCGGAATAGCTATGCAATGTCAGTACGCATATTTAATCACCTACCACAAGCCGTCCCAGACTTACCACTTAGTCAATTTAGAAGACAATGTGTATGTGTTATAGAATGTCTAACTTTTAAACTGACTGATAAGATTGTATGATTAGTTTAACAAAGATGAATAAGAGTTATATATAACTAGCTATCCCGCGCAACTACGTCTGCGTAAATTTTCCCGTTTTTGCAATATATCTCATTGCTGCTCCGCTTCTATTAATCGTAGCATGATGTTGTGTAGCCTATTGCCTTTCTCGATAAATGGGCTATCTAACAGTGATCGATTTTTTTAAATTCGGATTAGTAGTTCCCGAGATTACCGCGTTCAAACAAACAAACAAACTCTTCAGCATATAATATTAGTATAGATTATTTCCCGTTAAGTTTAAAGGTAAAATATTTATCTATCTATATATATATAAAACAAAGTCGTGTTAGTTACACCACTTATAACACAAGAACGGCTGGACCAATTTTTATGATTTTTGTGTTTTTGGATTTGTCTTCGTCCGGAATAGGTTAATAGGTATTAAAAACATTCATAAATTAAAAAATAATAATATTCCCATACAAAATGTTCATGGGTTTCGTACCTGTCAACCATATAATGTTTATTCCGTCAATATGGTAAACTCTCCCCTCAAATTAAAGAAAATATTTAAATAAAGGTTTTGAATCGACAAGATATATCCACAATATTTGGATAATAGCATATTTTACATTTTAAAAATATAGAATAGTGTCAGTAATAAAAAGAGATTGACATATTTATTGTTAGCAAATATTTATGCATGCGTTTGAATAAGTTCATGACCTACTTTAGTGATATTCATAACAAAAAAAAACGTTTGTATAAGAAGATAACACTCATATTAGTGAAAATGATTTTTTGAATTGATGAGTTGGGACGGTTTTTATCATTATCGTGAGGCATAGATTGGTGGGATACTTTTACAAACAACGGTCACTCATGTACCTATTGAACGTTGCCAATGAGTCACGAGTCACGAATTCCTTCGATGTCTGTACTAATATTATATAGCTGAAGAGTTTGTTTGTTTGGTTAAACGCAATAATCTCTGGAACTACTGGTTCGAATTGAAAGATTAACTGTTATTTGATTTCATTACTAGTACTGGATAGCTCATTTATCAAAATTGGGGAAAAATTACGCATACGAAGTTGCGCGGGTTTAGCTGACCCGCGCAACTATGTCATAAAATTGAGATGACTGATGTGTTGACCTTATCTCGATGTAACATCCATTTGTACCACATTATGGCAAATAAAAGATTTGTATTTGTATCTATTTGGGTACTATAAGAAGTCATAAATAAGTTTTCAGCGTTCCTCAAATACCTACCTAAAAATCACTATCAGCTCTTGGACCTATAGGTTCAGGTGGACAAATTGATATAGTTTTTACGGAGTACAGCAAAGGTTTCAATCGTATCGACCATTCTTTACTTTTGATGACAACCTTATTATGCTGAAATACATCCGATTAAATAAAAAAAACAGATAAATAAAATATTGTAGTTAAAGTCATACTGGATTTATATATTTAAGCACATAAATCCAGTTTTTCACATTGTTTTTTATTTTTATTAGGGTAGACACAAAGTTTTAATTTAATTTTTTATCGTTACCATGTCTTCCTGTCGGCATTAATGTCAAGTTGGTTTTTTCAACACTTTGAGTACATTATCACTTTTTAGCGCCTTATTTAAACCAGATAAACAGGTCTTTAAAACGCGCATTCAGTAATTATATACTTTTATACCGTCTAATTAACATTTACGTGTAGACATTTCTGACTAATGTTATCTTTTCATGGTTAACAGCTGCTCCAACTAAGTAAATAAACAACTTCACTGCCACCTTTCATTGCTATGTTATATGTTTGTCTTGGTGAATGTCGAGTAAAATTATATCGGGTTCTGTTCACGCGTTTATTACGAAAATGTATTGTTAAGTATTTTTTTTTCACTAACGATTTTGTTTGACGTACCTCTGTGTGTATCTGTCCAATGTTGCTCAAATATATTTTTTACAAAATAAAATAGTTTTATCGGAACGTTTTATTTAGGTTGCTTTATTTGATGAAAATCTCTTAGTTTCTCAACTTTTTATCTTACATGTCGGTTTTAAACGTCGGTACATTATAATCCTGGAATCGTGCATGTAAAGCTTTCACAGTTGCTAGCTTTATAAACGATTACCTCGCCTGGAAGTCGTATAGTTCCCTACTATACCTATAGGAAATAAAACAAAGTGTGCGTTTTTTATGAAGTTACATTTATAATCATCATCATCATCATCATTAGCCTATCGCAGTCCACTGCCGGACATAGGCCTCTCCAATTGTACGCCATTTGGTTCTATCTTCGGCTTCTCGGATCCGGCTCCTGCCAGGCGTTTTGCGTAAATCATCACTCCACCTGGCCTGAGGGCGTCCTACACTACGTTTGCCGAGCCGTGGTCTCCACTCAAGAACTTCTTTACCCCAACAGTTGTCGGTTCTTCGGCTAATATGGCCAGCCCACTGCCACTTCAGCTTGCTAATCCGGTGGGCTATGTCGCATCTAATTACATAAAATCACAACAGAACGACTGCATCTAGTTGGCTTATTGTAATTTCTGGTTTGTTTGCATAAATACTTAAAAAACAAATATTCATGTTAGGTTATAATAAAACACATATAATGAGTTTATACTTTTTTTGTTTTTATAAATTTATTACACCTTCACACGGAACCCTAAAACTGTAATAACATTTTGCATTTTATGTGACATGTATTTGGTTTTGATCGTTTTACGAGTACAGCAAATAAAACAATAGGTATCTGTTTACTTGAACGTGGCAATAAATGCAATATTTATTCGTCTGCATAGCATTTGCAACCTTTTATTTAAAACAATTTATTTATGATACCTAATAATGTGTTGGACGTGAGCGTATGTCATCGGTCGATAGATTCAGTTTGATTTAAATGTGATAGATATAAAAATGTTTAACAATTGAATATTAGGTACGGTGCTAAAATAAAAAAGTTAAAATGTGTTTTAAATAATTTACAGATTATAGATAAAATTTTGAAAGTATTTTAATTACGTTAATCTCTTCGTCGTGATATAAGTAATTATTCACTAACTAATTATTAATTGGGTTCGATATTGAATTTTACTAAGAAGAAAATTCTGCAGAAGAACAACTAAAAGAAATAAGTATATTGTGAGAAAAACATTGGAAGTCACGATGGAATTTTCACCAATTGTAAGACAGGTAAGCAAATATTCTTACAGACAGATCAAAATATCAACGAAGACATGCCACGTTAAGTACCACTATCAGTTGGATTGGGAAGCCGTTATCAAAACATGTCACACCATTAACTGCCTCTTAGAGCACGTTAAGCCGTCGTAGGTCCAGCGTCTAAGCTTTCTCTGGCCGTGTTTCCGTGCTACGAGTAACAGGCTAGAAGAGTGACGAAGTAGAGTGCATCTCTGTGTTGACTGAATTCGGTAAAATAAATCTCCCTGCAGACTTACCCTCTCATGTCTAAGATTTAGGCTGTGAATTAAAAAGTTAAAAACCGGGTAAGTGCATGTCGGGCCCCGTACAATGTAGGGTTCCCTAGTCTCCCATCCCAATAATGCGCTTAAGAAGTGGGATTTCTGTTGTTTTTGTTTCATACCTACTACTAACAACGTTATATTATATTTTTTTTAATGGAATCTGTACGAAAATTTTGTTACTTCTTACTTGGTTTGCTGTTACTCCTTAAGTTATAAAGCCTACTTAGTTCTGATAGTTTTCTTTTGAATTTCACTATATATACTACTGCCGTGAATTCAGAACAGTCTCGGAGTTAAGCTGCGAGCGGACGGATGAACATGGCAAAACTATAACTGTCCCGTTTTGCCATTTTGGCTACGGAACCCTAAAAAGGGAAAAGAAAAAGAAGGTCCCATCAGCAACATTATAAATATGATAGGGTATATTATACTTTGAGGAGATGTTGTAAAAACACTCGTCTATACATTTATTATCGCTTGTCCTGACTGACTAACTGCCTGACTGACTGGTTAATCAACACAGAGCCTAAACCTGATTACAACTGGGTCACAAACCTGAAATTTTGGCAGTTGATGCCTTATGTTGTAGGCATCTATTAAGAAAGGATTTTTAAAAATTCGTCCCCTAAGGGGGTAAAAAAGGGGTTGCAAGTTTGTATGAAACTCCGTCAGTATTGAAGGTAGCTATGAAATTTCGTATTTGGCTTTTTCGTTCACAATTTTAAAAAAAACCGGACATGAGCATGTCGGACCATGCTCAGTGTAGAGTTCCGCAGCCTTGAATAATTGCTACAGTAGAAGAGCGTATGTTCATGGCACTTACGCCCTTTTGTAGAGAAATGTAGTTTTTCGGTCCCACATGTTGATTTTTGCTGAAAAAAAATTAGAAGAAATAGCTATCGAACTAAGTAGCGACTACTACAAGAGACCTTTTTACTAAATTTTATCAATAATCATTGAGTAGTCTTTGAGTAAAATGCCTGTGACATACAGACAGACAGACAGACGGACGGACATGATGAAACTATAAGGGTTCAGTTTTTGCCATTTTGGCTACGAAACCCTAAAAATATGTTACAGTGTTTTTTTTGAAAATCAACCCTTAAGAGGGTAAAATAGGTGTCGAAAGGATGTATGGAACTCCGTTAGCTTGAAATAGATATGTAAAATTTCGTTTTCGGCTTTTTGATATAAAATAAAAAAACATGTATTTCAGCGATTTTGGAAAATCAACCCCTAAGTGGTAAAATAGAGGTTGTAAACTTGGTCAGTTTTGAGGTTAGATCTGCTTAGTTTGGAATCCGACGGCATTGTGTGAGTTGTACTAAGAATATTATTATTATGGTCAGTATTCCAATCCGCGAATCCGGTGCCTTAACGACTAGCCTACAACTTCTTCGAGTACTTGTTACTTGACTTACTCGTATCTATCGATCCTACCCTTGCGTCATGGCCGCCATAAGACAATGTTAGCTAGTAAATAACAGAGAGTCTGTCTATAATTTAAACAACATAATGGAGATTGTTTGTTATAAACCAAAACAATGTAGTGTTAACGAGGTTGCTGGTTCAATTAGGAGCGTTAATTTATCGAGTAAACAATAATTATAGTCATTGTTGATCGTACAACGTCATTATCCATTTATTAATTAGTAGCGACTAGGCTTAGCTTTGTTTCGGCTTTTCTAAGGTTTCTATACGTAATGGGCATGTATTTCTTATGTACAACGATTAGAAAGAAAATGGTAAACATTAGTGAAAACCGTATCAAAATTGTTTTTCACATCGATGAACATGAAAGATGTTTTTTTTATATAATATTTTTTTTTACTAGCCCATGTTGTGGCAAAAGCCTCGCCTCCCAAGCCATTCCGGGTCCAGTTATTGGAGTATGCATCTAACTCGTCCCATCTCTTACTGGGCCTGTCACGCTGTCTCTTTCTATTTTCTGGCATCCACTCTGTGGTTATTTTGGGCTTATTTTATACCGATTATTAATTTTGTTTAGGAATTTCTAGTGTTTTAGAGCCAGCGGATCACAAAAAGTTGTGTCCTGTATGTCACTCAAACTAAAAATCTCCACTAGGTGGTAGAGGTTATTGGTTTGAGTGACACATTGGAATTTCAAAATTATTTTTTTCAGATTTATGTAATTTTTTCGCGGGCTTTGCTAAAGGTACTTACCACTCGCGGCCTAACCAGTAGCAATACCTCTTTTGCCAGATGAAAGTCATTAATTCCAAACAAATATTACATCAAACTATCTTGGTCTGCCTGTTACATTTTTTTTAAAGACAACTCCCGCACTAGGTTTCTAGCCCTGTGTCGCGAAGGACTTGGCAAACATACAAGTCACGGACACAAAGTACACCCAGACTCGGAACAACAATTTGTGGACCTCTTGCGAAGCAGTTGGCCACCGTGCCACTGGGGCAGTCAAATAAAATAAATAATAAAACGCTTAAATCTCTAAACCACATTATAGAATTTTATACATAAGCTACGGGTCTTAATTGCATAAATATTTTATTTTAAGGCCAAATACCTTTGTTTATTTTAGTCTACCCATGACCACGGCCGTTGCAATGCGGTCGAAACGTCGGGAAATAAACAAAGGGATTTGGCCTTAAAATAAAATATTTACGCAATTAAGACCCGTAGCTTATGAAATTCTATAAAGTGTACAAATCGCGAAAGTTTACGAACATATATCTCTTAACCAGTTTAGATGAAATTTTAGATCCTAAAAGAAACAATTGTCTCAGTCAACAATAGAACAGAAAACAGTCTTGAACTTTAATTGTTTACTTGCTCTTGATGACTTGATGAGCGACTCCAGACAATTTGTGGTAAAATTGGAAAATAAATCGGTAGATGTCTGTTTCTACCGGTAAAACGTTGGTACACCGCCTAGTCGTTTTCTAATCTCATCGGTTATCACATAGAACCACCAAAATAAGGACGATGATGAGGATACAAAAATGTTTCATTAGATTCTATTGGTTTTGAAAATATTAGGGGTTCCGAAGAACAACACAGTCTCGGTAGCACAGGCAGTGGGAGTACGTACGACCGCTGTACAAGAGGTTGTGGGTTTAAATCGCAATAGAACAGAGCTTGTAAGATACAAAATGTTGGTTCTTAGTATACTTTGTGTCCAATAAATATTACGTTTGTCAAGACCTCACATCGAGTCGTCTCATAAAATAATGAAAAACATAGTAGTATATCATAATTTATCGTAAGTCAATAAACATATTAATCAAATTCTACACGGTCGTCGACGTAAGAATGGAAAACTGAACATAGCCATCCCAGCAATAGTAATAAGACTTTGTTATTTTTCAGATATTCGTAGCAATAGCTCCACAACTAGGCGCTTTCTCACTTGGCGGATCTTTAGGATACCCTTGCGTGCTGCTGGAGCAATTTAAAAACAATGAGAGTAGTATACGTCCTGATATGGAAACTATGACTTGGATTGGTAAGTTTGAAGAGATCAAAAAATATTTAAAAAATACACAACGATCATCAGTATGTAAAGTAGACCCACTTTCAAAAAGATTAACATCATCATCATTGACCTGAAGACGTCTACTGCTTAACATTGGCGTTACTCAATCATACCCATAAGCCTAAAATTAACATGTAATGTAAAAATTCAGGGCAGTATTTAGCTCACTCACTATATACTTATTCTTTCTATTAAATCAGACATCTTGCGTACATAACATAATGGTCAATCTGACTTGCAACAAGAATCTAAAAATCAAAATATTCATTGTCCGACCATGGCGAGAGCTGTAGCTAAATAATAAATACATTGTTGCTTCATCTGTGGTTTTGAAAAGATCAAAATTAAACAAAGTTTATTACATTCGCTAGAGCCTACCACTATACCTAGCACCAAATAGCTTGTAAGATTCAAGTTATTCAGAAAACTAATTAAAAACTTTTATTTCAGCATCAATGCCAGGTTTCGCGGGTATAGGAGCAATATTAATGCCAGTAATAATGCAATTGAAAGGCAGAAAGCTTACATTCATTGGCAGTTGCCTTTTACTTCTAATCGGTTGGATACTAGTATTTGCAGCAAAGGATGCATACACAGTTCTTCTTGCTGAAGTATTTCTTGGACTGGGTGCTAATTGTACTGTGATAGTAAATTTGATATCGGTCAGTGAAATGGTGGCACCGAAATATCGGACTGCCTCAATGATGCTATTGGGAATAAGTCAATCGATAGGATTTGTTACCGTGACGTCACTGGGAACTGTAGTACATTGGAAGCATGTAGCTCTGATACTATCTGCACCAGTAGCGATTGCTTTGTTAATGATATCCCTATGGCCAGAATCACCATCGTGGTTAGCGTATAAGGGGAAATTGGTAGAATGTGAGAAAGCATTCAAATGGTTGCGGGGAACAGATAATGAATCAAATGAAGAGTTGCAAGCATTGATGTTATCTCAAAAAGAAAATGATAGAAAAGTAGCTAAGAAATCAAATTGGAATGAAATTTGTTTAAAAATAAGAAGCAAGGACTTTTATAAGCCAAGTTTGCATTTTATGTTAATACTTTTTAATTTCTATATAGCTGGAGGTGTTTGTTTAGTTATTTATGGTAAGGCTCTCATGATAACGGCCACTGGTAATGAAGACGCTGCTAATTTTGGATTCTTATACATGGATGTTATTATATTGATTGGAGCAATATTCTCTTTAGTATTTATACGATATTTTAAGAGTAAAACAATAATTTATATTGGTGCCATAGCAAACTTATTTTTATTATCTTGCTCTTTAGTATCATATCTTCAACATTATGGAATAATATCATCAGATTCATTTATTTTTATATATTTTTTCTTAGGTTATATAGCATTTTGCAATTCCGGTTTAAATTCAATTACATTTACTATAGCAGTTGAATTAATTCCTGTTAAGCATAGAGGTTTAGGAGGAGCATTATTTAACGTTACTACATGTATTTTACATTTTACCACAGTAAAATTATTACCATATTTAATTCTATTGATTAATATATGGGGGACTTTTGTTTTATTTGCTATAGTTAGTTTGACATGCAATTTGTTAATTTGGAAATTAGTCCCAGACACTAAAGGCAGAACTTTAAAAGAATTAGAAAATTATTACAATTTTGGATCTTTTGTGAAACGTTCTATTGTTGAAAATGATGCTGATGTAATTAAACCTATCGTGAAAAATAATATTTGAAAAAAGCTAAATAAAAGGCAATTACATTAATCCTAAAGCTATAATTATTTACAATTTGAAAATAAAATTACTGTTTACCTGCGATCTGATGGCTAAGGAAATTATATGATAACGATGTCGTCGAAAAAATATGTATTTGGGACCTGGGAAATGCAACTATCATTTAAATACAATTAGTAAGTTTAAATCCTATTTCATAATTAATAAAATGTAAACTGTTGTTATATATAGTTAATGTTCATATCTTCACAGTAACTATGTACATTTTAATTCAAGACTGTTTCAAACGTCCGTTTTAAATGTTGTCAGAAAATATAGTGATATTTAGCTGGCTTGAAATGTTTATTTCATGTCTGATACAATAAATTGTGTTGTGACTGTGATTTTTTATCTTTGTCAGTGACAATCTCGTCATCTTCTAGAGCGCCTCTTAACTAATGAAAGTTACAGATACAAATACGTTTATTTGTATAAACAGGATGTTCAATTGATGTTACATAATTGAAAGTAAAATACTGTCAACATGCTTGGTCCATTGATTTACCTGCTAGGCAGTAGAACCTACTTATTATAGATTATGGGGGTAATTGCCATAATCTCCACGATTGGCGATCGCAGTAAAGCTTCAAAATAAGCAGAGGACGCTGCTGCCCGTCCTCCGGTGGGAAATCCCTTAGTCGCCTTGACGCCACCACATTTATACATCCAAATTATTAGGTATACATTGAAATAATTTCAATGTCAGTAAATTACTATTATTTTCAAAACATTTATAAAATTATAAATAAAACAAAAACATTATGCAATATTAATAAATAATGCCAAATATAAAGAAAATATTTGGAATTATTTATTAATATTGCATAATGTTTTTGTTTTGTGTGCCGTGTGGTACCGGCTTAAGAATAGTACCACCCCGTCTCTTCCCGTGGGTGTCGTCAAGGCGACTAAGGGATTTCACACCGGAGGACGGGCAGCAGCGTCCTCTGCGTACTTAAAGTCTTACTGCGATCGCCAACCCGCTCGCCAAGCGTGGCGATTATGGCAATTACCCCTAGGATCTACATACTGGTAGGTTCTGCTGGGGAGACCTGTGCCCAGCAGTGGGCCATCATATGGGTTGATATGTATAAAGAAAATGTCAATTCAACGAAAAATTATTGTTCAGTATTGAAAGTAAAGTACAAACACTATAAACATTATTTTAATAATAAATTTACTATTATTTTCAAAGTATTTATAAAATTATATATAAAACAAAAACATTATGCAGTATTAATAAATAATGCCAAATATAAAGAAAATGTCAATTCAACGAAAAATTATTGTTCAGTATTAAAAGTAAAGTACAAACACTATAAACAATAAATAATATTAATAAATTATACCAAATCACAATCATCGAGATACGCATTAATATTATAATAGTATTCCTTTTTCAGAAGCTCATTCCACTTTTTTTTAATAAATTTGTTTTTAATTTTGTGCCAGTGAGTTAGTTTTATTTTTTTAATGTCCAGCACTAGTCTGGACGCCGTTCTTCAGTCCTCTCTGATGTTACGGAGCCAAGACACATGATAATTTAGTTGTAGCCGATTGTACAAAAGTGACGTAAAGTTTTGATGGACTATATATACCTATGCCTTGTAAATATCTTTTTTATACCCCGACGAAAAAACACCCCTAGATTTAAAAGTTTAATGTGTATGTTTGCGTGCATCGCCCAAACAGATGGCTAAGCACAAGCGTTGGTTTTTGTTTCATGAAAATCAATTCAGCGGTTTAGAATATTAATTGTCTCACGTGTATTCCTAAGTGGTGCTTTATATTTAGCGAAAGGGTAAAACTAAATCTTAACCAAGAGACACTAATAACAATAAAAAAAAATAAAAAAAATGTGTGGCACTCGGGGACTGCCGCGGTAAAGCTATTGCATAGCATTTTTATCAAATTAAGCAATTAAAAAAAAAAAAAAAAAATCATTATTAAAAACCATGTTTTTAATTTTTTTTTTCCTTAATTTTATTTTTAAATTACAAAAAAAGGATTTTTTTTTTTTATTAATTATAATGTTTTTAAATTTTTTTTCTTAAAAAAAATTTCTTTTTTCTTAAAAATTATTTTTTTTCTTTCAAAATTTTTTTTTTTTAATTTAAATAAAGCAATTAAAAATTTTTTTTTTTTAGTTCTTAAAAAAGTTTTTTTTTTTTAATTTAAAAAAAAGTCTTTAAAAATTCTGCTATTAATCGATAATGGCAAAACTAAAAAGTATCACCGCTGTGCCCGTCGGAGTGGGGAGCGTGAGGTTTTTTCGTTACGAAATTTCTGGATTCGAGCCCCGCGCTCAAGGCCCGCGATAGAAGCTATGCAATAGCTTAAAAATACGACATTCCTTATCATTATTGTTGAATTAACGTTTGTAAAAGAATACGGTATTGATAAACATTTTGAGATTTGCGGTGCTAAAATAGAAAAGTTGAAATTAATAATTTTGTGTGTATATAGGACGCCAAATTCCGATGTCAATATATTTTTGAATAATTTAGAAAAAACATTACGAAGGCTACAACATCAAAAAAAAAAACATAATCGTATGTGGCGACTTTAATATAGATTTTTTATCCTGTAACAAAATTAGTATTAAGTTTAAGGAATTAATTATGAATTATGGTATGAGATACCACATATTAGAACCAACGAGATTAAACAAATGTATTGATAATATAATTAGCAACATTCCGAACGTGGTAGGTGAAACACATAACCTTTGTCTCTCTGATCACAATACAGCCCAAACTATTACATTTGATCACGCCGGTATCAATGTACAAAATAAACGTTATTGCTTTACAACTGTATATGATCTGGCAAAAGACAATGTTAAGCTATTTGCTAAATATATTAGTAGTCTAAGCTTTAGTGAGGTATACGAAATACAAACCACGAATCGGGCTTTCAATGCATTTCATGATTCATTAACTTTGTTTTACAAACTATGTTTCCCATGTATAACAGTAAAAAAATCTTACACCATGAGTAAAACTAGGAGGATAACAAAAGGCATCAAAATTAGTTGTAATACAAAAAGATCGTTAAGATACAAATACTATTTAAATAAAACCAAAGAAAACAAAATCATGTATAAATCATACTCGAATTTATTAAGAAGATGTATAAATAATTTGCAATCTCTTAGTAACCAAAGGTATATTACAAAATCTTTTAACAAAGCTAAAGCTACCTGGAATATTGTAAAGCGCAATATAAGTGCCGAACCCGTTAGACATTATAATAATAATATTCAAGATGGTAAAACTATATTGACATTAGGACATGATATTGCAAATAAATTTAATAATTATTTCATTGACATTTCAAATAATATTAATAATAAATCGAATAAAATTGATATAAAAACGAATCTACAAAGTGTATTTCTGGAACCCACTAATGCAATTGAGATTAATAATGTGATTAAATCCTTAAAAAATACGAAGTCAGCCGGTTACGATAACATTACAACCGAACTTATAAAATGTGTGTCTCAATATATATCAGAGCCACTTGCGTATATTGTTAATTTGTCTTTTGAACAAGGCTGCTTCCCGGATAGATTAAAAATCTCCTTAATAAAACCGTTACATAAAAAGGGTTCTAGGTCTAAGGTTGATAATTACAGGCCAATAGCATTAACACCGGTTCTTTCAAAAATCTTGGAAAAAGTTATGCATGGGCGTGTACTCAAGTTTTTAGAAAAACACAATATACTTGCCAAGGAACAATTCGGTTACAGAAAAAATAAGTCGACAGGGTTAGCAATATATACCTTGGTAAGAGCTATCGTAGAAAATATTAACGCAAAAAGGCCGTCCTGTGCACTGTTTTTAGACCTAAGTAAAGCTTTTGATTTGGTTGATCATCAAAGACTCATTAATAAAATGGAACGATATGGAGTCAGAGGGCCTGTCCGAACATGGTTTCAGTCCTATCTCAGTGGCAGGTCACAGATTACAAGAATAACGAAACTCCACAATGATATAGTAGAAAACTATGACTCGGGTTCTGAAATCAACCCATGTGGTGTTCCGCAAGGTAGCATTCTTGGACCTTTATTATTTTTACTATATATTAATGACTTGCCACAAGCAATAAAACATCAATGTATCTTATTCGCAGACGACACTACGATTGTAATGGAGTGCAAAAATAGAGAAAATATTAATTCTGTAATAAATCAAACATTAGATGACATTAATTCATGGATAAATATTAATAAATTAAAATTAAACTTTTCAAAAACTCATTTAGTACACTTTAAAACATGTAAAAGTAAAGATACGCAATTTATAATTAACAATAATAAAGAAAATATTGGACAACTAGAAAGCACAAAATTTTTAGGTTTAACGCTAGACAAACATTTACTATGGAAAAATCACATAGATACAATTTGTAAAAAAATAAACTCGTTCGTATTTGCCCTAAAAAAGATTCAAAACGTGACTTCTAAACATACTTCTTTAATGGTGTATCATGCCTATGTTTGTTCAATAATTAGATATGGCATAGTAGTCTGGGGTAACTCCTCTGAGGTAACAAGAGTGTTTATCGCTCAAAAAAAATGTTTACGGGCCATTTTTAATATGGAGTGGTCCGAATCTTGTAGAGCTATATATAAATCTCATGGACTTTTGACAGTTCCTTGCATATATATTTATGAAGTAGCAAAGTTAGTCAAATCGAATTCATCATTATTTGAATTAAGGGATAATACACGTAATAGAAAAGCGAGGCAATTGGATTTTGTAATCCCTATTCCTAGGTTAGAACTGTTCAGGCGCAGCTGTGTTTATATGGCTCCCTTAATCTTTAATGCTTTACCCAATTCAATAAAAAATCTACCATATAAAAAGTTCTGCAGTGTGTTACTAAGCTGGTTGGTAAACGAATGTTTTTACTCGGTTGAAGAATATTTAAATAAATACCCATGTAAATTTTATAATTTAGAAAGGAGACATGTGAAATTTAAGTGACCGGATTTTATTACATTGGTGTGCATTTAATTATTATTATTTTTTTTAATACTATTTCACTTTTTAAATATATTTCATTGTTATTTTGATAAATTTTGCCTATACCAATGATGTAATTTGCATGCCATTATTGGCAAGTGTGCTGATTCAATAATATGTATTATAAAGATCTGTAAAATGTACCACATTTATGCAAATGAATAAATAAATAAATAAATAAATCAAAAATCTAACTTTCTAATTTGAATTGGAATCGTCACCAAAATCGTTATAATATTTTCCCACATTAAAAATCGAAGATAACAAAGACGCTGAAATCAGTAAATTATTGTAAACCGTTAAAACTTTTAAGTGTATAAATAAGTAGCATAAACCTGATTTATCTAGTGCGTATTCAAAAGCATTAAAGAAAAACTTCGTCTTTGTGCTTCCGATAATATCAAGTGCTTTGATATTTCGGAGAAGAACTTGCAAAGCGTTATCTTGCTTGAATGCGTTTGTCCATTGTGATCCGTGATTAGATCATTTGCCAATTAGGAATCACAGAATGTTAGAGAGAGAGAGGGGTCATAAGACCTAGATTTTGGCAGAGGTATTATAAAGAATATATATTACAAAAGTAATCCGATTGCATATAAGTGCTAATTCCAGACCAGTGTTAAGTTTATCTAGATCAGCCTTTCTGGCGTAATTGAATAAGCAACATTCAATTATTCAAACGTTCCTACAATTAAGACCAATCCAATGCTAAGCAATATTCAATTTTTCAAACGTTCCTACAATTATGACGAATCCAGTGATGACAAAGATGAAAACCGTTTCACTATCTTCCGCCTACTTTTGTCACACAACCATTTACCACACATTTAAAAGACTCTGGAGTAAAACCGATGTTTCTTTGTCAGGTTTAGGGCCTAAACCTCTACATTTTATTCCAGTAAAATAGTCTGTGGTGGTTAATGTCTTCACTCCAATAACAAGTGGGAGGTGATTAAATATTTTCCAAAACTGATATTACAAAGTTATTTAGTGTTATGTAAAGAAGCCACGAGTGGGAGGTCAAATCATCCTGTATATTGGCGCCAAAATAACGCAATCATTTTTTTTTAATTTTAAAGTACCCAGTGTCACTCTTACAACTAAGATGAATCTAACGACATTTCTCAAGCTAAAATCCATCAAGGTATTTAGGTTCTAGGGCGTGCCAAAGAATTAAATAATTATACACTCGAAAAACAATGGCAATCTCGTTTACGTCACACGTTGATACAGACTCGTCTCGTACGACACGTTTATCGGGAACAATGGACAAACGCCGCAAGTCGTATCCGACAGCCGATTGGCAAGATATAATCTGAAAGCGTTTGCTCTAATACCCTCAGATACCAACTGAGTCATCAGTATTATATCGGTCTTAGTATCTGAACATCTTAGTGTTTAGAATCCTTGTTTTATGTCTCGCTTGCCTTGTGGGATAAGTGCTCACTTCTCTATCGTTCGCGTTTCCAATGAAAAAGGAAAGATAATGCAACTTGAATAACGCATTTTATTTATGGGTGGATTTTCTTTTGCGAATAATTATTTCAGTTTTTTTTATATAAAAAAGAGAGGAATAATTTCAGGGAAATTCTTGACTTTTACAATTTTGTATAAGACCATTACCGTCGTAGGGTACTAGCCCTGTGTCGCGGAATACTTTACATACATTTCATTCATGGATACAAAGTAAACCCACGCTCGGAACAACAATTTGTGGATCATACAAAGTAGTGGTGTCCCTTGTGGGAATCGAACCCATGACCTCATGGGCAGCAGTGCCACCGAGGCTGTTAAAAGCTAGCAGTATTTAGAGATATGAAATAACATTATGTAGTGATACATGCAGTTTGCAAAAGGTTTTTAATAATAAAAAAATGACTAACTAAGTAATAATTACATTCTACAGAATTAAAAAGAAGAAGATGTAAGTAAAAGTTTTACAATTTTTTTTTTAAATTTGCTTACAAGTGAAAAAAAATCTAAGAAACATATAAAGTCATCATTAACATTAGCCCGTATTGGTGCACTGTTGGACATAGGCCTTGCCTAACTCACGCCACAATACCTGGTCCTCCGCCTTCCGCATTCAGAAATGCAAGTACATAATAAAAATAAAGCAATACATTATTTGCAAAATAAATTACAGAACGAAAGACTCCGAGACGAAAAATACCTCAGAATAATAAGCGGGCCAAACAACGTTTTGGAATCTTGAGCACGTAATTATACTTTCAAGTTAAACGTTGAAAGCCTGTTACAGAACATTACGGACCGCGAAACTGAATATCATTTTACTGAGTTTAAAACTTTTGTTATCTGCTAAAACGAAACCAGTTTCACTTCATATAGTTTTTCATTAATTTATATTAAGTAGGTATTTCATTCTTACCTTTTTTTATACTACGATATGACGGTAAGCGTCACGCTCGCCCAAAACGGTATCAGTGTCAGCCATGACACCCAAATCCTTGTTTGACAAAGATCTGAATGTCGCCACACCTCGCTTCTCAGTTTAGACATTAGTTTATAAGTCTCATTTGCCCAGTAATTAGACTTGCTACAGTGCCTTTCAAATAAACACACTATTTTACAATAAATTAACTGACACTGTTGTGGTACCCCCCAAGACATAGGCCGTAGAAAATCGATATTATAAATCTAAAAGCTTTTTAACATCCAAACAAATTGTCCTAACTTTTGGAATTGTGGATAAGTTTTGACTGCCTCGGTGGTGCGGTGGGAGTAGGTATGGACGACTTCTACGCAAGAAGCCATAAGTGCAATTCCCACCCGGGATGCCATTCGTGTGATCCATTAATTGTTGTTCAGAGTCTGAGTGTACTTTTTCTACCTCGCGATACAGAGCTTGTAACTGACTGCGGGAGTTGTCTTAATAAAAATTATTATTTTTCTGCTGTTTATTGGTTAACTAAAACTTATTTTTGTTTAGAACAGTTACGCAATGATGCTTCGATTTGATACACCTCATTCATCAAAATCAAATGAGTGTTTTCGACTAAATTCGACTCACTGACTTCTATAGTACGTCGTACGCTAGACTGGCTACCCCGTACAAAGTGACAGCTAATTCTTATGAACTACGAACCGAAAGAGCGTTCGTTTAACTTTTTCGACACTCAGACCAATAGTCTACTTAGTATAGTGGACTTTGATTTTATCAAATGATCGTCCAAATGTCAAAATCAAATGGAAAACTTGTTGTCGGCGAACGGTCTAGCGTACAAGTACATACTATAGAGGTCATTGATTTAGAGACCAGGACTGTGCTTTAACCTCACAAAATTGACCATTCGTTAGAAAGAGTCAACGCTACTTTGTGGGCAATACCTGTCACGGGCTGCACGAGTTTTCTCTCTCTTTCACGGTTTGCAGTCAATATTTACCTTTTAATAGATAGAATAACGTGATTCAGGTCTATACGTTAATGCATAGACTGTTAAAACATTAGTATACGTTAATGTATAGACTGTTAAAAAAGTATTTAAAGTGCGGAAGATTTTCCAAGCGAATTATTTCATAAAAGACGTAGCTAATAAATAAAAAAATAGATTTCTAAAGTTTGCCTACTGTCAATTTGTTAGAATGATTGATAAAAATAGATTGTTGATTCCTTTCAATATTATAATAAATTATATTCTCGAAATAAAATTGTTTTGTTAAATTTTAGATGTTAACATTCTATTAGATATTTACTTATTTATTACGTTGGTTAAAATGAAAATCTATTTTTGGCGAACCAATTTGTTGGGCGGTATTGTTTCTTGGATTGTTTCTTTCATTAGAGGCTAATTTATATGCTAAAGAGTTTGTATTCCGCAATTTGTAGCTATATTATTCGTATAATTTACTATTACTCAAGAAATATATTTTTATTCTAAAAACCTTTTAAATACAAATGCCTCGGTGGTACAGTAGTGGTTCGGTTCACACACGGAATACCTATTATTGTGATCCACAGCTTGTTGTTCCGAGTGTGGGTATATCTACCTATTTTGTGTTTGAGATAGATAGATAGACTAGGAGTATACATTTTTAGTGCAGAGTTGTCGTTGTCAGGAAGGAGTTATTTCTATAGTAATAAAAATGAAACTGATTCATTAAGGTATACTCAAAACAGCTGGTCCTAGAAACTAAATTTGTTATATTAGGAGTTCTTTACGTAACGTAAGGAAGAACATAATAGATGTACACTACGGATCCACCTTGGAAGGTATATCAAGGCAGAGTTTATCTCACCAGAACGAATCTCAAGGGGTAGTGGTACTAGCTTTGTTACAAAGTTATAATGAAATACCTAAAGACTAAACTAAAATGACTCTTAAAACCACTTACCCAAGCTCGTAGACGGGCGTTATGACCCCAAGGTTATAATATGTTCCCTACCTACTCTCAGGATCCTAGAGAGTAGTCAAGATGCATATAAACAATACATAACCAATTACAATGGGGCTGGTTCCAGGTGCAATTCACTTGATCACAATCAATCAATCAAACAACAACGTTTCTTCCAATATAGTTCACTTATACGAAAATTATCAAGTTAATTCAGTACAACAAGTTCACACGCATGTGTGGGTTCCACGGAATACTACAAATCACGCCAACACACACAAAGGTACACAAATAGTTATCATCTAACACTGGAGTGACGGACAGCAATAAATGCGTCACTCAAACGCCAGGGTTCCAACAAATACCACTTAAATCAATTACAATAAACATCCAGTCGCGCTCGCCATTAATCAAACCAAAGCAAATTTTTATCAAGTTGACAAGTATGAAATATTGACAGGTGCGTTCTGACACACGCAACGTCGATTTAATCAATTAGTTTGTGTCGATTATTAGACAAGATGCATAGATGTCCAAATCTTTCTCACCAAAGATCACAAAGTCACATGAATTATAAATTATACCATACAAATTTTATTTTATCAAACTTAGACGAAGCCAGTCAGAAGGTACCTTAAATGAGTTTTCAGAGTCAACGTTGCCAAAACAGAGAGAAATATAAAATAAAGATTATAAAATAAATATTAATTCTACTAATCATATTACTCCCCGGCTTTAGGGGCAGTTAATATTTTTCTCGCGCCGCCACGAAACAAACTTTGATTTGTAATTCATGAATTTTATTAACAAGATCGTGACGAAGTTAAATTGAGTTTCCTAGTCTTCTTAATGCGATGTCCGGTTCATCGTTTGTGCCGTTTCCTATCTATAAGATTTTTAAACCAACTTTTACTTCGACGAACTCCGCAAAGTTTTGAGCGTTATCATTTTTTGCTGGAACCTATTCAGGTGGTTTTAAATTATTTTTGCATAGCAATGGATCTTTTTGACATTTTTAATAAAAAAAACCATCAGCAGACAGGCTTAGACCGGCTTAGGGAATGTTGGTGTGACTATCTACAGGCTTTCGAGTAAAAATATCGGAGAAGGTTCATACAGGAAAATGCATGAAGGAGACCTTTGTCCTGCAGTGGGATAGTATAGTGTTAAAAATGAATCTTCCAACCAAGAGAACACTGACATATTCTAAAACAAAAAAAAAATAGAGACATGATTATGTCATCAATGAATACGGATTGTACACTCTTTAAAAGAGGAGGCCAGTATCTAGTATTAGGAAATGTTACGGTAAAAGTGATTGACGTCTATCGGTACTAAGGTTAAATTAATAATGTTCACCGGTTATAGTGATTAATTTCTTACTTTTACCATGAATTGCGGTAGTAATTTTATTATTCACATTTATCGTAACATACTCGTATATCTATACTAGGTTAAACCAGACGAACTTTATAGAAATGTCTATTTAAATCAAAATATTAAATTATTATCTATACATAATTTACGTTTGATTGCAATATATCCTCTGAAGTATAGATGAGACATCAGTCAAAATGGCGGTCTCGACACATTAAAGTCTGGTAAGCAAATCAACTAAAATTTGTGATATCTCGATCTCAAAATTGGAAATGTAATAATGTTGCATCTCAGACGTATTAGGGTTGGTGCATATTGGACTAATGTCAGTTCGTCATAATCGGACGAATACTCGAAACTACAAAGTAGGATAATGAATTCTACTTCTAAGACTGACCTGTTAATTCATTGGTTTGTGACCCTGACTGGTAAGCCAGTTCGTGGAAATATTTTGGCAAATGAGCGAGTTTCCTGCTTGCTGGGCTGAATCAGGCATATGCTATTTACCTTACATGCTAACTTCAACAGATAGAAAACAGGAGAAAAAATTCTTACAAATCGTGCACGAACCACGTAAATAAAGACATCGTTTACCGGCACCGAATCTTGGAACACATTGTTCCGAAAGTGGTTCGAGATTCCGTGTCCGTTTCTTTCTTTCTGTAATTTTAGTGATTTTATAAGGATCCCTATGTAAACTTTTGTCGTTTACATCAACATAGGCTGCTGTTAGTTTACCAACTGCAAGTAAATTTATAATAAAAAAAATATATTTGTTTTGCGACGATTATGGTTTTCACTTGTGCTACATGAGCGCAAGTACCATTAAATAAATGTGTCTGCATAACAATAGGGTATTCTACTCTGTATAAAACAATAGTTAAAAATGTTGGTTTCTCTAATTAAAACTCACAAAAACAAATATTTCGGCATAATTAATACGTTTTCCTGCCATAAAATTACAATAAAATTTAAACAGTTTTTCATTGCCGCTGTCTACCATATTTAAAACGTCATGTCGGCATAGACCAATCAGATTGGAGATAGTCAGCGTCAAATACAGTGTCGGCAATGCCCTATATGCTGGCTTTTATGGCAACGTAACCATTATTCATATTTCAAGAACTAGGTGACGCCATTTTCTATGCGCGTTTTTCCCGCTGACAGTTACAGAGACAGGAGTGATAGATACAGCCTATTTGGTTTTGGCCATTGACGTAGAGAACAGGACTGCGCCATAACCTCATAAAATTTACCACTCTCTAGAAAGAGACAACGCCACTTTGTTCTGTCAAAGAGACAGGGCCGCACGAGATTTTTCTCTCCTGCACGCCTTGCAGTCAATATTTACTTTTTAATTGAAAGGGATGGCGCAGTCCTGTTCTCTACGTCAATGTTTTTGATTCTAATACGTCACACGATGGCGTCTAGTGTTTCGTGTCACGTATTATACAGATCAAAAATACCAACATTTAATTTAAATTTAATGAAACAATCATGGTATTTTTTTTTTTTTCTAAAAAAAAATAAACGGACTTTACAAACATACAAGTCACAGACACAAATTACACCCAGACTCGGAACAACAATTTGTGGATAACACGAAGTGGTGTCCCGTGTGGGAATCGAACCCACGACCTCTTGCGTAGCAGTCAGATACACTCCCACCGCGCCACCGAGGCAGTCAATTCAATTGAAGACTCGAAATCAGAAAATATATGTTTATTTATACATAAATTTTCTTTTTAATTGAATTTCATAATTTATTGTTCACTACCAAAAGTACCCTAGAACCAAGGCACTAGGGAAGCCATTATGAAAGACTTAAAGATAAATCGTTTAAATGTTGGTGTGATGCAGAGCATTCTAGCGGAACCAACATCTCAGGGCGCAAGGATGCTCTGTAAATTGGTCAAGCGATAGTCGTTTAAATTATGTAATATTTTAAATAAGTACCTACTGTACGATAATATTGAATATGGTATGATGGGGCTGGCATACTTTTTAAAATAAAAGCCCCTAAATAAATAAAGAGAAAAAAAGTACCCTATTCCAGCTTGATATCAATCACTTTAAAATATGTTATAGAGATCCTTACTCATAAACAACCCCATGTACACACAGCCTCATAACTCACGTCTCATCTCAACTGTATGTAGCGAACTCTAATAATTCGACGAGCGAGTTAAATCTCATCTCGTGCAAATCAAATATTTAGCTAAGACGGTGTACCGTGCATGCAAGTTATTATGTGTAGTTTGTAAATAAATACGGCACTTGTATATACAGCCTTATTTGGAACGTTTTGGTGGAGTGAATAAATAGGAACAAGAGTAGCTATATTTGCCACATTTTGCAAAAGGAGTATATAATAATTGAGGATCTATGATTAAGCGATGGCTTTACTGGGCGATTGAGAGATTTATGCAACTTAACTATTATTATACGCTCCGGCTTTGCATATCTATAGATAATATGCATTTAGTACATGCTAACTATTGTCCACATCTTTGTTCACGTAGAAATTTAGAAAAACAGAATTATCCCACAAGATTTTTTTTTCCAAGATAACAAATTAGGCTAAATGTTATTTCAGACTTTAATCTTTTTGTTAACCCGTTATGGTGTGATTATATAACAAATATCTACACTTTCGTATTTATAATATTTGTACAGAGTATAGATAAACCCTTCGGAAGAAATTAACTGATTGAAGGTGAAAATCGCATCAAAATTTGTTCTGTAGTTGTTGTTGTATAACCAAAAAGAACTAGATTTTTTTTAATTTTTAAAATTAGAATTACAATTAAAATATATTAAAATTATAAGTAAATTAATTTTAGAGCTTTGTGATAGGGAGATACAATGCAATTTTGACTCCTCTGTTGCGCTGTGGGAGTGCCCACAGCGCAACAGAGGAGTCAAGTCAGTCAAGTCAGTCAGGGGTGTCCGACTGCTACGCAAGAGGTCGTGGGTTCGATTCTCACAGGGGACACCACTTAGTGTGATCGACAAATTGTTGTTCCTAGTCTGGATGTACTTTGTGTCCGTGACTTATGTTGTATGTATGTTAAGTCTCCTGCGGCACAGGGCTTGTACCTTATAACGGGAGTCGTCTTTAAAAAAAAAAAGACAGTGGTGACTTTGCTATAAACTCTCATATCTAAAGATATTGCTCCAAAGATTGTTTGCTTAAAGCTTTTTGAATAATATAGCAACAGCTTACTAATCGCAGCTAGCAAATAATAATTATGGGTGGACTAGGTGGCTCCTTTCATCTATAGGTGTTCCAACATTTTAAATGGTCACGTTTAATACGTGACATATATCTATCAGTTAGGTTTTCTTTACAAACACAGATAGCCTAAAACTTGGGGGTAGGACATTTAGGAGCTACATTTTCGGGTATGTCATGCCATCAATGGACCTCATTGAGTGCGAAACTGATGGCAAAAGTAAATGATTCCATAAATAAGTATTAATTAGCAAACTTTATGGTAAAATAGAAGTCAGCACAGATGATAAAATACCAAAAAGTTTTTGTCATACTTTCTGACCTCTTGAAAGTGGTCTAATAAATCTTTCCACTTAAACATTCCATCAAACAAAAAAAACTTAAAAGAAATTTAACAAATTGTCATTGGGGCAAAGTTCGGATGTCAGATTACGAACAAAGTTATCAGTTACTGCCAAACTTACTTCTAAAACTATTCCGTTATACTCTAAAGCCTAAAGCATAAAGTTCATTTTAGCATGGGTTTATATTTTATCGCCTGAAGTTGTAAGTTTGTATGAACTACAAGGGAAGTCGATTTAAGTTTGGCGTCAACTTCATAATGATTTCATGAATTACAAATCAAAGTTGGTGGCACGGCGTTTCACTGACATGTCCCTAGTCGATATAGAGACTTGGTGAGTATATAAGTTGGTGTGGTTTATATGAAATGGCAAGAAAGATAAAGATAACTTTGGTTTCATAATAAGCAGTGTTGTGCATGTTTTTCTTTAAGAATACTGTAGATAAACGTGTAGATCTGTGTCTGTTTTTACCGTTATAACTACCAAATGAGAAAACCGACTATTACATATAGTGCAGTTTTTTTTAAGCTATTGCATAGCTTTTATCGCGGGCTCGGGCTTTGAGCGCGGCGACCGAATCAATAAATTCCGTAACGAAAATAAAAACTTACACCCCCCCACTCCGCCTAGCGTTCGCTTAACGTATATGTATATAGTACGACCGTACGAAGCTCGCACGGATCGAGACGAGCTGCTCCGAAATGTAATGAAAAAAAAAACTTTTTAAATTTAATTTTTTTATTTAATTGCATAAGTTGATAAAAAATGCTTTACCGCGGCAGTCATACATTTTTTTTTCTTTTTTTTTAAAAGACGATTCTGCATTAGGCTGCAAGCCCTGTGTCGCGGGACCACCCCAGACTCGAAACAACAATTTCACACAAAGTGGTACCCCGTGCGGGAATCGAACCCACGACCTCTCGCGTAGCAGTCGGGCACACTGCCACCGCGCCACAGAGGCCGCCAGTTATACCAAGATGGTTTTTGTATAAAAATCGATCCAGACATTTTTTTTAATACTACGAAATAAAATTATAAGGCAGCTGGCCATCCCTTCAGTACATACCCAAATGCTTGTTTGACAAAAATCTGAATGTCACCGCGCACGGTGCTTCTCATTTGAGACCTACGAATAATAATATCTATTTGAGACATTGGTTCTTAAGTCCCATTTGCCCAATAATAACACTTGCTACAGTGGGCCTTCAACCGAAACATGGTGATTGAAATAGTGATGTGTCAACATCACTATTACACCGAAGAATAACTGACACTATTGTGGTCCTCAAGACTGTCTATTTTGTCTCGGTATTCCAGGGTCTCGCAGTCGTGGACAAAAACTACTCATCTATATAAAGCACCTACATAAATAATTAAGTTAGTAGGTAGCTATCGCTAGCTCTCGCATGAAACTTGCATTTCGAACTTGACGTAATTACCACTGCGATCGTAATTAACTTACTAGTACTTGTATGAACTAAGTGCATTACCGACTACAGCTCTTGTGACTTTGAATATTGAGTGGAGAAACTACGGTATATATCATATACTCGTTCGTGCTATACTTGGGGTTTTGTTGAAGGATAAAGTCCACAATCAGGTTTACCGACAAAGAACTAAGAAATTGCTATTCTATATGTGTAAAAGTCAGTCCAAGTGAAATTAAAGACTTACCCATAACGAAATTTAATAAGGAAATGGGTAAATGGCTTTTGAATAAAAACTTTTACACAGTTACGGAACATTTGTCCACAAAAATAAAGTAATGTAAATGGTTCATAGTGTTATATGCACAGGTATTAATTCTATACCTTTTGATTATTGTTAAACTAATTTTTATATTTAATCTTGTTACTAATTTTAATTATATAATCTACCATATGGCATTGATATTTTATCAGAAAAAATAAATATTCACTTTCTTGTTGACTTTTGTCACGTCAAATGATGACAAAGTGTTAATGGTTCTGGAAATTCTTTAAAATTATCTTGTATGTTACCACACTTTATGACAATTAAAGATTCTATTCTGCAACTAAATTTACCGACATAGCTCGCAGGTTAATCACGCGGAAGTGCCAATGGGCTGGCCATATCTGTCCAAGGACCGATGGCCGCTGGAGCAAACGGCTCCCAGAGTGGAGACCGCGACTTGGTAAACGTAAGGTAGAATGGCCTCAGCCAGGTGGATGACGACCTAAAGAAGGTCGCTGGGATGGACTAGGTGCGGAAGCCAGAGGATTGGATGTTGTGGTGAAAATTAGGAAAGGCCTTCGGCAATAGGGCTTTCTTGTACAGGCGCGGAATGAAAATGTTCGTCATGTTGTAACCTTGTTACGGATTGGCTTCTGGAGTTGGATTACACAAGGGCCGAAAAAGTCAACGCCATTGCATAAACCATAACTAACACAAAGTCTTACATCCAAGAACGCTCCACTCATTCACGCACGGAAGCGCACTCGTCGCACTCTCGTACACCCAAACACACATACACACACACACACACATAATCAAACAAGCATGCATAAAAACTAGTGCTGTTCTTTTCTATTCGTTGAATTCTCTTTTTTTTTGTTCTACTTTTCTTACATAATGTTTCATAGTTTCCTTTTTTTCTCCTTCGCCTTCTCATGTATACCAGACAATAACATGTACTTACCGAAAAGAGACTGTCCCCTAGGGTATCCTAGTGTAGGGTTCAATATTACAAACCGCAACTGTATCTCCTTAACTGTTCAATAAAGTTATTACAGTACCTATAGTTATGTTCAGCAGTGAACCGATACGAGCTTATGTCGAAACTATGGAATATTATAATATATCTGCAACTAGCAGTCTGCTCTGGTTTCGCAAGTGGCTTTCTCCTTTACACACTTAATAGGATACATTGGGCAACGTCTTCGTTATCTACCATGTAAAGATATGGATCTTCAATCTATGTGAATAAAAAAAACGGCAAGAACATGTCGGACCATGCTCAATGTGGGGTTCCGGAGCCGTTGCTGTACGAAAAAATCCAATTTGAATAATTGCACCAGCAAAGAGCGTATGTTCATGGCACTCACGCCCTTCTGATGAGTTTTTGGGCAATAACTCAATGACGGTATATCCGATCATGTCCGAACTCGGTTTTTGGTCACACGGTTAAAACCTATGGGGGGCTTTATTCAACTTTTGGAGCGATTATTTCCAAAAATATTTACTAAACAAAAAAGTTTATGAGAAACCTCAAAATGGTTTTAAAAGACCTGTCGAATAATGTGCCACACGTTGATGTTAGCTCAAAATTATGTATGAAGTGCCCCTTACAATATTTATTTTCATTATTTAACCATCAAACTAAGTAGCGGCTACTACAAGACACCTTTTCACCAAATTTAATCAATATTTATTATGTAGTGTTTGAGTAAAATAGGAGACAGACGGACATGACGAAACTATGAGGGTTCCGTTTTGGCAACGGAAACCTTAAATAAAGAGTAAAAATATGTGCTAGATTTTTAGTCAGACCTACAATATGTAGACCTATGATATATGTACATAATGTTTTCATTATATGATCGACTACATCATAAATTGCTTAATTCTACGATCTGGCCAAATATGTACAACTAGTCTAGTGGTTAGTGACCTGACTACTCAGCTCGAGGTCGTGGATTCGGTCCCTACCCAGGATAAATCTTTGTGTGATGAGCAGATGATGGTCTTTTTTATTATTTAAAGACTACTCCCGCAGTAGGTTACAAGCCCTGTATTGCGGGGAACTTTACAAACGTACAAATCATGGACACAAAGTACACCGAGACCCGAAACAACAATTTGTGGATCACACAAAGAGGGACACCACTTAGTGTGATCATCATGTGTGGAAATTGAACTCACGACCCCTTGCGTAGCAGTCGGACACACTCTTACCGCGCCACAGAGGCAGTCACTATGTTTATTATGTGTCTGTCATTTATCTATAATACTAGCTGACCCGCGCAACTTTGTATGCGTCAATTTTCCCCGTTTTTGTAACATTTCACGACCCCTTGCGTAGCAGTCGGACACACTCTTACCGCGCCACAGAGGCAGTCACTATGTTTATTATGTGTCTGTCATTTATCTATAATACTAGCAGACCCGCGCAACTTTGTATGCGTCAATTTTCCCCGTTTTTGTAACATTTCACGACCCCTTGCGTAGCAGTCGGACACACTCTTACCGCGCCACAGAGGCAGTCACTATGTTTATTATGTGTCTGTCATTTATCTATAATACTAGCTGACCCGCGCAACTTTGTATGCGTCAATTTTCCCCGTTTTTGTAACATTTCACGTGATGTTATATAACCTACAGCCTTCTTCGATAAATGGGCTACTCAACAGAAAAATATTTTTTCAATTCAGACACGTAGTTCCTGAGATTGCTGCGTTCAAACAAACAAACCAACCCTTCAGCCTTATAATATTAGTATAGATTTTTGTATTTTAAAAACACCTATATAAGTACGTTTATCACTTGTTTGGTTGCCATAATACAAGCTCTGCTTAGTTTGGGATAACATGGCGTTGTGTGACTTGTCCCAAGACATTACTAATATACTGATGATTAAAAGTAGGTTACAATACAGACTCATTACAATATACGAATCTCAACATTAGAACCAATTATTAAGCAAGTAATTACAATGAAATATGAATCAAAACCCTTCGTAATGAACGTCTTAAACGACGTCTCCTCAATTAAGTATACCGATCGGTTTCAACCTGAGAAAGTTCCTTTGAACAATATAATTATTACAATGTAATTATTTCAATGTTCCTGAAGAAATGACTAAGCGAGCGAGATAAGAGGAATAATTTATGAGGCTATTATCATAATCACTACGTTCTAAGCGATTCAATGTGTTTCATATAACTTGGTATAATATTTAGTAGGCAATTTATGTTTAGTGTTGTGTTTACCCTTTGCAAGGCTGCACTTGAGTGAATTTTGGTTGGGGTGTCTTTGTGTTTACAAGTTTGAGTCGTCCTAGGTCATTCAACATCTGTATTCCGTGTTCGTGGATCAGTGTCAAGCTCAAAAATGACAGTCGCGCATGCGTGATAATGCATATCTAAGAGCAGCTTTTCATTGAACATTATGACAAGATTTTGACAGTTCACACGGAAAAATAGATCGTAAATAAGAACCCTGGGATAGATTTCAGAAAATCCGTGTTTAGCTATAGAAATAAATACCAAAAGAACTATTCAATCAATCAATCAGTCTGTATCGGTCAACTGCTGTACATAGGCCTCGCCTAATTTACGCCACTATACCCTTCCTTCACCTTAACACTTAACCCTTCTTACACCTTTTTTGTAAACATTCAAACATTGTAAAATTGGCAATTTGAAAAGAGTGGCCGCGAGTTTTTATTGCCAGGTTCTTTTCTCCGGCTTTACCTATATAATATAATATCTTGGGACAACTCACACAACGCCATCTGATCCCAAACTAAGCAGAGCTTGTACTATGGAAACCAGACAACTGATAAACATACTTATACATTTGTAAATACATACATATTATAGATAAATAACACCCAGACACAGGATAAACCATCGTGCTCATCATACAAAGTTTTATCCTGGTAGAGGAACAAACCCACGGCCTCTTGCGTAGCAGTCGGATACACTCCCACCGCGCCACCGAGGCAGTCAAACCTATTGTTTGCGAACTTGGCATTACATGTACATGTAGAATCCCGAAGTACAAGAGTTGTTTTGCATCCTAAATGAATAAATAAAATATATTTTTTTTAATTTTTCAGGGTTATCTATATATATATATATATGTAGATAACCCTGAATATTTAAAAATTAAAAAAAAAAATCAAAATTCTTATTTTTTTATATAATAAGAGAATTATTTATATATAATAAGAGAAGCTGATTGACATATCAAAACACGGCTTAAACTATAAGAGGTTCTACCTTTTTTAACGTAATCACTAAGAAAGGAGTTTTGAAAATTCACCCCCTAAGAGGTAAAACGGGGGTGCAAAGTGAATATAAACCTTTGCCGTTAAAATATTTTGGTAACAACCTGGCATCCACACGGGCAAAACCGTGCGTATAAACTAGTTTTTAATATACTAAAAAGCTCATGCGCTTGGCTTTTTACATTACACCAAATAACTTCGTAATTGTATTTTAATAAAAAAAAAATACAAATTAACCCTTCATCATCTACTTTTGTCACACAATCATTTACCACACATTTGAGAGACCCCGGAAAAAAATCGATGTTTGTTTGTCAGGTTTTAGGGTCTAAACCTCACAACAAACAACGATTTTACTCCAGTAAAATAGTCTGTAGGTGGTTTAGGTCATAACTCCAAAAACAATTAGTAGGTGATTAAGGGGTTAATAAACTAAATATTTTCCAAAACTGATATTACAAACTTATTTTGTGTTATGTAAAGAATTTAGAAGCAGGAGGTTATTTGTATATTACAAACATCTTGTGTACATGAAACAATGTTTTTGTATAACTTTTGAATATGAATATTATGAGTTGATCACTCATAATATTCATATTCAAAAGTTATAAAAGAAAATGGTTTCAGTCCATCACCGATTAGTGGAAATAACAGTGGCTTACTCCTATGTTTTATTCGTTAACTCCGGTGTCTTCTAACTTATTATAACGTGTTATATCGAACAACGTTGTCGAATAGCGAAAACGTCGTCCAGATCGGATGAGTACATATATACATACAGTACTTTTTTACATAACGGGTTTCCCAAAATATGTGACAAAAATTTGATTGTTTTCAAAATAACAGAAAAAAAATTCATCAAACAAAACAAAGAACCATCTAGATTAAATTTGCATTCTAATAGAAAAAAAACGTTCACAGATCCATTTTAGGCGCTATGTCACAAACAAATACACAAACATAAAGACACAAATACTCACGTTAAAGTTATAACACTACTATACTATCTTTTACGACTCGCAGATAATCAATATTAATCAATGTCATCAATACCAATACTTAGATAGGTATGTGTTTCTATACTAATATAAAATAATATTATGAATAGAAAATATTTGACAGTTTGTTTGCATTGAATAGGCTCCGAAAGTACTGAACCGATTTCAAAAAATCTTTCACCATTAGAAACCTCCTTCTTAAGCCGCACACCACTATCTACAACAACAACTATCTAAAACACAGTAAACGAATACCTAAAGAGTCTGAATTTGGTTCTTATTTATTTTCAGCAACATTTTGGGTGTTGAAGGCATCAATAGATGAGTCTATGACGATTCTCCGCTGCTAAATCATATCGCGGCTCACCCGACAGGACTGTTTCCAACATATTTACACAGAAGTTATTTCGTAACATAAACTACTTTAATTTAGACCCGACTTTCACGTGAACGAAGTCGCGGGCACAGCTAGTATAAAAAAATATTATGAATAGGAAAGATTTAATTGTTTGTTTGCATTTAGTAGGCTCCGAAAGAACTGCACCGATTTCAAAAAATCTTTCACCATTAGAAAGCTACATTATCGAGGAGTAACATAGGCTATATTTTATTGTCAAAGAGATCCCTTCAAAAATTACAATAATGTAAAACTATGATATGACACCCATGCAAAGCCGAGGCAGTCTATTATAAAAAATGCGGTTTACACTATAATTCAGATGATTTCTTCCGGAAAGTTTTATGTATAATACATGTATTAGTACAGGATCCCTAGAATATATAATATATCTTGGGACAACTCACACAAAGCTATCTGATCCCAAACTAAGCAGAGCTTGTACTATGGGAACCAGACAACTGATAAACATACAAGTATTTCTAAATACGTACACGACCTCTTGTGTAGCAGTCGGATACGCTCCCACCACGCCACAGAGGCAGTCAAAATGATAAGATACCAAGCTGGAGTTGTCATGGTAGCTTCGTTTTGACGAGACGCCCAGCTTTATTATATGACTGTAGTAGACCACATGTGGTTGCGCAGATGCATTTTTTGGAAGTAAATGGTGACAGGAAGAGGGGGGCGGGGGCGGTAACTAAACCAAGAGGATTAGAGATGCGATTACGCATTACATTGTCATAATTAGTATTACTAATTCATGTTTTTTTGTGATTATTTTGGTAAAGAAATTGTTTTCCAAAGTTTATTATTTACTGTAACTGTTTTAAATTTAAACTTTTATGACCTCATTTAAATAGTGTTTTTATATTGTTGAATTAAAATGTTGTCAGTATTTTAATTGATTAAACATAATTATTCGTTTTCGTAAGTTATTTTAGGGTCGCATCTCTATGACATGCGCGAAAGTGATAAAAACCTAACTTCAATCCGGTCAAGTTACGTTGATCGTATTGTACAATATTGAAGAAACCAGGTGTTAAGGAAACCAATAATTTTGCTTGTAATTATTGTATCGCAATGAAATTTGCATGTAAATGTAATTCATAAGACAACACAATGCGTGTTTATTGTGACAAAGCGTGTTTTTAGTTTTTTAGGATTAGATTCGCCATGTCTCTTCGTCCGTCCCTCCGTCCGCAGCTTTGCTTAGAGGCCGTTAGTGCTAGGAGGCTTTAATTTTGCATGAATACACATAATATTACTTACGCCGACAAAGTGAAAGCCTAAAATCTTGAAAAAAAAACCCTATGTGTAAAATGGGGGTGTGCGTTTTTTTTCTCACCTACCCCATCGTGTGTGGTATTATAAACTAAAACTATCACAGCTAAGTAGGCTTTACAAGTTTACGAATAACAGCTGATCAAATGAGAAGTAAAACTATTTTCGTACAAATTCTATTGAAAAATATTATTAAGTAGATAGTTGTTAGTATGAAACAAAAACAACAGAAAACCCACTTCTGAAGCCACATTATTCGGATGGGGTAGGGGGGACGGAACCCTATGTTTTTTAATTTGTTGTTTTTTTAATTATTAATTTATTAACTAGAAATTGAAACTCAGTAGCTTTACCTCGAGAAGCTTTTTATCTGGATAATAATAATCAGTCAGCACTTTATAATTTTATATGGCAAAATACTGAAATTCTGCGTACCTGAAATTCAGTACACGATTTTGTTATTTAGATTGAATTTACTCATAATAATGAAATGAATTGGATATAAATTTGTGTCCAAAATTCGTAACTCAATGAGCGATCGCTGGGTGCGAAAACGCGGTCACATTGTAGGGAGAGTGCACGCTCGGGAAAAAAGCGGGATGTATAAAATTTTGGAAAATGTTTTTCATTGTTAGATATATTTCAGGACTTAACCGCGTGAAATATTTAAAGGAACAGGAACGAACCTTTTATTTACCCGATGTTACGATCGAATTGCACCGATTGTGGTCACGGGTCGACTGATGGCTGCTTAACGATGTCTCCGTGAGACACAGGGTTTTTCAACTACCGTCGCCTGTTCTTAATAATTTGTAAACGTCGGGTAAATAAAAGGTTCGTACCTTATAATAATTCACGTCGAAATATATCTAATATGTATAAAAATTGCGTTTAAAAACAATAATTTCATTGTTCTTTTTATCCCACTGTACAACGCAAGTGTATGTACAGTCGCCAAAAAATGTGGTCTGCCACCCTAAGATTCAAATTCATTTGTACGTTATGAAACAACAAGGTCGATTTTTCCTTTGAAATCATATACTGATTGTTAATAGGCTCAATCTTAACGTCATTTTGGTTACACAGGAAGTTTTGTCAAAACTGATAGACCACCTTCTTGGTCGACTAAACATGTGTTCCTTTGTGAAAGTCTGGAGACCAAACTCTTTCCAAACGATTGCTGCAATTTAAAGTCAAAGGCAATAAGAATCTTGAATAAAGTATCTTCCACTACATGTTACAATTTCGCTTTTTGCATGTTCGCTTTTAGCGCAAGCACGTTTTTGATTTTGTATTATCAACTACACCGTAAGCCAAGTATATATTGCGAGCAAAAAGGACTCAGTATAGTATTAATTTAAAACTTAAGCTAGAAGCACTTTTTAGTATGTGGTAATAGAATATAAATATTACTGCAATTTATTAAGCAGTAACGCATATTATGCGTTGTAAAAAGTCCAAGCACTAAATATCGTTGTTGTTCTGAATGATTGGCCTGGACTGGACCGCTTCATAAAAGTTCGTGGAATGATACGCTTGACAAGAAAAAACTATATTTAATAGGCACGGATTTTTTTATTGATTAAATATTATATTTAATAATATCTTGATACATCTTGAATACAGTGCCATCTGATCCCAAAGTAAGCAGAACCTTGTACTACGGAAACCAGACAACTAATAAACAAGCTTATATATTACTTTATTACATACATTTTTTAGATAAATAACACCCAGACACATCGAAGAAATAATATTTAAATTGCGTGGTACCACTAACCTAATGGTACAACGCAATTTAATCAATAAAATTCAGAAAAAATATTTAACGGTTTCTTAAAACGCAACCTTTGGCGTTAGAAACAAAATATAACCCGGATACATGTATATACTCGTAGAATTGCCTCTCCAACTACACGTAATTATTTCTCTTAGTGAACTCTGAACTCTTGCGGTTACTTAGAAAATAGTTTTCCAGGGGAAAATGTGTTCCCTCTTCCCTTAACACAAAAGACCTACCCTAACTTTTCAAACTCGGAACATCATTTGCAGCACCCAACTCCCAACCGCACGCCAGTAGCTCTCGATCTGCGGAAAGGGGAGAACGCGCCTCTCTCACAAATTGGCGCGAAATTGTGACAGTTCTGTTTTCGAACGCTCGAATTTATTTTTTATTTCGTTTGTGACTTTCTTGATTTGGACATTTGTGTTTTTGGACAGTATTTTTTGTGAGTTCGGGTTTATTTGTCATTCATTTGGTAAGTATTCTATGTTATATATTATGCAGGCTTGTAATTTAAGTTACGGGGTGGTAATGAAAGTTTCTTGACAGCTTCCTCAGTACCTACTTAGTGTTTGTTGTCAACTTTTATCTGTCTTTGTAAGGAATTAATTATTTACTTATTCATTGAGCTGTCTTTACAAAGTTCTAAACCAAACAAACCTTTGAAGTGTAATGTAACATTAAAATGCTTTAATTAATCATAATTAAAGATTGGTAATTTGATTATTTGATCTTCCTTAAGGGTATTCAATATACCTAATTAATTAAATATACTTTATGTACTAAAATCGTACTTCTTAATATCTAGGCATAACAACAAAGAAAAATTAATCGGCTTGTTTTAATAGTAAAACATGCCTATTTACTTTTTCTTTGTTGTTTTAATGGTACATTACAATTCAAAGGTTTATTTAGTTTAGAACTTTGTAAAGACAGCCCAATGTATAAGTAATTATCTAATTCCTTACAAAGACAGATAAAAGTTGACAACAAACACTAAGTAGGTACTGGTAAGACGCACGTACGTGCGTCTTAACCGGTGGTTGCAGAGCAACATAATGAAAACGGACTAAATATTTAATTATTTAGGTCATTTAATACCTAATTGCCATGCCTCGTTACCAAATATCAACTGTGAAAACAAGGTTTTTGAGGAACTTTGTCTTAGCTTTAAGGTTATTTTGTAAACTATTTGTTAATTGTTTTGAAAAAAATGTCACAGTACCTATTTACTATCTCTAAGGTGATAAAAGAGCGTACAAACTTCTTCGACGCTGTTTTGTAGAGAGTAAACTTGTATCCGTTCACAATTATATCTCCTGGCCAAAATGTAGGTAGGGCTGATATGATGTTGCCCATCACTTCACATGCATCTTAAAGCTCATTAAATTAAGATTATCAAAAACTCTAACAATGTATGGGAGTAGAATCATGTTGGGTTTATTTACCTGTAAATGAATCTGTGCAAATGTAGTTGCATTTTCCCTGATGATTATAGATCTCGTTTGGAGTCTTAGCTACGTATTAAAGATTGAGGTTTTTTGAAAACTTCGCATTAAACAATCGCGTTCGAAACATTTTGCTAATTTTATTTTAAAATGAAACTGTTTAATATTAATTTAACAAAGACGCGTATGATTAAAACTGAGTAAGTTAAAAATGTAACACAATTCCCCCGGTTGACCTTAATTGTTTAATTATTCAAATTCAGATAACGGACTGAAAAAGTATAATTTTCTCATCATATGTTATGTCTGAAGCTGGTGTATAAATTTAATATTTTGAGCTAGACGAGCAGTGGCACCAACATTGACAAGTCAAGGGACGCAAAATGATGAACGCACTATACTGTACATTTTTGTCTTATCTGCTCTTTCAATACAGCGGCTCTCCAGTCACAATCACAGATAAAACAAAATATTATTTTCTACTCATTGCAAAAAAAACTTTTTAACAAAAAATATTACCGACTTCAAAAATAAATACAAGGCAACTAAAAAGTAAAAAATAATATACATAGAATAACAAAAACAAATTAAACATTTTGAAGTTGGTGCCATGAAATAGTAGTCTTTATGTTTTATTCGGCACCAACTTCAAAATGTTTAATTTGTTTTTGTTATTCTAGGTATATTATTTTTTACTTTTTAGTTGCCTTGTATTTATTTTTGAAGTCGGTAATATTTTTTGTTAAAAAGTTTTTATTTCTCACTTTTTAGTGGGTTGGTTTATAATTCACTTAAGTTACAATAGGCTTATGTCATCTGCTCAAATCCTTTTACAAAATATTGCTTGCCCCGATGCAGGGCCGTTAATTGTTGAGGAGTTCACTATCAGCTTTATTACATTGCATAATAGTAGTATATCCGTGAGCCGTGTGGTGCCGGCTTAAGAATAGTACCACCCCATCTCTTCCCGTGGGTGTCGTCAAGGCGACTAAGGGATTTCACTCCGGAGGACGGGCAGCAGCGTCCTCTGCGTACTTAAAGCCTTACTGCGATCGCCAACCCGCTCGCCAAGCGTGGCGATTATGGCAATTACCCCCAGGATCTACTGGGGAGACCCGTGCCCAGCAGTGGGCCATCATATGGGTTGATATGTAAGTATATCGAGATTAAAGTGCTACTCAATACCATATTAAAGTACTTAATTGAATCGCAGACTGTGAAATCTTGAATAGATCTGCTCGTAATTTTTGGTCTTCATCATCAGTTCCACTTCACCAATTGGTGTTTTTTAAGAGTAAATGCACGAATCACTATGAAATATACCTAAATCACTGTAGGTGTGCTTTTAATATTTTAAGAGTTCCCTCGATTTCTCCAGGATCCCATCATCAGATCGTGATCTGGGGACAATGGGACCAACTTGGAAGTATACCCTTTCAAACACAAAAAGAATTTTTAAAATCGGTCCAGCCGTCTTTGCGTAATCGTTGAACAAACATACAAAAAAAAAACAAAAAAAAAAAAAAAAAAAAACATACAGACGAATTGAGAACCTCCTCTTTTTTGAAGTCGGTTGAAAATAAATTATAAAAATAAAAAAACCCGCCTGTACAAAAAAGACGGAAACAAGATCCCCTACATAATTATACAATTTCATGTAGTCGGAGGCATTAATTAATCTCGATGAACTAAGTAAAGTGCCTCCTGTAGGGGATCTTGTTTCCATCTTTTTTGTACAGGCGGTTTTTTTATTTTTATAATTTATTTTTTTATTTAAAGTCAAAGTCAAATATCTTTATTTCGTAAAATCAAGTTAATGATTATTTGAAAACGTCAAATTAAAACACTAAAAATTTTATAAAACTATGAATGTTTGAAAAAAAAAAGAGGTTAGGTGGCAGTTCCAAGTGTAAAGCTCATGAGAAGAAGCTGCCAAGAAACTCATGTGCCACTCTTTTAAAATGATCAAGTTTTTCTTCACAAAAATAAATTTTACTGAATGAACCAGTGTGTTTGGTGAGTGTAATCGTTTATAAAATAAGGATAACTAAATAATAATACTATTAGTAACTCTAAAATTAGTATATATAAACGTATTTAGCAAACACAATACTTCACTTCTTACAAAGTAAATATGTATATATACATAATATAATCTTAAAGTCCATTTTAATAGCCTGTGAGAGAAAGCAGTTCAATCCCTAGCGTTTTTGTCTTCCATATAATCAATTATTGAGTAGTAACTTTTCATACACAATTTTTTCTTATTGGTATACTTAAATTTATTAAGACTTAATTTTTGAATATCGATAGGGATTTTATTGTAGAAACGTATACATTGGCCCCGAAATGATTTGTTTTAAGCTTTTTAGTAGTTGAAGGATGTAACCGATGTAGCAACTTACTTTTATCACAGCTATTGTCAAGTATTGAAAATTGAAAAAACAATGGTTGCTAACTAACTTTTTTAGTACAGTCAGCTTCAAATAGATAGTTACACTCAAAGTGCTCAAATAAATAGGTGCAACCAAAAAGTCAATAACTTCGTTACAAACAGAGTGTCCTTAAAGTTCGAGACATTTAAATCGCCATATAGATAGTTGCAATCAAAGCGCCATAAATATAGTTACAGTCATCCCGCATAAAACCTCTTCTCACTCAATCTAGTGTTGTTTGTTATTGTCTATCAGTCATATCCAATGTCAAATGCAATAGTAAGTTAAGCGGATATCTATTACAGCAATATTTAAAGTTTAAGTATGGCTACATATACATATCGCGTGAATGACAACATAAAGCATCACATTATATTCTTGAGGAATGAAGGCCTATCAGTAACTGAAATATCAAATGAATTGGGAATATCCGTAAGTATCGCTTTATATGAGTTACCTATCTTGTAGAATCTAAATCAAAATTTTATTAATAACTTATTCTGTATTTTTTTTAGAGAACCACCGTATACCGTTGGATTGAGAGATTTGAAACCGAAGGCGCATTACATAACCATGTTTCGGTTGGTCGTCCACGTCAAACAAGTGCAACATGTGATAGAAATATAGTACAGCGAGCTATTACCAACCGATTCATAAACTCCAGGAGTATCGCTGTGGAATTTGGCACATCGCAGAACACGATAAGGCGACGACTGCAAGAACACGGGTTACGCCATCGTATTCCAGCGAAAAAATCCATTTTAACACCGAGGCTTAAAGCACAGCGTCTACAGTTTGCACAAAATTATATAAATTACAATTTTGAGAATGTAATCTTTGTAGACGAAAAAGTATTTTGTTCATCTGCCCAGGGACGCCTATCATTATATCGCACATTAAACACCAGATACGACGAAAGGAATGTCCTCCCTAACAATCGTAGTGGTCGAATCACCTTAGGGTTTTGGGGATGGATGAGTCAAAGTGGACCAGGAGAGCTCGTTGAGGTAGGAGGCAGAATGAATGGCGCCCGATATAAAGAGATCCTCGAAAGTGTTTTACTTCCGACAGCCAGGATATTTTTTCCTCATGGAAGAATTAGGTTTGTGCAAGACAACAGTTCCGTGCACAACTCCCGAGCTGTACAGCATTACTTGGCAGATAACACGGACCTGGAATTGATTAAGATGCCGGCTCATAGTCCCGACCTAAACTCAATTGAGAATTTGTGGGGCAAAATGGTTCAGGCTTGGGACAATACTCGAGCACGAACCACCGCCGCCTTAAGGACTCATGTCGATGAAATCTGGGAGTCCATGAGAGGAGAGCAATTTTGCTACAATGCTGTCCAATCTATGCGCAGACGTCTTTCTGATGTGATTCTCGCAGACGGTGGATATACACGTTTTTAATAAATAAATATATTTTTTACAATATATTACTACTTTTTACAACTATGTCTTTTTTTTAAATTTTATATCCGATGAGAATTTTTATTGTTCCGGACGTTCGTTGTGTGTATTTATACTTATTTACTAATTAATATGTGTATATTTTAAATAGTAAATACATAGAAATAAATACGTATAAATTTCTTAAATAAAGTGATGTAAAAATCATAATTATTTAATCATAAATTAGCATTCATATCTCATACTAGGAGCTTTTAACTTATACTCATTCATTTTAGCAATGAGGTTTATTAGGTTGAGATCTATTTTCAGCCAGCTGTTTATTGCTCGTAATATAAATATTGTATACAGCTTTGCACAAAATTCTTTACAAACAAATGACATATCAATGACGTCACGCACGAAATGAAAAGGACAGAACTACTTCTTATAGTTCGGATGACATTTTAACTATCATTGAACCTGACAGATGAAATTATATTTAAAACATATAGCAGTAAAGTTTATTTTTGTAATGCGTCGATGACTGTAACTATATATATGGCGCTTTGACTGAAACTATCTATATGGCGATTTGAACGTCTCGAACTTTATGGACACTCTGTTTGTAACGAAGTTATTGACTTTTTGGTTGCATCTATTTATTTGAGCACTTTGAGTGTAACTAACTATTTGAAGCTGACTGTACAACAGTCATATTTATGTTATACCTTTTTGAAATGCTTAAGATGAGCTCTTTAATTTGATACCCATATTGCAGTATTCGAAACAACTATGTTTTGACATCTCATAGCCGCCATGTTTGTTTTTTAAAAACGTCACCTATCTAAGAACACTTGGGCGATTAAGCCAAATCTAACGACGTGTGAATTGTATAAATCCGTTCAGTGGGTTGTGAGATATCAGGTAATAAAGAATATTACATACATACATACATACAAGATACGCGCGAAAAACATAACCCTTTTTTACAGTCGGATAAAAATACAACACAACATTCTGTCTCTGTCAGTCTTCTTAAAAATGGCAAGCACACTGTATAAATTAAAGTATTTCTTACTGTGCCTTATCTCTTTTCCTCTTTAACAGTATGAGTACAATATTTAAGTAAATAAATTTTCCTATTTATTTTTCCTAATTAAAAACTTCTGTAAATACCCCAAACTCCGGTCCAATACCAGAAAACTGATTACAAACTTTTTGCGTGGCGCCCGATTTTCAGCTTACTTTTTTGTCCTTGAATCGTGATTTATCGAAAATGGTCCTAACTTTTTCTGTATTTACCGTCCGAATTGATACAATAACAAGTTCTAATTTGTATTACTGGTAGAAAGAATATCAGTATCGTCCCTTATCATAAAATAATATCAATTTTAGTAAATGATTTTGTTATTTCGAAAGCCGGGAATTGTTATTTCCAATTGTTTTGGGTGTATCGGGTATCCTAAAGTACTTGTTTTCTTATTAGAATAATAAATAAATACTTAAAGTCTAAAAATTTCAATTTTATAGTTAAGATAGTATTATTAAGTTTGTAAATTAAAATTGTATTTCTAGTAAATTGGGTCTAAATGTTGTAAAATTAATTAAAACATAAAAATAAATTGGAGCCTGACTCCAGTTTATTTTTATGTTTTAATTAATTCGGCATGATAGTAAATATATTTTAATTTGGTAAAATTATTGTATTAAATAGTGTTTAAATTTGAAAATATTTTAGATAGCATACAAAACCAACAAAAAATACATTGGTTTTAAATTTACTATTATTTTTTAATAAATAAAATCGTCCCCTTTATGATTATTTCAAAACAGTTAAAATTACACTTTTAATAACAAAACTTGACTCCTCTCAAAAAAGGCTGCATGTCCATTGAAGCGGAGCGATACTGAGAAGCGGAGAAAGGGAAAAATATTATGTATTTTTTAAAGACATTTCTTGCCAATTACCAATTGAAAAACTTGAAGTCAAGACCCAGGAATCGAATCCGAGACTTTCGTATGCCAAACCGGGGCTGAAATCGAGCCCTGGTTTGGCATACGGAAGTCTCGGGTTCGAATCGGACCATCTATGGGGACTATGTTACTAAATCTCAAATTTTTCTATCCTTCTTGCACGAGAGTCAGGACCTCGCTCGTGCTATCTAGCCGATAGGATAAAAACTATCACGGCTTTTGTTATTGCTCCATTACAGATAGAATTTTAACAAATAATGATTTCACAGGAAATATACGAATATTACAGTAATTTTAGTTGACATTTCTTGCCAATTACAACAATTGTATCTCTTTTGTCTACGCGGGATCTAAGTATGTACGTTTCTTAAGCAATAAAATCGCTACTCGCTACTCGCTTTCTCTTCTTTATTATTGAAATTAGTTCTAGTCAGTCATGAGCTGGTGTGAGGAAAGCTTAACTCATGCTTAAAGATACAAAACATGAAAATTCGGCATTATAACAGTTGTTTACTTTCATTATTTGATTTAGAACAAGATTTCAGCTTAATCGTTCAAAGTGAAATCAACAAACAACCCACTTGTTGTGAACATCTATAATCGTTCACAAATTTCCAGGAATTGTACCGAATTTCCACATTCTGTGTTAAAGCTCTCGAGGAAAATACCTGTGACTATTGTTCCCATATCTGATTTATAAAAAGCCGGGACAAATTTCCAATATTATTTGTTTTGTATGAGTGGTACCATCAGGCGGCTCGTTTCTTCATACCACTATGGTATGAAGAAACGAGCAGCCTGATGGTAAGGCTCCGTTTACGCTGTAGTGTCTCGGATCCGACATCCGACAATTCAAACATCGTTCAACAACACAACATCAGCTTAACATCAGACCTATTCAAAATCAGATGCTCTAGTGGCAAAACATTCACAGGAGCACCTGATTTTTAATGGGTGTGATATTGATCTGACACATGACCAGTGGAAAGGGGCTCAAAGCGTCACGCTAGGCCATAATAGTATCAGTGATATTCAAATCATTGTTTGGCAAAGATCTGATTGTCACCGCGCTGCGCTCCTCATTTGAGACATTAGTTCTCATTAGTAATCATAAGTTTTATTTGCCTGTAATTTCACTTGTATTTCGTTATATAATACTGTTTAGTATTAGGACAGAAAAATACTAGTACCAGGTGATGGGCCCGCGAACCGAACAGATGGCGATAGATACGGCTAACAATTCATAGATGGGTGATCGTTTTCGAAATAACATGTCATATGGGTCCTTATTCACTATGTTTTTTTTTTCGACTTCGCGGCAAGCCCGCGCGAATTGGCGCATGCGCGGTGCGCTCAAAGATGTCCGCGCACATGCGCAATGCATTTCTAATCGCAGCTTTGTATATCCTCGTGGCGCCCAGAGATTTTTTGGCTCTTCCTTGAATGTAGCCCGAAGGTCCTTCTCATAGGACATAATTGTTATAGTACTAAACGCCCAAAGTTTTGAGTTGCAAATTATACGTGTTAGAGTTATCTGTTTAAAGTGAAACTTTTGGCGTATGGTTATGACTATATTAGGATATGTTTTCAATTTAAATTATCTATCTATCTTTTGTTCTTTTCAAAGGTCATTGGGCCACAGTTACTAGACTCAATGGAATATAAAATAATACAAAGATTTAAAATATTTAAGTATTTGTATTTACTTCAATGAAATTACAATTTCTTTTGTTCTATATTAATGAAATTACACATTTTCCTTACACTTATTCTACAAACTTAGATTATCTAACCGGTCTCCTATTACAAATCTTGGGTTTTTCTCCCTAAATACTTTTAATTCTTATTATCTGAAAAAAAACCGAAGGATCAAAATACTCATACATTAGTAAACTATTATAAAAAGAAAATGTTAGAAAATATTAAAACAAGTGGTCTCAGAATAAATCCTAATAACTACGTATCTAAACTTTTTCTTACATTCTAATCACGGCATGAGATATTTAGTTGTTAAGATTAAATTTGAGACTGGTATTTTCTGGCACCTTTTCACCTCAATCTTTCAGCGGAACTTCGACTAAAATGGGCCATCCTCTACCTCCCGTCTGTTCTTGATTTTCATCATTCTGAGTATCCATCTATATTAGTATATCCTGCAATCAAACTTTCACTTTTCATACTTACTTCGACCCAATTGACTTTATAAAGATCATAATAATTGAACCCAAGATTTTGGAGAATATTAGCCCTAAAACTACGAAATAATTGATTATATTTAAGTGGAACCCATTAATTAACAACTTTTTGTATTAAAACATACTCGACAGTCACGGATTATCATAAAAAATAAAAAATGTTTTGGTACTTGGAGTTATTTCTTGTCATCATCAGTGAATATTTTATTACGATTGGCCGCCCCTAATATCCGAGTGCTATTAGGTGTGCAGCATGTAATATTATCGATAAACGAGCGACCCTTATATTTGACCACTCCTTTCTGTTGCACGTTGTATACAACGTGCAACAGAAAGGAGTCAACAACAACGTCAAAGTTGTAACAATCTTTAATTTGGTGCGAAAAAAAAATTGTCCTGCAAAACGTTCTACTATATGGTAACACGACAATGACAGACAGGCTTCAAAGTGATTCCGTAAGCGTTCGGCATTCACCCAGAATGCGCACAGTGGAAAATATTTTGCACTAGTCTCTAGTTTTTACAACGTGTAGTCCTTAATTTAGTTGGCAAGCTTTGCGCGTGTAAACGGATTTTGAAATTCCTTGTTTTCCTGGGTCAGAGTTTTCTTCTACAGGGTAACGCAGTTATCACAGGTATTGTTTTTTTATCCTTGTTAATATTATAAGCAATAAGGCATGTATCGTCATATATGTATCTTAGATAAATTATCATAATCTACGGCTGGGACTAGTTTAGATTGACGGGTTGTGCTGATGACCAAACAGTTAAATATATCTGTAGCTTTAGCAATAATCGTTAACGTATCTTCGTATTATCTTGAACGCAATACCTGTGCATATTTTAAACAAATATACCAGAACAAATTGATTACCTCTGTGGCGCGGTGGGAGTGTATCCGACTGCTACGCAAGACGTCATGGGTTCGATCCCCACCCAGGATAAAACTTTGTGTGATGAGCACGATGGTTTATTCAGTGTCTGGGTGCAATTTATCTATAAAATTTATATATTTATAAATATATAAGTATGTTTATCAGTTGTCTGGTTTTCATAGTACAAGCTCTGCTTAGTTTGGAATTAGATAGCGTTGTGTGAGTTGTCCCAAGATATCATTAAAAAAAAAGTATTTGACATAAGTTCCCTATAAAATTATCACCTTAAACATGGCAGTGGCATCAAAAATGTCTTTGTCCATAGTCATCAATAATATAGTAAACTGATGATGAAAAACTGTTCTTAGCTTATTAATTGCAATAGGACGTGGTAGATCTAAGCCATAGGCCATCTTGGTCGTTACAACAACAGAGTCAGTTAAAATAATGTACCATTGCGTTTCGGTTGAAAGGCACTGTAGCAAGTGTAATTGCTGGGCAAATGAGATTTACGAAGTAATGTCTCAAATGAGAAGCACGGTGCGGCGACATTCAGGTCTTTGCCAAACAAGGATTAGGGTGGTACTTATACTGTCATGGACTAGTGTGACGCTTACCATTAGGCGTACGACCAGCTCATCTCTTCATTCACACACATATTTCATAAAAAAAAGGTAGCGACTCACGCAAGGATATCATCATCTTCCTGCCCTTTATCACAATTATTTGACGTTGACGCAATATGACTCCCGCAAGGATATATTTATTTATATTTCATCATTCATTAGCTTTAGTTTAATTGAAAATAGTCGGAGCTTTAGTGACATCGTCGGAATTTCATGTTAAGCGACTGAAGAATTCAAAAGCATTTATCAGTCGCATAACACGGATATCAACAAGTTTGGTAATTGAGGAAATATAAAACTAACGATTAAAAAATATGTCATGAACTTGACAAACAACTACACCCAGATTCAGCTCAACAATTTGTGGGTATCATAAAATGGTGTTCTATGTAGGAACCCAACCTACAACATCTTGCACAACAATTATGCCTACTCCTACTCACCATCAAGACAGTCACCCAGATTACTTTTATGGTGATACAATACGTTCATGCTAAAATTGCCAATGTAAGTCTCCCAAAGGGCCGTCTTCCTTAAAATGAGGAAGATGGCCTAAACAGAGGAAATAATATAGGTACAAAGCTAAAACTCCAAGTAGATATAAGTCAGTAAACCATACAAATTTTAACCATCAATACCCCCTAAAATCCTTGTTTACAAAACACAAAGGAATAACCAAAGACTTCGTACTCGTCTGACGATTTTTTTCCGTCAAAACGGAAGTCAATTTCCCCTATGAATATGTAAAGAGAGGCTGTTCCTCTGGACCCTTAGGATGTAATTATAGAATACGACCTCCCAGACCCTTCCGGTCGGGCCAAGCCTATAAAACTGTTGAATAAAATACTCAGAGGAAAATAGAAATTTTTTTGGATATTTTTTTCTCTTAACTTTCGACGTATCTTTACTTTTTAAAAGTAGGAGGCTTGGGAATTGTTTGGAGGTTTTTATGTGTATTGATATTTGATACTTAAAGAGTATTGAATACTGAGATGCCTATACAAATTTTGTAGACAGGAAGGCAAAGGCCGATAGCAGCAATGGCTTTTAAAGAAAGGGAAGAAAGAAAAAATATTTATTTTGCTATAAATACGGCAGCTAAAGGAAACTTAAAATAATCGAAACACATATTGTATTGCTTGCTTCGCAGTATCATAACATAAGATCAAAGTGACAGCTTGTGGACGCTCCGAAATATATTTAGGAAAGAGCTTACTGAGTACCATTGTTTCGTTTTTAGGGCTCCGTAGCCAAAATGGCAAAAACGGAAGCCTTATAGTTTCGTCATGTCCGTTTGTCTGTCTGTCTGTCTGTCTGTATGTCACAGGCATTTTACTCAAAGAGCTAAATAATAAAAATAAATATTTTTAGGGGGGTTCACTCCATACATGTTACAGAAGCTGATTTTTTTTTTCGGCTAACATCAACGTTTGGCACATCATTCGACAGGTCTTTAAAAAACATTTGAAGGTTTCTAATAAACTTTTTTGATTGAGTAAAAATTTTTGGAAATAATCGCTACGAAAGTTGCATAACTTGTCCCCACCCCCCCTTAACTAATGAACCGTGTGACCAAAAAATATGAAAAAAATCTTAAAGGTAGCGCTTAACAAATACTTTAAACTTAAATTATTTAGGACATGATCGGATATACCGTCTTTGAGTTATAGCCGTTATATATGAGAGTTGTAGTCAGGGGGTTGCCTGTTCGTAACTTGTCCGGTTGCGAAACAGGTGGCTTCGGGTACGCAACCCCGACTTCCCGAGCCGCCAATCACTGCACTCCCAACCATCCCCGCACATTGGTGTCCACTGTCCTCCCTTTCCTTTCCTACTACTTGTGGTAGCATCTAGCGACCGGGTAGGTACCACAGCTTGGCTTATTTTGATCGTATAGCAAATATGCGTTCCGACCAAAGAGCTAAGTAGCCGATATCCCTCCCTTCTTCCAACTATCCCTTCCACATGAGCTGTCGGGTCGCAATGAGGTTTGGAACAGGCGGTGTAGGAGTTCTCGCGGATCCGTAGGGCGTGACGGGTTGACGGGGGGTTCAGGGAGACCCGGTGGGAATGGTTACCGTCGGCCACCTGCCGGTCAGTAGGGGACCCGAACCCGGGAATATCCCACCTGGGAGGCTGTCCCGCCAACCGGCGAAAATCCCACATACTGCTGCCGAGCCGGGAGGGAGACCGGAGTGGATCCCGTTAGTGGTATGCGGGGGGGCACCGGGGGCCCTTCCGTGCCCCGCGTCAGCCCTTCATACAACTCGCGGACCAGCCGGGACTTACGCCCCGCCCCCTTATCTGAGTATCACTGTGGCCCCATACCTCATATAACCCCTTCCCGATATATATCTCTCTCTAAATGATGCCACGATTAAGAAAAAAGAGAAGGCTTTACACGGCGGACACCCTATCCACATTTAAAATGGATTTTTGCAATGTCAGGGGTCTTCATAGCAACCTTGACGCTGTACACCACCACCTTGAGACAGCGCGGCCTGCTTTGCTCTTTTTAACGGAGACGCAGATATGTGCCCCGGATGACATCTCGTACCTTAAATACCCCGGCTACGAATTGGAGCAGACATTCCTTCGGAAAGCTGGGGTGTGCGTGTTCATACGGAGCGATATATGCTGTCGCCGCCTTCGGGGCCTCGAACATGTAGATCTGTCCATTTTGTGGCTTCGCGTAGACCATGGGGGACTTACCCGTATCTACGCGTGCCTCTACAGATCTCCTTGCAGTGATTCGGGGTCGACTCTACTATTTGAGAACATCAAAAGGGGGATTGACCAAATGTTGGAGCAGTGCCCATCCGCAGAGGTGGTGGTCCTCGGTGACTTTAACGCTCATCATAAAGAGTGGTTGGCATCGAGGACCACCGATCTCCCAGGTAGGACCACTTTCAACATGGCCTTGGCCTATGGTCTCTCACAACTAGTAATACAGCCCACCCGTATTCCAGACGTTGAGAGCCACAAAGCCTCCTTGTTGGACCTTCTGCTGACAACACATCCACGCGGATACAGGACGGTCGTCGATGCTCCACTTGGATCGTCCGACCACTGCCTTATCCGCACTGAAGCCCCCATTGCGCGACCCGTCCGCTCTCCAGCGAATGGTTCCCGCAGAGTCTGGCGATATGAGTCAGCAGATTGGGATGGACTCCGCGAATTTTTCGCGTCCTACCCTTGAAGGCGGCTTTGCTTCTCCACAGAGGATCCCGACGCTTGTGCGGACTGCATCACGGATACGGTGCTTCAGGGAATGGAACTATTCATTCCCAATGCCCGAATTCCCGTTGGCGGTCGTAGTCGCCCCTGGTTCAACCAGGCTTGTCGAGTGACCGCGCGCCTGAAACAGTCTGCGTACTTATCCTGGAACGATGCCAGGAATCGTAAGGATCTGACCGTGAATGTTGAGAAACGTAAGTTCAACGCCGCCTTGCTATAGCAATAGCCTTCTTGTTGGCTCTGGCAACAAGAAGGCTATTGCTATAGCAAAGGCAGATCACATTGCCAGAATTGGCGAGCGACTTCAAAGGCATCCCTCTGGGAGTCGTGCATTCTGGTCGCTCGCCAAAGCTGCACAAGATAACTTTTGCCAGTCCAACCTCCCACCACTGCGCAATTTCGATGGCAGTCTGGCCCACAGTGCTAAGGAGAAAGCCGATCTCTTGGGCCGTCTCTTCGCCTCTAACTCGTCTTTGGATGATAGAGGAGCCACACCACCTTCCATCCCAAAGTGTAAGAGCTCCATGCCAGAAATACGCATCACGCAACGTGCGGTTAGGCAGGAGCTCAGGCTCCTTGATACCCAGAAATCGAGCGGGCCGGACGGCATCCCTGCAGTGGTACTTAAGACGTGCGCCCCTGAGTTGACCCCCGTTCTGACGCGCCTCTACCGCCTCTCATATAAAACCGGAAGGGTTCCATCTTCGTGGAAGGTCGCCAATGTCCACCCTATTCCCAAAAAGGGTGACCGGTCAGACCCGTCAAATTACAGGCCGATAGCGATAACATCCTTGTTATCAAAAGTGATGGAGAGAGTTCTCAACACCAGACTCTTGCGGTATCTTGAGGAGCACCAGCTGATAAGCGACCGCCAGTACGGCTTCCGTTACGGTCGCTCAGCTGGTGATCTCCTTGTGTACCTCACGCACCGCTGGGCTGAAGCCTTGGAAGGCAAGGGCGAGGTTCTTGCTGTCAGCCTCGACATCGCCAAGGCGTTTGACAGGGTCTGGCACAAGGCCCTTCTATCGAAGCTTCCTTCTTATGGAATCCCCGAGGGGCTCTGCAGATGGATCGCTAGCTTTCTGGACAATCGGAGCATTATGGTCGTCGTTGACGGTGCTTGTTCCAGTCTGAAAACCATTAATGCTAGCGTTCCACAAGGTTCGGTGCTCTCCCCAACACTGTTCATTCTGCATATCAATTATATGCTGTCCATAGAGAACATACATTGCTATGCGGATGACAGCACGGGTGATGCGCGATATACCAGCCAACAGAACGTCCCTCGGAGCATTGTTCAGGAGAGACGGTTGCAACTTGTGTCAGAAGTCGAGGACTCTCTGGGGCGGGTCTCCGAATGGGGTGAGAGGAACCTGGTTCGATTCAACCCCACAAAGACACAAGTATGCGCGTTCACTGCGAAGAAAGACCCATTTGTCCTAGTGCCACAGTTCCAAGGAGTTACACTCCGAGTCACCGAGAGTATTGGGATCCTCGGTGTCGAAATCTCCAGCAAAGTCCAGTTTGGGAGTCATTTGGAAAGTAAAGCCAAATTGGCGAGCAAAAAGGTGGGTGTCCTCAACAGAACGAAGCGTTACTTCTCGCCGGCACAGCGACTTGTGCTCTATAAAGCGCAGGTTCGACCGCACGTGGAGTACTGCTCTCATCTCTGGGCGGGTGCCCCCAAATACTTGCTCGATCCATTTGACTCCCTCCAAAGGCGAGCTGTTCGGATCGTTGATGACCCCAATCTCACGGACAGACTGGAGTCTTTACAGCAGAGGCGTGACTTTGGTGCACTTTGCGTACTCTACCGTCTGTTCAACGGGGAGTGCTCTGAGGAACTGTTTGACATGGTGCCACCGTCACCTTTCTACCACCGCACCACTCGACATCGTAGTAGGGTTCATCCATTCCACCTGGAAACAATACGGTCCTGTACGGATCGATTCCGGCGTTCTTTTCTTCCACGTACGTGTAGACTCTGGAATGAACTACCTGCTGCGGTGTTTCCCGAGCGCTACGACATGTCTTTCTTCAAACGAGGTTTAAAGAGAGTTTTCACTTCACGGTAGGCAGCGGCTTGGGTGTGTCCCTGACATTCCTGTAGTCCATGAGCGGCGGTTACCGCTTACCATCAGGTGGGCCGCTGGCTCGTCTGCCAACCATAGGCAATAAAAAAAAAAAAAAAAAAAAAAGCCGAAAACTGCTGTTCTCAACAAAAGGGCGTAAGTGCCATGAGCATACGCTCTTCTGCTGATGCAATTATTTCAGGCTGTGGAACCCTACACTGAGCTTGGTTAAGTTTATACGTACTCAGACCGCTGCATTACTCCGAAAGGGTTGCTTGGAGCAGTCCCCGTCGGAACGCTACGTTTTTTGATCTTGGTGTTTTTCTGCCTCCATACATCCTTTGCATAGAGAGCTATCTCTTAATATGCGCCATATCTTCTTAAATTGAGCTGACCTATCCTTCATTATTACAATCGTCATCACAAAGTAATGAATCCATTATACCGAATACCAGTGAATTCAGCTATGACAAGATAATCCCATCACTTTCACTTCAGCCGTCAGGATTCTTCAACCATCCCATATAAGATAAATTTGATCCACCGATAACGTCAGTCACACAAAGGACAGCTACTATAGTTGGCCCGCACTGCCCCTGGGAAATTATTGGGCGAACACTAAATATGTGCGGTATGATTTATACCCGGCTGTTGTAGGGTTAAAATTTTATTGAGATTGAATGAAAATTATGAGGTCGGGCTTTAATCATTTGTCGGGTCAGTGACCTTAAAGTCCCAAATTTTAGTCTTTATGGGTCACAAGAGTTACATTTAATTTTGGTGGGCCAACCAGCCAAGCGACTAGCTAGTTTCATTCACGCATTCAGTTTAAACAGTCTGGGTATAATCTTCATTCATTCTTATAGTGATCAAACAACTGGAAACAGTATGTGTCAGAGGTGACAATTCTATAAGGCTGTACTTTCTACAGGATACAGGTCATTCACTTCGTGGGTAGAAATGAAATAACTTTCTCTTCTTTCAACTCGCTAAATCATAAAAGTTTTGTTACGCTGTTTATTATAATAAATAAAAATAAATAATACGAAAACAATTCACAGACAAAGTAAGCAGTTAGCAAAGTTTTCTAACAAAATATTGCCTTGACAAAAACGGCAGGCGTCACATGAATCCCGTTACAACGATACATGTATAAGAACGTGACAGTTAATTATTTCTTAGATTGACAGTAATACCACGACTTTATTATATTTTTTCCAGTACACAAAATGTACTTACCTGATATTTTATTGTAAATTAACAATATGTATGTTGTTTCCTTATTGTGAAAGTAATATATTTACTTAAGTTGATTTTTTGGTCTTTTTTCTAATACGTAATGTACATTACATCTGTTTTTGATCCTGGTTTAATCAAAATCAATCTTAAAGCTCCATGCTTTAAGATTGATTTTGATTAAACCAGGATCAAAAACAGATGCAATGTACATTCCGACCACTCTAAATAAAAACTATATTTTTAAAATTTGCAACGAAATCACTATGTACGATAATTTTTATTTTTTTTCTGTTTATACACAAAATGTGTAAAACTATTTGAATAACGTAAGTAGGTACATATATATTTTATAGGTAGGAGACGTTTAATATGAGCAGAGTGAATTTTGGAAATTTTGATTGATTTGATTCCCATATTACGGGTAAAATTTTCAAAATACTTAGCTTATATCTATCGTCTCATAAAGGGCTCAAAATTTGTTTCAAATTACCAGAAGTTCGATTTTTTATTAACCTACACTAACTACTAGTACTACTACTAGAGTTGAGTTACTGTTAGTTGTTTACGCCAGTACGAATGTGTCAGAAGCAAGTAAACGCACGATAACATTTTTAAAAGACAGCTTTTGATGGGGCTTATATACTATCTCAAGAATTCATAATATCATTGCTAAGTGATCGTACATTTCTTCATTGGTCTTTAAAGCCGACCTTTTGAAGTAAGTATTATATTTTAGAAACTACAATATAAATAACCAATAAGTATAGGATCGCCCACTTATGTTAATACTAGCTTTTGCCCGCGACTCCACCCGCGTGGATGTCGGCTATATCGCGATAAAAACTATCCTATGTCCTTCCTCAGGACTCAAACTATATCTATACCAAATTTAATCTAAATCGATTTCGCTATTTGAGCATGAAAGCGTAACAGACAGACCGACAGACAGAGTTACTTTCACATTTATAATATTAGTATGGATTACTGAAAGATAAAGCTACAATATTTTTGTTTGAAACTCAATGTAAATATTCTCTCATTTTTTTAACCAACAGACTGAACTTATACTGTGAATTATTTCATACCAATTTAAAGTTAGGTTTTTCTTGCAGCACTATGTAAAATTTTAATTAAGTTTCTGTAGAAACTCGTGATGGTTTTATTGCAACAAATTAAACTTGAAAACTGAATACCTTACTAATTCAAAATTACTGGTACGTGATGTTATTATACATATATTACTATATTTAACAGAGCTACATCTATGCTTAATGATAAAGTTATCGTAAGAATAACAATAAAAAATAAATAATTATTTGTAATTCTTGGTTTATTTTTATTTGTTTATTTATTTATTTGAAATAACTAACAGTTCACTAGGAAAACAAAAAAAATAATTATAAAAATTGTAAAAAATATGGAGGTAAATAGTCCGGCCCCGAACCCTTGGTGCAATCTAAAGATTTTAAATCTTTCAGAACTTGTTCTTTGTTAAAAGCGATACTAAATAGAAGAGAACAAATTTCTGCGTATTCGGCGGTGAAATTTACATTCAACAATACACTTGAACCTTTGCCAGAGCATTACAACTTCATGTTACGTTTTTACGAATGGTACCTACAATATGGGAAAATAAACGTTGATAAACTTTCGCGATTTGTACACATTATTAAAATATATATATTAATTACGGGTCTTAATCGCGTGAATAAATGACGTTTCGACCGTATTGCAACGGCCGTGGTCACGGGTAGACTGACTGCAGTCTACCCGTGACCACGGCCGTTGCAATACTGTCGAAACGTCGGGCAATAAACAAGGTATTTTACCTTAAATTATTCACGTGATTAAGACCCGTAATATATATATTTTAATAATATAGGAAAATGTTCAGTTTCCTAGAGAAGTTCCTTGTAATTTAACGTTCTCGCGAATGCTCGACGCTGTGTTCGACGTAATTATAGGTAAATAGAGTAACATTTATTTCTGTTTTGAATACACTCTCGTTACTCACGCTCGTGTCTTTACTCTACAAACGTAAAAAAACACCAAAATATTGGTTGATTTTCCAAATCTGGTTGTAACAAAACATCGAGCGTCATGTTCGAAGTGTGGTCCGAATAAACTTAACACAGAATGTTCGACGTTTTGTAACGAGTGTATACTCTTAAAAAAAAAGCACCCCAGCTTGAAAGCGAACAAAAAAGTTGATCCACTCTTATCTGTCACAGTTTAACTAACAAGTTACATACCAGGAAGTATAAAAGAACCTTTTTAAAAGTTAACTCACCTACACACTTTCAATCTCAACAATGACATCACAAGAAAAGCTACATAACATAGAAATTGTCAAAAAAGAGAAATGTTACTGCGACCTTTATGACAGAGCTGGACATCTCGTTACAGCAATACATAATAAGGAATGTGACAGTTGTGACAGACTATTATTTTGCTAGATTGTCAGTTGTCATCGTTTTTGATGTGGGTGAAGTCGCTTGCTGTATACAGTTCGTACGAATCTTCTGTTTTATGAATAGACTATGAATATCATTCTGAGTGAATTTCTTAGAAGGTTTCAAGGGAAAGAAAATGTTTTAAAACAAGAATTTTATTAGATTTGAGCTTGATATTCTCAAACGCACTTCAATTGTAAGACGATGATGTGACATTTAAGCATTCAAGAGCAATAATATTGAATGCTATGCTAAGTTGACCTGTGACCACGATCTTTGCAATTCGATCGAAACGTCGGGTAAATAAAAGGTTTGTACGAATACCTTTAAATATTTCACGCGATTAGTTCCAACAATACTCTTTTATGTGTAAAAATCGCCACATCTTTAAACGATTAATGTGATTCATTTGCAAGATATCAACGTGTTTATTAATGACTAGCAACTTCGTTTGCGTTATTTTTCCCTGTTTTTGCAACATTTTTCATTTATGCTCCGCTCTTATTAGTCATAGCGTGATGTTATTATAGCGTTTAACATTTACAAATAACGTGGTTTTCTATTAGTAAACGAATTTTCAAAATCGGTTCTGTAGATCCACAGATAATGAGTGGCCTGGGAGGTCTTCATATTAGCGGAAATGTCTTTAACTCAGTGGCGACCGAGCGCTTTGAGATATTTACGCGGTAAAGCAATGTTACCACTGTCGGTCCATAGATGGGTTACCGTTTTTGACTATTGTCAAACCCCTTTATTCCTCGGAAAGCATATTATACCGTCAGTCCAGCGCCTTAAATCTCTTTCTCGCCATAGTACTTCGAGAAGGAAGAAATAGAAAGTGCACTTATGTCTGCTCAAACACTCGTGCACTATAATAAAATCTCTAAATCTCTTGCATAGTTGGCCAAGACGAGATTGGTCGCCGTAACTGAAATCAGTTAGGAAACCATAATTAGCTGAATGGTAACCAGCCGGGTACTGACGATGCAGATCGTAACGGGTGGCGACCGCACACACTGTAAGTTGGATTGTTCGTCATTCCAAAATCTTTAATAGAAAACTGTTAGTCTGTGCTCTGTTGCGATTAACTGAAATGTTGATATCCGCCTATGGATTGGTAATGTGTGTAACCCATACTTAGACTACGTTAAAGTCTGACACCACGCCATTTTCTTGCACATTCTAAAGAAATGATTGAATGCAATAAACAAAATGTTCCTTCAAAAGAGGTCCTCGTGTTGTTTTGACCATGCTTTCATTTATTTTCATGATACAGGAAAGAAACTAGCATCGTGTAAATGGCTCGGTAAACCGTTTAAAATTCAATCAAACGTTAATATGATAAAAGGTATTTTTTGGTTTAAATATATTTACATGATTTAGTCCTCCCTCCTCATAAATTATTTAATTATTCAGCCATGTATTGTGCTAATTGCAATTTGTGAAAACTGATTAAATTGGCCGAATTTGCTTCCAAATAGTTTTCGATAAATGAATACAATCAGTCCACAAATTTAATTAGGTACCACATATTAGAAATTATGATGATACAGGAAAATGTAATAATAAGATTATTATTTATTTCAGGCATCAATGTCCATATATATATACGTAACTTACAGACTAACATAAATACAATCTATACTTAGGCTTTTAAAGCTGAAGAGTTTGTTTATTTGAACGCTGTAATCTCAGGAACTACTGGTCCGAATTGAAAAGTTATTTTACTGTTTGATAGCCCATTTATCAAGGAAGGCTTAGACTACATAACATAACGCTACGACCAATAATAGCGGAACAGCAATGAAAAATGTTGCAAAAACGGGAAAAAATTACGCAGATGAAATTGCATGGGTAAGCTAGTATTATCATATAGTGTTAGTAAATATTACATAAAAAGTATGTTAGTATGCTTCAATTGCACTTAGTCTTTAGGCGTTCTTATGGCACTTGTCTACGGAAGCGGCGGCAAAATAGAAACATGCATATTATAGGTAATGAAGAAAAGTGCGAACCTGGAGCGAGCCGCTAGATATAAATTACAACAAAAAAGCATACCATCAACTTTTACAAACAAGCCTTGACCTATAGCTAAACTTGTTATTTTCTGGCCAAAATTAATGCTCAACAAAGGGAGATAATATTTCATGTCGTATTCTATCTTGTTCTCGATATTTATAATAAAATTAATTTCCTCCAATTAGAGACGGCAATAATTAACGCCTAAAGCATTAAATGGATCTTGGCTCAAATAATTAAACAGAATTAACTTTATTACGATCTGTTCTTATAACATAAATGTTGAAAGGGCCCCTGTTATTGCACCCTGCCTCAGAGAGCAAGTTAAGCCGTCGGTCCTGTGCCGAAACTCTCTCCATTCGAGTCGAATTTCTATAATATCGAAGATAATAGAGAGTGCACTGGTGTTTGAGGTAGAAGTACTAATTGCACTATCTAATCTCTCTTCGGTAGTGTTTGATTTCCATTCTATCAGAGTATGAGAGTGAGAGAATACAGAGTTTAATTGTATCTGCGCACTTACTTGTGCACTAGGTATAATATCTTTTGAGTAATTGGTTAGTCGTAGGTTAGGCGAATATTATTACTTGAAAGGATACTCTGAGGTGCACTTTAAAGAGTCTTCTAGAATTATTCTGGATTCCTAAGCAGACGGCATGACTATTATATCAACACTAGCTGTCCCGCGCAACTTCGTATGCGTAAATTTTCTCCGTTTTTGCAACATCTCTCGTCGCTACTCCGCTCCTATTAGTCGAAGCGTGATGTTATATAGCCTATAGCCTTCCTCGATAAATGGGCTATCCAACAAAAAACGAATTTTTCAAATCGGACCAGTAGTTCCTGAGATTAGCGCGTTTAAACAAACAAACAAAGCAAACAAACAAACAAACAAACTCTTCCGCTTTATAATATTAGTATAGATGTAGACGTGTACTAACTGCACAGATTTGTAGAAGACTGAGGTGTGGTTAAGGCTCACATTATAAAGACGCTCCCGCTCTAGAGGTAATTCCTTGACAAAGTCCTCGAACACAAAGACACGGGTCATCAATGTTTAGATAGCACATACCCGAATACAAATAAACAATTCATTTATTCCCACGCGCTCGTGCAACATACGTAAGGAATTTTGGTACACTTTGTCCGTTCCAAAGATGTTCCGAGACTCCCAATCCGTAAACAATGTCCATATTGTGTTTGTAACTCGAGATAAGATCGTATGAATACCTTTTGTTTTCAACACGTATCTAGTTGTATCCTGTGCTAGGGTCGAACTGGTTGAAACGGATGCGCAACGGCGCATCCGTTTCGGTTCAGAATATCCCATTCTCGAAATGTCTAATTGTCAAAATTTGAGAATGTGGTAATAAAGTAGTAAGTGAAACTTTCTCTTGAACGTCTGTAGGTTTGACATAACAAGGCCTAAAAATCTTGCTAAACGATAATCCGACAAAACAAAAATCTGACGAAATTAAATACTTAAGTAAGTATTAACATTTAGATACTAATAGGTTTCTTCGAGGTTTGTTGCAGATAATATGTAAGTAATATTTTTTTTTTGACGTTCTTAAATTTACAACATTTTACAACGTATCAACACGAAGTCGTTAGTATATAAGATGCACCTTTGGATAATTATAACCAGACTATACTACATCTTTTGTCTCATTTATACCTAATCATATACTGCCAAGAAGTTTGGCAAATTGGTGACCCCGACGAACGAATACGCAGCAAGAAACATGGCACAATCACCGTGCAAGGCGAACATAAATCAGCAAGGAACACTTGAAGTAGCTGCTGGCACCTCGGTTTTATCCCGCATTCCGGAATTTTAGAAAGACCAACCAAGATTATGGTTCACGCAACTAGAAGCCATATTAGCACCACAGAAGCAAGGAGACGAATACAAATACTGTACAGTAATAGCAAAGTTATCCAAGGAAGAAATACTACAAGTTAGTGACCTAATCACTTCACCACCGACTACAGATAAATACAAAAACATCATGGAACGTTTAATTGATTGTTACGAAGAAACAGAACAGCGACAGTTTCAAAAATTAATATCAGAGACAGAACTCGGTGATCAAAAACCTTCGCAGTTATTACGTCAAATGCGAGTCCTCGGGAGAGGAAAAATCAGTGACGAAACAATTAAACTACTATGGTTCAGGCTTTTACCAACATCAGTTACTACGGTTCTAGCAGTTACGGAAGACATGGAAATTGACAAACTGAGCCAAATTGCAGACAAAATAATAATGAATTCAAAAGTAACCGAAATATCAGCTGTTAGCAACGACACTTCAAACGACAACAATACAGCATGCATTTTAGCCCAGCTAGCAAAATTACAGATAGATATTGACGCAATTCAGCAAGGTCAATATGGCTATCGACCCAACACGCACAATCATTTCAAGAAACGTCAACAATTCCCGATTATGAGGCCGAGAACAAACTATAGAGGAGCAAACCAATTTTGTTACTACCACGAAAGATTCGGAAAATATGCAAAGAACTGCATTAAACCATGCGGTTGGAAACCAATGACTTACGTACGGAACCAGGGAAACGAATAAGAGCACAGACAACGGCGAAACTCTGTGCAATCCACCCATCCAATCGCCTCACCATTACCGACCGAAAAAGTGGTATGAAGTTTTTGATTGACACGGGCACAAATATTTCAGTCATTAGCAAGCAACAGAGACATTCAATTTTACAAAATGAACAATACACACTATACGCTGCAAATGGGACTAAAATTAGGACTTACGGCGAGAAGACGCTTACCTTGAATTTAGGACTACAACGATGTTATAAATGGAATTTTGTAATCGCCGATGTTACACAACCAATAATTGGAGCAGATTTTCTAGAGCACTATAAACTATTAGTCGACATAGCAGGTCGCAAACTTATCGACAAAGTTACAGAGCTGACAACGCATATAACTTCGGAAAAAGCGACACAACAAACAATTCGTACTATCGCAGTGGGAACGAATCCACGTATTACGCAACTTTTAAACAAATACGAAGACATCACGAAAGGGTCCTCTCTCCGCAATGCGCCCAAACATAAGATTGAACATCACATTATCACTACAGGACCACCCGTCGCAGCTCGGGCAAGACCATTACCGCCAGAAAAATACGACATAGCCAAAAAGGAATTTCAAAATATGATAGAACTCGGAATTTGCCGACCGTCAGATAGCCCATGGGCAAGCCCATTACATATGGTAAAAAAGAAAAATGGCGAATGGAGACCGTGCGGAGACTATCGAATGCTCAATAGCAAGACAGTACCGGACAAATACCCACTACCAAGATTAACTGACTTTACATACATATTAGAAAATAAGAAGATACTAAGCAAGATAGATATACGTAAAGCATACCATTGTATTCCTGTTAAAGATATAGAAAAAACAGCCATGATCACACCTTTTGGACTTTTTGAGTACTTAAGAATGCCTTTCGGATTACGCAATGCGGCACAAACATTTCAACGATTCATGGATTCCTTATTTAGAGATTTAAACTTCGTATTTATATTTGTAGACGACTGTCTCATCGCATCGGACAACGAAGATTTGCATTATCAGCATTTAGAAACGGTTTTCAAACGTTTACACGAGAATGGAATAACCATTAATCTCGAAAAATGCGAATTTCTCAGAAGGGAAATAGATTTCTTAGGTTATCATATAACGAGCCAAGGAATACACCCTACCGAAGAAAATTACAAAGCAATCATGGAATTTCCCAAACCGAAAACAATTCAAGAATTAAGAAGATTTTTGGGCATGGTCAATTTCTACAGAAGTAATATTCCACGCGCAGCGGAAAATCAAAGAATTTTAAACGAATATCTACATGGTTCAAAAAAGAACGATAATTCACCTGTTCCTTGGACAACGGAAGCAGACAAAGCTTACGAAAAATGCAAGGAAAGCATGAAAAACGCAGTGTTAACAGCGCATCCTTCCCGCAACGCATCACTAGCGCTCATGACCGACGCTAGTGCTACTTGCGTTGGTGGAGTTTTACAACAAAAATCCGGACGCAATTGGGAACCATTAGGATTTTTTTCACAAAAATTGAGCGAAACTCAACAAAAATATTCTACGTTTGACAGAGAGCTGTTAGGAATATACATGGCCGTCAAACATTTTCACAGATTAATCGAGGGAAGAGAATTTACAATATTTACGGATCACCGACCTTTGACATACGCATTCTCCCAAAAACCATCATCAAACGATACACCGCGACGGGTCCGGCAGTTAGATTTCATTTCACAATACAGTACCAACATTCAACACATAAGCGGACGTGACAATATTACCGCCGATGCCTTATCTCGAATAGAGGAAATATACGTGCCATCACCTATCGATTACGCTGAATTGGAAAAATGTCAATCAACAGATAATGAACTAAGTAAATTACATGACAATAAAAGATTAAAATTCAAAAACATTACGCTTCCGGGTTCCACAATAAACATCACATGCGACACGTCTACTGGAAAAAGCCGCCTCTACTTACCAAAGCATTTTCGCAAACAAATTTTCGATACCATTCATGGTATGAGCCATCCAGGAAAAAGAACTACGAGAAAAATGATAACCCAAAGGTATTTATGGCCGTATATGAACAAAGATATCAATAATTGGTGTAGATCATGTATAGCCTGCCAAAAATCAAAAATACAACGACATACGATATCACCTCCTGGTACATTTATGACAGCGCAACGTTTTGAACATTTACATATTGACATCGTCGGACCACTTCCGATTTCACAAGGGAAGAGATATTTAATCACAATCATAGATCGTTGTACGTCATGGCCCGAAATATTTCCGGTAGAAGATATAACTGCAGAAACAGTAGCCAAGACACTTTTCGAAGGATGGATTACTCGTTTTGGATGTCCATTGCGCATTACTACGGATCAAGGCCGACAGTTTGAATCAAGAATATTTGAGTCACTCTCACAATTTTTGGGAATACATAAAATTAGGACAACACCTTATCATCCACAATCCAATGGAATGATAGAGAGATTTCATAGAACTTTAAAGGCGGCGTTAATGACAAGAGAATCCAACGAAAATTGGTTAAAAGAAATTCCAACAGTTTTACTCGGGTTGCGGAGTAGCTTGCGAGAAGACACAGGTTATAGTTCAGCAGAGATGACATATGGAACGCCAATACGACTCCCTGGAGGATTTTTTGAGTCATCAGCAGCACAGTTATCAACGTACGAAGAGTTTGTAAAACAAATTCAAAAGGACATCACACAAATGACATCAATTCCGAAAAGAAAAAAACACAATCAAGCTATATTTGTGCATCCCGAACTCAAAGAATGCTCACACGTATTTGTTCGGTGTGATAGAATTAAGAAAGCCCTGACACCGCCGTATGAAGGACCCTACCCAGTAATTAGTAAAACAGATAAAACATTTTGCATTAGAATTAGGGATAAAGAGACAGTGATATCAATTGATAGATTGAAACCAGCTTTCATGATCAAGGACGAATCAAACTACGTGCCAGATTCAAAGGATTGCGACAGGCATTCACACACGTACACTACACGATCGGGACGTAAAGTAAAGCCAGTAGTACGTCTATAAAAAATCGCTGATATAAGCAAGCTATTCGTATATATATTAACATAGATCTTAACATATACCATTAATTCACAACTACTCGTAACAACAAGACATCTAAAATGGGAAATCAAAGTTCTAAGGACCAGATAACATACAATACGGACAATTGCCTCAATCAAAACGAAGCGGACCAACTCCGTAACCTGATCCAGGAGGACTTACGGTGAACAAGAAATGTTGCAATGGGACAGATTATTTTAACAATCGGCGTGATCCTAATTTACGGCATAATGAAAACACTGGACAGAAGAATGAAGAGTTTAACGGAAAAAAATAATAAACACTCGTGCAACAGCTAAGTCAAAATTACAGACGTCAGCAAATCACACCACAACAGGCGTCATCAAATTCCACCGCGTACAATAGCATTATTATTTATATACATCAGCAAATAACTAGTAAGGTCTAGGTCAAATTTATATTGTAAACACTATTACCATATTTTTTTTTAAAGGGGGGTGTACTGTTACAGTACAATATCTTTGTGCTGTATCTACAATCTACATCACAATCTTATGTTCCTTATCGCACGTTCAGTATCTATTAAATGTTTCTACTATCTGTTATCAACACGAAGTCGTTAGTATATAAGATGCACCTTTGGATAATTATAACCAGACTATACTACATCTTTTGTCTCATTTATACCTAATCATATAACTTTACCGCGGCAGTCCCCGAGTGCCACACAATTTTTTTTTTAACACTGGCTTTGGTGTAAGCCATTTGCAACTTTACAAAGACATATTGTACCCATTTTGGTTTATATCATGTTTCAACTTTTTGATAATACAATTTGCATCAGTCCTTTAGCATGGTGTATAGTATATTAGTCGCAGCACCTTATCCCCATATCAAGTTTATAAACATTAAAACATTGTAAAAAAGCCTATTTGAAAAGAGTGGCCGCGAGTTTTTATTGTCAGGTTCTTTTCTCCGGCTTTACCTATTGTTTGCAAAATTTGCCATTACATGTATATGTAGAATTCCGATGTATCACAAGAGTTGTTTTGTATCCTAAGTGAATAAATAATTTTGAATCGATTTGAAAAAACATTGACACTGACTAGCTTGTAAGGGTACACTGCTTCATTCTTTTGACTGAAAGACGACAACTGCTGAACAAAGACCTCCTCCAAACATCGCCACAGAGACCAGTCCTGCGTCATTCGTATCTAGTGGTTTCTCATGATCTTTACCCGGTCGTCGGTCCACCTTATAGAAGACACTTCGCTTAGGAAGCCTAAAACCAAGTTCTCAACTGAATTAACAAAATGTCAGCTTGTTTGCTTACCCAGTGAACTTGTTTAATTCAAATAAAAAAACTCGTTATAATCCAAGTCTTCATGTCTAGTCATAATTCGGTTAATTAAAATTTGAAATATGCATGATCATATGTAAGCCTAAACACAACACAGCATCCTTTCACACATTTTAACTAATATATTCAAGAAGAAATTCCCTGTGCTATAAAACATCGCATTAAAATTTCTCTGCGCTAAATACTATCAGGCAATGTCCTCAAAAAGTGCCGTAAATTTATTCATGAGTCGCTGATCGCGTCGCAATAGGTCCCTTGCGGTTTTATTACACTGTTTACTGCTGCGGTAACATCTACAATGTAACTTGCTGTAATAGTAAAAAGAGGTAAAATGTTAGGCTGTGTAAAACGTGAACAGGGTTCGTAAAGTTTCGGAGAAGAAAATGTAGATCTCGGTAAGGTTTTATTGTCGTTTGAAATTGGGTTTTGGTAATGATATTAAAAAGTGAAATTCTAGCAACCTCTTTTGCTGGAGATTTCCTTGTACTTTTGCTAGCAAGTGGTGTTTAGAATTTTTTTTAAACAGCTAAAACTTTAAAGAAAAGTGTTTAGGTTTTGATGATAACCTACCATAAAGTTTCATGGCATGTTTAAAAACAATATGTGACATATGAATCTGACGAATATGTTTTCTTACTCGATTTTGAAATGATTGAGTCTAATAAGTTTCAAGAGGGTCTATAGCGGCGGTAGCTTAATGGCTTAGGCATCGGTCTCGCAATCGTTAGGTCGCGGCTTCAAATCCTACCCATTATACTGCCGACGTGAACCCACTCGTAACACAAGACTTTGAGCTTAGCTCGAGGGGTTAACAGGATTGCTAGTAATGTGGGACCACAATTCCACATTGCTAGTTATCTCTTTAATATAAAAAAAAAACCCTTTAAAACTTAACACCTGTCTGTCTGTGATATAGTATAGCCCAAACAGATGCGCGAGTTGAGATGTATAAAACCGACTTCAAAAAGGAGATTCTCTGTTAGCCCGATATGTATATATCCATGTACTGAATTATGTAGCTATGTTCGCGATTTTCTTGAAAGCTAGTGCTAGCTATATAGAGGTCGTGGGTTCGTACGCCACCCAGGATAAAACTTTATGTGATAAGCACGATGGTTTATTCTGAATCCTGGTGTAATTTATCTTTAATGTACCTATTGTATGCATTTAGAAATACATTAATGCTTATTAATTGTCTTGTTGCCATAGTAGAGGCTAGGCTATGCCTAGTTTGGGATCAGATGACATTGTGTAAGTCGTCCGAAGATATTATTATTACTTTAATCTACATAACCTACAAATAACCAACATCTATAACTCTGTACGTGTTAAAACCTTTTAGCAGCTGTTTTAAACGCGTTGCTGTTATATTTAAAATAAAAACCGCAAAGCGGATTACTCGATAATGTGGCATCTGTCGCATCATAACGTAACAAAAATAAATTGACGATTTTATTTTGCAGCAATACAATCTATAAAGGGTACGCACCAATGTTTGTTTCCAATGTTTGCGAAGTTATTGGCCAAATATCATTTGTATACGAATTGCCTTTTTACAATTTGTGAATGGTATTTTTAGGCGTATGTTTATTTGCTAATGGGTACTATAATGCGGGTTTTCCAAGAATTTGAAAATTCTGGTATTTGTATTCTTATTACGTAGTTATAATAATAATGAGACTGCCGATGTTTTTACAAACGACTACAGTTTGATCCAAAAATAAAATATATTTTCTTTTATCAGTGATGAGCAACTAAGAAAAGGTTTTAACTTCTTAACTTCGAAGTTATAGCCCGACGAGAAAAATAAAAAAAGTTATCATATTGCTGTAAATCTGTGATTTTTTTTTTTTAACTGAGACTTAGAAGTGGATCATGGTGGGTTTTTGTTTTTCTTATCAGGCTTTAGATAGAATTTAAAAAACCTGGAAAGTGCATGTCAGGACACAAACAATTTAGGGATTTTTATTTGCCTATCACTGTGACCTAAAACCCACAAAACCCACTTCTGTGACGTATATAATGCAGTATCAGAAGTGGGTTTTTTGTTGTTTTTGTCTCATTCTGCTTACTGCTAACAATGTCATGTAATTTTCAACGGAATTTATACGAAAATTATTGCTACTTCTCACTTGGTCGGTTATTACTCGTAAACTTGTAAAGCCTTCTTAGCTGTGATAGTTTTCCTTTTAATTTCATTATAGTGTACTATTATCGTGTTTTTTTACATTTCCAATAGCAACCAGTTATGTTAGTTGGTTGAGCTAAAAAAATAGTCTTCACAACACCTCAATATTTTTTAAAATACCTATCCAACGACACCTCACACAATCAAAAAATACACAAAAAAAAAATCATTACTTGTGATAAATCTTGATAAACTTATTTTGATTCATGTTTTTTTGTCGGCGTAACTAATATGTATATCCATGCCAATTTACAGCTTTATAGTACTGAGAATCTCTGAGCTAACGTGGGGACAGATAAACGGACAGATGGGCGGACATAACGAAACTATGAGGGTTTATTATTTAACGGAACCCTAAAAAGGGGTAATTTTTAAGTTTAACGGGTGACATCGAAACGCCGAAACGGGTCAATTTTTGATTTGTTGTTGATTGTATTTTTCAGATACAATCTTTTTAACTGATATTTTTTTAGATATTATATAATAATAATATGTTGGGACAACTCACACAACGCTATCTGATTCCAAACTAAGCAGGGCTTGTACAATGGAAACAAAGAAGACAACCGATAAATATACTTATATATTTCTAAATACATACATTTTGTAGATAAATAACACCTAGACACGGAATAGGCATCCTGCTCATCACACAAAGTTTTATCCTGGGTCGAACCCACCACCTCTTGCGTAGCAGTTGGATACACTCCCACCGCGCAGCATTATTGTAGAGGTAGTCATTAAAAAATCGGGCAATGTAGGGTTTCTTACTCCCACCCCCCTCCATCCGAATAATGTGGCTTAATAAGTGGGTTTTCTGTTGTTTTTGTTACTTACAACGTTATATCTATTTAATAATATTTTTCATTTGACAAGCTGTTACTCGTAAACTTGTAAAGCCTACTTAGCTGTGATAGTTTTCCTTTTAATTTCACTATGAATACTACTACCGTGATTTTTTTCACATACCCAACATCAACCATTTAGCTGGCAGGGGGTTGACTGTAACAAAAAATTGCACTTTCAAGCTTAATATTTTACAAAAGGATCCCTAAACGTTTTTAAAAGACCTATCTAATGATACCCCACACGATGGGTGATAAGAAAAAAAATACATCCCCACTTTACATAAAGGGTATATATCCCCACTTTAACATTTTTCAACATTTTATTATTCCACTTTGTCGGCTTAAGTGATATGTGTATCCATGCAAAATTACAGTCTCCTAGCACCAACAGTCTATGAACAAAGGTGCGGAAGGGCGGATGGACATGGCGAAACTATAAGGGTTCCGTTTAGCCATTTTGGCCACGGAACCCCAAAAACGATTTTCACAGATCTTTTCACCTAATACACATACATATTATAAAGCTAAAGATATTATTTGTTTGTTTGAACACGATAATCTCAAGAAATACTGGTCCAAATTGAATAAAATATTTTACATACATACATACCCCCCGACCACCAGTATATAAATATAATGTAATACTATACTTATAACGCCATCTGTTGTATATGTGGGTCAAACAAAGAATTACGTTTATGAAGCCGAGTAATAAATATATTTCATTCAACCTGCAGTTATTATTGAAACAAATAAATAATCTGTACAAATTGCGTCAATATTTCCAGTTTTCAGTATTTCCGAACGTAATTTTTGTTGTGCACATTGCGAACCCTTTTGATTGAAAAGTTAGGAAAAGTTTTGAGTCTACTGCGAATTGATTTGCAAAAATTTTGTTTTTAAAAATGAAAATGTTAAAACTTTTTGAGTATTATGCGCGTTATTTGATACCTTCCTGAGGTTCATAACAAATGTTTTGTACAGATTTCCCAACATTATGAGATAATTAGCGGTAGCGACAGCCTAATGGCTAAGGCATCGGTCTCGAAATCGTGAGGTCGCGGGTTCGAATCCTACCCATTATACTACCGACGTGAACCCACTCATAACACAAGCCATTAAGCTTAGCTGGAGGGGTTAACAAGATTGCTAGTAATGTGAGACTCAATCCCACATTGCTAGTTGTTATGAAAATATATATATATATATATATATATACATATATATATATATATATATATATATATATATATATATATATATATATAACTACAGTCCATTACGAATCGATAACAAATAAATAGATGGTAGGTCTAAGCCAGATGCTGTCTTGTTTGATACCACCACAGTGTCAGATGATCCCTACTAATATATAAATGTGAATGTAAGTTTGTTTGTAACGCTTTCACGCGAAAACTACTCAACCAATCATCATGAAACTTTATACAAATATTCTTGGAGGTATTAAGAGTAACATAGGATTATAAAAAAAAGAGGAAAATTTACGCAGACGAAGTTGCGCGGGACAGCTAGTATACCATAAAATAGAAAGTGAAATTACTTCGCAAATGAGACTTGATGTCTTAAATGAGGAGCGCCGTGCGGTTATATACAGATATTTGCTAAACAAGGACTTGGGTGGCATTGATACTGTTATGGGCAAGTGTGACGCTTGTTATCAGGTGAACGAGCTGCCTGTCTCTTCATTTCTTGGTATAAAATAAAGATTCAGCGAAATCTATTAGGTGCATATTATCTTACTCAAATAAACTGTGGCGCGGTGGGAGTGTATCCGACAGCTACGCAAGAGGTCGTGGGTTCTATCCCCACCAAGGATAAAACTTTGTGTGATGAACACAATGGTTTGTCCTGTGTTTGGGCTGGGTGTTATTTATCTATATTAAGTATGTATTTAGAAATATGTAAGTGTGTTTATAGGTTGTCTGGTTTCCATAGTACAAACTCTGCTTAGTTTGTGATCAGATAGCTTTGTGTGAGTTGTCTCAAGATATTATTATTGTGATGTGAAATGATTGTTAAGGACAGAACCCACCACTTACTGTGAATAGTAACGATTGAATAGGGATGTTGACTGTCAAGTCAAATCAGTCTTATTTTATGAAATGTCAAAACGACAAGCTCTGTAGAAATATGTCTCTGTGGAATAACAAACTATGACGTCATAAGTTCCTATCGTCAAATCATTACTTTTTTATGCTTCGTTTTATTTAGTATTCGTTTTTATGCTTTTAAATTTTAAAAGACATGTTAAATTGTAAAATAACCCTTATTTTATGATTATTTTAATATCTTTATTACCTGACTATTATAAAATAATTAACTATTATTGTACTCAACTACCCAATTAGTCAAGGAAGTTAGTGTCTAGTATGTCAATGTAATTCGTTTATTATATTGAGAGTATTCTCTTCACTACTTCAATCGTAGGAATCTAATGAGAGTTCTTTTCATAAGTGATTACGCGAAACAGGGTATGGCTCTATCAAAAAATTATATAGAAAATTAAAAAAAATAGGACATCAAAAAAATTATTCACTAGCCGAAAAGTTCCTCGTATCATTGTAGATGATGAAAAGAAAGGAAAGGATATGTCTTAAAGTATTAAGACATATACTGGTTAGTAAACCAGTAAAAAAATCTTGAAGTTACAAAAAAATCAAAAGTGAGGATTTTTGTATTGTCTGTTCGCAATCTAACTTATGTACTAACGAATATTCGACTTTATTTTGTTCTGCGCTCCTGCGCATTGTAAAGCATAGGTTGTATGCGGGACAGCGAGGCGGCCGGCCGTGTCGTTGTATGCGTAGCGCTAGGTGAATAATTCACTAGACGTAACGCCCCTTTATCAATCAATTTCAGATGGATTTCCAACATGTGAAGCCTGATTCAATCAGTTAATATTATTTAGTCGGATTTTGACTATCGTCATATCGATAGAAAATTGTGAACCCAATTAAAATATGGCAAAAGTCTGTGTAAAGTCAAAATAAAGAGTCTATTAAATCATCTTTGACCGGCCTGTTGGTCTAGTGGTTAGTGATACTGACTGCTAAGCCGGAGGTCGTGGGTTTGATTCCCACCCAGGATAAAACTTTGTGTGATGAGCACGAAGATTTATTATGTGTCTGGGTGTTATTTATCTATAATATGTATGTATTTAGAAATATATAAAAGTATGTTTATCCGTCGTCTGGTTTATCAGTCAGATGACGTTGTGTGAGTTGTTCCAAAATATATATTTATCTTTATTTATCTTCATGCAAAAAGTACGTGTTTTTTACGATATTTCTGGAATTACAGGTAGTAAGACATATAATTTAAAATAACAATTACTGTAAAAAACATCAAAAGGTAATTAAACAAGCTATTATAAATAAAAACATTTTAGACGAGACAAAATAACGGACGGACCCGAGATAGGCGGGCTTGTTTCAAAGTAAAAATATAGATTAATTGTTGACAAGCTATTAAGGGCTGTTTACAGCGGCCTTTGATCATGCCGCGGGCAAACATACCCTCTGAGGCCTAAATATAGCTACCCTTTCAATAAAGGGATATTTAATTAATAATTTATTATGTTATTCGATACTTCGAAAAAAGCCTTTTTGTTTTTGTTGCCTATCTTTTGTTTTTTCATGGAATAGATACGACATGTATTCAATTATACGAAGTTTTCTTGTAAAAGGTCTAATAATGTCGTTGTATATTTTGTGATTGTTAAGGGATTATTATGTCATTGACATGACTAGAAAGCTCGTTTTTAGAGTTCCGTAGCCAAAATGGCAAAACGGAACCTTTTTAGTTTCATCATGTCTGTCCGTCCATCCGTCCGTTCTTTCATCTGTCTAGAAGAAGACTAGAGTGTGCTAGAAGACTGTCATTCTGCATAAATACACATATAACTTACGCTGACAAAGTCAAACAATAAAATCTTGAAAAACATTTTTTTCATATGTAAAGTGGGGATGTGATTTCCCACCTACCCCATCGCGTGGGGTATCATTAGATAGGTATTTTAAAAACGTTTTGAATCCCTATCTAATGATTTATGATCATTAGATCGTGAAGAGTATTTTTAGAATTAGGAATCCAGTTTGTGATATTTTTTATTTGAGCCAAGTGTCCCCCATCTGCCAGCAAAATGGTTGAAGTTGGATATATGAAAAAAAAATCACGGTAGTAATACATATAGCGAAATTAAAAGGAATACTATCAAAGTTAAGTAGGCTTTACAAGTTTACGAGTACCTAACAGCTGATCGAATGAGAAGTAACAAAATTTTAATACAAATTCCATTGAAAATTATTAACAAAGTAGGTATAACATTGTAAGTATGAAACAAAAACAACAAAAAACCCACTTCTTAAAATGAATGTGGAGGGGGGACTACGGAACCCTACATTGTGCGTGGCCCGACATGCACTTGCCCGGTTTTGTACAAGATAAGCAATGCTGCAGGCTTTCTGGGCGCGTTACCCGTTAACGTCAATGGTTAGGAATATCTTGACACATAAAGGATACATAAAAGAGTCTTGTGTTATTTTTATTTACAAACAAGCTGTGTCCCACGGTGTTACCCGCGATTTGTTAGCCTATGTGTTAATCCTGGGTATCAGCTAACTCCATCACCAAATTTTATTAAAATCGCTCCGGCCGTTTAGACGTGAATAAGTAACAAACATACAGTTTGATTTTTATTTTATTTTATTTTATCTTATTAAAGGCACACACAGCTGATAATAATTTAATTGTTTACAATGTAGACTGATCAATACGCCAATTACGAAGAACACATTAAAATTAAATAAATCAAATCTAGAGTTAACAGATGCAAGGTCTAATCAAGGTCTAATTTACGTAAAAGATGCTTTCAATGTGTCTATGGTTTTGCGTGCGCGCGCGCGCGTGTGTGTGTGTGTGTGTGTGTGTGTGTGTGTGTGTGTGTGTGTGTGTGTGTGCGCGTGTGCGCGTGTGCGCGTGTGTGTGTGTGTGTGTATGTGTGTGTGTGATATGACTACCCTTGTGATAATATAGGCCCGATAAGACTTAATATGGCATGTATTTTTATAATGAAATAAAAAACGCATATGATATTTATTTTTTCTTCTGATTGGATCGATATCAATTAAAAGAAAAAGTAAATCGCATATGAGTTTCATAATTTCTGATGGAAGACATATTACTTTAAAAATACCCTGTGTTACCCGAATAATCTTTATCATCAAGACCGCTTCATGAAGTTTTAAAGTTAATTACTTTTAGGTAGATATTAATTCCACGAACCCTGTAAATACGAAAATACACATTTTAGACTTATGTTTAAACACTTTTTTCCTAACTTCAATTTTAATTCTGAAAAACTGCCTCTGCGGCGAGTTGTGTATCCGACTGCTACGCAAGAGGTAGTGGGTTCGATCCCCACCCAGGATAAAACTTTGTGTGATGAGCATGATGGTTTATTGTGTCTGGGTGTTATTTCTCTATTATTGTATATATTTATAAATATATAAATATGTTTATTAGTTGTCTGGTTTCCATAATACAAGCTCTGCTTAGTTTGGGATCAGATAGCGTTGTGTGAGTTGTCCCAAGATATTATTATTATTATTGTTAATCATGCAATTCTTTGTTTCAGAAAACAAACGATGAATCAAATATGCAAACTACTCGTGGCTGTTGCCTTCGTTAACCTATGTAAGTCTTTAATTTAAAATATTTATTTGATAACTGTAATGCCAGGCATATTTTTATCGTATATTTTTGGACCTTAGTTGTATTTTGTACACACAAGTAAAAGTTGTTAGTAAATTGTAGCATAAGTGTACAGTGTATTGTACACTTAGGTACACAGAAATTTAATATTTTGAGCCTATATTGTTTTGAATCTTCAGAAATATAATATATACAAACAAGTGTACAAAATAATTGATAAAATAACTTTGGTATTACACATAGGTACCTCTCGTATTAAGAGTTACTTACAGTCGAGTATTCTATACAATAGTTACATGTGATTCCATATTTATCTAACTGTTTAAGCGTACTCACAGTTTTTGGAAAATATTTGACGTTCACAAACATAGGCCGAGTAGGTACTATTATTATAAGTAATAGTCGTAAGTGCTGAAGTCAATATTTGAACTGGGTTTCGTCCCTCGTACAGCCATTAAACTCAAACTGAAATATCTTTATTTTGTAAAACCATGTCAATGATTGTTTGAAAACGTGATGTTTGAAAACGTGATGTTTGAAAAAAAACACTAAATTTAGCAGTTCCAAGTAAAAAGCTGATGAAAAGAACCAGCCAAAAACTCATGGGCTATTATTTTAAAAACATCATCTTAACTCTACAGCTGGATCTCCAAAAGGAAAAGAAAATGTAAACTTAAATAAAAGAAGATACTGTTTTTTAATAACGAAATGACTGAGACGTCTACTTATCGTGTCAGATCGCACTAAACTGGGCGTTCAATCTAATGCTCGCCGCAAGCAGCTCAGTTTCGTTCCAGTCAGCGCACATCTTTACCCTAGCCAGCACATATCTCCGCTGCACAGTTCCGGTGGACACAGCTTAGCTGAAAAACATCTCTTCTCGTCTTCGTTTTGGACTTCACACATCTCTGTTTTGGTGAAATTTAGAAGCAGCTGCCTTACCGTATGCGTAAGACCCTACTGTGAGTTGAATATTCGCAACTTGAACTATAGGCCGACCGCTTAACTCGTATATCGCCTGCGGTGAGAAGGGAGCGCGGGGTGATGTTAACGGGTGGGTGAGCGGGGTGCGCGGGACAGAGAACTCACGTTCGCGATGTGCCGTTAGTCGGGTCAACACTGGACGACCCATTTTTAATTTGTTGTCCAGGATTGTGGAGCGTGCGTCAAGTATGATGTCCACCAACCGGACGACGCAGCAGCGCAGCGTAGCGCAATTCACATAGTGCCATAGGAAATTCAAACTTCTTAACTAAGCTATAAGTTTCATATTCGCATGGAATTTGCACTGCTTGGAACTCGGTTACATCCGCGCGCATGCCGCTGCAGCCGGTCAGAATCGAGCGAAAGATGCGGCAGCCAGACAGGCTCCTCACGCATGCACGTGGGCAGCTGCGCACGGCTGCCGACGCGTCCGGTTAGCTCCATTCGGCTGCCGCCGCTCATGTATTGTATTTTAGTCGCCGAGTTGGTTGCGCGCTTGGTAGAAATCGTACTACTATACTAGGTAGCGAGCGCCACGTCCACACCTTCGAATCATGATTCTATCGCGCGTGGTTGGAGCGCGCTGGATCTTCTGATGTGGATCCAGCTATTTGACATAAAATTTCGAGCGTACCTAGAGGCATCGCTTACGGACACGAAATCTCAAAACACCTTTTGATCAAATTAGTCCAATTCAAGTCACAAGTTCCAATGAACTATGTCTATAGGTAAGCAAGTTTCGTGTGAAAGTTACCTTCCGTATTTTTTATATTTTGTGCATTCGGTGTCGGACATTGTAAACGTTCATGTGCTCAGTGGAATCGTTTGTCTGTGAAGTCGAGCGAAAAATCCAGCACACGTGCGCTGTTGCTCTGTTTTGTGGTTCGAGTGGAGACGGATGAACCATGCGTATCTAGGTTAAGTTGCAAGTATAAAAGGAGAATTGGAGAAGTTAAACCTGGAGTAGGGGCTTCATAAAAATTCATAACGCAGGTCTCATTTGTCATTATTACAAATGAGACCTGCGTTATGAATGTTTAAATGACGTCAAAATGAAATTTGAAATTCATTTCAAGTTCTATAATCATTTAACGTGTAGATACGAAACGGACTATCGGGCTCGTATAAGTCATTTTATTTAGAAAAATAGAAGTCCTGACTCAAAAATCCGAAGGGAAGATATCCTTGGGTATGCCTTTTCCCAAATGTATTAAAACCAATATTGGTACTGTAACCAATACTATAATATTAACTTTGGAACTAACACCGTGAAAGTTTTGGTTTCCTTTTTCATAATCCATTTCATTCACAAACTCATTCAGTAGTTTCGTCACTAAAACAATCGTGGAAACATTCGCAAACAAACTAAACAACAACGAAACAAAGCTGAATTGTTTTATTTTTTTCCTACACAACCCCGCGAAATAATCACGAACACGCTCAGTTACGTCCATTCACTCATCGTTCATTCATTCACTCGGTCTTTCGTTCTTTAATAGACTTGTGTATTTTGAGTAATGTTCATTTCAAATTTCATGAGTTTTAATTATACATTAGTAGGTGTGTTGCAGACTTTGAGTGTTTTAAAGAAAAAGACAGTAACTAGCAGTGTAGTTAATTTTAGATTGTAAGAATGTAAAATGGTTTTAGGTAACAATTAATATTTTACCAATTACAAGACGAAGACAAAAAGGAAGGGTTGAGTTTTGATACATGTACGTTTATATTTACGCATGTTCCTTTTAGGTTCGTTTCCGTGCTTCGCTGCCGATCGCGGCGTCCGAATCTGATCGCATGATGCCTTTACCTTTTTTTCCCGTAGATTAATAATAATAATATCATGGGACAACTCACACAAAGCTATCTGATCCCAAACTAAGCAGAGCTTGTACTATGGAAACCAGACAACTGATAGACATACTTATATATTTGTAAATATATACATATTATAGATAAATAACACCCAGATACAGAATAAACCATCGTGCTCATCACACAAAGTTCTATCCGAGAATTTCCCATTAACACTACAGGAGGCCAATCATAATTATATATATCTATTAAACACTATAAATATTATGGCTTGTGTGAGTTTCATGGTGTAGGTTATGGTTGTACCACTCTACTTACTAGCATAACTTTATACAAAGGAATATTGTAAAAACCGGGCAAGCGCGAGTCGGACTTGCTTACCGAAGATTTATAAATTTAAAAAAAATATATAAAAATAGTTCAGCACTCGCAGTTTTTTAAAACGAATGTGCATTACGTTAGTTAAAATCGTTTATTGTGTGGGAGCCCTACTAAATTTTTGTTTTTTTAAAGTGAATATGTAACTAAATATTTTGTGAATATTTAGTATACCTATTGCTGTTATCATTATAGAAAAAAAATATTTATTTTATTATATTTTTTAGTATTTGTTGTTATAACAGCAAGAAAAATACATCATATGTGAATTTTAAGTATCTAACTATCACGGTTTATGAGATACAGCCTGGTCATTGACAAACAGGCAGACAGACGGACAGATAGCGGAGTGTTAGTAATAAGGTCCCGTTTTACTCTTTGGGTTTGGAACCCTAGAACATTTACGAAAGTGGTGAAAAAGAACTTGCCAATATTATCACATGTTAATATTGCCAAGTTATTTTCTCATTAACTACATACTATTTAAAATTTTGTCAGATGTTCAAAAGAGTTGAATTTTGTAATCTAAGTGAATAAAATATTTTTGACTTTAACTTTAATTTTAGTAAAACTACTGGTGGTTACCTATAGGTACTTGTCGTAGGAATAAGAAACACATTTTTGAAATTATAGAATATAATTTGTTTTTTTAATCAGCTTGTTTAATTGGAATGGAAAATGAGTCAGTTATGTTTTCGAAGATCACGACGTGAGCTCTTGATCTTTAAAAATATAACTGAAGAATTAATTATATTGTTTACTTTATACCTTCTAAAAATAACAAAACATATTATGACTATTTCGAAACAAATACATTTCAAAATGGTGATCATATATAGAGGACAGTAAGTATACTGTCCTCTATATATGAAGCCAAAAGAAGAGTCCCCAGGAATACTGAAACAAATTTTCGTACAAAAAAAAGAACTGAAGTTGTAGAGCGTCGCTCGTGTCTGTTTTAATGTACGGTGTATTTTTTAGGCTTCGGCCTGCGTTAGAGCGCGTGTACTAACTTGATCACCATGAAAAAAATAGCAACAGAATACGAAAGGAGTCTGAAACAAAATGTACAGATATTTCAATCCAATTTTTAGATATTTTTAAGCCCTTTTTGTCGCCCGTGACTACCCTCGCGTGGAAATTTAAAATATATAAGGAACAACGTTTAAATAATTTGTCTATGAGAAAATAAAACTTTTGAGCAACTTCAAGAATGGCGCCGTGCACCGCTGTCGGTTCCGGTAGTACATGTGCATTGAACATGACCTTGGTTTTATCCAAGTTCCCCCGTAGGCCGATGCGTACAGAGGAGTCAGCCAGGTTAATCAGCATCTGTTGTAGCGTCTGCAGCGATTCTGCCATGCTCGTCAAACGTAGTGTAGGACGCCCTCAGGCCAGGTGGAGTGATAATTTACGCAAAACAGCTGGCAGGAGCTGGATGCGAGAAGCCGAAGATAGAACAAAGTGGCGTGCAATTGGAGAGGCCTGTCTAGCAGTGGACTGCGACAGGCTGATGATGATAATATAATAATACCTGAATGACCGAGCGGTATCGGTATCGGTATTTTTTAAACGACAGTTCATAAAAATGAAAACTAGATAGATCGATTTATTGAGCCCAAAACCTACCAAATATGTTTATGTCGGAGCTTTAGCTTGTACCGCCATCTATTGTCACATTCGTTTGACGTTTACATTTGGAATGGCGGGAGTGGCAGTTAGTCTGACTTGGGAGTCTGAATTGAACGGTAGACGTGAAACCACTTTTCTGGTGAATTGTCGAATTGTTTGTGTGATTGTAATGTCGGTGATTTTGAGGCAAAAGATAAAAATATTTATCCGATGGTTTAGAAAAATTAATTCATAGATCTAATAAATGTATACAGCTTAAGGGGGATTTTATTAAAAAGGAAAAATAGATTTGTTGTTTCATTTTAATTAAAACTCTTTCATTCCACTAATTTTTGGACCTCCCCTCTTGTATATATATATATATATATATATATATATATATATATATAAATATAAATATGTATGTATATATATATATGTATATATATATAAATTACGGATAGATAAAAGAGGTTACGGATAATAAAATATAAAGTATATGCCAACCTTCCACATAGGTGGTTCTACTCACTTGCACACCAGTCTTACTTACTACAGCCCCATCGAGACGCTCAAAATTAGTATTTATTTTATTTCTTCACATTTACACCCATGTGAACGGATCTTTATGCCAAAAAAGGCCATAGACCTTCATACCTTCAGCCCTTTAGTTACTACCTCATAACCCTCGAATTCATTGTTATTGAGGTATTTCAATCTGTTTACGCTATTGTAGGGACTTTGCTGTTAACGGCAAATGGGACCACAATCACAGAATACTTGGAGTAGAGAACACAAGCTTCTTTGTAAACACTCTCGACAAACACATACATACATAGTTTACGGACACTGAACCACACGTGCTCAATATTCGTCTGACGAAGAGAAGAATGAACGAAATGAAGAACGTTTTGCGGCGAGCGCGCGACTATACGATGACGTTACGCTCACACTCAGCCACTCGTCGTTCTAAAAGAGTGTTTAGAAATGCGTAGCACAACGATAATATCACCGCGATTCTCTCGTTCGTAGAGATGGATGAAGAAAATGTTTCATTACACCGTGTAAGGTTAGTAAGTACCCACCTAAGAAAATTGGCCTTCTGTACTTTTTGGTGTTCTGTGCTAGAATTCTTTCACGTTGTTAGAAAATAAAGGTTGTAATTGACTCACAATAAAATGAAATGATGGTGCCATTTTATTATTGTGAGGGGTAGTTCTTGATTTAGAGTTGAAATGGTTTGTATAAGAGAGTGTTGGTTGCAAAAGACATTCCATTTGTTTTATGGCTTCTAAGTGTCTTAACGTTTTTACTGCACTGTTTCGAAGGCGCAGTGGTAGTGTGTACGAATGCTGTGCAAGTGACCGTATTATGAAAATATATATATTAAATATATATGCAACGGCCGTGGTCACGGTGGTCACGTCTACCTATGACTACGGCCGTTGCATTACGTTCGACACGTCGGGCAATAAACAATGTATTTTACCTTAATTTTTTATCCAACCTAGGTATGAACAGTGTAACGGACCAAACGGTAGTCAGATACTTTTGGAGTATTGAATCGATCACAAGTGTTTTCTAGATGACGGCTAATTGATTTCCGTTGATCTGTTTTGATTAAATAGAAGGTGTATTGACGATATTCTTATGTTTGACGATTACATTTAAAGGACTTATACCCGGGAATCTGAATTGAACTGTCGACGCAAAAGCATCTCTCTAGTTGAATTGTCTCTAATTAAGTAGTGTGTGCAAGGTGTTAGACTTATTATAGTGCCGGTGATGTAATAGCGTTTGTGTAATCGTAGTGATTTAAAACATTTACCTTGCGCTAGGTAACCGCACCCGCGTTATGATCGAATTACATAATGCTTATACGATTACAGAGTATAAAATACCGCATATGGCCCCCTGAGCGCCCACATATTTTTTATATATTAAAGTATAAATAACTTATATGTTTTATAATTCACAATTTTACTATAGTAGAAATGTATAAAATATTAATAATAACAATTTTTATTTACTGTAACAAGATTTTCTCATTACTGATTTGAATCATTGATGTGAAGCGGCGTTAGCCTAATGGCTAAGGCATCGGTATAACCCATAAACTACCGACGTGAGCCCACTCCTAACACAAGCCTTTGAGCTTTGCTGGAGAGGTTAACAAGTTGGCTAGTTATGTGGGACTCAATCTCACATTGCCAATTATCTTTAAAAAAAAAAACTCAGTCAATATCCCACAGTAAAACCGAAGAACCAACCAGTATTTCAATACAGCTACGCCGTAGCCTGTGTCACACGTACTTTTGCTACGCTCGTAGCACATCGTAGATCGTCTACGTGCCACAACCGTTATATTTTATCCATACTGTATGGAACCTCGCGATCGTATATTGAACCTTTGCTCTGTTGTATTGAAACTGTGGTCATAAAATATGTGTTGATATAATTTAATATGCGGAGCAGTGGTAGTTTACACACTTAAATAAATAAAAAACCGGACAAGCGTGAGTTGGACTCGTCTACCCAACTTTCAATATAAATTTGTAGGTACATTTTATAAATCGTTCAGAAATTTAGTCTCAAAGTTTTAAAACAAAAAACAGGTTGCATGCCGGAAGTGCCGGCAGAAATAGAAATCTTTTTTTATCAGTATAAAAGTACTATTTTTTTTTTTAAACAACTTACAATGTGGGATTGGGTCCCACATTACTAGAAATCTTGTTAACCCCTCCAGCTAAGCTCAAAGGCTTGTGTTAGGAGTGGGTTCGCGTCGGTAGTATAATGGGCAGAATTCGAACCCATGACCTCACGATTGCGAGTTGGATTCCTTAGCCATTAGGGTACTGCCGCTTATGTAGTTAAATGCAATATTCATCTCTTACGATGTCGCATACAAACATGATAATTTACGATGACAATGACAACGACATGAAAATTAATTCTAAAATATGAAATATTAAATCACAAATTAAAAAACAAAAATCAAAAGATTGAAATAAAAAATGTAAGAAGTAATCATTTGGACTCGAAACTGAGTCTTCTGCTTTTCAGACCGCCCGATTTCCCACCTGTCTTCCCACCAATCTACCAATCTTACAGTCACGTGATCCTGACGCGAGTTTAACATTTTATACCCATACCAAAAAAAGTGCACAACTAAAAAAGTTTTCACTTCAATAAACGCCCGTATCTTTTGTTACGTTAAGAAGTTTTATTTTCACAGCCTACTGACACAGGGACTGTAGTCCTAAGTAATATGGTTTTAATTTCAAGTAGATACCTTCACGCGTTCTCGATATAAAGGGTGTTGACAGACAGCAGACAAACAGACAGACGGACAACAAAGTGATCCTGTAGGGGTTCCGTTTTTTTCCTATTGTGATAAGGAACCCTGTAAAGGGAGAAGTGGAGTTGTAGTGGTAACAGCTTCGACTTATGAGCTTGTTGATCGCAGGTGCAAAAGTCTTCTGGAGTTTTAAACTTATCTATAGAGAGAAGGCTTCTGAACCTGCCTGTCCCCGGGAACGTTATACAGGAGATTTTTGACGAGATAACGTCTTAATAATCGATGACCGGCTGCACTTACGAAAAAGGGCCTAAAAGAAAGTCACGTTATTCAACAGCGAACGTCATTGCAGCGACATGACATGCGATACAATTGGAACTAAAGTTATTGATTAGTTGCTAAGTAATGCAAATGGCGATTTATCATCAATGTTTTCTTAGGACAATATCAAGTAAAATTGTAGTCCATAAACTAACTTTACAGACAACCAGTTTTTAACTATTATTTATGTAATTGAATATACCATTTTTTATGTATTTTAATACGCTGTGTTAGTCATTTTATATACTAGCTTTTTATTAGCTGCAAAATATATAATTAAACTTATAACCTACAATATTGGTGCTCTAAATGATTACCTACCTAATAAGTGGAATTAGTCTACACAAATAACAGCACTAAACGAAATACATAATAATAATATAATTATTATGTATTTCGTGCTGTCAAATAAATACATGCTGACATTTCTTGAACAGAACAAGGTCTTCTAATTATGATACTGTTCTGTAGAACCATTACCCCTCAGTAAGTACTGGTTACGACTCATTAAGCTACATTCTTTAATGACACACAAGTAGTCAATATTCCTGACATGAGATATTGTAGTTCTAAATCTATACAAGCTTTACATACATACAATTGCTACGACATACTCGTAGCAATTCTATCAAAGCTTTTCTTATAATTATCAGCTTACACCTTCTACAACCTCTACGTTCCCTACAAATCTTCTAACAAATAAACACATATTATTATTATGTATTTTGTTTAGTGCTGTCATTTGTGTAGACTAATTCCACTTATTAGGTAGATAATCATTCAGAGCACCAATTTTTTAGGTTATAAGTTTAATTATATATTTTTGCAGCTAATTAAAAACTAGTATATAAAATGACTAAAACAGCGTGCACATAGTGTGTGACACAAAGCCTTTAGATTAAAGTGTCTAACGGTGTTGGCTTCGGCCCCACGCACGCCTCCCAAATGACCGGGACTCCATAGTCCCGTGAAATGGAAACGACATACAAAATAATATCTTGGGATAACTCACACAATCATCTGATCCCAAACCAAGCAGAGCTTGTACTATAGCAACCAGACAACTGATAAACATACTAATATATTTCTAAATACATACACATTATAGATAAATTACACCCAGACACAGAATAAACCATCGTGCTCATCACACAAAGTTTTATCAGCTAGCAGGCAGGGTATCTAACCACCACACCAAGAGGCCAGTCAATTACAATTATTTTTAGGTGTTACCATTTCCTTATTTAAGGAGCCACAAAAATAATTAGTCAAAAATATTCAATTCCAAAATCTTCCTCTTTTGTCTGACGATTAATCAGTGTAACAATTGATCTGATTATGAAGGCACATATTAACAAAGAAGACGGAACGAATATAGATAATTTATATTGTGGCCACGAAGTTAGTTGAAACATATTTAAATCGCATCAGATGAAGGTACAAGCAAAAATATGGTTAATTAAATTTATAATGTGTAATTAATATTCGCAGAATATTTTGTCACAAATTTACCATTAAAATATAATTTGCTTCGTCCGCGTGGATGTCAGATTGTTACCAAAATATTTTAAAGGCAAAGTTTCATACTAACTTTGCACCCCCGTTTTGTCCCCTTACGGGGAGAATTTTCAAAATAAACTTTCTTAATACGTTATAAAAGGAACCTCTGTGCAAAATTAAATGTATCTAACCCTTATAGTTTAGACCCTGCGTTAATATGTCAGTTACTCAGTTTCTCCTTTTACATGTAAGGTTGAATCACAAAAAAAATTATTACTAATTTATTTGCGGTTGGTAAATTAATCGCGGCCTATGTTGATGTATGGGGATAATAGTTTTCCAACGGCAAAGTTAAGTTTGTAATTTTTAACACCTGTTTTTTTCACTAACGTACCACTATATAAAGTTGTCGTATACATAAAGTTGGGCGTCTCGACAAAACGAAGCAACCATGTTAATTCCAGCTTGATATGTATCATTTTAAAATTGGTTTTAGGGAACCCGTACTATTATTTATAGTATAGTGCCAAGCTTAGACACTCCAACAAGATCTTGACTTCAAGAAACCACATAAAAAATGAAAATGAAAATATTGATAACTTGGTAAGTTATAAGCCATTCAAGTTGTCTTGTGTTCTTCGCGCTATCGTGCCCATTGGGTCCCGTAGTACATAATCCATAGTTATTATTGAAAAATAAGTAATAATGACATTTCACATCACATTGTGAACAGGATTTGGAATGTTAGAATGATTAATGAGTTAATTAATGATTGATAAATTAATTAATTGAAAAATATAATATGGTCCAAAAACTACCCCGATGAATTGCGTTAATGATGCTGACAAGCAACCAAATTACTAATTACACTATACCAAGAATAAAATTGTATATAAGATATAATAATTGTAACAGGTTTTGCACCACGGGAGGTGTACCATTGTTTTGACTATACTTTGACCGAGAGCACCGCGATTTACGAAGGTGCTGCGAGGTACAGCGAGCTCAGCAAGTCACTAGTACGAGTGCAATTTAATGAACGAACGAATTATATGTGGCATTATGCAAGGCTATATACTGTGTGGTAATGAAGTTTGGCCACATCATTCAATTGAACACACGTATGTTATGATAGAAATTTAACGCAAGTCATAGTATCATACAATTTCTAAATAACTCGGCTTTTCTTATTTATTTTGTGAAATAAAGAAGCAAAATTAGAGGCCTGCAAGTGAGTTTTGATAGCTCAGTTGACTTAAGCATTAGCAATGGAATACCTAGGCCAAGAAGATTCGGCGTACATAGTAGTTCTGATCAAATTTATTATCGAAAAGAATAGTTTTTTCCAGTATTCTATGACTATAGATAAGAAATCGCTATCAAATTTCAATAATAGCTATTCTCATAGCCCAGTTCTGAAGGGAAATGAAATGTCAATTCACGAACAAATTACTTCTGAATTTAAAATAAGAATTGGAACTCTTACATTGATTGCAAGACTCATTAATTCCATTCGTTTCTTCCATTCAGTCATTCGTTCTGCGAAGTTAATTCACTCTAGCTAATATTGTCTCTGAAGCTTTTTAATTAATTCCTTTTTTGAAATGTTTTATACTTGTATCTATTTTTTATTTCATTACGTCGTTGTTGCGTAAAAAGTTCGAATTGGTTTTTATTTGATTTGAAAATGGAATGTGGAACAGAAAAATTGAACGAATGATATAAGTGTCTATTAGAGTTTTTGGAACTTCTTTGATTTTTGTGTTAATTATTATTTATTATATTTAACTGGTGACATTTGGTTTCCAATTTGCTTGGAGTGAATTAAGTTAATGTCGCGTTTTGTTAGTAGACTAAAAACCTAAACATAAAAAACTTGAGAGGTATCAAGAGGCACCCGGATGGAACGAAGTTCATATCTTATTTTTTTTTTTTAAATCTCCTCAACACCACACTGTTCAATGCAAAATAGAAAGACGAAGCGAAAGTAACCTACAAAAAGACGATTGTATACCGAAGGCTCGAACCCACAACTATACAATTGTCACCAACACTGTGTACCGAATTTATTCCTCTAGACCAAATGGACAGGTGAATTCTTCGTCAAATTAGATGTTCATATCTTACGCGCACGCCGCACGGCTTGTGTGTGTCAAAAAGTGTCGTTACAACTTTTCGTAAGATTTTTTTCTGTCTAGCCCCTTTCACAACGCGCGATAAGGAACTTCGTTCCAATAATGGTTTCCTGTTGGATTTTCCTAGTACCTATCTGGATGACCGAGCTATACTCGGTATTTTTTTAAACGACATTTCTAAAACTGAAACCTAGCTAGATCGATTTATCGCCCCCGAAACCTACATACTATTTATTAGATCATAAATGTACATATATACAAGAATTGCTTGTTTAAAGGTATTATAAATATATTTATATAATAAAGATAGATAAAGGTGGAAACTATATTTGTTTGTTTGATTACTACTTGATGTTTACTTTCCCATTACTAAGCTATTGGGCAATGGCAACAAGTCTTAAATACTTTCTTACCCCTCGTCAGTCCAATAACCATATTATGGTTTTGACAGTCAAATTCCTGTCTGTTAGCGAGCCATATTATGGTTTGTGAGCATACATGTGGTATCTGATACGATACCGGGAAATGGTTTTTATGTATGATTATTTCTGTTATGCTCAAAATTCGAATTAAAATACAGGCAACCAAATACAAACTTAATCATCTACTTCCAGAACAAAAAACGCGCGAAAACATCATTCAAAATACGACGTTCGGCGGCAGGCAGTTTGAACATTTTGATCGTGTTTTATTTAAATTGGATGATATTTATGACAAAGAAAGTAGTTAAATATCAAAGTATATTTATTATAGTTTCATTTCTGATGTAAATAATATAATTTTAATTTTAATTTTTTTCACAAACAGTCGTGAAGTGCGACCACACCCCCAAAAAAACGATGTCCGCCAGTTTATTTTGGTCATATTTAAATTAAATCGTTAAATAAAGTACTAACATTTGTTTTGAAAATAAGCCCTAAGGTATTAACTTTTATTAGATACCATATAACATGAGTATAATAATATAAATAGCGAGATATTTTAATAAAACAATACTCGCGTTCTCCGAAAAACCTAAATATGGTTGACCTAGACAGGCGATTTGTATGGAGTTTTTGCACGTAAAGTAGGTAATTTATGGCGGTTTTTAAAGCTCATTATTTTAAATATTTCTTAGACACATGCATGTTATTAGTTTTATAATAGGTAGTTAGGTTTGAAAAGAACATATTATATGTATTGTTTTTATACCTGGAATAATATTTCTACCTGAAAAAAATTCAAAGCTAACCGACTGATTTTCGACCCAAATTTTAGTATATTCCCTTATCACTTAAAATCTATTCAATTAACAGATGTGCGGATTTTATTATGTGTAGTTGATAAGCTGAAATTATTATTTAAAATAACCTTTTGTATATAATAACAATAGTTTATTGTACATAAAATACAAACGACACCGCTTTTTGACTGATGTACGGCGGCGTACCGCGCGGCCCGCTTTGATAAATCCAGGTAAAGTGAAAAAAAATAATACTATGGTATGTGATGTTTTTATTGTATTTTATCCTTTATAAATTAATAAGTAAATAAAATAAAACACAAGGTGCAAATATTTTATTGTTTTATTGCTATTCAGAAATTAAAAGTACACAGTACAGTACCTATTTTTTTGAACTCATATCTTGACTGAAATTTATTACAACAGAAATTTAAAAAAAATATTATAAAAACCTTTATTTATTTAAAAATAAGTAAGAAATAACAAATAAACATCAATTACAATTAAAATACGAGTAAATCGATAAAATACAAAACACGGGCGGTCGATTCGCCCTGTCTGTCCACGAACCATAATATGGTTCGACAGATATACTTAAGACCTCCTGGAGGTCGCTGACAGTCGAGGGGTCTTTCAAAAGTATAATAATCTGTAAAACTGATGACAATTTGGAAACCTAATAAGAATATATTTCGTAAACCATCGAAAATTGTGAAAATTGTCTGCGGGGTGGTAACTGGTAGACTGAAGCTTAGTTAGGCATATAATTTGTATATTTTTACAATTTTCGATGGTTTACGCAATATACTTAACCCTATATCTACATATTCGAGACCTATACCACATAAAAATACATCTCCCAACAAAATACTCGATTAATTTTCTACCAAAATCCCTAAACTTGTTCGCAGACGAACAAGTCAAAGTATTTTAACCCAAAATTGTAACATAACCTTTCTATAACATCATTCGCTTTCAAATTTGAGCCTTTAACATCAGGCAAAGTTGCGTTGTTAAATTTTCGAAATGAATCCGTTCTGTACGAATATCCTGTATTGCCTCTGGCCTTACCTTTCATACAATGAAAATCTTCGCATCAGTGGTATTGTATTTTTGATTTATTTGTCTATAAAAACTGTTTGCTTTGACCCTGGGGGTTAAATAGGGGAGTCAAAGTCGGCTTTTTGACAGTTTTTAGACATAATTGAAACAAAAGAAAAGAAAGCAACTAAATAAAATGATTTTGTCCTCAATAAAATACAGTAATAAGTACATAGTCAAAAAGTAGGTAATAAGCATATTAGTGAAAGACAAAAATGGTCCTAGCTCACCTAGATAGCAACTCCGCATATAATAATTACGCAATTACGCATATATATGATATTATAATTAATCAATGATTGTGTTTAATCAGAAGATAGCATTTAGAGGGTATAGTAATAGTATTTTTTTAAAATGCAATTTTAATATTTTTAAAGTTATTGGTAAGAAATGCCTAATATTCGACTGCCTCTGTGGCGCGGTGGGAGTGTGTCCGATTGCTATGCAAGAGGTCGTGGGTTCGATTCTCACACGGGACACCACTTTGTGTGATCCATAAATTGTTGTTCCGAGTCTGGAAGTACTTTGTGTTCTTGAATTGTATGTTTGTAAAGTCCCCCGCGACACAGGGCTTGTACACCACGGCAGGAGTCGTCTTTTAATAAAATCAAGGTAATTGGTATGAGCGATATATATTATTTTAGCACTTTATAAATACATAAAGTGCGCACAGTCTGACACGGTGTTTATTTATAGTACGGTAGCTGTAATTGCATTTTAAAAAACCGTACATCTGCGTTTCGGACTCGCCCACTGAGGGTTCCGTACAAATTTGTAGGTACATATTATAAATCAGGAATGAGTTCAGGAATCAAGTCACGAAGTTTTAAAATAAACAGCCGTATCTTTTTTTACGATAACTTAGAAGTTTGATTTTTTCGCGGCGTCAAAGGACTGTAGATCTATGTATATAGTTTTAATTTCAACTTGATACCTTTACGGGTTCCCAATATAAAGGGTCTTGAAAAAAGGACGGACGATAAAGTAGTCCTATAAGGGTCTCATTTTTCCTATTAAGGCACGGAACCCTAAAAAGAAACAAAAAATATAAAATTTTGCTGCAGCTTCGGCAAATATCTAGTTTCATATAAAATATTTTTTTTTTTTTTTTTTTTTTTTTTTTTTTAAAAAAGACAACTCCCGCAGTAGGGTACAAGCCCTGTGTCACGGGGGACTTTACAAACATACAAGTCACGGACACAAATTACACCCAGACCCGGAACAACAATTTGTGGATCACACAAAGTGGTGTCCCGTGTGGGGATCGAACCCACGACCTCTTGCGTAGCAGTCGGACACACTCCCACCGCGCCACAGAGGCAGTCAATATATCAAAGCAAAAGTTTTGAAAGCAGGTTAATGAACAAGCGTCCTTCATTAAGACTCAATCTACCAAACTAGAGTTGTACGAACTCCAAACGCTATCAAAGTTCAGCACATCAATAGCCCTCATCAGAGAAATGACAAATTCGATATAAAACCGTGCAAAATGTAACAAGTTTTGAAAGTTTTCTGAACAAATATACGCTAATGAATGTGTTTCGAGGGAAAATGTTTCTACGGTATGACTTCATAACTTGTTTGAGTTATTTTAGTATCGTGTTACTAGTTATGTGTTTTTTTTTCCTTATTGGTCTTAAGAACGAGCGTAAAACAAGAAAAAAAACGGAACCCTTATAGGACCACTATGTTGTCCGTCCGTCCGTCTGTCTGTCTGTCTGTCAAGACCATTTATCTAGGGAACGCCAAGAAATATTGAGTTGAAAAAGAGAGAGTATTAAAATCATAATACTCAGGTCTCCAGTCATTTGAAAAATTCAAAGTTTTGAGTTGGGTTTAAAGATATTTATTCTTAAAAAAAGACAAGAAGTCACTTACATGAGAACATAGTTTACAAAGTCAAATATTAGTTGTTCATTTCACAATGTTTTATATTTGTAATTGACTCATTCAATGCATTCAAGTCGTATGGGTGTTATGCAATGAGTTAACAGTTAAAAGTAGTTGCTACGACAAGACACCTTTTCACCAAATTTAATCAAAATTTATTTTGCAGTAACATGCCCGTCACATACAGACAGACAGACAGACGGACATGACGAAACTGAACATGAAGGTTGCGTTTTTGCCTTCTAGCTACGGAACCCTAAAACGGTCACCCACCTATGGACCGCTAGTGATAACAATGCTTAACATAGGTTAGAAGACCATTGTAATGTGTATAGGTACAATTTTACCATTTTTTTTTTTTTTATATAACTAGCAATGTGGGATTGAGTCCCGCATTACTAGCAATCTTGTTAACCCCTCCAGCTAAGCTCAAAGGCTTTTATTAGGAGTGGGTTCACGTCGGTAGTATAATGGGTAGGATTCGAACCCGCGACCTCACGATTGCGAGACCGATGCCTTAGCCTACCGCCGCTTCTTTATTTAATTAGTCCATCATTGTTGGTAAATTTTGATCAGTTTGCTACTAGTATGGTTAAATACCACTTTTTAAGACAATCATTCATTCAGTCACTTCCTCAACCAGACAAACAAAATAAAGACATCACAAAGCGCATTCTCTTTTCATAATTTTCATCAAAATTCGACATCGAATTTCCAAAATTCAATACAAAACCACATCAAACACTAACAACTTACAGAGTTTACAAACACGCGCTAATGAAGCGCTAACTCCGTAATTACGTCGGTAGCAAGACTGGCGTATACCATGTGACATCGGTTTTGTGTTAATATCTTTGTGATTATGAAGAAAATTTAGAAGGACGCACGTGTATCAACTACTAGCCTAAGTCCTTTATTCCGCTTGTTGCTTAAGTTTCATTTCGATGAACAAGCTGTGATAATTAAACAAAATCAATAAGCACTTTAGCATTATGTGTCCATCCCTCTCAGAGCATGTTAAACTGTCGGTCCTGCGCCTAATCTATCTCTTCTCGCTCTCTCCTCGGACTATGAGACAGAGAGCAATATTTAACATTTAAAAATTATTTATTTAATTTACTATAAAAACTGTGACACTCAAGAAATCGAGGGAATTAGTAAATCGTATCATTTATTAAAATTGATTGAACTGTTGAGGAGTTATAAGCAGACATAGGAACATTTAAAAGATACATACACACGCGTCAAACATAACCCTCCTCCGCTCTCGGGTAAAAAGAAAAACAGCCTTTGTTACTCGTTGATAATGTAGCTTTCTATTAGTAAAATGATTTTTAAAATCGTTTTGGCGGTTTAGGCGTGAAAGCGTAATAAAAAAACCCTTTTTTTTACTTTCGAATTTTTAATATTAGTTATTGTAAGCTAGGATTAACTAATACACATTTTTTGGGGAAAAAAGTAAAAAATCACAATCACAATACTAAAGTGCCTACTTATATAATGACGTCACGTCACATCCACCAAATAAGAGGCCAATGACCTCCTGCCCCAAATTCAATAGCTTCTGTAACACACATCAATAGTTAGTAATGTCAGTATCGTGATGATTGTAGAGCACTTCAATCTAACTCTACATAGAGCTGCAATTTGCCAAAACCACGCGTGGAGCGTAACAAAGGGAGCTAACGATGGTAGCGACATCTATATTGCAGTAGTATAAGGTTGATGTGAAATGTAATATAATTTGCTGTCATAAAGTGATATTGATGCGTGTGTGCAGAAAAATATGAATACTGCAGGGGAAAAACAGGAAATGTCATTTTTGAAACTGAACTTAACTGCTAAGGTCGTGGCTTCGAGTCCCCTTTGTGTGATTGATAAATAGTTGTGGCGAGTCTGGGTGTACTTTGTGCCCGTGATTCGTGTGTTTGTAAAGTACCCTGAGACACAGAGCTTGTTTGAGTCTAGTGCGGGCGTAGTCTTTAAAACCAAATTAAAAGCTGTTTCGAATAAAATATACCTATATACTCGTATATTATTTTTCTCGTGATGTCTTTTTTGTTTAATTGTAATAAATTGTAAATGTTTGTGTTGTTTTAAGCGATGTAAATTGAATCTAAAAATTGAAATACAAAACAATTTAATAAAGATTATTTTAAGTACCTATCGCAGGAATATTTTATACGGATTTGTGGGAAATTTTATGAAATTTGTAAATTATTCTACTTTTATTTATCCGCAGCTTTGCTCTTATTAAGTAGGTAGTAATAAAACCTTATAACTTGCCTCAAGCTGGAAGTAGAGGCCATACCATTATTTGTATTTAAAATTATCCATTATCTTCGGAACTTAGTGTGGCGAACTAACAGTCTCATTAGCTTTATTAGTATAGACTAGCTGTCCCGCGCAACTTCGTTTGCGTAATTTTTCCCCGTTTTTGCAACATTTCTCATTACTGCTCCACTCCATTTAGTCGTAGCGTAATATTATTTATAGCCTTTATCGATAAATGGGCTATCCAACAGTGTAAGAATTTTTAAATTTGGATCAGTAGTTCCAGAGATAACCGCGTTCAAACAAACAAACTCTTCAGCTTTATAATATTAGTATAGATATGCCTTATAAAAATGTGTAACATCTACATATTAATGCAAGTTATTGTACAAACACAAATATATACACCAAAGCATTAATTTTGAATCGCGTCGTAAATGTAGGTGCAATTTACGAGAACCACATTGAAGTAAACCATCTGTCATACAAAGGGGAGTAACGAAGCCTGTGACGTGTTGAGTCGCGTTGTACGTATCGCTCAACTCACAACTGATTTATTTTTTACGTTACGTTTTCCGTTACGTCAAAGTATAAGTTATTAGAATAAGTTGTTGGTGTACCCAAAGGAGATTCAAACCCTCCTAGAAGTAGGAAGGTAGACTTTATAAAAAAGAAAACATAAAATTCTTAGTTGATGTTATACAGAGTGATTTGTATTATATTAATATCCTCCAGCTCGTGGCTTCTTTACATTACACTAAATCCATACTAATGTTATAAATGTGAAAGTAACTCTGTCTGTCTGTCTGTTACGCTTTTACGCTCAGACAGCTAAACGATTTAGATGAAATTTGGCATGGAGTTAGTTTGAGTCCCGGGGAAGGATATAGGATAGTTTTTATCGCGATAACCGACATCAAATCGGCCGGAGCCGCGGGCGATAGCTAGTAACTTTATAATTTTGAAAAATATTTAATTACTAAACCGTTTACTACCTACTACCTGTTTTTGGAGTTATGGCCTTAATCACCTACATACTATTTAACTGGAATAAAATCGTTGTTTATTGTAGGTGACAAAAGTGGTAAGGAGTTAAAATGTTTTTTTTTTTCAAAAATGTATAATATTACAAAGTTATTTATTGTAGTGCAAAGAATCCACGAGCGGGAGATTATTAGTATATAACAAATAACTCTGTATATTTTACCTTAAAAACATAAACGTTATTAATACCGTCATATCAAATGCATTGCAGTTTCACGGGAAGAATTGGCATTTTGGTCTTGTACAATATTGGCACGCGAAGAAAAGTTATTTCCGCGTTGTTCTAACATAATTCTATTTATTTGTGCGATTCCTTTAAGTATATATTATTTAGAGATGTAGAGGTGTACACTTTTAACTTGTACAATTGTGTATGTTTATATCTGTGTATGTTAGTGTCCGTATATGGCATTACGGCGCCTAAACGTAACATGATTTTGTGGGATTTAGGGTTGTGTAGCCAAAATGGCAAAAACTAAAACTTTAAAACTTCGTATCTATGTATATCCGTCCGTATGTCACTGGCTTTTAACTCATCAACTGCTCAATGAATATTGATAACAATTGGAGCATAGGTGTCTTGTATAAGCCGCTACTTAGTTTTATAGTTAAATACACCAGGGAGCACGCCATACATGTAACAGAAATGTATTTATCAGAATATATTTATATCCATATAAAAAAAAAAAAAACATCAACGTGTGGTAGATCATTCGACAGGTATTTTAATAACATGTTAAAATTTATAAGAAACTTTTTTGAATAAGTGAATATTTTTGAAATATCGCTCCGAAAGTTGCATAATATATTTTGCCCCCCTATTTTATTCTCTATACTGTGAGACTAAAATATGTGTAAGAAATCACAAAGATAACGCTTTAAACCAATGCTCTTAATTAACATTATTTTCAATATGATCGGATACACCGCCTTGTAGTTATTGCAAAAAAACAAAACAACAAAAGGGTACTATGAACATACGTACTCTTTTATTGGTAAATTTTTTTATATCGCATTTTTTCATATGTAGTGCATTTATTTGTAACTAGCTGTCCCGACGAACTTCGCACCGCCCTGTTATTCGGTATTTTCTTCTTTTTTTTTACGTAAAAACCTTCTACAGAGTATTAGAGGAGCTAAAAAAAATGAATTATGAAATCGGTAAAGTTGTTAGACGCGCGGCACGCAGCCCGCAAGCAGCCCGGCAAGCAGCTCGGCAAGTTGCTCGGCAAGCAGCTCGTCAAGCAGCTCGTCAAGCAGCTCGTCAAGCAGCTCGTCAAGCAGCTCGGCAAGCAGCTCAGCTAGTACCTCGTCAAAAGCCTGACGCTGGCCGGCGGTACAAATAAGTCATAAATCATGTATTAATTAATCACATTTCGGGTATTATAATATGTTCACGGTTATTAAAATCTGCCAATAACATTTTTTTTATAAGTCACATTACAATGCATAACCAAATAAAATCGAGAAAATCTGAAATAATCTAAAAACACTAAATTCAAATTTAAGGAATCTAATTAAACAACTAATTTCGTTTTTATTGTTAAACATTAAATACTAAATTAGTTGTTAAAATTAATGTCAAAATAGATTACATCAAAATTTCAATTATTATTAAATGTGATAATGTGGAAATAATTATATTATGTTTATTAAATCATCCCGGAGCCCGGAATTGCCCGATCGTGTTCGTACCCATAGCATGTCGCAACACGAGCGCGAGAATTTGCGAAATAATGGGAAAATATGGAAGCTGGCTGATCCCTCAAATTAAGGCCAATAATTACATTAACTACCGCTACAATTTATTTTTCGCATCAATAATATCAACTCAAATTTCAAGTTACCCAAAATACACGTAGTAATACGAACCAGCGATGAATGGAGCTAGTTACTGCCATGTTCATTAGACCCACATTGTATAGAGTATTGAGTTACCAACGCGGAGTAACTCGAAACGAAGCCAACTGTGTCTTGCCTGTTATTTATATCGGAGTAAAGATTTTTATTTTACGAAGGTAGATAGAAAATGCGGGGCAAATTATGCGATTATCATGTTTGTACTTATTTATATTGGAAACTAGGTTATGGATTGACCTTCTACTAGAGCTCTCTAATGTATGATACAGCTATATATAACTATATATAACTTCTATAGTTACTTAAAACTATTCATGGTGTTTTGCGTCAATCCGTAATAAAAAAAAACAGATATAAAAAAATGGGCAAGATCATGTCGGACCATGCTCTGTGTAGGGTTCTGCAGCAGATATTAAAAATAAATGTAATACACATAAATAAATCCGATTTTAATAATTGTACCAGTAGAAGATCGTCCGTTCATGGCACTTACACCCTTTTGTTAAGAAACGCAGTATTTCGACAATAACTTAATGAAGGTATATCTGATCATGTCGAAAATAATTTTAGTTTAAAGTATTAATTACCTTTGCGATTTTTAATATAATGTATTTTTGAAAAAAAAAGCTTATTATATAAAAAAAAAGAAAGGTTCATTATTCATAGTTTTTATTAATACAGGTTGATACCTCAAAATTACCGCCATTTGGAAAAAAGCAACGTATTGCTTACTTAAGAGAACCAATCCAAAATGATGACAGCCATTGTATCTGGATAGAAGCTGGGATGTAATACCCTGAAGTCGTTGCGACCTGTAGAAACCATGTGACACATACATCCATACATCGACTTAACGTTATTAGAAACTCTTATCCAAACTCCCCCCAAATTCAAAGAACCCTGTATTTACTTTGCAAACAGTCTACAAACTTACAAATGACTACAAAGTACAGTTGTCCTCTAAGGGTTAGAAAAAACATAAAATGTTTATATTTAGAGGCAAGAAATTCATGTAAGTCCGGGTTCTCTTCGGGTTTCTCGTGTTATGATAATCTTACACATCTGGGGCTCGTCTCAAACTTTCTTTGGTAAAAGTTTTGTTTTATACGTTAAAGAGGTATTCAAGTCTGATTTGTTGCTTTTTGAAAACTCGTTTACGTTAAATAGGTACTGTTTTTTTTGTTACATTTACTACAATTAAAATTACAAATAAGAAAGAATACATATCAACCCATAAAATGGCCCACTGCTGGGCACGGGTCTCCCCAGTAGAACCTACTAGTATGTCCAGATCCTGGGGGTAATTGCCTTCATCGCCACGCTTGGCGAGCGGGTTGGCGATCGCAGTAAGGCTTTAAGTACGCAGAGGACGCCGCTGCTGACGTGCTCCGGGGTGAAATCCCTTAGTCGCCTTGACGACACCCACGGGTAGAGATGGGGTGGTACTATTCTTAAGCCGGTACCACACGGCATAAGTAAGAAAGAATAGACGTATCTAATCATAGAACAGATGAAACCTTTTCTTTTCTACATGCGTTAGATATACACGCAATTGATACAGAGTTTTACGCAATGTTTGGATTGTTGGATAGTACACTTAAATGCAACTTCAAGTATGCTGTAAAATTATAAGTCAGTCTTGTAGCATACTATAAGACTGAGATAACAAAAACGAATGCTCTTGAGTACGTTATGAGTGGTCAAATGCGTAACAAAATTATAAATAAAAGAGTCTGCTTTAATCTATACTAATATTATAAAGCTGTAGAGTTTGTTTGTTTATTTGTTTGAACGCGGTAATCTCAGGAACAGCTAATTCTAATTGAAAAATTCTTTCACTGTTGGATAGCCCATTTATCGTTGAAGGTTATATAGGCTACGTAACATCACGCTACGACCAATAGGATCGGAGCAGCAATGAGAAATGTTGCAAAAACGGGGGAAATTTACGCAGACGAAGTCGCATGGGACAGCTAGTGCAATTATAAAGTTATGAAAACAAAGTTTTTTTTTCTTTGCTTGTTGGGTTACGTCGAATAGTTTTGGAGACTTCATGATAAGTAATTGCAAGCAAGACTTGTCACTTCAAAATTCGGTGCTCTCGGAGTTTTTTCTGCTATCTATAAGAAACCATTTAAAATAAATTATGTTAATAATAGTAGAAACTGCATAGAAATACGTAGTCATCAGTACATCTAAGTGTGAAATAGTAATATTAATGCATCACTGTGTTTCAATTGAAGGGCACTGTAGCAAGTGTAATTACTGGGTAAATGATACATATGAACTAATGTCTTAAATGAGGAGTGCGGTACGGTGACTTCCAGATCTTTGTCAAACAAGTATTTGGGTGGCACTGTTACTCTTATGGGTTAGCGTGTCGCGTATTATCAGGCGCACGTCCTGCTCGTCTCATTATAATTATAGTTGTTAAAAAAAAATAAAGCCCTTAAAATGCATCCAACAGCTCTACATTTCATACCATGTATTTTTTAGCATATTCCATTATACGTTGTACATGGACGCAGCGTGTATTGAAATTTCAGATAATTGTTGGCACAGCTGTGCTTAATCATTACCAGTGTCGATATATCACTGTTCTGTGATAATAGTGGCAGTATGTTGGAGGCTATTCCATTATTATTTGTTATTATATTGTTGGGGTAGTTTAGTAAAGTGATTGCGTTTGCAAATGATCTCTTATAAAGCTACAGAATAGTGGTCTTAGTCAGTTCCTTATTTAGCAAATGTTTTGTTTCTAATTATAAGAAAATAGAACTTTTTTAGAAAAATGAACTGCCTTTAAATGTACCTATATTAAAGACTAGCGGACGCCTCGCGGTTTCACCCACGTAGTTCCCGTTCCCGTGGAACAGGGATCAAAAATAGCCTATGTCACCCGGGGTTAGTGTAGTTTAACAATGATGAAATATTTTTTCAAATCCGTCCAGTAGTTTCAAATCTTTTCTTTTTATAATATTAGTATAGACAAATAAAATATATGTACACACGTAATGATTTCACAAGTAATAAAGAGGATTATATTCGTACCGCCTCCTTTTTTGTTAAATTGTGAATCTAAACCATTCTCGAATCCAAAAATCGATCAAGTCGTTTAGGAGGAGTTCATTGACATACACACGCACAGAAGAAACATCTATATAAAGATAAGGTACATTATGTTAGGATTCTTTGACTCTTGAACAATCAGGATAAATCAAATCAAATCACACCAAAAATAACCCTGCACTGACACAGGTGTTCCGTTCCAAATTCCTCACCCACCTCACTAAACCCATAACGTTTAAAACTAAACAACTAAAGTATGATAATGAAAAGCAGTTTGCGGCTCTCGGGACGAGCTAACCGCCGGTACGCCGAACCTCATAAATATGTATTGGAGACAACACTTGCATGTCAAATTGCACGGAAACTTTAAAAGGAAGGAGTTTTTGAACATATTTTTAACGATCTCGTAGTTTTTTTGGTCGTTTTTCAATGTAGAAGAGAGGAATGGACACAACTCAATATGACGTTTTAGTCCATCTGTGGTATTGTAGATGGCAGAGGAATGGGAGGGGTTAACAGGCTGGTGATTTCAGCATCGGATGGAGCAGGATAAAGGTATGTTAACTAAAAACTAGCTTTTGTTTGTGATAAGACATCGGAATTCATATTCTATGAATTCCGATGTCTTATCGACTTATTTTTAAAAAAGCAAGGAAGTTCTACACCGCATATAGAAATAAAACATAATACCAAATTTTAAGTTTTCATATCAACCTATATGATTTTTCACTACTGGGCACGGGTCTCCCCAGTAGAACATACTTATTATAGATCCTGGGGGTGATCGTCACGCTTGCCGAGCAACCCTGCTGCCCGCCCTCTGATGCGAAATCCCTTAGTCGTTTTGACGACACCAACTAGAAAAGATGGGGTGGTATTGTTTTTAAGCCAGTACCACACGGCTCATAGTTGCTCACAGCTGCATCAAAAAATAAAAAAACTCACAGACATAAACACCTACATGAATCCTGAAAACATTAATTATCCTATCCTATTTTTGGAGCAATCGTGAAAATAAAAACAAAATTCGTACTACAAAGCCAAAACTTTATTCTTTCTTTGTTCTAACACATTGCGGGCTTTAAAACCACACCAATCTCCAACCATTTGCCCGTACGTAAATATTTCATTCTTATCTAAACGCATACAATAAAAAAAACCCTTAAAAACCCAGATTAAAATCTAACATTCACTTAAGACAAACATTGTTTGGGCGTTATCAAAAAAACATAGCATCGACGGAGTACAGTGACCATGAATTGTGGGATACAAAGCGATTTGCCGGGAGCTATTTACACCATTACTTCGATAGCGAGGTACACCCTCATACATTTTACAAATGCTTACAGAGAATATGGTGGCCACACAGTTGGGTTTTGTAGGATAGGGGAGAAAACGTTTTGTTTGTGGTGTACTTATGTTTAAAAGAACGTAAGCTAGGATTATGGTACGTTTCCTTTTTCAAAGAGGGTTTTAAGTAACAATAAAAAGCTCTTTGTAAATGTTTCTACTATTTTATAAAATTGCAATTTTTTCTTCTAAAAATGAAAATCCTGACTCTTTATTCATTCATCAACTAACACCCCAAACCTCATGCCATTGGATCTAGTCAGCTGCAATTTTGCAAAGAGGCTGTGATGTAAACAAGTGTTTTGCAAATGTCAAAAAGTGTTTGACTAACGGCCGGTATCATTATTCTATCTATCGATGGATTAGGCTACTAGAGGTATATATTTGATATAAGCTCCATACAAAATATGTTAATATCCTACCTCTAGTAGACAAATTCATCGAGAGTTAGATTATTGAGACCGGCCGTAAGTGTTTAACAGCGTGCTCATTACAACACAGCTAGCACTTAATTTACATTAGACATTTTGAGTTGGCTTGGAAAAGAAAAAGAAAAAAGGTGAACCCGAATGTTAGACTGAACTGAGTGAACTCGCAATAAAACTGCTTTTTTTTTAAAAAAGAGGATCTCTGTTGGACCCGCATTTATGTATGTAAGTAGATTTTTATGCAAAATGCATAACAGCTGCTGATCCGATTTAAACCGTGACCACGATCAGTGCAATTCAATCGAAACTTCAGGTAAATAAGAAAAACGATTTGAATAAGGTTTTCGCTCTTCGATAGTATGAAGCAGGTTAATTTTTCTTAAAAAGTTATATTGCCATATAAATTAAATCAATGTTAAAAAAGAAGAAATAATGACGCTACGCTATTGGAATAAGACCTTACACTTGTAATGATAGTTGTAAGGGAGATTTTAAATAAATAATATTATATAGAATTTAAATAAATACTACATTAACTAGGCTACGAACATCAACATCGTTCAATAAAGCATAATATTTCTACCACATTTATGTAAAATATGAGTAGGTACGGTAAAATACCAACACTCAAAACTATTCAGTTGGTTGAACACTAGTAGAATTATAATCACACTTATTATTTTATACTGATAGGTTGAACATAGGTTAACATACACTATTCAAGTAGAAAAAAATAGCATGCCAAAAAATCTCTTGCTTTATAAAATACTAGCTTTTGCGCCCAGCTCCGACTGCACTGATGTCGGTTATTGCGATAAAAACTATTTTATGACCTTCCCCAAGCCTCAAACTATCTCTATAACATAATCATCAGCATCATTGGATTATATCATCTTGATCAGATGATTATAACAACGTCAAAAGAGCCTTAGGATTTTCGCTGGTGACTACCCTCTCCACGGACGCTGTATCGCCTGGGACGCAAGCATGTGTACCGTACCACCGATTTTAGCGTGAAAAGTTAATAATAATAATAATATCTTGGGACAACTCATACAACGTCATCTGATCCCAAACTAGGCAGAGCTTGTACTATGGCAACTAGACAACTGATAAGCATACTTATATACATATATCTAAATTCATTCGTATTATAGATAAATTACACCCAGACACAGAATAAATCGCCATCGCATCATTTATCCTGGGTGGGGACACTCCCACCGCGCCATAGAGGCAGTCAACAGAGGTGACTCTGTCTGTCGAACAGAGTTACTTTATATTTTTTGTATGGATGTTTACATCTATACTAACATTATAAAGCTGAAGAGTTTGTTTGTTTGACCGCAGTAATCTCAAGAACTACTGGTTCGAATTTAAACAATCTTTTACTGTTAGATAGCCCATTTATCGAGGAAGGCTATAGGCTATATAACATCACGCTACGACTAATAGGAACAGAGCAGCAATGAGAAATGTTGCAGAAACGGGAAAAATTTACGCAGACGACGACGGTGCGCGGGACAGCTAGTAATATATTATTATTATTATTATTAATATTAATATTATTATTATTATTATTATTATTATTATTATTATTATTATTATTATTATTATTAAAGTCGCTTCCTTTCTATATAATCTACGCTTAGATATTGTGATCTACGCAACGGGCTTTGATGTGGTTATAACTATCTTAGAGATGTAATAACTACTTATCATAAGTGCCATATTGTCTTTTATAAGTGAATAAAGAATTCCGGGTATAAGTTTAAAATTAATTATATTGACAGGCAGATCCAAAATTGAATTGTACTTAAATATACACAGATACTACCGCAAATGTGCTTGCTGCTTGTGACCACAAACCTACCTAGTTTTCGTCTGCCGTTCCACCCGAAAATCTCAAATCAAAGTCTGTTTGTCCGTTACGCTATCACGCTTAAACCGTTGAACCGATATAAATCAAATTTGGTACAGAAATAGTTTGAATTCCGGGAAAGGATATAGAATAGTTTTTAGTGTGATAACCGACATGCCCGCGAATGAAGGCGCAGGCAAAAGCTAGTCAATTTAAGGTAAAGAAAGGTAAGGTAAGTTAAATATACTTACCTAGGAAGATATTTTATTTGTTGTTGACTTTGTTTTTGTTTTGTTTACTCATGTCTTCAAACCAATAATAATGGCTTTTCGCACCTTATGTTACTCCAAAACATACATTTTCTAAGAATTCCATGTCCCCTTTCCTCCGATCGCGTGTACTCCGAAGGGCCCATTGTACGTCACTCAACCTTATCAGGCGAGACTCGCGAATCGAACATTTAGCCTTTGTTCCACCACAACTTAAGATATTCCCCAAACTTGAAATTCTTTTCGGAGAAACCGAAGAAATATAACGTTTACATTTTTTTTCGCTTTCTCCGAACAATCTTTATGTAACCAAATTGTTTCGTAGGCCACTGTGCATAACCTAGTTATAATAAACCGGTAGGACTGAAAAATGTTAACGTTTAAATTTTTTCATCGTTATCTTGGAAAATATTTATGTGTATAAGTCACTGTGTAATATTTTGTAAAAAAAAATACCGCTATAATTGGTAGAAATATTATTGAAGGGATGATGTAATGTATCATAAAAATGATATGATTTATATAAAAAATTGTTGGACCACTTCTTTTAGTATTTTCCAATAGGGACGAACAAAATTTTATTTGTTAAAATATGTGACTTTTTCTGTATAACCTGTCCTTTTTTTAGCATTTACTGGCCTAGCAGTTAGTGACTCTGACTGCTAAGCCAGAGGTCGTGGGTTCGATCTCCACCCAAGATAAGACTTTACGTGATGAGCACGATGGTTTATTTTGTATCTGGGTATTATTTATCTATAATATGTATGTATTTAGAAATATTTAAATATGTTTATCAGTTGTCTAGTTTCCATGGTACAAGCTCTGCTTAGTTTGCGATCAAATGGCATTGTGTGAGTTGTCTTAAGATATAAGACATATTTCGGGACTTAATCGCGGGAATTATTTGATCGAAACGTCGGGTAAATAAAAGGTTCGTACCTTTAAATAATTCACGCGATTAAGTCCCGAAACATATCTAAAATGTATAAAAATCGCGAAAGTTTAAAAACAATAATTGTCCCAAAATATATATTTTTTTTAGCATTTTTACCTTAGCGAAATGTTTATTGAAATATTATTTATGTATCATTAATTTCGTAACTAAACGAAAACAATTCATCATTTACTAAGATGACCATATTATACCGGTCTAGGAATCAAATTTTTCGCTCGTAGGTACCTATGTTTCAAAAGTGAATATATAAATTATTCCGACTAGGATCAGACCGCATCGACTTTTAATATAAAATACTCTTTGAGAAAATTCTGAGTACACATTAAATGATTTTTTTAGGACGTTTTCAGAATATTGTAGTGGTACGGTATCTTCATGCAATAGCGACGTATAACATTGCTTTTGTAAGATTTACAGACTGGCCGATTATATTAAACTATTTATAACCCCAGTGTATTACCTATAAAAACGTATCTCTGCATATAAATATGTTAAAATCGTTTAATATACAATGTAGTTCTTAACTATTCATTACAAGGGAATTAACGCGCATTGTTTACCTTAAAATTGCTTGACGTTTCGACCAGGTTGAACCGGCCGTGGTCACAAGCGGACTGTCGCAGCGATGTTAAGACTTCGTAAGGCCGATGAATCTTCATCTACCTTCACTGGACCATGGATACAATGAGTGTACAGTGCAGTGACCCTATTTTTTTGAGAAACAAAAAAGTGAGGGTTTGATAAAGTGCAAACCTAAAATTAGTTAGCTCGAATCAGTAACATAATTGGACCATATTATATTGTACAATTAATTAATTAATCATTCTAACAGTACAAATCCTTTTCACAACGGTATGTAAAATGTAACCATTACTTATTTTCAATAATAACCATGGGTTACATATTACGCCATCGATATTGAGAAGAAACAAGACTTCCGAGTTTTCAATATTTTCTTTTTCTTTTTTGTGATTTCTTAAAGTAAAATATGAATGGTAAGTGAAACGTAACAGTTATTGTTAAGTTTCGATTAAAACAGGCGTTTTCGTGTTCTTGCGCTCTTGAGACGCATACTTGACGCAAGCGTTTTTAAGATCGATCCCAAAGTTACAAGAATACAAAAATGATCGATTGAAACTTAACTGCAACTGCACTGCTTTAAATACGTGAATTGACCCCCTGGTCGTCTCTTCATTACGTAGTATAAAAAAATCACGCTCATTTTCTTTCAAAAACTTATTATGTTACATAACATCTCATCAAAAGTGGCAAAAGGTTCAGATGAAACCAATCAACTAAGTTCTGACCTCATAACAACACTACTAAAGGAAAAATGCATCTTACCTCGATCAACTTCTAAAAAATGCAAAAGCAATAATCGAGAAATCCAATATGAATGGTACGAGAACTTGGCTCGAGCATTCCCTGTAGTTTGTTCCATCAATATTTTATGTATGCTCAACAAGTTATCTAGGCCAATATCTGCAAAACTAAACTGTTATTGTCCGGTAGTAATTTAATGAATTTAGTAAGTGTTTTTTATCCCTGACGCTTACTTTTGCGTCAGGGTTAAAAAACCCTTTTATATCAAATATTAATAATACTAGTGGTCGCCCAGTAGTCGAAATTAAACGCTTATTAAATTATATATTTTGTTTTTTTTTTAACATTAGCATTCCGCACTCCTTCTCTATATAAAGTATAAGTGTGCGAAATTTCATACTCCTCAGTCCACGCAATTTTTGTTAAAAGGGTACAACATTTCGCTTCACGTATTATTATATAAATTATAAGTACAGTCATAATTTTGCATCGATTCTTAGAACCGGTTCGGGGTTCTTGCCGGATCAGAATAAGAATAATGTTAAAATTTGTTTTATTTGTTTTTTTTTCGTATAAGCAGCATGTTGAAATGGATGAACCTGTACATGTATGCAAAAAAAGTAATCGTTACGAACAAGTTTATGTTTTTGGAAGGTGGAAACTAGCCAAATTGTTGGAAAAAGTTAATCTGGATGTGTACAGATTTGGCGTTGAAAGAGTGATCAAAGTTTAGTATATTTGTCTTTTTAGCATATTTGTGTACCCAGGTTCATTTAAGGAAGGGGGGGAGGGGGTCGACTGTTGATTTCATAATTTTTTAGGGGTTTTCGCCGCTACGATTGACTAAATACCGAATATATACCGATATAATACCGAATATATAGGCCGAATATATACTGTGCGCCTTTTTCTGGAAAGGCTTTAGTGTATAAAACGTTGTTTTAGGTTGTAAAGCACCAGTGATATAGACTAAAACATAGGAATGAATCAAGTCGAAACTTTCATTTGGTGGTGTGCTTGATTTTTTCCCCATGATAATCAATTGAAGACTTTTTCTTAAAAAAAGTTATATATGAAAGGCGCCTCAGCTCCACTTCACTCCGCCATACTGTTTCCACTTATGCGGGGTGGACATTTTGAGCACCGTAATTGGTCAATTGATGGTCTGCTCTGCTCCACTCCTCCCCACTCAGCTTCAGAAGAAACTCACATAAACAAAGATATTTTGTCACACTTATGGAAACAAAATCCGCCCATTCATCATCATCACCTTTTGGCCCCTTATCATAATTTTTGGGGTCGCTGTTATATGTGTAATATATTTCACTGGTGGTAGGTCTAAGACATAGGATATGACTGCCTCTGTGGCGCGGTGGGAGTGTATCCTACTGGTACGCAAGAGGTCGTGGGTTCGATCCCCACCCAGGATAAAACTTTGTGTGATAAGCACGAGGGTTTATTCTGTGTCTGGATGTAATTTATCTTTAATATGTATGTAAAAAGAAATATATAGGTATGTTTATCAGTTGTCTGGTTTCCATAGTACAAGCTCTGCTTAGTTTAGGATCAGATAGCATTGTGTGAGTTGTCCTAAGAAGATATTGTTATTATAGGCCATCTTGGTCGGTAACACAACAGTTTCAGTTATTCTTCCATGAAATAGTGTTTTTAACACATTACTGTATTTCGGTTGTAGGCCACTGTGATGAAAAGAGAGAGAAATGGGGGAAATGAGATTATGAACTAATTTCTCAACTGCGGCGCGCTGTGCGGTGACATTCAGATCAAAAAAGGATTCGGGTGGCACTGATACTGTTATGCGCTGGCACGTCTCTTCATTTCGTATTTGTATGTCGTTTCCATATCACGGGACTGTGGAGTCCCGGTCATTTGGGAGGCGTGCGTGGAGCCGAAGCCAACACGTAGAGGCCCGTTAGACACTTTAATCTAAAGGCTATGTGACACAAACCGGCGAATATCGTTGTATACATTATATACATGTACCCAACGACATTCCCCGGTTAGTGTAAAAACTATTGTCAGAAAGTGGTAGCTAAGAAACTGGGTTATGGAGGTGATGTGTTAGTGGAATGGTTAGCTGGTACTATTGAAGAACTATGGTGCCTGCCCTGCCCTGTTATTATTATTATTATTTGCCCTCATATACTTCTATCAAATTACATCTGGATACTCACTCTCTTTCTCGCCGTGTCTTCTTTCACGCAGTCCTTCAAAGCCTGACAATGTAGTTTGATATATCACTTAGTCAAGATTTCTCTTTATAATAATAAATACTATAAATACTATGCCATGCATAGTCATCTTCTACGTGTGCTCGTTCCAGCGTAGGCCTCTAAAATGCTTACAATCGGGCATGATCGGAGCAAAAAGCATATATTATAAAAACATCGTGTTTAAATTGGAATGAATTATCCTATTATATATTCCTCTCCATTAATGCTATGGATGACATGTTTTTTTTGTAAAAGAACAATTTTACATTTTCAGTGCATACATGAATACGTCATAAAATATTCTTTATGTCATGGTTTTAATATTCAGTACCGGTCATTGTAAAATATTTATTACTGAAGAATTCGTAATTTAACTATAGATAGCTTTATTATCCTGGTTTAAATTAAAACTTTAAGCATTATTAATTTTTTCGATAAACAAGTAGGTAATCTTATCTTTTATACGGGTTGATTATTGATATATTAATAACTGCCTTTTGCGTCTTCTTTACATAATACCTACTAAATAACTGCAATATCAGTTTTGAAAACATTTAGTAAATTTAACCTTAATCACCGATAGACTATTTTACTGTTTATTGTTAGGTTTAGGCCCTTAACCTGACAAAGAAACATCAATTTTACTCCAGGGTCTCTCAGATGTGTGGTAAATGGTTGTGTAACAAAAGTAGGTAGTAGGGGTGGTAAAGGGTTAATTTGTGATTTTATTTTCAAAACCGATATTACGAAGTTATTTGTTGTAATGTAAAGAAACCAAGAGTTATTAGTATATTCAAAATCACCGTATATAATGACACTGTAACAAAGTTATTGATATTTTTGTATAAAATATTGTCTTATACTTAAGCTATTGCTAGCGGGAGTTCGATCATATTTTCTTCCACAGGACACCATCTATCTCCTAACAGATTTGATAGCTAAAGGTCCTGCACTACCAGCTCCGTTCATGTAGGGTCTTTATTCACGATCTTTTTTTTCACGTCCGTGGCAAGCCCGTGCGAACTATCAAAATCTTATCATAATGGTAAATGGAGAGCTACGCGGTGAATACTTTTGAGCTCACCGCGAATGCGGCGCCCGGTTTGCACGGGCTTGCCACGTACACGGAATAAAGATCGTAATTATGGACCTAGATTGCCGTCACATCGAACTATAAGGGTGAGCGAGTAGTGAGTACACTAGTGTATACATAATCTATTGTGACCTATAATATCTCCTGCGTAGATAACTAGTCTTCTAGAAAAGATTCTGACTGCCTCTGTGGCGCGGTGGGAGTGTGTCCGACTGCTACGCAAGAGGTCGTGGGTTCGATCCCCACCCAGGATAAAACTTTGTGTGATGAGCACGATGGTTTATTCTGTGTCTGGGTGTTATTTATCTATAATATGTATGTATTTAGAAATATATATGTATGTTTATCAGTTGTCTGGTTTCCATAGTACAAGCTCTGCTTAGTTTGGGATCAGATAGCGTTGTGTGAGTTGTCCCAAGATATTATTATTATTATTATTTTTTAAAACTCCTCAAGACTGGCGACAATTGATTCCATGAAATGGTTACCCGTGTTAGAAAAGCGTTTCGAGATTCCATGAGCAATGTCTAAATGTATGATGGTTGATTTGCGCCTTATGTGAAAGTTAAGTACCTATAGGGACATACATATTGTACAAATACTAGAGATATTTTCTAACTCTATACAGGTACAACACACGAAATCTCCAACAAAAAATGGCATAGGTTGAAAAAGGTATGTTCCACACAATGTTAAAAAAAATGAGCAAAAAATCGTTTCGTATTCAGACCATGTTCTCTATTGTCAGGGGTGAAACTAACTTACAATTTTAAACGCACTTACATTTATGATTTTGTTCAACCAACTTAGATAATTTGTGCTCCCTCGAGGACAATTCCGGGTCTACGAACTTAGAGTTTAAATTTTAATATCCATAGTGGTGTGAAAGTTTGAGTGGATACGGAATGTGTTAGTAGTTCTGTGTGGAAACTGCTTGCGTAGTTATAAACCCAAGGCTAATAAGAAAAGCTACACACATATAAGCGGGTCGGCACATTCAGTTCGGCAGTATTTGGCGAACCACAAAGTCGACCCGAAGCGACTACTAGGGCGGTTACAGATTAGCTCGTTTTTTGAAAGCGCGTGCAGGTGCATAGTCACGCCATTTGTCAGACGCACAACTATTACGAGCGTTGATGTGCTTACAAGCTCCTATAAACTTCTTGTCAACACGTCGTATACGAGCAGAAAAAGCTTTACTCTCAAACCAACCATACAAATGTTCGGCTTCATTATAAAGTGCCGATCGGGCAAAATTATGCCGTACCGCTGTCGCCCGGCTTTAACGTGTTCGGCAAAGCCTAGCGGCTTTTTTCCCGAACGTTCATCCTCTTAAATTCGATTTTATCCCTCGGCCTGTGCCGAATGATGCCGGTCCGCTGAAGTGTGTAGCAATAGATTAAATTTAAATGAAATTCAAAACAATGACGTCATTTTTTTGAATAGCCAAATCATGTAGTTTCAATGTTTGTTTTGATGTTTATAAATTCATGACAATGTAAAATTGTAGAGAAACATTGCTTTCCAGAATATGTTTGCAAATGCTATTTCCTGTATAGTATAAAATAATTTATTGTTATTGTAGTCTGAAACAGAAAACAAAAAAGTACAAAAGACAATCTTCACTTAAACACGTCAAACCAGTGACAGAGCGAGTCACTGACCTCTACAGTACTAGTTCGCTGGACTGTCTACCCCATACAAAGTGACAGCATTTTCAAATGCCGAATAGAATGACTATTCTTTGAAATGACCGTTGTTGTTATCCTTGTTACACAAGTATAGACTTCCTCGACTTCCATTTTATTTTGCTAAATGACCGTCCAAACGAATGTAGTATATGTCTTCGTTCGTCGAGAACATTTACTATGAAGCTTGTATTCTATACTGTGCTAATAATACTGATAGTATAAACGCGGTGGAGCATGAAATCTCGGTCCACTTTGTTCCGAAGGTGTTCCGAGATTCGCTGTCGGTAAAATATGTCTCTGGCGTGCATTGCTCAAGCAAAGTACGGTTGCTCTAATGTTCTAATGTCATGTTTTTATCATGTACTAGCGCAAGGAAAGTTCGGGACGCAGGAAGCAGCACGCGCCACTCCATCGCTCCGAAACGTACATGTAAATACGCAGGGCTGACAGTTCAAACTAGCATGTTGGCGCAAGCGATTGGTGGACAGTTTATAAGAGCGTGCATCACGTGTAAACGCAAAATAATAAATATTTAAAAAGCCGGGCAAGAGCATGTCGGACCATGCTCAGTTTAGGGTTCCGCAGCCTTAAATAATTGTATCAGGAGAAGAGCGTATGCTCATGGCACTTACGCCGTTTGGTTGAGAAACGCAGGTTTTTGACAATAACTCAATAAAGGTATATTCGAACATGTCCAAAATAATAAATTTTAGTTTAAAGTATTTATTAAGCGCTACCTTTGTGAGTTTTTTCTTATTGTTTGGTGACACGATTCAAAAGTTAAGGGAGGGCGGGGGAGACATAATTTATGCAACTTTTAGAGCGATTATTTCCGAAAATATTCACTCAATCAAAAAAGTTTCTTAAAATCCTCAAAATAGTTTTGAAAGACCTGTCAAATTATGTGCCACACGTTGATGTTTCCTAAAAAAAAAATCTGCTTCTGTTTCATGTATGGAGTGCCCCTCCCCCCCTAAAAATATTTAATTTTATTATTTAGCTATCAAACTAAGAAGCGGCTACTACAAAACACCATTTCATGATTTTGATTTTCTTGAAACCGTCTTTGAGTAAAATACCTGTGGCATACGGACGGACAGACAGACAGACGACGGATATGACGATTAAGGGTTCCATTTTTGGTATTTTGGCTTGACGTAAACTCATAACAAGTAACCTCTTATTTAAACATGTTAAATTCTCTGGCGTTCCAAACCTTGAACACAATATTAGCACGACAGTTTGATCCGCTGTCTAAACCGCACAGATTTATCAGCGGTCTGAAATCTAGTTCCAGATGCGCGGTCAAAGCTTTAGATGTAAAGGGTCCTAATTGTATTACCCATTTTGAATAAGACAGCCAATCTGAATGGATACCAATTATGAGATATTTAGGCACAAGTAATTAATTATATTTCCACAACCATACTTCCAAAAAACTGAATGCAGACTCAGCTGGAACGGGATTAGACGCAGGACCGATGGCTTAACGTGTTCTCCAATATTAAAGACTAGCTGTCCTGTGCAACTTCGTATGCGTCAATTTTCCCCGTTTTTGCAACATTTTACATTGCGACTCCGCTCCTTTTGGTCGTAGCGTAATGTTTTATAGCCTATAGCCTTCCTCGATAAATGGGTAACCCAACAGATTTTTTTTTTAATTCGGACCAGTAGTTCCTGAGATTATAGCGATTAAACAAACAAACAAACAAAGCAAACAAACAAACTCTTCCGCTTTATAATATTAGTATCGATGTGAAAGTAACTCTGTATGTCTGCTACGCTTTCACGCTCAAACAGCTAAACCGATTTTGATGAAATTTGGTATGGAGATAGTTTGAGTCCCGGGGAAGGACATAGGATAGTTTTTATCGCGATAACCGACATCCACGCGGGCGGAGCCGCAGGCGAAAGCTAATATTAGTATGGATTAAGCTTGAATTGCAACATAACATTACGATTTGAGACGAACCTCATATAATGAAATCCTATTAGTTGCATTTGTTATACAACTAAATAAAGAGACGAGTAGAACGTACACCTTATGGTCGCGCGTCACCCTAAACCAATACAGTATCAGTGACACAAATCCTTGTTTGGCAAAGATCTGAATGTCACCGCACCGCGCTCCTCATTTGAGACATTAGTTCGTAAATCTTGCCAGTAATTACACTTGCTACATTGCTCTCCAAACGAAACATAATGATGCATTAACGTTAATACTTCACGGAAAAATAACTGATACTATTGTGGTACCGGCCAAGATGGCCGACGTTTGTAAAACATTATAATCCTTCAGGTGTATTCGGGCAAAAAGACGTTTATTCATCAGTCTATATACTCACGTGGTTCTAGTTAATCAGTGTAACCCCCTGTCAGTCCTAGGATTAGTGATCACACGGCCACAGCGTGTCACGGCATACGATTTACGACTCTCGCTCGTATGATACTCGTATCGATTTTGTAGAACGATGCTTATTTTGCGCTTTGTGCGTATAATTTCTATCGTAATAGCAATCATTTAAAACGATGACACTTGTCACAACACGACGAAACGCACGGTAATCGATTAAAGGAAATCTAACCATATATCGGGACTTCATCGTATAAAATATTTAAAGATTATACTCGATACCTTTTATTTACTCAAGTTTCGTAGGGTGACCCCGTGACCACGATTGGAGTATAAAAGGTCGTACAATTCCATCGAGGCGTCGGGTAAATAAAATGTAACGTATTTTGCGCTATGTAGGTACACTAGTTCGATATGTATTTATATCGAACTAGCCACTACTTTGGGCAGAGCTTTCTTCAGAATCTATAAACATCTATACTTCTAAACTAATACGAATATAATAATATACCTACTAATACTAATAATTAATAATTACTTATTACTAATAATTCATCATCAGCCTATCGCAGTCCACTGCTGGACATAGGCCTCTCCAATTGCACGCCACTTTGTTCTATCTTCGGCTTCTCGCATCCAGCTCCTGCCAGCCGTTTTGCGTAAATCATCACTCCACCTGGCCTGAGGGCGTCCTACACTACGTTTGCCGTACCGTGGTCTCCACTCAAGAACTCGTTTACCCCAACGGTTGTCGGTTCTTCGGCTAATATGGCCAGCCCACTGCCACTTCAACTTGCTAATCCGGTGGGCTATGTCGATAACTTTAATTCTCTGCCGGATCACCTCATTTCTGATTTTGTCCCTAAGAGAAACTCCGAGCATAGCCATAGCCCGCTGAGCGACTTTGAACTTGTGGACCAGCCGTACCGTCAGTGTCCACGTTTCGGCTCCGTATGTCATGACGGGTAGGACGCACTGATTAAAGACTTTAGTCTTTAGACATTGTGGGATCGACGATGAGAAGACTTGACGTAGCTTACCAAACGCTGCCCAACCCAACCGAATTCTCCTGTTCACCTCGTCCTCGAAGTTGTTTCTACCTAACTGCAATGACTGCCCGAGGTACACATATTTTTGAACAACTTCGAGAACGGTGCCGTGCACCGCTATCGGTTCCCGTAGTACATGTTCATTAAACATGACCTTGGTTTTATCCAAGTTCATCCGTAGGCCGATGTGCAATAATCTATACTAATATTATAAAGAGGAAAGATTTGTATTTTTGTACGTACCTAACTCCCGACCGATTTCAAAAATTCTTTCACTTTTAGAGAACTGCGTTGTCGAGAAGTAAAATAGGCTATATTTTATTCTCAAAAAAAAAAAAAAACAAAAAATCTTACGAGAATTGCTTTTTTATATAGTAGAGAAAAGTAAGAAATGCCGGAAAGTTTACTAGTAATGTATAAAGGTGGGTACTGGCCAACTTTATGCGGTGTAATGTAATGGTAAGTATACACTTAAGCGTTTACTAATATCAGAACGTCGAGCATTCGCTATTGTTAAATTTACTCAAACCACACTTCAAACATGACTCTTGATGTTTTGTAACATTCTGATTTTAAAAACCAATGAGCGTTTTAGTGCAAAGTCACGAGCGCGGGTGACGGGAGTGTTTGCTAGACAATAAGAAATGTTACTGTAATTACGTCGAACAGAACGTCGACCACTCGCAAGAACGTTACATTGCATGGAAATACTTTAGGAAACTGCGCATTTGTCTGTATTGTACCATTCGTAAGAATGTTAGGTACATTATATTGTAATGCTCTAGCAAATTTTACAAAAAACATTTACGGAGTCAGTACGTGCAAACAAACACGAACATGCCACTCATTGCTCGTTGCGGTGTTACATTACATCGCGTAACGTTGGTCAGTACCCACCCTTATACAGGATGTCTGGTGCATCGTTGGCCAAATTAAAATCGCTAAAAGAAAGAGTCACTTGTTATCTATTAAGAAACTCCAATTTAGGTTTGACACAACAGTTTTTTATATCGACTAAGTTTATTTTCTTTTGATAATTCGTAATTAGCATCTTAAAGATTTTTTTTTTTTAAGAATATGATATGTCCTCCAAATGTTGCATTACGTTTTTTGTTTACCGTTGCGTGTTTCCATAAAACGCAATGTTTCATGGAAATACCAACAACATCAATTTTCAAAGATTTTCAAAAATGAAAATCAATGTTTAAACTCAATTTTACAACACGATAAAGAAAACAAATCACGATCTAGACCTCCATTCATTTTTTAAAGTTCTTTAGTCTATTCTCTTTTCATCAATGCAATAAGCCATCCGATCCTTATACATAAATTGGCAGATGCAAACGTACAAACAGCGAAAAAAGACTTTGTTTTAAACATCTAAAAAGTTTCAAAATAATACTAGCTAACCAAACTATCTTGCATAAAATTGTTCTGCAAGTTTTTAAACAAGAATACGTAGTGGCGCGAAAATTTTATGCGACAATTTGCACGTTCACTATAAAAGTGTACGGTTCTTTATACCTATACATATACCTATATATCTAATATATAAAATTCTCGTGTCACAATGTTCGTTCCCATACTCCTCCGAAACGGCGTGACCGATTCTTATGAAATTTTTTATGCATATTCAGTAAGCCTGAGTATCGGCTACTATCTATTTTTCATACCCCATAAGAGTTTGTTTGTTTGTTTGACCGCGATAATCTCAGGAACTACTGGGCCGCATTGAAAAAATATTTTATTGTTGCATAGCATCAAGCTACCACCAATAGGAGCGGAGCAGCAATGAAAAATGTTGTAAAAAAAAAAGGAAGAAAAAAGGGAAAATTTACGCAGACGAAGTTGCGCGATTCAGCTAGTATATATATAAAAGGAGAAGCTAACTGACTGACTGACATATCATACATGACATATACACTCAGGGCCTAAACTATATGGGTTAGAAAGGGGGGAGGGAGGGTTCCTTTTATAACGTAAGGGTGCTCCCTTACGTAATAAAAGGAACCCTAAGTAATGACTTTTGAAAATTCACCCCCTAAGGGGAGAAATCGGGGGTGCAAATTTAGTATATAACTTTGTCGTTAAAATATTTTGGTAACAATCTGGCATGCACGCGGACGAAGCCGCGGGCATAAGCTAGTAAATTAAAAGACTATAAGTGCAGTACTATGATACGTGAATCCAACATAATACGAGAAGAGGGCTATGGAGTTACTTAAGGTGTCAAACAACAAGTGCATTGAAGTTCCTGAAACGTTGCCTCGGAACACACATCAGCGCTAAGTGGAAGTGTAAAAAGCTCAGCAACGTCTTAGTACAAACGAGGAAGCCCGCCACAATAAGTGTATAATGACATAATCTATACTTCTATACTAATCTTATAAAGAGAAAAGATTTGATTGTTGGTTTGTATTGAATAGGCTCCGAAACTACTGGACGGATTTAAAAAATTCTTTTATCGTTGTGAAGCTACACTAATCCCGGGTGACATAGGCTATTTTTCACGGGAACGGGAAATACGCGGGTTAAACCGCGAGGCGTCCGCTAGTATATTATAAAGCTGAAAAGTTCGTTTGTTTGTTTTAACGCGATGATCTCAGGAATTACTGGTTCGAATTGAAAAATTATTTTTGTGTTGGATAGCCCATTTATCGAGGAAGGCTGTATAACACATGTCATGTCACGCTACGACCAATAGGGGCAGAGCAGCAATGAAATATGTTACAAAAACGAGGAAAATTGTTGCATACGAAGTTGCGTCAGCTAGTTAATTAATATAAAAAAAGAAGTTATGTTAAGTATCTTGAATTAAAATATTATGACTATTCGAACCTGCAAACATTGCATCGATAGTTACTTCCTTTACAAACAAATATTCCAAGCTTCACTCTTGAAGTTCCACGACTCAAACGGAATACCATTCCAGTAAAACATTAATGAACTCAGAAAATATATAACCAACTAAACGCCCATTCCGTGTCTCCATAAATTTGCTACAAAAATAGTTCTAACCAAGAATTTAGTCCTGATTCACACTGTAACGTTGACCGATTCACTTTATAGCTTGTTGCAGACTGAGAAACTATGGTAAGGCAGGTTAGAAACTGAAACCTGAATAAAAAAATATCTAACATTATCTGGGTCAAATAACATAACGGATTGTTTGGAACTTTAGTTATTATTTCCTTGTGAGCTCGATTTATCACAAGTTTTTGCTTCCTGAGAGAAAAAAAAGTGTATGCATGAATAGACGATAAAGAAGCTAATGTGGGCACATTAACAACCTGACTAACGAAGTCTTACGACAACAGGACCAAAATTGACTGACATCTCATTCACTATAGTAAAGTCAGAAGAGAGATATTCGAAAAAATGGACCGATTTGACCCCAAGAATCGAAAAGTCGCAATTTTATTAAAGAACTAGCTGTCCCGCGCAACTTCGTATACGTAAATTTTCCCCGTTTTTGCAACATTTCTCGTCGCTGCTCCGCTCCTTTTAGTCGTAGCGCGATGTTATATAGCCTATAGCCTTCCTCGATAAATGGACTATCCCACAAAATAAGAATTTTTCAAATCGGACCAGTAGTTCCTGAGATTAGCGCGTTTAAACAAACAAACAAACTCTTCCGCTTTATAATATTAGTATAGATTCTTGGGATTCCCTTAATTGTTTAGGTAGTATGAAGTTTATTGGGTACACTAAATTTAGTCTGCGATCACAATAGTCAGTGTCAGACCTTACACCGTGGTAATATCTTTGTTTCGCTACACTTTTGATTTATTTTCCCACCAGTGCATGCTTCTAGCTTCGCTGTAAACATTTTATTTCATATCTCAAACTCCATTCATTGTATGGACACAATAAAAACTTTCCACGCAACATCGGAACTTAGGAGTTTTGAAAAATAAAGTCTGGTTTTGTTATTCGCTTGTTGATACAATTCGTAAATAGCAACAACTTTTAAACATATAACTTTTCTCTACTACTACAAGCTTTTCCTGTAGCTCCATTCGCGTTTTTTTAAAGATTAGTTTTATAAGATTGGGTCACATATTACTAGCAATCTTGTTAATCCCTCCAACTAAGCTCAAATACTTTTGTTAGGAGTGAGTTCACGTCGGTAGTATAATGGGTAGGATTCGAAACCGCGACCTCACGATTGCGAGACTGATGCTTGGGTCATTAGGCTACCGACGCTTTAGTTTGATTTATATTGAATCTAGGGGCTGCATTTTAAGAAATCCATTTAACGGATACCTACGTCTTAATAATTAGCTGTTTGCCAAATTTTAACCCAATCTGTTTAGTGGTTTGAGCTAAACATTGGTGTTACATTAAATTCCAAGTTCATAATGATATTTATTTTAATTTATTATAGATAGGATATTATATTGTAGTGACATTTTATATATTTTTTTTTTTTTTTTGTTTTTAATGTAATTATTGGAACGAAGTTCCTTATCGCGCGTTGTGAAAGGGGGCTAGACGGAAAAAATCTCACGAAAAGTTGTAACGACACTTTTTGACACACACAAGCTGTGCGGGGTGCGCGTAAGATATGAACATCTAATTTGACGAAGAAGTCACCTGTCGATTTGGTCTAGAGGCATAAATTCGGTACACAGTAAGTGACATTTGTGTAGTTGTGGGTTCGAGCCTTCGGTATACAATCGTCTTTTTGTAAGTTATTTTCGTTTCGTCTTTCTATTTCGCATTGAACAGTGTGGTGTTGCGAAGATTATAAAAAAAAAAATTAGATAAGAACTTCGTTCCATAAGGGTGTCCCTTGATGACACCTCTCAAGTTTTTTTGTTCTAATTTTAAGTCAGATTTACTAATACTTAGGAAGTAAGTTTTTTATTAACCGTTGTAACATGTAGTCAAGAAATAAATAAAAAATTATAATATTAAAGAGTTTCCTTAATTTCTTTATTCCTATTATTATTATGACCTTCTGACAATGGAACCACCTGTGTAATATTTCCTTTCAAACAAAACAATCCAAACCGATTGGCATCGTCGAGTAATTAAGTAACATTGACAAAAAACACTTAATGTATACACAGACATACACAAATTATAAACCTCCTCCTTCTTTGAAGTTGGTAAAAAAAACATTTATATATAAAAAGTTAGTTGTAGTCAAGCTAAAAGCTTTGGTAAAACTTCTGTTTTATGTATTAAAGTATCTTAAGTATAACCATCTATTGTTTTTCAATGGCCGTAAGTTATCATAACTTTTGATTTCACATTTAGCATCAACGCAGTTCGCCATTTCCTTATTTTTAGCTCACATTGCCTATGAGACAGTAATTTTAAAGTTTCTGTGACTCCAATATAGAGTAAAGCATCAATCTTATTGTAAAGTGACATTTGTAGTAGACCCTTATTTAGGAAACGCTAATGTTACTGAGACTTTGAAATAGATTTAGTAAAATAACTTCTGTTACTTTTGTCCAAAGGAAATTTACGAAACATACGGTTGCTTGTTACGGCCTTTCTCCTCAACTACTGAATTGGTAAATACCTAGATTATTTAGGACTCACATTAATTAGTCATTTTCAGGGAAAAATGTATCTACAAATTCTATAAAACTCTGAGAAAATATTAAAAAGCATTTAAACTTTTAGTTTGATCATGTTTGCATATTTTTTTTATTATTTAAAAAGATAACTAGGTGTGGGATTGAGTCCCACATTACTAGCAATCTTGTTAACCCCTCCAGCTAAGCTCAAAGGCTTGTGTTAGCAGTGGGTTCACGTCAGTAGTATAATGGGTAGGATTCGAACCCGCGACCTCACGATTGCGAGCTCGATGCCTTAGCCATTAAGCTACCGCCGCTTTAAATTTGAATTAAACATGATCATGATCAAACAATATATGTTACTTTTTTATTTGAAACCAACTGATCAAAACTATTGATCATTCACATTTAAGGGTTCATCACACAACATCAACACTTTAATCAACCCGTCATAACCGTGCCTCATTTCAATCTTCGCACAACAGCAAACTGTCACGGCCTCATAAATTAAAACTACCGATATTATGCAATATAATAGCAATCCACGAAAAACAATTGCCAGCGGGCGTCGCATTGTTGAATAATTAACGCTTGGTTCCTGTAGAGTGCTGGAGTAATTAAAATTTTGGAAACTGCCTGGCTCTATAATGCATAATTAAGTTCTGTTGCCATGCGAATATTTTGGTCATTGATGTGAGAGATATTGGTTATTGTGCGTTTGACACGTAATGTTGGTTGATTGGTCACACGGCTGTCTGGTTGGATGAATTTTCAACTGAGGTAGCAAACAATTGCTTGTGCTGTTAATGACTGAATTATTGATCAACTACGACTGAATGGTTGGTTGAAGTTTTGGCGGAGGTGATCAACAATTTGTTCATTTTCTGTTAGACCTATGCGCCTTTGTTTTAACCCCTTGATTGAAATTGGTTCCAATAATACGTAATGTTTCGTGATTGGTATCGAAATTCGGTTCTCTGGTTGGTCGAGTTTTTTTTTTTTTTAATAATAGCTTGGTACAACTCACACAGCGCTATCTGATCCAAAACTAAGCAGAGCTTGTACTATATAAACTAGACAACAGATAAACACACTTATATATTTCTAAATACGTACATATTATAGATAAATAAACCCAGACACAGAATAAACCATCGTGCTCATCAACCAAACTTTTATTCCGGGTGGGGATCGAACCCACGACCTCTTGCATAGCAGTCGGACACACTTCCACTGTGCTACAGAGGCAGTCAGAAATTTTTACCATAGGTAATCGATAATTGGTGCATTTTCTACCATGACTTTGACCCTTTTAACACTTGGTTGAGTTAGTAATGATGCTAATGACCCGAAAATTAAGGTGGTTGTCTAATTTAATTTTACCAGATTGGGTAAGTTTTTGACAAAAAGGCTCCACTATTGCTGCATTTTTGTTTCGACCTTTGACCCTTTATGTTTAGTACAGGGTTGAAATTTATTATTGTGCTTCTCTAACATTACATTGTTCGGTGATTAGTTAATATTGATAGTGGGGGTTGAATTTTTAAAATTTTACGATTTATTTCTGTTATGACCTTTGACCTTACTGCTTTGATCTCATTATTAAAATTGGTTATTGTGCTAACAACACGTAATGCATGTAACATTCATTACTGTACAATATAAGTATTGCTAGCTAATGGTTGCTACCATTACAAGTTCTCGAGGGTTAAGTTTATATTGTTATTGTATAAAACTGTAATACATAATAATAAAAATAATATCTTGGGACAACTCAGACAATGTCATCTGATACCAAACTAAACAGAGCTTGTACTATGGCAACCAGAAAACTGATAAACATACTTATATATTTCTAAATCCATACATATATCTATATATAAGACAAAGTCGTGTTAGTTACACTACTTATAACTCAAGAACGGCTGGACCAATTTGTATGATTTTTTTGTTTTTAGATTTTTCGTCATCCGGAATAGAATATAAGGCATTAAAAACATTGTAAAATTGACAAAAAAATATAATAAAAGAAAATAATATTCCCATACAAAATGTTCATGGGTTTCGTACCTGCCTTTCCCTTTAAATTAAAGAACATACTAAAATAAAGGTTTTGAATCGACAAGATATATCCACAATATTTGGATAATCGCATATTTTACATTTTAAAATTATAGTAAAGTATCAGTAATAGAAAGGGATTGACATATTTATTGGTGGAAGTTGTTCAAAAATATGTGTACCTCGGGCAGTCATTGCAGTTAGGTAGAAACAACTTCGAGGACGAGGTGAACAGGAGAATTCGGTTGGGTTGGGCAGCGTTTGGTAAGCTACGTCAAGTCTTCTCATCGTCGATCCCACAATGTCTAAAGACTAAAGTCTTTAATCAGTGCGTCCTACCCGTCATGACATACGGAGCCGAAACGTGGACACTGACGGTACGGCTGGTCCACAAGTTCAAAGTCGCTCAGCGGGCTATGGAAAGGGCTATGCTCGGAGTTTCTCTTAGGGACAAAATCAGAAATGAGGTGATCCGGCAGAGAACCAAAGTTATCGACATAGCCCACCGGATTAGCAAGTTGAAGTGGCAGTGGGCTGGCCATATTAGCCGAAGAATCGACAACCGTTGGGGTAAACGAGTTCTTGAGTGGAGACCGCGGCTTGGCAAACGTAGTGTAGGACGCCCTCAGGCCAGGTGGAGTGATGATATACGCAAAACGGCTGGCAGGAGCTGGATGCGAGAAGCCGAAGATAGAACAAAGTGGCGTGCAATTGGAGAGGCCTATGTCCAGCAGTGGACTGCGATAGGCTGATGATGATATTTATTGGTTGTCAAATATGTATTTATGCATGCGTTTATATAAGTTCATGACCTCCTTTGGTGTAGTTCAATTACAAAAAAAAAACGTTTGTATAAGATAACACTCAGATTAGTTAGAATTATTTTTTGAATTAATTAGTTGGGACGGTTTTTATCATTATCGTGAGGCATAGATAGGTGGGATACTTTTATAAACAACTGTCACTCATGTACCTATTGAACGTTGTCAATGAATCACAAGCCACGAATTCCTTCGATATCTATACTAATAATTATATAGCTGAAAAGTTTGTTTGTTTGGTTAAACGCAATGCCCTCTGGAACTACTGGTTCAAATTGAAAGATTATTTGTGATTTGATTTGATTATTAGTATTGGATAGCTCATTTATCAATATTGGGGAAAAGTGGCGCATACGAAGTTGCGCAGGTCAGCTAGTTATAGATAAATTACACCCAGACACAGAATAAACCATCGCGCTCATCCAACAAAGTTTTATTGTGGGTGAGGATCGAATCAACGACCTTCGGCCTAGCAGTCAGGGTCACTAACCACTAGACCAACAGGCCAGTCGTGCCTGCGTCGTCGTTATGCCCGCGAATGCTAGATTGTTACCAAAATATTTTAACGGCAAAGTTCATACTAACTTTGCAATCCGTTTTACCCTCTTATGGGGTGAACTATCAAAAATCCTTTCTTAGTGCTATGCTATGTTATAAAAGGAACCCCTGTACCGAAATTCAAGTTACTAACCCTTATAGTTTAGGCCCTGCGTTGATATGTCAGTCAGTCAGTCAGTCAGCTTCTCTTTTTAGTTAAACTGCAATTGACGTCATCAGAATGTTTTATGGTACAAATTACCCTTTCATACTTACTAACATCACAAACGAAACTTTTACCCAAAATACGAATTTCGCCTTCACAAAGACAGTCATGTTTGCTGACTCAACAAAAGTAACATACAATGTACATTTGAAAAACAATCCTTTATACAAAAATATGTTTCCTTTCATTCATCTTTTCTTTTTTTTATTCACCCCCACAAAGTATCATTACGCTATCTGTTAACGGAAACGGGTACACGTTTCCCGTCATTAGACCATGCCGTTTGTCGCTACCCTTTCTCGGATCGTGTAAGAGAGGCTTTACACTAGACTTGTAATAAGTCGCTTTTGCTTAAGATTTTAAAAATACGCAATCGTGAGGTCGTGGGTTCGAATCCTGGCCATTATACTGCCGACGTCAATCCACTCCTAAAGCAAGCCATAAAGTAACCCTCCTAAATTAACCCCTCCAGCTAAGCTCAGCTGGAGGGGTTAACAGGATTGCTAGTAATGTGGAACCACAATAATACATTGCTAGCTATCTATTTATAAATTAATATATATATATATATATATATATATATATATATATATATATATATATATATATATATATATATATATTTATATTATATATATATATATATATATGTATGTATATAATAAATACATACATACAAACATACCATATAATTACATATTGTCATACTAATGTGATAACTCAACTCATTGTTCATTGGACAGTGCATTCCAGAGTAAGACAGATTGAACTAGGCAAGAGGATCCGACAAATCCAAAAGAATGAGCAGGACATAGAAGAAGCAAATTGTTAGAAGATTTCTGGACAGACCTTCCCTTAGATCTCTGCTATGACTGGTGCACAATTATTGAAAGTGTCGTTCAAAATTTAAAACAATTGTAGATGTACTTGGGGGAAGGCAGCCCAGGTGTAAAAACTCACAATAACCAAGAGAAATTGCAAGCCTACGCAGAGGCTTGCAATTTCTGAGATCCACCTAGAATTTAGTAATAACATCAAAACCCACATTTACTACCCCTTCCCCCTCCTTCCACTATGCCTAGGATTAATATCGTACAGACGGACACTGCAGCTAAATTACAACATTAGCAGACTTGCCCATTTTACTCATCCATTTTCGTCCCCTGTGTTCTTAAACAGTACTAATTTAGGCTAGCCTGCTTGTATATTATTATGACATCTTAATCTTATAACAGCTTGTTGCGAGAATAAAACATTTTTTTTTTTAATGTTTTTCTTTATCACCTTGTGGTAATATAGACCTCATACAGAGCCTCACGGAGCTTCATACAGGAAAAGTTTCAGTCCAGTGATGCGGCGAATATTGACCGGCCTATTGTAAACTCCTCCTAAAACATCAGATTAATAGGCCCGTCTGTAGCATACCTACATCATAATTACACTGTAGTTACAAGGAATGACTAGAGAGGATCTGAGGGCCAATCACAACTCATCTTAATCAGTACTTTGTTAGTTTTGCTATGTACAATTATATACAATTCAGATGACCAGTCATCTGAATTGTCTATTGAACTTAATACAAAAATAAATAAACGTGTTCTGTCAGTTTTGAGATGCCGCTAAGTCTCACGTTATCACTGTCACGTAAAAGTAACTAATCTATACTAATATTACAAAGCTGAAGAGTTTGTTTGTTTGAACGCAATTATCGCAGGAACTACTGGTCTAAATTGAAAATTTATTTTAGTGTTGGATAGCTCATTTATTAAGAAAGGCTAAAGGCTATATAACATCACGCTACAACCAATAAGAGTGGAGCAGAGCAGCAATGAAAAATGTTGCAAAAACTGGGAAATTTACGCAGACAAAGTTGCACGAGTCAAAGAAAAAATTATTTGAGTATTGGGGTAAGGTCTTTTCCTATAATTTTTTTTATCAATAAAAAAAAATATTGTAAAATAAGTTGCTTATAAAGATATTATTGGTTATGAAATAGAATATTTTTCAAATGTATTGATTTTTAAGAAGTATAAGTCAGCCTACTTAGTATCATGGGTAAATAAAGACCTGTTGTATATTACCGATGGTCGGCAGTCCAGCGGGGCGTCGACGAATGACCGCCCCATTGTAAACTCATCTTAACCCAACAGAACATGGGTCCTGTCTTTAGCACACGTCATAATTACATGTTATTTCATTGTACGGGGTTGTAGGGCCGTAGTTACAGGGGACCATTCGGGTCTTATTACAATGTAACGAATAATTGCGTCGGTTTAATGAGGATTTCGGGCTGATTTTAATGAAAGAGGTTCGTGTTTTGTTTGTGAGATGAGACTGTAATATCATTCTATACATTAGACTGATCGGGGTCCTTGATGATTTCAGAGGTTAAGGGTTGTTGCCAGTGTTACATTTATTGATGGGTGACCATTGATCTCTTTTAGATTGTTTTATATCAGTTTAGATATATATAGAGGGATAGAGAAAGCTGATTTGTGTATCATGATCTTCTAAGCGCAAAGTTTGTAGAAATTTCGGTATTTGTATGTTGTAAAACTAGCTCTAACATGTGCTTCCGATATTCAATTAATATATTTATATTTATTCACTTAGAATGCAAAACAACACTTGTGATACGTCGAGATTCTGAGTAATGTAATTGTAATGCCAAGTTAAAAAACAATAGGTAAAGCCGGAGAAAAGAACATCGCAATAAAAACTCGTGGCCACTCTTTTCAAATTGCCAAATTTACAATATTTTCAAAATGCTTATAATATAGGGGCAAGATGCTGCCACTAATATACTATACGCCATGCAAATTACATTATTAAATTTTGGAACATGAGATAAAATAAAATCATCAATGTTGAATAACCTACTAGCTGACCCGCGCAACGTCGTCTGCGTGAATGTTCCCCGTTTTTGCAACATTTATATTGCTGCTCCGCTCTTATTAGTCGTAGCGTAATGTTATATAACCTATAGCCTTTCTCAATAAATGGGCTATCCAACAGTAAAATAATTTTCAAATTCGGACTCGTAGTTCCTGAGATTATCGCTTTCAAACAAAAAAAACGAACCCTTTTGCTTTATTATAGTTTTAACAGGCCTGAAGTAACAAACGTTTCGCTACTTCCTACATGACCAGGGACCCTATTCTTCTAACCATTAAGTATGTCTGTCTTATCTGTCAGTCATAATAATTAAAGATGAAACTTCATTTATCATTATGATAAAACAGTAAAGACGGAAGTTATGACAGCTATAATAATGTTTTAATGAGTCGTGCTACGTAAGAGTAAGCATTGGCCTTATTAAAAAGTAAAAAACATTGTAAATATTTTAAGATTTTTAGGGTAAAACTTATATTTTTAAAATAATGCTCGGAGTTAAGTACATGGTCCGTGTTGCGGAGCGAGGGACTTACATAAACAAATGTGACACAAAGAGCATCCAGACCCGAAATAAATATTTACAGTAAAAAGTTTTGTCCTGTTTAGGAGGCAAACCCACAATATAATAGTCAAAGTCACTTGTTTAATTGCTGACATTAACTGTGACAGATTCCTTATTCAAGTTCTTTTTTTCCTGTCTCGCGGCAAGCCCATGTTAACAGCGCATACGCGGTGCGCTCAAAGATGTACGCCGTGCATGCGTGTATATGTATTTCTAAGCGCAGCTCTCTATTTATCATTATTAAAATTTGATAGTTCATTCGCACAGGCTTACCGCGAAAACGAAAAAATAAAGTAAATAAGGACCTTGCATGCGATGAACATAGCTTGTCAATCTATACTGCTGTCTAGTTTTAATTGAGAATTAAACGCTATTTACAACTGACGCAAACCCTGTAGAGCCACAAACTATGTATATCTAAAGAACAGAAAGATTAAGCAGCAACGAGGAAATAGAGATAGTGTACTTGTCTACACAGATTTGTTCTCTATAATATTCATAATGTAGGTAGCGAGTGATGACATTAATTGCCGTGACAGAAATGACATTATAAGATCTAACATAAATTATGAAAACATAATTTACTTAAAACATTTTTTTGGAGACACAACCCTTAAGCCTTGGGGTATACTTCCCCCTATTCCTCCCTCAGAGCGAGACGAAATTGTTGTGACATCTCTGATAAATCTCAAAAGCCACCTACCTGTCACAAGACACGGAAAATATTAGACAATAATTATATCGCCGCCATCTTCTTGAGATAGAACCTTGTTGTGTTTATGTTATAATTTATTCATAGCGTTCAGTCTAAACTTTGCATAAGGCTAAAACTAATTATTAACTGTAATTTTATTCCATGTTTGTTGGCTGAAGTACTAATTTAAGTTTAGCGTTAAGTAAAATCTGTTTTATCTTTTAATTGTGTTGAATATTCGGAGTTATCATTAGGGTGTGTGTCTACGGATTTTCAAACGACACGACATTACTATAATCGTGTAATATACCTACAATTGTTAACAGAATTCAGCAGCAGACATATTTTAAAGGTGTTCTAGTATCCTGCTGTGGTGACTTATCTGATTAGCGATAATCGAATAAAATGACGTCAGACTGACGTCTTAGTGACGTCATATTGAAAAATCACATTACGGTTATTGCACGTCATTATATTCAAATTTCATTTAAATTGGATCAGAGGCTTAAGCGTGAAAGGTAACAGACAGACAGAGTTACTTTCACGTTTATATTATTAGCATTGATTTGTGTTCAGTACACGTCTAATGAGGTATCAGTCTTTCCTGTCACGACGATTTGCACACGAACACTAGCGACGCGATAAAAAGTATCCATGAAATGACAGGTTGCCGAACAACGCGTGTGAAAATCCAATGACAGGAAAAAAGGTCTAGGTTCGACCGATCGGAAAACGTGACGCTTTTTCCAAATGATTTTGTTCCAAGTTGAAATCTTTTATAAATAGAAAGGAAATAAATTCTCATTAAAGCATCTCAAAAATAAATCTCCCATTTTTTCTAGACTTCCATCGAAAGACATAACTGCAACAAAAATGAATCAACCCCAACTTCAGTAAAGCAGTAATGATGGTCCTGATTTCGGTAGTACCTCTTCACAAAAATACTCACAAGACCTTATTAATAACACCTTTAAGTTCATTATTGAATGGCTGTACCAAAACCATATTTTCCCATTTAAATAGTTGGTTGAACGAATTTGAGCTTTGGTGCTTTAAATTTAAGGTATAAATTTAAATGTGTTGTGGTAGTTGATGGGGTTACTGAGGCCATATTTTGAAGGATAACAAAATGATGGCAACATTAACGATGGACGTTTATTATACTACGTATTTCGGGTAAAGGAGCTTGTTAACTCCCTACTATTAGGGTGAATATCCTTGTCAAGTGCAGATAGGAAATTTTGGGGGTAATTGTTTGAGTAATTTACTTCATTTTAGGTTTTTACGTCTTGGGAAAATTGGTTAAAGCCTCTTCAAGAATTTCTTAGTAAAAGTTACGAAACTGTATTAGATGAAACGAAAATCTTTGAAGATTGTTGTATAGTTGTTTCAGTAATAACTTATGAAATAAAGTAACAGTATTAAACTATTATAAAATAATAAAGAAGAAAGAATATTGGAAGAAATAATAAGTAACATTAAAGATCAATATGCTATAAATGAAGAATATAAAATAATATTTTTTTGTTACTATCATATCAAAACAAATGACACGCCTATGACGTCATACCCGATACAATTACAGCATCATTAATATGATAGCAGTAATATAATTACCAACCGTTTTAAAACTAATTATAGCAACAAACAACATTATTATATTCATTTTGTGTTACGTACAAGGTTCTAAAGTGGCCTAGCAGTGAAATTGGTTCGTCGTGTTCAGTGAATTGAAACATATTGTGGAATATACGACCTAATTACAAAATTTACTGTTAACGACGGCGCGTGTGACTGAAATACAATTACTGGTTACTAATTACCGTTTCTACAATGTATATAATAGTAGGTTTGGCGTAGCTATTGTATTAGGTTTAAAATGTTATGTATTGTGTAATAGCATTTGAAACGTCTTTGACTTGAAATGTAAAAGTATGATGTAATTATACACATTGAATATTTGACATAGGCTGGTTCTCTTCTCGCGTTGATCGTCAGCGCTGACGCACATTATGGTGAGCCGATGCATGTCAGCGCTAATCGGTCAGCTATACTTACAAACATTACATTGAATTACATACATCGCCGACGATCGATGTGAGAGGAAAACCAGCCTTCAACTTTATTTATTGTTTTTTTTTGATAACTAGTAATGTGGGATTTTGATCCCACATTATTAGCAATCCTGTTAATCCCTCCAGCTAAGCTCAATGGCTTGTGTTAGGAGTGGGTTCACATCGGTAGTGTAATGGGTAGTATTCGAAACCGCGACCTCACGATTGCGAGACCTATGCCTTAGCCGTCAGGGTACCGCCGCTTTTAGATTATTTTAATATATTTAACTTAAGTATAGTATTATTTTTTTTAACTGACATTTCTTAACTGAGGGTAAATTGGGTTAAAAAAGCTGCAAGCTTAACTGTGGGTGTAAAAACCCTCTTTAGTACTTAGGTATACCTACGTAATTCACGCTAAAGATCACTCCGCGCACAAATTTGATTCTTCTACATCTGGTTGTTTTGGGTTAAATGATCATCCAGAAAACTAATTAGCGTCATAAATTTACTGCAGATAGAAAGTATAACACAAATGTATCGTATAATCTTCTATCTTTTTCCCACAACATCGTTAGAGAAGGACAAAAAATGAACGCAATACGATACAGAATCAGCACTAGCCAACATTCATCTGTCACAGATGTCAAACACAAGTCTGCGATAATTGGATCACGTATGGCTAGCTCTATAGATGGCTCAACAATGTTATGTGTTTTGTGGTATGAGGGTCACGGGTGCACTAGTGAGTCCATTGACTTTGGTAGCCGTAACCATTGTCTTTAAGCCTTTAAGATTTTTAAACATAATAGATATCAATTTTGTTAATTTGTCAATAGCAATACTGTCATTAACATATGAATTATCCCTGACTCTACGAGGTTATGCAACGTATCTGTCGGACTATAAATGGGTGACCAATTTTAAACATTATACTCAAACCTCTTTATTTCGTAAAATCAGGTTAATGATTATTTGAAAACTTCAAATTATTATACATAAACTAAAATAATTATAAAATTATGATTATATATACTAAAAAAAATATAAAATTATGATTGTTTAAAAAAAAAACAAAATGAGGTTAGGCGGCAGTTCCAAGTGTATCATGCTCATGAGAAGAAGCTGCCTAGAAACTCATGGGCCACTCTTTTAAAATCATCAAGTTTTTCTTTACAAAAATTTTTTTTTTTGTAAAGAAAACCTTGATTTTCACTCCCTCCACTGTCACACTCTTCCATGTCTCGGAGAGCACGTTAAATGGCCGCCGTAACCAAAATCGGCTAGGAGACCATTTTTTTTTTACATATAGGGTGATTTTTAATATACTAATAACAGATATCTCAATCTACTTGGTTGCCACTGAGTCAAGGACCCCTAAAACCTAAACTTATAACATATTTTTTGTCATCACGTAAAAAAGGCATTTTGCGCATCGGTGGTTAAAAAAACTCTATCATGAGGCATATAGGCTTTTGCAAACAGAATTCCTGTGATCGGTTTTTCCCATTTCCTCGAATGATTAAATAAAAACATCCGAATAGGAAGCTAATCTCGTAAAAAGGAAATTTTATTCGTCTGTTTATTTGTTAGATTATCAGAAAAACAAGTTGAAAGGTAGAAAGAAAGTAATTATAGGCTCCATGAATTTGTCGACTGCTGATGTGTATGTAAAGTTGGTTCGTAATGTTACGTGTCAGGATGGTAGGTACAAATAAAATGCCAAATTCCACAATGGCGTCTTTATTGTATCACTATTTTACAGAGATCACTATTACAATGAAGCAACACTAACAGTATCCATAAATCATTGTACAATTTACTCTATTGTCTTTCCAAGCTTTCGCTTCGAGATAGCATTCAAAACTGAACAAATTCGCGTTGAACAAAAGTCAGTCTTTTTATACAAAAATCAACAATACAGAAAACTCCAGCAAATTCCGTCTCACGCACACAAGCATAGTTATTTTTTACCCGACTGTGCATAAAGGAGGGTTATGCTTTTCAAGTGAATCTAGTATAGTGAAGTTATGTTTTTCGAGTGAGTCTTTGGCACACCTTAGAACTTAAGCGGCGTGATGTATTTTAGCTTGAGATGTGTCGTTGGATTCGTCTCAGTTCAAGAGTCAAAAGTGGGTACTATGGGTATAATGGGTACTTTAAATAAAAAAAATATGTGAGGCACTCGGGGACTGCTGCGGTAAAGCTATTACAGAGCATTATCTATGAACTTATGCAATTTAGAAAAAAAATTAAAGATTTTTTTTTTTTTCCATTACATTTTGGAGCAGCTCGTCTCGATCATTGCGAGCTTCGTACAGTCGTACCATATACATATACGTTAAGCGTACGCTCGGCCGGAGGCGGAGTGGGGGGTGTGAGGTTATTTTCGTTACGGAATTTCTTGATTCGGTCGCCGCGTTCAAAGTCCGAGCCCGCGATAAAAGCTATGCAATAGCTTAAAAAATCAACAACAACAATAAATCTAATATATAAAATTCTCGTGTCACAGTTTTCGTTGCCATACTCCTCCGAAACGGCTTGACCGATTTTGATGAAATTTTTTGTGCTTATCCGGTATCTATGAGAATCGGCCAACATCTATTTTTCATCCCCCTAAGAGTTTGTTTGTTTGTTTGAACGGGATAATCTCAGGAACTACTGGGCCGCATTGAAAATATATTTTATTGTTGGATAGCCCATTTATCGAGGAAGGCTATAGGTTATAACATCACGCTACGACCAATAGGAGCGGAGCAGCAATGAAAAATGTTGTAAAAAAAAGGAAGAAAAAAGAAAAAATTTACGCAGACGAAGTTGCGCGGGTCAGCTAGTAAATATATATGTATTTGACTGTCTCTGTGGCGCGGTGGGAGTGTACCCGACTGCTACCCAAGAGATCGTGGGTTCGATACCCACCTAGGATAAAACTTTGTGTGATGAGCACGATGGTTTATTTTGTGTCTGGGTGTTATTTATCTGTAATATGTATGTATTTAGGAAGTTGTCAGTTGTCTGGTTTCCATCGTACAAACTCTGCTTAGTTTGGGATCAGATAGCGGTGTGTGAGTTGTCCCAAGATATTATTATATTTATGCATATTTGTTGTCGTTGTTGATGATTATGACAAGATTTTGACAGTTCCAAATAGGCTTGTCGTGTATATGTGAAAAAAAACGTAAATAAGAACCCTTATAAATAAAAATCAATTGCTGAATGTTGGTAAGGAAATCACTTCAGAATGGGTGCAACTTAAATATTTATTTTTCTAATATGTTTGTAATTGTCAACAATACTTGTGTATAAAAAATGTTAACAATTAAAGACACGAGCAAGTCGTACGTCTGATGGTAACCATCACGCTAGCCTATAACAGTATCAGTAACACCCAAATCTTTGTTTGGCAAAGGTCTGAATTTCATCACACTGCACTCCGCATTTAAGACATTCGTTCATAAATCTCATTTGGCCAGTAATCACACTTATTACAGTGTCTTTTAAACGAAACATAGTGATGTGTTACCATCACTATTCCACGGCAGATTAACTGACACCTCAGTGGTACCAACCTAGACGACCTATGGCTTAGACCTATCACATATCGTGTTGTAAAGAGAAGATTTGTCTCATTTTCTTTATAAACTACTAGCTGTGCCCCGCGGCGTTACCCGCGTTTTATTAGCATATATGTGTTAATCCAGGGTGTCAGCTAACTCCAAACCAAATTTTATTAAAATCGCTCCAGCCGTTTAGACGTTAAGAAGTAACAAACATACACACTCACATACTCACAAACTTTCGCATTTATAATATTAGTGTGACGCTAAGCTGGAATAGGCAACTAATTTTATAATTATAGAATTTTATAAGCTACGGGTCTTAATCGCGTAAAGTCTACTTGTGATCACAGCCGTTGCAAAACGGTCGAAACGTCGGGCAATAAACAAAGGTATTTAACCTTAAAATAAAATGTTTACAAATCGCGAAAGTTTACGAACGTATAATTTTATAATACTTTTACACTTTCATCCTACAACACAAAACTCATTTTATCTTGACAGCGTTTCCCCTTTAAACATTCAATATCTAATTTCAGTGAAGCGAACAGGCAACTTGGTGGCAGGCACTTAGCAATAAACATGCCTGGACTTGAGTGACTAAGAACGGGAACTTGCTACCTAGATTCAAGTGGAACTAACCTGTGTCTTGAATTTTAACACCCGATGCAAGAAGGTGGTGGTCTATGGAAGTGTATGTTTGTCTATTTGAGACGTTATGGCGTCTAAATAATTATAGGTACTGATTTGGATGCGGGTTTCGTGTTATTTTATCAAAATTATATTGAAAATATTTTTTTTTTATGTGACATGTCTGCACCAAATAGAGCAAAAGAAATATAAATCAACGATTTCTAAACAAAGTGCTAAGAGACATTGTAAGTGTATCTTCACTTCCACCTAATGGTTAAGGCATCGGTCTCGCAATCGTGATGTCGCGGGTTCGAATCCTACCCATTATACCACGACGTGAACCCACTTCTAACACAAGCCTTTCAGCTTAGCTGGAAGGGTTAACAGGATTGCTAGTAATTCGGGACCACAATCCCACCTTGCTAGTTATCCTTAAAAAAAAAAACCTACAATTGGAGTTTATAGACTAAGTGATTCGAAAATTCGCAGAAACTCACGACAAAAGACTTCATCACCATGTGAATCTTGAGACCATCCAACTCCTCGATTGTACGGACTTAAAACAAGGACTCAAAAAGTTATAAAGTTATATTCGAGAAGAAAATTGCAATTTTAACAGCTTTCAACAAAGGTAGTTCTCTGTTTGACCTATATATATGTATGTATTAGCGATTTTCTTAGAAACTACTGAATCAATTTTCATGTGGTTTCCACTATTCGATTGCATATTTTTTTAGAAAGGTTTTAATATATAAAATGTTGATCAAACTTATAAAACATCAGAGATATAGACTAAAACAAAGGAGTGAGTCAGTGATGGGGTTCATTTTTTCTTAAAAAAAGTTATATTTATAAACTATAATTATTATTTAAAGCAATTTGTAATTGCATTCCATTAATTTCAGTATGAAGCTCTATTTACGGCTTGAAATAGTGTTATGATTAGCTAGTATTAAACCTAACTAATCTGTGCTCCCAACAGTTAAGGTCCAAGCGTTGCCCATTATAGCATCTCGTTCGTTCAGTAGCTTTAGCACAAACCTAGCTGAACCTTTGTATAGATAACGTAGAACTTTGACTTCCACGGTAGCGCGATAGGAGTGTGTGCAATTGTTGCACAAGAGGTCGTGGGTTCAATTCCCACATGGGACACCACTTTGTGTGACCCAAAAATTGTTGATCCGAGTTCTGAATTGAACTTTTGTAAAGTTCCCCATGACACAGGTCTTGTACTCTTCTGCGGGAGTTGTCTTTTACTTACTTGTCTTTATGTGATAACGTCTTATAAATCAATTACAGGGTGTATGCACGAAAAAGCGTCACGTTTCAATGGTCACGTTATTGATTGGTTGCTAAGCAACAGCGAATGGCGACTGCAGCGACATGGAATACGATACAATTGGAACTAACGTTATTGATTAGTTGCTAAGCAACGCGAATGGTGATATGTCATTAATGTTTTCATAAAATCATCGTCCGTAAACCGATTTTACAGACAACTATTTTTTATTAGAAACTAGCACTCAGTCAGTCACTATTCTGAAATAAAATACCTAAAGCAATACGGTAGTAGCTACAAAAAAATAACAGAAGATCAGTTAAAATCCTGAATTGTAAAAGTAGGGTTCTTATACCTGCTACCAAGTTCCCAACGATAACCGTTGAGCCGAGGCCCACCAACCAGATCACTTCGCCTGGTTGGAGAATTCCCCTGTTAAGTAGTGATGTATCACATTGCCCCCTGCACTTATACACTATCATCAGCCACGTTTAAGGTAAGGAAACTTAAATTAAATAAAGATTTATTTTACACAAATTACTGTGTTATTGTGTTTCTATTATATTGTGCCCATTGAGGCTGATATATCCAATCTCGTGTACACTTCTTTTAACAGTTTTGACCGTTTGTTTTTGCATCAGTCTTCTAATGTAGTGTATAATATGGCAGAGGCATGGTGGTAGCACCTTACCTACTTAATTACAGTTTATAAAGTGTTTGTTTATTTTGTACATTGGATATTTCAAGAGTGGTGGCGAGTTTTTATTGCCTTGTTTTTTTAACCGGCTTTACTGAGTGCTCGCAATGGGCAGATATTTAGATAGAAGTGTAATATTTTACTTCCTAAGTGATTTTTTATTGTTATTGAATTTGATACTGACTCTGATATTTTAATTTGGAATACCTAAACAGAGCGCTAGCTTAGATATCAATTTACGTTAACGATACGATAACTATATAAAGATACAAGTAGGTTCGTAATAATACTACCAAACTTACGATTTAGGGTGCACACGTACTGGGCTAAGCTGCCACTATCGCACCGAAGTGTGACCAATGTTTATATCTAATGGGTTTGCTCAGGGTTTTGTTCGCCTAATGGTTGGTAACCCAAAGACTTTATAAGAATAGACAGATAATAAAATAAACAAATGGTTGTCTGTAAAGTCGGTTTACGGATGATAATTTTACGTGATAACGTTTTAAGAATACACATTACTGGGTTAATGTTTATCGCTCGACTTATGAGTCAAGGAATAAAAATGAATTACTTGTCTTGTCGTTGGCTAACCCTGTTCGAAAATTTACCTATTTCAAAAACTTTTGAATCACTTATGTTAATTTCTCATTTGCAATTCTTCCACGAAAACTGTGTCCATCTACATCTATGTAAATACAGTTTGGCTGTTGTAATAAATATTAAGATTTTGTGTAAATAAGATCGAAAATGTCAGGTTATCCAGCGGTTTTAGCTGTGCCTTGATCGATCAACGATTAGTCCCTTTGGGCGAAGAATCAGATTCTTAGGAGATCAGTTTCTAATTAGGTTAGTTTTTAGAATGCCAAATAATTTCTCCCTTAATAACCGCCATCTAAGTTAACTCTAAAATCTATTCTCTCACAAAGGGCAAATGTGCCCATTACGAGCATTACAGTCGCTCGACCAGGTCTTGTGATTTAACAAGCACACGTTCTGTGCTAACGCGGGCCACTATCGCACCTTATGACTAATATTATATATTAGTGCTTTAGCTCTCGCTTTTGTTCGCAAACTTGGATAAAATTTCAAAATATACTATTTCAGTGGTCATTTACGTTACATGGAACTTCTACTTCAAATTTAATCTTCGAATCCTTATTATTTTTATATAAGTAGGCTAATTTTTCCAGAACTTGATGTGTAGGGTGGCGCAAAAGTAATGTCAAAGTTTGAATTGTCTACCGTTTTGTTAGAAAAACTAAAACAACGGGTTCGGAAGTGCCCGCAGAAGTAAAAACTTGAATATTTTATTACATACTGATAAAATTTTAATAATATTTTTCGATCGTATGTATGTCTGTATAATAATCAAATATAAAATAATAAATCAAAAATTGAAAAACCAAAAGCAAAAATAAAAATAAAAATCCGGGCAAGAGCATGTCGGACCATACTCAGTTTAGGGTTTCGCATCAGCAGAAGAGCGAATGTTCATGGCACTTACGCCCTTTTGTTGAGAAAAGCAGTTTTTTAGAAATAACTCAATGACAGTATATCCGATTATGTCCGAAATGATTTTCGTTTAAAGTACATACTTATTAAGTAATTGAAACTAAAGTATTTCGGAATTTTTCTCTGTTAATTTGATTTATTTATACTCCAATATGTCTGTTTGTTTTTAAAATGTATTAATTATTATAAGAATACTCCGAGTTGGAGGAGTCCTGGAGATCCTTAAAACAGGGTTTCCCTAGTATGGACTCCAGTCTCTTACAAAGGATCGTCTTAACATAGTCTCTGTATTAATATTTTGTAACCCTTTGTGAAGAGAGAAATAAACATGTATTATTATTATTATTAATGATATTATAGCAGTTTTTTATTGCTCTCCCTCCGTCTTACGAATTTTAGATCAGGTCACGTGTCCTGACGCGAGTTTAACATTTTTTACCCATCCCAAAAAGTGTACAACACCGCTAAAGAAGTTTTCACTTCAACAATCTGTTTTTATGAAATGTTTTATTTGAAGATAAAAATTAAAAATTGTTTACAATATAGTCCTTAACCCATCAAATAGCTCAGGAAGCAAGGGAGATTTTGAGACACCCATTTCCGGGTCGAATGATCCCCCGTTTTGGAGATTTGAACTAGCCGTCCAGGAATGGCGCCAGACTTCTTCCTTTGGAGATTAACACAGTAAGCCACAAACATTTCCAACTGTTTTAAAAGATAACATTAATAAAGAAATATAAATTTGGGAGCAACAATTCGAATGTTACTTTGAGTATTTTACCACTAAGACGTAAGTTTACCGGCGTTCTTGTCTTCACTTCGCAGCACTGAAGAATTAACCAGGAAAATTTTAAATCCTACACTGGTTAATTGAAACACCTTATAGACACATCTTCAAATGCTGCAGAGCGAGCCCGCCTACTGGCTGCGGGCGAATGGGAATCGGGCATCTGGTTGCAGGCTCTTCCATCGTCCAATGTAGGCACTATGTTGGGCGATACCACATTCCGAATCGCTGCCTGCCTTCGTTTGGGTGCTCGGTGTGTTTCTCCGCATCGATGTCACTGTGGAGAAGCCGTGTACAGTTTTGGACACCATGGCCTGTCATGCGGCAGGAGCGCGGATCGTATACCCCGCCGTGCAAGCATCAATGACATCATCCGTCGGGCCAGGTCTCCGCTGGTGTGCCAGCTGTTGTTGAACCCAACGGTTTGACGCGCGGCGACGGCAAGAGGCCGGACGGTATGTCATTGTTGCCGTGGAGGGTGGGTAGGCCTTTGGTATGGGATGCAAATTGCGTTGATACCTTAGCACCTACCCACCTTCCAAGCACGGCGAGCTGCGCTTGCGCTGCTGCTGCATCTGCTGAGAATCTCAAACGACGCAAATATAGTAATCTGGTTGAAGATTATATATTTGAGCCGTTTGGGGTTGAGACGCTGGGGCCGTGGGACCCAAGTGCGCGCCACCTTTTTAAGGAAATCTGTCGACGCCTTATTAGTGCTTCCCAGGACCAGAAGGCTGGCCTATTCTTTGCCATCCAACGTGGCAATGCTGCCAGCCTTCTGGGAACGTTACCAGTTGACATCGATGGGGAGGAATTCTTTGACGCCTAAACGGTTTTGTATCCTCACTTTTCAATATTTTTTTTGTAACTATCTTGTATATATTGTATTATTATAGATGTAATTTAGAGTAGTTTTTATCTGAGTACCTTAAATAAATAATATGTATGTATTAAGAAATATTTAAGTATGTTTAACAGTTGTCTGGTTGGCGTTGTTCAAGCTCTGCTTTGTTTGGGATGAGATGGCATTGTGAGAGTTGTCCCAAGACATTTTTTGTGCTGGTTGTACTCTACGCCATCTATTAACAGGAATGGTTTCTCACCAAATAGCGTTATACTGAATTTTCTAAATCAATTTCTTTTTTTTCTTAGTTTTAGTTTATGTTGCATACAAACGAGAGTGCATATGTACTTCAACTGATTTTGTGCCACATAACTATAAAATAAATAATCATGAAAATCTGCTCCCTTAGCAGTTAAGTCGGAATATTTCCCGTTTCAGCATAGCTTTGGTCAGGTCTTACGATTTAGCAAGCGCACGTACTATGCTTGGTACTAACGTAAGTCACATTCACACCGTAGTGTAACCGGAATTATCTTATTATCGCGTTGTTGTTAGGGTTCCGTACAAAAAGGAACTCTTATAAGATTGCCCGTCCGTCTGCCCGTAAGTCCGTCTGTCCGTGTGTCACCTCCGATTATCTCCGGAACGGATGGACCTAGCAAGTTGAATTTCATACCTGATACTGAGATCTATGGTCCCTGTTAGTTGTATAAAATCAAGGGCCTGAGTCACACGATAAAAAGATATGGGCAAATTTAGATTTTCGCGAAAAATTGTGAAAATATACCTTAATTTTTGACTTTTTTTATTTTTCGGAACTTTCCCTTTACTTATGACAATTCTAAGCCAACCAGAAGTACCCTATAGGTTTTGGGTCAAAAACCTATATAGTAGTTTCCGTTGACCTAGAATTACGAAATTTGGTTAAAATTAAGGTCTTACAGAACAAATAAAGGAAAAATTGCAAAAATATAAAAATAGTTAAAAACTAAAGGGTGTCCCCACTAGCCCGGTTATTTTTTAATAATTTATCAGGACACGGTTTGTATAAAATAGTTTAAATAATGAGCCGCCCGTGTCGTATAAAACCATATACGAAACGGGCGGCTCGGCTAATTAGGTATAATTTTGCTCACACTGCGGTGTGACAGTGTAGTAGTGTTCACCTCCACACGCAATTTGCTTTAATCCGATATTTCGGATTAACTAAAGTCGGGTTGTATGTTAATCTCTTAAACTTGCAGTAATTATAACATTAAATGTTTGGCTGTGGAGATTTTAACGTGACTAAATTAAAGCTGAATTCATATACATACAAATTGTATCGTATGTATCGTATCGTATGAATGTATCGTACGTACATTGCGGGGTTAAGCTACATTTGAATTTGCCAAAATTATCATTAGATGTTGTATTTTTCGAAAAATCTACTTGCCCTTTTAGTGCTTTTACCCATGGTCCAACTACTTGGATCCAAAAGTTAGAATTAAACAGTCAATCTCAACCATGCACATTTAGATATCCTTCACAGACACGGAATCTCGGCACAAAGTGGTCCGAGTTGGCCTGAGATTTTCTTTCTGTGAGCAATATCTATGTATGTTTCCTTAAGCCATCGGTCTTCCGCCTAATCTCTCTCCGATCGTGTCAGATTTCCGTGCCATAGGACTATGAAAGTGATGAATTAACAAGTGCACTTATGTCTGCGAACACACTTGTGTACTTTAATATCTTCTACGTAGTTAGCTAGTCTCCAATGAGATTGACCGCCGTAACCGACATCGTTTGGAGACCTTTATTATTATCATTTTATTTTATGACTCGCTGTCCCGCGCAACTTCGTCCGCGTACATTTTACTTGTTTTTGCAGCATTTCTCATTGCTGCTCCGCTCCTATGAGTCGTAGCGTGATGTTACGTAGCCTAAAGTCTTTCTCGATAAATGGGCTATACAACAGTAAACGAATTTTTCATCAAACAAACAAACTCTTCAACTTTATAAAATTAGTATAGATTACACTGCGGTGTAACAAACATCCAAGAACAATAGCTCTCCAGCACATGCACTCGAAATGAATAGAAATTTAAATTTAATACATTTATAATAATTTTCCATACCATACAGATCTTTGTTAAATCGTATTGTGGGTTTGTACATATATTATACCAGTAATTAAATTTTCATTAGATTTCTCGTAATTGCGCTCTTCATGCACGGTTTAAAGGATTTTGCTCGTATCTCTTTCATTATACTAATGTTGTAGGCAAATTTTGTTTGTGAGTGAACTGAAGCTACGTGAAATGAGTATTTTACTAATATAATGCAAATGTCTGGCTAGTTCCTGGGTTGTTTGTTCTTCTGTCTATTAAAAGATGTTGTTCAAAGAAACACATTTCAAAGTGGATGCTGATCTAACTCACAGTTTGGTTTGTTTTAGAGAAATGTTGGTTTAGTTTTTTTTTTAATACGACTCCCGCAGTAGGGTACAAGCCCTGTGTCGCGGAGGACTTTACAAACATATATGTAAGTCACGAACACAAAGTACACCCCGACTCGGAACAACAATTTGTGGATTACACAAAGTGGTGTCCCGTGTGGGAATCGGACCCACGACCTCTCGCGTAGCAGTTGGACACAGTCCCACTGCACCACAGACGCTTTTGTGTTTCTTTATCTTAACAAAATATGAACACAAAATTAAAAAAAAAAAAAATAAGCAAAAAAGAACCACCTTCTAATGAATTTTAAGGAAAAATGATAAAGAAAATCCCCGAACGCAAATTTCGTAGACTTACTTCTATAATTTGTCTTTTAAACTGGTGTTTTATAAGTAGGGACAATGTTTTATACCATAAAATCTTCTAGAAATATATGAAGGCGAATAGTGAAAACTCTATCTAAATCAGATAACAAGCTTTTGAGAAAATCGCGAACATACAAACATACGGGTCAAACAGAATATCACCTGTTTTAAAGGCGGTTAAAAATAGTAGATATTATTCAAATTGATTAAACCGTTTTAATGTATCAGCGAGACTGACAGATAGAAATGAATTTGCACCTGAAGCGCGAAAGGCGTTCCAGGCATAAATTAACTAGCTTAGTGGCGTGTTGCTGTGACGTGGGTTCGATTCCCACAAATTGTTGTTCCGAGTCTTGGTGTATTTTTTATCTGTGAATTGTATGTTTGTAAAGTCTCCCGCAATACAGAGCTTAATGCGGGAATTGACTTTAAAAAACAGTACTAATTATATTATCAACCTAAGTGACGTCACAATGGTTATCTATATATATACTCATAATCTATACTTCTATACTAACATTATAAAGAGGAAAGATTAGATTGTTTGTTTGTATTGAATAGGCTCCGAAACTACTGGACGGATTTGAAAAATTCTTTCATCGTTGTGAATCTACACTAACTTCGGGTAACATAAGCTATTTTTTATCCCTGTATTCCCACGAGCACGGGAACTATGCTAGTGAAACCGCGAGGCTTCCGCTAGTAATATTATAAGGAGGAAAGATTTGATTGTTTGTTTGCATTGAATATGTTCCGAAACTGGACCTGGACTGGACCGATTTGAATTTTTTTTTCACCATTAGAAAGCTACATTATCGAGCAGTAACTTAGGCTATATTTTATTGTCAGCAACATTAGAAATTTCCATGAAAATGACAATAATGTAACTGCCTCTGTGGCGCGGTGGGAGTGTGTCCGACTGCTACGCAAGAGGTCGTGGGTTCGATTCCAACACGGGACACCACTTTGTGTGATTCACAAATTGTTGTTCCGAGTCTGGGTGTTTTTTGTGCTCGTTACTTGTATGTTTGTAAAGTCTCCCGCGACACAGGGCTTGTACCCTACTGCGGGAGTTGTCTTTTTTACTTGTTTTACAAAAACAAGGTTTACAAAACTACGATCTGACATCCGTGCGAAGCCGGGGCAGGCAGCTAGTTCATAATAAGAAAGCCGTTTATATAAGTGTATACTGCTATAGCTTTATTGTTCACTGGATATAACAGATATTATCCTTTAAACGTTCATCCTATACTACGATGTAATCTAAAGGCTCATCGTTCATTGTGAATTTATGATTCATAATGCTATTAATAATATAATTAGTATTGATATTAATTCTACTTGTACCAGTCCAGAATTCATTAATATAATCCTACTATAAAAATACAGCTTTTCTATTCGGGTTTGATCGCGTTAAGTTACATTTTGATTGAAATTCCGAACGACAATTTCTCTACTTTTGGGGTTGAATTTTCAAAAAAATATTGGAATTTAAACTAAGGTTTTGACCTAATTGAAATATAATTTAAATCTAAGTTTAAGTTCCAAATTTTGAATCTTAAATTCAGAATTCCATGTTAAGATTTGTAGTCCAAATGCCGAATCTGAGTTCCAATTTCAACCGAAAATGCGTTTCAATACTTTTGACATTAAAACTAAAGTAATTCAATTCTCTTTTTAAACAGAACAATACGTGATATATTTAAATGACTATCCAAACTACCCCCTTAGCCTCTAAAGCCGAATTTCACCGAAAAAATATTCATTACGGTTAAAACAACCGAAAGCCTTAGTAAGTACTGGGGATTCCTCCGTAAAGTGGTTTCAGCAATAAAACGGTACTATTACGTTGTTCTTATCTGAGATGGTATCATTTACCCGTTTCTACCGTTTTGTTAATGCTCTTTAGTAATAATGGTTTTGTATATATTTATACATTAATTGCTGTGTTTAATTTAAGACGAGTTTTATTAAAAGGTTTTTTTCAAGGTCATTGTCACTGTGGAGGTGTTTAAATTGATATGAGTTGATAATGTACTCATTTTAAATAAATGATTTATAAAGAATTGTGTATCTAAGCTATGTTGCTTCATATCTTCATTTAAACAAATATATTGTAGAAGTTGGCATTAAAAAAAGTGACCCTGAGTTTTTATCACCAAGTTCTTTTCTTGCAAACTTGGCATTAAATGTAGAATTACTCTATTCCAAATTTTGACTGACGTTCATAAGCGTTGCATTTTGTAACCTAAGTCGATAAAGGACTTTGGCTTTGGTATATAAGCATATCGGAGGGGTTTGAATTTGTAACCTTTCGATTACAAACCTGATTAGATACCGGTTTCTTTTTATTTTTGCATGATCCCACTTCCAGATCAAGCAGACGTCCTGTAAGTAACAAAAATAATTTAAAATTTCGACAACAGAGCTACCTACCGATTCGAATGTAAGGCCCCATTTACGTAGATGCAAGGCGTCGTGGCTTGCATTGAATTCAAAAATATGGCGTGCGTTCACGAAGAAGCGATTGTACATGCGTTTGTTTAACATTTCAAACAAGTGCGTGTAGTAGAGCGTTTTTTTGCGTGTGTCGCGGCGGTGGCGATGGCTTCATCCTGCCCGCGTCGATTTTTTCTGTCAGTCTTATTAAAAAATCGCATAACCCACAGATTCTGTGTTTAAAAGTAAATTATTTAATACAACTCCATACCTTAATATAATAATATTCTATGTTATAATCTGAATTATTTAGAACTTCACGTGCGCCGCATCAATGCCCGCCGTGTGCCTAACTACACGCTTAAGATTCGCCGCGGCGGGCACCACCACACTACTCGCGACACATCTCTATAAACAACTTCATATTTTGTCAAATGTTTGTGTTTACGCGTGCGATGACAAGTGCCGCTTCACGCGCCGCCTCTCCGTTAATAGAAAAACGTCCAACGTGACACGAGACGCCAAGTTGAACACGCCGCACAACGCCCCGCGTCTCCGTAAACACGGCCTAAATCTAAATTCTTCAGAATTTACTCAAGCGCACTCAAAAAGTTAATCAATATCACTGTACTCATTTAGGGAAAGTTCAATAACGTACTAATATTATAATGAAGATAAATCAAAAATATTTGTATTATTCTCTAACAAATGAAGCTTATTTAAAGTTAACGTAATCATTTACACAGCGTCAGAATGTAGTAGTGCCTTTATATCGTACATTATTAGTTTTGTTAGATGCTACGGTCTATGGCGTAGCAACATTGTAGCAAGCTCTACGAAGTTAAATTAAGGCTACGAAATTGAGATGAGGTTTCTAGAATTCTATTAGTAAATAGTTGGCAAAATCAATATGTGAATTTAATTAAGTTGTCGTACTTATTAGTATTTAGTTTTATGAAATTAATTATTTTTCAGGCTTCTCGTCTTTAGAATGCGCTGCCTGTATAAATTATCTTGTCTACTAGCCATTTCGGATTTTAAAATATAATACGTCAACTGTACAGAAGTTATTTGGAGGATTCATTAGAGTAATCATTTGGCTTTGTTTAGTATGATGTAGATATATGGATGTTTATTTAATTGTGTATTTATAAGTGTAATTTATTTTTTTTATATCATATTAAATTATAGGAATGTAGGACTTTACTTTTACGTGATTAAACAGACAATAAGATTATTTATATATATAACTACCTGACCCTCACAACTTCGTCTGCGTTGAATTTGGCCGTTTTTGCAAATAAAAAAATAGGGGTTATTGTAGGGGGTTGAAAAATCAGGGTTGTGTGTATTTTCTTATGCTGTAACATAAAAAAAATCTGAAAATTAGGGATGGACTACCCTTAACATTTAAGGGGATAAAAAATAGATGTTGTCCGATTCTCAGATCTACCCAATAAGCACACAAAACTTCATGAGAATCGGTCGAGCTAGCTAAACAAATCTAAGACCCACTATTTGTATTCTCAGTAATATATATATATATATATATATATATATATATATATATATATATATATATATATATATATATGTATATATACATATATATATATATATATATTATTTTTTGGTATGTATTTGTAGCAAGCTATTTATGTATATTTTTAACGCTATAAATTGTACAAATTATTAAGCGTTTAAAATATTATTAATCTACATTAAAATTAGAATTGAAAATTGTAACTTGATATCCACTTATGCGTTCTACAGATATAGCCTTGCTATACAAAATATACAGTGAGAGGCTGTAGGAAGAGAAGACGTAGGCTTAGTAGCTACGTTAAGAGATCATTGTCTTAAACTCTTTTTTTTTTAAAGTCGATTCTCGCAGTAATGTACAAGCCCTGTGTCGCGAGAGACTTTACAAATATACAAGTTACGGACACAAAGTACATCCAGACTCGGAACAATAACTTGTGAATCACACAAAGTGGTGTCCCGTGTGGGAATCGAACCCTAATGCGTAGCTGTCGGACACACTTCCACTGCGCCACAGAGGCAGGCGGCGGTTTTTGGCGGTCTGGGGTCAAAATTGAGAATAATTTTCTTAGATAATAACTTGCCAAAAGTAATAAAAATAATAATCTCCTTTATTGTACACTAACACAAAAAAAACAAAGTATATATTGTGTACTTAAATTAGGTACAATGGGCGGCCTTATCGCTAAGAGTGATCTCTTTCAGGTAACCTCTGGATGGATAGAAGAGACAAGTGAAGAGATAGTTATGAGTAGTGTACAGCGTAAATAATGCATAGATATTATTAAAAAAAAACAAAAACCTGCTCTTCACTAAGTGCCTCCGACTGCATGAAATTATATAATAATGTAGGGGATCTTGTTTCCATTTTATTTTTTCAGGCGGGTTTTTTTATTTAATACTTTTTAGTAGTTGTAGGATGTAACTTAAATAACAACTAACTTTTATCTCAGCTTTTGTCAAATAGGGAAAATTGAAAAAAGAATGGTTGCTAACTAACATCATGTTATACCTATTTGAAATCTTAAGATAAGCCCTTTAATTTGATACCCATATTGTAGTATTCAAAACAACTTTTTTTCATTACTCTTTATTTTGAAATCCGCCAGTTTGTTTTTTTCAAACGTCACATATCTAAGAACACTTGGTCGATCAAGACGAATCTAACAACGTCTTAATTGTATAAATAAATACATTATAATATCAAATTATATGATAACATCTTAGGGCAACTCCTACACGGTTATCTGATCCCAAACTAGGCAGAGCCTGTACTATGGCAACCAGACAACTGATAAACATACTTATAAAATATTATAAATTTGCATACATATTTTTGAAATATAAGTTTAAACCCGTTCAGTGGATTGTGAGATATCAGGTAATAAAGAATATTACATACATGCGTATGCATGTATGTAATATTCTTCAATTCTATAAACAAACATACAAGATATGTGCGAAAAACATTTCTTTCCTTACAGTCGGGTAAAAGTATCAAAAATGTATAGTAATAATAAGAAAGATTATGAATTTGTGAATTATGTTATTTCATATTATTTTTACTAATTTATTACTTATCAAAATGAAAATTTACAATTTTATAAAATACAAGCTAGATAACCCTACGAACGAACTATATACATACTAGTAACATTATTTACAACTTACCTCTACAAAAAAAAAAGGATAACATAAAAAAGGGGTCAAAAAAAAGAAAAAAAAAAGAGTTAGGCGTCGAAGAATTCCTCCCCATCGATGTCTACCGGTATAGTGCCCAGAAGGCTGGCAGCATTGCTACGTTGTATGGCAATGCTTATTCTCTGTGCAAAGAAAAAGCCAGCCTTCTGGTCACGAGATGCACTGACAAGACGCTGGGAAATGTCTTTGAATAAGAGGCGAGCACTTGGCCTATGGCCCTAGCGTCTCAAACCAAAATCTCCGACTAGATTACTATATTTTCGCCATTTGAGAGTCTCCGCAGATGCAGGAGCAGCGCAGGCACAGCTCGCAGTATTTGGAAGATGGGAAAGCGCGAGGGTGTCGACACAGGTTACATCCCACACCAAAGGTCTTTCCATCTTCCAAGGTAGCAAAGACATACCGTCCGGCCTCTTGCCATCGCTGCGTGCCTCACCATTAGGTTCAGCAACAGCTGGCACACCAGTGCTGACAAGAGTCCGACGGATGATGTCATTAAGGCTAGCGTGTCGTGATATGCGGCCTGCGTTCCTGCAGCATGATAGACCAAGATGCTCAAAGCTGCCTACGGCTTCTCCACAGTGGCATCGATGAGGAGATACACATGGGGCACCTAAACGCAAACAGGCAGCAATGCGGAACGACTATCAGTTATAAGTCATATGGTGTTGTGTGAGTTGTCCCAAAATAAGAAGGAGGTATATGTCGAGCAGTATTAATGATTTCGTAGCCTCGTAGCTCTACGTTGCAGCATCTACGAAGCTACGAACTATCGCGGAATAATGATCAGTAACTTTTATTTTTTGTTTGAGTAACGTAAATTAACGTTCAAAGGAAATATAACAGAAAATACCTAAGATATTATTTTAAATTGTTTTCTTTTAGTTATTCATTTTCTTATAGATTGAATTTTTATGAGCTTGTATGGTAATTGCGCACAGAAATTACAAACTTTTATAAAAAAAACAGTCGAAGTTATGGATGTTATTAAATTACATTATTCTGACTTATATTAGAGACTCGAAAGTGAGTTTGTTTTTTTTGTTAGCTTTTCACAACTAAACTGGTTATTAGATCTTAATATAATTTGGTAGGAATATTTTTTTTAGGGTTCCATAGCGAAAATGGCAAAATGGAACCCTTAAAGTTTCACCATGTCGCCTTCACCTTATAGTTCGCCGTATGCCATCTATCCGCAACTTTTTGCCGTCCTTCCGTCCGTTTTATCAGCAGCTTTGCTTAGAGACTGTTAGTGCTAGAAGGCTGTAATTTAGCATGGATACACATATTACTTACGCCGACAAAGTGAAAGAATAACATTTAAAAAAAAACCCTATATGTGAAGTGGGGGTGTGATTGATTTTTCTTACCTACTCCATCGTGTGGTTATCATTATCATTAGATAGGTCTTTAAAATCATTTAGGGGTTGAAAAGATAATTTTTAGATTAAAGGTTCAGTGTGTAAAATATTAAGCTTTAAAGTGCAATTTTTTTGTTAGAGTCAAGGGCCCTCCCCATGTCAGCTAAAAGGTTGATGTTGGGTATGTAAAAAATCACGGTAGTAGTATATAGGTATACAGGATGTAACAGAAAGGTGTGGTCAAATTTAGCAGCGGATAAGGTATGTTATCAGTGTTGCACCTATCATGGTGCCATAACTGGTTGCATTATTATTATATAGTTATAGCATATTAATTTTGTCAAAATTCAGTAGTGAAAAGCGTATGGCTTAGGAATTATACCTCCCTTTGTACGGAATTCGATAAGATTATTATGGCATAAAACTTTTTAAGTAATACTTTTTTTAATTAATAACTTTTTTATTCATAAATAAACGAACTTAAAATATTTTTTTTAGGGTACTCCGATTTTGATAAAATTAGGTATGTGCACTCAGTATCATGGGCACATACCAACCCTTGAATATGACCACACCTTTTTGTTACATCCTGTATAGTGAAATTAAAAGGAAAACTATTACAGCCAATGAGGCTTTACAAGTTTACGAGAAATAGCTTAAGAAATAAATAAGTATTAACATTTAAACTTTAGCGTTACATGATTATAACTATTTATTATACGGGAATTGACGCGCATTGACGTTTTGACCAGGTTGAACCGGCCGTGGTCACAAGCAAATCCGCTTGTGACCACGGCTGGTGCAACCTGGTCGAAATGTCAAACAATTTTAAGGTAAATAATACGCGTTATTTCCCGTATAATATAGAGTTATAAATAAGTATGTATATCAGTTATCTGGTAGCCATAGTACTAGCTTTACTAAGTTTGGGATTAGATGACGATGTGTGAGTTGTCCAAAAAACAAGTTGTAGCATGTGTGAAAATATGAGAAAATTCTTCCCATACTTGTCCAGTTCTTGGTTTAGTTAAGTTGCGGTTTGCCCAATACCCATTCGAACCGTCCCCTAACAAGTAAAGTTAGACCCAACATTATTAGAAATTGTTTCTAACAATGCCCCCACTGTCTACTTTCATCCATTTGTGAACCTTTGTTCCTTTGTCAAACGTATTATGTCATACTGGTTTTGGAAAATTTATTGCTTGGATCCTAATATGAATAACAAGCCTACTCTTGTGGCTTCTTTCGCTTTTGTCGGTTAACAGGTGACCGATTCACATACGAATGTCGACCCCCTTTTTAGGGTTCCGTAGCCAAAATGGCAAAACGGAACCCTTATAGTTTTTGTCCGTCCGTCCGTTCGTCCGCAACTTAGATCAGAGACTGTAAGTGCTAGAAGGCTGTAATTTTTCATGGGTGGCACATATTTCTTACGCCGCCCAAGTGAAACAATAAAATCTTTAAAAAAAAGGGTTACTAACCACTAGACCAACAACAACAGTTTACGGACAGAGTTTGTCATTAATGGTTCTAGCTACATTTATTTTCAAAAATACAGTCATTCGTAAAAAAATGTCTCATTAGTGCACAGAACGAGGTTCAATGACAACAGCATTCTAAAAACGACTTTGTCTGTAAAAAATAAACAATAACTCAATTACCTACTAACATTATAAAAGCATTTTACTAACGCTATGGGCAATAAATAAATGGATTTCAGCATTTTAGGTGAAATAGAATTTTGCCCCACACGTTTTGTAAAATGTTTTGCTTAAATCTTAAACATGAATACCTATTTCTCGCAGCTCCCAGAGTTTATTGGCGAGGTTAGCGTTGACCAATTTTCATACAAAATTTAAACCCCGTTTGCTTCTGTTGAGGTTGTAATTTCTATAATTTTATTTTTACTGAAATGTCTTTTCTTTAAGCTACCAATCTATCTAATGTCAGTAGCTTAGGTCTAACAGTTTTCGAAACTTCTCTCGTGCTTCGCAAGTTTTAAATCAAACGTTTATACGTATGTTTTTTACCAAGCTTCAAGCTGCCTTCATTTCAAATTTTATCGTTTTTTTCAAAATAAAATTTGTGTATGAAATGTTTTATGTATCAAATAAATAACATATAATTTCGATACAAGAATAACTCAAATATACTTAATAAATAAAATAAACAATAATGTTCATTTCCGAAAGATTTAAAAACCTGTACAGTAACGGGAAATAATGTATCTTTTTTAAAGGTAACTTGCAATGTGGAATTTTGGGTCCCACATTACTAGCAATCCTGTTAACTCCTCTAGCTAATCTGAATGGGTTGTGTTAGGAGGGGGTTCATTTCAGTAGAATTCGAACCCACGACCTCACGATTGCGAATTCGATGCCTTAGCCATTAGGCTACCGCAAATTATTGCTTAGAATTGGCAAGTATATTGTTTATTACAACCCAGGCTACAGAAGCTACAGGCAAAAGCTAGTGTTTTACAAATTACTAAAGCCTACATTGGCTCTTTGTCAATTTAGCAATCTTAGAAATCATTTATCAAGGAAATTGTGGTATTCTCTTGGTATCGCCTTTGTAAACTATGTGGGTACTAAAGCAAACACACAAATCACACGTACAAACTAACAAACTTGTACCAAATATCCGAGTAGCTTGAACAAATATTGGCACAGTAAAGACAAGTAATAGTGACTTGGTGGGTTACATTTTCATTGAATCTAAAAAAAGCTATTGTTCTCCCAGTTTTATTTCTCTTTATCATGATACGGTCATGTCTTACTACTAGTATATTTAGTATAATATTAGTTTTTCTCACAATATGAATTCAGTTTATCCACAGCACAAGAGAATTGCCAAAAATAAGCTCAATTCATATGTCGTGTTTTTTGCACCGTTTGGTTCAAGTCATAAATTCCATTATTTGTCTGCCGTAGTACCACTTTATGGTAGGAATGTACAACTTGAGTCTAAGAGGTCAATTGTAGGTTCGATGATCATATGAAATAATAATAAAACAATAATATTAAAACATATTTATTTACTTAAAAAGCAAAATACTACACTTGTTCGTAAATAATAGGTAAAGCCTGATAAAAGAACAGGCAATAAAAACTCGCGCAAACTTTAAATTGCCCATGTTTACAATGTTTCTTTGTTTATAAACTGTATATGCAGGTAAGGTACTGTCACCATTATGTTATATATCATATTAGAAGATTAATGCAATAACCAAAGGTCAAAAATGACAAAATAACAGTACACGAGATTGGATATACATATCAGGCTCAATGGGCACAACATATTAAAAACACAATCACACAATAATTTGTGTCAAAAAAAACTTTCCAGGTCTACTTACCGTATATTAATTTATTTAATGTTTGTAAATTCCCTAAATTCTACTGTTCCAGTAATATTTTCTTAAAATGAAAAATACGCCATTCAAACTAAAATTAAAAATGTGAAAGTAACATAGTCTATATCTTATGTTTTCACGCTTAAACCGATTAACCAATTTTGATGAAATTTGACATGGAGATAGTTTGAGTCTCGAGGGAGAATAAATAATAGTTTTGATTGCAATAACCGACATCCATGCGGGCGGGATATGACATTTTAAGCAGCTATAAATCGGAAAAAAGACAACGGGTTGCACTGCGGGAGTGCATGCAGAAGTGAAAACTTGAACATTTACGTTGCGTATTTTTGAATATTTTGGAATGGTTAGAGATTTTTTTTTGTGGTTAAATACAATATTCATCTATTGATTTGTATTCACAAACATGACAATTTAAAAAATGACGATGACACAGACATGACTATTAAAAAGTTCAGATCTCATAAAAAATTACATACTGATGAAATTTGAAACATATTATTCGATCTTACTGACAAAGTAATAAAAAAATATTAAATAATAAATCACAAATCAAAAAACCAAAATCCCATACTAAAAAAAAATGCACAACACCGCTAAAGAAGTTTTCATTGCAAAAAATGCATAATAAGTGACGTTTGCTGATTTAATTAAGTAATAGTTAGCCCAGGTATTGTGACATTGCCAGAAACCAGTTTCAATCCGATACCAACTCTCAACCGAACTGAAGACGGGCTGGATAGAAATTTTGAGGCCAAACTATCTCATATCAGATAGTAACTTCGATACAAAGGCAACTATGATGAAAGACCGACACTGATCTTAGACCAACTTTAATAGGGGCCTGAATTGACTATAATAAATTATCTAGTTGCTTTTTGTAACATTTATGTGTCTTTATGTTTTAATTATACTACGTTTTAATGATTTTGATCCAATCAGTTTTGTCTGAAGGTACTCGTATCTATTTAATTGACCGTCTTGTTGGTCTAGTCGTTAGTGACCGTGACTGCTAAGCTGTTCGTCGTGGGTTCGATCCCCATCTAGGATAAAAGTTTGTGTGTTGAGCACGATGGTTCATTCTGTGTGAGTGTAAATTATCTGTGATAAGTATGTATTTAGAAATGCCATTGTACAGGCTCTGCGTAGTTTGGGACCAGAAGGCGTTATGTGAGTTATCTCAAGATTTTTTTATTTTAAAGTCATTCATCCCTTACCAGTAACGACCCAGCGGTTGTTGGTAAATCATAATACAGGTAAATAAGGTATTCCTTTCATGGAAAGAATAAAATAGTCTAGAGTACACAAAACTTTGGAAACACTTAAAATTCGCTAAAAGTAGTGTTGAACTTGTTGTACGAATAGCACTGTACAATTTTTAACACTATTTTAAAATCTGTTGATTTCAGCGAACCTTGTCCCTAGTAATAGGGCAATTAAAACAATTTCGCGGTCCCAGGAATCCCTATTCTCACCCAAACCATACAAAACCAAACGAAATATTTTGCCACCAAAATAATAAAATGATTCTTGTATGTTTAAAACTTAGAAAAGGATATAAATTGAGCCCAAGCTTCCATTATTTTTTATTTATTTATTTAACTTCTTGCACACAGAAAATTGTACAAAGGCGGACTTAATGCCTTAGGCATTATCTACCAGTCAACCTTAGGGTGATGCAGAGAACTGTTTGAGGTGGGTGCTAAATTGACTTATATTTCTAATGCTAAATAAGCAAGAAAGTAAGATTAAAAAAAAATGTAATAATAATAAATAAATAATTATAAAAACAATACCATACATATAAATATATAAATACACATACATACACACACAACATACCAATACATACATTTACATACATAATACATACTCATAACTATACAAATACATACTTATTACATATATAACCATAGATTACTATAATTGTGATGATTCCGCCAATAACTTCGTATAGAAATTACGTACTTGGAACTTAAAGGTGACACGAGATGTAGACATTCTTATTTCGAGAGGGAGCGCATTCCAAAGGAGAATAGATTGAATAGAGAAGGAAGAATGCACCAGAGTGGAGCTGTGAGCAGGACAGAGAAGCAACAGATTATTAGAGGAGCGTAGATTCCGATCATGACTAGAGCAGAGAAATTGAAAGTGAGGTGTTAGATAAGTAGGGGCATGAGGAGAAAATAGGATTGAATATAGCGTTGTAAGTGCACGCAAACTACGGCGCTGCCGGATAGGAAGCCAATTAAGCTGAGTGCGATAGTTGGAGACATGATCGTACTTGCGAAGGTTGAAGACGAATCGAATGCAATCGAATCAAATTCCATTACCTATGCTACAACGTGGGTAAAAGCCGTATCAGTGCCTAGTTCACTGATAACGTGTCGAACTGTATAAAACACCCAAGATCATCTGTAAATCTATCTTATTTCTCTCCCATACATCACACATGTACAGCCAATTTCTCAAAAACCGAGTAACAAATCTAACAAATGAGGAAACCCTATCGCTGAATCCTTTGTTGGATTCGAGGGAAACTCAAGACGTTGCCGACGCAAATGGAAACACTTTAAGATCTTAGATAGGGATAGTGGACTTGGCGGATGTGTGTGTAATTGTGTGTTTGTGAAATGTGGGTAGTTCGAAGAAACTATATACGATGTTACTTTCGACTTTACTTTGCGTGTCTAGCTTGAAAGGTGCCTCGGACAGTATTATTGTTTCGTCTGAGTAAGGTCCAGGCCGCACTGTGTTTTTTTTGTGAAATATTAAGCCTTAAATTGCAAATTATTGTAATAGTCGAGTCCTGCCCTCTGCCAACGTAATGCGACCTAGCCCTCTTTTTAAACTTTCCCAAAGATGAGTGTACCGTTTTTAGTATAAAAACAAACACTTTTATGAAACGCTAATTTTGATGAATTATTATGTTCTTATTTAGGTTGCACTTCTTTTTATATTTAGTCGTAAAAAAGGTCACGTTGATTTAATAACTTAATTTTTCGTTTAATTAATAAATTAATGAGCTTAAATAATCAAAATAAGTTTACTTTTTGTAGTGAATTTGCTAGCTACATGACGCTGTAATAAATTTAATAGTAACTGACTGAAATCAGTTTTTACAGAAAAAATCGAAACCGAATTTCATCTTATCTCTCAGTTTTATCCGAAGCCGAAAATTCGGTCCTCCACTAGAAATCAATAAACAGACGCTATAGATTTCTTTTTTTAGAATAATATTATCTAGAGTTTCTTAAAATTTTCAAAAATAATATAACCAAATTGACTTATATCACGGTCAAACACAGACACATAAATGTTCAGTTTTGCGAGTCCATAACGTTTGAAACTAAAACGTACATATAAACCTATATATATATATTAGTAAGAATCGCTATCATGATGAGGGTCGAACACAAATGGGTAATAAGTAGTCTGTAACTCCAAGGGTTCAGGGTACGGATGTGAGGAAACGTTGGGTAGCTCCGGGAGTAATTATAGTGAATGGATTTTGAAGTAAAATGCAAATATATTTCACTTATGATCCGTTTCTATGTTACTGTAAAAAACATTTGTCGTATGATCTGTGGGGTTCATTCAGAGAGACAGACAAAAAAAGTTATATTTTTGTTACCATGTATACTTTCATCATCATCATCATCACTGGTCTATACCATCTTGATCAGATGATTAAAACAGCGTCACAAGAACCTCAGCATTTTCGCTGGTGATTACTATCTCTATGGAAGCTTTTTTTTGTGTAGATTATGGAGGCGCAAGCATGCCCAGAACTTGCGTCACCCTCTCAACCCCGCTGACTGAACCCACAGGTATGACTAGTCCATACGTGCGGCGCCGGATCGGTTGTAGGACCTGCCTCGAGTTTTAAGGGACGTACAATACCGGGCTATGTTTTGAGTTTCCCTTTCTTTGCACTGTTTATGTTTGTGGTGTATTTCTCTTAGTCACCTCTTACGACATCCTTAGAATGATATAATGACATTTTGTATTCTGACTCCGTCACCATACTTACTTTCATATGCATTTAGTAAAAAACTGTTATTTTACATTACAAGGAGACACTTTAATTTTATTTATTTGTACAGATTATGATGGGATGAACAGACCATCATACTAAACCGATATTTTTGAGAAAAGCCAACCTTATTTTTTTTCATAAAAATGTTATTCCAAATTCGAAACCGAAGATTGTCGCTTCAACTCGCGCCAACGGTTACTTTAAGAGTAAAGTTACTTTAAAAAAATATCGGATCAGTTTCATGGTTTGATCACGCTTCTGAAAGAACTCTACTGACTAAATCAGCACCCTATATATTGCTCAAGTGTATGCGTAGGTAAAAGTGTATTCTTAATAGTTTCATTGGGCAGAAATCTGCCACAATTAGGCTCAGGACCGACGTGTTAACGTGCTCTTTGGCACAGAGAGAGAGAGAGTTGTGACATTTGTTGTTGGTCTAGTGTTTCTGTAGTATTAGTATACTCTTTGGTCTAGTAGTTAGTGACCCTGACTGCTAAGCTAGAGGTAGTGGGTTCGATACCCAACCTGGGTGATACTTTGAGTGATGAGCACGATAGTTTATTCTGTGTAATTTATCTATAATATGTATGTATTTAGAAATATTTCAATATGTTTATCAGTTGTCTGATTGCCGTAGTACAAGCTCTGCTTAGTTTGGAATCAGATGACGTTGTGTGAGTTATCCCAATATATTACTAGATATTAAATTAAATTATATATTTTTGAATTCCCATCTACAAAATAACAGTAAAAACGTTTCTTATTTTATATATTATCTATCTATATATCTTATTTTGTGAAAGTAAGAAATGAAAAACGAACATTCATTACAGACATGCTTGATATTAATTAGTTTATAGGTCACAATAATAAATTAATGTATCTTTAGATATGAATATGTTCCATTCATTTACATAGCATCACATAGACTGTATACCAAAGTTACAGCCATTTCACTCGGGAATTGAAACCGAAATTTACATCGAGCCTGAGAACTTCATGTCTGTAACATTCCACATACATATAGAATTGGTATAGTTATATATGTAGGTACAATTTCTCAAGGGAATTTGGATTAGCTGCCAACTACGGTTTGCAATTGATTGCTATGAGGTCAGGAATACTGGTGAAAGTAGAGGAAATTTGCATATTTAATACGACTATTTGTATATTTCATCCGAATCTGTTCAAGTGGGTGAAGGGTGAATAACAAAGAAATGTTTTAACGTCTAAACGTGATGTAAAAAGTATCAATGAGTTATGATATTATATTATTTTTATTTTACTAGTTATTTAATAACTAGCTGACCCGCGCAACTTCGTATGCGTTAATTTTTCCCGTTTTTGAAATATTTCTCATTGCTGCTTCGCTCTTCGTGATGTTATATAGCCTTCCTCGATACATGAACTACCCAATAGTAAAATATTTTTTAATTCGGACTCGTAGTTCCTGAGATAATCACGTTCAAACAAACAAACAAGAAACAAATTCTTCAGCTTTATAATATTAGTATAACTATAGATTGTATGTGTTAAAAACCTTACGTTACTTGTACAATGCAGTCCCGGTCTTTCTCAGTCGCTGTTGGACACCCAATATGAATTAATTTATTGTTTATATGTCGAAGTCTAGCTGTCCCGCACAACTTCGTATGCGTTAATTTTTTCATTTTTGCAACATTTCTCATTGCTGCTCCGCTCCTTTTGCAATTGTAGCGTGATGTTATATATAGCCTATAGCCTTTCTCGATAAATATGCTATCCAACAGTGAATTTTTCAATTTGGATCAGTAGTTCCTGAGATTACCGCGTTCAAACAAACTAAACAACTCTTCAGCTTTATAATATTAGTATAGACTAGCTGTCCCGCGCAACTTCGTATGCGTAATTTTTCCCCGTTTTTGAAACATTTCTCGTCGCTTCTCCGCTCCTATTAATCGTAGCGCGATGTTATAAGCCTTCCTCGATAAATGTGCTATCCAACAAAAAAATATTTTTTTTTAAATCGGACCAGTAGTTCCTGAGATTAGCGCGTTTAAACAAACAAACAAACTCTTTCGCTTTATAATATTAGTGTAGATAGTACACATCGAAGAGATAAAAAATATTGTACAACAAAATTAAAATATTGTCTAAAACACAATTTTTAAAGTAAAGTTTTTTTCCCTCAAACATTGTGCTTAAATGTTAGAGCCATTCTCAATTAGTGTTGATTGTTTGTTTGAAAGCGTTAATTTTCAAAGAAGAATTCTATAAAACTTGATGTATTAGAAATGTGAGATAACACAATCCTAAAACATCAAGAACACGTTGACTCGCTCCTAACATAAGCATTTAAGCTTAGCTGGAGGGGTTAACAAGATTGCTAGTAATGTGGAACTCAATCCCACACTGTTAGTTACCTTAAAAAAAAGTTTATAGGGTACTTTTTATAACGAAGTCGTAGATTACAATCATAACACGGACCGCTAACACACCTACTGATTCTGTGATTTGAATGTTTAAACAGCTTTCGGCAAAGGTATTATTCTGTACAAAATACATAAGTACATTTACCAGCATTCAATTACGTTCTATACCCAATTGTTCTATTGACATCTGTATGTATTTATTTAATAGTCCGAGAGCCAGGTGAAAATTTGGTTAATTATTTCTTCTCGAGAGATAATTGGTGATATGCATCAGACAATAGTATCATGAAGCCTTATGACCGTCAGCTGCGGCACGGTGGGGGGGATGAGGAGTTGTAACCTCCCACGCTCGAAGAAAAAAAAAATACATTCATTCATTTCCTCACGGCTAAAAATTTATCAAATTATAGCTGACCCAATGTCTCAACAAAAAAAAAATATCAGCTGGCTATAACATAGTGTATTGTACGTCAGCTGATGTCTTGATCATGGAAAAAAAATCTTCACTTTCAGTGATATCCTCTCAAATAAAAATTTACGTGATGATAGCTTATATGTAACTATTGATAAATATATACGTCAGCTGGCTATATCTCGGTGGAAAAATCGTCAGCTGATACTTTGAAGGTCGTTACCTACCTAGAAGTTAGTCAGTAGCATTTAATAATAATAATAATAACCCGATGCCGGTGGGACACTATTTTTTATATTTTTAAATGTATTTTTTATATATATATTTAAAAATGTAATTTATAAGAAAAAAACGAAATAAAGAGAATAATAATAATAATAATAAAGCTTTATTTAGTTCCATGCATAGTACATATTAGACGATAACAGTTGGTAACTTATTAATTTATTATATTCAATTACATTTATTACACATAACTATATGAATTTGATTTCTAATTATATATATATATATATTTTTTTTTTTTTGTAATTACTTTAAATTATTATTTGCTTTAATTATCGACTACCTATTTTTATCGACTATGCCTATAGAAAATATGTACTCAGTAGATGTGGAATCATGAGCTTTCGCTAAGTCCTCGTAAAAATTGACTATTTCTTCCTGTTATGAGTTTTCAGTGGGGGCGTGCGCTTGAATTACAGCAAAATACAGGTTTTCTATTTTGATTTCCAGTACGCACACTCTCTCAGATATTGCAGTAAATTTTACGATGTTATCTTTGTGTTTCTTCTTTACTAGAAAACCTACTCCATATAGACCTTTTGTTTGGCCAATGTAGTAGAAGATGTATTCGTCGTCTTCGATTGTCTTTTCTCCTAGGCGGCGAACTTCGCTCAAACCTATTATATCATGCTTAATATCTTCTAGTGCAGCTTTGAGCTCAACATATTTTCGATCACGTTGAGGGTGCAAATGTAGACGGTATTTTTCGTTTTGATAATTGTTCTTGGGGGGTTTTGGTCGAACTCTCCCGCGGTGACCGGCCATACTGGGAGATTTGGGGTTGGAAGAGGGTCCGATTTTGGTTGCTATGCCGTGTTGTGGTCTGATTGGCGTTGAGTTGATTCTGTCTGAGCGAGAATTAGTTTGGGCTTTTGTATTATATAGTTCTTCATGTCCCCTTTATTTTTCTTAGGTGGTTGTTTACTAGTCTGATGAACATTTTTGCTGTCGGTCGAACTTTTTCACCCTTTTTCCCCAACCTTCTAACAGCTTCTATGTTGAAAGTGTCGCATGAAATTTTTATGTGTGTATTATAAAAAGGTCAATGAGGCAAAAATAGCGTTGTTAGAAAAAACATATAAATTCTTGGATACTGAGACATTCAAGTTACCAAAAAAAGGTATTGATGGCTCTTCCCTACCACCTTGCGAATCAGAGCTATATCAGCAATTTTTAAGAGCATGTTACATAGCTCAAATTTGGTCAAATGCACACCTGAAGGTTCCAACTTCTGATGATCCGGAAGACTATGGTTGGGAAGAAACTGACAATAAATATGATTTCACCTGGTTCTTTGGAAGTCAGTTACCAACATCGATTGATGAAATAACTATCCAGCCCGAAAAAGGTACTATTTTATTATCATATTAATGATATTATACTAAAATATGCATTCTAAATTATTTTTTTGTACAGATGATGACGATGAAAATATTACCGCAGACAGCTCTGACAGCGAAAATGAATCAGAGGAAGATGGTTGTGACTCAAGCCATAGCGAAAATGAAAATGATTAAATAACATTGTCATTCTTATTGTAATTTTTCATAATTTTTTTATAATAAATATTTTCTATCAAGTAACTAGTTAATTTCTACTAAGCAAATAGATTATTTAAATATTGGAATAGAACTATTTTTTTTTGAATATACACGTATAAGTTTAAAAAATATTGATAGATTATTTAAATATTGGAATAGAACTATTTTTTTTTGAATATACACGTATAAGTTTAAGGAATATTTGTTTCACCTCAACACTCATATTGGAGTGCTATGTTGAATAATTAAAGAGATTTCATTTCCTCCCACATGAAAATTTGTGAGCTGATTTTAAATATATGTATTTCTGTGATAAATAAAAAAAAATCAGCTAGCAGTAAGTCGAGGGAAACCTAGTCAGCTGATGCATTTAAATAGTCAGTAAATGCTACTGACTAACTTCTACGTAACGACCTTCAAAGTATCAGCTGACGATTTTTCCACCGAGATATAGCCAGCTGACGTATATATTTATCAATAGTTACATATAAGCTATCATCACGTAAATTTTTATTTGAGAGGATATCACTGAAAGTGAAGATTTTTTTTCCATGATCAAGACATCAGCTGACGTACAATACACTATGTTATAGCCAGCTGATATTTTTTTTTTGTTGAGACATTGGGTCAGCTATAATTTGATAAATTTTTAGCCGAGAGGAAATGAATGAATGTATTTTTTTTTTCTTCGAGCGTGGGAGGTTACAATTCCTCATCCCCCCCACCGAGCCTCAGCTGACGTTCACGAGACTTTATGGTTCGATTTTCTGATGCATTTTACTAATTATCACTTGAGAGGAACTTGGTCATATAAATCTGTTACTGGCTCTCGGACTATAAGTACAATGTACCGCTATTTAGTTCGCATACATATTGACGTAACCCAATTTTGTTGACATTGCTAACAAACGGCGTGTATTGGAATTTAAATTGTATGTTATGTATTTTTTATAACAAATAACTGAAACATATTGCGATGACTGATGTTCATATCAGTGTACAATGTTTATATAAAAATATATATATATGTATATATATAATTTCACCCACGACGGCTAGGAAGACGGTAAATGTGTTTGGGGTAAGAGGTGTTTGTGTGTGTGTTCATTTTTTTTCGGAAACGGCTAGGCCGATTTTTAAACGGTTTTTTGCATTGTATATGTATTATTTTCAAACATGTTTTTTACTAAGTTTTAATGTTTTTGACCGCCACGGGGCGCTACAGAGCTCAGGTTTTTCCCAAACGGCTATTAATGTGTTTCTCGGAGATGGCTAGGATGATTTGGGGACGATTTTTATGCTCTGTATAAACCTCATTCCTGAGCATATTCTAGTTAAGTTTTTATATTATAGAGCGCCAAAAGGTGCTAGAGAATATGCGTTTATAATTAAAAAAAGGGTCATGTTCATCTTTTTACTATTAAAATGGATTTTATATTAGTTCCGTTACAATGAAATGTTTACTCTCAACACGAGTGTAAGTAAGTACCTTGTATAGTTTCTAATAATCTCTAAATAGTTTCAAATATTATTGTCATGGGCGTGTTGTCATTGGGCAAAGAATCTAGAAAAAAATATTTAATTATTTTTTATAAACTTTGTTTTATTCTATTCTTTTAGAATATTGAAACATGTACTGCGAGTAGTACGTTAACATTTTTCTGGGTATTTACACGTCTGAAGTGTATATGAAGACCATTTAGTCTGAAAAATCAAAAATTGGACGTAGTCTTTGAAAGATGTCCACTCCACTTGGATTGATAGACGTCAGTCGTCAGTGGCCGCCTTTAACTTCTCCAATCGAGTTCGAATTCTCGAGAATTAAAATTAAAATTAATACTTTGTGCACACACAACTTTTACTAAGTTACACTTAAGTAATCTACTTTTTATTAGCTTGACGCATACCCCAAGTTTATTAAAATGTGTAAAAATCTAAAAACCATTCGGATCAAACAAGTTTTCCAAAATTCAAAATTCAATTCAAATTTCAAAATTATTTATTCACTTAGGATGAAAAACAACACTTGTGATACGCCAGGATTCTACATATACATGTAATGCCAAGTTCGCAAACAATAGGTAAAGCTGGAGAAAAGAACCTGGCAATAAAAATTCAAATTGCCAATTTTACAATGTTTGAATGTTTATAAACTTGATATGGGGGTAAGATGCAAACTGTATTATTAAAAGTTGATATGAACTAAAATCAGTAGATAAACTAAAATCAGCTTTTTTGGTCTGGCAACACTGTTAACGTACTGCTGTAACGACCTTGAGACAGCGCGGCCTGCTTTGCACTTTTTAACGGAGACGCAGATATGTGCCCCGGATGACATCTCGTACCTTAAAAACCCCGGCTACGAATTGGAGCAGAAATTCCTTCGGAAAGCCGAGGTGTGCGTGTTCATACGGAGCGATATATGCTGTCGCCGCCTTCGGGGCCTCGAACATGTAGATCTGTCCATTTTATGGCTTCGCGTAGACCATGGGGGACTTACCCGTATCTACGCGTGCCTCTACAGATCTCCTTGCAGTGATTCGGGGTCGACTCTACTATTTGAGAACGTCAAAAGGGGGATTGACCAAATGTTGGAGCAGTGCCTATCCGCAGAGGTGGTGGTCCTCGGTGACTTTAACGCTCATCATAAAGAGTGGTTGGCATCGAGGACCACCGATCTCCCAGGTAGGACCACTTTCAACATGGCCTTGGCCTATGGTCTCTCACAACTAGTAATACAGCCCACCCGTATTCCAGACGTTGAGAGCCACAAAGCCTCCTTGTTGGACCTTCTGCTGACAACACATCCACGCGGATACAGGACGGTCGTCGATGCTCCACTTGGATCGTCCGACCACTGCCTTATCCGCACTGAAGCCCCCATTGCGCGATCCGTCCGCTCTCCAGCGAATGGTTCCCGCAGAGTCTGGCGATATAAGTCACCAGATTGGGATGGACTCCGCGAATTTCTCGCGTCCTACCCTTGGAGGCGGCTTTGCTTCTCCACAGAGGATCCCGACGCTTGTGCGGACTGCATCACGGATACGGTGCTTCAGGGAATGGAACTATTCATTCCCAATGCCCGAATTCCCGTTGGCGGTCGTAGTCGCCCCTGGTTCAACCAGGCTTGTTGAGTGACCGCGCGCCTGAAACAGTCTGCGTACTTAGCCTGGAACGATGCCAGGAATCGTAAGGACCTCCCACCACTGCGCAATTTCGATGGCAGTCTGGCCCACAGTGCTAAGGAGAAAGCCGATCTCTTGGGCCGACTCTTCGCCTCTAACTCGACTTTGGATGATAGAGGAGCCACACCACCTTCCATCCCAAAGTGTAAGAGCTCCATGCCAGAAATACGCATCACGCAACGTGCGGTTAGGCAGGAGCTCAGGCTCCTTGATACCCAGAAATCGAGCGGGCCGGACGGCATCCCTGCAGTGGTACTTAAGACGTGCGCCCCTGAGTTGACCCCCGTTCTGACGCGCCTCTACCGCCTCTCATATAAAACCGGAAGGGTTCCATCTTCGTGGAAGGTCGCCAATGTCCACCCTATTTCCAAAAAGGGTGACCGGTCAGACCCGTCAAATTACAGGCCGATAGCGATAACATCCTTGTTATCAAAAGTGATGGAGAGAGTTCTCAACACCAGACTCTTGCGGTATCTTGAGGAGCACCAGCTGATAAGCGACCGCCAGTACGGCTTCCGTTACGGTCGCTCAGCTGGTGATCTCCTTGTGTACCTCACGCACCGCTGGGCTGAAGCCTTGGAAGGCAAGGGCGAGGTTCTTGCTGTCAGCCTCGACATCGCCAAGGCGTTTGACAGGGTCTGGCACAAGGCCCTTCTATCGAAGCTTCCTTCTTATGGAATCCCCGAGGGGCTCTGCAGATGGATCGCTAGCTTTCTGGACAATCGGAGCATTATGGTCGTCGTTGACGGTGCTTGTTCCAGTCTGAAAACCATGAATGCTGGCGTTCCACAAGGTTCGGTGCTCTCCCCAACACTGTTCATTCTGCATATCAATGATATGCTGTCCATAGAGAACATATGTACATTGCTATGCGGATGACAGCACGGGTGATGCGCGATATACCAGCCAACAGAACGTCCCTCGGAGCGTTGTTCAGGAGAGACGGTTGCAACTTGTGTCAGAAGTCGAGATCTCTGGGGCGGGTCTCCGAATGGGGTGAGAGGAACCTGGTTCGATTCAACCTCACAAAGACACAAGTATGCGCGTTCACTGCGAAGAAAGACCCATTTGTCCTAGTGCCACAGTTCCAAGGAGTTACACTCCGAGTCACCGAGAGTATTGGGATCCTCGGTGTCGAAATCTCCAGCAAAGTCCAGTTTGGGAGTCATTTGGAAAGTAAAGCCAAATTGGCGAGCAAAAAGGTGGGTGTCCTCAACAGAACGAAGCGTTACTTCTCGACGGCACAGCGACTTGTGCTCTATAAAGCGCAGGTTCGACCGCACTTGGAGTACTGCTCTCATCTCTGGGTGGGTGCCCCCAAATACTTGCTCGATCCATTTGACTCCCTCCAAAGGCGAGCTGTTCGGATCGTTAATGACCCCAATCTCACGGACAGACTGGAGTCTTTACAGCAGAGGCGTGACTTTGGTGCACTTTGCGTACTCTACCGTCTGTTCAACGGGGAGTGCTCTGAGGAACTGTTTGACATGGTGCCACCGTCACCTTTCTACCACCGCACCACTCGACATCGTAGTAGGGTTCATCCATTCCACCTGGAAACAATACGGTCCTGTACGGATCGATTCCGGCGTTCTTTTCTTCCACGTACGTGTAGACTCTGGAATGAACTACCTGCTGCGGTGTTTCCCGAGCGCTACGACATGTCTTTCTTCAAACGAGGTTTAAAGAGAGTTTTCACTTCACGGTAGGCAGCGGCTTGGGTGTGTCCCTGACATTCCTGTAGTCCATGAGCGGCGGTTACCGCTTACCATCAGGTGGGCCGCTGGCTCGTCTGCCAACCATAGGCAATAAAAAATAAAATAAAAAAAAAAATAACGTCAGATGTAAATTTTGTATCACTCTAAAATAAATTACATTTTATTTGTAATTAAATTAGTTTAGATAGATTAGAATAGTCTATAAAGTAGTCATTAGTATTATTCAATGTGCTACAAGTGTTCATCAGTGTATAAAGTGAGTCATCTCTGGAAAACACACAAACATGCTGATCATCACTGCCGCCAACGGATGAATTTTCAAAAGCTCATCTTTAAACCTGGGCAGTATTTGACTTATTTGATACTAACTAATACTCCACAAGCATATAAATACATGTCTCATCTGTGCATGAGCTTCGTCTTTCGCTCATTGGCACCATTTTTTTTCTTTTTCTGCTTGACAAATTGTGGAAGCTGAATTAAAAACCTAAACAATTGGTCCCACACACTCGATTACACACAAAATTACTAAATAGCGTTCTTATAAAATACCGTTTTCTGAGAGACAGATATACTGAAATATACATACATACCTATATTATAAACTTGACGTCCCTTCTTTTTTAGAATATCATCGGGACATAATCGCGTGGACATAAAGGTACGAACCTTTTACTTATCCGACGATTCGATCGAATTGTACCTATTCTGATCATGGATCTACTGATGGCAGCTTAGCGATGCCTCCGTGAGTGACAGGTAAATAAAAAGTTCGTACCCTTGAATAAGTCACGACAATCTATACTAATATTATAAAGCTGAAGTTTGTTTGCTTGTCTGTTTGAACGCGGTTATCTCAGGAACTACTAGTCCGAATTCAAAAATTATTTACTGTTAAATGGTCCATTTATCGAGAAAGGCTATAGAATATAACATTACGCTACGCCAATAGGAGAAGAGCAGCAATTAAATATGTTGTAAAAACGGGGAAAATTTCCGCAGACGAAGTTATACGGGTCAGCTAGTATTCTAATATGTGTCCAACCCGCGAAAGTTTAAAAACCCCATTTTGAGTCGAATGTAAAAAGAAAATGACTGTCTGTAAAGTGGGTTTACGGACGATAATTTTAAGTGATAACGTCATAAGAAAACATTAATGACATATCGCTATTCACGTTTCTTAGCAATCAATCAATAACGTTAGTTTTGTGTGCAATTGCCATTCGCTGTTGCTTTGCAATCAATTAATAACGTGATTTTTTTAAACACTTTCGTGAGTACAGCCAGTCATCGATTTAAAGGACGTTATCATGTCAAAAAAATATTTAAAATTACAAGAATTCCATCAAAGATTTGCGTAATTTATAATTTAATTTACATCCTTTAAGATAGTGTGTGATTTATTTCTTAAAGAAAATTTTATTTAGTACCTAACTTCACTTGTCCCGAGAATCGCAGTAAATTTTAATTAAAAGTTTCATATTTCATTTTAACTAGCGTTTCTTGGCGATTTCATCTTCTCTGTTAATTAAATAGTTTTGCAATTTGGTTTTAGCTTTCCAAAGAAGATCATCTTTGTAATTTGTCGTTTATCTATACTTATAATAAATCTGTAGAGAGGTCAATTCTGTACATGAAATATATTTCCAAAATAACTATCAGGGGGTGATAAGGGATCGATACTGATGCCAAAAATGCAATCAGTAAAATTTTTGTCTGTCTGTCTGTCTGTCTGTATAACCGTTATAGAAACAAAAACTACTCGACGGATTTTAACGAAACTTGGTACAATTATTTTTCATACTCCTGAGTAGGTTATAGTATACTTTTCATCACGCTACAATCAATAGGAGCAGAGCAGTGAAGGAAAACGGGAGAAGTTACTCCATTTTTTAAGCTTTCGTCGCGTGTGCAACCGTAATGGTTAAAGCTACACAGAAATCATGTATGACGGAAATGTTCTCCTTAAAATTATATACAAAATATCCCACAACAGCATATGTCTATCTTTTATGGTTGACTCACAATATCACGTGTAACTCCCGATAGCTTAGTAGTTCGAAGCTTTCTGATTATATTTGTCTACTCTTACGTTTATAACACTCTCAGTCAACCCTAATTTAAAAAGTTAACATAATTAACTATTCCATAAAAAATACTAATAGAAATCGGTATAGAAACACCAAAGTTATACATGAAATACGCTAATAATAAGCCATCGCGCGTGAATACTGAATCATGCTATCTATCTATATCTATAGGTATACATATAATAAAATTGTAAATTTCACGTGTCTGTACATGGCCGAACATAGTGAAAAAAAAAATTGGGAAATGTTCGAAAAGAGTATTTAAACACATTCCTACATTTTTAGAAATGTCTGTCTGTCTGTTTGTTTGAACACGTATCACGCAGTAACTATTGGACAGATTCGGTTGAAATTTTGTATGTGTATTCTAATAAGTCTGACTTTAAATTAACATATAGGCTATAATTTATCACGCTATTTCCCATAGGAGCTAAGCAATGACGGATAATGTCTGTAGCTATTTATCGTTATAAAACAATAACTACTTGAGGGATCTTCATGAAAATTTGCAGTTTTATTGTAAACTAGCTGTGCCCGCGACTTCGTTCGCGTGGAAGTTGGGTTTATATTAAGGTAGTTTATGTTACAATTTAACTTCTGTGTAAAACATATTGGAAACATGCTCCACAATGCTCTGTGGCATCTATGGATATTAGGGCCTAGCTCTAATCAGGGCCCGACCTATGGCAAGGCAAGCCAAGCAAATGCCCAGTGCAGCAAAATGAAGGGCGACAAAGTTTATGGCGCCAGACGGTTAGAAGACAAATTATAATAGTATTTTACCAAAATGATTGAATGAAGTTTAAAAACAATAATGATTTGCATCACATCAAATATTACTATTATCGGTTTCGGGTTAAATGAAGCCCGAAACCGCCCAAGTACTCGCGCGAAATAGGGCTAGTGTGAGATAAGTTTTAAAAAAAATATCCTGGTTTTAAAACATTGCATTCCCGCGGTACTGTGATGCGTGTTCAAACAAACAGACAACATTCAAACGTTTCTAAAAGATATACTGAATTAGTATATCTTTTAGAAACGTTTAGTTTAAATACTAAACTACTGTCGTAGCCGAGGATAGAACAAAGTGGCGTGCAATTAGAGAGGCCTATGTCCAGCAGTGGACTGCGATAGGCTGATGATGATGATGATGAACCTGTCGTTAATTAAGAACATCATAAATTCATATCCGTAAATAATATATATATAATACATAATCGTAAGAATTTTAGATTTATTTTTTAAATCAATTTACCTGATTCTGTTTAATTTGTATTTAAACGCCATCTATTTTCAAACCTGGATAAGTTTATTTTAATACTTGATGACTTTAAATTAAATTATACTTAAACTATCATGCATATTAAACGTAGGTAAGCAAGGTATTTAACCTAAACGCGATTAAGACCCGTAATATATATATATATATATATATATTCATAATAGTTGTGCCCGCGACTTCGTTCGCGTGAAAGTCGGGTTTAAATTAAGGTAGTTAGGTAACGAAATAACTTCAGTGTAAATATGTTGGAAACAGTCCTGTTGACTAAATACTAATGTTGTTACTTCTCATGTGATCGTAAACTTGTAAAGCCTAAGTACTTAACTGTGATAGTTTTCCTTATAATTTTAGTATTTATACTACTACCCTGATTTTTTTCACATACCCAACATCAACCATTTAGCTGGCAGGGGGACACTTGACTCTAACAAAAATGTTCACTATAAAGCCTAATATTATACACAAAGGAATCCTTAAATCTAAAAATAGTCTTCACAAACCCTAAACGCTTTTTAAAAGACCTATCTAATGATACCACACACGATGGGGTAGGTAGGTGAGAAAAAAATCACATCCCCACTTTACATATAAGAGAGGTACCCTTAAAAAAATAATGATTTTCAAGATTTTGTTCTTTCACTTTATCGGCGTTAGTAATTTATTCATGCAAAAGTTGCAACCTTCTAGCACTAACAGTCTCTGAGCTAAGCTGCGGACTGACGGCCATAAGGGAACTAAGGGTTCTGTTTTGTCATTTTGGCTAAAAATGGGGTGTATTTCATATAGTGTTACAACGCAATACTAATAATAAAACTGCTGTAACACTTTAGTAAGCAAACACAGAGCGTGTCATGTGTGTCATGCCCGCGAAAATGTCAGATATCCCTAAAGGTACGGTTGACAAAAACGACCCCCCTCCTCCCGTCACCCGAACTACTCACACTTGAACGATGTTGAGCCATTCATTATCGTTGAGTTGATGAACACGTAATCTCCAACCATAACCCCAAAACATGATCCTCGATGCACCTGTGTGATGCGTGGTCAAACAAACGGACAGACAGACAAATATTTCTAAAAATCATAGCGCTGTTTTTCTTTTTAAAACTTCTTTTACTAAGTATAGAACATTATTGAATACAACGCCATCTACTTTCAAGAATGTTGCCGTTGTTTTGTTGTTCACAATTTGATTTCATAGATGGCGCTACATGTACTTTTTTTACGTGTGTAATGTCTTTTTTTAGACGAACACATCATTTCTGGAAAATGTCGAATACTTTTTAACTATAATGTAATATTGTTTTTCATTTCTACTACGATTAATTCATTACTCTCAGCAGTGATGCAATACCTATAATTAATTGCATAATTTACTTGATTTTTAATATAAAAAGTAATAACCAAAGTAAATAAGTTACCTACGGTCGAAAAAATAACTAAAACATTCAGAAAAAATATTAAAAAAGGATAAGGACAATTTAAATAAATACAAAAAGATGTTCTTTTTGTATTTATTCAGGCATCAGGTTCGAGCCTGGGACTTCGTCATCAAAGTCCGCTAGCATAGCTTCGAGGCTATACTGTTAGCTACTTAACACGTCAAAATAACTGTTCTTATGAAACTTAAAAATGTTGTGTTTAGCTCCTTTTAGTTTTAGCGTGAAGTTATGCATTCCACGGGTTACAATTATAGATAATGTCTAATTGTGGAAATTTTTGTGATAAATCATTATGGTGCGACAAAAAATACGTTGCTACTCGTTCCCCATAGACGTTAGCGTAATGATTCATAGTGTAAATAATGTCCTATAGTATTTACTACGAAACTGCAAATTTTCATAAAGATCCGTCAAGTAGTTACTGTTTTATAACGAAAAATAGCTACAGACATTATCCCTTACTGCTTAGCTCCTATGGGAAAAAGCGTGATAATTTATAGCCTAAATGTTAATCTGCATCTATTAGATTGCACGTGCAAAATTTCAACCGAATCTGTACGGTAGTTTTTGCGTGATGCGTGTTCAAACAAACAGACAGACAGACAGACAGACAGACAGACATTTCTAAAAATGGAGCAAAGTGTTTAAATACTCTTTTCGAACATTTCCTAATATTTTTTTTCACTAAGTTCGGCCATGTACAGACACGTGAAATTTACAGTTTTATTATATGTATAGATACTATAGGTCATTACTTGCACTATAAATCATTATGCTATCGTCTATGGGGAGTGAGCAGCAACGTATGTTTTGTAGAACCATTATGGTTTTTCACAATTTTTTCCACAATAAGACATTATTTACAATTGTAACCCATGGAAAGAATAACTTCACGCTAAAACTATTAGGAGCTAAACACAACATTTTCAATTTTCTTAAGATCAGCTATTTTAACCGTGTTTGCATCAGCTGAGGTGGTCTATTGGCATAAGTAGCGGTATTAAACGAGCGAGGTCGGAGGATCGACTCCCTAATTGCGAGTCTCTTTTTGTGTTGTGTTAAAATTATTTTATTCTTTTTTTTAAGTATTTTTCTAAATGTATACTTATTTATACAAGCTTTTATTTTCGACTTTAACATGTTTACTTTGTTTAAAAAATTTTCAGTTTAATAATCTCTTCCAATAGGCACCTTTATCATTGTTTTGCATGAATAGTGATTATGTTATAAATGTAGAAATGAAAAACAATATTACATTACAAATAAACAGTAATTACTTGATATTTTCTAGAATTTATAAATGTTAATTGCTTAAAAAAAATGAAAGATTAAGTCCGCGTTACATCAAAATAAAACACGTGGCGCTATCTGTGATTCGATTTCTTCTGAGTGCCAAAATTGCTTACCTACAAATGTTAATAAACTTTCGCGATTTGTACACATTATGAAAATATATGTATTACGGGTCTTGATCGCGTGAATAATTTAAGGTTAAATACCTTGCTTACCTACGTTTAATATGCATGATAGTTTAATATAAAATCATGAAGTATAAAAATAAACTTATCCAGTTTTGAAAATAGATGGCGTTTAAATACAAATTAAAAAGAATCAGGAAAATTGATTTAAAAAAAAAACTGAAATTCTTACGTAGAGGGATATGAATATATGATGATCTTAATTTGCGACAGGTTGACACACCTATTTTTAAATTCACCAATGTAGACATTATAAAATAATATTTTAATCTTCTAGAGTGAAAAAAAATATTGAAATAAGTTTAGAAATAGTATTTAAACACAAAAAAAGATATCTGAGTACATCTTTTAGAAACGTTTGAATGTTGTTTGTTAGTTTAAACACGCATCACAGTACCGCGGGAATGCAATGTTTTAAAACTATTTTGCGGGGGACTTTACAAACACGGACACAAAGTAGGTATACTTTAGACTCGGAAAAGATCGCTCGGGCAGGACATAACCTGCGATCATAGGGAATCTGTGAGAGTTTTTTCCATCATACCTTTATTACCTATGTATAAATTATCTTGAAGGAGCGGCTACGTACCTCCGATTAAAAGGTCCGATTTAAAAGTGTCGGAGCCGAAGTTGGAGTCGGAGGTTTAAAATCAATCGGAATTTTCGACCTATCGGAGTCAGAATCGAAGCTCCTTAACTCAAAATTTCGCACGAGTAATTGGGCGGTTTCGAGCTTCATTTAACTCGAAACCGCCCCAGTACTCGCGTGGTGGGGGAATTTTTCAATATTAATAGTATTTGATGTGATGCAAATCACTTTTTTGTCGAGGTGTGGTCGTGGGAATTTTAATAATTTGTCTTCTAACCGTTTGTCGCCCTGCATTTTGCTGCACTGGGCATTTGCTTGGCTTGCCCTGCCATATGTTGGGCCCTGATTAAAGTTAGGCCCAAATATCCATAGATGCCACAGAGCATTGTGGAGCATGTTTACAATAATTATGTTTTACACAGAAGTTGAATTGTAATATAAACTACCTTAATATAAACCCAACTTCCACGCGAACAAAGTCGCGGGCACAGCTAGTTATTAATAAGAGAACTTCTAGGTATTACTGTCTTGTAGTCATTAATCTTGTTTATGTGAATGACTAATGGAATTTGCTGAAATATTTGGAGTATTTGTGTAAAATTATGAATTAATTTAGTTTGAACAAGTGATAACGTGAATTTATACCTGTGTGCCTATATTATTACTGGTCAATCAAAATCGGTCATAAATAATAGTTCTGGAGGAGAGCGCTAAAAAGTGCAAGGAGGTACTAGTCGCTTCTTTACATAACAATAAATAACTTTCTAATATCAGTGTTAAAAAATATTTAATATTTAACCCTTAATCACCTGCTACTTGTTTTTGGACTTTAATCACCTATAGAATATTTTACTGGAGTAAAAGCGATGTTTCTTTGTCAGTTTACATATTATGTGTGGTTGTGTAACAAAAGTAGGTGGTTAGATGGTGGAGGGTTAATTTGACTATTTTTTTAAATTATATTACGTTTGTTATTAATAACGAGCCCGGTAACAAGATTTAGGTGACTGACGATCTTAAACCTTATTCATTATCAATATACTTTTCCCAAATTCATTTTTAAGGTTTTTTACAAAGTTAAAGTCGTCTCGGCGCTAAACGCTAACTAACAAATACAGCTGACTGACGGCAGGCTATTTCTTAACTCCATGTAAGTGACGTTATAATAAGATTTTCTATTTCTTATCATTGTTTTTAAAATTACGCGATATCACGGTCGTGGTCACGTGTCGAATCAGTCTCAATCGACCTGTGACCACGATCGGTGCAATCCGATTGAAACGTCGGGTAAATAAAAGGTTCGTACCTTAAAATAATTCACGCGATTAAATCCCGAAATATATGTAGATAATAAGCGTAAAGATGACTTTAATGCTTCATGAAATTGGTTGTTTTAGGTTCAATTTTTGGATCAGTACAGAAGAGTAGTTTTTAACGTCTTTATTATGTTAATAATTATAAGTCTATTTGTGTAGCATTTGTATCTATCTATCTATATATCTAAACACTAAGAAAACCCCCTGGTATAGGCAACATTTTAGACCTAAGATATGCGTGTAAAACTGCAAACAAAGGCCAGCTCATAATTTAAAACGAAATTGATTCTCCAAAAACATCATCTACTTAAAATCCTCATAAATTGAGGATTTTAAGTAGATAGAAACGGTACTTTAACATTATTTAAACATAAAAACCTTTCTTATAGAGCCGCCGACGTGTTTTGAGCTTCCAAAACGGGTGACGGTGAAGATACATTGAATTTTTCATCAAAAATGTTCGCAACCTCTAAACAGGCTATCGGCGCAGGTGCTATTACAGTACCTTCCTCGAGTTTCTGTTCATAAACCTTGATGAAAGGGCAAAGGCACCGAACAAAATAAGCACATTCAACTGACTTTATGATTCTATTATGATATCGTGAATTTGTAATTTTCTCCCTGATAAAAGAACAAAATTAGATGGAGAATCATCGGATGCTTTTTATATTATTTTTGAAAAAAATGACGATAATGTTTCTTTAAAGGATGGCGTGGAAATAGTTTGGGATATTTAATTATAGACCCAAACACGCAGCAGTTCCTATCTGAGAAGATCAAAATATTAATAAGGTTTAGCAATTTAAACATTATATAGAATATATAGATAACATTTTTATATATTACGGTATACGGTCACGGGTAGTCTAACCGTGACCAGGGCCGTTGCAATACTGTCGAAACGTCGGGCCATAAACAACGTATTTTACCTTAAATTTTCACGCGATTAAGACCCGTAATATATATATTTTATATTTATATGTGTACAAATCGCGAAAGTTTATCAACATTTATAACGTTTTATAAATCGATGATCGGGTGCACGCAGGAAAAAGTGTCACGGTCCGTCATGATCCGGTCCGTCACGTTCGCCCCATAGGCTGATGTCATCATGCATGATGGCAATGTTTTCTTATGACGTTATCACGTAAAATTATCGTCCGTAAGCTGACTTTACAGACAACCATTTTTTTTAATGTCACACGATGCTTGGAGAGCAGGTTTGGTCGACGGTTCTGTGTCCAATTATCCTTCGCTCATGTAGGGTTTCTATCAACAAAAGAATATAAAGGTTTGTGTTAGCGTACCCATTATTTGCGCACTATTATAATTATCTTCTGCGTACCAGACTAAACACTATCTAAATCGGATATGGGAACATTAAATAGACGAGTCAGAAACTTTATGTAAGGTTTCCAGAATAAAAAGAAACGTATAAAGTCTGGGAAGACCTGCGCATGGTAATGTTTTTTTTATAGTAGCAGATGGATCCATACCATGCGAATAAACGTAAGTAATAAAAACGTAAGTAAGTGAGCAGTAAAAAAACACAGAAGTAACTCCTTTGTCGTATTGCTTAATCACAAGAAAAATATATTCTTTCTGAGTAAAGTTTTTTGTTCTTTGTTATTCCACCCGTATGTAGAATTCACAACGTGTTCATTGAACGTAATATCTGTTCAATCCATTTCTTTGTAAATAAAAATGTTTTGTTACTGACTGGTAGACGACATACAGCTTATTGGTGATGAAAGAGATGTGTTTTAAAGATATATTCTTTTGAAAGGCGGCGAATGATTAAAAAAAAGTAAATATTCTAGATAAGCGTTTTCTTTGATAAAGCTGTCAAACATAATTGCTTAAAAATCTGTAATAGAATTTCTACAATATGACTAGTATACTTATATATCTATTTATTCTTCAGTGAAATCGGTTAAAGGACATTGTAGCAAGTGAATTTGCTGGGCAAATAAGACTTATGAACTAATATCTCAGATGAGGAGCATGGTACGGTGACATTTAGATCTTTGTCGAACAAGGATTTGGGATACGTCACTAATACTATTGTGGGCTAACGTGATGCTTACTAAAAGACGTATAATCTGTTCATCTCTTTATTTTTGATCAGGGCACGATGAGTCTTGCTAACAGGACCAAAGCCCCCAAAGAAAATAAAGATTTAAAAAAAATACCTCTTTATTTCGTAGTAACTATTTAGGAAAATACTAACGAAAATTAATAATAAAACCAACAAAGAACCAAAATGTTGTTTAGGGATTGGCAGAATGTATTTTATTTAATGTTTGTTGTGGAAGGCAATATGAGAGGTCTACATTCAGTAATGGAATTTCAGTAACTTTAATAAATATGACATATCATTTTGTATTTTAAACAACAGCGCAGATGCCAATGAGAGATCACAATTGACTGTCAAAAATCTCTCCATTGCTGAATGTAGACCTCTCTTATATCACAATCGGGGAGAAACCGCGGGCATAACCTAAATAACATAATATATTTCATAGGCCCACACAAACCTTGTTTTTACGAATACTAGAAAAATGTTACCCACAATATTTATTTTTTATACATCTATATATTTTGTAAAGATTGGCTCTTTTAAAACCAATAAACTTAAGCCCAGGTATAAAGAGCGGTATATTATGATCCAAAATCTAATTACCCGGCAAAAAAATGAAATTTGTAAATAAAACGAAATTTTCGTCGCCCAAGACTGAGAGAGGCTGAGATAATTGAAATGTAAGAAGACAACAAACGCGAATCACGCCTACATGGATACGTAGAGAGTACAAATTTTGGATGTGGTAGTCTAGCTATGGATATACCAACATAAATATAAATTCCGTACCTTCTAAAATATCAAACTAACTGCTAGCTTTCACCCATGGCTCCGACCGCGAGGGTGTCGCTTATCGTGATGGAAACAACTCTATGAATGTAGTTCAGTCCCAGTAAAGGACTTTACTGGACCTGAACTACGTCCATACCAAATTTCATCGAAATCGGTTTAGCAGTTTAAGCGTGAAGACGTTACCAACAGACAGAGTAACTTTCACATCTATGTTTAATATTATAAAGCTGAAGAGTTTGTTTGTTTGAATCAGGTCAGGAATGAGATTATCACGTTCAAACAAACAAACATAAGTAATGAATGAAATACGTGATGTTATACAGCCTATGACACTCACAAATAACGTGGTTTTCTTTGATCCATAGATCCTCACAAACTCACAAACTGTACCTATTTTTATTATTAGTATAAATACGAAAGTGTAGATTAAAGTATATTTTTGTTTTAAAAATATAAAACAAATCTTTTGTATAAATAAAAAATATTAAAAAGGTAGATAACGGACATTGAAACAGGCAAAAATACAACCACAAAAATAATACAAGGTCGGTTGTGAAGCTCAAAGCTGATGCTGACGGACCCTCTTTTTTTAATTATAACTTATTAAAAAGATTATTGCCTATTCTTTGATGGACTACCGCATCCTTTTCTTTAGACAGCCCAACTCGGCCCAGATTGCGGCCAAATCCGGGCCGGTAATATTGCTCACAATCTTGTTTTATCCGCCTAATTCCGTTTAATACCGTTTCACTGGTAGCTCATAATTACAACGAACTAAGCTCCGGTATGTCAGTTCCGTTTGTGTTACCAAATCCTGGTCTTTATTTGGCTTTGAGTAATAGAAGCTGTTTTAAAGTTTTTGGGTATTCGTGTTTAAATAAATTAATAATATATGAAACGGTTTGGTTATTCTCGTCTTGTTTTTAATAAGTATAAAAATGGTTGTCTGTAAAGTCGGTTTATGTGATAACGTCATACGAAAACATTAATGACGTTGAATAAACAACCATGCCCGTGACACCCTTTTTATTTATGTATTGCATGTCGCTGCAATCACCAAAACATTGATGACATTGTAATAAACACAATACTTCAACGTATCAGCAGGCGGAATCGCCATTCGTGTTGCCTAGCAACGAGAACATAACGTGAGCGGTGACGACACACTTTTTCGTATGTGCATCTTGTCATCAATCTATAAGACACTAGCTGTCCCGCACAACTTCGTATGCGTTAATTTTCCCCGTTTTTGCAACATTTCTCATTGCTGCTCCGCTTATTTTGGTTGTAGCGTGATGTTGTATATCCTATAGCCTTCCTCGATAAATGGGCTATCTAACAGTGAAAGAATTTCGAAATTCGGATCAGTAGTTCCTGAGATTACCGCGTTCAAACAAACAAACTATTCAGCTTTATAATACTAGTAAAGATTATCACATCAATAAGACAATGTGAATAAGTTCCATCCATTTGTGTGCCTAGGTTATTTCTTGACATAGGTATTGATAAAAAATATAGGTGGGGAGGTAACATTTGTTATTCTCTAGACGACTACAAGACAAAGTGTGATTGATTTGATGCCAACAAAACAGAGTTAAAGATAGTAATATAAATGGAATATTAACACTACGAATATCCACTTCTTGTCAAAATATTTGAGTTTAATTTACTTTAGAGGCGTTAATAATAATATATTAGTCAGATATTGTATATGGTATATGCCTCTAAAGTAAATCAAATTAAAACGTCATTCATTGAACCATTTTGACTAGGTGACTCATTTGATTTTTGATCGATGTCAAAATATAACACTTTTTTCCGTCTAGCCTCTCAACCCAGAAACAAAAACGTGCGACAAGGATTACGTTCCCAAAAAAATAAGGACCAAAAACTACATCAAAATTTGTTTACGTGAAAGCTCCAATGACACAAACAGACACATACAAACCTTTTTTAAATCACCTTTTTTACTTCGAAGATAAATAAAAACGAATACTTTCAAAATACATTTAATCATCTTGTTTGTTATTCCATGAATAAAATATTCTATTTTTATATTCAATAGGTACATAAATAGAAGCTCTCTCGACAACTGAAACCGGAAATTAATTTGTTTTTTTATTAAACAAAGCTCAAGTTTCAATTTATTCGTTTAATGTTTATTAGACTTTCTGAGCGTTTCTATAAGATATTAGAAATATTTTATGTAAACGAAATAACATCTCTGTGTAATCTTCAGAGATTATTTTTAGGGTACTTTCTATAATCAGTAAAGGATCACAACCTACGTTAAAGGCGTAGTTGTGAAATCGGCAACCTTTTTGGAACGAAGTTCCTTATCGCACGTTGTGAAAGGGGCTAGGCGGAGAAAATTTCATACGACTCTTTTTGCTATAGTAAGCGATTGTAAGCCGTGCGGCGTGCGCATGTTTCCCTGTCTCTCTCTCTCTCTCTCTCTCTCTCTCTCTCTCTTATAATAATTATTACTATATGATTAAGTATATATTACATTATATTTGTTAATAATTAAAAAAAAAATATTATAACTTGAAAAAAAAAAATTACAATTCCTTCACTAATTAATCGAAAGGAACTTCGTTCCATCCGGGTGTCCCTTGACACCTCTCAAGTTTTTTTTCCTTGCGTTGTAAAATACATTTTTCTACATTAATTCTACAATATCACATTTTAGGGGTTATGTAGCCAAAACATCAAATAACGAAACCCTTTTAGTTTCGTCATGTCCGTCTGTCTGTCTGTCTGTCCGTCCGTATGTCACAGGCATTTTACTCAGATAATAAATAAATAAATATTTTTAGGGGGGCACTACATACATGTAACAGAAGCTGATTTTTTTTTCGGCTAATATCAATGTGTGGCACATTATTCGACAGGTATTTAAAAAAAAAATAAGGTTTTTAATAAACTTTTTGCTTTGAGAGAATATTTTGGGAAATAATCGCTCCGAAAGTTGCATAAATTGTGTCCCCCTTAACTTTCGAATCGTGTGACCAAAAAATCACAAAGGTAGCGCTTAACAAATACTAAACTAAATTATTTTGGACATGATCACACGCTCTACTGCTCTGCTGCACAACTCCCTCAATATGGGTATCAAATGAAAGGACATGACTAGTAGAATTAATTATATATTACTAAGACAAATTTAAATCCAAGATGGCTGCCACCACAAAATGGCGAGTTACATTTTTTTTTAATTATTAAATCGGATTTGAAATTAGTTGTGTTACTCGTACAATTCAATGTTTACTAGATATATTTCGGGACTTAATCGCGTGAATTATTTAAATAATTGAATCGAATTGCACCGATCATGGTCACGGGTCAGTCAGACCCGTGACCACGATTGGCGCAATTCGATAGAAACGTCGGGTAAATAAAAGGTTCGTACCTTTAAATAATTCACGCAATTAAGTCCCGAAATATATCTAATATGTATAAAAATCGCGAAAGTTTAAAAACAATCAATGTTTACTCTCAGCACGGATAAGTTGAAGTTACATATTTTGGAAAAAAAAATTTTAAAAAATTAAAACAAAAAACAAAATTAAACAAATTGTACAAACCTCTAACTGGTCAGCGAATGACAGGCCACAACGGTTTTTTTTCGGTTCTTTGTCAGGAATTTTTAAAATTTTATTTGATTCTTTTTACGTCCGTCGGGAGTTTTTTCAAAGTTTTTAATTTGGTTTTTTAATCAATAGTGACCAATTTATGGACCGACATTGGAAATATTGCTTAAGCGTTTGGTCGCCATTGAGTGACGGTCTCGAGTTATATATAAGTATACATAAATCAACTAATAAACAAACTGACTACCATCAGATACATGCGACTACCCTCAAGCATCATAAATGTCACCCGAATATTCCAGAATATATCGAACACAGATATTGCGCTGTCAATTCAAATGTACACCAGAATATGGGTTAAAACACGAAAGTTCTCCTTTTTAAAATTGGCCGGGTAATATCGAGAGTAGGGTATAATATGACAGGTGATATGACACCATATCGGCTTCGTTTCCTCTCTTGCAGGGACTGTCATTTAGTCAAATGATTTATACAAATATTGTATAGGTACTTTCATGACGGTTTCAAAATATATACAACGAGACTTATCCCCATATTCGCCGGTTGGTCTAGTAGTTAGTGGCCTTGACTGCTAAGCTAGAGGTCATGGGTTCGATCCCATGATTGTTTATTCTGTGTCTGGTTGTAATTATTATTATTATATTATTTGTAATATGTACCTATGTATTTGTAATTATATAAGTAAATGTTTATATTGTCTGGTTGCCATAGTACGCGCTCTGTCTTTTGTATAAAATGGCTTTATGTTAATTGTCTCAAGATATATATATTTTTTAAATAATAATAATATCTAGGGACATCTTACACAACGCTTTCTGATCTCAAACTAAGCAAAACTTGTACTATGGAAACCAGACGACTGATAAACATACTTATATATTCCAAAATACATACATATTATCGATAAATAACACCCAGACACAGAATAAACCATCGTGCTCATCACACAAAGTTTTATCCAGGATGGGATCGAATCTTCAACCTCTTGCGTAGCAGTCAGATACGTTCCCCCCACAGAACCAGCCATTATTAATACTTTAGTAACAAAATTTTAACTAGCGAATGTTTCGTATTTTTCTTCACTATTTTGAAAACGGAATGAATTACAAAAACAAATTATTCGCTGCTTTAAAGGCTGTTATTATATGAGGATGTTATAGTTACTATGCCATATTACGCTAACTATTGGATTAATATAATGAAATATACACCGTGGTTTTGTAGTCGTTTTGAACCCGAAAATGTTGAACTCCATATTTAGAAAAAATCAGTTTAATAAAATATTATACTACCTAAACCGGTGCGTTTTGGATGGTGAAAAATTATGAATGACATCCATCTTCTGATCGTAGTACCTATTCTTATTGCGTGAAAGCGACTAGCATTACCACGAATGGTTACGACATTATTTTCATTTTTTTATCTGATATTGATATTTTTTATAGATTAGGTTATTGAGAAGTCCAAAACGACTACAAATTCATGGTGCATAGCTGAAAATTGCTTTAACTCCTGGGTATTTATCCACGTATCCCCGACAAGCCCATACAGAACTGACAAAATTTTGTTATAGTGGTAAATAGGGACTTCCCCATTTCTCACACCTCTCTCGCTCACACATACATCAGACGCTTGCGCGGCGCGCTCAAAAATGACTGCAACGCATGCGCATTGATGCATTGCTAAGCGCAGCTATCTGAAGCTTTTGACAGTTACACATGGGCTTGACGTGATTACGGAAAAAATATCGTGAATAAGGTACCTGTTTTGTTAGGGGAACAATCAGTCAGTATGTTTCTTTTTTTATAGTCGTAACTTAACGCACTTTTCACGCTGTAATCGCTGAACCGATTAACATGAAATTTGTTATGGAGATGGTTTTAGTCCCGGAAAAGGACATAGGATTGTTTTTGTCGCGATAACCGACATCCACGCGGGTGAATCCGCAGGAATGAGTTAGTAAAGATTATAATATTCACATACTCGAGCTAAGTGTAATTTGGTCTGCGGTTTATGTTACGAGGTATTTGCAATATCATTATGTTGTGTATAAATCACAGTGAAACGACTTGATATTGCGTTTCTGAGTATATCTATGGTTTTCAGTGAAATATATATTAAATATACCTTGACTGCCGCGGTGGCGCGGTGGAGGTAGGTAGGCTAAGACTGTAGTCTATTACCCTAGGGTTGAAGTTAATTTGTACGTCATAAAACAACAAGGCTGGGTTTGATTCCCACACGAGGGAAATTGTGATGACCACGATAGTTTTTAGGGTTCCGTAGCCAAAATGGCAAAAACGGAACCCTTATAGTTTCGTCATGTCCGTCTGTCTGTCTGTCTGTCTGTATGGCCGTCTGTATGGCACAGGCATTTTACTCGAAGACTACTCAATGAATCTTGATGAAATTAGGTGAAAAGGTGTCTTGTGGTAGCCGCTACTTAGTTTGATGGCTAAATAATAATAAATATATTTAGGGTTTTTTTAACAAATATCAACGTGTAGCACATCATTCGACAGGTCTTTCAAAAACATTTTGAGGTTTCCAAAAAACTTTTTTGAATGAGTGAATATTTTTGGAAATAATCGCTCCCAAAGTTGCAAAAATCGTATCCCCCTCCTTAACTTTTGAACCGTGTAACCAAGAAATATGGAAATATTCACAATGATAGCGCTTAATAAATACTTTAAACTAAAATTATTTCGGATAAGATCGGATAAACCGTCATTGAGTTATTGCCAAAAAACTGCGTTTCTCAACAAAAGGGCGTAACTGCCATGAACATACGCTCTTCTGCTGATGCAATTGTTTAAGGCTGCAGAACCCTACACTGAGCATGGTCCGACATGCTCTTGTCCGGTTTTTTCTGTCTCTGGGTGTGATTAATTTATAAAATATACTATGTATTTAGAAATACATTAGTATGTTTATCAGTTGTCATAGTTACAGGCTCTGTCTAGTTAAGGATACTATGTGTGAGTTATCTTCTTCTGTAAAATAAGATTCAAGATTCCGTGTTCGTGAACTATGCGTTGTTAAACCGTTCATCCTGTACTCTCGATGTTTTGTGATATAATGTTTGACTTGATTTGAAACAACAAACACTCTGCTCATGTAATATACAAAATACACAGAGACATAGTCAATTAACTATTAAAACAAGATGTACTCATCAGTTGGCTGCCAAGAGCTGAGCTAAGCCAGTCTAGCACGCAAAGTTGGAGTCATTTTTTAACTTCCGTCACAAAAAGAGATGTATTGCTTAACGTGAGTATCTTTGTATTGTATATCATGTGTCTGTTTATGCCATTGCAGGATCCAAATGGATATGATATAACTTTATTGAAAAGATAGTTAAATTTTCGCCGTATGGTACCGAGGTAAGAATAGTACCACCCCATTTCTTCCTGTGGGTGTAGTCAAGGCGACAAAGGGATTTCACACCGGAGGACGGGCAGCAGCATCCTCTGCGTACTTTAAAGCCTTACTGCGATCGCTGACCCGCTCGTCAAGCGTGGCGATTATGGCAATTACCTAAGAGGGAAGTAGGTTTTACTGGTGAGTCCCGTGCCCAGCAGTCGGACTTCATTTGGGTTGTTATGACCATACTTAACAGATGATAAACACGAGACGATAAGTGTGACAAAAAATGGATTATTGTTTTTAAACTTTCGCCATTTTTATACATATTACACGTGGTCACGAGTCGACCCGTGACCACGATCGGTGCAATTCGATTGAAATGTCAGGTAAATAAAAGGTTAGTACCTTTAAATAATTCACACGATTAAGTCCCGAAATATAACTTATATGAAAAATGGATTATCTTACAAACGCCTGAACGAATTTTAAACTAAACTAACTATATTATTATAAAACCGCAAATTTGTAAGTCCATTTGGGCTATGATGCCACAGACGTAGAGACACAGTTACAAAGACACCGCTACAGAGACACTCAGAAACATATATACACAGTTCCTAAGCTACAGGTACATCTATACTAATATTATAAATGTAAAGAGTTTGTTTGTTTGTTTGAACGCGGTAATCTCAGGAACTCAGTAGTTCCTGAGATTACCGCGTTCAAACAAACAAACAAACTCTCGGACCAGTGTCCGAATTGAAAATAAATTGGGTAGCCCATTTATCAAAGAAGGCTATAGGCTATATAACATTACACTACGACCAATAGGAGCGAAGCAGCAATGAAAAATGTTTCAAAAACGGGAAATGTACATAGATATATGAACACACATACACTAATTAACTTATAACACCCTTTTGCACAAAAGTACATTAATACACTGCTACAAACATAACACTGTTATTTATCGAGGGTTGAAATAAAATAAAGAAAAAAGAGACATCATGTTACCAAACACAAACCACATTTCCACAACTGCCCCAGACTAATATACACGATAAACATACCTACACATAGTTAATTAACTATATAAAACAAGGGTATAACAACGGTGTACTGCAGTAGGCAATAATATTACTAATGTAAGGAACATCGTTAGTACCAAATGTTGCTAGAGGAACAACGTACACTGGGACGAGATGGTTAATTAAGATTTTTATTATTAGGCATAATTTGGACTATTTAGTGTGCCTTTGTCTTGTATATTGTAAGCAATTGTAGAGAGTAGTGTCTTGTAGAGAGATTGGACAGAGAAAATAATATGTTTTATAGAACTTGTGGGCAACACAAATTATGAGTAACATTTTTTTTTTCTGGAATAGACTTTGAGAAAAATGAGCCGCCTTCAAATGAAAACAAGACGACTGTGGAGGGCAAGGTGTTAAGTCCCTCCAACACAAAGGGAGGATCCTCCGACCAGGCGAGGTGGTCGTGCCTGGCGGGCCGCGGCCCCACGGTTAACGTTGGGAACTTGTATTTATAGTTAGCAGCGTTGAAAACTTCTATATCGCGATTCAGGATGTGGCGCGAGCTGTCAAGTGTCAATTTATTTTAAATTACTATATGTGGGTACCGCCACAAGACGGACCATGCTCATTGTAGGATTCCGCAGCCTCGAATAATTGCATCAGAAGAAAAGCGTATGTTCATGGCACTGACGCCCTTTTGTTGAGAAACGCAGTTTTTTGGCAATAACTAAATGACGGTATTTCCGATCTTATTCAAAATAATTATAGTTTAAAGTATTTATTAAACGCTATCTTAGTGATGTTTTCCATATTTTTTTATCACAGGGTTCAAAAGTTAAGGGGTAACGATTTATGCAACTTTCGGAGCTATTTCCAAAAATATTCACTCAATCAAAAAAGTTTGTTAAAAACCTTTAAATATTTTTAAAAGACCTGTCCAATGGATGTGCCACATGTAAATTTTTGCTGAAAAAAAAATTTTTCAGCTTCTGTTACATGTATGGAGTGATTTATTTTTATTATTTAGCTATCAAACTAAGTGGCAGCTACTACAGGACACTTTTTTACCAAATTTCATCGAGAGAAGTTTTCTTTGTCTATATCTACAAAGAACCCCGTTAGTATTTTTGTAAATTTGGTTATCATATTTGGTTCCACCACATCCAACTACGATTCCGATTCTGACACCGACAAACCAAATTTAAAAACTTCGACTCCGAATTAGGTTCCGATAAAAACACCTTCGTATCATCCCTATCTCATACCTTCGTAGCCATGTAGTCCTGCCGCAGACAGGTTTCAATTGAGCCAGGGTAGCGTTTCTTTTAAAGATAGGGAGTGTCTATACTCATTGTTAGACTTTGATTAAACTACACGTGTCTCTTTGGTAACAATGTTTCAGAGCCTACAAATCAAATTAACAAAATGCCACGCCCCAGTTAATCTTCTAAAACAAATTAGCAACATAACAATATTAAAATATTCTGTTACTGAGAACTAAGAGTCTACAACTCTGTGTAATACAAATAGATTTTTTAATATTTTATGACGTTTCAGTTGAAAATTTATGATTTAAATAAAGATAACTAGAAATGTGGGATTGAGTCCCACATTACTAGCAATCTTGTTAACCCCTCCAGCTAAGCTCAAAGGCTTGTGTTAGGAGTGGCTTCACGTTGGTAGTATAATGGGTAGGATTAGAACCCGCGACCTTACGATTGCGAGACCGATGCCTTAGCCATTAGGCTACCGCCCCGCTTCAATTTTAATTGTTTTTGTATTGATCACTAGCTGTCCGTTCCGCCTCGCACCGTTTTTTTTTTGTTATTTTCTTATATTTTTTTACGTAAGAATCTTTTATAGAGTATTAGAAACCTTAACAAAAGAATAAGTGAAATCGGTATAGTCGTTCTCTAGTTATCTCGTGACACAGGGAAATATGGATTATTTTTTTATATATGAAAATAGATTTAAATAATATATAATATGGAAAAATAATATATAATATAAAATAATATATAAATAATAAAATAATATATAATGTGTAGATGTTCTGCATTCTACTTTCATATTTTTTCTACACATACAGGCTGACCTGGAAGTTCTATTTTTTTTGACATGATTATATCTTATAAACCTGTGACCGGCTGCACTCACGAAAAAGTGTGACGTCACAGCTCACGTTATTGACTGGTTGCTAAGTAACGCGAATGGGGATTCCGCCTGCTGATAGACTGAAGTATTGTGACCGTCACAGCTGTCATAGGCATGGTTGTTTATTACAATGTCATCAATGTTTTGGCGATTGCAGCGACATGCGGTACAATTGAAAATAAATATAACTAAAAAAATGGCACAGGCATGGTTATTTATTCATTGTCATCTATGTTTCCTTAAGACGTTATCACGTATAATTATCGTTCGTAAACCGACTTTACAGGCAACCATTTTTTCATATGAAGCGATTCTTGACTCCCACGATATAATTTTTAATATCAAAAGATTTAATGAAACCCTCATATTGTCTGTAATAAGATATTATTATCTACTTATTAGTACTTATTATAAATGTTAAGAGGATAGAAAACCTAACACCCTTATTTTCATTTTCGTATTCGGTGACTTTACGCAAACACTATAAAATTACCGTATTGAAAATAAATTATAAGATTCAAAACCAATATTGGCTCCATAGACTATGTTAAAACAAGCTTAACGATTACAAAACATTAACCCAACTGCATAAAATTAATAACTAAAATATTTTACCGCCAAAAAGTTTTTTTTTAATTTTGATGTACCTAGTACTAACTACAGATGAACATAACGATACCTCTCAAGCTAAATCTATCGAGTCATTTAGGCTTTAGAGCGTGCCATATAAATATACACACATACCTATAACATAGCCATATAATAACATAAACCTCCTTTATAAATACAATAATTGTATTTTTTGAAAAATAGAAAAAATTTAAGTCCATACCCAGGAATCGAACCCGAGACTTTCGTATGCCAAACCGGGGCCGGAATTAAACCGCCTATGTTTACTAGACCTTAAAATTTTTCTATACTTTCATGCTCGCGAGTTGGGCCCTCGCAAGCGCCATTTAGCCGGTAGTTAAAGATCTATCTATATTTTGTTATTGCTTCGTTACAAAGAGCATTTTAACAAATTATGATGAACAAATTGCATTTTTGAAAGATAGAAAAACGCAATTATTGTATTAATAAAGTAATTGGCAAGGAATGCCTATAAAAATTACTAAAATAAGCCTCCTTGTTACACAGTCAGTAAAAATAAATCAATTAGTAACTCACACGATTGACCAAACATAACATTCAATTCTATTTTTCCCGTAATACAGTTAACAGTTCACTCTTCGATAAAATATCAATGGCTTCATATCTAAACCATTTCCTTTCAATACAAATAGTGTCAACTTTTCAAGCATTGCTTGACTATAAAACCGATAGATGTCTTTATTGAAAATCGTAGACTGCCTTCCGCTCGGGCGATTTAGCAATTTGTTCTTCATTATTCACTATCTCAAATGAAAAGTGTTGCGTTATGAAAATTTTATTTATTACCTAGGAACTTTATTAAGTTACTAGAAAGCTATATATAGCGCATTTTTGGGGATATATTGTAGTCTATTTCACTCTTCGATTCTTAAACAGAAGACAATAGAGAACCGGGTCCTTATTCACTATCTTTTTTTTCCTTTTCAGGTCAAGTCTTCAAGAAATCTTGACTTAATGGTATATACAATAATATATATATATATTATTATATATACCATTAAGTCAAGATTTTGAAAGCGCGGGCGGGTATCTTTGAGCGCACCGCGCATGCGGCAATTAGCGCGGGCTTGCCACGAAAACGAAAAAAAACATAGTGAATAAGGACCCTGTAACAGAAGTTTCGCACAAATTCAAAAAATCACAATGAAATCTCTTTGCAAAGTTTCATGTTTTTGGGTTCAAGGATATGGACTAGGCATTTATGAGTACATGAAAGAACCTGGATTTTCCTTTTTTTTATTTTATGTCTGATGTCTCGTACACCGTTATTTTAAAGTTATTCACAAACTCCACCAAAACATAAAAACGACATAAGAAAACGAGCGAATAAAACATAAACATTAAAACTGACTTAATTTCACATTTTGCCCCAAACATTCAAATACCCAGTATAACAAACATCTTTATCAAATTTACGATTCAAAACTACTATACGAGCTCATACATCGTCACTATCTACAAAAGCTAGCCTTACCCCACTAACTATATCAGAATCTTCAATACAAACGGTCCATTGTAAGTTGCCCCTATCTCTGAAATGTTGTAGCGAGTAAATGGCCGTTTCTAGTCCATTAGCCTTATGGCCCTGTATCTTAACAGTAACTTGTACACCGACCACTAATTGTAGTATGTACGGTAAGAAAACATTATGTATATTGTGATTTCTTATTCACTGGTGTGTTTATTGTGTACAAGGCCGTAGGCATTGAGAAGTAAATGAAATTCTTGATTAAAATGTTGTTAGGGGTCTGCAGGTACAAGAAAAAAGGAACTCGATTGTATTATTCATGCAGTGATCTGGCTGTATGTCTGTTTAAACTATAATATTCTCACTAATGTTTTTAGATTTATAGCTATATCAGATTTAGATTTAAAAAATCGATTTGCAATCATGAATCGTTCGACGAATCTTCAGGATCTGTTTCTGTATATGAATGTCAAGAGCAATTCTTCAAAAGATTATTCTAGGGTACTTCAGGATTAAATGACGTAGATATAGACACTGAACATATTCTTGAAATTTGTGATTCAGTCGATCCTACCCATTCCCCAACCAGCTCCAAACACCAGCGAACTTAGCTGGTGTGTTAGAAGCGGGTTAAACTTAGCTTAAGGGGTTAACATGATTGCTTGTAATGTGGGCTCCACATTGCTAGTTATCTTAAAAAAAGACCGCAATAACCGACATCTACGAGGAGGCAAAGAAAAAACAAGAAAAAGATTATTAATAGTAAAATTTCTCAAGAGTATTTTGATGAGTCTATACATTAGAGCTATCTGCGCAAATATGTACAGTAAGTTACACCAGAACATGCCTAATGGGGCTAGTGGTTAGCCAGATCATTAATCCATTACGTAAGGGTAGATCCATACTTGATTTCTTAACATTTATTAAAAATGTTAAGAGTTAAGTACAATACAACACCTTTAAATAAAGGTTTATTATGTTATGTATTATTACTAAACATACCAAAAATAATACAATATATTGAGTATTATAAATTAAAGGCAAATATTTTGGATAAACTTAATTTTAAAATTGTACAATGTAAAAAAACGTACACAATATCATGTTAATATTAGGCAACACAAACAGAAACACACATCAACACATCTTTTTGCTTACGTCAGGGGTAAAAATTCACAACTTATTTTGTTGTTTTGTGACTTTGATTTTAGCTACCTAATATTTTAGAGAGAGGCGGAGTATAAAAATGGCAAATACAAAAGTCAAATACAGAAAGTTACTTAAAAATTTGCCCCATCTGTGTTCACATTTACCCCAATTTCATTCACTTTTCCCCCATCAACTAACCAATTACATTGTTAACAAAATGAAATAAAAACTGTCTGGCGGATGCGTAATAATACGGGAATGTACTTTACTCACATAATTACACTTTTAACGTACTCAAACGAAAAAAAGGATTCATCTCGCTAACTAGCTGCCAAACAAAAAGTTATAAGGGATGTTACAAATAGTTCCGTAGTATTAGCGTAGGTTCTGTAGGAAACCACGTGGTTTGGTTTATCTATAAATGCTTGCAAATTAGTATTTAAAGGTACGAACCTTTTATTTACCCGACGTTTCGATTGAATTGCACCGATCGTGGTCACGGGTCGACTGTCGACCACGATCGGTGCAATTCAATTCAATAAAAGGCTCGTACCTTTAAATAATTCACGCGATTAAGTCCCGAAATATATCTAATACCTCATTGGTCAAACAGAATATTGTTATCTGTAGTTTTGCTATACATTTGGTGTTGTTAAATGCACGCTAGTCAGGGCTAGCGTGCATTTAACAACACCAAATGTATAGCAGAACTACAGATAACAATATTCTGTTACTCGGACTGATCCACGGTTTTTAAATAGGTATCAAAAAATCAAATTATCTAGATGGAATTTCATAGGGTCTTTATTTGCTACACAACCGCTGTTGAAACAGTAGTTATTCTCCGCCGGCTCTGTAGTTTTAACATGAACATAAAACTATATCTTAACTAATAGTATATAACGCAATATACCATAGAAATTAGTGTTGTTTGTGAATATTTTAAAATAAAATACCAGAATCAATATCTGTATTTGACGTCGAATGTCTTTGACTCGAATTACTTCCATCTGGCCAGGAAGATCAGTTTTGAACGAAGAAATCTCTCTTCCGCTCTAATTTACAAACTCGTATGTATGAACTTACCCCACCTAACCCTAAAACATTTCAAACTAACCGCAAAACGGAACGAGAACGTTCATAGATGTTACATCGAGCGTAGTAATAACTACGCGTCATTAGCTTAATGCACAAAATACATAGCTACAGAAAGCCAGCTCTCGGCTCAGCAAAAAATCCACACACACGTAGACGTACGTCTAAACGCACTTAGTCTCGGTTGCTGATTTATGGGAGTTCGACCAAGCTCTTTGTAGACGCGCATCTATGGATGCGTGAGTATGTTTTCGCCCGTTCTAGCAAGCCGACCTTCTGTAAAATGTACTTTCTGCTTAATGGCAAAGATATGCCCAGTTTGAAGCATTCACCATCCGTTTTGCGCTTTCATTTAGTGTAGTGTAGATTCTAGTCTATTGATGTACTACTACTGAATTAATAGCAAATTGGTAAAATCTATTGAAAAGCGAAAGGTTCCATGCACACAACGCGAAATTTGAAAATCCGGACCAAGAATATCGTGTGAAAAATTTTGTTCACGGACTCAACTCGAAATTTCAAAAACTCGATACAAGTACGAATCGAACACTCAGTATAATACATTATAATAAATATTATAGTTCAGGAATTGAAAATATACGTTATTTGGGGCATAAACGCCGTATACGATAACATTGAAATGTGATTATTTCACAGCTTCAAGGGACTGTAGTCCTGAGTATATGGTTTTAACTTCAACTCGATACGCGCACAAGTTCCCGAGATAAATGGTTTTGATAGACAGACGGTTAACAAAGTGATCCTATAAGGGTGTCGTTTTTTTCCTTTTGAGGTACAAAACCCTAAATATTACCGTTGCAGTCGTTCATTAGGAATAATTAGGAAATAAATGTTGTTTATGTCTTATATTGTATACGCTATATTACTTTTAATTCATCAAAATATGTTTACTTATTTTAACTTCGAAGCGTAACAAACTTTCATCCTATCCTATCCATCCTATTAATAAGATAATACCATTTACTCTGCTTCGAATAAAATTATAGAGTAAATACTCGTAAAATGAAGAGAAAATCAAAAGCTAGTTAGAACTAACGGTACAGACAGAATAAAAAACGCGTACCTACTGAAGCATATCCAAACTTCTAACGATTTAAGAATTACGTGTATTCGTGTCGAGCGTGCCCCACTTGCAATAAAAAACCAATTTACCCCGCTCATGTATTTTTCAAGGCTAAATACTTTCTTCTAACATTATAAGTCTGGAGACTGTTGTTGGGGGTTAGTGACCCTGACTGCTAAGCCAGAGGTTGTGGGTTCAATCCCCATCCAGGATAAAATTTTGTTTGGTTGTAATTAATCTATACTAATATTATAAAGCTGAAGAGTTTGTTTGTTTGTTTGTACGCGGTTATCTCAGGGACTACTGATCCGAATTGAAAAATTATTTTACTGTTAGATGGCCCATTTATCAAGGAAGGCTATATGCTATATTACATTACGCTACCACTAATAGGAGCGGAGCAGCAATAAGAAATGTTGCAAAAGCGGGGAAGCGAGGAACAGCTAGTCTATAATATGTATGTATTTTTGACTGCCTCTGTGGTGCGGAGGGAGTATGTCCGACTGCTACGTAAGATGTAGTTCGATTCCCACACGGGACACCACTTTGTGTGATCAACAAATTGTTGTTCCGAATCTGGGTATACTTTGTGTCCATGACTTATGTTTGTAAAATCCTCCACGATACAGGTCTTGTAGCCTACTGCAAGAGTCGTCTTTTAAAAAAAAATGAAATATATGACTATGTTAATTAGTTGTCTGGTTGCCATAGTAAAAGCTCTGCTTAGTTTGGGATCAGATGGTGTTGTATGAGTTCTACCAAGATATTATTAAAAAAATCTGTTAATTTGTTTGAATGGATGGAGGCCACTCTTTTACGCAAAAACTACTGCAATGATTTTGCTGAAACAAATAGTTAATAATAATAATAAAAATGATTTATTCCCTTAGGAAGCAAAATACTACACTTGTAAAAAGTCAATTCTACATTTACTTGTAATGCCTGTTCGCAAACAATAGGTAAAGCCCGAGAAAAGAACAGGCAATAAAAACTCGTGGCCACTCTTTTCAAATTGCCAATGTTTGCAATGTTCCTCTGTTTATAAACCGTATATGCAGGTAAGGTGCTGCCACTATTATATTATACACACTATTAGAGGACTGATGCAAAAAAAAGAGGTCAATAATATTAGAAGAGTACACGAGATCGGATACATCAGCCTTAATGGGCACAACATAGTAGGAGCATCCACTACGATGTAAAAACTTTAAGTGCTTAAATATTGGCCAATTTACTGCTACTTAATGAATAAGTATACATGTTTTTTAAAAGAAAGAATAGAATGGCCGAAAGAAAAGAAATAACATATAGTAAGCGAAGTGGCAGGGAAAGGTTAGTACATATACATAATAATATGTTTTACACAGTAATCTCTTCATTCTTTCGTGTAAATCTAAATCTGAGAGGCGAGGGGTCCCTGACTCTGTGGTGATGAAACACATAGAGATATCTACAAGGTTAATCAACGTTATCGAAATAGCCCACTGGATTAGCAAGCTGAAGTGGCAGTGAACTGGCCATATTAGCCGAAGAACCGACAACCGTTGGGGTAAACGAGTTCTTGAGTGGAGACCGGGTCTCGGCAAACGTAGTGTAGGACGCCCTGAAGCCAGGTGGAGTGATGATGACGCAAAACGGCTAGCAGGAGCTGAATGCTAGAAGTCGAAGATAGAACAAAGTGGCGTGCAATTGGAGAGACCTATGTCCAGCAGTAGACTACGATAGGCTGATGATGAACCAACGTTACCACTGTCAGTTCATAGATGGGTGACCGTTTTCAAAAAATGTTATAACCTTCCGTGCCTCGGGAAGAACGTTAAGCCGTCGGTCCTGCGCCCAATCTCTCTCCGGTCGTGTTGGATTTCCATCGTGAGGGCATAACGAGCGCACTTGTGTCTGCGCATACACTTGTGTACTATAATATTAATATTTCCTGCGTAGGTGGCTAGCCTCTGTTGAGATTGGCCGCAGTAACCGATATCGGTTAGGAGACCATAAATGGCTGACAATATAATTAAAATAATCGTACATAAACACAACAATAGTGAAAATAAAACCTTTTTATAACAAATTTATATTCTTTCAGGGACAATAAATTGCAATTTGTGGGCCCACCATCGTTTAATGAGGCCTCATTCACTACGAATGAAATTTTACACTGAAAATTTTCAATTTTGCCCCACAGACTCACCGAGTTAACAACTTGTATTCAGCCACTGTGAAAAGTGAACTGCTGCTGCCGTGTTGCGATAAATATAGTTATACTTAGTTAAATTACGTTATTTTGTTATGTTTTTATTCAGCCAACTACAAGGACCGCTTAATAATTCACCCAAACCCATTATCCAGTATGCTCTTGCAACCAAACCCGATCAGACTCAAGAGAGCCGATGTGCTTCTTTAATAAGGGGAAAAAAAGCAGTGGCTCTGTCTCGTCGAACCACAACCTCTTGCAACTTACCTGATTATAGTATAAGCGACTGATCGCAAGTGTATAAAAAAAAATTGCTTTATTTTAACCTATTTTTTCTAGCTTTAAACTAGTAACACAATTTAAATCTGTTACAGAGATTTACATCATTCCCATACCAATAAATAGACAAACTTATTAAACAAATTAATAAAGTATAGTTTCGTTTAACCTGAAACCTTTAAGACGAGTATACACTTTAGCATTTACTAGTGACAAAACGTCGAGCATTCGCTCTCTAATGGTACGTGCGATTAATATTTTTTCTTTTAAGATAACTAGCAATGTGGGATTGTGGTCCCACATTACAAGCAATCCAGTTAACCCCTCCAGCTAAGCTCGATGGCTTGTGTTAGAGAGTGTGGGTTCACGTCGGTAGTATTATGGGTAGGGTTCAAACCCGCGACCTCACGATTGCGAGACCGATGCCTAGCGCTTGTTCTTAATTAATTGATCTAGGTTATTTTAATATCAGTACCAAGATGACCGAACTTTAGTCGGTATTTTTTTTAAACGACCTTTTCCAAAAATAAAACCTAGTTGATCGATTTATCGCCCCCGAAACCCACTGCATACTAAATTTCACAAAAATCGCTGGAGCCGTTGCCGAGATTCAGATTATATATAGGTAAGTAACTACATAGGTAAGTATATTATAAATATACAAGAATTGCTCGTTTACGAGTATAAGATTAATTATTGTAATAATATAGACAAATCTGTGTATACTTAATTCAAGAGTATTCACAGAACAAATAATCCTACAGTAACCAATATCGGAGAATTGGTTTAATTTCGTTTTTCACATGAACAGACCTAAATGCCTCTTTATTGACAAAATAATTCAAGCGTAATCCTACTTAATTCGACTTAATTCTACCGTAATCAGACTTAATTTGAACATAACGTTCTGCTTGTTTTGCAAACAAAGATTATCACTGGTGACCTAAGTAATTACAATGTACTGTGTATTCGCTTAGATCGGTTTCAGACAAGCGTTATATTTGCGTGTATAAGTTCGTTTTTGGAAGTGTATACAGGCGTGTATAGGCGCACCTTTTGCGTCACGCAGTTCTTGTACGAGCGTTGACGCGCTTAGAAGTTCGTTTAGAGGTTTTATTTTCATGCATAGGATCGTTTTTGGAAGTGCATACAGGCACGTAGAGGCGCACCTTTTCCGTCACGTGTTGCTTGTACGATCGTTGACGCGTTTATAAGTTCGTTTAGGCTTGTTGATACTGACTCACTACTACTGTTTCGGAGCGAACACGGCGCAATATATGCGGGACTAGTTCTTTGAAACGCGAAATGTAGCGTGCGTGTAAGCGTATATGCGCTGAAAAAAAAGGCTAATCTGCAACCGCCTTTAACCGTTTTCGGTGACGGCAACCAATATCGACGAAGAGTAGCCGCAAAGTAAGCTTTAAAATTAACAAGTAATAATTGAACAACTTATAGATTTTACCTGCAAGGAGAAGGATAAATTATATTTATTATCTATAGGTATTTAAGTATTTAGAAATATACATTGACAGCTTCATTTGATTTGCGTGACACGATATACACTTGGCCAGTATTATATTTATGTTGGAGTTATTGGCAAAAAATGCCTTTGAAAAGTAGGTTAAAAATGCTGTAAACAGTGCTATAGAAGTTCTTAGTAACTGCGATAGATGTCGCTAGCAGAGCCTAAGCCAGTAAAGAAAGTTTGAAGTTTAACTAACATATTCAGGTAATTATAGTAATTTTTATAGGCATTTCTTGCCAATTATTGTATATTCAGGTAACTTGGTGACACTGCCCTCTATAGTAGTACATTGTAGTCTAAACTGGCTACCCCGTTCAAGGTGACAGCATTTTCAAATGCCGAATCGAATGTCCGTCCTGTGAACTTTTTTGACACTTATGACAAATGGCCGTTGTTGTTTTCCTTGTTACTCAAGTATAGACTGATGTGGTCAAATGAGCATACCAAATGTCAAAATCAAATGCTTCCATTTGATTTTGACATTTGGTATGCTCATTTCTTTTTGTTGTTGGCGATGGCCTATCCAGCGTACTAATATTAAAGAAGTCAGTGCTTGGTAGTCATTCGATCGTATGTCTAAGCAAGATGGTCTCAACACGATATTTTTTTATGTACATTATAAATTTAATACAAAAATTGCATTTTTTAAAGATTTGAAGTCCAGACCCAGGAATCAAACCCGAGGGGCCGGAATCGAGCCATCTATCGGGACTATGTTTCTAAACCTCAAATCTTTTGATCCTTTATGCACGTGAGTCAGGCCATTGCTTGCGCCATCTAACCAATTACTGAAGAAAAAAAAAAGAATTTGTTTGATATTTTGCGAGACCGTCTTTCTCTTTCGTGACTATGGTAAACATAATTTGACACTATGCTTAGAAAGAGAAGGTGGGCCTCTTGACACTTGACGACATGATAAGCCCTAGACACAATTATTATAAGCTTCTTGATTTGCCTCCTCACGGTCAGTACGGACGTCTTACAAATGGCGTGGCGTGATGGCGCATTTTTGACATTCACGATAAGTATTTGACTGACGTTCATTCCATTTGGATTGATGGATGCCTCGTCAGTAGCCGCTCTTTAAGTTCCTTTATTAGACAACTAGCTGTTGCCCGCGGTGTTACCCGCGTTTTATTAGCCTATGTGTTAATGTGAAATCTCAGCTAACTCCATACAAAATTTTATTAAAATCACTCCAGCCGTTTAGACGTGAAGAAGTAACAAACATACACACTCACATACTCACAAACTTTCGCCTTTATAATATTAGTGTGATACTTCGTATCTTTTCTTTCTAGTTAAATAAGGTATTTTTTAATGTTATGTATAACATTTATTTATGAACAAGAACGAACTTTAACTAACTATAAACTTGCATTATCTTAACTGACTTACAACAATAACCTATGTGGGAAAATTGTTGTGCATTTTCCCATCACGCTAAGACTAACTGTTTATAAAATTAATTATAATAGAACAAACAAGGCGATCAAAGTATATCACAGAAACTCTTAACTTGTTATCATTTTGCCTACCTTTATAACATTCTTAAGTAAGTAATGGGGAGGTCCTTACAAAGTTTGGTACTCTTCTCTTGTTTTGTTTCTAATAACTTTATGAGATAAAATTGGTTCTTAATATTTCTCTGCATGAATCACGTTTTTACAACAATCAAATATTGCAATTTGAATGTAATAAAATTCAAAAATATGGTTTTAAGTTTATGCAATTGCAAATCTCTAAAGTTTCAAGATCATCATTTATTTTTAATTGTAAAACTTTGTGAGTAATTTAAAGCAACTAGTCAAAAACTTAAACAGTATTTCAAATTCATTGAAATGGATAGTAAGGACTTCGAGCATTTAAAAACTTTCAGATTAATTACTTATAGATTTTCATTTATAGAAATTTGAAAGACGAAGTCTCGTCTATCTAAATATGACTGCAAAACTCATAATTCTGAGTACAGTAAATGTTATAATAATATAATCTCTAGTGTAATGTAATGAAAGTTTATAACGCGTAAAACAAATTAAACCTTTACGACTTGCCGTAAAACAAACGACGCCCTTATATTCAAATTGTTTTGAATTCAAATTTCGAACCGTTAATTGCGATGCGTAAAGTCTCGAGTTCTTTGTTTGACTTTGTCATTCATTTGTTGTCCTCAGAAAAGGTATTCAGAATTGTTTTATTAAAAAATGACCTCATTTATTATTTACCAACGATTTCAGTCAGTAAGCCTTTTATTCCAAGACCTTTATAAAGGCTTGACGTAAAAACGTCTTATAAATCGATGATCGGCTGCACTCACGAAAATGTGTGTCGTTACGCTCACGTTCCGGTGACGTGTCGTGGACCCGGGCGCATGAGCGCTCAAGCGCCCAGCTCCACTAAAGCTATCACAGGTATGGTTGTTTATTATAATGTTATAATTTTTTTGGTGACTGCAGCGACATTTAATATAATTAGAAATAAAAAAGTGCTGTTTATTAAATGTCATGTATGTTATCTTATGACGTTATCACGTAAAGTTATCGTCCTTAAACCGACTTTACAGACAACATTTTTTTTTATAAGAAAATGAGGTTCAAAAATCTGAGTATATTATTGAGTTTTTTATTATATAAACTTCTTATTCCGATGTTGCTGTATGTATCTATGTTATTATGAATGAACCTAATATTTTTAAAGTGAATAAATACTTCTTAAGCAGCGTTGTGCACTTTCGGGATGGGTAAAAAATGTTAAACTCGCATCAGGATCACGTGACCCTGATCGATCGGAATTCGTAAGACGGGGGGAGAGTGCAGGGCACTTGCGCGAGTTTTAATTGTTATGTCGTTATCATTGTCATTTTTAAATTGTCATGTTTGTGTACGATAGCGCAATAGATGAATATTGTATTTAACCACATAAATGATAATACTTTTATACTGATTAAAAAAATATACATTCCCTAACCATTTCAAAATATTCAAAAAACACACATGCCTACTTCATGCCTTGGCGTCTTTTTCTGGCTCCGTAGGTATCACGGTGACAAGATTTGTTAATATAGATATTTCCATTAATATTAGAACAATAGACAAAGAGAGAAAACTCGATCAGTCAAAGATATTGTAAAAAAATTTCAATTTAACCCTTCACTATCTACCAACTACTTTTGTCACACAACCATTTACCACACATCTGAGAGACCCTGGAGTAAAATTGATGTTTCTTGGTCAGGTTGAGGCCCTAATCCTCACAATAAACAATGATTTTAGTCCAATAAAATTGCTTAAAAAAAAGTGTTGGTTTATTTTTTTCTTTCCAAAAGTTATATTACAAGCTAATGCTTTCATAACACTACGTTATGAAAGCCAGGAGTGATAGGTTATTAGTATATTAAAAATCACTCTGTATTAACACAGTTTTGATAAGGGTCTCTAATTTTTTTTAAGAATAACTTTTATGGTACTTCCCGATAATGCAGCTTTCTATAAGTGAAAGAATTTGAAATCGGTCCCGTAGTTTTTGAGTATATTCGTTACATACAAAAATACAAATCTTTCCTCTTTATAATGTTACTAATCATATACCTTGAGTTAAATTAACGTAATTTACGTAGGGATCTTAATTTTTTTGACAAAAAAGTATAGCGTATGTTACTTCCCGGTATTGCAGCTTTCTAATGGTGAAAGAGTTTTTAAAATCGGTTCAAAAGTTTTTAAATTTATTAGTTACAAACAAAAATACAAATCTTTCCTCTTTTTATAATTAGTATTTGTTTAGAAATAGATTAGTATAGATTTAAATCGCCACGAAATTTAATTTTCCATAGAAACACCATATCCTGATAGTATGCCGACCATAAACTGAAATCTACCATCAATAGATCAATCAATTAGTTTATTACAAAGCTTGCAAGCGCAGGCAGAATATTGAAATTCTTCAGTAATGGACTACATTAAGCTAACTGATTGATTGATTAGATTATAGATATTTGATTAACTTAGATAGTTATGTTAAAGTATTATATTAACCAACAGACCAACTATAACTGGTCCTTTGGCTTAAAACTTTAAGTTGTAAATTTTTCAAGTGATAACGTCTTATAAATCGATGACGGGGGGCACGCACGATAAAGTGTCACGAAGCAACAGTCACGTTATTGATTAGTGTCTAAGCAGTTATTGACTCGTTGCTAAGGAATGCGAACGGTCCGCCTGCTAATAGGCTTATTGCGCCCGGGTCCACTAAAGCTGTCACAGTCATGGTCGTTTATTACTATATCATCAATATTTTGGCGCTTACAGCGACAATACAATTGAAAAGAAAAAACAAAAAAAATCTGTCACAGATATGGTTGTTTAATACAATATCATCTATGTTTTCTTACGACGTTTTCACGTAAAAATTCTCGTCCGTTAACCGACTTTACAGACAACCATTTATAGGGTTCCGTAGCCAAAATGGTAAAAACGGAACCCGTTACAGTTTCCCCATATCTGACTGTCTGTCTGTCCGTCTGTAAATCACAGGCATTTTACTCATAGACTACTCGATGAATATTGATACAATTTAGTGAAAAGATATCTTGTAGTAGTAGCTACTTAGTTTGATAGCTAAATAGTAAATATTTTAATGGGGAGCACATGTTCATGTAATAGAACCTGAAAATATTTTTTGAGCTAACATCTACGTGTGGCACATTCGACATGTCTCTCAAAAACATTTTACGGTTTTATATAAACTTTTTTGATTGAGTGAATAGTTTTAGAAATAATCGCTCCGAAAGTTGCATAAATTGTGTCCCCCCCCATTAACTTTTGAACTATGTGACAATAACATATAATAATGATCACAAAGATAGCGCTTAATAAATACTGTAAATTAAAATTATTTCGGACAAATATTAAACAATGACAATGTATTAATTCACGACTAGTAGATAACATAACTTAACATTTTTGAAGCGGCGGTAGCCTAATGGCTAAGGCATCGGTCTCGCAATCGTGAGGTCGCGGGTTCGAATCCTACCCATTATACTACCGACGTGAACCCACTCCTAACATAAGCCTTTGAGCTTAGCTGGAGGGGTTAACAAGATTGCTAGTATTGTGGGACTTAATCCCACATTGCTAGTTATCTTTAAAAAAAAAAAAAAAATAGAATGTAAATATTACAATACACTAGTAATAACATTACATTTTGTTAATTTGTTACAGGTACTGCGATTACTATTCACTATTGCAAGAAGCATGAAGATCATACACGAATTCTGAGGCAGTATCAAGGGTAAGTAACTTCTTTTCAAAAGTTTTTTTTTTTTATAATCTTTTATTTTTGGGGCTTTTATTCTAGGAACATGTCAGCCCTTTTCAAGAGTTCCTTTCAATCAACAATGATAGCTGAGCTAGTTTTTCACTATTCTTACTGTGCACGTACATGAAAAGTATTTACCTAACGTACGCGAGATAAGACAAACTAATTAAGTTTGCAACTATCATTCATCATTATGATCATTAGAGAATTTTCAAAATATTAATTGACGATAAAAGGGAAGACAAGTATTTTCTAGTACCTTTATTAGTTATGGTCTTTATACAAAGTGTCGTGTAATGTATGGATATAATACACAATGTTTTAAAATAGTTATGAAAGTAAATTAATCGCTTGTTTTTCATTGGACTTCATCTCACACTTAGCTATTTATTAAGCTATTGCATAGCTTCTATCGAGCGCGGGGACCGAATCCAGAAATTCCGTAACGAAAAAACCTCACGCTCCCCACTCCGACGGGCACAGCGGTGATACTTTTTAGTTTTGCCATCTATCGATGAATAGCAGAACTTTTAACGACTTTTTTTTTAATTTAAAAAAAAAAAAAAATTTTCAAGAAAAACAAAATTAAAAACATTGTTTTGTTATAATTTAAAAAAAAATTTTTTTTTTTAATTCCTTTTTTGTAATTTAAAAATAAAATTAAAGAAAAAAAAATTAAAAACATTGTTTTTTATAATGGAATTTTTTTTTTTTTTTTATTCCATAATTTGATAAAAATGCTATGCAATAGCTTTACCGCGGCAGTCCCCGAGTGCCACACATTTTTTATTTCACCCTAGGTCCTTTATAACTGACTACTATATTTAATCCACAGAGCTCGTACAGCTTACTTATCAACCCATATGATGTCCCACTGCTGAGCACAGGTCATCCCAGTAGAACCTATTTATTATAGACCCTAGGGGTAATTGCCATAATTACCACGCTTAACAGCTTGCAACCAGAAAACTACACCATTAATTTTATTGTCACACTAACATTTATATTATGTGGGAATTGACTAATTTTAGCGTTCATGTTCAGCAACTTTTAAAACCATTGACAAGGAAAAACTATTGTTCTTTTTTGGCACGTAGTTCCTTATCGTAAGTTTTTGTTTGAGACGATAGACATAAAAAGTATAACACTTTTTTCATATCGATCAAAAAAGTGTAACATTTTGACATCGATCAAAAATGTAATATTGATGATTATGTAAAGCTGGATTAAGGAGGTTGTTTGTACTTTCGTAAAATATTGCAATGTTTATATATTATAAAAAATCTAGAAGAACATAACATTTTCAAAATTGTCCTATTTCAAATTAAGATTTCACACATACATATATTACATACAGCCAAGTCAGAATGATTATTAAATCATTCTGACTTGGCTGTATGTAATATAAATAATTAGTCATTACAAACAAAAAAATATATAGCAAAAATAACTACGTTCCAACTAGGGTGTCTATAAGACACCTCTTTTTTTTTTAAAACTCATCATTCTGGATAGTGACAAATGAAGTTATTAATTTCCGATTAGATACTGCTCTTACACATTCCATTTCTACTTCACCCTAAGGTGGACTGTCAGAGAATTATTTTAGCATTATGTCAACCTCTGTACAACTTTGTGCATAAAGTTTAAAAAAAATAAATAATATCTTGACATCGGACTAAAAATGCTAATGATTGGTCACTCATCAAATTTACAAATCAACTAACCCCAAAAACATTACAAACATTCACTTAGCAATATATCGGTTGAGTACAGTTAAATAAAAACGTGCTTATCAGCTATGTCGAGATGTTCATTTTATTGGCTTTAAAGTTTTATGCCCGCGACTGTACAGGTAAAGTTGAGGATGCAATGGGTATTCATTCCTTATCGCGGTTTATATGAGTAATTCAAAATGGTATTAAATTTGTAAGACTTGATAGAAGTGTAAATGGCTTATCTTGTAACCATTAAAGTTTTATATTCTAAAACGTTTAGCTATGAATTTATTACGAGAAAGTACTTGCCTATAAACTCTGGCAATTGCGTAGACTTTTAGTAATTGTTTGCGTACAAGCAGTGATGGACCCCACGGGGTCTACTAGAATAATAATAATAATAAGACTTTATTGATATAAAATGACAAGTACAAAAATATATGATAACCCTGTCTCCTGTGCTAGTATACACTGTATTACAGGAGACAGTGCTTTCTCCATATTTATACAAAAGATTTATGCCAACAAGAACATGCAATATGCAAACAAAAATTGCAAAGTTTAAAATAAAAGGGTGACAAAAACAAAAAAAAACAAAAAAAACAATAAAAACAAATGAGACAACTTGAACTATCTTTAAAACTAAATTGAATATGTCTGGCTCTGTGTGTGTGTGTGTGTGTGTGTGTGTGTATGAGGTATGTGTGTGGAACAATGTGTAATATATGTATTATGCGAGTGCGTAGGAATGAAGACTATAATATTTATTTTTTTATCAAACGTTCATAAGAGTTGCCGTTGCTATGCCGTGTGGTACCGGCTTAAGAATAGTGCCAACCTATTTCTTACCGTGGGTGTCGTCAAGGCGAATTCTTACATCGGAGAACGGCAAGCAGCGTCCTCTGTGTACTATACTACCATCGCCAACTCGCTCGCCAAGCGTTATGACAATTATTCCAGGATCTATAGTCAATAGGTTCTACAGAGGAGGCCCGTACTCAATAGCGGGATATTATATGGATTAATATGCTTATAAGAGTTGCATTTTGTAACCTATGTGATGACTAAAGTATATATACTGTGCTTACCTTGAGATACTCGCGCGATTAATGCACGTAGTGTGTAATATTGTAAAGTGTTGTTTAGGTCTTACCTCAACTAGATTGCAAGATGATTGAAGAAATATAATTTATATCTTAACATATAATATTATAGAAATAATATTATAGAAATTAGGGCTTGAAACTTGCTAGTGACGCGGTTGATGCTATTACAGTAACTATTATAGTAATCAATGGGCCAATCAAGAGACTAAGTGCGGTTTTATAGCCCAGTAAATTAGCTTTACTATAAGGTGGACTGTGTGCCTGCTCTTCACACAAATAGAATACAAATTACTTACATTAGAAGGCTCTAGTTTCTTATGTAGTTTTGATAAGACTACGGACTAAATTCACACGCAACTTATTACATAAAGACGTTTAGATTTCAGTTGTCTTATTATGTACTAGCTGTGCCCGCGACTTCGTTCGCGTGGAAGTTGGGTTTATATTAAGGTAGTTTATATTACAAAATCAACTTCTGTGTAAAACATATTGTAAACATGCTCCACAATGCTCTGTGGCATCTATGGATATTTGGGCCTAGCTTTAATCAGGGCCCAACATATGACAGGGCAAGCCAAGCAAATGCCCAGTGCAGCAAAATGAAGGGCGACAAAGTTTATGGCGCCAGACGGTTAGAAGACAAATTATTAAAATTCCCACGACCACACCTCGACAAAAAAGTGATTTGCATCACATCAAATACTATTAATATTGAAAAATTCCCGGTTCCCGGTCCCGGGGCGGTTTCGAGTTAAATGAAGCTCGAAACCGCCCAATTACTCGTGCGAAATTTTGAGTTAAGGAGCTTCGATTCTGACTCCGATAGGTCGAAAATTCCGATTGATTTTAAACCTCCGACTCCAACTTCGGCTCCGACACTTTTAAATCGGACCTTTTAATCGGAGGTACCTAGCCGCTCCTTCAAGATAATTTATACATAGGTAATAAAAGTATGATGGAAAAAACTCTCACAGATTCCCTATGATCGCAGGTTATGTCCTGCATAGTCATAGTCATAGTCATAGTAATTTATTGGTAAGGAATTCTTACATGTCACAAAATTATAATTTAATAAATGAAGGTACAAAAATAAAAATAGTCATAAACAACAAAAATTAATAATAATAATGTCAACAAATGAATAGCATAGCATAGCATGTCAATAAAATAGAAACAAATAAAAGTAAAAAGTAAAGCTGTCTGTAAAACTGCCCGAGCGATCTTTTCCGAGTCTAAAGTACACCTACTTTGTGTCCGTGTTTGTACCGCGGGAATGCAATGTTTAAACAAACAAACTTCATTCAAACATTTCTAAAAGATATACTCAGATATCTTTTTTTGTGTTTAAATACTATTTCTAAACTTATTTCAATATTTTTTTTCACTCACTTTAGAAGATTAAAATATTATTTTATAATGTCTACATTGGTGAATTTAAAAATAGGTGTGTCAACCTGTCGCAAATTAGGATCATCATATATTCATATCCCTCTACGTAAGAATTTCAGTTTCTTTTTTTAAATCAATTTTCCTGATTCTTTTTAATTTGTATTTAAACGCCATCCATTTTCAAATCTGGATAAGTTTATTTTTATACTTGATGATTTTATATTAAACTATCATGCATATTAAACGTAGGTAAGCAAGGTATTTAACCTTAAATTATTCACGCGATCAAGACCCGTAATACATATATTTTCATAATGTGTACAAATCGCGAAAGTTTATTAACATTTGTAGGTAAGCAATTTTGCAACTCAGAAGAAATCGAATCACAGATGGCGCCACGTGTTTTATTTTGATGTAACGCGGACTTAATCTTTCATTTTTTTTAAGCAATTAACATTTATAAATTCTAGAAAATTGTTTATTTGTAATGTAATATTGTTTTTCATTTCTACATTTATAACATAATCACTATTCATGCAAAACAATGATAAAGGTGCCTATTGGAAGTGATTATTAATATGAAATTCTGTTAAACAAAGTAAACATGTTAAAGTCGAAAATAAAAGCTTGTATAAATAAGTATACATTTAGAAAAATACTTAAAAAAAAGAATAAAAATAATTTTAACACAACACAAAAAGAGACTCGCAATTAGGGAGTCGATCCTCCGACCTCGCTCGTTTAATACCGCTACTTGTGCCAATAGACCACCTCAGCTGATGCAAACACGGTTAAAATAGCTGATCTTAAGAAAATTGAAAATGTTGTGTTTAGCTCCTAATAGTTTTAGCGTGAAGTTATTGTTTCCATGGGTTACAATTGTAAATAATGTCTTATTGTGGAAAAAATAGTGAAAAACCATAATGGTTCGACAAAACATACGTTGCTGCTCACTCCCCATAGACGATAGCATAACGATTTATAGTGCAAGTAATGACCTATAGTATTTACAATAAAACTGCAAATTTTCATGCACATCCGTCAAGTAGTTATTGTTTTATAACGATAAATAGCTACAGACATTATCCGTCATTGCTTAGCTCCTATGGGAAATAGCGTGATAAATTATAGCCTATATGTTAATCCAGACTTATTAGAATACACATACAAAATTTCAACCGAATCTGTCCAATAGTTATTGCGTGATGCGTGTTCAAACACACAGACAGACAGACAGACATTTCTAAAAATGTAGGAATGTGTTTAAATACTCTTTTCGAACATTTCCCAATATTGTTTTTCACTATGTTCGGCCATGTACAGTGAAATGTGAAATTTACAATTTTATTATACTGGGTGGCGCAAAAGTACTGGCACTAGAGAAAATACTTTTTTTTTTTTTATATGACATTTTCTGTCATTCTGTTGTTGAAAATTGTGTAGTGAACAAATGTAAAATACACTGAAAATAAACATGGACCGTTTTACTCCCCAAGAACGTGGAATAATTGTGTCAATGTTCTTACGGAATAATTCATCAGTGATAAGAACACAACGTGAATTTCGTCGACGATTTCCCCACCGTTCGGCACCGATTGGTCGCACAATTCGACGCTTTGCCACACGCCTTGAATCAACTGGCTCAACATTGGATAGACCTAAGTCTGGGAGACCAAGAACAGGCCGTTCAGCTGAAAATATCGATGCTGTGCGCGAAGATGTGGAAGAGTGTCCAGAAACATCAACGAGGCGACGTGCCACGCAATTGGGCATTTCCAGACGGACCCTGCAGCGTATTTTGGTGAAAGACTTAAAGATGTTCCCGTATAAAACTCAAATGACTCATCAGCTGCTGCCTGCTGACCACCGAGCTCGTCTAGATTACTGCCAGCGCGTCATAAACCTCAACCTTGAAGAGGATGATTTTCCTTCAAAATTGGTTATGAGTGACGAAGCGCATTTCCATCTCTCAGGGCATGTCAATAAGCAGAATACTCGGTTCTGGGGCACTGATAATCCGCGCATTATTCAAGAAACACCTCTACACCCACTAAAAGTTACTGTATGGTGTGGCATCTGTGTTGACAGAGTGATCGGACCCTATTTTTTCGAAGACGCTGGAGGCAATGCGATAACTGTCACTGGAGAACGCTACAGAACCATGTTACGTGAGTTTTTGATACCCAGTTTGGACGAATTGGGGCTGGAGCACATCTGGTTTCAACAAGACGGCGCTACGGCACACACAGCGCGCGACACTATGGACTTAGTGAGGGACGCTTTTCCAGGCCGAGTTATCTCTCGTTTTGGCGATTTGCCTTGGCCTGCAAGATCACCCGATCTGACCAGTCCAGACTTCTTTCTTTGGGGTTTTTTGAAATCTCGGGTGTATGTGAACAAGCCACAGACTCTCGCAGCTCTAAAAGAAAACATTCGTCAAGAAATAACGAACATATCGCAGGAAGTGTTACGGCAAGTTATGCAAAATGTCATAAATAGGGCTCAAATGTGTATCAACTCTGGAGGTCACCATTTAAAAGACATCATCTTTAAATCCTAATGGTACGAAATTTAATGGCACAAATATACATTTAAAAAAATCTAAATCTAGTTTTCTAATTTAGAAAAAATGTTATAGCTGAACCAAATAGGGTCTTTACTTTTGCGCCACCCAGTATGTATAGATATAGATAGATAGCATGATTCAGTATCCACGCGCGATGGCTTATTATTAGCGTATTTCATGTATAACTTTGGTGTTTCTATACCGATTTCTATTAGTATTTTTTATGGAATAGTTAATTATGTTAACTTTTTTAATTAGGGATGACTGAGAGTGTTATAAACGTAAGAGTAGACAAATATAATCAGAAAGCTTCGAACTACTAAGCTATCGGGAGTTACACGTGATATTGTGAGTCAACCAAGAAAAGATAGACATATGCTGTCGTGGGATATTTTTTATATAATTTTAAGGAGAACATTTCCGTCATACATGATTTGTGTGTAGCTTTAACCATTACGGTTGCACACGCGACGAAAGCTTAAAAAATGGAGTAACTTCTCCCGTTTTCCTTCACTGCTCTGCTCCTATTGATTGTAGCGTGATGAAAAGTATACTATAACCTACTCAGGAGTATGACAAATAATTGTACCAAGTTTCGTTAAAATCCGTCGAGTAGTTTTTGTTTCTATAACGGTTATACAGACAGACAGACAGACAGACAAAAATTTTACTGATTGCATTTTTGGCATCAGTATCGATCCCTAATCACCCCCTGATAGTTATTTTGGAAATATATTTCATGTACAGAATTGACCTCTCTACAGATTTATTATAAGTATAAAAGAAGATGTCTGACAAAAAATGTTTTGAGAAAATTTTAAGGCAAAATATTGTTTTGAGAATTCGAGAGCTAATCTTTCCCCACGCAGTTATCGCAATAAAAACTATTCTATGACCCATGATCTATTTCCCGGATATCAAACTATCTCCATACCAAATTTTATCTTAATCGTAATAGACAGAGTTACTTTAACATTACTCGTATGATGATACGAGTAACGTTAAAGTAACTCATGAATCATACATATTATTTAGTCATATTAGGTACCAACGAGCATTGACTGATAAACCCATCCAATGTCGCTTCAACTTATTGCGATAATTTCATATCGAAAGTAAAACCAATTACCTAACATTTGTCCTCATATCTGAGACTTACTAACAAAGTCATCATCATCATCAGCCTTTATTGGCTCACTGCTGGCTATAGAACTCTGCCAATTTATGACATAACATCCAGTCTTCTGCATTCCACATCCAGTACGCCCCTGCTACATTATTTAGGTCGTCACACTTTCTACGGGTCATCCTTAGGTGTCAGTAAATTTAAAGATGACCCCTAGAAGGTCAGTCGTTAACTTGGTAGTCGTGGTCTCCACTTTAGGGCTCATTTGTTCCAGCGGCCATCGGTTTTTCGGCAAATTAAACCCACCAAGTAACCTCCTTATTCATAATAGATTTTATCAACATGATTTTAATTAGCGAGACATTTAATAGCATTTTAATTAGGGATTTTTTATGTTTGTTTTTCTTTCCATTTCCAGTTAATAAAGTAATTGGAATTTCTTGCCAATTACTTTATTAATACAATTAATAGGGTAAAGCGATAGGAAGTCTCGAGTTATATTCCTGGGTCTGAACATAACATTTTTCTTTAAAATGCGACAATTGTATTGAATAGATGAAGACGAACACTTTATAGTTAAAATGCTATTAAAACGTCTGATTATTTATTATTAATAATTATTATTATTAATATTTATTATAATGAATATTTATTATTAATAATAAAATAATTACCCTTTTACCCTAAGGGTAACTTTTAGTAAATTAATATAGTCTCGGTTTTTATTTCCGCTTGACCGGTATGTCCTCAACTTAGTTATTTAACGCCTGCTGACAAAGTAACATAGACGAGTCGAAATGGGAAATTGGGAGAGAAATTTCATTAAATGTTAACCGAATACTTGTGGTGACGAGAAGGGGAGTAATAATGACGGTAATGTCGGTTTTGCTCTTCAGCCTCTAGGCGCAGACAATCAAATTCTTTGGAGGTCAGTTTCTGAGAAGGCCAGTTTGTTTTAAAAACATGTTTTAAACAGACGAGCACGTCGTGAGTCTGAGGGACTTAGCAGTAATAGTATAACTCAAATTCATCTTTGGCAAACATCCGAGGTATTGTAATTTAAAAAAAAAAACTTTTAAAAACCAACGTAGATAGAAAGGCCGTTAACAACTTGAATTCTTTCTATTTAAATAGGACTTTCAAAATATCCTGAATTTTAAGATCCTTGAATATTACGCCAATTTTCTGTTACACATTGTATATATATGTACAAAGCAATCAATAAATCAACCGGTATCGGTTCACTGCTGGACAAAGGCTTCTTCTAATCTACGCTACAACACCCGGACCTCCACTTTCCGCATCCAATTTATGACAGCGACCTTCTTTAGGGCCTCGGTCCATCTGGCTGGAAGTGGTCTCCAACCTATGACTCGTTCGCACCAGCAGCCATCGATCTTTCGGTAAATATGACCAGTAATATGTACAATCCGCGTGGTGAGGGAGTGAGAATACAAAGTGTTATCACCCCATCTCATTTTAAGGGTGTCGTAAAAGGCGACTAAAGAAAATACATTGCAAACAAAAAAGTACGAAGAGAGGGAATCTCGAAACAAAACTTCCGTAAGACACGAGTCAGGTCCTGAAACCGATCTGGCGCCGCACGTATTGACTAGTCATTCCTGTGGGTTCTGTCAGTTAGGTTGAGAGGGGCTTAAGTACTGGGCATGCTTGCGCCACTTAAATCATCTCCCAGGCGATTAAGCGTCCGTGGAGATAATAGTTACCAGCGAAAATGCTGAGGCTTTTGCACTTTTTACCATCGATCAGCCAATGATGATGACGTAGATTAAAGTGTAATTTTGATTTTGTTACAGGCTGACAAAAATTAAATAATTATTTCATTATTTTCACCCGTTAATTTGTATCCAATTATGTGTCCACACGCAGTACTCGTAATTTGGCGTCAGTTAAACTAATTAAAATCCAAATGATTTCATAATTATACTTGTATTTTCACAAATTAAGCGAACGGAAAACAAACAGAGATTTTTTGATCTCAATTTTCAGATAGCACAAACAAAATTATATATAAACTAGCTTTTGCCTATGGCTCTGCGTGCTTGTAACCGTTTATAACATAGATGATATCCTGCGGACGGACGGATATACGCATCCGTCCGTTCCCAGGATATCATCCATGTTCTTTTCAAGTTTCGTTAAGATCGAACAGATCTTAACGAAACTTGCCGATTTAGTCGTGAATAAGTAACAAACAGGCAGATACACTTTGGCATTTAAAGTATTTTAAAAACTATTGGAAACCCAAAATAAATACTGTCTGAAGCAAAGTGTTGAAATTTTCCTAAGGTAACCCGATACGAAAATGTATCTTGTTAGAGACGGTTTTTATACGTACATATGAAGTAAATACAATTTATAGGGAAACCGAAAAGAATGGTATTCTAATTACCCTCTGCCACTGCTGCATGGTCTTGCATAAATGGCCTGTTGGTCTAGTGACTAGTGACCCTGAATGCTAAGCCAGAGGTCGTGGCTTCAATTCCCACACAGTGATGTCCCATCACTATGTGTGATCCACAATTTGTTGTTGTGAGTCTGGGTGTACTTTGTATCCGTGATTTGTATATTTGTAAAGTTCTCGTAACAGAGCTAATGCGGGAGTTGATTTTTGATATGAATATATTTGTTAATACATTTTTGTCACTCAAATTACAAAAATGCATTACTAGAGTCATTTGACAACTGTTACAGAACACACCTGTCAAAATTCTCACACGACACTAGTTATAGTTAACAAGCTATAGAAGCACAATCCAACAACATTTAAAGTGAGATTGTAGCTTATTATATTTTGTGAACGAAAATATTTTAAAAATGTTTAATGGTTGTATAAAAATAAAGATATGGAATGGGGTATTCGTCGTTTCGGGTCACGAGTTGTTCGTTCTACGAAAGTTCTACTAAGTTTTTTTAAGTGTTAAGTCACGAATCATGATACGAATCGGCTAAGCCTTTTTTATGGTTCCAAAAAAAAGAAAGTTTTGTCATGTCCGTCCGTATGTCACGGGCTTTTTACTCAAAGACTACACTATAATGAATATTGATTATTTTTTGTGAAATGATGCCTTGTTGATGCAGCTATTTAGTTAAATAGCTATTAATAATAAAAATAAATATTTTTAAACATGTGTTAAAAAAATATGAAAAAATCAGAAAGGTTACGAATACTTTAAATAAAAATAATTTATTTAGAAAATTTTCATTGAGTTATTGCCGAAAATATATATATATATCATGTGGATGCAAAATTCGGCTCAGATGGACATGTCTCGGTAGCTAAGTTGGTAATAGCTTAAGACCGCAGGTTCAAGTTCCATCATCATCATCAGAGACGAATTTTTCCTTTATAAATTTAAAATTATCCTTAAGTATACCTTTCTATTTTGAGTAACGTCATAACGATATTGTATAATTTAACAATGAAAAACTTTTTTACAAAAAAATAAAAACCGACTTCCAAAATAAATATAAGGTAACTAAAAAGCAAAAAATAATATAGGTACATCAACAAAAAATATTCAAACATTTTAAAGTTGGTGCCAGGAAATCTAGTTTTACTCGTATGTTTTAGGCACCAACTTCAAAATGTTTAATTATTTTTTGTCAGTCGAATTGAGAACCTCCTTTTTGAAGTTGGATGATATAAGAGACTATAAACCGATGAATAGATTTATACACATTAACACAGAGTGAAACACACTGGGTACGTATGTACGTGTACAATTATGTCAGTCTGCACAAAACACCTAGAACACAGAATGCACATCGCTTGCGACCTCAGAACACACATATTATCTTTGCTTGCGACACTGAACCAGTAAAACATCTTTGGAACTAAGTGATCTGAGATGTTTAGGTGAACATTACTTAAGCGCGCGTTGTGTGAAGCTGTCCTTCTGATGGAATGTGTATGTCCTTGTTCATAAATACATTTTAGCGTAAGTACCACAACTTTTAAAAGTAAGGAGTTGATGACAGACCACGCATCTTGGCATAGTTAGACAGAGGAACTTCGTTTCTGTGCTTCTTCTCAAATTTTGTTACTAGAATTTTGTTACTTTCCTAACAATTTCATAAAAATTGGATTAATAAATACAATAATTGCATTTTTTTTTTAAAGATCGTGTGCCATACCGGGGCCGGAATTGAACCACCTATCTGGACTATATTACTAGACCTCAAATTTTTCTATCCATTCATGCTCGCGAGTTGAGTCCTCACATGCGCCATCTAGACGGTAGATAAAGAACTATCACGGCTTTTGTTGTATCTGTTAGTTTCGTTACAGAGAGCATTTTAACAAATTATGATGTCGCAGGCCGAATAATATAGTAGTTTTTATAGGCATTTCTTGCCAATTACTATATAAATATAATAATTGGAATAGTACCTACTATTAATTGAATTAGTAGTTTCGAATACAGTATTTTAGGCTACTATCCTTTAGATTTTGACATCGCATCCACATTTAATGTGGCATCATTGGCATCTAATTTTTCCCTGCAGTTTTCACTCTAAGGCTTATATGTCTTCCCCACTTAGTCAGTTGGAAACAGTCGAAGATCATAAATTTATAGCTATATAAATAATCATATTTATCATATTAATCAATTTAGTTTAAGATACTGCCACTGAACATTGTTAACTACTTTTATATGTTATGAGGATACTACCAAGTATAAGATACTAGCTTTCGCCCATGGCTCCGCCCACGTGTATGTTACCGTGACAAAAACTATCCTATGTCCTTCCCCGGGACTCAAACTGTCTCCATACCAAATGTCATCAAAATCGGTTTACCTATTTGAGCGTGAAAGCGTAACAGACAAAAAGAGTTACAATATTAGTGTGAATATTCTTGGATTTTACTGTTGGATAGCCTATTTATCGAGAAAGGCTACAGGCTATATAATATCACGCTACGACTAATAGGCGCGGAGCAGCAATGAAAAATATAGTAAGAACAGGGGAAAATTACGCAGACGACGTTGTGCGACTCAGCTCTAGCTGAGCCGCGTAATTTTCTTTATTACTATCTATACTAATAAAGAAAAACTTACATAAAACAGTTCCATGATATTCATCTTGTATTTAATATGACACGATGATGTGATATAAACTATTTGATATTACTGTGAGATGTTATAGGGCAAATTATTATGTCTGTATGTTACTATCACCAATATACATAGTGATTTGTAAGATACTAATAACTTCCAGCTCGTGACTTCTTTACTTAACACTAAATAACTTTGATAAATCAGTTTTGGAAAATATTTAATTTAACCCTCAATCACCTACCACTTGTTTTTGGAGTTATGACCTTAACCACCTACAGACTATTTTACTGGAGTAATATCATTGTTTATTGTGAGGTTTAGGCCCTAAACCTGACAAAGAAACATCGATTTTACTCCAGGCTCTCTCAGATGTGTGGTAAATGGTTGTGTGACAAAATTAGGTCGCTGCGACCTGGCGGTATCCGTTTGTGTGGCACGTCATCTCTCGCTCAAAAACGTAGTATCATCGATGGTACACAGCGAGAGTGTGTGGAATGCCTTTGTGGCTTTCTGCGAGGAAGTGATAACAAGAAAAGAGGCTGCGAAATGAGAAAGAGAGAGAACCAGCATTGTTCCATCCTGCAGAAGCCGCACCGCTCGACTAAGAGCAGAAAACGATTTCCGTCCCCCTTGATCGTTGGCTTGAGAGCGACGGGTAGGGCAGTCTGTCATTTTCAAAATAGAGATGCGATTCGCGGGCGACGGAACAAAGCAGCAAATTAAAGCAATGGATGGGGCGATATACTTGGCCAAGGTCCGCCGGAGGTGAAGGAAACTATTCCGTAAGGGCCACCCTCGACGTAACAAGACGTAACAACGTGTGATTTTTTAGTTGGTTCGATTCCGACATACCCTCCTGTCGTGCCGTCAATGGGTTGGGATCCGTGGGAATTTCGACACAAGTAAAAAAAAGGTGGTGGTGAGGTGGTTGGTGGTGAAGGGTTCATTTGTATTTTTTTAAATTATATTATGAAGCTACTTATTTGGTGTAATGTAAAGAAGTCAAGAGTAGGAATGTGTCATACCTACTTGTCCTTCACTGATTTGTATTATTTAAACCCTTAGATTACCTGTGAATATCAATAATTCACTGATATATAATTACATTTATTTTAAGATATTAGTTAATTAAGTATTTGCTATATTGTATCCTGATATAGTAGTAGTAATGTAGTTCTACAATTAGCTGTAGCTGTCCAACACTAAAAGCTTCTAACATTCTGTTACAATCTTCTACGACTCCTATCAAATCTAACAAACATAACCAAATCGGATCGTCTATTACCAAGTAAATAGTTTACTCTATGAACAAAGATATCGTGTTGTTCTACGTGAAATACCTAAAGAAACGGGAATGTTCCTTGAGAACCACTTAAAACAATATTAATGTTTTCTAAGGAGGTTCTCGAGTAGATTAAATACCTAACCTACATAAATGTTGGAGCAAACACTTAGATGGAGGGCCTAGTAACGCAAATAACCAGGGTCCTTATTCAATATCGTTATTTCGCTGTCGTGAAAAGGACGTGCGACCTGGCGCATGCGCGGTAGAGAGCTGCGTTTAGAAATGCCACAACGCGCATGCGGTTGACATCTTTGAGCGCACCGCGCATGCCCCATTTCACGGCGACGAAATAAAGATAGTGAATAAGGACCCTGGTCTCCGATTGCAAGCGAAACAGAGACCTTTAAACTGATAGGTAAATTAATATACACACAGCGGCTCCACCGACGTGTCCTTTTTCAGGACTCGGACTATCTCCACACCTGATTTCATCTAAATTGGTTCCACGGTTTAAGCATGAAAACGTGACAGATATTCAGGTACCTACAGATAGACGTAACAAAGTTACTTTCACGTTTATAATACTACTTTGAATTAACTCGACTGTCTCTGTAGTGCGGTGGGACTGTATCCGGCTGCTACGCAAGAGGTCGTGGGTTCGATCCCTACCCTGGATAAAATTTTGTGTGATGAGCCCGATGGTTTAGAGGATAAACCAACTGTGTAAGATCGAAAACATATGTATGTTTTCGATCTTACACAGTTGAGAGGATAAACCATCGTGTTTATCATATTATGAATAAATAACACCTAGACACAGAATATGTATTCTGTTTGTAGGTGTTATTTATCTATTATATGTATTTAGAAATATACCTATAAGTCAGTTGTCTGGTTGCCATAGTACACGCTCTGCTTAGTTTGGGATTAGATAGCGTTGTATGAGTTATCCCAAGATATTATTATATTACATTAGCTATTATGATGTGTATTACTAGTAATGGCAATGTGATCAGATTATAAAATTTTTCGGTTCATGATGTGGCCAACTAAAACTGATCAAGTCACGCTACGTTTGGCCATATTATTAATGTCAGTATAAATACTGGCAGTATTTTTTTTTACTGGCCGTGTGGTACCGGCTTAAGAATAGTACCACCCCATCACTTCCCGTGGGTGTCGTCAAGACGACTAAGGGATTTACCACCGGAGGGCGGGCAGCAGCGTCCTCTGTGTATTTTAAAGCCTTACTGCGATCGCCAACCCGCTCGCCAAGCGTGGCGATTATGGCAATTACCCCCAGGGTATTGGGGAGACCCGTGCCCAGCAGTGGGACATCATATGGGTTGATATGTATAAATACTGAATTTGTTCGTTTTTCGTACGGTATTCGTATTTTATTTCATACTAGCGGACGCCTCGCGGTTTCAGCCGCGTAGTTCCCGTTCCCGTGGGAATGCAGGGATAAACAATAGCCTATGTCACCCGGGGTTAGTGTAGCTTCACAACGATGAAAGAATTTTTCAAATCTGTTCAGTAGTTTCGGAGCCTATTCAATACAAAAAAACAATCAAATATTTCCTCTTTATAATATTAGTATAGAAATATAAATAGATTACGTAACAACAAAACAAAGCTAATCAGCGCCTGTTGTGGTAAATGGGTAGCACTATTTTACTATGTGGTCGCTTATCTTTGGTTTCTTCATGAAGTGGTCATGCGTTTACAAACGCCGAGTATTCATTGATCTGGGTCTTTAGTCACGACCTTTACTTGATGTCCACGGCAAGCCCATGCGGAACTGTCAAAATCTGTGTATGTTAAAATATTTTGAGGTGTGCTCACAAACGCATTAAAGCGCATGCTCGTCGCACTCAAAAATGTACTACGCGCAATTGCGCTGATGCATTTCTAATCGAAGCTCTCCTTTTGCCATTACGACATGATTTTAACAGTCCCGCGACGGCTTGCCGTAGACACGAAAAAAAACATGATTAAGGGCTTTGATTGGATCATATCGTGATGGGGCCAAAGCGTATTATTCTACAGTTATGCAATGAAATACCACAATTTAAATAAATGGTCGGTCACGTCATGAAATTATCATTTTTACGACCTAGAGGATTCCCTCCAGGTAATTTCTGTATAGTTATTATATTATACTTATAATAAAAAAAGTCACGTTAGACTATCAGCCTCATAAAGTACCTACAACACAGGAGCAAATAAGGTGATAGAGACCAACAACAATCATAAAAACTATATTTGTACAAAAATATTGGCCAAGCAAGTGCTGTTTAATCCGTTGATCCACAAAAACATTTCCGGTTTAAAGGCACCATTAAAATTAAAAGCTGAAAATAATTTCTCCAGAGAACAATAATTTACATTCGAAATAAATGAAACCAAAAACATTAATAACCTCGAAATAATAACTGCCTAATTAGTCATCAATTGTATTTCTAATTACGAACCATTGTTTCAGTATTGCGCCAGCGTCCCGGGCCCGCGGGATTAGCGGCGACATCCCGGACTATCCCGGGAATTACGGTGAGTAATGGACACAGTTATTAATGCAACCCCAGGGATCTCGATGTGGCGATTAGTTGCTTGTTGTTAATTTCATGTTTTTAATTTTAAACGATAATACTGAGGAGGAATAGTAAAAATAAATTCACTATTTTTTTTTTAAGATAGCTAGCCTTGTGGGTTTGAAACAACATTACTAGCAATCTTGTTAACCCCTCCAGCTAAGCTCAAAGGCTTGTGTTAGAAGTGGGTTCACGTCGGTAGTATAATGGGTAGGATTCGAACCCGCTACCTCATGATTGCGAGCTCGATGCCTTAGACATTAGGCTACCGCCGCCATTGATACTATAAGAAAATGTATTTTTTATGTATCCAACATCAGTCTGTGAATGGAGGTAAAGGCCTGCTGTACCTAAGGCTGTACCTAATTTGTAATGTTCGAGTGACTATGGAATTAAGTATCGCTACAAATTTTGTTGTGCCAAGATGAAAACTACTGATTTATGTAGACATTAATATATACTTTCAGAAAAACCAACAATGATTTACCTAATTTGCCGGGTTTAATTGATATTGGTGGATGAACTTCGAAAATCGAAATATTTATTTACATTTTTTTTTTTTTTAAATAGGACATAACTATGATATTGCGTATTAATTATGTATTACACATGATGTGTAACACTAGTTTATGGCTATGAATTCGGCTTTGCAGTGATATATAATCCGAATCTCTATCTCACAAACATTTCACAATTGTCACAATATTGGTACGAGTCTCTGTCTCACAAAATATTTCTGATTGTAACTATGTATATGGAGTCTCTATCTCAAACTCACGTAATGTAACCACAATATCATACACAACACGAGAAATAACAAAAGCTATTTGTTATTAATACTTTAAACTGTTTTCATAATGGACCGGCGCCAAACAAGCAATAAGCACAGACAAACAAGTGACATGACATTACATTTCAGTGTTGCCATAACTTTTGTCATATCCTATACAAATCGTTTTTTTTATTAAAATTCATTACCATGTTCTTATTTATGTAATCGAGCCGGTTCAATCTAAAGGTATCAAAGAATGTTTTCGTTTTATAAATAAAGTATGGTGTATGAATATTATCGTTCCTTACATTCAAACGGTGCAACAATTGTTAAAGTATTTATAACTAGCTGTGCCCGCGACTTCGATCGCGTGGAAGTTGGGTTTATATTAAGGTAGTTTATATTACAATTCAACTTCTGTGTAAAACATATTGTAAACATGCTCCACAATGCTCTGTGGCATCTATGGATATTTGGGCCCAGCTTTAATCAGGGCCCAACATATGGCAGGGCAAGCCAAGCAAATGCCCAGTGCAGCAAAATGAAGGGCTACAAAGTTTATGGCGCCAGACGGTTAGAAGACAAATTATTGAAATTCCCACGACCACACCTCGACAAAAAAGTGATTTGTATCACATCAAATACTATTAATATTGAAAAATTCCCCCACCACGCAAGTACTGGGGCGGTTTCGAGTTAAATGAAGCTCGAAACCGCCCAATTACTCGTGCGAAATTTTGAGTTCAGGAGCTTCGATTCTGACTCCGATAGGTCGAAAATTCCGATTGATTTTAAACCTCCGACTCCAACTTCGGCTCCGACACTTTTAAATCGGACCTTTTAATCGGAGGTACTAAGCCGCTCCTTCAAGATAATTAATACATAGGTAATAAAGGTATGATGGAAAAAACTCTCACAGATTCCCTATGATCACAGGTTATGTCCTGCCCGAGCGATTCCGAGTCTAAAGTACACCTACTTTGTGTCCGTGTTTGTACCACGGGAATGCAATGTTTTAAAACTATTTTGCGGGGGCAAAATAGTTTTAAAACATTGCATTCCCGCGGTACTGTGATGCGTGTTTAAACAAACAAACAACATTCAAACGTTTCTAAAAGATATACTCAGATATCTTTTTTGTGTTTAAATACTATTTCTAAACTTATTTCAATATTTTTTTTTCACTCACTTTAGAAGAATAAAATATTATTTTATAATGTCTACATTGGTGAATTTAAAAATAGGTGTGTCAACCTGTCGCAAATTAAGATCATCATATATTCATATCCCTCTATGTAAGAATTTCAGTTTTTATTTTTAAATCAATTTTCCTGATTCTTTTTAATTTGTATTTAAACGCCATCTATTTTCAAAACTGGATAAGTTTATTTTTATACTTGATGATTTTATATTAAACTATCATGCATATTAAACGTAGGTAAGCAAGGTATTTAACCTTAAATTATTCACGCGATCAAGACCCGTAATACATATATTTTCATAATGTGTACAAATCGCGAAAGTTTATTAACATTTGTAGGTAAGCTATTTTGGCACTCAGAAGAAATCGAATCACAGATGGCGCCACGTGTTTTATTTTGATGTAACGCGGACTTAATCTTTCATTTTTTTAAGCAATCAACATTTATAAATTCTAGAAAATATCAAGTAATTACTGTTTATTTGTAATGTAATATTGTTTTTCATTTCTACATTTATAACATAATCACTATTCATGCAAAACAATGATAAAGGTGCCTATTGGAAGTGATTATTAATACGAAAATTTGCTATACAAAGTAAACATGTTAAAGTCGAAAATAAAAGCTTGTATAAATAAGTATACATTTAGAAAAATACTTAAAAAAAAAAATAAAAATAATTTTAACACAACACAAAAAGAGACTCGCAATTAGGGAGTCGATCCTCCGACCTCGCTCGTTTAATACCGCTACTTGTGCCAATAGATCACCTCAGCTGATGCAAACACGGTTAAAATAGCTGATCTTAAGAAAATTGAAAATGTTGTGTTAAGCTCCTAATAGATTTAGCGTGAAGTTATTGTTTCCATAGGTTACAATTGTAAATAATGTCTTATTGTGGAAAAAAATGTGAACAACCATAATGGTTCGACAAAACATACGTTGCTGCTCACTCCCCATAGACGATAGCATAATTATTTATAGTGCAAGTAATGACCTATTGTATTTACAATAAAACTGCAAATTTTCATGAAGATCCGTCAAGTAGTTATTGTTTTATAACGATAAATAGCTACAGACATTATCCGTCATTGCTTAGCTCCTATGGGAAATAGCGTGATAAATTATAGCCTATATGTTAATCCAGACTTATTAGAATACACATACAAAATTTCAACCGAATCTGTCCTATAGTTATTGCGTGATGCGTGTTCAAACAAACAGACAGACAGACAGACATTTCTAAAAATGTAGGAATGTGTTTAAATACTCTTTTCGAACATTTCCCAATATTTTTTTTCACTATGTTCGGCCATGTAGGTACAGACACGTGAAATTTACAATTTTGTTATATGTATAGATATAGATAAATAGCATGATTCAGTATTCGCGTATTTCATGTATAACTTTGGTGTTTCTATACCGATTTCTATTAGTATTTTTTATGGAATAGTTAATTATGTTAACTTTTGTAATTAGGGATGACTGAGAGTGTTATAAATGTAAGAGTAGACAAATATAATCAGAAAGCTTCGAACTACTAAGCTATCGGGAGTTACACGTGATATTGTGAGTCAATAAAAGATAGACATATGCTGTCGTGGGATATTTTTTATATAATTTTAAGGAGAACATTTCCGTCATACATAATTTCTGTGTAGCTTTAACCATTACGGTTGCACACGCGACGAAAGCTTAAAAAATGGAGTAACTTCTCCCGTTTTCCTTTACTGCTCTGCTCCTATTGATTGTAGCGTGATGAAAAGTATACTATAACCGACTCAGGAGTATGAAAAATAATTGTACCAAGTTTCGTTAAAATCCGTCGAGTAGTTTTTGTTTCTATAACGGTTATACAGACAGACAGACAGACAGACAAAAATTTTACTGATTGCATTTTTGGCATCAGTATCGATCCCTAATCACCCCCTGATAGTTATTTTGGAAATATATTTCATGTACAGAATTGACCTCTCTACAGATTTATTATAAGTATAGATTATAATATAATTACAAGAACCTAAATACATTAAGTGATTCTATGACTTTCTAATAATTATACTTAAAATAATAATCGTTAATAATCCTAATCGATATTACGATATTATTTTTGTAATAGTGTTGCCACCGTTAAAAATAACTTCATACGAAAAAATACTAAATAAATAAACTGAAAGACTAATATTTTCGTTTTATTAATCCGGCAAATGTGAGACTCGATATCATTATATAAAAATGTTATAATTAGAAACAAGAATTTTACGTTTAATCAACTTGTGGCATAACTTAAATACATGCGATACTGCTAATAGGCATTCCCTTTTATTTGAAATAAAAAAGGGGCGTGCAGTCTTAACATGATGAGAGATATTAAATAAAAAAAACGGTTGTCTGTAAACTCGGCTTACGGACGATAACTTTACGTGAACAACCATGTCTGTGACACTTTTTAAAAAAAAAAATCCAATAGTATCGCATATCGCTGCAATCGCCAAAACAGTGACGACATTGTAATAAACAGCCATGCCTGTAACAGCTTTAGTGGTTCCACTAAAGGCGCCTGACGGTCACAATACTTCAGGCAGGGCGAACGTGAGCTGTGACGTCACACTTCTTTGTAAGTGCAGCCGGTCATTTAAAAGACGTTATCACGTCAAAATAGATAGGATTAAAGAGAATTATAATGAAATAAGATGAGCTAATGCTGTAAGAATCGCAATTAAATTTATTAACAAAGATTTTCAATTTCCAGGAAAAAATCAAATGAAAATGACTGATGAATTAATTAATAAGACAAAAATAGTGTTTCATGTCAGGATGGTAGGTTCGAATAAAATACCAAATTCCGCAATGACGTATTTATTTTGGCTGTTGCAATACGGTCGAAACGTTGGGCAATAAACAAGGTATTTTTCCTTAAATTATTCACGCGATTAAGACCCGTAATATATATATTTCCATAATGTGTACAAATCGCGAAAGTTTATCAACATTTATTATTACTATTCCACAAAGACTACTACTACAATGTGCACTGATTAACACTAATATTAACACTTAATCACTGTATAAAACACTGTAGGTACTACTAGGTACTAGTCACAGACTATCGCCTCGAAGTCTTTGAGATCGTATTCCAAACTGAACTGAACTGCTTTGCGTCAGGGGATGCCCTTATATACTAAAATTTCATGATCTAGAAAAGTCGACCACATACTAGTAGCCAAATTCGGGAACGTCACGTGGTGCGTAGCACTTATGCACACACACTTAGTTGTTTTTGTATATTGTGTGATCTAGGAGCTTCCCAAACATTCGAGTCGTTCGTTCGTAACAATAGAATAATTGTTTTTAAATGTTCGCGATGTTCAACTTAATAGAATATTATCGGCACTTAATCGCGTGAAATATTTAAAGGTACGGTATGATATCTTTTCTTTACCCGACGTTTCGAATCGAATTGCACCGATCGTGGTTGAGGGTCGACTGATAGCAGCTTAGTGATGTCTCCATGAGGCGCGGGGTTTTGGTACTACCCTCGCCTGGTCTTGATAATTTTGATTAACTTTACTGTCGGTACTTCTACACACTACAATTACTACAAAATGGTGAGAGCCGGTATACATCTTCTCGGTTGAAATTCTTGTACTTCTTGATCTTAACCTCCTAGTTCGTACCTTTAAATATTTCACGTGATTAAATCCCGATAATTTTCTAATATATAATAAATACTGAGGTGTACATATACATGGAACGTAAGAATTGACACTACAAGGTCTGTCTCTCAGTGGCGTCCGAACAGGTCTAGATGTCTGCAAGGTTTCCGTAAGGTATTCTTCTCAACAGTGCCTCGAGGAGTGTTCTTCGAGGCACGGTGGGGACATGTGAGGTTGATCGCATTCATCTTCATTCTTTTTTTTTTAAAGGTAGCAATAAGGAATTGTGGTTCCCACATTACTAGCAAACCTGTTAACCCCTCCAGCTAAGCTCAATGGCTTGTGTTAGAAGTAGGTTCACGACGGTAGTATAATGGGTAGGATTCGAACCCGCGACATTACGCTACCGCCGCTCTATTCGTTCCATCGTAGTATGCGACTACGGAATAGTGTAGCATAAGTCTGCGCATACACCGCTACACTATACTACTCGTATCTCCAGCATAGTTAGCTAGTCTCTGATTAGAACTCAGAATACAGAACAAGACCAGAAGCCGCGGTACGCTTTATTTTCATGCACTGCACTGTGTCCAAAAACAAAGCGTACACCACGCGCCCACCCTACTTCCCACCCGTGTAAATAATAATAATAATAATAATAATATATTTATTTCTCAGTATATGGTACATTGAGGTCATACATTGTAAATTGGTTCACATATACTACCAGATTTTGGTGCAGAAATATTTGATTAAGTACGCATGGACAACTTACATTTCATAAATTTTAAGGAAATATTTAATGATGCAAATTATTTATCAATTAGTTACAATGTCAAGATATATAATTTAATAATAAGTGTTAATGTCAAATAATATAATTAGAAATAATGTAGTTATTCAGATATAATGTCAATATTCAGTTACCAATTGAAATTAAGATGATTACGGTCTAATAAGTAATACCCAATATTATTATAATATCAAAATGTACAATTATCAATTAGTTACAATGTCAAGATATATAATTTAATAATAAGTGTTAATGTCAAATGATATAATTAGAAATAATGTAGGTATTCAGGTATAATGTCAATATTCAGTTACTACTTGAAATTAAGATGATTATGGTCAAAATAAGTAATACCCAATATTATTATAATGTCAAAATGTACAATTTAGAAATTCATTCACTGAATAAAAACATTTATCCAGAAGCCAAGAAAACATCACATTTCTAAATTTATTCAAAGGTAATATTCTAATTGTATTTGGTAACTTATTATAAACTTTTACTGCCATAAAATTAACGTTTCTATTACATAATTGGAGCCGTTGAAATGGAATACGCAGTTTCCCAATGTTATTTTTAGCCAGTCTTGCAGAGACCTGTTCATTCAATGGAAACAGTTTAGGATATTTCTTCACAAATAAACAGAGTTCAAAAATGTACAAGCATGGAAGTGGGAGTATTTTCAGTTCTTTGAATACAGTGGCGTACAGTGGTCGGAATATTCTGCAGCACTTACAGCCCTTATACATTTTTTTTGTGCTTTGAATGCTCTCTCTACATCTATAGAATTACCCCATATCACTAAACCGTAACGTAACACAGATGAAACATAGCCATGATACGCGTTTAGGGCAGTTTTTACATTTGTTACTCGCCTAAGTTTACGAAGGGCGTATATAAACTTATCAATCTTATTACATACTCTATCGATGTGCTGCTTCCAATCTAATTTACTGTCTATTACTATACCTAAAAACAATGCTGATTGTTTTGGCTTTAATATTGAATTATTATATTGAATTATAGTTGGTGATAATGTCAAGTTATGTGTCTGAAACCTAATTAAATTTGTTTTAATGATATTGACCTGGAGATTATTGTCCTGTAACCATTTTATTGCGTTAAACAGTTCATTGTTTGTATCAATTTCAAGATGATTTTTTTTTAAGCATCTTATTGTTAATGTAGTGTCGTCCGCAAATTGAACACATTCATGTTTAAGACATTTTTGAAGGTCATTTATGTAAAGTATAAATAGCAGGGTTCCTAGTACACTCCCCTGTGGGACGCCTGAATTATTGATTTTACGTTCCGAAGTAAACGTGGTCCTTTTATTATTTTCTATTTTACTAATAATAGTTCTTTGTTGGCGATCAGACAAATAACTTGTCATCCAATCATTTGCTTTTCCTCGTATGCCATATTTATCAAGCTTATGTAGTAGGCGTTTATGTGAAACAAAATCAAACGCCTTACTCATGTCTAGAAATAGCGACAAAACAGACATTTTATTATTTAAGCCTTCAGTAATTAACTTTACTAACGAGAAACACGCCAAAGTCGTTGAGCTGTGTTTTCTAAAACCAAACTGCCTCTCATTAACTAAATTATGTTTGTTTATAAAGCTGCTTATTATTTCATGTACTGCCTTTTCAAAAATTTTTGCAAAGATTGGGACAAGTGTAATGGGTCTATAATTATTCATGTTCGTTGGATCACCCTTTTTAAACAACGGCTTTATGATGGATTCCTTAAGTCTTGTTGGATATACACCTTCTTGAAATGAGATATTAATAAGGTAGCTAAGTGGTGGTGCTATGATTTTAGAACTGAGTTTAATAATTCGTGAGGATATTTCATCATAGCCAGTAGAATTTGTATTATTTAGAGAATTTATCAATTTTATAATGTCAGTTTCGCTTATCGGAGTCAGGAATATAGATTTTAAATTGTAATTTATGTCAGTATTAATATGTAAATCATTTTTATTATTCGAATTATTATTATTGGTAAGTTCTATAAAGTAATTATTAAATTGATTACATATGTCACTGGGATTTTTGATTAAAATGTCACGAACTTTAAGCTCAACAATATCATTTTTAAGGTTGTAATAATCTAAGTTATTTTTTATTATTGACCAAGTCGCTTTGCACTTATTTTTAGAATTACAGAAATATTTATTGTTATTTATTTGTTGTGATTTCGATATACATTTTTTTAAAATTTTTGTGTATTGTAGGTATTTTCCCTTATGGTATTCTTTGTTATTGGGATTCTGTACAAATTTATAATATAATGTCCTTTTTTTAATGCATGCAATTTTCAAACCTTTACTAAGCCATTTATTTTTTATTGATTTGTTATATTTTTTAATTTGTATTTCAGGAAAACACAATTTATAGAAAAGCGTAAATAAATCGTGGAAAATATTAAAAGCCTTATTGCATTCAGTTTCGTCATATATTTCACTGAAACTTATAGCACCTAAGCATCGAAGAAATTTTTTTACATTATCAATGCTATAATCCCTTTTTGTTTCATACCAATACTTTATAGGTTTTGGTGTACTAGTTTTTTTATGAACATGAAATATTAGTGACTGGCCCCTATCATGATCAGAAAGAGCCAAATTGTGAGTATTGCTTTTGACATCTTCTTTTGGAATATTACTTGCTATTTGGTCAATGCTTGTATTTTTTCTGGTAGGCATTTTTATATGTGGTATTAAGTTCGAATTATTGAGAATTGATATTAGCTCTCTAGAATTTTTATTGTCTTTTAATATATCTATATTCCAATCACCACATATAATAATATTTTTAACATTTTTACTCATAAGATTCCTCAGCAGTGATTCCAGTTTTGTATAGAATACTGTAACGTCTGAATCTGGAATCCGATACACGCATATTATAATGAGATTATGACTCAATACTTCGATGCCACAGCACTCGAAATCAAAATTGATACCATATTCATATCATAACATAAAGTTGCTAGCTCGGGAGTAACTCCCCACTTTTTGGGTAAAATATGATATTTTTTAAATATACAACAGTCATTTATATATCAATAAATACAGCTAAAGGTTTTTTATTATTTAGTATTATTGATTTATTAAATATAAATACTGAGTAAAAATTTATGTATAAAAATAAAACATTTTTATCAGTTAATTAAGTCACTTCTTTAATTGTAAGAATATAATATAAAAATTAAAGTAATAAAGCCAAGCAACTAATCAAGTACCTTCCACTTCTTTATTTGTAAGAATATATTAAAAAAAATAAAGTTTCAAAGCCAAGCAACTAATCAAGTACCTTTTTGTTAAGTAATCTTTTTATAATATTGTCTCTTAGATTGTGAACTATTTATGTTCATAGTTTTGCATTTAGATATGTAATGTAGTCTAATATCTAGATATTTTTTAATAACCACCCTTATAAGATTATTTCTATGAATGAGACCGTTTATATGGTTATCATCAAATAGAAATACATCATTTTTTAAAAAACCCACGGCGGTTGTAGGTCAAATAGTATATAACAGCCCCTGGCTAGTGATTACAGACACAATCTACAAGCAATCTTGAATAAATTGCAACACATTATACAGAAAACCGCATCAAAATCGGTCAAGCCGTTTTGGACATAAGTGGCAACATAGGATTGCGCACAAGCAAACTAACAAACAACCTCTCACCCTAAACGCATGTTTCGTTCCGTCGTGCATAAAAATTTGGGAAAACACTTAGACAAAAAAATGGCAACACACCAAAAATGGACTCGCCTATTTAGAAAAGGACGAGTCCATTTTTGGGGAAGTTAAATAAATACAAATAACAAAAGAAATGAAATTTAAACATGTTACTTACACATAAAATGTGTGAGTAACATGTTTAGATTCCATAATGTCAAATAATCCTAAGATGTTAGAAATCCCCTCTTGCTTCTTTGTAGAACCACTGGCATTTTTACGCGTGGGAACAACACAACACGGCATAATTAGCTAAAAAACTGCACTTGTCACAACGCGTCTTGACGCCTCTGCGGCCCATAGAGTACTAATAACTACTACACCAATTTGGTGTAGTTATTGTTGCTTCAGTTTCTAAAGCGTGCGCGGTTTCTGGTCTTGTTCTGTATTCTGAGGATGACAACTAAATTCGAGACTGTTATGTCAATAGAGTATACACAGTCGCGGAATGTAAATGTTTGTCAGTTTTCAAATACACTCATTTAACACTTTGCAATCATATTTTTTCAAACTATGTATCACACCAGTTTAAATTCATTCAACACCAGAGTTTAAATTCATTCAGACCAATATTCTTTGACTATGAATTGTTGAACTCAAAACTTTTTAGGATTCCGTAACCAAGATGGCAAAAACGGAACCCTTTTAGTTTCGTCATGACCGTCTATCTGTTCTCTGATCTGCTCTTTGATCCCGTTTAAGCAATAGTGGACTTTAAGGTAGCGAACAATTTCATTTTGCGGCTACCTACTACTTTTTATTAGTATTCGTACTATCACTGCAGTGTTACGGTTTTAAGATTTAAGTTTACTCCATAAAGTGAGTTGAGATATAAATCAGCATTTCATGAACTTTTTAGATCGTACGAGAGTTTTATGGTGTCTTCAAAATTTAACGATTATTTTATGACAGTTATAAATAAAATGAGTACTTACTCAAGTACGAGTTTTAGGATTAATTTCCTTTTAAATTTCCAATTCTATTGTAGAATACTCCAATCGTTTTGATAGAATCGTTTGCTCTACAGATGATAGGTGATATTGGGGTACTTTTGAGATAGAAAGGTGTGGTCGAATTCCAGCAGCAGATAGTCAATAGCCGGGGTTCGAAACCTTAACGGTTATCTCCTGTAGTAGGTATCTATGTATTGTGGTTATCCTCTCGGAGGTAAAACCGCAATTCCGCGCGGGGGTAATGAAGCTGTTGAAATTAAATTTGTCATCCCCTCTCTCCCCTCTTCGTTCGAGCGAGTCACACTTGGCCGATGTTAAGGGTAAAATGGGTTTTAAAATAGTCAAACTTTAATATTCGTTATTTCGTAAAAGCATATCACTGATTATTAGAAAACGTCAAATTAATACATAACTAAATATAAGTTTGAACAAAAAATACATTTTTTTTTAATCATTTTATAAAGATAGATGGATTGTTGTCCCACATTACTAGCAATCCTGTAAACCCCTCCAGGTAAACTCAATGGCTTGTGTTAGGAGTGGGTTCACGTCGGTGGTATTATGGCGATAGCTATAGTATAAGTATATAGCAAATAAGAAACTCAGGAACGTGATGTTTTACACTTCATGATTAGTCATTAAATTCTTTTAAATAATGCAAAATTAATACAAACGCCCAAGCATATATACGCAAGAATTGTGAATTTAACAGATTATTATACATTTATTTGTTTAGAATTTAGTATAAATAGCTTAGTTTTAACCACAATAAACTAGTCAATAACTAACATAAGATCTCGTCTCTTATTTGACTCATATACTATAGGATCTCGCTATAAGTATCATAAATAGGATTCGAACCCTTGTCCCGAATGCCTTAGCCTTTAAGCTTCCGCTGCTTTAAGCGCTAACGCCTTAGTTAAACGGCAGTTCCATGTGTAAGAGCTCATGAGAAGAAGCTGCCAAGAAACTCATGGCAGTTCTAAAATCATCAAGGTGTATTACAAAAATTATTGTGAGTCAAAACGGGTAACAATTTTAACAGAGTTTGTTGTTAAAAACGCTGGTACTATGGCATAAGTATTCTGTATGCAGCTGTCAGCAATCAGGGTCACTAACCATTAGAAAAACAGGTCAGTCAAAATTGTCATTGCACGTAAGCAACTTCAACATAGTAAACAAAATCAGTAGTGCTAAAACAACTTAATTCACATCAAACTCTAGATAGCAAATAAACAGTGTGACACTATCTACGACCGAAACCACGTTTCGTTCATTAGTGACATATCACTAGATAGTGTTCACTAGTGCCGATACTGAGGTTGCGTAGAATTTATAGGTAGTACTGCCACTGAGCGTGGTTGTAATACTAGTCAGGATTCATATAGATGCGTTAATTAATTATTGAAAAGTAAATTGAAATTAATGAATGTTTCGTACAATGTGTGACGTCACTGACTTGTGATTTGTTTTCAGTTCGCGTTTCAATTTTTATTTTTAGTCTTTGGGAAATCAACATTATGCCGGAGTGGTATATTAGTTTATAAGTTTAATTTATTTGTTCCAAAGAAAATTAAAGTAATCGACAAAATAACAAAATTTCATACTAACTAAACTAAAAAATAAAATAGTTATATCTAAAAAAATGGGGCCGCTGGGCATGGTTTCACATCTGTGAAACCATGCCCAGCGGCCCCATTTTTTTTATATTATACAGCGAGTAAATGTTGCCAGTATCTACTGCCAACATTTACTCGCTGTATAACAATGAAGAGTTGAAAGAAGAAGCTGCCAGCTCGACGGTCACCCGTGGCGTCGACCATTTTTTTGGAACAATGTTTTATTTTTTTTAAGCTATTGCATAGCTTATATCGCGGGCTCGGGCTTCGAGCGCGGCGACCGAATCAAGAAATTCCGTAACGAAAATAAAACCTAACACTCCGCCTACCATGTAGCTCGGCCAAGCGTTCGCTTAACGTATATGTATATAGTATGACTGTACGAAGCTCGCACGGATAGAGACGAGCTGCTCCAAAATGTAATGGAAAAATTTTAAATTAAAACAAAATGATTAATTTTAAAAAAACTAGTTTTTTTTTTTTAATTAATTTATTAAAAAAAAGTTGTTGTTGTGTTGCTGTTATAATTTAACAAAACAAAACACTTTTTTTCTTTTTTTAATTGCATAAGTTGATTAAAAATGCTATGCAATAGCTTTACCTCGGCAGTGTCCGAGTGCCACACATTTTTTATCTTTATTTATAATCGAATCAATTTATTACTATGCCATTTTGATTTTATAATCATTAATATACCTAGTTAAAACCAAAATTTCATGCTTCTACTTAGGCATGTAATTTCGCTTAGACATTCTTCAAATAATACTGCATGTGCACTACTTACTGCATGTGCAGTAAATATGTACTGTGATGTGTATTGCCGAGGTCTCATGCAAATACATCATAAATGTTGATAGAACCTTTATGCGTGAAACTCGTTCGAAAGTTATTTGATATGCGAAGGAAATATAAGGCGGTCTGGGACTGTGAGTTTGATAGCCGACCGATCTGGTCGTCATATATGATGTTTAATAGTATTAATTAATTAGAGTTAGTTTGTCGTGTGTAAACTTGTATTTCAGCAATAAAACATAGTGTTCGATTTGGGGCAAAATATATTTTTATTTCAACGCCCAATACTAGTTCCAGAGGAACAGCCTCGGTACTAGCTCGACCAAGAGCTGCGTCAACGATACAGTAGGTACCTACCGTGAAAGGATACAATAAGTTGATATCCCGTTCTATCTAAATACTGTTGTTCGTAGCTTTAGCCAAGCTACGAACAATTTCAACTAGTAATTATAATCTAACAGAAACAACAACTATTTAAACTTAAATAGATCACGCACTACATGTCTATTAAACAAAATAATGTTCAAAGTAATTTTGTTCCAAAATCCCACGATAAATCCTAAAGTATAGAAATTTCAACATTTAACAATAGCATTAAATCATTTCATAATGGCTACTTGGAGACAATAAATATTATAATAATGTATATTATTACGCGTAAATTTGAAGTACTTAGTTTGTGTTTTAGAAAGGCCTAGTAAAGGTGAGTGCATATCGATGGGCGGTAGGGTATTTTATTTAAAATTACCGACGTTAATTCAGATCATACCTATAATAAATTTTACTTACCAACATTAAATTATTATGTAATAATTAGGCAATGGGAAGAAAAATGTAACTTAAATTTATATTGCATTTTTTTTTTCTTGGATGGGAAACTCTGCTTGGGTATAGGCCTCCAGTTTCATCTAGTTTTCTCTGTCTCTAGGTCGTTTAATCCATTCTTTTCCTGCTGTAGCTATGATATTATCTGTCCATTGCTTCATAGCTCGTTCTTTTCGTCTTTTTCAATAGGCTATTTCTATCTACCACAAATACTAAAACCGAAACGGATGTGAAATGTTTAATAACCAAATTGCTTAGCAACCATTAACAAAAATTATTAAACAACTTTGTTATTAAACATGTCATATATATTTTCGTGGTTGTTTATTTAGATAAAAATAAATTTAATAAAACATGCCTGCCCATGTAAAGTAAAATTCGCTAAGTGTTGAAGTTGTAGGTATTAGTAATTTATTAAAAGGACAGGGTTCATATGAAGCATTGTTAAGTCGTAAAATGAATTTAAAATGAATTCAGACATACTGCTGAAGCAGTACATCTGAAATTATTTGACAGTTTACAATAATATTTTGCACCCATAAGTAAAACTTACCGCTTGTATTATAATTTCAAATGTTAGAAACCGACCACGAAGCTTTAAAGGGGATACTTTCTTAGGTATTGAAGAGCACGCTGGAGGATACCATGGATCGTAAAAGTATGTGACGGTTTATATCGAAGTCAGCTAGCTTAAGAATGCGAAAGGAGGTAGGTAATAATTGTCTTGTCTGGTCGGTGCCAAATTCCCATTGACGCTCTCCCCGTCCTCCGCTGGTGTACACCAGCCTTATTGGTTGAGGTTAGAATTTTGGTCGGTCAGCCATTTATGCTAATAGCTTTTGATTTTGAATAGAGACGACATTGTTAATTTATCTCATTGAAACATTACTTCCGCCATTTCTTCGCATGGGGCGCTTTCTATAGACTGAAGTAATCAGTGTATGAACGGCCTAAAACATATTTTTATATGCAATTATACAATGGGTAGGCTCGGCGTTCGCAAAATTTCAGACACTAGTTTACCAGCGTTCCTGTCCTCGGTCTATAGCGCGGAAGAGTTAACTAGGAAAAGAGTAAGACATACACTGGTTGATTCTGAAGTATCATGTAAGACCGACGCAGTGAACGCTTGGGAAATGGCTAGTCCGAACCTATTCTCTCAGAGGCAATGGGACGGGTCGCTCTGCAGTATGGTAAGAGAAAGGTTATTTAATACATCTTCAAATTGAAGAGTGTGCGCGTTTGTTGGCTGTGGGAGTCGGACCTTTGAGTTCAGGCGCTCCCGTCACCTAACATAGACACTATGTTGAATGTCACACCCTTTCGTAATGCTACTTGCCTACGACTAGGTGCGCCGTGTATTTCTCCGTATTGGTGTCACTGTGGTCAACCCCAACGACAAAATCCGTCGGGCTCTTGTCACCGCCGGTGTACCAGCCATACGGGAACCCATGGGGCTGGCGCGAGGCGATGGCAAGAGACCAGACGGTATGTCATTGTTACCTTGGAAAATGGGCCGGCCCTTGGTGTAGGACGCAACCTGCGTCGACACCCTTTCGCCGTCACATCTTTCAGGTACAGCGGGATGTGCCGGCGCTGCTACCGCATCGGCGGAGACTCCCAAACGGCCCAAATACAATAATCTTGTCGGAGATTATGTTTTTGGTCCGAGTGCACGATCTTTTTATAAAATTTTGAGTAAGCTTCTGATCGACGCTTCACGTGGCCAGAAAGCTGGCCTGTACTTCGCTCAGCGAATCAGCATTGCTATACAACGCGACAATGCTGCCAGCCATCTGGGCACGGTGCCGGTCGATAGTGTTGCGGAGGAATTCTATGACGTCTGCTCGTTTTGATTTTATTTTATGTACTAATTTGTACATAGTGTAAATATTAATATTACTATGTTTATTATTTAGAGTAGTTTTTATACATCTTGTATATATTGTATTATTTATGATAATTAATTGTTATTATTAGTATAATCAATAAATAAAGAAAACATCTCACAATTAAACATTAATGCGTGTATGTTATTTCCATTAAAATAAAAATCTTTCTGAAGAGCTCACGAGTACAATATATATATATATATTTTAATTCAGCTGCAACACTCAAGTGCGTACAAGAGCAACAGGCATATTCAAGTGTGCAACGCCACATGCGACGTTGTAGCAGTTTTTACATACGTATACAAGTATATAGTGTGAAGTTCAGACACCCCAACAAGATTTTTACTACAAGACATCATATAAAAAAAGGAAAATGTAAATATTGAAAACCTTCACAGTTTTAAGCCATTCAAGTTGTCTTTTGTTCTTCGTGCTTATTTCGTCTCGTGGTACGTAATCCAGGTTATTATTGAAAAGTAAGTGATGATTACTTTTCACATCACATTGTGAACAGGATTTGGACTGTTAAAATTATTTATGAATTAATTAATAAATGGAAAAATATAACATGGTCCAAAACTACCCCATTGGATTGTGGTACTGATTCTGAGCAAACTACTTTCAGGTTTGAACGACGACATAATTAAGGTTATTCTTGGTATACCAAGAATAACCTTAATTATGTCGTCAAATTCGTTTTATTGCCGACTTACGCTTTATTACTAATCGTAATTATTTCTGACGATTATAAGTAGCGGTAGCTAATATCCTATTACCGCGATCAGCTTACAGTAAATAAATAACTAATTAATACTCCTATCAATTTAATATTAACAGGATCAAAATAAAAACGTCGGGCAATAAACAAGGTTTGTTTGTGATTATATATATATATATATTTTCATAATCGTAGTCTCAAATTCATTACAACACATTATTTAGACAAAGCTCTTTTTTTTTTTAAATAAAAAAAAAAGAGTTTTATCCAAAGAGTATGCGTCGATATTTATTTAATTCATTAGGTCCTTTTCACACGTTCGGGTCTAAATCCGGCGCCGGCTACCCAGCTCCGGATTATAACGGGGTACCCGGCGCGAAGTGTATGACGATGTATGGTAGCTTTTACATGTTCCGGCGTCCGTCCTTTCTGGTTGCCATACATTAGCCGCCGGGTAGACGGCGACCGGGTCCCCGGCACCGAATTGAAACCGGAACGTATGAAAATGACCTAACTTCCCATCTAAGTTCGTGTATTATGAGATCTAAGCACAGCAAGTTGAATATTAGTACACATCGAAAATAATAACATATAAAATTATGTTAGTTTTGCTGTCGCTCGCGGCTTCGCTCGCGTAGATGATTTTACCCCCTTAAGAGTTGATTTTCACCTTCGATTAAAACACAGAAACAATTAGTGTTTCTTTATTTTTAACCAAAAAGCCAAATAAGAAACTTCATAGATCTAAATTTAATACTGACAGAGTTTCATACAGACTTGCAACCTCTATATTACCCCTTTACCAAAAACGCTAAAATATGCTTTATTTTAAACGAAACATCCAAATGCGAAATTTTACAGACTTAACTTTAAAACTGACGGAGTTTCACACTATCTTGCGACGGTTTCACACAGACTTGCAACTCCTATTTTACCCCCTCAGGGATTGATTGTCCAAAAACGCAAAAACACGTGCTTCTTTGTTTTAAACAAAAAAGCTAAATACGAAATTTCACTGATCTAACTTCAAAACTGACGGAGATTCATACAAACTTGCAACCCCTTCATTGCGCCCTTAGGGGACGAATTCAAATAAATCCTTATTTAGTGGATGCCTATAACATAAAAGGCATCAACTGCCAAAATTTCAGGTTTGTAACCCTAGCGGCTTAGGCTCTGCGTTGTTGAATCAGTCAGTCAGTCAGTCAGGTCAAGTGATTATATATGTATAGATTACTAACGCCATAACTAAGACTATACAAAAATCCTCATTTTAGCATTTTTCCGTAACTTTAGGATTTTTTACGGGTTAATATTAAGACATATCCTACAATTTCTTTTTGGCTAGTCATTAATTTTTTGTATACCAACATTTTTTTAAAGAGCCGAACCATATTTGCTTAAGGGACCTTTAAATCTAAAATTTGACTAAACCTTTCTGTTACACGTTGTATATTGAGATCTGTGACTTAGTGTCGACCGAACAAATCGAGTTATAAGCGAATCTAAGATTTCCTTCAAATTCGTCAATTTTCCCCGTTTTTGCAACATTTTTCATTGCTGCTCCGCTCCTTTTGGTCGTAGCCTGATGTTATCTAGCCTATAGCCTTTTTCGATAAATGAGCTATCCAGCACAAAAATAATGGTTCAATTCGAACTACTAGTTCCTAAGAGTATTGCGTTCAAATACACAAACTCTTCAGATTTATAATATTAGTAGGTATAGATTACATTTTTAAAAACGAAAAAACTGAAAAAGACTGTTATTCAAAAGCGAAACTTTTAACCAACGGAGGAATAAAAATTTAACTCTGCTTATGACGTTTTACATGCAAAACAGTTCAACGAACAATAAAAACTCGAGAGCAATCCATCACATTGGCCCCAAGTGTACCAAACTTTTTCGTGCACCGCTCAGCTAGTGAATTTTAAAGCAAATTGCTCTGAATCACTGTTCAGTTCAAATTGGGTACAATTTCCGCTATTCAATTTTTAACTAGCTATTACTAATTTGGTAATCACGCTATTCGTTATTTAAAATTATGTAATCTAGAAGATATTTTCCAGAATTTAAAATGTAAAAAGGTTATATTCATAGAAAACTTGAAATAAAGATCTAATTTAAAGATATCATCTCTGAATATAATAATTATATTTTATCCTTACTCAATCGTTATAAAATATAGGTCATTTATCTATACTAATATTATAAAGCTGAAGAGTTTGTTTGTTTTTTTGTTTGTTTGAACGCGGTAATCTCAGTAACTATTGATCCGAATTGAAAAAATCTTTTACTGTTGGATAGCCCATATAACATCATGCTACGACCAATAGGAGCGGAGCAGCAATGAGAAATGTTGCAAAAACGGGGAAAATTGTTGCACGGGTCAGCTAGTAAAAAATAAATTTATACAAAATTAAGCAATTATATCCTTAAAATAATTCACAATTGCATATAAACCAGGTAATGCTCAGAATCATTCAAAAATATTTGAATATTTGATCGTTTGACTGTTAATAATGATATTTTATGGCAATTTCTTAAAAGAAAACACTTGATATTATAGTTTCAACAAAATAAAACACGGTTCACTTTATTTAGCCCCCAGTGGATCAAAGTTCACTCTCTAAAATTTCCGAGCAGATAGCCCGGAACATCGTCCGAAACTCGTCCACGATTTCCGAAACTTCTCGTTTTTCCACTTAATTAATAGATCCAACCGGCTATTGTCTAGTTTAATTGATGCACCGTTCACTTGCAAAGGAAGTTGCAGCTTTACTCGTATTGATCTGAAAACTTTTCTTCGTTGTTTCATGGATAAACTGATTTACAATAGCCATTAAGGGAATAGAATCGTCATGATTGCTCTTATTATGCGTACAAAGATTGGAACATTGAACGAATAAGGGGAGGCAAATCAAATCTAATTATTATTTACACAGTCATTTGCGAACCCATTTTCCAATTACATTTTGAGATGATTGAGGAATGTATACTACATGAAAAATTGAGTTTAGTTTTGAGTTGGAATTATATTTATCTTTACTATTATTTCGGAACTTATCTAGTAAAGCTACCGGGCAGGAGCATGTCGGATCATGCTTAGTGTTAGGTCCCGGAGCCGTTGCCGTATAAAAATCCTATTTAAATGATTGCACCAGCAGAAGAGCGTATGTGCATGGCACTTACGCATTTTTGTTGAGGAACGCAGTTTTTCGGCAATAACTCAATGGCGGTATATCCGATTATGTTTAAAATTTTAATTTAAAGTATTTCTTAAGCGCTACTTTTTATTGTTTTCATATTTTTGGTCACACGTTTCAAAAAATACGAGGAGGGGGCAATTTATGCAACTTTCGGAGTGATTATTTCCAAAAATATTCCTTAACAAATGTATATATATATATTAGATACTTAAAAATGTTTTTCAATGACCTTTAAAATTATGTGCCACACGTTGATGTATACTCAACTTTTTTTTCAAGTTCTGTTACATGTATGGAGTGCCCCCATTAAATATATGTGACATTCGGACGCACAGACAAGCAGACAGACATGACGAAATTGTAATATTGTGTATAAAATTGAACCATAAAAAGGGGTTACATACATAAAAAAATTGTCACAACCAGTTTAGGCGTCGAAGAATTCCTCCCTATCAATGTCAACCGATATTGAGAACAGAAGGCTGGCAACATTACTACGTTGTATGGCAATGCTTATTCTCTGTGCAAAGAAAAGGCCAGCCTTTAGAATAAACTGAAACTTTAGATTTTCAATTTTCAAATTTACTTCCACATAAAACGGTTGTGGTCATTGCGCGAATTGTATTCACAACATCTTAAGTTTTCATCGCCGCCCTAGTTGATCTGTTGTCAAAATATTTCCGCTTCAAAATAATCCTTTCGTGATCAAATAACAATGATTGCTTGGTACTATGTTAAGCTTGTCAAGGTATATAAAACATTTGTTCTGTAAACATCCAGCACACCTGAAGCTGAAGATAATTCTTCACCTTAACTAGGCAGACAGGACCATTCACAAACTTTTCCATCTATTGTTCTGAGCTGGCTGTAGGCGACAATCCAATGTACAGCTAGTAAAGTGCAGACTGGAGTAGTTGTGTTTTATGTTAGGATTTCAATGCTATGTAGAACTGAGCTTAGGTAATAAAATTGAAGGCAACAATTTTGCGATAGGAGCTGGAAATGGTAACAATCGAAATTGGCAACAGACAAGAGACAGGCAGGGCAGAGACAAGGTGTTTTTTTTGTTTTTTTGTATTGTCTCATTATTAGGCAAAGTTCTTCTCTATGACCTTCCAAAATTTATTTTTCTGGAGTTTTTTCTCAAATCTTCTCAAAAGCATCCAGTTCGTCTTGCCAGGTATCTTGACTTGTCTCAACCATCAGGCATTCACTGTGTGCATGATCTGTGGGTACTCATCTATCAGCATGAATTAAGATTTTTTGGGAACAGACCATAAACAACTGGTCACAAAAAGCTGGTTATCTGTCCATTGTCAGTATGGGCCAAGATTTGTTGAAATATTTAGATTATGTCACTATGTTCTGCGCGTCACGTTAAAGTGTAGATCGGGATCTATTTTGACGTGGCTTTCGAAGGCAGACCGCTGATGTTTTATGGAGAAACTTAGGCTACGGTTTCTGGTAAGATGCGAGTAATGTTCAATACCAGGTCCTGACATGGACGAAGTCGAGGGTCACAACTAGTTCTTGCGTCAAAATATTACGTTTTAAAAATAAAATCGGTTGAAAATAATAAAGTGGTTATTCGTTGTTACGCGGTAAAACAAAAAAGTGTTTCTCAAATTGAGTCTAATAAATACAAACTCCTAAACTTGTACGGTTGAAAGCGTTTTGAACAAAAGTTTAATGAAAAAATAATGCAGCAATTCTGGAAAAGCAGTTTTAAGGAAATACAAAAATGAAAATCTCGAAGTAAAAAAAACAAAACTGCCTAAAAGCGATTTAAAAAATATTTAATTCCCACTTATAAAGCAGGCGAACAATTCAGAACTTCAACGAAACTGAACCGCCGAAGTTTTTTACATTTTTTTTTGTATTTATCCAATATACCTTATTTCTGTGTACATAAAGTCGAAATTGGTGCGGATATTAACAAAGTTTAGTACGGATTAGTGGTACGGAAACGAGAAACTTTACCCAGAGGAAATAGTGATGTGAATCAATTCGTATAAACCTACTTTTCGATTTGTAAAATATCGACATTCTGTAATTTAATTTCAGTGCCCCAAGTGTGATCTTCTTACAAATTTATTTACTTGCTGTGTTTGTAAGTAAGTTGTCGCTCTCAAAATTCGGAAACCATTTTTCGACCACTTCTTTTTAATAGTAAAGGATCTTGCAACCTAATGTTATTGAATAAAAAAATAAATTTTAAAAATAATAAACACGCCTGCACATAAAAAAATAGAAACAAGATAATTAATGAATCTCGATGAACTTAGTGAAATGCCTCCGACTGCATGAAATTATATAATTATGTAGCGGATCTTGTTTCCATCTTTTTTGTGCAGGCGGGTTTTTTTATTGTTATAATTTTTATTTTTATCTAATACTTTTTAGTAGTTGTAGGATGTAACCGATGTAACAACTAACTTTTATCACAGTATTGTCAAGTATTGAAAATTGAAAAAAGAATGGTTGCTAACTAACTTTTTTTGTATCACAGTCATAATCATGTTATGCATTTTTAAAATGCTTAAGATGAGCGTCTTATGTCTCTTTGTAGCACTGTAGCGTCTAAACGGGTGAATGAATTTGTTTTGTGTTTTTAACAGACTTTGGATTTCCTTAGAATATTACATCCTAGGAAATTAAAACAAAGAAGAAAATGTTTACAAGGACAACAGCTAACGTCTCATAAAGAGGAAATGTACTCGTATGTATCGTATTAGCTCAATAAGTTTTGTATATAAATATATATATATATATATATATATATATATATATATATATATATTTTTTTTTTTTTATTTAATTGTATATTAAGAACAAATAAATGCTTATTATTATTTCACATATGATGTTCGATCTAAACAGATTCATGAAATTAAAAAAATGTGTTTGAATGTTTGACCAATAGTTTTAGTGAAAGTAGATAATTATTATTTTATATATTATAATTCGTATTTAATCCAACTTATGGAACAGTGCAAGATTTATCAAAATCGGTTAAGTACTTTAAAAGATATGAGCGAAAATGTGTAAATTTGACGACCTAGCAACATTTTTTGAAAATTTCGAAAAAAAAACTTCTCACAACCTTTGTCAAATAGTATAAAGGTAAAAAGAATAATTTTTTTGCTTACGTAAAAAAGGAATAAATAAAATAAATCAACTTAAAAAGTAAACTAAAAATAACAAAATAATACTTTTATATACACGAAATTAACCGAAAGTTTTTGGACGTAAAAGATCAACGATGTTTGTCAGAATTTTAGTACAAATCTCACAAGTACCGACACTTACTTTTTAAATCCCGGCTGCTTTATTAAACATCTCCCACAGTAGAGTACAAGCCCTGTGTCGCCGGGGACTTTACAAACATCAATTCACGGACACAAAGTACACCCAAATACGGAACAACAAAATGTGGATTACAAACAAAGTGGAGTCCCGTGTGGAAATCAGACCCACGACAGTCGTACACACTCCCACAGTGCCAACGAGACAGAATAATTTTTGTGTTCTTGCTTTTTTAGTAGAAAGTTGGTTTATTCAGAATGATTTGTTGAAAATAATGGCTAAGGCATCGGTCACGCAATCGCGAGATCGGGTCGTGGGTTCGAACCCTGCTCATTATACTACCAATAAACTAAATTATAATAAAATAACAAAAACCATTTTGCCAACTTTTGATTTCTTCTTAATCAATACAACTAGCAGACACTCGCAACTTCTTACGCATGGATCCCGTTCCCGCGAGATGATGTATTATACAAAGAAACCTTTCTCTTAAATCACCCTATCTATTAGACTAGCTGTCCCGTGCAACTTCGTCTGCGTAAATTTTCCCCGTTTTTGTAACATTTCTCATTGCTGCTCCGCTCCTATTGGCCGTAGCGTGATTGTATATAGCCTATAGCCTACCTCGATTAATGGGCTATCCAACAGTGAAAGAATGTTTCAATTCGGATTAGTAGTTCCTGAGATTACCGCGTTCAAACATACAAACAAACTCTTCAGCATTATAATATTAATATAGATATATTTCGAGACTTAATCGCGTGAATTATTTAAATGTACAAACGTACGAACCTTTTATTTACCCGACGTTTCGATCGAATTGCACCGATTGCTGAAAACTGTCATATTTTGTAAATAAATACATCACAATATGTGAAACAGTTAAAGCCTCCCCACATCACTACAGCATGAACCGCAGGCAACGGAAAGTTTGTAGTGCATCGGGAGTTAGTTCACTAGTAGGTACTTTTAAACTAAACCGTTTGGAAATTGCAGGATCCCAGTTTTTTACTTTTATATTTCCATTTTCGTCTAAAGTCGGTTACCAATGTAGTTTTATGAATACGAAGTTCCAAACCGACGTGGGTGTACGAAAATATAATTTTTCGTGTTTTTATTTTTGTTTATTTTTAGCTCTTGGTTTCGGGCACGATGCTGTTTTTAAAGGATCGTGATTTTTATGGTAACTGAGTCTTTTAAGTTATAATATTTAATTATTTTTTTTTCTTAAAAAAGACGACTCTCGCAGTACAGTACAAGCCCTGTGTCGCGGGGGACCTTACAAACATTCAAGTCACGGACACAAAGTACACCCAGACTCGGAACTACAATTTGTGGATTTGATTAGATTTGTGACACACAAAGTGGTGTCCCGTGTGGGAATCGAACTCACGAATTCTTACGTTGTAGTTGGACACACTACCACTGCGCCACAGAGGCAGTCGCATATATTGGCTACAACAAGTTGATCAACACACAACATGAACAGATACACAGGGTATATATAATCATTTAGATAACCTATATGTTATTGTTGTGTGTTAGTAATACTCAATCGCTTTTGATAAAATAATGGATTTTTTATAATATTTTACATTACTATGTCCATTGTTAAATAATATAAGTTAAATCTTACTTTCGTCTATGTGCTCTCTGAGGTACGGATGTGTGTGATATTTTTCGAAAACAGTGTCTCATCAAGGTATGGACCGATCGTGGTAACGATGGTTAACCTAGCAGATCTCTCAATTTGCTCAGTTAATACAGAGTCACAGGCCCCTTCTCAATAACAGTTGTGACACCCTTGTCACAACTATTTTTGGGGCACAAGGGGCCCGTGACTCCATACGAATTCGTACAGAGAGCATTCTTTTGACATTTCATAAAAAGAATCTTTTTATGAAATGTCAAAATCTGTTTTATGAAAAACTACATGAATGTCAAGTCAAATCTGTATCTGATACAGATTTGACTTGACATTCATGTAGTTTATTCTGCTTTCAACAAACGCCTCTAAACAAATCGCGAAAATATTTTGTTTAAAACTATCGTCAGCTGCAAAGTAAATTACACTTATTTGACCTAAAGCACTCACTACAGTAGTTCTGGTTCAAAATTCTTCACGAAATGGATGGTGTTGAGTCACTTTTATCTTTTCCCGTGGGTTTTAGCAAACGGTAAAGTTTTACAAAGGATGGCTGTTGTTCTTAGAATGGAACATCCCATGGGGATCGTAAAATAAGATTCAAAAGTCAGATTCTGGATATGGGTAGTAGTTTTGCATTTTTGACTTGATGCAAAATAATAACAGTGTTTTGTTGATATTGCTTGCGACTGTCTCTCTGATATTTCTAATATACTAAAGAAAACCGTGTGGTACCAGCTTAAAAATAGCAATTACCCCAGGGTCAGGGCCGGAATCGAACCACCTATCTGGACTATGTTACTGGATCTCAAATTTTTCTAACCTTTCATGCTCGCAAGTTGGGCCCTCGCGTGCGCCATCTAACCGGTAGTTAAAGAATTATCATACGGCTTTTGTTATTGCTTCGTTACAGAGAGCATTTTAACAAATTATGATGGCGCAGGCCGAATATTATTGTAATTGTTATAGGCATTTCTTGCCAATTACTTTTTAAATACAATAATTGCATTTTTGAAAGATAGAAAAATTTGAAGTCCAGAGCCAGGAATCGAACCCGAGACTTCCGTAAGCCAAACCGGGGCCGGAATCTGGACTATGTTACTAGACCTCAATTTTTGCTATCCTTTCATGCTCGCGAGTTGGGTTGAGTTATTCAAATTACAATAATTGTTCGGGGCTTAGAAATTATTACATATTAATCGATTAAAAAATACTCGTATTTCCGACGGCTTGTTTACAATTTTACGTTGGCATTGTCAACGTAAAGTTGTCAGTTGTGCATACTTAGATTTTGAGGAGCATATTTAACAAAAGTATATATTTACTAGCTGTCCCGCGCAACTTCGTCTGCGTAAATTTTCGCTTTTTTCTTTTTCTTCCTTTTTTTTTACAACATTTTTCATTGCTGCACCGCTCCTATTGGTCGTAGCGTGATGTTATAACCTATAGCCTTCCTCGATAAATAGGCTATCCAACAATAAAATATTTTTTCAGTGCAGCCCAGTAGTTCCTGAGATTATCGCATTCAAACAAACAAACAAACTCTTAGGAGTATGAAAAATAGATGTTGGCCGATTCTCATAGATACCGGATAAGCACAAAAAATTTCATCAAAATCGGTCAAGCCGTTTCAGAGGAGTATGGCAACGAAAACTGTGACATGAGAATTTTATATATTAGATGACTATGTAAAGCTAGAATAAGGAGGTTTTCTTATTCTAGCTCAAAAATGTATTATTTACATTGTCATAAATAATACATTTTTGATCAGTGACAAAATGTTACGCTTTTATTCGTATAGCATCCCAACCCGCAAACAAATGATATCTTCCTTTAACGAATTACACTCCAAAAAACTTTTCACAAACACACGAACAGAACATTCACACGCTCGCAATCGTGTTAGTGCCCGTTGAATGTCGCTTTAAACGTGAGCGTGGAAACACACCACACACAAAATATGTATACTACGGATCTCAATCACGTGAATATTTTATGGTATTTATTGCCCGAAGTTTCGTCCGTATTGCAACGACCGTGGTAACGGGTGGACTGGTGCAGCTCAGCGTCACCTCCGTGAAGCACGGGTTTTGGAAACTACCCTCCCTTCATAATTATTAGTATTTTTCCTCTTGGTTTCTCTTCTTAATTTGCACCACGACGTCCAGTCCTCTGCCTCAAGTCCCTCCCAGCGATCTTGTGCTGGAGTTCACCCTGTATCAAGTAGATTTATTATAATATGGACAGGATAAAATTCTAAATAAAATGTATTTTTGTTACAGATATTTTTAAACACACGGGAGCAAGACAAACCCACGCAGAAAGCAAGACACACAAGCCTAAGTAAGTACAATATAGAATTTTATAATCTACGGGTCTTAATCGCGTAAATATTTTAAGGCCGTATTGCAACGGCCGTGGTCACGGGTAGACTGGTTCGACTCAGCGCCGTCTCCGTGAAGCGTGGGTTTTGGAAACTACCGTCGTTTGATTACTATCACTTTTTACGGAACCCATCGGTACTTATTTCAACAAACAACACTAACGGTGTCTTCATACTAGCGTGTAACGTGTGTTCGGCGGTATGTACACAAATTTATTATTAGGCAGATCGTTCGCGCTTAGCTTCTTCTCGATGACTTCAAGCCAGTCCTAAATGGAAACGTTCATGAATAGTGACTGATCTTAAAATTTAGTTTAGAATGTTAGTGTTAGCCTTATACTGCCTTTCTAGCTGGTTACCATTAAGAAAGGCTGTATAAGGTCTAACATTAACCATGGATACTTTTTATGAATTAGTGATGGGTATTCCTATGCATAAAAAGTATTCATGGTTCTTTTACGGAAACGAAACAAACAAATCCTGCTTGCTTTCTTTGAAAAAGAAACCCCGTTAATATTCCATTTTTGTATTTTCGTTCGTTTACGAAGACTGTTTTTAGTTATTTTTAGGGTTCTTATTCACGATCTTTTTTCCGTTTCCAGCTAGCACATGCGTAACTGTCAAAATCTTGCGGTATGCGTTTTGAAGGGAAACCAGAGTTATTGTCAAAATCTTGTCATAATGGTAATGCATGCGCAGCGCGCTCAAAAATATCCGCCGCGCATGAGCGTTGACGCATTCCTAAGTGCGTCTCTTATTTGACCGTTATGACAAGATTTTGACAGTTTCAAATGGGCTTGCCTTGGACACGGAAAAAGATCGTGAATAAGGATCTAGAATATAATAAACTAGCTGCCTGCCCCGGCTTTGCACTTGTATCACGTCGTAATTTTTTATACCTTGAGTTACATTATTGTCATTTTCGTAAGGATCTCAATTTTTTTGACAATAAAATATAGCCTATGTAGGAACATAGGCTATATTTAATTGGGTAGTATCCCGATAATGTAGCTTTCTACTGTTGAAAGAAGTTTGAAAATCAGTCCAGTAGTTTTAAGTTTATTCATTACATACAAAGATACAAATATATCCTCTTTGTAATATTAGTATAGATATAGATAAGTGCAAATATTCCTGAAAAAAAACATTTATGTTTGAAATCATATTTATTGTCACGAAATATGGTTTTTACGATGTCTTACTTAAGATAATACTAGCGGACGCCTCGCGGTTTTACCCGCGTAGTTCCCATTCCCGTGGGAATGCAGGGATGCAGGGATAAAAAATAGCCTATGTCACCCGGGGTTAGTGTAGCTTCACATCGATGAAAGAATTTTTCAAATCCGTCTAGTAGTTTCGGAGCCTATTCAATACAAACAAACAATCAGATCTTTCCTCTTTGTAATATTAGTATAGATAATACAATTTTATTGCACTTTAGTAGGACATCTTATTTTTTGCTAGATACTTATCAATTATTTGCTTTGATAATTCTTCATTACTTTTTAGTACTGAAGAGTTTTCCGTACGTGATCAAAATCAAGTCTCCATTTTCGTACGGGTTCGAACTTAATTTCCTATCTACGCAAACAGAACTATGGAAACAACAAACCAGTATTTGATTTATAACGCCAATTTAGCACGACTATACATAGTACATATATCAAGTCCGCTGCATACTATATCACGACTATTGATACACCAGTCCGTGCCAATGCATAGTAATGCGGACTCGAAGTAAAAACAAATGGAACTAGAAAATACTGAGAGTGCAGAAGACGAGAAAGAAGAAGACATTTTAAATTACCGACTTCAAAAATAAATACCTACAAGGCAAATATCTCCATATGCAAGGATATGCAAGGCCATTAATGAATGCAGTGACAAAATCGATCTACATTTTGGCTCTCTCACTACCCAATTATCAACTCTCTCTAACTTGGTCTTACCTTATTAATAGAATGTGAAATTACTTAGTCTTAATCTTAATTAGTGTATTGTTTTTTTTTTCTCATTATTTATATAAACATATGGTGTTTACCTTTAAGTGATTGCTACATTGTTACTTTTATTCTTGCATGTTCTTATTATAACAGTTTATGTATATGTAAGCAATTGTTGGTGAACCTTAAATACCTATATATAAATAAAAAAAATAAAAAGCAAAAAATAATATACCTAGAATAACAAAAACAAATTAAACATTTAGAAGTTGGTGCCATGAAATAGTAGTCTTTAAGTTTTATTCGGCACCAACTTCAAAATGTTTAATTTGTTTTTGTTATTCTAGGTATTTATTTTTGAAGTTGGTATTATTATTTTTTGTAAAAATGTATTTATTTCTCACTTTTTAGTGGGTTTGTTTGTAATTCACTTAAGTTACAATAGGCTTAAGTCAACTGCTCAAATCCCTTTACAAAATATTACTTACCTTACATTGTTGAGGAGTTCACTATCAGCTCTATTATATTATGTAATAGTGCTATGATGAGAATGAAATGCAACTCAATATCATATTAAAGTAATTAAATCGCAAACCGTGAATTATTGAATAGGTCCGCTGGTCATTTGTGGTCTTCATCATCAGTTCCACTTCACCAATTTCTGCTTTCTTTCGTCTTGGTGGGTACCACAATAGTGTCAGTTATTCTTCCGTAAAATAGTGATGTGAACACATCACTGTGTTTCGGTCTCAAATGAGAAGCGTAGTGTCAATCAGATTATTGCCAAATAAGCTTTGGGTGGCAATAATACTGTTATGGGTTAGCGTGATGTTTACTATCAGCGACTACGACTTGCTCAGCTTTTTAGTAGTATAAAAAATGACTAAACACATTTATGATATAGCAATAAACAACCTTGCCAGTGACATTCTTCTTAATTTTTTTATTATTTCCTATTCAATTGCATGTCGCTGCAAAACATTGTAATAAACAATATCGTGGAGTGTTGTCATCGATTTATCAGACGTAATCACGTCAAAAAATATTTTGTTTTATATTGTTTCGATGTATAGGTGTGGTGGTTAGGTTACCCTAACTTTTAAACAAGAGATCCTAAATTATATACTACTTCCAAAAATCTTTATGTCATGAACACAGCTGTTTATTATGTCATGTCTGGGTGTAGTTTATCTACAGATAATATATATGTATGTAGGAATCAGGGTAAGCGAAGCGAGCCCTAACACTATCCCTCAACGTATCACTTCTGTAGTACCTACCATTTACTGAGAAACTATCACACTTTCAAGTTTGGGCTTTGATGTAGTAATATAAGTTTATGTCTAGATGTGTTATATTTAAAGAAATGTAATTTTATACACATTTAAAAAAATGCGCCTAAAAGCTAATTCTCTTAAACAACTATCATAAACAATATGTATAACTAGTTGTCTAGTCGCCATAATCTCTACCCTGTATGAGTTGACAACTCAGAGTTTTTCCATTGCTGGAAAAAAATAATACAATGCACGCTTGAACAATATCGCACACCGACACTGAATCTGAAGACACCTTCCATGCAAATAAGTCTGAAGTTGTCTATAATTCCGTGGAAGATGTGTATATTTCCATGGCTTGAACGAGGTACGGTTACTTTCTGAACTGTCGTTATTTAGTGGCAGAACTAATTTGATGTATTTAAGTTTTTAATGTTTGTCGAAGCTAGATGCTGATGAGTTTGTTTCTAGTTCGGTTTTGCGTTTATTTTAGAGAAGTTTTGCTGTACTAATAATGTAAGCTGGTAAATATTTTGTTATGTTGCTTCGCGAGTTGAACGCTAAAGTTGTACTGCATCATTTTGGAAACTGTTGTTTATACTAATTTTGTAATATATTTTAGGGGTTTCAGCACAGATTAAATAATACACAGAGAGATAGAGAGAGAGAGAGAGAAAAAACGAGAGACAGAGAGAGAAGAGAGAGGGGGGAGGATGAATGGGGGTGAGATATTAAATAATGGTTATACCTACTTCCAGACACCTAATTCGATTTATACTGATTTTTTTAAATTCAATGTACTTTAAATACTTGATGGCGTAACTAGATATTCAAATTAGTTATATCATTTTAACAAAGCCATTTTGTAAATCTCGCGGATAATACTCGTATGTCCCACGTAAAAGTAATTGAAATAGTGTGAGTAGTGAATAGAATAAAACTAATTACAACTGCTTTCAAAGATTTTCAAATAATCGTCTGTCTGAACCGGGAGTTGAATCCGCAAAATGTGGCTATTGTGGCAACATTAAGGGGCAACCTGTATAGGAAAATTAGGTATATATATATATATATATATATATATATATATATATATATATACACATATATATAGCCACAATATGGACGTTGATGATCAATATAACGCAATGATCATGTCAGGATGATTTAATTAGTCACTAATTATTACCCACTGAACTGAATATGCCATTTGTGTTGTTATTATTGCTCTAATTAACATAAGACAGACATAATTTGCTTATCTATTATTAGCCAATGTAGTGATAAATGTTAATATTTTCTTTAAACTGATATTCTTTATAAATTGGTTATTAATATTAAGTTTAAAATTTTTGGCTTCAAAATGGCTACAACATCACAGTGAATATTCCTAAATATACACTACTTATTAATTTGAAGTTTCTATAGATAAAATGATACCCAGACACAAAATTAATGATCATGTATATCATATCACACAAGAACGTCGGTAAAACAAATACCCATCGGATATAGAAACAAATGAATTTTATAAATATTTCTGAGTGAATAAAGAATTTTGAAATTTGATTTGAATAAAATATACCATATTGAACTATAACCGGGCAAGTGCATGTCCACGAACAATGTAGGGTTCCGTAGTCCCCCATCCGAATAATGCGGCGTAAGAAGTGGATTTTCTGTTGTTTTTGTTTCATACTATCAACAACGTTATATAAGTAGTTTTCAATGGAATATGTACGAAAATTTTGTTACTTCTCACTTGGTCTGCTGTAACTCTTTCGCCTACTTAGCTGTTTTAGTTTTTCATTAATTTCACTATTTATACTACTACCGTTATTTTTTTTATATATCCAACATTAACCATTTACGGCCGGTCTCAATTACGTAACTGCCAATAACTGCCTGTAAAAATAGCTAACTTAGGAGGCGAAACTGACATTTGTACGTCTCAATAACCGTCAATGGGTAGAAAATCTTACCTTTGACATTAAACTATCGTTGGGAGGACTCTCACCTAACTCGGGTAATAATCTTCATAGAAAAATAAAAAAGAGCGTTTCAATAACGCTTTTGACAGCTAACTTTAGTTCATAGAATAACTAGCTGTTATAAAATTATAAACTGCCAAAATCGACCGTTTAACAATAAGTAAACCAATGATATGCGATGATAATTGCCAATACAACCTTCAAAAGACATACAAAAATCAAGAGAACGAAACAAGAAAAATCAAGAACGCATTTATTACAACTGTATTAATTTTGTATAATTTTTGTAGCTAAACGTAATACCACTACTATCGTTGTAGGTTAGGTATGGCAATGAGATCGTCGTCTCTGTACCCAGAAACATACATTACACACTACCCGAAATCAGGGTCCTAAATCAAAGGTGGCCTTGAAAATTAATTAGATTAACCGTTATACACCTTTCTTTTTAAGGTTTTAGATTCAGTGTAGGTATAATAAGCGCATCATTAGCAAGTTAGAAAAATAAAAACACTGACGTCCTCATGAACTAAGATTTATTTAACAAATTTCACACATCACATTTGTAACAAATTAAACACACATCAACCTTTAAACTATAGAATGGTTGAGTTCAATTTTCACCCACTTCAAGCAGTCTGAATAATTAAAAATCTTGCACACATTAAAATCCGATGAGGGTCATTATCAATTTATCATACATCAATTATTTATGATAAATCTTTGTATTTGCAGTCGAACAGATAAATCGCGTACATTTTAGCCAAATCTTCAGGAATCGGTTTTCATTTTTTATAAGTCATAGCTTATAAACGAATGCTGTAATATTTTAATAAACTTACAAAAGTTAAATATGTACTACGATTACTATTTATTATTACGAATGCGCGCCTCGACGATGCGCGCGCATGCGTAAGGAGTATTACGCATGCGCGCGCTGTGCTCAAATAGCGCGTTTAGTTGTTTTCATTTTTTCAACTATTTAATATTTCTAAATATAATAAACATAGGTTTTTTAATGATTATCAAGATATATAATAAAAATAGAGATAATGTAACTAATCTAATACGATATTTTAAAAACAATATTTTTTTAGAATAACTAACATACAAGATTATTTTTGCTGCGTGCAAAAATAAAACGTCTGGGAGGGAAACAATTACTAGAGTGAGGAGACTATACCTATCGTTAGTCTAACTTAACTTTACGTAAATATTGATATTGAAACGACCGTAACGGTAAAAGTAAATGTTGCATTTAACCTTTGGTAGCTTCTAGAGTTAAACTGTCGTTAAGTTATTGAGATCGGCCGTTGACTGGCAAGGGGGAGGGGACACTTGACTCTAACAATAATTTGCACCTTAAAGTGTAATATTTCACAAACGGATCCCTTATTCGAAAGTAGTCTTTACAACCACCAATTAATAAAGGTAGGTATTCAAAAATTTAATTGTTGCAAATTTTGTTTACTTTGCGGCATAAGTAGTATGTTTATCCATGCAAAATTACAGTCTTCTAGCACTAACAGTCTCTGAGCTAAGCTGCGGACAGACGGACATGGCGAAACTATAAGGATTCCGTTTTACCAATTTGGCAACGGAACCCTAAAAAGGAGTGAAAAATAAGCCATTACAGAAATTAATCAGAGTGGAAAATAATCCATTGCGGTAACGGATTAGAGTGAAACAAAAAGTGGAAACAAATCCATTAGAGGGTCTTGTCAGTGGATCGAAATGGAACAAAAAGCATATATAAATCCATCGATAGACTAGAGTGGAATAAAACAGTGAACAGTACGATCAATGGATCTGTTCAGTAGATCGAAGTGGAATACTCTATGGAACCCATGCTATCTGGCTTGGCTGTCAGGGTTTAAGCACAGATACAGAGAAAAAGAGAGAGAAGGAGAGAGAGGAAAAGGATGAAAGGGAGGGGAGAGATATTAAATAATAGTTATACTTCCAAACATCTAATTCGATTAATACTGATTTTTAAATTCAAACTATACTCCGGGGATCTCATGCTATCTGGCTTAGGTATGTGCACTCAATATCATGGGCACATACCAACCCTTGAATATGACCACACCAAAGGACCACACCTTTCTGTTACACCCTGTATATATTATCCGTCAAAACGATTTTTTATTGAATATTACGATTCGAACGAAATCACGATTTTAATGTTAAGGCAGCATTAAAATTGTGATTTCGTCAGAATCATTAATTTTTTTTTAACATTTGTTATTAACTTTGTTTGTCTAAGGTTTCTTTATAATCAAAACGATATTTTTAGGCCGCCGCATGTCTTTCCATGCGACTTCCGTCGAGAAAAAAAATAGGTTATTATTTTGAATATTGAATTTAAAAAATAAATTCACAAACCTAAAAGTAATGTAGATCGAATTGGTAGTAAGCATTTAGCAGGTGGGTAGTGTTTGTGTAGAATACGCGTTTGTAGAATGTTGGGTAGAATACGCCAACCAATAACGGTTTTTGGGAAATTCCGCTAAAAAGAAGCAAGTAAAAGGGCAGACCGCGGTAAACAGCTAGTTGCTGATACGTATAATAAAAACGTGTACCTAATCGAATTTCAACAGCATTCAATATTTAAAGCTGAAGATAATATCAGTCTATACTTAATATTATAAAGCTGAAGAGTTTGTTTGTTTGAACGTGGTAATCTCAAGAACTACTGGTCCGAATTTAAAAAATCTTTTACTGTTGGGTAGCCCATTTATCGAGGAAAGCTGGAGGCTATATAACATCACGCTACGACCAATATGAGCGGAGCAGCAATTAATAATGTTGCAAAACCGGGGAAAATTGACGCTTAAAAAGTTGCGCAGGTCAGCTAGTAATAAATATTACTCCTATCATCACTGGCTCTCTATAGTAGTCTAGTACCCTAGACAGGCTACCGCCGACAACAGCAAGACTTCTATTTGATTTTGACATTTAGAATAATAAGGAAGTCTATACTTGTGTAACAAAGATAACTACAATGGCCATTTGTCATAAGTGTTAAAAAAGTTGACAGGACGGTCATTCGATTCGGCATTTGAAATTGCTGTCACTTTGTATGTGGTGGCCAGTCCTGCATACTATAAACGTCAGTGCCTACCACAGTCCCCTATATGTGTGTATTACAAAAACCCGGGCAAGACAATGTCGGACTATGCTCAGTGTAGGGTTCCGTAGCCTTGAACGATTGCATCAGCAGAAGAGCGTATGTCCATGGCAGTTACCCCTTTTGTTGGGAAACGCAGTTTTTTGGCAACAATGACGGTATATCCAATCTTATCCGAAATAATTTTAGTTTAAAGTATTTATAAATATAAAATATTAATATAAAATATTCACTATTCACACAATATTTTTTGGAAATAATCGCTCCGAAAGTTGCAAAAATCGTGTACCCTTAACTTTTGAACCGTGTAACCAAAAAACATGGAAAAAATCACAAAGATGCGCTTAATAAATTTTAAACTAAAATGATTACCTCAAAATGTTTTTGAAATACCTGTCGAATGATGTGCCACACGTTATTATTTGCGGGAAAAAAATGTTTCAGCTTCTATTTCATGTATGGAGTGCCCCCGTAAAAATATTTATTATTATTATTTAGCTATTAAACTAAGTAGCGGCTACTATAAGACAGCGTTTCACCTAATTTCATCAAGATTCCTTAAGTAGTCATCGAGTAAGATGCCTGTGACATACGAACGGACAGACAGACAGACAGGCGGATATGACGAAACTATAAAAACCGTTCCGTTTTTACCATTTTGGTTACGGAACCCTAAACCTTAAACGTTCTATGTATCATGATTATGTAGAACTTTTTTCTGTAACACGTTGCGTAAGTATATCGTCGATATTTTGTTAGCTATTTCCTTCACGAGAAATACTTACCCTGGGCCGTACGAGCAAACTATCTTTAGAGTAATTAACCACCACCGTCTTCCCTTCATTTTAACTCCTCTTTTATGAAAACCTTCACTCGAGCAACAATCCCTCAACGAACAAACAAAATAAAGTTAAACGAAGTATAATTACTTGCAAGCTTGGTTAACAACAGTTAACTTAACTATGCATAAATTAAACTAAGATTAATGAAATTACCGTGCATGGTCGGGCCATGCCGCCGCATAATGATCTCAATTTGAATTTATGGCTGTGCTCATAACATATTGTTTCGGTTGTCACTTTATGGCCACACTGTTGTACAATGTATGAGGAATCGATCTTCGTTATCATATTACATTTTCGAAGGCGCAATTTAAATTTTATGGCAGATGTATGACATTTTTTAAGTATGTTTACTCTAAAATTGATGATGTTGAATTTATAGAATTTATATTTCAAGTTAAGACCGACAAGTCACCTTAAGAGTTTTTTTTTTTAAGATAATTAGCAATGTGGGATTGTGGTCCCACATTACTAGCAATCCTGTTAACCCCTTCAGCTAAGCTCTACGGGCGTTTGTTACGAATGGGTTCACGTCGGTAGTATAAGACCGATGCCTTAGCCATTAGGCTATCGCCGCTTTGTATGACATGTAATAAAGAAGCTAACTATCATTAATAAATTGAAATCAATGATTTACTGCAAACGAAGTTAGTCAATAAATCTTTGATTCTAAATATAAATTTACAATCTTTGATTTTAAATAAAAAAATAACTATAAAAAGTACTCATAAAAGACGTTGTCTAATTTAGATAAAAACATGACTGTTACTATTGAAACTAATTGATTCCATTTTCACAGGCCAACTGCTCACAGAAAGAATCAAAAACACCACACGAATTACGGAACAAAAGGTAAGTTGGAAACGCAAAGTCATCCAAAATTAATTCAAGTTTTAACTCAATCAAATCCAGAAACTGGCGCTTTAATCTCTTCACATTAGTCGAGATTGTCGCTTTAATCAATTTAATCAGGATCTGTTAGTCTAGTTCAGACCATAAACTATAGTCGCATAAGCATAATCTGAACAATGGCTGCCATCAACAAACATTATCATACAGACATTTGGTAAACAGAATTTGTGATCGCTGTAAAGCATTATCATCATTATTTCAAGCGATTGATGCTTTGCAGTGCCTTTGTTAACTTGACAGAGTTCGTGTATTGATTCAGTTCATGATTGATATCCTATTGAAATAATGATACCTGGTAGCTACTTTAAAATTCAAATTGTTTTTTGACGGTGTCTTTTCATTATACCATAATATCGTAACCGTTCCGTAATTACATAAACAAAATATAAATTTTCATCATATCATAACGTTTGAAAGAAAGCAAGAAAATACATTTATTTTGGCATAGAGCCTATAAAAGCAACCAAATAAAAGCAATTATGACATAGACCTAATAGATACAAGTTAGCACAGTGTGCTACTTCAGAGGCCCGTACCAAAAATACCTCAACTTAAGCTAAGCAAGACAGCAGGCGCTGATTTTCATTTATAATTAGCAGTTGGTGTTTTAGGACAGACAGCGATGCGTGAATACGGATTGGCCCGTGTTTATAAACCATTGTAAACAAGATTGACGAACAAAATGATGCAAAATTTTAGTATAGAACCCGTTTCCATAGTGTGAAATCCTTAAGTGATGTGATCATGAAGATAGCTCTGATGCTTTTCATTGCCTATATTTTTATTGTGCCCTAATTTTTGTAATTTAATAATCAAATACAAAAATATTTACAGAAGTCCAGTTCATCAGACACAAAAGAGACTTGGTATCTGGGACCATCATTATCACACAGCATTTTAGTGAAAAAGTCGTCAGTCCTGGAGAAGAGGTAAGTTTATTCGAGTTAGGAAATTTCTTTCTTAATTTATTATTCTTTCTTATCTACTCGTATCTTCTTCCTTATCTCTTTCTTATTTATTATTTTTAGAAATTTATATTCATATGGACATGGCAACACCATAATACCGTTTAACAAATATAATAATATATTAATAATAATAATAATATCTTGGGACAACTCACACAATGCCATCTGATCCCAAATTAAGCAGAGCTTGTACTATGGAAACCAGACAACTGATAAACATACTTATATATTTCTTAATACATACATATTATAGATAAATGACACCCAGACACAGAATAAACTGTCGTGCTCATCAAACAAAGTTATATCCTGGGTGGGGATCGAATCCACGACAAAAATTATTATAGAGTTTCATCCCGTAAATACCTCTGTTCTATTGCCCGACGTTTCGACTGTATTGCAACGGCTGTAGTCACGGGTAGACTCTTGGCCGTAGACTCGGGTAGTAATCTAGTTAATTCTATAATGTGTACAAATCGCGAAAGTTTACAAACATATGTATATATAATATTATAATATGTTTGTGGTGTACAAAATGCTATCTGTCGATGTGCTAGAAATATATTTTAGACTTAAAATTACTATGAGAGAGTTACGGTGGCCATTTTAAACAAAGACCTTCTAACTGTAAAAAACATGACAAAGTTTAAAAGATATTGATAACACTCTTAATTCATAGAGATCTATTATCTTTCTCTAGAACGAACTTTTAAACTTTAATAGTCTTGAATTTCTTTAGTTTGCGGGAACTATTTTAATTATTTTTTGGATAAGCACAGAACAAACCCAGTGACGATTTTTGGGAATGAATGTTGATGAAAGTAGACCTCCTGATTATTCTGGCAATCTTTATAGAGTGATGAGAACAATTTCGTCACGACCAGTGAGTGAATATATTCAGGAGCAACGGCTTATCATGCTCTTAGAGACACGAAGCGGGTGTGACGAGGGGATTTAGAAAACAGTCACCCATTCTTTGAACCTACCAGTGGTTAAGCTGTTTAAACTCTTAAGTTACTTTGACACCGAATGTGATGGACAAGTATCTATATATCTTTTGTACAAAATGCGTTGATGTTTTAGACCATCTATGGTTGTATACTATACTTATGTCTGAAGTGGATATTTAATACATCTCTTGCAAGTTTATTTTTTAAAAACTTCAGTTCCAACCGTGGCCTCCACAACAGTTAGTTCATTTGCCGTCCGTCATTTTCTATGTGACTTATCACCGTAGTAAGAATTAACTCTGATTTTATTATCTACAAAATACGTTTAGTGATTTTGCAGTACTTCATAAAAATTTAATCATATATATATATTTCTTCTAGCATTTTGATAGTATCATGATTCTTATAATAATTTGTTTAATTTCAGGTTAGTCTTCAATGCACAGCAACTGCAGATAGACCTCCTAGATTTATTTGGGAGAGAGATGGTGTAGTTATATCATCCAATACTGATCCAAGGTAAATATATCTGAATAGTTACATTAACAAATTCCCGACACGAACTTAGATAGATTTTTATTCTACAAACACTAAGAACTATAATGAATAAAATAACTTTCTTAAAAATCGCAAACAAATTCATCAATACGTTTGAACGCTAAAATAGACAGATAGACACACAGAAACACACTCAAACAAACTCGATAAATTTATAACGCCCATTTTTGCATCGGGAGTTGGTAAATTGGAGCAGTTTGTTTTTTATTAATTAAAAATGCCACGATGAATTTGGTTTATACAGCGTTATTTTTCGTATAGCGCAAAGCGCAGACACCCCAACAAGATATTCACTACAAGAAATGGAGACTTAAAATAAGGAAAACTTTCGATCCTATTATAATTCGGCACCGGATTGAAACCGGGTACCCCGTGCAAAGTGTTTGGCGATGTACGGTAGCTTTCACACGTTCCGGCATCAGCCCGATTTGGTCACTAGACCATCGTCGCCAGGAAGCCGGCGACCGGGTACCCGTCGGATTGTAACCGGATCGTGTGAAATGGACCTTAGAGTTGTCTTGTGTTCTTTGCAGACAGTATCATGCATATTGTGTCCCCAAGGTTATTATTGAAAATAAGTGACAATTACATTTCCCAACACTTTGTCAACAGGCTTTGGACTGTTAGAATGAGTAATTATTGATTAATAATTAGTTGCTTGCTGACCTATATTAAGTAGGTTCTACTGGGGAGACCCGTGCCCAACCGTGGGACGTCATATGGGTTGATATGTATTAAAAATATAAATTACGCTCTATTTAAGTCAAATTGTCTTTTTCGTCTTTAGTCCAATTCGAGATGATTCGTGTTTTGTTTGCAAATTTTCATTATTTAATTTTATTCATTTTAGATATACTCTAGGTCAAATGATGTCGTCATCAGGAGTTGGAGTAATATCTCAATTAAATATTTCAAGATCTAGAGTAGAAGATGGAGGCTTATATTCTTGTCTAGCCTTCGAGGGAGAATCCAATACTGGTCATACTGCTAGAATTGATGTCTATGGTAAATTTAACCTACATTTTTGAGTTAGTGTTTTAGTATTATATTACATTACATTTCTACCATTACTACAACTAGAAACTATTATTCTAAAGATATAAGATAATTTATAACACGAACTAACAAAACTATACTAAATTAATATTATTAATAGATGCGAGGCTCCTACTGCACTAGAGAAATAGTATTTAATGACTACTACTACAGCTCAGTATATTAACATTTAGAAACATCTTTACAACGCATGTTTTCTTTTAGGACCGCCTTATATCAGAACACTGCCACCAATAAAGGTTCAGAGCGGGGAATCTTTGAAATTGAGATGTCCATACTATGGATACCCAATAAGGTAACATAACATTTTATATGTTTACAAATTTAAAAAAAAATAAAGTACGGAAAAATCAAATCGTCTATTTCAACTAATATAATACAGACGTTAAATTTGTAAATAAGACGTTAAGACATGAATACCTAGAACCTTCTGATGTTGATTTATATTCTCAAGACACTATATGTATCTCAATAATCAATATATGTGTCTGTTTCAGCAAATTAGAATGGGAAAACAAAGGCAAAAAAATTATCAGCTCAAGCCTACCTCAACATTCCCGATACAAACGAACATACTTCACCACATCAAACAACAGTAAGAATACTCGAAGAAAACGCAGGAAACGACAAATTTTTGAGTCACGTGAAGAAGGGGTTTTAAATATAGCTCGAATAGTAAAGGAAGAGAATGGGGACACATATACTTGCATTGTTTACAGTCCCTCGGGTGAAATGGCTAGAAGGTAAAAATATTCCCTTTCTTGTTTTAATCCCATTTAAAAAAAAAAACTAAAGACTTTGTGACTATTTTTGAAGCTTAAGTAGGTATGGTAGCATTTTTAAATTTAATATTGTCTTGCTTTTAGCAATTTTAACAGACTGTGTTTCAAAATTTTTATTTAGTAATTAAACAAATTCTTGTACAAAATTTCAGGTCTTTTGAAATACAAGTAGTGGAAGCACCAGAATTGGATGAACTCCGTGTAGGTAGTGGTTTGAAAGAAGGACAAATAGTTCAGATCACTTGTAATATTATTGGTGGAGATCCACCTATTTACTTCTCTTGGCTGAAAGATGGAAAGAAACTGCCAGCAAGTTTAAAGGTATTTTAAATTATTTATTATTATTATTAGTAATTTTAAATGTATTAAGATAAATATAATTTTTCCATAAAATATAAATTTTATATGAAATGAATATGCACTATAAATGTTTTTTTTAAATGAACTGTAAACTCGAAAAATAAGAATAAAACGGCTTGCACTCCGTCATAAGTGAAAATTTGAATAAGTATCCATCGCGTTATCGTACACATACATAACAATTAAAAAAATGACATTGACAATGACATGACAATTGAATAAATAAATATGAAATATTAAATTTGAAGCAGCGGTAGCCTAATGGCTAAGGCATCGGTCTCGCAATCGTGATGTCGATCTAGTAATGTGGGAATCAAACCCACATTGCTAGTTATCGTTAAAATAAAAAAAAAACACAAATTATTTTAAGTAAAAAAGGGAAAATAAAAATGATTTGGAATCGAACCGGGGTCTACTGGTTTTCAGACCGCCCGATTTCCCATCTGAGCATTATAACATTGCAGATTGCGGCGAAATTTACCTTCGTTTTCTAAAAATCTCACGATCACGTGGTCCGGTCACGTGATCTCTGGTCACGTGATCCAAACACGACTTTAACATTTTATACCCATACCAAAAAAAGTGTACAACGCCGCTCAAGAAGTTTACACTTCAAAAATACACTTATATCATTTTTTTATCTTGATACTTTTTTTAAGTGATAATCGTGGAATGTATAGTTCATAATGTAAATTTAACTTTAATTTGACATGTACTAGTATTGTACCTTGTAGCATACCTTATTTTTTCAGATTACAGAAAGAAGTTCGGAATTATTTAGCGTATTGATCATCAAACGTGTATCGTTAGAACATTGTGGGAAGTATACTTGTATAGCAACCAATCATGTCGGCAAAGTTAACCAGACGGCTGATCTTTATATTAATGGTAAGCAATCAAAATCTTTATTATTAAACGAGAATCAATGCAAAGAAATTTTGAAGCCTCGTGATTTTACACAGAAAAAACGTATTTGAGATTATCTGGATATCCTATAGACAAATAAAACTCTATAAACTATTTGGTGATAGGGACTTGCAGATTGATATGATTTAGAATACAGTTATCATCTTGACGTTTAGAACTGAGACTTATATTATAATGATGTATATATTAATGTATATCAATTATACGTATAGCTAATAGATTATTTTGATTGCAAAGACAAAATCAATTTAAAATTCATTGATACAAAATTATATTTACAGTTGCCCCAAAATGGATAGAAGAGCCTACTAACACATCATTATTGTTGGGACAGCGAGGTGTAGTCTTTTGTAATGCTAATGGATATCCTACGCCACAAATACATTGGATGAAACGGGATGGTAGGTATTGTAAACTTATATTAGGTGTAATAGAATACATGATTGTATTGAATACTCTATAGTAATATTGAATGTATTGTTTCTATACTTTATATTTAGATTTTTATCTGCCTCGGTCCTCATAATTATTTTGAATTTGGTTTCTTTGTGAATTGGAGATGGATTATATTCTGTTGGAACATGGATGATGGGTTGCTTAGTGCAAATTTGACCCCTTATTCTAGAAAGCCTTTTTAATATGGGAATAAATCATAATCATATTACTAAAAAGCCTTTAATAAGGAAGCCACGCAACATCGAACCGTTTCGTAGTTTGGAGTATTTAAATGTGATAATCAAGTGTGATCAAAATCATTATATAGGTGTGCCTAATATTTTTTTTATAAATTTCAGCAACATTAGGAATTTGGAGACCAGTTCTGGATCTTGCAGGCGGAGGAGTCATGAGCTACCCTAACGGTACTCTCATAATTGAAGTTGTTTCACTCTCCGATGAAGGGATGTATGCATGTAACGTTGAAAATGGAGTAGGGGATGCGTTAAACAAAAATTTATGGATCAGTGTCAATAGTAAGTTTGTTGTCTAACCTTTCTGGGATAAATTCAAAGTACTTAGACGATATTATAATACAGGAGGTTAATATAAATAAAAATAAAGTAAATTAATGTTAATTTAAGTTTAGGAGTCTTAAAAACTTAAACACCGTAGCGTAAAACTCTGAACTTTTATACATTTGTAATTTACTGCCTCTGTGGCGCGGTGGGAGAGTGTCCAACTGCTACGCAAGAGGTCGTGGGTTTGATTCCTACACGGGACACCATTTTGTGTGATCCACAAATTGTATTTCCGAGTTTGGGTGTACTTTGTGTCCGTGACTTGTATGTTTTTACAGTCCCCTGTGACACAGGGATTGCACATTACTGCGGGAGCCACTTTAAAAAAAATTGTGACCATGTTTTAATTAATCATTACAACTCTAATATCATCTTAAAAAAATCTACTTACAATCACATTTATTGATTTAGTCAGATTTTATTGAAGTATTTGTATGCTATAATTCAACCATGTCATTACTTCTAGAGCCGGTGCACTTTGAATCCGTGGGTGCTAATGTGACCACCAAGATGGGTCTGCCAGTGACACTGACCTGCAGACCTTTGGGAGACAACCCTATTAGAGTCAAATGGGCACTAGATGGCAAGCTTATTGATTTTACATCTTCAAGGTAAGACATTTTTGTAAGTTTCGGTTAGAACTTAGTCCCGCCGGAAATGAAGAAGCCTTATTATACGCTAAGAAGCCTATATGCTAGGCACACTCTATCTACGAAACATCGTGTGACTTTTTAGTCGATTCAAGTCCGACATACCTTTATCATGCACTAGACGGGTAGAGATCAGGGGAGATATTAACTCAAGAAAAAAGTTAGAATTTTGTTATAGCTAAAATTTTTATATTAGCAACATTGTTCGGGTTATGGTATTATTTTATTATATTTATCTGCCCTAGAGTTGTGGCCATAGTTTATAAGTTACGATAATTGCCACCATTACGAACCTTTTATATAGACAAATGAGATTATCAAAAGCAAAAAAACTTTTTGATAATAAAATATTATCGACTTCAAAAATTAATACAAGACAACTAAAACTTAAAATAAATAACAAAAAAAAAAAATTTTGAAGCAAATAGGTATGGAGTTCTTATGTTTTATTTGGCACTAACTTCGATCCTTTTGACTTTAACTGTACCTATTTGTTTTTTAAGTCTGTATTTTTTTATGTTAAAAAGTTTTTTATTTCTCCCTTTTTAGTCGGTTGGTTTGTAATAGACCTTAGTTACATCAAATCATTTTACAAAATATTGGTTTTCCCGATACAGGGTTTTTAATTTTTGAGAAGTTCAAATGATAGTTCACTATCAGCTCTAATACAGTGTGTTATAGTAGTATGACGAAAATAAAGTACTACTCAATATCAAATTACTTTTTTTAAATTAGTGGTTACTAAATATTTATAAAATAATCAGTTTTTCTTATAATATTCGAATCGCATGTGGCTTTTACCCTCTTATATATATTTTTTACGTACTATGGTTATTGCTCGCGTGAGCTTTATGGTGTAATGGTAACAGCACCTTACTGGCATAACTATATTTATACAAATATATTGTAGAAATTGGCATTGAAAACAGTGCCCATGAGTTATTATTGCCAAGTTCTTTTATGACGGCTTTACTTCATGAATCATTATATTCCAAATTTTGTTTGACGTTCGTAAGCGTTGCATATTCTAACCTAAGTGAATAAAGTACCATGACTTGACTTTTGACTTTTTTAAGTAATTGAATCGCAAAATTTGAAACATTGAATAGTTTCGCTAGTCTTTGTGGTCTTCATCATCAGTTCCACGTCACCAATTAGTGCCATATCGGGTCACAATTTGATTTGAATACAAATATAATTTTTCAAATCAATCTAACCATCTTTGCGTAATCGATGAACAAACAAACAATGAAAAACATACAGCAACTTTAGGAGCGTTAATTTCCAAAAACATCATCTTAACCATAAAAGTATTAAAAACATTAAAATGTTTTTGAAAGACCTGTCAAATCGTGTACCACACGTTGATGTTTGCTAAAAAAAAATATGTTCATTGTATGGATATTTTTATTATTTAGCTATCAAACTAAGTTACGGCAACTACAAGACAACGTTTAACCAAATTTAATAAATATTCATTGGGTGGTCTTGAGTAAAATGCATGGGACATACGGACGGACAGACAGGCAGACAGACAGGTTTCGTTTTTGTAATTTTGGCTACGGAACCCTAAAAACATTAAATCTAAATATAGCAACTAACGCCATCTGCCTATTGATCTTCGCACCTATTTCGCAAGTACCTGAATACCGTTGTAAAATCAACTTTTACATGTCCTCTATTTCTAGAATGCCGTTTTGCAGAACATTTTGCAAAAGTTAACCAAGCCGATTGCTATCTCTCTCCTCCTCTTATAAATACTTCGAATAAACTCCAAGAGATGGCGCTGATATAAACTTTAATACTGCTCCTCTTTCACAGGCTCACAATAACAGAGGCCATGATACACAACGGACTGAACAGTATTATAAACATAAATTATGTAGAAAGTCGAGACGGTGGCACTTACGAGTGTAGAGCCAGCAATCCTTATGGAGTAGCAGCTTTTAATGTGCATTTGGAAATCCTGGGTAAGGATCTAATTGTTATAATTTTACTATATTGATATTATATTTATTTCAGGTAATCGTCCTTTGCTCTTAAACTTGATTACAGAGATCTCTTTCTCTTGATTAAACTATAAGCGTGTTTAAACAAGGATCTTTAAATTGCAAATGTAAAATTACGTAGATTTTTTGTTGCTTGTAACATAAAGGTTTTGAATTATATTAATGAACAAATCCAAGATGTGGTGATGATAGCAGTTAATATTTAAAGAAAAGTTACTAAGGTGTAATCAGAAATATGTATACAGTAGGCGCAAGTTGTAGAAAGCAGAATAACGTTTCAGGGAGTCGCGTTTTTTGTAAGCCCTTAATTTTCAGGGTGTTGGATCGGGCATATCCGCAGAAGCACGAATAAACGACTTTTATGTGCAGATGCGGTATTATAAGGAATAATACCGCATCCTTTTGAAGTAGGTTGTGGGGCAGTACCAACAACATCTTGAAGATACTAATTGATTTCATTAGAGACATTTTGTCTAAGTGTTGGTGCGTCAATAAAAATGCCAATTAAATTTATGTTGTCTTCCTAACCTTAGTTTTAAATTTTCCTCTTCTGATCTGTGTTATACTTTTATCCCAATAAATATTATTACTTAATACATCATTTTTTGATTTGTGATTATTTTCATCACAGCTATGACAGGTCAGGACTTTGTGTTCTCTCCATCCAACACCTACATAATATTATTATCATTTATTTCAGAACCTCCGACACCACCACTAGACCTTCAAGTGGACTCCGTGACCAGTAACTCAGCAAAACTGTCATGGCGGGACACCATCAGCACACACGTCCAATATTATACGATGCAGTACACTACCAACGATTTCATGATGTGGGATACCGCAAAGAGTATAAACATCACTAGGTAAGGGATCACATAAAAATGTTATGATCTTTTAGTATTTATAAAGAGAAGAATAGTAGTATATATAGTTATATTAGTAATTCAAATAAACTAATATAACTATATGTACAAATTAAAATAATTCACGTGAAAGATGCTATTCATATTTTTTATATATTTCGAGACTTAATCGCTTGAATTATTTATAGGTACGAACCTTTTATTTACTCAACGTTTTGATCGAATTACACCGAACGTGGTCACGTGTCACGATTTATTTCACATTCACAATCACCTTTGAATAAATCCCGCGATTAAGTCCCGAAATATATCTAATATGTATAAAAAACAACAAATGTACTACTATAGCAATAAATGTTATACTACACTATTAATAAGAACATTTTATTCAAAATTTAACATAATTTATTTTTATATAAATATAAAAAACTTATATTTTTGTACAGCTTGGGTCAATATTATATTTATGCCATTAATATTTTTCTAATATATCTAGGCTCGGAAGTAAACTTGTAGTATCTTGACCAAATGTGGTGAGTTATATTGTTGCGTTTTTTTTATTTGGGACTAAAAAACAATTGTGCTGCAAACATAACAAATCAGTAACGTCTTAATTAACAGATTAAACAACTAGAAGATTTACTCTAATTAAATGAAAATAAAGTTTTGATAAAACATAGTTTTCACTTTTATCCATTTACATCAACTATTAACATTGCAAATGTGTGAAACATAATATTCTATGATTATTGCCCTTCTTGGGGTCATATCTATTTCTAGTTACAAATATTTAAACAAATACTAAATAAAAATCTTCGACGTTTATCTTGGCTTCAATCATAGCAGCTACACCTTCTATTTCATTGAGTTGTTCAGTTGGCACTTCATCTGCAGCTAATAGTTTCTCTTTTTCATGATTATTTATTGTAAACCAATAGTTATGAAAACCATTGATTTTGTTTCAGACAAGACAATGATGTCCGCCAGAGTATTGAGTTACGAGATCTCCAACCGGCTATGGACTACAGAGTGAGGGTGGCTTCTGGCAATCAAGTGGATTTGAGTCCTTACACGCAACCTGTACATTTCACTACTCAACAAGAAGGTAAGTGTTTTGTATTTACTTTTGTTGATGAAACGGAAAGGTCATTCAAATCTAAAGTCATTATTAGAATGTTTTTTGAGAACTTAACTAGTTAACCATTACATTAGCCATATCTTAAGAGTTAACATTTTTCCTTTTTTAATTAGATTCCCTGTTAAACTGAACATGGTGGGTGAAAAATTTTCAACGATTGAAAATTATGCTTTGAAATTATTATGATGATGTTAAAAATATTACTTTACTTAAAAAACTTCTCAATATTTATACTTATGCTAAAATCTACGGAGTAACGTGAACACTGATCCATGAAAGGTATTCATATACATTGGTGTATATAGTAGGCACATTGCCCAAGCCACACGGAGCAGGTCCAAAACTCACAAGACCAACCACTTCAAATTGTCCTTTTGAGTTTTGATACATGAGTGGCATTCCGCTGTCATTTTCACACGATTCTCTGCATTTTTGGCTTCCGGCGCAAAACTGTCCCTTGCCTATTGTCACATTCAGCAATACGGCATATTGTTCTTGGCATCTCTATAAAAATACAATAATTTTTATTTAAACCTTTAAAATAATTGCACCTCAACACCACAGACGACAAATACTAAGACTAAACTAAACTAAGTCCAGAATAAAAATTAATCATTCCGTGTAACTTAAAAATGACAGGCGGATTTACCTATCACCAAACAAGCCACAAGGTTTGATCCCAGGAGTTTGAAATCGGTGAGAAGTTCCTTAGGTTGTGTAGACTTTTTTTAATAATTACGGAAAATGAGAATGCTAACATCATAGTCAAACGTCTCGAAAATATATCCAAATAATGAAATCTTAACTTACTTCTCGAGACACTAAAGGCAGATCCACTTGCTGTTTATAAGGACTCGACCCTGAAGAAGTTGCCCAACCAGCCATAGTGAACATGACGTTATCCTGATTCAATCTCGTCGCTGAGGTTGGAAGACAGATGGGGCGAATATAATCTGAAATCGCAGATGCATTCTTTTAATATAATTTTCGTGTGTTTACTATAATAGCAACATGATTAGACAACGTGTTTTTTGATATTATATATTCAGTCTATTCGTCCTTATTGGCGTTGTTATCTGAAATACCTGTCATAGAAGGATGATACATAATAGCAGAAACTTAGCAATAGGGTTTCAGTATCACCTTGATTCACTGCAATTTTGAACATTTTAATTTGGTCATTGAAAGGATTGATCAACCGTGTTCGTTGATCAATTAATATCCACGTGATATTACTGTAATTAGACATAGTGTATAAGTTTCTTGACTGCCCAATAGAGCTTCATACGTAGAACTCTCGCCTATTTTTTTTACATGATTGACAAAACGTCAAACGAAATAAAAATATTTTAGTTTGAGTTTGAAAATTCAAATATTTACAATACTAGTAACATTACAAACCCGTGAAAGGCGCACTCGATCTCATCCTGACCAATGCGACATCATGTTTCTGCAAGATGTCCCTCGGCTGGTACAGTGGGTGTGTCATTATCTTATGTATTGGTATCTTTGTGATTCCTTCTGTGCAATCTACAGAACCAGCTTCCATTGGCACGCAATCCGGACCATCATGACTGGTATCATATTCTCCAAGACGAACGTGGGTACTTTAACAAATGGTCTTTGCATTAGTTACTATTATTATAACTATCTTTACTAAGATTATAAAGCTGAAGAGTTTGTTTGAATGCGCAAATCTGAAAGTACTTTTTTAAAGATGACTAGCTTTGTACTCCATCTTTTAACTCAATCCACTTAAGCTAAATTGATTGTGTTAGTGTGATTATTGTGTTATCGATATCTTAACAACAAGACTGTCGCTACTTGTTTAAAGTGGCGGCAGTCTTGTTGTTAAGATATGCTGTTTAGATTTTGATTAATTTTGTAAGGAAAAAATGGTTGGTACGATCAAGTGGGCAGTTGTTTAGGATTGAATACTAGACGTTGACAGATACTAAATACTACAAATGCGATGAGAATCAGTAAATTTACGCAGATTCAAAGCAATTGGGGTCACTCCAGGTGATTTTTATATAACCAAAGCTAATTAAAAATTGAAGCATTACTAACGGCATGGCAATGTTGATCAAAGGTTGAGTCACACAATGAGCTGCTGTCAAGATATATCTGCTGCTGATAAGACCGCCGCCACACAGTGTCTTCACTTTTTTACCTTTCCTGTATTCGATGATCGCTAGCCATGGGTACTCGTATATTTGCGCATGAATATCAACTGTGGAATTAATATGGTACAAATAATTAAATAATTCATATATTGACTAAATAGGCGTAAAAATTATTTTTTTTAAATTTTAAACAACTTTATTTTTACCAATTTTTCTTGTAAAATTGATGAATAGTATAAGAAATGTAATAATCACAAAAGTTTAAAAACAATGTTAATAGCAATTATTCTTTCTTCCATACGAATAGCTCTGAATCTCTAGCTAAATTAAGAACACATTCAGGGTACGAGTTTATTAATTACGAGGCGTGACCTATGGCGACGTGATCTCCAAGGCGCGGCAGGAGGTGGACCTACGGGAGCTTGGGATAACCGAGGGTCTCCGGCTAAATTTTACCGCAACGGGGGCCCAAATGCTAGAGGTCTACGGTGTCGATAGCGGTCCCACCGCTGACGCCCTGGCTGAAAAGCTCAAGGCGGCCATTAATGCGGAAGAGGCCCGAGTGTCCAGGCCCACGAAGCGCGCAGATATGCGAGTTCTGGGCCTGGACGACTCCGTCACGGCTGTGGAGGTCGCAGCCGCCGTCGCCGGGGTGGGTGGGTGTCCTGCCGAGCAGGTTAAGGTGGGCACCATCCATTCTAATTTCACGGGCATGCGAACCGTTACGGTAAGCTGCCCCGTCACGGCGGCTAAAGCCGTAATGGAGCGCGGTAGGCTTTTGGTGGGCTGGATATCGGCGCGAGTTAAACTACTCGAGCCCAGACCCTTGAGGTGCTTCCGGTGCCACGTGGGGCACCACGTGGGTGTTCGGTGCACCGAGGGGGTGGACCGCAGCTCTGGAAAACGGGGAAGCTGGTCCTGATACGGAAGCTAGGACGCCCTACGGACTCTCCGTCGGCATACCGGCCCATAGTGCTGCTTGATGAGGTGGGCAAGCTCTTTGAGAGAGTAATTTCAGACCGCCTCGTCGCGCACCTGTCAGGGGCTGGACCGAACCTATCGGAGATGCAGTTCGGCTTTCGCAAGCGGCGCTCCACGGTCGATGCCATCATGCGCGTCCGTGCTCTTACGACGGGGGATGCGGTGTCCCGGGGTAGGGTCGTCTTGGCGGTGTCTCTAGACATTGCCAATGCCTTCAACACCTTGCCCTGGAGTTGCATTGAGGAGGCACTCCGGTATTTCCGGGTGCCGATCTACCTCCGTCGCGTGGTCGGGGCCTATCTCACGGACAGGGCCGTCATCTACCCCGGTCCCCAGCTGTGTCAGCGTAGTGTGCTACGCCGACGACACGCTGGTCCTGGCACAGGGGAGGTCGTACCCAGCGGCGACCGCCGCGATATCATGCGGGGTTGCGACGGTCATTAACCGAATTCGGCGACTGGGTCTTGAGGTGGCTCTGCACAAGTCCGAGGCCATGTGTTTTTATGGCCGACGGAACGGGCCACCCCCGGGTTTCCAGGTGGCAGTAGGGGGGGTTCACATCGGCGTCGAGTTGACGATGAAGTACCTGGGACTCGTCCTCGACAGCCGGTGGAACTTCGTAGAGCATTTCCGACGTTTGGCTCCCAAATTGGAACGGGCTGGGGCCGCGTTAAAACGGCTCCTTCCAAATTTGAGGGGTCCAAACGCCCCCTGCCGAAGGCTATACGCGGGGATCGTGCGGTCGATGGCCCTATATGGGGCTCCAGTATGGGCACGTTCTTTGGGGCGACGAGCCGCCCACTTCCTGAATACGCCCCAAAAGGTGACAGCCAACAGGGTCATCCGGGGATATCGCACGATCTCCCGCGAGGCGGCTTGCCTCCTCGCCGGAATGGCGCCGTGGGATCTGGAGGCGATAGCCCTCGCACTCGCTTACGAGTAGCGAGAGGAGGCGCTACACTGGGGCGAAACTCCGCTGCAGCGACAAATTGCTGCACGTCGGAGGGAGCTCCGCCTCGATCTCATGGCGTCGTGGAGAGAACGACTGTCGCAGCCACAAGCAGGCCACTCCGCGATAGCGGCGGTAAGTCCTCTCTTTGAGGAGTGGCTGGAGAGGCGCCATGGCGTCCTCACCTACCGCCTGACGCAGGTACTCACCGGACACGGGAGTTTCGGGAGGTACCTGCATCGCATTAAGCGGGAGGAAACTCCTGGGTGTCACCATTGCGGTGACCGGCCGGAGGACACGGTGGAGCATACGGTGGAGGTGTGCCCCGCTTGGGCCGAGCAGCGACTTGCCCTTGTTGTAGCAATCGGCGGTGGTGACCTCTCGCGTCCGGGGCTCATTCGAGCCATGCTGCGGAGTGAGAGGGAATGGGAGGCAGTCGTCTCCTTTTGCGAGGAGGTGATGCTGCAAAAGGAGATGGCGGAACGCGTGAGAGACAGACGGTCCTCACGCCCCGGCCGCCCCGCGATACGGCCCGGGCGACGGGTGACAAGGGACGACATCCGGCCACCCTAGGCGCAGGCCTGAGGACGACGAGCAGTGGGTAGCTTGCCGTCCAGCTTAGGACTAGGCCGGGTCGACGGCGCGCTAGTGTTCCACGCGCGCTTAACGCGCGCAAGAGAGGTGTCAGCAAGTGACGGGGCCCCATTGGGCCAGCGCCCACCGGGAGTGCGGGATCGTTCGAAAGAGTTACCGTGCTCCCGGAACACCAGGGCGAAAGAAGGAACACAGATGGGTTTTAGTCAGTAGGAGTCTGACACGCCCTCCCGCTCGTGCCCACAGCGGGAGAAGTCATAATATGATGATTTCCCATCTATAAAAAAAAAAAAAAAAAAAAAGATATCTTTTTTTGTGTTTAAATACTATTTGTAAACTTATTTCAATATTTTTTTTCACTCACTTAAGAAGATTAAAATATTATTTTATAATGTCTACATTGGTGAATTTAAAAATAGGTGTGTCAACCTGTCGCAAATTAAGATCATCATATATTCATATTCCTCTACGTAAGAATTTCAGTTTTTTTTTTTTAAATCAATTTTCCTGATTCTTTTTAATTTGTATTTAAACGCCATCTATTTCCAAAACTGGATAAGTTTATTTTTATACTTGATGATTTTATATTAAACTATCATGCATATTAAACGTAGTAAGGTATTTAACCTTAAATTATTCACGCGATCAAGACCCGTAAATACATAATATATTTTCATAATGTGTACAAATCGCGAAAGTTTATTAACATTTGTAGGTAAGCAATTTTGGCACTCAGAAGAAATCGAATCACAGATGGCGCCACGTGTTTTATTTTGATGTAACGCGGACTTCATCTTTCATTTTTTTTAAGCAATTAACATTTATAAATTCTAGAAAATATCAAGTAATTACTGTTTATTTGTAATGTAATATTGTTTTTCATTTCTACATTTATAACATAATCACTATTCATGCAAAACAATGATAACGGTGCCTATTGGAAGTGATTATTAATATGAAAATTTGTTAAACAAAGTAAACATGTTAAAGTCGAAAATTAAAGCTTGTATAAATAAGTATACATTTAGAAAAATACTTAAAAAAGAGTAAAAATAATTTTAACACAACACAAAAAGAGACTCGCAATTAGGGAGTCGATCCTCCGACCTCGCTCGTTTAATACCGCTACTTGTGCCAATAGACCACCTCAGCTGATGCAAACACGGTTAAAATAGCTGATCTTAAGAAAATTGAAAATGTTGTGTTTAGCTCCTTATAGTTTTAGCGTGAAGTTATTGTTTCCATGGGTTACATTGTAAATAATGTCTTATTGTGGAAAAAATTGTGAACAACCATAATGGTTCGACAAAACATACGTTGCTGCTCACTCCCCATAGACGATAGCATAATGATTTATAGTGCAAGTAATGACCTATAGTATTTACAATAAAACTGCAAATTTTCATGAAGATCCGTCAAGTAGTTATTATTTTATAACGATAAATAGCTACAGACATTATCCGTCATTAGGGAAATAGCGTGATAAATTATAGCCTATATGTTAATCCAGACTTATAAGAATACACATACAAAATTTCAACCGAATCTGTCCAACAGTTATTGCGTGATGCGTGTTCAAACAAACAGACAGACAGACAGACATTTCTAAAAATGTAGGAATGTGTTTAAATACTCTTTTCGAACATTTCCCAATTTTTTTTTTCACTATGTTCGGCCATGTACAGACACGTGAAATTTACAATTTTATTATATCTATACTAATATTATAAAGCGGAAGAGTTTGTTTGTTTGTTTGCTTTGTTTGTTTGTTTAAACGCGCTATTCTCAGAAACCACTGGTCCGATTTGAAAAAATCTTTTTTTTTGGATAGCCCTTTTATCGAGGAAGGAGCGAAGTAGCGACGTGAAATGTTTCAAAAACGGGGATAATTTACGCATACGAAGTTGCGCGGGAAATCTAGTGTATAGATATAGATAGATAGCATGATTCAGTATTCTCGAGCGATGGCTTATTATTAGCGTATTTCATGTTTAACTTTGGTGTTTCTATACCGATTTCTATTAGTATTTTTTATGGAATAGTTAATTATGTTAACTTTTTTAATTAGGGATGACTGAGAGTGTTATAAACGTAAGAGTATACAAATATAATCAGAAAGCTTCGAACTACTAAGCTATCGGGAGTTACACGTGATATTGTGAGTCAACCATAAAAGATAGACATATGCTGTCGTGGGATATTTTTTATATAATTTTAAGGAGAACATTTCCGTCATACATGATTTCTGTGTAGCTTTAACCATTACGGTTGCACACGCGACGAAAGCTTAAAAAATGGAGTAACTTCTCCCGTTTTTCTTCACTGCTCTGCTCCTATTGATTGTAGCGTGATGAAAAGTATACTATGACCTACTCAGGAGTATGAAAAATAATTGTACCAAGTTTCGTTAAAATCCGTCGAGTAGTTTTTGTTTCTATAACGGTTATACAGACAGACAGACAGACAGACAAAAATTTTACTGATTGCATTTTTGGCATCAGTATCGATCCCTAATCACCCCCTGATAGTTATTTTGGAAATATATTTCATGTACAGAATTGACCTCACTACAGATTTATTATAAGTATAGATATGTTGGTGACATTAGACGAATGTGAATTTTAAAACCCCGGGATTTTGAGATAATGTAGTATGTCCACGTTGTAGGTACATTTTGCATCAGTCCTTTAACATGTTGTATAGTATATTAGTCGCAGCACCTTACCTCCATATCAAGTTAATAAACATTCAAACATTGTAAAATTAGCGATTTGAAAAGAGTGGCCGCGTTTTTATTGCCAGGTTCCTTTCTCCGCCTTTAACTATTGTTTGCAAACTTGGCATTACATGTACATGTAGAATTCCGACGTATCACAAAAGTTGTTTTGCATCCTAAATGAATTAAGAATTTTTGTTTTTTTTTTGTACCACGGTTAGCGAATCCCGTTGAATGGCACTACCTTCACCGATTACTAATTATAACTATCAAAAGGTTAGCTTTAGTAAAAAAATAACCTAAAAACTTTGTATTAGAAACTTGTACACCGCAACAGCTAGTCTCAGGATCTGGTAACGTATCATTTTCACAGCCATTGTCAAGCGTTGTATCTGAAATTTGAACAGCGTTTGTTACTGTTAGGGACCGTCCATTAATTACGTGAGGTGTTTAGGGAGGAGGAGGGGAGGGGTCGGCCCAAATCTCACCATATATCACGAGAAACAGGCGAAGAGGGGGGTGGGGGGCATTTAAAAATTCGCCAATATCACCTCACGGGAATTATGGACGCCCCCTTACATTAATATTATATAACCTTCTGAAAACCTTCTTTTTTGAAACAGACACTGATTAAATTAGATAAATACACTGAATCAGATTCAAGACGAATCTGATTCTGTGTATTTATTTAATTTAATCAGTGTCTGTTTTGTGTCAGAGAGAATGAAATAATATGAATTCCAATACGAAATGGTATTCAGGTGTCACACAAAAATGTATCCAACTCAAAATCAAAGCAAAATAAACCGGTATACAACAATTCGATAGTAAATAGGTTTTTCATCATTAGGGCGAACATTACTTTGTAACTTTGAAATGTTACATTTTCAAGTTCGAATTTCTTTGTTTTGGGGTAACAATGCATAACATCTACACCTCACATGAGAATAAAATAAACATATCGAATCTATAAAAACTTTTTAATCCGACTTCTAAATGGAGGAGGTTTTCAAATCGGATGTCTGTTTTTTTTATGTAGGTTCGGGCATAGCTCTGTAATATGGACGGACTTTCAAAATACTTTTTCGTTCAAATGAGGTTTGTTTCGACGAAACTCCTCATAATATACCTACTCATCATAAATGTCAGCAAATTAACCGTGTTTGAAGTCTAGTTAGAGTTAGATAAGGATGATTTAAGAAACTTAGATTTATTTTTGTAAATAGTATTTTTTATACACGGACTTTAATTACTGTTAAATTGCTGACATTGGTTGAGATTTAGTTGAGTTTCGTTGTCTATCTACGAAATTTATTTTCAGATATCTACGATGTTTATATGGCACCATGTCGAAATATAGCTCTTTAGAACTTAACAATCATTTAAAAAATCCGTCTATATATGACGGAACTATCCCTGTACATACTTAAAAAAATCTAAATTGAAAACATCCTTCTGTATGGAGTCGATTAAACATAAAACCAACAACAACACACACATAAATGTAAAATACAAATCTGAGTATCTAAACATCGTATATAGGGAGTTATTGAATTGTAAAAGTATATAGAAACTATCATAAAACTTACATCCTTCGACGAGAGAGCAGAACAAAAACAATATAATAACACTCATTGTAACAGTATAGCAAAATTCATAATATTACAATTCTATACCGGAAGGTGGAGACTTCTTTTGCGGAAGAGAGTCTAGCTATGAATAATCAAGAACCTAGATAATCTGAAGAAAGAAGTTAATGATAATGACAATTGTTATAAACAATTAGCAGTGTTAGGTTAGGCTTATAATAATAATTGTATTTCAGAAAAATAACAATACGTTATTGAATAGGTATGATTCAATCATAACTTTATGTTGACGCAAAAGGGCACCGCTAGAGAGAACAATTGCTGTACAATACGGAAAGTGAAATATTGTGAGGATACCGTAATTTTTTTTAAATCAATGAGTATAAAATTCCACTCAACTGCACGTGTCATCAATTCATCAATCAGTACAAAACCTTTAGGTTGTGTTAGTTAATTGAATGATTGTAAGAATAGAAATATAGGAATGGACCTCACCTTGCAGCCAAATTATTTAAATAAAAAATCAATATAATCATTCGATCAACTCATATTCTTAATCTAAGTTTACTTTTCTATTGATACTTCTATAATATTTTTTCTATAGAAGGACGACATTTTGATGTACGCATTAAATTCATTTTCAATTGCTCTAACCACTAATATCGAAGAAAAAAATAAAAAACGTAAAATAAAAAAAAATGCGTCTATGGTGATAGTAGGTTTTAATAAACTGAAGTGTCTACTGCACTTTTTTGTTATCAGAGATAAGGCAGAGTTTTTCTGTAACTAAGAATAAAATACAACTTTAAAAAAAAATGCTTACTAACAATTTGAAACACTGTATAACCAATAATCGCGATGAACTCCACTCTTTTATTGCCACAGGGCCTCTAAATCCGGCCCTGCTCACAATATGCTACGGAACACTTATAGTTTTGTCAAGTCCGTCTGTCTGTCTGTCTGTCCGTGTGTCACAGGCATTTTACTCAAAGACTACTCTACGAATCTTGATAAAATTTAGTGAAAAGGTGTATTGTAGTAGCCGCTACTTTGGTTGATAGCTAAATAATAATAATACATATTTTAAGGGGGGGCACTCCATACATATAACAGAAGCTGTAATTTTTTTTTTCAGCAAACATCAACGTGTGGCACATTATTCGACAGGCCTTAAAAAATATTATAATGTTTCTAATAAACTTTTTTGGATTAAGCAAATATTTTTGGAAATAATTGCTCTGAAAGTTGCATAAATCGTGTCCCTTAACTTTTGAACCATGTGACCAAAAAATATATAGAAAAAATCACAAAGGTAACGCCTAATAAATTCTTCAAATTAAAATTATTTCGAACATGATCGGATACATACCGTCATTGAGTTATTGCCGTAAAACTGCGTTTATAAACGAAAATGCCATGAACATACGCTCTTCTGCTGATGCAATTGCTCAAGGCTGCGGAACCCTTCACTTAGCATGGTTCGACATGCTCTTGCCTAGTTTTTTATTTCATTGTGCAAATCTTTTTTTAAAAACTATTTGATTATACATATTCGTACTACAATTGATTGGGAAGTTGACAATAACCAAAGCTTCATTGGGCTAACTTAATGCCAAACTTAGAATCCTAGGAACGGCCCAGTTGTACTAAGTCAATGACTTTACTCTCTCATGTTCTTCCCCTGTTTCTATCATACAATTTTCCGTTAACCAACGGGCAAAAATGTAACTGAAAGTCAACTCAGTTGACAGATGCGGTTTTGGCGAGAAAACAGATTTCACATCGTTGTGATCTGTTCATTTGTATTACGCGACATTTAGCCACACTGCTTGACTTGATTTCTTTACATAAACATATCATAATGGCTAATGACTGTTGGAGCAAATAGGTCCTAGAGTTGAAGATACGGCATTCCCCAGTTAGATAAATCAACGACTTAGTGAAGGCAGCTGTGATGGACTGGATATGGAGGGCGGAGAAATAACCTCTCCCAATTTACGCTGCAACACCGGATGGTGTTGCAGTGTAAATTGGGAGAGATTTTTATCCAGTAATGGACCGATACAAGCTCATGATGATGACATTATAATAATATAATAATAGTCAGATTATAAAATCAGTTTATTAGGTATAATCAATAATCAAATTATGAACTTTAAATAATTTGTGATTTAATCCAGGGTAGATATTCATAAACCTTAGTGTATATGCTAGGAACATCCTTCAAGCCACAGGGATGAACACCTAAGCTAACAATTCCAGCAACTTCAGTCACGTCCTTGTTCTCATACGTAAGAGGTATACCACCGTCTCCATAGCAGGAATCTTTGTCTTCACTTCCAGCGCAAAGCTGACCTTTGATCAAAGGGATTCTGCGATAATCTATTGAGTATGCTAGTTGGCATTTCTGTAAAATAAATAAATTAAATAGGTAGCTGGCTGTAGTATTAGATTCTGCATTAGTGGTTGGTAAAGTGACTGACTGTTTCGATAGTGGGAATAACTGATGTGCGGGTTGATTGACTACTTGGCTTATGTTACTTATTTAATTATGTTACTTGTTTGCCTACTTAAAATTGCATTGTACAGAAACGGGACCCTCATTTACATAAATAATAATATTTTTCATTTCTCTTTTTATGCCTACCTATTGCATTACATGTTAAGTAAATAAATATTAAGATACTCACTTGAATCACAAGCAATGCGTTATAATGAAATTATTCTAAATTCTTTTTGGTATTCGATACGTCATATTTTGACCATGACAATAAAAATGACAATTATTATTTTGTTTATATTTGTTGTCATAAATCGGAATAAAAATATAAAAATAAACAAACATCAAGGTATTGTCACTTAAAATGATTAAATCAGCATACACTTTTACCGCTATTTATGGGTATTACTGTCAAATAATTTAATTTGATTTCTTTAAAATATTAATGAGCAAAAATAAAACGTATTAATAACATTATTTATTTGTTAGCAGAGCATTACACTATCTTTAAACTACATGAAAAACATTGGCGGCTTTGAGAATTATTGTGTTTATTAGAAATCTAGAATGGTTTAATGTAGCTGTTGTATAATCGTTACTTTTTTGGACATTGTCAAAGCATATCTGCTCAAAGTCCCATTCTCTACAACAACTACGCGTTAAAACTAGACAAATTAAAATAACATAAGCCAAAAAGTTAGCTTTGGAAGGGACATTTGGAGAAAGGGGCATTTTTGAAATGGAACGTTCGGGAAAAGGCTTTCTGGGAATTGAACATTATGTTAAGAGGTCATTTCATTTACCCTAAGGGACATTTTAGTAAAGGGATGCTTTGAATTTGAGTCATAAATTTAACAAGAATCTTTCCATTTTGTCTTACTTCTTGGCTGACAAATGGCAAATCCAGACGTAATACGGTCGGGCTTGGTCCAAGGCTCGTTCCCCAAGCAGCAAGAACAAAGTTGAAAGGAGAAGAATGTACCGTTACGTCCTCAGTTGGGAGACAAATAGGCCGAATAAAATCTGAAATAAAAACATAAATAAACATTATTATCATTCAAGGTAATAATGGGTGACTAGATAAACCTAATTCCTAGTTTTGGATCCCAAATATTATTCACAGTAGTCAAAAGAGACCTGTTCTCGAAACTCGTTAATACCGAAACTACAGTTATTAATAGTTCAATGTACTCGAAATAAAATTTCGCACTTTAATGCTAATGAATTTAGTCTGTAGTTATAGGTAGCAAGTATATAAAATCTTTCTTTTGGGTACATCTTAAAACGATGCCACTTAATTTTTTTTTTTCAATTTTATTTTTAATGATTACTTTATTGTTTTTGGTACATATTAGCGCAGTGTGTTTTGTATTTAACATCAATAAACGATGGGTTGGAAGAGTAAATTTATTGTTCCTTAGTTTTTACAATTATGTTTTTATCTCTATTGTTTTTATTTACTGAACTGCTTCTTCATTATTATGACCACTTCCACCAATTACCACATCTTACAATTAAAATCTTAGTCAAAAATTAAACGAAATAGATACTTGTGAAAGCCGCTGATTCCTTCATCTTTATCAAAGCGATGTCGTGTCTCTCATATCCTGACATTGGATTATACTTTGGGTGAAATAATCCGTATCTTGGAATATATTCTGGGTGCATAATTATCTCCTCGATTGGTATTCTTATTGCACCGTCTGTACAATCTTCAGAACCCGTTTCCACTGGTGCACAATCTGGACCATCACGACTGATGTCAAATTCCCCAAGACGAATGTTGATACTGTAAACAGGAACAAGTATGTGATACTGATGGTGAAGCGACATAATTATGTAAAAGTGGAGTAATAAGAATTGCGACCTTTCCCTCTCCCTTCAACGTCTTTTGTCTCACCTGAAAATAATTGGAGAGCACTGATAGCTAGACCAATCTTATGGTTGCGAAAATTCCAGGACGATTGCAAAGGAACATATTATGATAGAAAACTAGGATAATATTTTTTAACATTGCTTTTAACATTGGGTAACCAACAAATAATCCGTGGCGTGACGTGACTGCCTCTGTGGCGCGGTGAGAGTGTATCTGACTGCTACGCAAGTGTTGTGTGATGAACACGATGGTTTATTCTTTTATTCTGTGTCTGGGTGAAATTTACCTATCTATCTTCTATATACTTATAATAAATCTGTAGAGAGGTCAATTCTGTACATTAAATATATTTCCAAAATAACTATCAGGGGGTGATAAGGGATCGATACTGATGCCAAAAATGCAATCAGTAAAATTTTTGTCTGTCTGTCTGTCTGTCTGTATAACCGTTATAGAAACAAAAACTACTCGACGGATTTTAACGAAACTTGGTACAATTATTTTTCATACTCCTGAGTAGGTTATAGTATACTTTTCATCACGCTACAATCAATAGGAGCAGAGCAGTGAAGGAAAAGGGAGAAGTTACTCCATTTTTTAAGCTTTCGTCGCGTGTGCAACCGTCATGGTTAAAGCTACACAGAAATCATGTATGACGGAAATGTTCTCCTTAAAATTATATAAAAAATATCCCACGACAGCATATGTCTATCTTTTATGGTTGACTCACAACATCACGTGTAACTCCCGATAGCTTAGTAGTTCGAAGCTTTCTGATTATATTTGTCTACTCTTACGTTTATAACATTCTCAGTCATCCCTAATTAAAAAAGTTAACATAATTAACTATTCCATAAAAAATACTAATAGAAATCGGTATAGAAACACCAAAGTTATACATGAAATACGCTAATAATAAGCCATCGCGCGTGAATACTGAATCATGCTATCTATCTATATCTATACATATAATAAAATTGTAAATTTCACGTGTCTGTACATGGCCGAACATAGTGAAAAAAAATATTGGGAAATGTTCGAAAAGAGTATTTAAACACATTCCTACATTTTTAGAAATGTCTGTCTGTCTGTCTGTTTGTTTGAACACGCATCACGCAATAACTATTGGACAGATTCGGTTGAAATTATGTATGTGTATTCTAATAAGTCTGGATTAACATATTGGCTTTAATTTATCACGCTATTTCCCATAGGAGCTAAGCAATATCTGTAGCTATCTGGATAATGTCTGTAGCTATTTATCGTTATTAAACAATAACTACTTGACGGATCTTCATGAAAATTTGCAGTTTTATTGTAAATACTATAGGTCATTACTTGCACTATAAATCATTATGCTATCGTCTATGGGGAGTGAGCAGCAACGTATGTTTTGTCGAACCATTATGGTTTTTCACAATTTTTTCCACAATAAGACATTATTTACAATTGTAACCCATGGAAACAATAACTTCACGCTAAAACTATTAGGAGCTAAACACAACATTTTCAATTTTCTTAAGATCAGCTATTTTAACCGTGTTTGCATCAGCTGAGGTGGTCTATTGGCACAAGTAGCGGTATTAAACGAGCGAGGTCGGAGGATCGACTCCCTAATTGTGAGTCTCTTTTTGTGTTGTCTTAAAATTATTTTTATTCTTTTTTTTAAGTATTTTTCTAAATGTATACTTATTTATATGAGCTTTTATTTTCGACTTTAACATGTTTACTTTGTTTAACAAATTTTCATATTAATAATCACTTCCAATAGACACCTTTATCATTGTTTTGCATGAATAGTGATTATGTTATAAATGTAGAAATGAAAAACAATATTACATTACAAATAAACAGTAATTACTTGATATTTTCTAGAATTTATAAATGTTAATTGCTTAAAAAAAATGAAAGATTAATTCCGCGTTACATCAAAATAAAACACGTGGCGCCATCTGTGATTCGATTTCTTCTGAGTGCCAAAATTGCTTACCTACCAATGTTAATAAACTTTCGCGATTTGTACACATTATGAAAATATATGTATTACGGGTCTTGATCGCGTGAATAATTTAAGGTTAAATACCTTGCTTACCTACGTTTAATATGCATGATAGTTTCATATAAAATCATCAAGTATAAAAATAAAAATGAATCAGGAAAATTGATTTAAAAAAAAAACTCAAATTCTTACGTAGAGGGATATGAATATATGATGATCTTAATTTGCGACAGGTTGACACACCTATTTTTAAATTCACCAATGTAGACATTATAAAATAATATTTTAATCTTCTAAAGTGAGTGAAAAAAAAAATTGAAATAAGTTTAGAAATAGTATTTAAACACAAAAAAAGATATCTGAGTATATCTTTTAGAAACGTTTGAATGTTGTTTGTTTGTTTAAACATTGCATTCCCGCGGTACAAACACGGACACAAAGTAGGTGTACTTTAGACTCGGAAAAGATCGCTCGGGCAGGACATAACCTGTGATCATAGGGAATCTGTGAGAGTTTTTTTCATCATACCTTTATTACCTATGTATAAATTATCTTGAAGGAGCGGCTAGGTACCTCCGATTAAAAGGTCCGATTTAAAAGTGTCGGAGCCGAAGTTGGAGTCGGAGGTTTAAAATCAATCGGAATTTTCGACCTATCGGAGTCAGAATCGAAGCTCCTTAACTCAAAATTTCGCACGAGTAATTGGGCGGTTTCGAGCTTCATTTAACTCGAAACCGCCCCAGTACTCGCGTGGTGGGGGAATTTTTCATTATTAATAGTATTTGATGTGATGCAAATCACTTTTTTGTCGAGGTGTGGTCGTGGGAATTTTAATAATTTGTCTTCTAACCGTCTGGCGCCATAAACTTTGTCGCCCTTCATTTTGCTGCACTGGGCATTTGCTTGGCTTGCCCTGCCATATGTTGGGCCCTGATTAAAGCTAGGCCTAAATATCCATAGATGCCACAGAGCATTGTGGAGCATGTTTACAATATGTTTTACACAGTAGTTGAATTGTAATATAAACTACCTTAATATAAACCCAACTTCCACGCGACCGAAGTCGCGGGCACAGCTAGTACCTAATATGTATGTATTTAGAAATATATAGGTATGTTTATTAGTTGTCTGGTTGTCATAGTACAAGCTCTGCTTAGTTTGGAATCAGATGACGTTGTGTTAGTTGTCCCAGGATATTATTATTTTTACAAATTCGGTTCCAGGATAATTAGATAAAAAATACCAATACTTTACTAAAACTGATTATCGGGTACTTTCTGCCATTTCCTTTTCTAGAAAAGTTATAATTTATAATTATTTTTATCTATGGAAGTCCGCCGTGTGGTACCGGCTTAAGAATAGTAGTGACCCCCTGTCTTCCCGTGGGTGTCCTCAAGGCGACTAAGGGAAATCCCACCGGGGAACGGGCAGCAGCGTCCTCTACGTATTTTAAAGTCTTACTGGGATCGCCAACCCGCTCGCCAAGCGTGGCGATTATGGCAATTACCCCAGGATCTATAGATAAGTAGGTTTCCCATAGAGAGACCCGTGCCCAGCAGTGGGACATCATATAGGTTGATATGTAAGGAAGTCTTACGGTTTGCCCTTTTCTAACATAATTCCAGAAACACAGTGGGCCGCAGTCAGAACAAATTTTCCACTTATTAAGCTTCCACCACACGGCGTTCTTATTGTACCATTTTTCTCGTACTCGATGAGAGCCAGCCATGGAAACTCATCTACTTGTACTGTCACTCCACCTGAAGCAAATTTTAACGACGTAACAAAATATAAAGATGACACACACTGTAGGAAAAAAAATTGACATGTCATTATTTTTATTGTAGCCGAAACTGAAGTTTAATACGTGTACTCGTTTACACTGAATTATAACACTTAATGGAAAAGTTATGACAGAACTTTGAAACTGATGTCTGACTACTTTCTTTTCAACCGACTTCAAAAAGGAGGAGTTTCTCAATTCGATTGTTTGTTTTTTTTTTGTTTGTTTGTTCACCGATTACGCAAAGACGGCAGGATCGATTTGATAAATTCTCTTTGTGTTCAACTCAACAATTCCAAGAGGGCCGTTAGCTCTGCATGGGGGCAAGCAATATTTTGTAAAAGGATTTAAGCAGTTGACATACGCCTATCGTAACTTAAGTTAAGTACAAACCAACCCACTAAAAAGTGAGAAATAAAAAACTTTTTTACAAAACTATATTACCGACTTCAAAAATAAATACAAGGCAACTAAAAAGCAAAAAATAATATACCTAGAATAACAAAAACAAATTAGTTGATGCCATTAAATAGGAATATTTTTTCCCCGTTCTTGGAACATTTTTCATTGCTGCTCCACTCCTATTGATCATAGCGTGATATTATATAGCCTTCCTCGATAAATGGCCTATCTAACATATTTTTTCAATTCAAACAAGTAGTTCCTAAGAACGTTGCGTAGGATTGATTTCACTAGCTCGGGAGTTTATCATGAAACTGTATTTAATATTTATTGATTTTGAATAGGTCTCCCGGACTGCAATTATTCATAGAATATTTGTGTGAGTGAATTTAGCGTTTCAGATGTCCACCAAAACTATTTTTATTTTTTAATCGTGGGTATAAAGAACATAGTTATTAACAATTCATTACAGTACTCCCAAATTAATAATGCACATGCAGATCTTCGCTAATTGTCGTATTCCCGGAAACACTCGAATCATGGAATCGTAAGAGCCCTAAACAAGGCATTTGCATTTTGCACCTTGTTTAAAAGAGATAGGAGTCAATATCATGTGTGCACAATCGAAAACAAATCGGGCGTTCGGCAGCTGTCGCCGGTCAGCGAAATGTCTGTCAGTCGTCTTTATATATTGGTAGTGACTGCACGTGTTCTCTATTTGTGGAAATATATAGAGCTGCTATTACACACCCTTCTTGGTAAATATAATTTCAACATTAATTAGCTTATTCAGATTTAAATAGTATATTTTGAAAAAAGGAAAATAAATAACATATTTCACGTTTTTTTAATATTAAAAAAATAAAATACCTACATTAAATACATATTAAGTACTAGAAAAACATTTAAAAAATGAGATTTATTTAAATTAAATAAATAGATAAACATGCATAAAAAATATATACCTAACTCTGCCCATGCCATTTTCTTTCAGACGAATTCTTCCAAAATGGATAAATTTAAACGTGGAAAACCGCTTAATTCACAAGCACGGCAAATGGTATTTAATGTGTACCTTTATTTCTTAAATGAAGCCAATGTTTTCAACAGAGACCATGATGGTTATTTTAAAAAAATTCAAGACCGTGTTACAAAAGCTACAGGAATTTCGCGACGAACTTTGAGTAATATCTTAAACGAAAAAAAACATAATCAATCAAAGAAATTTTCTACACCGAAAAAAGGAAGACCTAAAAGTAGATTTCGGCTGGTACTTGATGATTTCGACTACTGTGTTATTCGTAATATGATATACAATTTTCAATTGACGCTGAAAGAACTCCCAACTGTAAATAATTTAAGAATAAAGTTGATCGAAGCTATTAATTTCAAAGGCTGTGCCGAGACTTTAAGGTTGATCTTGAAAGACATGGGGTTTAGGTTTCTGAAAACTGATAATAACAGACAATTACTTATGGAAAAACATGATATACGCCTAAAAAGGATCAAATATCTCAGAGAAATACAACAGCTGAGGAGTTCTGGTAGAAACATAGTATTTATGGACGAGTCGTATGTGCACACATCACATACTAAGGGTAAAACTTGGCAAGATAGCAACAAAAAAGGTATCAAACAACCCATTTCCAAAGGAGAGCGAATAATTATTGTACACGCAGGCAATGAAAAAGGCTTCGTCCCAGGGGCTCTAATGTTACATAAATGTGTCGACTCAGAAGGTGACTATCATAAAGAAATAAACGCGGAACGTTATCAAACTTGGCTACGCAATCAATTGATTCCCAACTTGCCTCCTAATAGTGTGTTGGTAATAGACAACGCCCCATATCATTATAAGCTGTCTGTGAAACCACCAAACTCAAACACATCTAAACCACAAATGACAGCTTGGTTACAACAACACAACATTCCGCATGACCCAAAGAAACTGAAACCCGATTTGTATAAAATTATACAAAGATACAAAGAAAATTACACAGAATTTGCCATTGACCGTATAATGGAGGAACATGGGCATAAAATTATACGATTGCCACCATATCATCCCGATTTTAACCCTATTGAAAATATTTGGTCCCAAATAAAGCAACACGTGGCCAAGAGAAATATTGCAATGACTGTGACGTCAGTTAAAGATGCTATATTAGAAAAAATCAATAAAATAGGACCAGAAGAATGGAAAAAAGTTTCTGATCATGCGGTTCAATGCGAAGATGAATATAGAAAATTTGAGCCAAGAATCGATAGTTATTCCGATAAACTGATTATTTACACAGGTGATAGCAGTGAGGAAAGTGTAAATGAACAAGAGCATAATGAAACTTCTGATGAATCTGCGATGTCGGGAATAGAGGTCTTCCTCGATTCTGATTAATTTTTTTATAATTGTATTATTTTTCTGGAATGATTAGTGCTGTAAACAAATTTGAACTGAGATTTTGATTATATTTTATGTAAACCTCTATTTGAAAACGTTTTTTTCTCCTTCTAATAAAACCTTATGTTATTTAAACCTTTTCCTCCATAATTACACCAACTTCGGTAAGACACTTGAAAACTAATCACTCCAACAATGATTGTAGCGTTTTCGCTATTTACTTACATGGAATTATCGAATCAAATTTCGTTACAGGTAAATCAAATCTGTTTTAGCACAAAACACATAATATATAAAATTAGGCATAGAGAAATTGCTCTTAACCACTCTATATAAATATCGTCTTTCGACGCTCGGGTAATACGACCGTTGCCGAACAATGACGAAGATTTCCGAAGATTTCTATGCGCATTATTACTTTTGGAGTACTGTACGATCTAGAAGCAATTTTACTCTAACTAAATTTTAGACGTTTACACTAATTTTACAACTAAGAATAATGTCTGTTGCACTTTCTTAGAGTCTGATAACATGAAAACACTTTGTTCTTGTGTAAATTTAAAGCACTGTCACTTTTATTTGTTCACTATAACTACACTAACTCAAATGATTCAGTTCTTTTTAGTCTTCGCACTAAATCCGTGACCAAAACTATGACAGAAACTTTTCCATCCTCCACACCGGCTCTGATATCACCAGTTACTTTATGCATTGCGGAGATAGTATTATGTCCAGGCCTAAAACCAGATTGGAAAGGACATAAGATGCCGTTAAGCTGTACAAATGCGGATAATTGTCGATGTACATAGGCTTCAAGGACTTTAGACAGAAAAGGAAGAATAGATATTGGACGGAAATGATTAGGAAGAGAAGGAGAAAGAGATTTTAGGCAAAGGTCGCACGTATGCTTTGCTCCATAAGTCGGGGAAATGTCCTGATTGAAGAGAAAAATTAATAATATCAGTTATATCCACCCTAAGTTTTCAAGTTGGTGCCCAAAACATAAAAACTTTAATATCCGGCACTAACTTTAAAATGTTTATTATTTTTTTGTTGTTGTACCTTTAAGTATTATTTCTTGCTTTTTAGTTACCTTGTTTTTTTTTTTTATTCTTTTTAATATGTTTTTTGTAAAAAAGTTTTTTACTGTAAGGTTAAATTTTGTTTATGATCGATTCATTGGAAATCAATTTTGAAGGTACACTTACCCAAAGTTTTCAATTTCGGGGAAGCACTGATACCACAGCATTGAGTATTAGGGTCCGGTGGGCCAGAAGACATTTCAATCTCACATCTTTTGTTCGCAGAATCTGAAATGGTAAAGCAGATAATATCAGTACATTTTGATCTCCTATTTTTTTTTTTTTTTTAAAGTTAACTAGCAATGTGGGATTAAGTCCCACATTTAACGTTTTTTAAAGACCTATCTGATGATACCCCATACGATGGGGTATCTGAAAACAAAATCACATCCCTACTTTAGATATAGGTACGGAACCCTAAAAAAATACTATCAAGATTTTAATCTTTCACTTTGTCGGCGTAAGTAATATCGCTCATTTGGTGCAACAATGACGTAATTACACTTTAACAATTTTTAAAGGAGAGCCGATTAAAGATTTGTATTCGATGTATGGCATTTTGGGGAGACTCATTATAATGCGAATCATTTTAAAAGTAAGTTTTATTTGTGTTGTTTCTATTAGAGCCCCAATGGTTTCCGTGCATTATGCATTACCTAAGTTATAGGCATAAATAAAATGACGTGTATGTAAATACGTCACTGTTTCTTCAGAATTCAATTTAAGAAATATTGCATGCGCTATGGGATTTTACATTTGTGACGAAATAAAACTAAATAGGTTAATAAATCAACGCCAATATTTATTTATGTATGTTTAAAATCAGTTCAAAACGTGTACTTAGTACTTATTGAAATATTTAAAACAGGTAACACCTTAAACAACAAAATTCTTAGTCATTAAAATCACAATGTGTAGGACGTAATGGCACAAAAATCACAGCTTAATTGCTTATCTACTTATATCTTATAATCTACTATTAACGAATAATATGAAAAAAATAAAAATAAAGGAGTAAAATATATTAAAAAATACTTTCGTAAAAGGCAGAGTAATACCGAGGAATTATGTTTTTCTGTAAAAGCTCTTTTAAATCATTTTTCTTTTTGACAGGAATATCTCTTCTTGAATTATATGCCCGAGTCACATTAATATCACGTATGTCTCTAGTTATTCTTTGGCTTGTAGATCTTTGGCTCTTTTTGTTAATTTTAGCTTCAGTCCAGTTATCGTCATACTTAAGTTTATACCTGTATACTGCATCATTATCTTTTCTGAATTCTATTGCCCTTATATCCGAAGTCTTTATCGTATTCCCTTCCATATCTTTGACAGTGTTAAGTTCAATCTCGTCCGTTAATTTTTTGACGTCATAAAAATCATCGAAATTTAGTTCTTCAACAATAAATTGGTTACCTTTTTTCTTTGCAGACCTTATTATTTGGACATACTGATCTGGCACGTAAATAGCACCAGATTTTTTAGCTTTTTTTATAGCCTTTTCTATTATAGAATGAGCAGTATCTCCTTCATTTTGTGTATGACCTCTAATTAAAAATTTATGTGTAATTTTATTGATCGCAAGAGTTTTGACTGCATACAAATACAAAGAAAATATAAATCTGAAAAAATAAATTAAAATAATTATTATACATATAAATAAGACACGGCACATTTACCACTAAAAAGGTATAATAATAAATATAATACAAACCTGTTCTTTTGTTGACCACCACAATTGTCTGTATAAAATGTTATGTTACCGCCAGGATGATTAACAGCTACATGTTGTAGGTATTTCAAAATACAGGAACCAATTTCCATTGCTCCTCTACCTCCCATAGCTTCATGCCAAAAGTAACAATAAGTTTGGTCTTCTTTTATATCTGTCACCTATAAAACAAGAATGTTATAAAACTCGTTGTGAGGCATGAAGTAATATTTCGAATAATATCAGATACATACTGTCAAGTTAAAACAGTTCAATTTAGACTTATAATAAAAAGATGACGACTCGCCAACTGGAACCGGCATAACTGCTTGAAGATCATAAATTGCGACTATCTCATTACTGTCCCTATTTCTACATAATTCTATGTCAGTCTTCTTTTCCATTCGACTAAGTAGTTTCTGCCGGCAATGTTCTGTGTAGTTAGATTCTAATTTCTCTTTATCCTCTCCAACAGCATTTTTATATTGTTCACAGACATCGCATTGGTCTTTTTTTGGAATAAAAAAAGAAATATTAAACTCGGTATTAAATATGCGAAAGTATGAATCGTAAGTTGCAGCCTCTTTGTTTTCTAATTCTCTTAATCTTTTATAGTCACGATGTAGATCAGCAATACTTAAGCCACCATCAATAAATTCTCTATTAGTATTGGCACGGAGATAGTGACTCTCAATTCTACTTATTGAATTAATATGAATTCGAACAGACTCTTGTACATCAGGACAGGTTTTTTTATGATTATCATGACGACCGCGTTTGTCAATTGGTGCTACTCCATTGGAATCAAAATTGGTCTTAGCTTCAACGACTGTACGTAAAGTACGTTCCGAAATACCCAAGGTATTCAACAAAAATAATTTGCATACTCTGATACTCCTACCGCTAGATATTAAAGAATAGGAAGTATTCGGTCTTTTGTTTTTTTCTACATTAGTTTTTAGACGCCTTTGTGCTAACTGAAGTACAGTTATTGCAGAATTCAAAAAATCACGTTGTCTTTGAAGCGAAGACAAATCCCAATACATTTTGAAAATCTCATATCTTTGGTCCTCTGAAATATGTTCCGAACATTTATATCTGCATTTGTTGGGACAAGGAGGCTTCATCTCTTTTGCCGAAATGGTCTTGCCCGTCCTAGAAATATATTCCTGGCCTGAATTCTTTAACTGAGCACGTTTGTTTTTCTTCCAAGACAATGGGTTTCTTTGCCTTTTTTTTGGTTTCATAGGAGGTGATGCTGGGCCTAGATCCATGTTATTAGGTTCATCGTTTTGAATATTATTCATAACTGAAATTTCTGCTGGTGAATTCTGAACATTATTATTATTTACAGCACTGGAATGGTTTTCTTCATTTGGAATAAAATGTTGATTCTGCGACAAAATTGAATCTGATCCGTCACTGTGCCGTGAGGTGTTCCCAGAAGATGTAGAACTTGATGAAGAAGAGCTCGATGACGAGGAAGAAGAACTCGACGATGAGGAAGAAGAACTCGATGACGATCTCTGTCTGCTTTTAATTATTGGGCGTATAGATTTTTCAGGGCGGTATTCATCTCCACTGTCGTCTGGAGAAAAATCTTCTTCATTTTCATTCATTGCCGGTAATGAATGAGTTTTGTCAACCTCAGTTTGGTCAACGGAAGTTGGTGAATCGGGTGTTTTGTCAACAGAAGTTGATGGAATAGGTGTAGGAACGCTTGACCCACCCATGTCTAAGTCAGGTAAATTGTGTTCTGGTGTATTATTTATTTTAATTAATTTATTTTTCGATATGGATATATCTGTAACAATGATATTAATGTTAAAAAAAAATAAAGTAATGAACTCCTTTTAGGCAAAGGACTTATCCCATTGAAGATATTACGTATAAGTACAGTGAGGAGGTAAACATTCGATATAATTTTATATAATTTGTAATAAGTATTCAGAAATTCCCTTAGTAGGTGTATGGAAATAGGCGGGTAAAACCAAGAGCACAACTAATCAAAGTATAAATGTTAATTTATAGTAGGTACTTACCATCATTACATCGTTTCCTAACTTCTGGAGCATCGTGTGAGTTAACTGGGGGTACTATTATACAACAATTCACCATTCTTCTTGCACGGTTATCCATCCTGAATTTTATTATTGTCTGAAACTTTATGTACTTACAGTTAATCTCATAGGTATCAACTATGACAGACACTACCTATTAATTCGAAAAGTACTATTATAATACCCGTAGAACTATTTTTAATCATCTTCCTTATCGAGTGGTCAGTAGCCAACCTGTATCAGAATTTTTCAAATCACTCCATATACATTAGGTTCTGACGTTATCTCACCACTGCTATGAAGATAATAACAACTAAAACCGAATTTTTACCTGCCCTCCGAACCTCCGAACCAAGGAGACGCTACCACTACACGGCCACGTATCAATGGTATGACCGCGCCCTGGTAGCTTAACCTCACTGATCGTTTGCCGGTCAGTGAGTACACCTGGCTATAAACGCCTTTACATCAATATTTCTACGGGTATTACAATAATATAATTAAATATACAATAACACTTTGTCTATGTCTAAAATACCTACATAAGTTCATTATTTGGAGCATTAACGACTTATTTACACAATTTTGACATCTTTTCAACAGTTTAATAATTAATCTGGAGAAAAAACGACGTATTTACGTCTATTTGTCATTAAACAATCAACAAATATTATATTTGGAACTACAATGACATATTTACACAATTATGTCATTGTTTCTCCAAAGAATATCATATTCAATGTCATAATTACCTTTACGACGTTGTAGCTCCCAAACACAAACACACTCCGCGGGGCGCTCCGCGCAACTGGCCGTCCGGACGTTGTAGCATCAGAAATGGCGCCATTTCGTTCAATTCAACAACGACACTCGCGCCGTCTCGCGGCAAATCTCCAAAAAACTTTTCGGTCGATGTTTCTCCGTGTGTAAATTGACTTTTCGAACATAATGACATTATAACTTGAATTTACAAAAAAAATGTAATTACGACATTGTTGCACCAAATGAGCGATATGTGTATCCATGCATAATTACAGCCTCTGAGCTAAGCTGCGGACGGACGGACGGACATGGCGAAACTATAAGGTTCCGCTTTGCTATTTTGATCACGGAACCCTAAAAAACGATACGTTACTTTTAAAATTAATTTATTTTGTATCCTGTGGAGTGGCCACGTTTAGGACTAGAAATCAAAACAAATACGAATAAAAACACTACTAACACTTTCTGTGTTGCATTGGGGCACAAAACCATTTGGGAAATATCTATCTATATGTATCAGTACCTACTATGGTAATAACGTTAGTAGATAGACTAAAAACTTATAATTAATATTCATACAGTGACCTTAAAGACTATGATTACAAAAGCCTTATGGTAATCAATAATAAATCTTATGACAAAATAATCATTAATATGTATATCTATACGGTTTTTCCTTTAACACATTAAAAAAATATTATCCTTAAGGAAAAGACTTACTTAGATATATATATATAACAAAAGACATAAATCGCGAATGAGGAAAATGTTAAAATATATGGGCAAGTTTTATCAAAACAAATAATGATGTATGTAACAACGGTATCTTTGTCGTAGATGTAATCCCCATAAATTACACAATAATAATGAAAGATTTAAAAATAATAAATAAATACAAATTACACCAAAACTTACATCTATTCACGAAACAGGATAATCCAAAGAAAAAGCATAATATTGTGACACTGTTCATTTTTTTTAAATCTAATCTTGAAATTGAACACTGTGAAATATTTTAAATGAAACGTCGTCTGTTCTAAATGGCACCCTGTGGTACTGTGAGTTTTGATATAGAGCTCTTTCAATTTAGACGTTTCGTGTCGGACCACTCTGCTGCCGTGCTTATGCGGCACCGCAACAGGCCGGCAACAAAATTCTAAATTGAAAGAGCCCTTATGTTACCACAGTGATTTTATAAGCAATACGGGCCTGCTAATTAAAATACTAATATTGTCTTAAAACTATGCCTTACGGAGAAAAAGTACCTTAAAAATTGAAGATTTTAACATTTTATAAAAATAATTGGAATTGCATTTAAAGATTTTTAAATAATCACCTGTCTGGACCGGTAATCGAACCCGCAAAATATGAAAAAAGAAACAGCCTGTATTTTTACGATAAAAATCAAAGGATATTTTTTTTCTAATTATCATTTTATCTAAAGTGATTTATTAATTAATAGCTGGTAGCTCAAAATAATAAAGGTAGATAGGTAGTTCATTAACCTTAGTAAAATATTAAAATTTTTACAACAAATTTGCTTAGGCAACCAGTTTTTACAATATTTGCATAAAGTTATAAATTAAACAAGCCATTGTCCTTATACACTTGTAGCTATAATAAATATCTATACTAATATTATAAAACTGAAGAGTTTGTTTGTTTGTTTCTTTGAACGCGGTAATCTCAGGAACTACTGTTCCGAATTGAAAAAATCTTTCACTGTTGGATAGTCCATTTATCGGGGAAGGCACAATTTGTCTTTTAATACATCATGGGATCAGTACATACAGCTTTATTTTTAACTAGCTGACCCACGCAACTTCGTCTGCGTAAATTTTCCCCGTTTTTGCAACATTTTTCATTGCTGCTCCGTTCCTATTGGTTGTAGCGTAATGTTTCATAATCTAGCCTTCCTCGATAAATGGGCTATTTAACAGTAAAATTCATTTTTCAATTCAGACGCCTAGCATCTGAGATTATTGCGTTCGAACAAACACTTTATAATATTAGTATAGACTAGCTGTCCCGCGCTTCGATTTCTCCACTTACTGTGGTCAGCTTCGTCAGGTGTTCCAAGAAATTGTTCGAACACTTTTGACCCCCGGTTCTGCGTCCGCTAGTTAATAATAAGAACAAAACCCGGTGTACTGGTCCCACAGTTGAATAAAAGTCAATTGTCAAATAAAACTTTATTTGGTCTTATAGTTATTACATTACAATCAATTGATTTCTTCTAAATAGGTATATGATTTCTATAAATAAAAAAATATATAAGACACACTTTTTATTGAATATTCCAGTTGATCTCATTTCTGGAACAGGATAACATTTTAGAATTTTATAAGCTACCGGTCTTATTGCAACAGCCGGTTGCAATACGGTCGAAATGACGGACAATAAACAAAAGTAATTTAGCCTTAAAATAAAATAATTACGCGATTAAGACCCGTAGCTTACAAAATTCTGTAATGTGTACAAATCGCGAAAGATTACGAACATTAAGGGACAGCATTTTATTTTCTTCCAGTTGTTTATGTCGATGTAGATCACTAATTTTCAGATGTAACTGACTTAATCCAGGGAAGATATTTGTATACATAAGTGTATACACTAGGCAAGCCTTTTTGACCACAGGGAGTAGGACCAAAACTGACAATGCCCACGGCTTCATGTCTTTCGTGATTTTTGTACATGAGAGGCATTCCGCCATCACCTCCGCAAGAATCCTTGCCTTTTTCACCTCCAGCGCAAATCTGACCTTCCCATAATGTCAAATTGCGCTTCCCAGACGAATATGCTGACTGGCATTTCTATAAAAGAAAAATTGAGTTGTATAAATCTATACTAATTTTATAAAGCTGAAGAGTATGTTTGTTTGTTTAAACACGATAATCTCAGGAACTACTGGTCCGAATTGAAAAATTCTTTCACTGTTGGATAGCCCATTTATCGAGAAAGAAGAATATATAATTTCACACTACGACCGATAGGAGCTGAGCAGCCACGAGAAATGTTGCAAAGACGGGGAAAGTTTACGCATACGAAGTTGCGCGGGACAGCTTTATCAATAAATCGAGCTGGGCAGATAACAGGCAGACAACAGACAAGCATAAAACAGATACTTTAATGTATATAAAATAGGTACTATATGTATGCTTTGTAGATGTTCGTTTACAAATCTTTTAAGGCATTCTGAAGCTCAAGGTATACCTATGTACATGTCACTTAAGTTTAGATGTCACACCAGATTTTGATTAGAATAAAGAAATTTGATGTGTATTTTATTGATTGATTTAAAAAAAAAGTATGTTATCAATTCGCTGTGTATGAAAAACAATGTTCGTATGTTTGTCTATTTATTTCTCCGGAACTGGAACGTGAAAACTTGTGTGTTTTTCAGAATTTTAGTAATCTTACAAGTACTGGTACGGACTTAATTTCGTGTATATAAAAGTATTATTTCATTATTTTTAAGTAACTTTTGAAATCTGTTTATTTTTTATTACCTTTTGTATAGCTGTAAATTGGACCTTTGGTACAATAGCTACCAACTCCATAACTATTAATCTTTATAATTACAATAACAATTAAGAAAAAAATCTTACGTCTCGGGTGACCAACGGCAACATCACATGAAGTCTCACATTGCTTGGCCCATAACTAGTGCCCCAACCAGCAAGAATGAAATTGACAAAATCAGAATCTACTTTCTTAGTTGGAAGACAGACAGGGCGAATAAAATCTGCAACAAATAAAAAATACGTTACTGTTCCTTACACTTTATTCACTTAAAAATGAGAGTTCAGACTTTTTGTGTGTTGCCATCTATTACAGAGGTCTGTGGCTCAGCGGTGGGAGTGCGTGTATATAAAATAAGTACTTAAAACTTCAAGCACGACAACACCAGCGAAGTCTTACTATAGGTAAATGTATATATTTTTTTTTAACAAAGACGACTACCGTATTTATTATTTTTATCCAAACCTGTAAATGGCGCCAATTCCTTCATTTTGATCAAAGCGATGTCGTTTCTTTTTGAATTTTTCATCTCGAACTCCGGGTGTACTATTATCTTTTCGATAGGTATCCTTACTAAACCTTCTGTGCAATCTTCACCACCACCATGCGTTTCTTCACAGTCTTCACCATCGTGACTTGTGTCGTATTCTCCCAGACGTATGTTGATGCTGCAATCATTCGTAAATTGTAATTTTATGTGAAAGGCAATGACAGTCGGATGAATCTTGGTAGAATTTTCAAAATTACTAGTTTTATACTTTTTAACCAACCAACTCGAAAAAGAATGCTTGAAGAATTTCAAGCATTTGTTTTTATTTCGGTTGGTTTGGAGTAGTTACACGTTAGCAGCGTAATGAATTGAATCTCAACTTGAAGCATCAAGATTTTATCATAGTTACTTACGGTTTGGCAATAGTTAAAGCATGTCCACTGACACAGTATGCCTCCGTCATAACAAATCTGCCACTAATAAGGCTTCCACCACATGACGTATGTATTTTGCCATTTTTCTCGTACTCGATTAGAGCCAACCATGGATACTGATCTATGAATGTTGTGGATTCATCTGAAATAAAACAATAACTATTGTAATACAGTCTTCGCTAGACGCGTAAAAAAAACTCACGTTGGGTAGTTGGATAAGGGGTGTGATGCTTCTGCATCCATCCCCTGATCTAACTACCCAACGCGAGTTTTTTTATGACTCCAGAGAGGAATCTTACTATTACCTTGAGTGAGTGAGATTCCTTTCTGGAGCCTTTGGTAGCTTAGTCTTCTTATCCTAGAAGATACACCTACATACATTAATATTTATTATATTTTTAAATGTATTTATTTAAATAATAAACTATAATTTATTCATCATCATCATCAGCCCGTATCGGTCCACTACTGGACACACAGGCCTCTCCTAATTTTGTTACAACACCCGGCCTTCTTGTATTTGCATTAATATTAAATATTTTCCACCATTGCCACGTTTGTCAGAGTCTTATTAAAAATGGAATGAAACAAGTATATCACAAGTTCCTGTATTCAAATACTTTATAGGTCCCATGAGACTAATTTTAATGCAAAAAATTAGTACCTATTTAACTCGCAATATGAGTGCCTAAAATATTTCTAATGCTTACTAATAATTTTACGAATTTTCGATCAGGACCACGTGATCCTGACGCGAGTTTAACATTTTATAAAAATACCAAAAAAAGTGCACAGCGCTGCTAAGGGAGTTTTCACTTGATAATATGATAATAACACGTACAAGTGTTTATTATTTTGATTAAAAAGAACCCTTGTTTTGTTATAATAATATATTACTTATTACATTGATGACATAAAATAAAATGAAAATAAATAAACTAATACCGCTTTAATATGGGGTCACCACGACCCGGCGTCACTAACCGCGTAATTCAAAATTAAATTACGTTAATAACGACCAGGTTAACGGTACAAACCTTTACTATATATCCTAGAGCCAACGGTTGCATCAACACCACAGCACCCACTTTCAGGATCTGGTGGATTTACAGACAATGAAGCAATACAATCCCTAATAGATGTAGGTGCATCTGAAAACAATCAATAGGTATATTAAAACGTATAGCGTGGTTTACTTGAGTTTTCTCCACTTTTTATTTATCTAAAAGTGGGGAAAACTCAAGTAAGTTCTTATAGGGTTATCCCTATAAGTAATCAATTGCTGTCCGGTTGTCTTGCAAAATCACGAAAATCAATCGACCCAGTTTTTTAATCTTTTATTGTTTTGTTTAGATCAATATATATAGTACAGTAAATTTGATAAATTTGAGATTATGCATAATAGCTATTCATTATGAATAATAACAAAGTTGCGTAGTAACTAGCTGTTATTCATAAATAGGTACTTAGGAACAAAAACTTACAAAAAAATATTGTTTATGGACTTAATTGCTATGGACCTTACGCCACCGCCCAATAGTTTAACTAAATAAATAAGTGTTTTAAAAAAAATACCCGAGCGGAGCTAGGTCGCCCTTACTTACTGCCAAAAATACCTAGTATAAGTACCTATAGACATAAAAAAATACAAACAGGCGAACATACAACCTCCTCCTTTTTTAAAGTCGATTAAAAATAACACAGACATACAATGTTTTTTGGGTTCAAAAAGCACTAAAATTCGTTTTTTGGAGATTTGTGCAAAAAGAACAAAATAAAACTTACATCCATTCACGAAGCAGAGTAACCCACAGAAAAAGGATAATATCGCGACAGGGACCATTTTTTTTAATATCTTTCAACTTAAAATTATAAACTACTAGGTACGTCTTCATCGGACGGCAGCCGGTTATACTATGAATGTACATTAAATAGTAGTGATGTTTGATGATTCGAGTATGATGCCCTCGATTCCGGTACTCGAGTCAAACAGAATCGATTTTGCAAATCCAACTGAATCGAATCTAGTATTCGAGTTAGATTGACTCGCCCCTACTCGATCTCTGTGTACTTGAGCAATGAAGTGACGATTCTTATATACTGGGTGGCGCAAAAGTAAAGACCCTATTTGGTTCAGCTATAACATTTTTTCTAAATTAGAAAACTACACTGACGGACTTATAAACTGCATCAAAGTAATAGACGACTTTGAAATAAATATTTTAACCAAGTATGCAAACTTTCTATACAGATTTAAATTGAAACCTCTAGATTGGTTCGTGAACTTTAAAACAGCGTAGGATCATATCTTTAAGTTTAAGTTTATGTACTGGAAAGGACCTTAAGACCTTTTTTGAAGAAAAAACAGAAGTTTAAGGAAAAATTGTTTAATTAAAAAATTGGTTTTAACAATAGACACAAACTTTATGCAAGGGTTTATTTGTGTTTTAATAAGGTGTATTACCCCCACGTGCCCTTATTACGGATTCTAATCGGTTCCGCATAGATTTTATAAGGGTTTTTAAAAGATCTTGCGGAATATTGTCCCATTCTTCTGAAAGTGCTGTTCTTAGTGCTGCCACTGTCGTAGGCGAAGGGTTTCTCGCATATACAGCTCTTTTTAAATTGTCCCAAACATGCTCGATGGGATTAAGATCCGGGCTGCGTGCTGGCCAATTCATTGTACGTATCCCAACCTCTTCGCAATAATGTTGAACTTGTGCAGCTGCATGCGGCCGGGCATTATCCTGCATTAAAGTAAAATTTTCGCCTATGAATCCCATGTAAGGCACCACGTGATCTTCTAATATCTCTGTTATGTAGCGATGTGCTGTCAAACCCCCTCTATTACCGTTTTGACGGACCATGTCTATGAACACAAGTTCTGTTCGCCCGTTCATCGATATGCCACCCCAGACCATACATGAACCGCCTCCAAAAGGAACACGCTCCTCAATGCAACTTTGAGCATATCGCTCCCCACGTCGACGATAGACTCTTCTGCGACCATCTGCACCATATAAACATGTCCTACACTCGTCCGTGAACAATACAGAGGCCCACTGCTCTTCTGTCCAATTCAGGTGATGACGCGCAAATCTTAAGCGAGCTTGTCTGTGAGCTGCAGACAACTTTGGACCATTTGCTGGTCTAAAAGGGGTGATAGCCGCTTCCTTTAACCTTCTTCTTATTGTTCGTGCACACACGTTTTTTCCACGCACTTCATTAAGCTCGGTTTTGATGTTAACTGACGTGAGGAAACGATTTCGCAGGGAAGTTGTAACAATAAATCGGTCATCACGACCTGTGGTTGCTCGAGTTCTGCCTGTACCACGTCTCCTCCTGTAAGAACCTGTCTCTACAAACCTTCTGTATATTCTACAAACCGTAGACTGGTTTAAATTTAAATTTCTACCAATCGTTCGTTGATCCAAGCCCTCCCGCACCAATGCTACAATTTGTGCCGCTTGTTCGGACGAAGTATCCATATTATGGTTCAAAAACTCTCGATGTGTTAAAAAACTAACCCAACAATTATGCTGGTAACAATAATTCAATTGACCAAACAAAAAAAATCAATGAGAATTAATTTAAAACTTTGCTATAAATAACACGCAAATCTGATACTACGAGTAAATTTTCTTTTCCCGGCTATATTCATTTGTTTTACCGCAGTTCTATTTTTAAATTTAATTTTTTTTTAAGATTAAGAGCCAGTCTTTCCATATTTATATAATTTAATCTAAAAAGTTTGCATACTTATTATAAAAAAATCCTTTTAGAGTAAACCTGAACTTTGATGCAGTTTATGAGTCCGTCAGTGTAGATTTAGATTTTTTTAAATGTATATTTGTGCCATTAAATTTCGTACCATTAGAATTTAAAGATGATGTCTTTTAAATGGTGACCTCCAGAGTTGATACACATTTGAGCCCTATTTATGACATTTTGCATAACTTGCCGTAACACTTCCTGCGATATGTTCGTTATTTCTTGACGAATGTTTTCTTTTAGAGCTGCGAGAGTCTGTGGCTTGTTCACATACACCCGAGATTTCAAAAAACCCCAAAGAAAGAAGTCTGGACTGGTCAGATCGGGTGATCTTGCAGGCCAAGTCAAATCGCCAAAACGAGAGATAACTCGGCCTGGAAAAGCGTCCCTCACTAAGTCCATAGTGTCGCGCGCTGTGTGTGCCGTAGCGCCGTCTTGTTGAAACCAGATGTGCTCCAGCCCCAATTCGTCCAAACTGGGTATCAAAAACTCACGTAACATGGTTCTGTAGCGTTCTCCAGTGACAGTTATCGCATTGCCTCCAGCGTCTTCGAAAAAATAGGGTCCGATCACTCTGTCAACACAGATGCCACACCATACAGTAACTTTTAGTGGGTGTAGAGGTGTTTCTTGAATAATGCGCGGATTATCAGTGCCCCAGAACCGAGTATTCTGCTTATTGACATGCCCTGAGAGATGGAAATGCGCTTCGTCACTCATAACCAATTTTGAAGGAAAATCATCCTCTTCAAGGTTGAGGTTTATGACGCGCTGGCAGTAATCTAGACGAGCTCGGTGGTCAGCAGGCAGCAGCTGATGAGTCATTTGAGTTTTATACGGGAACATCTTTAAGTCTTTCACCAAAATACGCTGCAGGGTCCGTCTGGAAATGCCCAATTGCGTGGCACGTCGCCTCGTTGATGTTTCTGGACACTCTTCCACATCTTCGCGCACAGCATCGATATTTTCAGCTGAACGGCCTGTTCTTGGTCTCCCAGACTTAGGTCTATCCAATGTTGAGCCAGTTGCTTCAAGGCGTGTGGCAAAGCGTCGAATTGTGCGACCAATCGGTGCTGGACGGTGGGGAAATCGTCGACGAAATTCACGTTGTGTTCTTATCACTGATGAATTATTCCGTAAGAACATTGACACAATTATTCCACGTTCTTGGGGAGTAAAACGGTCCATGTTTATTTTCAGTGTATTTTACATTTGTTCACTACACAATTTTCAACAACAGAATGACAGAAAATGTCATATAAAAAAAAAAAAGTATTTTCTTTAGTGCCAGTACTTTGGCGCCACCCAGTATGTTACATAAGGGAGTATATGGAACATAAATTTCCTCAGCCAGGCTGATTATATGGGTCAAACCTAATATTATCGTGAAGGGTTTATAAGACTTGGCTTATATATTAAGAAACTTCATTGATTATGATTCAAAAATATGTTACATAAAGTATAATATGTAACATATACCTATTTGTGTTTATATAAACACTACCCGAAGCCTCACATTTTATATGTCAGAGAATATAATATGTCCGGCAGGCCTGGGATCTTGGAACATATTGTACTACGAAAATTAATTATTAAAATGTTATATCACACATAGAAACTACAAACTTTTTAAAACTTTTAACATAAGCGTTTAGAACTATGTGGTCCGAAGTGATCTAAGATTCTTTTGCGTGCCGTGAGCCTTCGTACAAGTAACTTGTACGTTGTACCTACGAAGGCTACATTGTATCCTCATGGTTAGGTATTTTGTTTATAAATGCTAAGGTAACCAGTTTTATAAATATTTGCATATTGTCTTAAGTAAACAAAGTATTTTCCTTATACACGTATAGAGATAATATATATTAAGGGGGCATTACACTGAGAGAATTATTTATTTAGCGCTACGTACATAGCGACACAATCGCCGGCCTCGCTCTTCCGCACACAACCATTAATTCGTTCGTACATATGTTAGATTATGAACGCCATGACTATGACAATACAAAAATTCTCGTTTTTGCATTTTTCCACAACCTCAAGATTTATTTGCGGGATCATATTAAGACATATCCTTAAATTTCTTTATTTCATCTACTAGAAAAACTCTTGGACTAGTGACACAATTTTTTTCGTGTCCAAATATTCAGGTTTTCTATATAAATTTTTGAGATAGCCGAACCCTGTTTCGTGTAATCTACCCTTAAGAACGAAGCCTGGTGTACTGGTACCTACCATAGTTGAATAAAAGCCCAATTGTGAATTCAATCTTTATTTTATCATAATAATTGTAACTTTTTATATCATTTTAACATTTTGTGATTTTACCGGTGTCCTTATTCACTATTTTTTTTTTCGAGGCAAACCTGCGCTTTTTACTGTCAAAATCTTGACATAATGATTAGAAAACTGCGCTTAAAAATGCATGGAACATGCGCGCGGACATCTTTGAGAGCACCGCGCATGCGACAGTTCCCGCGAAAATGAAAAAAAACAGTGAATAATGACCCAGTTTCATAATTATAACCTATCAATCGATTGATTTTTTCAACTTAGGTATAAGATGTCTGTAAGAAACAAATATTGAAATTGTTAACATATTCTAAGATCTGCATCACAAAACAGATATGTTATTAGCGAACACTTTTTATTAAATACTCCAGTTGATCTCAATTCTGGAACAGCATTGCCTTTCGTTTTCTTGCAGTTGATTTGTAATATGTCGATTTAGATAGATCATTAATTTTCAGAAATAACTGACTTAATCCAGGGAAGATATTCATATACGTTGGTGTATACACTAGGCAAGCCCTCTTGGCCGCAGGGAGTAGGACCGAAGCTGACAATGCCAGCGACTTCATGCCTTTCGTTATTTTCGTACATGAGAGGCATTCCACCGTCACCCTTACAAGAATCTTTGCCTTTTTCACCTCCAGCACAAATCTGACCCTTCCATAATGTCAAATTGCGCTTGCCAGACGAATATGCTAACTCGCATTTCTGTAAAAAAACAATGTTTAATAAATTTCCATAAATTAAGCTGGGCAGTTAACTGGTTCCTACAGATTATCTGTTTTGAGACAGCTTGTTACTACTTGCTTGCTTTATAGTTGTTAGTTTCAAAATATTTTAAGGTATTTCGAAGCTGATGAAAGGTATACTCTAGGCGACACGTCGCATTACTTTATTTTCTGATCACACTGAAGTTTTCTTTGACTTCATTGCGAGAGGTGACGATGAGCTGTATTTGTTATAATAGCTATTACAAAATGTTATTTGGTTCTTTGTTATAATAAAGCTATCGCATGTTTTTATTAACCTGTGTAAAAGACAATATGTATTATTATGCATCCAAAAGTCAATTTCTTACTACTTACGTCTCTGTTGACCAAAGGCAACACCACATGAAGTTTCACTGGGCTTGGCCCATAGCTAGTGCCCCAGCCAGCAACAATGAAGCTGACGGGGTCAGAGCCTACATCCTTCGCTGGAAGACAGATGGGGCGAACGAAGTCTGAAATGTAAATAACAATAATATCACTTCAAGTATTGTCTGTTGTAGAAAATACATTATATTTAAGAAATAAATATGCGTCTAAACTTCTTGTATGCTGCCCTTATGTGGCACCATCTTTGACAGAAGGCTGTGTTTCAGTGATGGGAGTATGATTATTAAAAATAAGTACTAAAAACTGCAGGCACCTAGTTTTTTGATAGTTTTGAGTAACCGTAACAACACAACACTTATTTAATTCTTTGCAGTGTGTCTCTGAGGGATTTACAAGCCGAGAAGTATATTAGTTTTTTATCTAAACCTGTAAAAGGCGCCGATTCCTTCATCCGGATCAAAGCAATATCGTTTCTTTTCTGATGTCTTGTGTCAAACTCGGGGTGTGCTATTATTTTCTCGATAGGTATCCTTACTACACCATCTGTGCAATCTTCACCACCTCCAATCACTTCTTCACAGTCAGGGCCATCGTGACTTGTGTCGTATTCACCAAGACGTATATTGGTGCTGCAATTATGCGTAAAATTTAATTTTATAAAAAGCTTTTATTGCGACCGACACGGTCGCAAAAAAAGCTAGCAATATGATAAATTCTTCAAGCATTTTTTTTCACACTGGTCAAAGTAGGTGTAGTCGCATTTATAGTAAGAGCAAATCACAAATTATTAATCTTACACCGTCTACAAAAATAAAGTTCTATCTATCTGATAAATCGTATTTTAAATCGTTCGTCACAGATGTGTAAATATAATTTACACATCTGTGACGATCGGTGGTAATTTTTTTCTATACGAATGTAATTATAAATCGATTATCGTTCTAAATTGTAAATGAGGTAATTTTGTCATTAGCATAATGGATTGAAACCCTATTTGTAGCAATTGTTTACTTACTAACAGAGGTCAGAGAAAAGAAAAGAACATTTCTTTATGGCAAAAAATTATGATCATCTAATACCCACGTGGCAAGAGATTTGGGTGTAGAGGAAACAAATGAATCTAACAAAGTAAAACAAAAAACTTACGGCTTGCCGATAGTTAGCGCATGTCCAGTGACGCAGTATGCCGCCGTCATAACAAATCTGCCACTAATAAGGCTTCCACCACATGACGTATGTGTCTTGCCATTTTTCTCGTACTCGATTAGAGCCAACCATGAATACTGATCTATGAATGTTGTGGCTCCACCTGAAGTAAAATAACGATTATTTTAATATAGTATTTTCTCTGTCTCAATTAAATTCTATAATGGTAATTAGCCACTAAAAAACATAAATTTTTTATTCAATCGATGTGTCATAAAAATGCATTGAAATGTTACATTTTAAAATTTACCGCGTAATTTGACGAAAACGCAGGACGCAGTGGACACCATATTTTTCTGTGGTAATGACGTCAGTTGGCTGTGTAAACAAATGTGCTGACGTTTGACAATTAAGCCCATCAGTTGACAGTTGACACTTTTTAGTTTACACAGCAATATGACGTAGTAACATGGTGCCTACTATTTCATGGTGCTATAAAACAGATTAAAAAAACTGAAAACTTTGAATTGAGTTTTAAAATTTATTTAGTTATTTAATGAACTAACAGTAACATTTTCGGGCTGCTTTTTACCTAAACTATCTCAATAATATATTTATAGATTATTTCTCATATAGAGTAAAATACCCTATTTAACGCAAGTTATAGTTATAGGTATAGTGAGATTGAGATTACACTCAAGAATAATATCCATTGGTAGCTAAATCTTTACGTTCTAGCTAGTGCGTCACTATTTTTTATATTTTTGTAATGCGATTGATATGTATTGTAATCATGATCATCATCAGCCTATATCAGTCCACAGCATCCAGCTGTGGACTGATATAGGCCTCTCCTAATTTTGATCACAACACCCGGTCCTATTGTAATTCTATAAGAAAATATTTAAAAATTGATTTTGGAATTAAATGCTAGCATTGCCACATTTGTCAGAGTCTTTCTGGAAATGTATAAAACAACCCTTTTTTTTTTGGCGGCAAAAAATCCTGACGAACACCCCCACCGTCCGGGGTAGACGCTGGGGGTAGTGTGGGGTTTGCACTCACTAAAAAACCCGCCGTGTATCGCTCGCCACCTTCGCGAACGGGCCGCCGGAATGTGTTATACCGTCGGCGGCCCGCCCAGTGGCGGTGCCCGGACGCGATGTTATTGCGTTCCGGGCATTTCACACCCACGCGGCCCCTTTTATACACACAGGGCGCCGCGCCTCTACGGAAAACAACCCTATTTAAAACAACTCTATGAGAACCTCGATGGTACAAGGGTTGTGCCTACAATCTACAATGAGGTTGTGGATATATTTCGTAAAATTTATGTCAGTGAAGTATCCGCAGAGCAAGGGAACGCCTCAGTTATTTGTCATATCATTAAATTTATCTAAAACGTAAACTTTCAACATATTTTGTAGGTGCCACGAGACTATTTTTTTTTAAATAGTTTCACCTTAGGGACCGTCTCCACGCGCGAGAGAATCGCGACATTTCCGCTCTGCTATCATCGGGCAGTCTCCACGAACGAGCGATTATTCTGCCAGCTTATCGTCGCGACTTAAAACGGAATAGCCGCGTGTCACAGTATCGTCATGTTTTCGAGGCGGGATGCCTTCGTTTGACAGCACGCCCGCCGCGCTCATGCTGCGAGAGCGCCTCGTTCCGCAGCGAGCGTGCTGCGATATGATGATTTTTCTCTCGCACTCAACCACTCGTCGGAACGCCTCGATAGTATCGCCATGTGGAGACACGTTTTAAGAGAGTGTATAGAATAGGTGGAATGATGATAATATAGCCACGATTCTATCACCCGTGGAGACGGTCCCATAAGTCATCATTTGAATAGGCACATAAGTATTACTGAAAGCCATTTTAATATCTATGTCTACAAAATAATTCTAAGAATACAAACCTATAAGTTTGTTGCCGACACTAGTATCAACACCACAGCATCCACTTATTGGATCTGGTGGATTTGCAGACATAGCGGCCGCACAATCCTTAGTAGATGCAGCTGCATCTGTAAACAGCCAAAAAGTAACCTAGTAATCTATCTGGATATATAAAAATCAACTCGCATAAACAAAAACAATCTCGCATAAACTCGGAAACGGCTCCTCTAATTTGAATAACTCTTTATCGTTTTGATTAGCTCAATATTTATATTATTGTATAAAAATTAAGAAAAAAAAAACAAAACCCAGAGACAACCAAAAAATCAAAATATCTAATTTTATATAAATGTATGGGATGTATAATACCTACGATGGGTTTTTAGATGACGGGGTCTAATAGTATATTAGTAATGCGAAATTTTATGAGTATTTATACATAGATGTTTGTTACTTTTCCACGTAAGAACTCTTATATCTGAAAATATGAACATGAATAACAAATGACTTAACTACTAATGAAATAACTTAAAAAAGTAGCAGTTAAAGGTAGTCTCCTTTAACTATCATTTGTTTTTGTAATCCACGCGGATGGAGCCCCTGGTCGGATTCCGTTAAATAATAATAATAATAATAGCTTGGGACAACTCACACAACGCTATCTGATCCCAAACTAAGCAGAGCTTGTACTATGGAAACCAGATAACTGATAAACATACTTATATATTTCTAAATAAATACATATTATAGATAAATAACACTCAGACACAGAATAAACCATCGTGCCCACGACCTCTTGCGCCACAGAGGCAGTCAAAGGTATATTCCATGATTTATTGTCTCTAGTTCCATGCAAAGCAATAATCTCAACGTTACGTCAGTAGCAACGTTACAGACATACGAATCAAAAACACATTACACTCAAACTTGGAACAAAAATGGGTGAATCACATTTGATCATACCTACTGTAAGTACAGGTTTTTAGTCAATGTCATACAACGAAATACAAGTTCATTATATTTACCTACGTATTTTCCTTATACGTATTATAAGATGTTTAAAGAAACAAGATGCAATGATATTTATAAACAAAGTAATAATTATGATATTCAATGTAATATAATTCGTACTTTGGTAAAAACAAAAACTTTTTTAAGAAAAATGAACAACCTTCAACCTTTTATAAGAATGCAAATATCGCTGACTCACTTCTACGTTTTAGTCTATATCTCGGGTATTATATAAGCTAGAATGACGTTTTACGTCCAGATATATATGCAATCGAATCGCGAAAACCTCATCAAAATCGGCTTAGTACTTTCTGAGAAAATCGTGAACATACATAAATAGGTATGGGTCAAACAATGAACCATTTTGAAAGCAATAGGTAAGTCTACCCACAATTCGACACAGAAATAAATGCTTTTAGACTAAGTAAGTATATTTCTGATGCTTGAAATTTCGACCAGGTTACACCGACTATAGTCACAAAAAAACAATAACAAAAAAAATCAAAAATACACGGGGACCATTGCAACAAAACCAAATCCGATGAGTGTTAATCCGAAATTTTACTTAGCGACCGTTTTTATGATCAGAGTAAAGAATCATTCGAATGTGACATTAAAACATTGTATTTATAAAGTAATTGGCAAGAAATGCCTATAAAAAAATACTATAATAGTTTTTCTATCATCTAAATTAATTCTGGCGGTTAGAAGTTAAGGTGCAATAAATAAACACACAGATAAGATATACATACATAAACCCTAAAAACACTACTCCCTTTTTGTGGAACAGTTGTGTAGAAAGAACGAAGTAATTGCGTCAAAACTTACATCCAATCACGAAGCAGAGTAACCCACAGAAAAAGGATAATATCGCGACACTGTTCATATTGATAATATATCACAACTTAAAACTATAAATTAATTATAAACGTCTTTACCGGACCGTAGCCGGTTGTGCTATGAATTAAATTATAGTAGTCAAAGCTTTTAAAGCAATACCTGCTTAGGTACTCAGTTAATTTAACGATGGCTTTTGTGATTCTATTTCTCTATCTTCATCTATATCAATAGCTAGTTGACGAGCGCAACTTCGTTTGTGTCAATTTTTTTCTGTTTTTGCAATATTTTTCATTGATGCTTCACTCCTACTGATCGTAGCGGGAGTTATATACCCTAGCCATCTTCGAAAAAAGGGCCATCAAACAATAAAAGATTTTTTCAATTCGAACCAGTAGTTTCTGAGATTGTCGCGTTTAACGAAACAATTTAGCAAACTCTTCAGATATAGGAGAATTACAAATTAACTCACTATTATTATTTACTAATTTTACTAGTACTTTATACGAAAGTTGAATAACTGTTTTAATTTTTGTTGTTCTAGTGGTTAGTAATCGTGACTGCTAAGTCAGAGGTAGGTTTTTTTTATAAAAGACGACTCCCGCAGTGTGGTATAAGTCCTGTGTCGCGGGGGACATTATAAACATACAAGTCACGAACACAAAGTATTCGGAACAACAATTTGTGGATCACACAAAGTGGTGTCCCGTGTGGGAAACTAACCCACGACCTCTTGCGAAGCAGACAGACACACTTCCACTGCGCCACAGTATAAATCTTTGTGTGATGAGCACGATTGTTTTTCTGTGTCTGGGTGTAATGCAACAAAAGCTTTTTTTATTTTATTTTATAATTTATCTGTAATATGTATGTATTTAGTTTTTATCAGTTGTCTGTGGTTGCCATAGTACAGGTTCGGCCGAGCTCGGAATTGAATGGTCCTTAAGCTATTACAAGATATTAATTTGACAACAAAGTTATGGGTGTCGATTTTGAGATGGACTCCTCTTACGCTAATCCATACTAATATTATAAATGTGATGGTAACTCTGTTTGTCTGTCTGTTACGCTTTCGAGCTCAAACAGGTAAACGAATTTAGATTAAATTTGGTATGGAGATAGTTTGAGTCCCAAGGAAGGATATAGGATAGTTTTTATCGCAATAACCGACATCCACGCGGGCGGAGCCGCGGGCCAAAGCTAGTAGAGCCATAAAAAGTAACAGCAATAATGTCATAAAAGCAGACTGCATACTAGAAAAATATAATTGGCAATGATGAAAAATCAAAACACGATTAATCCTGGTTGATTTAAAGTACCTAATTTTTAAAAAAATATCAATGTATCCATTTATTCAGGTTCGTCGAACATCTTATTGTCATGTGTTTGTTTTCAATTAGTACAGATAATAGAGGTTTTTTTTCCTTCTTCATAATGCGCTTAATTGCAGAAGTTATTTTTTGTTATAGGTCAGTATGACGTACTGAATGTAAATGCACAAAAAACTTTTTTTTTAAAAGACGACTCCCGCATTAGACTACAAGCCCTGTGTCGCGGGGGACTTTACAAACATACAAGTTACGAACACAAAGTACACCCAGACTCGGAACAACAATTTTTGGATCACACAAAGTGGTGTTCCGTGTGGGAATCAAACCGAAACGTAGCAGTCGGACACACTCCCACCGCGCCACAGAGGCACTTCCAAGTTATGGAAGTGAAAGTGCCCCCATTTTGCGTAAAATAATTTTGGCCTATATCTCCGTAACAGTGCACTTCAACACAAAGAAAAAACTCCTGCAATTTAGTGCTAGTAAAAATCCTCTATTGCTTGTATTAAATTCTCTAAAGACCGGGCGAACCGGATTTGTGTTTACATTATAGTTTTGATCAATGTGCAGATTAACATCTAGTAATAAAAACCTGATCTCATAATGTCAAAGGTTGATACATAATCTATTAAGCTAAGAAAACGCGAATACAATCTGTCTGCCATCTTTCTATCCCCTCTCCATGTCGGAGTGACATCCGCATGACAGTTGTCAACGTCATGTGATGTCACTACCGACATATACATTTTGAATGTCAACCGTCTAAATCAAATCTCAATAACGTTTTTAAGTACACACATCAAAAGTGTCTAGGGATCAACATATATTTTTGCAATAACTTTTCTCCTGATTGATTTTTTTTTTTTTATTTCTTTAAGGATTCATCAAATAAAGTGTTTTCGTTTGTCACAGTAACGATAAACCAAGTCACCTTTGCATTAATAAAGAAATTTGCCATTTTCCTAATAAAGGGATTTTTGACATTTGAACCACTAACATTAAAGTTCGAAAAAAAGACTGAAATAACAGTTTTCTTTAAAATTTTATTGGGTAACTTAAACAATTAATAATCCGTGTTTCTACCGCGAACACTAACAACACAAGAACATCGGTTTGGCATACTCAAAATGAGTTCATCCAAATCACGCTGTGGAATGGCCGCCCATGTTCGTTGCAACAACAAAAAAAGGTCTTCTTGCGACTGGATACCCTCCATATTCGGCAGAGCTCTTCTCTGTAGCATATCCCATGCATGCTCAATCGGGTTCAAGTCTGGCGACTGAGCAGGCCAGGGCAGGACATTGATGTTAGCTGCGGCGAGAGTCTGTCTTACAACTCTTGCGGTGTGCGGTCGTGCATTATCATGCATTAACTGAAATAAGGGACCGATTTGCACTTGTAGAGGAACGATGACGTCTGATACAATCGTCTCAGCATAAATTTGAGCGTTGAGGTTGCCTCTGATCCAAATCAACTCAGTTCTTCCGCCGATCCAAATACCCGCCCATACCATGATGGTTCCACCACTATAAGGATGGACTTCCTGGCAGGATTTTAATCGCTGTTGGCGTCCAGGGGTTCTCCAGTGTCGTATACGTCTTGTATCCGGTCTCATACCAAAACGAGACTCATCAGAAAAGCACACGAAACGCCATTGTTCTTCTGCCCAATTTCTGTGTTCAAGAGCCCATTGATATCGAATCCTACGATTGTGCATTGCTATAGGTGGTACCCGTAGCGGTCTTCGGGAATGAAGGTTCACTTCATGCAAGCGGTTTCTGACTGTTTGGTCGCTAATTAAGTTCCCTGAAGAGTGATGAAGCCTCACGGCTAACATCATGGCGGTTATTGTTGGACCTCTTCGAGTTAAGATTTGAATGTATCGGTCTTGTCTCCGTGTGGTGCAGCGATACCGTCCTCCATGGCGCTCAGCCACGGTACCAGTGCTTCGGTAACGTGTCCAAAGTCGACTGATAACACTCTGACTTGTATTCAGAGCTAAAGCCACAGTACGTTGCCGGGAACCAGCTTCTATCATTCCCACGGCTCTGAGCATTTCTTCCCTGCTTAAATGACGTCGCCGCTCCATAATAACGTTGGTTTTAATCAGTAGTAGGGAAACAGTAGCACTAATAATGTCTTCAATGCGTTGTATGTTTTTATAGGGAAAATATTGACAGCTGATTTTCATCTTTTACTCGAATTTGATTCACAGTTCCTGATTCAAATTATGAAATGCACCAAAAAGGATCCATATAAATTTATAAAATCATAAATTTATTACAAAGCCACATCTCAATCTCAAGAAATCCGCATAAAAATGCTTGATCCCTAGACACTTTTGATGTGTGTAGTAACGAGTTAAACTCTGATAAAAATCTTTATCTCTCATAGCTGTCCGGCGCAACTTAGTATGCGTAAATTTTCCCCGTTTTTGCAACATTTCTCATTGCTGCTCCACTTCTATTGGTCGTAGCGTAATGTTATATAGTCTATAGCCATCCTCGATAAATGGGCTATCTAACAGTAAAAGAATTTGTCAATTCGGACTAGTAGTTCCTGAGATTACCGCGTTCAAACAAACAAACTCTTCAGCTTTATCTTATATCTTTAAACGAGCAATTCTTGTATATATATACCTAAATATATAATCTGAATCTCGACAACGGCTCCAGCGATTTTCATGAAATTTAATATGTAGGGGCTTTCGGGGGATATAAATCGATCTAGCTAGGTTTCATTTTTGGAAAACGTCGTTTAAAAAAAATAACGAGCGAAGCTCGGTCATCCAGGTACTAATATTAGTATAGATACAAACCACAAAATACCGAAAGGAGATAGGGTAACTTTTACAGAATGCACGCACGTAATAGACATTGCACACAGACACGAAATCCCAAAACGCGTTTAGAACAATGGTCCGATAGTGGTCTGAGATTATTATCCGAGAATTTGCGTTACTCGAGCACAGTACGCATGCAGATTACCTTCTGCACTCTTTGTATTTTGTATACAAATGCTATGGCAACCAGTTTTATACATTTTTGCATAGTACTATTAAATAAATAAAACCAGCCATTTTCCTTATACACGTATAAGAATAACAGATATTATAATTAATTCCTGATGGTCTCACGTTTGATTAAAATAAATTATGATATTATTATTTGAAACTTGAACTATTTATCACTGTTGTGTTTTCTTATATGTTAATAAAAGGAACTTAACATTGTAATACTTATGAGATAACACCATGTGTGTATTTAAATATGCCTATATATCTATCGGGTTTTTTATTTTTATAATTTATTTTTTATTTAATCCTTTTTTAGTAGTTTTAGGATGTAACAACTTACTTTTATCACAGCTATTGTCAAGTATTGAAAGTTGAAAAAAGAATGGTTGCTAACTAACTTTTTTAGGATTACAGTCACAATCATGTTATACCTTTTTGAAATGCTTAAGATAAGCCCTTTAATTTGATACCAATATTGCAGTATTCAAAACAACTTTTTTTTTCACACCTCTTTTTTTTAAGATCTCACAGCCGCCATTTTTGTTTTTTTCAAACGTCACATATTTAAGGGTTCAAAAGCTATATTACAAAGTTATTTTGTGTAATGTAAAGAAGCCGAGAGCGAAAGGTAATAAGTATATTAAAAATCTCCCTGTATTTCACTGCTTTCATCTATACTAATATTATAAAGCTGAAGAGTTTGTTTGTTTGTTTGAACGCGGTAATCTCAGGAACTGATCCGAATTGAAAAAAAACACTGTTAGATAGCCCATTTATTGAGGAAGCCTATAGGCTATATAACATTACGCTAAGACTAAAAGGAGCGGGGAATAGCAATGAAAATGTACGCAGACGAAGTGGCGCGGGACAGCTAGTTAGTTTATAAACCTTGTTTGCGCATTAATTACACTTGCTACAGTTCCCTTCAACCAAAACACATTAATGTGTTTGCATCACTGTTTTACAGAAGAACAACTGAAATCACGGTAGTAACCACGAAGACGACCTATGTGTTTAGACACTTTAGTAATAATTTCTTAATTAAATAAATACGTCAGTAGAACTACCTAAAAGAAGAGAAAGTGCATATATTATTATATGTTACAATAATAAATAATATTATTGTAACATCTTTTTTTGGTAGTTAAGAACTTGACGGCGCAACATATGGCAACACTTGACATTCACTGTCATTTACGTCGGAAAAGAATGAGGGTGGTTGATCATTCTTGCGGAACGTCACATGGACGTGATGGCGGGGCGGCCATCTTGTAGGCAGTTCGCCGAACGACCGACCGACGAATCGCTAATTTCCGATCCGATCATTTTATTTTATTAGCTATTTAATTTAGACGCGTCTAGTATTATTTCGTTTATCAAATTATCTGTGGTGAAATTAAGATTTAAATTTAAATAAAAATAATAAAATCTAAACCTAGTGATCTCCCGGTGTTCGTGAACGATGGCAAGCTATAACCTGCGGCATCCTGAGCCTACAAACTTATAAACAAAATAATTATACGTCTGTATCGGACAAAACTGGTTATTACCGCACTGCGTTTTTATCCCGTGCGCCGTTTAGCGAAAAACCGCAGACACGAACACATTCATACTATACCATATTATATATATTATAATATTATAATACTATATATACTATATTATATATATTATCATATTATATTATAAATGTGAAAGTAACTCTGTCTGTCTGTCTGTTACGCTTTCACGCTCAAACAGCTAAACCGATTTGAATGAAATTTGGTATGGCGATAGTTTGCGTCCCGGTGAAGGACATAGGACACGACATTTTTTCGCGATAACCAACATACACGCGAGCGGAGCTGTGGGCGAAAGCTAGTTACTAATAAACCTGACCTAGACCTGACTGCGGCTGTTCCTCGCGACTGATTTTTACTAGTAACCGCGCGCGGGAATAAACGCAGTGCAGCCTGGGCCTTAGAAAAATAATACCAGCCAAGAGCATGTCGGACCCTGCTCAGTGTAGGGTTCCGCAGCCTTGAACAATTGCATCAGCAAAAAAGCGTATGTTCATGGCGCTTACGCCCTTTGAGAAAGTAACGGCAATAACTCAATAATGGTATATTCGATCTTATACAAAATAATTTTAGTTTAAAGTATTTATTAAGCGATATCTTTGTGGAATGATGTGCCACACGTTGACGTTTGCTGAAAAAAAAAATCAACTTCTGTTACATGTATGGAGTGCCCCCCTAAAAATATTCATTTTTATTATTTAGATATCAAACTAAGTAGCGGCTATTATAATACACCGTTTCACCAAATTTCATCAAGCTTCACTAAGTAGTCTTTGACTAAAATGCCTGTGGCTTAAGGACACACAGACGGACATGACGAAACTCTAAGTGTTCTGTTTTTGTCATTTTGGAACCGTAAAAACAAGTTTAGTAATCTTCATCTAGGTATATATACTGTTATATCGTTAGTCTCGCAAAAAACCCAAAATGGCTGTATCGATTTTAATAATGATTTTTGTTTCGTTTAATATCCCCGGGTATTTAAAATCATTTAAATTCACCATGGCAGACATACAGAAACACGAGTGATCGTATAAGGATTCTAAAAAAAGGAAATTAAAAAAATCAAAAGGAAAAACCGAAAAATCATTGCGCTATCGTACACAAACATGAAAATTTAAAAAATGACAACGACAACGAAATGACAATTAAAAAGTTTATCTATCAAAAAAATTACATACTGATGAAATTTGAGTAATATTTTTCGATCTTACTGACTTATTAATAATAATATAATAATAATAATAAATCACAAATCAAAAAACCAAAATCAAAAATAAAAATGGAAAAAAAAATAATCGTTACTCGGACTCGAACTGGGGTCTTCTGGTTTCTGGACGATTTCCCACCTGAGCTATTTATCATTGTAGTGGTGGCGAAATTTACCTTCATATTCTAATGATATTGTAGCAGTTTTTCGTTGCTCTTCCTCCGTCTGTTCTAATTTTCGATCAGGGTCACGTGGTCCTGACGCGATATTCATATTTTTTACTGATACCAAAAAAATGTGCACAAGCCGCTTAAGAAGTTAACACTTCAAAAAAAGTATACCTATAGCAGTATTCCTACTTACAATCAATAATCAATCTGTATTGGTCTACTACTGGACATTTACCTCTCATAACTTAAATCAAGATTACGTCACTATTCTATAAACATTTATCTCATTGTTTCAGCGCCATCATCAACTCCTCTAGGAGTTCAAGTTCAGCAGACTGACAATCCAGGGGAACTGATTGTATCCTGGCTCCCGCCTCCAAGAGAGAGTCACAACGGTCTACTGCAGGGGTACCATGTAAAGGCAACACCAAGAACTAATGGAGAACCAGGTGATTATAATTGATTATGTGCAGTACCATCTCTTAAAGAGGAAGACTGTCTTTGCAGTGGGAACGTTACATATGTTAAGACAAAAAATAATAAAAATATTCTAACTGTTTTCAGTCCCAAATGATACGCAAACCAAAATGGTGAAGGTGATGACAAGAAAAGGCAAACAAGAGACGACACTCACTGGATTATTGAAAAATATGAGGTAGGAAAATCAAATTTAATAAAAAAATCACGAGTACAGTGGTGGCCTCAAGCGGTTATAATCCCGAGCTCTGTTTTCTTTTATCATTACTGAACTGTATATATACAATGAAGAGAAAGTTAGCAATTTGAGCTGATGATTTCTAAAACTCTACAATTATACCGACGACTGCTTTTACATTCTTCTAACATTTTCCAGGTATGCTGTGTCCGTTAGTGCCTTCAATTCAGCTGGAAATGGTCCTTTTTCATTACAAGTATACCAAACGACAAGGGAAGGAGGTACGACCTTTTGTTTTCTGTACTGCTTAATAGTCTCGTAACCGATTATCGCGAACCAAACATTTTTTCCATAAAATCGTTGATTTGACGGAATTACAAACACAATAAAAAAAGAATCAGTCAAAAAGCAACGTCCGTTCTGAAGGGGAGTGTTAATTTTAGAAGTAAAAATAACGTTATCCAGTACAATCACGCTGATTAAAAAATAAAATCCTTTTTCAGCACCCGAGCAACCACCATCAGGAGTAGAATGCAGAGGAGTATCGTCCTCATCTCTAAGGATAGCGTGGCAGCCAATCACAGCTCAAGGAACTTCGTTACTTGGATATTCGGTTTACTATAGTACTGAAGGTATATCGGATATAACAAATTCTGTATTCTTATATTAATTTGTTTGTGGTAAAACAAACAAATACCTAAATACCCGAAGTTTTTGCACTATTTGGTACGATTTTAAACAAAGTATTGACTAGTAAGTTAAAACAGTTTTTTGCAAAAATAAATCAATAATATCCATTTAAATGCAGCCGTTGGGATTTAAGAATGGAGGTAGCTCAAAGCTTGGCAAAGTTTGGCTACTAAACTCTAAAAACGGTTACATAATAAGACTAGCGGCACAGTTGGATCTAGGTTAAGAGTGGGGAACTAGATGTTCCACCAAGTCACCACCGATCCCCCACTCCAACGTCTCGCGACTCACACTTGGTCCATGTTATCGTAAGTTACGCTTTAAGGGCAAAGTCCTCAATAACAACATTTTGAATCCTCCACTTGTCAGTAACATGATAGGACGAGGACAAAACAACGACAACGTTATTGTACATTAAATAAATGCTAAGAGGTGCTCACTGTTTTACAGCCTCTTGGCTTAGAGCAGAGTTGCGTCTTGCTATTGTTGCCATCTTTATTTACTATCCACATCATGTAGTGAATCAAAACATTCCGTGGTATGATAATACTTTATGATGAAAACTAAATATTTTTATGAGTGGCGGTTGGTTATGAAGACAGTTGATTTAAGGTTGATAGACAGAATGAGAAGTAAAAAGTGAATTAGATTTAAAAAAAAAACGTTTTGTTTTATACACAGAATAATATCTTAGAATATTTATTTTAATGTAAGAGTTTTATCAAAAGCTTTATTAATTATTGAAATAAGACGCAATGATTAAAATCCTTCATTCTTTACTGTTATCCTTCCATTATCTTATTCTTTAAAGTTAACTAGTATGGATTAGAAAGCTTATGTGGCTTCGTGCAACGCCTAGTAATTTTATAAAAAATAGGAGGAAGAAAAGGATTAAGCAATGAGAAAATAATTACACTTTCTTGAAACTGACCGTTAGTTACTAAGAAGAAAGCAATTGAAACACTCGTGTGCAAAAATATATCAATAATATCAAAATGTATAATAAAGCCGGGATTGAAAAAGTTATTTTGATGAAATTGGGTATGGAGGTAGCTCAAAGCGTGGTAGTTTTTATCGCGAAAGGCTATTATTAATACAGTTTAAATTTTAGGGGTTAATAATATAAGCGCCTTCAAAGGTATTAATAACAAAATGTTTTCTAACTTCCAGATGGTCCCTGGCTGAATATAAGTTCACCACATACGGAGCTATACCTACAGACTCTTCTGAAGTACACCAACTACACTGTGAAGGTTGCAGGATTCTCGAACTATGGACTGGGACCATTCTCCTTTCCTATAATTTGCACTACGTTGCAAGATGGTAAGTATACACAGTTTCAATTTGTCTCTCAAAAAGTCTCTTATCTTGAGTATTGAGGGGAATGTTGTGTGAGAGATTGTGGCTACAAATACACACTACCGAGAGTACATAAGCACACGGAAAGTTACTACAAATTTTCCAAACACAGAATTTCGAGATTCTTGAGAATCTTAGAACACTTCGGACCAATTGTACGCCTCAAATATTTTGTTATTAAGTTTCAAACCTCGACCTTTAGGATAAGATGGGAAAAATGTGTGGTACATATCGGTACAAACAATATTCAATAAACTTTTAATGCTCATGTTGTCCCATCGCTATACAAAATGATTTGTAATAGCCTCCCGCTCGTGGCTTCTTTACATAATACTAAATAACTTTGTTATATCAGTTTTAGAATATATATATATATATATATATATATATATATATATACAAGGGCACACGCTATCAGCGGCTCATTTTTCGAATTAACGTAAAAAATGGTAATCGATCATATGAATGCGGATATCTCGAGCAAGCTAAAGTTCACCTACTGTTCTAATCATTTCGAATACATAAATGCCACTGCATCACTGTCCCTATCCTATAACCACACTAACATTTTGCACACACGTCTATAAAAATAGCGACATCTATCGGTAGACGTGTTGTAGCTACGACCGCATGATGATGACTGACTGAATTAGACTCACTGCCCCACTACCGGCACTTTAAATGTAAACGTCAAACGAAGTCACGCCATCATGGCGGCCATGTTTAAAACGAGTCAGTAGACTTTCTACATAATCAAAACAGATACTTACCAATTAGCGTTTTAATAATTCTTCGACAAATATATTAACCCTTAATCTCCTACCACATGTTTTTTCTTATGACCTTACCCACCTAAAGACTATTTTACTGGAGTAAAATCGTTGTTTATCGTTAGGCCACAAATCTGACAAGGAAACATCGATTTTACCCCGAAGTCTTTATTATATGTGGTAAATGGTTGTCTGAACAAATTAGTTGGTCAGTGGCAAAGGGTTGATTGCAATTTTTTTTTTTTTTAATTTATAATGTCGTTATTATGTAAGGAAACCAAGACCAACAGATTATTTTTAATATATTAGGCTTTCCCTTCCTTCTTCCACTGTGTTTTAACCAAAGTACTCCGAGAACTGGACCTTGGAGTGTGCATCTAGTTCGCCTCTTTTTGCCATCACGTATAATAAAAATAATAATTATTATTTCAGTTCCCGGTCCACCACCAGCCATCAAGGTGTTAGTGTCATCTTCCACTTCTCTTTTAGTCAGTTGGAAGAGACCAGAACAGCCCAATGGAGATATCACTCATTACACAGTTTATGTGAAACCGATGTCGAGGTAATTTTTACTTTCCGCTAATTAAAACCGGTTGGGTACTTAAGGGGTATTAGCTGAAGTTATGTGTAAGATTGTTGTCTATCTAGACTCAATGCGCAATGTCGGAATCCTTTAGAGACTTAGCCAGATTGTAGTAAAATATATATTAATTGTATATTGTAATTAATGTTCCAATTCGAGTTAAACTACTAGCCTCTATAGTACAAGGGTCCTTATTCACGTTTTTTTTTCCGTGTTCACGGCAAGCCCGTGCGAACTGTCAAAATCTTGTCGTAATGGTAAATGGAGAGCTGCGCTTAGAAATGCTTCTACGGGCACGCGCGGCTGACACGGGCTTGTCACGACAACGAAACAAAGATTTATTGCAAACGGCCGTTGTTGTAACCTTGTTACACAAGTATAGATTTCTTTCTTTCAAACCAAATCATTCATTGCAACTAAGTGTACATACAGATGCTATATATGTTGATAGAGTACTTTACAAAGCTAAAGCCTTTTCAAGCATTGCAATATAGATAGAGCTGAACTCTCTTCAGAATTGAAAGCAGCGGTAGCCTAATGGATAGGGCATCGGTCTCGCAATCGTGAGGTCGGGATTTCGAATCCTACCCATTATACTACTGACGTTAACCCACTCCCAACACAAGTCTTTGAGCTTAGCTGGAGGGATTAACAAGATTGCTAGTAATGTAGCTCTATCCCACATTGCTAGGTATCTTTAAAAAAAAAGTTTATTTGATATATTATTGTAGCCGGTGGTAGAATGCCCAGTGTATTTATTAAAGAGATCAGTGACTTGAATTATTATTACTTTCTTATTAATAGTACTAACTTTTTGCTTTCAGTACAATTTCTCCTCAAAGCTACCGAGTAGAATCTACTCAAGAGACTTCACTACGTCATCTGACGTTCCCATTATCTGGCCTATCTACTGGTAGGCAGTATGAAGTATTCGTGAGAGCACATACTGCAGTGGGTGAAGGGGCACCGAGTAATAGAGTGCATATAGATTTAAGTTCTAAAGGTATGACAACAAAGTCCGTTATTATTTAATTATTGTTTGGTACCTAGTCCAAAAAATATTTAACCGCTTCAATCAAGGCTAATTATAATAATAGTTTATTGACATAAAAATGTTACAGAGAATGTGAAATACTCTGGTCCCCAAACTAGTATCAACCGTATTTTAGGGAATTTGACATACGGAGCCGAAACGTGGACACTGACGGTACGGCTGGTCCACAAGTTCAAAGTCGCTCAGCGGGCTATGGAACGGGCTATGCTCGGAGTTTCTCTTAGGGACAAAATCAGAAATGAGGTGATCCGGCAGAGAACCAAAGTTATCGACATAGCCCACCGGATTAGCAAGTTGAAGTGGCAGTGGGCTGGCCATATTAGCCGAAGAACCGACAACCGTTGGGGTAAACGAGTTCTTGAGTGGAGACCGCGGCTTGGCAAACGTTATGTAGGACGCCCTCAAGCCAGGTGGAGTGATGATATACGCAAAACGGCTGGCAGTAGCTGGATGCGAGAAGCCGAAGCTAGAACAAAGTGGCGTGCAATTGGAGAGGCCTATGTCCAGCAGTGGACTGCGATAGGCTGATGATGATGATTAATATATTTTATTGTGGAATTACTACAATACAGTTTTTACTGGTCTACCGAGATCTGACTCCCATAACACGCCTAGGTGGATCATCATTTTATTATTTAATTCCAGTGGTAGCTGGAGTAGCTTCACTAGGCGGTCCAATGTCAGTTGGAGTTGGAAGCTCGTTACTCCTGGTATGTCAATGTGTGGGAGTGCCACCACCTCGCACCGTGTGGTATCACAAACACAACATCATCACACACCATCCTAGGTTTACTAGAAACCACGATGATAGCCTGCTGATAAACAGTGAGTATTCTTAAAAAAATCAGGTTTTTACAGAATCGATAACGGTGCGAAAGATATAGCTGAATTTAGGAATAAGAATAAGAATAATTTATTTTGCAAATATGGGTACAAGTACATGATTGCTTTTTTTGAATAATGGCAGATTGAATGACTTTCTTGTAGATTAATGAGGCCATGCAGAAAACAGGTTGACTATAATCAAAATAAATTATTTATTTTGGAGTAATCTAGCAATGTGAAGATTTTTACAATGTTCTAAAGCTGTCAGCGTCAACCAAGGTGCTAATACAGACTATTCTATATATGTTCGTATACTTTCGCGATTTGTACACATTATAGAATTTTATAAGCTACGGGTATCAATCACGTAAATATTTTATTTTGAGACTAAATACCTTTGTTTTATGGCCTGACGTTTCGAACGTATTGCAACGGCCTTGATCACGCGTAGACTACGGGCTACAGGCTACGGGCCATAAAACAAAGGTATTTGGCTTTGAAATAAAATATTTACGCGATTAAGACCCGTAGCTTATAAAATAGACTATTGTATTTAAATTTTCTGTAGTTTTGTAAATTTATTTTCCTTTGTTTACGCTAATTCCCCAATTTGTAATAATAATAATAATATCTTGGGACAATTCACATAACGCTATCTGATCCCAAACTAAGCAGAGTTTGTATTATGGATACTAGACAACTGATAAACATACTTATATATTTTAAATATATACATATTATAGATAAATAACACCCAGACACAGAATAAACCATCGTGCTCATCACACAAACTCTTATCCTGGGTGGGGATGGAACCCACGACCTCTTGCGTAGCAGTCGGATACACTCCCGCCGCGCCACAAAGGCAGTCAATAATTTTTAATTGTAAATACTATATTGTATCTGATTGAATTAATTCATCTTTTCAGATATAGACCAATCTCTTAGTGGTAACTATACGTGTCTAGCGAAGAACCTGTATGGTTCTGATTCAGTGTCATATTCAGTGTCAGTGCTACCGACCCCAGAACCTCCAAGTTTGAGAGTGACGTCACACAAGAATGCAATACACCTGCAATGGGATTTGCCTACAAAAGTTGGTGGGAAAGTGCAGAAAATTAGTAAGTTAATTTTTAATGATATCATAATATCAGTTTAAGGGTAGAAAAGAAACTAAATTAAGAAATAAGAGCTTTTAAATATAATTATTTACAAACAAGAATGGTTTGGCTAATGAATCTAGCTTTGAACATTCTAATCACAACTTCGAAAGTTCGTTATACGTTTTTGTAAAACTTGTTCAAAAATACTACTGCTTTTTTTTAAACAATCCTCGCGATACAAAAAAAAAGGTTAAAAAAAGTCGATTTACGGACGATAATTTTATGTGATAACGTCGTAAGAAAACATTGATGACATTGTATTAAACAACCATGCCTGTAACAGTTTTATTTTTCTTAATTGTATCACATATCGCTGCAATCGCCAAAACATTGATGCCATTGTAATAAACCACCATGCCTGTGACAGTTTTAGTGGACCCGGGTGCATGCGCCCAACGGCTACAGTTCTTCAGCCTATCAGCAGGCAGAACGTGACGGACAGTGTCACTTTTTCGTGCGTGCACTCGGTCCTCGTTTTATAAGATGTTATCACGACAAAAAGCCTGACCTTGCAATGCAAGAAATAGTTCTTGAGTTTAAAATCACAGACTCTTTTGTTTTTCTTTTAAATCATTTAAATCCAATTGAATTTATTATAATTCCAGGTTATAACTTGACTTGGAAGGAATCGAACGGCAGCTGGCAAGATGCCTGGTCCAGCAAGGGCACTTCACTTCAAAGCATCCAAGAGTATACTCTTCAGGGTCTGAAGTGTGGTACAAAGTACTCTGTGCGGATGACAGCTGCAAATAGCGTGGGAGCTTCCCAGCCGACGTATGTCGACGCTACCACTTTGGGCGGAGGTGAGTGATACATTTATGGGATCAAAATTACAATGACATACTCCTGAACTTGGTTGTTAATAGTTCTGTGGCGGCAATAAAAACACAAGATTGGTTGAAGACTTGATCGTGCAACTGCAGTTCTCACATCTACTCGTAGCAGCAGGTGATCGCTCGGGCACGATCAACACACCTGCGAGGAGAATCCTCCCTTTGTGTTGGAATTACGCAAAACTTGTACTACAAAATAAAAAAAAATCTGGTTGACGAGACTTATACAAATTAGGGATTTTTGCTATTTTAACAAGTGTCGGTAAAGACATTTGATTTTTGTAATTTTAATTTTGCAATTTTGTCACTGAGACAACAGTGTGATGATAAAACCTGAACGGAAGTTTATATTGACATGCAATTGCAATGTGGTGTGCACTTAAAAATTCATTTACTTCCGGCAAATCAATGTTGCCAACAATTAAATCCTTAAAAAATACTAATAAATGTTAAAGTAAAAGTGTACAACTTTAGGTATTTATGATTACTTATTTATGAAGACTTATTTTTATATTTATAAATGTTTGGCTATATACCAAACAAAAAGCGTCATACTCTTCAGTGCCCTAGAGAGCACGGTATATATTATTATTATATTATTATAAGGGAGTTTGGTGCACACATTTGTATACTACAACTCCTGTTGAATAGCCTCGGTTGAGATTGGTCTCTGTATTCTGAATCAGTTAGAAAAGAAATATCTTCATTTGGAATATTATATTTATCACTAATTTAAAAAGGAATAGTCTAAAACTACTTTTTTAATTTCCTAGTGCCAATATCACCTACCAGCACAGAATGGTTTTGGAGTAACGCAACACATATCTATATTCAGCTGAGTGGTTGGGACGACAACGGATGTGAGATCACGAGATTTGATGTGGATTACAAAGAGTACGGCAGTAAAGTGTGGAAAAAGGCAGATAATAAAATGGTAAAAATTTAAACTACGGCGTTTTCTCACTTAAAATAAAACATTTTTTTTTTAATTTATTGACATCGTTTTAAATTAAATGATCTACAATTTATTGTTTCAAATTTGGGTGTGCTTTATTTTTGTGATTGTTAAGTGTGTAGAGATGTCTTTAAAAAATAATTAACATCAATAACATGTATATACTGTTTCTGTCAAGACATAATTTGTAGCTTTGCCCAGAATAACACACATAATTGTACAATTGTGTCTGAATTAATCGCGTAATAAAATGACTAAACTCTTTCTTAGATTTAAAACTGTTGTGATATTATTACCCTATTTTCCATTTTCTTTCAATATTTCAGCCACAACTGGACCAGCCGTGGAACCACTACATTTCCTCTTCAATATTGAATCAACCAAACTCTTTCGTACTATCGGAGCTAATACCAGCTCAATGGTACCAGATCCGAGTGACTGCTGAGAATGCAGCAGGGATCTCTACCTCATTGTATAATTATGCAACTACTACTGTTCAAGGAGGTGAGTATTTCTTTTTCGTAGCTTTAACCTTTTTCGTCCACTTAGAGCAATCTGAAGGAAATATATACCAAGTAGGTTTCCTTCAGATTCCGCCACATAGTTCAGCCTATTCCGCAAGAAGTTCTTTTCGTCAGCTATCTTGATTCTATCACATTTGTAGCCATTCGCTAGGTATTTTTTCATTTTAATTCCGAGACTGTTTTACCACCAAATTATATTTTCGGGCTATGTGTATCGCGCACATAAGACTTAACACTTGTGGACTATAAGTATTTTTCTTTTACAGAATCTATCGGACCACCGTCAGAGTTCCTAGATTTGAACATGTTGGTGATTATCTGCAGTTCAATATTACTGATGATTTGTTCTTTGACCTGCGTTTATATATTAGTGAAGAGACATAAGTAAGTAATATTTTTCCCGCTGGTAATTGTATTTGAATGGACTCTCTAGATCTTTAATCCCTTATAGTTTCGCCATGTTCGTCTGTCCATACGTCCGTATGTCATGGGCATTTTAATCAAAGACTACTGCAGCATTTAAGCCCGTCGCACATGTAGGTATAATTTAATATATTATAGCTACGTACTATTATGTTAATATACTGTACTATAATATATATATTATAGCATGCTACTATACACGGAGACGATGCTATAAGATATATTTTGGCTCCATATATGTATTATACTCGCGATCTACTTTCTACGACATAAAAGCTGGCGTACCTCAAGGTTCCATACTAGGACCAATTTTGTATACACTATATACATCGGATCTCCCATCATTGCCTGGATTGGTGACAGCCACATATGCTGATGACACAGCTGTCCTAGCTTGTAACAAAGACCCAGCTACAGCATCAAACCTCTTGCAGCAGGGACTCAACGCGATCAACAGATGGCTACACATCTGGAAAATTAAAGCTAGCACAAATCCGTCCAGTTAACTTTCGCCCTAAGAAAAGGTATCTGCCCACCAGTTAAACTCGGAGACATCACCCTGCCTTGCGAGGACACTGTCAGATACCTTGGTATATACCTGGATCGCCGCTTATCTTGGAAAACTCATGTAAAGGCGAAAAGAGAAGCACTTAATATTCGCTTTAAGAATCTCCACTGGCTTTTAGGGCGAAATAGCAGATTATCCATAGACAACAAACTGCTGATCTACAAATCTATTCTCAAACCGATATGGATGTATGGCATTCAACTGTGGGGTAGTGCTAGCACCTCAAATATATCAATGATCCAAAGACTACAGAATACCATTCTCAGAACAATCAGCAGGGCACACTGGTATATCTCAAACCACGAAATACATAAACAATTGGAGATGAAAACAGTAATTGATGAAATCCGATCAGCTTCGGAAAAGTACAGACTGAGACTGACCAACCACCCCAACGATTTGGCAGTCCAACTCACAAGCCAAAGCTACTCCAAACGCCTCAAAAGGCCCGACATTATGGAGCTGCACAACAGACAGTTTTGACACATCATACTACACAGATGAGCAGCTTCCTCACTGGAGGAAGTCTCTAAATTAAGAAATAAACTCGCATACAACACATCTGATTATAGTTGAAAAGAGGCTGATTGCAGATATACTCAGAAGAAAAAAAAAAAAAAAAATGTATTAAGTGTGTGTTGAAATTTTAATATAAAAAAACATACGAATATAACGAAAATAAAGATTAAATTAGCCATTTATTAAGACCCAGCTAATAAATCATTCAGAATACCAATTTGGATTCCATTCAAATGTGACAGACACAAATAATTTTGTTTTCACCGGGGATTATTATTTTAAGCCGCATCCCAAACATCATCAAGGGTTAAAATCTCTTTGACCAGTGCCTACAAAACATCCAAAAACTACATTGTGTTCCCACCGAGGTGTTCCCGACGTCGTCTGGCGCAAATCTATGGTGAGGCATGCGCGGAGCTCACCATCCACGACGCGGCTGCGCGGCAGTGACAAACCGTGTCAAAAAAATGACAAGTTTAAAAACGTTTTTTTTAGTGTTTTGTGTGTGTATTCAAATATTTATTGATAAAAAACAAAGTAAGTTAATTTTTCATGTTGCACAACCATAGCGGCAGTGATGCGGGTGTAAGTCAATCTGCCACATCCCTAGTGCGTTACCCTAAATGTCCCCAGGCCCGATTTTTTAAGGGCGAACGGGGCTTGAAAGTACATTTTGGTAGAGTCCACAAATCCCAAAATGTGCTTCCGACCCTGGTTCAACCCTTTTCTGAACTTTCATCTCCGCAAATTCCCTTCTGGCAGACTTTATCAAAATATAAAAATTCGGTCCCGGTTTTAAAGAGAGTTCCCCGCGGTGCGAGACCTTCAGTGGCTCAAAATCTCACCCACTGCATAGGTCTGGTACTCCGGGAGAACTCTCAAAGGGCTTGGGAACAACTGCTCACTTTCCCTTACAGAATATTACATATAAAAAGTGATCATAATAACAAAAAATCTCTCGCAACGCGAATAAAAGAAAACTGCTATAGTCCAAAAGAAATTTTCGAGCCGGATTTGATAACATTTCACAAAAATTCTAAATTCTGAATTGAAAACGTTGAATCAAAACTAAGGGAAGGTGATATTAGGGGAGCCTCTAGGCTATTATTTAGCAGCGACGTGGTGGCACCTTGTTCTGCAGAAACGCTCGCGGGTCTGCAGAGCAAGCATCCAGCGCCAAGAGATGACCTTTCTTTCCCTGACCCACCCGACACTAATGCCGATTGCCTCAGTGTCACGACCAAGACGTGTTGAACGCCGTCAGCTCTTTCAGAAGTGGTTCTGCCGGTGGTCTTGACGGTTTCACACCGCAACACCTCAAAGATCTGTTGTGTTCAGGCGCCGGAGAAGCGGGTGATGCCCTCTTGAAAGAGCTGACGGCGCTAATGAACCTTATGCTCTCCGGCGATGTGGACGAGACCATTATTGATATATTGTATGGGGCCAATTTGTGCGCCCTCCGCAAGAATGATGGTGGTTTTCGTCCAATCGCCGTAGGGTGTACGTACCGGCGTATAGCAGCCAAAATGTGCTGCACATTTTATCGAGACGCGTTATCGAGCACATTCCAGCCCATTCAATTGGGTTTCGGTTCGCGAGGGGGCTGTGAGGCTGCCATACATGCCATGTCCACATACCTTGGATCAGGTACGGCAGAAGTCATCTTGAAGGTTGACGTGAAGAACGCCTTCAATTCAGTCAACCGGGACACTTTGTTGGCACAGGCAAAATTGGAAACCCCCAAAATTTATAATTATCTCTGGCAGTGTTATAGACATCCTTCAAAATTGATATATAAGGAAAATCTTTTGAGTTCATCGGTAGGATGCCAACAAGGTGATCCTCTTGGGCCAGTCATTTTTAGTTTAGCGATTCATCCCATAATTCGACAACTAAATTCAAAATTTAATATTTGGTACAGTACTCCAAAAGTAATAATGCGCATAGAAATCTTCGGAAATCTTCGTCATTGTTCGGCAACGGTCGTATTACCCGAGCGTCGAAAGACGATATTTATATAGAGTGGTTAAGAGCAATTTCTCTATGCCTAATTTTATATATTATGTGTTTTGTGCTAAAACAGATTTGATTTACCTGTAACGAAATTTGATTCGATAATTCCATGTAAGTAAATAGCGAAAACGCTACAATCATTGTTGGAGTGATTAGTTTTCAAGTGTCTTACCGAAGTTGGTGTAATTATGGAGGAAAAGGTTTAAATAACATAAGGTTTTATTAGAAGGAGAAAAAAACGTTTTCAAATAGAGGTTTACATAAAATATAATCAAAATCTCAGTTCAAATTTGTTTACAGCACTAATCATTCCAGAAAAATAATACAATTATAAAAAAATTAATCAGAATCGAGGAAGACCTCTATTCCCGACATCGCAGATTCATCAGAAGTTTCATTATGCTCTTGTTCATTTACACTTTCCTCACTGCTATCACCTGTGTAAATAATCAGTTTATCGGAATAACTATCGATTCTTGGCTCAAATTTTCTATATTCATCTTCGCATTGAACCGCATGATCAGAAACTTTTTTCCATTCTTCTGGTCCTATTTTATTGATTTTTTCTAATATAGCATCTTTAACTGACGTCACAGTCATTGCAATATTTCTCTTGGCCACGTGTTGCTTTATTTGGGACCAAATATTTTCAATAGGGTTAAAATCGGGATGATATGGTGGCAATCGTATAATTTTATGCCCATGTTCCTCCATTATACGGTCAATGGCAAATTCTGTGTAATTTTCTTTGTATCTTTGTATAATTTTATACAAATCGGGTTTCAGTTTCTTTGGGTCATGCGGAATGTTGTGTTGTTGTAACCAAGCTGTCATTTGTGGTTTAGATGTGTTTGAGTTTGGTGGTTTCACAGACAGCTTATTATGATATGGGGCGTTGTCTATTACCAACACACTATTAGGAGGCAAGTTGGGAATCAATTGATTGCGTAGCCAAGTTTGATAACGTTCCGCGTTTATTTCTTTATGATAGTCACCTTCTGAGTCGACACATTTATGTAACATTAGAGCCCCTGGGACGAAGCCTTTTTCATTGCCTGCGTGTACAATAATTATTCGCTCTCCTTTGGAAATGGGTTGTTTGATACCTTTTTTGTTGCTATCTTGCCAAGTTTTACCCTTAGTATGTGATGTGTGCACATACGACTCGTCCATAAATACTATGTTTCTACCAGAACTCCTCAGCTGTTGTATTTCTCTGAGATATTTGATCCTTTTTAGGCGTATATCATGTTTTTCCATAAGTAATTGTCTGTTATTATCAGTTTTCAGAAACCTAAACCCCATGTCTTTCAAGATCAACCTTAAAGTCTCGGCACAGCCTTTGAAATTAATAGCTTCGATCAACTTTATTCTTAAATTATTTACAGTTGGGAGTTCTTTCAGCGTCAATTGAAAATTGTATATCATATTACGAATAACACAGTAGTCGAAATCATCAAGTACCAGCCGAAATCTACTTTTAGGTCTTCCTTTTTTCGGTGTAGAAAATTTCTTTGATTGATTATGTTTTTTTTCGTTTAAGATATTACTCAAAGTTCGTCGCGAAATTCCTGTAGCTTTTGTAACACGGTCTTGAATTTTTTTAAAATAACCATCATGGTCTCTGTTGAAAACATTGGCTTCATTTAAGAAATAAAGGTACACATTAAATACCATTTGCCGTGCTTGTGAATTAAGCGGTTTTCCACGTTTAAATTTATCCATTTTGGAAGAATTCGTCTGAAAGAAAATGGCATGGGCAGAGTTAGGTATATATTTTTTATGCATGTTTATCTATTTATTTAATTTAAATAAATCTCATTTTTTAAATGTTTTTCTAGTACTTAATATGTATTTAATGTAGGTATTTTATTTTTTTAATATTAAAAAAACGTGAAATATGTTATTTATTTTCCTTTTTTCAAAATATACTATTTAAATCTGAATAAGCTAATTAATGTTGAAATTATATTTACCAAGAAGGGTGTGTAATAGCAGCTCTATATATTTCCACAAATAGAGAACACGTGCAGTCACTACCAATATATAAAGACGACTGACAGACATTTCGCTGACCGGCGACAGCTGCCGAACGCCCGATTTGTTTTCGATTGTGCACACATGATATTGACTCCTATCTCTTTTAAACAAGGTGCAAAATGCAAATGCCTTGTTTAGGGCTCTTACGATTCCATGATTCGAGTGTTTCCGGGAATACGACAATTAGCGAAGATCTGCATGTGCATTATTAATTTGGGAGTACTGTACTTGGATGACGGGACCCTAGGGGGAGACGTTGAATCAGTTTATAAGGACTTTGCTTTTCTAAAAGATAAATTCAAAGACATTGGCTTAGACTTAAATTTTAGTAAATGTGAAATTTTCATAAATGATAAAATAGATAAAGATTTGGTTATTTCTAAATTCAATTCATTGGCTACAAATCTAAAAATTTTAGATAATCAATCTTTTCAACTACTTGGGTCCCCGATTTTAGAGGAGTCCTATGAATACTTCATAGAAAACAAAATACAATTTTTTTCTGATCAACTACTTCAAATTAATATGCATTCAGCTTTTACAATCGTTCAATATTGTCTCTTCGTTCCTAAATTCACTTACATACTCAGATCAACTCCACTTTGGAAACATCAGGGGCTTTTGGATAAACTGGATAAAATTATACATGAGACCCTGTCCAAAATTTTAAACGTGGCATTGAATGACCGAGCGTGGCTTCAAGCGTCATTACCCGTTCGCTTTGGCGGCCTCGGCGTCCGCAAAATATCTGATGTTAGTTTACCGGCGTTCTTGTCCTCACTTCACAGCACGGATGATCTGACCAGGAAAATTTTAGAACCTACACTGGTTAGTTCTGAAGTGCGGTGTAAGTCAGGCCTTGAACGCCTGGAAAATGGCTTGCCCAAACGTTGATTTGCCCACCAACCTATCCGCCCAGAGACAGTGGGACGGTCCGCTCTGCAGTTTAGTAAGACAACATCTTTTAAATAGCGCTTCAAATCTTTCAGAGCGAGCTCGACTGCTGGCTGTGGGCGAATGGGAATCAGGTATCTGGCTTCAGGCTCTTCCATCGTCCAATATAGGCACTTTGTTAGACGATACCACGTTCCGCATTGCTGCTTGCTTGCGTTTGGGTCTATCATGCAGCAGGAGTGCAGGCCGCATATCGCGACACGCTAGTATTAATGATATCATCCGTCGGGCTTTTGTCAGCGCTGGTGTGCCAGCGGTTGCTGAACCTAATGGTTTGGCACGCAGCGATGGCAAGAGACCGGATGGTATGTCTTTACTACCTTGGAAGATGGGCAGACCTTTGGTGTGGGATGCAACCTGTGTCGACACCCTTGCGCCTTCCCATCTACCAAACACAGCAACCTGTGTCTGCACTGCTGCGGCCTCTGCTGAGACTATTAAACAGCGCAAATATAGTAATCTAGTCGGAGATTACATATTTGAGCCGTTTGGTGTCGAGACGGCCATGGGGTCCAAGTGCTCGCCTCTTATTTAAAGACATTTCCCAGCGGCTTGTCAGTGCATCTCGTGACCAGAAGGCTGGCCTTTTCTTTGCACAAAGAATAAGCATTGCCATACAACGTGGCAATGCTGCCAGCCTTCTGGGCACTATACCGGTTGACATCGATGGGGAAGAATTCTTCGACGCCAAAACTGGTTTTGAATCACCTTTTTAGGTAACCCTTTTTTGTAGTTTCTTTTCTGGTAAGTTGTAAATAATTAGTAAATTTTAGTTTTATTTTAAATTATTTATTTATAGTAATCTAGTTTTAATGTAAATTGTATTATATCTTATTTATTGTCATTAAGTGTTTACATTACATCCTATTTATTTCGAGATGCGTTTCTGTCGCGAAGCGCATCTGTCAAAATTCGTGTTTTTCGAGTTGCGTCTCTGACGTGGTGCAAATCTGACGAGATGAGATTCTGTAATGGTGCGAATCTGACGAGATGCGTTTCTGCCAACATGCGTCTTCTGGTTACATGCGTATTTGACGACTTGCATTTATGACGTTATACGACTAATCTGGGAATGGATTACAATTAGATTATATTATTAAATTTTTGTCTGTGTGCTAAGGAACTGCGTTCCAAAATATGTCTTACCTGATGATCAGATGGGTGAAGGTCGATCTTCAGCATCTCGATCATAGCTGTATTTAGTAAGATTGCTAGTTATGTGTGACTCACATTGCTAGATATTTTTTTTTTTTTGAAGCCCAACATAAAACTAGAATATTTGTAAGTTTAGACGCCTGTCCCACCAAGAACGACGAGAAAGCGAGTAGCAATTTTTTAGTTCAAGAAACGTACATACATAATGTAGATCCCGTATAAACAAAAGAGATACAAATATAAATAGTTGATCGTTGACCGGTTAATTATTTGTATATGTTTGTTTACCTAAACTGACGGAATCTACAATTTACAGTCATCTATTGTTTCTTGGGCGATAAAATCGCTACTCGCTTCTCGCTCATCGCCGGCAGTAGGACAGGTTTTTTAACGTATCTGTGTGTCTGTAGTAGTATTGCAGAGCCCAAACAAATTAATTGGAATAGTTGGTATGCTAGAAACCAGTTAATTGAAATGGTTCTTAACTTAGTTTGATAAAAAATAGTTTTGACGCTATCATAAAAAAGCACGCGAGACAAAAGTGGTTTTTAATGATAAGTAATTGAGTTCAATCTTAATTTATTTTACAGTTCTAGTAACAACGGCTAGATGGCGTAAGCGAGGGCCCAACTCGCATGCAGGAATGATAGAAGAATTTGAGGTTTAGGAACACAGTCCTGATAGATGGTTCGATTCTGGCACCTGGATTGGCATACGGAGGTCTCGGGTTCGATTCCTAGGCCTGGACTTCAAATTATTCTATTTTTCAAAAATGCAACTATAAAAATGACTTAATTTACATTTTTCTTTTTTACAGCCACCAGCATTTAACAGAGTACAGAAACTCTTTAACAGCAGAATGCAAGTCAGAACGCAGCAATGTGACAGTGAATACACCACAAAGTGTACCAACTGATATTAATAATAGAGTGTACAGTACACCTGTACATCTTACTGCTGACAATAAACACGGTAAGTTCAAAGATAAAACTGGAATCAAAGACTTAAATTAATTAACAAAATAATAAAAGACAACTCCGGTATTTGGTTGTAAGGCTCGTGTCGCAGAGAACTTTACAAGCAGACAATTAACGAACACAAAATACTTTTCGATTCAAAACAGACTATTAAGTAGGTATCTCACAGAGCTTTAGGTGTAGGAATAGAACTAACAACATCTTGCACAGCAGTTGTACACTCCCATTGCGCTGCCGAGTCACAGTCATACCTACAGATTTATTTAGGAACTAGCTGTGCCCGCGACTTCGTTCGCGTGGAAGTTGGGTTTATATTAAGGTAGTTTATATTACAATTCAACTTCTGTGTAAAACATATTGTAAACATGCTCCACAATGTTCTGTGGCATCTATGGATATTTGGGCCTAGCTTTAATCAGGGCCCAACATATGGCAGGGCAAGCCAATCAAATGCCCAGTGCAGCAAAATGAAGGGCGACAAAGTTTATGGCGCCAGACGGTTAGAAGACAAATTATTAAAATTCCCACGACCACACCTCGACAAAAAAGTGATTTGCATCACATCAAATACTATTAATATTGAAAAATTCCCCCCCCCCCTCCCCCACCACGCGAGTACTGGGGCGGTTTCGAGTTAAATGAAGCTCGAAACCGCCCAATTACTCGTGCGAAATTTTGAGTTAAGGAGCTTCGATTCTGACTACGATAGGTCGAAAATTCCGATTGATTTTAAACCTCCGACTCCAACTTCGGCTCCGACACTTTTAAATCGGACCTTTTAATCGGAGGTACGTAGCCGCTCCTTCAAGATAATTTATACATAGGTAATAAAGGTATGATGGAAAAAACTCTCACAGATTCCCTATGATCGCAGGTTATGTCCTGCCCGAGCGATCTTTTCCGAGTCTAAAGTACACCTACTTTGTGTCCGTGTTTGTAAAGTCCCCCGCAAAATAGTTTTAAAACATTGCATTCCCGCGGTACTGTGATGCGTGTTTAAACAAACAAACAACATTCAAACGTTTCTAAAAGATATACTCAGATATCTTTTTTGTGTTTAAATACTATTTCTAAACTTATTTCAATATTTTTATTCACTCACTTTAGAAGATTAAAATATTATTTTATAATGTCTACATTGGTGAATTTAAAAATATGTGTGTCAACCTGTCGCAAATTAAGATCATCATATATTCATATCCCTCTACGTAAATATTTCAGTTTTTTTTTAAAAATCAATTTTCCTGATTCTTTTTAATTTGTATTTAAACGCCATCTATTTTCAAAACTGGATAAGTTTATTTTTATACTTGATGATTTTATATTAAACTATCATGCATATTAAACGTAGGTAAGCAAGGTATTAAACCTTAAATTATTCACGCGATCAAGACCCGTAATACATATATTTTCATAATGTGTACAAATCGCGAAAGTTTATTAACATTTGTAGGTAAGCAATTTTGGCACTCAGAAGAAATCGAATCACAGATGGCGCCACGTGTTTTATTTTGATGTAACGCGGACTTAATCTTTCATTTTTTTTAGCAATTAACATTTATAAATTCTAGAAAATATCAAGTAATTATTGTTTATTTGTAATGTAATATTGTTTTTCATTTCAACATTTATAACATAATCATTAATATGAATGATTGGAAGTGATTATTAATATGAAAATTTATTAAACAAAGTAAACATGTTAAAGTCGAAAATAAAAGCTTGTATAAATAAGTATACATTTAGAAAAATACTTAAAAAAAAGAATAAAAATAATTTTAACACAACACAAAAAGAGACTCGCACACTTGAGATTCGATCCTCCGACCTCGCTCGTTTAATACCGCTACTTGTGCCAATAGAACACCTCATTTGATGCAAACACGGTTAAAATAGCTGATCTTAAGAAAATTGAAAATGTTGTGTTTAGCTCCTAATAGTTTTAGCGTGAAGTTATTGTTTCCATGGGTTACAATTGTAAATAATGTCTTATTGTGGAAAAAAATGTGAAAAACCATAATGGATCGACAAAACATACGTTGCTGCTCACTCCCCATAGACGATAGCATAATGATTTATAGTGCAAGTAATGACCTATAGTATCCATACTAATATTATAAATGTGAAAGTAACTCTGTCTGTCTGTCTGTCTGTCTGTCTGTTACGCTTTCACGCTCAAACAGCTAAACCGATTTAGATGAAATTTGGTATGGAGATAGTTTAAGTCCCGGGGAAGGACATAGGATAGTTTTTATCGCGATAACCGACATCCACGCGGGCGGAGCCGCGGGCGAAAGCTAGTTTACAATAAAACTGCAAATTTTCATGAAGATCCGTCAAGTAGTTAATGTTTTATAACGATAAATAGCTACAGACATTATCTGTCATTGCTTAGCTCCTATGGGAAATAGCGTGATAAATTATAGCCTATATGTTAATCCAGACTTATTAGAATACACATTCAAAATTTCAACCGAATCTGTCCGGTAGTTATTGCGTGATGCGTGTTCAAACAAACAGACAGACAGACAGACATTTCTAAAAATGTAGGAATGTGTTTAAATACTCTTTTCGAACATTTCCCAATATTTTTTTTCACTATGTTCGGCCATGTACAGACACGTGAAATTTACAATTTTATTATATGTATAGATATAGATAGATAGCATGATTCAGTATTCACGCGCGATGGCTTATTATTAGCGTATTTCATGTATAACTTTGGTGTTTCTATACCGATTTCTATTAGTATTTTTTATGGAATAGTTAATTATGTTAATTTTTTTAATTAGGGATGACTGAGAGTGTTATAAACGTAAGAGTAGACAAATATAATCAGAAAGCTTCGAACTACTAAGCTATCGGGAGTTACACGTGATATTGTGAGTCAACCATAATAGGATAGACATATGCTGTCGTGGGATATTTTTTATATAATTTTAAGGAGAACATTTCCGTCATACATGATTTCTGTGTAGCTTTAACCATTACGGTTGCACACGCGACGAAAGCTTAAAAAATGGAGTAACTTCTCCCGTTTTCCTTCACTGCTCTGCTCCTATTGATTGTAGCGTGATGAAAAGTATACTATAACCTACTCAGGAGTATGAAAAATAATTGTACCAAGTTTCGTTAAAATCCGTCGAGTAGTTTTTGTTTCTATAACGGTTATACAGACAGACAGACAGACAGACAAAAAAATTTACTGATTGCATTTTTGGCATCAGTATCGATCCCTAATCACCCCCTGATAGTTATTTTGGAAATATATTTCATGTACAGAATTGACCTCTCTACAGATTTATTATAAGTATAGATTAGTATTTATCCCATGCAATATAATTTAAAATTCTTGGCTCTGTCTGCATGATGTTACTGTTTACATTATATTTGAAAAGCAAAACTTAATGTTAGCATTTAGTATGCAGTTGGATTTTTTACTGATTTGACACGATTTCTTTTTTAGAAATTCAATCTTAAAAACCGTGTCTTATATTCATTCGGTCATCGATTGTTGATGATTAATGATTGATTGTTGTTAATATTTTTTAATCGGTTTCAGAATTGTACGAGATAAGCCCATACGCTCAATTTGCTATAGGCTTTCGTACGTTTGGACATGTAGACAATCAGGAAGTACCAAGCAGAGTACATTTACCTGGTAACAGTAAATCCAGGTATGACAGCGGTAAGTTAAAACTAGTTTTTAATAGGTATGGCAGAATATTTGAAAAAAAAAATACACAATAGCTTTGGAAAAAAATAAATAAAATAACAAACCTCAAGCCAAAAGAAAGATTAAACAAGTTCATAAATTAATTATCTGATGTTCTTTATCATATTGAGATATATTAACAAAATAATGAAATCAAATATAATAAATTATCCAAAAAGTAGAAACAAAATCTTTTAAAAAATATCAAATTTTGAAACAAGTGTTACTGAGAGCTTGTGAAATCGTTAACGCTAACGCCGGCTCTACACGTTGGCCAACATGTGGATCTAGAATATTTCTGGCGTTATTTCTATTTCCTAGACCCACACGTTGGACGAGTGGCGTTGAGACTGACATTTGAGAACGTGTGGAGCTGATGTGAGGGGGGGAGGGAGGGAAGGATAAGGGCTCTGGATATATTTGAGTTAATCTGCAAATTTTGCTGGCCAATCTTTCCGGTAGCTATCGAGTTCGTCTTGTCATCTTCGTCTGGGTCTAAACTGATGTCGTTTAATCATTTGTGGCCTCCCATTAAGTTGTGATTTTGCCAACATCTCTACTGACATACGACAGACATATGAAGGAGAGAAACGGTGGCCATTGCCCTGCAATGGGACAACACGAGCTTTAAAAAAGGCTATTTTTATTACAGAAACAAGTTTTCAAATGAGATCAGAGTCTGAAGAGAGTGACTGTGTATCTAGAACGACAACACTCAAAAGTGCACCAAGAAGTAAGTCAAGGTTTAGTTATATAGCAATGTATAACATACATTTCCTCCCGTGAAAATGTTAAATAACAAATTTATCCCACGGGAACTATTATCCGGGATAAAAAGGAGCATATGTGCTATTCCAGATTATAGTCTATCTTTGTTCCAAATTTTATTCAGATACGTTTCCCATTGCGGCCTGGGGGTCAATTCACGCAGTGCAAGGAGTGCAGTTGAAGTTAAATTCCGATAAAAACGGCTATTTTTGTATTCTTGTAACTTTGGGATCGATCTCAAATACGTTTGCGTCAAATATGCGTCTCGAGAGCGCAATAACGACATTCTACTACGGTGCGCAAGCCATTTAGTACTACGTAACTAAACTGCTACTGCACTGCTTTAAATACGTGAATTGACCTGCTGATTGAATTACAAACATCCATACATCCAAATTTTTGCATTTATAATATAAGTATAGGTTCAACCTTCTTCACGTCGTCCAACGCAAAAAGAAGAATGACTTTTTAAAACATTTAAATGCTTGCTTAGATGTAGACAATAACAATAACTGCTACTTATAGAGGAGACATAATGAACTAGGTTTAGTCATTCTAATAAAAATGTTTCTAAATGTCAAAGTGGAATGTTTTAGACAAATTCATCAGTACTTCTGTAATAAAGACTTAGACTGCCTCTGTGGCGCAGTGGGAGTGTGTCCGACTGCTACGCAAGAGGTCGTGGGTTCGATTCCTACACGAGACACCACTTTGTGTGATCCACAAATTGTTGTTCCGAGTCTGGGTGTACTTTGTGTCCGTGATTTGTATGTTTGTAAAGTCCCCCGCGACACACGGCTTGTACCCTAATGCGGGAGTTGTCTTTTAAAAAAAAAAAAAAAAAATTATAATTCATTGACTGTTGATCGGTTTCCCTCGGTTTCCTCATGATTATTATTACTGATTTCTACTGTTTACATTTCTTTCAGAGGGTTGCAGAGTACCACACCACAGGTAGCTGAGACATTAACTATTGGTTTAGTAAATAATTTTGCAATGGTTGTGTTCATATCAACTTAACTCAATTTATAATAGGTGTACATTTATTTAACTGTATAACTTTAAGACATTTTGAAGGTAAAACTAGTCATTTAATATTTTATTATTGCCCACAAGGTTAATCAAATCTGAAATGATTTACTACAAAATTAACACAATGTTTTTCATTATCATTGTAGAGTGTATCCGTCATCAGCGATAGTTTTAGCTTCATTATGATTTGTACTCTGTTTAAATTTCAAACATGCGTCAATATTACGTTTATCTATTCCAACCTAAACTGTAGGTCATCATGCATTTGCTGCACTGTATTTTTAAATACGCGTTCAATGCGTGTTTGTTTTTTGATATCCCGAATGTTTGATAAATTTCGCCAGTTTCGCCTACCTTATTATTGGCATCTTACTATATCCATAATCTTGACACTTTAGATTTGATTAAACTACGAATTTGGCATATTATGTTTACTAACATATTATTTTGATCTCAATAAATTAAAATAGCTGAAATAAAACATTAACTTCCGAATGCTCAAATAGAGTCACTGCCACCTTTAAATTATTATTTTGAAATACTTTTGAGAACTACTCAAAGTTATACATCGTTTGAGTATTCGGGCGTAAAAGTATCGATCGATTATGTACAGAATTAATAATGACTATTATTATTATTTCAAAACTGATACGAACGACTTCTAAATATAATTTAGAGTAAGTTTTATAATTATAATGTCTATTAAAATGAATAAAAATTATGAAAACTTTTTGTAATCTTTGTGACAATTATAACTTGAAAAGAGAAATAAAGACAATTGAAATTGAATTTCATACCAAATGTATCGTAGAATTGTTTCATAAATAATCCCTGTTTAGTATAATTTATTTATTTTGTACGCTTTAAAGCCTTAGTCAAACAGCGCGCGTTCTTATCGCGAGTTGAAGCGACGGCGCCAAAGTTCAATAACGAACGTCGTGTACTTTTATTTGATCTGTTTCAGACATGTTAACAGTAGGTGCCTATATACAGGTCGAATAGGTATCTATAGAAAGGAAACCTTCATATAAACGCGCTTGAGCTACGCACACATATAAATCTTTTGGCGGCAGGGAATCTCGTAATGATTTCCAAACACAGCGGTTAAAAGTGGTCTGTGATTCCGCTTCCACGAACTATGTTTGCGTGTACAGGCTGCCTCTGAGACGCGGTGGGAGTACGCAAGAGGTCGTGGGTTCGATTCCCATACGGAACATCATTTTGTGTAAACCACAAATTGTTGTTCCGGGTCCGGGTGTAATTTGTGTCCGTGACTTGTATGTTTGTAAAGTCCCCCGCGACACAGGGCTTGTACACTACTGCGGGAGTCGACTTTAAAAAAAAAAAGAGATAATGCGTTTCTCGACCGAGGTATGTGAAGGTTACTTCTATACTTAAAATACCTAGTATTTTATGGTGCCACACAACTCAGCGCTGTAGCGGGGTACTAGCCTAAAACGCTTTAGCTCCTTGACGCGCGTCATGTATGCGTTCTATTTGACGAAGGCTTTACTACTTCTCACTATATTTTTTAATATTTAATTTGAAATTACATAAATTATGTTTAATCTAAGTAGATAATCAAATATTGCCCAGTTTCATAGTTATCAGACAGTTTAATAAATAACCAAACATATCAATAGTCAAAAGTTAAATCAAATTTGTAACAGTTTTGTAATTCGTTAGTATTGTATTTATTCGGGTATGTACATGGGACGTTGTAATTTTTGGATTTTTAGTAAGTACACAAAGGCATAAAAACTTGAGAATAAATAAATTCATCGCAAACAAAAATATAAACCCTTGAGAATAAATAAATTCATCGCTTACTTTGCACCAGTTTCTAATTCTAAAGCTCTCTTTCAGTTCCCAAAGTGGTGCAGAGTATGGTGGTGGTTTTCCCCAAAGAGCCGTTTTATGTTCTTTGGAAGACCAAAGACTATATTAGGTTAAACTGAGAAGATACCCGTTTATTATTCTGATTATAATGTCAACAATAAGGTTTTTCTCGAAATGTGCGCAACGCTATAACCTTTTTTTTTTCAATATATTTTTTAATTATTTTTAATCTGAATTGATATTATCAAGTTTAAAAAATGTAGCGAAATTTTTTTAATGTGTTTTTCAATTAAACGGTTTTTGTATGAAATAGAAAAGTAATAATTATTTTGTGCTAATAGTCTCTTTATTTAAAAAAAGAACTTCTGAAACTATCGAAACGGGAATAAAGTAGAAAAAAAGAAAATTAATTATCTTCAAAAAGACTGATTGTTTAACGTTTATTTTGTAAATGTAAATCCTCGATTTACTATAGAAATAAAATTTCGAAAATATTAAATGTTAGTAAGTATACTAATACTCGTTTCATTTTTTACCTTACCAACAAACTAATCTGTAAAACCTTAGTACCTTTCTCCTAATTAAAAATAAAACAAAATTAAAAAAAAAAACATTTATAAATATAAATATAAAACTTTTATGTACCTACACGATATTAACTTAAAGTTTTTCGAAGTCGGTGCTAGTACTAGTAAGATTTGTACATTGACACAAAATTGACCACCTTTAGAAAGAGACAACGCTACTTTGTGGACAATACCTGTCAAAAGGCACGAGTTTTTTCTCCCTTTCACGCTTTGCAGTCAATATTTACTTTTTAATTGAAAGGGATGGCGCAGTCCTGGTCTATACGTCTATGGATTTGTATTGTACGTTCATCAAGATATGTCCTTTTGCCTTTTTAATGTTGGCACCACTGCGCGTAGGCAGATTTGAAGTACTTCGCGTAAGATCTTCAGACATTATGCCCTTGTAACTTGTAATTTTCCTATATTACATAGGAAAATTACAAAGCACAGTTTATTGTCTAAATCTGATTAAATAAACAATTAAGGTCAAGTGGAGCACGTTACATTAAATTGCACTCTTTTAATAATACGCGTCTCTTATTAATTAAATATACGTAAAAAACAACAATCGGGATACTCTTACACACTATACAGTACACTCAAATATCTTTAGTTTAAAGATATATGTAGACATTATGACATGCATCTAAGTATATATTTGCAAACAAAATGATATTAAAACAAAACATTGACTCTTAAATGATCTAGATATATTAGTGGCGCCATTAGTGGCTTCACTCATATAGGGATTCAAATCCCCATAGGGATGAAGCACCCTGAAATTTGTAAATATATATTTGTACATACACCTCGAAAAAATATCCACGGACGGAATCTCCACAGACACAATAGCGTAATTATTTAACCGTGCGCGAGTTAGTATACCTTATTGAAATGTAGCCAATATAATTTATATAACTATACGTTGGGTAAATATTACTCACATAATAGGGTAAATGTCAAGTAGGTAAACAATTGGCCACATTTTAACGCATACTACCAACTTTAAGGCCACAGGACATAATTATGAACAGTATTGTCTGTTCACTAGTTCACAATCATGTCCTGTGACCTAAAAGTTGGTAAGAAGTATTAAAAAAAAAAATACTACCGACTTTTAACGATGAATACGGAACGGACAATACTATAATTTTGACAAACATTGTTAAACTTTTTGCATTTGTCGACATTATGGAATTTCTTTTTAGGGTTCCGTAGCCAAATGTCAATACAGGACCCTTATAGTTTCGCTATGTCCGTCGGTCTGTCCGTCTGTCTGTCCCCAGGTTAGCTCAAAGGCAAATAAAGCTGTAATTTGGCATGGATATACATATTATTTACATCACCAAAATGGTAAAATAAAATCTTGAAAAATAAAAGTTAGGGGAGGTTACCCCTACATTTAAAGTTGGGGGTGGTAGGGATGTTTATGTGTGAGTTTTTATTGCCACGTTTTTTTCTCCGGCTTTACTTAATGTTTGCGAACTTGTCATTACATGTACATGTAGGATTCCAACGCATCAAATGTGTTGTTTGCATTTTAAGTGAATAATGATTTTTTTATTTTGATGTATTTTCCTTTCTCACCATGTGGACACCCCACATTATAAAGGTTTTTTTAAATATATTACGCGATTGTAAATTTCATTTTTCAATTGAGGGTAGTAGTATATACAATGAAATTAAAAGAAAAACTATCACAGCTAAAAAGGCGTAAATTATTAATTATTAGTGCGTTATTAGCTGTGAAGATTACAAATAACAGCCGACCAAGTGAGAAGTAACAAAATTTTCGTACAAATTTCTTGAAAAATCTATACTAATATTATACCAAGTCTGGCCATAAATACTGTTACAATTAAAAATAAGAAAGATATTACATTTGAATTTGGAATCTGTCATTTTTATACGATTGTTCATTGTATTTTCTAATTTTGGCGCCAATACATTGTACAATATTTTGCTATATTAAAATGGAGTGGGGTGATAAAGAAAACCGAATCGCTGTGATTGCATTACACAAAGTTGGTATGGAGCCGAATGTAATTTTTAAAACTCTCCATACGCTTGGTATTAGTCAAATGTTTGTGTACCGGGCTATTAATAGGTACAATGAGACCTTCTCTGTTTGTGACAGAAAAAGATCTGGCCGTCCACGTAGTGTTCGTACGAAAATGGTGGTCAAAGCAGTAAGGGAAAGAATTCGAAGAAATCCTGTCCGAAAGCAAAAGATTTTATCTCGGGAGATGAAGATAGCACCCAGAACCATGTCACGCATTTTAAAAGATGACTTAGGACTTGCAGCCTATAAGAGACGCACTGGTCATTTTTTAATTGATAATTTAAAAAAGAATAGGGTGGTAAAATCGAAGCAACTACTGAAGCGGTACGCAAAGGGAGGTCACAGAAAAATTTTGTTTACGGATGAGAAAATCTTTACAGTTGAGCAACATTTTAACAAACAAAATGACCGTATTTATGCTCAAAGCTCTAAGGAAGCTTCCCAATTAGTCGACAGAGTGCAACGTGGGCATTATCCGACTTCAGTGATGGTTTGGTGGGGTGTTAGCTATGAAGGAGTGACTGAGCCATATTTTTGTGAAAAAGGTATCAAAACATCGGCACAAGTGTATCAAGATACCATTCTTGAGAAGGTAGTTAAACCCCTTAACAACACCATGTTCAATAACCAAGTATGGTCCTTCCAACAAGACTCAGCGCCGGGTCATAAAGCTCGGTCCACGCAGTCTTGGTTGGAAGTGAACGTTTCGGACTTCATCAGAGCTGAAGACTGGCCGTCGTCTAGTCCCGATCTTAATCCGCTGGATTATGATTTATGGTCAGTTTTAGAGAGTATGGCTTGCTCTAAACGCCATGATAATTTGGAGTCCCTAAAACAATCCATACGATTGGCAGTGAAGAATTTTCCCATGGAAAGAGTGCGTGCTTCTATTGATAACTGGCCTCAACGTTTAAAGGACTGTGTTGCAGCCAATGGAGACCACTTCGAATAAGCTTTTTATATTTTGAATTGTTTTTTATTTATGTATTAAACTAACACACTGTAAAAGTAATAAATATTATTTGCAATAAAAAAAAATGTTTTTTCTTCGTAACAATATTTATGGCTAGACTAGGTATATCTGAAGAGTTTGCTTGTTTGAACGCGATAATCTCAGGAACTACTGGTCCGAATTGAAAAAGCTTTTCCAGTTGGATAACCCATTTATCGAGGAAGGCTATAATCACACTACGACCAATAGGAGCAGAGCAGCAATAAAAAATGTTGCAAAACCGGTAAAAAATTACGCAGATAAAGTTGCGCCATTCAGCTAGTTACATATATGACGTTGTAAGTAGTATGAAACAAAAACAACAAAGCCCATTTCTTGTAGGTTCACATTTTTGTGCTGGGTAGCTACGGAACCTTACATTTTGCGTGGCCCGATATGTACTTGCCCGTTTTTTTAATTCTATACGTAGTAGTACTGGTAATATGTGCTGGTACCGAGCTTAAAAAAATATATAAATGAATCTCAAGTAGGTACTTATGTGTTTTTTCAATTTTAGTTTTTTTATAACTAAAAAATATTTCTTCCTATACATGGTGATTTTAAATATGCTAATAATCTGCCGGTCGTGGTTTCTTTAAATTACACCAAATAACTTCGTAATATAATTTTTGAAAAAAAAAATCCTTCACCGCAACCTACTTTAGTTACACAACCATTTACTACACATCTGTGAGACCACGGAGTAAAATAGTGTTTTTTGTCAGGTTCAGGGCCTAAATCTCACAATATTTAACGTAAAATAGTCGATAGGTGGTTAAGGTCATAACTCCGAAAACAAGTGGTAGGAGATTAAGGGGTAACATATTAAATATTTCCCAAAACAAAAATAACACAGTTAATTAGTGTTATGTAAAGAAGTCACGAGCGGAAAGTTATTAGTATATGATTAAATACCATATATACTGTTTGACCAAGGTTTTGAGACGTTTTTCCTTTGAAATTTTTATTTGAAAAGTGAGCTGAAATATAATTTCAAAACCTTTCATATGGCACCACATAAGTGATGATAGATAATACCTGGGTCCTTAAAGTAGGATTAAGGCAATGTATGGGCCCATACTTTTATATAGCTTCGATGAACTGGACCTTAATGAGTGAAAGAGTGAGTCATTCAAATATCACATTAAGTTAATGAAAAAGTCTTAATGATCTACACAGAAACAGAACCATGAAAACTTGGGTAGCCACAAATGAACAAAGACAAGCTAAATATAAATTATGTACGGCCCATTAACACAAAGAAACTACAAAGTCAAACGAAACTCTAAAACTAATAAATGTCAAACATAGCACATTAAAAAATAGATCGCAAAAAGTACAATATCGTAATATTTGAGTATCCAACTAAAGTCTATTAAAGTAACAAAACGTTAGAAAACTTTACCGTACAAGTTTTAGCTGAAATCGCTTCAAACAACCATTTACTTGGAGAGTGCAGTGAACCGAAAAATTGGTGGCATCTCTCTAGAGGGAGGGAGTAGTCAAACGTAAACCGTCGAGCTTCTATGTATAAAGTCATTTTGTAGTTGCACCCTTCAAATCTGATTCACCAGAAACAGTGTACTTGACTGTCAACTCAAATAATTAGCCTCTTATTATGAAACTCAAATAGTCCAATTAGAATCAGTGTCTTTTTAAAAATGTCAAAACAACATGATCTGTACTTTAATAATAATATCTTGGGACAACTCACACAACATCATCTGATCCCAAACTAAGCAGAGCTTCTACTATGGAAACCAGACAACTGATAAATATACTTATATATTTCTAAATACATACATATTATAGATAAATTACACCCAGACACTGAATAAACCATCGTGCTCATCAAACAAAGTTTTATCCTGAGTGGGGATCGAACCCACGACCTCTTGCGTAGCTGTCGGATACACTCCCACCGCGACACAGAGGCAGTCTTTGTATCAAATATTTGACGATGATGATGGTTTCACGTCCAATTTTGATAACAGTGACCAATCTCGTCAGGGACTAAGCCAAGTATGCAGAAGACCTTCGCACAAGTGTGTTTCCTTACTCCCTAACTGCTAAGAACACTGGGAGTTACCGCGAAAAATATTAACCGATTAATAAACAACCCAGCTGTACTAGGTATATGATCAGGCTCCATTAACGCATGACTATAGAAGAACGTAAACAGTTACCACTGTCTCTTAAGCCGTATCATAAGGTACTCGTAAAATAGTGTAACGAGTCCAATATCAGGTGTAGTGAAGTAATTTTTATAAGCATTTCATGCCAATTACTTTACAAATACAATAATTGTATTAGATGTAGTGTCAAAGGTGTAGCCTTGTTTGTAGCAATTATTAAACAATACACATTCAGTTTTATACTGGTAGGTGTACTACCCGTCCATCGATCATCCAACCTCATTACCACCTCTCTGGGACAGCTGACTTCTACAGTATTGCAGTAGTAGATTATCCATCTCATGTCTTCTCTCATCTTAAATTACAACTCTCCAAGGACCATTGCGTGTTGGGAAAATGCGCCGATTAGGGTATCCCAAAGGACTGGCGATCTTCTTAACAGCAAAGAAAAGAGACCTTGAAAACTAGCTAAACGCTCATTTACAAGATACTATTTTCTTGTATATTCAGGAGCAGTAATTGAATACAATAAATTACGCGACGTGTGGTTTATTAACCACTAGCAATGTGGAATTGTGAGTCCCACATTACCAGCAATTCTGTTTCCTCCAGCTAGCTGATTGAGAGAAGTGTGTAGAGGCCAATTTACACACTGCACTGATCCCAAATCATTGGAATAAAAGGGCAGGAAGATGATGATAATAGTACTTAATTATCTATATTACTATAAGGTTTTATTTTTTATTTACACGTCCTTGACTAATGCTCGTGTACAAAACGTATCTTTAACGTTGTAAATTAGGTCATCGATTTAAGCGAGGGATCCAATTTTACGGTCGGTTTCCTTCGGCCTCGCGGGATAAAAGTCTTGCTACATTTCTGCATGTTTCAATAAAAGTTTCTACCCTGTTATTACGGGTAATTGTGGAATAATTTGATTTGGAATCTGTATTAGTAAGGTACAAATTGAATGTTGAAATTAAATTTTGTTTATTTTTTTTTTGTCAAAGAAATTATGTTGTTTTAATTTGACTTTTTTTCCGTTTTGGTTAATATTTTTATCATTTTTACCCGTTTTCTAAAAAGGAGGAGGTTTTGCGATGCTTGGATGTGTTTTGTATGTATATTTTTTATGTATGTCTACCGATTAGTCGAAGATAGCTGACTGATCTGAAAAAAATCTTTTGTTTTTAAAAGGGTATACTTTTCAACAGTTACTTTGTTAAACTTTTTAATATTGTTATCACTTTTCTTACCTACTATGTCTTTTTTGAACATACAATTTGCCGTGGCAACAAAATATATTAAACATTTTGAAGTTTGTGCCATGAAATATTGTGTGTGTGTGTTGCTCGAGCAAGCGTGTTTTGTCCGATTGTTTATGATATTGGTTAAAATTCACCTAGAAAGACTAAACCTGTGTATGTACCTATAATTCATACATTGTGCTTGTGAGGAAAAAAATTGCTAATTAACAATAGTAGTTTCGATCTATTTAAAGTTATTTTAGTAAGTAGTGAGAACTTATTTTAATCGGATCTATTGAAAACAAGCCTCCAAGGCATTCAACAACAAAAGGCAAAATGAACCTAATGTAATATTGAATTTACAGTTCAAAATCGCTTATAAGTGAAGATAAACAAAATATTTAACCAGTGTAAACAATCTCACAGCCTCTACGAATAGTTTCCTGTTTGAGTTCAATATTTAAGCATCAGAAATTAATGTAAAGTCTGCAATCCTATAGTTCTGGTTAATTGGAATTTGATTTGTTTATATAATTTGTTTGACAAACATGTTCTTGTTTGTTTTCTGTGATCATCAGCCTATCGCAGTCCACTGCTGGACATATGCCTCTCCAATTGCAATTGTTTTCTGTATTGAGTGATAATTTCTTTCTAAGTTTTTGTAATTTTTAAAGTATTTCTATGCAATTTTTATACATAAAATTAGCATAAAATGCCTTAAAAATTACAAAAAGTTATGTTTAGGCCCAGCGTCATCAAAAATCCGTGTATAAATGGTTTCTGCAATGAGACTCACAGAGCTGTACAAGTTTCTTAGAGACGCGGTGAATGACGTAACGATTACCTTAAAATCATATTAAGTGGAGGCTAAATTCGACTTTGGCGGAGATGTCTCGGTGCCGGAGTTGGTAATGGCTTAGAGCCGGCACCCACACGTCTCGGGTTTAAGTCCAGTCTGAGACGACTTTTTCCTCCATACATCTAAATTTATATTTATTTCTGAATTTGACTGTTATGATTCCCATCTGTTAATATTTCATGTCTTTTAGTACTCGCTAGTAAGTCGAGAGTCGAACTTCTATCTTTACTATTTTAGTGGCTCTGTTTCTATTGCTATTTAAATCAGGTCAATTTGTTCAAGTGGCAAGGAAACTAATTGCCGTATATTATATTAAAAAAATTTTGACTGCCTCTGTGGCGCGGTGGGAGTGCGTTCGACTGCTACTCAAGAGGTTGTGGGTTCGATTCCCTCACGGGACACCACTTTGTGTGATCCACAAATTGTTGTTCCGAGTCTGGATGTACTTTGTGACCGTGACTTGTATGTTTGTAAAGTCCCCCGCGACACAGGGCTAGTAACATACTGCGGGAGACGTCTTAAAAAAAAATACCATATAAATACTATATCCGAAATACATACATGCTAAAAATACTTAATTCATTTAGGTTACAAATGCAATGCTTATGAACGTCAGACAAAATTTGGAATAGAATGATTCTACATTTAATGCCAAGTTCGCAAAAGTAACGTGAGTTTTTATTGCCAAGTTTATTTCTCACAAAAGAGCTTGGCAATAAAAACTCATAGCCACTTTTTTAAATGCCATTCTTTACAATATATTTGTATATATACAGTTAAGCAAGTAAGGTGCTGCAACCATTACACCATGAAACTCACGCAACCAATAACCATAGTACAGAAACTGGTATAATCAAGTTATATATGAATTAGCCTCCTACGGTGTGGATGGGAGCATCAACTTACAAACATACAGAAGAGGGTAAAGGTAACATGCTATATAAATGTACTGTAAAATTATTGTGCAAACCATCTGATTGTAGCGCACACAACAAACACTTTCGTTGGAACCGCGACAACTTGCGAACTCCGATAATATAAAGTTGGACCTCTGAAATTGTGCGCTGTCCTACTATCGGTTTTTATTAACTCGAAACTATTGGTTTACTTGGCGCTTTAAAAAAAATATTCTTTTTATTTTAAAATATGGCGTTCACGCATTATTTGGCCGATACCATTATAAAACAAGAGCTAAGGCCCGCGACTTCCACGCGTGAATTTTTTGTAAAACAATTGCATCCTACGGGAGCATTTCAAGAGCTATTCCAAACTATAATTTATCTCTATCTATTACAAACATCTAAACTTTCGCATTAAATATTAGTATAGTTTTTTTTAATGATAACTAGCAATGTGGGATTGTCGTTCCCACATTAGGTACTAGCAATCTTGTTGAACCCCTCCAGCTAAGCTTGGCTTGTGTTAGAAGTGGGTTCACGTCGATAGTTTAATGAGTAAAATTCGAACCGACGACCTCATGATTGCGAGACCGATGCCTTAGCCATTAGACTACAAACTTAGCAACACTAGTACTTATCTAATTCTTAGCTTAATGCTTGTGTTAGACGCTCTCGGTTCTTGTCCATACCATTTGAGCAAGATCGCATAAAAAATATTTTCATCTCCTAATTTACTTCTCCCTAAAAGGCATGTAAAGCATGCCACTTTGTAAGGTATGCGCATTACATGCGTCAAGCATAAGAGATGAAGAAGTAGCTGCAGTAGTAACACGCTTCATGTGTCACTACTGCACTAGGTACTATAAAAAATATTCGTGATTGTCCTGTTCTTTATCATAGGCCTCCCCAAGTGTTCTCCACAACAATCTATCCCTTGCTATCCTCATCCAGCATGGTCCTGCTACCTCTTTGATATCATCCTCCTATCATCGATGCTGTCTGCCTTTCTTCTTTTTTTATAGGTATCTAGGGCATAATTCCGTCACTTCGGTCTTCCACTTTTCTATCTTACTTCTTGTTAGGTGTCCTGCCCATTTTCATTTCAGTTGTTTGATTTGGTATTTTATATCTATAATATTGTACCCACTAAGGCTGATTTTGGTTTATCTCATGTTTTAACTTTTTGATAATACAATTTGCATCAGTCCTTTAACATGGTGTATAGTATATTAGTCGCAGCACCTTACCCTCATATCAAGTTTATAAGCATTCAAACAGTGTACAATTAGCAATTTGAAAAGAGTGGCCGCGAGTTTTTATTGTTAGGTTCTTTTCTGCGACTTTACCTATTGTTTGCGAACTTGGCATTACATGTACATGTAGAATCCCGACGTATCACAAGAGTTGTTTTGCATCCTAAGTGACTAAAGAATTTTGTTTTTTTTTAATCTTGGCTTTGTTTTCTGATTGCTTTTAACCTAATTTTGTCTTATAACTTGGCTTAACTGTGTTGCATGGGCTATGCATGCCTTGCACTAGGTACTATGGTCAGCTTCATATTTAAAACGATCGAACAAAAAAAAACTCACTTATAACACAAAAAGATAATATTTCTCGATCAAAACTCGAAAGCATTTCGTTCTAAACTTGCCATGCTTTAAATCCATACCATCTATAGTAAACCGCAACAATCCAGCATAGTTTGTGGAGCAAACAAATAATTAATCTACAGTGGGTACAGTTTAATTGCTTGTTTGAGTTTGTCTTGTTCGATGTTCTATATTATATATTCTACGGACATTGTAACAGTGTATTAAAATGCGATTATTTGTAATGTTATATCTATAGTTATTTACATTTCCTGTTACAGTACAACTTCATTTACATTTGTTTAAAGAAAATGTTACTCGTTGTATGTAAGATTAAGTTACTCGCTGACATGTGGGACAAAATTAAATTATCTTGGAAACGGTTATACGGAATTGTCATCAAATAAAGCTAAGAAGTATTACAACTAAATTACAGTTGGATCAACGTAACTAGGCCGGACTGAAGTAGGCGACAAGTGGTTGCGCAGATGCATTTTTTGGAAGTAAATAGTGACAGGGAGCGAGGGGCGGAGGCGGTAACTATACCAAGAGAATTAGAGATGCGATTACGCATTACATTGTGATAATTAGTATTACTAACTCATGTTTTTTGTGATTATTTTCGTAAAGAAATTGTTTTTCAAAGTTTCTTTAGTATTTACTGTAACTGTTCTAAATTTAATTTTTTATGAACTCATTTAAATAGTATTTTTATATTGTTGAATTAAAATTTTGTTAGTATTTTTAATCGATTAAACATAATTAATCGTTTTCGTAAGTAATTTTGAATCGCATCTCTATGACTTGCGCGAAAGTGATAAGAACCTAACTTCAATCCGGTCAAGTTACGTTGATCCAACTGTAGACTATTAATAAGGGAACGGACAAGTGCGCCGACTCGCCCACCAAGGGTTCGGTTCAAATTTGTAGATACATAATATAAATAGTTCAGGAATCGAGTCTCGCAGTTATTAAAATAAACGGCCGAATCTTTTCCTTACGTCAACTTAGAAGTTTGATTTTTCACAGCTTCAAGGGATTTTAGACATAAGTTTATGGTTTTAATTCCAACTCGATACCTCCATGCGTTCCTAAGATAAAGGGTTTTGACAGACCGACGGACAGACGGACGGACAACCAAGTGATCCTATATGGGTTCCGTTTTTATTTTTTGAGGTAGCCCTAAAACCGCATGCCCAGAACGCAACAACATCGCATCTGGGCATTGCCACAGGGCGGGGCGCCGACGCGCCGGTATAACCAATTCCTGCGGTCAGTTCGCGAAGGAGGCGAGCGATACTAGGCGGGTTTTTTAGTGGTTGCCAACTCTAAACCAAAAAAAAAACAAGGCCGAATTTGTGATCTACTGATAACTAATTAAGTTCCATAACCACTATGTTTTGCTGCTTTTTATCTGACAAAATGCTATTTATTTTTTTCTCTTAAATATTGTAAGGAGAAAAAAACATTAAAAGGTTTTTTTTATTTTACTTAATAATTTTTTATATAAAAATATGTACCAAGAGTAAATATAAGTTAACTGACCTCAAAGAACGTCACTGGCACCAATTCCATCATTATTTATCTTCAAAGGTATCCTCGTTTATAATTATTTCTAAAATAACATCAGCCTATAATTAATAACTTAGTCAATTACAACCTTCATTATCAGATTCCTTATTGACTAAATATCGGCGTATTGGAAATTTAGGATGAAAACAGGAAATTGGCAGTATAATTATGTTTCTAAGGTTATAATTAGGTATATACCATATGGTTTTGATTACGATGTTTACGACAACAAAGTAATTTAAACTCGGATCCGTATAAAAGTCTGTAAAATACTGAACATGACATTTGTAAGCTGTTGCATAGCTTTTATCGCGGGCTTTGAGCGCGGCGACCAAATCAAGAAATTCCGTAACGAAAAAACCTAACACCCCCCACTCCGCCTACCATGTAGCTCGGCCGAGCGTTCGCTTAACGTATATGTATAATATGATACGATTGTACGAAGCTCGCACGGATCGAGACGAGCTGCTCCGAAATGTAATGAAAAAAAAATACTGCATAATTAAAATATAAATAAATAATATTATAATTGCATAAGTTGATAAAAATTGCTATACAATAGCTTTACCGCGGCAGTCCCCGAGTGCCACAGATTTTTTTTAGTCAGTGATGGCCCCTAAGCAATGTTATTAATAACGATCCATAGATGGGTGACTGCTTTTTAATATCATTGCATTTGATATACGATATTTCCACTCTTTATATTTCTTAATTTTTTACATTGCTTAGAATATAGGTTTAACCAGATGACACAATGATTTGTGAATGGCGTAATCCATCTCGATGAGGCTTGCATGTTTGCAAGTTTGTTGATGTTTGTTGACTATGGTCAAAAAAATATTTAATACACGAAATACCTACATCATTATGACTAACGTAATAATAATAATAATAATAATAATAATAATAATAATTTATTTATTCTTTCTTCCACAAAGGTCTCTTATATATAGGTGGTACATATATTTTCCCTAATTAATCCTTTGTGGGAGACTGGTATCTGCACTAGGTCTCCCTGTCATACAGATTACCAGGCCCCCCGCAGCAAAGATAAGAAACAATATTTAATTCAACTGTATTGCGAAAGTACAATATATTTTATATAATTATGAAAAACAAAAAAGAAACAATATAGATCAAAAAACAAAGAGAAAAAAAAAAAAACTGTAATAATAATATGAAAATATGAAAAAGTGCTAACCTGTTTGTTTGTATGTGTTTGTGTGTGTGTGTGTGTGTGTGTGTGTGTGTGTTTGTGTGTGTGTGTGTGTGTGTATGTGTGTGTGTGTGTGTGTGTGCGCGTGTGCGTGTGTGTGTGTCTTTTTGTTGTTGTGAGCGGGTGTGTCGGTGTGGGTGGGTTATTGTGGTATAAATAAAAGCAATTCCGTACTGTCATATGTTTGGTTAAGTAGCCAGTCTGTAACAACTCGTTTACATTTCGTATTATGGTGAGTATATATAGAGAGAATGAGATTGATTTTATTATATAGATAGCCGCCAAGGAAGCAGGAGAATCGGTGTGACAGACTGGTTCTAAACAAGTTGGTTGAGCAGACTTTGTTTTTATTGCGCTTGTGTGAGTGTAATTGTGGATTATAAACTAATTGGGAATGTTTTCTTAATATAATTTGTAATATGAAGAGCTGTCTGACAGATAGTACTTGACATTTTTTGTACAATGTCGTAGTGGGGTGAAAGAAGGGAAGCCTATATGCAACTTTTAATATGGCTCTCTGAGCTCTTTCGAGTTTAAGCATATATGTTTTTCCGGCGCCACCCCATGATGAGATGCAGTAGCTCAGGAGTGATTGGGCTAAGGCATAGTATGTAGTTTTCAGCGTTTTTTCGTCTGCAGCATTGCGTAAGTTCTTAAATACATAGATTAACTTTCTGATTCTACGTGTAAGGACGCTGATATGTTCTTTAAAATTGAGGCCTTTGTCGATGACCACCCCGAGGTACTTCACCACATCAACTCTTTCGAGCGTGGGACATTCGCATGTGTTATAAGTGCTGTTGCAAGTGTGGGCAGTTATTTTGTGTGAGTGTAAGTAGTTATTGTTAGTCTTGTGTAAGTTGAATGAGATGTATTTTGTTTTGTCGATGTTAAGTGTGAGGTAGTTAAGGTGTAACCACTTTGATACGACATCAAAACCCTTTTGCGCGTATCGGTATGTTTCCTCCCAACTATCACCGTGAAACAGAAGAGCCGTATCATCTGCGAAGGTTACTACTCGGCCATTGACAAGGTTTAACTCACATAGCTCGTTAATAAAGATTAAAAATAGGGTAGGTCCGAGTATGCTACCCTGAGGCACGCCAAAAGACACTTCGCAGTCATCACTATACAGATTCTCTACCTTTACACATTGGACACGGCCATGTAAGTAACTCTTGAACAGTTCAAGTTGAGCGCCACGGATCCCAATACACTCAAGCTTCCTCATAAGGAGTGGCACAGACACCGTGTCAAAAGCTTTCGCTAGGTCTAGGAAGATAGCGATTACTTTCTTTTTGCTGTCAATTTTCGTTACTACTGTATCAATTAGTACATGTACCGCATCATTGGTTGATCTACCAGCACGAAAACCGTATTGATTAGATGATAACATCTTCTTTGTCTCTAAGTATTTGGCGAGTTGTTTATTTATCAATTTCTCTAAAATTTTTGACAGTGTTGGTAAGATGGAAATTGGACGATAGTTATTGACACAGCATCTGTCGCCGCTCTTGTATATCGGGTGAATAAGTGCTTTCTTAAAGTCCACTGGGAACACACCAGTGGAGAGTGAGAGGTTGCATATATGTGCAATGGGTTCCGAGAGAATGTGTGAGTATTTTTTTATGATATTACTTGGGATGTTGTCGCGACCCACAGCGCAATCTGCTTTGAGGGTGTTAATTATGGTTTGGATTTCTTGAATGTCTGTAGGGAGTAATACGAAAGAATGTGGATGAAGTGTGGGTAGTGGAACATGTTCAGGGTACGATACCGATTTTTCAATGGTTTGTGCTAGGGTTTTGCCAATATTAGCAAAGAATTCATTGACTTTGTTAATTGCTGACTTAGGATTTAATGTGTCAATCAAGTCTGCATTAGGTGTATTTTGTTTAGTAGTGTATGTGATCGTCTTTATTGTTTCCCAAAGTTTTTTCGTGTTGTGCTGGTGTTTGGATAGCTCTGTTCTATCATACTCGATCTTGATTTTTTTCAATAAGTTATTGCAAAAATTGCGGTAGCGAGTGTAAGTCAATTTGATGATTTCGTTATTAGGTTGCTTTTTAGATTTGAGGTGTAACTTATCCCGATTTCGCATACAGCGTAATAGGCCTGGTGTAATCCACGGCTTGATTATACGTTTCCGTCTCGCAGTCTTTATTGTTTTAGTACATTGAGTTATGGTGGTGATCAGACTCTTGGTGAGGTATGATGTAGCGTCATCTACGTTATTTATCGTAAAGATATTTGACAAATCTAGGTGTTTTATCTTTGTATCAAACAAATTATAGTCTATACGTGTACAGATTTTTGTGCTTGTGGATAGTGAATGTGTAAGTTTAAGACTTAAGATGATAGTGTAATGGTCAGTTATAGTGGTGTGAGCGACAAAGCATTTAGCTTGTAATTTGGTCTTCATTATAACGTGGTCCAGGCAGGTTTGAGTATGTGTTGGAATATAGTGTGCGGGTAACATTCCGTGTGTGGCTAATAGATCAAGATATTCGTCAACGTTGTTCTCTGTTACTGCTAATATGTCGATGTTGATGTCACCGCTAAGAATTACATTCTTGTATGCTGAAAGAGTGGTCAAAAGGTTGTTGAGTGATTTTAGAAATTTTGATATATTTCTTTCAGCAGGCGGACGGTATATTGCAACAATAACAGTATCACGATTGACTCTGATAAGTAGGCAGTTAGCATCTGTAAGTTCAGGCTCAGAGATTATGTATCTGTGTTTGATATTGTAATACACAACTACACCCTCATTCTGTGTCCTAACTTTTTTTGTGTAACTGGAGTGGTATTCACTTAAAAGAGGAATGTTCTGATTTCGGGATAACCAACATTCCGTAAGTATGATTAGGTCCCAGCTCACACGCGAGCGATTTAGGAGGGTATCAAGTTGATGAAAATTTTTATTTACACTCCGAATATTCTGAACCAAAATATTTAAGGATAAGCCATTCCTATACACTAATTTCGAACATTCTTCAATGTGACATGTATCACTAGTCGCAATTTCCAGAACAAATAGCTCTTTATTTAAAGATTTTTGTTGTAAGTGATCGAATGTTAATGTTTGATAGGGGACTGCTGATGAATGGTAATCTGCGCATTATGATATTTCCAGGTACCAAATATAATTCTGAAGGACCGGGTAATACACGAGAGAAATATATACAGTAATGGCTTATTTTGTGTAATATATGGGGTGGTATAAGAAAATAAATGCGTTCTTCTTGTATGGAGAATTTGTTGGATGGCTTATTTGGAGTGTTTTTGATGAAGCTTAGTAGTGATATTTGTGTTATATGTTGATATAGGAATGAGGAGCGGTTGTGTATAGCTAGATTGATAAAATGTTTGTGTGTGGATGTAATCTGTTTGTTAACATTAAAATACGTTTGCGTGTATACTAATAAAATATGTAATTTGGTGAATGGGTTTGTTGGAGTATTTGTGATGAAGCTTAGTAGTATTATGTATATTGTGCGCTTATATGGGAATGGGGTACGGTTGTTTGTGGCTACATTGACAAGATGTTTGTGTGTGGATGTGATCTGTTTGTTATCATTAAGATACGTGTGTGTATGTATCAATATGAGATGTAATTTGATGAATGGGTTTGTTGGAGTATTTATGATGTAATTAAGTAGTGATATGTATATTATGTGTTGATATCGGAATGAGGTGCGGTTGTGTGTGGCTACATTGGTAAGATGTTTGTGTGTGTATGTAATCTGTTTGTTATCATTAAGGTATGTGTGTGTGTATACTAATATGACATCTATGTAACAGTATGAAAGGCAAAATACAATAGGTAAGCATTTAAAACAAAGGGTGCAACATTTCAGTGATAATAGTGAATATTTGGGGTAATATAGTCACTCCTTTTTGAGTTCTTCTAGTTGAGCTTCAGTTCTGATCAACTTAGGTGGTTGTCCTTCTGTTTTTCTGATTAAAACTCTCCCGTTTGATATCCAGCAGAATTTAAATTGCTTTTGCTTTGCTACCTCTCGTGCCAGGAAAAATAACCTGTTCGTATAGGTAGTCAGGTGTTCGCGAATGTAGACGGGAGTAGTCGCGGTTCCCTTACCGAGATGAGATAAGTTCAATTTCGATGTTGGATTGGACTTGTTGAACGTTTTAACGGAGCTTAAAATTATGTTTTTGGTAGTTTGGTTGGTCAGTTCAGCGACGATTGGTCTATTAGTACCTTTTTTTCCTGGTGTACGATAGGTAGCCCGAATATCAGAAGATTGTAACCCAAGTTGTAAAGTGTCTGAGAAAGTATAAGTAAGAACGTATGCCGCACGTAACGGTTTGCGGACAAAAAAATACAGGTGTTGTTGTAGGTTCATTCACGAAACACATTTAAGATAATATAATACTTATTTGATTTCATCATAAGCCGCTGCTTGTAACTGTGTATAAATTCATACTGACAGGTTAGATTAGAACAGTCCAGCCTAATCTCCCACCTGTCGTTTTGGATTTCCGTCTCATCAGACTATGAATGTGAAGGATTATAGAGTGCGCTGGTATCTGTGTACACACTGTGATATACTAGATCCTGTGTTGGTTAGTTTTGGAAGGTATTGGCTGTCATAACCAAAATCAATCAAAAAAATTACGAACTATTAACTAAACTATAGTTATCAGAAAGTTCTATCTCATCAAAAAGTTCCCTTCAATATCATAGTTCACAACGCGGTAGTTACCTTTTGTATAAGTACTTAAAACCTTTTGGTTAAACCCTCGATTGAATACTATACAAAAAGTTTCATATTCATTTAAAAGGTCCAATACCAAATTACTGTTCTGTACAATTTGACCTTAAACTTAGTCATCACAAAAATATAAAATGAAATCGAGGTGGCTATTAAATGACAGTATAAAATTGTGCCACAATCTCAAAAATCCTTGTAAAATGACATGGGTAAGTAAATTTTGCAATTTGCCAAGAAAACCATTATTTTTTACTTTTTAAGCAGCTTTCTTTGCCAACTCTGTTATCCGAACGTTTTGTTTTGAGAAAATGTTTGACAGTGCATTCACTTAATCCAAACAGAAAATTGTTTTTAAGCGAGTAGGTACTAGTTCTAACTATTTTGAGCAACAATTTGGTCAGAATATTTCACATACGTTATGTGACTGATATAGTTCGAAAATTTAGCCTAATGAGTAATTTGGAATATAATATTAATCAAGTTGACAGCTCATTCGTCAAAGTAGGATAAATCGTGGATAAACTAACGTGTGCCTATGTAAGTAAATACAAACATAATTACATAGTCCGCAAAAGGTCTACATGGCAGTCAAGGTATGAGGTTATACGGAGTTGTTTCTACCTGTCTGCACCAGTTCTCAACTTATAGTTATATTAATTTTAATCTCGTTCACGTTTTTATATATCATAGTGACGTCATCGGTTTCGCCTTCTTGTCCTATAAAAACATAACTCTTCCTTTTCGCTTTGCAGTAGTTGCATAAAAAGAGAAACCTCACTTACTTCCAGGGTCTTGCAGCTCCTGTCATGGTCGCTGTTCTCCTTTCCCTTGCTTCAGATCACGGCTCCAAGAAGCAGCCAGAAAAAGAAGAAGAAAAAGATGTATGTGTAGTAGACCAAGCTGTCTAAAAATACAAAAGAGACAAGTAAAAGAGGTAAGCAGGAAGAAAGACTGTTTAAACCAATTCCTGGCCAGTAGATAACAAAGTTTGACCCCCGGTGACAAGGTGAAATTACCTGGTATCCCAACTGATAGGGATACATGGAATAAAATTCCAAATAAACCTAAAAGTAGGGTTAATTGGTATAGGGGGTGTTACATCCGTCCTCTGTTAAGGCTGCGGCCCGCTCGGCACGATCAACTCGCCGGAGGATCCTCTCTTTGTGTTGGAGAGACGTTACATTGCCCTCTAACGGCCGGTCTCAACAATCTATCTATCGATGGATTAAGCTACTACGGGTAGAATTTTGACATATTTTGTATGGAGCTTATGTCAAATATATACCTCTAGTAGCCAAATTCATCGATAGATACATTATTGAAACCGGTCGTAAGTCCACACTCCGAACACGTAAATGGTACTTAATTTTGAGTCGTGTTCAAAATTATTTCTGTCTATATTCTATAACTTAAAGTGACAGTGACAGCATGTGAGTTAACGACGTTTTAAAACTGAATAACGTTTGATTATTCGGTAAATATAATCTTATTTAAGTTACCGGTTAAGTTATATCGGTTTTAACACACACGCGCTGATAGGAAACTGGGGTTTATCGATACTTCTATGTGCTGGGGCGTCAGTGTATAACTAAGAGTATTGAACGCTTTATACAACTTCAGCCATATTTTGTGAACTTAATTGGTTTTAATATACTGGGACCTGTTCTGAAATTGCATTTAGACATTGAACCAAAAATAAACAGTCAAACTAAGCAAATTTAGAAATACATGCGTAGTCATTTGATATTTTAATTTGTTTGTTTTTTTGAAGGCAATAACCTCAGGAACTTCAGGGTCGAATTTAAAAATTATTTTACTGTTAGATAGCCCATTTATCGAGGAAAGGTTATAGGCTATATAGCACACTACGACCAATAGAAGCGGAGTAGCAATGAAAAACGTTACGGAGACGAAGTTGCGCGTGTCATCTAGAAACTTAGTAACCTTTAGTATGAGCATATTTAATTGTTTGTGATTCACTGGCAATCGAGTATATTTATCAGCGAGGTGGGCTGTGGTAACGTTGGTTATGTTACCAATATGTTTATCTATATTATGATATCACCTTATGCAAATGACAAACACCTGACTTGACAGAGACACCTGACAATCTTTGCATCAGGTTCAATCTGATGCAAGTAGTAGAATAGTGGTTAGTGACCCTGACTGCTAAGTCAGAGGTCGTAGGTTCGATCTTGCCAGGATATTTATTTGTGTGATGTTAATTCTGTGTCTGGGTGTATTTTTTCTATAATGTGTATGTATTTAGAAATATTTAAGAATGTTTACCTAGTACAGGATCTGTCTAGTTTTATTGATGATTATCAGATGACCGTAAGTGTCCCCATACCTATCATTATTACTATAACTAAATTACTGCTCTTGTTACAGAAATGCACATGCCAATGTTGCTATTCCAACTGTTCGATGGTCTCTCCAAGAAACATTTCACCAGAGCCAGTGCCTCCGTGTTCACCATGTTTGCCTCCAAAAAACCTTTGTCGATTCACTGTTGACGCTTATTTTACATAAATAATTATATTTTTTCTACTATTATGTTTTATTGTTTTAAACTAGTTTTTGCCTTATTAAATTTAAAGCAGCCATTGACTTTTACAATAGCTACTCCATGCCAAGAACGATTATTTCACTTCAAAACTATGATAAAGTTGGTCGTTATTGCACTAAACAATAATTTTATTTCTTTTTAAAGAATAGAAAAAGTTATAGAATTTTATAAGCTAGGGGTCGACAAAAATACCTTTATATATTGCCTGTCGTTTTGACCGTATTGCAACGGCCGTGGTCACGGGTAGACTAAGGCCGTTGCAATACGGTTGAAACGTCGGACAATAAACCAAGATAAGCCTTTAAATAAAATATTTATGCGATTAAGACTCGTAGCTTATAAAATTCTATAATGCGTATAAATCGCGAAAGTGATATTGTTAGTGCTGAAGTTACCTACAATAGTACCAGTACGGGAGATGGCTGGCAACTAATATGTATGGAAAATGAACGATCGTTGAGGAATAAGAAACGGTCAATCAAAAAACTCTTACCCATCGATGTGTAACACATTTCATCTAATCGCCCTGGTAGGTAAGTCATAAAATCAATCAAACAAAAATGGATTCCAAATAAGAGAGCTCATCATCATCATTAGTTTGTATCGGTCCACTGCTGGAAATAAACCTAATTTACGCCATAATACTCGATCCTGGGTCTTCCGCATATTCGATCCATTCCAGCTACCTTCTTTAGGTCGTCGGTCTGGCTGAGTGTTGTATTTTAATAGTTAAACGTACATAGTTAGAGACCTGTTGCTATCTATTCTAATTGGGTGAAATAAAATCGATAATTAACGGGAAATTATAAGAGCAATAGTATTTGGCACATACATCTTGACTGTTGGTCTAATCCGTAGGAAGTTTACCTGTAAACTTGTAGTGATGGTATTTAGTATTCTGACCAAGATGTCAACTGAAGTATCACAATCAGTCAGAATTAGTCTGATGCTCTTTTGATACAGAATACTAATCATCTAGTACAATATACCTGACGCCAAGAAGAAAAAAAAAAAAAAAAGACTTTTATCGACTTACAAATTTTTTTTTTGCCTCTGTGGCGCGGTGGTGGTGTATCCGACTGCCAACGGTGGACGTGGGTTTGATCCCCACCCAAGATAAAACTTTGTGTGATGCGTATGAGCACGATGGTTTATTATGTGTCTGGGTATTATTTATCTAAAATATGTATGTATTTAGAAATATATAAGTATGTTTATCAGTTGTCTGGTTTCCATAGTTTAAGCTCTGCTTAGTTTGGGATCAGATAGCGTTATGTGAATTGTCCCAAGATATTATTATTATTACTATTAATGTAATATATATGGTACCTATCTGATATCTATGTTAGAAATATTAGCTGCTAGCGAATAGAATTATTAATTGCTTTTATTTATTTAACACTGAAAGCACTAGTTATAAGCATTATTTAAACTTGCTCGAGAAATGCATATATTAACATCGCTCTCGGAGATATTAAAAAAAAACTAACCTAGATCAACTAATTAGGGACTTTTTATCAAAAATAATCCTTTGTTTTTTTATGTCTTGTTGGTTTGTTCAATTTTCACGCAAAACTTGGTCAATTTTGAAGTTATAGGGCCCAAAACCTCCATCTTTATCGTTTTAAATGTAATTTTTAACATCATTATTGTTATAGGTATATAGTTGTACACGTTCTGTGAAAATTTCGAATTCCCACCTACTACTCACAATATACACTCACTCTTTGATAGACAGACGGACTGACAGTAATAAAGGTTTCATTGGCACGCTTTGGCCCCGGAACGCTGAAAACATAAAAGACCAAAAAGATAGATTACTAAAACGTGTAGATTTACATTTAAATTAAAATCTTCATCACATTTAACTGAATTATTTAAAATTCCAGTCTCCATGTGTACTACATTCAAAATTACTTCAACTCGGTATAATACACCAACTTGTATCAAGCCTTTATCAATTTTCGTCCAATTAGTTTTCCTACTCCCCGGTTTCGTATTATATATGCACGTTCGTATAATATTCAGAAATGTTTGCAGTATTTGTGTATTAAACAGACGCAAAGAGGAATATTAAATTTCAAACTTTTGTTTGCTCGGCAGCTCGGCTACGTCTCTGAAATCTATGTTAGAAATATTAGCTGCTAGCGAATAGAATTATTAATTGCTTTTATTTATTTAATACTGAAAGCACTAGTTATAAGCATTATTTAAACGAGAAATGCATATATTAACATCGCTCTCGGATACGGAATATTGAACCAATTTAGACTGTATTGTTTCAAAGGTATTCCATATCCGTAAATGATGTACTCACGTACGTTTCAAATGAGAAGATTATCGCGATCGCCACAACTTCACTCTGTTCTTGTCAAAATTGTACCGTGAGCAACAAAAACTCCCAAGTCGGGTAAAGTACGTATGTGTATGGTAATGGAACGGACGTAATATTTTTTTTTTTGGACTATGTACTAGCTACTAACTAGGTCTAGTAACATATTCCAGATAGTTCCGTAGTTTGGCTACGGAAGTCTCGGGTTCGATTCCTGAGTCTGTACTTCAAATTTTTCTATCTTTCAAAAATGCAATTATTGTATATGTACCTAACATTTTTCTTTAATATAATATTACTAGTATTCTTTATTAATTAATAAACACCAAACAAAAATATGTAAATAGGCAAAATATAAGAATATTCTCCACTTTTATAGTCTTTCAGTCAGATTTAATATTTTTTTAACTAATACATATCTATATTAATAAATAGTAAAATACAGTGCTTTTATATAGTTCATTAGAGTAGGCAGGTACTTTTGTCATTACACAGAAGTACCTGCCACCAGTACTAATGACACCTTTTTACAAATCATTGTATTGCTGACCTTACGTCATATAATGCAGTTGCAGTCGTAATGCGTGTAATCATGACAGTTATCAACTCATTTGAAACGCATAGTACATAATTAACACAATACGTATATATTGTAATATCTAATATCTTAATATCTTGGGACAACTCACACAACGCTATCTGAACCCAAACTAAGCAGAGCTTGTACTATGGAAACCAGACAACTGATAAACATACTTATATATTTCTAAATACATACATATTATAGATAAATAACACCCAGACACAGAATAAACCATCGTGCTCATCACACAAAGTTTTATTCTGGGTGGGGATCGAACCCACGACCTCTTGCGTAGCAGTCGTATACACTCCCACCGCGCCACAGAGGCGGTCAAATTGTGTTCGTTATTTGAGCACAGTTCGTCTAAATTTTACGTTTTGTTCCCTCAATCATTTGTTTTTAGAAAGTAAGTAAATTAAGGGTTTGCTTCTCATACAGAAAAGCTTTATGAGATTCATAAAATGTCAGACCTATCTAGTTATGTACCTCAAGCTAAATGTTATTTCAATTACAGTAAAAAGCTTATCCATGAAAAAGCAGTATTCAAATCAGTCTACCGGTTAAGGCGCTATGATGCCATAGACACACACAAATACACACGTTAAACTCACATGAAACGAGAAATATAAGATTTTTCAGTGCTTCTAGCAATAGCTAGGTGCCTTAATCGTTGTCGTTACCTGGTGGGCTGCATCCCAATCTAGTATAAATATATATACAAGATTGGGTTGCGGCCTACCAGGCACGATCATCTCGCCTGACGCCTCATCGTAACAACTTGTCTTACACAAACTAATAACACTCCTCCTATCCACTGCGTTAAAAAGTACACTGTATTTGTTTAATATATATTTTTTTTATTTTAGAAAAAAGATGACTCCCTCAAAAATACAAGTCACGGACATAAAGTACATCCAGACTCGGAATAACAATTAGTGGATCACACAAAGTGGTGTCCTATGTGGAAATCGAACCCACAACCTCTTGCGCAGTAGGAGTGTGTCTGACTGCTACAGTCAGACACATTTTATTTGACTGCCTTCAGTGCTCCCACTGCGCCACGAAGGCAGTCAAAATAAATCCTTAGCTTCACAGTCTTTGTTGAACTTGGCTCCCAAAACGAAGAAAATTCGGTTAAAATAACATTAAGTTAACTACTTACAAGAGTTCATTCATTTCGGTCGTCAGTTTCGATATGTACTTCGCAGTTTTCCCAAGAAATATCTAAAAGTAATTTATCAAAGTTTGACTAGTACACATTAAAGTTAATTCGGGACTGTGGCCGTCAATAGTTTGTTCATTGGGAACGACATGATTAAGGGGTCTGAAGAGTTATCAAAACTCACGTAGAAACTAAACACGAAGAGGAAAGTAAGGAACGCTTTATACTGAAACGTCAAAATAAAGTAGGTATCCTCTTATAAATATGTAGTGAATGACTATTATGATCTGTATGGATTCACATCTATGGGTTTGTCTAAATTAATATTCTTAAACAATTTAAAGTAGAAACCTACGCGATAATGCTTACACTCTGACAGCGATAAAATAAAAACACACACACACACACACACACACACACACACACACACACACACACACACACACACGCAGTAAACGCAAACCATAGAGTAGTTGTTGATACATTGAAACATCTTTTATGTAAATCTCTTGATTAGATCTTGCATCTGTGAATTCTAGATTCAATTTATTTAATTTTAATGTGTTCTTCGTAATTGGCGTATTGTTGAGTCTACATTGTAAACAATAAAATTATTGTCAGCTGTGAAGAACCTATGATGAGATAAAATAAATTAAAAAATAAATAATTATGGGACTGACAACTCCGGCTACCATAGTGAAAAACTGACTACAATACTGTTCTTTTTGTAAATACCTAAACTTTTAAATTATTTTTATAGTTTCTTAGAATATTTAAGTCATAAAATATTTACGTTTGCGCTCTAAATTGATGCATTAAATTTTTCGTCGTCACTTTATTTAGCTGCCTGAACTTGCACAGTTCTAAGCCGAATGCTTCTAATTTATGGTATGACAGAACGAATATCTAACAGCTTTAGTAGTTTAGTAAGTACTTCAGTATGAATACACCCTAACGGCACATTTGCGGCAATGGCAGATCCAACTTAGATTAGTTGTATGTTTGCGTTCTCGGTAATTACCGACAGAAGCGTCCGAACTAAGCGTTAATATTTCAACTTCTACAAGATATTCCGGACGCCACCGCTTAACTTCTAATTATTTTTCGCTTTGAAACTGTTTGAGAAGAGTAAATGACGTCGGCAAAAAATAAATAGTATCTACTAACAATTTATAAGTGTTTGACAAAAATGGTGTTCGAGTATTTTATTATAAGAGGACTCCATTATAAAAACGAAATTGGTACTAGTTAGGTGGATCGCATAATATTAGCAATTTTGCTAACCCCGCTAGCTGCATTGCTTGTGTTGGGAGTGGGTTCACGTTGGTAGTACTATAACATTCGAAACCTATTGTTTTGACAATCTGGTGCTATAGGCACCTGTCCCACTAACGGCGAGAAAGCGATTAGCAATTTGACTGCGTCATGAAACGTCTTATTCCAATAAATTCACTTCATAATGTTCCTAAAAACGGTGACAAGTCCTAAGAAAAACGAGAGCTAGATTACATCATCAACGTGGTTTCTGAAAGTAAGGTAAAAGGATTTTTAAACCGCCCTTAATAAACTTTATGGGTTCTGTTTTGCAATTTTGACTACGAAACCCTAAAAAGGTAGTTCTCTGATTTACCCGTGTGTACAAGGTTATTTTTAGTATAGTATAAAGCTCAGATACCCCAACAAGACTTTAACTTCAAGAAATCATATAAAAAAAAAGAAAAATAAAATATTGAAAACTTGAGTTGAGTTATAAGCCATTCAAGTTCTCTTGTGTTTTTTGCGCTATCGTGCTCATTGCGCCTCGTAGTACGTAAACCATGGTTATTATTGAATAAAAATATTAATTATAAAAATAAAAAGTCGGAGGCACTTCACCAAGTTCATCGAGATTCATTAATGCCTCCGACTGCATGAAATTATATAAATAGGGGATCTTGTTTCCATCTTTTTTGTGCAGGCAGGTTTTTTTTATTTTTATAATTTATTTTTTTATTTAATACTTTTAAGTAGTTGTAGGATGTAACCGATGTAACGACTAACTTTTATCACAGCTATTGTCAAGAATTGAAAATTGATAAAAGAATGGTTGCTAACTAACTGTTTTAGTATTACAGTCATAATGATGTAATACCTTTTTGAAACGCTTAAGATGAGCCCTTTAATTTAATACCCATATTCAAAACATTTTTTTTCTTCACACGTCTTTATTTTGACATCTCACAGCCGCCATGTCTGTTTTTTTTCAAACGTCACATATCTAAGAATACTTGGGCTATCAAGACGAATCTAACGACGTCTTAATTGTATAAATCCGTTCAGTGAATTGTGAGATATCATGAAGATTAATTAATTAATTGAAAAATATAACATGGCTCAAAAACGAGCCCAAAATTACATAATACATTGGGATCGTTAACTGATTCTAAGCAATCTACTTTCAGGTTTGCTAGTGCAAACCTGAAAGTAGATTGCTTGGAAAATGTACCGATCCGATACGCGATACATACATACAACGTTATTCATGTAATAGTTTACATGAATAACGTTGTATGTATGTATCGCGTATCGGATCGGTCCATTTCGGATTACAAATTTTCTCAAAAAATAGTAATACGATTTAGATGAGACTTTCTCTATTCGACTGCATATTTTTCCGGGAAGGTTTTAGTGTATAAAACATTATCCTAACTCATAAAGCACCTGATCTTCAAAATGTTATTTTTTTGTTATTTCATATTAGTTTTTGTTTTTTTTTATTAATTTTAAGCAGCTTTATTTGCTTAATAATAATCTATTTAGATTATATTGTTTTGGAAAACGTTCCCAATCGATTACGCTGCATAAATGAGTGACAGTTGTAATGAATCTTAACTTTGCTATACTCTCAATCTACTCGGATACTACAAAGTTATGAAACCATCAGAATAATTATTATAATTATCAATTAAGTTAAAATCTAAATAAAGTTTGCAAATAAAAGTATGAAAAGGTATGTGACTGGCCGACATATTGTTTCATGATAAGACCCTCTACTCACGATCCGATTTGGGTATTTATTTATTTATTTATAATGGAAGACTTACAGATAAACAAATCATAGTAAATCGGTAAATGATATTATCTGCCAGCCAATTACAAGTCTTCACGTATAGAAATAATATTAACATGTTACTACTAGTGAAGAAACACGTGAAATACCTACTAATTTATCTAATAAATAGAATAGATTAACATTTCTTACAATTCCATACTTATTATTATTATTACATTACACTGCATATTTATATCACATGAAAGATTATTATTTATATTTATTAAGATTGGGTATATTGAATAAACAAGTCTGTATTGTATGTTCGTAAACTTTCGCTATTTGAACACATTATAGAATTTTATAAGCCACGGGTCTGACATCTACCCGTGACCACAGCCGTTGCAATACGGTCGAAATGTCGAACAATAAAATAAAGGTAAAGTAGCCTTCAAATATTTACGCGATTAAGACTCTTAGCTTATATAATCCTTATAGTCTGGTATTGGAGTTTGAAGTCTTTTTTTTAGAGACTTTATATCATATTTTCGATATCTATTCGAGTTTCAATTGCATCAGGTAACGCAGTATGTGTGCGTACGACTGATGTACAGTAAGTAGTGGAGGCTTGATTCCTGCACGGGATTGATCTTTGAGATCCATTAAGTTGGTTCTGACTCTGGGTGTATCTCTTAATTGTATATTTTAAAGTCCTCCGTGACACAGGATGGATGGGTATCTTATTATAGAAGTACCCTGTGTCAAAAATATTTTAAAAAATGCTGACTTTGTGTGTACATGTAGAATGATTTTTGGACCCACCATTGAATTTAAACAATATATAAGCGGTATGTGTAGTCAAAGCACATAAATAAATAGCGTTATGTTTCCTGAAACATAAACTAATTGTAATAAAAGTAATAACATTATAAAACCAACCCTGATACCGAGAAATTATGTAAGTAATAAAACTGTGAATATAAAATAAAATAAGTAATAAAACTTACACCCACCGCGCAAGAGACGGAAGAAAATAATTAAATTAATTAGTACTAAGGAATGATGGAAGTAATTTCACACTTCATCTTACTTTCTTGTTATACCGAGTATTTTCTAGCCTGCTTTGTATAAAATACAGAAACTTTTGCTTGTGACTTTAGAATAATATAATTGAAGTCGCCGTCTTCCCCAGTCTGTATTTTCGATTACTGCACAGCACATAATGGATTTTGATAAACAACTTGATCTAGCATAGTTTTCTGACAGTTGATTTTATAAATCATCTAATAAAAACTTATTATAACTGTAAACATCTTTATCAAGATTTACCTAAGCTAATCTTGATTAAAGTCTAAGCTTAAGTCATAGCCCAAACTTCTATAAAAAAGCTTGTGAATTTGCATGCGAGCAAAAGACTTCAGCATCTTGAGACGAAATTGTCAAAAATGTAATGTCATATATAAACAAAATAACATACCACACCATAAAGATACGTGGCTTAGTAAAACTAGCCGTATTCTTGTAACATTGATTTTCACCCGTCATCTGTGTTCTCTTTATAAAATTATACCGCCTTATGAACAGCAGATTAACTAGACTCTAATATAATTATCTCTGTTTGTTAATTACAAAACATGATTTATTTGTTTATAAAAATAGAATATATTCAGCAAATTAAACGTAATAAACTATGTTTGTTAGTTGATTGCGTTCAAATTGCTACATAGAAATAAACTAGTTGACAATTGTAACTGTCATATCAAAATTGCTTCAAGGACACAAACATTTTAGGCCCAAGTCTAAAGTATATTCCCCGTGTCATCTACCCCCGCCCTTACATCAGTAATGTGTTTCTCATACGCGCATCACATGCAGATCTTTTGTATGAACAACAATGGCCATCAGACGCAAACTTTTAGCTTGTTTCATGAAAACAAAACACTATTGTGTTCAAGCTTTATTTTTTAAAAATAATTTTTGTATAATATATTTTCTGTGCAGTGTTTCGTTTGGTTTATTAAGGATTTGATGTTCTATTTTATTGCACTAGATAGGTATAGCAGGTCTCATCCTTTATATTAGAAATGGTTGTAAAATTGAAATAGTATTAATTTTTTTTCGTTCTTTTTAAATCTATTTTGTTCAATACAGACTTTACAGAACTTTTACATATTGTTTTTTATTTTATTTTTTCATACAGTTTATGTACGAGTACATGAATAGTATTATATTGTTAAAAAGTTAAAAGAAGCCCATAAGATCGCTTGTCCAACCCAGCGGAGTGGTCTTGTGGTAAGAGACCCTGACTGTGGAGCCAGAGCTCATGCCTTCGTTTCCCACTCAAGACAAATCTTTACGAGACAAGCACGATTGCTTATTCTGTGTCTAGATGTAATTTTTAGGGTTCCGTAGCCAAAATGGCAAAACGGAACCCTCATAGTTTCGTCATGTCCGTACGTCCGTCCGTACGCATCTTTGCTCAGAGACTGTTAGTGCTAGGAGGTTATATTTTGCATGGATACACTTATTACATACGCCGACAAAGTGATGGAATAAAATCTAGAAAAAACTTTTTTCTGGGTACCTAAAGTGGGGGTGTGATTATTTTTCTCACCTGCCCCATCGTGGTATTTTAACACAATTTTATAATTTACATTGATCCGTTTGTAAAATATTAAGTCTTAAAGTGCAAATTTTTGTTAAAGTCAAGTGTCCCCCCCCCCTCCTGCCAGCTGAATGGTTGATGTATATATAGTGAAATTAAAAGGAAAACTTTCACAGCTAAGTGGGCTTTACAAGTTTACGAGTAACAGCTGATCAAATGAACAAAATTTTCGTACAAATTTCATTAAAAAATATCATTAAGTAGATATAACTTTGAGAGTATTAAACAAAAACAACAGAAAACCCACTTCTTAAGCCGCATGTACTACGGAACCCTATATTGTGCGTGGCCCAACATGCACTTGCATGGTTTTTTTATTGCGTATATTTTATCAGGTGTTTGGTTGCCATAGAACAAGCTCTGCCTAGTTTGGAATCAGATGGCCATGTGTGAATTGTCCCAGGATATATTTATAATAATTACAGGAGCCAAGGGTCTATACTTCGGTATGTTCAAATTACGAACACCTTCGCGAAGGCGTTCTTAGTAATAATTACGTCATATAAAGTTCAGTAATGTCCTCATTTATACTTCAAATGAGTTTGGGGAGCTTCTGTACTATGTGCTCTAGTTAAGTAGAATATTCATATCATACTCTGAGAACATGGAGGGGTATCGAAGTAGTCCTTGTAATATGTATTTATTAATGTAGTCTGGCCTCTTGGTCTAGTGGTTAGTAATCCTGGCTGCTAAGTCAGAGGTCGTGGGTTTGATTTCCACACCTGGCAACACTTTGTTTGTTCCACAATTGTAGTTTTGAGCCTGTACATTAGGTCTGTGACTTGTATGTTTATAAAAGTCCCTGTGACTTGTAACCAAAGAGTGACTATGCACTTGAGCATTTAGAGCATTACAATGTAATGTAACATTTATACAAATGGTATAATACAGGTGAATGCTCAGTTTCCTAAAGTATTTCCATGTAATGTAACATTCTAGCGAATGCTCGACGCTGCGTTTGACGTAATTACAGGTAAATGCTGTAAAACGAGTGAAAATTTACCTGTCACATTTTTTTTATGTCTTGCATAGACCCTCTCACCCCCACTCGTGACTTTGCTCGATAAAACATTACACCAAAACGCTAGTTACTTTTTAAAATCAGGTTGTAACAAAACATCGAGCCTCAGGTTCGAATGCTCGTCGTTTTTTTACTAGTTAATGCTCAAGTATATATTCACCTTAATGCGGAAGTTGTATTTTAGAAAAAGTTAGACATTAGACATTAGACATTTATTTCTGAACAAAATTACATTTCTGTTGAAAATAAACCCTTAAAACTAACATACAAACAAGATACTGGTGTTTTTTTGAGTTCCGGTTATTTGTTTGGTAAATATTTAATCACCAAAAGTAGCAGTAAAATTCAAATTTAAAAATTATTTATTCACTTAGGAAGCAAAACAACTCTTTTGATGCGTCATGATTTCAGATTTCTGACATTTTACTAGAAGGTCATTTTACTTTCATATCTTAAATGCCTGGAGGGCTTTTGCTAAAATTTCCTTCTGATATGGAGGCATGATTCTACATGTACATGTAATCCAAAGCTCTCATAAAATAAGTCCGAGTAGTAGTTAAAGAATATAGTAATAAAAGCAATAAAAACTTGCAGCCACCTTTTAAAATAATTGCTATTTTATCCCATGTTTGTATTTTTTGAGATAGCTAGCAATGTGAGTCGCACATTCTTAGCAATCTTGTTAACCCCTCCAGCTAAGCTAAATTGCCTATATTAGGAGTGGATTCACGTCAGTACTAACGTATCGACTTTATTTTGTCCTGCGCTCCTGCTCACTGTGAAGTATTGGTAGACAACCGAGATCAACCGAGGTCAACCGATTTAGTTGATTTATTTTAGTATGTTTATCAGTTTTGTCTGTTTTTATAGTACAGGCTCTGCCTAGTTCGGGATCAGATGGCCGAATATGATATTAAAAATAAAACCGGGCAAGAGCATGTCGGACCATGGTCAGTTAGGGTCGTGTCGTATAAGCTTGTTGATCTTTTGGTTTAGAGCGCGCTTTTCCGACGAAGTGACGGGTGGGTTTTCACGTCGTTTTTTCATTAGCCCTAAAGTCTTTTCCGAAAGCTTAGACTTCTTGACCTTACGCTGCATATCACAAAATCTCGTACCTTCTTCCCTGAGTATCCGAACCACATTTACGAGCTTCTGGTTTACGTCTGTTGTGGTTTCCATGGCAACAAATCGGTTATCCAGGTTTGACTGGAACGCTTCGGATCCTATCATGGTTTGGAGCAAAGTAGGTCGAAGCCTGGACCTCATCAGACGGGCACGTTGCGCCTTGAAGTCGATATTCAGAGATCAGAGAGAGAGATTCACAAATATTCACTCAATCAAAAAAGTTTATTAGATATTTTCAAATGTTTTTGAAAGACCTGTCGAATGATGTACCACACGTTGATATTTGCTAAAAAAAAAATCATTTTTGTTACATGTATGAAGTGCCCCCCTAAAAATATTTATTATTATTTATTAGCTATCAAACTAAGTACCAAAGTCACCAAATTTCATCAAGATTCATGGAGTAGTCTAGTAAAATGTCTGTGCACAGGCAGACAGATAGATAGACAGACAGACGGACATGACGAAACTATAAGGGTTCCGTATTTGTCGTTTTGGCTACGGAGCCCTAAAAACATATAGTTAGGAGAATCACTGTGCCAATACTGCCTAAGTAACCTATTAACTACAGCCAAATAACGTATCTGGCATATACCCACAGTATAGAACCATATAAAGTTGGTTAATGACGCAATTTGTGGTCTAAATGAACACGTACCGAGATTGCGTGCGCGAATTAAATTTAATACACGAACAAAGTATTATTTGCGAAATGTATCATATAATATAACATGTTGGGAGCGATGAGGTTTTGTGGTGCCCTTTATTTTGTAGTGGTGAAGCTTATTGTGTACATTTATTGTTATAAACTAATAGTGGAAATATTTTCACATTTAATATTATAAATTCGAAAATTTGTGAGAATGTATTTATGGGTAGATGTTTTATGTAAAACTGATGATCAGATTTTGCTGAAATTTCACAGTAATATAGCTAATATATCAGATTATCACATACCCAGACTATACAAATCAAATGTATAAAGGGCAAAGCTACAAAAAAGCCAGTTCCTTCAATTAACAAGAATTATGAAGTTTGACAAAAGGCAAGGTAATACAGATAAAGTAAACGTTTTAAAATTATTATAAATAGTAGATTGGTTATTAGTGCCACAATAATATAAGTTCCAATGACGGACCGTCGGGCTCAGTGTTTAAACATTTGTTAACGTTATTGGTGAGCAGACACCTATAACGTTAACAAATGTTTAAACACTGAGCCCGACGGTCCAAAACTTGTAAAACAAACAAGTAACCGCGCTTAGCAAATTCAGCTCACTTTCTTTCGTATTTTAAACTAGAACCAGGAACTGCCTCAGCACTATTTCAAGCATTACCAGGAGCTCAAAGTGAATGAAACGACAAACTTAAAGCTGTAGTGAAACAACGAAATAAACACCTTATTTTACAAGGAGTAAGAGTTGTATCTCCTGTCAAGATAAACTTGTCACTTATCTTAAAACACTCCCGAATGCAAATAAGCCACAATCTAGATGCATTCAAGAAAAAGTCGCAAAGATTTTTGTGTAAAAGATAGTTCCGCGAAAATAGGGTAAGTAGGACTTTAAATAGTTGGTTAAATGTTGCGTCTGGATACTTTAGTATGCCAGATTTTGTTGCTGCAGTGTTTTTATTTTGTGGTTGTCTTCGTTTCTCATTTTGTATGATAGGCTATTTGGCTGGTTTCTGGTGTTTGTTTTGGTTTATACATGGATTGGATTGGTTGGCAACCATTTCGGACTTATTAAGTTGTGTTTATTGATCCATAAAAGCGATTCATTTCAAGATTTTTATTAAAATAGCCATTAAAAAGTAAAATCTACATCGTACATCGTTATAATAATAACCTAGCAATTATATGTAATGTAGCAAAAGTACTAGGTACCACTTAAAATGTCATTGTTTGATGTGCCCTAAGACTGCATATGTATAGACATACGTATTATAACTATCAATATAAATAAGTCTAAAAAGCTATGTTAGAAAAACGATTATAATTTTTGCAAGTATTTAAAAACCAAGAAACGTCATAAAACACACTACGATATTAATAATGATTGAGGCCTAGTACATCAAGCCTAGTACTACTAAGGATGAAACAAAAACACTAGATAAAGGAGCCTATTTTTTTAAAATTCACACACTATTATTGTTTTACTGAAACAGTTGATAATACCAGCATCAGAGAGTATGTATGACGTAACTCCGGCAAGGGTAATGGCAGCTATTTCATACACCTGCTCAACTTGGATTTGAAACAAGTCTACGGAATATTAAGAGACATAGAATGACTCTAAAAATATCAGTGAATTTTAAATACCTTAATCTTCAGTGGAAGTATTTTCCCTTTTGTCCTATGACAGAGGTTGGTGGGTTTTGGTTCGAATGTGAATGGAATATTTGATTATATTGGATCCGACTCATAATTGGTTTTGACGTGTTGGCGTAATTGACAAAATAAAAATAGAATTTGAGTTGGATCATTCAAAAGGTTGTTTTTTGCATTTATTTACATATTTTCCCACTTTCCTTAATGTCTTATTTCATATTCATTGAACGTGTTTCCATGTAAATACATCTGTAAAACCAGTTACTTTCTTTTGTTTTTTCAGAACAAAAATAGCAAAAGTAGTAAATTGATGTAAACCTTAAGTTTATGTATCTGTTTTCATTCTCGTATTATGTCTTTATTCAGATATGGACTTTCTTACCACAGCCTACTTAGAATATTATATAAAAAACATAGAAACTACCTGTACATAATGTATTCAAGCTTTGTAAAATTCAAAGATGACATCATCAAATTAAACTGTAATCAAATTCACACCAATTTCTCTTAACTCCATTTATGCGCCCATTGGCTACTAAGTATAACATTAGATCGATTTGGAAATCTCAAAAATTGATTAGGTATCATGAAAATAGCTGAACGGGTTTCGATCAAACTGTGTTTATTCGAACTTTTGACCAGCTATTAGGTATAAATTACTCATGCATCATCATCATTTTGGGCGCTACAATGACACAGAAAGACACATATACAAATATTAAACTTATGACACATCTCTCTCTGCGTCGAGGATTAAAAATATTACTTCATAAGTTTATCTCCAAGTCTTATCCAGCAATGACACATCTTCGTTCTACTAATGTTCACAAGAATCGAGGATTATTTCCCGAGGTCTTCCTTAGTGTAAACCTTTTCAACGGCATTAGTTAATTTGTTGCTTTAATTATCTTACAATTACCCTTAAACATATTTAATAGAACCATTATCGCATAGTGTAAGAATTTATGTAGTTTTATTGTTGACTTCAAACTTGAAGCATCCTGACTGGCCTGCCGGTTTACTTCTGCTAAGTTGATTCCCACCTAGTATAAATGTTAATTGGAAGTCAGATGACGGTGTTAGTTGTGTCAAGACTTCATATAACTACAAATTTACTAAAATTAATTAATTTATAATGTGGTGTTTACAAATACAAAATTTAATAAATTTAGAAAGTAAATCTCCTTTTAAAATTATATATACTACGGGTTTTAATCGCGTGAATAATTTAAGGTAAAATACCTTGCATATTGCCCGACGTTTCAGTCAGTTTACCGGTGACCACGGCCGTTGCAATACGGTCGAAACGTCGGGCAATAAACAAGGTATTTTATTGCCGAAAATGCTTAAATTATTCACGCGATTAAGACCCGTAGTATATATAATTTTATAATGTGTACAAATCGTGAAAGTTTATAAACATTTATAAATCTCTCTAATTTTCAAGTAATTTTATTTTAAAAGACTACGGGAAATTATTACTTCCCGTCTATACGGGTATGTATACGAAATAATTATAGTTATGATTTTTTTAAAAGATACCTTGGATCTGCCTATATAAAAGCTAGAAAGATAACTAAAGTAGCTTTCTAAGATATTAATGACAGCTCGAATGCAAACAAAAGCTAAGCCGAAGCCTTAATCACTCAAAGAAAATTGCTAGTTAATTACACTGGCATAGCTAAGGGTGTTTATCTAAGGGTTTGAGAAAGAGAATTACAAATGAAACATACAACTGATAAAGAGATTACTCATTCCGATTGTGTCGGGTTCGCTTTGAAACATCTTATGGGATTTGTAGTAATAGAAGCGGCGTGAGTAATGTTATTTTTTGTTTATTGAGTAAATAACTGTTATCGTCATTAATTTGTTGTATTACTAACTGTATTCGTTTGACGAGATAACGTATTTTAAATCATTTTTATTTTAGTTTACATTAATATTTTTAAAATTATTATCGTTAGTTTTTAATCGACATCAAAAAAGGAGGTTTTTAACCCGTATGTAATTTTGACAGGATTCCACAATTTTTGTTTATAGTCTTTACCAGCTTCGAAATATGTGTGCCAAATGTTATAAGTATTTGTTTGTAAGTTAAAAACTATAAGGAGGATAGCAGATTTTTTCATTTGGACTAGATTCAGGAATTGACCTCAAAAAAACAGTAATTTAAAAAATAAATGCTTTTACCACACACACATTAGGAGTTCTTTGTTTTAGTCTAGAATTCAGACTAGACTCTAAATTATGAAACCGTTGTATAAAGATAAATCACCTCTTTAACACAGTTCCCTTAAGTTAAATACAATAGGCACCATATGTTTAAGATAATGAGCCAATAGAAACTCTTCAACAATAAACCATTTGTCATGCAAATGTTATACGGAATAAGCTATTTGCATGTGGATTTACAGCAACCACCTAATTTATCTTCAAATATTTGTTAAAATCCAATTCAGAACACACACATCCACATAATTATATGAATCTGTTCAAAGTCACAACTCAAACTGTGTCGGGATCGCAGGTAGAATAAATTAATGCAGAGACGCCGTGTGAAGCAGCGAGAATCTAGAATAAACATCATTTTGATGTGGCACTTTCATTTGTAATAGGTACTTTTTATACTCTCTAAGAGTCTTACTCGCGTGAAAATTTTAAGGTAGCCTAACTACCTTTTTATTGCCCAATGTTTTGACCATATTGCAACGGCCGTAGTGACGGGTAGACTGGTTCAGCTCAGCGTCGCCTTCGTGAAGCGTGGGTTTCGGAAACGGCGGGCTTTGTTTGATTTTTATCACTCACTATTACTATTTTTACGGAACGGTCGGTACTTGGACACACTACACTCATTTGCACGTTAGCGTTCAATTAATAATAGAAACTGAAACAATTTCTGTTGTAAGATAATATAAAAAGACTGCTCTTGCTAATAAAGTATTAGATGATAGATGACACTTAAACAGACGAGTTATGTCTAACCGTTCTGTAATCAAAGCGTTATCAAATGATACGACAAAAAAAAACAATAAATAGTTCATTATCTGAACTAAAAACTGTTTTTTTTAACATTTGGCATTAGAATAATGAGACGATACATTTAAATTGCCCAATGGCTCATACCACGTACAAACAACAAAAACACAAAGAAATAAAACACATAACAACAAGAACAACTCATATAACTTTTTAACACACAACAACGAAACAAGAAAATAAAACCTGTGCCTTCAAACACAACTTTTCATTACAAATGTTAACCTAAAGCTAAATTACTCAAAACAAATTACCTCATCCAATTTATGTACATCTGGATGTTCTATCCCCTCTCTCCATATTGCGGGCTTAATCTGCATGTCGTTACGAGCCGTGTCTCGACTCATCCATAATTCACATAATGAGGACAGGCAGAATACTGTGGAGACGAAATAACTTATTCAGCTAGCACGATATTTAGATTTAGAAGCTTTTGGCCTTTTGAATCTGGTTGGAGTTAGAAAGTAGATGTTGGACATTCAAAAGATGAAATTATAATGTTGATTTGAATTTGGTTGGAGTCGAATCAGGTGCAATTTTATTTTGGAGATAATGCACTAAGAAATGTTTTTCAAAGCACCGCTTTCGGAAAAATACTTATTCTATTTTAGAGGAGACTGCATAGCTGCAGTCTTCTCTTGTTTTAGTTAGTTGATGAAATTACTAAGTACTTTATTCAAAACTGGCGAATTCTGTCACACGTTCTAATGAAGTACATGTTGTACTTCATTAGAATGTCTGACAGATGATTCAGATTCGCCAGTTGAAGTAATTTGTTTATATTAAAATGCAGCTTTTAATGAAGGCAAAGTACTATTTATGATCAAATGCAGCTCTTGAACTTTGGATAGAATAAAAAATAGATATGTTTTATGTCAATATCGCAATTGTATTTCAAACTTGAATTAAAACCAAGGATCTGAAAATTTGCCAATAAAAAATTATTATTGTTAGCCAATTTTTTCAATTAATAACTTTATATTTTTGTATTATATCGCGATATTTGTTGCATTGTTTTTTCCTTATGTTTAAATATTGCTTTGAAAACTTGGCATTAGGTGCTAAAATTTAGAGTCATGCCAATTTTGTCAACACTTTTTACAAATGGTTTTTGCTTTTTGAGTAATAAAATATTTTAGCCCATATTTTTGATAACTGCTAGTTATTACGGGACTTTATTTCCTAAGCAGGTTGCCATGGACGCCAGAGATTTCTGGTAAGAAACTGAATATGTTGTGTGTTCGTTTTGTTATACTAAATATGTAATGTTATGGCTTCGTACTAATAATGTTTTGCAAGGTAAATATATTACAAAGTCTCGGCAACCATCTTGGCAAGCTGGCATCGTTAAAGATAACTGGCTAGTAAATGTTGAAGAGCAACTTGCAATGCCTTCCTGTAAAGTTACCTTATCATAAAGAGTAAAAGCTGTTAACTAAAACGTTCATATTTATGTACCCACTGCATTTAATAAGTAAACTGAAATAATAATTAAAGAAAGCAAACCACACGAGGCCATATTATTCGCAATGAACAAATTGATATTGCTTTTGTTATTATTACTTTTTGGGGAAGTTTGGAAGAACTTAGTTATAATAAGACTAGTGATGGAAATCATCCCATGAGGTTTATACCGAGACCTAAGTTTGTCTTAGTCGATACAAATGCAAAGGTGATCTTAATAAATTCGAATTCATAAAATATTCTCAGTATTAATAATTGTAATAGTTAAACACACTCATTCTAGGGGTTAGGATTGCAATGAATCTAAAGTTTAAAAACGTAGTAATCTAGATATATAGTAATCTAGAACTATGCAAGTATGAATTCTTTTATCCAATCCAATACGCTTGCAAACGCTTCAAAAAGATTTGATGGCCCAAAAAATACTAGTAGGTACGTAGCTTACTACATTTTATAATTTATAAGTAAAAGTTATTATATAAGTCTTTAACTGCATTTGGAGAGCAGACTCAATATTTTTACTTCATTTGTTTTTTCATGTTAAATGACCAGCCTTAAATCGACCAAATTATACTCTTCAATGACTTACCTCCTAATTAAGCAAACCGTTGATTGTATAATTAATTGGATGTAAAAAGGAAGATTGCATTTTAATAGAGCCCCTTAAATTCGATCACCCAATTCCAGTCAACTCATATGTTTCCTCTATTCCTTCCAAAATGAGAGGAGACAAATCAAAGGCGTTTGCATTGCGGTAAAGCTGCATACATTATTAAGTAGAACTCTGATAAACCGACGAATTCGTATAATACTACCAACTTAGTAATCTATGGGTAAAACTGTCTTATCTGAATAATGAACTTTTTTACAACTGCTTAAAACATAATTTCCATTAAACGCGGCAGAAGCAGACGCAAATTTACATTTGTGGATTCCAAATTTGGTTACCAATATTTTGCCGTCATGATCTATTTCAAGAATCCTTCTGCTGTTATTTTAGAGTTCAATTTCGTTTGCAACTTTGGTGTTTAAAGGGTAAGTTCTACCAACTGGAGGGAAAATTCATCAAGTTTGCTTAAAATGTTGATATTTCAAATTCCAAGTCTTTAATGGAGCGAATGTTTGCATTGTAAGGATTGTTAGCATTAGGAGTCTTATTAAAACAAAGTTTAAAGGATGTTTCTTCCATCTGATTCAATTTTAAACTAACTTCCGAAATTTTTAATTTGAATCTGTATACTTAGGAACATAACTTTGTCATAATATTTCAGTATTTTATAAAATAATACAGTTAACCTGAATATGTTTCCCAGATTTAAGGACGGGATACGGTTTCTTTTATTGGGGTTTTGCGTAATAAATATATTATACATATACAGGGCGATTTTTAATATACTAAGAATCTCCCGCTATTGGCTTCTTTAGATTATACCAAACAACATCGTAATATTTTTTTGAAAATAATTCTAATTAACCTTTACCACCTACTTTTGTCACACAACAATTTACCACACATCTGAGAGATTTCAAAGTAAAATTGATGTTTCTTTGTCAAGTTTAGGGCCTATCTCACAATAAACAACTACGAGTATTTTAACTATTTATTATACAGGAATTAACGCGCACTGGTCGAAACGTCAAGCAATTATAAAGTAAATAACGCGCGTCAATTCCCGTATTATTAAATAGTTACAACCATGCAACGCGAAAGTTTAAATGTTAGTAACAACGATTTTACTCCAGTAAAATATTCTGTTGGTGATTAAGGTCATTACATATTTCAATAACAATTGGCAGGTGATTAAGGGTAATAATATAAATATTCTCCAAAACTGATATTATTGAGTTATTTAGTATTATTGAAGCCACAAGCGGGAGAGGTTATTAGTATATTTCAAATCATATCATCACCTGTATTTATATAAATTAATATTACTAGCAATCCGGTTATTTGCTCCAGCAAAATAGTCATTATTTTGCTGGAGCAATCAACCGGATTGCTAGTAATATATATTTTTTTATTATTTTATTGTTTTTTCTCAGTCAAATATTTACTTATTTTTTCTAATGATTAAATTAATGTTGCCTGTAAGAAAATAAATTAAGCAGACAGGAGAAATTTCACTTCATTCAAGCCTTTTTTTTTTCGGATATCTGATTTCGGAAACCGGGTATCCGGCGGCGAATATATGGCGACCGGACCGGGAGGACGCCAGACTGTGTGAAAGCTACAGTACATCACTATACACTTTACGCCGGAGAAGAAACGTGTGAAAAGGACCTATTATTATTGATTTGCTTATAAATCCAAAACAACTTATCTACCTCAGAGTTTTAATGCATTCAGAGTACAAACATTAAGTTTCTTAGTAGCCTTCCTCTCACTCAAATACTCCGTACGAAGCTTAACGAGAAACTCCTCTGTCTCTTCAATTTTCATTTGAGCAGGAACTGTTACGTCCTACGCTTTCACAGAACCTGTTAAATGGCACTAAGCCCTCTGTTGAAAATTAGTGCTGTAACATAGTGTTGCACTGAAGGAAATGGGTGTGTGGCATTTATTTTAATTTATACAAGCTTTTCGCTGAGATATCAAGCGCTTTAATCATAGTTATCGTGATAAGATTTTTTCTATTGTAGAAGTTATATTTGGATATTTTTTAAAAAGTTATGCCCATAGAGTAAAGTGAGATTTAGCATAGTATTTAAAATAGTATATTGAGATGATGTGCTGAAAGTTATTTGTAAATTATTATTATTATTAGAAATAGATTTTGAAATAAAAATAAAATGTTAATTATTTACGGTTATGAAAATTACTTTTTGTAATTTATAAAGCTTTGTTTTGTTAATTTTTATACATGTATGTATTTATGTATGGAAGAAAAATTCGTCTAAGGCCGGACTTGAACCTGCGACCTTAGGGGTATCGGCTTTAAGCCGTTACCAACTCCGGCACTGTCAATCATAGGCAAATGTAAATCATGATTAGATGATTGGCTAAGTTGTAAATAAATAAAAATGATGACGGTATAATTTCAAAACGATAGACGACTTCTAGTTTTGGAAAAATACGAAAATCATTCTTATTGTTTCAGAGAAGTTAATTTGCTTCTACATCAAAACTAACAAATTGTAGCTCTTTATTATGTTAGTTGCACTTTACTGTAAAGTACAATCTCGGGCAATGATGTTTTATTCCTTGTCGACGTTATTATCTATACTTCGTTATTTTTTAATTTCGTTTTTATTATTACTAGGTATTGTTATACTTCACCTTTTTATGTTTGGAAAACGACACTATTATACCTCGTCACTATTCAATAAAGACATTAGTCGCTTAACTCTTAAAAAAGTGTACCTATATATGATCAGTAACAAGCGCTCAGCAAGCGATTCTTTAAAGTTAGCAAATAAACAAACCTCTATGTCAGTGTCGCATCGCCGGCCGGCGGGCGTCAATAGATGAAAGCTGTTTAGCTTGATTTAGCTTATTTTTAGCCATTTTTATGATAGTGGGACGGTAAGGTAGGTGGTAAGGAGTATATTTATGGCTATTTCAATAAAGAAATAGTAGTAGTATTAGATATATAGTAGTAGATATTATACCTGTGTACTACGGGATGAATATGTCTGATGAATATGTTTAGCCTGTCAATAAATCGTTGAGATAATGACTACTAGTCCGGTCAATTTAGACCAAAAAATGAGAGTGAAGTTACATAAAGTCCCAACAAGCTGAATTTCAGTGAAATTGTTCAAAATATAATTATAAACAATGTCTAGAAGTTCCCCATCATTCCCCTGTAAGGAAAAAAAATAATTCAAGGTCAAAGGTCAAAAAAATGAGTTTTTCGCGATTTTCAGCAAAACGGTAAGTTTTATCATAAAAGTACTTCAGACAAAAATTGTAAATCATAAAATTATCTATAAAAAATGTATCAATACTTTTTTTCTTACGAGCCATCGTTTCTGAGATATAACGATTCAAAAAGTTATAAAAGTTGTTATCGTCATAATATGCACACGTTTCCACGCCACCTATGAGGTAGTGTAATCTGAAGATTCTAAAATCTGAGGATTTTCTTCTTTCACTCTCTTCATTGCTGAAAATCGCGAAAAACTCATTTTTTTGACCTTTGACCTTGAATTATTTTTTTTCCTTACAGGGGAATGATGGGGAACTTCTAGACATTGTTTATATGTTTTAAACAACTTCACAGAAATTCAGCTTGTTGGGACTTTATGTAACTTCGAATGTCTAAATTGACCGGACTATACTGTAATGTTAACTGTAGAATGTGTGACAGTATTTGTAGATCAGATTAAAAGAATACGTTATGACAAAGTAAATTGATATTATAGAAGTAAATACTTAGGTACAGATTGTTAATATTATAATGATATGCATGGTTAGGCAAGTAGCCATGTCTATATGTCAATTATGTTTTATATGTATACAATATCTATATCACGGAATAGACAAAGTAAAAGTACTTACAGTTAATGTTGTAATACATATTAATGATTTAAGATGATTATAACACGTTATAAAAGCACCACAGTATTTTAAATGAATTAATCGTAGTATCCACTAATCAAAGATGTATTGTATTGATTAAAATGTCTAATATTGTTGTTGTGATATTTTACTTTTTATATTGAAAATGAAAAGGTAGTGTGTTTTATGTGTGACAGTTTTAATATTATTCATTTATTTAAATAACACGATTCTATGTATTAAATTACTTTACGGGTTAAAGTATAATATGTAAGAATGTTCGCGAAGTACCTACTTATTTTTAATATTCAGTGTATTTGTACAATAAGAAGACTGATAGATTATAATCGAAATACAATTTTACACCGTCAGCTTTCGAGACAGGTACGACCTTATTGAGTTGCTTAATTATGACACTGTTGTAATATTGTAATGTTATTGTGTTTGTGTATTACTGTTACTGATGACAAGGTATTGCAATGTGATTTGATGAATATTGTCTTGTATGACACGTATCATCTATTCTACAGTGATAAGTTTGAACTTTGCATAATTTTTTTAAGAATGATAACTGGTAATGTGGGATTGTGGTCCCGCATTACTAGCAATCCTGTTAACCTCTCCAACTAAGCCAATGACTTGTGTTAGGAGTGAGTTCACGTCGGTAGTATACATTATACTACCGACGTGAACTCACTCCTAACACAAAACGTGGGTTCGAATCCTGCCCATTGGCAGGATTCGAACCCACGACCTTACGTTTGCGAGACTGATGCCTTAGCCATTAGGCTACCGCCGCTTGATATTGTCATTAAATTATATTATCATTTGGTTATATTACTGAGTTTGTGATACGTAACATATGAGATGTTGTATGGCGAATGTTTATTAGGAGACGGGCTTGTTTGCTGGTTGGCTCTTTTCCTAGCCAATCCCCATTGGCTGATGTTGGATCCAAGAGGTCCTTCTCTTGAAACCAACATCAGTGTACCTACCTACTCCTAAATTAATACAACCAGACCAAACAAGTATGAGAATATATGAAACTTGCCATGTAGGTATTTATTTGTATTATTTACCTTGCTGGGTCCTTATTCATTGTCTTTTTTTTCAAGCCCGCGCGTCTAGCTATCAAATCTTGTCATAATGCTATATAGAGAGCTGCGCTCAGAAATGCATGGCGCATGCGCGCGGACATCTTTGAGCGCACCGCGCATGTGCCAGATCGCGCGGGCTTGCCGCGAAAACGAAAAAAAACTTAGTGAACCCTGATATATTAATATAGATCAGGATATTTATCAATCAATACTGAATTAATTGATAAATATGCTAAAACAGTATAAATAATAATATAATAATAATATAATAATATCTTGGGACAACTCACACAACGCTATCTGATCCCAAACTAAGCAGGGCTTGTACTATGGCAACCAGACAACTGATAAACATACTTATATATTTCTAAATACATACATATTATAGATAAATAACAGACACAGAATAAACCATCGTGCTCATCACGCAAAGTTTTATCCTGGGTGAGGATCGAACCCACGACCTCTTGCGTAGCAGTCGGATACATTCCCACCGCGCCACAGAGGCAGTCAAATGTAGTTCTTCGTGTATGAGTCGTACTACTACTACAATGAGGCGTAGGACTTCTAAGTTCTACAACTAGCTTTATATTTTGCTACAACTTGCTAGGAACCCTATTTAATATCAAACATGCGCATTAGCTTGCCGTATAAAACAACACCGTGATTAATCCTGATGTGTTTCCACGAATTGCGAAAGATTTTAATCTATATTTAGTTAAACCGAAATACGTTTGTAAATCTGGAATTCACTGGAAATACAAAATTAGAACAGGCTCTACAGCCTGTTCTCGGAATCGGATGAGGCTTTGATGTCAGAAGATATATTGCATTTTTAAAAAGAGGTTAAAGCGTAGGTTACTTTGGTAGACGATGAATATAAACCATTCAACACTTTTTGTTTGTTCATCAAAATATATTTTATATCAAACTGAACCACCATAACAATTTTTTGGTACGTAGTTCCATTTTGACATCGATCGACATTATGTTTATATAACACTAGTCCAATCAATACTTCTCTACTGCATACCGGTTTGGGGAGCTACCTATAAAACCAAATTTGTTAGCATTGAGCGTACACAGAGATATATACTAAAAACAATGCTACACAAAAAAAGACGTTATAATACGCACAATCTATATCGCGAAGCAAATGTTCTAACTGTTAGACAAATATACATATTAAAATGTATTCTCAGGACACATAATAAGATCAACATCGACCCAAAATTACCTAAAAAACGAACACCACGATCAGTCATAACATACCCTGTTACTAGAACCGTATCTTCATCCAAACAATTTCACATAAACTCATTAAAAATGTACAACAGCATAAACAAAAAGCTCAATATCTGTAACACTACCAACACACAATGCAAAAGAAAAGTAACAGATTGGTTAAAATCACTTACGTATCAAGAAACGGAACAACTACTCATTTAAAGTCAACCACATCATAACACACACAAACACTCTCTCACACACACACACACACACATAAATACACACACACGCGCGCGCGCGCGCACACACACACACACACACACACACGCACGCACGCACACACAATCATACACACACACACACACACACCCATACACACACACATACACCCACACTCATATACACACACACACACACACAAATGTACTTAATTACCTATAAGATAACTGTTAACTATTACTATGTCATAACATAAGCCACGGACAAAAGGGGACTCTTCTAACACAGGTTTTCTCAAACTTAACAGAAGAGTTCCCAAACCATATTTATAAAAAACATGTAATAGTTGAAAATAAAGATTTTTATTTTTTATTTTTATTATTTTTTATCAAAAATCAATTATTATATTATTGTGTATTACGTTATATTATTTATATAACGGCATTCTAAAAATATGCAAAGAGTGTAAAAGGTACAACACTTTTAAATTTCTTTTAAAAATTAAAAAAAAAAATTAAACTTACGACGATATTAAAAATTTGCTGCTTATAAAAGCCTAAAGAACACGCATGAAGCTCATGAAACTCTCTCTCTCTCACACACACACACCCACCCACACACACACACACACACACTCACACACCCTCACACATATTTTTATCAATATCATTTTTTTATCATTAGTAAGTACAAACACAAAAAAAATATAGCAAGAACTACATTCAAGCCAGGTGTATAAACACCTCACATTCTCTTATGACGATCACTTTGGTTATACATTTATTGAATAACAACAGTAAATTTATACGTTTATTATGACTAAATTTACTGTTACTGTTTATGTTACTATTAAACAAAAGAACAATCATTTACGTCTCAAAACAGTCATACTACTAGTTCCATTTCTAAAAGATGTAAGCTGTTTTAACTTTGATGAAGAAACTCAAAATTATCATTAGCACACTTATTTTTGAACCCCTGACGGAGTGTTATAAATTTGGCGTGTCTGTATGCGCATACAGACACGCCAAACTTATAACACTCCGTCACGTGTGTGTGTGTGTGTATCATTGTAACTCCCGAACGCATAATTTTGATGGTGTTTTTTTTTTTGGTTGGAAGGTGAATTAGTCGGGAGTGTTTATAACTATGTTTGATGTTAATCGGTTCAAGATGGCCACCGCCACGAAATGGGTATCAAATAAAAGGGCTTGATTAGTAGAATATTATATACTATGATATATTTTAAATCCAAGATGGCCGCCACCACAAAATGGTGAATTATTTTTTTTGCCACAACTCCCTCAATATGAGTATTAAATAAAAAGGCTATTTAAACGGATTTTTTTCAGTTACTTTCCTCCTGCTAGTCAGGGGGTTTTAAAATTTTATTTAATTATTTTTTACGTTCGTCGGGGTTTTTCTCAAAATGTTTAATTTTATAAGCTACGGGTCTTAATCGCGTAAAAAAAATATTTTAACGTAAATTAAATACCTCTGTTTATTGTCCGAAGTTTCGACCGAATTGCAACACGGTCGAAACGTCGGGCAATAAAGAATTATGTGTACAAATAAAAAAAAAACGCGAAAGTTTACGAACATATATTTTTAATTTTATTTTTAAAATCCAATACCAAAAGAAACAGTGACCGACTGATTTATCAATGAACTGTTTAATCCTATGAACGAATTAGGTTGAAATATGGCCATAGATCTATGGTTACTAGTACTCGGGAAAATCAAATGGATGCCTTGCTGTTGGCGGCGGTATCCTGTCGTGATATAGATGTCAGTGTATGTGGCACATAAATACTTACAATGGGTACTCTTCGTTAAATCAAAATCAAACAACGAAAGCAAAGCTGCTGCGGTAAGATAGTGTTTGATAAAGCCGTTAGTATTTTCAAATTTCGTAGTTAAGTTTGTTAAATCAGATTTTATCAAGGGCATCTTGACACCAAGCCAGTTAAAAAACAATTCGCCAAAAATTCTTTAGGCACTTGTTTCACCAAAGGCAAGAAAGCGAGTAACTCTAAACGAGTCACTTTCTCAAGAAACGTACAGATAAATTTAATATTGGGGAAGACTGATCCCGCGAGGCAAGTTTCATACGGAGCGAGCTAACCAACGACTCCAATAGATATAGATACCGTATAAACAAAAGAGATACGTAATTATTAATAGTTGATTGCTGATTGTTTACACTGTCAGCAAGAACTCGCTCTACACTGTAACTCTTTTGTTTATCTTTACCTTTACTAATATTATATAGCGGAAGAGTTGATAGACGTTTGTTTGAACGCGGTAATCTCAGGAACTGCTCATCCGAACTAAAAAAATCTTTTACTGTTGGATAGCCCATTTATCGAGGAAGGCTATAGGCTATATAACATTACGCTACGACCAATAGGAGCGGAGCATCAATGAGAAATGTTGCAAAAACGAGGAAAATTTACGCAGACGATGTTGCGTGGGACAGCCACTATTAGATATAACATTGGGGTACTTAGTGCTTCATCCAGATGGAGCACGAGGGATTGTATATCTGGTACCTACGTTTCTTAAGCGAGAAAATAGTTGATAGTCGCTCGCTACTCGCCGGCAGTGGAACAAGTTCTTTATGTAAATAATTTAAATAGTATGAGTCAGTGGATGGGCTAGTAATATAAATTTGCCATCGGGCGCTGTATGAAAAAAACTAGTACCGTTTGCTCGTTCAAAAGTATATTATGAGACAAAATATTCTCTCTGCTTCTCATATGAATTCCTTTTAGTAAAGACAAGTGGATTAGAAATGCTCTCGAACAATTAATGTAGAGTTAGTGGGAGCGGAATTGAACGTTATAAAGTAATGGCTTCAAAGGGAATATTGAGATGGACTTGTTTAAACTCAGGACGTGGTTCTAGTACTACATACTGTTAAATAAGTTGTAGTACATTATAAAAGGTTAAATCATCTATACTAATCAATACTAATGTAATGAAGTTAATGATTTTCTTCTGTTTGAAAGCGGTATGTTGCGAAGTTACCGGAGCAATTTAGATGAAACTTAGGATTAAGGTGGGTAGAAGCGGCGGTGGCCTGATGGCTAAGGCACCGGTCCGCAATCGTGAGGGCGCGGTTTCGAATCGTACTTATTATACTACCGAAGTGAACGCACTCTTAATAGAAGCCATTGAGCTTAGCTGGAGGGGTTAAAAAGATTGGTAGTTATTTGGGACCAAAATCCCATATTGCTAGTTATCTTTAAAAAAAAGTACGTGAGGAGAGTTATAGACTTACTTTACTTATTTACTTTATACTACGTAAGTTAAAATTTACGAAATTAGTTAAACTATAATTTTAAAGACATAAATCACAGGTACACGCATTATGGTTGGGAAGGTTAAGATTAACCGCATTGGGTCAGGTTAAGACAAGAGTCAGTTTAGGAACTTTTTTTGTTGTGTTCCTTACGTAGCCCGGTAGCGGGTAAGGATTTTGGGTCAGGTTAGGAATATCCAGCTTACACAAAGTATTATATGTACAGTAAACACATTCCCCTTCGGACCCAGATAAAAGTATTCGTTACATACTGTGAAATATACTGCCTCTGTGGCGCGGTGGGAGTGTATCCGACTGCTACGCAAGAGGTCGTGGGTTCGATCCCCACCCAGGATAAAACTTTGTGTGATGAGCACGATGGTTTATTCTGTGTCTGGGTGTTATTTATCTATAATATGTATGTATTTAGAAATATATAAGTATGTTTATCGGTTGTCTGGTTTCCATAGTACAAGCTCTGCTTAATTTGGGATCAGATAGCTTTGTGTGCGTTGTCCCAAGATATTATTATTATTATTATTATTATCATAATACTCGTATGTGTGACTAGCTGTCCCGCGTAACTTCGTCGGCGTAAATTTTCCCTGTTTTTGCAACATATCTCATTGCTGCTCGGGTCCTATTAGTCGTAGCGTGATGTTATATAGCCTATAGTCTTTCGCGATAAATGGGCTATCGAACTGTAAAATGAACAAACAAACCCTTCATCTTTATTATATTAGTATAGATAACAACGAACCACCATGATGACACGTTAAATCTGGTCACCCATATAACACACTTTAAACATTTTTGTTGGGAATCCTAACAACACCAGAGATATCACTGGCGCATCGCCAAACTAATGAGCCCTAGCAACCTTACCCATTTACAGAAACACAACATCAAGTTGCTTGCCTGTAGTCTTTATTTTCAGTAATAAAAGCATTTATGTTACTTGTTCACTGTACTTCTGCCGTAAAGCGTACAAGTCCAACATACTCCTCTACAATGCATAAATAAGTGATTGTAAAACAATGCAATAAATTTCGAGGTTATGTGAGGTTTATGTTTGTCTTCTACCCTGCTGCTAGAGATGTTATATTTAAAATTTAAATTTAAATCTACCATTAGCTAAATTTACCATCCGTATGTCACAACCGATTCAATGAAACTAGGGCGTTTTTGTCCGCGCTCAGTTTCGTGCTTGGCATGTTTTTTTTTTTAAACGGGCTTTCAAATACTCCTCTGTTCGTACCTCCTCCAGTATTTGAATCTGAGACTATTGAGTAAATCCTTTGTTACTGGAGGGTAACGCGCAAATGTTGTGTTTTAAGGATATTGGCTCTTAAGGAAAGAGGGTTTTAATATCCTCGCATATTACACTGAAAGTATTCGTATTTTTACTTTGATTAGTTCGGAAAATGTTGAAGAAAAATTATGAGGGTTTTAAAATTGATATGGCTTCTTTCAAATTGAAAATAATGATTTTGACTTTTATTTACGACAGTGAAAAATATACAGTATTTTTTACTATATTATAAGTAAACACAGACATGCGATACAATTGGAACTAACGTTATTGATTAAACAATCAATAACCAAGCTAAGCAACGTAAATGGCAATATGTCATCACATCATCAACATTTTCTTATGACGTTATCGCGTAAAATTATCGTCAGTAAACCAACTTCACAGACAACCATTTTTTATTAAACTTTTACACATCGTTCTGTTTCTGCTTTTTTTCTCTTCTCATTACATGATATCCATTCCAAAATAAATGTTTTGCCAAGGGATATAAACCCTACCTTTTCATGCATTCGGTCTCAAATTCATACCTCTAAACCCTTTTATCAATAGGTACTGGACTCAAGTAGACCAGTGACAATTTCATAAAATATTACCTAAATCAAGTTACTGCCTACTGAACATTGAACAATTCCTCTTACCACATATTTTCATACTAATTCATAATTCATACCAAAAACCAATCGATCTTAATGGGCTGTTTAAATTCCATTGCTTCCTTTTGATAAGGAAAGCAATAAAATTGGCTTTGAGCCGTCAAACGATATGGTAATGTTAGAGCTCCGCTTTACATTCGAAGCACGGCGACGATATTTCACGGGTAGATCTGCTTGAATTCAGATAAAGGGGGTGGTTAGTATGGAGACCGATTATGCTACTAAACGTATAAATACCGCAATGCCTGAAGACCAAGGTATTTACCTGTGCGTCCTACCTGTTATGACCTACGGTGCCAAGACGTGGACACTTACGGTTGGGTCCACAAATTTTAAGACTCACAGCAATCTGTGCAGCTAGCTACGGGTACGAGTAGGAGTAGGATAAATTTTAATTATTTAAAATGAGTAGAATTTTAAATAGTACGTCTTCAACTGATGTCTTTGTCATGACCCTGACTGCTAAGCCAGAAGCAATGGGTTCGATGCCCACTCAGGATAAAACATTGTGTGATGAGCACAATGGTTTATTCTTTTTACATAGAGTACATTTTATATCTGCAAAATGTACAGTTCCTGTGGGATAGGTTTGTTGTACAGTGGAAAAAAAAAAATAAAAAAAAATAAAAAACTGTGAAAAATAAAATTAGCAATGAGGTCATCTGACAAAGAACTAAAGTTACCGACATAGCTCGCAGGTTAAGCACGCTGGAGTGGCAATGGGCTGGCCATATCTGCCGAAGGACCGATGGCCGATGGAGCAAACGAGTCCTAGAGTGGAGACCGCGACTTGGTAAACGTAAGGTAGGACGGCCCCGAGTCTGATGGACTGAAGACCTAAATAAGGTCGCTGGGATGAACTAGATGCGGAAGGCAGAAGAGCGGATGATATGCCGAAAATTAGAAAAGGCCTATGTCAAGCAGTGGACCGATACAGGCTGATGATGATGATGACGTAAGTTTGTGAGGATGGACGGATGTCTGTTCATGCAGAAACTACTAGACGACTTTTAATAAAATTTAAGAATGTTATAATTATAAGATGACTAACAGCCAAGCGGCCGCGTGAATGCTAGGTTTTTGCGAAGAAAACATCGATTTAGCAGTTTTAGTGTGAAAACGTAAAAGAAAGACAGAGTCACTTTCACATTTATAATATTACTAGATGACCCCCGCAATTTCGTATGCGTCAATTTTTCCCGTTATCGCAAAATTTTTCCGCGTTACCGCTCCTATTGGTTGTAGCGTGATGTTATATATCCGTGTCCCCGTGACATATCAATGAGTCGCTGTTTTGAGTCGCTCCGTGTTAATAAATTATTATAAGTGTTAATAACTATCTTTAACGTAATATCAGTGTACATTCGCAATATATAGTGTGTCAGTGCAACAGTGACTGTATAGACTGCTTATAAATTGTCTTAAATAAAGAATAATCTTCAAAACTATTTCGATTTCGGCGGTGAACTTAAAAACGAGGCCAACACAGTGCTATAGTGTTAATAGTTGGAAAGGATCGGGATCTGTGTCGTTCGGTTGCCAAAACTGACCTAGGGCAACTCGCAGTGCGCCCGCTGCTACGCACACAGACGCATTGCTGTTGCATTCTTAAACGTAAGTGTTCAACGCTTATCTCTGCGCACACATAGCTGAACTGAACCGATAATTAGCTCTGGCTCGTAAAAAGGATAAAGTAGTTACAATAATTACTTATTTTCGCCGTTGTCTTTTTGAATCATCTGTAAGTTACCACTAAAAACATCTGGTAAAAATGTCTACAAGTTGGAGCTGTTGTTATGACGATACGATTGACGACGACTATGCAACTTGTTCTCAATGCAAACGCTGTTATCATATAATGTGTCTGCAATCGACACATAGGCAGGTTGATTCCGCAATTCTTTTGGATCCCAATTGGCAATGCTCGCAATGTATAACTGCAAAAACCCCGGTGAGATCTACGGCTACTGAGAAGGTCCTATCCCGTTCCAAGAAGAGGCAAGCTCTCGGATCCCCGTTGGCTGCAGATTCCAGTCCAGCTACCAAAGGTGATATACGCGACATTGTCACTGAAATCTTAAAATCTGACAGATCTGCAATGTTGAATGAATTGACGAGCACTATAACCTCTTTAATAAGTTCTGAATTTAAGTCACTTCGAGAAAAAATAAAAGATGTAAAAGAATCGATGACCTTTATCAGTAATGACTACGATGAACTTAAAAAGGATCTTACTATGTCATCAGATTTGATCAAGAACTTGGAAACTCAGAATCATACCATGAGGAACACGATTACAAACCTAACTACTCGTATTAACCAAATGGAACAGCACGCCCGTTGTAGTAACATTGAGATGCAGTGCGTACCCGAGTCTAAGTCGGAAAACTTAATTAACATAACCAAACAACTAGGCTCTTTAATAGGATGCAAAATTACGGAGGATCAGATATTAAATTGTACTCGAGTTGCCAAACTGAACCGAGACTCCAACCGTCCGAGATCAATTATAGTTCAATTCTGTTCACCGAGAATCCGCGATTATTTTCTAGCTGCGACAATCAACTATAACAAAAACCATCGCGACGCTAAGCTAAACTCCTCCCATATCGGAATAGCTGGTGAGAAAAAACCGATTTTTGTAATGGAACACCTTTCCCCGACTAACAAAGCTATTCACGCGGCCGCGCGATTGAAAGCTAAGGCTATTGGGTACAAATTTGTATGGGTGAGAGGGGGTCGTGTCTTAATGCGTAAGGATATGACTTCCGAGTATAAAGTTATTAGAGACATCACTTATCTTGAAAATTTGAAATAAATAATTATAATAATTGCTATTCTTAGTTTGCTATTTTCTTTTAAATTTTAAGATTCTTAGATTTTATTCTTTGCAATGTTGAACATATTTTATCAAAATGTAAGAGGGTTACGTTCCAAAACACATAATTTTAAGTGCTCTGTTAGCTCTTGTAATTATGATATAATTATTCTTACGGAAACTTGGCTTAACATTGGTGTTTATAGTAGTGAATTAATTGATGATAGATATATTGTTTATAGGAGGGACCGAGAAAGCTCTGGATTTTGTGGTCACAAAAATGGTGGGGGTGTATTGATAGCAGTATTGAAAAAAATTAAATCTAAAAGACTTTTATACAGAGAAAGCAAATGTGAAGACCTTTGGGTATCTATAGAATTAAGTCCTTCCTCGATAGGTTCGGTATCTTCCCATTTGGATTTGTGTGCAGTCTATCTGCCCCCGCCTATTTCAAGAAATATACTAGAACTTTTTATTGCAAACTGTGACAATTACATAGATAAGTCAGATGCATATACATGTATAGTAGGAGATTTCAACATGGGTTCCATTAATTGGCACGCAGTTAATAATACCCGTCGTGAAAACAGTACATCTGTTCTAGGAGAGATGTTGATGGATTTTGTGTCGGTAAATAATTTTCGTCAGTGTAATAGCGTCCCTAACAAAAGTGGCAAGCTCCTTGATTTAGTATTAGTAAATGTCCCGACATGTAAGGTATTTGAATCGGCACCCTTGAGTACTATCGACAGTCATCATCCCCCATTAGAAATACAATTGTCAATAGAGGCGACCACACGACTCGACTCAAACAAAAACTCGCAAAAGCGAAACTTTCATATAGCTGACTATACAAAAGTGAATGAATATTTAAGTAATCAAAATTGGAATAAAATATTTAGAGATTGTCTGAATGTCGATGATATGGTTGAAAAATTTTATAATATTATCGAAACAGCCATAAACACGTATATTCCACTGTGTCGCATAAAAACATCAAAGTATCCAACTTGGTTTAGTGCCGATCTTATAAGGTTATTAAAGGAAAAGAATAAGCTCCGTATTAAATATAAAAAATATAAAAACCCATTAGATGCCCTATCACTTAAACTAATTAGTAAACGTTGTGATACAGCCGCAAAAGAATGTTACAAGGCGTATATTGTTAAAACGGAAAAAGTCATTGGTACGAATCCCAAGTACTTTTGGACGTATATCAAAGACAAACGCAGACGAGAAAGCAACTATCCAGCCACTATGACTCTTGGTTTGTCTGTATCATCGGATGGTACTGGAATATGCAATCTATTCGCTGCTCATTTCACCAATGTCTATACCATTGATACGGAGATACTAGACCCACAGTATATTGACCAACTAAACAGGGCACATAATATGACATGCGACACATTCTCATTCTTTCAAGTGAATGAAGATATGATCCTTAAAAAACTACGCGGATTGAACAAATCAAAAGGGGCCGGCCCTGACGGTGTTTCACCATTATTTATTGTGAGTTGTGCGCAGAGTCTAGTGACCCCTTTATCGATAATTTATAATAAATCGTTTAGCTCAGGGCAGTTTCCTAAATCTTGGAAGATAGCCAAAGTGGTACCTATATTTAAAAGCGGTGACAATAATATGGTAAATAATTACAGACCGATATCTATTTTATCAATATTTGGGAAAATCCTAGAGTCTCTGTTGTGTCCGTATATGCAGCGTTATTTTGAAAGGCTCTTTTGTGTAGAGCAACATGGATTTATAAAATCACGATCGACGTGCACAAATCTCGTATCTTACGTAGAGACATTGGCCGAGTTTTTAGACAAGGGAATGCAGGTTGACGCTGTATATACGGATTTCAGCAAAGCATTCGACAAGGTACCCCATAAACTACTTATAAAAAAATTATCAATTTACGGTATCCACGGACCACTTCTTGGCTGGTTTGAATCTTACTTGGCAAATAGAGATTTTTACGTTGTAGTCAATGGATATCAGTCGTCACATCACATAGTTGCTTCCGGTGTACCACAAGGATCACACCTAGGCCCAATCTTGTTCAACATCTTTATAAACGATGTTACTGACTGTTTTAAAAGCACTATACCATACCTTTTTGCAGACGATATTAAAATCATAAAAGCAGTAACTTCTCAACAAGATGCTATATCTATGCAGGAGGATATTGACAGACTAAATACCTGGTGTTCTGTGAACAGTATCTTGTTAAACTGCAAAAAATGTAGTCATATAAAATTTTCGCGGAAATTGCATAACACAGATACAGCTTACAACATTAACGGCATGCCCTTAACCGAAGTGGTCTGTATCAAAGACCTAGGTGTCACGCTAGACAGTAAATTAACACTCGTGCCGCATGTAAATGACATTGTCAAAAGAGCTTTAAGAATGTTAGGATTCGTAATTAGGAACAGCAAACTTTTTCAGAGTTCACGCACAAAAATTATATTATTTTGTAGTCTCGTGCGTAGCATTTTGGAATACTGTAGTGTTGTCTGGCGTCCACATTTTGCCGTCCACTCCTTGAGGATAGAAAGGGTTCAAAAAAGATTCTTGAACTACTTGGGGTTCGCAATCGGAGGCAGAGAGAGGCAAACGTCTTATATCGAAAAACTGACAAATTTTAAGATGAAGTCTCTCGAGACGCGTAGGGACATTTTAGATTTAAGATTCCTTAATAAAATTTTTAGAAATAAAATCGACTGTCCCCAACTCTTGTCCAAGTTCTCTCTTCGGGTTCCCCGAAGGCCACCGCGTAAACCAGTAACGCCCCTGGTTCCACCCTTTCGTAGAACTAAGTTTGGAGCAAGTTCGCCTGTTCCTAGATTATGTAAGCTTTTCAATGAAAACAGTGCTTCTACTGACCTTCACACAGATGGTCAGTTCACACTCATCCGGAACGTTAACATCTCTCTCGACAAACCTAATCCTAAATTATATCTGGTCACAGAAGGCCTTTAGTGGAACCATGTTAAGTTTTTGTATGCCTTCAAAAATAGAAGTATACACACTTACTATAATTTCAAAATAAAATTTTACTAATTTTGTACATAAGTTTTTTTTTTTTTTTTGTAAAACACTTTGCATGTAGTGTTTACCTATAATTAGATGTACAGTACTCATAAGATTTACTTATACGGTTTTTTTTTTCTTTTTAAGTATTATCTGTAACATCTGTTGGTAAACCTTAAATAAATAAATAAATAAATAAATAAATATAGGCTACTAGCTTTCATCCGCGTCTCCGCCCGCGTGGATGTCGGTTATCGCAATAAAAACTATCCTATGTCCTTCCCCGGGATTCAAACTATCTCCATAACAAATTTAATCTAAATCGGTTTAGCTGTTTGAGCGTGAAAGCGTAACAGATAGACAGACAGACAGACAGAGTTACTTTCACATTTATAATATAATATATTTTACAGTATGGATAGCTTTCCTCGATAAATGGGCTATCCAACAGTGAATTTTTTTTTTCAATTCGGACCAGTAGTTTCTGAGATTACCGCGTTCAAACTAACAAACAAACTCTTTAGCTTTATAATATTAGTTAAGATAAGGTTTGTACCTTTAAATATTGCAAGCGATTAAGTCCCGATAATATTCTAATATTTATTATAATATTTTGGATTAGCACCAATTTTGAAAGTTCCAACTTACATATCTATTGACAAAGCAAGTAATAGTTATAAAAGGCTTGTAAAAATAACATGGGAAAACCCACGGGAAAAATGTAAGCAGAACACATATTATTTTTATCCGACTGTGAGGGAGGGTCATGTGTGATGTATGTTTGTAGGCATCCTTCTAATGTTTCTATGTCCACTCATAACTCCTTAAGGGCTCAACCGATTTTAATAAATGATACCGCATTTAAATCATCTTGATGGCGCAAGTGTCACTAGGTACATAAAATTCTTCAAAAATCCAAATGGCGGATTTTATGCGTGTTACTGTGTTGAAAAAAGCTGAAAAATTATAAGACCCTCAAATGGTATTAAATCAAAAGGCTTTAAAAGGCGAGTAGAAAAATGTATACTTAGATAATTTATATACTTAAAAACCGGCCAAGAGCATGTCGGATCATGCTCAGTGTAGGGTTCCACAGCCTTAAACAATTGCATCAGCAAAAGAGCGTATGTTCATGGCACTTATGCCCTTTTGTTGAGAAACGCAGTTTTTCGGCAATAACTCAATGACGGTGAAGTTTAAAATATTTATTAAGCGCTATCTTTTTGATTTTTTCACATTTTTTGGTCACGTGGTTCAAAAGTTAAAGGGTGTATGCAACTTTCGGAGTGATTATTTCCAAAAAAATACACTCGATCAAAAAAGTTTTATAAAAACTCGTAAAATGTTTTTAAAAGACCTGTTGAATGATATGCCACACGTTGATGCTAAAAAAATAGGCTTCTATGTGTGTGAGTGCCCCCATAAAAATATTTAGTTTTATTATTTACGAGTAGCTATCAAACTAAGTAGTGGCTACTACAAGACATATCAATATTCATTGACTAAAATGTCTGTGACATACGGACGAACAGACGAAGACGTAACAATATGGGTTTCGTTTTTACCATTTTGACTACGGAACCCTAAAAATTTAAAAGTGGAAAATCATAGAAAAAACTACGTCAATAATAAAACAAATAGTTCTTATTAAATCACTAATACGACTAAAAAATACAAAAAAAAAAAAAAATGCTAATAAAACCCGCCTGCAGAACGACAGAAACAAGACACCCTTCATATTTAATATCATGCATTCGGAGGCACAGCCAGGCATATTAAGTTTTTTTTTTACGCTTATTTTATAGCAGTATATTTCCACAAAACGGCACTAGGAATTAACAGTTCAATAGAATTAATTAAAGCCTCCTACTGCATGATATAAAATATGAAGGGTGTCTTGTTTCTGTCGTTCTACAGGCGGGTTTTATTAGCTTTTAAATTTTAAAGGCGGGTTTTGTAGTTTTTAAATGTATTTTTGATTTGAATAATCTCAAATGAAAGTTTCTACTTATTAATGCGCGACGTCCGATAAATCAAACACAACTGAACCATAATGCTGACAGTACGTTAATGCTAATATGTTTTACATGTTTCGGTCATAACATCTTCCCTTTATCCCTTTTGCAGAACTGTTTTCAATCGCGTACTTTTATTAATATCGTAAAAGCCAATTCCATACAAAACAGCCATTCAAAGCACCTGAGAGGCAGATTGCGGGGTGCTCTTACACCGACTATTCCGGTTTCAATCGAGCTTAGTACAAAACTAAGCCCAATTTCCACTCTCCCACGGTGCTTAGTCGTGCAAATAGAAATTTGTTGAACGCACTTTTTATAACACTATTTCATTAGAATTGCAAACTTTGGTTCTAAGAAATAAAGTTGAGAATCGCTTGATAAGTTTGAAAATTGAAATGTTCAAGTTATTGAAAATTATGATTTGATATCATGAAAAATTTGGTAAAAGTTAAAGAAAGACTCTTAGAGATAAGTACGGTCATAATCCCGGGTACCACCTGCTATTTTTTGTTGATGTCAATGTCAAATAATATCTTCGAATATTTTATTTTAGGACATACCAGTATTTTCCCGATGTTTTCCATGAACAGCTTAGCTGCCTTTCTACTCTTTCCAAACTCGATAAAAGACACAATAAACTGCTACTTCGGGTATGCGGGCCAATCTGTCAAAACAAAAGCCAGGGGCGAAATAAGTGACTATAATATGTATCGAGGCAAAAGCATATTGCACCGAACTTAAATAATAAGATTATATGGTGATGAGAAGCTAGCACTTCGAAAGACAATCAGATCAGATGACATTAAATTTTGCTAAGGATAAAGCTTAAGGATACACTTTAGAAAAGAAGAGGTGTCACAAACGAAAAAAACGGTAACACCTATATGTGACAGTGACATTCAGTCTTGAAATTGAGTATTTTACAGCAACTACCGAACTTTTCAGTCTGTCTCAATCGAGATACAATACATAAACTTCGTTCGAAGCGGCGGTAGCCTAATGGCTAAGGCATCGGTCTCGCAATCGTGAGGTCGTGGGTTCGATCCTGGTCATTATACTACCGACGTAAGCCCACTTCTAACACAAGCCATAGAGCTTAGCTGGAGGGGTTAACAGTATTGCTAGTAATGTGGGACGATAATCCCACATTCCTGCTAAAGCTTCATAATGTACTTTTCGCAGCTAGAATTATGTTACGCCGTGTGTTAAAACCCACGTAAACATGCTCGTTGCTTACCTGTGTTTGCAGGATCTTTGATTGTGGCGTACTGACACTCAAAAAATATGCCAAAAACTAACAGCGGGGACACGCAACTAGCGAATCGTTCCTCGCGTCTTTGTGGTCATTTGCATGTACTGACTGCTTAAATTCGTACTTTGTGACATGTTACAAAACCTACGTACAGTTGGATCAACGTAACTAGGCCGGACTGAAGTAGGCGACAAGTGGTTGCGCAGATGCATTTTTTGGAAGTAAATGGTGACAGGAAGCGGGGGGCAGGGGCGGTAACTAAACCGAGAGAATTAGAGATGCGATTACGCATTACATTGTCATAATTAGTATTACTAACTCATGTTTTTTTGTGATTATTTTCGTAAAGAAATTATTTTTCAAAGTTTCTTTAGTATTTACTGTAACTGTACTAAATTTAAACTTTTATGACCTCATTTAAATAGTGTTTTTATATTGTTAAATTAAAATGTTGTTAGTATTTTTAATCGATTAAACATATTTAGTCGTTTTTGTAAGTAATTTTAGGGTCGCATCTCAATGACATGCGCGAAAGTGAACCTAACTTCAATCCGGTCAAGTTACGTTGATCGTACTGTACGTACATGAAACGTTTATTAGTACCTACTTTAACGTTACATGCAAATCCATTACACTAACATGTCATAAGCTATGCAAAAAGCAAAAGTAAAAGCTTACATTAATGATTTTATAGAAAATCACATCTATAGACTCTTTGATGTTCGCAAAACCTTCGGCGTTTTATTTAGATACAAATTTGCTCAAAGCATAAAGGTATCTTATGGTTGTACAAGAAGGTATTTCTAAGTATCTTTAGGACTTTAGTGCGTATTTTATTTCAATGAAGTTTTTATATGAATGTGGTTTTTGACTGTGGTTTCAGAGAAATACTAACGTGAATATGTCAAAAGGCTTTTAAGCTCTTGGAATAAATTTAGATACTATCTAGTTTTTTCGTTTGGATTGTCTATTTGTTTCTATAATGGGAATGTCTTACAAGTACTTTTGCAGAAGCATTAACATGTATGAACATTTTTTGACTACTAAAAGTGTTGTGTTTTGTACAAACTAAATAAAAATCGGTCGAGTGCAATTCGGACTCGCGCACCGAAGGTTCTTTACAAACTTATAGGTACCTATGTAAATAGTATGTCCATCAAGGGAATGGAAAGATTTATCTTTTGTTGTTCAGACCATAGCCTCCTTATAGGTTTTCCTGTAATCTATAAATAAAGAACTATCTTTTGAATTGTTTTCAAAATATTAGGCTCAGTAGGTTTGGAGATAAAGAGGTAAATTTCCGTCCTTTTTCGTATATAACTTTAAGATTGTTTATTTTAATATATAAAATAGACCCTTACAATAAGCCATTCTATTTAATATGTTCCACGATACAATCCAATTCTCTACTTTGTCCTCAAAAAATGTACTCCATGCTAAAAATATTTTTTTACGTTATGCGACCGTGTTTGAGTCACACAAATGCGTACGTAGGTATTCTGAATTGCAACCTTATCGGTTCAGTGGGTTCCGAGAAAATGGGTTGTGACGGACAGACAAATGAGTGATCCTATATATTCTATAGGGTACCATTTTTTACTTTTGAAGTACGAAACTTTTATGAATAGCAAAATAAGACTATTTTTTTTTAATTAATGAATATGTCAGAGTTTCATAAGAAGATATTCTTTTTTCGGGATGTACGTAAAAAACAGGTGTTCTTGAAAATGTTTCAGATTGATTTACTTTTTGCTAGTGGGGCCATATTTTAAAATGGTCACGCCATATTTGGCGAAGGTGGAACCAGGCTTCTACTTAGCATTAGAGACCGGGAAACAAACTGTTGATTCTTTCTAATAAAAAACCGGGCAAGTGCATGTCGGGTACTCACAATGTAGGGTTCCGTAGTCCCCCATCCGAATAATGCTGCTTAAGAAGTTGGTTTTCTGTTGGTTTTGTTTCATACTACTAACAACGATAAATCAATGGAATCTGTAGAAACATTTTGTTACTTCTTACTTGATCTGCTGTTACTTGTAAATTTGTAAAGCCTATTATAGAATTTTATAAGCTACGGGTCTTAATCGCGTAAATATTATATTTTAAGGCTAAATACCTTTGTTTATTTCCCGACGGTAGTCTACCCGTGACCACGGCCGTTGCAATACGGTCGAAACGTCGAAAGGTATTTAGCCTTAAAATAAAATATTTACGCGATTAAGACCCGTAGCTTATAAAATTCTATAATGTGTACAAATCGCGAAAGTTTACGAACATATATTGTAAAGCCTACTTAACTGTGATAGCTTTCCTTTTAATTTCTCTATATAAACTACTACAGTGAATTTTGAACATACCCAAAATCGACCATTTAGCTAGCATGCGGGGGGGGGGGCACTTGACTCTAACAAAGATTTGCACTTTAAAGCTTAATATTTCACAAACGGATCCCTGAATCGAAAAATGGTTTTTACAAACTCTAAGTTTTTTCCCACACGATGAGGTAAGTGTAAATCCATGCAAAATTACAGCCCTCTAGCACTAACAATTTCTGAGCTTAGCTGCGGACGGACGGTCGGACATAGCGAAACTATAAGGGTTCCGTTATGCCAATTCGGCTACGAAACCCTAAAAAATGCATTCAATTCACAGTAGATACACACAGTACAGAATAACACACAGATACACAAGTATACTTACGTTATTTACGTCGAGGATTGCGATGAACATGAAGTATGTTTAGGTTTGGATGCTATGCTGCCATACAAATTAAAAAATAAACCTGCAAGAATAATCTCACATATACTCCCCTAGCATAGTAAAAACATACAATCTGAGGCCTGATTACATCGCAACAGCATGGCGGCCAGCCCCAATGAATTCTAAATGCTGTGCAGCAATTAGCGTCCGACATTCATCACTAAAGAAATGTTGTTACAATTTATACTGTTCTTAATTGGAAATTCTTCGCTTGCTTTGTACTTGGACTCTCAACCCCTTCTTATAAGAAATATGGAAGATGAATGGTCATCATGGCTAGTGCAAATCTTTGGAGGCAGTCTACTGGACTATGATCGTTTCGGTAAGAATGAATAAATATATTTCACGGGACTTAATCACTTACGAACCTTTTATTTACCCGACGTTTCGATCGAATTGCATTGATCGTGGTCACGTGCCAGAATAATCAGAGTAGATGGCTAATTGATAATGTGTTTAACAGTTTTAGATCATTCTTTTTGGCCATTTTCTAATGTTTGTATGTTTTTAGTCTTATCCATACTAATATTATACTAGTTTAAGTCCGGGGGAAGGACATAGGATAGTTTTTATCGCGATAACCGACATCCACGAGCCGCAGGCGAAAGCTAGTAAAGAATAAAATTGCAATACTCAAAACGGGTAACTGTTGATTCTAATCCATATTACAAAACCTTTATGTAATAAAATAAATAAATGTCTATAACCTTTATACCCTGAGTGATATTATCATCTAAGTTTCGTAACCTTACCTAAATTATGTTTCGTTATCCTTATCAGCATTTAAAATATATTAGTTTTGTTCGATGTTTTAAATTCTTTTGAACGAGTTTTTATTGCTTTGATCTTTTATCCAGTTTTGATTATTGTTTTGCAAACTTGGTACATGTAGACTTTTGAATATTAATTTGAACTCTCTTGTTTGACCATGACTAATGGTAAATTCTTATTATTAAGCCACACAAATAGAAAACACAAAGATATTATTTAACTTATCATCTGTCAAGCTTTCTATATTCTAATATGATATTCAGACGAAATCCCATCTCTAATAACAAGTAAAATAACATTTCTCCCACATTTATTAAATGCGATCGTATTAATATACCTTTCCCCTTGTAGCTTACTCATCAAAGGTTTGTAATGAATATTTATAAAACGGGGAACTCGTACAAAAAGTGATGTATATGTATATTCATTGCATTTGAATCTCTCTTTAAGGTTCGATGCCTTTCCATATGTTACTCACAAAAATACGTAATTTCGACGAGTTTTTAGTATTTTTTTCCTAAAGGTTTATTTCCGTGCATCGCGGCCGATTGCGAGCCGCGCGCGGCCGATGTGACAATACTCAGAGTATGAATATGTCTGCGACAGACGCACGCGGCCGACTACTGACGTAGGCTGAGCGCGCACTCTGGGATCCAAAATCTGGGACTTAAATTGCACTAATGAATAATGAAATACGTAAACGGATCAAGCTAACATCTAGCTTAGGTTATATCGTAATGGAATATGTTACACGCATAGACGGATTACTTGATTGCTAATTGGATTAAGTCCCACCATTCCAAGCTTAGGTACTTTAATTCATTGTAATATGTAGCTTAGGACTTATAACAATAATGAAATGATTTAAATGGTTCTCCAATAAACATGAAACGGCGGTAATCTAACGGGATCGTATCCTAACCATTATACTACCGACGTGAATCCATTCCTTTTTTTTTTTTATGGCCGTAAAAAATGCCTGAACGCACACCTCCAGCATCCGGGGCAGCCGCTGGAGGTATTGTGGGACCTGCCCCCACTAAAAAATCGGCCGTGTACTTACTCGCCACCTTCACACGGATAGGCCGCCGGAATTTGCTATTTCTTCGGCGACCAACCCAGCGGCATAGCCCCATCGGGCATTCCTGCTCCTGCGGCGTCCTGGGTACACACAGAACGCCGCCATCGCGGAAAGCCGTGAGCGTGGGAAACTTCCCCGTCTAACGTGAATCCATTCCTAGCACAAGCTATTGAGCTTACCTGGAGGTGTTAACAGGATTGCTAGAAATGTGAGGGACTAAACCCCACATTGTTAGTTATCTTAAAAAAAACAGCCTCCATCAATCCATTGTCGTGGACATTACTATTAGACATAATAATTCCACGTCACCCAGTCCTGCCCCCCCAGATCTAGTCCATTCCAGCAACCGTGACCTACTTTAAGTCATCCACGTATCTGGTTGGGGGTCGTCCCATTACAGAACCACTGCAGAAACATAAGTCATTCTTAGAGGGAACTGGCATCTACCTTGTAGGTTTACTGCGAATTTATGGATGGATGAATTTTTGGTTCTAGGATATGCCGGTTTCATCATGATTTCTTTCAAGGGATTTGACCAGTGTACGATTTTTTATAAGCCCCATTAATCGGATTTCCTTTTTATAATATAAAATCGGATAGGTCATTTACCAGCACGTTTGTTTTAGACTAAATTCATGTATCACTTGAAGTTTAACAATAATAAAAAAACATTTTTACAAAAAAATATTGCTGATTAGATATATTTCGGGACTTAATCGCGTGAATTATTTAAAGGTACACCGATCGTAGTCACGGGTCGACCCGTAACCACGATCGGTGCAATTCGATCGAAACGTAGGGTAAATAAAAGGTTCGTACCTTTAAATAATTCACGCGATTAAGTCCCGAAATATATCTAATATGTATAAAAATCGCGAAAGTTTAAAAACAATAAATATTGGTGACTTCAAAAATAAATACAAGGCAACTAAAAAGCAAAAAATAATATCTACCTAGAAAAACAAAAACAAATTAACATTTTGAAGTTGGTGCCATAAAATAGTTGTTACTTCAAAATGTTAATTTGTTTTTGTTATTCTTAAGTTATACACGGGACCAGCTTGGAAGTATACTCTTTCAAAAACGAAAATATTTTTTCAAATCTATCCAGCCATCTTTGCGTAATCGGTGAACAAACATACAAAAAAAAATACAGTCGAGCAGAGAAAAGGGGGAGACCTTTTTGAAGTCGGTTGAAAAAGAGATGTCCGATAAATGAGGTTCATAAATCACTGCACAGTAGCGACTAAGCATATAAAGTGTTGCGTGGTTGATCGCGCCACTGAAGAATAGAAATAGTAATCCCTAACTGTTGTAGGTACAGGTTCAAATCAAAATAAGATCTTACCCCGAAAATGTAATAAAGTATCCCTGCGAAACATAAAAAGCCCTCTTTTCCAAATAATATTTTTTCTCAACGAAAAATCGTTCTACAGTCCTAATTACAAAGATAACGAAACTCAAAGCTAGCAGTTTTTCCCCGGATTTCACTAGCGCATTAAATTCCACCCACTCTCGACGTTTTTCGTTTGGCAACACTCCAAATGGTATTGGTTTTTAAATTTTTAACTCATCCGAGGTGAAACTCGCTGAATTGATGGCAACATTAATATTTCATTCGTGTGTTCGTTGCGAAGTGTGTTGCCATTTTTTCGCGCTCCCCTTTTTTGGGGGAATTCAATTTAGTGCAATGAATGTTGGAGTACGACAAATAGTTTTTCGTGATTGATGGGAAACTTTTATAAAATAAGTAACTTTTAAATATTAAAATGCAATTCGAATTGAGTAGTGTAATGTTAGTTTGAGTTCAAAATGTAATTATTATGTGAGTGTTTTACTATTATTTTATTTTAGTTTATATAAATTTTCGGGAGCCCTTGTCCTTATCCACTCCGCTGCAGTAACAATTCGATTAACAGCTGATGTTGGTAAATTATAACTTTAAGTTTGCAACTCAAGATAATACTTTATTAAGTACAGATGTTATCTCGTTCGATTCAGAACAATTGCAATCTTTTTATTACTTTTTAGGATTCCGTAGCCAAAATGGCAAAACGATACCCGTGTAGTTTCGCCATGTTCGTCCGTCCGCCCGTCCTTCCGCAGCTTAGCTCAGAGTCTGTTTGTGCTAAAAGGCTGTAATTTTGCATGGATACACATATTACTTACGCCAACAACAAACAAACGTTTTTTTTGAGGGTGTTCGAAAAAAAAGTGGGGATGTGATTTTTGGTTGTCCCGAGATTACTATTGCGTTCAAACAAACAAACAGACTTTTCAGCTTTATAATATTAGTACAGATAATGATATATAATATTAGTTTAGGTTGGCAAGATGTATTAATTTATTATATTTACATGCTTATTGTTCCCGTAATTTCATGAATAAATATTTAGTATTTAATTATTTCCCAAGGGATAGGAAATATTAATAGATAGTGTTATATACACAGATACTGTCACTGTTATATTTATGACGATGTTTGTGATATTATAAATTATTTATTATTAAAATACTTATAGCAAAGTAAATAAAGGGTCGTTCACTCAGTGGTACTCAGTGGTCGTACACTGACTGAGCATATTAGCATGGTTAGCCAACGTTACCACTGCCGATACATAGATAGGTCATTATTTCACATCGCAGAACGATAAGTCGTCGATCCTATCTCTCTCTCTGGCCAAGTTTGCTTTCTGTCTCACCGGACTATGAGCGACTGTGAATGTTATCCGACTGTTTAATTCTTATATTCTATTCATAATTACGGTCACTTGACTATGACTTGTTCCTAAACGTCAACTGTCAGTTGAACGCGTAAATGTCAAATATCAGTTGAACGACGTCACTCGAGTCGCGGTCGGCCATCTTGCCATTTGGCTTGAGAACCAGAACGATAAGGTCAGTGCATTCTGATAATTATTATAGTGAATATTTTAAATTTATTAAAGGTATTGGCATTATATATTACTAGCTGACCCACGTAACTTCGTGTGCGTCAATTTTACCCGCTTTTGCAACTTTTTTTATTGCTGGTCCGCTCCTATTGGTCGTAGCGTCATGTTATACAGTCTATGTCCACTGCACAGAATAACCCTCCTTCTTCAGCAGTCGGGTAAAATTTGTAATAAGAACAATTTATTATTGACTAGATCTCCCGCGCAACTACTTTTGCATATATTTTCCCCTTTTTTGCAACATTTTTGATTGCTGCTCCGCCTATTGGTCGTAGCGTGATGTGAAGTCCTATAGCCTTCTTCGATAAATGGAGTACTCGAAAGATTTTTTTTTTAATTCGGACTAGTGGTTCCTGAGATTACCGCGTTCAAACAAACAAACAAATAAACAAACTCTTCAGCATTATAAGTACTGATATATATATCTACTATAAAAGCACATTAGTGCTCACTCTGTATTAGCACATATCTGCACATAAATATCAATTTATGTGCATACTTGTGCACTATAACATCTCCTGCATATGTCATCATGTCGATATGTATACCTATATCATGATATTTGCCAAGACTGAATCTAATCTTATTTACTTACCATAAGATGCACTATAAAACAATTAAGAACAAAATGAAGACAAATAAAAAATAAAGAAGCAGCTTTTGAAAGAAAATGTAATTCTAAGCATGATAAAATTGTTGTCCTTTCATACTACAGTTTTGTTTTTATTTTAAAACAACAACGTGCAGAATGCAGTTAAAAAGAAAAGTCAAAGCGTTTAATCTAATGATAAATATACTTGCTTTAACCCGGCCTTAATAAGATAGAGTTCTACAAAGCAATGTTAAAATATTTGGATGCAAAATTAACAAAAAAAAGTAGTTTGTCGACGAAACGAAATCCTCAGTACAGTATAAAGAGCCTTTTGTCCACTGAAAAAGTGGGTCATCCTATTTCCCTATTACAGTGTAGTGCATAGAAATATGTTCGATATTAAAATGATATTCTCCAATTTAGTTCGAGTTCTGTCCATAGGGAATGAATATAGGCCGGTATGGAATTCAGAAAATTACTTTTTTATTCTATGGGGACTTTTGTTCTGCACTGAAATATTACAAATGATATTGCATTTATCATTGAGGTATTCATTTAACATTTATCTGCAATTGTATGAACAGGAATTGAATGTAATGGAAAATGTGGAGCATGGCGAATCTATAAATGAATCGTGGTAGTGTAGTTATTTCAGATGTGAATGGAATTACAGGCAAGAGTTGGTAGATAGTAGACAAATAAGACCTGGCGAATGATAAAATAAATAGATAACAAATAATATTTATTTTCTTACAGACTTTGCTTATAGTTTATGGTAAGTTAACAGTTTTTGTGTGGTTGGCAAACTGTGCAGTGGTATGATGAATACAGTCAAGTCGTGATCCATGAGTCAACAGTGATGCGACACAGTCATAGCCAACTTTATCCATTATCGGAGATTAGTTGGAACAGAAAATTGTATGATGTAGTAATGTACTACAAAAGTATTTGTAATCTAAAGAAAGTAAGTATTACGAGAAAGGTCCAAGTTCCATTTTATTTTATAAAACGTGCTTAATATACTTTATTCTCAGAACTTTAAATCTGAGGGTAATTTAAAAACAAGAACTGCTGAAAAACCTGCCTGCACAGAAAAAAATGATGTAAAAAAAAAAGGTTTTTGTACGGGCGGGTTTTTTTTTTCAAGCAGCTCTTGTGTTTTAATTAATCAAACTCTAGAAATTCTTTTCAATGTTGATCAGTGTTGTTTTCGAAATAGATATAACATGTATTAGTTAACTACCTTCAAAAAGGTTTTCTCTAAGACACGTTTGTATGTATGTTCGCGAGTTTCTCGGAATCTGGTATGAAATATATTCAATTAAAAACTATATTTAAACTAGAAATTAAGACTAAATAAAACTAAAATATATATTTAAAAAATTGGGACCCCTGGGCATGGTTCCACAAATACTGGCGGCATTTCCTCGCTGTATAGCAATGCTGATGCGTTGTGCAAGGAAGCTGCCAGCTCTACGGTCACCAGTGGAGTCGACCAATTTTTTGGAAAGCTCTTTAAATAAATGTTGTGCACTGGGACCCCACGGGCCTAGGGTCTCGACGCCGAATGCTATAAATATATATTTTATTTAAGAAATTTACTGTTGCGAAAATTTATTGAATAAGTTCAATAAATTTTCGCAACAGTAAATTAATATTGTCCCGCAGTGTATGTCAAGTCTGTTGACCATCCGTTTGGTGGCGCACAGTTTCCAATTAGTGCGGCGGCTTTGTCCTGCGCGATTGTCACCTTAGTCCAAAATTCATGTTGCGATGTCACGCTGGAAATTGTACGTGTTTTGTGTGGGTGCATGTGCATTGTAATATGATTTTTGGCTTAGACGCTATTTTTGGTTAGATGTAATATCTGATATAGAAGGTGTTTCTGAAAGCGAAGTGTTGCTTTTGTGAAAGAAAAGATGGCTTCTTTTAAATTGGTGATAAATTGTTATGGAATATGAACCCAACAAGAAGTTTCAAACATAGGCCTAGTTATTATTTACTAGTTTTTTTGATACAAATGGAGAGGTGTTATAAGTTATCTTCTAAGATCAGGATTCGTTTTTTTAGTAAGCCTGTTAAGGTTAGATTAAGTGAAAAAAGCTACGGCTCTGTCATAAATTTATATGGAAAGCTTACCCAAAAAAACTAACAAAGTGTTCTTCTTAGTAGACGATTTTAGTTTTTTTTTAAAGGAGACTCCCGCAGTAGTGTACATGGGCGACTTTACAAACATACAAGGGACGGACACAAAGTACACCCAAACCCGGAACAACAATTTGTGTGTGGGAATCGAACCCACGACCTGTTGCGTAGCCGTCGGTTACACTCCTACCGCACCATAGAGGCAGTCAAAATTAAAAGATATGACAAGGAAGTGGCACTTGTGTACTGTGTAAACTACCGACCGTGTCTTCCCCAAAACTGTAATTCTCAATCTATACTTATTATCTAACCTTAATATTGTGTTGGTATTAACCAAAAACTATATGGAGTTTATTTTATAACAATAATCCGGTGAGTGCAACTAATCAAAATAAAATATAATACACAATTTGGTACTGATTCATAACAGTACTTTGACTCGTAATATTTTATTTATACCTCAGCAATAAACCTTTGTGTCGTTATATCTTAGTTAATATCACTAAAAAAAAATCTGAAATAATTGCAAAGGTGCACACCCATAGATGTCGAATTTGATATAAAAACGTAAAGACCAAAATAGTACATTGCCAGCTTATTGCACGGAGGCGTCGATTTGTACGAACGAATATGCGATTTTATTTTTTCCTGCTCTCCTGCTCACTATGAAGTAATGGTTGTATGCGGGAGAGCAAGGTGTACGGCCCTGTCGCTGTATGCGTTGCGCTAAATTAATAATTTGCTAAGCGTAATGCTCCCTATACAAAATAATTCTTATTTGAAGAAAATACGTTATGCTGTTTTGAAAACAATACATTTTTAGTCTGACGTGTCATGTTTGTCAACTTTTTTGGGAAATTCGTAAAGGAGAATTTTGATTAAAAGTAATGTTTGCAGGTTTAACTAAATCAGAATTGTTCTAGTTTTCCATAATTTTACTCAATTCCATAAATTTTGTGGAATGTATTCGAGGCAAGACAAAACAAATTTATGTTATGACGTCACAATTCACAGCCAACGTTACTGGCAACGCTCCGTCAGCTATTACGCTGGCCATAGCAATGTGAGGATGCTTGTATACGAGCATAAATGATGATGTGGCTACGTCAACAAACGGGCCACTCAAGCGACTATTCTCGTACTGTCTTTGGTATATTGGTGCTACAAAAGCATTAAATATTCTCGTAGTTCAATTGTGTTATAATCTTGACAGAGTGGTCTTTTGATGACAATGTAATTGCGCAGATTTCTGGCTTAAAATTGATAGTTTAACATTTAAAGGTTTTATTCTAACTGTAAGTTTATCTGGTTGATTTAATTCATTACGTTCCGTCTTCAATAGATAGTTATTATATGATGAGTTTGTCTTGTTAATGTTAACAAGATGATTTAAAAAAAATGAATAATAATAAAAATTGATTTCGTGAAATATTTTCCACTGTTCACCCAGATAAACACAGCAAAATAAATTATTACTTATAATGATTTGATTTTAAGATAAGTAACAATTCCAATATCAATCATCTCAAAATGGTTTCATACTCGTATCGCAATGTAGAACCACAATATACCTAACATATTAACATAAAATGTAGCTTATATACACATAAAACGTTTTACAAATAAACCTGATTACTTTAAAATTTTCATTTCCAAATTAAAGTTTAATCACAAAAATTGTGTACCTAATTTAAGGTGAGGGTAAACTCAAGCTGCCACTAGAAATTCATTTCACTGTGAACGCTTGACCGCACTGCCTAGATAACATGTTGTTACAGTGGTGCTGCGTTTGATACTGTGTGTTACTTGAACGGCTCATTTATTAGATACTAGATGTCCCACGCAACTTCGTCTGCGTAAATTGTCCCCGTTTTTGCAACATTTCTCATTGTTACTCCGCTCCTATTGGTCGTAGCGTGCTACACAACCTATATAGCCTTCCTCGATAAATGGGATATCCAACAGTGAAAGATTTTTTGAATTCGTATCAGTAGTTCATAAAAGCGGCGGTAGCCTAATGGCTAAGGCATCGGTCTCGCAATCGTGAGGTCGCGGGTTCGAATCCTACCCATTATACTATCGACGTGAACCCACTCCTAACACAAGCCTTTGAGCTTAGCTGGAGGGGTTAACAAGATTGTGGGACAAGTAATGTGGGACTCAATCCCACATTACTAATTATCTTTAAAAAAAAAAGATTGCCGCGTTCAAATAAAAAAACAAACTCTTTAGCTTTATAATATTAGTAGGTATAGGTTAGAAAGTAATCGTAATAATTATAAGTGGCACAAAATATGCGTGTGTGATGCCAACAAGTATAATATTATACGCACCTAATTCTGCTTAGACTTCGAATGGATAAATTGACATGGATTTCAGATTTGCGATGCGTAGTCAAGGTGAGTAATACTTCTTACGTAGGTGGAGTTTAATGTTTTTGTAAAGTCTTTGTCTTTTGAAGCATCTTGAGATTTTCATCCTAAAACAAAATTGCTTTTGAGGTTTTTCAGTATTTTTTCAGACTTTTCTTTTAGTACGTTAAACAGAAGATTAGACTCATGATTGACACAAAAGTCTCGCAAAATTTTGCATCTAAGTATAAGTTCTCAATTGAATTCAGATGGTGCAAGGAGTGGCGATTGTTTCCGACAGTATAATAGTCCACAACCTAGATAGGTAGATGAATCCTGCCAGGTCAATAGCTGGCATTATCAGTATACATCCAAGATACGATTATAGAGCTACAATGTTAAAAGTCAAAGGTATAGGGGAAACAATCTTCATATGGGCAGTAAAACATAAAGTTTGAAGGTATCAAGGCTCAAATTAATGTCGCTTAGAAAAAATATAGTGGTCCTATTAGGGATCCTTGTGGTAATCCATTAGAAATTTGATTCTCGCTAGGAACGTAGTTTCTAATCATAACAGCATACTTCTTATCTTTGTTCTAATTAAATGTAAACCATGTCAATAACCAACCATGTAATCGCGGTAAATGTGATTAAATGTGTAAATGATGGGTATATTATAATATAATAATATTAATATCTTGGGACAACTCACACAACACTATCTGATCCCAAACTAAGCAGAGCTTGTACTTTGGCAACCAGACAACTGATAAACATACTTATATATATATTTTTTAAATACATACATATTATAGATAAATAACACCCAGACACAGTATAAACCATAGTGCTCATCACATAAAGTTTTATCCTGGGTGGGGATCGAACCCACGACCTCTTGCGTAGCCGCGCTCACAGAGGCAGTCATATTATATTCGTTTAGAAGCCCAAGCTTTGTTACTGTTGAGCGGCCATAGAGAAAACTGTGTTACACAGTGCTAATGTCGCATATACCTATTTGTCACATACCATTCTTTAAAATATTTTCGCTGTGGCACAAAGTTAAAAGATTTTGTCAAGTACATTATCCTGCCTAAACGATCCTCAAGCGCTCGTAGCCGTATCATTGGAATATCGGGCGGCCCGCATGGCAGCGTCGCGTCGTAGCGATAGCCACCCCAATTCTGTTACCGAAATTACTACGAATCGGTACATATACGTCCCTATTTTATCGGGGCTAAAATGTCGCACGGTTATCGTAGTTAAGTTTGCGTTTTAGGTAAATTGATACTTAGAACATGTAACAGAATGGTGTGGTCAAACTCTAGGGTTGTAATGTTACCATGATACTAGGTAGGTACATATAACAAATGTATGAGTTTCCAAAATTTGAATTTTGAATGATAAAATGATTAAATAAGAGATTTAGGATTATCACAGTCGCATTACGTAAACCAAATATACTACTGGCTGGTTAATTTTAAGCACACCTTTATGTTATACGTTGTTTAAATAACTTAACTTACAACTGTGTCAGTAAGTCAGAGGGATCTGTAATATTGAAATCAAGAAGATCAGAATGAGAAGTTAAGCAATGAGTCTTAGGTCATGTTTATGAATGAGTGACTGTTTGTGCCAGGAGAGCAAGTTAAGGTGTAGATTTTAATGTTTGAGTAGTTTGTAAATCTTGTATTTTTACATCTATACTAATATTATAAAGCTGAAGAGTTTGTTTGTTTGAAGCGATAATCTTAGGAATTACTGGTCTGAAAATTCTTTTAACGTTGGATAGACCATTTATCGACGAAGGCTAAAGGCTGGCATCATTACGCTACAAATACTAGGAGCGAAGCAGCAAGGACAAATTTACGCAGACAAAGTTGCGCGGGTCAGCTAATTGAAAATAATATATAATCACTTGTCCTTAAAGACTGACTGACTGACTGGCTGATTCATCAACGCAGAGCCTAAACCGCTAAGGTTACCAAACTGAAATTATAGCAGACGATGCCTTCTATGTTGTATACCTCCACTAAGAAAGGATATAAAAAATCGTCATCTAAGGGGCTGTAATAGGGATTGCAAAATGTATAGAACTCCGTCAGTTTTGAAGTTTGATCCAGGACATTTTTTTTTTTTTTTTTTATGGCAACTCTGCCGATGTCGACAATTCTGCCAATGTCAAATGTGCGATGGAGGAACTCGTAATTTTGGATTAAATTTTAACGTTGAACTGATTGTGAGGTTAGTCAACTGGAACAAACAAGAAATATATTAAATGTATAATAAAAATAAAAAAAATATGGAAGATCAGGGTTAGACTTATACCATAAACCACACCAACATTCAAAGAATAAATATATACGTCACAGTTTAATAGAATTTTGCCGAATAAAAGTGATCAGTGTACTAAAAAGTTGAGGAGAAGAGTGGGTTAGGAGTGAAGAGAAATTGATAGGAAGAGGGATTTCCAATTTAGTAATGTGCTGATACAGGTCGAACGATTGACTATTTTGAGGACAGTTGAAGAAAATGTGATCCAAGGAGCCCTCATCCAATCCGCACTCACATATGGACGAGTCCCGTATTCGGATTTTATAGAGGAACACAGGGGAACAACAATGGCCTACTCTGAGTCTGCATAAGACCGAGATGATTTGTTTGGACACTTTTTTGTACTTATTGAACCACGGTTTTGGAGTGATCAATGGCTGAATTGCATAGTAGTGTCTACCTTTAATTTTGGAGGTAATGTTCCACTGTTCCTGCCAGGAAGAAGCAAGAGACCTCTGTGGAAGGTTAATCAAATCACCAGCATGATGACCAAGATGTTTAAGATCTACAGTTTGTGAAGTGACTGCATTTTTGGCCAGTGTATCTACAGTCTCATTGCCACCAATGCCACAGTGACATTTTGTATTTGGCTTTGTGGCTGTAAATAAGGTAACACAAGTTTTACCATTTGGTCGAAAGCGATGCGCGGGCGAAGCCGCGGTTGACACCTTATTCAAATTAAAAAGATAAAACCTTATTACAGTTTCAAATTTTCACATTACTTTCCATAAACTAGGAATAAACAAAAAGGAACAAAATACAACTACCTAATACTGAGAACTATTCCCCTTAACTAAAGCAGCAGTAATGGCGACGCAGATGCGGGGAGAAGCATCTGGAGTGTGGACGTACATTTGCATGTATATAGCTTGGCACATGGCGCTAAGTGGCGTGTCATTTTGACGGAATTGGACTGAGAACGATAGGAATGTTGTTATTGGCTTGAATTGGTAGGGGTATGATTTGAAATTGGTCTGATAAAGGTACATGAAGAGCAGTTAGTTCGTTTATGTTAATTAAATTTTGCATAAAGAAAAAACTACTGCGCTAAAATATTGCTTAAAAGTCATGCTGAGTTATTCATGATCATTATTTTGTGTCCACGGCAAGCCCATGCGGAACTGTCAAAATCTTGTCATAATCATAAATGGGGCAATGGTGACAGTAAGGCAGCCATAATAAATAGCTAGGAATAAATATCACAAATAAAGACTCAGCAGGACTTTTAAGCAATATTTTAGCGCAGTTGTTTCATCTCTTTATGCAAAATTTAATCAACAGTAACCCTGATAAAGCCAGTAACAATATTCAACATGATATTATTTTTTTATTCAACTTACCCGGAAAGAGAGTAATGTTTTATATGTACTTATAGTATTATGTTGCTATGTATTGTGACCTCCTGTAGCTTTAACTGCTTGGCTAGTGTTGAAATGTGAGGTGTCATTAGACTCGTATCCTTCCCCGAAATATTAACGGCTATGCGACGTCAGTCAAAAAGCTCTATAGTGGACAATGACGTTTTACATACAGACCCGTTTTACCACAATCTGTTTTGACAAGAAAATGCATTTAGTTCGAGACGCATATAGTCTTTAACATGTGAGTGAAAAAGAGAACTGTATCGCAGTCGCTGCCGTCGCCGCGCTTATTTTATGTGACTCAATATAAGCCTATGACGTGTCTCGTGACGCGTCTATATGTAAAACATCATTGATAGTGGACGTCAGCTGTCAAAATATATTTTCATAATCTAATATATAAAATTCTCGTCTAATATATGAAATTATCGTGTCACAGTTTTCGTTGCCATACTCCTCCGAAACGGCTTGACCGATTTTGATGAAATTTTGTGTGCATATTGGGTAGCTCTGAGAATCGGACAAAATCTACACACATCAAAAGTGTCTAGGGATCAAGCATTTTTATGCGGATTTCTTGAGATTGAGATGTGGCTTTGTAATAAATTTATGATTTTATAAATTTATATGGATCCTTTTTGGTGCATTTCATAATTTGAATCAGGAACTGTGAATCAAATTCGAGTAAAAGATGAAAATCAGCTGTCAATATTTTCCCTATAAAAACATACAACGCATTGAAGACATTATTAGTGCTACTGTTTCCCTACTACTGATTAAAACCAACGTTATTATGGAGCGGCGACGTCATTTAAGCAGGGAAGAAATGCTCAGAGCCGTGGGAATGATAGAAGCTGGTTCCCGGCAACGTACTGTGGCTTTAGCTCTGAATACAAGTCAGAGTGTTATCAGTCGACTTTGGACACGTTACCGAAGCACTGGTACCGTGGCTGAGCGCCATGGAGGACGGTATCGCTGCACCACACGGAGACAAGACCGATACATTCAAATCTTAACTCGAAGAGGTCCAACAATAACCGCCATGATGTTAGCCGTGAGGCTTCATCACTCTTCAGGGAACTTAATTAGCGACCAAACAGTCAGAAACCGCTTGCATGAAGTGAACCTTTATTCCCGAAGACCGCTACGGGTACCACCTATAGCAATGCACAATCGTAGGATTCGATATCAATGGGCTCTTGAACACAGAAATTGGGCAGAAGAACAATGGCGTTTCGTGTGCTTTTCTGATGAGTCTCGTTTTGGTATGAGACCGGATACAAGACGTATACGACACTGGAGAACCCCTGGACGCCAACAGCGATTAAAATCCTGCCAGGAAGTCCATCCTTATAGTGGTGGAACCATCATGGTATGGGCGGGTATTTGGATCGGCGGAAGAACTGAGTTGATTTGGATCAGAGGCAACCTCAACGCTCAAATTTATGCTGAGACGATTGTATCAGACGTCATCGTTCCTCTACAAGTGCAAATCGGTCCCTTATTTCAGTTAATGCATGATAATGCACGACCGCACACCGCAAGAGTTGTAAGACAGACTCTCGCCGCAGCTAACATCAATGTCCTGCCCTGGCCTGCTCAGTCGCCAGACTTGAACCCGATTGAGCATGCATGGGATATGCTACAGAGAAGAGCTCTGCCGAATATGGAGGGTATCCAGTCGCAAGAAGACCTTTTTTTGTTGTTGCAACGAACATGGGCGGCCATTCCACAGCGTGATTTGGATGAACTCATTTTGAGTATGCCAAACCGATGTTCTTGTGTTGTTAGTGTTCGCGGTAGAAACACGGATTATTAATTGTTTAAGTTACCCAATAAAATTTTAAAGAAAACTGTTATTTCAGTCTTTTTTTCGAACTTTAATGTTAGTGGTTCAAATGTCAAAAATCCCTTTATTAGGAAAATGGCAAATTTCTTTATTAATGCAAAGGTGACTTGGTTTATCGTAACTGTGACAAACGAAAACACTTTATTTGATGAATCCTTAAAGAAATAAAAAAAAAAAATCAATCAGGAGAAAAGTTATTGCAAAAATATATGTTGATCCCTAGACACTTTTGATGTGTGTATTTTTCATCCCCCTAAGAGTTTGTTTGTTTGTTTGAACGCGATAATCTCAGAAACTACTGGGCCGCATTGAAAAAAATATTTTATTGTTGGATAGCCCATTTATCGAGGAAGGCTATAGGTTATAACATCACGCTACGACCAATAGGAGCGGAGCAGCAATGAAAAATGTTGTAAAAAAAGGGAAAATTTTCGCAGACGATGTTGCGCGGGTCAGCTAGTAATGTATACAAATCGCGAAAGTTTATCAAAATTTGACCGATTTTATGTGCAAAATTAAAGAATCTTTCAGTTAATTAAATTTCAAGCAGTTGGGTTTTTCATTTTTATTAGGTACCTACTCTGTGTTTCTAAAACGTCATATTTGCCAAATCAGTAAGTACTGTAATAGTTGCAACGCGTTTCGTTACTGATAGATAACGCACGTATTGAATTACTAAAAATATAAATAAATTAATAAGAGATAATGAAAGAGCCTTTGCAGAGATCAGGGGGAAAAATAATCCTGGGTATCTACGCCCATGCCATCTTTAAGTATGTTTGTTTAATTAAACATTTTGATTTTGAATATATTATTAACCTCCCGCTGCTGACTTCTTACATTATACAAAATAAATTTACAAATTACAAACTAACCCTTCACATACCACCTATGAAAATTTGATATACATACCAAATTTTTGTCCAGCTGCCTTCTTTTCCAGAAATGTGAAACGTGGCGGAACTGGTATTTTTGTACGAGCAGGGTTGAATTATAGAGAATTAACATATATTGCAAAACAGTCGGTAACAGGTACATTCGAATGCTGCGGTATAGAACTTATATCTTATAATATTATAGTAATATGTATTTATAGAATACCAAAGTATAATTATGATGTGTTTTATGAAAAGTTAGACAATATACTAAGAAAAATTTATCTACTGACAAATAAAACTATTATTCTTAGTGGCGATTTTAACATTGATGTGCTAAAAAGAAATAAAATTACATTAGAATTTGAATATTTTCTCTTACAATATAATTTAAAACTTGCCCTATATGAGCCTACTAGGCTGAAGAGTAACTCGTGTATTGATAACTTTGCACACTCATATCAAAAATACTGTAAAGCAGAAATAATGGATTTTATTCTATCAGATCACACATCTCAATTACTTAGGGTACCAGTAAGAAAAAAATGTACATTGAAATTTTGGAAAACTAAGAAGCAGCACATTTCAGCATATAACTTATTTAAGTTTAAAAGCCATTTAAATAGTTTATCCTTCCTGCAAGTCTATAACGCCAAAAATGCTAATGAATCCTATGAAAGATTTATAGATGATTTTTTGCTACTATACAGATTATGTTTTCCGATAAAACTTATAACAATAAAAACGAATAAAAAGACTAAATGGCTTACTCGCGGAATAAAACTTTGCAGTAATAAACAGAGACAGTTGCTATGGGCATATAGACATAATCCTAACTCTAAAAATAAAATAGTATTTAAAAAATACTCTATACTTTAAAGAAAGATAATAAAATTAACTCAGAAAGCCCAAAATAACCACTACATAAAAACTTCTCAAAATAAATCAAAAGCAGCCTGGCAAGTAATAAATAAATCTAAACCATGTTTACCACAAGAGTCAATATTATCAATAAAAACGAATGATTTAATGATTACCCAGCCAAAAGATATCGCAAATGAATTTAATAAATATTTTATAGAGAGTATAGAAAACAATATTCAAACAAATAATATGTCCACAAACAACTACTGTAATAAAAATTTAACATCACAATCCTTATTTATGATGCCTGTTTCAGATGACGAAATAATAAAAATAATTAATAACCTTAAAAATACTAGCACTGTCGGATATGATGGTATATCAACAAAGGTGATAAAATACGTAAAAGAAATTATTGCTGCACCACTTTCGTATATAATAAATTTTTGCATCTCCGATGGCATATTCCCAAGTAGTCTGAAGAAAGTAATAATTAAAGCCCTTTTTAAGAAGAACGACAGAACAAATGTACAAAATTACAGACCCATTGCAAAAATTCCAGTGTTCTCAAAAATTATTGAAAAAGTTATTTATAATTCAATATACTCTTATTTCGAAAAATTCAACTTATTTTGCAGTGAACAAAAGGGGTTCAGAAAAAATATAAACATTAACATGGCGCTGTATGATATGTTATTTAGAGTTATGTCGTCTGTCGATAAAAGAAATCATGTTTGTGCCATATACACAGATATGACGAAGGCGTTTGATTTCGTAGATCATAAGATTTTACTACAAAAATTACACGGTTATGGCATTAGAGGGAATATCCATAACCTTATAGAATCCTACCTAAGTGGTAGACTCCAATGCACAGAAATATCAAGAATTTGTCCTATAAGCAAATTAGAAAAAACGTATACTTCTGACGTAAAGGCCATTAAATATGGCGTACCTCAGGGTAGCGTACTAGGGCCCCTGCTTTTTTTGATATATATAAATGATATTCCTAAAATAACTGAACAAAAAATGATACTCTTTGCAGATGACAGCACGGCTATTATAGAATGCAATAATCCACTTAACTATCAAAATGATATAAACAATTCTTTATATAAGATAATAAACTGGCTTAAAATCAATAATCTCGTCATTAACTTAAACAAAACTAAAGTAATGCATTTTCACCAACGACTTGAGAAACCAATAGTTAATATCACGTATAATGACGCAACAATAGAAGAAGTTAAAAACGTAAAATTTCTGGGTATAACATTAGATAATAAGCTCTCTTGGAAACCGCATTTAGAGGAAATCTGTAAGAAGTTAAGTAAATCTGCACATGTTCTGTTTCAGCTATCAAAAAAAGTTAATATTGATACACTATTAATGGCATACCATGGTCTTGTAAACTCAATTCTGAGATATGGTATTATTTTTTGGGGACAGTCGACGTATAAGGAGCTTGTGTTTAAGATGCAAAAACGATGTATGCGGTCAATGTGTGGTTTGAAAACTAAAGACAGTTGCATTCCTTATTTCAAAAAACATAATGTAGTTTCTTTACCATCACTTTACATTTTGGAAACTGCACTGTTCGTAAAATCGAATCCACATCTGTTTGAAAAGCTATCAACTGTTAAGAAAATCCCAATACGTGCACAGTATGTGAATAAACTTTGTACCTTAAAATGTAAAACTGCATTAATGACAAAAAGCTTCTTTGGTATGGCTCCCGTAATTTATAATAAAATACCAAAAGTAATAAAATGTATGCCCCAACACATTTTCAAAATTAAGCTTCAGGAGCTATTAATCAAAAAATGTTATTATGCAGTCAGTGAGTTTTTAGATGACCAGTCTCTCTAAAATCTGCTTTAATATTGTATGTGCACTATATTTTAGTTAGATAATCAATATTTTAAATTTTTAAGTTAATATTTGTAAGTTTTGTATTCGTGTGTGTATTAATTTAAGTTTTATTTTTTATGTCCCATTTTTACATTTGTATGCCTTAATGGCAAAACATAGTGAACCAATAGTATTTAAGATCTTTTATATCATACCTATGTTTTACAAATAAAGTTAAATCTAAAATCTAAAAATCTAATCTACTTTTATCACACATCTGAGAGACCCCGGAGTAAAATCAATATTTCTTTGTCAGATTGAGGGCCTAAACCTCACAATAAACAATTTTACTCCAATAAAATAGTCTTTATGTCTTCATAACTCCAAAAACAAGTGATAGTTGAAGGGTTAATTTGTAATTTGCAAGGTGTGTTAAGGGTTAATATATTAAATATTTTCCAAAACTAATATTACAAAGTTATTTAGTGTTATGTATAGAAGCCACGAGCGGGAGGTTATTAGTACATTACAAATCATTCTGTATATGTGCTTATCAATACTGTAATGCAATCTTTACGACTACAGGTCAGTCCCTTATGCACACACTGCCTAAGGGATTGACCTGTAGTAACTGACTGGACTATTATTTTTTGTTTTTGGCACATTTTTATTTATGTATATATTAGGAATTAAGGTTCAATTTTCAGAAGTCCTCCCATAGATCGATAGTAATGTATTTGAAAGTTTGAATTTAGGGCATATATTGTTATTGTGATTGCAAAAGACTGCTGTAAATGTAATATCTTAAATTTTAAAAAATAAACCTGTAGAAACCAAGAAAATGCGGGGGATGTGCTAATTCACATTAATGCACTTACCCTACCCAGGGGTAGATCTAAATCTACTAGGAGTGAGATCCCTCCACCCCGGAATTTGTAAAACGTAAGTACACAGTACACATTTCAGTTCGGGTAAGCGAGTAATTAGCTCACTGTACTCCACCGGTGGGGCTGCCACATTAAGGCGCTGAAGATTCGCCTTTTGCCTTGCAACCACAGCTCAGTCGCACTCTCTGTTACGCCCTCAGGCGCGTTGCAGCAGGTCTCAGGAGGCGGAGGTGGCGAAGATGTAAGTGATTCGGACTGGCCCAGCTTTAAATTGGTGTTCCACCACTAACATAGCAGATGGTTTTTTGGCATTTTGTAGGTACAGACAGTAATCCCACTTTCACACAACTATAACTCCTACGATATTTATTGAAATTAAATGATGTAAAGGGAAAAAATATTTTAAATTAATATATTTAGTAAAAGACTTATTTCGTTGGATACTATTAAAATTTCAGTTGGTTACAATTCAAAAATGGGCATTTTTTTATTCAAAATTTTAGAAATAAAAATGGTGTTCGCGGACTCTTAAAGGTCTTTTTGAGAGGAACAATTTGGTCATACATAGTTTTTGTGTATATTTTTACCGTTAACACAGCGTACGCTCTGAAAGCTGCCAAAACTCATGATTTTTGCTGACTTAGTTGACTCATATTGTCATAACTTTAGGCAATTTTCACAATATACGCATAATATATAGCCTATAACATTCTGGAATAGTGTATCTTTCAAATAGTGAAATAATTTTACAATTACGTTTAATGGTTACAAAGATTACCCAAGACATATAAACAAACTAACAAAAATCTGCCCGTCTTTTAGAGTTCCGTAGACAAAATGGCAAAACGGAACCCTTAAAGTACTTATAGTGTTTCCATATCCGTCCGTTCATCCGTCCAAGCTGTAATTTTGCATGGATGCACATAATTATTACTGACGCTAGCAAAACGAAAGAGTAAAAATAAAAATGAAATTATGTAAAGTGAGGATTATTAATAAGTAGGTCCAACGTTGTAAGTGTGAAACAAAAATAACGAAAAACCCACTTCTTAAGCCGCATTGGAAGGGACCCTACACTGTGCGTGACTCGACATGCATTTGCTCGGCTTTTTATAATATTGGTATGGATAAAAGCGTCAAAACAAAATAAAATAGGTATCAATGTTCTACGGATGTAAACAGATAGTGAAAACGGCATCAAAATCCGCTGAGTAATTTAGATGATCTAAAAACAACAAGAAGGGACTTTGTATTATGCAAAGGAAAATTTTCTGGCTTACAGAAGACTGTAATATATAATAACTGCATGTTGCGTCTCTTCGAGCCAGAAAAAACGACGACCTAAAAATGGTCACTGGGATGGACAGGATGCAGAGCGATTATGGATTGGGTTACTGTTCGATGTTACCTGTTGTTATGTTTGTGATTGCTCTACAAATTAATTTGCAACTATTATAATTGTTTATTTATTTATTAAAACTTTATGCACATAATTGTACAGAGGCGTACGACTTAACGCTAAAACCATTCTCAGCCAGTTTACCTTAGGGCGATGTAGAAATGAAGTCGGTAGGTCCAGTAATCCTGTTGACATTACATATAATCAAACAAATACTGCCTCTGTGGCGCGGTGGAAGTATGTCCGACTGCTACGCAAGAGGTCGTGGGTTCGATACCCACACGGGACACCACTTTGTGTGATCCACAAATTGTTGTTCGGAGTCTGGGTGTACTTAGTGTCCGTGACTAGTACGTTTGTAAAGCCCCCCGCGACACAGTGCTTGTACTCTAATGCGGGAGTCGTTTTAAAAAAACTAAAAACAGAATAGTATAACAAATTATTATTAAATATACTTACATAAATACATACATACGAAAATACTTATATACCTACATTAATTTCATTAAGTTACAAATGTAGAGGTGATTTAACTAGTTTGTCAAGGAACAGACGACATACTTTCCATTTAATATTAAGGCGATCATGTGCCAATCTAATTTCGAGGGGCAGCGAATTCCAGAGGGAAACACACTGAACAAGGAAAGAGGTACGAATCCAGAAGAATGAATCTGATACCGCCTAAATGCAGGACTGTCTTCACAACACACAATTCTGCATTTCATGCGTAAACGGTCGTTTCGGCATTCGCGCTTACAAGCGCGCTACTTTTCGCGCTTTAAAAAACCGGACTCGCGTACACGAGCAAATCCCAGCGAGTTCTCTCGAACCGGTAGTGGTAAGTCAGTATCAACACGCCTAAACGAGCTTATAAGCGCATCAACGTTTGTACGTGTTGCTCGTGTGGCAAAAGGTGCGCCTATACTCGCCTACATGCGCTTCCAAAAACTAGCTTGTACATGCGCATAAAACCCTAATCTGAAACTATTCTTTATCCCTACTGCTGCACTTGAATTCCAAATATCCTCAACAAAATCTTTTCGAATTTCAAAACCAAATTTGAAACTACTAGTACCACTAGAACCCTTTGACAAAAACGCAACATTCAAAACATCCGTCCAGAAACTTGTATTCGAAATTCAAACAGGACCTTTGAAATATAACATGGTGTTCTAAAAAATATAAAAAATAACTGGAACACATTAATTCCTGCACGAATCGCCGGCTCGTGACAGTCAACGCAAACAATATGAGAGCTGCAAGCCGCATATGAATTTCAGTTTAGTAACGATCGTTTGCTATGGGTAGTGCAAAGGATAGTGGTATTAATATTCAATTTATAGATGCGCTTTTGTGTGCATTCTACGTATGCTTTATTCTATATACAAACGTGGTACTACGAAGTAACCTGTGGTTATAGCACGAAAGGCACCTACCACACTAACGGCGAGAAAGCAAGTCGCGAGTAGTTTTTCGCTCAAGAAACAAACAGGTGTGTGTTTCGCAACCGGCTAGGTTGATCAAAAATGACTCCGTTCTATAGGGTTAAAGAATATAAACAATGCAAGTAGATTAAGAAGATGGAGTTGTTATAAAATCATTTTGACATGGAAAGTGGCACCATTTACAGAAGCTCCAGGACAAACAAAAGAAATTTCTGGGCAAGTGAGACTAATGAACTAATGTCTTAAATGAGGAGCACAGTGTGGTGACAGTCACATCTTTGCCAAACGAGGATTTGGGTGTTACTGTTACTGTTATGGCTAGCGTGATCTTCATATATTGGTGTAATAATAAAAAAAATACATAACTAAATCTTCAAAGCAAAGAAGTTAGCGATCCGTGTGCGTATCTGAGAGTAAATGTCCACACACAAAAGTTAATATTTCTACACAAAATTTATTTAACACTGCGGCGACCGCCAAATTGTAATTCGTCGCACAAAAACGCCTAGTGTTCCAAACATATATCAATTTACAATAATCTTATACCAGCGAGGTCTCCTTGACCTCCAAAACGTGACTAGAACCAAAGCTAAATGACAGCTATATCTAGTGACGAAGCGCTCTAATCAAATAGCATTTAAGTTGATTATTAAAGCGAACAGTAAACGTTTCCTATTAGTATCACTACCGAAATTACTTCAATGTAGAGGTACTAGTGAGAATGCAATTTCCCTTCCCGATAGTACTCAGTGGGTACTGGGAACAAAGATTCAATGCTTAATTAAAGTACGAGAACCTACGCGTCTTTAATTGATGCTAGCAGCCCGCCCCGGCTTCGCACAGAGTTTTTTACATCATCTGTGCTGCACAAAAGCCATTCGGACGATATAATCTAAATGATATTAAAAACTGCATGAAAATCCGTTTGGTAGTTATTGAGATTACCGCAAGATACAGACAGACAGACGCGGCGGGGGACTTTGTTTTTAAACGCCTTGAAAAAAGTAGGTTCTTTGTTTGACCTGTATGTATTTTTTTTATTCTTTTTTAAAATAACAAGCAATGTGAGATTGTGATCCGACATTGCTAGCAATCCTGTTAACCCCTCCAGCTAAGCTCTATGGCTTGTGTTAGGAATGGGTTCACGTTGGTAGTATAATCGCAAGGATTCGAACCCACGACCTCACGATTGCGAGACCAATGCCTTAGGCTACCACCGCTTTGTGTATAAACCTATTAGTCAGATTTCGATGGGGTTTTCACTATTTGACTGTATATTTTTCTGGGAAGGTTGTTCTAACTCTTAAAACGACAGAAATAATAAAATTAATTGTTTTCCCTGATATTCATTTGAAGTCGCTTCATTTTCTTTAATATTGTTATAAAATGTGTAATGATGATAGTGATAAGTTCTCGTTAGCAATCTCAACTTTAACATGGTAGTGACAAATCCATCCGGCGTCCGGTGAAAAAACCTGACACCTTAAACTTTTTTTACAAAAAAACATCTAACCTAATAAAGCTCTTTCGAACAAAAACCCACATTTTGGAAATCTGTTATTACGAGTATATAATAATAATGACATGAGTGACATGAGTGACAACTCACACAACGCCGTCTGATCCCAAACTAAGCAGAGCTTGTACTATGGAAACCAGACTACAGATAAACATACTTATACATACTTTCTAAATACATACATATTATAGATAAATAATACCCAGACACAGAATAAACCATCGTGCTCATCACACAAACATTTATTCTGGGTGGGGATCGAACCCACGACCTCCGCCTTAGCAGTCTAACCACTAACCACTAGACCAATAGGCCAGTATGACAAGGTTATGGCCGGACATACATAAAAAAATCCGAATTAAGAACTTCCTCCTTTTTAAAGCCAGATAAAAAGAGCTCTATACGTCTTTCTTTGCAGTTAATTTTAAAATTCCTTTGACGTGATAACGCCTTAAAATCGATGACCGGGTGTACGCACGAAAAAGTGTCACGGTTCGTCACGTTCTGCCTTCTTAGGCTTAAGTATTGTGGCCGTCTAGCGCATGCACCCGGGTCCACTAAAGCTGTCACGAGCATGATTGTTTATTACAATGTCATCAATGTTTTGGCAATTACAGCAACATGCTATACAATTGGGAAAAAAGAATAGCTTTGACAGGCTTAGTTGTTTATTACAATATCATCAATGTTTTTATATGACGTTATCACGTAAAATTATCGTCCGTAACCCAACTTTACAGACAACTACTTCTTAGTTTTGCTTTTGAATCACGTAACACGTTGGTGAAGCCGTATGAACCAGTGAATTCCAAACTCGTTACTAGTCATTGCACTTGCCTTCTAATTCACTGGCCTATCTAAACGGTTCTTCTCACAGTAGCTACATTGAATTTAGGGTTGGACGCTAGCTATCATAGATGTTGCGATTGTCCAATCTCAACCCATTCATACACCTACCTTGGCAGTTACCCATAATAACCTTGCAATTTGTATTGCAAAACAATACAAAACACTCTGTAACATTTATAATTGAATTTAGGAATTGATTTTGAGAGTAATAGAGCTCAACTATACCTAATATTATAAAGCTGAAGAGTTTGTTTGTTTATAAAATTATATATACTACGGATCTTAATCACGTTAATAATTTAAGGTAAAATACCTTGTTTATTGCCCGACGTTTCGACCGTACAGGGGCGTCTAAACGGGCCATTTTTCACGGCAATTTGTGATATTGATTTGATGGTTGCCGGACGATCGCCAATTTTGTTGTTATTTCAGTCTCAGTCATACTGGATTGTGTAGCCCGTTTAGGAGACTGGATTATGCGCCATACAATTGCAGACATATTGCCATTATTGGCCGAGCAATTAGAGTAAACAGTGCCGCCACAAATTGCCGTAAAAAATGGTCCGTTTAGACGCCCCTTACTGCAACGGCCGTGGTTACGGGTAGACAGTTTACAGGTGACCTCAACCAGATTGTAAGTACCCATTGGGATATGAGGTCCAAAGCCTGATTGAGTTCAGCGACTACATTCTCGTTTTTCTCCTGTATCTCCAATCGTCCAGCTGACACATGTCCGAGGTATCCAGTGTGCACTGTACTATCATTTGCATAGCAATGTATGTTTCATACATTGCTGGCATTTATTGAGGGCATTTATTGTGGAAGCATATATTGCTGGCATTTATTGAGGAGTTTGTTGTTTGTCTCCGAAATTCATTATCAGATCTTTACGAAATTAAACTGGGACCATTTTGGAAAAAACCTTTTTCGAACAAATAAATACTTTTACATACAGTTTTTTTTTTCATACTGTCCAACAGAGATCCTGTTTTGAAGGCGGTTATAAATGATTAAGCAATTACTGAATGAAAATTTAGCTGACTCACTCCAATGTTTTAGTCTATATCTCTGGTATTTTATAATTTACTAGCTGACCCGCGCAACTTCATATTCGTCAATTTTCCCGGTTTCGCAACATTTTTTTATTGTTGCTTCGCTCCTATTCGATGTTGCGTGATAATAAATAGCTTATAGCCTTCCTAGATAAATGGGCTATCTAACAGTAAAATATTTTTTAAATTCATACCTGTAGTTCCTGAGATTCTCACGTTCAAACAATCAAACAAACAAACTCTTCAGCTTTATAATATTAGTATAGATGACAACGTTTTATACACACACTTATCCACCCTATCCAAATCGGTTCAGTTGTTCTTAAGAAAATCGGGAACATACATAAATACATGCATAGGTCCGTTGTGACCACCGCCGGTGCAACCTAGTCGAACTTCATGGTTTAATAATCATGGTAATAATATTTTTAATAATCCTTTAATAGTTATAATCATGCAATGTGAAAGTTAACATACCTATTAGTTAATTTGTTAGTAACGTTACTAAATGAAATTATATTATTAACATTACTAAACTTACTATTAATCTGCTTAGCTGTAACTCTTCACTAGAAAATAAGCACTTATTTGTATCCTTAAGAAGTTATTACTAAAGTCTATTATAAAATTTCCTTTCCCAACAAAGTTATCTTTGCGGTCGAGTAAGTCGTTTTATTTTGATAAAAGTCTTTAATCTTCAGTTTGCGGGTGGCAAATTAAGTTTGTATTCATTCACTTCTTTATTTTAACCCTTTGTAATTAAGGTGAAAATATAGAGTTTCGGATTAAGTTAAACGACACTTAGGGTGTCGGAATATTTAAAGGAGTTTTTGTGATGTTTAAATTGGTGTGAAAAAGTAAGAGAAAAATATAACAAAGTGAGAAAATTTTGTGAGATTTTTCATATTAATTCTAACTAATATTAAAAATGCGAAATTTTAATGCGAAGTTTACTTTTGTTAAAAAATAATATATTAAAATATATTATTTTTACCTTTGTAAGAGATGCCCCTACTACATTGTACTCACTAAGGCTGATTTTGGTTTATCTCATGTTTCAACTTATTGATAATACAATGTGCATCAGTCCTATAACATAGTGTATATTGTCATGAGTAGGTATATTACTCGCAGCACCTTACCCCCATATCAAGTTTATAAACATGCAAACATTGTGAAATTGGCAATTTGAAAAGAGTGGCCGCGAGTTTTTATTGCCAGGTTCTTTTCTCCGGCTTTATCTATTGTTTGCGAACTTGGCATTACATGTACATGTAGAATCCTGACGTATCACAAGAGTTGTTTTGCATCCTAAGTGAATAAAGAACTTTGAATTGAATTAAATACCATACTTGAAAAAATGTTCAGGTAAATTCTATACCTATGATCCACCGGAGATTAGGCTTTTACGTCATTATAATTTGCGACAAATCGACATATCAACGGTTTGTTAGTCTAGTGGTTAGTGGCCCTGACTGCTAAGCCTAAGGTCGTGGGTTTGATTCCCACCCAAGATAAAACTTTGTGTTATGAGCAGTTTATTCTGTGTTTGGGTGCAATTTGTCGTATATCTAAATACTAGATATTTATTTACTGTATGTTTATCAGTTCTATAAGCAACCTATGACAACCAGAGAATAAAGTTAAAAAAATCTGTGAGATAGAATACTTGGATATTGAATGAGTATACATTTTTAATAAAGAATGGTATTACATTATAAAGTTATACCCATTATTCGTTCTAGTCTTAGGTTAGACCAAAAAAATGTGCAAGAGCATGTCGGACCATGCTCAATGTAGGGTTCCGCAAGCCTTGAACAATTGTATCAGCTGAAAAGCGTTTTTGTTGAGAAACGCAGTTTTTCGGCAATAACTTAATGATGGTATATCCGATCTTATCCGAAATAATTTTAGTTTCAAGTATTTATTAAGCGCTATCTTTGTAAGTTTTTCCATATTTTTTGGTCACACGGTTCAAAACTTTTTTGACTTCGAAAGTTGCAATAATCATGTGTGTGTCCTGTCCCTTACACACACGATTAATGCCTAAACTTTCGGAGGGATTATTTCCAAAAGATTTACTCAAACAAAAAAGTTTATTAAAACTTTAAAATGTTTTTGAAAGAAATGTCAAACGATGTGCTACAGGTTGAAGTTTGCTGAAAAATAAAATTAGCTTCTGTTACATGTATGGAGTGTCACCTTATTATTTAGCAATAAAACTAAGTAGCGGCTATTGCAAGACACCTTTTCACTTCATCAAGATTCATTACGTAATCTTTGAATAAAATGTCTGTGATATACGGAACGACAGATAGACGGACAGACGAAACTATAAGGGTTCCGTTTTTGCCATTTTGGCTACAGAACCCTAAAAACTGGCTCCACATCTACTATGGTTAGAAATGTGCTTCCGTTTTGTAAATGATAAATTTGTTTTAATGTTTTTGTCTAAGATTTTTCTAATAAAAATGCAAGTGTCACAATATATATATATGCAAACGTTATGTTTGTAAAACAAAACTTTACATTTATGTAACATAATAGGGATATTTACACTGTGAATACAAGAAGTAAGCACAAATTAGTAGGTCAATATCATAAGCTTCATAAAACTAACTAACTCATTCATGGGACTTGGTGTTAGATTTTTCAATAAAATTCCAGTCAGTATATCGAGTCTACCAGTAAATAAATTTAAGAATGTAGTCAAGAGATATCTTATACAAAGAGCTTGCTATTCAATCGATGATGATAATGGTGGCAGCACCTTACCTGCATATACAGTTTTTAAACAAAGAAACATTGTAAACATTGGCAATTTGAAAAGAGTGGCCACGAGTTTTTATTGCCTGTTCTATTATCGGGCTTTACCTATTGTTTGCGAACAGACATTACAAGTAAATGTAGAATCGACTTTTCACAAGTGCAGTATTATGCTTCTTAAGTGAATAAATTATATAATAAAAAAAACAATTAATAATTATAATAAAATTGATGTATAGTTGTTTTAAATTTATGATTTTAGTTTCTTTATAAATTTTATTGGTTATTTAGTATTTATTCAGTAGAATTTAAGAAATTAAATGTATTTCACACAGTGAATACGGAACTGTGTTTGTGAATGGTGTACATGATGTTTTCTGCCATATTTTCAAGTACATGTCATCTTGTTTGCAACATTTCCCGTCGAATATATTCATTTTATTTTAAATCTGGCTTAAGTTTTTGCCTGCATTTAAGTCCTGAAAATATCAACTTAGGTACTTCTTTTGTAGATCACATGCAATCTAACATCAAAGGCTTGTACTGGATAAACGCACTTCTACGACTTGTAAGTTGTCGTAGTTTCTCGTAGCCTCGTAGCAGCGCTACTAGCTAGGAGGCTACGAGCGAACCGTACTTTAACCGATTAGTTAGAAGTTATGATGACGGAAACTTGACACACGAATTAGCAACCACTTCAATTAGGTATACAAAAACCTTGATATATTTTTTACCTAACCTATGCACGTGGTTCCGCTCGTATTTATTTTACTTATATCAAAATCCATTTAGTAATTGTGAGTCGAATTTTGACAATGTCTCGATTAACATAACAAAAACTGCCTAGCAATGTGTGTCAGTATCTACAATAAACAGCAAAATCATCTAAAAAGCCTTAGTATTAAATTATTTAGAAATTAGCTGTACGCATGGCTACATGAAGCCATTTTATATAGAATAAAAGATTTTCTGACAAAAAAGTTAACGACTTTGTATATTTTTAAAGATTTTTTGCATGCTTTACTGTAGCAAAACATGTTTGTAACTTTTTTTTTTTAGTATAAGGTAACTAGCAATGTGGGACTGAGTCCCACATTACTAGACTAGCAATCTTGTTAACCCTTCCAGCTAAGTTCAAAGGCTTGTGTTAGGAGTGGGTTCACGTCGGTAGTATAAACGTACATGATCAATTTTGTGCCTGTAGCCTTCCTGTTGCAGACTTTAATTTTTCCCATTCCGATATAATATCGATTTACAACAGGGTAATTTAGTTGTAAAATATTATGAGTTTCTCGATATAATATTGCTCTAAAGTAGCCCAGTCTACCTGAAAATAATTGATATAGTGGACAGAGGTAGACAACAAACGGATCCATTTCTGTGTCAAGAGCGAATGCAATATTCACAGGAGACATGAGATACCTCTTTACAATACTCTGTAGGTACAAATATGCAACCGTCTGTGTTTGTTTGATGCAAGACTTTGAAATCCTAGTACTATGATGTTCTATTGGGTGTAAGTATTCTATTCAAACTGTAATCGCATTGTAGTTCTTAGACGTGATTTTCACTGTATTTTACTGTCCTTTTTTGCAAGATTATAATATAATAATATCTATAATATCTTGGGACAACTCACACAACGCTATCTGATACCAAACTAATCAGAGCTTGTACTATGGAAACCAAACAACTGATAAACATACTTATATATTTCTAAATACATACATATGATAGATAAATAACACCCAGACACAGAATAAACCATCGTGCTCATCACACAAAGTTTTATCCTGGGTGGGGATCAAACCCACGACCTCTTGCGTGGCAGTCGGATAGACTCCCACCACGCCACAGAGGCAGAGGCAGATTATGTAGTATAGTACTAAGCTAAAAACTAAAAGTTCACTTTATCTTTAAAAATATTGAATTTTCTTTAAACAAAAACCATTCTGATAAATCATTGAGATAATAATGTACTGATAAATTAAACTTCTAATTTACAAAAAAACTGCATTCTATCTAGTTTAATCTAAACACTGCGGTGTCACAGACATAAAAATAGATAGGCTTTAGACTTTCAACACACCTCCTTTTGCGATGAAGAATAATAATTGCCGACAGGGTCCTTATTTACGATCTTGAGCTGCGTCAAGATTTTTCGATTACCTATCTATCGATATATTTATCGATTTTTTCCGTATACACGGCAAGCCCATACTGAACTGTCAAAATCTTGTCATGCTAAATGGAAGGTGTACTCACAAATTAATCAAGGTGCCTGCGCAGTGCGCTTAAAATGGCCGTCGCACTTGCGCAGCTCTCCATTTACCATTATGACAAGATTTTGACAGTTCCATATGGGCTTGCCGTGTATACGGAAAAACACATTTTCTTTACATATTTGACATTATATTTTACCATTATATGATTGCTTACGCTTCAACATATCTAATGACAAGGTATTAGACCGGTGTGACTCAGTTGTGATCAAGTAATATCGAGAGATCAGCGAAGGTATACAACGTTACTACTATCGGTCTATAGATGAGAGACACTTATTGTTTTTAAACTTTCGCGAATTTTATATATATATTAAATACCGATCGTGGTCACGGGTCGAGCCGTGATCACGATAGGTGAAATTCGATCGAAACGTCGTGTAAATAAAAGGTTAAAACCTTTAAATAAGTCACAATAATTGACAGTGTTTTAAAAATTTCACCTGTTCGGCGCACACTTTAAACCATAGGTCCACCATCAAATCTCTATAGGTTGTATCAGATTTATGTGTCATCGGATTATGCGACAATAAATATATGCGCAGATACATGTACCCACTCCATTTCCTAACTCTCACAGTACGGTGGAACGGAAATTCGAAACGATCGCAGAGAGATTAGGCGCAAGAGCGACGGTTTATCGTGTTCTACTAGAATTCCAAAAAGTAAGAGAGAGCCTACAAAACCGTGAAAAGCCATAAGAAGAACCTCGTGGTTTACTACGGATGGCAGTTACAAAGCATAAGTAGAAGAATTTATTATTTTGCTGAGTTCCTCAGTGTGTGCTTTTTAATTGATATTTTTATCTATTACTATACCTATTTTTTTTAATATAACTAGCCATGTAGGATTCCAATTAAAATTCCATTATTAAACCCTCCAGCTAAGCTCAAAAGCTTGTGTTAAGAGTGGGTTCACGTCGGTAGTATAATGGGTGGGATTAGAATGCGCGACCTCACAATTGCGAGACCGATGCCTTAGCCATTAGGTTATTGCCGCTAATTCATATTAGTCACGGAGTTGCCAGACAATGTTTGAAAACGGTCACGCATCTAAAGACCGACTTTGATAACGTTGCTTAACCTCGCAGATATCTTGACCTGCTCGGTCGTAACTGAGTCAGGGACCGGGCAGGGATAGAACTTTTAATAGTTCTTATGCATTAAAAGGGCTTTCTAAGTATTCATAGCAACAAACGTCATTGATGACTTAAAAAAACTAGTAATTATACTCCAAAAAAGCACAATTAAATGCAACTTCGATACACTTGTGTTGGGTTGAAACAATTACAAGCCGCTGGAAGTTGGCCACGAGCCAGAGTGTGGTCACACTGTATTTGTATACTACATAAGTATGGAAAACGGAAGATACTTGAAATGTTTTAATGGCTTTGCGATCGGCTTTGTATTTGGAGGACGTAGTTTTGGCTAGGTTGGCAAACAGGTACAATTCTCTTAAGGATTAATACGCACTGAAACGTGACGCCATATTTTATGGTAGTAATACAATAAAGACTGCCTCCGCGGTGGGAGTGCGTAGGAAGCACTACTGCAAGAGAAGTCGTATGTTTGATTCCCACTATTTTGTGTCATCCACAAATTGTTGTTCCGATTCTGGCTGTAACTACTTTGTGTATGTGATTTTGTATCTTTTTAAATTACGTCAGAGACACATGACTTGTACCCTACTGCGGGGGTAGTGTTAAAAAATACGTACTATACGTACAAAATTCAGATTGCGGTTCAAAATACCGCAAGCTGTATGCGCTTCTTGGCGTAGCGGGTCCTTATTCTTTATCTTTTTTGTCGTTTTCACGGCAAGCCCGCGCGAACTGTCAAAATTTTGTCATAATTGTGCAATGGTAAATGCATCGACGCGCATGAGCGGTGGACATCTTTGAGCGCACCGCGAATGCGCCAGATCGCGCGGGCTTGCCGCGAAAACGAAAAAAAATATAGTGAAAAGGACCGCGATGCCCAATACAAAACAACTGTCTTCTATCTATTAGTAATCTTTATTGACAATTGATATGACACTCATTAATCTATACTAATCTATTCTAATATTATGAAGCTGAAGAGTTTGTTTATTTGTTTGTTTGTTTGAACGCGGTAATCTCAGAAACTACTAATCCGAAATGAAAAATTCTTTCACTGTTAGATAGCCCATTTATCGAGGAAGGCTATATGCTATAAAATATCACGCTACGATTAATAGGAGCGGAGCAGCAATGAGAAATGTTGCAAAAACGGGTTAAATTTACGCATACGAAATTGCGCGGGACGGCTGGTTTTATTATAAACCTAAAGAGTTTGTTTGTTTGATCGCGGTAATCTCAGGAACTACTGATCCGAATTGAAAAAATCTTTCACTGTTGGATAACCCATTTATCGAGAAAGGCTATAGGTTATGTAACTTTACGCTACGGCCAATAGGAGCGGAGCAGCAATGAGAAATGTTGCGAAAACGGGGAAAATTTACGCAGACGAAGTTGCGCGGGACAGCTAGTTGATTATATGGAGGATAAAAAACGTTCGAGATTTGTCTGCTTTCTCTCACAGGCTATTCAAATTTACTTAAGGATTATATGTGTATATATAAATTTACATTGTATTTTGTAAACACAGTACTTGCTGAATACGTTTATATTTACTTATTTTAGAGTTACTTATAGTATTATTGTTTAGCTGTCCTTATTTTATAACCGTTTACATTCACAAAACGCTATGGTTCGTTTGTTATAATTATTTCTGTAAAAAAACTTGATGATTTTAAAGAGTGGCCCATGAGTTTTTAGGCAGCTTTCTCATAAGCTTTACACTTGGAGCTGCTACCTTACTAATTTTTTTTTTTTCAAACAAGTTATTATTTTATTATTCCTTTAGTATGTATAAATTTGACATTTTCAAATAATCATTAAACTGGTTTTATGAAATAAATATATTTGAAGTTTGACTAAACCTGTCTCCACTTCTGATAATAACGAGCAAAGCACTTGTCTCTCAACAGTAAACAATATAAACTATTGGTTTCCGAACTTAACATTCAATGTGTACTTTTGTCTTTAACGAGTTCTTGAGTAGAGACCGCGTCTCGGCAAACGTAGTGTAGGACGTCCTCAGGCCAGGTGGAGGCTGGCAGGAGCTGGATGCGAAAAGTCGAAGATAGAACAAAGTGGCGTGCAATTGGAGAGGCCTATGTCTAGCAGTGGACTGCGGTAGGCTGATGATGACGATGATGATTCATAAAAGTCATTTAGTTTTGATGCTGGCACTGCCACATAAAGTTGAATAGTAGCAAGAAAAACATTATTGAACACGGCCCAAAATTAAGTATCGTCTTAATCGTTAGAAAGTTTTGAGTTTATAAATGGATTGCATACGGGAAGCAAAAGACCGGGTGTTATGGCAAAAATTAGGAGAGCCCTACGTTTTTTTTTATACAATAAACAGATGAGATGAGCAGGTCGTGCGCCTGATGGTAAGCGTCATCCTAACCCACAACAGCATCAGTGCCATACAAATTATTATTTAGCAAAGATCTAAATGTCGCCGCACCGCTCTCCTCATTTAAGACATTAACTCGTAAATCTCAATCGCCCAGTAATTACACTTGCAACAGTGCCTTTCCCGAACGCTACGACATGGTCTTTTTTCGAACGAGGTTTAAAGAAGTTTTCACGTCACGGTAGGCAGCGGCTTGGGTGTGTCCCTGACATTCCTGTAGTCCATGAGCGGTGGTTACAGCTTACCATCAGGTGGGCCGCTAGCTCGTCTGCCAACCATAGGCAATAAAAAAAAGATACACAGTGTTGCGTTAACATTACTTTTTCACGGAAGAATAACTGACATTGTTGTGGTACTACCAAGACGGCTTATGGCTTAGACTTGCAGTGGACCGATACAGACTGACGATGATAATAATAATAATAATAATAATAATTTCTTTATTGCATCAAATATGGTAGGTACAGAGGTCTTATAAAAAATAGAAGTTTCACATATTTGGAATAAAATCTGCATTCCAACATTAAACATCTTTATACACTTACGTAATCTATACAATTTTATTTTATTCATCTATGCCTGTAAAACTTACAAGGATATTATTTTAAAAACTCATCAATAGAATAAAAGCATTCTTTTAGCAACCATTTCTTTAATTCTAGAGAAGTTTTGTAAATGGTAGTTGGGTAATAACTTTAGGCAAAGAATTATAAATTAGGGGAGCCATATGATGAAGTTTAAGAAGAAGTTTTTCATACACTACATATTTCCTAACAGTTGTAAAAGCACTCAAAGACATCAATACTATCTGTGAGGCACAAACTCAAAGACGTTACCCATTTGTAGCACTAGTTAGTAGATCGTAATGAACTTCCGTTGTACAGACAGACGAAGTGATTTTCTGTTGCTCAACAATGAATGGAACATCGTTAGGAAACCTTGGAACTTTATGCAAACTTACTAACTTGGGGAATGATTGTGTGTCGATGGAATAATAGGTACTTGCCTAATTTCTGGATACAAATTGTGCACCTATAATTTAGTTTTGAGTAGGTAAAATGCTTTTGATATGTGAAATAAATTTTACTATAAAAAAATGTCTGTTTTTGGTTATGCACAGCTTAATTTAAACAACGGCTGCGCGAGTTTTAACGGGTTTTTTTACCAGCAGTTTGCTGACTTTATGAAATCTACTTCTAAGGGCAAGTTCTCACTAAATCGTGACTATTAATATATCGTTGGATGACTGCCGGTATATAATAAAAAAAATAATAATATCCTGGGACAACTCACAGAAAGCTATCTGATCCCAATTAAGCAGATCTTGTACAATGGAAACCAGACAACCGATAAACATATATTTCTAAATACATACATATTATTTATAAATAACACCCAGACACAGAATAAACCATCGTGCTCATCACACAAAGTTTTATCCTGGGTTGGGATCGAACCCACGACCTCTTGCGTAGCAGTCGGATACACTCCCACCGCGCCACAGAGGCAGTCAATATATATACATTTATATGCTGTTCTGTATTAAACATGTTCACTATGTCATCGAATATTTTACTGTCGTGTTGGATCATGACGACATTTCAGTTCACAGCAGTCGCTTTGTCGACTTGTAACGATATTTTTATCATGGCTACAATAGATAGTCGCAATAACGACACTATTTGCCTTTTGCGATTTTTTTTCTAGTTTTACGACTGTGTGCTAGCCGTTCTGACAATCTGTTGTCACTGCAAAAATATCGTGGACGGCAGTTAATCGTGTCGTCGTAAACAATCAAAGCTTGTTTAAATTCCTTGTTGATGGCAGTCATCATTATATATTTATACTAATATTATAAAGCGGAAGAGTTTGTTTGTTTGTTTGTTGGTTTAAACGCGCTAATCTCAGGAACTACTAGTCCGATTTGAAAAATTCTTTTTTTGTTGGATAGTCCATTTATCGAGGAAGGCTATAGGCTATATAACATTGCGCTACGGAGCAGCGACGAGAAATGTTGCAAAAACGGGGAAAACTTACGCATACGAAGTTGCGCGGGACAGCTGGTTATAAATAAATTTATTATCGCGTAAGTTACCAACATTTTTCTTATTTCCATAAAAAATATGGCATTCAATTGGGTATATGAATCTCAAGTCAAATCGGTATATCTATACTAATATTATCTATACTAATATTATAAAGCGGAAGAGTTTGTTTGTTTGTTTAAACGCGCTAATCTCAGGAACTACTGGTCCGATTTGTAAAAAATCTTTTTTGTTGGATAGCCCATTTATCGAGGAAGGCTATAGGCTATATAACATTGCGCTACGACTAATCGGAGCGGAGCAGCGAGGAGAAATGTTGCAAAAACGGGGAAAATTTACGTATACGAAGTTGCGCGGGACAGCTAGTTTTTTATAAAATGTCAAAACGATTCGTTCTGTACAGATTTGTATGCAATTTAACATTATGTTCTAGTTTCAAATTATTTACTTTTAGTATTTATTTTGAAGATTATAAATACAAAAACATATTAAATTATGCACGAATATATATTTTTAAGATCATTTAAAGGCATAATATTACTTGGTTAGTGTAAAATAATTTATTGTTATTGATAATACCTAATTTGACAGTTTGTAATTGCCGGTAAAAACATTTGATTCTTGTAATTTTAATTTTTTAAAGCCACTTCCTAAAAAGCAATTAGTGTGATGATAAAACCTGAATAGAAGTAATCATTGATATGCAATTGCAATGTTGTGTGCACTAAAAAATGCAATCCGACAAATCAATGTTTTCTGCAATTAAATCCTTAAAAAATACTAATAAATGCTAAAGTAAATGTGTACAACTTCAGCTATATACGATTATTATATTATGACTAATTTTGTATTTATATATGTTTTGGTGTATACCAAACAGTCATAAATAAGAAGCTATTATTACTGTGGCACTCTAAAACAACTTCTCCAATTGGACTTCATCTTTGTGTACATCAATTGTTACAAAGTAAGAGTCAGACAAAACACTGCCCATAAAGCAACAAGCGCATCTTTGACATACGTATGTCCATAAAAATGTTATATCTTACAAGATGTCCTCAAGTTTTCGAGATATCGTACTGCCAGATCGATTTCTTACTTTACTCGAAACAAAGTAACAGAGGAATACTAGATCTTAAAATATAAAGTTTAGGTTAGAGTTGCGTTGTAAGATGCCTTGTTACTTACATTCTGAACAGTTCTAACCGAGTAAATTTAATGATTGTTGTAGTAAAAGAATAAAATTGCCAGAATATTTTTGGCACGAATACTTATAAAAAAATTGTTAGTATAGATATGATTAAGCAATTTGGGCACAAATTGCTTAATCATATCTATACTAACATTATAAAGCTGAACAGCTTGTTTGTTTGAACGCGGTAATCTCAGGAACTACTGCTCCGAATTTTAAAATTTTATCGAGAAAGGCTGTAGGCTAACATCACGCTACGACTAACAGGAGCGGAGCAGCAAGGAGAAATGTTGCAAAAACGAGGAAAATTTACGCAGACGCAGTTGCGCGGGTAGTAGCTTATAACTCAAACAGAAGCTGAAATACTAAGTATAAAATGTATACGAGCAGCAACGTGCTTCAAGAGTTCTTCATCTGAATGTTGGTTTCTGAATGTTGTTCATACCTTGCCATCTTTTCACGGTACTTTAACCCGTGACTTATACATTGGTGCAGATCGGTGTTGCCCCTAATCATTCTTCGGTTGGATCATTGACGTACAGACCAGGACTGCGCCATCCCTTGCAATTAAAAAGTAAAAATTGACTGCAAAGCGTGAAAGAGAGAAAATACTCGTGCGGCCTTTGACAAGTCTTGTCCACAAAGTATCTTTGTCTCTTTCTAGAGGTGTTCAATTTTGAGAGGTTATGGCACAGTCATGTTCTTTACTTCAATGGGTTGGATCGAATATATAAGTGCTATCGTTTTATGCGAGACAAATAATTCTGTTGTGGTGGGCAATACTGCGTCTGTGGCGCGGTGGGAATGTATCCGACTGCTACGCAAGAGGTCGTGGGTTCGATCCCCACCCAGGATAAAACTTTGTGTGATGAGCACGATGGTTTATTCTGTGTCTGGGTGTTATTTATCTATAATATGTATGTATTTAGAAATATATAAGTATGTTTATCAGTTGTAATGAATGGTGGTGTGACTACGAGTCGGTAATGTGGTTTCCATAGTACAAGCTCTGCTTAGTTTGAGATCAGATAGCGTTGTGTGAGTTGTCCCAAGATATTATATTATTTAATATTATATTATGAGAGGTCCCCTGTCTTTCAGATAGTTTATATGAAACCTAGTTGGCTAGTCTTCATAAAGATTAGCCGCTGTAACCGAAATCGGGTAGGAGAACATTACTTATATCTTTGACGACCTTAATTAAAAAGCTTAATTTGAAACAAGGAACTCTGGAAATGTTGATATCCATTTTGAAATAAAATACGAACCTACACAAAAACAGTCCATGCAAATTCACAAATTCAATTTGTAACGAATCAGAGAAGTGTCTCGAGTCGATTGTCAGAATCACATTAATCGACTTATCGAGAATCGAATCGATTACATCTTGAAATGTTGGTAAATTGAATAAGTTTAGACAAGCTGACAGTGTAATTCAATGTTGATAGCAGAAGAAAAAAGTATGAATTACATTGGCAACGAATGCGCTTGGATCAACGCCATGTAACCAATAAATGTCCGAAACAGTTATTCACACTCATATCATAATTTTATTCTGACCTTTTAACTATTCAATGTATTATAAAAAAACTATGACTGAGTGGAGACGGACAGTTACAATAAAGATTTTTTTGAACGTTCAACCTCTTAAGTTGTAAAACGTTTTTAACTATTTTTTTTATTTATTTGAAACACAAAACATATTACAATAATTAGAGTATTTTTTTTTATAAATCACTTAAGATTGTTAACAAATGTATGGCAGAAGACGCGAAAGTTCGAGATTTATTCATTTTCTGACAGTCTTGGAAAATGGCTGTTTGCATATTTATTTGCTTAAGTCGTTTTACTACTTTTGGGTTTATGTATTCGTGAAACCAGCTGCTCATTTGCGAAAAATCTATGCCAGTTTTTAGTTATTCGTTCGGATACAACATATTACTAACAATTTATATGTTCACTGTCCTATAATGGGGACTACCTATTATGAACTGGGAGGAAGCAGCTCATTACGACTCGCAGGTGATTCATTGGGCGACCTGTGGATCCTGATGTATGGTGCACAGATGCTTTCAATGGTTTAATGATACAATTTTAGTGTATGGTGCAACTTTTTATTTGTCGCCACCGGTGAAATTGAAAATTTATGGTGCTTCTTATTTGGTCGTATATCTGACATATTATTTACTAGCTATCCCGCGCAACTTCGTATGCGTAATTTTTCCCCGTTTTTGAAACATTTCTCTTCGCTTCTCCGCTCCTATTAGTCGTAGCGCGATGTTATATAGCCTATAGCCTTCTTCGATAAATGAGCTATCCAACAAAAAAAAAAAGAATTTTTCAAATAAGACCAGTAGTTTCTGAGATTAGCGCGTTTAAACAAACAAACAAACTCTTTCGCTTTATAATATTAGTATAGATATATCTAGTTTCTTTTTCAGTTGTTAGTAGAATAGTTGGTGCCATTTCCCATTTGTTATGGTATAACAATATATATTCTGATCAAATAAAGGCATAGTAATAATTATTATCTAAATAAGTATTACCAAACGTCGTGGCAATGCTGCCAGCCTTCTGGACACTATACCGATTGACATCGATGGGGAGTAATCCTTCGACGACTAAATTGGTTGTGACTCCCTATTTATATTTGAACTTTGCTTTTGTAGTTTATTAGGTAAGTTGTAAATAATTCGATAATTTTAGGTTTATTTTAGTTATATATGTAATTGACTGCCTCTGTGATGCGGTGGGTTCGATTCCCACACGGGACACCACTTTGTGTGATCCACAGAATGTTCCGGGCCTAGGTGTACTTTGTGTCCGTGACTTGTATGTTTGTAAAGTACCCCGCGATACAGAGCTTGTACCCTGCTGAGGGAGACGTCTTTAAAAAAAAAATATACATATATTTATATATTTATTTTTTTACCATTACAGTTATTTTTCCATTACATAGTGATGTTAACACAACATTGTGTTTTGGTTAAAGGGTATTGTAGCAAGTGTGAACCTACTTAATTAGATACATTTTTTAATTTTGAAAAGCACTTAATCTGGTCAGTCGCGGGTCACGGATCCTTCTTTACCAATATTATTCTGTTTGCCTGTCTGTTACGTTTTCACGTTTAAACTTCTGAACCTATTTTGATGAAATTTGGTATGGAGATAGTTTGAGTTCCGGAGAACATAGGATAGTTCAGAGGCTTAAGCTGGAAAAGTCCTCCTTAAACCTCTGAATTGATTTAGATAAAATTGGGTATGGAGATAGTTTGAGTTCAGGAGGAGATTGTATCGCCATAACCGACAAGCCGCGCGCGATATCTAGTTATAATATAAGATGTCCCATGTTAAGCCACTCTGTAGAAAAGTACTTTAAATAATAGATACACCATTTTCCTCTGGGATTGCATCTATGGCACGGTGGGAGTGTGTCCAACTGCTACGCAAGAGGTCGTGGGTTCAATTCCCACACGGGCTACCACTTTGTGTGATCCACAAATTATTGTTCCGAGTTTGGGTGTACTTTGTGTCCGTGACTTGTATGTTTGTAAAGTCCCCCGCGACACATAGCTTGTACCCTAACGCGGGAGTCGTCTTTAAAAAAAAACATTTTCCTGATTCCCTGTACAACGCGCATGACTAATATATCTGCCCGAATATCACACTAATATTATAAAGACGAAAGTTTGTGAGTATGTGAGTGTGTATGTTTGTTAATTCTTCACGTCTAAACGGCTGGAGAGATTTTAATAAAATTTGGTATGGAGTTAGCTGACACCCTGGATTAACACATAGTCTAACAAACCGCGGGTAACACCGCGGGGCACAGTTATTAAGACATAATGCTTATATTTATCACTTTGCTTTTTACATAACCTTAGTACGCCTCAAACAATCACGTTAGCTAAGTCGAACTGCTTGTTTACCTTATAATAACAACCAACTAAGTTACTAGACTAATTACGTTTTCGTATACAGGGTGTAACAGAAAGGTGTGGTCAAATTTCAGAGCAGTGGATAGGGTATGTTATCAGTATTGCTCTGCCACGGTGCCATAGCTGGTTGCATTATTATTACATAGTCATAGCATTTTCTTTTTACAAAATTCAGTTGTGAAAGGCGTATGGCATAAGAATTATACTTCCCCTAGTACAAAATTCGATTGGATTATTATGGCATAGAATTTTTTAAGTCATACTTTTTTTTAATTATTAACTTTTACACTCATAAATAAACGAATGAGAAATTATAAACATTTTTTTGAGTAGCCCGATTTTGATAAAATTAGGTATGTGCACTCAGTATCATGGGCACATACCAACCCTAAAATATGACCACACCTTTTTGTTACACCCTGTATATTAGACAACAATATCAGATTCCGGTTGAGACCGTTCATAACAAGAAATCAAAGTATTATTCCTGAGAATTCAAAACAATCACAAAATTCGGTTACAAATATCGCTACAGTAAAAACCTTGGATATTGGCTATTGCTTCCAAGCACGAAAATTAAATACAACAGACGATAAACCAATGACCCAAAACATTCCTTGCTAAAAAAGAAAAAGAAAATGTGACGAGAAACAGAGGTTTCGGAGTGGTTACGGAAATCCGAAATGAAACGCCGCTTATAATATAATATGACATTATTTTTCCTTTCATTGGGCGGACAATACGGATCATAAACTTTTATCGTGGTTGCCGACACTGTAGAAACTTTAGCAGAGGTTTTGTTCTCCTTTTGTTATTGGTATGTTTGTTATTTTTGCAGATTCGCAAGTGATTTTAAGTTCTTTAGCAATTGAGATTGAGACTAGGACTATACTAATATTATAAAGCTGAAGAGTTTGTTTGTTTGTTTGAACGCGGTAATCTCAGGAACTACTGATCCGATTAGAAAAAGTATTTTTTTGTTGGATAGTCCATTTATCGAGAAAGGCTATAAGCTATAAAACATCACGCTACGACAAATAAGAGCGGAGCAGCAGTGAGAAATGTTACAAAAATGGGGAAAAGAGTTAAGAAGAAGTGAGAAAAAGTTAAAAAGAGAGAAGGAGAGAGGAAATGTTGCGCGGGACAGCAAGTAGTTTATAAAATAATCTGATTACACATTAAGCAGAGTTTGTAGTATGGCAACCAGATAACTGATCAACATACTTATATAATATATATTTTTTAAATGTATTAATATTTATTATACATAACTTACACCCTGACAGAATAAACCATCATACTCATCACAGAAAGTTTTATTCGGGTGGGTATCGAAGCCACGAACTTCGGCTGAGCAGTCAGGGTCACTAACCACTAGACCAACATAGGTACATTTTTACCCTGGGTCTCAGTTGTGATTGAGCATGTTAAGCAATGTTACCACTTTATATATCTAATTTAAAAATGGGTAAACGCTTTCCAAAACACACACACTTATGGTCCGTTAACCGTTGATTCTGCATTTAATCTTTAGCCGGTCTCGTCAGACTATTGGAGTATGAGAATAGAGAGCACACTTGTGTTTGCACTCATTTGTGCACAATAAATAATTTATTTTTTGCATTTGATGAGACAACTAATAATAATAATAATAATAAAAAGTTTTATTGATCATTATAAATATTGTAGTACATTGGTTGGTTACATAGTTTTAAAGTTTGAGATGTTTATTTTTTCTACAATAGTATTGGGTGCAGCTCTGCACTCCTAGCTAAGTTACGGAGTAACCTGTATGAAGAAGTCTACAGTCTAATTACAAACATTGCAGCAGTTATCAATTTTGCTCACGCAGAAGTGATAAGTGGTAATTGTTGTTAAAAGGAATAGCGCTGCACTGACCTTTTAATAGACGTCCAGTCTACCGTATTTATGCTGGTGTGAACACCGTGTTTATACTGAGTGAATTCACACAGACTGCATATCCATACTAACATTAAAAATGTGCATAGCATTTGAATCCCTCAGCCGATTTAAATGTAATTTGGTATGGAAATAGTTTGAATTACAGGAAAGGACATAAGATATTTTTTAATGCGGTAACCTATATTCACGCGGGCAGAGTCGCGATCAAACGCGAATACCTAAAAGTAAGTAGGTTACTTTACTAAAATCAATAGTGTATTAGGTTCGGGCGTGGGGACCTGAACCCTTTTGCGGTATACCCAAATGCTCCATTACTAACTCAAAGGATGGGGGCTAACCCAAAGCATCAAGCTCTGGTCAAAGTCACTAGGCCAAGAGCATTTCGAAGCGCTCTTAGTGGGCTTCAACGAAAGGTTCACTAAAGGGGCGTTTTTTTTCATAGAAATTTGATAAAATGAAATCAGAATTCTTACTAGAACCCTAACTGGGCACAGCAGACTAAGCAAACACAGGCACAAGATGCGCCTCACCGATACTAATGGTTGCAGGTTCTGCCACAAGGATTAGATAACACCTCTGTGGCTGCGAGACAATTCACCACACCAGAAGCCAGCTTACTTACTTACCTTGGAGGGCACTTAATTACACTTGATGACGCTAAGGTCACATAGTCGACTTCATGGTTAGACTAACCCTTTGAGATGTTCTTTAAGGAAGAAAGAGACGCCACCTTTTAGGTCGCAGCGACCTCCGGGCTATATATCCCGGTCTCTATCCAGATACAATATAATGTATTAGGTTCACCTATCATAAAAGCAGTAGTTGTGACAATTAAATAAATGACAACCGTTTGGATATTCAGGGGTTAACAAATTTATATACCTGATTTCGAAAATGTATATATTATCGAGTATATACGAGTAACTAGCTGGTTTGTTATTTAATATCCTTGCCGCTGCCATTTGTGGTTGGTCCGTACTTGGCCGGAAATTGTGTTCAGTTTCAATCTGCTACAAACAGATGAGACTATATCAGTGAAGCATTTAGGGCTGGTATACATAAAAACATTGCTGTACCGCTATTTTTTTGCCACCTGGAAATTGTACAACATGAAGGCATACTTCAGCATTTTGCCATTGCATGACATCGAATCGCATGTTACCATTTCCCCTTTTCGGTATTTTTGTAAGTTGATGCTCCCATCCGCACCATAGGAGGCTAATTCATTTAAAACTTGATTATTACGTACTAAGATTACTGCTTGCGGGAGTTTCATGGAGTCATGGTTGCAGCACTTTAATGGCATCACTGTATATATAGGACCAAATATATAGTAAAAGTGGCCATGAGTTTCTATTGGCTATGAATAAAAGTGGCCATGAACTATACTTCTGCAAACATGGCATTAAATGTCAAATAAATGGCATTGAATCATCCATTCCAAATTTCGACTGACATTTATAAGCGCTGCATTTTGTAACCAAAGTGAATAGAGAACTTTGACTTTGCACACAGTGGCAGTCACTGGAATAAAATTCAATTTATATGGTGTAAAATAGATAAATTAATCTTACAAATTATGCTTTTAATGTAAATTAATTAAAAACACGGTCATGTGGCGTCTACCCGATTAGGTCTAAGCTTAATCCATGAAATTGTATGGTGAATGAAGCGTGTGAGACAGCTTTAACAGCGTCGACAACACAGCTCTTTTGGTATTTCTAGGGTCTACATGCACGTATTAACCTTTTTTATAGTAGAACCTTCCGACCTTTTTACAGTAGGAACTCAAAGCTCCTTTCTGCAAAATGACACGGCCCTTAATCCACCATGTATGTCCAGTTAACATTTTTCATATAATAAATCAGTACCTAAACAAACAAAACTGATTAAACCTCGTTGCTAAACTGAGTATCGGTGCAACCCGCTTCTATATTCCTGATCGTTCCCTTTCTCGGATTAGCGGGGGTAGCACTTAAGATTTTATTTTTCGTCGTTTCTCTTACGTCGTAAAACTTGTACGTGGCTTTTATATTCAGAAAAGAGTGAAATTGTGTATGCAGACATTTTAGATGAACAGTTTGCTCAAGAAAATTTAGGATTAACGAGAAAATGTAAGTTCTACCTTAATCATTTTTTGTAGGTGTTAAATTTTGATGACTTCAGTGAATCGATGAATGGCTATTATGAGACGATCGAGAGGTCGATCGATCGAGAGAGGCATATGTATAGCATGCTTTGTGATTTGCATGCCAGTTGTCTAACCGATTGTGTTATAAGTGTCACACAAAATAGTAGCAAATTTTAAGATCAATACCATTTTCGAGGATGTGCCACATTTCACGCACCTTTCTGTTACTCATTGTATATTTTCACTAGAAGTATCGGATCATTATTTATACTATTATAACATAAGCCGAAATTGTTAATACCGACAGCACAATATCTGAAGTCCCAACAATCTAAAGCAACAGCCATTAAAAATATTTAAAAAACAGTTAACCGATTTATTGTTAAAAAAATGTTACTACTCTATAAACGATTTATTAAATGATATACTATGGTGCTTATATTACTTATAGAAATGTATTTAAGACTTTACATGTTTGTATGCCGAAAAGTAGAATGTACAAGGATTCATGAACTGTTGTTACATCTTATTGTTACCAGCATTCTGTACAAATAAAATATTCTTATTCTATAATACACGTCCGGAATAAGACAAATATGCATAGGCCTAAGATCCATATGCAATAGAGTACAGAAAATTATTCATCTAACGACTTTTACAGGGTGATTTGCAATATACTAATAACCTCCTGCTCGTGATTTCTTTACATAACACTAAATAACTTTGTTATTATCAGTTTTGAAAAATAAACTGGAGTAAAATCGTTGTTTATTGTGAGGTTTTAGCCCCTAAACCTGACCAAAAAAAACATTGATTTTTCTCCAGAGTATCTTAGATATATGGTAAATGGTTGTGTGACAAAATGATTTGATTTTTTTTCAAAAAATATATTATGACGTTATTTCATGTAATGTAAAGAAGCCAAGAGTTATTAGTATATTGAAAATCACCCTGTATACATGGGAGGACTGACTGAGTGATAACTGTCTCCAATGCTGCCTATGTGGCGCGGTGGGAGTATGTCCGACTGCTGCGTAAGAGACGACCTCTTGCACAGCAGGTTTCGCTAGGTTCGATTCTCACACATGACACCACTTTGTGTGATCCACTAATTGTTGATCCAAGTCTGGGTGTACTTTGCGTCGGTGACTTGTATGTTTGTTAAGTCCCCCACGACACAGGGCTTGTACCATATTGCGGAAGTAGTATTTAAAAAAAAATACAGTTGACGTAGCAGCAGTCTGGCTCTTATATCATAGGTATTGGCTTAAAAGTTTGCTGTCGAAACACTAAGAAGGGGAAAAATGTGCGAATGTTACATGTAATATTTTTTATATAGGTACGTGTATAAAATCCCCTCGAATGCCATCTACGGCACGATAACGGTGGGTTATATAGGTACACTGACCTCTAATGGCGCTACTACACCGTCCAGTGAAAGTTTTTTGACACTTATGGCAAACAATATATAGAATATATAATAATAATAATAATAATAATAATAATCCCTCGGGGCTAATCGTTGTCTCTCTATATGAGATTAACGCAACACTCTGAGGGCATAGTAGCAGCTCTTGAAATCCTTATGACACCAATAAAAAATGTCTCATGAGGGTGAAATAAAAGTACACAAACCGCAGGGCAGCTTTGTGGCGAGCTGAATGTGCGTGGCGACACTGCGGTCCCGATGCCTCAGAGAGTCGGTCAGGGCCTCGTCTCCCGCTTGCCTTCACTGGTCGGCGGGAGTGGAACACCAAGAGCGCCCGCAGGACTCTCAACTCTGTCTTGTCTTAATCGGCCGGCCAGAGGGAGGTCGCCAGAGCTTGTTTGCTCGGGGGTGGAAGTGTCATTTTCAAGGGCATAACTACGGGGAAACCCGCTCACGGGCCTTCTTCGTGATGGTGAAACCGGCGCCGCACCGCTCGACACCCCAAGCTGCTCACACCCATGTTGCTCCCTGTCGCCTGTTTGGCTGTATGTCTGTGGCGGCCAGAAGGGGGCTCATCTAGTGAGTGGCGAGTCACCGCCTGCCCATTTGTCCGTGTGATTTTACCATGTGTTCAGGGCAGGCGCCATAGTCCTTCAGTAGTACCAGTTAACCATTCCACTAACACCTCACCTCCATAACCTAGATTCTTAGCTCCCACTTTTTGACAATAGTTTTTACACTAACCGGGGAATGTCGTTGGGTACATTTATATAGTGTATACAATGATATTCGCCGGTTTGTGTCACATAGCCTTTAGAATAAAGTGTCTAACGGGCCTCCACGTGTTGGCTTCGGCCACACGCACGTCTCCCAAATGACCGGTCTCCATAGTCCCGTGATATGGAAACGACATACATAATAATAATAATAATATACACACAAAGCTATCTGATCCCAAACTAAGCAGAGTTTGTACTATGGAAACCAGACAACCTATATACATACTTATATATTTGTAAATACATACATATTATAGATAAATAACACCCAGACACAGAATAAAATATCGTGCTCATCACACAAAGTTTTATCCTGGGTGGGGATCTAACACACGACCTCTTGCGTAGCAGTCGGATGCACTCCCACCGCGCCACAGAGGCAGTCAAAATGGCCTGTTGTTATTCTTTTTACATATGGGTAGATTTCCATGTGGCGTACTAGTACTGTAGAAGTCAGTAGTTATGTAGGATTTGAACCTACTAAAAATCACAGAGGCGAGAAGGCCCCCTGCGTAATAGTAAAAAGCAAGAATACCTAAATATTATACTTTATACTATGATAGATTATATGAAATTTTAAAAGTAGTACCATCACAAGTACTGGCTGTTCAAATTCAACTCGAGTTGGGAGGTCCCAGTAGTTCACCTCGACGCCGAGGTAATTTTGTAGCGTCAAGAACATTTTTATGAGCTTACAATCTTTGTTTAGCTATAGCCTGCAGAGATTGTTGTTGTCTATTGATGGATTATACTTCTAAGGCAAATATTTTCTTAAAGATTTTTAGTACTTTTTTTAAAGTTAACTAGCAATGTGGGTGTGTCCCCACATTATTAGCAATGCTGTTAACCCCTCCAGCTAAGCTCAATGGCTTGTTCGTTAGGAGAAGATTCACGTCTATAGTATAATGGGTAGGATTCGAACTCGAAAACTCCCGATTGCGAGGCCGATGCCTTAGTCATTAGGCTACCGCCGCTTTTTGAAGGTGATGCACATCATTGTGGTGTGGGAATATTTTCTGGGATTTTACAGAATAAGGTTTTAATGAATCGTATTCCTTGTAAGGGTAAGATTTGGGCTTACAATACGCACGACTCAGTTCTCCTAGATCAACGTGCATTTTACGTTGATCTAGGATTTCATGCAACGCATTCACGCAATCGTGGTTTGCGACATGTCATCAACTAAATGTAACTAGTTATGATCGAAGATGTTTTCATCCCTATTCAAAACTACACATCGTCGCCCATAATACGCAAATAAACACAGGAAAAAGTTATTACCTCCTAAAGTTATTACTCAATAACCATTTTAAAAGTTTCTCTAGAATTAAAGAAATGGTTGTTAAAAGAAAGCTTTTATTCTATTGATGAGTTTAAAAAAAAATATCCTTGTAAGTTTTATTGGCATAATTGAATAAAATAAAGTGTAGGTATAGATTACGTAAGAGTACAATGTTTAATGTTGGAATATAGATTTTGTTCTATTGCATGCTTATAATGCCAAATATGTGAAACCTCTATTTTTTATAAGACCTCTGTACCTACCATATTTGATGCAATAAATAAATTATTATTATTATTATTATTACAAAAAAAGACGACTCTCGCAGTAGGATACAAGCCCTGCGTCGCGGAGGACTTTACAAACATACAAGTCACGAACACAAAGTACACCCAGACTCAGAACAAAAATTTGTAGATCACACAAAGTGGTGTTCCGTGTGGGAACGTCCTCTTGCGTAGCAGTCGGATACACTCTCACCGCGCTACAGAGGCAGTCAAAGTCAAGTTGTAGAACTGATGGCATTTCTAATAAAATATATACGTATTATAGATAAGAATACGTATATATTTTATTGTTCTTGCCCGGTGCAAGAGCATATCGGACCATGCTCAGTGTAGGGTTCCGCAGCCATTATTACTATAAATTTTTAAAAACTTTCGCGATTTGTACACATTATAAAAATATATATATTACGGGTCTTAATAGAGATGAACAGATGGTCAGCCTTTCTCGATGGTAAAATAATGGTTAGAGACAATGGTATCTTGGCACACATTGTGTACAGAAAACCGAGGCACACAGACAGGTACTGACTCGCACAATCATCCAAGACATCTGCAATCCGTGGAATCATCGCTGACAAATAGAGCATATGAAATTTGTGACTCTGAACATTTAGAAAGTTAGCTCACACATGTTTAGGAGGTACTAAAGCGAAACGGATACGGAGGAAGCACACGATGTACGAACACGATGTACGAATAGGAGAGAGGCCCGACCGGGGGTTGACAGGGCTCCAGCTTTTCTACCATATGTGAAAGGAGTGACGGACAAAGTTGGAACAGTACTGCAGAAATACTCCATTAAGACTGTATATAGTCCGCGCTCCAACATAGCTGCGCACCTACGTACTCCTAAGGATGTAATTCCTGTACAGATACCTGGCGTCTACAAAGTGGATTGCAGCTGTGGTAGTTCCTACATTGGACAAACCAAGCGCACAATAGCGGAAAGGGTTAAGGAACATATCGCGGCTGTGAAAAACCGACAGACAAACAAATCAGCAAAAGCGGAACACTTGCTGGATGCGGAAACCAATTCCAAAGGATTGAACTACACAAACCACAGGTATTCTCCACTGACCTCACTCTCGTCACTATTACTCCAGGATTGAATTTTCAACCGAGAAGATGGATACTGTTTATCAACCTTGTGGAATTCTGTGATCAGCAAGTGCCGAACAAACATTACACGCCAGTGTGCAGATGTCCTTAGTGTTGGGTGTCAAAGTACTGACAGTTCCGTAATAGTGAGTGATAAAAATCAAGCGAGGGTAGTTTCCGAAACCCGCGCTTCACGGAGGCGACCCTAAGCTGAATCAGTCTACTCGTGACCACGGCCGTTGCAATACGGTCGAAACGTTGGGCAATAAACAAGCCGTTATTACATACACATATGAAAAAATCCGATTTGGATAATTGCACCAGAAAAAGAGCGTATGTTTATGACTTTAAAATACCTTCTGCATAATGTGCCACACGTTGATGTTTACTGAAAAAAAATCAGCTTCTGTTACATTTATGTAGCCCCCCTAAATATATTTATTTTTATTATGTTGCTATGAATCACTTATCACCTTTTCAAATTTCATCAATATTCATTGTGAAGTCTTTGAGTAAAACGCCTTTGTCATACGGACTGACAGACAGACAGACAGACGAACATGACGAAACTGTAAGGGTTTCGTTTTTGCTATTTCGGCTACGGAACCCTAAAGAACACCCTAACAAAGAATAAACATCGTCATCGTCGTCATCGTGCTTATAACACCAAGATTTATTCTGGGTGGAAATTGAACCAGACGACCTCTATCTTAATTGTACCACTAGAATAACATGCCAGTTGGATGCATGATGAAGCAGTTGAACTCACAACCTTACCTATAACGAAGCAACTCTTAACACCAACTTACTATAATTTAACTTAAGTAATTCTAAAACGGTGTCACTCAAAGTTTGCAGTGGGTCGCCAACAATTTGTGAACCAATCTAAGCTTACGTGAAACAATGCAATCGATTCTGAGGCGCGCGACGGAATCCACAGTCATCCCACTTGGGGCTTAAAGAAATAATAATAATGGTCCTTAGAAAGGCTTATGAGAGAGTGCCTTTATTTACAGTAATGGTTTCAAAGGAATTTTGTTGTAATTTAAGGTAATATTGAGATTTCTACGCAGAAATCAGCAAGAGACAAACACATCTAACAGCTCTGAGTTTTGCACCGCTGAAATCAGCGTTGATACTTTGCATTTTATTCCAATGATACGCGAAAAAAGCAATATGTACATAAGTACCTTTCTTTTCAAAGGGAAAATATTTAGGAAAAGGTATTATAACACAAAATTATTAAAGAAAATCTATTTTGTGACCATTTTCCTATGTATGTATGCTTGATTTCCGCAGCTAAAATATTGCTCACTGTATTTTTACCGCCATCGCTGTAAACATCTTCTAATATTATATAAACAAAAAACTTCACTTATTTATGCTTATGATTAACTTTAACCCTTCGAACTAGAGAACTGTGACATTTTGCTGAGATCTTTTTGTAAGAAAATATTATTGGATCTATCTGTTATGGGGTGAATTAACCGCAAAAATAAGCATAAAAAAACTTGAGAGGTGTCAAGGGACACCCGGATGGAACGAAGTTCTTATCTTTTTTTTTATAATTTTCGCAACACCACACTGTTCAATGCGAAATAGAAAGACGAAACGAAAATAACTTAAAAACAACACTACTACACAATTGTCACCAATACTGTGTACCGAATTTATGCCTCTAGACCAAATCGACAGGTGACTTCTTCGTCAAATTAGATGTTCATATCTTACGCACACGCCCGCACGGCTTGTGTGTGTCAAAAAGTGTCGTTACAACTTTTCATGAGATTTTTTTCCGTCTAGCCCCCTTTCACAACGCGCAAAAATTAACTTTCTTTAGCAACACAGTAAAGATTCTTTAAAATCTTTAATTTAAATAATAATAATAATAATAATAATATATCTTTATTTCGAACAAACAGTCCATAGCGTACAAAAAATAAAAGAGACAAAAAAGGTAAATAAAAAACAAAATTAAATAGCAGCATCATCGCACGTGGGCACGCAGGTAGGTCTTCAGTATATCTGAGTCGTACCTGTCGGCAATGATCTGCAGGATGCTATTAGAGCTGCCCCGTAATCTGCTTATAGATGATGTTAGCCTCTTGCGTATAATAGCATGAAATCCATCTGTTCTTTCTTTGGTTTAAATTCTTTGTATTTAAAGTGACACAATCGATTAATACCTAAAGAGGAACACACCAAGTAATTCCCAGCTAGATAGCTCTCCGATTGTACAAATACCTTTAGAAGGATTTGTCAAATGTTTGATCAAATTATTGAGGAAGGAATCTCCGGCGCCTGTTTGCCCAACGGTTGGACCAATAAAGTTACTTTCTTGTGGTTAGAAGTTCATTTTAAACCTATCGATGAAGTCTATGTATGTCAGACACATACAAAGTCTATCTGTGGTACTTTATTCTTAAACGGGTGAATTGATTTGAATGAGGTTTCTTTAAAATGAAGAATCTATCACTCTTCCTACTTTATTGTTATTAAGTCAATTTGACAAATGACTTGACGACTGTGTCATTAATTAAGTAGATGCCGCCACTCAATTGATTTTTTCGTGAGGACGACCATCAATATCGTCCAATGAACGAATATAAATTACTAACAATATTGTAAACCTCTTCAGCTAAACTAAATTGCTGTGAATACAAGACAGAACATTCGCTAGTTCAAATGCTCTTAAAACGTCTGCTAATTTATTATTAAACTAGCTGTGCCCGCGACTTCGTTCGCGTGGAAGTTGGGTTAATATTAAGGTAGTTTATATTACAATTCAACTTCTGTGTAAAACATATTGTAAACATGCTCCACAATGCCCTGTGGCGTCTATGGATATTTGGGCCTAGCTTTAATCAGGGCGCAACATATGGCAGGGCAAGCCAAGCAAATGCCCATTGCAGCAAAATGAAGGGCGACAAAGTTTATGGCGCCAGACGGTTAGAAGACAAAGTATTAAAATTCCCACGACCACACCTCGACAAAAAAGTGATTTGCATCACATCAAATACTATTAATATTGAAAAATTCCCCCACCACGCGAGTACTGGGGTGGTTTCGAGTTAAATGAAGCTTTAAACCGCCCAATTACTCGTGCGAAATTTTGAGTTAAGGAGCTTCGATTCTGACTCCGATAGGTCGAAAATTCCGATTGATTTTAAACCTCCGACTCCAACTTCGGCTCCGACACTTTTAAATCGGACCTTTTAATCGGAGGTACCTAGCCGCTCCTTCAAGATAATTTATACATAGGTAATAAAGGTATGATGGAAAAAACTCTCACAGATTCCCTATGATCGCAGGTTATGTCCTGCCCGAGCGATCTTTTCCGAGTCTAAAGTACACCTACTTTGTGTCCGTGTTTGTACCGCGGGAATGCAATGTTTAAAGAAACAAACAACATTCAAACGTTTCTAAAAGATATACTCAGATATCTTTTTTTGTGTTTAAATACTATTTCTAAACTTATTTCAATATTTTTTTCATATATTCATATCCCTCTACGTAAGAATTTCAGTTTTTTTTTTAAATCAATTTTCCTGATTCTTTTTAATTTGTATTTAAACGCCATCTATTTTCAAAACTGGATAAGTTTATTTTTATACTTGATGATTTTATATTAAACTATCATGCATATTAAACGTAGGTAAGCAAGGTATTTAACCTTAAATTATTCACGCGATCAAGACCCGTAATACATATATCTTATACCTTTAAAGGAGCAATTCTTGTATATATATACCTATATATATAATCTGAATCTCGGCAATGGCTCCAGCGATTTTCATGAAATTTAGTATGTAGGGGATTTCGGGGGAGATACATCGATCTAGCTAGGTTTCATTTTTGGAAAACGTCGTAAAAAAAAATAACGAGCGAAGCTCGGTCATCCAGGTACTTTTCATAATGTGTACAAATCGCGAAAGTTTATTAACATTTGTAGGTAAGCAATTTTGGCACTCAGAAGAAATCGAATCACAGATGGCGCCACGTGTTTTATTTTGATGTAACGCGGACTTAATCTTTCATTTTTTTCAAGCAATTAACATTTATAAATTCTAGAAAATATCAAGTAATTACTGTTTATTTGTAATGTAATATTGTTTTTCATTTCTACATTTATAACATAATCACTATTCATGCAAAACAATGATAAAGGTGCCTATTGGAAGTGATTATTAATATGAAAATTTTTTAAACAAAATAAACATGTTAAAGTCGAAAATAAAAGCTTGTATAAATAAGTATACATGTAGTATCGTTGGCGGTGGTGGTTGGTGATACTAATAATTAGTGGAATCACAGGGCAAAGAAATATCATAAGTGTGTGTGTGTGTTTCTTTTATTTGGTAGACAAGTGATTGTCTTATTTAAAGTTACTTCTTAAATCTACTTAACTTACTTACTATACGTCGTGTGCATCTACGACTGATGCTCGTCGTCAACTGATGTACATCTTCGGCAGATGCTCGTCTTCAACTGATGTGCATCTTCGGCAGATGCTCGTCTTCAACTGATGACTTATAACTAACTTACAAAATAAAACATCTGAAAACTACTGACTACCTGGGCCTCTCACCCCACTTAACTATACCCTTACTTATACAACTTAAAACAATTCTATACACCATATCTATTCTAAATTTGATACAAAAGCTCATCGGTTCACCACAAAAACTATTTGGCGCCATACTTACAAATCGTTAAAATACTTAAGGACGCCATTAAATCACCATTGTCTGACATAGGCACCAAGAATTCTTTAGAAATCTCTTTTGCTGACATCTGGTACACATTACGACCTTTAGCTATACATCGTCATTACAAAAGATAAACCCTACATCTGGCATGCATAATAATCTTAACTATTTAAAACGACATAACACGGATACAAAAATGAACACTCTTAAATCTAAAATACCACATACATTTAGAAAAATACTTAAAAAAAAGAATAAAAATAATTTTAACACAACACAAAAAGAGACTCGCAATTAGGGAGTCGATCCTCCGACCTCGCTCGTTTAATACCGCTACTTGTGCCAATAGACCACCTCAGCTGATGCAATCACGGTTAAAATAGCTGATCTTAAGAAAATTGAAAATGTTGTGTTTAGCTCCTAATAGTTTTAGCGTGAAGTTATTGTTTCCATGGGTTACAATTGTAAATAATGTCTTATTGTGGAAAAAATTGTTAAAAACCATAATGGTTCGACAAAACATACGTTGCTGCTCACTCCCCATAGACGATAGCATAATGATTTATAGTGCAAGTAATGACCATAGTGTTTACAATAAAACTGCAAATATTAATGAAGATCCGTCAAGTAGTTATTGTTTTATAACGATAAATAGCTACAGACATTATCCGTCATTGCTTAGCTCCTATGGGAAATAGCGTGATAAATTATAGCCTATATGTTAATCCAGACTACACATACAAAATTTCAACCGAATCTGTCCGATAGTTATTGCGTGATGCGTGTTCAAACAAACAGACAGACAGACAGACATTGCTAAAAATGTAGGAATGTGTTTAAATACTCTTTTCGAACATTTCCCAATATTTTTTTTCACTATGTTCGGCCATGTACAGACACGTGAAATTTACAATTTTATTATATGTATAGATATAGATAGATAGCATGATTCAGTATTCACGCGCGATGGCTTATTATTAGCGTATTTCATGTATAACTTTGGTGTTTCTTTACCGATTTCTATTAGTATTTTTTATGGAATAGTTAATTATGTTAACTTTTTTAATTAGGGATGACTGAGAGTGTTATAAACGTAGGAGTAGACAAATATAATCAGAAAGCTTCGAACTACTAAGCTATCGGGAGTTACACGTGATATTGTGAGTCAACCATAAAAGATAGACATATGCTGGCGTGGGATATTTTTTATATAATTTTAAGGAGAACATTTCCGTCATACATGATTTCTGTGTAGCTTTAACCATTACGGTTGCACACGCGACGAAAGCCTAAAAAATAGAGTAACTTCTCCCGTTTTCCTTCACTGCTCTGCTCCTATTGATTGAAGCGTGATGAAAAGTATACTATAACCTACTCAGGAGTATGAAAAATAATTGTACGAAGTTTCGTTAAAATCCGTCGAGTAGTTTTTGTTTCTATAACGGTTATACAGACAGACAGACAGACAGACAAAAATTTTACTGATTGCATTTTTGGCATCAGTATCGATCCCTAATCACCCCCTGATAGTTATTTTGGAAATATATTTAATGTACAGAATTGACCTCTTTACAGATTTATTATAAGTATAGAAGAAGATACCTAAGGCATTCAAGGCGAGGCGCGCGCGCTCGTACCACCCTTTTTTATATACAGTTTATTTGTTACACCATTGCAAGTACACAGCCATAAATCATAAAAACATAAAAAAGAAAAAAAAAAATATAAAGCAATAAAATTAGAGTGCCTGGCCTGCCTATCTAATGTTCTGTGGACTTATGTAATTGTAGTTTAAGTGGGTTCACTTCGGTATTAAAATGAGTAAGATTGAAACCCGAGAATTTTTGATTGCAGATTCGATGATTTAACCACAAAGCTACAGTCGGTTAAGTGTATTTACCATACCCATTCCTTTTACTTAATTTATTAACAACAATTCGCAGTCTGTGCCTTTCCAAAATATTTTATTCACAATTTCACTTATCCGTATTAAGCCCAAGATTACAAGTAAATTCTATTAAGGGTGTATTTGTCGAGTAAGTGTGTGAAAATTAGCCATCTTCGCAGCAATATCTGCGTTTACATGTAACAGAACTCATTTGGAGAAGTAAACATTCCGAAGGCAATTTTCATATATGCAGCCTAAAAGGTTAGGAGCTGGTATCCGGATTTTTATTTAAGGGCATAATTTGTAATTAAACTCCACAGTAGTAGTCTTAGTTTTTTGACTTTGCCTTTTTCCTCAGAGCTATAATAAAATGTATTTGACAGATCTTCAAAAAACATTTAAAGGTTTTATAGAAACTTTTTTGATTATGTAAATGTTTTCGGAGCGATTATTTTTAAATCTTAAAGCCGAAAAATATCAAAAAAATAAAAAAAAAAGGTAAAGCACATTATATACGTTCAACTAAATTATTTTAAACATGATCGGATATATCGTCTTTGAGTTATTGCCGAAAAAATTCGCTTCTCAACAATAGGACGTAAGAGCCATGAAGATACGCTCATTTGCTGATGGTTTTTTCAGATCATATTTTTTTTGTAGTAATAGCTGCGGAAACCTACACCCAGCATGGTCATGCTTTTGCCCGGCTTTTTTTTTTATTTAGAAGAATTACTAGTTATGTATAATTGTGATACGATAACTAAAAGTAGATTAAAATTGACTTTCAAGATTCCACTACATGTTACAAGTGAAGCTAATTTAAGCGTGTTAAAAATAAATTTAGGAATTGCCATGTCAAGCTGCCGGTGACTATATATCTCTTATTTTGCTAAAAGTTATTTTAAATCAAATCGTTAGTAACAAGACTTCCAACACTAATTGGCGCATAGGTATTAGCGGCTACAAAACTCCTTCAGTTCAAGGCCGTCAGCTCCTAGACTGCTAACTCTAGTCCATTTATTTGCCAAGGGTTGGTGGTTGCGGGAATGTATCGTTTCGCTTCGTAATTTAGAGGGTAGCAGGTTTAAGTTGGAAGTTACTTCTTGTAATTAAATCTACTCATGGTTTAACCTCCAGGGGGATGGGTAAAATGGGAAAATTATTGTTAGAGAAGTACATAATTCGCTTAATACCCCTGTATAAAGCAGGGATATAATGTATTAGTATATATATTAACGATATGGACAATTATCACTTTAAGAATGAAAAAACCTGCTCAGTGTAGGGTTCCGGAGCCTTTCCTGTATGAAAAAAACCGATTTGAATAATTTCACCAGCAGAAGGGCGTATGATCATGGCACTTGACTGCCTCTGAGGCGCGGATCAGTTGTCTGGTTGCCATAGTACAAGCTATGCTTAGTTTGTGCGTTGTGTCTCTTGTCCCAAGATAGTAAGTATTAAGATATTATGCCTTTTTGTTGAGAAACGTAGGTTTTCGGCAGTAACTCAATGGTGGTATATCCGATCATGTCCGAAATTATACACAATTTATGCAACTTTCGGAATGATTAATTCCAAAATTAAGAATGTATGTTATGTATTTATGGATCAGGACCTTATGATAGTTCACGTTTTCTTACCTCCAAAAGCGGAAAAGCCTTTGTGAGGAAAAGAAAATATTTGTACTTTAATATGTAATCCTTTTATCATAGCAAACATTTCCCGTTACTTCAACATCTAAAATAAACTAAAAGATATTTTTCACATAATTCAATTGTGTACAGAGGAATAAAATGTTTCAATTGAATTTTTGACAAGAGGAATTTTAAATGAATGAAAACTTTCACGCCTAATCTGTTATTATTTGACTGCACCAGACCTTTTTGGTTCTGTGGTCATAAGGCATCCTCCTGGGTGCCTTATGACCACAGAACGTTCATCAACTTATGACCTTCGAGCGTATATATTGTCTTTTTCTTAGTCATGCTCCACAGTCCAAACGACAAGTCCAACGGGAACTATCGTTGCATTCATCTATATTTTGAGTCAATTGATTAATTTTATGCATTCGGTATGTTTTAATAATTACTTTTAACCTAGTTTAATTGGTACACACGTGCATATATATCTAAACCAGCTGACCCGCGCAACTTCGTCTACGTACATTTTCCCCGTTTTTACAATATTTTTCATTGCTGCTCCGCTCCCATTAGTCGTAGCGTAATGTTATATAGCCTATGACCTTCCTAGATAAACGGGCTATACAACAGAAAAAGATTTTTTCAATTTGGACTAGTAGTTCCTAACATTATCGCGTTCAAACAAACAAACTCTTATAATATTAGTATAAATAAATAAAAATAATTCACCCAATGTGTTGCGGTGTAAAACTCGATAACGGCGGAACCGATTAGTGTAGATTTTTAACAAATAGATTTTTAAGGCCAAAGAAGCGTTTAAAGATGATAAGTATTAGAAAAATAAACCAGAAAAGACGGAGAAACGGATTCTATAACATGTGCAAAATCAAACTTAACGAGAGCAAATTAGTGGGGAAAGGCTAGTTTTTTTTTAAAGATTAATTAGCAATGTGGATCGCACATTACTAGCAATACTATTAACCCCTCCACATATGCTAAAATGCTTGTGTTAGGAGTGGATTCATGTTGATAGTATAATGGGTAGGATTTGAATCCGCGACCTCTCGATTGCGATTAAACTTTAGGCTACCGCAGCTTTTTAAAGTAAATTGAAAGTCTATAAATGCGACTTCAAAAGCGACTCCATTCATTGTTATGCATCCAACAAAGACCATTTGTTCCATACAGTCGTCTTAGTCCAAACATTTATAACTCATCGCACCCCACTTCCATTTCTCGCAGCGTCTCGGGACAATACAAGAAGAAGTTTTATACGTTAAACTTTTTTAAATAAGCCTTTGTGTGACCAAAATATTAACAAGTCCAATAATCGTTTGTGAGTTTTCGGGAATATTGATTTGTCGAGATTTTGGGCCTTGTTTGTTTACTGTTGGTGTTTCTACGTGATATTATTTTTTATTACAGTCCCAAGTTGAGGGATTTGGCTACTAAACAGACCAGAGATATGCCAGGATGAGCAACTTTATCACTGTTGATAGGAAGTTGATTGAAACGCAGATTTTTTTTTCTCCAGCCAGCGTTAGTCCGGTTTTACCATACTACTAAGGTCAGTAGTCTTAAAGGATTTGCTTACCCACTTAAAAATGTAAAAAAAAATAAAAGAAAAGACAAAGAGTTTTTTTATCGTTTTTATGACAAATAGGCACTTACTTTTAATAAAAAAAAGATTTTTAGCCTACCGCTGCTTATACATTAGGTACAGCAAAAAGGTGCTTATGAATATATTTTTAAAGGCTACAAACTTCTGTAAATTTTCTATTAAATTTACCCCGGAACTAAATACATTTTTTTTATGATGCACGAATTTAAAAAAATTAAAAACGACTCCCGCAGTATGTTACAAGCACTGTGTCTTTAGGGACTTTACAAACATACAAGTCACGGACATAAAGTACACGCTGACTCGGAACAACAATTTGTCGATCACACTAAGTGGTGTCCCGTTTAAAAATCGAACTCACGACCTCTTGGATAGCAGTCGGACACACTCCCACCGCGCTATCGAGGCAGTCTAATTAAAATGTTTTCATAAAAATCACACAACACAAAACCACATAATAGATATGTGACACTAAATTCGGGTTGCGATGCAGAAGTGCACTTATGTCAGCGCATACACTTGTGCACTACAATAATGTCCTGCGTAGTTGACTAGTCTCCGATAAAATTGACTGCCTCTGTGGCGCGGTGGGAGTGTATCCGACTGCTACGCAAGAGGTCGTGGGTTCGATCCCCACCCAGGATACTTTGTGTGATGAGCACGATGGTTTATTCTGTGTCTGGGTGTTATTTATCTAAATATATAAGTATGTTTACGGTTGTCTGGTTTCCATAGTACAAGCTCTGCTTAGTTTGGGATCAGATAGCTTTGTGTGAGTTGTCCCAAGATATTATTATTATTATTATATTGGCCACGGTCACCGTAATTGGTAAAGGTGACCATATTCGATATATTTATACGAGATAGTTAAAATATCTTGGGTCAACTCTCACAACGTCTTCTGATTCCAAACTAAGCAGAGCTTGCACTATGGCAACCCGACAACTGATAAATATACTTATATATTTCTAAATAAATACATATTATACATAAATTACACCCAGACACAGAATAAACCGTAGTGCTCATCACACAAAGTTTTATCCTGGATCGAACCCACGACCTCCAGCTTAGCGGTCACTAACTACTAGGCCACACCTTATCCATATTCAATCATGGTCATATTTATAATATGTCTCTTGATAATAATATATTACTCTGTTTCTTAATATCATAGTTCATAATGTAAATTTATCATTTTTAATGGAATTTATCGTTTGCGTACTGGTAATTGTGAATAATTAAAGCATTGGTAAAACAATCTATACTAATATTATTAAGCTGACGAGTTTGTTTGTTTGTTAAAACGCGATATTCTCAGAAACTACTGGTTCAAATTGAAAAAAACCTTTTAGTGTCGGATAGGCCATTTATTGAGGAAGGCTGTAGGCAATAGGAGCGGAACATCAATGTTGAAAACACGGGGAAAAATGATGCAGACGAAGTTGGGCGGGTCAGCAAATGTACTATAAAATCAATAGCTGGTAGGCAACTAGCTAGTAAATGTTACTGGAAAACAAAACTAAAAAAACCCCAATAAAGAAACCTTCAAAGGAAAAAAACATATGAGAAATCATTGTTTAATGGAGTAAAATTCCTGTAATATTTTCCTGGAATTCTCATTGAAAGATCATTTCATAAACTATGCAAATTATGACTTCCTTATGTTCCCTTTTATCCTATATGAACAGAGAACACCAACACAATGAGCAAACTGTCATAACTTCCACTACATTAAACCCAGATAACACAACTGGCAACATTAAAATTCAATATGTTTTCTTCAGAACTGCCATACTACACAAATTACTGTATGCTTGTATGAAGATACCGTAACACCGCCAAAATTAACTACAAACTTACAAATACCGTTCTGAAATTAGTAACGCAATGGAATTACAGCGTTATGTGTTTGAAAATAAGTTCAAAAAGGCTGTAATTTCGAAGGTTGTGAAGGATAAAGTGTAATGTGGGATCGTATGACAGGGATGTTACACTTCAGTACGTCAGAGGACGGCGTTGAGTAAGGACGTGCGTCGCTGTTCGACGTTCCCGCGAAATAAAGTTCGAAATTTAAAAAGTTTCGCTTACGATGTCGGACATATTGGATTTTCTGTGAAAACTTTGTACTGTGTTGACGTTGATTAGTTTTTTTTTTTAATTGGATACGTGTAGTTTTGGAAAATGTGAGGCTGTGGAAAATTTAAGGTAAGGTTTTGTTGGTACTACGATTTTAGATTTATGTTTTAATGAGTTTTTACTTAATTACGTGGTCCTGTTTTTAAGTTATGTGAATCCTTAATAAACAAAGGGTTCGTGGGATAATTAATTTTTAATAAGGTGTGTGTGATTTTTTTATTAATGGGGCATTAAAATTAATTGGTTTTGTAACCTATCAGGAAGTAATTTTACCCTGTATGTTGCGAATAATGTGTTATAGTATTTTTAAATGCCATAACACATTATTCGTATGTAACTATGAATGTAATGCTATATTAATTTGTTGTTGTGTGTACGACGTAAACAAAAAAAGCATTCTTAATAATAATATAAAGTATTAACTTTAAGACGTTGCAACGTACTTTCAGAATTATGACAATAAAAGATGATTTTGACATAAGAGAGAGAGAGAGTTATGACATATGAGTTGCATTTTTTAACTTAGGTGAATATTATATGTTCGTAAACTTTCGCGATTTGTACACATTATAGAATTTTATAAGCTACGGGTCTTAATCGCGTAAATATTTTGTATTAAGGCTAAATACCTTTGTTTTATTGCCCGATGTTTCGACCGTATAGTATCCGCGACCACGGCCGTTGCAATACGTTCGAAACGTCGTATTACACGGTTAAGACCCGTAGCTTATACAATTCTATAATTATGTGAATAAGTTGTGAAAATGGTAAACTGACCTGTTATTATTTTTACAGCTTCTCGTTCAACATGTAAATAAAACTTGAAATACATGTATTTCAAGTTTTATTTACATGTTGAACGAGAAGCTGTAAATTAAACTGTTGTTACAATAAATACTTGACCCTGGCAGAAAATAGCCATTAAAAAAGCCTTATATACAACTGCCTTATATACAACTAAAAAAAAATTACTATTTTTTTATATATTTATAGGTGACTAGCTTTTGCCCGCGGCTCCGCCCGCTTGGATGTCTGGTCTCGCAATAAAAACTATCCTTTGTTCTTCCCCGGAACTTAAACTATCTCCATACCAAATTTCATCTAAATCGGTTTAGCTGCTTGAGCGTGAAAGCGTAACAGACAGACAGAGTTACTTTCACATTTATAATATTAGTATGGATTGTAAATTATATGACACGTACTTATGACATACATAAATATTATGTTTTTTGGACAATGTATAAAACATCTAGTTTCTCCATAAAACGATATGCTTATCTTCTTTCATACAATATAACAGTTGACTGTTAAAGAATGTTTTTGGTATTAACTCTGCCTTTTGCAATTAAATGTGAGTAAACGAAAATTCATGAATTTCTTTTTAAAAAAAGAAAGTAGACCTACAGACACCTATACTGGAACACAGATACTTGAATACCTATACAAAAATCACGTGTCAAGGTGTTTGTGTTCAAACATCTCTTCGAATCGCACGACGGATTTTAATGACTTTTTAACTTGATAGGTATGAAAATAGGTCCTTAGGTACTATTTATTTTTGAGACTGTGAGTCCATTACCCACCAAAGGTATATCTTTGTGTAATGAGCACGATTGTTTATTCTGTGTATGTGTGTAATTTATCTTTAATCTATTCTAATATTATAAATCTGAAGCGATAACCTCTGGAACTACTGGTTTGAATTGAAAAATTCTAGTAGTAGTCTTAGTATTAGATATCCCATTTATCGAGGAAGGTTATAGGCTGTATAACGTGATGCCACGACCAATAGGGGATTGGTCGTGGCATCATCAGGGTCCGGAGGTCCCTACCACTCGACTTGGTCTGAGTACCTGTCACTAATTTTCATTGTTGCAGATCTCTCTTTTTAAGTGCTGTCTGTCAATCTATGTCGATTGTTGAATTAAGGGCATTTCCTTACTACTTCAGTCGTGGTTATTCACAGATCGAGGGTGGGTGGTGGGATCCCTCCCTTATAACCTACTTTAGATGGATTTCCGCCATATGACGCCTGATTCAATTAGTTTGTAATATGTTTTGATATTTTTTTCATATAATCATTAATTTTATCATTTAATGACCCCGGTGTAAAATCGATGTTTTTTTTCGGATTGAGGGCCTAATAAAAATGATATTACAGAAAAATATTTGGTGAAATGTAAAGAACCACAATTGGTAGATTATTAGTAGGTACATTACAAATCACTCTGTACAGAGTTGAAGGGTTAAAACTTTCTAGAGATAACTCGACACACAATGAAATGATGGACACGTTTTTTTCACCTAAATATTATGCAATTACAATTGAAAGGCAAGCCGAAAAGAAATTACTTTTTTACTTCTCTGTAACATGCAACATAAACTTGCCACTTCCTATTCCTCCAAGGGAAACTGAAACTTCACAAAATGTCAGAGAAGTGAGTTTTTTCAACTCCACTACATAATATGTGGTTCCTTTGGGATTTGAGTAAAATATTCCTGTTTCGAGAACCTCAAGGGCGGCCCTTCGTCAAAACTTAGTAAGAGGTAAAAGTTTGCTATGTTTTTAATTGTATTTTCAACATTTAAATAGGTACAGTAATATAATAATATCCTCCAGGTCGATTTCGGTCACTGTAGCCAATCCTAAATCCGACACGACATAGAGAGATTGTAGGACCGGTTTTTCATGCTTTCTTAGGCATAGAAATGTTTCACTATTTAAGAAAATGGTCACCCATTTGTAACTAATACTAACTACCAAAGACATATGCCGTTTATACATCTATATTTGAAACAGAACTTAACTTAAAAATCAACTAATTTCTTGGACAAAAACAATATTATAAGCTCTGAACAACACGCATTTTAGAAGGGAAAGTCTTCTACTTTGGCTTCTTTTAAACTAGTTGTCAAATTTCCGACAACATTGATAAAAAAATAAACATATGTGCTGTCTTCTTTAATATGAGTGGGGCGTTCGACTATGTAAATCATGACCTACTGCCACCAGCGCATACAGTATCCGTGGGGTGGCACACTCATGGTTACAAAGCTACCTCGCAAACAGGAAACAGTGTGTAGCGATAAAGAACATCAATGATCAAAATTTTGAATTGGCTTATAACTCTAATTTAACAACATGTAATTAAGTGGGCGTCCCCTAAGGAAGCATACTGGGACCTCTCCTATTTCTTATACATAAATGTTTTGCCTGAGACAACTAGTTGTAGCTGCACACTTCTTGGAGATGATATATCGGTAATTCTTCCGCAAAAGTCGAACATTACTGCGAAGAAATTAACAAAATAGTGACAGAAATTGGTCTACAGCTATAAATAAACATAGGAAAAACATAATTCCTACAGTTCTACAACAGGAAAAAGAACGATCTAAGTGTAAAATGTATGGAAAAACTTGTAAACAAATCAGAAAATGTTAATTTACTTGGGTTGTCATTAGATAATCAACTATCGTGAAAATCCACATAAAATATGCCAAAAGTTAAATAATTATGTATATGCACTCTGCCGGCTTACAAAAATTGCAAGCCTATAGATAGCTCTTTAAGCTTACCACTTAATATGTAGTATCAAATATAAGGCACGAAATATTGTTATGGGGTAGTTCGGTTGACTTAAATCGCGTGTTCTTAACACAAACACAGTGTGTTAGAGCAATATGTGACGTAGATCAACTGACTTCATGCAAACCCCTTTTTAAACAACTAAAATTGCTAACAGCGCCGTCCATCTATATATATAAGAGTTGTGTCTCTGTTAAATCTAATAAAAAAATATATAAAACATTTGGCGACTATTCTAATTTTAAGACCCGCTATCCCGATGGTATCTTCCTCCCCAGTATGAACACTGAACATTACAAAAGAAATTGTTACCCAATGTCTATAAAAATGTATAACAAGCTACCCAATCAACTCCAGAATTTCCTGAAAAGTGTTATTATAGCGTACAAGAATACTTGGCTTCTTCTAGATTAACCTGAGAATCGTGTACAAAATAAGACAATATAGTATATACGTATATTGTCTTATTTTGTATTTACAATAATATTTTATGATAGTCTAATTTAGGTAAGTTTAGTGTACTTTGCTTTACCATGTCGCATGCCAGTAATAGCTAATGCGGAAAATTACCTTGTACCAACTTGTAGTACTCATATTAGGCGTTTAAATGATTTAATATTATTTGATTACCTATCTAAACCGATTTTTATCGTACCTACAAAAACCAATTAGTAAGAAAACTTTAAAAAATTACCCTTTGATTTAGTAACTATCTTTTGAATAAAATGAATTTCATCAATATCGTTTCATTTGTTTCGGAGCCACTATTCCACCGACACCCCTATTTTTTAACGACTGCAGAGGAGGGTCAAGTATTTGATGCGTATGTATGTATCCTTCAGATGTTCCTATGTCCCCTCAATACTCTTCAAAGACTCAACCGATTTCGATAAATGATATCTTTAGATTCATCTCGTGATCATCACGTGAGTGTCACTGTGTACAAAAACATTCTTAAAAAATCATGTAAGCGGATTTTATGTGCTTTAATGAGCAGCCTGAAAAAAAACATTTAAAACACACGAAAAAAAGTTTAATAAAAAAATTATATGATTAAAAAAGTTAAGGTTAATAATAACACAAATATTATAGTTCTTATTGAATCGCCTGATATGACTAAAAAGTAGTAAATAAAAATAAATTTAAAAATTAGCATGTCGAAACATGCTCAGTGTAGGGTTGCATAATTGAATAATTGCATCAGCAGAAGAGCGTATGTTTCTGGTACTTACACATTTTTGTTGAGAAACGCAGTTTTTTGGCAATAACTTATTGATGGTTTTTGCCATTTTGGCTACGGTAAAAAGTGACCTGCACAAAGACAAAAACAAGATACCCTTGATATTCAATATCAAGCATTCAGAGGCATAAATGAATTCTGTTAAACTTAATTTCGTGTATCTCCGACTGCATGATATTAGATATGAAGGGTATCTTATTTCTATCTTTTTAAATGCGTTTTTTTATATATTAAATATATGAAAGATGAATTTTGCATAAAGATGGATAAATGTGTATAAATTAGTATAAAAAACCGCATCAAAATCACACAAATAAAACCAATCTATTTGAGTCGCTGGGTAAAATACCGTTGACATTCTGTTGAATCTCTAGCTACGATTTGAAAAGTTTGTCCTGATAAGTAACCGGCTTATACCGTTGACCGTACCACGCTCTAAAGCATGTGAAGTATTTAACAAAGTTCAAACGAAACTTTCAATTGACATTCTAGCTAAGAACCAAATATATTGCAATGGGATTTGAATCGTTGTGGTATTACTACATGTATATGTTGAGCCTTTATGTTTATAATATACACTGTTAAATTACTTATTGAGTGTGATCATATATAAACATAGATATCTATAACTTTGATATCCGGAGTCTATGTCATAGGTCGTTCAGAGTTTGACTTACCCCGAGGCAACCGCTGCCTGCGGGATGCCCAGACAGCGCAAGGGCCAATTCTCCTCCTTTCTCACTTATAGAAGCATCATGACCTACCCGTATTTAAGGGCTGGGCTGGAATCGGATGTCATGAGGCTACGCCCCGACGGGGGTGTAGTGAAGAGATAAGTTCCTAAACTGCGACCTGCTTGTTTTTTTTACAGTTTACGCAGATGCCATATGAAATGCTATTGCGTGCAAATTTAAAAAAAAAACAGTAAATTTGTCCAAAGAATTTTCAGAGCATACTAAACTTAACCTCAAAGTCGCAATAAATATCATGAGCGCTTATAAGATACTGGCTGACAGGCGCAAATTCATCTGGGTAATTTTTCCCCGTTTTTGCAACAATGTTCATTGCTGCTCCTCTCCTATTTGTCGTAGCGTAATATTATATAGCCTATAGCCTTTCTCGATAAATGGGCTATCCAACAATAAAATATTTTTTTATTCGGATAAGTAGTTCCTGAGATTATCGCGTTAAAACAGACAAACAAAGTAACACTTTAGGTTTATAATATTAGTACAGATTCAAAGTCAATGCTTAAAAAAACAGCTTCTCGTAAATATCGTGCTTTCAATCTTTTAAATCCCTAACGCTTAATATGTAAGGATCCCTCGAACAGATTGTAAAGTGATTAATATCAAATTGGAATTATCATGGTTAGCTCCGTTTTGACGAGACGCCTAATTTCATGTATACGACATAGTCTTTTATCACGATTGACCTTGCGAGTTTTTTTTTAAAGACGACTCCTGCTGTAGGGTACAACCCTGTGTCGCGGGGGCCTTTACAAATACACAAGTCATGGACACAAAGTAGACTCGGAACAACAATTTGTGGATCACACAAGTGGTATCCCGTGTGAGAAGAGAACCCACGATCTCTTGCGAAGCAATCAGACATACTCCCACCGCGCCACAGAGGCAGTCATTGTTTATCGCTTCAACTTGGTATTTGTAGTGTAAACTTTATTCAAATACTGATGTAAATGTGCAGCGTAATATTTCTATGGTTACAATATTCAGACCAATGTTGTACAATTTCAAAGATTTTATACCAACCATATCAAATATGAATGAAGTATGCACATTCTGGTGTCAGATTGTAATTAAAACGTATATGTTTTTGTAGCGTATGTATTATGAATTTTTAAATAACTAAAATATGATTCACGCAGGAATTGGCCCGTGTCATTTCCGTACACTGTTCAAATCGACTACTGCGTGTAATACTCGTTGTTCAAAAAGCGTGATGATTACTTTTTAAGGAAAGTCAGTCCAGGTGTGAAGGGTGGCGGAGGAAACACCGGTCAAATGCGAGTCGGACTTGCTCTACTTGGGGAAAATAAACGATTTTTCCTAAAAATCGATTCAAAATTATGTATGTACATTTGTAATAGATTATTATTGAAAATGTATACTAAGACGAAAATGTTTAAAGGGACAATGGGTAACAGTTGATAAACTTGCGCGATTTGTACACATTATAAAATTATATATAGGTACTATGGGTCTTAATCGCGTACCAGTCTAACCGTGACCACGGCCGTTGCAATACGGTCGAAACGTCGGGCAATAAATATGGTATTTTACCTTAAATTATTCACGCGGTTAAGACCCATAGTATATATAATTTTATAATAGGTAACAGTTTCATAGAATGTAAAAAATAAAAAAAATGCAAAAACGGGGAAAAATTACTTACTCTTCTGCTGATGCAATTATTCACTGCATATGCACATGCCCGGTTTTTTTTTAGATTTTTATTTTACTACTTTTTAGTCATTGTAAAATACTACAACAAAAATACAAAGCGATTCAATAAGAACTATTTCTTTGAATATTAAGGTTGTTATTTAATCATTTATCACTCCAAACTTGTTTAAACATAAGGATATATATTTTTTCGAACTCGCCTTACTATAGCTTTTAATTTGATAACCCACTCAAGTGTCTTTCTTCTTTAAATGTATTTTTTTATCAGGCTGCACATCAAAGCAATTAAAACGATTTTTTAAGATTTGTTTGTACCCAGTGACACTCACGTCATTGAGATGGATCTAATGACGTATAATTTATTTAAATCCGTTGAACCTTTGAAGAGTTTTAAGGGGACATAGAAGCATCGGAAGGATACATACATACACATCAAATGCATAACACTCCTCCGCAGTTAGGACGTACGCTTTTATTCGTCTAGCTGCCCAGCTTGCAGACAAATGCTATCATGCCATAAGGAACTACGTTCTTAAATCATTCACTAATATAATAGACATTAGACAATTACTTTTCACATGTACATGTTCCCGGATAGCCGGTGCCAGTTAGCCGGTACGTGTAAAAGCTAACGTACCTACATGGCCATACAATTTGCCACCGGTTACCCGACATCGACTATCTGGTAACCGGGACGTTGCAGGGTCTTACCGTGTTTCTTACAGCTGTAAGTGGCACTCAGACTTGTTCCGCATGTGTATGACATAAAGTGAATCAGTCTTGCAGTGTGATATTGTTATTTTTGTAAAGATTAGGTACTAGCAATATGGGTCGTACATGACTAGCAATCTGGTTATCCGTTCAAACTAAGTTAAAGTGGGTTCACGTCAATCACACTAATATTATAAAGGCGAAAGTTTGTGAATATGTGAGTGTGTATGTTTGTTACTTATTCATGTCTAAACGACTGGAGCGATTTAAATAAAATTTTGTATGGAGTTAGCTGACACCCTGGATTAACACATAGACTAATAAAACGCGGGTAACACCGCGGCGCACAGCTAGTATAAAGTGGGATTGGAACCCGCGATCTTTCGATTGGCCATAACACACCCAGCCAAATCATATCCTCATATAAGACACTAGCTGTCCCGCGCAACTTAATCTGCGTAAATTTTCCCCGTTTCTCATTGCTGCTCTGCTCCTATTAGTCGTAGCGTTAAGTAATATAGCCTATAGCCTTCCTCGATAAATGGGCTATCCAACAGTGAAAGGTTTTTTAAATTCGGATCTGTAGATCCTAAGATTACCCCCATTCAAACAAACAAACAAACTCTTCAGCTTATAATTTATTTTTTATTTTTTTTTACAAATACGACTCCCGCAGTAGGTTACAAGCCCTGTGTCGCGGGGGACTTTACAAACATACAAGTCACGGACACAAAGTACACCCAGACCCGAAACAACAATTTGTGGATCACACAAAGTAGTGTCCCGTGTGGGAATCGAACCCACAACCTCTTGCGTAGCAGTCGGGCACACTCCCACTGCGCCACAGAGGCAGTCATATTAATATAGATTAGTTCATAAGTCTGATTTGCCTAGTAATTACACTTGCTACAGTGCCTTCAACCAAATTATTTTTCACAGAAGAATAATTAACACTGTTGTGGTATCCACCGAGACGTTCTATCCACCTATCCACTCCACTCGTAAACATTACTCACGGATGCGAAATTTTGGACCACTTTGTTCAGAAAGTGGTCCGAGATTCCTTATCTGTGAAATTTGTTTACGTGTGTGTTTGGGATAGGGGGATATAAATCAATCAATGTATTGTTCAGTCAGTTGTGTTTTCAAACGGCGGTAGCCTAATGGCTAAGGCATCGGTCTCGCAATCGTGAGGTCGCGGGTTCAAATCCTACCCATTATACTACCGACGTGAACCCACTCCTAACACAAGCCATTGAGCTTAGCTGGAGGGGTAAACAGGATTGCTAGTAATCATCATCATCATCATCATCAGCCTATCGCAGTCCACTGCTGGACATAGGCCTCTCCAATTGCACGCCACTTTGTTCTATCTTCGGCTTCTCGCATTCAGCTCCTGCCAGCCGTAATGCTAGTAATGTGGGACGTAAATCCCACATAGCTAGTTATCTTTAAAAAAAAAAAAAAAAACTATACTAATATTATAAAGCTGAAGTTTGTTTTTGTTTAACGCGATAATATCAGGAACTACTGGTTCGATTAAAAAAAATACTTTAGTGTTGTATATCCTATTTATCGAGAAAGGCTAAATGCAAAACATTACCCTATGGCCAATAGGAGCGGAGCATCCATGAAAAATGTAGCAAAAACGAGGAAAATTTACGTAGACGAAGTCAGCTAGTGAAAAATATTTGTACCTATATTCGCACAGAGAATACTATATTTGTATTACTGAGGTACTTACAGTTTATGTTGTAAATAAAACCAGGCAAGAGCATGTCGGACCATGCTCAGTGTAATTCCTTTTATTGTGAAACGCAGTTTTTCGGCAATAACTCAATGACGGTATATCCGACCTTGTCCAAAATAATTTTAGTGCCACACGTTGATGTTTGGTGAAAAAAAATGTCAATTGTATTTATTTTTATTATTTAGCTTTCAAACTAAGTAGCGGCTACTACATGATACCTTTTCACCTAAATTCATCAATGTTCATTGAGTAAGTAGTGTTTGAGTAAAATGCCTATGACATACGGACGGATAGACAGACAGACGGATATGACAAAACTATAAGGGTTCCGTTTTTGCCATTTTGGCTTCGGAACTCAAAATCGAAATTGTCCTATTTCAATTAAACATTTGTCATACAGCCAGTTTGATATACTTAATTAGTAGTACGGTTAAGTTAAGAGTATAATTCCAAAAAAGTGGTAGGTGATTAAGGGTTAATATATTACATATTTTACAAAACTGATATTACAATGTTATTTAGTGTTTTGTTCTTTACATAACACTAAATAACATTGTAATATCAGCCACGAGTGGGGGGTTATAAGTTTAATCGAAATCATTCTGTATATCCATCTCCTATTATCACTAACATGTGCGTTGTTCTAGCGCGTTGTTTAAAAAGCTTTCCCTTTAAATTAATACCAAACAGTTACAAGCAATTAAGAAGATAACAATCTCTAGTATTTGTTTACATCATGGTGTGTAATTGTGTAAACATATTTATTTCAATTTAACTCAAGATGTTTGTAAACAAGTATCGCTCGGGATTTAATTCCACCGAATATTTGAAGAATTTGTTGATTCAACACAACGATAATTCGTTGCGATTTAGCTAAGTAAACCGATCTGTTAAGGGTAAGAATATACAAATAGTGAAGTTGAGGGGTTCGCAAATTGTATTAATACTAGCTTTAGCCTGTGGGTTTGCCGCGTGACGCATTAACAGATTAAGTTTCTTGAAATCTTTACTTAATCCTTATTTACATCACAAAGAAAACACAAAAAAATACAGGTTTCTAGGTCCTTGCATACCGGTATGTCTTTGCCCACATTTGGCCTGTTGGGGCAAAAGTTGCCCCCTGACAACATTTGCCCCAACAGGCCAAATGTGGGCAATGACATACCGGTACAGTGTAATGATTTCAGTCGAGTCTTGGGGGGCGATGGGGAGGGGGGCAGTTGTCCCTGTTGTGGCCCCCTCCTCGGATTCGCGCCTGCTATCAACCGCACCACCAGTAGTGGTATTTACAATTAACGGCACTACTACCAAGTCTCCCAACGATATAGAACTCGTACCTACCAACATAATGAAGGAGATATATTTTTTTTATATCATAGTTACCGAAATGAACATATTCGAGGCACCTACAAATTACCAGATATACGTCTTAATGTACAGGGAGGCATGTGATGATTTGTATTGCGCAGGGATAGAGACCATTTACGAAAAGATTGATGGCTATCAGTGATGCTTATGAAGCTATAATAGCAGTAGTAGTAAATTGTTTTAAAGAAATGCTCCTACTAAGTACCCACTAAGGCTGATTTTCAACCAACTTCATAAAGAAGGATTCTCAATTCGACTGTATTTTTTTAAATGTTTATTATCCGATTACTCGCAGACTATCGGGACCGATTTTAAAAGTTGTTTTTGTGTTTGAAAGGGTACACTTCCAGAGTGGTCCCATTGTCATCAAAGTTTGGATCTGATGATGAGATCTTGGAGAAATCGCGGGAAGTCTTCAAATGTCAAAGGTACACCTATAGTAAATTGGGTATATTTTGTTGTAATTCGTGCATTTACTCTTAAGAACACCATTTAGTCAAATGGAACTGATGATGTTAACTGATTCTTCGCCTCCGTCAAATCATATAATGGAAGTGATGGTCTAGTATCAGGTGAACTCCTCAAAAATCAATGGCCTTGTATCGCAAAACGCACCATTTTGTAAAAAGAAATAAGCAGTTTGGTTTATGCTATTGTAACATAAATCAACTACAAACCAATACACTTAAAAGTGAGAAATAAAAACTTTTTTACAAAAAATAAAAACCGACTTCCAAAATAAATATAAGGTTAACAAAAAGCAAAAAATAATATAGGTACAACAACAAAAAATAATAAAAAATTTTGTAGTTTGGTGCCTTAAATATAAAACTACATTTCCTGGCACCAACTTCAAAATATTTAATTATTAAGCTATTGCATAGCTTCTATCGCGGTCCTTGAGCGCGGGGACCGAATCCAGAAATTCCGTAACGAAAAAAACCTCACGCTCCCCACTCCGACGGGCACAGCGGTGATACTTTTTACTTTTGCCATCTATCGATGAATAGCAGAACTTTTAATGATTTTTTTTATTAATTTAAAAAAAAACTTTTTTAAAAACTAAAAAAAAAAAAAATTTTTTAATTGCTTTTTTTAAATTTAAAAAAAAACAATTTTTTTTAAAGAAAAAAAAAATTCAAACTATGTTTTTTTATAATTAAAAAAAACACTTAAAAATACATATATATTTTTATAATTGCATAAGTTGATAAAAATACTATGCAATAGCTTTACCGCGGCAGTCCCCGAGTGCCACACATTTTTTTTTGTTGTTGTACCAATATTATTTTTTGCTTTTTAGTTACCCAATATTTATTATGAAAGTCGGTTTTTATTTATTGTTAAAAGTTTTTTTATATTTTATCTCATGTTCTAACTTTTTAAAAATATAATTTGAATCAGTCCTTTAACATGGTATTTAGTATACTAGTGGCAACACCTTACCCCCATATCAAGTTTATAAACATTCAAACATTGTAAAATTGGCAATTTGAAAAGAGTGGCCGCGAGTTTTTATTGCCAGGTTCTTTTCTCCGGCCTTACCTATTATTTGCAAACTTAGCATTACATGTACATTGTACATGTAAAATCCTAATGTCACAAGTGTTGTTTTGCATCCTAAGTGAATAAAGATTCATGAGATTTTTTCTTGGACTCAAAGTCTGCGATAGCCGAAGACCGTAACATCCATATTATGTTACGGTCTTCGGCAATCGCAGACATTAGACCTATCGATCGATCGAGTAGCAGGAGGGCTGACTCCCAAATAGGTAATATGCCAGGGGAATTATGATTATTGCCAGGGAATTAGGTCTTCAAGTCTTGTTTACAAAATTCTTGTATATAGAGGAAGACATTCACCGGATCCCGGAAAAGGTAATTTAAGTATAACATTAAAACACACTTAATTCCATTCCCTTATCTTATCATACAACCAGAATTAGCCGTAAAATAATAAAATACAACTTGAATTAAATGAATAAGCATGTCAAATTTAATAGGGGATTAGAACAATCATTACTTTAATGGTAAATAGTAAAATGTAAAAGTCATTTATTTTTATTGTCTACCCAGCCGTTTAAAAGGTTTAAAATTTTAATATATTTGATGAAGTGAAATGCAGGTGGTTCTAAAAGCCCAGGAATAATGAATTCAAGGAAGGTAATTCTTCCGTAAAGGAATTGGGCACTCCAACTGTCTGCCTCTGTGGCGCGATGGGAGCGTGTTCGACTGCTACGCAAGAGGGCCGACCCTAATGCGGGGTTCGATTCTCACACGGGACACCACTTTGTGTGATCCACAAATTGTTGTTTCGAGTCTGGGTGTACTTTGTGTCCGTGACATGTATGTCTGTAAAGTCCCCCGCGACACAGGGCTTCGGTCGTCTATTGTAATTAAAAAAAAAAGAACTGTAATGATCCTAAAGACTGGCTAATATTGATAATCCATTAATGCATGAGTACATAAAGCTAAGTATTTTAAAAAATTCAAAACGTAAATAACACCAATTAGGTATATGCGCCGAATATGTACCTATATGCGTATGGTATCACTAATTTGGCATATTTGAAACGCGTAGACATGGCAAGCCAGAAATGCCTTCTTGCAATCGTCGCTACATATTTTGAAAAAGTTATCAGTGCAATTGAAATGAAATGAAATGATCTTTATTTGCGTGAATGATGGTAGTGTACAAGGTGTTAAATCTAATAAAAAGTATCACAAATTTTGTCGGTTAACCCAACATGCAAACAAACCACAATTAAGCGACAAGACAGCAGACACATACGAGTAAAACAATCCACATAAATAACTCAGCCATAACAATCGGATACCAAGCAGGCAGTTTTTAATAACATAATGCTTAAACTTCTAAAAAAATTTAAAGGTCTCAAAGATTTGTCAATAAATTAATGTCAATAAATATAAAAATAAAGTAAGAAGAAAAAAACATATCATTACTTTGAATAATATGTTAAATACGTTCTTGAAATGTTACTTTTTGCCGTATATTTTATAATAACGTGTCCGAGAATTACTCTAATCCGTTAGAACATTATGGGAAATGAAAACCTTACAAACATAATTATTACATAATGTATTCGTATGTGTTTGTAGATAAGTTAAGTTATCTACATAAACCATATTAAAACATACTCTTTATTGCAACAGCCACGTAAAAACAAAACAACGAAACAACCAACATAATCAATAAATTAAGGAAATCATTTATCTTGATCGTGTTCGGCATAATGTATTCAGCTCTGTAATAATGAAAGTCTTTGTATTTGTTGTTGGTAATAAACCAATCTATCAGGTTTTCAATGCCTGATCATCTTATACATTATTTTAGGTACTTTAAATCATACACACATTTACTATAGGCAAAATTTTGAAAACACTTGTTCTTAACTAATAATAATATATCGGGACAACTCACGCAACGTCATCTGATCCCAAACTAATCATAGCTTGTAATATGGAAACCAGACAACTGATAAACAAACCTATATGTTTCTAAATACACACATGTTATAGATAAATTACACTCAGACACAGAATAAACCATCATGCTTATCACACAAAGTTTTATCCTGGGTGAGGATCGAACCCACAACCTCTTGCGTAGCAGTCGGATACACTCACACCGCGCCACAGAGGCAGTCAAACTAAACAGAACTTGTACAACGGCAACCAGACAACTGATAAACATACTTATATGTAACTAAATACATACATGTTATTGATAAATTTCACCCAGACACAGAATAAACCATCGTGATCATCACATTAACTTTTATCCTGGGTGGGGATCGAACCCACGACCTCCGGCATATCAGTCAGGGTCACTAACCACTAGACCAACAGGCCAGTCAACTGAATAATAAATTTCAAAGGACAACTTACACATGGCCATCCGATCCCAAAGAAAACAAGCCAATATTATACCGGCTAGATAAGTGATAAACATACTTTTATATCTAATATATAAAATTTTTGTGCTTATCCGGTATCTATGAGAATCGGCCAACATCTATTTTTCATACCCCTAAGAGTTTGTTTGTTTGTTTGAATGCGATAATCTCAGGAACTACTGGGCTGCACTGAAAAATTTATTTTATTGTTGGATAGCCCATTTATCGAGGAAGGCTATAGGTTATAACATCACGCTACGACCAATAGGAGCGGAGCAGCAATGAAAAATGTTATAAAAAAAAGGAAGAAAAAAGGGAAAATTACTATCAATTATTCATGCCCCTAAGTGTTATCCACCCCTAACATTTATAACTATACTATAATATTAGAAGAGAGAGAAGAGTTTGTTTGTTTGTTTGAACGCGATAATCTCAGAAACTACGGGTCCAAATTGAAAAAAATATTTTACTTTTAGATAGCCCATTTATCGAGGAATGCTATAGGCTATAAAACATCGCGCTACAACTAATGGGAGCGGAGCAGCAAGTAAAAATGTTTGCAAAAATGGGGAAAATTTACGCAGACGAAGTTGCGCGGGTCAGCTAGTTTATCTTATAAAAATAATCTATTAATCAGTAATTACTGTGCAAATAAGATCTAAGAACTAATATTTCAAACTAGCTGACCCACGCAAATTCGTCTGCGTAAATTTTCCCCGTTCTTACAACATTTTTCATTACTGCTCCGCTTCCATTGGTCGTAGCGCGATGTTATATAGCCTATACCTTTCCTCGATAAAAGGCCTATCCAACAGTAAAATATTTTTTAATTCTGACCCGTATTTTTATATAAAGCGTTCAAACAAATAAACAAACTCTTCAGCTTTATAATATCAATAGTATAGTTATCTATACTTATAATAAATCTGTAGAGAGGTCAATTCTGTACATGAAATATATTTCCAAAATAACTATCAGGGGGTGATTAGGGATCGATACTGATGCCAAAAATGCAATCAGTAAAATTTTTGTCTGTCTGTCTGTCTGTCTGTATAACCGTTATATATAACAAAAACTACTCGACGGATTTTAACGAAACTTGGAACAATTATTTTTCATACTCCTGAGTAGGTTATAGTATACTTTTCATCACGCTACAATCAATAGGAGCAGAGCAGTGAAGGAAAACGGGAGAAGTTACTCCATTTTTGAAGCTTTCGTCGCATGTGCAAACGTAATGGTTAAAGCTACACAGAAATCATGTATGACGGAAATGTTCTCCTTAAAATTATATAAAAAATATCCCACGACAGCATATGTCTATCTTTTATGGTTGACTCACAATATCACGTGTAACTCCTGAGAGCTTAGTAGTTCGAAGCTTTCTGATTATATTTGTCTACTCTTACGTTTATAACACTCTCAGTCATCCCTAATTAAAAAAGTTAACATAATGAACTATTCCATAAAAAATACTAATAGAAATCGGTATAGAAACACCAAAGTTATACATGAAATACGCTAATAATAAGCCATCGCGCGTGAATACTGAATCATGCTATCTATCTATATCTATACACTAGCTGACCCGACAGACTTCGTCCTGTCAAAAAGATTTGTAATGTGGCAGTTTTTGTGCCTACGTATCTTAAAAAATTCTCCTGAACAGAACCGTCACCCTGGTGATAGGGCGTTGTGAATAAAAAATAATTAAATAAAACATATACAGGGTGTAACAGAAAGGTGTGGTCATATTCAAGGGTTGGTATGTGCCCATGATACTGAGTGCACATACCTAATTTTATCAAAATCGGAGTACCCTAAATAAATATTTATTATTTTTTCATTCGTTTATTTATGAATGAAAAAGTTATTAATTTAAAAAAGTATGACTTAAAAAGTTCTACGCCATAATAATCCAATCGAATTTTGTACCAGGGGAGGTATAATTCTTATACCATACGCCTTTCACTACTGAATTTTGACAAAAAGAATATGCTATAACTATGTAATAATAATGCAACCAGCTATGGCACCAGGGTAGGAACAATCTGATAACGTACCCTATCCGCTGCTGAAATTTGACCACACCTTTCTGTTACACCCTGTATAAGGATTTAAAAGTAAATAATCGCTTTATTGTTAATCATGTGAATCATTATTATTATTATTATCATTGTAGTGCTTTGTGGTATACGATGTTTTTTGTTTGATTACCTGGCGCATAGATAAACAAATCTGATGGTTTTCCAACACGGGAACAGGCAACATACAATTGACCATGTGAGAAACATGGGTTTTCTAGATTAATACCACAAACACTTAATGATTGCCCCTGGGACTTGTTTATAGTCATAGCAAAAGCAAGCCGCACTGGAAACTGTAGTCGTTTAAACTCAAATGGCACATCAGTCGGAATCATTGGGATGCGCGGTATGAGAACATCTTCTCCTTTATACTTTCCTTTGAGTATAGTTGCTTCTATCACATTGTTTAGTAATTTTTTTATCGCTAACCGTGTACCGTTGCAAAGACGCGGTTGGTTGATATTTCGCAACATTATAACAACCGATCCAACCTTTAATTGAAGATTGTGAGGTGGCAATCCTGGCAAATCCAGCGAGTTTAAAAATTCCGGTGGATAGTTGACTACATCATCTTGATTAGTAGCCGAATCAACTGATTTATATATCCTCAATTCGCCTGTAATTTGTTCTTGAATTTTAAAATTTAATTCATTTACATCTATGTTTTTTGCAGCCAGTATAGCTCGTTCGCTCAACCAATCATGGTTTCTGTAATTTTGAGAAACATCTGGAAACACCTATGAATAAGTTCATCTTTTGATCGAGTTAACTGACAAAAACTTTGAGGAAAGTTAATGCAGCCAGTCAACATGTCTATAGGAAATTTGCCATTACCAATGTCAATGAGTTGTTTAGAGAATATGTTTCCAGATTGGTCATTTTGCAACTCGACACGCATATTCTGGCTTAAATGAAGTACATGTTTCCACAAATTGGAGGACTTTAGACATGCATTGAGTTCATCAGCTGGCGTTGATCGTGGAATCACTGGCAATGTTTGACGAAAATCTCCTGCTAATAAAATCATTGCACCACCAAATCGGTTATAATTGCTACGTAGATCTTTTAAGGTTCTGTCTAAAGCCTCCAAAGATTTTTTATGTGCCATCGTGCATTCATCCCAAACAATCAATTTACATTGCTGCAAAACCTTTGCCATTGCAGAGTTCTTCGAAACGTTGCAGGTTGGAGTTTCATTGCTTTGCATATTTAATGGCAATTTTAGTGCTGAATGGGCTGTTCGACCACCTTCAAGCAAAGTTGCTGCGATTCCCGACGAAGCGAGTGCAAGTGCAATTTTATTTTGTGAGCGAATTGTTGCTAATATTAATGAAATCAAAAAAGTTTTTCCTGTACCACCAGGTGCATCTAAGAAGTAAATCCCTCCAGTTTCATAAGAGTTACAAATACATTCTTCTGTTGTTCATTTAACAGTGGAAGATTTGTTTGAATTAATTCTTTCAAAGCGTTGAGATCATACAGTCTTTCTCGATGCAACTCTTGGTTAAAAGCGTCATGCATTGTACGATTGGGCGCGGTCAGGCCTAATTGAATTAATAGTTTGTTTGACATTATCAAGCACATGTCCTCAATTGAAATCAATGCTTCATTGTAAATTTAATATGAACTTTATACCATAGCAATAAAGCTCAAATTGACTACGTTTTAGTTACAAATCATTTGTATGGGAAAAAGAAAAGGGCTATTTTTAGGGTTTTTCCAGCAATAATTCTAATTTTTCTCACCGTAAAAACCATCCTTGAACTTCAACGAACATTTTAAAAAAAGATTTGGCCAAATTGGTCCAGGCGTTGTTGAGTTATGCGCTTACCAACACATTTTGCGATTCATTTTTATATTATAGATATAATAAAATTGTAAATTTCACGTGTCTGTACATGGCCGAACATAGTGAAAAAAAATATTGGGAAATGTTCGAAAAGAGTATTTAAACACATTCCTACATTTTTAGAAATGTCTGTCTGTCTGTCTGTTTGTTTGAACACGCATCACGCAATAACTATTGGACAGATTCGGTTGAAATTTTGTATGTGTAGTCTGAATTAACATATAGGCTATAATTTATCACGCTATTTCCCATAGGAGCTAAGCAATGACGGATAATGTTTGTATCTATTTATCGTTATAAAACAATAACTACTTGACGGATCTTCATGAAAATTTGCAGTTTTATTGTAAATACTATAGGTCATTACTTGCACTATAAATCATTATGCTATCGTCTATGGGGAGTGAGCAGCAACGTATGTTTTGTCGAACCATTATGGTTTTTCACAATTTTTTCCCCAATATGACATTATTTACAATTGTAACCCATGGAAACAATAACTTCACGCTAAAACTATTAGGAGCTAAACACAACATTTTCAATTTTCATAAGATCAGCTTTTTTAACCGTGTTTGCATCAGATGAGGTGGTCTATTGGCACAAGTAGCGGTATTAAACGAGCGAGGTCGGAGGATCGACTCCCTAATTGCGAGTCTCTTTTTGTGTTGTGTTAAAATTGTTTTTATTCTTTTTTTTAGTATTTTTCTAAATGTATACTTATTTATACAAGCTTTTATTTTCGACTTTAACATGTTTACTTTGTTTAACAAATTTTCATATTAATAATCACTTCCAATAGGCACCTTTATCATTGTTTTGCATGAATAGTGATTATGTTATAAATGTAGAAATGAAAAACAATATTAGATTACAATTAAACAGTAATTACTTGTTATTTTCTAGAATTTATAAATGTTAATTGCTTAAAAAAATTAAAGATTAAGTCCGCGTTACATCAAAATAAAACACGTGGCGCCATCTGTGATTCGATTTCTTCTGAGTGCCAAAATTGCTTACCTACAAATGTTAATAAACTTTCGCGATTTGTACACATTATGAAAATATATGTATTACGGGTCTTGATCGCGTGAATAATTTAAGGTTAAATACCTTGCTTACCTACGTTTAATATGCATGATAGTTTAATATAAAATCATCAAGTATAAAAATAAACTTATCCAGTTTTGAAAATAGATGGCGTTTAAATACAAATTAAAAAGAATCAGGAAAATTTATTGATTTAAAAATAAAAACTGAAATTCTTACATAGAGGGATATGAATATAATGATGATCTTAATTTGCGACAGGTTGACACACCTATTTTTAAATTCACCAATGTAAACATTATAAAATAATATTTTAATCTTCTAAAGTGAGTGAAAAAAAATATTGAAATAAGTTTAGAAATAGTATTTAAACACAAAAAAAGATATCTGAGTATATATTTTAGAAACGTTTGAATGTTGTTTGTTTGTTTAAACATTGCATTCCCGTGGTACAAACACGGACACGAAGTAGGTGTACTTTAGACTCGGTAAAGATCGCTCGGGCAGGACATAACCTGCGATCATAGGGAATCTGTGAGAGTTTTTTCCATCATACCTTTATTACCTATGTATAAATTATCCTGAAGGAGCGGCTAGGTACCTCCGATTAAAAGGTCCGATTTAAAAGTGTCGGAGCCGAAGTTGGAGTCGGAGGTTCAAAATCAATCGGAATTTTCGACCTATCGGAGTCAGAATCAAAGCTCCTTAACTCAAAATTTCGCACGAGTAATTGGGCGGTTTCGAGCTTCATTTAATTCGAAACCGCCCCAGTACTCGCGTGGTGGGGGAATTTTTCAATATTAATAGTATTTGATGTGATGCAAATCACTTTTTTGTCGAGGTGTGGTCGTGGGAATTTTAATAATTTGTCTTCTAACCGTCTGGCGCCATAAACTTTGTCGCCCTTCATTTTGCTACACTGGGCATTTGCTTGGCTTGCCCTGCCATATGTTGGGCCCTGATTAAAGCTAGGCCCAAATATCCATAGATGCCACAGAGCATTGTGAAGCATGTTTACAATATGTTTTACACAGAAGTTGAATTGTAATATAAACTACCTTAATATAAACCCAACTTCCACGCGAACGAAGTCGCGGGCACAGCTAGTCTATACTATGATAATGAATGGAGCGCGGTACGGTGACATTCACATCTTTGCCAACTTTGCACTTAAACTGTTACGGACTAGCGTAACGCTTCCAATCAGGCGCATGACCTGCTCGACTCTTCATTTCGTAGTAAAAACAATACTTTAGTTATAGATAACACAGTATAAACACATACACCCACAATCGGTTGGGACATACCCCTACGAGCTCTGCCTTAAACCATTTTTTCCACAAGATTACGAATAGTTTTAGAAAGGTAGTATTTACTGTCAATAATGTGTCAGAAATAGTGTTAATAAACCAGTAAAACACTGGTTTATTAACACTATTTCTGCACTGAATATATAACTTTAGATTACCATGCGGAGTATGAAAGTTATTCCTATTATATACCTGAGTTGTGGAAATATGACTATAACCACTTTTTTTTTCTTTTCTTAGCAATAAAGACGTTACAATATCCAGTTCAGAAGCAAGCCAGGTTCTTTAAGACAACATAAACATAACAAATGACACTTTTATCCTAAACGGATCCCGAGAAAAACCTATCTAATACAATCACAATCTTGTACCTCTAAACACTCGATACACGCGAAACTCAATCGTCTTCCCGAACCATTGAACGGTTAGTACGTACGCTGGCAAATATGAAGCGTATGTAGCCAGTGATGGACGGTAATTGCACCGATGTATGTGAGATACGGGGGAGTAAACATATAAAACATTCAAGGTAACGGCTATATGGAGAGTGGAAGGGAATCGGAGATTTTGAAGTTCCTATTTCTGGTGCTTTGGGAAAATAAGATGGGAATTATTTGGGGTTTTTAGTTTTGAATGGTTTTTATTTGACTTTAAATGTTCCATTGTGTTTTGGTTAGAATTTATTGGTTAAGCATTGTTGCCGCCGTGTGGTACCGGCTTTAGAATAGTACCACCCCATCTCTTCCCGTGGGTGTCGTCAAAGCGACTAAGGGATTTCACTCCGGATGACGGGCAGCAGCGTCCTCTGCGTACTTAAAGCCTTACTGCGATCGCCAACCCGCTCGCCAAGCGTGGCGATTATGGCAATTACCCCCAGGATCTACATACCAGTAAGTTCTTCTAGGGAGACCCGTGCCCAGCAGTGGGACATCATATAGGTTGATATGTATGTATTATGATGGTTAAGCATTGTTAAAACAGGTTCCTGATAAATATTAGAGGGTAACTAGTTGATAGGTCTAAGAAATAAGTCGTATTATTGGGTACCGTCACAGTGTAAGTTATTCTTCGGTGAAAATAGTGATGTGTACACATCTATACTAATATTATAAAGCTTAAAGTTTGTTTGTTTGAACGCGGTAATCTCAGGAACTAATAATCCGAATTGAAAAATTATTTTATTGTTCGATAGCCCAATTATCGAGGAAGGCTATAAGCTATGTAACATCACGCTACGACAAATAGGAGCGGAGCAGCAATGAGAAATGTTGCAAAAACGAAAATGTTGCAAGACGAAGTTGCGCGGGACAGCTAGTTATAACTTAAACAGATACACTGCCTCTGTGGCGTGATGGGAGTGTGTCCGACTGCTACGCAAGAGGTCGTGGGTTCGATTCCTACATGGGACACCACTTTGTGTGATCCACAAATTGTTGTTCCGACTCTGGGTGTACTTTGTGTCTGTGACTTGTATGTTTGTAAAGTCCACGGCGACACAGGGCTAGTACCCTAATGCGGGAGTCATCTTTTTAAAGAAAAAGAAGAAGATGAAAACACAAACGCACATACCTCCTCTTTAACCCCGCACATACACACAGGCACACACATACATCTTACTCACGCACCCTACAAGTATGCAAGTTATTGTTCTATGACTGCTATTTTAAAATTTTATTTCATTTCAAGTATTTTTGTTCGTGTTACGTAATCTTCACATATTATAAAATTTTATAAGCTACGGGTCAAAATGTGGTGTAATTTTTTTTATTTGAAGGCTAAATACCTTTGTTTATTGCCCGACTTTGTTGCAATACGGTCGAAACGTTTAGATAGTACTAGAGAGAGTATGTTGGACTGGCCACTCCATACAAAGTATCAGCTTTTTTTATGCTGAATCCAATCAGTGTCCTCACCCCTCCTTCTAGTGTGAACTGTTTTGACACTAATGACAAATGGCCGTTGTTGTTATACAGTACAATCAACGTAACTTGACCAGATTGAAGTTAGGTTTTTATCACTTTCGCGCATGTCATAGAGATGCGACCCTAAAATGACTTACGAAAACGATTAATTATGTATAATCGATTAAAAATACTAACAAAATTTTTATTCAACAATATAAAAATACTATTTAAATGAGTTCATAAAAGTTTAAATTTAGAACAGTTACAGTAAATACTGAAGAAACTTTGAAAAACAATTTCTTTACGAAAATAATCACAAAAAACATGAGTTAGTAATAATAATTATGACAATGTAATGCGTAATCGCATCTCTAATTCTCTTGGTTTAGTTACCGCCCCCGCCCCCCGCTTCCTGTCACCATTTACTTCCAAAAAATGCATCTGCGCAACCACTTGTCGCCTACTTCAGTCCGGCCTAGTTACGTTGATCGTACTGTACTTGTTGCACAAGTGTAGATTACCATTTGAGTTTGTTATATAAACGTCCAAATGTCCAAGTTACTACTATAGAGGTCAATGGTTTAATGTAAAGGACACGGTAGCAGGGTCCTTATTCACTATCTTTTTTTTCGTTTTCGCGGCAAACACGCGCGGGTATCTGTCAAAATCTTGTCATAATGGTAAATCGAGATCTGCGCTTAGAAATGCATCGCGCCTGCGGGCGAGTGCTAACATAGTGAATAAGGATACAGGTGTTAATTACTAGGCAAATAAGACTAATATCTAAGAATGAGAAGCATGATTTGCAATATATTGACAATCTAAGCATTTCTTTTTGACATTTCTCATGCTGAATGTATGATGTAGGCACGTCATTTAAGAGAAGAATTCAAAATTGTAAAAAGTATAAGTCAAGTGAAGGAAGAGGCTAAAAAACCGGGCAATAGCATGTCGGAGCATGCTCAGTGTAGGGTTCCGCAGCTTTGAATAATTGCATCAGCAAAAGAGCGTATGTTCATGGCACTTACGGCCTTTTGTTAAGAAACGCAGTTTTTTGACAATAACTCAATTACGGTATATCCGATCATGTCCGAAACAATTTTAGTTTAAAGTGTTTAATAACCGCTACGTTTGCGATTTTTCACATACTTGTAGGTCACACCGTTTATAAGATAAGGTGGGGGGGGGACAGTTTATCCAATTTTCTGAGAGATTATTTCCAAAAAATACTGCACATTATACGACAGGTCTTTCAAAAACATTTTGAGGTTTCTAATGATTTTTTCATCATCACATCAAAAAAAAAAACATTAGAAACCTTAAAATGTTTTTGAAAGACCTGTCGAATGATGTGCAACACATAGATGTTTGTTAAAAAATACTGATTCTAGTACATGCATGGACTACCCCATAAAAAAATATATATTTTTATTATTTAGTTGTCAAACTAAGTACTACAAAATTTCACCAAATTTCATCAAATTTCATTATGTAGTCCTTGTGGAAAATGCCTGTGACATACGGACGGAGAGACAGACAGACAGACGGACATGACAAACCTATAAGGGTTTCGTTTTTGCCATATTGGCTACGGAACTCTATAAACTATTAATTTCGAGGATAAACGTCCACGAACTATAGAACTTTTCTGTTTTACTTTTTTCAGTTTTATTAAAAGCAGTTATTCAATTAGGTAACTTTCCCTTATAAATTTTAATAATGTACTTCAACTTTTATTTAAGCCATTACTTGATAAATGTTAGCTAGTTGAAGGAACTTAAAACCTATCGTATATAATATGATTGTAGTTTGAATGTTCCACAAAAAAAATCAATACTTGCTGTCCCCTGTAACTTCGTCTGCGTAAAATGTCCCCGTTTTTGCAACATTTATCAAAGCTGCTCCGCTCCTATTCGTCGTAGCGTAATGTTATATAGACTATAGCTTTTCTCGATAAATGGGCTATCCAACAATATAATATTTTTTTAAATTCGGACCAGCAGTTCCTGAGATTGCCGCGTTAAAACTAACAAACAAACTCTTCAGCTTTTATTAGTATAGATTTATTTAAAGAAACTAGCTTTCGCCGGCCACTACGCCTCCATGCCACTACGCAACTGTCATATGTCTTTCCCTGGGATTAAAACTATCTCCACACTACATCTAAGGTTCAGTGGTGTTTATAATATTAGTTTGGATCACTTTCACGTTTCGCGATTGATTTCCACGCGAAGACAAAACTCTTAAAGCCAAGGAGGGAGGCAAATGGAGCAACAAGTTGTGGAACATGTTTCTCAACAACTACGTAAGTGTTTGTAGGCCACACTAGTCGAGAAGGTTGTAGCGATTAGCGCTGCGTACAAAGTAATTATTTTGAGTGTGTTGAAACGCCAGAAAACCAAATTTAAAAAATCACGACTTCCGTAAAGTTCAAGAAGTGAAAGCACGGCATCGTTTCTCCACACTACAGATATCTACCTACCTTTTCTCGAAATGTTTTGTCGTATTTTTCAACGCCTATAGATTTTGTCTGAACAGTGCTAGAAAATCAAAATTCTTAATATTTGATGTAAATACAGTACTTATACATGCCAAGCTATAGCGATTCTTTGTAAACGATTAATATCAATGACTGGTGATCACCAAAACTGTTAGGGTACTTCCTGACGTCTTAGAAAGCTGAAATTTGGTGTTTAAACTAGGATTAGTACACAAGCAACCAAAAAAAATAAGAAATTTGTACATTGTTTTTATTGTAGAACTAGCTGACCCGCGCAACTTCGTATGCGTAAATTTTCCCCATTTTTGCAACATTTTTCATTTCATTTTTCATTCCTATTGGCCGTAGCGGGATTTTATTTAGCCTTCCTCGATAAATGCTGCTCAACAGAAAAATATTTTTTCAATTCTCTGAGCTTGAGATTACCGCGTTCAAACAAAAAACAAACTCTTCAGCTTTATAATATTAGTATAGACTACGTAAAAGCCCCACGACTCTTCTCGTAGAAGTCCTACGACTCATCGTAGAAGCACTACAACTCATTGTAGACCACTACGACTCATTGTATAACATTTACTACTTTGTCAAGATATTTAAAACACCTTTTCTAATCACTTGCCATTATTATTTTTTTGTATTATTTACCACCCCAGTGTATTTAGGGTGGTCAATAATACAAAAAAAAAATGGCAAGTATAACATAATTCTCAAAGGTGTTCAGTATATTTTGTATCAATGATTTGGGTATACTACTGTTGGTTTCAAGAGGACCTCTTGGCTAGGATATTGTTGTGAATCTGATGAATATTCCCCTCTAAAAATCTTTGTTTTAATTTAACAAAAGAGAGATACGAATGTTTCAAAAAACTAGTCAGCTTTTAGCAAAAAATATCCGATCCGGCTTTTGTGAATATCATTCGACTTACATATTGGATTCGGAATTGTATTCCAGATTATACAGATTCTCCTTTTTATATTTCCGAACTGAAGCTGTATTCTGCATGTTCCAATTTCTATTGCAAGTAGAGCTGCTTTTATTTTACACGGACTTTGTTTAATTCGACTGCACTATTTGGAGGGTGGAACAGGATTAAGAACTTTAGTATGCAATGTTATGTCGTAGAAATAGCCACTTCATTTATTTGTGAAATTCTTATTAATCTCGAAAGAGATTTCTGTATTTTACATCCAGTAATTTGTATTGTGTGTTAGAATGATAAAAGTAACTTTGTTTATGTTGGAGAATATCAAAAGTCATGTATAAAATAAAATATAAAAGCAACCGGCAAGTGGATGTTGGACCACGCATGATGTAGGGTTCCGTAGCCCGACATCCAAGTAATAAGACTTAAGTAATCGGTTTTCTGTTGTTTTTGTTTCATATTACTAATAACGTTATACTTATTAATAATTTCATTGGAATTTGTACGACAATTTTGTTACTTCTCATTCGATCAGCTGTCACTCGTAAACTTGTAAAGCCTACTTGGCTGTGATTAGTTTTCCTTTTAATTTCACTATATATATACCTACTACTACTGTGGATTTTTCCACGTACTTGACATCAACCATTTAGCTGCCTGGGGAGGAGGAAGGGGGGGGGGGGGTCAAAAGCTAAGCTAAGATAACGCGTTCTTGTTCAGAGTCAGAAGACAAACTCTACGGTTTTCTCATAGCTTTTGTTCCTTGATTTTTTTGTACACTTAACTCTAACATAAAATTGCACTTTAAAGCTCAATATTTCTCAAACTTCCGCCTGCGCTTCTCTCATGAACAGCACACAAAACTGTCCATGTAGCATTGAACACGCAACAAGTCTTTGCGTAGTTCTCATGTTAGTACCGTCATTTAATAATCTACATTTTCTCACGACAACAATTACATTTTAGGCCCATATTAACAATCTTAATCTTATATTAGGTATTGTATATGTTTATTGAAAAATACACGGAGGTAGTTGATAAACTTTCACGATTTGTACACATTATAAAATCCCATATACTACGGGTATATATAATTTTATAATGTTACAATGTCTAACCGTGACCACGGCCGTTTCAATACGATCGAAACGTCGGGCAATAAACAAGGTATTTTACCTTAAATTATTGACGCGATTAAGACCCGTAGTGTATATAATTATAATTTTAAAATGTACATGGAGATACATTAGCATTGGAGTTATTTAAAAAAATCAGTCATAAAAGGTACAAGCACACTAATCAACTCAGAAAAGGATCGGCACCGTATTAACTAGAGTCGTTCAGTATTTTTTATATGAAACTACACTAATCGCATTCGTAACGTAATCGCCACGTCTCGTGACAAGCTCACGAACGTTTGATTGAGTGCCGATCCCTTTCCGAGTTGATCAGTGTGCTTGGACTTTAACTCATTTACTCATCAACGCCCAGCTCAAGTCATTGCACAAGAAAGCTGAAATTTGACGCGGGGGTTTCTTTCAAGATTTTAGAGACCTGAACTCTAAATATATAAATAGGGAAAAATCGCAAGTGGAGCAACAGGCAAATGCTTTTAAAATGAAACAATATTGATATATTTTTTTTGGTTTAAGCAGCGTTCGTTACAAATTGTAAGCCAAGAGACATTAAAAAAATCACAATAAAAAAGTTAATGCGTCCTCGCTCAGAGTTAGAAGACAAACTCTCAGTTTCCTCATAGCTTTTTTAGAGCATTCAATCAAATAAATCAATCACACGAGACTCGCTATCCTTTGCTGAATACTGGCACATAATACCTAAGAGTACAGAAGACAACTTGCTTAGAACAAATCAGGGCACGCCAGTGACCTCTTAGTACTAGTAAGCTGGATAGATTACCGGCCGACAACAACACGACTTCCTTTATTTAATCTATACTTCTATACTTATATAATAATAATAATTCAATAATTGCATTTTTGACTATGTTACTCTAGATCTCAAATTTTACGGAAGTCTCGGGTTCGATTCCTGGGTCTGGACTTCAAATTTTTCTCTTTCAAAAATGCAATTATTGTATTTGTAAAGTAATTGTCAAGAAATGCCTATAAAAATTACTTCAATAATAATAATTCGTTTATTTATCTCCACAAATTACATAAAGTTAAATCTATGTTGACATATTTTTTACTTAGTTTGTAATTTGCGGAAGATCTGGAGTCCTAACTAAGCCTTGGCCTGAATTTCGAAGCTCCAGGACCCCCAATACTAAAGTTGTGGTAATATTATCAGCATGTTGTAATTCAATGTGGACGAGAAAGTGCATGTGTGTGTGTGTGTGAGTGTGTGTTGTGCGTGAGTGTGTATGATAATTATATTTTTATACCAATATTACAAAGCTCAAGAGTTAGTTTGTTTGTTTGAACGCGGTTATCTCACTGTTAGATAGTCCAGTTATCGAGGAAGGCTATAGTCTATATAACATTACGCTGCGACCAATAGGAGCGGAGCAGCAATGAGGAATGTTGCAAAAACGGGGAAAATTTACGCATACGAAGTTGCGCGGGACAGCTATTTTTTACATAAGGGCGGGTATTTAACAAAATCAAATAGAAGTCTATACTTGTGTGTAAAGTATAACAACCATTGACGTAGAGACCAGGACTGCGCCATAACCTCACAAAATTGACCACTCTCTAGAAAGAGACAACGCTACTTTGTGGTCATACCTGTCAAGGGCCGCACGAGATTTTTCTCACTTTCACGCTTTGTAGTCAATATTTACTTTTTTATTTTAAGTGACAGTCCTGGTCTATTCGTCTATCACGAAGAGACGAATAATGAGACTTAAGAAGTGAGTTTTCTGTTGTTTTTGTTTCAAACTTACAACGTTATGTCTGCTTAATATTTTTCAATAGAATTTGTACGAAAATTTGTTACTTCTCATTTGATCAGCTGTTACTCGTTAACTTGTAAAGCCTACTTAGCTATGATAGTTTTCCTTTTAATTTCACTATATATACTACTACCGTGATCTTTTTTCACAAACCCAACATCAACCATTTACCTAGCAGGGGAGGGGGACACTTGACTCTTTCAAAAATTTGCTCTTTAAAGCTTAATATTTTACAAACGGATCCCTAAACCTAAAAATCGTCTTCCCAACCCCTAAATGTTTTAAAAAGAACTATCTAATGATACCCCATACGATGGGGTAGGAAAGAAAAAAAATAACACCCCAACTTAACATATAGGGGAGGTACCCTATTCTTTCACTTTTTCGGCATAAATAATATGTGTATCAATGCAAAATATCCGTCAAAATGTTCCGTTTTGCCATTTTGGCTACGGAACCCCTTAAAAAGTTTACATGGAAGTCATACAGATGTCTAATATTAGTAAGTTAATTAGCATGGCCAGCCTACTAGCACTACTAGATGGTACTAGTAGAGTCACTGGGGTACGCCTTCCAATCTAAGTGCACCAATGAGGTCTTCAATTCATGTCCGTGATGTCTATGTGTGTGCGTCGCTCGAGTGAAGTTCGTATTATGGTTGCCTTCTGTTCAGTAGGTATTCTGTGATACAGACGTGGCCGTAGATCACTACAATATACGATGAGAAGGGAAGTATTTGCAATAGCCGCACTCCAGTGTAGATTGATGGTGGCTAACATTTGTTGGTTTTTACCGAAATATTTGACTTTTAAACTCAAACATAGCGGTTACGACAAACTATATATAGGAAAAGTATTCGGAATTTGAAGCGGGCGGTAGCCTAATGGTTTAGGCATTGGACTGGCAATAGTGAGGTGGCGGGTTCAAATCCTTTCCATTGTATATCCTATCCGTTGTTTACTCTCGATGTAAACTAACTCCTAACACAAGCAATTTAGCTTAGCTGGAGGGTTTAACGAGATTACTGTGGAACCCATAATTCCACATTTCTAGTTATCTTTGAAAAAGAAAATGTTATTTGGGTCTATGGGATCTCAAATACGCTTGCGTCAAGTATTCGTCTCGAGAGCGCAATAACGACATTCTAATACGGTGCGCAAACGTTTTTTAAATCGATACCAAAGTTCGAATACGAAAATGGCCGTTTTAATCGAAACTTAACTGCAAGTGTGCTGCTTTAAATACGTAAATTGCCTCCTGAGCTAATATAGTGTGCAGGGACATGAAGACATGCAATATTTATCATGACGATGTCAGGGTCAAGGCGAAGTGAAGGAGGAATACGAAGAGGTCTGAAATTACCACCATATAGGATAAATCGTCGGATAGAAAGTTATTTGGGTTTACAAATAATCTTGTAATATATTTTGTATATGTAAAGTATAAACACGCTTTTACGTGTTTTTCTCGCGTGAATTTTGGTTTCTTATATTTAGGTATGATCATTCAATTCCGCTTAGCCGCATAACAAAAACATCTGAATATTTTTTCGTCGTCCCATATTTTATTCTTATCGAAAACCAAGGACCTTTATAAGTTTGATAAGGATATCTATGTATATGTCTGTAACGTTATAATGACCAAAGTAATGAGCAGATTTTAATGAAAAAATATAAATCACTTAATAGTTATATCGAATTATTTCGTTGCCTTATTTGAATGAAATTAAATCCGTTCAACCTTTTTCGTAGATTTGTGTGTGCTTTTTGTCTTTTTATAGCTATAAAGTAGATTTTTACTTATATCTATATCTTTTTTTTTAAAGACTACTCCCGCAGTAGGATACAAGCCCAGTGTCGCGGGGGACTTACAAACATACAAGTCACGGACACAAAGTACACCCAGACTCGAAACAACAATTTGTGGTTCAAACAAAGTGGTGTTCTGTATGGGAATCGAACCCACGACCTCTTGCATAGCAGTCGGATACACTCCCACCGCGCCACAGAGGCAGTCATCTTTACAATGTATTTTTTTTTTTTTTTTTTTTATAATAATATCTTGGGACAACTCACACAACGTCATCTGATCCCAAACTAAGCATAGCTTGTACTATGGAAACCAGACGACTGATAAACATACTTATATATTTCTAAATGCATACATATTATAGATAAATAACACCCAGACACAGAATAAATCATCGTGCTCATCACACAAAGTTTTATCCTGGGTGGGGATCGAACCCACGACCTCTTGCGTAGCAGTCGGATACACTCCCACCGCGCCACAGAGGCAGTCAGGCAGTATTTGTCGTAATAATCTTGAGTAACGTTTCGATTTGAAATAGAACTTGAATAAAATTGTGTAATCTACATTGTAAGTCACAGAATCACTCCAATCGCTACTTGGTAATTTTTTTAACGAGCTAATTTTTTTTTTCCCGCGGTTTCTTGGCAGACAGACAGACAGACGGACATGACGAAACTATAAGGGTTCCGTTTTTGCCATTTTTGACCCTACAAATATATTTTTTAATAAAACCACATGATATTATCTATTATATTACCTACGAGAACTAATTCCCATCACTTTTCAAAAATTAAGATCAAATAAACAAAAAGAATAAAAAGAAAATGAACATTACAAACCGGTTCAATTATTTCTTTTAAATATAATAAAACTTAGCTTTAATTTTCAAAATATGACAAACATTTCCAAAATAGTACTTCAGTTGTAAAGGGAGCTATTGAAACCCATTTACATATATTAAGCCCTTAATTATCGTTCAGCTGGGGACGTCATCCAACGCGGGTTTTAGATTAAAGCCACTAAAATCTGCAATTCTAATGCCGCAATGGAATTTGAATAAAGAGACACCCTCATTCAAGGTTGGTTATTTTAAGGTCTTGTATTAATTTGTGAGTATTTTGTTTAACAATATACGGACAGGGATTTAAGTAGCTTAACACTTGAAAATTTTCATATTACGGTGACATAAATAATGGCTATTTTCTGGTGTTTTTAGCGTTTAAAATAGCAGATATAGAACATTCTTTGGATATTTTTTTATCCGTAAGTTGATGATCCCATTCACAAACATAAAAATAGCTCTATTGTTTAACACTATGTTGCAATTAATATGCATTTCAAAGGAAAAGCTTTGAGTTTTATTGCCAAGTTCTTTTCCCACTGATCTTATATTTTGTAAACTTAGCATTAAATGCATACTCATTATTTTGAAAATTCCGTCAGACGTTCATACGAAGTGCATTTTGTAATCTAAGTGAATTAAAAAAAGAATGATTGCGTGGTCCTTATTCACTATATTTTTTTTCGATTATGCGACAAGCCCGCGCGAATTAGCGCATGCGCGGTGCGCTCAAAGATGTCCGCGCGCATACACGATGCATTTCTAAGCGCAGCTTTCTTTAAACCATTATTTCAATATTTTGCCAGTTAAAAGCGCAGGCTTGACGCGATAATGAAAAAAACTAACAAATAAAACTGGTGTGAAACAACCACAACATCAGTGTCATCTATACTTATAATAAATCTGTAGAGAGGTCAATTCTGTACATGAAATATATTTCCAAAATAACTATCAGGGGGTGATAAGGGATCGATACTGATGCCAAAAATGCAATCAGTAAAATTTTTGTCTGTCTGTCTGTCTGTCTGTATAACCGTTATAGAAACAAAAACTACTCGACGGATTTTAACGAAACTTGGTACAATTATTTTTCATACTCCTGAGTAGGTTATAGTATACTTTTCATCACGCTACAATCAATAGGAGCAGAGCAGTGAAGGAAAACGGGAGAAGTTACTCCATTTTTTAAGCTTTCGTCGCGTGTGCAACCGTAATGGTTAAAGCTACACAGAAATCACCTATGACGGAAATGTTCTCCTTAAAAATATATACAAAATATCCCACAACAGCATATGTCTATCTTTTATGGTTGACTCACAATATCACGTGTAACTCCCGATAGCTTAGTAGTTCGAAGCTTTCTGATTATATTTGTCTACTCTTACGTTTATAACACTCTCAGTCAACCCTAATTAAAAAAGTTAACATAATTAACTATTCCATAAAAAATACTAATAGAAATCGGTATAGAAACACCAAAGTTATACATGAAATACGCTAATAATAAGCCATCGCGCGTGAATACTGAATCATGCTATCTATCTATATCTATACATATAATAAAATTGTAAATTTCACGTGTCTGTACATGGCCGAACATAGTGAAAAAAAAAATTGGGAAATGTTCGAAAAGAGTATTGAAACACATTCCTACATTTTTAGAAATGTCTGTCTGTCTGTTTGTTTGAACACGTATCACGCAGTAACTATTGGACAGATTCGGTTGAAATTTTGTATGTGTATTCTAATAAGTCTGGATTAACATATAGGCTATAATTTATCACGCTATTTCCCATAGGAGCTAAGCAATGACGGATAATGTCTGTAGCTATTTATCGTTATAAAACAATAACTACTTGAGGGATCTTCATGAAAATTTGCAGTTTTATTGTAAATACTATAGGTCATTACTTGCACTATAAATCATTATGCTATCGTCTATGGGGAGTGAGCAGCAACGTATGTTTTGTAGAACCATTATGGTTTTTCACAATTTTTTCCACAATAAGACATTATTTACAATACTAACCCATGGAAAGAATAACTTCACGCTAAAACTATTAGGAGCTAAACACAACATTTTCAATTTTCTTAAGATCAGCTATTTTAACCGTGTTTGCATCAGCTGAGGTAGTCTATTGGCATAAGTAGCGGCATTAAACGAGCGAGGTCGGAGGATCGACTCCCTAATTGCGAGTCTCTTTTTGTGTTGTGTTAAAATTATTTTATTCTTTTTTTTAAGTATTTTTCTAAATGTATACTTATTTATACAAGCTTTTATTTTCGACTTTAACATGTTTACTTTGTTTAACAAATTTTCAGTTTAATAATCTCTTCCAATAGGCACCTTTATCATTGTTTTGCATGAATAGTGATTATGTTATAAATGTAGAAATGAAAAACAATATTACATTACAAATAAACAGTAATTACTTGATATTTTCTAGAATTTATAAATGTTAATCGCTTAAAAAAAATTAAAGATTAAGTCCGCGTTACATCAAAATAAAACACGTGGCGCCATCTGTGATTCGATTTCTTCTGAGTGCCAAAATTGCTTACCTACAAATGTTAATAAACTTTCGCGATTTGTACACATTATGAAAATATATGTATTACGGGTCTTGATCGCGTGAATAATTTAAGGTTAAATACCTTGCTTACCTACGTTTAATATGCATGATAGTTTAATATAAAATCATGAAGTATAAAAATAAACTTATCCAGTTTTGAAAATAGATGGCGTTTAAATACAAATTAAAAAGAATCAGGAAAATTTATTTAAAAAAAAAAATTAAATTCTTACGTAGAGGGATATGAATATATGATGATCTTAATTTGCGACAGGTTGACACACCTATTTTTAAATTCACCAATGTAGACATTATAAAATAATATTTTAATCTTCTAGAGTGAAAAAAAATATTGAAATAAGTTTAGAAATAGTATTTAAACACAAAAAAAGATATCCGAGTACATCTTTTAGAAACGTTTGAATGTTGTTTGTTAGTATAAACACGCATCACAGTACCGCGGGAATGCAATGTTTTAAAATTATTTTGCGGGGGACTTTACAAACACGGACACAAAGTAGGTATACTTTAGACTCGGAAAAGATCGCTCGGGCAGGACATAACCTGCGATCATAGGGAATCTGTGAGAGTTTTTTCCATCATACCTTTATTACCTATGTATAAATTATCTTGAAGGAGCAGCTACGTACCTCCGATTAAAAGGTCCGATTTAAAAGTGTCGGAGCCGAAGTTGGAGTCGGAGGTTTAAAATCAATCGGAATTTTCGACCTATCGGAGTCAGAATCGAAGCTCCTTAACTCAAAATTTCGCACGAGTAATTGGGCGGTTTCGAGCTTCATTTAACTCGAAACCGCCCCAGTACTCGCGTGGTGGGGGAATTTTTCAATATTAATAGTATTTGATGTGATGCAAATCACTTTTTTGTCGAGGTGTGGTCGTGGGAATTTTAATAATTTGTCTTCTAACCGTTTGTCGCCCTGCATTTTGCTGCACTGGGCATTTGCTTGGCTTGCCCTGCCATATGTTGGGCCCTGATTAAAGTTATGCCCAAATATCCATAGATGCCACAGAGCATTGTGGAGCATGTTTACAATATGTTTTACACAGAAGTTGAATTGTAATATAAACTACCTTAATATAAACCCAACTTCCACGCGAACAATGTCGCGGGCACAGCTAGTTGTAAATAAAGAATTCGACTTTGACGTTTGTCAATACATAGGTTTTTGCTGTACATACTGCAATCCTACTTATAATACAAGTTTGAATGAATGGATGTTTGTTACTCTATCACAATAACTGACTGAAGAGATCGGGATAAAATTAGCACAGAGATAAATAAATAGTTTGGAATGATATTTCCAAAAATGATAGGAGTAATATACTTGTGTAAATTTCCTGCGTAGGCGGTTAATCTCCTTAGAAAAATAATAATAATGTTAAGTTGAAATAAATAAATCTATACTTATAATAAATCTGTAGAGAGGTAAATTCTGTACATGAAATATATTTCCAAAATAACTATCAGGGGGTGATAAGGGATCGATACTGATGCCAAAAATGCAATCAGTAAAATTTTTGTCTGTCTGTCTGTCTGTCTGTATAACCGTTATAGAAACAAAAACTACTCGACGGATTTTAACGAAACTTGGTACAATTATTTTTCATACTCCTGAGTAGGTTATAGTATACTTTTCATCACGCTACAATCAATAGGAGCAGAGCAGTGAAGGAAAACGGGAGAAGTTACTCTATTTTTTAAGCTTTCGTCGCGTGTGCAACCGTAATGGTTAAAGCTACACAGAAATCATGTATGACGGAAAGTTCTCCTTAAAATTATATAAAAAATATCCCACGCCAGCATATGTCTATCTTTTATGGTTGACTCACAATATCACGTGTAACTCCCGATAGATTAGTAGTTCGAAGCTTTCTGAATATATTTGTCTACTCCTACGTTTATAACACTCTCAGTCATCCCTAATTAAAAAAGTTAACATAATTAACTATTTCATAAAAAATACTAATAGAAATCGGTATAGAAACACCAAAGTTATACATGAAATACGCTAATAATAAGCCATCGCGCGTGAATACTGAATCATGGTATCTATCTATATCTATACATACCTATATAATAAAATTGTAAATTTCACGTGTCTGTACATGGCCGAACATAGTGAAAATAAATATTGGGAAATGTTCGAAAAGAGTATTTAAACACATTCCTACATTTTTAGAAATGTCTGTCTGTACGTCTGTTTGTTTGAACACGCATCACGCAATAACTATTGGACAGATTCGGTTGAAATTTTGTATGTGTAGTCTGGATTAACATATAGGCTATAATTTATCACGCTATTTCCCATAGGAGCTAAGCAATGACGGATAATGTCTGTAGCTATTTATCGTTATAAAACAATAACTACTTGACGGATCTTCATTAATATTTGCAGTTTTATTGTAAACACTATGGTCATTACTTGCACTATAAATCATTATGCTATCGTCTATGGGGAGTGAGCAGCAACGTATGTTTTGTCGAACCATTATGGTTTTTCACAATTTTTTCGACAATAAGACATTATTTACAATTGTAACCCATGGAAACAATAACTTCACGCTAAAACTATTAGGATCTAAACACAACATTTTCAATTTTCTTAAGATCAGCTATTTTAACCGTGTTTGCATCAGCTGAGGTGGTCTATTGGCACAAGTAGCGGTATTAAACGAGCGAGGTCGGAGGATCGACTCCCTAATTGCGAGTCTCTTTTTGTCTTGTGTTAAAATTATTTTTATTCTTTTTTTAAGTATTTTTCTAAATGTATACTGTTACAGTACAATATCTTTGTGCTGTATCTACAATCTACATCACAATCTTATGTTCCTTATCGCACGTTCAGTATCTATTAAATGTTTCCACTATCTGTTATCAACACGAAGTCGTTAGTATATAAGATGCACCTTTAGATAATTATAACCAGACTATACTACATCTTTTGTCTCATTTATACCTAATCATATATTGCCAAGTAGTTTGGCAAATTGGTGACCCCGACGAACGAATACGCAGCAAGAAACATGGCACAATCACCGTGCAAGGCGAACATAAATCAGCAAGGAACACTTGAAGTAGCTGCTGGCACCTCGGTTTTATCCCGCATTCCGGAATTTTGGAAAGACCAACCAAGATTATGGTTCACGCAACTAGAAGCCATATTAGCACCACAGAAGCAAGGAGACGAATACAAATACTGTACAGTAATAGCAAAGTTATCCAAGGAAGAAATACTACAGGTTAGTGACCTAATCACTTCACCACCGACTACAGATAAATACAAAAACATCAAGGAACGTTTAATTGATTGTTACGAAGAAACAGAACAGCGACAGTTTCAAAAATTAATATCAGAGACAGAACTCGGTGATCAAAAACCTTCGCAGTTATTACGTCAAATGCGAGTCCTCGGGAGAGGAAAAATCAGTGACGAAACAATTAAACTACTATGGTTCAGGCTTTTACCAACATCAGTTACTACGGTTCTAGCAGTTACGGAAGACATGGAAATTGACAAACTGAGCCAAATTGCAGACAAAATAATAATGAATTCAAAAGTAACCGAAATATCAGCTGTTAGCAACGACACTTCAAACGACAACAATACAGCATGCATTTTAGCCCAGCTAGCAAAATTACAGATAGATATTGACGCAATTCAGCAAGGTCAATATGGCTATCGACCCAACACGCACAATCATTTCAAGAAACGTCAACAATTCCCGATTATGAGGCCGAGAACAAACTATAGAGGAGCAAATCGATTTTGTTACTACCACGAAAGATTCGGAAAATATGCAAAGAACTGCATTAAACCATGCAGTTGGAAACCAATGACTTACGTACGGAACCAGGGAAACGAATAAGAGCACAGACAACGGCGAAACTCTGTGCAATCCACCCATCCAATCGCCTCACCATTACCGACCGAAAAAGTGGTATGAAGTTTTTGATTGACACGGGCGCAAATATTTCAGTCATTAGCAAGCAACAGAGACATTCAGTTTTACAAAATGAACAATACACACTATACGCTGCAAATGGGACTAAAATTAGGACTTACGGCGAGAAGACGCTTACCTTGAATTTAGGACTACAACGATGTTATAAATGGAATTTTGTAATCGCCGATGTTACACAACCAATAATTGGAGCAGATTTTCTAGAGCACTATAAACTATTAGTCGACATAGCAGGTCGCAAACTTATCGACAAAGTTACAGAGCTGACAACGCATGTAACTTCGGAAAAAGCGACACAACAAACAATTCGTAATATCGCAGTGGGAACGAATCCACGTATTACGCAACTTTTAAACAAATACGAAGACATCACGAAAGGGTCCTCTCTCCGCAATGCGCCCAAACATAAGATTGAACATCACATTATCACTACAGGACCACCCGTCGCAGCTCGGGCAAGACCATTACCTCCAGAAAAATACGACATAGCCAAAAAGGAATTTCAAAATATGATAGAACTCGGAATTTGCCGACCGTCAGATAGCCCATGGGCAAGCCCATTACATATGGTAAAAAAGAAAAATGGCGAATGGAGACCATGCGGAGACTATCGAATGCTCAATAGCACGACAGTACCGGACAAATACCCACTACCAAGATTAACTGACTTTACATACATATTAGAAAATAAGAAGATACTAAGCAAGATAGATATACGTAAAGCATACCATTGTATTCCTGTTAAAGATATAGAAAAAACAGCCATCATCACACCTTTTGGACTTTTTGAGTACTTAAGAATGCCTTTCGGATTACGCAATGCGGCACAAACATTTCAACGATTCATGGATTCCTTATTTAGAGATTTAAACTACGTATTTATATTTGTAGACGACTGTCTCATTGCATCGGACAACGAAGATTTGCATTATCAGCATTTAGAAACGGTTTTCAAACGTTTACACGAGAATGGAATAACCATTAATCTCGAAAAATGCGAATTTCTCAGAAGGGAAATAGATTTCTTAGGTTATCATATAACGAGCCAAGGAATACTCCCTACCGAAGAAAATTACAAAGCAATCATGGAATTTCCCAAACCGAAAACAATTCAAGAATTAAGAAGATTTTTGGGCATGGTCAATTTCTACAGAAGTAATATTCCATGCGCAGCGGAAAATCAAAGAATTTTAAACGAATATCTACATGGTTCAAAAAAGAACGATAATTCACCTGTTCCTTGGACAACGGAAGCAGACAAAGCTTACGAAAAATGCAAGGAAAGCATGAAAAACGCAGTGTTAACAGCGCATCCTTCCCGCAACGCATCACTAGCGCTCATGACCGACGCTAGTGCTACTTGCGTTGGTGGAGTTTTACAACAAAAATCCGGACGCAATTGGGAACCATTAGGATTTTTTTCACAAAAATTGAGCGAAACTCAACAAAAATATTCTACGTTTGACAGAGAGCTGTTAGGAATATACATGGCCGTCAAACATTTTCACAGATTAATCGAGGGAAGAGAATTTACAATATTTACGGATCACCGACCTTTGACATACGCATTCTCCCAAAAACCATCATCAAACGATACACCGCGACGGGTCCGGCAGTTAGATTTCATTTCACAATACAGTACCAACATTCAACACATAAGCGGACGTGACAATATTACCGCCGATGCCTTATCTCGAATAGAGGAAATATACGTGCCATCACCTATCGATTACGCTGAATTGGAAAAATGTCAATCAACAGATAATGAACTAAGTAAATTACATGACAATAAAAGATTAAAATTCAAAAACATTACGCTTCCGGGTTCCACAATAAACATCACCTGCGACACCTCTACTGGAAAAAGCCGCCCCTACTTACCAAAGCATTTTCGCAAACAAATTTTCGATACCATTCATGGTATGAGCCATCCAGGAAAAAGAACTACGAGAAAAATGATAACCCAAAGGTATTTATGGCCGTATATGAACAAAGATATCAATAACTGGTGTAGATCATGTATAGCCTGCCAAAAATCAAAAATACAACGACATACGATATCACCTCCTGGTACATTTATGACAGCGCAACGTTTTGAACATTTACATATTGACATCGTCGGACCACTTCCGATTTCACAAGGGAAGAGATATTTAATCACAATCATAGATCGTTGTACGTCATGGCCCGAAATATTTCCGGTAGAAGATATAACTGCAGAAACAGTAGCCAAGACACTTTTCGAGGGATGGATTACTCGTTTTGGATGTCCATTGCGCATTACTACGGATCAAGGCCGACAGTTTGAATCAAGAATATTTGAGTCACTCTCACAATTTTTGGGAATACATAAAATTAGGACAACACCTTATCATCCACAATCCAATGGAATGATAGAGAGATTTCATAGAACTTTAAAGGCGGCGTTAATGACAAGAGAATCCAACGAAAATTGGTTAAAAGAAATTCCAACAGTTTTACTCGGGTTGCGGAGTAGCTTGCGAGAAGACACAGGTTATAGTTCAGCAGAGATGACATATGGAACGCCAATACGACTCCCTGGAGGATTTTTTGAGTCATCAGCAGCACAGTTATCAACGTACGAAGAGTTTGTAAAACAAATTCAAAAGGACATCACACAAATGACATCAATTCCGAAAAGAAAAAAACACAATCAAGCTATATTTGTGCATCCCGAACTCAAAGAATGCTCACACGTATTTGTTCGGTGTGATAGAATTAAGAAAGCCCTGACACCGCCGTATGAAGGACCCTACCCAGTAATTAGTAAAACAGATAAAACATTTTGCATTAGAATTAGGGATAAAGAGACAGTGATATCAATTGATAGATTGAAACCAGCTTTCATGATCAATGACGAATCAAACTACGTGCCAGATTCAAAGGATTGCGACAGGCATTCACACACGTACACTACACGATCGGGACGTAAAGTAAAGCCAGTAGTACGTCTATAAAAAATCGCTGATATAAGCAAGCTATTCGTATATATATTAACATAGATCTTAACATATACCATTAATTCACAACTACTCGTAACAACAAGACATCTAAAATGGGAAATCAAAGTTCTAAGGACCAGATAACATACAATACGGACAATTGCCTCAATCAAAACGAAGCGGACCAACTCCGTAACCTGATCCAGGAGGACTTACGGTGGACAAGAAATGTTGCAATGGGACAGATTATTTTAACAATCGGCGTGATCCTAATTTACGGCATAATGAAAACACTGGACAGAAGAATGAAGAGTTTAACGGAAAAAAATAATAAACACTCGTGCAACAGCTAAGTCAAAATTACAGACGTCAGCAAATCACACCACAACAGGCGTCATCAAATTCCACCGCGTACAATAGCATTATTATTTATATACATCAGCAAATAACTAGTAAGGTCTAGGTCAAATTTATATTGTAAACACTATTACCATATTTTTTTTTTTAAAGGGGGGTGTACTGTTACAGTACAATATCTTTGTGCTGTATCTACAATCTACATCACAATCTTATGTTCCTTATCGCACGTTCAGTATCTATTAAATGTTTCCACTATCTGTTATCAACACGAAGTCGTTAGTATATAAGATGCACCTTTAGATAATTATAACCAGACTATACTACATCTTTTGTCTCATTTATACCTAATCATATATTGCCAAGTAGTTTGGCAAATATACTTATTTATACAATCTTTTATTTTCGACTTTAACATGTTTACTTTGTTTAACAAATTTTCATATTAATAATCACTTCCAATAGGCACCTTTATCATTGCTTTGCATGAATAGTGATTATGTTATAAATGTAGAAATGAAAAACAAAATTACATTACAAATAAACAGTAATTACTTGATATTTTCTAGAATTTATAAATGTAAATTGCTTAAAAAAAATGAAAGATTAAGTCCGCGTTACATCAAAATAAAACACGTGGCGCCATCTGTGATTCGATTTCTTCTGTGTGCCAAAATTGCTTATCTACAAATGTTAATAAACTTTCGCGATTTCTACACATTATGAAAATATAATATGTATTACGGGTCTTGATCGCGTGAATAATTTAAGGTTAAATACCTTGCTTACCTACGTTTAATATGCATGATAGTTTAATATAAAATCATCAAGTATAAAAATAAACTTATCCAGTTTTGAAAATAGATGGCGTTTAAATACAAATTAAAAAGAATCAGGAAAATTGATTTAAAAAAAAAAACTGAAATTCTTACGTAGAGGGATATGAATATATGATGATCTTCATTTGCGACAGGTTGACACACCTATTTTTAAATTCACCAATGTAGACATTATAAAATAATATTTTAATCTTCTAAAGTGAGTGAAAAATAATCTATACTTATAATAAATCTGTGGAGAGGTCAATTCTGTGCATGAAATATATTTCCAAAATAACTATCAAGGGGTGATTAGGGATCGATACTGATGCCAAAAATGCAATCAGTAAAATTTTTGTCTGTCTGTCTGTCTGTCTGTATAACCGTTATAGAAACAAAAACTACTCGACGGATTTTAACGAAACTTGGTACAATTATTTTTCATACTCCTGAGGAGGTTATAGTATACTTTTCATCACGCTACAATCAATAGGAGCAGAGCAGTGAAGGAAAACGGGAGAAGTTACTCCATTTTTTAAGCTTTCGTCGCGTGTGCAACCGTAATGGTTAAAGCTACACAGAAATCATGTATGACGGAAATGTTCTCCTTAAAATTATATAAAAAATGTCCCACAACAGCATATATCTATCTTTTATGGTTGACTCACAATATCACGTGTAACTCCCGATAGCTTAGTAGTTCGAAGCTTTCTGATTATATTTGTCTACTCTTACGTTTATAACACTCTCAGTCATCCCTAATTAAAAAAGTTAACATAATTAACTATTCCATAAAAAATACTAATAGAAATCGGTATAGAAACACCAAAGTTATACATGAAATACGCTAATAATAAGCCATCGCGCGTGAATACTGAATCATGCTATCTATCTGTATCTATACATATAATAAAATTGTAAATTTCACGTGTCTGTACATGGCCGAACATAGTAAAAAAAATATTGGGAAATGTTCGAAAAGAGTATTTAAACACATTCCTACATTTTTAGAAATGTCTGTCTGTCTATCTGTTTGTTTGAACACGCATCACGCAATAACTATTGGACAGATTCGGTTGAAATTTTGTATGTGTATTCTAAAAAGTCTGGATTAACATATAGGCTAAAATTTATCACGCTATTTCCCATAGGAGCTAAGCAATGACGGATAATGTCTGTAGCTATTTATCGTTATAAAACAATAACTACTTGACGGATCTTCATGAAAATTTGCAGTTTTATTGTAAATACTATAGGTCATTACTTGCACTATAAATCATTATGCTATCGTCTATGGGGAGTGAGCAGCAACGTATGTTTTGTCGAACCATTATGGTTTTTCACAATTTTTTCCACAATAAGACATTATTTACAATTGTAACCCATGGAAACAATAACTTCACGCTAAAACTATTAGGAGCTAAACACAACATTTTAAATTTTCTTAAGATCAGCTATTTTAACCGCGTTTGCATCAGCTGAGGTGGTCTATTGGCACAAGTAGCGGTATTAAACGAGCGAGGTCGGAGGATCGACTCCCTAATTGCGAGTCTCTTTTTGTGTTGTTTTAAAATATTTTTTTTTAAGTATTTTTCTAAATGTATACTTATTTATACAAGCTTTTATTTTCGACTTTAACATGTTTACTTTGTTTAACAAATTTTCATATTAATAATCACTTCCAATAGGCACCTTTATCATTGTTTTGCATGAATAGTGATTATGTTATAAATGTAGTAATGAAAAACAATATTACATTACAAATAAACAGTAATTACTTGATATTTTCTAGAATTTATAAATGTTAATTGCTTAAAAAAAATGAAAGATTAAGTCCGCGTTACATCAAAATAAAACACGTGGCGCCATCTGTGATTCGATTTCTTCTGAGTGCCAAAATTGCTTACCTACAAATGATAATAAACTTTCGCGATTTGTACACATTATGTAAATATATGTATTACGGGTCTTGATCGCGTGAATAATTTAAGGTTAAATACCTTGCTTACCTACGTTTAATATGCATGATAGTATAATATAAAATCATCAAGTATAATAATAAACTTATCCAGTTTTGAAAATAGATGGCGTTTAAATACAAATTAAAAAGAATCAGGAAAATTGATTTAAAAAAAAAACTGAAATTCTTACGTAGCCCTCTACGTAAGAATTTCAGTTTTTCATATGAATATATGATGATCTTAATTTGCGACAGGTTGACACACCTATTTTTAAATTCACCAATGTAGACATTATAAAATAATATTTTAATCTTCTAAAGTAAGTGAAAAAAAATTTTTAAAATAAGTTTAGAAATAGTATTTAAACACAAAAAAATATATCTGAGTATATCTTTTAGAAACGTTTGAATGTAGTTTGTTTGTTTAAACACGCATCACAGTACCGCGGGAATGCAATGTTTTAAAATTATTTTGCCCTCGCAAAATAGTTTTAAAACATTGCATTCCCGCGGTACAAACACGGACACAAAGTAGGTGTACTTTAGACTCGGAAAAGATCGCTCGGGCAGGACATAACCTGCGATCATAGGGAATCTGTGTGAGTTTTTTCCATCATACCTTTATTACCTATGTATAAATTATCTTGAAGGAGCGGCTAGGTACCTCCGATTAAAAGGTCCGATTTAAAAGTGTCGGAGCCGAAGTTGGAGTCGGAGGTTTAAAATCAATCGGAATTTTCGACCTATCGGAGTCAGAATCGAAGCTCCTTAACTCAAAATTTCGCACGAGTAATTGGGCGGTTTCGAGCTTCATTTAACTCGAAACCGCCCCAGTACTCGCGTGGTGGGGGAATTTTTCAATATTAATAGTATTTGATGTGATGCAAATCACTTTTTTGTCGAGGTGTGGTCGTGGGAATTTTAATAATTTGTCTTCTAACCGTCTGGCGCCATAAACTTTGTCGCCCTTCATTTTGCTGCACTGGGCATTTGCTTGGCTTGCCCTGCCATATGTTGGGCCCTGATTAAAGCTAGGCCCAAATATCCAAAGATGCCACAGAGCATTATGTAGCATGTTTACAATATGTTTTACACAGAAGTTGAATTGTAATATAAACTACCTTAATATAAACCCAACTTCCACGCGAACGAAGTCGCGGGCACAGCTAGTATTGAAATAAGTTTAGAAATAGTATTTAAACACAAAAAAAGATATCTGAGTATATCTTTTAGAAACGTTTGAATGTTGTTTGTTTGTTTAAACATTGCATTCCCGCGGTACAAACACGGACACAAAGTAGGTGTACTTTAGACTCGGAAAAGATCGCTTGGGCAGGACATAACCTGCGATCATAGGGAATCTGTGAGAGTTTTTTCCATCATACCTTTATTACCTATGTATAAATTATCTTGAAGGAGCGGCTAGGTACCTCCGATTAAAAGGTCCGATTTAAAAGTGTCGGAGCCGAAGTTGGAGTCGGAGGTTTAAAATCAATCGGAATTTTCGACCTATCGGAGTCAGAATCGAAGCTCCTTAACTCAAAATTTCGCACGAGTAATTGGGCGGTTTCGAGCTTCATTTAACTCGAAACCGCCCCAGTACTCGCGTGGTGGGAGAATTTTTCAATATTAATAGTATTTGATGTGATGCAAATCACTTTTTTGTCGAGGTGTGGTCGTGGGAATTTTAATAATTTGTCTTCTAACCGTCTGGCGCCATAAACTTTGTCGCTCTCCATTTTGCTGCACTGGGCATTTGCTTGGCTTGCCCTGCTATATGTTGGGCCCTGATTAAAGCTAGGCCCAAATATCCATAGATGCCACAGAGCATTGTGGAGCATGTTTACAATATGTTTTACACAGAAGTTGAATTGTAATATAAACTACCTTAATATTAACCCAACTTCCACGCGAAGGAAGTCGCGGGCACAGCTAGTATATAAATAAATAAATAGTTCACACGTGTATGCGCAGACACAAGTGCACTCTATATTCCCTCTCTCTCATAGCCCAGTGGTTCGAAAGTCGAAATCTGACCCGACCGGATAGAGATTGGGTGTAAGACTAAAGGCAATTGTGGTAACATTGCTTAACCTCTCTGATATTTCGATCTGTTGGTCACCACTGAGTCAGAGCCCAACTAGCACCCAAGCTGATTATACAACCATTATACAGCCTGATAGTTACATAAGAGTCGTTCAAGTGCTGTACAATGACTGCCTCTGTGGCGTGATGGTAGTGTGGCCGACTGCTACGCAAGAGGTCGTGGGTTCGATTTCCACACGATACACCACTTGGTGTGATCCAAAAATTGTTGTTCCGAGTCTGGGTGTACTTTGTGTCCGTGACTTATATGTTTTAAAGTCCCCCGCGATACAGGGTTTGTAAAAAAAGTGCCTTAAAATGTATGATAGCATATTTAAAACCCCTTAACAGCTAGGTGGTACAGTAGCCGTTTAGTAGCAACAAAATTACTTGTAGTGATAAAAGAGCAAGTAATATGCGTCACTAAACAGCCCAGTGAAGTATAATAATTGAGTTAATGGAGTCTTCTACACTACTGTGACATATATTAGAGCTACTTTTTAGTGCTCAAGAGCGTAGGAAAGCTTTTTGTAATGCCCTAGGTTTTATAACGGATTTTTTTACGGCTTTTGTATTACTAATCTTTAAAAGAGTTGTGTAGGTCAGACCCCTCTAATACCCTAGAAAAACGATGTACATTGTGTTGCGACTACTTATATAAGTTTCAGCAGATACAGGGTATATAAGGCCACGATCTATTCACAAAAACCTGTCTTTCATACTTTCTTCCGTAAGTTAACCCTATAAACGACTTCCTATTTATCACATCGGAACAAAATATCGTGATCGGACTACGGGTACTTTTGGTACAATATATCTTGACAACTTGTTGTTACAAAAGGGATACCTTTTTCCTTAAACACTTTATTATGGGACATTTCCGTTTGCCTTTCAGAAAACTCTTTGGGGAATTACTGATTGGCGTGGAGGTACAGCAAAAACGGATCTAGTGCGAACCGGACTTCGTCACAGAGTGTTCCGCATTGTAGGTACATTTTTTGTCAAACTGGCACATTTTTTTTTTTTTTTGTTTGGTATAATTAGGCCAAACCCGATTTATACTTGATCGAATTTTATTATTTGTTATGGGATTTAGTAGAATTTACAAATATAGTAATATTTTAATATTGAATTATGTGCTTTTGTGACTAATGTCATCTTACAATAACGAAAACTACAGCTAAATAAGAAATTCAAACAATGGAATCGAGGTTAGTTCCATTACTTATGTAATCTTGGTTCTTGCCAAATTTCAAAAGAAAGTACTGCAGTTTGGATTTGTAAAATATACAACTTATATAACTTTTTTTTATTGCGTTAATTTAAAACCGTTGCTCTTTATAGTTCCAAAGGCTACTGCACCCTATATGTTTAGAATTAATTTCAAGTTAATGTCCCCACTTCTTACTTGCGTCTAACTAATGGAATCACTGACCTGTACCCTGGACAAACTGCCGCTGATGACAACAACCCTTCCATTTTAATTTAGCATTTAGATGCTCATTTGACAAAATCAAATCCATACTAATATTATAAATGTGAAAGTAACTCTGTCTGTCTGTCTGTCTGTCTGTTACGCTTTAACGCTCAAACAGCTAAACCGATTTAAATGAAATTTGGTATGGAGATAGTTTGAGTCCCGGGGAAGGACATAGAATAGTTTTTATCGCGATAACCGACATCCACGCGGGCGGAGCCGCGGGCGAAAGCTAGTGGATCTATATTTGTGTAATAAGAATAACAATAATGGCTATTGTCATAAATGTCAAAAAAGTTTACAGATTGGTCATTTTACGGAAAACGGCAAGACGGAATCCTCATAGGTTCGCCATGTCCGTCCGTCCGTCCGCACCTTTGTTCAGAGACTGTTAGTACTAGGCGGCTGTAATTTTGCATGAATACACATAATACTTACGCCGACAAAGTGAAAAAATAAAATCTTGAAAAAAGGAAATATTTAGGGTACCTCCTCTATATGTAAAGTGGGGGTGTGATTTTTTCTCTCACCTACCCCATCGTGTGGGGTATCATTAGATAGGTTTTTAAAAACCTTTAGGAGTTGGAAAGATCATTTTTGAATTTTGGAATCCGTTTGTAAAATATTAAGCTTTAAAGTGCAAATTTTTGTTAGAGTCAAGTGTCCCCCCCTGTGCCAGCTAAATGGTTGATGTTGGGTATGTGATTTTTTTACGGTAGTAGTATATATAGTGAAATTAAAAGGAAAATTATCACAGCTAGTAGGCTTAACCAATTTGCGAGTAACAGCTGATCCAATGAGAAGTAATAACATTTTCGTACATATTGCATTGAAAAATATTAATAAGTAGTATAACGTTGTAAGTATGAAACAAAAACAACAGAAAACCAACTTCTTAAGCCACATTAATCGGATGGGGAGGAGGGGGGGGGGACTACGGAACCCTACATTGTGCGTGACCCGACATGCACTTGCCCGGATTTTCATAAGAAATTGCTTTCAATTTGGACAGAGTAGCCAGTCCGGCGTACTTAGAGGTCATTGGCACAAAAACACTCTTTATTCCCTTACTTTGATAGATGGAAAGGAAAATAGACATGACGGAAAAAAAATGCAGGACCGACGGTTTATTTCACTCTCCTAAGCAGGGAGATATGTGATAATTTTTGGAAACAGTCACCCATATATGATATTAACACGGGACCCTAAAAATAGTTGGAGGTCAGATGGTGAATGTAACAAATTTCTTATGAGTAATGCGAGTCTCTTTATAGTCTGCGATGATGTGAGTACCGTTTGGAATTACTTCCTACTTCGTACCCTTCGATATGAAAAAGACGATGTCAGTTTCTACCTATCCCTGTGACTCTCTCTTTATCCATCTGTGAGATTATAGCTTACGAGTGGTGACAGAATTACTATTTTTCAGTCAGTTTTACTTTACCATATTTTTTTTTTAGATAAATAGCAATATAGGATTGAGTTCCACATTACTAGCAATCTTGTTAACCCCTCCAGCTAAGCTCAAAGGCTTGTGTTAGGAGTGGGTTCACGTCGGTAGTTTAATGGGTAGGATTCGAATATGCGACCTCACGATTGCCAGATCGTTGCCTTAGCCATTAAGCTACCGCCGCTTCACATTTTCATATTACTGTGCTATGGATTCCCAGACTCTTGAAAGAGGTGTGTTTGTACGCCAACACTTATAGACCTGTCGTAGATAGAAGTCTGAACTACTATTATAGAGATTTGACCTATACCTGTATAATACCAAAAACTTATACCAATGGTATGTACACACTTCAACAAAATCTAGGGATGGAATACCTCTAGACTTTGTTTATATTTTATAGTAATTAAATTAAGTCAATTATATAAAACTTTCAGGTTTTATATAACAACGCAATTTTTAGAATTTAGCAAATTTAATAACTTATTTAATGAAATAATATTTAATACTTTTAATTATATTTTTAATTTTTTTTTTAAAGACATCGCCCGCAGTCGGCTACAAGCCCTGTGTCTCGGGGGACTTTACAAACATACAAGTCACGGACACAAAGTACACCCAGATTCGGAACAACGATTTGTGGATCACACAAAGTGGTGTGGGAATCGAACCCATGACCTCTTGCGTAGCAGGAGACACTCGGACACACTCCCACCGCGCCACAGAGGCAGTCATTAGAGGAATAATAGATTATAAAATTCGGATTCTTACCATACCTAGTTTTCTTAACAAAATACTTATAGGTTTTTTATAATGAACAAAATAGGGACTTTGCTGATGTATGTTTATAAATAGAAACTATAGTACTACTAGTAGTATTTTGTTTTTGGTATTAAAAAGGTATAAGGTCGAAGATTCTAGAAGGCAGTTTAAGCGAAGATAGGGATATGTTAGCCTTTTAGGATACTTTTGTCCAGGATCGATATTTACCCTACAGCTAGTCTTACCCTCTAAAATAGCTTAAACTCTGCAATTCCAAAGCCCTTATATTAGACTGCCTCTGTGGCGCGGTGGGAGTGTGTCCGACTGCGCAAGAGGTCGTCTTGCGTAGCAGTCAGACACACTCCACCGCGCCGATTTCGATTCCCACCCAGGATAAAACTTTGTGTGATGAGCACGATGGTTTATTCTGTGTCTGGGTGTTATTTATCTAAATATGAATGTATTTAGAAATATATAAGTATATTTATTAGTTGTCAGCTTGCCTTAGTACAAGCTCTGCTTAGTTTGGAATCAGATGACGTTGTGTGAGTTGTCCCAAGAAGATATATTAAGATAAGATATATGAAAAGAAGAAAAAAAAAAAATATACATTTAATCGCTGGAACCCAGCGAAACGTGTTCGTGTGTGTGTGTGTGTGTGTGTGTGTGTGTGTGTGTGTAGATATATTTATATATACATACATAATATATATTATATATACAAACATACAAATAATAAAGATATGTAACTTTATATTTAACCCAGATATATGTATTTAATGGAGATGTTAGCATTTACATCAGCCAGCTCTCGCTGCGCATCCAAAAGATAGGACCGTAAATGAGTATATATTACTTCGATGTTTCACTATTTTAGCCACGCCCACTATTTCTCCGATGTCCTAGTGCCATTGATAAAGGACGGTAAAGACGCGGTCAATAATAAACAATAAACCAATAGATGGCGCTTTATTTTTTGTTCTATATGAAGAACTAGAAAGAAATTAGACAGGGCGATTAAAAAAAACAATAAATATTTTTTATACGTTTGTATTTTTAATTATTTCAGGAGACTTTATTTGCTATGAACTTCAAAACAATATAAAAGAAAGAAAAATAAAACTCGAAAATATATTAGCAACATTTTAAATATTTTCGCATAATTATAATTTATTTGCTCTCGGATATTTGCCGGAACAAACAGACAGACAGACAGACAGACAAAAAAACTGTATTTTTGTTATCAGTAATTATTATGGATATATGTTATCCATAATAATTAATATATATGCTTATAGCTGTTATTTTGATATTACAAACAGACTCTTCAATTTTATTTATTTGCACAGATAGTTAATAATACATATTATTTTTTATTAATAATATTATTATTTATATAACATAAGGTAAATTTAGAGCTGAAGAAAATTCTTCCAAGTTTGAAGTCCTCCGAAAATTGATAACATACCTGCTACAGCACAATAATTGACTGGTAAATAATTTTCGTCACTGGAATCACTTTTAATGATAAATTTTAAATTGCTTTTTATTGATGGAAAAAAACTATGACTCACAATAACATAAGAAGTATAAGAACGATCATGAGGAAGTTTCATATCACTTGGGCATCATCTTTACCTGGTAACATTTTCTAGAGGAATTATAACATTACTTTCTAATGTAACTGCAACAGCCACATTTCCTAATCTGTACAAAATATTTATTACATTTAAACTTAGAAAAACTTTCTTCAGCACTAATCTTACCTATTATGTCTAACTAGCTGTAGACTAGCTGTGGACGTAGCCTAAGTTACTCCTTACATCATTAGCTGTCTGACAGTGAGTCCTGTCAATCTCCGTACAGCCGTTTTGGAGATTTGTCGAAACAAACACACAGACAGACAGACAGATAAAAAAAAACTGTATTTTTGTTTTAAGTACTATGCGTACTTTCATAGCATTTAGTAAAAAACTGCTATTTTGACATTAGGAACAGACACTTCAGTATGTATAGATCGCCATATATAGGTAAAAAATACTAAAACCTACACAACTATTTGTATGGAAAGGGCAAGAAACAATGGATAAAGCTACAAGTATTTTAGGAGTATTTTCCTATTAGGCCAGTTCTAAGATAGTCGTAGGTCTATGCAAATGTGAAAGTTTATCATTATACTTGTTTGTAACTATCTTTCTAAAATGTAAAGGGGATCCTCTTTGTCCATGTGGCGATTCTTTTTGTGTAATGTGTTAATGTAATATAACTAATAAAATTATTATCTATATTAGTATGTAGGTACTTATTACAAACTTATTGGTGAAAAACTTTCCGAAGTTTCACCTGCTTCTGAACTATTCGTCAAACGTCTCTTTTTACTGAAAAGATAAAAGAAAATATTAAAAATAAATACAAAAATTGAACAGGCGAACTTAGGTTTCGAACTCGAAACTTGATATTCTGAACTAACGCAGATACCGCTAGACCAAACGAGCTTCACAGTTGCAGATGAATTTTCGCTATACGTTGTACAAAACAGCTTAGTGTAGCTTTTTGGTTTGGTTACGATTTCACTTCTGTTCGTGCAATATTTTGTCAATATGAAAAATATAATACTTTACTACTTCCATGAGATGTTTTTGTTTGTTGGTATAGAAGCGCTTTTTGCTGGCCTCCGACATTTTTGTTTGTTTCCCAATTATAGTAACAAATATTTTTAAACTTAGAACTAAATATATTTAAATTAACAACTTAGATAGTATAAATTAATAGTATATTTATTAAACTTATATTCTTTACCAATGTCTATAATTTTTCAAACAACAAACAAAATATGAAGTGACTGAATGGCGAGGCAAAGCGACATACGTCCGTCTAGCTGCGCGTCTCTGCGATCACTGTCAGATTGCTTATAAAAGAAAGAGAAGCGCGATCACGCAGCGCTCGTAACTAATTATAAACCATAAAACAATTAATTACTTGAAAATAAGTCGAGTAGTCGAAAATAAAAAACAACCAGATTCTGTATTATATCATGATACGTTATTGTTAATTATTTTACCAACGTACGTTGTTATGTAATACAGATATTTTTGTTAGAAGATCATTTTAAGAGGTTAGTTTGTATTTTTTTTTTATAGAGAAAAAAAATCAAATTCGTGTTTTGAATACAACAGGGTTCTTAGAAATATGTTCAAGATTAACATATATTTTTTCTGCCGTCACAAACTACGTAGATTTGGCTAAAAAATTGTTTAGGATAAGCCTATTTGGCTGTTGTCAGCGCCTTAACCCGTATCTTGGTATATTGCTATATTGTAAATAGGTAGAAGTACATAAAAGGCTTATGTGTAGATAAACCTGACTAAAAGGTATTAGATCATCAATCTCCTCCTAATCTATACTAATATTATAAAGCTGAACAGTTTGTTTGTACGTTGTAATCTCAGGAACTACTGATCAAAATTGCAAAATTCTTTCAATGTTAGATAGCCCATGTATCGAGGAAGACTATAGGCTATATAATAGGCCATGTATCGAGGAAGGCTATGGGCTATCATGTTATGACTAATAGGAGCGGAACAGCAATGATAAATGTTGCAAAAACGGGGAAATTTTACGCAGACGAAGTTGTGCGGGACAGCTAGTATTATAAACACAAACTCTACTTTTTTCATTATCAACCATCATATATTATCTTAATATTATCAACAAGCAATGTGGGATAATTCTTCTTATTGCGGTCTGAATTCCCATACTCCACTTGACTTTCTCTCGAATCCCGCGAAAGCGTACCCTTATAAGCATACATATAAATAGTAATACCTACGCAAACACGTGCCCATATAATTTTCTCTTCATACCAAGTCATTTCAATTGAATAACCCTTTCGCTGATTTACGATGCCTCATTATTACTTACATTGCAGGATTACACATTTTAATGTACTTACTATGCGCTGCAAATGAGAAGATAATTGCGATCGCGACAAAATTGTCAAAATTGTACCGCTAGCGGAAAAGACTCCCAAGTCGAGTAAAGTACCTACCTATGTATGTGTAAGATAATGGAACTGACTAAATATTTATTTTCTTTGAAATATGTAGGTACTTAACATTTTTTCTTTATTATAATATTATTAGTATTCTTTATTTAATAAATACCAATTACAATATACAATAACAAATTGTATGGTCTTTCAGTTAGACGTACGAGTATTATTTTACTTATGATTATACTGGACTCGGAATTTTGTGTCAAGTTTTTGACATCTTACAGATAGTGTTGGTATTATATTTTTATATATATGTAGGTATTATTTTTTCTTTTTTTTTCTAGCGATTCTGTTATTTCCGCCACAGACTATTTTGAGTGTGTGTCTTGCTTCTTTATACTGGATCTGGGCTGTGGGAGAAACTACTTATGTGGCAAAACTATGTATGACTATAAAATGACTGAGGGATTCATAAAGGTTCATTTCCGTGCATCGCGGCCGATCGCGAGTCGCGCGTGGCTTACGACAAGCGACTGACGCGCGCGGCCGATGCGACTATACTCAGAGTATAAGAATGTATGGTGCCGTTTCCGAGGTAAGCGACAGACGCGCGCGGCCGACGACTGTCGTAGGCTGCGCGCGCACTCTGAATATTGTCGCATCGGCCGCGCGCGTCAGTCGCTTGTCGTAAGCCGCGCGCGACTCGCGATCGGCCGCGATGCACGGAAATGAACCTTTAGTATGACTTAGACGATACGGTGAATTTTGAATTTGGGGACAATTAGCATAACGCAAAAGAGAATTAAAATTGGTGGGAAGGGGAACAAGGTCAGTAGGTATAATATCATACAGGGAACCATTCATTTTAGGGCAGTTAAAAAATATATGATTTGTAGTACCCTCATCCAATCCACATTCACAATGAGAGCTGCCCTTAAGACGCTGACAACAGCTACTGAACTTCGATGTTTCACTATTTTAGCCACGCCCACTATTTCTCCGATGTCCTAGTGCCATTGATAAAGGACGGTAAAAACAGCGAACTACCAACACAAGGACGCGGTCAATAATCTATACTTATAATAAATCTGTAGTGAGGTCAATTCTGTACATGAAATATATTTCCAAAATAACTATCAGGGGGTGATTAGGGATCGATACTGATGCCAAAAATGCAATCAGTAAAATTTTTGTCTGTCTGTCTGTCTGTCTGTATAACCGTTATAGAAACAAAAACTACTCGACGGATTTTAACGAAACTTGGTACAATTATTTTTCATACTCCTGAGTAGGTCATAGTATACTTTTCATCACGCTACAATCAATAGGAGCAGAGCAGTGAAGAAAAACGGGAGAAGTTACTCCATTTTTTAAGCTTTCGTCGCGTGTGCAACCGTAATGGTTAAAGCTACACAGAAATCATGTATGACGGAAATGTTCTCCTTAAAATTATATAAAAAATATCCCACGACAGCATATGTCTATCTTTTATGGTTGACTCACAATATCACGTGTAACTCCCGATAGCTTAGTAGTTCGAAGCTTTCTGATTATATTTGTATACTCTTACGTTTATAACACTCTCAGTCATCCCTAATTAAAAAAGTTAACATAATTAACTATTCCATAAAAAATACTAATAGAAATCGGTATAGAAACACCAAAGTTAAACATGAAATACGCTAATAATAAGCCATCGCTCGAGAATACTGAATCATGCTATCTATCTATATCTATACACTAGATTTCCCGCGCAACTTCGTATGCGTAAATTATCCCCGTTTTTGAAACATTTCACGTCGCTACTTCGCTCCTTCCTCGATAAAAGGGCTATCCAAAAAAAAAGATTTTTTCAAATCGGACCAGTGGTTTCTGAGAATAGCGCGTTTAAACAAACAAACAAAGCAAACAAACAAACAAACTCTTCCGCTTTATAATATTAGTATAGATATAATAAAATTGTAAATTTCACGTGTCTGTACATGGCCGAACATAGTGAAAAAAAAAATTGGGAAATGTTCGAAAAGAGTATTTAAACACATTCCTACATTTTTAGAAATGTCTGTCTGTCTGTCTGTTTGTTTGAACACGCATCACGCAATAACTGTTGGACAGATTCGGTTGAAATTTTGTATGTGTATTCTTATAAGTCTGGATTAACATATAGGCTATAATTTATCACGCTATTTCCCTAATGACGGATAATGTCTGTAGCTATTTATCGTTATAAAATAATAACTACTTGACGGATCTTCATGAAAATTTGCAGTTTTATTGTAAATACTATAGGTCATTACTTGCACTATAAATCATTATGCTATCGTCTATGGGGAGTGAGCAGCAACGTATGTTTTGTCGAACCATTATGGTTGTTCACAATTTTTTCCACAATAAGACATTATTTACAATGTAACCCATGGAAACAATAACTTCACGCTAAAACTATAAGGAGCTAAACACAACATTTTCAATTTTCTTAAGATCAGCTATTTTAACCGTGTTTGCATCAGCTGAGGTGGTCTATTGGCACAAGTAGCGGTATTAAACGAGCGAGGTCGGAGGATCGACTCCCTAATTGCGAGTCTCTTTTTGTGTTGTGTTAAAATTATTTTTACTCTTTTTTAAGTATTTTTCTAAATGTATACTTATTTATACAAGCTTTAATTTTCGACTTTAACATGTTTACTTTGTTTAACAAATTTTCATATTAATAATCACTTCCAATAGGCACCGTTATCATTGTTTTGCATGAATAGTGATTATGTTATAAATGTAGAAATGAAAAACAATATTACATTACAAATAAACAGTAATTACTTGATATTTTCTAGAATTTATAAATGTTAATTGCTTAAAAAAAATGAAAGATGAAGTCCGCGTTACATCAAAATAAAACACGTGGCGCCATCTGTGATTCGATTTCTTCTGAGTGCCAAAATTGCTTACCTACAAATGTTAATAAACTTTCGCGATTTGTACACATTATGAAAATATATTATGTATTTACGGGTCTTGATCGCGTGAATAATTTAAGGTTAAATACCTTACTACGTTTAATATGCATGATAGTTTAATATAAAATCATCAAGTATAAAAATAAACTTATCCAGTTTTGGAAATAGATGGCGTTTAAATACAAATTAAAAAGAATCAGGAAAATTGATTTAAAAAAAAAAAACTGAAATTCTTACGTAGAGGAATATGAATATATGATGATCTTAATTTGCGACAGGTTGACACACCTATTTTTAAATTCACCAATGTAGACATTATAAAATAATATTTTAATCTTCTTAAGTGAGTGAAAAAAAATATTGAAATAAGTTTAGAAATAGTATTTAAACACAAAAAAAGATATCTTTTTTTTTTTTTTTTTTTTTATAGATGGGAAATCATCATATTATGACTTCTCCCGCTGTGGGCACGAGCGGGAGGGCGTGTCAGACTCCTACTGACTAAAACCCATCTGTGTTCCTTCTTTCGCCCTGGTGTTCCGGGAGCACGGTAACTCTTTCGAACGATCCCGCACTCCCGGTGGGCGCTGGCCCAATGGGGCCCCGTCACTTGCTGACACCTCTCTTGCGCGCGTTAAGCGCGCGTGGAACACTAGCGCGCCGTCGACCCGGCCTAGTCCTAAGCTGGACGGCAAGCTACCCACTGCTCGTCGTCCTCAGGCCTGCGCCTAGGGTGGCCGGATGTCGTCCCTTGTCACCCGTCGCCCGGGCCGTATCGCGGGGCGGCCGGGGCGTGAGGACCGTCTGTCTCTCACGCGTTCCGCCATCTCCTTTTGCAGCATCACCTCCTCGCAAAAGGAGACGACTGCCTCCCATTCCCTCTCACTCCGCAGCATGGCTCGAATGAGCCCCGGACGCGAGAGGTCACCACCGCCGATTGCTACAACAAGGGCAAGTCGCTGCTCGGCCCAAGCGGGGCACACCTCCACCGTATGCTCCACCGTGTCCTCCGGCCGGTCACCGCAATGGTGACACCCAGGAGTTTCCTCCCGCTTAATGCGATGCAGGTACCTCCCGAAACTCCCGTGTCCGGTGAGTACCTGCGTCAGGCGGTAGGTGAGGACGCCATGGCGCCTCTCCAGCCACTCCTCAAAGAGAGGACTTACCGCCGCTATCGCGGAGTGGCCTGCTTGTGGCTGCGACAGTCGTTCTCTCCACGACGCCATGAGATCGAGGCGGAGCTCCCTCCGACGTGCAGCAATTTGTCGCTGCAGCGGAGTTTCGCCCCAGTGTAGCGCCTCCTCTCGCTACTCGTAAGCGAGTGCGAGGGCTATCGCCTCCAGATCCCACGGCGCCATTCCGGCGAGGAGGCAAGCCGCCTCGCGGGAGATCGTGCGATATCCCCGGATGACCCTGTTGGCTGTCACCTTTTGGGGCGTATTCAGGAAGTGGGCGGCTCGTCGCCCCAAAGAACGTGCCCATACTGGAGCCCCATATAGGGCCATCGACCGCACGATCCCCGCGTATAGCCTTCGGCAGGGGGCGTTTGGACCCCTCAAATTTGGAAGGAGCCGTTTTAACGCGGCCCCAGCCCGTTCCAATTTGGGAGCCAAACGTCGGAAATGCTCTACGAAGTTCCACCGGCTGTCGAGGACGAGTCCCAGGTACTTCATCGTCAACTCGACGCCGATGTGAACCCCCCCTACTGCCACCTGGAAACCCGGGGGTGGCCCGTTCCGTCGGCCATAAAAACACATGGCCTCGGACTTGTGCAGAGCCACCTCAAGACCCAGTCGCCGAATTCGGTTAATGACCGTCGCAACCCCGCATGATATCGCGGCGGTCGCCGCTGGGTACGACCTCCCCTGTGCCAGGACCAGCGTGTCGTCGGCGTAGCACACTACGCTGACACAGCTGGGGACCGGGGTAGATGACGGCCCTGTCCGTGAGATAGGCCCCGACCACGCGACGGAGGTAGATCGGCACCCGGAAATACCGGAGTGCCTCCTCAATGCAACTCCAGGGCAAGGTGTTGAAGGCATTGGCAATGTCTAGAGACACCGCCAAGACGACCCTACCCCGGGACACCGCATCCCCCGTCGTAAGAGCACGGACGCGCATGATGGCATCGACCGTGGAGCGCCGCTTGCGAAAGCCGAACTGCATCTCCGATAGGTTCGGTCCAGCCCCTGACAGGTGCGCGACGAGGCGGTCTGAAATTACTCTCTCAAAGAGCTTGCCCACCTCATCAAGCAGCACTATGGGCCGGTATGCCGACGGAGAGTCCGTAGGGCGTCCTAGCTTCCGTATCAGGACCAGCTTCCCCGTTTTCCAGAGCTGCGGTCCACCCCCTCGGTGCACCGAACACCCACGTGGTGCCCCACGTGGCACCGGAAGCACCTCAAGGGTCTGGGCTCGAGTAGTTTAACTCGCGCCGATATCCAGCCCACCAAAAGCCTACCGCGCTCCATTACGGCTTTAGCCGCCGTGACGGGGCAGCTTACCGTAACGGTTCGCATGCCCGTGAAATTAGAATGGATGGTGCCCACCTTAACCTGCTCGGCAGGACACCCACCCACCCCGGCGACGGCGGCTGCGACCTCCACAGCCGTGACGGAGTCGTCCAGGCCCAGAACTCGCATATCTGCGCGCTTCGTGGGCCTGGACACTCGGGCCTCTTCCGCATTAATGGCCGCCTTGAGCTTTTCAGCCAGGGCGTCAGCGGTGGGACCGCTATCGACACCGTAGACCTCTAGCATTTGGGCCCCCGTTGCGGTAAAATTTAGCCGGAGACCCTCGGTTATCCCAAGCTCCCGTAGGTCCACCTCCTGCCGCGCCTTGGAGATCACGTCGCCATAGGTCACGCCTCGTTTTTCTGCTTCTGGCTGTAGTGTGATCACTACAGCTGCAGACCTCGGGGCACGAAGCTGAGCCGCGACGCGTTTCTCCTTGCGGCGCTGTCGTTGCAGCCGCTTTCTGGCCGCTTTGCGCACCTTCTTTTTCTCCCCGACCACTTGCCATTCGGTGTCTGTCGTGGGGGACTTTCGAGTCGGGAGCTGGCAGCTCGCTACCTGGGTCGCCTTTTGGCCTTGGCGGTCCCGCTTACCTGACGCTGCGGGAATCGGGTTTGCTGTGGCAGGTGGAGGCCTGCGTGAAGTCTGGACAGCTTTCCCAGAGCCGGCTGCAACAACCGAGGTGTACGATTTTCCCCCCAACCCCAGCTCTTGTCGGAAGGCATCCAGCTCCCGCCGCACCAGTTCCAAAATTTGGTCCTGTGGAGCAGGTGCCGGCTGACCCCGTTTCTGATGCCTCTGCTGCTGCTGCTGCTGCCACTGTCGCTGTTGTTGGTGCGGTCGTGACTCCGAGGAAGGCTGACTTTGGGAGCCAACATCTCGCAAACCGGCTAGTTCTGCTCGGAGCTTCTCGTTGTCCGCCTTGAGAAGCCCCATTGCAGCCGACAGGCGGGCGACTTCCTCCCGGAGTCGCGCGGTTTCGCCTGACATTCCCGCGACGTGATCCTCTGCCGCCGCCATTATGGAGACCATGGCCGCGTCTATGGCCTTGGCCTTAGACGCCGTTCTAGTCTTAGGGCCCACGCTCTTTAGGCCGGCAGATACGGCCTCGGCGAATCGGGCCTTGGGGTCCGAGTTGGACCCACCGCTGGGGTCTGGCTCGCCACTGTCCGTCAGTGCATCTGACTCTGCTTCACTGCAGGAGGGAGCGGGCGTGCCGGTTCGTCCGGACGCCTTTATTAGGCTTCTCGCGCCGCGCTGCGATTTTGAGGCAGGAAGTTTAGCCGTGGCGCGGCCCCTTCTGCCTGCTGCGTCCTTCGGAAATTTGGGCGCAGGTAGGCCCTCCTCGCAGGAGGAGGGCGGGCGTTTAAAGGACGCCTGATCCTGGTCGGACATCGAGTCTCCGACGTCCGACTGTGAGCCACCTCGGCTCAATGCGCTCGCCTGAGCGGTGGATAGGCATATGTTGCCCCCCCCAGATACGACGGGACTGACGGAGCCCGAGGGCTCCGTGGTGGATTCTCCGACTGCGGAGCAGCCGGTACCACCCTGGGGAATAGTTTTGCCATCTGCCTTATTCATTTTTGTCCTTTGAAGGGTGAGGTGCCTGTCCCCCCTTTTTTTTTTTTTTTTTTTTTAAATACCTCCCCATATTTGCCACCTCACCCAGTCACGTCTAGTAACCAGACGCGTAACGGTGAGCGGGCCCTCCTTCGTTATCTGGCAAGAGTGCCAGACAACACTAAAAAACCGCCTCGTGGCTGGCACATCCTCCGCGGCAGTCCCTGAGGACTCCGTCCTGTGTCCCGCTTGGTCTGGTCTCTCCCCTTGGACCTGTCCGGCATGAGTAGCTCTACCGGCATAGCTCCAAGGATCGTCAAGACACGCAAGCCCCACCACGGCGACAACGTGGGAACACGGGTGGGGAAAAAAAAAAAAGATATCTGAGTATATCTTTTAGAAACGTTTGAATGTTGTTTGTTTGTTTAAACATTGCATTCCCGCGGTACAAACACGGACACAAAGTAGGTATACTTTAGACTCGGAAAAGATCGCTCGGGCAGGACATAACCTGCGATCATAGGGAATCTGTGGGAGTTTTTTCCATCATACCTTTATTACTTATGTATAAATTATCTTGAAGGAGCGGCTAGGTACCTCCGATTAAAAGGTCCGATTTAAAAGTGTCGGAGCCGAAGTTGGAGTTGGAGGTTTAAAATCAATCGGATTTTCGACCTATCGGAGTCGGAATCGAAGCTCTTTAACTCAAAATTTCGCACGAGTAATTGGGCGGTTTCGAGCTTCATTTAACTCGAAACCACCCCAGTACTCGCGTGGTGGGGGAATTTTTCAATATTAATAGTATTTGATGTGATGCAAATCACTTTTTTGTCGAGGTGTGGTCATGGGAATTTTAATAATTTGTCTTCTAACCGTCTGGCGCCATAAACTTTGTCGCCCTCCATTTTGCTGCACTGGGCATTTGCTTGGCTTGCCCTGCCATATGTTGGGCCCTGATTAAAGCTAGGCCCAAATATCCATAGATGCCACAGAGCATTGTGGAGCATGTTTACAATATGTTTTACACAGAAGTTGAATTGTAATATAAACTACCTTAATATAAACCCAACTTCCACGCGAACGAAGTCGCGGGCACAGCTAGTAAACAATAAACCAATAGATGGCGCTTTATTTTTTGTTCTATATGAAGAACTAGAAAGAAATTAGACAGGGCGATTAAAAAAAACAATAAATATTTTTTATACGTTTGTATTTTTAATTATTTCAGGAGACTTTATTTGCTATGAACTTCAAAACAATATAAAAGAAAGAAAAATAAAACTCGAAAATATATTAGCAACATTTTAAATATTTTCGCATAATTATAATTTATTTGCTCTCGGATATTTGCCGGAACAAATAGACAGACAGACAGACAGACAAAAAAACTGTATTTTTGTTATCAGTAATTATTATGGATATATGTTATCCATAATAATTAATATATATGCTTATGGCTGTTATTTTGATATTACAAACAGACTCTTCAATTTTATTTATTTGCACAGATAGTTAATAATACATATTATTTTTTATTAATAATATTATTATTTATTTAACATAAGGTAAATTTAGAGCTGAAGAAAATTCTTCCAAGTTTGAAGTCCTTCGAAAATTGATAACATACCTGCTACAGCACAATAATTGACTGGTAAATAATTTTCGTCACTGGAATCACTTTTAATGATAAATTTTAAATTGCTTTTTATTGATGGAAAAAAACTATGACTCACAATAACATAAGAAGTATAAGAACGATCATGAGGAAGTTTCATATCACTTGGGCATCATCTTTACCTGGTAACATTTTCTAGAGGAATTATAACATTACTTTCTAATGTAACTGCAACAGCCACATTTTCTAATCTGTACAAAATATTTATTACATTTAAACTTAGAAAAACTTTCTTCAGCACTAATCTTACCTATTATGTCTAACTAGCTGTAGACTAGCTGTGGACGTAGCCTAAGTTACTCCTTACATCATTAGCTGTCTGACAGTGAGTCCTGTCAATCTCCGTACAGCCGTTTTGGAGATTTGTCGAAACAAACACACAGACAGACAGACAGATAAAAAAAAACTGTATTTTTGTTTTAAGTACTATGCGTACTTTCATAGCATTTAGTAAAAAACTGCTATTTTGACATTAGGAACAGACACTTCAGTATGTATAGATCGCCATATATAGGTAAAAAATACTAAAACCTACACAACTATTTGTATGGAAAGGGCAAGAAACAATGGATAAAGCTACAAGTATTTTAGGAGTATTTTCCTATTAGGCCAGTTCTAAGATAGTCGTAGGTCTATGCAAATGTGAAAGTTTATCATTATACTTGTTTGTAACTATCTTTCTAAAATGTAAAGGGGATCCTCTTTGTCCATGTGGCGATTCTTTTTGTGTAATGTGTTAATGTAATATAACTAATAAAATTATTATCTATATTAGTATGTAGGTACTTATTACAAACTTATTGGTGAAAAACTTTCCGAAGTTTCACCTGCTTCTGAACTATTCGTCAAACGTCTCTTTTTACTGAAAAGATAAAAGAAAATATTAAAAATAAATACAAAAATTGAACAGGCGAACTTAGGTTTCGAACTCGAAACTTGATATTCTGAACTAACGCAGATACCGCTAGACCAAACGAGCTTCACAGTTGCAGATGAATTTTCGCTATACGTTGTACAAAACAGCTTAGTGTAGCTTTTTGGTTTGGTTACGATTTCACTTCTGTTCGTGCAATATTTTGTCAATATGAAAAATATAATACTTTACTACTTCCATGAGATGTTTTTGTTTGTTGGTATAGAAGCGCTTTTTGCTGGCCTCCGACATTTTTGTTTGTTTCCCAATTATAGTAACAAATATTTTTAAACTTAGAACTAAATATATTTAAATTAACAACTTAGATAGTATAAATTAATAGTATATTTATTAAACTTATATTCTTTACCAATGTCTATAATTTTTCAAACAACAAACAAAATATGAAGTGACTGAATGGCGAGGCAAAGCGACATACATCCGTCTAGCTGCGCGTCTCTGCGATCACTGTCAGATTGCTTATAAAAGAAAGAGAAGCGCGATCACGCAGCGCTCGTAACTAATTATAAACCATAAAACAATTAATTACTTGAAAATAAGTCGAGTAGTCGAAAATAAAAAACAACCAGATTCTGTATTATATCATGATACGTTATTGTTAATTATTTTACCAACGTACGTTGTTATGTAATACAGATATTTTTGTTAGAAGATCATTTTAAGAGGTTAGTTTGTATTTTTTTTTTATCGAGAAAAAAAATCAAATTCGTGTTTTGAATACAACAGGGTTCTTAGAAATATGTTCAAGATTAACATATATTTTTTCTGCCGTCACAAACTACGTAGATTTGGCTAAAAAATTGTTTAGGATAAGCCTATTTGGCTGTTGTCAGCGCCTTAATATGTTTATATGCTCTTCCACCCCCAAAACGCGTCATTCAAAAACTTAATAATATCAAATTCACAGTTTCTGCTTCTAACTCGATAAGGACCAAGTCTGCATAGATGAAGCTCTTAATTAGTAGGATAACGGCAGACGACATTCACCGTCGGTTTTAGATTAAAGCCTGTAAAATCTCCAATTCAAATGCTACGTTGGAATTCAAATGAACGTTCACCCGTACTATGAGTTTCTGGTTCGTTGTGAACTCGTTCTATGAGTACTTGATTTGTTTTGCTTGGTTCCTGTAAAATATTGGGGTAATTTTGGTTGTAGCTTTGAAACTAATGATTGGAATAGTTTGATAACTATATACCTACTATACAACGTTTTTATACTTTAGTGATTTTTATACATATTGGAATATTATTAGGACTTAATCGCCGTATTTTAAAGGAGTGATAGACAAAATCAGAACAGTAACAAAACAGTACTAAATTAAGACTGTATACAGTCTGCTTTCTAAGGTCTCGACGCTTTAGCGAATGGAAAAAGATGTTATTCTTCTCTAACACCTGGCGTATACAAAGTGGATTGCAGTTGGGGTAGTTCCTATATCGGACAGACGAAAAGAATAATCGCAGACAGAGTCAAGGAACTTATTGCGGTTGTAAAAAACTGTGTGTAAAAGTCTGCTAATTCTGAGCATTTGACCCGTGACCACGATCGCTGCAATTCGATCTAAACGTCGGGTAAATAAAAGGTTCGTACCTTTAAATATTCTATGCGATTATGTCCCGATAATATTCTAATGCTATGAATACGGAACATGAAATCTTGGAAAATTTTCGGGGCGATTTATCTGAGAATTTGTATCCGAGAGCGATATCTATAAGTGCGTTTGTATGAGCTAACCTTCTACACTATAACTACTCATACAATTTTGTGGCCTGTATCTATAGATACGTCATTGAATTTTAGAAACTAGTGCAAATTTGAAGAAGACGATTAACTACTACAAATAACATGATCACTGACTGAACTATTGGTGTAATGGTTAGTGGCCCTGTCTGCTTAGCCAGAAATCGTACGTTTGGGTTTCAACCAGAATACATATTTGTTTGTTGAGCGCGATTGTTTATATAATTTGAAATATATATCTGTAGTCTGGTTGCCATAGTGTGCCTAGTTTAGGACCGCTTGTGAGTTGTTCGACGCTATGAAGTACTCGATTAGCTAAACCCGTCACGAGGCAATCTAAAATCTCGTTGTAACGGCTGTTTGAGAAGATTTGCGATAGCGAAATAGTTCAATCCTCTAAGAAATTAAATAAGTACCTACATACGTAATCGTAAAATCCTACAATCGTTTTCAAAGTAGTGCGCAATAAACGGGCTGATTGAAATGACGTCATTAAGTAAAGATCATAATCTGAACTTTCAATCAGCACTATGCGAAACTATAGCACGAATCGTGCTATAGTTTCGCATAGTTATCGTATAGTTAACATAATATGTTTTTATTAGTTAATACCGTAATACATTATGCTGATTTCTATGCCGGCGGCCAATCTTATCAATGACCAGCTAACTACCCCACAAAGAAAGAGACGCAAGTGAGAGCACACACACACTTTTTCCTCAATCACAAAATCCGATATAACAGAAATCCGACCACAACACCTAAGAAATATTAGACGTGGGATATAGGTACTGAAAAACGTGTTCTCCCAGGTGTGATTTTTTTCAATAATAGTTGCCTATTAGAAGAAAACACTAACCTTTTTTAATCTGCTGGATTACGACTGAGTCACGGGTCACTCGTTGAATTTTCCCTATTTTATTACGGTAACTATACAAATACTATACGAATCATAGTAAGAATCATGTTGTACAGTAGTTCCTAACGATTTTTTATTGTATAAGCAGTTACGAATAGCGTAGGCCCATTTTCACTTCATCAAATATTGTTCTTTGAAACGAATACTCGGAAACTCTACAAATTCAGACTAAATAAATTACTTCTGGTACCCTTTGTATTTGTAACAAATATGTTTAACTTTTGAATTTTAATCCTGAGTACAAAAATATTATCATTATATTACTATTAGTTTTATAACTAAGCAACCTTGTAAGCTAAAGTTTCATTTTAGAAATTGTATATTATATTTGTACAGTCGACAACAAAATTGATAGTCAAGAACGAGATTCTTTCACAACTACTAAATGTTACATTTGGGAAATCTAACAAGTGTGCTATTGTTACTAAACTAAGTGACTATAATTTACCGATAAATTGTCTTGTTGTAATATCTGCTATCAATCAATTTATACTACTACCGTCATAAAATACCATAAAAGTATGATTCTCAAGACTATCACTTATTTTATAAAATGTTTTAGATTCTCAATTTATACAGTACTAGCGGACGCCTCGCGGTTTCACCCGCGTAGTTCCCGTTCCCGTGAGAATACAGTGATAAAAAATAGCCTATGTCACCCGGGGTTAGTGTAGCTTCACAACGATGAAAGAAATTTTCAAATCCGTCCAGTAATTTCGGAGCTTAATCAATACAAACAAACAATAAAATCTTTCCTCTTTATAATATTAGTAAAGAAGATGTAAAATTAAATAAGGAGATTTTTGTGTTCAACAATTACTCCATATTTTCTAAGTAATAAATCTAAGTCAACTATTTAGCCCCTTACTAAAAATGAAAAAAAAAAATATCCTACACATCATCACCAGCCTATCGCAGTCCACTGCTGGACATAGGCCTCTCCAATTGCACGCCACTTTGTTCTATCCTCGGCTTCTATCCTACTACAACCCGCTAAATATGTACAATAAGTTCATTCAAATAAAAGAAACAGTGATAACAGATCGTGAACAGTTAGTACCACCACAAATTCGAGAGAGGTACGTTTCGGGTTGAATTTTAAACACCCCCAAATCCGTCCAGCGTCTTGCTCGGGAATTTATTTCGGTTTTTGCATTAACCACTCGTTTGTACAATAGACTAGGAGATGGACTAATTTATTAAGGATGTCAGTGTTAGGTTCATTTAAAAGTTTGTGGCATATTCATTTATGTTATGCAATCCAAGAAATTCAAAATTCTTTATTCACTTAGGATGCAAAACAACTCTTGTGATACGTCGGCATTCTACATGTACATTTAATGCCAAGTTCGCAAACAATAGGTAAAGCCGGAGAAAAGAACCTGGCAATAAAAATCCTTTCATATTATATCATTATAACTTTTATCCTACATCTTTTCATGAAATTAAATACTTTTATTAATGAAAACAGGCAAATTAGGTGAAAAGATTAAGCCTATATTTTTTTTTATATAGACTTTAAAGACAGAACTAGAGACTACTAATTTTTCGGTTTTGTAAGGCTGAAAAAATAAGGGTTGTTAACGGGTCGTTACTTCACCCACTTAACCTTTCAGCTTGATCCTGGGCCTTTGATAAAATATAAATTAATTAAAAATCCATATAAAAACAATATTGACAAGGAATGATAAATAAAAACATCATAATCCAATTTTTTTTATTTAATATTGGTACTTATTATATATAGACATATACATATAGTCTTATCATTCATCAGATATGATTCATGAAAATGAACTCACCATTCAAAAACTTGCAACAAATGTCAGTAACTGCTGATGTAATTACGGTGTTACTAGCTCCTTGCCTATAAAATACAGTCGCGTACAATCCCTTTGTAACGATTAGCTCAATAAAAACGCGATTTAAATGCTTTAAGATTTAAACTTAACATTTTCTCGATAATTTTATTACTCCCCAAGTAGCTTTATAGTCTTTTGTGAACAACGCTTTTTGCTTTCATTGTTCACGCCCATTTCAATGGTAGGTAAGCAGTAAAGATCTTTCTAGTATAGATTATTTGAGAGAGAGTAATAGATTGGTAGATTGCTGTATACGAAGTCGCGAGTTCGATTTATATGTGACTGCCTCTGTGGCGTGGTGGGAGTGCATCCGACTGCTACGCAAGAGGTCGTGATTTCGATCCCCACCCAGGATGAAAATTTGTGTGATGAGCACGATGTTTCCATAGTACAAGCTCTGCTTAGTTTGGGATCAGATAGCGTTGTGTGAGTTGTCCCAAGATAATATTATTATACATATGAGAAAACTTTGTATTGTCCATGTATAAAAATGTCTCCTAACCGATGTCAGTTACGGTGGCTAATCTCATCAGAGACAGAGCACAAGTGTATGCGCAGACATAAGTACGCTCTCTATTCCCCTTCTCCCATAGCCCAATGGGACGAAATCTGACACGACCGGAGAGAGATTGGGCGCAAGGACCAAGTCCCTTTTTGGCCCACTGGGTATACATTCATACTGTAACCAGATGCCATAGGCCATTTTTATATGGTAAATAGCTTTATTGAAATTAAATTATTGTATTTGTAAATAGCTTTAATTTTATTAATACATTGTTTGGAGAATTTGTTGTACTATGGATTATGTTTATCCGAAATAAAAATATATCATTATTATAACGTACTCTCCGAGGCACTGGCAGTGGTAACGTTGCTTTACCTCGCAATTATTTCGATCTTCTTCTTCTTATACCTTATTTTTAGTTTATATTTGTAAAATCCCTCATGATACGACGCATGCGGGAGTAGTCTTAAAAAATATTTACAAAACGTGGATCCATAATCAATGATACCCTTTTCTCAAAAGCAATCCTAAATGTATTAGGAATGTTATAAGGCTAAATATTGTGATTTATACACGGGAGTTAACCATATAATTTACCAAAGATACTTTACCTTAAAATTATTTGACGTTGCCTCGGCCGTGGTCACAAACGGACTGTTCCAGCAACATCATAAGTCATTTAATCAAAACAAAATATTTGTGTAGAATATGCTTTTATCGTAATACTTAATACTAACATCAAACAAACATTCGAATAGAATTTCTAATATTAAGTGTAATTACAATAAATTTAAATCCTTAAAATTTATATATCTACAAATTATAATATAACATTTGTAACACAACTTTTAGCGGATATATAATATAATTAAATAGCATTGGTTCAAAGTTTTGTTTAAAGGTTTAAAATCATACTATAGGTATAATTTCTGCAACAGAAGAGACTTTAATTTATTTTTAAAAATGTTTTCATTCATTTCTATTGGTAGTTTATTAAATATATTTACAACTTGCACTTTTGAATTGCGCTGCACGCTACTTCGTCTGCGTCAATTTTCCCCATTTTTTGAAACGTTTTCATTGATGTTCCGCTCCTATTGGCGTAATGTTATATAGTATATAGCCTTCCTCTATAAATGGGCTAACTAACACTAAAAAATAAAACATTTTTTCAATTCAAACCATTAGTTCCAAAAATTATTGCGTTCAAACAAACAAACTCTTCAGCTTTATAATATTAAAATAGATTTATAATCATGCAACGCGAAAGTCTTATTACTCAGTTGGTTATGTCTCTGCTATGAACGAAAATCGAAACATCGTATTGATACAAAGTATACCCATCGATTTAAAAATGTAGTTACTTAATTATTTATTTATTTATTTGAGAGCCTTACTGTGTAAGACGTGGGTACTCCCGCAGGAGGGTTTATTGGTAAACTATTAAAAAATATTTATGTGAAAACTTTTCGTTAGCACATCGAGGTATAAAACTCAGTGGAAATAAAGGTTACTTTATATAAAATACATATATTAGAACAGCGTTAGGACTGGCTTTTTATTCCCCAAGTTACTGTTATTGTGGAGTTTGACCTTTAGACACTGTTTTTTGTTAAATGTCGCGTCACATTTTCTTGAGATATTAGCTAACTAGTGAAAGTTCTTTCTTCTTATACGTCATTTCAATATGTTGGATTTATATAAATTTAAATATATGGAGGAAAATTAAATAAAAGCGGCGGTATCCTAATGACTAAGGCATCGGTCTCGCAATCATAAGGTCGCGGGTTCGAATCCTACCCATTATACTACCGACGTGAACCCACTCCTAACACAAGCCTTTGAGCTTAGCTGGAGGGGTTAACAAGATTGCTAGTAATGTGGGGACTCAATTTCACATTGCTAGTTATCTTTAAAAAAAAAAACAATTCGTCTCCAGCGGGACCTGAAGCGACCTTAGGGGTAACGGCTTAAGGCCGGTACCTCTTAAGCTTAAGTCGAATTGAGCCTTAATATGAAACGATTTTATGGCAATCGTGATTTTTTTTTTTTTTTTTTTTTTTTTTATATTTATTTATATACTAATATCACATATTACTTACAGCTAGACCAAACGTAATAGTGGAAGAACATAATATTTAACAATTATATTTATACTATAAACTATGCATAGCACAATATTACTTATATATATTTATATGTATTCTATTCATTATAATTATTATTTGGTTCAATATTATATCTATAACTAACTTATACTAGAGGTAATAGTAAGCGATTCAAGATAACGATCAGCTGTATGAGTGAATTTCGTTTCCGTGGAGATAAAGATGTCTAATGTATTGTCGAAGTTGAGGATATCATTAATGTATCGGAGTGCTCGTGCTAGTGGCGCGTGAAGAGCTAGGTTGGTGCGCGCAGCTGGTATCGCGAATAGGCGCTGCCGCGTGATGACATCCACCGCGTTCCTTCAGGTCGCGGGTTTAGGTCCCGCTTGAGACGTATCTTTCCTCCATCAATTTAAATGTATATGTAAAAATTAGCATAAAATGCTTTAAAAATTACAAAAAGTAAATTGTTGATTCTTTTTTTTCTTGATGAAGCTAAACAACCTGCCTTTTGTGCAAAGTGTAACGAGTTTTGTAATTTCAAAAAAACATATTTTTGCGATTATCGACCAATTATAGGGAGGTATATCTTGAGCGCACTCTGTTTCTCTTAATCCGATGAACAGAAATCGTAATCGTAATTTTTATTTTTAAAGACGACTCCCGCAATAGGGTACAAGCCCTGTATTGCGGGGGACTTTACAAACATACAAGTCCCGGACACAAAGTACACCCAGACTCGGAACAACAATTTGTGGATCACACAAAGTGGTGTCCCATGTGGGAATCGAACCCACGACCTCTTGCATAGCAGTCGGACACACTCCCACCGCGCCACAGAGGCAGCAAAACGCTCGTCAAGGACTCGTCATCTGAACTTAAGCTTAAGGTGACTTTGCAAAATGATAATTTTGCTATCACTATTTGGTAGACCAACAAATAAGCCCAAATTTTGTAACTATTGTATTTTTACCCGACTGTGCAAAAAGTAGGTTTATGATTTTCGAGTGTATGTTTGTATGTATGTAGGTACGTATATTTCTTTGGCACACTCTAGAGCCTAAATGACTTGATGGATTTTAGTTTGAGAGGTATCGTTAGATTCGTATCAGTTGTGAGAGTGACACTAGATAAATCAAAATTTAAAAAAAACGGATTATAGGCGCCTAAATATTTCAGTTATTAATTTAAGTAGTTGAGTTTTTGGTTTTGTAATAATTTAGCTTCTTTATCAAATATTAGATGACCCGCCGCGCAACTTCTTTTGCGAAATTTATTCCCGTTTTAGCAATATTTTTCATTGCTGCTCCGCTCCTTTTAGTTGTAGCGTAATGTTATATGGCTTATAGTTTTTCTCGATAAATGGGCTTTTCAACAGTAAAAGATTTTTCACATTCGGACTAGTAATCTCTGAGATTATCAAGTTCAAACAAACAAACAAACAAACTCTAAAGCTTTATAATATTCGTATTCGTATAGATAGATTTCTCTACTGGGTCTATTCCAAAACATGCACATTTTCCTATTAACAATGACCGCAACAACATAAAAAACCGATTCTTAGATCTCTCGTATTAGTACGAGTATAGATAGATTTCTCTACTGGGTCTATTCCAAAACATGCACATTTTCCTATTAACAATGACCGCAACAACATAAAAAACCGATTCTTAGATCTCTCGTATTAGTACGAGTATAGATAGATTTCTTTACTGGGTCTATTCCAAAACATGCACATTTTCCTATTAACAATGACCGCAACAACATAAAAAACCGATTCTTAGATTCAAGGTATAATAAAAATAAGGACATTTACTTTAGTCAATTGTTCGATGCCTTTGTTCATACACTTTTGGGAATAAACAATACATCGGGAGTCAATAAAAAGGAACTTTTCTCTTTTATTTTTGTTCCAAAAAACATTGAAATAACTCCGGGAGTTGTTTTTTTGCTTATGAATTTTCTTTTGTTGTTAGAAGTGTCTGTGATTTAAGGTTCGAAACTTAAGCGGCCTCTTTTAAGATATATAGAAGTCAGGTGTTTTTGTTTATGTTCTTTTTGTTCGCTTTGATTGCTAAGTTCTGTTTCTAAGATTCAATTTTTTTTTTTACGCGTGGATGTATGTTAATATAACGAAATTTTTCTGTTGTTCTTTTCAATTTTTATGTATATAGACTTAGGAATCAGGTCGGCCGGACCAAAGAAAACATGATGAGGTGGGGATTCACAGTAAGTGCCAATCTGAACAGTTTATGCGGTGTAATACAGACTATGGCCCACCTCGTACGGATCGTACTCTATGTGCCCAACCACCTGTACACAGGAGGCCTTGATGACTGCCGCAGACAATGCAGTTGACGTGGCCACGTTCTGGGCCTTCACGATATAATAATATTATAATATTAAATTGCATTTGCTAATTAAGCAAGCTGAAGTGGCAGTGGGCTGGTCATATTAGCCGAAGAACCGACAACCGTTGGGGTAAACGAGTTCTTCAGTGGAGACCGCATCTCGGCAAACGTAGTGTAGGACCCTCAGGCCAAATGGGGTGATGATTTACGTAAAACGGCTGGCAGGAGGTGGATGCGAAAAGCCGAAGTAAGAACAAAGTGGCGTGCAATTGGACTGCAATAGGCTGATGATGATTATATTTGTTTTTTATTTATAATGTTTGCTGTCGAAAGGCTTATGTACGTTGATGTCAAATTTAATCAAAGAATGCTCATAACAGTGATTTTGGGAAAACCTTGACCTTGCTAAGTAATTCAATGATTCATTCTTGGAAAGGGTTGGCTGAGCACAGAATAGGTTCACCAATGTAAACATTGGAAAACACACGCGGGGACACTCTCACACTTTTAGAATCTGCCAATGGATCTATCAAACCTAGTCCTACTTCGTTAGCTGCTAAAATAGTAGAAGTTAGTTTCAACGTTATTTTTATAACGACCAATGTTGAATTGACAGTTTAATATATATTAGTGTTTTATTTTCCAAAAAAAGTTAAATAAAATAAAACATAAACTAAAAAAGTATATAATCACACTAATATTATAAAGGCGAAAGTTTGTGCGTGTGTTTGTTTGTTATATCTTCACGTCTAAATGGAAGGAACGATTTTTATAAAATTTGGAATGGAGTTAGCTGGCACCCTGGATTAACACAGGCCAATAAATCGCGGGTAACACCGCGGGGCACAGAAAAGATATAGCTTTTTTTTTTGTAGGTACGGTCCCTTTCGGGTATAGAACTCCTCCAAGGATTTCCATTCTGATCGGTTTCCAGCTCTGTTTATCAAGTCATCTCCTACTATATTTTTTATTTCGTCGTCGTTTCCTCTATTTCGGTGTCCCCTTGAACCGAGCCATGATGTGGTTCTTTTTGTCCATCTGTCTTCGGAAAAACGGGCATTATGGCCTGCCCATTTCTATTTTAGGTGTTGGGCATATTGTAGAGTATCTATGAGCTTCGTTTCGCTTTTTATGTCTTTGTTTCTCTTCTTGTCTTCGAGTTTGATGTGAAGGATGCTTCGCTCTATAGCCCTTTGGGTTTTTTGGAACTTATTTTTTGTTTGTTTATTAAACATGCAAATTTATGAACCATAAGTTAAGCAGGCTAGTAAGCAGGAGTTTCATAGGTAGTTTAGCTTTTAATATTTCTTTCAGACAACAAAACTTTTCTAGGTCGTATTTATTCTCCTATCAACTTTGTACTTCTGTTTCGTTTTTTTGAAAGAAACTTGTCTACTCATGTGAACGAACCAAACGGTTCGTCAAGATAGACTGGTTCTCTGTTGGTCATAAATTTATTTTTGGGGTGTTCAGTTTTAATGCAATGTTTTACAGCAGTACATATAGCTCCTATATCATTACTTCTAGCTGTTTCGGGGATTTGAAAAAAGTACTAAGTTGTCGGAGAATCTCAAATGGCTCAGGTGGTTCCCGTTGATGTTAATTCCTTGTTCCCATTTAGGGTATTTCACATAACGTTGTAATACGGAAATAAAGATTTTAGTGATAGAGGGTCACCCTGTTTTACACCTCTATGTCTAACAATATTGGGGCTTACTCTGTCCAATATAAAACATGTCTATACTACCCTCTAACAGTTAACAACAACAGCAATATATTCTGAGTGTCTGATCTGTGATAAATAAATATTTTCCTTTCTTCTTATAAGTTACCTTTGAGTTCTTAGTTAGTTCCAATAGTTTTATTAACAACTAGCTGTGCCCGCGACTTCGTTCGCGTGATAGTCGGGTTTAAATTAAGGTAGTTTATGTTACGAAATAACTTCTGTGTAAATATGTTGGAAACAGTCCTGTCGGGTGAGCCGCGATATCATTCAGCAGCGGAGAATCATCATATAGTCATCTATTGTTAGCTTCAACACCCAAAAGCTTTGTGAAAATAAATAAGTACCAAACACAGACTCTTTAGGTATTCGTTTACTGTGTTTTTCTGTCATTAATATGTGTTATTTGTGTCACTTTTCTTTTTGTCTATTGTTATTTTTATTATTTTACTGTTTTATTTATTGCTTTTTTTATCTTCTGCATGACTTTTCCTGTTAAATTATAATAATGTCTATACATGTGTATTCTGTGTACTAAATAAAAATCGTTCTATTCTATTATTTTATATAGTTAATTTGGTGTGCGGCTTAAGAAGTGGGTTTTCTGTTGTTTTTGTTTCATTCTTTCAACGTTATACCTACTTAATACCTAATAATTTTCAATAGAATTTGGACTAAAATTTTGGTACTTCCCATTTGATCAGATGTTTATCGTATACTTGTAAAGCCTAAGTACTTAACTGTGATAGTTTTCTTTATAATTTTAGTATTTATACTCCTACTGTGAATTTTTTCACATACCCAACATTAACCATTTAGTTGCCAAGGGAACCCTTGACTCTAACAAAAATGTTCACTATAAATCCTAATATTACACAAAGGAATCCTTAAATAGTCTTCACAAACCCTAAACGCTTTTTAAAAGACCTAGCTAATGATACCCCACACGATGGGGTAGGGGAGAAAAAAATCACATCCCCACTTTACATATAAGAGAGTACCTCACTTATATGTTACAATGATGCAAGTAAGAAAAAAAGACATGGACTTCCCCTCCCCCAGACTCCGCGTTGACAGACAATGACCCCCCACAATTCAGTTGAATTGATGAACACTTGATATCCAACCATAACCCCAAAACATGATCCTCGATGCACCTGTGTGATGCGTGGTCAAACAAACGGACAGACAGACAAACATTTCTAAAAATGATTGCAATATCTTTCTTTTTAATACTATTTTAAAACTTCTTTTACTAAGTATAGAACATTATTGAATACAACGCCATCTACTTTCAAAACCAGTGAAGTTTCTTCTAATACTTAATGTTTTTTTATTAATTTAAGCAATTTAATTAAATAAATAGCAGAATGTTGCCACTCAGCAAGAAACGAATCCCTCATCGCAAGCACCTATACCCTAATAAATGTTTTCGCAAATAAGGAATTGTTTGATCACGGTGCCCATTTTGATTTCATAGATGGCGCTACACGTTTTTTTTACGTGTGTAATGTCTTTTTTTTGAGCACGAACACATCAATTCTGGTAAATATAGAATACTTGTTAAATTGTAATGTAATATTGTTTTTCATTTCTAATACGATTAATTCATTACTCTCAGCAGTGCATGCAATACCTATAAATTATATCTTACATATGTGCATATTTCACTTGATTTTTAATATAAAAAAATATTAGAAATGTTGTGTATAGCTCCTTATAGTTTTAGCGTGAAGTTATGTATTCCATGGGTTACAATTAAAGATAATGTCTAATTGTGGAAAAAATTGTGATAAACCATTATGGTGCGACAAAAAATACGTTGCTACTCGTTCCTCATAGACGTTAGCGTTATGAATCATAGTGTAAATAATGTCCTAGGTATAGTATTTACTATAAAACTGTAAATTTTCATAAAGATCCGTAAAGTAGTTACTGTTTTAAAACGAAAAATAGCTACAGACATTATCCCTTACTGCTTAGTTCCTATCGGAAAAATCGTGATAATATATATTAGATTGCACGTGTGAATCTGTCCGGTAGTTTTAGTGTGATGCGTGTTCAAACAAACAGACAGACAGACATTTCTAAAAATGCAGCAAAGTGTTTAAATACTCTTTTCGAACATTTCCTAATTTTTTTTTTCACTAAGTTCGGCCATGTACAGACACGTGAAATTTACAATTTTATTATATGTATAGATTTAGATAGATAGCATGATTCAGTATTCACGCGCGATGGCTTATTATTAGCGTATTTCATGTATAACTTTGGTGTTTCTATACCGATTTCTATTAGTATTTTTTATGGAATAGTTATTTATGTTACCTTTTTAATTAGGGATGACTGAGAGTGTTATAAAAGTAAGAGTAGACAAATATAATCAGAAAGCTTCGAACTACTAAGCTATCGGGAGTTACACGTGATATTGTGAGTCAACCATAAAAGATAGACATATGCTGTCGTGGGATATTTTTTATATAATTTTAAGGAGAACATTTCCGTCATACATGATTTCTGTGTAGCTTTAACCATTACGGTTGCACACGCGACGAAAGCTTAAAAAATGGAGTAACTTCTCCCGTTTTCCTTCACTACTCTGCTCCTATTGATTGTAGCGTGATGAAAAGTATACTATAACCTACTCAGGAGTATGAAAAATAATTGTACCAAGTTATGTTAAAATCCGTCGAGTAGTTTTTGTTTCTATAACGGTTATACAGACAGACAGACAGACAGACAAAAAATTTATTGATTGCATTTTTGGCATCAGTATCGATCCCTAATCACCCCCAGATAGTTATTTTGGAAATATATTTCATGTACAGAATTGACCTCTCTACAGATTTATTATAAGTATAGACTAGCTGTCCCGCGCAACTTCGTCTGCGTACATTTTCCCCGTTTTTGCAACATTTTTCATTACTGCTCCGCTCCTATTGGTCGTAGTGTGATATATATAGATAGCCTTCCTCGATAAATGGGCTACCCAACAATTTTTTTTTTCAATTCCGACCAATAGTTCTTGAGATTGCCGCGTTCAAACAAACAAACAAACTCTTCAGCTTTATAATATTATTATAGATTTATTATAATTACGAATAAATTTATCTTAGCAATGGAAGAAACTAAAAACGTCGCATTAATGCTAAGTAACAAATTCTAATTCATAGTATATCTTATCTCATTCTAACATATTTTAAACTAATACGTGGAAATGAGACAGAGCTCTAAAGTGAGTTGAAGTTAAAAACAGCTTCGGATACGGAAAGTCATCTTTCCTCCGAGAAAATTGGATTTGCTTAACCTTATTTTCTTTTTATTTTATCCAACAGCTTTGCACCTTCTAGTATCTGAAAATGCAATTTGTAAAAGAGCTACTAACAATATTTAAACTGCTTTTTAATCCCCAACTTAGAAATCGAGGAGGTATAAATTCAACATGTGTACGTTTGTGGTGTTGTAGCGCCCAATAAATATACAGATATGAATGTGGTTTTATTTATTAGGAAGGTAAATAAATCGGGTGGTCTCAAGATAGTTTAAAGCTTTGTTTGTTGAATATTGGTTCAGCCCTTTAATTTAGTATGCAGGGGATTTCGGGGGCGATAAATCGATGTAGGTAGGTTTTATTTTTAGAAAACATCGTTTAAAAAGGAATTCATTCATGTAGTACGTATTAAAGTGCTAAGTTCTCTAAGGCTGTAATTTTTTTTAGGAAACTGTCATCTGCTTAGTTATGAATTTAAAAGTAAAAACCCTGATGGTCTAATTAAATGGGAATAAACAAGTATACAACCCTAAAATATTACTTAAATAAACAAATACATTTTAACCACAAGTGAGCCTGTTAAACAATGTTTATTTGTTGATACAACAGCTGTACAAAACGTTACAATTATAACCGCAGGTGTACATGAACAAAACGCTTGTTTTAACCCTGAAATGTCGACAAGACCCGCTTTCCTTACAAATTATAATGAGGGAATGAACGACGGGGTCGCTTATACCCGCGGCATTCCGCGTGATGTGTTGAATGTGAATTCGGCTAAAATGCCTCTTATTATAAAAACAGGTTAAGAGCGAAGAGAGTATAATGTTTCAGAATGAATGCTGAAGAGAGAATAAGGTAATTGTAAGGTAGCTTGTAAGGTAGCTTGTAATTTGGTAAGGAACAGTGGCAGTGAGTCCTTATAACACCATTCTTTTCGGTTTCTCTTTGAATTCCGGATACCTCATAATATACGTATGAAGAACCGTGTCCGGTTATTATCGAGTTACCTTAGGATGATTTTAACTCTTCGCTGCTGGTAAAGAATACGAATATCTTCAATTAATTACATTTTTTAAAGACTTCTTGTTAAATGTGGTGCATTTAGCAAAACAATCTTAAAAAATGTAACTGCCTGCCTTTGTAGTGCAGTGGAAGTGTATCCGACTGCTACGCAAAGAGGTTGTAGGTTCGATTCCCACACGAGACACCGCTTTGTGTGATCCACAAATTGTTGTTCCGAGTCTAGGTGTACTTTGTGTCCGTGACTTGTATGTTTGTTAAGACCCCCGCGACACAGGGCTTGTACCCTACTGCGGAAATCGTCACTTATGCAAAAAATAATAATACTGGTGTCTTTTAGGATTTCAGCTCGCTAGCTGCTAGCTATTTTTCTTTCCGTTTTACATTTAAGCTCATCGTTTAATGTCACCAATTTTTTATCATAGCCAATTTTAGTAGCAAAATCTTGAAATTAATAAAATCCCTGATTTAAAAAGTATTTTAACCTAATTTTGTCAGACTTAAAACCATCAGCCTCTATTAGACAACTTCTGGACAAAGGCTGCAGAGCATCATGCAGTTTTGCCACCTCCCCAAAAAACTGTGAGTCCATAATCCAGGTTAAGCGCTTTATCAAAAGGTTTTACAAACACGGATTGTAAACCAATAACGCCAAAAAGTAAAATATTTTTTTAATATAAATGTACAACAAGCGGCCCTACAAGCAATCTCTTCGAAGCAACCTTTGGATGGACAGGAATGTAATTAGTACAGTCTTGTGTAGGCGTATAAAGACAGAAGAATTTTATATTGCATTTGATTCGCTGAAACTGAGTGCTGCCACAGAAGCAAGCTTTATTATTTCTTCGTAAACTTTTGAGATTTGTAGATATAATACAATTTATAGACCGTGGGTCCTAAGGTCAAATATTCAAACGCTGCTCAGTTTTAAAACGCCGTCAACTTGCATTCTATTACAAACACTTTAAGATAAAAATACTCTTTAGAATTTTTAGTAATTTTGATAAGCATTTCTTTACATGACATGTGATGGACAATGTAGTCCAGGGGTGACCACCATGTCACCTGAAGAAAATGTTAGCTAAACTTCAAATTTATTTTCTTTGCAGGGTTTTTTTCCTCTTCCCACCAGCTAAGGATGGAGAAATTTTAAGTGTAGCTAACATGTGCATGTGACATGGTGGTGATCCAAGGTCTAGATTATCGATCGGCTCTCTCGGGTTTGTTAAATTGAGGAACTACTAAGTATCTACATAATATCTTGATGGTTTGTTTTCCATTACAAATAATATGGTTATAGTTTCATTATTCAGATTAAAATCTATGAGAAATAAGGAGGTCCAAGTTTAAAAAAAAAACGGTTTAGCCTTTTAAAAGCTATCAACATTTGTCTCACCTTTCAGGTATTTTTTAATGTGCACATATTATCTCGTTAAAACCAAACCAACATACGATTATATCAATTGAACCATACCAATTCTTCCCGCCTAAAATTACTGAAACTCCTTCCAATATTCCTTAACATTCAGGCAGTAGGCCTGAAGGCTCAGATTGTAATCATAAAGAACAAACTTCAGATTACTGTTACGTGGTTAGAATTAACCCACAGGTTTCCGTATTGGATTTTACTGGGTTTATGTTTGAAATACAACGTACATAACTTGAATCGGTTTCGGAGCTGAATGCTGCTCAGTCAAAACTATGCACATTTTTTTCTAAATAACATAAATCTAGCTGTATCCTGTTAATAATAGTCTTCTTGATGATGTAATTAATTCTGAGGTCTCTTTCTATAAATTATTTTCTTTGATTATTTATTTTTATTTCAGTACTGTTTTGACATGCTCTTGTACAAATTTGGTTTCTTGATATAAAATCTTCGTGAACTTTAAAATATTAGGCCTATTTTCCATTTAACCTTCTACAAAGACGGGAATGCCAATCTTCAATTGTATTATTTCTACGATGTGTTTCCCCAAAAAAAAACAACATCCACTGTTCTACAAAATAATAATTACAGTTTAGTGTATTTGCATCAACCAGACTGTCTTCCATTATATAAAGTCATGCATCATCGACCGTGTCCTGGGGAATTCAGCACATTTGTAACAATAACTTCCTGTTTAACATATTAAAAAACCATACCTTTAATTCAAAATTAGGTGTTCTTCTGTAATAGCTGACTCGTAATCATAATTAAATTGTTCTGGACTCTAATTAGGCAGACAAGATTTCAACATTTGAAAAAAATCTTATTCTCTGGCCATACGCCATACTTCAAGTTGCTGCATTTATTGCAGTTATTACTGCCTAATCAAGTACTGCTTTATCCCGAGTCTGCCAAACACCCGAAAGTAAGCCATGCAAATAGCCATACAAATACGGGGCGAGTTAGTATACAAAATGAATATTTTTAATAATTACTTGACTTTCACCTCTTGCCAAAGGGAAGGGATACGCCAAAAAGGGGTGAGTGGAACATTTTTTCCAAAGGGGTAAGATCCACGGGGTGAGTGGTACCGAGACCACTGTGCCATCTCTTTTTTCTTATCTGCTATTTAAAATAGTAAAATAGATGTGCTGTACATTTAGAATATACATAAAGCCTTGTTAAAAAAAAAGTTCGATCCGAAAGGAGTTTTTACAATAAAATATAAATTTTGTGTAGTTTATGTAGTCTAAATAGTAGTCTAGTATCATATTATGAGATAATATTAAAAAAATATATTTTAAAGGCAATTTAATTTTGAACTTCACTACGACTGGCATGGAGGTTGGTGGTCGCAGTCTGTATTTAGTACTAAAAATGATACTTACTGCTGCTTACTGTTTTTCATAGGTTCCCTTAATCACCTTTGAAGTGATGACGCCTTGTAAAGCTTGTTTGGAAGTTTGGAAACTAATAACCGTGTGTGAGCTGTCACAAGATTATTCTTTATTTAGGTGGATCTAACTGTCCCAAATATTTTAGAATGCCTTTTCGCAAAACCCTGTGGCAAATGGATTGTGGAAATTATCCAACTGAAAATTTCTTACTTTACAAAAATAAAGATTTAATTATAATGTGGCGGTACCCACATATAATAATATAAAATAAATTGACACTTGACAGCTCGCGTCAAATCCTGAATCGCGATATAGAAGTTTTCACAGCTGCTGACTATAAATACAAGTTCCCAACGTTAACCGTTGGGCCGCGGCCCGCCAGGCATGATCACCTCGCCTGGTCGGAGGATCCTCCCTTTGTGTTGGAGGGACTTAACACCTTGCCCTCCACAGTGGTGACCCCGACGTGATTGGAAGCAGCCTTCATTATCAGCAGCAGCAGCATCGTCACCGACGCACTCGCCGTCACTCCCATAGATATGAGCGGTAATCAAGTCACAGCCAGCCAGCATCCGGCCTCTACTGGGATACCACACGCCTGCAGCGAACGCTCCAGCCTGGTCATCCCTACAGCCTCTCCAGCGTCTAGGCACAGCACACTGCACCTACGGTACTCGTAAGCAGAGCACATCTCTCCCGTCTACGCAGCAGCCAGCCACTACGCAGCACCGCAGCACCGCACACCGCAGCTACTACCCGACTCACTGGGTTCAGCGGATTTCAGTTCCGACTCACTGGAACTAGCGGCATTCAGTTCCGACTCACTGGGACTAGCGGAATCAAGTTCCGACTCACTGGAACTACTCTACACTGGCACTGGCACGCTCCTCAAGAAAGCGACGACAGCTGACTCATCAAAGACAATCAACCTCCGGTCTCGGAGGGGAGTGATGTGGCGGTACCCACATATAATAATATAAAATAAATTGACACTTGACAGCTCGCGTCAAATCCTGAATCGCGATATAGAAGTTTTCACAGCTGCTGACTATAAATACAAGTTCCCAACGTTAACCGTTGGGCCGCGGCCCGCCAGGCATGATCACCTCGCCTGGTCGGAGGATCCTCCCTTTGTGTTGGAGGGACTTAACACCTTGCCCTCCACAATAATAATAATATCTGGGGACAATTTACAAACGCTATCTGATCCCAAACTAAGCAAAGCTTGTATTATGGAAACCAGACAACTGAAAAACATACTTATATATTTCTAAATACATACATTTTATAAATAAATAACACCCAGACACAGAATAAACCATCGTGCTTATCACGCAAAGTTATTTCCTGGGTGGGGATCGAACCCACGACCTCTTGCTTAGCAGTCGGATACACTCTTACGTCACCGAGGCAGTCATTTGAAGTTTAGAAGTACAAAGGAATAAAATTAGAATCAATAGTGATGATTTACAAGTTTTATACTATTATTCTATACATAATTTAGCACCATGATACCTTTCATTTCAAGTTTTAGTACGGTATTTAGGTTTCTGTCAAAAATTTTCAGATGGATCTTTTCCGCGAGTGGAACCATTTGCTAGATGTCAATAAAACAGTCTATTTATAACAACAGGCATACGACATTATTATTCGTGTTTAACTTGAGACGTAACTTGACGATCATATAAATTTAGCTTGACATTTATTTTACGGTTTCAATTACATTTCCCTTACCTTGTTCTGAGAAAGTTTACGGGCTTCTTAGGACGGGAAATAAACAACACCTACATAAACGAGACGGGGGAGGATGGTGTTTGACATTTTTCTAACTTAAAAGTCTTCACTCATTTTTTTATACAACGGAATGAAGAGACGAGCAGGTCGTATGCCTGATGGTAAGCATCACTCTAATCCATATAAGTATCAGTCCCACCCAACCCTTGTTTATATACAATAATGGCTTCCAGGTGTTGTCCGGGCTTCCGCGGTTCTGTAGCCCGTCAGGTATGTTTGCTTAGTCAGGCATGTATGCACATATGACTTTTATTATTTTAGCGTAAACACTATAATGCTAAAAGGAGCTGCATCTCTGATGCGTAGAGCATCCTTAAGGTTAAAGCTGAGAAATTGGATAGTCCCTTCCTGAGGCATTGGATTCGAAGCCACAGCGGTTGTTCTGAGGCAGCAGGAAGGTACTGAATTAATTTAATAAGTCTTAGATATTTATATGCTGTTATTTGTACCTAACATAAGTTATTAAGTAAATTGTAATACTAGCCCAATATGGATGATGTCCGAAATAAATGATTAATATTATTAAAGATCTGAATGTTAGCTTTCCTAATTTTGGTTACACCAAAAGTTTTAACTAGATTGGTAAATACTTTCGTGGTCGGTTGTAAGTATGTAAACAGTAAACACTTTCTTGGTCGACTGTATTGGCTTGTTGGCGAACTGATTCCTGAAGAACGTATGAAAAAAATAAATTGCCTTTGGTTAAACTTGATTTTCCCTGTGGCGCGGTGGGAGCGTGTTTGACTGCTACGCAAGAGGCCGTGGTTTCGATTTCTACACTGGACACCACTTTCTGTAATCTACAAATTGTTGTTCTGAGTATGGGTGTACTTTGTGTCTGTGACTTGTATGTTTGTAAAGTTCGGGAGTAGTCTATTTAAAAAATATAAGGAAAAATGTTTCGAAATCATAATTGTAAAAAATAAACGTCGATATGACTCCACCGAAACGTAGGCGATTCTTGATGCTCTGTAACGATTGCCGTATAGACAGGCGATATCTCGAGGTGCTGAGATGCCTCTATGACACTGCTACCGTGACCGTCCAGATTCAGGACCACAACACCTGACCAATAGAGCTGCGCCGAGGTGTAAGACAGGGGGATGTCATATCCCGGAAACTCTTCACCAACGCTCTTGAGGTCGTCTTTAAGATACTAGACTAGACTGGACAGGGCATAACTATAAACAATGAGTATATCTTACACCTCCAGTTTTTGTAGCTCGCTAGAGCACCTTAGCGAGATGCTGTGCCGCTCTTAAGTGGAGCCGAAGAGAGTGGGTTTCAGCATGAATTTGGAAAATACCAAAATCAACTTTGATGAACATGTCATGCCGAGACCAAATTATGTCGAAGGATCGCTGCTGGTTCAAGAATATTATCTACTTAGGGCTGGTTATTCAACTTCGAGAAAGAAGTCAACAAAAAATAGGGCCGCGTTTATCAAACTTCGTCGAGTCTTCTTTTCGCATTCACCACAATGTCTGAAGACAAAGTATGCAATCAGTGTCCTATCTGTGTCGACCTATGGTGCCGAGACGTAGACACTTAAACAAATTCAAAGTTTCGCCGCTGGCTATGGAGTGAGCTATGTTTGGAGTCTCTTTAAAGGATAAAAAATCGCAACGAGGTCACCCAACAAAGAACCAAAGTTACCGACACAGTACGCCGGTAGAATCTGAAGTGAGAATGGACTGACCATGTTTGCTGAAGATGCCCGCTGGAGCAAATGAGTCTAAATAGAGTGGAGACTGCGACTCGTTAAACGTAAGGTAGGACGATCCCCAGTCAGATAGACCTAAAGGAGGTCGCTGGAATGAATTGGATGCGGAAGGTGAAGGATATTGTGGCGTAGATTAGGAGAGGGTTATGTCCAGCAGTGGACCGATACAGGCTGATTGAATACGCTTTTTCACTTCTCTGCTTTCTCTTATTTTAAATGTGCAATACTACGCGTATTAAACTACCATAGAACATACCATTACGTCAAACTACGAAATCGTTTTAACATTTTCAGTAAGCAGCTTACGTCCTGTCCGCTCTAATGAAATAGAGATTATATGACGTCATTACGTATACAAACAGACTATTGATTTTAAATCCGACTAGTTCATTTTCTCTCCGCTAACTCCTAAAGCCTGGGATATTGTTTCAAAGGGATTCTTAGAGTCTTTGAGCAGCTCGGAAAATTGTAATACAAACTTTAGAAATTACAGCCTACGAAGAAGTGGTGAAAAATCAGATACTTTTTGCACTTATAAATGTTTGTTGGAAAAAATCAATCTGTTTTTATGAAGAGAAAGTTGCTTATTAAGAAGTATATTGATTAAGCTATGTGATAATAAAATGTAAACAAATTAGTTATTTGTGAAGTCTTTTTTTTGTTTTAATTGGTCCAAAGCTCTTACCACAAAATCATCTCCGTACAAATCATGTTCTCGACAACATTCTAATCTTACATCCAAAATAACATTATAAATGTAAAAATAACTCTGTCTGTTTGTCTGTTACGTTTTCACGCTTAAACCGTTGAACAGATTTAGATATTTTTTTTGTATAGAGATAGTTTGTGCACCGAGAAAGGACGTATGATAGTTATTATCACGATAACTGACATCTACGCGGATAAAGCCGCGGATGTTTATAGTCAGTAACTATAGTCAACTATAGTAAAATGACGATAGGTGATATCAATTCAAAACAAACGTTTGAAAGTAATAAAAGTAGATAACTTGTTTTTTGTTCAATTCTATGTTAAAAACCAATAAAATTACACTAAAGAAACTATTCTATACTGTAATAAAAAGTTTGACCATTTCATTCACGTTCTTTTTTGATGCGCATTGATGCTTTTTTAAGCACATCTCTCTATTCACCATTATGACAAGATTTTGACTGTTTGCATGAGTTGCTGCAAAAACGGAAAAAAGACCGCGAATAAATACCCGAGTCCTACAGACCCTACCAGGCTAACGGCGTAACTTTTTACCACCTAAAATACCAAAGGATAACAGACTAACACTCATCACAATACGTCTTAGGTTAAAAAGTCCAACGAAAATTCTTTCTCCATTGACATATCAAGTTTGCAGAAAACCCGGGCTGGTCAATTATACGAAAGAATTTCAATAAACAGAGCTTGCAACTTGTGCAATTAATGTTTAGCTGCCTCACCGCAGAGGCCGGCGAAAAATAAAGTTTAATATAGCTTAAATGGTTTAGAGACGTCTGGAAATTGTAGTAAAACAAATACTTTAAAGTCCAGTTTAAAACTTATCAACAGCGTAGTGTAGCTATAAGTCAATACATAGTTATATACAAAGTTATAAGTCAATACATAGTTATATACATAGTTATAAGTCAATACATAGTTATATACATAGTTTTATATAACTACGTATTGACTTGATTTGACTGCCTCTGTGGGGCGGTGGGAGTATGTCCGACTGCTACGCAAGAGAGCGTGGGTTCGATCCCCACCCAGGATAAAATTTTGTGTTATGAGCACGATGGTTTGTTCTGTATCTAGGTGTTATTTATCTATAATTTAGAAATATATAAGTATGTTTATCAGTTGTCAGGTTTCCATAGTACAAGCTCTGCTTAGTTTGGGATCAGATAACGTTGTGTGAGTTGGCCCAAGATATTATTGTATGAATCTCGGCAATGCAGGCATTTCAGGGGCGACAAATCCATCTAGCTAGGTTTCATTTAAAAAAAACGTCGTTCAAAATTACCGCGCAAATGAATTCTGTTGAACATAATATCGTGCCTCTGTTTGCATTTTATTAAATGTGAAGGGTATCCTGTTTCTGACTTTTTGTAGGCTGGTTTTTTAGTTTTAAATTTTTGATTATGTAAAATTACTTTTCCTGTCCTGACTGACTGATTCATGAACTCAAAGCCTAAAGCACTGGGGCTACCTACAATTTTGGCAGTTGATGCCTTTTTATTAAACGAGAGGCTTCCACTAAGGATTTTTGGAAATTCCTCCCATATGGGGGTAAAATAGAGGTTTCAACTTTCTATGAAACTCCATCACTTTTAAAGTTATATCTGTATAAATTTATATTTGGCTTTTTAGTTTTAATTAAAGAAACAAATGTGCCAGCGTTTGTGGAAAAACAACCCATAGGGGGTAAAATCATTTACGCGGGCGAAGCCGCGAGCAGGGCTTGTAATTTTGGAAAGTTTCACGCGACGTAGATCTTTTATCCTAATTCGGGCGTTTTACTTAAGGATAATTTTTTTTTTTGGTGTTTCTGCTTTATGGCAATCTGTTTTCCAACAATAAGCCACTTCTTTGTTTGATTTCTCAGTTTATGTTTTCCTCAAGACTACGACACACGACTCTCTCGATGCCACTTAAGGATAACTAGCAATGTGGGTTTGTGGATACCACATTAGTGGGTTCTCGTCGATAGTATAATGGGTAGGATTCGAGCCCGCGACCTCACGATTGCAAGTCCGATCCCTTAGCCATGAGACTATCACCGCTTCTTGGCTTCAATTTCAATGAGCACTCAGTATCCGTATTTTTTTCCTCTTTATAAACGAAGGACTCTTAAAACACATTGTATTTTTTTTTAAACATAAACCCTGTTTGTTTGTAAAGCGGTCACGTCTTGAGAGCCCTTGTGAGTGTTTCACGTCAAGTAAAGTACCGTGAAGGGTCGCTTATAATTCTGTTTAATGTATGTAATTCTTTATACTACAATGTACAATACCTTGGAGATGGTATATACATTACTGAGAAGATATATTGCCTTCTGCGGCTTGTAACTATCTGATTTTACTTGGTTTTTAGGAGAGAGGTAATCTGTATTACAGGTCTCCTAGTACACATACTATTTACAAGGTTATTTTTGGTATAGTGAACATTTCAGACACCGCAACAAGATTTTACTTCAAGAAATCCGTACTATATAATATTATAAATGTGAAAGTAACTCTGTCTGTCTGTCTGTTACGCTTTCACGCTCAAACAACTGAACCGATTTAGATGAAATTTGGTATGGAGATAGTTTGAGTCCCGGGGAAGGACATATGATAGTTTTTATCGCGATAAGCGACAACCACGCGGGCGGAGCCGCGGGCGAAAGCCAGTCATAAATAAAAAGAAAATGTCATTCAAATTGTCTTGTGTTCTTCGTGCTATCGTGCTCATTGCGTCCATGGTAATTATTGAAATATAAGTGATGATTACATCATTGTGAACGGGATTTGGTCTGCTAGAATGATTATTGAATTAATTAGTGATTGATTAATTAACTAATTGTAGAGTTGGATGGGCCATTGGATTGTGTTACTGATTCGGAGCAAACTACTCTTAGGTTTGCATTATACCAAGATTAACGTTGTATAGATAGTGATAATATTTCAATATTTACTTTTTAATAGAAAGGGATGGCATGATCCAGGTCTATACGTCAATGGATTTGACACTTTAAATATTTAGATTATTTATATTTTCGTACTTGGCTTTTAAAGCTCTACTCGAGATTCTTAGAAATAAAAATTGAAATCGCAAATATTCGCGCTTAAAATCCGAAATTTAGATTTTTTTATAATTTTTTTGAAAGTTCTACGATTAAGAAGGTTTAGAAGTTTGAATTTCCTCTGGCACATTGTGAAATACGCTGCGCTGCGCTCATTTGTCGTCCGATTTTTGAACATCGTACAATATGGCCAACGGGTGACGCTTACCATCAGGTACACAACCTGCTCGTCTTCTCATTTCTTGTGCACCACTATTCTTACGTATGACAGTTCTTAGCCAAAATTGCCAGTTTTTTGGTAAACAAATTAGAAAAGCCCACAAAACAATAAATCTCAACAAAATCATCTGAAACTTGCAAATTGAACGCAGATCCTAATCCAAGCTTGGTCATGTTAAAATTAAGTAGTGATTAATAGGCGTTGTGTTACATAGGTACTTTTAACAAGATGTCTGAAACAGTGATCCATCAAATAAACAAATTTAATTTATTACTGTTATTTTCGGTAATTGTTTTACCAAAAAAAAAGTAGGAAGTATTTGTGACTGCCTTGTGTATTTCAATATTCGTTATCTTTTATCCATCTAAATTAAGGCAAAGTTTTTATTATGGCCGATAAGTTGCCATCTTTTGTAGTTGGCCTAGTCGGCAAAAATTGCTGACTAGTCTGCCTTTTATTTTATTCATATATCTAACCTTCATTATGAACATTTTTAACGTGATAACGTCTTATAAATCGATGACCGGGTGCACGTACGAAAAAGTGTCACGTTATTAATTGGCTGCTAAGCAGTCATATTATTGATTGGTTGCTAAGCAATAGCGAATGGCGATATGTTATTAATGTTTTCATATGACGTCATAAGAAAACATTAATTATACATCGCCATTCGCATGAAATCATCGTCCGTAAACCGACTTTACAAACAACTAAAAAAAAAAATATTTTGTTTTTGTTTTTCCTTTCTTTGGTTACCAAGATGTCCGCACGCATACGAGTTGATGCATTCTCAAGCGCAGCTCTCTATTTACCGTCATGACAAGATTTTGACAGTTCGCATGGACTTGCCACGAAAACGATAAAAAAAAGTGAATAAGGACCCAGATTTATATTATTTATGTACAGCTCAAATCACTGAACGGATTGGGTTGTTAAGTACACTGATAGCTTGTGATGTAGGCATCTGCTAAAAAATGCTTTATTTTGAAATCAAACCTGTAAATATGATACTGATACCCATTAGAGGTTAGATTTACAAAAAAAGCATAATCGTATATCATTTTATAAAGTTTAGTAATCAGAGTAAATTCAGCACAATAATTTTAATTTATACTAATATTATAAAGCTGAAGAGTTTGTTTGTTTGAAGTACTAATCCGAATTGAAAAATTATTTTTTCATAGTTGGGTAGCCCATTTATCAAGAAATTCTATAGGCTATATAACATCATGCTACGACCAATAGGAGCGGAGCAGCAATGAAAAATGTTGCAAAAACGGGAAAAATTTACGCCGACGAAAATGCGCGGGCAGCTAGTATTGTAATATACACGTAGCGAGTTGCTACGCAGCTACGCGTCGCTAGCCTCGTAGCAACTTGGGATGAAATATGAATCACGCTGTGAAAGTGCATGACAGCTTGAAGGTTCAATACCCAACAAGAAAGCTTACTCGTAATCCATAAATATGTGACCCAAACTGAGAGTAGCTCGTGTTTGTTAATTCCGACACAAGATAAATAATACAATAATAATAATAATATCAAGGGAAAACTCACACAACGCTATCTGATCCCAAACTAATCAGAGCTTGTACTATGGAAACCAGACAAATGATAAACATACTTATATATTTCTAAATACATACATATTATAGATAAACAACACCCAGACACAGAATAAACCATCGTGCTCATCACACAAAGTTTTATTCTGGGTGGGGATCGAACCCCATGACCTCTTGCGTAGCAGTCGGATACACTGCCACCGCGCCACAGAGGCAGTCAATTGATAGCACCTAATATATTGTACCTTATTTGGGCATTGATTTTTAAAAACATAGAAAAGGAGGTCCACAATAGTTAACCGTAGCTATATGCACAATTGCTTCCTATAAATCCTTAATATGATTTCTCGTATCTACGCAAGTACGTAATTCAAGCACATATTCGATTTCCACCTCTCATTTCAGGCATACAACCTTACGGAGTGCTACAGACGTTTTATTTATTCAAGATGTTATGTAATAAACGTTTTGAAGGTGCGAGGGATCTTAAGATTATAACAGCACTCAGAAGGCCTACTATCTATTTCAAAAACGAAACTTCGTAAATCTTCGAAGTTTAATATGTTTATTGAGTTTCAAATAAGGACAACAGATAACAGCATAAGCAAGAATAAATTGATAAATATATAATTTTATAGGCTATGGGTCTTAGTCGCGTAAATATTGCATTTGCTGGATGCGGGTTCCAATCACTGAATTGAACCTCACAAAGCGCAGGTCCTCTCCACTGATTATCACTATTACTCCAGTATGGGGCGGGAAGCGAATATTCTTACTAAGCTCAGCCGTGAGTAAGAATGACGTCAGTGAGTGCGCATAACCGCGAATCTCATATTAAAAATTAATAATGCATGGTTTTGCGCGCGCTACGACGCTTCCTATTCTGTTGTTATTCTATTAACGGTTATAATTCCACTTGTCTAGGGGCTCTGTGCCGTATTTGCATCGAACCCACAACATTTGAATGCTACCCGAGTCGATTTTTTCTTAATACATTTAGTTATTAATTACAAATATTACATCCAGACTTAGAATCAGAACAACAATTTGTAGATCACACCAGCGATATCCTGTGTGAAAATCGAAAATCTCTTGCGTAGAAATTGTATACATTCTCACTACGCCACTTAATTTTCGATCGGTACTTCGTTTTTCATTGAATCAGAGTTGGCCTCCAGTTTTCTCTTGAATTATTTTGTAATTTCTTGCTTTGTGAATTCTGGTGGGAATTAAAACTTGGCTTTCGTAGAGGGCTCCCTTGAGGAAGGATTACAATGTCAGTCAAATTGATGTTATTGAAAGTAACGTAAAAGAAAGAATAATTGATGTATAGAGATGCTTTGTTGATTTATTGGAGTGGAAATTACTGCTTAATAGAGCAGCACTAAAATAATTTATACTTTATAACTAAATAAAGTTCTGTGTAACTAAAATATTAGTAGGCGCTACATATTCTTACTACCTCTTTTTTCAATGTCAAGAAAATTCCTATATCGCAAGTTTTAACCCAGCCGAAATCTTTTTTTCCTAATACATTTAATTACAAATCACGGACATCATTACCAGCCTTGGTATAACAATTCATAGATCAAAAAATTAAACCCAGGACAGCTAGCATTTGTCTTTTGTTATTATTACACCACTGTTGCCCTTAAACCAAATTTTCGATCGAAACTTCGTTTTTCGTTGATTCAGAGTAAGCTTTCAGTTTTCTCTTGAATTATTTTGTAATTTCTTGCTTTGTGAATTCTGGTGGGAATTAAAACTGGGCTCTCGTGTAGAGGGGAGCCCTCTCGGGGGGAAGGATTACAATGTCAGTCAAATTGAAGTTATTTACAGTAACATGAAAGAAAGAATAACTAATGTATAAAGCTGCCTCGTAGATTGACTGGAGAAAGAATAACTGATAAGTAGATTGGAGCATTTAAAATATTTATTTTATACTTAGTATTTTTATATTTAACTAAAATGTTATCAATATTAGTCAGCGCTTCCTAACACCCCAGCTACTATTTTATATTACTGACATTTGAATGAAATAGTATATAATTATTTATTACACGGGACTTAATGCGCATTATTTACCTTAAAATTACTTGACGTTTCGACCAGGTTACACCGGCCGTGGTCACAAGCGGACTCACCACGTCAACTCACTTGTCATTCAAACGTCAAGTAATTTTAGCTAATTAATGCACGTTAATTTCCGTATAAAAATGGTTATAATATGCAACGCGAAAATTTAAATGTTAGTGAAGTAGTATATATTCGTATGTTGTGTAACCATATTTTACTTTATAGAATTTTATAAGCTACGGGTCTTAATCGCCTACCGTCTACCCTTCTACCCGTCTACCCGTGACCACGGCCGTTGCAATACGGTTGAAATGTCGGGCAATAAACAAAGGTATTTAGCCTTAAATAAAATATTTACGCAATTATGACCCGTAGCTCATAAAATTCTATAATGTGTACAAATCGCGAAAGTTTACGAACATATACATATTTTACTTCTAAAAATATTAGTGGGTGCTATTAATGTCGGACAAGACGTTATTTGCAAACGAATTGGCAACAATATTTAAAAAATTAAACAATGGAGTTACTTTTTTTGTAAATGTCATTTGAGTGACCGAGTTTTTTTTTTAAACTGCGTTATTTGAGAAACTAAAAGCAACATAGCAAAATTATTTCCACAAACAAAAAAAATATAATTTTAAAATATTACATGACCTACGATAATTTTTGACTACTAGAATTTATCTTGCAATGGTGTTACATTTAGCTATAAAGATCTTATATCCCACAACAGAAACTAGACTATCCATGAACTAATGCATCTGAGAACTTTACAAACTCATTACCCTACTTTGTGTACAGTCAGCCTTGTGACGTCACGGCTAATTATCCAGCTTGAGATCATACAGCCTGCAAGCAAAGCAAAGTGATAATCAGTTTGCTTTTTAGGGTTCAATGCTTCAAAACGTACTAAGAAGATCTTATTGGATTTTCCAACAATTTTTTATTCTAAAATGCACGGAGTTGAAGTTAAAACTAATATTTAATGACTGTCGAGATAGTACGAGACTAGTTAACCCGCGCAACTTCGTCTGCGTAAATTGTCCCCATTCTTGCAACATATTTCATTAATGTTCCGTTCCTATCGGTCATAGCGTAATGTTATATAGCCTATAGCCTTCCTTGATAAATAGGCTATCCAACACTAAAAGACTTTTTCGATTCGAACCTGAGATTATGGCATTTAAAATAAAACAAATAAACAAACTCTTCAGCTTTATAATAGTAGTATAGATAATGATTGTGTTGTTTATGTTTAAAGAATATAATTATATAGGAAAATATTAGTCAAATACATCGAGGTGAAACTTTGGATTCAATCACGGTATATCACACAGTCACTGCCACAATGAATACTTATCTAATGAAAACTCATTATTACACTAACCGTAAGCTATTTAAGTTACAATGTGTAAAAGATATTTACACATAAAAACTGTCTTAAAAATTTACACTCGTCTTTTAGAAGTCAGGTAAAAATACCGTCATATTGATTGGTACACATGCTCCAAGTCTGGCTCGCGCTTGACCAGTATTTTTTACCTTAATGGCTAAAGTTTAGATAAGATTGTGTATAACTTGATTAAAAGTAGTGTACTGAAGTAATTAGGTACGTCTAGTTACGAATTTTTATGAGATATTATACATACAAGTGGCGCGGCGGCCTGTTCTGAAATAAACTATTGTTATCATTGCTAATTAGAGTTTGTTAATTAAGGTACATCAGAAATCTGCCTGCCACTACCTCGAACAATTACATTTAATTTTGACCTACCTCTGTGGCGCGGTGGAAGTGTGTCCGACTGCTACGCAAGAGGTGAACCCGGTCGTGGGTTCGATTACTATACGGGACACCACTTTGTGTGTTCCACAAATTGTTGTTCCGAGTCTGGGTATACTTTGTGTCCGTGACTTGTATGTTTGTAAAGTCCCCCACAACAAAGGGCTTGTACCCTACTGCGGGAGTCGTCTTTTAATAAAAGAAAAAAATATATATTATCGCTTCAAAATTAGCTTGATCTACATTATATACAATATGATGCATCTACTAATATTTCTTAGCAGCTCATTACCGAAGTTTATGCGGCTTGAGCGACATGCTAGTTGACTAATTAAACGAGTTTGGATCTCATAACGTAAGACTGAACACCACGTGAGTCTAGAGTTTACATATTAGTTGCTTGTTTGCATCGAGTTTCATATTAGGTACTTGTGGTTATCATCTTCGAGTTAGAATCACTTTAACATCAATATTTACGTTAAATTGGTTCAAAACTTCAAAGAATTCTTACCAGATTGAGGTCAAATTTTGACACGATATACAACATTTCAAAGATTGTTGTGTGTTTTTATTGGGACCCGCAGGTGGTGCCGCAAGCGAAGACTACTATAGAATCCTTCACAAGGTTTTGGTCAAAGTAGAAAGCTGGTCGTTGCTGCGGCTTGCATCGATTAATCTTATTATACCCACATAAAATCTCATATATAAGATATCTACTAAATGTGTCGTATTAAAAATAATGTAATGATTTAATATAGGTATTATATTTACTTCTGTTCGTTATATTTCAGGACTTAATCGCGTGAATTATTTAAAGGTACGAACCTTTTATCTACCCGACGTGTCGACCCGTGACCACGATCGGTGCAATTCGATCGAAACGTCGGGGAAATAAAAGGTTCGTACCTTTAAATAATTCACGCGATTACAGTCCGTCAAATCTAAGAAGTACCGTTTGACAGTTCTGACAATTGAATGATAGGGATGGGATGAAAAAATCGATTACTATAACATCCGAACTTTAAGAGATCGATTACTATAATATCCGAATTTTAAGAAATCAATTGTTATAATTAAATAAAAGAAATGTTTAGGATATTTTTTTATTCACTACTAGTACTAGTATCGTCGTCTTCGTCATCATCGTCATTTAAATTAATGACCAGTTGATTGTCCATTACATTATCCACTTGAACGTCAGCCTCGCGAGCTGCGGCGCGGGGTAACCGACAGAACGCAACCGCACGCTGGCACAACTTAAACACCGCGCTACATTTCGTGATAAAAATGTTCACTGCGATAAAAGTATCGCATCAATTTGAAAAAAAAAATATCGTCATTTACGTTAAAGTATGGAGAATAAACTTAGATAATAAAAAATATATCCTCCATACATACATCTTTATATAATAAATAAAAAAAACAAACCGGCCATTTTTTCTATACCAGCAGTCCTCGACATTTTCCTTTATTGAATTTATCAATTTTGAATACGAAACAGTATGATATTTATACACCATTTTAACGCACACATTGTCTAGAAAATTTTAATATATAACAATATTAGAAATAATAAATAAATCAAATGACTTAACTACGGCGAGATTTTATGTACACACTCACTGATAACATGCAAACTTCAGACTGTCACCACGACCGCAGAGTATAAAAAATGTTTACATTATTTGGTTTCATGGCCACGCTCACTTTACTCTTTGTACTATAAAATACTGCTAACATAAAATAAAGCCAAGGATACTTTATTTAAAGCATATTTTTGAACGCACCGTAAGTGGGCACGGTAGTTCCCATGACGTTTGTGTCAATATTTTTTTCTGGTACTACAGTGCCCATTGACGTTCAAGTGGTTATCAAAGTGTACGTCTCTTTCGAAGTCGTCCATTATTATTTTCTTTGTTTTTTGTACTACTTTACTCCAATCTTCCTGTGTAACTTGGGCACATGCTTCCTTTAATAAACCTTCCATTTTCTTGACACTGAAGGGTGGTTTTGTGTTGTGTCTTGCTGCATAACCTGTAAAACAATAATGTAACTATTTGATAGCAGACGAAAACCATTGTTTAAATTATAAATGTTAGAAGTACTCGTGTTATTATTATAATATTATAAAATATTACCTTTAACTTGGGCCCAAATCAGTTCAATGGCATTATATTGGCAATGGTACGGAGGAAGTCGTATGACTTTGTGCCCGTGCTCTTCGGCCAATTGGTCAATTACATATGTCGGTTTTGGTGGTTTATGCAATTTCACTAACTGTAATAATTCAGCTTTTAATAGTGACATGTCGGCATCCACTCCTTTTCTTTGCAGCCATGCCACCAAATCTGCTTTCTTATTGGCTGACGTAGGTGCTTTATCAATTTGCACAGAGTGGTATGGGGCATTATCCATTATAATTGTGCTGTTAGGAGGGATATTCTGTAATAAATTTAAGAACCACTCTCGGAACCTTACTGCGTCCATTTCTTCATGATACTCTTTAGTGCTTTTGGATTGGAAAGCTAATAAAGAGTTTTCCACGAAGCCTGTAGACGCTGACCCAGCATGGCATATTATGAGGCGTCCACCTTTTCCTATCGGCACCTTCGAGCACGAAGCTTCAGAATCATCAGTCCATGTTTTCGCCACAGAATGGTTGGAATTTAGCCAGGTTTCGTCCAAAAATATTACATTATCCCAGTTTATAATTTGTTTAACTTCGCGCAGGAATGTTAGTCGCTGCATAATTATGTCATGTCGCTCCATAACAATTTTTCGTTTGTCAACTTTTTTGTATCTGAAGCCAATTCCTGTTATTACCGTTCTCAACGACTCTATGCTTCCCTTATACAGCCCGGCATCTTTTAAAGTTGCACATAACTTTGCCAATGTTGGAAATTCGCCTCTTGTAAAATACCCGTATATATGGTTTCTAATAGCATGACTATCGAATTCATCGATGCCTGTCACAGGTTTATTTCTTTTTCGTTTTTTCGGTGTGTGAAGTACGTTACTGTCACTCCCCGAAGGCCCATATTTTTCACTTAATATTTTGCCAACGGTGCGGCTACCAATACCGAGAGCTTCACCGACGCGATCCCGAACTTGTGTAACTGGCAGTAGAAGTCCACCATTTTGAGATTCACGCTCAAAATACTCGTGTAATTTCACCACCAATTCACGAGCCTGGCTGTTCAAAGTACGTCCTCTTTTCGACATTATTAATAAACACTTGCTTAGTTCGGAGTCCAGTATAAATATTGCCAAGGTAAACGGATAAAGAATGATCAGTCCAGAAAAGTAATAGCCAAGTCACAAATTGTAAAACACAAACGAGAAAGCAAGTACGCGCACAGTCAGCTTCCAAGATGGCGAGAGACTGCTGACGCCGAACCGACCGAGCGGACCGCGTGCGCTTGTAGTTGGCAGTGTTGCCAGAAAAAAAAAATTGTAGAGACTTGGACACCTGCGATTTTGCCTATTGACCTAAAAATAATTAAATTAATTTATTTTAGGGTATCTGTGTATTCAGTGCATTATGCGGTCGCGCAGTAACGTCGTTAATTTATAACATCAGGCAACAACATTTTTGTGAATGGGTTCTACATACCTTATTTTTATTAGTTTTAGACGTAGAAATAAGACTTAGAAGAAAAAATTGTAATTGTAAAATCAATGGATGTGCTTGTTAAAAATTTGTTTATTTCTCTGTAATATGCAAACCCATACTATCATACACAAAAATAAATGTAAAAAACACTATCCCTGACTCCATTTACTATTTCGACAGCGTTAGCGCGAGAAACCCCGACTTATTTGGGCGCGAAAATCAAAAATCGACAAATCGCTTTCGACAACTTTTTAAAGAAGCAAATATATTTGATTTATAAATACGTATTTTTGGTGAATGGGTTTTATCTCATATTTTACGATTACATAACTATTTAGTTATGTAATCGTAATATGTGAGATAAATCCCATTCACATGAAAAAATATTTGTTTGGTTGTCAAGTGTAATTTGTAAATAATACATTCGATTTTTCGTATATGTAAACGATTTTTTTGCATACAAGTGTATCCGAAGAGTCGCAACACTACGTGCAGTGACCTAACTACGTAACTTTGTAATGAGGTCAAGAATATAACTATTAGAAATTATTTACTGTGTAAATATGTGTTATTTTGCTTTGTTTAAAAGTTTTCAATTACATTTAGATATTAAGAATTGTACATTTTTAGATACAATAATGAAATCTTTCTAAATTCATGGTTTTATGAAAAAGGTTATCGAAACTGAATAATGTACGTATGAACAAAGTTGTTTCGGTTTGAAAAATATGAAACGTCAAACGGTACCTCTTAGATTTGATGGACTGTAAGTCCCGAAGTATATCTTATATGTATAAAAATCGCGAAAGTTTAATAACAATATACACTTCGTTTATATAGTACTTGCTTGTTTGCATCAAGTTTCATATGACTTGTGGCTACCTCCTTCGTGATAGATAATTCTAAGACGACTTAGTACGACCTCAATCCTTCAAAATTTGGTCGAAGTAGTCACTTGTACACTGACTATTCCTACTCTTCATGAGCGGGTCATGTACACTGACTATTCCTACTCTTCATGAGCGGGTCATCTAAAGAACAAAACGTCAAAGTAGCTTATTACCTAACACGCATAACTACTAAACGACTAATGTACTGTACTGACTGAATAAGCCACGTGAGTCCAGAGTTTGCATATACTATCTTTCTAATGTATTGCAAACGCAAATAATAAAAAAAAAATATGAGACACCACAAACTGTGGTGTCTTATATTATTTGCGATTGCAATATATAAGTCTACATCTTTTAAATATTGGTTGATACAATTAGATTAAGTAACATGCTTAAGTCGCAAATGAGGGTTAATTTTTTTTTTATTTAATCTTTATTGGTTTAAAATTGTGTCTACATTAATATATATTAAAGAATTGCATCTAAAATTATGAAAATAGTGATTAAAAAATGCAAAAATCGGGCGGGAAATTCAAGGTAGTTGAAACGAATGCTATTGGTTCGATCAAATTATGACATTCTGTGCCCTCATTGGCTCTCGTGATTGCCGTAACGTCACAGTTCATGATTTTTTACACGCCAAGATGGCGTGATTTTGAAAATGCTTTTATCAGTTTGTATTCAATGTAATGTTTTGTTTTCCGAATAATACTCCTATTTTTCGTCGTTTATTGGCGCTGCATAATTTTTAATGATACGTCGATGTAAGCCATTGTATAAGAACTAAAAAAAATATATGTATGTTTTCTATTGCAATAACATTATTTCAAACAATAAATAATGACTAGATAGACCCGTCAAAAACCCCTATGTTACGGAAACCATTTTTTTTTTAAAGAAAATAACACTGGCAATGTGGGATTGGGTCCCACATTACTAGTAATCTTGTTAACACCTCCAACTAAGCTGAAAGGCTTGTGTTAGGAGTGTATTCACGTTGGTAGTTTAATGGGTAGTTTTCGAACTCGCGACCTAACGATTGCGAGAACGATGCTTTATCCATTAGGCTGCCGCCGCTTCATTTATTCACTTTAGCAGAAACTAGCCAAATATGCTGGAGATTTAAAGTAATTTCTCACAAAATACAAGATAATTCTATTCCTTTACTCTCAAGATCACATTGCAGGGCATGGAAAGATTCTGTTTGTTTAAAACAAAATTCATGAATTTCCGTTTCCTTAAATTTAATGTAATAAGGTTAAATAGATGTTCCTGGTTCTGTATACTACCACCTCATTTTTGATCGAAACTTCGTTTTCATTGAATTAGAGTAGGTATGGTGTAACATTTTTAGAAAACGGTGTCCCGTCTATGGATCAACAGTGGCAACGTTGCTTTACCGATAACCTTTTGATACACTTGGTCGTCTTTGCCCCTATAGTATATTTTAGTAACAGAGCTACAAAACGGTATCAGGAACTAAAATATTTGCTGCTAAGCCTATACATTTCGCGCAGCCGATTTACTTTAAATTGAAATATAAATATACCGCAAATTCCAGTTTAACAGACACTTGGAGCGAAGTTATTTCGAAACTTCGTGAACTGATGGTTACCGTTGCGGGCAAATTTGCCTGTTGAAGCTTGGTGCGAGATTTGGAAGTGATGTTTAGACGTAGTCTTGTAGGTACGCAGAATTTAGCGATGTTGCTTGAAAACAACGTTTTTAACCTACATATTCATAATACCTATACGTTAACAACAGCATTTTGTTTATAAAATATTTTTAAATTTCATTTTGCCTCTCAATATGAAATATGGTACATATAGTACAATACAATAGTCTTCCCACAGAATACGACATTGACCTGTTCCAAACCAAACCAATAGCTGTAAGCCGCATTTTGAGTAAAGAATTCTTTGTTAGTGATCGAAGCACCATGTAATAATTGATAGTGATTTAGCATTAAGATATGTATTTTTTTTTTTTTTACTATAGACTTATGTTAATTTTTGTGTTAATTTTTATGTTAATTTTTAAAGTTGTAAGTCGTTTTTAACAATATTTCAATATTTTTATGATTACTCATTATAACACAAGTAGGTACTTTATTTAGTTGTAATGTGTGAAAGCTTGTAAATGGCAATTTATTCATATATGCAAACTCTCAATATGACTACATCGCCTTTGGTTTAAATAGCTGTTAAACTGAATATGAATATGTCCTGTTATCACAGGCTATAATGTAATGCGTCTTATCTATCTGAAGAGTTTGTTTATTTGTTTGAACGCGGTAATTTCAGGAACAACTGATCCGAATTGAAAAATTATCTCACTGTTGGATAGCCCATTTATCGAGGAAGGCTATAGGCTATATAACATCACGCTACAATTAATTGGAGCGGAGCAGCAATGAGAAATGTCGCAAATCGGAGAAAATTTACGCAGACGAAGTTGCGCGAGACAGCTAGTTTATACTAGCTGTCTAGCAGAGTTAAAATTTTGGGCTCCAAAATGACTATAAAATCACGGTGTATATATTCTAGTTACTTTGTGCTACAGACAGGTAATGTTAAATATTAAAGGGAAATATTAACCGTGCGAATAAATAATATATTCTGCGAAAAAAAATACTGAGGGGGTGAAAATAATACGGATCGAAAAATTGTGAACAGTGACATACTGCTTACATTTTAATTCACTAAATTGATTTGGTTAGGTTAAAACTGTGACCCCCTGCTGCTTTCGCCCACTTCAGTATTTCGCCCACTTAGTATTTCAGTACGCGATAATCACTAATTTTGACACCCATAGTTTGAATTTTTATTTGCTTGTTTAAATACTACACTTTTATATTTCATTTACAAAAAAATACAGTGACGTTAAAACCCCTACAGTTTGGTTTGTTATTAAACATTTCACATCATGCGCGGCTTTAATACGGCTTTATCAGTTTTTAACTACCATAATTAAATCCATAACTTTAATCCTTCACAAATGAGTATTCACGACATAGCACAAACGTAGTCAAAAGCAGCGTTAGTTGAACTATAAAACGCAGATGTTCAGAATGTCACACCAACTTGTGTAATTAGAGAAGTTTGGTCCAAATATTGGCGATGTGGGCCCAAGTGTTATGGCTGTTATGTGAATGTTGTTATAAATGTTTATTTTATTCCTTTTAGTACTTTTCGTATTACGGTTTGCATATTTATGTGGGTTAAGATTTTGTTTATGCAATTTCGTACTGTAAATACGGTTTAAGACATTTATTTCTCAAAAGATTACAATAATCACTTTTAGAAAAAAATACAATACTTCATAACATAGTAGGGTAATTATAAAATAAAAATATTCAAGGGTTATGTATGAGTGATATTTGTTGGAAAACATTTGTGTAGAAAGAATGCATGTTTGTTAAGGCTTATGATAAAGTGATGTACAATAATTGCTAAAATCATTAAACTATCAAAATTAATAACTAATTAATTTATAAAAGTTGTTCTAAGTATCAAAATATAAGGATTGTACTGGGTCTATATCTCTGCTGAGGACACATTTACTGATGAAAATCTCATATTAAATGAATGTTTGAAACAAATAGATTGCTATGTAGCAGGATATATCAAAAAAACAAAATTGTAGGTTTGAGAAAGAAAATTGAGAGTGTATACCTACGAAGATACAGATAAATTAATTGCCTGCTATCTCTACAGAATTCATTCAGAAAATGACTAGCCAACTGAAATCAGTCATCGGAGTCAATCACATATACGTTCGGTAATTGTTGTTCGGAGTCGGGGTGTACTTTGTGGCCGTGATATTTAAGGAAGACAGTCCCCTGCGACACAGACCTTGTATCCTAGTATAAAAAAACTTCGAAATATTGGGGATTTAAATTGTACCTACCTCATTACAACCTACTCCTACTTAAATACTCAATGACTTTGTTTACATTGTTACTTAAGATAAATACCTGGCAAGCAAATGTGCCCGACATTCGCTTGCCGCAAAAATACGCACAATGTAGGGTTCGGTAGACCCCATCCGTATAATGCGGCTTATGAAGTGGGTTTTCTGTTGTTTCTGTTTCATACTACTGACAACCTAATGAATTTATACGAAAATTTTGTTACTTCTCATTTGATCAGCTGTTACTCGTTAATTTGTAAAAGCTACTTAGCAGAGATAGTATTCCCTTTAATTTCCCTATAGTTACATACTACTACCGTGCCGATGGGGTAAGTGAGAAAAAATAATCACATCCCCAGTTACATATAGGGAAGGTAACCTAAAAAAAATGTTTTTCAAGCTTTAATGCTTTTACTTTGTCAGTATAAGTAATATGTGTATCCATGCTAAATTTCCAGTCTTCTAGCACTAACAGTCTCAGAGCTAAGCTGCGGAGGATTGGACAGATGGACATGGTGAAATTATAAGGGTTCCGTTTTGCCATTTTAATTGACACATTTAGATTAGTCTGGAATAGGACATAGGCTTCTTTTATCCCAGAAAAGTGTACGGTTCTCATGAAACATTGGATGCGTTGGCTTTGTTGTCTCGAGTCCATTCCATTACACAATGTGTAAAGAATTTGATGAAAAAGCAAAAGAATTACCACTGGAAGTCTCTTGTGAAAAATGAGTACCTTAGATAGTTGATTTTTAAGTCGTTGGCTTTGTTATATCTCGGGCTAGTAGGCAAACTACATAAAGAGCGCTCTTACTCATTCACAGTAGTTTCTGCAAGGTAGGAAATAGCAAAATTAGCTGTTTTCATTTATAAAATTAGTAAGTATAGCAATAACTCCACAACTTTCAAGTCTCACTAATCCGAAGTATCACACAGCGATGCGATACAGCGCCCTCTATCGCTAATCGCCCCGTTGACACCCCGTTATTGATGAGCGCGCAATTAATCTTGATCACTTGTCCATGAAGGGGTTCGGTTTCACTTAACGGCTGTTTACTTTTTGCGGCTCATTTCGTTCAGTTTTTATGAAGGTTCAGTGTCAGAATGTGCTATGGGAAATTGGTTTATTACTGGAAGATAATTTTAGTATTAAAGTAGACTTATATCATATTTTGTATTATTTACTTTAGTTATGTTTTTAAGCTATTGGATAGCTTTTATCGCGGGCTCGGGCTTTGAGCGCGGCGACCGAATTAAGATATTCCGTAACGAAAATAAAACCTAACACCCCCCACTCCCCCGCTCACGCTCGGCCGAGCGTTCGCTTAACGTATATGGTACGACTACGAATCTCGCACGGATCGAGACGAGCTGCTCTGAAATGTAATGGTTTTTTTAATATATATTTTTTTTTATTGCATAAGTTGATAAAATTGCTATGCAATAGCATTACCGCGGCAGTCCCCGAGTGCCACACATTTTTTTTTTATCTTTCTGTTGAATACAGTTGACAAATCTGTTAATAATATCATGTCTAGTATAAAAACTAAAACGATTTTCAATAGCGGATGATAAATCGTTTACTTAGGGTGCAATATCATTTACGAACTTTAAACATATTATGTATTTGTTTGTGAAGTAACGTTACCACTGTCGGCCCATAATGATCGTTTTCGAAATATATATTAGCCATGGATAATACGTTAACTTGTTGGTACTGTACCTAATCTTTGTACGTTTGTATCCCATCGGGCATGAGAGTGAGTTCTATAGAATACAAGAATTGGGTGTCTTACTTTTGAACAACATTATACTCGCATATAAATCTAGTATTTATGCTATTTTTACTGCCTCTGTGGCGCGGTGGGAATGTATCCGACTGCTACGCAAGAGGTCGTGGGTTCGATCCCCACCCACGATAAAACTTTGTGTGATGAGCACGATGGTTTATTCTGTGTCTGGGTGTTATTTATCTATACATAATATGTATGTATTTAGAAATATGTAAGTATGTTTATCAGTTGTCTGGTTGCCATTGTACAAGCCCTGCTTAGTTTGGGATCAGATAGCGTTGTGTGAGTTGTCGCAAGATATTATTATTATTATATAAGCTCCACCTTGATCAACACATTGACAAAATTGTTAACAATGCTTATTGCATGTATGGCTTTGTCATGAAATCTAAATTCAAACGCATTGACACATATATCTCTATAAAGCATTAGTTAGGTTTCAACTGGAATATGCTGTTTTGATATGGAACCCCCTTTACCAAAAATATAAAGATAATATTTAAAGAGTACAAAATCCATATACTAATATTATAAATGTCAAAGTAACTCTGTCTGTCTGTCTGTTACGCTTTCACGTTCAAACAGCTAAACCGATTTAGATGAAATTTTGTATGGAGATAGTTTGAGTTCCGGGGAAGGACATAGGACAGTTTTTATCGCGATAACCGACATCCACGCGGGCAGAGCCGCGGGCGAAAGCTAGTAAATGTATAAAAGGATTGCAGTACCTTTGCTGCTGTAACATTAATCTAACAAAATACATTTGAACAACAATCTACTCGTATTACTCTACCAGATTTGGAGTCTAGACGACGTTTTCTTGAAACTATGTTTTCATCATCATCATCATCATCAGCCTATCGCTGTCCACTGCTGGACACAGGCCTCTCCAATTGCACGCCACTTTGTTCTGTCTTCGTCTTCTCGCATCCAGCTTCTACCAGCCGTTTTGCGTAAATCATCACTCCACCTGGCCTGAGTGCGTCCTACACTACGTTTGCCGAGACGCGGTCTCCACTCAAGACTTATGTAATAACAAATTCGAATGCTTAGATTTAACAAAAATACTGTGTTATATTGTTCCAAGGACTATAATTAGGCGAGAGGTACGCGCTCGTTCACTTTTTGTTGTTTCCTCCAACCACACTAATGTTGACTTACGTGCGCCGCATAACTAAAAATTACAAAAAGTTAGTCATAGATTTAGAAATATTTACAATAAAATATAATAAATTTAGATGTTTGCTTTTACAAAATAATAATAACTTAAATTAGAATTTGTCTAATCATAATATTTTTATTGTATTGTAATAACATTTTAAGGTTCTACTAGGGAGACCCGGGCCCAGCAGTGGGATGTCGGGTTGATATGAACTATATCTACTATTATTTTAACTAGTTTAAAATGAATAATTTCAATTATAATCAGATTCACTCGTGTTGTTTTTATGTAATATGTGGATAACGCCTTGAGCTACACATTAATATATTATGAAAACATATACATATATTACGGGTCTTAATCGCGTGAATAATTTAAAGTAAATTACCTTGTTTATTCCCTGACGTTTCGACTGTATTGCAACGGCCATGGTCACTGGTAGAATTATTCACGCGATTAAGACCCGTAATATATATATATTCATAATGTGTACAAATCGTGAAAGTTTATCAACATTTACATTTATATATATTAACCAAATTATATTATTTAGAGCTAAGCATATTGTGTAACTGTTTGCTTCCCGGATAAAATAAATACATAAATAAATTCCTCAATGAAAGACACAATAGAAAAGTGATAGGACAGAAGCCTATGTTGTGACTGTTTCTCTTCCTAGCGAGTGTAGATAGACAGACATAAACTATCTTCATTGATTAGCTATTATGTGTTGATCTGTAACCATACAGATCTTTTGTTTGCACTATCAATCCATGGAATGGGTGACCGTTTTCGAAAAATGCTTACCCCTCCAAAATGTGTCGGAAGGTTTGTTAAGTCATTATGAATTTTCATCCTACAAACTATGGTAATGAACATTTAAACTTTCACGTTGCATGATTATAACTATTTATTATACGGGAACATCGCTGCGACAGTCCGCTTGTGACCACAGCCGGTGCAACCTGGTCGAAACGTCAAGCAATTTTAAGGTTAACAATGCGCGTTAATTCCTGGATAATAAATAGTTATATTTTAATGAAGGAGTAGAGAGTGCATTTATGTTTGGGCACACGGTTGTCTAGTATCTGATGAGATTGACCAACATAACCGAGATTGGAAAAAAAATAGTAATCTATTCATAGAGAAGGTGAATTCTACAATATCATATTGCTGTTCGCTTGCCAAATAGCCAAGCAGCCAATTGTGCAAGTGCATGACAATACGTCTCGGAACAACAATGGCATTTGACAAGACATTTGCGTATTGTTGAACTTTGGACGTTGATACATCATATAATTATCATTGAAACTAATACAAGTTATAGGTAATTGTCTTTCTACCTATCCCGACCTTACTTACTTGGACTTGTCATTATTATCAAATAGTCTAATTAATAATAATAATATAATAATATCTTGGGACAACTTACACAACGTCATGTGATTCCAAACTAAGCAGAGCTTGTACTATGGAAACCAGACAACTGATAAACATACTTATATATTACTAAATACATACATATTATAGATAAATTATACCCAGACACAGAAAAAACCATCGTGCTCATCACACCAAGTTTTATCCTGGGTGGGAATCGAACCCACAACCTCTTGCGTAGCAGTCGGATATACTCCCACCGCGCCACAGAGGCAGTCAATTGTTTTTAAACTTTCGCGATGTTTACACATATTAGAATATTTTTTGTATCTTTCGATCGAATTGCACTGAACGTGGTCACGCGTCTACCCAATAAACTAAACTAAGTCGACCCGTGACCACGATCGCTGCAATTTGATCGAAACGTAAGGTAAATAAAAAGTTTGTAGGTACCTTTAAATATTTTACGCAATTAAGTCCCGATAATATTCTAATATCAAATAGTGTTATTAAATATCAATGACAGGTATTCAAATTATGGGCTTTCTTTCTCACCCGACTGCAAGATTTTTACACATGGAGTTATAATTTCTCTTTACCAGTCTTTTTTTTTCCATTTCTGCGACTCAGTCCTCTGTGTACGGGCCGTCATCAACTACATCATGTCCACTGTTGAATAATTTTATCAGTTCATTTCTTCTAATTGTTGGTTTGATAACTTGCCATATCAATCACTTTTGAGTAATAGATATAACACAAATCATACGGTTTTGAGATCGCGACTTATCCTTTGATGCTTGCGAGGGCCTAACTCGCGAGCATCAAAGGATAGAAAAATTTGAGGTCTAGTAACATAGTCCAGTTAAGTGATTCGATTTGGCTACGGAAGTCTCGGGTTCGATTCCTGGGTCTGAACATCAAATTTTTCTGTCTTTCAAAAATGCAATTATTGTATTGCGACTTAGGTTTTGTACTTTTTTATCTAGGAATTAGGAAGATTGATTTATTTATTTATAAATGTATTATGTATTTTTTTTTTTTGTTGTTTACTAAGGTTTAAATAAGATTTATAGTTTGTATATAGTTAGTTCGTTGGGTAATCTAGCATAATGTATTTGTTATCATTGTACATTTTCATTTTAATGAATGTTACATTAATTACAAATGCTGTCCAAGCTTATCACTATTAAAAACTACGCGAGTGGCAAGTTTCAATTTTCGTCTTACTTTCTGTAACATAAATGTATACCAACGTCTGACAAGAGTCGCTATGGCGACTGTGGTTATGATAAGTCCCATAAAAAGGCCATCGACTGGACTTAAACCTATAACGCCATCATTTTATTTCGTCAAACTCATATTAATACACGCTCATCAAAGTATGGCATCAAATAAAGAACAAAATTCATGACCGACATGAAAGTATAAGTACAAGATCGTAAAATCAACCCAACTTGGCGTATATATGCTCTAGTTTTATATGTTTTATGATATGACATAGTTTTATGTTTGGGCGTTGGTGTAAATTAGAAGCGATAGGGTTATGTCGTTCATAAATTTTATTTTATACATCATTACTTTTCACATAAAATTTCACATGACCTAACTTAATATAAAAAACCGGGCAAGTACATGTCGGGCCACGCGGAATGTAGGGTTCCGTAGTCCCCCCCATACGAATAATGTGGCATGAAGTGGGTTTTCTGTAGTTTTGTTTCATACTTACAACGTTTTAATAATAATTTTCAATGAATTCCCAACCATTTAGCCAACATCAACCATTTAGCTGGCAGGGGGGGACGCCTCTCTAACAAAAAATTGCAATTTAAAGCTTAATATTTTACAAACGGATCCCTAAAACTAAAAATTGTCTTCCCAATCCCTAAAGATTTTTTAAACATCTATCTAATGATACCCCACACGATGGGGTGGGTAAGGAAAATAAAACATACCCCCATTTTACATATAGAGGAGGTACCCTAAAAAAAATGTCTTACAGTATTTTATTCTTTCACTTTTTTGGCGTAAGTAATATGTGTATCCATCCATCCTAGCACTAACAGTCTCTGAGCAAAGCTGCGGACGGACGAACGGACGGACATGGCGAAACTTTAAGGGTTTCGTTTTGCCCTTTTGGCAACGGAACTCTAAAAAAGATTTCTTACTTATAAATTTTACAGCCCAATTCTGTTATGTCATGAGAAAGTAAATACTCAAAGATATGGTTTATTTAGAATCCTTAACCTCGACCTATTTGGCAGCCCCTGAGTTAGCATAGCGTCTATTTAACCAACCGCAGTCGATATCATTTGTCATCAGTTGATTCTGAATCACAATATAATACAAGACGTTTGAGTCGACTAGGAATCATTCGAGTCATGCGTCGGCGATCATGTCAAATATGTTGGGTTGAAATAATGAAAAAACATACCGATTACAGTCGAGTTAATGGACATTTTTGTCAACTGCAAATTGGAAACATTTTGGAATCACTCATCGCTGACTGCCTCTGTGGCGCGGTGGGAGTGTATCCGACTGCCACGCAAGAGGTCGAGCGTTCGATCCCTACCCAGGATAAAACTTTGTGTGATAAGCACGATGGTTTATTCTGTGTCTGGGTCTATAATATGTATGTATTAAGAATTATACAAGTATGTTTTTGTCTGGTTTCCATAGTACAAGCTCTGCTTAGTTTGGGATCAGATAGCGTTGTGTGAGTTGTCTCAAGATATCATTATAAGATATTACTTAGATATTATTTACTAATCAAGATAGGGTGTAATTGTCACTAATTGCTCTCTTAATTGCAATCGAAATTCTTAAGAATTGGTAAAGTAGACTAAGAGTTAGATTACGTAACTAGAGATTAAAAAAGACCAAAATTAATATTGCTGACGCACTTAGACCACACAAAATGACATTATTAAATAACTGCAAAGAATATTAAAACGGCGCACTATGATACACCGACACAATTAAATTTCTGTTTGTTTCACCAACATTGTAAAAACTTCATAAGTCGAAATGAAAATATTAGTGCTGGCAACACTTTGTTAGATACAAACAGTTTTATTTAGACTGCACATTGTAATAATGTAAACTTGCATACGTTTAAAAGAAAAATGTATTTACGAAACAATTATTCATGAGGTAATATAATTCAAATTTATTATTTTAAGACACTTCATATTGTTTTGATCGATTCAATTGGCGGACTCTGTGGCGCGGTGGGAGAATATCCGATTGCTACGCAAGAGGTTATGGGTTCGAGACACATGGGACACCACGTTGTGTGATCCACAAATTATTGTTTCACCGTTCTGGGTGTACTTTGTGTCCGGGAATTGAATGTTTGTAAAGCGACACAGGGCTTGTAACCAAATGCGGGAGTCGTCTTTAAAAAAAATGTATTAAACCAAAACATATACCTGAAACTGGATTATCCGGTATTTTGCTACTTATTGTAAGTTCAAAATGAAGCAAATATTTATTTTCTGTGGTAATATCTTATATATAAAATTCTCGTGTCATATGGTAAGTTACCATACTCCTCCGAAACGGCTTGACCGATTTTTATGAAATTTTATTTGCATATTCAGTAGGTCTTAGAATCGGCTACTATCTATTTTTCATACCCCTAAGTGATAAGGGTTGTCCACCCCTAACATTTATATCTATACTATTAAATTGTAAAGCTAAAGAGTTTGTTTGTTTGCTTAAACAAGATAATCTCGGGAACTATTGGGCCGCATTAAAAAAATATTTTATTGTTGGATAGCCCATTTATCGAGGAAGGCTATAACATCACGCTACAACCAATAGGAGCTGCTCCGCTCCTATTAGTCGTAGCTGTTATATAGCCTTCCTCGATAAATGGGCTATCCAACAAAAAATATTTTTTCAAATCGGACCAGTAGTTCCTGAGATTAGCGCGATTAAACAAAATACAAACTCTTCCGCTTTATAATATTAGTATAGATAATATATTTTATATATTATCAGTTGTGTATTATTATGATTAATTAAAATACCTGGCTTAATACCTGTAAAATGGACATACAAAAAAGTAAAATAGTCGCAAACGAGCTAACTACTACTAGCTAACTAGCTAGCTACTAGCAAATGCATTTGTACTAAAATAACATGTTTTAAACTAGTATAATTCCACGTCATTACGTTAAACAAGTTTTTGTTCAAATCTCTTGTGTACTCGTCAAATGCAGGTACGCTATTTACCATCTGTGTTACACACATTTTGTTTTATTTACTGCGACACTGCTCTCAAGCACTCAGATATATAAACTACATATTTTTTTTGTAAATCCAAAAAGTTATTCATAATCAAATAGGTATTACTGGATTTAATATCAGGGAACTTCGACTCTAAAAAAATACCGGTCCTAAGAATGATCCTTGCGAGACCCATAAAACTATTCATATTGACAACTTACAGAAGCGATTGAACTTCCTAATAGATATTTGGATGGAACCCTAAAAACTTACAGAAACGACGGATCCCACTAAAAACGCTATCGCAAACCATCCATCGCATGTTGACCCTCAGAACCAGTTAGATTAAACCTGAAATATTAAAGCATAGATGGAATGGAGAGGTCAAACGCTCTGGTCAAATCTGCTCTTGAAACTTATATCTAGACGTAATGTTTTATTTGACGCAACAGCAGGGAGGGATATAAAGTAAGGGATTGGGTCGAGTGATACGAGTGTAGAAGTGAAGGCACCAAAGTTGAACTCGTGTGTCATTGTTTTTCGTATCAAAAATAATATAAAAATGGTAATTTTATTTCATGTTGAAATGTTATTCGTAGAGTTGGGTCTAATGCTTATCAAAGTCTAAGTGTAGTACAAGGTTTGTTGGCATTTATTATTATGGTTTAGTTGAGTTAAGGCACTTGATAGAAAAATATGTAAATAATGGATCTGAATTATTGTAGTGTCATTAAAAACAATATTATATGCTGTATTAAGCAATTCTGCATTAATAAATCGCTTGATAACCAACTTTGTCTAGCTTGTCTCAAAAACAATTGAAAAATATAAGCATTGACTAAATAAAGCGTTTTCTAATATAAGCTCACGAAGGTTATCATGAAAGGTTAATCTCAAACTTTGCATTTCCAACTATTTACATTTTCCAAACTTTAGACTTTGCAAACATTTCACAGATAGTTTGAAATGCCACAGTGTTAGCGTATCAAAATCTAATTAAAACTTCCTTTGGCTTTGAATTCTAAAGACATTCAAGAAAATGTTTAATTTTTATCATTAGAGTAATAAGTCTTATCAACATTAACTGAGGCCGCATCAGTAATAAGTGTTACCGAGTTGCCACGATGTTAAAAGCGACCCTTCAAAGCGTGTTAAGTATTACTTTAGAAGCTTAAGACGTTCTAACTTTTTCAAGCACAAGATTTTTTACCGGTAACATTTGTTTACTTTGATATCCAACGTTATATTGGAAAAGTTAAGCTTTTATGGAATTTCATATGGAAGTTATAAAGGTTTTTGTTTCGTGGATTTTCGGAGTGATCTCAAATTTCACAAGTATCAAGAATTAATCTTCATGAGCTTGGGAATTAGAGGGCTTTTTTGGGATTACTGGTTCTTTTATTTCATCCTTTGATATTTTCAAGGACGGTCGGTCGTTTATAGTAATGGTTATATGATATAGAGTACTCTTCACAAATGGAATTGAATTCTTGATCTATCGTGCGGAAAACAAGAGTGTCGACTACAACACATTGATATTAAAAAGGAGGTTATATTGAACGAAATAGAAGAAGAAACCTATAAATAAATTATATTATCTAAGAACATTTTTATTTGTTCGGCGGAGAGCTATGACGTATGTAATATTGTAGTGATTACAGCAATATAGTCCTTATTTATAAAGCAAAAAAGAGACAAGTAATCAGGGAAAATATTTTATAATCATTGGTGTATTTTACGCTTGGAGTTATGATCAGTGATGACCAATTAATATTAGTAATTACTGATCATAACTTCAAGCGGAAAAGCCAGTTTCTTTTTTTGACCTCTATGGGTATTTTTAAGTATTATTATTTAATTTGTTTCAGAATCATCCACGATGGTTGGCAAGGCGTTAATCTTCTTTGCGTCTATTTCAGCATTCAATATTGGTAAGTAAATATCAACGTTCAATATTGATAAAAAAAATAACCATTCAGTCATGCCTCGGGGGTACGGAATTTGGTTCGATTCCCACACGAGACACCACTTTATGTGATCCACAAATTGTTGTTCCGAGTCTGGGTGTACTTTGTGTCCGTGACTTGTATGTTTGTAAAGTCTCTCGCGACACAGGGCTTGTACCTTAATGCGGGAGTCGTCTTAAAAAAACATTTAGAGTAGTGTATATTGTGCCTCATAATAGAAGAAAACAAGACTTTTGAGAGTTAAAATATTGTTTTAATGTATTTTATTAGAGGGGTAAGTTAAAAAATCGAACATTTATTAGTATTGTGGTTTTTATCTCTATTGGATTTTTTTTGTACCTACATTTTTAAAAAAATCATTTAGAAATTTATTTCAATTGTATCGTAGGTAACTATAAAAACGCAGATTTTCAAACAAGTTAAAGATTTAAGTATTGTATCGATTAAACCAGTTTTCTAATAAAAAAGTCACATTCAAACCTAACTATAGGATGCTACACTTATCAAACTTATAATAACTTTCTACTTATGTGAGTTTGGTATAAAACAGCATTCTGGATGGACAACCTGCGACTCTTCTTACTGCTAGTATCCAAATTGACATCAGTTTGTATGCCTTTTTCCATCTTAATTGTCTAAAAACTTAAACAAATAACTTCGTTAGCATGCCAAGAGTCTTAGTTAGTCAATTATCACCAAGTTGCAACCACCTAACCTTTTTATCGAAGTTAACTAAGTTGAGATTTCCTGACTAGCTAAATTGAATCTTTTCTTACGCCATGAAACGTTATGATTGTAAAGTTTCTTGACCAACTTTTTTTGTTTTTCTATACAAGTTTCGGTTTTTCCTTTTATATTAATGTGCGTTACGTTCACTTTTCTGAGTAAACCAAGGTTTAAGTTAAGCGTAAAGTCTCTTCATCTTCATTCAAAACCTTTTTGTGGGCATTTCATGTTGATATTGCAGAATAATATACCCGTATTTCTGTCACTGCGTATTTCACCTAAAATGGTATTCGGATTGGCCTCACTTCTAATCCAGCCAATATAAAAAATAGGTCGAATTTCAAAAAAGCAATCTGCAAATACCAAGGCTTTTTCTTTTTTCAAAACAAAACAGGTAACCATAGATATTTATTCATAAAATAATTTACATAACCGCCCAGTGCGGGAATGACAGCGTTTCAATTTTGCAACCCAGTCCAAAGTTTTAATTATACCTCGAAATTAATTTGGGATTAAGTTTGCAGCTCCCATTTGTGTTTGGAGCCTTTCATAAGGCTTCATTTTAAATGATTTTTCGTGTATGTGACGTTATGAATACATTGGTTTGTGGGAAATAATTTTAGGTATATTGTTTGAGTCGGTAATGTTAAGAAAGTGAGAGGGAACTATATTTTTATAATGCTTATGATGAGTTCACATCCTTGCGTTCAAAGTCACATTCAACTGGTACGAACATGAGCACGAGCGTGTGATTGGCCATGTCCGTCTGTTTGCTTTGCTGTTTGCCGGGCTACGCGCCATGTGTCTAAATGATGCACCATTATAGTTGAAACTAGCTGACCCGCGCAACTTCGTATGCGTCAATTTTCCCGGTTGTTGCAACATTTTTCATTGCTGCTCCGCTCCTATTAGTTGTAGCATGATGTTATATAGCCTATAGCCCCGATAAATGGGCTACTCAACTGAAAAATATATTTTTAATTCAGACCAGTAGTACAAACAAACTCTTCAGTTTTATAATATTAGTATAGATCATAATGCCTTTCAAATAAACATTTTAAAACAACATTCACTAATCCGCTGTGGCCCACATGTAGATTAAGTTCTGTACCCTCTTTTAAACAGAAGGTCTGCGTATACAAAGCATACAAAAAAAAGCTGAAAGCTTTTTAGTAGCGTACGCTTTTTAATGCTAATGTGATCCAAGAATAAATAAAGGTATGGAAAATAATTAAGAACTCTTTTCTCGCCTAGTATCTACAAAAATACTTTATATATTTAGTTAATTTTTTACACATATTAGATATATTTCGGGACTTAATCGCGTGAATTATTTAACGGTACTAACCTTTTATTTACCCGACGTTTTGATCGAATTGCACCGATCGTGGTCACGGGTCGACTGATGGCAGCTTAGCGATGTCTCCGTGAGGTGCGGGATTTTTTAACTACCCTCGCCTGGACTTGATAATTTTGATAATTTGTACTGTCGGTACTTCTGCACTTACACTGAGGCGCGGTGTCTTTACGGCTACGATTGCATTTGCTGATAACAGGGTTCCAAGATGGTGAGAGCCGGTATGCATCTTCTCGGTTGAAGTTCTTATACTTCTTGATCTCAACCGCCTCGCGTACTATCCTGGAATAATAGTGGCGATCGGTGGAAAGTACCAGTGGCTTATGAAATTCTATCCAGTGATTAGGTCCTGATTCCAACAAATGCTCGGCGATAGCAGACTTGTAAACTTGACGGTTTTTTATAGCACCGATACAAATTATCAAAATTATCAAGACCAGGCGAGACATCGCTAAGCTACCATCAGTTGACCCGTGACCACGATCGGTGCAATCCGATCGAAACGTCGGGGTTAATAAAAGGTTCGTACCTTTAAATAATTCACTGTGCTAATGATTATAATACATTTCTTTACCTAATGGAAAGCATAAGTCAGGATACTAGAAAGAATTCTGTGCTGTATTAGGAATAACAGAATATGGTGGTAGTTGAAATTTTCTAGTTCACGAAGATATTTATTCATGACTTGATAGATGTGCAACCATGCAGTTTCATACAAAACTGACAAAAATACAGGAAACTTTTATAAAATAGCTTTCGTTATTGATATTTAAGTAAACAATAAATGTGAATGCAAATTTTTCAAAAGAATATAAGCCTCTGTGCGTGTATGTGCAAAATTTAATTCATTTTTCATTAATTTTTCTGTGTTCGTCTGTATTTATTTAATTTCTTGCTAGAATTGTTCAACGAGATTTTTAAAAGAAAATTGAGTTTTAATTCAAGAATTACCACATGATACTCAAAGCAAATTTTGTCAATATGTCAGCACCTTAAAGTCGCAGTAATAATTAAATTTAATAAAGAGTTCCTAACCATAATAATGCAGTCAGCTTTTGCATCAAAGGAGGTAGGTAGTTACAATTTATGGTGCTTAAGTTTGTCAAAAATAACTACACCATATTGAAGCAATCGAATATTGCAATCATTGTAAGGCATTTGTCCCACCTACGGCGAGAAAGAGGCAGCTGTCAACTAGTGTCTTGCTTAAGAAACCATACGTAGGTAGATAATGTATATAGAAAAGAGATACCGATATTAATAGAGTACTCACTCGCCGCCGAGTACTCACTCTATACTGTATCTCTTTTGTTTTATATATGTATTGTACGTTTCTTGATCAATAAAATACGAGTAGTTAATAGTTGCTCGCTACGCGCGGGCGATGGAACAAGTACCTAAGTACTAATAAACACCTGCTGTCTGTTGATATTTTTTTTTTTACAAGTCCTTAATCAGTTCAGAAACTTGGAAAATTCAATTGATTCAAACATAAATGATATATATTTTTTTTTTTATCTTTTAAAAAAAAAAAAAAGACGACACCCGCTGTAGGGTACAAGCCCTGTGTTGCGGGGGACTTTACAAACATACAAGTCACGGACACAAAGTACACCCAGACTCGGAACAACAATTTGTGGTTCACACAAAGTGGTGTCCCGTGTGGGAATCGAACCCACGACCTCATGCGTAGCAGTCGGATACACTCCCACCGCGCCACAGAGGCAGTCTGTTTCATAACAAGATGGTTCGCTGAAAACACAATTTAGAATTCAATTAAGGGACATCCAGGCAACAATTGGTCTTGATTTATTGGTGGCACAATCAATTGTTGACAATAAATTTTAATAGAAAAATCTAAATCTCGTTTTTGTATTAGGGCTCTCCGCAAACGAGTCACCGGCCACAACCACTGGCAAATACGTCGCGCTATGTAAAACAAAAAAGGGTAGGTTCTCTGTATGTGTATATAGAATTATGCAAGATCATCCATGAATTTAAAAAGCTATACATAATTTCGTATTAAAAATTATAATAATTATATATAAACGTAATTTAAAAAGCTATACATAAACCAGAAGCTCGTAAATGTGGTTCGGATACTCAGGGAAGAAGGTACAAGATTTTGTGAAATGCAGCGTAAGGGCAAGAAGTCAAAGCTTTCGGAAAGGACTTTAGGGCTAATGAAGGAACGACGTGAAAACCCACCCGTCATTTCGTCGGAAAAGCGCGCTCTAAACCAAGAGATCAATAAACTTATACGACACGACCTTCGGTGCTCCAACACTCTTTTGATTAAAAGAGCGATCGAGCAGAACCGGGGGTCAAAAGTGTTCGTACAATCTCTTGGAAGAAGCCACCTGACGAAGTTGACCACAACAAGTGGAGAAGTCGTTTCCTCGAAGCCGGCAGTCCTCTCCGAAGTGGAAGGCTTCTATGGCCGGCTATACGCTTCGCATGCATCTCGACCTGATCCAGAAGATGAGGGTCCTAGAGCCACTCTAACACGCCACTACACCGAAGACCTGCCAGAAGTCAACATTGACGAAATCGTGCTGGCTCTTAGACAGCTAAAAAATGGAAAAGCCCCTGGAGAGGATGGCGTTACAACAGAGCTGTTAAAGGCTGGAGGTAAACCCGTACTGAGGGAGCTCCAAAAGCTCTTTAATGCTGTCCTGTTCGAAGGGAGAACTCCGGAGGCGTGGAGTAGAAGCGTAGTCGTCTTGTTCTTCAAAAAAAGAGATAAGACCCGGCTGAAGAACTACCGACCTATTTCTCTTCTGAGCCACGTCTATAAGCTGTTCTCAAGAGTCATCACGAACCGCCTTGCGCGAAGACTTGACGAATTCCAACCACCGGAACAGGCTGGATTTCGGAGCGGATATGGCACCATAGACCACATCCACACAGTGCGGCAGATTATACAAAAGACCCAAGAGTATAATCAGCCCCTGTGTCTAGCATTCGTGGACTATGAGAAGGCCTTTGACTCGATTGAAATCTGGTCCGTTCTGGAGTCTCTGCAGCGATGCCAAGTAGATTGGCGATATATCGAAGTGATGAGATGTCTCTACGAAGCCGCAACAATGTCCGTCCAAGTACAGAATCAGGAAACAAAACCTATACCATTGCATCGAGGAGTGAGGCAAGGGGACGTTATCTCCCCGAAACTGTTCAAACATCAACATCAATGGTGAATACTTCTCTCACTTGCGATTTGCAGATGACATTGTCATTATGGCGGAAACGCTGCAGGACCTGCAACTGATGCTGAATGACCTGGCTGACTCCTCTGTACGCATCGGCCTACGGATGAACTTGGATAAAACCAAGGTCATGTTCAATGAACATGTACTACCGGAACCGATAGCGGTGCACGGCGCCGTTCTCGAAGTTGTTCAAAAATATGTGTACCTCGGGCAGTCATTGCAGTTAGGTAGAAACAACTTCGAGGACGAGGTGAACAGGAGAATTCGGTTGGGTTGGGCAGCGTTTGGTAAGCTACGTCAAGTCTTCTCATCGTCGATCCCACAATGTCTAAAGACTAAAGTCTTTAATCAGTGCGTCCTACCCGTCATGACATACGGAGCCGAAACGTGGACACTGACGGTACGGCTAGTCCACAAGTTCAAAGTCGCTCAGCGGGCTATGGAAAGGGCTATGCTCGGAGTTTCTCTCAGGGACAAAATCAGAAATGAGGTGATCCGGCAGAGAACCAAAGTTATCGACATAGCCCACCGGATTAGCAAGCTTAAGTGGCAGTGGGCTGGCCATATTTGCCGAAGAACCGACAACCGTTCGGGTAAACGAGTTCTTGAGTGGAGACCACGGCACGGCAAACGTAGTGTAGGACGCCCTCAGGCCAGGTGGAGTGATGATTTACGCAAAACGGCTGGCAGGAGCTGGATGCGAGAAGCCGAAGATAGAACAAAGTGGCGTGCAATTGGAGAGGCCTATGTCCAGCAGTGGACTGCGATAGGCTGATGATGATACATAATTTATTTTATCAAATACACAGTTATAATACATGTAACCAATTAAACAAGATATTTACAGAATTAAAATTAAATAAAAAAGGAGGGCAAAACCGTTTAGGCTTCAAAGAATTCCTCCCCATCGATGTCAACAGGTAACGTTTCCAGGTTCTGTTTTAGTAGTAAGTAGAATAAAATAATTATATGAAATGAACACCCTTGAAACATATTCTCTTATACCTTGTCACAAAAGAAGCCTTTCAACAAAATTTCAACTTTTTAGTTCGAAAGCTTTAAGGGTCGACGTTGATGTGAGTTCTTTTTTAAGACCAGCTTAACGTGAGCCTGATGGTAAACATCACGCTACCCCATAACAGTATCAGTGACACCCAAATTCTTATTTGGCTAAGATCTGATTGTCATCGCACTGCGCTCCTCATTTGAGACATTAGTTCGTAAGTCTCATTTGCCCAGTAATTACACTTGCTACAGTATCCTTCAACCGAAGCACAGTGATATGTCCACATCACTATTTGACAGAAGAATAACTGACACTGGTGGTATCCCTCAAGACAGCCTATGGCTTAGACCTATCACCCTAAAACGTGAGTGAATGAATGCCTCAAGTTGTATTTTTTAAATGTAAAACTTATTAATATTTCGATTAAATTTCGTTGAATTTTTGGTAGGACTACAACTAGTCAACAATGACTGTATTCGATATCTCGTTTGTACAACGCCTTAGATCGTATTTGAAAACATCCGCCGTGACTTTAATTTAATTCTTTGACAACAAAAAATTAAAATGCGAACATCGAAATTAGCTTTGGTTTCATTCCAACGCCCTTTTCAATTTCGTACCTTTATCTGAATATAAATTTAATATGATACTAATTGGGTGATCTTCAATAGGTACTAACAATACAGCCAAAATTTACAAATATTATTGTTGTTATGAGTTTTCTCAAGATACTTAATGTTTTCTTCTTTTCCAATGTTTTACTTTTTTTATAAAAGGTAATAATAAAATATTGTAAAACCGAAAATACCTAAGTTGAGTAGTTTCAATTATTAATGTTTCTTTAGAAAAACGAACTCTTCTTATATTATTTAGTACCTACTAGCTGACCCGCGCAACTCCGTCTGCGTAAATTTTTCCCTTTTTTGCAACATTTTTCATTGCTGCTCCACTCCTATTGGCTGTAGCGTGATGTTATTTAGCCTATAGTCTTCCTCGATAAACGATCCAACAGTAAAAGATTTTTTTCAATTCAAATCAGTATAGTTCCTGACATTACCGCGTTCAAACAAACAAACTCTTCAGCTTTATAATATTAGTATAGATTAAGCTTTACCTGCGACTTTGTAGATAAGTTTGATTGTGATTGAAATTTAAAAAACCTGATTTATCCCTTTAGGAGGCAATTTTTTTTAAACATTCTTTAAACGGCTTTCTGGACTAATACAATAATTGCATTTTAGAAAGATAGAAAAATCTGAAATCCAGACTCAGGAATCAAACCCGAGACTTCCGTAGCCAAACCGGGGCCAGAAACGAACCACCTATCTGGACTATGTTACTAGATCTCAAATTTTTCTTTACTTTAATGCACGTGATTAGGCCCTCGCAGTGCCATCTAGTCGGTAGTTAAAAAACTATCACGGCTTTTGTTATTGCTTTGTTACAGAGAGCATTTTAACAAATTATGATGTCGCAGAATATTGAAGTAATTTTTATAGGCAGTTCTTGCCAATTAATTTACAAATACAATAGTTGCATTTTTTGGTTTCTGGTTTCTGGACTAAAATGACTATAAAAATGCCAATTTTCATTTAAATCAGATCATTGGTTTTAGCTCTGCTTCTTCCCATTGTACGGAAGATCACTGGTCTTTAAGAATCTTACATAGTGATATGGACAGATCCTGGGGAACTGCTTATCTAAGACTAGCTGTCCCGCACAACTTCGTCTGCGTAAATTTTCCCCATTTTTGAAACAGTTCTCGTTGCTGCTTCGCTCCTATTAGTCGTAGCGCGATGTTATATAGCCTATAGCCTTCCTCGATAAATGGGCTATCTAACAAAAAAAGATTTTTTCAAATGGGACCAGTAGTTCCTGAGATTAGCGCGTTTAAACAAACAAACAAACAAACAAAGCAAACAAACAAACAAACTCTTCCGCTTTATAATATTAGTATAGATAAGATGGAATACATACCTCTTTTATATATGTACGGTATGATAGTTGAGTGTAGACACTCAGCTACTACGTTATAGCTGTAGACTGTAAAATATTGAAAGTCAGTACGGGGTAATGAATCACTAGAAATCCTGTTAACCCCTCCAACTAAGCTCAATGGTTTGTGTTAGGAGTGGGCTCCAGTCGGTAATATAACGGGTAGGATTCGAACCCGCGACCTAACTATTGCGAGACCGATGCCTTAGCCATTAGGCTACCGTCGCTTCATGGTTTTTCAGGTCAGGTTTGCGCATATTATTAACTATGTACCTACTATATGTATTTTTGCTTAATTTGAATGAGATTTATCACTTCGGTCATTAATTTAAAGCGCTCTTGTCCGTTTATGTGATTGATTTCACATTTTATATTCCAAGATCCCTGAAAGGTACAATGTCCCCACATTGTGGGGACATTGTACGCTCGGATATTGTTTATATGTACCCTCAATGCTAGCATACCAGTTAAGTTGCTTAGTTGTTCCAGTGCAAACCTCTACAGGGTACGCGTTCTACTTCTGCACAGCGCTATTTTATTCTGATACGCTATAAGTACATAATACTGACCTTTCTATAAAGAGATTCTGCAATAAATACGCTCATCAAAAGAATTAATAAAACAAATAATACAACATATTGATATGTTAAGCCAAGTCAGTCGAAAACCAATACAGAAACGCAACTAACAGATCACTGACCCGGATTATTTATCGCAACAAACAGACCGAATAATCATTTTATTGTTAAACATAAGCACGCTATTGTGGCTCTTGTGATATTGCTTCGATTTCCAAGGTTGTATTGAAAAGGGTTATAGAAATCTATAAGGATTTGGGTAACACGTGCAGCCATAGATTAGTTTAGTCCGTGACCAATCGGCATGACAATTGGGACCAAGTTCGTACGCGGATTCGTCTTTATCATATTCATTTTAGCCTCAATTAGGCGGCGGTTTAAGGCGTTTTCAGATTAGCGTTTATACGTGCATATAAGTTCGTTTTTGAAAGCGCATGCAGGTGCGTATAAGCACGCTTTTTGCCACACGTGCATTTTGTATGAGCGTTGATGCGCTTTTAAGCTCGTAAAAGCATGTTGATACTGACTCACCACTATTAGAACGAGCGGACACGCCGAAATGTGTATGCGAGTCCGGTTTTTTGAAGTCCGAAATGTAACGCCCGAAACGAAACGATCGTATACGCGCAGAAAAAAACTTTAATCTGTAAGCGCCCTTACGTTTTTGTCTGCATTTGCCAATAGCTTTTAAAAAATGAACTACTTCAAATGAAATTTCAAGACTCGTTTAAATTCAAAAGAAAAATCGAGCACTTCCACGGATAATGGAAACTTCACTAGCCTACTATAACATTTTGGCCTATAGGTCTAGTTTTTGGCCCTTTTGTAATGTAAGGCAATATTTTACGCTAAAACCTTCCCAGAAATATATACAATGGAAAAACGAAAACTCAATTCAACTCACTTCATTTGTTTTTCAAACGTTTGTCAATAGCAAGAACCATTTTTTGAAGCCGGTAAAAATTATTTCAAATATTGTCATGTCAACCTACATAACCATTTTAAAACTCAATGATATTTTAAGTTAAAAGGTGTAGATAGGTTACATAAACAACGTTTGATCTTTAAAAACCTCAAAGTAATGCACATATAGATAATCTTTATATTGTAATGTCACACTACTACAGACGTAAAAGTAGGAAAACATGATTTAAATAGCATGATCGAAAAAGGGAAACATTTAATCCGCTACTTTGATCTGTTGATGACGGCGAGGCAACACTGACATACAAATTTGGTCAATTGTGTATATTTTAAGGTGCCACGTGCAGAGCGTTTGTAACCTATCTACACCTTTTTACTTAATACATCATTGAATATACTCTATATAACGTTTGAAAGCAAATCGCCTACTTTAATAAAAACCAAAATATTTTGCGTAGGGAAACCAAAAACAAACTAACACACGAAGCTTCACATCAAAGGCTTGCTCCAAAATATTGCAAAACACTGGCAGATAATACTGAGCCTTGGAAAAAGATCTAGCGGTGGACTCATTAAAATTTGTACAGCCGGATGAATTTACTAGTGCCGTTGTAAACAAAGCCCCGCTTTTTGTTTAGTAAAGAAAAAAAAACATTCGACATCTCTCCTCTTTTCTATTCGTCATTACGTTGGCTTCAAATTGTTGAGCACAAATAATGGATGGGTATAAATTTTGTTTTTTTTATGATGGTTTTGAAGTTAGCAAATCAATCAACTTGGTAGTCGAGATAAGTGATGAATGGTAATTGGAAACATTGATGTAGGTAGCCATATTTTTTTACTGAAATAATTGTTTATTGCCTGTTGGTTTAGTGATTAGTAACCCTGATTGCTAAGGCAGAGAATGTTAAAATGAAATCTTTTTGATGAGCACGATGGTTTATTCGGTGTTTAGGTGTAATTTATCTATAATATGTATGTATTTAGATATATACCTATATCGGTTGCCTGATTGCCATAGTACAGGCTCGGTCTAGTTTGGTATTAGAGCTACGTGGGAGTTGTTTCAAAATATTTGATTGGTTTATTCGTGGAAATAGGAAGACAGGTTTATTTTCGCATTTATAATATCAAAGTTCGCAGGTTCTGTAATAACAGTTTTAAAATATTTTCTGTCTGCCAATTACTTTCGGGGTTTTAAGCAACCACTGGACAAATTTTGATTGGACTTTCTGCGCCTATGAGGCTTTTTGAAATCTACCTGGCATAGTCTGACTAATGATGATGATAAAACCTAAGTTAGCAAACCTATTTACTTATCTTAGATCATCATTTTTTTTTTAAGTTGTATGTGTATAAAGGCGCGGTGGGACTGTATCCGACTGTTACGCAAGAGGTCGTGGGTTCGATTCACACACGGACACCGCTTTGTGTGATCCACAAATTGTTGTTCCGAGTCTGTGTGTACTTCGTGTCCGTGACTTGTATGTTTGCAAAGTCCCCCGCGACACAGGGCTTGTACTTAATGTGAGAGTAATTTAAAAAAAAAAACGAAAAAAATAGAATTGTGGGTCCTACGTTACTAGCAATCCTGTTAACCCTCCAGCTAAGCTCAATGGCTTGTGAGTTCACGTAGGTAGTATAATGGGTAGGATTCGAACCCGCAACCTCACGATTGTGAGTCCAATGCCTTAGGCTACCGCCGTTTAAAATTTATAAATATTACAGGGAAGATAGGTACAATCTTATACAAAGGCCTCCATTATCGTAAAAGAGATGTTTGTTCATACCTTATGAATTTTTAAAAATTTCCTTATCCAAAACTTTTCTTCCAAAATTTTCCCTCACGTACAAACAAATTTGCAAGCTTGCCTCAAAAGGAACCATCTTGAATATAATACGATTTCATATAATTACAAAATTACCTCGTATAACTTATCAAAGACCAATTTCATATGACTTCAAAGGATTTCGCTGAGATTGTTTCATCATTAGGAATCCAACAAAGATGGAGATGGATATTGTGTATATCTATCTTCTTGTGTACTATATATTAATTAAATTATCCCTAAAGTCATTATAATTATTTAGTGGGTTCGTGAATTATTGTGGCTTAAATATTTCAGCTTATCTCCGAATTTCACATAGTTCGAATAGTTTTGGTAATTGGGAAATGCAACAAAAGAGCAGTGCACGACACCGCCTTATAATAGTTGCCGTTATCAAAACTACCTACTCTATTTAGATCTACAGACTTAAAGCTATTTTCAGGCCATTTTTTTTTGTGGGATTGTGGTCCCACATTACTAGCAATCCGGTTAACCCCTCCAGCTAAGCTCAATGGCTTGTGTTAGAAGTGGGTTCACGTCAGTAGTATAATGGGTAGGATTCGAACCCGCGATCTCACGATTGCTAGACCGATGTGTTAGCCATCCACTTTTGCTAAGGTAGACAGCGCTGGTGCCTTCATCGCCGATCTGATGCCAGCTGTAGGTACTAGTGTGCCGTTTTGTGGAAATAAACTATTAATACTTTTGTAGACAGCACATGATTTTCCGTCATAATTTGAGATTTTTATACGACAGAACGTACAATCACGTTCAAAAACAGAATATTATTTACGATACGACGGTGAATTAAAAGACGAAAAATCGTTTTAATGTACCTTGTGTCACAAGATATCGTAAACACAAAACATTACTGTCATAAAGACTTACTTTGTACCATTTCAAAAATTGGTTTAACTATTAATGACTAAACTTAACAAACGATGACGTGATACAACGTTGTCATTATAGTCTTAACATTTATTAACATGCAACACAACTTATCGAAATGTCAAATTTTCTTGTATGGAAATGTATTGTGTCATTCTAGAATACAATTTAAACTGAGACCGTCCACGAACGTGTAGCGTATTAAGCGTAAATCCGTCTAATTGGGTTTAAGACTACAATAAATTAATTATTTAAATATTAGTAAAAGGTCGCGGTGACCACGATCGGTGCAATTCGATCGAAACGTCGTCGGGTAAATAAAAGGTTCGTACCTTTAAATAATTCACGCGATTAGGTCCCGAAATATAACTAATATGTATAAAAATCGCGAAAGTTTAAAAACAATAATTAGTAAAAGCATTAAGAAAGGATTTTTTTAAATTCGCCCCCTAAGGGGGGTAAAACGGGGTTGCAAAGTTAGTGTGATACTTTGCCGTTAAAATAGTTTGATAACAATCTGGCATCTACGCGGGCGAAGCCGTGGGCATAAGCTAGTTGTCTATAAATGTCACTATTTGACGTGCGCCGCCATTTTATTATTTGTTAATAAAAATATGGAGATTCCTTTGTTGCCGACAGAAGTTGGGAGAATGTGAGCTATCACTACATAGTATAAAACAAAGCCGCTTCCTCTGTCCCTATATCCCTATGTATGCTTAAATCTTTAAAACTACACAACGGATTTTGATGCGGTTTTTTTAATAGATAGAGTGATTGAAGAGAAAGGTTTATAAGTATAATAACATCCATTAAATAGTGGAGAAATAAGGAGCGGAGCAGCAATAAGAAATGTTGCAAAAACGGGGAAAATTTACGCAGACGAAGTTGCGCGGGTCAGCTAGTCACACTAATATTATAAAGGCAAAAGTTTGTGAGTATGTGAGTGTGTATGTTTGTTACTTCTTCACGTCTAAACGGCTGGAGCGATTTTAATAAAATTTGGTATGGAGTTAGCTGACACCCTGGATTAACACATAGGCTAATACAACGCGGGTAACACCGCGGGGCACAGCTAGTAAAATATAAATGCGAAAACAGGACAGTTTTTATCGCGATAACAGATCAACGCAAGCCGCGGTAAAAGCTAGTCTTATAATAATTCCACAAAATCTAACAACAAATATTTTCATAACACACGTGTCTTGTAAGCAACTAATCTCTTATATAGCTTTCAGAACGTTCTGCAATTATTCGATTAACGTTTCGTACACAGGGTGTTAGAAATATATCGTTCAATATGTCTCCGTCAAAATGACTCAAGAAATGTGCGGAGGAATTGACATGAAAAATGGCGTACATTTATCATTTTGGATATTACAACGTGTTTTTAGAACCACCTGTGAATGATAGGTGAGCTTACTGAGGTAAACGATTATGGTATAGCTTCCGATTAGAAGAATATACTTCTGAAAGCCTTCGTCATAACTTTGGGTCTAAGAATGAGATGAATGTAATTTTTGATTAAGACAATCAGTCTTGAACGTTTATTAATACAGGAGGGGTGTACGTGTAGGGTACACAATTTCTTTAACCGACTGTGCAAGGAGTGTATGTATATACTGAGGCATATTTCTTTGGCATGCTCTAGCTAAAATCCATCAAGCCATTTAGGCTCCTAAATAGCTTGTGATGTTTAGCTTGAGATATATCGTTAGATTCATCTCATTTGTGAGAGTGATACAGTGGTACATCTAATTTAGAAAAAGTTAATTTAGCGCCAAATTTTGGCGCCAAAATACTTCAGTTAATAATTTTAAGCAGTCGGGTTTTGTAATATTTTAGCATATTCCAGGCGTTGCACAACAGTCAAATTGTGTAGCATTTTAACGCAGAATGTAAAAACGTTTACCCAAGCTGGTAACAATAGGGGGATATGCATGTATTTTTTTTTAGTTTTTATACAATGTCTTATTTAATATATAATTGAAAAAAAATGCAGCGTCATAAACTATTCCCATTAGGAAAACAAAACATTTCAAATTACAAACTAATAAAAGCATTTATCGAAATACGCCATCTTGCCGCATATAAAGTCCTGGACTGTGACGTCACGACAATCACGATAGCCAATGAAGGCACAGCATGTCTTAACACAATATGAACTGTTACGTCATAATTTGATCTGACCATAGCATCTGTTTCTATTACCTTGAATTTCCCATCCGATTTTGTCATGTCATTGTCATTTAAAGTTTCGTCATGTCCGTCTGTCTGTCTGTCTGTCTCTCACACGTCCGTATGTCAAAAGCATTTTACTCAAAGACTACTTAGTCAATATTGATAAATAAATATTTTTAAGAGGGCACTCTATACATGTAGCAGTAGCGGATTTTTTTTAAGCATACATCAATGGCACCTCGTATGACAGGTCTTTAATTTTTTTTTTTTTTTTTTTTTTATACCTTTTATGCATTTCGGACATAATTGGATATACCGTCATTGAGTTGTTGCCGAAAAACTGCGTTTCTTAACAAAAGGGCGTAAGTACCATGAACATGCGCTCTACTGCTGAGTCTATTATACAAAGCGGCGGAACCCTACACTGAGCCTGGTGCGACATGCTCTTGCCCGGTTTTTATTTAATAATCATTTCGATAATTTAAGATGCATTTTATTAAAATATATTACTTAATGTAGACATTATTCTACACCAATAAAGTATACTTAAAAAAAATAACCTTCATTTGCGTCATATGCATATTTCTTATTGGTTTCGATCCTGTATTGTGTTCCCCAACTTATTTATAATTTATCTAATCATTCGTTACAAATACTTTGGCCAATATTTAGCACATCTAGTTTTTTACCTTTGTTGTAAGTAGATGCTCCTACTATGTTGTACCCACTAAGGTTGATTTTAGTTTATCTCATATTCCATTTTTTTTTATAATATTTTGCATCAGTCGCATTTTTTTTTTTTTTTAATTTTTGTTGAACAAAAAGGCTTGGCTACCTACGTGCTATTTTCCAGACAGTAATCTATATCTATACCAAATTTTATCTTGAACCATTCAGCCGTTCTTGTATGATTGAGTAACAAACATCCATAGTACAATACGATAATACAACAAAATATGTTGTATCTTTTGTTGTATTATAGTGGTAGTAGTTGTATTTTAGAGTATAATTTTCAAATTTCAAAAAACAACACAAGCCTTTGAGCTTAGCTGGAGGGGTTAACAAGATTGCTAGTAATGTGGGATTCAATCCCACATTGCTAGTTACCTTTCAAAAAAATAATTGAGAGGTTCATTCAATCATTACCTGCATAAACCCATGCGCAAATAATAATGCCCACATACAATTTATAATCAATAAAGTATCATAACACTATAAATATATCCCCTAAAATTACTTACGTGGCGCTTCTAAGACGATTAAGCAGAGAAGCGTTATTATTAATTACTTAGTTAATTGAGCCAATATGTCTGCGTTGAATATTCGTGACGTGGTGTATGTTACGAAAATTGGATAAAACGTTACGCCCTGATTCGCTCGGATGGTATGAGCAGATGAGAATAACTAATCTGTGTCCTATCTGTTTATTAATTTTAATTTACGTCTTAATAATGATAAATAATACGTAATATAAATAATACGTAAAAATATTTAAAAAAAATGTGTGTGTAATTTTTTATCAACTAAAAAAACAACAAAAAAATATTTTGTTTAGTTGCATAAGTTAAATAATATTTTTTAGTTTTTATTTTCGCCAGGGAAGTATTTTCGTTACGGAATTTATTGATTCGGTCGCCGCGCTCAAAGCTCGCGATAAAAGCTATGCAATAGCTTAAAAAAAATACCTTTCTTACATATTATTTACATTTTATGTACCAGGCCCGTTTATGGTAGGCGTCATAACATGTGCTTAGCCATTCAATAAAAATTACTAACAGCCTAACAAAATTAGTCAACAAGTAAAGTGAAGAGTTACGAAAACCGCTAACGGACAAAAATGTCTACCTGACGTAACTGACGAATAGGTAAACCGTTCGATTAGCGAAGCTGACAAATAACGAAACCAGCAGATCACAATACGCGAGTATTGCGATCCGCTGGTTTCTTTATTTGTCAGCTTCGCTAATAGAACGGTTTCAATCGAATTTCACGAAATTGACATCCTAGCAAAACATGCGAAGGATGAAACTGAAGAATCAGGAAAATGCCTAATTTAGCGAAATCCGTAAAGTAACTCTATCTGTCTGTTACGCTTTCACGCTCAAACAGCTTAACCGATTTAAATGAAATTTGGTATGGAGATAGTTTGAGACCCGGGGAATGACATAGGATTTTTATCTCGATAATCGACATCCACGCGGCCGGAGCCGCGGGCGAAAGCTAGTTGGCAAATAATCGAAACTGTCTAATGAGTAAACTGGTGAATTCGTGAAATTGACGAGTAAGGAAACGGACCGGTGGTACGCGAACCCCATTGAAAATTGAAGTTAGCTGGCGGGATTAATCTCACAAACAAGTGGTTTTAAAAAATATATACATATATATATTAAATTGCAGTTAGGCACATTAACTGAGTTCATTCCTTTTCCAAGATTCAACGGCAGAACAGATAACAATGAAATTTATCAAAGCGATAGATGGTATCCTGGGGAAGGAAATCTTATACTTTTCCTTATTTTACGCTGGCGAACCCAACGGGGAAGGATAGTATTTCAATTCAGCCGTAAGCCTCACAAACAACACAAAATCAAACATGGTTGCCAAAAAAATCCCCTTATTTCACGTTACACCATCAAAAATGTACTGATACACTCTATTTTCCCATTAAAATATTTACATAATTCTTCATAATAAATGTAAGAGCATACGGAAACCATTTGAAGTTTGCATTCGAGTTGCTTTTTTATCTCGAGAACTTGTTTTTATTGCACATCGTAAAAGAATCTCACTGGGCGTATGATAAAAGCGCAGTTGGCAAAGAGTACGTGCGTAGATAGTGATATCGGCAGATAATTTATTTTTGAAGTGAAATCTCCTTAAGCGGCGTTGTGCGCTTTTTGGGATGGGTAAAAAATGTTAAACTCGCGTCAGGATACGTAACCTGATCGAAAATTCGTAAGACGGAGGGAGAGCAATGTAAAACTGCTACAATATTAATGAATACGAAGGTTAATAATCGGGCGGTCCAGAAATCAGAAGACCCCAGTTCGAGTCCGAGTATCTAACGATTTCTTTTTAATTTTAATTTTTGACGTTGGTTTTTTTTATTTGTGATTTATTATTTAATATTTTTTATTATGTCAGTTAAATCGAAAAACATTATTCAAATTTTATCAGTACGTAATGTAATGTTCAAGTTTTCACTTCTGCCGGCACTCCTGAAGTGCAACCCGTTGTTTTTTTTTGCTGATTAATTTGTGTAAAAGGTTTGATAAAAACATAACTTAACCTGTCCGTGCGACCCCCTAAGGTTCTCACTGAAAATCAGCGCTGTGATGTGGTTCGCCGCAACACAGCAAAACGCTGAGTGTGGACCTATCTGTCGCAGTTTCTTAATATAAGCTAGTTTTAAGTTTATATTATGGTAATTATTGTAAATGTGAATAAATCTGAGCCAAATAAACATTTTTTTTTATTTCTTTTTTTTCTGTTCTCTTGAATTTGGCAGCTTTCACCTTTAATAATTGCTCCGATTAATTTCGTTTTTTTTTTATTTCCGCACATTAATTGAAGTTTCGTAAGACAAAAATTGGTCTGGAAATAGTTAAAATAAATCGTTTTTTTTATGAGCCAAGTGACTTTTCCATTTTTGTAATGAGTTTTCACAATGTTGACATGTTTTTCTTTTGCGTAACACTCAACAACCATAAATGACAGCTCCCAAATTTCAAAGCTGGTTGATGGTGGAAGCAGGAAAAAAAAAAGTGCATTCTTACTGGGACACCCCATATATTTAACACGAATTAAAGAGAGAATGTTTATAGCTCCCTTGTGATTCCATAAATATGAAGATTTTGCCCTATTAATACAAATTTGCTAGTAACAACAGTTTTGGTGAGACCACGAAATTGATTTTATATGGGAATTCTCTCCTCGCCAAGTGCTAATGCTTGACGTTTTCTATGGTTTACTCATAGCACGTATTCTTTAATTTATACTCTTCAATCTCATCACATATACCAACAGTTTAGCCAATGAATTGTCATTCATTCATTCTATTATACACGAATATCATAAAAACCTAAAGCAATTATAGGTATAATTCTAATTCAACAATACAAAGCAATTTATTCCGAAAAAACTTCATCATTCTGTATAGCAAACAGACATTCATTAAATTCAACAGATTCAAGCTTCACCACCACATCTAATTTACCACATCAACGCCTTGTAGAGGGCCTGTCATGTAGGCACAAAGCATCCTTCGACTCTATGCCCATATGACGTCACTTCATACATTTTAATGAATACAGAACATGGTCCGTATGCAAACGCCTGAATACGTTGCCCTACTGTTGTATGGCGATGGCGCAAACTTTTTTATTTCAGCTGTTTTTTGGCACGGCATACTATTTTTGTTTTGCCAACTGATTCATATGGCATTGTGGAAGTAATAAAGTTGGTTTTGTTTAGTTTCTCTTTGTTATTTATGAACCATGTAATAAAAACATGTGTTAATCTACAGGTACTTAATATTATAAAGCTGAAGAGTTTGTTTGTTTGAACATAATAATCTTATAAATCGATGAACGGGTGCACGTACGCAAAAGTGACTAAAAAAAAGTCACGCTATTGATTGGTTGCTATGCAACAGCGAATGGCGATTCCAGCGACATGACATACGATACAATTGTAACTAACGTTATTGATTGGTTGCTCAGCAACGCGAATGTCTACATGTCATCAATGTTTTCTTATGACGTTATTACGTAAAATGAATGTCCATAAACCGACTTTACAGACAACCATTTTTTATTTCAAATCCTTGCACATTTTTAGAGGAATTGAAGTTTTTTAAGTGACCTGGAACTTTTGCTCGCCAGTTTATTTATAAATGCGAATATTTGATTTTGTTTATTTATTACATTTTGCCCACTAAACCGCTATGCTTTTTTTATAAATATATAACTCCCGCCATAGGGTATAAGTCCTGTGTTGTGGGTTAGTGGGGGACTTAACAAACATTCAATTTACGAACAAAAATGTACACCTATGTGATCACACAAAGTGGTGTCCCGTAAATCAAACTCAGGGCCTCTTGAGCAGCAGTCGTTTACACTCACGCTTCGCCTCTGAGACAGTCAGCAACTATATTATCGTAACAACCAAAATTAACGTGGACGGAACAGGGAGCAAAAGCAAGTATCAAATAAACGTTAATACATCAGGTGCACTGGTTATAAAATGGTTTCGCAGAAATGTGAAAATATAAAAATTCAAATTTGAAAGTCTCTGTAAATGCAAGGTGAATTTTACTTGAATAGTTATAGTCTAAACGACACCCGCGGGTGAAATGAAAACGTATACCTTCTAGAAGTAAGATTTTCTTGAGCGCGTAACTCAAAAACTATTGAAAATATGGTAATGTTAGTATCATTTAACATATTTGTGTATGTAGATACTATGATGATGTTTGTTTTTAAACTTTCGAGATGTTTACATTTACAATATTATCGGGACTTAATCGCGTGAAATATTTAAAGGTACTAACCTTATATTTACTTGACGTTTAATAGGGTATTTTACTCTATATGAGAAAAAATCTATAAATATAATATTAAGTAAGTTTAGGTAAAAATAAGGCTTAAAATGTTAGTTTAAGTTCATAAAATAACTAAATAAATGTTAAAATTCAATTCAAAGTTTTCAGTTTTTTTTATCTGTTTTATAACACCATGAAATAGTAGCCGCCATGTTACTACGTCATACTGCTGTGTAAACAAAAAGTGTCAACTATCAACTGATCGGCGTAATTGTCATACAAAACGTCAGCACATTTCTTTACCCAGCCAACTGACGTCATTACTATAGAGAAATATTGAAATATCCAGCGTTTTTGTCAAATTACGCGGGAAATCAAATTATGGGGAATACATGATTATGCTGTTGGGTATGTAGATTTTTTTTTAAAAGATAATTAGCAATGTGTCATTTTGGTCCCACATTACTAATAATCCTATTAACTCTCCAGCTAAGCTCTAAGGCTGTGTTAGAAGTGAGTTCATGTCGGTAGTATAACGGGTAGGATTCGAACTCGCGACCTCACTATTGTGAGACCGATGCCTTAGTCATTAGACTACCGCCGCTTGATACTTAGATCATACTGTTGGTTTAGTGATAGTGACTGCTAAGCCGGAGGTCGTGGGTTCGATCCCCACTCTAGACAAATCTTTGTATGATGAGTACGAATGTTTATTCAGTGTCTTGGTGTAATTTATGTATTTTAACATTCTTTACTTTATTTATTTATCTTATTAAACATTGTTGTACAATTTAATTAAAATCATAATCTTACAGTATTAGGGTGTACAAAGACTACAATAACATGTTCGGTGAGGTGCTGTATTCCTAGCTAGGTTATTTATGTAACCTGTATTAAGTAGTACAGTGCTGATTCCTATTGAAGGTTAATTTTAAAAAGTTACATTAAACATTAATTCAATGGTGTGGGTAGTGGGTATTTAGAAATATATAATAATAATAATAATAATAATAATAATAATAATATTTATTTGCTTTAAACATGGTATTTGGAGATGTTACATAGTGGTGGTTCGTACATACATGTTTAGCTACATTAATATAGCAAGCAAAAATACACTTATAGTTTATATTAAAAAATTCAACTTAATCTAAAATTTTCCGTCAATAAATTCTTTTACATTATAAAAATTTTTGTCACTTAGCCATGCATGAAGCTTTGTTTTAAACATTGAAAAACTCACTATTTTTATATGGTTTGGTAATTTGTTATATAGTCTTACGCACATTGTGAGACAGCTCCTGTTGTACTTGGTGGATCTAGGTATATCATTTAATACGAGTTTGTGTGGATCTCGTCTATTTCTAGGATTTACATCACTGGCTGTTTTAAATATAACTTTGTTTTTCCAAACGAACATACAACTTTCAAAAATGTATAGCGACGGTAGCGGTAACAAACCAAGCTCTTTAAAAATTGGTTGACATGATTTGTCGGGTTTAATGCCATATAATGCCCTAATGCACTTTTTTTGTGCAACAAATGCGCGGTTTATATCCGTGCTATTTCCCCAGACAACAAGCCCATAGCGCAAAATGGATTCTACATATGCGTGATAAGATGTGATAGCTGTTTTGAGATTGGTTATATTTTTTATTTGTTTAAGTGCATATACAAATTTATTTATTCTGACAGATACGTCATCAATTTGGGTTTTCCACTTTAAATCTTCGTCTATGATGACCCCTAGAAATTTTGTATGTGACACATTTTTGAGTTTTGGTATATTTAGTTTAAAATTGTATTTATTATTATAGGCCGACCGCTTAACTCGTATATCGCCTGCGCGGTGAGAAGGGAGCGCGGGGTGATGTTAACGGGTGGGTGAGCGGGGTGCGCGGGACAGAGAACTTCCCGCGCACCCCGCTCACCCACCCGTTAACATCACCCCGCACTCCCTTCTCACCGCGCAGGCGATATACGAGTTAAGCGGTCGGCCTATATGAGATTGATTGAATTTTATATGTACAGATTTATTGAGATTAATAGTTAAATGATGTATGTCTAAATATGCTATAAGCTTGTCAATGGTATTATTTATGTCATGTTCGTGATCATTAATTGTATTATTTTTTTTGTTTGATGTTACTATAATAGAGATGTCGTCTGCAAAAAGTATACAATTATGTGAGGTTATGTCAGTAATATCATTAATATACAGTAGAAACAGAATTGGACCCAGTATGCTTCCTTGAGGTACCCCACGCCGATTATATTTATATTCGGATGAGTATGGTACAATATCTTTATTTTTCTTTGTTGATGACTACTCGTTGTTGTCTATTGTTTAGATATGAGGATATCCATTGGTGAGCTGGTCCTCTTATTCCAATAGTGCGCAGCTTTTTTAGTAATATGTCATGTGATACTAGGTCAAAAGCCTTTGATAGATCAAAGAATAATCCCGTTGTTAAGCAGTTGTTGTTTATACTAGTCAATATTTTATTTAAAAGCGAATAAGTTGCTTGTGTCGTCGATTTATTTCTCTGAAAACCATACTGATCGTTATTAATAATACCATATTTCTGACAGTAACTATGAATTCTCTTATACATACATTTTTCGTAAATTTTTGCAATAATTGGAATTAACGTGATAGGTCTATAGTTTGTTATGTCAGATTTTTCTCCTTTCTTAAAAAGGGGTTTGACTATTGACAATTTTAGGGCTTCTGGAAATATGCCAAGAGAAAAGGAAGTGTTTATTAAATGGGTCAAGATTCCAGTTAATTCCGCAATGCATGATTTTATTATTTTTGTAGTGATGCCGTCATAGCCTTCAGATGTTGTGTTACGTAGAGAAAGAATCTCTTGCTTGACCTCTTTTTCTGACATCGGCGTGAGAAACATCGAGTTGAGTGCGTAATTTTGAAGTAAGTTATTATTCGCGAGTAGTAGCCGCTCTTCACTCCCATGGGTGTAAAAATCATTGAATGCGGATGCAATTTTTAGGGGATCTGTGATAACTACTTCATCAGTTTGTAAACTCTCAATGTTTTGTGTCGGACTATAAACATTGACTTCACTCTGAATTACTGACCACGTCGCTCTACATTTATTTTCGTGTTTATCAATAAACTTAATATTTGCATTTCTTTTAGATCTCATTATACATTGTTTTAGAAGTTTAGAGTATTTGATGTATTTGGCTTTGTTAGCTATATTTTTGTTTTTATAATATTTATATCGCAGAATGCGTTTGGTTCTGCAACATTTTTTTAGGCCTTTACTTATCCATTGGTGCTTTCTTTTGTCGTTAGTATTTATCCTAACTCTAAGTTTTGGAAAACAAAGTCCATAGAAAAGGATGATTAATTCATGGAAGGTATTAAATGCTAGATTTGTATCATTTTCTGTATACACATTAGACCATGACAAACTTCGTATGCAGTTCTTGAATTTACGAATATTGTCTGTGGAGTAATCCCTTTTATAAATATAATATGTAGTTGGCATCTGTGGTTTACGGTTTACAGAAAAGCTTAATATTTGTGCCGTATCATGATCGGAGAGATGCAGTGGCAGTACCGAACCTGTAGCATTTTTTATGTTGCTTATAATATGGTCAATACATGTTGCCTTTCGTGTAGGGACATTTATATGTAAGTGCATGTTATAACTAAATATAAGGTCATGAAGTCTATTTGTGATATTCCCTTTTTTTAAAGTATTTATGTTCAAATCCCCTGCTATGACAATTTGCGGTTTCCTTTTGTATTTATTTAATAAATCGTATAGAAAACTGTTAAGTTTGTCTAAAAAGTTTATAGGGTCTGATTTAGGAGTTCTGTAAATACAAAGTACTATCAGCCTGTATGACATAAGTTCTATGCCACATACTTCAAACGTTCCCTGCATAGCATGACTTTTTACACATTGCAGTTCTTTAAAATTTAAGCCTTTTTTCACTAAAATACATGTTCCACCTCTTTGTTTTTCTCTACTATAGTTTGCAGCCATGATATACCCGTAAACACGTACATAGCTTTCACACCCTTTTTTGACAAAAGTTTCAGAGAGGCATATTACGTCAGGATCGCAATTTGACTCTTGTAGCTCCAGCAATGTTATCTGCAACAAATCTTGTTTTGCTAATATGCTGGCAATATTTTGGTGAAGGATTCTAAATGTATCTTTTATCGAATTATAGGCATACTTGTTATTAGGTCCGAAAAAACTTAGATTCGCTGCTCGTCATGGGAAAATAGTACGGTATAGTCCCCCTCTGAGGCTTTGCATTGTTTATTTTAGTGAGTTCAGTTTGTTGTGATGTCGTTTTGCTGTTAAAATAGAAGGGTATGGTCCCTCTTATGGGCTTTTTTGCTATAGGATATATCTTATGACTTGGTTTACTATTTGCTAGTCGTTTTTTAAGCATAATAGGGTTTAAATATGTGTCACTATAGTAGCTATAATCTAAGTGATAGTTTATTAATTTAGTTAACCTATAAAAATAATTGTCGTTATGAATATATTCGCATTCTATGAAATTACATTTTTTATACTTTGAACATACATTTTTAATTGCATTATTTAAGTGATTTATGTCTAGGTACTTATTTTTAAGGACATTAAGTATAAATATGTTGTGATTACTACAATTGTTCAATATGATCTGTAGTTGTGTCAACACTAACTTTAAGTCGTAATCGTTTTCACCGATACACAGAATGATTTCATCGTCCGGGTTAAATATTGTCTTCTGACAGTTGCGTAGTATCTCACTAGACGGTGCACCTGGTTTCGTTTCAGCCATAACGTTGTATGTCTCATATTGAGTGTCCTGTCTGGAGCGTGAAATGGCCGCTGCTAACCCTACACATTGCTGAGCACCAAATATCAAAATTCGTTTTGCTGTTTGTTCTTGCTGAGGGTTTGCAATTGCGAGACAAGGAGAGCACGATTTTCCGTTTTGTATGCTATTGTTTGAGCGTAGATTCTGTGATAAAGAATCTATTTGATTATTAAGAGCGGTGATCTCCTGTTTTGCATTTTCAAGTTGTTGCTCTAGGTACATGACTTTCTTTTGTAAAGGGAGTATTGATGACTGGTACTCCTCCTTAGACGTCAGGGATGGCGAGGAGGGCGTAGAGGTCCTGATTCGATATAGTGAGGAACGTCTCTTTTTTTTAGTGCTATTATAAGGGCTAGATTGAGTAATTGTAGATGAGTTACACAAAGACTTCAGTAATACGGTTTCAGCAGTGAGTTTTTGTACCTGCTGGTTGAGATTATTATTTTCCAATATCGTATTTTCCAACTCCAGTTCAGCGCTTTCAAGTTTACCGGTAAGCAGAGATATTGTTTCTTTCATTTCAGCCATACATAATGTCTCACGCATTGTGTTGTCCATGCTTTTGGAGAGTTTAATTGGTGTTGAGTGTGATTCGTCTGAGCTTTCCAGATCGGTGAGTACATATGAATCGATTATCCTGGAGGTATCTTGGCTCTTGACAGTCGGCTGGGATACCGCATCTAAACTCTGCTTTTTCCGAATCGTAACGTTTGATTGTTCATCACTGATATCAGTTTTGTTTTTTGAATTATGTTTGATACATGACTTGCATTTCCATTTCTTTTTTGATTCTTGATTTAACATGCGGTACGTTGCTTGTGGATATCCATCGCAGTCTAGTTCGAAACTGTTCTTACAGACAGAGCATGACGCAGTACTTTTTATATTCACAGATTTTTTGCATTTAAAACATGTAACTAGTGTCGCCATCTTACGTGTGCTGCGGGCGTTTCGATCGATTTTAGGTGACATAGTTTTGTAGTGCGTAGTAGTGTGTGTTGTTACGTAGTCTTACTATTCGTCACTAGATGTCGCTGTTTTCAGTAAGGTGTAATTATCTCCAGTATTGTTTTATCTGTGGTAGCATGTTCAAGTGATGACTTTGATTTTTTAAAGTAACGGTACAGAAAACTTTTGTTTATTTTAGAACACAGTTTTGAGCTAATATTTTGATGTTAATATGATAGTTCTTTTTTATTATTATGGAAGAAATGCTTACATCAATGTGAAATTCCAGAAATCCAGCGAAAATCATTGGTTTATTTGCACTGAACTTTTTTTGTTTTTACTGTCACAGTTCACACAGTTAATTGAAGATAACGTTTGCTATACACTATTGTCACTTTTAACACACATTAATACAATTCACAGCGTTAATTAGTAATCTTATCTATTTTTTTTGAATTTATAAGTACGAGCTCGAAGTTAACCGTGCCGCTAGCGACATCTCGCTTTTTCAAGTTTTTTTTATAAGTGGGTTTATCAGTTGTATGGTCGCCAACCAAGAAGCTCTGCTTAGTTTTGGATCAGATGACGTTGTGTGAGCTGTCCCAAGATATTAATATAATAATAAGATTATCTTGGGACAATCCACACAACGCCATCTGATCCCAAACTAAGCAGAGCTTGTACTATGGAAACCAGCCAACTGATGTATGTACTTACGAGTATATGTTTCTAAATACATACATAATATCGATAAATAACACCCAGACACAGAATAAACCATCGTGCTCATCACACAAAGTTTTATCACCAGTTGTGGCGTGATTGAATAACAAACATCCATCCATCCGTATGTATATCCAAACTTTCGCATTTATATTATGAGTATAATAATGTAAATTAAACAAATAAATTGGCTGGCCTGTTAACCACAAGACCAAGAAGCCAATGCCACAACTGGTAACTATCGGATTTAGATGAAATTGAGCACTGTGATAGATTATATTCTGGAATAGTACATAAGCTGTGTAGTATCCCGAAGAAATTTTACCGTGGGATTTATTTTTAAAATTTTAACTCGTACCCAGTCACGTTCGACTGCCGGTTTAATACCTATATATATCCATGAGTCTTAGTACGGGACTGGCTACCCCCGTACAAAGTGACAGCAATTTCAAATGTCGAATCGAATGACCGTCCTTTCAACTTTTTTGACATTTATGACAAATGGCCGTTGTCGTTTTTTTTTTTTATAAAGATAACTAGCAATGTGGATTTGGGACCACATCACTAGCAATCTTGTTAATGCCTCCAGCTAAGCTCAAAGGCTTGTGTTAGGTGTGGGTTCACGTCGGTAGTGTAATGGGTAGGATTCGAACCCGCGACTTCACGATTGCGAGACAGATGCCTTAGCCATTAGGCTACAGCCGCTTCAATCTTTGTTACACAAGTAAAAACTTAAATTTTTGATTTTATGAAATGACCGTCAACACGCCAAAATCAAATAGAAATTTTGTTATTATTATTTTTAAACCTTCGCGATTTTTATACATATTAGATATATTTCGGGACTTAATCGCGTGAATTATTTAATTTAACGCGATTAAGTCCCGAAATATATGTAATAAGAAATTTTGTTGTTTTTGGCGGAGTAGATACTACGAGTATGTATATTTTGACTATAGGCGGCACAGTGGGACTGCTGCAGAAGAGGTCCGTGGGTTCGATTTCCACACGGAATATCGCTTTGTGCGATCACAAATTGTTATTTCGAGCCTGGAACTTTCAATGTTTGTAAAGTTTTTAGAGGCCTAGCTTCGCCAACGGATTGTGGATACTAATAACCTGCCGCACATAGCTTCTTTACATAACACTAAATAACTTTGTAATATCAGTAAATATATATATATGTATATATAGATATATATATCTATTATTATATATATATATATAATCTATATATTAACCCTTAAGCACCTACCACCTGTTTTTGGAGTTATGACCTTAACTACCTACAGACTATTTCACTGGAGTAAAATCGTTTTATTTCAAGTTTTAGGTTCAAGCCTTAGACCTGACAAAAAATAACGATTTTACTCCGGAGTCTCACATAGGTAGGTGGATGGATGGAGGATTTTCGTTATTTCGATACGTCAATAACGAAAATCCGTGTTCCTCGCGCCACTTTATGTAAAAATGTAGTAGTAAGTTTTTGACGTATCATACCGTCGGTGGCGTCGCCAGCACGTTTTCATTTGACGTCCATGCACGTCCCTGGCGGTCTTAAGATTGAGGGTTAACATGTATTTTTTTATTTAAAACTGATATTACAAAGTTATTTAGTGTAATGTAAAGAAGCTATGAGCTGGATGTTATTAGTTTATTACATTTCATTCTTTATAATATGGTTCTAGTGAAAATTCATTTCACACTATAATAAAACAACTTACCTATGTATATATATATTTGCTGGGAGGAGTAACCTCGAGGTTACATTAGTAACTCCCTTGCAAATCCGGCTTTCTATTTCACAAATCCTACTTTCAAAAATCAGTCTAAAGCCCAATTATTTTTAAAAACAAAACCTCATAAAACAAAACATTTCATTTAATTTCGTGACCACAAAACAAACTCAGGAGTACTCAGAAACAGCTTAAAGTAACTTTTTTTAGCAATTCCTTCGGTAAGTAAGTTTGAAAGACATCCCTTTAATTCGGATTACAAAGTCAATCGATAATCAATATTTACCTTATACAAGGTTATTTTTGATAAAGTGCAAAGCTAAGACACAAGGTTTTCACTTCAGGAAATAATTTAAAAATAAAGAAAATTAAAATATTTATAAGTTGTAGAGTTATAAGCCATTTAAGTTGTCTTATGTTCTTCGCGCTATCGTGTTCATTGCCTCCCGTAGTACTTAATGCATGGTTATTATTAAAAATAATTGAAGGTCACATCTTGATACTTTCAGGTTTGCACTATACCAAGCATAACGTTGTATAAATCACTAGCTGTCCCGCGCAACTACGTCTGCGTAAAATTTTCCCATTTTTGCAACATTTCTCATTGCTGCTCTATTCCTATTGGTCATAGCGTGATGTTAGATAGCCAATAGCTTTCCTCGATATTTTTTTAATTCGGACCAGTAAATCCTGAGATTATCGCGTATAAACAAACGAACTCCTCAGCTTTATAATATAAGATTAGATTTAGCAAGAGAAACGCCAAGTAATCCCTGAAGTAAATACTTACTACAATGTAGTACTTACTAAATGTCATGTATTATATTCTGTAAATTTAAATGTGCCTTATATATTATTATAGCGATTGAGATAATTACTAGTACGATTACGTAGTTATTATCTCAATGAACGTATTATTTTTGCAGTTCCCTTGCTTATTTTATGAGTGTGTAGGGATACTATTTTTTTATAATATGGGACAACTCACACAACACTATCTGATCACAAACTAAGCAGAGCTTGTACTATGGAAACATGACAACTGATAAACATACTTATGAAAAGATAAATTATAACACCAACACAGTTTTACTCCGGGTGGGGATCGAACCCACGACCTCTGGCTTAGCAGTTTATTGTGAGGTTTAGGCTCTAAACCCGACAAAAATACAACGATTTTACTCCAAGGTCTTTGTGTGGTAGATGTATTATTTTTAATCTTTCACGATTTTTATTATTAAGTCCCGAAATATATCTAATGTGTGGTAGATGCTTGTGTGACAAGAGTAGGGAGTAGGCGGTGAAGGGTAAACTTGCAATTCATTTAAAAAAAAATATATTACATGTTATTTTGTGTAATGTAAAGAAGCTACGAGTGAGAGGTTATTAGTATATTACAAATCTCTATGTATATGTTTAAAAGTTGTCTTTTAAAGAAGGATGTACATTTTAAGTGGTATCTACTAGAATAGCCTATACAAATAACTGACCAAGATATATGACGTAAACAAAAAACTCTATTATAGTTTTCTCAATTCTATCTATATTCAACAGTATTTTGTTTGTTTGCAGATGCGTTACTTGTCCCCACACATGACTTGGCCGATGTTGACGCAGCGGCTGTAAAATCTGCTATAAAGTAAGTTGCATTTTTGACTCTATCGTTATAATAATAAAGTTTTTTTTTAACTTGCTACCTTTCAAGGGTTAAACTCTAGACTTCCTATTTTCTTTACACTAGTATGTGATAACGAAATTTCAACTTTATTTTTAGGGCTCAAGATTGCGTTTAGCTTGTCATAAAATGTAATGCTCCTGTTATTTCTGTAGCATTATCGATATTGAAGATTGAATTTAAAAGCTTGTGCGATATGGTTGTTTTTTCATTGGCAAATACGTAGTAGTTTTAATATTATAATGGGAATGTGAAGTGAAATAAAAAGCAATGGGGTATCATATGAACGGTTTTGTATGAATTTTAATATCGCGTCCGAAAATTTTAAATAATAGGTCTGAATTATTTCAATGGTCATATTGAAATACGAATGGGAATTGAAATGATTTTTATAGTAAATTGGTTAACCGATTGAATCAGGTGTAACATGGCGGAAATCCATCTTAAGTAGATTAATAAGGTAGGGATCCCACCACCCACCCTCGATCTGTAAATCACCACGATTGAAATAGTAAGGAAATTCCCTTAATACAACAATCAAAATAGATTGACAGACCGTACTCAAAAGAGAGACCTGCAACAAAGAAAATTAGTAACAGGTACTCTCACCAAGTCGAGTGGTAGGCACCTCCGAACCCTTGACTTGCAATATTCCGCCTCCACGAAGTGAAACTTCGACAGGTGTTTCGCCTCTACACGAGGCATCCTCAGGACAGTTTGGCACCGATTGAGCGCTCGTTCAACGTGTGCGCCTTTTTAATACGTTCAATCTCTACTACCCCCGCTACGGGCAGATGAGTAATGTTGCCTAAAAGAAAATAAATTGAGCAGGGGAGATGATTTGAAGTTGGTTTGTTCGTTCAGCAATGTGCCTCTATCCTGTTTTAGTATTTCCAACTGCTCTAATACGCACAACCTGAAACCCTTACTGCAAATATGTAGAATTTTAAAGGAATTTCTGTCGTGCGAGTTTCAAGTATTTGGTTCGCAAAGTGAGATTTTTCTAGATGATTATTTCTAAACGCAGCAATGTGTTCTTCGTACCTGGTGTCAAAATTCCGACCAATTGGGCCAATGTAACTACTATTGCAGCTGTCACATGTTAATTTATAAATTCCAGATTGTTTCTCTTTGCTCACTTTATCTTTGCTGTTGCATAAATATCTCAACGAATTTTAGGCTTCAAAGCTGAAAAAATAAGTCAAACCGGAAGTACACGTTACAATTTCTTTCTGGAATGGATACAATATACGCTTAATCAATGGGTCAATTAATCTCGTACTGTATCCATTTGATTGAGCTTTAAGCTAAATAAAACTGAGCTTATTTCTGTAACTTTCTTCGCTTAGGGATTATATAACCAGTTGATCATACTGTTAAATGCGGCTAGTTTGTGTTTCCAGGGATGACATGATGATGCGGGAATAGTAGTGTCTGAATATTTCGGAGATATCACAGAACGTGTGTCGAAGGTATTGAAGGCTAATGGTATTTTTTCAGCTTTTCACAGATTTTTAGACAGATACAAAAAGGTTGCAGGTCTATCTTTTTTGAGTGCGGTCTGTCAATCTATTTGGATTGTTGTATTAAGGGCATTTCCTTACTACTCCAATCGTGGTTATTTACAGATTAAGGGTGGGTGGTGGGATCCCTCCATTATAATCTACTCGTACTTAAGATGGATTTCCGCCATGTGATGCTCTGATTCAATCGGTTAAAAAAAACATGTAACCGACTTCAATCACGGTTGATTTACGGGCATTTATTGAAGAGTTTCGTTGCCTGTCTTCGAAACTCACCATCAGATATTTACGAAATTTATATAGGACCTTTTTGGAATAAACTTCTTTTAAAGAAAAAAAAAATGAATTTTCAAAATATACTCGTATATAGACCTGGACCGTGCCATCACTTTCGACTAAAATTTGAATTGAAAACAATTTCAATTAAAATTTAACAATTGACTGCAAAGCTTGAAAGAGAGAAAATACTCGTGCGGCTTTGATAGGTATGGTCTACAATGTAGCGTTGTCTCTTTCTAGAGATTCTAGATAGTGGTCAATTTGGTAAGTCCTGTTAAAAAAAAATCTAATTGAGAACTTCCTCCTTTTTGAAGATGGTTATAAAAAATACATTACACATTTACACTCAAACAAAAAACAAACAATCATGCTCATAACTTTATTCTGGGTGAGAATCTTCCTCGAACCCACGACCTCTGGCTTAGTAGTCAGGGTCACTAACCACTTGACTAAAAAGCCAGCGGATTGGTAGATAGGTACCTAGTTTATCGTTGTACAGGACAGATATACAAGAAGGCTTTAAGTTGCCCTAGGGATTTTATTCTATAGGTATGGAGTATTGATCGGTAGAAGACGGTCTAAAAAGAATATGAATAGGCAGGTACAGATATTTCAAATGGTAATAGTAAAAACTTATTCCAAAAGAAAACACTGGACTGCTTAAAATAATAAATTAAATATTTTGGCGCCGAAAAACTGCAATTATTTTTTTTCTTTTTTGATATACCCAGTGTTACTCTCGCAACTAAAATGAATTTAACGGTGCCGCTCAAGCTAAAATCCATCAAGCCATTTAGGCTCTAGAGCGTGCCTAAGAAATATATATACGTACATACAAAAATACACACATGCACCCGAAAAACATTACTCTTCTCCCTTCTTTTGCAGTCGGGTAAAAAAGTAGTGCAATCTTAGTTGTGATGAGATCACTGGGTCTTCAAATTTTACATTCTTTAAAAAATGCAATTATTTTATTAAAAAAGTAATTGGCAGGAAATGCCTAAAAAAATTACTACAGAATTGGTCTATTCGATTGGGAATTTAAACAAAACAAACGGTTGTTTCAAGTAGGTTCAATGCCGTTTCATTCTAGTACTAACAACAAAAGTATAGTTTAAGGAATACGTAGCTATTTGAAAAATATAGGGATTGTATAACCAAGTACATTTCCTCCTAATCCCGGAGATATTCGGCGACACCGCGGGCTCAATTTAGCCTCTCACAAAATCCCCACGCTTACTGCTAAAAAGAAAACACTTTTCGAAAAAACAAATAAAATTCTGTTTCGTTCACAAATTATTTGAAGATTTAGTTCTTTGTTATAAGCCGGGGATTTTATTGAAGGGTTTTAGCAAATAATCTATTTGAATAGACGGCCAATTGCCTTGAATACTGTCTCTAGCACGAGATCCGGTCTAAGAAATATATATCCACATCTGTTATTCGATTCCTAACAAAGATTATATGATAGATACTGTCTAGATTGTTATTGCACAAATAAGTTGCTTATAATCACGTGGAAATAAGGTTGATCAAACCCTAAAGGATACTATTGATATAGAATCATGAAACTTTTGTAGTTGTATCATAAGAAAACACAACTTTGTATGGTATCCTCGGTAAGCGACCACGACTTGCATTTAACAGTTTTTTTTAATTATTTTATGATTTTTTTTTTAAGCAGAGCTTGTACTATGGTAACTGATAAACATACTCATATATTTCTAAATTATCTACAAAACCTATCCTTACCTTCGCTTTTTTTTTTTCTTATGGGACTTATGATTAAAATATACATGACAGTCCCATTATAACTTAAGCATACATACAAACTTATAATAAATTCTTAACTAATAATATATATTTACATCAAGGACAAACGCTGTTGATTATATAGTTCACAGAGTAATCTCGCTTCTTCTGATGACGGGTTAGCCAAGACGGTTTGTATTAACCCTACTTCTTTACGATTCCAATTCATATAATTCATCAGCGTTTCTTTCGGATATCTGTTCTTAACACATTCCATCAATATGTGTTGAACATCTTCTATTTGGTTACATGTTTTACAATTTGGTGAATTTGCTCGTCCCATAAGATGTTTAAACTTTTTCGATGGAATGTGTCCAGAGCGTAACCGATGTATTAGCGTTACATATTTCTTCTCGTTTTTTGCTGACAATCACCACTAGTAAGAAGATTCTCGGCTAATAGTTTGATGAGGAAATAGACATTTTTCACATTTCATTTAAATTGTGATCAGCTCTCAATAAAGTTTAGGAATGAAGTTTATATAATTCATATCTACGTATGTTACATTATTGTATTGACTGCATATAAATCTTAATTCATAATTGAGTTTCAATGTATTATGAGATCTAATAAACGGTATTTCACTAAAAATAATATTTGTATGAAGCACATTAGGTAACCAGTTTAATAAGCAGCTTTTAAATTCAAATGGGTTGTTGTCATTCACTCCTCCCAGTATTATCACATAATCGTTTTTTGACATTGTCTCTATTTCTTTTTTTACTGTATTGACGATTTCATGAAGTTTAGCTGCAGGTTTTCAAAAAACAGAGACACTAAACCTATTACCCAAAAGGTTTTGCAATGTGCGTTGAACATTTTTTCCACGCTGATCAGCAAGCACAATTACCTTTTGTTGTTTCGGCGATGTTTTTATAGTGTTGTTCGAACTGGATACAGCGAAAGTACTCTGACTTTTCGTCGGTAGTTCTGCTAGATCAATACTGCTGTGGAAGGATTTATCCTGATTCTGCTTCGGCATTATGTTTGAAGGATCTTGCAGGTTAAGATTATTACTTACTTTTTGTTTAATTTTGAGTTCGCTATATAACTCTTTACAGGTAGTGGCTGAATGGAGCGGTGAGATGCGCGGTGTTTAAATTTGGTTGATTATAATTTTTCGTCCTAGTGGTGTACATGTTTTTTGGCGGGTGGACGTATTTTGTAGCGGAGTGTTAGTGCTAATTTTCTTGAGTACACTGATAGTCTTATCTTGAGCGTCAATTTTTTTTTTCAATTTTTGTATTTCTATATTTAATTCCTCTACCTCGTTATGTGCTACCTCTAGCTCTGTATTTGTACTAGTCAGCTGATTTTCAAGTTCCGCAATCATGGTAATATCCAGTGTTGGTGTCGCATCTTCACTCTGCGCAGATATACTGGGTGGCGCAAAAGTAAAGACCCTATTTGGTTCAGCTATAACATTTTTTCTAAATTAGAAAACTAGATTTAGATTTTTTTAAATGTATATTTGTGCCATTAAATTTCGTACCATTAGGATTTAAAGATGATGTCTTTTAAATGGTGACCTCCAGAGTTGATACACATTTGAGCCCTATTTATGACATTTTGCATAACTTGCCGTAACACTTCCTGCGATATGTTCGTTATTTCTTGACGAATGTTTTCTTTTAGAGCTGCGAGAGTCTGTGGCTTGTTCACATACACCCGAGATTTCAAAAAACCCCAAAGAAAGAAGTCTGGACTGGTCAGATCGGGTGATCTTGCAGGCCAAGGCAAATCGCCAAAACGAGAGATAACTCGGCCTGGAAAAGCGTCCCTCACTAAGTCCATAGTGTCGCGCGCTGTGTGTGCCGTAGCGCCGTCTTGTTGAAACCAGATGTGCTCCAGCCCCAATTCGTCCAAACTGGGTATCAAAAACTCACGTAACATGGTTCTGTAGCGTTCTCCAGTGACAGTTATCGCATTGCCTCCAGCGTCTTCGAAAAAATAGGGTCCGATCACTCTGTCAACACAGATGCCACACCATACAGTAACTTTTTGTGGGTGTAGAGGTGTTTCTTGAATAATGCGCGGATTATCAGTGCCCCAGAACCGAGTATTCTGCTTATTGACATGCCCTGAGAGATGGAAATGCGCTTCGTCACTCATAACCAATTTTGAAGGAAAATCATCCTCTTCAAGGTTGAGGTTTATGACGCGCTGGCAGTAATCTAGACGAGCTCGGTGGTCAGCAGGCAGCAGCTGATGAGTCATTTGAGTTTTATACGGGAACATCTTTAAGTCTTTCACCAAAATACGCTGCAGGGTCCGTCTGGAAATGCCCAATTGCGTGGCACGTCGCCTCGTTGATGTTTCTGGACACTCTTCCACATCTTCGCGCACAGCATCGATATTTTCAGCTAAACGGCCTGTTCTTGGTCTCCCAGACTTAGGTCTATCCAATGTTGAGCCAGTTGCTTCAAGGCGTGTGGCAAAGCGTCGAATTGTGCGACCAATCGGTGCCGGACGGTGGGGAAATCGTCGACGAAATTCACGTTGTGTTCTTATCACTGATGAATTATTCCGTAAGAACATTGACACAATTATTCCACGTTCTTGGGGAGTAAAACGGTCCATGTTTATTTTCAGTGTATTTTACATTTGTTCACTACACAATTTTCAACAACAGAATGACAGAAAATGTCATATAAAAAAAAAAAGTATTTTCTTTATTGCCCGTACTTTTGCGCCACCCAGTATTTAAAATCGTGGAGTTAAAAATAGTATTATTACTCGATATGTCGCAGTCTGACAGTCTTCTTTGATGTTTCCGCAATGTTACATTATCCATTTTGATTTTTAATAAATGAACTTGCTTAATTTATCGTGTTTATTTGGTATGTGTAATAGAACGGTTTCGGCACAATTTTTGTTTCTTGCTCTGGCAACCCTGACAATTCAATATGGTTGATAGAGGTGTCGTGTAACAGGGTTTTTTTGTTTCTGAACGTACAAATTGAAGTAACTCATTCAATATTATTCTCAACACTAGTGTTTATTGTTTATGATTCGATGATTATGATAAATTTTAATTAAATGTAGGTAACTTTGAAATTAATAACGGTTTACACGAAAATGTATTAAAATATAATATTTATGTTTACTTTTTGTTGTTATGGGTCACTTATATTACAAAACTGTTATTTAATTCAATCACTGGTAACAATATTAATTTAAATGTTGAAATTATGTCAAGTTAGCGATTTGATATTAATATATGTTTTTGTTTAGATAATTTACACACACGTCCACAAACGTTTTTTAGCCGATAATGTACACTTCACTCACTATTTGTTCACTGTTCTGAGCTTTATTGATAACATTTACTATTTGTTAGGAATTTAAACTATGAAGACAATGTTTACATACTATGACAGCTGCTGTCATCATAATAGGCAACAATCAAGTATCAAATATCTAAGCTTACCACTAGTTTTCAAGCTAATTTGATTACTAAGGCAGCATTTTTCAAGACAATATATCTATTGTCTTGAAAAATGCTATATTTTATACATAAAACCTTTTCCAATAACAAGTAATCAGCACAAAAAACCCCGTCTACGTCTAAATAAACTGAGAATAGTCACATTGTTTGAGCTAGGTAAATCCCGTTACGTCAGGCTTGCCAACTTTCTTCAATCGGCTTATAGTTCTTACAGTTCTGTAGAAAAGTGGTCGTATTTGAATTTGTTTTGCACACAATTTAATGGTTTAAGAACTAACTGACTTTAATAAAAGGCCAGTTTTTAAAAATACCATTTTTCAAGTTCTGTTCCGCTCCGGGGATAAAAAACTTTGCAATCATGCAATTTTTTTGGTTAATTGATAATTCCTGCATTATTGGACAAACCCAGCATCACGACGGAATTTACAAACATACAAGTTATAGACACAAAGTACGCCCTGACTCGAAATCACAATTTTTGGATCACGATCTCTGACTTAGGAGTCTCAACACAGAAATCTGAACCGGTAGACTTCTTTACATAGTAAAAAAACAAGTCGTTACCCACTGTCTGTCCTCCATCATACGACACTACGCGACAGATTTTGTAGCCAATATCAGATAATTTCTTTCGAAGGGTTTATGCATGTTATGTGTATATTATTATTATCATTTATTTAAAGTAACTTTGACTCAATTTGTTAGTAATTACATTTTACTTAAAACTGTGTTAGTAGCTAATCTAGACAAAAAGTATAACAATAGTATATGCCTACACAAATCATCGCTGTATCATTCCATGTGAAATGGCACAGCAATGATTAATGTAGACACAATCCAATCTATTTACAATCATGTTGATTATAGATTGAAGAAAACCGTGCTAAGCCAGACGGTAGTGGACCACTTGTACATTATAATGCCCAATTCAGACACGCGGCACAAAATCCAGCATGAAGCTCTATAAGCCGTTTACAAATAACTGAGCAGCACATTCGCACGCTCGCGCTTGTGTTACCGTTAAGTCACATTGAACGCGAGCGTGTGAACTTATCGTTAAAAACTACTTATTCGATGGGAATAGGATTTTAACCATCAGACTGCATATTTTTCTAGGAAGGTTTTAATGTATAAAATGTCCTAAACTATAAGACATATTAGTAATTTTTATTTTTTATTTATTAGACCTTCAACAACAAACCATAAATAATAGCACATTTCAGTGTCCGAATCACTTGTGCTCTCTCAATTATAGAAGTTAGTGAAATGTTTTCAATTAAATTTGTCTCTTGACTTTAATACACTTAATACTTCCTATGAAGCCGGCCAAGCAATTTTACAAAGATTATTTGAAGTGGAAACTTCTTAAGCGGCGTTGTGCACTTTTTTGGTATGGGTATAAAATGTAAAACTCGCGTCAGGATCACGTGACCGTAAGATTTGTGGATTGGTGGAAAGACAGTTGAAAAATCGGCAGGTCTAAAAATCAGAAGACCCCGGTTCGAGACCAAATGATTATTTCTTACCTTTTTTATTTTAATTTGTTATTGAATATTTCTTGACTTAATTTTTGTAAAGATGAATATTGTATTTAACTATATAAATGATACTTACGTACTTTTATACTGTTATAAGAAAAGGATTTTAAAAAATGTTTTCACTTCTCCGGCACTCCTAGAATGCCCATTTTTTTAATTCGAGGTCTATTTCTGAAAATACCATAACACTCTGTACCTTGCAGCCGTTTTCCATATTCTATCTATTGATTGATTTGGCTTCTAAAGATATATATATTTGACATAAGCTTCATACAAAAAAGGTCAAAATATAATATAAAATCCATCGAAATATTAAAAACAGCCATTAGAGAGCACGATAAACCATCGGTTCTGCACTTAGTCTAATAAATATCTCTATAACTCTAGAAAAATTATATTTAATAGCATAACATCGTTACAAATTAAGCCTATTCACGTCATTTTCTTTTTGTTCACAGATTACAGAATCCCAGTTCATTTCAGAAAGGTAAGATAACAATAGTTTTATATTTACAAATGATGTATTGCGAGCTACATAAGTCAATATATACTAATATTAAAAAGCTGAAGAGTTTATTTGGTTGAATGCGATAATCTCAAGAACTACTGGTTCGTATTGAAAAAATATGTAAGTGTTGGATAGCCCACTTATCGAAGAAGGCCAAAGGCTGTATAACATCACGCTACAACCAATAGGAGCGGAGCATCAAAGAAAAATGTTGCAAAAACGGACATTGACGCAAACGAAGTTGCGCGGGTCAGCTAGTTATAAAAGCAATATTTCAAATTATCAAAGCATCTAAATGAATATAACAAACCATGATGTCTGACTGTTTTCAACCGACTTCAAAAAGGAGGAGGTTCTCAATTCGACTGTTTTTTTTTGTGTGTTTTTCACCGATTACGCAAAGACCTCATATCAACCCATATGATGGCCCACTGCTGGGCACGGGTCTCCCCAGTAGAATCTACTGGTATGTAGATCCTGGGGGTAATTGCCATAATCGCCACGCTTGGCGAGCGGGTTGGCGATCGCAGTAAGGCTTTAAGTACGCAGAGGACGCTGCTGCCCGTCCTCCGGTGTGAAATCTCTTAGTCGCCTTGACGACACCCACGGGAAGAGATGGGGTGGTACTATTCTTAAGCCGGTACCACACGGCCGCAAAGACGGCTGTACCGATTCGAAAAATTCTTTTGTGTTTGAAAGGGTATACTTCCAAGTTGATTCCATGTCATCCATGGGATCCTGGAGAAACCGAGGAAACTCTTTAATTATTAAAGGCACACCTACAGTGATTTAGGTACATTTCATAGTGATTCGTGCATTTACTCTCAAAAAGCAGTAGCATTTTATTCTCGTCATACTACTATAACACAATGTAATAGAGCTGATGATGAACTATCATGTGAACTCCTCAACAATTAATGGCCCTGCATTGGGGCAAGCAATATTTTGTAAAGGGATTTGAGCAGTTGAATTAAGCCTATTGTAACTTAGTGAATCACAAACCAACCCACTAAAAAGTGAGAAATAAAATCGTTTTTACAAAAAAATATTACCGACTTCAAAAATAAATAGAAGGCAACTAAAAATCAAAACATAATATCTTCCTAGAATAACAAAAACAAATTAACATTTTGAAGTTGGTGCCGAATTAAACAAAAACAACTATTAATTTGTAAATTTGAAACGATTGTTGTAGGTGACTGTATAAAAGGTACCTAATACCCATTTATGTAACTAAAACTATGTATGTGGAGTCTAAAAAGTTATGAACAAAAATACATTATAACTTTATCTATGGAGTCTAACTCTGAGTCAATTTTGATAAAAACGATTTTTGGTTATAAAACAATCACAGGATTTTTTAAATTTCTTGATTCGTTTTTACCAGTTAAGAAAAATAATTTGATTTATTTTGACACTGTTTTCGATTCTTTACTTTTTAATTAAATCTTAATATTATTCACTTGGGTCCGTTAGACTGGCGACAGACTTGGCGTATTAATACGAATGCTAACGCTTTATTATTATGCTTTAATATCAATTTGACGTATATAAAATAAGTACTACACCCACTTACACAAAGAATATCTATTCGTAAACTTTCGCGATTTGTACACATTATAGATTTTTATACCTCTGCTTCGACCGTATTGCAACGGCCGTGGTCACGGGTAGGCTCAAGAGTCTACTCGTGACCACGGCCGTTGCAATACGGTCGAAACGTCAGGCCATAAAACAAAGGTATTTTAGCCTTAAAATAAAATATTTACGCGATTAAGACCCGTAGCTTATAAAATTTTACACAAACAAGGCAATATATAATACTAATATTATAAATGAGAACATTTTGATGTATTGATGGATGTTTGTTATTCAATCACGTTACAACGGGTAATCAGATCTCGATGAAATTTAGCACAGAGATATAGGCTACTTTTTATCCGAAAAATGCTCCTGTGGGATAGTTTGTTTTTAAAATTTTTCACGCGAACGCAGTCGCAGGCCACAGCCAGTAATTTCATAAAACAAATACTAGAAGTACGGGGATATTTCAACTAGGTTGCAATAGTCCTGATCAGAAGCGAATTAAACACACAATGGCGTTAATATTTTATTTCTTTACCCGCACTTATATAACGATTCTAATAATATCTCAATTACCTAAATCGATTCAGAAGTTTAGAAGTTATGGTGAAATAAAAAAACTGACAGAATTTATATTTGGTACACTTTCTTTTTGAGGCAGCTGTGTAAAATTAAGTATTTCAGCAGACATTCATACATGCCAAAATCATGCCAAAATGGCAAAAACGGAACACTTATACTTTTGTCATGTCTGTCTGAGCGTCCGTATGTGACAGGCATTACTTACATTACATTACTTGAAGCCTACACAGTAAATATTGATGAAATTTGATGAAAATGTGTTTTGTAATAGCTGCTATTTAGTTTGATTGCTAAATAATAAAAATAAATATTTTTAGGGGGGCACTACACACATGTAACAGAAGCTATTTTTTCGGAAAACATCAACTTGTGGCACATCATTCGACAGGTCTTTTAAAAAGATTTAAAGGTTTCTAATTAACTTTTTTGATTCAGTGAATATTTTAACAAAAAAAAAAGGTCCCAAAACTTGTATAAGTTGCCCCCTCCCCCCCCCATCTTTAAAACCGTATCACAAAAAAATATGAAAAAAATCACAAAGGTAGAGATTAATAAATAATTTAAACCTAAATTATTTTGGACATGATCGGATATACTGTCTTTGAGTTATTGCCAAAAAACTGGGTTTCTTATCAAAAACGCGCTCATCTGCTGGTGCAATCAATCAAATCGTAGTTTTTCATACAGCGACGAGTGCGGAACCCTACACTGAATATGGTCCGGCATGCTCTTGTCCGGTTTTTTATTTGTGAAAATCGTGTCATAATAATCTTAGTCCTGTTTAATTTCGTTCCGTTCGGCTCAAGTCAAACTTTACTTAAGCAGTTTCTCTTAAAGATTAGTGTTGCTTCTGGCAAAATTCCAGCAATTGTTTACTAACAAATATTTTGATGCGGTCAGCAATCCGCTTACTAAGTTTTCGTGAGTTTCGCTTTTAATGTCAAAGTCATAACATTGTTCTCATGGACTTTTGTTAAGCTTTACTTAAATATACAAATAATAATACTGGACTATCTTCTGATGGCGTTGCTGCTAAATAAAATTGTGGCGTCATTAGATTATGGTTCACATGTTGACGTACCTATTTAATTTTGTAGGCTGCACACCCGACAAACATTGGTGACCACAATTAAGCCACTAGTGGCTGCCGTAAATCGGAAAAGACATTTTTGTGTTACCGTATACCCGGCCACAAGCGCCCGTGCGAGCACTGCATAGCAGCGGTAACTGAAATGCTCGGCGTCACATCGATATTCACCATTCGTTGCTAACCAAGACATCTCAGTATTTTGGATAGTGGTGTGGATTGTCAAACCTCGACTGAAATTACATTACTGGTCTAACGTTGCTAACAGTTACGGCTCGATAGATCAAGTGGAAGTTCCAAAAAGGTGGTCTATTTTAACCTAATAAAGTTTTTGCGTCAAGGCTGCCATTTTTAAGGTGGCCGAATATTTTAATTAAAGAAAAGTATACACATTGTATGAAAAATGTCTTCTAGCCCTTGAGGCAGTCACAAATGCCACACGCCGCCTCCAGTGGTGTCCACAGCTTAAGTTTATCGTGTCATATCTATACTTCTGTATTCTGTCTTTAGCATTGAACTCCTAAAGAAATAAATCACTATTAATACGATTTTTTAAATTAGAAAGATTGCTTTATCACGGCTTGTGTGTTAATAACTCGTTAGAGAAGAAGTTAATCTAATTTTAGTTTTTTTAATGTGCAAATTGTTGTTAATCATAGCTTAAGAGTTGTAGGTAAACTTTGTGGATTTTACTACGGCGGTAAGGTTCAACTAAAAGGAACTTTTGGGTTAAAAAAGTTTCCGAGAGAAAGAAGAATATCTAAATCTATTTAAACACTTTTAAACCTCTATTAAATAATTATTAGCTTATGCCTACAGTTATTGCGACGATTCTACTTGAGCTCTGTAATATATTACACGATTATTAAAATGGAGATCAAGCTGAATCTACCGCTCTACTTTACCGATTTTTACGTTTAAATATTAATATATTTAAACGTAAAAATATAAATTATTTTATTATTTGTTATTTAAGTTAAATATTAATTATTCTTAAAACTGAGATATATAGTAATAGAAATCTATTTATGAAGTTTTGTGTCAATCATTACATAAAAAAGCAAAACATAGTTTCGAATTCAGAAACCTTTGTTTTATTTATCTTTAAAATATGTTTAATGTACAGATACAGCCGCTTTACAAAAACATAGATTGTAGATATCAGTAGATTTTAGTTTGACCAAGACCGCTGTACCGCTCCATAGAAAGGCACGGCGAGGTGGGGCAGGGAAGGAAAGCGCATTAGTTTTCCCGATATAGATACTGTCGGACAGATCTAACGATTATTAGTTTACGACTTTAAGACTAGGGTGTACAGATTATGAAAATATATATATTAATCGCGTGAATAATTTAAGGTAAAATGTAAAATACCTTGTTAATTGCCCGACGTTTCGACCGTATTGCAATGACTGTGGTCTCGGGTTGACTCACCCGACTAGACTAGACAGTCAACCCGTGACCACGGCCGTTGCAATACGGTCGAAACGTCGGGCAATAAACAAGGTATTTTTTTTCTATTGCAAAATTATTGAAATTCCCTATGTTTTACATGCCAGTAATCGTTGTATGAATTGAATGTTTAACTTTATAATTTTTGTTTTCTTTTGGTGAATTAAATTTTAATCGGCTCAAATTTTCAGTTGAGGAATTACCTACGAGTATTTTTATCACATTTCTCCGCCACGATTTTGGCAATAGTTAGGTACATTTACATTCAAAGCTTTGTTGACTACTTTTATTTTTATAAAATATTCGGCCACCTCAAAAATTGGGGCCTTGACGCAAAATCAATATAAGGTTAAAATAGACCACCTTTGTGGAACTTCCGCTTGATCTATCGAGCCGTAACTGTTAGCAACGTTAGACCAGTAATGTAATTTCAGTCGAGGTTTGACAATCCACACCACTATCCAAAATACTGAGGTGTCTTGGTTAGCAATGAATGGTGAATATCGATGTGATATATTACATTTATAGATTTTTTATAGGCATTTCTTGCCAATTACTTTATAAATACAATAATTGCATTTTTGAAAGATATAATTCGATTCCTGGGTCTGGACTTCAAATTTTTCTATCTTTCAAAAATGCAATTATTGTATTTATAAAGTAATTGGCAAGAAATGCCTCCAAAATTACTAAAATATTCGGCTTGCGACATCATCATTTGTTAAAATGCTCTATCTCAATAGTTCTTTAACTACCGGCTAGATGGCGCATGCGAGGGCCCAAATCGCGAGCATGAAAGGATAGAAAAATTTGAGGTCTGGTAACATAGTCCAAATAGGTGGTTCAATTCCGGCCCCGGTTTGGCATACGGAAGTCTCGGGCTCGATTCCTGGGTCTGGACTTCAAGTTTTTCTATCATACAAAAACGCAATTATTGTATTTATAATGTTACATTTAGCCTCACCCCTTCACCCCGCAAAAATTAGTCAAAACGGTTCCGTACTGAATGTTCTCTATCTATCTTTTTTTCTTTTTGACTGCCTCTGTGGCGCGGTGGGAGTGTGTCGTGGGTTCGATCCCCACCCAGGATAAAACTTTGTGTGATGAGCACGATGGTTTATTCTGTGTCTGGGTGTTATTTATCTATATTATGTATGTATTTAGAAATATATAAGTAATTTTATCGGTTGTCTGGTTTCCATAGTACAAGCTCTGCTTAGTTTGGGATCAGATAGCTTTGTGTGAGTTGTCCCAAGATTTATTATTTATTATTATATTATTTATCTTTTAATATATTTGCTAGTGCGAATGAGGGAATAAGGATTTGCGTCCCTTGCTACATTAAAACAAAAAATAAAAAAAGTTATCTATAATGGTTTCTTTTCCGGATGTTTGTATTAGGTGACAAGGGACTGATCGTTTCGCGATAGGAGCGTTGATCGAGGGATAATCCAACCAGCGGTGAGCCGTTTACATTGTTTTGCATATAAACTCTACTAGCAATTTGTTGAAATAATAGTTGCTTGACAAGACCGACAGGATTTCAAAGCGGACTTTAAAGGACCAGGCTACTGGATTTCCAAATAGTTTGAAATATCAATTTGAACGATTGCAGGTTGTGTATATGACGTGTATAACATTAAAGCGCATATTAATCAAAATTCAAACGTTTGAACCTAGAAAACTGATATTTTACATAGAGGCACTTTCATAGCCCGATGGGACATAAATCCGATACGACTGGAGGGAAATTGGAGGTAGGACAGATGAAATAACGCACTTTCTGAGGCACGGAGATATGTGCAATTTTTCAAAAACGTTCACCCATCTATAGATCGATAACGTTACTTAAGCTCACTAATCTTTCTTATTCTATCCTTAAGCATATGGCTGGCAGCTAAACATACTCTTTTTTAAATTTAAGAATCGATGTCATCAAGACTGGATGGAGTAGAGTTTTAAAAAATAAAAAAATCTTTGACAAAAGGCATTTGGTACAAAATAATTCAAAATAAGCCTCCCCGTATTCCATGGCTTGTTGATCTTGTGTATACACTTAGTAAGTTAGTTACCGCTTTAAGGCTTCGTTTTAGACACATACCACTGAGAAAATTTGCACACTTAATGAGGAAAGTACTTATGTTCAACTCTTTGTGAGAATTGCAATAATACAAAATATGTGCAACATGTGTTAGTAAAATGAGCCTGCAAAAAATAGATTTATTTGTTTATTTAAGACGAACAATATAAATTTAGAAATATTTTTGTTGATCCTAGCCAAGCCTCTGTCAGATAAAGCTCAGTTACTACATAAGTTAGTTCTAGACAGATAGGTTATGCATTCTAATGTAGACATAAGAATAGGTTACTATGGAACTAACGTAAATTATATTTAAAGGTTCCTAAAAATAAACCAAATCGAGGCCGAAAAGAATCTGACCGTTTACAAAAACGGTTACCTCCTGTAGACCTAACAGTGGCAACGATGTCTTACTGATTTAATTATTCGATCTACTCAGCCTATTGAACCTTACGAGGCACATAGATTATATATAAGGTACTTGAAGGTACATACATACATTCCAAACAAACTTCCAACATCGGCATCCCAAATTCCTCTTAACCTCAGGAACCCAATCCCTATTGAACACGTCCGAACTCAAAAGTATTTGACCACGATCCCTTAATTCTATACTAAGACCTAAAAAGGATGAGTGTTACAGGGATCAACATAAAACTTCAACAATTCTCTCCCTTATCTACCTTTAAGTCCGTATTTGCATTTTCTACGTCTCAGACTGAAGCCGGTTTGAACTGCATAAATCTAGTGAAATCCGGTGTGATCCGGATTTCGGCAGTCGTTACCGAGGGAATGACGCAAACTTTACGTTACGGTGTTGTGACGGACTTTCGCAATTTTGAGTGATGGCTCTTTGATGGATATATTTGGTTTTATGTTTAAATTTATTGTTTTTGGGTGTTTTTGTATATGGCAATAAGTTGTGGAAAATTGCGTTTCTTCTAATAGTAAAATTTTATTTCCATGATCGAAATGTAAAATTTATCCTGTATATTTCACTTTTGAGACTAGATTTAAATCATACATTATATAATAACTCTATATGTTTCTACTGATGGAACACAGACCTCCTCTCTGAGGTATGTAGGTACGGACCATAATCCTCCACGCACGCGGAACACATTGTTGGATATCACATATTATCGTTTTTTTAGTTTAAAGACTTGCCTCATTTTTTTTTTAATCACACAATAAAAAGATATAAACACTAAACAACAATGACTTACAATCTAGATGTTAAGCAAAACAAAACTAATTTATAAAATATCTTAGCATTATTGGAGTCTGGTTGTGACAAGATAGTATTGCAACTGCCCACGTCATAATTAAATGTTATGACATTGTTAAATACAGTACTTTTTAACGCTTCGTGAGTCACAATATATCCTTTTAACAATAGCTTTTACTATGATAATTGGACGCTCGACGGCTTAGGTTTTAAAGCCGCGATAGTTTTCGACTCGATAGTTACTACTTCGTCGCCAACTTTCCAAAAAAACAAAACCACAGGCTACACCAAATTCTTATCAATGTAAAAAAAATTAGAACATTATATAGCTAAGAAGTTATTGATATGTAGATCGGAGTTAAGAATTGTACTATTTCCTCATCAACAGAAAAGTTAGACTAGTAATAATAGATCCACTTACTTTTTGCTTGTAAGCAATCAGTCAGCTGCCAACAATCTGCACAGTGAAACCACGTTCCTTATTTAAATTTTCGTTTAATGCAGAAATGCAAACTGTTGATAAGAAGCTTGAATCATTTATTTCAGTGAATGGAAAATAATTACGGGAGACAAATCAGTAAGGATAAAATGTAATGATAATACGATGACTAGTCTAGTAGCTTGTGACTCCAAATACAAATTATAGAATTTTATAAGCTACGTGTCTTAATCGCGTAAATATTTTATTTTAAGGCTAAATACCTTTGTTTATTGCCCGAAGTTTCGACCGTATTGCAACGGTCATGGTCACGGCTAGACTTAGCCTTAAAATAAAATATTTACGCGATTAAGACCCGTAGCTTATAAAATTCTATAATGTGTATACTCGTAAATCGTGAAAGTTTACGAACATATATTTTAATCCAAATGCAAAGTTTTCTTTATCGGTCAGTATCAATTGATTTTAGAGTATGTCCTTCAATTCAGTGTGCCTTTTGGTATAGGACCCCGCCTACTGCTTCCATTCACATTTGTCTACTCGAACTCTTGTTTAATATGGTCCTAGTGATAGATGGAATTCGTCTTCCCGTCTCATTATTGGGTGTTTCTTCTTCCTAACCTTTGGGTACCATAGAGCTTACTCCACCTATTTGTCCAGCCGTGTTAAGATGGACGAGTGAGTATGTGTAATAATAACAAAAATGGTTGTCTGTAAAGTTGGTTTACGTACGATAATTTTATGTGATAACGTCATAAGAAGAAAATGATGACATTGTAATAAGCAAGCATGCCTGTAACAGTCCTTTTTTTATTTCCAATTGTATCGCATGTCACTGCAATCGCCAAAAAAATGATGACATTGTAATAAACAACCTTGCTTGTGACAGCTTTAGTAGACCTGGGAGCAATACTTTAGCTTATCAACAGCGCGTTTCGCGTTACTGACCAACCAGTCAATAACGTGACTGCTGAGCAACTAATCAATAACGTGACCGTTGCTACGTGACACTTTTTCATGCGTGCTACTCGTCATCGATTTATAAGACGTTATCTCGTCAATAAAATAAAACATTTTTTTTTGGTTGGGGGTCCATACCCACAGGAAACCATCTTTTCTGTTTTTAGAATGCGACAAATATATAACGTGATATTTTATTTCATTTATTTCAGAAACAATTATTACATTGTGTTGAAATGTTTTACGTATATATATAAAAAAAAAGAAATACATGCACAAAACACAAAAAAATAACAATTTTTAATTTAAACAAACAAAGTAAATCATTTAAAATAATTATTATACACAATTTAAAAAGTAGACATACACATAATTCCGAGCAATGAGATTATATCGTATTAAGTACTCGTGACTCATAGTTTTAAATCATAATTCATCCACCGTATATAGATAGAGAAACACCTTTCCAGCAAATATGACCTTAATTTGTTTTTTAAAATACTTACACTGTTGATGAATCTAAATTCAATTGGCAATTTATTAAACATTAAAATAGATTGGTAAAGAGCACTTTGACTCACTATATATAGTCCAGATAGGTGGTTCGCTTCTGGCCCCGGTTTGGCTACGGAAGTCTCGGGTTCGATTCCTGAGTCTGGATTCAAATTTTTCTATCTTTCAAAAATGCAATTATTGTATTTGTAAAGTCTTTGGCAAGAAATGCCTATAAAAATTACTTCAATATTCGGCCTGCGTCATCATAATTTGTTAAAAATGCTCTCTGTAACGAAGCAATAACAAAAGCCGTGATAGTTCTTTAACTACCGACTAGATGTCGCTACGGGGGCCTAACCCGTAAGCATTAAGAGATAGAAGAATGTGATATCTAGTAACATAGTCCAGATAGGTGGTTCGCTTCTGGCCCCGGTTTGGCTACGGAAGTCTCGGGTTCGATTCCTGAGTCTGGATTCAAATTTTTCTATCTTTCAAAAATGCAATTATTGTATTCACTGTACAAAAGTTGTGCTGCAAGTCTTTACGTCTTGTAGAGTGCCTTTTTTCTTTTTCTGCTAGGCTCTCTTCTTTAAGTAGCTTATAACGTGGCAGTTGCAAACGTTATCACGTTACCACGAAAGGTTTTCGTGTAAGAGTCAAGCTCGCTCTTGGCCTAGGTATTGCGTCTTTTCATATACCATTAGCTGTTCGCCCAACGGCTATGGTGCCAATTACAAAACGATCCTTTTTGAAGGTCTTTTTTTTTAAATCTTGGGACAACTCACACAACGCTATCTGATCCCGAACTAAGCAGAGCTTGTAGTATGGAAACCAGACAACTGATAAACATACTTAAATATTTCTAAATACATACATATTATAGATAAATAACACCCAGACACAGAATAAACCATCGTGCTCATCACACAAAGTTTTATCCTGGGTGGTGAACCCATGACCTCCGGCTTAGCAGTCAGGGTCACTAAACACTAGACCAACAGGCCAGCCATGTCAGTCTTGATTTGGACCATTTTTTGTTGCTCGGCGATTCGTACTGTGCCTTTTTTAACACGGTAATTTTATGCCATTATCAATAATGAAAAACATTAAGATATGTTAACCGGTGTTTAAAAAACCAAGCAACCATGCTCAGTGTAAGGTTCCGAAGCTGTTGCTGATTTGAATACCAGCAGAAGAGCGTATGTTCATCCCTTGTGTTAAAAACGCAGTTTTTCGGCAATAGCTCAATCAAGGTATATCTGATCATGATCAAAATAATTTTCGTTTAAAGAATTTGGTAAGCGCTATCTTTGTGATTTTTTTTTTCATTTTTTTTGGTTACCCGGTTATAAGATAAGGTGGGGGAGGACAATTTATGCAACTTTCAGAGCGATTACTTCCAAAAATGTTCACTTATTTAAAAAGTTTTTTATACCTATTTTTTTTTAATACAAGTCAAAACAAGTTAAAATGTTTATTTTTGTTATTTAGCTATCAAACTAATTAGTTGCTGCTATATGACACCTTTTCACCAAATTAATCAATATTAATTATGTAATCTTTCACTGGTTTAGTAAAATGCCTGTGACATACGGACAAAATACAGACAGACATGACGAAACTATTAATTTTTGCCATTTTGGCTACGGAAACCTAATAAAAAAGCATTTATATCTGCGTCGTTCGTTGTTCCATCGAAATCGTATATTGTACAATAATAAAATTGGAATTTTAAGCTCGACTAAGCATCACTGTCATTAACAGTGGAAACATGCACAAAAGTACGAAAGCTAAAAATAAAACTGTACCATAAAATTCGACTGAAAGGCAATAACGTAAATTTCATATTGTATTCAGCAATGTAAGCATTTTTTTTATAGCACTAAATGAAGAGACGTGACGAGAGACATGACCTGGGGGTCAATTCACGTATTTAAAGTAGTACAGTTGCAGTGCAGTTGCAGTTAAGTTTCGATTAAAACGGCCATTTTCGTATTCTTGTAACTTTGGGATCGATCTCAAAAACGCTGTTCGTGCCGCCTGTTCGTGCGCTTGATGGTAAGCGTTTCGCTAGCCCGTATATACACACATCAAAAGTGTCTAGGGATCAACATATATTTTTGCAATAACTTTTCTCCTGATTGATTTTTTTTTTTTTATTTCTTTAAGGATTCATCAAATAAAGTGTTTTCGTTTGTCACAGTAACGATAAACCAAGTCACCTTTGCATTAATAAAGAAATTTGCCATTTTCCTAATAAAGGGATTTTTGACATTTGAACCACTAACATTAAAGTTCGAAAAAAAGACTGAAATAACAGTTTTCTTTAAAATTTTATTGGGTAACTTAAACAATTAATAATCCGTGTTTCTACCGCGAACACTAACAACACAAGAACATCGGTTTGGCATACTCAAAATGAGTTCATCCAAATCACGCTGTGGAATGGCCGCCCATGTTCGTTGCAACAACAAAAAAAGGTCTTCTTGCGACTGGATACCCTCCATATTCGGCAGAGCTCTTCTCTGTAGCATATCCCATGCATGCTCAATCGGGTTCAAGTCTGGCGACTGAGCAGGCCAGGGCAGGACATTGATGTTAGCTGCGGCGAGAGTCTGTCTTACAACTCTTGCGGTGTGCGGTCGTGCATTATCATGCATTAACTGAAATAAGGGACCGATTTGCACTTGTAGAGGAACGATGACGTCTGATACAATCGTCTCAGCATAAATTTGAGCGTTGAGGTTGCCTCTGATCCAAATCAACTCAGTTCTTCCGCCGATCCAAATACCCGCCCATACCATGATGGTTCCACCACTATAAGGATGGACTTCCTGGCAGGATTTTAATCGCTGTTGGCGTCCAGGGGTTCTCCAGTGTCGTATACGTCTTGTATCCGGTCTCATACCAAAACGAGACTCATCAGAAAAGCACACGAAACGCCATTGTTCTTCTGCCCAATTTCTGTGTTCAAGAGCCCATTGATATCGAATCCTACGATTGTGCATTGCTATAGGTGGTACCCGTAGCGGTCTTCGGGAATGAAGGTTCACTTCATGCAAGCGGTTTCTGACTGTTTGGTCGCTAATTAAGTTTCCTGAAGAGTGATGAAGCCTCACGGCTAACATCATGGCGGTTATTGTTGGACCTCTTCGAGTTAAGATTTGAATGTATCGGTCTTGTCTCCGTGTGGTGCAGCGATACCGTCCTCCATGGCGCTCAGCCACGGTACCAGTGCTTCGGTAACGTGTCCAAAGTCGATTGATAACACTCTGACTTGTATTCAGAGCTAAAGCCACAGTACGTTGCCGGGAACCAGCTTCTATCATTCCCACGGCTCTGAGCATTTCTTCCCTGCTTAAATGACGTCGCCGCTCCATAATAACGTTGGTTTTAATCAGTTGTAGGGAAACAGTAGCACTAATAATGTCTTCAATGCGTTGTATGTTTTTATAGGGAAAATATTGACAGCTGATTTTCATCTTTTACTCGAATTTGATTCACAGTTCCTGATTCAAATTATGAAATGCACCAAAAAGGATCCATATAAATTTATAAAATCATAAATTTATTACAAAGCCACATCTCAATCTCAAGAAATCCGCATAAAAATGCTTGATCCCTAGACACTTTTGATGTGTGTATATATTACGGGTCTCAATAGCGTGAATATATATATTTTTTTAATTGCCTGACGTTTTGACCGTATTGCAACGGCCGTGGCGGCATACAGTCGAAACGACGGGCAATAAACAAGGTAATATATATATATATTTTCTTTATTATGTTATTAAGACCCGTGATATATATTTTTTCATAATGTGTACAAATCGCGAAAGTTTAGCAACATTTATTAATTCATAAGTCTGTTATGTTATATTAGAAGTAGTAGTAAGTATAGTAGTAGTAAGATAAGTTAAGTTATTAGCGTAGTAATTATACTTGCTACAGTGCCCTTCAATTGAAATACAGTGACGATGTGTTAACATCACTATTTCATGGAAGAATGACTAACACTGTGGTAGCCTAATGTACAAGGCATCGGACTCACAATCGTGAGATCGCGGGTTCGAATCCTACCCATTATACAACCGACGTAAACCACTCCAAACATAAGCCACATTACTATTATAAAATTATATATACTACGTCTCTTAATCGCGTGAATAATTTAAGGTAAAATACCTTGTTTATTGCCCAACGTTTCGTATGTATTGCAACGCAGCCGTTGCAATACATACGAAACGTTGTGGTGAAGAGTAGACTGGGTCAGCTCGTACTAACAGCAATAGTATACAGCATAGCGTATCTTCATGGCACTTACGTTTTGTTGTAAAGCGCGATTTTCGGCAGTAACTCAAAGACGGTATATCCGATCACGTTGAAAATAACTTTAATTGAAAGTATTTATTTATAGTGTCAAACGGTTTAAAAGATAAAGGGGGACATCATTATTGCATATTCCGGAGCGATTATTATTACTACTACTTTTTTTATATTACTTTTTTTAATCATAGATTTTTGTCACACGTAGATGCTTGCTGTATGGAGTGCCCCCCCCCTAAAAATTATTATTTTTGTTATTTAACTTTCGAACTAAGTAGCCCCTCATACAAGACACCTACAGTACAATTTCATTCGGATTTCATTTCATGAGGTGATTCGGCAAAGAACCAAAGTTATCGACATAGCCCACCGGATTAGCAAGCTGGCCATATTAGCCGGAGAACCGACAACCGTTGGGGTAAACGAGTTCTTGAGTGGAGACCGCGTCTCGGCAAACGTTGTGTAGGACGCCCTCAGGCCAGGTGGAATGATGATTTACGCAAAACGGCTGGCAGGAGATGGATGCGAGAAGCCGAAGATAGAACAAAGTGGCGTGCAATTGGAGAGGACTATGTCCAGCAGTAGACTGCGATAGGCTGATGATGACACTACAATTTCTTCGATGTAGTTTTTGAGTAAAATGCCTATGACATACGAAACATGCAGAAACTACAATGGTTCCATTTTTGCCATTTTGGCTACGGCACTCTCAAAATCCGAAAAACATCTTCATAACCAATTTTGAATAAAATGGCAAGTCATGAGCTGTCCAAAGCACTGCTGTTAGAATGAGTGTCTATAACTATATTTTCTGTGCTTGCAATAAATGTTTTGATACCAAAAACGTGACGTAAGCATGTAAAGATACAAAAATATTTTTCTCGGAACTAGAACCCCTATAAAGCCTTTTGAAAATTGAACAAAAGCGTACATAGGTACTGATAGCCGCGCTTTTGCCTTTGTTAGAGTAAAAAATATTGAATATGCTACCGTAATACAATGTGTCAAAGTGAAAATAAAAAATATGGTTTAAAATTCACAGAAACATGCTTTGTGCGTTATGAACATAAATGTAAATTGTTTTGTAGCCAACATACACAAATTTGTAGTATGTAGGTTTGCTAGAAATATTGTACTTTAGGGAAGTCCACAAACAGTGACATTTATTTAATTATAAAATATTGTATTTAGATGCCGTATACCGTTGTAGACTAAATTTATAGTACTTTTTTGACGTAACTTTGACTGTTTTGACGTCTTATAAATCGATGATAGGATGCACGTACGAAAAAGTGTTTAAAAAAGTCCGTTATTTATTGGTTACTAAACAACCGCGAATGGTGATTGCAGTGACATGACATGCGATACAATTGGAACTAACGTCGTTGATTGGTTGCTAAGCAACGCGAATGACGATATGTCATCAATGGTAAGCGTGATGCTAGCCCATAACAATGTTAGTGAGACCCAAATCCTTGTTTAGCAAAGATCTGAATGTCACCGTACCGCGCTCCTCATTTGAGACATTAGTTCATAAGTCTTATTTGCCCAGTAATTACACTTGCTACAGTGTCCTTTTACCGAAACACAGTGATGCGTTAACATCATGATTAACTCGATTGTAAGGAAGGGTTATGTTTTTCGCGCGTATCTTGTATGTATGTAATATTTCTCCTCATATCTCGCAAACCACTGGTCAGATTTATACAATTAAGACGTCGTTAGATTTGTCTTGACCGCCCAAGTGTTTTAGATAAGTGACGTTTGAGAAAAACAAACATGGCGGCTAAAAGAAACAAGATGCCAGAATAAAGAGGTCTAAAAAGAAAAATTGTGTCGAATAAGCCCTATAATTTTAACCTATATTGGGTTAAAATTATAGGGCTTATCCTAAATATTTCACAAATGTATTACATGTTTATGTCTGTAATACTAAAAAAGTTAGCTAGGAACCATTCTTTTTTTAATTTTCAATACTTGACAATAGCTGTGATAAAAGTTAGTGGTTACATCCTACGGCTACTCAAAAGAATGATATCTATACTAATATTATAAAGCGGAAGAGTTTGTTTGTTTGTTTAAACGCGCTAATCTCAGGATCTACTGGTCCGATTTGAAAAATTCTTTTTTTGTTGTATAGCCCATTTATCGAGGAAGGCTATAGGCTATATAACATCGCGCTACGACTAATAGGAGCGGAGAAGCGACGAAAAATGTTTAAAAAACGGGGAATAATTACGCATACGAAGTTGCGCGGGACAGCTAGTAAAAAATAAATTTAAAAAATTAAAGTACCCGCCTGCACAAAAAAGATGTCAGTCGGAGGCACTTTACTAAGTTCATCGAGATTCATTAATGCCTCCGACTGCATGAAATTATATATGTAAGCGATCTTGTTTCCATCTTTTTTGTACAGGCGAGTTTTTTAATTTTATAATTTGTTTTTCTTTATTTACCTACGTCAGTTCACATCAAACGAAACTAATATTAGGTAAAAAAGAATATTATTTTGACCTCATATTGGATTGGGTCTCATCTAGTTTCAACAGTTTGATTGATTGGATGTGATATGAAATATGTAGTCTATTTCCTGTACCTACATACAGTCAACTTCATAAGTAGCTTAACAATAACAATATTTCAAACTACCTAAACGAATAGACCAAAAATTAATAGACCGAACCGTGATGTTTAATATATGTTCGTAAACTTTCGCGATTTGTACACAGAATTTTATAAGCTATGGGTCTTAATGGCGTAATTATTTATTTTAAGGCCACGACCGTTACAATACGGTCGAAACGTCGGGCAATAAAACAAAGGCATTCAGCCTTTAAATAAAATATTTACGCAATTAAGACCCGTAGCTTATAAAATTCTATTACGTGATGTTTAACTCTTAATTTCAAGGTGACTATCTTGTTCTAATCTGTTTTTTTCTTTGACTATGCGGTTAATGATATGTGTCCTGAGTTAGTTCGAATATTTGTAAATGTTAAGCGACTTATGTACCTGACTGTATCTAAAAATTAGACAATAGGCGCTTTTTACCCTGAGACGTTGATGCTGGGCTATAATCAGGTTAGGTGGATTTTGAACGTAAATATTTCTATAAGTTTTTTTTAAGCTATTGCATAGCTTCTATCGCGGGCCTTGAGCGCGGGGACCGAATCCAGAAATTCCGTAACGAAAAAACCTCACGCTCCCCACTGGAAGGCCGTGCATCGTCTAACGTCGTTTCATTTTGTACTTATGATTCTGGCTGCAAAAATCATAATAGCGCGATTCAGACCGTAGTACATTTTGTATTGAATAGTAACAAAATTAAATACAGCGCCATCTATTGACATTATGTTACCTATTGTCATTTTAGTCTTCCCCTTTCTTGTTGTTTCTATTATAAAGGCCACAGCAAAGGGCCACACAGGAGTTGCGGTTATGTTTTGGTTTAGGTGTTGGTTCATTTTCCACCCTATTGTGTTGTGTTATTGTATTATAAGTAGGTATACTATTTTATGTTCTGTCGCTGATCTAATTAATATGAAGACTAACACCCCCCATTCCGACCGGCACAGCAGTGAAACTTTTTAGTTGTTTGTTCTTAAGCAGAACTTTTAATGACTTTTTTTTATATTAAAAAAAAAAAAAATTAAAGAAAATAAAAAATTAAAAACATTGTTTTTTTATAATTAAAAAAAAAACTTATTTTTTTTTTTTTATTTAATTGCTTAAATTAATAAAAATGCTATGCAATAGCTTTACCGCGGCAGTCCCCGAGTGCCACACATTTTTTTTTTTTTTAAATAAAGATAATTAGCAATGTAGGATTGAGTCCCACATTACTAGCAATCTTGTTAACCCCTCCAGCTAAGCTCAAAGGCTTGTGTTAGGAGTGGGTTCACGTCTAGTGCAGGTCCTTTCCGGGCACGGCTGCTTCGGGAAGTACTTGCACACGGCTGCTAGGAGGGAACCGAGTCCCGCCTGCCACCACTGCGACTGCGGTGAGGACTCGGCGCAGCACACCCTCCAGCATTGTCCTGCTTGGGAGGGGCAACGTCGAGTTCTCACCGCAGTGGTCGGAAGTGACCTCTCGCTGCCGGCCGTGGTTCTGTCCATGGTCCGAAGCGAGGGGTCGTGGAATGCGGTCGCATCCTTCTGCGAGGACATCATCTCGCAGAAGGAGGCGAGGCGGCGGAGCGCGTCAGGGAAGAGAGCTCCCTGGCGGATCCGCTCCGTCGCCGGCGAACCGGGCGGCGTCGGCGCGCATATCTGCGCCTGATGCCGCCTTAGGTGGGGCTGCGGGCGGGCGTACGGGGTAATCTGCCTCGCCCACGGCCTTCCGTGGAGGCACGGCATCCTGTGTGTATCCAGGAGCCGCGTAGGTGTGAAATGCCCGGAACGCAACAACATCGCGTCCGGGCATTGCCACTGGGCGGGCCGCCGACGGCACAACAAATTCCGGCGGCCCGTTCGCGAAGGTGGCGGGAGATACACGGCGGGTTTTTTAGTGAGTGCAAACCCCACACTACCTCCACCGTCTTCCCCGAATGGTGGAGGTGTTCGTCAGGAATTTTTCCCGCCAAAACAAAAAAAAAAAAAAAAAAGGAGTGGGTTCACGTCGGTAGTATAATAGGTAGGATTCGAACCCGCGACCTCACGATTGCGAGACCGATGTCTTAGCCATTATCCTACCGCCGCTTCAATAACTATTTCATGGAACACGCTCAAATTTAGCTATGAAGTGATAGAGTAATTTTTAGTCGGTTTGAGTCCCTTGCCTTTAGCCTGGTATTTGGGTTGGCTCTTCTCGTCCTCATGCGCCTCGGCCGTATTTCCTTCGACCAAGTTTCACCTGCCGTGGTCTCCAGTGGATTTTTGTATCAGTCCTCTAACATCGTACTGGCAGCACCTTACCTTACTGTTAGACTCAATATTATTCTAATCCGTTATTTAATAAAATTCATTCTATTTTTATCAGAATTTAACTCAATCATAATTTAAAAACGTTATTGAGATTTGATTTAGACGGTTGACATTCAAAATGTAAATGTCGGTAGTGACATCACATGACGTTGACAACTGTCATGCGGATGTCACTCCGACATGGAGAGGGGATAGAAAGATGGCAGACAGATTGTATTCGCGTGTTGAACAGTGCGGACGTTTGTAATAGTTCAAATAAATCCGTTTATTACGCATTTTTATTAAAGTCCGAGTTGATCCTTCATTACCATATCATAAGTTTATAAACATACAAACATTGCAAAAATTGGCGTATTGTAAAAAGTGGCAGCGAGTTTCTAATGCCTTGTTCTTTTATCCGGCTTGACGTATTGTCTCAACTCCTTTGAAATCGAAGCAGTATCACCAGTGCCACAATAGGATGAAATACAATTATTAAATAATAAATTGTTATTCGGTCTGTTTGTTGCGATAAATAATCCGGGTCAGTGATCTGTTAGTAGCGTTTCTATATTGGTTTTCGACTGACTTGCCTTAATATATTGATATGTTGTATCATTCGTTTTATTACTTTTTTTAATGGTCATATTTATTGCTGAATATCTAGCTACCGATAAAGATCTACACACGAAAAGTTTTTGTAACCGCACTGCGAAGGCCGTACTGCCAACCTACCTACGTCACGATATGGCATAGAGCGATTTCGCGCGCAATTTCGACGTAGGCAATCGCTGGCTGCCGTACTCCAGCGCGGCGCATCGCTGCGCGCGAGTTGGTGACGACAAATTATGTTCCAAAGTAAACATCTTTACTTTTTTATACTAAGACATTTCAAAATAAAAAATACGCGTATATTAAAATTTGTCTAACTTTGTACTGTCAAATTTTACGCACTTAATAAAAACTTTTCTTAAATAGAATTATTGTTTATGCCCGAGGTTCCTCCCGTGCGGTTGTTGACCATTCAATTTAAGCTCTCTGATGTATGGCGTGGTTAGTATGACCGGCCTCACTGTATAAATAAAAGTACTAAATAGCTTTAATGGAGTTGCTTCTTATAAATCGAGGACGCACGAAAAAGTGTCACGTAGCCACTGTTACGTTATTGATTGGTTGCTAAGCAGCAGCGAATGGCGATTTGTGGCCGTCGGGCGCATGCATCTGGGTAATAACTAATGTCATCAATATTTTGGCGATTGCAGCGACATGCGCTGGAATTGAAAAAAAAGCGGTAACAGGCATGGTCGTTTATTACAATGTCATCAATGTTTTCTTATGAGGTCATCACGTAAAATTATCGTCCGTAAACTGACTTTACAGAAACCCTTTTTTTACTGATCACCAGGTCCTCGAACTATTATTGCATTACTCTGTCTGTCTGTTCTGCTCTGTGTTGTCCTAAGTAACGAGGCTTCAATAAGCAACTACGTAATTTATTTAGCAAACATCGTGGTTACGCGTAAATTTATGCGCAGCAATGCAATTACTGCGCATACAAATTAAGGACAGTGTATGGTGGTACTATGTTGTATTTTATTATAACGGGTAACAAAGGGTGTGGTCGAATCCAAGGGTTGTCATGGAGTCATGATAATGAGCCCTTGTCTGTGCCTATTTTTATCAAAATCTGAGTACCTATTAATCAATTAATTAAAAAATATGTAAACGACAACGATCTAAATAATTTCACCCCGAATTACATTAAATTCTGAAATCCAATTTTTGTTTTAGAAAATACACTTAATCACCGAATTTGGGAAGTGGCTCAATCAAGTAGGTATATAGAGTGATTTGATTTTTCCCAAATTATGATCATTATTTTGGGGCCAAATGGCAAAAACGGAACCCTTAAAGTTTTGCCATGTCCGTCTGTCTATCTGCAATGTCACAGGCATTTTACTCAAAGACTACCCAATGTATATTGATGAAATTTGGTGAAAATGTGTCTTGTAGTTTATAGTAGCCACTATTTAGTTGATAGCTAAATAATATAAATAAATATTTTTAAGGGGGGCACTCACAGAAGAATAGAGACAAGACACAACAGAAGCTGAGAAAAAAATGTTGAGCAAACAACAACTTGTAAGGTTACATTATTCGGCAGGTCTTTTAAAAACATTTTAGGATTTCTAATTTTTTTAATATTATGTAAATATTTTTGGAAATAACTGCTCCGAAAGTTGCATAAATTGTGTCCCCCACCCTTATCTTTTGAACCGTTAGACCAAAAAATATGAAAAACAATACTTTAATATCTCATACATACACTCTTCTGCTGGTGCAATTTTTCAAATCGGAGTTTTTTATACAGCAACGGCTCCGGAACCCTAGACTGAGCATGATCCGACATGCTCTTGCCTGTTTTTTTTTACATTTTAATAAATATAAAAAAATTATAGCGTGAATGCTTTAAGTTTTTATTTTACTAAAATCCGAACCATTATCGGCTTAGTAACAGCCTTCATCCACCACAATTAACAACCGGATTCAAATAGCCCATTTTCCCACAAAAAGTCATAAAAAGAAACAACTCTTATAAGCCGCCATTTAACGTTCAGTTTGATTAAATAACAAATTATGTTACATCAGATTACGGGTCTTAATTGTAAGAATATTTTAAGGACGTCGTTTCGACAATTCACACAACGCTATCTGATCCCAAACTAAGCAGATCTTATACTATGGAAACCAGACAACTGATAAACATACTTATATATTTCTAAATACATACATATTATAAATAAATAACACCCAGACACAGAATAAACCATCGTGCTCATCACACAAAGTTTTATCCTGGGTGGGGATCGAACCCACGACCTCTTGCGTAGCAGTCGGATACACTCCCATCGCGCAACAGAGGCAGTTCCCATTTGTTCTATGAAATATGTCGTCATTTTTCCCTTATTGTTCCATAGAAGTACATATTAACTCTTCACACTAGTCTATGGAATGGCAGTAGACTCGGGTAAAGAATGTAATGGAATTTAATTCTACGAAATTAACCGGCCAAGTGCGAATCGGACTCGTGCTCGGAGGGTTCCGTACCAATGTTGTATAAACATACATACATACATATCAACCCATAAGATGGCCCACTGCTGGGCACGGGTCTCCCCAGTAGAACCTACTAGTATGTAGATCCTGGGGTAATTGCCATAATCGCCACGCTTGGCGAGCGGGTTGGCGATCGCAGTAAGGCTTTAAGTACGCAGAGGACGCTGCTGCCCGTCCTCCGGGGTAAAATCCCTTAGTCGCCTTGACGACACCCACGGGTAGAGATGGTGTGGTACTATTCTTAAGCCGGCACCACACGGCAATAGCAGTTGTATAAACAAAAGACATTAAAATATCGAGCAAGAAACGGCAAAAATATCACGTTTTTTGTATGGGACTTATAAATTTATTTTATTCGTGTTTATTATTTGTCTTTATAATACATCATTTGTGAAAATTTCAACTGTCTATCTATCACGGTTCATGAGATACAGCAAATAATTGGCAAAAATTTTTTGCCACGTTTGGTGTATGGGAGCCCACATAAATATTTATTTTGTTCTGTTTTTAGTAATTGTTATCATAAAGGCAACAGTAACTACTACATCATCTATGCAACGGTCTATCTGTCACGGTTCATGGTATACACCTGGCGAGAAACAGACAGATAGCGGAGTCTTAGCAATAGGGTCCCTTTGAGTACGGTATCCATAAAAAAGGGAAAAATATTCTATGACATGGGGTAATTCCCATTTGTTCCATAGAACAAATGGGAATGACCCCATTGTAGCGCAGTGGTCACACGTAGACTGATACAGTCAGCTTTACCTTCAAATATTCACGCGATTAACCCATTAAAGGCCCAATGAAAAATACCGGTATTTGAATCTTCCTCTACTTATCCATATAATATTTAATTGAATCTTCATTTACTTATCCATTTAAATAAGAACCCAAATTAAAACAAACATAATTTTGAACTAGTTGGTGTACTCAAATGAGTACACAGACCTCTGATGTATACTCAGGCCCTTTATAATTAGGTCCCTTCCTCCTTATAGGTTAATGTACTTGGATCAGGTTGTATGATAATCACAATCGTTGCTATCACTGATAATATCATCAAAGACTTCCCCAAAAGAGTTAGAGTTTTCCCTTTAAAGTTATTTTAAAAACTAAATTGTTGCTACTCATTACATGGAATCTAAAAGAAAATAAGAATGATTTACTTATGTCTGTTGTCACTGTACTCAACTGAGTACAAAAATATATATTTTACTCTAGCTTTATTATTGTCTTATATACTTGAGTAGGTATATTGTACCAATGAAATATGAAGGCCAATTTCTGACCAGTTATTATTTAAATATGTCTAAAACAAATCATTCACCTGCAGAGTATTTCCGTAACACAACTGTAACTGGATTTAAAAAAATCAAACTATTGGCATAATATTTATGTACTTATAAATTTGTAAGGTATTACAATGATATGGTTGTGTTATGGCTTGTATTATTTCGTTTATTAAATTATCTGTGGTGAAATTAAGATTTTAATTTAATTAGTAATGGTAAAATCTAAACCTAGTGATCTCCCGGTGTTTGTGAACGATGGCAAGCTATAACCTGCGGCATCCTGAGCCTACATACTCGTTTGAGTACGGTGACAAACGGGATAAAAAAAAAACTTTATGACATATTCTCATACTTACCAAATATAGAAAACAAAAACATTAAAATCGATCGAGCCGTTTATGAGGAGTTCGACCATAAACACCGTGACACTAAATAATTATATATTAAAAAAAATGTAAATCGCGAAAGTTTGAATAATAACAAGCATAAAGATAATCCGAACTAAGTGAGATTAGCGTTTCCTTATTGGCCGGCTTTGAAATCCGGTTAGGAGCGGCTTAAGCCAGATGTATGCAGTAACGTAAATTCGACATGGTTTCCAATTCCTAAACGAAAACTGTGTTCGTAATATCTACTTGTTATGTGTAATGAGTTTGATTTTACTTATGTAAAGGGTTCCGTACCATTTTTTCATTTATTTGAGCTGTAAGACATTGCTTCTTGTCAAATTTCATGATTATCAATCAATGGAAAAGTACAGATTTGATTTAATATAATAAGTCGCTATAATGATATTTTAACCGACTGTGGTCGACGGCTGATCTTGTACGAAACGAGCCATCTACGCAGGAGAAAAAAAACATTTTTTTTTCATTTATTTAGGATGCAAAACAGGAATTGGCATACGTCGGGATTCTACATGTAAAGATAAAGCCGAAGAAAAGAACATGGCAATTAAAACTCTAGGCCACTCTTTTCAAATTGCCAATTTTACAATGTTTTTCTTTCTTTGTTGTTTGAATGTTAATAAACTTGATATGGGTAAGGTGCTGCCACTAATAAAGGACTGATGCAAATTCTATTATTAAAAAGTTGGGACATGAGATAAACTAAAATCAGTCTTAGTGGGTTCAACATAATAGAAGCATCTGCTAACAACAAAGGTAAAAACGATACATGCTTAAATATTGGCCAAAGTACTGGTAACGAATGAATAAATCCATACTAATGTTATAAATGTTAAAAAACTCTGTCTGTGTGTCTGTCTGTTATGCTTTCACGCTCACACAGTTAACCCGATTTAGATGAAATTTGGTATGGAGATAGTTTGAGTTCTGATGAAGGACTTAGAATAGTTTTTATGGCTATAACCGACATCCACGCGGGCGGAGCCGCGGGCGAAAACTGGTATAAAATATTTCACACAAAAGTTTTTATAGTTTACAATTCTTTGAGCAGATACAAGAGTCCTCCCTTTTTCTTCACTCAAAAAATACTAACTATTACTACGGACTCAACGGATGAAACTCCGGCCCGACCGGAAGGCGGTTAAGTGCAGAACCCACGGCTTAACATGCTCTCTGAGGCACAGAAGGTGACAAATTTCATGGCCACTAGTCACAAGCAATGCCTTACCCTATATGTGATCTGTGTACCGAATTTACGAGATAACAATTCGAAGTTGCCGTATAACTAGGAAAACGCTAGCAACATATTTCGGCCCATAATTTTCGAGAAATATGCAACACTGCACTAACGTGCCCAACAGTTGGGGACTATTCAAAATCCCGTATTACGAAATTCCAATTTTAAAACAGCAAGCTTATGCAAATGTTACAGAATTCTAATTTCGAATCGCAATTTTTTATAACCGATTTTAAAAGCACAAGGGTAGAGTAGTTAATAGTTTTTTACCCGACTGTAAAGAAGGGTTATGTTTTTCGCGCGTATCTTGTATGTATGTATGTAATATTTTTTATAACCTGATATCTCACAATCCACTGAACGGATTTACATAATTAAGACGTCGTTATATTCGTCTTGATTGCTCAAGTGTTCATAGATATGTGACGTTTGAAAAACAAAAACATGGCGGCAGTGAGATGTCAAAATAAAGTGGTTTGAAAAGAAAAAGTTGTTTTGTATACTAATATGGGTATTAAATTAAAGGACTCATATGACTGTAATACTAAAAAAGTTAGTTAGCAACCTTTTTTTTTTCAATTTGAAATACTTGATAATGGCTGTGATAAAAGTTAGTTGTTACTTCGGTTACATCCAATAAAATAAAAGTATTATTTATATTATAAATATTATATTATAAAAATAAATTATAAAAATAAAAAATCCGCCTGCACAAAAAACATTGAAACAAGATTTCCAACTTAATTATATAATTTCATGCAGTCGGAGGCACTTTTCTAAGTTTATTGAGATTCATAAATGCCTCTGAATGCATGAAATTATATTATTATGTAGGGGATCTTGTTTCAATCTTTTTTTGTGCAGCCCGCCTGAACAAAAAAGATTGAAACGAGATTTTTTTATTTTTATATATATTTTTTTTTAAGTTTATAATTTTGTTCGATGTATAATATGTATGGATATTTCTTTGACTAGCTTTATTGTTTAAACGGCTTGAAAAAAAATACTTATAAGGTGTCATTAATTTCTTATGCTTCTTTAGTGACGAGTGTTATAAAATACGAGACGTGTAACAGTGTGTACATTAAAAATCTCCGCAACATACGTTAAAAAGTCTAATAAACTTCTAAAAGCTGTATGACTGTCGCTATGTAATGACTGATTTTCATAAGAATCTGTCCTTTTACCCCGTTTGGCAAAAAAAAATATGACTTCTTAGACCATATAGGTATTTTTCAAGATGTTATGTAAATCAGAGAGTGAACAAATATACTTCATAATACCTATACATTACGGGCATAAGAGGGGAATGTGCTAAAGAAAATCATTCGGGGGAAGGGGGATCACTAGAGGCAAATGAACAAAGAAACACAATACAAAACAAGAAATTTTGCGATTCTGAACAGTACCCCAGTATCTCAAACTGTCCTGTCTAATTTAGTTTGCGCAGTCACCAACGTCACGCATAAATTTGCACCCAGAAACTCGTACTTGGTTGCAGTAGATACAAATTGAAACGCGTATGGGGTAAGATGAGGTACACGCTCCGCGTTTGGATAAATTGGTTATAGGCGGGGTGGGCAAGTTGAGTTTGGGAATGGACAAATTGGTTCGGGATAGTGGAACGTGCTGACAGGGTCTTAACGTCTCCCCATATTGTCAATACAGTAAATCCCCAATGAGCTTTGGGGAAGTTACTAAGAGTACAGTAACATACAGTTAAATTTGATTTGGGTATGGTTTTGAGTAATAATAATGTTCTTCTAACTGATGTAGGTAGAAATGCAAAAAGCAACTAAACGGCTCGTAACAATGCGTAAACAAAAGTGCTTTTCAAGCCCCTTACTCTAATAGTCTAATTAATTGGCGATTCGACATGGCTGGAGAAAGGTTAGACTCTTTACCCTTGTGGGGGTAAAACATCTATTTTTTACCCCTTCCCCCCGATACTATAGATTTAATTGTCCCCCATAATGAGAGCGATTCATATTCATCCCATTTTGTTACAATTTCCCTCCTCATTTGAGCTACTCAAACTTGACCGACGTTGGGGATAAAATGGGTTTTAAAGTAGTTAAAAATGGTAACGATACCAATTTGGACTACTTACTAAGATTGAGAACTATTGGGTTAGACGTGACGAAGCGAGCATTAAGGGTATCTTTAATGCATATTTTTCAAGCAACCATGATTAATTAGCAAATTTTAGTATTAAGATCATGAGCTTTTTTTGCACATTTGTGACTTATATACTTTCTACTTATATTAAAAATTAGTGTAAGGCTAAAAAAATCGAAAGATTGTAAGGATTAGTTATTATCTCGATGAACCGGATTTTTATAATAAACTTATATTTTATAATCCTCCCAATATTTTACTACAATTGGAAGAGGTTTCCTTGCAAAAGCGGTCCTTATATAAGATTAGAAACAATATAAAATTAATAGATTATAATAGTAAATGTAAAACTCAAAATATAAATACTCTATATACTCGAAAATGTATGTACTTAACAAACTTGCAAACATGTTAAGGGATAAATAAATCTTTTAAAAGTATTAATAATTAACTAATATTTTACGAGGAAAACCGACAGTTTGTATTTATGGAGTGATGGGTGGATGGATGTTCGTTGCTGTTTGGCGCAAAAATTACAAAACTGATAGTGTACAATGTGCGTGATAGCAGACATCAGAAGAGCACATACACTATAAATTATTAAATACTAGCTTTCGCCCGCGGCTCCGCCCGCGTGGATGTCGGTTATCGCGATAAAAAGTATCCTATGTCCTTCCCCGAGACTCAAACTATCTCCATACCAAATTTCATCTAAATCGGTTCAGTAGTTTGAGCGTGAAAGCGTAACAGACAGACAGACAGACAGACAGAGTTACTTTCACATTTATAATATTAGTATGGATTGTGGGCGCTCCGCCTGAAAAAGCTACTATATTCATACTTTATAAAATAATATTTACTATATTTACTATATTTCGACCGAATTGCAACGGCCATGGTCACAGGTAGACTCGGTCAATCGAATAATAATACTGTCGAAACGTCGGGCAATAAACAAGGAATTTAACCTTAAATTATTCACGCGATTAAGACTCATAGTATAATTTTATAATGTGTACAAATCGCGAAAGTTTATCAATATTTATATTCATACTGGCCTGTTGGTCTAGTGGTTAGTGACCCTGACTGCTGAGCCGGAGGTCGTGGGTTTGATCCCCATCCAAGATAAAACTTTGTGTGATAAGCACGATGGTTTATCCTGTGTCTGGGTGTTATTTATCTACAAAATGTATGTATTTAGAAATATGTAAGTATGTTTATCAGTTGTCTGGTACAAGCTCTGCTTAGTTTAGGATCAGATGGCGTTGTGTTAGTTGTCTCAAGATATTATTATTATTATTACATAATTATCTACCTCAGGTGGAATTTTAACCCTATCTTACTAGCATAATTTTATGCTACAAGCAAGTCTCTAATTATATTATCTCATTATACAGTTGAAACTATTCGTACAAAAACACAAGAAGGCATTGTGGTGTACCGCACAATAAATTCAAGGCTTAGTGTTGGCGTCCACGGCCCAGATTCAGCATAATCCCTCAGTTTTGGCTAATGGCCTCGTTGCACGTACAACTGTTGTTTGTATTATACTTTAAATAAAGTTTTAGTGCAATGCATATGTGGCTGAAATTATTCTCGCATTTTGAAAGCATAATTTTGACTGCCTTGGTAGCGGAGTAGAAGCGTGCAAGAAGTTGTGGATTCGATTTCTACAAAAACGCCACTTTTTGCAATTTACAATTTGTTGTTCCGATTCTGAGTGTACATTGTGCACTTAAATTTTCTTCTTCATTGTGCACACACACACACACACACACACACACACCCACACACACACACACACACAAACAAACACACACGTACACACAATTTCGTCATAGATTAACTGGTTAGGCCACGCTACTATTTTCGGTCCATTTAGGGGTGACCGTTTTCGAAATAAGCCACACTTCTCATGACACTGAAAGCACGTTAAACCCCTTTGCACGTACACTAAAAATGTCCAATCATACAATCGTTCAATCATGAAAATGTTCAATCATAATAAAGGCCAATCATAAAAAGTCCTTTCATAACTATGTCCATTCTTAAAAAACTCGATTTGTGATTAATCAAAAAATATATAATGTGGGCAGAAAATTTGATTTTGTACCTAGGGTTATTATTTTATAGGATGGGGCATTTTTTTTTTTTAAATCACAGGCCATTTTCTAAAAAATATCACCTACCGATGAAAAATCGCCATTTGACTTCTCCTATGATAGAAACATATTTTTTTTTTTACACCAAATAGAGGACAAAAACAAATTACATAGGAACTTACAACTGTACCACCAGTTGGTGGTACAAGGGGCGATCTTATCACGTTCCACAGACAACCTTGGGATGCAATATATCTATACTCATATTATAAAGCTGTAGAGTTTGTTTGTTTCAAGGCGATAATCTCAGAAACACTAATGGAAAAAAATATTTTACTATTGGATAGCCCATTTATCAAGGAAGCTTGTTGTTCTGAGTTTGAGTGTACTTTGCAGCAGCAAGGAGTAACAGAGAAAGAAAGGAAAACTGGAACCATAGACGTACCTATAGGTGGGGTATTTAACTACAAAATGTAGAATCATTCTATTCCAAATTTTGTCTAACTTTCATAAGCGTTGCATTCTGTAACATAAGTGAATAAAAAAACTTGAGAGGTGTCAAGGGACACCCGGATGGAACGAAGTTCTTATCTTATTTTTTTTTTGTAATCATCGCAACACCACACTGTTCAATGCGAAATAGAAAGACGAAACGAAAATAACTTACAAAAAGACGATTGTTTATCGAAGGCTCGAAGTCACAACTACACAATTGTCACCAATACTGTGTAACGAATTTATGCCTCTAGACTAAATCGACAGGTGACTTCTTTGTCAAATTAGATGTTCATATCATACGCGCACGCCGCACGGCTTGTGTGTGTCAAAAAGTGTCGTTACAACTTTTCGTGTGATTTTTTCCGTCTAGCCTTGGGGGTTTTGTACCCCGCTCCCCCAGCCTTTACATCTGGACTGATGCTCTGTTAAAAATAATTCTTGTTAGGTACGCCTACCTTATTCCTAATTCAATTTAACTTACGCCGTATCCTAGAACATTAAGAGGGTAAACTAACTCAATAAATATTCCAACAAGGTTTGTATAAACAAGGAAGCTAGAACGATCTACAAACTGTACGTCATAAAAGTTGTTTTTTATTTCACTTTTTGTTAAGAAACGGAAAGGGATGACATATGTATGTATATGAGAATGTTTGGTTGTGTGTGTCGGTTTTAGATGTTCGATAGTAAAATTGATGTAGTGGAATACATTGAGTGGTCTCTGGTTTTTATTTTTTTCGGATTTCTATTTGAGTTGTGAAATAATGTAGGCTTTTGTTATAAAACAGCGAGAGTACACAAGGAAAGTCCACACGTATTTTCCGCGAGTCCGGTTGCACTCCGGTTGCACTCGCGAAAATTGTATAAAAAAGAAATCACGTTATTGACTGGTTGCTAAGCAACGTAAGAACTGAAGTATTGTGGCCGTCCGGGTCCACTAAAGCTGTTACAGACATGGTTGTAAAATCGTTGTTTATTGTCAGGTTTAAGCCCTATACCTGACAAAGAAACATCGATTTTGCTCCAGGGTTTCTCAGATGTATAGTAAATGGTTGTGTGACAGAAGTAGTAGGTAGGTGGTAGATAGTGAAGGATTATTTGTTTTTTTTTTTTTTTTTCAAAATTGTATTATGAATTTTGTGTAATGTAAAGAAGCCAACAGCGGGAGGTTATTAGTATATTAAAAATCAATATACTACAGCAATATATTTAGTTACCCTTGTATAGTTAACGTTGACTAATCACCAAACTCAATAGTTCGTTCAATAAAATTGATACTGTAATGTAACTTCATGATTTTAAAAGTGTAGCCCATGAGCGTCTTGGCAGCTTTTTCTCATAAGCATTTAATTTGTGTGTGCCATGTTACTTCATTTATTTTTCAAATATTGTTGTAAGTAGGTTTTCAAATAGTCATTGCTTTTGTATTTCTATATCTTTATTAATATTATAGAGGAAAGATTTGTATTTTTGTATGTAACAAATACAATTAAAAACTACTTGACCGATTATAAAAATTATTTCGCCATTAGAAAGCTACATTATCGGAAAGTAACATAGGCTATATTTGATTGTCAAATAAACGAGAGATCCCTACGAAAATTTCAATAATGTAACTCAAGGTATAATAACTACGATATAACACCCGTGCGAAGCCGGCGCAGGCAGCTAGTATGAAATAAATATATGATGAGTCACGTTCGGAAAAATGTGACTGGAGTGAATGAATATTATCTTCTGTACTCTCGATGTTCTGTGGTTTCGGTTTTGTGTTTGAAGTCTATGTCAAACTTTTACACTTTGACCTAGACTTCAAATACAAAACTTGTTTGAGGCAAAAAAACCCTTGCAAAGGATTTCTTTGAAAACTTTTGTCAGTCAAGTCGTCTGTCTGGCTAGCCAGCCAGTTTGATGTAGACATATCTAGATATGTCTACATCGAACTATAAGAGTAAAGGAATAAAGAACACACTTCTGTTGTGCCTTGATGTGACTGGACACTGACATCAGTTAGGATAATATATTTTTTTATAATGAGTTCTCCTGCAGTAAGCTACAAGCCCTGTGTTGCGGGGAACTAATAACTAAAATCTACCTTAATAGAGCCCCACCCAAGCAATCAACACAAAAAAATAATTGCCAATAAATAAATGATCACAAAACTTAATCTATTTTATTAAACCGGTAATACGGCCACTATCAATTTAGTAATAATCCCTGGTATATCCAGGCGGGAATTAGGCAAATGCAATCGGATTTGGCGTCCAAATCTGTTCGATGCAGCTGTGCAGGTGCGGCTCAATGTGTGTATCTATGTCTACCTATACTCTGCATATACAGCGTGTTACAGTAAGGTGTGGCAAATTCAAGGATTGCTTGTACGTGTACCTAATATTCAAAATTGTATTTTAAGCTATTGCATAGCTTTTATCGCGGGCTTTGAGTGCGGTGACCGAATCAAGAAATTCCGTAACGAAAATAAAACCTGACACCCCCACTCCGCCTACCATGTATCTCGGTCGAGCGTTCGTATACGTATATGTATATGGTACGACTGAACGAAGCACGCACGGATCGAGACGAGCTGCTCCGAAACGTAATGAAAAGAAAAAAAAATACTGCATAAGTTGATAAAAAATGTTAAGCAATAGCTTTACCGCGGCAGTCCCCGAGTGTCACATATTCTTTTATGTTTTATTTTAATACTTATGTACTTAATATTGAATGTAAAAACTACCCCACATGTGAAAATAAAGTCTTAAAAAACATATTTACCAAAGTTGAGCATTAGTCGATAATTTATTATTTAAAAGTTATAGGTAAATTATAAAAAAAACAGAGAGGTGTGAGTCAGACTTGCCCACCAAGGGTACAAGTTTGTAAATATATATTATCGAGTCTCGCAGTTTTAAAATAAACGGCCTTATCATTTTTACGTTAATTTAGAAGTTTGATTTTTTCACAGCCTCAAGGGGCTGTAGACTTGAGTATATGGTTTTGATTTCAATATCTTCATGCAATCCCAATGTAAAGGGTCTAACAAAGTGATTCCTATATGGGGCCATCTCCACGGGCGAGAGGATCGCGGCGATACCGCTCTACTATCGTCGGGTAGCCTCCACGAACGAGCGATTATTCCGCCAGTGTATCGTCACGACTCGTAATGGAATCGTCACGTGTCAACAATGATGATCGTCACTTTTTCGAGACAGAACGACTGTCGCCTGCGTTTGAAAGCGTGCTTGCTGCGAGAGCGCCGCGTTTTGCCGCGAGCTGGCGGCGATACGTTGACGTTTCTGTGGAGAAGGCCCCTTAAGGTTCCATTTTTTCATTTTGAGGTACGGAACCCTAAAAAAAAAACTGATTAAAATAAAACTCTGAACCTGTTAAAGCAAAATAAATGGACATGGCACCATTGAAAATGCATTATTATATATATTATGCTAATGGTATTAAGTATAGCATCTCCTATCAGGAGAGATGTGGTTCTTCAACAGGGTCCTTATTCATTTTCTTTTTTTCCGTTGTCATGGCAAGCCCGTGCGAACTGTTAAAATTATATGTTTTACAATGTCATAATGGTAAATAGAGAGCGGCGCTTAGAAAGGCATCAACGCGCATGCGCGGCGGGCATCTTCGAGCGCACCATGCATGCGCCAGTTTACGCGGGCTTGCCGCGAAAATGAAAAAAAAAAACGTAAATAAGGACCCAGGTGCGGTCAAGTTTCAGCAGCTAACAGCATATGTCACTGTCTGCTGAAATCCGACCATAGTTTTCTGTTACACTAGAATTTAATTTTGATTTTGGTATAATATATATATATATATATATAATTAAAGTCACTCAGTGGAAGAGTGGCCCAAGCCTTGCTCATTAAGTATGGAAATAATGAGCATTAATAAGCTGAGAATTATATTAGTACTGATATTTTAGTATTTTCTGTGGTTATCATCATATCATCATATCAACCCATATGATGGCCCACTGCTGGGCACGGGTCTCCCCAGTAGATCCTGGGGGTAATTGCCATAATCGCCACGCTTGGCGAGCGGGTTAGCGATCGCAGTAAGGCTTTAAGTACGCAGAGGACGCCGCTGCCCGTCCTCCGGAGTGAAATCCCTTAGTCGCCTTGACGACACCCACGGGAAGAGATGGGGTGGTACTATTCTTAAGCCGGCACCACACGGCATCTATGGTTATGTTAAAACAAAATATAGGACATACAGAGTAACAATTTTATTGTTAGTTTTATGCTTACAAACTAATTATACGACTTATTATTGAAGAAAAATGCCCGTCATTTAGGCCACTATTCTACCTAATTAGAAAGTTACTCTTGGGTAAGCCAACTTCATTATCTTGTACAGAATTATTAGTCTTCAGGTTGCGATAGAATTGGATATATGGCAAGAGATGTAATAGATCTTCATACTTTTTCTTCTCAATTGGCCTTCCATTGGGATATATATCTAGATCTATATCAGTCAAGGAGAAAGAAAAACGAGTCTTTTTTTTTTCAATATCAACACAGTTAAACGGTGAAAAAGATTCATCATTACTATTGATGTTTTTGTAATATATTTTGTATGGATTATCATATGTAAATCGCTACTATTGAATTTTTAGATTAACATTTGTTTGCATGTATTATCATCTCCTTTTCTATATTAGTTATTAGTTTCTCAAGTTTTTCAGTGCTTTTAAAGTCTTTTGTCATCATCTTCCCAATCAAACATTTTGGAGTCTTTTTCTTGGCATTTGAAATAACATAATTCCAGTCTTCAGGAATAAAAATGCCCTTACTATGTTTCTTCTCCTTCTCCACCTAACCATGAAACAAGAAATGTGTGATCTTTTTTTTTTATTCTATAACATCACTCGGGGCTTTTATCCACACGGATACGCCAGCCCCATTGTACCTTATTGTCTAATAAGTAAATAAGTACATATTTAAATTATTACAAAGCACTTACATTGGATTACCTAAAGGGGTTCACAAGTTAAACGACCGTACTAAACCACATAACTTAAAAAAAAAAAAAGTGAATCCCTTTCCTTTTTGTTCTTAACACATTCCATCAGCAAATAATGTACATCTTCAATTCGAGTGGGCTCATTCTGAATGACTTTGTACCATTATCCCTTTACTTTCAATATTTCGTCATAGTGATCTTTCTACTTATTGTAACACGAATATTTTTTTTTTACAGTGATGTTATTTGAATTCTCTATATAATTGCAAATTTCTGAAAGTTTAATATTTCTGTTTTGGCCTCCACATTGGTCGCTGTACATTTGCCGCTTGTAGTGTGCTACACCAGTGGATATGTCCATCTCTCTCTTCCTACCCCATGGGTAAGAAGAGTTTTCATCAATGCATTAACATTGGTATCAATCCACATTTTTTCCATAGTGTATCTCATTCCATCTCTTGCTAATCAGCTTTTCGTAAGTAAATTTCCTTCTCAATCTTTATATCACTTTGCTTCTATTGACTTCCATATTTCAGTTTTATATGAAATACATCACATCGCTTACATATATCACTATATGGTGGGCGAAAATAAACATTGAATCTTTCATTGCATATCTTTCTAAATATGAACAGCGATACCACTACATTTTCATTTTACTGATTCTATTCTTTGTATAATTCATATATTTTAATGATGCATAAGTCTGGGGATAGGTACTGGCGGTTGGTTTTTTTACTTCGACTATAGTGTGATGTGTAAGAGGGAAATTTATTTATAAACTTGTTTTATTATGAGCTGTAGCTGTACCCCTCTTATCAGTTGGAGCTGTATTTTCAGAATCTGGATTTGTTTTATTACGCAAAACTCTTGTCCGTCGTCCATCCGTTACTTGCGAGGATTAAAAAAATATATTTACATATTTTTATGTCTGCACCATTTTCACTTGGCAAAAAGTATATTCGTGAGTACTGGCGTCTATTGGAAATTGGTGCAGATTATGTTTTGAGTTTATTTGTCACATTGACAAGCCCAAATATAAATGCAGATTGTAAAAGTTATAAAGTGCATAAAAATCATTAAAAATCTTTCTTTCCATCGACAGTTTGCTGTGACATTTATGAACACATATATAGGCTTCACTATTGAAAGTCTTTCCAAAAGCCCTGGCTCTTTTGGCCTATAGTACTTTGGGCCACTATTCTGTTGTGTTGCAATAAGGTGCTGGAGATAAAGAGCCGCTTTTCTTATTAAAGTAACTATAAATTTATAATCGAATAAGAATATTGATCAACGCTATTTACTCAAAATAAAGTCAATTACATTTTAGGCCACTATGGTTTCAAAGATCTATACATCTAGTATTTGTGTATATATCTACTTAGCTCTGTTTCTATAAATTCGTGGATTAGACCACTCTTCCGCTGAGCGACTCCATCATGTTCATATTACTGTTATTTAAGTGGCCACCACCTAAAATTCGCACTCAAAGTTATGCTTCATAATATACTACATTTATTTAATTGTAACAATCTCTAAATATATGTCGAAGCGCCAGGGTGGCCTTGTGAGCTATTAGCGGCTCAATAAACGAATTAACATTATAGTGATCGATCACATGAACGTGGATACCTTGAGCAAGGTAAAGTTCCCCAACTGTTCTAATCATTTCGATTACACAAATGGCACTGCATCACTGACACTATAACCACACTAACACTTTGCACTTTGGCTATAAAAATAGCGACGTCTATCGGAAGACGTATTGTCGCTTCGACCTCTCGATTAAGATTGGCGAATGAGACCACCTGCCACGCTCCTGCCATTTTAAATGTAAACTTCAAACGAATATCATGCCTCCATGGTGGCCATGTTTAAAATGAGTTAAAATACTTGTTATTTATTCAAAACAGAGTTGCGGTCAACAGAAATTTATTATCGACTAGCAGACGCTTCGCGGTTTCACGCGCTTAGTTTCCGTTCCCATGGGAATACAGGGAAAAAAGTAGCCTATGTCACCCGGGGATAGTGTAGCTTCCAACGAAGAAAGAATTTTTGAAATCTGTCTAGTAGTTTTAAGTTTATTCGTTACATACAAACATACAAATGTTTCCTCTTTATAATATTAGCATAGATATAGATTTAATAATTCTCCGACGTAAAAAGCGGCGGTAGCCTAATGGCTAAGGCATCGGTTTTGCAATCGTGATATCGTGGATTCGGATCCTACCCATTATACCGACGTGAACCCACTCGTAACACAAACCATTGAGTTTAGTTGGAGGGGTTAACAGGATTGCTAGTAATAATAATAATAATATCTTGGAACAACTCACACAAAGCTATCCGATCTTCAAACTAAGCAAAGCCTGTACTATGGAAACCGATAAACATACTTATATATTTCTAAATACATACATATTATAGATAAAGGATGAGATAACTAGCAATGTGGGAACCATAATCCCACAATGTTAGTTAACTTTTCATTTAAAAAAAAGTATATATTCTATTCTTCTGGACGTGTATATCTGACTGAACTTCTTCTAAACGGCTGGATTGATTTTGATGACATTTTTTGTGTGTGATTGTTCCAGTGGATTCGAGAATGGTTTAGATTCACAATTGAACCCGATTCACAAAAAAGGCAAATTTTATATAAATTTAAAAACAAAATGGAAATAAATATTCTTACATTATCCTGAGATTTTTTGGTTCAAAGCTTCCGGGCGTTAATTTATTTTAATTAATGAGTGAAATCGTTTTAACTCATATCTCTTTTATTAATTATTTTAATTGGGACTTTGCAAATTGTTAAAACAACGCAATAATGATAATAATGTATTTAATTGACCGAATATTATTTATTTTTTAGTGTCTGAATAAAAACACGGGGAATACTGAGTTTTACTCATGTTTGCGAATGCCTGAAGCCTAACAGCCTTCCTATTTAAGATCTCTCATATATGGCGTGACTAATAAAATCAACATCAGGCTGTATCTTTATACTAAATCTTGAATAAAAGTTGTAGCAGTAAGTTAGGTTTAAATTATTGATATTTTTCCATTTTGAGCAGAAACAAATCAACAAATACAAATCTTTACTTATATTAAAAAGCTGAAGAGTTTGTTGGTTTGTTTGAACGCAGTAATCTCAGGAACTACTGAAAAAATTTTTCCACTGTTGTATAGCCCATTTATCGATGAAGCTTATATGCTATGTAACATAACGCTACGACCAATAAGAGCGGAGCAGCAATGAAAAAAACCGAAGTTGCGCGGGACAGCTAGTCGGTTATAAAACAAAATTAACCTGGTGTTTCATAAGTTCAGAGAATAACATTACATATGCTGTCAGTGTTTGTAGAGCGAAGCTTACGCTTGAATATTTATGGCCATTCTGTTGTCTCACTGCATCGTTGCCATTTCACACAAAATTATTTATGAATTTATCATCATTTGCTTCGTAACTGTTGTCAAACTGAGTGATATATAGCAGGTATAATATTATGTAGCCAATTTCACAGCCCAAATGTGACTCTAGCAAATCAGAGCAAAAATCTGCAAGTTTGAAAATTATGAATTTGTTACCAATCATTTATCCCTTATTTCATCCATTATTTCAGACAACCATCCATCCTTATTTCAAACAACGTTATCACTTTTTTGAAACTCATCCCGAGTTTCAAAAAAGTGATAACGTTGTTTAACCTGTTGACGTTGGACATAACATGAAGACGACGTTATCACTGTGTTTTTTAAATTTATTCCTTGAGGGGTGAAATTATAGACTTTTGCTTGGCAAAACTCGTATCTCTACACGAGTTTTGCCAACAAAAAGTAATAAAAATTAAAGTAAGTTTTAAAACCAATTTTTGAGAATAATTTATTCATTTCTTCCTACTGTTTTAATCTATAGCTCTTGTGTCTTATAATTTTGGACTACGTTGACATAATTATACTAATTACCATTAAGTTAGTATAATCTTGTTAATTTCTGCGTTCCTATTAATATCTCAATCATGTTTACAAGAAAGCATTTCTAAGAGACAGAAAATCCCAAGCCCAGTAAATATTGTTATTAGTCTGAAGCAACTTAATAAAGACAATTCCGCCATGTTTGACCGCCATCTTGCAAGCTAGGTTTAACTTGCCCAAACTTGCCTTTTGTTGGCGAGACAATGTCTACGTTATCACCGAGTGTTTACACCAACTTTGCTATTATCAAAGTTGTTAACTGACATTCTTGTTCGTATTGTTGCGGACGTGATGTTAATATAAAATATCTTTGCATATAATTTTGAATGCTTTGAACATTTTACGTCTAAGAGAAGTTTAGTTATATTTAGATTTGGCTCTGACGGTATATAATATAACCAGCTTCATAAATAGTGGTTCTCTGTTTGTTGATCACTAAATATATGTGAAAATATATTTATATGTTACGGTAAGTGTGATGAATTGAAAATTATTAATAATTTTCGATCATTATTAATAATTACCTAATGATTTGGAAAATGTGTATATAATATTGAAATTCGGAGTTTTTACGGTTAATATTAATAATTTTCTACTCTCTTTGGTAAACTTGAACTTATTTGTTTTGTTACGTAAGGGCGAAGAGGCTGCACATCCCGCAGCACCGGAGAAGATGCGATTCTTTAGATCTGGGTGATAAAAATGTTGAATTATGCGAACTTGACAGTTTAACATCATTATCTATCATCCCAGTCACCAAACATCATCACCATCAATACCATCATTCATCATTTATTCATTACAGAAATACTATAAAATACACCTAAAATATTAAATACAAGTTTAACACACTAAAGTTAAAATAATATTAATCGTCGGCAATAGTGATTAATTTCTTACTTTTACCTCGAATTCGGTAATTATTAATAATGATCGAAAATTATTCATAATTTTTTTTTCGCTATACGACAACATTTGGTATTGTACATTGTGGGTTCACGTCGGTAGTAGGAGTAATGTAGGAGGTAATGAGTAGGATTCGGATCCGCGACCTCTCGATTGCGCGTTCGATGCTGGTAACATTAGGTAGGCTTCATAATAATTAATTTTAATGTTAAACAAACATTTAACATAAGAAAGCTTTCAAGTGTAAATTTATAGGTATAGTATTTCATCCCTTATTTTAGCCCTAGAGATTATTTTTCAAAAACTCCTTTTTAGTGCTCACTTACGCCAATAAAAAAAAAATTAGTATTGACTGTTAATCGTTAGTAAAAGGAATCCGAGCGAAGTCAGTTCTTGTTGAAAAAGCAGCAAGATAATAACAGGAAATGAAAAACATGTAAAATATTATCAAACAGATACAATCTTCATTCTGATGAGGGCTCATTTCAACCAATTTTATAATCACTCGACAATACATTTTACAAATTAATTTCACTGACTCAATCAAATGTTTTTTCTATAACCCTCTGGTGTCTTTTGATCTAGATCCTCGATTAGAAGCCAGAATAAAATCTCACCAAAAGAATATTTGTACCTATATTGGTGTGGGATGCAACCTGCGTCGACACCCTTGCGCCTTCCCATCTACCAAACACAGCAAGCTGTGTCTGCACTGCTGCGGCCTCTGCTCAGACTCTCCAACGGCGCAAATACAGTAATCTAGTCGGAGATTACATATTTGAGCCGTATGGTGTCGAGACGCTAGGGCCATGAGGTCCTAGTGCTCGCCTCTTATTTAAAGATATTTCCCAGCGGCTCGTCAGTGCATCTTGTGACCAGAAGGCTGGCCTTTTCTTGTGACAATGCTGCCAGCCTTCTGGGCACTATACAGGTTAACATCTATGGGGAAGAATTCTTCGACGGTTGTGCATCACCTTTTTATGTATAGGTAATCCTTTTTTGTAGTTTTTTCTGGTAAGTTGTAAATAATTAGTAAATTTTAGTTTTATTTTAAATTATTTATTTATACTAATCTAGTTTTAATGTGAATTCTATTATATTTCATAATTAAATAAATTTTATGAAAATATACGCAGATATTATTGAAACAAAATTACTGACATGTTGGCCAATTATACAGAACCACTTTATTAATAGTATCTTTACAGGCTACACTTTTTTCACAAAAAATTGTCTAAGGGACCGTGTCCACGGGCGGCGATACGATACGATACGGCTTAGAACGTGTCTCTATACGGCGATGTTATCGCGGGCGGCGTTGCAACGAGTGGCTGAATGTGAGAGAAATGTCATCGTATCGCGCACTAGACGCGGAACGTGGCGCTATCGCAGCGAGAGCCTCGAAAACGTGACGATTCCGTCGCGGACACGCGGCGATTCTGTAACGAGTCACGACGATACCTTGGCGGAATAATCGATTGCTGGTGGAGATGGTCCTTAAGCGACTTCAATCATGGGTGATTTGCTGCCATTTATTGAGGAGTTAGGTTGTCTATGTCTCAAAATTTATATAGGACCATTTCGAAATAACCTTCTCTAAAAAAAAATGAAACTCCTTCTATATACGACGGATTTAGGACATACATAAAAAAAAAAAAACATCCAAATTGAGGAACTCCTCCTTTTTGACGTCACGCGTCGGTTAAAACGTGAAAGTTCTTGTTAATATCAACCCGGCATGTATTTATGTCTGTAGAATCATTCAGTAGAATCTCTTAGAATCCCTTCAATCACAATCACGAGCCCACTTGTTTTATTTACAGGAATAAACGTATATGTTATTCAACGTATGTAAAAGTCGGGATAGAATGATGTGTGGTTTAAATTATAGGGGAAAGAGAGAAATAAATTAATGTATATTCAACAGGTCGACATGACTACAATAACAATAAATTATTTTACACTATACAATTTTACGTTGTCATGAATTTATAAACAAAAAAAAACATTGTAACTCCGTGATTTGACCATACAAAAGAATGACGTTTTGTATTTCATGTAAATTAGTTCGAGGCGCATCGTTTTGACGTTTCTTAAAAAGATACTTACTGATTTGACTATTTTTTTTTGTTTCATTTATTGTTCACTAAACTGAATATATCACTAGGCAATGCATGATAATTCTTGCTAAATAACATATTTTTGTGTATACCCTTCAATGAAGTGAATACAGCATTCTATATAAAAAAATCCTTAAAAGGTTGTATGCATAATGATCATGAATTTAGTTCAGGTGATATCTAATTCGCATTTTTTGAACAAATAGCATTTCAGTGAGTTTGCAGATACACCAAAGATATCAATTTAATTACATACATTATTATATGCGGCTACCTGAACGAGGAACACTAAGGTTCAGTTTGCCAAGTGAAGAGGAGCTATCTATTTTCCCATGTACTAGTTTGTGCAGATAGACAATGTCGGCTATATTGCGTCGATTTTCAAGCGAAACTAGTTTGAAATGGGCAAGACTGGAATCGTAAGATGTTAGAGAACGGCAAAGGTTATGTGCATAAGACAGATAATACAGGAACTTTTTCTGGAGCCTTTCCAGCCTCGAGATGTGGACCACATATGATGGGCTTCATATCTGACAGCAATATTCGAGAGTTGATCTTACATAACAGTTGTAGAGAAGAATAGGAATATATATATAAGATAGGACTCACATCACCGAAGTAACGACCCGCAGATACCTGCGTGAGCCAACTTTTTTACTAGAAGACTATGATCAACCACGTCAAACGCCTTAGAGAAGTCAGTATAGATGGCATGTACTTCTGTATTGTCTTGAATTGCATCGTAAATGAATGTGACATAATCTAAGAGGTTTGAAGCAGGGGATCTGCCCAGTAAGAAACCGTGTTGATTTATAAATGTGGGCTTCAGGTGATAATAAAGTTTAATTTGAATCAGTTTCTCAAACACCTTACCCATCGCGGATAAAATTGAAATAGGTTTGTAATTTGAGATATCACTATGGTCTCCTTTCTACCTTATTCCTTTTGTGTCCACAGATCCGGCATAAACATGTGACTTTACAATGCATCTTAAAATGCATCCAACACACGGGAACAATATACGACGGCTACCATATTGATTTTCCCCATCTAACTTAAATGTCAATTTCCTTAAAAAAAAAGTGGTCTGTAAAGTCGGTGTACGGACAATAATTTATGTGATAACGTCACAAGAAAATATTGATCACATTAGCCATGCCTGTGACAGTTTTAGTCCCAATTGTCATGTCGCTGCAATCGCCATTCGCTAATAGGCTGACACTTCACTTTATAAATAGTTGACAGGTTTTAATAAACAATGGCCAATCGTTCTTCTCTATCGCTTTCTTCCGCGACCTTGCTCGTACGTTACGCAACATTTTTGGTGCGTGCAGTCGGTCATCGTATTATAAGACATTATCACGTCAAAAACAATTAAAAAAAACTGTATACATTCTATATACAGTTTTTTAAATTGTTTTACACACCAGTCACTGGTTCGAGTTTCCTAACATTTTAAGAAACAAAAAGTGAGAGTGGGTGGGGATTCATCGGCCTTATAGAATGGCTGATGCAACCTGGTCGAAACGTCAAGCAATTTTAAGATGAATAATGTGTGTTAGCTCCCATTTATTAAAAAGTTATTCTATTAATAAGAGCTTTTATTATTAGCAATACACATTGTTAAAGTTTCTTCTTGAAACTTGATGTAGGTTGTAAATCCAAACGCTTTCTAAATCCGATTCTATCACCGTATTTCCAATACCGCTATCGCTTCTCCCTTACACCTCTTATACATAATTCAGACAAGCGTCTACCGCCTAATGTATTAGAACCGTTGCTAAATATTTATATGTGAATCCGCCAATTTACTAATGAATTTTAGTAGTGCACCGTAATTGTAACACATCTGACGTCATGATTTATTCAATGTAATTTGTATGAATGGTTTCTAAGCTTGTTTTGTGCAAGTATTGTTTCGGATGATTAGAAATTTGAATTTGAAATGAGGTAAGGTAATTAGTAGACTCGTTAGTCTAATGATTTACATTAAGCCTTGTGAGCTAGGAGGGGCTTGGGACAGCTATATGAGAACCAAAACAGCGAAAAGTTATTATGGTAATGAGTTGTTTTGAGAAGTTTATTTGAAATTGAATAAAAAGTTAATGGAGACAAGTTTTAGTAATAAACCCGTTATCGTAATACCTACATTAAATTAAATTAAATCAATTAATTTTTATTTAAGCGGCGGTAGTCTAATGGCTAAGGCATCAGATACACAACCGTCCGGTCGAAGGTGCCTACCCATTATATTACCAACGTGAACCCACTCCTAACACAAGCCATTGAGCTTAGCTGGAGGGGCTAACAAGATTGCTAGTAATGTGGGACCCAATCCCACATTGCTAGTTAACTTACTATAAAAAGAAAAATATAAACCAAAATCCATTCCGCCTCACCTGTCTTTTCGTCTGAACATGATAAACTATATTCTTCATTCCTACAATTTTTACCAATAGACTAGTTACCTAGGTAAACAAAATATCTAATAGATTAATTCAAAATAATAATAATCAGGACATTTCTTTAAGAGTTGTAGTTTTGACTAGTTAGAAACTAGCCCATTGAAGAAGGTGGTTTAAGTGTGCAATTAAGGTTTAATGTACATTGACTAAAATATGACGATAATTGTTGAAGAGATCTAAAAAAAATTCTTACCAAGAGCTCTACTGGGAATAGAGCTCTTATTCGAAAATTAAGCATTACGAAATTATTTATCTTAAAAAGATATATTCTCTCTATTTACCATTATGACATTCTGCGTGATAAATTACGGCCATTCTTTTCTTTCTTTTGAAAAACATGTATACTTATTCATTAAGTAGCAGTAAATTGGCCAATATTTAAGCACATAAAGTTTTTACACCGTAAGTGGATGCTCCTACTATGATGTGTCCATTGAGGCTGATGTATTCAATCTCGTGTATATTATTGACCTCTTTTTTTGCATCAGTCCTCTAATATGGTGTTTAATATAATGGTGGCAGCACCTTACCTGCATATACAGTTTATAAACAGAGAAACATTGTAAACATTGGCAATTTGAAAAGAGTGGCCACGAGTTTTTATTGCCTGTTCTTTTCTCGGGCTTTACCTATTGTTTGCGAACAGGCGTTACAAGTAAATGTAGAATCGACTTTTCACAAGTGTTTTGCTTTTTAAGCGAATAAATCATTTTTATTATTATTATACAAGATTTTGACAGCTCACGCGGGCTTGCCCCGAAAACAAAAAAAATAACGTGAAGCCGGGTGCCGGGTGGTTAGTTGATAAAAAAAATACAATATACATAAGTTATTTCATTATTGACTAGCTGACCCGCGCAAACTTCGTCTGCGCAATTTTCCCTGTTTGATACTATATTAGTATAGATCAAAAAATTGCCAACGAATTTGGAGAGACTGTTTATTTTAGTAATTATTTTTTTATCATCATTGGACTACATAGTTTACTTTAATAATAGTTGCTCTACGTTAAAATAAGGGATCGGCTGCACGAGAATTTGCACAAATTCTCGTTAGTGCAAATAAACATGTGCGTCAAGTCGGCGAATCGTATTCCGCACAAATGGCTTGCAATAGGCAAAAGCTAGCCAACTATATAGGGTGTAACAGAAAGGTGTGGTCAAATTTCAGCGGCGGATAAGGTATGTTATGAGTATTGCAATTACCATGGTGCCATAGCTGGTTGCATTATTATTACCTAGTTAAAGCATATTCTTTTTGTCAAAATTCAGTAGTGAAAAATTATGGTACAAATTTCGATTGGATTATTAAAGCATAATTTTTTTGAAGTCATGCTTTTTTTAATTATTTTTTTTTTCAATTATAAATAAACGAATAAAAAAATAATAAATATTTTTAGGGTACTCCGATTTGATAAAATGGTAGGCAGGTATCACTCAGTATCATGAGCACACACCAACCCTTGAATATGACCACACCTTTCTGTTACACCTGTATATTTTTGCACCTGATAATGTAAAATACAATTTGGATGAAAAAATATGTGGGTACTGTATTAAATCTTGCTTCTATTTCTCTCTTCTTTTTTAAATATAAGGGCCCTTTCATTTGTTACGGTTTCCGGATAGCCGTTGCCTACAAGTATGGAAAACGCTAGTTTGTACAAAATTGATTTGTATTAATTATGCATATGGTACGTGAATATTTGCACCAACCAGTTTTTACAAATAAGATAGTGCCTGGAGCATGTTGGGGTCTAACTACAAACAGCAACAGTTTGTGACAATTTTTGCACAAACTGTTTGCGCATGCAAGTCATTAACGTTTGGGCATTATTGAATTTAAATAATCATTATTACTCAAAGAAATGAAATATAATATCACAAATTGTTACCTTGGTGACGACATTTAACAGGTTAGCCTTCTCAGACAAATAAATAAATTTGTTTTTTTTCTAACAATGGCCTCTTTAACCCTTCTTTGCACATGTCACACGCATAAGCGCGTATTTTGTCCCATTATGAACAGACGCTAAAAATATGGTAATCTGGAGTATCTCTTCCATTTCGTTGAGCAAAAAATATGTAACTGGCAAACAGATGGGCAGCATTGTTACGTCAATAGAGGCATTTTGTTGAATATACACTGACGGACTCATAAACTGCATCAAAGTTCAGGTTTACTCTAAAAGGATTTTTTTATAATAAGTATGCAAACTTTTTAGATTAAATTATATAAATATGGAAAGACTGGCTCTTAATCTTAAAAAAAAATTAAATTTAAAAATAGAACTGCGGTAAAACAAATGAATATAGCCGGGAAAAGAAAATTTACTCGTAGTATCAGATTTGCGTGTTATTTATAGCAAAGTTTTAAATTAATTCTCATTGATTTTTTTTGTTTGGTCAATTGAATTATTGTTACCAGCATAATTGTTGGGTTAGTTTTTTAACACATCGAGAGTTTTTGAACCATAATATGGATACTTCGTCCGAACAAGCGGCACAAATTGTAGCATTGGTGCGGGAGGGCTTGGATCAACGAACGATTGGTAGAAATTTAAATTTAAACCAGTCTACGGTTTGTAGAATATACAGAAGGTTTGTAGAGACAGGTTCTTACAGGAGGAGACGTGGTACAGGCAGAACTCGAGCAACCACAGGTCGTGATGACCGATTTATTGTTACAACTTCCCTGCGAAATCGTTTCCTCACGTCAGTTAACATCAAAACCGAGCTTAATGAAGTGCGTGGAAAAAACGTGTGTGCACGAACAATAAGAAGAAGGTTAAAGGAAGCGGCTATCACCCCTTTTAGACCAGCAAATGGTCCAAAGTTGTCTGCAGCTCACAGACAAGCTCGCTTAAGATTTGCGCGTCATCACCTGAATTGGACAGAAGAGCAGTGGGCCTCTGTATTGTTCACGGACGAGTGTAGGACATGTTTATATGGTGCAGATGGTCGCAGAAGAGTCTATCGTCGACGTGGGGAGCGATATGCTCAAAGTTGCATTGAGGAGCGTGTTCCTTTTGGAGGCGGTTCATGTATGGTCTGGGGTGGCATATCGATGAACGGGCGAACAGAACTTGTGTTCATAGACATGGTCCGTCAAAACGGTAATAGAGGGGGTTTGACAGCACATCGCTACATAACAGAGATATTAGAAGATCACGTGGTGCCTTACATGGGATTCATAGGCGAAAATTTTACTTTAATGCAGGATAATGCCCGGCCGCATGCAGCTGCACAAGTTCAACATTATTGCGAAGAGGTTGGGATACGTACAATGAATTGGCCAGCACGCAGCCCGGATCTTAATCCCATCGAGCATGTTTGGGACAATTTAAAAAGAGCTGTATATGCGAGAAACCCTTCGCCTACGACAGCGGCAGCACTAAGAACAGCACTTTCAGAAGAATGGGACAATATTCCGCAAGATCTTTTAAAAACCCTTATAAAATCTATGCGGAACCGATTAGAATCCGTAATAAGGGCACGTGGGGGTAATACACCTTATTAAAACACAAATAAACCCTTGCATAAAGTTTGTGTCTATTGTTAAAACCAATTTTTTAATTAAACAATTTTTCCTTAAACTTCTGTTTTTTCTTCAAAAAAGGTCTTAAGGTCCTTTCCAGTACATAAACTTAAACTTAAAGATATGATCCTACGCTGTTTTAAAGTTCACGAACCAATCTAGAGGTTTCAATTTAAATCTGTATAGAAAGTTTGCATACTTGGTTAAAATATTTATTTCAAAGTCGTCTATTACTTTGATGCAGTTTATAAGTCCGTCAGTGTATTTATATTTATATATATTCAACAAATTGTATGTATAATTTATGCTTCTTTACTAATACAAAAGTGATGTGTTTGTTTATTTCTTGCTGCTAATCTATACTAATATTATAAAGCGGAAGAGTTTGTTTGTTTGTTTAAACGCGCTAATCTCAGGAACTACTGGTTCGATTTGAAAAAATCTTGTTTTGTTGGATAGCCCATTTATCGAGGAAGGCTATAGGCTATGTAACATCGCGCTACGACTAATAGGAGCGGAGTAGCGACGAGAAATGTTGCAAAAACGGGCAATATTTACGCATACGAAGTTGCGCGGGACAGCTAGTTTTATAGTAATAATATCTTCACATTGTGTGAGTTACACAATGCCATCTGATCCGCCTAGACGTTGACTTGCCTTATACAATTCTATATTTAGAAATGTAGAAAGAAATACATATTATAGATAAATAACACCCAGACATAAAATAAACCGTCGTGCTCATCACACGTTTTATCTTGGGTGGGGATCAAACCCACGACCTTAGGCAGTTAGGGTCACTAACTACTAGACCAACAGGCCAGTCGGTTTTCTACTAAATCGATTTTAGGTGAAATTTCAATACAATAATTGCATTTTTGAAAGAAAGAAAAAGTTGCAGTCCAGACCCAAGAATCGAACCTGAGACTTCCGTATACCAAACCGGGGCCGGAATCGAACCAGCTAATTGTATTACACCTTAAATAATTCACGCGATTAAGACCTGTAATACATATATTTTCATAATGTGTACAAATCGCGAAAGCTTATCAACCTTTACTTCTTGTATTAAAGCAATTTATACTCCTACTAAAGTACAGATTAGATGACGAACTTAATACTGTGATAAATCTCGCTTGTAACTCTTATTTGTTTTTAAATTATAAGGTTCCGGTTGCCGGATACCTAAAATAGCCTATCAATCTAGAAAGAAGGTATGGCTACACTTTTTTTGTGTTTAAAGATAACTAGCAATGTGGGTTGCATAATTGTTAACCCTGGAGGGGTTAAGGCTTAATTCTTTTTGTTAAGGATGGGTTCGCGTCGGTAGTAAATGTAATGGGTAGGATTTGTTATTGTGTATTTATTAGAGAATACGTGTATAGTACGCTGGACTGGCTACTCCGTACGAAGTGACAGCAATTTCAAATGCCGAATCGAATGACCGTCCTGTGAACTTTCTTGACACTTATGGCAAATGACCGTTGTTCTTATCCTTGTTCAACAAGTATAGACTTATATTTAATTTTGTCAAATTACCGTCCAAATGTCAATTTAATGGAAGTCTTGTTGTTGTTGCCAGCCAGTATAGCCAGTCCTATATATTATTACTATAGAGGTTAATGGTTCATGCGCTACCGGAGATAAGATCGGATCGTGTGAAAGTTAAACATGGCATGGCATGGCAGCGGCTACCCAGCAATAGAAACGTATGAAATGGACCTAAGAGTAAGAATTTTCTCACTCTTAGGTAAATAGTTAAAAATAGTATAAGCACCCCTTGTGCTAACCTCATAATTTACTTACATTAAAATAGGTATTCATATACAATCACATAACTATAAATAACAACTATTATATTACTATATAAAATGAATTATTTATTAAAGATACACTGACACAGACACTGCTGCCACCTACCTGTCATTTTCAAATAAAGAATTAAAAATGCAAGATGGCAGCCATGTCAACGGTTCAGTTGATGTAAATTCGTTGTAGAGTGCAGTCTGATTTAGTGTCTGAGTGTATAATAGTGATACGAGATAAAGACATAGTGTTCGGGGTAAGGGTAAGATTAAGATAAACTGAGATAAAAGATTAAAAAGATAACTATATTTCAGTACAAAGTAAATTACAAATTGATGAGTATGAAACGCGTCCAGTAAGATGCGGAACGTATTTACGTACTAATAAAATATTAACCTTAATGTATAATATCGAGTCATACGATGCGCTATTGTGAAATGCTGACACATTCGACTTGTGTAACCTATTGTACGGTGATTGACCCGTACACATAGTGTACTATCCAGTTGGTGTACTTATTTCCTACTACAGTCACAATACTTGTATGTGAGCAACTATTGCAGCAACTGGCAACTAGCAACTAGCTGTTTACGTATATCTCAATAGAACTGCACACACATTTCGATTTGGTAATTTCGGTGTCGAAAACAGTTTTCAATTGTTGCGATCGATGATTAAGTAAGTTTCTAATTGCAGCAACTAACAACTGTCGAATTTGTACTGGTTGTGTAAAGTTGCTGGTTTTCCCAACCGGCAATCGCAACGCGCGATTTCACACCCTCTCACACTGTCTCTGTTCCCCATAGCGCAGCGCCAGAATTGCTCAATATTTTGATAAACTTTTGCGATTTGTACAGATTATAAAATTATATATACTACGGGGCCTGATCGCGTGAATAATTTAAGGTTAGCCGTCTAGCCCCTTTTCACAACGCGCGATAAGGAACTTCGTTCCAATTTTATAATTGCTCAACATTGCTTAAAGATTGCCATAAAATTGCGGCAACTGGGATATTTATTTGTAGTAACTGGCAACTTTTAAAGGAGGCCTTTGAAAAATAAATAGATGTCTCAGCTTAAGTTGGCCCATCTGCAAAATATGAGGTATAATCTGCCTTGTTATACCTCATATGTAGCAACTACATGTTCTTAAACTATCGCAATGTTTACACGTATTACAATATTATCGGGTAGGACTTTATCGCGTGACATGTTTAAAGGTACGAACCTTTAATCCAACGTTTCGATTGAATTGCACCGATCGTTTTCAAGGATCTACCGATAGCAGCTTAGCGATATCTCTGTGAGGCGCGGGGTTTTTCAATTAATCTCGCCTGATGTTGATAATTTTGATGTTTGTTTTTTTTACTTCCGGTACTTCTACGCACTACATTTACTACGTCTTTACACTGAGGCGCGATATCTGTACGGCGATTGCATTTGTTGATAACAGGGTTACAAGATGGTGAGAGCCATCTTCTCGGTTGAAATGTTTGTACTTCTTGATCTCAACCACCTCACGTACTTGCGGCTTAAGCAATTTTATACCGTGGTTTGGGCCTGACACAAATGTGCCGTGATTGCAGACTTGTACACTTGGCGATTTTTTACAGCCGCCATAAGTTCCATGACTCTGTCTGCGACTGTTCTTTTGGTCTTTCCGATATAGAAGCAGTAGTTTCTATATCAAAAAGAGCAAAAGAACTGCAGTCCACCTTGTATACGCTTATATGATAATATTCGAATAACTACATGTCCTTTGAATAAAAAGACAATATTATGAAAGTTATAATAAACAAAATTTATGAACGTTCTCTGTTTTAGAATAATGAAACTGAGAATTTGCTTTAAAACTGTCTTCAAGAGAACACTGCACCGTCAAACTTTCATAAAACATTTTCTTAAATAAATAACGTCTACGAAAGTGCTACGGTGCTACGATGTCTACGAGGGTCTACGGAAACATATACTGGAATTTTAAAGTGTAATACAGTTTTCTGAATATTTTGAGAACTTTTAATAATAATCGAATGTTTGAATAGATTGACATCTAACGGCCGTTTTTAATATTGTATCTATAGATCGATTTGGCCACTGGATATATATATTTAACATTAACTGACCGGCGCAACTTCACCAGCGTCAATTTTCCACATTTTTGCAAGATTTTTCATTGCTACTCCGGTCCTATTGGTCGTAGCGTGATGTTATATTGCCTTAGTTTATCCAAAAGTAATCCTTTTTAACTCGAACCTGTAGTTCCTGCGGTTATCGCGTTCAACCCAACAAACAAACAAACTCTTCAGCTTTATAATATTATATGTTAAAATTTTATTTCTAGAAGCCAAATCCATCGACAGATTGATAATTGAAAACCACCGTTAATTGCAATGTTAACCGACTGTAGTAAAAATAAAAATACCATTGTGTATTATTTTTTTATGGTTTGTTAGAGGTCGTTTACGGTCCCTATTTGTCTAATACAGAAATCTGACTGTGTACTAAATGCTTTTTAAATTTAGTAAAACTGATACAATCAAACATTTCTGAATTGTTCACAAGATTGTTTACATATTTTGCCATTCAATATTTAATTTTCCGAATAACAGACGCACATGTTAATTTATTAAAAAAAAAAAAGTTATTATGAAACTCTTTTATAATTTATAATTCACAAAGAACGCAAAACTTCTTACTTTCAAACGTCACTCACTTTTATAATAAAACTCTTAAGTAAACTGGCTTAGCAGTACTTTAAATAGTTCTTAAGTACTAACTCAGTATTTTAAATAGTCTTTAAGAACTAACTAACAAAACTCATTGAAGCTCAAATAGTTTTAGTACGGATTTAATTTTTAACTTTAGTAGTTTTCTTTTAAAGATTTAAAATATGCAGACTTCTGGATTCTTTATATACTTTTACTGGGTAATGGAAAATATGCAAGGATTCCTTAGACGTTAATAATAGTGATGAATACCAGAGGTTTCTGGGTCTGCTAGAGTTGGGAGCTTTTTAAATAACGAAAAAATACAAATAAATATTCTTCAAATATATATATAAATGTGGAGTAGTTGAAGATGTCCAGCATATCTTGATGGAGTGTGTACGGAACGAAGTTATGAGAAACAGCTTGCTTGGCCCAACAAACTATGATGTTGGAGCTTGTAACTCAATCCTGTCTTGTTCTTTAACAGAACAGGCTACGATATTGTATAGATTAGCATTTGTAATAATATGTAAATAGTTTAAATTAATTATTAGGTGTGCTTACAGGGTGACGTTATCGCTAAGCGATAAAGCCCTTTAAAATTAAATAAAAAAAAATATTCTTGCTACAATATCCTTCAACTGTAATATAGTGATGTGCCAACATCACTATTTCACGAAATAACTGACACTGTTGTGGTACCCAGCAAGATGGTCAATGGTTTAGACCTACCGAGTACAGAGTAGAGATAATTAGTAGATACGAGGGTATCTACTAATTTTCTTTAATGTGGGATTGAGTCCCACATTACTAGCAATCTTGTTAACCCCTCCTGCTAAGCTCAATGGCTTGTGTTAGAAGTGGGTTTACGTCGGTACTATAAAGGGTAGGATTCAACCGATGCGGCAATAAACAAATATCAATTTTAATACAAGGCAATAACAAATACTTGCTTCAACATCAGATATGTTGAAGCGTAAGCAATTATATAATGGTAAAATATAATGTCAAATATGTCAAGAAAATGAATATACAAATGAAAGTATACCCAGACTCGGAACAACAATTTGTGGATCACACAAAATGGTATCACGCTTGGGAATCGACTTCTGTCTTAGCAATCAGGTTTACTAACCCCTGAACCAACGGGGCAGTAGTTTAGTAGGTTCTTTTTTACAAATTTTAAATTATTACTGTAATATGGAGTTGCCCATGAGCTTCTTGGGAGCTTTTTATCACTTCATTCGTTTTTTCAAACAATCATTGAAATATTGCGGCTTTACGAAATAAAGAGGTTCGAGTTTGATTTATCTCTCTAATTGTATCTACTGCTATTGTTCATTGATTAAATAATTTGCGGTTAGTAATATTTATGACAATTACTAAATATACTTTTACTATTTATAATAATGACAAGAGTGTTACTAGATAAGAAAACGATTTACTTTTGTAAGCAAAGATTCTGCGTGATAAATTACGGCCATTCTTTTCTTTCATTTGCAATACATGTATACGTATTCATTATGTAGCAGTAAATTGGCCAATATTTAAGCTCATAAAGATTTTACATCGTAACTGGATGCCCATTAAGACTGATATATCCAATCTCGTGTACCCTTCTAATTTTATTGACCTCTTTTTTTGCATCAGTCCTCTAATATGGTGTATTATATAATGGTGGCAGCCTTACCTGCATGTACAGTTTGTCAACAGATAAACATTGTAAACATTGACAATTTGAAAAGAGTGGCCACAAGTTTTTATTGCCTGTTCTTGTCTCGGGCTTTAAGTTTGCGAACAGGCGTTACAAGTAAATGTAGAATCGACTTTTCACAAGTGCAGTATCTTGCTTCCTAAGTGAATAAATCATTATTATTATTATTCCCTTTATTTATCATTTTTTACACTATTAAATATTTATATATAAAAAAAAATTAAAAAAACATTTAATTGTATAAAAAATTGCAAACCCACCGGCGTCGGGTACAGGGACCAAGCCACCGGTATTTAGGGCTTCAGGGAGAGGAACCTCCTCACTATACGTGCCGTGTCAAGAAGTACGGCCTTCTGCTTCAGGCCCTTGACCCAGCTACCCAACGCGAGCCTCTGTATTATTATTACTTATACTAATGATCGCTATAGTACAAGTATACTGGACTCGCTTTTCCAGACAAAGTAACAGCAGTTTAAAATGCAAATACCGTCCTGTTACCTTTTTTGGCACTTATGACAAATGGTAGTCTTGTTACACAAGCATAGACTTCCATTTGGTTTTGACAACTTACCGTCCAAATATCGAAATCAAATAGAAATCTTGTTGTTATTGACAGTGGCCTGTCCAACGTACGACGTACTATAAAAGTATGTATATTATACTGTATTCTGAATAATCTATACCTCAGAACACACTAATATTATAAAGCTGAGAAGTTTGTTTGTTTGTTTGAACGCGGTAATCTCAGGAACTACTGATCCGAATTAAAAAAATCTTTCACTATTGGATAGCTCATTTATCGAGGAAGGCTATAGGCTATATAACATCACGCCACAATTGATAGGAGCGGGAGCAATGAAAAATGTTGCAAAAACGGGGAAAATTTACGCAAACGAAGTTGCGCGGTACAGCTAGTGAGATATAAATTAGTCTCATTAACATATCGTTAAATGAATTCTGAATGTCCATCATCAGCCTATCGCAGTCCACTGCTGGACATAGGCCAATTGCACGCCACTTTTTTCTATCTTTAGCTTCTCGCATCCAGCTCCTGCCAGCCGTTTTGCGTAAATCATCATTCCACCTGGTCTGAAGGCGTCCTACATTACGTTTGCCGAGACGCGGTCTCTACTCAAGAACTCGTTTACCCAAACGGTTGTCGGTTCTTCGGCTAATATGGGCAGCCCACTGCCACTTCAGTTTGCTAAACCGTTGGGCTATGTCGATAACTTTGGTTCTCTGCCTCTGGTTTTCTGAATGTACTTTGAGCTAATCATTTTAATTTTTATGAAGTTTTCCTTCAGGTATATTATGTCAAGGACAGGTCGAAGTGGACATAAACACGAGGAAGACAGACTTTGCCACCATGTGGGATAAATAGTAGGAAAGAGAGAGAGAGCTAGCCTTAACCATATACCTAAAAACCTCTCAAAGTCCTCTCCATAGCCTAGGGCATTAATCAGAGGTATTTAGCTCAAATCCCTGGATAGCAATAAAACATATCGGCGCACCGTATTGACAATATAATCCGTGTAATTCCGACCAGCGCGATATATCAGTTTAGTTTGACATGTTGAGCCTCCATGTTTAGTTGTGTTTGGAAGGAGTGAGTGGGGTTTGATTGGCGTATTTCTTGTTTGTTCTCATGAAATATTTACTCTCTTATTTACTAACTTTTGCTCGCGGCTCCATCCGCGTGGATGTCGATTATCCCAATAAAAATATTCTATGTCCATTATCTAGATTCAAACTATTTCCAAACCGAATTTCATTTAAATCTGTTCAGTGGTGTAAGCAAAACGGAACAGACGGAGTAACTGTAACTTAGTCAATATTAATTTGGAAGTTTGGATAATGCGATTTAGGCTATATATATATATTAAGATAACTAGTATGGCCACGTCATGCGCCGGGGTAAATAAAACATGACAGGAGCAGTGATGGACATAGCCCAAACGAGGACTTCGTAGGCCTCCTACTGCTTGGACTAGAAAAATAATAAATGAAGACAAGATCGCAGTGGCGTAATAAAATTAGATGAGCTGACCCCAAAATATGGAATATAGGCACGAAAAAAAAAGAACTAGCAATGTGGAATTGCGTCCCACATTACTAGCAATCTTGTTAAGCTCTAGACTTGTATTAGGAGTGGGTTGATGTCAGTAGTATAATGGACCGGATTAGAGCCCGCGACCTCATGATTGCGAGATCAATGCCTTAGATATTAGTCTACCGTCTTTTTTTTGTTCGTTTTTCAATTAGAAGCTTGTTTAATCTAGATAAAAATCTTTCAGCCCATTTTTGATAAAATAGGTATTTTATCTCATGCTTTGGGGTTTTTGTATTTTTATTTATTTATTTAAATAATCAATACTTACAACTATAATAACAGGTACAATATTATTAATAACAACTTATTTTCTAGAACTTATAACATTTATCACTCAGTCTACAATCAAAAATATCTATCTCCTCTGCTACAAGGTTAAGAGTACGAAGTGCTCACGTCAGGGGCGTCTAATTCAACAGATTACTGCGGCCACAATGTACAATCAACAGCAGAGGCCGACGACGTCGCTGCCACACATATCTGCCCGGCACACCTAAATGCACTAATTTTAATCTGGTGGCGTTATGTATCTTGCCCCTAATTAATTTAAATAAATATAAGATAAGTCCAAACTCACGCCTAACTCCCAGTTGGATACATAAGTGGATAAATAGGATATTCCATTGAGCCTCAAATATAAGAATCTAACAAATTTATTTTGTATCTCATGTGTGGCCTAGATGACTGCATTACATTCTAATTGCCTTTCACTAAAGTGATATTTAAAACAATAGTCGTAGAAATTTTTGAAGGCCTTTTTACAACACTTTAACATATGATCACGAAACTCCCTAACCTTTGTGACCCTGGCCATCGGCATCCCATCAATGTTCCCATCAATCATGTACAATAGGACTATAAGCATGCTAGAAAGTGATGGTGACACATTTTTGGGCTTGCTTTTGTAGAAGGTTTTTCTTGCTCCAAGTAACTACGCCATATAAGGCCTTCTGTAAGCGATCACAGTCATCTACACCTCTCACTGCCAGTGAATACTAAGATGGTCTGCAAATAATAAACAATTTGCATCTTTAACGGCTTTAGGCAAATCGGTTATCATTATTATAAATTGTAGTGGTCCGAGGTTACTCCCCTGGCTTATAGACAGACCACGTTAAATATGGCCCTGACTTGTGTCCCTCGTACTCCGCGTATTGCTGCCTGGTTCTCATGTAACTGGCGAAAAAATTAAGTGGTGAAACCAACAGCTGCGAACTTCTTGAGTAACACGTCATTATCGACTAGGTCGAATGCTTTTTTGAAGTCGAAGCAAGCAGCGTCACTTGGCCCCTACTGTCTACAATCGGCAGCACATGAGCCATGTATTTCAGTACGTTACTGGTAGTGCTCCTTATTGGTAGAAACCCGTACTGTGCATCTGAGAGTTGCGCTCTCACTTGCATAAATATGTTGTTATGAATAGCGCACTCGAACACTTTAGCCGGTAATGACAATACTATAATAGGTCTGTAGCCACTAAAATTGTCGTTACCGGCATGACACTTGTGGTTTTTCATCTCCCTGGAACCACGGCTGCCTTCAGACACTAATTGAAGATTTGGAACAACAATTCAGCCAGCACAGATGTACATACAGTCTCTGAATATGTAAGATAGAATACCGTCAAATTCCAATTATCTCTTCGGCTTAAATTGTTCAAACGCACTTCGTTCATCCTTTAGCTGTTATTCCTGCTGGTGAATCCGAGCCTCTCCATTTTCACCATCCACCCCTTCTTTCTCTCTTTCGCAGCAACATTTAACTCGGCCTGTCTCGTGCTATAAACCGAGTGAAAGTACTGAGCAATATCTTACACACATTGCTCACCTTTCAATTTTTTTAAATCCTTTGTGGTCTTCTACTACCCCTTTTGGACGTTACATAGTTCCAAAGTGATTTTGGGTCTTTTTGTAGTTGATTTTGAATCCTGTAGCTTTGTTTTTTTTTGTGCTAATTTAATCAATTGTTTTACTTCAGCCCTGCACAGAGTAAATGCCTCGTAATCATCCTGGTTCTTACTTGCTAGTACCGTTTGTGAAGAATAGGCTTATAAGGTATTTTGCGAATTATTTCAACAGTGAAAAACTTGGCGTAAACATATATAGAGCCTACACTTATTTTAGACGAAACTCTTTTCATTTAAATACCACAAAGAAGCTTTACCGATCTAGGGGGAATCCTGAGAGCTCTTTAAATATTATAGGTATTAGAATTTATGTATATCAATAATAATTCACACATTTACTTTCGTAAAGCAACATTTGGTGAAGTAAAACATTAAAAAACTACTATTTCATGGCACCAACTCCAAAATGTTTATTTATTTTTTGTTGTTATTTATTTTGTTTTTTTAATTAATTACCTTGTATTAATAATGTCAATAATATTTTTTTGGAAAAATGCTATTTTTTGACACTAATTTCTTATTTAATTATTGATTTACGCATTCTTCAGAAATGACTTTTATTTTCTTTAAAATATTGACATTGTTTTTAATATAACTGTCATTTCCATTAAATAACGAAATTAGGACAATACTTGGTTGGCAACCAAATATCCGTAATTACACTTACTGATATTCCCGACAGTCTAGTTGTCAAAATATCATCACGGGAACCCTCGTCATGCAGACGTGCCCACGGACGTGATCCCAGCTTTACCGTGACGAAGGAATATTGGCCCAATTTGGTTAATATTACGGTTTTATTCCCGCGGATTGCCTTTGATTATTGTGTTCAAAATTTGACACAAATGGATATATTGGATTGCTGGAATGTGACAATGACATAAATCATAAACATTCCTATATTCATTGTTGGGTTTTGCGTCTCTAATTGTTAGCTTTGTAGAAATATGTATATGTTGCATCTATATAAATGAAAATTAATGTTTGCATGTTTGTCCTCTGTGCGTTACGGAATCCTTGATCAGATTGGGATGAAACTTTAGTAGTGTTTTCGGGGGACGTCCTTAAGGGTTCCTGGCAAACAGCCACAACGAAATGTGGCTGGGTTCAGCTAGTAACATACAACACTTGCTGGTAGTAGATCTAAGCCATACGCCGTATTGATGGATACAACTATAGTGTCGGTTATTCTTCCAGGAAATGTTGATGCAAACATTACTGTTTTGGTTAAAGGACATGACAGATTAAAGATATGGCTTATCGAGCAAGCATTATACTCATATGACGAATTACTAACTTCATGATATGATATAATTATTTCATTATTTTTTGTTGACATTATCTACTATTTTTATTTCATTAGGTATTAATTTATTATTATTGAAATTTTGCTGTTTCAAGTTTTTAAGCTATTGCATAGCTTCTATCGCGGGCCTTGAGCGCGGGGACTGAATCCAGAAATTCCGTAACGAAAAAACCTCACGCTCCCCACTCCGACGGGCACAGCGGTGACACTTTTTAGTTTTGCCATCTATCGATGAATAGCAGAACTTTTCATTACTTTTTTTTTTAATTTAAAAAGAAAAAATAAAAAAATTATAATAAAAAAAAAACTTTAAAAATTTTATTTATGCTTTTTTAAAAAAAAAATTAAAGAAAAAAAAATTAAAAACATTTTTTAAATTTAAAAAGATAAAAAAAAAAATATTTTATAATAAAAAAAAAAACTAAAAATTTTTTTTTTATGCTTTTTTTTTAAAAAAATTAAAGAAAAAAAAAATTAAAAACATTGTTTTTTTTATAATTCAAAATAAAAAAAAAAACATTTTAATTATTTTATTTTTTTTAATTGCTTAAGTTGTAAAAAATGCTATGCAATAGCTTTACCGCGGCAGTCCCCGAGTGCCACACAATTTTTTTTTTTTAATAATATTTTTTTTTTTATGACTTATTTATATTTTATTGACGTAATGAACTGTAATAATACAGTTTTGGCTTTTTTTCTTCTTTTTTTTCACTATGTTATGTAATTCATTTGTTGTCATTATTATTCTTAATTTTTGTTATTTATTAGTTATAAAATTTTCTAAGATTAATTTGTGATTCTAATGTATTGACATGACCTGTATTCTATTGACGTTTTTTTATTTTGTTCTTAAATTTATTAAATTTTAATTTTGTGATATGTGAGGATTCCTAACCCATAAATAACTATGAACTATGAAGGGTAGTAGCAAAAGTTATTAAAACTAATGGTCACAGAAAGATGAATGTGATGCAGTGATACTATTATTTGAGTAGTGTAGATATTTTTGTGGGTTAGCGTGACGTTCACCATCAGGCTCACGACCATCTTAATTCTTTATTAATAATAATAATATCTTGGGACAACTCACACAACGCTATCTGATCCCAAAATAAGCAGAGCTTGTACTATGGAAATCAGACAACTGACAAACATACTTATATATTTCTAAATACATAATAACACCCACACACAGAATAAACCATCACGCTCATCACACAAAGTTTTACCCTGGGTTGGGATCGAACCCACGACCTCTTGCGTAGCAGTCGGATACACTCCCACCGCGCCACAGAGGCAGTCAATAATATTTTTTTCTAATATAGTAGTAATTTTTTCGATGCAATAATAGTATATTTTTCCACCTTTATCAGATAAAGTTCACTCCATTCCCCACATCAATAGATGAGCTCTATTCACAAGAACCAAACAGCAAATTCCCATACATATTTGATCGTAATCCATATTCTATTGAAAGCGAATTTTGACGCAACAATGCTTTCACATATTGAGCTGTCTATCGGAAGGTCGACGGTTCGTATCTTAGCTCTGAACTATTATGGCCTGAGTATTCTTAGAAATAGAACAGCGAAACGTATTAGGAAAATAAATAATAAATATTGAAGAAAGCTGAAGTAACTTTGTTTGGTTGGTTTAAGTGGATAAACCAGTGTGCGGTTATGATGAATTTACGGCCGGTCTCAACAATCTGACACTTACTTAAAGGAAATACCATTAATATTATGAAGGCGAAAGTTTGTGAGTATGTGAGTGTGTATGTTTGTTACTTCTTCACGTCTAAACGGCTAGAGAGATGAGAGAGAGAAAATTTATATCGCAACTAAACAATGGTCTGGTGTGATACATTAAATTTATTTCGGGACTTCATCGCATGAATTATTTAAAGGTTGTTTTTACTCGACGTTTTGATCGAATTGTCAACCCGTGACCAAGATTGGTGCAATTCGATCGAAACGTCGGCTAAACAAAAGGTTCATACCTGTAAATAATTCACGCGATAAAGTCCCCAAACATATTTAACATTGATATTTATAATTCCCTTCATACTTTATACCTATATTCTAACGTCTGGTCCCAATAATCTAACTATCGATGGATTTGGCTACTAGAGGTATATTTTTGACATAAGCTCCATACAAGATATGTAAAAATTCTACCTCTAGTAGCCAAATCCAACGATAGGTAGATTCATTCATTTATTTTATAAACAATTTTCACTGTGTTTGAAATTATTACATTACTAGCTGTGCCCGCGACTTCGTTCGCGTGGAAGTTGGGTTTATACTCGTATTAAGGTAGTTTATATTACAATTCAACTTCTGTGTAAAACATATTGTAAACATGCTCCACAATGCTCTGTGGCATCTATGGATATTTGGGCCTAGCTTTAATCAGGGCCCAACATATGGCAGGGCAAGCCAAGCAAATGCCCAGTGCAGCAAAATGAAGGGCGATAAAGTTTATGGCGCCAGACGGTTAGAAGACAAATTATTAAAATTCCCACGATCACACCTCGACAAAAAAGTGATTTGCATCACATCAAATACTATTAATATTGAAAAATTCCCCCACCACGCGAGTACTGGGGCGGTTTCGAGTTAAATGAAGCTCGAAACCGCCCAATTACTCGTGCGAAATTTTGAGTTAAGGAGCTTCGATTCTGACTCCGATAGGTCGAAAATTCCGATTGATTTTAAACCTCCGACTCCAACTTCGGCTCCGACACTTTTAAATCGGACCTTTTAATCGGAGGTACCTAGCCGCTCCTTCAAGATAAAAACTCTCACAGATTCCCTATGATCGCAGGTTATGTCCTGCCCGAGCGATCTTTTCCGAGTCTAAAGTACACCTACTTTGTGTCTGTGTTTGTACCGCGGGAATGCAATGTTTTAAAACTATTTTGCGGGGGCAAAATAGTTTTAAAACATTGCATTCCCGCGGTACTGTGATGCGTGTTTAAACAAACAAACAACATTCAAACGTTTCTTAAAGATATACTCAGATATCTTTTTTTGTGTTTAAATACTATTTCTAAACTTATTTCAATATTTTTTTTCACTCACTTTAGAAGATTAAAATATTATTTTATAATGTCTACATTGGTGAATTTAAAAATAGGTGTGTCAACCTGTCGCAAATTAAGATCATCATATATTCATATCCCTCTACGTAAGAATTTCAGTTTTTTTTTTAAATCAATTTTCCTGATTCTTTTTAATTTGTATTTAAACGCCATCTATTTCCAAAACTGGATAAGTTTATTTTTATACTTGATGATTTTATATTAAACTATCATGCATATTAAACGTAGGTAAGCAAGGTATTTAACCTTAAATTATTTACGCGATCAAGACCCGTAATACATATATTTTCATAATGTGTACAAATCGCGAAAGTTTATTAACATTTGTAGGTAAGCAATTTTGGCACTCAGAAGAAATCGAATCACAGATGGCGCCACGTGTTTTATTTTGATGTAACGCGGACTTAATCTTTCATTTTTTTTAAGCAATTAACATTTATAAATTCTAGAAAATATCAAGTAATTACTGTTTATTTGTAATGTAATATTGTTTTTCATTTCTACATTTATAACATAATCACTATTCATGCAAAACAATGATAAAGGTGCCTATTGGAAGTGATTATTAATATGAAAATTTGTTAAACAAAGTAAACATGTTAAAGTCGAAAATAAAAGCTTGTATAAATAAGTATACATTTAGAAAAATACTTATAAAAAAGAATAAAAATAATTTTAACACAACACAAAAAGAGACTCGCAATTAGGGAGTCGATCCTCCGACCTCGCTCGTTTAATACCGCTACTTGTGCCAATAGACCACCTCAGCTGATGCAACCACGGTTAAAATAGCTGATCTTAAGAAAATTGAAAATGTTGTGTTTAGCTCCTAATAGTTTTAGCGTGAAGTTATTGTTTCCATGGGTTACAATTGTAAATAATGTCTTATTGTGGAAAAAATTGTGAAAAACCATAATGGTTCGACAAAACATACGTTGCTGCTCACTCCCCATAGACGATAGCATAATGATTTATAGTGCAAGTAATGACCTATAGTATTTACAATAAAACTGCAAATTTTCATGAAGATCCGTCAAGTAGTTATTGTTTTATAACGATAAATAGCTACAGACATTATCCGTCATTGCTTAGCTCCTATGGGAAATAGCGTGATAAATTATAGCCTATATGTTAATCCAGACTTATTAGAATACACATACAAAATCTCAACCGAATCTGTCTAATAGTTATTGCGTGATGCGTGTTCAAACAAACAGACAGACAGACAGACAGACATTTCTAAAAATGTAGGAATGTGTTTAACCCAGATAAGCCTACTGTCCCATATGTAGGACGGTAGAAATAAAAAAATATTTCAGATTACCCACTTAGGCTAAGATTATTTAATCTTGTGATTTGCAATGACAAACGTATGTGTTTTTATAAAAAAATAAAATAATACAGTTATTGGGACGGTTTTATATAAGAATTCAGCGAAAAGTGTGTAATAAAAGTGCGTTGCAGACATGTCGAATTACAGGTATGTATAAATTATTGTATTTTACAAATTAGTCATATTTTTCTGTGTTTACACCTGGTTCTTAACCTCAACTTTAGTACTAATAAATTATTATAGCAATAACAAACAGAAATTTTGATATAATTCGTTATAAATACTGGTGTACTACATATAGGACAGTAGGACAATATATAAGATTTTAGTACAATAATACAACTTTCTTTTTTACAGACCGTTAGCTACGCATGAAATTTGGGATGCTCTAGAAAATATTCCTGATGATGAAGAAGATTATAGAGAAAGAGTGATATGTATTCTACCTCCCCCTGTTGATCCCGACTGCCCCACCGATGAAGATTCGGGGGAAGAAGATAATGTGACTCTGAACAACTTGCCACGAAACATACTACTTCAACCGGCAGAAGTATCGATACAAGGACAGGATACGATAAGTGATACAGAAGAGGAACCTGCTGATTCTACAAGTCGAATATTATTTTATTTTGAGAACTTTATGGATGAAGATGTTATTTCGTTGTTAGTGTCAGAGAGTAATAAGTATGACGTGATAAAGAATTTGCCTGGAGACATAACCGCTGAGGATATGAAATGTTTTATTGGTATATTGCTGGTTAGTGGTTATTCATGGCTCCCGCGAAGGAGAATGTATTGGGAAAACGCCCCTGGTACAAATAATGAGTTGGTAAGCTCTGCTATGACTAGGGATAGATTTGGCTTTATTTTTCGCCACCTTCACGTCAATGATAATCTGGATCTGCAAGATAAATATACAAAAGTACGGCCACTCGTAACACTTATACATAAAATGTTCTTAGAATTATTTTTACATTGAAGTTACTGAAAAAAAAGGAACGTGGTGCTCTCGATTACAGAACGACATATGATAACACATTCATTATTGCTAAATGGCATGATAATAATATATACAGTATAGCTTCAAATGCTGTAGTAATCAATCCAAAGTAATCTGCAAAACGCTTCTCACAGAGCGAAAAGAGAAACATAGTCCTAGAAGAACCTCATAGGGTTACAAACTATAACAAATACATGGAGTGTACAGGTCTGATAAAAATATTTCGCATTACCGAATTGGTATATGAGATAAGAAATGGTACATGCCGTTGCTTACACACATGATTGATCTCGCCGAACATAATGCATGGCAGTTGTATAAAATCAATCATGGAAAACTTGATCACCTCGGTTTTCGCAGGAGGGTAGCAACTGCTTTGATTGAATCAAACAGAAAAATTGCAAAAATGACGACTGCCGTCTGCCGTCAATGTCATAAGAAATGTTTGACTTGCTGCAAAAAATGTGATGTTGGAGTGTGTATCAAGTGTTTTGTAACATATCATTCATAAATGATATGTTTCAAAACACTTATCAATAGTTACTTAATAAAACCACACTTTATGATACATGCTGTTTTTCATACGATCTTCCCCTTTATTATCCTACTGTCCTACATATAGGACTGCTGTTTCCCTGAAAGCCTTACAGTCAATATTTTTTTTAGCATTTTTTTTATATTACATAAGGTCTATAAAACCAAATAATGCAACTTTTTTCAAATTTTTCAGAAAATTATAGTTTCAGGCTTATCTGGGTTAAATACTCTTTTCAAACATTTCCCAATATTTTTTTTCACTATGTTCGGCCATGTACAGACACGTGAAATTTACAATTTTAATATATGTATAGATATAGATAGATAGCATGATTCAGTATTCATGCGCGATGGGTTATTATTAGCGTATTTCATGTATAACTTTGGTGTTTCTATACCGATTTCTATTAGTATTTTTTATGGAATAGTTAATTATGTTAACTTTCTTAATTAGGGATGACTGAGAGTGTTATAAACGTAAGAGTAGACAAATATAATCAGAAAGCTTCGAACTACTAAGCTATCGGGAGTTACACGTGATATTGTGAGTCAACCATAAAAGATAGACATATGCTGTCGTGGGATATTTTTTATATAATTTTAAGGAGAACATTTCTGTCATACATGATTTCTGTGTAGCTTTAACCATTACGGTTGCACACGCGACGAAAGCTTAAAAAATGGAGTAACTTCTCCCGTTTTCCTTCACTGCTCTGCTCCTATTGATTGTAGCGTGATGAAAAGTATACTATAACCTACTCAGGAGTATGAAAAATAATTGTACCAAGTTTCGTTAAAATCCGTCGAGTAGTTTTTGTTTCTATAACGGTTATACAGACAGACAGACAGACAGACAAAAATTTTACTGATTGGATTTTTGGCATCAGTATCGATCCCTACCCCCTGATAGTTATTTTGGAAATATATTTAATGTACAGAATTTACCTCTCTACAGATTTATTATAAGTATAGAAGAAGATAATACAATTACATACAATATACAACATTATATTAAAAAATAAAAATAATCAAAATATACAAGAATAATAATTTAAAATTTAACTATACACTAGAATTCAAAGACAATTAATACAATAAACACCAAAAATACGTCATGTGACCCCCAAGTCAGCCACAGAGTAAAGACATTGGTCCAACAGGTAGGCCTTTATTATTATTATTAAAAAAATGGTTTTAGCTCAACTATTCATAGTCAAGGAATATTGGTCTAAATAAATTTAAACTCTGTTGTAAAACCGTTAAGCATAAATACAACATTCAGTAAACAATGGTCTGGTGTGATACATACTCGTAGTTTCAAATGGTAACTTAAGGTTGTAAAGTGTTATATGAATGAATTTGAGAACAGACGAACATTTTCATTGTGCCATTATATCTACATAACAATGATAAAAGATAAAATCACTACCGTAATCATCTAATACACCTTTGTTTTAAAATAAGTATTTATCTTTTATATTTGTCTTATTTGTAACAAGCTTAGACGGATAAGGCGAGGTTTCACGTATATTTATAATAATAATAATACATTGATTAAAAAAAACACAAACAAAAAGAAATATGCAAACAATTTGGCAGTACATACGAGTACATTGTAAATAACTTAATTCTTAAAACATAAAAAGGGTATAACTATTTTATGGTTATAAAGTTAAGTAAAATCTAGATAATTACAATTCTTAAATAGCTATTACCTGAACTAGGTTGAATATATTTTTATTTCGCGAAACCAAATACTGTATGATAAAACAATATTGCCTTTTCAACTTTTATAAAATTGTAAAGTAGTATGTTCATTGAGGATAATCTAGATCAGGATCCTTATTCACTATCTTTTTTTTCGTTTTCGCGGCAAGCCCGCGCTTCTACCTGCCAAAATCTCGTCATAATGGATAATAGAAAGCTGCGCTTAGAAATGCATCGCGTATGCGCGCGGACTTCTTTGAGCGCACCGCGCTTGCGCCAGTTCGCGCGGGCTTGCCGCGAAAACGAAAAAAATATATACTAATTAAGGACCCAGCTACTTATAATATTTGGGTAAATGTATGTAAAGCTATTGCTTAGCATTTTTTAACAACTTATGCAATTACAATTATTTATATTATTTTTTCAGATTTTATTTTTCTTTTCATTACATTTCGCAGCAGCTTATCTCGATCCGTGCGAGCTTCGTACAGGCCGAGCTACATGGTAGGCGGAGGGGGGGGGGGGTGCTAGGTTTATTTAACTTTATAGCAATTTAAGGCATGGTATGGAGGTTGTGTACAATAAACAAGATACAGAATACTACCAAAAAGTAGTTGATATATTGCTATCTATACAAAAAATAAAAGATATAAGTCAATCAGAGCCCAATACCCACTTCACCCATCTCTATCCCAAAACCCATAATACACGAACAAGTCAATCGTACAACACTTAATAATAAAAACATTTATTTGAAAGCCAATATTTCCTTAAGCCTACCTTTTCTTATCTTTGATGTAACTTCTGTTCCCAAATATAATTCGTTCAAACACATGTGGGAGCTATTCTTATCTTTTTGATGTTAGCGATAACAATTCTTGGTTTTGAAACAACTGCTTTTATTATGAAAATATTAATATTACGGGTCTTAATCGTGTGAATAATTTAAGGTAAAATACCTTGTTTATTGCCCAACGTTTCGACCGTATTGCAAGGGCCGTGGTCACGGGTAGACTGTTGTGACTGTTTTTATTTATTGGAAATGATACAAATTTAAATATTTTGAGTGATAACGTCTTATAAATGGATAACCGGCTGCACTCACAAAAATATGTCAAAAAAAAGTCACGTTACTGATTGGTTGCTAAGCAACAGCGAATGGCGATTGCTGCGACATGACTTATACAATTGGAACTTATGTTATGGATTGGTTTCTAAGCAACGCGAATGGCGATATATCATCAATGTTTTTTATGACATAAATTTAACCATTTTTTATTACTCATATTAGCATTAAAAATGCTTATACAACCCACGACGAACGTAAACTTTGTAATAGGAAAAGGATAAAATAAAATTTTATCCTTTTTCTATTACGTTTCTTCCCCTATTCGTCTTCAGTTACTTACCACTTGAGGATATGGGTAACCGAAGACCACAATGTGTGTTGTCATGTGTTTTCTTTGATATCAATGTTGTTATGTCAAGACAACATTGATAACAAAACTTTTAATTTTTTTTATTTCCATTTGTTTCGCATGTCGCTGCAATCGCCAAAACATTGATTACATTTTAATAAACAATCATGCCTGTGACAGTTTTAGTGGCCGTCAGGTACATACGCCCAGCGGCCACAATAATTCAGCCTATCAGCAGACGGAACGTGACGGACCGTGACACTTTTTCGTGCGTGCACCCTGTCATCGATATTTAAGACGTTATCACGTCTAAAGCTAATCTGCATTTTAAACGGAAATGTATAAAAGATGAGAATACAAACCAATGAACTAACAAGATTATTTCCATTAGCATGCTTGAGTCACATCTGCTTTCCATTGACACGATTGTGCATTGATATAAGAAATGCGGCATCTATAAATAACTACATAAAGTAAGACATAATAACCACTTACTTAAGTAAAACTAGCTGACCCGCGCATCTTCGTCTGCGTACATTTTCCCCGTTATTGCAATATTTTTCATTGCTGCTCCGCTCCTATTGGTTGTAGCATAATAATATATAACCTATAGCCTAACTCGATAAATAGGCTATCCAACAGTAAAATAAATTTCCAATTCAGACCAGTAGTTCCTGAGATAATCGCGTTCAAACGAACATACAGCTTCAGCTTTATAATATTAATATAGATAAAGTGGTTTATTTGTTTTGTAATGCAAAATCAATATATGAGACGAAGAATGAATAAAAAGATATAGTACTCGTAGCAAAGATTTACCTTCCACAAAAAAACCAAAGCTTAATTAGTCAAACATATTTCTAGAGAGCATCGAATTTAAATTGTACAAATATTCTTAAAATTAAAATTCATCGAAATCGAAAAAAAACATAGTCAATAAGGACCCTGCCCCTATTGAGACACATAACAGTCTTTCACACTAACTTGAACTATTCGTCACAAATACTGACTATAACTTTAGTATACTAGTATCAGTTGAAATTGGCTCAAGTTCCTTATTCACGATCTTTATCCCGTGTCCACGGCAAGCCCGTGTAAACTGTCAAAATCTTGTATTAATGGTAAATAAAGAGCTGCGCTTAGAAATGCATCAACACGCATACGCAGTGGACATTTTTTAGAGCGCCGCGCATACATACATACATATCAACCCATATGATGGCCCACTGCTGGGCACGGGTCTCCCCAGTAGATCCTGGGGGTAATTGCCATAATCGCCACGCTTGGCGAGCGGGTTGGCGATCGCAGTAAGGCTTTAAGTACGCAGAGGACGCTGCTGCCCGTCCTCCGGAGTGAAATCCCTTAGTCGCCTTGACGACACCCACGGGAAGAGATGGGGTGGTACTATTCTTAAGCCGGCACCATGCCGTGTGGTGCCGCGCATACGCCTTGATGAATTTGTGAGTACACCTCACTATTTACCATTATACTATTATAATGGTAAATAATAAAAATTAAACTCCTATGAATTTAACAGTTCGCACAAGCTTGCCGTGACACGGAATAAAGATTGTGAATAAGGACCCCGGTTAGAACAACGCAGTCAGTTTGTACTTTTTAAAAGAATAAAAATAAAACCAAAAACTTACTAAAAATATAATCTATTGTTTCAGGTACTTCAACGTTAATCAATGAAGACTCACATAAGTCATCAAAAGGATTGCAAGAGTAAGTAAACTTTTATTTTATTCTTAAAAGCGGCGGTAGCCTAATGGCTAAGGCATCGGTCTCACAATCGTGAGGTCGCGGGATCAAATCTTACCCATTATACTATCGACGAGAATCCACTCCTAACACAAGCCATTGCGCTTAGCTAGAGGGGTTAACAGGATTGCTAGTAATATGGTAGCACAATCCCACATTGCTAATTATAACAATAATATCTTGGGACAACTCACACAACGCTATCTGATCCCAAACTAAGCAGAGCTGATATTATGGAAACCAGACAACTAATAAACATACTTATATATTTCTAAATACATACATATTATAGATAAATAACACCTAGACACAGAATACCATCGTGCTCATTACACAAAGTTTTATCCTGGGTGGGGATCGGAACCCACGACCTCTTGCGTAGCAGTCTGACACACTCCCACCGCTCCATAGAGGCAGTCATTCTTTTTTTTTTAAACATTGACTAGGAGGACGCCTTGTCTCCGTGGCTGTCGCGGTTAAAAAAACTGGAAATTTGCGAGTCGAACTCACCAACCCAGGGTTCCGTACAAATTTGTAGGTACTTATTATAAATAGTTCAGGAATCTAGGCTCGCAGTTTTTTAAAGACTTTATTATTTATGATTTAATTAAATAATTGTAGTATAAGACGGTAATACTTACCAAATTTAATAGTTCTGGGTCGCGGGAAAATACCCTATAAATGTTGATTCCTTGAGAGTGTAAAATGTACGTTTTACATTAACTTTTCACAGCTTCAAGGGACTGGACCAGAGCATATGATTAAGTTCAACTCAATACCTCCACGCGTTCCAGAGATATAGGTCTTGAATCGAAGATGGACGGACCACAAATTGATCCTATAAGGGTTTCATTTTTTTCTTTTGAGGTACGAAACCCTAAAAAGAATAACATTTTAGGGAAAATCAAAATCAATGTTTTCTTATGACGTTATCACGAAAATTATCGTCTGCAAATGGACTTTACAGACAACCATTTTTTAAATGAAGAAGCTTTTTATTGGCATTTAGTAATGTATTATAAGAAACTATTTGTACTATAGCTGTAAGCTCCCCAAATTGCCCTTAGCATTATTGCTTAAAATTCTTACCGTAAATTTTTTGACACCCCATATATGGGGTGTCAAAAAATTAGTGATTAGTGCATTAGTGCATTGAGCACTAAGGTCTCCTCTATAAGAGTACCTAGGTATGACAACCCACAGAAGACTGTTGTATATCAGAAGTCTACGATTTTTTGGGTCATGTCTCTACCCATATCGGACAAAGAGTAAAAGAAATAGAGAGCACACTTAGACTCTGTAATGTTTCGTCTCTATTCCGATAGACCACTGTGATTTAAATATGTTAGGAGTATACAAATACAAATCATTTATTTGCAAAATAGCTGGTATTAGCTGGTACAGAAGAATGTAAAAAAGTGCTGTATTTTTACCCTTTAAGGGTGTTACAATTTTTTCATACAGTAATGGTTAAATACATAATTTAAAATACATACATTATAATAACTAACACAAATTATAGAGAACTAGCTTTAGCCCGCGGCTCCGCCCGCGTGGATGTCGGTTATCGCGATAAAAACTATCCTATGTCCTTCCCCGAGACTCAATCTATCTCCATACCAAATTTCATCTAAATCGGTTCAGTAGTTTAAGCGTGAAAGCGTAACAGACAGACAGACAGACAGACAGACAGACAGTCAGACAGACAGAGTTACTTTCACATTTATAATATTAGTATGGATTGAATTATAATGTCCCAAATTAAATGACAAAAGAGTAAAAAAAAATGATGCAAAATAATTATCAGGTGATGTTAAAAAAAAGAAAAAAATATATATATATATATATATATATATACAAGAATTGACTCCTGAGTTTTTCAGTAAATTTACACGGTCACATCGTAATAACTTAGAGTGGTTTGGTTGCAGTTCTGAGCCAAAGTGCCAATATTGGCTAATGGTCAAGGCACGTTCTTTATAGATAGATGGAGTATCTTCAAGCTAAATTAATAAAGTTTAATAGGTTAACATAAAACTCAGTGATAGTGGTGACCGAGCAGTTCGAGATATCTGCGAGGTTAAACAACGTTACCACTGTCCTTAGAGATAGGTGATCGTTTTCGAATTATTTTACACACGTAGGGGTAAACGATTGAATTAGGCGAAACATGGCGGAAATCCATCTTAAGTAGATTATAAAGGAAGGATCCCACCACCCACCATCGATCTGTGAATCACCACGATTGAAGTAGTAAGGAAATGCCCATAATACAACAATCGAAATAGATTGACAAACCGCACTCAAAAAGAGAGACCTGCAACAAAGAAAATTAGTGACAGATACTCTTACCAAGTCGAGTGGTAGGCACCTCTGGACCCTTGACTTGCAATATTCCGTTTCCACGAAGTGAAACTTCGACACGTGTTTCGCCTCTCCACGAGGCATCCTCAGGACAGTTTGGCACCGACTGTGGTGTAAAATAGTGGCTCGGAGAGTACGTTAAGCCGTCGATCTTGCGTTTATTCTTTCTTCGGTCATAGATTAAGTATAGCAGTATGTATTTTTACTAAATGGTGTTCAAGTAGAATCGCAATAAGCCTCATCTAGACAGGCGGAGCTGCTGGTATAAACTTGTAGTTATAGTTTTTTTCCATAATCTATTCAGAAGGTTCAGCGTGGAAGGGTAAGAAACCATTCATACACCTATTCTAAAAAAACAAGCAAGAGCATGTCGAACCATGCTCAGTGGGGTTTATAACCGTTAAGGCTAACTTTTTTAAACGGACTTTCGTTATGTCAGATTTTTGTTTTGTCAGAAAATGTACAAGCACAAATGTATATTTCTTGGAATGTCTACTTTCAAAATTCTAAAATAAGATACCTACGTTAAGTTGTTTAAATAAATTAAGAGATAAATATGTTATTCAGTCAACAGCTCAGTCTGCATCGCATCGTGACTCTCGTCACAAATTAGCGATATTTGTTATTATGTTGTTACACGTATGGAGTGCTCCTCCCCCCCAAAACCATTTATTTTTATTATTTATCTTTATTATATACTAAGTATCGGCTTATACAAGACACCTATGCTTCACATTTCATCAATATTCATTGTGCAATTTTTGAGTAGGACAATTGGCTACAGAACCCTAAAAACGCATTTATAGCATTAGTAGCTTTTGAAAAACAATGTTTTAAAACTGAAAACACACTAGAAACAAAGCCCAGATTGATTACTTGCTTATTTCACACAAAATTGACATAAAACATACACAACAATTTTTAGCAGTCATGTCTTCAACACCGATGATATAAACGTATGGATGAAACATAATAGGGAACACCACTAGCTATTACGATGCGGTGTACTCTTTAATCTTTACTTGCCCCCGCAATTAATATCCTAAGCATATAAGGAAAAGCCCGATCACTATCCCTTTCCTAAACTATCCTTTCATCAATTAAACGAGACCGTTATTCAAAGGAACAGTTTCAATAGTAAGGGATTACATTTAATCTAGATAACGATCGTAGTGTGGGTCGATTACTGCTTTCATTGAAAGGGTTAGGTGTCAAAATAATGTTAGTTCGTTATGTGAAGGCACAAAATGCTGAGAGTACAAAAACAAAGCTTCTTACAAATATGCACGAGCAATGCACTCATAGATATCGTTCATGAACATGGAATCTCGGACCACGGGACTATTTGCTAGCGAAGGTGTTCCATAATTCCGTGTCTCCAAACAATGTTTAAATTCACACTTACCAGTTCGTGTCAAATCCTGAATCGCGATTATGAACACTAACTGACCCGCACAACTTCGTACTCGTCAATTTTCCCCGTTTTTGCAACATTTCTCATTGATGCTTCGTTCCAATTGGTTGTAGCATGATGTTATCTATCTTACAGCCTTCCTTAATAAATGGGCCATCTAACATTATAATATTTTTTTCAATTTTAACTAGTAGTTCCTAAAATTATCGCGTTCAAACAAACAAACTCTTCAGATATCCAATATTAGTATAGATTCCACAGCTGCTAGTTAATGTCAATTATCGCGATAAAAACTATCCTATGTTTTCGCATTTATATGTTACAGCTCACACTTCACCAAAGTCTTTTGAGAACAACAACAAAATTCTAACAAATAACAAAATGGCAGCACACGTCAAATTATGACTTTTGTAGGCAAATTTTTGATAACTTCGGTTACATTATTGTAATTTTATAGCGGTCTCAAATTTCAAAAAATACAGCCGATGTTACTCACTGACAATGTAGGTCTAAGAATTTTTAAAATCTGTTTGGCAGTGAAGGCGGTAAAGCGTAACAAACAAACCAACTCACTTTCACATTTGTGATATTATTTAGGACTAGCTGTGCCCGCGACTTCGTTCGCGTGAAAGTCGGGTTTAAATTAAGGTAGTTTAGGTAACGAAATAACTTCTGTGTAAATATTTTGGGAACAGTCCTGTTGACTAAATACTTACTAAATAAAAATCGATCTGTTCTATTCTTTTAGATAGTTAGTTTGGTGTGCGGCTTAAGAAGTGGGTTTTCTGTTGTTTTTGTTTCATTCTTTCAACGTTATACCTACTTATTACCTAATAATTTTTAATAGAATTTTTACGAAAATGTTGTTACTTCTCATGTGATCGTAAACTTGTAAAGCCTAAGTACTTAACTGTGATAGTTTTCCTTATAATTTTAGTATTTATACTACTACCCTGAATTTTTTCACATACCCAACATTAACCATTTAGCTGGCAGGGGGACACTTGACTCTAACAAAAATGTTCACTATAAAGCCTAATAATATACACAAAGGAATCCTTAAATCTAAAAATAGTCTTCACAAACCCTAATATAAACGATTTTTAAAAGACCTATCTATTGATACCACACACGATGGGGTAGGTAGGTGAGAAAAAAATCACATCCCCACTTTACATATAAGAGAGGTACCCTTAAAAAAAAATGAATTTCAAGATTTTGTGCTTTCACTTTATCGGCGTTAGTAATTTATTCATGCAAAAGGTGCAACCTTCTAGCACTAACAGTCTCTGAGCTAAGCTGCGGACTGAGGGACATAAGGGAACTATAAGGGTTTTGTTTTGCCATTTTGGCTAAAAATAGGGTGTATTTCATATAGTGTTACAACGCAATACTAATAATAAAACTGCTGTAACACTTTAGTAAGCAAACACAGAGCGTGTCATGTGTGTCATGCCCGCGAAAATGTCAGATATCCCTAAAGGTACGGTTGACAGACAACGACCCCCCTCCTCCCGTCACCCGAACTACTCACACTTGACCGATGTTGAGCCATTCATTATCGTTGAATTGATGAACACGTGATCTCCAACCATAACCCCAAAACATGATCCTCGATGCACCTGTGTGATGCGTGGTCAAACAAACGGACAGACAGACAAACATTTCTAAAAATCATAGCAATGTGTTTCTTTTTAAAACTTCTTTTACTAAGTATAGAACGTTATTGAATACAACGCCATCTACTTTTAAGAATGTTGCCACTCAGCAAGAAACAAATCCTTCATCTCAATAAATATCACGGTGAACAATTTGATTTCATAGATGGCGCTACATGTTTTTTTTTACGTGTGTAGTATCTTTTTTTTAGACGAACACATAATTTCTGGAAAATTTTTTTTATTCTTGGGTATAAAGAACATAGTTCTTTACAATTCATTACGATCTAGCCTATAAGGCTAATAAGCAATTTTACTCTAACTTAATTTTAGACGTTTACACTAATTTTATAACTAAGAATAATGTCTGTTGTACTTTCTTAGAGTCTGATAACATGAAAACACTTTGTTCTTGTGTAAATTTAAAGCACTGTCACTTTTATTTGTTCACTATAACTACACTAACTCAAATGGTTTAGTTCTTTTTAGTCTTCGCACTAAATCCGTGTGGTCGGTCAACAGGAATGCCTCGACATTCACGTGGTGACGAAGTCTATGTTCATGTGCTTCAGCACTTTTATGGATAATTTGGTGGACTGTATCTATGTTGAGATCACGATGAAGATTTTCATTTTTGATATACCAGGGGGCATTGACAATGTCCTTTAGCACTTTATTCTGAAACCGCTGGATAATAGCTATGGTAGTGGGTTTTGTACAGCCCCAGAGTTGGATTCCGTACGTCCATATTGGCATGAGAATCTGCTTATATATTAAAATTTTATTATGTATAGACACACTTGACTTCCTTCCAAGTAGCCAGTACATAGTTTTATAACGCATGTCTAGTTCTTGTCTTTTCTTTTTTACGTGAGCTTTCCATCGAAGCTTAGCGTCGAGTGTCATACCTAGGTATTTCGCTGTATTTGCATATGGAACTTGTAAGCCATTTACATATATTGGATGATAATCCCCCTTTTTGTTGGTGAAGTCAATGTGTATGGATTTTGACTCGTTTAATTTTATTTTCCATTTTTGGGCCCAGTCATGAAAGTGATTTAAAGCTATTTGAACTTTATCTACTGCTTCCTTATAATTAGACCCTGTGGCCATAATAGCGGTGTCGTCCGCAAAGGTTGCAATAGTGTTATTTTTCAGTTCAGGAATGTCATAGGTGTATAACAGGTACAAAATCGGACCCAACACACTACCTTGTGGCACCCCAGCTTTTATCATTTTAAGCTCTGAGTAAGCATCATCTTGTCTTACTCTAAATGCTCTGTTTGTAATGTAAGATTCTAAGATGTCTGCGAAATCTTTAGGCAAAGTTCGCTTCAATTTATAAATTAGGCCATCATGCCAGACTTTGTCGAAAGCTTGCGCTACATCTAAGAATACGGTAGTACATACCTCTTTACTTTCAAGGGCTTTTTCTATAATATTAGTTATCCTATGTACCTGGTCTATTGTTGAGTGTTTTTCTCTAAATCCAAACTGGTGATTTGGTATAAGGTTGCTCTCGTCGATTATTGGTTTTAACCGTTTTAAAAACAATTTCTCAAATAATTTTGATAGCACCGGTAATAAGGAGATTGGTCTATAAGATGTTGCTTCATGCTGAGGTTTCCCAGGTTTAGCAATCATAATAACTTCTGCAATCTTCCATGGCTCAGGCACATGTTTTAGCATGAAGGCAGAATTAATGATCTTTGTTAGTTTTACAATGGCTTTACATGGGAGGTACTTTAGAATTTCTCCTGTAATGAGGTCATAGCCTGGAGATTTTTTTGAGCTTATGTTTTTTTGTATTTCTCTGTAAACTTCCTTTGGAGTCACGAGCTTTATTTTCTGACTATGTAACATTTGCATATTCAAAAGAATTTCTGTTTTATCGACGTGTGGTTGGAAAGTTTCCTCTAAATATTGTGCAAATCTTGAAGCTTTTTGGTCATTACTTATAGCCCATTTTCCATTACCGTCTTTAATTGGTGGAATTTGGGTAATAGGTCTTTTTAATCTCTTGGTCACTTTCCATAGAGAATAATCCGTGGAACGATCACTAGTTAGAAGCTGTAGGTTAGAATTTAACGATTCCTCTTGAAAGTATTGAATTTTTCTCTTAAGTTTTTTAGTTAAGTTATTAAGTACTGTTTTATCGTGTGGTGCTCTGGTTTGTTGCCATATTTTTCTTTGTTTTCTTTTCTCAGATAGTAATTCTACGATTTCTTTGGGATAGATGTGTCCCTTGAATTTTCTTCTTAATTGTGGCGTGTTGTTCCACGCACATTGTTGAATTTTTGCCACAAAGTTGTAAACTTCTGTGTCAAGTTGAGTTTGGTCTTTTATTGCAGTTTTTAGATCTATAGAATTATTCAGATCCAGGCAAAAGCTTTTCCAATCTGTCCGACTATTGACTAGAGTCAATGGGCTCTCTCTAAGTAAGATTTTATTACTAAATTTTAATATTATCGATGAGTGATCTGAATTCATGTGATAGCCTTCTTCTATGCATAAGTAATTTGTAGATATATTTTTACATACGAAGAAGTCAATAAGATCGGGTAGTTTGTTATTGTCAGTGGGCCAGTATGTTGGTTTACCTGTGCTCATGACTTCACACCCCATGTCTTTAACTGTACTTAATAACTGTCTGCCTTTTGTCGTAGTCAATCTCGATCCCCAATGAGTGTGCTTCGCATTAAAGTCGCCTCCTAATATAAACTTTGGCCCAAGGAGTTGAAAAATATGCGTATATTGCTCTTTTCTTATCATATACCTAGGAGGGCTATAAATAGCCGCAATAGTGGTGTGACAAGATTCTGGAAAATGTCGAATACTTTTTAATTATAATGTAATATTGTTTTTCATTTCTACTACGATTAATTCATTACTCTCAGCAGTGCATGCAATACCTATTTAACTTACCTAGGTGCATAATTTACTTGATTTTTAATATAAAAAAAATAAGAACCAAAGTAAATAAATTACTTACGGTTGAAAAAATAACTAAAACATTGAGAAAAATATTAAAAAAGGATAAAGACAATTTAAAAAAATACAAAAAGAACATAATCAGACATCGGATTCGAGCCCGGGACTTCGTCGTCAAAGTCCGCTAGCATAGCTTCGAGGCTATACTGTTCGCTACTTACCACGTCAAAATAACTGTTCTCATGAAACTTAACAATGTTGTGTTTAGCTCCTTTTAGTTTTAGCGTGAAGTTATGTATTCCATGGGTTACAATTATAGATTATGTCTAATTGTGGAAAATTTTGTGATAAATCATTATGGTGCGACAAAAAATACGTTGCTACTCGTTCCCCATAGACGTTAGCGTAATGATTCATAGTGTAAATAGTGTCCTATAGTATTTACTATAAAACTGCAAATTTTCATAAAGATCCGTCTAGTAGTTACTGTTTTATAACGAAAAATAGCTACAGACATTATCCCTTACTGCTTAGCTCCTATGGGAAAAAGCGTGATAATTTATAGCCTAAATGTTAATCTGCATCTATTAGATTGCACGTGCAAAATTTCAACCGAATCTGTACGGTAGTTTTTGCGTGATGCGTGTTCAAACAAACAGACAGACAGACAGACAGACAGACAGACAGACAGACAGACATTTCTAAAAATTCAGCAAAGTGTTTGAATACTCTTTTCGAACATTTCCTAATTTTTTTTTTCACTAAGTTCGGCCATGTACAGACACGTGAAATTTACAGTTTTATTATATGTATAGATTAGAATTAAATTAGGAAATTATTGAGTGCTTTCGATAAAATTAGGTAAAAACCTTAAATTTGATCTTTCTATTACTTATTGAATAGTAATACAAAAATATTTATACCTACTTATGTATTACTTTTCTATCAATACGCCAATGGCAACACAAAGCAACACAAAATAGTCTTCAATGCAATTCTTCATAACGTTCCTTGTACAAATAGTTGAACATTGTGCAGTACAATAGGATATATGCTTGAACTTCCGAGATGCGATGTAAAATATAGATATTAAAATTGGAAACAAACACAGTCTCTGAACAAAATTTATGTACACTCTTTGGAAATAAGAACCTGAGCGGCGGTATGTTACACCGGAGCGAACCATGTCCCTTCATATTTTATTTAATGTACTCGTTGGAAAAGATTTTTGTGATCTGTAGCCGTTGAAATACATAAATGTGATTGTTTTATTTTGTTAAAATTTCCTTGCCGCAGTAGCATGAAGATTAATCTATTTCGTATTTATGCTGTAAAGCTGACCGCCTCTGTGGCGTGGTGGGAGTGTGTCTGACTCCTATGCAAGAGTCGTGGGTTTGATTCCCACACGGGACACCACTTTAGTGATCCACAAATTGTTGTTACGAGTCTGGGTGTACTTTGTGTCCGTGACTTGTATGTTTGTAAAGTCCCCCGCGACACAGAGCTTGTACTGCAGGAGTCGTCTTTAAAACAAAAAACTTTATACTTTACTTTGCTGGTCCACCTATCTCTTTCTATAAAGTCCAGACATCCGAATAATCGAGAGAGATAGGTAGATATTTCAATATCAATTAGACTCCAGTGGACTCCAATTAGATAATAATAATTGATTTAATCTCTATTTGCTTTCTCCACTAATTACATAGCTGACTTAAATATTGTGGGAATCCAACTTTTTAGGGTGTTGACGTTAGCGGTCTGAAGTTCTTAACAAATATCCAGTTTACATACAAATACAAATAAAAAGTTTATTTGCAGTAAATAGGGTATACATAAACAGGTGTTGAAGTGTAATACCTAATGTCAGTTCAAGCTTATTTAACTATTGACAATAGCATGGAAATCAATTTTATTATTATTAAGTAATTAGTTAGTCTTTATTATCATAGATTTACATAATTATGTTAAAAAAAATGGATTAAATTCTTTAATATTAATAATTACATTAGCTAATCTTAATATTAAAAAATTACATCATTTTGCATTTGTGTGAGATTCTGGAGTCTAAACTAACTAACAGTACTGTATTTTAAAAGTCCCCTCATTTCCATTACAATGAAATTGTTTTTTCTTGACATTGTCAGCATAGTGAGTGCCATAATCATGTAGTTAACTTATAAATGGATAAGTAAACTTTATGTATGTGTGATTGTTTGTGTGCACCCCCCCCCCTCTCTCACTCTCTCTCGCTCCCTCTCTCCCCCCCTCTCTCTCTATCTCGCTCCCTCTCTCCTGTCGTCTCTCTCTGTCTCCCCCCTGTCTCTCTCTCTCTCTCTCTCGTGATTGTGTGTGTATGTGTGTGTGAGAGAGTGTATCTGTGTGTCTACGTATTTTTGTGAGTGGGTGTAGGTGTATCTGTGTCTCCGTGTTTGTGCGTATGTGTGTGCTTGTCCGTGTGCAGTTTTTTTTTCGAATTTTTTCTTGACGTTTTTGTAAGACGGTGTGATGAGTACCCCATATCTTTGGCCATAGCGTTGAGATGACACGCAAACAGATCGAACAGCCATAAACAGTTTCGTATCGCTTCTGTCATTGAAAAACGATATTCAATGTGTGTTTGTAATAGATACAATTTCAACGATTTTAATAGAGTGCCTCTGAATAAAAACAAACCTTAAAGGACCTTGAGGGTGGAGAAGTTGGAGTCGCTTGTGCTCACGTAATAACTGTCCACCTTCATGAATGCAAAGGGTGTTGCGTACTGACGATTTCGTGGAAGGTTACACGACACCAAGCAGCTACTACTTCGTATTAAAGTAACTCTGCCTGTCTGTTTTTACGCTTTCACGCTCAAACAACTAAACCGATTGAGATGAAATTTGGTATGGATATAGTTTGAGTACCGGGGAAGGACATATGATAGTTTTTATCGCGATAACCGACATTCACGCAGGCATAGCCGCGGGTAAAAGCTAGTATGCTATAACTGAATGAATTTTCTACAACATTTTTTGTTAAACCTTATATTAATCAGATGAGTAGGCACTTACCTCAAGATTGATACTGTCAAAAAATAAAAATTATCCAGAAGGCGACCCATATATCACAATTTAAAATATTTTCATCAATTCGTATATATATCACTTCTGCAAACAGCATTTTCACAGAGCAAACGTTATAAATTTGCGAAGCGCATCCACACTACATGAAACTCTACTTAGTTGTGTTATTAGTGAAGAAAAATTTCCACACGGGCGAAGTTTTTAATATACTAATGTATTGTTTCTGGAGTAAACTTAAATGTAGTGCCATTTTAATTTTATTTATGTGACATTACTTAAGTATGTGGTAATAAAAACTTATATTAGCTGTATTACATTCACATGTTTAAACATTGAATGTGTAAATATCATATATAAAATTAGCCTGAGAGCTTTTCTAAGAGAAACTAAATAAATTAAAAAAGAAATGAGCATGTAAGACAAAATAACTACACGGGTTTTCATAAAATAAAACTACACAATAATTTTCATAAAATAATTGCATACGAAAGAAAAATTTGAAATTCAGACCCAGGAAACTAACCCGAGGCTTCCGATTCCTTGGGTCTGGACATGAAATTTTGTTTCAAATTCAATAAAATTATTGTGTTAAAGTAATTTGCAAGAAATGCCTATAAAAATACCATAATATTCGGCCTGCGACATCATAATTTGTTAAAAATGATCTCTGTAACGAAGCTATAATTTGTTATAGTTTCGATACTGAGAGCATTTTTAACAAAAAAGAAATTATAGTTCTTAAGAACATGGCTAGATGGTGCTTACGAGGGCCCAACTCGTATGCAACAAGAAAAGAAAAATTTCAAGTTTAGTGACATAGTTCAGGTTAGGTGTTCCGACTTTCGCGGGCCGGTAAAGCAATCGGAAGTCTCGGGTTCGATTCCTGGGTCTGTATTTTAAATTTTAAAATTTTTAATTATTTCTGTTTTTTTTTAAAGATAACTCCCAAAATGGGATTTTTGTCCCACATTACTAGCAATCCTGTTAACCCCTCACTGAGCTCAATGGCTTGTGTTTACGTCGGTAGTATATTGGGTAGGATTCGAACCCGCGACCTCACGATTGCGAGACCGATGCCTTAGCCATTAGGCTACAGCCGCTAGTACGAGGGTCAAACTGAAAGTTCTTAGAAAATCAAAAACTGATTACATTAGCCAGTTATTAGTTTTATTATATCTTTTCAATATATTGTCCATTCACGTCAATACACCGCTGCATGCGATGGAACCACTGGGAAAAGCACTTTGCCCACTCGTTCTTAGGGGTCTCTTCAATGGCATCGCGATACGCAGACACCGCTTCTTCAGCATTCATAAACCGCTTTCCTTTAAGTTTTTCTTTAATTTTTGGAAATAAATAAAAATCACAAGGCGCGAGGTCGGGGCTATACGGCGGGTGACCCAGTAATTCAACGTTTGATGTCGCCAAATAGTCGATCGTTCGCTTGGCGGTGTGCGACGAGGCATTGTCGTGGTGAAGGAGGATTCTACTGCGAGGTCGTTTCTCTCGAACTTTTTCCAAGACAAGTGGCAAACAATTGGTAGTGTACCATTCTGCAGAAACTGTTTTTTGATCCTCTAACACAATTGTTGCGAAATGACCTATCCTTCCAAAGAACGAGGCCACCATTTTTTTTCCCGCACTTCGATCTCTTTTCACTTTAGTTGGCAACTCCTCGAAAGGAAACACCCACTGAGCAGATTGTCTTTTGGTTTCAGGATCATAACAGTAAATCCAGCTTTCGTCACCTGTTAGTATGTCGAACACAGCATTTGAGTCACCTCCGTTAAATCTTTCAATCATTTTACGGCACCAGTCCACACGATGGAGTTTTTGAGCCTCAGTCAAATTATGAGGTATCCACCGGGCGCAAAGCTTCCTGACCGCTAAATGTTCGTGGAGGATTTTGTGCACTTGACTCATACCGATGCCTAAGCTTGTCCGAATCTGCTGATAGGTCACTCTTTTGTCAGTCTCTATCATACGCCGCACAACACAGATGTTATCTTCAGTCGTCGCCGTAGAAGGCCGTCCCTCACGTAAATCATCAGTGAGATTAGTGCGACCACGTTTAAACTCATTAAACCAGTTGTAAACAGTCGCACGAGATGGGGCTTCATCGTGAAAGGCCAATCGTAGTCTATCATAACTTTCTTGTTGACTTAAATGACATCGAAAGTCATAAAAAATCATTGCACGAAAATTTTCTCGTGTTAAATTCATGTTGACGTGACACAGACAATTTTCAATTTGCCGCCAAATCGTAAAACAAATGACAAATGAATGAAATATGTACTCAGTAATATTGGCAAAGAGTTATATTTTTAAATTTTAGAATTATTTTTTTATTATATAGTTTATAAGTGGCCCATACCCTCGTAATTGGCAAGAAATGCCTATAAAAATCACTATAATGAAACTAGCTTTCTAATATAAACAAACCCGTCTAAATCCGTCCATATCCATGTTAAACTTATAACTTAGGCATTACATACTTTGCCCAAACTATGAACATAATAGAACACTCACTAAATACCTTTAAATTTAGGAACACTAACTTCATGACGGGGAGAAGGGGAAGCTTCAAGGAGAGGTCTCGTAAATTTACAAAATGTCCAGTTTTGGTAGCCAAATGAAATGAATGGAACTGGCCTGTTGGTCTAGTGGTTAGTGACTGCTAAGCCGGAGGTCGTGAGTTCGATCCCCACCCAGAATAAAGCTTTGTGTGATGGGTACGATGGTTTATCCTGTGTCTGGGTGTTATTTATCTATAAAATGTATGTATTTAGAAATATAAAAGTATGTTTTATCAGTTGTATGGTTTCCATAGTACAAGCTCTGCTTAGTTTGGGATCAATGGCGTTGTGTGAATAATCCTAAGATATTATTATAATTATATTAACGAATGAAATACAGTTATTTTGTTTGAGGAGCTTAAAGCCAATTTAACAAAATAGTTAAAATCTTAAATTAATGTATGCCAATTACAAGCTTCCAAAACAAAACCCAAGTTAACCGACGTGTTTTCTTTTTACGCAGACAATAAAAGTATTTTTCTGAATTGAGAAAAAAAAAATTTGGAACTCTACTTGATACCCTTCTCTGGTAGACTTCTCTTGGGTACCCCTGAGTTTCGTGAAACATATTTTATTTAATTTCGGTCATGGCAGCCAATCTTAACGAGACGGTTAATCGTAAGTTCTTTGTAAGTATTATAAAATGTCTATACCTAATAAAATATGCCTTTTATTTTATTTACAGATTTGCTAGCAGAATCCTGACAAAATATAGTCTTGGTAAGTCTACTACTTCTTTGATCCATTAGGTTTAACACATTAACTACAAGTCAATTTTAAACTAATTTTAATTGTCCATCGACTTTATTACGGGTTCCCTAGAACAAATTTTAAAATGATACATATCAAGCTGGAATTGTCCTGGTAGCTTTGTTTTGACGAGACGCCCAAATTTATACAGTGGTTAGTCAACAAAAACTGGTGTTAAATATGACAAACTTAACTTTGCCGTTGGAAAACTATTATCGCCATACATTAACATAGGCCACGATTAATTTATTTATTATAATTATATTAACGAATATTTTTGATGCATGACAAAAAATATTATTTGTCATGCATCGATTATGGCTTTTACTACAAGCTACATGGCATTTAGTACAAGTAAAAGCCATAATCGTTGCAATATAAAAGTCATTTTTTAATAACAATTTGATTTGCGGTTGGTAAACTAACTGCGGCCTATATTGATGTATGGGGATTAAAGTTTCCAACGGCAAAGTTAAGTTTGTCAAATTTAACACCTGTTTTTGTTCAATAACGTACCACTATATAAAGTTGTCGTATACATAAAGTTGGGCGTCTCGTCAAAACGAAGCTACCAACGCAATTCCAGCTTGATATTAATTATTATTTAAAATTTGTTCTAGGGAACCCGTACTATATAATAGAAAAACTCCCCTTTTTATATCGGAGCCTAAAACAATTTGGAAGAAGTGAATTCCAATTGAATTTACGGATTCCATTACATTATTGCATATACATGTCGAGACAAAGCGTGATGATAAAAGAATGCTACAATAACAAAATATATTCTTTCGTCAACAAACTCACAAAGTGAGTTGGTCCAAAGTTTCTCAAAGTTAGCTGTTCTTGTTAAGTATACGTACAGGAAAAGTTGTTACAGACACTTCAAATAACTAAAAGAGCTAACAAAAATGTATCTGTACTAGCTGTCCCGCGCAACTTCGTCTGCGTTTTTGCAACATTTTTCATTGGTGCTCCGCTCCTATTGGTCGTAGATTCAATTGGGACCAGTCTTTATATACAGAGTGTAACAAAAAGGTGTGGTCAAATTTCAGCAGGTATTTTACCTACTATGGTGCCATAGCTGGTTGCATTATTATTACATAGTTTCAAAATTCAGTAGTGAAATGCGTATGGCATAAGAATTATACCTCCCCTGGTACATTTAATATTCGATTGGATTATTATGGCATAAAACTTGTTAGGTCATAGTTTTTTAATTAATAACTTTTTCATTCATAAATAAACAAATGAAAAAAAAAAATATTTTTTTAGGGTACTCCGATTTTGATAAAATTAAGTATGTGCACTCAGTATCATAGGCACATACCAACAATTGTATATGACCACACCTTTCTGTTACATCCTGTAGTTCCTGAAGCTTACACTATTCGTGAAAAGTAACCCACAGATGTTCCCGCGACTATCTGATACTGTGATCAGAAATCACAGATATGGCACAGTATTAAGGTTTAAGGCAGCTAAAACATCTATAATGAAAAAGAGAGTATTTTGTCCTATCATTTATAATGAAATACCCAAAGAAATAAAAGAGTTAAACTTAACATTGTTTAAGAAAAACTTAAAACAAATATTGGCTGCTAAATATTAAATACTTTTTTGAATGATACATCATAGATTTTATTTCTGACAATTTTATTAGTTTTTTTTTTAATTCAGTAACATTTTGAATCATGATCAATTATTATTATTCTATTTGTAATTTATAAACTGTTATTTTTTTACTTATTTTAGATGTTTTTAATTATTTTGTGACATTTTAACTTAGTTTTATTTACTTTTCATTTATTAATAATAATATTAATTTTAATAATAATATAGTGACGATAATAAATAATTCATATATCACACTAATATTATAAAGGCGAAAGTTTGTGAGTATGTGAGTGTATATGTTTGTTACTTCTTCACGTCTAAACGGCTGGAGCGATAATATAGTGACGATAATAAATAATTCATATATAATAATTATAATTCTTATTAATTGTATCCATAATTATAATTATGAACAATATGGCTAGCACTTTATGTAATTACAACAACATTGTACACCCATATTTGAACAAATAAATGATTCTTATTCTAGTTGTTCCTAAGAATAGCGCGTTTGACCAAACAAAGAAGCTTTTTAAAATCAGTATAGATTAGTTTATGCCTGCAGCTCCACTTGCATAGATGCCAGTACAGAGTACAGAGACCTTTCTACTTGCGGTATCTAATCAAATCCAAAGTGATATTATAAATATAAAAGTAACTCTGTCTATAAATATTGATAAACTTTCGCGGTTTGTACACATTATAAAATTAGGGTTCAACAAGGATTGGTGTGTGCCCATGATACTAAGTGCACATACCAAATTTTATCAAAATAGAGAATTTATTATTTTTTCATTCGTTTATTTATGAATGAAAAATTTATTATTTTAAAAAAGTATGACTTAAAAAGTTCTATGCCATAATTATATATAAATAAAAAAGGAGGTTTAATTCTTATGCCATAGGCCTTTCACTACTGAATTTAGACAAAAAGAATATGCTATAACATCATGGTAGGTGCATTACTTATTACATATACCCTATCCGCTTCTGAAATTTGACCACACCTTTCTGTTACACCCCATATATACTACGGGTCTTTATCGCGTGAATAATTTAAGGTGAAATACCTTGTTTATTGTCTCTCGTTTCGACCGTATTGTATGTAGTACGGTCGAAACGTCAGGCAATAAAATTATTCACGCGATTAAGACCGGTACTTTAAAATATTGTATAACTCTGTCTTTCCCTAACACTTTCACGCTTAACCTACTGCACGCTAAATAGATTTAGATGAAAATTGCTATGGAGATAGTTTTCCCGGGATATAGGGCAGTTTTTATTGCAATAATTGACTTCAACGCAGGCAGAGTCGCGGGCTAAAAGTTCTATGTATGGAAACCGTCTATGTCAAGTGATAGCTGCAAGTCGTAACTTGCAGCTATCACTTAGTAGTTCATCATCGCTTAAGCGCTTATTACACTACAGTTGGATCAGTGTAACTAGGCCGGGCTGAAGTATCATCTCTATAACATGCGCGAAAGTGATAAAAACCTAACTTCAATCCGGTCAAGTTACGTTGATCGTACTGTACACTTAATCAGGGACCCTAAACCCTTAAAAAGAGAGGTGTAATAAGAATTAGGGCCCTAATTCTCTAACAAATTTTTAAGGCCATCTCGATTTAAGGCCCTGATTCAGGGTAGTGTAATAGCCGTTTTATTTGACGCACACTCGTTTAAAAAATTGCGATATTATTACTGCCGTTTACTGAAAATTAATGGTGAAAATAAAAATCGGTTAGTGAGATTTCGCAGTAAAAACCTAGCCTTATAGTAACAAAATAATAGATATCAACATAATCAATGACTTTCTTTCTCTGTTTTAAAGAAACTGCCAGCAATAAGGAACAATCTCTGTCATTATCGACTTACCAAATTTCAAATCACATAAACAATGTACTAACAAAACTCAGACCAATAAGTTGTCGATTTTCCTGTTCAGCCCTTCTGTCTCCCTTAAAAGATTGTGTCTTACTGAAACAGTCTTTTGTTTACGCCTAAGATCTGTTTTCAAGTCTAAGTGGAGCTAAAACTTCTTGAGATAAACCTAACACAATGTAAGTTTCAGTGTTTGAAGATGTTCTTAGTAGACGTTGAGTGTTCCACCCGCTTAGTCGCACTAAATGCACTTTAGATTCCTTTAGATTCTTTACTTAACTGTAGATTGTGCTTGTGGAATCTTTGTCATCCTATTTGTTGTAAGGACTCAGAAAAAAGAGGTTTTTATCTATAAAAGATGTAGGAATGACTGCTATTTTTTTCCAGTTCCTTATCGCATTTTAACATTTGTTTTCGGGTTGAGAGGCTAGATAGAAAAAAAAAAAAAATATTAACAATTTTTTTTTTTTAGTTTAATATGTCAGCTATTTTGACCGTCTATGTATCGGTTACCGTGGTCCGATACATAGACGGTCAAAAGTTAACAACACAGTTATTTAATAAAAAGTTAACACTTAAACTTTCGCGTTGCATGATTATAACTATTTATTGAACGGGAATTAACGCGCGCACAAGCGGACTGACAGTCATCAGCTTGTGACCACGGCCGGTGCAACCTGGTCGAAACGTCAAGCAATTTTAAGGTAAACAATGCGCGTTAATTCCCGTATAATAAATAGTTATATTTTAAAAAGTTCTTCTGAAGCCTACCAAGTGCCTAGTTTTAGTTAGAACAATAGAAAATATTTTCTATCCTTAAACTTTCATTTAAAAGCAGACATTGTTGAAATTCCTCTACTAACAGATTAAACCCCAACAATATAACAACTAAACAGAAAAACGATCAAATTCCCAGAATTTGGGGCCCCAACTTTTGTTAGAGATTCTCTGTAAATGAAAATTTGAGACGTGCCCCGAAAAGTTTAAGGTTCTATTGTCACCTTTGATACCTTTTATCTTGATGGTAGAATGAATTCCGGAGGCTTGAGATCAAAGGTTTTTCAAGGACAAATTCTGTAAATACTTACCCCAAAATACCTTTTCTAACATAAATCAAAAACACCTGAAAAAATTGTTTTTTTCTCGAGCAAAAAAAAGCAGAAAAATCTTGAGAATTTTCAGCCTTTAACTTTAGCACTTTTTGTTAGGGTCTTCGTAATCTGACGAGAATTCCTGGAATTTTCGAACCCAAAACTTTGTTTATTTCTTAAGGATTTCAAGTGGTTTGGAAACTGTTAAAATGTTGTTTATCTATTATATTAATTTTGCTCTATAAGTCCATGACATAAAAAGGGCAAAGTATACAAATTCCAGAACCTATAGTTCTGGAATTTGTATACTTTGCCCTTTTTATGTCATGGACTTACGTTGTTAGGAAGATTTTGAAATGTTGGTTGTTTGAGATGGAATATTAAAAAAAACCGTTGCAAGAACATCATGAGAGCAATGTTTAAAAGCCTAGATTGTTTTTTTCGGTGTCTAGGTAGCAGCTATCACAGCTTCGATGCATGCTTGCATGCACTTGTTTGCCATGCTGGTTATAATAGAACTAGTTGGTAAGTTAGTAGCCTATACAAACTTAACAGCTCGTCTAATACCGGCTCCAAACGTTGGCCCCAACGTTAGTCCCAACACCACTCGTCGCCGCAGCAGGCGTAAAGCTAGTACGAGACAAGTATCTTGTATATATGCGTGTATACGCCTTATACGCCTCGAGAAAATTCTAATTTATATAAAAAAGGTAATTCTTACTCCCTTACTCTATATACTAGTGGATGTTTTGTCTTCTTCTTTTCCATTTCGAAAATAATATAAGTGAAAGTCTCCAGTCAAAATTCTATAATTAACGTATGATTGATAATTGGGTTATGGGTAGCTGCAATTAACTATTAAACAGAAATACAGCTTTTTCTTCCAGAAATATTTGCCAAGAGATTTAGCCCAGCAACTCACTTAAAGTAGGAAATACATTTTATTACGTACATTGTCGTAATACTTCAGTATTTACGAGTATATCAGTATAATATACGTCAATACTAGCTGACATTGCGATACGGTACCGTTCCACATGAATGGACATTATGATACATACATTATGTATGAATTCTTACGATATATCATACATACCTATCGTATTCCGAAATATTATGTCTTACTAAACTTATTCGATTATTCTGTAATCGAATATGATTCGATAAAATCGCATTACATATTGTTAACAGTAAACTACGTTTCAATATTCGTAAGGGAAAATAAAACTGCTAGTAGCTGGTATACTTGCGTAAGGGCATATGTAATACATATGACAATTAGGTAGCATGTGCAAGAAGGTGTTATTTAAAAGCCCGGCTACACGACCAATCTTATTTGCACAAAAGTCTTGTTTGTGCAAATAAACACATTAAGGGTGGATTCGACTAAACCGAAATTTATACATGAGCAATTATACCAGAAATAATCTATTCCAAGATCTGTTTCTCGAGTAAATCAGTAGATGTTTTTACATGCAATCTACAGCATAGCTATACTTAGAATATCTATGGGCGAATAGCAAAAAGAATGTTGAACGAACGTAATACCCGGGTATTTAAGCGTTGTTCTACAAAGGGATGGTGTTAAAGCGTAAGTCATATCAACGCGCTTTTGTCGCATTATAGCGTGGGACCGGAACAGTCAAAGTCTGTTGTTTTACTTGTATATTTCGGGTTTTCTGTTTTTAGAAATAGGTTTCAAATGCACTCATTTTAATAAACGAAAATGCGAAACCTGATCGCGAAATCACGATCATTGCAGTATTTAAATAAATCCTTTCTTTTTTTATCCACCTTCGTCTAGATATAACTTCTTCATCATTATTACTTTTTTCAATCAAATGGTTTAGACGTTGCATTTTAATATTTTGTATAAAAATAATTCCTTGCGTGCGTCAAGTTAAGAAATTAAAGTTTGAGATGCCATAATAATATTCTTAGAATAGCTCTTTATTCCGTGAGAAACGTTGTTATAACAACTATTCCCGAATAGGGCCACTATTCTTAGTGTTATGCATGGTAGAACCTGAAATTGATTTACTCTCGAATAAGCGGCTATTAATTCTAGGAATAAACTTTATTCTCGTTTGGTCGAACCGGCCCTAAGATGGCAAAATTTTATACCGCATAAAGGGCTGCCACAAAACGCTAGTTAGTACAAATTTTTTTTGCACAAATAAGCATGTATGTGAAGACGGTAAATGTTTGCACTAACCGGTTTGAGCAAATAAGATTGTGCGTGAAGCGTAGGGATTTGGCTACACGCAAATTGTATCAAAAACTGCATGGTTTCTACACGATAGCGACTTGCATGTGCAAACAGTTTGTGCAAAAATTGGAACGTGACGTGCCAGTCTAGCACAAATATGTGATTTGTGCTAGACTGGCATTTGATGAATAAAAATAATATAATATATTAGAAGTCATTTATTTTAATATTAATTGGTTCAAGTTAAAGCACTTGATTCTGAACTAAATTACTACCACAACTATAGTATATTATACATAATATTACAACTATATTATACATAATATGGCACCCAGACAACTTAATACGTCCATAAACGCGTTTAATCTAGGTAAAGTTATTTACCTTATGCTTGGCGTTTCGATCGGGTTACACCGACCGTGGTCACAAGCTGACCGTGGTCAGTCAGCTTGTGACCACGGTCGGTGTAACCCGATCGAAACGTCAAGCATAAGGTAAATAACTTTACCTAGATTAAACGCGTTTATTCCCGTGTCAAATTGTATTTATAATGCAACGCGTAAGTTTAAAAGTTATTAATACGTCCAATACATTTTTGATAAAAAAGTAACTAACAATGTTGTATTGTGGTCCCACATTACTAGCAATCCTGTTAAACCGTGTTAATTAGTTTCTCTGTCTGGGGTTTCAGTGGCGAAAGCAACTTATAAACACTACTTTTTTTTTAATTAAAATATTACAATACCTACTACATATACCGGTTGTATCCCATAGTGGAATCACAAGACCACAAAAACACTAATACAATCAATATATTAATACACGAACCAAACGATAAAAATCAAAAAACATTATATTAAAGAGAAACTTCCAAGAATCAATTTACCTCTACTCCAAACCCGCTTGAAGAAAATTTCCCATAGGAAATAACCTAAGTTTGAACTACCAAATTGAGTTGGAAGTGGTGTACAAATAACAAAAGGCACGGTTTAGACGTTCCTTTTAGAGGTCTTGTGCCAAATATAGACCCTTGCGAAGCGTTACGAGTTACGAAAAGGGCTTGCTGGCTTAAGTTGCTTTTATCCTTCAATTTATTGGAAACGTAAGCCGATGTAGAATACAACATTTTTATTTTTGGTCCCCGGTGTGTGGAAACCAAATGCGCCTTTGACGTACTCGTGCCTATTATTAAAAGTAGTCTTTAGGGAATGTTTTTTGTTTTGATTTGGAATATTATATAGCCTTTGTTAAGAACAATAAAATATAGTCAATTTTGTAATAACTTTCTATATTGAGTGGGATGATGATCAGGGGCGTTGAAGTAGATCGCGTGATTAGCGAGATTAGGCAACGTCACCATTGTTGATCCACAGGGTTCTTAATCACTATCTTTATTTCCTTGTCGTTAAAAGGTCGAGCAAACTGGCGCATGCGCCAACTCATAGATGACCACCGTGCATGCGTTGATGCATTTCTAAGCGCAGCTCTATACCGCGCATGTGGTGGACATCTTTGAGCGCACCGAAACGACAGCGAAATAAAGATAGTGAATAAGGACCCAGTTACTGTATTAGAAATTGAATTCGCTTTAGAAAGCACATACTAAGTTGCCGGCTAATCTTTCTCGAAAGTGTTTCTGTTATATCGGAATAAGATCGTGAAGGAATAAGGAGTGCATTTGTGCCTGCACTCGGAACACACCTTATGCACACTACGCAAACTAGCTTTATAATATAACTATTTATTATACGGGAATTAACGCGCATTGTTTGCCTTAAAATTGCTTGACGTTTCGACTAGGTTGCACCGGCCGTGGTCACAAGCGGACTGACTGGCCGGTGCAACCTGGTCGAAACGTCAAGCAATTTTAAGGTAAACAATTCGCGTTAATTCCCGTAAAATAAATAGTTATAATCATGCAACGCGAAAGTTTAAATGTTTGTATAGCTTTTTATTATAAAAAACCTGTTTTGAAATCCGTCCAACCATTGTTTTTAAAGACGCCTCGCGCAGTAGGATACAAGCCCTGTGTCGCGGAGGACTTTACAAACATAAAAATCACGGACATAAAGTACACCCAGACTTGGAACAACAATTTGTGGATCACACAAAGTGGTGTTCCGTGTGGGAATCGAACCCACGACCTTTTGCGTAGCAGTCGGACACACTCCCACCGCGCCACAGAGGCACGGAACAAAGGTATAACACATCCACATATATATTAAACTTACGACAATCCTCTTCGCTGTTAAAATACTTCACTAAAAACTATTTAAAACAAAGACTCCAAAGTACTCAAACAGAGATCGCAATTACTATAATCCTATCCTTAAAGTTCCATCGTATATTTGTCATTATTCTGAACCACAACCTCTGGGCAATTAATTAATCGAAAACTCCAAACTGGTGTACACAGTACCACACAAGTTGTACGACGTATACTATTGTATATGTAGGCATTAATTAACAGACACTGAGTGGTGTCGGGTACTCTTAATTAGTAAAGTTTTGGGCTACGGTCACCTAATCTCGCGAAGGGTCAGACAAACAGGATGATATGTGCGCACTTAGTAAGTATCGTTGTGAGCTTGTTTGTTGCTAGTACGTATTTAAAATCCAGTGTTGTTACTAGAATAAGCAGTATTAGATAATTAATAACCTCTGAATTTAATGCAACCAACTAACATTTACAGCCAGACTAGGAGGCCAATTCACGTATTAAAAGCAATACAGTTGCAGTTAAGTTTCGATTAAATCGGCCATTTTCGTATTCTTGTAACTTTGGGATCGATCTCAAAAACGCTTGCGCACCGTACTAGAATGTCGTTATTGCTCTCTCGAGACGCATACTTGACGCAAACGTATTTGAGATCGATCCCAAAGTTACATGAATACGAAAATGGCCGTTTTAATCGAAACTTAACTGCAACTGAACTGCAACTGCACTGCTTTAAATACGTGAATTGACCCCCAGGTAGGCATTTTATGCCGATTTTGATAACGACAGCCAATCTTGTTAGAGACTAGTCAACTGCGCAGCAATTGAAGTGAATGTGCAGGTGCACTCTCTATTCCTTCATTCCCAAAGTCCGATGGGATAGAAAACCAAAACGACAGGTGATATTAAGGGCCGCACCGACGGCTTAAATTACTCTTCGAGGCACGGAAGGGTGCGATACCTGTCACTCACCTATACACCTGCAGTGGTTACGTTGCTTCGATTCGCTTTATTCCGTCTCAGCGCATAATGTCCTTTTCTCAAAATGTCCTTTCTCGAAATGTCCTTTTCTCTAAATGTCCTTTTCTCGAAATGTCCTTTTCTCTAAATGTCCTTTTTGCCAAATGTCCTTTTCTCTAAATGTCCTTTTCTCAGAACTAATCAATTTTAAACATGTACGTACATGTGGATGTAAATTTAGAGCATAACGTGAAATCAGAACAAAAAAAAACATAAAATCTTTGCGTGAAAATAAAGAAACTAAATACTAATTATATATATTTTTTCTGATTTCATGTACGTTACATATTTAAAATTGATTAATTCTGAAAAGGACATTTAGAGAAAAAGACATTTGGAGAAAAGGACATTTAGAGAAAAGACATTATGCGCTGAGACGGCCTATTCTTCGATTTGCTTGGTCACCTCGATAAACGATCAGCATGTGCTTTGTCAAGTATATTTCTTCAAATTCTACTTAAGCTAAGTTAGAGCTAAGCCTAAACATGCTCTATACATCTTAGCCTAGGACTCGTTTGCTCCAAAGCTTTAGGGACCGAATATTCACTCGAATTGTGGTTACGGTGAATCCCAATTGGCTATGCTGCTGCAGAGTGTGTGAGTGTTACATATGGGTCGGGATGGGAGAGTACTTTTAGTACCTAGATATGCTACGCCCAAAATCAGTTCTATGATTTAGTTGATTTCGAGCAATAAAATAATTTTGCCGTGATTTCCCAAATTTTCCATTACATTCAATATTTTTCGTTACTTTTTTGGGGTTCCGTAGCCAAAATGCCAGAAACCCTTATAGTTCCGTCATGTCCGTCTGTCTGTCTGTCTGTCCGCCCGTAGGTTACAGGCATTTTACTCAAAGACTACCACATGAATATTGATTAAGTTTGGTGAAAAGGTGTCTTGTAGTACTTTAACGGGCACTCTATACATGTAGAGGAAACTAAAAAAAAAAATAAGCATATACATTAACGTGTAGTAAATCATTCGACAGATCTTCTAAAAACATTTTAAGGTTTCAAATTTTTTTTTTATAGTATATATTTTCGGAAATAATCGCTCCGATAGTTGCATAAATTGTGTCCCCCCGCCTTATCTTTTAAATCGTGTGACCGAAAAATATTAAAAAGATAGCGCTTACCAAATACCTTAAATTAAAATTATTAACAAAATGGTCGGATTTACCGTCATTGAGTTATTGCCGAAAAACTGCGTTTCTTAACAAAAGGGTGTAAGTGCCATAAACATAGGTTCTTCTGCTGGTGCAATTATTCAAATCGGATTTTTTACACGGCAATGGCTCCAAAACCCCATACTGAGCATGATCCGACACGCTCTTGCCCGGTTTTTCAAATGCTGAATTTTAATTAATAATAATAATAATATCTTGGGACAACCCACACAACGCTATCTGATCCCAAACTAAGCAGAGCTTGTACTATGGAAACCAGACAACTGATAAACATACTTATATATTTCTAAATACCTACATATTACAGATAAATAACACCCAGACACAGAATAAACCATCGTGCTCATCACACAAAGTTTTATCCTGGGTGGGGATCGAACCCACGACCTCTTGCGTAGCAGTCGGATACACTCCCACCGCGCCACAGAGGCTGTCAAATTTTATAATGTTGATGTTTTTTGCTACAACTTCTTTAGTAGGTATTAGAATGTACACGATACTATAAAACAAACGAAGTAAAAAAAATGTATATATGATTGCGTATGTACTCAAACATTGCAAAACATTACGTAGGTATAGTACCAACTCGTACATCACGTTATACCAAAACACTCAGCAGATAGGCAGTTACTCTGTGGTTACTTTGCCTTCATTTGTTCTTTATTAGATTTGTACCTTTCAGTAGATATATCATGTATATTGCGTGAATTGTTAATGATTAACCTTTTACCTGAAGATTTGTTAACGTGAAATAAAATATATTTTTTACGTGTGTCAAAATCCTTATGGATCTTATTGAAGGCACGACATAAACATATGTCGGACTTGAATCCACTAAGAATCACGTAAATATTTTATTTTAAGCTTAAATATCTTTGTTTATTGCCCGACGTTTCGACATGGTCACGGGTAGACGGGTAGACCCCGTGGTCTATCTGTCAACCCGTGACCACGGCCGTTGCAATACGGTCGAAACGTTGGGCAATAAACAAAGGTATACACTAAGAATCACACGATATGTTGTCATATATATATTTTATTTATAAAACGACTCCCGCAGTAGGGTACAAACCCTATGTCACGAGGGACTTAACAAACATACAAGTCACGGACACAAAGTACACTTAGACTCGGAACAACAGTTTGTGGATCACATAAAGAGGTGTCCCGGGTGGGAATCGAACCCAAGACCTTGCGTAGCAGCATTGCGCCATAGAGGCAGTCAATATTGGTCCATGGATAGAGGTTACCTTCAGTGGACTAAAAGAAAAATAAATAAGATAAATCTTAGGTGCATTTATTTATAGAAGCGGCGGTAGCCTAATGGCTAAGGCATCGGACTCGCAATCGTGAGGTCGCAGGTTAGAATCCTACCCATTATACTACCGACGCGACGTGAACCCACTTCTAACACAAGCTATTGAACTTAGCTGGAGGGGTTAACAGAGTGAGAGTGGGTCCCAAAATCCCACATTGCAATTTATGTTAAAAAAAAACAACATTATATTCCGCTAGGTATTCGAAAATTATATGCATTTGAGCTTTCGCGATATGGGCTAAATTGCTATTTTGACGTTTGGATATATGGACCAATTGCTATTTTTATCAATCGCGATTTTGAGGGTTTTTCAGTCACTTGACCGATTGCGAATTGGACTATACGCGACGAAACGTTTCAAACCAACAACGAAACAATTAAATAAAGTCTGTGCTGTGTTTAACATCGTGTGACCCGGTTAAAATCACAAGCAATCTTCACTAGCACGATCGCATTTATTCCCACATCAATGTATGTTCCCAGAGACTCAAACAATCTCTATACCAAATTTCATTTAAATTAATTCAGCAGTTTCAGCGTGTAAACGTAACATATAGACAGAGTTACACTTTACAGTATAACATTCAACTCAAAGTTTAAAAGTTATAATCAAGTCAACTCAAGTCTGCAATTTCATTGTATGTTTATCTATTACCATTTCCTTAATAGACAAATTGATAGATCCGATTTTCAAATAAGACAATCAAGCGAATCGGAAGTCAATAGAAAACGTTAATAGTTTCAAGCCTTCGACGAAGCTTAAGTAAGTCACTTTGATTAATTTTGATCTGCCCAAGGATTGAAGTTTTAAGTACTGTTGACTCAGAAATTTCCAAGTTACAACTTCGGGGCTGATATTGTGGAATCAAATACACCCTCTCGGAGGATTAGTACCATAAATTTGTAAAGGCCGGTGTTCACTGGTCGGTCGATATGGTGCGGCATGCTAAGCATTTAACGGCATGTCAAAAGATGTAAAAACATTCGCAAGAGATGCCGATTTATTTAGAGTTTCTTTGTAGTAATTTTGTAGCAATTTAATTCGCTCAGATGTTGCGGCATGCAGTAAAACATTTTGATGGAAAAGTGGTTTGCTATAGTTAGCACTTTTTTAAATAATAAATAATTTATCGTCTTACTGATAGACTTATCATTTTTCTGTTTTTTTTTTGCCCTATTTGATATTGATTATATTCTGGATAAAGATTCTGTTCAACGTTGAGATAAAAAAGTTTTTTTTTTTTTTTAATAAAGATAACTAGCAATGTGGGATTGAGTCCCACATTACTAGCAATCTTGTTAACCCCTCCAGCAACTACCTGCCGCGAACCAAGCGAACCCGTATTAAATAATCCAACACGTAATTTTTTATTAATTTTTATTTTAGATTAAGATTTCCAGTATGTAAATATAATTTATGTTGTAATTTCAAAGTATGCCGATTGCTTGCCAAGTAACTAATTCATCTTATTGTAGCGGAGCTCTAACTCAATGCATTTCTTCTTGACGTGTGCCTTCCTTCGGGAGTATAATGGGTAGGATACGAACCCGCGACCTCACGATTGCGAGACCGATGCCTTAGCTTTTAGGCTACTGAATCCGTTAGACAGTGCCCTAAACATCAAAGTCAAAGTCAAAGTCAAATATCTTTATTTCGTAAAATCAGGTTATTGATTATTTGAAAACGTCAAAATTAAAACATACTAAAAATTTTATAAAATTATGAATGTTTGAAAAAAAAAAACAAAATGAGGTTAGGTGGCAGTTCCAAGTGTAAAGCTCATGAGAAGAAGCTGCCAAGAAACTCATGTGCCACTCTTTTAAAATCATCAAGTTTTTCTTTACAAAAATAAATTTTACTGAATTAATTTTAATAACAACTTAAAAGTTAATAGGTACAACTTACAACTCAAAAAACCGATGGTATGTCGCGCTCGATGGTAAATGCGTTGGCATGCGATGCCTTTCCACACTTGAGCACCTACCTTAAAGGTTTCGAATATTAGACAATCTAAGACGGGTTTTAATATGATCGTAAGGCTTTTATATATTATATCGTGATGTAGACCCTTGAAATAGATCCCTACTTGGAATGCCAACTAAGATATCGGGGATGATTTAATAAAAAATATAAAAAAATCGCGATCCTTTAAGCTTTATAAACATTCTTAGGCTTCACTTACGGAGACGCGGGGCGTCACGCGTGGCGTTGAGTGTACCGGCTATATGGCGTTGTATGAGTGCGTTCACGGAAATGCTATTGTACACGCGTTTATTTGAAATGGAGCGTTTTTTTTACACGGAGCCGCGGCGGTGCACGCTGCGACGCATGCAATGGCACGCGGCGGCAATTCTCAATGAAGCGATGCCCGCGTCGAAACCTTTTGCCAGTCTTATTTGGAAATCGCATAACCCAGACTCAACTTTTTTTTGACAGAAAATTCTATATTTATTACCATACCATATCTTATTCTATGTTAAAAACCGGGCAAGAGCATGTCGGGCTATGCCCAGTGTAGCGTTCTGCAGCCTTAAATAATTGAATCAGCAGAAGAGCGTATGTTCATAGCACTTACGCCCTTTTGTTGAGAAACGCAGTTTTTAGGCCATAAATCAATGACGGTATATTCGATCATGTCCGAAACAATTAATATTTAATAAATAAAAAAACTTTATTAGAAACCTTAAAATGTTTTTAAAAGACCTGTCCATACGTTGATGTTTGCTGTAAGAAATATTTTCAGCTTCTGTTACATGCATGGAGTGCACCTCCAAAAAATATTTATTTTTATTATTTATCTATGAAAGTAGCGGCTACTACAAGACACCTTTTCACAAAATTTTATCAATATTCAATAAGTAGTCTTTGAGTAAAATGCCTGTGATATACGGACAGACAGACAGACAGACGGACATGACGAAACTATAAGGGTTCCATTTTTGTCATTTTAGCTACGGAACCCTAAAAAGTGAATTATTTAGTACACCGCGTGCGCCGCAAGGATGCCCGCCCCGTGCTTTTCTACACGCTTGAGAATTTCGCGTGGTCACAGCGGCGGGCACCGCCAAATTTCATCGACATCGTAAATTGTCATATTTCATAATTCACGCGCCGCCTCTCTGTGAACAGAAAAAACCTTCAACACGAGGCGAGACGTCACGCCATACGCGTCATACGTAACGCCCGCGTCTCCGTACTAAGACGCGGGCGTTGCACGTCTTTTTAATCAAAACTGTTGGCTGTTTTGTGTTCAGAATATTTTTACACTAACAAAAATTATCAACTTGCATTCTGTTTTGGTTGAAACTTTACGCCTTCATTGAAATTTCTTACCAACTTCGGTTATCAAGCCTAAAAAAACAACTTTATAAATATGAATATTCTCAAGTGGTCGTTTGTTTTATTCTTTTAAAGGAAACCACTTTGTATGATTCACAAATTGATATTCCGTGTCTAGGTGTATTTTGTGTCTGTAATAAGCCCCCCGTAACACAGGGCTTGTACCCAATTGCAAGAGTAGTCTTTAAAGAAAAAATCACATAATCCCATACTTTAATCATAAAAACGTAAGTATATATTTTTTTTTTAATTATCCTTGAGACATACAGTCATTTTAAAACAGCTGAACGGATCAAGCATAGAAACATGGCTACTTAAATACTTTTTTTGTAGAAAAAAAATCTAAATAAAACCGCGTTCGCAATCCGTCTCCCGGTTCCGGACTGCTAAGACACAAAGAGACAAATAGATAAACAGAAACTTATAACCCTCGAGGCAGAGGTTAAAACTGAACCACATTTTTAAAATAAAAAAAATAAATTTTCAGATTTAAGGTTAAATACCTTGTTTATTGCCCGACGTTTCGACCGTATTGCAACGGCCGAAACGTCGGGCAATAAACAAGGTATTTAACCTTAAATTATTCACGCGATTAAGACCCGTAATATATATATTTTAATAATGTGTACAAATCGCGAAAGTTTATCAACATTTAAATTTTCAGAAACAACAGCCAGCAACGAAATCACAACCTTATAATAGTTTCAGTTCAGTTTATCTCAATTCACACCACCTGCACCGAATGGACTGAAGTGAACAATAAAAAACAATGCTTTGGAAATATCTTTTAGAAAGAACGCTTTGCTAGAACAAGAGAAACTGAATCATACTCAGCTCATAAAGTTTTAGTAAAAACTAGTTTGTGTGAGTCTATTGACGCAACTTTTGATATACATGTATTGTTTACGAAACATTTTGTTAAATGAAATGTACTGGCTTTTGCGAAAATAATGTATATATATTATGAAAATATATATATTACTAGTCTTATTCGCGTAGAAATTTAAGGTAAAATACCTTGTTTATTGTCCGACGTTTCGACCGTATTGCAACAGCCGTGGTCACGAGTAGACTAGGTCAGCTCAGCGTCGCCTACGTGAAACGCGGGTTTCGGAAACTACCCTCGCTTGATTTTTATCATTCACTATTACGGAACCGTCGCGGTCGGTACTTCGACACACAATACTAACGACATCTGCACACTGGCGTGTAATGTTTGTTCGGCGGTGTATACACTTGCTGATCACGGGATTCCACGATGTTGACAAGCGGTATCCATCTTCTCGGTTGAAATTGACACGTTTTATAATTTCAACCGCTTCCCTCGCCATCCTGGAGTAATAGTGACGGTCAGTGGAGAGGACCTATGGCTTGTGTAGTTCAATCCAGCGATTAGCCAGCAAGTGTTCCGCTATTGCTGACTTGTTTGTCTGTCGGTTTTTCATAGCCGCGATATGTTCCATAACCCTTTCCGCTATTGCTCGCTTGGTTTGTCCAATGTAGGAACTACCACAGCTGCAATCTACTTTGTAGACGCCAGGTGTCTGTAGAGGAATTACATCCTTAGGAGTACGTAGGTGCTTAGCTACCTTGGAGTGCGAATTATATACAGTCTTAATGGAGTATTTCTGCAGTACTATTCCAACTTTGTCCGTCACTCCTTTCACATACGGTAGAAAAGCTGGAGCCCTGTCAACCTCCGGTCGGGAGTCTCTCCTCTTCGTCCGTCGTGTGCATCCTCTGTATCCATTTTGCTTAAGTACCTCCAGAACATGTGTGAGCTCACTTTCTAAATGTTCAGGGTCACAAATGTGTGTGCTTTATTTGTCAGCGATGATACCACGGATTGCAGATGTCTTGGATGATGGTGCGAGTCAGCATGTAAGTACCTGTCTGTGTGAGTCAGTGTTCTGTACACAGTGTGTATTTTAACATCGAGAAAACTAGCGATCTGTTCATCTCCATTTCGAAAATGAACCTGATCTTAGGGTGTATAGAGTTCAAGTCTTTAGCAAATTGTCCTACTTCCTACCTACCGCCCTTCTTATAATGTGTACCAATCGCGAAAGTTTATCAACATTAATGTATGCATGTTTGTACTCACATCACTCATCCTGCGCAAATAATAAGATACACTTACCTATAAAGACATTGGACAGCAACTCGCCAGGCACGATCACTTCGCCCGAACGCAGAATCTTTCCTTATTATTGGAAGAACATCACACCTTGTCCTCCTTATAAAGACAATTCGCTCACTTGTTTAGAAGTCTAGGAATTTATTTATTTAATACTTAAATCTTCTTAGCTACGGTCTAATACGTTTGTAGTCAAATCTAACCTTTGAGGGATTGTATTTCAGGGAATCCTTTCTCAACTAGTTCTAAGAAACTTACGGCTTACGTGTCAAGTATCTTGTATAAAGGGTAAAATATTACCTTTGCCAGCGGCTACAGATTTCAGAAGATGAATTCAACTAGTTAGAATATGTGTGACTGTAGGAATCACCTAAATCTATTTGAGTTTTTAATTTTAGTTTAGTAGGATATTTTGTTACTAATACTTATATGAAAATGGTCATTGCCCGTGGCTTTGCCATATCTTAATACCTACCTGATTCAGACGCATGGCACGCACTGCCGTGCCAATCCAAAAGACTGTAAGTCGACTTACAGTGTTTTCGCTTAACAATGCCCAATCAATTTCTTTATGTCTGTTTAGTACCCCTGATTGACTCTTTTTTCATTTCAACGGTTATTTTGCAAGATAAAGCAAGTAAAAAAACACTGTATTACGTTTAAAATAAGGTATAAACACGCAAAAAAACTGTAACATAGTATACAGTGTTTTGTCAAAACAAACTACGCGCGTCGCTAGAAAAATACAGTGTCGCGTGCTCGCGCGTTGATGTTAGCCAACCAGCGTAAGTAGAGTTGACAACAGTATTACTATCTCGCTCTGTCATGCGCTATTATAGACTCTTCTTCCTGGTTTTTCACGTTGAAGGCGGTTCGGTTTACGCCAGTCGTGTGCCGCGCGCTGAGACCGCTGGTTGCGGTTGTGATTTGATCGGATGATTGCGTGTTTTATTTGCTTTAATTAGAGTAATCAGATGCACCTGGGGAGGAATTTAAGGGGGCGCTTCACCATCTTTCGCTCCAAGCCAACCTCACCTGCACGCGGTACATCCTGCTGTACAACGAACGAGGCTCTGGCGACCGGCTGGAGGCGGTATAACCATCATAATTTAAGGCGTAGCTAAAGTAAAAGGTCAGTGACGGGCTGCAGCGTCACTAATGCGAGAGCTACGCCCTGCGATCGCCAACCCGCCTGCCTAGCGTGGCGAATATGGGCATTACTCCAAATGCACGAAACACAAAAGCCACGGCCCCCAGTTCCCGGCAGTCACATGGTGGACATGGTGGCATCCACGGTAACGGCGTGGCGGGGGGTGCTAAGAATCTCCGGGCTACGGAAGGCCACCACAACCGACTGACCGTATAACAGACGCACGCTACGGCTAGACTCGCATCTGGCACAACTTGAGGTGGAACTTGGGAAGATTAGGTGGCATATCCTCGGGTTAAGTGAAGTCCGAAGAGAGGGAGAGGACACCATAACCCTCGAGTCAGGCTACCTTATGTACTTCCGCGAGGGAGACCAACAATCCCAAGGTAGTGTTGGGTTTCTGGTAAATAAGTCCCTTTCTGACAACGTTGTGGAAATGTCTAGCGTGTCGAACAGGGTAGCGTACCTCATTATCAAGCTCACCGAAAGGTATAGCCTCAAGGTAGTGCAAGTGTACGCACCGACCTCGGCACATCCAGACGACGAAGTGGAGGATATGTTCGATGACATATCGAGGGCCCTCCACTCCACCACTTAGACCCACTACAACGTTGTTAGGGGGGACTTCAACGCTAAAGTAGGAGTACAAAATTGCAGCGAATTGGTAGTAGGATCCCATGGATTTGGAAGCAGAAATCATAGGGGGCAAATGCTAGTAAACTTCCTCGAACGGGAGGGGCTCCTCTTGATGAACTCCTTTTTCAAGAAACGGCCCCAAAGGAAGGACGTGGCAAAGCCCCGACACTATGACGAAAAACGAAAACGACTTCATCATGACGGACAAAAAGCATATATTCAGAGACGATGTATATCGACTTCAAGGCGGAACGTGCCCGTCCAGGCTTCGACCTACTTTGCTCCAAACCATGATAGGATCCGAAGCGTTCCAGTCAAACCGGGATAACCGAATTTCTGCCATGGAAACCACAACAGACGTAAACCAGAAGCTCGTAAATGTGGTTCGGATACTCAGGGAAGAAGGTACGAGATTTTGTGAAATGCAGCGTAAGGGCAAGAAGTCAAAGCTTTCGGAAAAGGCTTTAGGGCTAATGAAAAAACGACGTGAAAACCCACCCGTCGGAAAAGCGCGCTCTAAACCAAGAGATCAACAAGCTTATACTACACGACCTTCGGTGCTTCAACACTCTTTTGATTAAAAGAGCGATCGAGCAGAACCGGGGTCAAAAGTGTTCGTACAATCTCTTGGAAGAAGCCACCTGACGAAGTTGACCAAGTGGAGAAGTCGTTTCTTCGAAGCCGGCAGTCCTCTCTGAAGTGGAACGCTTCTATGACTGGTTATAGGCTTTGCATGCATCTCGACCTGATCCTGAAAATGAGGGTCCTAGAGCCACTCTAACACGCCACTACACCGAAGACCTGCCAGAAGTCAACATTGACGAAATCATGCTGGCTCTTAAACAGCTAAAAAATGAAAAAGTCCCTGAAGAGGATGGCGTTACAACAGAGCTGCTAAAGGCTGGAGATAAATCCGTACTGAGGGAGCTCCAAAAGCTCTTTAATGCTGTATCAACCCCTGTGTCTAGCATTCGTGGACTATGAGAAGGCCTTTGACTCGATTGAAATCTGGTCCGTTCTGGAGTCACTGCAGCGATGCCAAGTAGATTGGCGATATATACAAGTGATGAGATGTCTCTACGAAGCCGCCACCATCTCCGTCCAAGTACAGAATCAGCAAACAAAACCTATACCATTGCATCGAGGAGTGAGGTAACGGGACGTTATTTCCCCGAAACTGTTCACAAATGCAATGAAGGATATGTTCAAGACGCTGCACTGGAAAGGGCGGGGCATCAACGTCAATGGTGAATACATCTCTCACTTGCGATTTGCAGATGACATTGTCATCACGGCGGAAACGCTGCAGGACCTGCAACGGATGCTGAATGACCTGGCTGACTCCTCTGTACGCATCGGCCTACGGATGAACTTGGATAAAACCAAGGTCATGTTCAACCGGAACCGACAGCGGTGCATGGCGCCGTTCTCGAAGTTGTTCAAAAATATGTGTACCTCGGGCAGTCATTGCAGTTAGGTAAAAACAACTTCGAGGACGAGGTGAACAGGAGAATTCGGTTGGGTTGGGCAGCGTTTGGTAAGCTACGTCAAGTCTTCTCATCGTCGATCCCACAATGACTAAAGACTAAAGTCTGTAATCAGTGCGTCCTACCCGTCATGACATACGGAGTCGAAACGTGGACACTGACGGTACGGCTGGTCCACAAGTTCAAAGTCGCTCATCGAGCTATGGAAAAGGCTATGCTCGGAGTTTCTCTTAGGGACAAAATCAGAAATGAGGTGATCCGGCAGAGAACGTTAACGGCAAAGTTAACGACATAGCCCACCGGATTAGCAAGCTGAAGTGGCAGTGGGCTGGCCATATTAGCCGAAGAACCGACAACCGTTGGGGTAAACGAGTTCTTGAGTGGAGACCGCGGCTTGGCAAACGTAGTGTAGGTCGCCCTCAGGCCAGGTGGAGTGATGATTTACGCAAAACGGCTGGCAGGAGCTGGATGCGAGATGCCGAAGATAGAACAAAGTGGCGTGCAATTGGAGAGGCCTATGTCCAGCAGTGGACTGCGATAGGCTGATGATGATGCACCTGATCTCGATAAAAATATTGATTCTGATTTGTAATCGACTTCAAAACTATTTTTTTATATTGTTTTACTATATATATTGATCTCAAAGAATAAAGTTCATGTTTTTAAAAGTTCATGTTTTGTTACGTTCTTTGTTTTAATATATTTTTTAATTTTAGTACATTTACTTACTTTATTACGTTCTTTATTACGCTACTGATCTCATAGAAACCCAAAGAAGTTTGTCATTATGATGTGTAAGCTTGTAAAAATATTAGAAGGCCTTGTTATGTTTCCTTTATGATTCTAATAATTATACGCAAGTGCATTAAAATATTCATTAAAGTTTATTTTGCCGTCATTTAACCGGTTTTATTTATAAATTATCTAATTTTTGATATACCTCATCTATCTTTTCAAAACACTGTATGCTTGGATACAGTGTTATAGTATAATTAGTTCATAAAGTTATAACACTGTACTATGTTTTACAGTGTTTTACCTCGTTAGGAATTTATTAAAATTTTATAATTTGTCTTGTCAATACAAGTTTGTGGCAATATATCTTTTCCCTACTAAAATTATTTAAAAAATACTGTTTGGCCATATGCTAGAGATGTACCCCTAGCTATTGAATGCATAAAATTATTTAATATTGACTAATTACGTTTAAAATAGGCAAATAATCATCAAAACCATATTTTGTCAAATATCTCAAAAGCGGATTTTGAAAGTTACAGTGTGTTGGCTTGGCAGGGCAGCGCAGCCGGCACGGCTGGTTGTCCACACAAGCCATTGCAAAAACAGCCAAACAGCACGCTTACTCACATTCATATGCTCCGGCTCGTTTGTTAACAGGTTTTCTTCAACCGACTTCCAAAAGGAGGAGGTTCTCAATTCGACTCTATATGTATTTTTTAGGGTTCCGTAGCCAAAATGGCAAAACGGAACCCTTAGGGTTTAGCCATGTCCATCCGTCCACAGCTTAGCTCAGAGACGGTTAGTGCTAGAGGGCCAATCTGGGGTTATAACAAATCAAACATAAAAATATTTTTTATAAATCGGTTCAGCCGTCTGCGAGTAATCACGTAACAATCATTAAAAATATACAATCTAATTGAGAACCTCCTCCTTTTTGAAGTCGGTTGATTAAATGAAGTGGTTTCGGTTGATAATTTGATGTATAGAGGAAAAGCTGGCTATAACCATGGCTTCATCCACATTATGTCTGATTGGTATACGTGCTATTCTGATATATAAACTACATTACTGTCCAGTTTCATCAAAATCTTTTCAATACCTAGTTTTTGCGTGAAATAGCAACAATCGTCTATCTATCCATTCTATTACAAACATTCAGATTTATTAATTTATACTCATATTATAATGAAGAGGTAAAGTTTGTGAGTTTGTGACGTTGTGAGTTTGTGACGTTGTAGGGGGTGATTTCTGGATCTACTGAAACGATTTTGAAATTTCATTTACCAATAGAAAGCCACGTTATTTGTGAGTGTTATTGGCTACATAACATCACAATAGGATCGGAGCATCAATCAAAATTGTTGTAAAAACGGGGTAAAATTACGCAAATCCAAAAAATCAGCCTTATCTACAAATCCCATATTTTATGTTAATTCAGATTTACATAGGTTTAATTAGGATAAATAATATAAATAATATTCAGACTTAATTAGGATAATACATAGGTGATGCAGTTGCCTTGCTTATGAAGGCTTTTAATCCAAATGGAATGTTGGTTAAGCCTATCAGATTTAGAGAGAGTCGAATCAGATAGATTCTGATGAATACATTATTGAACACCAATATTGCTACAAAATTCTTAAAAATACATAAAAAATAAAATACGTGCGCCGGACTCGTGCATTATGAGTTCTGTAAAAAAAACTACAAACTTAACGTTTCTGTATTCTTCGCTTTATAAGTACTTACTTTATTACTTGTGCTATAATGTACTCATTGCTAATTACCAAATTTCATTATTATAGATCAACATTTTGTAGATATTTGGATAGCGATGGTAGCCTAATGGCTAAGGCATCGGTCTTGCAATCGTGAGGTTGTGGGTTCGAATCCTGCCCATAAGGTACTAGCCGGGGGGTTAACAGGATTTCCAGAACTTTGAAAAAAAAACATTTTGATTCCTTTGCAAATTTATAATAGTGAGCTAGACGCAATATCTTTCATCCTTCCATACATTCTTATCTGTATTCATCGTCTGTCAGTCTGTGTTCATCGTTTCTAACCATTTCAGCTTATATACCATCAATTTATCTTTCCTTATGTCTTCCTCTACTTCCACACTCCTCTACTAATCCATTAAAGCCAAACCTCACCTGAATACCTTCAAACTAAACTCCCCAAAACATCAAAATTCAACCATGTATCCAAACTGTTAGTCCTAAAGCACCTCCCATAAAATCCACAACACTGGAACTATGTACTAAAGTAGGCATAAGCTTGGTATCAAACTTAGGCAATTATTAAGTCGCCAGAGGTATTCAAAGTTTGGTAACAGCACTCCCAACAGATTTATCGAAGGCGTTGATTACTGGGAATAATTTCGTTATATTTCCTTTTAATTAGTTTTTGATTGGTGTTTGCGAAATGGTTTTGGGGATTACAAGGACTTGTTTTCTTTAGAAATGTTGTCGTCTTTGTCTTTTCAATCATAGCTGTTTAATGTTTGTTTGAATCTTAATAGTGATTCATGCTTGTTTTTAATTTTGGAAAATTAACATTTAGTCTAATATAAATATTAACAAGCTGTGTTGACACAGGTTGGTTGTTTGATGAATAGAAATGATGTAAGTACCTACCTGTCAAATTTACGCGATGACGTAGTAATCAAGAATAGAGCTTTTATACTCGTAAATCAATGTTTTTTGTGTAAAATATAACGTTTATCATGCAAATCAATATGTCAAACTATGAAAGAGTCATTGTAGTGCACTCGATCTATTTTTTATTAGTAGCGCGCATACCAAAATATACACCAAAATTATTTCGGATTCTTTATCCGAAATAATTTTGGTGTATATGGTGTCATTGAGTTATTACCGAAAAACTGCGTTTCTCAACAAAAGGGCGTAAGTGCCATGAACATGCGCTCTTCTGCTGGTGCGATTATTCAAATCCGTTTTTTTCATACGGCAACGGCTCTGGAACCCTACACTGAGTGTATTATGGTCCGACATGCTCTTGCCCGGTTTTTTATGATTACTTTTTACTTGTTTCAATATATAATTACTACCCAAATCCGATTTAGTAGAAATCTTAATCACTCAAGATTGACAGCTCAGAATAACCTTCAAGGTATGCAAAAAGTTATGATTTTATTAAACGGTCAATTATCTTTAACTAATTGTATTTTGTCTAATCTGTCGCTCTGCTCGTTACTATTAATATTAAGCTAATTACCCAAAATCACATAAGTCTGTTTCATTAGCCTGGAAAATCGTTGTTTGTAAATATAGTGGGGTCCGTGACTCAGTACTGGCGACTGGGCAAGTCGAAAGTCTAAGCTATATATCTTGGTCGGTACCACAATAGTGTCAGTTATTCTCCCGTGTAATACTAATGTTAATGCATCATTTTGGTTAAAGGACACTGTGAAGATAAGTAACAAGTGTAATTACTGGGCAAATGAGATTTACGAACTAATGTCTTAAATGAGTTTCGCCCTGCGGTGATATTTAGATCTATACCAAACAATGATTTGGGTGATACTAATACTGTCATGGGCTAGAGTGACGCTTACCATCAGGCGCACGACCTGCTCTTTTTAATGGTATATAAAAGAAGTTAAGCAACGTTACTAATTAAGGTCCATAAGTTTTTGACTGCCTCTGTGGCGCGGAGTGTGTCCGACTGCTACGCAAGAGGTTGTGGGCTCGATCCCCACCCGGGATAAGACTTCGTGTGATGAGCACGATGGTTTATTCTGTGTCTGGGTGTTATTTATCTATACTTATAATAAATCTGTAGAGAGGTCAATTCTGTACATGAAATATATTTCCAAAATAACTATCAGGGGGTGATTAGGGATCGATACTGATGCCAAAAATGCAATCAGTAAAATTTTTGTCTGTCTGTCTGTCTGTCTGTATAACCGTTATAGAAACAAAAACTACTCGACGGATTTTAACGAAACTTGGTACAATTATTTTTCATACTCCTGAGTAGGTTATAGTATACTTTTCATCACGCTACAATCAATAGGAGCAGAGCAGTGAAGGAAAACGGGAGAAGTTACTCCATTTTTTAAGCTTTCGTCGCGTGTGCAACCGTAATGGTTAAAGCTACACAGAAATCATGTATGACGGAAATGTTCTCCTTAAAATTATATAAAAAATATCCCACGACAGCATATGTCTATCTTTTATGGTTGACTCACAATATCACGTGTAACTCCCGATAGCTTAGTAGTTCGAAGCTTTCTGATTATATTTGTCTACTCTTACGTTTATAACACTCTCAGTCATCCCTAATTAAAAAAGTTAACATAATTAACTATTCCATAAAAAATACTAATAGAAATCGGTATATAAACACCAAAGTTATACATGAAATACGCTAATCGCATTTTGCACATTGCATTTTTGGCATTAATAAGCCATCGCGCGTGAATACTGAATCATGCTATCTATCTATATCTATACATATAATAAAATTGTAAATTTCACGTGTCTGTACATGGCCGAACATAGTGAAAAAAAATATTGGGAAATGTTCGAAAAGAGTATTTAAACACATTCCTACATTTTTAGAAATGTATGTCTGTCTGTCTGTTTGTTTGAACACGCATCACGCAATAACTATTGGACAGATTCGGTTGAAATTTTGTATGTGTAGTCTGGATTAACATATAGGCTATAATTTATCACGCTATTTCCCATAGGAGCTAAGCAATGACGGATAATGTCTGTAGCTATTTATCGTTATAAAACAATAACTACTTGACGGATCTTCATGAAAATTAGCAATTTTATTGTAAATACTATAGGTCATTACTTGCATTATAAATCATTATGCTATCGTCTATGGGGAGTGAGCAGCAACGTATGTTTTGTCGAACCATTATGGTTTTTCACAATTTTTTCCACAATAAGACATTATTTACAATTGTAACCCATGGAAACAATAACTTCACGCTAAAACTATTAGGAGCTAAACACAACATTTTCAATTTTCTTAAGATCAGCTATTCTAACCGTGTTTGCATCAGCTGAGGTGGTCTATTGGCACAAGTAGCGGTATTAAACGAGCGAGGTCGGAGGATCGACTCCCTAATTGCGAGTCTCTTTTTGTGTTGTGTTATAATTATTTTTATTATTTTTTTTAGGTATTTTTCTAAATGTATACTTATTTATACAAGCTTTTATTTTCGACTTTAACATGTTTACTTTGTTTAACAAATTTTCATATTAATAATCACTTCCAATAGGCACCTTTATCATTGTTTTGCATGAATAGTGATTATGTTATAAATGTAGAAATGAAAAACAATAATACATTACAAATAAACAGTAATTACTTGATATTTTCTAGAATTTATAAATATTAATTGCTTAAAAAAATTAAAGATTAAGTCCGCGTTACATCAAAATAAAACACGTGGCACCATCTGTGATTCGATTTCTTCTGAGTGCCAAAATTGCTTACCTACAAATGTTAATAAACTTTCGCGATTTGTACACATTATGAAAATGTATGTATTACGGGTCTTGATCGCGTGAATAATTAAAGGTTAAATACCTTGCTTACCTACGTTTAATATGCATGATAGTTTAATATAACATCATCAAGTATAAAAATAAACTTATCCAGTTTAAAAAAAAAAAGATGGCGTTTAAATACAAATTAAAAAGAATCAGGAAAATTGATTTAAAAAAAAACTGAAATTCTTACGTAGAGGGATATGAATATATGATGATCTTCATTTGCGACAGGTTAACACACCTATTTTTAAATTCACCAATGTAGACATTATAAAATAATATTTTAATCTTCTAAAGGGAGTGAAAAAAAATATTGAAATAAGTTTAGAAATAGTATTTAAACACAAAAAAAGATATCTGAGTATATCTTTTAGAAACGTTTGAATGTTGTTTGTTTGTTTAAACATTGCATTCCCGCGGTACAAACACGGACACAAAGTAGGTGTACTTTAGACTCGGAAAAGATCGCTCGGGCAGGACATAACCTGCGATCATAGGGAATCTGTGAGAGTTTTTTCCATCATACTTTTATTACCTATGATTATCTTGAAGGAGCGGCTAGGTACCTCCGATTAAAAGGTCCGATTTAAAAGTGTCGGAGCCGAAGTTGGAGTCGGAGGTTTAAAATCAATCGGAATTTTCGACCTATCGGAGTCAGCATCGAAGCTCCTTAACTCAAAATTTCGCACGAGTAATTGGGCGGTTTCGAGCTTCATTTAACTCGAAACCGCCCCAGTACTCGCGTGGTGGGGGAATTTTTCAATATTAATAGTATTTGATGTGATGCAAATCACTTTTTTGTCGAGGTGTGGTCGTGGGAATTTTAATAATTTGTCTTCTAACCGTCTGGCGCCATAAACTTTGTCGCCCTTCATTTTGCTGCACTGGGCATTTGCTTGGCTTGCCCTGCCATATGTTGGGCCCTGATTAAAGCTAGGCCCAAATATCCATAGATGCCACAGAGCATTGTGGAGCATGTTTACAATATGTTTTACACAGAAGTTGAATTGTAATATAAACTAACTTAATATAAACCCAACTTCCACGCGAACGAAGTCGCGGGCACAGCTAGTCTATAATATGTATGTATTTAGAAATATATATATATATTTTTTTTTTTTTAAAGACGACTCCTGCATTAGGGTACAAGCCCTGTGTCGCAGGAGACTTTACAAACATACAAGTCACGGACACAAAGTACACCCAGACTCGGAACAACAATTTGTGGATCACACAAAGTGGTGTCCCGTGTGGGAATCGAACCCACGACCTCTTGCGTAGCAGTCGGACACACATACACATATAAGTATGTTTATCAGTTGTTTGGTTTCCATAGTACAAGCTATGCTCAGTTTGGGATCAGATAGCGTTGTTTGAGTTGTCCCAAGATATATAGATACGTAATGTCATAGTGAACATTTCCAAAACATGTGAAACCCCTCGGTGCATCGAAGACCACTTTAAGTCTTGCGACTAATCTCTATTCTGGTCGAGGATTTAGGTCCCACATCGGACTTTATATCTGCGCATACACTTGTGTTCTAGAATATCTCCTGCGTAATTGGCGTGTCTCTGATGGAATTTGCATCAGTCCTTTAACATGGTGTATATATAATAATAATAATAATAATATCTTGGGACAACTCACACAACGTTATCTGATCCCAAACTAAGCAGAGCTTGTACTATGGAAACCAGACAACTGATAAACATACTTATATATTTCTAAATACATACATATTATAGATAAATAACACCCAGACACAGAATAAACCATCGTGCTCATCACACAAAGTTTTATCCTGGGTGGGGATCGTATAGTATATTAGTCGCAGCATCTTACCCCCATATCAAGTTTATAAACATTCAAACATTGTAAAATTGGCAATTTGAATAGAATGACCGCGAGTTTTTATTGCCAGGTTCTTTTCTCCGGCTTTACCTATTGTTTGCGAACTTGACATTACATGTACATTATGTAGAATCCTGACGTATCACAAGAGTTGTTTTGCATCTTAAGTGAATAAAGAATTTTAAGGCCACCGTAACAGAAATCGCACAGAAATGTAAATAACGACTATAGGTACTCAACTTTTGGTTATTTTTTTCTTCCTTCTTCCCCGAATCTACTTTTGTAGACACAATCCTATTGAAATCAAATAGTGCTGACTGTCCTCCCACATTCACACACATCTAAAACCATCCTCATTAGAGCACGCAACGTCTGAACAATCAGAATCACGGCGCGATCATTAAGGAACAAAAAATGTCTATGTATTGTCGCTTATAATGAGCAGAATGTGTTTTAATTAATGAAACGTTGAGTATATGTTACCTATTTGATACAGTATTGAGTTAGATATTCGTGTTTTTTTTCCTTATAATATATTGGTATTGTACAGAATCTTCAATGAGCCTTGTATGACATACTACACCTTGTAAATACTATTGATTGCGTCTGCCTCTGTGGCGCGGTGGGAGTGCATCCGACTGCTATGCAAGAGGTCGTGGGTTCGATCCCCACCCAGGATAAAACTTTGTGTGATGAGCACGATGGTTTATTCTGTGTCCCAGACACAGTGTTATGTACATGTTATTTATCTATAATATGTATTTATTTAGAAATATATAAGTATGTTTCCAAAGTACAAGCTCTGCTCAGTTTGCGATCAGATGGCGTTGTGTGAGTTGTCCCAAGATATTATTATTATTATTGACTTTTTTCCACACATATATAGTTCTCACATATATAGTACAATAAGATGAATCTGAATCGGTACCCTAAGATCGGGGAGAGGGCTCGTAATGCCCTTGAAACAGAAGGCAACTATTTACAGTGTCAAGGACGCTTTTTTTGTTATATCATTTGATAATTGATTTTGAAATTGTTATTTACATGAATTGGATGTAATTATTCTTAAACTATTTTGTTTCTGACATGTTAGAAGCCTTAATGAATATGAATATTTTAACAATAAATGAATCCCTACTAATATATAAATGTGAAAGTAAGTTTGTTTGTTACGCTTTCACGCGAAAACTACTCAACCGATCATCATGAAACTTTGTACACATATTTTTGGAGGTATTAGAAGTAACATAGGATTATAAAAAAAAGTGCAAAATTTACGCAGACGAAGTTGCGCGGGACAGCTAGTATGAATATAAATTGTTCTCTCATATAATCAAAATTCGGTGACCTTATAATATGTAGGTAGCCGCTTGTAACAAAACCATACCGCAATTCAGCGGTATGGCACAGTGACATCTATTATTACAGCACAACAACATTTTTCAGCACGTAGATACTATATTATCATTAATAGGTATATTCATATTTTTCCAGTATTGTAGCTTTAAATGCGTTTTTATTAGAAAGTTGAATAGTTTATAGTAGATTAGTAGGTATATGTTTATGTTTGATGAAACTCTTTTCAGCAGTTTAGTTTTAAAATATATATTTTTTTGGAATTAGTACGCAAAAGTTGTTAATTGCATACATATCATGATTAGTCAATATACAAACCTATTCTCTTAAACACTTGTAATTTGTTATACATTAAGACTAAATGATTTGCCGGCTAATGTTTAAATGTTAGATATACTATTCTGTCAAGAAAGTACCGGAAAACGATCAATAATACACAAGATGTTGGTTATTTATCTAAATTTATTTTATCGCCTTCAAAGTATGCTCCTTCAGAAACGTACCCTTACGCCAACGAATAATCCAATCATCAAAACATTTTTAAACGCTTTTACCGGAATTGAGTTCAGTTCCCGCCGCGAATTCTCCTTTATGTCTTCTACAAAATGAAAACGGGTGCCACGAAGTGGTGATTTGCGTTTTGGGAAAAATAAAAAACCGGGCAAGTTCATGTCGGGCCACGCACAATGTAGGGTTCCGTAGTCGCCCTCACCCCATCCGAATAATGTGGCTCAAGAAGTGGGTTTTCCGTTGCTTTTGCTTCATACTTACAACGTTTTAGCTACTTAATAATATTTTTCAATGGCATTTGTACGATCATTTTGTTACTTCTCATTTGATCTGCTCTTACTCGTAAACTTGTAAAGCCTACTTAGCTGTGATAGTTTTCCTTTTTATTTTACTAAATATACTACCATTGTGATTTTTTTGACATACCCAACATCAATCATTTAGCTGGCAAGGGGGAGACACTTGAGTCTTAAAAAAAATTGCACTTTATAGCTTAATATTTTACTAAAAGATCCCAAAAACTAAAAATTCCAACTCCTAAACGTTTTTAAAAGACCTAACGAATGATACCTTACACGATGAGGTAGGGAAGAAAAAAAATCACACCCTTACTTTACATATAAGGGAGGTACCCTAAAAATAATATTTTTTTAACATTGTCCGCGTAAGTAATGTGTGAATGCATGCAAAATTACAGCTTCCTAGCACTAACAGTCTCTGAGCAAAGGTGCTGACGGACGGACGGACAGACATGGCGAAAGTTTTGCCATTTTGCCTACGGAACCCTAAAAAGTCGGCTAAAGCCATATCTGGTAAAAACGTTTGTGCTCCAAGATATTTGTAGAGTTTTCAATCAAAGATTCGTTTACAATGATACCTTGTTCGAAGGCGCATTACCGTGGTGCCAAATAAAAGAATTTTCTTTTCACAAATCTGACCTTTTCTTTATTTACCGTTTAACAGTCATACAAAACAGTCAACAAGTCTGACTGTTTGATCGACTTTGGCGTGGTCTCTTCGGTTTCGGTTCAGTTGGAAGGCGCCACTCCCAAGCTTGTTGACTAGTTGGCATCTCTAACTCGTACCAGTAACATGCGTTTCATGAATGTTGGATCGGAATTAACACGTTCTCGTATTTATTCGTTCTCGGAATTAGCATGTCCTCAGCGACTCTTATGCGATTGAGTTTTCGAAGGAAACTAGCCGAGCGGCAACATGTTTTATAATGAATTGATTATTTAAAATCGTACGGATCGACTCATGAGACACAGTAAGTTCAGCAGCTATCTCTCTCAAACTAGAATGAGGATTTTCAGTCACTATTTCCTTCACTTTTGCGATGTTAGTTTCATTTGAAGACGTTGATGGCCTACCAGAGCGGGGCAAATCATTCATCACACCTCGATCGCTTTTAATCGCTTTGTAACACTCGTTTTACAAATTTTAGTTAACATCCCAAAAGTGAAGGAAATAGTGACTGAAAATCTTCATTCTAGTTTGAGAGAGATAGCTGCTGAACTTACTGTGTCTCATGAGTCAATCGTCATCTATATTTTTGCATCGGGATACCTCAGAATAAAATTAACCCTTCGCTACTGAGTAGTAGCGAAGGGTTAATTTTATTCTGATACATCCCGATGCAAAAATATATCTTGCTGGACATGGTTCTTTGTACCTATAATACTAAGTAACTACAATCCACAGGGAAACCGAGAGTAATGGTATTCTAAGGCCCTCCGCCACTGGTAACACTCATAAGCACGAATTTTTGATAAAGTTGATTCACCGTAAACCTTCTGTAACATTTGCAGGGACTGCGAACACAAAATTTCATTAACAATGCTACATTTAAGAAAAAACTTTGTTTGATGTTGTTGTTCATTATGAAATTCACATTACACACTAGATATGATCTAACTATAAGAACACTTTATTTAATTTAAATAACAGATGCAACTCAAATTCCGCACCATAATTAAAAATAGTTGTGTTAAAATTAATAACAAAAAAACAAAAACTTATTTTCGAACCTTAAACTAATAATTCCCGATTGTTTTTAATTGAATGTACAGTCACACCCAAAGTGCTAAACAGATGAATATAAATCTGGCACGAACTTGAACACTAAAGGCGAAAATACATAGGCCAGTATCTGGCGCACTTGCATAACAGTTCTTTGCACGTACTACTTAATTGTAATGTGTATACGCTAACTGGCATGCGCGTATCTGATTTTGATTTACTGGTTCTGTTTTACTGGCATATCTACAGGGTGTAACAGAAAGGTGTGGTCATATTCAAGGGTTGGTATGTGGCCATGATACTGAGTGCACATACCTAATTTTATCAAAATCTGAGTACCCTAAAAAAACATTTATTATTTTTTCATTCGTTTATTTATGAATAAAAAAGTTATTATTTAAAAAAAGTATGACTTAAAAAGTTCTATGCCATAATAATACAATCGAATTTTGTACCTGGGGAGGTATAATTCTTATACCATACGCCTTTCACAACTAAATTTTGACAAAAAGAATATGCTTTAATTACGTAATAATAATGCAACCAGCTATGGCACTATGGTAGGTGCAATACTGATAACATACCCTATCCGCTGCTGAAATTTGACCACACCTTTCTGTTACACCTTGTATATTTGCTCTAACCACTAACCAAATTTACCACAGGTAAAATAGCAAGCTAAGGCAAGTGTCACAATAAAACATACAAATAAATCATAAATACCTTGTCGCACAAAATCTATATATAAAAAGGGCTTTAGCTTTTCATTACACAGCTGTCACGGATTCTGTATTGAACGTTTTTCAATTTCCGCCTTATTTCCTGTCAGTTGTTCGATGAAACTACGCAAATAGGCTGTAGTTATATTCAAATGAGGCCGTTTTAATTCTTTGTATACAGAACTTTACGTTATTCCTGTAAATATAAAGTAGTTGTTATAATTTACGATTGGTTGGTTTTGTATTAAAACTTTGTTCGATGATAAATACTGGTTTGTTTTCGCCTAGTTGGTGTTTTGGGAATTATTTCGCTTTATTTTTAGATAGTTTGAAGAAAATAACAGGGAAGTCGGCTGATGAAGCAGTTCGTGCTTGGCTGATGAATGCGAATGTCGGTAAATATTCGGAAAGTTTTGTAGAAAATTATTTTGCAACTTTCATTTGACATGAGAAAAAACAACAGCAACGTTCATAATAGTAGGGGAGACGTGGAACATCGACTTCGACTTTACCCGTCTGAAGCAGATGAGACATATTTTTATAAAATTTTAATGGTATACACGACTATGACGTAAATAGGATAGTGTCCATGACGATTTTTTTCGATTTTAATACTTCGAAGCATGGCAATATAATTTTTCATGAACGGATTTTCGCAGGCAATCTTTTACTATTTATTTTCATACCTTGCCAGGTAACCGTGAACATAAATAAGTTAGAAGCCCTATCTTAACATAATCTCCATGTTATAAACTATCAGTTATAACTTGAAACGTTAATCAAACGAGTAGGTAAGGGTTAGGAAAAAAAAAAAACAAATGGGGCACTCGGGGACTGCCGCGGTAAAACTATTGCATAGCATTTTTTATCAACTAAAAAAACAACAAAAACATATATTTTTTTTAATTGGATTAGTTGATAAAAATAATATAATAAATATATATATATATATATATATATATAGGAGCAGCTCGTCTCGAACCGTGCGAGCTTCGTACAGTCTTACCATATTCATATACGTTAAGCAAACGCTCGGCCGAGCTAAATGATAGGCGGAGTGGGGGTGTTAGGTTTTATTTTCGTTACGGAATTTCTTGATTCGGTCGGCGCGCTCAAAGCCCGCGATAAAAGCTATGCAATGGGTTAAAAAGGCATCAACACATTTTCGATAGGCAAGCTATCATATGCGTGTTTTAAATCAATGAAATTTGATATATATTTATCTCATCTGGTAATCAGATTAGTTAAAGTAGATATTTAACGTATAATATGCCATAACAACAATAGCAAAACACAATCATTCATAATAACAAACAGTTTATTCAAAAGACAAAGGCCCCCACTGGTTTCCAGCCTTTTGAAAAAGAGATGACTCTTTTTTTGAAGGTCACTAAGTTTTATTGGTCCAGAAATATAGATGGCGGTAGTCGATTTTACAAGACCGTTGTAGAAATACAACAAGTCTAATGGCTAAGGCATCGGTCTCGCAATCGTGAGGTCGCGGGTTCGAATCCTACCCATTATCCTACCGACGTGAACCCACTCCTAACACAAGTTTTTGAGCTTAGCTGGAGGGGTTAAGAAGATTGCTAGTAATGTGGGACCCAACCCTACAATGCTAGTTATATTTTTTCGACAAGAAAAAAAAACAGGCTATGCGGACATGCTAGAACGTGTTTATATTTTATATGCTGTTAATTGCCACCGGTCCCATTTCTCTATAAAGACATACAAAATGATCCTATTTTTCCAAAATACTTGCTAAATTCATAATCAAACTGTGAATTAACAAGATATCGTCTAAATAAAAAGCAATATCGCTAAGCATAGTTATTGTTCTCTTTGTTCGGACCCCTTCTATTCGCCACTCCTCGCAAATTGTCACTTTACAACTGTACACCTTAACAAGCCAGAGTACACTGTGGCCCAAAAAATTGGTCCCTCTTGAGTTGGTATTACGTCGCCGGAAGTGTACGAATAAAATGCGACAAGTATTTTACATTGTATTGCTTGATTGGTTGAAACTTCGATGGTAAAAACAGCTTTTGTTTATGTTTTTATATTATGCAATTAAAAATCAACTCACAAACTTCACTCCTTCATATGATAAGTACAAATTTACGTGAATAAAAAGACAGCTTATGTCAAAAACATTAGACATTTTACATTACATTAAAAATCATTTTTGCTATTCAATAGTTCTGTAGTAATAACTTTTAAACTTACGCGTTGCATTATATACACAATGGTCGTGGTACCAAGACTTGTGACTACGGTCGGTGTAACCCGGTCGAAACGTCAAGCATAAGGTAAATATTTTACCTACTTTATACGCGTTTATTCCCGTGTCAAATTATGTAATTCTGTAGTAGCTATAAAATTTCAACTAAATATAATTTAATTTGAGCATCAAAACACAACTATCGTTTCTCAAACATACGTTTGATAATAACTTTAGATAATTAAATTTAACAATGTAATTTCACCTCTCAGCCCACAAACCAGCTAGTATCTGTTCAACCTTTTCGACGACAAAATTCACGGATTAACCTAAACCATTCCATGTTTTTATTCAATCCATTATATACTCAGGAAATTGACTAAAAATAATAGTGTACCCTTTAACTTGTCCCTAAGTGTAATAGGCTCGTTATACACTGAGAGCCTTGCAAACAAGGGTCGCCGTTTTTCTTATGGTTCTCAATTTAACTTGCTTTTGTTATAACCCTATACGCTATTATTACAAGTAGTTACTGATTATAATGAGAAAGGATGAGTGAATGACTTTTACCCAACCTTTAAAGAGGTGAAAGAATATGGGAGCTTACTAAGTACATATGAAGCGTGTTACATAGTAGTTGTAGTCAACACACTACACTACTACGCACAATGAAGGGTTCAGTAGTCCCACGTTTCATTCTTACAACGTTATATCTACTTAATAATAATTTTCAATAGAATTTGTACAAAAATCTTGTTACTTCTCATTTTGTTCAGCTGTTACTCATTAACTTGTAAAGCCTACTTAAGTTTTCCTTTTAATTTCACTACTACTACTAAACCAACCAACCATTTAGTTGGGAAGGGGGGGAGGACACTAGACTCTAACAAAAATTGCAATTTAAAGCTTAATATTTCGCAATCGGATCTCTAATTTGAAAATTATTAACACCATTGTTTGTGTACTTTTTTTACTTTTATGTAGGTAAAGTAAAAAAAAGTACCTCAAAAGGTAAAAAAGGAACCCTTAAATGATCTCTTGTCCGTTTGTCCGTGTGTAACCACCAATATTCTCAGGATTGGGTGGATCTAGCAAATTGAAATTTATACCAGATACAGAGGACTATATGATATATTAAAATCAAGGTCCTGAGTCAACACTATAAAAAAATGCAAATTATTTAGATTAGGCAATATTTATATAACTTTTGCAAAAACATGTAAGTATCAAACATTACCTTAATTTTTTTTTTTTTTTTTTTTAGAATTTTCCCTTAACGTTTTAACCAAAATTGTCAATTCTAGGTCAACCAGTATCCTATAGGTTTAAGGTCGAAAACGTATATGGTAGTTCCCGTTGATCTAGCATCACGAAATTAGGCAAAAATGTATGAAAAAAAAATAAAAAATAAAAAAGTTGAAAATTAAACGGTATCCCCATATTTTTATCTAGCTGACCTGCGCAACTTCGTCGTGCGTAAATTTACCCCGTTTTCCAACATTTTTTATTTCTGCTTCGCTCCAATTCTCTACCTTTTTCGATAAAGGGGCTATCCAACAGTAAAAGAATTTTTCAATTCGGACTAGTCGTTCCTGTGATTTTTTGGTTCAAACAATCAAACAAACTCTACAGCTTTTTACTGTTAGTTTAAATATTATACAAGTTGGTCCGCAACCGGCAGTGCTCGAGTCCGAGTCGCACTTATCTGGTTATTTTTTGGTGCATGACGTAACAGATTTACATACAATATGCTATCTTTATTAGAGTATTTATAAAATAACCATACAAACTAATTACAATCTACTCTATTTACACTATGTAATTTTTTCTATCTATACTATATCTATACTTATATTATAAAGCGGAAGAGTTTGTTTGTTTGTTTAAACGCGCTAATCTCAGGAACTCCTGGTCCGATTTGATAAATTCTTTATTTTTCGATATCGAATCGAATTCATTTATCGAGGAAGGCTATAAGCTATATAACTTTGCGCTACGACTAATAGGAGCGAAGCAGCGACGAGAAATGTTGCAAAAACGGGGAAAATTTACGCATACGAAGTTGCGCGGGACAGCTAGTTTTTTTATAAAGCAGTCGATTCTTAACATTTGCTACTAACTTCATGCTGCGAAGCCCGACTTAAAAGCCTTCCTACTTCATTCTACCAATTGATATATGAAGGGCACAGGGGCAAAACATGTAAGTTCACAAAAACAAAAAGTTGTTTATGTAATTACTAGCTAACACGCGCAACTTCGTCTGCGTTAATTACCCCCGTTTTGGAAACATTTTTCATTGCTGCTCCGCTCCTGTTGGTGGTAGCGTGATATTACATAGCCTAGAGCCTTCTTCGATAAATGGGCTATCCAACAGTAAAAGATTTTTCAATTCGGACCAGTAGTTCCTGAGATCATCGCGTTCAAACAAACAAACTCTTCAGCTTTATAATATTAGTATAGATTGGCATTTTAACATTTAAAAGTTAACAATTTTCTAAGGTAAGTATCACTTAAACATATAAATTGCTAATAGGAACTACGAGTAAAGTTCACCTTTTAAAGTCTTAATTTTAGTTACAAAAACTACGTTCTGAAATTACATAATTGATTAAAAAATTAAAATAGTAGTCACTTTTTTGACATTCCGGGTTTTCTACTTGTACCCTTCATAAAAACCTACCTGGTTGTACACCAGTATCTGACAGTTTTCTACAGATTAGACAAAAAGGTTTGAAAGCCCGGTTGCAAGCCAACGAGTGCGAATGAGATAGGTGTTTAAGGTTCGTTGCATAGTCGCGTTCGCATTGTTAAGAACAAATTAGAATGATTTTGTCCAACGTTTCTACGAAATTTTGTTTGTGCTAGGGTTCAAAGCGAGTTGATGAAAATCAAGCTCGCGAATTTCCAAATTTTAATGTAGATTGTTCATAGTTAGTAACAGTGTTATGTTCTAGGTGAACTATTTTATTATGCTATGCCCGGCTATTATGCTTGTATAGAAAATTCGCCTCTGGATGTAGAAAAGAACGTTAATACTAATAATAATAACACCTGCAGAGGTTCACGTTAGGTAGATGGGTCAAGGGCCAGATGCAAAAGGCAGTAATACTCGACACGGCACGCATTGTGAGGAGGTTCCTATCTTTGGAGCCCTAACCAACGGTAGCTGGGTGCCTGTACCCGATGCCGGTGGGACACTGTTTTTTATATTTTTAAATTTATATGTTTTGTTACGTATTTAGAAATGTAAAAAATAAGCTAAAGAATAAAATAATGGGAATAATAGTAATATCTTGGGACAACTTACGCAACGCTATCTGATCTCAAACTAAGCAGAGCTTGTACTATGGAAACCAGACAACCGATAAACATACTTATATATTTCTAAATACGTACATATTATAGATAAATAACACCCAGACATGGAATAAACCATCGTGCTCATCACACAAAGTTTTATCCTGGGTGGGTATCGAACCCACGACTTTTTGCGCAGCAGTCGGATACACTCCTACCGCGCCACAGAGGCAGTCAATCATTCTGTAAATATTTCCTAAGGTTAAATATTTATGACAGCTTGCCTAAATGGTAGGTATTGACAACATGGGTATATCTAGGAGGTGATTTGGGGGTTGAAACCTCTCCCCCTCTAAAACTGCAAAAAAGAAGGTACACAGTACACATTTGGCTGGTCTTCAGACAATCGTACCCCCCCCCCCCATTACAGGTCAGTGGCGAGCGGCCTCTACCTCTTTTCTGTTCAATCTGTAACCTAATGTACCAGTAAAAAAAAAATCCAATATTAAAAATAAATCTAAAAAGATTAAAAACAATATAATGCTTCTTTTGTACCACTAAAACTCCCCCCCCCCATCCCGCTTATTTATACTGGGTACCCCCGTGAGTGAGATATAATATCACTACGCTTAAGCTGTCATAGAAATAACACTTGTTAGCCTTAGGGTTATATAAAGCTGTATTAAACATTCATTTGAAATCGTAACATTACATATTGAACATAACCTCAAAGGGCCTTTTAATTACATTATATCGTTTTAAACATATTGAAATAAAAACACACATTCGATGCTGTACAAATATATGATATAAAATTTTACCTTAAATGTTTCTGACTATCACACCGTTGTATTTGTGGAACGTTTTATGTCTAAGCTGTCCTTGTTTTTTATTGGATAGCAATTAGTTTCAAATAAGAATTTAAAAACATCGTGATTTAATCATTTAGATGTGATGGTTGTTATAACATAGGCGACAAATAAATCTATACTAATATAATAAAAAGGTACAGTTTGTGAGTTTGGAGGGGATAATCTCTGGATCTACTGAATCGATTTTAAAAAACCTTTTGCCAATAGAAAGTCACGTTATTTGTGAGTGTCATAGGCTATATAACATCACGCTATGACTAACGCTAGCGGAGCATCAATTAAAAATGTTGCAAAAATGAGAGAAAATGAAACGAACGCGCAAACGAAGTTGCATGAGTCAACTAGTGTTGTTTCATCACTGTTTCATGAAGGAATAACTGATACTGTGGTGGTACTCATCAAAACGGCTTATGAATGTTGATAAACTTTTTTACAATACCGCCTATGTCTTAAATCTTTCTTTCTTTCTTTTCCTTTCCTGTTCCCTTTACTTAGGGTCGAGCCTCCTTACAATTCTGCGCCAAGTTAATCTGTCTTGGGTTGTCGCTTTAGTAGTTGGACTTCCTTGAGATCTCCTTGTATAACTGTAAATCAGTTCATTAGCCTCTACCTCTCTTCTGTTTTGGTTTCTTTAGCGCAATCTGTAACTTACTACCAGTAAATAGAAATCAAATATTAAAAACAAACGTTGTTGTTGTGTATTACTTTATATTTTATTTTCTTAAAAAAAAATGTTTATTCTTTTAAAAGTGAAAACTAGCATATTATTTTAAGCAAATATTTGCATGCATTATGGTACAATGTATTGGGACTAATTTGTGTTAAGACCTTATTTTGTACACCTACATTGTTAGCAAATAAATGATTTGATTTGATTTGAACAAAGCTACAAAGACAAAAAACAATATAATAATACTTTTCGGTGTAACAGTCAGAAACGTTTCAAGCAATTTGTTTATCTTGACCTGTTAAAATTTCTATACAGCATTTGACAAGGGTCTTAAAATTTTATCGACGGCGACAAACCCTTCCATTTATCTTATTATTGTCGAAGGAATTCTGTTTGTTCGTTTGCCAAGTATTTTTGAATAAACAAATGGTTTTATTGAGTTTTTGTTTAGCTGTCGATAGACAGCATAAGGTTTTATGTAGATCTAACTATCCCGCGCAACTTCGTCTGCGTAAACTTTTCCCGTTTTTGCAACATTTTTCATTGCTGGTCCGCTCCTATTGGTCATAGCATGGTGTTATATAGCCTATAGCCTTCCTCGATAAATGGGCTATCCATCAGTAAAATAATTTTACAATTCCGATCAGTAGTTCCTGAGATTACCGCGTTCAAACAAACGAACAAACTCTTCAGCTTTATGATATGTACTGGGTACTTTTCTAGTCAGATAAGTAAAAGTGATAAACTTGTATAACGTGTAACAGAAAAATGTCGTCATATAAAGTTAGCTTATAATATAAGTCGGTGAACAAAGCAATATTTCAAATCATCAAAGCTCATACATAAAAGAGTGGGACAAATCATGGTGTTTCTTTTTTAATTCTGCAGTATTTTTTATTATATTTTACGGTAGGTTTAAATAAAAAAGTATTATACATAAAAACATGATAAAGGGAAACGTTTGTTTTTATTAATCAGTTTGTTCCAACCTGAGTCGGTTTTAATCTTTCCAAATGACTAGTAGTATATAAACGACTTATGTACCTGAATGCACAAGGTACTACAGTACCATGTACATGTATATCATTACATGGTACTTTAGTACCATATACATTCAGGTCCATAAATTGTTTATATACTACAAGATAGTGCCTAATATTTACATACTATAAGCATCTAAAAAAATCGCGGTATTTTTATCACCTACGAATTAAAAAGTTATAAATTTCTAGAATCATAAATTTAAATACTTACATGCGCCAATGATACAATCGGATTTCGCACCAAGAAAGGTCTATACCCTATTCCTGGCTGAAGTTTGACATTATGTCAAATGCAATATTTATGCTATTAGTAATAAATATTGGTACGATATCTTATACTTTTAATCAAGAAATTACGTAACGAAAATAAAACCTAACACCTCCACCCCGCCTACTATGTAGCTTGGCCGAGAATTCGCTTAACTTATATGTATATGATACGACTGTACGAAGCTCGCACGGATCGAGACGAGCTGCTCTGAAATATAATGAAAAGAAAAAAAATACTGCATAAATAAATAGATAATTATAATTTCATAAGTTGATAAAAAATGCTAGGCAATAGCATTACCGCGGCAGTCGCCGAGTAACACACATTTTTTTTGACGTTTTGGAATAAAAACAGGTAGAGAAAATGTTTCTAAAAATCGGCTATCTAGTCTAATCCCTTACATTAACATCTAATACATTAAACGAAAATACATTTGCGGGATAGAAAGGGATTTCTTTTGGGAATAATTTACGTGATTGTCTCGAATACCTGCTCTATAACGACTCTGAACGATATTAGGAGATTTTCGATTCGGGAAAATGTATTTCCTAATTAAGGATTGATTATGGTCGGTGATTCATGACTTTTCACTGCATGGATCGTGTAGTGGTGAAATTGAGGACCACGAAACAATGAATCCTCTTTATTATGCGAAATTAATTCCTATAAAGAGGTTATGTTTGTGAGGTTTTAGGGGGTTATCTCTGGATCTACTGAATCGATTTTGAAAATTCTTTTACCAACAGAAAGTCACGGTATTTGTGAGTTTCATAAGCTATATAACATCACGCTATGGCTAAAAGGAGCAGAGCATCAATGAAAGGTGTTATAGTGTCCACGATGCCGTTGCAAGTATTACGCCCTACAGCGAAGTCGTTTTTATTCGTACAAAATATATTTATTTATTTTATTTTGACCTGATAACGTCTTAAAAATCGATGACCGGGGGCACGTATGAAAAAGTGTAACGGTTAGGCTGAAGTATTGTGGGCGTCGGATGCTTAGCAACGCGAATGGCGATATATCATCAATGTTTTCTTATGTTATCATTTTCAGACAACCATTTTTAGAGTTCCGTAGCCAAAATGGCAAAAACGGAACCCTTAGAGTTTTTTTAGGTTCGTCTGTCTGTCTGTCTGCCCGTATGTCGTAGGCATTTTACTCAAAGACTACTTAATGAATCTTGTTGAAATTAGGTGAAAAGGCGGCTTGTAGAAGCCGCTCTACAAGGCATCTTTTCATCTTATCAGAAGCTGAAAACTGACCACAAGTACACTCACGCTCTGTACTCACATGGGAACCAACACGGGACCACTACTACTAATGCAACAAAATAGTATTCCATATTCGCACGAATGCGAAAACCTAGAAATTTATGACGGCATTTGCAAAGAAATCTGCAGAGATTTTGAGAGTAACAAATTTTTATCTTCCAAGTAACCGAACAAACCTGTATCTTTCTCGTAGCCTCCTGCACTTTGCTGATCTTCTCAAAAACATCAAAAAGGAATTGGCAAATGGATTCGCAGATCACTATGCGAATAACATTGCATTTAATATACACCCTTAGCAATTCATTACTGTTACCATTCTGCGTCCTCTTAAACCGTTAATTGAAAATGAGCTTAAAATCCGAACAGAATAGACATCCGCCTCAAAACTCAATATTGTCAGATCGGAACTTCAAAAATGTCGTTCAGAAATCAGTTTTAATTACGAGCCGCGACTGTCAAACATCAGAAGCGGAACCAACGGAAGAACTCGGGAAATTTCAATATTCACTCCGACTGTACGACGTACCATGAGGGGTTATCACTAGATGTGATTATTTAGAATTTTATTTGAAGCGGTGCGCGGTATTATTTAATAGGTTCGCAAGTTTTTATTGCCTTGTTTTTTTCTCCGGCTTTACTTATTGCTTTGTAAATTAAGGGAGACGCCCCTTATAAACGGGCCATTTTTCACGGCAATTTGTTGCGGCACTATTGGCAACTGATTGCTCATGGCGCATTATTCAGTCTGCTAAATGGGCTACACAACCCGGCAACAATAAAATAGAGAGCGACTGAAACAACACAAGGCGGGGCAACATTGCGGAAAATCAATCGCTCAGTGATCGCCCGGCAACCATTAAATCAATATTAGAGAGTACTGTCAGGTTGCCGGCCACAGCATTGCCGCCACAAATTGCCGTAAAAAATGGCCCGTTTAGACGTCCCTTTAGCATTACATGTAGTCACTTCTGCTTCCTAAATGATTATAGAATTTCCATTTTTTTGATTAGTGAATACATCAGTTTTAAAATTGAGAGGATGGAGGTTTTACCCCACCCCATTTTTTTATTAAATTTGTAGGTATCAAATAAAAGAATACTTATTTTTTTTACAAATTTAAATTAAATTATAAATCTTCATTGTCATATCAACCCATAATTTGTCCCACTGCTGGCCACGGGTCTCCCCAGTAGAACCTACTTATTATAGGTCCTGGGGGTAATTGCCATATACGTCACGGTTGACAAGCGGGTTGGTGATCGCAGTAAGGCTTTAAAGTACGCAGAGGACGCTGTTGCCTGTCCTCCGGTGGAAAATCTCTTAGTGGCCTTGACCACGGGAAGAGAGATATGTGGGGGTATATTAATAAGTTATATTTTTATTATTAGTCAAAATGTTTTTTGTTACCTAATCAAATTAATTATTAACGTGAAATATTTAATGTTGTATTTGAATATTTTTAGTTTGTATTTAAAAATTATCACGCATGAAATAAAAGGATTTTTATTTTATTTATTTAAAACATTAACAGCGGTTCCACACGTTGGCCCCCACGCCAGTCCCAACGCCACTCGTCCAACGTTCTAGATCCACACGTTGGGCGAGTGGCGTTGGTACTGATATTGGGGCCAATATGTGGAGCCGGAGTAATAGTTTATGTTGGGCAGTAAATGTATCCCAAACGAATGACGATTGGTGGGACTACCAGACTTAATTCATGGTCTGGCCCAACGGGAGTCAGGAAGAGAAGTAAACCAGTAACCCGTTGGGGGGATGACTTGGTGAGAGTAGTAGAAAAAAAGCTGGAAAAAAATAGCCAAAGATAGAGACAATTGGAAAAATATTGTTATTATTAATCAAAATGTTTTTTTGTTACCTATTCAAATTAATTATTAACGTGAAATATTTAATGTTATATTTGGATATTTTTGGTTTGCATGTAAAAATTATCATGCATGAAATAAAAGGATTTTTATTTTATTTTATTTCATAGTTTAAGATAATCACAAGAAATACTAAAAGTAAATAATTGAATCATCTGCAAGATTTCTTTTAAACAAACTCTTTAATGCAGTATAAACCCTATTGACAGTCGAATTTAGCGATGTTTTAAAGCTGGTAGCATGCCCCTATAAAAAAGAGATCTAAAACACCGCACATGAAACAAATTTAATACGTTTTACGCAGCAATTTCTAAATTTTACTTTTAAAATCATTTGCATTACAAAAGACCTGCCTGTGCCAGATTTACAGTTTTACATAAAATGTTAGAGACAAATTTAAGCGCGACCATTTTTTGATGCCCATAAATGTATAAAAGAATCGAAAATTAAAATTTAAATATTCAATCTACATACAGTACTCCAAAAGTAATAATGCGCATAGAAATCTTCGGAAATCTTCGTCATTGTTCGGCAACGGTCGTATTACCCGAGCGTCGAAAGACGATATTTATATAGAGTGGTTAAGAGCAATTTCTCTATGCCTAATTTTATATATTATGTGTTTTGTGCTAAAACAGATTTGATTTACCTGTAACGAAATTTGATTCGATAATTCCATGTAAGTAAATAGCGAAAACGCTACAATCATTGTTGGAGTGATTAGTTTTCAAGTGTCTTACCGAAGTTGGTGTAATTATGGAGGAAAAGGTTTAAATAACATAAGGTTTTATTAGAAGGAGAAAAAAACGTTTTCAAATAGAGGTTTACATAAAATATAATCAAAATCTCAGTTCAAATTTGTTTACAGCACTAATCATTCCAGAAAAATAATACAATTATAAAAAAATTAATCAGAATCGAGGAAGACCTCTATTCCCGACATCGCAGATTCATCAGAAGTTTCATTATGCTCTTGTTCATTTACACTTTCCTCACTGCTATCACCTGTGTAAATAATCAGTTTATCGGAATAACTATCGATTCTTGGCTCAAATTTTCTATATTCATCTTCGCATTGAACCGCATGATCAGAAACTTTTTTCCATTCTTCTGGTCCTATTTTATTGATTTTTTCTAATATAGCATCTTTAACTGACGTCACAGTCATTGCAATATTTCTCTTGGCCACGTGTTGCTTTATTTGGGACCAAATATTTTCAATAGGGTTAAAATCGGGATGATATGGTGGCAATCGTATAATTTTATGCCCATGTTCCTCCATTATACGGTCAATGGCAAATTCTGTGTAATTTTCTTTGTATCTTTGTATAATTTTATACAAATCGGGTTTCAGTTTCTTTGGGTCATGCGGAATGTTGTGTTGTTGTAACCAAGCTGTCATTTGTGGTTTAGATGTGTTTGAGTTTGGTGGTTTCACAGACAGCTTATTATGATATGGGGCGTTGTCTATTACCAACACACTATTAGGAGGCAAGTTGGGAATCAATTGATTGCGTAGCCAAGTTTGATAACGTTCCGCGTTTATTTCTTTATGATAGTCACCTTCTGAGTCGACACATTTATGTAACATTAGAGCCCCTGGGACGAAGCCTTTTTCATTGCCTGCGTGTACAATAATTATTCGCTCTCCTTTGGAAATGGGTTGTTTGATACCTTTTTTGTTGCTATCTTGCCAAGTTTTACCCTTAGTATGTGATGTGTGCACATACGACTCGTCCATAAATACTATGTTTCTACCAGAACTCCTCAGCTGTTGTATTTCTCTGAGATATTTGATCCTTTTTAGGCGTATATCATGTTTTTCCATAAGTAATTGTCTGTTATTATCAGTTTTCAGAAACCTAAACCCCATGTCTTTCAAGATCAACCTTAAAGTCTCGGCACAGCCTTTGAAATTAATAGCTTCGATCAACTTTATTCTTAAATTATTTACAGTTGGGAGTTCTTTCAGCGTCAATTGAAAATTGTATATCATATTACGAATAACACAGTAGTCGAAATCATCAAGTACCAGCCGAAATCTACTTTTAGGTCTTCCTTTTTTCGGTGTAGAAAATTTCTTTGATTGATTATGTTTTTTTTCGTTTAAGATATTACTCAAAGTTCGTCGCGAAATTCCTGTAGCTTTTGTAACACGGTCTTGAATTTTTTTAAAATAACCATCATGGTCTCTGTTGAAAACATTGGCTTCATTTAAGAAATAAAGGTACACATTAAATACCATTTGCCGTGCTTGTGAATTAAGCGGTTTTCCACGTTTAAATTTATCCATTTTGGAAGAATTCGTCTGAAAGAAAATGGCATGGGCAGAGTTAGGTATATATTTTTTATGCATGTTTATCTATTTATTTAATTTAAATAAATCTCATTTTTTAAATGTTTTTCTAGTACTTAATATGTATTTAATGTAGGTATTTTATTTTTTTAATATTAAAAAAACGTGAAATATGTTATTTATTTTCCTTTTTTCAAAATATACTATTTAAATCTGAATAAGCTAATTAATGTTGAAATTATATTTACCAAGAAGGGTGTGTAATAGCAGCTCTATATATTTCCACAAATAGAGAACACGTGCAGTCACTACCAATATATAAAGACGACTGACAGACATTTCGCTGACCGGCGACAGCTGCCGAACGCCCGATTTGTTTTCGATTGTGCACACATGATATTGACTCCTATCTCTTTTAAACAAGGTGCAAAATGCAAATGCCTTGTTTAGGGCTCTTACGATTCCATGATTCGAGTGTTTCCGGGAATACGACAATTAGCGAAGATCTGCATGTGCATTATTAATTTGGGAGTACTGTACCCTTTCTAGTAAAATTTTAAATCTTTGTTGAACTTCAAAAGTGACTTGAACTGAAAAGCCTTTAAAGTCTTGCGACATTAATTTTATGAATTAAACATTTTTCTAATTTATTTCATCTTTTTTCGTTGAAAGCCCGACTCTTCACAAAGGAGACGGATAAGTTTGGGCTCCGATTTCTTAAGGAATTCGCGTTAAAATTTGCAAAACTTTCAAACATTTGCGGCCCATAAAATTAAGGGTCGAGAGGTCCCAGATTGGAGCCTTGGAAAACTCCAATCTATTCAAATGAAATAAAACAGTCGTCTATAATTTTAATTGGGATGTAAATGTTGACGAAGATTTTGTTGATTTCTTTTATTTGATTCTGAATTAATAGTTTTAAAATGATTAGACAATACCTGACCTAGTAAAGAAAATATAATATTTCAACTGGATCAGTTACATATACATCCATGGAACAATTTTTTGACATACTTTATGGCCAAAGTATTTATATAGATTTTTGGTAATTTATACATTTTTAATTTTTCAACTATAACATTGTAAAATTTAATCATAGACAAAAAACATGCATCCTCAGAAACTTTTGCGTTTATTTTTTAATAGGATATTACTACGCAGCAAATAGAAGTATACTACATATTTAACATCTGTATAACCTGGTGATTGTTCTATCGTTGGCTTTTTCGTATCTACCACCATTATACTTTTTAGGTACCTAGTAACCTAAGGGTTAAGGCATCGGACTCACAACTAAGAGGTCGCGGGTTCGAATCCTACCCACTATACTACCGACGTGAACCTACTCCTAAATATTATTAGCTCTTAGAAATTTAGGATTGTTAGTAATATAGTATTTTTTTCCAAAAAAAATGGCTGTCTGTAAAGTCGGTTAACGGACGATAATTTTACGTGATAATGTCATAAAAAACATTGATGACATTGTAATAAACAACCATGACTGTGACAGCTTTAGTTCTTAATTGTTACGCATGTCGCTGCACTCGCCAATAACTGATAGGCTGATAACTTTCGTTCTAGTTTGTTTTGTATCACATATCACTGCAATCGCTATTTGCTGATAGATTGATTGTATCAGCCTACCAGCTGGCGGAACGTGACACTTTTTCGTGGTTGCAACCGGTCATTGATTTATAAGACGTTATCACGTCAAAAATATGCAACCTAAACTTTGGGAACAGCTAAATAACTAGAAACTATTAACTATTCATAACTTTTACTATAACGCTTGATGATTTTTTTTATAACTAACACCCAGTAACTTGCATAAACTGTTATGTAAATAAATCATATTTTAAACAAGTACGTAATATATTTTTTTTCTTTTACAGATGATGACGTCAATAACACAATTACTGCCACACGTTATCAGTAAGTAATCCCTGTTTCCTTGTATTTTACAGTGCTAAATAGTAGTAATAGGAACAATCTGTTAGGTAGGTTTACACCGGATTACTTTTTTAAAGTTCCGTAGGCAAAACCGCAAAACGGAACCCTTATAGTTTCACCATGTCCGCCTGTCCACAGTTTAGCTCCAACACGGTTGGTGTTAGAAAGCTGTAATTATGCTTGGATACACTTATTACTTACGTCGACAAAGTTTGTAAAATATTAAGCTTTAAAGTGCCCGACATGAATTTGCCCGGTTTCATTTTTCAAATATTTTTTTACAATGAGCTTCCTTACATTTTAGATAATAACATAAAAACCAGTATCTTATGGTCAGTCTTAATAGCTTATCTACAGTTAACTGTCTGTTAATGTAGCTAACTCTAGTAGCAAAACTGTCATTTGCGCTATGAACGGTTATGGAAACGCAAAAATGTCAGATAGATAATTTATTGAGACCTGCCGTAAATGGAGTTTGCCCAAACAATACCTACTTAAAAACAAAATATTTGACCTAATTAGATCTATATATCTCTTTATGCGATGTTTTGAGATACATTCAGTCAAAAAAGTATCGGGAATAGATGATTAGTTTATGTTTAGAAATTATTATTTTTTGTTGTTATATTGGCACAACTGTTTTCCTTTTTGGCGTGGAGTTTAAGTTGTATCTGTTATTTAGATTAAATTCAGTGCTGTTTTTAATTAGATCATATCTGTACTAAATAATATGGATGTGAAATTTTACCAACATTGTCACCTAGTCCAAGTTATACCTAGATTATCTTTTGTTTATTCAAAGTAGAAAATTGCTAAATTATATTTAATACTATTCTGCGAAAATTTAAAAGCGAATTATATCTTCCGTAGTTGCTATCTTCAGAATAAAAATGCGAAGTCATACACGGAAGAGCAAAAGTAAAACAAGTTGTCATTTTATATTTAATTTACGAAATTTGCAGTTACTTGACAACCCTATTATTTGGCTTGTTTGTAAACATTTTATATCCTGCGCGGCTTTAGTATAATGTATATTGCTAATTTTATAATGGACAATGAGTTTTCGGGGTCCCTGAAAATGTTACAGAAAGCTTACGGTGAAACTATTTTATCAAAACGTACTTTTGAATGGTACAAAGCGTTCAAAAGTGGTCGAAATGATAGGAGATTCGCCACACTCTGGTAGGCCGTCAACGTCTTCAACTGAAGTTAATATCGCAAAAGTAAAGGAAACTATGTGACTAAAAATCTTCATTTAAGTTTGAGAGAGATAGCCGCTGAACTTTCTGTGTCTCACGAATCAAACCATACCATTTTAAGTTATCAATTGAATATAATACATGTTGCCGCTCGGCTAGTCCCAAAAGAACTGTATTTTCTCCAAAAATACGAATTCGCATTATACAAAAAGTCAACAAATACTATCGAGCAACAAACCTATTCACCAGATTTGACTCCAGCCGATTTCTTTTTTTTCCTAAACTTACTATTACACATTAATTACTACTAACTGAACTCAATGCCGGAAAACGGTTTAAAGTATTTTTTTTGAGGATGGTTTATTCGTTGGTGTAAGTGTATCGTTTCTGAAGGAGCATAGTTTGAAGGCGATAAAATAAATTTAGATTAATTATCTGTTTTATTAATAACTTATGTCTGATTGATCGTTTCTCGGTACTTTCTTGACAGAGTAGTATATCCAGGGAGAGAGAGAGAGAGAGATTGTGGCAGAGACTCATTACAACTTTTGTTACTGTATTGTATTTTACTTAAGTATCGGTTTATGCACGTTTTGTGTGATGTTATGTGTATAAAACAAGTTTTTTTTTAAATTATCAGTTGTTTAATATAGGTAAATAAATATTTAAGTAAATTACTAAACTTCCAAAATTATAATCTTTTCATGCAGAAATGAAATAAATGAGATTGTTTGTTAATGTCTTTTTTCTTCAGATTTATAAACATATATCATCAAATATCAATATCTAGACAGGATTACTTTACAAATTAATTTCTAGTAGTAGAGATAACAATACATCATAATATAGCCGGGTAATGCATCAGCTTCGGTAGGCATATAAACATGTTTTTAATTAAAACGCCAACACTCCGCTATTGCGAGTTTCTGTAGGAAAAAAATATTATCGGATCAAATCTCACCGTGCAAATGTGAGATCAAAATAATTATTTGTTGAGGCATTTCGAGTTAATGGTTGTTTTTTGTACAAATTATATCAGGTTTATGCATATTTTTTGAAATATAATTATTTTTCATCATTATAATGTTGTGGAAACGAGATGTTATTTATTTATTCTTGTTGGATGCGGAGTAAAAATAAGGGTGTTTTTCCATCAGTCATTTGCTATGCAGCTATGCTGTGAGAATGTGAAAGTTAAGCTACATTGTTTTTAAACTTTCGCGATTACATATTAGATATATTTCGGGACTTAATCGCGTAAAATATATCTTATTATGCTACATTACGATCTGACTGTTTCCACTGATGCTAAGCTATGTAGCAGGGACAGGAAGATGTGCTAAGAAATTGTGCCACCGCGAGGTAGCTCTGCTCGCTTACAGTGTACCTACTGTACTCAGCTCTGCACATAGCTACACCACACGAGATCATCAATTTCTTTTTTTTGTTTTTATGACGGCTCCCGCAGTACGGTACAAGCCCCGTGTCGCGGGAGACTTTACAAACATACAAGTCACGGACACAAAGTACACCCAGACTTGGAACAACAATTTGTGGATCACACAAAGTGGTGTCCCGTGTGGGAATCGAACCCACGACCTCTTGCGTAGCAGTCGGACATATTCCCACTGCGCCACAGAGGCAGTCAAATCAGTAGCACGCATCCAGAGCACGCCTCCAAAACACCCATCCAAAGAACACATCCATCTATATAAAAGACTAGCTGTCCCACTCAACTTCGTCTGCGTAAATTTACCTGTTTTTGCAATATTTCTCATTGCTGTTGCGCTCCTATCGGTCGTAGCATGATGTTATATATATAATATAATATAATATATCGGGACAACTCACACAACGGTATCTGATCCCAAACTAAGCAGAGCTTGTACTATGGAAACCAGACAACTGATAAACATACTTATATATTTCTAAATACATACTTAATATAGATAAATAACACCCAGACACAGAATAAACCATCGTGCTCATCACACAAAGTTTTATCCTGGGTGGGGATCGAACCCACGACCTCTTGCGTAGCAGTCAGAAACACTCCCACCGCGCTACAGAGGCAGTCATATAGCCTATAGCCTTCCTCGATAAATGGGCTATCCAACAGTGAAAGATTTTTCCAATTCCGATCAGTAGTTCTTAAGATAACCGCGTTCAAACAAACAAACTCGTCCGCTTTATAATATTAGTATAGATATAGCTTAGTTGAACCCGTTTCACCAGTGCTAAGCTATATGGACCATTAAATATGATTGGTGGATATAAAACGTCTATGGATACGTCAACGTAGCATAGCATATCTCTGATGGAGAATGACCCTAACGCTTGCGTGGTATAGAATGATTGACATTAGGTTAATGTATTATCCTGTCATCATGCTTTGTTGTCAGGATAATTACCTATCATTTCAAGGGAAATTCGCAAGCTATGGACGTAATACATCTAACTGATTAATATAATGTGCGAGAGAAATGAGGGATCAGTTTTCAGCAATGGACAGTGTTTGGCATATGCAATACAAATGTCGTAGGCTATATTCGATTCTATTGTAATCTACTAGCTTTCGCCCGCAGCTCCTCCCGCGTGGATGTTGGTTATCGCGATAAAAACTATCCCAAGTCCTTCCCCGGGACTCAATATATCTCCGTTCCAAATTTCATCTAAATCGGATTAACTGTTTGAGCGTGAAAGCGTAACAGACAGACAGACAGAGTTACTTTCACATTTATAATATTAGTGATAGATGAAGAGTTTGTTTATTTGTTTGAACGCAATAATCTCAATTTTACTGTTGGGTAGCCTATTTAACGAGGAAGTTTATAGGCTATGTAACATCGCGCTGCGACCAATAGGAGCGGAGCAGCAATGAAAAGTGTTGCAAAAACGGGAAAAATTTACGCAGACGATGTTGGGTCAGCTAGTGAGACAATAAACCTTTTTTTTAATAGTATTTTTTTAGCGTAAATGTGATAAAACCAGTTATAAATCTGATGTTTGATTAACTTAATTAATGGAAAACAATTACTCGTATCATGCCAATAATTATATTCGAGTTAACGCTTAATCGTTAGTGACCCTGACTGTAAACCAGAAGTCGTGGCAATTTGATTCCCACCCTTGATACATTTTTAGATGATATACACGCAATCAATGTAGTAGATATCTACGTATACGTATCTATATAACCACATACAAAATAGCGAATGTATGTCCTTAGGTTGTATACAAGTACGTGTATCTACATATAAGCTATAGTAACGCCATCTAGTGAGTATTACAGGTGTACGGCAACGTTCGTGTCTCGTGGAATGTCACACATTTATCACTCACACCGATGTTGTAGGGTTACCAGCTTTTCGTGTAGGACAATTTTAAACTGTCGCGATTTTTATGCTTATCTATTATAAAGCTGAAGAGTTTGTTTGTTTGTTTGTTTGAACGCGGTAATCTCTGGAACTTCTGGTCCGAATTGTTGGGTAGGTGTCTTTTATGTTAGGTAGCCCATTTATCGAGGAAGGCTATAGGCTATATAACATCACGCTGCGAGGAGCGGAGCAGCAATGAAAAATGTTGCAAAAACGAGGAAAATTGCCTCATACGAAGTTGCGCGGGTTATAGTACATGTCTATGTTTGCTTCTGATATAAAAAGATAATGACATAAAAAGGCATGGGACTGAGGAGGATATATATATATATATATTTTCTTTTTATTGGGTAAACAAACAATATCACAATAACAAATGGATACAATAATATGATGTTATACAAAATTAATGATTGTGACATCGACACCGTTTACCACGTATATGTTATTTGAGGTTAAAAATAGTACAAGCTGGAAGTGGTGCTTAGGTTAATATAACAATGTTTTTTTTTTTTGTGCTGTAGTGTAAAATATAGTGAATTATTAACATACTTAAAGCTAGTTACTTATTTAATTAATTTAAATTATGCATTGCCTTAACAACTAATTGTTTATAGGCACCCACACCATTCGCGTGGATATCGATGTTACTGAAATTGCAGTTATATAATTCAAGTACGCGTCGAATGGGTGAGCGCTTGCCGGCATTACTACATATATATATATATATATATATATATATATATATATATATATATATATATATATATTATATGAAGTAACATGAAGTTGCGCGGGTCATCGAAGTTCGCCGGGACAGCTAGTTAGTTAAATATCATAAAGGTTCGTTTAAATAATCAACGCGATTAAGTCCCGATATAAATCCCATGTCGTTAAATCGAAAATGTTTGGAACCGTGTTGGTGTAAGACTTTCCTATGATAATGTTAATGTGACGTAATTAGTTATGTTTGTAGTCGTAGCTATTTTGGTGATTACACCTAAACTATGACGTTGACTGGCTAAGTTATAGCATAAAATAAAAATGAAGAGCCATATATCTCTTGGAATTACAGTGTTGAAATTATAATGGTTTAAATTTAAACTAATCCTTAACCTACTTATATTACTCATATTTAATTTTTTAAATTTTCCGGTAAGCATTTTACTTACTTTTCCAGAAACCGTCCTCGGGTAAAGGTCTTCTCCAAAGATTTCTAAAAAAATATCATAATTATATATATTTAAATGTAATAATCTAAGATATACCTAGTAAACCAGTTAAAATCACTTCCTCGGTGGTGTTGTGGGAGTACGTATGGCTGAACTGTATTCCTACACGGGGAAACTATCTCTCTCTCCCTCTCTCTCTTTCTCTGTCTCCCCCCTCTCTATCTATCTCTCTCCTAATAATCCTATATTTGTGTCCATATGAGCTGTACGAAGTTTGGAGGTATAATACATACAGGTGTGACTTTGTCATACCCCAATAGTAATTCCAAGTTTTATTTCCCAAGAAGTTTCTAAGTAAAAGTTGTTCCAACACCTATTTCTTATTAGCAATGAGCTATCGCTCATATCTCTTGAAATGAGATCTTTTGGGGGTTTTCACAACCTCAAAAATTTTGTAAGTTATGTAATAATTCAATAAACTAAATTCATAAAGACCTATTGAAGGAGACAATTATAAGAATAGTACCGGGATATCGTCTGTCTCAAATTATCAATTTAAATTTGAGTTTGAATGCATATTCGTCAGATTATGCAAACAAATTTTATAAATATGAAAGTAACTCTGTCTGTTACGCTTTCACGCTCAAACAGCTAACCCGATTTACATTAAATTTGGTATGGAGATAGTTTGAGTCCCGGGTAAGGACAAAGGGTAGTTTTGATCGCGATAACCGACATCCACGCGGGCGTAGCCGCAGGCGAAAGCTAGTATGCTTTAATACTTAGTCGAAAGGACTATTTCCTAAGAATCATTACAACACAATGTAGGTCAAAAGTATTCAAATTCCAATTTTATTACAAAGAAATAAACGACTGTCTCGATCTCGATTTAGAAGACTCTTGAAGCTATATTCAGATAGTCATCTTGAAAGTAGATGTGTCTACTAGAATTGCAAAATAGGGCATTTCTTCTGGCAAATAAAAAGGGAGGACGTCGGCAGTAGCTAGGACATCAAACTTATATAGAAGCGCTTTAAATCATGCATAGAAATATCTAAAAATATATAAACCACAGAAAGGTATGTGACAGAAACTTAATTTTTTAGTATAACTACTCGTAGCAATGTGGGATTGCAGTCCCACCCAGCTAAGCTGTGTTAGAAGTGGGTTTACGTCAGTAGTATAATAGGTAGGATGAACTACTCCTAACACAAGCCATTGAGCTTAGATGGATTGTTTAACAGGATTGCTAGTAATGTGGGACCACAATCCGACATTGTTAAATAACCTACAAAAAAATATCCTTAAAAAAAACCTACAAAAAAACAACAAAAACTAGACTCGTAATTACGGTGAAACCAAACTGGAAGGATTAAGTTATAAGGCGTCTATGTAACACCTAAACCACTCATTCAATTTCGATGAATAAGTGTTATTCTTTTAGCTAGTAGATAACAGTATAAATAGCTAAAGAGTTTATTTATTTTCAAACGTGTATCTCTAAAATTAATGGGGCAATTTTGATAAAAATTTGATATGAAGTCGTTTGAAGTGTCAGAAAGGACATAGACATATTGCGACAACCAATAACCACTGCAAAGAATCGCGGGGGACAGCTAGAGAAAAAATGTAACTAAACCTGCCTAAAAAGGCACCCGTATCAAAACTCTTTGCTTTTGTTTAGAACTAACCGCACAAACACCCTAAGCACAAAGCGCTCTCAATTATACAAGGTAAACATAAACATCAAGACAAATAAAACAGATATTTAGCAAGGATTTTTCCCTGAAGATTTCTTACTAACCTTTGCAGAATTTTTTTCTCAAGTATGCACACACTACCGCCACGTAGGAAAGCACTTTGGTTGATTGCAAATCTGACCCTGCATCTTTGATACGCTAGAAGCATCTAGCGGCACCATATTTCTTTTGGGATTTCTTTGTACAATATTCACAGGTGTAATAATACGTAAGGATGAAGGTAAAGCTATATAAATGGATGTTTGTTATGTACTGAATTATTTGTTATAGGTCTTTTGTATAGTAGCTACTGTTAGAGATTGTTAAAGACAACTCCTGCGCTTGTACCCAGGCAATGTGACGCTGGGACTAGACTAACTGTGATTAACCGACATTTATTAACAGCACAAAAGTTGGTAGATCGCACAAAGTGTTGTCCCATATGGGAATTGAGCCCACGGACTCTGGCGCTGCAGTCAGACACACTCGGACCGTACACTGTAAAACTGCGCAATCAAAGTTGTTGATTTTACTTAAAACAAGCTTAACACAGCACTCATCATGTGCTGGTTAAAATTTTAAAAGTTATTTTAACACTGGCAAAGTCGGCTCGAGGGATGAAACAGTGTAACATAAAAATATAATGTAGTTAGTAGTTAATGAAATATTTCTTTAGAATTAATGTAAGAAGATGCTCCTACTGTATTGTACCCACTAAGGCTGATTTTAGTTTATCTCATGTTTCAACTTTTTGACAATATAATTTGCATCAGTCCTATAACATGGTGTATAGTATATTAGTGGCAGCACCTTACCCTCATTTCAAGTTTATAAACATTCAAACATTGTAAAATTGTCAATTTAAAAAGTGTGGCCGCGAGTTTTTATAGCCAGGTTCTTTTCTCCGGCTTTACCTATTGTTTGAGAACGTTGCATTACATGTACTTGTACATGTAGAATCCCGTCGTATCACAAGAAAAAAGTATTTTGAATTTTATTTACATCAAATGTATTTATTATTCAGTGTGCAAAAGTAAATACAATCTTGAGAAATAGATACTTTAAATGAAATAAATCAAAACTTGATTGCAAGTGTTCTTTTATTTTTCAAGTTCATTACAACTCTGTACATTTTCATCATGACCAATGCCTAAACAAAAAGTCCTTCTAGATTTATTAAACTTAGTAACGTCTACCCACTCGTTTTTTTCTTTTTTATAGTTCAAGGCTCGTACCTTCTAGTAGCTATTTTTCTTTGTAAGAGGCTCAGTTTACGACAGGTGTTCCCCTCTCTGAGTACATGCTGAAATATTCAACATCCTAAGTAGCTTCTGAAATTTTAAACCATCCGAATTTTTCTCTAGCAGTATTTATAATTTTCTTAGAAGGTAAGGTGAGAAAATCTTATGGAGAATCATCTTTTGTTAAGGTGAAGCCTTAATAATGTATAAATACTTTACAAGGAAGTAGTTTATTCTTCGTAGAGTGGATGGAACAATTTTCGAAAATTTATATGGCTAAATGTCTTTTTAGAAAATGGAAATGTACAGTAAAGGGGAATTCAACGATTTTTCCTGGCTTCTAAGCTTACTAAATTGCTTGCTATAATGTTGGTACTTAGTTGGTATAAATATATATTTATAGATTGAATTGATGTCCTAGCCCGATGGTATACATTTACAATTGCCACATCTATGGCGCTTTACAACTTGTGACTTATAGGATTTAAATTAAATTATTATGTCACAAGTTTGAAAGCGTTGTAGTTAATGTTATTTTTCTATCACCCCCCGGGTTACCTCAGAATAAATTTGCAGACATTAGCATATTAATCACTCATCAAATATAGTATGTACTTGGTATGTATCTACTTAAATTTACATTTTTCATGAAAGGTATTGTCGAAGAATTTTGATTTAGATAAGGTTGTTTGTTTGTTTTTAGACATGGTCCTTAATTTTATTAAAATAAATAATTCGGCCGTTTTCAAGGATATAATGTTTTGTCTAATGGGCCGAAGGTTTTTGACATTAGTTTAATAGATCTTATAAATGTTTTATTTGTTTCAAATCAAGTATTGTCTTCAACGTATGACTAAAATACTTCTGGCCTAAACTTTCTAACACCCATACATTACACTATGCAGCGTTAGTTCGAAGCATTGTGTGATAACATCTTAATTTCCCTGCAGACGTGTATTCGTATGGACCGGCCATTTTCCATGTAATTTATGAGTAAATATTATGGCAGATACATTATGTATAACGGCTGTACAACTACTTAAATTTAATATATGATGAGGGTAAACGAATATAGTATTTTTGTAGTTAACTACAAGCAAAATACTATGGATGGCACAAAGTCATTGATATCTTTCCAGCAGGGAAGATATCATGTTTGTGCCATCGATCTAAAACTAGGTCCTACGTAGGTGGTTCAAAGCGAATGCGATTGGAAAGCGGTGACGCGCGAATTCAATACTATGCGATTCGACGCAACGGCTTTGTTCGTGCGCATTCGAATCATGAAATTTCAAATTTGTAGTGTGGGACTACAAATTTGAAATTTCATCATTCGAAACTTATTTTTAATATGAAATTTTACCGAAAATCAAATTTGTATTTTATTTGATTTCGAATGATGAAATTTCAAATTTGTAGTGCGGGACTACAAATTTGAAATTTCATCATTCGAAACCTATTTTTAATATGAAATTTTACTGATAATTAGATTTGTACTTTATTTCATTTTGTATAAAATATAAATCTGATTATTGATTAATTTTCCTATTTGCAGTTTTGAATGCCAAATGATGATTTGTCAAAATGAAAACATCACAATTGATCTTGTTTTCTTCATTTCGCGCACCAAACTCAGTGCATGCTTTGGTCCCAGAGACCATTTCCATAGCAATTGACTGTGACGACCATTAAACTAGTGACTTTCGATGATCATATCGGAACCCTTATTGAACTGGGTCCTTTTTTTGATTATTTACTATACTGAAGTAATTTTCATAGGCATTTCTTGCCAATTGGGTATTTGAATGTCAAGTCAAATCAGTATATTTTTTATAAAATGTCAAAACGATTCGTTCTGTAGAGATTTGTATGCAATTTAACATTGTGACGTCATTATGTTCTGGTTTCAAATCATTCACTTTTGGTATTTATTTTGATGATTATAAATACTAAAACATATTAAAATATGCATGAATATTTTTAAGATCATTTAAAGGCAAATTATTACTTGGCAAGTGTAAAATAATTTATTGGTATTGATTAATTTGACATTCAAATACCTAATTACTTTACAAATACAATAATTGCATTTTTGAAATATAGAGAAATTTGAAGTCCAGACCCAGGAATCGAACCCGAGACTTCCGTAGCCAAACCGGGGCCAGAAGCGAACCACCTATCTGGACTATGTTACTAGACCTCAAATTTGAAACCAAAAAAAAATGCAATTATTGTATTTATTTACTATACTATTAAGAACTTTTTTTTGTTGTTTTTAGATCATTTGGTTTCCATTCTTCCTATTGACTAGTCTCTATCGAGAACAGCATTTAATGTATTTATTAAGAAAACATTATAAGTTACTAGTCGAATACTCAAAAGTCTCTAGGTACGCCATTAAGAAGATATAGGCAAAATAAGAAATCTTGTCTTTGTCACTTAAACGAGAATATTAGCGAATTATACACATCTGAGCAATACTCAAAGTTAAGATCGTTTTAAAACAAGGGCTCATATTTGTAACAGATTTAGTTTACACTATTACGAAGTTTTATAATCTCTTTGATTTACACTACGTCTTTAAAGAACTAAACAAGCTTTGTCTATGATATAGAGGTGCTGTCATGGCGGTTGACACCCAATGCATCACACCCTATAGCTGAATGGCGTCGTGATGAATGGAGGCTATTCTGCCGTAGTCTTTTTGGACTGGGGACACGGGGTGAAATTATGGACGTATACACATGAATGTTATATGAGATGCTATCATTTGTAATTAAAAATCGTAGAAAAGACGCACGCTGTAATTAAAGACAAATAATATAAGGATGCTACAAAGATTAAAATTGGTGCAAATAGTAATGTGTGTTCCTCTGAGGCACTATATGGACCAAACGCTTGGACCGATTATGATGATTCATACGTCAATCGATTTGTATTATTCTTTCGAGAGTCTCTAAAACAGCAATCAAAATTCAAAATGGCGAAAGCCAGACGCCATATTGTGATAGAGAAAATAATTAACTATGTCAGGTGGGATATTATTATGTAGGTATTTTAAAATTATGACAAGGTTTCTTGAATCATTTTTCCCTTAAAATTACCGTTTAGGATATATAGCGAGTTTCAAGTTTAATACCAACCATTTTCACTCAAATTTTTAGTAGTTACAGTTATGACATCTTACAACTTTTTTTTTTATAAGACGACTCCCGCATTAGGGTACAAGCCCTGTATCGCGCGGGACTTTACAAACAAACAAGTCACGTACACAAACACCCAGACTCGGAACAACAATTTGTGAATCACATAAAGTGGTGTCCCGTGTGAGAATCGAACCCACGACCTCTTGCGTAGCAGTCGGACACACTCCCACCGCGCCACAGAGGCAGTCAAACACCTAAACACTAAAAAGTATTAAATATATATTTTTTTTTAAATCTAAAAACCCGTCTACTGTAAAAAGATGGAAGCAAGATAACCTTAATGCATATAAAACTATCCATATTTTACGTCAATATATTTCAAAATATACGTCAGAATGACTTCATACATAAAAAAACTAAATAGCATACGAGGGATCGCTATATAGCTAGTGATAAATTTAATACGCTTGGTGTATAACTTTTATTGACGTGATAACGTCTTATAAATCGATGACCGGGTGCAAGCACGAAAATGTGTCACGTTATTGATTGGCTAAGCAACGGTCACATTATTGATTAGTAGCTAAGCAACAGCAAATTGCGATTAGAGTGACGTGACATATTTATGATACAATTGAAACTAATGTTATTGATTGGTTGCTAAGCAACGCGAATGACGATATGTCATCAATGTTTTCTTAAGACGTTATCGCGTAAAATTATCGTCCCGAAACCGACTTTATATACAAACCATTTTTTTTTATTTGATTGTGGTAACTTTAAGTTTAACTTATGTTATTACGACAATAAGATTTGAGAGCACTATCTTACAACAAGGCCATGAAAATATTTATCCATATAGTAACGACGTATATGACGTAGAATGCTTATTATATTCTTAGTCTGGCGGCAGTAGAATTGACAATAAATAAATACCTAAACAAGAAACATATTTCATAGTTTTACTCAGAAACTATATTTTCGCCAACTAGTGATTAAAAAAATGGTTGTCTATAAAGTCGGTTTACGGATGATAATTTTATGTGATAACGTCATATGAAAACATTGATGACATTGTAATAAACAACCATGCCTTTTCAGCAATTTACAAAAAATATAGTCAGTAAAAATATCATAAAGTAAAAGTTTTATTTAATTACGAAAACATAATTCAAAAGTAAAGAAATTTTTAACCTTTTTAAACGGCGGGATAATGAGAGCAAGACATTTTTGTGTCATCATATCTACAAACATATTTAAAAGAAACTATGGATTTACTATTTAAAAAATGCCTACTAGTGATAATAAACATGTTTTATAATATTGTGTTTCAAAAATGGCGACCGCCAATAACATTCACTGTAGAGTAAAGTAAAAAACACACCAGTTGTACGTTATCGGAATTAGATACTAACTTGGCTGTTACTTATAGCGTTGTTTAATAGAAGCAACTTTGGCGATACGAGTCAAGCTATTGTATTTTAAACTACAATAATAAGTACACACATCAAAAGTGTCTAGGGATCAACATATATTTTTGCAATAACTTTTCTCCTGATTGATTTTTTTTTTTTTATTTCTTTAAGGGTTCATCAAATAAAGTGTTTTCGTTTGTCACAGTAACGATAAACCAAGTCACCTTTGCATTAATAAAGAAATTTGCCATTTTCCTAATAAAGGGATTTTTGACATTTGAACCACTAACATTAAAGTTCGAAAAAAAGACTGAAATAACAGTTTTCTTTAAAATTTTATTAGGTAACTTAAACAATTAATAATCCGTGTTTCTACCGCGAACACTAACAACACAAGAACATCGGTTTGGCATACTCAAAATGAGTTCATCCAAATCACGCTGTGGAATGGCCGCCCATGTTCGTTGCAACAACAAAAAAAGGTCTTCTTGCGACTGGATACCCTCCATATTCGGCAGAGCTCTTCTCTGTAGCATATCCCATGCATGCTCAATCGGGTTCAAGTCTGGCGACTGAGCAGGCCAGGGCAGGACATTGATGTTAGCTGCGGCGAGAGTCTGTCTTACAACTCTTGCGGTGTGCGGTCGTGCATTATCATGCATTAACTGAAATAAGGGACCGATTTGCACTTGTAGAGGAACGATGACGTCTGATACAATCGTCTCAGCATAAATTTGAGCGTTGAGGTTGCCTCTGATCCAAATCAACTCAGTTCTTCCGCCGATCCAAATACCCGCCCATACCATGATGGTTCCACCACTATAAGGATGGACTTCCTGGCAGGATTTTAATCGCTGTTGGCGTCCAGGGGTTCTCCAGTGTCGTATACGTCTTGTATCTGGTCTCATACCAAAACGAGACTCATCAGAAAAGCACACGAAACGCCATTGTTCTTCTGCCCAATTTCTGAGCCAAGAGATCATTCAAGAGCCCATTGATATCGAATCCTACGATTGTGCATTGCTATAGGTGGTACCCGTAGCGGTCTTCGGGAATGAAGATTCACTTCATGCAAGCGGTTTCTGACTGTTTGGTCGCTAATTAAGTTCCCTGAAGAGTGATGAAGCCTCACGGCTAACATCATGGCGGTTATTGTTGGACCTCTTCGAGTTAAGATTCGAATGTATCGGTCTTGTCTCCGTGTGGTGCAGCGATACCTTCCTCCATGGCGCTCAGCCACGGTACCAGTGCTTCGGTAACGTGTCCAAAGTCGACTGATAACACTCTGACTTGTATTCAGAGCTAAAGCCACAGTACGTTGCCGGGAACCAGCTTCTATCATTCCCACGGCTCTGAGCATTTCTTCCCTGCTTAAATGACGTCGCCGCTCCATAATAACGTTGGTTTTAATCAGTAGTAGGGAAACAGTAGCACTAATAATGTCTTCAATGCGTTGTATGTTTTTATAGGGAAAATATTGACAGCTGATTTTCATCTTTTACTCGAATTTGATTCACAGTTCCTGATTCAAATTATGAAATGCACCAAAAAGGATCCATATAAATTTATAAAATCATAAATTTATTACAAAGCCACATCTCAATCTCAAGAAATCCGCATAAAAATGCTTGATCCCTAGACACTTTTGATGTGTGTAGGTAAGCCATAGCTGTAAGCATTGTGGTCATAAAAGTTTAAATGAAATAAAAATGTTGTAATGTTGTTGTAGCAGCCTTAGTTCCAATTGTATCGCATTTGGCTGCAAACGCTATTCGCGGAACGTGACACTTTTTCGTGCGTGCATCCGGTCATCGATTTATAAGACTTTATCACAATTAAGACTCCTGTACATAGGCCACGCAATTAAAGATGAAATGATTATGATAAAACCCCTGCCTATACACAAGTATACATTCACTTTGAAAAGGTATATTTTACCAAGCAAAGATCACATTTTTATAAGTCGCAAACTAGAAATAGGGATGTCAAATAATGTATTCATCCTACTTGTGACAGATTGCTCATTTGTCAGCCTCCATCTTATGTAGGCATCATTTCTCATAGAATTGAATTTACGCGCCCTATCCGACCTTAGGCTCCTGATGGTTGTTTCAACAATTTATATTCACGGTAATGTTGCTTTGCGTAGGGTTGTCATCAATGAGAAAAAAAAATGGTTTTGCCCCTATGAAAGTCGATTAATGCAACCATTCTAATTGAGCTCTCTAATATATGACATGACTGGTAAATCGTAGGTTTAGATGAAATTTGCAGCTATATTTAAATTAAAAATTAGGCACCCACATTAAAAACCTATTGGAGTAATTAACGTATTCACAAAGTTCACGAGTCTACCCGTGACCACGGCCGTTGCAATACGGTCGGAACGTATAAGGTATTTTAGCTTAAATTATTCACGCGATTAAGACCCGTAATGTATATATTTTCTTATTGTGTACAAATCGCGAAAGTTTATCAACATTTGTATTCACGAAGTTTTACGTCAACTGTAAGAACTTTTCATTAAGGACAGAGAAGAGAAGAATCAATTACAAAATGTGCATGTAATAAATGAGTAATGTGTTTATGCCTACAGATACATAGGCGTTTAAAATATTACAGAGTAAATCCTACTATCATCACATCATCCATATACACTTTATCAAGAAAATGGAGGCCAAGCCGTTAATTAACTATTAGTAGACAAGCAGTATATTGTACAATACACTTGAGCCCAAACGCCAAAAGAATAAGTGTACTGATCAAAGAAACTACAATAAATAGTGGCAACAATACACATTTCGTAATACAAAAGTTAGCAGCCCTACACACGCTACCGTATATTTAGGCAACAAACAACAGAGCTGTCTTCTCATATTTAGCCAGCAATATTTCTCCTTCCTTTGTGTACGGAACGAAATCTCGAAACAAAATCCCGTCAGATGTACTGAAAACGTCTTCAATACCCTCACTAGCAAAAATCAACCTTCGGGTTTCAAATATATGGCTGCTATTTCTATGTTAGAGGGTTGAAATCTCCCTGCAAATGAAATTGAACTTTGTGCAGCTTCAATAAAGTTGAATTTTGTTTGAATAGATGGATTGCATGTAATGTGTTTACGGCAAATTGCAGTGGCTACTTGAAAGTTATTGCAAATCTGTCCGGAATTTGTCAGTGTTAATGTCAGGTTTATTTGCGCTTTACATAGAAACTTTGAAAGCAAAACGATGCATTTATTTTCAAAGTGGTTTTGCTTTAATTTTATTACAGTTAATTACTTGGCTTTAGATGTTGTTAAAAAGCGTTCTGAGTTGCAATTACTGCAATAATGTAATTTAACATTTTGTAAAGAGTCTGTCTCTTTATAAAATGTCAATGAACTGGTAATGGATCAGCAGGGTTAAGTAATAACATTATCACTGTCGGTTCATAGATGGGTGATCGTTTTACACAAACTACCACTCAAGTTGGTGTGAGTACTTGTCACTAATTTTCTATGTTGTTTGTCTCTCTTTTTGTGTTCGGTTTGTTAATCTATTTCGATTGTTGTATTGAAGGCATTTCCTTACTACTTCAATCGTGGTGATTCACAGATCGTTTTCTCTCTGCAATAATGTAGGTACTTATAATGGATTTCTACCTTATGACGCCTGATTCAATCAGTTATCCCAACGTTCTAGACAACGAGGTTGGCTATTCAACGTTGGTAACCATGATCAAAATTGCTCAGGATTACCTCATGATATTTAATCTCATGTGAGTGCTAGTAACTCGCACTTAGCTCATGTAGATGCTCAACAAATGTTCAACATAAGTGATGATACAGCGGATTTAATAGAAAAATGGTGTTTAGAGGCATTGTGCTACGTCATTGTGAGGTTTTTGAACTCACAAATTGATGTCGGATTTTGCCGATGCAAACATAGAAGCATTATAACTATAGTGTCGGTAGCTGTTAATCTGCTTGTGGTATTACAGCTCCTAAACACGTATTTTAAATATGTATCTGTTTTAATCGCCGTTATTCTTTTCTATGTTTAATCATCTAGATATTATGTATATTATCTGTTGATTAAAGTTTCATATTTTTTAACAAATAACTATGTTGTTTACCTATATTTGAAGTCTCGGAGTGTTTGATAGAAGTATTTTGTAATGGATTTTTTTGGGATTTGAAATTTTCTCGACTTTTACGAGTTCTAAATCCAGCAAAACAATATTTCGTTATTCAACGCTTTCTTAGAACTATAAATAAATAAACGAACATGTCGTCAACATGCCTCGTTTCTAAAAACTAACAGGAAAACATTATCATAATCTACACACTTGGCAAGCCGTTTGATCACAGCAGAATCACCCTTAAAAGAAATTTATTTCGTTGACCACTCTTGTGAAATAATCCCGAAATCGCTTCTCATTGGAAGGACAGAAAATGTTGTGGCATTTTCTTACTTTACGCATTTGGCTATATTATGTTATACGTGGGGCGAAATTTGCAGTTTTGACATACCTTTTCGTTCTTACGCGTCAGTTTTATGACACACATTAAAACGCGTAAGCCTTCACGCTTCACGTAGTCTCCCCTACATTCATCTATCATATTTAAAATGTCCAAAAATCAACGAACAACTACATATGCAATGATTTTAAGAATAGTTAAATACGGCTTATGCCTTGTAGAAGACAAGATAATATTGTATTGGAAGTAACAAATTGTAACAAAAATTATGATGAAATAGAAACTATTTAGTTCCTAAATTATTTAACAGTTTACCCGTCAGATATAATTTTAATAATAATAATTAATTAATTATTTTAAATTTTATTTTCTCGCTACAATAGCTTACCTATCTTACAATATTTGTGTAGGTATACAATAATTATTTTTTTTTAATATTGTGGGAGACTGGTGCCTAAACTAGGCTCGAAGCCAGTATATTAGGAGACTAGGCCTCCTCCTCAGCTTTATCTTATTACAATTTGTTGTGCATTAATTTTATACAATATACATAAATGATAAAAAACTTCATGTTAAAAATCTTATTTACTACATTAATGGTTAGTATGAGAGAGAGAGAGAGGGAGAGAGAGAGAGAGAGAGAGAGAGAGAGAGAGAGTATGTATTAGTTAATAGAACCCACACTAGTACAGCAAGTAGATTTTCGATGGCATCGTAACTTAACTCCCATTGTATATTATCAAGGCTACAACAAAAAAAAAATTAAAATTTATATAAATATTTAGGTATAGTCATTTTATATTAAATCAAATTTGTACAAAGCTTTTTTAGAGTACTAAAGTAGATTTATTTTACCTTTATGTAATAAATTGTAGAAAACCGGGACAACTGACTGCCATGCAGTTTGGCAGAGGTAAGAATTAAATGAAATGTAACTTTTAATGTGAATTAATGTTTTTTTATTTATATTTGAAATATGCTAGCGTCTCTCATGTGCATAATACATTTGTACAGTATACAAATCGTTACACATATTTGAGGACTTGCAGTTATATATAGTGTTAGTATGAGTAGCAATTTTTAATTGACTATGAGGTTAAACAAAGTTGCCATGATCAAATCTACATTCTATAAATGGCGCTCCCTCTGTCACTAGGGAAGCAATTCCCATCGATTCTGTCTCCATAACATATTCTCTATATCCAATTCTCTCCGAGCGTATGTGTTTCCTTACTCTCGTAGTCTACTTACTACGAGAATAAGAAAACACTCATAACAATAATCTACGTAATTGACTAGTCTCTATCAAGGTTGGCTATCGTGACCCCAATCGGTTAGAGGAACATTACCAAAAACTTTCGAAACGTGGGTGGGATTGGGAGATTGGATTGCTAGTAACATAATTCTAAAAAAAAACAGGTTGCACTCCGGGGAGTGCCGGCAGAAGTGAAAACTTGAACATTAACGTTGTGCATTTATGAATTTATAAATGGTTAGGGATTTTTTGTTTTTTTTTTTTCAGTAGGTATAATAATAATAAAAATGATTTATTCACTAAGGAAGCAAAATACTACACTTGTGAAAAGTCGATTCTACATTTTGCCTGTTCGCAAACAATAGGTAAAGCCCAAAAAAAGAACAGGCAATAAAAACTCGTGGCCACTCTTTTCAAATTGCCAATGTTTACAATGTTTCTCTGTTTATAAACTGTATATGTAGGTAAGGTGCTGCCACCATTATATTATACACTATATTAGAGGACTGATGCAAAAAAAAGAGGTCAATAATATTAGAAGAGTACACGAGATTGGATACATCAGCCTCAATGGGCACAACATAGTAGGAGCATCCATTTACGATGTAAAAACTTTATGTGCTATATTGGCCAATTTACTGCTACTTAATCAATAAGTATACATGTTTTGCAAAAGAAAGAAAAGAATGGCCGTAATTTATCACGCAGAATATTTACTTACAAAAGTAAATCGTTTTCTTAATTAGTACCTAAGTTACATTATCAAACTGTGACAACAATATTCACCTTGTAAAATGCAATAAACTATACAACAAAATACATTAATAGGGAGCAACGAACTACCATTTATCTTTATCAGTTAAATAATCATCGACTGAATAGTAAGCTTTTTGTATAAGATGTCTCTTGACTACATTCTTAAATTTATTTACTGATAGACTCGAAATGCTGACTGGGATTATATTGAAAAATTTAACACCTAGTCCCATGAATGAGTTATGAGTTTTAAGAAGCCTACCAATTTGTGCTTATTTCTTGTATTCACAGAGTGAATATCACTATTTTTATTACTATACTATAACAAACATAACGTATGCATTTATATATATTGTGATGCAACTGTCATAATGCCTATCTCTTTAAACTTTTTTCTAAGGGAAACTCGTGCTCCTAGTTGATATATCGCACGCACTGCACGTTTTTGAAGAATAAAAATAGTTTGTATATCAGCCGCCTTGCCCCAAAGCAATATACCGTAAGACATGACGCTGTGAAAATAACCAAAATATACTAGTCGAGATGTTTCTACATTCGTAAGCTGTCTAACTTTGCTGACAGCATACGCTGCAGAACTGAGTTTTCCTGCGAGACATGATATTTGGGTGCCCCACTGTAACCTACTGTTTAATGTGATTCCCAAATGGGTATGGTATATAAGTACCTACTATCAAATATGTGGCTAAATATAATATTCATCTATTGCGCTATCGTAAACAAAGGTGACAATTTAAAAATGGCAATGACAACGACATGACAATTAAAAAAATATCTCTCAGGAAAAAACTAGATACATGATGAAATTTGAATAATAATTTTCAATCTTACTGACATAATAAAAAAAAATGAAATAATAATCACAAATCTGAGAACCAAAAGCAAGAAGGAAAAAGAATCTGAGGAAAATGATGCGTACTTGGACCCGAGCTGGGGTCTTCTGGTTTCTGGACCGCCCGATTTCCCACCTGAGCTATAATAACATTGTAGATGGCGAAATTTACCTTCGTGTTTTAATGATATTGTAGCGTTTTTCATTGCTCTCCCTCCGTCTTACGAATTTTCGAACAGAGTTACGTGATCCTGATGCGAGTTTAAAATTTTTTACCCATACAAAAAAAGTGCACAACGCCGCTAAAGAAGTTTTCACTTCAAAAACCAGGCAAGAGCATGTCGGACTATGCTCAGTATATGGGTTCTGGATCCGTTGCCGTATAAACAAACAAACCATAAACATCCGATTTGAATAATTGCACCAGCAGAAAAGCATATGTTTATGGCACTTATTGTTGAGATACGTAGTTTTTCGGCAATAACTCAATGACAGTATATCAGAGCATGGCCGAAAAAAAATAGTTTAAAGTATTTACTCAGTTTTATCATGCGCTATTTTTTTCATATTTTGGCTGAACGGTTCAAAAGAAGAGGGGGGCACAATTTATTGAAATATTATAAGTTTATTAGAAACCTTAAAATATTTTTAAAGACCTGTCGAATGATGTGCACACGATAAAGTTTGTTTAAAATTATTTTTTTTCAGATTCTGTTACATGTATGGAGTTCCCCCCCCCCTCCCCTTAAAATTTTTATTTGTATTATTTATCTATGAAGCTAAGTAGCGGCTACTACGAGACACCTTTTCATCAAATTTATTCAATATTAATTGTGTAGTCTTTCAATAAAATGCCTGTGACATACGGATGGACAGACAGACAGGCGGACGTGACAAAACTAAGGCTTCTGTTTTTACCATTTTGGTTACGGAACCCTAAAAAGAAAGAAATCTTAAGTAAATAATAGCATAACATACGTTTAATTGCGACTGTATATTTGCTTGTACAGCGTCTTCAATCAGGCTAAATCTATACTCAGAATATTAGGAAATTAAGGAGCTCTTTGGAATAACACAGTATAGCAAAATACACGAAGCCTTGTGGTATTAGTGCTAATTAAGCCTTTGGATGCATTATTAATGTAATGCTCCGTTCCAGACTGAATGCAGGATGCACACATGCATGAGCGACATGCAACCAATATTAAATTGCACTTCAAATGATATCAAGAGAAGTATTAAGTGTGATAAAATAAGCGAAATAAAAAAATCGATTGCTCCCACGCAAAAGGTCAGGTCAGTCAGTTTTTAGGTAAAATGTAATTTCGGCCCCAAAAGAACAATTTTCTACCATACATTAAATAACTTTAAACAGCAAATCAAAATTTAATTATTTTATTTATTTATTTATTTATTTAAAACTTTATGCACAAAGTTGTACAAAGGTGGACTTAATGCTAAAAGCATTCTCTGCCAGTCTACCTTAGGGTGGTGTAGAAATGGAATGTGTGAAAGGTGCAGTAACCTAATTGTAAGAACTTCCTTATTATTCTTACATAATACACAAATAAAACAATATAACTATACAATACTATACATACTTACAAAAATACATATATACATATATACCTACATACATAACTATACAATAGTATACATACTTACAGCAATACATACATACATAAATAAATACATACATACAGACTAATATTTATGTTACCAATGTTGTGATGATTCAGCTGATCCATTAAGGAATAAAGTGCGTACCTTCCATTTAAAATTAAGGCGATTGGGTGCCATCCTAATTTCGGGGGGCAGGGCATTCCAGAGAGAAACAGATTGAACTATAAAAGAGCATCCGACGAATCCAGAAGAATGAGCAGGGCATAAAAGAAGTAGATTGTCGGAAGATCGAAGATCTCTACTGTGATTTGAGTGCAGGTACTGAAAGTAGGAAGTCAAGTAAGAAGGGGCAGTAGGAGAATTGAGAATAGAATAGAGTGTAGTGAGAGCGCGTAAACTATGTCGCTGGCGAATAGGGAGCCATTTAAGTTCGGAACGGTAGGAAGAAACATGGTCAAACTTACGAAGATTGAAAATGAATCGAATGCAGTTATTTTAATTATCTTCGTTAGGTAACAAAATTTTGAAGTATAATTCGATAAGTCTTATTCGAACGCTCCCGTACAAATGGTAATACAAAAATGTATCTATGGAAAAAAAATGAGTTACCTTTTAGAAGAAGTCAAAAAGATCAAGCACATTAATTAGAAAATTTTACTGACTTGCTCCCATGTTTTATTCTACGGCTCAGGTGTCGTGACGACAACTTTTTAAATACTAAAACCGTCTCAAAAAATAAAGCAGTGCAAAAGTTAAAACCCTATACAATTTTACAAAATTTTGAATAAAGATAATAAAAAGGCAAGCAGGCAAGGCAAGCAGTGGCAATCCCCCCACTCCCAGACGCATGGATTTTCAAGTCTTCGCCACACCTTTCGTCCACGATGACAGGCAGTTGCCCTCCCCCAGAGGCATCGAACAATTGCACCCCCCAGCCCCATCCCATTACAATGCATCTGACACTTGCGGTTCGGCATCGATGAAACGCATTTCGTCTCCCACTGATCAAGTTTGTGATGTGTGAGAGTCGTTCACACTTGGCCAGTGCTAAGAACTTGGATCCGCCCTACTGATCGCTTCGACGTCATGCACGAACACGGAACCCTGGAAAACAAAACAGGAATATGGAAAAAATGTGACCTGAGAGAGATTATGCGTTCGTGCGCGTTGTATAAAGCTTTTCTTCCTATCGTACCGAGAATATGTACATCTCGGTATTTTACGGTCATTAATTTAAAATTAGTGCAGTTCGTGAATTAATGTTAACAAGTATGTAAAATTGTGCTTGAAAAGTATTATATATACAGTAGCTGTCCCGCACAACTTCGTCTGCGTAAATTTTCCACGTATTTGCTACGTTTCTCATTGCTGCTCCGCTCCTATTGATCGTAGCGTGATTTTATAAAGCCTATAGCTATCCTCGATAAATGGGTTATCCAACAGTAAAATAATTTTTCAATTCGGATTAGTAGTTCCTGAGTTTACCGCGTTCAAACAAACATACAAACTCTTCAGCTTTATTAAATTAGTATAGATTATAAACATTTATTGCAAGCGTTTTTATGCGACATAATTTTAAGAGTAAACGCTTCGTTAAACAGCGCAGCTAAAATCGTATTACTAATCTAAATATTTACCAAATCTGCCAACAGTGTAACAGCAAAAATAATTTTACTTATTTATATTGGATGCTGTCATTTGAGTAGATAAATAACATTATTCGGACCAACGGAGCTGAAAATTGCCGTGTACACGTTTCCGACGGTTTCATTTGCAAAATAATCTTTTTGGTGGTAGTAGGTCTTTTCACGTATATGTATGTAATTACGTATGTTGTTTGGTTGGTTACTTTCTTTGTGCTTTTTACTGAAAAGTAGGCGCATGCTTTGAAGTCAGGGTTTTTTAATTAGGTTACGAAAGCTTTTTGTTAGGTTACTTTTTTGTTTAGTTTTAATTTGTAAGTATTTTAAGTCGCATTATTCTAAATTATTTTTACACAAGAATGCTTGTAACAATTTTAACCCTTTGGGTGATCTAAAAATAGAAAATAATCGATATATTCAGTACTATACTAAAATGGTGTACCACAAGGACCTATAAGTAGGTCCTCTTTAAAAAGGTCTAGTATAAAATATATAGTAAACAGATTAAACTTAAAATTGATATTTCGTCAAATACTTTAGTCATTGAACTTACATTTCAGCAGCACCTACAAAATAGACTTCTAATAATGACGAACAAACAACCTTTGCAGCTAAATCCCCAAACGATAATTTACACGAATGATACAGCAACCTTTAGGTAGCTAGTACATCGTCAGTGATTTATGAACGCGCTTTGTTTTACCTTAGGTTGTCAATCAGTATTATAAACGAATTTACTAACAGGATTATTGACAGATGGTGATTGAAATAGGTAGGAATAATAAATGAAGATCATTTTTCAATTTCTTCTTCAATAAAATATTTTATCAGTACAAATGAGGCTAGCAAAATATGCGGAAGATGTTATAATATACCTTCATGCTATCCAATACAGCAGAAGAGATATTAGGCGCTAGGTAATTGCGTAACGTAGACAGGGACACAAAATTGACTTGACATACATTTATTCAAAACAAAGTCACCTTTCACATCTGTCTATTAATTCATCTAATCTACGCAACGGTCTTTGAAGATTTGTATTATGTGATATATACTTACCACTCTTAATTTACGCCACGATATTGAGTCCTCCACATCTTGCTTAGGCACATTATGTTCGTGGAGTTTTTGAAACCAGGACGCGGTTCTGAATTCTCTTTGAACAACAATTATTAGTTTTGATCATCCATCTATCTGGCTTGGAGTCGTATTTCTTCACGTTTACTGGGTCACGGTTTTCACTTCAGGACTTGTCGACAGAAAGTTGATATCTTATAGATTTATAAAATATAGATTTGTTTTACTACCTACTCGTTCGAATACAAAACAGTGGGAAATTAACTGATCCAGTTATCATCAATTTTAAACATTTCATTTTTGACCATTATACTCCGCAACCAGAATTTTAATGAACAGTTTCCAATCAATGTTTACATTTACATTAAGTCAAATAAACGTTTGCTAGTCATTTAACAGCAGTTTTCAAAAATGTTTATTTAAAATCCCACCTACATGGACAAACAAAATTGTACAAAGCTCCGAATGTTACTGTCCGTTAGTGCACTACATATTTTATAACTTCATCCATCGCCAAACGGAATAGTAAATGTACGTAATGAAACACTCAAAGTGATATTTGAGCAACGGGTTTAACTGGTACACTGTGTCAGAGCTAATCCAGTCAAAACTTAATCAATTTAGTAATTACATTTCCCCTCATGACGCTTCTGTAATCGAATTCAAAGAGTTAAGAAATATAAATGAATGACTTGTCAATCGGACATACTTTATAAGTTTCGAGCACATCGAGGTTAAACAATTTTAGTGCTGTAACGACCATCCATGAGTACCGTTTTTTAAGAAAACCATCACTTCTTGTCTCAGAGAACACTATGAACAATCAATCCTGTGCCAAATCTCCCTCTGGTAAATATAAATTATATCGGACACAATGTGCATCTAGAGTTGACCATACAACATTTTGAGCGATGGTTTTATTGTCCTGTGTTGTGTTGTAATCCTGTGAAGCTTAGAGATGAAGACCCCAAACGTTGATAATTAGTTTCATTACATCCATATGCCTATTTGCTACTCTTGTCTCTATTTTCTAGTCTCTATTTTTAAATAAATGTTTTTTGGATATTCTATCTCGTTGTTGTTGGAAAATTCAAACATTGTTATCCAAATTCTTGTGTTACTATGTGTAAAGGAACATCATTTAAAATATCTCGCCTGGAGAGCTATCAGATTGCCCCTTAACGAGGTTGAATGGGTAATAAGCTGTTTTAGGATCACTTTTCCACACCTTGAGAAACATAAAACCATGTGATCCGTTAGCTGACGTATAATAATTACAAGTATGAAAGTAAGATACAACGCGATTCTTCAGTTAAAATTGAGGGATCTGAATAAATGTTTTGCTTTAGGTTTTGAGAAAGTATTTTTTTATACAACTAAATTACGAGACGAGCGTCGACTTAATGGTAAGCGTCACGCTAGCCCTAAACAGTATCAGTGACACCCAAATCTTTGTTAAGCAATTTTGTTTTAGTCTCATTTATATGTATATTACGGGTCTTAATACCTTAAATAAACACGCGATTAAGACCCGTAATATATATATTTTAATAATGTGTACAAATCGCGAAAGTTTATCAACATTTAGTCTCATTTGCCCAGTAATTACACTTTCTACAGTGCCCTTCAATCGAAACACAGTGATGCGTAAACATCACTATTTTTGACCATTTAAGTGATGAGAGATGAGATAAATTCTAGACTGGCTGCATCGGCCGTAGTCACAAGCGGACTACTTAAGTGATGTCAAGACTCTGTTTCCGAAACCGATCAGATATTCTTCTTGATCTGTGATTCTGTCTCTTTGTCTGTGATATCTCTAGAGCTTACTTTTACCATAATGATTGGATACGGTCAGTACCAAGTCCAAGATGATAAGTTCATCAAACGTTGCTCATCATGATGACATTCTTGGCAGCTTTTTCTCAAGTGATCATTACCCTCGGAACGGTCATTTAACCATTGAGATAGTAATGATATCAATGAGCCCAAGAATTTTACGTAATTTTCCAAAATTTTTGACGATGTTTCAAACAATCATCGATTTCATTATAAGGGTAAGGGTTTCATGCTTTCGCATGATTTAACCATCTTTCTACTAAAAGTTCTCATAACTTGTTGAAAAACAGGGTACATTAGTCTACCTATTCAAACAAAACACAAAACACCTGGCCATTTTATGCCTCATTAGACATGTACAAAACTCCGTCCATAATTTTAACAGCTTCTAAACTTTTATATTTTCCGAAACACTTAACTTTGCAGCCACTATAACTTGGCCGTCAATAGATGTGCCACATAATGGCGTCGGTCCAGGGCCGTCTGTTAAAACTTTTCTTGTTATAGTACATGCATTGTTGTGTAAACAAAGTTCCGTAACTCGAGATCCGAGGGACGGGAAAAATAAGGTAAGTAAGTATACCTATGTTATATTGTAGGTGTCAGAGAAAATGGAAACCAGAAGTTTTTAAATTAGGAGTGTTATGTTGCTGATTTAATGGCAAAAGGACTGTTTACGGAAATTCTTAGAACTGCATGAAAAGGAGAAAACTAAATCGGTGTTATTGCCCAACCCAATGCTCGTCTGCTAAGTTATTTGACTAGAATTGAACATCTCATTTTCTGAACACGATTTCGATACAATTCAAATTACACAGACCATTAACATTAAATATTCCAAAATTGTCACAAAATTTTGCCATATTGACACAAGTGTTGCGATTTTTAGGCACATTTTCATATCTAAACCGACTGCAGAATTTGTTATAAAACCCGCAATAACTCATCAAATTAGACTTTACTTTATACCATTACTAGAATTTATACCATTAACACCAAGAGTTTTCAAAAATAAAGATAAACATTACGACGCCATTTTCTTAGTGTTTCAAATTTAAAAACACATGGTGTTGTGCCAAATTGTTTTCTAGATTGTTTTTCCGCTAAATATTTCCAACTGAAGACGTGCGGAAGAATTGCTCTGACGTTTTACAGCCAGCAAGGAGAGCGATTAAAAATATCTTGAAATTTCTTGACCTAAATTTTAGAAGCGAAATGTGTAAATATATATATGTTTTTGAAGAAAAATGTTTGAGAGGTTTGCAACTGAGTCAATCGAGGCAAAACAACATTAACTTTTATAGAATAGAGTAAAGTAGAATAGTATTTATTTGCCAAAAATGTGGTAGATATAAAGCATGACATACAGATAAGAGCCATAAACCATAATATAACAGCATGTAAATATTTATGTTCATAACATAATCTAATTTAGAACTGCTGCAAATATACCTAGCTTCCTATATTAGTAGCCAAATTTTACCTTCTTAGGTCAGTGAATGTTCATTTGAAGAGAGAACTATTTTATTATTACATTACTTTAAAAAATATCGGCAATGGATTTAGTTTATAGTTCGAAATTATTGTTAGATTGTAATGATAATAAATAATAAATCTTTTTATTGCATCAAATATGGTGCCTACATAGGTCTCAAAAACAATGTCTGAGTTCCACATAATTGGCTAACTTGAGTATGCAATAATATTAGGTTATGAATAAAAAAGTATTGATCTAGAAAAAACAGAGTTGTAATAATTAATTATTATTTTCGAACAATTCTTTAAGAGTGTTAAAAGTGTGATGTATCAACCATTTTTTTAACTCCCTTCTCATTTTTATTATTGGTAGTTCACAAATAGGTTTGGGCACAACTGTTTTCCATTTTAGCGCGGAATATGAGTGGCAGTAAATACAGTGCTAATAATAATAATAATATTATTAGCACTGTATTTAATCTAAATAACAGATGCCACTCATATTCAAATACAGTGCTATTTTAGTTATATTATCTAGTGTGTATTGCGAATTGTGTGAACAAAAACATCGGACAAAGAGTTTGTCTTAAATTTTGCATCGTCATTTTAATTTCGTGTTCAGATTCCTTAAAAATGCTGTTGTGAATCGACAAAAACATGTACATATGAGTGGTACAAAGCGCTCAAAAGGGGTCGAGATGTGATGGAAGATTTGCCTCGCTCTGGTAGACCATCAACGTCTTCAACTGAAGTTAACATTGCCAAAGTGAAGGCAATAGTCAAAGTCAAAGACAAAATACTTTATTCATTTAGGTTACAAAGCAACGCTTATAAAAAGTGTAGTGTTTGAAAATCATCTTTGAAGTTTAAGCGAGATAGCCTCTGATTTTTCTGTGTCTCATGGGTCTAGTATGAAACATATTGCCGTTCGGCTAGTCATAAAAGACCTAAATTTTCTTCAAAAACTCAATTGCATAAGAGTCGCTGAGTACTGGCTAAAACGAGTCAATTCCGCCCCAACATTCATGAAAAGCATTGTTACGACGAGACATGGATAACGAGTTTGACATGCAAACTAGTACAAAAGCTTTAGAGTGACGCCTTCCAACTGAACCAAAACCGAAAAAACCACGCCAAAGTCGATCAAAAGTCAAAGTCATGTGGACTATTTTCTCTGATTATCGCGGTACTGTGGCTTCGGAATTTTTGCCAGATGGTCAAACGGAAAAAGAAATAAAGAGGATCAAATTCGACGAAAGAGCGAGATTTGTGGAAAGAAAATTCTTACATTTTGCACCACTATAATGCGCCTTCGCACAAGGCCATCATTGTGATCTATTTTTTGCCAAAAACTCAACAAATACCATCGAGCAGAAAACCTTATTCACAAGATATGGCTCGAGCCGACTTCTTTCTTTTACCTAAACTCAAATTACCACTTCGTGGTACCCGTTTTAAATCGGTAGAAGACATAATGGAACATTCGCAGCGAGAACTGAACGTAAATTCGGAAAAGCATTTAAAAAATGTTTCCATGATTAGAATAATTATTTGCGTAGGTGTTTCGTTTCTGAAGGAGCATACTTTGAAGGCGATAAAATACATTTTGAAAAAAACTAACATTCAGTGTATTATTGATCGTTTCCCGGTAATTTCTTGACAGAGTAGTACATCAGTAGTTCGTAAGAATTTATGCATTCAACATAATTTTCTTAGCTTCAGATTTATAATTATATAAACTGAAGTACCTGGATGACCGAGCTTTGCTCAGTATTTTTTTTAAAACGACGTTTTTTAAAAATGAAACCTAGCTAGATAGATTTATCCGACCCCCCCCCCCCCAAACCTCCTGCGTACTATATTTCATGAAAACCGTTAGAGCCGTTGCCGAGATTTAGATTATATATTTAAAGATATATACACAAGAATTGCTCGTTAGGTATATTAAAAGATAAAGATAAACAAATGTTACGACAATGCTGAATACAATTTTTCGTTAAGTCACATATTTACGAAAAATATATATTGGACTTGTTTGGCTGTTGTTATTAGAACTGAAATAGTTGAAGCATGAACATTAAAAAGTAAAAAAATATCCAGCCACAAGTGCCCTAGTTTCGCTAGCAAAATTCAGAACAGAATTTGATGTTACAAAATATTCTGTTACCCAATTATTTTCGTATATATCCGGTGCGTAGTTGAGCTTTTTAAAAGTTAACATTATGAGATTTTGTTTATATATTTTTTATTTGATTTTATTGTTGAAATTCCGGTTTTTAGCGATATGGGTTTGTACGTAAGTAAAATGGACAGGGGGTTTTGGGTTTGAAAGTTTGAGAAAGATCTAATTAAACAGTAATCTGTATTGTAAATCTGTTTTTTCTTTTTTCAAGATTGTTATACTTACGAAATCCGCTAACCCATTTGGAAACAATGATACCACATACAACTTTCTCTTGACTTTGCGTGTTAAAAATACAAAGCAATATCACATTCGTCTTAATAAATAGGTAATGTAACTCGAAGCTCCAAATTTATTTAATCTGTAGACATATTCATGTATCCACCATCATGTGACCGCGGGACGGCTCGCTGGCCGTACGTATCCAATTTACGAAGTTGTTGGCTCGCACTGAATGGGAACAGACAAACGTATACGAATTATACGGCTGCCGGTGTGGAAAATACTGAGTTGGAAATACAATATATATGATTTTGAGGTAGTGTTGTCGTAAATGAACTTGTTGTTGATCTATTCTTATGGACTGGGGGTCAATTCACGTGTTTAAAGCAGTACAGTTGCATGTTTCGATTAAAACGGCCAGTTTTGTATGGCGCTCACGAGACGAAACTAGTGGACCCATTTTGATGATTTAATTATGTCAATTAATTTATCTTAAATGGTGCGAGTGTCTTAAAAGGTGATAGTGGTGAAAGAGAACATTTTAAAAATCGAAAACCAGACGCTTTTTTGTATCTTGTTTTCGCGTGATTTTTGTTTTTACAACATCATCAATTTTTTTCTTATGACATTATCAAGTAAAATTATCGCCCGTAAACCTACTTTACAGAATCCTTTGTTTTCTTAGGCTAAAAATATCAATCCAAAATATAAGGTATAAGATTTCTTTATAAGATTAGTATCACACTAATATTATAAAGGCGAAAGTTTGTGAGTATGTGAGTGTGTATGTTTGTTACTTCTTCACGTCTAAACGGCTGGAGCGATTTTTATAAAATTTGGTATTGAGTTAGCTGACACCCTGGATTAACAACACATAGGCTAATAACCGCAGGTAACACCGCGGGGCACAGCTAGTTAGAAATAAATAAAACTAAACTTCAGCTATTTTTGGAGCAAGCAATATGTTAATCCAATTAAAACTAAATTATAACTTTATCATCATTAACTTTAATATAAAATTAATTTAATCAATTGAGGGATCCCTGACAAAGTTGACTGAGCAAATTGATTACACAGAGAGAAATGCCCGTTTTAGGAATAAAATGGACAATATGAAATAGAAACGAGACGAAATCGAAAGACGAATTATGTTTTGAGGAGTCGTGTTTTTTTCTATAATATCATCGAAGGCTAGATACAAGATTAATTACATTAAGATTAAGATAGTAATAATGGTCTCCTAACCGATGTCGGTTACGGCGGCTAATCTCATCAGAGACTAGGTAACCACACAGGAGATATTATAGTGCACAAGTGTATGCGCAGACACAAGTGCACTCTCTATTCCTTCACTCTGACAGTCCGATGGGACGGAAATCCCACACGATTGGATAGAGATTAGGCGCAGGACCAATGGATTAACGGGCTCTATCGAAGATATATATTTTTTTAAAGTGTAAACTTCTTTAGCGGAGTTTTCCACTTTTTGGGAGGGGTTAGAAATGTTAAACTCACGTCAGGACACGTGACCTGATCGGAAATTCGTAAGACGGAGGGAGAGCAATGAAAAACCACTACAATATCATTCGAATACGAAGGAAAATTCATAACAAGGTTATTATAGCTCAGGTGGGAAATCGGGCGGTCCAGAAACCAGAAGACCCCAGTTCGAGTCCAAATAAAGATTATTTTTTCCGTTTTTTATGTTTATTTTTTATTTGTGTCTGGGTGTTATTTATCTACAATATGTATGTATTTAGAAATATATAAGTATGTTTATCAGTTGTCTGGTTTCCATAGTACAAGCTCTGCTTAGTTTGGGATCAGATGGCGTTGTGTGAGTTGTCCCAAGATATTATTATTATTTAGAATTTTTGATTTATTATTTCATATTTTTTTATTATTATATCAGTAAGATCGAAAAATATTATTCAAATTTCATCTGTATGAAATATAATGTTCAAGTTTTCACTTCTGCCGGCACTCCTGAAGTGCAAACCGTTGGTTTTTTTTAACTGAATTTAAGAGATTTGTGTCATGTGACGTTGTTTATTTATCCTGCAATGTTCCATTTTTCTATCTTCTTCCACTTCTTCTCACGTTACGCTCGCGTCAATTATGTAAATATAAAGGTAGATAGGTTACAAGAGCTCAAAAAGTGGCACCTTAAAATGTATACAATTGACCTAATTTATGTGTCAATGTCGCATTGCCGGCGTCAACAGATGAAAGCAGTGGATTACATATTTCTCTTTTTCACTAGTTATAATTAAATCATGCTTTGTGCCTTTACAATATCTATGTATGCATTAGTTTGCCGTTTTTAGGGTTCCGTAGTTAAAATGGCAAAAGCGGAACCCTTAAAGTTTCGTCATGTCCGTCCGCCTGTCTGTCTGTCTGTCTGTTCCTTCGTATGGGCAGGCATTTTACTCAAAGACTACTCGATGAATATTGATGAATAAAAAAATATGAATTTGGTGAAAAGGTGCCTTGTATTAGCCGCTACTTAGTTTGATAGCTAAATAATAAAAAAAAATATTTTTAGTGGGGTACCTACTCTCTCGGTTATCCATACGTGTAACAGAAGCTTAATTTTTTTAGCAAAAATCAGCGATTTTATTTAAGGTTTTTAATAAACAAATAAATTTTCTGATTGAGTTAAAATTTTTGGAAATAATCGCTCCGAAAGTTTCATAAATTGTGTCCCCCCTTAAGTTTTGAACCGTGTGACCAAAAAATAACAAAAAAGTCATAAAAGTAGCGCTTAATAAATACTTTAAACTAAAATTATTTTGGACCTGATCGGATATACCGTCATTGAGTTATTGCTAAAAAACTGTATTTCTCAACAAAAGGGCGTAAGTGCCATGAACATACGCTCTTCTGCTGATGCAATTATTCAAGGCTGCGGAACGCTACACTGAGCATGGTCCGACATGCTCTTGCCCGGATTTTAAATATCGAATGATGTTTATGTAACCTATCTACAGCTTTTTACTTAAAACATCATAGGCATGAACGTATACATAATTGTGAGGGGGGGGGTGTTTTAGGTGGTACATAACTAAACGCCCCGGCCGGCCAAATGGGTAGGTACTTTTTTGGCCGGCGTAAATACACCTTTATCCAATAGTAATAGTACCCAGGGGGCGATTCGGGGATTCAATCCCTGAATCACTCCCTTGGTACGTCCATGGCATGCCACTACACCTTTCTTCTTTCATTCTATAGTTATCCTGTTTCGCTAGTTGACTGCTTGTCATACCCATTTTTTTGGATGGTTTATATTCAAACTAATATTAAAAATCTGAAAGTAACTCTTGTCTATCTGTCCGGATTTAGATGAAATTCAGCATGGAGATAGTTTGAATTCCGGGAAAGGACAGGATAGTTTATTATCGCGATAACCGCAATCTATCGCATCTAGCTTACTTAGCCTACTCAGCAAATGCTAAGTGTGGATCTATCTATTGCAGTTTCCTCAGATCAAGCTAGTTTTAGAAATTTGTATTTACATCTGCATCAAATAAATATTTCTTCTTCTTTTTTCTACTTAGAAATATAATACACATTATGTACCTAAATAGATAGTGGAGAAAACTCAAAAGTTTATATAACCTTTGATAAAACACGTATTAACAAGGGATTGGCAATTTTCTTATGCTAATTCCGCGTTAGGAGTGACGTCACTTTCATCATCCACACATTTGCGGTTTCCTGTTCCGGTGCGAGTGTAACCACACGTATAACCAGCTTTTCCCCGCAGCTTTGTCTGTTTTATTTTTATAAATTATGTGCTATTTTGATGTATAAACTACATAACTGTAAATTTAATACAAAATCGACTTGTAGTGTTTGCGTTACAAAATATACAATACACCTTACAAACTTTCGCATATTTGATATTAGCAGGCGCTCAATCTGCAGTACTTCACAATTTGTCGACAATTTATAAAATGGCGAGTATGATTATAAACTGATAGCTTTCACAATAATTGGTTTATAAAATACTTCTTCTTTGCATCACCTTTATAAATACCAAATGATTTTTTACAAGTGCTCAAAAGTTTATATAACCTTTCTTAAAACAGCTTTATTATAATATCGCGAGAATTATTGAAAACTGACGGTTTTCCCAATCATAAACAATGATTACTCGTACTTTACCGAACGTTACAAGTGTTCAAAAGTTTATATTACCTTTGTTAAAACAGTTCAGATATAAAATCGCGAGAATGATTATAAACTGACGGCTTTCCCAATTACAAATAATGGTCACTTCTACTTTACCGAGCGTTACAAGTGTTAAATAGTTTATATTACCTGTGTTAAAATCGCTTAATTCTAAAATCGCAAGAATTATTATAGACTGACGGTTTTTCCAACCATAAATAATCGTCACTCCTACTTTACTGAACGTTACAAATGTTCAGAACTTTCTATTACCTTTGTTAAAACACGTATTAACAAAGGGTCGGCATTCTCTTAAACCACTTCCGAGTTAGGCGTGACGTCACTTTCATCATCTCACACACCTGCGGTTTCCTGTTCTAGTGCGGGTGTAACCACATGTATTGTGTAGAACAGATGTTATGTAATGTTTAAGTCTACGTTTAAATGACAAACACTTGAATCGCGTTTACAATTTCTTCTAAATGGTTCTAGGCATTCCTAAAGTAACTCGGGTTTTAAGTATAATAATAATACTTTGGAACAACGCCATCTGATCCCAAAGTAGACAGAGCCTGTACTATGACAACCAAACAACTGATAAACATACCTAAATATTTCTAAATACATACATATTATAGTTAAACTAGCTGTCCCGCGCAACTTCGTATGCGTAAATGTTCCCCGTTTTTGCAACATTTCTCGTCGCTGCTCCGCTCCTATTAGTCGTAGCGCAATGTTATATAGCCTTCCTCGATAAATGGGCTATCCAACAAAACAAGATTTTTTCAAATCGGACCCGTAGTTCTTGAGATTAGCGCGTTTAAACAAACAAACAAACAAACTCTTCCGCTTTATAATATTAGTATAGATTACACCCTGACACAGAAGTTTTATTTTGGGTTGGGATCGAATCCACGACCTTCTGCTTAGCAGTCAGGGTCACTAACCTCTAGAATGACCTGTTAGCAAAACTACAATAGTGGAAATTTAACGCTTTTGCTCTTAGATAATTCAACCCGGTTGAATGTGTGGTCGCCTTGTCGCGAAATATATACTTGTTATCATGAAACTTTACAATAACACAGTTAGTTAATAACGTAAACATAATTTGCATAACTATTTTATTCTTTATATGTTCGTAAACTTTCGCGATTTGTACACATTATAGAATTTTATAAGCTTCATCGCGTAAATATTTTATTTTAAGGCCAAATACCTTTGTTTACTGCCCGACTCTACCCATGACCACGGCCGTTGCAATACGGTATTTGACCTTAAAATAAAATATTTACGCGATTAAGACCCTCAGCTTATAAAATTCATTAATGTGCCCCATTATGTGTCCGTGATTGCCCGACCAATGTCGCGTAAACACTAAAAGAAGCTAGAGGTTTCATTTTTGTTAAGAAAGAGAAAAAAAATTAAAATTGTTTATAATAGTTCTTTAAATTCCTTTAAAAACACAGGAAATATTAATATATTTAAAAAAAAATGTGTGGCACTCGGGGACTGCCGCGGTAAAGCTATTGCATAGCATTTTTATCAACTTGAGCAATTAAAAAAAAAAAAAAAAATTAAAAATGTTTTTTTTTATTTTGAATTATAAAAAAAACAATGTACTTAATTTTTTTTTCTTTAATTTTTTTTTTAAAAAAGCATTAAAAAAAACTTTTAAGTTTTTTTTTTATTATAAAATATATATATTTTTTTTTTAATTTAAAAAATGTTTTTATTTTTTTTTTCCTTTAATTTTTTTTTTAAAACATAAAAAAAAATTAAAGTTTTTTTTTTATTAAAAAATATTATTCTTTTTATTTTTTTTTTCTTTTTAAATTTAAAAAAAAGTAATTAAAAGTTCTGCTATTCATCGATAGATGGCAAAACTAAAAAGTGTCACCGCTGTGCCCGTCGGAGTGGGGAGCGTGAGGTTTTTTCGTTACGGAATTTCAGGATTCGGTCCCCGCGCTCAAGGCCCGCGATAGAAGCTATGCAATAACTTAATAAATTAAAACTGATGCTACATGAAAAATGCTATTATACTATTAAAGAGTTGATGAAGATGCATTATAATATTATATTTGTGAATAGTATGTAGTACCTAATATCTAGTTATTAACTTAGTTCGATTTTATTATTTTCCTTACTTAGATATTATTTAATTATTTTGTAAGTTTTGCAGCACCCTTACTATGTATGTTTAAGAACTGCCTGTAACAACATAGTGCAATAAATGAATAAATAAATTATTAAATTTTTATCTTAAAGAAGAAGCTGTTAAGGTAAGTCGTAATAGTGTCCTCACCCGCGTTGCCCACAACTATAACACTTCATTCCAAGATGTGGATGTCTTTGGGTGCTCCAAAACATCCTTCAAAGTGCAGGTCACAAAAAAAAAAAAATAGTTACCGCCATCCATCTTTACTTTTCTTATTAGTACATACAGTGGTTAGTGATTATCTATATGTTTCTTACTTAAGTGTTATGTGGTAAAGAGTATTTATAATGAATTCTAAGTTAATTAAGTTCGTAAGCTGAATCTAATAATTAGTTATTAAGGGAAACCTGTTGTTGGCCATGCTATTTACTTGAGTCAAAAATATGTTAAACGAACTGTATTGCTGTAGGTTTTCCTAATAAATAAATAAAGGCACCTGTTCCACCAACGACGATGAGCGAGAAGTGATTTATCGCTCAAGAAACGTACAACAGATGTATTTTGTAGATCCCGTCCGTGTAAACAAACGACATGCAGTATAGAGCGAGTACTCGCCGGTAGTGAAGACACTTAGCGATCAACTATTGATATCTGTATCTCTTTTGTTTACACGGGATCTACATAAGTATGTACGTGTCTTGAGCGATAAAATCGCTACTCGCTACTCTTTCTCGCCGTTGGTCGGACAGGTGCCTCACCTACAAATACTATCTTTTGATTTATTTAAAACACCCTTAGGTTTCATAATTACCCTTTCTTGCCTTAAACGAAGTTGCGCGGGTCAGCTAGTCTATACTTTTATACTTCTATATCTATTAATGACGATGTGGTTGTCTTTTAGTTGTTGCTATCGTTGACGCAATGTAAGTGTGTACGAATGCTGAGCAAGAGGTCGTGGATTCGATTCCCACACGAGACGCTTTTTTTGTGTGATCCACAAATGATTGTTCCGACCTTGTTGACCCTGCGGAAAAAAACTAGTATTGTATTTTAATTAGTCATCGCAGTTATTTGTTTGAAGATATTGGATTATAAGATATATATTATTTATGCAAGCGGCAGGTCGAATCCACGACGCACCTGCCACAATACCTACTTATTTAGCATAATATTATTTATTTATATGTGGAATTGTTTATAATCACCGCATATCATTCAACAAAGTTTAAACCAGAAACAATTGAATTTATAGTTTTAAAACTAATAAAAATATAAACAACTGTCATCAACGTCATATCCCATCATCCCATAAAACTGGTGCGCTGAAAAATCCCAAACATTTCGTTCCGTATAAAAAACCGATACGTCCAGAGGTTTCCGCTCCGTTGAACTAGAAGCCCTCGGTTCATATCGACGCCAGCTAACAGGATGCATAACCCTGGATTTATTAAAAAGTTGTCAGACTATTTTTCGGAAGAAAAAATATTAATATTTTTATTCGTATGTCATTTGCATACAGCCCTGAACGGTCGAATAGTGAATTAAATCAGTTCAGTTTCATTTAGGTCTAATAAATAGTAAATAATAATAAAAAATGGTTCGTGTGATAACGTCATAAGAAAACATTAAAGATATACCGCCATTCGCGTTGCTTAGCAACCAGTCAATAATGTTACTTCCAATTTTATCGCATGTCGCTGCAATCGTCATTAGCTGTTGCTTAGCAACCAATAAATAACGTGACCGTTGCTACGTGATACTTTCACACTCGTGCGTGCACCTGGTTCAATTTTCCCCGTGTTACATTTTTCATTGATGCTTTGCTACTATTGATCATAGCGTGATGTTATATAGCCTATAGCCTTTCTCAATAAATGTGCTATCCAACATTAAAAGATTTTTTCAATTAGAACCAGGAGGTCCTGCGATTATCGCGTTCAAGCAAATAAACAAACTCTTCAGCTTATCACACTAATATTATAAAGGCGAAAGTTTGTTAGTATGTGAGTGTGTATGTTTGTTACTTCATCACGTCTAAACGGCTGAAGCGATTTTAATAAAATTTGGTATGGAGTTAGCTGACACCCTGGATTAACACATAAGCTAATAAACCGCGGGTAACACCGCGGGGCACAGCTAGTAATATTAATATAGATCAGCGGACAACAGGGAACAAGTTCATGATCAGTTGACGGCGAGGCGATACGGTTCCGATTCCTTTCCGAGATAATATGTTTCGACTTCTAGAATGCAAATATTATGAAATTCTTATTTTTCCTTTTTCTACATCACAAAAGTACATCGCAAAAATAATTAATTAATTTATAAATCTACTAGCAGCCCGCTCCGGCTTCGCACGGGTATAAAATAATAAATAAATAATGGATGTTATTATACATATAAACCTTCCTCATCAATCACTCTATCTATTAAAAAAACCGCATCAAAATTCGTTGCGTAGTTTTAAAGATTTAAGCATACATAGGGATATAGGGACAGAGAAAGCGACTTTGTTTTATACTATGTAGTGATACTTCTATACTAATATTAAAGCTGAAGAGTTTGTTTATTTGAACCCGATAATCTTAAGAACTACGGGTCCGAATAGAAAAAAAAATACACTGTTGGATAGCCCATTTATCGAGGAAGGCCATAGTTTAAATAACATTACGCTATGATTAATAGGAGCGGAGCAGCAATGAAAAATGTTCCAAAACAGAGACAATTGACGCATACGAAGTTGCGCGGGTCAACTAGTCAACTAAAGACGTAGTTTTACTAAAAAAAATGGTGACGTCATAGAGCATTTGTGTGAGATCTTCATATAAAATCTGCATTTTGACATTTCTTAGAGAGTTGTTGTTTTGACTAAGTGATTTTTTTGTGAATCACAATATTAAGATAACATGTCATACCACCAACAAGATAAAACATAGACATAAAGAATACGACTCCATAATGACTTTAGAATTAAAAATATTCTATTTACATATCAAAAGGTACGAGTATTTTCCTCCTATTTCTTATACACCCGCTCCTCTTGACTCGAGCTTCGTGGTGCCTGAATAAAGCTGAAGATGCGGTGAATTATGAATTATTCAAGCAACCTGCTTCAGTGGTGCCCTCTAGTGCAGCCCCCCGATTCATAATTTGTCCTTTCACCGGGTCATAGTGAATGGCATTTCAAATTTTGTCTTCATTTGTTTTTATTATAAAGGTTGAATGGAATTGAATTTAAAAATTGTGTTGAGGTTGAGTTTCTTGCACTGAGTTTATTTAGTACTAGCTGCCTGCCCCGGCTTAGCACGGGTCGTAGTTTTTATACCTAGAGTTACATTAATGTAATTTTCGGAGACAGGTCAATTTTTTTTGACAATAAAATACAGCCCATGTTACTCCTCGATAATGTAGCTTTCTAATGGTGAAAGAATTTTTAAAATCGGTTTAATAGTTTTGGAGCCTATTCAATGCAAACAAACAATCAAATCCTTTATAATATTATAGTATACTAGCAGACGCATCGCGGTTACACCAACGTAGTACGTAGTCCCGTTCCCGTGGGAGTACAGGGATAAAAAATAGCGTATGTCCCCCAGGTTTAGTGTAGCTTCACAACGATGAAAGTGTTTTTCAAATTCGTCCAGTAGTTTCGGAGCCTATTCAATACAAACAAACAATCAAATATTTTCTCTTTATAATATTAGTATAGATATAGATATAAAGAAGTAGTAGATTTCATAGATTTAAAGACTTTTAAGGGATTAAGAACTGTCGCTGTCTGTTCCAATGTATTTGAAACACCGCGACGGGTTTTAATGCGGATTGATCATCCAAATAATTACTTCCGGATAGTTTTAAGGCATGTAATGGTTGTTAATTTGCTTTTTACCGGATCGCAAGTAAGCGTTATGTTTTTCACGTTTATCTTGTATTATAATTTCAACAAATTTCAATATTATAATTTCAACACTTGGCTTAGATCGCGCTACCCCCATATTATGAGTTTCATTTTAAATGTGCACTTGAATAACACATCATTTTACAATCCAATTGTGAGGATGTGTCGATTATACATTGACTAACTACTAGACCACCACAACACTTTAGATATATTTAACAGTTTAGAATCCAAATTTACAAGTAACGTGAGACATAATATGTTCAATTTGAATTAGTAATAAGTACTTACTTCAATTGTTAGGCGTTTAACATTTTCTTTGTTTTTTTTTGTTTTCAATTAACCCATATTGCGGTATTCAAAAAAACTTTTTTTACACGTCTTGTTATTTGTTAAAATACGTTTTGTGGTTTGAAGTAATGAGGTAATAAAGAATATTACATACATACCTACAAGTTACGTGCAAAAAACATAACACTTCCTTGAAGTCGTGAGAAAACACGAAACAACGTCATTCTATTCGATTCTCATTCTATTCGATTCTCATTCTATTTGATAAAGAAAAATAAATATTCAAGATGGCTATAGACGATATTGGAATAGCATTGGTAAAAGTTGACTGACCATTTCCCAACACTAAAGTCATAACCTAAAAAATCTTTCAAACATTACGCTATTACCATAACATTTCACGCTTCAAAGACTGCGTACTAATAACTCCAGCATTTCCAACTCCGCACAATCATACATACATATTTATGGACCCGACTGTACTGTGTGCAATCGGCTGAGAAGCTATGAGCTTTGACATTTCGCTCACAGGAGCGACACCGTCTCCAATGTGCGAAAAACATGTAGATATTTGTTATCCATTTCGATATTATTACAATGCTGACTTGATTCTGTTAGCGAAGATACACATGCTACTTAAACATCAGTTATAGACATGCCAGTAGGCCTACTCTCTTTCTTTAAAACGAAATTCATGAATTTTCGTTTACTTACGTTTCATAAGTTTACGGGGACTATTTTAATTAATTTTTGGATAAGCACAAGAAGTCAGAACCCATAGACAATTTTCAAGAACGAGTGGCTTGAATTGATATAGCTAGCTCTGTATATTACCACCTCATTTTTAATCGAAACTTCGTTTTCATTGAATTAGAGTAGGCCTCCAGTTATCGTATTTTTCTTCTTTGTCGTTTTGCTCTTGGCAGAGCGGTCGTGATTACCTAGAGTTGCTGCAACGATGATAGAAGCGAACACAGCTCTCCACACGGTCTCCCGCTATCTCTCCCTGTTGGCAGACTGGCGGGCGCAGTCAGGTTCGCTTCCTAATGCGGATTTGACATAGTCAGCCGAGCGCATCCGTGCTCTGCCGCGTGATCTGGTTCCCTCCATTTTTTCATGTTTGACCAGCCGCTCTATGGAGTCTCTCTGCATCATATACATGATTAGAAAAATGTATAAACGAAGCGGCGGTAGCCTATTGGCTAAGTCATCGGCCTCTAAAAACTAGGGCAATTCACAAAGGCGCATAAAATCTAGTACTTGGGTACATCGTTGTCGCTACAATTCACTTTGAAGTGAGGACATTTGAGAGTTTAGCCGTTAGTTGGTTTTACCTGTATACTCTGAAACTATTTGGTATTATATATATATATATATATATATATATATATATATATATATATATATATATATATATATATATATAAATATAGTATAGTATGGACGAGTGCAGCATGTGTGAACATTATCACATACCATCTTTATATAATACTAGCTGTCCCACGCAACTTCGTCTGCGTAAATTTTCCCCGTTTTTGCAACATTTCCCATTGCTGCTCCACTCCTATTGGTCGTAGCGTGATGTTATATAGCCTATAGCCTTCCTCAATACACGGGCTATCTACCAGTGAAACTTTTTTTTAATTCGGATCAGTAGTTCCTGAGATTACCGAGTTCAAACAAGCAAACAAAGAAACTCTTCAGCTTTGTAATATTAAATCTATACTAAATAGATAAAACAAAATCGCTGCCCATTGCTGTCCCACTGTTGGGTTCGTTCCACACATGGCGAGTAAATTGGCGCTAGCAGTAGGGCTTTAAAATATGTAGAGGACGCGGGCATCAACTCTCCGGTGGGAAATCCCCTAGTTGCCTTGTCGACACCCTTGGGTAGAGATGGGATGATACTATTCTTAAGCTGGTACTATTCGTAAGTTTAAATCTTTTAAACTATGTAATGAGTTTTGTTACGGTTGTTTCTATCAACTCTATAATTTCCTCCTGATTGTTTATATATTACTAGTGGACGCCTCGCGGTTTCACCCGCGTAGTTCCCGTTCCCGTGAGAATACAGGGATAAAAAGTAGCCTATCTCACCCGGAGTTAGTGTAGCTTCACAACGATGAAATAATTTTTCAAATCCGTCCTGTAGTTTCGGAGCCTATTCAATACAAACAATCAAATCTTTCCTCTTTATAATATTAGTATCGATGTATATCGCATACCTACTACAAAAAGTTCCGTGCGAAGTCTCAACGGGCCGCTCATAACTTATAAAGACGTCAGACTACTCAATTCTAGTGTAGTTACTCCTCGATGGAATCTCATACAACTAGGTTACATAATTCATCGTATACCCTGTAGAATACTAGGATCTATTGGAAATATCTTGCAATTAAGAGCCTATTAGTTTGTGACGTAAGAGCCCACATCAAAGGAAGCAACGCCCCTGTAGAATATACATAGTCATACAAAGCATGTATGTGTGTAATCATAGCACTTCTCTGTTAGAAACATTTACCGACAATACTGGGGATAGAAGGGTAATGTATTTAACAGTCTAATTTTGTAATGTGTTTAACAGTTTAATGTTTGTTCGTTTGTGTTGCTCTAGAGCCGCAACGCGTGGACCATTTTTTTTTTAAAGATAACTAGCAATGTGGGATTGTGGCGGGACCACAATCATTACTAGCAATCCTGTTAACCCCTCGGCTAACCTCAATGGCTTGTGTTAGGAGTGGGTTCACGTCGGTAGTTTATTGGGTAGGATTCGAACCCGCGACTCACGATTACGAGACCGATGCCTTAGCCATTAGGCTACCGCCGCTAATTCTTACGACTTTTCCCATCAGATCATCAGATTGTCGTATCTAAAGAGCATAGTGATTCGTGCATTTACTTTCACAAAAGTAGCAATTGGTGAAGTGAAACTGATGATGAAGACCACAAATGACGAGCAAACCTATTCAATATTTCACGGTTCGCGATTCTATTACTTTGATATATGGTATTGAGTAGCACTTTATTCTCGTCATACAACTATCATGTGAACTCCTCAACAATTAACGGCCCTGCATTGGGGCAGGCAATATTTTGTAAAAGGATTTAAGTAGTTGACATAAGCCTGTTGTTAATTAAGTGAATTACAAATTAACCCACTAAAAACAATAAATAATAAAAAGTACTATTTCATGGCACCAACTTCAAAATGTTTAATTATTTTTTGGGTTTATTAGGGTTATGCTTTTTGAGTGTTAGTATGTATGTCTATTTCTTTAACACGCTCTAGAGCCTTATTGGCTTGATTGATTTTACCTTAAGAGATGTCATTAGATTCGCCACAGTTGTAAGACTGACTGTTGTGTACTGGGTAGGTACATCAAAATTAGAAAAAAATAAAATGGCAGATTTTTGGCGCCAAAATATTTCAGTTATTATTTTTATGCAGTCGGGTTTTTTGTTTTGTAATAATTTAGCTTGTTCATATTGTGGTTTTCTATTCAAAGCCATCACTTCATTTTATATAGCAAGTTAGAAGATAATTCGAAAACTTTGTCCAGTAGTTACATAACTCAACCTCAAATGTCTGAAACCTAATCTTAATGAGAATCATAACCTTTCTCCGACTTTGATTACATTATTAAACGAACTTGTCCTCTTAAAGCAACGATTATTAGCTTTTTGGATAGCTTTCGACCAAAAAAACTTCAATGTTCATTGTAAATGATAGGAGTTTTGGTAAAATAGTCGAATGTAACTTAGAAGTAGCAAGTAAGCAAATCATATCATAGTTAAAAAACCCTATTACTTTATGAAAATAGATATATATTACGGGTCTTAATCGCGCAAATATTTAAAAATTCAAATTTAAAAATTCTTTATTCACTTTGGATGCAAAACATCTCTTGTGATACAACGATGTTTCGACCGTATTGCAACGGCCGTGGTCACGGGTAGACCAATCCACCCGTGACCACGGCCGTTGCAATACGGTCGAAACTTCGGGCGATAAACAAGGTATTTAACCTTAAATTATTCACGCGATTAAGACCCGTAATATATATATATATATATATATATATATATATATATATATATATATATATATATATATATATATATATATATATATGTATATGTATATATTCATAATGTGTACAAATCGCGAAAGTTTATTATCATTTATAGCAAACCCGATTACTTCTTCACGATAGCATTCATGCTATTTCATGAAATGAAGTCGCTTGTCACTGGCTGTTGGGTGCGCTTAGATCTTGTTAGCATGTTGTGTCTCAGTATTATCCTGAAACCTGAATCCAAACTAGGCTAGCTATAGAAATAAAAATCGGGCAAGTGCATGTCGGGCCACGCACAATGTAGGGTTCTGTAATCCCAGGACAGTTTTACAGTTTCGCCATGACCGTTCTCCTCCATTAGGGACGGACGGACTTGGCGAAACTGTACTGTGGTTTCGTTTTGCCATTTTGGCTATGGAATCCTAAAAAATCAATGTTTGTATGCTCGTACTCTTTGCATTCCGAAACCATTGATCAGGTTGATATGAAACTTTGGTAGAGTGTTCTAGAGATGCCCGCGAGGGTTTCTGGCCCAAAAAACCACGGCAAATCGTGGCCGAGTTTAGCTTTACTAAATTACAACCAACCACAGAATAAACAATCATTCTCATCACGCAAAAAAATATTTTGGGTGGGGATCTATATTATTTTTATATATTTATTTGCAAAACTTACAACTATCTTGACAGTAGAACCAAGACGATAGCATACATAGTATACATTCTTATATTATACATACAACCTTATATATACCTATATACACTTAATTGTTTTTATAAGAAATTATAAACAATGATACCTTTGTGAACTCACTCACAATGCAACAGAATAAATCAGTATAGCCGCTTTAAGATTGAGGGTACGGACTGCACTCGTTATCAGAGCCTTGCTCATCAGATTTTATTTGTAATAATTAAGACATCTTAATTTTATTGTAATTTTAAATTAATTCTAGAACTCTTTTTTTTGTCATTTTATAATTGTATTCATATTTTTGTACACCATTTTCTGGTGAAGTATGCTTCTGCATAGCTAGTTTAGAAAATTATCTTGAAAAAATGTGTTTTCAAGATCATTTTATTCTCATTACAATGTACCATATTTCATGCAAAAAAAGATTTCATTTCATTTACCTTTAAAGCCTAGACCGAACTTATAACCATAGCCTACTGATTCTGACAGACTATTAACGAAAAAAAAAATGAAGTACATATACTTACGAAAAGCCTTCACTCGAAATTTTATAAAATGTAGTGCTTTTAAAATAATTCGTTATTTTACACAAAAGCTTGCAACTGGCGAGTATATTAATTATTTTTGCTTTCATTACAGGTTCATCAGCCAGAATTCGAAGCAACCTTTTAAAGGTGAGTACCAGTATTCATTTACTTTTTACTAGCTTTCGCCTGCGGCTCCGTTTGCGTGGGTGTCGGTTGTTACGATAAACACTATCCTATGTCCTTTTCCGGGGCTAAATATGTTATCTAAATCGATTCAGCAGTTCAGATTAGTATTATTCCAATAGTATTGACCGTTTTAGGTCCGTGTAAGACGTCATATGAGTAAACAAGTGACACAAAAAATGTATTCGTATATGTTAAATAGCTTCGTCTACTAACTGATTTCGTCAATTGTAATGCTTTAATGGTATTTTAAGGCAGGCAAAGTAGCCAGACATCGTTAATAATTTAGAAAGAAATGTAAAATTATTATAAAAACCCCGTGAAGGAAAACTTTCATCAAACAAATCTATTCAATAATCCTAATTCTTGCGTAGTCGGATATAAAATATTATTTAAATCCGTCTATACGTTTAAGAGCCACAGCAGCGTAGATAGCATAGACATAAAGATACTTATTTCTTTTTTTTAACTTAAAATAATCCTTCTACGACATAGGTTAAATAATAATCTTTTGGGCGGCTTTTATCGTTGACTGTACTTTGTCCCAGATTACTAAACATCAAATCAGGGTTGGCACTGAAAAGGGTTTTTATTTCAACACAACAAACTAGCACAATAACAAATCAAGGTTGCCAAAAACACGAAATTGCCTAGTCCGCAAAATATTCAGGCTTCTATGTACAAAAAGGTTTAGATCTTCAAGTAAAAGGCATAAAAGCCTATTTCCATATGGACACTACTACAGTCCCAAGCTATAACTTTAAATTTATTCCAACGGAAAAGCTGTAATAATATTATGTTCCTCTTGTAGAGCGTCCTTTTCTACAAGAATTTCTAGAAACTATTTTTAGAATTGGGGTTAAGGAATTAGTTATAAATGTACTCGTATACCTATACTGGATATCGATTTAGATAGTTGAATCCTCGAGGCAGGAGATCACACCATAATACAACACAGGTACAGAAATCAGTAAAAAAATAGCATCTTACTTTTTTTATAAACCTTTTTATTAGTACCTACTTACGTTGACTCCGCGCGTTGTATTCGGATTGCTTCCAATCATAATTTAAAAAAATAATATATGGAAAAATATTTTATTAAAGATTTCGGTATCATATTGTCATCTCCTTCCCTCGACTAACTAAATCGGCATCCAGTATACAAATAAAGATCAGATCGACTTTTGTTACCAGTACTTTAACTGTTGTAGTTATAAAAAAATATTGTATATAGAGGAACATCATTAGCTTTGAATAAATCCGTACTTAATTTATAAGTCACTAAACATATTAGATATATTTCAGGGCTCCATTTACCCGACGTTTCGATCAAATTGCACCGATCGTGGTCACGGGTCGACTTATAGCAGCTTAACTACCCTCGCCTGGTCTTGATAATTTTGATAATTTGTACTGTCGGTACTTATACACACTACTCTTACAACGTCTTTACACTAAAACGCGGTGTCGTTACGGCTACGATTGCATTTGCTAATAGGGTGTAAGATGGTGAGTGCCGGTATCCATATTTTAGGCTGAAATTGTTATACTTCTTGTTCTCAACCGCCTCTTGCACTATCCTGGAATAATAGTGGCGATCGGTGAAAAGTACCTGTGGCAATTCTATCCAGTGATTTGGTCCTGATTCCAACAAATGCTCAACGATAGCAGACTTGTAAACTTGACAATAATTCTACACGAGCACCTTCGCGTGAGGAGGATAGTTTCACGCTGGGTGCCGCAAAACCTCACCGAAGCGCAGAAGCAGGCCTGTGTGGAAAGGTGCCGTGATATAAATAAAAAAATTGTGACAGGTAATGAATCCTGGATTTATCAATAAGATCCAGAAACAAATCGCCAGTCGACAGTTTGGCTGTTTCAAAACGAACCAACGCCTACGAAAGTGAAGCGATTGAAAAATATTGATCGCTAGTTTCTTTACTGTGACGGTGTATCTGGTTTCAATTCCATTACGATACCAAAGCAGCATCAACGTCGAATGGTATACCCCAAAATGTCTGCCAGAAGTTTTGTCTGCAATGAACAACAAGCAAGAACATCGTCCCGCGGAGTACTGCTTCACCATTACAACACGCCCGCGCACTCAGCACTTAAAACGAAGAGCTTCCTGGACACCATACCGGTCAAAGTCTTGGGCACCGTGTGACTTCTTTTTATTCCCTAAAATAAAAAATCTGCTGCAAGGGATTCAGACGCGCTAGTAGCGTGCGAGAAAGCTGTGGAAGAGGTGTCTGCGGCGGACTGGAAAAAGTGTTTCGAAAATTGGTTAAGATGCATGAAACTTTGTATAAAGGCTGGTAGAGAGTTCTTTGAAAAGATTTAATTAAAATATTGTATCCATAGAAGTTATTTTTTTTAGTTTCTCACTTCTTTGACACTTTTTTTGTGTACACGTAATGTAAATGACTATAGATAATAGTCATTTACAAAAAGACTATTATTTAGAAATATACCTTATAGTTATATTATATATAATAATAATTGTATCGCAGGAGACATACCGTTTATAATATAATTCACATTCGAAAGTTAAAGCAATAAATTACAACCAAACCCACCCACGTTCATATTATCTGAAAAACTGATACCGTTGATTTATATTATAGGTACTTACCCATACCCATATAAAATAACTACCTTAATCATTACATCAAAATTTATTTATTTTTATAACACAGAACATTTTTTTACATTTTCAGACCTTAAAATAAACAACCTTTAAGTCCTAAATTAATTCTATCCTATTGTGCTGCTCGACGAGGTTGGTAAACTATTTGAAAGAATCATTGCCAAACGCCTTGTTGACCACCTGACTGTCGTAGGGCCGGACCTGGCTGATAATCAATTTGGTTTTCGCCGAGGTCGTTCCACCGTGGACGCAATCATGCGCGTAAGAGCTCTAGCAAAGGATGCAGTTTCACAGGGTGAGGTCGTCTTGGCTGTGTCTCTGGACATCGCCAATGCATTTAATACTTTGCCCTGGAGTTGCATAAGGGAGGCACTAGCTTATCATGGAGTACCTCAATATCTTCGTCGTATTGTTGAGGCCTATTTATCGAGGAGAGCCGTGATTTATCCTAGTCGCGCGGGCTATGGCCGGCGAGAGATGACGTGCGGTGTCCCACAGGGGTCGGTCCTTGGACCGCTCCTGTGGAACGTTGGTTATGACTGGGTGCTGCGCGGCACGTTCCTCCGAGGAGTTAACGTGACATGTTATGCCGACGACACCTTGGTCACAGCGCGAGGTAGAACACATCGTCTGGCAATGATACTGGCTACAGCTGGGGTTGCGCAAGTTGTTGCTAGGATCCGGTCCCTGGGCCTCAAGGTGGCCCTCCACAAATCCGAGGCCCTTTGGTTCTATGGTTCTCAAAATCAACCACCCACGGGTTCAAGCATTACTGTAGGAGGCGTTCGCATTGGCATTAAGAGCACAATGAAGTACCTTGGACTCGTCTTAGATGGCCGCTGGAACTTTGAACCTCACTTCCAAAGTCTAGTGCCTAAGCTAATGGGAACAGCTGCGGCGCTATCACGGTTGCTGCCTAATGTAGGAGGGCCCGATACCTCCTGCCGGAGTCTTTACGTGGGCATCGTGCGTTCCATGGCTTTATATGGAGCCCCAATTTGGGCAGAGAGTTTGACAACGCGGAATATTACAATTCTGCGACGTCCCCAAAGGGCCATGGCCGTCAGGCTGATACGGGGATACCGCACTGTCTCTTTTGAGGCAGCAAGTCTCCTCGCAGGAACCCTGCCCTGGGATTTGGAGGCGACAGCTCTTGCATCTCTTTATCAGTGGCGCCGAGTGATGCTTGAGGGGGATCTGCGACCCACCTCTGTAGAAATTGAGGCTCAAAGATCATTGCTTCAACGAGGCCTTATGGAAGAATGGAGTGAGAGGCTACAAAGACCAAGCGCTGGACACTTCACAATCGCGGCGATAGTTCCAGTATTGGATGGATGGTTGAAGCGGCAGCACGGCAGTCTCACGTACCGGCTGACCCAGGTACTCTCAGGACACGGATGTTTTGGGCAGTACCTGTATCGCATTGGTCGGGAACCAACACCTGAATGTCATCACTGCGACAGTTTCCGTGAAGATACGGCACTGCACACTCTGTTAGAATGTCCTGCCTGGTCACAGCAACGTTGTGACCTGGCGGTTGCCAGTTGTGTGGCACGTCATCTCTCGCTCGAAAACTTAGTATCATCGATGGTACAAAGCGAGAGTGCGTGGAATGCCCTGGCGGCTTTCTGCGAGGAAGTGATAGCAAGAAAAGAGGCTGCGGAAAGAGAAAGGGAGAGGACCAGCATTGTTCCATCCCGCAGAAGCCGCACCGCTCGACAAAGGGCAGAAAACGATCTTCACCCCCCCTGATATCGTTGGCTTGAGAACGACGGGCAGGGCAGCCTGTCGTTTTCAAACTTGAGACGCGATTCGCGACCGACGAAACAAAGCAGCTAATTGAGAAAGCAATGGATGGGGCGATATACTTGGCCAAGGTCCGCCGGAGGTGAAGGAAACTATTCCGTAAGGGACACCCTTATCTCCGGCAATGAATCTACGAGACGTAAGAACGTGTGATTTTTTAGTCGGTTCGAGTCCGACATACCCACCTGTCGTGCCCTCGATGGGTTGGGATCCGTGGGGATTTTGACACACGCTAAAAAAAAAAAAAAAAAAAAAAAAAAAGACCTTAAAATAAACAACCTTTAAGTCCTAAATTAATTCTGCAAAAACATAAATAACTAAAACATAAAAACTTTAGCAGCCCTGTTCCATACGTATAAAGTTAGGCCGGCTTCACACGCTCATCGCACTCAATTCAGACATTTGAGTCGGCGTTACGTAGATAAATAATGGCAATAAATAATCTGGCCGTGACACCGGCCGTGTGGAGTGGGCTTTACTTCCCGTCACCGATTGTGAGTGGCTTTGTGTCACACCGTTGCGTAAATAGAAGCAGACATTAAATTATTGACGGGGATTCAATGGCTGTTAAAGCGTCTTCTAGACGGTTGGAAACAAGCGTACAAACCAAGGTGACCTTGCTGGTTTCCAACCGTGCAGACGGCTGTTGTAAACCAAATTACATTGTACTTGGTTTGCAACAGCCGTCTACACTGTTGGAAACCAGCAAGGTCACCTTGGCGGGAAGCCTTGTTTCCAACCGTCTAGAAGACGCTTAAGGAGTCTACACGAAAGCGACATGCATACGCCAACAGTTTGTGCAAAAAATGGCGCAACAACTACACGCGCAAATATGCACAAACGTTCAAAATAGTACCGTCTTCATGCTTAATTGTGCAAATCAAATAAAACAAACTAGCGTTTTGCGCATACTATTTGTGCAGTATAACGTTTTGCCGTCTTAATGCATGTGTTTACTTGCACAAACAAGAATTTGAGCAAATAAAATTGTGGGTGTAGCCAGGCCCTTACACTAAATATTTTTCAATCAAGCTTTCATAAAAACACTTATGAGATTTCACAATTTGATTAATTTATTGAAAAGGAAAAATGAATATTACACAAGAAATCTAATCTGAAGCCCACGCTTTGGATACCCACTTGAAGCCTTTTTGACCTTGATACCTATTTATATATATCATCTGAATCCCTAGACAAGTGGAATAAACGCAAATCGAATAGTAGTTGTCGATATCTTTGTTGAAAGAGTTAGGTGAACCTCCAAAGTCCAAATAATTTCATTAGCAAATGTTTTTACTAAAAAGAACAGCTTTTTGTCAGTCTGCCAGATTGTTATTTCATAGTAACGCAACAACGTCATTCTATTCGAATGCCATTTTATTCGATTATTCTTACGATTATTTTTTATTTACGATTACAGTAAAATACTAAAAACGTCTTTACATCGCTCTTCAAAAATACGTTCATGTTCTTATTATTAGTAAAATGAACAAGACTAATTTAAACTCAATTATGTTCCTTGTAAGAAAATCAACAAGATTTCTCCCTTAATCGATCATATACATAAGAAGCTAGAGTAAATTTGCTACACGATATTAGTTTAAGTTTGTTTTAGTTTGCTGCTACCGGCGAAACGTGATCTGTCGCTTTTAGTTTGCATAAACCTCGATGCACTGTATGTATAGCTTGTTTAAATATACGATGCCATATTATTTATATGTACACGTATCTCAAAGTGCCAGGGTGCCAAGTATTCGAATTCGAAGTAACATTGTGGTAATCGAGCATAATGTGGTGCATACCTCGAGCAATGTGAAATCCGTCTATATTTTTAATCATTTCGATTACACAGATGCCACCGCATTACTGACACTACAGGAAACCATAACCACGCAACTTTAATTAGCGAGAAGACCACGAGAGATATGCTTTCGCTACGATCGTTCGAATAAGACTGCGGAATCAGACCAACTTCCACGCTCCCGCCATTTTAAATGTAAACGACAAATTAATGTAACACCATAATGGCGACCATCTTCAAATGAATCAACACACCCGCTATTTAATCAAAACAGATGCTAGGCTAAGGGAAATCAATTAGAGTCTCTTCTCTGTTTGAATTTGAACAAAAAGTAACAATGATTAAGAGTTAGATCAACAAATTAAATAAAATTACAAAAATAGATAACATTGAATCAACAGGCGTTAATGTATTATTAAAGTAAATAAATAAGTACTAGCTTACGCTTCGACATATACATTATTAATGGTCCTTCTAATCGATTTCGGTTACTGTGCAATTTTTAATCTCAACGGCGACCAGCCAATTAAGCAGGCTTTATTCGTATACTGAATGTCGGTTCCCACTATGTACCCTTTATCGAAAAACCAACATGCATTTTTGTGCACGTTGATGACAATTTTTTGTTATAAATGTTGATAAACTATATATACTACGGGTCTTAATCATGTGAATATTTTAAGATAAAATACCTTGTTTATTGCCCGACGTTTCGACCGTATTTCAACGGCCGTGGTCACGTGTAGTCTACTTTATAATTTTATAATACTTTTTGAAAGACATTTTATTGTGTCGCAGGGGACTTGATAAATATATACTCATAAACAACCCACTCAAAATACACCTAGACTCGGATCAACCATTTCTTGATCACAAAAAGTAATGTGCCCCTTAAGGGACCGCCTCCACGGGCAAGAGAATCGTGACGATTTCGCTCTTCTTCACTCGTTGTATCGCCGCGACGACATCGCCGTGTCTGCAAATGTCGATATTCTCTCGCCATGATACACGTTCTAAGAGTGTATAAAAACAGGTGGCACGGTGATAATATCGCCGCGATTCTCTCGCCCGTGGAGACGGTTCCTAAGACTTTATACTTAGGAGTCACACACAGTGGCGGCGTAAGGCGTGGGCGACGTGGGTCACCGCCTACGGCTTCGCGATACAAGGGGCCTCGCGCCTCAAATTTTTATACCACCTATATGTTTACAATTTGTAATTTTTTATTAATATTAGTGTGTGTTAATTGTTTACTTTTTTTTTATTATTTTATAAAATCCGTCTTCAGGTCGCCACAGAACAGGGCCTAGCGAAATCTGTCTTGCCCACATTAAATTTAGGTCTTGCTCCGCCACTGGTCACACACATACCCACAGCTCTACCATGTTAGATTTTTGCCCAAAATTGATTTTTAAGTAATCCTCATACTTGAATGCAATTATTATTACGATAGAGCGATACTAAAAGTTAGATTTTTTTATAAACAACTAAATGAAGAGACAAGCAGGATGGTACCGTGACGCTAGCTCATAACAGTATCAGTGATACCCGAATCCTTGTTTGGCAAAGATCTAAAAATCACCGTACCGCACTCTTCATTTGAGACATAGTTCGTAAACCTCATTTGCCTACTAATTTCACAACTCCTTAAACTTAAACGCAGTCATGCTTTAACATTAACATTTCACGGAAGAATAACTGACACTGTTATGGTGTCAACCAACACGGTCTATAGGTTAGACCAATCCCTTCTAAAAATGAAGAACTTAGCAATTGGACTCCAATTCAAATAAAATAAATTAACTTTCTGAACGAGTTTTATAAGCTACGGGTCTTAATCGCGTAAAATATTTTATTTTAAGGCTAAATACCTTTCTTTATTGCCCGACGTTTCGACCGTATTGCAACGGCCGTGGTCACCGGTAGACTCTACCCGTGACCGATTCTATAATGTGTACAAATCGCGAAAGTTTACGAACATATATTCCTAACTGAGGTTCGCTATTATGCTGCGGTGTGACCACAAGCCATTTTATTGGAACGCCTTTTGTTGTTCCGGCAGATTCGTGTTTGTTTTGTTACGTAATGATTCATAGCAGACCCTATTCAGCGATGCTTATGTAATTCACACGGTTTTTGGTGTTAGTGGAATAGGATGGAATATATTAAGGCGTTCTCATCGGTGCAGATGTTTCTTTTCCTTAAGGGGATTTTGCAGAAAAAGGAAATGGATAAAAACCGATATGCGGCAGCCACTCGAGTAGTCTCTTGCTTGATTTAACAAGGTGGACTGCGGGAAATATTTTTTTCTCTGAACCACCTAGATGGATAATGAGAAATCATATTCTCCATCATATCGTCACATCGTTGATGATTTATTTTAATTTTGACATTTTATTTTATATTGTAAGTAAGAGTAATTTGACATATTTATTTATTATTATAATTATTTGAAATGTTGTTAAGTATAATTATAATCTGTATTATGCATGCAAACGACTTGGTATATTTACTGTAAGTTTGTACTGCACAAAGTGAATAAATAAATAAATAAATATAGAGATTCTCCAAGATCACCTGGGGCGACTATGGACCATCTGTGTATCACACATATTGAATGGACATTAGTCACAATAAAATAATATCCGTAAAACAATACGCACATATACGCTCCACGGTTCGCGTCAAGCACACGGCACGTGAGCGTCAAATACGGCTACACTCGCTGATCACTGCTAATCAGTAAATGAAGTGAAAACTTCTTTAGCTTTAGCTTTTTGGGATGGGTAAAAAATGTTAAACTTGCATCAGAACACGTGACCTGATCGAAAATTCGTAAGACGGATGCAGAGCAATGAAGAACTGCTACAAAGCATTAGAATACGAAGGTAAATTTTGCCACTATCTACAATGTTATCGTGGACTATTGGGAAATCGGGAGGTCCAGGAACCAGTAGACCCCAGTTCGAGTCCGAGTAACGATTTTTTTTTGTTTTAGTTTTTGATTTTGGTTTTATGATTTGTGGTTATTATTTCATATTTTTTATTATTATATCACTAAGATCGAAAAATATTATTCAAATTTCATCAGTATGTAATATAATGTTCAAGTTTTCACTTCTGCCGTCACTCCTGAAGTGCAACCCGTTGTTTTTTTTTTGTTTTAGGATATACATGAGGCCTCTACAAGTTTAATTGTCTAAACCATTCCAATTGGGGATTCCCAAAGGGGTCGGTCGACGAGGTCTAAAATTCTACCTCCAACACAGGTTCTTATTTGAAATCTACTTTTAAAAACTCAACAAGTTGAAAAGCAGTCCATTTTAGATAAGGGGTCTTTTGCCTAAAATAGTTTGAGAATCTCTGGTCTAAACGGATAATGGAACTTGTCCCCTATTTCCTCGCAATGATTTCCTTCACCAATTAGTACCACGTCTTCCTGTGGGTGTGGGTGTCATCATGGCGACTAAGGGATGTCACACAGGAGGACGGGCAGCAGCGTCTTCTGCGTACTTTAAATCCTTACTGCGATAGCCAACCCGCTCTCCAAGCATGACGATTATAGCAATTACTCCAAGGTTCTACTGGGAAAACCATTGCCCAGCAGTGGGAAACTATATGGGTTGTTATGAGATTCTTGTCTGCCTAAGTTTTATTACGTCTGGCCAATATTGGCCACCTTTGCTCAGCGCACATATCTAAACCCATAAATTCCCATAATCCATAGGCCCTCAAACTTAAAATGATTAACCGATCAGTAAATTTTAGCCAAGTGGCCAATAACAAACATTTGATCAAAATTTCCCAGGTTACGTAGGTACGTGAACAAAGCAAAGGTAGAGGCAATCATATGCCGTAATTGAAGTTTGCGGTTGGACGCTTTGGACTACATTGGTCACATGTGTATATGAATATATAGGTAGTTTAGGTTGGCTGAAAATAGGGTAGTACAGTGGCTAGTTTTTGATCTCGTATTGAAATTCGAAACGTTTTATTCATTAGAAGCAAAGCAACATATGTCGAAATGTGTGAAACTTGATAATCCTTCAGGTCATTGACCTCTTTAGTATTATGTAAGCTGGGCTGACTAATCCGTACAAGGTGACAGCAAACGGTGTGTGTGTGTGTGTGTCTGTGTACATGCACACACACACACTGTGGCTCCGTAGCACACACACACACACACTGTGGGACCGTAGCTCCCAAACGCATGAACCGATATTATTTTGTTTTTTTTTTAATTGAAAGGTGTATTAGTCAGGAGTGTTCTTATCTATGTTTGACGCTCTGATGGTTTTTTTTCGGTTACTCACCTCCTGTTAGTCAAGGGGTTTTAAAATTTTATTTGATTCTTTTTTACGTTCGTAGGGGTTTAAAAAAAAAATCTTTTCTGGAAATGTCACTCCTGTCCATGCCTTGGAGTGTACCATACCTTAGATTCTTTTAATATCTCTCTCTAATCGTGTCGCAGGTCAGTTTTATTGGAAAAATGGCCAGTGACCATTTTTCCATATATAAATTAACATTTGCACTATGTATAAATTGACCGCTTTAACCGAAATCGGTTAAAAAAATATTTAGAAAGAACCTATAACATGGTTTGTTACCCTATAAGGGTGCCCCAATTGAACGAAAATACACCTCGAAGTTTATATTATGGGAATACTATTAATTAATCTATTTTCTTTTGAAAAAATATTTTTTTTGCATTTTTTCCGCCAATGACAAGCAGTTAAAAAATGATTGTCTGTAAAGCCGATTTATGGACGGATGTCATAAACTCATAAGACAACATTGATAACATATCGCCATTCGCGTTGCTTAGCAACCAATCAACAATGTTAGTTCCAATAGCAAATCATGTCGCTGCAATCGCCATACGCTGTTGCTTAGCAACCAAACAATAACGTGTCTGCTTAGCAACCAATCAATAACGTGACACTTTAGTCATCGATTCTTAAGAGGTTATCAGGTCAAAAAACGGAAAAATGAACAAAAGGGATGTTGACTGTCAAGTCAAATAAGTCTCTTTTTATGAAATGTCAAAACGACACGCTCTGTAGAAATGTGTATGGTTTAACAACCTGTGACGTCACATAATTACTTTTAGTATTCGTTTACATGCTTTTAAATACCGAAACATGTTAAAACGTAAAAGAGCACTTATTTTTAGAGCATTTTGAGATCTACTTTAAATAATTTACTTTTATTATAGTCAATTACCTAATTATGTCTGTCACTTCAAACTATATTAAATTTTATGTAGTACGGAGTCTATCGGGTCATCTAGTAATCTAATGAAACCAGGTCGTATAATTACGTCATAGCGTACCCTATCAAATACTAGGATCTATTGGAGGTATCTTTCAATTAGTCGCCCATTAATTTATACCGCAAGAGCCTATGTCAAAGGAGGCTACATACATATATATACTAGCAACCTTCTCGATTCGCTTCGATTCATATGTTTTTTTTTTTATTTAAGTCAATAATCTAAAAAAATGGTTGTCTGTAAAGTCAGTTTACAAACGATAATTTTACGTGATAACGTCTTATGAAAACATTGATGACATATCGCCATTCGTGATGCTTAGTAACCAACCAATAACATTAGTTCCAATTGTATCGCATGTCATTTCACTGCAATCGCTATTTAATAAAAAATAAAAATAAAAAATAAAAATCTTTATTTTCAACTATTACATGTTTTTTATAAATATGGTTTGGGAGCTCTTCTGTTAAGTTTGAGAAAACCTGTGTTAGAAGAGTCCCCTTTTGTCCGTGGCTTATGTTATGACATAGTAATAGTTAACAGTTATCTTATAGGTAATTAAGTACATTTGTGTGTGTGTGTGTATATGAGTGTGGGTGTATGTGTGTGTGTGTATGGGTGTGTGTGTGTGTATGATTGTGTGTGCGTGCGTGCGTGTGTGTGTGTGTGTGTGTGTATGAATGTGTGTGTGTGTGTATGAGTGTGTGTGTGTATTTGCTCTTGCTTAGCAACCAATCAATAACATTAGTTCCAATTGTATTGCATGTCATGTCACTGCAATCGCTATTCGCTGTTGCTTAGCAACAAATCAATAATGTAACTTTTTTTAAACACTTTTTCGTACGTGCACCTGGTCATCGATTTATAAGACGTTATCACGTCAAAAAACAAAAAAACATGCCCGGAAATAATCTTCTCCCTATTATGTAAAGTGATTTTTTTTTCTCACCTTCCCCATCATGTGGGGTATCGTTATATAGGTCTAGGTTAAAACGTTAAGGGGTTAGAAAGACCATTTAGGGATCCGTTCGTGAAATATTAAGATTTAAAGTGCACTTTTTTGTTTGAGGCAAGTGTCCCGCCCCTGCCAGCAAAATGGTTGATTTTGGGTATGTGAAGCCAAGAAGGCTTTACAAGTTTACGAGTAACAGCTGATCAAATAGGAAATAATAAAATTTTGTAGAAATTCGATTAAAAATTATTATTAAGTACGAGTAGGTATGGAAGTTTCAAAGATTTCCTTCAACATAATATACAGAAACAAACATACAATTTTACCTTTTGATCACCCGACTGAGCAGGAAGGATTAGGTATGTTTTCGAGTGTATGTATGTATTGGTTTAGTAAATTAGACAGAAGAGACATCATAATTTTTATGAGGAAAAATTCACTGACTTTCACTTAAAATTAATGAAAAGGGAGTTTATTATTACAACTATTAATAAAAAACTAAAACTAACGAACTATTTACAACTAACTTATCTAAAACACTGCACTATACAAAAAAGGTTAAATAAAATAGGAAGGTACAAGCGGTTTAGCTACCGCTGCGAAATTTCAATAAATAATAGGCGAGCGCTCTGACCCCATGGCCCTAATATTTCGAGCCCAATCAAGCTAATGATTAAGCACATCATAGTAGAAAACTACGGTCGGTGCAACCTGGTCGAAACGTCAAGCAATTTTAAGGTAAATAATGCGCATTAATTATCGTATAATAAATAATTATAATCACGCAACGCCAAAGTTTAAAAGGTCAAAGAAGTTTTTTAAATACATTCAGTGGTTGCGAAGATACATATAAACAAACTCCCAAATTCGGCCTCCCTATAATATTAGTATAGATATACGCAATTCTAATACATAGGTAATAGATATAGTCCACCAAAGGTTGATATAAAAAATTTCAAATTAATTTTCAAAACGTAAGCAAGGATATTTGTAGAGGGTGATTTGTAATATACTAATAGCCTTACTTTCTCGTTTACATTACACTAAACAGCTTAGTAATATCAGTTTTGGAAAATATTTAATATTTTAACCCTTAACACCTACCATCTGCTTTATGACCTAAACCACTTATAGACTACTTTACTGGAGTAAAATTGTTGGTTGTTGTGAGATTTATGCTTTAGACCCGACATAAAGCAATGATTTGACTTCGGGGTCTCAGAGACCCCAAAGTCAAATCATTATGAAAAAAGTGAGCGGTAGGTGGTTAAATTACTTTTTTTTTAAATCTTTTATTTCAAAGTGATTTGGTATAATGTAAAGAAGCCACGGAGGGTTATTAGTATTTTAATCACCCTGTTTAAATGATAACCAATTCCCGAATGTATGTAAGCTCATTACTTCAGAAAGGCTGCTGTTTTGCTATTTGGCTGACTGTTGGTCTAGTAGTTAGTGACCCTGATTAAGCCTGAGTCCGCTAAGACAGAGGGTTCGATTTCCACCAAGGTTTATGTAATGAGATTGTTTGAACTGTGTCTGGGTGTAATATATGTATAATATTTATGTACGACTATTTAGAAATATACATATTATTAGCGTGTGTATCACTTGTCTGATTGCCATTGAACAAGCTTTGCCTAGTTTGAGGTAAGATAGTTGTGTGTGATTTGCCCCAAGTTATAAATATTAATAATAATATCTTGGTACAACTCACACAACGCTATCTGATCCTAAACTAAGCAGAGCTTGTACTATGCAAACCATACAACTGATAAACATACTTATATATATTTTTCAATGCATACATATTATATATAAATTACACTCAGGCACAGAATAAACCATCATGCTTGTCACACAACACTTTGGGAAATATCAAGAAAGAAAATAACTAATTTTCTTTCTTTATTTCTTACAAGTCATTATAAAAAACTGACTTATTCAAAAAATACTTTCTACGATCCAACCTTCTCCCCACAAAAAGTATTTACGATCTGATTAATCTACAAGTCATCCGTAAAAACCTAATAATTAATTAATCAATCAGCTACTACTCTCTCTGCCCACCTATATAATTAAACAAGGTGATATAATTAGAACCGCCCCCGGCTGCAAGCCCGGATTGAAATCTCTCTGATTGATTAGCTGAAGACGCATTTGCTCCCAATTAATGTTCGTGCTTCTATATTTACACTTGCGACCAAATTAAGCAGTTACGCTAATTATAAGTAATTTTTATTACCCGAGTTAATGTTAAAATGCAGTGGCTAACCGTTGCATTGCATTTTACTTACTTACTAAAATACCTATTTTAGTATTTATTTATTTATTTATTCATTTGCATAAATGTGGTACATATTACAGATCTTTAAAATGCATATTATTGAATCAGCACACTTGCCAATAATGGCATGCAGATTACATCATTGGTATAGGCAAAATTTATCAAAATTACAAAGAAATATATTTAAAAAGTGAAATAGTATTAAAAAAAAAACAATGCACACCAATGTAATAAAATCCGGTCACTTAAATTTCACATGTCTCCTTTCTAAATTATAAAATTCACATGGGTATTTATTTAAATATTCTTCAACCGAGTAAAAACATTCGTTTACCAACCAGCTTAGTAACACACTGCAGAACTTTTTATATGGTAGATTTTTGATTGAATTGGGTTAAGCATTAAAGATTAAGGGAGCCATATAAACACAGCTGCGCCTGAGCAGTTCTAACCTAGGAATAGGGATTACAAAATCCAATTGCCTCGCTTTTCTAGTACTTGTATTATCCCTTAATTCAAATAATGATGAATTCGATTTGACTAACTTAGCTACTTCATAAATATATATGCAAGGAACTGTCAAAAGTCCATGAGATTTATATATAGCTCTACAAGATTCGGACCATACCATATTAAAAATGGTCCGTAAACATTTTTTTTGAGCGATAAACACTCTTGTTACCTCAGAGGAGTTACCCCAGACTACTATGCCATATCTAATAACTGAACAAACATAGGCATGATAAACCAATAAAGAAGTATGTTTAGAAGTTACGTTTTGAATCTTTTTTAGGGCAAATACCTATTTTAATAAGTAAGTAGTTGAAAGAATATCTAAATTCAAACTGAAATTCTTTAATCTCATAAGATAGAAGCAAAAGATACACTTATCGTTCACAAGATTAACATGATTCTACAATAACGAATACGGTCAGTGTACCTTTTGCTTCTATCTTATGAGAAGAAGTTTAAAAGTTACTAAAATTAATGCAAAGTTTGAAAGTAACAGTTAATTAATAAAACAAGTTCCATTATAAATCCAATTATACGCACACTTTCGTTGACATAATAACAATTAAAATAAAGCGTGTTAAAATGTGTCACGACAATAAAAAAGCTTACTTTAGGAAAAAATAGCCAACGATAAAACGTATAAATCGTTTTATCGCTAGCTATTTTTTCTACCAAACATTTTTTGTACCGTCAACAAAACTGTCACCAATTCTGTCCTCATAAAAAGATTCAAAATTGTGAGCCAACATTCTCGCCGACAGTGTACACACCAGTTACTGGCGCTTTAATCAACGCCTTTATAGCCAATCCTGAATATCACTAGCATATTGGTTATGATACGTTGCCTAGCAACGAATAGCAACGAACGACAACGAACAGCAACTGGCAGCAACTGGGGGCAACTAGACTCAAATTCATGTAAATCAGGCTCTTAGCGACGTCACTAAATGGCTATTAATATCGGTCCCTCGGTCCTAGGGACGATAATTGGTATATTTACCCTTGCGAACGTTTAATATTATGTGTAAATGTGCTACAATATGTCCTTAAGGACGTTATCAAACGGTCTGAGACTTGTGTCATATTAATAAAGCTCTGATTAAAATCGTCAGGTAAGTACGCTTGTTTAATAATAACTAACAAGGAGTTTAAAAAGGATTTCAACGAGACAAGTTAGATGAATACGGAAACAGAGTTAGACAAACAGACCAATAAGAGAAAATGGCATTAAACGAACATAGCGAAGTTTGTGTATACTTAACTAACTCGTTTAAATATAACAATGAGTTGCACTCCGGGAGTGCCGGCAGAAGTGAAAACTTGAACATAATATTACATACAGATGAAATTTGAAAAGAAAAAATCGATCTTACTAACATAATAATAAAAAAATATGAAATAATAAATCACAAATCCAATAACCAAAATCAATAACTAAAATAAAAAAGGGAAAAAAAGAATCGTAACTCGGACTCGAACTGGTGTCTTCTGGTTCCTGGACCGCCTTATTTCCCAGCTGAGCTAACATTGTAGATGGTGGCGAAATTTAACTCCGTTTTCTAATGATATTGTAGCAGTTTTTCATTGCTCTTCCTCCGTCTTACGAATTTTCGATCAGGTCACGTGTCCTGACGCGAGTTTAACATTTTTTGCCCATCCCAAAAAGTGCACAACGCCGCTAAAGAAGTTTTCACTTTTAAAACCTCGCATGCTAAAAGAGACATCGCTATATTTCTCTTACCAGCAGCAACAAGGATTTTGGTGGCACTGATACTGTTATGCTGCTTACCATCAGGCGCACGATCTGCTCGTCACTTCATTTCGGGGCTTGAAATAGAAAAAAAAAACCGCGCAAGAGCATATAGGGTTTCGCAGCCTTTGTTACAATTAAATGCACTACTTATTACAAAAAAAATCCCATTTGAATAATTGCATCAGCAGAAGAGCGTATGTTTACGGCACTTACGCCTTTTTGTTGAGAAACGCAGTTTTAGTAATAACTCAATGACTGTATATCCAATCATGTCGAAAATAATTTCATTTTAAAGTATTTATGCGCTACATTTGTGATATTTTATCATATGTTTTGATCACACGGTTTAAAAGTTAAGGGGGGGGGGGGGCAATTTATGCAAGTTTCTTAGTGATCATTTCCAAAAATACTTACTTAATCAAAAACTTTACTAGAAACCTTAAAATGTTTTTAAAAACCTATCGAATGATGTGCCATGTTTGCTAAATAAACATATAATAAGCTTCAGTTCCTAAAAATAATTCAACATTTTCAATACCGGCATTTATTTAACAATCCCGGATGAAACCGATCCCGCGGATCGTTTGTCAAAATGATTAAATTTATTAATTTTATTCAGTCAACTGATTCCGCGATATTTTGTTGAATAACTTTTATCACCTCAGGCAGAGTGGACTAATAAACTGTTTATTTTTATTTTTAATTTGGCTCCCGGAGTAGGGTACAAGCCCTGTGTCAAACATACAAGTCACGGACACAAAGTACACCCACACCCGGAACAACAATTAGTGGATCACACAAAGTGCTGCTCCGTGTGGGAATCGAACCCTCTTGCATGGCAGTCGGACACACTCCCATCGCCCCACAGAGGCAGTCAAATTTGCAGAAGATACATATTATGTTAAAAGGTATTTTAAAGGACTTATAGGAAATCTAGCTCAAAGGATTAAAGATTCGATGTAACACAATACGAGTAAAGTCACGGGTTTAAGATAGTTTTATAATAAACGTGAAGTTGTTACCCGCATTCGGCCACAAGTGCTATATTGTGCTTATTTCTGAGAGAATCTTTTACCAACATTTAAGGTAATTATCGTTAATTAATTAATGGTAATGAATACACCATTTTGCCTTTAACGGTCATTGTGGAGCTATGGCACAAAACATTACAACTACAGAAGGAAAGCTTTAAACGTGGTGCGCTCGAGCAATGCATAGTAATAATAATAATGGTCTCCTAACCGATGTCGGTTACAGCGGCCAATCTAATTGGAGACTAGCCAACTACGTGGGAGATATTATAATGCACGAGTATATGCGCAGACAAGTGCCGCCCTATTACCTCACTCTCATAGTCCGATTGAATGGAATCCGTCATGACTAGTGAGAATAGGCGCAGGACCGAGATACGGAGGAGTGTGCCAATTTTCGAAAACGGTCACCCATATATGGCCAGTGGTAACGCTGCTTAACCTCGCAGATCTGCTCGGTTGCTACACACGCATAGACAACACTCACAGGGACATATACAGGGTGATCTTTAATATACTTATTACCTCCCGCTCTTGGCTTCTTTACATTACACTAAATAACATCGTAATAAATTTAAAAAAAAATATCACCTACCACCTATTTTTGCCACACAACCATTTACGACACATCTGAGAGAGACCAAGGGAGTCAATCGATGTTTCTTTGTCAGATTTAGGGCCTAATCCTCACAGTAAATAACGATTCTACTTCAACAAAATAGTCTGTATGTAGTTAAGGACTCCAAAATAGAATTTTATAAGCTACGGGTCTAAATCGCATAAACATTTTATTTTAAGGCTTATAGTCTACCCGTGATCACGGCCGTTGCAATACGGTCGAAACGACGGGCAATAAACAAAGGTATTTAGCCTTAAAATAAAATATTTACGCGATTAAGACCCGTAGCTTATAAAATTCTATAATGTGTACAAATCGCGAAAGTATACGAAAATACAGAACTCCAAAAACAAGTGGTAGGTGACTATGGGACATTATATTAAATATTTTCCTAAACTAATATTACAAATTTATTTAGTGTTATGTAAAGAAGCCACGAGCGGAAGGTTATCAGTATATTACAAAACATCTTGTATATTTTCGGAAAGTGAACGAAGACTAGATATGACGGGTCCGTCATTCAGTGGCGACCGTGGTCGAAATCGGTTGGGCGACCGTTACTATATGGGTGTACCCAGGGGGGATTTGGGGGTCGACACCTTCTCCGAAATAGCCGAAAATACCTGCCTAGTGTATACACAGTACACATTTGGCCGATATTTCTTTTAAATCCCTCCCCCGAAATTTCGAAGAGCGATCCCGAAAAATAACCCTGGGCACGTTAATGATAGGTAAGTATGTGTATTTTGCTCGTCGCTCGAGCGCGTATTGTGTAAGACTTTCCTTCTGTACTCTCAACGTTTTGTGGCTATATAGCAATATAATCTATTAATAGAGCTTAACGACAAAGGAAATTGTTATACGTTAATAATGAAAGCAAATTTAAGATGATTTATTATTTTTGCTATAGAGATAATGTAGGGTCAAGCCATTAAAGCACTTCTTACCAAGGCATTAGGTACAGGTTAGAATCTTGGACGAAACAAACATTTTGTAACAAATCTAAATTACATTTTTATTTATGACTAGCTGGGTCAGCAACTTCATATGCGTCAATTTTCTCCGTTTTTAAATCATTTTTCATTACTGCTCCGCTCCTATTGGTCGTAGCGTGATGTTATACAGTTTATAGCCTTCCTCGATAAATGGACTACTCAACAAAAAAGTTTTTTTTATATTCAGACCAGTAGTTCCTGAGATTACCGCGTTCAAAGTACACGAAAATTTTTCAGCTTTATGATATTAGTATAGATAAACAGGGTGCCAATTTAGTCAGTCGAATCCTTGCAGTGGGATGATCAGACCAATGTATTTGAGTAGTCTTTAACCTTCGCAAGTACGACCTTGTTTCAAACTATCGCTCTCAGCTTAATTGGTTTCCTATCCGGCAGAGCTGTAGTTTGCGTGCACTTACAACGCTATATTCAATCGTATTTTCTCCTCATGCCCCTATTTATCTAACACCTCAATTTCAATTTTTCTGCTCTAGCCATGATCCGAATCTATGCTCCTCTAATAATGTGTTGCTTCTTTGTCCTGCTCACAGTGCGCAATGATTGTATGCCGTGCCGCGCCTACGCGCGTAAATACACGCGTATAAATGTTGATAAACTTTCGCGATCTGTACACATTATGAAAATATTTAAATTACGGGTCTTAATCGCGTGAATAATCAGTGACCACGGCCGTTGCAATACGGTCGAAACGTCGGGCAATAAACAAGGTATTTTACCTTAAATTATTCACGCGATTATGATCCGTAATATTTATATTTTCATCATACACGCGTATATGCTCTCGCGCATTATTCGGATCATCTGAACAGGGTCTTATGCATTAAGTCCGCATTTTTTACAATGTTGGTGTGCATTAAGTTACATAAATAAATTAATAAAAATAAATAATACTGAACAGATTTTTGAAAAAATGTAACTTATTTTTAAAGTGAAAACTTCTTTAGCGGCGTTTGCACTTTTTTTGGTATAGGTATAAAATGTTAAACTTGCATCAGGATCACGTGACCGTAAGATTTTTAGAATAGAAGGTAAATTTCGCCGCGATCTACAATGTTATATAATGGGAAATCGGGCGGTCTAGAAACGGTTCAAGGTTCGAGTCCAAATGATTACTTTTTTACCTTTCTCATTAAATGTTTTTGTTTTTTAATTTGTGATTTAATATTCCATATTTTTTAATATTATTGTCATGTCGTTGCCATTGTCATTTTTAAAATTGTCGTTTGTGTACGCTAGTGCAATAGATGAATATTGTGTTTAACCACATAAATAATAGTACTTATAAACTGATAAAAATCAATCAAAAATTTCTAACCATTCCAAAATATTCAAAAAATGCACAAGGTTAATTTTCAAGTGTTCACTTCTGCCGGCACTCCCAGAGTGCAACCCACTTTTTTTTCAAAACTATGTTAATCGAAATTCGAATTCGAAGATTCGTACCTCACTTCAATATGTGACCTTGTACTTTACATGGTTACACGTTGAAGTGCGGTAACCGTTGTCGTGGATTGAAGCGCCAATCTTCGGATTCGAATTAAGATTAACATTGTAACGAAAAAAATAAAGGCACTTAAAAAAAAAGGTTCAGTATCATGGTCTGATTACCCCCCCTGCAAGAATTCGACTGACTTAATTGGCTCCTGTTATATTAAGTATATCTGAGTCCTTATCTTATCCTGGTTTTGGACCCTAATTTTGACCGGAGTTGCACCAGTCGTGGTCTCAAGAACTCCTCTAATTGAGACCCATTATAAAAATCATATCGAAAATATATTTAACCAAGTGTCTGTTATTTTCAGGTCTTGACAGAAGAAAAAGGCTTTCAGACGTGAGGGTCGTCATAACCCAACATTTTACGGAGAGGACAGTCACTCCTGGAGGAGATGTGAGATATGGTTTTCTTTATATTACTTTGTTTATAGTTTGACTATGCGGTGGAAGTATACTCTTTGTAGAAGTGGGAAAGGTCTACTTCAACAAATACTCTCAATAGATGCCGACAGAGTAAAAGGCCATAGGCAAGCCTTTAAGAGGATAGTAGTATTATTGTTTATGACTGCCTCTGTGGCGCGGTGGGAGTGTGTCCGACTGCTACGCAAGAGGTCGTGGGTTCGATTCCCACCCAGGATAAAACTTTGTGTGATGAGCACGATGGTTTATTATGTGTCTGGGTGTTATATATCTATAATATGTATGTATTTAGAAATATATTAGTATATTTATCAGTTGTCTGGTTGCCATAGTTTAAGCTCTGCTTAGTTTGGAATCAGATGTGAGTTGTCCCAAGATATTATTATTATATTATTATTACAGTAATTCAAGTGTAATAAGTAATCTCACTTCTGGAATAGATGACTCCACTGTAAGATATGTTTGCACTGTATCATTATAAGTTAGCAAGCCTTTAAGCCACCGAATAATTTGTCTTTATTTTTTACGCAATTTTCTAAATATTTAGGACTAGAAGAAGACTAAACATCATTTGTTTATCAAAATACTAAGTAATTATTATATTTATTCTATGTTCTTCTACTTATAATTATTATTCTTCTTAATTATTTAGATCAGCATGCAATGCTCAGCGACAGGAGACAGACCACCTCAGTTTGTATGGGAAAGAGATGGCATCATAGTCTCCAGTAATACAGATCCTAGGTAATTCTTCCTCTTTTCTTTTTAACACGCTTTTATTTTAGCTTCACTTGTAACTAACTATGTATGTAAGAAAATCTTGGAATCTTAATTTGACCCACTTCCCGGTTTTCGATTAGGATGAAATTTTGCACACGCTTTGAGTTCTCATGACAATACATGATTAGCTAATTATGTAGTAGTACTAAGAAACGTCATTACAAATCCAATATGGCGGCCTCCCCAAGATGGCGGACTAGCTATTTGAAATCCACCCCTATGATATGGTTATCAAATGAAAGGGTTTGCTGTCAGGAATACGAAAAAATATAGTCACGTGACTTAAATCCAATATAGTGGACGTATTTTGTAATTTTTAGTGCGTGCTCAAAGCGTGTTTTTTAGTTTTTTAAACTATTATATTTTTTGTTTATTTTAACTGCACAATGATTCGATCCTTAATAGGTGCGTTGTTTAGGTACAAGATGGCAATTTCTTTGGAGAAACTCAAAAGTTCCTAAAATAGTGTACTTTGGAGCAATTTTTACAAAAATTGTCGAGCGATAGAGAAGAATTAAGTTACCCACTTTAAATTAATTAGAAAAAAATATGGTTTTGAATAGCTAATAGTCGCGGATTAGAGGCCCGTATGAAGGTTCAAACAGGCGCTTGAATATTTTGATCTGACGATTCAAACAATGACTTCCACAACCTGTCAATATCATAAGGCGCTTCCCCGTGCAAAACCCAGCGCTAGCCGTTTTTTGTGCACTTTTGTGGAGCTATCTGCTCTTTGTCTAAAAGAAATATCAACTAACAAAATTGCATTAAATTTCTCCAAAATGATAGATTTTGTTTTTGTTAAAGGAGTGTTTAAATGTTTATTTAATCTCCTCACAACGAAACTACAGAAATGAGAAATAGTTATTGATAAAATGCATCTCCTCGTAAAGTACCATTTTCTTTGTTTTCCTACTTACACTAATGGGTAGGCAATTTAATAAAAACATTATGCTAGAAATGTTTTTTCAAACGATCAAAATTTTATTTTATTAAGATTTTATTTTAATAACTGAGCGCATTTGCTACGGTGCGGTGAAGAGGGAACAAATGCTCAAGGTTATTTGGTCAGGGTACGGCCTTAAATACGTAGTTATTATTTTCGCAAGTTACTCATTTCCACAACTCTGTCTTACTACTTGATTGATAAAGCTGATCATTTATGCGTACATATTTTCGTACATTATACGCATAATATGAGGTAAGGCCAGCGTATACTGAAGATCTCTGAACTAATTTGCTAATATTCTTTTGGTATTTTTCATACGACGTTCGACGCATGTTAACAAACGCAATATAAATACGTTTTAGTCTTCAACATACTACGGTAGATGCACTTACATACCTACATTTTTGGGTTGTGCTCTACTATTAAAAGATTTAAAACTTTCCCCGTAAAAAACAATATAACTATATATATTTTATTTTTGCTACAACAACTAATTTAAAAATATATTCATTTCAATCACTGTCTACATACCTAATCAATATGTATTCACCGCTTATCAACATTATTACTTAACAATTAAATATTTGTTGGCTGGCCTGTTGGTCTAGTTGCTAGTGGCCCTGACTGCTCAGCCTAGTCCTAGTGCCGAACTTATTTAAAAAAAAAACTCCGTACAAAACAAAACGTTTATAACTGCACAACTTCTGAGCGGATTTTAATCGAACAAAGTTTTTAACCGTCTTGTTTAAACTAACTTTTTAATTAGATTATAAGGGAGGGATCCCACCACCCACCCTCGATATGTGAATCACCACGATTGAAGTAGTAAGGAAATGCCCTTAACACAACAATCGAAATAGATTGACAGACCGCACTCAAAAAGAGAGACCTGCAACAAAAAAAAATTGTAACAGGTACTCTTACCAAGTCGAGTGGTAGGCACCTCCGGACCCTTAACTTGCAATATTCCGTTTCTACGAAGTGAAACTTCGACACGTGTTTCGCCTCTACACGAGGCATCCTCAATCGTGGTGATTCACAGATCGAGGGTGGGTGGTGGGATTATTATAATCTACATAAGATGGATTTCCGCCATATTACCCCTGATTCAATCTATTAACTTTCTAATATCCGCATTCAAATTTGTCCAACAGATAAACACACAGATTAGGCTAATTTGATTAGCCTGTTGTTAAAAATACAATCGTTTCAATCAATACCAACTGTATCAAATCAAATTACTTAGTATTAACTAACAAAAATGTACGTTACCTCATTTCAGATACGCCTTAGGCCAAGTTATGACGTCAGACAACTCAGTGGTCACACAACTGAACATCACACGAGTGAGAGTAGAAGATGGCGGACTATACTCTTGCGCAGCTAAGGAAGGAGATCACGTCGCTGTGCATGAAAACAGGCTGGATGTTTATGGTAAAAATGAAGTATTTCCATCATAAAAGCACAAGAGCAATTTAACCAATAGGAACGTAGCTTTCTGCCTGAAAAACGGATCGTGATTAAAAGTAGCCTGTAGCCTTCCTCAAACTTCAAACTACCTTACTATCACTAAAGGTTAGCGTGTTGAAACAAAAATAAACAAATTGTTCAGCATATTTATATCAGTACTAGCTGTGCCCCGCGGTGTTACCCTCGGTTAATAAGCCTATGTGTTAATCCAGAGTGTCAGCTAACTCCATACCAAATTTTATTAAAATCACTCCAGCTGCTTAGACGTGAAGAAGTAACAAACATACACACTCACATACTCACAAACTTTCGCCTTTATAATATTAGTGTGATAATTTATATGGAGATTAAAAATGATACCCTGAACTGTGTTCATACATAATATGCATGAACTGAGTACTGGGTCCTTAATCACTATGGTTTTTTTTCGTATTCTGTAAGTGGCGCAAGCGCGGTGCGCTATTGCGATGCATTTCCAAGCGCAGCTCTCTATTAATCATTATGCCAAGATTTTGATAGTTATACGCTCGGGCTTGCCGCGAAAACGAAAAAAAGATAATGAATAAGGACCTTGTAGTTTTGTTGTTATGAGAAGCGAGTTATTCGTTCCAGTTGCTTTTAATAATATACTCAGTACCTAATTATTATGGTTGAATATTTTCAGGTCCACCATACATCAGGTCGTTGCCACCAGTGAAGGTACAAAGTGGAGAATCGGTTAATTTAAGGTGCCCATTTTATGGATACCCAATAAGGTAAGGAATTCATTTTATCCTTTCTCTTAATGCCACTTTGATATTAAGTACGATTATTCTCTTGTTTTGACGTCAAGTCTCACATTATCCTTCTGCATACATCCCAATGCAAAGACCCCTACTGGGAAAGCAGTAAAATTATAAATTCGTCGTATAAGAAGTGATTATTTCTAAAGGTTGGCATAAATAAGGCGATTGGCATACTGAAACGCATCTTGGAACGGGGTGCATGGTGACTGAGACACGCGCGTGCTTGTATCTTTCTCCCTCTCTCTCTCTATCAGAAAACATGAGAGGGCGCGTGTTTCCCGCATGTAGCCGCGTGATCTGCAACACCGCGCGTGCAGATCACGTTTTCTTGTTATTCTGATAGAGAGCGAGATAAATCTCGCAGCGTAACTTGTACGTTTCAGTGTGCCAATTGCCTTATAATCTATTTTATTTTTAGCAAAATCGATTGGGAATACCAAGGCAAACTGCTAACATCCAACGCAATTTTCCAATCTCGTTACAAAAGATCGCACCAGAAACGAAAGACCAGACGTAACGCACCCAGCGTTAACATCAATGGAATTCTATCCATTCCTGAAGTTTCCAAAGAATTCAACGGTGCTGTGTACACTTGCATAGTCACGAGTCCTTCAGGAGAAATGGCTCGAAGAGCTTTTGAAATACAAGTAATTGAAGCACCAGTTCTTGACGATCTTTTACTTGGAACTAATCTTCAAGAGGGACAAATTGTAAATATATATTGTAATGTCCGTACTGGGGACTTGCCAATACATTTTGAGTGGTTAAAAGATGGGAAAAGGATTCCTAGTAATTTGAAAGTAAGTATTTTTGTTCTTGAAACGTGTTAATAAAATTGAAGTGTAATAATGAACATAAGCTTTAATTTAATTGTCATATCAACAATAATTTCAAAGTAGCAATATTTTAAATACATTTCGTTGATTTTAGTCTCACAAAACGTTAGTTAAATTTTATGTAATTTAAAATAATTAAAATGATTATGACGAAATAAAGTGCAATTTCGTCATAATCATTTTAATAATTTTAAATTACATAAAATTTAGTAAACCTGAGAATCAAGAGTAACTTAACATATGTTACTCTTGATTCTCAGGTTTATACAAAATCAAAATTTAATTAAAACAATGTTAAGGATTGGTATTTATCCTATTTTAAATTTAAATTTATGTAATACTGGCTTCTAACCGCGGTTCTGCCAGCGTAAATGCCGGTCATCGCGATAAAAATATCTATCGTGTGAACTTTCCCGGAACTCAACCATATCCATACCAAATTCTCCTAAATCGGTTTAGCGATTTAAGCGTAAAACGTAATAGCTCGACAAACAGAGTTACTGTTGCATTTAAAATATTAGTTTAGATTTTTTATCTTTCTTTCTTGTCGTTTGCAGGTAGTAGAACGAAATTCTGAGCTGTTTAGTGCCTTAGTGATCAAGAAGGTTTCATTAGAACATTGTGGTACTTACACGTGCGTCGCTTCAAATCACGTCGCCAAAGTCAATCGCTCTACAGAATTGTACATAAAAGGTATCTAACCCTTTATTATTATTACAAGCTTTTATTTAACTTGCAAATTGCAATGTTAGTGTGTTCGGCACGAATCTTGGAAGCTTAATTAGAACCACTTCCCGGTGTCTGATGGTGTACATAATTATTTGGTGACAATACAATAATATGGTACCATGGAGCTTATCTGGTAATGGAGTTGGATGACGGCTATAGGAACTTATTAACTAAATAAGATAAACTTTCGAATTTGGGCTCATTTGTTTTGTCTTGATGAGTACTTTGGTGCTGCATAATATCGAGTTGGGAGGTGGCCATAAGAACTTTTTAATTAAATAAGATAAACTCATCGAGTTTGAGCTCGATTGGTTCGACTTGAGGAGTACTTTTTTCAAACATAAAATCTACGCTTAAGCTTGTTTTAAAAACATTTTTTACAATTAACTTATTTCATGTTAATGACTAGAGAATGTCTAGAGAAATACATACTAAGATGTTTCAACTTAAAAGTACCATTAAATCAACTGCTTTTACTGTTAAGTCAGTTATGTTACTCTGTAAACTGAATCTTTGTTAGGTACTCTGTCACCTAGTACGTGCAAACGGTCACATCTCAAAGATAAGGGTCGTATAAATATTCGGAGGTAGGGTCTCAAAGGTATTTATCTGTCAATTCAAATCAGTCCCTTTGTACAAAACGTCTAAATGATACGCTTCGTACAAGTCTGTGACATTAAAATGTTCTATGTTCACCGTCACCTTTTTTCACAACATTTTGAGTCGTTACTACATTGCCTAAAAAAATAAATAAGATACCGACGTCAAAAATAAATGCAAGATAACTGAACAGCAAACTGACTAAGATGTTTATTTAATTGTTGGTCGTTATGTATTATTTTTTGCTGTTTAGTTTTTTCTTCTTGTACCTGTGTACTTTTAAGTCGGTAATATTTTACTGAGTTGTTTTGTATTTATTTTAAGTTACAATAGTATAATGTCAACTACTTATCTCAATTTACGAAATGTTATTTTCCCTATGCAAGGCCCGTTAATGTTAAGGAGTTTATCTGGTACTTCGCCATCAGATTCCAAATTACATAATGGTCTAAATTAATGGATCGATATAATATTCGTAATTTCAGTAGCTCCAAAATGGCTTGAAGAACCCAATAACTCGTCGTTACTGTTGGGAAGACGTGGAACTGTGTCTTGCAGTGCGAGTGGCTACCCTCAACCCCAAGTTCATTGGATGAAGAAAGATGGTATGTACTGTAATTCAAATTGGATCTCTATTAATATGTACTTACAGATTTTTTGTAGTTCTGAATTGCCATTATCGTCATCAAAACAAATATTTTGAGTTTCTTCTTCACCTGTACTTTAAGGTACAAGAGATGCTCGGCTAGTCCCCTATTATCATCTATCTATCTTAGATATATTTCGGGACTTAATCGCGTGAATTATTTGATCGAATTGCACCGATCGCGGTCACGGGTCGCCTGATGGCAGCTAAGCGATATCTCCGTGAGGCTCGGGGTTTTTCAAGTACCCTTGCCTGGTCTTGATAATTTTGATAATTTGTACTGTCGGTACTTCTACACACTACACTTACGTCTTTACACTGAGGCGCGGTGTCTTTACAGCTACGATTGCATTTGCTGATAACAGGGCTCAAAGATGGTGAGAGCCGGTATCCATCTTCTCGGTTGAAGTTCTTATACTTCTTGATCTCAACCGCCTCACGTACTATCCTGGAATAATAGTGGCGATCGGTGGAAATCTCTGTTTATTGTATCTATAATCTATCTATATGTTTATTTAGTATTTCAAGTCTATATGGCAAATAGCTGATATAAAATATAACATAGTATTACTCGTAGATTCGTTTCAAGTAGACAAATTCATAAGCAACAGAAAAATAACTATTATGATTAAAACATTTTCAGCACTTCTCGGAACATGGCAGCCAGTTTTAGAGTTAGCAGGTGGTGGTATCCTTAGTCTTCCAAATGGCACCCTCATTATTGAAGAAGTATCGCTTACAGACGAAGGCTTGTACTCCTGCAATGTGGAGAATGGAGTTGGGCAGCCGTTGAGCAAGACTGTTTGGATGAGTGTTAATAGTAAGTAATTTATACATACACATGGTAGTGACCGATGGAATTGCTGATTTATTGTGAATTAACACAAAAAAACTTAAGGGTATTAGGCATGTGTCCCTTTTTTGCAGATCTGATAAATAAATTATTTATTAATAATAGTCTCGCAGGAAAACTCAGTTCTAAAGCGTATGCTGTCAACTAAGTTAGACAGCTTACAAATATAGAAACAGCTCGATTAGTATAATAATAGTTATTATTACATAAAGTGGTATCCCTGTGTGGGAATCGAACCCACGACCTCTTGCGTAGCAGTCGGACACTCCCACCGCGCCACCGATGCAGTCATAATGTCTTACAGCATACTGATTTGGGGCAAGGCGGCTGATATACAAATAATACGGGTTCCCTAGAACAAATTTTAAAATTCAAATTCAAATTCAAACATTTATTGCAATCATGTGTACAGAGGTGTTCGTTACAGAGGTAGATCAACATGATACCCTGTCAGGGCACAGCAAACATTTTAAGATTACATCTTAGGTATAAATAAATAAAAATATTACTTAAACTACTACTACTTACTAATACATTGGTTGCTTATACTCTAAAAAATATATATGGCACATTAACGTCAAGCGTAATTATAAATATACAAAAGTTTTAGGTGATATCTATATCTAAACATATAATAAAACTGTAAATTTCACGTGTCTGTACATGGCCGAACTTAGTGAAAAAAAATATTAGGAAATGTTCGAAAAGAGTATTCAAACACTTTGCTGCATTTTTAGAAATGTCTGTCTGTCTGTCTGTCTGTCTGTCTGTCTGTCTGTTTGTTTGAACACGCATCACGCAAAAACTACCGTACAGATTCGGTTGAAATTTTGCACGTGCAATCTAATAGATGCAGATTAACATTTAGGCTTTAAATTATTACGCTTTTTCCCATAGGAGCTAAGCAGTAAGGGATAATGTCTGTAGCAATTTTTCGTTATAAAACAGTAACTACTAGACGGATCTTTATGAAAATTTGCAGTTTTATAGTAAATACTATAGGACATTATTTACACTTTGAATCATTACGCTAACGTCTATGGGGAACGAGTAGCAACGTATTTTTTGTCGCACCATAATGGTTTATCACAAAATTTTCCACAATTAGACATTATCTATAATTGTAACCCATGGAATACATAACTTCACGCTAAAACTATAAGGAGCTAAACACAACATTTTTAAGTTTCATAAGAACAGTTATTTTAACGTGATACGTAGCGAACAGTATAGCCTCGAAGCTATGCTAGCGGACGTAGACGGCGAAGTCCCGGGCTCGAATCTGATTTCTTTTTGTATTTTTTTAAATTGTCTTTATCCTTTTTTAATATTTTTCTCAATGTTTTAGTTATTTTTTCGACCGTAAGTAACTTATTTACTTTGGTTATTATTTTTTTATATTAAAAATCAAGAAAATTATGCACCTAGGAAAGTTAATTATAGGTATTGCATGCACTGCTGAGAGTAATGAATTAATCGTAGTAGAAATGAAAAACAATATTACATTATAATTAAAAAGTATTCGACATTTTCCAGAAATGATGCGTAGGTACGTCTAAAAAAAAGACATTACACACGTAAAAAAAAAACATGTAGCGCCATCTATGAAATCAAATTGTTCACCGTGATCAAATAATTCCTGTGGTGCTCGAGATGAAGGATTTGTTTCTTGCTGAGTGGCAACATTCTTGAAAGTAGATGGCGTTGTATTCAATAACGTTCTATACTTAGTAAAAGAAGTTTTAAAAAGAAACACATTGCTATGATTTTTAGAAATGTTTGTCTGTCTGTCCGTTTGTTTGACCACGCATCACACAGGTGCATCGAGGATCATGTTTTGGGGTTATGGTTGGAGATCACGTGTTCATCAATTCAACGATAATGAATGGCTCAACATCGGTCAAGTGTGAGTAGTTCGGGTGACGGGAGGAGGGGGATCGTTGTCTGTCAACCGTACCTTTAGGGATATCTGACATTTTCGCGGGCATGACAAACATGGCACGCTCTGTGTTTGCTTACTAAAGTGTTACAGCAGTTTTATTATTAGTATTGCGTTGTAACACTATATGAAATACACCACATTTTTAGCCAAAATGGCATAACAGAACCCTTATAGTTCCCTTATGTCCGTCCGTCCGCAGCTTAGCTCAGAGACTGTTAGTGCTAGGAGGTTGCAACTTTTGCATGAATAAATTACTAACGCTGATAAAGTGAAAGAACAAAATCTTGAAAATCATTATTTTTTTAAGGGTACCTCTCTTATATGTAAAGTGGGGATGTCATTTTTTTCTCACCTACCTACCCCATCGTGTGTGGTATCATTAGATAGGTCTTTTAAAAAGCGTTTAGGGTTTGTGAAGACTATTTTTAGATTTAAGGATTCCTTTGTGTATAATATTAGGCTTTATAGTGAACATTTTTGTTAGAGTCAAGTGTCCCCCTGCCAAATGGTTGATGTTGGGTATGTGAAAAAATTCAGGGTAGTAGTATAAATACTAAAATTATAAGGAAAACTATCACAGTTAAGTACTTAGGCTTTACAAGTTTACGATCACAAGAGAAGTAACAACATTTTCGTACAAATTCTATTAAAAATTATTAGGTAATAAGTAGGTATAACGTTGAAAGAATGAAACAAAAACAACAGAAAACCCACTTTTTAAGCCGCACACCAAACTAACTACCTAAAAGAATAAAACAGATCGATTTTTATTTAGTAAGTATTTAGTCAACAGGACTGTTTCCAACATATTTACACAGAAGTTATTTCGTTACCTGAACTACCTTAATTTAAACCCGACTTTCACGCGAACGAAGTCGCGGGCACAGCTAGTTAAATATAAATATATATATTTGTGGCCTTGTCTTCGAAAAACTCTTGTAGACTGTAGTAGCATTTTTGGACGAGATATCTATTTAATTTATTTTTAAAAATGTTGTAGCTTATGGCATCTTTAATAATTTCAGGGATTCTATTATATATTTTTATAGACATTATATATGGACCAGAATGAACTATTGCCAATGATGAGGTGGGTAGAGCTAGTTTGTTTTTATTACGTAGGTTGCGGGGCTGAGAGTAATGGTCTTTATTTAGAGTGTACAGGTATTTATATTTTCGTACAAATAAGCATACCTCGAGAATGTATAGCGAAGTTAGTGTGAGGATTTCAAATTTAATAAAATATGGTCTGCAGCTTTCCATGCCTCCTATATTGGCTAGAATCCGTATACATTTTTTCTGTAATTTAAACACTATTTCAACATCTGTGCTATTACCCCATAACAGTAATCCATATCGAAGCCAAGAGTGGGCGTAAGCGTAATATGCATTTGTTGCTGATTTAATGTCGGTCGATCGTTTTAATTCATAAAGAGCATATGTAAATTTTGACAGCTTGCCACTTATAGTATGAACATGAGACTTCCAGTTAATACTTGTGTCAATATTTAATCCTAATAGCTTAAAAGAATCAACACATTCAATTTGATTGTCATTGTATTTTATATCTATAGGTAAAGGGCGTTTTTGATAGGGATGAAATTGCATGATTTTCGTTTTCTTGAAATTAAGTTGTAGGTTATGATCTTCCATCCAGGTCGTTATTTCTGATAATATTGCTTGAATATTAGTTTCAAGGGTAGCTATATTATCGCATGGAAATATTATTGACATATAATCAGCAAATAGTGTACTACCGGCGTGTATTATTTTAGGTAAGTCGTTAATGTATATAAGAAACAATAGACATCCGAGTACGCTTCCCTGTGGAATAGAATTATCTACGTCAGTTTTATTTGATCTAGTATGGGTTATCTGTCCGGTCTGGAGGTTGTGGTGTTCCAATTCTACATATTGACTGCGATTGTCAAGGTAAGAGGTGAACCATTCGAGTGCTAGGCCTCGTACACCAATGCCTTCTAGTTTGCTTAATAGGATTTGATATGAGACTCTGTCATAAGCTTTACTCATATCTAGGAGAATTCCTATTGCATATTTTTTGTTATTAATTATATCTAAAATCTGTTGAATGTATTTATATACTGCAAAAGTAGTTGAGCGGTTTTTTCGGAAGCCGTTTTGACTGTCATCAAAGATATCGTATTTTTCACAGAATGAATATAAACGTTTGGACATTGTGGTTTCTAGAACCTTTGAGAAAGTTGGTAAAAGAGCTATAGGGCGGTAATTGTTGCAATCTGTTTTTTCTCCATTTTTGAATATTGGCTTTATGACAGATACTTTTAAAGGATTGGGAACAATACCTTCCGTAAATGATTGGTTAATCAGGTAAGTTAATGGTGCTACTAATTCGTTTACGCATTGTTTAACCAATACTGGTGGTAGTTCGTCATGCCCAAAACTATATTTGTTTTTTAAGTTCATTATAACAGAGTACACCTCATGAGTGTCAACAGGTTGTATGTATAAAGAATTTTCAATTCGCTTTACAACAGGGCGACCTTGATGGTTACCACTAGAAGAACCACCAACTTCTACAAAAAAGTCATTAAATGTATTTGCTATTTGTTTTGAATTTGATACTAAATTATTATTAATATTCAACTTTATATTGTTCATAGTTTGTTTTGTACATTTTTTGGTTTTCTCTTTTATTATTTGCCACATAGTTTTGGAAATGTTATTACTTTTTTTAATTTTATTTATATAATAAAGCTTTTTGGATTTAGCTATAGTTCTTTTTAATATTTTTTCGTATTGCTTATGATAATTATTTAATAGTGGATTCTCATTATATGTTAGAAATATTTTTAGTAATCGCTTATTTTTACAAGATTTTTTAAATCCAGTAGTTAACCACGTTTTCTTAGGTTTAGTACAAATTTTTATACGGGTTTTAGGTATACACTTATTTAATATATTATTTAATGTTGTTTGGAATGTTTCATAGTTTTTATGAATATTAATATCATCAAATAGAAGGTCTTCCCATTTAGTTTTACCTAGTTCGGTTTTGAAGAATTTGATATTTTGTTCGTTGTACAATCTTTTTTTGAGAAACCAATTATAACGTATTTTTTTAGCTTTTATTGGCATAGATATTATTATTCCTTTATGATCTGAAACCCCCAAGTCTTTGACTAGAGTACGGAACTCTTTTTTTTTGAAATTGACAAAAATTAGATCAATACATGTGGCACTTGTCTTTGAGACTCTAGTAGGTTCCTTTATATGTTGATGGAAATTATAGCATTTCATTAAATTTAAAAGGGACGTGGTATTGTTTGAATTTTCTAAAATATTTATATTAAAATCCCCCCCTATAATTACATCCTTTTTATTGTATTTTAAAGAGATTTTCTGTAGGAGTTTTTCAAGTGAAGAGAAGAAAGTGCCTGTTTGTCTATTATTTTGTGGCCAATAAATAACAATAATAATAAGATCTTGCTTAATTATTTCTATTGCACATACCTCAAATATATACTCTACTGCCATATCAACTATATCTATACATTCTATGAATTCAATTTCTTGTTTTAATAATATACATACTCCTCCTCCTTCGTAATTTTTCCTAGTATATATGGATGCTACATTGTATCCGTTTAGGTGTAGTAAGTCTATTTTTCTCTCTGAGATCCAAGTTTCTGTTAGGCAGATAGCTTGTAGGTTTTCTGCTTCGTCCGCAATTGACTCTAGCAGGTGTAATTTATTTTTTATACTGCAGATATTTTGATAAAGAATTTCATAATTATTCTCGAAAAAAGATTTCCGGTTTCTCCACACTATATTCTTTTTGTGTATCGATTAAAGGGTTGGAGTATTCATATTCGGGCTGCATTGCATCAATTTCTAGACAATGTATGTAACATTTAATATCAGTGAATATGGTTCGCATGCCGTTGTTGTTTATTGAGCCAGAATTACGGTCAAACATCACGTGGTCCGCTGTAAGATTCCTATTTGAGTCTAAGAAGTAGGCGTGTTTGTGTTCTAGAAGGTCATAGTAGAGAAGGGTATTAAAGTTTTCTACCCTGGAGTTATGGATATTTGTATAATTACCGTACTTATAAGTTCGTGCACAAATTATTATATTCGTGTGGTCTATTTTCTCTAAAATAGCTCTAATATTAAATACCATGTTGAAATAATAGCTGGATTTTCTTAGATCATCTTCTCCTATTAATATGATGCAGTAATCTTTCATTGTGAAGTTTTTTAATTTAGTTTCTAAGCCTTCTAACATTTGTTCTATTGTATTGTTAGGCATTAAGTAGTGACAAATTTCGGTACCTTCATAAAAAGTGTTTTGGGCGATAGTTAAAATTTTGTTTCTTTTGTTGTTGCTCATAATGCAGATTCGCTGTTGATCGTTTTTCATTTGAGTTGGGACGTTATTTTCATTTTCTGCGGTTTCTATGATTTTATTTGGTTCTCGAGTTGTTTCCTTTGAGCTTGATTTTTGGGGTTTCTTTACTGGACTGCGGGCATTTTTTTTGGATAAATTTTTGCTGTTGATCTTTCCTTCATTTGTTATTTGAAGGTTTTTATTCTCTAACGAAAGCAATTCTATTTTCTGATGGGCATTATCTAATTCTATTTCAAGACTTTCTATTTTTGCCTTCAATTTTGCGACTAGATCACACTGAGAATCGTCAATAGATTCGAACGATAAGTCGGACAAGTTAATAGTTGATTCATCGCCCTTAGTTTTGTTCGACTCTTTTCTTAGTACTGTGCGTCGTAACGTGACATTGTCTATTTCTTCCATATTGACATATATCCGAACTAGATGGCGAATTTAAACAGAATTATTAAGTTAGTGGGAAAATAATATGATTTTAGAAATTAATATTCTTCCAAAAAGTGCTTGCTCCCGAAGTGGGGATCGAACTCGATCCACTGGTGTTAGGACGTAAATCTCCTAGGCTCCTTACGCTCTGAGCCACGAACACATTAAGGAAGTTGTTGAAATAGTTGGCTGCCTTCTGATCCGGTTTTTTACTTATTATTGAAAAAGTTCGTTATGATGATAAGAGTTTTTGCAATAAATTCAAACTTTTGACGTTTCACTTTTTACTTTTAAGATCACTGTTTTGTTTACAATTGTGTTATGTTATTTGGTTAATTGCACTGCTAGGTAGTTTAGGTTGCACTTTCGCACTGTTTATTGTTATAAATGCTTAATATCTGAATGTTTACTAACAATATCTTGGCTATTAGGCACTTTTATGTCTGATAACGTTAACACGTAATATTGTTTTATGTAGAGGTTCTTTCACAAAGATAACACTTACACGAAGAATTTGCACTTTAAATTATTTAGTAAATGTACATTTATAAGGATTTAACCGTGTTTTATATTTTTAATTAGAAAAAGTACGGAGCACAATGTTTACATGACAGCTAGCGCCATCTATCTGAAAAATGATACATATCAAGCTTGAATTTCCATGGTAGCTTTATATAGTAATAATAATAATAATAATAATACCTGGCAACACTTAAAGAGTCATGACGTCTCAAATATATCTTCGTCCAAATAACATTTAAATTCATAATTTTACAAGCTTTTACAAACCATACAATAGCCGCAAAAAGAAAAGGAAACCTCATTGTCCATTTAATAGTACCCAAATTTACGAAAATTACACCTATTCCGATCAAATTCAGTAAACCAAAAATAAACAGAATGACAGATGATGACAATATGTCAAGCAAAACACATTACAATATTATAAAAGAAGAAATCAATAGACCAATAATACGAAAATGATAACAAGAAGTCGCGCCAGAGCACAAGATGCACAAACTCCACCCCCGGACTCGTCGCTCCGCTCCGCCTCGCAAACACGGGAACCGAACGCTAGGTCGACACCAACCGTTGCTGAGGCGTCGAGCTCGTCGAGCGACGAGTACTTCTCCCCGCCGACGTCACCACCACCTGCACGCCGCCGAGGGAGAGGCCGGCCACCTACAAGCTTGGGACCCAGAGGCCCACCGGCCTCAAGCAGGGCCCCCGCTGCCGGTGGTAACGTGCGCCGCATGAGATGGACTCAATCCATTAATGAGAACGTCATGCGGGCATATTATGCGGCTACAGAGGGGGGAGCCAACCTTACTGTGTACCGTGAACGGATGCTGCCTCTGTTTCAGGTGCTTGAGCCGACTGTTAACGTTACGGCACAACGACTATCGGACCAAGTGCGGGCCATTCAGCGCTGTCATCTGCTGAATGAGGCTGCACTTGAGAAACTACGCTCAGAGTACCCCCAAACTAGCCGCGATATCCCTGCCCCGGTCCAGGTTTCTACAAATGTAGTTGACTGTGAATCTACGGGGCCGGATGCCGCGACTATAATGGTAAGTACTCAGTACAAAGAGGAGGTTAAGGCCGCTTTGGAATGTGCGCTTCACGAGTATCGGTCCACGCCCCACAATATTAGGTCACGCCTGCCTCGGTTGCCTATGCATAGACGGAACATTGCGCTGGTGTGTGCTCTTGATTCGCTATTGCCTACTTACCTAGACAATAGCGAAGACCTCGGTGATACCCATTCGATCCTGTATTGTACGGCTGTTGCGGCGTGTCGTATAGCAGGTATTAAGCTTTTAGCTGAAGCCCCTACTATACGACCAAGGTACGCCGTACCGGCTTGGCAATACAGGATTGAACGCCGTATTACCGAGGCAAAGGTACTCATTGGCAAGTTGTCCTGCTTCAGGACCGGGAACACTCGTCCGAGAGTGATGCGCTTTGTGAAACGGGCATTCTTGGGGACTGGAATCAGCCCTCAAGATTATATGTCACGTGTCACAGAGCGCATCGACTTCCTGAAGCAAAAAATTTATGCATGGGCAAACCGAATACGCAGGTATAAAAAACGCGTGGACAGGTATAACGTGAACCGCATGTTCCAAAGGGACCAAAGGTGGGTGTATAGAGACTGGCAGCGAACGGACCAAGGTGTGGATGACGGGCATTTACCGAATTCTGAAGCGACAAGCTTGTTTTGGCGCAACATTTGGTCGGTGCCTGTCATACACACAGAGGGGGAATGGATGCGTGACGTTGAACGAGCGTGCGAACTTATTCCAGAAATGGAAGATACCATCATTAATAGCACAGACGTAGCCAGTGCAGTCCGTCCTTTGTCTAATTGGAAATCTCCAGGCCCAGACGGACTGCACAACTTTTGGCTAAAATGGCTACGCAGTTCGCACGCTTGTTTGGCATCACAATTCCAGTCAGCCCTAGAATCTGCGTCGCTCCCAGCCTTTATGACTAAAGGAGTGACCCACCTGCTCCATAAGACCGGTAGTACCTCGGACCCCAGTAATTATAGACCGATAACTTGTTTACCATCGATCTATAAACTTCTTACATCCATTCTGAGAGCTAAAATAAACAAACATATACACACAAACTCCATCATGTGTACCTCTCAGAATGGATGTAGAAGTGGGGCCCGGGGTACTAAGGAGCTCCTCCTCATTGATACGACTATAAGCCAGCAGGTTCGTCGCAACCGAAAGGATCTATCGGCATGTTGGATAGATTATAAGAAGGCGTATGACTCCGTGCCACATACATGGCTTCTGAGGGTGCTGGAGTTGTATAAAGTTAATACAACTCTACGTACCTTCTTGAAGTCGTGTATGGGGCAATGGAATACGCTTCTTACCTATCCAGGGTGCCGAGGGACCCAAGAAAGTGGCGGCGTACCTATAAGGATTGAGCGGGGTATATTCCAGGGTGATACTCTGAGTCCCCTTTGGTTCTGCCTAGCACTGAACCCACTTAGTACCTTACTAGTAGGTTCAGGGCTAGGTTGCAGGTTGCGACGTGGTGGTCAGGTTATATCTCATTTGCTTTATATGGATGACTTGAAGCTCTTTGCTCCCACCAGCTCACAGCTAATAGCGCTACTGAAGGTGACTGAAACCTTTAGTAATTCTATTAGAATGGAGTTTGGTGTGGACAAATGTGCAGTCGTTCATATAAAGCGAGGGCGGATAGTGGAATCCGAAGGGACTCAACTCTCGGATTCCATTCACCTAAGATCACTACTCGCAACTGAGACCTATAAGTACTTGGGTATGTCGCAGGCGCTGTGCATAAATGAGGTTGACATGAAACAGCTGCTGCGGGAACGTTTCCTGGGCCGCCTGAAAAAAGTGCTTAATAGCCTTTTGTCAGGTGGCAACAAGATCCGGGCCTGCAACAGCTGGGTTATGCCACTTCTTATGTACTCCTTCGGCATACTCAAGTGGACTCAGACTGAATTAGACACCTTGGATCGAAAAGTCCGTACACTGATGACGTCATACCGAATGCATCACCCGCGTTCATCTGTAATGAGATTGTATATTCCGCGGAAGTGTGGGGGCCGGGGTTTGCTAAACCTTAAGTCCCTTCATAACCGCGAGGTATACAATCTAAGAGAATATTTTCTCCATGTGGACGCGGGTGTGCATCGGGATGTCGTCGCGGTGGATACCGGGCTAACCCCGCTCTCCTTGGCAAAAGAGAACTGGCGCAGGCCTGTAGTGCTTGGTGTCAACGAGCGCAGGGAGGTATGGCAGAGCAAGGAGCTTCACGGCAGGTTCTTTCGGGCTCTTCATGGGCCCGATGTGGACCTACTAGCGTCCGTGGCCTCGCTACGGTTCGGTGACCTTTTTGGTGAAACCGAGGGTTTTGTCTGTGCAATTGCTGACGAAGTTATCATGACGAATAACTACCGGAAATATATCCTGAGGGATGGCACTGTTGACATCTGTCGTGCCTGTCACCGACCCGGTGAGTCCCTCAGACATATTGTTTCCGGCTGTTCACGTCTTGCTAACGGCGAGTACTTGCACAGACACAATCAAGTAGCCAGGATAATCCACCAGCAGCTTGCTCTGAAATACCACCTAGTGGACGTTGAGGTACCATACTACAGGTACGTTGCTGAGCCAGTTCTCGAGAATAGTCGTATCACGTTGTACTGGGATCGCTCTATCATCACAGACAGGACTGTTGTCGCAAACAAACCTGATATTGTGCTGATAGACCGATCAGAGCGTCGTGCAATGATCGTCGACATCACCATTCCACATGACGAAAATCTCGTGAAAGCCGAAAAGGATAAACAAATAAAATATCTGGATCTGGCGCACGAGATTGTCGACATGTGGGATGTTGATTCGGCGATCATTGTACCGATAGTCGTCTCCGTTAATGGTTTGATTGCCAAGAGCCTCGACCAACACCTTGAGAGGCTCGCGTTAGACGGTTGGATCAAGCGCTTGATACAGAAGGCAGTACTTCTGGACACGGCTCGCATAGTAAGGAGGTTCCTTTCTTTGGAACCGTAACCACCGGTAGCTTGGTCCCTGTACCCGATGCCGGTGGGGCACTATTTTTTATATTTTTAAATATATTTAATTTTTGTTAGCTATATTTAAAAATGTAATTTATATGTATTTAATTTTAATAAAGAGAATAATAATAATAATAATAAAAAATGTCTCATGAGGGTGAAATAAGAGTACACAAACCGCAGGGCAGCTTTGTGGCGAGCTGAATGTGCGTGGCGACACTGCGGTCCCGATGCCTCAGAGAGTCGGTCAGGGCCTCGTCTCCCGCTTGCCTTCACTGGCCGGCGGGAGTCGAACACCAAGAGCGCCCGCAGGACTCTCAACTCTGTCTTGCCTTAACCGGCCGGCCAGAGGGAGGTCGCCAGAGCTTGTATGCTCGGGGGTGGAAGTGTCATTTTCAAGGGCATAACTACGGGGAAACCCGCTCACGGGCCTTCTTCGTGATGGTGAAACCGGCGCCGCACCGCTCAACACCCCAAGCTGCTCATACCCATGTTGCCCCCTGTCGCCTGTTTGGCTGTATGCCTGTGGCGGCCAGAAGGGGGCCCATCTAGTGAGTGGCGAGTCACCGCCTGCCCATTTGTCCGTGTGTTTTTACCATGTGTTTGCAGGGCAGGCGCCATAGTCCTTCAATAGTACCAGCTAACCATTCCACTAACACATCACCTCCATAACCCAGTTTCTTAGCTACCACTTTTTGACAATAGTTTTTACACTAACCGGGGAATGTCGTTGGGTACATTTATATAGTGTATACAACGATATTCGCCGGTTTGTGTCACATAGCCTTTAGATTAAAGTGTCTAACAGGCCTCTACGTGTTGGCTTCGGCCTCACGCACGCCTCCCAAATGACCGGGACTCCATAGTCCCGTGATATGGAAACGACATACATAATAATAATAATATATACTTTATTGTACACCAATATAAAAACAAAGAATACATTGTATAACATAAATGTACAATGGGCGGCCTTATCGCTAAGAGCGATCTCTTCCAGGCAACCTTTGGATGGACAGAGACACAAATACACGAATTATATAGGTAGGGGTAGTGTACAGCGTGATATTAATTTATGGTTAATAAGAACAAGAAGAGGAAAGATAGGTAATTAAAAAAGTTTACTTAGAGAGATAGTGGTCCTTCAACATTTTTTTTAAATGAAGTAGTACGTTAGTGAAAAAAAACAGGTGTTAAATATGACAAACTTAACTTTGCCATTGGAAAACTATTATCAACATTAATATATATATTAGTCCAAATACCTACACTATACCTACCACCAAATACAACAACAGAACACGTACAAGTGGCTTTTATTTTCAAGAGACACTTATATTTATTAATTTTTCAGAGCCAGTACATTTCGAATCATCATCTACAAACGTAACATCAAGACTAGGTCATCCTGTTTCATTAGAGTGCAAGCCGCTGGGCGATGACCCAATAAGAGTGACATGGACTCATGACGGCAATATGTTGGATTTTACTAATCAAAGGTGAGTTTGAGTGACGAGTAACTGTCAATGCTGCATAATGTCGTTAGAGGGAAAATAAGGATGTGTGAATGTTCAAATCTTTATTTCTTACCTCATATGGCGACCGAGAGATCAGTGAGGTTAATCAACGTTAACATTGTCCATAGATGGGTGACCATTCTAGAAATGTCACAGAGAAGTGCCTATGTCTCCATACACTTATGTACATTCATACTCGTAGTAATATCTCCTGCTAGCCTCTGATAGGGTTAGCTACGGTAACTGACCGTTTAAATGTTTCTGTATTGCGTGGATTTATTTATCTTTCTTTTTTTTTAAAGACGATTTCCGCAGTAGGGTACAAGCCCTGTGTCACGGGGGACTTTACAAACATACAAGTCACGGACACAAAGTACACCTAGACCCGGAAAAAACAATTTGTGGATCACATAAAGTGGTGTCCCGTGTGGGAATCGAATCCACGACCTCTTTTGTAGCAGTAGGACACACTCCCACCGTTATCAAACACACATATCTAGAAACATTTCTTGTTAGCAGTTTTAAAAGTTTTTAAAATGCAATTATTACCCACAACTTTTCGATTGAAAACTCAATATATCAACCGCTAAACTAGTTAATATGCAATTCCAGCGAATGAAGCAGAGAAAACGTTTAGACTTGAAATGTATGTTACTCCATGATACTGACATAAAATAGATCATTTTTTTTATTAACCTAATAACAAATATTTTTTCAGAGCAAAAATCTTGGAAACTAAAACAACATTAGGTGTAGTAAGTACTATCAACCTACAATACTCAGAGACTGGAGACGCTGGCGTGTATCAGTGCAGAGCAAGCAATCCTTATGGAGCTGCTACTTTCAATATACACCTCACTATATTAGGTAAGTGTTTAAATGACTTATAATTTTTCTGATCCAATATTGTATCTTTACTGTCAAAAAAAATTTATTCATGAATAATATTGAAATATCTATTAAAAAGTTACCTGCTGATCCTAAAAACGACAAAAATCTTCATTAATAAAATTTATTCAACAGTATATTTTGATCAAACATAACGAAAAACCAAAAACACACATAGTTTTCTTATAAGAAAAATCATTAAATTTTTGTGTTATGCGCAAATTTGTTATTCCTAATCCAGATTAGGAATAACAAATGGTAAATTAGTCTAAAAAGTAAATTTGTTATTCCTAATCCAGATTAGAAATAACAAATTTGCGCATGTATTCTTGATTTCTATGTTTACAAAGTCCCCCTCGACACCTGTGTGGAGGAAAACTATTTTGAGGATTATTCTATATTTCAATATTACCACCATCACTGTTGCAGTTGTTAATCTAAACCGTCATTAAACACACACAAATTAATTCCAGCTGTTTTGAAAAGTTCTCTGACATAAACATGTAGCATTTGTCGCTGGTCTTCTCCTGCTTCCATGACATGAAAATTTGGTAGTATTTTCCTTTTATTCATCTTTTACAGAACCACCAACACCACCATCAGATCTACGCATAGAAACAGTTAGATCCCGAACAGCAACAGTGTCTTGGCGAGATATCCTTCGTGCTCACGCTCGACACTATTCCCTGCAATATTCTCATTTACATTATAATGACGCAGTCTGGGATCATGCTACTTCTATTAATATTAGCAGGTAATATTTACTTCAAAACAGTTGTAGGAATTGAGTAATCCAATTTTGAGGATCATTGTAAGAATTGGGTGGAAATATAACTCAGTATTTCTTCGTCCAAATGGACCTGTGGAAGGCAAAGAAAGCGAATAAAATGAATCTTAAAAAAAACGAGCGAGATAGTAACATCAAATTAAATAGCGCGCCCTTCCTCGATAAGTATATTTCAACAATCGATAAGAGAGGAAAGATATTACACATCAAAAAGCATATTACCCTTTTTTAAAGCTGTAAACTGTGACTACTATAATATTGGCACCTTTTACCCTTACCCTTTGGCACTGACCTCTATTAGTGGATTGGCTACCCCGTAAAAGTGACAGCAAAAATCATAAGTGTCAAAAAGTTCACAGGATGGTCCTGTGCCCTTAGGAACCTGACAGATAAATGAGGATCAAACCAAATTGTTTTTCTTTATTAGGCGTTGACCGTACGGGATCTAAAGCCTACACGACCCAAAGGACACTTTTGAATCAACAGTTATGTTAACACTGATCCAAAAGTAATAGTAAGAAATATGCAAAGTCAAACACATAAGTCGTTTAGCATTTGCAAAAATTCAAACCTTCAACACAAATTTTTCCAACTAGTAATGAAAATTCAAATTAGAACAAAATAAAATATAATCATCGCAACATTCTAATTATTTTGTTTAATTGCCTATAGGCATGCGAATTTTAAACTAAAATAATTAAAACATCGTCTGGTCTTTTTTTTTAAAACTGTCTAAAATTTTAGAAAAGACCAAGATCTCCGTCAATCAGTTGAGCTACAGAACCTTCGTCCAGCGACAGCTTACGCCGTGCGAGTGGCTACAGGCAATCAAGTCGGTATCAGTTTGTACACAGCGCCTGTACATTTTACAACTCATGAGGAAGGTGAGTTAGTTTGAATAATTGCGCTTTTCTGATCCCACCAGCAGTTATAAATAGATTCGGAGCATTTAACGTTTCTCTAACGTATAAGAAATATACGTGGCATAAATGAACGCCTCCTAAAATGCGCTGCAAAATGTAACAAATATAAATCTTGGCTAATCCGATACAAATTTCTTGAAGAAGAGTTTTGCTTCTGACACAAAATAATAGTATACTGGAATTAGCTGTATTGTACCATTCGCATTTGGTACTGCAATCCTGTGGTTCTCTAACAAGACATGAACACATTATCAACCATTTTCTTCTTTATGCTCTTGGTCAAAAATTGGCCTTCTCTACTAGTCTAGGTCTTGATATATTGAGGGCCACTTTTGGACAAGGTATACCTATTTTTGTTTTATTTTTATCAGATCTGTCTATTCTTGTTGTTGTTCAGTTTGTCTTAAATTAATGGTTATTACTTCTTCTTATAGCTCCCTCGTCAGCTCCAGTGAACGTGCAAGTGGAACAAACTGAAAATCCAGGCGAATTATACATTTCCTGGTCACCGCCTTTGAAGGACTCTCATAACGGAGTTGTCATCGGGTATCATGTAAAGGCTATCGCTCAAAGTGTTGGAACAGGTAAACAATAATTATTTTTATATTTGAAACACATTCTGGGTATGTTCCGATATGCACTGGAGTACTGCAAGGTGTGACGTCAATTTTAGTACTCTGCGAAGCCATTTCTTTACAGTTCGCTATACCTACTGGTTACTATATCAATCGGAAAACAGTCTAATATACTTTCATCCACGTATATAATTTTTAAATGTACAAAGTATAAGATCAACAAGAAAACATATTTGAATGAAAAAACCTTGAATATTCAATATAATAAAAATTGAATATTCAAGGTAATTATCAATTGAATTAATTGTATAATATCTAAATCAATGGAATTAATTTAAATTTGTGGTGGCGGTTGATCACGTGTAAAGTACTGAATAGTCCCTTACCTCGAAAACACCAGTGCTCACAGTACAATAATGGCGACGGCTTATGATGTCACATATTTCACAAGAATACTCTGGCAGTATACTGTCAGTCATAATAAAACGATTACAGGTAGAAACGCGGGCTTGCCTCGAAAACGCAAAAAAGATAGTAAATAAGGACCAATAACCCTTTATGGCTATGATTTCCTCTACTGTACTAATAGTTATAACTCTTGTTTTTAAACTTTCGCGATTTTTATACATATTAGATATATTTCGGGACTTAATCGCGTGAATTATTTAAAGGTACGAACCTTATATTATATTAGTTATAACTCTATCAATTTATATTTGTATGTCTATTTTAGTTGCAGATGAAACTGATACGAGGACTGTGAAAGTATCTCAACTATCTGGCAAACAAGAGACTTTACTAAGCGGTCTATTGAAGAATACCAGGTAATGTAATAAGATTCCGAACCAGCTTTTATGAATATGAAACTGAAAATCTGTCACTCGCTTCTATAATGGGCCATTAGTTTTTAAAAACCCCGCCGAGGTTTCCGTATAAATTTGGGTTCATATTACACATAGTTCAGGAATCGAGTATCGCAGTTTTTAAAATAAACGGCCGTATCTTTTTTTAACGTTAACTTAAAAGTTTAGTTCTTAGGTGCAAGGGACTGTAGACCTGAGGATATGGTTTTAATTTTTAATTCGATATCTGAACGCGTTCTTGAAATAACGGGTCTTGAGAAACGGACGGACAACAAAGTGATCGTATAAGGGCCTGGGATCCGTTTTTTTCTTTCGAGGTACGAACCCCTAACATAACGCATAAACGTGAATACAACGAGAGAAGCCTTTGGAGTGAATAATATAATATAATATTTATTGTTATAAAAGTTACAAGTTTATCTTGACTAGTTATTAAAGAAGGATGAAGCCTGGGTTTTAAATTAATCAAGAAAGTGAATTTAAACAATAATTATTTTAAAAATTATATAGCGGCAGTAGTCTAATGGTTAAGGCATCGGAGTCGCAAGAGAGGTCGCGGGTTTTAGAACCCTCGATTAGGTAGATCTACCTAATCGAGGGTTCGAAAACCCGCGATCTCTCTTGTAGGTATTGGGTGAGACGAATCCTACCCATCGTGAGATCTCTCGATGGGTAGGATTCGTCTCACTCAATACCGCCGGCAACCCACTCCTAACACAAGCAATTTAGCTTAGCAGCAGGGGTTAACAAGATTGCTAGTTATATGTAACCCACATTGTAGTTATTCTTATTTTTTTTAATATGCTACAAAAGTAACAATTTAATTTCTATATTTTGAAGGTGTAATCGTTGTTTAATTTTAAATTCTTTATTGTTTTGTGTGTTACAGATACGCAGTTTCTGTTTCTGCCTTCACAAATGCTGGGTCAGGACCATTTTCTTTACCTGTCTTTCAAGATACAAGAGAAGGAGGTAATACTTTTCACATAATCATAAAAATACTTAACTTTCATAATGTATGAAAGTTAAGTATTTTTTTCATTCAACATTTATTTGACACTAGCTGTGCCCGCGACTTCTTCGCGTGGAAGTTGGGTTTATATTAAGGTAGTTTATATTACAATTCAACTTCTGTGTAAAACATATTGTAAACATGCTCCACAATGCTCTGTGGCATCTATGGATATTTGGGCCTAGCTTTAATCAGGGCCCAACATATGCAGGGCAAGCCAAGCAAATGCCCAGTGCAGCAAAATGAAGGGCGACAAAGTTTATGGCGCCAGACGGTTAGAAGACAAATTATTAAAATTCCCACGACCACACCTCGACAAAAAAGTGATTTGCATCACATCAAATACTATTAATATTGAAAAATTCCCCCACCACGCGAGTACTGGGGCGGTTTCGAGTTAAATGAAGCTCGAAACCGCCCAATTACTCGTGCGAAATTTTGAGTTAAGGAGCTTCGATTCTGACTCCGATAGGTCGAAAATTCCGATTGATTTTAAACCTCTGACTCCAACTTCGGCTCCGACACTTTTAAATCGGACCTTATAATCGGAGGTACCTAGCCGCTCCTTCAAGATAATTTATACATAGGTAATAAAGGTAAGATGGAAAAAACTCTCACAGATTACCTATGATCGCAGGTTATGTCCTGCCCGAGCGATCTTTTCCGAGTCTAAAGTACACCTACTTTGTGTCCGTGTTTGTACCGCGGGAATGCAATGTTTTAAAACTATTTTGCCCCCGCAAAATAGTTTTAAAACATTGCATTCCCGCGGTACTGTGATGCGTGTTTAAACAAACAAACAACATTCAAACGTTTCTAAAAGATATACTCAGATATCTTTTTTTGTGTTTAAATACTATTTCTAAACTTATTTCAATATTTTTTTTCACTCACTTTAAAAGATTAAAATATTATTTTTTAATGTCTACATTGGTGAATTCAAAAATAGGTGTGTCAACCTGTCGCAAATTAAGATCATCATATATTCATATCCCTCTACGTAAGAATTTCAGTTTTTTTTTAAATCAATTTTCCTGATTCTTTTTAATTTGTATTTAAACGCCATCTATTTTCAAAACTGGATAAGTTTATTTTTATACTTAATGATTTTATATTAAACTATCATGCATATTAAACGTAGGTAAGCAAGGTATTTAACCTTAAATTATTCACGCGATCAAGACCCGTAATACATATATTTTCATAATGTGTACAAATCGCGAAAGTTTATTAACATTTGTAGGTAAGCAATTTTGGCACTCAGAAGAAATCGAATCACAGATGGCGCCACGTGTTTTATTTTGATGTAACGCGGACTTAATCTTTCATTTTTATTAAGCAATTAACATTTATAAATTCTATAAAATATCAATCAATATAATTACTGTTTATTTGTAATGTAATATTGTTTTTCATTTCTACATTTATAACATAATCACTATTCATGCAAAACAATGATAAAGGTGCCTATTGGAAGTGATTATTAATATTGAAATTTGTTAAACAAAGTAAACATGTTAAAGTCGAAAATAAAAGCTTGTATAAATAAGTATACATTTAGAAAAATACTTAAAAAAAAGAATAAAAATAATTTTAACACAACACAAAAAGAGACTCGCAATTAGGGAGTCGATCCTCCGACCTCGCTCGTTTAATACCGCTACTTGTGCCAATAGACCACCTCAGCTAAAATAGCTGATCTTAAGAAAATTGAAAATGTTGTGTTTAGCTCCTAATAGTTTTAGCGTGAAGTTATTGTTTCCATGGGTTACAATTGTAAATAATGTCTTATTGTGGAAAAAATTGTGAAAAACCATAATGGTTCGACAAAACATACGTTGCTGCTCACTCCCCATAGACGATAGTATAATGATTTCTATTAGTATAGTGCAAGTAATGACCTATAGTATTTACAATAAAACTGCAAATTTTCATGAAGATCCGTCAAGCAGTTATTGTTTTATAACGATAAATAGCTACATACATTATCCGTCATAGCTTAGCTCCTATGGGAAATAGCGTGATAAATTATAGCCTATATGTTAATCCAGACTTATTAGAATACACATACAAAATTTCAACCGAATCTGTCCAATAGTTATTGCGTGATGCGTGTTCAAACAAACAGACAGACAGACAGACATTTCTAAAAATGTAGGAATGTGTTTAAATACTCTTATCGAACATTTCCCAATATTTTTTTTCACTGTGTTCGGCCATGTACAGACACTTGAAATTTACAATTTTATTATATGTATAGATATAGATGATAGCATGATTCAGTATTCACGCGCAATGGCTTATTATTAGCGTATTTCATGTATACCTTTGGTGTTTCTATACCGATTTCTATTAGTATTTTTTATGGAATAGTTAATTAAGTTAACTTTTTTAATTAGGGATGACTGAGAGTGTTATAAACGTAAGAGTAGACAAATATAATCAGAAAGCTTCGAACTACTAAGCTATCGGGAGTTACACGTGATATTGTGAGTCAACCATAAAAGATAGACATATGCTGTCGTGGGATATTTTTTATATAATTTTAAGGAGAACATTTCCGTCATACATGATTTCTGTGTAGCTTTAACCATTACGGTTGCACACGCGACGAAAGCTTAAAAAATGGAGTAACTTCTCCCGTTTTCCTTCACTGCTCTGCTCCTATTGATTGTAGCGTGATGAAAAGTATACTACAGGAGTATGAAAAATAATTGTACCAAGTTTCGTTAAAATCCGTCGAGTAGTTTTTGTTTCTATAACGGTTATACAGACAGACAGACAGACAAAAATTTTACTGATTGCATTTTTGGCATCAGTATCGATCCCTAATCACCCCCTGATAGTTATTTTGGAAATATATTTCATGTACAGAATTGACCTCTCTACAGATTTATTATAAGTAAGATTAGGCAAAGGAATTTGACTAGCGTTTTGGTGCTTTTTTTTATGAAAGATGCAAGATAGCAAATTGCCTTTTGAATGCGATGTTTTTATATCTAATCTGCAAGCCAACCTAATCTTTTATCTTTTTTATCTACAGCTCCGGAACAAGCCCCTTCGTCCGTTGAATGTACAGCAGTGTCTTCAACATCTTTAAGGGTTGGGTGGCAGCCTATAGGTTTACCGGGGCAAGGAAGCTCCCTTGTTGGATACACTGTGTTGTTTGCTACTGATGGTGAGAAAACTTTTTATTAACCGCCTTAATATATGTGTTACTCTACAATTTTATATTAAAAGAGAAAAGATAAAGATAATTATCACAGCGACAATAAATCTTCATCATCATCATCAGCCAGTATTGGTCCTCAGCTGGACATAAACCTCTCCTAATTTTCGCCACAATATCCAGTTCTCTGCATTCGAATCTCAATCTCTCAATCAGTCATTATCACCTACCTTACGTTTCACTGTAGGACAATAAATCCTAATGATAAATAATTTCCTTCTGAGTCACTTTAGACAATTACCCTTAATTGTTCATTAAATTTCCCATGAATACTTTTCCTGAGGAAACAGTGTCAGGTTGATTCATATTAATAAATAGAATCTTTCTGTAAATGGATTTGACCAACGACTTCCTGAAATAGGTCAAATGTATAGGATTTGGTTTCATGACTAAGAAGGTATTATTTTATTATTGACTTACTCGTACGATGAGGAAATGACTCATCTGATCATCAGTACCCAAGACATAACTAACGGTCAGTTACCGTAGCCCACCCTATCAGAGGCTAAAGATTATATAGACATACAAATTTTAACAAATTCAAGTTAGTAATATCTTCATAACCATTTTATAAAAATATCTATTTAGGAATAAGGAAATTAAAACCTTCATTTTCAATGAACTCAAAACAAAACAGTTATTTGATGACGTGATAGTCTTCTATCTCTTTTCATACATAGTCGCAATAAGTACATCCCTAGTAAATAAAAAAGAAACAAAATGACTTCTTTTCAGTTCTAATCTTACGCCAAAAACAAAATCTCTTGAAGTCTTGACACGTGACGCAGTCCTCATATTCTGATTTGTAAATCATCAAAATTAATGACAAAGCTTCTTGATTGCCTTTCAGAAGCCGCTTGGCAGAACCAAACTTCATTACACACTGAATTATACTTACAAAGTCTTTTGAAGTATACCAATTACACGGTCAAAGTAGCTGGATTCTCAAACTTTGGCGCTGGACCGTATTCATATCCTATAGTATGTGCTACTTTGCAAGATGGTGAGTCACTTAATACCCTAAATATTTTCTCTTGTAGTGGATATTTCTTCAACGGTCCAACCGCTGAACTATTTCGGATCGAAGAAATTGTACTTCCCGAATTAAAATTGACTTTAAGCTATTATCATTTTTAATTGATTTTATTTAATTTTAAATATATGTGGTCTTTTAAAATCATTATTACTTATTCAATTCGCTTCTTCATCAAATCTAATAATTTCTATATTTTTGTAGTGCCTGGTCCTCCAGCTGACATCAAAGTACTTGTGCTGACGTCATCTTCTCTCTTGATAAGTTGGAAAAGACCAATACATCCCAATGGAGAGCTTCTGCATTATACTGTTTACGTGAAGCCTACATCCAGGTTAGTTAAGATTAAGTTCTACATATTTTTCAGATTGCTGGCTTGTTCATAGAACTAACTATAAAAACATTTCTATAAAATTAGAAAGAGATTTTTTTCTCTGTCTCTCACACAACAAATTCACGTAAATTTAATAACTTGATGGAGGGGACAAATATCATCGAAGGTATTAAAAATAATGAAGGTTTTTTTTTTAAAGTGGTTTTTTTTTCTGGGCAACTAACACTCTACGTTTGCGTTCCATGTCTACATGATTCCTGAGGTCCTCAGTGACATAATGCTTTAGGTATTTAAATTTGCTTTTAAGCGGCTTATTATTGAGAGTTATTAGAGGTTGGTAATTCATTTGCCTTCCGGAAACCTTAAAAATTACTTTATGGTCTGGTGTAGTACACCAGACCATAGTTCGGTGTCTAGCATTGCTTTCATTGAACCCGCTGTTAATCCTAGAAGCACTATATCATCAGCATAGCTTAAGTTATAGTATTTTTAAACGCATTTCTTAATAACTCTGAGACCCACGATTAGTCCATGAATGTATAGATTAAACAGTTTCCGCGAAATAAATTCACCCTGTCGCACCCCGCAGTCCAACCTATACTCCTCGGAGAGTGCATCACTCCACCGAACCTGATTAACCTGGTATGAATACCAGAACTGAAACAGGTTGCGCAACTCCTTTAATACACCCGCTTCCCCTAGCTTGCTCTAAAGAATATCATACGACACTAGATCAAAAGCTCTGGAAAGATCAAGGAAGCAGGCATAAACCGGAGTTCTTCTATCCTTATAATTTTGGATGCTCTGCTTCATACAAAACATGCACTTTCCGAAGAAAGGCCTGGTTGAAACCTGAACTGTCTGAGTTTTATCCACTTATCTAATTGTTCATCAAGAAATCTGTCCAATATCTTCGCAATTATAGTGGCCAAGGATATGAGCCTATAATTCACACTATCTGATACGTCACCCGTTTTATTTTTAACAATTTAAACTACTATGGTCTTCATGTATTTTGCATTGCGTTGCAAACTTAGCTATAAATATAAAGCTATATCTGTTCTCAGAGTTGTTTTAGACTGGTAAAAGAGTTGCATTTTGTCGTCTAAATATCTACTTTATAAACTTTGATCACAGTCGAATGATATTTAGTACATTCATTGGCTATGGTAATTACTTATCATCAGATTTTAGTGTTGTATCACTCAAACATTTTACCCTAATCATTATCACCTAGTACAGCATATCAATTATCACAGCAATGGTCCACCACAGACGTATCGAATCGACTCAGAAGGTCGAACGACAGCTGAGATCAAGGATCTTGTCTCCGGTAGAACTTATGAAGCCTGGGTCACCGCTAGTACCAGCGCTGGTGAAGGCAGCGCAACAAGAAGAGTTTCACATACTCCTACGCATAGAGGTATGTTACTTTAGATAAAACTACTTACAGATACACAGACAGACAGACCTTTGGCAGACAGACCTTTGGCAAGTTTCAGCACAATTTCTAGGTCTAAAGATTGTGTGTTCGGGCTTTTACTCGAATTTGTCTTAAAGTCCCACTCTCACTTACCCGATTTTCTAATTTCAAAAGGATTACCTAATTTTAATTATTTACTTTAGGAGTATCTCAAGGCGCTGTTTTGGGATCAATTGTTTGAATTTTTTTAATAAAAATATTATAAAGTTTTCAAAATTAAAATCATTTGTTTTTTATTTTAAAATTGATGTTATTCTCATCTAAACACCTTTACTGTAGGTGTTTTTTTAGAACCGTTTTTATTATGTTATTCGAAAATGTAATTGTTCTTTAACATTTTTTTATATTTTAATTATACTACTAGAATAAAACAATATTACATAAGATATCAAGGCCAATTTGTAATACTTCAATGGAAAATGTCTAATGTCTTTAGTATAATTTACATATTTATCCTTGTATGATAAACGGATAAATGTATTACGTCTATATTACATACTATATATAGACGAATATGTTAAGATACCGTAACCAATTAACGACAGTAATTGTTTCTAAGAGGAAAATTAAATTTTAATTGTAAATCGTTACAATTAACAAATTATTAAACTGAAGAATTGCTGATATTGTTAATAAGATGAGGTCATACACTGCACGCACGTTTAAACTTCATTCGTAAATGCGTTAAAATATATATCCTCGTGGTGACAATCTTTTCTAAAGTGCGTCAATATTTAAAATTAACGAACGCATTAATCATGCAAATTTGAAATATGAATTATTCTAGTTTCATATGAAATTTCTGGGAATCAATCTTTAAATGATTGTATTATCAAAAACGTTAACTCATCAAGATTTGTGGCAGCAAAGTGCAGCCATTCAATTAATTATTACAGGAACACCAAAACAAAAACCATTTAACTAATTTTAAAACTGAACAATGAAATTTTCCACTCAGACCTAAAAATAGAGAACAGTCCTTTTGTTCAAAATATACGCTTAATTAGCTTACCATGAAACATTACTTTAAAATTTCCGTACCTATAGTTTTTCTGGCACTGGTATCCAAACACTGTACAGCGCCATCTACCACATCTTAAGCTATATAACATCACACAATTTTAATTTTAACATACGAAAGTTTATCAACATTTAAAAATGAACAATTTCATGCGTCATGATGTATTTCGACTCCATTTCCTCCTTTTATCGTACTTGTCAGGAGTATTATTACTAATCACTCTGTATTTTTGATCTATAGTGGTAGCCGGTGTTGCTTCTCTCGGAGGTACTGTATCAGTAGGAGTAGGAAGTTCCTTGCTCCTTGTGTGCCAGTGTGTGGGTGTACCACCACCTCGCACCGTGTGGTACCACAAACACAACATTATCACGCATCATCCCCGATTCACGAGGAATCATGATGACAGTCTGCTGATAAACAGTGAGTAAAATTATTTTAGCCATTCTCATTTTTTTTTAACAGACGACTCCCGCATTATAGTACAAGCCCTGTATCGCAGGGGACTTTACAAACATACAAGTCACGGACACAAAGTACACTCAGACTCGGAACAGCAATATGTAGATCACACAAAGTGGTGACCCGTGTGGGGATCGAACCCACGACCTCTTGCGTAGCAGTCGGACACACTCCCACCGCGCCACAGAGGCAGTCAATGGACTAAGTAAAAATTAAGTCTTTGTTGACAAAGCTTATATAAAGACCGCTTCAAAATCTTACTACCGATGATGAAAAGCTGGACACAAAAGAAAATGGATAAAGCTTTAGTTTTCTAAACTATTTGCATAGATTACTATGCCGTGTAGTACCGGCTTAAGAATAGTACCACCCCATCTCTTCCTGTGGGTGTCGTCAAGGCGACTAAGGGATTTCACTCCGGAGGACGGGCAGCAGCGTCCTCTGCGTACTTAAAACCTTACTGCGATCGCCAACCCGCTCGCCAAGCGTGGCGATTATGGCAATTACCCCCAGGATCTACGAACCAGTAGGTTCTACTGGGGAGACCCGTGCCCAGCAGTGGGCCATCATATGGGTTGATATGACTATGCAAATAGTTTACTATGCAAATAGTTTAGGAAATAGATACCAGCTAGTGGTGCTAATATTAACAAGCTACTATTTGATATTGACTAGGCTGTATATTCGTTTGCCATTAGAATAGTCACTTATAAAATATTTTTACAATTATTTATTAGCAGTGATCCTTTCTGACATTTTAGTAAAATTCCATGGTCAATCAATTTAAAAATTATATTATTTCAGATATTGACCAATCTTTAAGCGGTAACTACACCTGCCTAGCAAAGAATCTCTACGGTTCTGACTCAGTGGAGTACACTGTGATAGTGTTGCCTCTACCAGAGGCACCTATACTCAGAGCTACACCGTACAAGGATTCTATATTGGTAGAATGGGAACAACCGTATTATTCGATTAGTAACAGAAGTACTAGTCAGAAGATAAGTAAGTATTATAAACTAAAAGAGAGATTTAGTTTTAGTAATTTTTATAGGCATTTCTTGCCAATAACTTTACAAATACAATAAATGCATTTTTGAAAGATAAAAAAATTTGAAATCCAGACTCAGAAATCGAACCCGAGACTTCCGTAGCCAAACCGGGGCCAGAAGCGAACCACCTATCTGGACTATATCATTAGATCGGAGAGCTCGTTCGGCACGCGATCGAGGCGGACGCGTTTACCTCAGTTCGGTTTATTATTATTTAATACCTGTGCAGTGTGTGAGCGCGAGCGCAACTTGTTTACGATATCTCGGTCGGTCGCATCGAGGTACCGCTATGCGGCTACCTGCCTACGCCGGACTCATTAATAAATGACAAACCCCGGTGTTAGCATGGATGAGTTGTATACCTTAGATTTGGAGAACGGATATACAGTGACCGTGTTTGAGGCTGAAGGAACCGAACAAATATCGGAGACTGACATGGAACAGCAGGTGGACATGGGACAGTTGGAAGCTAGTGTAGAGGAACGCGATCAAGGTGAAGTAATTAGGGAGAAGAGGAAAAGAAGGGACGCAGAGGATACGGACAGTGGTGACTGGACTGAAGTAATAAGAAAAGACAAAAAACAAAAAGCTGATAAACATGAAATATACCTCTCGAGCAAAGAAATACTGCCTAAACAGTTTGCTTTGGCTAAATTATTTAGCGCAAACCAAATAAATCATATCGAGAAGGTTAAGTACATAAACCCGTATAAGGTTCGCGTCGACGTCGCGAAAGAGGAGACGGCAACGCAAATAGAAACATGTCAGGCTTTAATAGAAAAAGGCTGGCATATACAAAGGGCGATGGACAGGAGTGATTCATATGGGGTGATTAAGGACGTAGACTTGCACTATTCTGAAGAGGAAATCTTGAAAGAATTAACATGCGACAGCACAATAAAAGTACTGTCCGCAGTACGCCTTAAGCGTCGGAGTCGAGAGGTAGAAGGAAACGGCTGGGTAACAAGCGAAGCGGTACGATTAGGATTCAAAGGAGCATTTATGCCGCCACACGTGTACGTAAGCGGACTACGTATCAAAGTAACCCCATACATCTTCCCGGTCTCTCAGTGCGCTAGGTGCTGGAAGTATGGACATATGACCAAGCAGTGCACGTCGAAAACAATAGTCTGCCCTAAATGTGCTGCAAATCACGCCAATTGCGAAACAAATAAATTAAAATGCGTCAATTGTGGCGGTAGTCATATGGCACTACTAAAAGCACAATGTCCAGTGTTCCTCAAAGAAAAAAGACTGAGGGAAATTATGGCGGAATTCAATTGTACCTACAGGAGAGCACTCACAATATATGTACCGCCTAACCCTCCTACAAGAGAAATAAACACATCCCAACCTCTACTGCGCACACAATTGCAAGATGCCTCGAACATAGAATCGGAAGTTACACCTACTTTCGCGAAGGTACTTCAATCGACAGTTAAAGTACAAGAGATACCAAAAATGAAGAAGCAGCATAGTAAGGAAACTAAGACTGTTGGCAGTGAGCTACCTGCCTGTTCTATGACCTACGAAACGTCTACGGAATCACCCCAGCATGAAAACAAGAAAAAAAAACCGCTGCAGTTCGATGAATTGTTAAATAGGCTTAGGGAAATTATATTTATCAGTGGATTAGGGATACGATCTAAAATTAATGGAGTTATTAAGTGTTGCTTGGAATGGTTTATGTCTGTTGTTGTAGATTACGTTGCTGACTGGCCTATACTTATGAGGATCTTTAATTATATCAGTAATAATGAGTGACATACAACTCATACAAGATATTAAATTTAACCTATTCCAATGGAATGCCCAAAGTGTTAGACCCAAAAAACTTATGTTTGAGCAATTATTAATATCAGAAAAAATCCACATAGCCGCAGTCAGTGAAACTTGGTTAGAGACCGACAGTTTATTCAGACTAAATAATTATAATATTTATCGTCTCGATAGGCATGACTCATACGGAGGCGTAGCTATCGCTATTCATAATTCGATACAATCGCAGAGTGCTACCGTACGACTTAACAACACAGGTATCGAGGCGCTGTGCGTGAGAATATTAAACTGCCCGCAAATAAATTATATTTTATCTGTTTACTGCCCGTCTACCGTCCATACTACGCAAAACGATTGGGACGAATTATTTAACAATTACACAAGAAAGACTGTTGTATTAGGTGATTTTAATGCCCATCATTCATCTTGGTCTTATAAGAATGAACCAAGGGGAGGCCAAATCTTTGATTCTCTTTTACAAAATAACTTTGTTGTAATTAATAGCGGTGAAACAACACGTATTAGATTGGTAAACGGAACACTACAAAAGTCGTCCCCAGACATATCTTTAGCTACTTCGGATATCGCATTGGGGCTGGATTGGCAGGTCTTAAACGAATCATTAGGCAGTGATCATTTATTTATTAAAATTTCCTTTCTATGCCGCAGTAATTCGGTAAAGGTTAAAAGACTTAATTATAAACGTGCCGACTGGAATTCATACAAGAGTTGTTTAGATCAATTATTTTCCGATTTTCAAGTGAATAACGACACTCAAAAGGCCTATGATTTATTTATGGAATACATAAATATCGCAGCTCACCTAAATATCCCACTTATTAAAAATAGTCAGACCGCGACCTCTAACTTTGTCCCCAAGCCATGGTGGAATGCATATTTGTCAAAAATGGTAGCCGAGCGAAGACGAGCCCTTTCAAGGTTTAGAGGTAACCCCACCCCACAAAATTTAATCACTCTCAAGCGCAAGATAGCTGAGGCGCAGCGCGAGATACGCCGCGCACGTGATGACGGTTGGCGGCACTTCTGTTCCGCTTTAGATGAGTCCCTTACATCTGCGGAGCTATGGCGTAAAATGCGATGGATGAAGGGATATAAAAGTTCTAAATCAACCATCAGTTTAGACGAAGCTGATGAACTACTTCACTCGCTGGCACCGGATTATGTTGTCCAGGATCAACCACTTTTCTCATCTTACTTTCCTAAATTAGAAATTGAAGTCTCCATGCAGGAGTTAGACAGGTGTATCAAACATAAGGATACATCTCCTGGATGCGATGGCGTCATATACAAGATGATCCAATACCTACCTATGAATGGTAAGCGTACGTTGCTTTTACTTTATAATAGATTCCTTTCAACTGGTTTTGTACCGGTACAGTGGCGGGAAATACTTGTCACTCCTATACCAAAATTAGGGCGTAATATGTGTAGTATAAAAGCTTATAGGCCAATTTCTATGATGTCATGCATTTGCAAAGTATTTCATTCTATTATAAATATGAGATTAGAATGGTATATTGAAAAATCAAATAAATTATCTCAAAATGTCATAGGATTTAGAAAGGGTAGGTCGTGCCTGGATAGCTTGGTTCACTTGGTCACACGAATACAAATTGGTTTTACGAAAAGCTTGTGTACAGTGGGATGTTTTTTGGACATTGACAACGCGTATAATAACGTCGACATTGTAGCCTTGTTATTAATACTGGATAAACTTAACGTTGGATCCAAAATATGCATTTACCTTTGGAATTTTCTTAAAGAAAGGTATCTTAAAATACGAGTAGGAGATGGATTTATAAGCAGGATATCCAGTAGAGGCTTGGCACAGGGAGACCCCCTCTCTCCATTATTATTTAATGTGGTGACCATATATGTTTGCAAATATTTAGAATCCGATGTATTTATTTCACAATACGCAGATGACTTCGTTATTTATCACACCTACAATAACGCTATAACCGGTTCTAGACAAGTGCAAAAATCAATAAATACCATGATTGACATAATAACAAATTTAGGCCTGGAGCTCTCGGCTAGTAAAAGTCAAGTGTGCGTATTCTCAAACAAACGTTTTAGAGACACGGTAAATATTGAAATTAAGGGGATCTGTTTGTCCGTGGTAGACACAGTCAAATATTTAGGTCTCTGGTTAGATAGAAGTTTACGGTGGACAAAACATATAGGGGAAGTACAAGATAATTTACAGAAATATCTCAGTATATTTAAAGTTTTAGCTGGATCTGGCTGGGGTATACACCCATTACACCTAAGAAGATTGTACATTGCTGTTATCCGCAGTCGCATAGATTATGCGAGCCAATTATACAGCAACAGTAGTGATACAAGTCTTTTCAAATTGACTAGGATACAAAACCAATGTATGCGAGTTATTGGTGGATATATTAAAAGTACACCAATACACGTGATGGAATCAGATTTGTTGCTCCCCCCTCTTCATATTCGTAGACAATATTTAACTTATAAATACTGGTTGAAATTAAAGTCACTTGAACACAAGGATATGATTACTGACCTAGATGACCTATCTTCATTGATAGCACAAAGAGGTTGGAGACGACGGCGAAAACCACCTTTGGTCGCGATACATGACGAGCTAAATGTTTTAAATCGAGTTGCGACCAACATGGGTATGTTTTCACTCAGTATATGGACGGGCTATGTGGATTTATCAAATATTATCCATATTAATATAAATATTTTAGACAAACCAAAACATGGATATATATCTAGTATACTTAAATTGTCATGTGAACAGTTCATAACAGATAATTATAGGGAATATTACAAAATTTTTACGGATGGGTCAAAAACCAGTGATGGGGTTGGAGCGGCTTTCCTAGACTTTCAACTGGGAGACAAGATGCAGCTAAGTTTAGATTCCAGCATGTCTATCATGCATGCAGAGCTGGTGGCTATATCGGAAGCACTGTCCTATACGCAGACTTTGCATACTGAGAATATTGTTATTTTTACAGACTCGCGAAGTGGGCTCCAACATCTAACACATTGTGGGTTTTCTAACTTTAGGGGCATTCCAGTGGCATATGTCATTCTAGAAAGTTTAATAAAATTAAAGAAATGTAAGGTTAATGTTGTGCTTCAATGGATACCTTCTCATGTCGGGATTCAGGGTAATGACATAGTCGATCAATTAGCTAAAGAGGCCATTCATTCTGGAATTGTAACAGATTACCTGCCAAACACAGGGGATGTACTGAGTCAAATTAGACGAAAGTGCCGTGATATATGGTCTGAATATTTTGACGAAAGATCACGAACTAAAGGTATTTGGTATAAAATATTGCAGCCAGGTCTACCGCGCTCTCTTTGGTTCGGTTCCGATATGAAAAGGCAAACCATAGTCACAGCCTTGAGGCTTCGCTCCGGTCATTTTCCTTTGAACAAGTTTGCATATATGATGCGCAAAGTCGAATCACCAAACTGCTCTGTATGTAACGTGACAGAAGATATACACCATATTCTCAAGGAGTGTGTCCGGAGTGAATCATCAAGGTCACAGCTCAACTTAGCCAATCAGAATCTAGGTGTATATATGTATGCATTATCCATGCCTCTGTCGGATGAGGCAAAATTAATCTACAACATGTTCCAACTAGTGATAAGAAATAGAATGTAATATTTTACGTTTATTGTAGCTCCAATGAGGGCAGCATTATCATGTGTGATAAAGCCCTTTTTTTTCTTACTCAACAATAAAGATAAAAAAAAAAAAAAAAAAAATCATTAGATCTCGAATTTTTCTATCTCTTGATGCTTGCGAAATTAGGCCTTCGCAGCGCCATCTAGTCGGTAGTTAAAGAACTATCACGGCTTTTGTGGCAAATGCATTTATTGTATTTGTAGAGATTTAGTTTGATTAAATCTGAACAAACAGAAAAAACTTCTAAAAAGATGGAATACAGTTTTTGTTTTAATTTGGTTGAACAGCAAACTGCCAACTGTTTTAGAATCAAAGAGGATTTTTGGCAAATAAGGTCTATTCATTGTTCAGTTATGCCAGTTTAATGGTAAATTGTAGGAGTTTAATCACATCAAAGCCATAAAGATTTTTACTACCCATTTCTATTGTGGTAGTGACAAAATGTTCCCTTGTGACCTTTGTTGAATGACCTTCTAAAATGCTGAAATGTTTTTGAAATATAAACCCATGTAAAGAGTTCTTTATTTAAACATTTTTCATATTTTTATTGTCCGTGAATGGAATTTCAAATTTTTAAATTAGGTTACAGTTTGACCTGGAAAGAGGCCAACAGTCCATGGCGGGAAGCGTGGCCTACCAACAAGTTGCCCAACTTATCTGGCGTCCAGAAACATGCTTTGACCGGACTGAAGTGCGGGACTAAATATTCTTTGAGAATTACTGCGACAAACAAAGTAGGCACCTCGCAGCCTGCGTATTTGGATGTCAGTACATTGGGTGGAGGTGAGTTATTTGGTCTAACGTTATTAATTTATGATTACATTAGTTCTAGGAGTCATTTAGTATACTCTAGAATGATCAAACTACATTGCTTGAATTACCAAACATAATATTGAAATTGTATTAACCAACACGTATTTAAATCTTTAATTCTCTTTAATTCTCCTTAATAAATTTTCACGGATTGGTTCATGACAACCGTTGGTGTAATATTACTTAGAAGACCCATTAAGTATAGTATATCTCACATTACTGTCGTGTCTACTGCTAGGACTTAAGTCTCCTCTCAGCCATCTCTGGTGGGTAATGCAATACGCCAACCCAGAGTGGATTAGTTGATGTTACATGTATTAGAATATTTGGTTTGGGACATGCTGGTTTCCCCACGATGTTTTTTTGTACTGCCTCTGTGGCGCGGTGGGAGTATATCCGACTGCTACGCAAGAGGTCGTGGGTTTGATTCCCTCCCGGGACACCACTTTGTGTGATCCACAAATTGTTGTTCCGAGTCTGGGTATACTTTGTGTCCGGGACTTGTATGTTTGTAAAGTCCCCCGCGACACAGGGCTCGTACCCTACTGCAGTTGTCGTCTTTTTATACAAAATAAAACAAAATAGTGATGAAACAAGTCACACGAAGTTGGACTTCTAACCCGTGACCGTATATGTGATACTAATAACGTCTGTCCGTATCTGTCCGCTTATGAAATTTGACTACACCTTACAATTACACTTTGTAAATCATGTAATTTATTTTTTTCTTTCCCTTATTCTCTTCATTTGGTATCGGATCTCCTTTTATATTTGCGTTAGAGCAATCTGTTAGGCAGTCACATCGTTCAAGTTTTCAGCTCGAAGGTCTATCCAGACATTGGGCAACCACGTTACCTTTAAATGCCCCGCTCCCTATGGCTTGTTCAGGTAAGTTTAAGGCTATTTTGGCAACATGGTTCTCCTTATCGTTCGATGTGGCCAAACCATCATAGTCTACCTATCAATATATTTTCTGAGATAGGTGCAACCTGAAAAGAGTCCCGAATAAGTTATTTTGGATCTTGTCAATTCAAGGCCAATACTGTTGCTCTCATTTATTTATTATCCATACTAATATTATAAATGTGAAAGTAACTCTGTCTGTCTGTCTGTCTGTCTGTCTGTCTGTTACGCTTTCACGCTCAAACAACTAAACCGATTTAGATGAAATTTGGTATGGATATAGTTTAAGTCCCGGGGAAGGACATAAGATAGTTTTTATCGCGATAACCGACATCCACGCGGGCGGAGCCGCAGGCGAAAGCTAGTATTATATAAATTCTTGTACATATTTTTCAGTACCAATTCCACCAACCACAAACGAGTGGCTTTGGAGCAACTCCACGCATATCTACGTACAAATGGCGGGCTGGGACCACGGAGGCTGTGCTCTTAGAGCCCTTGAGGTGGAATACCGTCAGCTTGGAGCCAGGACATGGATTAGAGCTCAGAATAATATGGTGAGCGTCTTACGGGCGAATATGCAGAGGCATAACGTCTTTGACTTTCGTACTGTTACTGATAACTTCAAGGTGAACAGTAGCGACAGATAAACTTTCGAGATTTTAATATTTTTTTAGTATTCAATGTTAAATTATAATTATTTACGCTTAGCTTGGAATGGGCAATCATAATAACCTTATAGATTGCCGCCAGATGCAATGTAAAATTTGCGCCAAGCACATCAAGGTTTCTGACGTAAAATATATAATAATTTTGAGAATAAGTGGGACGTCAGTAAGCCGGCCTTGAAGTACCTAATATAGTATCGCCTGATTAATTTGAACTAATGATGATATAAACTTTTGATGAAATTAATATAAAATCTATTTTCTTTATTCTGTAACAGCCTTATACAGACTTAGCCTGGAACCTACAGAGCTTATACCAGACCAAAATACCGACCTACGCTATCGTAGACCTGTCACCAGGCTCATGGTATCAAGTCAGAGTGACAGCTACCAACGAAGCTGGTAGTGTCACCACTACTTACAATTGTGCTACCAAGAATGAAGATGGAAGTAAGTTCATAGTTCTTATGGGCTTTAGCCAAACATTTCATCAAAAGCTGTTGGAAATGGATTTTCTAGTTGCATTTTCTGTGACGTTGTATCTGAAATTTTAGGGTACTCAAAAACAAACACTAAAAATCATGTCTGATAAAAATCTGAATTTAGTTGATAGTTTAAATTCGTTATTTTGTGAAAATACTGGATATCATGAGTAAATCTACTAAATATACTTTTTCTGCTTTCAGCCGAAGTGGGTCCACCATCAGAGTTCTTCGATTTGAACATGCTGGTGATCGTCTGCAGTTCGATACTGCTCACTATTTGCTTGTTAAGCTGTATATATATTCTAGTTAAGAGACAAAGGTAAGTATTAATCATAAATCCTATCACTCGCACTCTTGATCCTCCTGTCTGCCAGTCGGTGCAATATATTCATCCTTCAGATGTCATCTCTGTGCTCGCTTCTTGCGTTGCACTCATCCATGATAATGTGACAACCAACAAATACATGTCGCAGGAACCGAGTGCTCCCTTGGCTCTGTTTATATCCGATTTCTGGTTTTACATTGTGCCTTAAAGAAATAGATATAGTCTCTTGGGGAGGTGAATCGAGCGACACTATAACATTTATTTTCCTTGTTAGCTACATCATCATCAGCCTGAAAGCGCCTACTGCTAAACTTAGGCCTCACCCAAAATCTTCCACAAGTACCAATTTGAGCGGTCTGCTCATTTAAGTGGTCAGCTGGAGCCGTTGGATCCATCCAACGGCTCTCTGCTACCTTAATCAGGTCGTCAGTCCATCTTGTAGTACGTCTTCCAGCTCGTGGTCGCCACTCGAGAACCTTCCACACCCATCTATTGTCGGTTGTGCGAGCTGATCTGAGTGCCACTTAACTTTAGTTCTACTGGGAATATCCAACTACATAACAGGTTTTTTTTACAGAACCGGAAATTTAACAGAATACAGAGATTCTATAACCGTAGACAACAAATCTGAGAGCGGCAATCTAACCGCAAACACTTCTCACACAAACCTCGCCAATGTGAAAGAGAATGCTTTGAATGCACAGAACAGGATATACAGCGCTCCTATACATATGAGGAATAATAGTAAACATGGTAAGGATTTTTAATTCACAGATAAATTTCTACAAACCTACTTCTGATTAGATAGAATAAAACTGCAATTCAATATCTGGATGCATTTGCTGTCGATAATGAATGCTAATTTACTATAATTATTAGTAAAAAATATTTAAAAAAAGACCTGAGAGACCTGAGAAATCCTTCCCAAGAAGTGACAATCCATCAAGACAACTAAGGCTGAAAGATTTTTTAGACATAGCAAGCTTAACTTAGGTAAAACTTGACAAAGCATGTGCTGCCTGTTTACGGTAAAGCTTACACTATTTTATTTTTATTTTTATTTTATTTATTAAGTTCACCAACAATTATTTACACTAACAAAACATTAAAAACAAAGGTGAAATACAACAAAGAGTGCAACAATCACTTATAGGTAAACACCACATGCACTAATTAAAGGAGAAACAATTATAGACTAACCCTACCATACACACATACCAACATTGTAAAAACTATAGTTTTAAAATTAAAGAAAAAAAAATACATAGTTGAACATAAAACAACAAAGAAAAATACTGCAAGGCTAACAGATCTCTAGCAAACAATTCAAAATTCTAAATTTAGAAACTTAAATTAATTAATTGAAAGTCTTATCTAAACTAAGCTCAAGTACTCTCTATACATCTGGATTTAGACTAGATGATCAACATTGGGTATCAAATAATTTCAAGTAGTTCTTACAACCAACTCTAGATGGCGTTGCCATATTCACTTTTGTAGTGCAACTACACTAAAGTCGGGGACTACCCCGTTAAGTAAAGTCTTTATTAAACGTAGAGAATATTGAATCAACATTAATGATTTAACGTTGTTTCAATATTTAAGCCGCAATAATATTATGACTCAATTAATGAAACGCTATATAAATGTTCTAATTACATAAATCACAATGCACAAACAAAATAATGACAAACTAAGGGTGCGTTTCTACTGAGGCGGGGTGGAGCGAAGCGGACCGTTACGCCACTCTGATTTATTTTTTTAATATATTTATTTTTTTATTGTTACGTATAATTTATTAAAATATAAGAATAAAGCCATTCATTCTTTCATTATTTACTCATAATATTTTTTTTTTTTTTTTTTTGTAGTTTACGTATTTGTGTAAACGTTGGATTATTGTTTGGACGCTGTAGTCTCTTTTAATTAAAGGAGTACATGCGACAATTTTTGTATAAGCTGATTATATGTAAAAGTGGTGAATATTCTATGTAAGAGATCCATAATAATAATAATAATAATGGGTACATTATATAGTGTATACAACGATATTCGCCGGTTTGTGTCGCATAGCCTTTAGATTAAAGTGTCTAACGGGCCTCTACGTGTTGGCTTCGGCCCCACGCACGCCTCCCAAATGACCGGGACTCCATAGTCCCGTGATATGGAAACGACATACATAATAATAATAAATAAAATAAATAAATAAATAATTCTTGTTTTTAGAATTGTACGAGATAAGTCCTTACGCACAATTTGCGGTGGGCTTTAGAACTTTTGGGCATGTAGAAAACCAGGACATGCCCAGTCGACATACCAAACATAGCAGATATGATACAGGTAAACCATATTATTATTTTTTATTCCTTCTTCACCTGCACTTTGAAAAATATAAGTTTATATTGCATGGTTTACCTTTTACAATGTATTAAGTATGTAAAACATTATTTACATAAGTATTTGAAATCGTTTATTTCATCATTCAATCCTGGGGGTAGGTCAAACTTTAATATTCTTTATTTCGTAAAATTAAATCAATGATTATTTGAAAAGGTCAAATTAATTAATAGCAAAATAACAATAAAATTAATTAAACGATTAGTTTGCAATAAAAACAAAATGAAGTTAGACGGCAGGTCTAAACCATAGGCCGTCTTCAAAGGTATCAACAAAGTGTAAGGTATTCCGTGAAATAGTGATTTTAATATTAAAGAGCACTGTAGCAAGTAGACGCCAAAAAGATTGGTTTCTGTGTCGGTGTATTCGTTTATGTGTAATTTAATTGTGGCAATCAATCGAATGGACCGATTTTGATGGAAAATTTTATCTCACATATCGAAGTTTTTGTAACGCGTACCTACACAATATCAACTTGTTTTGTATTTAAATGCAAAAATTGCCAAAATAAAAAATGTAGCCAGCTCTTAGGATCAACACACACTATATGTTACAGTAAATACGATTAATTCTAGATTGAGTGTCGAATAGCTAGTCATTATAAATAATGACAAACTCGTGTAGTAAATATAACAAATTAATCATTTTAACTACTTATTATTCATAATGATAGTTGATCTTATGACAAGTTTCGATCACGAGTTATAATTATTGGCGACGATGATGATTGATGATAAATGGTATTAGTGGTGACGCTGATGATTGAATAGATTTAATTTTATTCACACTAACTTCGCTTTTGTTAGATTTATTATCTCACTTAGAGCACGAAGTTGACCCCGATTAACATGAATATCCGTCGTTAAAAAAACCTGGGTCCTTATTCGCGATATTTTTTCGTATCCACGGTAAGCTTTTGCGGAACTGTCAAACTATTGTCATAACTGTAAATGGAGATTTTAATTTTAATTTTTATTTATTTTAATTTTTTTTCAGAAACAAGTTTTCAAGTGTGTTCAGAGTCAGAAGATAGTGACAGCATATCAAAATCTACACTTAAAAGTGTACCTAGAAGTGAGTATGTTGTTTTTCCACCTGCTTTTATTTGGGTGCAATCGATCAATCATCCGCTTTCGTACAGTTCCAGTTTTGTAGAAACTTCCCTTGTACCAAAGTAGAATTAGGGTTGACCCTAGTAACTATCAGTATATAATTGCTAGAAAAAAACAATCTCATTGTTTTGTGACGCGCAAATTAACTGCAACCGTAAGGGGATACGGGACTTAGACTAGGTACATTCATTCCGTGGTGAATTCGCAAACTCCGTTCTAACATTTCGCAAAAATATGGCTATGGTACATGTCTTCATTCAAAACAATATGTTATATTTAATTGATGGTTCAATTTGAAGAGTCGTTTGAACTTTTCATTTGCGTAGACGATTATTTTGCCAGGACTATTGTAATAATATTTGAATATCCTTTTATCTATAATTGAACATGTTTCTAAAAGTACCTATGTATATAATCTTCTGCCTTCATATTCTATTCCTTTTTCATTCTTTAATTTTTGTAATAACTTTACTAATTGATTCTGTGCTTTCATGTACTGCATATAATCTTTAAAGAAAACAAATTTAACTGTATTGTTTTATACCTTCCAGAAGTATGCAGGACACCCCACCACAGGTAACTACAGGAAGAAACAGAAGAACTTTCATTTTAAAAGGAATTTGATTCCATGGACCATACTTCTCCACAAATAGTTATTTTATCAACTGAAAAGGGACTTTTTAAAACAGCATAAATAACACTGCCATACATTGAAACTATAATGTCACCTGTAATGGTTTAACTTCATTTTTATTGAGATTATAGAAACAAACCTCCAAAGAAACGAAATTCAATACTCAAACTAACCATGTCTTGCCGAACAATAATAGCAACTTTAAAAGCCAATATAATAAAAAGCGTTGCAATTGCAAGCCTTAGCACCGATATTTATGACACTGTCCAAAGCAGCTATTTGCGCCGAACACACATTCCATCTTTGTGACGTCACACTTAAGTTAAGTTACCAAAACTTTAGTCATTTTTAAGTGTGGCATCACTAACTAGAAAAGTGCAAAGCGCAAATCGGTAGTTTGTTGGTTTCGGCTCCGCAACGTGTTCATCTGTGTCGATTTTTAAATATAGATCAATATTGTGCCAATATTTTACTAGTTATGTTGTCTTTATCTTTTATTATTATATAATTTCTTTTGTACCCCCTATATGCCTACAAATAATAATGCTGACAAATCACAAGCTTAATATGCGTTCATGTCTTGTGTTTTTAAGTGACTTCAATTATTTCATCTTAATCATCAACTTAAATCATTCAATGATGACCATTCCTTTGAGAAGTCAGTTTACCGCCGTTTTTGTTATAAAATTAACGTGTGTCATATGTCACCATCAAAGTGATTAATTGATTTATTATGTTTAAATATATATACCTATATTTATTTTTTTAAAGATAACTAGCAATGTGGGATAATCACTAGGCATTATGCATAATAGATACGACGCCTCGAGGGTGTTTAATCACACGTTTAGACACATTTTTTTCTAAGACCAACTTCCCATTATAAATAATAGCTAGTAAACGTAATTAATTTATCAAATTTACTACCCCACTAACTCATTACTCATAAGACTAGCTATTATGCAGAATCTCGATTTATTAAAATGTAACATAAAGGTATATGGCTGATTTTGAAAGCTGCTTTGGTGAAAAAAAACCAAATTCACCTAGCAATTTTAATTGTACTACAACTAATATACGTACTTATATATTTCTAAATACATACATTTTATAGATAAATAACACCCAGACACACTCATCACACAAAGTTGTATCCTCGGTGGGGATCGAACCCACGGCCACTTACGGTAGCAGTCGGACACACTCCCACCGCGCCACGGTGGCAGTGATACTTTTCCTCTTATTACTTCTTTTAGCAGCGGTATGGGCTTTCCTGTTGGAGATAATACAATTTTATGACGCCAGTACAAATCCTATTAGATATTTCCTGGATTTCAAGTAGAACGTAGACGACGATCAAGATTCATATTCCTCACGATCTCAGTTTACATTATTGACAACTTCACGTTGACAATGTATCAAGTTTTTTTTATGAATTTAAATGGAATAATTTCTAAGCCTCGAGCAATTAATGAAATTTAAAAAATACAATTTAGTTAAAACCTTTCTAATTCATACTGCAACAAAGTATCTAGATAGTTTACTATAATTGAGATTGAGAATTGCATTAATATGAGAGTTGCTAGGATAACAAGTGATAGATAAGCGATTTGAAATCGTGCAAATGTTGAACAAATTCGAAAATAAATTAAAATATATGATGTTTATTTTTACAAATATATTTCAGCTTTTAGCTTAAATAGTTTTGTAAAAATAAACAGTAGGTATTATTACGTCATACATTCTAGTAATAAAATTATAGTAGGTCCAGTGCACACTAATTTAAATCTAAATAGTTTGTTATAAAAATTCAAATTAATTAAGGAAAAAATATTATTTTCCTCTTTCCTTTTACTGTTTACTGTTATCCTTTTAACTTTTTATTTTTAAGCTTTCTTTTAAAAAAAATTTGCTTGAGTGGTATCGATCATTATATTCGTCTCCGTCGTGAAAGTGACACGGGGTACATCAAACTTATCTTAAAAGCCGGGCAAGTGCATGTCGGGCCACGCACAATGTAGGGTTCCATGGTCCCCTCCCCCATTCTCCCCCTATCCGAATAATGTGAATTAAGGAGTGGTTTTTTTGTTGTTTTTGTTTCATACTTACAACGTTGTATCTACTTACTCGTAATATTTTTCAATGGAATATGTACGAAAGTTTTGTTACTTCTCATTTGATCAGCTGTTACTCGTAAACTTGTAAAGCCTACTTAGCTGTGATAGATTTTCCTTTTAATTTTACTATATACTAATACCGTAATTTTTTTCACATACAACCATTTAGCTGGCAGGGGGGGACACTTAACTTTAACAAGAATTTGCACTTTAAAGCTTAATATTTTACATAGAGGATTTACCCTAAAAAAATGATTTTATTTCAAGATTTTATTCTTTTACTTTGTCGGTGTAAGTAATATATGTATCCATGCAAAATTACAGCCTCCTAGCACTAACAGTCTCTGAGCAAAGGTGAAGACGGACGGACGAACATTGCGAAACTATAAGGGTTCCGTTTTGCTGTTTTGGCTACGGAACCCCTTTTAATGGCGGATGTTGACGTCAAAATATTTAAATTAAAAATATAAAATCAAAATGTACATATTAATTTAAATTATTAATTTTAAGTAGTTGGGTTTTTTGTTTTGTAATAATTTAGCTTGTAAGCTGTAATTTTCCATTACAGTCTATTACTTAGATACTACGTGCAACCAGTTTGTAGGAAATTGATAGAAACTGGACTCTCATGATACTGACCACAAGATGCGGTTAAGAGCGAACACGTCACGGTTGTGACGACAAATTGATAAGTAGGTTGTTCAACCACTTCATTAGTCCATGGTAGCTGATTTTAAATTGTGATATTACCTACATGTATTCTCGTATACCATGGCTGAACATAAAATCATTGTTGGCCTATTTTTTTCTTTTTTAAAGGTAGTACACTTCATTAAATATAATATATTTGTTGTTTATTCCCTTAAAATAAATTACACACCCAGGTAAGAAAAATAATTAGATAATCAAAACTAATTTAAAAAAAAAAGATCAAAAATGATTTTAAGTTTGGTCATGTTGTACCAGAATAAATTCAGGTAATATCACAATTCCTTTTAAAAGCTTAGTTAGAAGCTAAACCTGGATTTACCCTGACTAAGCGTTCAAAAGAGAACAAATTTTTAAAAACATGTAAACCAAAGCCCGCGACTCTCCCTAACGTGATTAAGCTCGGGTTGCCTCAAATCCTATCTTATACCTCGACATCGATCAAATAGAATGGCTGTTCTGTTAGCACCTTCCTATTTTGACTTGCTTTAACTTATTTTTCTGTTACCCCTAGGTGGGGCAGAGAGCGCCCACATTGCGCCGCCATCCCGTTCGGTCTTGAGCTTTGCGCTTCAATTCGCACCAAGTCTTCCTGATGTTCTTCGTCTCTGTGATGATCGTCCGCCGCCAGGTCTACTTAGGGCGGTCACGTTACGCTTTCCTTAGGGATTCCAGTATAGGGCTTGCCTCAAATTGTGTTCAGAGTCCCATCGAATCATGTGGCCGATCCAGTTCCACTAGCGACCGGTTGATCTGCTGTTAGATCTAGGTGGGGGGTTTTCTCGGGCCAGTAAACACCGAGGATACGACGACGAATTTAGCTATTTATTTGAACCTTTTCCATAGATAGTGCAGTTATGTCACATTTATGACACATTGACTTACAGTATGACGTCATATTTACGTCTATTTAACTTAACTTCAAAACCACATTGAGTGAATTATGTTATATAATTCCTTGTTATACTGATATCCATTGTTGTATTGATATAATAACAATATCGTTGGTATTTTATTTTTTGTTACTTATATTTTGCAATCGTTGTAATACGACTACAAATATTGATTATTAAAAGTCAATTTTAAAAGTCTTTTGTTGCCATTAAAATATGTTGGTACATGATTAGTGTGTGTATCAGTTGTCTGGACACCACACCAGGCTCTGCCGTTGTCCCAAGATATTTAAAAAAAAACCTGTATTACAAAATACTGAGAGTACCGAAGGTAACCTGCAATGACATTATTTTATTTGATTGTCATTCTATTGATTATGCCACTTATCTAGGGGGCAGTATAGTTTATACCACTTTTCTAGGTACCTAGCCGCGCTCTCTCTTTGACAATTTTTTTTTTGGTGAAATCGGAGGTTTCAAATTTCAGAAGAACCTTTATCGGACTTGATAATTGCTAAATAGGTCCCGCCCTTTTAGATTTGCGCTAGCAACACATTGAACGATTCATTTTTATTTATGTTATTCGATAGTGTGAAAATCGACGCAAGTTATTTTAAGTAACAGAGCCAGTACATCCGGCCCTTTAGCAATCGCATAATTTACCTATTCTAACATTTAAACTTTCGCGTTGCATGATTATAACTATTTATTATACGAGAATTAACGCGCATTGTTTACCTTAAAATTGCTTGACGTTTCGACCAGGTTGCACCGGCCGTTGTCTCAAGCTTCGCTTAGTTATAATTTACCTATAGTTAATTTCACAAATCAAAAATATATTTACATTTTTTTTTGTTTTTTAAAAGATAACTTGCAATATAGGATTGTGTTCCCACATTACTAGCAATCCTGTTAAACCCTCCGTGTTCACGTCGGTAGTAAAATGGGTACAATTCGAACCCGCGACCTCACGATTGCGAGACCGATGCCCTAGCCGTTAGGCTACTGCCGCTTTGATATACTCATACTTTATTATTAACCTATGGTCCAGTTTACCTTTAACTTACGTATTGATTTGAGCACCTACGTAATTACAACTTAGTGTATTACTCTATCGGGAAAGCCTTTATTCGCATTCGACGTCATTATAATTATTTTCTCCACCTCTGTTATTTCATTACCTACAGTTTCATGACGTGACGTTCGCCACAAGTAACACTTTTCTTGTAAAGGTACCTAGTTCTATCTCTTTTTGGCCTCCGTCACCACTGATGTCGATCTTCTTCGTCGTAGTCTTGTCAGGGTTGACACGCATTACAAGTTGTCGCCATTTTTCTCTCACTGCAGTCATTCTTGTACAATTATGAGTTGGACCAGTTAATACCGCTTTTATCTGGTCGGTCCAAGGCATAGGTGTTCTGCCGCGTGACCTTATGGCTTGTGACTTTTTCTAGCACCACTAGTCGATCCACAGACGAGACACGAGAAGACGACTTTGCATGATGAAAGAAAGACGTTGTCTGATTTAGAATTCCTGGAGAATGAAATGGTTAGTACGGAATTGGGTCCCCTATATGCCAAGCTCTTTGTCCACATCTATAAACGTCTATCTTCTTACTCTAACTATCCCGCAATGTCCATGTCTCAGTAACCTACAGGAATACGGGAAATAATATCTTGACTAGTCGTGTTTTCTTGGTTTTTGTTCTCTAATGTTCCGGTTTCTCTGTATTTTTTTGAGCTTGTTCATGGCTGACCTTGTGCTGACCTCAATAGCAAGGAATACTTACTACGGAGTACTAGTACGCTGGACTGGTGTGACAAAAATTTCCAGATCCAGAAAGCTACAAAGTGACAGAAATTTCAAATGCCGAATCGAATCACCGTCCTGTGAACTTTTTGACACTTATGACTAATGGTCTTTGTTGTTTTCCTTGTTACATAGAGGATGAGTTACCCGGAAGACGTTGTGACCTAAAAATCTATTGTGACACCTCTTTCTTCTTTATAGGAAATCCCCAAGGTTTAGGTTTTTTTTGGTTTCTGACCATGAAGTCGACTTCATCTTTCAATCCATGAAGGCGTCTTGATGGAGGGGACTTAATGTCTTCTGGGGTGGTTAAGTGCCCTCGAAATTGGTGGCATCAGGTGTTATGAATTGCCTCGCACCCACAGAGGCTGTGAATGGGTGTTTCCTCAATCTTGCGGCAGAACCAGCAGACATTGGTAACGTTTAGGCCCATTTTGTGCATGTTTTTACTGAGTTTGCAGTGGTATTTCTGGTAAGAATCCTGATGTGATTTCTACTTATGGTAAGCGCTTCTTTAGTGAATCTCAAACTAGTATAGACTTCCGTTTGATGTTATCAAATGAGCGTCCCAAACGTCAAAATCAATTGAGTCTTCTTGTTGTCGGTGGCAGTCTGTCCATAGAGAATCAGTGCTTGTCACAATAAGGTAAAATGATAAGTTTGACGTCCAAAAGAATGGATAGATTTACATGTTTTTTTTTAATAGTTATTCATTCTTAGAATGGTTATTAGCGTTTGATAAAAAAAACCATTTGATCCTAAACCTCTCGTCTAAACAAATTAGTTTTGTAAAACCAAGTCAATGATTGTTTAAAAACGTCAAATTTATATGTAACTTGCTGTCCCGCGCAACTTCGTATGCGTATATTTTCCCCATTTTTTAAACCTTTTTCATTATTTATATAAAACATTATGCTACGATCAATAGGAGCGGAGGGCGGATAGGCCTATAGCCTTCCTCGATAAATGGGCTACCCAACAGAGAAAGATTTTTCAATTCGGACCAGTAGTTACTGAGATTGCCGCGTTCAAACAATATCTATCCTGTATAGCACAAAGTAACTATGGCACATTAATATGAATATGTCCAAAATTTTATAACATTTACCAACTTTCCATTTTTGATAAACAAATGACAACCATATTTATAATACCTTTGACAGTACCTATATAACAGCTTTGTTGTTAAACATTTCACATTGATTTTAGCTTGAGTATGGATCCTGTTATAGTCAAGTCATGTACCTATTAATGAGCTCATAATAGTTATATACACAACCCATTTATAATAGACATGACTGTATATGGTTTCCCAAAACAAACCACAAATAGTGAACAAATGACGTACATAACTATTACTATTTACGTAAATCTATAAACTATTGCAGGACATCTACTTCTTTCTCTGTCCAAGCTATTTTCATTCCTGATGACGATATAAAATTACCATTGTGCAGTCGCGGAATGAAATCGTCAGTTTTCAATACACTCATTTAACGTTTTGCAAGCACATGTTACCTTTTCAAACTATGTATCACACCAGACAGTTGTATACCCATATGCTGTAAATTGTGCTTAACTGTTTGACAACAGAGTTTAAATTTACTTAGACCAATATAGCTTGACTGTGAGTAGTTGAACTAAAACCTCTCAGCTTAATTAAATAAAAGTAAAGACATTTATTAACTTAGGAAGCAAAATACTACACTTGTGAAAAGTCTTGTATTTGTAATGCATGTTCTCATCAATTGATAAAACCTGAGATTCATTATCCCAATCACTCTCTGCCACTGATTGCAATACGTGAAAATAATGTCTTAAAATAAGACAGATATAGGTAGCAGTGTTGATTGCATCAAAATATAACCATCATAGACTTAATAATAATAATAATATCTTGGGACAATTCACACAAAGCTATCTGATCTCAAAGTAAGCAGAGCTTGTACTATGGAAAACAGACAACCGATAAACATACTTATTTATTTCTAAATACAAACATGTTATAGATAAATAACACCCAGACACAGAATAAACCATCGTGCTCATCACACAAAGTTTTATCCTGGATGGGGATCGAGCTCACGACCTCTTGCGTAGCAGTCGGATACACTCCCACCGCGCCACCGAGGCAGTCAAAACTTAGGATTACGTTAGTATATCCTAAGTAATGGTATTCTAAGGACCCTCCACCACTGGCTGTCACAATAGATCTCTTAGGTTGGCGGCCTCTGTCCAAATACAATGTCATAGAGTGTTATAAATAGCCACTGTTACATCGATGGAGGAGGTTTATTTTTACCTTTAGAATATGTACGATCCGCCACACATACTACAAAGATAGCGGTAATAGGAATGTTGACTGTCAAGTCAAATCAGTCTCTTTTTATGAAATGTCAAACCCACAAAGCTCTATGGAAATGTGTATGGACTAGCAACCTCTAACGTCATAAATTCCTATCGTCAATCATTTACATGATTTTAAATTCAAAAACATGTTAAATTGTAAAAGAACAGTTGATTATCCGATAATCAACTGTTCTTTTTTATATAGTCATCTAGATTCGAGTCTAGATGACCATTTACTAAGTTTTATTTGTTCATAAGACTGTCATGTTAACTGACTACTGCAATAAAGTTGACTGACAATCTCAAGTCATATGGCGGTAAACTGACTTACAAAAATAGTTTTAAAACGTTTTTTTACTTTTTTTCAAATTTTAAGCCACTGTTTTTTTTAAAAACTTTTATATTATTTATTGTTGCTTAGTGTACCTTTCAATTGTTATCATAGTTAAACCATAAACACAAATAAGTCACACATGTTCACAAAACATGTATGTATATACAGAATTCTGCAATAGGGTTTAAGTAACTAAAATTACCCCATTCATCAAATAAAGCCAATAAACAGCTAAAACAATAATTCTGAATATAGACAAAATTCAAACTATGGTCTCGTAGTATTTATATCGTGATTAAATAGAAATAACAAATTTGATTTATAAGATTTATGAAATAAATCTGTATTGAGTTTTGTTATATTTACCTTTATAATAGTATTTATGTTGTTGTAGTTATAGTAGAATTTTGTTAAATATTTGTGATCCTTAAAGGAGAATGGGCTTTGGGTTTTTTTCAAACATCACAACAACATCGAACTGTTTTTATTTTCACAAAATTTATATGTTTATTTATAAACTGAGTTGTTAGACAAGTGGCATAAACGCTAATTGAATAAAATGGCAATCGAATATAATGACGTCACCGTCGTTGCAAATGCAAAACCGCAAATATTTTTTTGTTTTTTTTTTTATATTAAAAGATAAATAGCAATGTGGGATTGTGGTCTCACATTATTAGCAATCCAGTTAACCACTACAGCTAAGCTCAATGGCTTGAAATATGAAAATTTAATATCAGATGTGCCGTTTTGCGTGTGCAACGACATCATTTTATTCGATTAGATTTTATGTCACTGGTCTAGGAAGACTACAATAAAATTCGCGAGGATTTTTTCCGTAGAACAGGAGTACGAATTAGGAAATAATCCCTGTGTAAGGCACCGGTCCCAACAACGACGATGAGCGAGAAGCGAGTAGCGATTTATCGTTCAAGAAACGCATAATAGATGTATTTTGTAAATCCCGTCCATGTAAACAAAAGAGATGCAGTATAGAGCGAGTTCTCGCCGGCAGTGTGAACACTCAGCAATCAACTATTAATATCTGTATCTCTTTTGTTTACATGGGATCTACATAAGTATGTACGTGTCTTGAGCGATAAAATCTTGACTTCCATTATACCCACCCCAGAACCCAATTGTGTTCATTCTCCTTTACAACCCTTTCGTATAACCAAATAATAAACACATAGATATTTCAAAAATAGCTGTATTTTACTCTAATAGATTATGTGTTATTAATTTCATTTCTGTATGTAAACTGTTCATCAAATATTACCACTTAATATAAAATCAAGTTCATATAGAATAAGTATGTACATTTTTGGATGAAACTCAAGTATTAGTATCATAATTTGTATTTCTTGAAAGGCCAAAAAAAATAATGATTAATATTAAAACATGTAATATATAATCTAAGCTAAATACAGTTAGGGCTGCTACACACATCGGGCCGGCATCATTCGACACATGCCGGGCGGTAAAACGTTCGGGAAAAATGCCGAACACGTACACAAGGCCGGGCGACAGCGGGTCGGCATCAATAGGGAATATGCATGTAATTTTTCAGTTCTTATATACAATGGCTCATATCGATATATCATTAAAAAAATATCAAGCGCCAAAAAACTACTCCTATTAAGAAAACGAAACATTAAATTTACAAACTGATAAAAGCATTATCAAAAGCACGCCATCTTAGCGCGTAAAAAGTCATGGACTGTGACGTCATGGTAATCGCGACAGCCCATGGACTCTTATGTCTTATTTTGATCTGACCAATAGTTTCAACTACCTTGAATTTCCCACCCGATTTACGGTGTTTTTGATCATGAACATATTTGCATATTGTCGTAGACACAAATCTAACGTGATAAAGTTTATGTTCATAAAATATTCCATACAAGTTTGCGTCATATGCATATTCTCTATTGGCACAGTCTGAGATAAAACCGAATACGTGTAGATCAATGTGCCGGCTCGAATAAAACTACCCGATCGGCACTTGTTAATGAAGCCGAACATTTGTTGTAGTTGCTTCAAATCGGCACTTTTAATTCGGCAAATACTACCGAATCGGAGGTGTCGACTGATGTGTGTAGCAACCCTTACGCACACAGCAGAGTACATAAGAAAAGCATTAAATAAATGCGATCGAGTATCGGATTTCGGACTACTTTGTTAAGAAGTTGTTCCGAGATTCTGTGTCTGGACGATGTCTTATGTGCGTTGCTCGAGCAAAGTACGTAAGCTATTCTTCTGAACTCTGTGTTTTGTGGTTACAGATAAAGTCCAAATAACACTTTATTTTTTATTGTTATATAAATTAATCAGCTTGTATCGATCCACTTCTGATCGACTTAGGCCTCTCCTACTGTACCAATTCATCCTAGCGACGTTCTTTAGGTCGTCGGTCTGGCTGGAGTGTCGTCCCGTCTACCGAGTCACGCGATTTTTTAATGCCCGCACTAGGATACAATCTGTAAGTTGCGAGGGACTTTCGACTCAGATCAGAGTCTGAGTAAATTACGCTATTATGAATCACAAAAAGTTTTGTCCCGTTTGGGAATTGAACCCACAATCAGTGGCCCAGCAGTCATTCAAAACCTATACCATATCTAATTTGTAATTGTAAGTCTGTCATTTGGGCACCCCTGAAAGAAGAATGAAATAAAAGTACAAGTTAGAGAAGTCATTTATAAAAATATGATCCGAATGTGAAAACCCAAAATAGATCCGGTATTAGTGGACAAAACGGACATTTTAACCAAAAACAGTCAGATTTGTATATATGGGCATAACTTTACACGTCATTCATTTAGCGGAGAACACGTGTTTCAGTGAGTCAGCATGTGTGTGGTCATTAAATGCTTTCTTTATTACCTAACTAAGTCGGACCCAAATAGGGTTATGTTTTTAGCAGTTTATGGATAATAAATAAACATGTCTTACAATCAAGTTTTAATTAAAAAGATGTAGATAGGTTACAAGCACTCAGAAAGTTTTAATATTTCTAATAAACTTTTTTGATTGAGTGAATATTTTTGGAAATAATCGCTCCGAAAGTTGCATAAATTGTGTCCCCCCTTAACTTTTGAACCGTGTGACAAAATAAATATAAAAATATCACAAAGGTAGCGCTTAATAAGTACTTTAAACTAAAAGTATTCCGGATATGATCGGATATACCGACATTGAGTTATTGCTGAAAAACTGCGTTTCTCAACAAAAGGGCGTAAGTGCCATGAACATACGCTCTTCTGCTGATGCATTTATTCAAGGCTGCCCAACCCTACACTGAACATGGTCCGACATACCCTTGCACGGTTATTCTCTTTTTCACTCGTGATAATGAAATCATGCTTTCCTAAGACTTTTTTATATTAGTGTGATATTGCAATATATAGGTGTGCATTAATTTGCCGTTTTTAATAATCAAATGTTGTTTATTTAACCTATCTACACTTTTTTACCTAAAACATCATTGAATGAGTCATATTTGAATGAGTGACTTATTCAAATTCATAGGTGTCGTGTTTACATTATCTCGATAAACAAAATGGATTATTGGTGTATTTTAATAACTGCCGGTCTCAACGTATCTACCGTTAACTACCTATATGTTATAATGGCAAACTCAAAAAATAATTTACATCTGTGTCGCTACTAGAGTTATCTATTTTAACAGTTAGTTAACGGTAGATAGGTAAGCCTTTAAGATAACTGAAATTGGGGTGTAATTTTTTTTTTTTGCCTTATTCGGGTATAAGTTTTTGTTTAAACCTTCAGGAGGCCAATTAACGTAATTAAAGCAGTACAATTGCAGTGCAGTTGCAGTTCAATTTCGATTAAAATAGCCATTTTTGTATTCTTGTAATTTTTGACACAAAATTGATTGATCACAAAAACGCTTGCTTACTAGAATGTCGTTATTGCGCTCTCAAGACGCATACTTGACGCAAGTGTATTTGAGATCGATCCCAAATATAATACAAGAATACAAAGTTACAAGAATACAAATACTTTAAATACGTGAATTGACCCCCTGGTTAATTTAAAACTAGAGATGGACTTTGACTGACTAACCAACTGGCAGACTTGTCGCCTTTGTCGGTTGTTACTCGTAAAAAGCCGACTAAAAGTCGACCGGTAAATTTACAATTTCAGTTTTTGGTTAACAATAATGTAAAAAAATAAAGTGTATAATGGATTTTATATGTAAAACTTTGTAAATGATTGTCAATATAGAAATATATATGCTATATTTAGTCATGTAATATTAATGAATATTCTGGTAATAAGTGACTGCCTACATTCTTGTGTTGTAACTTTAATCTGATTAATATATTGTTGAGAAGGTTTTTTCTGAATATTAAGTATACAATACAGTAATTTATATAATTTATTGATAGTATTCAAATAATTATTTTACTTAGTAATTATGACTTTTATATACTCACAAATTGGACTCCACAAAATCTTAACAACAACGCGGTAGACCTCGTCGCAGATGGCGAGATGAGTTAGAGATGAGTTTTCGAAGGAGTCTACTCCTTCGAAAAAGATTGGCCTCATACAGCGACTGACAGAGAGAGAGTAGTAAGGTCTTTGTCCTGCAGTGGGACAATACAGGCAATTAATAATAATATAAACACGGCTCCCCCCGCGTAAATAAGCCTTCAAAAAATGTAGTTCACGGTTTGGCCCGTATATATATGTATGTTCGCAATTTTCATGCGGCTTTCACTATTCGATTGTATATTTTTCTAGAAAGGTTTTAGTGTATAAAACGTTGTTCTTTATAAAACACCAAAGATACGATTGAGTCAGCGAAATTTTATTTTTTTCCGTGAAGGCGATTCATTTTTCTTCAATGATTTATTATCTAACCACTGTTTTACTTGAACTCTGTTATGTGGGTAAGACGCAGCTTGTAACACGGATATCAAGCCACTTGTACTTATATAAGATCGGAGCAAAAGTATTTTGGTATATAAAAAAAAAATCAACACATACCAGCCACGCTCTCTCAATTTTTGCTGAGCGGCTATAGATGCGTGCACGCCCTTCCTGTTCACCAGCTCCAGCCGGTTTTTTCTCAATGGCTTCTTTTAACCTCATCACTTACTGACAATAGAGGTCAGAATCGATAGTGATAACCGGTGGTAAAGTTTCCAATTCCACCATACACATAGCATAACTTTGTTTCGAGTCAGGCCGGGCTTAGCCACGGTCTGTGAGTCTTGTCCATGCTTCGACCACGACCTTTTTCGGTCATTCTTATCGTTAGTGACCCATTTTTCATCACCCGTAATAAAAAGAAATGGGTTGGAATTGTTACGTTGATACGGAAACACGTTGCATTAAGTTTCTCTCAGTAAGATCATTTGATAACCAAATGTCAAGTTTTTTCTTAAAACATCTAAGCATTACTAATCGAAGACCTAAATAGTCAGCGTTGACTTGTCTCTCAAAGTACCTGACGTTCTAGATTAACGCTAGACGCTGTTTAGATGATGGATCTAATTTAAGCAGTGCATAGTGTTCCATGAATTTTTCACACTCTTTAACGCCAAATCGCATTGCATAAAGGATTCGTACACATTCCCACAGCACTACCGAGGCAATCAAATTCAGAAAGAGGACAGTATATGGTATAAGTAGCCTCCCATGCTTTCTATAACTATCCTATATCTTCAGGCACACTTCATATTTTTTTTGCAAATCATTAAAACCGCAGTTTGTATATTACTCGGAATGATTCAGTACTGACTGACAATGTAGCATGCGTATTGAGCTTACCTATACCTACTCATTTACTACCTAACACCTTGTAGGTATAATGCCCTCTATGTCTAACCAAACAACAGTTTGCAGACAGTAATAATGACTAATAAATTGTAGTCGTATAAAAACTACGCTTCATTGTGAAATAGTTTTTTAGTTTACATTGATGACATGACAGTTTAAACCGCAAAAATTTTGCGCATTTCATTAATGAGTGAAACTTTTTTTTCCCTACTATTTTATTTTGCTTTCCTGGAATGCTAGTTTTTTATATTCTCAAGAACATGTCAATAAATATGCAAATAAATGTGCAACATATGCAACATTTGGGCGGTAACACAAATCTAACAACATCTTAATTGTTTAAATCCATCTTGTGTATTTAAAGATATGAGATATTAAAGAATATTACATACATACATACATACAAGATAATCGCGAAAAACATAAGCCTTCCTTGCCGTCGGGTAAAAAGGAGTGGTGGATAGGATAATTTCTAGTGTTAGTATCTTGCCATGATACAGCTGACATATGTACATGTGGTCCTAAAAAGTATACCCTAATTCTGGCACAGTCAGAAACTAGGCATATGACGCAGACTAGCAAATTGATGTGACAATGTTGGCGCCAGTTACAACTCATATAGGTATATAATACTAACCATGACGAAATTAATTGGTAAATGAAATCATTTTGAATTGTTTCCATTTTCTATTATTAATTTCAATGACTGGTTGACCGGCTGACACCTTATTTTGTTTTACAAGCCCATTAGTTATTGCCCGTAACTTCGTCCGCGTGAAAATTATAAAAAAAAAACAAATTTATCCCACGGGAACATTTTTCCGGGATAAAAAGTAGCCTATGTGCTATTCCAGACTTTTTTGCCATATTTCATCTGGATCCGTTCACCCGTTGTGGCGTGATTGATAATAATCAAACATTCATCCATGCATACAAACTTTCGCATTTATAATTTTACTAACTGACCCGCGCAACTTCGTCTGCGTAAATTTTCCCCATTTTTGCAACATTTCTTATTGCTGCTCCGCTCCTTATTTCTCCACTATTTAATGGATGTTATTTACATATAAACCTTCCTCGTCAATCACTCTATCTATTAAAAAAAACCGCATCAAAATCCGTTGCGTAGTTTTAAAGATTTAAGCATACATAGGGATATAGGGACAGAGAAAGCGACTTTGTTTTATACTATGTAGTGATAACTGTAAGTATAAATGATTTATTACTAATACCAGGTAATGACGAAATGTTTTGTGTACCGAGGTAATAATTTATGGGTCAAGCATCATGACTTAGTGGCGACCGAGCACATTTAAAATAAGAGAAGTAAAGAAACGTTACTAGTCCACTGAAGATCCATAAATAATTTATTTACACTTTCCTGTGCAATAATCCTGATACAGACATATTTTTTGACATAGTTAATGAAAATATATATTTACGATTGAGACCCGTATTAAATATATTTTCATAATGTGTACGAATCGCGAAACTTTATCAACATTTAAAGTTAGTGCTATCTTTGTATAATTTTTTTAACATTAATCATAACAATATACCTACTTATTTTTTGTTAATATCCTACACTAATATATATAACTATATATTATATATAGGTTTTGGGTTCGATCCCCACCCAGGATAAAACTTTGTGTGATGAGCACGATGGTTTATTCTGTGTCTGGGTGTTATTTATCTATAATATGTATATATTTAGAAACATTTAAGTATGTTTATCTGTCACTTGTCTGGTTTCCATAGTACAAGCTCTGCTTAGTTTGGTATCAGATAGCGTAGTGTGAGTTGTCCCAAGATATTATTATTATTATATTTATATAGCATAATGTATATTATTAATAAGACTTATGATGATTATTAATATAATTTAATTTTACATTTCAATTTTGTAATTATACATTTTATTTTGTAATTTTCGGGTTTTTTTTTTAATTCTGTTATTTGAAATTTTCATTCTTTATAATAATAATATAATAACGTCACGTCGTGTCGGCTTTCCGGCCCCTGGGCTATGAGACTGAGGACACCATACACTTCTACACTATAATATTTGACTGCCTCTATGGCGCAGTGGGAGTGTGTCCGACTGCTACGCAAGAGGTCAAGGGTTCGATTCCCACACGGGACACAACTTTGTGTGATCTACAAATTGTTGCTCCGAGTTTGAGTGTACTTTGTGTCCATGACTTGTATGTTTGTAAAGTCCCCCGCGACACAGGGCTGTAACCTACTGCGGGAGACGTCTTTAAAAAAAAAACTACGCAGTTGGTTAGTCTCTGAAGAGATTGGTCTCCATAATCGAAATCAAATAAAAGACCATTATTATAATTATTGTTATTATACAAGATGACTTTTAATTCAGTCGACAAGTAGGGTAAGCCCGCGTGTAGTAAAGGTAATAAGGTTAGGTTACTGCACCTTTCACACATTCTATTTCTACATTACCCTAAGGTAGACTGGTAGATAATGCTTTTAGCATTAAGTCCACCTTTGTACAACTTTGTGCATAAAGTTTTAAATAAATAAATAAATAAATAAAATAATAAAAAAAAGTGTTTCGATAGGTGTTCGAAGGTAAAAAAATATATATTTTAATGGTCTAGTTTTCAACTAGTCAAAACTACAACTTTTTAAGACATGTTAAAACTCAGATTTTATATGGAGATCAAACAAATAGCGGTCTATGACGTCACTTTTTTTTTCTCGTCAAATCACTTCTTTTTAAGATATAAATCAATGACAAAAAACCCGATTTAACACAAAATTGAATCGGGACTTTACTGCCAAAGTTTAAATGTCAGATTTAATTAATAATTAGTCATTTGGATTTTTTGTTTACCAAAAACCATGCCAATTGGTATTTATTATAAAATGAAATAAAAAAAATATATATCAATAGTTGTTCAAATATATATCGTTGGGATTCTACATGTAGGTACATGTAACGTGAAGTTCGCGAACAAATCATCAATTTCTCCTATCAATTTGTTGACTGGGTTCAATGTCACACTATGTACCAAATCCTAACTTTATCATTACCTGCCTTCTAAGCCACATTTTTCTTGTACGATATTTCATTAACTTCAATTTGATTTATTACGATTATTGTGCAACAAAAGTAACGTCATTCGAATCTACATAACAGACCCATGTCAACAATAGCGTCTCTAAAGGTTCACTTCCGTGCATCGCGGCCGATCGCGAGCCGCTCGCGGCTTACGACAAGCGGCTGACGCTCGCGGCCGATGCGACAATATTCAGGGTGCGCGCGCAGCCTACGACAGTCGTCGGCCGCGCGCGTCTGTCGCTTACTTCGGAAACGGCACATACATTTATCATACTCTGACTATTCTCGCATCGGCCGCGCGCGTCAGACGCTTGTCGTAAGCCGCGCGCGGCTCGCGATCGGCTGCGATGCACGGAAATGAACCTTAAATAACACCTGATTCACCTTCATATAAAAAGCCGGGCAAGAGCATGGCGGATCATGATCAGTGTAGGGTTCCGTAACCGTTGCCAAATGAACGAATCCGATTTGAGTAATTGCACCAGCAGAAGATCGTGTGTTTATGGCACTTACGCCCTTTTATTGAGAAACGCAGTTTTTCAGGAATAACTCAATGACGGTACATCCGATCATTTTTTAAATATTTTTTTTTATTTTTGTGATATTTTTTGGTCACACTGTTCAAAAGATAAGGAGGACACAATTTATCCAACTTTCATAGCGATTATTCACTTTATCAAAAAATATTATTAAAAACAAAATGTTTTTGGTCGAATAATGTGAGCTTTTTTTACACGTATGGAGTGTAAAAATATTTATTTTTATTATTATTTTAAACTAAGTAGCGGCTACAAGACACCTTTTTACCAAATTTATTCAATATTTATTGGGTAGTCTTTGAGTAAAATGCCTGTGACAAACGGACGGACAAACAGAGGGAAATGACGAAACTATAAGGTTTTTTGCCAATTTGGCTACGGAACCCTAAAACTGAAACCGTGACTTACTGATAAATGACGCATAACTTACATCACTAAAATTAATGAATGGATCACAAATTTTCTAGTGTTTTTATGAATGAATGAATGCTGCGGGACTTCCATTTCCACACATTTTTTATTTCAAGATTATTAGCAATGTGGGATTGTCGGTCCCACAATACTAGCAATCCTGTTAATCTCTAAGCTCATTGACTTGTGTTAGGAGTGGGCTCACGTCGGTTGTATCCTGCGAAGTAATCGCACAGACCCCCACCACGCCACCGAGGAAGATACTTTTTTTATGTGAACACATACTTGGAGCAAAATATTTGTCCTTGATTTACCTTGGAGGGTTCACCTGTCTCTTTCTGCGATATCTGAACTTCTATCTAGACGAGAGAGAGATCGTCCTCGTCGTTTAAGCGACTCACACTGGGCTTATGTTGGAGGTAAAATGAATTTTAAAGTTAAAAGGGTACTTTATGATATTAACTAGTTGACCCTCGCAACTTCGTCTGCCATTTTCACCGTTTCTTTAATTCATACAAAAATATTAAAACCGCGATTAAAAAAAATACTTTACGACCCATACGCCTACCAAACACTTTCGTATCTACCAAATATACAAAAAAAACATTAAAATCTGTCGAGCTGTTTCGGAGGAGTTCGACCACAAACACCTTGGCAGGGATTTTTTAAATACAACGTGTAACAGAAAGGTGTGGTCAAATTTCAGCAGTGGAGTGAATTTCAGCGTATGTTATCAGTTTTAGACCTACCATGGTGCCATATCCTCGCTTCGTCTGGGCTGTTGGTCTAGTGGTTAGTGACCCTGACTGCTAAGCCGGAGCTCGTGGGTTTGATCCCCACCCAGGATAAAACTTTGTGTGATAATCATAACGGTTTATTCTGTGTCTGGGTGTAACTTATCTATAATATGCATGTATTTAGAAATATATAAGTATGTATATGATTTGTCTGGTCGCCATAGTACAAACTCTGCTTAGTTTGGGATCAGATGCCACTATTAGTTTCCACTATTATTACATTGTTGTAGCGTCTTCTTTTTGCCCAATTTCAGTAGCGAAAGGCGTAAGGCATACCTAAGTATTATACTTCCCATGGTGCAAAATTCTATTGGATTATTACGGCATAGAACTACTATGATTGAATTTGACCACACTGTTCAGTTACATGTTGTATAAAAATATTAGAAGATATATTAAGTGTTGTATATATATTAACTGTTAATTTGTTACCATATTAAACTGTTCATTTGTTACTCAATTATACTATTAATGTGTTACTCTATTAAACAGGAGTAACAGTTTAATAGAGTAACAAATTAACGATAAGCAAAGCTTAGGAATGCATTGCTATATAACTGTAATAATAAAAAAATATATATTATAAGCTAAGAAATACAATAGGTTAATATAACATAACAAAACAATAGCTAAAACAATATGGGTGGCATAATGTTTTCCCAACTAGGCTTCAAACTATAATGTAAGATAGCATGTAATAAGGATAACATAGGCTTAGTCTGTGTTTTCCCATCGGTTATCAAAAAATCATTATATCTAACTAGCTTTTCCCCAGGACTTCGCCTGCATTATATTTTATTTTTATAGCTTAGGGGGCGTCCAATAATTACGTGAGGCGTTTAGGAGCGACAGTGGGGGTTTTGGCAATTGTCACGTAATTTTCAATTCGCAAAAAAACATCTTACAATAGATTAGTCAAATTACTTTCTTTTTCATAATTTTGACGTTTTTTGACATTCATTGCCCGTCATGTGAGCGACTTACACTTAACCAGATTACAACATCAGATGAAGAGATTAGTGCTCTTCAATCTCACATGAAGAGATTATGGCCCTCCCTAATATCAAGATATCGCCTAACCCCCTCCACTTACGCCGTATCTTACGATATCTCACTAGAGAGAGAGGGGATCAAAAATCCGTCAAAATCACGTCACATAATTTATGGACACCCCTTATTACTGGAAAGTTTCATTAAAATCCGTTCTGTAGTTTTTGCCTGAAAGACCAACAAACATATTAATAACAATAATATACAATGTATATATGTAAGCTTTCAACTTAATTTATTATCTTCTATGAATAATTTCTATTTCCTTCTAGATTTCTCAGCAATTTCGTATCAAAGTCACTTATTACTAGAACTTCCTTTAATTTAGGTCGAATTTTATAAAATTGTAGTGGTAATTGCTAAAAATATATCTTCAAAAAGACTGATTATGTAATTCATTTTAAACAAAATGTTGTTCCGTTTCTATACAATTTTGATCTAAATATGAAACGAATAAATGTTAGATAAATATTAATGTGTTTAATTTCGAAAATCCTTGTGAACCCTTTTTTATTTTTAGTTAGGGGCCTTTCTAGTTTAGATCCTTTCATCCTACTTGGGTCCTTTTCTTAAACGCTAAAATCTGCATGTATTTTTTTTAATTGTTTAACAATATCTCAAAATCCAAAAACTATATTTAAATTGAATAAATGATTGAATCCAATATTAAAATATTCAGAATATAGTAAGTAGATAGTATCTGAACTTCTAACATTTTAATTTTCATTCGTGTAGTTTAGATTTATTTATTTTTATTTTATTTTTTATTTTAGAATTTTAGGGAAACTTACAGCTAGGTATAATACAGTACAAAATTTGAGTATCATGATGAAGGCCAATTATGAGATTCCACTATTTTTTTTTTTCTTATATTTCTACTTATTATGAAATGTACAAATCACTGGGTACATTATATTTAAATGAGAATAAATATGGTATAAATGGAATAGTAATACATATTATAAAAAGTCTTATTTATCTATGGGTATTTACCCCAGCGAGGGTAAAACAGCTATTCTCTGGGGTAATAATGTTAATATTAACCCCCCCCCCCCATTCCCCCCACCGTCGTGCAAGTTACTCATAGCTACTTTGATGCAAATTTATTTGCACTTCCCGCCCTCGTCGTTATAAGCTATCAAAGCGTTTAAACTAGAAGGTAAAACTTTATTGATTTGTTATTAATAACTAATAATAAGATGATTTATTGGCGGTAGGAAGTAAAGAGTGACTTTATTACTTTTCGACGTACTTATTATGTTTGCTACAATTTACGAAATATCTAAGTAGTGTGCAAAAGTGGTAGAAGATCAATACAGTTGAATAAAACTAGGAAATAATAAATACTTAATTTTATTAAATAAAAACATTATTAATATAACTATCAATAGGAACTTTTTTTACATTTTTATTATGCTTATTTAATTTAAGTACTTAAATCTAATATGGTAATGAGCTAAACATATATTTTTTTTTGTTACACAAAGTAGTCTATTCGATTATCTCTCTCATTCACTTGCGACATAGAGTCTGTTTTGAGCTGCTTTTTTTTAGCTTTTTTTTAATGATTTACAATTTTTTTTAATAATACTAACTACTTACTACTCTTTTAATGTTCATGGATATCTTTCATTGAAAACTTCAATCACTGTGAAAATCCAATCCAAATGATCGGCTACATTTGTATACAAAGCTGGCGAATTCTTAGTTCCACAAATCACGTTGCCAGTGCTTGTTACTCCCCACAGCTCAATCCTATCTTTAACCCAGACCAAAGGTCCACCAGAATCCCCCCTACATGTGTCTACGCCTTCAACACCTCCAGCGCAAATGACGTTCGGAGGTATAAAGAAGTTTTTATACGCCGCAACACAAGCGTCTGTCTCCCAAAGAGGTAGAGGAACGATCTTTTTGATGTTGCTAAAGTAGCCTAAACGGGGGATTTCTCCCCAACCCGATGCAGCGAAAGTGATTTTGGGTTCCAATAGGCCAGTCGGCAAGCACACTGGACGGATGAAATCTGAAAAAGAAAAATGAATGAGTACTTCAATTACAAAACCGAAATTATAATAAAGGTTGAATTAAATATTATGTTAAAAGTCCACATTACGAAGTTTAAATAAAGAACGAATTCGATCTTAATTTTAAATTTAAAAATGGTAATTATTACAAAGCTTATAAATGTTATTTGATAATTTATTTATAAAAACTATATTTTATTTTAGTTAACCTTAAATTACGAAGTTTAAATAAAGAACGAATTCGATCTTAATTTTAAATTTAAAAATGGTAATTATTACAAAGCTTATAAATGTTATTTGATAAATTATTTATAAAAACTATATTTTATTTTAGTTAAACTTAAAATAAAAAATAGTTTTCATAAATAAATTATCAAATAACATTCGTTTTATTTATAAATTATATTCAATAACAAAGTTTTTTCTTAGTTTTTTTTACTTACCGGTATAAGGTGCAGCCGCTTCAAGTCTCAACACAGCAATATCATGTCTTCTTCCATCGTAGTCTGGATGAATGACCTCGTCAATTACTTCAAGACTGACTGGCGATGGAGAGCAAATGCCGTCCACGCAATCGACAGTTTTATTCAAATCGTATTCGCCTAAACGAGCCACTAACCTGTGAAAGAAACATAAGATGAGATTGATCAAAATATAAAATACTAACTCAAAAAATGTCTCGAAAAATAATAAACAGTTTTTCTAAAATAAAATAAATCCGTTCGAATAAAATCCTAATTTGGCACCACATTCGTAAGCGAACGATTCTGAGAACTGTGAAAGTAACTAGTAAAAAGAACTTGTTATGTGATAAGTTAAATATAAAATTTTGGCTTTTGTGATAAAAATAGCCTATGTATTTCCCCAAATTCAATAGCTTCGGAGATTGTCTGTTGAAGTTTAACTTACTTTATTATAATTTTACCTAGTTGTTTCATATCTCATCACTACTACCTGAGATTAGTAATAGTACTCGCCAAAAACATTGCATAGTTTACCTTGCAATCTAGTATTTCTATGTTTACCTTACCTACTTTTATTAATAGGTTTTAACTATATAGTTATTTTAATTAAAACCACATAACACGCGTCAAACGGAATTCCCGATATTGTGTAATAAATGAGTCAATATTACATATATAGCGGAATTCCCTAAAAATATTATATAATAATCCTTCACTTTCAAAATCCTGCTATATACAGTTTAAAACTTTGACCGACTAACTATTGACCAATTACATCCAATTGTTGAACTCTAATGACAGCATCTTAGACCAACAAAAAAACTATTGGCTAGGCATAAAAAAACGCTTAAAAATAGACTTTCGTTGACCAATTTTGTTTGATAGAGAAATCAGGGAAAATTTGAATCCAAGATTAAACAAATTTGAGCTGAATGCCCAGCAGAAAAGGCAATTTACCTGGTGAATTTAGGCGTCCTGATGCAGTGAGCAGCGGTGATAAGATGAAAACTGTCAATCAAAGTGGCCGTACACCTAATCTCCGTTCGGTAATCCCCTCTCCAGTATTCCAAGTACACCACCCAAGGGTTGTGATGAATGAGGTTCGCGCTTGCTTCAACGCCGCATGCAGGTTCTGATAAAAAAATATATATCGTCAAGGAAACTGGCTCGATAAAATAATATACTACAATATTATCAAATACTGTATTATAAATTGTGTGGGAAAATCCTATATATATGCTGTTGTAGTAGGTATTAGGTGCAGCCGTTTTAAAGCACTGATTAAATTTTAAACGTAGATAAGATAGGTATCAATCAGGTTTAAACTTTGTTAATCGTTTTAGTAATTTAAAATTTGAAATTGAATTTTAATTGTTTATTATTGAGTGATAAATAAGCTGATAAAGCATAAATTAATTAGGATACAAAAAATGTTAAATTTAGTTTTAATTTATACTTAGGAAAGCTTATTTTTTAAACTTTATGAAATTTATATTTCTTTAAAAAATGAAATGCAATCTTATTAACAACAATATTTAACAATTTAAAGTCTCTCTAAAAAGAAAGTTCATTATTTTTTTTTAAAGAAACCTAATTACAGGGTTTAAATATCATTTTTACACTAAACTTGGTATTGTTTATTTTTTTTTTAATTGAAAAAAAAAGAACATTTTTTAATTGATATACTTTTTAAAGAAATTTAAAAAATATTTACAAACTACATACCTTGTTTATTTAGCGTCACAAAAGTACGTGCCCCAACGGCACAAAGCAATAAAATGATTGGGCAAATCATAGATAGGGTTTCGTTACACTTCAAAAAAGCACAAGATTTAATCAAAGTGGTTTGTTGCACCGACTCTTTAACATATTAACTGTACACTGTTTGCTTTCAAAATGATTCAGTTTCGCAACATCCATCGAGTTTTATGTCAATGCTCACTAACACAGAGATTCATTTGTGCGCGTAGTCCACGCACACAAACGAATAAATAAAAAACACTACATATAAAAGGAAACTGAGTGACTTGGTTACAGCCATTTTTGCTTCATTATTATTACGTACCTACTTATTACTTTGGACTTTGATACGGTAAGATTATATTACAGGATGGCTATTATATTAACTTTATTTAATCACCATTTATTTGGTTCAGACATTAATTATTACAATAATTGCAAAAAAAAAGTGAATGACCACCAAGTTACCTGAACATATAAGATAAACTTAAAATTTTCATTTATACCTGCAAAATAATAGATAATTAAAAATAAGATTGGTGTCTCCAAACTTATTTATAATTTTGAGCTTCGTATATTTATTTCAAATAATATGGCTATCTATACTAAAATATGAAATACCTACACATCACATAAAAATATTACAAAATGACAACGGTATTTCGTTGTCATTTTGTAATATTTTTCCTGACGCAATTAATTAATTCATCATCATCACTAAAGGCGGTGTATAATTGTGAGCCAAAATGGTCCCTGTTTTGTAGGGTAGGTACCCTGACTGCAAGGTGCAATCTGTACACAAATTAACTCTTTTAGACAGCCTTTCAATGCCCTATTTAGTCAATGCTTTGTATGGTGATTAAAAATTAATTCTGCTTAAGGGTCAACAGTGACATGTACAGTGTGTGTACTGTAAGAGTGAAGATGAGAAAGAGTGAAGAGGAAATCCGTGTTCGTGAGTAATTTACACGTGTGCGTAATGTATTATACCTACTGACCTTTATATTACCTACCTAGCTGCCTGCCCCGGCTTTGCCCGGGTGTCATAGCCTGTATGAAGGCTATCCAACAGTAAAATATTTTTTTCAATTCGGACCAGTACTTCCTGAGATTATCGCGTTCAAACAAACAAACAAACTGACAAGCAAACTCTTGAACTTTATCAACCGACTTCAAAAAGGAGGAGGCTCTCAATTCGACTGCATGTTATTTTTTTAAATTAATAGTATAGATAACAACAACGGCCATTCATCATATAAAGTACACAGGACAATCTTTCCATTCGGTATTTGTAATTGCTGTCACTTTGGGGACATTTTGGCGTTAATATATATTAAGAAAAGAATTTTAAACGCTGATAACGAAATGCTAAATAAGAAAAAGTAAATAAAAAATTAAATTAAAAAATCCGCCCGCGAAATCCGTTTTTCCGCAGGCGGATTTTTTTATTTTTTTTTTCTCGTTAGGTACTTTCGGCATTTTGCCGCAATTTATGTACCGCCCGCCCCGCTAGTCCGCTCCACCCATCTCCGCCCATAAATGACTAAGCTTTCATTGGTATGTACGTCACCATTTATAGTTGGCTTGGTATTAACAAGATACTAGATAATATACCAATTTTTAAGTACAACAAGATTCATTAATGCCTCCGACTGCATGATATTCAATGTGAAGGATATCTGGTTTCCGCCTTTTTGCAGGCAGATTTTTTTTTCTCTGTAGGTACTTTCGGCATTTTGCAATGTTTGCACCGCCCGCCTCGCTCTAGTCCACTCCACCCATCTCCGCCCATAAATGACTAAGCTTTCATTGGTTTGTACGTCACCATTTATAGTTGGCTTGGCATAAACAAGATACTAGAATTATCTAGTATCTAGTATCTTGTTAATGCCAAGCTAACTATTAAATACCCTTCACATTTAAAATCATGCAGTCGGAGGCCCATAAATCACTAAGCTTTCGTTGGTATGTACGTCACCATTTATAGTTGGCTTGGCATTAAATTTACATGTAGACTCATGAACTCATGGCTTATCACAAGCGTTGCATTTGTTTCCTGTGTCAACCTGTCGCTCGTCAAATATTATTTAAAAACATAACTGATTAATCACGATTGCTTGCTTCTCATGGCTCTGCATGCATGTTCATTTAGATTATCATTATAAAAATACGATCGTTTTTCAAATAAAATTTGACCGGATTTACCCCTTCAGTTGCCTGTTGGTATAGTTGTTAGTGACCCTTAATGTTAAGCTAGAAGTCGTGAGCTCGGTTCCCACTCAGGCAAATCTGCATGTGATGGGCAAGATTTAATATTTTGACCGGAATTAACTTTACTTATAACATTAATAAATGTATTTATTTACAAATGTATACCTACGACGATATATTATTACTAGCTGATAAAGTAGTATTACTAGTATTATTATTAGCTGACCCTCGCACGCAACTTCGTCAGCGTCAATTTTCCCTGTTTTTTGCAAATCACATCAAAATGGAGATAAAAAAAATACTAGTTCTATTCTCATACGGTCTACCGAAGAATACATAAGAATCGGTCGAGCCGTTTCTGAGGAGTTCGACTACAAAAACCGTGACACGAGATTTTTATATATTAGAAAATTTCAGGCAATCTATACTAATATTAAAAAGCTGAAGAGTTTGTTTGTTTGAACGCGGCAATCCCAGGAACCACTTATCTGAATTGAAAAATTCTTCACTTTCTCACTGTTGCATAGCCCATTTATCGAGGAAGGCTATAGGCTATATAACATCACGCTACGACCAATAGGAGCGGAGGAGTAATGAGAAATGTTGCATAAACGGGAAAAATTTACGCTGACGAAATTGCGCGGGACAGCTAGTATAATATAAAATAAATCAGTTAAAAATATGAAGATTTAATTTTAGGGATTATTTTACATAACATTGTGCAATCAGTTTTAATTATTACAATTGATTTTGATTAGGTACACCAGGCAACATTAAGGAAAACAAACCTTTAAATCAAAACAAAATCTTGAAAACTACTAGACCATTAACGTAAAATATTTTTGACGTAGGAAGAAAACCATAGGAGTATATAAAAAAAAGAATAGAGAGTGCAATATTATTTGAATCGATCGAGCAGGGTCCTTATTCACTATCTTTATTTTGTTTTCGCGTCAAGCCCGCGCGTCTAACTGTCAAAATCTTGTCATAATGGTATATAGAGAGCTGCGCTTAGAAATGCATCGCGCATGCGTGCGCTCAAAGATGTCCATCTTTGAGCGCACCACGCATGCGCCAGTGCGAAAACTAAAATAAAAACATAGTGATTATTCACTATGTTTTTATTTTTAACCTCGCAGTTATCTTGATCTGGGTCCTTATGGACCCAGATCAAGATAACTGCGAGGTTAAGGCACGTTACCATTATCACTACATACATTTATTTATTTGTCTAGTGTTACAGAGGTCGTGGGTTCGATTCAGGATAAAACTATGTGTTATGAGCACGATGGTTTATTCTGTGTTTGGGTTTAATTTAGCTATAATATGTATGTATTGAGAAATATATACGTATGTGCATCAGTTGTCTGATGACCATAGTAGAGGCTATGTCTAGCTTGAGACTAGATGGCGTTGTGTGAGTTGTCCAAATATATTATTATTAAAGATAGGACCATATTCCAAAAATGTGAGAGAAGTTAGAGTGCACTTCATGAAAAAAAAATAGAAAACCATTATCATTTGAGTATAATATCTCCATAACGGGTTTCTCTTCGCTAAAGCGTACCATAATCGAAATCGGGTAGGGTTAAACTCAAACTCAAATATCTTTATTTCGTAAAACCAGGTTAATGATTATTTGAAAACGTCAAATTAATACATACTAAAAAATATATAAAATGAGGTTAGGCGGCAGTTCCAAGTATAAAGCTCATGAGAAGAAGCTGCCAAGAAACTCATGTCCCACTCTTTTAAAATCATCAAGGTTTTCTTTACAAAAATAAATTTTACTGAATGAACCAGTGTGTTTGGTTTATAAATTAAGGATAACTAAATAATAATACTATTAGTAACTCTAAAATAAGTATATATAAACGTATTCAGCAAACTGCTTCACTTCTTACAAAATAAATCTATAGGTACTAATATTATAAAGCGGAAGAGTTTGTTTGTTTGATTGTTTGTTTGTTTGTTTGTTTAAACGCGCTAATCTCAGGATCTACTGGTCCGATTTGAAAAAAATATTTTTTTTTTGTTGGATAGCCCATTTATCGAGGAAGGCTATAGGCTATATAACATCGCGCTACGACTAATAGGAGCGGAGAAGCGACGAGAAATGTTTCAAAAACGGGGAGAAATTACGCATACGAAGTTGCGCGGGACAGCTAGTATATACATATAATCTTAAAGTACATTTCAATAGCCTGTGAGAGAAAGCAGTTCAATCCCAAGCGTTTTTGTCTTCCATATAATCAATTATTGGGTACTAACTTTTCATACACATTTTTTTCTTAATGGTACACTTTTATTACGACCTAATTTCTGAATATCGCTAGGGGTTTTATTATAGAAACGTATACATTGGCTCCGAAATAATTTGTTCACTTTTTGTAACCTTGATGCTGGTACAACAAGTTTATGTTTGTTCCGCGTGTTAATATTATGTATATCACATCACATTTCTTACAGAAACTATCAATATTTTTGTGAACATATATAAGGTTTTCATAGATATACTGACATGCAACAGTTATGATATTGATTTCCTTAATTTTTTCTCTAATTGAGTGTCTAAATAACGGAATAAAAAAATAACGGATGTCATGACATACGTTTTCCTCTTATAGTATTCATATATTTCCTTACTCTTTTCCCTAGCAATGAAAAGTTTTAAGAGGCCGTTATTATATTGTCATGTACTATTGAGTACCTACATTATTCTTTACAAGCTAATTTGTACACATTAAAAAAATAATAGTTTAAAAAACCTGCCTGTATAAAAAGAACAGGGTCCTTATTCACAATCATCTTATTTCGCGGCAAGCCCGCGCGATCTGGCGTATGTGCGGTGCGCTCAAAGATGCCCACCGCTCATGCGCGTCGTTGCATACTAAGCGCAGCTTTCTATTTACCATTATGACAAGATTTTGACACTTCGCGCGGGTTTGCCACGAAAACGAAAAAAACGATAGTGAATAAGGACACTGATAAACTTCGTATTTAATTAATATCATGCAGTCGGAGGCATTAATGAATCATGTTGGACGTTATAAATTGCCCCCGATTATCCTATTAAATATCAAAGAAACAATAATTTCACAAATCGCAAAAAAACATTTTGCATTCGAGACTTTGTCTGTTTATTTAAACTTAAACTAGAATAATATGAATTTAAATATTTGAGGTTAAGTTTTATTTTGAAGATTGAAATTTTGATTGAATACTATTTATTTGGTACATACGGCGGTTTTAAAGTTATTTTTGTAATTTTAGGCCATTTTAATACTAAATATAGACTAGACAAAAAGCCATAATAATTCTTAAGGACATGGCTAGATGGCGCTTACGAGGGCCCAACTCGTATGCAACATGGGAAGAAAAATTTTAAGTTTAGTGACATAGTTCAGGTTAGATGGTTCTGCTTTCGCGCTCCGGTAATGCGATCGGAAGTCTCGGGTTCGATTCCTAGGTCTGAACTTCAAATTTTCTTTTAAATGCAATTATTGTATATTAGTAATATATTACAAAAAAAATATTGCTGATACTACTCGTATCTCTGGTAGATAGTTTTGATTTTGTCTAGTCCTCTTGTTAACTCAGATGAAGACGTTGTGATTTGCGTTAAAAACTAGTCGTCATGGCTATTAGATGACGAAAAAATAAAGAATACAATATAAGAAAAGCTACTATTCGAACTTGAAATTTGAGTAGGTGGAATTACCAAGATTTTAACCTGTTTGTCCCTGTATCTGAAAAATAGGATCACTATAACCACAAAATAAGTAATAGTACTACGTACAGAAGATTCACTCCCTAACAAAGGTCACAGTCACGTTTAGGTATAAAAATATACCTAGACTCGCCATAGCTACCCGCCTGCAAGCTAAATTGAAACTTATAACCGCGCGCGAACCGTGAATTTTCTTTGCGCGCCCCTGTTTTATGACGGAGCATTAAAGTCGGCACGGGGTTGTCACTTGAGAATGTTTTGTACCTAGTTAATTTATTAGTTTTAACATAAATAAGTAGATGAAGCATTACAAACGTACATTTAGCATTATTAACATAAAAATTCCAATTACGACAATTGGAATTTTTATAAAAAAATAAAAATTCCTATTATCGTGTGTTCGATTCCCACGGGTGTAGATTTTTCGTTGTTAACATTATCCTATCCTGTTTCTTTTACTATTTCTGGGCAACTAATTTTTATTTTAACTATTACTAAGTACTTAAGGACCTAAAAACGAACGACCGGCTGCCGCCGCTGCTTTAACACATACTTCGATGACGCAGTGTAACTGTAAAAATGTTAGTTCTGATTCACTATTCGTTTTATTCAGCCCCTCATTTATAAAGTCCCCCGCGACACAGGACTACTGCGGGAATTATCAAAAAAAAAAAATGGGGTAATTTTAGCGCCATTTTTCATTTTTCAAAAAATCTTCAAAACCTATCGAGTGGGGTATCAAAATAAGGGATTTTAAAAGGTGATAACAATATTTGTTATCACGTTTTAAAATCCCATAAACATAACTTATATATATAAAAACTAAAAAAAACAGCCAACAAACATTCGGGGGCACATTTTTGAGTTCAACAGTATTCAATAATGCCTCCGACAGCAAGTTATTAAATGAAAGGTATCTTGTTTCCGCCTTTTTGAAAGTGAGTTTTTTTTATTTGGCAGAAACAAACAAACAGAAAACAAACTTTAAAAAAGTGTAAATCACTTTTTTTTATTTTTATTTAAAGTGATTCATATACTAGGTACTTCCTAGATGATACTAGGAAAAGTAACATACATAAAAAAAAAAAAAATTAGATTCTAAACTTTCCTTCCTCTTTTCATGCGTTAGAGCCGTTTCTGAGGTGATTAATATACTACTTCCTGGATAATTCTAGGAAAAGTAAGATAAATAAAATAAAAAAATAATATAAAAAAATTTTAATAAATTAGATTCTAAAACTTATTTCCTCTTTTCATGGAAAGGAAAAGATTCGAAGAAATTTGACCTCGTCACATTTTCCTGTAATCAGTTTCCTTAATATATCTATTATATTTGCGTAAACAATATTGTGGTAAAATATTTCCTTATACTAGCTGTCCTGGCGAACTTCGTACCACCTACATTTTTTCAATTGTAAATCTAAATCATTCTTGAATCCACTTGAACAACACAATAAAAACTCGTTTACAAAAAAAGAAAAACTTCCAAAATAAATATAAGGTAATTAAAAAGCAAAAAATAATATAGGTACAACAACAAAAAATAATTAATCATTTTGAAGTTGGTGCTAAGAAATGTACGAGTACTTTTAAGTATTAGACACCAACTTCAAAATGTTTAATTATTTTTTGTAAAAAAAAATAAAAACCGACTTCCAAAATAAATATAAGGTAACTAAAAAGCAAAATATATTATAGATACAACAGAAAATAATTAAACATTTTGAAATTGGTGCCAGGAAATGTAGTTTTATGTTATGTTTACGAACTTGAAAATGTTTCATTATTTTGAAGAGTTCCCTCGCTTTCTCCAACTTTGATGACAATGGGACCAATCTGGAAGTATACCCTTTCAAACACAAAAATATTTTTTCAAATCGGTCCAGCCGTCTGCGAGTTTAAAAAAAAATAAACATAAAAAAACAGTCGAATTGAGAACCTACTCTTTGTTCGATTCGGTTGAAAAATTCCATTAAAAACAGTCCAACTGTTAACGAGGAGTTCAGTGACAAACACACGTACAGAAGAATGATATATTTAAGGATAGTCAATAACTTTTTACCGCTACTTGGCCCCTGCTAAATTTATTTTTTGTAATTATTTTTATATATTGTTGCTTGTAACAAAACTTATATATCAAAAAACTAATTTAAAAACCAGTATATTTAAGATTTTTAATATACTATTAACCCCGCCCGCTTTTGGCTTCTTTACATTACACCAAATAAATTCTTTAAATCATTTTGAAAACAAATATTACTATTTAACCCTTCACTATCCATCGATGTTTCTTTGTCAGGTTTAGTTCCTAAACTTCATAATAAACAACGATCTTACTCCAGTACAATAGTCATAACACAAAAAACAAATGGATTTTCCAAAACTGATATTACAAAATATTTTTGTAACATCAGTTTTGGAAAATATTTATTATATTTATTACCCTTAATCACCTATAAGGGTTAATATAATAAATATTTTCCAAAACTGATATTACAAAGTTATTTTGTAATTACTGTTTTTAAATTTTCGCGATTTTTATTAAATTATGTTTTTTGACTTATTTTAATTTTAGCTGACTATCGAATTTATTATGTAATTATTGATTGATGTTTTGATTTTTGATTTATGTTTTGTTGTTTTGTGTTGACATTAATTTATAATTTGACGCTGACTCTTTGTATTTTATCATTTTATGTATGGATTTTTCTGAAATAAAAACAATTATTATTATTTATACATATTTTGGGACTTAGTCGCGTGTGACTTGACCTCCTGACCCCCTTGAAGTCCCGAAATATATCTAATATGTATAAAAAACGCTAAAGTTTCGATCGAAACGTCAGGTAAATAAAAGGTTCGTACCTTTAAATAATTCACGCGATTAAGTCCCGAAATATATTTAATTTTTGTAACGTAAAGAAGCCACGAGCGGGAGGTTATTAGTATATTACAAATCATTATGTATATATGACGGAGTTATTTCCGAACATATATTAGAAATATTTAAAGATATATGGACATCCTCCTGTTTGAGCTCGGTTAAAAGGATTTGGAAAGTTTTAAATCTAGAGATGCCGCGAATATTTGGCAAACACTTGATATTTAACTATCGGCATATAATTATTTTTCACTATTCGATATTCGGCCAAATAGTTCGCAAGCATAATATTACTTACAAAGACAAAGAAATAATATGTCCTGAAATACAAAAATGTAACTTACCATAATAATTAAACAGTACTTTCTCATATCTATACTAATATTATAAAGCGGAAGAGTTTGTTTGTTTGTTTGTTTGTTTAAACGCGCTAATCTCAGGATCTACATACTGGTCCGATTTGAAAAGTTCTTTTTTTGTTGGATAGCCCATTTATCGAGGAAGGCTATAGGCTATATAACATTGCGCTACGACTAATAGGAGCGGAGAAGCGACGAGAAATGTTTCAAAAACGGGGAGAAATTACGCATACGAAGTTGCGCGGGACAGCTAGTTAGATATATTTCGGGACTTAATCACGTGAATATTTTTAAATGTACGAAGCGATTAAGTCCCGAAATATATCTAACATTTATAAAAATCGCGAAAGTTTAAAAACAGTACTTTCTCTTTCCCGAGATGGAGGTGTGGTGTGCCTAGTTTCCGGGATCAAAAGAAACAAAAAATATATTTTGTAATCTATGCTACGTCTTTCTTTTCAGGTTTGAGCTATTTTCCCCATTTTTGGGAAAATTCTATTTGTGGGGATTAACGACACAAATTAATATTGTTTGTTGTAAAATATACCCCTGGCATGCAAAACCAAAGATCATTTTGCTGTATAGATACTGTACATAATACTGTTTTTTCTTCAGTTTGTGGGAGAAATATTAAAAAAACCGGGCAAGTGCATATCGGATTATGCTAAGTGTAGGGTTCCGGAGCCAAAAAAGGACGGACGCCAAACGTAGCCGTATAAATAAATCCGATTTGAATAATTGCAGCAGCAGAAGTGCGTATGTTCATGGCACTTACGCCCTTTTCTTGGGAAGCGCAGTTTTTCGGCAATAACTCAATGACGGTATAACCGATATTTTTTTAAATAATTCTCACCATTCTTGTTCTTAGAGTCAAGTGAGTCATCCCTTTCCTTACTTACACCTGGATGCATAAGGTGGAAAACGGAGGCAGATATTCTTCAATTTAGATTGACTGGAAATCTGGATGTATAAATGATGAAATGGGGAGGGGGGGAATTGCTTTTCAGACCATATATCACACTAATATTATAAAGGCGAAAGTTTGTGAGTGTGTATGTTTGTTATTTCTTCACGTCTAAACGGCTGGAGCGATTTTAATGAAATTTAGTATGGAGTTAGGTGACACCCTGGATTAACCCATATGCTAATAAACCGCGGGTAACACCGTGGGACACAGCTAGTTATGCATAAATGCAAAATTTAACCTTTAATATACAGTCTGTCAGTTAGTCCCCGGTCTGTTATCTATCTATTACTTACTAGCTTGCATCATATATACACACATCAAAAGTGTCTAGGGATCAACATATATTTTTGCAATAACTTTTCTCCTGATTGATTTTTTTTTTTTTTATTTCTTTAAGGATTCATCAAATAAAGTGTTTTCGTTTGTCACAGTAACGATAAACCAAGTCACCTTTGCATTAATAAAGAAATTTGCCATTTTCCTAATAAAGGGATTTTTGACATTTGAACCACTAACATTAAAGTTCGAAAAAAAGACTGAAATAACAGTTTTCTTTAAAATTTTATTGGGTAACTTAAACAATTAATAATCCGTGTTTCTACCGCGAACACTAACAACACAAGAACATCGGTTTGGCATACTCAAAATGAGTTCATCCAAATCACGCTGTGGAATGGCCGCCCATGTTCGTTGCAACAACAAAAAAAGGTCTTCTTGCGACTGGATACCCTCCATATTCGGCAGAGCTCTTCTCTGTAGCATATCCCATGCATGCTCAATCGGGTTCAAGTCTGGCGAGTGAGCAGGCCAGGGCAGGACATTGATGTTAGCTGCGGCGAGAGTCTGTCTTACAACTCTTGCGGTGTGCGGTCGTGCATTATCATGCATTAACTGAAATAAGGGACCGATTTGCACTTGTAGAGGAACGATGACGTCTGATACAATCGTCTCAGCATAAATTTGAGCGTTGAGGTTGCCTCTGATCCAAATCAACTCAGTTCTTCCGCCGATCCAAATACCCGCCCATACCATGATGGTTCCACCACTATAAGGATGGACTTCCTGGCAGGATTTTAATCGCTGTTGGCGTCCAGGGGTTCTCCAGTGTCGTATACGTCTTGTATCCGGTCTCATACCAAAACGAGACTCATCAGAAAAGCACACGAAACGCCATTGTTCTTCTGCCCAATTTCTGTGTTCAAGAGCCCATTGATATCGAATCCTACGATTGTGCATTGCTATAGGTGGTACCCGTAGCGGTCTTCGGGAATGAAGGTTCACTTCATGCAAGCGGTTTCTGACTGTTTGGTCGCTAATTAAGTTCCCTGAAGAGTGATGAAGCCTCACGGCTAACATCATGGCGGTTATTGTTGGACCTCTTCGAGTTAAGATTTGAATGTATCGGTCTTGTCTCCGTGTGGTGCAGCGATACCGTCCTCCATGGCGCTCAGCCACGGTACCAGTGCTTCGGTAACGTGTCCAAAGTCGACTGATAACACTCTGACTTGTATTCAAAGCTAAAGCCACAGTACGTTGCCGGGAACCAGCTTCTATCATTCCCACGGCTCTGAGCATTTCTTCCCTGCTTAAATGACGTCGCCGCTCCATAATAACGTTGGTTTTAATCAGTAGTAGGGAAACAGTAGCACTAATAATGTCTTCAATGCGTTGTATGTTTTTATAGGGAAAATATTGACAGCTGATTTTCATCTTTTACTCGAATTTGATTCACAGTTCCTGATTCAAATTATGAAATGCACCAAAAAGGATCCATATAAATTTATAAAATCATAAATTTATTACAAAGCCACATCTCAATCTCAAGAAATCCGCATAAAAATGCTTGATCCCTAGACACTTTTGATGTGTGTATATATATACATATATATTAATTTTATCCATATCCTCTTCAAGAGTGTCAATTTGGAATAACTAGAAATCTGGGAAAAATTAAAATTAAAATTATGGAAAAGGGGGCTATTGCTTTTCACAGGAGTCAGTCTAAACTGATTCTTCTTCAATAATACCAGTTATGCATGATATTAATTACGGAACGCTTTTAAGGAAAAGTATTTTAACTCCACCTAAATATAAATTTTATCAATATATTTATAATTAGAACTGTGCTTATTGTATTAGATCTTTTGATTACATCCTTCCCTATTAGGATTTCCAGTTATTCCTTTGACGGCAGCAATGACGTCAGTGCAAAGATCAGAAATAAAATCCTACTGTTGTGTATCCATTAGTTAGTAGTAGTATAGTTAGTTAGTAGTTAGTAGTCCATTATTTAGAACTGACAGCACCATTGCGTTGGTCTTGTCTCTGAAGATCAGATAGAAGATCGCTGTAATGGACTGTCGCGGTGCGAGGTAGAAGCCTATGTCCGAATTGTTCCAACTCTGTATTTCGTAAAACCAAATCAATAATTGTTTGAAAACGTCAAATTATTAATTAACAACGATAAAGGCCATTTTTTCTTTTGATATCAGAATTAATATTTTATATTTAACTAGCTTTAGCCCAGGGCTCCGCCCGCGTGGATGTCGGTTATCGCGATAAAAACTATCCTATGTCCATACCAAATTTCAGATGGTTCAGCTGTTTGAGCGTGAAAGCGTAACAGACTGACAGACAGAGTTACTTTCACATTTATAATATTAGTTTTACTTTAACTTTGGCCAATATAGCACATAGTTTTTACCCTTTTTTTGCTCCTACTATAATAATAATAATATCTTGGGACAACTCACACAAAGCTATCTGATCCCAAACTAAGCACAGCCTGTACTATGGAAACCAGACAACCGATAAACATACTTATATATTTCTAAATACATACATATTATAGATAAATAACACCCAGACACAGAATAAACCATCATGCTCATCACACAAAGTTTTATCCTTGGTGGGGACCGAACCCACAACCTCTTGCGTAGCAGTCGGATACACTCCCACCGCGCCACAGAGGCAGTCAAGTACTATGTTGTAACTAATAAGGCTGATTTATTTTTATCTCATGTTTCAACTTTTTAATATTATTATTTTTCATCAGTCCACATATCAAGTCAATAAACATTTCAAGTTTATTAAAATTGGCCATTTAAAAAGAGTGGCCGCGAGTTTTATTGCCATGTTCTTTTCTACGGCTTTACCTATTGTTTACATTACATGTACATGTAGAATCCCGACGTATCACAAGTGTTGTTTTGCATTCTAGGTGAATAACCGAGGTAGTCGTGACAGTATCACCACACTGATGAACACACCCAACTCAAGATGCACACATGCATACGTGGGTGTCCTCCGGGAAAAACATAAAGCTTTGACTGTATATAGAAAAATAGCATTCTGACACTATGGTTTTTCCCAATTCAGCAGCTTAGCACTGAATATGTCACAATAAGTTCAGCCAAGGAGTTGTAAAAATGGCGGCAAACTCACATGTGGCTATTTTTACAGCTCCGCGTTTAAAGTGTAAAACAGTGTAAAATATACTTGAAATACGTGTGATAACTGGACAAGAACGAGACTTTGTGATTGAAAGAAGAAAACTAAAAAGAAATTATACTTGAAACTGGCGTATGCACATAATGTGCGAGCCATAATCTCTACCGGAGGGAAGAGGAAAAAAAAAATTTCATCCAATGTTTTTCACCGGAAAGTTTGTAATATGAAAACTTTCCCTTTAAGTAATGACAAATCGCTGTGAAAAACAGTTTATGCAAGTAATAAACTCAAGTAATGCAAAGATACACGTGATGCAAAAATATTGCACAATTTAATATTTGATTAACAAGTCAAATCTGTGTCTTTTTTATGAAACGTCCATATAATTCGACGTTTGTATCAGGTATTGCTTTTGATGCTATCATTTTCTATGATCCCTTCTCTATTTGTATTTCAAAAACTAATCTATGTCATCGATTTAAGATTTTCTTAATCCAAAACTATCGTTTTTTTTTCATGGTGTTTGTGTGTACAGGGTTGACGCTAAAATGAGGACGTGCAAGCTATAATGTTAAAGGTATGTCTTGTTTAAATGTATAACTACTGCTAACATTTTTTTAAATAATTATGGTAGGTACACAAAAAGTATTAAAATGTTAAGTGTTATTCACATAAAACTGTCACTGTTGTGACGTCAGAATTTGAAAAACAACTCCATTTAACAGAAAATAACTTGAAGGCAACAACAGTATATTGTTGCGAGGGCCTTCACTATCTTCAAAATACCTTTATCCTTGTTCAGAATTACAATCGGTGAATTACTTACAAATATGCAATTTAAGACTAGATACTCTAAAGTATGTAATAAGTTTATTGATATTCTTCAATGATAAAAACTACTCTAAATTACATCTATAATAATACAATATATACAAGATATTTACAAAAAAAAAAAAAATTGTTAAGTTAGGACACAAAACCGTTTAGGCGTCAAAGAATTCCTCCCCATCGATGTCAACTGGTAACGTTCCCAGAAGGCTGGCAGCATTGCCACGTTGGATGGCAATGCTAATTCTTTGTGCAAAGAATAGGCCAGCCTTCTGGTCCCGGGAAGCACTAATGAGGCGTCTAGAGATTTCCTTAAAAAGGTGGCGCGCACTTGGGCCCCACGGCCCCAGCGTCTCAACTCCAAACGGCTCAAATATATAATCTCCAATCAGATTACTATATTTGCGCCGTTTGAGATTCTCCGCAGATGCAGCAGCAGCGCAAGCACAGCTCGCCGTGCTTGGAAGGTGGGTAGGTGCTAAGGTATCAACGCAAGTTGCATCCCATACCAAAGGCCTACCCACCCTCCACGGCAACAATGACATACCGTCCGGTCTCTTGCCGTCGCCGCGCGTCAAACCGTTGGGTTCAACAACAGCTGGCACACCAGCGGAGACAAGTGCCCGACGGATGATGTCATTGATGCTTGCATGGCGGGGTATACGACCCGCGCTCCTGCCGCATGACAGGCCATGGTGTCCAAGACTGCACACGGCTTCTCCACAGTGACATCGATGCGGAGAAACACACCGAGCGCCCAAACGAAGGCAGGCAGCGATTCGGAATGTGGTATCGTCCAACATAGTGCCTACATTGGACGATGGAACAGCCTGCAACCAGATGCCCGATTCCCATTCGCCCACAGCCAGTAGGCGGGCTCGCTCTGCAGCATTTGAAGATGTGTCTATAAGGTGTTGTCTTATCTTGCTGCATAGCGGCCGATCCCACTGTCTCTGAGAGGACAGGTTTGGGGGCATAACAATACTTGGGCAAGTCATTTTCCAAGCGTTCAAGGCCTCAGACTTGCACCTCACTTCGGAATCAACCAGTGTAGGATTTAAAATTTTCCTGGTTAACTCTTCAGTGCTGTGAAGTGAAGACAAGAACGCCGGTAAGCTTACGTCTGAAATTTTGCGTACGCCAAGGCCGCCCATGCGAACAGGTAAGGACGCCTGTAGCCACGCTCGATCGTCTAAATCAATGTTTAAAATTTTGCACAATGTGTTTTGAATAATTTTGTCCATTTTATCTAAAAGTGCCAAATGTTTAAAAAGTTGCGTGGATCTTAACGCGTGTGTTAATTTTGGGACGAAAAGGCAATATCGAATTATAGTAAAGGCCGAGTGTATATTAATTTGGAGTAATCTGTCTGAAACTTCACAAAAATTTTGTATTTTCTCCTCTATGAAAGAGTCATAGGCATTTTCTAGAACCGGGGACCCAAGCAGGCGAAAAGAATCATTTTCAAGAAGTTTTAAATTTGGTACCAAAGAATTAAATTTAGAAAACGCCGAAAGTTTATTAATGTTGTTATTTAGGTAAATTTCACATTTACTGCAATTTAGTTCTAAACCAACACCTTGAAATTTATCTTTTAGAATAGCCAAATCATTATATACGGTGTCCACATCTCCCCCTAGAGTCCCATCGTCTAGGTACCAAATGTTAAATTTTGAATTTAGCTGCCGAATAATAGGATGGATTGCCAAACTGAAAATGACTGGCCCAAGGGGGTCACCTTGTTGGCATCCTACTGCTGAATCTAAAAGATGGTCCTTATAGATTAATTTAGACGGGTGTCTGTAACACTGCCAAAGGTAACTATAAATTTTGGGTGTTTCTAATTTTGCCTGTGCCAACAAAGTATCCCTGTTGACTGAGTTGAAGGCATTCTTTACGTCAACCTTAAGGATAACGTCTGCTTTACCCGAACCAAGATACGTGGACAGAGCATGTATGGCAGCCTCACAGCCCCCTCTTGAACCGAAACCAAGTTGTTGGGGCTGTAATTTATAAGCTAGTTCGTCGCGATAATAGTGGCAGCACATTTTGGCTGCCATACGCCGGTAGGTGCTTCCTACGGCAATGGGACGAATGCCACCATCGCTCTTGCGAAGGGCACATAAATTGGCCCCATACAAGATGTCGATGATGCCATCATTAACATTGCCGGAGAGCATGAGGTTAATTAAAGCCGTCAACTCCTTCAAGAGTGTGCCGCCAGCTTCCCCAGCACTGGAACTTAAAAGGTCTTTTAGATGCTGTGGGGTCAAGCCATCGATTCCGCCGGCAGAACCACTTCGAAAGAAGTTAACGGCGGTCAACACGTCGTTGGCAGTGACACTAAGGCAATCTGCATCAGTGTCAGGTGGGTCGGGGAAGGCAAGGTCATCCCTTGGCGCTGGATGTTTGCTCTGCAGGCCCGCAAGCGTGTCAGTAGAGCAAGGCGCCACCACGTCACTACTAAACAAAACTCTAGCTGCTCCCCTAATGTCGCCTTCCCTTAATTTAGATTCTCTAAAGTTAACATTATAAAATAAAAAAGCTAAATTATAATAATAATATCTTGGGACAATTATAATTAATAAAGGCTTATAATTTAGATTAAGTACGTCTATAGCGTCATTAATATTGTTGTAGATTCGGCTGCTAATTATACAGTACTGGTGGTAAATATATGTGTAAAGAATGGCTGGGGCTGAAACCCGTGATTTCTCGATGCGAACACACATCAATCATTATCAAAGAAACAGCATCGAAATCATTAACATAAATTTAACGTTAATCACAGATTTCCCTGCCAACGATCTCTTTTAAACAGTGTATCACCTTAATTGAAAAAAAAAAAATGCTAACTTTGTGTTTTTTAAATTTAAATTACTACTGAGACAAGGGATTATTTCGCCGCAGGGACCTTAACCTCTGTTTCGTAGGAGATTTTACGAACATACAAATCATGATGTAGGCATCAAAGCCCAAAGCAAATCTTTATGGGGGTGAAATGGGAGTTCAAACTTAATGCGGGCGAAGCCGCGGGCGGAAGCTACTATTGTATGTATCTACATACATACAAAATGTAGTGTAGTGACAATACGAAAATGCTCGTTTTTGCATTTTTTCGCAGCTTCATTTATTTGCGGGATCACATTAAGACATATCCTTAGATTTCTTTATTTCATTTACTAGAAAAACTCTTTGACTAGTGACACAATTTTTTTCGCGTCCTAATATTTAGGTTCTCTATAAAAAAAAATCAGAGAGCCGAACCCAGTTTCGCGTAATCTACCCTTAATTATTATTGATGTTTTATAGTGAAAAGTCAAAATTTTAGGTTCTCAGTGGAAATCAACGCTGTCTCCAGTAGCAATACCGGAGCCTCGGCAATTGTGCTGAGGCTCTGAAATCAGTCAGCCAATGCTGACTAAGATGTAGATTTTTTGCACAAAAGTGAATTTGTTTATGATATATTACCAATTACTATTAAGAATGGGCTAGTTTTGAACTAGTCTACAACAAGTCTTTAAGAAATATCAAAACACAGATTTTATAGCGAGATCTCATACAAATACCGGACTATGACGTCACTACTTTTCTCTAGTCAAACCACTTCTTTTTATCATGATTGATGATATTTCATTGGAATCTGTACGAAAATTTAAGCAACGCTTACTCTTCCTTTTAATTTTACTATAAATACTACTACTGTAAATTTCACACCCAACATCAAGAATTTAGCTGGCAGGGGGGGGGGGGGACATTTGAGTCTAATAAAAATTTACACTTTAAAGCTTAATATTTCACAAACGGATCCCCAAATCTAAAAATGATCTTTATAACACCTAAACGTTTTTAAGACCTATCTAATGATACTCCACACGATGGGGTAGGTAAGAAAAAAGTCACATTCCCACTTTACATATAGGGGAGGTACTCTAATGAAATGTTTTTCAATATTTTATTCTTTTACTTTGTCAGCGTAAATAATATGTGTATCCTTGCAAAATAAAAGCCTTCTAGCACTAACAGTCTCTGAGCTGCGGACGGACGGACAGACACGGGGAAAATATAAGGGTTCCGTTTTGCCATTTTGGCCACGGAACCTTAAAAATGTAAGTCCTCATGTGCAAAATTTGACTTAGACTTGCCGGTGCCGCCGCCGATGATATTTTTTAAGGTGTCACTCGTACCAATCCCCTCTCCTTTGTAAGAATCCGTCTAGCAATATTAAGGGTAGATTACACGAAACGGGGGTTCGGCTATCTCAAAAATGTATATAGAAAACCTAAATATTAGGACACCAAAAAAAATGTATTACTAGTCAAAGAGTTTTTCTAGTAGATAAAATAAAGAAATTTAAGGATATGTCTTAATATGGTCCCACAAATAAATCTTGAAGTTGCGGAAAAATGCAAAAACGAGCATTTTCGTATTGTCATAGTCATGGCGTTCGTAATCTAACATATGTACGAACGAATATTCTACCTCATTTTGACCTGCGGTCCTGCGCACTGTGAATTAATAGTTGTGTGCGGAAAAGCGAGGCCGGCGATCGTGTCACTGTGCACGTAGCGCTAAATAAATAATTATATCAGTGTAATGCATAAAATATTAAGGTTTTCGGGCTGACTCCGACTTAAAAATAATTCTTGACGCGGCGGTAGCCTAATGGCTAAGGCATCGGTCTCACAACCGTGAGGTCGCAGGTTCAAATCCTATCTGCAACCATTACACTACCGACGTGAACCCACTCCTAATACAAGCCATTGAGCTTAGCTGGAGGGGTTAACAGGATTGCTGTAATGAGGCATCCCACATTGCTAGTTATCTTTTCACAAAAATAATTCTGGGTTCTCCCAGTCCATCTCAGACTTGTGGTTACACTTCCTAACGTACCCAAGACCGTACCAGAGGAAGGGTATGGACAATAATCCATTATGCATTTCCAATGAAAATCAGACCGTGTCAAATTTCTAGGATTTATTGCGGATGTGGAAATTAAACACATCATTTAAAAAAATAAAATGTATATTTGCTCTTAAATTGAATAAGGCACTTTCCTTTCAAGTACTTATAACAACTTAATATCAAGATTGGCATTATGTCTAAGTAGAATCATACATTTTCAAAATAAATAACAATTATTTTTAAAAGCATTTTACTTCTAATTATCTTTTTAATCAATCTTATTTGTCGACAAAGATAAATCACATTCAACAATTACTTAGAAAAAGTTTTAAAAATGTAACATTTTTAAAATGAAATGCACCACTACATTAAATTAAATGCCTTAATATGTACTCTTTGAATCTGACTTTCAAATTAAAGCCATGAATAACTATATACATTTGGAAGTCTATAGATTCGATTGAGCAATATTAATCCATTTAATCGAATTTACAATATTTATACAATCACAGAGATATTCCGGGACTTAACCGCCGCAGTGTTGTGCATCGAGACATAATCGCAGTACATTTTATTTTCCCGACAATTCGACCCGTGGTCACTACAGATTAAGTCTCAAAAAATTTCTGATGTTCTACATTTAAATTAAGAGATCGTTTTTGTATAATGCTGTCATGGAAGATTAATTCAATAAGATCATACCTATAATAACAAGTCCATCATTTACAAAACATTCGTCAATTTACGATTTAAGTACAGCTTGAATCCATTCGAGGTAGTCATTTACGCGAGTGTAAATACCCGGCGAGTTTTTCGTTCCACATTTTACGTTACCGCCACTGGTCACACCAAATAATTCAACCTGATCGGTTACCCTGGTCAGAGGTCCACCTGAATCTCCCCTGCAAGTGTCGATGCCTTCCTCTCCCCCGCAGCAATACACGCTTTGGGGCAAAGTGAGATGCTTATAAGAAGCCTGGCAATCTTTTCTGGTCCAAAGAGGCAGCGGGATGATTTTCTTTTCGTGGGCATAGATGCCTTTTAATGGGATCTCACCCCAACCAGCAGCGAAAAATGTCGTGTCGCTTTTGGGTTCTCCACTAGGTAAACAGATCGGTCGGATGAAATCTGTAAAAAGATAATAAAAAATACCATTAATAATTTGTGTATTGATAACTTTTACAATGGGCTAGTTTCCAACTAGCCAAAACTACAACTCTTTATGAAATGTCAAAACGCAGATTTTATATGGAGATCTCATACAAATATAGGTCTATGACGTCACTACATTTTCGTCAAATTCGCTTCTATTAATGATATAATCAATGATAAAAAACCCCATTTAATCACAAAATTTAATCGGGACTTTACTGTTGGCAGATTAAATGTCAGGTTTATTTAATATTTAGTTTTTTTTTTCTTTGTTTACCTATGACACACTTATATATATAAAACGATAAATTTAAATATCTACTTGAGAAAATTCAGGATCAGAAATGTTGTGTAAGCAAAAACTTGAAATTAAATCATTGTTTTTGTATTAAGGATGAAATTGTGATGTTAGAACCCAATTTCCTAAGTTCAACTTAATACTCTTGACGTGGTCTTTAAAAAAAGATATTCTACAAGGCATTGTTATGACAATTTTTCGGACCTTTCATTTAAGAAAACGTTGAATTAATTTCAACCAAACTTATAAGTATGATATACTAACCAGTATAAGGTGCGTCCTCAGCCAGTCTTAGGATTGCGATATCGTGTTCTTTGCCATCATAATCAGGATGCACGTAGACATCCTCGATTTTGATTCTAATAACACGGTCTGCGCAAACGCCACGCACGCAATCAACCTCCGAATTTAAGTCATATTCACCAAGACGGGCTACTAATCTGAAATAGGAAAATAATATTTATAAATATCGTTGGCCAACCGCTTAATTTATATAAATAACACAATTAATTCCTATTAAAGACATAGATATGAGTCCAGCAATTATTGTTTGTAATGTAATGGTAAAGTTATTTTCTGACTGGCCTGTTGGTCTAGTGGTTAGTGAACCTGACTGCTAAGCCGGAGGTCGTGGGTTCCCTCGCCTAGTATAAAACTTTGTGTGCTATGTGCGATGGTTTATTCAGTGTCTGGGGTTTTTAGCTGTCTGGTACAGGGTCTGCCTTGTTTGGGATCAGGTGGCGTTGTGTGAGTTGTTCCAAGATTTTATTATGTATGTCTTTCCGTATCTCGAGACTATAATTTGGGAGGCGTGTGTGGGGCCAACACGTAGAGGCCCGTAAGACATTTTAATCTAAAGAGTATGTGACAACAATATATAGGTATACACTACAATTTAATTTATACACTATAAAATAGGAATGTAATTTTTAATGGACTTAAAATGAGAATATTTTTTGATGTATTTACTTGTAATAGGAATGTCATTTTTTTGTACTTCTAATGGGAATGTCATTTTTTAAGTACTTTAAATTATTCTTACCCACTAAATCGGGGTTTTTTAATGCAGTGGGCGGCAGTAACGATGTGTCTGCTATCGATCAAGGTGCCAGCACATCTGATCTCAGTGAGGCTGTCCTTGCGATAGTATTCGATGTACACCAACCAAGGATTGTGATGGATAAGATTCGCGCTGGCTTCTTGGCCGCATTTTTTGACATCTGCAACAAATAAAAAGAACAATTGAATAAAAAGGCCAAAAACATTTAAAGGCTGTAATGATAATTGATGATTGAAATATGTAGTGATAATTGATGACTTAAAAATAATTGACCTAAGCCTTAAACGTTATTTTATTAGACATAATATTCGTTGTATCGGTTTCATCTCAAAAACAAATAAAGTATTGTTCTGAATTACATATTTTGATAGATTTAACATGGTTAGTAAAATCAATTTAACAAATTTTGAATTAAAAAAACACCTGTATTAAAACAAAGTAACTTAAATACCTTAGAAGGTATATAAGTTACTTTGTTTTTGTAAGTAATCAGGTTAAATTGACTCATAGCATTTGTCCATCCGTTGGGAATTATTGGTAACATTTTCCTTCAAATACAACAATACTAATTAGGTTGTATACAGGAAAACTTATACTGCTCAAACCAATTTAAATATAGATATATTGTTACGCATAACATTATGAGAAATAATATGGGTTTTACATTGTCTGAAATCACTTTGGTATAAATCCCTGAGTATATATACTAATTAAATGGATCTACAAATATTAGGCATATAGGTACATACAAAAACTCAAATGAAACGACTTATATGACGTCGTTACTAAGGCGTACACAGGCATGGCTGTACCCAAGAACTTTTTTGGAGGGGTTTTTGGTAACTTCACGATTTCTGGGGGGAGGGAATCCAATCTCGAAATTTAAACTAATTTAATTTAATACCCATTAATAACCAAATATCTTTTGAAGACCCATTTGACTGCCACTGACAAACTCTGGCTTGTCTTAAGAACTAAAAATGGTTTATCATAGGAATCAGGGTGAGCGAACCGAGCCCTAACATTATCCCACAGCGTATGCACTTTTGTAATGCCATTTACTGAGAAACACACTTCCATGTATGGGCTTTGATATTGTAATTAAAGTTTATGTCTAGATGTGATATCTATTAAAAAAAATAACATTTAAAAAACGTGGCTGAAAGCTAATTCTCTTTAAACAACTGTCTTAAAAATTAATACTTGGTAGAAAACTTCGCGAGCCCTCCTAAACCACCGCTTTTTGCTAGTAAGGTAATACAGAAATTATAACCGCAAAAGGTATTTCCCTTTTTGCGGCACGCGCGCGTCAATAAAAACCCACTGACGCGTGCCACTCCATATATATGACGTATATAGTAATACCTACTATATATTAATTACCTACAATTGTCCCTATACTCACAGTATGTATATTAAAACTAGATTAATAATGTAATATAGCTCAACAGTTTGTTTGAATATAGTTATATATTTATTTAGCTAGCTTTGTGCCTTCATTAAAAATTGAAATTAACTTCAAAACAAATAAATATTTGATTAAAAACTTACAAAGATAATATAAATAAATAGCTACAAAAATAATATTACACTACTATTGTAATATTATTTTTGTAGCTATTTATTTATATTATCTTTGTAAGTTTTTATTTATATTATCTTTGTAAGTTTTTAATCAAATATTTATTTGTTTTGTAGTTATTATATAATATATATTCGCTTATCGAAACTAAATATACACGATAACCCGTAGGTTGAACCGAGATAAGAGCTCATAACCTACCCCAAGTTACCTCCACACCCAATTTCATCTTAATTGACCCAATATTCTTGGAGATTAGCACATTGGAACAAGTTTTATTACAAGCTTTTTACATTACTATAGACTCGTATTAAACCATTAATGGCACACTCATTTATGGCTAATTCATTCATAAATTGAGGTTTTTTTTCCTCGTAGTACATATTAAATACCTATTTTGTAGTTTTATAGACTAGCTCACAGACACTGAATATCGGACCACTTTGTTTCGATGGTGTTCCAACTAAACAATGTCTATGTGTGCGGTGCTTAATCGTTTTATTATAATATTGCGTAATACCTGTCTTTATCCATCTTAATGATATATTGTTGATAACCAGAAATATGTTACATCATATAAAAATGAATCATATTGCAAAGTAACAGTTTCATAAACATGTTTCTTTTGCACTAAGTAATATTAAATTGAAAGAATAGTAGAATACAAAGGAAAAACAGTACTGGTTTTGTTGTAATTTACTATGATGGTAACTAGTAACTTGAGGAAGAACATATTCTATTATGATAATTAATATATAAAATAAACTCAAACAAGAAGACGAAAAATATAGATATTTAAAAAATAAATCAAACTTTCGGATAATTAGCATTTAAGCATGTTTTTATATAACTTTGATATTGTTGCTATAAGTTGCGGTAATTAATTTAATTTCAATAATATTTAAAATCCATCTTAATTTATCTAGGTATAATCATTATTTATTTAATTAGAGTCTGTCACACCGTGACCACTTTCTCTTTATTTCTGTCACCAGGGTTAGTGACCGTCCCATTTCGGTAACAAGAATAAATTTTAAAATTGAATTTCTAATATTGCATATTTTCAACCGACTTTCTCAATCCGACTGCTTTTTTTTTCAACCGACTTAATTTTTTTTTATGTTCGTTTTGCGATTACGCAAAGACGGCTAGACCGATTTGAAAACTTCTTTTTGTGTTTAAAAGGGTATACTTCCAAGTTGATCCCATTTTCATCAGATCACGATCTGGTGATGGAATCCTGGAGAAATCGAGGGAACTCTTAAAATATTAAAGGCAGACCTACAGTGATTTAGGTACATTTCATAGTGATTCGTGCATTTAATCTTAAAAAGCACAAATGACGAGCGGACCTATTCAATATTTCACAGTTGGCGATTCAGTTACTTTAATATAGTATTGAGTAGCACTTTAATCTCGTCATACTACTTTTACACAATGTAATAGAGCTGATAGTGAACTCCTCAACAATTAACGGCCCTGCATCGGGACAAGCAATATTTTGTAAAAGGATTAGAACAGTTGACATAAGCCTATTGTAACTAACACTTAAAAGTGAGAAATAAAAAACTTTTTTACAAATAAATATTAAAGCAAAAAATAATATACCTAGAATAACAAAACAAATTAAACATTTTGAAGTTGGTGCCATGAAATAGTAATATTTAAGTTTTATTCGGCACCAACTTCAAAATTTTTAATTTGTATTGTTATTCTAGGTATATTATTTTTGCTTTTATAGTTGCCTTGTATTTATTTTTGAGGTCGGTAATATTTTTTTGTAAAAAAGTTTTTTTATAAAAGCAAATTAAACAGAATTAAATATTGATATCATAAATAGGTACTTAATTACCATTATTGAAATAAAGTATATAGGTAATGCTTAATAATCTTAGCGCACAATATATGAAATTAGAAAGAAAAAATCAAAACTTTACATAATTATATTAATAAAAACACAATAAAAAATTACCTTTATCCAACCACGCCGCTCCACAAATTCCCATAAAGAGAAACACACACACGACCACAGTAAACATTTTTAAAACTTTTTCCATTTTGCAGCTAGGAACTCTGTATCCTGACCTAACGAGAGGTCTAAAGGACGATCTACACGGCACAACACCGAGTGTAAAAACACTCTTATTGTTGTCCGTACACTCCGAAGCGCGGGCGCCGACTGATCCTGTGAAACAAATTCATCCTCATTATATTGACTCGATAATGTAAACGTCATACGGCCGTATTACGTGTTCCAGTAAACCCATGTGCGATTGAATATTCACGTAGACATACATATTAGGGATCATAACAAGTTGAATTTATCCTTTAGAAGCTTTTCACTTTAATAACTGACTAATTAGGAGGAGTAAGATCAAATTAAACTCTATTAAATATTTGTGACGATAATATTTCAATGCCGTTTGCGGAATTAACGTAAGACTGGTGTTTCTTTATTATATTCCCTAGCGCCCTCCCACTATGATCACAATTATATATTTACTGCCATTGTATGTTTTTTGTAAAAGTCTTTTCTTAATAAATTAATATTAAAAATATTAATAGTTAATCGTGTCATCCTATGTGTGAACACCTCCGATTAAATACACAAGCCACTACAGATATGCTCCTCACTAATACATCTCTACGAATTTTATAAGTCATTTTTTCCACGAGATAAAGGGTTGACTACTATTGGCATTTATTAATGTATTTTACGAATCTAGTTGTACTATAGCTGCAAGCTCCCCAAATAAAATAAAATACTAACAAAAACGGTGCTATAAGAGATTTCGCGAAGTTTTCTACGAAGCAATAATTTAAACAGTTTTTTAAAGAGAATAAGCTTTTAGCCACATTGTTTTTGTTAATATGTATAAAATAATATTTCTTTTATATAAAACACACTAAACATAAGCCTAAATTACTATATCACAGCCCAAATTCGCTTCGCCCTGACTAAACCAACGGGCCAGTCTAATTTGTATGGAAACTTATTTGTGTGTGTGTATGTGTTTCCTTACAAACTTCCTCGTCTAATTACTAATTAAATTGGTTTCCTCATGTGACACCAAGCTCATGTATCGAATCAAACCAACAGGAAACCTCATTGAAAACAAGAATAAGTTCAAAAACTGAATCATATTAAAATCAATTGAGAAAATGGCGAGACATTAACTTGATTAATATAGGTTGACCTATTAATCTAGTGGTTTGCGATTCTGACTGCTGAGCCGAAGGTCGTGGGTTCAATTCCCACACGGGACACGGCTTTATGTAATCTACAAATTGTTGTTCCGAGTCTGACTTGACTTGTATGTTTGTAAAGTCCCCCGCGACACAGTAATTGTACCCTAAAGGGGAAATATTTTTTTTTTAATTACAAAAATATTACACATTGTCTTAAAAAAATATCTAATCGAAGTTTCAAGAAAATAATACACTAGGTTTTTTTTTAATAAACATCGAAGTTTCTTATTTGTTATCGATGTCGACGTCTAAACTAATGTCTTTCCATATTTCCCAAACCCATTAAAATGGGAACAACAGTTTAGTCGTAAAACAAAATTTGTCTAAGGTTAAAAAATACCGACACTTGGATATATTTGTATCGGATATACAGGTTGTAACAGAAAGGTATGTGTATTGATACCTTATGTGTATTGACTCACTTGGACATGGCCGCCGGTAGATGGCGTGATTTTCGGTTGATGTTTACATTTGAAATGCCTAGAGTGCTCAATATTAGTTTGAATATTGAGCCGCTAATATTCCATACAGTCACCCCTACTGCGTCATATAGGTACAACGTGTAACAGAGAGGCGTGGTCAAATTTCAGCACTGAAAAAGGTATGTTATCAGTATTGCACCTACCATGGTGCTATAGCTGGTTGCATTATTATTACATAGTTATAGCATATTATTTTTGTCAAAATTCTGTAGTGAAAGACGTATGGCATAAGAGATATACCGCCCCAGGGTCCTTATTCACTATCTTTTTTTTTTCGTTTTCACAGCAAGCCCGCGCGTCTATCTTTCAAAGTCTTGTCATAATAGTAAATAGAAAGCTGAGAAGAAACAAGACATCTTTGAGCGCACTGCGCATGCTCCAGTTCGCGTGGGCTTGCCGCGAAAACCAAAAAAAGACCTCGTGAACAAGGACCGTGGTACAAAATTGTATTGGATTATTATGGCATAAAACTTTTTAATTCATACTTTTTTTAATTAAGAACTTTTTTATTCATAAATAACCAAATGAAAAACGAATAAATATTTTTAGGGTACTCCGATTTTGATAAAATTAGGTATGTGCACTCAGTATCATGGGCACATACCAACCCTTGAATATGACCACACCTTTCTGTTACACCTTGTATATATGTTTTATACTAAGAAATAAAGAGACAAGCAGGTCGTGCTTCTGACGACATACATTAATATTTCACGAAAGAATAACTGACACTGGTTTTGGTACCCTCCAAGACGGCCATGACACCGATGAAAACCAGTTATTTTAACTCCCGGTTGAAAAAAGGGGTTCTTTAAGTTCCAAACGTGTATCATTATACACACGTTTTGAACTTACAGAACCCCTACAGTGTACACGTGATCACGGCCGTTGCAATACGGTCGAAACATCGGGCAATAAACAAGGTATTTTACCTTCAAATTTTCACGCGATTAAGACATATATATTTTCATAACCCCTGTGTCAGTCTCAACTAAATAGTATATAGATACGTAATTATGTTTTAAGCGCATAGTTATTTGTGAATTAGATTCATTAAGTTTATAGTCCTGTTTACAACATTTATGTAAGTTTTTTTTTTTATTTTTACAATTTATTATTTAGATTTTAACAAAAAGCAAATTTAAAAATAAAGCTACTATTTTTTAAATTAAAGTGTTTTTAAAAAAAAAATATGACTCACTTTAGGGCCTAGTTGAAAATCAGCGTCAGGCGCCAGCCTAGCGCGTGCTGAACTAGGTCTTAATTTCGACATAATTAAATAAATATAAGTACATGTTTTTTTAAATTTAATTTTTATATTTATTTGTATGTGTATTCTTTATGTTTATATTTATTTGTATCTGTATTCTTTAATTAAATAATGTCTATAAGGAGCATATAAATGGACAATAAAAAAAAGCTACTATTTTTGACGTTTGACACTCGTTGAAAATGGCGCGGTTGAATAACTATGGCTAGAACATCTGATAAGAGTCTTCTTACCTCTCAAAAAGTACGTCCATTTGACCGTACTTTTTGACAGTTCTTTTCTTCAATCCTACTTTTACTATTTTTTATAATATATATCTACTTACTGACCCAACTTCGTATTACTTGTTTTTTTTTTAAAGACGACTTCCACAGTATGTTACAAGCCCTGTGTCGCGGGGGATTTTACAAACATACAAGTCACGCACACAAAGTACACCCAGACTAGGAACAAACAATATTTAAAAGAACTATGTGTGCATTAGTTTGCCCGTTTTAAAGATCGAATGTTGTTTAAGTGACCTATCTACACCTTTTTACATAAAACATAAACACATACATAGATACGTACTTAAATTATTTATTATATGTTTCATTTCGTCGTCTATCTCCTTCCCCGTATAAGCACAAAACACTATAAGAGAGACACAGAATCTCGGAACACCTTTGAAATATAGTGGTCCGAATTGTCAACCTGTCGTGGACTAAGGAGTAATACTATCGAAAAGGTTGACTGAACACTACATAAAGATTTTGCGGTATGTATTTAATGGACTATTATCGAGTAAATATTTGTTCTAAACGTAATTACTATTATATATATTGTAAAATCTCTGTATTATGATGTCATTTGATAGCAGTTTGTTTGCAATAAACATTAGATCACATAGCGTTCCCCATGACCACATAATTATATATGTAATAGATAAGGATTACACTACCATTGTAGTTTCGTCACGTCCTGTCTGTTTGGCTGTCTGTCTGTCTGTCTGTCTGTCCGTCTGTCTTTCTGTCTGTCCGTCCGTATGTCGTAGTTGGCACCTACAATCAATCATAAAGGAGCTGAAACTTTCTTTGTTTAATCCACGAACCACTTGAGAACAATTGAACGAAATTTGATAAAATTTGGTATTACAATGCTAATTTAAAATAACGCAGAAGAAACCAGGAGAAACATTGTTAGTATGACTGTAATGGGTAATACTTTTTTTATTGTTTATGTTAAAAGTATATCATAGGCTATATTAGGGTACACTACGCTATGATCGGTAAGAGTGAAACAGGAATAATAGAGGAACGCTGAGTGGCTACGATACGAAAGTGTGGCCTTTTAAAAATTAAGTATGGGCATATAATAATGTACGCAAAACGGCTGGCAGGAGGTGGATGCGAGAAGCCGAGGATAGAACAAAAAGGTGTGCAATTGGAGAGGCCTATGTCCAGCAGTGGACTGCGACAGGCTAATGATGATGATATAATAATGTTATATCGGTATTTGTGTGGCGTACTGTGTATTTTAAAGTAACATACTTCTTTTTAATAAAAATCAAACTAATTTATTTAAATAGTATTAATCGTAAAAACATTAAAAAAACAGTTTGCTGAACACAACCGTTCCATAGAGAGCATGCCTAGCGGTTTGCCTCGCAGAGCTACCGGTCGGATTCGGGACGGTGCCCACATAACCTCGCACATAATTCCGTAAAGGCTTAAATTACTTGACTCGCCTCCCAGCAGAATCAATTGAGGAAAATGTTGTCAATTTTTGGACTGATGTGTTTTGACATATTCCTACCCCACCCTCATCTCGGTGTTGAATCGTTGAATCTAATGCACCCCTCCACTCATGCGAACAACTCACTCTTGGCCAGTTGAACCAATAGTTGTTCCCCCGAAACAGAACAAAGAAATTGAATTGAATTGAAATCAAATGAAGTAAGAGCATTTTTGTTTACAATTAAATGATTGTAATCGTGTTTATTTGGATAAAGGTTAATACCATGTTTATTACAACACTTTAAATAAATGCATTAGAGCAAATGTGATTACCATAAAAAGGTAATAGTGGGTCATTTGCGGTCGCGGGCGTCTGTTAAGAACTTGTTAAGAGGAACAAATCCGTCATACATTAATGTTGTGTAACTTTAACCGTTTACTCAGCGCACGCAACGGAAGCTCTCAAAAGGAATATTTTCCCACGTTTTTGCAACATTTTTCATTGCTGCTCGATTAAATTTAAATTGAACTCGATAATCTCAGCAACTACTGGTCCGAATTGAAGATTATTTTACTGTTGGATAGCCCACTAATCGAGGAAGGCTATAGGCTATATAACATCACGCTACGACCTTTAGAAGCGGAACAGCAATGAAAAATGTTGCAAAAACGGGGATATTTTACGCAGACGAAGTTGCGCGGGTCTGCTAGTAATAATGCACACATTATAAAGTTGTAAAGACAAGTCACATTGTAAAGTGACATTGTAAAATTATAGTGAATATTTAGTAATTAATATCATATGCTTAAAAATTAGAGGTATTCGAAATGTCATAATCATGGTTGTAGGTTCCGGGGTAGGTACACAATAGTAATTATAATAAGTCGAATCGGTCAAGAAATCAGTGACAGTGTAGAAACTTTTATCGATTAGGTATAGTTTTAGCTGACGTTTGAACTGCTTGCTTGCTATATTTAATTGTTTAATATTGTTCGCTATTTTCGTAAAGATTATTGGTGCCATGCAAAAAATACAATTATGTTTTAATGTAGTACGAGATTTCACTACACATAATCGCTCACCATTACACCGATTACGTAGGTTTACTTTTGACCATTTCGTGAAAAGATGGGATATAATTTTACAAAAAGTACCGCTTCTTAAATATAAAGAGAGAAGAAGACGATACAGTATAATCAAGAGTGGGCCTAATACACTTCCCTGAAGAACGCCTCACATAACCGTACGAGTTTCTAAAGCAGATGTTCTTTTGAAATGATTTCAAGAGATGTAATTTCAGTGTAACGTTGTTTGTTTACCGTTTTTTTTTTTATAAAAGACTCAACCAGTTTTAGAATATTCCCCCTAATACTATATGACTCAAGTTTTATAATAGGATATCATGGCTGACATAATCAAAAGCCTGAGTCATATCACAAAAAAATGGCGCATATAACAACATTGCTCAAAAATTACCATATTAATTGTTTTATTTTTTCGGAAACCTTTTTGTCCATCTGTCAGAATATTAAGTTTTTCGGAGTATTTATAGATTTCCTCATAAATATACTTTTCCACAATTTTAGAGATGACAGATACAAGAGCTATCGATCTATCGCAATCAATTTTCTTGATTGAAACCTTTTTGAAAATAGGTTTTATCACCGAATTTTTTAAGTTGACAGGATATACCCCCTCTTTTATACACAAATTTATATACACAATTAAATAACCTATCTACACTTTTTCACTTAAAAACATACAAACAATAAATTGGGTATGATGTAATAAATTGATGTGTTAATTTAATTTAAAGTTTATTTTCTTAATTACGAGAATATCAATAAAAACAACTTAAATTAGTTTTTGCTTGAATTCCAATGAATGCGTCATTGCTGGATGATCAGTTCGAGCACACGTTTAACTGCCTTTGTGGCACGGTGGGAGTTTATCTGACTGCTACGCAAGAGGTCGTGGGTTCGCTCCCCCCACTCAGGATAAAACTGTGTGTGATGAGCACGATGGCTTATTCTGTGTCTGGGTGTTATTTATCTTTACTATGTATGTATTTAGAAATACGAGTATATAAGTATGTTTATTGATTGTCTGGTTTCCATAGTACAAGCTCTGTTTAGTTTGGGATCAGAAAGCTTTGTGTGAGTTGTCCCAAGATATTATTATTATTAATTGGATTTAAGCTTGAGAGGTGTCGTTAGATTCGTCTTAGTTGTAAGAGTCACAGGTTTACACTTTAGAATTAAAAAAAAAACAAATTTGACTGCCTCTGTGGCGCGGTGGGAGTGTATTCGACTGCTACGCTAAAGGTCGTGGGTTCTATTCCCACCCGGGACACCACTTTGTGCGATCCACAAATTGTTGTTCCGAATCTGGGTGTACTTTGTGTCCGTGACTTGTATGTTTGTAAAGTACCCCGTGACACAGAGCTTGTAATCTATTGCGGAAGTCGTCTTAAAAAAAAATAGATGTTAATTTTAAACAAATTATAATTTAACTACCTAGGTAACTACTAGGCATGCAGTATAGTAGTAATTTCCTCCTAGATAAAAAATTATAAGCTGATAGTTATGATCCTGTAAGTAATTTAAAAAGTCAGCTGTCAATATGCCGAGGAAAAACTCGTCAGCTGGTTATTTAAATAGGCGATACATGCTCCTGCGCTACACCCTTCAAGGCTTCAACTGACTATCTTTCTACCGAGATATAGCTAGCTGACATATTTATTTATTGACAATATAGTATCAAATGTCATTTGGTAAATACAATTGAGATGAAATGACTGAAATATAAAATGTATATTTCATGTTCGTGTGACCAACTGACGTATTAGCCACTTTGTAATCCGCTGACTTTTTTTTTTAAATTATCGGCTTTAATTTGATAGATTTTCAAACGGGAGGAACGGAATAAGTGAACAATTGTTGCGTAACTCTCTGAAATATTATACAGGTGATCGCCCAAGAGAAACTGACTGGCGAAATTTGAACGTAGCTCGGGGTCTAACCTATCTCTATAGGTTTCCGCCGATTTCGACACGAATTCATCTGGCAAAATGACATAAATCATTGCATGAAGTCAACTGGCCTACAACACAACGATCCTAAACACGAGAGGTTTTAAGATGAATACTCAGCGGAATCAAGCGAGTACAAACTAAATGGCGTTATGTCATTTTATTACAGAGTCCTCGTGTTCACTTTCCGGCACCATCAGACCCTGAATGTCTTGTAGAACTAGAGCACTTGTCGAGAAGAAACAAACGAACCTATTCTCGATGGGGTTGTGTCGTTTTATTACAAAGTGATGACCACCTTCCGATCCTATAATCAGATATCATCTTAGACCAGAGTATTCGAACGCACGACCTCAGGCTTGGCAGTCAGGCTCACTAACTACCACACAAAAAGGCAATCAATAGTAGATAATGGCGATCACTAACAAACAAATACTAAAACTAAATACTATATAAAAATAAAGTAGGCACCTCTTTTATAAAATGAAATCCTTAAAAAACTGCCACAGATATTTAACTTTTTAAACACACTTTAATCTCAATAACAATGTACATAGAAGCTATATTTTTTCAACTATAGTAATAGGTTATAATCACTAAACTTATTATTCAAACAATATTTATTCGCAATATTTCACAATAAATTTCACCACAAACTTGACTATTTTCCTTGAAAGGTCTCAATCGACTGGACTGTAAACATAAAATCTTATGACTCTTTAAAATATCGGATTGTGAGTCATTTTGAGTCGTAGAGGCGAGGTCATGTTATTACTAACCGACCAATAGCATTCAAAATGCTTTAAATAGTCGATTTCATTCGCAGGGCAATACTGAATACTCGAACTATTAGAAGCATATTTTAAGAGAGAGACAAACGATTGGTCGTCTCTTTTACTACCTACTACCGATCTAACTGTTTTTATTTATAAGCTAACTTTTCCCAATAATTTCGCTCGCGATTGGTTTCATTTTATTCATTAATCCCTCGGGTAAAATACATTTATCTAAATAATAATTAATAGTATTACCACCGATAATATAGTACTATAGTACCTAGTAGTTTTATATACATTAATTGTAGATCTGTTCGATCACACCGCGGCATTTTCTTTATTTTTAATTTTTTATACGATTCAAATAATTTTAAAAGGAATTTACACTGTATCTGTACTGATCCAATTAAAACATTTTTTAATCAAGGTTTGATTAAAAAACTGTTTATTTGGATCAGGATTAATATCATGTTACGAATATCGTCATCTTTCAATTCTCTCGCTATGAATTTGAACAAAATGCAGTTATTGTTACTTATGTAACTATGTATAATAATTAGACACGTAGCCTTGCGATTTTGTTCGTAATCACAGTACATTATTTTTATGTAGGCATCATCGGTGGTTTTGCCAGCGCATGCCAAATAGGACATATTTTTGAAACTTTGGTCAGAATATAGTTATACTAACAGCTACTCATTACATAGATACATTCGTTTCGTGGCGAAATCGCCAACGCCTACATGAGATCGATTCCAAACGATCGTTAAATAAAAAATGTGTAGCACTCGGTGACTGCCGCGGTAAAGCTATTGCATAGCATTTTTTATCAACTTAATTATTTTTTTTTTTTTTAAAGTTAATATTATTTCAAATATTCCATATTTTTTTATTTAAGTTTTATTTTTCCTTTTTTCATTACATTTCGGAGCAGCGCGTCTCGATCCGTGCGAGCTTCGTACAGTCGGACCATATACATATACGTTAAGCGAACGCTCGGCCGAGATACATGGTAGGCAGAGTGGGGGATGTTAGGATTTATTTTCGTTACGGAATTTCATGATTCGGTCGCCGCGCTCAAAGCCCGCGATAAAAGTTATGCAATAGCTTAAAAATAAAAAAAATACCTATCACAAACTGGACTAGATTACCTCACAAAATTGACCACTCTCTAGAAAGAGACAACGCTACTTTGTGGACAATACGAGAACTGGGCCGCACGAGATTTTTCTCTCTTTCACGATTTGCAGATAATATTTACCTTTTAAATTTAAAGGGATACGTCGTCCAGGTCTATACGTCAATGATCGCAAACGTCTAATTCTTAAAAAATAAAATGGTGGATTTTTAGGGTTCCGTAGCAAAAATGGCAAAAATGGAACCCTTGTAGTTACTTCATGTCCGTCTATCTGTCTGTCCGTATTTCATAGGCATTTTACTCAAAGACAGAATAAGTTTTAATAACAAAAATAAATATTTTAGGGGTGGGACTCCATACATGTAACACAAGCTAGCTAAGCTAAGCTTTTTTTACAAACCTCGACGTAAGGAACAACAACATTTTAAGGTTTTTAATAAACTTTTTTGATTAAGTGAATATTTTAAAATAATCGCTCCAAAAGTTACTTAACATATAATATATAATAAAAAATTATGTCCCCCCATAACTTTTGAACCCTGAGACCAAAAAATATGAAAAAAATTACAAAGGCGCTACCTTTGTAATTTTTTTCATATTTTTTGAGTTATTGCCGAAAAACTGCATTTTCAACAAATACGCTCATAAGCTGATGCAATTATTCAAGGCTGCGGAACCCTTCACTGAGCATGGTCCGACATGCTCTTGCCCGGTTTTATCTACTTCTTCGGTTCAATCGATCACTAATCTAGCGGTCTTACCGATCGCTAGATTAGTGATCGATTGAATGGAAAAAAAAATAGCGAAGATACTGTCACTAGTGAAGCTTATCTACGCATCGTCATCATACATTCTGGGACTTAATCGCGTGTATTATTTAAAGATACGAACCTTTTATTTACCCGAATTGCACCGATCGTGGTCACGGGTCGACTGGTGACCCGTGTCGACCCGTGACCACGATCGAAAGTTTTAAAACAGTAATCATACATTTTGTACTACTTTTTCATTAACAACATCGCTATCCGAATGTGACTCTGGCTATAAAAGAAGTAGGCCCATAGTTACTTATAAACAAGGTCATGTAATATTTAGCTGTTATTATGCTGTTTTAATTTCGTGTTCAGTTTTTATTATACGTATTAGATAATCGTCAAATTCATCAAGTAGGTTTTGATTTTGAGGTTTTAGTCAGTGTGTCATTATTAAACGAGCAATTATATTTCTACGTATTATAATAATATCATATTTCTACACCAGTTTTATTAGGTGATTGATTTAAAAACAATTTTTTAGGGTTCCGTAGCCAAAATGGCAAAAAACGGAACACTTACAGTTTCGTCATGTGCTGTCTGTCCGTATTTATATCACATGCATTTTACCCAGAAACTACCAACGTATAAGGGTGAAATTTGGAGTGTCTTGTACAAGCAGCTTCTTAAATCAATGCAGAGCTTGTACTATGAAAAACAATGGCTACATTGGCAACCGAAACTAATTCTGTACCTACTTTTATTATTGACTTATTAATTCTTCATAAGAATGAAGTAGCATTTTTTTTCTGAATCATGATGAGAAACTAATTCTACTTTTGCAAATGAAATACGTAGGTGTCTATAGACTGATCGGTACCTATATTGATCCTATAACTTATCTACACATATTTTTTTAGGTTTTATCGTGGGACAACTCACACAAACGTCATCTGATCCCAAGCTAAGCAGAGCTTGTACTATGGCAACCAGACATCTGATAAACATACTTATGTATTTATAAATATATTCATATTATAGATTTTACATCCAAACACAGGATAAACCATCGTGCTCATCACACAATGTTTTATCCTGGGTGGGGATCGAACCCACGATCTACGGCTTAGCAGTCAGGGTCACTAACAAGGCCAGTAGTTCGTGGCAACAACACGATAACATTTTGATGAACTGTTTTTCAAATTATACCGACCTTTGTGCCCCGGTCTACTCTACTATAATTTAAATACTAAGGTAGACGCAATTATAATTAAATTGGTAAAATTGAATAAGATTAATTCTTACCTCTTACGTATATATTCCATGTAGTGTTAATCCGTCTCTCTTATGTATTTCATTTGTTATGTATTTCTCTATTTCTACTTCCTCTTTGACTTTCTGACTTGGCGGACTTTTGGTCTGTAAGTCTCTAGCCTTGTTGGTGTCACATCCTTTTTCTCTAAAGCAACTTATCTTTTTTTAACGAGCGGGTTATGACTCGGCGGGTTAGTAATACACAGTTCAAAGTTAGGCGCAAGTCGAGTTCTATGCATTTTCTTACTGACGAACTTAAAGACGATGTAGATATTGAAAGGGAGCGCAGGGCACTATCGGTCAGAGGTAACATATTGGCCCGCAGATTATCTCGTTGTATTGACGCACTTAAAGTAACATTATTTAAGGCATACTGCCAGATTCTATATGCGGGCAGTCTGTGGGTCAACTATACTAAAAGATCGTTAGATATGCTGCGCACTGTTGGGACTACCCCGTTTAGCTTGGGATCAGATGACGTTTGTGTGAGTTGTCCCACGATAAAACCTAAAAAAATATGTGTAGATAAGTTATAGGATCAATATAGGTACCGATCAGTCTATAGACACCTACTTATTTCATTTGCAAAAGTAGAATTAGTTTCTCATCATGATTCAGAAAAAAAATGCTTCTTCATTCTTATGAAGCATTAATAAGTCAATAATAAAAGTAGGTACAGAATTAGTTTCGGTTGCCAATGTAGCCATTGTTTTCCGAAAGGCATAATACACAGGTGTATTTCGACCTGTCGGAAACAATGGCTTTATTTACACCAAAAAACCCAAACTAATTATATACATTTATTATTGAGTCATTAATTCTTCATAAGGATGATGAAGTTTTTTATTTCCAAATAGGTCTGTTTTCACAAAATTAAAAGATATTAGCCATTGCGGCGCCTTCGTTCGGATAGTAATTTTATAGGAACCAAACATTTTTCTGAGATAAAATGTAGCCTATGTGTTATTCTCGATTATAATCTATCTTTGTGCCAAATTTCATCAACCGTTCTGACACTGGCTAACAAACTTCTGCCAACTCCATCTATCCAAACTTTCGCATTTATAATGTAGTATCGGTATCGGTAGATAATCATTTTTTTTTTATAGCAGATATTGTTTTAAGACTAGAATTGGTAATACATGGTAATACAGGGAAGTAGAATAGTTGGACAGTGGATACTTTACAGTCACAATATGCACTATAAAAAAAAAATTGTAGGCGTCGTGGCGATGTAATAGCGGAGACATGTAGCGCTGGTAGATATTCAGATGTGCAGCCATGTAGCGATGCAGCGGTGCAGCAGTGAAGATAGAGAAAAGATTATATAGAGGTGCAGCGCAGATTATGTGCACCTATGCAGTCAGGTGCAACACCGTAAATAATTAGGCTGCCGCAGCGATCATGAATGCAGCGATGTATTGCAGGACTGCACTTCTTGCTGTTTACTATCCGACTCCAACTAGAATGCCAAATCTATACTAATATTATAAAGCTGAAGAGTTTGTTTGTTTAAACACGCTAATCTTTTTTTTGTTGGATAGCCCATTTATCGAGGAAGGCTATAGGCTATATAACATTGCGCTACGACTAATAGGAGCGGAGCAGCGACGAGAAATGTTGTAAAAACGGGGAAAATTTACGCATACGAAGTTGCGCGGGACAGCTAGTTTCTTATATTTTCGATAAAGTAAATTCTGCAATTCTGGAAAATTTAAAAAACATATATTATTTCAAGTTTAGGGTTTATGTACGTAAATTACACACAGCCAGCTAAAAATAGGTAGAGTTTATAGCACAAACATTTACAAAAATACGATGGACCTCCATGTAAACCTATCGTAAAAATATATTCTGTCAAAGTGACAATTAATAATAATATCTTGGGACGGAGTTGTAAAAATGGCGGCAAACTGACCGGCCATTATTTTTACAGCTCCGAGTTTAACTTGTAAAAAATGTTTTGAAAACGTGTAAATTGACTAAGAACGAGACTTTGTGCAAGTAATAAGCGCATAAATACTTGACACTGGCAGAAATTAGCCGTTAAAACGGCTAGATTGCCATAAACTCAAAGAAGAAGAAGAATATCTTGGGACAACTGACACAACGTCATCTGAGCCCAAACTAAGCGTACCTTGTACTATAGCAACCAGACAACTGATAAACACACTTAAACGTTTATTTCTAAATACATAGAAATTGTAGATAAATTACACCCAGACAAAGAATAAACCATCGTTCTCATCACAGAAAGTTGTAGCCTGTGGGGATCGAACCCACGACCTCCGGCTTAGCAGTCAGAATCACTAACCTAGACCAACAGGCAAGTCAAATGAAAATATTTTTTTAAGAAAAGTTTTACAATTTTTCAGGGAAAAAATGTTAAAAATAAAAAAAGTTATGACATAACCAAAAGCTTCAAGTAGAGCCAAAACCTTGATTGTTTTGCAACAGACGGCTGTTTCAAACTAATTACCAAGTAATTTGGTTTACAACAGCCGTCTACACTGTTATACACTTGTTTCCAACCGTCGGGAACATGCTTTAGTAAATAAATAATAATTTTAAAATTAAAAAAAAGTATATTTTTTATTTTTGTATAATTTTTGCTCCGTTTAGTAAACTTTCATTGCATTTCTCCCATGCTATCGCATTATCGCAATGGGGGTTACTATGTTACGGTCGCATTACACCAATCGCGCTTAGGGGTCAACCATTAAAAAATGCTCAAGCTGCATTAAAAAATATTTTTTAGCTTCTTGAGCATTTTTTTAACTAACTAACGTTTTAAACCGATTGTCCAAAAAATATGAAAAACAAATACGAAGGAACGCTTAAATACTTTCAACTAAAATTATTTTCAACAAGATCGAATGTACCGCCTTTGACTTATTGGCTAAAAACTGCGCTTCTCAAAGGGCGTAAGTGCCATGAACATAGGCTCTTTTGCTAGAGCACTTTTTCACATCTTATTTATTTTTACATGTAGTGCATTTTTTTGTAGTGATAGCTGCTGAACCCTACACTTAGCATGGTCCGACATGCTCTTGCCCGGTTTTGCTATCCTCCCAAACACAATTATTTTTATACTAGCTGTGCCCGCGACTTCGTTCGCGTGAAAGTCGGGTTTAAATTAAGGAAGTTTATGTGACGAAATAACTTCTGTGTAAATATGTTGGAAATAGTTCTGTCGGGTGAGCCGTGATATGATTCAGCAGCGGAGAATCATCATATAGTCATCTATTGATAGCTTCAACACCCAAAAGCTTTTTGAAAATAAATAAGTACCAAATACAGACTCTTTAGGTATTCGTTTACTGTGTTTTTCTGTCATTAATGTGTGTTATTTGTGTCTCTTTTCTTTTTGTCTATTGTTATTTTTATTATTTTACTGTTTTATTTATTGCTTTTTTATCTTCTGCATGACTTTTCCTGTTAAATTATAATAATGTATATACATGTGTCTTCTGTGTACTAAATAAAAATCGTTCTATTCTATTATTTTATATAGTTAATTTGGTGTGCGGCTTAAGAAGTGGGTTTCCTGTTGTTTTTGTTTCATTCTTTCAACGTTATACCTACTTAATACCTAATAATTTTCAATAGAATTTGTACTAAAATTTTGGTACTTCCCATTTGATCAGATGTTTATCGTAAACTTGTAAAGCCTAAGTACTTAACTGTGATAGTTTTCCTTATAATTTTAGTATTTATACTACTACCGTGAATTTTCACATACCCAACATCAACCATTTAGTTGGCAGGGGAACACTTGACTCTAACAAAAATGTTCACTATAAAGCCTAATATTACACAAAGGAATCCTTAAATCTAAAAACAGTCTTCACAAACCCTAAACGCTTTTTAAAAGACCTATCTAATGATACCCCACACGATGGGGTAGGTGAGAAAAAAATCACATACCCACTTTACATATAAGAGAGTACCTCTCTTATATGTTACAATGATGCAAGTAAGAAAAAAAATCATGGACTCCCCCTCCCCCAGACTCCGCGTTGACAGACGATGACCCCCCACCCCCTCCTCCCGTCACCCGAACTACTCACACTTGGCCGATAAGTAATTCATTATCGTTGAATTGATGAACACTTGATATCCAACCATAACCCCAAAACATGATCCTCGATGCACCTGTGTGATGCGTGGTCAAACAAACGGACAGACAGACAAACATTTCTAAAAATTATAGCAATATGTTTCTTTTTAATACTATTTTAAAACTTCTTTTATTAAGGATAGAACATTATTGAATACAACGCCATCTACTATCAAAACCAGTGAAGTTTCTTCTAATACTTAATGTTTTTTTATTAATTTAAGCAATTTAATTAAATAAATAGGAGAATGTTGCCACTCAGCAAGAAACGAATCCGTCATCGCAAGCACCTATACCCTAATAAATGTTTTCACAAATAAGGAATTGTTTGATCACGATGACCAATTTGATTTCATAGATGGCGCTACATGTTTTTTTTTTACGTGTGTAATGTCTTTTTTTGAGCACGATCACATCAATTCTGGAAAATATCGAATACTTGTTAAATTGTAATGTAATATTGTTTTTCATTTCTACTATGATTAATTCATTACTCTTAGCAGTGCTTGCAATACCAATAATATCTTACTTAAGTGCATATTTCACTTGATTTTTAATATAAAAAAATATTAACCAAAGCAAATAAGTTACCTATGGTCGAAAAAATAACTACTTATAACATTGAGAAAAATATTAAAAAAGGACAAATACAATTTAAAAAAAATACAAAAAGAACATAATCAGATATCAGATTCGAGCCTGAGACTTCGTCGTCAAAGACCGCTAGCATAGCTTCGAGGCTATACTGTTCGCTACTTACAATGTCAAAATAACTGTTCTTATGAAACTTCAAAATGTTGTGTATAGCTCCTTATAGTTTTAGCGTGAAGTTATGTATTCCATGGGTTACAATTAAAAATAATGTCTAATTGTGGAAACAATTGTGATAAACCATTATGGTGCGACAAAAAATACGTTGCTACTCGTTCCCCATAGACGTTAGCGTAATGATTCATAATGTAAATAATGTTATAGGTATAGTATTTACTATAAAACTGTAAATTTTTATAAAGATCCGTCAAGTAGTTACTGTTTTATAACGACAAATAGCTACAGACATTATCCCTTACTGCTTAGCTCCTATGGGAAAAAGCGTGATAATTTATAGCCTAAATGTTAATCCGCATCTATTAGTTTGCACGTGCAAAGTTTCAACCGAATCTGTCCGGTAGTTTTTGCGTGTTGCGTGTTCATACAAACGGACAGACAGACAGACATTTCTAAAAATGCAGCAAAGTGTTTAAATACTCTTTTCGAACATTTCCTAATATTTTTTTCAATATGTTCGGCCGTGTACCGACACGTGAAATTTACAATTTTATTATATGTATATAGTTATAGAAGATAGATAGATAGCATGATTCAGTATTCACGCGCGATGGCTTATTATTAGCGTATTTCATGTATAACTTTGGTGTTTCTATACCGATTTCTATGATTCTTTTTTATGGAATAGTTAATAATGTTAACATTTTTAATTAGGGATGACTGAGAGTGTTATAAACGTAAGAGTAGACAAATATAACCAGAAAGCTTCGAACTGCTAAGCTATCAGGAGTTACACGTGATATTGTGAGTCAACCATAAAAGATAGACATATGCTGTCGTGGGATATTTTTTATATAATTTTAAGGAGAACATTTCCGTCATATATGATTTCTGTGTAGCTTTAACCATTAAGGTTGCACACGCGACAGAAGCTTAAAAAATGGAGTAACTTCTCCCGTTTCCCAACATTTCCCTTTACTGCTCTGCTCCTATTGATTGTAGCGTGATGAAAAGTATACTATAACCTACTCAGGAGTATGAAAAATAATTGTACAAAGTTTCGTTAAAATCCGTCGAGTAGTTTTTGTTTCTATAACGGTTATACAGACAGACAGACAGACAGACAGACAAAAATTTTACTGATTGCATTTTTAGCATCAGTATCGATCCCTAATCACCCCCTGATAGTTATTTTGGAAATATATTTCATGTACAGAATTGACCTCTCTACAGATTTATTATAAGTATAGATAATATATTTTAAATACATGTCAACATGCGTGCCAGAGATAGTTAGTTATTATAATTTAAAGTAAATATAATATTTATAAAGAAAATAGATTTTGTTTATTTTTTGACTAGCCTGTTGGTCTAGTGGTTAATAATCCTGACTGTTAAGCCGAAGGTCGTGGGTTCGATCCTCATCCAGGATAAAACTTAGTATGATGATTCTGTCTGGGTGTAATTTATCTATTATACCTACTATTATATTTAGAAATATCTTTGACATTTTAAGAATGTTTATCAGTTATCTAGTTCAAATTTCGTTGTGTGAGTTGGCCCAAGATTAAGTAGTTATTATTAGAATAAACCTGAAAACTACTGAACCGTAGAAAGTTTAAATTAGCATCGAATAACATTTGCTTTAATTGCATTTGCATAACAGATTCCTAGAATGTGATGATGATGATGTGATGTCATCATTGATTTAACCAACATTAGAGAGTACAGATACCTGTTTACTATAGGTTCTGATGTAGGTATTTAGTGTGTTCTTCGTAATTGACGTATTGGTTAGTCATACTGTAACGAATGAGGTATTGTCTGCTGTGAAATACCTAAAATGAAATACATAAAAAGTTAAATAATTGCAAATATATTTTTTTAACTTTAAAGCTTAATATTACACCAACAGATCCCTAAATCTTTTTTTTTTTAATAAAGATAACTAGCAATGTGGTTTTGAGTCCCACATTACTAGCAATCTTGTTAACCCCTCCAGCTAAGCTCAAAGGCTTGTGTTAGGAGTGGGTTTTTTAGTGGGTGCAAACCCCACACTACCTCCATCATCTTCCCCGGATGATGGGGGTGTTCGTCAGGATTTTTTCCCGCAGAACCAAAAAAAAAAAAAAAGGAGTGGGTTCACGTCGGTAGTATAATGGGTAGGATTCGAACCCGCGACCTTACGATTGCAAGACGTTAGGCTACCGCCGCTTATGAAAAAGATTGAATATCATTGCTATTTATAATATTTATCTAAAAATGATCTTTACAGCCCCTAAACGTTTTTATAGGAATATCTAATGATACCCCACACGATGTAGGTCGGGTAGCTGAAAAAAAATCACATTCCCCCTTTACATTATGAGGGAAGTAACCTCAACTTTTTTTTTTTTACTTTGTCGGCGTAAGTAATATGTGTATTCATGCAAAATCACAGCCTTTTAGCATTAACAGTCTCTGAGCTAAGCCGTTTTGTCATTGTGGCTACGGAACCCTAAAAATAACGGTCTAAAAAGTTTTTGTTAAATTACCTTCATAAGTTATAGTCTAGAACTTTGGATAACAAGCAATCTATTAGATAGGTACTTATTAATCAAGCTAACGTAGGTATTGAGCATTCTGATTAGCTGAGTTAATGATGATATTTCCTCTTAAAGGTGTATCTATACCACAACCACAAAATATATAGGTACAAAAGGCCAGCTTACAGATGTCGCCTGAGTAACCTCGAAAATCAAATTTTATAATTTTTTCCTTCGAATTATTTTTAATGGCAACGGAGACGGTATATGCATTTGGAGTGGGAGGTGTTTGTGTGTGTGTGTCCGTGTGTGACGGATTTTCTTAGGTTACTTACCTCCTGTTAGTCGGAGCATTTTAAATTCTATCTGATTTCTTTTTAGGCCCATCGCAGGTTAAAAAAAGACGGGTTCCACTCCAGGAGTGCAAGCTGAAGTAAAAACTTTAACATTAATGTTGTGAATTTTTAAATATTGTAGCAGTTTTTCATTGCTCTCCCTCCGTCTTACGAATTTACGATCAGGGTCACGTGATCTACGAATTTTCGAACAGGGTCTCATGATCCTGACGCGAGTTTCAGATTTTTTGCCCATACCAAAATAGTGCATAAAGCCGCTAAAAAACTTTAGTCAAAAATTGATTTTTATTATTGAGGCTTATATTAAAACACTAGGTGACCCGCGTAACTTCATCTGCGTCAATTTGTTCCGTTTTTGCAACATTTTTGATTGATGCTCCGCTCCTAGTGTTTGTAACTAGATGTTATATTATGCCTTATGCCTTTAACCTTCCTCAAAGATTTTCTTAGATTATCGCGTTCAATCTAACAAACAAACAATCTATTCAGCATTATAACATCGTCGCTTTGGAGGGCAATGGAGCTAAGCCACAATTTTAAAAATTGTGGCTTAGCTCCATTGCCCTCCAAAGCGACGACATTAGTATAGATACAACATAAATTTAACGGGATCATAAGACTAACAACTAAAAGAATCCGACAGGGTTTTTCATACCTAAGTAGGTTATTATTGTAAAGAACATAGTCGGCGAAAATTGCGTATATGCATAATAATAAACATGACTGTACTACGGATGAGTAGGTAATTTAATACTAGATATTATGTACAAAACACAGCTAGTGTATATATAGTTACGAAATAAATAGTTACACTAGGTCAGCCCACAGCATGTCAATAACAAACTAACGCAAACATAGACGTGTACCTAGGCCAGTTTTATTTATGACTTAAGACTATTTTGGCCAGTTATTAACCCCATCCCGCCCCTATAGAAGAAAAAATAAGAATCAAACTACCCCCTCCCCTGCTGTTTAATATTTTTTACGTAAGAATCAATATACTTTACTTTAATTTTTATGCTAACTAGCTGAACTCAGCCACGCTTCGCTGTGGCTTTTAAAGCCAGGAACACTGGCTGGCTTTCAATGGTTTCGGAATGCATAGAGGACATACAGACAAACATTGATTTATAAACATTATATAAGAACGTTTTTTGTAATACATCTTCGACTTTGGTTTTTTCAAAGTATTATCTTAAATTTTCGAATTCCCACTACTCTCCCACCCATTGTAAGAAAAAATAAGACGTGGTTGACACCCCTCTCCTCCTAAATCGAACGTACTATATGAATAGCGCCTACTTACGATCTCAAAGTGCGCTGTTTCAATTGAGGTTCGACCGAGATCTCCGGACGTGCATGTCTATATCTGTATATGCCTCTTTTCGCTTGTTATAGGGAGCCAGCACTCTGTACCTATGTATTCTATGCCATAGGCGTGTCTTGAACTAACATAAAACTCATGACGTCATCACGGCCGCTCCTACGCGCAAGAGTTGATCCAATAGCCCACTTTATATCTGTCCTTTTCTAGCCCATTGTGTTTAATTGTAGAGAGAGGGAGGCGACATTCTTTAGGTACCTACCTATCGTTATATTTGATGTGTCATGCAAGTTAGCTTGATACAAACCTACAAGGGATTTGCTGTGTAGTTTTTCTAAATTTGAATTTTATAAACAAAATACAAATCATAGATTCCAATGCTGGCGATCGATGGTAGTCAGAGCAAAGTTTAATAATAGTTTAAAAAAACGTTTTATTGATATAGTTACACTAAAAAGTTAAAATAATCTCCTGTTATTTTAAAAAGAGAGTTATTACGAATAAAAACAGATTATCGTACAAAAACGTGGAGTGATTATAAATCAATATCGTCGCAAGTACTCCACTAGCACAGCTATTTACAATAGCGTGTTTTTTGAACTATTATTTATTTTTAATTTTTTAGTTAGATGCCCTTTTTTACCTCCTTGGGGGTTGATTTTTCAAAAACGGCCAAATACAAAATTCCACACATCTAACTACAAAACTGACGGAGTTTCTCATAAACTAACAATCACTATTTTTATCTTTTTATCGGAATGTATTATCATCGGTCCATGATAAGTGTGCGAAGTTTCAATTAAATCCGACGTTAAATTAGTGAAAAACACGTTCAAAGATACCTACCTACTCTTGAAACTATTTCAGGAGCGATCTACTCTTAGATTTATTTAACCATCATTCATTAACAATCTTTATATTAGTTGGTAACTTAGTTTTGATATGATGAGGCTGCCATGCCATTGCGGATAAAAGCTTCGATAAAAAAATGTAGCTAACATACCTACATACTAACATACAAATACGTATGAAGCTTATAAAAGCGTGTTAAAAATAGACTTTAGTAGTAAATTTCTGCGAAAACGCGAACAAAATAGGGAAGGAAATGGAATAAAGATAATGAATTGACTCACCTACAGGAACATTGGTGAAATAAGGGGACTAAAGATTCATAATATGTTTAGCTTCATAAATTTTAAATCTCTAAAACCACGCCCTTGAGGGGTGACACTGACGTGTCAACTTTACGCACTAGGCTGGACTAAGGGGAAAACGCTATAGACAGTTTTTGCGGCGGTAGCCTAATGGTAAAGGCATTTGACTTCCAAAACTGTGGGGTTTGCCCCCACTAAAAAAACCCGCCGTGTTTCGCTCGCCACCTTCTTGAACGGGCCGCCGGAATGTGCTACGTAAACCCATTCCTAACACAAGCAATCTAGCTTAGCTGGGGTTAACAAGATTGCTAGTAATGTGCTTGCGAAAATTACTAGCAATCTTGTTAAAAAATCTATTAATCGTAATCTATTAAAAAAATTAAAACAATAAATCACAATTATAATTTTTTGTAACATCTCCAAAATAACTTTTTTTTTTAAGGATAATTAGCAATGTGGGATTGGGTCCCATATTACTAGCAATCTTGTTAACCCCTCCAGCTAAGCTCAAAGGCTTATGTTAGGAGTGGATCCACGTCTGCAGTATAATGGGTAGGATTCGAGCCCTTGCCTTAGCCAGTAAGACAGTAATTGGCAGGTTCTGCCACAAGGATAAGGATACACCTATACACATCCTCTGTGCCTGCAAGGCAATCCACCACACTAGAAGCCAGCCCCTCGGATGGCACTTAATCACACCTGACGACGTTAAGGCAACTCCACCAAGATACATAATCGACTTCATGGTCAGACTAAACCTTGGAGATGTCATATAAGGAAGAAAGAGGCGTCACAATAGATCTTTTAGGTCGCAGCGACTTCCGGGCTATAATATCCCGACCTCTGTTCAGATACAATACAAATGACACTAGCCTGAATTACGGTCTGTAAACCCTTAATAAAAGAGGTGTAACAAGAGTAGGTAAGGTCCCTAATTTTCCAACTGGTTTTCAAAGCCCTGCTTGATTCAGGGTCCTGATTTAGGGCCATGATTTTGTCTAGCCGTGTAGTGTGTTCTATGGACTCGTACCCCAAAAATAACTTTGTTGTCCGTACGTCTGTCTGTCTATTCTTATCTCGGGAACGCGTGGAGGTATCGAGTTGAAATTAAAACCATATACCTACTCAGGTCTACAGTCCCTTGAAGCTGTGAACGAATCAAACTTCTAAGTTAACGTAAAATAAAATACGGCCGTTTATTTTAAAAACTGCGAGACTCGATTCCTGTACTATTTATAATATGTACCTACAATTTTTTACGGAACCCTCGGCGGGCGAGCCCGACTCGCACTTGGCCGGTTTTTCATTCATGGACTTCTAACAACAGAGGCTCGTTTTTATTTTACGTTTGTATATTATAATAATCTATATCATATCAATGGCAATCTCAGGAACTACTGGTTCGTGGTTTTATTTTTTTGTTGGACAGCCCATTTATCGAGGAAGGCTTAGGCTATATACAGCAGCAATGAAAAATGTAGCAAAATCGGGAAAAATTGACGCAGACGAAATTGTGCCGGTCAGTTTGTAATTAATAAAACTAAAAGCATGAATGGGGAAACCCATCCAAGAAACATCCTTACGTCACAACCCCTGATAATTATACTTCCCTAACAAACAAACAATGTAGTCTATTGAATAATGCATTTTAATTCATCATTCATAATAATAATATTGACATAACTATAACGTCATAGACATGTTACTAATGAAACAATAAAACAGAACTATTCAAAGCAACATCCATACTAATATTATAAATGTGAAAGTAACTCTGTCTGATACGTTTTCACGCTCAAACAGCTAAACCGATTTAGATAAAATTTGGTATGGAGATAGTTTGAGTCCCGGGGCAGGACATAGGATAGTTTTTATCGCAATTACCAACATCCACGCGGGCGGAGCCGCGGACGAAAGCTAGTTATCTATAAATATGTAACAGTAAAACTGTCTGTTACTATTGTTTACATATTTCGGGACCCGTGACCACGATCGGTACAATTCGATCGAAACGTCGGGTAAATAAAAGGTAAAGCGGAAGAGTTTGTTTGTTTCTTTGTTTGTTTAAACGCGCTAATCTCAGGAACTACTGGTCTGATTTGAAAAAATATTTTTTGTTGGATAGCCCATTTATCGAGGAAGGCTATAGGCTATATAACATCACGCTATGACTAATAGGAGCGAACCAGCAATGAGAAATGTTGCAAAAACTGGGAAAATTTACGCAGACGAAGTAGCGCGGACAGCTAGTATAAACATATTACCAATGGAAAATTAACCCAGACACAAAAAAAACAATCGTGCTTATCACACAAAGATTTATCCTGGGTGAAGATCGAACCCACGACCTCTGGGTTAGCAGTCAGGGTCACTAACCACTAGGTCAACATTCCAGTGTGCATGTTTGTCTCACACTATATAACGACATTTAATGAAACTTATCTACTTCACAGGAGATAGATAGCTACTGCAAGATCAACAACTCTTTTGTAATGTACTCGCATTTGTATTATTTCTTTTCTATGGTAAATATAATTCCGCATCTTATCTATACTAATATTATAAAGCTGAAGAGTTTGTTTGTTTGTTTGAACGCGTCAACCTCAGTAACTACTGGTCCGAATTGAAAAATTATTTTTCTGTTGGGTAGCTCATTAATCGGGGATAGCTATAGGCTATATAACATCACGCTACGACCAATAGGATTGGAGCAGTAATGAAAAATTTTGCAAAAACAGGGAAAATGTACGCATACGAAGTTGCACGGGATAGCTAGTGAGTAATACTATACATTTTCCTCATAACCACACACCATATAAAACAACGTAGATACTGTTCATTCATAAACTTTATATTTATTTCTTTAAAACTTCCTGCAATTACAATTATGGTAATAGGCATAGGCATTCTCTACATTTCTAAAGGTATCTACACACACACACACACACTATATATATATATATTAGGTTGATTGCAACCTTTGAGTGATTAAAAGAAAAGGGTGTCAGGTGCTTATTATTTTGATAAAATTACCTTCATTCTTAATTACAAAATAAATACAAATTCATTTAAAACAAATACATGAATAGGTAAGTACCTATACTATTTTATTATGTTATTTTTATTACAAGTACTTGGACGACCGGGCTTCGCTCGGTACTTTTTTTTAAATACGTTTTTTTAAAATGAAATTTACCTACCTAGATAGATTAATTAATCACCCTCGTTCGTCGAGATTCAGAAATCCTTCCTTCTTCCACTGAAAAGTATTTACTGAGCGAAAATGCATATAAAAACTGTTTTTTACAAAAATAGCTACACCTAACCGGCTTCAATCACGGTTGATTTTCTGACACTTATTATGTTTCGTTGTCTACCTCCGAAACTCATCATCGTTTGGGACCATTTCGGAGTTAACCTCTTTCGAACGAAAAAATAATTTTGAAAATCTGTTTAAATATGATGAAGTTTAGGTTTAAAGACATTTATTTCTCATAAGAACTTAGGTACAGCTCACTTACAATGAGATACATAGTACGAAACTTAAAAAATAGGTTAGTATTATACCTCTAATGAGTTAATTATAAACATATTTTCGAATTACCTACATAACAGGAACGTGTGCTTTCCGTCATTTCAAATTATGACTTATGCACATGTACTTTAAGCTTATTTTTGAATGAACCCATACTATCGCAATGTTTCATCTCGATAGGTAGTTTATTGAACAACTGTGCTCCTTCAAACAATATTGTTCTCTTGCCATAGTTAGTTCGAATTTTCATTAGTTGTAATTTATTTTTGTTTCGGTTTAACAAGTTTTTAAAGTCGGTTAAAGATATCGAGCAACGCACGTATCTATCAATATCTCAACACCTAATCGGTCTAAGCGTTTAGAAATAACAATGGAATACACAAACACATACATTAATATTGAAAATATTGCCTTCCTCTTTTTGGCACAGTCGAGTATTTTAACTTGACTGTCCCGAAAAGAGAGGGTCTTTGAACAGGTGGTACAAAAAGGTCATTAAACAACATGTGATTACTTTTCCTGTTCACATTTACTCTTGTATTAACCATAACGTTATGAACTAGCGTCATAACTTCTATATTTATTTAATGACGTCTTATATTATGAAGATATTTGTATCCTAAGCGGAGGCATATAGTAGGTAAAACGGTTCTTCCTTTAAGATTACCAGAGATTAGTACCTAATACCTAACTAACTTGATAATTTAAGAACGTGTAGGTGACTTTAGCATCTGTAGTTACACGATATAATTCAAAGCAAAAATTATAAGCATATTTGTCCTAATAACATTCTTAATTGCATTATATCAAACTCTTTTACATAAAATAGCATTTGACAACTCATAACATACTCAATTCGCATTTGCATGAGCATTGGTTTTTGTTATCTCAGTGTTATAGTTTGCTACAAGACTGACTTATAATCTTATAGTATACTTGAAGTTGATTTTACTGACCGTTTGACTGTCTCTGTGGCGCGGTGGGAGTATGTCCGACTGCTATGCAAGAGGTCGTGGGTTCGATTCCCACTCGGGACACTACTTTGTGTGATCCACAAATTGTTGTCTCGAGTCAGGGTGTACTTTGTGTCCGTGACTTGTATGTTTGTAAAGTCCCCCGCGACACAGGGCTTGTACCCTAGAGCGGGAGTCGTCTTTTTTAAAGAAAAAAAGTGTCCTTATAACATTCTTAAAATTGCATTATATCAAACTCTTTTATTTATAACTAGCTGTGCCCGCGCCTTCGTTCGCGTGGAAGTTGGGTTTATATTAAGGTAGTTTATATTACAATTCAACTTCTGTGTAAAACATATTGTAAACATGCTCCACAATGCTCTGTGGCATCTATGGATATTTGGGCCTAGCTTTAATCAGGGCCCAACATATGCCAGGGCAAGCCAAGCAAATGCCCAGTGCAGCAAAATGAAGGGCGACAAAATTTATGGCGCCAGACGGTTAGAAGACAAATTATTAAAATTCTCACGACCACACCTCGACCAAAAAGTGATTTGCATCACATCAAATACTATTAATATTGAAAAATTCCCCCACCACGCGAGTACTGGGGCGGTTTCGAGGTAAATGAAGCTCGAAACCGCCCAATTACTCGTGCGAAATTTTGAGTTAAGGAGCTTCGATTCTGACTCCGATAGGTCGAAAATTCCGATTGATTTTAAACCTCCGACTCCAACTTCGGCTCCGACACTTTTAAATCGGACCTTTTAATCGGAGGTACCTAGCCGCTCCTTCAAGATAATTTATACATAGGTAATAAAGGTATGATGGAAAAAACTCTCACAGATTCCCTATGATCGCAGGTTATGTCCTGCCCGAGCGATCTTTTCCGAGTCTAAAGTACACCTACTTTGTGTCCGTGTTTGTACCGCGGGAATGCAATGTTTAAACAAACAAACAACATTGAAACGTTTCTAAAAGATATATTCAGATATCTTTTTTTGTGTTTAAATACTATTTCTAAACTTATTTCAATATTTTTTTTCACTCACTTTAGAAGATTAAAATATTATTTTATAATGTCTACATTGGTGAATTTAAAAATAGGTGTGTCAACCTGTCGCAAATTAAGATCATCTTAAATTCATATCCCTCTACGTAAGAATTTCAGTTTTTTTTTAAATCAATTTTCCTGATTCTTTTTAATTTGTATTTAAACGCCATCTATTTTCAAAACTGGATAAGTTTATTTTTATACTTGATGATTTTATATTAAACTATCATGCATATTAAACGTAGGTAAGCAAGGTATTTAACCTTAAATTATTCACGCGATCAAGACCCGTAATACATATATTTTCATAATGTGTACAAATCGCGAAAGTTTATTAACATTTGTAGGTAAGCAATTTTGGCACTCAGAAGAAATCGAATCACAGATGGCGCCACGTGTTTTATTTTGATGTAACGCGGACTTAATCTTTCATTTTTTTTAAGCAATTAACATTTATAAATTCTAGAAAATATCAAGTAATTACTGTTTATTTGTAATGTACCTAATATTGTTTTTCATTTCTACATTGAAAACATAATCACTATTCATGCAAAACAATGATAAAGGTGCCTATTGGAAGTGATTATTAATATGAAAATTTGTTAAACAAAGTAAACATGTTAAAGTCGAAAATAAAAGCTTGTATAAATAAGTATACATTTAGAAAAATACTTAAAAAAAAGAATAAAAATAATTTTAACACAACACAAAAAGAGACTCGCAATTAGGGAGTCGATCCTCCGACCTCGCTCGTTTAATACCGCTACTTGTGCCAATAGACCACCTCAGCTGATGCAAACACGGTTAAAATAGCTGATCTTAAGAAAATTGAAAATGTTGTGTTTAGCTCCTAATAGTTTTAGCGTGAAGTTATTGTTTCCATGGGTTACAATTGTAAATAATGTCTTATTGTGAAAAAAATTGTGAAAAACCATAATGGTTCGACAAAACATACGTTGCTGCTCACTCCCCATAGACGATAGCATAATGATTTATAGTGCAAGTAATGACCTATAGTATTTACAATAAAACTGCAAATTTTCATGAAGATCCGTCAAGTAGTTATTGTTTTATATCGATAAATAGCTACAGACATTATCCGTCATTGCTTAGCTCCTATGGGAAATAGCGTGATAAATTATAGCCTATATTATGTTAATCCAGACTTATTAGAATACACATAAAAAAATTTCAACCGAATCTGTCCAATAGTTATTGCGTGATGCGTGTTCAAACAAACAGACAGACAGACAGACATTTCTAAAAATGTAGGAAATACTCTTTTCGAACATTTCCCAATTTTTTTTTTCACTATGTTCGGCCATGTACAGACACGTGAAATTTACAATTTTATTATATGTATAGATATAGATAGATAGCATGATTCAGTATTCACGCGCGATGGCTTATTATTAGCGTATTTCATGTATAACTTTGGTGTTTCTATACCGATTTCTATTAGTATTTTTTATGGAATAGTTAATTATGTTAACTTTTTTAATTAGGGATGACTGAGAGTGTTATAAACGTAAGAGTAGACAAATATAATCAGAAAGCTTCGAACTACTAAGCTATCGGGAGTTACACGTGATATTGTAAGTCAACCATAAAAGATAGACATATGCTGTCGTGGGATATTTTTTATATAATTTTAAGGAGAACATTTCCGTCATACATGATTTCTGTGTAGCTTTAACCATTACGGTTGCACATGCGACGAAAGCTTAAAAAATGGAGTAACTTCTCCCGTTTTCCTTCACTGCTCTGCTCCTATTGATTGTAGCGTGATGAAAAGTATACTATAACCTACTCAGGAGTATGAAAAATAATTGTACCAAGTTTCGTTAAAATCCGTCGAGTAGTTTTTGTTTCTATAACGGTTATACAGACAGACAGACAGACAGACAAAAATTTTACTGATTGCATTTTTGGCATCAGTATCGATCCCTAATCACCCCCTGATAGTTATTTTGGAAATATATTTCATGTACAGAATTGACCTCTCTACAGATTTATTATAAGTATAGATAGCATTTGACAACTCATATCATACTCAAGAGCATTCGTTTTTGTTTTCTCAATATTATAGTTTGCTACAAGATTGACTTATAATCTTAAGGTTCATTTCCGTGCATCGCAGCCGATCGCGAGCCGCGCGCGGCTTACGACAAGCGGCTGACGCTCGCGGCCGATGCGACAATATTAGACAGTCGTCTACCGCGCGCGTCTGTCGTTTACCTGTGAAACAGCACCATACATTCTCATACTCTGACTATTGTCGCATCGGCCGCGCGCATCAGCTATTCGTCGTAAGCCGCGCGCGGCTCGCGATCGGCCGCGATACACGGAAATGAACCTTTATAGTATACTTAAAGTTGTAAAACTGTCTTGAGAGTTTTATTTTGCTTGTTGGAAGAGCTTGCCACTTTGCCCGCATTATGTTGTAGAGCTGCTCACTTCCTGCAGAAGTTAGAGTGATAACAAAAACTAGCCTAAGTTACTCCTTACATCATCAGCTGTCTTATTGTGAATGTCCCGTCAAAATCTGTCCCGCCGTTTCGTAGATTACCTGGAACAAACAGAGAGGCAGACAGACAGGAAATTTTGTTTAAAATTGTGCCTTCGTTATAGTATATCCTTTCTGCATTTAGTAAAAAGTGTTATTTTGACATTACAAACAGACACTCCAATTTTATTTATTCTTATAAAGAATGTTTTGTTATATTCTAATATCCACGAGCGCGATAGTGGTTTATTTACATTACACTAAATAACTTTGTAATATCTGTTTTAGGAAAATCTATACTTATAATAAATCTGTAGAGAGGTCAATTCTGTACATGAAATATATTTCCAAAATAAATGTCAGGGGGTGATTAGGGATCGATACTGATGCCAAAAATGCAATCAGTAAAATTTTTGTCTGTCTGTCTGTCTGTCTGTCTGTATAACCGTTATAGAAACAAAAACTACTCGACGGATTTTAACGAAACTTGGTCCAATTATTTTTCATGCTCCTGAGTAGGTTATAGTATACTTTTCATCACGCTACAATCAATAGGAGCAGAGCAGTGAAGGAAAACGGGAGAAGTTACTCCATTTTTTAAGCTTTCGTCGCGTGTGCAACCGTAATGGTTAAAGCTACACAGAAATCATGTATGACGGAAATGTTCTCCTTAAAATTATATAAAAAATATCCCACGACAGCATATGTCTATCTTTTATGGTTTACTCACAATATCACGTGTAACTCCCGATAGCTTAGTAGTTCGAAGCTTTCTGATTATATTTGTCTACTCTTACGTTTATAACACTCTCAGTCATCCCTAATTAAAAAAGTTAACATAATTAACTATTCCATAAAAAATACTAATAGAAATCGGTATAGAAACACCAAAGTTATACATGAAATACGCTAATAATAAGCCATCGCGCGTGAATACTGAATCATGCTATCTATCTATATCTATACATATAATAAAATTGTAAATTTCACGTGTCTGTACATGGCCGAACATAGTGAAAAAAAAATTGGGAAATGTTCGAAAAGAGTATTTAAACACATTCCTACATTTTTAGAAATGTCTGTCTGTCTGTCTGTTTGTTTGAACACGCATCACGCAATAACTATTGGACAGATTCGGTTGAAATTTTGTATGTGTAGTCTGGATTAACATATAGGCTATAATTTATCACGCTATTTCCCATAGGAGCTAAGGAATGACGGATAATGTCTGTAGCTATTTATCGTTATAAAACAATAACTACTTGACGGATCTTCATGAAAATTTGCAGTTTTATTGTAAATACTATAGGTCATTACTTGCACTATAAATCATTATGCTATCGTCTATGGGGAGTGAGCAGCAACGTATGTTTTGTCGAACCATTATGGTTTTTCACAATTTTTTTCACAATAAGACATTATTTACAATTGTAACCCATGGAAACAATAACTTCACGCTAAAACTATTAGGAGCTAAACACAACATTTTCAATTTTCTTAAGATCAGCTATTTTAACGGTGTTTGCATCAGCTGAGGTGGTCTATTGGCACAAGTAGCGGTATTAAACGAGCGAGGTCGGAGGATCGACTCCCTAATTGCGAGTCTCTTTTTGTGTTGTGTTAAAATTATTTTTATTCTTTTTTTTTAAGTATTTTTCTAAATGTATACTTATTTATACAAGCTTTTATTTTCGACTTTAACATGTTTACTTTGTTTAACAAATTTTCATATTAATAATCACTTCCAATAGGCACCTTTATCATTGTTTTGCATGAATAGTGATTATGTTATAAATGTAGAAATGAAAAACAATATTACATTACAAATAAACAGTAATTACTTGATATTTTCTAGAATTTATAAATGTTAATTGCTTAAAAAAAATGAAAGATTAAGTCCGCGTTACATCAAAATAAAACACGTAGCGCCATCTGTGATTCGATTTCTTCTGAGTGCCAAAATTGCTTACCTACAAATGTTAATAAACTTTCGCGATTTGTACACATTATGAAAATATATGTATTACGGGTCTTGATCGCGTGAATAGTTTAAGGTTAAATACCTTGCTTACCTACGTTTAATATGCATGATAGTTTAATATAAAATCATCAAGTATAAAAATAAACTTATCCAGTTTTGAAAATAGATGGCGTTTAAATACAAATTAAAAAGAATCAGGAAAATTTATTTAAAAAAAAAAACTGAAATTCTTACGTAGAGGGATATGAATATATGATGATCTTAATTTGCGACAGGTTGACACACCTATTTTTAAATTCACCAATGTAGACATTATAAAATAATATTTTAATCTTCTAAAGTGAGTGAAAAAAAATATTGAAATAAGTTTAGAAATAGTATTTAAACACAAAAAAAGATATCTGAGTATATCTTTTAGAAACGTTTGAATGTTGTTTGTTTGTTTAAACATTGCATTCCCGCGGTACAAACACGGACACAAAGTAGGTGTACTTTAGACTCGGAAAAGATCGCTCGGGCAGGACATAACCTGCGATCATAGGAAATCTGTGAGAGTTTTTTCCATCATACCTTTATTACCTATGTATAAATTATCTTGAAGGAGCGGCTAGGTACCTCCGATTAAAAGGTCCGATTTAAAAGTGTCGGAGCCGAAGTTGGAGTCGGAGGTTTAAAATCAATCGGAATTTTCGACCTATCGGAGTCAGAATCGAAGCTCCTTAACTCAAAATTTCGCACGAGTAATTGGGCGGTTTCGAGCTTCATTTAACTCGAAACCGCCCCAGTACTCGCGTGGTGGGGGAATTTTTCAATATTAATAGTATTTGATGTGATGCAAATCACTTTTTTGTCGAGGTGTGGTCGTGGGAATTTTAATAATTTGTCTTCTAACCGTCTGGCGCCATAAACTTTGTATTATAAATACAAAGTTTATGGCGCCAGACGGTTAGTAACCAATTATAGCGTGTTGCTATATAAAAGGGAGTCAAATGAATACGACGTTTCGATGATAAAATGTTGACTGGTTTATTAATTTATTTTGTGAGTATTTATACAAATTATAAACAAAGAAACAATTGATTTTAGTGGTAGGGCATTATGCTAAATTAACAATATTATGTGCGTGACAATTTAAGTTTAAGTTTACAATTCTAAGTACGTGTTATCTTATAATTATTATACGGCACGTTTGTCCGTTTTTATTTACCATAAACTATATACTATGTACTATGTATTTATATAATGGCGCCATAAATTAATAAACCAGTCAACATTTTATCATCGAAACGTCGTATTCATTTGACTCCCTTTTATATAGCAACACGCTATATCGCCCTTCATTTTGCTGCACTGGGCATTTGCTTGGCTTGCCCTGCCATATGTTGGGCCCTGATTAAAGCTACGCCCAAATATCCATAGATGCCACAGAGCATTGTGGAGCATGTTTACAAAATGTTTTACACAGAAGTTGAATTGTAATATAAACTACCTTATTATAAACCCAACTTCCACGCGAACGAAGTCGCGGGCACTGCTAGTATTTAATAAATTAACTCTTTTTCACCCACCACATGTTTTAAACACCTACAGACTATTGTACTTAAGCAAAATAGTTGGTTATTGGGAGTTTTAGGCCCTAAACGTGACAAAAAAACAACGATTATACTTCGGAATCGTACAAACGTGTAGGAGGTTGTCCGACAAAAATAAGTGGTAAGGGGTTAAAATTATTTTTATTTTAAACTTACATTACAAAGTTATACGGCGTAATGTAAAGAAGCCACTAACGGAAGGTTATTAGAATTTAAAAACTCACCCTGTAGACTGAGACAGACTTGATTTTTATAAAATTTAGTCAAAATAGTGCAGATATACTACTTTTTTATACCGAATATTCGGTATATGGACCGAATTTCGACCGAATGCCGAAATTCGGTTAAACCAAAAACAAAAGCAATTTCGGCCCATCTCTAGAAAGCATAATTTAATTATGACAAGCTAAAAAGAGAAAAATGTAATCCGTTGCTTTTATCTATTAAGCATACTTGACGCAAGCGCAGATATTTGAGATCGATTCCAAAGTTACAAAAATACAAAAATGGCCATATTAATCGAAACTTAACTGCAACCGAACTGCAACTGAACTGCAACTGCACTGCTTTAAATACCTGAATCGACCCCATGGTAATAATACAATTCTCGATCGTGAGGACTCTTGAATGTCATTTCACGAAGAAAACAATACAACTTTGATAGATATTAACTGACAGGTTTTTTAAAGTGAAAATCTTGTTCGGATGTCTGGGCTTTGGGTTTGATGAATCAAGAGACCAGCAGATCGTGGGCCTAATTCCCTTCCCTTTAAGGCCTTCCATTAGGTAATCGTCACAAAGATCTATATGTCACCGTATCGCGATCCTCATTTGAGACATTAGTTCTTAAGTCTTATTTGCCCAGTAATTACACTTGCTACAGTGCCCTTCTCCCGAAACTCAGTGAGCGTTATCATCACTATTTCACGGAAGAATAACTGACACTATTGTGGTACCCACCAATAATAACAATAATAAGTTTTTATTTGCATAAAACATGGTATATGGTTGTGTTACAAATAAAATAGGTACAAACATGTTTTGCTACAGTAAAGCCTGCAAAAAATCTTTAAAAATATACAAAGTCGTCAACTTTTTTGTTCAGAAATTGGCTTCATTTAATAATAATATAATAATAATAATATCTTGGGTATCTGATCCCAAGTAAGCAGAGCTTGTGCTATGGAAACCAGACAACTGATAAACATACTTAAATATTTATCACATAGATAAATAACACCCAGACACAGAATAAACCATCGTGCTCATCACACAAAGTTTTATCCTGGGTGGGGATCGAACCCACGACCTCTTGCGTAGCAGTCGGATACACTCCCACTGCGCCACAGAGGCAGTCAGCCATGCGTACAGCTAATTTCTAAATAATTATTGTTACAGTTTATTGTAGATACTGACACACATTGCTAGGCAGTTTTTGTTATATTTGGTTAGTCTCCGTATATCACTAAGTACCAATTTGAAAGGATCACATCTGTTCCGACAATGCACCTTATCTGCTGTCATAAAAGTTCTTTATTTTTAATCACAAACATACATATTTCGTAGATGTAAAGAGACGGTAACGGTAGTTAACCAAGCTTTTTAAATATTGTTTAGAGCCAAACCGGGTCCAGAAGCGAACCACCTAACTGGACTATGTTACTAGATCTCAAATTCTTCTATCCCTTGATGCTCGCGAGTTGGGCCCTCGCAGCGCCATCTAGTCGGTAGTTAACGAACTACCACGGCTTTTATTATTGCTTCGTTACAGAGAGCATTTTAACAAATTATGATGTCGCAGGCCGAATATTGAAGTAATTTTTATAGGCATTTCTGGCCCGGTTTGGCTACGGAAGTCTCGGGTTTGATTCCTGAGTCTGGATTACAAATTTTTCTATCTTTTAAAAATGCAATTATTGTATTTGTAAAGTAATTGGCAAGGAATGCCTATAAAATTACTTCACAACAACAACGGTTTTGGGCAAGAAAGGATCTATTTAAATCGATGCTATTACCCCACACTATAAGCCCGTATCTATCGCCCCATACTAGGATGAGATTAAGGTATCCTGTAGACACACACAACTATTAACTTAATATTTATAATATCTATACCGATAGCTTCAAAGGTATTTTGTATTGCATATTGCCTTACAATTGGTAACTCTTTAAATAACCCTTTTTTGACCAAAATGCAAGTACCACCTCTTTATTTATCTCTACAGAACTTGGTTGCCATCTCATAGTTGTAAATGTTTACATAGTTTTCATTGCCTTTTTACATAAACGTTTCAGAAAGACATATTACATCGGAATCATTTTGTACTTCACCTAATTCATGAATAGTAAGTTCTAGTACAGTACGATCAACGTAACTAGGCCGGACTGAAGTAGGCGACAAGTGGTTGCGCAGATGCATTTTTTAGAAGTAAATGGTGACAGGAAGCGGGGGGGCGGGAGTGGTAACTAAACCAAGAGGATTAGAGATGCGATTACGCATTACATTGTCTTAATTAGTATTACTAATTCTTGTTATTTCGTGATTATTTTGGTAAAGAAATTGTTTTTCAAAGTTTCTTTATTATTTACTGTAACTGTTCTAAATTTAAACTTTTATGAACTCATTTAAATAGTGTTTTTACATTGTTGAATTAAAATGTTGTTAGTATTTTTAATCGATTAATCGTTTTCGTAAGTAATTTTAGGGTCGCATCTCTATGACACGCGCGAAAGTGATAAAAACCTAACTTCAAACCGGTCAGATACGTTGATCGTACTGTAGTTCTCGCTTAGATAATACTCTTGCGATATTTTGGTGTAGTATTTTAAAACTAGCGTTGTATCTGTAGGCATTTTAGATATCTTTGTGCACTTTTTTAGTGATTTGCAATGGTAGTAAATCATTTATATTACGAGTATTTATTTCGCTACGACTACATTCAAAATAAAAGGGAATAGTCCTAAAGACGACCTACGGCTTAGACCTACCACCGGTGACCATCTACATTAAGAAAAACGTTGTGTAATCATTTGTAATCACAAATTCAAAAGTTTGATTACGTTCTCCCTCCCGGGACTCAAACTATTCCTTATATGTTCGTAAACTTTCGCGATTTGTACACACACCGTATTGCAACGGCCGTGGTCACGGGTAGAGTCTACCCATGACCACGGCCGTTGCAATGCGGTCGAAACGTCGGGAAATAAACAAAGGTATACAGCCTTAAAATAAAATATTTACGCGATTAAGACCCGTAGCTTATAAAATTCTATAATATTCTAATGCCTACCATATTCTATAGGTTGGCAGACAGACAAAGTTACTTTCGTAATAGGTATTAGTTTGGATTTGTAATCATTAATTGGTCGTATACAAATTTAATGACTAATTATAATAACTTTCTCTTATTGGTTTTTATAATTATGATCATTTATCATAATAATTATAACGAATAGAAGAAAATTACTGTTTCTCTTAACTGTTACCGTTTCTGTTAAGTATAATAAGGGAAAGAACCTGGTTCTATCTCGTTTAGGTTTTCCCTCATTATGTAAGTAATAAGCCTTTATAATTAGTCATTTAATTAGACATTTAACAACAATTAATTGACTAATCGTGACGTGCGCCGTGTCGTGTGCAAAGTTTTCATTTCGTAGTTAGGTTGACTTTTAGGTAGGTTTTTATTGAGTTCTAATACCTACTGAGTTTCTACAGACAGGTGACACAATTACTTGTGGTAAGGTGGAACAGTAGGTACTGAAATTAATTATTTGACATTAATATCTAAGTACAACTTAATTTAATAAAAAAATAAATAAAAAAATCAAAACACTAAAATGATGGAAACAAGATCTTCTACATGATAACATCATGCAGTCGGAGGCATTCATTTTAGTGGTTGTAGGATGTAATAACTAACTCTTACAGCGATTGCCAAGTAATGAAAATTGGAAAAAAAATGGTTGCTAACTATCTTTTTTTGTATTACAGAAATAATCATGATTATACCTGAAGTACTTGCGACAAGCCCTTTAATCTTCATTCGTATTCAAAAAAACTTTTTATTAACACTTCTTTATTTTGACACCTCACAACCGCCATGATTGTTTTTTTTAAACGTCACTTATTTAAGAACACTTGGGCAATCAAGGCGAATCTAACGACGTACTAATTGGGTATTTGAGTACTATCAAAATAAAATATTTTAAAATAACCAGGTAAAAATATATCATGAAGTGTTCAAAAAAATATGTTCATTTATTAATTTAATGTGTTACTTAATTTATAATAAAGAGAAACACTGAAAGTAAATAATTTGACTATAGAAAACGTGACGTCATATTCTAGCATTCCATACAAATTTGTACAGAGCGGCTCGCTTTTGACGTTTCTTTGATTTGACTTTAGTCAAATACCCTATTGTATAAATCCGTTTAATGGTTTAAAAGCTATAAACGGTTGAAAAACATAACCCTTCCTTACAGTCGGGTAAAAACGGCCCAATATCTTCGGGACTTTGGAGATTAGCACTTTTATATAAACTCCAATAATAAATCTGAAGAGTTTGTTTTTTATTTGAGGTGTTATTTAATAGTAAGTCTAAAGATTATATTAAAATTGTCACGTTTTGATTGATTAATTGTTGAGGCTTATATTATCGTGCCCAATCGCGAAAGGACCCAAACCGTCCAAATTCATTTCTATAAATTAGGTATCAGAGATAATTTCAGAATTTAACTAGTATGATGATGATGTAGTATGATTAAATGAAAATAGGGAGGACTTTCATTAACAAGAATATACCTAGTTGGAACACTCATAGCGCCAAATGTAGATCCATACACCTACTTTCCGTACAAAGTATTTTGAAACGTGAAAAGGCCGTTCAAACGAATTTTGAGATCGAGATTCTACTTAATTAATTCAATGAATTTTTATGTTTTTTTTTTACATATGTCAGTTATTCTTACATGAAATAGTAATTTTTAAGGCATCACTGATTCGGTTGAAGGGCACTATAGCAAGTGTAATTACTAGAGAGAAATGATATTTCGAACTAATATCTCAAATTAGGAGCCCATTACGGTAATATTCAGAACTTTGCCAAACAAGGATGGCACTGATACTGTTATAGGCTAACGTGACGCTTGCCCTCAGGCACGTCCTAAGTCACGTAGGACTGACAGATTACGTCATTATGTAAGATAATAGTCATAATACGTAACTTTATGACACCCATCATTAAGTGATGACCTCTACAGTGACTAGTACCTACGCTGGGAGTCTGGGCAGGCTTCGTGTATATGTACCTACACTAAATGCTAGCATACCAACTTAGTGGTATAGACGGCCAATTTTTAGGTACCAGATGAGAAAGGTAAGAAAATCACACTAAGTTCAGCATTGCCAGACACTTTAAAGTGGCCAAAAGGTGACATCTTACCTCATTTTCTGATGCTTGATTCTTATGTTACAGGGATTATATTTAGCCTCGGTCCGGCGGCACTGCGAAACATCCAAGAACGAAACAAGATCTTGGGCGTCCAAAATTAGATCTCGTTCCTGCCAACATCTAGCCTCGGGCCGTCACTGTCTGTACCTACAGTATAATATCATTGGACTGTTCGTACCTATTTAAATTACTGTGCTATAGGTAGGTAGTATGAAACCAACAATTGATAATTCAGTAGGTAAGTAGTGATTGAGATGATTAGTGGCCATTTCCGGCTAAGTTAATGGTGTGGTAAAAGTATGATTAAATTGGGTATTTGACTACAAACAAAATAAAATATTGTATAATAACCATGTTAAATATGTCATTAAGTGTTCTAAAAAAATTGTTCATTTATTAATTTAACGTGTTTATTAATTTATAATCATAAAGAGAAACATAAAAGTAAATGATATGACCATAGAAAACGTGACGTCATATGCAAGCATTCCATACAAATTTGTACGACGCGGGTCGTTTTTGACGTTATTTTACGTAAATTGCAAAATATACTTTAAAAATTACAAAAGATAGCTCTAAAACAACAGGATGTGTGCACTGTAATGAAATAAAAGATTAGATAGAGTTAGAGAGCTATAATAAAATGAATAGAGGCTAGGATAGATAAAGTGAATAGAAAACTAGTTTACACTTACAAATTATAGTCAGGAGAAAACACAGCAGTAAAAGCTTAAGCTAAAAGTAAGACCTGAAAATTTGCAATAGCTAACAGAAAAGAGAAGAGTTTGAAATCTTATTCAGTGAGAATGCAGGTAAATGTGAGTATGTAGCGATGCACTCTCAGAGTGCTACAGAGCTAGAGGCTGCGCTATTATCGAGCAAAGTGAGTTTTACTTTTTAAACTCCATACACTTTCAGTACCCGGCGCGAAGCTTATGGCGATTTACGATAGCTTTCACACGCTCAGGCGTCCGTCCGATCCGGTCGCTATACATTCGCTCCGTGTATCCGGCGCCGGACCGGATTGAAAACGGAACGTGTCAAAAGGACCTAATTGTAGGTACTACGTGGGATGTAGATGAAAACATGGTGAGAGTTTTTTTTTCAAGTGAGACTGTTGTCTGAATTCCTTAAAGTGCGTGTCTGTTTATTTTTCTGGTTAAGGTTTTAAAAGTTAACAGAAACACTGAGGAAATGAGACTTTACAAAGTAATGTCTCAAATGAGGAGGAGACATTCAGATCTTTGCTTACAAAGACTTGGGTGACACTGATATTGTTATGAGTGTCGCGTAACATTTACTAACAGGCGCACGACTTGCTCGTCTCTTCATTGTGGTATAAAAAAAAGTACAATGGACCCGCGTTAATCTGACAAACGTTTTGCAAGATGTTGTCGGACTATCGAATTTGTTGGAATATAGAGTACTGCCACAGTCCCCCTATAATCCGGATTTATTTGAAAAAGAGTACCTTGTAATACAACAAATAATTTGTTATTTGTTGTATTACAAGGTACTCTAGATTGTATTAAAGGAGTATATAGTGCCACAGACCCCTAAAATCCGGATTTTTTTGAAAGACAGTACCTTGTAATCCAATAAATAACAAATCAAAGGATTATACAGTGCCACAGACTCCCTATAATCCGGATGTTTTTGAAGGAGTGTACCTTGTAATCCGACAAATAACAAATCGCATGCCTGACAATGTACAGTGATAGGCATGCCGGATTACAAGACGCTCCGGATTAGCCAGGGGCCAGATTACCGGGGGTCTACTGTAAATCCCGTAGCTCGATAATGGTGAAGCCAAAAAGGAGGAGTTCTTTAAACAGTCTTTAAGTATGTGTGTCCACCAAAACACCTAAACGACACCCGCCAAAACAGCCAGCGACTTCACAGCAATCAACATTTAAGCGCAATTGGGTAGTTGACTACAATAAAAGTAAATTATTTTATACTAATCAGGTAACAGTAGATCTTAAAATGCTCTGAAATTAAATGTTATTTTACAATTTAACATGTTTTTGAATTAAATTCGAAGCATGAAAACGAATACTAAAAGTAATAATTTGACAAAAGGAACTTATGACTTCATAGGTTGCTATTCCATACACATTTTTCTAAAGCTTGACCTTTTGACATTTCATAAAAAGAGACTGATTTGACGTTAAGTCAAATCAGTCAACATCCTCATTTTGAAGGTATGCAGGAAAACAATTAATTGCGGCATCAAACATATAGGCAAGGTTAAATTCCTCCGTTTAGTTAGATCATTAATATCTTTAGACAGACACAATGGAATCTAATGTGTAATTGAAAATACATTCGACGTTTGTCATTTTAAAACGGAGTTTTCCAAAAGTAAATTCTAGTTAGTTGACTGCCTCTGTGGCGCTGTGGGAGTGTGTCCGACTGCTACGCAAGAGGTTGTGGGTTCGATTCCCACACGGGACACCACTTTGTGTGATTCACAAATTGTTGTTCCGAGTCTAGGTGTACTTTGTATCCGTGATTTGTATGTTTGTAAAGTCCCCCGCGACACAGGGCTTGTACCTAGTGCGGGAGTCGTCTGTAAAAAAAAAATAAAGAAAAAGTTACTTAGTAGGTATTTGGTATAAATATGCAAAGGGAGTCTTTTTATTACACTTGTAAAATCTCTAATAATAAATAGGTCGCCATCAGGAAAACATCAAATCTAGGTATTCAAGTATTGTAGACAAGTATGAGGACAGTAGTTTGGGCTAGTGGTTACTGACACCGACTACCAAGTCGGAGGTCGTGGCTTCGATCCCCATCCAGGATAAAACTTTGTGTAATGAGCACGATGGTTCATTCTGAGTCTGGGTGTAATTCATCTTTAATACGGATGTATTTTGAAATACAATAAGTATGTTTTTTCGGTTGTCTAATAGCCATAGTACAAGGTCTGCTTAGTTTGGGATCAGGTGACGTTGTGTGAGTTGTCCCTAGATATTATTCATCATCATCATCATCATCATCAGCCTATCGCAGTCCACTGCTGGACATAGGCCTCTCCAATTGCACGCCACTTTGTTCTATCTTCGGCTTCTCGCATCCAGCTCCTGCCAGCCGTTTTGCGTAAATCATCACTCCACCTGGCCTGAGGGCGTCCTACACTACGTTTGCCGTGCCGTGGTCTCCACTCAAGAACTCGTTTACCCCAACGGTTGTCGGTTCTTCGGCAAACGCTTCGATATTATTAGTTTTTATTAATTTATAAACGATTACACTCTCCAAACACACTGGTTCATTCAGTAAAATTTACTTTTTGTAAGGAAAAACTTGATTATTTTAAAAGAGTGGCACATGAGTTTCTTGGCAGCTTCTTCTCATGAGCTTTACACTTGGAACTGCCACCTAACCTCATTTTGATTTTTTTTTCAAACAATCATAATTTTATAACATTTTTAGTATATATTAATTTGACGTTTTCAAATAATCATTAACCTGATTTTACGAAATAAAGATATTTGAGTTTTGAGTTTTTTTTGAGTTTTATTGTTATTACTAGCTGTGCCCGCGACTTCGTTCGCGTGGAAGTTGGGTTTATATTAAGGTAGTTTATATTACAATTCAACTTCTGTGTAAAACATATTGTAAACATGCTCCACAATGCTCTGTGGCATCTATGGATATTTGGGCCTAGCTTTAATCAGGGCCCAGCATACGGCAGGGCAAGCCAAGCAAATGCCCAGTGCAGCAAAATGAAGGGCGACAAAGTTTATGGCGCCAGACGGTTAGAAGACAAATTATTAAAATTCCCACGACCACACCTCGACAAAAAAGTGATTTGCATCACATCAAATACTATTAATATTGAAAAATTCCCCCACCACGCGAGTACTGGGGCGGTTTCGAGTTAAATGAAGCTCGAAACCGCCCAATTACTCGTGCGAAATTTTGAGTTAAGGAGCTTCGATTCTGACTCCGATAGGTCGAAAGTTCCGATTGATTTTAAACCTCCGACTCCAACTTCGGCTCCGACACTTTTAAATCGGACCTTTTAATCGGAGGTACCTAGCCGCTCCTTCAAGATAATTTATACATAGGTAATAAAGGTATGATGGAAAAAACTCTCACAGATTCCCTATGTTCGCAGGTTATGTCCTGCCCGAGCGATCTTTTCCGAGTCTAAAGTACACCTACTTTGTGTCCGTGTTTGTACCGCGGGAATGCAATGTTTTAAAACTTTTTTGCGGGGGCAAAATAGTTTTAAAACATTGCATTCCCGCGGTACTGTGATGCGTGTTTAAACAAACAAACAACATTCAAACGTTTCTAAAAGATATACTCAGATATCTTTGTTTGTGTTTAAATACTATTTCTAAACTTATTTCAATATTTTTTTTCACTCACTTTAGAAGATTAAAATATTATTTTATAATGTCTACATTGGTGAATTTAAAAATAGGTGTGTCAACCTGTCGCAAATTAAGATCATCATATATTCATAACTCTCTACGTAAGAATTTCAGTTTTTTTTTTTTAAATCAATTTTCCTGATTCTTTTTAATTTGTATTTAAACGTTATATATTTTTCAAAACTGGATAAGTTTATTTTTATACTTGATGATTTTATATTAAACTATCATGCATATTAAACGTAGGTAAGCAAGGTATTTAACCTTAAATTATTCACGCGATCAAGACCCGTAATATATTTATTTTCATAATGTGTACAAATCGCGAAAGTTTATTAACATTGGTAGGTAAGCAATTTGGCACTCAGAAGAAATCGAATCACAGATGGCGCCACGTGTTTTATTTTGATGTAACGCGGACTTAATCTTTCATTTTTTTTAAGCAATTAACATTTATAAATTCTAGAAAATATCAAGTAATTACTGTTTATTTGTAATGTAATATTGTTTTTCATTTCTACATTTATAACAATCACTATTCATGCAAAACAATAACAAAGGTGCCTATTGGAAGTAATTATTAATATGAAAATTTGTTAAACAAAGTAAACATGTTAAAGTCGAAAATAAAAGCTTGTATAAATAAGTATACATTTAGAAAAATACTTAAAAAAAAGAATAAAAATAATTTTAACACAACACCAAAAGAGACTCGCAATTAGGGAGTCGATCCTCCGACCTCGCTCGTTTAATACCGCTACTTGTGCCAATAGACCACCTCAGCTGATGCAAACACGGTTAAAATAGCTGATCTTAAGAAAATTGAAAATGTTGTGTTTAGCTCCTAATAGTTTTAGCGTGAAGTTATTGTTTCCATGGGTTACAATTGTAAATAATGTCTTATTGTGGAAAAAATTGTGAAAAACCATAATGGTTCGACAAAACATACGTTGCTGCTCACTCCCCATAGACGATAGCATAATGATTTATAGTGCAAGTAATGACCTATAGTATTTACAATAAAACTGCAAATTTTCATGAAGATCCGTCAAGTAGTTATTGTTTTATAACGATAAATAGCTACAGACATTATCCGTCATTGCTTAGCTCCTATGGGAAATAGCGTGATAAATTATAGCCTATATGTTAATCCAGACTACACATACAAAATTTCAACCGAATCAGTCCAGTAGTTATTGCGTGATGCGTGTTCAAACAGACAGACAGACAGACATTTTTAAAAATGTAGGAATGTGTTTAAATACTCTTTTCGAACATTTCCCAATTTTTTTTTTCACTATGTTCGGCCATGTACAGACACGTGAAATTTACAATTTTATTATATGTAGGAATAGATATAGATAGATAGCATGATTCAGTATTCTCGCGCGATGGCTTATTAATAGCGTATTTCATGTATAACTTTGGTGTTTCTATACCGATTTCTATTAGTATTTTTTATGGAATAGTTAATTATGTTAACTTTTTTAATTAGGGATGACTGAGAGTGTTATAAACGTAAGAGTAGACAAATATAATCAGAAAGCTTCGAACTACTAAGCTATCGGGAGTTACCCGTGATATTGTGAGTCAACCATAAAAGATAGACATATGCTGTCGTGGGATATTTTTTATATAATTTTAAGGAGAACATTTCCGTCATACATGATTTCTGTGTAGCTTTAACCATTACGGTTGCACACGCGACGAAAGCTTAAAAAATGGAGTAACTTCTCCCGTTTTCCTTCACTGCTCTGCTCCTATTGATTGTAGCGTGATGTAAAGTATACTATAACCTACTCAGGAGTATGAAAAATAATTGTACTAAGTTTTGTTAAAATCCGTCGAGTAGTTTTTGTTTCTATAACGGTTATACAGACAGACAGACAGACAGACAAAAATTTTACTGATTGCATTTTTGGCATCAGTATCGATCCCTTATCACCCCCTGATAGTTATTTTGGAAATATATTTCATGTACAGAATTGACCTCTCTACAGATTTATTATAAGTATAGATTAGTAGGTGCACTGATCATGTGTTGTTAGATGCATTGTGTTAAATGACCACCAACTCACCAATAAAATTAAACGTTTAACTCTTGGCTAAGCATTTAGCCTTCCTCACATTTGGCAACCAGACAACTGATGAATATTCATATATTTGTAAATATTAGACACAGAATAAACAGTAGTGCACATTATATATTTATATATTATTATATTATTTAAATTTTATATAAATTGTATTATAATTTGTGTTTTGTAATTTTTGTATTTATATTGTATCGTGTAGTGTAGTATTATATTGATTGTTTTAAGAGCGTATCTCGCCGTTAAACGGTTACGGTTGGCGAGGATTTATGTATTAGAATAAGATTGTAAAAATGAATAACTAATAAAAAAAAAAAACATAAAGTATATATTATCCTCGGTGGGAAATCGAACCCACCCCCTCTGACTTAGTGGTCAGGGTCACTATGCTGCTGCCACAGTTTGCATCAGAAAAAGATTTATTTTTACTAAAGTGTGAATGTTTGTGAGGTAGGTAACCTCGTGACGGGAGAGGAGGTATTCAACAACGGTACACCAGCTACCTCCGCCGAGGGAAGACAATGGCCTGTCAAAACACATCGGTCTAGTGACAAAATTATCAAATCCCCCCCTCCAAAGGTATTTCAGTCGAGCCTGGGGGGGGGGGGATTGCCACTGCTGCCTAACCAACCACCCTTTGGTACCGCGCTTGTATAAAAATGACTATAGTGAAATAGTCTAAAGTGTTATTAAGGTTCATTTTCGTGCATCGCGGCCGATCGCGAGCCGTTTACCGCCAATACTCAGAGTATGAGAATGTATGGCGCCGTTTCCGAGGTCTGCGACAGAAGCGCGCGGCCGACGACTGAAGTAGGCTGCGCGCGCACTCTGGCTATTGTCGTATCGGTCGCGCGCGTCAGCCGCTTGTCGTGAGCCGCGCGCGGCTCGCGATCGGTCGCGATGCACGGAGATGAACCTTTAGAACAATGGAAGGCAACTATCATATATGACTGAGCGTTCCCTTCCAGTTTTGAATTAAATACAAAAATCAAATCAAAAATAGGCAAACAGTTGATAATATGTATATTCTACGACAGTTCTTCATTATTATTGGCAAGAAATGCTTATGAAAATGACTATAGTGATACGATATATTAAAATTGTGATATTAGAATAATTATGCACCTATACATAGTATTTTTTTTAATTTTTTATTCTATAAAATTACTCAGGGCTTTTATACACACGGATACGCCAGCCCCATTGTACATTAATGTCTATTATGTACATATTAAAATGGTCTCGCAATCGTGAGGTCGTGTGTTGGAATCCCCGCCATTATACTACTGACGTGAACCCACTCCTAACACAAACCATAGAGCTTAGCTGGAGGGGTTAAACGGATTGCTAGTAATGTGGAACCACAATCCCACATTGCTAGTTATCTTATTAATAAAAAAAAAAAAACTATTTAAACGTCCGTACTAAGCCACATAACTTTTTTGCAATCTCTGATTTTGTACATGTCAGTGGACTTCACGAATAAAATTACTCAATCAACACCAAGCATACTTAGGGTGGTAACAATGTGTCACGATATTATGTGTGGCCCACATTGTAACAGTGACGTATTATGACGTAGCGATATGATGCTGCCACATTTCTAAATAAATAGCTCGTTTTCCTTTTAACTACGTTATTAATTTGCCATAATGTAAGTACCTACCTAGTTGTTAGACTTTCTAGTACCTAGCATAGTAATAAGTAAGTTGAGATATGACTAGCGATTATTGTAACAGTGACGTATTATGACGTAGCGATATAATGCTGCCACATTTCTAAATAAATAGCTCGTTTTCCTTTTAACTACGTTATTAATTTGCCATAATGTAAGTACCTACCTAGTTGTTAGACTTTCTAGTACCTAGCATAGTAATAAGTAAGTTGAGATATGACTAGCGATTATTGTAACAGTGACGTATTATGACGTAGCGATATAATGCTGCCACATTTCTAAATAAATAGCTCGTTTTCCTTTTAACTACGTTATTAATTTGCCATAATGTAAGTACCTACCTAGTTGTTAGACTTTCTAGTACCTAGCATAGTAATAAGTAAGTTGAGATATGACTAGCGATTATTGTAACAGTGACGTATTATGACGTAGCGATATGATGCTGCCACATTTCTAAATAAATAGCTCGTTTTACTTTTAATTCGTTATTCATTTGCCATAATGTAAGTACCTACGTAGTTGTTAGGCTTTCTATTACCTTGTATAGTAATAAGTAAATTGAGATATGACTAGCGATTATTGTAACAGTGACGTATTATGACGATGAAGCTGCCACAGTTTGAATTTATTTTTACGAAAGTGTGAATAACCTTTGCGAGGTGATTGTGCGTGCTAAAGAAGCCGAAATTTGGCATAATATATTCTACGACAGTTATTTATTGTTATTGGCAAGAAATGCCTTTGAAAATTACTTTAGTCATACGGTCTACAGTTGGATCAACGTAACTTGACCGGATTGAAGTTAGGTTCTTATCACTTTCGCGCATGTCATAGAGATGCGACCCTAAAATTAGTTACTAAAACGGTTAATTATATATAATCGATTAAAAATACTAACAAAATTGTAATTCAACAATATAAAAATACTATTTAAATGAGTTCATAAAAGTTTGCATTTAGAACAGTTACAGTAAATACTAAAGATAGTTTTAAAAAAAAATCTTTACCAAAATAATCACAAAAAAACACGAGTTAGTAATACTAATTATGACAATGTAATGCGTAATCGCATCTATAATTCTCTTGGATTAGTTACCGCCCCCGCCACCCCGCTTTCTGTCACCATTGACTACTAAAAAATGCATCTGCGCAACTACTTTATGCCAACTTCAATCCGGTCAAGTTACGTTGATCCTACTGTATAGTGCTATTAAACAATTTAAGGTAGGTAATTATGCACCCATACAGCACCTAGTGGTTAGTGACCCTGACTGCTAAGCTGTAAGTCGTAGGTTTGATCCCACCCAGGCTAAAACTTTGTGTGATGAGCACGATGGTTTATTCAGTGTCTGAGTGTAATTAATCTATATTATAGCACAAGCTCTGCTTAGCTTGGGATCAGATTTTTTTTATATACTAAATGTTGAACCCTGATTGGATTCGTCATTCCATTACAATCTAGTCTTAAAGACTAATAAATAATTTGATTTTAACTTAATCTGCTATGTTGTTTAAAACTTAAGAATGTGTCCATTGGCACTTTTTCTTATTGTCTTTATTGAAGGGGATCACTTTGTTCTTGTGTTCTAATGGGTAGCCCTTATTGCACTACATAACACTCACTCACTAAACTAACTCGAAGGGTTCAGTCCTTTTGAGTCTTCGCACTATGTCCGTGGTGTCGAGGAGCTGAATGGCCTCGACATTCACATATCGAAGAAGTCATCGTTCATGAGCTTCGACATACTTATTGATAATACTAGCTGTGCCCGCGACTTCGTTCGCGTGGAAGTTGGGTTTATATTAAGGTAGTTTATAGTACAATTCAACTTCTGTGTAAAACATATTGTAAACATGCTCCACAATGCTCTGTGGCATCTATGGATATTTGGGCCTAGCTTTAATCAGGGCCCAACATATGGCAGGGCAAGCCAAGCAAATGCCCAGTGCAGCAAAATGAAGGGCGATAAAGTTTATGGCGCCAGACGGTTAGAAGACAAATTATTAAAATTCCCACGACCACACCTCGACAAAAAAGTGATTTGCATCACATCAAATACTATTAATATTGAAAAATTCCCCCACCACGCGAGTACTGGGGCGGTTTCGAGTTACTTAAACCCTTAAACCGCCCAATTACTCGTGCGAAATTTTGAGTTAAGGAGCTTCGATTCTGACTCCGATAGGTCGAAAATTCCGATTGATTTTAAACCTCCGACTCCAACTTCGGCTCCGACACTTTTAAATCGGACCTTTTAATCGGAGGTACGTAGCCGCTCTTTCAAGATAATTTATACATAGGTAATAAAGGTATGATGGAAAAAACTCTCACAGATGCCCTATAATCGCAGGTTATGTCCTGCCCGAGCGATCTTTTCCGAGTCTAAAGTACACCTACTTTGTGTCCGTGTTTGTAAAGTCCCCCGCAAAATAGTTTTAAAACATTGCATTCCCGCGGTACTGTGATGCGTGTTTAAACAAACAAACAACATTCAAACGTTTCTAAAAGATATACTCAGATATCTTTTTTTGTGTTTAAATACTATTTCTAAACTTATTTCAATAGTTTTTTCCACTCACTTTAGAAGATTAAAATATTATTTTATAATGTCTACATTGGTGAATTTAAAAATATGTGTGTCAACCTGTCGCAAATTAAGATCATCATATATTCATATCCCTCTACGTAAAAATTTAAGTTTTTTTTTTAAATCAATTTTCCTGATTCTTTTTAATTTGTATTTAAACGCCATCTATTTTCAAAACTGGATACGTTTATTTTTATACTTGATGATTTTATATTAAACTATCATGCATATTAAACGTAGGTAAGCAAGGTATTTAACCTTAAATTATTCACGCGATCAAGACCCGTAATACATATATTTTCATAATGTGTACAAATCGCGAAAGTTTATTAACATTTGTAGGTAAGCAATTTTGGCACTCAGAAGAAATCGAATCACAGATGGCGCCACGTGTTTTATTTTGATGTAACGCGGACTTAATCTTTCATTTTTTTTAAGCAATTAACATTTATAAATTCTAGAAAATATCAAGTAATTACTGTTTATTTGTAATGTAATATTGTTTTTCATTTCTACATTTATAACATAATCACTATTCATGCAAAAAAATGATAAAGGTGCCTATTGGAAGTGATTATTAATATGAAAATTTGTTAAACAAAGTAAACATGTTAAAGTCGAAAATAAAAGCTTGTATAAATAAGTATACATTTAGAAAAATACTTAAAAAAAAGAATAAAAATAATTTTAACACAACACAAAAAGAGACTCGCAATTAGGGACTCGATCCTCCGACCTCGGTCGTTTAATACCACTACTTGTGCCAATAGACCACCTCAGCTGATGCAAACACGGTTAAAATAGCTGATCTTAAGAAAATTGAAAATGTTGTGTTTAGCTCCTAATAGTTTTAGCGTGAAGTTTTTGTTTCCATGGGTTACAGTTGTAAATAATGTCTTATTGTGGAAAAAATTGTGAAAAACCATAATGCATCGACAAAACATACGTTGCTGCTCACTCCCCATAGATGAAAGCATAATGATTTATAGTGCAAGTAATGACCTATAGTATTTACAATAAAACTGCAAATTTTCATGAAGATCCGTCAAGTAGTTATTGTTTTATAACGATAAATAGCTACAGACATTATCTGTCATTGCTTAGCTCCTATGGGAAATAGCGTGATAAATTATAGTCTATATGTTAATCCAGACTTATTAGAATACACATTCAAAATTTCAACCGAATCTGCGGTAGTTATTGCGTGATGCGTGTTCAAACAAACAGACAGACATTTCTAAAAATGTAGGAATGTGTTTAAATACTCTTTTCGAACATTTCCCAATATTTTTTTCACTATGTTCGGCCATGTACAGACACGTGAAATTTACAATTTTATTATATGTATAGATATAGATAGATAGCATGATTCAGTATTCACGCGCGATGGCTTATTATTAGCGTATTTCATGTATAACTTTGGTGTTTCTATACCGATTTCTATTAGTATTTTTTATGGAATAGTTAATTATGATAACTTTTTTAATTAGGGATGACTGAGAGTGTTATAAACGTAAGAGTAGACAAATATAATCAGAAAGCTTCGAACTACTAAGCTATCGGGAGTTACACGTGATATTGTGAGTCAACCATAAAAGATAGACATATGCTGTCGTGGGATATTTTTTATATAATTTTAAGGAGAACATTTGCGTCATACATGATTTCTGTGTAGCTTTAACCATTACGGTTGCACACGCAACGAAAGCTTAAAAAATGGAGTAACTTCTCCCGTTTTCCTTCACTGCTCTGCTCCTATTGATTGTAGCGTGATGAAAAGTATACTATAACCTACTCAGGAGTATGAAAAATAATTGTACCAAGTTTCGTTAAAATCCGTCGAGTAGTTTTTGTTTCTATAACGGTTATACAGACAGACAGACAAAAAATTTACTGATTGCATTTTTGGCATCAGTATCGATCCCTAATCACCCCCTGATAGTTATTTTGGAAATATATTTCATGTACAGAATTGACCTCTCTACAGATTTATTATAAGTATAGATTAGCAACAAGGTCAACCTTCAGGTCACGATGGAGACTCTCGTTTCTTATATACCAGGGAGCGTTTACAATATTACTTGGGATTATATATACTTAGATAGTTTGGGATCAGATGACGTTGTGTGAGTTGTCCCAAGATATTATTATTATTAAATGTTGTTAAACTTTCGCGATTTGTACACATTATAAAATTATATATACTATAGGTGTTAAAACTGAAATGTAGGTGGGGTAGACTAACGTCGAGCAATAAATAAGGTATTTTACCTTAAATTATTCACATGATTAAGACCCGTGGTGTATATAATTTTATAATAATTATTATAATATTAATTTAATATATGTCAGCGGACTTTACGAATCAAAATTACTCAACTAACACCAAGCAAACTTAGGGTGGTAACAATGTGTCATTCGTGATAATACTTGTATGTCGTGTGTGCATCACATTTTAACAGTGACGTATTATGACGAAGCGATAGGATGCTGCCACATTTCTACATAAATAAAATATGTAGGTACCTAACTAGTTGTTAGGCTTTCTAGTGCCTTAATAATATCCCGACTCACCCGCAAGTTTTTTACATCCTCATCACTAACATTCTATTTAACGTGTCACCGCGTGGCCCGCCTGACATGTAAACTACCTCTCCAAAAGAGAGAGATAAAAAAGAAACAATATAATAATAATAATGGCCAGATGCAAAATGCTATAATACTCGACACGGCACGCATCGTGAGGCGGTTCCCCTCCCTGGATCCCTAACCACCGGTAGCTTGGTCCCTGTAACCCGATGCCGGTGGGACCCTATTTTTAATATTTATAAATTTATCTGTGTTTGTTTGTTAATTTAAAAATTTATCTTTATTTTTAATTTTTTTTTGTTTAGTTCTGTTATGTATTTCAAAATGTAGAAAATACTCTAAAGAAATAAATAATGATAATGATAATAATAATAATAATAGCATTTATTTCAACAACATTAAAAAAAAAAGATTTCCAGTAGGTACCTCGCACAGTAATAAATAATTTGAGATGTTACTAGCGACCTAGGATATATTATATTAGAGATAAAATTGCTCAACATCCATCAAATCTTTAATACATTTGTTCATGGTTGCTAAGCAACTCTGTTATCGGCTGAATTACATTTTGGTTTTAGTACCTATAGTTCAGGGGCCAAGTGTAAGTCGCTCGCACGACTTAGGTAACGTAGCTCTTAGCAGGGGCTTGGCTAACGCCATATCAACCATATCAATGATACAGTGCCTCCAGACTACAGGGGCACCAAGTACTCCCCCTCCCCGTGCCAGCGACACACACTGAAGAGTCAATTAAACCTTTAGCCATTGTCCCCCCCCCCATCTGAATAATGATCCGATAACCTATCTACACCTTTTTACTCAAAACATCATTGGTAAGTATACCCCGTATACCAATGATGTTTTATAACCTAATAGTACCTGTCAGTGGATTTCACCGGTACCTACAGAAATCTCTGACACAAAGTAGGTACCTACCTACCTACTGACACTGAGGGTAGCAACAATTTGTCACGGAGCACGGTGTGTCAGTGAAATTATCCACTCTTTAATAGTAACGTTTTAGGTAGGTTCCTAGCTATGACGTCGCATTATGACAGTGCAACGATTCTATATAAAATTAGCTCGTTTTACTTTTAACGTAAAATTTATACAATAATTTAATTACATAGAAACAACTCGTTTGGCTTGACGACGTCATAATTAGCTAGAATGTTCTCTATAGGTAATATAGCGTAGGATGCCTCCTTAGACCACATTTTAAGTTTCCTGCTAAATCTAATAAATGGTAATTCTTTGAGAGTATCAGGAATAGCGTTATATACACGTCCACACATAACATTACAGTTTTTTAAATACATTGTTGTCTTCGGTACATTTGTCAAAATTAATTTATTTGGGTCTCGTGTATTTCTAGGGAATAAATCCTTAGCAGTTTTAAATCAATTAGGGTTGCGTTCGACAAATTTAGCAGCCTCTAGGATATACATATATGCTAGTGTAAGGATTCTATATTCTTTATATAGAGGCTTACATGACTCCTAAGGTGGTATCCCAGCGATGGCCCTGACACATTTCTTTTGTGCTAAAAATGCTTTTGGAGTGTCAGTCGAGTTTCCCCATAATATCAGACCGAACGAAGGAAACATAACCATGTTGTTTGTCCAAGGTTATTCCTAAAAATGTTGTTGAGTTCACCTCATGAATTTGTTCATTAATGTGGCTGATTATTAGTTCTTTGCTTGGTTCAGCGTTTGTCCTAAATTGTAGGTATGTAATTAGTCTTAGCCATGTTAACTTTTACATTGTTGTCATTAAACCATGTTATTACCGAATCAATGTTTTTATTAATTTGATTATTATATTCATTAAGGTTAGTTGTTTTGTTACATGTCAAGGAAAAATCATCTGCAAATAAAGTACATGGACTTTCAGTGATATTAGGAAGATCGTTTATGTATATAAGAAATAATATAGGGCCCAAAATACTACCCTGAGGAACACCGTATTTATTCTGCATGAAAGAGGATTGATAAGTCCTTAGCTCTTTGTTTTTATCGATGTTGGCTATTTCCACAGATTGCCGTTCAGTTAAGTAGGTAGGTTGTTTTTTATTTTATTGTATGAATTATTTATATTTTATTGACATTATGCACTCTATTCGATTATTGCCTTTTTTACTTTTATTTTTTTATATTTTATTGACACTGCACTATGCTATGTTATTCGTTTGTTTACATTATTATTATTAATTTTTGTTGTTTAATAGCTACAAATTTTTCTATGATTAATTCGTAATCCTAATGAATTGACATAACCTGTATTCCATTGACTATTTTTATTTTTGTTCCTTAATTTATTAAATTATAATTTTGTGACATGTAAGAATTCCTTACCAATAAATTACTATGACTACTATGACTATGACTAGGTATATAACCAGTTCAATGCGAGTCCTCAAATTCCATATCTTTCAAGTTTTTTATCAGCAGATCATGGGATACACTATCAAATGCCTTAGTCATATCAAAGAAGATCACTGTGACCACTTTTTCCGAGTCTAGGCAATTCAACACATTATTTACGAGATTAAAGCATGCCATCGTAGTAGAGTTTGCTTTCCGAACTGTTCTGGTCGCATGATGTTATGTTTTATATGGAAGTTTGTTAAACTTTTATGCATGGCTGATTCAAACACCTTTGAAAATATTAGTACTAAGGCAATGGGTCTATACTTTCCTAAATCTATCTTATCCCCTTTTTTATGCAGCGGTTTTACAATGGACCGTTTGAGTAAATAGGGAAAACGGCCAGCAGGCTTTGAGAATTTAAGTTGCTATTTTATCGTAAGAAGCCCTGAATGTGCGTTGGTAATACCCCCCCCCTCCTCCCCTACGCCTCCGTCCCCCGTATCCACCGACACACACTGACCGGGACGATGTTTTGCAAGTCACATTACTTAGTGCAATACTCTAATTCGTTTAATGCTTATTTAAATCATTCCTATTTCAAATGTTGTGATATTAACATTTTTACTGATAAATTATTAAAATAAGCCGCCGTAGGCCCAGGCCATGCCAGACGCCCCTTTAAAGGCTGTCGCAAACAGCCTTTTTGCAAATTCCTCGCGTTAAAACTAAGTACCTCGCGCGACGGGGGTACGGCTACTTGTACTATTTATTCTGTGGTACCGACACTACCTAAGTACATCATGCGTCAGGGGGACGGGTGCAAGTCTATACCACCTAAGTTCATCACGTGACGGGGGAATTTTGCTGGTCATTTGCCCGGCTTGTGTTACATTTTTTTGACTATTGGTCGCCCCTAAAATCTAGCCACCCTAGATCCGGGTCTATTATGCCTTAGTGCAAATCCGCCTGAGGGTACTTATTCCTAGTACACCCTTATTTTTTTTTCACCATCTTCTTAATCTTCAAGGCAATGGGTAGGTAGGTTTCCACGACGCTCGAGAAAATCAAAATTGAACATACTTGACTCCGTAGCCAACTTAATATTACATTTTAAAAATTCTGCGAAGTCATCAAAGTTGAAAAAATGTAAAAACTTTTGGTCCAAGTATTAAAAATATTGGTTGGTGTGTCCAATTTGATATTCTAATAAACAGACTGTGTTACAATATTTACCGAAATTAATATTAAATAATGTAATTTCATATCCCATAAATGTTTAAATAAGGACTTTTTCCCGTTACTGTACCTATATTGTTGTTCCCTAACCACATAATTGTTATTACATATATGTACCTAACGTAATCACTATGACGTATGTTATGACAATAATGTAGTAACTATCGGCATCGATATATCCTTTGGGAAAACTAGAATGAATGTTACACGGACAATTATTTTTAGAGGTACCTACCTACAACAACAACGAAGAACAAACAATGTTAATCGCAAGTAGGAATGTGCCCCGAGCTTGGGGAAAATGATGTCGTGCATGTGAATAGGTGTGTATCTACAGTACGATCAACGTAACTTGACCGGATTGAAGTTAGGTTTTTATCACTTTCGCGCATGTCATAGAGATGCGACCCTAAAATTACTTACGAAAACGACTAAATATGTTTAATCGATTAAAAATACTAACAACATTTTAATTCAACAATATAAAAACACTATTTAAATGAGTTCATAAAAGTTTAAATTTAGAACAGTTACGGTAAATACTAAAGAAACTTTGAAAAACAATTTCTTTACGAAAATAATCACAAAAAAACATGAGTTAGTAATACTATTTATGACAATGTAATGCGTAATCGCATCTCTAATTCTCTTGGTTTAGTTACCGCCCCCGCCCCCCGCTTCCTGTCACAATTTACTCCCAAAAAATGCATCTGCGCAACCACTTGTCGCCTACTTCAGTCCGGCCTAGTTATGTTGATCCAACTGTACCTAAGCCTCAGACGAGCTAAAATTTTAATAATAATATCTAAAAATATCTGGGGGCAACTCACATACAGTCATGTTATCCCAAACTAGGCCCTATGGCAACCAGACAACTCATAAAACATTCTTATTACTTCTAAATACCTACTTACATAGGTAGGTACAAACCTCATCATCGTTGGCCTATACCATCTTGATCAGATGATTAAAACAACATCGCCAGAGCCTCAGCATTTTTAGAGTTCCGTAGCCAAAATGGCAAAACGGAACTCTTATAGTTTCGGCATGTCCGTCCGTCCGTCCGCACTTTTGCTCAGAGACTGTTAGTGCTAGGAGGCTGTAATTTTGCAGGAATACACATATTACTTACGCCGACATAATGAAAGAATAAAATCATATATCAATCAAGAATGGATATTCTTGATTGATATATGATTTTATTCTTTAGGGGTAGGCGAGAAAAAAAAACACTAATCAATAGGGGATCCTATTGATTAGTGTTTTTTTTTCTCGCCTACCCCATTGTGTGGGGTACCTATCTATAGATAGGTCTTTTAAAAATGTTTAGGAGTTGGATAGACGATTTTTAGATTTAGGGATCCGTTTGTAAAATATTAAGCTTTAAAGTGCCATATTTTGTTAGAGTCAAGTGCCCCCTCCTCAGCCAGCTAAATGGTTGATGTTGTGTGTGTTGACGGCCGTGGTCATGGGTAGACTGATACCTCTACCCGTGACCACGGCCGTTGCAATACGGTCGAAACATCGGGCAATAAACAAGGTATTTTACCTTAAATTATTCACGCGAATAAGACCCGTAATATGTATATTTTCATAATTCATACCTATTGTTGATGAATTACACCCAGACTAAGAGATAATTAGTATTAGAGAATAAATAACTGTGCTTATCACACAAAGATTTATCCTGAGTGGGAATCGAAACTATGACCGGTTTTTCAGCAGTCAGGGTCACTAACCATTAGACCAACAGGCTAATAAATCAATCAAAAAAATACTTATATATACATATGTACAAAAAACGATGCAATTCTGACAATATTACATACAAACGTGTCGAATTGATAACCTCCATTTTTTGAAGTTGGTTAAAAATGATGACAACCGAAGTCATTATGTAGATAGGTAGGTACCAAGGTCACCCCTTACACCCCAACGTACCCCGTACATGTACCCCACATCATTTGTGTTGGGCATGGTCGCATATCAAAGCTTAGAAGTTAGAAGAAACTTAGCTCTTATTAAATACTTCTTCCGTCTAATTCGTGGTTTCCTAACTAATCCCCCACTGCTACAATATATCTTACTTAACGTTCCGCCACCCATCAGGCTCCCATCACTCCGTCCAGACAGCGCCCGCTATTCTCGGTACCTAATTCTACTATCACTCTCTCAACCAGTCCACTTTACCTTGCTCTCATTCACATCAACAATCTTCTATTGAGTAATGAGACACTAGATATATTTAATTATACGGAACCGAGATTCCTGACTGCAGCTTGTCAGTACTTGGAGACTATTGCCACTCCTAGTACCATTAGAGTAGAATAAATGTAACTATGTATCTTAAAAAGTTATAAAAAAAAACTGATATTATTGTATAATTTCATAAATTTAGACTAAATAATATGTCATGTACTTATCTTAAAACTTATATGGTTAGATTATCTGTTAGTATAAGTTGGATAAAATAAATAAATAATTAAATAATAAATAATAAAAACCGCTCTCTCACATTATCTGACTCAGCACATAAATATCGTTTTGACATAATTATGACTCCACCAGACCAGAAAGTGTTACCTATATAGATACCTAACCGGATCTAAGTTATCATGTCGGAATATAAAGAAATTGTTGCGAAACATTTATCCACATTGCAGCATGTTTCTGAAATTGTATCTCTAGCAAGGAACCGTGACTGAAATGGTGGTGACGAATCACGTCATATATACGGTACGAATACTTCGGTAGGTAGGTACGATAACAACATATACTTACATGGGTCACAGCATTTAAAGTTAATTATCGCGACCAACGAACATTTTCCTCAACTACTGTAGGTAGGTACTAACTGTACACACAAGTAAGCTACTTAAATTTCAATTATTAGCTAATTTAACTTAGATACTTCCTCATATTATATATACAATATATATACTTCCTATTCAATTTCTATCCGATCCGACGCCGAATACCTGTTGCGAAGTGTGTTGCGATGTACGCTAGCTTTAATATATTCGGCGTCCATCCGATCCGGTCGCTATACATTAGCACCGTATATCCGGCGCCGGACCGGATTGAAACCGGAACGTGTGAAAAAATGTATATCCGGCGCCGGACCGTATTGAAATTATACCTATATTGTAGGTACGAGGGATGAAGATGAAAACTTGGTGAGAGTTTTTTTTCAAGTGAGACGCCTGGCCAGGTTACCCCTGTATTGCTACCCTGCAACATTTTCAATGCTGCTCCGCTCCTATTGGTCGTAGCGTAATGTTATATAGCCTTTAGAATTCCTCGACAAATGGGCTATCCAACATAAAAACGATGTTAGTATAGATTTATTACTTCGTTTAGTCGCTACTATTCACTTCGCTATTGTAAGTTATAAGTGACAGTGAAAGTATGAGAGTTACGGTGTCTCAAAACTGTGAAACTTTTGAATATTCGACCGTTATATCAATTACCTTACCTTATATTTCACTTTCATTGCTACGTGTAAATACGGAACGACATCTTTTTAGGAAATAGGGAACAATAACACAAATAAAACACACACTTGGGGGACATAATATTGTTATAATTTTCACCATTTTATATCAATTACATACGTTTTCTTCTTAACTAATAGTTTAGTAAACCGGAAGTCACTAGTGTACATGTTTTAGTGGAAATTATTGACGACATACAAATTGATGTTCATATATTTCTTTAATGTTTAACTTTTCATCAACTGCTCATAAATATTCCGTATTTTTTTTAAACCAACACAAATCAAAACAACTAATTATCATTTATATATTCAAGTTTTTGCGAGACTAACGAACAGTAAATGATTGTTAGGTTTAAATAAAAATTTCTATACTTAATTTATATGACTAGCTTAACAAAACTGTTAAAAGACCTGATTACTTAAAAAGAATGACCCATAAGTTTTTTCGCAGCTTCTAATGTGAGCTATAGGTTTAAAACTGTCGCCTAGCTTCGTTTATAAAACGTTAACATTGATTTCAAATTATTGTTTAGATATTATTAGTCATACATGTTTTGAAATTGATATATAATGCCGTGTGGTGCCGGCTTAAGAATAGTACCACCCCATCTCTACCCGTGGGTGTCGTCAAGGCGACTAAGGGATTTCACCCCGGAGGACGGGCAGCAGCGTCCTCTGCGTACTTAAAGCCTTACTGCGATCGCCAACCCGCTCGCCAAGCGTGGCGATTATGGCAATTACCCCCAGGATCTACATACTAGTAGGTTCTACTGGGGAGACCCGTGCCCAGCAGTGGGCCATCTTATGGGTTGATATGTAGGTATGTATGTATGTTTTGAAATTGATATAGTATAACTGATGTTATTTCCTTCTTAAATCCTTAAGCGATTATGTTGCCAGACGTAGTTAATGTAACGAGTTTAAGTTGACTCATCACAACCGAATATAGAGAACACAAAAAACTTCATACAACGCGAGTTCGAACAACATAGATATTGCTCACAGATACTGAATGTTAGACCACTGTTTTGAAGGTATAGGGGGTTTATTCCTTTGTGCCGAGAGACTTTACAGATAAAGGTGACTTATGACCGCCTCTGTGGCGCGGTGGGAGTGTGTCTGACTGCTACGCAAGAGGTCGTTCGATTCCCAAACGGGACACAACTTTGTGTGATCCAAAAATCGTTGTTCCGAGTCTGGATGTATTTTGTGTCTGTGAGTTGTATGTTTGTAAAGTCCCCCGCGACACAGGGATTGTAAATTACTGCGGGAGTCGTCTTTTAAAAAAAAAAGGTATCTACAAAATACTAAAAGTACCAACAGAAGGTACCTAATCATCGAAGAATGCGCGCTTGACGTACAAAGACATATTCAATCTCGCACATCTATTCCAGAACGCCTTTTGAACAAGAATGGTCTGACACTCTTGTCCTATGTGTACGACGCCGAGAGATGTATAAAAATAGCCTTCAATTTATCTATCCTCTATATAAAAAACAAATAATTATTTTATCTTATTTAAAACTGAAGATATAACATGTTTTTTATAGTCAAGTCAATTAAATACACGCGATGTTATCGGTTCATTGCCTTTAGGTTTAATATGTATTGTTGGATCATTTTTACCGTATTCTGATATCATTATATCGTCAGCATTGCTTTAATTGCATTGTTGGAAGCAGCGGACGCCTAATGGCTAAGGCATCGGTCTCGCAATCGTGAGCTCGCGGATTTGAATCCTACCCATTACACTACCGACGTGAACCCACTCCTAACACAAGTCTTTGAGCTTAGCTGGAAGGGTTAACAAGATTGCTAGTGATGTGGGACCCAATCCCACATTGCTAGTTATCTTTAAAAAAAAACTCAATACATTATAGTGTTGACTTTTGTGTATGCAATTAAATGAAGTGGCGGATAGTAAGCCTGATACACTAACCTGTGGTCCTACATTATTTCTTTAAAACGAAATTCATTAATTTTGTTATTTTTTAAGTTTACTAAGACTATTCGAATGAATTTTTGGATAAGCACATGAAGTTCGAACTCATGGACGATTTTCTGGAACTATAGGATTAAATAGATGTACCTGGTTCTGTATATTACCACGGCATTTTTGGTCGAAACTTCGTTTTTCATTGTATTAGAGTAGGCCTCTTGACCTAATACACCTAGGGTGCAATATACTTAAATCTTTTTTTGACATATAGGACAGTTTTTATCGCGATTACCGACATCCACGCGGGTGGAGAAGCGGACGAAAGCGTAGTATAAGTATCTTTATATATTTATTTCTTCTGTGCGTTTGTTTGTCACCTAACTCTTCCTAAGCGGCTGGACGGATTCGGATGAAATTTTGTGTGTATTTGAGTGTGTCCCTGGATGATTTGAACCTGATTCACAAGATAAAGCTACGAGATGGTACCAATTAATTTTTGTATTTTTTTTTAAGGATTTTTTTTGGTAATTTTATACGTTATATAAATTTAAATATATGAAGGAAGATAAAAGTTCCGCTTGAGACGATTATTTCCTCCATACATTTAAATTCCCGAGGTGGTACGAAGTTCGCCAGGACAGCATTTTTTTTAAATAACAAATCTACAATTCACCTTAGAAGTAAGAGCTAAGGCTTCAATTTATAATAAAATACTGAAATCCATCAATATACCTAAATGCACAAGGTATTTTTACCTGTTTTTATTGTAGAAATACCAATAACGTCCACATTCTATAATGCCTATTATAAAGAACGGCTAATGACGTCCCAAATGAAAATAAATAAGCGGGTCTTCCCCGAAGTGCAGTTATTTATTCACACCGTCATTTCTAGAGTATTGATTACGTTTTTGAAGTTACGTCGACAACTTAATTGACAGTTACTAGAAAATACTTTGCGTAGATGGTACAGCAATTTAAATAATAGCTACAATAGGGTAGATGACTGTCAAGTCAAATCAGTATCTTTTTAAGAAACGTCAAAACGATGCGCCTCGTACTAATTTATATGAAATATAAAACAATGACGTCATTCTTTTGTATGGTCAAATCATGTAGTTTCAATGTTTGTTTTGATGTTTATAAATTTATGATAACGTAAAATTGTAGAGAAACATTGTTTTTCAGAATGTTTTTGCAAATGCTATTTCTTGTATAGTGTAAAATAATTTATTGTTATTGTAGTCATCTACCCAATCAGCTCGATGAACTTAATCCGATATGGGTACCAATTACGATTTTTAGATTGTTCTGTTGCGTTTTTTTTTATTTATTTTATATATAGTAGGTATAGAAATAAACAAAACAAAAACGAATATGACAGTTTCGAGATTTAAAAGTTGCGAGAATAATTTATTAGCAGTTGATAAAATGATTTGTGCTGATAAACTAATACCTACCAACGGCTATAGACGTCAAATAATTTCCACTAAAACTTTTGACAGATACAGGGGGAAGTAATTCGGCGACAATATATGGACGTACGTACAAGACTATAGTACCAAGATATGTAAACATCTACCCTACATCTATAGACACACTTACACTAGTTATACATATATATTAGCATTCAGTACTGCTCGTCGCAAAATATAGAAAAAAAGGTATTAAAATAAACGAGCGAATAATTTCTAAGAAATATATATTCTACACTTACGTAGGTCCGTGTCTATGTTGCTATAATTTTTAGTTATGACGTCATAGGACGTAACTATGAAAGTGTTAATAGTCAGCATCCAAAACTAATAGACTAATATTCAAACTAAGTTATAAAATTTAGTTTGAAACTTACTTATATTTTACAGGCTGTTTCGTTAGGCATGAAAAATATTTTGTCTACCTAAAAAACTACAATATTGATCTATAAAATGCTATATTTAAATATATATATAATATATTATAAACATTGTGACATATATTAAAGTATGCAAAGATATTTCACAAACGCTCGTTAAAGATGGATACCATGGAAGCGACTGTGACTGTTTATTTAAAAAGATTTCAGTTTTATTAAAAGGCAATTTAAGTTTTAAATAAAACAAATGTTAAAATATAATAAGCGGCGGTAGCTTAATGGCTAAGGCATCGCAATCGTGAGGTCGCGGGTTCGAATCCTACCCATTATACTACCGACGTGAACCCACTCCTAACACAAGCCTTTGAGCTTAGCTGGAGGGGTTAACAAGATTGCTAGTAATGTGGGACTCAATCCCACATTGCTAGTTATACTTTTTTCTAAAAAAAAAAAAAAAATTGTGTTTAAAAACCATATATTAAAGACACTTATTTACGTCTATACACGTATCGATTTGTCGCAACACCGCATCCATAGAATCCCATCCTTAATATGAAAGAGTCATTTTCAAGTCAAGAGATATGTTGTTAGTGTATATTTCTCAAAGAATTTTCACAATAATATTACAGTAGTATACTACAAAATGTTAGAAAAACACGAACATTGACAAACTGGGAAACAATCAATTGCAATTGAGAAGATTATTGACAAAAAATCTTAACGTTTAAGTTAGTAGCATCAATATTCGTCAATTGCAATTCATGTATCTCCAATCCTATACATTTTACAGACAAATAGTCTATCAAATCAGTAGATTATTATTAAAAAAATATTCAAATAGCAAAATGAAATGTCTCAATATATTATGTTAACAATTGATAATATTTCCCTTAACTCTATTAATTTTTATTTTGAAAACTTATACTCTATTGTCCATTACTCTTTTGTTTATAGAGATGTACTTTGATCGATAATAACTCGATATTATGACTTTTCGGATCGATATATTGACATTTCGGTATACGTCACATCGGAATATAATATCATTTCGTTTTTTTTATTAGTTTTACTACAAAAATTAAACAGCTACTAAAATCATGTTTAAAAAGTATCGTAAATGTTTAACGATAGATTTAATTTAAACACGTTTTAGATGCTGTTTAAAAGTAAACATAATAAAAGTTTTTATCACGTGATAAAGTCCTTTGTAGTAAAACTTATCATTAAAGTAACAGTATATTTGTAACACGTTACAAATACATCGTATACGACAAAATTAGTAAAATATCGGACCAATTATTTTTATAACTCATTCTGTTTTGTATTTTACACTTACTTACATTTAAAAATGGTTATTTTTTCAAATAACATTCAATAACAGGACTTTATATCCGATATTTTTTCCAACCATTGTTTATCCAATCAAATAGCAAAGTCTTGTCTATAGCGCTTTTCGCGTATTAAAACATTATGTACTACTAGTTGACCCTCGCAACTTCGTATGCGTAAATTTTCACCGTTTTTGCAACATTTTTCATTGCTGCTCCGCTCCTACTGGTCGTAGCGTGATGTTATATAGCTTATAACCTTCCTCGATAAATAGGCTATCCAACAGTTAAATAATTTTTGAATTCGAACCAGTAATTTCTTAGATTATCACGTGACACAAACTCTTCAGTTTTATAATATTAGTATAGATTTATTATGTACCTTCACAAGAAAATTGTCTCAGTTTATAAAATTACAACAGCTTATACAATGTTTATAAACTTGATATGGGGTAAGGTGCTGCCACTAATATACTATACACCATGTTAGAGAACTGATGCAAATTATATTATTAAAAACTTGGAACATGAGATAACCTAAAATCAGCCTTAGTGGGTATAACATAGTAGAAGCATCTACTTACAACAAGGGTAAAAACGATATGTGCTTAAATATTGGCCACCAAGTACTGGTACTGATAAAATTATATAACAGATGTTTGTAATGTCCAAATAACCGTTATTTTTACAAAACATTATATAACATTAAATAACCATTGCTTTTACAAGACTGTCATTAGAAAAGGAATATTGTTCGAATCTTTCACGGCCGGTCCCAATAACTTATCGACAGTTAACTGTCTGTTAAACTGCGAATACGTTTCGATAACCGTCGGTATGACAATGATAATGTCGAAAATGACTACGAGTAACATAGGCTAGGTTGTTTTTATGATTTTAAAGTTACACTGTTTTTTAGGGTTCCGTAGCCAAAATGGCAAAACGGAAACCTTAATATCGCCATGTCCATCCGTCCGTAGCTTAGCTCAGAGACTGTTAGTGCTAGAAGCCTGTAATTTTGCACGGATACACATATTATTTATGCCGATACAGTAAAAAATTAAAATCTTGGATTTTTTTTATGGTTTCTCCGCTATATGTAAAACAGGGATGTGATTTCTTTTTCTCACTATCGTGTGTAGGTAGGTAGGTCTTTTAAAAACATTTAGGGATTGTAAAGACCATTTTTTGATTTAGCTTTAGTGAAATATTAAGCTTTAAAAAAACAACAGAAACCCACTTTTATACCACATTATTGTGCTGGGTAGCTACGGAACCCTGCATAGCGCAAGGCCCGACATGCACTTGCCCGGTTTTATTCTTCCGATCGTTTTAAATAGAATTAGGGATGTGCATTCAGTATCATGGAATAACAACCCTAGATTTTGACCACACCTTTCTCTTACACGTTGTATATAAGCAATACGTAGTTATGAACATTTAATTTACTGAATTCGGGTACTAAGCAGAACTACCGATAAAGTAGCTAGAACCATCGAAATAACTTCATAAACGTACACGGAATTTTATACATTAAAGTCGTCTAAAATAAGGGTGAATTTAGCTTGTCAATAATCAAACAATATACTTGTTTTGGTATGTTTATGTGGTTTAGTGACGACATCTATATTGCGTAGTCTAATAGAAAAATATTACCAGGATACAGTAATGTGAAATAATATTATATATAACAACATTACCTATAGGTAAATTCGTAGTACCTACTTATAGTATAGTTATTAGTTAGGTGACTTCAGTTCTATGAATTGTTTATTTGACTACTATAACAATATATTATTTTATAGTAACCATGTATGTCATAAAATAATTTCTGAATTCTGAAAAACCACATTCATTCACAATTAAACGTATTTATGAATATTAATCATCAAAACTTGATCATAGAAAATTTGATATTAGAAGCCCCATTTCACACAAACTTGACGTTTTTGATGTTGTTTTAAAATGACTACCAACTGATTTGCAAAAAAACTACGAACTACTAAACAACTACTAAAAATAAGAGAAAATCTTGACTTTTTGTCCTATACTAGGATATCCTGAATCCTATCCAACTTGGAGGTTTTTAAGGATTCGCAATGAAGTTATCTGACAAAAAACCAAAGTTAATAAACCGTGACTTGGTAAACATTGCGGTAGGACGACCACGGGCCAGGTGGATCGACGACATAAAGGTCGCTGGGATGGACTAGATGCGGCAGGCATTGGTGGAGGCCTCAATTAGAAGAGCCCTATGTCCAGTGGACTTATACAGATTGAAATTGAAAGTTTTGAAAATAATAGAAAAATAATTCGACGGTAACCTACTGATTAAGGCATCGATCTCCCAACCGTGAGAGGATTAGAATCCTACCCATTATACAACCGACGTGAACCCACTCCAAACACAAGTCATTGAGCTTAGCTGGAGGAGTTAGCAGGATTGAATGGCCTGTAGGTCTAATGGTTAGTGCCGGAGATCGTAGGTTCGATCTCCACCCAGGATAAATCTTTGTATGTGCACGATGGTTTACTCTGTGTCTGGGTGTAATTTATCTATAATATAGTATATATGTATGTTTATCAGTTGTCTGGTTGCCATGGTTATAGTTATAATCTGAGAGCCACAATACCACATTGCTAGTTATCTTTTAAAAATTAAAAAAATCCAAATGAAAATGATGATATTCCTTGCCGCTAACGTACTAGGCGTTAGCTTGTTTACCGTTTTAATAGCACAAACGTATTATGTTGCTTAGTGCACTTTGTTTTACTTATAAGGTAAGAAATGTGTTACTAAGACACTTTCCCATGTTGACTCATGATAATCCTTCTAAGAAATTTGTAATAAATGCCACATTTCTAGTGCCTTCGGTAATTTGTGGTGTGAAAACTAAATGGTAAGGTTAAAATGATTACTTAGTTTTTAGTGTTCCGTAGCCAAAATGGCAAAATGGAACCCATTTGGTCTCGCCATGTTTATTCGTCCGCAGCTTAGCTCAGTGACTGTTAGTGCTAGAAGGCTGTAATTTTGCATGGATAGACATATTACTTATGCCGACACAGCGAAAGAATTTCAAATCTTGGAATTTTTATTATGTGGTTTTTTTTTCTTACGTGCCCCATCGTGTGGGGTATCATTAGATATGTATTTTAAAACTTTTAGAGGTTGTAAACATAATTTTTAGATTTAGGGATTTGTTTGTGAAATATTAAGCTTTAAAGTGCAATTTTTTGATAGAATTAAATGTCCCCCTTCTAGGTATAACGTTGTAAGTATTAAATAAAAACAACAGAAAACCCACTTCTTAAGCCGCATTTTTCAGATGGGGGACTACGGAACCCTACATTGTGCGTGGCCCGTCGTGTACTTGCCGGATTTTTTAATAGTGGCGAAGTATCAATGTAAGCACTATGATCGGTACGTAGATGGTGACCTGCATTTGAAAAATGTCACACTACTTCATACCGAGAATACATTATGGCGTCAGTCCTGCGCCTATTCTTGCTCCGGCCGCATCCAATTAGACATGAAAGTAAGGCAATTGGGTATCTGAATGTCAAGTCAAATCAGATTTTTTTTTATAAAATGCCGTAACGATTCACTTATTAGAGATTTCTATGCAATTTCAGTATGACGTCATTATGTTATGGTTTCAAATCATTTGCTTTTAGTTTTCATTTTGATGATTATAAACGCTAAAAATTGTTAAATTGTGCTCGAATATTTTTTTCAGACCATTTTAAATTGCCCTTGATAGGGTCAGCTAGTCATGTAATTATTATTACATGACTAGCTGACCCGGGCAACTTAGTCTGCGTAAATTTTCCGCATTTGCAACAATTTTCATTTTTTATGCTGCTCCGCTCCTATTGGTTGTAGCGTGATGTTAGCCTATAGCCTTCCTCGATAAATAGGCTATCCAACAGTATTAATATTTTTTCAATTCGGACCACTAGTTTCTGAGATTATTGCGTTGAAACAAACAATTTTTTCAGCTTTATAATATTAGTAGATTATTGTAAGATCATTTATTGTCCAATTACATATGTGCACTTAAAATAAAACGCCTACGTTGTCGGCTAGCCTGTGATGTGATTGTCACAGTTTCCTAAATCGTTTGGAAGAATATTAGAGGAAGTAGTGACTCCAGTGATAGAGAAGATGAAAGGAAATCATTTATCTTGGTATGGACATGTAATAATAAGAGATGAAAGACACGATATATAAAAGATAGTGGTGGGAGAAGCAGAGGACGATTCGGTCGGGACGGAACGCACGACCGGAGAGAGATTAAGCTTAGGACTGACGGCTTAACGTGCTCTTCGAGGCACGGAGGGGTCTGATAACATTCGAAAACGGTCACCCATCTATGAACCAACAGTGGTAACGTTACTTAACCTCGGAGATATCTCAATCTGCGTCGCAGGGACTATTATTTTGTATGACAGCCAAGATTGTTTAGTCCATGTCAGATATTAATTTACCTACAACAACAATAATATATTTTGATTCCAATACAAGGGTATAACCGTCAATCAAAGAATAATATTTTGAAAATGGATTCCATTAATATCATAATAAAATATGACTTAATAAGTAATCGTACACAAAAATATTTTTGTTTACATTGTACAAGGAGTTGACTAAGACAATGAAACTAAGAAATCATTGTTAACAATATAATATTAATTTCCCCGACGAAGATTTTGTTGCAAAATACACAATAAAAAGACTGTTGATGTCATTTCCATTGTAATTAAATAGGTCATAGGCACAATATATATCGTTTAACAACATTGTATGAGGATCAAATAAATGTGGAACACTTAAAACTATACATTGTGATTATTTTTCCATGCATCAACCTTATTAAGGAGTGCACCCCATGGGCGTACCCAGGGGGCGTTAACCCCCCCCCCCCCCCCTGAAATCACACTAATATTAAAAGGCGAAAGTTTGTGAGTATGTATGTTTGTTACTTCTTCACGTCTAAACGGCTGGAGCGATTTTAATAAAATTTGGTATGGAGTTAGCTGACACCCTGGATTAACACATAAGCTAATAAACCGCGGGTAACACCGCAGGGTATAGCTAGTTGTAAATATATGTCACTTCAATAAGGTAGGTACATAGTACACTCCCAAACTTTGACTGCCTCTGTGGCGCGGTGGGAGTGTATCCGGCTGCTACGCAAGAAGTCTTGTGTTCGATCCCCACCCAGGATAAAACTTTGTGTGATGAGCATGATGGTTTATTCTGTGTCTGGGTGTTATTTTTCTATAATATGTATGTATTTAGAAATATATAAGTATGTTTATCAGTTGTCTGGTTTCCATAGTACAAGCTATGCTTAGTTTGGGATCAGATAGCGTTGTGTGAGTTGTCCCAAGATATTATTATTATAAACTGAACGACCTTTTTTTGGGGAATTTTGACACTATACCCATGTGTTTTGGATAGGCGAATGCCTCTCCTCCTACGGCGGTGGAAGCTGGTGTACCGGTGTTGAATCAAATATACCCCCCTCCTCGTCATGTGAGCGACTGGCATTTAGCCGGTTGGGTCACATGTTGCCCCTCCTGAACTAAATTCTGGCTCTCCCTTGGTGCACTTTGAACATCTTTATACATACTTTTGCATAGCAATAATGAATATTTTATAGACCTTTATAATTTAGAAATTACAAGCAACCGGAGGAAAAATACATAAAGTGCAAGATATGAGAAAAAAGCTACCGGCCAGTGAAAGACTCATCTAAATCAGGCAAACCATTGCCGAGATAAATCCGAGCAAACAGACATTTACTTACAATTAATAACTTTTTTATTATAAGCATACCGTATGAATAATGATGATGAACTTTATCTAAAAACTTGTTATTTTGACATTACAAACAGACATTTTATTCATTAGTATCTCCGTTATCATTAAATCCTTTTTTTAGAAAAGACTCACATTTTAGTGTAACAAAGCAAATAAAACCATCGGTTCAATCCTCTGTCGTAAACCATACATCATTTTAATTTCATATAAAGGTATAATCAAGATTTGTTTGAAAATATTGTCTTGTTCTTTTTTGTTATTGTTATTAATTAAATATTGTAAAACATACGTGCATTGTTTATTGTTAATTTCATAGATAATGAGTTTTTTACCACTTTCGTGACTATCGTAAGTGAAATTCTGGTTCGAATTATTTCGAGTAAAGTATCGATAAATCTGTCGATACTGTTATACTCTGTCAAAAGTACCAATATAAACGGTCCACAGCATCTTCTCTTGTGTGAATTATCCCCATCGATGTAATCAATAGTATTGATTCATCTCCTTGGCGTTTACTTTTTCTTTTTTGGTATAACACGTCTTCTTAATAGTCAATAGTATCGCAAACAATGACCATCGATAGTATCGATTATAATGAATAAACAGTTGTTGTTGAATTGATGTTGATCCTATCGATAGACCTATCGATATTCGTACTGCTTTTTCAAGGTCAACTATTGATAGCAATATAATCGATCCTACCGATATTTGTACTGTTGCGCATCTATCGATAGTTTTGCATCAATAGTTAGCAAAACTATCGATAGATGCGCAACAATTATTTCATATTTTAGTACAACATTATTGAAGCTGTAAAGTATTAAAGACCGCACTTAGATAAATTTACGTCTTCATAAAGTTTTGTAAATGACAGGCAAATGTCACAAATAGTCAAAACCAAGTTTTTACACAAAGCATAACACTGTTACAGCAACAAGTTACATAATTTAACATGTAACCTTGCTAAAATGATTGACGTTTGTTACTAAAAAGTCACACCGTCAAAAGTCACTAACAGTCAAAACCAAATAGTCACACAATGTACAACACTGATACAGCAACAAGTTACATAACTTAGCTCGTAACGTGGCTAAAATCATTGACATTTATTACTAAAACATCACATACTGTCAAAATGAGGTGGATAGTATACGTGTTACATATTCATAGATACAGTAACATGTTATATAACATATAACTTAGCGTATTTTGGGCGCGGAGCGGTCGTTGCAGTGTTTGTTGCGACGTAATGTTGCACCGCGCTTGATTTGTTCCATTAGAGAGGTGTGACACGCTCGTGGGTCCGGCTGTAGGGGGTTTTATAAAAAAATATGAATCTTATTGCTTTTCAATTGTAATCAAAATTAAATCTACGAGAATAAACGGTTGACAAACAAATATCAAACTTATGCCACGCATATAGAGTTGAAAATTGTATGCACGAAAACTAGGGATTGCAATGCCGTGGTATAGTTAATACCACCAATCCGGCCGGATCCGACCATAAGTAAACAATTTTGTTTTTTGCGTTATAAACTGACATGCTTAAATGAGTGTATATAGTTTATAACTGTCTTATAAACTAAGTACACTCTGTAAGTTAAGTTAGTTTGTTATTTTAATAATAGTTCTTAGGGCTCGTTCAATTTAAACGTTTGTTATCGGTCTGCTGCGGTATTGTAGTACTACGGTACTCGTCGCGCGCACGGACGTGCAAATGTTTTCCTACAACGCACACGGAGCGACGACGGGGCGGCAACGTCCAGTGAGACTAAATTCACGAAAATTTTATCTATTCATAATACATTTGCTCATAAATAAAGTAATTGGCAAGAAATGCTTACAAAAATGACTATATTAGATTTGCTCATTTTTTGCTGCACTAAAGTACCTACTCATTCAAAAACCTGATTATTATCCAAAATAATAGAATAAGCTATTCGGATAGCTATTTATTAAAAAAAAAACAATGAGCACAAACGAAATTCAAATCTTATATTTAAATTTAAAAAAACGTTACACCAATTCAAATATTCGAACAACTGAAAGACCGTTTAATTTAAATGACAACAAATAAAAATGATAACTATGTAGGCTATAGGCTAAGGTGAACGTCCGTCCGCTCGCTGCCGTCACCGCCCCACTCCGGCGCTTGGCAATCCCTCCTTACGTCATCACACGATCACATCACCGTAAAGCTACACCTCCCAGGGAATTCATCCGCTAATTATAGTGTAATTACCAATATACCGGATCCGGTGTATTGGTAACGGATCCGGTTTACGTGAAATGGTGCCGGATCCGGTTTTCAGGATTGCTATCCCTAGACTCGATAAGCACGATGTATCGATTTATATCGATATTGAATCAATAATATTGACCGTGTAAGATTACTACAAAACAAAGTGTAAGTACAATGATCAACTCTAATGAGATGTAATAAGGTTCAAATTTCATAATTACAATGGAATTTACCTTACACAATTACTACAATTTTTATTGTAAGTACTTTTTATTGAATAACACAATAAATTAGGTAAAACTTAGTATTAATTTTAGAACATTTGACATAAATAAATACATATTGCAGTCTCATCGAGAGTAAAGTTGAGAAATTCACTATATACAGGGTTATTTGTAATATACTAATAAATTTTTGTTCGTAGCTTTTTTACATAACACTAAATAACTTTGTAATATCAGTTTTAAAAAAGAAATACATATTAATCGAATTATGTTTTTAGTTAAAAGGTGTAAATAGGTTACAAGCGATCAGAAAGCGGGCCCCATATAATACAATACAATTGACTTGTTTTTATATGAAAGTGGCGTCAACAGATGAAAGCAGCGGATTACATTTTTCTCTTTTTCACTCGTGATAATTAAATCATGCTTTCCTACTTTCACGATTTTTTATAATAGTGTGACATTGCAATATTTAAATTATCTATGTGTGTAGAGCCGTAGCTTATAAAATTCTATAATATCTATGTGTGCATTAGTTTGTCGTTTTTAAGGATCGAATGTTGTTTCCAAAAAACATCATGGTATTAACCCCTAATCACCTACCACCTATTTTTGTCACGCAACCACCTATCGCTCGTCTGTGAAACCCCGGAATAAAGTCGTCATTTTAGTCAAGTTTAGAGTGCCTAAACCTCACAATAAACAATTATATTACTACGGTAAAATAATCTGTAGGTGGTTAAGGTCATAACTCCAAAAAGGTGGCAGGTGTATAAAAGTTAATATATTTTCAAAACTGATTTTACGAAAACAATTTGACACGGGAAAGTTTCGGTTGTCGGTTCGGTGTAACCCGGTCGAAACGTCAAGCATAAGGTAAATACTTTACCTAGGTTAAATGCGTTTATTCCTGTGTCAAAATCACTACATAGTATAAAACAAAGTCGCTTTCTCTGTCCCTATATCCCTATGCATGCTTAAATCTTTAAAACTACGCAACGGATTTTGTTGTATTTATAATACAACGCGTAAGTTTAAAAGTTATGATTTTGTGTCAAATCGTATTTATAATGCAACGTGTGGGTTTAAAAGTTATTGTTTGATAGATAAGGTTCAGATTAGCTTGTAGGGATTGTGGTAATTTTAAAGAGGTGTTGCTTTAGACAATTTTATTCGCAAACTGATCTTGGTTTTATAATACAACCATTTAAAACGGTAGGTTCTCTCACATACATATAAATATATTTATATCATTATAGTTAAGTGGCTTGAACAGTTATGATTTTAGAAAGTTATTTAGTATAATGTAAAGAGTTACTAGTATATTACAAATCATCCTGCATACTCATTTTTGTCTGACTTTTGTATTATAATGAAATCAAATGTACCTGGGCATGTGCATTGATCATTTCTCTTACAGATTTAGCTTTCGTGGAGTCCAGTTGCCGTCGTTGTTGCTGGATCGTTGCTGATAACTTGTCCAAGAACGCGGGTTGCACGGCGGCCGGACCTACGGTAATACAGTTATTAGAACATTGAACGAGGTTACTTGTGGTTAGACAGGGAACATGGTTCGGGTACTATACGCAAAGACCGTCCAAGAAAAATCTAAAAATGGTGTAGTGGTTAGTGACTCTGACTGCTAAGCCGGAGGTCGTGGGTTCGATTCCCACCCAGGATAAAGCTTTGTGTGATGAGCACGATGGCTTATTCTGTGTCTGGGAGTTATTTATGTAGATACTTTGAAACCATCCAACCGATGCTCCAAACCGATTTCATTAAAAAGACAGTTTTTAATTTTCTATCTATAGATCGATGTTGCCCCTAGAAATGTACATTTGATATCAGTTCCATACAAAATATGTCAAAATTCTACGTCTACTAACTATAGATAGATAAATCATTGAAATCGGCCGTAAAACAATAAATAAACAAGCGTGGTTAGGCGCGGATCCAGAACTTTGTTCAAGGAGGGGGGGGCAACGTTTGACTCAACCGGCCAAGTGTGAGTCGCTCGCATGACGGGGTAGGGGGGATATTTGATTCAACACCGGTACACCAGCTACCGCCGGCAAAACACGCCGGCACTGTGTCAAAATTCCCCAAAAATAGCTCTTTCAATCGACTTAGACGGGGGGGGGGATACTTGCACCTGTTACCCCCCTCCTGGATCCGCGCCTGAACTTGGTAGCACACGCCGGGTATCCGGGTAGCCAATACGTTAATAACAGCATATAAGAAGGAAATGTTTTTTTGAAAATATAACAAAAGAAGATAAAACATTCACAAGTTAATGAAAGTATTATGTACTAGGCACTTATCCCACCGCCGCCGGCGGGTAGCGAGCTGCTATAATCGATTATTTCACTCAAGATTCGTACAATAGATGTAGATCCTTGTACACAAAATACATACAGTATAGGGCGAGTACTCGCCGGCCGGCAGTGGGAACAATCAGCGATCAACTATTGTTTACACGGATATAGGCGGATCCAGGCACGTGTCCTACCCCCCCTCTCCCCATGGTTTTGTGTACTGAATTTCTTGTATTGTATTTATGTACCAATTTGCCTCTTGCCCCCCCCCCCCCCCCCCCCCAAGAACAACAAGTGCATGCAACTCTTACTTGGCCGGTGTCAGATGAAACCCGGCTTAATTAAGCATGATAAATCCGATACTGTCATTTGCCTCTCATGCCCCTTGCCCCATTGCCTCCCATGTTAACATGGGACTACATCTATTGTGCGTTTCTTGAGCGAGAAATTCAGATGCGTTTATTATTTCAATCTCGTTAACAGTTTTGCCTGAATTGATGAACTATAAAATACTTTTTGTTACTTTAACATATTTAAAATTGTGAAAGGATTCGAACGCGCGATCATGGTGCGCTGTCTTTACGGCGTTAACGCCTCCCTCACCGAGTTACCCACAAAGTTGTCCAATTCCTTCATTTATTATATATGGTAATCGTGGCGCCATCAACAGTGCCGTGCGGGTGAAACCATTGACGTATAGACCTGGACTACGCCATCCTTTTCAATTAAAAAGTAAATATTGACTGCAAAACCGCTACCTTCGACAGATATTGTCCACAAAGTAGCGTCGTCTCTTTCTAGAGAGTGGTCAATTTAGTGAGGTGATGGCGCAGTCCCGGTCTCTCCGTGAATGTGCCCCGGCAGTAAGCGCTCTCACCTTTCCCCTTGTGCGCGTCGGCGTGCGTGATGGTGGAGAGCGCGCGGCGCGACGTGCGCGGCGACAGCTGCGGCGCCAGCTTGGCGCTCAGCTGCCCGATCAGCCCGCTAGCCTCTGCGCGACAATAGGTATACGAATGTATCGGCACTGTAGTGACTCCACTACCTTAATTATCTACCGTTCACTATCTAATCAATATACTAAGACGTATATATCATACAACAATGGAAATCATAGCAATAATTCACCATTTTCTAACAATGTTCTAAACTCATTAAAATACCATCAGAAAACACAAAATCGCCAAATGTAACCAGTAATAAAATATTGCTTTTTATTTTCATGTTGTATAGAAAGCAATAAATATAAATATATCAACACCAGATGAAATGAGAGAAGAGGACGAGAAAAATACTTTTTTTCGTATCTAATAACAGTTATACCACCTTCTCTATGCTCCATCAAAACATTGCAGTTGTAGGTATTAAATAAAATTCAAGATCTAGATTTGGCCTTCGCCCCCAAGAGCTTCAAGAATCAATTTTTTATTCTAATTTGTATTCTTATCATTAAGAAAAAAGTTTATGTTAAAGTCACCAGCTAATACCACTTTTGATTTTTTTGTATTGAAGTTTAAGTAGTACCTTTTCAATGTTACCAAAGAATATATTTATTTTAGAATTAGGGGTTCTGTACAAGCAATGTATTAATAAATGTAGTTTTTTAATAAGATAAAGATAAGAATACAAACAAATTAAATGATCTCTAATTTTGAAATGCAAAGTCACATTAATGCACATACACATTGCGAGTAACATTCCCATTGTAAGTATAGATCAAATAATATAACTAGACACTACTTTGTTTTAAAAAATGATATAAGTATAGAAAAAACAAATAAATTTATAGAGTCTAAACTATCTTTTTCTGAAGTCTATGATAATTCCGCAGTTAATAACGTTTTTGACGCATTCCACGAACTGCTGGTGATATTTTATAATTTGTGTTTTCCCATTATTAAAATAAAAAATGGGTGGCACTCGGGGACTGCCGCGGTAAAGCTATGGCATAGCATTTTTATCAACTTATGCAAATAATAATTTTTTTTTTAGTTGTTTTTTTATATATATTTTATTTTTTCATTTCATTTTGGAGCAACTCGTCTCGATCCGTGCGAGCTTCGTACAGTCGTACCATATATATATACGTTAAGCGAACGCTCGGCGGAGGCGGAGTGAGGGTTTTAGGTTATTTTCGTTACGAAATTTCTTGATTCGATCGCCGCGCTCAAAGCCCGAGCCCGCGATAAAAGCTATGCAATAGCTTAAAAAGACATACAAAACAGTGAAAGCTAAGTGGATTACAAAAGGACTTAAAGTCAGCTGTAAAACAAAAAGGGTTTTAAGATATATGTTTTACAAAAATAAAACCACATTTACAAAGTACTCTAACATTTTAAAAAGATGTACAAATAACCTTGAATCATCAAGTAATACAGCACTTACGCTCAATGTGGTGTCTGTCAGCAGAGTGCGACCTGGCGGCGATGTTTTTGCGCAGCGCGAGCGGGCTGAGCGCGTCGTGACGCGACATGCTGTTGAAGCCCGCGATGATCTCCGACGGCTGAGCGTAGATCGCGTTCTGGCTGTATTTCTTCTCTGGTTGGAGTTTGAAACCTAACAAATAACTATTTATTAGTACCTAACTATAAAAGAGTACTGAATCATAACGAATCAGAGTCACTGGTATTTGTACAAACAATGTAAGGCCTACGGCACTGCCTTGTGATGCTCCAGATGTATGTATATTGAAATATGCGCGGATTTCAAATTCCGATGCGATTTTTTTTTAAATATAAATCTTTTGTCTTTATAATAAAATACCTAACACACAGCGAAAAAAAAGTCATTAATTTATGCCCATTATAAGCATCTCTTTCAAATATTACATAGTATACAATGTCAAATGCTTATTAAAAGTTCATAACAAAGTGACTTTGCAATTAAAATCGTATTAATATTTTTCAGACGCTTCGACCGGTAAACCATTTTCGAAATATATTTCGAAATATCAAGCATTTTTCTACATTAAAAAGAAAGTAACAAAATATTTTTATTATAATAGCATAAGCATTAAAGTGATAGAAATGGAAGTTATAAATCGCGAGTTGTACTAGTAGTTTTTTATTAGAAACTTTAAGTACAGATTTCTCACCAGTTTGTCCATAATGTGACTCGTTCGACATTCTCGGTCCGAAACTAGAAAATGAATTGTTTTCTCCATAACTAGGAGTAGATGGACTAGATCCATGGGGAGATCCTCTACCTTCACCGTATATTCCTCCTGTAAACGAAATACGACATTATTTTTGTTCAAGTTTCCTAAAATACTTGTCTAAATCGCAAAAGAAACCTGTCTGTATAATTTTTATTTATAGGTTTAATTTAAAAAATGTTTTTATGTCTTTTTTTGCCAGCTTTTTTTTTAAAGCATTCTCGGTGGTTCTTTATTTCATATTCTTGGTGGTTCATTGATGGTATATTCGATATTTTTACGGTATACTCTGTATAACGTTGATTGCAGCTACAAAAAAAAAAACATTTTTATTTTTTTTTATTTTTAAGAAAGTGGGTAATCTTCTCAAAATGTTTTTGCGATGTCATTGGACGATTTTGTATCACAGTACTGCAAAATACTCTCAGCAATGTTATAAATTTAAAACGTTTCAATAATATTTTAATGTATTTTTCTCATAATTTGGTTTTTCAGGTATTGAGAGATTTTTTCTTGTGTGGTTTTTAAATACTCACCCGAATTTTCCCTCAACAGATCCGAATTCGAGCTATTCAAGCTATTCTTTCTCACATACATAGAATTTTCCACGTACGCCATTATTCTATGACCCGTCTGTCCATATATCGGGTTCAGATTCCCGGTGCTATTTAAACTGGTGCTCGAAGAGAAGTTACTCTTCGCTTGTTGGAAGGTACTCAAAGATGGCTGTGTTGGCGATTGTGGGTTTGCGTTATTTTGGTTTTGTAGCTGTTGAAGACTTCGACGGACAATGCCGGGGGACGCCGGCATGTGTTTTAATTCTGTCAATTGTTTTACTGTTTCTGCAACTGAGTGTGCTGGAATTGAAAATTTGTTTTGATTTAAAGTTGCAGTCATTTGCACTGTAATGACATTATCAGTGAAGAAAGATCATGCTTTAAATACTGGTGTTGGTATCTGTAAATTGATGTTGAAAATTAATAGGTTCAAGCTCATAGAACAGATAATAGTCTAGTATTAGAAATGGTATCAAGTCACTTTTGTATTGGAGCTCTAAGGAATCCAACTGACTAGCGGCAGGATATTTCTTTACTCCGCCAAAGTGATGTAAAATTTAAAAAATCTTTTAGAAAATGCTTGCATTAGTTTAACCGTCAACTTTATAGTAAAAATATATTATTTGCGGTAATGTTATGAATGTTACGATTTTGCGTGGATTAATCACACTAATATTATAAAGGCGAAAGTTTGTGAGTACGTGAGTGTGTATGTTTGTTACTTCTTCACGGCTAAACGGCTATAGCGATTTTAATAAAATTTGGTATGGAGTTAGCTGACACCCTGGATTAACACATAGGCTAATAAACCGCGAGGCACAGCTAGTACAATACTATTCCGGAGGATATTTATAATGACTAAGGCATCGGACTCGCAATGATAAGATCGCGGGACCGACGTGAACCCACTCCTAACACAAGCAATTTAGCTAAGATGGAGGGGTTAATACGGTTGCTAGTAACGTTGGACACACACACACAGTTCTACATTGCTAGTAATCTTATGAAAAAAGGAAAGAAAACAAAGGAAATAGTAGTCGCGTTTGGTTAGTAGTATTATTTTAAACATGCACATAATCTGAAGAGTCGACTAGTTTCTGCACATCTAATCCATATTAGAAGCAGAAGGCAATGAAGTTGTTATTGTAAGGGTGTTCAATGATAAACTAATTGGGTTGGATATTTCCACAATATGATGTCTAATTATAATGTTTTAGACAGATGGAAGATGTTCAAAAACCAAACAAAAACAAAGCACAGACACAAAATCATACATTTGTTAACACACGTCATAGTTTTGTTACATCTTTCATACAAAATTATAATTAAGTTAAATATCAAACGCGACAAGCGCTCGTCACCTGAACATACACTAAATTGCCAGACAAGCTTAGACCAGAAAAATGTATACTACTACTATTAAAATACCAGTGTTAAAGCAAGCAGACACACAAACAAATAATATAAAAGAAGGTGTGTATATACAGTCGTCATATTCACCGCTAGTAGTGTCGTTGTCAGGTTGCAGCAGGAACGCGGGAGGGGGCGGCAGATTGTCCGCTTCCGATGAAGAGCCCATCTGTGATGTTTGAGCGTTGTTCTGAAAACATATTTATACTGTCCTAAGAGACGCTGAACATATAATTACCAAACGAGACATATTTTGAATAAAAAAATATTGATTTACTAGCTGACCCGCGCAACTACATCTGCGTAAATTTTCCCGTTTTTGCAACATTTTTCCTTGCTGCTCTGCTCCTATTAGTCGTAGCGTGATATTATATATATAGCCTATAACTTTCATCGATAAGTGGGCTATCTAAAAGTAAAATATTTTTTCAATTCGGACCCGTGGTTCCTGAGATTATCGCGTTCAAACAAACAAACGAACTCTTCAGCTTTATAAAATTATAGTATAGTTATAAATGTTAGGGGTGGACAACCCTTATCACTTAGGGGTATGAAAAATAGATAGTAGCTGATTCTCAAACCTACTGAATATGCATATAAAATTTTATAAAAATCGATCAAGCCGTTTCGAAGGAGTATGGTAACTAACATTGTGACACGAGAATTTTATATATAAGATAAACACGACTATGAAAACACAATTTGATACGGGAATAAACGCGTTTAACCTAGTTAAAGTATTTACCTTATGCCAGCTAAATCGTCACAAGCTGGATCCATAAAGAATTATGGAGCCAGCTTGTGACCACGGTCGGTGTAACCCGATCGAAACGTCAAGCATAGGGTAAATACTTTACCTAGGTTAAACGCGTTTATTCCCGTGTCTAATTGTATTTATAATGCAACGTGTAAGTTTAAAAGTTATAACGACTATGAAAGCTTGCCGATCGAAAAATGTTCATGACTATGATAAATTCAAACAGATAAATTAATAGCATCGGCAGATACCATCAAGCTTAAAGAGTTGTGAAAATAAAAAATATTTTTTATAGCTTCGCAGATATCGCAAGAATTATACTTAAAGTACGAATTATACTTCGTGCAGTTGAACTCAATCACTTGACAATTAGAAGAAAAACAACAAGTTAATGTTAAACCTTACAATAATACAAATATAATACAGTAATAATATCATATCAGATTAACAAGGGTAATAAGTAAATTCTCCAAAGTAAGCAAAAAAAGGTGGCAATACATATTTTATCATCATTTTAACAACACAGCCAGACTCGAAACAACAATTTTTGGATCACACAAAGTGGTGTCACGTGTGGGAATCGAACCCACGACTCTTGCGCAGCAATCGTACACATACCCTCAACGCCGCCGAGGCAGTAAAATTTCAAATTTGTAACTATATAATTGGGTAGTTGACTACAATAAAAGTAAATTATTTTATACTAATCAGGTAATATTAGATCTTAAAATGCTCTGAAATTAAGTGTTATTTTACAATTTAACATGTTTTTGAATTTAAGAGCATGAAAACAAATACTAAAAGTAATGATTTGGCGATAGGAACTTATGCCATCACAGGTTGTTATTCCATACATATTCCTATAGAGCTTGTCGTTTTGACATTTAATAAAAAGAACTGATTGGACTTGACAGTCAACCTCCCTATTAAAAGTACGTAGTACAACGCAATCTAGTTTTTTTTATGAGATTCATTCAAGCCCCTTTTACTTATGGGCCCTGGGAGGGACACTTGACACGTTTGTCGCAGAAAAACACAATTCCACATGGAGATCAGAACAAAAAAATAAATTGTACAAAAGTTACCTGTACAAATGGTGGTCTCTGTGGTCTCGATATAGATGAAGATCTCCTCACTGGCGGTGGAGGCTTGCCCAAAGAACTGGACGAACCGCGGCGGGACCATACTGAAGCTAGAAAAAAAATAAACTATTAATAAACTGTACAAAAAATAAAGTCCTAAGTGATATGGTCACGGGGCAAAGTTCATTAAAGACCTGTCGAATGACACACGTTGATGTTTGCTAATAAAAGAAAATTCAGCGTCAGTTACATGTATGGTGTGCCCCCCCTAAAAATATTTATTTTTAATATTTAGCTGTCAAACAAGTAACGGCTACAAAAGTAAAATGCCTGTGACATACGGACATGACGCAACTATAAGGGTTCCGTTTTTGCCATTTTGGCTACGGAACCCTAAAAATGGATATCCCTTGAAGAGCTGATTATTAAAATGCATCGTACAATGCTTAATGTTGACAAGTATTTTCGGTCGTTTTGATACAGATGTAAATTATATAACTTATTTACAACAAAAATTTCGGGTTAAACACACACAAAAAGAAAGCATTCAATCAAATATCAAAACATCAAACAAGCATGCAATGTTTTAGAACTTAAATATCTACGTACATAGATATCTACAGGTATATAATAATTGAAATAAAAATCAAAACCTTTATTTACTTACTTGGTTTTTTACACGCCAGGAAAAAATACCTCATATGCCGAGTCCGATTGGTTTTTTTTTTATTCCAAGAAATGAAAAGACGAGCAGTTTTTACACGCTAGTGTTAAGGCGTCTAAACGGGCACTTTTTTTACGGCAATTTGTGATGGCAAGGCTGTGGCCGGCAACATGGCAGTACCCTCCAATATTGATATGATTTTGCCATTATGCAGACAAAATGCACCCCAATTGTGTATTTGACGTCGTCGTCAAATACACAATTGGTGAGTCGTTTTGTCATTTTATAAAAAGAGCCTGATTGGACTTGACAGTCAACATCCCTATTCATAAAGTTTTTACCAATTACCCATTTTACGCTAAATTATAAGGCAAAATTCCTGAAAAAGCCTAAATCATAATAAATTGTGTGTACCTATGCAAACTGTATATGAGCATTCAAATGTATACAATTTACATGATTTATCATTGGAATGATAGGTATCGAGGAGTGCTCGTTGATTAAACAGCATAATCTCAGGTATTATTAGATCTGTTGTTTCTGTCAATACTCTGCTATTTTAAAACAATTCAATAATGTCAATTATACGTTGTATTTTTTTTTAATAAAATATTCTTATGCATATTTATAAGTAATATCATCAACAAACCGAATAGTTTGACGTTTCATGAAAATATTTTGATTTGACTTGACATTCAAATACTCAATTGTGTATTGTAAATTGTAATAGGCTTATTTCCTAGATAACCAAACAAATCCAAAATATTAATTAATAAATAAAACTAGCATTTAAACTACCAACGATTAAATCCCGACTAATTTATATCCGAATAATCATATCATAAAACGAAGTGAATTGATCAGAAAAAATACATTTCTTAAAGAGTTGTTGATTTGGCTGACATTCTCGAAAACTAAATAAAATTTGCGGAACGCAATATGCGCCTACATTTTTTTGCATTGCTCCGCAATTGGGAGAAATATTGCTATTATAAGCATTCATAACTTTTTACTGCCTCTGTACTATCTGATCGCAAATTGACGACTTAGGGGGAGCGACCATTAATTACATGAGGCATTTAGGGGGGACAGTGGCTCGAGCCAAATCTAGTGGGGGAGCGGGGGGGGCGTCCTGCGTCATTTTTATTCAAAAGAAACCATCTTAAACTGGATTAGATTTAGTATTTTTTTAGTACGAAATGAGTAGATATGCAGGTCGTGCGCTTGATGGTCGCGCGTCACTCGTCACCCATAACAGTATCAGTGCCACCCAAATTCTTGTTGGGCAAAGATCTGAATGTCACTGCACTTCGCTCCTCATTTGAGACATTAGTTCGTAAGTCTCATTTGGCCAGCAATTAGGTAGGTACACTTGCTACAGTGCCCTTCAACCGAAACACAGTGATGTGACATATTTCACGGAAGATTAACTGACACTCTTGTGGTGCCTATTGCTTAGACCTAGCACTTTTTGCCATTCATCGCTAACCTCCCCTGCGACTTGCGATCGACTCACACTTGATCAGTGTTGAATCAAATGTGAAAACTCACGTGAGATTAGGGAGGGGGAGAGGGTCAAGACCAAATCTTACGGACGGGAGGACGGGTTCAAAAATCCGCTAAAATCACCTCACGTGATTTATGGATTTATTTACGGGATTTATATTCCTTATCGATAAGGAATGTTATTTTTAGCTACCGGATTATTTGGACCTGTTAGCGGTCAGTTGGCCACGTTGCTCATCGGTTAGTTATTATTATTCCACTCTAGGTTCGTTAACTTTTTTAAATCTCCAAGTTCGCGACCAACCAAGCTGGCGCAGTAGGGTCATTTCATTTCATGTCACTGCCGCACAAGTCGACATTTATACGCTAGATACGTTTCTAAGGGAGGAAACAATGTATATTCACAATCTCACCAGTCATAGACACAGGTCGTCGTTTAGGCACAGCGGGCTTCTTCCCGATGGTAGCGAATGCTGTCGTCTCGCTCGCCTCGTCTAAACACCTGACAGCCTCCTCTAGGCTCCCGAGCGAGATAGAGAAACTCTCTCGAGCCGCCGCTACGGAGGCGTCGCTCTCGCGGCGGAGGGTCACGATCTCGGATTCGACTAAAGTGCGGGACGCATGCAAAGCGGCGTTACAAAATAAAAATTAAAAAAGAAAAAAAACTAAAAAAAAAAAAAATTCTAAGGTGGACTTAAACTTTATAGATAATAGTTTGAAATCCGTAAGAATTTATGTGCGAATTTTAACATATTTAACACAACAAGAAAATTTACAAGAATCATGATTAATATTTATGTAGTTCCGCATTAGGTACAACACAACAAACTCATAACTAAAGTAAATTAAAAATAATATCGACAAATAAATGTAAGAATACTCTTTTTGTGCTGGTAGATTAAAAAAAAAACTATTGATATTCCAAAGAAAAAATATAAAATAAGCAAAGACGCACATCTACGTACAACTAACTAGCAACTTTAACACATACAATCACACGTCACACTGCTAAATTAACATGAACCTAACTACTTTGGCCATAAAGACTACAATCAAATAACACAATAACAAATTACAAGGTAGGAACGCATTTGAGATAAGTCGGTTTATTTCTAGTCCACAAAGAACGAATAGACTCACAAGGCATTTCCAGCTCGCCCATCCTAGAACACGAACTGAACCTTGAAGGGTCCATCCATCCAAACTAGTATTATAAATGCGAAAGAAACTCCGTCTGTCTGTTATGTTTTCACTTTCAAACCGCTGAATCGATTAAGATGAAATAGCTTGAGTCACTTGAATTAACACATGATAGATTAATATTTATGTAATAGAATAAAAAGCGGCGGTAGCTTAATGGCTAAGGCATCGGTCTCGCAGTCGTGAGGTCGCGGGTTCGAATCCTACCCATTATACTATCGACGTGAACCTTCTCCTAACACAAGCCTTTGAGCTTAGCTGGAGGGGTTAACAAGATTGCTAGTAATGTGGGACTCCAATCCCACATTGCTAGTTATCTTTAAAAAAAAAATATATCGCGTTAACCGACATCCACGCGTTTGAAGCCGTGGGCGAAAGCCGTTACTTATATCTCCAATGCGTCCATACTTTTCTACCTAATACACGCACAACATCTATTCTAACAAATCTCATGAATACCACAACATCCAACATATAAATCTTACCATCAGCATGTTGCACTTGATGCTGGTGGCCGTGGTCTTCCGCTGCGAAAGCCCCTTGACTCCCGTACCCGCTAGAAGACTCTAATGATGATTCACTGGCACTACTCTCTGAGCAAACCTGAAACCAATAAAGAAATATGTTTTAGAGGCTTTAACAGTGCCGTTGCTCAGTTTTAAAGGCTGTACAAAATAGGACAGCTATAAAAATTATCAGTATCTGTGATAAACTTCGGGAAAGCCGTAAGGAGTGGTGAAACTGCATAGCGGAGGGTCAAAAATGTTTTGATGAGATCTGGTAACAAGTAATCGCTGATAGGAGACAAGCAAGTACTGACCATTATTTTACCGCCGAATACAAGACTTCCACTTGATTTTAACATCTGGTACGCCTAAGTGTATGGAAGTCTATACTCGTGAATACAACGGTTATATGTCATAAGTGTTAAAACTCTTGCCCGTTAAGAGCATGTCGGACCATGCTAAGTGTGGGGTTCCGCAGCCATTATTAAAAAAAAAATGCACCAGTTATGAAAAATCCGATTTGAATAATTCCACCAGCAGAAGAGCGTATGTACGTTCATGGCACTTACGCCCTTTTGTTAAGAAACGCAGGCTTTCGGCATTAATTAAATTACGGTATATTCGATCACGTCGAAACTAATTTTAGTTTAAGTAAAGTATTTATTATGCGTTACCTTTGTGATATTTTTTTATTTATTTTTTCATAACTTTCTCAGCGACGGCGACGCTACTACAAGACACCTTTTTCCCTAATTTCATAAATATTAATTGTGTAGTTTTTGAGTAAAATGCCTATGACATACGGACGGATGGATATGACAAAACTATAAGGGTTCCGTTTTTGCCACTTTGCCTACGGAACCCTAAAAAGCTCACGGGACGCTCATTCGATTCGGCAGCTGAAATTGCTGTCACTTTGTAACCACTCCGGTGTACTAATGCTATAGAAAACAGATCAAGCAAGGTGTCAGAGTGGGTCAACACCCGCATTTTCTCTTGCCAGGTCTTTGCTATTCATTAGCTTAAGGGAAACCGGTTAAAGGTCCCTTTCCCTCCCGAAAAGTATTAAAGTCCTCACGGATATTTATAAAATCTACCCTGAGCGAGTAGATTTTATTATCAAAAAAGCCTAGTAAACCCCACAATTACGAATGACTTAAAGAGATGAACGCCTACAGCATGAAATTGAAACCGATTGGAAAATCGCATAATAAGAAAGAGATACATTTCTACAAAAAAAACAATACAACGTTGACAAATCAATAACTATATTATCGCTGTAATTTGACGACCTGAATACTTCCCATAGCATTATTAATTTCTGTCGATAAGAGTGGTATGGCGCAATAGTAACAAACGATAAACAGAGATTAACAGCGCATACGAAGTAAATCTGATTGCGCATATAAGCACATATAGTTTTCCTAAAAGACTACAGTATGGGGCAGCGCACGGGTTCAAGGCACGGCACGAATTGGAGAATTTTGGCACAAGGCCGGTATGCTTTGACCGGCAATTGCCCCGGTGCTTAGTGGTTGATGTACCAATGTAGAATCAAATGCACTGCCCCCCCTCATGACGAGTGACTCACACTTCGCCAGTTCAATCAAATTGGCCCCCGCAGTACAAATTTCTGGATCCGTGCCTGGTATAGGGTTCTTTATGAGGAGTGTAAATATTTTTTTAAAGGATCGCCAATATGTCCGTGACACCCTTTGAAGGCGTCCTGGACAGGCTACTTTAACAGCTAACCTTCAGGCTGTATGTTTGTTTGCCACCATTCGTAGTATAAAAAAGGAAACTTAATACTAGAACTTTCGAGAGGATGGGGTGCCAGAGAGGACATAGAGCCATATTCGGTTACATACTATGGTATCACTATGGCATACTTAGGACGTTTTCCAAATTTCAGTAGCGAACTGTGAATTGCAATTTGTGCAAAATCCGATTGCATTATTTTTAAATAAAATAAAACATTTCAATTTAAATAAAGCATAAAAAAATTTAAATAATCTTAGGGTACCTACTCAGATTTTAATAATCAGCATCAAGTACATAATAACGCTGAATTTAAATACATACACCGTTCTGTTACACGTTGTTTAATAGTTAAAGTGTCAGTATATACAATAATTATATACAATGTGCCGAAATGTATCCATTGATTGTTATTGAGCATTATTTAATTAAAGTTTTTATGAACGCGAACAATGGCATGTAGTCAAACACTAACTTATTAGTACTTGATAAACTGCGGTGAGGTTTTGATACTTGAACCAATTTTCACAATGATTTTAACTATTACTAGATTATCGCGTGAAATTCCTCATCAAAAAGTAGATTATAGCAATTTGTCATAGAAAATCGCCAATTTCGATTTCTCAGCTGTTCATTTGTGTTTCCATATTTTACTATAGCCATTGCAATCAGCTGAGACATTTTCGATTTTGCATGACTTGTTACGCAACTTACTAAGGTGTCAAATAAGTGTGCGCTTCGGCTTGACGTAAAGTAGAAAACTAAGTATTTGAGCAAACAAAATCAACATCTGACCAGTCTTATTTATGATAGATGACCCGCGCAACTTCGCCTGCGTAAATTTTCCTATTGTGATATTATATAGCCTATAGCCTTCCCCAATAAATGGGCTATCCAACAGTGATTCAATCAGTCAATTCGGATCAGTAGTTCCTGAGATTACCGCGTTCAAACAAACAAACAAACTCTTCAGCTTTAGAATATTAGTATAGATTTAATAATGATCACCTATACTCACAGCACCGCTCCGAAACGGCACACAATACAAATAAGATTATAACTTTAAATCGGTTGCCTTTTAAACTCATTTTTTTAAATTCCAAAATAAAATAAGGTGACGTAGCTGCAAGTCGTCAATTATATCAACTTGTCTATTAAAAAAAAACTTTAATGCATAAAGTCAGAACCTTATTTGCAAGTTACGAACTGTGTCGGTGCAGTGCTGTCTTAGTGAATGATCCAAATAAGGTTCAAGGGGTTCTGGACACCAAACACAATGAAGATTTTTTTTAAAAGACGAATTTCCAAATTATTATACAAGCCCTATCTGGGGACTTCACAAACATAGAACAACTCAACTCTCAATGTGCCATCGGCAGTCATCTAAATCTTAAATTGTCTTTGCTTAAATAAAATCGTCTAAAATGCAAGGCGTTACCTTGCTCCCAATTTCAATATGCACATGAAATCAAATAACGGTGCATACAAGTTACTTATCAACGACCAAATCGTATCGGTCGCGCTATATACGTTGGAACTGAATGGACATACATACCTACACAGGACCTATATTGTGCACACATTAGCGAATAAAAAGCATTACATTTCGAACGCAACTCATAGTCGCACTTGTGCATGTGCATAATATTGGTCGTTACGATAATATTCATTGTTTCATTACGTGAAATTCGCGTAATACTATTGTGAAATCATGCTCCGGAACGCAGTTAATATTATTATTCATATATTGTGAGTATTAATTACATATTTAAACTTATAATGTTCCTATTGCAGAGATACATGACTTCTACACAAAATATCGAGGGTATAGGATCTTATTATAGAATGCGCGCTCGACGCACACATAGGAACCGCTCATACACACGATATCTCGGGATGTCTTACGAACAAAGTGGTCTATAATTCCGTATCTATAAACGTTGTTTAAGTGTGTTTTGTTCGGGCAAAGTACTTTCGGTATTTTGAGAGGCCAGTACGGGCCGTAATCGTAAGTGGATATTCGAGTGTAAGCATTATTAAATGTGAATTTCATAATACTCGTGGCTTGAACAGATTGAATGCGCGATTTCAAAACTTTGTAGTTTACCTTTATTTTACAAGAAACGTTGTTTAAGTGTGTTTTGTTCGGGCAAAGTACTTTCGGTATTTTGAGAGGCCAGTACGGGCCGTAATCGTAAGTGGATATTCGAGTGTAAGCATTATTACTCAGTTAGTTTTACGTGAAATAGTAATGTTAACACGTAACTGTTTAAGCTAAAGGGCACTATAACAAGGGTAAACTAGGCAAATGAGTTTTGACTTATTTGTCCAGTAATGAGGAGCGCGGTGCGGTGACATTCAGATCTTTGCAAAACATAGATTTGGGTGGCACTGATACTGTTGTGAGCTAACGTGACGCTTACCATCAGGCGCACGACCTGCTCGTCTCCTCATTGCGAAGTATAAAAATGCTGTTTTTAACCCCATAATCCTATGGTGTTAAAAATAATTTGTTAAATGTTCAGTACCTGCCTAATGTTTTTGTTTCTGCAATTAAGTTATAGATAACTAGCTTTCGCCCACGGCTCCGCCCGCGTGGATGTCGGTTATCGCGATAAAAACTATTCTATGTCCTTCCCCGGGACTCAAACTATCTCCATTCCAAATTTCATCTAAATCGGTTAAGCTGTTTGAGCGTGAAAGCGTAACAGACAGAAAGACAGAGTTACTTTTACATTTATAATATTATATAGTTTAATAGTATATATAGTATATAGTATGGATGAGCGTCCGCCCGATAGGAAAAAGAGGATAATTTTTCTTTAAAAAGTTATTAGTCACATTCCTATCGGGAATTATAGTGCACATACAAGCCTATTTCAAGAAAAGTAACACGAGAACTAACAGCATTGTGTAATATACACCAACTTTTTGTTCGTATCATTCGCGATAATTTTCATGACCGAAGTAGTCAAAGTGCACATTGTTATGCTATCAGTTTATAATATCCAGTGGCATGAATGACGCATGCGACACCTTAAATGGCTTCATAAATACAGGGTTCAGGTTCAATCATAAACATAGTATCTACAGTGTAAATTTAGGGTTTTAACCCGCCATTTTTTCACTCAAAATTCCGATATTTGTAAAAACGGACTGGCGATAGGCCAGTATAGTGTGTCAAGTGCAAACTGCGAATTAATGGCAAGTGATAGATAGTCGACGGGTCCTACCATCCCACGACTCTCACAAAACTGGCCCAAAATCTACATAGTATGATTTGACTGGCATGTTGGTCTAGTGATTAGTGACCATGACTGTTAAGCCAGAGGTCGCAGGTTCACCCAAAATAAAACTTTTTGTGACACATCGTGTTATTCTGTGTCTGCTATATTAAGGTATGTTTCTAACACATATTATGTACATTTCTAATTATAAATAACTATGAATTAACGGTACTTTATATGTAACCGATTTTCTTCGTATAAGCGAGTTGACCGTGAATTTCATAATACTCGTGGCTTGAACAGATTGAATGCGCGATTTCAAAACTTTGCAGTTTACAAGAAATATGCGAGTATTTGGTATAAAAAAACTAGCGTTTCCTTGGCTTCGTTTGATTCTTATAGTACTATTCTGACGATTTATGAAAGTGCAATACACATTCATCTATCAATCCTACTTTCGGATTTATCATATCAGTAGGATTAATACATATATCTACTTATGTATTACAATAGTAATATAACATAAAATATTCTTCTCCCCATTTAACGACGACCGTGTGGTAGGTACAGTCTTATAAATTAATGACACCCACGAGAAGTGATAGGGTGGTACCCCTAACACTTCACGTGGGTGTCGTCAAGGCGACTAAGGGATTTCACATCGGAGAACGGGCAGCAGCGTCCTCTGTGTACTTTAAAGGCTAGCTGCTATCGCTAAACCACTCGTCAAGCGTGGCAATTATAGCAATTAACCTCAGGATCTAATAAGCAGTTTCTAGTGCGGAGATCCGCGCCCAGGAGTGGAATATTATATGGGTTGATGATAGATAGATTACTGAGACAGGCCGTTAGTGGTATAAACAAAATATGAGTTTAACTTTAATTACAATATCTATATTTATTTATAGTACTCCTATAAATTTGTTTTAATTCACTTTGGTAAATATACTAGGTTTTATGAGTATACAATCGAGCTGTACGGCACGTAGTTATATTTTACATCAGTGGTTTATTCACTGGAAATAATTGATTAGACTGTGATTCACTTTAGTAAACCTAAGTAAAATGTGATTTATTCGTGTAAGCAAACGAGAACAAATTAATAATTCGGCCCGTAGCGGTTTGCTATTATTGTTTTTTAAACTATAGCGATTTTTATAGATCTATACTTATATTATAAAGCTGAAGAGTTTGTTTGTTTTTTTGAACGCGGTAATCTCAGGAACTACTAATCCGAATTGAAAAAATCTTTTGGATAGCCTATTTATCGAGGAAGGTTATGGGCTATATAACATCACGCTTCGACCAAAAGGAGCGAAGCAGCAGTGAAAAATGTTGCAAAATCGAAAAAAATATTCAATTCGAACCAGTTCCTGAGATTATCGCGTTCAAACAAACAAACAAACACATACACAAACAAACAAACTCTTTAGCTTTATAATATTAGTAAAGATGTATGTATTTAGAAATATAATTAAAAGTATGTTTATCTGTTGTCTGGTTGTCATAGTACAGGAGACCTCATATTTAATGAAAACGAAGTTTCGATCAAAAATTTAGTGGTAATTTACAGAACCAGCAGCATCCATTCAATCCACTTTTTCCGAAAATGCGTTGGGACTTTTGATACTTATCAAAAAAATAATTAGGATAGTCTTCATAAACTTAAGAAATTTAAGAATATGAAAATGTATGAATTACGTTTTAGAGTAAGCCTAGTTTTGAACCACATGACCGTGTGAGTTGTCCCAATATATTATTGTTATATTAAATAAGTATAACTATTTTTATTTGTCTGTTACAGGCTTGCTATAAACATCCGGATTATTCAATCATGGTGAGTATTAATTTTTAACCATTTTTTTACTTAGATTAACCAGCTCTACCTGTTTCTATAAAATTAAAGAAATTATTCAATTCAAATTACATCAACTTGATGTTATCCGAAAAATTTAAATACCTATTTTATAAAAAAAACACATAACTTCAGACTTTAGTTTACTAACTCCACTCCACAAATAGTTCAACAATAAGAATTCTTCAAAAACTACACATTCCTATAAGTATCGCACATCTAATATTCGCAGAACTGAATATTTGAATGTCAAATCAATCAATAACAATAAATTATTTTCCGCGATCATATAGACAAGTGCCATAAACGCTAATCCAATAGAATGATGTGATTGCGTGTGCAATACCGCGAATATAGAAAGAAAGAGAAACATTTATTGTCACAGATACATACATCCTTTAAATACTCTTATGATTTTTTTTTATATTTTATATTTTGGGACAACTCACACAACGCCATCTGATTCCAAACTAAGCAGAGCTTGTACTATGGCAACTGGACAACTGAGAAACATACTTATATATTTTTATTTTACTTGTATATTGACTGGCCTGATGGGCTAATGGTTAATGACCCTGACTGCTAAGCCGGTGGTCGTGGGTTCGATCCCCACTCAGGATAAAACTTTGTGTGATAAGCATGATGGTTATTCTGTACCTGGGTGTAATTTACCTATAATATGTGTGTATTTAGATATACATATATATATACGAATGTTTGTCAGATGTCTGTTGCCATAGTACAGGCTCTACTAAGTTTGGGATCAGATGGGGTTGTGTGAGTTGTCCCAAGATATTATATTAACATACTATTCTATCAGTTGTCTGGTTGCCATAGTAGGTACAAGCTCTACTTAGTTTTGGATCAGATGGCGTTGTGTGAGTTGTCCCAAGATTATTATCAACCTATTCGTTTTAATTTCAGTCCAAAAAGCGCAGAACGAGGTACGCAAGCATTTTACAAATCCGATGAGATCTCGGACCTATCTGCTCCGATAACGTTAGCTAAGATAAAGACGAAGTTAAACGAAAGTGAGGTCTTCAACTGGCAAGATCCGACTCTAACTGACATGGAGAAGAAAGAGATGGGGAAGTTGTTTGATGCTATTGAAATTATGGTAGGTATTTTTTTATAATATGTCAACGCCTGGTCTTCACCGTACCACATTGCACACGAGTTGCTATGTTCATTTTGTAGGGCGCAACAAAATCGGCGGTACAAGGAATTATTTCAGTTACTAATGGAAAAAAATCTACCTACTTTGTTTTACATTGGGAAGGTGCTGTCAATTACATTGCATTATATCGAGCTAAGGTTTCGAATGTGGTAAAATCTAACATTTACATTGTAAACATTAAGAAACAAATTAAACTAACTTGTTAATCAAAAATATCGTTTGATTGAGCGTCCAAGCTCCAGTGTCTCAAGATTAGACATAATATTTTAAACATTTATCGTAAGGAGACCACTAAACCTATCCCAGGTTTAGTGGTCTTCTTTTGATTTCGGTTACGGTGGCCAACCTCATCAGAGACTAGCTATAGGTTAATTACTGCCTCTGTGGCGCGGTGGGAGTGTATACAACTGCTACGCAAGAGGTCGTGAGTTCGATCCCCACCCAGGATAAAACTTTGTGTGATGAGCACGATGGTTTATTCTGTGTCTGGGTGTTATTTATCTATAATATGTATGTATTTAAAAATATATAAGTATGTTTATCAGTTGTCTGGTTTCCATAGTACAAGCTCTGCTTAGTTTGGGATCAGATAGCTTTGTGTGAGTTGTCCTAAGATATTATTTTTAGTTTGGCTTTGTTACAGACAACGTCTCGCAGTCGACAACCTAGCAACGTTCAGTCGTTGTTCTCATCGCTACGACTTGTGGAGAGAGTAGTTAAGAAACAATTAAAAGAAGGCCATATATCAGAAGGCTTAGCATCTAAATTCAACTGGAGAAACTTGTGAGTATTATTACATTTTATTTTTGGGTAGTTAAATTCTTTTTTGAATAAATGCAATTTGTACACGTTATTGACCGACGTTTCGACCGTATTGCAACCGTCTACCAGTGACCACGGCAGTTGAAATACGGTCGAAACGTTAAGCAATAAATGTGTATTAGCCTTAAAATAAAACACTCAGTTAAAGTAAGAATAAGTTACCAGTACAATGAAATATCAAATAGGTCGAAAGACATAGACATCTTTAGCAACTCAATCACAATATTTAAGAAATATGTTATCCCGTCTCTTAATGTTGACGTTATTACTCCTTAAATCCATACTAATATTATAAATGTGAAAATAACTCTGTCTGTCTGTCTGTCTGTCTGTCTGTTACGCTTTCACGCTCAAACAGCTAAACCGATTTAGATGAAATTTTGTATGGAGATAGTTTGAGTCCCGAGGAAGGACATAGGATAGTTTTTATCGCGATAACCGACATCCACGCGGGCGGAGTCGCGGGCGAAAGCTAGTAGTTTATAAAACACAAATATCCTTTAATTAGTTTAAGTAAATAATACGTGTTCATTGTTATAATATGTATATTATATATTCGATTTTATTTTATTTTTCAATTGTAATAAATATTTTTTTTTTTTTAATTGTTCATTTTCTGCTCTGTACTCATTGAGGTATAAATGTACTGCGTACACCTGATATCTCGATGTCTGTACTATAGTATTGCATGCTGTAAATAAATATATAAAAAAAAAATACGCGGTTAAGACCTGTTGCTTATAAAATTCTATATCTGAATTAAGTTGCCGACGGGCCTTGGGAAAAATAGTACCAACCTAAAATTACGATAAAGAACAAATACAGATAGTAATGGAGTCTAGAATTTTAAAGCAATTTTGTTATACTGCTTGCGGATTTATTTAGTTGGATCCCTGCCAGTGGTAATATTCTAGCGAATCAATAAAAAAAAACTCTTTATTCCCGCGGGGATTCGACTAACTAAGGTATATAGTTAGTTATATTGTTAGGTATACATACTGGATGCAGATGTCTGCATCCTGTATGTAGGTATATCTAAAGCATTTTTTGCTTATTTCTAGCATAAATGGCCATGATTTTAACCCTGACTAAGCAAAAATGTTTAAAAAACACAAAAAAGAACATTACTCGGAAAGAATTCGGTACTATTTTTATTTCACCTATAAGCTTGTCGTATAACAGAAACGTCGTGAGATCCATTTTCTCGTTAAGCTCAAATTGGATAGTTGACTACAAGAAAAATTGATTATTTTATAAAAAATAGACAAAAGTAGCTCTTAAAATGCTTTCAAAATAATTGTTTTTTCCATAATAATGATTTGACGAACTTAAGACATCATAGGTTGTTATTAATTTTTTATAGACATTTCTTGCCAATTACTTTATTAATTCAAAAATGCAATTATTGTATTAATAGGTTGTTATTTCATACACATTTTTACAGAGCTTATCATTTTGACATTTGATAAAAAGAGACCGCAGACCGAGCAAGTCAAATAACTTGACAGTCAACATCCGTATTATTCAAAGAAAGATATTTACCTCATACTCATTAAAAATAATTAGTTATAACATTTATCGGAGCTTAATTAGTTTGTCGCGATAACGTTTTCGTATTTTTTTGCTAATGACTGGCCTATTGGTCTATTGCTTAGTGACCTTGGCGTCAATTCAGTGATCGTTAATTTAATTTCCACCTAGACTAAATGTTACAAAAAGTTTATTCTGTGCCGAGTGTTATTTATTTGGGAATATAATTATGTATTTATTAATATAAAATCTCTGATTGCTATAGTGCGACCTTTGCCTATACTAAAGCTGAAATGGATGTTATATGTTTAATAACAACCTTGCGTAGCAACACTTGTCTAAAGTGTCAAAGTTTGGATTGTCATTAGTATAATTCCAGCTGAAAATTGCTAACGGCCGGTCTCAATAATCTAACTATAGATGGATTTGGCTACTATAGATATATATTTGACATAAGCTCCATACACAATATGTCAAAATTCTACCTCTAGTATTGGTAGATTCTTGAGACCGGCTGTTAATGATTTATTCTGGACAAATTCATAACCTATTATAGGTATGTTCCGTAGTTACTTTGTGCTACATAAACAGTTTTTAATGTCAAATCATAACATGAAAGAGCGAAATATTGTTGATACGTACTTATGAACGAGCCATTCTTTTATATTATATATCTATACTAGCTGACCCGCGCAACTTCGCCTGCGTAAATTTTCCCTTTTTTTTTACAACATTTTTCATTGCTGCTCCGCTCCTATTGGTCGTAGCGTGATGTTATAACCTATAGCCTTTCTCGATAAATGGGCTATCCAACAATAAAATCTTTTTTCAATGCGGCACAGTAGTTCCTGAGATTATCGTGTTCAAACAAACAAACAAACTCTTAGGGGTATGAAAAATAGATAGTAGCCGATTCTCAGGCTTACTGAATATGCATAAAAAATTTCATGAGAATCGGTCAAGCCGTTTCGGAGGAGTATGGGAACGAACATTGTGACACGAGAATTTTATATATTAGATTTTATTGTTTTTATATTGCAATACAAGTTAATATATTAAAATTATATATCTATATTATCTATTATTAAATATTTTCCAAAATTATTATACATGATTAAGGGTTAATATATTTAATATTACAAAGTTATTCAGTGTTTAATGTTAAGAACGGGAGGTTATTAGTATATAACAAATCACCATATAATTACTATTGAATCTTTAATTTTTCAGACCAACCCGCTCAAGGCGAGCGCAGCCATCATACAAACTGGACAAAACTACGCATATGAGGATGTTTAATCTTCACTAATTAATTGTAATAACTATTATATTATAAGTTAAATTTAAGGAGACTGTTTAGCATTTACTTTTAATTATATTGTTTAGGGAATTTTAGCTAATATGTTCTATAATTCTATAGGACGGGCATACACAGGAACGAAATTTGGCATAATCTACTATGACAGAAGAATTGTACCTGCCATAATGTTTGATACGTTTGCGATAAAGACAATCTACTCCTGAATTTTAATCCTTATGCAATGAGATTTTTATTTTAGAGTAAATACACACGCGAAAATAATAATCATACAAATTAACAATAAAAATTCAAACAACTTTCGCGATTTGTACACATTATAGAATGTTGCGGGTCTTACTCGCGTAAATATTTTATTTGAAGGCTAAATACCTTTATTTCATTGCCCGACGTTTCGACCGTTTTGCAACGGCCGTGATCACGGGTAGACTAATCAGCCTATATAAAATATTTACGCGATTAAGAGTCGTAGCTTATAAAATTCTATAGATAATACAATAGTAGACAAGAATGTAATGAGAAAATTGAAGAAAAACGCTTCCTTTTAAAGAACTCAACGCAGCTAAGTTTTATATATGTATTTTAAATAATCAGTGGCATTTTTATTTTGATACCCATAATGACCCGATTGGAAGGAAAATCTAAATTGATTGACGGCGAAACACGTATGACAGCAGTTATATCATTTAACAATTTCTTACAATATTCCAATTATCAAAATTTATTCAACGTTTAGATGTTACAGTGCGGTGGGGTTTTTTAATTTAGATACAATATGGATCAGTCATCATAGGTGGCTCCAGAGGGGGGCACGGTGTCACGTTTTGAGTAAAAGTAAATGTAAATTTCTTGTATTGTTATGAATTTTAAGCTTAATCGCGTGAATAATTATTGTTATAATTATTCACGCGATTAAGTAATATAATATATATTATATTATATTACTTAATCGCGTGAATAATTTAAGGAAAAATACCTTGTTTATTGCCCGACGTTTCGACCGTATTGCAACGGCCGTGGTCACAGGTAGACTAGATCACGCGATTAAGGCCCGTAATATATATATTTTCATAATTCTTGTATTGTATTGAATTTCTTTGCCTATTAGTCTCTTGGTGCCTTCGAAGGTTTTTTTGGGGCAACCATCGCCCCCGTCGTGCGTGCGAGTAAGTCGCACGCACGACGGGGGCGCATTGCAACGGTCAAAGGTATATACGGTCGAAACTTCGGGGAATAAAATAAAGGTATTTAACTTTAACATATTTACGCGATTAAGACCCGTAGCTTATAAAATCTATACTAATATTATAAAGATGAAGAGTTTGTTTCTTTGAACGCGGTAATCTCAGGAACTATAGATCCGAATTGAAAAATTATTTCACTGTTGGATAGCCCATTTATCGAGGAAGGCTATATAATATCACGCTACGACCTATAGGAGCCGAGCAGCAATGAGAAATGTTGCAAAAACGGGGAAAATTTACGCAGAAGAAGTTGCGCGGGGCAGGTAGTTCTATAATAAGTCCATGTTTACATAGCATTTGAGGTCTTTGTTCCCAAATAGCCACCCCCTAAGCCGATCATTACTCATTACTTGCGGTTGCAAATTAAAAAAAACGGCCTCTGTGGCGCGGTGGAGTGTGTCCAACTGCTACGCAAGAGGTCGTGGGTTCGGTTCCCACACGGGACACCATTTTGTGTGATCCACACATTGTTGTTTCTAGTCTGGGTGTATTTTGTGTCTGTGACTTGTATGTTTGTAAAGTCCCCCCCGAATCAGGGCTAGTACTCTACTGCGGGAGTCGTCTTTTAAAAAAAAAAGTGTGGCACTCGGGGACTGCCGCGGTAAAGCTATTGCATAGTATTTTTTATCAACTTATGCAATTGAAAAAAAAAGAAAAATATACCTATATATATTTTTTTTTTCCATTACATTTCGGAGCAGCTCGGCTCGATCCGTGCTCCGCTTCGTACAGTCGTACCATATACATATACATTAAGCGAACGCTCGGCCGAGCTACATGGTAGGCGGAGTGGAGGGGAGTGTTAGGTTTTATTTTCGTTACGGAATTTCTTGATTCGGTCGCCGCGCTCAAAGCCCGAGCCCGCGATAAAAGCTATGCAATAGCTTAAAAATAGTTAAGGCGTAGACATATTGTATATAGACGTACCTTTTCCTGTGCGGGATGTTCAGCGTGGTGCTGCTGCGCGCGCGACGCGGCGAGTGTCGCCAGCTCCGACATGTTCACGTACAGCGCCTGCGGCATCTCTGCGCGCGCAGACATACTTATTATACAACATGTTCAAAAAATCACTGCAAGGATTTCTTGTACACAACAATAACAAATTACAAAAAAAAAAAAATTGAGCTTTTTTTTCGCCTAATAAATACAATTGAGCATAAAAATTTTATGTAGATCGTGTGTATAAATTGTCAGTCCATGTTTGAGAAATGTGATAGGAAAATTAGAATCAGCTGTTTTAAATGCGCGGCCTGTGACCTTAGGTACAGTGCGCATATCATTTTAAGATAATATGATATTTTTGTTTTCGTAACAATTTTTTAAATAGCACTTGTCACCGCTGAATAAAATTCTTGCAGTTCATTTATTAACACCATATATAAATGCGTCTATAAGTTTACATTTATTGCTGTTGAGGAATATCAATTGTATATCGACGACGATTGTTGAAAAATATTCCTAATGACACAACTAGTTACGCATGCTTAGTTAGTCCAAGAGGAACACCCCGTTTTGTGTACCGAATTTCTTACATTCCATTAGCCTCTTGTGCTACCCCCCCTCCCTTAACAACATTTTTCGGAGTAACCCCCCCCCCCCCCCCATCGTCGTAAGCATGTTAGACCCGGCACTGTAATTTACCCCTCGTGCCACATACAATATAACCCAGTATTCACCCCTCGGTTACTCTACAAGAGCTTACCTTTCGTGAGATGTGGCGGCAAGGACGAAGGTTTCGTCGGCTTGAACTCTTGTTGGCAAGTGTTAGCGTTGCCTGACTTGCTCGGCACTGATGGACGCTCTAGAGATGAGCATCGCTGCAATATAACATAGGTACATTACGAAATTATTTAAGCTAAGGGTCTTAATCGCGTGAATAATTTAAGGTAAAATATCTTGTTTATTGCCCGACGTTTCGTCCGTATTGTTGCGATACGGCCGCGGTCACGGGTAGATCTATAGTATATATAATTTCAGAATGTGTACAAATCGCATTTATAACATAGGTATATTTTTATACGACATGTTAATATTATAAAAGCAATAGTAACTGACTATATATTACTGGTACAATAATTGCATTTTTGAAAATTGTAATTGGCAAGAAATTACTTCTATATATTACTGGGTCGGTTTTGGTGAAAATTATTTGTCAAGGGTCGACTAACAGTCGAGCACAATCGGTGCAGTTTGATCGAAACGTCGGCTAAATAAAAATTTCGAAATCCCGATATATATTTAATATAAATTAAATGGTGGAAGTTTGAAAACAATAGTTTTTTAGGTTCCGTAGCCAAAATGGCAAAACGGCGGAACCGTCCGTCCGTTCGCAACTTAGCTCAGAGACTCTTAGTATTATAAAGTTGTAATTTTGCATGTATGTATGTGATGTAAATATTGCTTATGCCGAAAAAGTGGTAGAATAAAATCTTAAAAAATATTTATTAGGGTACCTCACTCACATTCACACTTTATAAGTAGGGAACATGTAAAGTGTTTTTTTTCTCAGTTCCCCATCATGTGGGGTATCATTATATAGGTCTTTAAAAAATATTTAGAGGTTTCGATTTAGGGATTCGTTCGAGAAATATTAAACCTTAAAGTGATTTTTTTGTTAGAATCAAGTATCCCTGCCACCTAAATGGTAATTTTTAGAGATGTGGAAGAATTCAGGGTAGCAATACAGGGTGTAACAGAAAAGTGTGGTCATATTCAAGGGTTGGTATGTATATATGTATACCTAATTTTATCAAAATCGGAGTACCCTAAAAATATTTATTATTTTTTCTTTCGTTTATTTATGCATGAAAAAATTATTAATTAAGAAAGTATGACTTAAAAAGTTCTATGCCATAATGCTCCAATCGATGGGAGGTATAATTCTTATGCCATATGCCTTCCGAATTATGACAAAAAGAATATGCTATAACTATGTAATAATAATGCAACCAGCTATGGCACAAAGGTAGGTGCAATACTGATAACATACCCTATCCGCTGCTGAAATTTGACCACACCTTTCTGTTACACCCTGTATAATGAAATTTAAGGTAAAACTATTAGAACTATGTATGTGGTCTTTACAAGTTTACAAGTAACAGCAGATCAAGCGACAGGTAACAAATTATTCGTATAAATTCCATTGAGAAATACTAATATAACGTTGTAACAAGACGCCATCTATCGATCAGCGAGCATAACACCAAGTAGACTGCAACACTCCTCAGATATAAGATCAGCAATACAAGTCACGGTACAGACTACTAATGCCATCTATGAACGTCGTACGTAAATGCAGCAAGAGTAATGATGATTCACCACTACATGCAACGGCGACGCACACGCACGCATCGGAGCCTTTAAAACCAGCGGTTATCGGAGGAAGGAAGCATTCGCTAGCCAGACGGCACAGATGGCGATAGCCCCGCAGTCACTTCTGTTGCCTTAAGCTTGAACTGAGCAGTAGCCCCGCAGCCCTCAGGGATAGCACGCACGAGCTAGGTTGACAAAGGGATGCGATAGCCCCGCAGTCCATCCCAAGGTCATATTAGGCATTCGCTAGCCAGACGGCACAGTGGTCGATAGCACCGTAGTCACCCCTGTTGCCTTTGCTTAACCTGAGCGGTAGCCCCGCAGCCCTCAGGAACAGCAGAGCTAGGAAGTTAAGGGATGCGATAGCCCCGCAGTCCATCCCAAGAACAACACATAGGAAACCTAACCTAAGTCTAAACCTGTACATGAAACATTATGCAATGAATAAAATATAGTCAACCTGTCATATCGTTGGTTTCATTCATCAACCGCCATCATAACGTATAATATAGCATGAAACAAAAACAAACCACTTTGTATACAGCATTACTGTGCTGGGTAGTTACGGAACCCTACATTGTTCGTCGCCCGACAGGGACTTACATGTTTTTTTTTTTAATCTCAATTTTTTTCTTCTTACTTTTTAAATAAAGAAGTACTTACAGTAGGTAACGGCGGTCTGGCATAGATCCCACCATCTCTAGTTGGTGTGACGTCATGTTCATGAGAGAACGTGTGCACGCTCAGTGCGGGCCGCGGGTGACCGCGCTCGTATGCTGCAACATATTATATTTATATTAATAACATAATTAAATAACTATCGTAGGCTGGAATTTAACAACACTTATTCAAAAAAACCTAAATAAAAAAACATGCCCTTGTAACTAACATAAATCCGCTGACCATTTTATTCATAATAGTTTAGGTCGTCTGAAACTTTATGCTTGCTCTGAATATCGCACGAGTCGCGTCGCAGTAACGCCTTTCGGTACAATCGGGTACATAATCAATATAATAAAATACATGATAAAATAATTTAACAGGACAGAATTCATTTTTCGTTTTGTTAATCTTTTTATAATAAAAAAATAAATAAAACATAGGCGACTGTACTTTGAAAGTGTAATAATGTTGTGTTTTGCGAATGTTGTCCTATAAGATCATGACATTTTCAGAATATGATGTTTTGCTAATATCGTGTTTTGCAAATATGGTGTTTTACGAATGTAGTCTTTTGAGAATATGATATTCAGCGACGAAGGCGAAATTCGGCGTGATTCGTTTATAATGTGTCAGGTCCCTCACCCTTTATCCCAAACAAAATTGGCCGTAACATTGTGGTATGGTTTTTACCCTTGTTGTAAGTAGATGCTTCTACTATGTTGTACCCACTAAGGCTGATTTTATTTTATCTCATTATAAAACTATATATGCTACGGGCCTACGGGTCTTAATCGCGTGAATAATTTAAGGTAAAATACCTGTTTATTGCCCGACGTTATTTTATCTCATGTTTAAATTTTTAATAAATATAATTTGCATCAGATCTCTAACATGGTGTATAGTATATTAACGGCAGCACTTTACACCCATATCAAGTTTATAAACATTCAAACATTGTAAAAAATATCTATTTGACTTTCGGACTGCCTCTGTGACGCGGTGGGAGTTTATCCGACTGCACGCAAGAGGTCGTGGGTTCGATCCCCACACAGGATAAAACTTTGTGTGATGAGCACGATGGTTTATCCTGTGCCTGGGTGTTATTTATCTTTAATATATATGTATTTAGAAATATATAAGTATGTTTATCAGTTGTCTGGTTTCCATAGTACAAGCTCTGCTTAGTTTGGGATCAGATAGCGTTGTGTGAGTTGTCCCAAGATATTATATTATATTATTATTTTAAGAGTGGCCGCAAGTTTTTATTGCCATGTTCGTAAATAATTTTTCAAATCAGACCAGTAGATCCTGAGATTAGCGCGTTTAAACAAACAAACAAACTCTTCCGCTTTATAATATTAGTATAGATTATAAAGAGTTTGTTTATTTGTTTGTTTGAACGCGGTAATCTCAGGAACTACATATCCGAATTAAAAACTTCTTTCACTGTTGGATAGCCCATTTATCGAGGAAGGCTATAGCCTATATAACATCACGCTACGACCAATAGGAGCGGAGCAGCAATGATAAATGTTGCAAAAACGGGAAAAAATTACGCAGATGAAGTTGCGCGGAACAGCTAGTTTTTAATAAACGAAACTCACCAGCAGAAATAGTGTGAGGTCTCCCTCCCATGATGGCGGACGCGGCTCTCTCGAACTGCGCCGTGTCCTTCAGATCCGGCCACGTGGCTGATGCTGGGGACATATCACAAAAATAACTACTAACAACCGAAAATATTATTCTAATTTGGCTTGTTTGATAATACAATAAATGCTTTTTTCGAAGAAAAATTTGAAATCCAGACTCAGTAATCGAACCCGAGACTTCTTAATGCCACCACAGAACGCCAAGAGTATCACGGAATGAAATTGGAAACCTTCATAGAATTGCATGAACAAAGTGGTGCGAAATGGTCTGTATTTCTTGTCCTTGAACGATGTTAAAAAATGGCCTTTATACGAAAAAGGGTACCTTCTGTATCGGAGATAATTTGTGCAGAGATAAACTAGCAATATGAGATTGTGGTCCCACATTACAAGCAATCTTGTTAACCCTTCCAATTAAGCTCTAAGGCTTGTGTTAGGAGTGGTCTTCACGTCGGTAGTATAATGGGTAGGATTTGAACCCACGACCCGTCATATGCACGAAGAATATGCGCCAAGAAATCCGAGACCGATACCTTAGCCATTAAGCAACAAGTGCCAATAATTATACATATATTAATAGCTCAGTTGATCGCTGATTGTTCACACTGCAGGCGAGAACTCATTCGTTGATAGTTGCTCGCTACTTGCCGACGGTGGGACAAATGCCTTACGGTTAAAAATTATAGGAGTGGAGTTATTTTTTATTACAAATTGTGGAATAATCTAAAAAAAAAACATTTAAACCTTCGCTTATTAAAATCTAGGCCCAGGCCAGCCAAGCAACATTGTGTCAACTGTATATATTTTTTATGTTTTATGGGTAATTCAGATACATCTAATTAATAGGGTATTTTACTAAAAGTTCAGTGTATTTTTAACAAACGTCAAATCAATATGCTCCATACAAGTTTGTATGAAATATATGACGTCATATTTTTATTGCTCTAATTATTTACTAAAAAAAATAATAAATAAGCTTAATTATAAACATTTTTTTTCAGAATGCTTTTTTACATATTATTGTATAGTTAGTATAAAATAATTCATTAAGATAGTAGACAAATACTCACTCAATTACTACCAACTCAGCTTAAATTGTATGCCTTTTGAGGTACATAAATAAACCCATAAAAACCAATTAGATAGTGTAATCATTGTACCTGCGTTACTAATGACGTCATGATCGTCGTCCGCATGATCGTGTTCGATGGCGCTCTTCGCCTGAGTTATACATTCGCTGCTTACGCTCTGATTGTCTGAACCCTGGAAACATAATATCAAATATTAGTATAATGTAACCATTATCTTCCTAACTCCGATCGATAAAACAACAACTCTTTAAGGGTAGATTACGCGAAACAGGTTTCGGCTCTCTCAAAAATGTATATAGAAAACCTGAATATTAGGACACGAAAAAAATTGTGTCACTAGTCAAAGAGTTTTTCTAGTTGATGAAATAAAGAAATTGAAGGATATGTCTTAAAATGATTCCACAAATAAATCTTGAAGTAGCGGAAAAATGCAAAAACGAGCATTTTCGTGTTGTCATAGTCATGGCGTTCGTAATCTAACATATGTACGACCGAATATTCTACTTTATTTTGACCTGCACTCCTGCGCACTGTGAAGTTATGGTTGTGTGCGGAAGAGCGAGGCCGGCGATCGTGTCGTTGTGTACGTAGCGCTAAATAAATAATTCTCTCAGTGTAATGCCCCCTTAAGAAAAGTCAAAACGCAGATTTTATATGAACTATGACGTCACTATTTCTTCTAGTGAAATCACTTCTGCTTTTGATATGATTATTGATAAAAACCGGGCAAGAGCATGTCGGGCCACGCACAATGTAGGTACTTCTAGCACTAACAGTCTCTCAGCTAAGCTGCGGACGGACGGACATGGCGAAACTATAAAGGTTCCATTTTGCCATTTTGGCTACGGAACCCTAAAAATCTCACACGCTCATTCGATTCCGCAGAAAATATTCTGTCACTTTGTAACATCTAGTCCTGTTTAATACAAAACTTTATCGGGACTTGGTCGTTGGTAGTTTAAATGCTAGTTTAATTTACAAATTACTTTTATAGGTTTTTTCGTTTACTTAGTAAAAAAAAAACTTATACGATTTTGACGTAGAACTGAATGCACTCAATGTAAATTGCTAGACTAATAATAATCGTGTAAATAATATTTACACTCCAAAACGGTGAAATTGCGCATCAGCAATCAGACCTTTGACTATAATAAATTGTGATTACAATGTATACTGTATTAATACTACAAAAAATAAATAAAAATTATTTAATCACTTATGAAGGAAAATATTACTCTTGTAAGTTGATTCTACATGTACATATAATGCCTGTTCGCAAACAATAGGTAAAGCCGGAGCCAAATTACTGCTAATATTCTTGGATACGCTTGTCATGAACTCATGATATCAATGTTACATATCTATTCCTCTAAACTCACTGTAGGTACTCCTAATTGTTTCTCTTTACCCACTTATTGTTAATTTACTTCTTCTTTACTAGACTACCTATTGATATTTTAGCAGATTTTAAGCCTCAAAGTGCGTTGAAATATTGATGCATCAAAAACGACCATTATAACTTTTAAACTTACACGTTGCATTATAAATACAATTTGACACGGGAATAAACGCGTTTAACCTAGGTAAAGTATTTACCTTATGCTTGAGGTTTCGACCGGGTTACACCAAACCGACAACCGAAACACTAACTGTGTCCTTATTCTGTAAGTTTTAAAGAATAGGGACACGGTTTCTGTTGTGTGCGCGGGTACTTGGAAGCAACAAGAAAATGTGAGGGTGGATGAAGAAACGTCCGCCTCACACACGTCGCGTGTCGAGACGCCCGCCCTGCCCCCCCCCCCCAGTCAGCTTGTGACCACGGTCGGTGTAACCCGGTCGAAACGTCAAGCATAAGGTAAATACTTTACATAGGTTAAACGCGTTTATTCCCGTGTCATATTGTTTTCAAAAACTACATATAGGTAGCATATAAGTCTTAAAGTTCGTTGACATATTAACACATCACAGTAGGTACTTAAAAATAATAAAAAATAAAGCAAAATAAAACAAAAAGTAAACATTACATTGTCAACGTAGAGCTCTCGTCGCAGGAGCGCGTCTTGTGAACGGAACCCTGAGTCCGCGCTGCACACACTCGACAGCCGGAACGGGGACTATTGTGCAACGAGCCAACACAAAATGATAATAATGATGCAACGTAAAAATATAACCAAAAATAAAGCAAAAATGGTAAAAATACTGAAGGTGTTAAGCGATAAGCATATTTTTGGTTTTGTGTCAATTGGAAGAAGTAATATACTAGTGGTCATTTACTGTGGTACCGGCTTAAGAATAGTACCGTCCCATCTCTTCCTGTGGGTGTCTCGTCAAGGTGACTAAAGGGTTTTCTACCGAAGGACGGTCAGCAGCGTCCAACGAGTACTTTAAACCTAACTGGTCGCGCCAACACGCTCGACGGAGTGTGCCGACTATGGCGCATATCATTAGGCTTTTACTGGGGAAACCAATGTTTTGGCGGTTGCAGCGACATGAGATCATCATCATCATCAGCCTATCGCAGTCCACTGCTGGACATAGGCCTCTCCAATTGCACGCCACTTTGTTCTATCTTCGGCTTCTCGCATCCAGCTCCTGCCAGCCATTTTGCGTAAATCATCACTCCACCTGGCCTGAGGGCGTCCTACACTTCGTTTGCCGTGCCGCGGTCTCCACTCAAGAACTCGTTTACCCCAACGGTTGTCGGTTCTTCGGCAAATATGGCCAGCCCACTGCCACTTCAGCTTGCTAATCCGGTGGGCTATGTTTATAACTTTGGTTCTCTGCCGGATCACCTCATTTCTGATTTTGTCCCTAAGAGAAACTCCGAGCATAGCACTTTCCATAGCCCGCTGAGCGACTTTGAACTTGTGGATTAGCCGTACCGTCAGTGTCCAGTTTTCGGCTCCGTATGTCATGACGGGTAGGACGCACTAATTAAAGACTTTAGTCTTTAGACATTGTGGGATCGACGATGAGAAGACTTGACGTAGCTTACCAAACGCTGCCCAACCCAACCGAATTCTCCTGTTCACCTCGTCCTCGAAGTTGTTTCTACCTAACTGCAATGACTGCCCGAGGTACACATATTTTTGAACAACTTCGAGAACGGCGCCGTGCACCGCTATCGGTTCCGGTAGTACATGTTCATTGAACATGACCTTGGTTTTATCCAAGTTCATCCATAGGCCGATGCGTACAGAGGAGTCAGCCAGGTCATTCAGCATCAGTTGCAGGTCCTGCAGCGTTTCCGCCATAATGACAATGTCATCTGCAAATCGCAAGTGAGAGATGTATTCACCATTGATGTTGATGCCCCGCCCTTTCCAGTGCAGCGTCTTGAACATATCCTCCATTGCATTTGTGAACAGTTCCGGGGAGATAACGTCCCCTTGCCTCACTCCTCGATGCAATGGTATAGGTTTTGTTTCCTGATTCTGTACTTGGACGGACATTGTTGCGGCTTCGTAGAGACATCTCATCACTTGGATATATCGCCAATCTACTTGGCATCGCTGCAGAGACTCCAGAACGGACCAGATTTCAATCGAGTCAATGGCCTTCTCATAGTCCACGAATGCTAGACACAGGGGCTGATTATACTCTTGAGTCTTTTGTATAATCTGCCGCACTGTGTGGATGTGGTCTATGGTGCCATATCCGCTCCGAAATCCAGCCTGTTCCGGTGGTTGGAATTCGTGAAGTCTTCGCGCAAGGCGGTTCGTGATGACTCTTGAGAACAGCTTATAGACGTGGCTTAGAAGAGAAATAGGTCGGTAGTTCTTCAGCCGGGTCTTATCTCCTTTTTTGAAGAACAAGACGACTACACTTCTACTACACGCCTCCGGAGTTCTCCCTTCAAACAGGACAGCATTAAAGAGCTTTTGGAGCTCCCTCAGTACGGGTTTACCTCCAGCCTTTAACAGCTCTATTGTAACGCCATCCTCTCCAGGGGCTTTTCCATTTTTTAGCTGTCTAAGAGCCAGCACGATTTCGTCAATGTTGACTTCTGGCAGGTCTTCGGTGTAGTGGCGTGTTAGAGTGGCTCTAGGACCCTCATCTTCTGGATCAGGTCGAGATGCATGCGAAGCGTATAGCCGGCCATGGAAGCCTTCCACTTCGGAGAGGACTGCCGGCTCGAAGAAACGACTTCTCCACTTGTTGTGGTCAACTTCGTCAGGTGGCTTCTTCCGTACAATCGTACGAACACTTTTGACCCCTGGTTCTGTTCGATCGCTCTTTTAATGAAAAGAGTGTTGGAACGCCGAAGGTCGTGTCATATAAGCTTGTTGATATCTTGGTTTAGAGCGCGCTTTTCCGACGAAGTGACGGGTGGGTTTTCACGTCGTTTTTTCATTAGCCCTAAAGTCTTTTCCGAAAGCTTTGACTTCTTGCCGTTACGCTGCATTTCACAAAATCTCGTACCTTCTTCCCTGAGTATCCGAACCACATTTACGAGCTTCTGGTTTACGTCTGTTGTGGTTTCCATGGCAGCAAATCGGTTATCCAGGTTTGACTGGAACGCTTCGGATCCTATCACGGTTTGGAGCAAAGTAGGTCGAAGCCTGGACCTCATCAGACGGGCACGTTCCGCCTTGAAGTCGATATTCAGAGAGCCTCTGACAAGTCGGTGATCACTACCGACATGAGATACCATTGGAAATTTAAACAAAAAAAAAAGTAATAAAAGAAAACAGGCATGGTTGTTTATTCAATGTCAGCAATGTTTTCTTATAACGTTATCACTTAAAATAATCGTCTGTAAACCGACTTTACAGACAACCATTTTTTAAATTTGTTTGACTTCATTCAGGGAAGGTTTTAAAAGCAAACAAACATGAGGCATCTCCATTGTAGCGGAGAGAGGCTACGGACCTGAGAAACGGATAAATATTAACCAATAGGATTACATAAAATCTTTGCTCTGTTCCAGTAGACAGATCCTATTGGTTGCTTCGTCTTTCAGCTCCGCAGGCAGTCATACTTAAACGAAGCCTCGGGGAAAACTAGTACTACCTAAAAACGTCTTCCAATTGACACAATACAAGAAATAATAACAGTCCGCTATAGCCATCTATGAACGCAGTATACATGTATAACAGCTGCGTGTCCCACCTGGTGCAGGCACAGCTGCGAGTCGGAGCGCGGCGCGGGCCCGGCGCCGGACGACGCGCTCGATATCGGCGTCGAGCAGCTCACTGTGGAGCCGGAGGCACCTGACGAGCGAACAACATTATACTTTAGATACAGCTGGTTTAAGATCTTATATATTGTAGTAGCGTGATGTTATATGGCCTATAGCCTTCCTCGATAAATGGGCTACTCAACAGTAAAAGATTTTTTCAATCAATCATTTATTCTTTAAAAATTTTTACATTGTGTTTGAATACACACAAGAATTTGGACCGGTAGTTCCTAAAATTACCGCGTTCAAACAAACAAAGTCTTCAGCTTTATATTATTAGTGTAGATATCTATACTAATATTATAAAGCTGAAGACTTTGTTTGATTAAAACCTAGTAATCTCAGGAACTACTGATCCGAATTAAAAAATGATTTTATTGTTGGATAGCCCATTTATCGCGGAAGGCTATAGGCTATATAACATCACGCTACAACCAATAGGAGCGGAGCAGTAATGATAAATGTTGAAAATACAGGAAAAATTTACGCAGACGAAGTTGCGCAGGACAGCTAGTTATATATATATAAATTTTATAATGTGTACAAATCGCGAAAGTTTATCAACATTGATATGATTCACTTCAATAATCTACAGTAATATTATAAAGCTGCAGATTTTGTTTGTTTGAACGCGATATTCTCAAGATCTACTGACCCGAATTTAAAAATTCACTTTTGGATAGCCCATTTATCGCGGAAGGCTATAGGCTATATAACAGCACGCTACGACCAATAGTATCGGAACAGCAATGAGAAATCTGGAAAAACTGACAAAGTTGCGCAGGACAGCTAGTAAATAATAAAACGTGCCCTCACCATGCTGATTGTCAGAACACTGGCTGTTGAGCGAGGAGATCGAGGTGAGTGAAGACTTGCGACTGCCCAGTCTGGAGGACGCGGACGGCGAGTGCGGCGCCGAGCCGCTCTCCGCCCAGCCGCTGTAGCACGACTTTATGTCGCAGATCACCTGGGAATACACATACCTATACAAAATCATGTTTTAAATAAAAAAGTGTAGATAGGTTAGATAAACAACATTCGATTATTAAAAACGGCAAACTTTATATATTGCAATCTCAGACTATAGTAAAAAGTCGTAAAAGTAGGAAAGCATTATTTAATTATCACAAGCGAAAAAGAGAAAAATGTAATCCGCTCCTTTCGTCTTCGGCGATGTGACACTGACATTAAAAGCTTGTTAATTTGCTAGTTTTTATTGAGCCCTGTAGCTGACTTTACGGAACCCTTATAGTTTCGTCTTGTCCGTCTGTACTTACGGTTTTGCCATTTTGGCTACGGAACCCTAAAAAATCAAAGTCAAAGTGACATACGGACGGACAGACACACAGACAGCTGCCTGTCTGTCTGTCTGTCCGTCCGTATGTCACAGGCATTTTACTCAAAGACTACTCAGTGAATCTTGGATGAAATTTGGTAAAATGTCGGGACGTAGCTACTTAGTTTGATAGCTAAATAATAAAAACAGCAAAAATTAACGTGTGGCAGGATGTGTTTAAGGTTTTTAATAAACTTTTTGATTGAGTAACTATTTTTGGAAATAATTGCTCCGAAAGTTGCATAAATCGTGTGTCCCCCCCTTAACTTTTAAGCCGTGTGACCAAAAAACATGGAAAAAGTCACAAAGATATCGCCTAATAAATTCTTCTTGCTCGGTTTTATTTACTTAGAACATCGTTGCATATAGGAATATACACACATTATTGGAATATTTAGGAAAAATAGCTATCTGCCTAATATTTGACGTTGATTTCAATAATTAAACAATGATAGACATAGGTACCGTAGATACACTTGGTATCAAAAGTTTGAGCAGATATGTTCAATAAAATGACTGTCTACCTACCTACCTTACCGAAGAAATAACTTTAAATTATAAAAATAGCGCGTGACGAATTGGCGACAAAATCTAGGTTTTTATTTTTTTTCTCCAAAATCTCTGTAAACTTAACAAAGTGATTTATCGTATCGTATACGTGATGTCGTTCACTTGTTTCATGTGTCTTGTGGTTACCTGTAAGCTAGCAGCTGGCAAAGTCCTCGGTTCCGCTGTATGTCTGATGAGCTGTTCACTGCCCTCTTGTAAATGGCCTACTTCGGCCAACATTGCCACTTCTGATTCCTGGAATATTTAATTTAAAGAATTAGGAGCATTATTTTCACAATCCAAATTCTTCTTTATTCTCTTAAGCATAAAGACCACGTCATGATATGGTAGTACATGACAACGCAACGGAATTTAGTTGCCGTGTCGCATCGGTTTTGTCGATTCTTGGGGTCTTTTTCCACCAAATAAAAGGGGATAAATCGAACGAAACTAAATTTTGAGAGGACAATAGCAGAAATGATATTTAGTGCAATGTTTGTTATACCGGTTTCTTAAAAGAACGCACTAAATAAATTTCTTTCCATTCTTTAAAAGGAAAATCATGAATTTTCGTTCACTTAAATTTCTTAAGTTTACGGGGACTATTCTAATTATTTTTTAATAAGCACAACAAGTTCTAACCCATGGACGATTTTGTGGAATGAGTGGATTAAATAGGTGTTCCTGACTCTGTATATTACCACCTCATTTTGATCGAAACTTCGTTTTCATTGTATTAGAGTAGGCCTCCAGTTCAGCTTTTATCGTGATGACGTCACCGATAAGTTTATTTCAAATTATTCTGACGACTGGCAGTCAGCGAAATTTGAATCGAAAGATCCCAATTAGACAGATAATAATTTACACATTAGTGCCATATTCAGCTAACAAAAGTCAGCTAAAATAGAACGCAATCATGTTATGGAAATGAATCCAACAAGGCAATTTGCATGAGCAAACATCACTAACTTAGTGCCAGAGTTGTAAGATAGCTCTATTTGAATAGCCACAGGACTCAGCAATGCTAATGACGTGTTTTTGAGACCTCGAATCGTTACAGAATTCTCAATTAATTGCTAACTGTATAAATTAATATAAAGAGGCAATGGTAATAAACTTGAATTTGGATAATTTGATTCCAACTGTGACAGTTAATCAAAGCATTATATTATAGTTTACTAGCGGCCCGCTCCGGCTTCGCATGGGTATAAAATATATGGATGTTATTATACATATAAACCTTCCTCTTCAATCACTCTATCTATTTAAAAAAAACCGCAGCAAAATCCGTTGCGTAGTTTTAAAGATTTAAGGTTTAGGCGTATATGGTCAGAAACGCAAATTGACAGATTCGCAAAATGCCAAATGTTGGCACTAACACGCAAATGGTCAGAAACGCAAAAAGACAGACATAAATGCAAAAAGGAAGTATGCGATGATTTGGGTCCGATACAACCCATATATGAAAAAAATTTCGAAGCTTTAAAGGACAAAGGTTCAAAGTATTTAGATTATATTCCAGAATTTAAACAGTTTAAAGATAACCTTTACAGGACCAGGAAAACTTTTTATAAATCAAACAAATTAAATTTCGCACGTCTAGAGGACGTCATCATACCTGAGGCATTAGCTAAAAATTTTTTGATTTGTGATGACGGTGGAAGCGATAAAATTTTGATTTTTTGTACAAAAGCCGCCAGAAGGGTCATTCGATCTAATCCAGGGGGAACATATTTTGGTGACGGTACCTTTAAATGTGCACCAAAACCGTTCTACCAACTTTTCAGTGTACATTTTGATTTAGGATCTGATGAAAATACAACAAATATTTGCCCTGTGATTTATGGTTTATTACCAAGTAAGACTGAAGAAACGTATGTTCGATTTTTTCAATTAGTTAAAGATACATTGGGTTTGACGATAGGGTGTTTTAAATGTGATTACGAAAATGCAATAATCAATGCTGTTAAAATTGTATTCCCTGATGTAACCATTAACGGTTGCTTCTTTCATTTCCAAAAAGCCGTGAAAAAAAAGGCAAAGGATTTGAAATTATATGACTCTCATGAAGGTAGAAACATTACCAGAATGATAGCGTGTTTACCTCTTCTACCTGGAAATTATATACAATCATGTTGGGAATCAATTATAAGAGATGCTTCACAAACGAGGGAACTTAAAGCTTTTAAAAAATATTTTGAACGTCAGTGGTTAAAGAAATTTTCGCCAGACTTATTGAGCTGTTCCGAAAACATGCATAGAACAACTAATGCATTGGAGGGCTGGCACCATCGACTTGGCGTCAAATTTCCTAAGAAGCCCCAAGTATGTCATTTTGTACAAAAATTAATAAATGAGTCTAAGCATTATGACTACAAAATAAGAAATAGCTACTTTTACTCTGCAAAAAAAAATCGACGTAAATCCGACATTGCCTATAATAAAAAACTTAGAAAGTACACTGAATTATTAAAAGAAAATAAAATTACACCAAAACAATTTATAAAAAAAAATATTTTTGCAAGATTGATTAAGACGACATAATTATCTGACGACGACATTAAGTATATAAGTACAGTTTGGACTATTATATATTTTTTAAAGGAGACCCTTACAGTTTGTTTGTTGATTTAATTTTTCAAAATGTATGTTGATTTATACTAACAAATGAAGAATTTGGTTAATAATCATTTGTTGATTTTTTTTAAGACGGTTTCAAGACATTAAGACGACATAATTATCTGACGACGACATTAAGTATATAAGTACAGTTTGGACTATTATATATTTTTTAAAGGAGACCCTTACAGTCTGTTTGTTGATTTAATTTTTGAAAATTCATGTTGATTTATACTAACAAATGAAGAATTTGGTTAATAATCATTTGTTGATTTTTTTTAAGACGGTTTCAAGACATTAAGACGACATAATTATCTGACGACGACATTAAGTATATAAGTACAGTTTGGACTATTATATATTTTTTAAAGGAGACCCTTACAGTCTGTTTGTTGATTTAATTTTTGAAAATTCATGTTGATTTATACTAACAAATAAAGAATTTGGTTAATAATCATTTGTTGATTTTTATTTAATTTGTGATTTATCTGTCATTGTGCGAACCTGGCATTATGCGTTTCTGTCATTTTGCGAATCTGTCATTCCGCGAATCTGTCATTCCGCGAATCTGTCATTCTGCGACACCTGGCATTATGCGGTTCTGTCAATTTGCTAATCTGTCATTTTGCGTTTCTGACCATATACGCCTAAACCAGATTTAAGCATACATAGGGATATAGGGACAGAGAAAGCGAGTTTGTTTTATACCATGTAGTGAAGTACCTACATGACCAAGGTGCGATATCTCATGTAGCTAACAACATCGTTTAACATTGAAAAGTTTATCATCCAATATCGGAAAAGTCAAGATTCTCCCAACTGCAGAGAGAAAGAGCCTTGATGCTCTCAACCCTGTAGGTGAATTGTGAGAAGCCTCGGTCGTCAAGTGCTCCAAGTCCTATATGTTATAAAGGCCTTTCCAACCCATGCTTTCATAGACGACAAAGCTAAGTTAATCTGATAAAAATCTCACCACGACTGGGTTAAGCAGTGAGACGAAGTGGCAGAAGCGGCTGCGCTCTTCAATGAGAGCTGCCTTCACCGCTTTCTCTTCCATGTCTTCTAATTGTTGCTTGCGCTCTTGAATGTCCTGGAAAATGAATGTCAACGTTAACAAAATTGTTAAAGTTTTTATTGATTTGCTCTACCAGTGTTGAGTTAGCCAGGAAAAATAAAGTGTCTTGCTATTTCCTATTTAAAATTTATCTGACTACTGAGTGAATAATGCAAACTTGCGTTAGATTTTAGGGTTTATAGTGATATGTAAATGCAAAATCGAGAAAAACATCCGTCGTCATAAAACGATAATTTTGCTCCTGAACCGTCGCCAATCCAAAAGAATTGAAAGAATTGACGACCGAACCATATTCGATTCTACTATTAATTTAAGGCATCTATCGATGATAATAGCGATTAGTACAGCATTCCTCAAATTAGGTTCCACGGAACCGTGGGGCTCTCTTAGGAAGTCACAAGAGATATCCCAAATATTTTTCTTAGAAATTATAAAAATAATGAATTAATATAATTAAATGCGATAATAGTTCTTATTCATTTCATGTGTCTATCATAACTGGCCTCCCCCCCCCTCCCGTCATGAACTTGGGGTTCTACAAAATACAAGGTATTTGGTAGGTGCTCCATTATGTAAAAAGTTTAGGAATTCCTAGATAGTAGATAATTAATCATACCTGCATGCAAACTTCATTTCTCCTCTTAGCATCAGGCGGCGCTCTCCTCGCCTTCCTAGCGTGGCGCTGCGCCTCGGTGACCCTGCGTCGGAGTTCAGCGCGTGCGCGCTTGCACTCGCGCGCGTGCTCGCGGCTCAGCGCGCCGGGTGCGCAGGCGCCTCGACGCCACTCGTCCGCACGCTCCGATAGGGGTGTCACTAGTGTGTCCATTAAAACGCTGTAACAAACAATAAAACTGTTATTATCTAGTGTTCACAGGCGAAGGGTTAATTTTTTTCTGAGGTAACCCGATACAAAAATATATCTTACTGTACATGGTTCTTTATACCTTTAATCCAAAGGGTAACCGAAAGTAATAGTGTTCTAAGGGCCCTCCGCCACTGCTAGTGTTAGATGTGATCTGCTCTCTTACCACGCGAAATGCTGAAGTCTTGCCACGCAGTTTTTATTACGAGGGTGGATCGAAATATTCGCGGCCTACCACATAAATACTTGACTTATTTTAATGTAACTGACCTCATTCGATTTGTTTACTCTCTGGTTGTCACATTGTAAAATTCTGTCACAATAGCATTATCTGTTTTTAAATTAGACTGAATTTTGTGAGCCTAAGTGCAGCGTTTTTAAAGAATGGAGAAAATTGAGCAACGTGCGGTCATCAAATACCTGTTTAAAAAAAAACTGACTCCAAAAGAGATTCACGAAGATATGTCAACAACATTGGGGGAATCTGCTCCATCGTATACGACTGTGAAAAAGTGGGTTGCAGAATTTAAACGCGGACGAGAGAGTATTGAAGATGACCCTCGCTCCGGCCGGCCTACGACGTCTACGACTGAAGAAAACATTGGGAAAATCTGTGATCTGATATTGGCAGATCGGAGATTGACCATCAGGGAGGTTGCTGACACTATTGGCATCTCATATGAACGAACACAAAACATCATAGTCAATGAACTTGGATTTTCTAAGGTTTCTGCGCGGTGGGTCCCCAGATTGCTTTCAGTTGAACAAAAACGAATACGGCTCACGATTTCTCGCGACAGTTTGGAAATGTTTGAGACAGATCCACAAGATTTTTTGGACAGATTTGTTACAATGGATGAAACCTGGGTACACCACTACACCCCAGAGTCAAAACAGCAATCCAAGCAGTGGAAAAAACCTGATGAACCGACTCCAAAAAAAGCCAAAACAATTTTGTCAGCTGGCAAGGTGATGGCGTCAGTTTTTTGGGATGCTAAGGGTGTCATCATGGTGGACTACCTTGCAAAAGGTGAGACTATAAACTCTGCTTATTACTGCACCCTTTTACGTCATTTGCGTGAAACGATCAAAGAGAAAAGGCCAGGACTACTCAGCAAGAAAGTGTTGTTCCATCAGGATAATGCACGCGTTCACAAGTCTGTTGAATCAATGGCTCAAATTCGTGATTGTGGCTTTGAATTACTGCCCCATCCCGCTTATTCCCCTGATTTGGCACCTTCGGACTTTCATTTATTCCCAAACCTTAAAAAACACCTTGGAGGTCAAAAATTTTCATCAAATGAGGAGGTTGAAACCGCGGTGGGTGACTTTTTTGAAGGCCTTGAAGAATCTTTTTTTATGACCGGCATACAGGCGTTGGAAACCAGATGGAAGAAGTGCATTGAGTTAAGTGGAGATTACGTGGAAAAATAAAATTACTTTTGTTTATATTTTATATTGTTTTCTTGCTGAGGCCGCGAACTTTTCAATCCACCCTCGTAGCATGATTTATTTTCAGTATACGGCATAATGAAATAGCGAATCGTCCACATCATGATTCTCAGTTTTTTTTTGTGCTGCAGGCCTAGCTTTGTCCATAACTACGTCGACCATTGAAAAATAGACCAAGCCACATTCTAGCCTAGTCCAGCAGTGGACTGATAAAAGCTGATATATATATTTTTTTTAATAGTCTCCCACAGTAGGCTACAAGCCCTGTGTCGCGGGGGACTTTCCGAACATACAAGTCACGAACACAAATTACACTCAGACTCGGAACAACAATTTGTGGATCACACAAAGTGGTGTCCCGTGTGTGAATCGAAACCACGACCTCTTGCGTAGCAGTCAGATACACTCCCACCGCGTCACCGAAGCCACCAATAATGTTTTAAACCATATTCAGCAAATTCCAATAATGATGGCCTTGTGGTATAGCCAAATTAACACGAGTTACGAATACTTCACATATTAAATTCGAAGGTTTGTTTGGTTTCTGTGGCATAATCACAGCAATAATTTTCCTGTTTGAAATGAGACTAGCTTGATGCTTGATAAAATAACTATTTACTGTTATAACGTTAGTAACTATGATAGAAAAATATTTGTGGCTCAGAGCCGCAGGCTAAATGATGATACTTGTTCAAACACCTTTGAGAGAGATAAATTGCAATGTGGGACGTTTACCGCTTTTTAGATAAGAAATGGCATTTAATTTCTATCTAAGACCATGCATGAATGAAGAGAAAGTTGGTAACTGCCTCAGTGGTGCATCGGGAGTGCGTATTATTGTTGTAGGTTCGATTATCACATGGGAAAGAATTTTGTGAGATCCATAAATGTTGCTTCCAAGTGTGGGTAGCGCAGTCTAGATGACAAGCGCTTAAAGCTCGTTTTGCTAAAATACGTTTTAGTCCACCATATATTCGAGACAAGAGGCATCCACATGGTAAAGCGCTTTATGAGAGGGTACGAAGTTGCGAGTTATATGTTTATAATATAATTACGCGCGTTGGCTAAACACGCGATGAGCGTTTGTCATCTAAACAAAGGCCTGAGCCTAACAACGTTCTAGCATTGAAGTATAAATCTACCTACTTACTGTATTCAGTTCTCGAAATAAATAGTTTTATAAATTTTATAGGTACCTACCTAAATCAAACAATAACACGGTGTACAAGAAAAACCATATGACTCATTATATAAATATTACCCGTTTAAATTTTGCTGGGTGTAAAAACTTGCAAATACTAATAACGCCTGTCACAAAACACTTACAGAAGGAAAGTTTCACACATATATCGCTCGAACAACGCGCACATAATAAATAAATAATAATATCTTGGGACACAACAACTCACACAACGCTATCTGATCCCAAACTAAGCATAGCTTGTACTATGGAAATCAGACAGCTGAGAAACATACTTATATATTTGTAAATACATACATATTATAGATAAATTACACCCAGACACAGAACAAACCATCGTGCTCATCACACAAAGTTTTATCCTGGGTGGGGATCGAACCCACGACCTCTTGCGTACCTGTCGAACACACTCCTACCGCGTCACAGAGGCAGTCAAGCCATAGTACACTTAGAGAGTTTAAATGGTTTCTACAACAAAACTCACAGAACCATACAAGTTCCTCGGGGATACGGTAGATGTTGCGATGATTGCCGTAAAATCGTATCATATGGAGAATACATTCCACTTTGGCTATATATCTCGGTGCCAGAGTTGTTAACGGCTTAGGGCCGGCAAGGTCGCGGATTCAAGTCCTCACGACAAGCGCAAGACAAGTTTCATATTATGTACAAAGTTAGCATAGAAATGCTTTAAAAAATACAATAAGTAAAACACACAGACGTCGCACAAGGACAGATAATCTAGAAACCTTCAGAATAACAAAAAGATTCGGATTCAGTGTCCAAGACGGATGTCTGTTTTTTTTATGTGATAGTGGGGTATATTAACAAGCGGCTCGCCTGATGTTAAGTGATAACCGCTGCTCATAGACTTCTGTGACACCAGAGACGCAGCAGATGCTTTGCCGGCCTTTTAGGAAACATTAAGCTATTTTCTTGAAGGTTTCTAAGTTATATCGGTCCGGAAATACAACGCTGACAGTTGATTCCACCATGTTGTCCGTGTCAGAAAATGGCTTTTGAAAGGCACGATGGACTAAATTAAAAATTTTAAATCAACCCACGAAGGCGTAAAAAAGAATGAAATAAAATTTTAAAACCAGGGAGGTAAGTAACCAAAAACGACTAACGGCCGGTCTCAATAATCTGTCTATCGATGGATTTGGCTACTAGAGGTAGAATTTTGACATATTTTGTATGTAGTGTATGTCAAATATATAGCTCTAGTAGCCAAATCCATCGATAGTTAGATTATTGAGACCGGCCGTAAGAGGGGGTAAGTAACCAAAAAAATGCGTCAGGGGCTGCCTTTTACTGCCCTGAATTAAATTCGAATATTTTTGAGCCGCAAATGGCAGACCCAGCAGGATTTTCTCACAAACACCTCTACCACGGGCGTAGCGGATTAAAAACTCAAACGGTGTGTATTGCCAAGCGTGTCAAGACGGTGAGGATGATATTTTAATGTTTGTCGCATTGTACGATTCCGATGTTTACTTTGTTGGGGTGCGTCTATATGGAACTTTTCTTCTGTACTCTTGATGTTTTGTGCACCTATCGTGATCAACATCTTTAAAGTAATAAAATGCATTTACATGCCAATCTGATGCAGTATCCCCAAGTGGGACAGGAAAACGTGACGTTTAATGTTGTAACCACTAGATTTTACCGACTATTTTGCCCACATATTTTTCCAGAATTATAAAATATCTCGAGAACATAAATGTCATTGGATAATCAGGTTTTGCAAAAGGGCACTATAGCCCTAGGGGGTACCACGTGCACCAGCGTTTTAAGGCAAACGAGCCTAGGAGGAATTGCCTCTTATTATGTATGCCTTAAAACCTCGGTTTTGTTTGTTATGCAGTGTAATTAATGCAGACCATTAGTAGAAGGTGTAACCCATTTTAAGCCATTGCCGTTCTGTTATTTGTAAGCTATGTTAGAAATGGGGTTTTAAGGCATACATAATAAGAGGCAATGCCTCCTACGACTCATGGCAAAACTTAGGAAGCACCAAAAATACTAAAGATAAAAAACAAAACTAATAATTTTTAAAAAACCCACGGTGAACGCATACTTTGTAATAGGAAAAGTATAAAATAAAATTGTAGACCATCCCAGACAAATTACCAGTGGCGAAGTATCCTTAGAACACAATTACTTTCGGTTTCCTATTGGATTGAAGTAACTTAGTATTATAGCTAGGTACAAAGAACCATGTCCAGCAAGAAATATTTTTGTATCGGGTTACCTCAGAATCATTGTAACCCTTCGCCTCTGCAAATTACATACTCTTTACAGAAATCGCATCTGAATCGGACGAACCGTTATCGAGATAAATGGCAACATTCGAGTGCACACACACAACAATATCCCACCCTAAACGCATATACCTTCTCCGTTCCGTCATGGGTAAAAATAATACTTTGATGGCCGCGAGTTGGTTTGGGCTATGTTAGGCCCATACAACATAAAATTTATTGAATTGTTGACAAAAAAATCGGTGCTATGTGCACCGATTTTTTTGTCAACAATTCAATAAATTTTATATATATTAATTATAATTATCAATAAAAAATAAATTGAAAATAAATTAAAATCCTGCACAAAAAAAGATGTATGAACGATGAACTTAGTAAAGTGCCTCCGACTGCATGAAATTATATAATTATGTACGGGATCTTGTTTCCATGTTTTTTGTGCAGGCGGGTTTATTTTGGAAATTTATTTTGGTATTTAATACTTTTGAGTGGTTGTAGGATGTAACAACTAACTTTTATCACAGATATTGTTAAGTACTGAAAATTTAAAAAAGATTGGTTGCTAACTAACATTTTTAGTATCACAGTTATAATCATGTTATACCTTTTTGAAATGCTTAAGATGAGCCCTTTAATTTGATACCCAAATTGCAGTATTCAAAACAACTTTTTTTTCACACCTCTTTATTTTTAAATCTCACAGCCGCCATGTTTGTCTTTTTCAAACGTCACATATCTAAGAACATTTGGGCAATCAAGACGAATCTAACGACGTCTTAATTGCATAAATCCGTTCAGTGGATTGAGATATCAGGTAATAAAGAATACTACATACATACATACATACATACAAGATACGCGCGAAAAACATAACCCTTCCTTACAGTCGGGTAAAAATAGCATCAAAAGGCCTAAATACTAGGTACTGATTTCAATAGGTCTTTAAAATGTTGACAACAATTTTAAAGTAGATGGGAATTTACAGTTATTAACGAAGCTTACATATCTACAAAACATGTTCTGTATACCGGTGCCACCGGTACTACTAGTATATGAAATTAACCTGTCTCGTTTTCCCCGTTAGGTATAAGGAATTCAAGGAAAATATGAAATTAATGAACAAGTTAAACATAAAGTAACTAGTCATAATAATATACTATTATGATCTTTTATGACAAGTAATATATACACTACAATGTTCGCTTGTGCAAGTTCATACTAGTTCATAGGCACACCTAACTAATTTTATTTATTAGACTGAAACACACAAGTAGGTAAAGATTTTTTAAATCGCGGTCTAAAAGTAGACCAAAACTCAAAACAATATGAGAAAAACCTGATAAGTGAAAAACCTACTACCACGCACAATGTAGGGTTACCAAGTCCCCCCTACTAATTTTACAAACGGATTCCTAAATCTTCAATCCAAATCCCTTCAAACGTTTTTAAAACACCTATTTAATGATATGCCATACGATGGGGCTCTGAGCTAAGCTGCGGACGGACGGACGGACGGACATGGCGAAACTATAAGGATTATTATGTTGTACCATTTTGGCTACGAAACCCTAAAAAATAGCAAAACCTACTGAATGGGAGTAAACTATCAATACACGCCATTTACTACAATACTTGTCAAATTAGTAAAGTTTAAGATTGGGAGGGGAAATCAAATGCTTATGATGTTTACTAACTTTGTGTTATATTTGATTTTTATTGCCTATCTGATATCCTGATGTATAATCTACATAAGTTTCATCAAAAATCGTTAGGTAGTTTTTGCGTGAAAGAGTGGCAATCATTCAACCACCTATGTTCACAAACTTCGGAATTATAATATTAGTAGGATTTAAGGAAAAGCTATAGAATGTGAATAACATATACTGGTGTCCAATGCTGAAACCCATAACATCTTGCACTCAAATCCCTCCGTGTACATAAGCAGTCACGTTAGGGGTGTTACCAGATCAATCAATCGATCGATGCTAGAATGGACTAGGTACTCGATGTCGATCGATAGTCTCCACCAGACCAATCGATCGGCCCATCGATCGTAGAATGGATTAGTCGCTGCCGATCGATTTCGAAAGAAACTGAAGGAATATATTTGGGCCATGGTTAATCGATCAACGTCGATCCATGCCTTCGACCGGCAATCCATCGGTTGGTTAGTGGAACGGTATCTGTCGAACAATCAAAGCTACCAGACCAGTTGATCAACTTCGACCGACGTTGACCGATGCCGTCGATCGACGATCGATCGATTGGTCTGGTAACACCCTAAAACATTTGGCCTTCATAAGATTTCGCGAAACCTAGGGAAAACCCTTTTAATACTACCTACTTACTCATTTACTTCATTAACCACAAATCGTTAATAGGTTACTTTTAATCGTTCAACTACCAAAGGAATTCAAAGAAAGGATTTTTTTCTTATACACAGCTACGTTTAATTCCGTGTATTCTGGTGAATCTTATTTGAACCTGGGTATTTCCACTTCAGGAATAATTTGCCTTCACGTGTTAAAGGGTTTTTTACCTGACACAAACACTTGATACAAAATCATGACTCCGAGAAAAAACAGAATGCACCCATCCTGAAGAATGGAAACAACATCGAGACAGACGAAAGAGGTGATCCCAGTGATCACAAAAAGATTCACTTGCCATCCCATCAGGCAAACCAGAGACATAACAGGCCACTGTCCCATAAATAAACACCTTTTTAGAATAGGGGTGACGGACAACCCTCTATGCAGAGGATGCATGGAGGCAGAAGAAACAACAAAATACGTGCTCAGGGAAAACAGCAGTATAACGGACCAACTGGCACTGCACGAGGCCTGCAGCAGACTGCTGGCGTTCTGGGAGTGCCTGGGTTGGCTGAGGTGACAGAAAGGATAAGTACAACACGCACAATGTAAACTAACTAAGCACTTTAAACACGGCCAATTATAATGCTGTTTGTTGGGCTTTCCGGAAGTACAGAAGGAAAGCGTCTAAATCTTTGAATATGTTCCGAGATTCCATGTCCGTAAACAATGGCTATGAGTAAGTATTATTCTCGAGCCAACGTTGTATTAAGCTTTCTGGTATTTGTACGGGAATTCATCACAATTTGAGAAAGACCAAAAAGCGGCGGTAGCTTAATGGCTAAGGCATCGGTCTCGAAATCGTGAGGTCACGGGTTCAAATCCTACTCATTATACTACCGAACCCACTCCTAACACAAGCCATTAAGCTTGGCTGAAGGGTTATCAGGATTGCTAGTAATGTGGAACCACAATCCCACATTGCTAATTATCATTTTAAAAAACGGGCTTTCAAAGTATGGAGAGAACTGAAGTTCTGGTCATTTTATTTCATGATAATAATATTTGTCCTCACTCATATGAAATTGGTTAAGTCACAAACTCGAACCACACTTAACTTTGAGTCGTGCTCAAAACTGTTTCTATCGCTACTATTCACCTTCAAGTGACAGTGACAGCAGGAGAGATAACGTCATCTCATCTCAACTGAATGACGTTTGAGTATACTCGTAATCTAATATATCAATCGTAATAAACTAGGTACCTAGTAATCTTACCCTATAAACGTCTTCATCCTAGTCTCAATCGCGCGATGACGTAAGCAGACGCGCGTCAGTGCTGTGCCGATCTCCTTGGTAGCTCCTGCAACAAGGAAACAACAATATCAGTATTAATAAGTTATTATGTTACATATATCTACTGTTGACCTACGATATACTACGACTATTAGATGCGATCATCAACAGTAGGATAATTAATAAAATTGATCTGTCTGTAGGTAATAACAATAAAAAAATCTTTATTTTCTAAAAGTATTTTCTAAAAGCCTTAAGAAACTAAATATACAGGTTTTTGAGATCCTCCTAGTAAGCTTTATATAAGCCTGTAGCAGGAGGTCCCGCTCTTCAAATAAACTTGTTACTTAGGCCTAGTATTACATAGTGTATCTAAAGATGGTTTTTATTTTTCTTGTATGTTTATGTGCGTGTGCGTGCGCGCGCGTGTGTGTGTGTGTGTGTGTGTGTGTGTATGTGTGTGTGTGTATGCGCGTGCGTGTGTGTGTGTATGCGCGTGCGTGTGTGTGTGTGTGTGTGTGTGTGTGTGTGTGTGTGTGTGTATGCGCGCGCGCGCGTGTGTGTGTGTGTGTGTGTGTGTGTGTGTGTGTATGCGCGTGCGTGCGCGCGTGTGTGTGTGTGTGTGTGTGTGTGTGTGTATGCGCGTGCGTGTGTGTGTGTGTGTGTGTGTGTGTGTGTGTGTGCGCGCGCGTGTGTGCGTGTGTGTGTGTGTGTGTGTGTGTGTGTGTGTGTGTGTGTGTGTGTGTGTGAATGTACTGAATAGGACTATGTGTAAGGTCCTTCTGTTCTTTTTAATGTTAGCCACAATTTTGTGATCTTTGTTGATGGAAAATATGTTAAGCTTTAAAATTATAATGGTTACAGTGGTTACGTTCTAGGCCTTAATTATATAATATTCATTGCCCTACGTACAGCTTTTGCTATTCGATAAGAAGAAAAAAAAGATTTTTGAAATGTATAAGGGGTATCTATATTTATACTTACTCGTATAATTATGTGACATATGTAGATTTTCAATGGATTTCTATTTATCTCTCTCGTCTGGACGGATGTCTAACCAGACATCTATCATAGAAAGAGTGCATCGAAATCTATCAAGGTATTAAAAAATGTGGACTCTATTTCGATGCAATCTTCACGTTTTTGGCCGTTTATATCGCCTGCGATGCATAATTTAGCCAACTAGGCTTCGTACGATAAACGTAGTTTTTTACCACAAAAAATATGGATAAACTAACAAACACCATTACGCATGAATAACATTAGTAAGATAAGGTTGATATAAAAAAATCCAAAAAATATAAGAACCTTGAAGTAAACGAAGATGATTGCGTAGGTATATACGCATTTAGGAAAAACCGCGTAGATTATACGCTTTGGAAAGACCTGGGCATCTAAATTATTCCAGTTTTATACCCAGGTATTTATCAACTTCTATTAATATGTAAATTAATAAAATACAAAATCTAGGGGACTTATCAATAAAATATAGAGGCGGTAGCCTAATGGCTAAGGCATCGGTCTCGCAATCGTTAGGTCGCAGGTTCGAATCCTACCCGTTATACTATCGTCGTGAACCCACTCCTAACACGAGCGACTGAGCTTAGCTGGAGGGGTAAACAGGGTTGCTAGTAATGTGGGACAATAAACACACAGAAAAAAATATATATAATGTGAGTCAACAAAAGTACCTACCTATATGACATAGGTAGCAATGATTAATATTAGGTAAATAACTTAAAGTTTCGAGAAATATGATATATTATTATGTATTTCCTTAACTATTCACAAAAAATAAAATATGAGAATGAAAGACAGATTTACGAGTATTTTCCCTACTAGCTGTCTAGGCGAACTTGGTACCGCCCCATTATTTTATTTTTTAGTCATATTGTTTTGTACTTATTTCATATTTCTCGAAACTTGAAGTTATTAGGTAAATAACTTCAAGTTTCGAGAAATATGACATATTTCCTTAACTATTCACAAAAATAAAATAGAATGAAAGACACATTGACGAGTATCTTCTCTACTAGCTGTCCCGGCGAACTTCGTACCGCCCCATTAATTTTATTTTCGCCATTTTTTTTGTACTTAAGAACCTTTTACAGGCTATTAGAATTTATATTAGTAATATAAAAAGAATGAATGAAATCGGTGAAGTCATTCTCTAGTTATATCGTGATTAAGGAAATTAGGGATTAAAAGAGCCAGCATAATACGCAGACAACACATACACAGATATTTTAAGGAACTAAGTAACCACTTCCATATAGCATTTTCAAAAAGACTTCGAAAGCGTTGTCAAAGTCAACTAACTATGTAGAAACATAGTGTGAACAAGCTTAATTGTTTCAAAACAAAAAACCCGACTGCTTTCATTACTGAAATATTTTGGCGCCTAAAACCGCCATTTTTTTCTAATTTTGATGTCACTCTCACAACTGTACCTCTCTAAAAATAACAAACTTTGTGTGAGATATGTAGAATCATCCCCGTTGCTAGATCCGCGTAAAATTTGAAACACTCGTTAGGGGTTGAATTTTAAACGCTATTCAAAATTTTAACGTTATCGAAAACATATTCTTTGACGATACTCTCTCTCTCTCTCTCTCTCTCTCTCTCTCTCTCTCTCTCTCTCGACTCATTGATATAGTTTGACCGAAACCGCTGTACCGAGCCATGAGGCGAGACACAGCGCGGTACAGCGGCTTCGGTCAAACTGTTTTATACTCAGACTTCAGATTAATTACAATTCTACTTTTCGGTAGTTGTGCAATGAGTACATTTATTTTCCCAAAGGATCATTGAATTGTGTACTATGCGTTTCAAATGAAAAGATAATCGCAATCTGCTTAGTGGTTTGACGGCTTTCCTCTATGTATACGGATTAATAGTTTTTAAACTTTCGCAATGTTTACACATATTAGAGTATTTTAGGGACTTAATCGCGTGAAATATTTAAAGGCCTTTTTAAGAACCTTTTATTTACCCGACGACGTTTCGATTGAATTGCACCGATCGTGGTCACGGGTACGATTAAGTCCCGACAATATTCGCCCGATGTTTCGATCGAACTGCACCGATCGTGGTCACGGGTGCGATTAAGTCCCGATAATATTCTATTATGTATACGGATAGTTTTGACGATTCGAATTTATTACATTTTTATAAGCGTCATTTATAACAACAGTATAAATAAAAAATGTAAGGTATATCTGTTGTATGTAAAATCCCAACAACAATATTAATACCCATCTCAATTTGCAATTTTAACAAAGGCAACTGACAAAAAAATAATATCGTATAAATATGGACTTGGGTTTTTTTCGAATGTAAATGTTAACAGACGCGAATAGCCATTAATTAGTGCTATTTGAAATACCTTTCCTCTAGACTAAGACCGGATTTAACTAAGGCGTGAATTGGCAGCGGGTTTAATGTGAAACCACTGAGGCAAAAGACACTGATAATACAGAAAGAAATGTTCTATCGGCGAAACACTGTTTCGGCGAATCGTTCGTCGTTAAAAGGTTCTGACGACGAAACGCTCGAATCCTTTTATCGACGAAACGAATGTCTAAGAAGCGTGATACGATCGTTTTATGGACCGGTCTTTAAACAAGGGACGAAGAGGGAATGAGGAACTATCTAAAAGCTATAGCAGCTCTGGAGTCTTTTGGGCATTGAGATTTTTAGTTTGACCGAATTTGCAAGAATTAAAAGAGGATACTCGTTTGACGGCTGACTTACACCGTCTTCTTCTTGGCGTTTCGACAGCCAACATTGTATGTAATAAGTCTATACTAATAATATTATATAGCTGAAGAGTTTGAACGCGATAATCTCAGGTTCAGGACTACTGGTTTGAATTGTTACTGTTGGATAGCCCATTTATCGAGCAGGTCAGCTAGTATTATATAAATGTGCCCAGAACGCGGTCACTCTGCATTGTCGGAGGCAGCCATCTAGTCCTCCTGTGTGCAGGTGGTTGGGCATACAGGACACGTTGTAAGATGGGTCATTGTTTGCGTTGCACCGCACCAGCAACTCAGGTTAACAAGCGCTTATACTGTGTAACACTGTGACTGTGACTATGGTCACAGTGTTACACACTCTGTGGTACTCTGCTGTCTGTATTAATCTAGTCTTCTCCATAAAACCGAGATCGGTCACGTTAAATTAACACTAATTTTGTGATCACACAAACAGCTATTAAAACCGTATGTAATTCTGCCTAATGGTCTCCAAAGTAGTAAAAACTACTAATTAAAACTTAACGAACCAATTCGTAACTTAGCTCTGAAGCCTCTGATTCACTTGTGGAAAAGTACAAAAATTCTCCTTCTTCTAAATTATTTTATTTTGGATTTAAACCTTAAAGTTAAATAATATTAGACCTATAACACCAGAATTTCCAAAAAGAAATTAGCATGCAAGCTTTTGATAAATTTGTAATCAAAACATATCCATCGCCCACGTAATATAATAAGGAAAATGGCATATTTATGTATACTAATATTATAAAGCTGAAGAGTTTGTTTGTTTGAACGCGGTAATCTCAGGAAGGAGTCCGAATTGAAAAATTATTTCACTGTTGGATAGCCCATTTATCGAGGAAGGCCATAGGCATATACAACATCACGCTACGACCAATAGGGGCGGAGCAGCAATGAGAAATGTTGCAAAAACGGGGAAAATTTACGCAGACAAAGTTGCGCGGGACAGCTAGTAAAATATAAACATAGTTGATCTATAATTATATCGACATCTTGATGACCTCATAATTCAATAATAGATATAAGCGTCCAACGATAAAGTTACATAACGACTTTAATAATATCTATTGAGTTTTTCGTGACCGATTCCACTAATAGTCTTCGCCGAGTACACCGCATCTGAATCATCGTCTTCTTGCCCTTCATCCCATTCATTTAACGACACGCATTATATAAACAAAGAAACATTGTAAACATTGGCAATTTGAAAGAGTGTCAGCGAGTTTTTATTGCATGTTCTTTTCTCCGGCTTTACCTTTGTTTGCGAACAGGCATTACCAGTAAATGTAGAATCGACTTTTCACAAGTGCAGTATTTTGCTTCCTAAGTTATTAATTTTTATTATTATTATGTATTTTTGCCCCATGCAATTCTATCAGACTCAATCTCTATCTCGCCAAGTTGTTTTTCACACGGTCAATCCATCTTTTCTTGAGGAGTCCTTCCCATTAAAAGCCGTCCATATTCATACCTAGTCCCGCTTTCCAACGTTTTTTTGATCCCTTTTCATGACATGTCCATATCAAGATAGACGCGCTCTTCAACTTTTACAGTTACTGGAATCATGGACGTACTGAGATGGTTTTGGAGGACCTTCAACCCCCCTCATCCCCGAAAACCTAATAAGTTCACTTAATTGCAGGTGCACCGGTGGAGAAGAACAAGAAGTTTTCTTAATTGCACCTCCTCCACCGGACAGTTCTATTTATCCTGAACTGACCCGTCCTCTCGAAAACTTAATACACCCATGACTAGAGTCGCATAATAGGTACAAGTACCTACACCGTACCTTACTAGAACCATACCCTGGCGACTTGCAACCATGCACATGAAATTCGTATACATTCCATAAGTTTTTTATGCAGGTACAATAAATTAATTGACATTGGCAGATATTGCTGTATTCTGCGATGTTATTTTTGTATCTAGACGATTTATAAGAAGAATTTTCCTCATCTAATCACGCGTTGAAGAAGAAAATTGGCCGTTTATGATATAATAAATTAATAACATGATTCACAACTGCGTTGCGAAGGAAAATTAAGTTGCAGTGATTAGTATTTGCTGAGGTGTTTACAAAACATTGCGCAAGCGAATAAATGTATCTTTTTTTTTTTTCTTTTCAATACAAAGCAACGTTATTTGTGATTGTCATAGGTTATAACATCAGCGGGACAGCTAGCAGGTGCTATTTTTTCGATCGATTGCTCAATCTTGGTATCTCGGTCACATGGCAAAAGCGGTGCGACTAATGTCATCATATGCCCTGTTTCCAGGTTTTTATCTGAAGCCCAATTGTTCTTTTCGTCCATTCATCTTTGTCAGTCGCCGTTGAGTTACTCTCATTTCATTCATATTATTATCATCGTTCACGTAAGCCATGTTATCTTTGGTCGACTTCTGCCTCTCCAATCACTTACTTTGCTGTTCTTATTACATATCCATACCTAGACAAAAAAAATCCTTTCATATATTCTATCTCTGGTATTCATGCCACTTCTAATATATTAATTCCTTTGTAACGTCTTAAGAGTTATGAAATTGATTGTACGCAGGAAACCTTTTATCAAGGGTTGAAGAAGTTAATAAATTCAAAAAAGAAAATTTGGTGATTAGATATAAAAATCATCTTCAACGAGAAAAAACGCGAACTAGTGTTGTTAGTAGACAACAAGCTACCATAGATACGCTACGATACTATTCATTGATACTCGACTAACGTGGACTTAGCCAGTTCGAGAAAACTTATTTTTAATTAAGTGAAATTTAATTTACTTTTAAATTGATATTATTTAATTAAGAAAAGTGCCGTGTGGTGCCGGCTTAAGAATAGTACCACCCCATCTCTACCCGTGGGTGTCGTCAAGGCGACTAAGGGATTTCACCCCGGAGGACGGGCAGCAGCGTCCTCTGCGTATTTAAAGCCTTACTGCGATCGCCAACCCGCTCGCCAAGCGTGGCGATTATGGCAATTACCCCCAGGATCTACATACTAGTAGGTTCTACTGGGGAGACCCGTGCCCAGCAGTGGGCCATCATATGGGTTGATATATAATTAAGAAAAGTGCAATTATGTGACATTTTCTAATATCCATTCTAGTTACCCCACATAGTAATATACCCGTATCCATAATTCGGAATGTTGGGAATTATCCCAAGGTTCCGAATTATGTTTTTGTAAAATTGGCCCTTCAGCTATATGGAAGTGTAATTTAATGTGTTAGGTATTTATTATAATATGTCTATTATATTAGCGTGTAATGTAAACTAATTAATGTAATTGCGAGTCATTACCATATTATAGCTATAAGGGGTTAATCATAATTATTTACTAATCAGTTCTATGAGAATGATCGCATACAATATTGTTGCTCGTATGATAATGTAATTGGTATTTATTTATTGTAATTAGGTAGATTACCCGGTTGCGAGTTAAACAGAGTCCGTACGAAGCCCGTTCCACTAACTGTGGAAGGCGGGCAGATGTTTATGGTTTTTGTTTGAATTCTTTGAACAGTTTCCAGCAAGATATATTTTTACCCGACTGTAAAGAAGGGTTATGTTTTTCGCGCGTATCTTGTATGTATGTATGTAATATTCTTTATTACCTGATATCTCACAATCCACTGTACGGATTTATACAATTCAGACGTCGTTAGATTCGTCTTAATTGCCCAAGTGTTCTTAGATATGTGACGTTTGAAAAAAACAAACATGGCGGCAGTGAGATGTCAAAATAAAGAGGTGTGAAAAAAAAAGTTGTTTTGAATACTGCAATAAAGGTATCAAATTAAAGAGCTCATCTTAAGCCGTTCAAAAAAGTATAACATGATTATGACTGTAATACTAAAAAAGTAGTTAGCAACCATTCTTTTTGTCAATTTCCAATATTTGACAATAGCTGTGATAAAAGTACCTAAGTTGTTACATCGATTACATCCTACAACTACTAAAAAGTAATAAATATTATTATTATTTTTTTATTTTTATAATTTATTTTTTTATTATATCCAGTTCCCTCAGGAACTTCCCTCAATTTTTCCCCTTGGCTACCTATGCCATCGAGACTTAATCGTGTGAAATATTAAAAGGTACGAACCTTTTGTTTACCCGACGTTTCGATCGAATTGCACCGATCGCGGTCATTTTTCGACCATTTGTTTTTATTCTAATATGTGTAGCCATCGCAAAGGTTTAAAAACAATTATGCCATCATAGTTTTCCCGATTTTTTAAGATAATTATAAAAAAGCTCAAAGGCTTGTGTTAGGAACGAATTGCGATACAGATGCCTTAGCTATTAGGCTAATTTTGATAAGCATTCTTATAACCGACTTCAAAAAGGTGACTTCAAGTAGGTTCTCAATTCCGATGTTTTTTTATGTATGTTTGGGCATAACGTTTTTCGTTCGATTTACTTTTTGTTCGAAAGAGGTTTATTCCGAAATGGTCCCATATAAATGTCGTAAAGATCTGATGATGAGTTTCGAAGACAGACAACAAAACTTCTCAATAAGTGCCAGCAAATCGATAGTGCGTCTGCGTAAATTTTCCCCGTTTTTGCAACATTTCTTATTGCTGCTCCGCTCCCATTGGTCGTAGCATGATGTTATACAGCCTATATCTTCCGCGATAAATGGGCTATCTAACAGTGAAAGAATTTTTCAATTCGGATCAGTAGTTCCTGAGATTACCGCGTTCAAACAAACCAACTCTTCAGCTTTATAATATTAGTATAGATAAGTCTTAAAATATACTTTCATACAATTTGTGTATTAGGTATATTTTATTCTAGACTATCTAGTTATCAAAGAGACGATTTTAACCCTAGGTTATCTAAAGCAATTATAACGACTTATTAAGAATCCGTGTTTTTAACTGACTACAAAAATGAGGAGGTTTATGCACACTAAGAAAGCTGCCTATCTGTAAACTGCGTGTTGTTGTTCGAGTTTCCAGAGCGTGGGTACTACGCAGACGCCCTGGTACAGTAGGATCAACGTAACTAGGCCGGACTGAAGTAGGCGACAAGTGGTTGCGCAGATGCATTTTTTGGAAGTAAATGGTGACAGGAAGCGGGGGGCGGGGGCGGTAACTAAACCAAGAGAATTAGAGATGCGATTACACATTACATTGTCATAATTAGTATTACTAACTAAATTTTTTTGTGATTATTTTCGTAAAATTGTTTTTCAAAGTTACTTTAGTATTTACTGTAACTCTTAAATAGTGTTTTTATATTGTTGAATTAAAATGTTGTTAGGATTTTTAATCGATTAAACATAATTAATCGTTTTCGTAAGTAATTTTAGGGTCGCATCTCTATGACATGCGCAAAAGTGATAAGAACCCAACTTCAATCCGGTCAAGTTACGTTGATCGTACTGTACGTATGTATTCTCGAACATTCGCATCGGATCCGTATGCTTCCTCAACATTCACTCGTAACCCTGTCTGTATGTAACCCCTGTTACATTTATATTCATTAGTCCTTGCAAGTTTATTCAACCTGGGAGGATCCCAGGTTGAATAAACTATTCTATTCACTATCTTTATTTCGTGTCCGTGACCGCGGTGCGATCAAAGATGTCCGCTGCGCATACGCGTTGATGCATTTCTAAGCGCAGCTCTCCATTTACTATTACAATAAGATTTTGACAGTTCGCACTTCGCAGGGTTGCCGCGGAAGCGGAAAAAAAGCACGTGAATAAGAATTTTAAACAGGCAATATTTATATAATGATTCATTTGGTTTTTCTTGTGCACACGATATATCAGTTTCCTTATTAAATGTAATTTATAAGATTACAAATGTGAAAGTAACTCTGTCCGTCTGTTATGTTTTCATGCTTAAACCGCCTAACCAGTTTAGATGAAATTTGGTATAGAGAAAGTTTATGTCCAGGGAACGGACATAGGAAGTTTATTATAGCAATATCCGATATCCACGCGGGAGGAGCCACAGGCGCAAGTTAGTTTTTAATAAATCCTGTCTTAAATGTTGCTGAAGAACTTCTATACATAGGAAAAAATGTATAAGGCACCTACTCAAATATAAAGTTAAGTCACAATTAACTAAGATCGTGGTATTTGCAGGTGCTGGGCAAATAAAATGACTGTGTCCTATAAATACAGGGATACATGATCATGATCACCCAATAGGGAATATTCATGTTGTTTAAATTTGCTTGATTTCTTTTTTCCTTGAATCTTTATTGTCTAAACAATACGCCTAAACAATTATTTTCTTATTGAGTTCTTCATTAATTGCAATAAATAATAATTAAAATGTGCAAAATGAGACACGGAAATTCAAATTTGCAAAACGCATCACTATTGGTCGAAACGAAACGTGACGTCACATGACAAGTTCTAACGTTTATCGGCATCGATATTTTTACGGTGCTACAAGAAATCGTTTTTTATTTATGTTCCTGTATTATTCTTACAGAAATAATAATTTTAGAATTTTTAGTGGTATTAGGAATCATCTAGGCGGATGATCGACATTGGTTTACATAGCAATACATACTTCTCTATAGTAATGGTAGTAGATTCATTTAGTTTATGATTGAAACTGAATATATGTGACTAAGCGTTATTCTTTAACCTTAGTAAAACCATTTTCCCTTGTTCTTTTATAATATTGTGTTGTATTGAATTTACAACTACACTTACTAGACCTGAATTAAGTTGAAACTTACGTGAAACCTCGACGAAAGGAACAAATAAGGTAGTTATAATGAGAATTTTTAAGTTTTGTTGGGCAAGTTGCCTGCTACTTGATATTTAAAACATATTTCTATAACTTTTGACTAATTCAAATCATGCTAGCAATTCAAATTGTAACATACTTTTATTAAAGTGATCTTTACAGCAATACAAAACAAAATCTTTGTTAAAGATACTTCATCTCTTTTCATTAATTTACATAATTGGGTAGATGACTGCTATAACAATAAATTATTTTACACCATACAGGAAATAGCATTTGCAAAAATATTCTGGAAAACAATGTTTCTCTACAATGTTACGTTGTCATGAATTTATTAACATCAAAACAACATGATTTGACCATACAAAAGAATGACGTCATTGTTTTGTATTTCATATAAATTAGTAGGTACGAGGCGCATCGTTTTGACGTTTCTTAAAAAGATACAGATTTGACTTGACAGTCATCTACCCCATTGCTTTCGTATTTTCGCATATCTAAGAGGAAAAAATTTGATGCACTTCATGCAGTGTTTTTGCTCTTTGTTACAACGCAGTACATATTAAATCTTCTTTTTCCTTTGTCTGCAAAGATATTAGAACTGAAAACTGCTGCAACACTTTCACATAAAGTCATCCAATCCCGCGAAATATGGCAGCGTTCAAACAGGTCATATTTTATCAATGTTTTCAATGGGTTTTTTTATAAGATTAATTTGTATTCTGCGAACTGTTTTTAAATGTTATATTACGATTAATTAGGTACTATAAAAAAATACGTGCATGATCCATATTAGGGGTTGAATTTTCAAAGCCATAGCAAGTAACTATCTGTTTGCCAAATATGCATTATAGCTGTCCCGCGCAACTTCGTCTGCGTAAATTTTCTAAGTTTTTGCAACATTTCTCATTGCTGTTCCGGTCGTATAGGTCGCAGCGTAATGTGATATGCATATAGCCTTCCTCGATAAATGAGCTATCCAACAGTGAAAGAATTTTTAGATTCCGATCTGTAGTTCCTGAGATCACCGCGTTCAAACAAACAAACTCTTCAGCTCTATAATATTAGTATACATTTGATTGAATTATTCATTCGACTGTTCAATAATACTTTGGGACAACTCACACAACGCTATCTGATCCCAAACTAAGCAGAGCTTGTACTATGGAAACCAGACAACTGATAAACATACTTACACATTTCTAAATACATACATATTATAGATAAATAACACCACAGAATAAACCATCGTGCTCATCACACAAAGTTTTATCCTGGGTGGGGATCGAACCTACGACCTCTAGCGTCAGTCGGACACACTCCCACCGCGCCACAGAGGCAGTCTATAGTCATAGATATCAGCCCATAACGGTTTCCTTGCAACAATACTCTAAAATGATGCTCAAAAACCCACCCAACAATTTGTTCCGATCAATTTGGTCTTTTTAACCATATCACTAACTTGACGCGGAATCAATACTCATTAGGACCAACACGTATCATCTAAAAGCGTGTGCTGATTATTTAAAAAGTTTTCCTCAACAACAATAAAGCTATAATAAAATATAAGTTAAATCGCAATAGCGATATTAACGGACCGTAAACAAAAACATCAGAATGGGACATTCCAAGTAGCAATGTGTAGTCACTTGTAACACCGGACATACTTCAACTTTATCATACACTTTGTGAGCCACCCACACGAAATTCACCTTTAAAATCAAAGAATAAAGTCTAAAATACCATGTAGTTTGTATAGTGTAGTTGACCATGTGTGTCGTCGTCAGTTGTCCACCTAAACATTAAGACCAGTCGAGTCTTCTATCTTAGTTCATTGTGCGACCGGCCCTCGAACAGTGCAGACGTATTTTAAGTTAGTGTTTAGTGTAAAAAGCTGTGATATTTAAAAAATGAATAGACTGAAGATATTATTTGTTTTGTTCGCTGTATGCTGCGTGGTATATGGACGTAAGTTTTTTTTTTTAATTTTCGTATAAACAAACGAGTTTTGAAGGTGCTTTAAAATTGACTTTTGATAAAACAGTGTTATTAACTTATTAGTATCTTTTTGTGTTAATACATTTTATAACTCCTACGCTACGGAATAAATAAAATGCCACGCGTGGACTTAAACTCACTGATAGGTATATTTTATATAGGTACCTACTCAAAATCAGAACTTGGTTTTTTGCGGCGCCGCTTCGCAACACTGCGTTTAAAACGGCAACTAAACTAATCTATTCATTAATCTCTGGCTTGAGAATATGATGTTTGTAAATACTCATACATTAAACAATTTAAATACAACTGATCTAAATAGCAATGTCAATGGCAAATTTGCCTTATAACTATAAAGTACCTGTATGATATATTATATCTATATTTTTTTTTAAATGACGTTTTCTAAAAATGAAATCGATTTATCGTCTCCGAAACCCCCTCCATACTAAATTTCATGAAAATCGTTGGAGCCATTGCCGAGATCCAGATTGTATATATGAAAATTCTTCTTTTTGCATTCCTATTTTTATTTTTAAATATAACTTGCAATGTGGGATTGTGGTCCCACATTGCTAGCAATCCTGTTAACCCCTCCAGCTAAGCTTAATGGCTTGTGTTAGGAGTGGGTTCACGTCGGTAGTATAATGGATAGGATTCGAACCCGTAACCTCACGATGGCGGGACCGATGCCTTAGCGATTAAGCTACCAAATTTAACAAAAAAAACAAAACGGGCGGTATGAAGTTCGCCGGGACAGCTAGCAGAGGCGAATGGTTTAAATATTCCTGAGTTAACTCGATACGTACAAAAATATATCTTGTTGAACATATAACATTAAATAACTAGAATTGAAAGGGAAACCGAAAATTATTGAGTTCTAAGCACCCTTCGCCACTAACAGCTAGCACTTAATATACGAGGTGATGAAAAAGTAATAATGGGTATGAAACATATAAATTTATTTTTCAAAAAAAAAAACTAAGTCTCCTAACAAGTCCATACATTTAGTCCATCACTTTTCCAAACCTAAAATACCCTTGGAAAAAAAATCTCTCATATACAAGAATTGCTCGTTTTAAGGTATTATATATTTGCCAAATGTATATTCATCATGAATTATTTCTGAGGTAGCTACCTCATAGTCATTAGTCATGACTCATGATGAATTTGCAGGTTTGTATAATTTACTAAATGAAAATAAAAAACTTCAAATTAAATAATATATTGACCTCTCGTTAAAAAACTTTATTAACAACATTTTAACCAGCGATTTTTTTATCTTATATATATAAAAATGAAACCCGTTTTCCGTTGTCACGACATAGCATGAAAACGGCTTGACCGATTTGGCTGATTTTTTTTTTTGTAGTTTTCTAATACTTTGTATAAGGTTCTTACGGAAAAATATATTAAGAAAATCTCTCAGAAAGATTGAAAAATATACATTTAATTTTGCATATTTAAAAAAATAAAGTAGTGCATCAAATTTACGCTAAGGCGGTACGAAGTTCGCCGGGTCAGCTAGTTAGTTATATATTTTGACGGTGCAGTCATCACATTGTTTACTTCAACAGCCCATTTATTTCAGTAGCTATATTTACCTTTTGTAACAAAACCCACTACACTGGGGGAATCCCTTGCGAGATTTTGCAAACACTAAAATGAAGGATACAAATATACTATACTACTATACTATAAATAACCATCCATTGCTCATACAATTTTGAGTTGACACATACTGTAATTATTTAATATTTTAAATTTTACCATGTTTTTTTATCGTATATTTTATAAAATGAATGCACAACAAATTGTAATAAGATAAAGCTGAGGAGGAGGCCTGGTGTCCTGAAATACAGGCTTCGATCCTAGTTTAGGCACCAGTCTCCCACAATATTAAAAAAAAAGTATTTATTGTATTGTAATAATGTTGTAAAATATCAAATTTAAGACCATAATAAGGATGTTGACTGTCAAATCAATTCAGTCTGCTGCCTACTGCCTCTGTAGCGCGGTGGGAGAGTGTCCGACTACTACGCAAGCGGTCGTAGGTTTGATTTCCACACGGGACACCACTTTGTGTGATTCACAAATTGTTGTTCTGAGTCTGGGTGTTCTTTGTGTCCGTGACTTGTTTGTTTGTAAAGTCCCCTGCGGCACAGGGCTTGTACATTACGTCTTTTAAAAAAATCGAATCGAATCGTCTTTTAAAAAAAAATGAAATGTCAAAACGACAAGCTATATAAAAATGTGTATGGAATAACAACCTGTGACGTCATAAGTTCCAATCGTCAGATCAATACGTTTTCATGCTTATAAATTCAAAAACATGTTAAATTGTTGCAAAATACTTCTTTTCAAAGCATTTTAAGACCTTCTGGTTCTGTGATGGGGCGATCATGAATTTGGCTAGCTGACTGATTGGTTAGCCAATGGTTTTTTTCGACTGCACTGATGTCAGGCTTTTTGTACCTATGTTTCGAGTAGGTAATTATATTATATATAGGTACTGACATGTATTGTATAACTATGCCAATGCTTCATATATATTTATGTGAATTAATTACAAATACAATTATGAGGAAAAAACTTCTGCGTAAATACAATGTTTGTTTAAATTAAGTAGCGCGATTTTTTTTTTTTTTAAGATCTTGAGGCAATCAAGCACATTGGCAAATGTTTATATATTTTAATTACTTGCTTTTTATGTGATGATATCATAGAAAAGTGCATGCAATTTGTACTAAAAATCAATAGTTTACATTCATATTCTAAAAACTAGTCAAAGAACCGTTAAGTACTTAACATAAAAGTTAATAATAATAATTTATTCAAGAAAATAAAGGTACAATAAACTTATCATTAGGTACAATACATTGTTATAAATAACACACAGCACAGTTGAGTTGTTTTTACTAGGTGGTTAGGTAGGGTTACTTTAACACAGATGTCTCAGGCTAGAAAATAAAAATGTTGATAAACTTTTGCGATTTATTCAAATTATGAATATACATATATTTATTACTGGTCTTAGTCGTGTGAATAATTTAAGGTAAAATACCTTGTTTATTTCAGACGTTGCAATACGGTCGAAATCGGGAAATAAACAAGATATTTTACCTTAAATTATTCACGCAATTCAGACCCGTAATATATATATTTTCATAATAGAAAATTAAAAAGTTTTAAAGTTAATTAGGTATATTGAAAACTACTGAATGGATTTTCATGAAACAAAGCTAAAAACCATCCCAATTATACTGGCTTTCTGATATAAAAACTGTATATAAATTCGTCCACCTATTTAAGTAAGTAGTCAGACACATATGTAAATACTCCTTTTGAGTTTATGTTTAAATGTGCATCTATATAGATGCACATTTAAACATAAACTCAAAAGGAGTATTTTTTTCTATTTTTCAAACATGCAATTATTGTATTTATAAAGTAACTAGCTGTACCCCGCGGTGTTACCCGCTTTTTATTAGCCTATGTGTTCATTCAGGATGTCAGCTAACTCCATACCAAATTTTATTAAAATTGCTCCAGCCATTTAGACGTGAAGAAGTAACAAACATACACACTCACATACTCACAAACTTTCGCGTTTATAATATTAGTGTGATTGGCAAGAAAAGCCTATAAAAATTACTTCGATAAATAAAAGTTTGCCAACCCTAACTTAATACGCAATATTTACTATACTTGCATTCTAGTATAAATTTACTTAACCTTTTAACTATTATGCACCTGATGGGAAAAGAACCGGTTTACCTGCTGCATATTCATAGCGAATGACATCTCATGTCTGTGCGGTTAGTCCCCTCTGTCAAGGACAATGTTATGACTAAAGTTCGCGATAAACGTTTACTTATTTAATTGTAAACATTCATGTTCTTCTAAATGGTTTCGACCACAGCAGCCACACTTTTATTTAAACTAGTCAAATTACACAAATGGGTATTATCTATTCTAATATTATAAAGTTAAAGAGTTTGTTTGTTTAAACGCGGTAATCTCAGGAACTACTGATCCGAATTGATTTTTTTTTCACTGTTGGATAGCCCATTTATCGAGGAAGTTCATAGGCTATATAACATCACGCTACGACTAATAGGAGCGGAGCAGCAATGAGAAATGTTGCAAAAACGGGGAAAATTGACGCATACGAAGTTACGCGGGACAGCTAGTCTATACTAATATTATAAAATAAAGTTGAAGAGTTTGTTTGTTTGTTTGAACGCGGTAATCTCAGGAACTACTGATCCGAATTAAAAAAAATGTTACTGTTGGATAGCCCATTTATCGAGGAAGGCTATAGGCTATATAACATCACACTACGACCAATAGGAGCGGAGCAGCAATGAGAAATGTTGCAAAAATGGGAAAAATTTACGCAGATGAAGTTGCGCGGGACAGTTAGTCTATACTAATATCATAAAAAGGAAAAATTGTATTGTTTGTTTGTATTGAAAAGGCTCCGAAACTACTGGACGGATTTGAAAAACTCTTTCATCGTTGTGAAGCTACACTAACCTCGGGTGACATAGGCTATTTTTATCCCTGTATTCCCACGGGAACGGGAACTACGCGGGTGAAACCGCGAGGCGTCCGCTAGTAGTCAGTACCCAGTCTCCTCGCTCTCTTTATTTGATAGGACGGAAAGCCAACACGACTGGAGAAAGATTTGAAAGACTTGGTGCTAGGATCAATGGCTCAAAGGACTCACCGAGGTATGGACGGGATGAATTGATGACAGTGATCGATATTGCTTAACCTCGCTGATCTCTGAGCCTAGTCAGATAATTCCAGTGAGTCACCATAAGCGATAAAGCAGGCAGGTTCATGACACAAATGACCACCGCGTAAACAAATATATTAAAGACTTGCTGTCCCGCGCAACTTCGTCTGCGTAATTTTTTCCCGTTTTTGCAACATTCGCATTGCTACTCCGCTCCTATTGGTCGTAGCGTGATGTTATATAGCCTTCTTCGATAAATGGGCTATCCAACACTAAAATATTTTTTCAATTCGGATCTGTACTTCCTGAGATTACCGCGTGCAAAGTTGCTGTGGTCAATGAAGATGAGTTATCAAAAAGTCTCAGTACAATTTTATTTATAGTGGCGACAATCGTGGGAACTGAATTTAAATGTTAAGGTACAAGATACATAATTTAAATTCTATAAACACAAACTGCGTAGGTATGTAGGGTACTTAAATAATTGCTTCATCTGCTCTATCCTATTAAAAAAATAATAAGTAGGATAAAGACAGAATACTACCTTAGTTATAAATCTAAAGTAACATTATGTGAGTAAGCAAATGCTTGTACGTGTAACAAAGTAACCGGTTTTACAAGCAGTTATCATTAATAATGATCGTGCGGTAGACGATCTTACTACGTCATTCTATAATCTCACACAAGCGGTTAATTATAAAAATATTAGTTCAATTCTTCTTTAGTTCTTCACTATTTATGAGAAGAATCCTAGACCCACTCCAAAAAAGCGGAGACGATATGAGGGCAGATACTATAAATTAAATCTTCTCTCAGTTTATTTTGACAACCCGCATTAGGGTACAAGTCCTGTGTTGCGAAGGAGTTTACATTCTAACAATAGGCTTGTTTCCTCGATAAAAATATAAATCCAAGTCTAATTATTAAATAAAACTAGCATTTAAACTACCAACGATAAATTCTTTATTATATTTTGTATTAAATAGGATTTTATATTATTAATCATTTGATAAAAAAAAGTGATTTGACTAGAAAAAATAGTGACGTCATAGATCGGTATTTGTATGTGATTTTCATATAAAATCTTCATTTTGACATTTCATAAAGAGTTCTTGTTTTGACCAGTTGAAAACAAGCCCATTATAGGTCTTATTAAAAGTGCAATAAAATAATTATTAAAAACGACAGACTGAAATGTAATTTTTAAACTCAATATAATTTTGGTCATTTAGTTTAATAGAAAACCTAAAAGAAGATGGCGCTAATTAATTGATCATGTAACGTGTATGTTAAACGTACCTGCTAAACAGGTTACAAGATTGCCGACTGGTTTTGATGACTTTGTGTATTATCATAACTATGACAACGCGATCATAGTAAAAATACATTTATATAAAAGTGTGAAATAAGGCAATGCGAAAAATAGCTCGGTGAATTGCTTGACATTTACCAAAATATGGTAGTTTCTGTGATTGCTAGAGCTCATCGGGAAGAAGTTTATGAACTTACCTGGAGTCTAATGGTATTTGTGAGTAAAGTAAAACCTTACTGTGCTAAACTTAAGGTTCACTTTTAGAAAAAGTGTACAAAATTCGAACAGAATAAAAATAATCAAAAAGATAAAATAAAAGCAGATGTGCAAGGTTTTTAGAAACAAGTACAGAAATCCGGTCTCTCAAGCATTTTTAATGTTATTTTTTGTATTTTTAAATATTTCTTTTTCGGGGAACTCTATACTGTAATTTTCGAAGGAAAACTCAATAATGAGCACATTCTACAATTTGAAATGTGGGGGCAAAAATTATTTATCAAACACAAAGCAAGACTAGTTTTTCCCAAACTTAAACAGATACTCGTATGACCGGTAGTAAAAGAAGTAATGTAAAAATCACAGAGGAGTTAAAGTAATCTTTAACTATTCCGTGATAAAAATAGTGACCGCATGCATCATAAATCATAACAAATATTATTAGATGTAACGTAAATCAATAAAACAAAAAGATAATGCAACAAAAACTCCATTAAAAAGCTGAACAAAGATTAATAGGTGGAATACAAGAAGGCGAAAATCAAGTGATGTTATCCAAAAAAATATACAGATAAACTGGTTCACGGTTGAACCATAAACAAAAACCACATTACGAAATTACAAAGTGACTTTAAAAACCTGTTTCAAAATCCATAGGTCAAACAACAATTTTTGGTCAGATGACGAGAGAATTTTCGCTTAAACTAGACAACAAGTTTGGGACAGTTCAATCAACGCTAGATTTTTTTTGCCTAACGATTTAAAATCTTTAAATCATATTACAAAACACTTTTGCAAAACCTAATTTTTTTGAATTATCGCATTACATAGATTCGACACGAGCATAAAATGAAAGGTTTAACATATTTATTATTGAAATAAATATACCTAGTAGGAAACATCTAGCAATCCTCAAGGCATAAATAATACTTAGCGAGCACTATCGTGTTTATTTCCGTAGAGCTTTGTGAATTGCTAATGAAAAACCTTTGTATCCTAATCCTAAGCACTTTATTGTAAACCTGAATCAAAGATAATGTGGTAAAAGTGAAAAAGTACATTCAAAAATATGTGTGTCAAAGAAAAAACGTAGAAACAAAGCAAAAGAAAAGTCCAGTCAAATAAACAAAAGGCATTTATAAACCTGAAAGGATACACTTATTTGTGACCTGAATTCAATACTGTACATGAAAAAGAGAAATGTTAACAAAGAGAAAAAATAAACTATAACCATTAAATTCCAGAATGTATTGCATTTGTGAGGTTAGCTGCATGGGCAATTAACGAAAAACGAATTTAATTTATCTAAGACCAAGTCTTGAGATTAGCAAAAAGAATAAGTTGTAATGTGAATTAACGAACGAAGAAGCAGTTCAACAACACGACATAAAAACATTAATATCAAGCGGCGGAAACCTAAGGCATCTGACTCTAATAATATGGGACCCACAATCTCACATTGCTGTACAAGGCCAAACACTGTTTTTTATCAATTCCTGAGGATACAGAGCGCAGACAGATCAATATTTATAAAACATAAACAACAAGACAGCATGATTGATGTGTTTTATTGAAGAATTACGTCTAGCTTGAAGAGTTTTTTACTAAGATAAAATTTATTCCATTAATCACGGTCTTTAAAAAGTTACTTCTATTAATTTGGACTATATCATGTAATCATGTCTATAAACGTAATAGAATCTTTATTATAACGTCCAATGAGAACTGTTGAGAATGCAATAACTTAAAGAATGTAATGTATTGTAAATTGTATGACGCCATCTATTGACCAGTAAGAAAATTAAACTACAATAAACAATTTATTTACAGAACAAGGACCATGTTCAACACCAAGCGGCGCGCGAGGGGAGTGCAAGTCAATCTACAACTGCCAACCTTTACTGTCGATAGTAAATAAATCGGACAGGACACAGCAAGATTTGGAGTTTCTTAAAAGATCCCAATGTGGTTTTGTAGGAAATGCACCTGCAGTAAGTATTTTACTAGCTTTCTATGAATTCAATTATAATTGAAAACTGAAAACCCAACTGATCTATAAACGCAGATCAATAAACATAATTGAAATAGTTATTATGATGTAGGCATCCGGTAAAATGGGGATTTAAAATTGTAATCAAAATCATCTTAACTCGGGCGAAGTCACGCGGCAATAATGAAATATAATGCCACGCAAAGATGTACGTTATTGTACTGTTTATATTAAAAACAAAACTTAGGAAATTATTATAAAAACTGGCATAACGTGATAGCAATATGTGATATTTATGAGTATTTAAAAGGTACTACAAATTTATAGATCTACAATTAGGAAACAACGTAAAACAAAACACAGATAGATCTAATGACTTGAATGAACTAGAAGAAAAACTCTTACATACCACAAATCACGGTTAAGAGACGAAGTTACCGTTATTCACGTAATAGCTGACATTACTCATGAAGATGATGACGTTATAGAGAACAAACAAACGTCAAATGATAAAATAACTGTCTGTGGTTATGTAAAAAACATTTCATATACAATTAGTTATTGCTGTTGCTAAACTGTTTGATATTAGCAACGTAATCGAATTCCTAAATATGATTGGTCATTTTAAATCTAAATCGATACTGACATCTCATATTCTATTACTTTTTATAAAGCAGTAGAGGCAATTGTACCATATCAATAATAACACTAATAGAATTTAAAAGGAATTAATTAGTAAAATAATGTATTATTTATAATACACAACCTCATTAATTATAGATATATTGTTTGTTACGTATAGCAACGCACATTAAAGAAAAAATAAAAATGCTTACAAATGCTAGAGGCAACCAGTTTCTTACTACAAATCCTAAATTGCAATACATATTTATAAATTCTTAATTATTTTATAGGTGTGTTGTCCAGATGCAAGTCAACCAGCGCCAACCAATCAATGCTTCACTCCAGGAGGCCAACCCGGCGAATGTATCAGTCTATATTCCTGCCCTGACATCGCAAACTTGCTGAAACCACCTGTACCAAATGATAAGATCCAATATGTGCAGCAATCGAAGTATGTAACACTGTATCCTGTTAAATTTCTATTTTTTTTTTTTTTTGAGAATGTCAAGGACAAAGTCAGATGATCATTTGAAATCGAGTTAATAAGTATATGTGAATGTTGTATCTTAAGAACAAGCCTCATATTTAACAAGGCCATGTTTGTTTTTTATGCATTTTCCGAAACGAAGTGCGGAGTAACGTAGAACTCGTTTGTTGAGAATTGTTAACATAATTGAGGAAAATAAAATGTAATATTTCAAACATAAATACAAAATGTAAAATAAGAAGATTAATTAGTATATGAAACCTTTTATGTAAGTTAGCGTACCTAAGCGAAAAACGTGATATATGGTCATCTACAAGGAAAGGGATAAAACACAAAACATTGGACAAAATTTACTCGTGTTAGACCTTTCTGTGAGGAAATAAAATCTATTACTAAGATAGAGAGATATTTTAACCAGACATTTTTGTTATTTCAGATGTAACGGTCCAGACCAATACAGCGTGTGCTGCGGTCCCGTACCAAGCTTTGAAGAAGCGCCAAAAGGAAAATGCGCTTTGACTGCGTTCCCACCTGATCCTAGGACTGAATGCTGTGGTGTCGATAGCAGAGTCGGCAACAAAATTGTTGGTTAGTTTATCACAATCTACCTTAGCTACATCTCACAAAAACGATAGGGAGTAACAATATCGCCCTGACTAGCCAGTCCAAAATTATACATAAAACTGATAAGTTTATTTATTCTATCAATTAAACATAGAACTCCGACCTGATCACCGCCAATCTGACAAAAAATGTAACCATTTTGTAAATTAATGAAATCAAAAAAGCAATAACTTGGTTGCCTGGTAATGTTTTTGTACATAAAATGCGCGTGCGACTCAATTGGTGATGCCAAAATTGTTCAATGATTCATACTATTTCTAGCGTGACTATACAAATGCGCGGTAAGCAATTTGGTCAAATCTGAAACGCATTTACTTTTTAGTTTACCATTAATTTGACTATAGGCTGACTCATCAGATTGTCTTTTTGTCTGTTTTGGTCTGGCTTTTGCTATAGCTCATTATTGTCATGTATTAATTTATAAATTACTATTTTTTTTTATTAGTATTGTATAGAGTATTTGGTAATAAACTTGAAGACGCTAGATTATATTATTTTTGGACTGGTGGCAACACGAAAGCACTACCTTAAAATTGCTACTAATAATCTTAACCTGCCGTGCAATTTCAGCATCCCATTTAATATAATTTCTTAATGCTTTCAGGTGGTGAAGCAACAACAGTGGATCAGTACCCATGGCTGGCAATCATAGAATACGTCAAAAACAATGCCGTGAAGACATTGTGTGCAGGGGCACTTATTAGTGGGAAATATGTTTTGACAGCTGGGCATTGCGTTGTTGGACAAGTTTTGTCTGTTGGCACACCGTAAGTACCAAACTTTTGTTCGCAAAATGTCCAAAAGAATATAATTTTATTCAAACTCATACCCAAATTTAACAGACATAACCAAAAACAAAACCAAATAACCAATAGCTATAATGAAATTCAAATAAATCAAAAAAGTTAGAAATGACAATAGAGCCGAATACTTGATTATCACTCATTCCTAAGATGTCCATTTCCTTGTCTCAAGTTCTGTCACTTATTTGGCCCTTGACTCATCTGTTGATAATCTAGCTATCAGTATTAAAATTGTAACTTATATATTTTAGTACAAACATTCGTCTTGGAGAATACGACACAACTCACGAAGGTCGTGACTGCACAGTAGTGGAAGCGGGAGGTGAAGACTGCACAGATGGTATAACCAGGATAGCGATTGAGAGAACAATCCCACATCCGCAGTACAATCCCGTTAGCCCGCAGAAAAGGAACGACATAGCTTTAGTCAGAATGGCACAACTAGCGACTTTCACAGGTATGTTTGATTAGTAATAATAACGCACTACTACAACCTTAATTCCATCATCATCATAATAAACAAAGACCAAACTAGACACTGGTTATTCCTGGATGACATATCACACGATTTAAAGAGTTCGCATTTAAATAAACACGTTATTTCTTTCTGGCATGCTTAGTATTTTTACTGTGTTCCTTAACGCCTAATAGTAATCATATTTATCATATTCAAGTCAAAACACGCTTTTATTGATTGTAACTATAACCTGTACAACGTTTTTCAGATTTCATCCGCCCTCTTTGCCTTCCCACTGTGGATATGACACAAAGATCTGACAGTTACAACTTGACTGTCGCTGGATGGGGAGCAGTTAATACAAAGCAGCCAAGCAGTCCTATAAAACTACAAGTTGATTTGCCGTTCGTGTCTCAGACTGTAAGTATAAAGATTTTGATCTTGATTGATTTAAAATTAAGGTATTCTACAAGGATCTATATTAGGTCTCTCCCAATGTTACTTTCTATCGGGTCGTCTATATGATGTTTTAATGACTTGTAATTAATTTTAAAGAACCCATCATTGTTATGAAATAGAACTAGTAATTTGTATTTATAAGATACTAATTATATTAGGTACCTACATAGTAAATAATTCTCTTTATTCTTTCGGCAGCAATGTCAACCAGCTTATTCAGTTCCCGGTCGCAGCGTGACGTTATGGAAGGGCCAGTTCTGTGCTGGTGGTTTGAAAGACAAAGACTCTTGCAAGGGCGACTCTGGAGGCCCCCTCATGTACGAAAACGGAAGAACCTACGAGGCCATTGGAGTCGTCAGCTTTGGTCCTCTGCCTTGTGGATTGAAAGACATTCCCGGAGTTTACACTAACGTATATGAATACAACACTTGGATAAGGAATACCATCACTCCTTAGATTTTGTAATAATAATAGCTTAATGAAAGAAGGTTTTTGAAATATATTTAAGGTTTTGCATTACAAAGTAGAAATGTATGCATGTACATTTTGTTAATATTGGGGCTGTGCCTTGACCAACGAAGGCGGCTTAGAAAAAGGTACCGCCACCAGATTTTAAGTCATTTGGTAGTGCAAGGTATACTTTTAGTGACATGTTCTTTAAATCTATAATAAAATCTGTCTCGTCGTATGGCTGTGAATCGTGGAAAATAACCAAAAATCTGACCAACAATCTTTAGGAGTCAGTCAACAAGTCATTTAAAACATATTCCGCATTCACTTAAGCAAAACAATATTCATCCAAGACTGCGATTAACACCGGATTAGCCGTAAATTGAGAAAGAAAGCAGCCACGCTGCGATTAATTGTAAGGTCTGTAGTTAGATAGTTAGTAATTAATGCTATTTTTATAATGTCCAATAAATATTTAATAGAAACTTATTTTATCTTTCATTCAACTGCCTTTAAGCCTATCATTTTATTATATTATTGACTTATCAGCACCAACTAAATCAATATATATATATTAATAGGACCTGGCAAGATCTAAGAAGATCTATAATTATGTATGACAAAAAAAAGGTAAAGCAAATTATTCTGCCAAACCCAAAGATATGATAAATGTGACTGTCTTAGTCACAGAAGGAAAAACACAAATTAGGATGTTTCTTTTGAATAATGGGCTTCTTGTACCTATTCAAAAATTTCCAGGTAATCAAAATAACCCTTAAGCACTTAAGCTAATAACAATGTTAATAATTTTTTTGTTAAAAGTCCTTCAGACTAATTTAAGTAACTTTAAGAGTTTGATACCTAACCTAAAGAAGGTCGCTGAGATGGACTGGATGTGGAAGGCAGAAGACCGGATGTTGTGGCGAAAATTAGGAGAGTCCAGCAGTGGACCGATACAGGCTGAAGATGAGGAAGAGTTTGATATGAAACACAGTCAATAGTCATGAAATCATAAACTTAGCTAATACCAGATTCTTAATGCTGTTTTACACGCTTCCGTTCTAAGTGACATTCAACGGGCACGAACACAAGCGCAAACGTGTGAATGTGTTGCTCGGCTGTTTGAGAACAGCTTGTTTGACCAGCACTTGCCGCGCTGCTTTCCGGCATGCCGGCTGCATGGCATGTGTGAAAGCACTTAAATATTTTTCTCGCTACAAGGCATGTAACAGGCACGAGTTTATCTGTCATGTCCTCAATACTGTCACGAAAGCCGCCATTTTCGACATTTATCCCGTTCATTCCCCTTCAAGTTTGCAAACGTCATACCCACGTCTAAGATGCAATCTTGGAAAGTATTTCAGCGTCACGATTTTAGTCGGCAAGCTTACCAAATATGTTCCAATAACTTGTAGATAAACAAGGATTTTGTAAGGGTAGTTCAAATATGTCCACCGTAATGGATTTTGCGTATACCTACCTTCTGGAAATATTTAAATACTTACTTGTATGTTTTTAAATCTTTTTTCCCAATGAACTTTTATGTCACTGGTGATAATAAGGCTGCTGATATGCTGACACCACAAAATATCGAGAGTACAGAACATGCGCGCTTGACGCACACACAAATAGACATCTCTCAGGGAAACGGAATCTTGGAACACCTTCCGTACGAAGAGATTCGAAGAGGTCTGAGGTCTTGTCCGTGAACGTGCGTTGCTAAACCAAAGTAGGTGAAAAGGTTACCTTCTGTACAAACATAGCAGTTACCATAGCCACAGTAAAATCAGCAGATTCAAAATCAGCTACATTTTATTTAAGGAATAATTATCACATCATATCAATCTCCCCAGTAGAAATTACTTATTATATATCCTGGAAGTAATTGCCATAAATGCCACGCTTGGGGAGCGTGTTAGCGATCGCAGTAATAAGGCATACAGAGGACGCTGCTGCCTCCTCCGGTGTGAAATCCCTTAATCGCCTTGAGGACACCCATGAGATGGGGTGGCACAATTCTTAAGCCGGTACCAAATGGTAATTATACACTCGTCCAAAAATTCCAAAACGCCATGAGTATTGGGGCGCTTATGTGTTTTGTACAAGGGACATAGGTAGAAAAGAAGTTAACCTACAACCGGCAAATATTCTTGGCAAAAAAAATACCTTCGCGGTGTCTTCTCATGTATGCCTAAATCTAACCTATTGTAAAGGTGACATTAAAGGACATTTTTAAAAGGTCACTGCAATGACCTCTGATGTAATAAGGAAAACTAGTAAGTTGAATTTTAAACATCTACTTTTGCATAATATAATTAATATTACTTTATATTCTGATTGGGACATTCCATATGGCAATACCCGAGCCATAGGTTATACCGGTTATCGCTTCTTCAAATGTTTGCACTGCTATAATTAAATGAATAAGATTTTATAAATAAAGTCCAAAACAAAAATGTTCCATTTTTGCAGATAGAGGTTCTAATTAAAATCAAAGAAATCGTTTGCGACAACGTCTGCATATTGGTAGAAAAATCAATCTATATTTATCACGGGAACCATCAGGCAAGTCCATTTTCTTGCCTGATCAAACAATGTCTATTTCTTGCCCCATTGTTGCGCTGCTGGTACGCCAGTTTAGCAGAAATACCCACAGAATGTTCTGAGGAAATACTTATTAATAATGTGCAATATAATAATGAGTCGTACGGAGTTATGTTCTCATGTAGGTACCTACGCATACAGAGTATAATAATTATTTATTAATACAAATTTCAATATATCTTGTTATTAATTAATAATTAGAAAATAGTAAGAAGGTCCAATTCACATCCCTGTCTATTTAACTGCCGTCGTATCCTGCCACCTAGGGTTTCAGTCACAATATACTGAAGGTATTGACTCATCACAACATCTTCGAAAAATTGGTCTGAAGGAGTCCGAGATTCTACGTGATTAGCAATCATCAGGATGGTGCAGGTCAAAAGTGTCTGAATGCGCGCAGCACAAATGTCGATATTATTTATGATGGCTAAGAAGTTAGCCAGCGTGGCATAGTAGGTTTAAATCTCTTAATGGAGCCACACCACAAAAGACGACCCCCAGTTCCCGGTAGCCACGCTATTCCCGGCCAAGGTAGCGGTCGCGGTGACGGTGGGACAGGGGGTGCAAAGAATCTCCGGGCTACGGCAGGCTACCATAAAAACTTGACCCTCGTGACGTACAACTGACGTAGTCTACGGCTAGATCAGCACCTCACCGAACTCGAGGCAGAATTCGGTCACCTAGCACATGCTGAACTAGCTCCTATTTTTCGGCTTAAACTTTACATAATATTGTCAAATTGTATTTAATTTAGTAGCTACTTGTTTTTACACGTACATGTAATCATTTTATTTTTTCTGTGTTGTCGAAAATAAATTATTTTTTCTTTCTCTGTTTCTTTCTAAACTGGCATATACTGGGACTATCAGAGGTCCGCAGACAAGGAGAAGACACACTAACATTCGAGTCAGGCAACCTATTCTACTTTCGAGAAGGTAATCGCCCCTCCCCCTCGCCTGGTGGTGTCGGTTTTCTGGTAAACAAAAATCTCACTACCAGCGTTGTAGAAATCGTAAGTGTGTCGACAAGGGTACCTAATACTAAAAATCACCACTCTCTGAAGGTAGTATATGCGCCAGCTTGTACTTGTACAAAGACATAGCCAATTCGAGGTTTCATGAAAACGGTTCGAAATGAAAATATTTTTTTCAATTCGAATCAGTAGTTCCCCTATTATCGCTCTGGATTATGGCGTTCAAACAAACAAACTCTCAGCTTTAATATTAATATAGATTATTTAACAAATATATTTCAATACGACTTTTCAGGCTATCCGCCCTGATGGTTCTCCATTTCCAATTGTTTTTTCTGCTTTTTCTTTATACAAAATAATTAAAAATCAAACCAAATAGTTCATATTATATTCGAGGTTTCATGTGTGGTGTTCGATCATTCGGCACATCTACCACAGTAACAGAAAAGCTCACTACAACGGTGTTAAGGCGCATAAAGTGGGAGTACAAGAACGCGGCGAAACGAAAATCGGACCTAACGGTGTGGGGCGCTAAAACCACAGGGGCCAAATGCTCGTCAACTGTCTAGAGTCACCAACCAATTATGTCGAAGGGTCGATACTCGAAGTTTTCCAAAAATACATCTACCTTGGGCAAGCAATCCAGCTTGGTAGAAACAACTTCGAGGAAGAAGTCGACAGAAGGATCCAATTGGGTTGGACAGCGTTTAGTAAACTTCGTCAAGTTTTCACTTCGCCTCTACCGCAATGCATGAAGACCAAGGTATTACCAGTGCATCTTACCCATTATAACCTACGGCGCATAGACGTGGACACTTACTACTTGTTGGGCTAGTCCACAAATTCACAGTTGCATAGCGACCTATGGAGCAAGCTATGCTTGGGGTTTCTTTGAAGGATAAAATTCGCTATGAGGTCATCCGACAAAGAACTAAAGTTACCGACATAACTCGCAGGTTAAGCACGCTGTAATGGCAATGGGCTGGCCTTATTTGCCGAAGGACCAATGGCCGATGGAGCAAACGAGTCCTACAGTGGAGACCGCGACTCGGTAAACGAAAGGTTGGACGGCCCCCAGCCAGATGGACCGACGAACTAAAGAAGGTCGCTGGGATGGACTGGATGCGGAAGGCCATCTCAGTCGGACTGGAAGTTGTGACGGAAATTAGGAGAGGTCTATGTCCAGTAGTGAACCGATACTGGCTGATGATGAAGTAGTTACACAAAAATATTTATAAAAACCAACTTCTAATCAGGTTATGCTTACAATTTAACATAGTAAAGCTTTTAATAACCTTTCACGCTTACCTCCGCTGACAAAACTACAATATTTTCTTTTAAAAACGCAGCAGCTTCATCAGTGCACGTAATGCCATTATGAAGCGTCAAATTCTTATATTTGGCAAACTCCTCTCCAACTCCAAATAAAAAATCCAACTCCCCCTCGTACAAACGGCTCACACTAGGCCAGTGTCGAGTAAAATCCAATGTATTCCCCCCTCGCGTGCATCCTGCAAACGACTCACACTTGGCTGGTTGAAAACTTGAAACACAGCAGCATCCTACAAGTATTATCATTTTGAATGGGTATCCATTCTAACAACACAACACATAACAATAGATAAATATACAAAAATATTCTTATTAAGATAAGGATCTTAAAGTTTGCAACTCCGACTTGGACATGACCGGTTTATTTAATATCATGTTTAATTTACCGTGTTTGTGTTGTATATTCTCATAAAAACAAATCCAAGCGAGTCATAGTTGAACAAGCCCTTGACAAGCCAACACGTATTTATAAGTTAGTGTTTAGTGAATTGCTGTGATAATATTTTTATATTCAAAATGAACAGTTTATCGATATTAGCAGTTTTTCTGGCTTTGTGCTGCGTGGTCCGAAGTCGTGAGTACCTATTTGTTTAACATTCCTAACATTTAAATTATGAAGCTATTGTGGTGAACATTAAAAACACCCGACACGTGGAGCAAAAAGTTGAATAGATTCAAAATAGCTGAACGGATTATCGTCAAATTTAGATAAAATCCATCATGATTAAACCAGCTTTCTAATGAAATGCATCAAAATTGGGCTATTCATTTACATTTCAGATATACCGATGCACATACAGAGACACGCGGTAAAGCAAAACAACTCTTTTTTTGCGTCTGGGCATAAAACAACAACATTATTTTGGAAAGTTAGTAATAAGGTGTTGTAAGAGATATAACTTTACCCTTATAACAACAGCTCGTGGGTATTTCCCCGGTACAGCGGGAAACTTTACAAGTAAATAAGTCTCGGAACAACACATCGTTTGGGGTAATCTGTGTTTGTTTGTAGTGGATGTAGTGGAAACTTTGGTTGACGACCGGTAGTTGCTGGCAGCGACATGCGACATCAATCACTCGGTGGAAATTCCAAATATTTTTTTAGTCCAATCTTCATTTGTTGGAAAGTTTCCTGTTCATTTTTACCTGCTGGTAAACCCAAATATTCTGAACTTTTTCCGGTTCTAAGGTCTATTACAAGGATCTCAAAAACTAAATTCATCTGATATAAGTACAGTCAACAGCAAAAGTTGATGATCAAGAACGGAATGTCAAAACTATTGAATTATATTTGTACCAAATCTAGCTAATCCTACAATGTTCCTAAAATAAGTGATCGAATAAGATACAGATAAATTGTCTGATTGCACTGTCGTTAAATTCTAATGCTTGAAAATCATAATTTTAATCATAGTTCTAAAGGAGATGTTAGTCTTAATATGATATTTATGATATCTTGTATTTTTGCATTGTTTGGCAAATTGTAACGACATTCAAAAGTTATGATAGTCTTGAAAATCATGACTTTATGAAATCCCCAAAGAATGCATAAAATACTGGATTTCACATATTTTCAAAACTATAATTTTCTTTTGAAAGCCAGCTGTTATTTATCATAGAATGTTTAAAACACAATAAATTCACTATTTGTATCCCGAAATTAGAACTAAAAAAAAAGCCGTTCATCCCTTAAATGCTGGACACAGATGGACACACCTAATTTATGAAATTAGTTTGTAAGTCTCATTTGCCCAGTAATTACTCTAGCTACAATTCCTTTCAACCAAAACACAGTGATGTGTTGACCCACTATTTCACGGAAAAATAATTGACAATATTGTGTTACCTACCCTCCAAGACGGCCTATGGCATAGACCTACCACGGCTTTCTGTTACATGTTGTATATCTGTGTCAGGAAAAACCATCTAATTGTGTTAGATACTAATGTATATACTAATGCGTAATTAATTAATCAATCATTAATTTATTCATTAATCAGTCTAACAGTCTAAATCCCAAACGATGGTGCAAAATGTAATAAATCAGCAGTAGCAAATGAATTACATACTACGGGACGCTATGAGCACGATAGCGCAAAGAACAATATACAACTTAAATGGGTTTTAACTCTGCAAATTTTCAATATTTTCATTTTCTTTTTTTTATATGATTTCTTAAAATGAAAATCTTGTTGGGGTGTCTGAGTTTTGCACTATACCAAAAATAACCTTAGAATTGAGGTACCTTGTTCACAAAGAATGTTATCAATTCGATGTATTTGTCATATTATTGAAATTGTATCATATTCATACCGTAAATTCAAATATATATTTTTATTTACCATAATATTCAGTACTTCCAAACAACTTTACAGAATTTCTATGTCAGAACTACCACATTTCTCGGAAATTATGGATTTATAGTTTCCGAGAATTGTGATCATATTTTAGTTGACTGATCCCTAACTAAGCTTATATGTTAGCCACATTTAATCCAACTTAGAGAACAGTGCATATTTCATCAAAAATGATTAAGTAGTTTGGAAATGACGAACAAATACGTGTAAAGTTCCAAGTTACCGGTGTTATGTCAAAGGAAAAACATGTAAAACAGCTTCAGTTTGTACTTTAAACTAAAATAAAAATAGTGAAATAACAACAACATAAAAATTAAAAAAAAAACTCACGATGGGCGTAAAAAGAATTAAATAAAAATCATTTTTTTGCTCGATTTTTTTGCTTTGCCTAGGACGATTTAGAAACGGTTTTTTGCTCTGTATAAGTCTTATTCTTGAGCATGTTCGATGTTAAATTTTAATGTTAGTACACGCGTATCTTTCTAAAAAACGGATACTTAAAAAAATATAGGCTGCTGCTGTTAGCTGTTTGTGTGCGTGTTTAACAAAATAACGAATTAACCCTACGACATTGCCTTGTGATCGGTAAAAAACATGTTCTGTGTTTAACGCTAAAAATAAGTTAAGTCGTTAATAAAGATTCGATCTCGTCATAGTTTTTTGTTTTAAGCCACTCGGTTACGACTTCCTCTTTCTCCCTATACATATATCTGAAAAATTGACAATGTTTACATTTCAGTGCGGCCGACTGTACTTATTGCATAAGTATTGTATTTTAAGTGTGTATCCTATTACTGTGATAAGGCATAGGACGTTACGTACGTACTTCTTTTCTTTATATCTCCTAGCCAACTGATCCTGAACTAGGCAGAGATTGTAGGTGCTATAAAATAAATATCTTATGACTATATATACACGACCTGATCTACTGTACTATAAATAACAACAAGACAACTATATACTTAGATAAACCACGCCCAGATACAGAATAATCAATTGTGCTTATCAAACAAAGAAGCATTCTGGTCGAATTGAACCCAAGCCCTCTAGGTTAGCAGTCAGGGTCACTAACAAATAGACCATCAGGCCAGTCAAAAACTTGATAAATAAACGAGTGCGTTCAACGTACTTGAGAATATCGCGAAACTATCAAAATCTAAGTGACCTGATTAATTAGATTTTGATAAAAATTGGCACAAATACATTATCATGTGTCAAAAACCACCACTTAAATTGACCACACTTTTTTATTACATGTTGTAAAGATATTCTTTAAAAAGATAACTAGCGATGTGGGATTGTGGTCCCACATTACTAGCAATCCTGTTAACCCCTCCAGCTAAGCTCTATGGCTTGTGTTAGTAGTGGGATCACGTCGGTAGTATATTGGCCAGGATTCGAACCCACGACCTCACGATTGCGAGACCGATGCCTTAGTCATTAGGCAGCCGCCGCTATAACATATATTGTCTTTGTTTTGCATTCAATTTTCAAAATATAATAGAAGATAAAACATTCACTAGTTAACACTTCTAGTGACGTATTATGACGACGTTTTCTAAAAAAAAACGTTGTTAGATCGTTTTATCGCCCACGAAACACCCAGTGAATTAATTTTCATGAAAATCATTTAAGCCGTTTCCGAGATTCAGATTATATTTATACCAGAATTGATCGTTTATAGGTATAAGATATAAATAAAAGGGTTAGTCCCGAAAGTTCACTTTACACTGACACGATATCAACTCAAAATTCAAATGATGTCATTTTCAAACCGGCTCAATAAGTCATAAACAAAAAACATCGAGACACATCATTTTAATTAACCGGTTGCCATTTAAAAACTAAAAAAAATAAAGCTAGTAATATTAAGGTAAGAAGCATTTTCATATTTAAGTAATACAAATCATGCTGCGACTTCATTCTCGTGGAATTTCCGAAAAACAATACTGCCAAATCAAAATCAAAAATTATTTATACACTTAGGAAGCAAAATACTACACTTGTGAAGAGTCATGATTCTACATGTACATGTAAGGATACAGGCTGATTGATTGATGTAATGCAATGCCTGTTCGCAAGCAATAGGTAAAGAAAAAAAAACAAGGCAATAAAAACGCGTGGTCATTCTTTTAAAATTGCCAATCTTTATAAAGTTTGTTTGTTTATAAATTGTATATGTGGGTAAGGCGCTGCCATCATTATATGCCACCATAGTAGAGGACTGATGCTATGTCACATAGTGGCAATTTTTCTAAATAAAATGATATACAGATCTGGCGTAATTGAATAACAAACATCTAGCCAAACTTTCGCATTTATAATACTAGTTACAGGGATGTTATGGAGCTCCGTAACTGAAACCGAAACTATCGGATATCCGAAATTAAAAAATATCCGTAACCGTAACCGAATCTGATATAAAAGTTTCGGATAATTTCGGATATGGGTGGGGTATAAAATTTATACTCCTCATCAAAAACCTGGTTTTTGGTTTGTCTCATACGATATTGAGAATATAATTAGAAAACAACTAGGCATAGTAATAACTTTAATACATATTTTTTTAATTATATAACTTAAGAAATGTGTAGATAGCTACGAGTATAGTAATGACTTAAGTAAATTACTAATTGTATTTTTTTTAATACTTATTAGTATTTTATTGATTTGGCTACTAGAGGCATATATTTGACTTAAGCTCCATACAAAATATGTCAAAATTCTAGCTCTAGTAGCCAAATCCATCGATAGATAGATTATTGAGAACGGCTGTAAATCTGACGTTCTGAAGTGAGTGAAAACCACGTTCAAAGATTCCGTTACATATTAAGATACATATGAAGCTAATAAAAGCGTGTTAAAAACACAAATTTGTTACAATGAATCTTGTCCTATCTTTTCATCGGAAAACATGTTACAATAAACAAAAAGAAACAATTTAATAAAGGTGCAATAGTTCTAAAGTAATACGGTTATACATTCTTAAATTGATTTTATTTACATAGCCGAGAAATATGTCGATTTTGATCGAAATTTTGATTCGGATAAATGAATGTTTATTACTTTTTCACGCTAAACATTACTAAAGGGGTCCTTCCTCAGTGGCGACCAAGCAGATAGACATTTGTGAGGTTACGCAACGTTACCACTGTAAGTTAAGAAATGTCACACCCCGTGCCTCGGAGAGCATGTTCGGCGCCTAATCTCTTTCCGGTCTTGTCGGATTTCCGTCCCAACGGGCAATGAGAGTGAGGTAATAGAGAGTGCACTTGTGCCTGCGCAAACACTTGTGTACTATAATATCTCTTGCGTAATTGGCTAGTGTCTGATGAGGTTGACCGCTGTAACCGACATCGGTTAGAATACTACTATTATTACTGAACGGATTTCTCGAAGCGGTTAAAAATTAGAATCAATAACCCTTCTTGCGCAGTCGGGTAAAAATGTCATGATATCTTATGCAAAAAAATGAGAAAGTGAGTCCCTAAATGTTATTTGAGTGTTTAACAAATATTATTACGTTTATTTCTTTGTTTAACTTTGGACAATTAAATCTTTAGCTTCAAAAGATCATTGCACCTAAACGTTTTTTGTTTGACTGAATATATCTCGTTTTTTTTTCCTTGTACGTCTTCCTACGACGCAGTTTCTCCATTATTATATGTGTAATAGAAAGATGATGTCAAAATAAAACATTATAAGCAATGCTTTTTAAGATAACTTGGAATTTTATTAACCCAATCATTAGCACTATTGAAGCGGCGGTATCCTAATGGCTAAGGCATCGGTCTCCCAATCGTGAGGTCGCGGGTTCGAATCTTACCCATTATACTACCGACGTGAACCCACTCCTAACACAAGTCTATGAGCTTAGCTGGTGGAGTTAACATGATTGCTAGTAATGTGGGGTTCAATCCCACATTGCTAGTTATCTTTTTTTAATACAAAAATAAACAAAAATACGAGTAACTAGCTATTTTATCGATATCAAAGACAACGAGCGACCACAAATATCACTATTTTTTTGGGAAAAATTAGCGATTTTTGTAATCATTAGTTTTTTACAAATTCAAACATTAAAAAAAGTACAAAATATTGGCAGCCTCAGTTTCATATTTCATGAAATCGCGCTATCTCGAATTTGCATTTAAAAAATAGGCAATTTCGATAAGAAATCCAAGAAGAGTACATTTTTATATCTTGAAGGGTTTTAAAGCTATTTGTAACCTGTTTCAGAGATAGATAGTTGCAGAACGCAAGCCGGCACCCAGGGCCGATGCATATCTTTGTACAGCTGCTCGTCTTTACTGGCAATAGTCAACAGTGCAAATATTTCGCCACAAGACCGGGAATTGCTGAAGCAGTCACACTGCGGTTTTGAGGGACAAACGCCGAAAGTAAGTGTTCCTAAAGTAAATTACCTTTCAGAGAAAGTTTCGTCGATAGCCGGAACAAAGAAACAGATAAAGTTTTCTTTTCCAAAATTAAATTTGAACTGGGCTACCTAAGAGTCGCAGTGAGAGTGAGGGAATTCGGTTGGTTTCTAGTCTGGATGTACTTTGTGCCTTCGGAACAGTAACTATGGCCGTGATTATGGGGACTGTATCATAGGTAGGCAGGTTCGAACAAATTCACTAGCATCCAGAGAGATCATGCCATCAGAAGGTCAGTCGACGCATACCGTCTAATAAGCATTATGTCCAATACGCATATTATCCATTTTCGTCACGCATTTGGTCTCACACGTTGAACTTAGCTAGTGGGCTAAACAGGATTGTTAGTAATGTGGGACCCAATCCCACATTGCTAGTTATCTTCAAAAATATGTTTAAGACGCATTTTCAAGAAGGTCTACAGGACAATGAGAATGAAAAGAAATGGAAAGCCATTTGCAATGGATTTTACTTAATACCAAGTTAATTACTTTACAGGTGTGCTGTCCTCAAAGTCAACCGCCTCCGCCACCTCCGCCACCAAACAATCAGTGTCTCACTCCAGAATTCAAGCCTGGTCGGTGCATTGGCTTACACTCCTGCCCGGCCCTCGTTAACTTGCTTAATCCTCCAGTACCGGAGGAAAACATAGACTTTGTCAAAAGATCGATGTAAATATCTATCTTCTATTTAAATCTACGTATATATTTTTTTATTATTTTACATAAATAACCGATCTTCGTTTAATATCGATTCGATTAGTTTGGTTATTTTTTTTTGTCAGCATCAGGATGTCACTCAGTTTGGGTAATATTTTTGTATTAAAATGCTGAATGTCTCATTAATTATTATATCTTTGGCATTCCAGTTTTAGATCTCTGGATTTAAGCTGCTGGAGATTTAAGCTCTAATCCAAATAGTTTATGAGTGAACAAATGAATCAGATATTTCATTTTTTAAACATACACATATCAGCCCATATGATGTCCCACTGCTGGGCACGGGTCTCCCTAGTAGAACCTACTTATTGTAGATCCTGGGGGTAATTGCCATAATTACCACGCTTGGCGAACGGGTTGGCGATCGCAGTTAGGCATTAAAGTACACAGAGGTTGCTGCTGCACATCCTCTGGTGTTACATTCCTTAGTCGCCTTGACAACACACAAAGGAAGAGATGGAGTGGCACTATTCTTATTCCGGTACCACACGACAATGATCTATCCAACGCAAATATATTACAAAGCAAACGAAAATGTGAATCTATACGTAGAAGTCTTTGAGCGCGTCTTCTTAAATTCTTCTACTATGTCCGTTCCTGAACATGGTTGTGTATTATATCTTTTGCTTACGTACAAATTATTCAAACTACCATTGTGTAGAATTATAAATTATTAAGAATATTACATTTAAAATTATATCCATAAATTATGATGGTCAATTTTCCTCAATCGTCTCGCCAAACAAGTTTAATATTCTTGGCCTCATGTTTTCAAAGCACTGTTTGAAATAAAAAAAAATGTATAGAACGTACAAATGAATGTTTCCTCCTCATAACTTGAGTATAATGTTAGCAAGCCTCATATTTATTTGCTTAATGGATTTAACGTAACGACCATTTGCATCCTTGACATTCTCAAGACTAGTTTATAACAGATACATACTGCAGTTTTTTCCTGTGTTTGTAATTCTTGTGACATATTATGTCAAATTAATGTTTTTTTTTTTTATATCGTATATATTGACAAGAACATCACACTGAAGATCCTTAAGGTTAATATTGTCATGACTTTTGTCATGTTGGTCATTTGTGATCAAGACTTTGACATCGGCATTCTATATTTTCAATAGATAATGTGGGAGATCAGCTCAGCTTAGCTGCAACATCTATGTATGTTGATATCGCGATAAAAATTAGCTCAGTTTCCATAAAAACTTGACCTCACATTATCTTTTGAAGCTCTCTTGCCTATAAGTTAATCTACCTGCCATGTTTCAACGTCTTAGGTTAAGCAGTTTCGAGATTTTGTGTTAAGTGAATGTCCTTTTTGTAACTAAATTTTAACAAAAATACTTTTTTTCAGATGCAATGGTGCAGAACAATACAGCGTTTGTTGCGGTCCAGCACCATCTTTCAGAGAATCGCAACAAGAAACCGGGAAGAACCAACACTGTATGTCTGCATTCCCACCTGAACCTAACTCTAACTGTTGTGGTGTTGACGCCAATAACGGCAACAAAATATATGGTAAGTGCTATATTAAACGTCTGGAATTATCTGCTACGTACTATCTTATTTTCCCAACGTTGATACTCGTTTAGGATTACTGTTTAGTTGAAATCGTAGAATTAATCATTTCCATTACCATTCATCGTAGAATAGATAGTGCCACCATTTACCGGTAGAGGCGCGGATTGGCTTTGTTTTGTTGTTACGCAACATGTCAGCGGACAATTAAGAAGCCGTGAAGAACGACTTCAGAAGAGGACCGGCGTCTGCTAGAACCGAAACTTCGTGGCTACTGCAGGGTCATATACCTCTTGGTATATGATCCTGATGTGGTAGCGTTTGAGGCTGACTATGTTACTTGTGTATTTTTAAACAAAGTTCACCGACATCATGAAAACGACTACATAATAATTGCATGTTAATTTCAGGCGGTACAGCCACCTCAATAGACCAATACCCGTGGATGGCCCTCATAGAGTATGAAAAGAATAATAACATTAAAATTCTATGCGCTGGGAGTCTCATCAGTGGCAGATATATCTTGACCGCGGCTCATTGCGTCGTTGGACCAGTACTGAATAGTGGCAAACCGTAAGCAACGTTTTATTTTAATACAATCTACTACATTAATAGACTACCGTAAATTAAGCATAATACACATAATCAATAACACTGCCCTGTTTGGCAGTTGGTGGTCGAGGGTTCATTTCCCACACGGGACACCAGTTTGTTGTTAGGAGTCTGGGTATACTTCGTGTCCGTGATTTGTATGTATGTAGAGTACCCCGCGACACATGGCTTTTAGACTAGTGCGGGTGTTTTATTTAAAAAAAAATAACACACATAAGTTTTTTTTTTTTTATTGTGCGTACACAATTATCACATATACAATAATTGAACACCACCCTTGTTGCCTAATTATAAATCACATTAATTGTTAACCGACTTCCAAAGGGTTCTCAATTCGGTTTTTTTTTATGTATAACTCCGTCATACACATATAGCCTATATATACATACATATACATACATATATTTATGAACTAAATATGGTCCTATATAAATTTCATAAAGATCCGATGATGAGTTTCGGAGATAGACAACGAAACACTACAATAAATGCTAACAAATCAACCTTAATTGAAGTCGGTTAGATATTTTTTTGTAAAATAAGTTTTTATAAACGTATCGTATGGAGATGGTGAGACAAACTCAGTCAATTTTGGCTTAGGACAAAGAGAAGTGGAAAGGAGAGATGTAAGCTTTTTTCCTGCAGTGGGACAACTCAAGCTAAAATAATGAAAATAAAGCGTATACAGCATACTCACTCTGCTAGCATTTGTGTCTTATTTACAACTATATCTGAATTATATCAGAACTGTACTCAAATATATGTCATAGACATTCTTTCTGATCAAAGGTCTTATTTACGTTTACGAATGTGGTTGTTGGTGAAGATTTCAAGAAGCGACTTTTAGAAATATGTCGCCTTGTCGCTCAAGCATTCTTAAGACCGATTTTTTTTACAGTATAAGGATTCGTCTTGCAGAATATGATACTAGAGTTGATGGTCCTGACTGCGCGCCAGTTGAAGCTGGTGGCGAGGATTGTACGTATGGCACGACAGTCATACCTATTGAGAAGCTAATACCGCATCCGAAATACGATCCTACTATGGTTGCCAGATACCATGACATAGCTTTAATCAGGATGAGTCGCGTTGCTGTCTATTCAGGTATGTTTCAACTAATCGATTTTCTAGTACCTCTCTACCGGATTAAATTAGTCTAGATGTTATGATCGATGAAATTTGCGAAAGTGACATTGTGCGAAAGTGACATTTTCAGACATGGTGACATATATTGAGAATGTGACAATATGCACCGAGAGGAAATAACACTCTTGATATTTATTGCCATCATAGATATTAATCATACAAAAAAAATATCAAAAAACATCGCAGTGTAATCGCCATTCTTAGCATAATAAAAATTATATTATTCATGTGACTCACAACTTTAATGATGAAACTAATTCGAATATTATTAAAATATATATATTACGGGTCTTAATCGCGTGAATAATTTAAGGTAAAATACCTTGTTTATTGCCCGACGTTTCGACCGTATTGCAACGGTGCAATACGGTCGAAACGTCGGGCAATAAACAAGGTATTTTACCTTAAATTATTCACGCGATTAAGACCCGTAATATATATATTTTAATAATGTGTACAAATCGCGAAAGTTTATCAACATTAATTCGAATATGTAATAAAAATAATATTAATAAAAAATAAAAATTCTTAAGATACTACACTTGTGAAAAGTCGATTCTACATTTACATGTAATGCCTGTTCGCAAACAATAGATAAAGCCGGAGAAAAGAACAGGCAATAAAAACTAAACTGTGGTTTATAAATGTCAGTGACAGTGTTTACTTTAATTGATTGTGGTGTGATGACATTATTTTATTTTCAGACTTCATACGCCCCATTTGTCTTCCGAAAACGGACATAAAGCTCAAATCTGCAGGATTTAACTTCACCACAGCCGGCTGGGGCGCTGTCAGTCTTAGGAGTCGCAATAGCAACATAAAACTGCATGTTGATCTGCCTTACGTCCCTCTCGTTGTAAGTCAAAGATTTAAATTAAGCCTTTTGAGAACATATACGAGTATCTTATCTAAACGACACTTGGACCAAATCAATGTCCCCTGGAGATAAAGTACCCTAAATATTTAAGTTAGCAGATTTTACTCAAATTAATCATTCTTTTATTTTAAGAAATAAAAATAACTGCAATCAAAGATTTCTTAGTAGTCTCTAATGTAGACAATAATCATCTCTCATATGATGGAAAGGGTCGATCATAAGGAAGAAGTCGGTTTATTAAACATTGCGCCTAAAATTTGAAAAATGCCATGAAATTTAGCAATTAAACGCAATATACAATAAACGTGGGGTATTAATATAATCTGATATCTTGTGTATGTATTCGTATTCCATTCGATTATGATAGACTAGCTGTCCTGAACAGCTTCGTCTGCGTAATTTTCCCCTTATTTGCAACATTTCTCATTGCTGCTCCGCTCCTATTGGTCGTAGCGTGATGTTATATAGCCTATAGTCTTCCTCGACAAACGGGCTATCCAACAGTGAAAGAATTTTTCAATTCAGATTAGTAGTTCCTCCAACTCTTCAGCTTTATAATATCAGTATAGATATAGATTTGTTCCTAAATTTAGGTATTCCACAAGGACGCTTACTTAGCCCTTTAAAAACTATTCCTTGAAACTGATAAAGTTTTAGCTATAGTTCAGTATACATTAATGTGGTCACTTTTACAGCAATGTCAACCAGCCTATGGAAGCAAGGTGCCCTTATGGAAGGGTCAGATATGTGCGGGAGGTGTGAAAGACAAGGACTCCTGTAAGGGCGACTCTGGAGGACCTCTAATGTTTGAAAACGACAGGATATACGAAGTGTCAGGAATTGTCAGTTTCGGTCAAAGAGAATGTGGTTTAGAGAATGTAGCCGCAGTCTACACTCATGTATATGAATACGATTCTTGGATAAGAAGCAACATAGTTGCTTAAGCTGTTATTATTTAGAACTTACTTGATGTAACCCTGAAACGTGTCCGTGTGTATGTTCATTATTCTTATTAAGAATCGCATGTATGGCATTCCCCAAATTTAAACTATCTCTGTACCAAATTACATCAGAATGGGTCCAGTAGGTATAGTTTCAGAGATTATCTGGTATGCATCCAAAATTAACATATTTGTATTATTAGTTTAGTTTATAATCATTCAGATGTAAATAGTCATTAAGCAACTTTTTCTATAATAATTATATAAAACAAATGTAATAAAAGGATTTTTTATACAGTTTTTGGTTTTCATTTTGGAGCAGTTCCATCTTGTACTAATGTGAGTTTTCGCTATTATTCATAGAACTTTTGTTGAAAAGTTGACATTTATGATTAATATTATAGTCGTAAAGTAGAGAAAAGCCCGTGCTAAGCCGTGTCATCTCGTTACTAAAGCCGTATAGAATCAAAGCTAGCATTACTGCGGTTTTTATACGTTACTAACTGTACTGGCGAACTTCGTACCGCCCCGTTACTTTTTTGAAGTTAGAACTTTAGTGGCGTTGTGCACTTTTTGGGATGGGTAAAAAATTTTAAACTCGCGCCAGGACACGTGACCTGATCGAAAATTCGTAAGACGGGGGTCTTACGAATTTTCGATAGAGCAATGAAAAACTGCTACAATATCATTATCATGTGTAATACCATAGTTATGTCCTATTAAAAAAAAAAATGTATATGAACATTTCGATTTTTGAAGTTCATCCACCCATTTCAATTAAACCCGGCAAATTAGGTAAATCATTGTTGTTTTTTCTGAAAGTATATATTAATTTTTTTTCTGAAAGTATATATTAATGTCCACATAAATCAGTAGTTTTCACCTGGGCACAACAAAATTTGTAGTGATACTAAGTTCCACAGTCACTTGAACATTACCCTTTCATCAGTATGTAATATAATGTTGAAGTTTTCACTTCTGCCGGATTCCCGGAGTGCAACCTGTTGTTTCTTTTTCGTCATTTTCTTTTTTTTTTACTTAAGCACCTTTTCTAGAGAGATAATTAGAAAACTATAAAAAAGAATGAATGAAATCGATAAATTTGTATCGTGACCAAAGGTAATAGGACCTGCGCAACTTCGTCTGCGTAAATATTCCCCGATTTTGCAACACTTTAAATTGCTGCTCCGTTCCTATTGGTCGTAGCGTGATGTTATACATATAACCTATAGCCTTCCTTGATAAATGAGCTATCCAACAGTAAAATATTTTTTCAATTCGGACCAGTAATTTCTGAGATTATCGCGTTCAAACAAACAAATAAACAAACTCTTCAGCTTTATAATTTTAGTATAGATTCTTCCATTGACTGTATCAATAGCGTGTGACAATAGTGCTATAAAATCTAGGCACACACTCCAAAATTTAAATATAACAAAAAAATTATAAGATTAAAATAATCTCTTCCTTATAAATCTCCAAGATCAATATGAGATGTAACAGACACGACAAATAAATACAAACATTAATAGTGCACTAACCTCTGGCATTGGTTGCAGCATCTGCTATCTTCTGGAACGCATCCAGAAATGCAGCTATCGCAACCAGCGCTGATCTGTGAAAAAAAAATAAGGCTTTTGAAAGGACATTGACTTGAATACGAGCAAATTTATTAATAGGCTATTGTATGACAATAACTATCTACAATATATGTACATAGGTATCAAAATTCTACGTCCTGCCTGACTGACTGATGAATAAACGCACAGCCTAAACTGATTGCTGTGGTAAATTTGTATTAAACTCAGTCGGTCTTTAAGTCAGATCTGTGATATTTCGTACTAGCTGTCCCGAGCAACTTCGTCTGCGTAAATTTTCACCGTTTTTGCAACATGTCTCATTGTTGCTCCGCTCCTATTGGTCGTAGCGTGATGTTGCCTATAGCCTTCCTCGATAAATTGGCTATCCAACAGTAAAATAATTTTTCAATTCGGACTAGTGGTTTCTGAGATTATCGAATCAAACAAACTCTTCAGCTTTATAATATACTAGCTGTCCCGCGCAACTTCGTATGCGTAAATTTTCCCCGTTTTTGCAACATTTCTCGTCGCTGCTCCGCTCCTATTAGTCGTAGCGCGATGTTATATAGCCTATAGCCTTCCTCGATAAATGGGCTAACCAACAAAAAAAGAATTATTAAAATCGGTCCAGTACTTTTTGAGTTTTTAGTTACAAACAAAAATACAAATCTTTCCTCTTTATAATATTAGTGTAGATTAGTGTAGATGTAGAAGTATAGATTTGAGGTTTTGGTATAAAATGGTGGAAGCACGTATTTCAGCGTTTCTGGAAAAATCAACCCCTAAAAGGATAAAATAGGGTTTGCAAGTTTGTGTGAAACTACGTCACTTTTAAATTTAGATCAAAATATAACATCTGTTATATTCGATAGTGATATGTATGTGTTACAGTCCTTAGTATTCTTCGCAACAACAATGTATCAAGTGACAGAGACGGAGATATGACCTATCAAAACCAATTTGCTATTTCAATAGCGTCGCTAATGGCCACTTGACGATTGTAACCGAGGTAGAGTCATGAAGAATTGTTCGTATAACTGCATCTAATATAAAAGACACAGACATCACAGTAAAGATGCAGACAAATAATAATAATATCTTGGGACAACTCACACAACGCTATCTGATCCCAAACTTAGCAGAGCTTGTACTATGGAAACCAGACAACTGATAAACATACTTATATACTAGTACTTATATATTTCTAAATACATACATATTATAGATAAATAACACCCAGACACAGAATAAACCATCGTGCTCATCACACAAAGTTTTATCCTGGGTGGGGATCGAACCCACGACCTCTTGCGTAGCAGTCGGATACACTCCCACCGCGCCACAGAGGCAGTCAAAATAAATCAATGATTTATTTGAAATCGATTGATCTCCAGATCTACGAGATGTGAAGCTCACAGAAGCTGCCAAGAAATGTATTATTGCTAATATCAAACAGTCAGATTTTATTACAAGTACCTGGATATTTAAACAAGTACTGGTATTTTTTCTAAACCGCGTTTTCAAAAATTGGAACCTAGCTAGATCGATTAATCCCCCCCCCAAAACCCCCTGCATACTAAGTAAATTTCATGAAAATCGTTGGAGCCGTTGCCAAGATACAGATTATATATATACAGTGGACCCACTGTAATCCGACAAACGTTTTGCAGGGCGTTGTCGGACTATCGAATTTGTCAGATTATACAACACTGTCAGACCCCTATAATCCGAATGTTATTGATAGAGAGTACTTTGCAATCCGACAAATAACAAATCAAAGGATTATACAGTACTGCCACAGACTACAATAATCCGGTTTTTGGAACGAAGTTCCTTATCGCGCGTTGTGAAACGGAAAAAATTCTCACGAAAAGTTATAACGACACTTTTTGACACACACAAGCCGAGCGGCGTGCGCGTAAGATATGAACATCTAATTTGACGAAGAAGTCACCTGTCGATTTGGTTTAGAGGCATAAATTCGGTACACAGTATTGGTGACAATTGTGTAGTTATAGGTTCGAGCCTTCGGTATACAATCGTCTTTTTGTAAGTTATTTTCGTTTCGTCTTTCTATTTCGCATTGAACAGTGTGGTGTTGCGAAGATTATAAAAAAAAAAAATTAAGATAAGAACTCCGTTCCATCCGGGTGTCCCTTGACATCTCCCAAGTTTTTTTTTTTTATAGTTTTTGCCCAGTAATCCGACAAATAGCTATGGCGGATTACTAGGAGCTCCGGATTAGCTAGGGCCCAAATTACCGGGGGTCTACTGTATACAAGAATTGCTCGTTTATAGGTATAAGATATAAGTAGATAGATATATTATATTTGTACCTGTATGACCGTGTTGATTTCAACGACATTTCTAAAAATTTGGAGGGAATGCCGATATGCGATCACCCTGATCATCGTCAAGAAAGCTTTAGAGACGAATTGAGAAATTGTTCGGTGGAATCTGAAGGAAGCCTGCATCAATAGTGACATGTAGTTGAGAAATTATAAGCAATCACAATATTGACTTTAATGACTTGGTCCAGAGTTTTTGGCGATTTATTCTATAGACTAGACAAAATTTATCAAAGACACTGGTTCATGTCATCCGATTGAAAAATACTTACTTCAGTGCGGAGTGGAGTTTTGTCGCCTTTGAGATGAACTCCTCCCACATTGGAGCGCTGTTCTGTAATTAAGAAAAAAATATATATTATTTACGGCAGGTTAGAATAACGATCATCATTTAACGTAAAATATGTATAAGATCGAAATCGGTAAGATCGAGTCTTCGTACAATGAAAATGTAATACGTGAAACTGATAGAATTTGTTGAAAAATCAACTATAACTATACATATACTATCAACTCAAAAATAAGAAGCAGAAGGCCTCTTTATTAGTTTACATACAAGTAAATCTAAACAGCAAATATAGTAGGTACGACACGTGGAACGAATTAGTGAAACACAACGTGTCATTTGTATAAAAATAAAAAAGCAATTATATTCCGATTTCAAAGTTATTAACTTCATTTTCATTTCATTCAACAGCAAGAGTACTTAAACTAATTTGCTAGGCGTTAATGTACAAAATGTTATTATTGACTACAGGCGCTACAATAAATTAGCAACGCCTGTGAGAATAATGTTAGCAATCTGTCGTTCCTAACTAATTGCTCACTCGAAAATTGATTTATTTTCAATCTACTGTTTATGGGGGTACAACAACTTTTAGCAGATTCCATAGGTGATTTATAAACATAATAGCAATTTTTAGATTTGATGTCTATCCTACTAATTTATATTTTATTGGTAACTTTAAATAGATGACTTAGGTGAATTCATCTACTAAAAGTTACCAACGAAAACGACTTTGTTTTATACTATGTAGTTTAGTATCACTACATAGTATAAAACAAAGTCGCTTTCTCTGTCCCTATATACCTATGCATGCTTAAATCTTTAAAACTACGCAACGGATTTTGATGCGGTTTTTTTTGAATAGATAGAGTGATAGAGGAAGGTTTATATGTATAATAACATCCATTAAATAGTGGAGAAATAAAGAGCGGTGCAGCAATAAGAAATGTTGCAAAAACGGGGAAAATTTACGCAGACGAAGTTGCGCGGGTCAGCTAGTATTATGATAAAATGTATGAAACTTCATCTATTGCGTACCAAGAGTTACTCGTCAGATTGTGACATTTAATTGACTACAATAAATGGGGAGAGGCTTAGCACCATTATTGTTACTTTTCCAACTGTTATTAATTTAGTTTAAAATCCACTATACGCCATTCCATAGAATGTCGAGCTGCCTCGATATTCCACACAAAAGAAAGATGGACTCCACAGTCCCACCGAGACTACAGTCGCTTACATATTCCCTAGCAACAACCCACAACATAACAAACATTCAATTCTCAACCTTTTCCTAGTTAACATAAAACACAAATTCCTTTCACGGAAATCCTTGCACTTTAGACCAGACGAGTGAAATAGGATTTTAAAACTTTTTGCGAACAAATTTGGTTGATATTCAATTTGTCAGTTAGAAGATACAGGTGAACGGATAGCTGTAATTGTTACAATGCCTGAAGGATGGACTAGTTTAGTTATTTTGAACGCTTTTTTGAGGATATTTTGTGTTACATTGTATATTGTAAAGTTATTTGTAATGTACTAGCATTTGTTTGTGCTAGTATACATATAATTATAATTTACGCGCTCGCGTTCGAAGCGACATTCAACGGGCACGAACAGGAGCGCGAGGGTTAGAATAAGCGTATATGTGCTGCTCGGTTGTTTGTGAACAGTTAAGCTATTGCATATAGCTTTGAACGCGGGCTTTGAGCGCGGCGACCGAATCAAGAAATTCCGTAACGAAAATAAAACCTAACATCCCCCACTCCGCCTACCATGTAGCTCGGCCGAGCGTTCGCCTAACGTATATGTATATGGTACGACTGTACGAAGCTCGCACGGATCGAGACGAGCTACTCCAAAATGTAATGAAAAAAAAAATACTGCATTAATAAATAATTATAATTGCATAAGTTGATAAAAAATGCTATGCAATAGCTTTACCGCGGCAGTCCCCGAGTGCCATACATTTCTTTTTTGTACTTACTGCCGACCTGCGTGCCACACGTCTGAACGCACCATACTAATGTAGTCATGGTATTAAGTAATGAACCCAAGATCTTGTGTTTGGGGCCAAGATTTTGATTTGAGGAACGAGAGGAGATAGACATCTACGACGAGAGTTACTTAAGTTACTTTACCAAACATAAAAGGGAGGTCCCTGAATTCGCAAGTGATGGCAATTACGTCATCTCCATAATGTTGTCAGTCACGCATTGGCGATTAACGTTACCACGAAAGTCACACCCTTCCATCCCTCGCATAGCACATTAAGCCGTCGGTCCTGCGCCGTCGGATCCGCTGTCGGATTTCCACTCCATCGGAATATGAGAGTGAGGGAATAGAGAGTGCACTTGTGTCTGCGTATACACTTGCGCAATATAATATCCTCCAATTGGCTAGTCTCTAATGAGATTGGCCACCGTAACCGACATCGGTTAGAAGACCATTATTATTATTAAATCTCGGTCGAGTATTCGAACGTTAGAGACGTAACGAAAAATTAATATTTCAACAGTGCAAGTCACTGTAGCTCTTAAACATCTATGAAAATATTGTTACAGTGATAGTAATAATACCGTAGTACTATTACTTATTCTGTGGTATTAATATTCAGAGTTGTTGGTTAATTAAGGTGAGTACTCACCGAGCTCCGCATAGTTTTCAATAATAATATATGTTTATTTTGCTCTTCACAAAGCGTTACAAACTATATTTATTTTTATTACTTCAATTTTAAAAGTACTTATTGCTTTTGACCATGTGGATGTCAGATAATGAGATAAATACAACCATACCCCAGAGTTCAACCTACTACCTACCATTTCCAAACAATTCATTGGATCAGTCGTCAAAAGCAAAATTACAAAACACCGAGAGCACAGACACTTCATACACACCTCGCCTAAACAACTGAACACCTTCGGAACAAAGTGGTCCGAGATTCTGTGCCCGTGAACTATGTCTGTGTGTACGTTGCTCAAACAAAGTAGGTATTTATGAAGTCTTCTTCTGTACTTACGAGGTTTTGTGTACTTTTTAAGCTATTGCATAGCTTTTATCGCGGGCTCGGGCTTTGAGCTTGGCGACCGAATCAAGAAATTCCGTAACGAAAATAAAACCTAACACCTCGTAAGTACAGAAGAAGACTTCATAAATACCTACTTTGTTTGAGCAACGTACACACAGACATAGTTGTGTATACCACGCTCGGCCGAGCTACATGGTAGGCGGAGTGGGGACTCCGCCTACCATGTAGCTCGGCCGAGCGTTAGCTTAATGTATATGTAGGTATATGGTACGACTGTAAATATATTACATATAAAAAAATATTATAACTTTTTTTTTTTTTTAATTGCATAAGTTTATAAAAATGCTATGCAATAGCTTTACCACGGCAGTCCCCGAGTGCCACACATTTTTTATACTACGAAATGAGGAGGGTTGCAAGTCGTGCGCATGATGGTAACCGTCACGCTAGCCCATAACAGTACCAGTGCCTCCCAAATCATTGTTTGGCAAAGATCTGAATGTCACCGCACCGCGCTCCTCATTTGAGACATTAGTTCGTAAGTCTCATTTGCCCAGCAATTACACTTGCTACAGTGCCCTTCAACGGAAGCACAGTGACGTGTCAACATCACTACTTCACGGCAGAATAACTGACACTGTTGCGCTACCCACCAAAACAGCGGGTGAGTATTCACCTTTAATAAATAAACACGTTGATTGCAATATATTACAACGATGACCTAGCAGTTTATTACAACCTTGTTTAATAAAGTTATACACGATACTGATTGAAATGCTCCCAACATGCTCTTGCGCAAACAATTTGATTAGCGAACGGATTGTTTGGTGATCGCGTCATTTGTAATTTTGGACATAGCCAATGATGAAAATTAAAAACGTATTCATTTAAAGCGACTATTGACCTCTTTTTTGAACACTAGTTAATGAGTGCAAAAACCCCTAGAAATACATTAGGCATTTGACATATTGCACTATCTTTGTATAGGGTTTCCTTGATCAGATATTAAGTTGGTAACCACTAGGTATAGTTCAGCCTAGGTCCAGGGGAGGGGCGTTTCCTGACTAGTAATAAAACCTACCAGCCTTTTTTTGCTGATACAGCAAAAAAAGGTGTCATTCGCATATCAGATGACTCCTATCTCGCGGGGGAAACCACACCGCAAGGCCCAGTCGTAGTCGGTGTTCCACAAGAGAGGCCCCAAGACAGAACAACTGTGGAACACCGCACAAGACATCCCTGCGGATTACCTCATTCTCTCGGCCCTTGTACAGGATCCTCCTGCCTTCGAGGAAGTCTGCTACTAGCTGTCTTAGGTACGCGGGCACTCCATGATACCGGATCGCCTCTCTGATGGAGCTGAATGGCAGAGACCCGAAGGCGTTGGCGAAATCAAGCGATATCGCCAACATCACTCCGCCACCAGCCTTTTTTTGCTGATACAGCAAAAAAAGGCTGTAGCAAATTGCTATTGCCATTGTATCTTTCTTCTGAATAAATTATATTATAAGGCATTGAAATTTATTAAGATTCACACAGATTTTAAAGCTATCAATCAAGTTTCAAATCTGTTCATCCACGTGGGCGCCACAGACAAATACAAACACAGAGACACACACAGTATTTTTTTTAACACCTCGTAGGTATATCCACTTATACACAGTAGATAAATGAATATTTTGACTGAGACATATACGAGGTGTTAAAATATTTACTATAAGAATTTTAAGCAGTACACATACCACTTACCAGTATACGTACTACGCAAAGTGCTATTTAAAATAATAAAAAAACCGGGCAAGAGCATGTCGGATCATGCTCAGTATAGGGTTCCGCAGCCTTGAACAATTGCATCAGCAGAAGAGCGTATGTTCGTAGCAGTAACGCCCTTTTGTTGAGAAACGCAGTTTTTTGGCAATAACTCAATGACGGTATATCCGATCTTATCCAAAATAATTTTAGTTTATAGTATTTATTAAGCGCTATCTTTGTGTTTTTTCTATATTTTTTTGTTACACGGTTCAAAAGTTAAGGGGAGGGGACACGATTTATGCAACTTTCGGAGCGATTATTTCCAAAAATATTCACTCAATCAAAAAAATGTTTTTAAAAACCTCAAAATGTTTTTGAAAGACCTGTCGAATGATGTGCCACACATATATATTTGCTGATTTTTTTTTTCTGCTTCTGTTGCATATGTATGGAGTGCCCCCCTAAAAATATTTATTATTTAGCTATCAAACTATGTAGCGGCTACTACGAGTACAAAACACCTTTTCACCTAATTTCATCAAGATTCATTAAGTACCTAGTCTTTGAGTAAAATGCCTGTGACATACGGACAGACAGACAGACAGACGGACATGGCGAAACTTTAAGGGTCCCGTTTTTTGCCATTTTGGCTACGGAACCGTAAAAATTATTACATAGACAATATTTTTTTTTTATTATTATTGTACAAATGTATCGCATATCACTGCAATCGCCAAAACATTGATGACATTATGAAAAAAAACCATACCAGTGACAATTTTAGTGGACTAAAAAAATCACTCAAAAATCTTTTTTTTGTAATACGATAGTTTGCTGATGCTGGTCAAGCACACGCAGTTCTTGCAGTTAATTTTTAACACGTAATAAACAAACAAGGCAAGGAAAAGACTGTTTGTTTTCCAATTACAGTACACAGTGTGTATAGTTTGACACACTTTGTTAGTCTTATAATAGATATTAGATACAAATACCCTGCGATACAATCAGGTCTATAATTCAATAGCTAAGCCTAGACTGCCTAGAGGAAGCCATTAAAGCAGTGGACCAAAACGAACTACATAATAAAACAATTTCCTTTAGAATGGTGATCATAGGCGGATCCAGGGTGGCGGAGGGGCACGTGCACCCCCCCCCCCCTCCCACCAAACGGTTGTTATGTGTACCTACCAAATTTCTTGTATTGTATTTCTTTGCCCATTTGCCTCTTGTGCCCGTCGTGCGTGAAACTCACACTTGGCCAGAGTCCCCCTCTCATAAGCATGTTAGATCCGGCACTGCCATTTTCCTCTCAATACAATTTGTGGATCACACAAAGTGGTAAGCAAGCTTGCTCCACGAGCTCTTGGTAAGCAAGCTTTACGGTCTGATGAATCAATCAATTACGCATATTCTCTTATTTTGAAGTCCTTCAAAATATATAACACACATAAATGAATGCCTCTGTGGTGCGGTGGGAGTGTATCCGACTGCTGCGCAAGAGGTCGTGGGTTCGATCCCCTCCCAGGATAAAACTTTGTGTGATGAGTACGATGGTTTATTCTGTGTCTGGGTGTTATTTATCTATATTATGTACGTATTTAGAAATATATAAGTATGTTTATTAGTTGTCTGGTTTCCATAGTACAAGCTCTGCTTAGTTTGGGATCAGATAGCGTTGTGTGAGCTGTCACAAGATAATATTATTAAAAAATATATATTATAATTATCACACCTGTTTACCGTCTGTCTTTACCAGCTTGCCAACCACTTTAAAGGTTTCTACTTATTCAAAAACTTTCTTTTTATAACGCCATACGGACAATGTGTACGCTTTACCGTTACACATGATTGCTACTTTGTTCATGTCAATTTGCCAATTTTTTGGTGGCATTGCAACAGTTGTTGTTGTTGGAATTTTCTAGTATTTTTGGACCTGCCACAGCCTGGAAGTGTTCCAGATAATTTTCAAAAAACTTAAATTTTAAATTAGTTTGCGTAATTTCTAAGACAGCTATGACACAGTAGAGTTAAGTAATCTTAAAATGAGTTATCATAACCAACCTTTCCAGAGTCAGGTCTTGAATGGATAATCATATTCGAAAAAAGCTTAATTCGCAAGCACGACAAAAGTGACGTTCCTTACTCAGAAAAGGAGTATATTCTGAGTTCCACCTCTCTTGCACCCTCAATTAGCCATTTTTGTACTAGAGCGCGAATCATTTTACTACCTGAAGAGCTTTTATAGGCTGTAACAAAAATGTTAATAGCTTATCACCATCTTAATTACTACACATGGTTTGAACACATATGACGTCACAATCCTAAACAAACGTCATGAATAGGGATCAAAAGTTACGATATATTTGGTTGGGGTAGAATTGATGAGGTGATTTGTTTTACTTTGTATCATGGGGTTTGATAAAGAAATTTATTACAAGTACAGGCCATAGATATAGATTTTAATGTCGAAAGCCGCATGGAGACAAATACAGTTACGTTGAAGTATGAGTGAATGAATGAAGACAGTTATTCAAGAGATCAGTGAGGTTAAGCAACGTTTCCACTGTCCATGTGATTTTTTTTATAAATATCTCACAAATGTGCCTTGGAGTACACTCTAAAAACGATCGTAACTGCGCACTGACGCCACCCTAGACAGGTTACCGCCGACAACAATAAGAATTCCATTTGATACGCTCAAATGTATGAAAGTCTATATTAATACAATAATTGAAAGATAGAAAAATTTCGAAAAAGAACATTATAGAACTTAACAAAAGCTGTTAGCTTTTGTTATTGCTTCGTTACAAAGAGTATTTTAACAAATTATGATTTATTCGGCCTGCGACAGCAGATTGTTAAAATGCTCTCTGTAACGAAGCAATAACAAAAGCTGTGATAGTTCTTTAACTAGCGGCTAGATGTCGCAAGCGAGGACCCAACTCGCGTGCAGTAAAGGATAGAAAAAACTGAGGTCCAGTTACATAGTCCAGATAGGTGCTTCGATTCCGGCCCAAGTTTGGCATACGGAAGTCTCGGTTTCGATACCTGGGACTGGACTTCAATTTTTTCTATCTTTCTAAAATGTAATTATTGTATTAATAAAGTAATTGGCAAGAAATGCCTGTAAAAAATATACTCCTGTATACAATGGTCATTTGTCATAAGTGTCAAAAAAGTTCACAGGACGCTCATTCGATTCGGCACTTTTTACGGGATAGCCAAAGTAGCTAGGGTTGCCATCCGTCGGGGTTTCCCCGGATTGGTTCTAGTTTAAAGGATATCCGAGAAACCCCGGGCGGGTCTTTATTTGTAGTCCGGGTACACAGTTTTCAAGCCATTGAACGCCGCTGACGGGCATCAGCCCGACTCCCACACTGCGCCGCGAGCCGCGCATAAAGTTTTGACATGTCCGGATTCTCAGCGTCAAAATCCAAGGTTTTTACGCTTTTTGTCTTGGTTTAAGTTAAGTTTAAGTTTACAGTCCAGCTCACTAGTAATATAGAGATCAGTGCCACTACGCCTCCCTAGTCATATCAAAGACCAGTTGTCCCGCGCAACTTCGTCAGCGTAAATTTTCTCCGTTCTTGCAACATTTCTCATTGCTGCTCCGCTCCTATTGGTCGTAGCGTGATGGTATATAGCCTATAGGCTATAGCCTTCCTCGATAAATTGGCTATCCAACAGGGAAAGAATTTTTCAATTCGGATCAGTAGTAGTTCCTGAGATTACCGCGTTCAAACAAACAAACTCTTCAGAGTAAGTATAGAAGTATAGATTGGAGTGAGCATAGAGTAACTTGTTTTTGAGCACACACTTGGTCACTATAATGTCAATCATTTGCAGAGTTGGCTAGTTTGTGATGGGTCTGGCCATAGTAACCGAAATCGAAGAGGAAAACATCAAGACAAGCTGATCTGCTGAAACTAGAAACCTGGACATTGTAAAGTTTCCACAAAAATTATAGGGCTGTTTCCTTGTAGTCCTACCACCACCAGCAGGCACCACCAGGAAGCCACCACCAACAAGTCTGGGTGGACTTATTGGTGGTGGCTTCCTGGTGGTCCAGCACAGAATAAGCCACCAGGAAGCCTGGTTCCGCGCGGTCCTACTATTTATTTATCTGCCTCCTGTATACCTACACACGCGGTCCTACTAAATTGTTGGAAGTACCTAATTGCCATTATTCTATATATTGCCATCAAATACCATAATGACCATTTGAAAGCTTAGATTATCAAAAAAAAAATGTGTGAATCGTCGATGTGGATACATCAATATATCAAAACCATGTTTTTCAATTAACCGAAACAAACGAAAATAGAACAAAGGAACTCAAAACACAAATCCTCACACCCGAACAAATGCGAAATAAAATTCTATTTTTGAAGCAAACAATTAACCCTCTCAGCGGCAGGGTGCAACCCTTCCATATTCGGGGCACTCGGCTTCGTCCGAATTGTCAGTGCGACCGGAATAATGTCTGTGTGACACGCGACAAGTTAGAGTGGACGACACGGGTACGATACGATTCATATTTATGTATTTTTACAATCCTACTGATATAAATCTGCCGTGTGGTACCGGCTTAAGAATAGTACCACCCCATCTCTTCCCGTGGGTGTCGTCAAGGCGACTAAGGGATTTCACACCGGAGGACGGGCAGCAGCGTCCTCTGCGTACTTAAAGCCTTACTGCGATCGCCAACCCGCTCGCCAAGCGTGGCGATTATGGCAATTACCCCCAGGATCTACATACCAGTAGGTTCTACTGGGGAGACCCGTGCCCAGCAGTGGGCCATCATAAGGGTTGATATGATATGATGATATAAATCTGACAGTTTGTGAAGACGGATGGGGGGATGGGTGTTTGTTGCTCTCCTACGCAAAAACTACGGAACGGATTATAAAGAAACTTTACAGTAATGTAGTTTTTATATCACAAAGACTGACCTGTTGGTCTAGCGGTTAGTGACCCTGACTGCTAAGCCGGAGGTCAAAACTTTGGGAAGGATAAAACTTTGTGTGATGAGCACGATGGTTTATTCTGTGTCTGGGTGTTATTTATCTATAATATGTATGTATTTAGAAATATTTAAGTATGTTTATCAGCTGTCTGGTTGCCATAGTACAAGCTGTGCTTAGTTTAGGATCAGATAGCGATGTGTGAGTTGTCCCAAGATATTATTATTATTGACCAAATATTTCAAGTAAGTGTATACTCGCTCGAACTAGTCCAGAAATTGCAGTTTTGCAGGTATATTTTTTAAAACACACTGTTACGTATGGAAACTTCTTCAACATTACAAGATGACCAGTGATTTCAGCTGTTTGATTTGCATCAATAGATCCGATGGTAGCACTGTAGCTTTACGTGGGCCGGTACTGGCAGGGAACCGGTCTAATACCTTATCATCAGATATGTTGAAGCAATAATATAATCTATACCAATGTTATAAAGCTGAAGCGTCTGTTTGTTTGAACGCGATGATCTCAGGAACTACTAGTCCGATTCAAAAAAAATATACTGTTGGTGCCCATTTATCTAGGAAGGCTATATTACATCACGCTACGATCAATAGGAGCGGAGGACCAATGAAAAATGTTGCAAAAACGGAAAAAAATTACGCAGAAAACTTGCGCGAGTCAGCTAATGGTAAAATATAATGTCAAATATTTCAAGAAAATAGATAAATGGACATGTACTTCATAGCATTGTTTACCTCTGTAACACCTCATAAATGTGCCTTGAGGAACCATCATAATGTCATCAGTATCCTCAAGAAAAGTAGCATTAAAAACTTTACTGGAATATTTTTTACGTAAGCCCGTCTTTGAAAGTGTAGATAATGATTGTATTCATAAGCACGATAATGTATCCATTGTTTTTCATATTACAAATGTTATTATTTCTAGTCTTGAAATCGAGACATGTTACGTCATCCTAACATATTATATAACACGTGTTAGGTACATAAAAGTAAATGGCAAAAATTATAATATTTTTGCGTAGCTACACCATCCTATTTTTGTTTTTTATTCTACGGACGCCCATTGTTGAGCAAAGGCCTTCCCCATCCGTTTCTCCTAACAATCCCGGCCCCTGGCTGAACATTTGTCCTAGTCCCGACTTGTATCAACTCAATTCTGCTAGAAAATGTTAGCTTTAGGTGATCAGATTGCGGTAAGCTTATTGGAAAGATGTTTCCTAGATGTATAACAATGCGTGGTTGTGTAAAAACGGATTACTTCTGGTCTGAACATCGTCGAAAGGCTACGGTACTTTAAATCAGTCAGCTAATAAAATGATAGTTAAGAAGTTAGTCCCACGTAAAAAGAAACCGCTACACAAAACGGGCTTAAAATTAAGTTGTCAAGTTTACATACATACATAGGCTATGAGGGAGTGCAAAAACTTTATAAGAGGATACCTTTGACCCCCTACCGTAAGAGCCTACACGTTTGGCCCAGAAACCAAAATGCCTGTCAGCAATGATGTCTGTATGACATGCTACAGAGCATTTAGAAGAAACGATACGATTGTGTTTCTGTACAATAGACACGCAACAAACAACAACGTTCATGAATATTTACGAAAGCATCACAAGTTTTATATTATAATTTAAAATTATGACGTTATAACTTATAAAGTTGGAATTCTGTTTCATTCAATCATGATATCTTTCTCATCGACGTCATAGAAAGATGGCATCTCTTACTACTTACTCTTACTTACTTAAATATTTACTTTGGAGTTTTATCTCTTTCAAGACATCTCTAATGTATACGAGTTGTAAGTTCAAACATTTTGAGGTTTTTATTTAGGTTCTATATATCGTAACTGGTCCTCCAGTTACGGTAGCAAGCTAATTGAGATGTCCCTGACTCAAAGGGGACCGAGCAGATACAGATTTCAGTGAGAGTTAGGGGTTTTGGTTTCCACACTTAGTCCTTTAGAGGACCATTGTACGTGTTTATCTGCAAGGTTAAGACTGTCGGTCTATAGATGAGTGACCGTTTTGGAAAAACCCCTTCGTGCCTCGGAGAGCACGTTAAGCCGTCGCGTCGGCACAATCTTTATGCGATAGTGTCGGATCATAACGTCCCATTGGGCTAGTTACGAGAGCGCACTTGTGATAAAGAATACGAACTACTATAATAGTTTCTGCGTAGTTCGGTAGGATCAATCCTACAATGCCTTAAAACGTAAGTCTTCAATCAGTGCGTCCTACCCGTCATGACACACGGAGCCGAGACGTGTACACTAACGGTACGGCTGGTCCACAAGTTCAAAGTCGCTCAGCGGACTATGGAAAGGGCTATGTTCGGAGTTTCTCTTAGGAAAAAAATCAGAATTGAGGTGATTCGGCAAAGAATCAAAGTTATCGACATAGCCTACAGGATTAGCAAGCTGAAGTGGCAGTGGGCTGGCCATATTAGCCGAAGAACCGACAACCGTTGAGGTAAACGAGTTCTTGAGTGGAGACCGCGTCTCGGCAAACGTAGTGTAGGACGCCCGCAGGCCAGGTGGAGTGATGATTTACGCAAAACGGCTGGCAGGAGCTGGGTGCGAGAAGCCGAAGATAGAGCAAAGTGGTGTGCAATTGGTGAAGCCAGCCGTCCAGCAGTGGACTGAGATAGACTGATGATTGATTTGGGTAGTCTCTGATATGATTGGCCGCCGTAGACCAATATATTATATATACCTAAGCAAGCTTTTGTTTGACACGTTAATAATACATAAAAAAAATTAAAACAATACTTCTATTGTTTTCAAGGCTTTTTGTATTACTAACGTGTGTGAGTTTGTTAAAATCAAAGGCAATACGTCAATTTAAAACCTACAATACCTTTATTATAGTATATATTGTATAACCCTCCAATTACCCGTGGGTTATAAATAACCTAACCTTGTGACCCGTCACACGCAATACATCACATACTACAATCTGACGTCTCTTAACCCTTTCCGTAACATCTAAATCACTCGTCCCATCCGAATAGCATCACCATAATAATACATAGGTATAAAACGCCGGTTACCTACAACGAGCGAAAACAGGCCCACGCACACATAGACCTGCAAGTACAGAAATCTCGATCAAATGTCGACCGAGACTACACACGTAGAGGCACAAAATAGCAAGAGTACAGAACGTAACTTTTATACTCACCTCACTCGTCACACGTGGACATCGTTCACTGACACGGAATTAGAGACCACTTTGTTCAAAAGACAGACTAAACTAGACGCTAGGAAGACGACATAAAAAAGATAGCAGACCCAGAATGGACACGCATTGCAAAGGACAGGGGAAAATGGAAAGCTTTAGAGGAGGCCTTTGTCGGAGGACAAGCTGTAAAAGAAAAACCGGTCACCGATACAATTCATTAAAGTATATTGCAATACTATGCATGTTATGTTACAGTAATAAAGGCTTTTTTTTTAACACGCTTTTATCAGCTTCACTTGTAACTATGTATGTAAGAAAATCTTGGAATCTTAATTTGACCCACTTCCCGGTTTTCGATTAAGATGAAATTTTGCACACGCTCTAAGTTCTGATGACAATACATGACTAGCTAAGAAATGTCATTACAAATCCAATATGGCGGCCTCCCCAAGATGGCGGACTGACTGTTTGAAATCCACCCCCATGATATGAGTATCAAATGAAAGGGTTTGCTGTCAGGAATACGAAAAAAAATAGTCACATTACATAAATCCAATATGGCGGACGTCCAAGATGGCGTTGTAATTTTTAGTGCGTGCTAAAAGCGTGTTATTTAGTTTTTTAAACTATTTGTAAGTTATTTATTGTTCTAAAGGTGTTGCGAGATTTCTGTGTCCGTGAGATATATATGTGTGCTTAAGCGAGGTACGTTAATAAGACGGTTACGTTCAAGGGTACATTTTCCTAAATACAAAGCTTTACACGCAGCGCTGCAGCAGCAACGAAACGTCATTTTCTTCACTATAAATTTTCTGCACTGTACAGCGCTGCACGCAAGGCTGAATGCTTAAAGAATAGCACGCCTGTTCTCTCAGTATTTTGTGTACGTAATTTTGTTGTTGATCTGTGAGTTGGATTGTGTATGTATTTTGTGCTCCTCCCGTAACATTTAAATCACTCGTCCCATCCGAAGCATCACTCTACCGCGCACCGTACCGTGTAAGTAGGCCTATAAAAGTCAACGACCTCACCTTGTTAGGGAAATCGCTGGCAACCGCTCGCAAACTGGAGCTCTTTAACGAGGTATTAGACCTTCTTTTAGTGCTTCAGATGATAAGACTAGAGATGATTTTACTAGTTGGTATGTCACTTGTTTTCTTATTGAAGGACGTAATTTTTCTAGGCGAAAAGTCGTTTGGGAAAATGATGTTGTGGAAAACCTGTTAAGCTATTGCATAGCCTCTATCGCGGGCCTGGAGCGTGGAGACCGAATCCAGAAATTCCGTAACGAAAATAACCTAACACCCCCCCACTCCGACCGGCACAGCGGTGATACTTTTTAGTTTTGCCATCTATCGATGAATAGCAGAACTTTTAATGACTTTTTTTTAATTTAAAAAAAGAAAATTAAAAACATTGTATTTTTATAATAAATAAAAAAACTTTACTAAAAGTTAATAGCTTAAGTTGATAAAAATGCTATGCAAGAGTGCCACACATTTTTTTTGATATTTAAAACAATCCTAACATCTATCCTTCTTTACCGAATTAGGAAAGATTTTTCAGTCACTGACTTTGTACAACTGACTGAAGACTGAAGTAAAGTCATGAATTACCAAAGAACTAGAATTCTGATGCTGATTAACGCTTACTTTATAACTAAGCTTTAAATGTCGTTTAAAGAGTTGTTAAGAATTTTTGAAAGAACTCCTTCGAGACTGAGTTTACAAAAATCCTCTCTGTGCTCATTCAAGTTCAGGAATTTTAACGTTGTTATTAAGGCTTTCGTAGCTAGCCCAATGGGACGGTTGATGAACCGACACTATCGGAGAGAGATTGGACGCAGGACCGAGCGGCTTAACGTGCTCTCCGAGGCACGGAGGGGTTTTTCGAAAACGGTCACCTATGTACCGACAGTGGTAATGTTAACTCACAGATATATCGATCTGCTCCCCCTTTTATTGCTCAATGTGGACATTTTGTGAAAAATTACATTTTTTTTTCTAGATCCAGTGACACAGAGCTGACAAATAACACTTAACTGTACTAATATTATAAATACAATAATTGCATTTTTGAAAGTTAGAAAAATTTGAAATCCAGACTCAGGAATCGAACCCGAGACTTCCGTAGCCAAACCGGGGCCAGAAGCGAACCACCTATCTGGACTATGTTACTAGATCTCAAATTTTTCTATTCCTTGATGCTCGCGGGTTAGGCCCTCGCAGCGCCATCTAGTCGGTAGTTAAAGAACTAACACGTCTTTTGTTATTGCTTCGTTACAGACAGCATTTTAACAAATTATGATGTCGCAGGCCGAATATTGAACTCTCGGGTTCGATTCCTGAGTCTGGATTTCAATTTTTTCTTTCTTTCATAATTATTGTATTTGTTAAGTAATTGGCAAGAAATGCCTATAAAAAAAAAACTTTAATATTATAAAGCTGAAGAGTTTGTTTGAACGCGATAATCTCAGGAACTACTGGTACGAATTGAAAAATATTTTACTGTTGGATAACTCATTTATTGAGAACGGCAAGCTCATTTATTGCTACAGGCTATATAACATCACGCTACGACTACGATAAAAAATGTTGCAAAAACTGGGAAAATATACGCAGACGAAGTTAATGTTATCTATAACTAGCTGACCCGCGCGGGTCAGCTAGTTATAGATAACATTATAGATTACTAATTTTGGCCTATTCATTTTAGACTGAAATTTAACCAATATCAATACCACAATTAACAGTAATCCTCAAAACTTAACATAAATTAGTTCATCTATATTAGAAACGCCATTAATTCAAGGCTATTCAATTTGGATCACCAAAATTTCACAATCCCAAACCACAGTATATCAAAACACATTTAAACTCATAACCGTGAGGGTATAATCTGGCCACAGTTTTATTAGTTCCTTGAATAAACATACCCGTACTATTCACGGGTTAACATAAACCTGGTAGTCTGTATGCGAAATTGTGTAACCGATGTGTTAAATGTAACTGTAAATATAATATGAGGCGTGTGGTAAACGTTAACGAGTGCGTTAGTGTGATTCTAATTGGTGGTTATGAAGTACCTACCTATAAATTACCTATATCACTAATGCGTAAAAATAGTTAAGAAGAAGTATATAAAAAATACTGTTTTTCTTTTACTTGACTGCGCAAAAAGGAAAGTTATATTTTTAGAGTGCATGAGACAGCATAAGATCCCGTTCCTATTTGTCGGGTGTCGGATCCGAATAAAAATCGGGTACTATAGCGCCAGAACATTTTATATGGAGAGACGACAAAAAAATCGTTTCGTCGTAAGTCTGAGACTGTGAACAGCTTCATACAAAATGTTCCGCCATTAGAGTACCCGATTTAAAACAATGCGTTTTGAAGGAAAACCAAAGTTACAATAAGAATAGATAAGTTAACAGCGTCTTTTGAAAACCCTGTTAACTCTTATTCCAACTCTAGTTTTCCAAAACTGTGTGGGAGTTTGTCGGAAAGTATGTATCGCTGAAGTCATGTATCTACTATTCAGTCGGTAAGTTGACGATAATCACATTACTATAACGCCACGTAATACGTTATCAAGACAATATATCATAGCTATATAACACACACGACGTGTCCATTCAGCTAGCTAGGACGTGACAAAAATAAAGGCGAACTGTTTTAACTTGCACGAATCCTAGGGTTGGCACATTCAACAAAATAACGAAAGCTGTACCTAATGCTGTAACGACAACGATCTCAAAACGATATTGACGAACAAATATTATGCGTTCTATCTATACTTAGTAATAATAATAATAATAATATCTTGGGACAACTCACACAACGTTATCTGATCCCAAACTAAGCAGAGCTTGTACTATGGAAACCAGACAACTGATAAACATACTTATATATTTCTAAATACATACGTATTATAGATAAATAACACCCAGACACAGAATAAACCATCGTGCTCATCACACAAAGTTTTATCCTGGGTGGGGATCGAACCCACGACCTCTTGCGTAGCAGTCGGATACACTCCCACCGCGCCACAGAGGCAGTAATATTATAAAGCTGAAGAGTTTGTTTGTTTAAACACGGTAATCTCAGGAACTACTGATCCGAATTGAAAAGTTCATTCACCGTTGGATAGCCCATTTATCGAGGAAGGCTATATAACATTACTACAGCTAGTGTGTTATAAATATAATGTACTAACTGACCCGCGCAACTTCGTCTATGTAAATTTTCCGAGATTTTGCAACATTTTTCATTAATGCTCCGCTCCTATTGGCCATAGCGTTATGTTATATTGCCTATAGCCATCCTCGATGAATGGACCATTCAACACTAAAATAAGTTTTCAATTCGAACCAGTAGCTTCTAAGGCTATCGCGTTCAAACTATCATATAAACGAGTAAACAAACTCTTCATTGCAGCTTTATAATCTTTATATAAATATATATATATATATATTTCTTGTGTGCGTGTGTATGTCACTGAACTCCTCCTAGACGGCTGGACTGATTTAGATGATTTTTTTTGTGTGAGTTCAAGGGGATTCGAGGATGGTTTAGATTCACAATTGAACCCGATTTACAAAAAAAAAGAGTCGAGACGAAGTTCGCCGGGACAGCTAGTATTGATATATGTTTCCCTACAATACAAAAATGTCTTGATGGGTATTATAATACTGGGTTCGCTATCTATCCTTATGTTCTGTTTTTGGCACTAAGAGCAAAACATTTTATGGTGTAAAACTGTGAGAATCTAATTAGTAGTTTATCGTTATAAAATCCTAGAAAGGCCAAAGATGTATTTTCAAAAAGTTGATCAAAACAATGTTGTTTCTAAATTCCCAGAAATCCCAACCAGATAAAGTAGCAGCCCTACAAAACATGTTAAAACCCGTATAACACACGGAGCCGTTACAAAAACGTATTACGATAATGTTGACGGAACGATGCAAGATTAGATGCGCACGCGTCTGTTTATGTTACCCGCTTTAGATGCACACAATCGAACCGGATCTGTTTATTGATATATATAGCACGTGTCAATTTTTTTAGGGGGATTGAGGTGAGCTTCGGACAGAGAAAGTGTATTATCTTAATATTTTGTGACTGCCTCAGGGGCGCGGTGGGTTCGATTCCCACATGGGACACCACTTTGTGTGATCCACAAATTGTTGTTTCGAGTATCGATGTCTGTGCCCGTGACTTGTATGTTTGTAAAGTCCCCCGCGACACAGGACTCATAACCCTACAGCGAGAATCATCTTTTCTAAAAAAAAAGGATTCTGTAATATTTATTTCTTTCTTCTTTCTAAACACGTTTTAATTTTGTGAATCCAGTTTGCTTCTAGAAAAGGTAATTTTAAGTGTTATGAATTTAACTATAGTCGCAAAAGAGGCCAAACAGATGGACGGCTTTTAATGTGTTTTTATCGGGATTTTTGTTTGATTGTGTTGGTATTCAGCCTGATGAATTGATATTATCTCAAATATCTGATCATCTTTGAATTATGAAAATATATATATTACGAGTCTTAATCGCGTAAATAAACGGCCGTGGTCACGAGTAGACTCTAGTCTAATCTACCACGGCCGTTGCAATACGGTCGAAACGTCGGGCAATAAACAAGATATTTTACCTTAAATTATTCACGCAATTAAGACCCGTGACATTTATATATTTTCATAATATGTACAAATCGCGTAAGTTTATCAACAAATTTTAAATAGTCCTTAACACAAACTATGTAGCTTTACCTAACGGCATCATGCATTTAAATGAATAATAGAGTTGACAATTTAACATCACTATCTTTTATCTAGAGTTTGGCTCACAGATTTTATCACATCTATGTATATAAACTTAAAAAGACGAGTCTCTCTAGTCTAAAATTGTTTGATTTTTGGGTTTTGTTGACGTCTCAACCCTACCATCTCAATGCAATCAACACTATGACTACTTGTGGAAACCTTTTAAACTAAAGATAGAGTCCAAGGGACTCTAAACAGGGATTGGCTCGATCCTTTTAAATGAAAGACGAAGCCCGGGAATTTTGATATAGGTATGTATAAAAAATAGTTCGAAACCTTAGTTTTTAAGTACAGCACAACCCTAATCTCAACATAAATTTCCACCACATGCATTCCACGATAAATAAACATAAAACTAACATAAACGAAATGAAATTAGGACATAAACTATTCACCGTTGAGGCGTGACGTAGTGCAATTAAACAGTAGCCCACATCTGATACAGGTGCAGTTATAATTATAACATTCTAATATATTGTCAGTAGGGGAAACTGGGGCTTGTGTGCAGTAAAGTATGATTTTTATTAACGATGAAATTGGACAGGATATGTCGGTGTGACATACTTTCTTTGATAAAAAATGAAATATCCTTTTATGTCACGCAAGTTTGAATTGTTACAGGCAATGTACCAGCATAGGATTCGTTTGATGGTAGGCTAAGTCTCCTTTCAGAGAGTACGAGCCGTAGGTAATCCACCAAGAACACGCATTGGTGGACGCCGCAATCAGCCTTCTATCAATTTTTGGTTTATGGACATGCTAATCTCCTCTCCATGTTTCATTTATTATTCATTTATTTTTTTATTTATTCATATCCTTCAGTGTTCCTCGCGTTGGCAGCCGTCTGGCTAATAGGAAAACATTTGAACTTTACACCTGCAGAACTAACATCGGGCAACATTGCCCTGTCTATCGCATGATGAGTTCTTGTAACGCTGTCCGAAACGATGTTGACTTATTCAATGGTTCTATCGCCTCCGTTAAAAATAGGTTAAAACTGTTCCTCTTAAACAGTAGTAGCAGTTGACACATTTTAAATTATAAAAGTTATGACACTTTATTAAAAATGCATGCTGTGTTTGCATAATTATAGAGAACAATTAATCATATTTAATTAAAAAATTCGAGCTTAATTTGTGAATTACGAAGACTTGTTTTATTTAGTTTAATGACCGCTGATGAAAAAATTAAATTGGTAAGACGTGATTAACGTCTTACCAATTTAAAAGATCTGTTGCCTAACTTCTATCGCTTAAACAATTTCAATTTCTGACGTGATAACGTCTTACAAAATTGCATACTTACATGACGGGGTGCACGCACAAAATAGAGTCACATAGCAACAGTTACGTTATTGATTGGTTCCTAAACAGTCACGCAGCAACGGTCTCCTTTTTGATTGAATGGTTTTTAAGCAACGCAAATGGTGATTCCGTCTGCTGGTAGGCTGAAGTATTGTCACAGGAATGGTTGTTTAATACTATGCCATCAATGTTTTTATGACGTTATGACGTAAAATTATCGTCCTTAAACGGACTTTACAGACAACAAAGAAAGAAATAAATCTATAATCTCTGTAAGATTTTCAAACATACAATTGAGAGGTACAAAGTACACCCAGACACGGAACCAATATTTATAGCTCTAACAAAACTCTATTCCGTGCGGGATCTGAACCCACAACCTCTTGCACAGCAGTTGTACACACATACGCTGCGCCACCGTGGCAATCATCACAAGATCGCTTAAAAACCTATTACTAATTATATGTTCGTAAACTTTCGCGATTTGTACAAATTATAGAATTTTATAAGCTACGGGTCTTAATCGCGTAAATATTTTATGTTTTGCAACGGCCATGGTCACGGGTAGACTGACCCCGTCTACCCGTGACCACGGCCGTTGCAATACGGTCGAAACTTCGGGCAATAAACAAAGTTATTTAATTTAGCCTTAAAATAAAATATTTACGCGATTAAGACCCGTAGCTTATACAATTCTATTACTAATTCACGTAGAAACCATTATCAGGTAAAGTGTATTAAACTTTTTTCACTTTCGCGCTTAGGAATATCCCCAACGGAAATAGCTCTATTTCATTTTATCCCGTTTCTACCCTGGGGAACGGAATAAAGCATCTCTTTGACTGAATGTCGTTTGTACTCACGTTTCAAACTTTAGTGCAAATTGTAAGGGACGACGAGGGAAAATTTTGCGCTAGTTTTAATTAGCAAGTGGCCTATTTTTCCCGTTTTTACTCTTAGTGCGAACGTGTGTGGGTAATGTGGGGGCTTGTGATATGGTGTTCTATTGTGACTTTTTATATCCCTGTCTGAATAGAGTAGTTTCATACATTAAACTATTGCATAACATGCCTGTAGCTAGTACACTTGGTTAACAGCTGGAGCACAGCACTTGCTACCAACTTGTAGTGTATACGCTAACTGGCATGGCCTGTATCTGGTTTCGATTTACAGGCATACAACTAGCATGCTCGCTACGTTCTGTTTTAAGCGTCTTCCAGACGGTTGGAAACAAGGCTTCCCGCCAAGGTGACCTTGCTGGTTTCCAACAGTGTAGACGGCGGTTGCAAACCAAATTATGGTTTGACCTCCAACGCCCTTGGCGGGTGGGAGCGCTCTCCCACCACGCCGTTTGCTGTTGGTTTGCCGCCGTGTAGTCGGCGTTTCCAACCGAACAGCAAACCAAACCACCGCACACATACACAATACAATCAGTCGGGCTGCGGCAAGCGGCGAGTGCGCACGTATCGGTGTACAAGACGCATCACCGACACGGACGCGAAATTATTAAGCGTCTTCTAGACGGTTGGAAACAAGGCTTCCCGCCAAGGTGACCTTGCTGGTTTCCAACAGTGTAGACGGCTGTTGCAAACCAAGAACAATGTAATTTGGTTTACAACAGCCGTCTGCACGGTTGGAAACCAGCAAGGTCACCTTGGTTTGTTCGCTTGTTTCCAACCGTCTAGAAGACGCTTTATGATATATATGAATGGATCTCTATACAGATTTCATAGCCTTTATATTATTTAGGTATATTGTCAATTTATTGAATTGATAACATTAACATGAATCTAATGAATGATGATGAAATAATTATGTAACACTAACTACTAATTAATTAGAAGCTAACTTTGGTCTATCGGTCAGTGACTCTAAGACGTCGCGGGTTCGATCCCCATGGTGATGAGCACGATTGTTTATTCTGTGTCTAGGTGTAATTTATCTATAATATGTTTATGTATTTAGAAGTAAGTATATAAGTATGTTTATCAGTTCTCTGGTTGCCATAGTAGGTACAAGCCATAGATTATATACTTATACTGGTAGTACAAGCTATGCTCTGCTTAGGTAGATACTTTGAGATCGATGACGTTGTGTGAGTTGTCCCAAGATATTATACTATTATTATTTATATGTATTAAGCATAATACAATAGCACACAAAACTGCCATACTGAAGCCCAGCTTCTGAAGTTTTGATAAATTAGGAGCCATTCCTACAACTATAAATACGTGATTTCACTATGACGAGCGCGATCAGAATGAAAGTGTGAGCTTGTGTGCGTAGCGAGTGTTTGTGTGGTTTGCAACCAACAATTGGTGGGCCCCGCCAAGGTCGCGCGTGTTTGCGCGTGGTTTCCAACCGTTTGGACGAAAATACAAACGGTGGGCCACACAAAGCTCCCGCCAAGGTCACCTTGGTTTGTCCGCTTGTTTCCAACCGTCTAGAAGACGCTTTAATGTTAGTATAGATAATAACTACCATATAGAGTTTGTTAACATGGTTATCATTGCAAACTTACATAAAAAACAGTACTTAATTTATTAGAAACTAGCTTTTTACCGATTTTTTTTTGTTAAATATTGTAAAGTTTCATCAAAATCCGTTCAGTAGTCTAAGCAAAAAACCAACAAACAGCCACCCATCCAAACTTTCAGAAATACGAGTATATTAATTCGATACAAAGCATTTGCTTGGTTGAAGGCATCAATTAAGATCCAAAATTCTAACACAACAGCGAAAGTCATACCATTTCATAACAAGCGATAACACCCACTTTAGATGAAACATCTATGCAATCTCCAGACTAATCTGATGTCGGATAGCTCAGATATAGGCCAAACTAGTGCTTTATCACTCGCTTGTGATAAGAGCAGTAATCTGTGTCGTTTGCATTTTGCATACTTGTTGCATGTTGATTTTGAGATGTTGACATTCATTAGATTGGTGTTAAAAAAATTGCGATACAAAATTTTAAGATTTATTATAAAAAATCTATACTAATATTAACAAGTTGAAGAGTTTGTTTGTTTGAAGGCGGTAATCTCAGGAACTACTAATCCGAATTGAAAAATTCTTTCACTGTGGCATAGCCCATAAATTGAGGAAGGCTATATGCTATATAAAATCACTCTACGACCAAAAGGAGCGGAGCAGCAATGAGAAATGTTGCAAAAACATCACAGTAGAGATCTTCGATCTTCCGACAATCTACTTCTTTTATGCCCTGCTCATTCTTCTGGATTCGTCGGATGCTCTTTTATAGTTCAATCTGTTTCTCTATGGAATGCCCTGCCCCCCGAAATTAGGATGGCACCCAATCGCCTTAATTTTAAATGGAAGGTACGCACTTTATTCCTTGATGGATCAGCTGAATCATCACAACATTAGTAACATAATTATTAGTCTGTATCTATGTATTTATTTATGTATGTATGTATGTATTGCTGTAAGTATGTATACTATTGTATAGTTATGTATGTATGTATTTTTGTAAGTATGTATAGTATTGTATAGTTATATTGTTTTATTTGTGTATTATGTAAGAATAATAAGGAAGTTCTTATTTTACAATTAGGTTACTGCACCTTTCCCACATTCCATTTCTACATCACCCTAAGGTAGACTGGCAGAGAATGCTTTTAGCATTAAGTCCACCTTTGTACAACTTTGTGCATAAAGTTTTAAATAAATAAATAAATAAATAAAAACGGGGAAAATTTACGCAGGCGAAGGTGCGCGGGATAGCTAGTTTATACTAATATTATAAAGCGGAAGAGTTTGTTTGTTTGTTTAAACGCGCTAATCTCAGGAACTTTTTTTGTTGGATTGCCCATTTACCGAGGAAGGCTATAGGCTATATAACATCACGCTACGACCAATAGGAGCGGAGCAGCAATGAAAAATGTTGCAAAAACGGGGAAAATTTACGCATACGAAGTTGCGCGGGTAGTCAATAATATAAAAAGTGTCTACGTGTTGTGATATATTTGTTCAGTGGCGGATCTAAAGCAACGTGGATCAGCCTTCCCTGTCTTCCTCTTAAAGTATCTTTCTAAACTTCCCGTGTACGTGGATTGAAGTGTTCACCTCTTCGATTACATTTACTGTGATAAAAATTACTCTAAGCGAGAACCCCCCTCCTCAAACCGAAATCCACTATTGATTGGGGTTAATAAAAGTCAAAATCAAAATCGCAACTATATTTGTTTGTACAAGACACCGTATGACTATAATGACTGATAGACAAATACGGACGGCCGAAACTCCTAAAAGTCATTCAGATCAATTATTGTTAGTCGCCGTTAGCGCTAATGCTGTCCCTGTCACTTTACTGTGAAAAGTAGCGACAGAAATACTTTTGAGCACGTCTCAAAGTGAGTCTCACAGGTAAGTATGGTTTGAGTATTGGTGTTGAATTTGTTCTGTATTTAGATATAAGTATTGGTGCCCATGATTTGAATATCTGAATCTCTTGCAAAAGAGTATTATGGCCTAATCATCAATCGGATTATTAGTTTCAGTGGATTTTCTTACGTGGTTAGTTACACCTATATACTACCGTATAGTTTTTTTTTTTTTTTTAAAAAGATAACTAGCAATGTGGGTTTAAGTCCCACATTACTAGCAATCTTGTTAACCCCTCCAGGTAAGCTCAGGGGCTTGTGTTAGGAGTGGGTTCACGTCGGTAGTATAATGGGTAGGATTCGTACCCGCGACCTTACGATTGCGGGACGAATGAGCCATTAGGCTACCGCCGCTTCTAAAGTAAGCTAAGCTATCATTTTTATAACACTCAATTAACTATGATAAACAGAGCACAATAAATTAATTAACGTTTTACTATTTATAACTATATTTATATAATTATTTATTTTTTGCCTTTATATCACTTTACTCGTAACTATATTATGTTACATATTTTTTATTTTTAAATCCACACATACACGTAAAACGTAGCGTTGTCCTTACGTCAAAATCGTCGTTGTACACAAACAAGCTATGATGCAGGCTTCTGTTTCATTTGACTTCGCTGCGGGGGATTTTTATAAAAGGCACATATACTTTGGAGGACTTACATATTTTTAGGGAGGGGAGCTTGTAGCTACTTCTTCTGAACACACTGATTTACTGACAAATTTTGATGAATTCAAACACTTTTCTATGTGTTCATTCTAAGATCGTATTCCGAAAGCAGCTCAAATAAAAGTCAGTACATATTTTAATCTTTAACTAAAGTAACTCGTGATAGACTTAATACTTCAATCACGACTCGTACCAAATACATAGCATTAGTTATTGTTCTCAATCGTTGGTCTAACAATAGTACCTTGTACTATTAAGTCGTCTATGACAGCATTCATAAAATGAACTTGACTATGAGTCCTTTTATTTTATATATGTGTGTTAAATCACTAAAGCTATTATAGTACAGCGATAGCGAATCTAAAAAACATTTTAGAAAAGAAAGGTACGAGTTTCCGTCATCAGGGTAAGTAACTCTCCCATCGTCTCCATTCTAGACGTAAAAAACATTTGGCATTTTTGGCACGTTGATTAATTCACCACCTTTTAATTGGAAAATATTTTAAAGCTGAAGTTAAAACTTGAAGATGTCTGTAACAGCTAATTTTTTTTTTTTTTTTTTTTTTTTAATTTTTTTTTTTTTTACAACTCCCGCAGTAGGGTACAAGCCCTGTGTCGCGGGGAACTTTACAAACATACAAGTCACGGACACAAAGTACACCCAGACTCGGAACAACAATTTGTGGATCACACAAAGTGGTGTCCCGTGTGGGAATCGAACCCACGACCTCTTGCGTAGCAGTCGGACACACTCCCACCGCGCCACAGAGGCAGTCAATTGTAGCTGGGCTCTAAAAATAACAATTTTAATTTATGCAAAGGCGTGATACTCTAGCCTAGAAAAAATATACAAAGTCAACCCCCTTAACAGGGCTAATAAAAGATTAAAATGCTACAAAAAATGATGGGATCGCATCTCGAAATAAGCTTAGAGATGATAATTGAGATACAAAGTTCATTTTGGAGGATGAAGGGGAAAACAAAGTGTTTCCTAAATACGTTATAGACATAAATACTAAGGAAGCAGGAAAATTGTTAAAGGAATAAGGGAACTTAGGAGAAGGGTATGCAAATGGTTCAAATATTAAGCTTTGTTTGGATAAAAATATGAATATTTAAATTTAAGAAGGAAAAAGTTTAAAGGCAGCTTCTTCAACAGACAGAAGACAGTAATATAATTCGATATTGTGTTTTCTTGCAAGTGAGTATGGACACCAGAATTCATGTGCAGGTGTAATCCAGGAAATCTGGCAGTGTCGCACTCATATTATGCGGTCCAGATAGTGCTTTCACTACCAACAATTTTAGCGAAGGAACATCACTTATGTTGTTACCAGGGTAAATAAGCTACACCAACTCTTTATCAATAGGCCTCATCCGTACCGCCATATGAGTACAATACAAGCTAATTAATGCATACATTAAAAATCCCTTGGAGACGTGCAACAAAAATGGGATTTTGATCAAAAGCTAAGAGCAAACCGCAGATCAGAAACCGCTTTAAAATCCTTCCATCTATTTAGATGATACGATACAAACAGACACCTCACACTTATAACAACCCCCAGTTTGCGTAAGAAAACAAACCTATGAAAAACGTTAAAACCTTGCCTCATTCAAAACATCAACAAATTTACCTTATAATCATTTACTTCCTAAAATAAAGTCTCACACATGTAAAATTCACACATTCATTTAAACTTTTCCACCTGACAATATAACCATAATGATATTTTAAGGTAAAACCTGACTGTGGAGGGTAAGCCACTCGTCGCACTCCCACTTAGCTCAATTAAAAGCAAAAACTCGGTTGGGATGAAATAGGGCTGAGGGTAGACTGGGGAAGTGAAAAAGCCTAATTTGACTAACCAGCTGTAGCATACACTTTACAGTACGTAGAGTGGCTACCTCCAAATTAAGCTACGCATTAACGAATGTTTAGCCGAGTCACATTTTTTTTTAAATGTCAATATATAAACAAATCAATTGACTAAGTAATTTTTTTTTTTGAAATATTAAATAAAAATAAATAGAAAAAATGCCAAAGCTTGATAAGCAATATTTAGTGGATAAATGAAACAATGAGAGAAATCACGCTTAGAAAATTTAACAGTTCGTCGCGTCGCGTCGTCCTAATAATGCTACAAGAAGATTTCAAGATATTACTGTTTTCTTTGACAGTCAGAACAGAATTACTTGTTAAGCAGATGAGTTTACGAGAGATTCAAGTGAAACCTTATTATTAGCCAACCCTAGCGGACCATCCCCAGGTCGGGTTTGACCCAAATCGTTTGTAAAATTAAAAGGGTTTAGCATCCAGCCCCAAATTAATGAATAGGCTTTAACTGTACCACTATAGCCTGTTTTATGAGGCAGAAATAATAATTATTTGACGGCATAATGGTGTGGATGAAAGTTGATGCCTCTCTTTCGCACTTATTAAGCAATTGCTATGAGCAAGCAAGATATTGGATGAAATGTAGCAAGAAACCTCAGTTCGTTTATGGCTCTTTTAGTTAAGTGTCTGGTGGTAAGCCTTGCTCGTGAAGTTGTCGTAAAAATAAAACCAGGCTAGCTCGCTTTTTGCCCCTTAGTGTTATTTCAGAGACTGAATACACAGGTATTTTTCGTTCTAATCCCCGACACATGAAGACACATAATTTTGTTTAAGAAACGGTGTGGTTAAAAATAGCTCAAGGTTACATGTGAAACAATTCTAGACGCGAAACAATGTCCTAATACCGTTTGCAGGCGATCTGGATTATATCTAGTATTGCTATTGGTAGTTGCTCCTCCTTTTATACGACTTTCTAGCAATCGGCTTAACTCATAGAAGCCCGGCAAAATTGACCCATTTTTTTCGTCACTTGGGTAGTATAAAGACATCAGCATATACCTACTAGCTGCAAAAAATATGATTTGACACATTTTCAAAAAACCAAAACAACAAGCATAGATATTAAGGTGCCGACACTAACTAAACATGAGGGAATAAATAATGACAAGAATTACAAAGGAGTGACAACGACAAAGAATAATGGTCTGCCATTGTTTGCGGTTACATGAAGACGATGTGAAAATAATGCCGCTGAAATTCTGAAACTTTTAGTCGATCCAACTTTTTCTATAGACATCGTGCAAGTCAATTAAGTGAGTTTTCAAGGATCAGCAATTTGAAGTCATGATCTTGATTAACGTCAGGATCATCTATTATCGAAGGGTGGCCGCGTAAGATAGATCGATTGGTAATCTGCGGTTGTTTTATGGATCGATTTATGGTAACATTTCTATTTGCTTTGATTTCTGATGGTCATTGATGGAGTTTTCTCCCTATTCAAAAGTCATCTAATGTAATTACTGTTTGTAATTTTTAAAGCATAATTACATACATAATTTTAAAGGATTGACTGCCTTGGTGGCACGGTGGGAGTGAGTCAGATTGCTACGCAAGAGGTCGTGGGTTCGTTTCCCACATGGGATACCACTTTGTGTGATCCACAAATTGTTGTTCCGAGTCTGGGTGTACTTTGTGTCCGTGACTTGTATGTTTGTAAAATCCCCCACGACACAAGGGTTGTACCTACTGCGGGAGTCGTCTCAATTTTTTTTCCAGGATTGAAGATATTTATCTTATTTTATATCATTTAATTTATATCTGTAGAGTACCGAAGAAAGCGTATCCAACATACAGATAAATATAAGTGACTTCGCATTTAGAATAGTCCGTTAGTCAATCAATATTTGTGAACGCGTACGCTCATAACATTTGCAAGTGAAACATATACAAGGCTCTCACCTAAACCACAAAATATAGAAAGTATAGAAGGTAACGTTCGTACGTACATCGTTCGAGCAACGCACACATAGACATCGTTCATGGAGACGGAATTAGAGAGTAAAGGAGTGGACGATGAAGTGTCCAATCTCAGTGCTCAAAATAATCCTGGGTGTGATTTCGAGAACTACGATTGGTCTATTCACTGTCCTGTCATCCAGCTCCACGTCAATGGTAAAGCATGTCAGTGGTCTAGAGTGGATTGTAGGAATCCCCTCCAGACCACTTTATTCGGAAGGCGTCTCGAGATACAGTATCCGTGAGCGATGTATGCGTTCAGGCGCGGATCCAGAACTCCTTGATCCCTGTTTGGGAGGGGGGGGGGGCTATTTGACTTAACTGGCGTTGTGTCAAATTGCCCTACCTCCTCCCCCGTGTGTGTCGCATGATGGGGGGGGATGCATTTGATTCTACGTCGGTAGACCAGCCCCTGAGGGGGGAGGCAATTGTTGGTCAAAACACACCGGCCTAGTATCAAATTTTTCAAACTCCCCCAAAAGGTATTTCAGTTGAGACTGGGGGGGGGGGGGGGGGCAGCAGCGTGAGAATTCCAATATCGCGATTCAGGATTTGACGCGAGCTGTCAAGTGTCAATATATTTGTATTATTATAAGTGGGTTACCGCCACAAAGGTTACCTTCTGTACTTCTCGGCATTTCGCGCGTAAACTTTTCACTACGATTATAAATCCGCCTACACGAGCAGTTATAGCAATTTCCTGGCCTGATTGTTCGTTCAAACAGTTTATTGTGAAAGCATATGTCGACGACGTTTATGGTTTGGTATTGTGGCCTTTATTGCATACAAATTGATATTGTTTACGTAAAATTGTGTTGGTTAATTCCATTTTGAGATTGGATGTGGTAGGTGGCTGCAAAATATTAATGAAATAGAGGAACCCTTTCTTGTATCTGTGGGATAGAAAACGTAATGACTAAATGCACTCTTTGTGCTGGAAGAAGTCGGAGTAGTACCTACAGGTATCCCATACCATAAAGGGTCTAGAATTGAAACGAATTTTAGTAATGCGGTACTTACATGGTGGTAGATCTTAGCCATAGGCCGTCTTGCTGGGTACCACCAATGTGTCAATTATTCTACGTTGAAATAGTGATGCGAATACTCATGTTTCGGTTGAAAGGCACTGTCTGTGCAAGTGTAATTACGTGCCTACTGGGCAAATGAGACTTACGAATGTCTCCAAGAGGAGGCGCGGTGAAGGTGTAACAAGGGATTTGAGTGGCGCTGATACTTCTATAGGTTGGCGTGACGCTTACTTTTAGGTTCACGAGTTGATCCTCTCTTCACTTACGGCCGGTCTCAATACTCTAACTATCGATGGATTTGCCTACTGAAGTTATATATTTGACATAATCCATACAAAATATGTCAAAATTCTACCTCTAGTAGGCAAATCCATCGATAGGTAGATTATTGAAACCGGCCGTTAGTCGTATAAAAAAATCGTAAAATATAATTCGACCTCGTTTACATAAAATTCATTGTCAATAATCTAGATCCTAATTTCAATATCGAAACATTGACCTTAAAAACTTTTTCGACCGCTTCATCTCACTTTCTTTAAACAAGCCTACAACTAGACGAGTCCTAGACCAATTTGTTTTTCACTTTCGAAACTAATTAAAAGTCTATTATTGCTCACATGGATACTATAGACGTGATCCGAATGGAAATGGCATAGTGGGCGATGTAAACCAATAAACCTTAATCCGTTTATACGACAATCTGCTCTATTCTCAAATAGATACAGCCTAAATTCAATTGTATTGACAGCAATGAATGTATTGGAGACATGGTAGTGATGTGCACGTGTTTCGAATACCGATATCGATAATTCCACGTTCCGTTCTGATCGTGACATGTAATGTCGTGTTTTGAATATGGCATTTTCTTATTATCTACCTAAATTTGTTTCATATTTATTTTTGAATGTGGTTATTTTCTTTTCCTTCATTAAAAGCGGCACGTAAATTTAATTGGGCATAAAGGCTACTATGCATCTTAATCCTCTCAGTTTTATGGTACTTTCTATCATTTATTTTAATTAACGCTGCTGTACAATAATAAGTTTTGTTTGTACTGGTTTGAGCTCGTGTGTATGTAACTTAAGATCTGTGAAGTTAAACAATTTCAATACATATGGTTCAGCCTGATGGATGACTGTTCGTAAATTGTGACATCCCTCCGTGCCTCGGTTCCGAGCCTAATCTCCCACTGATCACGATAAATTTCTGTCCCATCGGACTATGAGAGTTAAGAAATATACAGTGCACTTGTCTACGTACACACTTGGGCACTATTATATACTCTACGTAATTAGCTAGTCTCTAATAAGATTAGACGCTGTGACCGATTTTGGTTACACGTGCAAACAGCTTGCTGAAATCACAGCTGTTCTGCCACTCATCTTACCGTATCCTTTCTAATCCATGTACTTATGTATTGATTGATATATTACCTGTAAAAGAAATATTAATAACATTAAATATAACATACAAAAATAAACAGTAGGTAGTAAAAAACAGTAATCAAGATCGAGAGAGATCTGAGACTATAATATTGACTTTTACCGAGCTAGATATTTTTATCAAGGTTATGATGATTGGAATTAAAATGATATAAGAGGGCTTTTGTAAACAGGCTTTTTATACTTTATGTTACTAGATCGGTGGTCTAGTAACATGTTTTTCATAAAAAAAAATCCTTAGACTAATCATTACCTATAGATCAATGAAATAAGGTAATAATGAGGCTAGTGAAACATAAAAAATATTACTTCACAAAACCAATTTGAAAATGTTTTAATTTCGAGTACCTACGCTATTTAATAATTACAAGTTAATTTCCTTTGAAGTCGTAACTTTTAATTACGTTTTTTATGTTAATCAATTAGGAAAAACAGGTAGTAGATGATTTGGCTGTGGTCACGGGTAGACTAGAGTCTACCCGTGACCACGGACGTTGCAATACGGTCGAAACCTCGGGCAATAAACAAGGTATTTTACCTTAAATTATTCACGTAATTAAGACCAGTAATATATATGTATATTTTCATAAAGCTATGTAGTAGATGACTCAAATATCGATAACTAAATACTATCGATTGATGTGTAGCACTAATCTCCCACGTCCTACAAGGGCGTAGGTCGTCCATTGTGAAATTCGGTTTATACCTCAGGGCTTAGGCACGATAGACCCTTATTAAGAAACCTCAGAACAACCGCTAAATATTTATCCTTTAGACTTCACAAAGAACCTTTTAGGTGCTGCTGAATTGAAAGGGAATGAAGAATTGAAGAGTACCACGCACGCTATCTTTGTTTATTTTGATGGGATAAAAAGAGATGGAACGAGACAGAGCTGTAATAGGTACCTAACTGATGTTGTACAATATTAAATCGTGTTCATATCTGCCTTATACAGGATTCAATGGGTATACTGTTATGTATGATTCATAACAGTTTCAGCAACAGTTCGGACCCCATAGACAAGTGGCAAATAAAAAATAAAAGCTAATCGAAGAGAATGACAATCGAACAGAATGAGCTCGTTTCGCGTGCAAAACCGCGAATATCATTTTTTAATATGCGATTCGCAGTTTTGCCATTCCGACGTTATTCTATTGGATTTGAGGGGGGTCAGGCAATTAAGGTCAGTTATGCATCTAATCAAACAAACATAGAAAAAAATATAATAAATAAACTACCTATAAACCTCCGCAACTATTTTTATATTAAAGGGCAGACCTTACGATGTTTGTTTCTTTAACACCTTCCTATGACTGTCGTAAAAAAGTATTAATCTATACTACTAATATTATACAGCTGAAGAGTTTGTTTATTTGAACGCGGTATTCTCAGGAACTACTGATCCGAATTGAAAAATTTTTTCATTGTTGGATAACCGTTAGTTTTTTTCATTGTTAGATATCGAGGAAGGATATAGGCTATATAACATCACGCTACGACCAATAGAAGCGGAGCAGCAATGTTGAGAAATGAGATATATTTCGGGACATAATCGCGTGAATTATTTAAAGGTACGAACCTTTTATTTACCCTCGAAAGTTGCGCGGGACAGCTGGTATTTTATAACTTGGAACTGAAACTGAAGATAACTAACAAAATTGATACTTTTGAATAAATAGCTAAGTACTCTTTTTTGGAAGGTGACTGCCATTTCAAAAAAAAGGTTGGCTATTCAGAAAGCCACAGATCGTGGGTTCGATTCCCACACGGGACACTTTCTGTGATCCACAAATTGTTGTCTCGAGTCTGGGTGTACATTGTGTACGTGACTCGTATGTTTGTAAAGTCCCCAGCGACACAGGGCTTGTACTCTAGTGCGGGAGTATAAGAAAAAAAAAAAGAAGTCTACTGTTTTCAGGACCATTTCTCTAACAATCAGTATACTTTTTACTTTGATTTCAATAATCCAAATCGTTACCTAACCCAATCAAATGTCACACAATCATTATTATCAAATTATGAAACAGCACAAACTTACTGCGACCCACTTTCGTTCACTCACTCGTTCGCATCAGATCTGACCTTGAGAGACGCCCACGGTAACATCTGACCTGCTCCATTGATCGTTGTGACATTATGCGATAGATAATTATCTTGGTAGTGGAACGTAGCGAAAGTAATTTTGCATTGGACCTTTTAATAATAGGTATGCAATATTTGCACTTTATGAAAAAAGTTTAATTTTTTAGGGTACCGTACCCAAAGGGTAAAACAGGACCATATTACTAATACTGCGCTGTCTGTCTATCGATCCCTCTGCTATATCTCATGAACCATGATAGTTGGACAGTTTAAATTTTATCTATACAATATTATAAAGCTGAAGAATTTGTTTGTTTGTCTGAACGCGATAATCTCAGAAGCTACTGGTCCGAATTGAAAAATTCTTTTACTGTTGGATAGCCCATTTATCGAGGAAGGTTATAGAATATATAATATCACGCTACAACCAACAGAAGCGGAGCAACAATTAAATATGTTACAAAAACGGGGAAAAAATTACGCAGACGAAGTTGCGCGGGTCAGCTACTCGTAGTTATTATAGTGTGGCCATTAGTGCTGTGCACTCCCTGAGGTATGCACGGCGAGGTGGGGGGCGAAGAAAAAAGTGCATGAGTTCACATGAGGTCGATACATGTCGGACAGATCTTACGATATCAGTTTGCATTTCTAAGGCAAGACTTGTGGCGGGACGTTGCGTTGGTCGGAGGCTATCTATCTGTAATATATACTTACTTTGTTGATTAAAATGTAACCCAAATATACTCATATTTTATTAAAAATATGCAGGTGATAAATAAGAATTGAAAGTTATAATTCACAACAGGACTTGTTTTATTAAACATTTTTTATATTTACAAACAATTATATATTCTAACGAAAGTTATTCTGACATAGATTCTGTTTCAACTTCATCTTCCATTTCGTCATCATCTTCATCTTCCTCTTCGCCACCGGAACTTGAATCAGAGTCTTGCAAATTTATTATGAATGAATCGATAACATTATCGAACCTACTATCGCGACTCCAGTAATCATTTTCATTTTTCTGGACATGATCGTCGCATTTCTGCCATTTTTCCGCCGTGAATTCCGAAAACAATTTATCCAATAAGATTATCTTTTCGTCTAGAGAAGAATTAATATAGTTTTGGGCTATGTTGTTTTTAATATCAGCCCAGACCAACTCGATTGGATTTAAATCTGGATGGTACGGAGGTAAACGCAGAACAGTGTGTCCACTGGCTTTCAGGAGTTCGTCAATTCTATACACGGGTTCTTTTTGTGTATTTTTGATAAGAAGTAGCAGTTGAGCCTTTGACATGGTTCCTGAAAATTCTACATTATGGCGTAGCAACCAGTTCTGCATTTCACTTTTGAGGCTTGATATAGTTGGTTTCTTCTCAATCTGAACGCTGTGGTAAGACGCGTTGTCCATTACAACCACAAAATTCGGCAGCAACTTATCTTTTAACTTTTCATCTACCCACTTATAAAAAGTAGGTCCGCTCATATCTCCATGATAGTCACCGGTTCTAGCATCGGATTTGAATATAGTCAATGTATCATCCACTAAGCCATTTCGACACCCAGCGTGGAGTATTACTAGTCGCCGTCCTTTCCCAATATCAGCATGAATACCGGGTTCTGACGATGATTGCCAACATTTGCTGGCATGGTGACTGGCGTTGATGTATGTTTCATCAAGAAAATATATGTTTCGGTTTTCCGTTCTGTAATTTCTGATTTGTGTAAGATATTTTTTCCGCCACACTGTAATATTAGGCTGCTCTATAAGGAGATGTCTCTTTGATTTGCATTTTTTGTAACGGTAGCCCATTTTGTGTAAAAGCTGTCTTAAATATTCCCGTCCACAATTCAATATGCCATCCTGTCTCAAACTTGATAGTAACTTACGGACACTTGGTATTTTTTTTTCAACTTCGTAAAACTGATGAATTTTTCTTCTGATAACTCCAAGGTCAAAATCATCCACAACGTGTTTTTTCTTTAGAACTTTTGGTTTTTTTGGCGATTGAAATTTTAATTGGCTTGAATTTTCAATTGATAAATAGCCCGTAGCCTCCGCAACGATTTTAGCAATATTCACGTCATTTTTAAATTCAAAGCTTTCTTTGTCTGCTTTTCTTTTCTTAAAATATTCAGCCACCTTAAAAATGACAGTCTTCATATCACGAGATAACGCACGACCCATCTTTGAATATTTATCTCGTGTGCGTCTGACATAGACAGTCCGATACAAATAACACTACCTGCCGTCACAAGCGTTGACGGCGCACTGACAGCGCAGCAGCCGATTCTAACCCCCCCGTCTCACCGCGCGCATACCTCAGGGAGTGCACAGCACTAATGGTCATACTATAATAAAATACACGTTGAAATCTGTTCTTCCGTTTATCCGTTATGATACAGCATGCATGAAGACAAACACAAGTGTCAAACTGACACAGTTTGAAAATTGTTTCTGCCTCCATGTAATCTATGGGGAAATACATGGATATTTCCTCATAGATTAGAAATAGCAGGTAACTCCTACTAATAATAACTAATCTTGCTAACTCCTACAACAAAGCTAGATGCGTATATTAGGAGTACTTCACATCGGTGAAGTAATTAATCTGATTCGACACCGTCTCGTCTCGTTTACATTTCACCCATTTAAGTCTTGTTTTCACAGAAACTCTTGAATAGATCAAAGACAACAGTTACATAACATAGCCGTATTCTGATGAGATCAGTAAGAATGTAATCGTACGAAGCTATTATAGAAATATAAAACGAGAACAAAGGGCGAACTACGACCATTTCTAATGGTTGTATTTCTAATAAAAAAAAATGTCATAAAAACTTACTCAATACTTCCCGACACGCCTACCTATACATCATTGTCACGCTAGACGGTAAGCGATCAGTTGTTTGAGGCACCATTTCCCAAAGTGGGTTTCGCGGAACCCAGAGGTTCCGTAGAAAAGTTACCAGGGTAATGCGAAATATTGAAAAAATCGTGTTTAGTCTGCTTAAAAAAAACAACAAGAAAACGTATTTGTCCAGTTATGTCTAATTAAATTTTAACATGAGTATAAACCGTTTGATTACATTGACAACTGGAATTATCTGTCCCCGGATTAAGACCTAGAGGTAGACCCAAGACCACTTGGACAGAAATAATGCGCAAAGACACGAAAGCATGCATTGTTTCTGATGACGATGTCAGGGAGAGGGCGAAGTGGAGGAAGAATACGAAGACGGCTGACCCCACCACTATGTGGAATAAATAGTCGCGAGGAGAGAGAGAGAGAGCTTATTATAATTAAGTATCGTTTAAGTATTTGGGGGTCAGTATCGAGAGTCGACTCCACTCCGATGGAAACTCATGGACACAGAGATGTCTCCGCACTCTCGCCTGAATATGCAAACGATATGTGTAACTGATTACAGAAATACTTCTGAAAGTATTTCTGTTACTCCTGTTCATCTTCAAGAGACATGACAGCATGACATTTAACCAATACTTATAATTGAATTGTGTATTAAGTGTTCGGTCGAAAAACGAAACACATTTAAAACTTATTCCTTACGGTGGAATTTTCAACAATTAACTGAAAGCAGTACGAGTTCCGCAAGGAGTTCACACATTCTATACGTTTATTTACATTAATATTATTTCTTTTGTTTTAAAAGACTCCCGCAGTATGGTACAAGCCCTGTGTCGCGGGGGACTATACAAACTGACAAGTCACGGATACTAAGTACACCCAGACTGTGGTGTTCCGTGTGGGAATCGAAACCACGATCTTTGACGTAGCAGTCAGTGATACACAATAACCTTAAGTCCCATAAAAAGATTAATTTATTCGTGGAACACACGCTGTCTATATGTGCTTGGCAACCATAGCCTGTAATCCAAAGTAAAACATTTATAAAGTAAATCTTTGTGGAGCTAAAATAAATTAAAAAAAGTTGCAGACTAATCGACTAGAATGCCATTAACTCATAAAGAAAAAGATACCATACTCCATGGTTCTATGAGCTTCACTCAACGTCAAGTGTTCAAATGTATTTTTCCTATAGACCTTGTATCAAATAGTTTTGGCTTGAAGCCAGTACCAGAAACTGGAGTGGTCACACCAATTTTATATTTAGAAAGTTTCGTAATTAAAAAAGCTATATTATTATACTTTATGGCGTTTTTAATTAAATTGTTCCGCTATCAAAGTTGTCGCAGATGAAAATACTTAATAATTTAATAACATGTGTTGTTATAGACCTGAAAACTTTCCTGATGGTTTTCATGCAGATTGTCCCATTCGCAAATGGTTCGGCAGCAAAACGACCTTTTTGCATAAGATTCCGTTTGCAAAACTCCCCGTTAGCAAAACGTTCAGTACCAATACTAAGGTCGAATTCTTCACTTCCTTTTTATGTAGTCACACAAACAAACTTTACAGTCAACTGTGTCCTATACCGTTTCAAATTTGTCTAATACACATTTAATACCAAAAATTAAAATCCCAGTAATTTTGTTTCAATTTACTGTTATATTTACAACACATACCTAAAGGCATCACCGCACCGTCAAAATCAATCCAATGAAACGTTGATAAATACCGCTCTTAAATACCAACTTATAGCTTTAAGGTAAGGTTTTGCATGCTGTAAAGCTAAATATAGCGTTCTAATGTACTTATATACAACATCCTATGTACCTGTATTTGTGCAATAAATAAATATGAATATGAAAAAAATTAATAAACAGACAAATATTGGCGTTTTTAAAATATCGTTTTAAGTTTGTCATAATTCTACACAAGAAATTTCACAGGAGCATTCGTATCCGATTCCCCATCTGGTTCGTTCATATCTACAACTAAATAAAATCTGTACAGGTCACAGAATCACCGAGCTCAAAGCTCAAACGATTTGATACGATCTGAAAGCGTCTATTTACTGAGAAATGGTCGGAGTACAAGCAGTCGTCGGGGCACCATTTTATAAGTTCGCGCGAAATGTGAAATGAATACTTGAAAAATCCATTTCTGGTTACGAAATCTTTTCATTTTTTGATTAATTTCAAAATTGAGTAGTAGTTTTAAATCATCTATTTATAAGTAGGTACTAGACGATATTATAAAGCTGAAGAGTTTGTTTGTTTGTTTGAACGCGTTTGTCAGAAACTACTGATTCGAATTGAAAAATTATTTCACTGTTGGATAGCCCATTTATCGAGGAAGGCTATAGGCTATATATCATCACGCTACGACCAACAGGAGCGGAGCAGCAATGAAAAATATTGCAAAAACGGGAAAAATGTACGCTGACGAAGTTGCGCGGGACAGCTTGTGTAAAAATAAAGTTTTTAGGTATAGATGTAGGAAGTAATTTACGAAATTGGTATGTTCGTAAATTACTTCCTACATCTATATGATTTTAATGATATACACCGTGATTTTGTAGTCGTTTTGGAGCCGAAAATTGTGGACTTCATATCGATAACCTAGTCCATAAAAAAAAATCAGTCATTAATAACAATTTTTACAAAAAAAAATGTTAATATTTTCTTAAACTGATATTTTCATAGACTATGATAATAAAGTTTAAAATTTTCGGCTCCAAAACAAATTCACGGTGTATTAGACAACTCCCACAGTAGAGTACAGTTCGCGCCCCCTAAGTTTGCGTGTCTGATGTTCGCGCGTAAGCTTCGCACAACTTAAATTTAGGTATCGGAAGGGATGAAGGAGACGGTCAGGGAACGACGTCCCTGCGAGGAACTACATTCGTATATAACTTCACAAACGCAAACTTAGGTGGCGCAAACAGTACAACTGTGTCGCGATGGACTTTACAAACATACCTATAATGAACGGACATAAAGTACATCTATACCGAAAACAAACATTTATAAATCTCACAAACATATGTACAGTAGGTATGGAAATCGTACGAAGGAAAAATTGGCTCGGCCAGGATTCGAACTTGCGACCGCAACATCTTGAACAGCACGCAAGCCCACGTGGCTACCACTTCATTGGTAGCCACGTCGGCTTGCGTTGATTAATTTGATATGGAGATAGCATAAAGACTAGGGAACCTTTAAGGTTCATTTCCGTGCATCGCGGCCGATCGCGAGCCGCGCGCGGCTTACGACAAGCGGCTGACGCGCGCGGCCGATTAAGCCTAATGGGACTGACATAACCTAAACGGACAAAAGTCCCCAAATAAAATGATAATAAAGGGAATAACTTTACTACCTTTCTACTTGGCTATCATCGCGATGACCGACATCCTCGTGAACGAAGCCACAGGCAACAGTTACCTAACTTTCCGGCACAGTCATGTCATAAATTGTAGTAACATTTTGCACAACAAAGCGATGTCAAGAACGCCTTTACTCTTTTTAGGTCATACTGCAAACCGAGAGCGAGCTTTGATGCCGATACTGCTTTGAAACTTTCATGTCAAAAAGGATATTGGCCCTTTTTAACCGCCTTCCTGCCTGGCTGGAATAACGGCCGCCATGGCTCACGTACAATGGTCCACTAAAGGACTAAGTGCGGAAACCAAAACCTAATAACGACATTCTATAGGCCGACCGCTTAACTCGTATATCGCCTGCGCGGTGAGAAGGGAGCGCGGGGTGATGTTAACGGGTTTAACGGGTGGGTGAGCGGGGTGCGCGGGACAGAGAACTCACGTTCTCTGTCCCGCGCACCCCGCTCACCCACCCGTTAACATCACCCCGCGCTCCCTTCTCACCGCGCAGGCGATATACGAGTTAAGCGGTCGGCCTATAGTACGGTGCGCAAGCGTTTTTAAGATCGATCCCAAAGTTACAAGAATACGAAAATGGCCGTTTTAATCGAAACTAAACTGCAACTTGAAGGATCAACTCGAACTTCATTAAAAATGCGTACGATTACAAAGAAATAAACGGATTTATTTGAACTATTACAAACGACCGCACTGTTCAACACGCGAATACAATCTGTCTGCCATCTTTCTATCCCCTCTCCATGTCTGAGTGACATCCGCATGACAGATGTCAACGTCATGTGATGTCACTACCGATATTTACATTTTGAATGTCAACCGTCTAAATCAAATCTCAATAACGTTTTTAAGTAGTAACGAGTTAAACTCTGATAAAAATGGAATGAATTATATTAAATAACGGATTAGAATAATATTGAGTCTAACAAACTGCACTGCTTTAAATACGTGAATTGATCCGCTGATTGGAAATACTTGCTTAAAAGATCTTTTAAGATTTATCTACGTTTACTGTACCAAATACTTCATGTTCATCAAATATGGGTCGTATCTAATATGTTTAATTACCCATATCAATTTTTAATAATATTTTTATTCATTCGGAGCTCACCTTGAAAAAAATTTGGGACATACTACTACTCTTCATTAGTTACGGTCGTAATAGCATTGAAATGTATCGTTTGTCTACACAGAACAAAGAATATTTTAAGTGACGCCAATAATGAACTTATTAATCAATAATATCAATTGGAATTGAGAGGTAATGTCTGAAGGAATAAGACTAATCTTATGGATTTGTAATTTGTACGTGTGAACATATCCATTAGATTAATAATAATTATTATAATATCTTAGGACAGCTCACACAAAGCTATCTGAACCCAAACTAAGCAGAGCTTTGTACAATGGAAACCAGACAACTGATAAACATACTTTATATATTAGATAGATAAATAACAGCCAGACACATAATAAACCATCATGCTCATCACACAAAGTTTTATAGTGGGGATCGACACTGATTGAGTGTCTTCGAAACAGCTGAACAGATTTGCTTGCAAAAATAGCCTAGAGTTGATAATAAAGGTTCTTACATCTGGAATATTTATTATTTTAATGCTGAATATTATCTAAATTCGAAATGCCTGCTAAAATCATTTATTATTGGTATAACACGACAAAATCATTTGAATTCTTCAACCAGATAGAGACATGATAACTAACCAACACATGTGTAAATCGAGACATGATAACTAACCACTAAAGAAAAACCTTTTAAGTAACCCGAAAATTCCAAAAAGGTGTCGAAAAAATTCAAGTCGTTCTCTTCGCGACCCTTTCATTGTGCTCACACAAAGGACCCGAAGCTTGTACGACAAAGTCCACAGAATGTATGAATATGCAATGACATGGCAAGCTGGTTACTGTATACTAGAAATATTTATTTAAGGTATACGTTACGACAGACATAGTTTTTGAAATGAAAACTTCTTTAGCGGCATTGTGCATTTATTGGGATGGGTAAAAAAATTTTAACTCACGTCAGTGACCTGATCGAAAATTCGTAAGACGGAGGGAGAGTAGACCGCCGGCGCGGCGTAGGAGAAGAAGTAATATTCTATTTCTCTCTTTCTACCGCGCGGCGAAAATGTATGCCTGCCCCTGCTGTTTCGTTTAAGAGGCGCAGGGTGCTTGCGCGAGTGTGCGTGTATGTTTGTACTACAGCTTAATAGTTCTGAAGTGTATTTTTTTTACTGAAGTGTTTTATAAATTGTCATGTTTGTGTAGGATAGAGCAATAGATGAATATTGTATTTAACCACATAAATAAGTACTTTTATACTAGCAATTTGTGCGAAATACTCATAGAAAATATTGGAAAATTCACATCGTTAATGTTAAAGTTTGCACTTCTGCCGGCACTCCTGGAGTGCAAACCCGTTTTTTTTTTTTGTCAAAACATCTGCGATGATGCGTTAGATAGTGCCTATTTATATTTATTGATTCTTGGTTGAGTAAGATTGTCAGAACTCAAAATCTTTATTTATTTATGAAGCAAAATACAAAACTTGTGTTACGACACTTGTGGTATGTTATAGTAGGTTTCTCTGACGAACTATGGCTCCCTTACTAGCTCGTAGAAACTCCATATCAAATAGCTTGAATGCCGTCTTTTCAATATTTTACCAGCAGGCAGCTGAAGTATAACGAAAAAAATTCTGCCAATGATACAACTCTACAAAATTATATACCTCAATAAACACTCAAGTTTCATATGCAATTATTGTATTAAAAATGCACTGTTAGGAGTAATTCCACCGTGGGCTATGACGACCAGCTATCAATAGATGTTATACGTCTAAATGGAAAATTGACCCAATAATTGTTCCATCAACTTGCCATTGCCTCAAAATTCTTCACGCGATATTTTTATCATAACCCTTTCACGCCTAACAAACTGTCAATAATAATAATTCTTGGCATTCAGCAATGTTTTTTTTACATTGTATTTTATACTAATATATTTAGAAATTCTTGTATCCATGTCAAGGTCTCTAAAATTAACTCATTTGTACTCTGAAAACAATAATACCAAGTAAATTATAATATCATATCATAATATAACGTTTTGATAGAAACTATATTTTTAATGCAACTGTTCCGTGCATTAAATAGATTTGTTTTCATTATTTTTTTTTCTGAAGAGCAAAACATTCCCTGCCTTCTTATTAAAAAGTCCACGTCCACGTGAACGATGAATGAACTATTATAAAACTTATAATCCCATGTCTAGACATTGGCTGATAAAATGCGAATATTCTAGACTAGCTGACCCGCTCAACTTCGTCTGCGTCAACTTTCCCCGTTTTTGCATCCTATTTAATTGCTGCTCCGCTCCTATTGGTCGTAGCGTGGTGTTATATAGCCTTCCTCGATAAATGGGCTACCCAACAAAAAAATTCGGACCAGTAGTTCCTGAGATTACCGCGTTCAAAGAAACAAACAAACTCTTCAGCTTTATAATATTAGTATAGAAAAGCAATGTAGTAGTAGTAGGTACCACATTACTAGCAATACTGTTAACCCCTCAAACTAAGCTCAATGGTTTGTGTTAGAGTGGGTTCACGTCGGTACTATAATGGGTAGGATTCGAAACCTTACGATTGCGAGTCCGCTGCTATAGCCATTAGGCTGCCACCGCTATAGAAATGGTGATTGAATTTTTGCCAAGTCTCAAGTATTTTACTTTACACAGCAGATGTAAAAGGTCTGCCTTTACACGAGGATCAGGAAAGCCCTCCAATTTCTTATGAACCAATAAGTAGAATTGACGAGGGATATTTATGTCATCTTTGAAATATTGAAACAGTTAACAAGGTTGACGTTTCTGGGAATAACTTTTCCGATGTCTCGCAAGAGAATTGACAATGCGGACTTCTTTTTAGGGTTCCGTAGCCAAAATTGCAAAAACGGAACCCTTATAGTCATGTGCCATCTGTCTGTCCGTATGTCATAGAAATTTTACTCAAAAACTACACGATGAATATTGTTGAAATTTTGAGCATAGGAGTCTTGTACAAGCCGCTACTTAGTTTTATAATTGAATAATAAATATAAATATTTTTAGGGGGGCACTCCATACATGAAACAGAAGTTTAAAGCGGCGGCGGTAGCCTAATGGCTAAGGCATTGGTCTCCCAATCGTGAGGTCGCGGGTTCGAATCCTACCCATTATACTACCGACGTGAACCCACTTCTAACACAAGCCATTGAGCTTAGTAGGGGGGTTAACAAGATTGCTAGTAATGTGGGACTCAAACCCACATTGCCACTTATCTTTAAAAAAAAAAAAGTTTTTTTTATAATTCGTCAGTTATTTTACAAACATTTAAAGGTTTCTACAAATAAAAAAATGGCGCTTATCAAACCCTACACTGAGATTGATCCAGAGCATGCTCTTTCCCGGTTTTATTTATCTTGAAAAGGTCACAAAGCGACGTCTATTAAAGTATCTATAGACAATGTCATCGGTAATGTAAATAACGTTTAATAAATGAGAATGTCTTCAGAACTGCACTTGTGTCAACAACAGGAGAATGTGGAACTGATCAAATATTTACACTATGGACAATAACGAATAGTTTCTTTACTTTATAACACTTGGAAAATAGAACTATGGCACTCCAAAAATAATGGTTTAACTACTGTAAGAGCTATGGACAATAATAACTTCTATCTTTGGAATTTTTAAGATCTATAACCAAATTTAAAGAATAAACAATTCTAAAGACCCGCGCAACTTCGTCTGCATCAATTTTCCCCGATTTTGCATTATTTTTAGTTGCTGCTCCGCTCCTATTGGTCTTAGAATAATGTTATATAGCCTTCTTCAAAAAATGGGCTATCCAAAAGTAAAAGATTTTTTCAATTCGGACCAGAAGTTCCTGAGATTATCGCGTTCAAAAAAACAAACAAACTAGCTTCAGCTATATAATATTAGTATACTAGCTATCCCACGCAACTTCGTCTGTATAAATGTTCCCCGTTTTTGCAATATTTATCATTGCTGCTACGCTCCTGTTGGTCGTAGCGTGATGTTATATAGTCTACAGCCTTCCTCGATAAATGGGCTATCTAACAGTAAAAGATTTTTTCAATTCGGACCAGTAGTTCCTGAGATTATCGCGTTCAAAAAAACAAACAAACTAGCTTCAGCTATATAACATTAGTATAGATAATAAAAACTCCTTAGACCAGTTACTGTTGATCAAGTTGTACTTGGTCTTAACGAGAAGTCGACAAACATTTCGGCACAACATCCTGATTTCTCCAAACTCTTCAGAGTCCAAACAGATTACAAAATCGCACCCGTTACCAATTCGCCAGCTGCTCTCAACAATTGTATTATGACATAGCAACAGCCCACATATAAAACAATACGTCTCTTACAAACATCATGCGTCCATTTCGTAATGTTTCGTGTATCGTGTAGGCAGCCCGGCGTAACGAAACGGAACGGACATGACATACGATTGCTGTGCAAACAGTAAGCTGAAGTACACTGGTCATAGTTCGGTTGTTCTCTTATACGTTACAAGCCTTCAAACTTTTACCGACTACTTCAAGTTTAAGACTCAATTTTATCCTCTTGGGGATTTGATTAGAGGAAAATGTAATATTGGTGAAGCGTTCTTCCAAGGAAGTTTGATCCCAATTTCCTACGTGCCTTTTCTTAGGCGTTCTGACAGTAAGAAAATCAATATGGATAGCTATAGACGATCAGTTATTTATTAGACCTATGGTATCAATTATCAATCTTAGCTGTGTCTGGTTTTGACGTGATAACGTCTTATAAATCGATCACCGGCTGCACTCCCGAAAAAGTGTCTAAATAAAGTCACTATTGATTGGTTGTTAAACAACAGCGAAAGGAGATTGTGACAACATGACATGCGATACAATTGGAACTAACGTTATTGATTAGTTGCTAAGCAACGCGAATGGCGATATGTCATCAATGTTTTATTATGACGTTATCACTTAAAATTATCTCCCGTAAACCAACTTTACAGACAACCGTTTTTTTAACATGCGAAATAAAATTATGTCTTAAGATTACTTTTTAAAAACCGTAAAGTGTTTTTCAATTAATCGAGAGCTGAACAAAAGGCAAAAGAAATCTCGAGGAGTATATTAACATAAATATTACTAGTATAAGAGATTATATGAGTCAAATTTTAGAATTAAAAGAAAAAAAAATGCACAGAAACATAAGGGTTAAAATATTCGAGATCAAGAAAAAACAGTTGCTAACAATACATGTGAAACAGCCCTAAGTGAAACTGTTATTAACAAATCCAATCTTATCCTGTGTGACGAAATTAATTAATACCCTATAAAGGAAACCTATTTATTCGCAAGGGAAATGATCGTTTGGTAATTATACTGGTTTAACAGCGGGTTTTTTCATTGTAATTGTTATAATACGTATAAAAGGCTTACATTGCTGTAACTTTTAATTACAAGTTATAGTTATTTTAGTATTGATCTCAGGACAGAGAACTGTTGCAAGCGTTTTATTTGTGCGGATTCAATCGTTCTAGATTTTGTTTATTTACAAATAACTAATATTGGATACAGTATGTAATATTATATCCCAACATTACATTGACCTACGGCGACAAGCGCATCCATCGCACAACCCCTTATTCTTTCCACTCGGCAGTGCTCCTCACAGCTCCCTGGCTCTTACAGTGACTCCTGATGACATATTAGGCTGTCTTTGATTTTGTCTATCTCCATCTTATTCTGAATATAATTGTAAGGAAATGGATAAAACGTTTACATGAACACGAATGTTTTCATTATTTTAGGCATTAGAGGCTATTGTATTTTACGTTGCGTTTTAATCGATTTGACATGTAGAATATCAATTTTCACCATAGCATAGATATTCTCACAATCTATTGAATACTTACCTAGCTATTTTACCGCTACCGTTAATACTGTCAGCCTAGATACTGGAAGTGCAGGTAATATTGACTTCCTCACTTCTTCTTTGTCCTATTCCCATTACGCGAGGGCGGCTTTTCTAATCTTGAGACATAATTTACTGCGTTGGTAGTCTCTATATTTGAAAATTCACATTCCAAATTTCAAACGTATCATTGACACCTCAAGCAGTTTTGTTAGTACTATATTGAAAAAAAAACTCTTCAAAGAGACTAGTTTTCCACCTGCGTTGTGTTTAATTTGTATAGCATTTGTGCTATTTAGATGTATAAACTAAATTATTGTAAAGTTATATCAAAATAAGTCCAATGCATGAGGTCGTGGGTTCGATTCCTACACGGGACACCACTTTGGGTGAACCACAAATTGTTGTTCCGAGTCTGGGTGTACTTTGTGTCCGTGACTTGTATGTTTGTAAAGTCCCCCGCGACACAGGGCTTGTACCCTACTGCGGGAATCGTCTTTAAAAAAAAAAACATCCCATTCGGTGACTCATTTCTTTGCCATACCTCCATAAAATGAAACTCTCTACCTGCACATGTTCTTCCTCCTACCTACAACATGAGGTCTTTCAAAAGACGCGTAAAGAAGCACCTTGAAGCAAGGTAAGGACAGCTAGTGCTGCATATAGTGCTGTACTTCTTTCATCATCAGTAGCATAAATTGCTCAATGTAAATGAATCCTCGATCAATCACAGAAAGCTTCAAAACAAGAGACATAAAACCGCCATCAAAATCAATACTTAGACAGATACAAATACGGCTATTTCACACCCAACATAGGGCATCCAGCAAGTGCAACAAAGACAACTACTTCGAAAGTAAAACTCGTTAATCACATGCCATCCTTCAAAACCGATCTAGTTGTTAACAAAGAATATGTGTTTACTTTCTCACACACGTTAAGTACGAGGGAATCAGGTCAATTCGGTATTCATAGTTAATGCAATGATACTTTGTTTATACATATTGCAGATTCCGTAGAAAGATCACACACACATTTGTTTTGTAGTGGCAATGTACAGGATGATATTTAATATACTAATAACCTCTCGCTCGTGGCTTATTTACATTACACCAAATAAATTAACCTTTAACCATCCACCATGTACTTTTCTTACACCACCACTTATCACACGTCTGTGAAACCCCAAAGTAAAAGTCATATATTTTGTCAGATTTAGGGCCTAAACTTGACAATAAACAACGATTTTCCACGTAACAGAGTCAGGTAGAGTCGGTGGTTATGCCCATAACTTCAAAAACAGGTATAGCTGTCATGGTTAAGGGTTAAAATCTATAGGTACTTACTAATAATATAAAGAGGAAAGATTTGTATTTTTCTATGTAACGAATAAACTTAAAAACTTCTTGATTGATTTCAAAAATTCTTTCACCGTTGGGAAGCTACACTATCCCCGGATGACATAGGCTACTTTTTATCCCTGTATTCTCACGGGAAGGGTATATTTTCCAAAACTGATATTACTAACTACTATAAAGAAGCTGGGAACCTGTATATCTTTAGTCAAATGGGCTGAACGAACCTATCCGAGGTTTAGATGTTTTGCAGAATCGGTCAAGTGTAAGTATACTTTAAAAGTAACCATCGACGATTCGACCACTAAGTAGCAAACACTTTAGATGCTACTTTTATTTAAAGGTCTTATACGTTTCACCTGTCTGTCGGGCATTATTAAGTTTTCCTGGAAAATGAAGAGCAAAACATTCCCTGCCTTCTTATTAAAAAGTCCACGTCCACGTGAACGATGAATGAACTATTATAAAACTTATAATCCCATGTCTAGACATTGGCTGATAAAATGCGAATATTCTAGACTAGCTGACCCGCTCAACTTCGTCTGCGCCAACTTTCCCCGTTTTTGCATCATATTTAATTGCTGCTCCGCTCCTATTGGTCGTAGCGTGATGTTGTATAGCCTTCTTCGATAAATGGGCTATCCAACACAACAATATTTTTTCAATTCGAATCAGTACTTCCTGAGACTATCGCGTTTAAACAAACAAACTCTTCAGCTTTATATTATAAAGCTGAAGAGTTTGTTTGATTTTAGTAAAGAAAAAATGTGTCACGTTTTTTTCTTTTTAAACACGTGTAGAAAATTTTACATATTAAAAATGAAAGTCCGGACTCATATATTAATCAAAAAGTTTCTTTTGTTATTCAGACCAGGGGATACCAAAGGATTTTATCAAACTTTGCACTAAGGGCTCAATTATACGAGGCGAAAAAAAACTTGCGGCCGCCGCGTGTTGACCGCTTTCTGGCCGGGTACTTGCGTTCATTCACAAGCAAAATTTTTATTGACTAGGCTAGGCCATAAGATTCAAATTCTTCGCAATTACCTGACTGTGAAGTGAAACAGGCGCCACGCCGCGCTATTTGATAATTCCGAAGAATTTGAATCTTATTACCTAGTCGATAACACTTAAATTTGCTTGTGAGTGAGCACAAGTACGCGGCCAGCAAGCGATCACCTAGCGGCGGCCGCAAGAAGTTTTCGCGTCGTCTAAACGCAATCTAAGGGAGCCATGCGGGCGAAGCTTCGGGCCAATATGTAAATATGTACATATTACCTACTTGATCAATAACAGATAGTATTAAAATGATAGCAATCCTAAGGCATTCGTAGGAATAGGATAATGGATTTTATATAAAAAAAACTACTTACTAAATCATTGAAGTGCATATTAAAAATATTTCTCAGCTGATATGATATGCAAAGCTGGTTCAAGTAAGTTAAACAAGAAGTTTTAAGGCTTGTCGGAAGACAAGCCTTAAAGCAAAATAAACATCGGATGTCGCGAAACCTTGAATTCTCCACAATTACATCAGTCATGGAAAAGTTCAAGTCAAAAGAGATAAGCGACCAATAAACAGCCGTAATAAAATTAATCAAAATTTTTTATAATAACAATATTTTAGTAAGTAACATATTATATTATAAAGCTGAAGAGTTTGTTTATTTGATAATATGTAATAATAATATTCTTTTTTTTGTTGGATAGCCCATTTATCGATGAAGGTTATAGGCTATGTATCATCACGCTATGATCAATAGGAGCAGAGCAGCAATGAAAAAAAACGGGGAAAAATTATTACTTTTGAGAGCTTCCATTGCGTGCGCTGCGTAAACGTTTCGCAACAATAATGTATGACGGAGTTGTTCCCCTTAAAAAGTTCTAAAAAATAGTGTGCGACAGCAAATGCCCATCTTTTAAGGTTGACCCACTATTTCCTTTTTTAGTAATCAAATTTGTTTTAAAATAATGCAATACTTAATTTTGTACAAAACTGGTCTTACTTCATTTGATTTCAATGAATATCTTAGAAAATATAATAGTTTCAAATATTACATGTCTAAAATCTTTAAAGGGGTGAAAACTAACGCGGGCGAAGCCGCGGGCGGAATCTAGTTAATAAATAAAGGCGGTAATCGCAAAAAGAGAGCCACAATATGCAGAATAATTGTTATGCTATTCAGGTGACTATATTTTTCTGCTTTATACAAAAAAATAAATAACTTAAAAGAATCTAAAAATAGGATACCAAAAATATATATTTTACACGTACCGGTTTTAAACCTTCACGATTATTCACCGGCAAAATTTTAATTTGTATTTTTTTATTTTGGAGTCGGGCTTATCGCTAAATTTTAAGGTTTCGATCGAATTGCACCTCAGAAAAATAAGAATTGCACCGATCATTGTCGACTACCTGCTGACAGGATAAGATGTGATTTAAAACATGTTAAAACTTATCGCATAGACAGTCAGTTATATCGCCGTGCGTTCATTGTGGAGACCACAAAGCAAAGGGTCACAGAACCGCTACGCCAGCCGAGCCGGCGCCGCAGCGTCTACACAACGATAAATGTACCGTTAATGACACAATCGTTGCACAACCAACACAATATCCAGTTCCGACTTCAATGTGGATAAATGACCCTAATCCAAATATTGGCGATTATACGGAATATGCGTTGGTTTCTGGTTCCTTCATTGAGTGTAGCGAGTTTGATATGATCGATGACTGTAATTTCGCTGTGTACTTTCATAAAGTCATATTTTTTGTTTTTATGGCGATTTTGTTAAGCCCCATGCAAAAGACTAATGTCCCAAGTATGAGACTTATCTTAATAAAAGTAAGATTTTCTTTTGGGATTTGTTAGGAGGGTAAAAAGTTTTGAATTATTTTCAATAGTTCATAATAAAACTCTGTCTTATATTTAGATCGGTACAACTAATAACTAATCATGCCTGAAGAAACAAATAAAATTATCCTAAATTAACAACTTTTAAAAGGCTGCCTTTTCCGCCTTGCATGATTTTAATCACTGAACAAACATGATCTCCGTTCAAAGTGCGTTTGAGTAAATGGACTCAAAATACAAACAGTTGATAAAAGAAAATGCTTTATTCAAGAATGAAACCCAAAAGGAATACAAACCTCAAAACAAAACAGGTAAAAAGATGATTACATCCTCGCGTGCTAAACATTTACAAAACGAAGGCAATAAACGAATCAATATTAAACTGACGATAATTTATGCGACTATTGGCTATAAACCAACTTTACTCGTTACAGTGCCCGCTACTTGCGAGACTATGTCAGCTATATATCTTAGCGCCGAGACCAGATGGTACGATCGACAGGCAGTATTAATTTTAACTACATCTTGTCTAATATAAACTGTTTATAAAGGAAGGGTAATCATTTTACTGTTCCACGAAGAATATTGAATAATCATTTGATATTGACCGCATTTATGTGTCTATGGCATGGATTGATAGCTTAATTATCCAGGCACGCGTTTTTAAGAAAAACAAAATAAACAATGACGCTAGATTTAGCATCTACCGCACTTGTTTACTTTTCATCTTTTATATCAGTAACATAACAGGACTATCTATTACCTGGTACAGGGGTAAGGAGTACTTGATTGGCTTTAAGCAAATCGCAGCTAAAAATAGTGACAGCCCGGCTGTTCAAAGTGATATGGTAGAATCCCAAGGTATTACTTTTAGATTTCACAGTCGTTTGTGTTGGATAAATCACCAGCTGTCCTCACGAGTCGGCTTAGTGATCCTATAATTCTAAGAATCACCTGTCCATAAGTTGCTTAAGGTGTATAGTTTAAAATCCCTGGGGACATTCATTATAACGGCAGATACGAACGGCACAAGTTCAGCAATGGACACACACAGGCCTATATAATGGTGATTGATAATACACGATCTACATATACGAAATAGCACGAGTTTCATTGTTGACTTGTTAGCTCATTTGTCAAAGTCGATCTATTGGTAAAAGAGGAATGAGAATTTTGTTGAACAACAACAAATCGTCATTATACAAAAGTAACTAGGCGTTTTCTTTGGAACTCTATCCAAGAGAATCCTTTCTAAATAGGCAGTCAGTGGAATATAAGTGAGCATAGGAGTTGCATATCGACATCAACAATACTAGAGGAATACCTCGCACGTCGTTGCTTACTCTGTAAATAACCTACAGCAAATTGATGACCCTGAAGTGAAGAATGACGTCACGACTCCATTAACAAACGTGTCTAGCTTGAACGCATTCATTTCCCACCTTGCTTATCATATCCATTAATAATCAACTTTTATCCAAGAACTCGCAAGGCTAAAGCTTCAAAGTTTCAAGTTAACTTTAAGCAAGCGTTTCATAACATTAGCGCTTTAATCATGATCTACCTTGCAATATTAATTATCCCATATCTCTCTAAAGCAAGAAGGTAAATACTTTACATTATAAAACAGCCCTTCGAAAGAAACGTAGACATACCAAGCACTGAAACTGTCAGCAAAAAAGATAAGAGAAATGGCATTGGCAATTCCGTTACAACTGTCTGGACCCAAATATGGTTGACCAATGTGGAGCGTAATTAAATACATTGGGTCACATGCGGTTCTACCTTATGGAGGATTGTACAAGAGAATAATGGAATAGAGTAGTAAATTGCAATAATTCACTGAATTAATTGAACTATAGAAACTCTCTTAGCGCTAAACCGTATTATGCTAAACCGCTCTTCTTACGACAAATGGGTCATAATTTTTCAGCAATTTCAGGCAGCTATAGTACGTGTTGCCACTTTCGTATTAATTGACATGTGACAAACCTATCTTCTATGCAACGTTGCTTTACTTCACTGGTTGATAAGTCCCTTGTCAATGTGGCGTGGACCGTGGACTATTTATGCGATCCTTAATTAGCTAATCTTTGATGAGATTGGCCGTCGTAACTGAAGCCGGTTAGAAGACTATACCTTAGCAATTATTCGCACGAGCGATTTTCTTACGCGCTTTAAAAATCCGCCGACCGGCCGGGTCAGCGGATTTTTCTAGCGATTCTCTAAGTGATTATGTGATCTATTCCCAACGACCAGAGTTCAATATACAACACTGCGCGATAAAAATACGTCGCGTTGCCGTGTGAACGCGTACTTGGGAATGCACTCTGTTCTATTTGAGCGATTTTGACAGGAACTCAATGAGGCTTCATACGCTTCATAGTTTGGGACCAGATGACATTATGAGTTGTCCCTTTTTTTTTTTTTAAAGACGACATACATTCAATTCATGGACACAAAGTACAACCAGACTCGAAATAACAATTTGTAGATCACACAAAGTGGTGTCCCGTGTTAAGCAGTCGGACACACTTCCACCGCGCCACAGAAGCCGCCAAAATAAATAAATTATATTATTATTAATATTTACAAAATGTCGAGATAAGGTAGTTGAGGTTAAGGGATTTTTTAATAAGATCCTGTTAACCCCTCCAGCTAAGCTCAACGGCTTGTGTTAAGAGTGGGTTCACGTCGGTTGGATTCGAAACGGGCTCACGATTGCGAGTCCGATGCCTTAACCATTAGGCTATCTAAGTGTATGTGGAGAGTGAGGTAAAAAGTCCCTCCGACACAAAGGGGGATCCTCCTCGCAGGCGAGGTGATCGTGTCTGGCCGACACCAAATAGTTGGGATAAAGAGCAGAAAGATGATGGACGATGTCTAAATGTGCCTTGCTCGCGCCAGGTACGTATAAAGGTTACCATCTGCACTCTCGGTATTTGGTTTCATCTTGTACACACCCCCTGGCGCGAAACATTTAAACTTACAACATTGCTCTCACGTTCATTCCTGTTAGAATATCTGTGTCAAAAATTTAATACGGTACTTCGCTTCCAAGTATTAGAGTCGAACGAATAACCTTTGAGCACTGAAGCTGTTACGTGACCACGATCAAATTTAATGGCTTTAATAACGAGGTGGGTTTGCGAGCTTTGTATCTGTGACGTGTGTAGGTATAAGCTGTCTATTATATGATCAGTTTGGGTGTAGGATGTCGCTTTTAGCTAATTCATAATTCCTAGGCCCGTTCTTCAAAATCAATGGTTTAATGATAATCACAGATCACATATTTAGCAGATATAAAGGACACTACTGACAGGGTCTATCGGAAATACGGCAAGTGATCTTGATAAGTTATTTAGATTGGTTTTAATGCAAAAGTAATCAATCAAGAACGGTCGGAACGCATTAAATATCAATTACTAGACTCAACTAAACTTATTTAGACAAATATCCTATAATAGCGTTGCGTTGCGTTACAAAGCAGAGGATTTTTGGTATATACCGGCTCGAAGGACCAACCCACAAAACTTTTACGTTGCCGCATCGTGCATTACATCATTTTAGTACACTTTGAATAGACGATGAAAATATATTTAATTACTTACCGCGCAGTTATGGCAGCCATAGGTACGATACAGCACCGCGCAGCTTTTATACGTATCAGTCTTATAATCGCAATTAAAATTACACGGTGAACAAGCGCACAGTTACGATAATTATCAATAACCATTACCTACTGGCACAAATGAAGTACAAAGTTGCACTGTAATGAAGCTTATTGACCTCGGACGGAAACGAACGATCGTCAGTTAAATATAAACCTATTTAGTATTTACCTATCCTAATGGTCTTTGGTCTGGTCACGGCAGGCAATCTCCACGGAGAGTAACCAATTTCAACAGTCTATTGATATACTTCAATTTAAGACGACGAGAGTATTTTAAGGCGCAGAATAAACGGCTTAACACGCCCACACCCACCTCAGTTGCTTTACTATCCATTCATCTGCTAGCAACGGGATAATGATGACAAACAGAAGTGGGATCGAAAAGGCAGAAATTAAAAAAAAAAACAGGTTAAATAACGATTGGAATAACTCTCTGTTTAAAAGGCAAACCAATCCATTCAAAAAAAATCCAGGATGATGAAGACTGTGAAAGTTCATAAGAAAATCACTGCACTGTTATGACCTCATAACAACTTGGACACTTTACAGGAAAAGTCCCGGTTCAATAATATAACGTTATAATTATAATATGGAAGCAACAGCTTCTCACGACCCTTAATAAGCACGAGCCATACAGGTTACCACTTCCATGAACATTTGTCTAAACGGTCTCTGTTAGATGTTTTCAAATACTTCTAGGAATAATATTGAGAGCATGTTCATATTTTAGATCATTGAGCTACCGTGGAAGCAATATAAGGAGTGAGTTTTATTGACATCCTGTACAGTGTGAGCCTAGCGTGTTCGTATCAAAAGTGTCGCGATGATAGCCATACGCCTGGGAAAAAATCTATAAAAGTTGACATCTTATTTCCATCACGTGAAATCATTGTTATGTTTGCGTATCAATCATAAATACTAAATATAATAAATGATCAGGAAAAACAGAGCGATTTCAAATTTGAAACCTAAAAATGACAAAAATAATCTGAAACCGAAAGGAAATGTAAACACTTTTGAAGAAATAGACAATGATAGGCAGCCGCACGCTGAACATATAAGAGCCCGTTCACGACTTCGGTCTAAGCGGCGCGCGGCGCGGCGGGCGGGGCGGCGTCGGTGAGCGGTGCGTTTTGCACGCCACGAACTTTAGTAGCGGTTAGTTGCAGCGGCAGCGGTGGACGTATTTAGATAGTCGAAACATTCTTAAAATCATGGCGTTATCAAAATTGTCCCTTCTGTGTTTGGAAAGCAGTGCATTTTTAAAACATGATATACTTAATATGAGAGAAGGAGTGCACGATTTAAATAAAAATCGGTATTTATATGGCGAATTTCATGACCTATACGAAGATTACAGAAAATATCCAGATAAGTTTTATGAGTACACAAGAATGAGCGTGAAAACTTTTGATTAAATTTCTGTTATAAAAGCCTCAGTATCCATTACCGCCAAAAAATCGTCTAATTTATTTTGAATTTATTTACGCCGCTAGTACGTCACACATCTACCGCTGTCCACGCCGCTCTGATTCGTGGCGTCGCACTCATTCCACTGTACTTTTGTTCCCGCCGCTCCGCATGCCGCGCGCCGCTGCAGCGATTCGCTCAGATAAAACCGCGCGCGATTTCGCTACGAGCGGTGGCTCGTGGCGTGCTTCAAACATTCTAATACTTTTAATCATAACGCTCGCCGCCCCGCGCTTAGCTGCCGCTCACAGCGGCAAGGTCGTGAACGGGCCGTAATGGTATGAACAAACCCGAAGAACAATATCACAAATACTTATTAATAGTTTTGCACCTTTGAAGCGGCGGCAGCCTAATGGCTAAGGCATCGGCCTCGCAATCTTGAGGTCTCGGGTTCGAATCCTACCCATTATACTACCGACGTGAACCCACTCCTAACACAGGCCAATGAGCTTAGCTGGAGGGGTTAACAGGATTGCTAGTAATGTGGGACCACAATTCCACATTGCTAGTTATCATTATTAAAAAAAAAGGAAAATGCTCTCTGAAAGGACACTTTGAAATAACTGTTACTCTCCATAAAAAGCTATACATGTTACATATTTCTGCTAAACCACAGCAATTGAACTAATACACCGTTTGGCCCACGATTTCACCACATTTCGAATAATCTTCTAACGTCTAGTTGCCTCATTACTGCTGTAATACATTTCGAAAGCCTAGCTTGTAAGGTCATGGTTTAGATCTCAGTATCGGATGAAATTATCTCAGCTTATTTAGTTGAAATTTCTCTAAGACTATTTTGTATGGGGCTAGGGTTGTCATTAAATATAGAAAAGAATGAATAAAAATAACTAGTAAACATGAAGTGCCTGTTAAAAATAAATAAATATGGTATAACTCTCAACTTATATACTCTCTCTCTCTGGCCTCCAGATAGCCATCTGGAGGCCAATTCAAATATTTAAAGCAGTACAATTTCAGTTAAGTTTCGATTAAAACGGCCATTTTCGTATTCTTGTAAATTTGTGATCGATCTCAAATACGCTTGCGTCCAGTATGCGTCTCGAGAGCGCAATAGTGGCATTCCAGTACGGTGCGCAAGCGTTTTTGAGACATATCAAAAAGTTACAAGAATACGAAAATGCTTTAAATACGTGAATTGCCCCCCAGATCCTAAACTAGGTATAGCCTATTCTATGGCAACCAGACAACTGATAATATATTTCTAAATAAAATTTAAAAAAATCAATTCAAAATACTTTATTCACTTAGGATGCAAAACAACTCTTGTAATACGTCGGGATTCTACATGTAAAGACGAAGAAAAGAACCTGACAATAAAAACTCGCGGCCACTCTTTTCAAATTGTCAAATTTACAATGTTTGAATGTTTATAAACTTGATATGGAGGTAAGGTGCTGCGACTAATATACTATACACCATGTTAAAGGACTGATGCAAATTGTATTATCAAAAAGTTGAAACATGAGATAAAGCTAAATCAGCCTTAGTGGGTACAATATGGTAGGAGCATCTACTTATAACAAAGGTAAAAACTATGCTTAAATATTAACCAAAGTACTTGTAACGAATCATTAAATATAAAATATTAATTCTGATATCAAAAAGAAAAAAAGAATGGCCTTTATTCGTCACGCAGAATCTTTACTTACCGTCAATAAATACATATTGACTAGACCGCTACATAAGTAAATCTTAAATGTATTTGTGTGTTATTCATAACACGTAGCTACCCTACTTGTATGGGCATCCATTGCAGATTGTTATTGTTTTTCGTATGAAGTACAATAGACTGCACTACCTGGAATTGTGTGTTGTAAAGCTAGACTGGTGAACAGTTCAGCGCCTTAAGGCAACACGCAGTTTAATCGTTGTCCTTAAAACGTCCGACTAAATCAACTGAAGATTATGTTTGAACTCCCTAACCTTAATTTAGGTAGCTAACAATAAGATTACAAAGCAATTTGGTAAGGTGAGAGCTAGAGGGTTGACCAAAAGATGACTCCGTAGTATTCGCCTGCAGAAGAAAAACGAGATGCTTAAACATATTACCATATAACATTAGTTTGTACACAAATTCCAGATAACGCAGAATCGAAAGATTTCTCCTCTCCATTAGGTGTATGTAATCTATACTAATATTATAAAGCTAAAAAGTTAGTTCATTTGTTTAAACGCCTATTTGTCGAGGAAGGTTATAGGCATACATAACATCACGCTGCAACCAATAGGAGCGGAGCAAAAAGAAAGTTGCAAAAAAAGGGGAAAATTTACGCAGACGAAGTTGCGCGGGTCAGCTAGTATCAAAATACATATAAGGACATTAATCACATTGGGTGGAATTTCGACAAATTATAATTTTCGCCACTCAATAAATCACTCTTTCTAGACTGTTAACAACAATAACCTGGAAAAGGACATTCCAAAAACTACAAACTGTGAGAAAACGTACATCTTCAAACCATAAAACATTTAATTTTGAAGGACGTGACATTTGAGCTGTGTAATGCCAATAGTACAACATCTGTTTCAATTCCAAGTGCCGGTGTAACTCCGAAACCAATATTTCAAACACGCGTACAGTCTCTAAACGACACTCAGCCCCCATTCAATCGTCTCGGCGTACATTTGACACATTGCCAAGCGCGACTGTTAACTATTGTACGTAGTGTTGTACTCACGGCACTGGTAATGATTCTACCGTGTGTTAGGTCTTTATGTTTCATTCATTCGAAGTATTTGCTGTAGATAAGTTTAAGTGTTTTGCTTTTATTTAAAATTTACGCATACGAAGTTGCGAGGGACAGCTAGTCCTACAGAGTTTTTGCAACATTTCTCATTGCTGATTTGCTCCTGTTAAGTCCTGTTGTTCGCAGCGTAATGTTATATAGCCTACAGCCTTCATCGATAAATGGGTTATCAAGCAGTGAAAGAATTTTTCAATTCAGTTCAGTAGTTCCTGAGATTACCGCGTTCAAACAAACAAATAAACAAACAAACTCATCAGCTTTATAATATTAGTATAGATTCAATGTTACCATTTTTTTGCGTAATACGAATCAGCATAGACGCGAAGGAAGATGCTTGAATTTCATGAGCTTCCATAAAGTTTTTACTCATTATTTTTAAAATAGACACTTAAAAGTTTTTAAATATAATTCATAATTCCAATGCTTCTTATATGGAACTTTATGGCGCCACAAATTCTCAAAGACAGCCAAATGAAAGACGATGAAGAACGAAAGAATAAATATTATTAGTTTGATATTGAGTCTTTTCATATTACTAAACCTTGGACAACCAATTTATTTACTTACTTTGAATACAAATTGCAAATTGAAACCCGATGCCAATATTTATGTTCTAAAGTTTTGTCATGGCAACAACTTTGTACAAGTTTATGATGAGTTTAATTACTGTACTCATTAATTATGGTCTAAGTTGATTTTGTACGGTATATTGAAACGATCGATATGCTCATAATTTATTAACTACAAATACCAACTTACCTACCGTATAGGAGTGCCATTGGTATTTTCCAAAATAAGTATCCTTGCGGAAGTGCTTACACTAAAATCTATAGGTGTGGGTGTGTCGTATACAAAACACATGTTGCGATAGGGGAACACAAAAGGAGGGATGTATGAATGTTACCTTTGTGTCCGTGCACTGGCCTGTGCGCTTTTGTTTAGAAAAAAAAAATAGAAAAATATATCGAAATATTTTTGGTAGCAATCCCGTCATAGTAAGGATTCACTCAGAGGAAAGAGTACTTCCATAGTCAGACGCGTTTTCAAAACTATGTATATACCAGCATTAACCACTACGCCTGCATGGCAATCATTAAAAAACAAAAACTTGAGAGGTGTCAAGGGACACCCGGATGGAACGAAGTTCTTATCTTAATTTTCTTTTTTATAATCTTCGCAACACCACACTGTTCAATGCGAAATAGAAAGACGAAACGAAAATAACTTACAAAAAGACGATTGTATACCGAAGGCTCGAACCCACAACTACACAATTGTCACCAATACTGTGTACCGAATTTATGCCTCTAGACCAAATCGACAGGTGACTTCTTTGTCAAATTAGATGTTCATATCTTACGCGCACGCCGCACGGCTTGTGTGTGTCACAAAGTGTCGTTACAACTTTTCGTGAGATTTTTTCCGTCTAGCCCCCTTTCACAACGCGCGATAAGGAACTTCGTTTCAAAAATTATATACTCTAGTATCTTAGGTGGACGCACGGCACCAATACGAAAGTTTGTAGGTGCTTCTACTCCAACATACATCCTCGTGAGTGTTTTATGTGCGTGGAGTTAGATCGGTAAGATATTTGCCCAAATTAAGAAAAAATAAGAAGGTCATAATGGCGTTACAATAGCACAGGATCCAACTTGACAAATGGATCGCCTAAGAATAAACTCCAGAAAGTTTTTTTTTTTTATAAAGGTAACTAGGAATGTGTAATTGTTTTCCCACATAACTAGCAATCCTGTTAACCCCTCCAGCTAATCTCTATGGCTTGTGTTAGGAGTGGGTTCACGTCGGTAGTATAATGGCCAAGATCCGAACCCACGACCTCACGATTGCGAGACTGAAGCCTTAGCTATTAGGCTACCGACGCTTGTAAAGATTGAAGTAATTTTTATAGGCATTTCTTGCCAATAACTTTTCAAAAATGCATTTATTGTGCTTGTAAAGATGTTCAATGGTAGAAAACCAATTCCCAAAGAAATCAATCAATCGAACACTGTCACTGTAGGCTATGACCCATTGTTTTTAGCTGATTTGACTCCGATCTAGCCTCTCCTGCGTGACATTAATAATAATAATAATCTTGGGACAACTCACACAACGCTATCTGATCCCAAACTAAGCAGAGCTTGTACTATGGAAACCAGACAACTGATAAACATACTTATATATTTCTAAATACATACATATTATAGACAAATAACACCCAGACACAGATTAAACCATCGTGCTCATCACACAAAGTTTTATCCTGGGTGGGGATCGAACCCACGACCTCTAGCGTAGCAGTCGGATACACTCCCACCGCGCCACAGAGGCAGTCAAATAAGAAAACAATATAAGAGCAGAAATTAGAACAATTCATGGGCATTTTTGTACACGTTAAAAAAAAATAATGCTTTTTCGATTGACTTTGAAAACCCAAAAGTGTATTGAGGCAAAAAAGGCCCTGCCTAGAAATCGAAATGGGATATTACCTAGTGGTGATAACGATGATGAAGGGTTGACCCTGACCTTAAGACATGCTACAACAAGTTTACCATCCGAATCAATTCACTTACGACCTCAAACACTTCGTGTTATTAACCTAAATTGAGTCCGTTAATGAACGCTTATCTAACTGTTCTGAGTGTGAATGACATAATTCATTATACATAGACCGTCTTTGTTAATTGGTGAATGATGGGTTTATTCTTGGTTGATTGTGTATGAAGGGGCTGTTTGGTTTTGATAAATGAGGCAGTGTGGATTATGCGTTATTATACTTATTATAGAATTGTTCTTTTAATTCAATAAGTAGGTCAATATTATATACCTAATTCAGATTTAGATTATTATAGGTGCAAGACGTTACGAATTCGATTTCCAAACGTGACAGAGCTTTGTAAGATTTTAGATCTTACGTTTACTTACTTATGTTGGACCCTAGTCTGTGTACACCCAGAAGGAAAAAGAATAGAAGTTATTTGTAAGATTGTAAAGTCAGCGACACTGGACTTGCCTTGTACCCTTGCACGTGAGTAGCATTAACAGCGACGTAAAAGGAATGACTTTATAAATTTAACGTGTATATTAGGGGTTTCATATCGGAAGTCTCGGTTTTGGAAATTTAGAGTCTCTACGTGTTTTTGAACTCGACAAAGTGCGAAACGAGCACATGACAGGTAGTTTCAAGGTGCTATAGTAGCCTATAGCAGATAAACTCACCGAGAGCCGCCTACGATGTTTTGGTCATTTCATGAGACGCCCCGAAGATCATGTCGTAAAACAGGCCTTAACACTGGCAAAAGTAGAGGACGCCCACTAGCCACCTAGCGGTCCACCGTCGCCAAGGATTTAGAGTTTGCCCAAAGAAATGTTTCGACAACCCAGGACAGATTGTCCTGGCACCGCAGAAGGGGGAGAGGCGACCCCAAATAAAGGGAAATAACTTGGACAAAGAATTTTTTTTTTCGCATTTTCGAGATTCGAAACTGCTTCCTCCAGTCTCGAGACTTTCAAATAGTCGCCATTATTCAAAAACCTACTAAACCCCGTACCTCCGTACCTACTTTTTTATTCCGGTTACGTGGTAACTAGCGCAACGAGGTACAGGCATATTTTAGGAACCAATTATCGATTAAAAATACGGGTACCCAGGATTTTTCGTCAGGTGCCTGATAATGCTCAATTGATGTATATCCTTGGTATGTATATTATCGTAGCGCCCATATCATGATGAGATCCGATTTGAAGGTAAATCAACTTTTCATCTGTTAGTAACGGTGATTGTTCCTTTGACTAATCTTCATGTAATGCCATCCCATTTCCTGAAGACTCCCCTCACAAATGAAGATATCAACAAATGGCGTCTGTAGACATCGCACGGCGGCTTAAGATCGTGAGACTTTGTCACGCACACGTCGCACTAGTGATGTGACACGACCATCATCTTATCGATGTTACGATGTAGAATCTGCTTTTTTCGGACGGAAGCCAACGCCTCTTCGGTCCGCTCAGGGGACCATGTCTATTTGTGTCAATGAATTTTAACTGCGCGATTTTTAATCTACTGCGGCTATGAAAAGCCAGGTTTAGCCTAAAAATACGTTTATTTTTTATGGATGAAGGAAAAGACAAAAGTATAGTCAAACTCGGAACAACGATTTGTGAATCACAGAAGTGTCTCAGTCGCGGACTGAGCCCACAACAAATCAAGCAATCTGCTAGCTGTACTATTCCGTGTGGTCAAAGTTAAAGATGATAGATATCAAAATATTTAAAAAAAATATTCTTATAGTATCGATAAATTGTCCCACCACTACGTCCAGGTCATCGACACGGCTAGTTTTTGCCGCACAACGCACTCTCTTCCGACAAACGCAGCGTCCGCACCACGATTGACAGTTATTATGATTGTCATTACTACGTCATTGTGCTGTATCGATCTCTTTGTGTTGTTACATTGAACAAGCTGATGGTACTTAGTGTATCTTATAACCATAAAGGTAAATGGAGACCCAGTACGGAGACCTACTTTAATTAAATACATTTGGCCCTCTCTTTGTAGGACATCGAAAGAGATTAGAATATTGTTAAAGAGACAGAATCCAATGTGCAGTTTTAAGCTATTGCATAGCTTTTATCGCGGGCTTTGAGCGCGGTGACCAAATCAAGAAATTCCGTAACGAAAATAAAATCTAACACCCCCCACTCCGCCTACCATGTAGCTCGGCCGAGCGTTCGCTTAACGTACCTATATGTATATGGTACGACTGTACGAAGTTCGCACGGGTCGAGACGAGCTGCTCCGAAATGTATTATAAATTATTATAATTGCATAAGTTGATAAAAAATGCCAGAGTGCCACACATTTTTTAGTCTGTGTACGCATAGGCGAATCCAGGGGGGGCACAAGGGCAAGTTGTTTTGTGTACCGAATTTCATGTATTGGATTGAATTTCTTTAGCAAATAGCCTCTTGTGTCCTCCCCCGATAGCATTATTTTTGGGCACCCCCTTCCCGTCGTGCATGTAACCAACCACACCCCCTCGTTGTAAGCATCCGGCAGTCACTGTCATTTGCTTCTCCTCGTGCCCCCCCCCCCTCCCAAATGAAAGAGACAACAACTTTTTACAAACAAAGATGCTTTCTTATCTAAAACATAAAAACGTAATTAATCTGTATTCAGATAACATCATAACAATTATTATTATCAATATTTCACAGAGCAGACAAGAAACCACAAAATACCGAAAGTACGGTAGGTAACGAATGGTTCAAAGTGGCAAGTGTACTATACACCTACCTTTTTGCAATTTCGGGGGAGCTTCAACCCCCAAATCTTCCCTTGGGTACGCCCATGTTTCCAAGAGTATCTCCTGTACACAAAATTCACGGACACGGAATTACAGAACACTTTATTCGCAAGGCGTCCTGAGTTCCCGCGCCTATGAGAGTTGTAATACACATTTTCGGACCGGCATCATTCGGCACAGGCCGAACGGCGTATGTGGATAAATGTTCGGGTAAAAACGCAGCCCGGCATTGCGGAACCCATACAAAAGACCGAGCGACAGCGGGCCGGCAACAATCGGCACCGCCCGGGTGGCAAAATTGAATGATGTGTCCCGTATGAACTACCCGATCGGCACTAGTTAATGAAGTCGAAAATGTGTAGTAGTTGCTTCCGGCCGGCATTGAATGTGCTGACCCGCTTATGTATGTAGCCTCCCTATGAGCGATATCAATGTGTGTTGTATTACAGTTACCTTCTATACTCTCGATATTTTGTGTACAACAGATTTACCGACCACTCGATTACTAGTATTACCACAACTTGATTACGGTACAACTTCCGCAACCAAATTGCTGTCGTAAAAGTTCACATAGGTACTTACCTAACGACCAATATATCTCAGTTAAGAACGGCAAAGTAACAACATAAATAATAGGCAATTTTTCTATTTCAGAAAGTACCTACTTTCGGTGTGCCCCTCGGCCAAATTATACTAACACTAGAGGACACCTCAAAAGAGTTTCTGAAATCGGTCTAGCAGTTTTTATGTTTATTCGTTGCATACAAAAATACAAAGCTTTCCTCTTTATAATTTAATATATAAAATTCTCGTGTCACGGTGTTTTTAATTTGACTCCTCCGAAACGGCTCGACCGATTCTCATGAAATTTTGTGTGCATATTGGGTAGGTCTGAGAATCGGACAACATCTATTTTTCATCCCCCTAAATGTTAAGGGTAGTCCACCCCTAATTTTTTTTAGGTAATTTTTTATTTTTTTATGATACCGGATTTAGGTAATTTTTTATTTTTTTAAGATACCGGATTCAAAAATATATACAACCCTAAATTTTCAACCATCTACGATCAACCCCTATTTTTTTATTTACCCCTATTTTGCAAAAACGGGTTAATATGACGCAGACGAAGTTGCGAGCTAGTATTAGCATAGATTGTTATGTCGAGCAATTTTTAACTCTCAGTGTAAAAAGAACAGTGTTATAAGTGAAGACGACCAGACGAATTGAAGTACTTTTTCTATAAGACAGCTAGTTTACTTGAAATAGGTTCTTCGCTTGGTTTCGTTAAAATCCCTTCCATTCAGCCACTTTTTGTCACACGTGTCCAGTATGTTTAATATTATTTATCATTTAAATACTATGTATATTCGGAACGAAGTTTGATTCAGGCTTAAATGAAGTGGACGTCTTTCACACACTGAGTGCTACTTCCAGCCTCAGTCGAGCGGTGTTTATAAAATACTAGCTGTCCCGCGCAACTTCGTATGCGTAAATTTTCCCCGTTTTTGCAACATTTCTCGTCGCTGCTCCGCTCTTATTAGTCGTAGCGCGATGTTATATAGCCTTTAGCCTTCCTCGATAAATGGGCTATCCAACAAAAAAAGAATTATTAAAATCGGTCCAGTATTTTTTGAGTTTATTCGTTACATACAAAAATACAAATCTTTCCTCTTTATAATATTATAGTGTAGATTAGTGTAGATGTAGATTAGTGTAGAAACCTATACAGTCTATCTAGAGTTGTTTTCCAGAAATAATAACAAAACATATTAACTAAAGAACTATGTGTGGGTGTAACATTATTACGTCTTGGTCAGACATCCTTCAAGGGGACACAAACATGACATTCGTTACTCCAAGAGTAGATTTTACGAGCAACGCGTATATTTGACGGTCGCGGTGAAACTGCGAGACAAACATTAATAATTGCCCTGTCAAAATCACTAGTTATGTCCAGTTATACGAATGTATTTGACATACTAACCATGTTGGGGCATAGGTACTTACTAAAAGGATAGATAGTAATAATTTTGCTTTACTTGATAATAATTTATCTTTTTGAATAAGACCATTTTTTTTTATATTAGCATCGGTTGCTTTGAAGGCAAACCAGATTTGACAGAAGTTTGAAGAAACAATGATATAGCACGTCGCACAAGAAAATTAAATGTCCGGGCGACAGTAACTGGATGGAAATTAATTATAGCATTTGTATAAAATAATAGAAGCGTGATAATAAACGTTATTCTATGGTAAGTGATACAATAAGGTGTCATGAAACTTGCTCTATTGTCTCAGATACGCTCGAAAGGAGTTCAATTTCACGCAGAGGGATTGAAGTCCAAAGATCGAAATAAATAGTATTTATTGACGCCTGGGGACCCTTTGGCGACCACGGGCACGTAGTTCTGTAGACTCTCATCAGGTTACGTGAATTAGAAGTACAGAAGAGAGTAACAATGTCAGGAAATGAAACTATGAATGCTAGACTACGTACGTGAAGCCATATTTAGGAATGAATTTTGAAATAAATTCAATGTTAAAATATTTATTAGAGATCGATATATTATAGGTACAACCCCTTTAGATATATGAATAGATACACTAACCAAAAATATTTAGTTTATACTGCAATTGACCTGCAGTAAAGACGAAATATTTGTGGTTTGTACAAAATTCCTTACAAATCAAAAAATAAACCCGCAACATCAATTGGAGCATGTCACGACCGTAACACGACTTTCCCCTGCGTGATTCAAAACAACAATGGACCCCCAAGTCACGTAAACATTGACTTGACGTATCTACAAGGCGGACATTGCCGACAATTTACGACAATACCCGAAGACGTAGCGAATTTTTCTCTTTCATACAATTTGTAGCAGCTACAGAAAGCGTATATGGAGCTTGGCAAAGTTAATGGTTGAATTTATCGTCGCTTCACGGTTGAATTCGGTCGACACCAGTTAGCATGCATTAAAATTTGCGCTCTGCAAATTGTTTAATACTCCAGTGTTCCTAAATGCGTCAACGGTCAACGTCGTTAGTTTAATTTAGTCTATGGCCTAATTAAAACATGTTGGTTCAGAAGAAAAGGGAAACGAAGCTATTAACCAAGTTTTAAAAAAGTAAAGGAGAGGAAGTATGTATTTTGATTTCCCCTATAATTTCCCGCTTTGTAGGATACAATATCGTGTCGATATCGTATCGGTGGATGTAAAAATGTTTGATTTCTTTTCCAGTGTGCAAGAATCGTGATCTGTTTTAAATTGTCGTTGAGGTAAGTGGGCGGTCGGGAAAAGTTTATGGCGTACAGCGGTGAATTATGGCACTTTCGTTGGGAAGAATGAGCTAAGGATTTTCGTTGGGCAGACATTTTTTAAAGAATTCGCATGGTAATACACATGCTTACACTGCATAAGTAAAGAAAAAAAAATGGTTTGTAGTAAAGCACGAAGAATTCAATAAAATTGGAAATGTTGATTTGGGTTGAGAAAAAAAGCACTTAAAATTTGACACCTTAGCTAACCATAAAAAACTCTTGCAAACATTTGATAAATAAAGTCGTAATGACGATACCCAACATTACAGAAACAATGTGTATATTGTAGCAGTTGCTAGAAACTCAAGTTTTGGCAGGCCGCTTGAATCCACGCTCCTCTTGAATGTAACAATGAAATTTTTGATCACTCGCCAGCTTTACAGTAATCAATTGGATAACAAAACTCACTTTTTGACAAAAATATTTACAATCTACAATAACAAACAGCTATCGTACGCGATCTCTATCTACAAAGCGCTCAGTTCAATGTTCTGGATGTTTCGGTTCGCATTCTGTATGAGAGATAACGGAAATATTTTTGGATAACCTCTTGAGTTATTACGGTGAGTGGATGGGTTAAATACGATTTAATGATATAGATAACAGCTGACTGATACTTGACTGATCCTTTGTAGATATCTAATCTTAGAGAACTGGTGGAGAAATAAAGTGAATTTCACACGCATCAAAAAATTTAACCTTTTTAATGAATCGGCAAGATGTGCGTGAAATTGATCAGATACCATTGACGGCGCCAAGTCTGCTTAGTATCAGCAGAATCATCATAGTTAATTGAATAATGAATGAATAGAAGTGCCGCATCTATAACATTAAAAAAAACATCAACTACCCATTAATAACTTGGTTTATAGAGCGTCTATAAGGTTCCACGAGGAGCCATAATACGTTCTATTCTGAGTCAGACACGCGTAGCGCCGTTGTCTGCGAACCATCAATGTGATAGCCGTGGGTGTTGTACTCTGCGACACCCACGGGAAGATACTGATAAATTCTATTTTTAGTACAATACACGCCTACACGTGGAAACTGGAAAATGTACGTCCTTTATTACTAAATTCCGTCTTATGTCTCGGTATTTTAATTGGAATTAAAACCTTTTTTACGTATAACCTTAACAATATGCGATGACATTGCTTCTGTAACAGTAGCATAACCTCGCTCTAAGTGGCAGGAGATGTGAAGTAATCCTAAATCGTAATCCGCTATCGTAATTAGGTAATGTTCTAAGGATTTCATGTAAAGGTCTTCTGCCTAAGCAATTCTCAGAACATAACAAAGAACGTGGAGGGTTGCTCAACAGTCACCTTTAATAGCCACCACACCACACACCACAGCACTTTGAAAAACAACCGCGATCAATTACAATTAATTCCTATGGAATCCAAAGTAAATATTCTTTAACATTTTCATATCAGCTATATACTTGTAGGCGAGAACTAAAGTTACGCTGTTGAAAGTCAAAATTTTCCTTTGAAACATTATAATTCCATCTTCCAAGAGAAGTCCATAAAAGAGATTGTCTGTAACAAATGAGTAGGCTTAGTTGTTTCAGAACAAAATTGAATTGAATTTGTTTTGACTGAGCCAGATTGATTCCAAGAAGCACGTTTTGGATGGAACAGTAATTTGTATTAAGTTACTGTACTTATTTTCGCTGAAGGCTATTTAAAATGAAAGCCCACCTTTTTCATAATAGGAACCTGGCAGTATTTACGAGTATTTCTATTAAGTTCTTGCCGTTAGTCTGATCACCTATGATTCTAAGGTGTAGCCCCCAACACCATGTTTTTAGTTTAATAACGTATACATACGATATCTCGTTATTTTTAATACAAGCGATCACTGTAAACTTCCGAAGGCTGTCATAGATTGGTTTATTTTTAGCCTCGACATTGCGGTACCCTGAATCTACAGTTTTTAAAGGCCAAGTGCCAAGGCTAACAAGAACGATATCGCTCGGCAAAGGAAATTCGAGTGCGATATCCTATCGGGACCCGATATCTAATACGATTAAAGAGAAAACAGACTGACTGAAGGGAACATTATTTTGGAACGGGACTTTATGCCAGACCAAAACCAAAAATCGGTACGGTTCGGCATCGGACGGATCGGTCGCAGGTTTGAATCTACCAATTACTACCGACGTGAATCCACTCCTAACACAAGCCATTGAGCTTAGCTGGAGGGGTTAACAGGATTGGTACTAATATGGGACCCAAAATTGCACATACTAGTTATCTTTAAAAAAAACTAAGACTCAGTGGAAATGGAAGTTTAGGGGACTTGGTACTCACGACTTGTTTTTCAACTGTGTTTTAAGTAAAATAATTTCAAGGACTAAATCCATAAAGTGGACGGTTTTGTACCAGCTTCAATATATTTGCGAGTTCACGGGTCATTTATGCAAAGATATTGCAACAGTACTGGCGTGACCTCGCAACGGTTATTTGCTTGCTATTTTGAATTTAAATCGACTTTTCACGCAAATGGGTCTTTTCCATGATGGTTCAAGGCTTATAAAAATTCTCTTTGTTTGCTTGAAAAAGCAAACAAAGAGAATTACAATTAATTCCTATGGAATCCAAAGTAAATATTCTTTAACATTTTCATATCAGCTATATACTTGTAGGCGAGAACTAAAGTTACGCTGTTGAAAGTCAAAATTTTCCTTTGAAACATTATAATTCCATCTTCCAAGAGAAGTCCATAAAAGAGATTGTCTGTAACAAATGAGTAGGCTTAGTTGTTTCAGAACAAAATTGAATTGAATTTGTTTTGACTGAGCCAGATTGATTCCAAGAAGCACGTTTTGGATGGAACAGTAATTTGTATTAAGTTACTGTACTTATTTTCGCTGAAGGCTATTTAAAATGAAAGCCCACCTTTTTCATAATAGGAACCTGGCAGTATTTACGAGTATTTCTATTAAGTTCTTGCCGTTAGTCTGATCACCTATGATTCTAAGGTGTAGCCCCCAACACCATGTTTTTAGTTTAATAACGTATACATACGATATCTCGTTATTTTTAATACAAGCGATCACTGTAAACTTCCGAAGGCTGTCATAGATTGGTTTATTTTTAGCCTCGACATTGCGGTACCCTGAATCTACAGTTTTTAAAGGCCAAGTGCCAAGGCTAACAAGAACGATATCGCTCGGCAAAGGAAATTCGAGTGCGATATCCTATCGGGACCCGATATCTAATACGATTAAAGAGAAAACAGACTGACTGAAGGGAACATTATTTTGGAACGGGACTTTATGCCAGACCAAAACCAAAAATCGGTACGGTTCGGCATCGGACGGATCGGTCGCAGGTTTGAATCTACCAATTACTACCGACGTGAATCCACTCCTAACACAAGCCATTGAGCTTAGCTGGAGGGGTTAACAGGATTGGTACTAATATGGGACCCAAAATTGCACATACTAGTTATCTTTAAAAAAAACTAAGACTCAGTGGAAATGGAAGTTTAGGGGACTTGGTACTCACGACTTGTTTTTCAACTGTGTTTTAAGTAAAATAATTTCAAGGACTAAATCCATAAAGTGGACGGTTTTGTACCAGCTTCAATATATTTGCGAGTTCACGGGTCATTTATGCAAAGATATTGCAACAGTACTGGCGTGACCTCGCAACGGTTATTTGCTTGCTATTTTGAATTTAAATCGACTTTTCACGCAAATGGGTCTTTTCCATGATGGTTCAAGGCTTATAAAAATTCTCTTTGTTTGCTTGAAAAAGCGTTTCGCTGCATGACCTCCGAAAATAATATAATATGTTCATCACTTTGTAAAGAGAAAAAGTCTATGTCAATTGTTGTTTCGATATCTTTTTTAAACATCTTCTATTTGGAAATAAAATTCTATTTATTTTTTAATAAAGTTAACTTACCTCTATACCAAATAATAACAATCACATTATTGCTGATCACATAAACATTACCTTGGTGTTTTACTACACCATGTAAATAAACGCATGTTATCGTTTATTTTTCTTTAAACTTTTCCACAATTATTACAGCTTCATCAATTGAACATGCTATGATTATGTCATCAATATTCACACGGTAAAAACTTCGATCAATCATATTACATCACCATAACACGGTCAAGTTTTACTCATCCGTTCGCATCCAACGATTGTCATAGAAATGCGTTTATAATCATTATCAACAGTCACAACAGTTAATTGCTCTTTGAAGTACACACAGAGGTCTCGGTGGACAAACAATGGTTTCCACTTGGTCCTAACCGCTAGCTTAATTACGCATTTTAATCATCCAGTGGCGATTGTCACTTACAATCTCGTATGGTCTGAATAGTTTCAACATTCCAATAAGGATCATATTAAACATTCTCTTTTGAAACTTTAAAGGTTACAGAAAAACCAATAGATAAATCATTCATAAATGTAAATTATTATTAGGGGTAAATTGACATAACGATAGAAGGACAAAACGTATGTTTCCAAAAACATTTATTAGAACAAACAAATAAAGTTAGTAAATAACTATCAAGTAACATAATTAGCCAAGTATTATATTATAAATAAAAATCGGGTGATCCATTACCAAATACTTAACATTAACATGCTTGGATAAATGGGTGTAGACTGAGAAATCAGAATACAGTCGAATATTTAGTGTCCCATTTGGCCTAGACTGAAGATATTATAATAATATTTGAAGACTGAAGTTTAATATTGCTTTTATAATGAGTCGGGTGAAACGAGAGGCTATTTGTATTGCCAGATCGCTTTCCATAATAACATCATAAATGCGAAAGTAATTCTACATCCCTTTATAGATTGACCTGGGCCGGTGATTATATGTTACTTTTTGACACTGTCAAAATTTAGAGCTCAATAAATAACATTGATACTGCCAATTCTAAGAAAACACAATACAAAAAAAGCGAAATCTCTTGTATCGAATATCATAAATCCAGTCAGTATCAATGTCGCGGTTTGTAGCCCAGACGTGGGTCAATTCACTCCTACTATTGTTACCGCTGCGATTTCCTTACCAACGTATTTAGAACGTGAATTCGCGAAAGTGGAGCAAATGTTATTAATGTTCCGTGGTACACTATTATGTATAAATTATATGTATAGTATATATATACACTTTAATTTAGAGAACCTCATTTTATAATCATGTCAGGAACACAACAATTTAGATCAAGTTTGGAATATTTTTCGTGGTTAGTCCGAATAAAAACGCACCTAACACGATCGAAACACGTGGAGGCGATAAATATTCTGTCTTCGTACTTTGTATAAACCAAAACTGAGTTACAAATGGAAAAAAAACTCACACCAAACCGTATTAACCTCCAAATTGAATCTAAGCGCCTTTGAATGGGGCCCAGTATGTCACCCTAAAAACGCCTCCCTAAATCGTTCCCTTGAATGCAATTCATACAAGACACATTCGAAGTTCATCGCCTTCATTTCCTATACTTTCCCTACTCGCCGATCGAATTACCAATCAAGGAAAGTGGGCTCATGTTTTGGCCCCACTTGGTTAGCACTTTCAAAGAAATTTCGTCTTTTATGTTTAGACTTAACGGTGGGTTTAGTGTGTCAAACGCTTTTAATAGAATTGTAAATTCTGTAGCGGCGCGATTTGCATCAATTGGGTGATGATATAAGTCTTGGTGAGGATGAGTTTGCAACAAAATATAAAAATCGATGACTAGAATGGAACTATGTTTGACTAACAGGCACTAGTCCATTTGAAAAGCTCATGTCTTGATTTAAACACCGTTAAATTTAATCATATACCAGTATGTGTTTGTTCGAAATATTTGCTACTCAGTCATTTCCTACTGTAAATTATTGTACGTCTGTTATAGATCATTTATAGATCATAAATCTCTTTCGGAAGCCGACTAGACGCAATGTATAAAACTGCATCGTACAGATGGATAAAAAAATAATAATGTTTTCTGGAAATTGCAACACCAAAGCAAACTCGGAGAAACTACAAGACTGGGGAAATAGAGCTATTTATTTCACGACTTGCAATTTCTGTCGCAGAAAGTTCTCCTATTTCAAACTTTGTGAGACTTATGACTGAACTATTTAAATAGGATATTTACACGCAAATGATTATAATAGCAAACTACTATACGTGACAAATGACCAAACTTACAATTCCAGCTATTTAACTATAGATGAAATTATTGAAATAAAAATAAAACTTGCAACGAAAAACATTTCTAAATCGTACAATCATGACCAATGACCAGATTTCTCACGACACAAACTCACAGACAATTTAGTCTGATTAGAGAACGAGCGTGAGAAACTCTTGCTATTGACATTGCTTCAGCTGATACGCTCAATGTCATTTTCTGAGGGTTCATTGTTAACTGTTGTTTAATTATCACACCTAACTGTTATATCATAATATTTTTAGAAGGCATATTTGACAAAACAAGTATGCTGCGTTTTTTATTACTTGTGTGTACAGTAACTTAACAACTACTACACTTCAATAGATAAAAACAATTTTAAATTTCCCGTGAAACGCATCTGAGGATTTTGTTAGTCTTTTTATATAATTTTTCGCCAAACAATGGCCCTACACTTACTGATAGATCTTACGTAATGTAATTGTGAACTGGAAGCTGGCGTTTACCTGAAATAAAAAAAAAAACAATTAGATTGAAAAAATAAACAGTATAAAAGGCAAGAATTTTCTTAAAAAAACAGTCTATACAAAAAGGCATTACGTTTTCTTCGAAGGCAAATAAAAGCTAAAATTGCAGTTTAATAGTCACTATTCATATCAGAATATGAGAAGAAGCCTCGAATGAATGACCTGTTTTTACGAATCGTTTTTTCAGTGCTTTACGGAAAGGTTTACCATTCATTTTTCTTTATCATATATTCTGAAACTAGCCTGAGATTAATGATGCGACGTTTTTAGGTCCGAGAACGTATAACAAAAATTACTAAAGAGGATAAAACCTGGTCCAAAAGTTACAAAGGTCGAACAATACAAGGATAAATAACCTACCTAGCATAAACTCGTTTATTACCGACTAATGCTAAAAACGTTATCAGTGAAACTTTATGGGATGTAAGGATGATGTTTGTTGCTTCCATTACAGTTATTTTATCAATAACACGAAGCCAACATCTTATTGCCATACCTGATGTTGACCCGATGGAATTGCGAGCAAAAGCTGGTACTACATATCTGTACTAATATTATAAAGGTGAAGAGTTTGTTTGTTTGAATGCGGTAATCTCGGGAATTACTGATCCGAATTGAAAAATTATTTCCTAATGGGAAAACCATAATGACTGTTTATGGTATATGTTTAGTTATTAAAGGTTATTTAAAAATTAGTTGGTGAGAATGTATTGGATTCCTGTAAAAATTATAATATTTAGCTCATAAATCTATTTAGGCTTATTATATCTTAGATTTATAAAGATATATTTATATATATAACCAGTCACATAAAAACACACACAGTTACATAAAAACTTTTTTCTTTTTCAACTTTGTAATTTCTTTAACTGATGAAAAATTATTTCACTGTTGGATAGCCTATTTATAGAGGAAGGCTATAGGCTATATAACATCGCGCTACGACCAATAGGAGCGAAGCAGCAATGAGAAATGTTGCAAAAACGGAGAAAATTTGCGCGAGACAGCTAGCCTACAATATAGAGAAAAATCACTACCAACCTAATTCTCTCCTTGAGCGTTAAACGATATTTTTGCTCAAATGATACAAGTTAATTACATAGAATTTCTCATTCGCAAAGTGCTATGAGACAAAGTGGCAATTAAGACGTAATTAAAACGGTATTAACGGCAGCTTCGACCCACAGGGAGAGGCGCTGGTAGCAATAAATGATCTATAGTATTGGAACACGTTATTAAAACGGTGTGTCATTAATGGGTAATTTGTAACCTAAATACCTATTCGAAACATAGCGCAGAAAGTCAAACAAGCAAATACGTTCAAGAGGGCAATCAAATATCATAAGTCATGACCACTCATGACGAAGCATTTTACATTCTACTACAAAAATGCTGACGCCTTAGCAGCATCATTACGCTTGATAAACCGTTTTTTAAAGCTCGTAAGCTACTACTGAATGCCGAATCATTTCCTCATTTGAATTATTACTCATAAGTAATTCTTAGCACCATATAATTTCTATTTTACAGAGCCTCATGCTGTGTAGTCTTCTAGAGAGCCTTCTTTTCATAGATACTCTGTTTTCACCCGACTGTAAAGAAGGGTTATGTTTTTTGCGCGTATCTTGTATGTATGGATTTATACAATTAAGACGTCGTTAGATTCGTCTTGATCGCCAAAGTGTTCTTAGAAAAGTGACGTTTGGAAAAAACAAACATGGCGGCTGTGAGATGTCAAAATAAAGTGATGTGAAAAAAAAAGTTGCGTCGAATACAAGGTATAACATGATTATGTCTGTAATACTAAAAAAGTTAGTAGGCAACCATTCCTTTTTCAATTTTCAATATCTGACAATTGCTGTGATAAAAGTTAGTTGTTACATCCTACAACTACTCAAATGTATTCAATAAAAAAATAAGTTTAAAAAGTAAAAAAACACTTCTTGGCCCCTTTTATTTTTTAAATTTATTTTTTTAACAAAAATCCATTTTTTCGAGTGGTACAAGACTCAATTAACGCGCTCTTATACTCTCGTCATTCATCTCAGAAACTGGAGCAAACACAGACCAGACTACTCTCCTAACTCATACGCGTTATAACACCGGAAGAGCGTTCGTGTTTACAAATTTTGGACAGAATCCAGAAATAGGCACATGTTCCTTATGTTTTGTATTCAATAGCTTCATCGATATTGGACACGACGTTGTTTTTAGATAGGAGAATGTATGTGTGTTGTTTTCGTAGGGATCGTCTGTGGTTCGTATGTTGTGATGAAGTGTCACTTTGGATGTTTGGAAGTTTAGATCGAGTTATATTGGACACTGTTTGAAAGATTTATTGGGAAAACCATAATGACTGTTTATCAGTGGCGGGGAGTCATAAGAACACCATTCTTTTCGGTTTCCCTTTGAATTCTAGAGTAATAATCTAAAATTGTATTAATATACTTATGAAGAACCGTGTTGACCGTGTCTTCACCGCTGCTGTTTATGGTATATGTTTATTTATTAAAGATTATTTTAGAATTAGTTGGTGAGAATGGATTGGATTAATGTAAAAAATATATTTGGGCTTATTATTTGACTGGCATGTTGGCCTAGTGGTCAGTGGTCCTGACTGCTAAGCCAGAGGTCGTGGGTTCGATTCTCACCCATGATAAAACTTTGTGTGATGAGCATGGTGGTTTATTATGTGTCTGGGTGTAATTTATTATGTATTCAGACTCTATAAGTGCCTATGTTTATCAGTTTTCTGATTGCCATAGTACAAGCTCTGTCAAGTTTGGGATCAGATGGCGTTGTGTGAGTTGTCCCAAGTTATTACTATTAAGATATTACTATATCTTTGATTTATATCTATTTATATAAAAGGAGAAGCTGACTAACTGACTGACATATCAACGCAGGGCCAAACTATAACGGTTAGAAACTTGAAATTTTACACAGGATTTCCTTTTATAACTTGAAAATTCACCCCCTGAGGGGGTAAAACAGGGGCGCAAAGTTAGTATGAAAGTTTGCCGTTAAAATATTTTGGTAACAATCTGGTATCCACGCAGACAAAGCCGCGGGCTAGTTATATATATATATATGATCGTAAACAGAAAAGTGACTAAACAATTAAATCTCTACCACAAATCGGAATGTCATGCATCCGGACTTATTCACATCTTGAGACTAGGCAAATTTAGGCATGGATGATGACACGGAAAGAGCATAAATACACGATCAAGTTATTTTGCCGTATGGTAGAATTGAGTAAACTTAAAAGCAGGGCTATTGAATATGAGAGTACAAACTTTATGTCCTACTTCTCGTACAAAATACAATTTACTACATTTACTAGGTCAGAATATCTGACATTAATAGCAGTAGCTGGGTGTATGTTTGTCACTGGGCGGCTGCGAGCTCGGAATTGCTTTATTATTGCATTAGTTGCGCCGGGAGATGGTTTCGTATCACCACACTGTTGAACAGTGTAAAGTTGAGATAACACGATTCTGAAGTTCTGGAAACGTTTTAACTCGTCATGAACAATTAAGCTCGTTTCAAGTTTATTTTAGGCTAGCTTTTGTCTGTGTCTTCAACCCGCTTAAATTTCTCCTAGTTAACCACATCTTGAGTCATGCATGAACTCATGTTCTAACTTTTTAAAAATATAATTGGCATCAGTCCTTTAACATGGTGTATAGTATATTAGTGGCAGCACCTTACCCCCATATCAAGTTTAAAAACATTCAAACATTGTAAAATTGGCAATTTGAAAAGAGTGGCCACGAGTTTTTATTGCCAGGTTCTTTTCTCCGGCTTTACCTATTGTTTGCGAACTTGGCATTACATGTAGAATCCCGACGTATATACGTGTTGCTTTGCATTCCAAGTGAATAAAGAATTTTGTTTTTTTTTCTAGTCAACTATTTCTATCTTAAAATTTACATCTCTCCTCTATTCGTCGTGTCGTCCTTTACGTGTCGTTGCTTAGCGTTGTGATTTCTTCAATAGAAGAAATGAAGTAGAATCACAACCGAAGTACAGTACTAGCCTGCCTCTGTGGCGCGGTGGAAGTGAGTCGAACACCACTTTGTGTGATCCACAAATTGTTGTTCCGAGTCTGGGTGTACTTTGTATCCGTGACTTGTATGTTTGTAAAGTCCACCGCGACACAGGGCTTGTACAATACTGCGGGAGTCGTCATTAAAAAAAAAAGGAAAAGATGACAAAAATAACGTGAAAAAAATGTATTCTTGGACTTCAATTCACGGACCCATCCCATAAGAACTCCAAAAGCTTAGTCACCGTCCTGTCACCAGTTTGTTGGTGAAAGGCTTGCGGTGGCATGTTGCGAACATTAAGGGCTAAAATGTTAGTTTTGTCTCGTTTATGTTAAAGCAAGACTTTGTAACTTAAGATAAGCCTTCAGGCGAAACGTAGTAGTCCAAGAGCTTTGATTGTGGATACTTTGAGAAACAAGTTTAGATAGGTAGATACATGTCTAACATGTAGATGAACATACTTATCTATTTTATATTTTAGGTCAAAAAGAAAAGACTTGAATAGTCTTTAAGGGTAGCTTACGCGAAACAGGGTCCGGCTCTCTCAAAAATGTATATAGAAAACCTAAATATTAGGACACGAAAAAAAATGTGTCACTAGTAAGAGTTTTTCTAGTAGATGAAATAAAGAAATTTAAGGATATGTCTTAATATGATCCCGCAAATAAATCTTGAATATGCGTTAACAGGTTTGTGGTTCCTTATTTTAGCTCTTTGTTTCAAATATATGAAGAAAATCTACGTACCATCCATTACATCGACAAACTCAACATTTTCAAAAAGCTATAGATAATGAAATAAATTAAGTACTACTAAATTCAAGTTAAGTATTCACTAAAGTGTTCTGTAAATTCCTGAATGAGTTTATAAGTGGCAATTACCGCTGGGGATGCTTAAGGTGATCGAATTCGTGAAGGTTAAGTGCCTTGCTTGGCTTAATTCTGGGGTGTTCAGTAACGTACCGAAATGTGTCGATACTGTTTTGATTGCTCACTATTATTTGTGGCTATATCGCACCAAATAAACCATATCTAAACAAAATAGGGGTAGGTCCTAAACTAAAGCTGTTGTATTAGATAAGTAAAAAATCAAATCAAATCTGCCTAAACTTGACACCGCTGCCAAATTTTGACCAAAAGTAATTGTATAGGCTATACAGAAAGTGTTGCAGTGAAGGTAATGATTAAATGCATAGGCATTTAATCAATAATGGAATGTAAGGAATAACAATGTACCAATTTCCGCAAGAAATATTTGGAGCATTTCTCAGCAAACAGTTTTATGGCACTATAAATTACATTCAATATTATTAAAAAATATTCGCAAATAACATCTAAAACCAGTTAATTATACATACGAGAGTTACGAGAAATGTATGACTAGTGACAGCATACAGAACAGAACTAGAGAATTCTGGCTTATAAACTTGCTTCACTTGTGCCAAATTTTCTAAATTCTGCATAACACAGGTGATAATGATTTCAATTGACCAATGCAACAACAACAATGACAGCGCAACGTTTTGAACATTTACATATTGACATCGTCGGACCACTTCCGATTTCACAAGGGAAGAGATATTTAATCACAATCATAGATCGTTGTACGTCATGGCCCGAAATATTTCCGGTAGAAGATATAACTGCAGAAACAGTAGCCAAGACACTTTTCGAAGGATGGATTACTCGTTTTGGATGTCCATTGCGCATTACTACGGATCAAGGCCGACAGTTTGAATCAAGAATATTTGAGTCACTCTCACAATTTTTGGGAATACATAAAATTAGGACAACACCTTATCATCCACAATCCAATGGAATGATAGAGAGATTTCATAGAACTTTAAAGGCGGCGTTAATGACAAGAGAATCCAACGAAAATTGGTTAAAAGAAATTCCAACAGTTTTACTCGGGTTGCGGAGTAGCTTGCGAGAAGACACAGGTTATAGTTCAGCAGAGATGACATATGGAACGCCAATACGACTCCCTGGAGGATTTTTTGAGTCATCAGCAGCACAGTTATCAACGTACGAAGAGTTTGTAAAACAAATTCAAAAGGACATCACACAAATGACATCAATTCCGAAAAGAAAAAAACACAATCAAGCTATATTTGTGCATCCCGAACTCAAAGAATGCTCACACGTATTTGTTCGGTGTGATAGAATTAAGAAAGCCCTGACACCGCCGTATGAAGGACCCTACCCAGTAATTAGTAAAACAGATAAAACATTTTGCATTAGAATTAGGGATAAAGAGACAGTGATATCAATTGATAGATTGAAACCAGCTTTCATGATCAATGACGAATCAAACTACGTGCCAGATTCAAAGGATTGCGACAGGCATTCACATACGTACACTACACGATCAGGACGTAAAGTAAAGCCAGTAGTACGTCTATAAAAAATCGCTGATATAAGTAAGCTATTCGTATATATATTAACATAGATCTTAACATATACCATTAATTCACAACTACTCGTAACAACAAGACATCTAAAATGGGAAATCAAAGTTCTAAGGACCAGATAACATACAATACGGACAATTGCCTCAATCAAAACGAAGCGGACCAACTCCGTAACCTGATCCAGGAGGACTTACGGTGGACAAGAAATGTTGCAATGGGACAGATTATTTTAACAATCGGCGTGATCCTAATTTACGGCATAATGAAAACACTGGACAGAAGAATGAAGAGTTTAACGAAAAAAAATAATAAACACTCGTGCAACAGCTAAGTCAAAATTACAGACGTCAGCAAATCACACCACAACAGGCGTCATCAAATTCCACCGCGTACAATAGCATTATTATTTATATACATCAGCAAATAACTAGTAAGGTCTAGGTCAAATTTATATTGTAAACACTATTACCATAATTTTTTTTAAAGGGGGGTGTACTGTTACAGTACAATATCTTTGTGCTGTATCTACAATCTACATCACAATCTTATGTTCCTTATCGCACGTTCAGTATCTATTAAATGTTTCTACTATCTGTTATCAACACGAAGTCGTTAGTATATAAGATGCACCTTTGGATAATTATAACCAGACTATACTACATCTTTTGTCTCATTTATACCTAATCATATACTGCCAAGAAGTTTGGCAAAGCACTCAAAAGTTAAGGTGACCATTACATAAGGGACACCCAACCACAAAGGGAGGGCGGTAGCTAAAACGTGGGCCTGTACTGACAGGGAACCGGTCTAATTCCTTTGAAGCGTAAGTAATTATTGAATCTATACTAATATTATAAAGCTGAAGAGTTTGTTTGTTTAAACGCGAAACTATTGGTCCGAATTGAAAAATTATTTTACTGTTGGATAGTCTATTTATCGAGAAAGACGAGGAAGTTACGACCAATAGGAGCGGAGCAGCAATGGGAAATGTTGCAAAAACGGAGAAAATTTATGCAGACGAAGTGGCGCGGGACAGCTAGTGGTAAAATATAATGTCAAATATGTCAAGAAAAAGCACAAAGAGTAGCGAAGGTAAGATTTATAGAAAACCATATACAGAGATTGGTTGCAGTAAACCTTAGTATACCGCAAAAAAACATGCATTAGTACACGATTTTTCATCAAATGTACCTCTCTGACGTCATACAAAAAAAGTTTTCAGAACACCACATTGAAGAACATTTTAAGCCTTTAAGCCAAAACGGTGCTTAGTGCGAAAGCCAGCTGCTTTGTCCCCATCCCACAGCCCTCGACCGACATCCAGGCCACCGACCTGCGTCATTATTGAACCGGAACACGGAACCAGATAACGCATCTAATACAAGAGCTTTAGTTTTCGAAAACGGCTCTTGTACTGTAAATCCATAAGCCAATACCAATTAGAAAACAAAATTTTCTGTAGAAAAGTTTTGGGTTATGTAATTCATTTGTTAATACTCGTAAGAATAAGCTCATTAGTGCATTAAAAAAGATCCGATATCTGAATTAACAGTTGTTTCAGCTCTATACTCTATGGATTTTCATCCAACAAATCTATGGATCATCTGGATTAGACTACTATTATCTTCGAATACACTACAACTACTACGTTGCTTTCAATTTGTTACTATGTCTTTCAATAAAATAAAAAACCGGCCAAGAGGATGTCGGACCATGCTCAGTGTCCCTACACTGCCTTTGGCGCAGTCTTGAATAATTGCATCTGCAGAAGAGCGTATGTTCATGGCACTTACGCCCTTTTCTTTAGAAATGCAGTTATTCGGCAATAACTCAATGACGGTATATCCGATTATGTCCGAAATAATTTTTGTTTAGAGTATTTATTAAGCGCTATCCCATTAGCACCTAATTTCATCAATATTCTTGGAGTAGTCTTTGAGTAAAATGCCTGTGACATATGAACGGACAGACAGACAGACATGACGAAACTATAAGGGTTCCGTTTTTGCCAATTCCTTTTAATTTTACTATACATACAACTACCGATAATTTTTACACATACAGGACAGGTGTCCCGTGTATATTATATATGGATAAAACATAATCGTTGATGAAATGACACAGTCCATAGATATAAGCGCTATAGATATTTAAATAAAAACCACAATGAGTATGACCACCTGACTGACCTACAGCGTACACTGCTGAAAGGCTACAACCAACGACACATATAATTAACCAACGTCGGATGGTCATCATTAAAACATATCCCGAAATAACTTAATTTCAGTCGCAATTATTAAATAAAGACCATAACATTATTATTGTAATCAAATTACATATAACGACTTTAAATAAAAGTAGCCGTTTCCCGCGGATCCACCTGATTGTACTTGTATATTAGGTATTGCGATAAAGTGACTGTGACTTTGGGGGGGGGGGCTTTCCGAAATTGTAACTTTAAGTTACTATACCAGTTATCTAAATCAGGCCAATACTTTCAGAGATTAAGTACTCACAAAATATTTACTCTTCATATAAAGCCATGTCTACAGAAGAGATCATATTGACCAATATTAAAACAAGATAAATAACACAGATTATTAAATATACGCAATATATATTTTAAACAAAGTCATAATTACTTGAATTATAATGTCTATAGAAAAGCTACATGTAACGCCACATAATTATCGAAGATCGGATCAACCATTATTGAAACATATCCCAAATTAGATTAGCTGTAACGTCAAACACCAATTTAATAATCCCTGATTGTGGGTCACGCGTAGTGTAGCCATGGCTCACGGCTTTCGACAGATAATCTATTGTACCGCAATCGTAAGGCGGATAATTATATTAATCCTACTAATGATGTAAATGGCAACGTTTGGTTGCTTTCAGTTTGTTACTAAATCCCAAAACCTCCCGAACTGTAAATATAAGACATAAATGTAGATGACGTCTCTCTCCAAATTAAATGATACATGGATGATTTCATAATGCCATCCGAACGTTTACAAATACACACATATAACATTAGGCTATTTTTCAAGTCCCATTTTTTTATAAACAGCACCTGGTAACACGAGATGACTTGTTAAGGCCAAGTGAACGGTTATTCGGGGATAATTTTATTGCTTCCTTTTATGCTGAGGCGTTGAAACTGGTTATCAATTGAATAAGTATGTGAATGTCATCGTGAGTTTAACGTATACGGAGTGAAAGACATCGTAAGAGATGAATTGAGGTGTTGAGTATGCGAATAATTTGATTGCCTTTTTATAACACTGCACTGCTATCACTATTACTGTATACGACTTCGTTTACGTGGAAGATAAATAAACATATTTTTTCCCGGGATATCCATACTATACTACTTACTACTATGTATATGTATAGTGCCAGAGACCCCTAAAATCCGGTTTTTTTTTAAAGAGAGTACCTTGTAATCCAATAAATAACAAATCAAAGGATTATACAGTGCCACAGACTCCCTATAATCCGGATTTTTTTGAAGGAGTGTACCTTGTAATCCGACAAATAACAAATCTCATGCATGACAATGTACAGTGATAGGCATTTATTATTTTAGATTACAGATTACAAGAAGCTCCCGATTAGCCAGGGGCCGGATTACCGGGGGTCTACTGTATTACTACTAATATTATAAATGTGAAAGTAACTCAGTCTGTCGGTCTGTTACACTTTCATGCTCAAACAGCTAAACCGATTTAGATGAAATTTGGTATGGAGACACTTTGAGTTCCGGGGAAGGACATAGGATAGTTTTTATCGCGATAACCGACATCCACGCGTGCGGAGCCGCGGGCGAAAGCTAGTCCTAAATATTTTCGTAGTTAAAGTAGCCTACATTTTAAAGTCAGCTGTGGAAATCCCATCGACATCATTAAATCGTTATCGAGACTATGAAGAACAAACAGACAGATGGATGGATCATAAAAACTGATTTTCAATATAAGCAAAACCAATATGAATTTGGAACAAAGCATGACTTTTTGATTGACTGCCTCTGTGGCGCGGTGGGATTTTGTCTGACTGCCTACGCAAGAGTACGTGGATTCGATCCCCACGTAAGATAAATCTTTGTGTGATGAACACGATGGTTTATTCTGTGTCTGGGCGTTATTTATCTATAATATGTATGTATTTAGAAATATATAGTATGTTTATCAGTTGTTTGGTTGCCATAGTACAAGCTCTATTTAGTTTGGGATCAGATGAGGTTGTGTGAATTGTCCCAAGATATTATTATTATTATACGAAATTGGAACAAAGCATTAACAGAGACATCTTAAAAATAAATATAAATTCCTGAAGGAAATGGCTTACACCATGGTATGCAGTTACTGTTGCTAGCTTAGCTATAAAACCGAGTTTCCGAGACCCGATAACTAAGAAAATTGTTGATACACCTAACGAAATCTTTAATATCGTGAGCTTAATTTTAACTTGTTGCTCTGCTGTCAATATTTCAAAAGACAAAACACAAAGATAATGCTCGAGCTGATGAATGCCTTGCTAAATAAATACTGACTTGCTTACAAGAATTTTACATAATGTTTATTCATTACAGTTACATATTAAACGGCGATGATAATGAATACTGTCATAAATACGTATATGGTAACAACTTTATTTGTTTCGTTAAAACATAACACTTTATGGACATACAATAAAACAACTTAAAACCCGCATGTTTTGTGTGGGTCGATGCAAATAACTGTATTAAAAGACATGGAATTGGTCAATAAAACGGTATCAGTGTATAAAAATTTGAATTTTTGCATTTCAAACTCGTTTAACCGGTCACCACTTGCCTGACCTAATAAATCATAAACATAATGTTTCTTTTTGTTTGGCGTGGGAGAAGTTTGGGTTATGGTAACTGTTGGTTTTACTGAGTTGAAAAGTCTATTGTTTTCTTTCTTAATGTTTGTTGCGGTCTATTTTAAGACACGGCTCCACTATAAACTGGTTGAATTTTTTGAGTTCGCAAATTGTTGTTGACAATGTTTCGGTGAAGACAGAAGTTGCCAACAAATAACTACCAACATTAGGCATCAAATGTAGCTTTTTGTTGCTATTAAAAATGTTGCTAACCCAAAAATTACCAATCATTGCAATGAGCACGAGTAAGACTGGGATTACCAATCGTACTAACAAGCAACATAAAAATTTCGACTCAAAATACTGTTTACAGTACCTACAATAAAAAGAAAGTGTGCCAAAACAATTAAAAAATACTGTTCATTTTAGCAATAAACAATCAAATTTCTCTAAACCTTAATATACGAGTACCTACTTTATTTAATTAACTAACAAGTATATTATAGGCACTTACAGATACGTTATCAGGCAGAGACCACCACAAATAAGATTAATGCACACCTCTGATATTTTTTAAGGCATCCATGGATTACGGTAAGCAATTTATAAAAGTTTTTACTATCAATTAGCCTAATTGGCTTGCTTTCCACTTCAGTAGTATAAAAAAATAATAAGATGTTACAATATAGAAGTTGATATTGATATTACTCAGAGTACATAGTTTAAGGGCAAAAAAAACAGTACATAAACGGCTATTAGACTACCCTAAATCAGGGCCCTAAATCGAGGTGACCCTGAAAATTTGTTAGAGAATTAGGGCCCTAACTCTTATTAGGTACACCTCTCTTTTTAAGGGTTTAGGGTCCCTGATTTAGTGTAGTGTCATAAGTGCATTAGACTCACGATTGGGCTGTTGTACGTTTGTCACACCTCACATAGTTATGTTTTTTAAATCTAATTCGCTACCAATTTTAATGTTTTTTGGATAGAGAGAGATGGGACCTGGCAGAGAGCGCTTATCGCAATTTACGCGAGCGTAGCAGCAGGTAAAAACTAGTAACACAATATCCTCATTACAACGACAAACAAAACAAATCGAACCAAACATTTTAGATACGAAATTAAACCTGGTTAACTGGCAATCGGCACGAAATGTTACGACTTGGCAAATATAACACAAACTGGGTTATGGACATTGTAAAACCGATTCCATTTGATTGGTTACCGTTTTGGAGCTGCGGTTTTTGGATAATAGTAGCTACCGTTGTTGTGGTCTCAAAGGATTCTAAAGGTCACGTAAAACTGACGTTAAATAAAATATTTTAAAACAACTAGGCACAACAAGACGCTTTTAGTAATCTAAAATCTATACTAATATTATAAAGCGTAAGAGTTTGTTTGTTTGTTTAAACGCGCTAATCTCAGAAACTACTGGTCCGATTTGAAAAATTAGTTTTTTGTTGGATAGCCCATTTATCGAGGAAGGCTATAGGCTACTAACATCGCGCTACGACAAATAGGAGCGGAGCAGCGACGAGAAATGTTGCAAAAACGGGGAAAATTTACGCATACGAAGTTACGCAGGACAGCTAGTAATATTATAAAGAGGAAATATTTGTTGAATAGGCTCCGAAATTACTGGACGGATTTGAAAAATTCTTTCATTGTTTTGAAGCTATACTAACCCCGGGTGACATAGGCTATTTTTTATCCCAGTATTCCAACGGGAACGGGAACTACGCGGGTGAAACCGCGAGGGGGCCGCTAGTATGATATATAGCTGTCCTGCGCAACTTCGTATGCGTATATTTTCCCCGTTTTTGCAACATTTTTCATTACTGCTCCGCTCCTATTGGTCGTAGCGTGATGTTATATAGCCAGAGCCTTCCTTGATAAATGGGCTATCCAACAGAAAAATATTTTTTCAATTCGGACCAGTAGTTCCTGAGATTGCCGCGTTCAAACAAACAAACTCTTCAGCTTTATAATATTAGTATAGATATATCATCACAGATTAAATGACGAAGAAGAAATTCTAGATTTATTTGCCGTTCTTGTATAGTGTGCAAAATTAGAAGATACATCAAATGGGTGTTTAAATTGAAAAAATCGTCGTATATGTGAAGTTATTAAAACTATGAAACTAAAAAACTGTTATTTACCTAAAAAACAAGGATAAGTATATAATCTTTTACGGCCGGTCACAACGACTTATCTACCCTTAACTGTATGTATATAGAAAATCCAAAAAGTATTCTATATGTTGAGGACACGGCAATTGAGAGCCGGCGTTCAGCAACTGAACTGATCCCACAAGATAAATTGATTTCATTATTAAAATTATTCAAGCCACTAACGTAGAGACATCACATTAAAAATTTCACTTCAGGAAGTGCAAACTTCGTATAAAGCTCGTTGACAAGATGATGTAAAAACAGTTATTGCATACTCTGAGCACTCTAGATTACAGCGTTGATACGATTAGCCGACAGCCTAACGGCTTATAATTCTGATAACTAGAGTAAAACCAGATGGATCGTTGGTTAACTTAATCGTTGTAATTATATACATACATTAATATAAGAAATTCCTGGCGTAAATTAGTATCAACAATCTATAGATAAATAATAATAATAATATCTTGGGACAACGCACACAACATTATCTGATCCCAAACTAAGCAAAGCTTGTACGATGGCAACCAGACAACTGATAAACATACTTATATATTTCTAAATATGTAGGTACATACATTTTATAGATAAATTACACCCAGACACAATAAACCATCGTGGTCATCATACAAAGTTTTGTCCTGGGTGGGGATTAAACCCATGACCTCCGGCTTACGTCTGGTCTCAATAATCTAACTATCGATGGATTTGGCCGCTACAGGTATATATTTGACATAAGCTCCATACAAAATATGTCAAAATTCTACCTCTAGTAGCCAAATTCATCGATAGGCAGATTATTGAGATCGGCCGTTAGCAGTCAGGGTCACTAACCACTAGACCAACAGGCCAGTCAAAAGAAAATTGAATGACACAATAACGAACACTTATCCAGTATCAATTGTGTACTTTAACCTTTGTACAAATACAAGAACATCATGAGACATTAAATCAATTAATAACCTATTAAACTGAAACCAACAAAAGGAAGACAAACACTACCATTACCTGTAAATTTACCTTAAATGTCAACAACAAACAAGCTCTACGTTCTGTCAGTAACAATAATTGGTTATTCGATAACGATAGCTACAATACCGACAACACAAGGTCGTCCTAAAGACTTGAAACGAAACAATGTTAAGTCAATTTAGAACAATTATTGTTAAAATGGTTTCAGCTAAATAAATAGAATCACATGTTCATATTTTACATATCTATATCGGTCTATTCACTGAATCAGGTCACGGCGGCCGATCACAGCCGAGACTAGACTAGCGAATTACGCAAAACTGTACTGTACTATAAAGTGCACAAATGTGTGGGACAACACTAAAGCAATCTCTGTTCCGTCACTCACAAAATCCGATTAACTTGAAACAGAAATCGGACAAGCGCGAAGAGAGACGCAAAGCACAAATGGCACGCAGGAGTGAGATAATTTTAGAAAACGGTCATCCATCTAAGGGACCTGTCAATAGTAACGTTGCTTCTTAACTCTGTCAAATGATGTAGCTAGTATACCCTATTCAAATTTTTCAATTTCAATTAGTTCCTCATTTTGGCAGGGAGCCAAGACCAGTAACAACAATCTCTTAATACCGTGAAAAATCATCAAAATAAACGTCAATTAATCAAAAGCATGCACGGAGATACAATCACAGACCATACTCCGTTACCTAGCATTACATAGCGGTAATTAGTCATGGCCGTGTGCGCGCACGCACACTCTTTAATGTAAGCTCTAAGTACGGACGCCGGCTACAGCCTGAATAAAATAGTTAATGGGTTTGTGAGTTTAACAATTTACATTTCTAAAGATTTATAAATTAACTGTAAAGGTTGTATTACCAATTATCATCTAGAAGACCACAAAATGTTTTTGAACCATTTGATTCACTAATTAAACTTATCATGTTACAATTTTATCTGAAAACCAAAAGGCAATTATATTTTCCGTAGCCAAGATTTATTACAAATAAATTATAATACCTAAAAGAAAACCTAAAAGAACCAAACTAAACAAAACAATAAAAAGGTACTAAAAAGGTAACTTAGATTAGAGAGAACACCAGGGCGAAAGAAGGAACACAGATGGGTTTTAGTCAGTAGGAGTCTGACACGCCCTCCCGCTCGTGCCCACAGCGAGAGAAGTCATATGATGATTTCCCATCTATAAAAAAAAACAAAAAAGATTTTGAATCGACGAATGGTTTTCTCAAACATTAAGCGGATCGTGTCTATATTTTCTTGTCTAAGAGTTATCAATTAATCAAGGAAAATATTTTCGGATGTCAAGAGTGGCAATTTAACAGTGTGATTCAAAACACTACTTAGTCTCTCTTCCCATTTGTATCCTAGAGGATACCAAAAGGGAGTCAAACGCTTAACACAAATCTAAAAATCCAGTTCCATAGATGTCCGTCAGGATGTCGAGACTTATTTTTGGACATAGTTTCAACAAATGGACCGCTTTGAAAGTTTCTTAGAGAATATATCCGTAACCACATAGGCGAAAGGAAGCGATCTGTGTTATAATAACGGTCATCTTCCTGTTATCTATATTTAGGGCTCACGAATCAAGATTGAGGTTAAAATCAAACTATACGGCGGATTTTGTTGACTGTGGCGCGGAGGCGGAACGCGTCGTCTTTCAAAATTATATAGAAATATACTAAGCATTCCCTCGGCTTTACTCGGTGTTTATTACACAAACTTTGACCCCATACCTACTCCTCTTAGAGCGGGCATTTTCAAAAATCCGTTCTTGCTGAACACCTACGCTATGATGATGATGAATTATTAAATTACCTACTAATTGAATCATTAACGCTTAAATTTTGGCAAGTAGCCAAATTTCAGCTTTAACAATTAAATTCAAAGCTAGTAACAGCAGAAATATTACTCTCTCAAACCTTCTAAGTATCTAAATACCAAACATTGTTAACATCGACCTATCAATATTCCTACCAAAAGAAAAGCCAGAGTATTACGATACATGTACAAAGACAAATCTGAACACTCATAGACATGATGATATACGTTCCACTGTCACTACACTAGCTACAAATTGAGCTACTTCGATCAATTATCTCGACTCCGATCTTATCTAACCAACCTCGTTTACACCATAACATAACCTGGATCTGACACGGCTTACGGAACTACAGTGGGACACATTAATACTATTGTGTACGGTAACTGACATGGCCGACATCCCACGTACTGACAATGAACGTATTAAAAAGGGAATTAAGTATACCATACCATAAGTAGTCTGTATTTGTTTATTTACATGGGTTTAAGACAGCGCATTGAGAATAGCGGAATGAATGGGGCGTAGCAATGGCGCTTATGCAAATGGCGGATTTAGACGCAATTTACAAGATCCAGCACAGAGTAAAGAGGAAAACGACACATATAACCATTACTGTTTTTTCCCATTACGGTCAAAGCCTTCAGAACCTGTCAGCAATATTGCTAAAGGATAGAGATACATGGATGAATTTATTTAGGTTACATACCTACATAAATTCATTCATCTCTATTCATTAGCAGCTTTAAACCATAAGAATAAGGTGGTCAATAATTAAGGAAAACGTCTTAGCTTAACTTGTTGCAGTTACAGTTAGCAAATTCAATTATCAAATTAGTCAATTTAATCCCCTGACGCTCTGCAATGCCGTGCCATTGGCGTAATTTATAGACCTTCAAATTACCTTCGAATTAGGGCTAGTTTCTTTATAATATTTTCTATTAATTCTCAGTTACTATTCGCTTTTATCTTAAAAACCACAAAGTTAATTTTAATCTCCGGAAGTTGTTCAGCTGCCCACGGACGAACCCATCATATTCTCCGGCAAGTTGCCGAACAACCATCAATTAGTTATCTCTCAAATCATTAGAAGGCAACGCTTCGGCCTACACAGTAATCATGGAATCTATTTAAAATCCGTGCCGTGTGGTACCGGCTTAAGAATAGTACCACCCCATCTCTTCCCGTGGGTGTCGTCAAGGCGACTAAGGGATTTCACCCCGGAGGACGGGCAGCAGCGTCCTCTGCGTACTTAAAGCCTTACTGCGATCGCCAACCCGCTCGCCAAGCGTGGCGATTATGGCAATTACCCCCAGGATCTACATACCAGTAAGTTCTACTGGGGAGACCCGTGCCCAGCAGTGGGCCATCATAAGGGTTGATATGATATGAATTTAAAATCACAAATAAGAAAGTAAGGGCGTCTAGTGTTCGTGAACGTTTACATACAACTAAGAGCAGAGTTACATCGAAGTTTAAAATGCACCAAATGCAAAGCAGAAACCAATCCAAAATTCTACCCGATGCCAGATCGGGTAAAATTTTAAATGGCGCTGAGCTAAATATAAACATTCAACACACAAATAAAGATCAAAAGGTGGTCCTAGTTGTATTTATTTTTTTAAGAATGATATATCAACAGGTAGAAATAGGACTATAAATATAAGTTCCATTTCTTTTTCCTTTCCCAAAACGAGATCCTTAATTACCTACTCAGACCCACTAATAACGAGACCCTAATTTGGTTCCAATTTCGCCATATCCCTTCACAGAGACCGTAAATACTTATTACTTCGTTCCTCTCGGGTAGAAGCGTTAAACAAGTACAGTATACGTGTTTCTGCCGCTTGAAGAGACGTTAATCCGATTTGCAGTAATAGTGCATAAGCATTTTGTAGTTGCACTATAGTTAAGCGCTTTAATGGACTTTATAGTTACTTTTGACGACATTTAATGTATTTATGTGAATTTATATTACTAGACAAAATGATGTTCTCTTATGCAAGTATGCGTATATTTTGAATGCCTGACATGTCCGGACTCAAATCGGAACTTATTCTGCGAGAGAAATGTAAACCAGTACCCAAGTATGGAACATGTTCTTTACGATATAGGGCTTCCTTCTTCGCCTGAACAGATAACTATTGTAACACAAATACTTGAAAGATATGACGACGTGTAAATACTAAACCACTTTATATTCTCTAAGTGAAAAATTTAAGATGTACAACATCCAAAACTTGTAACAATACGTATTTGTCAATTAAAGAGTGTTTACAACTATAGAGACTTGTCTGGGCCAAAATTAGTAAATTGCGTAAATTGATCTAATTGTCCAATAAATATCCACCACAAGATTCTCGTCTACACTCAATACCTACAATGTTCAAGCAAATTAATTGGCCTACTGTGTACAAAGTCAAGCTGATATTCACAACTATGAAACTGGATTCCAACAATAAATGATTCAACAAACATGGATGATGGGAAAAGTGGACAAATTTTGTTATAGAAAAAGCTTGGGGAACGATTAAGACTTATATCGCGAGAACTGACATCAATGGAGTCGTGGGCAACAAATAGCACAAAACAATGATATACCAGTACCCTGCAGCACGCCATATGATGCACTCGCCTAATTGTGTGACTTGTATCATTGTGTCATGTGTCACACAACAGACGAAAATGCAGTTGAAATAGATATTGTGTTTGTATGTGAGAGATGTCATAAAAAATCACCACAGTCAGAGACAAGAACCGGTGAATGGCAAGCCCACGTTGTAGGTACAGTAACTTCGCCTCAAAAACAAGGTCATCAATGCGAGAATGATAGCCATAGTGTTACTAGCATCCGTAGATAGCTGGCCTTCAAGCGGGCCGTGTATTGTTTACCACTTTAGCGCTTTAAAAAGAAAGGTAGAGGTACTAAGCGTTTCAAATGAGTTGATAACTGTCATGATGATATTTTGTTTCGCAATACGCTACTGCAACTTCATTGTGTAACGTGAGGTCAGCAATAAAATGATTCGTAAAAAGGTGTCATTAGTATTACACAGAAGTACTCTAATGAACTTTAAATAAGCACTGTATTTTACTATTTATTATGTTTTAGGTAAAAAAATATAACATCTGACACTAAAGTGTAGAATATTCTTATTTTTGCCTATTTACTTATTTATGTTTCGTGTTTATTGAATAATAAAGAATACTAATAATATTATAATAAAGAAAAATGTTAGGTAGGTAACTATATAGTTAAAAGAAAATAAATATTACGTCCGTTCCATTACCATAATACACATACGTACTATGGTAATGGAACGAACCCCCTACCCTACTTGGGAGTTTTTGTTGCTAGCAGTACAATTTTGACAAGTACAGAGTGAAGTTGACGCGATCGCGATTATTGAAACGCATAGTACTTTCACATTTCTAATTTTGGTAAGTACTCGTATTCCTATTTTTCTCGAATCATGAATATTCATCATACATACTTCTAGGCTTTTTTTGATTGATGACTTTAAACAATCTTCATTTTCATAAGTTACATGATCCATAACAATATCCGCCACCGAAAGACAATCTCTTCAGAAGTTAATTTTACATAACAATGTAATTTGATACATTTGGAGAGTGCTTCCTAACTGAACAAAATTGTTCATTTTTTATTTACGACATTGATTACAATGCTAATTTAAGATGATGATGAAATGTAATAAGATACTTTTACTGTTGCAGCTTGTAAAAGTCGTGAAAGAGATATACGTTATCGTAAAACACTTAAAATATATAATCGTTAAACACACAGTTAATTCTAAAAGAGATAGGACATTGAGTTTCTTCGTACAAATTATGCAGCTAAACCTTTCTTTGTTGTTTATGCGACTGTCATGACCGTTTCTCTCGAAGACTAAAACGATACTTAACTTTGAGACGCTGACAAAAGTATTGCTGTCACTACTATTCACCCTAAAGGTGACAGCAATCAAAAATTTTACAATCAGAGCGAAAATACACGTGACATGCCAGTAAAACAGAATAGTAGGAAAAATGCTAGTTGCATAGCAGCAAATCAACATTAAACACAGACATAGCAGTTAATGTTTACACGTGACAATTAGATGGCACGTGCAAGGAGAGGTGTTACGTAAGTGTGCTAGCTATAAAGGCATGTATTTTCGAAATTATGTTGAGTTTGAGTATCAGGCTAATAAAATATCTACTTTATCTTCCACTAGCTATCCCGCGCAACTTCGTCTGTGTAAATTTTTGTTCGTAAACTTTCGCGATTTGTACACATTATAGAATTTTATAAGCTACGGGTCTTAATCGCGTAAATATTTTATTTTAAGGCTAAATACCTTTGTTTATTTCCCGACGTTTCGACCGTATTGCAACGGCCGTGGTCACGGGTAGAGACGCCGTTTTTGCAAGATTTCTCATTGCTGCGCCGCTCATATTTGTCGTAGCGTGATGTTATATAGCCTATAGCCTTCCTTGATAAATGGGCTATAACCAACTCTTAACAAACTCTTCAGCTTTATAATATTAGTATAGACAACCTATATTTTTCTAAAGACTAAATAACATCAACAGACTAAAAGATCTTTACCAAGAAGCACTATATTTCATCGTTACATTTTCTCCAATCTTAAAACTCTTTGTCTGCAAACTGCACTGAGTCGTTGCACTCCAAATAAAGCGACCGTTCTTTCCAATAAGAAAAACATCTATATTACTAGCCTTATCTTTATACCTACAAAGATATAACTATATTATTATCTTGACATGCTGCGTAGTTATAATGGCACTTTCTTACACTTTCTATCACTTAGAGCGAATTAACGATACGAATCGTGAATGGCGATTATCCACATTTGTGTACAGAGGTTGTTAATAACAAGATCAAGCTTACTTAAATAACTTAAAGGCTATTAGTAAATTGCTCTGTCTCGTTTACTACGAGTAGTAGGTACTTTTTGCTATATTATTCTGCACATTAAGTTTACCTCTTCCAATTTTGCAATCTTAAACAGTTTTCTATCATGTATTTGTTTTTTTTTTTTTCAATTTGGAATGGGCTAAAGTATCCATTAATTAGTTTTAATTGCCATTATTGTAAGTGTATACTTCTACATGTTTTACCGTAAGAGGCAGATATGTGACTTGTAACTTTCAACGTTTGGTAGAAGTCCTATAAGGCCTATCAGATAAGCCCATAGTTTCCGATACGGGAACCTTTAATATTTTTTTTGATCTACATTACTTTTTCTAGCTTTTTCTTGTTCTAGAATTAGTTTTTGAAATATCTTCGAAGTACGGACACAACTACTTTACAACAGTAGAGATCACTTATTATTGATCAGCCGATGTAATATTAGCATTCTAAGTGTGATTTATATATTACTAGCTGTCCCGCGCAACTTCGTATGCGTACATTTTTGCATCATTTTTATTACTGCTCCGCTCCTATTGTTGGTAGCGTGATGTTATATAGCCAGTAGCCGATTCTCAGACCTACTGAATATGCATATAAAATTTCATAAAAATCGATCAAGCCGTTTCGGAGGAGTATGGTAACTAACATTGTGACACGTGAATTATATATAAAAGATAATCCATTGTTCTAAAAATCATATTCTTTCCAGATATAAGGAAACTCTATTTATAAAACTAACGCTAACGATTCAAACAACAATTATTTTGAATAATTGATCGTATGTATGGGACTTTGATTTGAAAGGAGAAATAAGTCAAACTAATTAGTATAAGTCAAGTACTAAAACTATAATGCCGAAATGTTGATAAACTTTCGCGATTTGTACACATTATTAAACCGTGGCCGTGGTCACAGGTAGACTTGAGTTTTGTTTAGTTTGAGTCTACCCGTGACCACGGCCGTTGCAATACGGTCGAAACGTCAGGCAATAAACAAGGTATTTTATCTTTAATAATTCACGCGATTAAGACCCGTAACATATATATTTTCATAATAATGCCGAAAGTCTGTTAGGAAGGATGTATTGGATGAATGGATGTTTGTTGCTCTTCAACTACTGAACGGATCACTCGCAGACGTTCAACAGAAATAAGACGCATGATAGCAATGATCATGTCACCTACAGTAACCTCAACCGGTACAACCCACAAGCTTAGCATAAAATTGGATATTAAATATTTACAGAGAGAAAAGGGAAAGAAAAATATTTTTGGTCATTCCCGTGAGACCTTCGGGGAATAAGGGACATGGACCTTTTCGTTTAAATGACTACTTAGACCTTCGTAGGATAACAAGTAGTTATATGTTTTTCTTTAATTCTGAGGCGAGTTAACTTAGTGTTTTTATGGTATTATCTTGGAGCAAACATTATCATGCCTCGGTGGCGAGGAGTGTGTCCGACTGCTACGCAAGAGGTCGTAGGTTCGATCCCCACCCAGGATAAAACTTTGTGTGATGAACACGATGGTTTATTTTGTGTCTGAGTGTTATTTATCTATAATATGTATGTATTTAGAAATATATAAGTACTAGCTGTCCCGCAACTTCGTATGCGTAAATTTCCCCCGTTTTAGCAACATTTCTCATTGCTGCTCCGCTGCTCTGCCTACCTCGATAAATGGGCTACCTAACAGTAAAAGACTTTTTAAAATTCCCTGAGATTATCGCGTTCAACCAAACAAGCCAACTCTTCAGATTACACCCAGACAAAATACCATCAAGTACAACATCACACTAAGTTTTATCCTGGGTGGTGCTCGGTTTACCAGTCAGGGTCACTAACTAGCCAAACAGGCCAGTAACTACTGGTATCCATAGGTTACGAGAAACGCTTATCATGCTTGTCTGTTATTCTTATAAAAAAGATGTCACGCGAAAACTAGAAAGGGTAAAAACTATAAAACAACGATCCTAGTATTAGTAAGCAGAATGCGAGTTTCCCTGTACAAACTACAAAGAAGTACCGCAACACAACTGGACTACAGACACAAAATACAAAGAAGGTCGACTCACAGTTCAACAATAAGTTCACGTACATGTAGACAAGACTCGTGTCGATAGTTCGACACATGTACTCGTACGGCGAAGTCCAACTTCGCAGTCTCGGTTGAAATTCGACCGAGATCTGTGTACGTACGCGTCTTTATGTGTGTGGGCCTGCTTTCGTTTGTTGAAGGGAGGCGGCCTTCTGCCTGACTGTCCTATGTATTCAGTTCTACAGATCCTCTTAACAAACACGTCACGTAGAACGGACGTGTCCATTCCCTGGTAATTGAGACTTTATTTGCGCCAAAGTGCGTATAATACGTATATTATAGTGTTGAGTTACCATTGCTGAATTATTTTGGTAATTTTTTAGTAAGACAGGTTTTCGACTTTGGAATTTTATTCTGGCTTCAACGTGCCTTGTGAAAATGTTCATTTCTCTAAATGTGTTCAATGTTCTGAGATCTGTTTTCCTCATGGACCAACTAAGTATGCACAACTAGTTTCTAATGACAACAATTACGCACAGCTAAGCACAACTGATTTACTACTGCTTTTATTTAAATGTTGATAAACTTTCGCGATGTGTACACATTATTAAAATATATATATTACGGGTCTTAATCGCGAGAATAATTTAAGGTAAAATACCTTGTTTATTGCCCGACGTTTTAAAGACTTCCCGTGACCACGGCCGTTGCAATACGGTCGAAACGTCGGGCAATAAACAAGGTATGTTACCTTAAATTATTCACGCGATAAGACCCGTAATATATATATTTTAATACTTTTATTTATAACGTAACTACAGTCGCGCGGGAAAAAGGAAATAAATACGATTATTACAAACCTAACCAAAAAAAATCTGACCGAGGTAATGAATCTCTTGCCGATTTTTTTTTTAAATACCTCTAACAGTAATAAGTAAACTAAGGGTCCCGATGTGTTTATAAATTCTCTACAAAGTTTATATCTGCTCTCATAAGTTGGTTTTGTAAGTCGAAATTTAATATTAGAAATACAGTTCCAAATCAGATGCAGAATGGTTTTCTTCCTTCTATAACGCACACTTAGATTTATATCTTACTAGCAAAAACGGGGGAAATTGATGCATACGAAGTTTCGTAAGCGTCATTTTTCCCCGTTTTTGCAACATTTTCAACCGACTTCAAAAAGGAGGTTCTCAATTCGACTGTTTTTTCTTTTCTTTTTGTATGTTTGTTCACTGATTACGCAAAGACGGCTAGACCGATTTGCAAAATTATTTTTGCGTTTTGAAAGGGTATATGGGAATAAAACATAAAGACATATGGCACCAACTTCAAAATGTTTAATTTGTTTTGGTTATTCTAGGTAGGTATATTATTTTTTGCTTTTTAGTTGCCTTATATTTATTTTTGAAGTCTGTAATATTTTTTTATTAAAAAGTTTTTTTTCATTGATGCTCCGCTACTATTGGTCGTAGCGTGATGTGACCTATAGGTAATCTGGTTCCTAAATATCGGTTTGCTGCTGGATAGTGACAGACAGTCCAAAACACCGACCGTCTATTCTAGCTTGTTCCACCTAAAAGTTGGGTCTTTTTTTAAAGGTAAGTAGATACTCTTCAAAATAAAATGAACCAGTAAAATGCACGTTAGAATTTGTTTTATTTTCAATATACTCGTACTACACCAAAGATATGACCTACTTCCTACTCTACCCTAATGCGGGAGCCGTCTTTTAACCAAAAATGTTAAAAAAAAATAAAAAAAATATGTAAAGGACTGAGTAATAATATTGCTACATTGTGTAACATTGCAAGAAGTCATTGAGGCAAAGCCTATCTATGCAGGTATGTCCCAAATAAAGGCAAGGACCAATACTAGAATTTCAATTACGCAAGACCAATTATGCAATCTTGACTCGTTCCACCGCTAATGCATAGTAGATACATATTAGTATGTACAAAGTAAGGCGGCAAAAAAGAATTCATGTAAGCAGAGCTAAGTCTAAAAACACAAACAATGCCTAGGAAATAAGCATTCGGATGACTTGGAACATCTTACCCTTGACCATCTGATTCCAATCTAGGCAGTCTGCTCTATATCAAACAGATAACTGATTAATTTATATGATAATATGTCTTAATACGTAATATTAAACATAGCTGCCTGCCTCGGATTCGCACAGGTGTCATATCGTAGTTTTTACCGTTTATACAATTTAGTTACAATATTGTAATTTTCGTAGGGATCTCTAATGATTTTGACAATAAAATATAGGCTATGTTACAATCCGTTATTGCAGCTTTCTAATGGTTAAAGAATGTTTTAAATCGGTCCAGTAGTTTTTAAGTTTATTCATTACTAACAAATCCTCTTTATAATATTAAGTATAGATAAATTACACCCAGGTAAATAATAAACAAAGGTACTCGTCACACAAATATTTATCCTTGGTGGGAAACAACGACCTCTGGTTTACCAGTCAGGGTCACAAACCACTAGAACAACTTCATGAACATATCTTATCTATTCGCCACATTACTACTAAAAAGCCACAAATATCAACAAATTTATTTTTAGAATACACCTACATCTGACACCGTTTACGATTGTTTTCATAATGCAATTAAAAATATTCACGCTTTCTGAACTCATTGTAACCATACCTAAGATACTGCCTACCTACATGATTAAGAAGGCGTTAAGGTATTGTACCGAGGCACGCACTTAGAAGATTACTCTATACCGGCTTCTTCATAAAAACACATAAAGAAACAAATGAAAGCTAATTTAAGACTCAATTACACAACATGAATTTCTCGAATCAAGTCTCGTAATTCCCGATTTTTTGGTACCAATTAAAAAAGATAGGTTACGTTATGCTAGATCTAGACTGGAACTAATAAGTGGAAGGAAAAGGAAGTGGTTACTACGAAACACGCTAGCAAAGTTGCAGCCGGAGAGCCAAAGAAAAATATAGCTTGGCAATTTGGAACACAAAAGATATGTCGTTATTTTAAAATAACAGTACCAACTCCTACAACACAAGCCCATGCATAGCAGTATCGATTACGTGTTTAGTAAATTTCAAATCAAGCATTATTATAATTGCAAGTATAGATTCTACATTCAAAGTAAATTGGCAATCGATTTGATAATAATGATTGTCACGTTTATAAATCAATTATTTGTAATACTTCAAGTAATTTGAATGATGACCAAAATATTAGTTCAGCTTTCCCCGAATTTGTACTCAGCGGAGTGTTGTAATGGATGGAAATGATGATTAGTGCAATTGTTTGATGAAACATAACATTGTATAAATTTCATAAGGCATTGCATAAACAAGACATCGTCATCGACAATTTCCAAAATATTTCTTGTTACATGATTTTATCAAAGCATTCCACTCAATAACAAATCAAACGCTGCAATGCTTCTTCAAACCCTCTGGGTCAGTTATTTATGATTTGCAGCTGTATAATTCTGATCCAGATATTACTGACTTGTATTTACATTCCATCATAAAAAACAGTTCCCAACAGAACAAGATTAGTGTAATAAACGGAGTGCCACAGGGCCGCGTTTCGGGCCCGCTATTTTATATCCCAGAATTCACCGCAGTCAATCTGCACACAAATGTAAAACAAACAACATTTCCAACTTTCATAGTTACACGTAAGTTTGCATTCGAGGTTATTCTCGGTGCCATTTTACTACCATTTTCATTGCCTGCATTGTATGTACACTTCAAACAATTACATCGCGTGCGTCGTGTTTAACACGGCTTTTATTTTCTTGCACCTTACTGTTGAAATAAAGGAACCTTCGCATGAAAATATAAACATTATATATACGCATAAATTATAATTATTAACATCTATTTGAATTTTCAACAACTTCATGCTTGATTTGGATTTACTGTAGTCACTGTAAGGTAAAGCACGAAATGTGGTGAATTCTAAGTTTTTTCAGTATAACATAAGATTTACACGTGTTAGTGTTTAAGTTTAAATTATTCTGTAGGGAATATAATAATAATATGAAGAACTTTTACTTTTTCTCCGTTATATGTTTAAGTACATATTCTATGCATGAAAATGGTTGTCTGTGAAGTCGGTTTACGGACGATAATTTTACGTGACAACGTCTTAAGAAAACATTAATGACATATCGCCATTCGCGTTGCTTAGCAACCATTCAATAACGTGACTGCTTAGCAATCAATAAATAACGTGACTGTAGCTTAGCAACCAATCAATAACGTGGCCGTTGTTACGTGACGTTTTTTCGTGCGTGCACCCGGTCATCGATTTAGAAGACTTTATCAAGTGAAATGTGAATACCAGTAAAGTCCAAAATAGCAAAAACGGGAAAAAATACGCATACGAAGTTGCGCGGGACAGCTAGTCTATACTTCTATACCTACTAATATTATAAACATTTGATTGTTTGTTTGTATTGAATAGGCTCCGAAACTACTGGACGGATTTGAAAAATTCTTCCACCGTTGTGAAGCCACACTAACTCCGGTTGACATAGGCTATTTTTTATCCCTATATTCCCACAGAAACGGGAACTAAGCGGGTAAAACCGCGAGGCGTCCGCTAGTGTAAAAATAAACTCAATCTAATTCACACAACATTAAAACTATTTATTATACGGGAATTAACGCGCATTGTTTACCTTAAAATTGCTTGACGTTTCGACCAGGTTGCACCGGCCGTGGTCACAAGCGGATTCAAGTGACTCAAGTGAGTCCGCATGTGACCACGGCCGGTGCAACCTGGTCGAAACGTCAAGCAATTTTAAGGTAAACAATGCGCGTTAATTCCCGTATAATCCATACTAATATTATAAATGTGAAAGTAACTCTGTCTGTCTGTCTGTTACGCTTTCACGCTCAAACAGCTGAACCGATTTATATGAAATTTTGTATGGAGATAGTTTGAGTCCCGAGGAAGGACATAGGATAGTTTTTATCGCGATAACCGACATCCACGCGGGCGGAGCCGCGGGCGAAAGCTAGTATAGTTATAATCATGCAACGCGAAAGTTTAAATGTTAGTATCACACAACATTATTCACAAACATCCAAATCACAAAAGTAAAGTCCTACGAGCGTAACCCTAACCTTGTCCCGTACAAAATCAATACACACCCCTGTGTTACACGCCTAGTCGGCCATTAGTCTATTCAATAGACTATCATAGCAACCGTGTTGCCGTACATGGGCGACGTATTTTAATTTTTAAATTTTTGGAATTAATAAATACATATCATTTTTACCTTTGTTGTAAGTAGATGCTCCTACTATATTGTACCCACTAAGACTGATTTTAGTTTATTTCATGTTTCAACTTTTTGATAATAATATTCGAATCAGTCCTTTAACATGGTGTATAGTATACTAGCGTTCGCCCGCGGCTTTGCCCGCGTGAATGTCGGTTATCGTGATAAAAACTATCCTATGTCCTTCCCCGGGACTCAAACTATGTCCATAACAAATTTCATCTAAATCGGTTTAGCTGTTTGAGCGTGAAAGCGTAACAGACAGAGTTACTTTCACATTTATAATACTAGCTTTCGCCCGCGGCTCCGCCCGCGTGGATGTCGGTTATCGCGATAAAAACTATCCTATGTCCTTCCCCGGGACTCAAACTATCTCCATACCAAATTTCATCTAAATCGGTTGAGCTGTTTGAGCGTGAAAGCGTAACAGACAGACAGACAGACAGACAGAGTTACTTTCACATTTATAATATTAGTATGGATTAGTATAGTATAGAATAGTATAGTAGGGATTAGTCGCACCACCTTACCCCCATATCAATTTTATAAACATTCAAACATTGTAAAATTGGCAATTTGAAAAGACTGGCCGCGAGTTTTTATTGCGACGTATCACAAGAGTTGTTTTGCATCATAAGTGAATAAAGAATTTTGAATTTTGAATAATTGAGTCCCACATTACTAGCAATCCCCTTAACCCCTCCAGCTAATTCAATGGCTTGTGTTAGCAGTGGGTTAGCGTCGGTTGTATGGGTAGGATTCGAACTCGCAGCCTCACGACTGCGACTCCAATACCTTAGCCATTATTAGGCTACCGCTTAAAAAATAAGAAATAAATAAAAAATAAAATGTGTTTATTCCAGATAATTAACTTTAGCTATATTTATATTTTTTTAGACTGCGTTCATTAGCAACCCCATAAACGTTATCCCCAAGTCAAGTAAGAATAAATCACATAAAACCAGATTAATATATCGAGAATTGGGCTATAATAAATCCTTCTAACTCAAACAACGCCGTATTGAAACCGTACAAACAAAGTTCAGGATGCCAACTTACTAATTGGACAACAGTTTCAAACTGCATTCACTGTAGACAATATCACCAACGAATGCACATTCACTCTAACAATCATTCAAAAAGGAGAAGCTAGGTAACTATCTCAATATTCAACCTATTTTCCATTGTGTGGCACTGGCAGACGGTGCGTCCCAGTTACGGGAACCGGTGTGCATGCAGGCTTCGTAACTGGTTTCAGTACGGCTGAACTTATTTAGTACGACGACGGTACACACATCTTTTGAAATTCACATAGGTTTTGTGAGGCTTCCAGAGGATTTATTAGTTCTAAAATGAACGAGTCCTAAAGCGATTTTTAGTAATGGGACTAGAAACTTTTTTTCTGATTCAAACGCCTGAAATGCCGCGATTTGGTGAGAAATAAGGGTTGTAGTCTAAAAATAGCAACTCTCGTTTCTATTTAATTTGCTTTGTATACTATATATTCTCATATGTATGTATGGATACATCGAATTTATAAATAACCTACATTTTTTTAAATTGCCAGTGGAATACGGGCCTAACTTCTATTTGTGTATTCAAAGTGGTGCAACGAAAGCGCGCCAAGCTGTCTCAAGTCTGCACCATTTGTCACTGAACCTGTCCTATAACTATAGTTGTCTAGATTGTATTGCAATAGCAGCAGAACTTGTCTTATCTAGACCTAGATACCAAACTGTTCGATACTTGTACCTTTTTTAGGGTTCCGTAGCCAAAATGGCGAAACGGAACCCTTATAGTTTCGTTCCGTCCGCAGCTTAGCTCAGAGACTGTTAGTCTTAAACGGTTGTAATTTTCTAAGGATACATATATTACTTACGCCGATAAAGTAAAAGAATAAAATCTTGAAAAACATTTTTTTTGAGGTACTTCCCCTATATGTAATATAGGGTGTGATTTTTTTTCTCAGCTACCTCATTGTGTGGAGTATCATTAGATAGGTATTTTAAAAACGTTTAGGGGTTGTGAAGAGCATGTTTAGATTTAGGGATCTGTATGTGAAATATTAGGCTTTAAAGGGCAATTTTTTGTTAAGCCCCCCCCCCCCCCCTTCCAGCTAAATGGTTGATTGAAAAAAATCACGGTAGTAAGTAGTATATATAGTGAAATTAAAAGGAAAAGAAAACTATCACAGCTAAGTAGGCTAGACAAACTCCATCGAAAATTATTATCAAGTAGGTAGGTTGTAAGTATGAAACAATAACAACAGATAACCCACTTCTTAATCCACATTATTCGGATGGGGGGAGGAAGGGACTATGGAACCCTACGTTGTGCGTGGCCCGACATGCACTTGCCCGGTTTTTCTTGTAAAGTTACAGTTTTGAAATCAATTCGAGTTCGAATTCAATATTTTAAAATTGATATTTTTATGTTTTTTGGCATCATGGGGCGTAGTAAGTAACAAATAATATTTTTTTCACTAAAACATTATATTATAGTTATAGTGTGACTACGTGGGAGCGTGGCAGTGGTTAAAAAGTTGACGACAAACAGTAAGAAAAATACTGTAGTGGTTCCCAACCGTTTTTATCTCATTACCGTTTTTTGAGTACTTAAAAGCCATTTTACCCCTAACATCTGTCAGGTGTGAGTCGCAGGAACGACGGGGGACAAATTAATATCAAAATTGGCCTCAAATGTGAGCTGGCATGATAAGAGGGCCGAGGATATTTATAAATACCACCTACATTACCCCTGGAGAATATTTTTCCCTCTGATTTAATATAAAATACCTACAGGTTGCGTAATTACAAAAACTTAGTATTTAACATTTCAGGCATCCATGTCATCATAGATTAACTAAATTATTCCACCTGAACACTTGCAGAACCAGTTATTTTATCTTTTTATATTAAGTACAGTCTCGCATCGGTTGCTCCATACATAACACGTTGCAAAACTGGTGTAATGGAGTTAATTGGCTAGAATGGGATCGCCTTGTTCATATCCGCTTGTTATTGTCTATTAATTGGTAATTTATTGTCTTCTTGCACGATAAACGATGCATGCGCCAAAAAGCGGAATACACGCGTTCGTGGACCTTGCATCCGATAGCTCTGAATAGTTAAGGGTACATTACGTGAAACAAGGTTCGGCTCTCTCAAAAATTTATATAGAAAACCTAAATATTAGGACACGAAAAAAATTGTGTCACTAGTCAAAGAGTTTTTTTAGTAGATGAAGTAAATAAATTTAAGGATATGTCTTAATATGATTCCGCAAATAAATCTTGAAGTTGCGGAAAAATGCAAAAACGAGCATTTTCCTATTGTCATAGTCATGGCGTTCGTAATCTAACATATGTACGAACGAATATTCTACTTACTAACATTTAAACTTTCGCGTTGCATGATTATAACTATTTATTATACGGGAATTAACGCGCATTGTTTACCTTAAAATTGCTTGACGTTTCGACCAGGTTGCACCGGCCGCGGTCACAAGCGGACTGTCGCAGCGATGTTATGACTCCGTCAGGACGATGAATTTTCATCCACCCTCACTTTTTTACTTCTCCGAAAGTTAGGGTCACTGCACACTACACTGATTTTGTCCATGTTAACCGACTGCGAGACAATACGAGGTTGTGTTTTACGAATCACTGGATTCCACGTCAGGAAAGTTTGAAGCCCGCTTGACGTTTCGACCAGGTTGCACCTGGTCGAAACGTCAAGCAATTTTAAGGTAAACAATGCGCGTTAATTCCCGTATAATAAATAGAATATTCTACTTTATTTTGACCTGCGCTCCTGCGCACTGTGAAATAATGGTTGTGTGCGGAAGAACGATTCCGGCGATCGTGTCGCTGTGTACGTAGCGCTAAACAAATAATTCTCTCAGTGTAATGCCCCCTTAATTCAAATCGAAATGCATCTCCTGCGCATTCAATTATAAGAAAGATATTTGACACCGATGTCCAGGTCTGAATAGCTCATTCAAATCGAAATGCATCTTTTGCGCATTCAATTAAAATAAAGATATTTGACACCAATGAGTACAGGTGGTGAATCCAGATTTCTTGTCTGGGCGCGTCTGAACAGTATCTGGTACAAAGTTAGCTATTTCAAATCTGAAAGTGGTAGGAATTATTACCCTCACTGGCGTCTTCTTCTATGCAGTTCTCGTTATTTCTTTTCTCGTGGGTACTGTGTTCGGGATACCTTCCACAGACGTCATATGATATCAACCCATATGATATCCCACTGGTGGGCACGGCTCTATCCAGTAGAACCTACTTATTGTACGTTTCGACTAGGTTGCACCGGCCGTGGTCACAAGCAGACTACCGCTGTCCGCTTCATCATGCAACGCGAGAGTTTAAATGTTGGTATCTACTTATTATAGATCCTAGGGGTAACTGCCATAATCGCCACGCTTGGCGATCGCAGTAGGGCTTTAAAGTGAAGACTTGACAACACCCACGGGAAGAGAGACGTGATGGCACTATTATTAAGCCGGTACCGGTACTATTGGATAAAACGCAAGGAAGACACTATCGGGAAACTAGTCCCAGATACAGGTTGTATTAAATTAAAGTAGCAGTTTATTTTTTGCTTAATTAATTTACTGGCAACACATTAGTCTTGTTTCAACGGTCAGTGAACCCGATGTGCTGTTATGTCTGTTTTTATGAGCTCCTACATTTTACGTGCGTGTTTTGTTACTAAAAATAATAAATAGACGATTATGTTTTTTTTCTTCCTATAGAACAGTTAGCCATGATAAAAAAAGTTCGGAAGCTTTTATTAATATGAATTCAATTTTTATCCAAATCGGCCGTGTCATATGAGCATGGAACTCAAGAAGACAGATGGACAGCTAGTCTTACCCAAAGATAGACTTTCGCATGACATAAATTAGAAAAGAATGGCAATGTCAATTTAGGTTCACAATTTTAATCTTTACTTTATAATCAACTAGCTGACCAGCATAACTTCGTCAGCGTAAATTTTCCGTTTTTGCGTCATTTTTCATTGTTGCTCCGCTCCTATTGGTCGTAGCGTGATGTTATATAGCCTATAGCCTTCCTTGATAAATGGGCTATCCAACAGTAATAGATTTTTTCAATTCGGACCAGTAGTTCCTGAGATTAGCGCGTTTAAACAAACAAACAAACTCTTCCGCTTTATAATATTAGCATAGATAATGGTCTCCCAACCGATTTCGGTAACGGCGGCCAATCTCATTAAAGACTAGTAAATTACGCAGGAGATATTATAGTGCACAAGTGTATGCGGAGACACAAGGACGGAAATCCGTCACGACTAGAGAGAGATTAGGCGCAGGACCGACGGCTTAACATGATCTAACGACACGGAGGGGTATGACAATGTTCGAAAACGGTCACCTATATATGGACTGACAGTGTTAACGTTGCTTAACCTCGCAGATGTCTCGATCTACTCGGTCGCCATAATTTGAAGCAAAAGGTACTATAATGCTATTTATACCGGTAGTTACTGGAACACACGATTCTATATTATTACACCCAAAACTTGCAATAGATCAATATGACACCCAAATTATACCAACTCCTCCCAATTGTAATAAATATGACAATAACGATCCGCCTACCAAAAACATCTTGAATCGTAAATCATAGCTACGACGGACGTAACGGGACAAAACATACCGGTATTGCTTCTGAAAAGAAAAACAAAAAGTACATCGAGGGAAGAAAGGGACAAATATGCGATGAATAATTTTTGTGCCAATTATTACACATGTACCTGTATCAGTTAAAACTACTGATCCGAATTGAAAATTATTTTACTGTTGGATAGCCCATTTTTCAACGAAGGTATTATGCTATATAACATCACGCTACGACCAATAGGAGCGGAGCAGCAGTGAGAAATGTCGCAAAAACGGGGAAAATTTACGCAGACGAAGTTGCGCGGGACAGCTAGTCTCATTATACTTACGCATGCGCAATAAGTACAGAAAACAGCAGCTTATTTTGATTGACAGATTGTTTGACCACCAAGATAAACGGCTATTACACTACCCTGAATCAGGGCCCTAAATCGGGGTGGCCTTGAAAAATTGTTAGAGAATTAGGGCCCTAACTCTTATTACACCGCTCTTTTTAAGGATTTAGGGTCCCTGATTTAGTGTAGTGTAATAAGCGCAATAGAGATAGATAGGATACTGCGGATTTCTAAAAGACAGACATATTTATAACATGGCATATGCCACGGTCATAATTTATTGAATTAGGTGGAACAGGGTGACATTGACTTCGTTCAGAAAAAAAGTTGACTATTGGTTAAGGTATTGGATTTAAAATCGATAGGCTCCGATGCGAAACCTACCTACATAACTAAGGGATCATTTTCACAAAATAAACCAATTATCCTCCTGTGTACCAGTGTATATGGTTTATTATCGTTTGAAGATTTTAAAAACCGTTTCGAGCCGATGTGATGCGAGCCGTTTGGTTGAAATCATCCCTTAGTATGAACACAACACCGAGGGTACAGAAGATAACCCTCATACGAACCTCGTTCGAACCACGAACACAATGACATTAGTTACGGACACCGAACTAGGCAGCGTGAGGTGCATTTCCGTGTCCGTGTGTGTGAACCATGTCAGATTGATGTCGGAACCAATGTTAGTCAATTTAGTCAAACCTTTAACTTATCCAAAAAAGAAAAACCTAATCAACAATCACATTTTTTAGACAATTTGGTTTTGTCAAATAAATTGTAGGTACATGATAACTTCGGCAAAATCAAATCTACGTAATTCTATATTCCTATTCTATATTACTATTTCAAAACATTACTCAATGTGATATATTATCCTGTAATAACTTCTCAAGTATTTTTCATTATCCGAAAAAGTCCAATATTAAAAACTTTTCGGCAAAAACAATTTTGCCAGCACGTGTGACCTTGACCTTTCCGAAGGAGATGTCAAGGTTACAATATTTGTTGGGTGTCCAGACATCGCTTTGTACACTACAAAGGCGATAACATTAGGTTCTTAAGAAATGCCGCTGTTATGTTTAGAAAGGTTGAAAACTGGATATACTCGTATTTTGTGTTTTAAACTGCGCTACTGCATTGTAATGCTCTCGCTCACCAAAGACTTTTTTTCCACCATTTCTTTCAGTTATTAAAGACCATATAAGTTAAGCAGAGCATCAGCGTTCTCTTCTTGGTTCTGAAGGGACACAAGCTTCGTCACTGAAAGAAGGGCCCACGAAAGCCCAATGCAGATTGGCAGATGTCACGTCTAAAATGTTGGTTCTTTTGTATTCCATTTTGTATTATAAACTGCGCTACTTCTCGGTCACAAAAGATTTTTTTCCACCATTGCTTCCAGTTATTAAAGACCAATAAGTTAAGCAGAGCATCAGCCGTTAAAGCGTTCCCACAGAAGGGACACAGGCTTCATCCCTCGTCACCCCTTAAAATGTTGGTTCTTTTGGATTACATTTTGTATTGTAAACTATGCTAGTGTAATGTAAGGATTTCGCTCAGCAACGACTTCCTTCCAACATTTTTTAATTCTACCATACATCAAGGACCCAATATGTTTGGCAGTTTAACATAGCATCAACCGATTTAATAACGTTACCACTGCAGGGACAAAGACATCAATGAAAGGAGATGCGCTTCTGTTGTCACGGAAGCAAGTTCAGTGCGGATTGGTAGATCACAGCTTCAATTTTTTGGAAGAACATAAACTACCAGAACATATCAGTTTGTTGTTGTAGCTGTTTGTGTCCCTCAATTGAATGTTTGTAAAGATCCCCGAGACACTGGGCAGTTGTACCCTACTTTTTTTAAATAAAAAAAACTTTTTTAAGAAAAAGGAACGGTCTTCACGGAAAAAAATTATCAAGCACATCACCGAATGCAAATTTCGCTGACTCACTCCTATGTTTTAGTCTATATCTCTAGTGTTTTATAAGCTAGGTCAACGTTTTATACACTAAAATCTTCCCAGAAAAATGTGCAATTAAATAGTGAAAACCGCATCAAAATCGGAACGCGAACATACAACATATTGAAGGATCAACTCGGACTTCAATAAAAAGTAGTGCATATCCGCACTGTTCAACACGCGAATACAATGTGTCAGCCATCTTTCTATTCCCTCTCCATGTCGGAGTGACATCCACATGACAGATGTCAACGTCATGTGATGTCACTACCAACATTTACATTTTGAATATCAACAGTCTAAATCAAATCTCAATAACGTTTTTAAATTATGATTGAGTTAAATTCTGATAAAAATAGAATGAATTATATTAAATTACGGATTAGAATAATATTGAGTCTAACAATATATACGGGTTTTGTGGGCAGTTAAAAAGGTTCCTCACGATTCTCAAACCTCTTTGAACAGTAGCGATAACCACACAAGTGCAATGCATGCCAATTGGCTAAACAGGTTAAAAATTAATGTTTCATTAATAAATCCAATAACGTTCAGTTCAGACCGGTTGTACTAACTAGAGCGTGCCATGTATAATTTATCTCTCTCTAGTTATAATACATTCTGGTATACGCATTCAGTTCTGTAGTTAAACTGTTACTGTTAGGTGTTTCCTGATGCTTTCTAATATCATATCACACTAAATGTAATAATCTTTTTAGGGTTACGAACCTCAAAAGGAAAAAGGGAACCCTTATAGGATTACTTTGTTGTCCGTCCGTACGTCTTTTTTTTTTAAATAACAAGCAATGTGGGATTTTGGTCCAACATTACTAGCAATAATGTTAACCCCTCCACCTTAGCTCAATAGCTTGTGTTAGGAGTGGGTTCACATCGGTAGTATAATGGGTAGGATTCGAACCCTCATGATTGCGAGACCGATGCCTTAGCCATTAGGTTACCGCCGCTTCTAAAATGTAATAATCTTTCGTCTTAATCGTCTGTCTATCAAGACCCTTTATCTCGGGAACGCGTAGAGGTGTCGAGTTGAAATTAAAACTATATACTCAGGTCTTCAGTCCCTTGAAGCTGTGAAAAAACTTCTAAGTGAACGTAAAAAAAGATACAGCCGTTAATGCCACAAAAAAACGTACACTTCAACACTCTCAAGGAATCAAAATTCAAAGGGTATTTTCCGATGACATATGAACTATGAAATTTAGCAAATAATACAGTCTCATACTACTATAGGGAAAAGTCTGAAAACTATAATTTGTAGGTAAATCATAAAAAATATAGTCTTCAAAAATCTGCAAGACTCGATTTCTGAACTATTTATAATATATACGACTTCCACTCGCACTTGTCTGGTTATTTTTATTTACTCCTAGGTAGGTCGCACTAAGGTTGACTGGTAGATAATGCCTATGGCATTAATTCCGCCGTTGTACTTTTTTTTTTAGGTACTCCCTGCGTCGAAGGGAATTCACAAACATACAATATCGCAGAAACAAGTACACCCAGACTGAACAACAATTTATTTATAGATCAGTGTGTAACGTATGGGAATCGAACCCACAACCTCTTGCACAGCAGTCGCACGCACTCTCACTGCGCCACCGAAGAACTTAAAGAAGTTATCATTTATGTCTGTCTGTTTCATGTGGTGTAAAAAAACTTTTCAAATTCATTAAGTTTTTTTAACAAACTTAGAGTAAGTTGTGTTGCTCTTTTACGTAAAAATGACTGTACAGATGTTGATGAAACTTCATAGTAAAGTATATCACTACAGCACATCTATACTAATATTATAAAGCGGAAGAGTTTGTTTGTTTGATTGTTTGTTTGTTTGTTTATTTGTTTGTTTAAACGCGCTAAACTCAGGATCTACTGATCCGATTTGAAAAATTCTTTTTTTTGTTGGATAGCCCATTTATCGAGGAAGGCTATAGGCTATATAACATCGCGCTACGACTAATAGGAGCGGAGAAGCGACGAGAAATGTTTCAAAAACGGGGAGAAATTACGCATACGAAGTTGCGCGGGACAGCTAGTCTATACTAATATTATAAAGCTGAAGTTTGTTTGTTTGTTTGATCGCGGTAATTTCAGGAACTACTGATCCGAATTAAAAAAAATATTTCACTGCTGGATAGCCCATTTATCGAAGAAGGCTATAGGCTATATAACATCACGCTACCAATAGGAGCGGAGCAGCAATGAGAAATGTTGCAAAAACAGGGAAAATTTACGCAGACGAAGTTGCGCGGGACAGTTAATAGGTTATAAAAATAACTAATAAACATAATGCGGGCGAACCTATGAGGAAAAGTAAGTAAATTTCATATGGTGAATTGATACGGTATATTTAGTGTATTGGAGTAAGCGAAATGATTCATATCGATGAAAGAGTATTGAACGATTTTGTACAATGTTTTTATCAAGTGCTTCATAATTAAAATTTCCATACACCACTCACTCGTCAATTTTATAGAAAGTTTTCTTTGTAGTCCAATTCCTTTATTGGTTGTAAAATCCCACGCATTTGATAGGCAATACAATAATTGTTTGTAACATATAAAATACATTCGAAAGTCATAGGGTACCGATAGCATCCTCTTTGTTAACCGACTTCGAATTTAAAGAGGTTCTCGTCTGCATGTTTTGTTCCGTGTAATGGTCGTTTGTATGTCAACTGGCTCCATAATGACTGGCCACAACTACGCTCTAAACATTATAAAGCAGAATACCAGACAAGAATGTTTCTTGTTTCATATTTTTAAGTGGTTTTTGGGTATTCGGGTTTTACTTTTCCACAGACTCCAAATAGGAGAAGGTTCTAATTTCGTCTGTATGTGTGTTTTTTTTATACATGTTCACCGATTACGCGAAGACGGCTGGACCGATTTGAACAAATACTTTAGTGTTTTAAAGGGCATACTTCCAAGTTGGTTACATTGTCATCAGATCAGAAATCGAAGGAACTCTTCAAATGTTAAAGGCACACCTATAGTGATTTAGGTATATTTCTGACAAAAAGCACTAATTGGTGAAGTGGAACTAATGATGAAGACCACAGATGACCAGCGGAACTATTCGATGTTTCATGGTTTGCGACTCGATACTTTGATATGGTATTGTGTAACACTTTATGCTCGTTATACACCATATAATAGAGCTGGTGAACTCCTCAAAAATTAACGGCCCTGCGTCGGGAAAAGCTATATTTTGTTAATAGTAAATGAGCAGTTGCTATCAGCATAGCTGTTATTAGCTATTGTAACTAAGATAAATTACAAACCAATCCACTAAAAAGTAAAATATAAAAACTTTTTCACAAAAAAATATTAAACCGACTTCAAAAATAAATACAAGGTAACTAAAAAGCATAAAATATTATAGGTGCAACAACGAAAAATAAATATTTTGAAGTTGGTGCCAGGAAATGTAGTTTTTATGTTTAAGTCACCAAAAAAAAATACTTTTTGCTAGCTAACCCTCGGAACTTCGTATGCGTCAATTTTTCCCGTTTTTGTAACACTTTTCATTGCTGCTCAGCTCCTATTGATCGTAGCGTGATGTTATATAGCTTATAGCCTTCCTCGATAAATAGGCTAACCAACAGTAAAATAATTTTTCAATTCGGACCAGTAGTTCCTGAGATTATCGCGGTCAAACAAACAAACTCTTCAGCTTTATAATATTAGTAAAGAATCATGTTTGTTAATAGAAATTCTCGTCAATTGTGAACCAATTTGAAAGAGCGGAAAAGAGGTCGGTGACTTGCGCCCGAGCATATCGGGAGACGAGAGATCAGCGAGGTGAAGCAACGTTACCACTGTCGATCCATAGACGGGTGACCGTTTCCTGTAAATTTCATACACCTCGCCTCGGAGAGCATGTTGTAAAACAAACAACTTCACACTCTAGTTATAAAAGACTAGCGGACGCCTCGCGGTTTCACCCGCGTATTTCCCGTTCCCTTGGGAATACAGAAATAAAAAACAGCCTATGTCACCCGGGGTTAGTGTAGCTTCCCAAAGATGAAAGATTTTTTCAAATCCGTCCAGTAGTTTCGGAGCCTATTCAATACAAACAAACAATCAAATTGTTCCTCTTTATAATCTAATATATAAAATTCTCGTGTCACAGTTTTCGTTGCCATACTCCTCCGAAACGGCTTGATGAAATTTTTTGTGCTTATCCGGTATCTATGAGAATCGGCCAACATCTATTTTTTATACCCCTAAGAGTTTGTTTGAATGCGATAATCTCAGGAACTACTGGGCTGCATTGAAAAATATTTTATTGTTGGATAGCCCATTTATTGAGGAAGGCTATAGGTTATAACATCACGCTACGACCAATAGAAGCGGAGCAGCAATGAAAAATGTTGTAAAAAAAGAGGAAGAATAAGAAAAAAGGGAAAATTTACGCAGACGAAGTTGCGCGGGTCAGCTAGTATTAGTATAGATATAGAAAACATTAAGTCCGATTTTCGGACACAATCTGTTATAGAACAGACTATGACCGTTTAAAGCTCCGACTTCGTATACATATAACGCAAAATTAATTTATTAAATCAGATAACAATAATTAATACTGTATGTTGTAAAATGGCTTGCTGAATATCAATTAACTTGATAATTAAGTACGTTGAATTTATTCACAAAATATCAAGAGTACAAAAGGTAAGGTTTGCAACGGACACATAAACATTGTTCATGGGTTTTTAAACTTTCGCAATTTCCGGGACTTAATCGCGAGAATTATACCCTCGGCTCTCACCATCTTGGAACCCTGTTATTAACAAATGCAATCGTAGCCGTAACGACACCGCTCCTCAGTGTAAAGACGTTGTAAGAGTAGAAGTAGTATAGAAGTACCGACAGTACAAATTATCAAGACCAGGCGAGGGTAGTGCTGCCATCAGTCGACCCGTGACCACGATCGTTGCAATTTGATTGAAACATCGGGTAAAGAAAAGGTTGTACCTTTAAATAATTCACGTGATTAAGTCCCAAAATATATCTAATATTAAAAAGTTCATGGGCATGAAATCTCCGCGTTCTGAGGAGTTCCAAGATGCCGTATCCTCGAGCAACGCACATATAGAATAGTACCACCCCATCTCTTCCTGTGGGTGTCGTCAAAGCGAGTAAGGAATGTAACACCGGAGGATGGGCACCAACGTCCTCTGCGTAGATACTTTAAAGCGTAACTGCGATCGCCAAGGGAAGCCATTATGGCAATTACCCCCAGGATCTATAATAAGTAGGTTCTAGTGGGGAGACCCGTGCCCAGCAGTGGGACATCATTTGGGTTGATATGATATGACAATGTTGAGTTGGTTTGTGTTGAGAACATTACCGACATGTTACCTGCTGAACTACAGCAGGTAACTTCGAATAACGCACACATGTAGGTATAAGACATCTTTCGCGGACACAGAATTTCGGACCACTCTGTTCAGAAGGCGTTCCGAGATTTTGGGACCGTGATCAATGTGCGTTGCTTAAGTGCATGTTTGAAGTTTACCTTCAGTACCAGGCGCGGATCCAAGGAGGGGGCGACAGGGGCACTTGCCCCCCCCCCCCCTCTCGACTGTTTATAGGGGATTTGGACACTGTACCGGTGTGTTTTGATAGGCATTTGCCCTCGCCTCGGCGGTGGTGGCTGGTGTACCGGTGTTGAATCAATTGTACCACATATCCTCCCCCCCCCCCAAAAACTAAGTTCTGGATCCGCGCCTGTTCAGTACTCCCGATACTAGTTCAAAACGTAATAAAACTATATATTAATACTATAAGCACGTCTATAAAATAATTTTCTTTATTAATTCAATTCTTTGATCGAAAGACTAGTAGTTATCAGCGCGACGCTAATTAGTAGCAAGTATTTAAAATTCTAAAGGAAGTAGATATCCGGTGGTAGGAACACCGTTCGTTTGGTTTATCACCTACTAAATCGCTGAAAGAGCGATGTAAGGCATTCATTAATATAGTACCTAGCTATTGCTCACGGCTTCGCCTGCGTGGATGATTTAAAGTAAGTATTAATTTTCCAAAAACGCTACAAAATGTAATAATATTATAAATCTGAAGAGTTTGTTTGTTTGTTTGAACGCGATAACCTCAGGAAGTACTAGTCCGAATTGTAAAATTATTTTACTGTTAGATAGCCCATTTATCGAGAATGGCTACAGGCTATATACAATCACGCTACGACCAATAGGAGTTGATACAATAATTGCATTTATGAAAGATAAATTTGAAGTTCAGACCCAGGAATCGAACCCGAGACTTCCGTAGCCAAACCGGGGCAGGAATACAACCGCCTATCTGGACTATATTACTAGACCTCAAAATGAAAAATGTTGCAAAAACGAGGAAAATTTACGCAGACGAAGTTGCGCGGTTCAGCTAGTAAAATACAAAATTCCACAGACCTAACTTCAAAACAGCCGGCGTTTTAAAGTTAGATCTGAAAAAAAGCTAGTAGGATATCTATCTCCTGACTGATTTAGATCTCCATAATGTTTGTATTTATGAATGTCTAGGTATACGTAGACATTCATAACTTGTAATAAAAATATACTATTTAAATATTGTTACATAATGCTCATAAAAAATCAATGAAAATGTAATTTGACCTTTGAATAACCTTGTCGTTTATATTGATGATATAATTTTTGCAAATGACTATGTCTGACTTCATCGGTCGAGTTGATGCATATTTTATTCAAATAGTAAATTAAATACCTGTGGTTTATGCTTCTTTAAGGAGATATACACACAAACAATTACTCAGGCCGGTACGCCTGAGTAATTGTTTTGACCGAGGAACGGTTACATTTTCCAATAATGACAAAATATCTAGAGTGCCTCGCGAGGCAGCCTTCAGTTGTTTGCGCGGAAACACCGAGGCGAGCCTCGCAAGACAGGCCGAGCCATCAAAAGCCCACGAGCATTCAAAATGGACAGTTGTGTAATTTTAAATTGTTAACATACATAAAAACACATGAAACTAGAGCTCATATCGGACGAACAGCGCTCACTAGGTACACCATTGAGCGCGTAAAGTTTACCGCTGCCGATTGTTGGATCCCGAGGCACGCATAGCCGAGGCAACGTGCACCCGAGAAGTACACACCGACCGAGCATTCGTGAGGCTGCCTCGGGAACAGAGCTCGGTCGGTGTGGCTATTGAATGCTCGCCCGACGCACACACACGGAATCCCAGAACATCTTCCGAACAACATTGTATAAATTATTTTGAGATTCTTGTACGTAAATGATGTCTTAGATATGTGCGTAGCTCTTTTGTGCTGTTGTCCTTGATAATTTTTATCTGACTGCACCAAACGGAGCGCGAAGAAATATGAAAGACGCGGGTATTCGGGACGCGGCGGGTTTTGTACGGTCTCCCTGGGATTTTGGGGAACAGAGTAGTGGAGAGAGTTGAACCCCCACGTCCATCCTGGATAAAGCCTACGTCTAGCGAATAGCCTTCCAGATCAGGCCCTGGTTATGTTAGAATCGATATTGATGTAGCTTGCGCTTGACAAGATTATAATAAGCCGATCTGCCTCTTGTGGACCGGTTTAAGAGATGAAAGAGGTATGAGTCCAGAGCCCAGAAGTAAGAAAGAGATGGTATAATTTAGTGATCTAGCTCCTGGTGTGTAAAAACCTATTGCGCAGCAGAGAATAAACATAGACATAACATAATATTCTAGGTATCAATATGCAGACCACATTGTTGTACGTGTTTAAAGTAGGTACCAAAGGAAATAGGTAACCACTCATTATATATAGGGCACATTATTTTTTTTTAAGATAACTAGCTATGTGGGATTGAGTCCCACATTACTAGCAATCTTGTTAACTCCTCCAGCTAAGCTCGAAGAATGTGTTAGGAGTGGGTTCACGTCGATAGTATAATGGGTAGGATTCAAAACCGCGATTTCACGATTGCGAGACCGATGCCTTAGCCATTAGGCTACGGCCGCTTATAAAATTAAAATTATTATAAACCTGAGTTTTTAAAGTTGAATTGTCGGAGTCGGAATCGCAGTCGAAGTCGGAGGTGGTGAGAAAACAAATACTTTAAGAAAATAAGACAAAATTAACGGAAATAGTTACGGAATTCTTGGACTATCTATAAAAAATTCTTTGTAATATGAGCGAATAACGAGCGAATTTTTCCTTAATAGATTTAATATAGGTATCTAAAAATTTGCATGTAGAAGCGGCCGCCCCTGCCGCCGCCTGCACCGCGCTGTCTACTTAAGCAGACCCCATGCTTTGACCTCCGACTATAACCTCCGATTTAAAAGTGTCGGAGCCGAAATCGAAGTCAGAGGTGTAAAATCTATCGGATGTTTCGATCTTTCGGAATCGGAGTCGAATCGTAACATCCCTGATAGGTTCCATGATTACGTGTGCGGCTCCGCAGGTGTGGATGCTCATTATTGTGACTATTTTTCTTGTGATCTATAATATACCTATGGCATAGCTAGGACGCTTGCCTTGTGGTACAGGCTTAAGAATAGTACCACCCCATCTCTTCCTGTGGGCGTCGTCAAGGCGACTAAGAGATTTCACACCGGAGAACGGGCAGCAGCCGTCCTCTGCGTACTTTAAAGCCTTACTGTGGTCGCCAAGCGTGGCGATTGCGGCAATTACCGCTAGTTTTTGGAACGAAGTTCCTTTTCGCGCGTTGTGAAAGGGGGCTAGACGGAAAAAATCTCACGAAAAGTTGTAACGACACTTTTTGACACACACAAGCCGTGCGGCGTGCGCGTAAGATATGAACATCTAATTTGACGAAGAAGTCACCTGTCGATTTGGTCTAGAGGCATAAATTCGGTACAGATTATTGGTGACAATTGTGTAGTTGTGGGTTCGAGCCTTCGGTATACAATCGTCTTTTTGTAAGTTATTTTCGTTTCGTCTTTCTATTTCGCATTGAACAGTGTGGTGATGCCAAGATTATAAAAAAAAAAAAAATTGAAAGGACTTCGTTCCATCCGGGTGACCCTTGACACCTCTCAAGTTTTTTTTTAATAAGCAGGTTCTACCCAGCAGTTTCCATCCTAGTGCCGGAGTACGCCAGGGATGCATAATATCCCCGCTCTTATTCAACGCCTACAGAGCTGATAATGCGCATCACTTTGGAGCACTGGACGGACGGAGTACCAATTGGTGGATACAAGATTGCAAACTTGCGTTACGCGGATGACACCACCTTATTTGCAACCAGTTTACAACACTTGAATGAGCTACTGTCAAAGATGGAACGAGTGAGCCGTGAGTTTGGACTTAAAATTAATCGCAGCAAGACCAAGGTAATGATTGTTGACCGAGCCAGAAATAATTCGCCTGAAGTGACACAAATCGCGAATTGCACTGTAGTCCAGTCTTATATCTATCTTGGAGCTCTGATTACAAACAATGGCGGATGCATCGATGAAATCAAACGACGTATGGGCATCACAAGAACAGCGATGGACAGGATGCGGAAAATATGGAGGAATAGAAACATTACTAAAGCCACAAAGACCAGGCTTGTGAGGACACTTATATTCCCCATATTTCTTTACGCGGCTGAAACGTGGACTTTGCGAGATGTGGAAAGACAGAAAGTGGACGCTTTAGAAATGTGGTGCTGGAGAAGAATGCTTAGGGTTTCATGGACCGAGTTTCGCACGAACGTCTCGATACTTCAAGAGCTCGGTATCAGGCAGCGTCTATTTTCGACATTACAATCTCGCATCCTAACATTCTTCGGACATGTTTCTCGGCGTGACAACCTATCCATAGAACGCCTTGTCGTCCAAGGAAAGGTGGAAGGCACTAGACCGCGCAGAAGGTCACCCACGCGATGGACTGACCAGATCAAGTCAGCCGTTGGAGGTTCATTGAACGAGTGCAGCAGGATGACCTCTAGTAGGCAGCAATGGCGAAACATCGTGAAGCGCATCACATCTGCCCCCTCCAATAATACTACAAGTTCATAGCGATCACGACCGCTCTGTCAAGAGCGTACCGGCTGAGAAGAAGAAGACCCAGCAGTAGGACAAGCTACGAAAACTACATCATGTCTCGATGAGTAAAACGGAACCAAGCTGGAACATTTTGAATGGAAAAAAAATATATTTTTACTTTTGCTGATCAAGTTTTCGATTCGTACCAATGTTACCTAGGGTTGCAAAAATATTTGGGCAAAAATATTAGAATCTTACTTAATATATCTTCAAAAAGGTATAAGAGTAATAGGGTTCCGTTGATTAGAACTCTTCGGATGTGGAACCCTAAAAATTGACACATATATATAATATACTAGCTGTCCCGCGCAACTTCGTCTGCATAAATTTTCCCCGTTTTTGCAATATTTCTCATTGCTGCTTCGTTCCTATTGGTCGTAGCGTAATGTTATATAGCCTATAGCCTTCCTCGATAAATGGGCTATCCAACAGTGAAAGAATTTTTCAATTTGGATCAGTAGTTCCTGAGATTACCGCGTTCAAACCAACAAACAAACACTTGAAATTCAACTTGTTTCTTCATAAAACACAAATGCTTAGATCAATACTTATATTTAGCCATTACAACAATGATGATCACACCATGCATACAAACTACTATACTTTTACACAAATTAATATTAAATTGATGTTAATTCATTTGATATTGATGATAACAGGTTCAATTCTGTTATGTCATTAAACATGTAGAAGGTAATAGTATCTTATGTTATGAATAATGTTGTATATTATTATATATGTAAAGAATTTGTATGTGTTAATGGTAATGGTGGTATCCCATCTATACTAATATTATAAAGCGGAAGAGTTTGTTTGTTTGTTTGTTTAAACGCGCTAATCTCAGGAACTACTGGTCCGATTTCAAAAATTCTTTATTTGTTGGATAGCCCATTTATCGAGGAAGGCTATAGGCTATATAACATCACGCTGCGACTAATAGGAGCTGAGCAGCAATGAAAAATATTTCAAAAACGGGGAAAATTTACGCAGACGAAGTTGCGCGGGACAGCTAGTAAATAATAATAGCCATACTTCTATTGTGTGTCATGTTTTAATGCCTAAACTGCTCTATCATTATTGATGAGTTTTGTTTACATTAAATTGGACCTTCAACTCTTTTTAGGTGGTAAAAGCTAATACCCAAATGCAAAAGTTCATGAGGATGAGTGAATACAAAAATTACTAATTGAATGTTGAGAAAATTGTATATACAGTATAATAGCTCATAGGTACATCATTATAGCACTTCAGCTAAAATTAATTGCAGTATCTGATATCCATGAGGGTGAAGTATAAAGTTGCAAGCAAGAGTTAATCTCACTAAAACTAACACTAAACTAAATTTGATTTTTATGGTTTATTTTATTCACTCTAATGAAAATGTGGTTAAAAAAGAACATCTACAAAATTGAAAAAATAAGTAAGTTGTATGGTAAATTAATTTATGCAGCATTGGAAACTGCTTCTTCAGATTACATTCAATTATCACTGGGTCAGCTAGTATTATAACTACACTACAAATATGAACACTAAAAGTAATAAAAAAAAAATAGGTTGAAGCAGTTTCTGTGTATTCTTAAATAAACACCTAATTAGCTTTTTTTATATATGTATATATGTATAACTAGCAATGTGGGATTGAGTCCCACATTACTGGCAATCTGGTTAACCCCTCCAGCTAAGCTCAAAGGCTTGTGTTAGGAATGGGTTCACGTCAGTAGTATAATGGGTAAGATTTGAACCCACAACCTCACGATTGTGTGACCATTAGGCTACCGCGGCTTATTTAATATTAGTTTTGAATGGACTTGACCATTGTTATGAATAATGTTGTATATTATTATATATGTAAAGAATTTGTATGTGTTAATGGTAATGGTGGTATCCCATCTATACTAATATTATAAAGCGGAAGAGTTTGTTTGTTTGTTTGTTTAAACGCGCTAATCTCAGGAACTACTGGTCCGATTTCAAAAATTCTTTATTTGTTGGATAGCCCATTTATCGAGGAAGGCTATAGGCTATATAACATCACGCTGCGACTAATAGGAGCTGAGCAGCAATGAAAAATATTTCAAAAACGGGGAAAATTTACGCAGACGAAGTTGCGCGGGACAGCTAGTAAATAATAATAGCCATACTTCTATTGTGTGTCATGTTTTAATGCCTAAACTGCTCTATCATTATTGATGAGTTTTGTTTACATTAAATTGGACCTTCAACTCTTTTTAGGTGGTAAAAGCTAATACCCAAATGCAAAAGTTCATGAGGATGAGTGAATACAAAAATTACTAATTGAATGTTGAGAAAATTGTATATACAGTATAATAGCTCATAGGTACATCATTATAGCACTTCAGCTAAAATTAATTGCAGTATCTGATATCCATGAGGGTGAAGTATAAAGTTGCAAGCAAGAGTTAATCTCACTAAAACTAACACTAAACTAAATTTGATTTTTATGGTTTATTTTATTCACTCTAATGAAAATGTGGTTAAAAAAGAACATCTACAAAATTGAAAAAATAAGTAAGTTGTATGGTAAATTAATTTATGCAGCATTGGAAACTGCTTCTTCAGATTACATTCAATTATCACTGGGTCAGCTAGTATTATAACTACACTACAAATATGAACACTAAAAGTAATAAAAAAAAAATAGGTTGAAGCAGTTTCTGTGTATTCTTAAATAAACACCTAATTAGCTTTTTTTATATATGTATATATGTATAACTAGCAATGTGGGATTGAGTCCCACATTACTGGCAATCTGGTTAACCCCTCCAGCTAAGCTCAAAGGCTTGTGTTAGGAATGGGTTCACGTCAGTAGTATAATGGGTAAGATTTGAACCCACAACCTCACGATTGTGTGACCATTAGGCTACCGCGGCTTATTTAATATTAGTTTTGAATGGACTTGACCCAATTGAAAGCAAAAAAAAATGGTTTGAGGAGGGTTAGGCATAATTTTCATATGGTGGTTTGACAGTTATACATCATTTTCATATGGTGGTTTCACAGTTAGACATAATTTTCATATAGTGGTTTCACAGTTAGACATAATTTTCATATGATGGTTTGACAGTTATACATCATTTTGATATGGTGGTTTGACAGTTATACATCATTTTGATATGGTGGTTTGACGGTTATACATCATTTTCATATAGTGGTTTGACAGTTAGACATCATTTTCAAATAGTGGTTTGACAGTTAGACATCATTTTCATATAGTGGTTTCACCGTTAGACATAATTTTCATATGATGGTTTGACGGTTAGATATAATTTTCATAATGTGTGGTAGTCACTTCCTGTACATCAGAAACACAACAGGAGACATGGCCACGAGTGGCACAGGACAGAGCAGAATGATCAAAATTTGGAGGAGGCCTTTGCCAAATCTAGGCTAACAGATTTCACTGCAGATTTCAACATATAATTAAAAATATATTCTTGTAAAAAATTGTCTAGATAAAGGCTACTATTATTATAAGACTTCATTTTAATGAATTAAAGAATCAAAAGCTCAGCAATACTTTTATTTGGTAAAATTATTTGAAACAAAAGAAAGGGGAAAATTTATACAGTCAGTTGAACAATCGCATCAGGGCTCCCCCATTAGGGTACAAGCCCTGTGTCGCGGGGGTCTTATACAAACATACAAGTCACGGACACAAAGTACACCCAGAATATGTTATTTAATTAAAGAGTTAAACCATTATCTTAAAAACGAGATTGATTATGTTAGGTACCTATCACAGGGAAAATTTATTTATAGAACTACCTTCATAAATAATGCGCAACTGGAATTTTAACGAAATAACGCTCAGAAAAACTATACAGAATTTATCGGAGCGGCAAATATTGTACGTTCAACATCACCAGTTTACCGGGACGATTTCTTAGCCGATATGGGGCATACGACCGGTCTAAGATACTGAACACTTTGCGTGTTGGCACTACAAAGAAAATCATGCAAAACATTACCTACCTTCATATCTGACACAATCTGCTGATACAGATTCCATAATGGTGAACAATCCTTCTCTGTAGTCCCCTCCATTGTCATAAAAACACAAACACACAACACAAAATAACACAATTAAATTACACTAGACAATTCACCATCGATCGCGTCCATGTATTCTGAAGGTAACTGTTGCATTTTCATTTATTACGTATTTTTGACAAAGTATTTATATTACCTACATTTCACTTTACTTTTCAAGGCATATTATAAACGTTAGAAAACACGATATGTAACAAATCAATATTTATAAACATGAATGCTCTTCGTAAATTAGACGAGAGAAAACGTAGTTTCATCACTTAAATACACATAAATTATATTAAGTTCGTCGATATTATTAAATAACTGAACCGCTTTAGCGCACATTCATTCAAGAAAACATTATTTGAAGTGGTTTTCATACACAAACATCCGATAGAAAAATGTACAAGACGCGATTCACGCAAGAAGAACGACAGACAAGCACATCGGTCGGAATCCGTTTGTTTGGCTTTGGCTCCTCGTTCAAGAATTACCTACACGATTCGTCAATTTTAGTTACAGGGCTGCCAACTTTAAAATATTATTTTTTTACTCTGGCATTTTATCAGGAAACTCGATTAATCGACTATTTACTAAATCGCATTTTATAAGTTTCTTTACTATATAATTCACGATATTACTAGAAAAAAGTAATATAAGCCTTTTTTGCTTTTAATAGCTCTTCTGTTTTTTTTTAATGCATACTTGGTTTCAAGCTGTTTCAAGTCTGCATGTATTGACGACTTCCAATACCTACTAAAAGTGATCAAATAACTAGCTAAAATATATTTATATTAAAGCAAATAAATAAATGCCGTGTGGTGCCGGCTTAAGAATAGTACCACCCCATCTCTTCCCGTGGGTGTCGTCAAGGCGACTAAGGGATTTCACTCCGGAGGACGGGCAGCAGCGTCCTCTGCGTACTTAAAGCCTTACTGCGATCGCCAACCCGCTCGCCAAGCGTGGCGATTATGGCAATTACCCCCAGGATCTACTGGGGAGACCCGTGCCCAGCAGTGGGCCATCATATGGGTTGATATGAAATAAATAAAACTTTGACTGAATTAAGAGATTCTAATCTTAGGCCTAATCTCTTATTTCAATCAAAATTTTATTTTTCGTTTGAAAATTTTTAATTAAATGGAAACGAAAATTTATATTATCCAGAATAAAAATGAAATTTCGTCGAATTGGTCGAGTTGGTCCAGTGGTGACTGCGACATAATGGACATTAATATATAGGTATTTGAATGGACGTCGCGTCGTCCAGTCCAAATGGACGTATATAATATATTGTCGGTGATTTGATTGTAAGTCAATTAAATTAATTGTGCCTACCTTTTATCCTGTCGTCTCGCTTAGATAAAAACCCACCTTCTATTTCTAAGCATAGTGTTAAATTATGGTTACCATAGTCACGAAAGAAAAAAACAGTCTTGCAAAATGTCAAATAAATTAAAATTTGTTCTCTTGTCTTCTTCAGTAGTGTTGACATCAGTTTTTAGTATGTACTTGCGTAGATCCAAATAAAATAAGCCTAAATGGAAGTATAATCAATGGTGCATCCTGGCCTGTTAGCCTAGTGGTTGATAACCCTGACTGCTGAGTCGGAGGTCGTGGGTTCAATCCCCACAAAGGGTAAAACTTTGCAAATACAATAATTGCATTTTTGAACGATAGAAAAATTTGAAGTCCAGACCCAGGAATTCCGTAGCCAAACCAGGGCCGGAATCGAACCACCTATCTAGACTCTGTTACTAGACCTCAATTTTTTCTATCCTTTGATACTCGTGAGTTGGACCCTTGCATACGCCATCTAGCCGTAGTTAAAGAACTATCATGGCTTTTGTTATTGCTTCGTTACAGAGAGCATTTTAACAAATTATGATGTCGCAGGCCGAATATTGACGTAATATTTATAGGCATTTCTTGCCAATTACTTTACAAATACAATAACTGCATTTTTGTTAATATTCGGTAAAACTTTGTGTGTTGATCACCATGGTTAATTCTGTGCCTGGGTGTTATTTATCTATAATTTGTATAAATTTAGAAATACTTTTATATGTTTATCAGTTGTCTCGTTTCCATAGTAAACGCTCTGCTTAGTTTGGGATAGGGTGGCGTTGTGTGAATCGTCTGAAGATATTGATATTATTATTATATTAATATACATTCGGAATGCGTCATTTCGGAAGCTACCTTGTCTTTTAGTATGAACGCTTATGTGCAATAAAATTGTACAATAATTATATAGCTCTAGGTTCTATGTACACATTCGATAATTTCCAATAGATAACATAATAGTTCGGTTCAAAATTCCATAAAAACATGAAAGCGCCATCTAGTGATTGATATATGGTCTACAAACGTTAGCGTGATGATAAAAGTAACCTAGGTTACTGCTTACATCATCACCTATCTGATAGTGAAAGTTCTATTACTATACGGGAATTAACGCGCATTTATACCTTAAAATTGCTTGACGTTTCGACCAGGTTGCATCTGCCGTGGTCACAAGCGGACTGTTACAGCGATATTACGGGGCGACGCGTGGCCACGATCAGTGTAATTCGATCGAAACGTCGGGTAAATAAAAGGTTCGTACCTTTAAATAATTCACGCGATCAAGTCCCGAAATATATCTAATATGTATAAAAATCGCGAAAGTTTAAAAACAATGTTACAGCGATGTTGAGACTCCGTAAGGCCGATGAATCTTCATCTACCCTCACTTTTTTGTTTTTCGAAATGTTAGGGTCAATGCACACTACACTGTTTGTGTCCATGTTAACCGACTGCGAACTAATACGAGGTTGTGTTTTACGAATCACTGGATTCCACGTCAGGGATGGTTATCACGGTATATGTTAGTGGAAGTATTGTCAAAACCCGTCCACCCGTTCAGGATATTAAGGGAGCATTACACTGAGAGAATTATTATTTAGCGCTACGTACACAGCGACACGATCGCCGGTCTCGCTCTTCCGCACACAACCATTACTTCACAGTGCGCAGGAGCGCAGGTCAAAGTAAAGTAGAATATTCGTTCGTACATATATTGGATTACGTACGCCATGACTATGACAATACGAAAATGCTCGTTTTTGCATTTTTCCGCAACTTATTTGCGGGATAATATTAAGACATATCCTTAAATTTCTTTATTTCATCTACTAGAAAAACTCTTTGACTAGTGACACAATTTTTTTCGTGTCCTAATATTGAGGTTTTCTACATACATTTTTGAGAGAGCCTAACCCTGTTTCGCTTAATCTACCCTTACCCGGAACAAACAAAAAGATAGACAGGCAGACAAACCAATAGACAGACAAAATAAACTAACTTAAAAACGGGGTTTTTGTTACTTTCACACACAACATTTTATTTATTTGTTTATAAAACTATAGTTAATAGTTATAGAATGTATAGAATATAGAACAAAATTTGTTAATGTATAGATACAGAAAATTGTATAGTAAATCAAATTGAAGCCATTTTGAATAAGGGTTCAGAAAGAGAAGTTCAGGGTTATACATTTTAATTAAGTACAATATTTTGTATGCTACTAAAAAAAAACCGTAACCACCAGTGACTGCGAGTCTTTAGAATTGTAGCTACCTGCAGACAAATACCTATAGATACCTACCTAAATAAAATATCAAATTAATTACGCAACATAGCGTAATTATTTTGATATTTTATTATGATATACACTTTTACATTTAGATTTTTCTAATTAAGATTTAATTCCCTCGCAAATAACGTTAACACGTGACATTTTTTTTTAAACCAAAAAGCTAAAAACAATAATTCACTTCTAACTTCATAACTGACTAAGTTTCATACAAACTTGCAACACATTAATTATTATCATACTTCCAAAATTCCTTCCTCAGTGGATTCTTACAACAGAAAAGGCATCAACTGCTAAAAGTTTAGTTTTGTAGCACCCGCGTAAAATAAAATTAGGGTGTGCATTGATGAATTAATCAGTCAAGGCAAGTAATAGGGAATAATATGTACGTGACTCTTATATGGACAAAAAATATATTTTGTAATCTAAGTTAATTTATAGAGGTAGATCATGGCGAGGGTTCTCGCTCAAATTGAAAGAGAGGTAGAGCATTTCGAGATTTCTCGCTCAAACTTAGCTGCTGGGTTGGGGAAGTACCTTCACCTTATAGAAGACCGCAGCGAAGCGATAGTAATTGTGTTTCTACGCGTGGGTAAGGTTGCCAGAGCTCGTTAGGAGAGAGGCCGCCCACAGGTTGTAGAGTGCCCGAATCTCCGCCCCAGGAGGTTGAACCACCGCGTGCAAAAAGTCACTTGCGTAGTAGTTGTGTCAGTGAAGGAGACCGGAGTGGATCCAGCCACTACGTCAGAGGGGACTGGGGGCCTGCCATGCCAGCAGGCCGCGCATTCTATGGTGATGGGTGACTGGTTTGCACCTTGTTCCGTCGACTGTCAGTGTAGTAACTCCCCTATGAAAAGATCATAACAGTCCATATTTAAGGGCCATTCAAAAATAAAAGGAATGGTTTTACAGCGGCACCTCTATTCATCTTTAAAGTGAGTTTTTTGACTTTTGGCGGCCATGTTCTAGACTCATCGCTACTTTAGTAATTGCTGCCGCTTTTGACGTGTTACCAACCAATGTTGGTAACATGTCCAAAGCGGCAGCATAAATATATATAAATTAGTGGCAGAACTTAAGTCTCCACAGGTAACGAATTGTAAAAGCAATTTAAGTATGTATTGGCATGTATGAGAGATTTCTGTCCAGTGAATGATAATACAACGTGTTGACAACCCTCCTCCGTAGCAAGCTATAAAATAGTAACTTCTGGCTCTACTCTAAGATATTAGTAAGCTATGAGTCTCCTCTATTAAAAAAAAAAAAAAGCACCGCGATTGTCAAAACGAAATCAAATTAATTTGACAGTTAATTTATCAAGGAAAGAAAATTCGAATTGAATCAAATTCTTTTATTTTCATGGTATTGTTATTGTTGGAAACAATGTTTTAAATCTGACAAAAATGTCTCAAGTGGTGAATTATGACGGTGTAAAGCCCGGCTCTATCTACCGGATAGCCCTCGAAAACTTTGTGTAAGTTAAGATTTTTCGCGCCCATAACAAGAATGTCGTAGTTATTTTCTCATTTTTGTTTGTTATTATACAATTAAGTTATTGGTGCTGGTTGTGTTTGAATGATATTAGCAGAATTATTTGTTGTTCATGTTTTTGTATGGATTGCAGAGGTATGCCGGGTATAAGTAATAAGACTACTATTGTAATCGCGCTTTTACGGCATTCTTAACTTCTGTTTAATAAAATTCATAATATTACGTCATTTGATTATATTATTAGTTATATAAAATTTATTCTATTATCTATATGATAAATCCTACCTCTGGAAAGAGATGACTGTCCCCCTAGACACAAAGAATTGGAAAATGATTGTGGAGGCTTTTATCCTCAAAGGGGAAAGACAATTTATGTGACACTAACACAACTAATCCTTAGTTAAAATATTATTTCTAACATTATGTACTAATTTACACATTACAATAATGTAATATTGTAACAACATGTTAGAACATGTTCATAAAAAACAAGTAGGTAATTGTCTATAGGAATATGTAGGTACAAGTACATCAAGTTGTGATGAGATGAGGCTATGATACACAGTCCTACAATGCGTTTCATATAGGGTTGCCAGGTTGCCTAACCTAATAACCGGTCAAACAAGCCAGTTTGGCCGGACATTTGGCTAAAAAAGCCGGACACCCTGCATTATTGAGGATTTTGTGTCTCCCGCAAACAAACCGCTCTTTGGCCACCGCTCGCTCATTTGTCAAATGTGAAAAACCAGATACCGTTTATTTTGGCCGGACATGCAATCAAAAAGCCTAACTATGTTCAGCTTTATCAGGACACCTGGCACCGCTAGTTTCAAAGGAGAAGATATTCACGACAACTTCATTTTGTACAGTAATACCCCGCTTTACACGAGGGATACGTTCCGGAAAAATCGCGTTAACTGAAATTCGCGTATATCGAGGTTTATGATTAAACATAGTCAAAATTTAGTGCAAAAAATTACGAATCATTTTAATCAATCACTTTATTTCTAAGAACACTTTATGCAATATATACTATTAATAATTTTTTATGGAAAAATACATCCATTGGCTTTTGAGTAGCGTTATTTTTACGTTCTTGTAAAATACGTTCATAGCACCCAACACTGTTTTAATTGTTTGACACACGGTCAAGTCATACTCTGCAATATGTCCAAACTTTTATATATATACAATATGTTAAAAATTTGCGTTATAGTGAAACCGCGCATAACGGGGTCGCGTAAAGCGGGGTATTACTGTACTTGTCAAAATTGTACCCGTACCAACAAAGACCCAAGTTGGGAAATGTATGTATGTGTATGGTAATGGAACAGATGTAATATTTATTTTCTTTGAATGATGTGCCTAACATTTCTCTTAAATATAATATTAGTAGTTTTACTTAATAAACACCAAACAGAGAAGTAAGTAAATAAGCAAAATATAAAAATATTATACACTTTTGTTGTCTTTCAGTCAGATGTGATATTTTTTTTTTACTAAAACATACCTTAGATAGGTATGTTTTAGTAAAAAATAGTAATAGTAAGTAATAATAAGTAATAAAATACAGTGCATTTATGTATAGTTCATTAGAGTAGATAGGTATTTCTGTGTAATACTAATGATGACCTTACATTATGACGTACAATAAAGTTGCAGTCGTAATGCGAATCAAAATGTCAACATGACAGTTATCAACTCATTTAAAACACATAGTACACTTAACAATTGTTTACATTTGGGGGTTATTGTGTCTGCTTACCTACAAAGTAAAATAATCATGCCCAAGCTAATAATAGGTAGAGATGCAAATGAGTCATTGTTCACATTTTGTTAATAGTACCTACTTTAGTGTTGCTCAACTGAGCAAAGATTTTTATTTATTCTATATGGCAGCCCTAAATGAGCAAAGATAACATTTAATGAATCAATCCTACACTTTACATAATTTTGCAGATTAACATGTTTAAACAAACAAATTCTTTATCATTTTAATATATCCTTTTTTTTTGGATTTCGAATTTTTCTATCTCTTGTTGCTCGCGAAATTTAGGCCTTCGCAGCGACATCTAGTCGGTAGTTAAAAAACTATCACGGCTTTTGTTATTGCTTCGTTACAGAGAGCATGTTAACAAATTATGATGTCGCAGGCCGAATATTGAAGTAATTTTTATAGGCATTTCTTGCCAATAACTTTACAAATACAATACATGCATTTTTGAAAGATAGAAAAATTTGAAATTCAGACTCAGGAATCGAACCCGAGACTTCCGTAGCCAAACCGGGGCCAGGAGCGAACCACCTATCTGGACTATGTTATTAGATTTCGAATTTTTCTAACTCTTGTTGCTTGCGAAATGTAACCAACTTCATCATGGTTGATTTGCTGTTGCCTGTCTCTGAAATTCATTATCAGATCATTATGAAACTGAAGAATTTTACAAATCTGTCTAATATATGACGGAGTTATGCCTGAATATGCATAAAAAATATATACATCCATATTGAGAACCTCTTCTTTTTTTTAAAGTTGGTTAAAAGATTATTAACCAACATCAAAAAAAGAGGAGGTTACTACTGAATAGATATTCAGTAGTTCTTGCATGTACGAGTAAGTAAAAAAAAAAGGACTATGCGCTATAGATGTCTCTCAATTATTGAAACATTACAAGCTGCAGAGCTTGGAGAAAGGAAATTCCTAATGGGTTTAATGCTTCATGGTCTGCACAATAACTGGTTCGACTTTATTAATATCACTAATAATTAATGATTTGTTATACCCAACTGTGATACGCCGAGAGGTGTGCATGCCCCGACTGTTCTTTACCGCAAGGTACAGATCACATGCGGGGGAACGAGTGCCTCTTCAGTGTATAGTTGATACATATAACACACACATTATCGACCTAGATATTTTTGCACGTTCTGTTAATCAATTCAGATAAAAGGCTATTGAAATAGTTGCAAAACTTTACCTTAACTCACGACTACGTACAAGCTTTGCAAAAGTTGCGTACGTAATTTTTTGCTTTGCCATGTAATAGGTATTATTTTGCGGACATTGGTGTGGGTTACACATTTACCTAGATTAAATATACTCTTGTTATAATTTAATTGGAATGTGTAATTGTTTTATGTCCCAATAAATAAAAATAAATATACGAGCCAACAAACATTCATCCATCCATCCTCCCAACATTTTTAGGCTTATAATATTAGTACTTTAGTAGGATTATGCTTGGACGAATATTACTATTCCTACGAAGCTAACCCCCCAAAAAGTCAAACAATACTGTATGTATGTGTTTTTTTAATTCAACAAAATAAACAGATGAGCAGGTCATATGCCTGATGATAAGCGTTATGGTAGCTCATAACAGTATCAGTGCCACCCAAATTCTTATTTAGCAAAGATCCAAATGTCACACCACACTCATCATTTGAGAAATTGAAAACTTTATGTGACACCAATGGCAATAGATTGCTTCAAAACATTTTTGTTTATGTATTTACCCCAACATCCAGTTGAATTTCCTGTAAAGCTTATATTTTTAATTACAGAACTTACAAAAGAGTGGAGTTATTTCCTTGCCCAGCTTTGAATTTCATCATTGGTCCAAATGGTACTGGAAAATCTACTTTTGTATGTGCAATTATATTGGGACTTTGTGGCAAGCCAAGTGTCATTGGAAGGGCTAAGAAAGTGAGTATATCATAATGCTAAAGACTGAAATAAATAGGGGTTGTCACTTGTCAATATTTTGATTGTGGTATATACAGTCAAGCGTCAATTATCTGAATATCGATCAACCAACAGACAGCTTAAGCCTCTTCTAGACGGTTGGAAGAAAGGCTTCATGCCAAGGTGACCTTGCTGGTTTCGGTTTTCGTTTTCACGAGTTTTTATTGCCTGTTCTTTTCTCGGGCTTTACGTATTGTTTGCGAACAGGCATTACAAGTAAATGTAGAATCGACTTTTCACAAGTGTAGTATTTTGCTTCCCAAGTGAATAAATCATTTTTTTTTTTTTTTATTAATCCTTGCGCCTAGTAAAATAAAAGCAGAAAGGTTTTCCGAACACCCATGTCCCCAATTAGTTCGAATAATCGACGCTCGCTGTACTACGCTATCTTCGCGGCTAATATCTGTATTATGTTTCATTTTTATAGCCTTCTAGTTTTTATCCGCGGCTCCTCCCGTTCCTCGGTTATCGCGATAAAAACTTTTCTTCCTTTCTCGGAACTCCAACCATTTCCATATCAAAATTTCATCTAAATCTGCTCAGTAGTTTTAAGCATGAAAACGAAACCTACAGAATCTGAAAGAAGAAAGAAAGAGCGTGCAAGAGGATGTCGGACCATGCTCAGTGTAGGGTTCCGCAGCCGTTATTAAAAATAAATGCGCTACATATGAAAAAATCCGATTTGAATAATTGCACCAGCAGAAGAGCGTGCGTTCATGGCACTGGTCATTTTTGTTGAGAAACGCCGATTTCGGTAATAACACAATGATCCGATCATCTCGAAAATAGTTTTAGTTTAAAGTATTTATTAATTGCTACCTTTTGTGACTTTTTTCATATTCCAATGATAAGGGGGGGGGGGGGGGTCAATTTAGGCAACTTTCGGAGCGATTATTTCCAAAAAATATACTATTCACAAAATAAAAAAACACATTATAATATTTTTAAAAGCCATGTTTGCTAAAAAAAATTGTTTAGCTTCTCTTACATGCATGGAGTGCCCCCCTAAAAATGTTTAATTTTGTTATTTGGCTATCAAACTAAGTAGCGGCTACTACAAGACACGTTTTCACCAAATTTCATCAATATTCATTGTGTAGTTTTTGAGTTAAGTGCCTATGACATATGGACGGACAGACATACAGATAGACGGACATGACGAAACTGTAAGGGTTCCGTTTTCCCCATTTCAGCTACGGAATCCTAAAAAAGGCAATGCACAAGTACCTAAAGCAATTGTGCCTTCTATAAATAAAACGATCTAGTGATAAAATACTCATCATATTGACACTTGTTTCAGATATCAGAATATGTGAGAAGTGGTTGTCGTAATGCAACTATAGAGATAGAGCTATACCGAGACCACGGACAGAGGAATGTGATAATAACAAGGAACTTCGGTGTAGATGACTCCACCACCTGGTCTATTGATCGTAGGACAGCGAAGGAAAGACAAGTGCAAGAGATTATTTCGTCTTTAAACATACAGGTATACTTACTAGCTTCACAAATACAATAATTGCATTTTTGAAAAATTTTAAGTCCAGACCCAGGAATCGAACCCGAGACTTCCGTAGCCAAACCGGGGCCGGAATCGAACCACCTATCTAGACTATGTTACTAGACTTCAAATTTTTCTATCCCTTGATGCTCGCGAGTTGGGCCCTCGCATGCACCATCTAGTCGGTAGTTAAAGAACTATTACGGCTTTTGTTATTGCTTCGTTACAGAGAGCATTTTAACAAATTATGATGTTGCAGGCCGAATATTGAAGTAATTTTTATAGGCATTTCTTGCCAATTACTATACAAAACAATAATTGCATTTTTGAAAGATAGTATCTTTTCAAATATACAATTATTGTATTTGTAAAGTAATTAGCAAGAAATGCCAATAAAAATACTTACTAAGCTGCTTCTAAAGTAATTCTTCCATACGAGTTTAAAAAAAAATGTACAAACCTTGTCCTGATAATATAGGTGCAGTTGTTCTGAAGTTATACGCATAGCTTCCGTTTCGGTGATCCATTTTTATTTATATTAATTACTAGCTGACCCGCGCAACTTCTTCTGCGTAAATTTTCCCCGTTTTTGCAACATCTTTCATTGATGCTCCGCTACTATTGGTCGTAGATATAGCCTATGATAATCGCAAATACTACGATTTATTTTGGTAAAAGAATTTTCGAAATTGGTTTAGTAGATCCAGAGATTACCCCTTACAAAGTCATAAACTCACAAATACATACTCACATATACAGATTTATGGAAAATTTGAATTCGAAAATGGAGTCCTCCAGTGAGAACATCTACTCAGTAGTTTGCTGGAAATTCAGTTTGTTGTGTGTAGCCTCAGGATAACTTTTCTTTTTAGTCGCTTATGGTAGCCTGCTTCTGTGGCGCGGGTTCGATCCCCACCCAGGCTAAAACTTTGTTGGTTTATTCTGTATCTGTGTGTTATTTATCTATGATATGGATCAGATAGCGTTGTGTGAGTTATCCCAAGATATTATTATTATTTGGGTGGTTTGTCAGCCTAGACTGATATTTTATAGCGCTACTCAGAATTTCCTCCTTGACCATGCTCATTTGGAGGTTATTGTGTATCTCCATATTTGTTACTAGCTATGGTGCTTTTGATATTGAATGCTCGGGAAGGATGATGTTGTGCATACTTTGTAAAATGGAGATATTAGAGCTGCTAGTGTTGCCCCAGAGTTGTATTCCATACATACTGGTTTGGGTATAGCCTTGTAGATAAGTAGTTTGTTGTCCATAGACAACTTGCTTATGTAATTTTCATGATAAAGTATTGTAACCATTTCCTATAATCATAGTTAGTTAGTTAGTTTTACCTCCTAAAATACCTGCCTCTGTGGCGCGGTGGGAGTGTATCCGACTGCTACGCAAGAGGTCGTGGGTTCGATCCCCACCCAGGATAAAACTTTGTGTGATGAGCATGATGGTTTATTCTGTGTCTGGGTGTTATTTATCTATAATATGTATGTATTCAGAAATATATAAGTATGTTTATCAGTTGTCTGGTTTCCATAGTACAAGCTCTGCTTAGTTTGGGATCAGATAGCGTTGTGTGAGTTGTCCCAAGATATTATATTATTATTAATATAAATTGGGTCATTGTGCATGTTCTACTTATCCTATCTGTCACTCCAGCCAACCGATGCACTCAGCAGCTTGCTTGCCCAAGTTGCTGCAGGCTTCCTGAAGGGATGTTGGTGATTCCTATAATCATAATACTAACTAGGTCTCAACTTTATTAGGTGGACAATCTCTGCCAGCTACTACCACAAGACCGTGTGCAAGACTTCGCCAAGATGAACCCTCAAGAGCTCCTACGTAGTACATTATCTGCTGTGGGAGGTCAGCAAAGTGTTAGCCAGTTGGACGAGCTGATTGAGTGTAGAAAGTCACAAAGAGAGTTTGCTAACTCCTTGCAAAGTAATGCTCAAGTCATTGAAGAACAGAAACGGCTTAATGAGAGGTCAGTATGAAGAAGATGATTGATTTACTGATTTACGGCTGGTCTTAATAAACTTTCGCGATTTTTATACATATTAGATACATTTCGGGACTTAATCGCGTGAATTATTTAAACGTACGAACCTTTTATTTACCCGACGCGACGTTTCGATTGAATTGCACCGATCGTGGTCACGGGTAGACTACAGTCACAGATTCGATCGAAACGTCGGGTAAATCGAATCCAAGACTTCTTGCGCAGTAGCACTCCGGCCGTTAGGCGACTAGTTTCTGCGTTTACAATCAGAGATTGTCGATACATTCGTATATAAATACAGTTTTCGATCATTGAGGCGGCATATAATCAAATTAGCTGACCCGCGCAACTTTGTCAATTTTCCCAGTTTTTGCAACAGGTCATAGCGTGATGTTATATAGCCTTCATCGATAAATTGGCTATTCAACAGTAAAAGAATTTTTAAATTCGAACCAGTAGGTTCTGAGATTACCGAGTTCAGACAAACAAACAAACTCTTAAGCTTTATAATCTATACTAATATTATAAAGCTGAAGAGTATGTTTGTTTGTTTGAATGCGGTAATCTCAGGAACTACTGGTCCGAATTAAAAAAATATTCTTCTGTTGTAGCTCATTTATCGAGGAAGGCTATAGGCTATTTAATATCATGCTACGATCAATAGGCAATAGTTGCGCGGGACAGCTAATATTAGTATAAATACACAGCGAAATCAAAAATAAAATAAAATATATTCTAAGCTAAACATGGGGCCGTGTGGTACCGGCTTAAGAAAAGTACCACCATCACTTCCCGTGGGTGTCGTCAAGGCGACTAAGGGATTTACCACCGAAGGGCGGGCAGCAGCGTCCTCTGTGTATTTTAAAACCTTACTGCGATCGCCAACCTGCTCGCCAAGCGTGGCGATTATGGCAATTACCCCCAGGGTACTGGGGAGACCCGTATGTATGTATGTATATGTAAGCTAAACATTTTAAATTTCAGACTAAAAGCCATCATAAACGCTATGGAACAGAGGAAAGAACTTGAGAAGCAAATAGAAATTTGTGAAAAGAAGAAACTGTGGTTAGAGTACCAAGAGCTGAGGGATAAAGTGGGAACATATATTAAAGATAAGAAAGAGGCAGTGAAAATAGTACAAAGTCACAAGGACAAATTGAAACCACTGGAAGAAGTTATACAAAAGGCTAAAGTAGAGATTGGTAAAGTGGAAAAGAAGAAATTGGAAACAGTAAGTACATTTTTAGGGTGTTAGTTCTAAGCCATAGGCCGTGTTGGTACCACAATAGTGTCAGTTATTCTTCTGTGTTAGCCGAAGAACCGACCGTTGAACCGTTGGGGTAATCGAGTTCTTGAGTGGAGACCGCGGCTTGGCAAACGTAGTGTAGGACGCCCTCAGGCCAGGTGGAGTGATGATCTACGCAAAACGGCTGGCAGGAGCTGGATGCGAGAAGCCGAGGATAGAACAAAGTGGCGTGCAATTGGAGAGGCCTATGTCCAGCAGTGGACTGCGATAGGCTGATGATTATGATTCTTCTGTGAAATAGTGCATCATCAGTCCAGGCAAATGGCAGTGCCGGATTTATCATGCTTACGACGTAAGACGGGGGGGGGGGGGGGGGCGTGCATTTTGGGGTGTTGCCCGTCACCCAAACATTACTTTGTAATTATAGAATTTTATAAGCTACGGGTCTTAATCGCGTAAATATTTTAGTATTGCAACGGCCGTGGTCATCACGAGTTTATATTTTATCACTCACTATTACGACGACGTAAAATAAAAACCAAGCGAGAGTAGTTTTCGAAAATCCGCGCTTCTCGGAAGCGACGCTGAGCTGGATCAGTCTACCCGTGACCACGGCCGTTGCAATACGGTCGAAACGTCGGGCAATACCAAAGGTATTTAGCCTTAAAATAAAATATTTACGCGGTTAGGCCCGTAGCTTATAAAATTCTATAATGTGTACAAATCGCGAAAGTTTACAAACATTATATTACTTCGTAAGTCTTATTGCCCAGTGGCACTAAGACTTACAAAAGTAATGTCTCAAATGAGAAGTGTGGTGCTGTGAATCAGATCTTTGCCAAACAAGGATTTGGGTGTCCCTGATGCTGTTATGTATTAGTGTGACGCTTAACATCAGGCGTACGACATGCTCGTCTGTTCATTTAGTAATGCTTTATAAATACTTTTAACTGATATACCGTCTTTGAGTTTGTGGAGGGCAAGGGGTTAAGTCCCTCCAACACAAAGGGAGGATCCTCCGACCAGGCGAGGTGATCATGCCTGGCGGGCCGCGGCCCAACGGTTAACGTTGGGAATTTGTATATATAGTTAGCAGCTGTGAAAACTTTTATATCGCGATTCAGGATTTTGACGCGAGCTGTCAACTGTCAGTTTATTTATATTATTATATGTGGGTACCGCCACAAGTTATTGGCGAAATCTGCGTTTGTTAAAAAAAGGATGTAAATGCCGCCATAAAGATACGCGTTTTTGCTGGTGCACTTTTTCAGATCGTATATTTCATATGTAGTGCATTTCTTTATTGAAACAGCTGCGGAACCCTACACTGAGCATGACTAAATAATCTAAAAAAGCAATTTCCATACAAAATAACCAGTTTTTCAAAATATTCAAATCGGTCCCGCCATTTTCGAGTGTATAGTGTAGCGTTCAAGTACCTGCGGTAACAGGTCTGCTGGTAATGACGTCAACTGCTTTGCTAGTCAAATAGGCTAGTGAAAAAAGGGTAAAAAAAAACAAGAAAAGGAGAATCGTCAAAGCTGATAGGCGAATAAGTCCTTTGTTGAGAAAGTATAAAGAAATAAATATATAGAAAGTCACCGTGGGACTTCACTGTTTGATTTCTCGACGTGGAACCTCCTTTCAGCAAAGGAATTGACGTCATACCTAGTACAGCTGTTATTGCTGGTACATAAACGCTACAATAGACAGATAAATATCATCACTATATGTTTATTTCAATTTCAGAACAAAAAAATCTACTCCTACAAAGATACGGCTAAGGAAACCATGGCTTCTGTTTGCGCACAAGCTTTCAGATTGAACCAGATAGAGAATGAGTTTCAGGAGAAGATGGAGAGAAATAGGAATAAAGAGAGAGAACTGCAGGAGGCTAACGTTAAATTGGAGAAGTTGAAAATGGATAAGAGCAGATTAGTGGCTACTGTGGGAGATGGTAATTATGATTTTATTTTATGTGCAAGGCACTGAGTTCTGGAGGCCAATTCACGTATTTAAAGCAGTACAGTTGCAGTTAAGTTTCGATTAAAACAGCCATTTTCATATTCTTGCAACTTTGGGATCGATTTCAAATACGCTTGCGCAGAATGTCGTTATTGCGCTCTCGAGACGCATACTTGACGCAAGCGTTTTTAAGATCGATCCCAAAGTTACAAGAATACAAAAATGCCCGTTTATTAACTTGCCAATAATAATAATACCTAGAGATAATTCACACAACGCCATCTGATCCCAAACTAAGCAGAGCTTGTACAACTAATATACATACTTATATGTTTCTAAATACATACATATTATAGACTAGCGGTCCCGCGCAACTTCGTCTGCGTAAATTTTCCCCGTTTTTTAAACATTTCTCATTGCTGCTCCGCTCCTATTAGTCGTAGCGCGATGTTATATAGCCTGTAGGCTATATAACATCGCGCTACGACTAATAGGAGCTATAGGAACTTTTTTTGTTGGATAGCCCATTTATCGTAAAAGGCTATAGGCGAGGAAGGCTATAGCCTTCCTCGATAAATGGGCTATCCAACAAAAGAAATATTTTTCAAATGGGACCAGTAGTTTCTGAGATTAGCAGGTTTAAACAAACAAACAAACAAACTCTTCCGCTTTATAATATTAGTTTAGATAAATATATAAATCATCATGCTCATCACACAAAGTTTTATACTGGGTAGGGATCGAACCCACGACCTCCGGCTTAGAAGTCAGGGTCACTAACCACTAGACCTCACCAGTCAATTTATCAATGGTTGCTAAGCCACGTACAATGGTCCACTATAGGACTAAGTGCGAAAACCAAAACCTCCAACATAGAACATGGTTGCCAAACTTTAGTATATACAGGGTGTGATAGAAAAAAGGTGTGGTCATATTCAAGGGTTGGTATGTGCCCATGATACTGAGTGCACATACCTAATTTTATCAAAATCGGAGTACCCTAAAAAAATATTTATTACTTTTTCATTCGTTTATTTATGAATGAAAAAGTTATTAATTAAGAAAAGTATGACTTAAAAAGTTCTATGCCATAATAATCCAATCGAATTTTGTACTAGGGGAGGTATAATTCTTATGCCATACGCCTTTCACTACTGAATTTTGACAAAAAGAATATGCTATAACTATGTAATAATAATGCAACCAGTTATGGCACCCTGGTAGGTGCAATACTAAAAACATACCCTATCTGCTGCTGAAATTTGACCACACCTTTCTGTTACATCCTGTATATACATGGTGTATAGTATAGTAGTCACAGCACCTTACCCCCTTATCAAGTTTATAAACATTCAAACATTGTAAAATTGGCAATTTGAAAAGAGTGGCTGCGAATTTTTATTGCCAGGTTCTTTTCTCCGGCTTTACCTATTGTTTGCGAACTTGGCATTACATGTACATGTAGAATCCCGACGTATCACAAGAGTTGTTTTGCAGCCTAAGTGAATAAAGAATTTTGAATTTTATATCCTTCACTAGATATTTAAGAACTGATTATTATTTTCTATTGTTTGTAGAAACCCGTGTTAAAATGGACCTATCAGAACTAGTTAAGCCCATATCAGAAACGAACGTTGCTATAAAGAAACAGGAGAAGCAGAAACTAAACGTACAATACGACTTAGAAAACAATATAACTCCACAAATCAGATTACTTCAGAATAGGTATGTATGTTTTTTTAACTAATAAATTCTAATTTCAACTGAATTAGCTACTATTCAGTAAACTTAATTCACCTGGGTGAATTATGTCTACCAAATAGTATACCTACTTTAATAATAATATATTATACCAGCGTATGCCTGCGGCTTCGCCCGCGTGGATGCCAGATTATTACCAAAGTGTTTTAACGGCAAAGTTTCATACTAACTTTGCACCCCCGTTTTCCTCTCGATTTCCCCCCCAAAGGGGGTAACCCCTTTGGGGGTGAAATCAAAAAATCCTTTCTTAGTGCTCTCTTTCGTTATAAATGGAACCCCTGTGCAAAATTTCAAATTTCTAACCCTTATGGTTTAGACCCAGCTTTGATATGTCAGTCAGCTTCTCCTTTTATATAAATAGATGTTACTAGCTAACCCACGCAACGTCGTCTGTGTCAAAATTCCCAAGTAATTAAAAAAAATACTTTACGACCTCTCAACAATTCTCATACCTACCAAATATCCAAAAAAAACCTTTAAAATCAGTCGAGCCGTTTCGGAGGAGTTCGACCACAAACACCATGACACGAAATTTATATATATAAGACTAGCTGTTTTTGCAACTTTTTTCATTGCTGCTCCGCTCCTGTTGGTCGTAGCGTGATGTTATATTGCCTATATCCTATCTCGATAAATGGGCTACCTAATTTTTTTTCAATTCGGACCAGCAGATCCTGAGATTACCGCGTTTAAACAAACAAACTCTTCAGCTTTATAATATTAGTATAGATTAATGTTTCGTTTTTCTTTGTTTACCTAGGAAATTAACTTATTCTGTTTGTGTATAGTATTTTCCCCCACTTCTATAGAACTTAGGTTTTTTTTTAAATTTGTTTTTTCATATCCCAGGATACGAAGCTTAGAGGATGTAAACGTGAAGCGCTTAACCACTTTACAGCAGTACAGCGAGGACACGTATAAAGCGCTGAAGTGGCTGAGAGAGCCGGAGAACAGACGCTTGTTCAAACATGAAGTGTATGAACCTATGATGTTGGAAGTGAGTAACAGATATTATAATAATACTAGCTGTCCCGCGCAACTTCGTCTGCGTAAATTTTCCCCGTTTTTTAAACATTTCTCATTGCTGCTCCGCTCCTATTAGTCGTAGCGCGATGTTATATAGCCTATAGCCTTCCTCGATAAATGGGCTATCCAACAAAAAGTTTTTTTCAAATGGGACCAGTAGTTCCTGAGATTAGCGCGTTGAAACAAACAAACTCTTCCGCTTTATAATATTAGTATAGATACTAGCTGACCCACGCATCTTCGTCTGCGTCAATTTTCCCCGTTTTGCAATTCATACAAAGATCGTGTATAACATAAAATACTTTTTTCATACCTACCCATTGACATATAGAACTAGACCGCGCCATCTCTTTCAATTATAATGTAAATCTGGACTGCAAAGCGTAAAAAAAGAAAAAAAAAACTCTTGCGGCCTTGTCTCTTTGACAGGTATTGTCCACAAAGTAGCGTTGTTTCTTTCTAAAGGTCAATTTTGTGAGGTTATGGGGTAGTCCATCTCTATATGTGAATGTACCTACCAAATATACAAAAGAAAACATTAATTTCGGAGGATTTCGACCACAAACACCGTGATAAGATATTTTTATCCAACTTTAAGGAAGGGTTATGGTTATTTTTCGCGCGTATCTTGTATGTATGTATGTATGTAATATTCTTTATTACCTCATATCTCAGAAATCATTGAACGGATTTATACAATTAAGACATCGTTAGATTCGTCTTGCCGTGTGGTGCCGGCTTAAGAATAGTACCACCCCATCTCTACCCGTGGGTGTCGTCAAGGCGACTAAGGGATGTCACCCCGGAGGACGGGCAGCAGCGTCCTCTGCGTACTTAAAGCCTTACTGCGATCGCCAACCCGCTCGCCAAGCGTGGCGATTATGGCAATTACCCCCAGGATCTACATACTAGTAGGTTCTACTGGGGAGACCCGTGCCCAGCAGTGGGCCATCTTATGGGTTGATATGTATGATGTATGTATGTAGATTCGTCTTTATCGCCTTCTTAGATAGGTGACGTTTGAAAAAAAACAAACATGGCGGTTGTGAGATGTCAAATTAAAGAGGTGTAAAAAAAAAATTTGTTTCGAATACTGCAACATGGGTATCAAATTAAAAAGCTCCTCTTAAGCATTTCAAAAAGGTATAAACATGATTATGGCAGTGATACTAAAAATGTTAGTTAGCAACCATTCATTTTTCAATTTTCAATACTTGACGATAGCTGTGATAAAAGTTAGTTGTTACATCCTAGTATAAAAAAAAAATAAAAAAATTCATCTTTCAAAATTTTCATCACTTCACTAAGTTCATCGAGATCCATTAATGCCTGAAATTATATAATTCTGTGGGGGATCTTGTTTTCATCTTTTTTGTGCAGGCGGGTTTTTTTTTTTTTTAATTTATTTTTTTATTATATATTAGATTATACATGTACTAAAGTCTATACATGTACTGAATATATATTTTTTTTCTTGATATTTCAGAGTATGCATCTTTGTAGAGGAGATTATGTTTTGAGATATTTTTTTTTATAGGTTAAAAAGTATGAAATGTGTTTTTGTTTATTTCAAATGTTTGGAGCAATAATTAGTCGTCATAACTTCCTTTGGTTTTGGTTTGTAGGGCTGAAGAAATTAGGGGCTGTTAGAACACCCACATGACTTAATGTACACTTAAAATTTCAGATAAACTTTACAGACGGTAAATTCGCTCGGTACTTGGAGTCCACAGTGTCCGCTCGCGACCTGATAGCCTTCACGTTCGAGTCCAGCCAGGACATGAACCTGTTCCTGCACAAAGTGAGGCAGGAGCAGGGGCTGAGGAGGGTCAACGCGCTGTGCAGCCCGGGGGGGGCCGTAGACTTGGCGCACAGGAATATACAACAGCTTAGGTGAGTCACTTGACACATGGCCGCTTGTTACACCCAAGGTGGGATTTGGGGCAAGACAACCCCCCCCCCCCCCTTCCCGCAAAATGTCAAAAATGAAGATATACAGGCCACATTTGGCCGGTGTTTAGTCAATTGTATGTACAGTAGGATCAACGTAACTAGGCCGGACTGAAGTAGGCGACAAGTGGTTGCGCAGATGCATTTTTTGGAAGTAAATGGTGACAGGAAGCGGGGGGCGGGGGCGGTAACTAAACCAAGAGAATTAGAGATGTAATTACGCATTACATTGTCATAATTAGTATTACTAAAACATGTTTTTTGTAATTATTTTCGTAAAAAAAATGTTAAGTTTCTTTAGTATTTCCTGTAACTGTTCTAAATTTAAACTTTTATGAGCTCATCTGAATAGTATTTTTATATTGTTAAATTAAAATTTTGTTAGTATTTTTCATTCGATTAAACATAATTAATCGTTTTCGTAAGTAATTTTAGGGTCGCATCTCTATGACATGCGCGAAAGTGATAAGAACCTAACTTCAATCCGGTCAAGTTACGTTGATCCTACTGTACTACCTATCAGAGACGAATGGTTTAATTTTTCCTGAGGTAACTCGATAAAAAATAAAGATGTCTTGCTGGACACGGTACTTCATAGTTCATACATGTGTACACATATAATAATGTAAAATAAATTGGCACTTGACAGCTCGCGTCAAATCCTGTATCGCGATATAGAAGTTTTCACAGCTACTAACTATAAATACAAGTTCCCAACGTTAACCGTTGGGCCGCGGCCCGCCAGGCATGATCACCTCGCCTGCGAGGAGGATCCTCCCTTTGTGTTGGAGGGACTTAACACCTTGCCCTCCACACATGTAATATTAAGCCACTAGAACTTTCTTTCTATGAACCCTCCGCCTCTGCGACCTACAACTTTACGAAAATTTGAATTACGAGCCTCCCTCTTAAATAACGACTTTACGACTCACCTCCTGAATATGACCCCACCCCCTTGATATTTTATATATAGAGGAAAATGCAAGGTAACTTTATTTTTGCTCGTCATCTCTCGCTCGAAAACTTAGTATGATCGATGGTACAAAGCGAGAGTGCGTGGAATGCCCTGGCGGCTTTCTGCGAGGAAGTGATAGCAAGAAAAGAGGCTGTGGAAAGAGAAAGGGAGAGGACCAGCATTGTTCCATCCCGCAGAAGCCGCACCGCTCGACAAAGGGCAGAAAACGATCTCCATCCCCCCTGATATCGTTGGCTTGAGAACGACGGGCAGGGCAGCCTGTCGTTTTCAAACTTGAGACGCGATTCGCGACCGACGAAACAAAGCAGCTAATTGAAAAAGCAATGGATGGGGCGATATACTTGGCCAAGGTCTGCCGGAGGTGAAGGAAACTATTCCGTAAGGGACACCCTCATCTCCGGCAATGAATCTACAAGACGTAAGAACGTGTGATTTTTTAGTCGGTTCGAGTCCGACATACCCACCTGTTAATTTCCCCCGTTTTTGCAAAATTTTTCATTGCTGCTCCGCTCCTTTTGGTCGTAACGTGATCCTATATAGCCTTCCTCGATACTGATAATGATAGATTATCGCGTTCAAACAAACAAGCAAACTCTTCAGCTTTATAATATGAGTATAATTTTTTCTAATTTTTTTACACTATTAAATATTTATATATAAACGATACAAACATTTAATTGTATAAAAAATTGCAAACCCATCTGCGTCGGGTATAGGGACTTCGGGGGGAGAGGAACCTCCTCACTATACGTGCCGTGTCAAGGACAGAGAAGGAGTACAGCCTTCTGCATCAGGCATATTATTATTGTTTTTAAACTTTCGCGATTTTTATACATATTAGATATATTTCGGGACTTAATCGCGTGAATTATTTAAAGTTACGAACCGTGTCCACGACAGTCGACCCGTGACCACGATCAGTGCAATTCGATCGAAACATCGGGTAAATAAAATGTTCATATTTGTAAATGTAAATTCACGCGATTAAGTCCCGAAATAAATTTAATATATTATTGAAGTAATTTTTATAGGCATTTCTTGCCAAAGACTTTACAAATACAATAATTGCATTTTTGAAAGATAGAAAAATTTGTATCCAGACTTATATAATTACTTCAATATTCGGCCTGCGTCATCATAATTTGTTAAAATGCTCTCTGTAACGAAGCAATAACAAAAGCCGTGATAGTTCTTTAACTACCGACTAGATGTCGCTACGGGGGCCTAACCCGTTAGCATTAAGAGATAGAAGAATTTGATATCTAGTAACATAGTCCAGATAGGTGGTTCGCTTCTGGCCCCGGTTTGGCTACGGAAGTCTCGGGTTCGATTCCTGAGTCTGGATACAAATTTTTCTATCTTTCAAAAATGCAATTATTGTAATATATTATTATTAAAACCTTTTAACTCCTATTCCAGCTATTTAGGCTTCTACACGTATCTAGTGGACACAATAACAGCCCCGGACGCAATCATACGTTACCTATGCAGGAACTATAAAATAGACAAGATACCTATAGGTAACGACCATACCTATAAGAATAGTGGGAAAGTTCCCGCTAACATCACTCATTTTTATACCGGTAAGTACATTTAGAAGATAATTTAAAAATATATGTTTTAAAGCACCCGCGAAAATGGTTGAAGTCCCTTGGTATGCAGCAAATAGGAAGTGATGCAATCACTTCGTATTTTTTTTTTTTTTTTTTTTAATAAAAAAGATAATTATATAGCAATGTAGGATTGAGTCCCACATTACTAGCAATCTTGTTAACCCCTCCAGCTAAGCTCAAAGGCTTGTGTTAGGAGTGGGTTCACGTCGGTAGTATAATGGGTAGGATTCGAACCCGCGACCTCACGATTGCGAGACCGATGCCTTAGCCATTAAGCTACCGCCGCTTTTTGATTCTTCTATTCAGAACTTCCTATTTGCTGCTTGATATTTTTTGAAAGATTGAACTCCAGACCCAGGAATCCAACTCGAGACTTCCTTATGCCCAACCGGGGCCGGAATCGAATCATCTGGATAGATGGTTCGATTCCGGCCCCGGCTTGTTTGACTACGTTACTAAACATTTTTTTTTTTATCCTTCCTGCACGCGAGTTAGGCCCTCGCTTGCGCCATCTAGCCGTTAACTTTATGAACTATTACGGCTTTTGTTATTGTTTCGTTACAGAGAGCATTTTAACAAATCACGACGTTGCCGGGAGAGTTAATACTCTAATTACCTATGTTAATTTTATACATATACCTTTTCTTTTTCTACTCTCTCTCTCTCTCTCTCTCTCTTTCTCTTTCTTTTTTATAATAAGGAACTTCGTTTCTATCTGTTGTCCTACGACATCACACGGTTTTTATTAAAGTATAAAATTTGTTGACATACTACAATTTCACTTGTAATTTTTATCGGACTGTAAGGAAGGGTTATGTTTATATTATTTATTACCCTTACCTTATTTTCCAAACCACTGAACGGATTTATACAATTATATAATTCTGTAGGGGATCTTATTTCCATTATTTTTGTGCAGGCGGGTTTTTTTATTTTTTATTAAGCTAATGCAAAGCTATTAAAAAAATGCCTCAATCTTAAGTTGATGAAGGACAGATTAAACCACGACTAGAGACAGTAGTACCCCTATGATCACGGGTTCGTATTCCGCCCAGCGCCATTTTTCTTACATTTTAAGGGTAGATTACGCGAAACAGGGTTCGGCTCTCTCAAAAATGTATATAGAAAACCTAAATATTAGGACACGAAAAAAATTGTGTCACTAGTCAAAGAGTTTTTGTAGTAGATGAAATAAAGAAATTTAAGGATATGTCTTAATATGATTCCGCAAATAAATCTTGAAGTTGCAAAAACGAGCATTTTCGTATTGTCATAGTCATGGCGTTCGTAATTTAACAAATGTACGAACGAATATTCTTCTTTATTTTGACCTGCGCTCCTGCGCACTGTGAAGTAATGGTTGTGTGCGGAGGAGCGAGGCCGGCGATCGTGTCGCTGTTTAAGTGCCGCTTAATAAATAATTCTCTCAGTGTAATGCCCCCCTTAATTTCATTTTACTTATTGATTTTAATGTCATTATATTACAGAGAACCACAGATTCGTAGTACGAGTGTCTGCATACAGCGGTGAGAAGTCCAGCTCTATCATTGAGATCAGAGACGCTAGGTTGCTCGCTAACACTATTGACGCTGAACAAGTCGACAGGTTGAATCACCAGTGAGTGTTATTTGTTTATGCTATGAAGTCATTATACTGATATACAAAACATCATTAAAAAGAAATTTATATTTGTAAATTCTAATCTTGCTACGTATTTTGTTACATTTGAGTACTAAAAACGAATTGAAAACTTTTGCACACAGTACTGGTATTACTTATTACAAGATTTTTTAGGGTTCCGTAGCCAAAATGGCATAACGGTACCCTTAGGGCGTTTTCCTACGAGGGACGACACACGACCTGTCGTTTGGACGTTTCCCCACGAGGCATGACACACGAACTGTCGTTTGGACGTTTTCCCACGAGGCATCGACGTAGCAGTCGTATTAACACTTTTCAATCAAAACAAACAAACTGAACTGTCGTGTCGTGCGGTCCGTTGCGTCTGAAAACGCCCTTATAGTTTCGCTATGTTCGTCCGTCAGTCCGTCTGTATTTGGACATATTAGTGCAATTGGAGAGGCCTATGTCCAGCAGTGGACTGCGATAGGCTGATGATGATGATGAGATGATATTAGTTACGCCAACAAAGTGGTAGAATAAAGTCTTGAAAAATTATATTTTTTCGGGTTACACCCCTTTAAGTAAAGTACCCACTTTAAATAATAATTTAAAACAACCTGATTTTTTTTTTTTTACGTGTGCAAAAATCCCCACGGATCCCACTCCTTCAAGGGCTCGCCTATACCCTACACGATAGGGTTATCGTGTGGGGTGTCTGTGGATACACATTCATTTATTTGCTAAATCCAGGTTACATGCTGATGTTACAAAAATTAATAGTCCATTATCTGTATTTTACCATGACAACGGTGTGCAAGTTTTGAAAAATATCTAATTACAAGTTATTAGGCAAATTATTTCAATGAAAACTATTAGGTACTATTAACTATTACAGAAATTACAAGCAAACATTTTTATTACATAATATGATAGTAGGTATTACAATAATTTAATAAATATAAAAGTGTATCACAAAATGGTATATTGTATTATATTTTAATTATAATATAATTTCAGTATTAATATCAGTTAAAAATTCATTTATCGAGTAGTAGGATTTTTTGATTAGAAAATTACGGAGGTTAGACTTAAAGCTGTTTTGCATTTAGTGATTCTTTTATTAATGTTGGTAATTTGAATTAGAATGCATTTATTTGTCCTAATATGGGTGTACAATGTTGTTGCATTACATAGTAGGCGCTAGCCATATTTTACCATTAATTGGTGTACAAATATTGTTCTTAAAACTACATTAAATTACATTAATAGATAGATAGATAGATAGATCATTTATTTGCTAAAATATGGTACATTGGATGTTACAATTCAGTTTGTTCGCATATTCTGCCACATTATGGCGTGCAAATATAAATTAAAATTGACAAATAATTTAGGGAGACATTTAAAAAAAATCATAATTCATCATTTGTAATAATTAAAAATAGAAATCAATAAAATATTAAGAAAAAAATAACTAACATTGCAAAATAAAAATCCTACATATTTCATCATAACAATAATAATTAGACATACAATTTCTTATCGTCTAGGTAATCCTTAAGGCTATAATAATTTTTATGGGCTAATAAATTATACAATGTCCTTTTAAATAATGATAATCTTAAATCCTTAATATAACTAGGCAGATGGTTAAAAATTGTAATAGACATACAGTATACATTTCTCCTTAACATCTCTAATCTTATAGCCGGTAGCCGTAGTCGGTCCTTATGTCTAGTGCGACTATTTACAGAGTCTCCGAAAGATTCGTATAGTGTTGGGTGTTTCTTTACGAATAGACATATCTCGAATATGTAAAGACAAGGTAGGGGAAGGATCTTAAGTTCCTGAAATAGGGGTTTACAGCTGTCTAGAAAATGTGCTCCGGACATAGCTCGAAGACATTTTTTTTGCGCTTTGAATACCCTATCAAATTCTACTGAATTCCCCCAGATTATGAGGCCATATCTTAACACAGAGGATATGTATGCGTGGTAGGTTATTTTAGCTGTCTCTAAGTTTACTGTAAGCCGAATTCTTTTCAATACAAATATAAAACGGTCTATTTTGTGGAGTATATGTTCTATGTGGGGTTTCCAGTTGCAATATTTGTCTAGAGTAATACCTAAGAATACACATTCATTTGAATTTGTCAGGTGATTATTTTTGTAGTTGATGTCTAGGTTATGTATGTTTGAGTTTATTGTCTGAAACTGTACTATCTTTGTTTTTGTCATGTTGATTTTTAAGTTGTTTAGTTGTAGCCATTTAGAGGTGTCATCTAGAGTTCTGTGGATTTCATTAGTCAGGGTAGTTTCATTGTCGGCTTTGATTATAATTGTAGTATCGTCGGCAAACAATATACAGTTTTGGTTTATTGAATCAGGGAGGTCATTGATGTATATAAGGAAAAGAAGTGGGGATAGTATGCTTCCTTGGGGTGTACCAAAGTTGTTTTGTACATAAGAGGATCTAAAAGCTTTTTGTTCATGTTGGTAGTTTTTTTTTATTTCCACGCATTGTGTTCTATTTTCGAGGTAGCTTTTAATCCACTCATTTGCATTTCCGCGTATTCCACAGTAAGAAAGCTTTGATAATAGTGTCTTGTGGCACACATAATCAAAAGCTTTGGTCATATCAATAAAGAGACAGGCAATCTTTTTCCTGGCGTTTAAACATTCGGTAATTTGTTTTACTAATGAGAAGCATGCTAAAGCAGTTGAGCTATTTTTTCTGAAGCCAAATTGTTCATTTTTTATGATATTAAATGATGTTAAAAAGTTTTCCATTTTATTATACATAACTCTTTCAAAGATTTTGGAGAGTATAGGAATTAGAGTTATTGGACGATAATTACTCATCTCCGACTTACTTCCTTTTTTATATAAAGGCTTTACTATCGATTTTTTTAAGTAGTCTGGGAACACACCTTCTGATAGAGATAAATTGACTATGTGAGTTAATGGCGGTACTATTACTATTGCACATCTTTTTAATACTTTGGTACATATTTCGTCGAAGCCAGTAGAGTTCGTATTGTTTAATGTAAGAATTATTTTGTATATCTCAGTTTCGCTCACGGGTGTAAGAAAGATACTGTTAGGGTTTCGTTGTGTATTCGTTTTAAAGGTCTGAGGGAATGTCACTGTTGTCTGAGTCTTGTTTGTATTCGTTTGCGATATATAATAGTTATTAAATAAGTTGCAAATTATTTCGGGATTGTCATAATATTTATTATTAATTTTAATATTGGTTATTTCAGAATTAGATGTCAGATTGTTTGTATTTTCTTTAATTATTTGCCATGCTGCTCTAGTTGCATTTTTTGAATTTTTAACATAATTTAGACTGTTCATTTGTTGAGCTCTATAGATGCATTTTTTTAGTATCTTGGTGTAGTTATCATATTCTCTTTTGTTAATTATTTTGTTGTGTTTACTTTTGTGATATTTTAGGTAGAGTATACGTTTTTTGATACAGCATTTTTTAATACTTTTCGTTAAGCCTCTATTTTTGACATGCTTTTGGGTACATTTAATTTTTATTATGGGGAAGCACAAAGTGTGAAAAAGAGTGATTGTATCATGTAGGCTACAAAATGCCTCGTTGGTTTTTTGGTAGTCATATACTTCTGAAAAAGATAATTCAGACAGGTAGTACTTAAATTTCCTGATATTATCTTCACTAATGTCTCTTATACTTTTATACCAAAATGATGGTATGTTCTTGGCTTTGTGGTCGATCTCTAAGGTACATGTTATTGATTGAGCAAGTTCATGATCCGAAAGTGCAAGGTAGTGTTGTCCTGAGTTTCCGTGATAAATGTTGCTTATTATGAGATCTATACATGATTTTTTCCGAGTAGGTTGAGATATGTAGTTTATTAAGTTATTATTTTTTAAAATAGAGTTTAAGTTATTTGTGTTCTTATTAGTTTTTAGCATGTTTATGTTCCAATCTCCGCACATAATAATTTTTTTATTTCCTTTTTTGCATAGTTTATTTGCCAGGAGTTCTAGATTTTCTAGGAAAATTTGTTCGTTTGATGTGGGTGTTCTATAAATACATACTATAATGAGGTTGAAATTTATTAATTCTACTGCACAGCATTCAAAATGTAAAGGAATAGGGGGGGGCAGATTGATGATTTCTTTGTATTGTAGGTTATTTCTAATAAGAATGCAAGAACCACCTCGGCGTTGATTGCTTCTGGAGAAAAAGGATACCAATTTGTAATTATTTATTCTAACGTTGGGTTCAGTGCCGTGTTTTAAAAACGTTTCTGTTAAGCAAATTATATTCACAATGCCTAGACTTTTTTGTAGGTCATCTAGGGCCAGCTCGAGTAATTCCTGTTTATTAAGTAGTCCGGCAATATTCTGGTGAATTACAGTTATTGTTGCTTGATTCTCGAAAAAAAAGAGTTTTTGGTATGTTATTTGTATTATTTTTGATTTCCTTCGTGTTACGAGTATTTACCTTTTCAAAATAGGAAGTAATTTTAGTTTGTTGTGTTGTAGTAGGTCTTGTGTAAGTATTTCCGCTCTTAGATGGTGTATACTTCGGTTTGGTCCTTAAGTTATGGCGTGATAAGAATTCTGCATGATATTGTATAAAATCTATTTCGGCATTTAATCTGAAAGTAAGACTACTGAGATATTTTTGATTATCACTTATAGGGAAGTTGTTGTTAACCTCGTACATATAATTGCATATTTTTAAATATTTACTATTTTTATAGTTATGGACTAACAATTCTAAGTGGTGATTAATCATATTTTCATTTAGATAAGGGTTATGACGTACATTTGTTAAGTATACAGTTTGGCGACCTAGTTTATAAAGTACATTACATAATTCGGTGATTAATTTAAAGGGATTTTTGTCGTTGGAACCTAGGACTAATATTATAATATCATCAGGCTTCAAGGCCTTCAAGAAGTCTTCGTCACAGCTACGTAGAATTTGTGCGCTCGTTGCATTCGGCTTGATGATTGAGGTTATATTGTATTGGTCATTCCACTTGTTTATCCGTGATTTTATCATAGTCTTAGAAAGCCCACGAGCTTGTTGGTCTCCTAAGACTATTATATTCTTTTTGTGTTGGTTACTTAAGTTACACATTTTTGATTTTGGAGTAGTAAGTGATAAATGTATTTGTGTGTCATTGGCATTAATTTGTTGTTGTGAGCAGGTAGTGGCATCTGTTGGTAATCGATTAGATTTACCGTTATCTTGTTTTGGTAGTGTAGTGTTTAAGTCTTCTATCGGATTTTTTTTTGCACGTCTTCTTGGTTTTTTTTTTTGGGTAGAAGTTTTTATACTAGGTGAACCATAACATATTTCTGTAAGATGAGATATTTTCGTTTGTTGTCCTAAAGTTTGTTGCTTTAATGTAGTATTTTCAATTAGTAAATTCTCAATTTCGGTATGAGCACTTTGTAGTTCCGATTTCAAAGTTTGAATTTCCTCTCTCAGTAGTTCTATGTCGACGGAGGTTTGACCGTCTTGCATACTTTTTGATAGGTTTTTTATGTTATAAAATTAAAATACGATGAATAAAAATTAAATTAAGTATCAATTTAAAAACCTTTACTGCCATACACAATACACTACTATGCATAAGTGCTGATAAGTCTTTTAAAAGTATTTAGGGGTTGTGAATATCACTTTTTTTACATATTTTTTTTTGTTCAGAAAATCGGAATGTGAAAGGACAGCTCAAGAACATAGAAATAAAATTAACGATATTGATACTACGCTATCTAAATTGGAAAGTGTCCTCAATGATTTAAATATGAGAAGAAAAGCTATCAATGAAGGGGTTGACAAGGTAAGTTATATTTATTTCACATGGGTTAACAGGATTGCTAGTGATGGACCACAATCCCACATTACTAGTTAACTTTAAAAAAAAAAAAATCGGTAACGTGTTTGATGAAATGATTTATTTAAATGACATGTATTACTAGCAATCCTGTTAACCCCTCCAGCTAAGCTCAGTGGCTTGTGTTAGGAGTGGGCTCACGTCGATAGTATAATGGATTCGAACCCGCGATCTCACTATTGCGAATCCGATGCCTAGCCGCTACCGCCGCTTTTGATCTAATTGCCTCTGTGGTGGGAGTGTGTCCGACTGCTACGCAAGAGGTCGTGGGTTCCATTCCCACACGGGACACCACTTTGTGTGATCCACAAATGGTTGTTCCGAGTCTGGGCGTACTTTGTGTCCGTGACTTGTATGTTTGTAAAGTCCCCCGCGACACAGGTCTACTACCCTACTGCGGGAGTCGTCTTTATACAAAAACAATAAAACATAAATATATAATGCATTAATGGAGCATACCTTCTATTACCTTACTTTTGCTAGCTGTCCCGCGCAACTTCGTATGCGTACATTTTCCCCGTTTTTGCAACATTTTTCATTGCTACTCCGCTCCTATCGGTCGTAGCGTAATGTTATATAACCTATAGCCTTCCTCGATAAATGAGCTATCCAACAGTGAAAGAATTTTTCACTTCGAACCAGTAGTTCCTGAGATTGACTCGTTCAAACAAACAAACTCTTCAGCTTTATAATATTTTATATCCTCACACCTTCTCCAGGTCCGCACAATATCAGCCCAGATCCGCGTACAAGCCAACAAAATAAAAGACATGGAAGCTGAACCTACATTCGACGTACAACAAGCGGCCACACTGTGCAAACAAAGGAGGAGGGAATGTGTCCAAAAACAGTGCAATTTGCACAATGAACTGAAGGCTATCATGACTAGGCTGCACGCCGAGAAGCTTTGTGTTGAAGTATTGAAGGTAAGAAGGCTTTTATTGTGCTTTAAGGGGCTTTTCCCGGGGTCTATGTGCTATTCTAGACTGTTATCTATCTCTGTGCCAATATTCTTTTACATAGATCGGTTCAGCCGTTCTGATATGATTAAGTAACAAATATCATCATTATATCAAATAGTAAGTAACTGCCTCTGTGGCGCGATGGGAGTGTATCCGACTGCTGCGCAAGAGGTCGTGGGTTCGATCCCCACTCAGGATAAAACTTTGTGTGATGAGGACGATGGTTTATTCTGTGTCTGGGTGTTATCTATCTATAATATGTATGTATTTAGAAATATATAAGTATGTTTATCAGTTGTCTGGTTGCCATGCCACGTTGTTATCTGATCCCAAACTAAGCAGAGCTTGTACAGCTCTGCTTAGTTTGGGATCAGATAGCGTTGTATGAGTAGTCCCAAGATATTATTATTATTGATATATATCCATCAAAACTTTGGATTTTTTATTAGTAGGTTGCTTGGTTAAGTTTTGTTAGATATATTTCGGGACTTAGTCTCGTGAATTATTTAAAGGTACGAACTTTTTATTTACCCGACGATCTTTCAAAAATGCAATTATTGTATTTGAATCGAATTGTACTATGTCTTGTTTTGTGTACCTAAATTAATAAATAAGTCCTGGTATATACGTCAATATGAATGTTTATGTATATTGGGTACATGTATAGTTAGTGTTGCAAGTAAAATTGCAAATGTAGGCACCTAAACCAGGTTATTTATTATTTTGGTTGGGCTTTAATAGTTTTAATTGTCCTGTTCTCAAATATAATATTTTGTTTCAGTTAAAATTAGAAATTAGTAGAAATGCTATAGTTGATCAAGAAACCGAAGTTCGGGAGTTGAGGAATGAATTGAATAGTGTAGAGGTAAATATATATTGTTTTTTTTAATACAGCTCCTGCGTACGAGGGACTTAAAAATAATACAATTATAAGATACCAAATATATCCAGGTTAGCAACAAAACTTATGGATCATATTTGTTTTTTCTGAGTTTTTGACGGGCCTGTTGGTCTCATGATTGACCCTGATTGCTATGCCAGAGGTTGTGTGTTCAATTCTCACCCAGGATTTTTTTTGTGTGATAAGCAAGATTGCTTATTTTGTGTTTGGGTACCAGCTGTCCCGGCGAACTTCGCACCACTCCTTTTTTAGAGATTATAATATAATAATATAATTTTTAATAAAACATTTTCAATGTTTTAATACTTATTATTATAAAAGAGAATTGCTATTCGAGCCGGAGACAAATCCAACAAATTAAAGATCATAAAAATCGGCCCAGTCGTTGTTTAGTTATAAATGGTGTTAATAATCGCCAGGCGGCAGGATGTGCCAGGGTGGCCTTATGACCTATTAGCACCTCATTTTTCGAATTAACACTATGGTAATCGATCATATGAATGCAGACACCTCGAGTTCGAGCAAGGTTAAGTCCACCAACTGTTCTAATCATTTGGATTACACAAATGCCATTGCATCACTGACTCTATAACGCTAGCACACGACTGTAAAAAATAGGAACGTCTATCGGTAGACGTGTTGTCGCTACGATCCCTCGAGTAAAACTGAACGAATGAGACCAACTGCCCCACTACGAGCACTTCATATGTAAACGTCAAATTAAATCCACGCCATCTTGCGGCGGCCATGTTTAAACGAGTCAATAACCTTGCTATTTAATCAAAACAGATGTTAGGTCAATGGAAATCGATTAGCAATTTAATTATTCTCCGACATATAGATATTTGTTTGTTTTAACGGGGCCGCAATTTTGCACTTAGCCTCTCAATTGGGCCATTACACGTATAGATATAGGTACCTATTGACATATAGATATAGGTACCTATTTAAAATATCAATCAGTTGTCTAGTTGCCATATTATAGACTGTACTTAGTTCGCGATATAAGGATAAGTTGTCTCAATACTTTTTTTTATTTCAGGGAGTATTACAAAATATTGAAAGTGGCCTCGCCCGCGCCAAATCAGCCGCTAAAGAGAAGCTTCTAGAAGCCAAAAGGAACTCTAACAACATGTTACCACAAGACGTGGGTTTTCCCTACACTGAGGCGTTTGATAGATTACCTTCAGATATAACGAGGTTGCAGGAACATTGCTATGAGCTGCAGACTAGTATGAATTGTATGGATAAAGGGGATGATCAGGTAATGTATGGGTTTATTGTAATGATGGGGTGTTATAGTACTCCCGTTCAAACTATACACATTTGATATTTTCACGTTGACAATGTATAAACACGTCATCGGCAATTGGGTATTTGACTACTATCAAAATAAAATATTTTAAAATAAGCAGGTAAATATATTTTTTTTTTTTTAAAGACGACTCCCGCAGTAGGGTACAAGCCCTGTGTCGCGGGGGACTTTACAAACATACAAGTCACGGACACAAAGTACACCCAGACTCGGAACAACAATTTGTGGTTCACACAAAGTGGTGTCCCGTGTGGGAATCGAACCCACGACCTCATGCATAGCAGTCGGATACACTCCCACCGCGCCACAGAGGCAGTCAAATATGTCATGAAGTGTTCTAAAAATATGTTCATTTATTAATTTAATGTGTTACTTAATTTATAATCATAAAGAGAGACACTGAAAGTAAATAATTTGACCATAGAAAACGTGACGTCATATTACATACAAATTTGTACAGAGCGGCTCGTTTTTGAAGTTTCTTAAAAAGAGACTGATTTGACTTTAATCAAATACCCAATTATAAGTATTTTTTAATGAATAATATGGAATAGTTTCTATACCCTGAGCAATTAATGTTTTTTGAATAACATAATTGAATTAAAATCTTCCTTATTAATACAGAAACAATATAATACAGCGGTAATATAATTTTCTAGAGTTACTATGTGATAGAACAAGTGATAGAAGCTGACTTGAAATTCTTTGAAGGTTGAACCAATGAAACCTATAAACACTAAGTAATCAAAAATTAATTAAAATATTTTGATTGGTTTTATGGTTTTGTATAAATTAACATTATAACGTCTTATAGAATGTTGACATGTACGTAGATAATTACAGTACAGTTGCACACTAATTGGTATATATCTATACTAATATTATAAAGCTGAAGAGTTTGTTTGTTTGTTTGAACGCGGTAATCTCAGGAACGACTGATCCGAATTGAAAAATTCTTTCACTGTTGGATAGCGCATTTCTCGAGGAAGGCTATAGGCTATAAAACATCACGCTACGACCAATAGGAGCAGAGTAGCAATGAGAAATGTTGCGAAAACGGGAAAATTTACGCAGACGAAGTTGCGCGGGACAGCTAGTTTTAAATATTTAGTATAAAAAAAATCAAAATTAATTAATTATTTATTTCATAATTAGTTTTTTTTTTATATACATTTTCCTATGAAACTGTTAATTAATGTTCTTATAAACTTTTTCTTCTTCAATAATAAATTTCCAAAAATATAATATTCTAAACAATTATATTGTGACTCGTTTTTTAGGAAAATTTGCTTCTTTTGCTTATAGAATGGTTTAGTTACATCCTTAGCAACATCGATGATGAATTGTCAAAAATGTAAACTTCCTTTGTGAATACTATAATGGCATCACAGAAATAGGAAGCATTAAAAGTGTGACAGGCATATTACTGTGGTCTTTGGTCCAAGAAAAAAAACTGCAGCCCTCAATCTTTAAACTATTGTTTATTGACTTACGGTCGGTTTCAATAAGTTATCCACCATTAATTGTTTGTTTAAATATCTAACTCAAGTAGCTAGGCGCGGATTCAGGACTTTGTTCAGGGGGGGAGGGGTAACATGTGAACCAAATGGCTAAGTGTGAGTCGCTTGGCAGTGGGGATGAGTGCACTAACTGGGTACAATATTTGTGTGACGTAATTTATGGCCACAAACGCAGTCGCGTTTTTGTTACAAATAAGGTATGTTTGAAAGAATAGTTTAAAATACTAATTTCTTAATAAAAAGCCACAAAAACAAATATTTCGGAAAAATAAACACATGCTTTCCTATTATAAAATGACATTAAAATTAAAACATTTTTTATTCCCGCCTTGCTCATAACGTCATAGTTCGTTAGTTTTACTTGGGCGGACAAGAAAACCGCACTTACAGTTGGATCAACGTAACTAGGCCGGACTGAAGTAGGCGACAAGTGGTTGCGCAGATGCATTTTTTGGAAGTAAATGGTGACAGGAAGCGGGGCGGGGGCGGTAACTAAACCAAGAGAATTATACACACATCAAAAGTGTCTAGGGATCAACATATATTTTTGCAATAACTTTTCTCCTGATTGATTTTTTTTTTTTATTTCTTTAAGGATTCATCAAATAAAGTGTTTTCGTTTGTCACAGTAACGATAAACCAAGTCACCTTTGCATTAATAAAGAAATTTGCCATTTTCCTAATAAAGGGATTTTTGACATTTGAACCACTAACATTAAAGTTCGAAAAAAAGACTGAAATAACAGTTTTCTTTAAAATTTTATTGGGTAACTTAAACAATTAATAATCCGTGTTTCTACCGCGAACACTAACAACACAAGAACATCGGTTTGGCATACTCAAAATGAGTTCATCCAAATCACGCTGTGGAATGGCCGCCCATGTTCGTTGCAACAACAAAAAAAGGTCTTCTTGCGACTGGATACCCTCCATATTCGGCAGAGCTCTTCTCTGTAGCATATCCCATGCATGCTCAATCGGGTTCAAGTCTGGCGACTGAGCAGGCCAGGGCAGGACATTGATGTTAGCTGCGGCGAGAGTCTGTCTTACAATTCTTGCGGTGTGCGGTCGTGCATTATCATGCATTAACTGAAATAAGGGACCGATTTGCACTTGTAGAGGAACGATGACGTCTGATACAATCGTCTCAGCATAAATTTGAGCGTTGAGGTTGCCTCTGATCCAAATCAACTCAGTTCTTCCGCCGATCCAAATACCCGCCCATACCATGATGGTTCCACCACTATAAGGATGGACTTCCTGGCAGGATTTTAATCGCTGTTGGCGTCCAGGGGTTCTCCAGTGTCGTATACGTCTTGTATCCGGTCTCATACCAAAACGAGACTCATCAGAAAAGCACACGAAACGCCATTGTTCTTCTGCCCAATTTCTGTGTTCAAGAGCCCATTGATATCGAATCCTACGATTGTGCATTGCTATAGGTGGTACCCGTAGCGGTCTTCGGGAATGAAGGTTCACTTCATGCAAGCGGTTTCTGACTGTTTGGTCGCTAATTAAGTTCCCTGAAGAGTGATGAAGCCTCACGGCTAACATCATGGCGGTTATTGTTGGACCTCTTCGAGTTAAGATTTGAATGTATCGGTCTTGTCTCCGTGTGGTGCAGCGATACCGTCCTCCATGGCGCTCAGCCACGGTACCAGTGCTTCGGTAACGTGTCCAAAGTCGACTGATAACACTCTGACTTGTATTCAGAGCTAAAGCCACAGTACGTTGCCGGGAACCAGCTTCTATCATTCCCACGGCTCTGAGCATTTCTTCCCTGCTTAAATGACGTCGCCGCTCCATAATAACGTTGGTTTTAATCAGTAGTAGGGAAACAGTAGCACTAATAATGTCTTCAATGCGTTGTATGTTTTTATAGGGAAAATATTGACAGCTGATTTTCATCTTTTACTCGAATTTGATTCACAGTTCCTGATTCAAATTATGAAATGCACCAAAAAGGATCCATATAAATTTATAAAATCATAAATTTATTACAAAGCCACATCTCAATCTCAAGAAATCCGCATAAAAATGCTTGATCCCTAGACACTTTTGATGTGTGTAGATGCGATTACGCATTATATTGTCATAATTAGTATTACTAATTCCTGTTTCTTTGTGATTATTTTGGTAAAGAAATTGTTTTTCAAATTTTATTTATTATTTACGTAACTGTTCTAAATTTAAACTTTTATGAACTCATTTAAATAGTGTTTTTGTATTGTTGAATAAAAATGTTGTTAGGGTTTTTAATCGATTAATCGTTTTCGTAAGTAATTTTAGGGTCGCATCTCTATGACATGCGCGAAAGTGATAAAAACCTAACTTCAATCCGGTCAAGATACGTTGATCGTACTGTAGCCTCCTGATTGGGCCATTGTGCGTGTCAGTCGAACGTCATATCGGCACAGACCAACCGTATCGATGTAAGTCGGCGTCAAATACAGTGTCGACAATGCCATCTATGCTGGCTATAAGGCAACGTAACCATTACTTATACTACGTGAGCACTAGGTGGCACTACTTTCTATGTGCATTTTGCCCCACTGACTTACAACAGTTTCTGAGACAGTGTTGACAGGTGACAGCGAATTGGTTTGCCTATATTACGTCACACGATGGCGGCTCGTGTTTCATGTCACGTGATATATAGATCAAAAATAAAAACTTTTACGTAGGCTCCACATGTTGGCCCCAACGCCACTCGTCCAACGTGTGGATCTAGAAAATAGCAATGGCGCCAACGTTGGGACGAGTGTTATTGTAGATCTACACGTTGAGTTGGGGCGGACGTTGGGACCAACGTGTGTTCATTTCAATTTAATAAAACAAAATTTATGAAATTATATTACAAAATAGCTGTCCCGCGCAATTTCGTTTGCATAAATTTTCCCCGTTTTGCATTACATTATTTATATACATTATTCATTAGCATATAGTCTTCCTCGATAAATGGGCTATCCAACAAAAAAAGATTTTTTCAATTCGAACCAGTAGTTCCTGAGATTACCGCGTTCAAACAAACAAACTCTTCGGCTTTATAATATTAGTATAGATAATGCGATTCGACTGCCTCTGTGGCGAGGTAGGGTGTATCCGACTGCTACGCAAGAGATAGTGGGTTCGATACCCACACGGGACACCACTGTGTGATCCACAAATTGTTGTTCCGAGTCTGGGTGTACTTTGTGTCCGTGACTTGTATGGGTGTGAAGTCTCCCGCGACATAATGCTTGTACCCTAATGCGGGAGTCGATTTTTTTTTAAAACAAAACCAAACTTTAAATCAAAATATGTGTTTAGTTCGAATTAAATACAAAAAAAATTGTATTTAATTTTTATAAAATTTCATACCTTATTGTTCACTACCGAAAGTACCTACACTATTACAATTTCCTTTTTCAATAATACTATATTTTATTTGATAAGTTTAAGCATTGTGTTTTGTTTAGGTTATCAAAGAATACGAGGAACGCGAAAAAGTAATCAGAAGATTGAATACTGAGGTGTCAAGTTCGAGTGAAAGAAACAAGCTGCTTGAGACACAGATGGAGACTATCAAGTATGTTTACAAATTAACTAAATTAAACTATTTTACCAAGAAATAATATATTGATTTACAAATACAATAATTGCATTTTTGAAAGATAGAAAAAATTGAAGTCCAGACCCAGTAATCGAACCCGAGACTTCCGTAGCCAAACCGGGGCCAGAAGCGAACCACCTATCTGGACTATGTTACTAGACCTCAAATTTTTCTATCCCTTGATGCTCGCGAGTTGGGCCCTCGCATGCGCCATCTAGTCGGTAGTTAAAGAACTATCACGGCTTTTGTTATTGCTTCGTTACAGAGAGCATTTTAACAAATTATGATGTCGCAGGCCGAATATTGAAGTCATTTTTATAGGCATTTCCTGCCAATTACTTTACCAAAAAAATTGCATTTTTGAAAGAGAGAAAATTTTTAATATATTGGTTTTTTAATTAAGTTGTTTTAATACAGTAGTCTCAAGAGGACCCTAAGTGACTGGAATTTGTAGGGAAATCGAAAATAATTGTGTTCGTAGGGCCTTTTCTTATAGGCTCACGCTTAAAGAAAAAGTACTTGAATGACCGAACTTCGCCCTTATTTTTTTAAACGACTTTTTCTAAAAATAATACCTGGCTAGATCGATTTATCGCCCCCGAAACCCCCTGCTTTCTTAATTTCGTTGATTGAAATGATTTGAAAAGTTGTTGGAGCCATTGGCGAGATTCAGATTATACAGGGTGTAACAGAACGATGTGGTAAAATTTTAGCAGCGGATAGAGTATGTTATCAGAATTGCATCTAGCATGGTGCCATAGCTGGTTGCACTATTATTACATAGTTATAGCAAATTCTTTTTGTCAAAATTCAGTAGTGAAAGGCGTATGGCATAAGAATTATACCCCCCCTGATTTAAAATTCGGTTAGATTAATTTAATTAATAACTTTTTTATTCATAAATAAACGAATGAAAAAATAATAAATATTTTTTTAAGATACTCCGATCTTGATAAAATTAGGTATGTGCACTCAGTATTATGGGCACATAACAACCCTTGAATATGACCACACCTTTCTGTTACACCCTGTATATACAGGGTGTAACAGAAAGGTGTGGTCATATTCAAGGGTCGTCACATACACATGATAAATAGCGTGTGTACCTAATCTTATCAAAATGTAAGAACCTTAAAATTTTACGTCATTTTTAATCAGTCCATAAATTGTTATGCAAAATATCGCCACGAATAATGCTACATCACTAACCAATCATTCAAGATTTTCATCGTAGTATAGTAGTAGTAGAGAGTTCACTTATGTTGGATGACCCTGCACAATGATCTCTTATGTATCACTGCGCGCCTGGTACCCGTCACGCGTCGAACATACGGACGTCCGCGCGTCCGTAAACCAAAGAAACAAAGGCAAACAAATGAATACCAACTAACTACTAACCTCTGTACGTTTTCCATCGCCACCGGCTTTCACGACGACCACATCGAACGGACAAATGTTAATCACCATCTCACTGTTGTTGGTACCTACTTTGTTATCACATCTGGTGGACGATCATTTGAATGCACTTCACGGTACAAAATAACGTACTAGGTACCTACGTTCGACTTTTACATCCCTACATTTTTGACATTAATGTTTTTAGGGTTCGGGGAAGTACCTACATACCGTTTTTGAAACTTCAATAAGAATGAGATTTAGGTATTTACATACTTTAAGTTACGAATACACAGTATCACAAATCACAACACATCAATTTAGCACTAACTTCAACGCGCACTTGTTTGTTCGAATTGATAATACCTACATAATGGAAATAGGCGCGAAACTCGGTGACGCTTCCCCGCATTCCTGGCACCACTACTTATCTAAATCGGTACCTACCTATCGGTCAACAAAAAATATTTGTTGCGTTCGCCGAAAGTGGTAAGTACCTACGGGTTACGGGTCACGCATTACGGGCCACCGTTGGATCCCTTAAGGTACGTTTTGTCCAGGACCGAGCAGACTGTTTCTATCAACTTACTTGGTACCTAACCTACATCACGTAGATTACGATCGCGTCATATGCAATTGATACATAATTTCGAATTTATTCACTGTTACTAACTTAAAACAAAATTTCTTTATCAATTTCACATCACTTCCACAAAGAAAGACAAACAAAAACCAAGAAACGAAATAGATCGAACCGCTTCGGGCTCCGCGTCGAAAGCACTGACGGACAGTGACGGAATAAATAAGCAACTCCAAGAATGAAACAAAGAAATGAAAGTGCCTAAAAACTTAAAACTTCTAAAATTACAAGAAAATGTATGTAAATTATCTTAGAAAAGTTTTAATTTAATGAATGGCAATATCAAATTATTTTATGAATCATAATAACAACAAAAGAGTATTAAAAACTCATTTTGAAATTACAATGACTTCCGAATATTTCTGCCGAGCTTCCGATCAAATACCGAATTATTTATTGCACACGTTTTGTTTATGACGCCACCGCCTTGAAATGTTGGTGTCTCTGTCTAACTAGGTAATAAAACCAATAATCGGTCAGTTTGAGTTTGAGGCACTGATATTTGTCTTGAATAATTATTTTGTTTGGAAAGCTAATTTCCATGCATTTGAAGTTTTTGAAAAAATCTTTACGTGTTTAATGCAAAAAGTTGTAATGCGTTAATAACGCGGGACTTCGCCATGAGTGTTCGAAGTTGAGCCGTGAGTTTACCAATTTATTTTTGTTGCAAATCAACTGTTCACCTAAATGTCTGTGTGTTTGTCAATTACTTTTCAACACAAAATAATGAATATCGGTTTAGATTGTAGATTGTTTTATTGTTTGTGGTATTATTTAAACTATTAAAAAACTACCTTAACACCTCAATGATTTTAATCCTACAATGAAATAAATTGTTGGATTTTGTGAAATTATGTAATTCTTTTAACGATTTCTTGTAAATAGATTTAAAAAGTGTTCTCTGACAATAAAAAAAGACCAAAACGATGATTCATGTGAGTATAACATTTTAGAAATCGGTCACCCATTTATGCACCAACTGTGGTAAAGTTGCTTAACTTACGCAAACATTATATCATAATAGAAGTTGGTGCAACTTTGAGGTACACCGACAAGTTACTATAAGAATAACAAATTCGTATAATGTAAACAGTGTGTCGTCGCCGACTAGGGTCAGTAGGTACCTTTGTTTATTTGTGATGTAAACCTACCGTACCCTGGAAGACGGGGAATTTGGGAAGAAAGTTCGAAATTATGGTGTGAGCGGTGATGTTCAAGTTACTAATAATGTACGGTTTAATGCTGCCTGAATTCGTTACCTTGTCAACAAAATCAATGAAAATATTTAAATGACTTAAGTATCATATTTTATTACGTAGGTAATTTAAAGTGTCCTATTTAAAGCAATTGGGCGTCAGGCGTCATACCTGTTGTTCCCAAGTACTTCTCACAATGTCTGTTACCTTGGTACTCCGAACATTGGTTTTCGGGTTACCTACGTATAGTGTTTCTGTGTGTGTGTCTACATTTGTGTGAGTGTGTAGGTATACACACACTCACACAAATGTAGTCGACCAGATAGATTATTGTGTGACAGAGATAAATTATTTTTATTACTGAAAACTGCATTTATTTTACTCTTCGTCCATAAAGAACGAGAGGCAAGCTACGGAAGAGTGAAACAAGATACCAAAGGACGAATGAGAGTTAAAATGATAGAACGAGACTAACTTGTCTCACTCACACATCATCACTTGTTTCATCTTTGCAGGAACAAAAGAGTGAAACAAAATGAAAGTAGGTGGTGATTTAAGGTCAAACCTGAAGTTCATTGCAGTTCATTGGAAACAGCTGATTATCTGTTAGTGTTGGGTACCTATCGGTAAAGTCGTATTTTCAGTATGTCGGTGTTACGCACTCGATAAGAAAGAAAATTCTTTATCTCAGTCATACTAATAAAATCAGAATTGGTACCCCCGCAGATGTTACACTTATACCTAACACTGTTCATTGCTAAAATATGACCACACCTTTCTGTTACACCCTGTATACACAAGATGTGCTCGTTTAAAGGTATTAGATGTCTAGCAACATATATCTCTGTATCAAGTTACTTCAGCAAATTGGAACACCCTGCTTCTTACTGACAACTAGAAACAGAACAAAATTCAAAGCATGTGTAATGTCATTTAATGTATTGTCCACAGATCACAATGGCTGCCACCTTTGGAAGTATTGCTACAAAACATTAATAGGAACTTCAGCGATATGTTCTCTAAAATGGGATGCGCCGGAGAAGTGAAACTTGATAAAGCTGGTAGCGATGTAAGTTGGTTTTGTACCTACATATCTAGCATATCGATCTTTTTTAGGGTTCCGTTGCCGAAATGGCAAAACGGAACCGTTATAGTTTCGCCATGTCCGTCCGTCCGCACCTTTGCTCAGAGACTGTTAGTGCTAGGAAGCTATAATTTTGCATGGATACACATATTACTTACGCCGACAAAGTGAAAGAAAAAAATTGGGTTTTCTCACCTACCCCATCGTGTGGTGTATCATTAGATAGGTGTTTTAAAAATGTTTAGGGGTTGGAAAGACGATTTTTGGATTTAGGGATCCGTTTGAAAAATAATAAGCTTTACAGTGCAAATTTTTGTTAGAATCAAGTGTACCTCCCCCCCCCCCCTTCCTGCCAGCTAAATGGTTGATGTTGGGTATGTGAAAAAATCACGGTAGTAGTATACATAGTGAAATTAAAAGGAATACTATCACAGCTAAGTAGGCTTTACAAGTTTACGAGTAAGAGCTGATCAAATGAGAAGTAAGATTTTTTTCGTACAAATTCCATTGAAAAATATTATTAAGTAGATATAACGTTGTAAGTATAGCACAGAAACAACAGAAAACCCACTTCTTAAGCCACATTATTTGAATGCCCCCATTCAAATAATGTGGCTTAAGAAGGGGGAGACTACGGAACCCTACATTGTGCGTGGCACTTGCCCGGTTTTTTAACAGATTTCAAAAAGGACTGTATTTTTTTTTTAATTTTTGTACTATTTAATATTGTTACTTGATTACTAGAAGACGGCTGGGCTGATTTAAAAATATATTTTTGTGTTTAAAAAAAAGTATACCCTTGTATACTTTCAGATTGGTCCCATTGTCATCAAAGTTAGGATTTTTGTGATGAGATCTTGGAGAAATCGAGGGAACTCTTCAAATATTAAAGGTTTATAGTAATTAGGGTATTTATTGTTGTAATTCGTGCATTTACTCTTAAAAAGCACCATTGCGTGAAATGTAACTGATGATGAAGACCACAGATGACCAGCGGAACTATTCATTAATAAATATTGCGGGTTGCGATCTGAGTTCCGTGTTTGACACATGATACTTCGCCACCACCAAATCATGTAATGGAACTGATAGTCTAGTATCAGGTGAACACCTCAAAAATGAACGGCTTTGTATCACAAAATCCAATATATTGTAAAAAGATATGAGCAGTTTGAATTATGCTATTGTAACTAACTAATATCAATTACAAACGAACACACTGAAAAGTAAGAAATAAAAACATATTTATAATAAAAAATAAAAACCGACTAAAAAAGCTGAAAACTTGAAATGAGGTTTTAAAAAACTAATATTTTCGTGCTGTTTTTGTTACAGTACAATATCTTTGTGCTGTATCTACAATCTACATCACAATCTTATGTTCCTTATCGCACGTTCAGTATCTATTAAATGTTTCTACTATCTGTTATCAACACGAAGTCGTTAGTATATAAGATGCACCTTTGGATAATTATAACCAGACTATACTACATATTTTGTCTCATTTATACCTAATCATATACTGCCAAGAAGTTTGGCAAATTGGTGACCCCGACGAACGAATACGCAGCAAGAAACATGGCACAATCACCGTGCAAGGCGAACATAAATCAGCAAGGAACACTTGAAGTAGCTGCTGGCACCTCGGTTTTATCCCGCATTCCGGAATTTTGGAAAGACCAACCAAGATTATGGTTCACGCAACTAGAAGCCATATTAGCACCACAGAAGCAAGGAGACGAATACAAATACTGTACAGTAATAGCAAAGTTATCCAAGGAAGAAATACTACAAGTTAGTGACCTAATCACTTCACCACCGACTACAGATAAATACAAAAACATCAAGGAACGTTTAATTGATTGTTACGAAGAAACAGAACAGCGACAGTTTCAAAAATTAATATCAGAGACAGAACTCGGTGATCAAAAACCTTCGCAGTTATTACGTCAAATGCGAGTCCTCGGGAGAGGAAAAATCAGTGACGAAACAATTAAACTACTATGGTTCAGGCTTTTACCAACATCAGTTACTACGGTTCTAGCAGTTACGGAAGACATGGAAATTGACAAACTGAGCCAAATTGCAGACAAAATAATAATGAATTCAAAAGTAACCGAAATATCAGCTGTTAGCAACGACACTTCAAACGACAACAATACAGCATGCATTTTAGCCCAGCTAGCAAAATTACAGATAGATATTGACGCAATTCAGCAAGGTCAATATGGCTATCGACCCAACACGCACAATCATTTCAAGAAACGTCAACAATTCCCGATTATGAGGCCGAGAACAAACTATAGAGGAACAAATCGATTTTGTTACTACCACGAAAGATTCGGAAAATATGCAAAGAACTGCATTAAACCATGCGGTTGGAAACCAATGACTTACGTACTGAACCAGGGAAACGAATAAGAGCACAGACAACGGCGAAACTCTGTGCAATCCACCCATCCAATCGCCTCACCATTACCGACCGAAAAAGTGGTATGAAGTTTTTGATTGACACGGGCGCAAATATTTCAGTCATTAGCAAGCAACAGAGACATTCAATTTTACAAAATGAACAATACACACTATACGCTGCAAATGGGACTAAAATAAGGACTTACGGCGAGAAGACGCTTACCTTGAATTTAGGACTACAACGATGTTATAAATGGAATTTTGTAATCGCCGATGTTACACAACCAATAATTGGAGCAGATTTTCTAGAGCACTATAAACTATTAGTCGACATAGCAGGTCGCAAACTTATCGACAAAGTTACAGAGCTGACAACGCATGTAACTTCGGAAAAAGCGACACAACAAACAATTCGTACTATCGCAGTGGGAACGAATCCACGTATTACGCAACTTTTAAACAAATACGAAGACATCACGAAAGGGTCCTATCTCCGCAATGCGCCCAAACATAAGATTGAACATCACATTATCACTACAGGACCACCCGTCGCAGCTCGGGCAAGACCATTACCTCCAGAAAAATACGACATAGCCAAAAAGGAATTTCAAAATATGATAGAACTCGGAATTTGCCGACCGTCAGATAGCCCATGGGCAAGCCCATTACATATGGTAAAAAAGAAAAATGGCGAATGGAGACCGTGCGGAGACTATCGAATGCTCAATAGCACGACAGTACCAGACAAATACCCACTACCAAGATTAACTGACTTTACATACATATTAGAAAATAAGAAGATACTAAGCAAGATAGATATACGTAAAGCATACCATTGTATTCCTGTTCAAGATATAGAAAAAACAGCCATCATCACACCTTTTGGACTTTTTGAGTACTTAAGAATGCCTTTCGGATTACGCAATGCGGCACAAACATTTCAACGATTCATGGATTCCTTATTTAGAGATTTAAACTTCGTATTTATATTTGTAGACGACTGTCTCATCGCATCGGACAACGAAGATTTGCATTATCAGCATTTAGAAACGGTTTTCAAACGTTTACACGAGAATGGAATAACCATTAATCTCGAAAAATGCGAATTTCTCAGAAGGGAAATAGATTTCTTAGGTTATCATATAACGAGCCAAGGAATACACCCTACCGAAGAAAATTACAAAGCAATCATGGAATTTCCCAAACCGAAAACAATTCAAGAATTAAGAAGATTTTTGGGCATGGTCAATTTCTACAGAAGTAATATTCCACGCGCAGCGGAAAATCAAAGAATTTTAAACGAATATCTACATGGTTCAAAAAAGAACGATAATTCACCTGTTCCTTGGACAACGGAAGCAGACAAAGCTTACGAAAAATGCAAGGAAAGCATGAAAAACGCAGTGTTAACAGCGCATCCTTCCCGCAACGCATCACTAGCGCTCATGACCGACGCTAGTGCTACTTGCGTTGGTGGAGTTTTACAACAAAAATCCGGACGCAATTGGGAACCATTAGGATTTTTTTCACAAAAATTGAGCGAAACTCAACAAAAATATTCTACGTTTGACAGAGAGCTGTTAGGAATATACATGGCCGTCAAACATTTTCACAGATTAATCGAGGGAAGAGAATTTACAATATTTACGGATCACCGACCTTTGACATACGCATTCTCCCAAAAACCATCATCAAACGATACACCGCGACGGGTCCGGCAGTTAGATTTCATTTCACAATACAGTACCAACATTCAACACATAAGCGGACGTGACAATATTACCGCCGATGCCTTATCTCGAATAGAGGAAATATACGTGCCATCACCTATCGATTACGCTGAATTGGAAAAATGTCAATCAACAGATAATGAACTAAGTAAATTACATGACAATAAAAGATTAAAATTCAAAAACATTACGCTTCCGGGTTCCACAATAAACATCACCTGCGACACGTCTACTGGAAAAAGCCGCCCCTACTTACCAAAGCATTTTCGCAAACAAATTTTTGATACCATTCATGGTATGAGCCATCCAGGAAAAAGAACTACGAGAAAAATGATAACCCAAAGGTATTTATGGCCGTATATGAACAAAGATATCAATAATTGGTGTAGATCATGTATAGCCTGCCAAAAATCAAAAATACAACGACATACGATATCACCTCCTGGTACATTTATGACAGCGCAACGTTTTGAACATTTACATATTGACATCGTCGGACCACTTCCGATTTCACAAGGGAAGAGATATTTAATCACAATCATAGATCGTTGTACGTCATGGCCCGAAATATTTCCGGTAGAAGATATAACTGCAGAAACAGTAGCCAAGACACTTTTCGAAGGATGGATTACTCGTTTTGGATGTCCATTGCGCATTACTACGGATCAAGGCCGACAGTTTGAATCAAGAATATTTGAGTCACTCTCACAATTTTTGGGAATACATAAAATTAGGACAACACCTTATCATCCACAATCCAATGGAATGATAGAGAGATTTCATAGAACTTTAAAGGCGGCGTTAATGACAAGAGAATCCAACGAAAATTGGTTAAAAGAAATTCCAACAGTTTTACTCGGGTTGCTGAGTAGCTTGCGAGAAGACACAGGTTATAGTTCAGCAGAGATGACATATGGAACGCCAATACGACTCCCTGGAGGATTTTTTGAGTCATCAGCAGCACAGTTATCAACGTACGAAGAGTTTGTAAAACAAATTCAAAAGGACATCACACAAATGACATCAATTCCGAAAAGAAAAAAACACAATCAAGCTATATTTGTGCATCCCGAACTCAAAGAATGCTCACACGTATTTGTTCGGTGTGATAGAATTAAGAAAGCCCTGACACCGCCGTATGAAGGACCCTACCCAGTAATTAGTAAAACAGATAAAACATTTTACATTAGAATTAGGGATAAAGAGACAGTGATATCAATTGATAGATTGAAACCAGCTTTCATGATCAATGACGAATCAAACTACGTGCCAGATTCAAAGGATTGCGACAGGCATTCACACACGTACACTACACGATCGGGACGTAAAGTAAAGCCAGTAGTACGTCTATAAAAAATCGCTGATATAAGCAAGCTATTCGTATATATATTAACATAGATCTTAACATATACCATTAATTCACAACTACTCGTAACAACAAGACATCTAAAATGGGAAATCAAAGTTCTAAGGACCAGATAACATACAATACGGACAATTGCCTCAATCAAAACGAAGCGGACCAACTCCGTAACCTGATCCAGGAGGACTTACGGTGGACAAGAAATGTTGCAATGGGACAGATTATTTTAACAATCGGCGTGATCCTAATTTACGGCATAATGAAAACACTGGACAGAAGAATGAAGAGTTTAACGGAAAAAAATAATAAACACTCGTGCAACATCTAAGTCAAAATTACAGACGTCAGCAAATCACACCACAACAGGCGTCATCAAATTCCACCGCGTACAATAGCATTATTATTTATATACATCAGCAAATTACTAGTAAGGTCTAGGTCAAATTTATATTGTAAACACTATTACCATAAATTTTTTTAAAGGGGGGTGTACTGTTACAGTACAATATCTTTGTGCTGTATCTACAATCTACATCACAATCTTATGTTCCTTATCGCACGTTCAGTATCTATTAAATGTTTCTACTATCTGTTATCAACACGAAGTCGTTAGTATATAAGATGCACCTTTGGATAATTATAACCAGACTATACTACATATTTTGTCTCATTTATACCTAATCATATACTGCCAAGAAGTTTGGCAAAAAAGTTTACCTAAATTATCTCAATAATATATTTATAGGTTCTTTCAATTTTTATTTGTTCGAGAGTGGTTTATTCCGAAATGGCCCCATATATAAATATGTAAAGATCTGAAGGTCTACTCTAATATAATGAAAACAAAGTTTCGATCAAAAATGAGGTGGTAATATACAGAGCCAGCAACATCTATTCAATCCACTCGTTCCTTAAAATTGTCTATGCGTTCGGACTTCTTGTGCTTATCCAAAAACTAATTAGAATAGTCCCCGTAAACTAAAAAAAAATAAGTTTTTTTTCTAAAGATAACTAGCATTGTGGGATTGAGTCCCACATTACTAGCAATCTTGTTAACCCCTCCAGCTAAGCTCAAAGGCTTGTGTTAGGAGTGGGTTCACGTCGGTAGTATAATGGGTAGGATTCGAACCCGCGACCTCACGATTGCGAGACCGATGCCTTAGCCATTAAGCTACCGCCGCTGTAAACGAAAATTCATCAACTTTGTTTTAAAAAACGGGAGTAGGCCTACTGATGATAAGTTTCGGAGACAGACTACGAAACTCCTTAATAAATGCTAGCAATGTTAATGTACGCAATCATTTTTTATTTCCATTCCATTTTTGCTATTATTTATGTTCAATTTTTAGAAAAGAAAGAAACCTATATTAATACGCGTCACTATGTGACTGCACTCGCGTTGATGGATTAGACGTAAACTGACTGGATTAAATCTGATCGTGTAAAACACTGAACATGATATGTCCCGATTGCCGGGTGGGTAGCCGGCAAATGGAACGTGTGAGAAGACGCTTACACTCTCAGAAATAACAAAAAGAATTTCGCAATTGACATATTTTTCTAATTGTTTTATCCAGGAGGACTACGACAAGTACGGCATATCAATAATGGTGCGATTCCGCGCGTCGGACCAGCTGCAGCAACTAACCAGACACACGCAGTCGGGCGGGGAGCGCGCGCTGTCTACTGCTATATACCTTATGGCGCTGCAGAGACTTAGCACTGTGCCGTTCAGGTAACGTATACTCTACACACGCAGTCGGGCGGGGAGCGCGCGCTGTCTACTGCTATATACCTTATGGCGCTGCAGAGACTTAGCACTGTGCCGTTCAGGTAACGTATACTCTACACACGCAGTCGGGCGGGGAGCGCGCGCTGTCTACTGCTATATACCTTATGGCGCTGCAGAGACTTAGCACTGTGCCGTTCAGGTAACGTATACTCTACACACGCAGTCGGGCGGGGAGCGCGCGCTGTCTACTGCTATATACCTTATGGCGCTGCAGAGACTTAGCACTGTGCCGTTCAGGTAACGTATACTCTACACACGCAGTCGGGCGGGGAGCGCGCGCTGTCTACTGCTATATACCTTATGGCGCTGCAGAGACTTAGCACTGTGCCGTTCAGGTAACGTATACTCTACACACGCAGTCGGGCGGGGAGCGCGCGCTGTCTACTGCTATATACCTTATGGCGCTGCAGAGACTTAGCACTGTGCCGTTCAGGTAACGTATACTCTACACACGCAGTCGGGCGGGGAGCGCGCGCTGTCTACTGCTATATACCTTATGGCGCTGCAGAGACTTAGCACTGTGCCGTTCAGGTAACGTATACTCTACACACGCAGTCGGGCGGGGAGCGCGCGCTGTCTACTGCTATATACCTTATGGCGCTGCAGAGACTTAGCACTGTGCCGTTCAGGTAACGTATACTCTACACACGCAGTCGGGCGGGGAGCGCGCGCTGTCTACTGCTATATACCTTATGGCGCTGCAGAGACTTAGCACTGTGCCGTTCAGGTAACGTATACTCTACACACGCAGTCGGGCGGGGAGCGCGCGCTGTCTACTGCTATATACCTTATGGCGCTGCAGAGACTTAGCACTGTGCCGTTCAGGTAACGTATACTCTACACACGCAGTCGGGCGGGGAGCGCGCGCTGTCTACTGCTATATACCTTATGGCGCTGCAGAGACTTAGCACTGTGCCGTTCAGGTAACGTATACTCTACACACGCAGTCGGGCGGGGAGCGCGCGCTGTCTACTGCTATATACCTTATGGCGCTGCAGAGACTTAGCACTGTGCCGTTCAGGTAACGTATACTCTACACACGCAGTCGGGCGGGGAGCGCGCGCTGTCTACTGCTATATACCTTATGGCGCTGCAGAGACTTAGCACTGTGCCGTTCAGGTAACGTATACTCTACACACGCAGTCGGGCGGGGAGCGCGCGCTGTCTACTGCTATATACCTTATGGCGCTGCAGAGACTTAGCACTGTGCCGTTCAGGTAACGTATACTCTACACACGCAGTCGGGCGGGGAGCGCGCGCTGTCTACTGCTATATACCTTATGGCGCTGCAGAGACTTAGCACTGTGCCGTTCAGGTAACGTATACTCTACACACGCAGTCGGGCGGGGAGCGCGCGCTGTCTACTGCTATATACCTTATGGCGCTGCAGAGACTTAGCACTGTGCCGTTCAGGTAACAGCAGCTATCAGCAGGCGGAACGTGACACACCGTGACACTTAGCCTATCAGCAGGCGGAACGTGACGTACCGTGCCACTTATCCTATCAGCAGACGTAACGCGACGGACCGTGACACTTAACTTATCAAGAGGCGGAACGTGACGCACCGTGACACTTAGCCTATCAGCAGGCGGAACGTGACGGACTGTAACACTTAGCCTATCAGCAGGCGGAACGTGACCGACCGTAACACTTAGCTTATCAGCAGGCGGAACGTGACGACGTGCACCGGGTCATCAATTTAAAAGACGTTATCACGTCAAAATAAGCAAGTGCAGTTGGATCAACGTAACTTGACCGGATTGAAGTTAGGTTCTTATCACTTTCGCGCATGTCATAGAGATGCGACCCTAAAATTACTTACGAAAATGATTTATTATGTTTAATAGATTAAAAATCTAACAAAATTTTTATTCGACAATATAAAAATACTATTTACCTATATAAATGAGTTCATAAAAGTTTCAATTTAGATCAGTTTTAATGTAACTATACTAAAAAAAGTATGAAAACTATTTCTTTACAAAAAAATCACAAAAAAAATGAGTTATTAATACAAATTATGACAATGTAATGCGTAATCGCATCTCTAATTCTCTTGGTTTAGTTACCGCCCCCGCCCCCCCGCTTCTTGTCACCATTTACTACTAAAAAACGAATCTGCGCCACCACTTTACTTCAACCCGGTCAAGTTACGTTGATCCTACTGTAGTACCACCATTATGTACCAATGAAAAAAAAGACACGATAAAAAGCAATGTTAACTATCAACAAATAGAACTAGCAGAATATATCAAACCCATAGTATTGTTTATAATTAATAAATTATTGAGTCTATCTTTTGTTAATAGATGCGTGGACGAAATAAACCAAGGTATGGACTCTGTGAACGAGCGCAAAATGTTCGAGCTACTTGTCAACGTGACCACCGAGTGTGAGAACGCACAATACTTCTTGTTGACGCCAAAGGTTAGTATTCATTTATTTTGGAATATTTACAAGGAATAGGTATAGTATACTGTAAAAGCTCTAATATTGCAACAAGACAACTAATAAATATACTTAAATAAAAATAAATAACATAATTGCTGAAGTCGTGGGTTCGATTCCCACACGGGACACCACTTTGTGTGATCTACTAATTGTTGTTCGGAGTCTGGGTGTACTTTGTGTCCGTGACTTGTATGTTTGTAAAGTCCCCCGCGACACAGGGCTTGTGCCCTAATGCGGGAGTCGTCTTTAAAAACAAAAAAAAAGGCCTCACCACCCAAGGACCTATATCCAGCTTTTCTTATTCATGTTCTTTATACATTTTTTACGGCTTAGGGGCGGTACCCTAAAGGTCACAGGTTCCAGTCCCGCCTGAAACGAATTTTTCCTTCATACTTTTAACAACTTTTCTCCGACGCACACATGATATTTATTGCAACTTTTGAGGTCACATTTCGAATGCCCAAATAAAGGATTATACAAATTTTCAGCTTATCTTTAATTCTGACTTGCAATTCGATTTTTATTTCTAAAAGATAACTAGCATTGTGGGATTGGGTCCCACATTACTAGCAATCTTGTTAACCCCTCCAGCTAAGCTCAAAGGCTTGTGTTAGGAGTGGGTTCACGTCGGTAGTTTTATTGTTGAACCCTCGACCTCACGATTGCGAGACCGATGCCTTAGCCATTAGGCTACCGCCGCTTTTATTTATATGGGAACTGTCATTATAATCACTATATATTATCATTTATTTCAGCTGTTAACAAACTTAGAATACAACGATAAAATCATGGTACACACTATAATGAACGGACCAAACATCATGAATTACAGGAAATGGAACCATAATATATTCATTGAAAAGGCCCACGCATACAGAATGGCTTCCTGAGATAAGAGGAAGTAATAACTATTGTGATATACGCTCTCCAATATTGTATGATAATACTTCTTTGTACCTGTAGTTGGGTAAGATATGATTATGTTTTATGTAATTGTTATAGTTATGTAATGTGTAACAGAAAGGTGTGGTCAAATTCAGTGGTTATAAACAAGATTTTTGACGTGATAACGTTATAAATTGATGAGCTGGTGCACGCATGAAAAACTATCACGTTATTTATTGGTTGCTTAGCAACAGCCAATGGCGATTGCAGCGACATGACACGCGATACAATTGGAACTGACGTTATTGATTAGTTGCTAAGCAGCGCGAATGGCGTTATGTCATCAATGTTATCCTATGACGTTGTTACTTAAAATTGTTGTTCGTAAATGTTTTAAATGTTTATTTACAGACTTGTCGCAATAACCTTAAGTACAGAAGGTAAAGGTTGCTTTATTTATAACTGAGCCGGCATTAATCTACACAGCCGGACGTTTAAATGTATACCAATATTATAAAGCTGAAGAGTTCGTTTGTATGGTTGAATGCGCTAATTTATAGCTGTAACTGGTTGATTTATAAACACGCGTATGATAGCTCGCTTAGTGAAAAGTGTTCATGGCTTTTTTTTTTCATAACCCTCAGCAACCCTCTTTTGATTACTGAATAAATTTCAATTTTGAGTTTCAACTGATAGTTTTGAACAGATAGATCAATATAGGCAACTACGTTAATCTGATAACCAATAAAAAAAATTAAGTTAATTTAATTACGAAAATAATCGTATAGGTTTGCCTGCAAAAATCCGTTTATGGAATATTATTACCATCGAAAAAATCATTGCCATGAACACCTTTCAATCAGCAAGCTATCATAGTCATGTCTATCTATACATATAAATAAAATTGATTATAAATTATTAAAAATTGTCCGTTTGTATTGTCAAAGTAACAGTTTTTTTACGAAATGCATATGAAAGTATAATATAGTACTTATAACATAAACACAATTTTTTTGTCTGTCTGTTTGTTCCGGCTAATTTCCGAAACGGCTGGTTGGATTTTGACAAGAGTTCACTGACAGACAGCTGATGATGTAAGGAGTAACTTAGGCTTACTTTTATCATCATGATAACGTATATAGGGAGTGAGCAGCACTGCAACTCCACGCGGAAAAATATGTCTCATCTTGTTATTAGATGGGCAAAAATCGATGTTCCACGTCTCCCCTACTATTGACGCTATAGAATCAACAGTGATAGACTGCCTCTGTGGCGCGGTGGGAGTGTATCCGACTGCTACGCAAGAGGTCGTGGGTTCGATCCCCACCTAGGATAAAACTTTGTGTGATGAGCACGATGGTTTATTCTGTGTCTGGGTGTTATTTATCTATAATATGTATGTATTTAGAAATATATAAGTATGTTTATCAGTTGTCTGGTTTCCATAGTACAAGCTCTGCTTAGTTTGGGATCAGATAGCGTTGTGTGAGTTGTCCCAAGATATTATTATTATTATAGTGATTGTCAGGTTTGCTTCAATGACTCTTGTCTGAATATCTTAGGACAGCTTATCGACATGTGGCCACCTGACCTCTAACCTAAACGCAACCGGACAACTGATAAACATACTTCGTCTGCACCAATTTTACATGTTTTTGCAACATTTTTCATTGTTGCTCCGCTCCTATTGGTCGTAGCGTAATGTTATGTAGCCTATAGCCTTCCTCGATAAATAGGCTATCTAATCTTGTCATCTTTATATTTATCTAGCTGTCCCGACGAACTTTGTACAGTCTCTTTTTTTCGTTATTTACTTTTTTTATGTAAGAACCTTCTACAGAGTATAAGGAAACTAAAAAAAAAGAACGAATGAAATCTGTGATGTCGTTCTCTAGTTATCTCGTGACCAAGGGAAATAGGGATTCAACAACAACATTTCTCATTGCTGCTCCGCTCCTGTTGGCCGTAGCGTGATGTTATATATTATATGTTATATATGCTTATAGCCTTCCTCGATAAATGGGTTATCCAACAGTGAAAGAATTTTTCAATTCGGATCAGTAGTTCCTAAGATTACCGCGATCAAATAAACAAACTCTTCAGCTTTATAATATTAGTATAGATGAGAATGTGTTTCCTTACTGGTAATAATTAACCACACCTTTCTGTTACACGTTATATAAAGTTAGTATTTTAGTGAATCCTTGGTATTTATGTAAAAGTTACCATTAAATGAGGAAGAAAATCTGCATAAGAGTAAGAAAGTGAGAAAGGAAACGTTTAAATTGTTGTCAAGTGCAAGAGAGTTTTACTTTAATAAAGTTTAGACTAAACGAAGGTCCTTTTCACACGATCCGGTTTGAATCCGGCGCCAGGCAGCCGGCAACCGGGTACCCGGCGCGAAGTGTATGGTGTAGAACGGTAGGATACGGAGCGTGTAAAAATGACCTAAAGCTAACCTTAAATTTAGGTTAAACAGTCTTTGTTTAAAATTGATTTGATTAGAAAAAATAGTGATGTCATAATCTTTGTATGAGATCTCCATATAAAATCTGCGTTTTGACATTTCTCACACCAATTCCTCACGTTGGGACCAACGTCAGTCTCAACGCCACTCGTCCATCGTGTGGATCTAGAAAATATAATTGGCGCCAACGTTGGGACGAGCGTTATTCTAGATCCACACGTTGGAAGAGTGGCGTTGAGGCCAACATGTAGAGACGGCGTTAAAGAGCAGGTGTTTTGACTAGTTTGAAACTAGTCTATTTTCTATCAAGTGACAATCCATCTCTGTCTAACCTTTAATAAAGAATCAAAACTCTCTCTCTCTCTCTCTCTCTCTCTATGTTTTTAGGGTTTTAATATTAATATTGATGTCTGATTGTATGATATTTGTTTTACATTGTTGTAAAAATAATCATTTCGGTCATGTATTGACCATGATCTTAATATTAGACATATTTGATCTTAAATTTGATTTAATTGTTTGTAAAATGTTTCCATTTTATCCCCCGACGCAAAAATACTGGTGTTACAAATTTGAAAGGTCTATCTGTCTGTGTGTAACTCTTAAATGGGTGAACTTATTTCAATGCATTATTATAATTGTAAGGTGATATTTTAAACGAAAAAAATCTATATATTTTTCATCAAAATCAGTTCAATACATTCAACTTTTGTTTCATCTGTCGGGGGAGCTTTTAATGTGCACAAATTGAGATTATTTTTTTAGTGATAATAAATATTAAGATTTTTGATCAACCTAGATTAATAATATGTCTGGAACTTGTTAAAAGTCTTCTGAAATGTATCTATCTGTACCTATATCGTTATTATTCACTTTAAAGTGATAGAGACAGCATTCGCACTTGCGATTTTTTTCCGGGCGTTAATTTCCAACGACCCGGCTTCTCAATGTGATTATGTGATCTATTTCCAACGCCCAGGGTTAAAAATACAATATTGCGCGATAAAAATTGGCATTGGCGTATGAACGTATACTTGCGATTTTTTTTACGAGCTTCGTGTAATTGAGTTGCACTTTAGCATGACTGGTTGGAAGAATGACGTCACAACGTATTAACGCCACAGGTCTCAAAAACGAATACATAGCAAATTCGCTACTAGAGTTAACAATAGTTAACTCTAGAAGTGAATAACAGACAATTAATGGTAGATGAGAATGGAAATTAAGACAGGCAGTTAGACAAGTTCTATTATATTTAAACGTATACGCCTGCGAAAAGAAAAAGTTGTATTCGTCATCATCTACATTATCAGCCTGTATCGGTCCACTGCTGGACATAGGCCTCTCATAACTTACGTCACTACATCTGGTCCTCCGCCTTCCGTGCATTGTTGTATTATCGTTTAAAAATAATAACACTTGTCTAAGCCCTATGTTGCATTAAGTTAGTAAAAGTCTGTGGAATGGTATATTTAACTTTATAACCAATCATGGTATTAATATAATACATTTTTTACATTTCTTTGCCACGGGAAAAAACGCGAGTACCTACATAGGGTGACGTAAAAGGAACAAAAAATAGATATATTATATATTATAAAATATATCTTGATATTTTTGTACATTAGCAAGTGCTAAAATGACTTTAGTAGATATTTTTATACTCATCATTTAATGAGACGTTTGTTTCTTTTCTCTTCTATAGAGAATAGCGTCCGAATATCGTTTTGTGTCTCTTTATATGAATATAATATAATATAATATTTTTTTTGGGACAACTCACACAACGCTATCTTATCCCAAACTAAGCAGAGCTTGTACTATGGCAACCAGACAACTGATAAACATACTTAGATATTTCTAAATACATACATATTATAGATAAATAACACCCAGACACGATAAACCATCGTGCTCATCACACAAAGTTTTATCCTGGATGGGGATCGAACCCACGACCTCTTGCGTAGCAGTCGGATACACTCCCACCGCGCCACAGAGGCAGTCAAATGTTTGAAATACAGTATTTAATACGGACATCTAAAATAAATAAGTAATATGGTACCATTATACTATTTTATGGATAAGATAGGGACTTTATCGCGTAAATATTTTAAGGTGAGTGCCTTAATTATTGCCCGACGTTTCGGCACAGGCCGTGGTCACGGGTAGAAATATGCAGCATAGCGTTCGGATTTCGAACGCGCCCTAAGACAACAATAAACATACCAACCACCAAACATACCAAATATTTAAAGAATTATGTTTTATTTTACTTTTAAAAATAGATATAAAATTCGCAATAGGTCGCACACTATCAACAATCCCGTTAACCCCTCCAGCTAAGCTAAATTACTTCTGCTAGGAGTGGGTTCAGGTCGCTGCCTTAACCACTAAGATACTGTCGCTTCACAAGTATTTTTAAAAATTTAAGTTTTCGTAAATTAGTATTTTACCTTAATTTATAATCAAACTATTTTTAAAGCAACTCCAATAAGAATTTAGTTGTGAATAGTAATAATTATTGATAATTATTTTATTTTTATGCAATAATGATAAAGATATGAAAATAGTTTTAGCCTGTATCCATCATTTTATGTCATGTGCCATCATTTTATCTAATTTTGTAAGTGGTAAGCACATTCTCTTTAGTATTATATATTACAAAATGTAATAAGAAATTTGTCGTCAAATTATGTCATCTGTTCAAATGTATCGTCTAATCACTTTGTATTTATTTTATTAAGTTAATGTTTTTTACAAAGAGGCGTATTGTACATTTACTTACTGTACTTATTGTTTTAATCCCAACGATAAATGTGAGAGGAATTATGTTTTTATGTGTATGTCTGTTTGAAGGGCATAATTATTTCTGAACTGGTGTGTATTTTTTAAGAAATTTGTTTCATGAAAACCAGTTCAGCTCAATGACCTTCATACTACTAGTACGTTGGACAGTTTACCGCAGACAACAATACTTCCATTTGATTTCGACATTTAGACGGGAAGTTGTCAAAATTAAATTGCAAATGGCATTGACGTATACGACTGGGGGGGGGGGGGGGACAAGTTACAAATGGCCAATTATTTTTACAGCTCGGCGTTTAACATTTAAAAATACTGGAAATACATGCAGATATAGTGTTGTTACAATAAATACTTGGCAGAAATTGCCATAAAATAAACTAAAAAAAATGTGTAGCACTCGGGGACTGCCGCGGTAAAGCTATTGCATAGCATTTTTATCAACTTAAACAATTAAAAAAAAAAAAAAAAAATTTATCGATAGATGGCAAAACTAAAAAGTATCACCGCTGTGCCGGTCGGAGTGGTTATTTTCGTTACGGAATTTCTGGATTCGGTCTCCACGCTCAAGGCCCGCGATAGAAGCTATGCAATAGCTTACAAAAAAAAATAACAAGCCATTTGACTGTCCTATGGTCTCATTTTTTATTTCAATTTGGAATTTGAAATTGCTGTCACTTTGTACAAGGTAGCCAGTCCAGAGTACGACGTACTATAGAAGTACATATTGCTTATCTGTGACTGTGGTGAACCACTGAACTCTATAGTCACAGATGGGCTGAAACCCATTGACTTGAGACCTGGACTGCGCCATAACTTCACGAAATTGACCACTTTTAAGAAAGAGACAACGCTACTTGGTGGACAATACCTGTTAAAGGCCGTACGATTTTTTCTCTTTCACGCTTTGCAGCCAATATTTACTTTTTAATTAGTTCAGCAGTATTGAAGAGAATACTGTCTTTAATGATTTTGTTTTTAATTTTTTAATTATTGTAAGCAAATGATAGCTTAACGGCACAATTGTAATTCAATTGCCATATTATTCGAAATGATTTAGTTTTTTTTAATAAAAACTCGGTAAAGGTAATTTATGGCTTTATTATTTCAATAATTGTTTCTTTATTATGTCATAATATAATATTAAATGTTTTTAATAAATTTGCATTATTATTTATACCTATGAAGTTACATTTAAACTACCTCTGCCTATGCAAAAGTGCCCGCAGTCAGAGTTGCCAGCGATTAAAGGTTTAGAGTGAGAAAAAAAATGCGCAAAGGCATCGCTTTTTAAGTTCTCTAAGTCTATTTCTATAAAGTAGAGTGTATTTCATTGTAATAACAAGTGAGATTTTGTTTTTCCCAGTAAGTCGATTAATATTAATCTAATTAAAAATACTTGTGGGTAAAATCTGATAGGCAGACTGGCCAAAACATATTGCCCCTTTTATGATTGTATATAAAAACATGATTTTATTACAATACTCGATGAACGATGCGAATCTGCAGCCGTATCTCAGTCTATCACGCACATTCAAAACTCAAATTGGATATGTGGTCCCTCAATGGGAGCGCTAACGAAAAGTTTTGTTTATTTCGTGACTAAAACGAGGTATTCTATGTTTGAAAAATTAGTACAACATGTAAGTCTCTAATAAAAAACCACAAAAACAAATATTTCGGCAAAATACACACGCTGATTGTATAGATGGCGCTACTTTCTATGCACATTTTAGCCACTGTTGTCAGTATGACAGTTTCAGAGACAGCGAATTGGCTTTTGCCTATATTACGTCACACGATGGCGGCTCGTGTTTCATGTCATCATGGGCGGACCCAGGATTTCATTCTGGGGTTCTCGAGAAGTAAATGGCAGTGCCGAATCTAACATACTTACGAGGGGTGTGGGGGGTGGGTGCATTTTGTTTCGAGCGACACCGATCAAGTGTGAGTAGCACGCACGACTTTTGGCTGTCCCAAAATAACGTTTTGGGGGGGGGGGGAGGCAAATGGGTAAAGAATTTTAATACAACACAAGAAATTCAGTACACAATCCATACTAATATTATAAATGTGAAAGTAACTCTGTCTGTCTGTCTGTTACACTTTCACGCTCAAACAGCTAAACCGATTTAGATGAAATTTTGTATGGAGATAGTTTGAGTCCCGAGGAAGGACATAGGATAGTTTTTATCGCGATAACCGACATCCACGCGGGCGGAGCCGGGGGCGAAAGCTAGTACATATTATATCCTAAGAAACGAACGAGTCCCTGACTCGTGGCGACCGAGCAGATCGAGATATCTGCGTGGTCAAGCAACGTTACCACTGTCGGTTTATAGATGGGTGACCGTTTTCGAACATTGTAATATTCCTCCGTGCCTCGGAGAGCACGTTAAGCCGTCGATCCTGCGCCCAAACTATCTCCGGTCGTGTCAGATTTCCGTCCCACCGGGTTATGAGAGTGCGGGAATATATTGCACTTGTGTCTAAAAACACTATTTCTTTACTCCGCTCCACTAATGTAAGGTAATATAAGAAAAATCAGCCTTTATAAAATGCTTGCATTTTTCGGTGCTTGCACGTCTATAAGTTTTGTTTTCCAAAAGAATAAAAATAAAACATTACATTGAGTATACATACAATTATATTGTTGTAAATATATAAGCACTTACATGAACTTGTAAAAATAAAAAAATATATTTTGTCATCTTTAATTTCTGGTTTCTTGTACAAATATTCAAAAATATTCGTCCATTAAAGAATATCTACATTCTTTTAACTCAAGGAAATCGATAGGTGGACAGGAAGCGCCTGGAAAATTAGGGATAATTGAGAAACTATTACTCTATAGCGGGGAATGTATAAAAATAAAGGTTTTATAAAAGTTCAAATAAATTTATTTTCGATAAACATAGGTTATTCTTATTAATTATAGTATTGTATAACGATTCTTCTCTAAATAAAAACGATAATTTTACGTGATAACGTCTTAGGGAAACATTGATGACATTGTAACAAACACCGTGCCTGTGACAGCTTTATTGGACCCGCATGCGCCCGACAGCCACAATACTTCAGCTGGAACGTGACGGACCGTTACACTTAGCCTATCAGCAGGCAGAACGTGACGGACCGTGATAATTTTTCGTGCGTGCACCCGATCATCGATTTATAAGACGTTATCACGTCTAAAACAATCATGCATGGCTAAAGCGTACTCAGGTCTAGGTCAGATAAAAGTTAACAAGGCATAAGCATTTTATTTAATGGGGATAAATATGGCGGTGTTGGAGGGCTGGCACACCCAAAGGTCTTTGGGTATGACCATATCTTGTTTATAAATTGTAAATTAAAGCTTAATCTCAGTATTTTCTTTGCCAAGTTTTACCTAAAATAGTTTTGAGTTAGCTTAGGCTTAATATAGACGTACTTAAGTACGCTAAATATCAGCTTAAAACTTTATGGTCAGTATCTCGTGTTATAGATGTTGTGCTTATAAAATAAATTCTTAGAATATACTTGTGATAGTATATGAGTGTTAGTGAAGTACTAACCTTTAAAGTACGTTGTACGTTGGACTAGCTATCCTGTACAAACTGACATCAATTTCAAATATCGAATCATTTCAAATGTCGAAAATACCTTGTTTATTGCCCAATGTTTCGACCGTATTGCAACGGCCGTGGTTACGGACAATCTACGCGTGACTACGGCCGTTGCAATACGGTCGAAACGTTGGGCAATAAACAAGGTATTTTACCTTAAATTATTCACGCGATTAAGACCCGCAGTATATATAATTTTATAACGTGTACAAATCGCGAAAGTTTATCAACCTTGACTGTCCAAATGTCAAAATCAAATCGATGTCTTGCTGTCGGTGGTAGCCCGTACAGTGTACTAGTACTATACAGAGTGATTTTTAATATACTAATAACCTCCCGCTATTGGCTTTTTTACATTACACCAAATAACTTCGTAATATAATTTTTGTAAAAAAAAAAATGTGTGGCACTCGGGGGCCTCCGGGGTAAAGCTATTGCATAGCATTTTTTATCAACTTAAGCAATTAAAAAAAAAAAAAAAAAAAAAAAAAATTTTTTTTCTATTACATTTCGGAGCAGCTCGTCTCGATCCGTGCTTCGCTTCGTACAGTCGTACTATATACATATACGTTAAGCGAACGCTCGACCGAGCTACATGGTAGGCGGAGTGGGGGGTGTTAGGTTTTATTTTCGTTACTGAATTTCTTGATTCGGTCGCAGCGCTCAAATTCCGAGCCCGCGATAAAAGCTATACAATAGCTTAAAAATACAAATGAACACTTCGCCACCTACCTCCTACTTTTGTCACACAACCATTTACTACATATCTGAGAGACCCCGGAATAAAATCAATGTTTCTTTGTCAGGTTTTAGGGCCTAAACTTCACAATAAACAACGATTTTACTCCAGTAAAATAGCCTGTAGGTGGTTCAGGTAATAACTCCAAGAACAGGTGGTAGGTGATTAAGGGTTAATATATTAAATATTTTCCAAAACTGATATTACAAAGTTATTTAGTGTTATGTAAAAAAGCAACGAGCGGGAGGTTATCAGTGCAGTTGGATCAACGTATCTCGGCCGGATTGAAGTTAGGTTTATAACACTTTAGCGCATGTCAGAGATGCGACCTTAAAATGATTTATGTTTAATCGATTAAAAATACTAACAAAATTTTAATTCAACAATATAAAAATACTATTTATAGTAGTTCATAAAAGTTTAAATTTAGAACAGTTACAGTAAATACTAAAGGAAGTTTCAAAAACAATTTCTTTACGAAAATAATCACAAAAAACATGAGTTAGTAATGCTAATTATGACAATGTAATGCGTAATCGCATCTCTCATTGTCTTGGTTACCGCCCCCGCCCCCCGCTTCCTGTCACCACTTTTCGCCAACTTCAATCCGGCCGAGTTATGTTAATCCAACTGTATATTACAAATCATCCTGTATAGAGGTCTTATATTTCCCTGGTGGTCGTTTGCGGAACTAAAGTAAGACAGATTATCCTTTACTTTATATCCTCAAGGGTCGATTAAAAACAAAACGGTTGGGCCGCAAGTTATTCTGCCTTATGTTAGTCCCGTGACTAGTCTTGCCTTGGAATCTGCTAGTCTTTGATATTATCGCGTATTGTTAGTATGAAGTTTTAAAAGCGCATTAGCAAAACGCATTTTAAGCGCTATTATGAACTTAGCCTAACAACCAAAATACTGAGTAACAAAATTGATATTTTTGTTTTTTGAGTAACAAAATAGATTTTTACACATATTAGAATAATATCGATATTAATCTGTCAGGTAAATAAAAGGTTACTGTTTGGTATACCTAAAGTAATTTAAAAACGCTCAAAGGAGGATATGTTGTCATTGACCATATTACAAAATATTAAACATTTTGGGAATGTGTAATTTCGGGAACGGGATGTTCCGGGAATGTAATATTTCGGTGATGGGACATTCAGAGAACTCGATAATACGTGATTTGGACATTTTTGGAAATGCAAATTGTGGTTTGGACATTTTCAATAAACAAATTAATTCACGCGATAATATTCTAATATCTACATTTCTATCTCGAATCATTGATCCAACTGCACACCTTTGCCAGTCCATTGCTCGTCAAGCTTCACGTCACACTCCAAATCTCTTAAGGCAGATTTAATATCGAATCCGAATTCTGCACCAAATTTCTCGTAAGCGGCGTTAAGGATGCCTTCAGCTCCGAGCTCGAGGAACTTTACATTTTGTTCCCGACATCTTGCTACCGTGTTGCGTATCGCCCAGCAACCGTTTTTCTGTAAATAAATATATATATTTAAAATAAGTCTTGGGACAACTCACACACGGCCATCTGATCTTAAACTAGGCAAGAAATAAGAGTAGTAATAAGAGTAGTACTATGGTAACCAGACAACAGATAAACATACTTATATTGGAATGTTTGGTTCAGACGATTAGAACATAAAGGAACTAACAAATCGTAAGGGTCATCAGTAAAGATTAGTGAAAGCTATGGCATGTACCATAGCTCCCGATCCCAAGACAATGAAAAATCACAGGGCTAATCCAAAAACACATCCACAAACACCTCGACACACTATCCTCACTCACACTCATAAACACAACTTCATTTAAATAGTCAATTGACAAACAACTGCATACACCATTCTCTCTCACCATACACTCACAACCACACCCTCACACACCTACCAACACACAAACACTCACACACTCATACATACAATCAACCATATAAACAAGTCTATACGCGCACTGGTTCATTACTTGTAATTAAGGTACGTTGTTTTTAAAGACAACTCCCGCATTAGGGTGCATGCCCTGCGTCGCGGGGTTTTTAAAAAAAAGAACTTAATCAGCATCTCACCTGTACGCTGGCATCGTTCGGATGCACCTTCATACATTCAATGATAGCTTCAGGCGCCCCGTTCTCAAGGAACTGTTCGCTGTGTCCCGGCTCTCTGAGACTCAACGCTGCTATACATTTTAGTGTCAACGCTGATGCTGTTGCGTTACCCTGGAATTGATTAAAGGAAATTGAATAATTTTGTTGATTTTTAAAGCCCACGAGATTCTTGGCACATCTCATGAGCTTAACACTTGGAACAGCCGCTTAAATTGATTTCGTTTTTTTTTTCAAACAAAACAAAAATGTTGTTTTTAAACCCGACGTTTCGATCGAATTGCACCGATCGTGGTCACGGGTCGACTGTGACCAAGATCGGTGCAATTCGATCGAAACTACGGGAAAATAAAAGGTTCGTACCTTTAAATATTTCACGCGATTAAGACCCGAAATATATCTAATATAAAACAAAAATGTATTATACCGAATACCGACTATATAATGTTGTTAGTAGAATCACTGAGGCAGGGGGATCACACCACGACCCTCAATGTACTAACAATCACACATATTATAAAGGCAAAAGTTTGTGAGTATGTGAGTGTGTATGTTTGTTACTTCTTCACGTCTAAACGGCTGGAGCGATTTTAATAAAATTTGGTATGGAGTTAGCTGACACCTTGGATTAACACATAGGCTAATAAAACGCGGGTAACACCGCGGGGCACAGCTAGCAGGTTTATAAAATAATTAAAGTGCTATTTTTTATTGATTTCGGAAGAGTATTTATAGAGAGTATAGTACTATCACCCTCTCGCGGGGATTCGACCAGTACATTAATTAGATGTTTTCAAACAATCGTCTTTAATTTTATCAAACAAAATGTTTGAGATTGATTCAGTTCAGTAGGCCTACTCTCTTTCTTTTTAACGAAATTAATGAATTTTCGTTTACTCAAAATTCTTAAGTTTACGGGGACTATTTTAATTATATGAATAAGCACATGAAGTCTCAACCCATAGACAAGTTTAAGGAACGCGTTGATTGAATTGATGTTGCTGGCTCAGTATATTACCACCTCATTTTTGATCGAAACTTCGTTTTCATTAAATTAGTTAGAGTAGGTCTCCAGGATTATAATTGTTTCTTTTCATGTTTTAAACAACTGCCCCCAAAAAAAGGAATATAATAAAAATAATATTTCCCCATAACTTCTAAACGCCTGAACCGAAGACTAATGTGATATTATTAGAATCGTCAAATGAGTTCAGTTGACGCAGGCTGAGTTATTGTTTTAAAAACCAAAGCAAAGCTGCTGTTAGACGAGATTAAAGTCACTATTGAAAGAATCAACTAAAGGCCACATGAAGATGAATTCAAATACTTAATATGTAAAACGCTAAGTGGGTTTGTTTTAACTTCTGTTTTAACAAAGGCAGGAGAATTTTTTATTATGTTTTTGTTGTAATAAACGTATAAACGTTTATATAAAAACTATGGGTATTTCAAAAGCGTATACTTTGGAGGCAGGAGGTGGACATACGTCAGTAAGTCATCCTACACGGCGAAAATGAAATGCTTGAAAGGCTAAGTAATGTGAATTTATTTGTAAAATAACAAAAAAAATATAAAATAAAATAAACAATTTTATAAAAATACATATACAAAAATAAAAATAACGTTTGAATACAAACTGCCTCCAGAGAGATTTGAACTCTCGACCCCTGGTTTACAAGACCAGTGCTCTAACCCCTGAGCTATGGAGGCTACGTCGATGAGCGCGAAATTTATATTCAGTTTGCACGCGATATATAAACAGTTGCAATGAAATTTATACTAGAAGTAAAACAGCTGTTTTGTTTATGTTTATATTATAAACAATCATTGAACAAATAAATATATTTGTAAATATGTATTAATTATAACTATTTATTATACGGGAATTAACGCGCATTGTTTACATTAAAATTGCTTGACGTTTCGACCAGGTTGCACCGGCCGTGGTCACAAGCGGACTGTCGCAGCGATGTTAAGACTCCGTCAGGCTGATGAATCTTCATCTAGCCTTACTTTTTTGTTTCTCGAAAAGTTAGGGTCACTGCACACTACACTGATTGTGTCCATGTTAACCGACTACGAACTAATACGAGGTTGTGTTTTACGAATCACTGGATTCCACGTCACGGATAGTTTAAAGCCCTCTTCACGATGGAAAGTTTTATGTTTTTTTAAATTTCAATCGCTTCACGCACAATTCGTGAATAAAAATGGCGGTCTGTGGAGAGGGTTTGTGGACGATGAAACTCAATCCAGTGATTGGTGTTCGATTGCAGTACGTGTTCTGCAATTGCCGATTTGTTCACTTGCCGGTTTTTCACTGCTGCGATGTGTTCTTTTAGCCTTTCCGCTATAGTTCGCTTTGTTTGGCCAATGTACGAACTACCGCAGCTGCAATCAATTTTGTAGACACCTGGCGTCTGCAGAGGTATAATATCCTTCGGAGTGCCCACCAAGTTGCCCACTTTAGCCACCGTTATATAGATCGTTTTAAGGTAAACAATGCGCGTTAATTCCCGTATAATAAATAGTTATTATTATGCAACGCGAAAGTTTAAATGTTAATATGTATGATATGGAAACCAGACAACTGATAAACATACTTATATATTTCTAAATACATACATATTATAGATAAATAACACCCAGACACAGAATAAACCATCGTGCTCATCACACAAAGTTTTATCCTGGGTGGGGATCGAACCCACGACCTCTTGCGTAGCAGTCGGATATACCTACTGCCACCGCGCCACAGAGGTAGTCGAGTGTAAGTGTGTTACAGGTAGTTAAGGAAGGTTGCGCTATTTGATTTGACCAATGAGAGCGCGGTGCTAGAGTTAGGCGTCAGATGTTAGTGTATGTATGTATGTACGGAACCCTTGGTGCGAGAATATACTCGCACTTGGCCGAATTGTTATTATCAGTATTTTTTTTGTCCGTGACTACCCGTCAGGTTTGCCGCACATCACATGCGATTCCTGTAAGGCTTGTGAGTTTTTACCCGACTTCGCAAGAAGAAGGGCTATGTTTTTCGAGTGTATGTTTGTATGTACGCGACCGCTACATATACAATTACCTACATGCAATTGAGATTGACGCAATAATGTCTCAAATGAGGAGCGCTGTACGGTGACATTCAGATGTTTGCCAAACAAAGATTTAGGTCGCACTGATACTGTTATGTGCGACGCGAGACCAACTGGTGCACGACCTACGACGCTCTTCATTTCGTTGCATAAAAAATATGCAGGGTGTAACAGAAAGGTGTGGTCATATTCAAGGGTTGGTATGTGCCCATGATACTGACTGCACATACATAATTTTATCAAAATCGGAGTACCCTAAAAAAATATTTATTATTTTTTCATTCGTTTATTTATAAATGAAAAAGTTTATAATTAAAAAAAATATGACCTAAAAAGTTCTATGCCATATAATGCAATCTAATTTTGTACCAGGGGAGGTATAATTCTTATGCCATACTCCTTTCACTACTGAATTTTGCCAAAAAGAATATGCTATAACTATGTAATAATAATGCAACCAGCTATGGCACCATGGTAGGTGCAATACTGATAACATACCCTATCCGCTGCTGAAATTTTACCACACCTTTTACCGGTTACACCCTGTATATACAAGTTTATTTTTATTATAGAACAAAGCTCAGACACCCCAACAAGATTTTTAATTCAGGAAATCACTAAAGATAAGAAAATGAAAATATTGAAAACTTGCAGAGTTATAAGCCATTCAAGTTGTCTTATGTTCTTCGCGCTATCGTGCGCATTGCGTCCCTTATGATTATTTATGATATATATCACATTGTGAACAGGAATTGGACTGTTACAATGATTAATGATTGATTCATTGAAAAATATAACATGGTATAAAAACTATCTCATCGATTTTTGCAACATTTCTCGTCGCTACTACGCTCCTATTAGTCGTAGCGTGATGTTATATAGCCTATAGCCTTCCTCGATAAATGGGCTATCCATCAAAAAAATATTTTTTTCAAATCGGACCAGTAGTTCCTGAGATTAGCGCGTTTAAACAAAAAAACAAACAAACTCTTCCGCTTTATAATATTAGTATAGATTAACACTGGATCTAGAAAAACTAACCCAGCTTATATAAGTCACGGTAAAAAATTATGTATCGTAAATGAAGGTTTAAAAGTAAAAAGAGCCATAAGATGAGTGGCAGACAATAGCTAATTAGTAATAGAAAAAATCAACTTACAGAATGTCTACTTAAGACTGACACTATAACGGGTACAATTCCGCTTTTCACCAAATCCCTTTTCACGTCGTCATGGCCTGCTAATGCAGTTATCCTGAAAAAAAGAAAACAATAAATTAGATAAAGAGAGTTCACTACAAGAAAAAAATATTATTTTATACAAATTTGACAATAATAGATCTTAAAATGCTTTGAAAATAAGTCTTAAAATGTTTTTGAATTTAAAAGCATGAAAACGAATACTAAAAGAAATGATTTGACGATAGGAACTTATGACGTCACAGGTTGTTATTCCCTACAAATTTCAATAGACCTTGTCGTTTTGACATTTCATAAAAAGAGACTGATTTGACTTGACAGTCAACATCCCTATTGGGACATACATATATGTGTGGTCAAACTAAATGGTTATCTATACTAATATTATAAAGCTGAAGAGTTTGTTTGTTTGAACGCGATAATCTCAGGCACTACAGGTCCGAATTGATTTATATTTTACTGTTGGGTAGCCCATTTATCGAGAAAGGCAATATAACACACGCTACGATCAATAGGAGCGGAGCAGCAATGAAAAATGTTGCAAAATGGGGAAAATTACGCAGACGAAGTTGAGCGGGTCTTTATAATATAATTGAGTTTGACCAAACTTTAACCTTACCTTATAATTCTTTTAAATCTGTATTGCCATGTGTTTCTTGTTTGTTATTTGTTTACATTTGATTTATTTTTTTATTGAAATACATTATATTATTTTGTTAGATTATATTTAAATTGTTTTCATTATATCTGAATACGCTAGTCGTGGATACTGGTATGCGGTAGGTGAAATATTCTAAAAAAACATGGGAAATTGAATGAAAACACTAGATGCCATTTAAAATATTTATTGTTTTTATTATCAAAATAATATTTAATTGTACTTTGCATGCCTTAGAGCAAATTATGGTGAAACTATTTTTAAAATATACCAAACATATTTACGCAAATAAATGTATTACTATCATTATTAATAAAACATAATTATTATGCTGAAGCTGAATGTGGAGTCCCTTGCTCATTGGCGACCGAGCAGATCGCGTTATCTGCGATGCGAGGTTAAGCAATGTTACCACCGGCGGTCCATATCCGGTGACCGTTTTCGAACATTGTCAGACCTCTCCGCGCCTGGTCCTGCGCCCAATCTCTCATTTGTGCCTGCGCATACATTTGTGCACTATCCGCCGTAACCGACATCGGTTAGGAGACCATTATTATAACATACAGAGTGGATTATGGTAAACCTTACCTTGATGTACTTTAAACATCAGAATAATAAATCCATACTAATATTATAAATGTGAAAGTAACTCTGTCTGTCTGTCTGTCTGTTACGCTTTCACGCTCAAACAACTAAACCGATTTAGATGAAATTTGGTATGGATGTAGTTTAAGTCCTGGGGAAGGACATAGGATAGTTTTTATCGCGATAACCGACATCCACGCGGGCGGAGCCGCGGGCGAAAGCTAGTAGGCTATAAATTGTCAAACATAACGCGGACGAAGCCTCGGGGAAAAGCTAGCAGGTATATGAAATACTATCTACCCACTCGGAAACTTCAATAAATAACACTAAACAAAATTTACGATGTCATATCACGAACTATAATTTCACGCTAGGAGTATAATCAGTAACAAAAGTGGTTTTATATTTATTAATCATCCCAGCAGATATATAATTTAGGAAAATGTATCAAGACTGTCACGCTCATTTGCATTAGGTATCATAACTTTTTTTTAAATTAAGGAACGAAACGAAAAAAACAAGTTTTAGTCTATGGCACTGTTGTCTCATATTCTAGAACAAAGTTTTAGACTCTAAAACTTTCCAAGAAAAAGGGCTATTTAAAGAAAAAAACAACTATATAGGATACGTAGTCTATACTAATATTATTTTAATTTTCTTTTAATATTTTAATTATATTTAATTGGAGTTTTTATTCTTGTGAATACGTCAACCCTTTAGTACCTTATACATGTACAGTAAACTTATTCTAAATACACAAAATGCTTAATAAATAATGTTTTCAAGCAATCGAGAGTTCCTATTGAATATAGGTCACCAAAAGATATAGATAGCTTCTTCGCAACCTCTGATTTTGGACTACATTTACTAATATTATAAAGAGGTGATGTTTGTGAGTTTGTAGGTAATTGGTAATCTCTGGATCTACTGAACCGATTTTGAAAATTATTTTACCAATAGAAAGCCACGTTATTTGTGAGTTTCATAGGCTATATTTTATTGCCCGCAGGCAGTCTAGACTAGTTGCCTAGTTGTTCATTATTTAAGACGGTTTTTAACCGACTTCAAAAATACAGTACAATCAATGATTAAGTGTTTTATTATTTTTATATTAAAATATAGACAAATTAAACACTTCTACCGTTGACTGTACTAAACATATACATAAAAATAAAAATCATCAAACTACAGCCAAGTTCCCTAAGGAATATAGGTTGTATCTATAGCAACAGGTTCAACGCTATGACAACCTAATGTTTATTCAATATGTCCCTATAAAATAGGACGCTTCGTTGTATTTACAAACACTACACTCGTCTACCGACATTTGAACAGAATAGTTGTGTCATACGTGGAACCGAAGCCATTGTATTTGTAAGGTATTTACCTACCTAGTTACTTAAACAAGAAATTATATTATTTGTGTATTTTGAAAATTTTTAATGTTACTTTAATTGTATGAAGGAAAAATCGACTCGGGCGGGACTCGAACCCGTGATCATATGGGATCCATCCCTAAGCTGTTAACGCACTGCCCTCTATAGTATATCGTACACAGGATTGCTTACCCTGCAGCAATTTCAAGTGTCGAATCGAATGACAGCAGAATTTGTTTGACACTTATGGCAAATGTTTAATGTTTGGCGGCCTGTGTAGCGCGGTGGGAGTGTGTCCGACTGCTATGCATGAGGTCGTGGGTTCGATTCCCACACGGGACACCACTTTGTAATTTAAAAAATTGTTGTTTTGAGTCTGAGTGTATTGAATGTTTGTAAAGTCGGCTTGAAGCAATGCGGCGGTCTTTTTTTTTTTTTTTTTTAATGGGTTTTTTTTTTCAAGTAAGTATAGACTTTCATTTGATTTTGCCAAATGACCGTCCAAATGTCAAAATTGGGTAGATGACTACAGTAACAATAAATAATTTTACACTATACTGAAAATAGCATTTGCAAAAATATTCTGAAAAACAATGTTTCTCTACAATGTTACGTTGTCATGAATTTATAAACATCAAAACAAACATTGAAACTACATGATTTGACCATACAAAAGAATGACGTCATTGTTTTGTATTTCATATAAATTAGTACGAAGCGCATCGTTTTGACGTTTCATAAAAAGATACTGATTTGACTTGACAGTCATCTACCCTATTAAATGGAAGTCTTGTTGTAGGCGGTAACTTGCCCAGCGTATTAGTAGTATAGAGGTCAGTGTGTTAACCACTACGGGCAACGAGACCATGCCCGAGAGCATTTAATTGATCCTTCATAAGCTACGCTTTCAAGGCAATCGTCGCATCAAAAGATATTTTATTTACAGGACACCTGATCTAATTGAAAATCCTACAAAAATAACCCACAAAAAATGTCTGCAAGAATGACAACCGCCGAATCGGGCGATTACATGTCATTTGGCGACAGAAACTACGCCCTAGGAACCGTCAAAGTATGGCACGAACACAATCAAAAAGTCCTCAAAGGCGACATTATAAGAACCACAGATAAAAACACGGCCATAACCAAAAATGGAATTATAAAAGTTAATCAGACTTCTTGTGAAGACTTTAGCGATAGTACCGATCAGTTAAAGCATCGAGCAAGACATATAAATTATTGGAAGTCAGAACTAGAAAGGGCTATAAGAGATATGGATGCAGAAATCAATGTTCTTGAAACTCTGCGACAGCAGTTGAAGAATGCCATCGATACTTTGAAGATACCGGAATATATAACAGAGGAATGTCTAGATTTGAGGAAGCTGAGAATGCAATCTGATTTGATCTATGACGAGCCTCAAGAGGACCTCTTTACTGAATCAGCTTTGATAGAAAACGTGAAGAAGCTTCATAGAGAGTTATTAAGAGAAATCGAGTATCAATTGGAATTGAATGTCGCTTCTAAAAGTTGGATGGAAAGGGACTGGAGTGATAAGTATTTGGCGTTTAAGTATGAGACTGATAATGTTGAATTGGAAACAAAGTCTCTGAACGTTAAGGATTCCGCTGGAGCTACTAGGCTTTCTGAAGGTATATAAACTTTATTAATTAACTAGCTGTCCCGTGCAACTTCATCTGCGTAAGTTTTCCCCGTTTTTGCAACATTTCTCATTGCTGCGCCTGCTGCTATTGGTCGTAGCGTGATGTTATATAGCCTATAGCCTTCCTCGATAAATGGGCTATTCAACAGTAAAATAATTTTTCAATTCGGACCAGTAGTTCCTGAGATTATCGCGTTCGCGAAAAGGATTCACAAAATAAAAACAATTAAAGCAAGAAACATAGAAGTTTGAACGCTACATATTTTTAGACTTCCTAATACAATACAAAAGATCTTTCATTGTAGACATATTGTTGATATTAAAGCATTACTAACATTATTTTTATTCCTAGGCCAATCTAACGTGCCATCGTGGGAACAACATACGATCAACGCTTTAAACGATTTCAAAACATCCATCGACAAATCTAAAGCTTTGCGTGCAAAAGTAGACGCAGTACTCATAAACACAGCCAGAGATCTTCGCTCCCAAGACATAAAAGTGAACAAATCAATTAACGAACGCATCGCTAGAACAGAAGAAGTCAAAATAGATTTGGAAAATCAACTGAAACTAACTTTGCAGAAAATTGTCGAAACAGAGAATATTCTAGAGACATTACACGAAGAAATGATGAAAGTTTCTCAAAGAATACAAGTAGCTCAAACAAGATTGAACACGAAAAATTGCAGACCAAATGTCGAGAATTGCAGAGAGGGATCTCTTATAGCGCTCATTGAAGAAGTTAGAGATCTCAATGACAGTATGAGTTTGTTGCAGAAGAGATCTCTGGAGACGGAGAAGTTGAGAGCAGAGTTAATTCACGAGAGATCTCTGTTGGAGAATGAAATTATTGTGAAGAAGAAGACGCTGTTTCTTGATAATCAGAGGTGTTTGTTTTTGAGGTCGCATTATCAGTCCGCTGAGAAGATGTGTGGATTTTAATAATGTAGTCTATTTTAGTACTGGCATGTATACTAATATTGTAAAGGGGCGTCTATACAGGCCATTTTTTACGGCAATTTGTGGCGGCAATGCTGTGGCTGGCAACATGACAGTACTATCCAATATTGATTTGATGGTTGCCGGACGTTCACTGAGCCATCGATTTTCCGTAATGTTGCCCGCCCAATTTAGTTGTTGTTTTAGTTGCTCTCTATTTTATTGTTGCCGGGTTGTGTAGCCCGTTTAGGAGACTGAATTATGCGCCATACAATTGCAGACATATTGCCATTATTGACTATATATCACTGCCACTGTGGCGCGGTGGGAGTGCATCCGACTGCTACGCAAGAGGTCGTGGGTTCGACCCCCACCCAGGATAAAGCTTTGTGTGATGAGCACGATGGTTTATTCTGTGTCTGGGTGTTATTTATCTATAATATGTATCTATTAAGAAATATATAAGTATGTTTATCAGTTGTCTAGTTTCTATAGTACAAGCTCTGCTTAGTTTGGGATCAGATAGCGTTGTGTGAATGGTCCCAAGATATTATTATTATTCGCCGAGCAATTAGTTGCCAGTAGTGTCGCCACAAATTGCCGTAAAAAATGGCCCGTTTAGACGCCCCATAACAGGCTACATAACTGTCATGTTTAATCAGTATCTTTTATGAAACATCAAGCGATAGGCTCCGTAAAAATTGGTAGTAAATATACAGTTATGATGTCATTTCTTATGGTCGTCAAATTATTTACTTTTAGTATTTGTTTAGCAATTATACATTTTTAAACACAAAACATTAGAAATTATTGTTCACCATTTTTTTGTTTCGTCTTTTGCTTGTTGCAAAATAAAAAACTATTTTAGAATTTTTACAAAATTAGTTTCACATTATGTATGTATGGAACAAGTGTCAATTTTCGTTAATTTAAACTAAACTATAACCCGATGGATGTGAAAAGTTTAAAAATCTTTAATACTTTCGTCAGTAGTTGCTAAACAACTTTGTTATTTTCGGGTTTGGTATATATTGAAAAGCAAATGTACAAAATATGTCGATTCAGAATAATATAATTGAGATTTCACTTTTCTTGTGTATCGTGTGATGTGAATGTGTGATTTTATATATGTAGTTTTTATATGTACTTTATAACGCGGCTCTGGGTGAGACCTTTACCTGTTTGCCTCCCCCAAAAGCCACAAGGACAGTCTCCTCCTTCCCCCACAAACATAATCTGGCCCGTTGGCCAAGTATTAATGACCATTTTGTGTGTTCCACAAATTGTTGATCAGAGTCTGGGTGTACTTCGTGTCCGTGACTTGTATGTTTGTTGTAGCCTAGTGCGGAAGTTGTCTTTCTTTAAAAAATCGTGTAACCGTCGATGCTTACTTATAAAACCTTTCTTGTATTGGGGACAACAAAAATATATTGTTTTTAAACTTTCGCGATTTTTATACATATCAGATATATTTCGGGAATAAATCGCGTGAATTATTTAAAGGTACGAACCTTTTATTTAGCTGACGTTTCGATAAATAAAAGATTCGTACCTTTAAATAATTCACGCGATTTAGTCCCGAAATATATCTAATATACAAAAATATACTTAACATAAATTTAATATTTCTAGAATAAGGCAAAAATTGAATGTAGATGAAATATAATTTTCGTGTGTTTTCACTGTCATTATTATACGGCGAATAAAAAAATATATTGTGTGAGAATATTGAATATTTATTGCACGGCACAACCACACAATACCTTTATGCAATTGACAAAATAAAAGACCATCAAATTCGTACCAAATCGAGTCGGACTCCAATTTATAATTTTCTTTAATAGTCCATAGTACACTTGCGTGATTTTAGGGAATATAGGGGGTTTCAGGTGGTGCAATTGATTAACACCGGCTAAATGGGTACTTACGTATGAATCGTGTACAACTTTAACTGGTATCTATCGTATACAACTTAAATTGGTATCTATCGTGTACAATTTCAATTGGTATCTATCGTGTGCAACTTTAATTGGTATCTATCATGTACAACTTTAATTGATATCTATCGTGTACAACTTTAATTAGTATCCATCGTGTACAACTTTAATTGGTATCTATCGTGCACAACTTTAATTGGTTTCTATCGTGCACAACTTTAATTGGTATCTGTCGTGTACAACTTTAATTGGTATCTGTCGTGTACAACTTTAATTGGTATCTATCGTGTACAACTTTAATTGTTATCTATCGTGTACAACTTTAATTGGTATCTATCATATACAACTTCAATTGGTATCTATCGTGTACAACTTCAATTGGTACCTATCGTATACAACTTCAATTGGTATCTCATGTACAACTTTAATTGTTATCTATCGTGTACAACTTTAATTGGTATCTATCATATACAACTTCAATTGGTATCTATCGTGTACAACTTCAATTGGTACCTATCGTATACAACTTTAATTGGTATTTATGGTGTACAACTTTAATTAGTATCTATCATGTACAACTTTAATTGGTATCTCTTGTGTACAACTTTAATTGGTATCTATCAAGTACAACTTTAATTGGTATCTATCGTGTACAACTTTATTTGGTATCTATCGGGTACAATTTTATTTGGTATCTATCGTATACAACTTCAATTGGTATCTATCGTGTACAACTTCAATTGGTATCTATCGTGTACAACTTCAATTGGTACCTATCGTATACAACTTCAATTGGTATCTCATGTACAACTTTAATTGTTATCTATCGTGTACAACTTTAATTGGTATCTATCATATACAACTTCAATTGGTATCTATCGTGTACAACTTCAATTGGTATCTATCGTGTACATCTTTATTTGATATCTATCGTGCACAACTTTAATTGGTATCTATCGTGTACAACTTTAATTAGTATCCATCGTGTACAACTTTAATTGGTATCTATCGTGTACAACTTTAATGGGTATCTATCGTGTACAACTTTATTTGGTATCTATCGTATACAATTTAAATTGGTATCTATCATGTACAACTTTAATTGATATCTATCGTGTACAACTTTAATTAGTATCCATCGTGTACAACTTTAATTGATATCTATCGTGTACAACTTTAATTAGTATCCATCGTGTACAACTTTAATTGATATCTATCGTGTACAACTTTAATTAGTATCCATCGTGTACAACTTTAATTGATATATATCGTGTACAACTTTAATTAGTATCCATCGTGTACAACTTTAATTGGTATCTATCGTGTACAACTTTAATTAGTATCCATCGTGTACAACTTTAATTGGTACCTATCGTATACAACTTCAATTGGTATCTCATGTACAACTTTAATTGTTATCTATCGTGTACTACTTTAATTGGTATCTATCATATACAACTTCAATTGGTATCTATCGTGTACAACTTCAATTGGTATCTATCGTGTACATCTTTATTGGATAACTATCGTGCACAACTTTAATTGGTATCTATCATATACAACTTAAATTGGTATATATTGTGTACAACTTTAATTGGTATCTAACGTGTGCACTGGTACCAAATGTTGAACCCCTGAAAGAGTACTATGTACCTATCTTGTACAATTTCAGAGGGGGGGGGGTTCGCTTGTTTTATAAGTAAGTATAAACTTACAGTTTATCAGCCTGTTGTACTACGGCGACATTATCATAGTTGTCAGCCAGCGCAGTGAAGATAGCTTCCACACCACAGTCGGCCACCATCTTACATAACTCGTGACGAACTAGCAAGCTCGCGATCGTCAGCATTAGTTCCGATACTAGGGGCGGTTTTGTGTTTTCTATAACATTAAACAAGAACATAATTAGAAATGGTTCTCGTTCTGTTTTCATGTAGGCTTTATTTTGATACCTATATTGAACCGATCAGCAGAAAAAAATATTTGATTGAGAAAAAAAATCTTACCCTAGCGGGTAAGAACCTAGTCACATTTATCAATTCTAACAATCTTAATCACTTTTAGAAGTTATGGTGAAAATGGGAAGTACAAAGAAACTCACATACATACATGGACACTAACACAGGAAATATTATTTTCCATAAGTCCTGCACGGCTAGTCGCACGCTGCACGGTGGATTAGCTGTCGTGATCAAAATTGGTTAGCAGACCATTAAATAACTAGTATGATAATCCCTCACCCTTCAGTAAGTTAGTGAGTGGCTCCAACATCTGCGCACCAAGTTCCCGCGCATGTTCGTGCGCTTTGCCGAACTCTACGCGCACGTCGTCATCCAGTGTCAACTTTCTTATCACTGATAGAGTTTCACTTAGCATCTGAAATAAACTTATATGTTCGTAAACTTTCGCGATTTTATTGCTAGTTTGGCTTGGCATCCATACATCCTATACATAGGTAAATGGTCTCATTGAAAATCAGCGTTGCAAGTTTGTCGCAAAACTCGCAACATATAATTATGCTGAATGGGACCATTTATTGTCATAGCTATGACGTGCAAACTGATCTCATTGTAGGTTTATGGTAATGATATGTTTAATTTAAGGTTTTTAATTTTGTATTTTTTTATGTAAGTACGTCATTTATGGCAATAAATAAACTTTTCTTCTTTCTTCTTTTATTTGTACACATTATAGAATTTTATAAGCTACGGGTCGGGTAACTTTGTTTATTGCCCGACGTTTCGACCGTTTTGCGACGGCCGTGGACACGGGTAGTCTACCAGTGACCACGGCCGTTGCGTGTTTAGTCTTAAAATAAAATATTTACGCGAATAAGACCCGTAACTTATAAAATTCTGAAATAAACATGTTTGGACTGGTTTGTTGGTCTAGTGCGTGGTTTGCCAACATGAGGGTATTTACCCACAAGAAGGTAAAGCAGCTATTGTTTGGGGGGAAAGTACACACAATGGGCAAAGTTGATCTAGTAATTAGTGACCATGACTGCTAAGCCGGAGGTCGTGGGTTCGTTCCCCATCCATGATAAAACTTTGTGTGATGAGCACGATGGTTTATTCTGTGTCTGGGTGTAATTTTGAAGCGGCGGTAGCTTAATGGCCAAGGCATCGGTTCGAATCCTGCCCATTATACTACCGACGTGAACCCTCTCCCAATACAAGCCACAGAGCTTACCTGGAGGGGTTAACAGGATTGCTAGTAATGCTAGACCACAATTTCACATTACTAGCAATCCTGTTAACCCCTCCACATACAAATTAAAAAAAAATCTATAACTCTAGGGTTAACAGGATTACTAGTAGATGGGACAACAATCCCACATTCCTAGTTATCTGTTAAAAAAAATAAGAAACTAGCTGACCCGCGCAACTTCGTCTGCGTCAATTTTCCCCGTTTTTGCAATATTTTTCATCGCTGTTCCGCTCCTATCGATCGTAGCGTGATTTTATATAGCCTTCCTCGATAAATGGGCTATCCAACAGTACTTTTTTTTTCAATTCCAGACATTTGTTCCTGAGATTATCGTGTACGAACAAACAAAGAAATAAACTTTTCAGCTTTATAATATTAGTATAGTTATGTATGTATTTAACAATATATAAGTATGTTTATCAGTAGTCTGGTTAACATACATAGGCTCTGACTAGTTTGGGATCATATGCCGATGTGTGAGTTGTCCCAAGATATTATTGGATCCATACTAATATTATAAATGTTAAAGTAACTCTATCTGTCTGTTACGTTTTCACGCTCAAACAGCTAAACCGATTTAGATGAAATTTCATCATCATCATCATCATCAGCCTATCGCAGTCCACTGCTGGACATAGGCCTCTCCAATTGCACGCTACTTTGTTCTATCTTCGGCTTCTCGCATCCAGCTCCTGCCAGCCGTTTTGCGTAAATCATCACTCCACCTGGCCTGAGGGCGTCCTACACTACGTTTGCCGTGCCGTGGTCTCCACTCAAGAACTCGTTTACCCCAACGGTTGTCGGTTCTTCGGCAAATATGGCCAGCCCACTGCCACTTCAGCTTGCTAATCCGGTGGGCTATGTCGATAACTTTGGTTCTCTGCCGAATCACCTCATTTCTGATTTTGTCCCTAAGAGAAACTCCGAGCATAGCCCTTTCAGATGAAATTTGGTATGGAGATAGTTTGAGTCCCGGGGAAGGACATAGGATAGTTTTTATCGCGATAACCGATATCCACGCGGGCGGAGCCGCGGGCGAAAGCTAGTATTATACAATTATTTGCACCCCTGCTATCTCCAACTCGTGCGAGCGACTCACACATGGCCGATGTTAGGGGTAAAATGAATTTAATAGACGACTCCCGCAGTACGGGGCAGGGTAATCCCTCTGTAGCGGGGGACTTTACAAACATACAAGGGACGGTCACAACGTACTCGGAACAACAATTTATGGATCACACAAAAGGGTGTCGCGTGTGGGAATCGAACCCACGAGCTCTTGCGTAGCAGTCGGACACACTCCCACCACGCCACAGAGGCAACCAATTTGAAAGTACACACTACGATACCCATTTATTTTTTTGTATAAAAAGCATGATTGTTTATTCGTTTAACTATCTTCTCTTCTACTAATATATAAAAATCTGGTGTCAAGATCGAAGCTAGAGTCGAACTCCTCCGAAACGGTTCGACTGATTTTAGTGATATTTTTTGTATATTTAGTAGGTATTCATAGGTCGTTTTAAGTTTTTTTTCCTCGCGAATTGTAAAAATGCTGAAAATTGACGCAGACAAATTTGCTTGAGTCAGCTAGTTAGTCTATTTTTTTTTTTTTTTTTAAAGACGACTCCTGCATTAGGGTACAAGCCCTGTGTCGCAGGAGACTTTACAAACATACAAGTCACGGACACAAAGTACACCCAGACTCGGAACAACAATTTGTGGATCACACAAAGTGGTGTCCCGTGTGTGTGTGTGTGTAGTGAATCGAACCCACGACCTCTTGCGTAGCAGTCGGACACATTCCCACCGCGCCACAGAGGCAGTCAAATTTATATTAATATGTATGTACTTAGAACTAAGGTACTGTGACGTGTATTGCCGAGGTCAACGCGACAGTACCCAAGGTTGTTAAGACTGCCTAGTTTGGTATTAGATAGCCGTTGTAGTTCACAACTTAAATAATATTTTGAACCATAAATACTTACTTTCTTATTACCGCTGACATTAAGTAACAATTTCAAGTTCTCAGCGATGTTCTTAGCGAATAGCTTCTGCCTGTTCATTTCGTGTTTGATACAACAAGTCGTCGTCCATCGCAGTGTCGATATAATAATGTCGTCGTTTTCAACGTTGTCAAGAATGCTGGAATTTAATTCTTAACATAAATACTTATTATAATGAAAATTGACAATGTTATTTTGAATAACATCACGCTATGAACAATGGGTATCAGCAATGAAAAATGTTTCAAAAACGCGGAAAAAATATTCCTTTTGAGAGCTTCTGTTACGTGTGCTACGTAAACGGTTAAAGTTACACAACAATAATGTATGACAGATTTGTTCCTATTGAAAAGTTCTAAAAAAAAGTCCGCAACAGCAAATGCCTATATTTTACATTAAAGCCAGATTACATTACGAACTATGTTAAAAAAAAAAAACAAAACTAAAAGTTTTGCAAAAACCCCCGAAGGACGCAAAAATGAATCAAATAAAATTTTAAATAGGAGGTAAGTAACCGAAGAAAATCCGTCTGGGTCTGCTATTTACTACCCTGAATTGAAATTAAATATTTTTGAGCATGTGACAGGTCCGCGAATGGAATGAAAATGAATATTTTCTAAAATAGTGTTATTAAAAGTTGATTAATTCCTTGACTTGTGTTATTTAAAAAGATTCTCAGTTTAAACACAGTAAATTGATTGTTATAGGGAAGAGACCTTTTTGGTCAAATGGCATTACGGGAACGGAACATTATGAGAGCGGGCTATAACCTCCTTCCTCGCCTACATATACATCATACATATCAACCCATATGATGGCCCACTGCTGGGCACGGGTCTCCCCAGTAGAACCTACTAGTATGTAGATCCTGGGGGTAATTGCCATAATCGCCACGCTTGGCGAGCGGGTTGGCGATCGCAGTAAGGCTTTAAGTACGCAGAGGACGCTGCTGCCCGTCCTCCGGTGTGAAATCCCTTAGTCGCCTTGACGACACCCACGGGAAGAGATGGGGTGGTACTATTCTTAAGCCGGCACCACACGGCTTCCTCGCCTAGGCCTCCCTAATAGTTAAGTTATGTATCAGCGTGGCTGTTTGTGCCAAGTTGGCGCCTAAACGATATTAGAAAACTAATTTAATTGGAATGGTTCTTAGCTTAATCTATACTAATATTATAAGCACTAATATTATAAGCACTAATATTATAAATATGAAAGTAACTCTGTCAGTCTGTCTGTTACGCTTTCAAGCTCAAATAATTAAACCGATTTAGATGAAATTTGGTATGGAGACAGTTTGAGTCCCGGGGAAGGACATAGGATAGTTTTTATCACGATAATCGACATATACGCGGGCGAAAGCTAGTGCTAAATAATTTTAGAACAACTATTAGTAACAACTACCCAAGGGGGGGAGGATTTGGGAGATTGAACCCATCGCCCCCACTCCCCCGAAAATGGCCAAAGATTACGAACCTACTTTTTCGCAATTTGTGCGAACACCGACGGTTTAGTCAATTGTATCACCCCCTCTAAAAATGACTCTAATCACATGTACTCTATGAAATATGTAACTTACGTTTTGATCAAATCAATGCCTCTCGCATCCAACAAATCGGGCTGCATCTCCATCAAAGCTGTCAAAGTTTCCAACGCATTTATCACCAGTTTCACTTCCTCCTCTCTAAGTTCTTGAAGTAGCTGCCTCTTGAATAGTAGATCTACTATCACTTTGTATGCCCCGTCTTTGCCTGCCCGGATTCTACGAGCAATGTCTTTGTTGCATTCTGCCTGTGAATTCCAATAGAGACTTTAAATTTAAACAATGATAATCAGATCAGATAATATAATATAATTTAATATCTTGGGACAACTCACACAACGCTATCTGATCCCAAAAGCTTAAGCACAGCTTGTATGGAAACCAGACAACTGATAAACATATTTATATATTTCTAAATACATATTATATAGTTAGATAAATAACACCCATCGCGCTAATCACACAACATTTTATCCTGGGTGGGGATCGAACCCACGGCCTCCGGCTTTGTCAGGGTCACTAACCACTAGACCAACCGGCCAGTCAAATAGTAATCAAAAATCGATCGATTAAAAGAGATCGATTTTTGGTGTCTCCTAACCAATGTCGGTGACGGCGGCCTGTCTCTTCTGAGACTAGCCAACTATGACACAAGTGCACCCTCTATTCCCTCAATCTCATAGTCCGACGGGACATCTGATACAATCAGAGAGAGAGATTAGGCGCAGAACTGACGGCTTGTCGCGGCGCCGTGGCGTGGCGCGGTGTGTCTAACTGCTAAGCAGGAGGTTGTGGGTTCAATTCCCAAACGGGACACCACTTTGTGTGATCCACAAATTGTTGTTTCAAGTCTGGGTGTACTTTGTGTCCATGACTTGTATGTTTGTAAAGGCCCCCGCGATACAGGGCTTGTAACCGCGATAACAGTCGCCAGCAGTGGTTACAATCATTGCAACACACTAGTCAGTCCCACAATGAAGACCAATGTAACAACACCTCACAAGATGAAATCTGTGAAGCTGTTTGGGATGTAGAGAGTGCCAAAGAGATGGACATACATATTTACTTGTTTTGGAGCAGTTAGTATAACATAGATAATATTATTTAAACTCCTTTTTTTAATGTGTGTTTTAAAGCATCAGTGAGTTTTGTCCTCTGTCTAATGTCTATGTTCTTGTTTTCTGTATTTTTTTTTTCAGTTTGAGGATCCATGGCGTGTTCAATTAATCTGTTTCCTGCTATTGTGGTATGCTTTTGTATAACTGTTCTTTTTATATATAACTGTTCTCTTTGTGTATAACTGTTCTCTTTATGTATAACTGTTCTCTTTATGTATAACTGTTCTTTTAATGTACAACATAGTAAATGTTTGGGAGTGTTTAAAGTAAAAACTTGGGATATATCTCATATTAATCAGGGCTAGCGAAGCACTTTTGTGGTACCATTTACTGAGAAACTGTCACACTAGCAGGTTTGGGCTTTGATATAGTAATTTAAGGGTATTTCTAGATGTGTTATCTATTAAAGAAATATTACTTTATACACCTAATTATCTTTAAACAACTGTCTTAAAAATGATTACATAGTAGAAAACTTTGCGAGCCTAGGAGGGCTCGCAAAGTTTTCTACTATGTACTAAGCACCACTTTTGGCTAGTTTTAAAAAGTTATTTTATGTTGTTTTAGTCTTTTAATAATAGTTTAATTTTTTTTATTTCTCATATTGACACCTATGGTATTGCTAACATCCATAGGCCAACTGCTTACCAACTGGCAGGCATTGCAGGCTTGTTAGTATTATAAAAAAAATACTAAATAATCATCTGTACACACTTAATGATTACACCCTGTACAGTATTAAAATATTGTTGGTTTCTTTAGTCGTCAAGGCGACTAAGGGATTTCACTCCGGAGGACGGGCAGCAGCGTCCTCTGCGTACTTAAAGCCTTACTGCGATCGCCAACCCGCTCGCCAAGCGTGGCGATTATGGCAATTACCCCCAGGATCTACATACCAGTAGGTTCTACTGGGGAGACCCGTGCCCAGCAGTGGGCCATCATATGGGTTGATATGTATGTATGTATGTTGGTTTCTTTGATAAGAAAAAAAAATATTAAGTGATATATTTACCTTCAAAACATCCAACTCTTTGTGGACCCCAGTGAAGTCGTATTTAGCACATGCACATTGGTCTTTAAGCTTCGTCACAGTTTCTGACACCAAATGGTTGTCTCCAGGACTGAGCGCCAGGTCTTTTATTATGTGTGACAAGTCCACTCCCTAAAAAAAAAAATTGTTAACGTAAATAAACAAATAATATAACCATGTGGATTTGTTTAAATTAAATTTAGCTGTAGCTTCTCCCATACAATTTTTAAAACAGAGTTTTGCATATTGGAGTACAAAGTTGTCAAAGAGGATTTTTACACAGACTTGAAACAAAATATTAATTTTATTACAGCAAAATACAAATATTTGAAAACACAAAAAAATTAACAAGTACTAATATACCGACTTAAGAATAGTACCAAAAATATGTTTAAAAATAACTACTTATTATTATGTTTGAGAATTGTTCCCATAAACATGTCACTGAGGCAGTAAATACTAAGAATTTATGCTACCTTCATATAATTGATCTAATTTGTCTGCCTTAGTGGCGCAGTGGTGGGTTTGATTTGTATGATCCACAAATTGTTGTTCTGAGTCGGGGTGTTCTTTGCGTCTGTGACTTGTATGTTAGTAAAATCCCTGCTGTCTTTTAAAAATTAAAAAAAAATAAATTACAAACAACCTAGCACTTTAGATATAATGTAAAAATCCATATAATTTCTGATACAATCTTTAAGGTACAGAAAGAATAAATACTAATAAAAAGATCAATTGCTATATAAAAAAGTTTAATGTAAATATTTTTCTTGGTAATGCCCATATCAATTCATAATATGTGTTTGATATGCCGAGAATAGGCGCCATGTACGATGTACTACGCAGAAACTGTGATTAGGTCATCCTGCATATTTTAATTTACACATAAGTCATTTTAAGCATGACTACCTTGAATCAATCAGAAGGTGCTATGAGAACTAATAAATATCATTAAAAAAAACTACAAGGCTATGAGTAAGCGTGATTATAGTATCACTAGAAGCCGGTTTGTGTATTTTGGTGCGTACCTGAGCTTCGAATTGGGCAATAGCCTCTTTGATCGCCTCTTCAGGATTCATATCAAATTCATCCATATTTTCTTTGACGACCTCATCGTAAGTCTCCTGAGTTATTACACGAACCATTTTCTTAACTTAATATTATCTTTTTAACACAGAATTTGTTTAAACTGATGTTAGTTCAATAGAATATTAAAATTTGAATTATTATCGCAGGTGGATACAATTTACCGAATGATGTCAACTTTCGATTTGAAACTTCGATGATGTCAAACCATAGAGTAGTATAAGTATTGTCAAACTTAGACCAAAACGCAAATCCAAACAAATGAATGTCAAAGGCGAGATTGTTCTGAAATGTAATAAACTGAAAAGAAGAGACACATTATATTTTTTCCTGTTTACTGTGACATTACATAAATTCTAAAATAATAAATACATGATGAAATTCAACCAAAAAATGCGTGTGAAAACGTTGGATGTATACATTAACGATGCTTATTTAAGTAATATTTTACAAAAACTTAAAAATATGTGATTTGGTTTTTGAACATGTTAAAAATTACCCAGATCGCGTTTTTGTAGGAAACCTACCTATTTTATTTTGTAGTATTATCTTTTGACAGAAAACAGCTTGCTTGAGTCATGGTGCATTCTAAAACTAGAATGAAAAAAAAAATGTAACATGGTATTATTATAAATTTTACCAATAAATGAAAAGTGTGTGAAGAATATAATCTCATAATACGTAACAGGTAAAGTTTTTGTAACATACGTATTTACAAACGAAATTAATAATGTTTACCATGAAAAATTAAATTGATGTAGACATCCTCTCCGTTTACTTGGCTTTCAGATACTATGTTTTGAGTGATATCTAGGTGACGCATACTCCCGTAAAAGAACGGAATCGAAACACAAAATTTATCATTTTGTGCGTAATTATTGAATAATCCTTACATTGCGTTGATTATTTAGCATTTATTAGGATTATTGAACTATAAAAAATGAGTTTCTTGGGGAAATTGTTCGGTGGAAAGAAAGAGGAAAAAGGACCTACAACCCACGAAGCGATCCAAAAATTACGTGAAACTGAAGAATTATTGGTCAAAAAGCAGGAGTTTTTGGAAAAGAAGATCGATTTCGAAATCCAAACGGCTAGGAAACATGGCACGAAGAACAAGCGGGGTAAGTTGACATAAGTTTAATGATGCAAGAGCTAGTGTGACTGTATGTAATTGACGAATCATACATTGATGTTTCTTTGTTGACATGTAATAAAGGTATGTGACCTTGTTTTTAAATCGTTTAATAATTGTTTCATATTTCGTAGTTACATCCTACGACTTCAACACTCTTGATATAATCTTTTAGTATAAAGAATTGAACTTGACATGTTTTGTTCTACTTGTAAAACTAATTACTTACCTACTAATACATTATAGACAATGGTAGACTTAATTATATTAAAAGTCTCACAGTCTAATTGTCTATGTTTATTGTTCACTTGTCTGTACTCTGTTTATGTAAACTAAGTATAGATTCTAAGTATATATCCGTACCTGGCGTGAATAAGTTGATATGTCATTTATGCTTACTTTTCAGGGCAGCCAATTTAAAGTTTACGATCTTCTGGTAAATCGAAAATAATGATGATTACTTTTTTGATAGTTGAATTTAGGTTCTTTAAGGAGCTGTTTTAAGTCTACGTTACAAACTAAATGTAATATTTGTTAATGCATTTAAAAACAGACTTATCCAATTGTTCACCGACGACTTATCAACTTATTCCCTGAAGGAAAATAAAAATTCTAACTGTCATAATTGAATTTAAATAAAAACCAAATGTAGTAATAACAAAGTTTAATCGCAGAAACAAATTAAAATCCTTTATTCTTTTTTAAATTTATGAAATTTAACCAAATCACAAAAAATAACACTTTAAATTACTTATTCTTCTGCGTTCTCTTCTTTATCAGGATCTTCTTCGTCAAGATCGGGATCGATATTTACTGTATCATTATCCGTTTTTATATTTCTATAAAATTCATGAAATACTGGATCTATTAGAGGTAATAGATCCAGCAAATCTTTTTTTTCTCTCGACTTACTGGCAATTGCTCTCTGGACACTGGTTCTAACTGTATGTTATCTATAATGTATTTGCCTCTTTTTTTGAAGTTTATTGCTTTAAATGGAGTGTCACTGTCAAGGTTTGTCTTGAAGTATATAAGTCAATGGAGAAAAGGGGGGAGGAGAAATAGAGGGTGGCTCATTTGAAAATAACATTTCAGAACTGCATGTATCTGAAAAGATATTAACATAATAGATTATTTTTCAACAGCATTCTCAGACTTCAAACTTACTAAGTTACTTATAACATCTTAATTAATTCATTAAGCTATTCATTCCACATTTTCCCATATTTAACAACTTGATTTCAATATATATTTTTTTATAGTACATCTTAATACAGTCTTACTGCCGCACACAGTGATGTCATTTTACTTTAATGTCAATTATAGCAAAACCTAAGGTACTTAACATCATAAAGATATAGACTATTATTCAATGACAAAATTAGTAAATCAGAGATTAGCTTTAATGGGCGCCTCTAAGTGCGGCAGTTAAAGTGATTAAAACAACAGAATTCCATCACCTGTCACGCAATTCCCTCCTACACCAGCAAACCCATTTGACAAAAAAATAGCTAAGAGCGTAAGAGTACACATAATTTAATAAATTAGCAAATATGGTAAAAATACGATACAAAAGCATAAAAACTGTCTCACCTTTTTCATTCACCAAAAGATAACGAGGTGACTTAGACATAACAAGTTCTCGTAGCTCAAGCAATTTACGCTTTTTATGTAATAAGCCCTTGAAAGCATTCTGCTAAAATATAAAAAAAACAATTGTACAATCAGTATTTATAACAAGCACACAATGCAAATTTAATTTTATATTATAACCTATCTGATAAACACAGACGTATTTTTGCGTACTTACTTTTTCCTCATTATCACTCATAATTATTATAAGCCACAATAATTGTTTTTATTTACAAAAATAATATGCAGTTGTTGTAATACAAAACACTTAAGTAACGAACTAACAATAAAACCTTCTCAGACGACGAGATACTCGATACTGACATTTGACAAGTTCCGACACGATCTTTTGAACGAACGAACTGATTTTGGTCATGTACCTACAGATCAGGGGGGCTTAGACAAATGCCACACGCTTCTTTTTTGGCACACGCTAACGCGGGAAAATGTATGCATTTGACATATAGTTGACAATATGTCACGTGACTGCTGTTGAATTGGTGGACCAAAAACAACAGCAGCGTGTGCCAAAAAAGAAGCGTGTGGCATTTGTCTAAGCCCCGGCAGTGACTAGTAATATGAAAGGCATTCAAGTATAAACCTGCCTTATATGTTTACAATTGAGTTCAAATTACCTTGCGCTTAAAGTTTTCCTAAACGTTGATTTTGAGTCAAATACGTTCATCAAACTCTTAAAACGATGAAATTATTTTATTTTTATAAAAGTTAAATTATATGCGTATTTTAAGTATTCTCAAAGTAAGTAAACGTAACAATTCACGCTTTGTTATTATAAACAATATAATGTCCATTTTCAAGAGTTTCATAAATGACTCGTGTGATTTTATAATGATAAAACTAGACAATTCGAAATGTTCTAAAATATCACAACTTTTGATAGCGTGCATAACTAGACAATTCGAAATGTCCTTAAATATCACAACTTTAGATAGCGTGCATAACTAGATAACTCGATATATATGTGTGTGTTTCGTACTCAAAGACGTTCATAACTTGATAACTGATTTTGTCATATTACACTTGCAAATCCACAAACGTATATGTTGATATATTAACAAATGCTTGTTCTGACTTATGTTGATAAATCGAAATGCAATAATATAAACGCTGTCAGTTAAGTATTATTAATTTGACATGTCGTTTTATCAAATATTTATTGCCATAATTGTAGATACTCACTTATGTACGAAAGCAATAATTTGATTTTGTTTGAGTATTTCGAGTTGAGTTTTTAATAACGGTAGGGTATAAGGTAACAGAAGCGTTTAAGCTAAAAAAAAAAAAAAACGACATTTCGAGTTGTCAACGTATTCACGCGTGGTACGGATATAGATTTTCTATTAATCTCTTTCCTTAAAATTATCCTTAATATTGTCACTTGGGATTTTACTCACTGTGCGGCGGGGCCAAACGTTTTTCCTTCTTAATGATATTTGGTAACCTCTCAAACTTGACTCAGGTGTATCAAATGACCACTTAACAAATCATATAAATAAAATAAAAATAAAAATCAAATCTTATACAAAATGTAAAATAATTCAGATGAGTGTGTATTTATTTTGGAACTCAAAATGTTCTAATTAAATAATAGGGCTAGGTAGAGTTTAGTCTCATTTCAATTGTACCCTAAAGCTTTTATTTTGTAACATCCTTCTTATTATATATCAACCTATATGATGTCCCACTGCGGGGCACAGGTCTCCCCAGCAGAACCTACTAATTATAGATCCTGGGGGTAGTTGCCATGATTGCCACTATGGCGAGCGATGCCGATCACAGTAAGGCTTCAAACAACTCAGAGGACACTGATGCCGGGCCTCTCGTGGGAAATTCCTTAGTCACCTTGACAACACCTGGACACGGGAAGAGATGGGATGATTTTGTATAGGTGTTGCCACTTAAGTTTAAGAACATTCAATTTTAGGTAGTACTAAGATGGAGTTTATGCAGGACAACTGAATGGTAGTAAAATTGATAATGTTGAAATGATGAATGTTATAGATTTTGATTAGAACTCTGCCATTTTATGACAGTATGTAATTTTTAAGCATCATTGAATGCTAATTTAAACATTTATTACATGTATGAAAGAAAGTATGTGGGAGGCGGCAAAGTGCTGGAGTGGTTAACAGCATATTCAAACTCGCAATCATAGTGTATCGGATTGATTGCGGGTTGGAATCCTGCCTAAGTTAATTTATCCTTCGTACATTTAATGAATTTAAACTGTATATAGTAGTTAAATTGTATTACTTTTCCTTCCTAGCTGCGATTGCCGCCCTGAAACGCAAGAAGCGCTACGAGAAACAGCTCACACAAATCGATGGCACTCTGACGCAGATTGAAGCGCAGCGGGAAGCTCTAGAGGGTGCTAATACTAATGCTCAAGTACTCAACACTATGCGTGACGCTGCCAATGCAATGAAACTTGCACATAAGGATATGTTAGTATACATTTTAATTTGGTTTACTACCTTAGGCTGGCTTGTTGGTTTAGTCGTTAGTGACCTTGACTGCTAAGCCAGAGGTTGTGGGTTCGATTCATACACAGGATAAAACTTTGTGTGAAATAAAATGGCGTTTATTTTGGCCTGGGCCTACAAAACAACAAAAAGTTAAGAATAAATTAAAACAAAAACAAGTAGGTATGCTGCTCTGCAAGCCAGAGCTGAAAAGGTCACCTCCTTTGCATGGCTAGACACCCAGCACTGATTTTCAGTTGGTAACCTCAGTTTGGCTGTCTGGCCTCTTCCAGTCTGGCATTGTGTAATGACCACAATAGTTTTAGTATTTTCGTTGAATGTGTTTCTAGTGTGATACATTTTTCTCCAATTACCTACCTATTACTTATCTTTCACAGTGACGTAGACAAGGTGCACGATATAATGGACGACATCGCAGAGCAACACGACATATCTCGTGAAATCACGGACGCCATCAGTAACAACGTCGCCTTCCCCAACGACATCGATGAGGATGAACTTGAGAAGGAACTTGAAGAATTAGAACAGGTATGGTTTTGGTATTCTTGCAGTGGGTCCTCGGTACTCCGGCGGCCCCTGTACAGTTGGATCAACGTAACTAGGCCGGACTGAAGTAGGCAATAAATGGTTGCGCAGATGCATTTTTTGGAAGTAAATGGTGACAGGAAGCGGGGGGCGGGGGCGGTAACTAAACTAAGAGAATTAGTGATGCGAATACGCATTACATTGTCATAATTAGTATTAATAACTCCTATTTTTTTGGGAATATTTTCATAAAGAAATTGTTTTTCAAAGTTTCTTTAATATTTACTGTAACTGTTCTAAATTTAAACTTTTATGAACTCATTTAAATATTGTTTTTATATTGTTGAATTAAAATGTTGTTAGTATTTTTAATCGATTAAACATAATTAATCGTTTTCGTAAGTCATTTTAGGGTCGCATCTCTATGACATGCGCGAAAGTGATAAAAACCTAACTTCAATCCGGTCAAGTTACGTTGATCGTACTGTACACACTGTACAGTACACACATTGGGATGCATGATTGAACAAGTTGTATTCCACATATTATATCACATATCAACCCATATGATTTCCCACTGCTGTGCGCGAGTATTTTTTTTTTTTTTTTTTTTTTTTTTTAAAGACAACTCCCGCAGTAGGGTACAAGCCCTGTGTCACGGGGGACTTTACAAACATACAAGTCACGGACACAAATTACACCCAGACCCGGAACAACAATTTGTGGATCACACAAAGTGGTGTCCCGTGTGGGAATCGAACCCACGACGTCTTGCGTAGCAGTCGGACACACTCCCACCGCGCCACAGAGGCAGCCGATACTTATATACCCAGTAGAACACACTTATTGTAGATCCTAGGGGCAATTGTCATAATCGCCACGCTTGGCTAGCGGGCGATCGCAGTAACATAGTACGTTAGGACTCTGCTGCCTCCTCTTGTGAGAAATCATTTGAAAGAATTTTTTTACATGGTACCTCTAGGTCTGGAGTGGTAGATAGTTATGTTACCGTGAATGTCCGAAGTGTAGTGTATCTATACTAATATTATAAAGCTGAAGTCGACTGTTTGTTTGTTTTTTTGAACGCAGTAATCTCAGGAACTACTGATTCGAATTGAAAAATTCTTTCACTGTTGGATAGCCCATTTATTGAGAAAGGCTATATGCTAAATAACATCACGCTACGATAGGAGGGAAGCAGCAATGATAAATGTTGCAAAAACGGGGAAAATTTAAGAAGTTGCGCGGTACAACTAGTCTTAAGATACACTGGTGTATGTTGTTGTTGACAATCACCAAGAGTTTTGGTGAATGTCCGAAATTTACTCTTTTAGTGATGGTTTCGGTCATTCACCAGTGAGTGAATGACCGAAACCACGAGGACTTGGTGAATGTTGATTATGAGCAAAATAATGGGCCGTTTATAAAGTTTTGATATCAATCTAGAAATCATAATTTTATTTCTAGATTGATATTGAAACGTAATGTAGTAAAGTAGGTTCTAAAACCGTTTAAGCATTTGACCACAGACTAAATAGAAAAAAAAAAAAACGAAAATCGATATGTTTAGGTTAAAACTGTGCCGAGTGCCAGAAACACCCAAATTATTTTAATAAACATAAAATATTGTTTATCTATGACAAGCTGTCCCGCGCAACTTCGTATGCGTAAATTTTCCCCGTTTTTGCAACATTTCTTGTCGCTGCTCCGCTCCTATTAGTCGTAGCGCGATGTTATATTTTGACTGCCTCTGTGGCGCAGTGGGAGTGTATCCGACTGCTACGCAAGAGGTCGTGGGTTCGATCCCCACTCAGGATAAAACTTTGTGTGATGAGCACGATGGTTTATTCTGTGTCTGGGTGTTATTTATCTATAATATGTATGTATTTAGAAATATATAAGTATGTTTATCAGTTGTCTGGTTTCCATAGTACAAGCTCTGCTTAGTTTGGGATCAGATAGCGTTGTGTGAGTTGTCCCAAGATATTATTATTATTATTATTATTATATAGCCTATAGCCTTCCTCGATATATGGGCTATACAACAAAAAAAGAATTTTTCAAATCGGACCAGTAGTTCCTGAGATTAGCGCGTTTAAACAAACAAACAAACAAACTCTTCCGCTTTATAATATTAGTATAGATTCACTTTAATGCTACTGTGAATGTTAACATTCACCGGTGTGTTTCTGTAACATAGTCCAAAATTGTAGGTACAATTTTTACATATGATACACAAATTTCGTACATTCACTGTAACAGCTACATTAATTCAATGTATTTCACGATAATTGCCTATAGAAACAAACTCTAAATGTTTCAATTAGATACCCTCTTTGCCTATGTTCTTCTAATGTAGTCAAATTAAGTTCTGCAAGGCGTTCTACCTGTTTATGGTCTATCTCTGTCTTGTCTGATTCAGAGATGTTATGGTCTATGATATCTGATTGATGTACGTTATGTTCTTAGGAGGACCTGGACAAAGAGATGTTGGGCATCAGCGTGCCCACAGACAACCTGCCCGAGGTGCCCAACGCAGAGTTGGTGCGTGACAAACCTAAGCCTAGCAAGTCCAAGACCGGTTAGTAAATTGATATTTTATTTATTATTTGGCAGCTTTGCTGAAAATTACAAATGACAAACTACATATCTTCATACCAAATTTAATCTAAATTGGTTTAAGCTTTTTTTTTTTGTAAAAAAAGATAACTAGCAATGTGGGATTGAGTCCGACATTACTAGCAATCCTGTTAACCCCTCCAGCTAAGCTCAAAGGCTTGTGTTAGGAGTGGGTTCACGTCGGTAGTATAATGGGTAGGATTCGAACCCGCGACCTCACGATCTACCGATGCCATTAGGCTACCGCCACTTCAACTCATACAGATAGTAACTTTCACATTTATAATACTATAGTAATTTTTATATAGCTGCTATAGTTAGACTGCCTCTGTGGCGCGGAGGGAGTGTATCCGACTGCTATAGTTTGGGATCAGATAGCGTTGTGTGAGTTGTCCCAAGATATTATTATTATATTATTATATTATTATTAAATATACATACTGTATATTGCTAGTACCTAATACTTTTTATCCTTTTAGTTACGTATCAAAAGTGGGCTGTTATCAGTATTATGTTAAAGTGCAAACTCTATTCTCAATATTGAGTACCTACTCATGTGTTAACTAAAATCGGAAATCATATAATAATCGGTAAATACATAATACGACGCTACGACCAATAGTAGAGCAGCAATTTTTTTTTTTTTTTTAAGACAACTCCCGCAGTAGGGTACAAGTTCTGTGCCACGGGGGACTTTACAAACATACAAGTCACGGACACAAATTACACCCAGACCCGGAACAACAATTTGTGGATCACACAAAGTGGTGTCCCGTGTGGGGATCGAACCCACGACCTCTTGCGTAGCAGTCGGACACACTCCCACCGCGCCACAGAGGCAGTCAATTAAAAATTTTGCAAAAACGTGGGAAATTTACTCAAACGAAGTTGCGCGGGATCATCTAGTCTAATATATTTAAGAATCTAGCGGTCCGCTCCGGCTTTGCACGGATATAAAACATATGGATGTTATTATACATATAAACCTTCCTCTTCAATCACTCTATCTATTAAAAAAAACCGCATCAAAATCCGTTGCGTAGTTTTAAAGATTTAAACATACATAGGGATATAGGGACATAGAAAGCGACTTTGTTTTATACTAGTGATGATCGGCTATAAACACTTACCGATTACACTCTGAATACCTGCCAAATTTTAGCGTTTAAGGTCAAGTAGAGTTGGTGAGCGTGTGGTGTGGACTGTATTACTAACGAAAGATGTATTGAAATAAGGGGGCGTCCATAAATTACGTGAGGTGTTTTTTTTTAATTTTCTGTCCCTTCCTCCCCCCCTGGTTAGATGTCGTGAGATTTTATTGAACCCCCTCCCCCATCCCCCAATCTCATGTGAGATTTTTTAAAAAGTGGGTTTCTTACGTAAACGCGTTGGATTGTTATTGTAAAAAGAAAAAAAAAATTGCTTCGTGATTTCATTTACGACTAGTTAAGACTAGTAATCAATATTATTGATTACTATAGTTCGTAAAATATAGCTTGATACCTGTGACTTTAGAGACTACGTTTAAAAGACTGCTACAATAAATTTGTTGTTGGAAAAGTTTTAATTTTTTAAATATTAATAAGACATTTGTATAGAAATCTAGAACACTTTTTTCAAATAGAACTTGTTATCAAGGAGATACTAGTATAAACAAAGGTAATTTAAAATATTTATTATATTTTATTATTTATATTTTTTTGTTAGCTTACTTCGTAAACTCTTTTCGCAGCCTGGTAGGGATGTGTAATCGACTGGCCAGCGAATATCGATAAAATAAATGTATGACAATTTCATTAATATAAATTGTATAAATGATTATATCTAATCGTATTCAAGATCGTGGACAGACGATAAAGCGGAGTCTACCACCAAGGTGCCCGAAGGCAAAGGACAAAGATTAATAATTACTCATGCGGGGACATCGTCTGGTTTTGTGCCCAATTGTTTACTGGCGTTTAAATCAGTAAAAACAACAGAGTACCATGAAGAAATGGATTTTACAAAATTTAAGGAGTGGTTTCTAACTCTTCTAAATAATTTGAGTGAACCACATTTTATTCTGATGGACAACGCTCCGTATCATTCAGTACAAAAAGATAAGGCGCCTACGACAAGCAATCGTAAAATTGAAATTATTACTTGGCTGCAAAACAAAGGAGTAAAAGCCGACAACAGCATGCTCAAGAAAGAATTGCTAAGATTAGTAAGCATTCATAAGCCCCCCACTCCAAGATATATTATAGACGAAATTGCAAAGGAAATGGGCCACACCGTCATCCGTTTACCACCATATCATTGCCATTACAATGCAATAGAACTAATCTGGGCTCAAGTCAAAGGTTCGTATAATCTAAAAAAACATATATAAAAAGCTTACAAAGAATGTAGTAGGTTTTTTGTTTGATCGAATACCTTTTTTTTCTAGGTTACGCTGCCAGACATAATGTAGCACCGCCTTTCACAGCGAACAAAATGTTGACATTACTACATGAAGCTTGTGTACATGTAAATGCTGATGATTGGAAAAAGGTAGTTGAGAAGACAAAAAATGTGATTCAAAAAGATTGGGAGCGCGATATTCAATTTGACAACAGGACTGCTCCAGTGATGAATCAGAATTCGACTTGGAAGTTGATCTCGGCTGTACACCATTTGACAATTAAACTTTTAAATACCTTCAAATTCATCTTTCATTTCCTTTTTTCTTTCTTTCAATATCGTTAAAATGTATTTTTTTTAATAAACTCATTCCATATAAATATCGATAAAATACGAAAGACGTCCCATACCTATTACATGTCATTCTGACAAACGTCACAGGTATTAAGCTATATTTTACGAACTATAGTCTTAACTAGTCGTAAATGAAATCACGAAGCAATTTTTTTTTCTTTTTACAATAACAATCCACGACTAGTTAAGACTAGTAATCAATATTATTGATTACTAGTCTTAACTAGTCGTAAATGAAATCACGAAGCAATTTTTTTTTTCTTTTTACAATAACAATCCAACGCGTTTACGTAAGAAACCCACTTTAAACTTTCAGCAATATTGATTCAATATTGCTGAAAGTTTAATTATAAGTGTAATAAAAAATTAACAATAGCATACTTAAATCGGATTAAATGGACCAAAATAGTATATTTCTTTTTGTTTCAATTAGAAAAAAAATTGCGTGATATTTGCCGAGACCCTCCCCCCCCTCTGTCCAACGTAAGATTAGATGAGATTTGCTCGACCCCCTCCCCCCTTTAAACATCTCACCTATTTTATGCGCTCCCTAATAGATAGTGGTTTAACGTAAATATTTTTAATTTAGTATCGCACAACTAACAACGGTAACAGGGCAAAAACATAAACAGAATATTAGAACACGTCATTTTTGAAAAATATAAAAAACAACTTTAAAACTGTACAAAAAAGGCTTGATACCTTCAGTAGTTTTCGGGATTCGTGTGTTTGGCCGCGTAGTCGACTGGTTGATTAATCGGTTGCAACAAAAAGGTCGATTAGTCGCCCGACTAGCTTTCTTTAGGGATATAAATTTATTCAACTCGTGTTTACGATCATATAGTATACTTTATAGATTATTCAATTGATAAATAGCGGTAGCCTAATGGCTAAGGCATCGGTCTCGCAATCACCATTATACTACCGACGTAAACACACTACTAACACAAGTCAAGTTTAGCTGGAGTGGTTAACAGGATTGCTAGTAATATGGCACCAAAATTCCACATTGCTAGTTATTATCTTTAAAAAAAATAACTATAAGGGTTCCATTTTGGGGGTAACCATAAGGGGTGTTGCCATTTTGGTTACGGAACCCTAAAATGTTCATGATGAGGTTACGATTTTATCTCAATCCACTTATTTTAAGCATACAATTATTAATTAAGTAATAGACAGATAAATGGTTGATTTTTGTCAACTAATCGCCGACTTCAAATATGGTCGGATACAATGTATTTTTCTACAAGTTGTACATTTCGGTATTTATAAAAGCCAACCGTTACTGACTGACTGATCTATCAACACACAGTACAAACCACTGAATGGAATGCGCTAAAATTTGGCACACAGATAATTATAATAACAAAGGTGTCCGCTAAGAAAGGACTTTGCAAAATTTACCCCCTAAAGGGATGAAACAGGGGTCTGATCTTTGTATGGAGAAACAAAATCCACGCGGGCAGAGCCGCGATCGAAAGCTAGTCTCTAATATTAAGATTTATGTATCAATTCGATAGCCTAATGGCTAAGGCATCGGTCTCGCAATCGTGAGGTCGTGAGGAGTTCGAATCCCACCCATGATACTACCGACGTGAACCCACTCCTAACCTTTGAGCTTAGCTGGAGAGGTTAACAAGATTGCTAGTAATGTGGGACTCTATCCCATATTGCTAGTTATCTTTTTTTATAAAAAAAAATATGTATATATCATCGTCGTTTGTTGTTATTTCAGAGGATGACGAAGAATTGGCACAGCTGCAATCTTGGGCCACATAATCGTGCTTCATCATCGGTTGTCTGTATAAGTTGTACGTTTGTGATATTTTATAGGTATTGTATAGCAAACGGCGGAGTTTCAAGCCATTTGTGGGGTACTACTGCTAGACTGTATAAATGTAATGTCGTAAAATATTGGCGAATTTGGCGACCGGCGATACTAGGGACCGGCGATTTTGGCGACCGAAAACGGCGATTTTGGCTACCGATGGTTGAAATTGTTTGCGGTTCGTATGATGTACCGCTTAATCCAGTCGCCAGTCGCCGGTCGCTGTCGTCAATAAAAGACTGATATACTGGTAATCAAAATCACATAACAAGATTGCTGTTAATCTTCAAGATGTCCCTGTCCTAAACATATACGAGTACATTACAAATACATAACAAAAACAATGTGAAAATCTTCACTGCTGTAAACATAGCCGGCCCGGGGGGGGGGGGGAATTGGGGGCTTCAGACTCTCCCCCTCGAAACAGTTGAACGCCGGTTTATTTACACGATCGTGGAAACCCCTAATAATGTCTAAGTCGTTTTAGAATGTGCAGAAATAACCCACAAATGTCTTGACACTATAAAATATTGTATAAATATGTATTAAAAGCATGTCAAACTAGAATTCGCTTTCTCAATGATTAAACGAATAATACGACTTAAAAACTGAATTTCGATTCCCAATCCGATATCTAAACCATCAGAGGTCAAAAAATCATTAAATCGACTGGCCTGTTGGTCTAGTGGATAGTGACCCTGACTGTTAAGCCGAAGGTCGTGGATTCGATTCCCACCTAGGATAAAACTTTGTGTCTTTATTCTGTATATGGGTGTAATTTACCTGTCATATAAATGTATTATTTTTTAATACATATTTTTTTAATTTATCAGTTTTCTGGTTACCATAGTACAAGCTCTGCTTAGTTTGTCCAAGATTTTATTATAATTAATTCGTGACGTAATCTGTGGATGGGCCCTTGTCGTAATTCAGTTTTTAGTCGAATATTACTTTATTACCTGCCTTATATACACTTTACATATTTAGTCAAAATATTGATGGAGTATTGGATTTGGAGTACAGAACTTGATTTTATTTTTGTTATTTAAAATTTTTAAGTTAAAAAACTTTTCTTGTATTTAAGTATCGTGTACATTTGTTTTTTTAATACTTTAATAATTATGTATGTGAGGGTTAAATAGTACAGAATATACTTGTTTAAGATTATTTAGTTGTTATTTTTTTTTTCATAATATGGCCGATTAGTTACTGTTAGCAACGTAAGTAGCTGATCCACTGACTTCCAAGGGCGGATGCAGGATTTTATTTTGGCCGGCACGGAAGGTAAATGACTGTGCTGGATCTAGCATGCTTATGAAGGGGGGGATGGGTGCATTTCGTTTCACCTGATATACTACAAGTGCGAGTTGCAAACACGAGGAATTTTGTTGAGGGACACAAGAGGCAAATAGGCAAAGAAATTTGGTACACAAAACAGCCGTCTGGGGGAGGGGGGGCACGTGCCCCCATGCCCCCTCTGTATCCTTTCTTTCCGACTCTGCTAACCTTTAAAGTACGTCTTACATTGGACAGGCTACCGCCAACAGCGACAAGACTTCCATTACATATTGTCATTAATAATAATATTTGTTTATATTCCTCTCTCACACAGAAAATACTTTACAGATGTTTCGTACAAGCTTCAATAGATTCAGATTCAATTGGAGTGTATCTGTGTGACAGATTACCAGCCTCTCCTGACTCTACATATGAAGGTGTTTGGTGTCATCTGTTTGATAGGTGTCAATAATATGTTGTGAGTGTATGGAAGGTCATTCGATTAGACAACGAAATTGCTTTATAGTTTTATATGCTACTTAATCACGTATATATTTTATTTTAAGGCTTAATACCTTTTTTGCCCGACGTTTCGACCGTATTGCAACGGCTGTGGTCACGGGTAGACTGGTTCAGCTCAGCGTCACCTCCGGGAAGCGCGTGTTTCGGACACTACCCTCGCTTGGTTTTATCACTCAATATTACGGAACTGTCGTCGGCACACTGGGGTGTAATATTTGTTCGGCGGTGTGGTACCAGGATGTTGATAAATGATATCCATCTTCTTGGTTGAAATTGACGTGTTTTTTTTATTGCAACCGCATCCTGCGCCATCCTCGAGTAATAGTGACGATCAGTGGAGAGGACCTGTGGTTTGTGTAGTTCAATAATGTGTACAAATCGCGAAAGTTTACGAACATATATTTGAAATTGCTGTCAGTTTGTACGAGGTGGCCAGTCGAGTGTACGACATACTATAGGGGTCAGAGAGCTGATAACATTCAAGTTCACTAAAAATCTTTACTTAGTATAAAACGAAGTCGCTCTTGTGTCTAGAGATCTAATAAAGTACGCAGCGGATTTTGATTCATCATCATCATCAGCCTATCGCAGTCCACTGCTGGACATAGGCCTCTCCAATTGCACGCCACTTTGTTCTATCTTCGGCTTTTCGCATTCAGCTCCTGCCAGCCATTTTGCTTAAATCATCACTCCACCTGGCATTAGGGCGTCCTACACTACGTTTGCCGAGACGCGGTCTCCACTCAAGAACTCGTTTAACCCAACGGTTGTCGGTTCTTCGGCTAGTATGGCCAGCCCACTGCCACTTCAGCTTGCTAATCCGGTGGGCTATGTCGATAACTTTGGTTCTCTGCCGAATCACCTCATTTCTGATTTTGTCCCTAAGAGAAACTCCGAGCATAGCCCTTCCCATAGCCCGCTGAGCGACTTTGAACTTGTGGACCAGTCGTAGTGTCCACGTTTCGGCTCCGTATGTCATGACGGGTAGGACGCACTGATTGAAGACTTAGTCTTAAGGCATTGTGGGATCGACGATGAGAAGACTTGACGTAACTTCCCAAACGCTGCCCAACCCAACCGAATTCTCCTGTTCACCTCGTCCTCGAAGTTGTTCCTACCTAACTGCCAAGACTGCCCGAGGTACACATAGATTTTGATGTGGTTTTTACTATCATTTAGATAATTTCTTAAAGATACCGTGTGATGCCAGAACGTGCCGCTAGTCATAGCAATAAATCCTTAATTTTGACACTCGAGTCCAATCATTAGAATTTAAAATTAGTTCAGATGTTTTGAAAATAAGTGTTAAGCTTTTTCCGTTGCTAACTGTATATGTATGTATCGGAATGCATCTATAGTACAGTAGGATCAACGTAACTTGACCGGATTGAAGTTAGGTTTTTATCACTTTAGCGCATGTCATAGAGATGCGGCCCTAAAATTACTAACGAAAACGATTAATTATGTTTAATCGATAAAAAATACTAACAACATTTTAATTCAAAAATTTAAAAACCCTATTTAAATGAGTTCATAAAAGTTTAAATTTAGAACAGTACAGTAAATACTAAAGAAACTTTGAAAAACAATTTCTTTACGCAAATAATCACAAAAAAACATGAGTTAGTATTACTAATTATGACAATGTGATGCGTAATCGCATCTCTAATTCTCTTGGTTTAGTTACCGCCCCCGCCCCCCGCTTCCTGTCACCATTTACTTCCAAAAAATGCATCTGCGCAACCACTTGTCGCCTACTTCAGTCCGGCCTAGTCAAGTTGATCGTACTGTAAGGAGATAAATTCCTCCATAATCTATTTTAAATTAGTAATACTTTGGAACCAATAGTTAATAAAATATTACTACTACTACTACACCCGTCGTCATTTTGTCATCTTTTAGTCTAGTTCCGGTGGGGTAAATCTTTGGGAGCAAAGTAGGTGGTATAAAAGCTCCCCCCCAAAAGCTCCCCCCCTCGTGCGAGGTACTTAAACGGGGCACAATGTAGAAATGAATTTGCAACCCCCGTCGTTTGTACCACTCACACTTGGCCGATCTTGATAGTGAAATAGCCTAACGGTATCAAAAATGTTGGGAGACACTGGGCTTCCTTGCTGAACATGTGATACAGAGTGTGTAACGTGCAGTGCGATCAACGTAACTTGACCGGATTGAAGTTAGGTTTTTGTCACTTTCGCGCATGTCATAGAGATGCGACCCTAAAATTACTTACGAAAACGACTAAATATGTTTAATCGATTAAAAATACTAACAACATTTTAATTTTACAATATAAAAACACTATTTAAATGAGTTCATAAAAGTTTAAAATTTAGAGCAGTTATAGAGGTAGTAATACTAATTATGATAATGTAATGCGTAATCGCATCTCTAATTCTCTTGGTTTAGTTACCGCCCCGCCCCCCGCTTCCTGTCACCATTTACTTCCAAAAAATGCATCTGCGCAACCACTTGTCGCCAACTTCAGTCCGGCCTAGTTACGTTGATCCAACTGTAAAAATAATGCCCCTTTTATTGTTAACATCCATATCACGGGTGTATTTGTCGAGGGGGAGGGGTAGGTTCCACCCCCAAATCCCCCTCTTCCTAGGTACGCCCATGTAACATCATAATTTCGGTGGCAGCCAGTGTTGACTACAAGAGTGCACTCTATTCTCTCACTCTTACTCCGGCAACGAGATTATTGATTTTATCCTCAATAATATCATAAGATTTGTTTTGTCATACACTTAATAAGCCGTATAATTATTTGTCGCTTTATGAAAAATAGGTCAAGGTATCAACTAAATACTATTCTAGAACTAGACGGCTAATTTACGTGCAAATAAAAATAACTAATTTATACTAATATTATAAAGGTCAAGAGTTTATTTGTTTGAACGCGATAATCTCAGAAACTACTGGTCTGAATTGAATAATTATTTTACTGTTGGATAGCCCATTAATCGAGGAAGGCTATATAAAATCACGCTACGACCAATGGGAGCGGAGCAGCAATGAAAAATGTTGCAAAAACGAAAATTTTTTTTAACGAAGTTGCGCGGGTCGGCTAGTTATTTATAAAATATGAAAACTAATTCATCGTTTAACTTTAACACCGCCGCTTCGGATTTATAAGACAAATATTATCGCCCTTGAACGTATTTTACGTGACTGAAAATATATGTCGGGGCGGTCAAAATATATTCAAAGAAATATTGAATGAGTTTTATGTCAATTCTCTGTAAAATGTGGGGGCAACTTTAGCTACAATTTAAATGTTCCAATTTTAAATTTAACTGTCAAAATGTTTAATCATAACTGTCAAAAATTCATTTGTCAATTTTAGTTTGAGCAGTGAAGATAATAATGGAGTTGTAAAAATGGCGGCAGACTAACCTGTCGTTATTTTTACAGCTCCGCGTTATCTTATGTTCCTATTTTAAATTTAACTGTCAAAATGTTTAATCATAACTGTCAAAAATTCATTTGTCAATCTCAGTTTGAGCAGTGAAGATAATAATGGAGTTGTAAAAATGGCGGCAGACTAACCTGCCGTTATTTTTACAGCTCCGCGTTATCTTATGTTCCAATTTTAAATTTAACTGTCAAAATGTTTAATCATAACTGTCAAAAATTCATTTGTCAATCTCAGTTTGAGCAGTGAAGATAATAATAGAGTTGTAAAAATTGCAGCAGACTAACCTGTCGTTATTTTTACAGCTCCGCGTTATCTTATGTTCCAATTTTAAATTTAACTGTCAAAATGTTTAATCATAACTGTCAAAATCATTTGTCAATCTCAGTTTGAGCAGTGAAGATAATAATGGAGTTGTAAAATTGGCGGCAGACTAACCTGTCGATAATATCTGGAGCCCACCGTGAATATCTGAATGTTTGAAGCCTTAATATTTGACTTCAAGGCACTAACCTCTAAGTACTAGTACACTGCCGGCAACAACAAGACTTGTCGGTAATTTGACAAAATCAAATTGAAGTCTACTCTGATGTAACAAGGTTAACAACGGAAGTTGTAAAAATGGCGTCAAACTGACCGGCCATTATATTTACAGCTACGAGTTTAACTTGTAAAAAATGATTTGAATACGTGATAATTGACTTAGGACGAGACTATGTGCATGTATTAAGTGCATAAATACTTGACACTGGCAGAAATTAAAACGGCTAGATTGCCATAAACTCAAAGAAGAAGAAGAAGAATAAAGTTATCAACAATGGCCATTTGTCATTTGTCCTAAATGTCAAAAAAGTTCATAGGACGTAATTAGATTCGATATTTGAAATTGCTGACACTTAGTTCAGGGTAGCCAATCCATTAATAATATCTAATATCTTGGGACAACTCACACAACGCTATCTGATCCCAAACTAAGCAGAGCTTGTACTATGGAAACCAGACAACTGATAAACATACTTATATATTTCTAAATACATACATATTATAGATAAATAACACCCAGACACAGAATAAACCATCGTGCTCATCACACAAAGTTTTATCCTGGGTGGGGATCGAACCCACGACCTCTTGCGTAGCAGTCGAATACACTCCTACCGCGCCACAGAGGCAGAAATAGTCATTGTACTAGTATTGATGAAATCAGTGCTTAAAACCCTTTAGGAGAGACATGGATATACAATCAAAATCAAAATATATATATTATATATTTTGACTACATGTAGATATTCATAGCGTGGAACTCCATTTACGAACTATTTTCTATATATGTTCAACTGTCAAAAATGCAACCGTCAAAATATAATTTTATCTGTCATATTCTTGAATAACGCCGGTTCCACACGTTGGTCCCAACGGCACTCATCCAACGTGTGGATCTAGTTAATAGCATTGGCGCCAACGTTGGGATGAGCGGACCGACGTTGGAGCCAACGTGTGAAGACGGTGTTACACTAATAAACTCCTTTACTCTGAAGTCGGTTTAAATGTAATGATGGTTCGATTTCGAGGAGTAATATTGCACGTTATAATGATTATAGCAAAAGTTAGATTTACTTTTGTTATGCATTCAAAAATAATGTTTGTTTTACCACTTTCAAAAAACTATTTAAAAAATAATTATAACTCTGTCACTTTCTTTTGAGAGCAATTAGAAAGAGATGTCATTATTTAGGTACTTGGCGGTGGTAAAGCAAACTCTTATTAACTTTAGAATTAGTGCTAATTGTATCTAAAGCGTACATTTTTTAAGCTGTAACAATGGTTCAATAATATATTTTATTTTAAGAAAGTGTTGTTTTATTTGCCCTGCGGCTTCGCCCGCGCTATTTCTGAATTTTATAGCCTATGTGCTAAAGTTTTATCAAAGTCCGATCAGTAGGTAGATTGTGATTGTGTAAAACTTTCAGATTTACAATAATAATTGGATTTTATCGTTTATTCTATTTTTAGGGTTCCGTAGCCAAAACGGAACCCTTTATTTCGCAACGTCCGTCCATCCGTCTGCTTAGCTCAGATACTGTTAGCGCTAGAAGGCTGTATTTTTACATGAATACACATATTACTTACGCCGACAAAGTGAAAGAATAAAATCTATACAATAAACATTTTTTTGAAGGTAGGTACCTCCCCCATATGTAAATTGTGAATGTGATTTTATTTTCTCACTTACCCTATCGGGTGAGGTATCATTAGATATGTCTTTTAAAAAAGTTTAGGGGTTGTGAAAACCATTTTTAGATTTAGTGATCATTTTGTAAAATATTAAGGGTAGATTACGCGAAACAGAGTTCGCCTCTCTCAAAAATTTATATAGAAAACCTAAATATTAGGACACGAAAAAATTGTGTCACTAGTCTAAAGAGTTTTTCTAGTAGATGAAATAAAGAAATTTAAGGATATGTCTTAATATGATCCCGCAAATAAATCTTGAAGTTGCGGAAAAATGCAAAAACGAGCATTTTCGTATTGTCATAGTCATGGCGTTCGTAATCTAACATATGTACGAACGAATTTTCTACTTTATTTTGACCTGCACTCCTGCGCACTGTGAAGTAATGGTTGTGTGCGGAAGAGCGAGGCCGGCGATCGTGTCGCTGTGTACGTACCGCTAAATAAATAATTCTCTCAGTGTAATGCCCCCTTAAGCTTTAAAGTGCAAAATTTTTGTAAGAGTCCGCCCCCCACCCAATATCAACCAGCTAAATGGTTGATGTTGGGTATGTCAAAAAAATCACGGTAGTAGTATATATAGTGACATTAAAAGAAAAACTATCACAGTTAAGTAGGCTTTACAAGTTTGCGAGTAACAGCTGATCAAATGAAAAGTAACAAATCGTACAAATTCCATTGAAAGTTATTGTCATGTAACTACGTATATATATCGTAAGTATGAAACAAGAACAACAGAAAATCCACTTCTTTATTCCCATTATTCAGATGGTAGGGGGGGGGGGACTATGGAACCCTACATTGTGCGTGGCTTGACATGCACTTGCCCGGTTTTGTTATTTTTGAATGGGCATTGTCAAAGACTTTATTTTTTACGTGTGCAATATACTTACGGTTCTTCTACTCCTATATATGATGTCCTACATTATTACACATAACGGTTGCATAACATCGCTGATCTCTCGTTTGCATCGGTTGCTTTGGAGCCACGGAATAATGCCGGATTTTTGGGTATCTACTTTTCTTAACTTGATGGAGATGAGAGTGGAGGGTATCTCCCACACTAACGCTGAAATACCTCCTGGGTACGCAAGTGAATGGTGCTCATGACTCTCCCACAATGAGATTATCTTTTCCTTAGAAAAATCGAGTTCCTTAGCGGGGCCTAACCGTTTCCAAGCCAAAAACTTCCTGGTTAACGTTGCCAACTGATCCAATGCAAATTAGCCTTTAAACAAAACAACAATATCTAATTATATAACGATTAATATTACATCAGACAGTACAAAGTACAATAAATCTTCGTGTCTTCATGTTTGAGATGCGCACTGCGCCCCCGGTACCTGTGAGCTGAATTTTGATAATATTTGAACGGTACTTGCGCGGAATACTTACTTTCTCTGAAGGGGTATTCTGGTTGACGACTCTCGATACGGAGTCCGAGTAGTTAACTACATAGGTAAGGTACCTAAGTAACTACTTATTAAATTAAAATTGTATTAATTACAAGTAGGCAGTCGCGGATTAAGGATTTTATTGGGGGGGAGGGGGGGGGCAAATGGCTGTCCGAATCTAATGTGCTTACGACGCGGGGTGAGTGTAAATCACACGCACAGACTTCTAAAATAAATTGGACTAATCCTAAGCAGGCAAGTCTATAGCCCAACTCAAACTGGACTGAACCGATTTTCAAATTTTCAAAGGCTTTTTTGTGAAGGCTGTATACGTGCCTGCAAATACGGCAAAGTATATAAAGCTGGGTACATCGTAGCTACCTACTTATTTGCGAACTATAACTGTACAATTCGCGCCACGTAAGTTTCAGTTCGTGTAGTTTAGCGCAGGGACGTCATTCACCGCCCATCTCCTACATCCCCGCCGATACCTAAATTCAAACTTAGTTGGCGACATATGGTCACCATCAGTGGCGGATCCCTAAGGGGCTCAAGCCCCCAAAATCATTCAACATTCACTCATTCCATTCGTGTTGGTGCGACAACGGCCCTATCTGGTTTAAGCCCCCCCCACCTAAACAGATCCGCCACTGGGTCACCTTAACTGGTATTGTGAATTGAATAATCATAGGTCTGACATTGAATATACCTAGGTTCTTGCTGACATTGGAACAAAAGCCTTCGCACATCAAATTACTTAACTACAATAACAGTGGGTGGTTAATGTAGTCACCTTAAATAGTTTAAACATCATAGTCAAAATTTTAAAAGCCATTTTATTTGTTGGAAAAACACTTTTATTGAAAGCAGCTATTGTCTACGTATTGTGAAGGGACAATTACCTATACACATTAGCGAATTCACAAACTACAGCAGTCAGAATAGGTCGGTTGTTAATTTTAATGGTGTGCCGCAACCAATAGTTTATATTTAGTAGCAGGTGTCCTGCGAACAACAGTCGGTTTGCTGCTCACTTAACAACATGAAGACTTTAATCCTGGTAAGTCAGAACTAGCGAATAATGAAAATTAGGTGAAGATCATACGCGGTTTGCACGCGTAACAACGTTATTCTATTTTGATAACTTTATATTCGATTATCGTTTATGCCACTAGTATAAGTTTCATTTGACGTTCGCAACTCTAACGTCTAAGACCTCGGTTTTGCCGGTTCCACAGGCTTGAGAAGATTACAAATTACTGCCTCAGTGGCGCGGTGGGAGTGTGTCCGACTGCTACGTTCTTACGTAGCAGTCGGAATCGAACCCACGACCTCTTGGTCGTGGGTTCGATTCCCATACGGGACAGCACTTTGTGTGATTCACAAATTGTTGTTCCGAGTCTAGGTGTGCTTTGTGTTCGTGACTTGTATGTTTCTAAAGTACCCCGCGATACAGGGCTTGTACCTACTGCGGGAGACATCTTTTATAAAAACAAAAAAAACGAAAACTCAAGAAGATCGAATTAAGGAACGTTTATGTTAAACGTCCAATGGCTGTATCTTTGCCGTCTTTAACTTCGAAAAAAATCAATCTGTCAATATCATCAAAGTGTCGATACTGACATGCAACGCCCTCTTCGAACCACCTATTCAGTTAGGTCGTTGTGAGCGAGTTGAGAGCGAAAATAATGACGGTATCAGTGACGTTTTCACCTCGACCATAACAACCGACATCATGTGGAACGGCTAAAAGTATATTAAGAGCGTTTTGGGTGCCATTTGGAACGCACTCTAGGGGGTTGTTCATAATGGAGTTATTGGTGACGAGCAGATCCCCTAGCGGAAAGCCACGGAACTAATTTATGTCAGATAAACTATAGCAGACTGACAGCTTATTTTTTTATAAACGACTCTTGGAGTTAAAATAGAGAAATATCTGTCATACGTTAGTTCCGCGGGGGCACTTTGTGTCCGTGAATTTAATGTTTGTGAATTCTCCCGCGGACTGCCCCTATGCTACGGCCCTGCTGATAGGGCATTTCTAATATAAGGTACGGCATTGGCTCTGGGCCAGAGATGAGGATGTCTCATGTGGAATATTACTTACGTACTATTCCTCAACAGATTTCCTCATTTGTTTATTTTCCTTCAATTTCTTTGTCCCTATCCTATAAAAATAAATAGGAATAGCAATGTACTTAGGTCATACATTACTAGCAACCTTGTTAACCCCTCCAGATAAGCTAATGCTGGCTTGTGTGTGTTAGAAGTGGGTTCACGTCGGTAGCATAATTGGTAGGATTCAAAATTCAAACGGTAGCATAATTGGTAGGATTCAAAATTCAAACCTTTCGACTGCTAGTCCGATACCTCTCCGATATCTGCGAGATTAAGCAAAATTACCACTGTCGGTCAATAGATGGGTGACCGTTTTAGAACATTATTATACCCCTCCGTGCCTCGGCGAAAACGTTAAGACGTCGGTCCAGGGGCCTAGAGAAAGTCACATTCAAATAGCGATGTCGTCAATGGAAAAGTATTGTAGAGAATTTGCTAGCAACAAAAACTCCCAAGTCGGGTAAAATACGTGTGTGTATGAATACTAATATTAATAATAATAATAAAAATGATTTATTCACTTAGGAAGCAAAATACTACACTTGTGAAAGTCGATTCTACATTTACTGGTAACGCCTGTTCGCAAACAATAGGTAAAACCCGAGAAAAGAACAGGCAATAAAAACTCGTGGCCACTCTTTTCAAATTGCCAATGTTTATGGTAGTGGAACGGACGTAATATTTATTTTCTTTGAACTATGCCTAAAATGTTTCTTTATTATAATATTATTAGTAATCTTTATTATTTAATAAACACCAAACAGAAATAAGTACCTAAATGGGCAAAATATAAGAATATTCTACATTTTTGTGATCTTTCAGCCAATGTGGTATTTTTTTATAACTAAAACGTACCTATCTATAACAATAAATAGTAAAATACAGTGCTTAATAGTTCATTAGAGTAGGTAGGAACTTCTGCGTAATACTAATGACACCTTTTTACGAATCATTTTATTGCTAACCTAACGTTATACAATGAAGTTGCAGTCGTAATGCGAATCAAAATGTCATCATGACAGTTATCAACTTAGTTGAAACGCATAGTACCATGTCTAAGCTCCCAGCCGTTATATCTTATTTCATTCATTTTGGAGCTCAGATGCAGGATTATAAATTTTGCTAATGTTATATGACTGATGATAAAGAAAAAGTAAGTTAAAGTACCTACTGAACTAAGTCCTATTGGGACCTATTGGGACTTTGTATAATCAAAGAATAATAATCCGGATAGGGCCATCCATACCATAATGGTATGGTTACCAGTGACACGGATAGGGCCATCGAAGCCAAAGAGACATTATGCGACTTAGCCTTAGAGTTTAGTTAGTCTCTAATGCCTCATTCGCAAAATGTCACTTGGTCACAAAATTTCTCTTACAAAATGTATCTCTGTAACTCTGTCTTTAATATTATTACAATTGATCAAATTGATTAAACATTAGTCCTGTGTTAATTGATCAAATTGATTAAACATTAGTCCTGTGTTAATTGATCAAATTGATTAAACATTAGTCCTGTGTTAAAATGAAAATGATTTTTCTTTAGTGTTGAATTTTATTGACAGAGAAACATTTCGCGAAAGACAAATTTAGCGAATGAGATATTCTGCAAAGGAGACATTTTGCGAAAGAAACATTATGCGAGTAACTTACGTTTACAGATAGATGTTAACTGATACAATTTATCAGTGTAAGTTACCTAATGTTGATAAAAAAAAACAAAATTGATAAGATCATCATTTATTAAAAAAATAACAAAAGAGTACGTAGGTAAGTTTTTTCTTAAACCTAGGTATTATTAGGTAAGTAAGTGCCCTGTAAATGTCAAATAATTTGATATTATACCTAGTTACCGCTTTGTTTGAAGGAATTTGTCAAACGATAAACGTGTTTGATGAAAATTTGGATTGACGTCGTATTTGACAAACATATTTGAACGTAAACAGCGGTGTTTGTCAAACAATGACAAGGAGAAACCCCAGTCTGGTTTATTGTTTGACAAGGTTTGTTTGATCCATGGTTTGAACGCTTCAGCTATTGTTTGATGAAAATGTGAAATTTGACAAATAAATTATATTTGTATATAATTATATTATATAAGTGTATATAATTGTTTCTTAAAGTTAAATGTGTTTAATCGTTATAGTCTTCAGAAATTTAAGTAGGTAGTAAAAAAGGATAAAGTGGTGCATGCACTCTAAAATATCCCCTCGTTTTCACCTCACCCTGAGCCCTAGAGCCTGAAGAAAACAAACTGTTATGCGTGGCGCAGAAACTAAAGCGTAATAATAAACAACAAAACCAATTCGGTACAAGTTAGTTCGCGACAGATCGACATTACAATTTCCGAATTCATTATTAGTATCGGTGATTAAAAAAACATAAATGATGAAAATAACAATATTTCAATAATGTAAATAAGTATAGGTATGTAACTATTTTTTTATTATTATTTAAAAAAATAGAAAAGATTAAGAAAATATTTATTCTTAAACCTGTAGTATTTGAAGTTAGGGCCACTTACCTAGACACACAGCCCAGCAAGTAAGTTCGGCTCTCTCAAAAAAATATATAGAAAACCTAAATATTAGGACACGAAACAACTTGTGTCCCTAGTCAAAGAGTTTTTCTAGTAGATGAAATAAAAAAAATTAAGGATATGTCTTAATATGATCCCGCAAATAAATCTTGAAAAAATGCAAAAACGAGTATTTTCGTATTGTCATAGTCATGGCGTTCGTAATCTAACATATGTACAAACGAATATTCTACTTTATTTTGACCTGCGCTCCGGCGCACTGTGAAGTAATGGTTGTGTGCGGAAGAGTGAGGCCGGCGATCGTGGCGCTGGGTACGTAGCGCTAAGCAAATAATTATATCTGTGTAATGCCCCCTTAAACTATGTTTTTATAACTTGTTATCAACTTGTTAATAAAATTTAAGACAGACGGTGCTGATTTAAACAAGTTATCAATCAATTTGTTATTACATTGCATTTCATGTAGCAGTTTGTAAACAAAAGTCCCATTAAATGTTTTATGGTACTTTGTAGTGTCATACGGAGACCCACACAAGGTATTCAAATAATTCATATGAAGTAAACAGTACTGAAGTTCAACTAACGTTTTTAAAGTATCTCCGTTGTATATATTCTTCGCTTCTTCCTTGTCGCAGCTGAAATATTTCTTTGTTGCATCTATTGCTTCGACACAATCATTTTCACTTATTTCTTTCATTTTCGCTCCTGCATCAAACACAACGTGTAACATCACATATGATACGATAAAACAATGAACTTCATTACTGACATCTATATTATTCGCTGCTTTCTTTCGAGCGAAGTATATTAGAGCGATAAATAGCATTCTAGCTTCTCTTGGAAACATATCTATTGCGTCTGCTTTAATACCGTTCTCTTTCAAGAAATGCTCGAATAGTTTTAATTCTTTTATATCCTTCCATCCATTTTCGAACACTGATTCTGTGCACTGGTATGCTGGTTTTGATATTTTACTTTCCGTACTGACTGTAAAGTATTCTTCAGCGGTTTGATACACAGTGATCTCAGCCCGTTGGAAATTAGTAAGCAAGTTATAAGCATATATTAAAATGTCAATTGACTGCATGATGCTGTCGGTTTCATTTTTATTTTCTATGGCCCAAGAGCCTTGAATGTGTTTATACTTGTATAGATTAATGTATTGAATGGCAATATTTTGAGTTGCAACTCCTTTTTGGAACCACTGTCGATCGCCGTTGGAAACGTGCAAAGAATTAGATTTTTGTAGTAAATAATCTGTAACTATGCCTACATCTTCGCTACGAATGGTTTGCAAAACTTTTTCGAAATGTGTCTGAAATTTCTCTTTTTCTTTATCGGTTGAAAGAAACTTTGTAACAGTAGATTGAACTTCGTCTTCGTTGTGTTTCGAAAGCCATTGCAGCAGATTTTTATTCTGTATGTACAAGTTGCGATTTGAAACCCTCCACTTTACAAAGAGAGTCGTGAAATGATACTCAGGGAAAGTATTTGTATCTAACAAAGTTACAAATAAAGCCACTTTTGAGTCGGTTAAAGAATATTTAGATAGGAAGTCCTTCAGTTTGAACTGCTTGCAAGTAATCGCGCTGGCATGCGGTTTGTTTTCTAAACTTGTATACGGTATATATGGTGGTCTTCTAAAACAGAACTCTATATCGTCGCTTAGTACTGAACATTGTAACACCTGGGCTAGAGCTACGCATTCATCTTTTGCTTCTAGGAGGCATGTAGCATATTTAACACCTGCTTCTTCAAGCACTTGTTTGCAGATGTCTTTCATAAATATAGGAGATACATATTCGTAGTTCGACTCGAAATCAAAATTTGTTTTCCAGGCCTTTTTAATTTTTTTATTGAAATCAGTGTTGCCACCTTGGAATACAATGTAACATTCAACGTTTGCTTTTTTAAACGTATTTATTTCATTCCTTAGATACTTAGCGAGTTCGTTGGATTCAGAGCCGAAGACAAAAGGTATTTTGCTCTCTTTGTACTTACGATAGAAAAAATTTTGACCATCGATGACAATTCTACTGTTTTTCAAACTATGCGGTTTTGTTTCTTCAGTGTAAGCTAATTTCGGGAACAGTTTAATCCTCATTTTGATAGCTGTAACAAACAAATTATTCTAAATAAGTATCTACCTAATATTATTGTCCTAAATTGTATTCTTTCTTGTTATGCGGTAAATATGATAAACTAGCTTGTATCCCGCGACTTCGTACGCATGAAAATTTTAAATAAGAAATTTATCCGGGAATTTATTCGGGTTAAAATATGTGCTATTTCAGTCTATAATCTATCTCTGTGGCAAATTTCATCCAGATCTGATTACTAGTTGTGGCGTGATTGAGTAACAAACATCCTTTTATACATCCAAACTTTCGCAATTATGTTATAACTAGCTGCGCCCCGCGGTGTTACCCGCGTTTTATTAGCCTATGTGTTAATCCAGGGTAAAATTTTATTAAAATCGCTCCAGCCGTTTAGACGTGAAGAAGTAACAAACATACACACTCACATACTCACGCTTTCGCCTTTATAATATTAGTGTAATATTAATAAAGATGAATTTAAAAGAAAACTGCCTGTCTAATTGATCAAGCGAATCTGCTGACTAGAAAATTTAAAATTTGGTCCAGGCGTTACTCATTTTTTTTAAACAAATATCTTGAGACAATATCCACAATTTTAAATTTGATAATTCAAAATTAAATCCGATTCACCAGAAATTCTTAAAAAATGGACTAAACGGGGTCACGCATTTCAATCAAACTGAACTTCTACACGCTAAGCTTCGAAAGTTTCGAAGAATTTATAAGCGGGTGGCAGATAAAATTTGTTTTAGTACTTACATTTCAGTAATTTCTCGTATTTTCGAATATATTAATAGTCTTCAGTGGAGACAGGTTCGTATTGATTCTTGTAGCACTTATGTTTGAATGGTCACACAACCACTGAGAGGCATAGTCTCGCGGACCTAATTTAAGCACTTCTACACACAAGTAAACATTAATTATAATGTACTTCAAGTATGATTAGATTGTTGGCCCTTGCATGTTACAGTCTTGTTTATAATTCCGCCTTTTTACAAATGATCTTATTTATTGCACAGAACACTCAACCTGTGGGTATTTACCCCATGGGGTTAAAATAGCTATTCTTGGGATAATAAAGAAGTCCCACGTCGTGCGAGCTACTCATACTCGGGTCAATGTTGATATTCATTTGCATTCCTTCCCTCTCAGATTGGGGGGCAAATGTAGGTGGGTAAGATCAAAAAGGTTGGAAACCACAGCAGACTGCAGCATAAAAAGGTAGCTTCATTCGCGTGTGATCGAGTAACGCCCTTATAGACATCGCTCACGGTCACGGTAAATTTCGGACCACTTGTTCCGAGATTCTGTATGAAGGAGTTATTTCGAAATGTAGGTAACGGTTAGGCCGAAATATATATGACTGAAAATACTCGTTTTGGTGTAGCCTACTTAACTAAATAATTAGTATCTTTTATAGCCCCTTACACATACCTTTCTGTGTTCTTTTTCTTAAGTATATTAAAAGAAAAACGGTTTCTGTTCGCTAGTCTCGCAAAAAATCGTTAACAAAAAAAATAGAGTGGAATAGGTAGGATTCGAACTTGCGACCTCACGATTGTGAATCCAATGCCTTAGCTATAAGACTGCCACCAAATTTAAAATGAATATCTTGGGATTTACACACAGTCATCTGATCCCAAATTCGGCAGAGCTTGTACTATGGCAACTAGACAATTGATAAATATAGGTAGTTATACAAGGTTATTTTTGGTATAGTGCTAAGCTCTAACACCCCAACAAGATTTTTACTTCAAGAAAACATGTAAAAAATAATAATAATTGAAGACTTGCAGAGTTATAAGCCATTCAAGTTGTCTTGTGTTCTTCGCGCTATCGTGCTCATTGCGTCTCGTAGTATAATATAATCCATGGTTATTATTGAGAAATAAGTGATAAATACATTTCACATCACATTGTGAAAAGAATTTGGACTGTTAAAATGGTTAATGAATTAATGAATGAAAAATTGAAAACTTGCAGAGTTATAAGCCATTCAAGTTGTCTTGTGTTCTTCGCGCTATCGTGCTCATTGCGACTCGTAGTATAATATAATCCATGGTTATAATTGAGAAATAAGTGATAAATACATTTCACATCACATTGTGAAAAGAATTTGGACTGTTAAAATGGTTAATGAATTAATAAATGAAAAATTGAAAACTTGCAGAGTTATAAGCCATTCAAGTTGTCTTGTGTTCTTCGCGCTATCGTGCTCATTGCGACTCGTAGTATAATATAATCCATGGTTATAATTGAGAAATAAGTGATAAATACATTTCACATCACATTTGTGTGAACCACAAATTGTTGTTCCGAGTCTGGGTGTACTTTGTGTCCGTGACATGTATGTTTGTAAAGTCCCCCGCGACACAGGGCTTGTACCCTACTGCGGGAGTTGTCTTAAAAAATTGAAAACTTGCAGAGTTATAAGCCATTCAAGTTGTCTTGTGTTCTTCGCGCTATCGTGCTCATTGCGACTCGTAGTATAATATAATCCATGGTTATAATTGAGAAATCAGTGATAAATATATTTCACATCACATTGTGAAAATAATTTGGACTGTTAGAATGGTTAATGAATTAATGAATGATTGATTAATTAATTAATTGTAAAATATAACATGGTCCAAAAACTACCTCATTGGATTGTGTTACTGATTCTGAGCACACTTTTTTTTTTTTTTTAAAGATGACACCCGCTGTAGGGTACAAGCCCTGTGTCGCGGGGGACTTTACAAACATACATGTCACGGACACAAAGTACACCCAGACTCGGAACAACAATTTGTGGTTCACACAAAGTGGTGTCCCGTGTGGGAATCGAACCCACGACCTCATGCGTAGCAGTCGGATACACTCCCACCGCGCCACAGAGGCAGTCAACTACTTTCAGGTTTGCATTATACCAAGAATAACGTTGTATATTTCCTAAATAATAAATAACATCTACTACTACAAAATAATCGTGCTAATCACACAAAGATTAATCCTGGGTGGGAACCGAACACACGATCCAGAGATCGTGGGTTCGGTCCGGATGTGCCAAGTCAGAGCTTAGCAGTCAGAGTCACTAACCAATAGACCAACAAGCCCGTCAAAATGTCAGAATATCGAAATTCACACTTTATCCACGGCATGATTCAATTGGGCGAAACATCTAGAAGTACCTACCACAAAGTTGTGGGCTTCCCCGTCAGAAACTAACATTAATTTTCAATTTTATTTATCTCATATCCTTTGAAAAATTGGCTTTTAGCATGACAATGATATGATTATCTAATATATAAAATTCTCGTGTCACAGTTTTCGTTGCCATACTCCTCCGAAACGGCTTGACCGATTTTGATGAAATTTTTTGTGCTTATCCGGTATCTATGAGAATCGGCCAACATCTATTTTTCATACCCCTAAGAGTTTGTTTGTTTGTTTGTTTGAATGCGATAATCTCAGGAACTACTGGGCTGCACTGAAAAAAATATTTTATTGTTGGATAGCCCATTTATCGAGGAAGGCTATAGGTTATAACATCACGCTACGACCAATAGGAGCGGAGCAGCAATGAAAAATGTTTTAAAAAAAAGGAAGAAAAAAGGGAAAATTACAATCTATTATTCATGCCCCTAAGTGATAAGGGTTACCCACCCCTAACATTTATAACTATACTATAATATTAGAAGAGAGAGAAGAGTTTGTTTGTTTGTTTGAACGCGATAATCTCAGGAACTACTGGGCCGCATTGAAAAAATATTTTATTGTTGGATAGCCCATTTATCGAGGAAGGTTATAGGTTATAACATCACGCTACGACCAATAGGAGCGGAGCAGCAATGAAAAATGTTGTAGAAAAAAAGGCAGAAAAATAAAAAAAAGGGAAAATTTACGCAGACGAAGTTGCGCGGGTCAGCTAGTAGATTATATAATCAAATACAAATAAATCAATTTTATGTTTCAGCTTTTACCCTCGGCTCCGCTCGCGTTGATGTCAGTTATAGCGTTAAAAACTATCCTATGTTTTCGGCAACATAGTAACCTAAATTTTGTAACAAATAACAAAATTGCAATGCACGTACCTTGGGCTACTTGGGATCTCTTAATAAAAAATACAGCCTATGTTACTTGCTGATAATGTAGCTTTCTATTGGCGAGAGATTTTTTTAAAATAGTTTAGCGGTTAAAGGTTCATTTCCGAGCATCGCGGCCGATCGCGGCTCACGACAAGCGGCTGACGCTCACGGCCGATGCGACAATATTCACAGCGCGCGCGCAGCCTACGACACTCGTCGGCCGCGCGCGTCTGTCACTTACCTCAGCCGCTTGTCGTAAGCCGCGAGCGGCTCGCGATCGGTCGCGATGCACGGAAATGAACCTTTAGGCGTGAAAGCGTAGTTTGGAAGTTAGGGTTAGGCTATGGTGCTTCTACAACGCCTCTTTTAAAGATGCAAGTGATAAAACGTTTTCTACGTATACTTTGTTTTACAATACCAATATTCAACTTAAACCTACTACGTGTTACAAAAAATATAAAACTTTGTAATATTTGTCACCTTCGTTACCTTACCGATGTCGACCTTCTTTTTACCCGACTGTAAAGAAGGGTTATGATTTTCGCGCGTATCTTGTATGTATGTAATATTCTTTATTACCTGATATCTCACAATCCACTGAACGGATTTATACAATTAAGACGTCATTAGATTCGTCTTGATTGCCCAAGTGTTCTTAGTTAAGTGACGTTTGAAAAAAACAAACATGGCGGCTGTGAGATGTCAAAATAAAGAGGTATACATATGCAATATGGGTATCCAAATTAAATGGCTTATCTTAAGCGTTTCAAAAAGGTATAACTTGATTTTGACTGTAATACTAAAAAAGTTTGTTAGCAACCATTCTTTTTTCCATCTTCAATACTTAACAATAGCTGTGATAAAATTTAGTTGTTACATCGGTTACATATTAAAACCACTAAAAAGTATTCAATGAAAAAATAAATATTAAATATATAAATAAACTATTAAGAAATCACTACAATAAGGTGTGTAGAAATGCACAACGCCAACATATCCACACCTCGGTTGAGAACGGAGAGCCCGCTAAAATTTGGAAATTTCTTAGAACTTTGGGTGTTGGAAAATCCAGACAAGACCCCATCCGTGAACCAATCGACTTAAACGCACTTAATATGCATTTCTGTTCTTCGTCCAATTTTGATGGGACCACTAAAGCTAATACATTGAATCATCTTTCATCACTTCCATCACCCAACTATCCTCCTTTTGTTCTGAATCAATTTACTGATTGTGATGTTAGAAAGAGCGTAGTGTCAATTACATCTAATGCAGTAGGTACTGACTGTATCAGCCGTAACATGATCTTGCCTATCCTTGACCAGCTTCTTCCTATCGTAACAAATATCTTGAACTGTTCCATTACCAGCGGTTTCTTTCCACGAATATGGAAAGATGCCCAAATTATTCCTCTTCCTAAAAAATCAAATCCTTCATCATTCTCAGAATACCGACCAATATCTATACTACCGTTCCTTTCCAAAGTAATTGAACGACTCATCCATTCCCAACTTAGTGCATTTCTATCACGAAATTGTCTCCTCAATCCCCTTCAGTCCGGTTTCCGTTCTGCCCACAGCACTGTTACAGCTCTTGTTAGTGTTACTGATGATATTAGACAAGGCATGGAAGAAGGAAATCTAACAGTCCTTTCCTTACTTGATTTCAGTAATGCCTTCAATTCTGTTGATTTCAATATTCTACTTGGTATACTACGCTCTATCAACATATCTCCAACGGTTATTGACTGGTTTCATAGTTATCTGTCTGGTCGCCGACAACGGGTACGCATTGAAGAGTCTTATTCTTCCTGGTGCGATGTAACGGTTGGTGTACCGCAGGGTGGCGTTCTTTCTCCTCTTCTCTTCGCAATTTTTATAAATGCTATTTCTAACCAATTAGTTTCATCCTACCACCTTTATGCAGATGATCTTCAAATCTACACACAAGCACCACTGCGACAGCTGCCACTAGCCTTTTCAATTATTAACACGGATTTGGAGCGTATATGTCAATGGAGCAACCACCATGGTCTGGAGGTTAATCCGTCGAAGACTCAGGTTATCGTAGTTGGTAGCCCGAGGATGATTTCGCGAATCGATTGGAACCAATTGCCACAAGTTACACTCAACGGTACCTCTATAACGATTAGCGACACTGTAAAGAACTTGGGCGTTCTCATTGACAAAACCTTATCTTGGGGTCCTCAACTGCAAGAGGTCAGCCGTAAGTTATTTGCATCTACAGGGTCTTTGCGAAGACTCCGCAACTTTCTCCCCACTACCACTAAAATTGCGCTGGCACAGTCTCTTCTTCTACCTATACTTGACTATGCTGATGCCAGTTATCTTGACCTCACCGAGGAGCAACTTGACAGACTTGAGCGTCTCCAAAATTTATGTATTAGATTTATATTTGGCTTGCGCAAATATGATCACGTTTCAGAATTCCGTAACGAGCTCAAGTGGCTCCCAATTCGTCTTCGTCGGAATACTCACATTCTTTCATTGCTGTACAGTATACTTTTTAATCCTTTCACTCCCTTATACCTCAAAGAACGTTTCAAGTTCCTGAATGACACACATTCGAGGTCCCTGAGGTCATCGGAGGATTTGAGATTGGAAATTCCAGTGCATTCCACACGATTTTATGACAAATCATTTACGGTTGAGGCAGCAAGACTTTGGAATGCATTACCTCTGCCTATTAGACGTGCTCAGTCGTTGGTATCGTTTAAAAGGATGTTGAAGGCTCATTATCTGTCTACTTAAAACTATAAATATCTATTGATTATTTTTGTTATATATCTATTAATTTCTTCATAAGTTTAGATTATTATACTTATATATATTTATGTATATAGCTAGATGTATTAATATACTTATATTATTCATTCATGCTGTACACTACCGCTATTTATTTCTTGTAGATAATTTGTTTCTATCCATCCAAAGGTTGCCTGGAAGAGATCGCTATTAGCGATAAGGCCGCCCATTGTACCTACATGTAAGTTATACAATGTATACCACTTTGTTCTTTTAAATTTAGTGTACAATAAAGAGTATTATTATTATTATTATTATTAAACTATAAAAATAAAAAAAACCCGCCTGCACAAAAAAGATGGAAACAAGATACCCTACATACCTTATTGTATAATTTCATGCAGTCGGAGGCACTTTATTAAGTTCATCGAGATTCATCAATGCCTCCGACTGCAAGAAATTGTATAAATATTAATATAATAGGTATGTAAAAACTCAGTTTTATTGACGTGAAAGTGGTTACTGGGATTGGCAATTTATTTGGTTAAATAAAAAAAAAACTTTTGTATAGGAGAATTTTGTATTATTATGTATGACCTAATCGCTAACTAAACTATGTACCTTCATTATAGGAATGTTATCGTGCTCCAAATTCTGTTTCACATACCCCAATGTTCGAACGGCCTGGCTACATACTTAATCTTATTTGCACAATGGGGATGTTGACTGTCAAGTCAAATCAGTCTCTTTTTATGAAATATCAAAACGACAATATAAATGTGTATGGAATAGCGACCTATGACGTCATATCATTACTTTTAGTATTCTTTTTCATCCTTTTAAATTAAAAAACCTGTAAAATTGTAAAATAACACTTATTTTCAGAGCAATTTTTAGATCTACTATTACCTTAGTAGTAAAATTTAATTTACTTTTATTGTATTCAACTACCCAATTCTGACAAAACAGTTTGTTCAAAATCAAACTGCACAATTAAGGATGTATTTGAAGACGGTACGATATAAATGCGCAAACGTTTGCACCATCTGGTTTGTGCAAATTAGATTGCAATTGTTTTTGCGCCAATTTTTGCACAAACCGTTTGCGCATGCAACTCGTTGCGTGAAACCAGACCCGTAGATACCAAATTTGAGTCGTGCTCTAAATTATTTCTGTCCTTTTGTTTTCCTCTTGTTTTTGCATCAGTCCTTTAATATGGTATATAATATAATGATGGCAGCACCTTACCTGCATATACAGTTTATAAACAGAGAAACATTGTAAACATTGGCTATTTGAAAAGAGTGGCCACGAGTTTTTATTGCCTGTTCTTTTCTCGGGCTTTACCTATTGTTTGCGAACAAGCATTACATGTAAATGTAGAATGGACTTTTCACAAGTGTAGTTCCATAGCGAATAGCTTCCTTAGTGATTTTTTTTTATTTTTATTATTATTTTCACACGTTGCGATTGCAGGGTACTACTGGAACGGATGAAGGCAACATGTGAAAAGGACCTTATAGTGAACCAAGCAGCTTAATAAGCTTCTGGAGTAACGTTCTTAAAATTGAATGACATATAACTGCTCTGCCGTTAGTAGCTATATAATCTGCGATGTAGATGCTCCTATAACTATGTATACTTTGAATATTGTTAATATTGATAATTACTATTATGATTGTTATAGATAAGATACAAATGAATTATCTTATCTAAACTATGACTTAAAATCTCTGTCTCTAAACTATCTAAATACCCTTAAAGTTGCATGCAGGCAAGAAATGGCTATAAATTTAAACATTTAAAAATCCCGCCTGCTGCTGATTTAAGGCTATCTTGTTTCAATCTTTTCTAAGCAGGCGGGATTATTGAAACTTTTAAATTAATGAATCCCAGTGAAGTTACTAAAATCGTGGCTAGACTCGCGAGCAGAAAGGTTAAAAAAATGAGGTTTAGTGTCACAGTCCCAATAGATAGTTCGATCCCTGCCCGGCATGGCATACGGAACTTCAAATTTTTCTATCTTTCAAAAATGCATTTTTTGTGGTACTGAGGTATTTGGCAAGAAATGTCTATAAAATTACTATAATACCTAATTAATAATAATAGTAATTGTGTTTAGTTAAAGTGTTCAATAAATTATCTAAAATAAAGAAAAAAAACATCATTAAACCATTGGGAATGTACTTTTAACCGAAAAAACCGAATTTTGCTGTATTGGAACCAGTTCTTTTCAAATCCCTCAGAACCGGGAATTCCCGGTTCCAAAAGAACTGGTTCGATGCCCTATATCGTCGTTGCGCCTGCAAAAGTCGCTATGTGATTTTATGCATTTTTTTGTTTTTTATGCCATTTTGATCCTTATTCAAATGCGCACAAGATGTAAAAACCGATTTGTGAAAAACTCAAAATTAACGAAGTTTTAAAAAATAGCCATGTGACGTTAATACCCTCAATGTTCCTCAAAAATAATTATGTGTTTTAAATCACATAGCTAAAAACGATTACTAGAACTTAATTATGGTCCGTTGCGCCCGACATGTGTTTATCGGCACATAGCGATATTTGTGTACAAGTTTCAACTTGTACCATCGTGAAATGCACAAGTCGAGCGTCACATAGCTAATTTCTTCTACGATTTTAGTTAGTGCAGTTTTGGCGTTTCATGAGATCGGTCGAGAAATTGTTTGTGGAATTAATTTAAATATTTATTTAGTAGTAATTTGTGTTATAACGGTTGATAGTGTACTAAAGTTGAAAACTACGCAACATGTAAGTAAATTAATCGCTATTGTATACTAATTCATTACTAATAATTATCCTTTATCAACTTACAGAGGGGTATCGTTTGTAAGGTACTTATAAATTTTAGCATGTATGAGGGTTTTAGAGCTAATACTAATATTAAGCTGTTATATTAAGTGCAGTAATTACAATGCAATCTACCTACGTGAGCGAACTACTAGGCTGTTTGGGTTCTTTTTGTTGTTTAAAAGTGGCTGATGATTCGGCAGGTTATCTGTTTGTTGCTTATAATTTTTGTTCTTGTGTTTGTATGTTACCTAAATACCTAGCTACCAAGCTAAACTTAATAATTAATCATGATTATGAATGTGAACGTTTGCCGCTTTAACTAACTTGGGCTGTGAAATCTAACGCTTTTTTATATTGCTAAACTTTCAGATATTTTTAACGATGTCAAGATTATGGAGGAGTAGTAAGCTGATAGCATTATGCAGGAAAGATGAACAATCGGTTAGACAGTTGGCTGCAGAGCTGGAAGAAGAATCTTCTGTACTGTTCCCACAATCACCAACTTCACAAGTTAACTTCAAACAGACAGAGAATGTCGGTAGAATGAATGCCGAATCTGAAAGTAGTACTAGTACAGCAACGAATGAAGCAATTGATTCAGTTAGTACGGCTACTTCACAAACATTAGTAACTATTTCTTCTACACCTTTTCAAGTCGACACAGCATACGAACAAAACGATATCATTGATATAGATAGAGTATCTGCTGGGTCTACTACAACTACAACTCAAACTTTTGTAACTGTTACTGCTGCTTGCGCTGATATGTGTGACATGCCTGCTAGTTGTTCTGTAACAACACGAGACAATTCTTTGCCACATAGTTTAGATACTACTTCTACTGCCAGTGATGTTATGCTGCACTTAAATGACCAAACAGGTTGTTTTGAGCCGGTTGTATTAGAACTTGAAGTTGAGAATGATACTGAGGAGAGTGAGAATATTACGTCTGAGACAAGGAAAAGGAAAAATAATCAGAATTTAAGGCTTTTAGGAAAGAGTTATCGAGGACATAAGATAGTTAAAGTAGAGGACAGTTCTATAGTACAGGAAGTTTCAAAAGATGGTAGACTTATGAGAGAGAAACCTTGTCATCATGGACCTGCCAAGCTGTCTGACAGAAGTTTTTTGTGTGGGGCTGTAAACGATGTAGTGCGGATGGATATTTTTAAATATTTTTGGCAGTTGGCAACATGGGATGCTAAGAAATCTTATATTAATGGGTTAATTCAGATTCGAAACGTATTGCGACGTAGAAAATCTGGCGTAAATGTACAAAAAAAGGCTTTTGGATTTGATTGTTATTTGCCCACCATGAATGGCGAGAAAGTGCGTGTTTGTAGAGATTTTTTTCTTGCTACATTTGATTTAAAAAAAGATACATTACAATTATGGATTCGATCTAACGCTAGTATAACAGAGAGTGGTGAAGGTAAAAAAAGAAGAATTGATAGAGTTCGTAATAACCCTGACACGAATACTCTTAAGTCTGATTCTGTGAATGAATGGCTGGAGTGTGTACCAAAAGTACCAAGCCATTATTGCCGAGCAAATACTTCCAGGGTATATGTAGAAGAGTCGTTTGAGTCTTTTAGCCACATGCATTCTGTATACTCTGCTTGGTGCCTGACAAATAATAAGTATGCAGTAAAGAGAAAGAGGTTTCAAGAGATACTTAGTGGGCATAAGATATCGATTTATAAACCAAGGAAAGACCAGTGTGATATTTGTGTTAGTCACAAGCAAGGAAATATTTCAGATGACATGTATCAGCTACATATAATTAAAAAAGATGAAGCAAGAACAGCAAAAGCAAGAGCGATTGAAGAAATGTCTGATGATGTACTTGTAGTGTCAATGGATATGCAAAGCGTGTTACTGTGTCCTAAGCTTCTAGTTTCAGAACAATATTACAAAATGAAATTGGCACTACATAATTACACTATTTATGTTAAAAATACAAAAGATGTTTATTTATACATTTGGCATGAAGGCGATGGCGGAGTTACAGCTAATAATGTAACCAGTTGTATTGTGGATTTTGTTGAAAAATATTGTAATGGTAAACAAAAAGTAGTTATGATATCAGATGGTTGTGCATACCAGAATAAGAACAAAATACTAGCCAGCGCATTGGCTAATATTAGTGCAAAGAAAGGCATTGTAATCGAACAAATTATACTTGAAAAGGGGCACACCATGATGGAGGTGGACAGTGTCCATTCAACACTTGAGAAGAAATTTAAGCCTCCAATATTTTCGCCATCTGATTATGTATCTCGAATGAGACAAACACGGCCATCTCAGCCTTACATTGTTAATTATTTAGATTACACCTTTTTCAAAAATTACGAGGCGGTGCCTGGTAATTACTCTAGTATAAGACCGGGGCGAAAAGCTGGCGATGCCACAGTGACCGATATAAGAGGGCTTCTATACATTAATGGCGAAGTAAAATACAAATTACGTCACTCTGATGACTGGGATACTTTACCACAAAGAAGAATAAACATGAATGGTATAAGAGAACCTACCAATTTATACAATTGTCCATTAAAAATTGATGCAACAAAATTTAACCATTTACAAAGCCTAAAACAGTACATGCACCGTGATTACCACTTATTTTATGATAATTTAAATTTTTAAAATTTCATTGACTTGTATACCTACATTTTTCATAAAAAATTAATATAAATTATTCTTTGGTTCATTTATTTGTCGAACTTTTTTATTATTTTTATAATACCTATAAATAATTAGCTAAGAAAAGCGTCTATGTTTGCAATTTTGATGATTAAAATTTGATTTTTATTCTAAATTGCTGTTTTATTATATAGCTATGTGTCATTAAAAACACGAGTTTTGACTACATCGTCCCATCTATGTGCTCTAAAACACTTGGCGAATATTTTGAACCCAAATAATTTCCGCTATGTGCCAAATCCATACAATAAATTTTTTAGTAAATTAGGTCTTGACGTTATGGTTTTAAAAGCAATCTTATACTATGTAAATATTATCATAATATTACCGTAGAATTGTATTTTTCTCTACCTCAGATATATTTGGAATAAATCGGTTTTTACTTGCTCTTGAAAAATAGGTCAAAAACACATAGCGATTTTTGCACACGCAACGACGATATGTAATGCATAATATTTTGTTGTGGGGGATACCCTTTTATCGTACAACGCGACGTTTTAGAGATTATGGTCTATGACGTCCTTTTCGATATACTTATTACTAGCCTTTAACGCATTAATCATGAGGTTTAAATTCGAATGATAAAAAGTAAGGATGATAGGGCTGAAAGCTAATCTATTAATAACATGTTTTTGCATGACTCACTTTGGCATTGCTAATGTTTACCTACTCGAAAGTATGTACTTTAAATCTATATTTATAGGGAAAGCAGAAACTTGGGATTCCCTTATAAGAATACTACGTGCACCTAAGTATGAGATCTTATATTTTTTAAACATAACTTCATTCAACATTTTTTCTTGTTGTTCTGCTACATTGTACATATACCTATGTGGATAACAGTATACTGGACCGTTCCGTTTTATACAGTAACCAGCAATATTGTATAGTAATCTGTGGTACTTAACCAGTATAGCTAACTATAGAGGGCTTCGCAGTATACTATATTGACGTCACACCTTACAGTACTCCAGTGCATATCAAAACACACCCGTTGTCAGTGATTGCACCCCTTCGCCTGTCGGGGTTTAAAGCCGAAGTTTTTGCCCCGGTTCGAAATAATCGTAGATCCCGCTATTATAACGATGCAATCTACCGATTGCATTGAGAACAGGACTGCGCTATAACCTCACAAAACTAACCACTCTCTAGAAAGAGACAACGCTACTTTGTGCACAATGCCTGTCAAAGAGACAGAGAATGTCGGTAGAATGAATGCCGAATCTGAAAGTAGTACTAGTACAGCAACGAATGAAGCAATTGATTCAGTTAGTACGGCTACTTCACAAACATTAGTAACTATTTCTTCTACACCTTTTCAAGTCGACACAGCATACGAACAAAACGATATCATTGATATAGATAGAGTATCTGCTGGGTCTACTACAACTACAACTCAAACTTTTGTAACTGTTACTGCTGCTTGCGCTGATATGTGTGACATGCCTGCTAGTTGTTCTGTAACAATGCACAATGCCTGTCAAAGGCCGCACGAGTTTTTTCTCTTTCACGCTTTGCAGTCAAATTTTACTTTTTAATTAATGGGATGACTCAGTCCTGCGGGTCAATTCACGTCTTTGAAGCACTGCAGTTGCAATTATGTTTCGATTAAAACGCATTTTCGTATTCTTGTAACTTTGGGATCGATCCCAAAAACGCTTGCGCACCGTATAATGTCGTAGAATGTCGTTATTGCGCTCTCGAGACGCATACTTAACGCGTATTTGAGATCGATCCCAAAGTTACAAGAATACAAAAATGGCCGATTTAATCAAAACTTATCTGCAACTGCACTGCTTTAAATACCTACGTAAATCGACCTACTAGTCTATACGACAGAGTACTTACCTAACTTTAAAGATACTAGTGCGATAGCTAGAAAGTAGACTGGCTGTCATACTACTATCACTAAAGTTTATGCTTAGAAGAAGCACAGAGAACTAAAAGGAGGTGGGTTGATATGAGGTTTTTTTATACTCTCCAAAAAAAAATTGTGTCTGACTATTTTTATGTGCATTTGAATTTTTGTTGGACTTCCATCCAACATCAATCACTTTATATTGATTGTAACGTTAATGAGGATGTTGACTGTCAAGTTAAATCAGTCTCTTTTTATGAAATGTAAAAGAGACAAGCTTTTTTTAAATGCGTATGGAATAACAACCTATGACTGTCAAACGTCGTCTATCTTCATATATGTAGTTGGATCAACGTCACTAGGCCGGACTGAAGTAGGCAACAAGTGGTTGCGCAGATGCATTTTATGGAAGTAAATGGTGACAGGAAGCGGGGGGCGGGGGCGGTAACTAAACCAAGAGAATTAGAGATGCGATTACGCATTACATTGTCATAATTAGTATTACCACAGATAATATAATACTATACTAGTAGTATTACTAACTCATGTTTTTTTGTGATTATTTTCGTAAAGAAATTGTTTTTCAAAGTTTAAACTTTTATGAACTCATTTAAATCGTGTTTTTATATTGTTGAATTAAAAATGTTGTTAGTATTTTTTTTTACAGCTGTGTGGCACCGGCTTAAGAATAGTGCCACCCCATCTCTTCCCGTGGGTGTCGTCAAGGCGACTAAGGGATGTCACACGGGAGGACGGGCAGCAGCGTCCTCTGCGTATTTCAAGCCTTACTGCGATCGCCAACCCGCTCGCCAAGCGTGGCGATTATGGCAATTACCCCCAGGAACTAATAAGTAGGTTCTACTGGGGAGACATCATATGGGTTGTTATGCTAGTATTTTTTATCGATTAAACATAATTAATCGTTTTCGTTAGTAATTTTAGGGTCGCATCTCTATGACATGTGCGAAAGTGATAAACTAACCTAACTTCAATCCGGTTATGTTACGTTGATCGTACTGTAGTTGTGTTTTGCTCAAAAAGTAAACTAATACTTTGTTTTGCTTCCTAGCAGAGAGAGGTGTCGATCGCAACTTAGTTACTTTATTTTCTAACAAGTTCTTTCTTAGCGCACAGTTTGTGGTAGATGTATTGAAATGAAAGTTAATTGAATTTGGAGCCGTACAATACATTTTTCAATTTTTTCAACTTTTCGACCGTTTCCTTAGGTTTTTCGGAAATAAAAATTGGGCAAACCATTTTAGTATTTTTTTTAATGCACAGTAATAAAATATTTTTTCTTTGTTGGCACAACGGGGGTGCAAAATGACTCAACATCATCCAAATCTTTATGTTTAAAGTCTTTGTCTTTATGACACATTTAGGTCTACCTGTTAGGATTTTAGGGGGTAGTGGAGGGGGGGGGGGGGAGGGCAATCCCAATTGCCCCTTCTTGCCCTTAGGCTCGCTCATCTATACTAATATTATAAAGCTGAAGAGTTTGTTTGTTTGAACGCGGTAATCACAGGAACCACTGGTCCGAATTGAAAAAAAAAAAAAAATTGTTAGGTTATCGAGGAAGGCTATATAACATCACGCTACGAGCAATAGGAGCGGAGCAGCAATTAAAAATATTGCAAAAGCGGGGAAAATTTACGCATACGAAGTTGCGCGGGAGAGCTAGTGCTATATAAAAACATTTGTGTAGCTGAAAAATCCCCGAGCTTGATTAGAAAGAGATAATTTATTTCGACATATTTTAACACAATAATACAAAAATCCGCCTGCAAAAAGACAGAAACAAAATACCCTTCAAATTTAATATTATGCAGTTAAAGGCACGATATTATGTTCAACAGAATTCATTTATATTAAATTTGAAGATCTTGTTTCTGTCTTTTTGCAGGCCGTTTTTTATTTAGTCTTTGATGACTAAAAGAAAGTAAGATGATGTCCCGTGTGGGAATCGAACCCACGACCTTTTGCGTAGCAGTCGGACACACTTCCACCGCGCCACAGAGGCAGCTAGTCAGTCAGTATGTTGCCTCGTTTGTATAATCACTAAATAAACGATTTGTATATTTCCAGCTAATCCTCATAATCCACACAACTACGGCAACGGTCGACATACAAAACATAAAAAACACAGCAGCATCAAAACTACAAACGTTGCAAGAAAATGCAGTAACAAATATACAAAATTTGCAGACGCAAGCCGCTACGAAAATCCAAGCCATACAGCAAAAGGCTTCTGAATCACTAAAACAGTTCAAAGACAGCATTGACTTACAAAAGTTGCAAAAACTTGATATCTTTAACATTTTACCAAAGTTGCAGTACAAAGGGAAGGCAATACAGAGGACTGTAAGCAGTTTACCAGAGTATAAAAAGAGAGTAAGGTTTTATTTGCAAAGGATAAAGGGTCTGACTGGTAAAGACCTAGTGGTGGCTTTTGATGCTGATGTGCCTTGGCCGGCGAAGAGGATGGATGATGATCGTGTTACTGAAATACTAGATTGGTGAAAAGTTCAAGAAAGATTACTTTTCCAAAGCACCTCTTTTGCAAAAGATCGAAAAATGTAATTTGGTCTGAATTTTAATTTAAATACTTGTGTAATAGAAAAATGATGTAACGTATAATAGGAACGTTTAGAGGGTGCTGCAGAAATGGACTTACATAAGCTAAACAAGTAAGATAACGGGGGAATTCTGAATGCTTGTGACTGAGAAATTAAAAACATAACAGATAATTAAATAAACATAGCAATAGTTGCAGAAACAAGGAATTGCGTGTATTTTTCACAGATTTCACTTTCAAATAAGCCAGTAAGAATATTAATAATTCAATCTAGTAAATTTGAGAAAAACTTGACGATGAATGGGACTGACTCTTGCTAAATATTTATTTAATAAAGAAGTCATTGAATTTATTTTCTTTCATTTATCCTATTAATAACTTATTGTTGTTAAACCAATATTAGAAATTTACAATAAAATTAACTTATTTGATTTAGCCGTCCCCCATTAAAAGAAACAACACTAGTACAGATAAAATACTTTATTCAACAATACTCAAATCATTTAACAATTTATCAAAAATGTCATTTTTATCCATACCACTACCTCTAGGCAAGAATTCATCTAACAATCCATTTTGGAATTCACCAAAATCATCCTGAACATTTGTATCAGCTAGTCCTAATTCCGTAAGTAACGTTAGATTATCAACAGTTTCAGATTTTTCTGTTTTGTCAAATGTCACAGTTTCAAATTTGTCGACATTGTCAAAGTCTGGCAAAAGCTGTTGTGACGAATCCGTGTTATCATTGTCTTTATTTTGACGACGGTTTGTCATTTTCGGTTCCTTTTTCTCAATATCTTCAATATCATGGTATTCGTGGATCTCTTTGCCGAATTCTATTTCTTCTTCTTCATCCTGAAATGGAAAATTATCAATTTATGTGAGAAGGAGTAAGTATACACATGCCTGTATGGTAGTATAGTAGTATTGTAATTGAAAATGACAAATTCTCCTGGCCGATCGCAGCCACGCGCGATTGATCGCGTGCGGCTGAGCCCGCGGCTGATGCGACAATAGTCAAAGTAAGGGAATGTATGGTGTCTTGTCCGAGGTCTTTGACAGACGCAGGCGGCCGCGATCGGCCGCGATGCACGGAAATAAACCTTATATACATGGGATACATAACCGCACCCTTATTTGTCAACGAGAATTGCTCACCTGTATAAACTGAGCGGTAGATTTGTATTGGAAGGCGTTTTGAGATAAATCCACTTCGACGGGAAACAATGTAGCGTTCTCCGTTAGGTATTCTACTGTTTCGCTGAAATTTATCAAATTAGGTGTATTAGTTAAGTGAACATTTACAATAGTGAGGTAAAGCAACGTTACCTCGGTCACAATTTACACTGTAGGAAAACCCTATCCAAATCGGAACAGTAGTTTTTGAGAAAACTATAAACTTACGTACGGTCCAAACAGATGTTTTTTTGAAGAGTGTTAATAACTTTTTTAGTCGGTCTACAACTTTTTGAAGTCGGTCAACATTTTATATAGGTTGGTCAAATTTATTTAATACCCCCCCCCCCCCAACGAATTTCGAAGGAAAATTGCTACTAATTTTCTTCTGTATTCGCCCCTTTCAAATGGGCTAATTGACTAGATCGAATCAGAGACCTGCGAATCTTGATTGACGCTGATCGCTGATCTGATCGTGATCTGACCTCTCTTAATGTCAAGAGGGTTAGTAGCTCTTTTGAAGTCAGCAACAAAGTAACAGCTTTTATTGAAAACTGCCAACTATTTATTTCAAGTCAGTATATAATTTCTTTGAAGTAGGTCATCAACTTATTTGAAATCGGTCAAAAAATTATTTGAAGTCTGACAATATTTATTTGAAGTCGGTCAACAACTTTTTGACGTGATAACGTATTATAAATTGACGACTGGCTGCACTCACGAAAAAGTGTCACGTTATTGACTGGTTATGTCACTGCAATTGCCATTTGCTGTTGCTGAACTAATATGTCACTAACAGTCACGGTCATCAATGTTTTCTTATGACGTTGTCACGTAAAATTAAGTCGGTTTGAATACTCACTTATGGTAGACTGCCAGCCCTTGTATGAACCTCCTCAGCTGGTAGGCGACATCCTGAGTCCTCTTGTTGTCAAGCAACTCTAACTTGACTAGAACATCGGATCTAAGGCGCGCGAACCTCGTACGGGCGTCTTGACGACAGCGGAGTATTAATCTGTAACAATATATGGTACTTTTCAGTAGTGACCCAGTAGCTGGAAATGTTAACACCTCCCCCGTCAACGGCTAGAAAGCGAGTAGCGAGTAACGATTTCATCGCTCCTGAAACGTACATACGTATGAAGATCCCGTGTAAACAGCCATAGGCGGATTCGGGGGGGCACGACGGCACGTGCCCCCCCGAATCCCCCCGTGGGGGGAAGTGCCAGCGAGTACTCGCTCAATTACTGCATCTCTTTTGTTTACACAGACGGGATCTACAACGCTACTCGCCGTTTATGGGATAGCTGCCTTAAGCTTGGTTTCCACCAAGAGCAAAACCAGGCGCGGATCCAGGGGGGGCAGGAGCCTATGCCCCTAACATAAAGTGAATTAAGATAACCGATTGAATCAGGCGTAACATGGCGGAAATCCATCTTAAGTACATTATAATGGAGGGATCCCACCACCCACCCTCGTTCAGTGAAACATTACGATTGAAGTAGTAAGGAAATGACCTTAATACAACAATCGAAATAGAGAGACCTGCAACAAAGAAAATTAGTGACAGGTACTCTTACCAAGTCGAGTGGTAGGCACCTCCGGACCCTTGACTTGCAATATTCCGCTTCTACAAAGTGAAACTTCGACACGTGTTTCGCTTCTACACGAGGCTTTCTCAGGACAGTTCGGCTCAATCGGTGCCAAACTTTGAGTGCGGTCTGTCAATCTATTTCGATTTTTGTATTAAGGGCATTTCCTTACTACTTCAATCGTGGTGATTCACAGATCGAGGGTGGGTGGTGGGATCCCTCCCTTATAATCTAATAAAGTGAATTTTCAAGTGTTCGCCATACATTTGGTCCGCGTTGACAGACTACTAACTATTTTTGGTCAAAGTGCCCCCCCCCCCCCCCAGAACATGAACCTGGATCCGCGCCTGAGCGAAACGGACTGATTAATGACTCATTTTAACTCGCAAGAGCATGCATAATTGTGTTTCCAACAAGAAACCGTCGAGAAATAAAAAGCGAAATAAATAGAGTATAAACGACACTGATCATTTCTAGAGAGGGTTTCCTTCTGAATTACTTTATAAACTCTTTGGTGGAAATGTAATGGAAGAGGAACGGAAGGAGTCCGTTCTATTTGGTCATTTCCCGCTCATTAGTCTTTTCGAAGTGCAAACCGAGCTTTGGGGAGGAGATTTTGAAGTTTAAACCTTTCTCCAAAATCATAATAGGTAGACTTCAAAACGATATTAAACACAGTACTTAATATTTGGACAGTGTTAAGAGTCAATGACCCAAGAAAGAAAGTGGGTTCCACAGAACCTTGGGGTTCCGAAGAAAAGTTAACAGTCTTCTGCAGATTATATTTATTACAAATTTTGAAAAACTAACAATAAATATTGGACATGGGATGTTTTACACTCGTATACAACTCTTTCTAGTGTTTTCTCTTAAAAAAAAACACGTTCGAATCACCAAATGAAATGGGGGATAACTGGACATTTGAAGAATTTACTGATTATAACTATTTATTATACGGGAATTAACGCGCATTGTTTACCTTAAAATTGCTTGACGTTTCGACCAGGTTGCACCGGCCGTCCGCTTGTGACCACGGCCGGTGCAACCTGGTCGAAACGTTAAGTAATTTTAAGGTAAACAATGCGCGTTAATTCCCATATAATAAATAGTTATAATCATACAACGTGAAAGTTTAAATGTTAGAATTTACTGATATCTTTGTCACATTCATTGCACCCCCATCCTCCCCGTCATAAACATGGTATAATAAAATGAAGGGTATTTGGTAGCTGCTCCATTATGTTTAACGTTTAGGAACCTCTCAGCTAAAAATCCATCCGTGGAGCTCAGTAGCTCAAGCCTCAAGTTTTTGAGTCGTTCCCTCATCTTTCATACATTAATAGAAAGAGTACTAACCAGGAGCGAAGTGTTAAAAAACTTCCAACCCGAAACCATATATCTATCTTGGTGGACCGGGTTTTTTGTAGCGAAAATATTATGCAACTACAACCAGGTTGCACCGGCCGTGGTCACAAGCAGACTGCTTGTGACCACGGCCGGTGCAACCTGGTCGAAACGTCAAGCAATTTTAAGGTAAACAATGCGCGTTAATTTCCGTATAATAAATAGTTATAATCATGCAACGCGAAAGTTTAAATGTTAGTACAATTGGGTATTTGACTACTATCAATTTAAAATATTTTAAAATAACCAGGTAAAAATATGTCGAAGTGTTCTAAAAAATATGTTCATTTATTAATTTAATGTGTTACTTATTTTTAATCATAAAGCGAAACACTGAAAGTAAATAATTTGACCATAGAAAACGTTACGTCATATGCTAGCATTCTATACAAATTTGTACAGAGCGGCTCGTTTTTAACGTTTCTTTATAAGGCTGATTTGACTTTAGTCAAATACCCTATTCAAAGGAAAAACCGAGTTGTAAAAATGGCGGCAAACTGATCGGCCATTATTTTTACAGCTCCGAGTTCAACTTGTAAAAAATGACTTGAATACGTGATAATTGACTTAGAACGAGACTATGTAATAAGAATAATAATAATAATATCTTGGGACAACTAACACAACGTCGTCTGATCCCACACTAAGCAGAGCTTGTACTATAGAAACCAGACAACTGATAAACATACTTAAATATTTCTAAATACATACATATTATAGATAAATAACACCCAGACACAGAATAAACCATCGTGCTCATCACACAAATCAATCAATTATCCTGGGTGGGGATCGAACCCACGACCTCTTGCGTAGCAGACGGATACACTCCCACCGCGCCACAGAGGCAGTCTATGTGCATGTAATAAGTGCATAAATACTTGACACTGGCAGAAATTAGCCATTAAAACGGCTAGATTGCCATAAACTCAAAGAAGAAGAAGAAGAAGAAGAAGAAGAAAGGGAAACCGAAAAGAATAGTGTTCTAAGGAAACTGCCACTGATACTTACCTATATTCATAGTTTCCAGTCTCCACTCTATACAGAGGTTCTTGCAAGGCATTGTAACCGTATTCTTCATCATCCATCTCTTTGACCTTCAGGCAGTACGACAAGTACTCAAATTTGGTGTCTGCGTACTTACGGATGGTTAATTTCGTGTCTGGAATAGCTTTGTTTAAGTAAGTACCCATGTCGGATAAAATCTGAAAAGTGTTTTTTGAATAAAATGTTTTTTTTTATACGACTTTATGAAGAGAGGAGCCGTTTATGAGCCTGATGGTAAGCGTCACGCTAGCTTAATATTTATAACTAGCTGTTCTGTGCAACTTCGTATGCGTAAATTTTGCCCGTTTTTGCAACATTTCTCATTGCTGCTCCGCTCCTATTGGTTGTATCGCGTTGTTATATAGCCTATAGACTTCCTCGATAAATGAGCTATCCAACAGTAAAAGAATTTTTCAATTCGGATCAGTACTTCCTGAGATTACTACGTTAAAAGAAACAAACTCTTCAGCTTTATAATATTACTAGCTGTCCCGTGCAACTTCGTCTGCGTAAATTTTCCCCGATTTTGCAACATTTCTCATTGCTGCTCGGCTCCTATTCCTCCTATTGGTCGTAGCGTGATGTTATATAGCCTATAGCCTACCTCGATAAATGGGCTATCTAACAGTGAAAGAATTTTTCAATTCGGATCAGTAGCTCCTGAGATTGCCGCGTTCAAACAAACTCTTCAGCTTTATAATACTAGTATAGATATCAATATTACTTAGTATCAGTTCCAGTCAAATCTTTGTTTAGCAAATAACTGATTGCTACCACGCCGTGTGATTAGACGCGGATCTTGGAGGGGGGGTTGACTCAACTGGCGAAGTTCGAGTTACTAGCATGACGGGGTGGATGCATTTCAATCAACATCGGTATTGTATTTGTTAAGTAATTGGCAAGAAATGCCTATAAAAATTACTTCAATATTCGGCCTGCGACATCATAATTTCTTAAAATGCTCTCTGTAACGAAGCAATAAGAAAAGCCGTGATAGTTCTTTAAATACCGACTAGATGGCGAAAGATGGAAAAATTTGAGGCCTAATCAGATAAGTGATTCGATTCTGGCTCCGGTTTGGCTACGGAAGTCTCGGGTTCGATTCCTGGGTCTGGACTTCAAATTTTTCTATCTTTAAAAAATATGCAATTATTGTATCGGTATACCAGTCACTGCGTTCAATTGCTGGTCAAAGACACCGGTCTAGTGTCAAATTTTCAAATTATCTCCAAAAAAAGTTCTTTTTAGGGAGATGGGGGGGGGGGGGGGGGGTTAAGATACCTTTTTGTACTTACAGGTTTCAAAGCCTTAAGCATCTTGATACCGTCTCGCTCTAACATTCTGTGGTAGTGACCGAACCTGGTGAAGGCTTCCGAAGCCCTCGCCTGAGGCTCTCTGACGCCGATGCCCGCGAATATATCGCCTATTGCTTTATATGTTTGTAGTACATCGAAGTACGCTTTTAGCATTCTGGAAAAAAAATATAAATAATAAGAAAGAAAGAAAGAAAAATCGTTTATTTGCCACAGATACAATTAGCTACTTAGGTAAAAACAAATAAAAATTACACTGAGTAGGTGCTTGCACGTCGTATCTGCGACAAACGAGGTTTCCACTCAGCTTAAATGCCATGTTGTGGCAAGAGCCACAACACAGCGCTGGTTTTCAGTGTGAACCCCAAGCAAAAATAATTAAAAAAAAATCTAAAAAATAAATACCCGCCTGCACAAAAAAGATGGCAACAAGATCCCCTGCATATATACTTTCACGCAGTCGAAGGCACTTTACGAAGGTTTTTTTTTAAAGATAACTATAAAGCAATGTGGGATTGAGTCCCACAATATTAGAAATCCTGTTAACCCCTCCAGCTAAGCTCAAAGGCTTGTGTTAGGAGTGGGTTCACGTCGGTAGTATAATGGGTAGGATTCCCGCGACATCCCAATCGGTTGGACACCGTGACACAAGAATTTTATATATAAGATATTATATATCTATACTAATATTATAAAGCGGAAGAGTTTATTTGTTTGTTTGTTTGTTTGTTTAAACGCGCTAATCTCAGGAACTACTGGTCCGATTTGAAAAAATCTTTTTTTGTTGGATAGCCGAAGTGCGCAACTTCGGCTATCCTACAAAAAAATAATTTTTCAAATCGGACCAGAAGCTCCTGAGATTAGTGCATTTAAACTAACACACAAACAAACAAACAAACTCTCTCCGCTTTATAATATTAGTATAGATTAGGTAGAGAATACTTTTGTATAGATTACTTTTTATCAAATTGAATGTGTAAATGAAGAATTTGACTTACCTTTTAGCATTATCCACCAGCCTTTTATAAGTACCCTCAGTTTCTCTTAGCTCATTGAGTTTTGCCACAAGCGTGTCATTGCACAAAATGGCACGAGAAAGGCCCAGAGCATCAGCCGCTCCCGAAGACATGTTCTCAACCAAACGATGTTTCATCTTCTTCATAATAATATCCAGGGATTTGCCCTGTTTAGGATCTGCGTGTAGTTTGTTGTAGTTTATTGTTACTTCGTCCTGCAACCAATGGTGACAATTGGGTAGATGACTACAATAACAATAAATTATTTTACACTATACAGGTAATAGCATTTGCAAAAATAATAATAATATATTGGGACAACTCACACAAAGCTAATCTGATCCCAAACTAAGCGAAGCTTGTACTATGGAAACCGGACTACCGATAAACATACCTATATATTTCTAAATACATACATATTATAGATAAATTACACCCAGACACAGAATAAACCATTGTGCTTATTACACAAAGTTTTATCCTGGGTGGGGATCGAACCCACGACCTCTTGCGTAGCAGTCGGATACACTCCTACCGCGCCACAGTCAAATATACTATATATATTATATAAATAATAAATTTCCTCATCAATAATTAGAAATATAAAGGAATAATCAAACTACGTCTACAAAATGTCAATACCGTGCTGCTGCTTCAAATCCAAAGAGAAAATATTCTGGAAAACAATGTTTCTCTACAATTTTACGTTGTCATAAATTTATAAACATCAAAAGAAACATTAAACTACATGATTTGACCATATAACAGAATGACGTCATTGTTTTGTATTTCTTAAAAATTAGTACGAGGCGCATCGTTTTGACGTTTCTTAAAAAGACACTGATTTGACTTGACAGAAACTCAAACTTCTGGTACAAGCTCTGCTTAGTTTGGGATCAGATAGCGTTGTTTGGGATTAGATTGCAGAACTATGGAAACCAGACAACTGATAAACATACTTATATATTTCTAAATACATACATATTATAAATAAATAACACCCAGACACAGAATAAACCATCGTGCTCATCACACAAAGTTTTATCCTGGGTGGGGATCGAACCCACGACCTCTTGCGTAGCAGTCGGATACACTCCCACTGCGCCACAGAGGCAGTCAATATTAGATTATTGTTTTTAAACCTTCGCGATTTTTATACATAATTAGATATATTTCGGGACTTAATCGCGTGAATTATTTAAAGGTACGAACCTTTTAATTTACCCGACGATTCGATCGAATTGCACCGATCGTGGTCACGGGTCTACTGCAATTGCAATTCGATCGAAACGTCGGGTAAATTAAAAGGTTCGTAAATAAAAGGTTCGTACTTTTAAATAATTCACGCGATTAAGACCCGAAATATATCTAATATTATATTAGATATTATATTCTGATTTAATGCTGCAATTGAACAACTCTAGTATACTTAGAAGGGAAGACAGTAACGCACATATACATATCGTCATTAAATTTCGGACCATCTCGGACCATCTTGTTCCGATGATGGTCCGAGATATGTCCGAGATATCGTGTCTAAGCAATGTCTACAAGTGCATTGGTCAAGTGTATAACACATTAGAAAACGGTTATCCATCTGTAGACAGACAGCGTTAGCGTTGTTTAACCTCGCTGATCTCCCGTCTCCCATAGGGTTTCACCAGTGAGTTTCTCTTACCTTAGCAGACTGTATCATTTTGGCAACTTCAACTTTAGTCTTCCCTTTAACTGTTTGTCCATTGACGCCGACTAGCTCATCTCCACTTTGTAATGTGCCATCTTTTGATGCTGGCGTGTTGTCAAATATCTAAAAAATATATATATTTAGTCTACTTTAATAGACAAAAACTTTTTGCCCTTCACTTCTCCAGTGATAAGAATTAAGATTAATTTATTTATTTACATAGATTTACAGTTGGATCAACGTAACTAGGCCGGACTGAAGTAGGCGACAAGTGATTGCGCAGATGCATTTTTTGGAAGTAAATCGTGACAGGAAGCGGGGGGCGGGGGCGGTAACTAAACCAAGATAATTAGAGATGCATTACATTGTCATAATTAGTATTACTAACTCATGTTTTTTTGTGATTATTTTGGTAAAGAAATTGTTTTTTAAAGTTTCTTTATTATTTACTCTAAATTTAAACTTTTATGAACTCATTGAAATAGTGTTTTTATATTGTTGAATTAAAATGTTGTTAGTATTTTTAATCGATTAATCGTTTTCGTAAGTAATTTTAGGGTCGCATCTCTATGACATGCGCGAAAGTGATAAAAACCTAACTTCGATCCGGTCAAGATATGTTGATCGTACTGTACTTACATTTGTTACATTTTATAACAATAACAGTGCAAATTACAGCTAGGCCATGTATAACAAACAATTATAGGTAATTACAGCATTTACAAAAAATAAACAGCTTAAACTAAACTATTAACTAAAAATCAGTTAAGATTTTTGATTTTGTATTATTTCTGAGAAAGATACTTCATCAGGATAGATCGGAACCGACCAAGCGAATCAAAGTAAATATCAACTAAATCACTACAGTCGTTCAATCTTGGTAGTAATAAAATAAAAAAAGGCCCAAATTTCTCACTAATTATGTAATTAGCATAATATAAGTTAATTTATTTATCTTTGTTTTATATTTAGTTAACAGTTCTTATTTTTAGTTAAGATTAGTTTTAGTTTCAGAAAGTATTTATTTTAAATACTTTTTTACTTTCTCGCCTGAAACACAGGTTTCAACCTAGTTCAAGCAAATATCCTACTGTGCCGTTTATTATTTATAAGTGTACTTATGTTATGCTATTGTACCTATACTTTATGAATAAATTTTAATATTATTATAATCTAGGTAATCATGAGTTGTGTTCAGTTGTGTTCTTCTATGTGGCGGATAAAGAGGCGTTATGCAATTCCGTGGATACCTAGCTGGTACACTATAGCTCACTTTGCTCAAGATTGAAGTATTAAAAAAATCATACACGCATTTTACGTGTAGGGTACAGTTGGATCAACGTAAATAGGCCGGACTGAAGTAGGCGATAAGTGGTTGCGCAGATGCATTTTTTGGAAGTAAATGGTGACAGGAAGCGGGGGGCAGGGGCGGTAACTAAACCAAGAGAATTAGAGATGCGAGTACGCATTACATTGTCAAAATTACTAACTCATGTTTTTTTGTGATTATTTTCGTAAATAAATTGTTTTTCAAAGTTTCTTTAGTATTTACTGTAACTGTTCTAAATTTAAACTTTTATGAACTCATTTAAATAGTGTTTTTCCCAACCGATCCGTAGTCACACCAGTATGCCACACTGGTGTGACTATGGTTCATTTTATTTATCCGTGGCCACACTAGTGTGACTATGGATAATTTTATTTATCCGTAGTCACACTGGTGTGACTATGGTTCATTTTATTTATCCGTGGCCGCACTAGTGTGACTATGGATAATTTTAATTTATCTATAGTCACACCATAATAACTTTAAATATTTAGTTTTATTAGAATTAAGTAAGAGATTAATTATAGTAAACCAATCAAGGACCTGCAGGAGTGCACCATTTTAGTTTTAACGCACCGTTTCTAAGAACTGACCAATTGTGATTTCACTGTGAATTAATTCTAACTGCTTTTTTATAATAAAATTATCTTTTTCCATTTCTATTCTTCGTCTTTTATTCGGATTGGTATTTTGCTCAATACACATACGTTTAATGCTGTAATATTCTGCCTCAATATCGATTTTTATGAGACAAGATAATACTTATTATAATGACAAGAAGGAAACAAATGCATAGTTCATATTTATTTCAATGGTAGGTGATGTCAGAGAGAGATTTAATCTTGAGTAGCCAGCCAGTAGGTACTCAAGATTAAAACCTCTTTCATGAATATTATACTTCACTGAAAGAAGTACTGTAATTGATGCATGTATGTAATGTAAATCAACCTACTAAGGACACAAGTCAATGGTGTGTTGGTGTTAAAATTATCACTAGCTATTTACTATAATTAATCTCTTACTTAATTCTAATAAAACTAAATATATAAAGTTATTGTGGTGTGACTATAGATAAATTAAAATTATCCATAGTTACACTAGTGTGGCCACGGATAAATAAAATGAACCATTGTCACACCAGTGTGACTACGGATAAATAAAATGAACCATAGTCACACCAGTGTGGCATACTGGTGTGACTACGGATCGGTTGGGGTGTTTTTATATTTTTTAGGGTCGCATCTCTATGACATGCGGTCAAGTTACGTTGATCGTACTGTATGTTTTTTTTTTAAGATTTTATTCTACCACTTTGTCAGTGTAACTAATATGTATATCCAGGCAAAATTACAGCTTTCTAGTTTTAAGGGCCTCTGAGCTAACCTGGGGATGGACAGACGGTTCCGTTTCACCGTTTTGGGTATAGCATTCTAAAAAGCTAATGTTGTTTTTCAGGTTATAAAAGAGAATGCTCAAAAAAATGTTCGTGTTAATATTAACAAACGTAAGATTGTGATTTGCTATTTATTTTTCTTTAGGAGTGGTTTTATCGTCCTATATATCAGATCTGGTAATGCAAAGCTACAATGTTTTATATACGTTCGTAAACTTTCGCGATTTGTACACATTATAGAATTTTATAAGCTACGGGTCTTAATCGCGTAAATATTTTATTTTAAGGTTAAATACCTTTGTTTATTGCCCGACGCTTCGACCGTATTGCAACGGCCGTTGTCACGGGTAGACTCAGTCCACTCAGACCACGGCCATATTTAGCCTTAAAATAAAATATTTACGCGATTAAGACCCGTAGCTTATAAAATTCTATACAATGTTTTATACTGTGCAGTATCCAAAACAATGCTTCGATGTGTCTATACTAATATTACAAAGCTGAAGAGTTTGTTTGTTTGACTATCTCAGAAACTATTGGGACGAATTGAAAAAAAAAATGTTATTGTTGGATAGCCCATTTATCAAGGAAGGCTATGCGCGTATAACATCACGCTACGACCAATAGGAGCGGAGTAGCAATGAAAAATGTTGCAAAAACGGGGAAAATTGACGCAGACAAACTTCGGTTCAGCTACTAAGTCTATTTATATAAATAAAAACCAACGTTTGTATGTTTGTCCTTAATGCGTCTTGAAACCATTATCATCATGCATTTGATAGAGTGTTTTGGGAACCCGTGAGGGTTCCAGGCCCAAAAAGCTACAACTAAGTGTGACCGGGATTAACTATGTAGTAACCTATATTATGGAATATTATCGCGACGACGTACATCCACGAGAGCAAAGCCGGGAGCAAAAGCAAATAGCCGTATTTGTGTATTGCTCTCTCTTTATCTCTAGTTAGCCAGAATTACTTTTGCATTCATAATACTTAGTACAGATACTTATAGATATAGATAGGTTACCTGCACGATGTATAAACAAGGACACAAAGGCGCACCCCCTCCTATACTGATTCCTATTAAATTCTTCTCATCTTTGCTGAGGATCACACTGCCCGATGTTACAGTCATACCCCTGAAATTTTCAAACAAGTTATAAATATTGAAACAATGTATTTAGACCATGGTTGCTACAAAACCAACTAAAATACAGCTTACGGATATAGGAACAGTTAAATTGTTGCTGTGCCTGTTCATAGGCAACCTACGGTTAAAGGGAAAATAAAATAGCGATCATATTAAGTTGGTAGATTTTATTTAAGCTCAAACATTACTACATTTTGTTATGTACCTACAACACACAGATTTAGCAAACTATTTTCTACATAGCTCATTATAATTTGCTAGCTGGGGCCTTAGGTTGCTTTTTCAGCAGAGATGGGCTATGCAGCTATGCCGTGAAAATGTGGGAAGTAAAGGTACGTTACTATGTGACCGTTTTCACTGATGCTAAGCTATGTATCAGGGCGAGTAAGGTGTGCGATGAAGATGCACCGCCGCGAGCAGCTGTATCCAGAGGGGGGGGGGGCACGGGGGCGCGCCCCCCCCCGAGACGGTTGTTTTGTGTACTTACCGAATTAAATTGTATTGAATTTCTTTTCCCATTTGCTCTGCTCATTCTGCTCTTCACATAGCTACACCACTCGAGACCGTCCATTGCACGCATACCTAGTACGCCTCCATAGCACGCATCCTGAGCACGCATCCCACCCATATAAAAAACATAGCTAATCCATCGATTTTTAAAACATAGCTTAGTTGAACCCGTTTCCACCAGTGCCTTGCTAAATTGACCTATGAACATGATAGGTGGATGTCAAACGCATTCATAGCAACATATCATAGCACATCTCATATGGAAAAGCAGCCTTGTTCCGTTCATTACACCGAACCCAAATCAAAAGTTGGTGATGAAGTACATGTGATTATTATTTGAATACGACTGCTTGATTAAGTTAAAAAATAAGAAGCCTAGATCACTCTCACAATTGAGACAGATTAAACAACACCTCTCAAGTTAAAATCCCCCGTCTACCCGTTTGATCGATACAGCGTGACATTTCTCGAAAAACATTACAATGGTTAAAAATACACAAAATAGAAAAATGCTTAAAAATCTTCAAAAAGTACTAAAATATTACAAAAACGCAGCAGTAGCAGAATCAGCGGGTCAATTCACGTATTTAAAGCGTTGTGTGAGTTGTCCCAAGATATTATTATTATACAAAAATGGCCGTTTTAATCGAAACTTAAATGTAACTGAACTGCAACTCCTCTGCTTTAAATACGTGAATTGACCCCCAGGTCTCTTTATTTATCTAACATATCTATAACAATGCTAGCTGTTTCTAACAAAGAAATACCAATTTATGTAGAGTCGTATCACTTAGCATAACACTTCATAACGCAGTTCATTTCTTGTAGTCGACTCACATAAGATCCTGGTGGTGTATTGTGAACCGTTCGTATCTCAAATCGTTGAAGATGCATTCTGTGTTTTCTGGATCTTGATTTTCTTTGGATTGCCTGAATAAATAGTAGATATATTATCTTTGAAATTTCAATTAAGCGATCGTAGGCATATACAGAACAAGGGTGTGCAATTATTGTGTTTAAACTATTGCCATTTTTATCTATACTAATATTATAAAGCGGAAGAGTTTGTTTGTTTGTTTAAACGCGCTAATCTCTGGAACTACGGGTCCGATTTGAAAAAAAACTATTTTTGTTGGATAGCCCATTTATCGAGAAAGGCTATAGGCTATATAACATCACGCTACGACTAATAGGAGCGGAGCAGCAATGAGAAATGTTTAAACAACGGGGAAAATTTACGCAGACGAAGTTGCGCGGGACAGCTAGTATATAATATATCTATACTAATATTATAAAGCTGAAGAGTTTGTTTGAACGCGGTAATTTCAGGAACTACTGATCGGAATCGAAAAATTCTTTCACTGTTGGATAGCCCATTTATCGAGGAAGGCTATAGGCTATATGGCATCACGCTACGACCAATAGGAACGGAGCAGCAATGAGAAATGTTGCAAAAACGGGGAAAATTTACGCATACGAAGTTGCGGGGGACAGCTAGTTTGATATATTTCGGGACTTAATCGCGTGAATTATGTGACCGTAACCACGATCGGTGCATTTCGATCGAAACGTTCACAAATTCGTAACTTTAAATAATTCACGCAATTAAGTCCCGAAATATCTATACTAATATTATAAAGCGGAAGAGTTTGTTTGTTTGTTTGTTTAAACGCGCTAATCTCAGGAACTACTGGTCCGATTTGAAAAAATCTTTTTTTGTTGGATAGCCCATTTATCGAGGAAGGCTATAGGCTATATAACATCTGTACTAGGCTCGCTACGACTAATAAGAGCGGAGTAGCGTCGAGAAATGTTGCAAAAATGGGGAAAATTTACGCATACGAAGTTGCGCGGGGCAGCTAGTATCTAATAAGAACAAGGGTGAGTCGTGGAATACTCTACTTTGCAAAGGCGTACCCAGGAGGGGGATTTGGGCTTTCGATTCCCCCCGAATTAGTTTAACGTCGGTTTTTTGGTCGAATTAAGTCCCTCGCTTGCACATGCCTGAACAAAAACCTCTAGAAAATTATTCTGGGTATGCTTGTGCCAGTGTGGGAATCGAACACACAAGCTCTTGTGCAGCAGTCGCATAAATTAACCACTGCACTACCGAGGCAGGCAGTGCACCATGGTATAACCATCAGGGTAATTCTAAAATAGCTGTAGAAAATACAAGCAGGAACAAAGAAAACATCCTTAGGTACACGATCCTCTTAGATATAATTAAAAACTTACTCTTCATTCGTCTTGATGGCCGATACACATTCAGATATTTCTTCTATTTGTACAGGGGCTTGCGCACTGAACAAAAATATAAAGAATTTAAACAAAATTGTAGACATATCCTCTAACTCATTATGATACTGTACTATTTTGAAAGATAATAAAAAAAACAAAAGTTATTTGCTAGATAAATTACTCCAAAGAACTATGTTCATAGACCGAAAGCCAGTGCACTATGAAATAAAAAATAAATATTTAAGTAAAAAATAAATTTTAAGTAACATATGTAGAAGTAAAATATGTAGTTAATAACATGTTTGTAACATAATTTAAGTAAAAAAGTGATACAATTCGAAAAATATGTAGTAAATAACATGTTTGTAACATAATTTAAATAATCAATAAAAATAAATATTTAGGTAAAAAATAAATTTTACTTAAACATTTATTTTTATTGATTATGACTGTAATACTAAAAAAGTTAGTTAGCAACCGTTATTTTTTCAATTTCCATTACTTAACAATATCTGTGATACCAATATTTTTAATTACCATTACTTAACAATTCTGATAAAAGATACATTTTGAGTAGATAATAGGATGTAACAACTAACTTTTATCACAGATACTGTTATGTAATGGACATTGAATAAAAGAATGGTTGCCAACTAACTTTTTTAGTATTACAGTCATAATCATGTTACACCATTTTGAATTGTGCCCTTTAATTTGATACCCATATTGCAGTATACAAAACAACTTTTTTTCACACCTTTTTATTTTAACATCTCACAGACGCCATGTTTGTTTTTTACAAACGTCATATATTTAAGAACACTTGGGCGGTCAAGACGAATGTTACAACGTCTTAATTCTAAAAAATCGCCCAGTGGTTTGTGAGATATTAAGTAATGAAGAATATTACATACATACAAGATATGCACGAAAAACATAACCTTTCCTTACAATCGTGTAAAAATAGTAAAAATACAAATAATTTCAGTAAGACATTCTAGCCACAAAATAAAGAGAGTACAGAAGCCAAACTTTTACACCTACATACATTAACACGCACGCACAACATCACGCGAGTGTGGCACTCGCTCTATCTCAGATCGTCACTCGTTCCAGCTCGTTCCGAGTCTTCACGTCTGTGACTCTCAGGGAGGCGTTCTTATACACATAGATATCTTTGTGTGGCAGTGTCAAGAGTGTATGAAGCTTGTTATATGTATCTGTACGTGTGTAATCTGTGTTGTAACTGCCGTAATAAAAACATATAAAGTTCATTTAACCCCACTATCCCCCAGCCGTATCATCAGTAGAAGCGCACAGCGTGCCTCAAATACTTACCTAAATAATATAATAATATCTTGGGACAACTCACACAACGTCAAACAAAGCAGAGCTTGTACTATGGTGACTAGACAACTGATAAACATACTTATATATTTCCAAATACATACATATTATGGGTAAATTACACATATACAGAACAAAACCACCGTGCTCATCACACAAAGTTTTATCCTGGGTGGGGATCGAATCCACGACCATCTGCTTAGCAGTCAGGGTCACTAACCACTAGACCAACAGGCCAGTCCTAATAAATACACCAGCTTTCGGTCTATCAGACATTGAGTTCTGATAATGTTTCTAAAGCTTTAATTGATGAAATGGAAATAAGTGAAATGAGATACTTACTTTTCTTCAACAGGTAGTAACAATGCACTATTACTTTTTCCGTTAGGCTTGCTATAAAAATAAGAGACAAGTAAAACATTTTTACGGAAGAAAACCCTTGGCAATAAAAAAAAAAATCCTTCTTCTTGGCCGCTTCACTCTTGGCAGAGTGGTCGTGGTGGTCTTGTCAGGGTTAGTGACACGCTTAACAAGTTGGCGCCATTCCTCTCGCACTCTGGTCATCCTGATACATTTATGAAGTGGACCATTTAGAGCCTTTATTATCGGTCCAGCGCATAGGTGTTTTAATTAGGAATTTAAATATATTTTTTAAATTTAATTAATAATATGTTTTAATATTTTGACCTTAATAGGTGTTATAGACATTTATTTATTTATTTAAAACTTTATGCACAGAATTGTACAGAGGCGGACATAATGCTAAAAGCATTCTCTGCCAGTCTACCTTAGGGCGATGTACAAATGTAGTATGTATGTGCAGTAAACCTGTAGGTATTACATACATACAACAACAAAACTAAATAAAAGAATAGTATAACAAATACCAATCAAACATTATTGTTTTTAAACTTTCGTGATTTTTATACATATTAGATATATTTCGGGACTTAATCGCGTGAATTATTTAAAGGATCGAAACGTCGGGTAAATAAAAGGTTCGTACCTTTAAATAATTCACCCAATTAAACATACTTACATAAATACACAATATACCCACATAAATACTTACATACCATAAATACTTAGATACCTACATAAATTACAAATAAGTTACAAATGTAGAGGTGATTCAACTAGTTCATCAACGAACAGAGTACCTACGTACTTTCCATTTAAAATTAAGAGGATTAGGTGCCAGTCTAATTTCTGGGGGAGAGTGGGGGGTGGGGGGGGGGGGAGCAGCGAATTCCAGAGGAAAACAGACTGAACAAGGAAAGAGGTATCAACGATACATTTAGTGACTCTTTTTTAGTTAGTGCGGAAACTTTCACTATTAATAATTACTATGACAATGTTAGCTTAAAATCGTACCCAACGAAATAATTCATACAGTTTTGATTTCATGATTTGACTAAATGCAAAGAATTGCAATTAAACTAAACTATAAATACAAATCGTATACAAAAACTCTGTCACATTAATGTGTTGTTAGGTATCATGATCCGATTCTATTTACTTTTTTTTTTCAAATACCTATATACTTATATAAAAAAAAATGGTTGTCTGTAAAGTCAGTTTACGGACGAAAATTTTACGTGATAACGTCATATGGAAACATTGATGACATTGTAATTAACAACCATGCCTGTGATAGTTTTAGTTCCAAATGTATCGCATGCCCCTGCAATCGCCAGTGACAGCTCTAGTTCCAAATGTATTGGATGTCGCTGCAATCGCCATTGTAATAAACAATGGCCGATCCTGCCTTACGAGGAACGTGACACTTTTTCGTGCGTGCAAACGGCGTTCATCGATTTATAAGACGTCAAAAAATATTATAGGTATATTTATTTGAGTGGACTCGTATCATATCGCGGCGGCAAATATTGTTTTTGATTGTAACAAAAGCAATATTTACAGCAATAGTTGCTGCAATAGTTTTTGTCAACAAATCTGAAAAATAGTTCATTTTTATTGGTAAATTGAGTACCTGCTAAAATCGTTCTTTCCGGGCCTCGGGATCTAATAATTGATCATTAGATCCCGAGGCCTGGAGAGAGAGAGATCCCGATTGGTGCCAAAATCACTAAAACAGTATACAAAACAACATTAGTAAACTTACGATAAAATTGTCGTTCTCTTTTTGTATTAAAAATAGATTATCTACATAACCCCTTACTAATTGGACAGGGACACACATTATATAAAGCAACCAAAAAAAAAATCAACAAAAACATTCAACACATTACATTTTATCTTCAAACATGCTGTTCAATTGATTATCCAACTGTGGGTATATCTTCGTATCGTTGAATATGTAAAACTGCGTGTTTTGCTGCCACATTTACGAGCAAGTATTTACAAGTTAATAGCACAACACAACGCGTTTGTATGAAGCCGACACGTTCAAACAACTGATAAACTGAAACAAAGGATGTTTGATGACAGGATGAGATAGCTTGTTATGTCGTATTTATTGTGGTGTGAAAAGGATAAATAAATGTTGGTAGTTATGTGGATAGAGAAGACAGCCTGCTGCTTGTTTCTTGATTAGAAAGAGTACATAGTATATGGTCTTAGCTATAGGCCAACCATCACTGTGTTTCATTGAAGCCAGGGCACTGTAGCTAGTGTAAACTGGGCAAATGAGATTTACGAAGTAATGTCTGAAATGAGAAGCGCGGTGTGACGACATTCAGATTTTTACCAAACAAAGATTTGGGTGGCACTAATACTATTATGGGCTGGCATGCCCTGTTACCAACGTTTATGAATTTAGTTTGTGCTTGCAGGTTCTGTTCGCTTCATAATCTTCCCGATGAACACTGGTCTGGAGGTCGATTCACGTGTTTAAAGCAGTGCAGTTCAGTTGCAGTTAAGTTTCGATTAAAACGGCCATTTTTGTATTCTTGTAACTTTGGGATCGATCTCAAATACGCTTGCGTCAAGTATGCGTCTCGAGAGCGCAATAACGACATTCTAGTACGGTGCGCGAGCGTTTTTAAGATCGATCCCAAAGCTACAAGAATACAAAAATGGCTGTTTTAATCGAGACTTAACTGCAACTGCACTGCTTTAAATACGTGAATTGACCCGCTGGTCCCAATTTGCTAAAAGCGTCGTTTAAAGCAACAGCGCTTTTTTGTAGTTGCTCCATCCAAACGACATTTCGTTTAACTGGCCGTAGCGTGAACTCTTACAGTCAATTTAAGAAAAAATAATTTCAGACTGTATTCTGTCAAAAAAAAGCAAGTCAGTGATGACGTCACTAAATCGAAGAGAAGCCGGCGAACGACCTATTGTCAATTTGTCAATCTGTTGATTTTCGACTAATAAATTCTGTGAATTATTTCAAAAGTTGCTAGTAATATTCAACAGTGGTTATTGCTAAATAGTAGAAAATGTAGAATTAAGTGATAATGAAACTGGTTTTCTATTCACGGGATTGTTGGTACCTAATATTGACCTTCTATCTCGATAATGAATTCGTACACGATGGTAATGCTATTGCTACTCCAATGTGCGTACGTTTGTAGCATATTTGTAGGTCGATTCTCCTACCATAAAACGAAACTTCGTAAACGAAAAACCCTATTGAATCTGAATTGAGGTACTGATTTTAGATCTTGAATCTTGTTCAGATGGACACGCGTTTAAACTTTTTCTACTTGATTCTAGGCGGTCACATGGTAAAGCGCCGGGCACAGTGTCTGTCTTGAGTTGTGCGGTCAGTGTTCTGAAGTCCGCGGTCACTGTAATCTATAAGGTAGCTTGGAATCCTAAATACACAAAAGCAGTCAGACCGTGACGGTTATCAGAATCTCAGTCGCGTCAGTGACCGCGGAACTCGGTCCTGCCGTCTGTCAAAGTTCTGAACAACGTTTGTCGCGGTCTCTGCGTGTAAAGGGACTTCTAAACGTGCCATGTTATACTGCAATTTGTGGCTGCACAATTGGCCACTAATTGTTCGGCAGAACAATATATGGCTAGACATGGAATTACAATTTGTCTGCCATAGTACAAGGCGCAGCAATAATTCACGAGGTACACTCACATCAAACTTCAATAAAACTGGCCTGTCAATATTGAAGTAAAATCAATCACTTAGCGATGATCCGGCAACCTTTCAAAACAACATCGGCCATACGCGCATATACCAAACATATTTAGCAATGTTGCTTCGTCTGGCTAGTATTACTTCTAATGGTGCCAGCCACTGTATTGCAGCCATATATTGCAGTAAAATATTGCTCGTTTAGAAGCCTCTTAAGATGTAGACACACTACAGTGACCGCGGAATACAGAACTCTAGACCGCTGGCAGTGTGCTCGGCGCCTTAGTATGACACTGTAACGCATGAGGAAAAAGCGGTTCTGTGGCGCGGCGGGAGTGTCTTCGATTCCCACACGGGACACCACTTTGTGTGTTCCACTAACTGTTGTTCCGGGTCTGGGAGTACTTTGTGTCCGTGACTTGTATGTTTGTATAGTCCCCCGCGATACAGGACTTGTACCCTACTGCGGGAGTCGTCTTTTTTAAAGAAAAAAAAAAGACGCTGACAATCCAAACATAGCTTTAAAAAAATCATGATCATTCTCTTTCGTGACTAAAAGAGCACTATCATTGGTCCACTTCTGACTAGATCCTCTTCTCCGCTTCTGGCAACTATACACTAAAACATAATATAGGTACTTTGCAACAGGTCGCATCCTACAACACCTGTGCCCGTATCACGCTTTGCCTGCACTGCACGAGTTTCTGTTTTGGCCTGGACGTTTCAATTCAGAATTATTCACTCAGGATACAAAACAAGACTTGTGATACGTCGGGATTCTACATGTACATGTAATGCCAAGTTCATAAACAATAGGTATAGCCGGAGAAAAGAACATGGCAATAAAAACTTGTTTTATGGAACTAAAAATGGATTCGAAAATCGCCGACCTCTTAAAGCAAACATTTGCACTCACAACACTTTCTGCCCAAAACGAAATGCCGAGAAATTATACCTTTAGACGATAAAGATCCGGAATAACGTTGTTCCAACGTCTCATAGGTATTCAATAAACAGAATTTTAGAACAATTTGTAAGTTAGCAAATAGAAAATTTGACACGCAACCATTCATCGCTCATTAATCAAATTAAGTGTATATAATGAAATAGCAGTAAAAATTTCAAAAATATGTATACATACATTTTATCCTCCTCAAAAAAGAAATCGTCATCATATTCTTGCATCATTTTGCTGATTGTTTTCAATAAATATTTTCATTCACAACAAAATGTCAGTGTTTGTTAGAAATATCGATTTTCGCGCGTCTCACGTGGGTGGAACTGTCGGTAAAACAGTTCATGCATGCGCAGAACAAGTAAGGCCCATAGATAATGTTGTCACAGGATTACAAAAAGGTAGAGTTTAGATCAGTAGGCCCACTCTCCTTCTCAAAAACGGAATTGATTAATTTTTGTTTTCTTAAATTTCTTGAGGTTACGGGGACTATTCACCACGTCATTTAAGTAGCTTTGCAGTCAATATTTACTTTTTAATTGAAAGGAATGGCGCGGTCCAGGTCTATACGTCAATGGTATATACCTACTATAATTACTTGCTAGCGTACAATAATGACCCATCATCAGGCAGGCCATCCAATTGTTTGCTCATAGCAGTTATAAAAACAATAATTACCTACGGTTATTTAAAAAGGCAGTAACCTAGAAAAGTATTACGTAAAAACAAGAAATTGTAATTACAATCTGTTACGACACCGTTATTCAAAAAGGAGGTTCCAATTGCGGCTATCATTGTTTAATTTTATATGACTATATGACTGGCCTGTTGCTCAAATGCTTAGTGACCCACAGCTAAGGCCCCCTGGCTTAGCTGTGGGTTCGATCCCCACCCAATATAAAGCTTTGTGTGATAAGCACGATGGTTTATTCTGTGTAATTTATCTATAATATGTATGTATTTAGAAATATATAAGTACTTTTATCAGTTGCCTGGTTACCATAGTACAGGCACTGCCTAATTTGGGATCAGATGGCGTTGTGTGAGTTGTCCCAAGATATTATTATTAATTTTGTATGAGTACCTACTTGATCTGGGTTAGGTTACTAGGTACGCCTAACGACCTCCTTCTTCGAGGAGGTGGAGGAATACTTATTAATATACGAATAATAAAATGGTAGGCAGGACAATGTAATCACACTAATATTATAAAGGCGAAAGTTTATGAGTGTGTGAGTGTGTTTGTTTGTTACTTCTTCACGTCTAAATGGCTGAAGCGATTTTAATAAAATTTGGTATGGAGTTAGCTGACACCCTGGATTAACACATAGGCTAATAAATAGTGAGTAATACCGCGGGGTAACTGAATTGACATGACTTAAATATGAAAGAAGACGTGGCATTTATAACGTTGCTTATTAAGCTTTAATATCAAATTAATTATAAATGCTTTACAACACAAATAAAAATATGAGAACATTTATTACATAAACAAGCAACCTTTAATCATGACATTTCGGATTAAGCCGATTATTTCTACAGCAATCCAAATCAAATACCGTAAAATTGCTACCCATCCCCAGATAGAAACGGACAAGGATTGCTTCACTTCAACTAAGTACGTTTATTATTCCGCCAGTGAAACAGTATTGGACTACGACCGACGACTCATTCATATTTAAATCCTGCTATAAAAAGGTTCGTTACCTAACTCTTGTGACGTAAACCATCAAGCAATTATACTCAGTTGGGTAACGTGAACTGCTTTATATGTAAAAGTTGCATTTAGCCTGTTTGGTTTCGCCAGTACACATTCTCAGGCGTCGCCGGCCAGTCATAAAAATAAAAATTAAAAAATAAATAGGATGTACAAATTGTTTCTTGTGAGTATTGTGCGGATATCCGGATGTTCTTTGTGACAGATTTGACATGTGCTTTTTTGTGTTCGAATTTCAAATTGGTTGGTCTGTGGTTTTATTCAAGGATTAGTTTGTGTTTGTGAGTGTTGTGGTTGTGTGCGTGATAGTTTGGTTTTAAAATAAAAAAAAACGGAACGGAGTCTAGGTACCTACTCAAAATATTTAATAGAAATACTTAATCATTTTTTTTTTTTAATCAAAATATGTGACATTGATTTACCTTGGAGATATATCTATCTCTTTCTATTATTCAATTATTTCTACATCTAGTTCTTTAAGTGTGGACTGCTGATTTAGATTAATTGGAAAACTTCGTTAAGAAGTGAAGATAACTATTTTTTTTTTAATTAAATGTCAGTTAGGTGAAAACAGCACCTGGGTACCATATTTGTTGAACAGAGTACCTACTAATACCTACTTAATAAATTATATGTAGATGGATACTTAGACCCAACATTCCATTTTTTGGTTAAGGTTGGTTTGGTTTAATGCCCCTGCATTACATCGAATTATTCATTTAGCGCTACGCATACAACGAGACGGCCGACCGCCTCGCCCTCCCGCACGCAACCATTACTTCACAGTGCGCTGGAGCGCACGACAAAATAAAGTCGAATATTCGTTTAAAAATATGTTAGATTACGAACCAATTATGTTTTAAGGGTGTAGATAACATTAAAACTTTCGATTTTTAAAAACTGCAAACTAATGCACACATCGATAACCTATATATTGCAATGTCACACTATTATAAAAAAAAGTCTTAAAGTAGGAAAGCATGATTTAATTATCGCAAGCGAAAAAGAGACAAATGTAATCCTCTGCTTTCATCTGTTGACGCCGGCGATGCGACACTGACATATAAAAACTAAGTCAATTAAATAAATTTTAAGGTGGAGCTTCCTGAGCGCTTGTAACCTATCTACACCTTTTTAGTTAAAACATCATTATTACGAACGCCATTACTATGACAATACGAAAATCCTCGTTCTTGCATTTTCCCGTAACTTCAAGATTTTTTTACGGGTTAATATTAAGACATATCCTCATCATCTAGTAGAAGAACTCTTTGGCTAGTCACACATTTTTTTTCGTGTACTAATATTTATGTTTTCTATATAAATTCGTTACAGAGCCGAACCCTGTTTTGCGTAATCTAACCCTTAAGGACATGTACAACGTAGATACAATTAGGTACTTACAGGTGGGTCCAGAACTTTGTTATGGGGGGTTATTTGAGTCCACTGGCGAAGTGTGAGTCGGTCGCGGGGAGCTGTGAGGGTGCATTTGATACAACATCGGTACAGCAGCTACTGGAGGGCAATTGCCGGTCCAAACACACCGGTCTAGTGTTAAATTTCTCAAATACCCCCCCAAAAAAATATTTCTACTACACCATTGGGGGGGGGGGGGGATTGGCCCTATTCCCCCCCGCTTGGATCCGCGCCTGGTTACTTAACTGTTATACCTAGAAATTATCAGTAACGGTTGTACGATCGGCCCTTCCGTTGAATGTACACTCAGCCTTGGCATGAAATAAATAATTTCTGCTCTGTTTGTCATTAGGTTCGCATTTTGCGTACGTTTCACATGTAAAGCCGGATTTTCACCAGGCGCGAATTCAAGGGGGGGGGGGACACACACGACTGAAAGACCCTTTTTTGGGGTATTTTGAGAAAATGATACTGTACCGGTGTGTTTTGACAGGCAATTGCCCCTCGGCGGTGGTGGTTGTCCCATCATGCGAACGACTCACACTTGACCGATTGGGTGACATGTTGCCCCACCCCTGAACAAAGGACTGGATCCCCACATAAAAAATCGGTTTGAATCAGAACCGTAAATTAGTTAGGTACATTAGTAGTGCTTCTTGCATTTTTTGTTTAATGTTATTATTCTTTTAGAATAGTTGATAATGACCTCCTTTTATACTTGCAAAGTTAAAACTCTCTCTTAGTGGAAGATTAAATCTAGTTTAGTGGTATGTCGGTCTAATAGTTAATTACCCTGATTACTAAGGCAGAAATCGTGAGTTCGATTCTCATCTATACTAATATTATAAAGCGGAAGAGTTTGTTTGTTTGATTGTTTGTTTGTTTAAACGCTCTAATCTCAGGAACTACTGGTCCGATTTGAAAAAATATTTTTTTGTTGGATAGTCCATTCATCGAGGAAGGCCATAGACTATATAACATCGCGCTGCGACTAATAGGAGCGGAGCAGCAATGAGAAATGTTTCAAAAACGGGGAAAATTTACGCAGACGAAGTTGCGCGGGACAGCTGGATGAATTGGTGATTAGATGGTCATGAAAATTCGAACTTGGACAATTTTTTACGGCAGCCCCACTGTCTCAGACTCAAATCCTCAAAAATAATACCACAAAACACCTCCAGGAAAGTCCCATCACGTAGACATCTATGATGGACACGACACGATATCTCGGAACACCTACGTAACAAAATGGACCGAGATTCCATGTCTGCGAGCGATGTAAATTGATGTGCGAGATTTTATTTCCAAGTTCTTTTCTCCGGCTTAACCAATTGTTTGCGAACTTGGCATTACATCTACATGTAGAATCCCAACGTATCACCAGTGTTGTTTTGCATAATAAGTGTATAAAGAATTTGGTTTTTTTGAATTTGTGTTGCTTGAGCACGCGTTGTATGAAGGTCATCTACTATACTCTCGGAATAAGGTTACATATGTGCGTCATTCTGACCCCAATTAGAGGTTCACGGATGACGGAACTCGAATCTAGTGCTTAGGTTACAAACATAGAAATAGCACTGTGGTTTTACAAATACAATAAATGCATTTTGGAAAGATAGAAAAATTTGAAATCTAGACTCGAAGGAATCGAACCCGAGACTTCCGTAGCCAAACCGGAGCCAGAAGCGAACCACCTATCTGGACTATATCATTAGATCTCGAATTTTTCTATCTCTTGATGCTTGCGAAATTAGGCCTTCGCAGCGCCATCTAGTCGTTAGTTAAAGAAAAAATGCATTTATTGTATTTGTAAAGTTATTGGCAAGAAATGTCTATAAAAATTACTTCAGCACTGTGGTTATTTAGGAGAGCATTCTCACAAAAACGGAACGGACGCAGAGTCACAGAATAAGTAAGTAGAGCCTCTACTTTAGCACTCAACAAAATGCTATAGTAGAGGCTCTACTTATTTTGGGATCATATGGCAGTTTGAGTTGTTTCAAAATATTTGTTTATTTATTCTGTGACTCTGCGTCCGTTCCATTTTTGTGATTAAATGTTAAGTGATTAAATATTAATTATGTATTTAAATACTGTCCGATCCATTATTGTATTGTTAGGTATAATGTTCCCATTCGATTTATGTATTTTTTTTTAACTTAATAAAAAAAAAATACTTAATTTTATTTCTTCACAAAAGTCATGTGGAAATATCTAGAGGCGCAAAAGATTGTTTTGATTTTAAAGATTCCTTAGACAAACAAGTCTTGAAAATTTAATAATTTAGGTGAAATTGGGTCCAAAATTTTATATTTTAATATTTAATAAAAAAACATTTTGATGAATAACATTTTTTAGGACTGTTTAATAGAATACCTATACAATCATTTTGGATTGGACTGGGATTAATTAACACATTGAATAAGTAGGTTGTTTCTTATCTTAGAAACTATCAGTTTGAATTGAAAAAATATTTTTGTGTTGGATAGCCCATTTATCGAGGAAGGCTATAGGCTATTTGACATAACGCTACGATCAATAGGAACGGAGCAGCAATGAAAAATGTTGCAAAAACGGGAAAAATTCACTAAGACAAAGTTGCGCAAGTCAGCTAGTATGATATATAGAGATGACTTCAGCCAACTATAAGTTGATCGTGATTACTGTTTGATCATTACTACAGTTCTGGCTGACGAAGAGTGACAAAGACAAACTTATGACGTTTATATATATCCATCCTTGTTGTTCACAACTCCTCAATGACAGTTTCTTCTATTTCAGCTCCCGCTCCTACTGCTTCTTAACCAAGAAGTAAGGGCAGAAGCATCTACAGGACCAATCACTAGCTTTATCAGGACGAACATCGTCGGTCACCCAGTCATCCACAACAAGGCATCTTGGGTCTTTGACCCCGACGTAGCATTGAAAAGAAGAAGACAGTTCATTGAACTCCATGGGGATAAGGGAGAGAAACTAATTGAAAGACTAGGCCTCGGGATTGATGGAAGAGACGAAGAGAGATTGGCGCAGCAGAGGCAAAGGGATGAAGGGCATCTTGGAGGGTTGAATTTTTATTTACCATAGTTAGTTTTAGTAGGAAATTGTTATTATAAGTTATTTTGAGGTTGTGTTGTTTTATTTTACTGTATTTTTTAAAGCTGAAGTATAAAAACGATGCAAGTACCTTTAAAAATATACTTACGACGTGGCGTTGCGGACGGACGGACGAACTGAAATTATATAGTTTCGCCATGTACGTTTTTTTAGTGTCCCTTTTTATTTTCTAGGGTTTTCCTTTTTATCTACGTTATTTTTTAGAGTTCCGTAGTAAACATTCCTTGTTTACTACGAAACTCTACAAAATTAACTTAGATAAAAAGATGTTTTTTATTTCTTTTAAATATCGCTTTTGCCGGATATCCAATAAAATAATCATTCAGAAGGCAAAGACAGTACGACTATTTTACGTTGTTTATGAATGAATTGTAAAATATGTCTACGTTGTATTCTATTTGATTTCTGCAAACAGAAGATTGTTTATTTTTTCATTTAAATGAAACGCCACAGAAATGTAAAAAAAAAACCTTTAATAAGCTAGACCGAAAGTTAACCAACCAATATTAAAATTGATTGCAAATTATAATTAACATAACTCCTTATTAAACTATCTCTATGTCGTAATTCATATTGAAAGATAATTCAAAATAAAAAGTGTTAGGAAACCAAGGTTGACGCGCGTTAATGATAATCGTTAGATACTCTTTGCGTAAGTATTTCACACTTTTATTTTATAGTCATCTTTCACCTTGACCTGGAGGTGGATAATTGATTGATGATATATTGGACACGACGAACGGTAGAGCTAGTCATTTTTTTTTATTGCATAGCTTCTATCGCGGGCCTTGAGCGCGGGGACCGAATCCAGAAATTCCGTAACGAAGAAACCTCACGCTCCCCACTCCGACGGGCACGGAGGTGTGGCTTGAAGGCCGTGCATTGTCTAACGTCGTTTCATTTTGTACTTATGATTCTGCCTGCAAAAATCATAATAGCGCGATTCAGACCGTAGTACATTTTGTATTGAATAGTAACAAAATTAAATACAGCGCCATCTATTGACATTATGTTACCTATTGTCATTTTAGTCTTCCCCTTTCTTGTTGTTTCTATTATATATTTTTTTAATTGCTTAAATTGATAAAAATGCTATGCAATAGCTTTACCGCGGCAGTCCCCGAGTGCCACACATTTTTTTTTAAGCTAACGAAAATAAAACCTAACACTCCGCCTACCATGTAGCTCGGACAAACGTTCACTTAACGTATATGTATATGGTACGACTGTACGAAGTTCGCACGGATCGAGACGAGCTGCTCCCAAATGTTATGAAAAGAAAAAAAATATTATTTAACTTATGCAATTTTTTTTCGTTGATAATTTATGCTATGCAATAGCTTTACCGCGGCAGTCTGCGAGTGCCACACATTTTTTTATTAAGACTCATCTAACAGTAGATACAAGCCGTGTGTCGCGGGGGACTGTACAAACATACAATTCACGGACACAAGTACACCCAGACTCGGAACAACAATTTGTAAATCACACAAAGTGGTGCCCCGTGTGGGAATCGAACCCACGACCTCTTGCGTAGCAGTCGGATACACTCCTACCGCGCCACAGGGGCAGTCATAAAATTGTGGTCACGAAGCGGGGTGGCAAGCGAGTTTCGTTTTTTTTTATATAATATAACTAGCTATGTGGGATTGTGGTCCCACATTACTAGCAATCCTGTCAAACCCCCTACTAAGGCATCGGTCTCGCGCTCACACGATTGCGAGACCGATGCCTTAGCCATTAGGCTATCGCTGCTTCCAAAAGAAATCTTCTTTGAAAGATAAACTTCTCAATTATACAACTTATAAAAAATACAAATACATATTATAGAAAACAAACTGATTGACTGCTTCAATAATATTACTACCTGAAATATTTATTGCGCCAAAATCCGCCATTTTGACTGACCTGTTGCTTTAGTGGTTAGTAACCCTGACTGCTAAGCCGGAGGTCATGGGTTCGATCCCCACCCAGGATCTCCGGCTTAGCAGTCAGGGTCACTAACCGCTAGAATTGGTGTATTGGATTAGAACTGGTGGTATTCTGTGTCTGGGTGTTATTTATCTATAATAAGTATGTATTTAGAAATATATAAGTATGTTTATCAGTTATCTGGTGACCATAGTACAAGCTTTGCTTAGTTTGGGGTCAGATGATGTTGTGTGAGTTGTCACAAGATATTATTATTTTATTTTTTTCTGATTTTGATACTTAGTGTCACTGTAACACGAATCTACCGATACATCTCAAGCTAAAATCCATCACGCCATTTAGGCTCCAGAGCGTGTCCAAGAAATATACATACATACATACATACAAACATTTTTTTTTTTTTTTTTTTTTATTCTTGGGTATAAAGAACATAGTTCTTTACAATTCATTACGATCTAGCCTATAAGGCTAATAAGCAATTTTACTCTAACTTAATTTTAGACGTTTACACTAATTTTATAACTAAGAATAATGTCTGTTGCACTTTCTTAGAGTCTGATAACATGAAAACACTTTGTTCTTGTGTAAATTTAAAGCACTGTCACTTTTATTTGTTCACTATAACTACACTAACTCAAATGGTTTAGTTCTTTTTAGTCTTCGCACTAAATCCGTGTGGTCGGTCAACAGGAATGCCTCGACATTCACGTGGTGACGAAGTCTATGTTCATGTGCTTCAGCACTTTTATGGATAATTTGGTGGACTGTATCTATGTTGAGATCACGATGAAGATTTTCATTTTTGATATACCAGGGGGCATTGACAATGTCCCTTAGCACTTTATTCTGAAACCGCTGGATAATAGCTATGGTAGTGGGTTTTGTACAGCCCCAGAGTTGGATTCCGTACGTCCATATTGGCATGAGAATCTGCTTATATATTAAAATTTTATTATGTATAGACACACTTGACTTCCTTCCAAGTAGCCAGTACATAGTTTTATAACGCATGTCTAGTTCTTGTCTTTTCTTTTTTACGTGAGCTTTCCATCGAAGCTTAGCGTCGAGTGTCATACCTAGGTATTTCGCTGTATTTGCATATGGAACTTGTAAGCCATTTACATATATTGGATGATAATCCCCCTTTTTGTTGGTGAAGTCAATGTGTATGGATTTTGACTCGTTTAATTTTATTTTCCATTTTTGGGCCCAGTCATGAAAGTGATTTAAAGCTATTTGAACTTTATCTACTGCTTCCTTATAATTAGACCCTGTGGCCATAATAGCGGTGTCGTCCGCAAAGGTTGCAATAGTGTTATTTTTCAGTTCAGGAATGTCATAGGTGTATAACAGGTACAAAATCGGACCCAACACACTACCTTGTGGCACCCCGGCTTTTATCATTTTAAGCTCTGAGTAAGCATCATCTTGTCTTACTCTAAATGCTCTGTTTGTAATGTAAGATTCTAAGATGTCTGCGAAATCTTTAGGCAAAGTTCGCTTCAATTTATAAATTAGGCCATCATGCCAGACTTTGTCGAAAGCTTGCGCTACATCTAAGAATACGGTAGTACATACCTCTTTACTTTCAAGGGCTTTTTCTATAATATTAGTTATCCTATGTACTTGGTCTATTGTTGAGTGTTTTTCTCTAAATCCAAACTGGTGATTTGGTATAAGGTTGCTCTCGTCGATTATTGGTTTTAACCGTTTTAAAAACAATTTCTCAAATAATTTTGATAGCACCGGTAATAAGGAGATTGGTCTATAAGATGTTGCTTCATGCTGAGGTTTCCCAGGTTTAGCAATCATAATAACTTCTGCAATCTTCCATGGCTCAGGCACATGTTTTAGCATGAAGGCAGAATTAATGATCTTTGTTAGTTTTACAATGGCTTTACATGGGAGGTACTTTAGAATTTCTCCTGTAATGAGGTCATAGCCTGGAGATTTTTTTGAGCTTATGTTTTTTTGTATTTCTCTGTAAACTTCCTTTGGAGTCACGAGCTTTATTTTCTGACTATGTAACATTTGCATATTCAAAAGAATTTCTGTTTTATCGACGTGTGGTTGGAAAGTTTCCTCTAAATATTGTGCAAATCTTGAAGCTTTTTGGTCATTACTTATAGCCCATTTTCCATTACCGTCTTTAATGGGTGGAATTTGGGTAATAGGTCTTTTTAATCTCTTGGTCACTTTCCATAGAGAATAATCCGTTGAACGATCACTAGTTAGAAGCTGTAGGTTAGAATTTAACGATTCCTCTTGAAAGTATTGAATTTTTCTCTTAAGTTTTTTAGTTAAGTTATTAAGTACTGTTTTATCGTGTGGTGCTCTGGTTTGTTGCCATATTTTTCTTTGTTTTCTTTTCTCAGATAGTAATTCTACGATTTCTTTGGGATAGATGTGTCCCTTGAATTTTCTTCTTAATTGTGGCGTGTTGTTCCACGCACATTGTTGAATTTTTGCCACAAAGTTGTAAACTTCTGTGTCAAGTTGAGTTTGGTCTTTTATTGCAGTTTTTAGATCTATAGAATTATTCAGATCCAGGCAAAAGCTTTTCCAATCTGTCCGACTATTGACTAGAGTCAATGGGCTCTCTCTAAGTAAGATTTTATTACTAAATTTTAATATTATCGATGAGTGATCTGAATTCATGTGATAGCCTTCTTCTATGGATAAGTAATTTGTAGATATATTTTTACATACGAAGAAGTCAATAAGATCGGGTAGTTTGTTATTGTCAGTGGGCCAGTATGTTGGTTTACCTGTGCTCATGACTTCACACCCCATGTCTTTAACTGTACTTAATAACTGTCTGCCTTTTGTCGTAGTCAATCTCGATCCCCAATGAGTGTGCTTCGCATTAAAGTCGCCTCCTAATATAAACTTTGGCCCAAGGAGTTGAAAAATATGCGTATATTGCTCTTTTCTTATCATATACCTAGGAGGGCTATAAATAGCCGCAATAGTGGTGTGACAAGATTTTGTTTTAATAGATACCGCTATAACTTGCATGTCCGATTCTTCGTATCTACTATATTCGTAGTGGCATATATTTTCTTTAATTATAATAGCACTACCACCTCTGGCAGTATTGTTAGGATGGAGCGAGTTGTACACTTTGTATCCTCTAAATTTAATAAACGATTGCACAGTAAAATGTGTCTCAGAAATTAGACACACATCTATGTTTTCAGAATCTAGGACTGCTTGCAACTCTTGTTGGTGTTGAAGCAGACCATTGGCATTCCATGTCATTATTTTGAGACTGTTTTGATTCATAATTGCGATCGTGAGACAGATATTTTAGTAACTTGTTCGAGCTTTTCTAGTCTTTTATCGAAGGTGGAAATATAGTTCAATATTTTGTTTATTTTATCTTCAAGGTTTGGTGGTTGTTTACCTTGTTGTGCCGCATATGCATAGGATAAGCTTTTTGATTCAGGGGGATTTTGTGGGATTTGCTGTGAGCTTGATTTTGGGGTTTGTTTGCCGAGGTTGACTTTGTTAATAGGCTGTTGCAAGGTTGGTGTTACGAACTTTTGTTTTGGCTTTTTGTTCTTAAGCGATTGCATCTCTTTAGCTACTACACACCCTCTGTAATTGGCTGGGTGGGGTAGGCCGCAGTGGACACACTTAGGTTTTTCTTCGGTTGGCTTAGTGCAGTTAGCTGTAAGGTGTTTGCCCGTGCATTTTACACATCTTGGCTCTTTTGAGCAATACTTTTGGGTGTGTCCATATGCTTGACACCTTTTGCATTGAGGGATTAGTTTGGAATTTTTGAGGGGGTGTATTTCGACTTTACACCCTAAAATATGTTGTATGCCATAGATTTTATTGACATTTTCGCTATTTTTAAATGACAATATAAACATGTTAAGAGGTTGTTTATCTTTCCAGCTTAACTTGTTTATTACATTATCTAGCTGAAAGCCCTGTGAAATTAGATCATCCTTGATCCTTTCTGGTTGACAGGAAGAGTGTAGTTTCTTCACAACAACTCTTATCGGCCTAGTCTGTTTATCTTCATAGGAGTGCCAGTGAAAGTTTCTCTCTGCTATAAGTTTAGAGATTGCCCTATAGGCATCTTCGGTTTTAGTGTTAACCTTAACACTGTCCCCACTCATCATTTTAGCAGTAAAGGACTGAGCTGTTTGGCTTTCTGTTAGGATATCGTAGAACGTTTGATAGTTCTTTATGTTGTCTACTATAATAGGTGGAGGAGGTGGTACCTTTTTGACCGCTGGGGCCTCGTCAGAGATGATTTGCCGCTGGCCACTTGTACCGGCGTGTATCGGAGAGGGGGTGGTGTTTAACTTCCTTTTATACAAACATACACACGAAAAACATACCCCTCCTTCTTGCGCAGTCGGCTAAAAATTACATACCGACATAGCTCGCAGATTAAAGTTGAAGTGTCAGTGATATAGCCAAAGGACTGATGGTGTTGGAGTGAATCAGAAAAAGGGTTGATCGTGACTCAATAAACCCTTACTTCGGGTTTATTGAGTCACGGTCATCTCATATTGTCATAGGTCATGTAGACCAGAAGAACCTATGACAATATGACCTAAATTGGGAGATGACTGAAAATAAATCGAAAAGGGCTGATGAATGGTATTAGAGACAAAGTATATTAGGAGCCAACGCTTTGATATTTGTTACTTGAGTAGTTACAAGTTTAGGTACCTACAGTAGGATCAACGTAACTTGACCGGATTGAAGTTACCACTTTCGGGCATGTCATAGAGATGCGACCCTAAAATTACTTACGAAAACGATTAATTACGTTTAATCGATTAAAAATACTAACAAAATTTTAATTCAACAATTTAAAAATTTTAAAATGAGTTCATAAAAGTTTAAATTTAGAACAGTTACAGTAAATACTAAAGAAAGTTTGAAAAACTATTTCGTGACGAAAAAAAATACAAAAAACATGAGTTAGTAATACTCATTATGACAATGTAATGCGTAATCGCATCTCTATCCTCTTGGTTTAATTACCGCCCCCGCCCCCCGCTTCCTGTCACCATTTACTACTAAAAATGAATCTACGCAACCACTTTTCGCCAACTTCAACCCGGTCAAGTTACGTTGATCCTACTGTACAATGGCCATGTCTTTTCCGTCAATGGCAACAAATACCTACGTTCATAAAAGGTGTAGATAGGTTACAAGCGGTCAGCAAGCGGCACCTTAAGGCACCTGTCCCACCAACGACGATAAGCGAGAAGCGAGTAGCGACTTATCGCTCAAGAAACGTACAGCAGATGTATTCTGCAGATCCCGTCCGTGTAAACAAAAGAGATGCAGTATAGAGCGAGTACTCGTCGGCAGTAGGAACACTCAGCGATAAACTATTAATATCTGTATCTCTTTTGTTTACACGGGATCTACATAAGTATGTACGTGTCTTGAGCTATAAAATCGCTACTCGCTACTCTTTTGCTCGCCGTTGGTCGGACAGATGCCCTAAGGACAATTGACCAAGTTTTTATAATATGTCAGTGTCGCATCGCCGGCGTCTACCGATGAAAGCAGCGGATTACATTTATCTCTTTTTTCCTGACTGACTGACTTGACCTGACTTTTTTTTTTTTTTTTTTTTTTTTAATAAATGCGACTCCCGATTTAGGGTACAAGCCCTGTGTCACGGGGGACTTTACAAACATACAAGTCACGGACACAAAGTACACCCAAACTCGGAACAACAATTTGTGGATCACACAGTGGTGTCCCGTGTGAGAATCGAACCCACGACCTCTTGCGTAGCAGTCGGACATACTCCCACCGCGCTACAGAAGCAGTCACATTGCAATATATATAGGTTATCTATGTGTGCATCTATACTAATATTATAAAGCGGAAGAGTTTGTTTGTTTGATTGTTTGTTTGTTTGTTTGTTTGTTTGTTTAAACGCGCTAATCTCAGGATCTACTGGTCCGATTTGAAAAAATATTTTTTTGTTGGATAGCCCATTTATCGAGGAAGGCTATAGGCTATATAACATCGCGCTACGACTAATAGGAGCGGAGAAGCGACGAGAAATGTTTCAAAAACGGGGAGAAATTACGCATACGAAGTTGCGCGGGACAGCTAGTTAGATATATAGGCGTTTTTAAAGATCGAGTGTTGTTTATTTAACCTATTTACACCTTTTTAATTAAAACATCATATAATTTGTGTTCATTACGAACATTGTTGACGTCCATTTTTCAGTTGTTTATTTATCATAATCTGTACTAATATTATAAAGCGGAAGAGTTTGTTTGTTTGTTTGTTTAAACGCGCTAATCTCAGGAACTACTGTTTCGATTTGAAAAAAATTTTTTTTATTGGATAGCCCATTTACCGAGGAAGGCTATAGGCTATATAACATCACGCTACGACCAATAGGAACGGAGCAGCAATGAGAAATGTTGCATAAACGGGAAAAGATTGAGATTACCGCGTTCAAACAAACAAACTCTTCAGCATTATAATGTTAGTATTAATAGATTGCGTGTGGTTTTTCAAACAGTCTAGAGAGTTTTAAGAAGTAACGCGTGAACCATTATACAGCATCTATAGTCAGTAAAGCTTACAAGTGTACCTAAAAACTATCAGGTTGCTTTTCTCTAAATGATCACACCGAGTGCCTCTAAATTTTGTAATATTATCTATTGTTTTAATAGATATATGCGCAAAACATTGTCGATATCATGTTGTCAACATAATGGTATAAATATTGTGGATAACGATATTACTGCCTACCTGTGTAAGTATTCTAAATTTATTGTAAAATTAGCTATCCCGCGCAACTTCGTATGCGTAAATACTTCCCGCTTTTGCAACATTTCTCGTCGCTACTCCGCTCCTATTAGGATGCTCCGTAGCGCAATGATATATAGCCTATAGCCTTCCTCGATAAATGGGCTATCCAACAAAAAAAGATTTTTTCAAATCGGACCAGTAGTTCCTGAGATTAGCGCGTTTAAACAAACAAACAAACTCTTCCGCTTTATAATATTAGTATAGATATATGCAGTAAATATATTTACAGTTAAAATTTTCCCGTGCCTCTGGAATAATGTCATTTTATCAGAAAAATTAAAATTCAATGAAAAAAAAATGTGGCATCAAAATTAGTCTATGGTTTTATATTTGAACATCAATCACAAATTGTATGACGAAAACTCGGTATAATGTGATAAAAAACTTATTTAATGTCGAAATATTACAGGTGAACAAAATGGTTGACATTGTCTCGGCTACTAGTGAACTATTGTAACTTAAAATGACCTTTAAAGTTTCACATTATTACCAATAGAGTGTCAATTTCTTTACAACATATCTGGACATTCAGCTCTGGGCTAATAAGCAGTTGTTCAAAAGATTACGTGAAACCCTTCTAATTAGTATTCTCCTTAAACGCGCTCTTTTACAAAATAATATAAAATGCTGATTAATAAATCACACACTAAACCCACTTACAGCTAAATCCGTAAAGGTAAAAAAAAAGATTTTGGCTGCACTTATGTTCACGCGTGTAACAAAATGCCAGCAATATAACACTGTACATGTGGACCTTTCAACAGTCTACGCCGTATTTTTCCCGTCTTAAAATCCTATTGCGCAGCTTTAAAATGAAAGCTGACTAAAAGAGTAATGTTATCATAATAAAACACAGACATACTATGCGTTTCAAATGAGTTGATAACTGTCATGATGACATTTTCATTCGCATTACGACTGCAACTTCACTATATGACGTTAGGTCAGCAATAAAATGATTCGTAAAAAGGTGTCATTAGTATTTTACAGAAGTACCTACCTACTCTAATGAACTATACAAAAGCACTGTATTTTTCTATTTACTATTAAAGATATGTTTCAGTAAAAAAATATCTAACATCTTACATAAAAGACCACAAAAGTGTAGAATATTCTTATATTTTGCCTATTTACTTATTTCCGTTTGGTGTTTATTAAATAATAAAAAATACTAATAATATTATAATAAAGAAAAATGTGAGGTACATACATAGTTCAAAGAAAATAAATATTACGTCCGTTCCAGTACCACTTTACCCGACTTGGGAGTTTTTGTTGCTAGCGGTACAATTTTGACAAGTACAGAGTGAAGTTGTCGCGATCGCGATTATCTTCTCATTTGAAACGCATAGTACCTATACATGCCTTATACAGATATAACCTGATTTCTTCACTTTAATACAGCCGTTAAACCACGAGTGCTATATTAATGGTTCACATACAGTTCACTGGTAATCTGTAAGATTACCAGTGAACTGTATGTGAACCATTAAAGAGAACAAAACGATACTCGGGATACATACTTACACTCAAAAAACTTCTTTTTGCGCAGTCGGGTATAAAAAGGTTCACCATCCCTGCCCTAAATGAGTGTACGATATAAAATGTAGGGGGTAAGAACATTTTTCGTTGGTATAAAAATAAAACAAAAATATTCAATATTGTTTCATTTATTTTACCGTAAAGTATTACAATATCGATTGTGTGATATTCCATAACACTGAATGAAAACTTACAATCTAAAGATAATAAAACATATCCTAGGAATTATGAAAATGGTAGCCTAGCTAACTATAGGGACAATATTTGGAATACAAAATTCATTATCGATAAATTTATCGAAATAACAAAAAGTAACATTTGGAATTCCGAGAGATTTATCCGTAATTAAAACTTATCTAGGTGCTACAGGTTTATTATTTAAATGGCAACAGTTGACTTCAGGAACGGAGTACATAAGGAAAGGAGTCTTTGAACAACAAAATCTTGGGACAACTCACACAACGCTATCTGATCCCAAATTGAGCTTGTACTAAGGAAACCAGGCAACTGATAAACATACTTATATATTTCTAAATACATAATATAGATAAATAACACCCAGATACGGAATAAACTATCATACTCATTACACAAAGTTTTATCCTGGGCTGGGATCGAACCCACGACCTCCGGCTTAGCAGTCAAGGTCACTAACCACTAGACCCACAGGTATTTCTCTTATCAACCATTAACTGTTTGTTAAAATATCTAACTTTAGTAGTGAAATAAAATTTGTGCGTTGAGATTTCGTGTTTTCATCTCCAGGCGGCACAAATTGTAAGTTTCGCTACTATAGTAGGCGCGGATCAGAACTTTGTTCACGGAGGGGGGGGGCATCCTGTGACCCAACCGGCCAAGCGGAATGCGCTTATTACACTACACTGAATCATGGACCCTAAACCCTTAAAAAGAGAGGTGTAATAAGAGTTAGGGCTCTAATTCTCTAACAATTTTTCAAGGCCACCTCGATTTAGGGCCCTGATTTAGGGTGGTGTAATAGCCGTTTAAGCCGCTAGCTTGAAAGGGAACGGGATACATTTGATTCAACACCGCTACACCAGCCACCGCAAAACAAGCCGATACAGTGTCAACATCCCAAAAAAAAGTTTTTCAGTCGAGTCTGAGTGGGGCAATTGCCCCTGTTAAGGGGGGAGCCCTTAGATCCGCGCTGATTACTAGAGTTAAATATGGTAACAGTCAGTTAACAGTAGATACGGTACAGAGACCGGCCGTTAATGCTCAATAGCTACCGTCTACTACGTTTAGAGGACACATAGCGAACTAAGTTTCGCTACAGCTACTAAGTTTCAGTGGGTACTGTTGACTTTCAATTTGAGTACAATGCGTACCAGGATGATTTCGTCGTGGTGGGAGGAAAGGGGGGGTTTAACATCTGCCAAGTGGTGTGGGTGGTGGCAATTGTTTCAATGCCCAAAACCAAGTTTAAGTTGCTAGAGTGGACATCGACCAATACTTCAAAACAATTCACTTAAGGATAGACACTTGGACATCCCCTAAGGTGAGAGAGTTCGATAGACCATCAACAACAAATATTTTCATAGAATAGACTACATAAACAAAACACCATCCAGTATTAATGGTGTTTTCGCAGCAAAATTTGTGACTAGCTACTATATAGCGACTCACATTAGGATGAAGGGGAGTCGAGCCGAATCTCACCAAATATCACATGGAGGAGGGGGTCCTGGCAAGTATCACGTAATTTTTAATTCGCAAAAAGACCGATTTTTTTTTTTTTGATTTTAGATCGACTTCTAAGTGTAAGTCGATAGCAAATTATGCGAAATTTGCGAAATTTCACGACGAAATTTCACGTGAGATTAGAGAGGGGTCAAAAATCACGGAATTTATGGACCTTATCTCATTGCCTGTTTGGGCTCACCTGCCCCCCCAACAAAATTTGATACAGAGCCACTTCTAGCCCGGCTACGCCACTGGTTAGCTACGCCACACCAGAAATTGAATCATTTACTGCAAATACTTATTACAAAATTAATCACTCTGGAACAGCTACATTCTTTTAGTGGGTCTGGTCACCATCATAGTCACAAGTTTGTGCAAGTTTTAAGAAAAAAGAACAATGTGGTCTGTAGCGGTCTGAGATTCTGTGTATGTAAACAATGTCTTTGTGACAGTTGCTCTGAGTGAGTTACGTGTGAAGGTTGCCTTCTGGACTATGTATAATTTGCGCTTTTCATTCAGAATCAAAACAATAATGTACCCCTATAAATTAGTATCAAAGTACGTATTTTTATTTCTTATTACATCAGAAAGTATTGCCAGTTAAATAAAATAAACACTGTAGAATTCATGAGACTGTGTCCACCTCTAAAATAATATGAAACATTTTATAATTAAGTATTCAAAATGTTTAGAATACTTATTACGGAAACCGATATTCTGAAATGTGTTGAAACAAAGTGTGTGTTGACTGTTCTGAGGTTGAAACAGTACAGTAGATATGAGATACGACATTGGAACAGAGCCTTTTCGCACAAATTAGAAAGAATAATTTTGAAAAACTTAGTATTATTTAAGAGGTGAACTGAACTACAAATATGACTGTAAAATAAAAATAAAAATAAATGCATTATCAAGAATTGCATAACCAGTAAGTACTTACATACTAAGAATTTAAAAATTGAAGTTATTTTGTGACTATTCCCTTAAGACTAAAATATTAATCAATTATACAAAGAATTTTCGAAAAAAAGCATTTTTAAGGCACCTCGCATTTTTGGTTTGCATCAACAGAAAGGATTTTTAAACGATTAAATGTTAAGTGAAACTATTAGCTAATTACTTAATAATTGGCTTTAATGATTCATAGTTTAATTGGACTTTGTCGGGTTTTTAAAATGTTTCATCCGGCATTATCACAATTATCCGGATTTAGTAGTTTATTGAATAAATAAGCTCAGAAGAGTTGTGTTTTAAAAAATCGTGTTTAAATACTGATTTCTAAATCAATTACTAAATTAAATATGTTGATGATGAGATACACGTAAGCAATTTAAAAACTAAGGTCGTATTTTGCAATTACCTAGACCTGAAAGTCTTAAGCAAAATTTATATTTAAGCAAAATATTTTAGTGTAACTTATTAAACATTGAAATCTTTTTGTCAACAATATATTGTTGTAGGTTTAGAGGTATGGTGAACATTTAAATTGTTTTTGTAATAAAAATGTTCGTATCAAATTAAACTATGCATCACACCATAAGCCACTCAGGGGTCTTTCATACATAAATTTACTTATTTATTATAGTTAAGAGTAGATATATATTTTTATCTAAATAGTATGACATTTTCAGGTTACAAATATAAAATTTGTGACAGTTTTAACTTGCTGCCATCTAGTGGATGTATAAGAGAACTGTAGTTTTAAACTTGTCTCATAGATGGCGCTGTTAGTTCAAGTTTTACAATATTTTGTGAAAGACCCCTCATATTTGTCTAAATACGAACACCAATGAAGTACCTATTATACTTTAATATGGCATTACATTCATAAATAATTATCCATTAAGAGATCAAAATTAAGTTCTTTTTCGTTTCATAAATTATTTATTTTCTCTTGTTATTTTTTTGTGAAAATAATAACTTTTCTTTTTGCATTTTTGTCAAATTGTTATTGTGATTTTAACGGTTTTCAATATGTCAAATTGCTGTTAACAATTCAGTTTCTATTTTTTTACAAAAAGAAATCATATTATTGACACAAATTAAAATTTTTGATGCCTATACACACTTCAGCTTTTTATTTATTTAAGTGTAACTTCTTGGCGAGACTGTTTATAAAACAAAAAAAACTTGTAGGTAATACACAAGTCTGTATGTGTTTAAAATCAATCAGTCAGGATTAGGCTTTTCAATTATTTTCCATGATAAAATGTAAAATTGCTACATGTATTATTTTTCATTGTTGTGAATAACTCAAACACTTTTACTTTACACCAAGTATTTCAGAAATTCAGTCTTTTAATTTATTGTACACACCCTATTTCACTCTCTCATCATGTCATCTCTTTCTGTGAAGTCGATATTTGTCGAAATAAACAGAAGTATTCCGAAGTTAGCCGAAGTGTGTTCTTAAATTCAAATGGTTGTAGTCGCAGGAATAATGTCGTAATGTCGATTGTTGCTGTACTGTGGTCAAACGCGGCTGTCTGGAAGACATCGCGGACCTGAAATTGAAAAAAAAAACTTTTAGAAACTGTAGAAAACTAACTAAAAAGTAGATATTTCTGAATGTACAGTCAGCTATATAAGTCGCTTAACATTTGTAAATATTTAAACCATCATAACTCCAAAAATAATGTGACTATCCATGATGATTTAACTTTAACTTGATTTTAGGGCGACTATTTTGTTCTTATCTAAATTTTCGTGAATATGCGGTATGACATAATTGTGTTGAGATGCTTGAAAAATTTTCAAATGTTAAGCGACTTATGTAGCTGACTGTATCTACATTTCGGTTCAACAAATGATGTTATACAACTGTAATCATCAATCATTAAGGGAGTAAGTCTTAGGAAGTTGGTTTGTTATAATTGGTAATGTGTATGTAATATTTATCAGTAATGCATAAAGAAAAGCTCATGGAAAAACCTATTATAATTAGAGTTTTTTTATACAAACTAGATAATTTTACATATTAGATATATTTCGGGACTTAATCGCGTGAATTATTTACAATTTATTTACCCGACGTTTCGATCGAATTGCACCGATCGTGGTCACGGGTCGACTGAATTCACGCGATTAAGTTCCGAAATATATCTAATATGTATAAATATAAATTGCAAATAAATGAATTGAATTGAATTGAAAAGTTTAAAAACAATAGAAAATGTTAGTAATACATTTATTATATTACTAAAACTAGTGCATAAAAGTCTATGAGTACCGTTTCAAAATTCACTCATCCATCCATGTGACTTTTGACTGAGTCACGAAGAATTTACAACTGCCATCAAAAATTACGGTACTATTTTTCTCCCATTCTGGCCTATCAAATAAGGAGATGAATAAATCCGACAAAAAATCTAAAGAACCGCCATAACGGATGTGTCTTGAGACAGATCTTCGGCTTGCGTAATGCGATGTTTAGCGGAGATTAAAAAATGTTTGTAGTTAGGGTTGTCACTGCTATTTATAATAATATCTTGGGACAACTCACGCAACGTCATCTGATCCGAAACTTAGCAGAGTTAGTTTGTACTATGGCAACCGGACAACTGATAAACATTCATATATATATTTATTATATAAATGTTGATAAACTGTCGCGATTTGCACACAATATGTCAATATAGTTATTACGGGTCTTAATAGCGTGAATAATTTAAGGTTAAATTATTCACGCGATTATTTAGTTTAATTATGTTTTTTAAATGTTTTAATTATGTTTTTTAAACTTAAGCTCTTTTTTTTAAACGATCATTTTAAACGATTATTATTCTGTAAGCCTTCTTCAAAATAAAATAAATAAATAAGAATAAATAATAACATAACTATATTTTCATAATATTTATATATTTCTAAATACATACACATTAAAGATACATTTCAGCCACACGCACACACACACAGAATTAAGCATCGTGCTCATCACACAAGATTTTATCCTGGGTGGGGATCGAACCCATGACCTCCAGCTTAGCAGTCAGGGTCACTAACCACTAGACCAACAGGTCCAATTATTATTAACGATCAAATTTTTCGATTCTCATCCGGGACAAATCTGGGCGCAATTTGTCTTTAATTGTTAATTTGTTTTTTTTGGCAAACATGGCTAATGTTTGGGATCAGATGGCTGTGTCCGTGTGTGATTTTTTATTCGACATCGCTAGTCTCTTCTTTTTAAGATTAATTGTCGCGATAGGAATAGGTAAAATCTCATTCTCATTATATTTTAAAGAAAAAATCAGTTTAGGAATAAAAACAATCAGAAAAATTTGTTGTTGTCAACCCTATTAAACTCAGATGTAATCAACATTTTGGTACATCTCTTGCATTCCTATAGTATCCTAGTACTCCAACTGCACTTAAATGGTTAAATCTGAACAATTTGATTTGTTAGGTGAAGTTGTGATGGATGGGATAGTTTTTATTTATGTTCTTGTATTTTATGCTGCCCTGGTATGTCGCTATCTTAATGTTTGATCATAAGATATGTTTCTAGGATATAGGTTAATGTATGCAACGGGTGCTTGCTACTTGAATGTACCTATGTTCATAAAAAACTTGTTGTTGCTTGCAACTTCTCCGAAATTGCGCGGTGGGAGTGTGTCCGACTGCTACACAAGAGGTCGTGGGTTCGATACCCACACGGGACACCACTTTGTGTGATCCACAAACGTTGTTGCGATTCTAGGTGTACTTTGTGGCTTGTATGTTTGTAAAGTCTCCCGTGATACAGGGCTTGTACTCTACTGTGGGAGTCGTCTTTAAAAAAAAACTATCCTGCGTAAACATATTCGTCGTTTAGGTTCCAACACCAGGTAAGTCATTTTCTGAGGTTTTTGGCTTTGATATAATCATGCCATTTGCTAGAGAAGCACCAGAAGACGCATTGTTTCAGCCAATCAAAAATAAGCAACATTCAATAGAAATTTAAATGTCCATAGAAATTGAAATATGACATACTGGCATCTATGTAAAATTATGCAGTTTGTTCTCTCCCCTGTAAAGTTCTCATTTTTACTTACGTGGCGATATAGAACTTAATAGTCTCATTTGTATCAGCTAAAAATAAAAAAATCGCGACCAAACACACTTGTTAACTGAATAAAGGGCTTTACCCTTTATTCAGTTATTAACCCAGACTGTCCTGCTCATCTTATTTTTTGTTACTATACCTACATATAAACCCGAGTGAACACCAAAAGTTATCCTCAATAAACTACTCTTATGAAGAAATGTTATCAATCAATTATCGTGTGAATCTTTAGTTTTTTCTTCATCACACTTTCAACCACAGCAAAAACTACTAGTGGTTAAAAGTAGCTAATAAATTTAACCACTGACTTTCTCAAACTTTAATATTAATATCTATTTGTCCAATACAATAATGCAACGAGTTTATAACTTACACCTGCCAATAAATGCGATAGGAACTTAAAGTTCTGAAATACAATCCGATTTGGTCGTATCCAATCGTTTAATTGCAGTATTTAGTAAAAAAAAAAGGTTTTATTGGTAAAAATGGTTGTCTGTAAAGTCGGTTTACGGACGATAATTTTACGTGATAACGTCATAATAAAACATTAATGACATTGTAATAAACAACCATGCCTTTGACGTGTGTGAGTTTTTTTTTTTATTACCAATTGTATCGCACGTCGCTGCAATCGCCAGAACATTGATGACATTGTAATAAACAACCATGTCTGTTACAGCTTTAGTGGCCACAATACTGCAGCCTATCAGACGGCGGAATTGCCATTTGCGTTAGCGACCAGTCATGGGTGAGCTAGTAGTTTATATACGTTAAAAAAAACTTAGCAATCTACTATTATACTCTAGTACAAGCCCTGTATCGTGGGGGACTTATAACAGATACAAAGTACACATAAAGTGGTGTCCCATGTGGGAGACCATGACGTCTGGTTTAGCACTCAGTATGACTAACCACTAGACCAAGCCAGTCAGTGGCTGAGTAGCTTGGTTCTTGGATAAATCTTTGTATGATGAACACGATTCTTTAGTTTGTGTCTGGGTCTACAATCGGATACGACCAAATCGGATGGTCTATAACACTTTTATATCCACATTTAAAGTTATACCTTCTCAATTCTATATTGAACTTCAATAGTTTTTACCCCATTTTTTGTTCAAGTATAGTCAAGTTATTCTAGCTCTTTAAGGCCCCAGCACTAGCGATCATCGGCTAAAAGAAAGTCTTTTGTCCATGCCATTTTGCACTGTATGTCCTCAAAAATAAGGTTTGGTTTCGCGCCTCGCTAAGTTGTGCTTTAGCTAGGAGCTTAAAGCCAACTTACATATCATTGCAAGATATACAGGTTGATTTGTAATATACTAATTAGCTCCCACTCGTGGCTTCTTTACATTACACTAAATAACTTTGTAATATTAGTTTTGAAAATGTTTAATATGTCGGAGAATTCTTAAATCGCTAATTGATTTCTATTGACCTAAAATCTGTTTTCATTGAGTAGCAAGTCTATTGACTTATTTTAAACATGGCCGCCATGATAGCGTGACATTCGTTTGACGTTGACGTTTAAAATTGCAGGAGCGTGGCAATGAGTCGCATTCGGTCAGTCTTAATAGAGCGATATCTACCGATAGACGTCGCTATTTTTATAATCGTGTGTGCAAAGTGTTAGCGTGATTATAGAGCCAGTGATGCAGTAGCATTCGTGTAATCGAAATGATTAGAACAATTAGCGGATCTTTTTACCTTTCTCGAGGTATCCGAGTTTATATGATCGATTACCATAATATTAATTCGAATATTAAGCCGCTAATAGCTCATACGGCCACCCTGGCGCATCGACAAATATATTAACCCTTAACCAACTATCACCTATTTTTGTTGCACAACCACCTACTACGGCTGTGACCCCAGAGCAAAATCGTTGTTTTCTATCATGCTTAGGGTCTTAACCCCACAATAATGTTTGTTTTTGTATATTCACCTAGCTTTAACTAGCTCTTTGGAGCTGAATTTCCTAACATCCTTTCTTATCTCTAGACTACATCACAAAATAAGCCTCTTACTAATTTCAGTTCCAAAAGTCTAAAATTTTGATTTCATGATGACTTTATGATTGAACGTCTAAATCTGTTCATCTGTTTAGGCGCTGCGATGTTACAAACAAACACAGATACACACGTTAATATAATAACACCTCTCCTTTTGCATCGGAGGTTATGAGTATCTCTTTTTTGTACCACTAAATGAAGAGACGAGCTTGTCGTGCGCCTGATAATAGTAGGTATTAGTGGCACCCAAATCTTTGTTTGCCGCACTCCTCACTTGAGACATTAGTTTGTAAGTCCCTTTTGCCCGGTAATTTCACTTGCTACAGTGCAATTCAACCGATACACAGCGATGTGTTAACATCACTATTTCACGAAAGAATTGGTAGTACCCCCAAGACCGTTTAGGTGCAGAAGATACATTCTGCGAACTGGACATTCTGCTAATTGGACACATTACGAACTAGACATTCGGTGAATTGGATATTCAACTAATAGGACATTCTTAGAATTGGACATTATGCGACCGCTGGAAATTTTGCGAATTGGACAGAAGAAGCGTTTAGGCGCAGAAGCGCCTAAACGCCCAAGACGGCGTATGGCTTAGACTACCACCTTTATAAGTAATGATCTATCCATGATTGACAGATTTTAAATACGTACATCAATACACTCGATGTTTTATGCTTAACATAACAAAAAAAAAACAACCGTCATACTCAGTAATTGATTTCTCGTAAGTAATTAATTACTGACATGATGAGTTCGAAGATAAAATCAATATTCTAATATGGGTAGGACAGCAGGTTATTGACTGCATTTTTTATTTATAGAGGCCTCTTATTACATAGTGTGTAAAAATACTGTACGGTCCTAAAGGAGCTCGTACTTTAATTATATCAATATTTAAGAAAAAAATATATTATATTGTATACTAGTGAACTCACCTGGTGAACTTAGTAAATACCAATTAAAATTGAATAATGTTTATTGTTTTCATAGTTTTACTGTACATTCAAGTTTTCACTAATTTTCATTTTTTTATCCACTTCAGTTTTAGACATACTAAAAATAATTTAGACATTCCAGGCACTAACGAACAGCAATTGCATTTATATAATTGATTTCGGTTATCGCGATAAAAGCTATCCTGTTTTCTTCCCCGGGACTCAAACTATTTACATACCAATCGTAACAGACAGACAGAGTTACTTTCACATTTATAATATTAGTTTAGGTGCCAGCCGAAACGCTAAACTTAATAATGGATTCAATAGCGAAATTCGCATAATGTATCTTTCGCAAAATGTGTTAACATCACTATTTCACGAAAGAATTGGTAGTATCCCCAAGACCGTTTAGGTGCAGAAGATACTTTCTGCGAACTGGACATTCTGCTAATTGGACACATTACGAACTAGACATTCGGTGAATTGGATATTCAACTAATAGGACATTCTTAGAATTGGACATTATGCGACCGCTGGAAATTTTGCGAATTGGACAGAAGAAGCGTTTAGGCGCAGAAGCGCCTAAACGCCCAAGACGGCGTATGGCTTAGACTACCACCTTTATAAGTAATGATCTATCCATGATTGACAGATTTTAAATACATACATCAATACACTCGATGTTTTATGCTTAACATAACAAAAAAAAAACAACCGTCATACTCAGTAATTGATTTCTCGTAAGTAATTAATTACTGACATGATGAGTTCGAAGATAAAATCAATATTGTAATATGGGTAGGACAGCAGGTTATTGACTGCATTTTTTATTTATAGAGGCCTCTTATTATATAGTGTGTAAAAATACTGTACGGTCCTAAAGGAGCTCGTACTTTAATTATATCAATATTTAAGAAAAAAATATATTATATTGTATACTAGTGAACTCACCTGGTGAACTTAGTAAATACCAATTAAAATTGAATAATGTTTATTGTTTTCATAGTTTTACTGTACATTCAAGTTTTCACTAATTTTCATTTTTTTATCCACTTCAGTTTTAGACATACTAAAAATAATTTAGACATTCCAGGCACTAACGAACAGCAATTGCATTTATATAATTGATTTCGGTTATCGCGATAAAAGCTATCCTGTTTTCTTCCCCGGGACTCAAACTATTTACATACCAATCGTAACAGACAGACAGAGTTACTTTCACATTTATAATATTAGTTTAGGTGCCAGCCGAAACGCTAAACTTAATAATGGATTCAATAGCGAAATTCGCATAATGTATCTTTCGCAAAATGTCGCTTGGTCGCAAAATGTCTTTTTAGCGGATGTCTCTTTCGCAAAATGTCTCTTTAGCGAATATTCGCTTTCGCGAAATGTCTTTCTCAGAATGTCTCTTTCGCATAATTTTCGAATAAAGATTATTAATATTGATCAAATTTATAAAACAAAAAAGCATGAAAATAAAGTTTTATTCAATTTTGATTATTCGATCTTTGTAAATTTAATGATTTTGCTTTGAAGTAGGTATTGTAACATTTTGCGAAAGAGACATTACGCGACTAAGCCCTAACACCGTGACACTAGATTTTTATAAATTAAGAGATATCAAAGCTAAGTTTACTCAACGCGTTTAAGTGTAAGACGTCTCTAACGTAGGTACAGGTATTATAAATAATTCAATATTTATTTATAGACCAGGCATTGAGTAACCGGGCATAGGCACAAAAACTGGGAATCTAGTCTCTATACTCAGTCTAGATCGGGATTGATCGAGTTGTACACGTTAACACACAATACAGGGAAAAGAAACCGAAGGCAAACTTCATACAGACGCTGTTGTCACACACTCGTGGATTCAGATTAGGTTCAACGTTTTACTCAGCAGCGATCAAGTGTGACTCACTCGCACGTCGGAGGGGCGCAATTGATTTTAATATTTGACAAAATAAGGTCGATTTTAGGTGGCCGGTTTTTTCACCGCCGGATGGATATTTTCGCTAGACTGTGCAGTGTTGTATGGCTTACAATGAGTGTTTTCACATACACCCGATAACGGATCGGCAATAAACGTACTAAAAATGACAAAATTTTATCCGGCGTCCGGTGAAAAAACCGTACGTCTCTCAAGAATCTAGGGGCAGTTACCCCCCTTGTAAACGTACCTGTTGTCATAAATACAATTTAACTGCCCCGATGGCGCTTGCTAACGCTCGATGTGTACGACTGGTACACAAGAAGTTATGGGTTCGATTTCCACACGGGATACCACTTTCTGTGATGCACGAGTTGTTATTTCGAGTCTTACTTTAGTTGTATGTTTGTACAATCCCAAGACACAGGGCCTACGCCCTAATGTGAAAGTGATCTTTTTAAATAAATGAAAAAAAAAACGCTTTAGAACGCATTCATAGATATTGTTCACGAATATGGCATCTCAGATCACTTTATTTCAAGCGAGATTCCGTGCCCGGAATCATTGTCTTTTTTTTTTTTTTTTTAAAGACGACTCTCGCAGTAGGGTACAAGCCCTGTGTCGCGGGGGACTTTACAAACATACAAGTCACGGACACAAAGTACACCCAGACCCGGAACAACAACAGAGAGGCAGTCAATCGAAAAAAAAAGTCAGTCTTTATATGAAGCATGAACCTTCTGTACTCAGTGTTTTGTGACAATGGGTTTTTTCCTATGGATCAGTTTCTTTTAATATATTAATACTTCGAGTTGAGTCAACAAACTTTATCGAACATTGCCTTCAGTGACTTTGTATGGGGCGAATTTGATATTACCACAACAAACCTGTAAAAAATTGTGGTTTAGCTATGTGCCAAATTTCACAAAGTTTCAAGTGAGATCAAGAAGATAATGTTATGATGAATATAATTTGAATAATACACTTTCGTGTTGTTTGACACGAAAACGCGAAAAATTTACGTCTCCGTGTGAGATAATTTTTTTTTTTTTTTTAAAGATAACTAGCAATGTGGAATTGAGTCCCACATTACTAGCAATCTTGTTAACCCCTCCAGCTAAGCTCAAAGGCTTGTGTTAGGAGTGGGTTCACGTCGGTAGGTAGGATTCGAACCCACGATTTCGAGACCGATGCCTTAGCCATTAGGCTACCGCCGCCATAATTTGTATTGATTAATTAATAATTAATTATGTATTTTAAAATCATTATCGAGTTTTGACATTTTGGCTCTGTAGTATGGTATATTGAAGACTTTAAACCTGAAACTATGATTTGTTTTTTTTATTTCCGGTTATCGCAAAATCAGTGAAAATATTTTGATTACATTATTCAGAACTAGTTTTTGCCTACTACTTCGTCCGCATGTTATCGCTATAAAAACTATCCTGCTCTTCCCCGGGAATCAAACTATTCATACCCAATTTCATCTAAATTGGTTAAAGCGTGAAAACACGTAAAAGACAGAGCTATATTCACATCTATACTAATATTTTCGAAGAGTTTGTTTGTTTGTTTGAACGCGGTAATCTCAAGAACTACTGATCCGAATTGAAAAATGCTTTCACTGATGGATAGCCCATTTATTGAGGAAGGTTATCCATACTAATCCATACTAATATTATAAATGTGAAAGTAACTCTGTCTGTCTGTCTGTCTGTCTGTCTGTTACGCTTTCACGCTCAAACAGCTGAACCGATTTAGATGAAATTTGGTATGGAGATAGTTTGAGTCCCGGGGAAGGACATAGGATAGTTTTTATCGCGATAACCGACATCCACGCGGGCGGAGCCGCGGGCGAAAGCTAGTAGGCTATATATATATATATATAACATCACGCTACGACCTATAGGAGCGGAGCAATAAGAAATGTTGCAAAAACAGGGAAAAATTAACACATACGAAGTTGCGCGGGACAGCTAGTTTGTAATAAAAGTTAAGATTTTTTTCTAATCTTGTTGAACAAAGTCACAAGCAGCACCTAGTATTAGACCAGCAATTTCATTATTACGTTAGTTAGTCAACAAATAAGATTGCTAAGGTGCGGTGTATCGTGTCGAAACAGGGTGGAGTCACCAGGTGTGGCTCAATTAGCAGAATTATCACCGTGACAGGCAAATTGAGGGTAGGTAGAAGACCTTGGACTTGGCTATGAAAATTGTTGCTTTTACGGTAATGGAGCGAAACTGTTTGGGTGTTGCGCCGTTGATTATAATTTTTGCTAATGGATCACGATCGCTTAAATCTACTCGTGATATATCTCTTGATAAGTGATATCTACTCTTTTGATAAGTGGGGGGAAAAATTTCTCTGTAAACAGGTTGATTTGTAATATACCTACTAATAACCTTTCACTCGTGGCTTTACATAACACTTAATAACATTGTAATATCAGTTTTAGAAAATCTATACATATAATAAAACTGTAAATTTCACGTGTCTGTACATGGCCGAACTTAGTGAAAAAAAATATTAGGAAATGTTCGAAAAGAGTATTCAAACACTTTGCTGCATTTTTAGAAATGTCTGTCTGTCTGTCTGTCTGTCTGTCTGTCTGTCTGTCTGTCTGTTTGTTTGAACACGCATCACGCAAAAACTACCGTACAGATTCGGTTGAAATTTTGCACGTGCAATCTAATAGATGCAGATTAACATTTAGGCTATAAATTATCACGCTTTTTCCCATAGGAGCTAAGCAGTAAGGGATAATGTCTGTAGCTATTTTTTGTTATAAAACAGTAACTACTAGACGGATCTTTATGAAAATTTGCAGTTTTATAGTAAATACTATAGGACATTATTTACACTATGAATCATTACGCTAACGTCTATGGGGAACGAGTAGCAACGTATTTTTTGTCGCACCATAATGGTTTATCACAATTTTTTCCACAATTAGACATTATATATGATTGTAACCCATGGAATACATAACTTCACGCTAAAACTAAAAGGAGCTAAACTCAACATTGTTAAGTTTCATAAGAACAGTTATTTTGACGTAGTAAGTAGCGAACAGTATAGCCTCGAAGCTATGCTAGCGGACTTTGACGATGAAGTCCCGGGCTCGAATCCGATGTGTGATTATGTTCTTTTTGTATTTTTTTAAATTGTCTTTATCCTTTTTTAATATTTTTCTCAATGTTTTAGTTATTTTTTCGACCGTAAGTAACTTATTTACTTTGGTTATTATTTTTTTATATTAAAAATCAAGTAAATTATGCACCTAGGCAAGTTAATTATAGGTATTGCATCCACTGCTGAGAGTAATGAATTAATCGTAGTAGAAATGAAAAACAATATTACATTATAATTAAAAAGTATTCGACATTTTCCAGAAATGATGTGTTCGTCTAAACACACGTAAAAAAAACATGTAGCGCCATCTATGAAATCAAATTGTTCACCGTGATCAAATAGTTTCTTTTTGTGAAAACATTTATTAGGGTATAGGTGCTTGAGATTAAAGATTTGTTTCTTGCTGAGTGACAACATTCTTGAAAGTAGATGGCGTTGTATTCAATAACGTTCTATACTTAGTAAAATAAGTTTTAAAAAGAAACACATTGCTATGATTTTTAGAAATGTTTGTCTGTCTGTCCGTTTGTTTGACCACGCATCACACAGGTGCATCGAGGATCATGTTTTGGGGTTATGGTTGGATATCACGTGTTCATCAATTCAACGTTAATGAATGGCTAAACATCGGTCAAGTGTGAGTAGTTCGGGTGACGGGAGGAGGGGGGTCGTTGTCTGTCAACCGTACCTTTAGGGATATCTGACATTTTCGCGGGTGTTTGCTTACTAAAGTGTTACAGCAGTTTTATTATTAGTATTGCGTTGTAACACTATATGAAATACACCCCATTTTTAGCCAAAATGGCAAAACAGAACCCTTATAGTTCCCTTATGTCCGTCCGTCCGCAGCTTAGCTCAGAGACTGTTAGTGCTAGAAGGTTGCAACTTTTGCATGAATAAATTACTAACGCCGATAAAGTGAAAGAACAAAATCTTGAAAATCATTATTTTTTTAAGGGTAGGTGCCTCTCTTATATGTAAAGTGGGGATGTGATTTTTTTCTCACCTACCTACCCCATCGTGTGTGGTATCATTAGATAGGTCTTTTAAAAAGCGTTTAGGGTTTGTGAAGACTGTTTTTAGATTTAAGGATTCCTTTGTGTATAATATTAGGCTTCATAGTGAACATTTTTGTTAGAGTCAAGTGTCCCCCTGCCAGCTAAATGGTTGATGTTGGGTATGTGAAAAAATTCAGGGTAGTAGTATAAATACTAAAATTATAAGGAAAACTATCACAGTTAAGTACTTAGGCTTTACAAGTTTACGATCACATGAGAAGTAACAACATTTTCGTACAAATTCTATTAAAAATTATTAGGTAATAAGTAGGTATAACGTTGAAAGAATGAAACAAAAACCACAGAAAACCCACTTCTTAAGCCGCACACCAAACTAACTATCTAAAAGAATAGAACAGATCGATTTTTATTTAGTAAGTATTTAGTCAACAGGACTGTTTCCAACATATTTACACAGAAGTTATTTCGTTACCTAAACTACCTTAAATTAAACCCGACTTTCACGCGAACGAAGTCGCGGGCACAGCTAGTATTTAATAATATAATAACTTCGTCTGCGTAAATTTTTAAGTTTTTGCAACATGTCTCATTGCTGCTCCGCTCCTGTTAATCTATAGCCTTCCTCGATAAATGGGCTATCCACCAGTAAAAGAATTTTTCAATTCGGATCAGTAGTTTCTGAGATTACCGGGTTCAAACAAACAAACGCTTCAGCTTTATAATATAAGTACCTATACATTAATCTTTAATCACCTACCAATTGTTTCTGAAGTTATGACCTTAACCACACAACAAACTATTTTACTGGAGTAAAATCCTTGTTTATGTTGAGGTTTAGGCTGTAAACCTGACAGAAAAATATCGATTTTATTCCGGGGTCTCTCAGATTTTTGGTAAATGGTTGTGTAAAAAAATATATATTACAAATATTGATAAACTTTCGCGATTTGTACACATTATGAAAATATATATATTACGGGGACGTTTCGACAGTATTGCAACCCGTGACGACGGTCCTTGCAATACGGTGGAAATGTCGGGCAATGAACAAGGTATTATAACTTAAATTATTCACGCGATTGAGACCCGTAATATATATATATATAATTTTTTTTTTTTTTCAGATTATATTACGAAGTTATTTGGTGTAATGTAAAGAAGCCAAGAGCGGTTATTTGTATATTAAAAATCAGCCTGTATACGTTTTTATCCCAATCCGAATCTGATCTTATTTTTTTTATAAACAGAAAAACAGCAAAATCCTTTTATTACTAGATTTTATTCAACTTCCCTGTATGTATGTTTATATGATAATTTGTGTCGGTCATTATACATAGTATCTAATGAAATCCATTGATTATGATAAAAACTACTGTGTTGAAATAATTAAAAGTGTGTAAAATAAAACATGACTGACTTATCTATTACAGTAAATCTAAAACCACCAAACAGATTGGGTTAAAATTAGTAATTATGACGTAGGCATCGACAAACAACGAATTTTTTAAATTCAACCTCCCTAAGGGGTGATAATAGGGGCGAAGTAAGCCGCTAGCAAAAGTGCGTGGGTGAGTGTAGATTTATTTGCAATCTTCGCAAGATGATTAGATTAGATAATAGGAGATGATTCTTGCCTTTCTAGTAATTACCTACAGGGGGGAGTAGGGGAGGGGCAGTTAGGCTACATGTAATTTTGCTACTCAACCACTTCATTAATGATATGCAGAAAGAGTAGCCACGAGCTGACTTTTTTCTTCTGTATTCTTCGTGTTATGTGGCGTAGGTCAATGACATACAAAAAGCTGATCTAGATAACGTTTAGCGTTTCATCGCAATGTTAATACTATTTTGGGCGTGTTAGCAGATTTTTTACATGACTTAATAAGTTTTTAAAATTATTTATTTCGGCTTGTTAGCAAACGTTTTTGATGTGATAATCTATACTAATATTATAAAGCGGAAGAGTTTGTTTGTTTGTTTAAACGCGCTAATCTCAGGAACTACTGGTCCGATTTGAAAAAATCTTTTTTTGTTGGATAGCCCATTTATCGAGGAAGGCTATAGGCTATATAACATTACGCTACGACTAATAGAAGAGGAGCAGCGACGAGAAATGTTGCAAAAACGGGAAAAAATTACGTATACGAAGTTGCGCAGGACAGCTAGTTTCTTATAAATCGATGACCACGAAAAAGTGTAACGTAGCAACGGTCACGTTATTGATTGGTTGCTAAGCAAAGGGAATGCCGATTCCGCCTGCTGATAGGCTGAAGTTTTGTGTCGGGTACACTAAAGCAGTCACAGACATGGTTGTTTATTACAATGTCATAAATGTTTTGGCGATTGCAGCGACTTGCGATACAATGGGGATGGTGACTGTCAAGTCAAATCAGTCTCTTTTTATGAAATGTCAAATCATCATAAATGTGTATGAAATAGTAACCTATGACGTCATAAGTTCCTATCATCAAATCATTATTTTAGTATTCGTTTTCATGCTTTTAAATTCAAATCATGTTAAATAGTAAAAGAACAATGTTTATAAACTTGATATGGGGGTAAGGTGCTAATAATATACTATACACCATGATAAAGGACTGATGCAAATTGTATTATCAAAAAGTTGAAACATGAGATAAACCAAAATCAGCCTTAGTGGGTACAATATAGTAGGAGCATCTACTTACAACAAACTATGTGTGCTTAAATGTTGGCCAAAATACTTGTAACGAATTATTAAATATAAAATATTAGCGGCCCGTCCCGGCTTCGCACGGGTGGACATGGGATCCTTCATTTTTTTAGTAATTGCGACTATAATTAAAGATCTAAGCTATCCTATCTCTCAAGTTGGACCAAACTGCATATTGCGTGCAAATTTGAACGAAATCTGTTAAGCGGTTTAGGAGTCCATCGCGGACAAACATCGTGACAGGAGATTTATATATATTAGATTAAATAATGTTAAGTATCATTTAAGAATTCGCGGTCTCTTTAAGCCTAAACACCGGGAGCTCAAAACCAGAATGATATTTTATACGACCTTTTTACAATCTAACATTTAATAGACACTTTACAATTAGCAAGCTAATATATTTTTACATTCAAGAAATCGATTTAATTTTACCGTTAACAACTAATTAATCGATTTTTATGCGAGTTCATCAATGACAATCGATTTCTCATCAGTGGTGATGAATATGAATAGTTTTTATTGTTCCGCACCCGAAGAGGTTTAGGTATATTATTTGAGTCTAAACGGAATTATATTATTGAGACTTCAATGTCTATATCCCTTTGTCACTTATTGTATTTAAATGGTTTTAGATAAACATAATATTTTTTTCATAATGTGTATTGACGTGGCTGTTAAAGCAAGGACTCTGAATCAAAAATTGCTGTTCCTTACTCTCTCCACAAGCTAAAACCGGCCAAGTACGAGTCGGACTCTTGCACGAAGGGTTCCGTACCATTACCTATAAAAATGTCAAAAAAATCATGTCTGTTGTATGAGGAGAATATTTTTTTTGATTGAATTTAATTATTTATTTTTAAAGTGAATAATATAACTCAATATTCTGTGAATATTTCAAGCTGTTGCCGTTATCAATATCGAGCAAAAACGAGAAAAAACAATCACCTTTGCTGTATGGGAGCATTCAATATTTGTTTTTTTAGTATAGCGGCAACAGAAATACATCGTCTGTGAAAATTTCAAGTGTCTAACTATCATGGTTCATGAGATAAACCCTGGGGACAAACGGACAGATGCACAGCGAAGTCTTAGTAATAGGGTCCCGTTTTACCCTTTGGGTACGGAACCCTAAAAAAGAACATTTACCCGTTTTTTTTTTTGGTTCGGTTTAGTACAAGAGTGGTGTAAACACATTAATAAAACCAAAAAGAACAGCTGAAAATTTACAGAGTCTAAATAGGAGAATCGTTAGTTCTTTTTATGAAGGAGATAATACCTACCAATCATAATAAAATATTACAAAAGACACATTACTTAGGTATATAATTGATAGCGTACGAGTAGAGGTTTTCATTTTCACAATTTATAGTAAACAAACATGTCTTTGGCCTATCACGAAGGAATATTGCACCACACATCGATGCTTCCAAACGTTGCTAATACAATTTGCAATTTATGATATAAATCGAATGTTTGTAGAAACTTGTAATTGCAATGAAACATCTAAATGGCAATGTTGTAGTGTCATCATCATTTTGTTTACAACATTCTCAACTTGCATTTACTTGTGTTAGATTACTGCCGCACTTGGAGTCATTAAAGCTTATTTAATCATTCATTAAAGATGTTATAAGACAAAGTTTGACAAAGGAATGATTTAAGTAAGCATTAAAGGGCTGTGTGGCTGTACGGCAGTTAGTGGTTGAGGCAATTAAAAGGTCGCGGCTTCGATTGCCTTCAACTTAGGGTTAATCAACGTCATCTCGGTTCTTTTAGTAGGCATGGTTTTTAACTTTTTACTATTGTTGTAGGTGGATGCTCCTGTTAGGTTGTACCAATTAAGATTAATATGTTTTATCTAGTGTTGAGATTTCGTGGATGTCGGTTTTCGCGATAAAAATTATCTTGTGTCCTTCCCCGTGACTCAAACTATGTACATACCAAATTTTATATAAATCAGTTCAGCGGTTTAACCGTGAAAAGGTAACAGACAGACAGACAGAGTTACTTTCACATTTATATTATTAGCTAGACGTTACCAATAAGTAAAGCTTTGAAAAATCAAACTTTAAAATAAGCGTCACTTTGGCTTCCTCCCTAATTGAATAAAGAATTTTCAGTCTAATAATTTTCTCAAAATATGCAATACAATCTGACTGTATGATCTGTAATTTTTTGGGTGATAATAAGGTACCAGCACTTAGAATTGTGATATAATAAAATAATAGAATAATATGACACAGATACTTACCAAAATTAAAGATATAAAGTCGGCACCCTCTTCTGAGCTCCCAAAGACAATTTGTTACCAATCTTCTTGTAGCTTTCATTTTTAATCCTAGCTTTTGGTTTGTCTGGATCTGGACATCCTTTCAGCTCCCAAACCAGATTCGTCAGCGATTTAGGCCGGCTCAGCTTTCTGGATCTTTTCTCAGGCAGCTTTGGCCCATTGCCTGAGTCTCCTGAAGTTCTTCCACCAGAATGACTCGAGTCTAATGTACCATCTAGCTCCATAGCTTGATGGATATTCGACAAACTCTTATACCTTATATTAAAAATTGGGGAGTCTCCTTTGATCGGTCTTAATGGACTAGCTACTGGACTAGGCGCCTCTTTAGTCGGCGATGTACTTTTCTGACGGAAAACCATTCTGGTCTTAGTATTGTTTATACTGTTTTTAATATACAGTTTTGGAAGATTAGGCGCTGGAGCAATTGAGCACTTTTCTTTGTAAACAGTGACTGGAGTTTCTTTGACTGGGATTGTTGCTTTCCTTGTTCTCTTTTCTGCCTTTTGAATGTTTAGTGGTTTCTTTGTAGGAATTGTTTCAATGGGCGGCGGTTCTGGCTTTATTTCTGTTATCAAAGGCATATGGATTGGAGTAGCTGCCGGAGAAGACGGCGCTGACTCGTGTCTTGGGGTAGGCTCATTTGAATATGATGCTTTTATGTTTTTAGGAAGTGGAGCAAAGCCTCTAACGTAGTCATAAATTTGGTCTATCTCATCATACTCGTCAGGAATACTGTTTTCATCTCTGTGGCTACTGTAAATGTGGTTGTGACGAGATGAATGTTTAAGATGTTGATTAGCCGTATCAGATGACGCACTTCGTCGTAGGAAATAACCTGTTTTTACTAATGGTGGTGCATTTAACGGCCCATTCAACAGTCTCTTCGGATCGCCCAGTTTTCCATCCAATACATGTATTCTATCAACTACGTCTACTAACAATCGATTGCACTTTTCCACTAATCTAGAAAATTCCATGAAGTTTTTGATTTGTTCTTCGTTTTTGCATCGCTGCATTTTGAGTGGAGCTGCTAAAGGTAGTGCCACTAGCGCGTTACCTTCTTTAGGAAGCGGCAATGCAAATACATGGTCTTCTTCAAACATAGATAAAAGCCTCAATTCCGCCACGAAATGGCTAGCACTTTTTAGCCCTCTTGGAGGCGTTCCGTGTACCAATCTGACTGTTATTGGCAAACGTTTTGTTAACAAAGTCTTAGCTGTGTGCACACCACTGATATTTTCTTCTTTAGCGATAGCTGAGAACTTTCCTCTTTGATCTAAACCCAGCAGCATCATATCTCCTTTACTGTCTGTACATTTTAGATACTTATTCTTACCTAAGAACGTTTCGCCTCTTGGCATTATGACCTCCCCAGCGGGGAGATTTCTAGCTCCATCAGCAGTTAAGTTACCATCTAAGTCTGTTTTAGCACAGATGACTCTGACTGGTTCTCTGACAAGACATCCATCATCAAGTTTCCTTCTAGCTAGTTCAGACACAGACTCAATGCATCTCACAGCTCTTCCTTCCTCACTTAACAACTCAAAGTAACCTTTATAAGTATCAGGAATAGCTATTCTAGGTCCTACACTGACAATCCGTCTCCCTTCTTTTAATTTAATAGCTTGAGCTATTATTTTCTTTCTCTTTCCTGCAGATACAAGTAGGGCAGTACTCTGTAAGCCTGGGCTTGGCAACGTGGGGACTCCGAGTCCTCCATATTGTCCTTTGATGATCTTGGCGACGCTTGGCAGGCGATTCTTGGCCGCGAATTCTCGAAGATAGCTGCCTTCGTCCGACCAGCGGGAGGCTGCGACGACTACTTGGCCGTCCGTGGCTGCCATGTCGGGTTTAGTCACATCTGTGGAAAATAGAAAGGATTGTGATAAATATAATTTAAGAATATTTTATCTGTTATATTCCTAACGTTAATTAAAAACAAGTAGGTATATTAAGGAGTGTTCTCGCCGCTCACCTAGTCACGAGCAGTTATATTCATTTTAGACGTTATCAATTAAATCTATAATGTCGAACCTTTATTATGTAACACAAATTCATGATGGCATTATGCGAAGAAAACATTAGTAGAAAATTTTAAAATGTCTCTTTTGTTGTCTCTCTTGAAAAATGTCGCGATAGCATAGTATTCTTTGGTGAAAGTAATTTATAAAGTTTTAAAAGTAACATATGAGTAGGTAAAGTATAACATTTTGAAGAAAAAAAAACCTAAGTTATAGGATACACAATTAATTCATATTTTTAATATAGAACTTAGATTAATCTAACCGATGTCGGTTCATCATCATCATCCTGAAAACGATTACATGATCATCATTACGGCGGACAATCTTATGAGAGACTAGTCGGACTACGAGATATTATAGTGCGTAGACACTCATAGCTTGATTGAGACTGACGGCTTAACGTGCTCTCAAAGCACGAAGGTTGTAACCTATTTCGAAACGGTCACCCATCTACGGACCTGTTTCTATAAAGTTCCCCAGTTGAGCTGGTTAACTTACAGTTACCTTACATACAATATGCTAACATTTTGACTGATTCCACTGCTGTGTTTGTTGATTCGAGTCGGTACCTTGTGTCGTACACAGGGCTAGTACCCAACTGAGGGAGTTGTCTTTAAAACAAAACAAAGTAGAGCCTTATAGCAAGTATTATAAATTTAAATTATTTTAAACTGACACACAACACTCGATTCATTCTGTAGTAGTACATGTGGTTGACCTGACCTAAAAGCATTAAATTACAAGACGAACGTAATATAGTGAGGGGACGGAAGGTGAAGGCTGAAATGACCGGGACACATAGCCCGGACATATGTCCGGTGTGTACCAAAACCGTTTTGGCCTACGACCTATATAGGTCGTAGGCCAAAACGGTTTTGGTATGGAGGCCTTAGGGCTAAAAAAGACCTAGAGGTAGATGAAAGGATGAGGAAAACTATAGGGATGAATTGGTTGGAAGAAGTGCAAGACCGAGTTAGATGGTGTAATCTGAAGGAGGCCTACAATAAATTAATTGAAAATGGCTGAGAAAAAGAAGAAGATAGAAGTTAAGCTTCAAAAATGCACATAATCTCGGAACATTTTTGAAACAAAGTAGTATTAAAATACGTGTTCGCATTTTTATGAAGCTTACGTTCTGTACTCTCCATGTGTTGTGGTCGTCTGCTGAAATTTGCCAAAAAACGCTTGATCTATACTAATATTATAAGGCTGATCCTTATTCACTATCTACTATCTTATTCACTATCTATACATAAGAGTTTGTTTGGTTGAACGTGCTAATTAATCCCAGGAACCACTGATTCGAATTTAAAAAATCGTTTATCGGATAGTCCATTAATCGAGAAAGGCTATAGGATATTTACTATGAGGCAACAACCAATAGGAGCGGAGCATCAATAAAAACAATGCAAGAACGGGGAAAGTTAACGCAGCATAGTTGTGCGGGTCAGCTAGTCTATTCTATAATAGTGCAATTGGATATGGTTATGACATATTCTAAAATACTCTGTACTGAAATTTGAGCACACTTTTCTGTTACACATTTTAATATCTATGCTCCAACCACGTCAGAAATCTTCGCTCTTCTAACACCCTTCAACTTCTTTACAACTCTCCCTCCATCTCTCAGCTCTGGCACTATTCATTCATATTTCACTGTTCAGGCTTCTCTTCTTTGGAAATATGGAATGTGCTCCCTGTATAAATCAGGATTTCCACCAGTTGCTATTACGCATTCAAAAATAAGGTACGTCAACTGTACAGAAAGAATGGTGGATACAGCAGAATAATCGTTCAACCTTCTTATATGTAAGCAAATAAGTCTATATTATATTGCTAGCTGACCCGCGCAACTTCTTCTGCGTAAATTTTCCCTGTTTTTGCAACATTTCTCATTGCTGCTCCGCTCCTGTTGGTCGTAGCGTGATCATAAATAGCCTTTAGCCTTTCTCGATAAATAGGCTATCCAACAGTGAAATATTTTTTTAATTCGGACCAGTAGTTCCTGAGATTACCGCAATCAAACAAACAAACTCTTCAGCTATATAATATTAGTATGTATAATATACATTATATTTAGGTATACATCTCCATTTAAATCATTAAACATGTACCTAAATTAACTAGATAATGTCCACCTGCCACATCTCTCTTTCGCAATGTTTAAACAAAAAGTTATAAATAAAGTACAGTGTGATACATAATCAGTAGGTGGTAGATCTCACGTCTGTATAACCGTTAAACTTGGTTAACCAACAGGAAAAGCTAGAAAACATGTAAAAACTAGATACGTGATTCGTTTAGACTTATCAAATAAATAATGTGATGGTTTATGTAGACCACATTGAAGGTACTGATGCGTTAGGTGTGAATTTGCTTGTTTTTAGGTTATTTTTTATTTATTTAGATATATATTATATACTTGCGGACGCCTCGCGGTTTCACCCACGTAGTTCCCATTCCCGTGGGGATACAGGGATAAAAAATAGCCTATGTCACTCGGGGTTAGTGTTGCTTCGCAACGATGAAAGAATTTTTTAAATCCATCCAGTAGTTTCGGAGCCTATTCCATACAAACAAACAATCAAATATTTCTTCTTTATAATATTAGTATAGACAAGATATTTAAAAACTACTCTAAATTACATCTATAATAATATAGGATATTTTCGAAAAGAAAATAAAAAAGGGAGGATACAAAACCGTTTAGGCGCCAAAGAATTCCTCCCCATCGATGTCAACTGGTAACGTTCCCAGAAAGCTGGCAGCATTGCCACGTTGACTGGTGGACCCTGACTGCTGAGTCAGTGGTCTTGGGTTGGATTTAAACAAGGGATAAATCTTTGTGTGATGAACATGATTGTATATTCTGTGTTTGGGTGTAATTTGTCTATAACATGTATGAAAGAAATTTATAAGTATTCTAAGACTTTTTCGACCATGTACTCGTCGTAAAAAACATACCTTTCAGTTAATTAAGAAACTTTGAGAATTAATTACCGATAGAATAGACTTTTAAACCATAATGAGACAGCGGAAAGTGAGTTTGTTTTATTCTATGTAAAGTTGTATATACACTTTTGGCATCAGGCAACCAAACAAATAATAATATTTGTCAGGTTGCCATAGTACAAGCTCTGCATAATTTGGGATCAGATAGACGAGTGCACTCACTCATGGACATCTGAGCTATGTAACTCTTAACTCTAAATAAGAAAGAAAAAAATCTTTCGCGATTTGTACGGGTCTTATTCGCGTGAATAATTTAAGGTAAAATACCTTGTTTATTGCCCGTCGTTTTGACCGTATTGCAAAGGCCGTGGTCACGGGTAGACTATAGACTCTCGAAAACGTTTTATATGTGCTAACTACTTAAATGAGCGAGTAACGTATAGGTCACTTGGGACTTTCTTAGCTAGTTACTATCTAAAACTTATGATTGAAATGGTTTTAATTACTCTCGTGGGGATATCTTGAATTGTTTATTATTTTATCGGTATTACGAAGAGCAGATTGGAGCTAATTTATGCGCTCGTGATCACGTGTAGCCGTCGGTCCTTCACCTAATTTCTCTTTGGTCTAATCTATACTAATATTATAAAGCTGAAGAGTTTGTTTGTTTGAACGCGGTAATCTCAGGAACTACAGGTTCGAATTGAAAAAATCTATTTCTGTTGGGTAGCCCATTTATCAAGGAAGACTATAGGCTATATAACACCACGCTACGACAAATAGGAGCGGAGCAGCAATGATAAATGTTGCAAAAACGGGAAACATTGACGCATACAAAATTGCACGGGTCAGCTAGTCAGATTACAAGAGTATCTAAAGAAATAGAGTTGCACTTGTGTTTACTTAATAATAATGGTCTTCTAACCGTGACTAGTAAGACTAACCAGTTGGCGCTTGTCCACAATATTATCCCCTGTCCCCTGTTAGTTACGCAGAATATATAATAGTGCACAACAGTGGTGAAGGGTCCTTCGAAAACCATTACTTTCAGTTTCCCTTTGGATTGTAGTTTCTAAGTATTATAGGTACAAAGAACTATGGCCAGCAAGATATATTTTTGTATCGGGTTGCCAAAATTTTTAATCCTTCGCCTCTGGTGCATAAGCGTCTGCGCAGACATAAATGTATTCTTTATACCCTCACTCTTATAGCTCGATGGGACGGCAATCCGATACGATCGGAGATCGGCGCAGGACCGTCGGTTTGACATGCTCTCGGCACGGGGAGCTGTGACAATTTTTGGAAACGGTCACCCATAGTGGTACTGTTGCTTAACCTCGCAGATATCTCAATCTGTTCACTCACAAGAGTTTTTACTAACTGCCAGTCTTAATAACTTTTCTATCGTTAACTGTCTGTTAACAGAGCTAACTTTAGTAGTGAAATTGTCATTTGTGGCGAGAGATAGAAAACCTCAGGTTGTCTAACTGCTATTTAACAGAGAGTTAATGATAGATGAGTTATTGAGCCCGGACATTGTATATTGCATTGTCTATGTGTTTAGCTAATGCCTGATGGTATTCAAAAATATATGCAATTATAAGCAGCGGTAGCCTGTATCAGACTCATGATCGTAAGGTCGCGGGTTCGAATCCTACCATACGAGACTACCGACGTGAACCCACACCTAACACAAGCCATAGACTACAATAGAAAAATCTTTTGCCAATGTCAAAACCGCTACCTCAATGTTCCTACTATATCGGCAACTAAACAACTCGAATCCGAACCACAAAATATCGAGGATACAGAAGCTAAGCTTTATACAACATTGCTCGAGCAACCTCACATAGACATCGTTCACGGACATCTTAGGAACAAACTTTAAAAATGAGATGGACAGTTTGCGAGCCTAATGGTGAGCGTTACGCCAGGCCATATTTTCTAATCAAGTCCTTGTTCTGCAAAGATCCGAGCGTCACCGCATCACTCTCCTCATTAGAGACAATAGTCTCATCTTCTCAATTATTATACTTCCTACAATGTCCTACAACCAAAACATAGTAATGTTTTTGCATCACTACTTCACAGAAGAATGAAGAAAGTCGCCTGAGATTAAGTGTTCGTGAACGAATGTCTTCGTGTGTAAGAAGTTAATTTTATGAACTTGTGTAATTTGCGGAATAGTAGCTTGCGTCAAATCTCTCTGAGGTTGTGTCGGATTTCATTTTCAGTAGACTGTGAGAGTAAGAAAATAGAGATAGCTTTGCGTGTTTGCGCACACACTTGGGCGCTATCTCTACGTAGTTGGTGTGTCTTTAATAAGACGTGCGTTGCTAGAGCACATTTGTATGAAGCTTACCTTCTGTTTTCTAGCTGTTCTGTGTCCGAACATTATCTAACATATTCGTATGCGTCCGCGCATAACGTTACATCAGGCCATTGTTAGTGAGCGTTGACCTTAAACTTGTGTGTTTGTTTTATATGCGTTACGCTTTAATTAGCCAAGGTTTTTACTGTGCGGTAAAATTTTGTATGTCTGTTTAGTTTGTTGTATTTGTGTAATGTTGGTGTGTTGGGTCCAATGTTTGTGTCGTTTGGCCAATTCGTTTTATTTTCTTTATTGTGTTTTAAGTTTATGCCTGTGTATGTTTCCTGTTTGCCTGTGTATTGTAGCGTGAATGCAATTAGAGAGAATGGTTTTTAGCGTTGTTTAATTAAAATCTGTTTATCAGTTTTGAATATAATTCACAGACACAAAGTACACTCAGACTGCTTGGAATAACGAATTGTCTTGACTTAACAGTGCCTCCACTTCTAATATATAAAATTCTCGTGTCGTGGTGTTTGTAGTTAAACTCCTCCGAAACGGCTAGACCGATTCTCATGACATTTTGTGTGCTATTTTTCATCCCCCTAAATGTTAAGGGCAGTCCACCCCTATATTATTTTTTAAAAATTTTAGATACAGCATTAGAAAATACATACAACCCTGAATTTTCACCCTTCTACGATCAACCCCTCTTTTTTATTTGTTAATTATAAAGTTTAATTTGATAAAACGGGCAAATTAGACGCAGACGAAGTTGCGAGGGTCAGCTAGTATTGTTATAAAAGGTAGTTAATATCTAATTTTTATTATTTAGTTGTTTGGTACTTATAGTCCGAAATCTACAGCATAATCGACTTAAGACTTTAATCGACTAAAGAAACGCATAGGAATAAACACACATTGAACTAGTATATGTGCCTCTATTCCCTTGCTCTCAGATAGTCCGATAGATGCCTACTGTGGTGAGAGATTAGGCGCAGAACTGATGGCAACTAATAATGAGACTGCAAAAATAATTTCTAATGTTTTTTAAGCAGCATGTTTTGCTCGATCAGATACTAAATAACGAGATTGTTCCGAACATTTTTAATTCCGTACTTTTTATCTTCTATCTTGGGGTTTTCGAAAGTCATTGTTTGGATGGGCAAGGCTTCACTAGACTTAGGTTGCGGATTGGTAGGTATATAGCCCGGTTAAATTAGCTCGAAATGTAGAAGTAATCTTACATCAATTCAGAAAATTGCTTATAAAAAAATGAAAAGACAATTTTTGTAGATATACATATCAACCCATATGATGGCCCACTGCTGGGCACGGATCTCCCCAGTAGAACCTACTAGTATGTAGGTAGATCCTGGGGGTAATTGCCATAATCGCCACGCTTGGCGAGCGGGTTGGCGATCGCAGTAAGACTTTAAGTACGCAGAGGACGCTGCTGCCCGTCCTCCGGTGTGAAATCCCTTAGTCGCCTTGACGACACCCACGGGAAGAGATGGGGTGGTTATATATTCTTAAGCCGGTACCACACGGCAAAAGACTGAAGCTGAAGAGTTTGTTTGTTTCTTTGAACGCGATAATCTCAGGAACTACTAGTCCGAATTGAAAAAATCTTTTTTGTTGGGTAGCCCATTTATCGAGGAAGGCTATAGGTTATAACATCACGCTACGACCAATAGGAGCGGAGCAGCAATGAAAAATGTTGTAAAAAAAAGGAAGAAAAAAGGGAAAATTACAATCTATTATTCATGCCCCTAAGTGAGAAGGGTTATCCACCCCTAACATTTATAACTATACTATAATATTAGAAGAGAGAGAAGAGTTTATTTGTTTGTTTGAACGCGATAATCTCAGAAGCTACGGGTCCAAATTGAAAAAAATATTTTTCTTTTAGATAGCCCATTTATCGAGGAATGCTATAGGCTATAAAACATCGCGCTACAACTAATGGGAGCGGAGCAGCAAGTAAAAATGTTTGCAAAAATGGGGAAAATTTACGCAGACGAAGTTGCGCGGGTCAGCTAGTATTAATATATATATATGTATATATTTTTATAGTATATATATGTATATATTGTATAGAGTCGCGGTGGACTTCTGATCTTTATCTATTTATAAAGTTACCTTTGAGACGAGAATTAAAAAAAAAATTACCTACTTTCCAATCTCAGTTGTAGTTTCTTTTACCACTGAAATTGGAAACAAGCAAAGAGATAATTTATTATTTACAAAAGTGAGTAAGTACAACGTAATAAATTATATTTTGAATAGGTACCGTAAAAATACGCTGTTATGACGAATTATATCGTTATTGTAAACTTTTTTCAGAAACTTTTTAGAAAATTTCATTTCAGTTAAAGTTGTATTGTTACGCTTGTTACCGGTACAAGATTGAAATATTTAATTGAATGTCAATCACGTCGATATTGTATTAAAGTAAATTCATATCTGTTATAATATTCTTAAAAATGTAACGGAGAACAGCTGCTACGTGTATAAGATTTATAACAGTTAATGGATTTGGTGAATTATATTATTACGCTTCTTTAACTCGGCATATTATTATATGCCGAGTGATGAGAGAGCTGATGCCGTAGACTATCATCTAGGAGAACTTTTAAGAACCCATACAAACATTATTCCGATATAAAAGTAGTCTAGTTGTTATTCCAGATTATAAACTATCTCTGCGCTAAATTTCATTGAGATCTGTTTGACCGTTCTGGCGTGATTAAATTAAGCGCGCGCCGGTGGGCTCATGTCTAAGGCATCGGCCTCGTAATAGGTCGCGGATTCGATTCCTACCCATTATACTACCGACGTGAATCCACTCCTAACACAAGCCATTGAGTAGCTAGAAGGGTTCACAGGGTTGCTAATAATGTAGGACCCACAATCACACAGTTATCTTAAAAATGGAGTAGCAATTAAACATCTATCCATCCTACCTTTCGTATTCAAAATATTAGTAGACTTCTTCTAACTTTGGTCACTGGGGACGGCCAATCTAACCAGAGGCTTGCCTATAAATATAAAAGATATATTATAAAGCTGAAGAGTTTGTTTGTTTGTTTGAACGCGTTAATCTCAGGAACTACTAATCTGAATTGAAAAATTCTTTCACTGTTGGATAGCCCATTTACGAGGAAGGCTATAGGCTATAAAACATCACGCTACGAGCAATAGGAGCGGAGAAGCAATAAGAAATGTTGCAAAAACGGGGAAAATTGACGTAGACGCAGTTACGCGGGACAGCTAGTATTATCATAAAGCTGAAGAGTTTGTTTGTTTATTTGTTTGTGTATTTGTTTGAACGCGATAATCTCAGGGACCACTGGTCCGAATTGAAAAAATATTTTACTGTTGGATAGCCCATTTATCGAGGAAGGCTATGGGCTGGAAGGCTATATAATATTACGCGGAGCAGTAATTAAATATGTTGCAAAAATTTAAAAAAAAGTTGCGCGGTTAGTTATATATATATATTGTAGTGTGTGGGTGTGTGGTTGACATGAGTTACACACTGACACTCTATTCCTTCAAACTTCGGAGGACCGAAGGGAGATTAGGGTCAGGGCCGATGGATTAATGTGCTCTTCGACATAATAAATTATAATGAACACAAATTTAAAGTTGCGCAGAGGGCTATGAGCGAGCTATGGTTTGAGTTTCATTAAAGGATAAAATTCGCTACGAGTTCATCCGACAAAAAATCAAAGTTCAACACAGCTCGCAGTATTTTTTATAGGCATTTCTTGCCAATTACTTTACAAATACAATAATTGCATTTTTGAAAGATAGAAAAATTTGAAGTCCAGACCCAGGAAATTTGAGGTCTAGTAACATAGTCCAGATAGGTTCGCTTCTGGCCCCGGTTTGGCTAGGGAAGTCTCGGGTTCGATTCCTGAGTCTGGACTTCAAATTTTTCTATTTTTCAAAAATGCAATTGCACGCTGGAGGCAATGGGCTGGCCATATCTGCCAAAGGACCGATTGCCCTTGGAGTGACTCCTGGAATAGTCCCGAGTCGCGACTCGGTGAACGTAAGATAGGAAGACCCCCAGCCAGATAGACCGAGGACATAAAGAAAGAAGATAGCCAGGATGGAACTGGCCACGGTAGGCAGAGGAGCAGGTGTTATGGCGCAAAATAGGAGAGGCCAGATCCAGCAGTGGACCGATATAGACTGATATTGTAAAGTTAAATAAAAACTGAGGTTAAGGTTAACCAATTCTCTTAGAGATCCAATCACCAAAACCCAACCACAATTTCAAATCAGAGATCAAAAATCATCATTCGAAAAGAAGTCGTTCAAAAATATTATTACCTACTGACATGATCACGATTTTGATAACAAAAATGTATAAGTTTTATACAGTTCCGTTGTCGAGTTGCGCGCACGACTGTATCGCACGATTAAACCTATTGTGAGCCGGTAGATAGTATTGCAAGTAACTGTACTCGATCGGCTGTAGACAAATAAGGAGCGAGTTGTATGACCACTAGAGGAGCGGGGTTCACTTCTCTGTAATCCATATTAACTGCTTCTTAAGAAAATATATATATTACGGGTCTTAATCGCGTGAATAATTTAAGGTAAAATACCTTGTTTATTGCCCGACGTTTCGCCTGTATTGCAACGGCCGTGGTCACGGGTAGACTAGACGAGCAGTCTACCCGTGACCACAACAATGTTGACACTAATATTATAAAGGCGAACGTGTTTACGTTTGTTACTTATTCACGTCTAAACGGCTGTGGGGATTTTAATAAAATTTGGTATGGAGTAAGCTGACACCCTGGATTTAACACATAGGCTAATAAACCGCAAGTAACACCGCTGGGAACAACTAGTATTATAAATGTGAAAGAAACTCTGTCTGTCTGTCTATTACGCTTTCACGCTCAAACAGCTGAACCGATTTAGATGAAATTTGGTTTGGAGATAGTTTGAGTCCCGGGGAAGGACATAGGATAGTTTTTATCGCGATAACCGACATCCACGCTACCACGCGAAAGCTAGTATTTAATTTGTGTTTTTGTATGTTTTCGGAATTATGAAAACCACCTACAGACTATGTTACTGGAGAAAAATCGTTGTTTATTGTGAGGTTCAGGCCCTAAACCTGGCAAAGAAACATCGATTTTATTCCGGAGTCTCTCAGATGTGTGGTAAATGGTTGTGTGACAAAATTCAGAGATGATGTGGTAGGTGGTGAAGGGTTTATATTTTCTAATCTCATTTCATCTCTGTTTTCTAATTTCAGAAACTACTGGTCCGATTTGAAAAAATATTTTTATGTTGGATAGCCCATTTATCGAGGAAGGCTATAGGCTATATAACATTGCGCTACGACTAATAGGAGCGGAGCAGCGACGAGAAATGTTGCAAAAACGGGAAAAAATTACGTATACGAAGTTGCGCGGGACAGCTAGTCTATACTAATATTATAAAGCGGAAGAGTTTGTTTGTTTGTTTAAACGCGCTAATCTCAGGAACTGCTGGTCCGATTTGAAAAATTCTTTTTTGTTGGATAGCCCATTTATCGAGGAAGGTTATAGGCTATATAACATTGCTCTACGACTAATAGGAGCGGAGCAGCGACGAGAAATGTTGCAAAAACGGGAAAAAATTACGCATACGAAGTTGCGCGGGACAGCTAGTTTGTAATATTTAAAAAAATATATATTACGAAGTTATTTGGTGTAATGTAAAAAAGCCAAGAGCGTTAGGTCATTAGTATATTAAAAATCACACTGGCTTAGACTTATCATCGGTTCCATAATATCCCACTTACAATATGACTTTTTACAATATGACTGCCTCTATGGCACGGTGGGAGTGTATCCGACAGCTACGCAAGAGGTCGTGGGTTTGATTCCCACACGGGACACCGTTTTATGGGATCCACAAATGATTTTTCCGAGTCTGCGTGTACTTTGTGTCCGTGACTTGTATGTTTGTAAAGTCCCCCGCGACACAGGTCTTGTACCCTGCAGGAGTCGTCTTTTATAAAAAACAAAAATATTCCCCGCGATTCTAAGGGCTCCATTCTCCAAGAATACTGTGATGGACCGCTAGAACAAGTTTCCCATGCCGTTTTAAAACTTGCCCTGTTCAGTACCTAATTTGGTATCATATTTATGTCCCTTGGTAATTATAAGTTTTATTATGATTGCTCTGATGGGAAAATGGCTGAGCCCTTAAAGGATAACTAACGGCGTATTGTAGTTAAGGGTTTGTGGGACAAGTTTCCTAGTTTATGTTACCTACTTAAAGGGATAGGGCACAATGAGTCTTGAGACTGAACTAACTTAAAGTATCAATAGCAGACCAGCGCAATTTCGTCTTCATCAATTTTGAAACATTTTTTTATTGATGCTCCGCTCCTATTGGTCGTAGCGTGATGTTATATAGCCTACAGCCTTCCTCGATAAATGGGCTATCCAACACTAAAAGTTTTTTTTTATGTCATGTCGCTGCAATCACCGATACATTGATGACATTGTTATAAACAAGCATGCCTGTGACAGCTTTAGTGGATCTGGTCGCGATACTTCAGCCTATCAACAGGCGGAACATCACCGGAACGTGAGCGGTGACGTTACAGTTTTTCGTGAGTGCAGCCGGTTATCACGTCAAAACTATGAGTAACAGAGTTTCATACAAACGCGTTGACATGAAATCTCGAACCATGTTGTTTTAAGGATGTTCCGAGATTCTGTGTCCGTGAGGCATGTAATTCACAGCTTGAAGAAGGTATCTACTGATTTTTATTCGAATAAAACTTGGAGTAATTCCGTGTGTTAGTATTTACGGAGCTATAGCTGTATTCTAAATCCTGATATGCAATACAAAACTTTTAGGCCAGATGACATATGATGTGTATGGACAATAACATCAGTATGACCCATTGACGTATAGACCTGGACAGCGTCACTCTCTCGAAAGAGACAGCTACTTTGTGGACAATACCTGTCAATGAAACAGGACCGCACAAGTTTTTTCTCTCTTTCACACTTTGCAGTCAATATTTACTTTTTATTTGAAAGGGATGCCACGGTCTATACGTCATTGGTATAACCTTCTTGATTACCATAGTCACGAAAGAGAAAGACGGTGTCGCAAAATGTCAAATAAATTCAAATTTGTTCTCTTCAGTAACAAATGTATACTCGTAGTGTCTCTAGTCTGCAGTGTAACCTTCTTGGCTGTATCCTACCAGTTTGTGCAGTTACTTTACTGGATACGCGACATCTTTACCGAGTCTCATTAATTACACCTGTTATTCTGGTTGCCTCGTTTCCGGTGGTGCAAGGAAATTTTACTTCTTACTTTTATGATGGTGCAGACTTTATGTTTTACAATCCCTGTTATTACAACTTTATTATAATCATAGTCCAGTCATTTTAGGGTTTCAAAATGGAAAAATTATAATCATGGTTTCAAAATGGAAAAAGCTAAATTATTGTTTAAACCATTATTTTGGTATCTTAAATGTTGTCTTCGAAGTCACACAAAATCACATGTAAGGAACCTGAGATATATTGAGTTAAAGGTCCTAACCTGTTTTTTGCCATAAATGACGTTACCTACTATAAATAATCTAACTTGCAAAGTACTGGCTTGTGCCCGCGGCTTCTCCCATGATGGCTAACTAGCCAAGAATTAATTATATAGATCTTGTGTTAAAATGACATAATAAATGGACGGACAAAAATACGTTTGGTTTTATAAAACTTTTGAGTTGAGTTTTACACAAAATCTTTCTGTCTGTGTTCGTTTATGTTATTTTTGCGTAAAAACTACTTAGTACATTGACATTATACTATTAATATAAATATTACATTTATTACTACTATTTAGTACGGATAGGATCTATAACGGACATACAAGAGTAACGTACAGTAACGTACGTATTTGTGAAACTTTTATTTGGTAACATAACATAACATTCCCAATTATTTTTATCTGCCAATATAAATTTATTTTTTTGTTTTTCAGGTTATTTTGTCTACTTTAGAAGTCAAGACCTGTCTGATGCTCACTGTTGACACATATTACTTACGTACCGGCTCCTTATTCACTAACTGTTTTTTCGTTTTCGCGCAAAGCCCGCGCTTTTAACTGTCACAATCTTGTCATAATGGTATATAGAGAACTGCGATTAGAAATGCATCGCACATGCGCGCGGACATCTTTGAGCGCACCGCGCATGTACTAGTTGGCGCGGGCTTGCCGCGAAAACGAAAAAAAACATAGTGAATTAGGACTCTGATGAAAAGCTTCATACAAAACGCTCTTGACACTTATAAATATTGTCACAGACGCGGGGAATTGGAACGAAAAGGACCAGTAACAAAGCGAGTGATACCCTCACGTGCGATGCGAATGTTTCTTTTGAGCCCGCGTATGAGCGTAGGTATAAAACTCATAGTACAAACATGAGCGTTCCTTCTGTACTCTGTTTATTTTGTAATGTTGATGAGCTATGTTTGTGTGCGTTGATCGAGAGCGTTCTAGGAAGATGAGAGGTGGTTTATGGCGCTAGTAAATACATTGTAGTTTACTTGGTTAAGTCCGTGTTTAAAATGATAAATATCTGCACCGTTGCATAAGTGTTGTCTTAAACTTAACTTAAGAATTACGTAACAGTTTTAAGTTAGGTCGTAAACGTCATCTAAGGAAACAGTAAAGTTAGTACACTTAGGGCCAACGTATACGAGCCACTTTTGGTGATGGCGAATAGCGACTTTGAGACTGCATCGTGGTTGATTTTGAGACTGCATCGTGGTTGATTTTGAGACTCCATTGATAATGCATCGTGCAAGTGTGACGCATATATCTGGGTGTCTGTTTGTGCCACAGTAAGAAACGAATGGATCGGTTAGGATGCATGAGGATAGTGCAATTTAAATTATTCGGGTGCACGTCACACCGCTTTGTCACATGATGGACCGTCACTGTGACACTTTTTCGTGCGTGCACCCGGTCACCTATACATATCTATATACATATATATATGTAGGTATAAAAAAGAATCCTTATTTCCCTTGATCACGAGATAACTAGAGAACGACTTTACCGATTTCATAAATTCTTTTTTTTTGTTTTCTAATACTCCGTAGAAGGTGTTTACGTCAAAAAAATTAAGAAAATAACAAAAAACGTGAGGTAATGACATTGTGCGTTGGCCCTTAGATATAAAATGCAACTTTGTTAACTCAAAAGTGACGTCTATTCATATTCATAGAAGATTATGATTGTGTTCATACCGTTAGCGATGGTAAAACTATTTTATGAGTTGGTCCAATACTATCTACTAAATATTAAAGTGTACTGTTAACGAAAACATTTACTTCCTTATTTTGACTGCCTCTGTGGCGCTGTAGGTGTGTAATATAAAATGACGGAAGAAGCATAAAATACCGACATAGAAGGTAAACTTCATATTAAGGTATTCGAGCACACACATAGATATCGCTCACGAGACATGTTTAAACTCGGAATAAAGTAGACCAAAGTACGACTTTACCTTCTCTACTCTCGGTATTTTATGGAAGACATTATATATGTTGTCCTGAAACATCTTTGTGAAAAAAAAAAATTCAAAATTCAAAATTTTTTTTCACTTGGGATGCAAAGCAACTCTTGTGATACGTCGTGATTTTACATGAACATGTACTGCCAAGTTCGCAAACAATAGGTAAAGCCGGAGTAAAGAACTTGGCAATAAAAACTCGCAGCCACTCTTTAAATTGCCAATTTTACAATGTTTGTATGTTTATAAAGTTGATATGGGGGTAAGGTGCTGCGACTAATATACTATACACCATGTTAAAGGACTGATGCAAATTATATTATTAAAAAATTGGAACATGAGATAAAATAAAATCAGCCTTAGTGAATACAACATAGTAGAAGCATCTACTTACAACAAAGGTAAAAACTTTATGTGCTTAAATATTAGCCAGAGTACTGGTAACGAATTATTAAATATAAAATATTAATTTTGATTTCAAAAGAAAGAAAATAATGGCCTTTATTCGTCACGCACAATCGTGCTCTTCATTAATGTGACAATTAAAACAAAGTGACAACAAAATTCACCCAAGCAACTAGATCCATTTTTCTTTATCATTTAAATATTCTTAAGCTCTATAATAAAATTATATCTCATCACACAAAGTTTTATCCTGGGTGGGGATCGAACCCACAAATGTCAGTAATAGTCGAATTATTTTTGAAATTGTAAAAAAGTAAGCCTGCTGACAGCAGGATTTTAAGTTTTCGGTGTGTTGTGTCACAAGATACATTGAAACGAATGTTAGCCTTTAAATTCACCGAGCATCCGTAAATAATATTTTGAATTTGTTTGTTTATTTGTTTCTTTGTTAAAACACAATAATCTCAGGAACTACTGGTTCAAATTGAAAAAAATCTTAAAGTGTTGGATAGTCCATTCATCGAGGATGGGTATAGGGTACATAACGCTACGACCAATAGGAGCGGAGCCTTAATGAAAAAGTTGCGAAAACGACGGAAAATGACGCAAACGAAGTTCAGCGCATGTCAGCTAGTCTGAATTGTTTTTTTCCCTTTTTAACTGTTTTTTTTTGTTTTTTGATTAATATTATTCATATTTCATCAGTAAGTAATTCTTATCTAAATATAATTTCCATCCATGCTTGGTCATCCAGGTACTTTATTTAAATCGTACAAAAGAACGGAAAATTGTTTTCTTTTTAGTCGTTTAAATAAAACAAATCGTTATTTTAATAGTAATCTCCTAAACCGATCCAGTCCACGGCGGCTAATCTCATGATAAGATAGTGGCTAACTAGATTATTGTGCACAAGTGTGTGCGCAGACACAAGTGCGCTCTATTTCCTTACTCTTATAGTTTGATGAGACAGATAACGTCATAAGAAAACATTGATGACATTGAATAAACAACCATGCCTGTTACATGTCACTGCAATCGCCAAAACATTGATGACATTATAGTGAACAGCCATGCCTGTGACAGCTTTAATGGACCAAGGTGCATGCGCCCGTCGGCCACAATACTTACGCCTATCAGCAGGCACAACGTTACTGTGACAATTTTTCGTACGTGCATTCGGTCATCAATTTTTTAGACGTTATCGTGTCAAAACATTGTATTGGTTTTATAAAATAAAGATAATTGAGATTGAGTTCAATACTTATGTACTTAACTAAAATCTCCGAAGTACATATCCCCCCTAACCCCTACCCCTCATGAGGGAGTGAGTGATATTCTTTGACGGCACGTGCTATTAACGAGTGAACTGGTCCTCACCGTTATTGGACTCAAACTTGATGCTCAAGGATTTATAACAAGATGGTTACACTGCAGGACCTTTTTGTGGACGCAGCTACAACTTAATTAATTTATTATTTTATTGCCAACAAGGCAATATTTAATATTCTCTTATTGCCTTGTACTTTTCTCCGACTTTTCCTATTGCTTGAGAACAATGCAATTGAAGAATTTTGCTCTGTCACTTCTGAATCTCGCCAGGGTCTCAGGATACACGATTTGTGCATTATAAAACTAAAAAGTAAGAGAATGTCCAAAATATTTTATCAAAATTATATCACAACAATATTGTAAAAAAAATGAAATTGTCGTTACTCCTTAATTTATGGGCGACATTATAACAGTGTTATAGATACTTATTCATTAGAATAACTATAAAAAATGATATAACTGAAAGAAATGTACCTAATAAAAATGTACGAAAATATTTTAATGCTTATTATTTATCATAAAGTTTATTTCAGATTGTCCCATTTAACCTCTTCATTTTACATTAAATTCTGGCTTTCCATAAGATTTGTTTCAAAATAAAATATTCATTGATTACAAGCTTCACCTTGGCTATATTACAAACAAATAAATGACAAAAATACATAAAGTTTATAAACATATTTTGCAATGCCTACTATAAAACAAATTAATTTTCCATAGACACATACCATGAGATTAAAAACTTTAGTTACTTAACTTTTCAAAATCGCGAAATCATTTACTATCAAAAAATGTTTATTACGATTGTTTTCTAAACTTAGCTGAATGATTTCATACAAACAGTTTCTTTAGTTTTTTTGAAGAAAATTGTCGCAACAATCTGCATCTAAACGAATCTACACAAATATTAAAAAGATTTTTCTTCCAAAATAATTTACCTATTTTTCTGTAATTCAGTTTATGATAGCAATAGGCAACATTTTATCCTGATAACTAATTTACGCGGTCGCAGCTGCAGGACCATGACATTTCAATAAATCACGCGATTAACACCCATTGTGGCGGCCTCTGTGGCGTGGTGCTACGCATGAGGTCGAGGGTTCGATTCCCACACGGGACACCACTTTGTGTGATCCACAAATTGTTGTTTCGAGTCTCTGTGTACTTTGTGTCCGAGAACTGAATGTTTGTCAAGTCCCCCGCGACACAGGGCTTGTACCCTAATGCAGGAGGCCTTTTAAAAAATAAGCGAAATTGCCAATAAAAATGTGAAATCAATGAATTGAAACAAACAAACAAAAAAATATAAGTTGAATTTCGACTACCTACTAGTCAATCTGTAGATTAAAAGGTTGAATTTAAACTTCTTGACGGCCGATAGATATATTAAGAAACGCTCCAATTGCCAGCAATAGATACCTTATAAATTAAATAGGTTGTTGCCTTTTATGAAAATAAATATATTACGGGTCTTAATCGCGTAAATAATTTAAGGTAAAATACCTTGTTTATTGCCCGAGTCTACCCGTGACCACGGCCGTTGCAATACGGTCGAAACGTCCGTAATATATATATTCATAATGTGTACAAATCGCGAAAGTTTATCAACATTTGTTGCCTTTTGCATACAAGTAAGCGAGTGTATCCTTTTGTTTGGCCCGACTTGTACTCCGTGTAGCTTTTTGCTGCACACGGGGTGAATGTCCTGCGCGCTCGGCCTAATGTAACGAAATTGTCTGTCTGTTCGTCATGTCGATGTTATTAGCATATTATTTGGTCGAAATTAATTGATTGCTGTAAAAAAATGTCGATAAAATGCGGCCATAATACCACTTCCTAATGCGGGTTGGTTGAATGTTTGTGAATGTTAGGATTGTCTTTTCACGTAATTTTCTTTTAACGATCTGATAACAAGACATATTGCTCTGAAATTAGTAGTAAAAGAAAGAAAAAGAAAAAAAAAGCATACATAGGTACTTTGTTGTTCGAGTGTGCCCTCTACATTCAATGGTTTTTACTAAGATTGGTTGTGGGTTCACACACAGGCCTACAAATTGCTGCTACGTTAGTTCCAATTTGTGTAACATGTCGCTGCAATCGCTATTCGTTGTTGCTTAGCAACCAATCAATAACGTGACTTTTTTTAGATACTTTTTTGTACGTGCACCCGGTTGTCTAATAAAATCTTCTTTATAAAGACACTAATGATTTTATCAAACAGTAGGTAGGTACATATAGTTTGATGAAATCATTTATTTTTGTTTTGAGTTTTGACGTCAAGAAAACTCTAATGAAAATGGTCAGTGTATTATGCGAAGATAATCGCGATTGCGACAACTACACTCTGTACTTGTCAAAATTGTACCGCTAGCAACAAAAACCCCCAAGCCGGGTAAAGTACGTATGTGAATGGTAATGGAACGGACGTAATTTTTATTGTCTTTGAACTATGTACCTAACATTTTTCTTTATTATAATATTATTCGTATTCTTTATTATTTAATAAACACTAAACAGAAATAAGTAAACAGGCAAAATATAAGAATATTGTACACTTTAGTGGCCTTTCAGTCTAACTTACCTTTTAACTAAAACGTAGTAAATAGTAAAATACAGTGCATAAATATAGTTCATTAGAGTAAGTAGGTACTTCTGTGTAATACTAATGACACCTTTTAACGAATCATTTTATTATTGACCTAACGTCATACAATGAAGTTGCAGTCGTAAAGCGAAACAAAATGTCATCATGACAGTTATCAACTCATTTGAAACGTATAGTAGGTATTTTATTTCATTTATAGTAGTCAAAAGTTGATTTTTAAAGACAAAGTCAAAACTTAGTTACAGCCAATAAGTCAATTATGAACATAAAATATAAATGTTTTGCACCAAACCGAACAAAATCGTAAAAATTATAGTGTGAAATTTAAAATTGCCAGTTATAATAAATTTTTATCGTACGAGGTATTTGACTGCAAAAAGTTTTTGGTATAAAATTGGAATTTGTATTTGCATAACATTGCGCTTATATCATTTGGAAGGTGAGTAGGTAAACAAATTAAAAATTAAAGGTAACTAGCAATGTGGGATTGTGGTCTGTTAACCCCTCCAGCTAAGCTCTATGGCTTGTGTTAGTAATGGGTTCACGTCGGTAGTATAATGGCCAGGATTCGAACCCACGACCTCACGATTGCGAGACCGATGCCTAATGTAACGAAATTGTCCGTCTGTTCGTCATGTCGATGTTATTATCATATTATTTGGTCGAAATTAATTGATGCTGTAAAAAAAGCCATTAGGCTACCGTCGCTTGTGTTGTGTAAATTTGGCTCAAAGATAGATTATAGCCCGGAATAACTCATAGGTTACTTTTAATCTCGGAAAATAGTACGGTTCCCGTGCTGTAGATGTTTTTTAAAATTTCTACGCGAAAGAGGTCGTGTTCTACTACAAAAAGGTATACGATACATATGGTATTGTAATTTCGACGGATAATATAGGTTCCAGTGCATATTGTACTTTATAATGTAATCTATGAAAACTTTGTTGACCGTACTTTCATCCGTACGATGTATTTGATTTATTTTGTAAGACAAAATGTACAGTTGTTTGTTTTCTAAAAAAAGAAAATAAAAATAATATTTTTTGACGTGATAACGTCTTATAAAGAAGTGTCACGTTATTGACTGGTTGCTAAGCAACGTTATAGGGATATGTCATTAATGAAGTAATTTTTATAGGCATTTCCTGCCAATTACTTTACAAATACATTAATTGCATTTTTGAAAGATAGAAAAATTCAAAAAAAGAGAAAGAAAGTCCAGACTCAGGAATTGAACCCGAGACTTCTGGACTATGTTACTAGACCTCAAATTTCTCTATCCCTTGATGCTCGCGAGTTGGGCCCTCGCAGCGCCATCTAGTCGGTAGTTAAAGAACGAGCGAGCATCAAGGGATAGAGAAATTTGAGGTCTAGTAACATAGTCCAGATAGGTGGTTCGCTTCTGGCCCCGGTTTGGCTACGGAAGTCTCGGGTTCGATTCCTGAGTCTGGCCTGCAAATTTTTCTATCTTTCAAAAATGCAATTATTGTATATGTCATTAATGTTTTCTTATAACGTTATCACGTATTTTATTCAATTTTTACGCCCCATTTGGATCGGACACGGATTAGTTTATACTCTGTATAAAGTTCACACTGTAGAAGAGACCAGGAGACCCGGCAGACCTCACCATCGCTGGACTGATGACCTTGTTAAACTCCACAAGGACTGGACAGTCATAGCTCAAGATAGAGTAAATTGGAAAGCACTAAGAGGGGTCCTAACCAATAATTGCCTAGTTAATACTGCCTCTGTGGCGCGGTGGGAGTGTGTCCGACTGCTACGCAAGAGGTCGTGGGTTCGATTCCCACACGGGACACCACTTTGTGTGATCCACAAATTGTTGTTCCGAATCTGGGTGTAATTTGTGTCCGTGACTTGTATGTTTGTAAAGTCTCCCGTGACACAGGGCTTGTACCCTACTGCGGGAGTTGTCTTTTAAAAAAAAAATAAAAAAAAAAAAAAAATATAATACGTTTATTTTTTTAATGTTTTGATTATGGAATAAACAGGCTTTTTATTTTATTTTATTTATTTATTTTTATAAAGGTTTTGAATAAATATATCCCTAAACGATTTTGTCACATTACTAGAAATCTTCCCCCTAAGGCTAAGCTAAATTGCTTGTTAGATTCACATCGATAGTATAATAGGTGTGATTCGAACCAGCGACCTCTTGATTGCGAATCTGATGCCTTAACCACTAGGTAATTCCGCTTCAGGCAGGATTAAAATAGGTATAATTCTGTCAGAATAATTTTATAAATAATAATATAATATATTGGCTCACCTCATGAGAAATGCAACAGTCCTCACGTTCACACGGACGATTCAATTGCAGTTATTTGTCAAAACTGTTTTTATTATACTCGTAGCTGTCATATATATATTACGACTAGAGATGCTAAGTTATGATAATATCAATATTTATATCAACACCTACCAGATATAGATTATATCCAACATTTTTATTTATATTTATATAATTTTAGCGCGATAGCTTTTAATTGATTGCAAAATTACAGGAAATACATAGAAATTTAAAAGTGTGTGTGTTTTTTTTTAAAGAAAACTAGGAACGTGGGATTGTGGTCCCACATTACTAGCAATCCTGTTAGCTCCTCCAGTTAAGCTCAATGGCTTATGTTAGGAGTGGGTTCACGTCGGTAGTATATTGGGTAGGATTCGAACCCACGACCTCACGATTGCGAGTCCGATGCCTTAAAAGTTAAATAAAAGCATTTTAATTTATTAAAAAAAAACGATTATTACTTTGTAGTTCGTTGTAATTTACGTCAAGTTACCAGAACTAAAAATTTTTGGTTCTAGAATTTGGTGGTTTCTATAACGATTTTGAGCGAAGAAGAAGAAGAAGATAGAAGTGGTTAGAAACACAGAAAAGTGTGGGATTCTTCTTCAGTGTGTACCTGAGATCTATGTCATTAGCCCTGAGTCATGATCGTATCCAGGATCATTTCAGGATCACACCATAATACTCTACTGGGAGGCAGTCTAGCCGGAAGGGTCCCGCAGGGATATAACAAACTAAATCAGCATCATATGAAGAAATAACATAAATATATCTATTGATCGACTCATTGTCGAGAGAGTGTACCAAAATCTCTAATAATAATAATATTTTTGGACATCTCACGACGCTATCTGATCCCAAACTAAGCAGAGCTTGTACTATGGAAACCAGACAACTGATAAACATACCTATATATTTCTAAATACATACTTAATAAAGATACATAACAACCAGACACAGAATAAACCATCGTACTCATCACACAAAGTTTTATCCTGGGTGGGGATCGAACCAACGACCTCTTGCGTAACAGTCGGATAAACTCCCACCGCGCCACAGAGAACCATTGAATCAAATGCCAATTATTATTCCTATAATAAGGCAAACTAGGATTTGTTACTAAGATATCTTAATTCGAATAACAGTTTCTTGTACAGTAATATTTAACAGAAAACCAGAGGCGGCATCTGAAACAGGATGAATTATTACCACGATAGCACAAAATACAGTAAATTCAGAAAGTAAGTTTGATACGTACTTTGCTCGAGCAATGCATACATAGACAACGCTCATAGACAGAGATGAGCGTTTTAAACGAAAAGCTCATAAAAGTTCGTTTTTTAAGCTAACTTTAAAATTAAACTTTTATGAACGTCAAAGGACGCCGAAGGAGGGGCAGCAGCATTCTCTGCGTATTTTTAAGCCTAACAGCGATCACCAATCCTTTCGCCAAGCGTGGCGATTATGGCAAATATCCCCAGAACCTATAATAAGTAGGTTCTACTGGGGAGACCCGTGCCCACCAGTGGGACATCATATGGGTTGTTATGATGAATGTCGTATTAAGTATAGAATAGTATGAGTCTAAATTGAAAGGTAACTAAAAGCAGATATTATTTGTACCTAGTGTTACACTTTATGCCGGCTTCTGACGTTGGCCCCAATGTCGATCCTAACGCCGCTCGCCCAACGTGTGGATTTAGACGTTGGGACCAACGTTTGGAGCCGGTTTTAGACTGTAGGATTGAAAAGAAATTATAATTATTTGTATCGAAGGTGATCCGAGCTTCTGCGTTTGAGAACAATGTCAGCGTTCCTTGAGTGCATTTGTATGAAGTTTACCTTCTTTAAGTACTCTCGTTGTTGTATGACTACAGTGTTGCCACTTATTGGTAAGTTGCAAATTTAATTGTAATCTTTGACTTCCTAACGGTTAGTCTTCATTCCCTTTAATATCATGACAGTATATATTTTAATGGTTAGCATTAATGCATTCGTGAAGTACCTGACGTTGCATTCCGCGTCTGTCTGTGATTTTAGTCACAAAACACTAAGAGCACAGAAGGCAAGCTTTATAATGTATGTTTCGCGAAGGAGCAGAATAATTATTTAAGGTATCGTGATCTTTGTAAAGGTACGATTTCTGTTTGCCTTGACCACCGTCACACACGTTGCATGAATAAGGAGATTGTTTTTCTACATAGTAGGCCAGTATATGGGGGCTAGTGAATAAGGCATCGGGAACTATGATTAGCCCCCCATATCTATACAACACTTCATCTTTTTATAACTGTTCATAACAATAATAATAACAAAAAATATTTATTTACTTAGGAAGCATAATACTTCTCAACAACACTTGTGAAAAGTCGATTCTACATTTACATGTAATGGCTGTTAGCAAATAAAAGGTAAAGAACAGGCAATAAAAACTCGACTCTACCAAAACTCTCTCTAATCAATCAATAATAATAACAAAGCCCGTTCAAACGATCAATTTATAAATAAATAGATTGGTGAAAAACATTAAAAAAAATAATTTCACTAGTAACATTAAACAATTAGTAAAAATATTTTAAAAATCATTAAATCATTAACCCCTTCCTGGGAATCCTATGCCTCCTCCAGTTTGTTCCAGATTTCTGTTTTTTCCTTCATTCTCCATTAATTTCCTGCTACAGCTTTTATATCCTTTATCCACCGTTTTCTAGGACCAACCATTAAAAATATACATTTTTTTATTTTCTAAATAGACGCGATTTCACTCTAGTCGAGCCGCCAGCGAACTTACTCAGACTAGAAGAAACAGCTATGAAATGCACAAAACCAATCTTAAACTCAACAGACACAAAAATGGTTATCAATCCTTGTCACGACTTGCGCCAAGTGCTTCCCGTTAACAGTCTAATTTGTAACCTGCCAACAACATTGTAGCGTATCAAATCACCTGTATAAGCAGTTATTTTATTAAACAAAAACATACTAGCACCTAGTCGGTATGCGCCCAGATCTATCTAGACTAAAGTGCTCGTCTGGGTTTAATTTCTTCCTGGATAAACATAAAAGTGTGGTCTAAGTTACAAGCGATGGTGTAAGGGACCGTCGCTACGGGCGAGAGAATCGCGATGATATTATCGTCGTGCCCAATATTTCTATACGCTCTCCACACGGCGATGTAATTGCGGCGTTGCGACGAATAGCTGTGTGAAACGACATCGTATCGCTTTGCTCTCGCAGTGAGCGCGCTGTCAAACGCAGGCGTACCACCTCGACACGCGGCGATTCCGTTACGGGTCACAACGATACACTGGCTGACGCAGGCTACCCGACGATAGCAGAGCGGAATGGCCGCGATTCTCTCGCCTGTGGAGACAGTTGTATTTTTTGAGAGGAAAAAAAAATGTGTTTTTATCACACTTTTTCTAGCTCGTAGTTCTGTTAAGTAACATCGATAAATTATTGTATGCTAACTCATTTATCAAAATCAGATGTATCAGAAATCAACCATACGTAAATACAGACGAAGAAGCGGCGGTAGTCTAATGGCTAAGGCGTCGGACTTGCAATCGTGAGATCACAGGTTCGAATCCTACCCATTATACTACCGACGTAAACCCACTCCTAACCCAAGCCATTGAGCTTAGCTGGAGGGGTTAACAAGATTGCTAGTAATGAGGAACTCACAATCCCACATAGCTAGATAACTAAAAAAATACATAGACTGCCGCTGTCAGGTTAAAACGGTTGCATTATTTTAGAAATGGTTTTAAAGTCATTTTTTTGTGGCCATACCTACATATAATTGGGATAAATTATATAAACTTGTTGTTATTATATAAATATGAACTAAAGTTTTTAAGCTAGGTATAGGTTGGGTCTAAACGTTTTATTAAATAATTGTCCGACATAGCTATGGCGATCGAATTCGAATCGAATTAGATTCTAAAATTGTGTACGGTAATTTTCAATTATTCATACATTTTTTTCTGCAGTTCGTCGTTTTAAAACTAGTGCTATTTTCAAAATTCCCAGAATTGGCCTGTATAAATTTTGTTAATTTAAATAAACCATCATCTCGTGTTGCTATTATTTTTACAATCTAGCAATTTATGAGATCATCCGGAATGGGGGGAGGAGGTACGCTTGTTTCTCCAATTCGATATGCTAGTTCGTTATTCAGGACCTGTGCTTATCAGTTTTTTGGTTACCGTAGCATAGGCTTGGTCTATACTAAAGCCGGAATAGATGTGAATTTTTTATTAACAAAGTTGCTTAGTAACTTCTGTAAATGGTTGCTAAGCGACTTTGTTTTTTTTTTCATAAAAAGATAATCAGGAATGTAGGATAATGGGTCCCACATTACTAGCAACCCTGTTAGCCCCTCCAGCTAAGCTAAGCTGTTTGAGTTAGGAGTGGGTTCACGTCGGTAGTATAATCGGTAGGATTCGAACCCGCAATCTCACGATTGCGAGTCTTATGCTTTAACCATTAGGCATTAGTACAGTTTGGAATCAGATGGCTACGTGGAAATTGTTTCAAGATATTCCTTAAACGCTTTATCTTTTGCTTTGAACCACACAACATAGCACTACTTGCAATTGATTGAGACGAGTCCAACACCAAGTTAATTTGAGTCTCATTTAACGGTACCTGCCCTACAGACTTTAATCTTTAATTGCTACAGACTTCGCCTGTATTGGAAGGCTCTAAGGGATTAACATTTAATACTAAACTAGCTACCTGTGAGTTTGCCCGAACTGCAATACTTGGAATTTTAACTATTTATTTTGTACGAGAAGGAGTTCTTTATATTAGGTTACAGAAAGATGTGACAAGAGAAGAAGTATTTCAAAAAGAAAGAGTTTTGTTTTTGCCAAATTTGAATATCGAGCAGCAATTTCAGTAAAAATACGATTGTTTATGGTGTAGGCATTGTAAGTAATACTTTTAGATTTTAAGTATTTATTTTATACAGGATGATTTTTAATATACTAATAACCTTCCGCTCTTGGCTTCTTGGCTTACGAAGTTATTTGGTATAATGTACACAAAATAACTTCGTTATATAATTTTTGAAAAAAAAAAAAACTTTTGTCACACAACCATCTATTACACATCTGAGAGACCCCGGAGTAAAATCAATGTTTCTTTGTCAGGTTGAAGGCCTAAACCTCACAATAAACAATGATTTTACTCCAGTAAAATAGCCTGTAGGTGATTAAGGGTTCATTTATTAAATACTAGCTTTCGCCCGCAGCTCCACCCGTGTGTATGTCGGTTATCGCAATAAAAACCTATGTCCTTCCCCTGGACTCAAACTATTTCTATACCAAATTTCATCTAAATCGGTTTAGCTGTTTGAGCGTGAAAGCGTGAGACAGACAGAGTTACTCTCCCATTTATAATATTAGTATGGATTTTCCAAAACTGAAATTATTTTGTGTTATGTAAAGAAGCCACGGACGGGAGGTTATTAATTAGTATATTAGAAACCACTTTGTATATACTGTATATATGTGTTCGAGCCTAAAATTAAGTCCATGTGTAGCTAGGACCTTTACATACCTACTGTTTACAAAACAGCTAGACTCGGCACAAATGTTTATGGATCACATAACATTTTATCTCTTAAGGTAGTCGAATCCACGACGTCTTACGCAATATTCGGACGTACTACTGCGAACCTGCAACCGAGGCATTTAAGGGGCGTCTAAACGGGCCGTTGTTTACGGCAATTTGTGGCGGCACTGTTGGCAACTAATTGCTCGGCCAATAATGGCAATATGTCTACAATTGTATGGCGCATGATCTAGTCTCCTAACGGGCTACACAACCTAGCAACAATAAAATAGAGGGCGACTGAAACAACAACAAAATTGGCCGGGCAACATTGCGGAAAATAGATCGCTCAGCGATCGTCCGGCAACCATCAAATCAATATTGGAGAGTACTGCCATGTTGTCGGCCACTGCATTGCCGCTATAAATTGGCCAAAAAATGGCCCGTTTAAACGCTCCTTTATAAGCAGCATTTATAAGTGTTAAACGACTACAATCGCGATGTAATAATAACGCTTGACCTGCGAGTAGATAACGGAGGTTTTGACGGCCTTATAGTCAGAATTGGCTTCTAAGTAGTAGTTAGGCTGTGAAAATGACATAGTAACAGACATTCTGTGATTCTTAGACCTAACTGCTTTACGCATACTTAGTATAATAATAATAATATCTTGGGATAACTCACACAAAGCTATCTGATTCCAAACTAAGCAGAGCTTGTATTATGGAAACCAGACAACTGATAAACATTTGTATATTTCTAAATACATACATACTATAGATAAATAACACCCAGACATAGAATAAATCATCGTACTCATCACACAAAGTTTTAGCCTGGGTGGGGATTGAACCCACGACCTCTTGCGTAGCAGTCTAATTTAGTCTAGGGGGCTAAGCGATGTCGGCGACCCATCTCGTCAGAGACTTGCTAACTACGTATGAGATATTATAGTGCACAAGTCTCGAAGGGGTATCGTATATCTGCTTTATACGCCGATTAAACTTATATTTGAAAAACTTATAACTAACATTATAGTTATTTTTATGGGCATTTCTTGCTAATTATTAGCAATTGAAAGAAAAATTTGAAGTTCAGATCCAGGAATCGAACACGAGACTTTCGAATGCTTTACCGGAACGCGGATACCGAACCATTTAAGCTGGACTGGCTAGATGGCGCTTGCGAGGGCCCAACTCGTGTGCAACAAGGGAAAAAAACTTTCACGTTTAGTGACATACGCTTTGTTCAGGTTAAATGATTCGGCTTTCGCGCTCCGATAAAGCGATCGGATGTCTCGGATTCGATACCTGGGTCAATCCTGGGATTATCAATAAAAAAATGGCAAGAAATGCCTTTAAAAAATACTATAATATTTGGCCTGCGACATCAAAACTTGTTAAAAATGCTCTCTGTGAGGAAGCACTAACAAAAAAGCCATAATAGTTCTTAAGAACATGGCTAGATGGCGCTTGCGAGGGCCCAACTCGTATGCAACCTGGATTCCTAGATCTGCTTGAAATGCTGAGGCATTGGTCTCGCAATCGTGAGGTCGTGGGTTCGAATCCTGCCATTATACTACCGACGTGAGCCCACTCCTAACACAAGCCATAGAGCTTTAGCTGGAGGGGTTAACAGGATTGCTAGTAATGTAGAGCGTAGTAATACGAGAATCCCACATTGCTAGTTATCTTTTTAAAAAAAAAAATTAAAAAAAACTAATAGTAGTAAATATTACCTTATAAACAAGAGCATAAGGTGACTTTTTCACTGACGATGTTTGAATCTGAAACAAAATAAAACTATTTTTAAACATGGCTTTCGAGAGGTCGCGAGTTCGTTCGAATCCCGCCCATTAAGTTATCGAACGAACACGTGAACCGAATCCTAACACAGGCAAGTTCGCTAAGATTGATAGTAATGCGCGACCCAAGAGAGATAATGTTTTATGTGTTTTCTTTTAAAAAGATAACTAGGAAAGTTATCTTTTTAAAAGAAAACACATAAAACATTATTTTCAGTCTCTTCTCTGTAAAAAAAGCGTAGGTCATAATCTACATTCGGTCTAAATCCTCCTTATGTCAAGTTTTAACGCCATTTTACTCTCCACAAGAAAATTCTTCAGGCTTTACACTTTTTTGAAAAAAAAAAGGTTGTCTGTAAAATCAGTTTATGGACGATAATTTTACGTGATAACGTCATAAGAAAACATTGATGACATTGTAATAAAAAGCCATGCCTGTGACAGCTTTTTTTCAATTTTATCGCATGTCGCTGCAATCACCAAAACATTGATGACATTGTAATAAAAAACCCTGCCTGTGACAGGTTTAAGGGACCCAGACAATTTTGAAGTGGTGGTAGCCTAATGACTAAAGCATCGGTCTCGCAATCGTGAGGTTGCCGGTTGGTATCCTACCCATTATATTATCGACGTAAACCCACTCCTAACACATGCCATTGAGTTTAGTTAGAGGGGTTAACAGGATTGCTAGTGGGACCACAATTCCACATTGCTAGTTATCTTTTTAAAACAAAATGAAAAATATAAACAAATAAACAAACCCGGGCACTCTTTTGTGTGGGCACCCGGTCATTGATTTTTAAGACGTTATCAAGTCAAAAACATATCACTACATAGTATAAAACAAAGTCGCTTTCTCTGTCCCTATATCCCTATGTATGCTTAAATCTTTAAAACTACGCAACGGATTTTGATGCGGTTTTTTTAAATAGATAGAGTGATTGAAGAGGAAGGTTTATATGTATATTAATATCCATTAAATAGTTAAAGCGGCGGTAGCCTAATGGCTAAGGCATCGGTCTCGCAATCGTGAGGTCGCGGGTTCGAATCCTACCCATTATACTACCGACGTGAACCCACTCCTAACACAAGCCATTGAGCTTAGCTGGAGGGGTTAACAGGATTGCTAGTAATGTGGGCCGTAAATCCCACATTGCTATTATATTTCTTTAAAAAAAATAAAAAAAAAAATAGTGGAGAAATAAGGAGCGGAGCAGCAATAAGATGCTGTATATACTAGAAGCGTTGCTCAAAACATGTTATGTACGGTGCGAGTCGAGAATACGTTCGGAGAAAGAACTACTCGCTATATGGTTCCCCGTTCGATCAATCAACTACCCTCTGATTTGCGAAATAAAATAACAAAAAGTTGTTATAAAACTGTTTTTAGAAATCATATTTTAGATAACTTCAAGAATTATACTTAATAATGTACTTACCGATTCACACTACGACTACACTATTGTATTGTAGTAATCAATTAGATTTACCGATACATTTAGATTTAAGTGCCAACAATTGTATTGAGATCTGACTTCCGTAGCATAAGGACAAACCTCAGTGGTTTATTTGTGCTATGATTATTTGTAAATTGTATGTTTTATTGATTTAATAATAAATTTAAAAAAAAAGAAATGTTGCAAAAACGGGGAAACTTTACGCAGACGAAGTTGCGCGGGTCAGCTAGTTTATTTATATAACTAAGACATGTTACTGAGTCCTCAGACCCGCCCTATCCATACCGTAAAACAGCTACAAGTCTCGCAAGAGTACTGACTCTTTTTATTTAATTTTTATACCCATATTAATTAGGACCCACGCCCGTAATTATAGTTGTAGGGGTACGGTAGGGGGTATCTATGGCTTGCTTTGCATATGAGCGATTAATAACTAACATTATAATAAAATAGCGTTCCGCCCCGTTTCCGCCGTTCCCGGACTTGTATTCAGTCTACACGCAGGGTATGTTAAAATTGACATTTTTAGAGTAGGTAAAATGGCGATAACGGAACCCTTATAGTTTCGTCATATCCGTCTGTCTGTCCGTTCGTATGTCACAGGCGTTTTACTCAACTAGCGTGCAGTTTAATAACGTGTGGCATTCGACTGGTATTTTAAAAATAATTGAAGGTAGCTAATATTTTTTTTTGATTAGGTAAATATTTTTGGAAATAATCTCCCCGAAAGTTGTATAAATCCCCCCCCCCCCCCCCCATATAAAAAAAAAACTCAAAGGTAGCGCTTAATAAATACTTCAAATTAAAGTTATTTTCGACATGATAGGATATTGAATTATTGCAGAAAAACTGGGGTTTTCACCAAAGTGTCATGAACTTACGCTCTTCTCCTGGTGCAATTATTATTATTAATTGGTGTAATTATTTGTAATAACGGCTGCGGAACCCTACACTGAGCATGGTCTTATTATACTCTTCCCTGTTTTTTACAGATAATTTATTGTTATAAATATTATACACGCCCATTTCGGTTCAGACAGGGATTAATTTACATATTGTATATATTATACATGCATATTATATAGATGGATAATCTTTATTTATTATGCATATAAACCTTTCCATAAAAAATATTCAAATAATCTATGTTAATAATATAAAGCTGAAGAGTTTGTTTGTTTGTTTGTTTGATTGAAGCGATAATCTCAGGAACTACTAGTTCGAATTGAAAATCTCGGCACACCTTTGAAGCATAGTGGTCGAAAATGTTTCAAGATTCTGTGGTATATTTTTTCACTTATTGTATGTACGAAACTCAAACTTTAATTCATGAAAGTAGTAATTAGTAAGCAATTAATGATACAACAAACTTTTAGAAATTGTGCTGCCTTAATGTTGAACACGAAGGCTTCTAGACACTCTGACGTCAGAATGGCTGGTCAAAAAAAAAATCAATTTCTCTGAAAGTATCATATGTAGCAATTCAAAAATTCAAAAAAATCTAAATTATTCTCTTTGGATACAAAACAACACTTGTGATACGTCGGGATTCTACATGTACATGTAATGCCAAGTTCGCAAACAATAGGTAAAGCCGGAGAAAAGAACCTGGCAATAAAAACTCGCGGCCACTCTTTTAAATTTATTTTTTTAAAGATAACTAGCAATGTGGGATTGTGGGTCCCAAATAACTAGCAAACCTGTTAACCTCTTTAGCTAAGCTCAGTGGATTGTGTTAGGAGTGGGTTCACGTCGGTAGTATAATGGGTAGGATACGAACCCGCGACTTCACAATCGGGAGACCGATGCCTTAGCCATTAGGCTACCGTCGCTTTTTTGTGCAGGTGGGTTTTTTTAATTGATATTTTTTTCATTACAGAATATACGATTGTATTGTGTCAGATTCAAATAAAATTAGGTATATGAACTCAGTGTTATAGGCACATAAAAATCCTTGATTTGTAACACCTTTCTGTTACACCTTATATAAAACTTTATTTCTATACTCTCTATGTTTCTGCCTCTGGTTAATAAGCTAGCTTAGCTTAGCTTTTACTCTATACTAATAAAATCTTAATGATCTACACGTTTGAATGAATTCGCATGCGCGGGCGCACTATGTTGAGGTACCTTCACACTGCTCGCGTGTAAGTGGGCTACACGCATCACTGCCCAATCAGTTATCCGTTACAAGGCGATTAATTAGGCGATTTGCTGTATTTACATTTTGCGTTTATTGACTGCAGCATTTATGTATGTACTCGTATGTATGTGTTTAAAGACTCATTAGTATCAGAAAAAATATTAAACAATAATTATTAGGATTTAAATTAAAGTTCCTGAGAATATAAGAAACCTTAAAACCTGAGGTTTAAAATTGATTAAATGCCTTTTCATTCAAACTGTTTAACATATTGTATGAATAATAATTAATTTTGTATTAATTTCCACATTACCTATTGTTTGTAATTGACATTTTGATTATAGTTTATAGAATTAAGTAAGTTTTTTTAAAATATACGAGTTGGTGTACTTAAGTAGCAACGTAAAAACGTGTTTTTGCAAATTTCCCATTTCATTTTATGTATGTACATATGTATGAATGTATGTTTGTATGTATGAATGAATGAATACATGAGATTATAGCGTGATTATTGATATGCTAACGGTCGATATCATTTATACTACAATATACTAGCTAACTCCCGCAATTTCGTCTGCGTCAATTTTCCGCGTTTTTGCAACATTTTTCATTGACGCTCAGCTCCTATTGGTCTTAGCGTGATGTTATACAACCTCGACAAATTGGCTATCCAAAACTGATAGATTTTTAAAAATTCTAACTAGGAGTTCCTGATATTATCGCGCTCAACCAAACAAACTCTTTAGCTTTATAATTATAATATAATATTAATAGTACAGATTAAATTACTTTATGCCAGCTACTCTGCCCGCGTGGATGTCGTTGATCGGTTATTGGATGAAAAGATACCAGCTATTATTTCATTCATTATTAAATCATAATTCATTCAGCTATTAGTTAATTAAAATCCGTTCAGCCGTTTAGTTGTAAAAATATAACAATCAAGACTGACACGTGACAGTCGTATAAATAAATAGGAATAGTAAAACACACTAGCCATCAAATTCAAAACCTACTGAAATATTATTATAATTATGGTTAAGGCCATTAGGCTAAGGCATCGGGCTCGCGATCGAGAGGTCGCGCGGGTTCGAATCCTACTCATAATTTTTTTTAACACCTAATAATATTCCTGATCAAAGTACTTACTGTTTCTAAATGAAAATATCAGTCATCTGTAGAATAATTATAGAGTTATAGAATCGTCAATTATAGAATCGGTCATTTGTAGAATCAGTCATTTGTAGCATTGTATATTCCAAGAATTAGTAAATTATAAACTATATATTACAGTATAATTTCGCGAATCGATAATTCCTAGACTAAATCATACGACCGACGTGAACCCACTCCTAATAGAAGCCATTGAGCTTAGCTGGAGGGGTCAACAGGATTGCTAGTAATGTGGGACCCACAATTTTTTTTTTTTTAAGTTGTAATCAACTACTAACGGTCTCTAACCTAACCTATCCGATTTTAGTTACGGCAGCCAATCACATCAGAGACTAACTAACTACGCAGGAGATATTATTGTTCACAAGTGTACGTGCAGGCACAAGTGCATTCTCTATTCTCTCACTCTCATAGTCCGATGGGACGGAGTCCGAGAAAGATTGACGTGCTGTCCGAGGCCCGATGGGGTGTGACATTGTTCGAAAACGATAATTTATGGATCGGCAGTGATAACGTTGCTTAACATCACAGATATCACCATATATATTTTTAAGCTATTGCATAGCTTTTATCGCGGGCTTTGAGCGCGGCGACCGAATCAAGAAATTCCGTAACGAAAATAAAACCTAACACCCCCCACTCCGCCTACCATGTAGCTCGGCCTAGCTTTCGCTTAACGAATATGTATATGGCACGACTGTACGAAGCTCGCACGTATCGAGACGAGCTGCTCGGAAGTGCAATAAAAAAAAAAAAAATACTGCATAAATAAATAATTATAATTGCATAAGTTGATAAAAATGCTAAGCAATAGCTTAACTACGGAAGACCCCGAGTGACACACATTTTTTTTCAAATAACTAGCAATTGAGTCCCACATTACTAGCAATCTTGTTAACCCCTCCAGCTAAGTTCAAAGGCTTGTGTTAGGAGTGTGGGTTCACGTCAGTAGTATAATGGGTAGGATTCGAAACCGCGACCTCACGATTGAGACCGATGCCTTAGCCATTAGGCAACCGCCGCTCTTTTCCGAAGTCGTATAAAACAAATTACTGTTCTCTCCATGTACTCAAAGATTACTGAAATAAATTAATGTACGATGATAATTAAAGCATGTCTTTAAGTAATACTATTAATAGCAAATAAACTAAGTAATCACATTTGTTACATTGTAATGTAAGACCACCCAAGGAAGAGATATGTAAGTTTTATTAGTTTGTTTCGTAACATATCTCAGAAATTAAAGACTAATGGGGCTAGTAATGTGTGGCCTGTTGGTCTAGTGGTTAGTGACCCTGACTGCTAAGCCAGAGGTCGTGGGTTTGATCCCCACCTGGGATAAAACTTTGTGTGATGAGTGCGATGGTTTATTCTGTGTCTGGGTGTTATTTATCTATAATCATTACTAACATTATAAAGCTGAAGAGTTTGGTTGTTTGTTTGAACGCGATAATCTCAGGAACTACAGATCCGAATTGAAAAATTATTTTATTGTTGGAGAGCCCATTTATCGAGGAAGGCTATATGCTATATAACATCACGCTATGTCTAACGGGAGCGGAGCAGAATTGAGAAATGTTGCAAAAACTGGGAAAATTTAAGCAGACGAAGTTGCGCGTGATAGCTAGTATGTTTATATTTGGAAATATATATATTTATTAGTTGTCTGGTTGCCATAGTATTAGCTCTGCTTAGTTTGGGATTAGATGATGTTGTGTGAGTTGTCCAAGATATTATTATTAAGTTAAATTACTAGCACTAGTATTTTTTTCATCGATAGTCACAACCACATTCTACAGAATCATTCTAGTGCAAAAGACATCAACGAGCTCGTATTGAAAATGCAACAAATTGTATTGAGTAGTCAATGTGGGTCCGGCCATATGTATCTATATATTTTATGAAGATCACGTTTTTTTTAACTATAAATATTGTGGAACCAGCTTTCCATGCTTATGGATTTTGAGGAGTCGGCCTTCTATACCTATGTAAGTTGTGGCGCCGGCTTTTTATAACCATGTATTTTGTAGAGCCGGCCCTTCTGTATCTACGTATTTTGTGAAGCCAGCTTTCTATACTTGTGTATTTGGTGGAGCCAACCTTCTGTACCTATATATTTTGTGGATCCAGCCTTTTGTTCTTATGTATCTCTGTACCTACATATTTTGTATAGCCAGCCTAGTATAACTTATGCTTTTTGTGGAGTCTACTGTACCAATGTATATTGTGGAGCCAGCCTTCTGTATCTAAATACTATGTGGAACCGGCCTACTGTACCTACTTATGTTGAGTAGCGCAAACATGCATCAGTGTATCACAATCGTATAGGTAAAGACGAGACGACCTTTCGCCTACATGTCGGTCACTGTCTTATTAACGGGACGCTATGTTTTGGTCCAAACTATAAGATGAAGCGAATAAATGTTTTTTTACATTTTTTTGACGTGACTGATGACCGGCTGCACTCACAAAAAATGATTAAAAAAGTAACGTTATTGATTGGTTGCTAAGCAACAACGAATAGCGATTGGAGCAACATGACATGCGATACAATTCAACTGACGTTATTGAGTGGTTGCTAAGTAACGCTAATGGCAGTATGTCAAAATATTTGTAAGAAGTAGGGTTTCTAAGTATCTATATATTAATACGTAAAGCCAAGAAGTTGTACCCCTTCTAACGAGAATTGCACGGACGGAGGAGTATAAAATTTCGCTTTATCTATACTAATATTATAAAACTGAAGAGTTTATGTGTTTGTTTGTTTAAACGCGATAATCTTAGGAACTACTACTGGTCCAAATTGAAAAATGATTTTACTGTTGGATAGCTCATTTACCGGGGAAGGATAACGTCACGCTATGATTAATAGGAACGGAGCAGCGATAAAAACTGTTGCAAAAACAGGGAAAATTTGCACTGGTCAGTTTAGTTTAGAAGGAGTGCGGAATGCTAATATCACACTAATATTATAAAGGCGAAAGTTTGTGAGTATGTGAGTGTGTATGTTTGTTACTTCTACACGTCTATACGGCTGGAGCGATTTTAATAAAATCTGGTATAGAGTTAGCTGAGACCCTGGATTAACGCATAGGCTAATAAACCGCGGGTAACACCGCGGGGCACAGCTAGTAAAAAAATATACATGAATTAATTGTGGTCTGAATTTCAACCACTGGGCGACCACTAGTATAATACATTATGTCAGAATGTTTATTCTATGAACTTATTTCAAATCGCTTCCTCTAACTCTTGTACCACACAAAACAGTCATCAGTTCAAAGGCCTGGTCAAGTGTTCATGTATTTACGCGTATGTAACCTCTGCCATTACGAAACTATGTCCGCGATGTGCCAGCGCTAAGTGATGTACGAAATAACTTCGTGCCCTTGAAACTTACGAGTACAACGTTACGGTATTAAAGACTTGTAGGTCCCCAACTCAATAGCAACCGAACAGCTTGATACATCAGCGAGATTAAGCAACGTTACCACTGTACAAAAAAAACCCACCTGCACAAAAAAGATGGAAACAAGATCCCCTTGATAATTTTATAATTTCAAACAGTCGGAGGCATTAATGAATCTCGATGAATTTAGTAAAGTGCATCCGACTGCATGAAATTATATAATTATCTTGGGGATCTTGTTTTCATCTTTTTTGTGCTGGCGGGTTTTTTTATTTTTTATTTTATACTTTTGAATAGTTGTAGGATCTAACAACTAACTTTTATCACAGTCTATTGTCAAGTATTGAAACATGAATAAAAAATGGTTGTTAACTAACTTTTTTAGAATTACACTCTCATGTTATACCTTTTTGAAATGCCTAAGATGAACCCTTTTTGATACCAATATTGCAGTATTCGAAACAACTTTTTTTTACCTCTTGATTTTGATATCTCACAGCCGCCATGTATCTATGTTTGGGGAATACACGTTTAACTGGACACGATTAACTGTCCACAATAATTCTGCAGTGATGACAGATTGTCAGATCGGCTAGCACTACGGCTAATCGTTATTAATTGGAATAGTTAGAGACGATAGGCGTCCAACGATTAGGTATCGCGGACGACGACGGCGGTTGACGCGCGCGGCCGATGTGACAATAGTCAGAATATGGAAATGTATGGCGCCATTTTCGAGATCTGCGACAGACACGGCCGACGACTGACATAGGCTGCGCGCCACTCTGACTATAGTCGCATCAGCCGCGCGCGTCAGCCTCACGTAGTCAGCCGCGCGCGGCCTTAAGACGTCACATACACCAATTTGCACTGAATGCACGTGATAAATAACGCTCATTATATGCAGTACGTAAATTATTTATATATATATATATATGCATATTATTTATCATGGCAGGATGTTATTACTAGAATATTTTATATCGTAATAAATGTTGATAGTAAATGTCAAAAGTAGAATAATGAATACGTCCATATATTTTATCCGTTTATAGAGATAATCATTACTAGGTATATTTATGGGTGGTGTACCAAGTTTATTTGAAGTTTTTTTTTTATTTGGCTAGGTGAAAACATTTCTATTCAAATATAACCTTTCTTAGCTTGGGATCAGATGATATGTTGTTAGTTATCTTAAGATATCATATTAAAATTATTATAACACACTTAATTTTTTTTTTACGTAATAACGTCTTATCGAATTTATTACCGGGTGCAAGCACGAAAAAAAGTCACGTTATGTACTGGTTATATGGCCATTCGGGTTGCTAAGCAACACGAATGGCTATATGTCATCAATGTTTTCTTAAAACGTTATCACGTAAAACTATTGTCCGTAAACCGACTTTAAAGTTAACCATTTTCTTTTAATTTATTTATAGCGTTTATTTAAAAAGGAATCTTTTATATTTCTGTTTGCTACAGCAAATGTCTTTTTTTTTGGAGGTTGATGTTTTGTTGATTAGCTATTTCCATTTTTTCGGTATGGTCGTCCTTTGTTTTTAATTGACTTAAAGTTAAATATGTTAAGGCCTCATTAGATACGATAAAAAACCTTCTCTATACATTTTTTTTTAAAGATAACTAGCATTGTGTGATTAAGTCCCACATTACTAGCAATCTTGTTAACTCCTCCAGCTAAGCTCAAAGGCTTGTGTTAGGAGTGGGGTCACGTCGGTAGTATAATAGGTAGGATTCGAACTCGCGACCTCACGATTGCGAGACCGATGCCTTAGCCATTAGGCTACCGCCGCTTATATTTCTATGAACATTCATAATTTTACTAAAAGACACATTGAACTAATAAAATCGTGTTAAAAATAAAGGGTGACTCACACTTTATCCAAAATGATCATGAACATTTAATCATATAACAATCAAATCATTTGATATGTATCGCAACGGTCATACATAATCAAACGTTATTTCTATTTAAAGAAAAATTATCTTTCGTAACACCAATGTCGGGCAAAGCCGCGGGTGGTCAATAGTACTGCAGATAACCATTAGATCGTGTGCGAACATTGCTCAACTTTCAATAGTTATTGACATAGTGACAATTGATTGTAAGGACGGCGTCAGATATGTTGCTGTATGTATTTTAGCGCATGATGCTTTAACTTCTTCTTCTCTATTATAAAGAGGAAAGATTTGATTCATTGTTTATTTGCATTGAATAGGCTCCGAAACTACTGGACCGATTTTAAAAATTCTTTTAATTTCTCTATTCGAAAGCTGCATTATCGGGGAGTAATACCTATATGTTATATTTTACTGTCAAAAATTAGAGATCCCTACGAAAATTACAAAAATGTAACATACAAAAAACTACGATATGACACCGGTACGGAGCCTGGGCAGGCAGCTAGTGAGTTATACGATTGATTGAAAAGATAAGTTTGAATTTTCCGCGTCGTGACATCTCATCCTAAGGGTAAAAGGCTAAGGGAAATACACTGCAAACATAAACAGTGCGAAGAGAAGGAAACTCGAAAAAAAACCCGATATGGTACCTCCCGTAAGACACGAGCCAGATCCTGCGACCAATCTGGCGTTGTATCTATTGACTAGTAATCCCTGTGGGCTCTGTCAGCTAGGTCGAAAGGTTGACGCAAGTATGCTTGTGTCACTTAAATCGCATCCCAGGCGATACAGCGTCCGTGGTAGTCACCAGCGAAAATGCTTAGGCTCATGTGACACTATATTGATCATCTGATCAAGATGGACAATGATGATGATGATTAATACAAAATAATTTATTTTTCATAGTAGTCATCAAATCAAATATGTGTACAACACTCACCAGGCAATGTTTTTTTGTATAGCATGAAACTTTACTTAATAATCTTAATACTTAATTCAAGAATATAAAAAAAATCTTTAATGCTATAGAAATTTACGTACATACAAATGTTGCTCTGCCACACATTTCTTCTCTGACAATGTCGTTTGGCATTATAACAACAAAATAATTTTACATGTCAGCTCGAGACCAAAACTTTCCATTTCGACTTTGGGTGTACTTACGTTTTCAATTGTATGTTTGCAAATACCCAAAACAGGAATTATTAACAGAACATAATAACATAAATTTGATGAACTAACAGTCTTATGCCGCTATGCCAGATCTCAGCGCACGTCTGTAACCGGCTTTAATTTAGCAACTCAATCATTGTTAAACGAGGACAATTGAAATGCCAGGGTTTGAGATATGCCTCATGTTTCTATCAATGTATCGATTGTGATGTGCAGATATGTATGTAATTGATTATTCGTTAGAATGTGCCATATTTATGTGCAAATAGCCGTATGTACATTGCTTGAGTTCCATCGTATGTAAGTTTAATATAATAATGGTCTGCTAACCGATGTCGGTTACGGCGGCTAATCTCATTAAAGACTAGTCCACACCCAGGAGATATTATAGTGCGCAAGTGCACTCTCTATTTTGGAGAGAGATTAGGCGCAGGACCGACAGCTTAACATATTCTCCGAGGTACGAAGAGGTGTGATTTCGAAAATGGTCACCCATCCAAAGACCGACAGTGATAATGTCGCTTAACCTTACAGATATCTCAATCTGTTCGATCCACTGACCCAACTAATATTATAATTCTCGATCCACTGAGTTAAAGACCCAACTAATATTATAAATGTGATAGTAACCCTGTCAGTTCCATTTTAATGTATAAATCGCTAAATCAATTTAGATAAAATTTGGTATGGAAATAGTTTGAGTTCCAGGGAGAACACAGGAACATAAGTTATCACGACAACCGACATCCAGACGGGCAGATCCCGCAGGCAAATGTGGATAAGTAAGTAAAAAACAAAGCGACGAGGAAGACCCCGACTCATCTGGATGTCTACTGTAAAGAGAGTTAAGCAGGAAGCCCAAATACTAACAAAGACAACCCAGGAACAGGGCAAGGAGAAGAACAAGAAGTAAATAATTTATATTTGCAAGGCAAGCGCAGAAGTTCTTGCCAGTATCCAATATAGATATTTGTATAGATTGTTGGCTCCTCCCAGCTTCTAGCTCTGACAAACTAACCCTAACTATAGTTTCCTTTCACTACAAAATGCTTTCGAAACTTAACAAGGCATATACAGGTTGATATTTTGACTGCCTCTGTGGCGCGGTGGGAGTGTAACCGACTGCTACGCAAGAGGTCGTGGGTTCAATCCCCAGGATAAAACTGTGATGAGCACGATGGTTTATTCTGTGTCTGGGTGTTATTTATCTATAATATGTATATACACTTTTTTTTTATTTTAGACAAAGATTTTACTCAAGCTGAAAGTTTTCCCTACATTCGTATAATATGTTTAAATTAGTTAAGTTCGACTCCCGCAGTAGGGTACAGGTCCTGTATCGCGGGCGACTTTACAAACATACAAGTCACGGAAACAAAGTACACCCAGACTAGGAACAATAATTTGTGGATCACACAAAGTGGTGTCCCGAGTGGGAATCGAATCCACGACCTCTTGAGTAGCAGTCGGGTACACTATCACCGCGCCACAGATGCAGATTTATAAAGACATCCCCGCTAAAATATTTATTACTAGTGATGAAACTTACCTAATGATTATATTATTATTGGCTTCTGAAATTATTGTCAAAATATTTGCATGCTTTATAGCTGGACTATGGTGATACCCTTTCTGTAACAAAGAACCTATGTATCCATTTTTTTGCAAATAAAGAAATTAAATTAATAATAATAATAATATCTTGGGACAACTCAAACAACGTCGTCTGATCCCAAACTAAGCAGAGCTTGTACTATGGCAACCAGACAACTGATAAACATACTTATATATTTCTAAATACATACATATTAGGTATAGATAAATAACACCCAGACACAGAATAAACCATCGTGCTCATCACACAAAGTTTTATCCTGAGGATCGAACCCATGACCTCTTGCGTAGCAGTCGGATACACTCCCACCGCGCCACAGAGGCAGTCTTTTAATTGAATTGAATTGAAAATAAAATCTTCAACCTGTACGTGAATGTTACAAAATTTCGTATTTATTGTTTCGAGATGCGGAAGACTGAATAAACATATCAATAGTTTGATAAAACGATAGATTTACGTCTCGTGCCGTGTTGTGGTAAATCAGTGGGTAGCCGATTCAATTCCGGGCCGGCCCACGTTCTCTTGTGCTTACACAATGGAGAAATTGTTGATTGTATTTTTTGTAGGTATTTGTTTTGTTTCGTTATAAAGGAAACAAGCTGAATGCTGTTTTATATTTCATCTACGTAACATTTGTAGTTGTTACGTAGATTAAATATGTTTCAAAATACGAAATAAACGCGCTTTATCTAACGTAAAATATAATTTAAAATACGTCATAGGGCAAAACAAAATATTTTTTACCCGACTACAAGGAAAGGTTGTATTTTTTCGCGCGTATCCTGTATGTATGCATGTTTGTACGTCATATTCTTTATTACCTCACATCTTTCAAACCACTAGACGGATTTATAGAATTAAGACGAATACAGTCGGAGGCATTAATGAATATCGAAGAACTTAATAAAGTGCTTTATTATATTGTACAAGTAGAGAATCTTGTTTCCTTCTTTGGGTTTTTTGATTTTTATTTCATAGAATTACATACTAACTCTTCACTAGAGTCTACGGTATGGCGATAGACTCGGGCAAGAGTCTATCGCCTATATATAATCTAAGGAATATAAAGGGAAAAATTAAGCTTTTTTGTCCTATGACAGGGATCCCAGGGATGGTGGGATATTATAAGCTGGAGGTTAGACGCAGCTTAGCTCTTGTTAGGTACGTATTCTTAGTACTCCGTGGAAATTTGAATAATCCCCAAATTCTGGAATCGTTGAAATTACTTGTTCCTAACACTAGGCTACGACAGGCGCCTAGAAACAGGTTATTTGAGGTATCCCGGAAAAATAAATTTGGTTTTCAAAGTCGCGGGCAACGCTATTATGCCATAAATGCAATCGGATTTGGTATCACGGGAGTTGGAATACCTACCTATTACAATAGGAGAAAATGCTTTAACTACCCCTTAATGTTGTAATCAAATTCGACACCATGGGAGGCATCGAGGTGATACTTACGCCAGACGACAGTGTTAGTAAATAGTCGTTTTATCTGTGCCATAGTAATGCAATCGTAATTGTGTATCAAATACGATACGACAAACACTGCCTGTTGCCGAAATGTGACAACAAGAAAACGCTATAACTATGTAATGCATTCAGATTTGGCGCAATGGGAGATGCAAGACATTGCCTGCTGTTGAAATATGAAATCGATAAAAATAATAGTAAGAGAAAAAGAAAAAAACCGGGCAAGAACATGTTGGACCATGCTCAGTGTAGGGTTCCGCAGCTTTAAATAATTGCATCAGCTGAAGAGCATATGTTCATGACTTGCGCCCTTTTGTTGAGAAACGCAGTTTTTCAGCAATAACTCAAAGACCGAGTCGACCGAAAAGATCCGATTATGTTCAAAATAATTTTAGTTTAAAGTACTTGTTAAGCGCTACCTTTGTAATTTTTTTCATATTTTTTGGTTACACGGTTCAAAAATTAAGGGGTGCACAATTGTGCAACTTTCGGAGCGATTATTCCCATAAATATTCTCTCCATCAATAAAGTTTCTTAGAAACCTCAAAATGTTTTTAAAAGACCTGTCGAATGGTGTGCCACACTTTGATGTTTGCTGAAATAAAAAAAAAATCAGCTTCTGTTACATGTATGGAGTGCCCCCCTAAATATATTTATTATAATTATTTAGCTATCAAACTAAGTAGCGGCTACCACAAGACACCTTTTCATTAAATTTCATCAATATTCATTAATGCCTGCGACATACGGACGGAAGGACAGACAGACAGACGGACACGACGAAACTTTAAAAGTTCCGTTTTTGCCATTTTGGCTACGGAACCCTAAAAAAGGATTATGCACCACGGAAGGTGCAAACTCTTCTGCTGCTGAAATTCGACCACACCTTTCTGTTAGGTACATGTTGTATAATACGTCAACAATTTAGACTTGAACCTAAGACCTCACAATACTTAACGACCATTGTCGTTTACTATTTTCGATTCCGTTATGTTCTACCCTTAGGGCTAATGTGTTCCGAGAAGGTACGGTCGCAGGTTCGACTCCGGTCAAATGTTAAATTACATAGATGGGCCGTTTGAGACGGAGCGTGTCATTTGTAGAATTGTAAGATAAGTAACGTATATTATTTTAACTAGCTGACCCGCGCAACTTGGTCTGCGTCATTTTCCTTCGTTTGGGATCATTTTTCATTGCTGCTCCGCTCCTATTGATAGTAGCGTGATGTTATATAGCTTTACTCGATAAATGGGCTATCCAACACTAAAATAATTTTTCAATTCAAACTCCTAGTAGTAACTAAGATTATCACGTTCAACCACAAACAAACTCTTCAGCTTTATAATATAAGTGTAGATGTAATATCGTGCCGTGTGGTACTGGCTTAAGAATAGTACTACTCTTCTTGTGGGTGTCGTCAAGGCGATTAAAGGATTTCACACCGAAAGACGGGCAGAAGCGTCCTCTGCGTACTATAAAGCCTTACTGGAATCGCCAACCCGCTCGCTAGGTGATTATGGCAATTACCCCCAGAAGCAATAGAGTTAACCCATTCAGCTAAGCTAGATAGCTTGTGTTAGGAGTGGGTTCACGTCGGTAATAGAATAGATAGGATAGGAACCTGCGACTTCACGATTGTGAGTCCTATGCTTTAACCATTAGACTATTGGTTCCTTCAGCGGGTTAGGCTGCCCCCCCCCCTCAAATTAAAGTCTGGATCCAGTTTAACACAGTGTCTGCTGCGAACTTGCCTGAGTTTGCTTTTTTGCGGCTCATAAATGAGTAACCAATCAACCAAAATTCCAAAAACTTAATGAATATTTTTCTTATTATATGGTACGCAAAATGACTCACGGACGAATACTCATTTACATATATATAGTTATTGTGTAACGGGTTTATATCAGTTCTGGGAACTATCGGTAAACGTTAACTGAATATGGCGGCCATTTTTTTTCGAAGGTGAAAAGTTTACGGTCAAGATACGAGTTACCTAAATTTATTATTAAGGAGTGAACAAACTCGTCCTCAAACTGTGAATCACAACCAACAAAATGAAGTGGTATGGAAATACCCTCAACACAACAATTTAACTAGTTTGACAGACCAAACATTTTCAAAAAGTGAGACCTATGACAAAGGACCAAGGAGTTTAGTGACCAATTCGAGTGGCATATTTGTGATTTTCTTAAAAAAACTACAAGACAGGTGGCTAATTGAATAGAATGACGCTGAAATAACTTTGTTGCGCGTGCAAAACTGCTAATCTCATTTTTAGAGTTAAAGGGTAAAACGGGACCTTATTACTAAGACTCCGCTGTCCGACCGTCTTTCTGTCACCAGGCTGTATCTCATAAACCGTAAATTTTCACAGATGATGCATTTCTGTTATCGCTAATGCAAATACTAAACCGACTACCTCTTAGACGGTTAGTTTTTTTAAATTTTCAATCGCGGTTATGGACGCGCAACGACTTCGATTTTCAACAGCATATTTGCCTGGTAAAGTTTTAGACTATGAATCCTTGTCCTAATTATAAGACACCTGAGGTATATACTAAAATAGGGAATAAGTCAGTCCATTAATCAGTGAAATACTATTTAAATTAAATTAAATTACCAGCGGATCCAGGTGGGGGCATGTGCCAGACAGTATTTTGTGTACTGAATTTCTTGTAATGTATTGAATTTATTTGCTCTTCCTCTTCTTCGGCTTCCTCCGTCGTACGTGCAACACACACTTGGCCTGCTGGCTCGAGATAGTTAACATTGCAACGGAATTCGTACATTTTATCAACGCGGAAATTACCCAACAAACATTTAATGATACCGTAATCCAAATTCAATCAAAATAAGCATTACGTGAAAGTAAATTATATGTAACGGTTTATAAATGCGGAAATTAATTTGTATCTAATTATATTACATACTATTAATTTTATGAAATAATTAAGATTAATAATAATTAGTAATGTAAGGTACGAACAGGTTTTGGGAAGCGTTATATCATAAAATACCGAGCAATAAAACACTTTTGCGATAAAGTGGTCCGAAGTTCGATATCCGTGAGCGCTGTCTACTTGTGTTTGCTCGACAACGTCGTATGAAGCTTGCCTTGTATTCTTGGTGTTTTGTAGTATACCTAATATGACGGCGGTCAATCTCATCAGAGACTAGCAGGAGATATTATAGTACACAAGTCTGTGCGCAAGCACAAGCGCACTCTCTATTGTTATCACACTCATATTACGACCGGAGAGTTTGAGCGCAGGACGGACAGGGGGTTTAGACAAGGTACATTCTTTTTCAATTCAATAACGCCGTAGTAATCATTCGCAAAAAAATAAAAATTGTCTATGGTCTCCACCACAATTGTCATATTCTTAATTTTTTTTTTCCATTCGCAATATCGCTATTCGAATGTGACTTTGACCCCCTGGTGTTCGGAATTTCGAAAACGTTCACGTTTCACCCATTGCAACATTTTTCATTGATGCCTCTCCCCTATTGGTCATAGCGTGATGATAAATAGCCAATAGCCTTTCTCGATATATGGGTCTTTATTCACTATCTTTTTTTTTCGTTTTCGCATCAAGCCCGCGCTTTTAACTGTCAAAATCTTGTCATAATGGTATTTATAGAGCTGCGCTTAGAAATGCATCGCGCATGCCCGCGACATCTTTGAGCGCACCGCGCATACGCCAATTCGCTCGGGCTTGCCGCGAAAACGAAAAAAAACATAGTGAATAAGGACCCTGGTCTATCCAACACTAGAAGATTTTTTCAATTTAAACTAGAACTATCTGAGATTAGCACCTTCAACCAAACAAACAAACTCTTCAGCTTTAGAACATTAAGTACTAGGTATAAAAGTGTAGTTACAACGTCAAGTTGTTTGACTAGGCTTATTTATCTTCTAACCAATGCCTTCTATTGAAGCGTTAAACCCGTTGAAGCTACGTAGTAATTAAATGCCTTATTTGATTTATATTTACCACTACTATCTCAAACCCCTACTCAGTATGAACGATGACATACAGTCCTGCGACGAAGCAGGCTAGACGGTGCCATCTTGCGGGGGCTGAGGGATGCAGCCCCCCCCACCTGTGGTCTGCCACAGGTGGGGGCTACACACACAACATGGTCTCAGTATTAAGGCACAAAATAAACAGAGTACAGAAGGAACGCCTATGTATGTACCACGAGTTTTATACCTACACTCAAACGCGTACAAAAGGAATATCCACACCGTGTGAGCTCGGCACGTTCAGTCGCTGGTCTTTTTAGATCCAATTATGTCTGTATGTGTCTGTGACGATATCTTACAAGTGCGTGCGTCAAGAGCATTTATTTCACGTATTTAAAGCAGTGCAGTTGCAGTTCAGTTGCAGTTAATTTTCGATTAAAACGGCCATTTTTGTATTATTGTAACTTTGGGATCGATCTCAAATACGCTTGCGTCAAGTATGCGTCTCGAGAGCGCAATAACGACATTCTAGTACGCTGCGTAAGCGTTTTCAAGATCGATCCCAAAGTTACAAGAATACGTAAATGGCCGTTATAATTGAAACTTAACAGCAACTGCACTGATTTAAATACGTGAATAGGCCTCCTGTACGTAAGTATTCTGTGATTCGGGTCTGACGTATTTTTAGACGTTGTCGCTCGTTGTCAGCATTTATATACTCCGATCCTGTCGTACCTGTGCTTTTTTTATACTGTGGCTATCTTAAACCTATATAAAGTTGTACGACTAGACTTATTTATCTTCTAACTAATGCCTACTATTGAAGCGTAAAACCTGTTGAAGGCATCTAGTAATTAACTGACTTATTTGATTGATATTTACTAGAGATGCACCGAGTACAATTTTTATCGAGTAACCGAGTACAGAATTTTACCCGGTATTATGAGCTGGATCTTTTATCTATAACTAGTGGTCACCCCGTAGTCGAAATTCGACCATATTACATATTTTTTTAATATTAGCATTCCACACTTCTTCTCTATAAACTATAAGTGTGCGAAATTTGATACTCCTCCGTCCGCGCAATTCTTGTTAAAAGGTGTACAAACCTTGTTTCACACAATTGTAGATAATTTTATAAAGTTTTTTTCTGAGTAACTAACCGATATAGTAAAGAGGTATAGTTAAAAGAAGTGAAGTTTTTAAGTTCCGAGTAACTCGACAATAAAACCGAATTATTCGACCGAGTATGAGTACTAACAAAACGTCCGAGTACCTATGTCGAGTACCGAGTAATAACCGAGTACTCGGTGAGTCTCTGATATTTATATTTACTACTACCATCTTATTCCCATGCTCCGTATGAACGATGGTATGTTGTTATTTCCTTTATTGGTAAGTTAACTCTAATCTAGTATTGCAGAAGAGTTTCTTGAAAGCTGCGACTAGGGGCGGGACTTGTCGAGAGCCGATTAATCGCTTAGTGCCATGTACTTGGTTTCGCTAGCTATTACTATATAGTTTTCTATATCCTTACATATATAATTACTTGTCCATGTAGACTGACTGATTAACTCATCAACTAAGAACTGGCATAACTGTATATACAAATATATTGTAAAAATTGACATTTAGAAAAAGTGGCCATGAGTTTTTATTGCCAAGTCCTTTTACCGCGGCTTCACTAAAGTTGGCATTAAATGTATAAATTTTGTCTGACGTTCATAAGCGTTGCATTTTGTAACTTATGTGAATAAAGTACTGTGACTTTTTTTTTGGCAGATCCAACCTGCGAGGCTACAAACCAATCATTTTGATAGCTGATATTCTTTGTCTAAGTGACGTGGCGACACGTAAAAGCGATTGTTTTGTGTACCGAGTTTCGGGTAATACGAAACCCCCCCACCGTCACGCTACAACCAAGAGGAGCGGGGCAGCAATAAAAAGGGCGAACATTTACGCAGACGAAGTTGCGCATGTCAACTAGTAATACCTACAATAAAATGACCTTGAAAATAACAATTAAGGTGTCACAAAAGTATAATATTTAAACAGTTTAATGGTTATTTTTAATGTGTATTCTGGTAATAGCATTTTAATAATCCAAGGTTAAGTCAATTACTCAAAGGTTAAGAGTAGTTAAATACTAATCAAGCGGTGCTGATGTGCGCATGCGCATTTATAGTTGAAACACAAAATACCAAGACCACAGAATATGATGAGGTTTATACAAACGCTCTTAAGGCCTCATTAGCACGAGCATATTTTTGACGGGCGTAAAGCCTTACTGCGATCGCCAACCCGCTCGCCAAGCGTGGCGATTATGGCAATTACCCCCAGGATCTACTGGGGAGACCCGTGCCCAGCAGTGGGCCATCATATGGGTTGATATGATGATGATGATGATGATGAAAGAAATCGCTCAAATAGAACAAAATGCATTTCTAAGTAATATTTTTATGGGCGTTGGGAAAAGATCATAATATAATCACATCAAGAGGCTGGGTTTTTAACGCGCGTTTAAAATACGCTCGTGCATATGAGGCCTAAGTAACTTAAACATAAATGTTATTTTCCTTTGAAGGCGTTCCAAATGAAAAATATCTATGTGAGCGTAGTTCGAGAGAAGTACGTACGCAGTTTACATTCTGCAATCTTGGTGTTTTGCGGTTGAAACCACAAAAAGGTATAATTTATAATAATTATTACTAAAATTATGAAGGCGAAAGTTTGGATATATGGATGGATGTTTGTTATTTAACCGCATTTTTTATTCAATCGTTTTTTAAGCATATTTGCCCTAATAACATTCTTATAATAGCATTAAAGCAGACTCTCTTACTTATAATAGCATTTGATAACTCATAACATACTTCAATAGCATTTTTTTGTGTTATCTCTACGGGCCTGTTGGTTTAGTGGTTAGTGACTCTGACTGCCAAGCCGGAGGTCGTGGTTCGATTCCCACCCTGGATAAAACTTTGTGTGGTTTATTCTGTGTCTGGGTGTTATTTATTTATAATATGTATGTATTTAGAAATATTTATGTACTTTTATCAGTAGTCTGGTTTCCATAGTACAACCTCTGCTTAGTTTGGGATCAGATAGATTGTGTGAGTTGTCCTAAGATATTATTATTATTATTTTATCTCAGTCTAATAGTTTGCTACAAGACTGACTTATAATCTTACAGCATACTTGAAGCTTTTAAGTGTAGTCTTAAAACTGTCTCGAAAGCTTTACTTGGCTTGTTGGTTGGTCTAACTATTTTTTTTTCAGGAAAAATATTCCTGCGCGAAAATGTTGATTTTCAAAATTTTCACGCGAATGAAATCGCGGGGAACAGCTAGTATATCAAGCGGCGGTTGTCTAATGAATAAGGCATCGGACTCGCAATCATGCAATCTATAGTATCTTTATCAATGGTTGCTAAGCAACTTTGTTAAAAAACATTTCACATCCATTTCGACTGGACATGTACCGTAATACGGGAGCTTTTTATATAATAAAAAAAAATAATGACATTGAAATTCCACTTTAATTAGCCTTCATAAGCTAATTTTATTACTACATTCACTTATTAATTCTAAATGATTAAACTTAATATCTCTTAAACATGATAATAATTTACTGTTTTATTAATCATTTTATATTCATAATAACAAGTCACAGAATACTAAGAGTACAGAATACAACCTTCATACAAAACGCTCTTGACGCGCACACACATAGACACCCCAAATGTACATGGAACCGGGGCACGCTTTCCTTACAAAGTGCAGCGATGTGGTCTTCGATTCATGTCAATGAACAATGTCTAATCTATCATCAAGTAAAGTCTTCGCCATGTGGTATCAGCTTAAGAATAGTCTCACCCCATCTGTTCCCGTGTTTTTAACTCTTACTGTGATCGCCAACCCGCTTGCTAAGCATGGCGATTATGGTAGGATCCCAGGATCTATAATAAGTAGGTTTTTCTGGCTTGGCCTGTGCCCAGCAGTGAGACTTCATATGGGTTGATACGAACAATGTCTAACACCCATATTGATTGCATTCCATGACTTGACTAAATACTCTTAAACAAAAACTATATTCTTAGTTGCAAAAAGACTGGTCTTTTTACTCCCTGTGAAAACAGTTGTCAAGCTGAAGGTACGACCTTAAACTTGAGTCGAGGAGTTGTGAAAGAACCGTATTAGAAAATAGGTGTAAGAATTTTATTTTTAAAAGATAACTAGCATTGTGAGTCACTAGCAATCTTGTTAACCCCTTCAGCTGAGCTAAATTACTTGTGTTAGGAGTGGGTTCACGTCAGTAGTATAATGGCTAGGATTCGAACTCGCGATCTCTCGATTGCGATTTAGATGCTTTAACCATTAGGCCACCGCCACGTAGTGTACATTTATCGAGTGAAGTACGCATTAAGGTTGCCTTTTGTAATCTCGGTATTCTGTGTCTATAGATTGTACCGACATCCAGTAACATAATACGTGGACGCGTCAGTTTTTTCTTGCCGACGCGGGCACAGGAAGGCGTATGTAACATAAGCACTTGATTGCCTTACAAGCTTCTCTAGAATATGAATAAAATGGCGTAGAGATATTGTGTTCGGTAAAGGGTTCCTTATAATTCAAATAGGTGCATAAAATGGCACGGAACTTGGTGCTATGGGTGTCAAATTATGTCTCTATTGCTATCTACAGTATACTACAGTTGGGTATAGAGATATACGTGTATATTATTACTGCCATCTACGAGTATAAGGTGAGAACTTTAGGCAGACGTAGTCGCAAAATGTCTCTTTGGCAAATAATTTTTCTTTAAAAATGTTAAGAATTCTTTAATTCTAAGTTACAGATATATAGATATACATAACGTGAAAGAGATATTTTGCAAAAGATACATTTTGACAATGAGACATTCTGCGAAAGATACATTCTGACGACTAAGTCTATGTCATTTTGCGTTTTTAAATTTATGCGATTTTTATACATATTACATATATTTCTGGACTTAATTGCGTGAATTATTTAAAGGTACGAACATTTTATTTATCCGACATTTCGATCGAATTGCACCGATCGTGGTCACGGGTTACCTTTAAATAATTCACGCGATTAAGTCCCGAAATATATCTAATATTCTTTAAAAGCATAGTAATGTTTTTACTGATGATGACAAGGGTTCGACGTGCAATAAGCTAACGTGCGTTTACAATTTCTTCCATAGGTATTGTGCGTTTAATTATGGTAACGCGTGTTTTAATTATGTAATTGTAAACGCACATTGACAACACTCGCGTCAAGTCTCAGCAAATACTAGGTCGAATTAAAAAAATCTCTGAGTTTTGGATAGCTCATTTATCAAGAAAGGCTATAGGCTATATAATATCACGCTACGGCCAATGGAAGCGGGGTATCAATGAAAGATGTTGTTAAAACGGGGAAAATTGACGCAGACGTTGCACGGGTCAGTAAGTTATTTAAACGAGTACATGTCAACTTTGTCAAAGCTCACAAACATTGTAATGAAACCTATGTGAATATACTTTGATTCAAGGAACTCTAGAACATGTTGGGAGTAACTAGTATTTTATTTTTAAATTGTATACTCGATAATCAAGGGCTGAGATGAAGGATGTTATATGTTAATGAGGGCATTATGTCTTGTAGTTATAGCATGTACCGGTTTTATACTGTTTCTTTATTTAATAAGTTGCATAGAGCGTTTTAAGGTAAAACACCTAGCACAATATACCAAGAGTACAGAAAGTAACGTTCATACGTACCTCGCTCGAACCACAAGGTCCAAAATGTCCAATTCTAAAAAAAATGTCCAACGGTTTCAAAGTATTGTTCAATATCCACAATGTCTAATTTTTGGAGTGTCCAAATCCCAAATGTCAAAAATTTGAATATGTGGTAGGTAATTGTCATCAAATCTTCGTTTAACCACTTTTTATACTAATATCTAACTGAAGGCGCATAGGGGAAGGAGAACCTCCATTCTGAGAGTGTTTCATTAATTCATTGTTTTATTTTTACACATATTAGAATATTATCGGAACTTAATCGCGTGAAATATTTAAAGGCATGAACCTTTTATTTACCCGACGTTTTTATCGAATTGCACCTATCGTGGTCACGGGTAAATATTTCACGCGATTAATTCCCAATAATATTCTAATAGTCCCGGTAAGATTCTTTCGTCATGAACGTACTTGCGTTACGTCCATGTGTGCGTTGCTTGAACAAAGTATGTATAAAACCTGCCTTCTGCACTGTCAGTGGTTTGTGGTTTTGACGCCACTTACTAAAATTATCCCTGTTTAGAGCAGTTAATAGTTGGTGTTAAAATGACACATAATGATCGTTTTAGTACACTCATATAGAAATTGTAGATAATATGTCAGAAGTGAACTAGTATTTTGCTGTATACGTTCTTATATTGTTACCTGTTAGGGTACTTATAGTATTTTTATATGCTTTTTTAACTTAGCAAATACACTGCTTATTATATATATAGTCGTAGTAGAACATAGTCCTGTTTATAAAATAGTTGATAAAAACGTAATGCTGTTAGAACAACTACCTTTCAACATGTTTAGCAGTTGTGTATGTAGGTTGCCTGAAAGAGATCGCTATACGGCCGCCTATTGTACCTAATTTAAGTTATACAATGTATTTAAACTTTGTTTTTTTTTTGTATTGGTGTACAATAAAGAATATTATTATTATTAATATTATTATCTTAATTTCTAAACAAATTAATCCAAGTGCACAAAATCACGGCCAAATATAAGTACATTTTATGACACAGCCATGCTGTAGTGATGTGAAAGATTCGATAAAATCGTATCGATATTTCACTGTTGACGTTAGATGGCCTATAAAATCCACGTTACGACTTCATGCGGCTCGTAAAATTTTAATAGATATTAAATTTATAATGTCAGCTGTCTTTGTTATGTTCTAAGTTAATATATTGCTTAATAGCTGGTTTGTTAAGTGCGTTTTTCTAACGATATATTTTAATAGAAGATGTAAATTTAAAGTTTAATTGCTGGGTATGGAAGAATTGTTTTTCTAAGAAAGCGTGCGTCTATTTGTTTTATTATCGTGAGCTTTACGACGGATGTGCAGCTTTTAATTGGCTAGTGTTTTTTTTATTTAGCAGGAAAACGCGAATTTCTTAATCGTCTTAATAGCCTCTCTGGTGCACTAAGTTTGCGCGTAGTTTTGTGTACGAGTACGTCTATTGAACAAGAGGTTGTTGGTTTTATTCCCATACAGAGCCTTTTACAGAAACAAAAATATCTAGATTTTTTTTAGTTTAGGTTCAATGATAACTACCGATATCTGCACGATAGATGAGTTAATGAGGCGACCTTTAATAAGTATTTATATCCCTAATTGACTGGCCTGTTGGTCTAGGGCTTAGTGACCTTGACTGCTAATGACTGCTAAGCCAGAGGTCGAGACTTAGATCCCCACCCAGGATAAAACTTTGTGTGATGTGAAATAAATAAGTATGATTATCAATTGTCTGGTTGTCATAGCATATGCTCTGCTGCAGCTTGGGGTCAGGTGGCGTTATGATTTTAGTTGTGCACGCATTAGCTAGTTCATGATATCGATATCGATTGCAAACATCGGTTGAACTCTCCATCACTACATATTAAGTTAGTCATGTCAGTGACAACGTGATTTCGCCCACACGGATTCCTGAGGCGCTGTCATCGCCTTATGACCTTGTATTGCGACCTGGATAGACAGACAGACATCTAGGCTTCGATATTTTGTAATGTTGGTTTTGATCATCAGTGCAATGCTTAATGATATTTAAATATTCAACGTAAGTAGTGTTTGGGAGATTACGTCGTAGATAGTGTTGCGTTTACCAGATTTAAAATATTCTCAAACGTGACTTAAGTTAAGGTCCTCAATTATTATTCGATAGTTTTACTCGAAGTTGATAGCAAAATAAATAGCTTGAAGGAGGTTCAGGTGTTGATTTTTTTTCCCTTAGAAAAACTTTCGAGCTCTATACATAGAGTTGATAGTAATATGGCTAATTGTCTAAAAAAGAGAGTAGATTCTTATAGTATGATACTATAGTAAAACATCTTAAAAAAAGATAAATAATGCATTTAACTACACAAACTTCAAGGAATGTATTAAAAAAAACCGGGCAAATGCATGTCGGGCCATGCACAATGTAGGGTTCCGTTGTCCCCCCTCTTCTTTAAAGCTTAAAACGGCCATTACACTACCCTAAATCAGGGTCCTAAATCGAGGTGGCCTTGAAAATTTGTTAAAGAAAAGGCCCTAACTCATATTACACCTCTCTTTTTAAGAGTTTAGGGTCCCTGATTTTGTGTAGTGTAATAAGCGCGTAATATTTTACAAACGGATCCCTAAATCTAAAAATCGTCTTTCCAACCCCTAAACGTTTTTAAAGGACTTATCTAACGATATCCTACACGATGAGGTAGGTGAGAAAAAAAATTCACACCCACTTTACATATAGGGAAGGTTTTTTTCTAAAAGATTTTTTAAGCTATTGCATAGCTTCTATCGCGGGCCTTAAGCACGGGGACCGAATCCAGAAATTCCGTAACGAAAAAACCTCACGCTCCCCACTCCGACGGGCACAGCGGTGATACTTTTAAGTTTTGCCATCTATCGATGAATAGCTGAACTTTTAATGACTTTTTTTTTTAATTAAAAAGAAAAAAAAAAATTAAAGAAAAAAAAATTAAAAACATTGTTTTGTTATAACTAAAAAAAAAAAAAACTTTTAATTCCTTTTTTTGTAATTTAAAAATAAAATTAAAGAAAAAAAAAATTAAAAACATTGTTTTTTATAATGAATTTTTTTTTTTTAATTGCTTAATTTGATAAAAATGCTATGCAATAGCTTTACCGCGGCAATCCCCGAGTGACACACATTTTTTTTTTTAAAAGATTTTATTCTTTCACTTTGTTGGTGTAAGTAATATGTGTATCCATGTAAAATTACAGCCTCCTAGCAACAGATGGTAACAGTCTCTGAGATGGACGGACGGACATGGCGAAACTATAAGGGTTATGTGTATATTATTATTTCTTTTCACATATTGTTTGTAATTATATAGTTCAGCTGCCAACAAGTTTACTGCGCCTATTTCCATTTTTATCTCTACTTCAGCATGAAGTTGACTAGTAGAGAATACTTTTAGCATTAAGTCCGCCTTTGCACAATAACAATATGTATTAAAAAAAAAAAATAGCACACTTTACTTACAAAATATACAATAAAATGAACAAAACTGAACAGATAAAAAATATATTGCACATTGCTTGCGTATAAAACCGATGAGAAATAGTTTACGGCTTTTATAAGCCTATTTAGTGCCATTAGAGCTCCATAAAATATCGGAGGTCTATAAAAAGTAGAAAAATAACTTTAAAAACTTGATATTATAGGCTTTTACAATGTATATTTTAGTACACTTGAAAATAGCGAAGAGCCTATAGCATAATAATAATAACATTTCTGTATTCACTTATGAGACATTACACTGAGAGAATTATTTATTTACGCTACGTACACAGCGACACGATCGCCGGCCTCGCTCTTCCGCACACAACCATTACTTCACAGTGCGCAGGTCAAAATAAAGTATAATATTCGTTCGTACCTACGTTAGATTACGAACGCCATGACTATGACAATAGTAGAATGCTCGTTTTTGCATTCTTCCGCAACTTCAAGATTCATTTGCGGGATCATATTAAGACATATCCTTAAATTTCTTTATATCATCTATTAGAAAAACTTTTTGACTAGTGACCCATTTTTTCCGTGTCGTGTTCCGTTTCGTGTTCAAAAGTTAAGGGGGTAATAAGTCTTTAAATATAAAGATAGTTTAGAGAATTGAAGCGAAGCCAGGAGGGGTCACATATATTAATAACTGAAGAATTAAAGACGTCGCAATCTAAAGGCCCGCCTAAGACGCTAGACAGATGCTTAAAAGGTCGAAAGCTTAATGTTATCCGCTGCCTATTCCCTTGAACTATAGTGATGACCCCATTGTAAGTAACTGCATATATTACTCGTCTGTTACTAGCCAGGTATATTTATGTGCTATACTTGGTAATTGGGTAGTTGACTACAATAAAAGTAAATTATTTTATACTAATCCGGTAATAGTAGATCTTAAAATGCTCTGAAAATAAGTGTTTACAATCTAACATGTTTTTGAATTTAAAAGCATGAGGACGAATACTAAAAGTAATGATTTTACGATAGGAACTTATGACGTCATAGGTTGTTATTCCATACACATTTTTGTAGACCTTGTCGTTTTGACATTTCTTATAAAGAGACTGATTTGACTTGACAGTCAACGTCCCCATTGCCTTTCAATGTTTATAAACTTTGACGATTTGTACATACATATTATAAAATGATAATAGTTCTAATCGCGTGACGACGCGACGTCTACCCGTGATCACGGCCGTTGCAATACGATTGAAATGTCGGGAAATAAAAATGGTAAAACCTTAAAATATTCACGTGATTAAGACCAGTAGTATAAATCATTTAATGATTACCTTTCAGCTTGTGTTGCTGACACTGTTTTATATAAGAGTGAAACGATGAAAAACTGTTTACATTTTCGCGTTTTGTAGGTACTCTTACGGACGGAGTCGCATTACGAAAACCGGGAAAACATTAGGAAACATCAACACATATACATTGTAAATATATATGGAGTCTCGGACCAGCTCAAGTTAGAAAACTTCGTGTCTGTGAGCAATATATATCTTTATATATATAATTCTACAGTTCAGTGACATACAGGCGGTATGTCACTGAACTCCTCCTAAACGTCTGGACCGATTTTGACGATTTTTTTTGTGTGTGTTTCAGTGCATTCGAAAATGGTTTAGATTCACATCTGAACCCGGTTCACAAAATTAATATATACACATAAATGTACGTTGCTTAGGCATTTGTTCCACGAACGGCGAGAAAGCGAGCAACTTCAATACATGCCGTGGTAGCCTATAATTAAGGCAGTATTTCTGGATGTATCCATTAATATGTAAATTTGTAAAGTTTAAGTGTATGCTTTGTTGGTTGCCCTTAAATAAATAAATAAAATAAATAAACTATAAACATTTTTTTCTCTCAAGAAACATACCTACAATAGATGTACATGGGCGGATCCAGGATTTAATTCTGGGGGGGAGAGGGGGCACGACAGCAAATAATGGCCTTGTCAGATCTGATATGCTTACGTTACGTAGAGGGGGGGGGGGGGGGGGGGGGTTGCATTTCGTTTCCTCGACACCGACCAAGTGTGACAGGCATGCACGGCGGGGGTTTGGGTTACCCAAATCGTTGTAGGTGCACACGACGCAAGGAAATTCAATAGAATACGAGAAATTCGGTACACGAGGCAACCGTCCTCTCTGGATCCCGAGTAAATAAAAGAGAAACGTTGGTGTGTTGATAGTTGATCGTTGATTGAGCATACCCCCATATCAAGTTTATATACATTCAAACATTGTAAAATTGGCAATTTGAAAAGTGTGGCCGCGAGTTTTTATTGCCAGGTTCTTTTCTCCGGCTTTACCTATTGTTTGCGAACTGGGCATTACACGTAGGTACATGTAGAATCCCGACATCTCACAAGTGTTGTTTTGCATCCTAAATAAATAAAGAATTTACATTTTTTTTAAATTTTGCATTAGTCTGAAGCTTTCCCGTGTTCTATGTAGAGAATCTTAGTAAAACTAATAGTGAAGTATTAACTTTGTCGATTCCTATAATTAAAAGCTACAATTTCTATTTGTAATAGGTTACTCGAGAGGTAAAAACATGTGATTACACGCATTAGATAACAGATAACGGGAAAAGAAAGTATTGACAGTATATAATGGGTAATTGCAGCTGTAATTTTGACTTCCTTTGCAGGTAATAGGAAAAAACAGAAGAACAGGTTCAGTAGTAAAAGTAGATTACATACTGTATTTTAAATTGGATTTCCTCAATTTGTACTCGTGTAAGGCAGATGCTTAAAAATAGGAAGTTGAAAAAGCTAATAGCTTCATAATACGATTCCAGACACACGGTAGTGTATTAGCCAAGTTCTAAACAAAAGTTGCTAAAGGGCGACACACCGGCCGTGGGTCACACGTCCAAATTTACAGAAGCTGTTATAATGTAAAAGATTATTTAATTGATAAATTTACAGATTATTGACATGAATTTTTATGACTTGAATGATGATTTTTTAGATTAATTTATGATTATTTGACATTAACAACAATACAATTAATACGCAATAAATAACTGAATGTTTAATATTATTTAGGTCATTTAATATATTTGCACGCCATTATATGGCAGAGTATGTCCGAACTCAATCTTATTGTAACACCAATGTACCACCATATTTTAGCAAATAAAGAAATATTCTATTCTATTTTATTCTATTCCATTCCGGGACATCTTTGACCTTCCGATCACTTAAAATATATTTGTATTTTTTTACGTATTTAAAATATGGGACAACTCACTTCTATATATCCAGCCAACTCATACAGGATCTGAAAATAAAGAAAAATAAATTAAGTACAACATAAAATATCTTCACACGAAATAAATAAATAAACTAATCAAAAATCTTCTAAATCCTAATTGAGTTTATGGCGAACAATTTCAATGGAGACTAAAAAACTACTTAGAAAAAGTAAGTATGATTCACAAGAGAACACGGAAACACAAGAGCATTCTCTGAGTCTATTCCCTTACTTACTTAATACAATGTGACGGAAATCCGACACGACTGAGATTTATTAAAACTGAGCAATGAAGGGATGTATCATTATTTAAATTATTTTACCAAAAGCTAACGAAAATTCTTTTCTCGGTATAAAACTAGATCACAACTGTAATTGGAAAACACACGTAGACAGTACTTGTAAAAAAATTAATAGGTTTGTGTATGCTCTATGGAGGCTTACAAAAATCTCAAACAAAGAAACAGCCCTTAAGGCCTATCATGCATTTGTGGTATCTACACTTAGATATGGCATAGTGCTTTGGGGCAACTCAGTAAATATAAATAGAGCATTTATAGCTCAAAAGCAATGTGTAAGATCCATTTGCAATGTCGCTCCTTGGGTAACCTGTAAGCCTTTCTTCCGAGAGCTTTCGCTACTCACTCTACCATGCATTTACATTTTACAAATATGTACTTTTGTTAAAAATAATAATGATTTGTTTATTTATAAAAAGGATTCTTGTAATTTTAATACAAGATACCCAAACAACCTTACTCTCCCTTTATTGAGAACAGAAGTAAGTAGTAGGAATAGCTATGCAATGTCAGTACGCATATTTAATCACCTACCCCAAGATGTCCGAGACTTACCACTAAGTAAATTTAAAAGACAATTAAATAGGTGGTTAGTTGAACAATGTTTCTACTCTGTTAAAGATTTTCTAAGTTTTAAATTCGATTGACATGGTTGTAATTAGTTTAATTAAGTTGAATAGGAATTCTTATAGTTTACATATGATTATTTCCCGTTTAGTTTTAAGTTAAAATATTTGTATGTCATAAAATTGAGATGACTAATGTGCTGACCATAACTCGATGTAACATCTATTTGTACCACATTATGGCAAATAAATTATTTGTATTTGTATTTGTAAAATATATTTAATATTAATAGTGTGTTATTGACATCGTAAGCTTTATCAGGTTCTCTAGGCATAAAACATAATTTTGGAAAAATGCCGGACAGATTGCCCAACTCTAGGCCGCCCGAATTCTTACCATTCCAGTGGTGAAGCCTTTTTATTTGCTTTTTTTAATACCACTAAATGAAGAAACGAGAAGGTTACATACACCCAAAGGTACACGCTAGCTCATAACGGTATCAATGTCACTCAAATCCTTGTTTGGCAAAGATCTGAATGTCACCGTACCGCGCTCCTCAATAGTTAATAAGTCTCATTTAAATAGTCTCATTGTAATTACACTTGCTACAGTGCCTTTCAATCGATACACAGTAATGTGTTAATATCGCTATTTCACGTAAGAATAACTGACACTATTGTGGTACTCACCAAGAGGATGGCTTAGACCTACCACCAGTTAGATCTCTTCGGATCCGTTTATATTTTATTAACAGCCAGTTCCGGCTTTGCTGGGACTTTCCTCTACCATTTAAAAATACCATACCATAAAAAAAAAATATCGAAATAATTGTGAAAACCGCATCAAAATGTTTTCCGTTGTTTAGAAAATTCAAGCTTACAGACAATGGTAAGTGACTGTGTTGGTAGGTTTGGAAGTTTTTAAGTAGATTTGGAACTCAGGCAGTCCCCGAGTGCCACACATTTTATATTATTTTTACTTCGGCCAAGTAATAATAATAAAAAATGTGTGGCACTCGGGGACTGCCGCGGTAAAGCTATTGCGTAGCATTTTTTATCAACTAATGCAATTATAATTATTTATGCTGTTTTTTTTTCTTTTCATTACATTTCGGAGCAGCTCATCTCGATCCGTGCGAGCTTTGTACAGTCGTACCATATACATATACGTTAAGCGAACGCTCGGCCGAGCTATGTGTTAGGATTGATTTTCGTTATGGAATTTCTTGATTCGGTCGCCGCGCTCAAAGCCCGCGATAAAAGCTATGCAATAGCTTAAAAACATGATCAGGTGAGATTCACAGACTGTTTCCAAACTCAAACCATGTTTACAAAATATCTAGATTACAAGGAAAAGAACTCTTCTCGATACCGAGAAGTACCTACCTAAAGATTGAAAATGAAATCTACCATTCGGCCTCTTTCTACACCACTAAACTATGAACAAAGTTTTAGCACCAATAATATAAATATTTAATGGGTCTTTTACGTTTTCCAGGCAACTTTTGCATCTTTATAAAAACCTTAAAAAAAGACAAGTTAATTCATTCGTTTTCATGTTCTTCACAGCAATATATTTCGCGATACATTTTTATATAAATAGATATTCGCAATAACTATAAAGAGCTCAACAACAATACATTCAGAATGTCATTACCATTTCCTTTAGTTTGTTGACCTACAAATTATATCAATCGTTCATATGTTACGTTACAGAATAAAATGACGTCACGCCTTGGTAAACACCCTACGCGAAACCTTTTACAGACCATTGTAAATCCTACTTAAATGAATTGAAAATAAAGTTTGCTTTCCCCTGAATAGATTCGCAGTTGTAGGTACGAAGAACGTGTTAAACGAATTTCAATTTAATGGCAATAGCACTTGAGTTTAGTTTTAACTGGGTATTCTTTGGAATTCACTAAGCCGTGACGAATTAGAGGTTTTAAAATGAGATATTTTCGCGAAGAAAATTATGGACATGTAAAGGAAATATAATTTATCATTTATAATACTGTTGCGGTATTAAATTGGTGGGTGGAGGACTTGCAAGATACTTTTAAGGATATAAGAAAAGACTTGGAATGTTACAACAAGTGCATTATTTATTCCCTGACTCTTTTAGTCCGATAAAACGAAAATCCGAATCAATTGGTGGGAGTTTATCCACGGGACCGCCGGCTTAACAAGTGTGGAGAGCAAATCCAAAATTCTTCATTCACTTATGAAGGTAAAAAACCTTTTCACAAGAAAGTCATGTTTCTACTTCTTTTCTATTCTTCAAGTTCGCAAAGCAATAAATGAAAAGAACTTGGCCACTCTTTTGAAATGGGCATTATTTATTACAATGTTTGTTTGTTTGTAAGTGTATATATACAGGCGTACCGCCACTCATTTATCAGACACCATATTAAAGGACTGATGAAAATTCTAGTAGGTATATTACAAGTACAGTAGGATCAACGTAACTAGGCCGGACTGAAGTTGGCGACAAGTGGTTGCGCAAATGCTTTTTTTGACAGGAAGCGGGGGGCGGGGCGGTAACTAAACCAAGAAAATTCGATATATGATTACGCACTACATTGTCATAATTAGTATTACTAACTCATGTTTTATGCAATTATTTTAACAAAGAAATTGTTTTTCAAACTTTATTTAGTATTTACTGCAACTGTTATAAATTTAAACTTTTATAAACTCGTTTAAATAGCATTTTTATATTTTTGAATTAAAATTTTGTTTGTATTTTTAATCGATTAAACATAATTAATTGTAATTCGTAATTTTAGGGTCGCATCTCTATGACATGCAAAAGTGATATGAACCTAACTTTAATCTGGCCGAGTTACGTTGATCCAACTGGAGCAATTAGAAGTTTAGATGATATTAATCAGTATCAGCTTCTAAGGATACAGCTTAATAGAAGCACCCACTTTTTACTCACTGATTTCTCATCTGCTCGCTAACCACTGAGTCATTTATTTATTTTATTTTTATTTCTTCTGGATAACAAACATTGCGCAATCATGCCTAAGACTAACAATATTATCTTATAAAACAATTAGGTAATTACGCAACCAGCACCGTTATCCACAAAAGAATACATTAAAGAAAAAAATAAAAACAAGCAAAATTTAACAAATAAGGTAATACTACAATACTCTACGTCTAAACATGTGGTATGGAAAGTCTTTCAGAAATACATTTTTTAAATTGACTGAGTGACAGAACAAATAGGTCAATATCAGCAAAGTGATCATCAACTCTTCATTAACCGCCTCAAAGGCGTTCTTTCTCCTTGGTTCTGCTCCAATCAGGCGGTTATCAGTCATATATTAATTATACGTACTTCTACTGGTTTATTTTTATAAAATAGATGGCAAAGAACTTTCATATAATAACTCTTTTAAATTAATATGCTAGAGAGCGCGCCTGTTTCCTTTTATGGGCAGGGAACGTGAGGATGTCCTGTCCACAGTGAACATACTAATTACCTTTTTAAAAATCTACTCGGCGTAGGGCTAGCGCTGATAAACTTTAGTTCTATGATTAACTATTATTGATTTGTGGTTAATGACCCTGACTCCTAAGCCAGAGGCTATAGGTTTGATTCCTACACGTTTCTGTTGTTGTTTCGAGTCTGGGTGTACTTTTTGTCCGTGAATTTAATGTTTGTCAAGTACGCGACACAGGACCTGTTTTTTTAAAACACAAATATGAATTTGTTCGAAATAATTACTGCTTCGGTACCTATTGCAGTGGAATTTATCGATTTTTACAAGTGTAGTATTTTGCTTCCTAAGTTAAAGAATTTTGATTATATTATAACAATTTACCCGATAATATTCTAGATAACCTTTTATTTACCCGACGTTGAGTCGACCCGCGATCACGATCGGTGCAATTCGATCGAAACGTCGGGTAAATAAAAGGTTCGTAGGTACCTTTAAATATTTCACGCAATTAAGTCCCGATAGTAATCTAATATGTGTAAACATCGCGAAAGTTTAAAAACAATATTTATTATTTTGCGTACGACTACCGAGCAAGAGTCAGAGAGAAAAGAATGACAATCGTATAGAAAGAAGTCATTGCGAGCTACGAATTTCATATTAAAACTGTCATAAACGCGGTTTTGCACGCGCAACGCGTTTAGGCCCCTTGTCTAGGGGCTCAGAGCTTTGTAAGATAGAGAAGAAACGTCAATTTCTACATCTGGGTGTAATTTGCGTCTGATTAAGTCCCCTTCTGTGAAACAGGGATGGTAGTAAGAAAAAACTATTTAATACTTTTCTCAAGCATTACACGAAGAAATTCTCAGTTATTCGTTTTATACTTCACAAATATTTGATCCCTTTTCTAATCTGTTTCATTTCAGATATTTATATTTGCTTAGCTAAACGAAAGGTTCCGTTCTAAAGAATTAAGCAAAACGCACACAGATCCGTGCGGGTTGATCACAGGATTTTAAAACCACCGATGTCACAAGTGCTTTTAACTTTTTTGTCAACAAGTGGTATTATGCGACAACACAGAACACATGCGAAGATTCTAATGAGGCTTTATTAGTGCAGATATCTAAGCTTATTCGATTCGTTATTCGATAATGTTATTTCTATAACAGTTTGTATTAGATCCGATTTCTATTCGTCATCCGTGAAAAATGGGACCGGTCTGAATCCAAATCCAATCCGAGCAGCACAAGGGATTCGGATCTTAATGATAGAGTAAACGCATATTTCGTACTACGTGGTTATGTAGTACGAACTTTGCGTTTAATGTACCGGATACCTGCTGGATCCTGCTGGTTATTTAAAAAAAAATATTCTCTCACTGTCACTGAAAGATAATTTTGTAAATACGTTGTATTAATGTTATGTTTATTTTATAATTCAATATGGAGTTTAGCTATACTATATAATATAATATATCTATATCTATACTAATATTATAAAGAGGAAAGATTTGATTGTTTGTATTGAATAGGCTTCAAAATTACTAGAACGATTTAAAAAAATCTTTCCCCATTAAAAAGCTACTTTATCGGGGAGTAACATAGGCTATATTTTATTCTCAAAAAAATTTAGATACTAAAATAACAATAATACTCCCGTGTGAAGTCGGGGCAGGCGGCTAGTTTTCTGGTGTCTATCTATATAGATTATAGATGTGCCACTTCACAATGGTATGATACAGCAGTGATTTGTGCAGGCATACCACTACTATTGTTTAGATTAGCTACTAACATAGTTTTAAGTAAAATGTAATTACTAACAAATTGAGTAAAAATTACTTTTATATAAATGATTATTATTACATGGTTGAGGACCCAGTACGATTCCACTGCGTCAACGTTCGAACACAGATCAAGTTTTCTCAGATTAAACCAGCGTCTCTCTCACCCGACCCGAACCCGTTCTGTGTGTATTGCGCTTTACCTGTATGTCTATCACTGTGAAGGAGCCCATTCATGTCGTATCAAATATTTGTTCTAGCGTTATTCAGGGCACAAAAGAGTTTAGCGGAGTTGTGAGAATGGGCATGTGTGATGTTTGACGATCCATGTTGAGTTTGAGATGCTAATAAATGTTGATGGTATTTATTTAGTTGGTGAAGATTTAGATAAAATTGGAGGAACATTGTACTACATTTTTCTGTTTTACAGTATTTTTTTTGTATATTGCTGTTAAAACTAGTTTTTAAGGGTTCCGTAGTAAACAAGGAAACCTTATAGTTTAGCCATGTCCGTCTATCCGTGCGTCCGCAGCTTGTTATGTTAGAATATTAATTGTTAAATGCCAAATCTTAAATTGCGTCAAGCCAAACAAAACATAGCTTCGAATTCTGAAGCATATATTTTTAGATCTCGGTTGTAACGTACTTATAGACACAGCTACTAAACAATTTTATTTTAGTAGATTATAATGACACAGGTTGTGCTATTAAAACCTTTAAAATGAAGTAATTTTAATGTGAAACAGCAGATGATTAAGTCATTCCATCTCTTTCGCGCGAACGCCGAAGTGACAGTGATCGCATCTCAAGGTCATTGTCACTATTCGTCGCCAGATTTCACAAAACATTTCTAGTCGCGACTTTAAAGTGAAAACATTGCTTAATGAATAGAGAATAAGGGAGTGAGAGGTTTGTGATTCAGTAGCGAGCGACTAACACCCATATTTTAAGACGTTTCCTTAACAATTCCTCGACTCATACTCTAGGTCTAAAGTAGGTCCCGACGTACCTTGAGTTTGACAATTATTTCTTCACCTCAGAAGAGGGAAAGTTTCGAGTGAGAGTAAGTGGAGGATATTTATTTACCCGACTGCAAGGAAGTGTTATATTTGTCGAGCTTATCTTTTATGTCTGTATGTAATGTTTTTTGTTACCTGATATATTTCAAACCACTTATCGGATTTAAATAATTAAGACGTCGTTAGTTTGTCTTGACCGTCCAAGTGTTCTTAGCTATGTGACGTTTAAAAAAAACAAACATGGCGGCTGTGAGATGTCAAAAACAAGAGGTGTAAAAATACCGTCATATGGGTATCAAATTAAATGGCTAATTGTAAGCATTTTAAAAATGTAAAACATGATTATGACTGTAAAATTAAAAGAGTCAATTAGTAATCATTCTTTTTTTTCAATTTTCAATACTTGACAATAGCTGTGACCTGTGATAAAAGTTAGTTGTTACATCGGTTACATCCTTTAACCACTAAAAAAAAAATAAAAAAAAAAATATAAAAATAAAAAACCCGCCTGCGCAAAATATGCAAATAAGATCCCCAATAGAATATTGTATGATGGGGCTGGCATACTTTTTAAGATTAAAGCCCCTAAATAAATAAAGAGTAAAAAAAATCCCCAACATTATGCAATATCATGCAGTTGGAGGCATTAATGAATCTCGATAAACAAAGATATTGCTATCGCTTTTACGGGATAGTCAGTCCAGTATACGACGGTACCTACGTCGTATACTGGAAATAAATATAGTCAAATTATTATGAAAAATAATATGGATTTTAGACCCTTGACACTAAATAAAAATATTGTGTTTTGGTGGTAATCATTCTATTTATTTAAACGTGACGGTATATTTAAAGCAGAAAGGCTTATCTATAATTAAAATTAAAGTTGTTCTCGTAAGAATACCAGTATATTTTAATTTTTCTGTTGGTTATCGGTTTTTCAAGGATAATAATCCATTGCGCGACACTATTACTCTAGATCCGACCGTTTGGCTATGGATCGACAACTAACGTAATACGTCCATCATCATCGAACAACTTTGGTGGTAGCTATTGGGTTCGGTGTTCGGCGAGCGTTCGTTTCGACCGACACGTTCTCGATCAACTTTTGAGAGTTTTGAGAGGCCCAGGGGTCAGCGATTCTCGGTGTTTTATGATAAAACCGCCGAGGAAATAAAACTCATTATTATATAAATATAACTTCCTATGACATCATGGGAACTCAACCATTTCTTTTATAATGAATACATACTATCACCTAATTAAAATGCAATCCTAGTATATCAAACAATGGGCACTTTATTAATATGCGGGGTGGTACAGCGCCACCTAGCGGCGACGTGGGAGAAATCTTGATACCAACATGGCGGCGACTGTAAAGAATTTTAATATCAGCTGCGTTTTCTTAATCACGATTAATGTATACTTCTTTCTATTCTCTACTATTATAAAATTGTAAAAAAGCTGTGAAGGTGGGTACTAAACAAAGCAAGCATTAGCGCAGTCAGTATGTGTAATCTCGTGTTTGTCACGTGTTTGTTTGCACGTACTGACTGCGCCAATGCTCGCTTTATACTAATAATAATTAATTTCTCATCACAATAAGTAATACAAAATAAACACATTTTCACAATTTGTTAAGTTGCACAATAGTAGGTTACTATTATTACATAAGCACTTATTATTGTGATGACTAGCACCTGAGCTAAGTTATTATAAATAACTTGTGTTAAAAACGCTAGGCCATCCCTGGAGATAACTATTTAGTAATAAAATAGCACTAATTTTATTCTGCTAAATGGAATTACATAAAAATATTTCAATATAATGTTGTGATTGACGAAAGGAACAACATATTATGTTGTTCCTTTCGTCAATCACAACATTACATACATGATATTATTAATATCATGTTAATTTAAATATTAACATTGATCACAATTAAAACCAAAATTAAAATAAAATAAAACAAAACAAAAAGTAAGTAGTTATATGATAACAACATAAACATAGTAATTTGAATAAGAGTGGAAGAAAAGAGAAATTATATTCATGGCGTTTGCCTCCGAGTGTATAATAGTTATGTATATATGTAGTGTAGTGAGTGTTTGGTTAAGCTATAGGAAGTAGTGTGATAAGAGCGAATAACGATGTGATGAAGATCGAAACTTTTTATATTCACTACTGTTATTTTTTGTGAAGAGCTAAATTACATTCTTTGTTTTTTGAGAAGATTTACCAATAATAGAAGTAGAATTATGTAGAAGTATAAAATAACGATAATATACCTACGAATATAATGTACATTTACTTAAGTATACGAGTACTTAAAGGCGTCCTCTTAAAGCCTTATACAACATACCATACTCATGACTCTTATAACTTTCCTTAGTCATACTCGTACATAATGAGATTCTGCTTGTATTCCATGACATGTAAATTGTGAGCATTTTACTAAGTTAGTGCGTGAGTGTTGTGGAATGTCCGTAGTGATGTGACGATTATGAGTACGGATATATCCGAAATATTTAATAGCGTATTTTTAACAGATGCAAACAATTGTGATGCCATCCATGTAATACATCAACTCTAAATTCATTAACAGCTGGCATCTATTGCATATAGAAATTTTGTAAAATTGTTGTAGGTTGTTTTTTTCACTCGGTGGTGCAGCAATATTACGTACGATTGCAAAAGTTTGTGGGTTAAATTCCCACAAGAGTCTGTGAGATCCAGAATGTAGTCTCAATGTGGCTACTCTGTTTCTGTCAATGATTATAATTAAAAGCAAATACACAAATATATATGTTAAAAAATCGGTATTAGATACAAGAACATATTCCGAATTTGAAAATAAAAAAATGTTAACTACAGTTGGATCAACGTAACTAGGCCGGACTGAAGTAGGCGACAAGCGGTTGCGTAGATGCATTTTTTGGAAGTAAATGGTGACAGGAAGCGAGGGGCGGGGGCGGTAACTAAACCAAGAGAATTAGAGATGCGATTACGCATTACATTGTCATAAATAGTTTTACTAACTCATGTTTTTTGTGATTATTTTCGTAAAGAAATTGTTTTTCAAAGTTTCTTTAGTGTTTGCTGTAACTGTTCTAAATTTAAACTTTTATGAACTCATTTAAATAGTGTTTTTATATTGTTGAATTAAAATGTTTTCAGTATTTTTAATCGATTAACTTAATTAATCGTTTTCGTAAGTAGTTTTAGGGTCGTATCTCTATGACATGCGCGAAAGTGATAAGAACCAAACTTCAATCCGGTCAAGTTACGTTGATCGTACTGTACTCATATTTTTATGTTTTTTTAAATCTAATATGTAAAACAGCGATAATTAAGAGGTATTTAATCAAAACATGTTTATTTTTCTCCTCATTATAAAGACCAGTAGTTATTACAGCACATTATTTATGTATACATTTTATCGTATAAAACGTAATTTATTGCTTTAGAAACTACATAATAAAATAAATATCTACTAAGAACACATCTAAATAAAATTATATAAGTCAAGAGTAGATCTGCAGTATAAAAATTAGTTCATATCGATTATATACATATATGTGTATTTCCGTTGTATTACTCGGTCAAGCAAAACAGCATCTAGATAATTTTAATGTGTAGGATCTACGCCACAAAGCACCGAGAGTACAGAAGTAAAGCTTCACACAAACGTGCTCGAGCAACGTTTGTGACATCGCTTAAGGGCAAGGAATCTCGGTACGCTTACCTCCCTATTGATAATACGTTATATCAGTATTTTAACTTGTAAATGTTATGTTTCTACTATTTTATTTTGAAAATTAGATAAAAAATGAAGACAATACATTTACTGGTTATAATCATCTCCTAACCGATGCACGATATTGGTTACAGCTGCCGCTATAGTATTTTTATTATGGAGGTTAGTTTTGTGCCTATGTTGTTTCCATGTTGCGTTACTCGAGCTAAAACTAACTAACAAACTACGCTCATAACACTGCAACATGTACTCACCCGCGTTGCCCGCAACTCACACTGCATTTCATTAGGTAGCATCTCTTAAATTGCAAATCATAAGGATATTTACAAAATAGTTACCGCCATCCAACTAAATTTCTCTTATATTCTGTAGTACATAGTTAGTGATTATCTGTGATGTGTAATGTAACCTTATATAAATTTATTTGTCTAAAGGATACTCAATACTCAATTGTTTATTTGCATTAGACAATGTATAAATAGGTGGTAAAAATATAAATTAAAGAACAATTGGGTTGTAATTTTAACATAACATAACGTTTCTTAAGTTCGTAAGCTGTATTTATGTAAAAAATAAGTGATTTAAGGAAAGCTGTTATTGGCATGATATTTACTTTAGTCAAAAACTTTAAACGAACTGTATCGCTGTTGGTTTTCTTAGTAAAACATTGAAACAATTGTTCTGTATCTTCGCTCTTTTGTGTCTATATCTACTTATACTAGAAAATTATGTCCGTACATAGTTGCAAACTTGCCTTGATCCATACATCTGCTATGTAATTGATTAAATGATGTAGCCACGTAACTATATAATTAAATAAAATGACAGGTATGGTAACTCTTTTTAATACCATCTCATGCAAATTGTAGGGTCCTTTTTACTTGGCGATGTAATTTGTAACAAATGTTCGTCCCTCTGTGCGTATGTATGTTGTCCGAACAACTTGGTCCTTTATTCCAATTTGATACGAAATTTTTATACTTAAAGTTTTGAAAAATATGAACACCTCTCTTATCTTGCAATAAAAACATGAAAAGGTCTAAGGAATACTCAGACCAGCAATCAAACTTGATATATCCGGATGCCTACCCAGGCCGCGTACTTAGATATGCTCTAAAAAAAACACTTATTTCCTGAAAGTACATCAAAGTAATTTGTGTACAAATGATAATAGCAAATCAAAATAATGTTATTCCTTAATTCAACTCAATATTTTTGAAGTGATAGCGTCTTATAAGTCGATGACCGGGTGCACGTACAAAAAAGTGTTTAAAAAATGTCACGTTATTGATTACTTGCTAAGCAACAGCAATTGGCGATTGCAGCGCCATGACATGTGATACAATTAAGGAACTAACGTTATTGATATGTCATCAATGTTTTCTTAAGATGTTATCACGTAAAATTATAGTCTGTAAATCGACTTTACAGAACTCCATTTTTTTACATCCTACTCGATCATACAGAATACTTTAAAATGTAATAGGAAATTTGTAGAAATTAAATCACACATTTTCCCGAACATGACGTAAACCAAATATCCGTCAATTCCTTTTCCCATCACTAAATATCCGCTTACAGTGTAATGCAGAAAACGCGGTATTTAAATGAAAAATTTGTTACTAAGAAGTTAAATTATAATGTTAGGGCTCATGTTAATGACGTTTTGATGAGCCTCGTTTGTTATATAAACCGTATTACTAGTTTGTGAATACGGGCGTAATAATAATAATAATAAAAGCCTTTATTCACTGACCATACTACATTTTGACTTATATACTAATATGCTAATTAACATTTTTTTTTTCTTACTTATTTTAACACTTTTTTCAAATTTATTTAACACAATATAAAAATATAAAAAATAAAAATAAAAAACTTTAGCAACCACTTTATTGGTCAGGTTGTCCTTCGACATAGGCCTCCCCCAGTTTCTTCCACTCATCTCTGTCTCGAGTGAACCTTCTCCATCCTTTAGGCAAGTCATCCTCCCATCTTCTGATTTGACGTCCCTGCTGTCTTTTCCCTGTACGAGGATACCATTCTAATACATCCTTTGTCCATTTTCCTTTCTTTGTCCTCATTATATGTCCAGTCCAGTTACATTTCAGTTTTCTTATAGTTTGTAATACATCTCTCACCTTTGTTCTTTTCCTTATTTTTGAACACGTCCACCGATCTCGTAGCCTTATGTTTAACATACTTCGCTCCATGCTGCGTTGACAGACTAAAAGTTTTTGACTACTTTTACTCAGAGTAGGCCAAGTTTGGCACCCATAAGTGAGACATGGGAGGATGCATACGTTATACAATTTACTCTTCAATGATATTGGTATTGATTCATTTTTCATTATTTCTTTTAGGGACCAGTATCGCTTCCAAGTATTACTTATTCTTCTCTCTGTTTCTTTGAGGCATTGGTCTTTAATTGATATCAATTGTCCTAAATATATATATTCGTCCACATATTCAATAGCTTCTTGACTTATTTCTATATTTTGCTTTGAATCATTGGTCATTACTTTAGTTTTCGTTGGGTTCATGCATAGACCTGCTTTCCTGCTTTCATAATCTAGTTGTTGTATCATAGTTTGTAATGTGTCTGGTCTCTCAGCAAATATAACAATGTCGTCAGCAAATCTTAGGTGATTTAAAGTTGATCCATTAATATTAATGCCAAAATTCCCCCAATCTAAATTTCTGAATATTTCTTCTAGCACTGCTGTGAAAAGCTTAGGGGAAAGTGGATCGCCTTGTCTAACGCCTCTTTGTATGGCAAATTCTTCGCCTTGTTGTTCAAGTTGAATCGTTGCTGTGGTGTTTTCGTATATTGTTTTTATAATTTTTATATATTTATTTTCTATACCTTGGTTCTCAAGCGTTTTCCAAATATAATTATGACATAGAGAGTCGAAAGCCTTGTTGTAATCGACAAATGCTAAATAATATTTTTGCCCGTATTCATTTAGTTTTTCAATTATTTGTCTGACTACAAGAATGTGATCTATAGTAGAGTAATCGGCACGAAATCCCGCTTGTTCTCTCGGCTGGTTTTCTTCCAAGCGCTTCGTTAAACGTTCGAGTATTATTTTAGAGAAAACTTTATATAGATTTGACATTAGAGATATAGGTCTGTAATTATTTATTTCATTTTTGTCCCCTTTTTTATGTAGTACCTAGGACAATTGTAGATTTTGAAGAAGAAGAAGAAGAGAATACGGGCGTAAGTAAATACGACTTTACGAGTTCATGATGTAGTTAATCGAAAAAAGTTAATTCGATTTTTACCTAAAATATACAGGATCAATCGCTTCCAAAATGTCCTGACAATTTTTTTTGTATTTTTTATAGGATCCTTATATAAATTAATTTATTTATATAATCCTGGTTTATAGGTGAAACATGTGTCAAAGTTTGACTTCGTTTGAGCAGAATATTGTATACTAGCTGTCCCGCGCAACTTCGTCTGCGTAAATTTTCTCTGTTTTTTCAATATTTCTCAGTGCTGCTCCGCTCCTATTGGCCGTAGCGTAGTGTTATATAGTCTATATCCTTCCTCATTAAATGGGCTATCCAACAGTGAAAGAATTTTTCAATTTGGATCAGTAATTCCTGAGATTACCGCGTTGAAACAAACCAGCTCTTCAGTTTTCTAATATTAGTATAAATTAAGTGTGTAAAGGTTCCCGTAGCCATTTAAGTTGGTGAGAGTACCTGTAACTTATTTTTAATTTCGACTGTTACATTAATGGTCTTCTCTTACTATGTCAATTGTGAGGATTTATAGATCAAGGGTGAGGATGGGTTCTAGGTGTGTAGCTTGCCTTAGACGGACCCTGTATTAAAATTTGTTTTGGGTCCAGGTACCCTAAAGGCTCAGACGATGGCTAAAGTTGACAATCTGGTGCGCACTCCAAAGGATATTATACCTCAGCAGACGCCAGGTGTCGATAAAATTGATTGCAGCTGCGGTAGTTCGTACATTGGCCAAATAAAGTGAACTATAGCGGAAAGGCTAAAAGAACACATCGCAGCAGTGAAAAACCGGCAAACGAACAAATCGGCAATTGCAGAATACATACTGCAATTGAATACCAATCACTGGATTGAGTTTCATCGTCCACCAACCCTCTCCACAGACCGCCATTTTTATTCAAGAATTGTGCGTGAAGCGATTGAAATTTAAAAAAACATAAAACTTTCAATCGGGAAGAGGGCTTTAAACTATCCGTGACGTGGAATCCATTGATTCGTAAAACACAATCTCGTATTAATTCGCAGTCGGTTAATATGGACACAATCAGTGTAGTGTGCAGTGACGCTAACATTTCGAGAAACAAAAAATGAGGGTAGGTGAAGATTCATCGGCCTTACGGAGTCATAACATCGCTGCGACAGTCCGCTTGTAACCACGGCCGGTGCAACCACCTAAACGTCAAGCAATTTTAAAGTAAATAATGCGCGTTAATTTCCGTAATAGTTAAAATCAGTCGGCTGAGTTCCTAACGCACATTCGGGGCCACTGTAGTGTGGAGCACCTGTATCATTGATACTGCTGATATGGCGATAGCTACGCCTCTGGTGGGTTCACGGCCTAATCGCCTGATTCAATCACTTTAAATATAAATATATAAGTTTTCGATACGATAACGTCTTGTAAATCAATGACGCACGAAAAAGAGTCGCACGCACGAAAAAGTATCACGTATCAACGATCACGTTATTGATTGGTTGCTAAGCAGTCACGTTATTGACTGGTTGCTAAGCATGAATGGTGATTCCGCCTGCTGATAGGCTGAAGTATTGCGGGTACACTAAACTGTCACAGGCATGGTTATTTATTACAATGTCATCAATGTTTTCTTAAGACGTTAGCCTTCGTTAAAATTATCGACCGTAAACCGACTTTACAGACAACCTTTTTTTAAAAAAAATAATGTTTTAGACAATGTGCAGAAACAAGTTTTACAGTTTCATATTTAGTCACATCTTGTAAGGCCTATTTTTTGAATCCATAACCAAAACATGCCTTTTGTTATGTCTGTGTATCTAGCGTATGTATTCAAGGTCCGATTCGCATGTATAATTTTTATATTTATGAATATTGAATCCATGCACGATGATTCATGATTCACGGGAAGCGATTGGGTGGCCCATCCTGACCAATATGAGTCCAAATTGGTCACGGCAGTTACAAAATGACCCACCACTATGCGCGTATAATATGGTGACATGCTTATAAATATAATAATGCTTAAAGCTATTTAGGGTTCCGTGCTATTCATATACAAACCTATAAAGGAAGCCTCAGAATGATTGATGGTGCGAAATTCGAATAAGTATAGATATTTTTTTTTACAAATATACATCTAACCGACTTCAAGCAGGGCTGATTTGCTGGCATTTATTGACCATTTCGAAATAAACCTTTTTCGAACAAAAAAATAATTTTGAAAATCCGTCTATATATGACGGAGTTATGCCCGAACATGCTTAAAAAATTCCTAATTAAAATTCAAAATTCTTTATTCACTTAGGATGCAAAACAACACTTGTGATACGTCGGGATTCTATATGTACATGTAATGCCATGTTCGCTAACAATAGGTAAAGCCGGAGAAAAGAACCTGGCAATAAAAACTCGCGGCCACTGTTTTCAAATTGCCAATTTTACAATGTTTGAATGTTTATAAACTTGATACTACTAATATACTATACACTATGTTAAAGAACTGATGCAAATTTTATTGAGAACCTCCTCCTTTTTGAAATCGGTTTGAAGTTAAAAGTTTACAGACATCACTTTGTGTGATCCAAAAATTATTGTTCCGAGTCAAGTAGCACTTTGTGTTTGTCATTTGTATGTTTGTAAAGATCTTCGCAACAGGGCATAGGCACAGCCCTTCCGATTGCTTATTACTTATAGCCTACGATGTTCCGAAAGTGTTCCGAGATGTCATATCCGTGAACGATGTCTGTCCATGTGTGTACCGCTTAAGCGAAGTACATAATAAAGCATTACTTCTGTACTCTCAGTATCTTAAGATACAAAAAAAGAAAACAAATAAGCTGCGGAACCCAACATCGATTAAGCGATTCTATCTTCAATCTTATATTTTTATTATGCGAGATATTTTTACGGTTCATTATTAAGGATGCGCAGTGTGAAGGAATGCGTACGCGCAAGCTTGATGGTTTCTTAATGATGATTAATTTACGTAAACAGAATGCTATGTCATTTGCGTTTTTTGTAAAAAAATGAAGGTTGTTTTTGTATTTTTTAAAATTGTTTTTTATTCCCAATAAAAAGAGGTTTTTATTAAAGTCTACATTTATTGTGGCTCATATGCAGGATGTTTTGTAATATACTAATAACCTCCCGCTCGTGGCTTCTTCACATAACACTAAATAACTTTGTATCATCAGTTTTCGAAAATACTTAATAATTTAACCCTTCCCACGTACTACCAGTTTTTGAAGTCATGACCACCTACAGACTATTTTACCAGAGTAAAATCGTAGTTCATTGTGAAGTTTAGACCCTAAACTTGACAAAAAAACAACGATTTTACTCTGGAGTCTCACAGACCTTTGGTGGGTGTTTGTATGACAAAAGTCAGTGATAGGTGGTTAAGGGTTATTTTTGTTAAAACTGATATTATAAATGCCTATAAAAATTACTTCAATATTCGGCCTGCGTCATCATATTTTTTTTTTTTTTATAATATTTTGGGACAACTCACACAACGTCATCTGATCCCAAACTAAGCAGAGCTTGAACTATGGAAACCTGACAACTGATAAACATACTTATATATATCTAAATACATACATATTATAGATAATTAACACCCAGACACAGGATAAACCATCGTGCTCATCACACAAAGTTTTATCCTGGGTGGGGATCGAACGACTGCCACGACCTCTTGCGTAGCAGTCGGACACACTCCCACCGCACCACAGAGGCAGTCTAAATTTGTTAAGATGCTCTCTGTAACGAAGCAATAACAAAAGCCGTGATAGTTCTTTAACTACCGACTAGATGTCGCTACGGGGGCCTAACCCGTAAGCATTAAGAGATAGAAGAATTTGATATCTAGTAGCATAGTCCAGATAGGTGGTTCGCTTCTGGCCCCGGTTTGGCTACGGAAGTCTCGGGTTCGATTCCTGAGTCTGAATTAAAAAAAAAAAAATTGTTTTTTCTATCTTTCAAAAATGCAATTATTGTAATTATAAAGTTATTTAGTGTAATATAAAGAAGCTACAAGCGGGAGGATATTAAAAGTACCACGGCCGTTGCAATACATACGGTCGAAACCTCGGGCAATAAACAAGATATTTTACCATAAATTATTCACGCGATTAAGACCCGTAATATATATATTTTCATAATATGTCATAATAGTAGTAGATACGTATCGATATTTTTATGTGAGTATCGATGCCAAGGAATTTGATGTATCGACATGTTGTATCGATACAATGTCATGCAGAGATCGCAGGGGAAGACTGAACTTAAGTGCCACGGTCACTTTTGTCACAGCAAAGAACTTAAAGGGTTACCCTCCTTAACAAATCAACAACACAAATCGTCAACCTTTTTCACGGTGGTAACCCTTCAACATCGACACACTTATCCCAATTCATAGTATTATTTGACATACAATACGGTAACCATAAATAAGCAAGGTCAACCATTAACAAAGAAGCAACAATTGTAAAAGCCTGGTATACTAAATCTTTCAATTTATTTTATGGGTATCCCACGCTAAGAAAATTTCTCACCACTATGGGTGCAGTTACAGGTTAATATTTCTGACATAAATTTGTGATATTATGCTAGTCCACGTACTCGTAGACAGACTTTGAAACCTCTGCAAGGGAGTTAAAAGTACTATGGCGGTATAAACTAGCTGACCCTCGCTACTTCGTCTGCGTCAATTTTTCCCGTTTTTACCCGACTGATGTTTTTCGCGCGTATCTTGTATGTATGTAATATTCTTTATTACCGCATATCTTTCAAACCACAACACAGGTTTAAACAATTATGATGTTGTTAGATTTGTCTTGACCGTCCAAGTGTTTTTAACTATGTAACGTTTGTAAAAAACAAACATGGCGGCTGTGAAATGTCAAAAATAAAAGGTGTGAAAAAAGTTTTTTCTAATACCGCAATATGGGAATCAACTATTTATTATACGAGAATTAACGCGCATTCCTGTATAATAAATAGTTATAATCATGCAACGCGAAAGTTTAAATGTATATGGGAATCAAATTAAATGCCTCATTGTAAGCATCTAAAAAAAGTAAAACACTATTACGACTGAAAAACCATAAAAGTAAATTAGCAACCATTCCTTTTAAATTTTCAATACTAGGCAATAGCTGTGATAAAAGTTAGTTAGATAAATAGCGTTTAGAGAAATAGAATATTATCTTAGAGAGTTTGTAGTCTTTGTAAACTTAAGTTCTGCCCTTGTTATACGCGTAGCTAAGTTTGTTTTTGTTCAAATTAAGGTCTAAATAAAACAATTAATGTAAATTTATAATGAATAATATACTCGATCCCTTAAATCAAGCCATTGGGCATTGAGTATTGTCTCTATTTTGTTTAAAATAGGTACTTTATCTTTGAATCACTTAGGGAAACCTTATTTCCCAACAAATTTATTTTAACAACTCGCAAAACCAAAGCAATTCTTATTACTAGTGCAAAAAGGTTGAATTTTAATTAAAATTGGTTTGTGGAATGTTATGTATGTGTTGTGTGACTTCACCGAAATACATCCGATCGTAATAACAACTTACTGGGAATAATAAAACGTGAGTTGAAAATTAAGAGTCGAGTGTCGCTTGCGAATGAGAGATGGTTCCGTACGGTCAGTTGTCTGTAATTTGTAAGCTTTTCTACGAAAGAACCACACATTGGTCTGCAGGCACAATGTCAAAGTCCGACAAAATTTTGAATAATGTGAATCTATATTTAATGCCGTTTAAGTCCGTAAAAAGTAAAAGCCAGTGAGAAGAGAACTTGGCAATAAAAATTCATGGCCACTTTTTTTAAATGCCAGTTCTTGTAATATTCCTTTGTTTACGGGACAGCAAGTAGGGTGCTGCAACTATAACCTACACCATGAAACTCAAGCAATACCTAGTGTTTATATTTTAAAATAGATAGCCAAGATTTAATTATGATAGGCTCCTATGGTGTGGATGGGAGGATCAACCTCAGATTTAGACAATAAAAACTATAAATGTTGATAAATTTTCGCGATTTGTACACATTATTATATAGTAAGTACACATCGCCGAACAAACATTACAAGCCAGTGTGCAGATGTCCTTAGTGTTGTGTGTAGTAAGAAGTACTGACAGTTCCGTAAAAGTAAGTGATAAAAATCAAGCGACGCTAAGCTGAACCAGTTTACCCGTGACCACTGCCGTTGCAATACGGCCAAAACATCAGGCAATTAAATTGCATTTATCTCAAAATATTCACGTGATTAAGACCCGTAGTATATACAGGGTGACTTTGAAATCAGTCGACAAATTGATAGGGGAGTATCAGCACCGTTTTTTTTTTTTTTTTTTTTTTTTGCCTATGGTTTAATCATACTAACGGTGCTGATACTCCCCTATCAATTTGTCGACTGATTTCAAAGTCACCCTGTATAATTTCATAATAAAAAACTAAACTACTTAGTGTAGTATGCACTACATAGTGTAGTATTCAAGAGCAGCATCGGCAGCACAGGGGTTTGATTTACATATAGTATAGAGCTATGTGAGATCCATAAATGTTTGTACTGAGTTTCAGTGAACTTTGCGTTCGATAATTGTGTTTGTAGAGTCCCACAGTGCTGGTACCCTTATTCATGAGTTTCGACCCAAACAAACAAACAGAAAACGATCTTAATAGATTCAATTTATATGTCACCCATGAAGCAATAAACACTTTTTAGGGTTCCATAGCCAAAATGGCAAAAATGGAACCCTTATAGTTTCGATATGTCTGTCTGTCTGTCTGTCGTGTCACAGGCATTTTACTCAAAGACTACTTAATAAATATTGATGTGATTTAGTGAAAAGGTGTCTTGTAGTAGCCGGTACTTAGTTTGACAGCTAAATAATAATATTAAATATTTTTAGGATGGGCACTCCATACATGCAGCAGAAGCTGATTTTTTTTCAGCAAACATCAACGTATGGCACATACCATTCTACAGGTTTTTATAAAACATTTTAAGGTTTCTAATAAACTTTTTTGATTGAGTGAATATTTTTGTAAATAATCGTTCCAAAAGTTGCATTAATTGTATTCCCCTACCCTTAACTTTTGAATCGGAGAGAGAATGACTGCATATCTAGTCCCTAAAATATTCAATAACATAGATTTTTTAAGAATGGAACCTAAACTTAGTAAGAATTTGTTAAAAAAGAAACTGAAGGTTCTATTGCTCGGAGATTGCGACCCCACGATCAGTGAGGTCCATTCCCTTGAATAGACCTCATACCTAGATAACTTTAAGACCTATATAGCTTTAAGTTTTATTTTTCTTTTGTTTATATTTTGTTATTTTTGTTTATGTTTTGGAAATTATTAATAAGTTAACGAGCGTATCTCGCCAACAAGCGGTGTAGCTTGGCGAGTAAATTTATTATGTATCATTTTATATTTTATTGAATAAAGAATTAAAAAAAAAAAAAAAAAAAAATATGAAAAAAATCACAACTATCTTTATGATTTTTTTCATATTTTTTGGTTACACGGTTCGTAATAAACACTTATAATAAATACTTAAAAACTAAAATTATTTCGGACATGATCGGATGTACCGTTATTTAGTTATTACCGAAAAACTGCGTTTCCCAAAAAAAGGGCGTAAGTGCCATGAACATGCGCTCTTCTGCTGATGCAATTACTTAAAGCTGCGGAACCCTACACTGAGCAAGGCCCGACATGCTCTTGTCCGGTTTTTTTATAAGTGTAATAAAGTAATATGAATTTACAAACACACCTTGAATAATAATAGGTCAACACCTATATTTAAAATTCATTGAACGCATAATAGTGAGCATAAAAACGTTTACAGTTATGCATTACGGGACCCTACAATTTGAACGCAACCGTCGTATTAACAGTTTTGGCATTGATAGGGCGCATCGTATTTCAAACTTGACAAAGAATTTTAACGGACGCCTCGCGGTTTCACCCGCGTAGTTCCCGTTCCCGTGTTCCCGTAACTAACTGTCCCGGCAAACTTCGTACCGCAAACATATATATATACAACTGGCTTAGCCCCGCAAAAACTATTCTATGTCCCTACCCAGGACTTAAACTATCTCCATACCAAATTTAATCTAAATCGGTTTAGCTGTTTGAGCGTGAAAACGTGGCAGACAAGACAGACAGAATTATTTTTACTATTTGTAATATTAGTAGTTGTAGTAGTAGTTGTCTAGTTGCCATAGTACAGGCTGTGCCTAGTTTGGATCAGATGACAGGGTGTAAGGTGTCCCAAGATATTATAGATATTTTAACCAATTAATATCGCTATTATTGAATATACATTATAGTAGCAGCAGCGGCGGTACCTACCCTGGTTAAGGCATCGGATTTGCAATCATGAGGTCGCAGGTTGGAATCCTACCCAATTATACTACCGACGTCAAACCACTTCTAACACGATCAATATAGCTTAGCTGGAGTTAATGTGTGTGGGACCCAATCCCACATTTCCAGTTATTTAAAAAAAAAAAGTTGTCAGCTCCAGCTAAATCAATGAGGCAGTAAATAGCGTACAATTTCCTTCGTTTTTCATTTTAATTATCATAGTTATTAAATGGCTCAGCAATTATGGTTTAAAGGAAGGATGTTCTTAATGTACCACTGCCATGCGACTACCCGAACAGAAGTGTTAACAACGCCGGTAGATACAAGTACGTACGTTATACAGTTATACTGCCCTGTTGGTTAGTGACCCTGACTGCTCAGCCAGAGGTCGTGGGTACGATTCCCACCTAGGATGAAATTTTGTGTGAAGAGCACGATGGTTTCTTTTTTTTTGTGTTTTTTTAAAGATAACTAGCAATGTGGGTTGGGTCACATTGCGTTAGGAATGGGTCCACGTCGGTAGTATAATGGGTGGGATTCGAATCTGCAACCTCACGATTGCCAGTCCTAATGCCTTAACCATTAAGCTACGCTATGTCTATTTTGTGTTGGGTGTAATTTGTCTATAATATGTATTATTTAGAGTTTATCAGTTGTCTGATTGCCATAGTACAGGCTCTGACTAGTTTGGGGTCAGATGGCGTTTTGTGAGTTGTCGCAACATTATTATTATACCATAAAACATAGAGAACACAGAAGGATAGCTTAGTAAAAACACGATCGAGCAACAAGTTAAGACATTGCTCACAGATACGGAATCTCGGAACATTTTGTCGCAAAGGCGTTCCGAGATTAGTTATCTAGGTATGTGTTTTTAGTATACCACTAAATGAAGAGACGAGCATGTCGTGAGCCTGGTGATAAGTATCACGCTGACCCATAAGTAGATCCTGGGGGTAACTGCCATAATCGCCACGCTTGGCGAGCGGATTGGCGATCGCAGTAAGGCTTTAAGTACGCAGAGGACGCTGCTGCCCGTCCTCCGGAGTAAAATCCCTAGTCGCCTTGACGACATCCACGGGAAGAGATGGGGTGGTACTATTCTTAAGCCGGCACCACACGGTTTAATTAGTATCAGTGACACCTAAATTCTTGGCAAAGATCTGAATGTCACCGCAATGTATAGATCATTTGAGAAGACATTAGTTCATAAGTCTCCTTTCAATTCAAATCAATCAAATTTGCCCAGTAATTTCACTTGCTACAATGCCCTTTAATTGAAACATAGTGATGTGTTCACATTACTATTTTATGAAAGAATAACTGACACTGGGGTGGCATCACAGCGATAGTCCCCCCCCTCCCACCCCCAGACGCGTCGATGAATCAAATACACCATCCTGTGCCCAAGAATATGAGTTACTTAAAATAGTCATTGGCTTAACGCATACAAAACCTAGTACACAACACAAACAGAAAGAAACCTAGACTTACAAATAAGTACATAAATAGTTTTCACTGGTTTAAAGACAATAAGTTAGAAAGCGACCCAGTTGGACTCAGATGAAAGTGAAACATTAGTGATTAAACGCTTTCTGCCCGCCTCCCCGCCGGCGACCTTGAACATAATGGCATATAGCGGGACGGTCATAGTTATTTGCACTCGATGATCATCAGAGTTATGCAACCTTTGGTGTTGTGTTGGCATATTATATTACGCTAGTTGCCCGTCCCGGTTTTGCACGGGTGTATAATTAAAAAATATACACATTTAAAAACTAAAGAAAACCTGCCTGCAAAAAGACAGAACAAAGATACCCTTCATATTTGATATCATGCAGTCAGAGGCATGATATTACGTAAATTCAACAGCGTTCAATAGGTTATGCCTCTGACTGCATGATATTAAATATGAAGTTTATCTTGTTTCTGTCTTTTTGCAGCCGGTTTTTTTTAAGTTTTAGCTTGAATCCATTGTTAGATTCGTCTCAGTAGTAAGAGTGACACTGGACTACATCAAAATTAGAAAAAAAGAAACCAGAATATTTCAGTTGCTATTTTTAAGCATTAGGGTTTTATTATTTAGTAATAATCAAGTTTAAATAGCATGACAACTTAAAACCTTATTCTATCCATACTAAAAGGTATTTTAAATGTGAAAGTAACTCTGTCAGTCTGTCTGTTATGCTTTGACGCTCAAACAGCTAAACCGATTTAGATGAAATTTGGTATGGAGATAGTTCGAGTCCCGGGGAAGGACATAGGGTAGTTTTTATCACGATAACCGACATTCACGCGGGCGGAGCCGCGGTCGAAAGTTAGTCTCTCATAACGCATGGGCAATGTTAATTAATTACTATGAAGCGAATTATAAATGTAAAATCTGTCTTGCTAACAATGCGACTGTATAACGTGAATAAGACTCAAGGTGTTACATTACCAAGTTCGGTAGCAAATCACGAACACATGTAACTAACAATTTATCGATCTATCGATAAATTGTTAGTTATATATCGATCACAGTAATCAATGAACCTATTATTTCATAACCCATTATATCGATTATCTGTTATAATTACAATTATAATCGTATCAATGTAACTCGTATAAACAATAGCTATGATTACAATGATACAGATCGACTAGGTCTGGATAGAGAGCTGGAATTCGGCTCAGCTGTTGCGAAAGGTGATTAGCTTGAAGCGGTGTAAGTTATAAGCGATTTGTCTTTACATATTTGACTTTACGTAGTGCGTGAATTTTGGATGCTGTTGGTGTCTGTTTAATACTTTTTTTATTCTTTTGAAAAATATAACTCAAATCTCTCAAAAATTGCATTGCAGATAATTACATAATGTGAGAAAATATTTTTTACATACTATTTCCCACCTTTGAAATCTAAAAAGCCAAATCTATATTGTGGATTAGGTACTCGTAAAAAAATACAACTTCCGAATATGCTGAACTTTAAATTATTGCTACTGCTACGGATTACTAATACGTATAGTAATATAACGTATGAAAGTAGTACATCTATACTAATATTATAAAGCGGAAGAGTTTGTTTGTTTGCTTTGTTTGTTTGTTTGTTTAGACGCGCTAATCTCAGGAACTACTGGTCCGATTTGAAAAAAAAATTTTTTGTTGGATAGCTCATTTATCGAGGAAGGCTATAGGCTATATAACATCGCGCTACAACTAATAGGAGCGGAGCAGCGACGAGAAATGTTGCAAAAACGGGGAAAATTTACGCATACGAAGTTGCGCTGGACAGCTAGTAATACATAACTCTAACTGGCCTGTTGGTCTAGTGGTTAGTGACCCTGGCCAGAGGTCGTAAATTCGATTCCCATACGGGACACCACTGTGTTATCTACGAATCATTGTTCCAAGTTCCCAGTCCGTAGTTTGTATGTTTGTAATCTTACGAACATACCTACAAATTACGGACACAAACGGTTACGGAGGACTCCCCCCGCGACACTGGGCTGAGTACAACATAAGTAGTCTTTTATTTAAAAAATACTAAATAACGTTTGAATATCCGACCGTAAGACATATAAATACTGCCGTATTTTCGTATTCCTAAAAGGGAGCCAATGGACCCACAAACATCCTGTCAAATTACTTACTCGTACTAACGGTTCTGTTAGACGCATCCATCTACTTCCAATCAGCATGCAGGTGCCCGCATCAAAGCAATAAGTAAGACCGTTAGGTATTGATCGTGGATGCAAATATTGGTCTGCATTTTTATAAGAGACGTTTAAGAAGCGAAATACGTGCACTGACGAGAAATGGCACAAAAATACATTGTAATGTGCAACAAATGGTTTACAACAAAAATATAGCTCTATAGTTAGATGGACCTATGACTTATGGAAGTTCGCTGAGATGGACTTGATGCGGAAGGCGGAATTTGAGTGTCGTGAGGTTAATTTGGAACAGTCTATATGCAAAAAAAAATTCTATCTTTCAAAAATGCAATTAAATTAATTAATTGATTATTTGTAAAGTAATTGGCAAGAAATGCCTATAAAAATTACTTCAATATTCGGCCTGCGACAATATCATTTGTTAAAATGATCTCTGTAACGAAGCAATAACAAAAGCCGTGTTAGTTCTTTAACTACCGGCTAGATGGCGCATGCGAGGACCCAACTCGCGAGCATCAAAGGATAGAAAAAATTGAGGTCTAGTAACATAGTCCAGATAGGTGGTTCGATTCCGGCCCCGGTTTGGCTACGGAAGTCTCGGGTTCGATTCCTGGGTCTGGACTGGACAAATTTTTCTATCTTTCAAAAATGCAATTACTTATTGTATTGGTCTATATCCAGCTGTAGACCGATAGAGAATGTTAATAATTATGATAATATAGACTATTATCCGAGGGTAAGGTCTGTTGTTTTTGTTTAACAAATAAGTATTTTACCCAATGGTAACGACCCTACGGACGTAAACTTACTGTACGGTATTACTTGTAAATTAACGATTTTAAGTCAGAGAAATGCCCGTTAAGGGCATCCTAGTCGATGATTCTGCTATACAAACGCGTATAAGTGAGGACTCCTCTGTTTAAGGTTGTAAATCAAAACTTGAAATTAATATCAATTTGTCTTATCTTAAGCTAGGCCTGTAGGCAGACATAATTAAAAATAAATGAATATTGTAAAAGTTATAAGCCTTAAAACATTTAAGAATTTTAACAATTTTAACAACAATTTGGGCGAAATTACATTATAAGGCTTATAACTTTTAAAAACGAATTGATTATAATTTTAAGCCGTGACTTACGACCTCATACAGAGGAGTAATCACTTATACGCGTTTGTATGGTAGAATCATCGACTAGGGCGCCCTTAACCTCTGTGCTTGATCATTTTTCCCTTGATTTTGCAACACAACATTTCTCTTGGAGAATTCCTCTTAAAAAGGTGATGGAAAGTACGCACCATTGCATCATAGAACTTTGTGCCATAGCCCACAACTCAATTGGTATATGTCTATACCTGTGAAATGGAATAACGCCTACTCCACAAGTTGGCACCAACGTCGGATCCAATCCCAATGCCACTCGTCCAACGAGTGAATCTATAAAATAGCATTGGCGCCAACGTTGAGGCGAGCGATATTCTAGATCCACACGTTGTGCGAGTGGCGTGTGGACAGATGCGATGTTGGGGCCAACGTTTGGAGCCGGTGTAAGAATAAATATTTTCGCTTTTGTTCACTTATTGTACCACAGCCTAAAGTAGTTATTTACCATTGGTGTCGACACAGCCACGCGGTGGACCGTGCCTTGACCCGCGACCCGCGACCCTTTTGTCGATTAGTTTTACGCTTCCTTTTATTACTAACTATCAATATTATAATATTTGCTTGTCACTTCAAACGTTTGTTATGGTAATTTTTTCCGTACTTTTTTGTATTTTATGTGATATTTATTTACATATTTTAAGTAAAAGTTTCGCATAGGATCTAATGAATATTAAATGCTACCCTCCAAACTTGACTGACTGCCTCTGTGGCGCAGTGGGAGTGTGTCCGACTGCTACGCAAGAGGTCGTGGGTTCGATTCCCACACGAGACTCCACTTTGTGTGATCCACAAATTGTTGTTCCGAGTCTGGGTGTACTTTGTGTCCGTGATTTGTATGTTTGTAAAGTCCCCCGCGACACAGGGCTTGTACCCTAATGCGGGAGTTGTCTTTTCTTAAAAAAACACTCGAAATATACTTTGAGAAGTGCTGAATAGTATTTCTGACTTAAATAATTCCCCTTATATCAGGTACCCTGGATCATTTTTCGGGGAGGGGAGGGGATTTGTAATTTCGGGCGAAATTTGTAGGTGTAGCTTTCTGCTATTTTGGGCTTCAACCACCCCCTTCCTGGGTACGCTGTCACGTTACTTTTGAACCGTTTCTGACAGACAAGAGTGCCATTAGTACAACAGTAGTAACAAAGAAAAATGTTGCAAAAACGGTGCTAGTATGTGTGGCCAAATACAAATGAAAAAGTTTATTAGAAATCTAGATGGTTTTAGACCAAATAATGTATAAAAATAACCAACTTTTCGTTTAATGTATAGGCTATCAGCGGGATATACGGATGGGCAATTTACGCGGCGACTCGTGCAAATTGCGATTTATGCCTTTAGATATATCCTTAAATTCCTGACATAAGTGACCTACGACTGACTTATACGACATCTAGGGTCACAAATTCTTATTTGTTAAAGTAAGTTGGACAATCTCATCAGAAACTAGCCTAACTACGCAGGAGATTACTCTTTGTAATTCTTGAAACATTTTCATGCTTATTTTATACATTTTATGTGTATGGAGAAAAAAATCAACTAAGGCGGGAACAGAAATTTATGGAGCTTAGGCTTACCTCAAGTTAAGGATAATAAATAAAAGTTGAAGTAAATTTTGACAAAGCAAATGCTGACCGTTGAAATTTTTAGTCATAGTGCAAGCTTGCCTTATTCCCAGAACAGTACAGATATATTATCAACGAAGTCAACGGTCAGAAAGCTTGTCATGTGTTTTCTTATGTTTTACATGAGCTAAGCTTAAGCTATGCCTAAGTACGCTCTATAGATCTCAGTCTTAAACTCGTTAAGTCGCGGCTTTAATCCCGCCGAGACGTTTTTTTACGGTTCCGTAGCCAAGATGGCCAAACGGAACTCATAAAGCTTCGCCATGTCCGTCCGTCCGTCCGCAGCTTTGCTCAGAGACCGTTAGTGCTAGGAGGCTGTAATTTTGCATGGATACATTGTGCGTGATCCCAAATGTACTTGCCCGGTTTTTACTCCATACATTTAATACGTAGGAGTTGTTATAGGGCATTAATGTAACTATGCGGTTAGGATTGAAATCCAACAGATGACCAGGAAGATTAGGCGCAAGACCGACGGCTTAACATGCTCTCTAAGACACTACGGGGTGTGACTTTTTCGAAAACCGTCAAACATCTATGGAGCGATAGTGATAACATTACTTAACCATAACTTCAATATCAAAATCAACTATCAACATTCAGTTCGTAGAAGTCTTAGGCCTAATGATGACATTAGTCAGCAAATTAATAAGATTTTGAAACTATTATCCATAATATATTTAAAAAACCTAAACGTGTTTCATTTCACACCAATTTTGGTGACGATACGGTGATTCATAAATATATTTCCTCGTACACAACTTATTAACATATAAATTGTTTGTTTGGATCAACCGATAACTTTTTAACGTGGGAATTAGGTATTTCTGATAGTAATAGCAAATAATATTAACTATTACTACGGCAATATGTTGATACTTGATTTGATTAAAGTGTTACTATTTAATTTTTATTTGACAGCCTCTGTTCCGCGGTGGGAGTGTATCCGACTGCTACGCAAGAGGTCATTGGATCGATTCCCACCCAGGATAAAACTTTGTGTGATGAGCACGATGGTTTATTTTGTGTTTGGTTGTTATATATCTATAATATGTATGCATTTAGAAGTATACAGTAGTAAAGTTACAACAATACAAAAATGGCCGTTTTAATCGTAACTTAACTGCAACTGAACTGCAACTGCACTGCTTTAAATACGTGAATTGACCCCCAGAGCAGGAGATATTCGGTGGAAGCCTTACAATCAAAATTTTAAACGAAAACCGTTACTTTTCAATACTTTTGTTTTGGTTTGTATCCTTGACCGTAACACGATTGTCTCGTTTGCCATATTCGGATATTCATTATGGAATGGCTGAACCAAATTGGCAAAACTACTTTTGAGACTGACTTCAATAACAAAGAAATATAAGGAAGGTAATTTAACAAGCATACAATCAAATGCTACCTGTTAGGTACAACCTACGCAGCCCAGACATCGATAGTTTTTTTTTTTTCAAAAATACATCTCATGCAGTACAACTTTTAAGCCCTATGTCACGTTGAATGCTAAGCATATCCAGTAGACTCGGAAAAACAATTTCTGATCTTCATTACAGAGAGTGGTGCCACTAGTGGGAATCATATTCAAAACCTCTTGCGCAGCAGTCGTACACATTCCAGTTAAAGTTGGACTAGGCGGCGCGAAATATATAACAAATTCCGGCGGCCCGTTCGCGAAGGTGGCGGGAGATACACGGCGGGTTTTTTAGTGGGTGCAAACCCCACACTACCTCCACCGTCTTCCCCGGATGGTGGAGGTGTTCGTAAGGAATTTTCACCGAAATATGCTTGGAGATTCTTTGAGAATGATTATGGTAATTCGACAAAGAATCAAATCTACCGACATAGCTCGCAGGTTAAGCCTATTGAATCGGCGATTAGCTGGCCAAACTAATTTTGGAGTAAGGTGGAACTCAGTAGCTAAACGTGTTGGCTATCTTGCTGGGCATTTTTATCTTTTGGAAGACCCCCAAGTTGGATGTCTGATGGCCGAAAGTTGAGAGGGCCTGAATTCAGAAGGCGAAAGACTGACTGGATGTTGATGATGATGCCTATATCCAGCAGTGTATCTATACTAATATTATAAAGCGGAAGAGTTTGTTTGTTTGTTTGTTTGTTTAAACGCGCTAATCTCAGGAACTACTGGTCCGATTTGAAAAAAAGTTTTGGATAGACTTTGTTGGATAACCCATTTATCGAGGAAGGCTATAGGCTATATAACATTGCGCAACGACTAATAGGAGCGGAGTAGCGACGAGAAATGTTGCAAAAATGGGAAAAATTTACGAATACGAAGATGCGCGGGACAGCTAGTGTCATATATAATGGTTGTTAATTTTTCTTATAAGTTCTGCATAAGTATCGTAATAGAGCACTGAGACACAATCTTTTTTTACAGTTATGTATCCAAACAAAGAGATATTTCTGACCTCCAAGCAAACGCCAGACATACTACAAGAGTCGACAGTCTGAACAAAAACCATATACCCTCATTTCCATCCCTAATCCTAGCATATTTTGTCGCAAAATATTCCTGCATCGATTCAATCAGACTACCCTTGGCGCGTTGCCCAATAGTTCCAACACAATATTGCTGTTAATAAAACAAAAATATCAAAGTTGTTTACATAATTGAGTAGGTAGGACAGTTTCTTACTGCTGTTATTTATGCTAAAAAGTTCTGTTATATTGTAATTGTGTTCTTTTGATCTGTAAACAGACAATGAGGTCTATATACATGAATTAGGAACTATTTGGTTTAAGACTTATTTGATCAGAGGTCAGTGTCTAAATACTGACCTCTTTGAGCTACTGTCTGATGTAGAGACCTGGACTGCGTCATTTCCTCACAAAATTGACCACTCTCTAGAAAGAGACAACGCTACTTTGTGGACAATACCTGTAAAAGGTCGCCCGAGGCTTTCTCTCTTTCACGCTTTGCAGTCAATATTTATTTTTTAATTGAAAGGGATAGCACGGTCCTGGTTTATACGTCAATGGCTACTGCCGACAACATTGACGTATAGACATGGACCACGGCATCACTTTCATTGTAAAATTAAATATTGACTGCAAAGCGTGAAAAAGTGAAAAAAATCATGCGGTTCTGTCTCTTCGACAGGTATTGTCCACAGAGTATTGTCTCGTTCTACATAATGGTTAATTTTGTGAAGTTATGACCCAGTCCAGTGGATCAGTTCACGTATTTAAAGCAGTGCAGTTGCAGTTAAGTGTCTTGGAAAATATTACATGTAAACTCAATTTTAAGTTCAGCTCGATAATATCTATACTAATAAACAAACAAACTAAACAAAAAAACAAAATAAACAAACAAACAAACTCTTCCGCTTCATAATAATAAAGCGGAAGAGTTTGTTTGTTTGTTTAAACGCGCTAATCTCAGGAACTACTGGTCCGACTTGAAAAAATATTTATTTGTTGGATAGCCCATTTATCGAGGAAGGCTAAAGGCTATATAACATCACGCTACGACCAATAGGAGCGGAGCAGCAACCAGAAATGTTGCAAAAACGGGAAAAATTTACGCATACGAAGTTCCGGGGGACAGCTAGTATTTCATAATTCTGCATGTTGTTATTTTTGTGTACAATAAGTCATTTGATTTTTTTCTAAAAAAGGTGCTAAATTTTTCCTCTATCATTTTCAAAGTTGTAGCTTTATTACAAAAGAAAATGTAGCGCATATTCATCACCACCTTGGTATTAAAAAAACCAATGTATACATCCGCCAGATCTCAGGCAACTTAGACCTGTCAGAACTTTAACCTAGCCTTGAACTCCTACTCCACTCAAATTCTAGAATTATTGGCAAATAATCTGACCTCCAACATCTCTAGTGACACGGAAATACACACAATGTGTCTAATATTAAGCGTATATGTCAAGTTGAGACAAGACTTCGTTGAAGGCCAATAGATAGTTACTGCAATTAATATTTGCAAATTGCAATATGTTTCAATTTTGCGCAGATAATTATGATGTTCACAGTATGTTTCTTTCGCCCAATAGAAATACCTATACATAAATATACTATGAATAATGAACATCACTAGTCTTTCAAGTTTTTTTTTTGAGAGTTGCCTAGTGGTTACGCATCGGACTCGTAATCGAGAGTTCAAATCCCACCTATTATATTACCCAGTCCAAAAACAAGCAATTAAGCTTAGCTGGAGAGGTTAACAAGTAATGAAATGAATATATAAAAAACCGGGCAAGAGCATGTCGGACCATGCACATTGTAGGGTTCCGCAGTCTTGAATAATTGTATCTGCAGACTCTTCTGCAGATACAATTATGTATGTTCATGACACTTACGCCCTTTTGTTAAGAAGCGCAGTTTTTCAGCAATAACTCAATGACGGTACTCAATATCCGATCATGTCCGAAATAGTTTAATAAAGCGCAAAAATTACAATTATTTTTTCATATATTTTGGTTACACGGTTCAATTTATGCAACTTTCAAACCCTTTATTTCCAAAAATATTCATTTAACCAAAAAAAAAAAATTTGTAACATTAAAATGTTTTTGAGAGATCTGTCGAATGATGTGCCACACATGGATTGCTATAAAAAATCAGCTTCTGTTACATGAATGGTCTTTTAAACAAGTGACAAATTTCGCCTCAACAGTATCGATTTAAATAATTTAGCTTTGTCTCTCTTTGTAACTATCCAATTTCGCCTCAACAGTATCAACAAAGCTTTCAAAAGATACATAATCTTGCTGACAAGTAACCAACAGTTGTAGAACCGCATTCTGCATGATTCATTGCTTCTGACTACCCGCAAATATTTTATTGTTTGGCAAGACAATGTTCTGTTGTAACAACTTAAGCTATCGGCCTGTTTGTGTTCAGTTTTAAGGCTTATCTAATGAATTTAACACTTGGCTGACTAATAGTAGTGTATTTACTTCAAAAATGTATTATCTATACTAATATTATAAAGCTGAAGAGTTTGTTTGTTTGTTTGACCGCGGTAATCTCAGGAACTACTGATCCGAATTGAAAAATTCTTTCACTGTTGGATAGCCCATTTATCGAGGAAGGATATAGGCTATATAACATATCGCTACGACTAATAGGAGCGGAGCAGTAATGAAAAATGTTGCAAAAACGAGGCAAATTCACGCAGACGAAGTACTATTTATTTTGCTATTGGTGTTTCTTTTTATATGTCCCTTATCTGTCGGTCTGTATTTCTTTTATGCGTTTTGAAGCCATTGATCAGATTGTGATGAAACTTTGGCAGGGTGTTCTGGGGTCACTCGCGACGAACAGACACAGAATAAACCATCATGCTCATCACCCAAAGATTTATCCTGGGTGGGGATCGAACCCACGACCTCCGGCTTAGCAGTCAGTGTCACTAACCACTAGATAAACATGCCAGTCAATTTCTGTCTTTGTCTTAATTTGATCATAATTTTCTTCCCAGAACATTGCGGAATATAATTCGATACAATAACATTTATGACTTAACACAATTGGACATAGTAGCAAACAGAATCACCTAAACGTTACATCATGATACCATTTTGTTATGGATAACGTTTTTTATCGATAACAAAAAAATATCGATTTATATGTATCGAGAAGAAACGGTCATCGTTATTAAAGTGATTTGAATTTAAATTCTAGACTGGAATGATGTCACACGTTATTTTGATTATTTTACTTTTAAGGTTAAGGAATGTTGCCAAAGTAAGTTTGTAGAGTTGAGAATTCAAGCAAGTACATTATAAAAATATGAAGAAAAATTGCTGGTTGAAGACAATGATACCACTTAAGGCAGTGGGATTCAGTAGGGACCAAGCAGATCGAAATATCTACAAGGTTAAGCAACGTTATCATAATATATAGGTAAACGTTTTTGAAAAAGGTTACTCTCCTTCGTGCCTTATAGACCACGGAGAGAGTCTGATGTTTATCCCATCGGGCTATGAGAGTGAAGGAATAGAGAGTGCATTTGTGTTTGCGCATACACTTGCGCACTGTAATACCTATCTTCTGCGTGGTTAGTTAGTCTCAGATGAGATTGTTGAGACTATCACTCACCACAGTGTTAGATTTTAAATAGACTTCGTGCTCAGGTCTGTCAGAGCAAAGAAGAGATGCTGAGGTGGGGATTCCCAGTAGGTGCCAATCTGAGCTGTTTATGCGGTGCAATACAGATAATGTTCTACCTTACATCGTGTCCTGTGTACCCAACCACCTGTACACAGGAGGACTTGATGACTGCCGCAGACAATTGATGTGACTACGTTCTGGGCCTCCACAGTAAAATATTTTTTTTATTTATAATGTTTTATATCGAAACGCTAAGAAGACCACTTTGTTGGCGTCATTACAAAAAAACAATTTCCTAGACCTTTCTTTGGAGATACACAAATAAACTCTTCAACTCAACTCGTTTTATTACATTAGAATAGATAAATTATGTTAGATCTTACACCCATAGACAAAATATACTATCATGTACACTACATAAATATCTCATGAAAATATATTTAAATTGAAGGGTTGTAATTTTAATGGGTCTAAGTACCAATTTTATGTTTTAGAGATATAACAAAAAAAGGTTGTGAAATAGACAAATTAATGAAATAATTATTTATTTTTACTTAAATCAATTTAACACATATCTTTTAGTTATACAATGTGAAAAATATTAAAAAAAAATAGACAATAAAGAAAGTAATACAACATAAACATTTAGTAATTTAAAATGTTTTAAGTGCCTCAGGAAATAATATTGAAAATGGGCTAAGTGCCTTAATAAAAGATATTAAAAAAGTTCTTAGGCTTCGGTTTGATTAATTAAATGTTCGTAAAAAGGTTTATTTTCTCGGGTCTTTTATTAAGACCCGTAATATATATATTTTCATAATGTGTACAAATCGCGAAAGCGCAGAATAAGATATTTATAAATGTTGATAAACTTTCGCGATTTGTACACATTATGAAAATATATATATTACGGGTCTTTTATTAAGACCCGTAATATATAGAAAATATATATATTACGGGTCTTTTATTAAGACCCGTAATATATATATTTTCATAATGTGTACAAATCGCGAAAGTTTATCAACATTTATAAATATCTTATTCTGCTTGGGAATCAAACCATAACTTTTGACTTAGCAATCAGGGTCACTAACCACTAAATCAACCGGCCATTCAGAACTTATGACAGCATAATTTAAACGCGGGCGTCGAATCATCCGATTTGTGGCGTGATATCGAACGGTCAGTTTTTGTGGCAAGTTGAAGGTTGCGGGAGATGAACCTCTGATGAAGATCTTAGGTGTTGTCTATAAGGAAACTAAAAACTATTGCTGATTTCAGGTATTTTTAATCTATACTAATATTATAAAGCTGAAGTGTTTGTTTGCTTGAACGCGGTAATTTCAGGAACTACTGATCCGAATTGAAAAAAATATTTTTCTGTTGGGTAGCCCATTTATCAAGGAAGGCTACAGGCTATATAACTAGCTAACAGCTACAGTTAAATAATAAAAATATATAAAAATCGTATTTTTTTATATTAAGATCATTTATTTGCCGAAACAGCTGCGGAACCCTACACTGAGCATGGTCTGACACGCTCTTGCACCTGGCAAGAGCTTGTAGAGAAATAGAAGGATAAGTAAGTTTATAAAATGCGTGTCAAAAAGCCCAATCAGTTATTGAGCTTTTAGTTTAACAGCGTATAAGGTAACGTCACAACAAGCCCATGCAAGTGACATAGAAAATTAAGGACATTACTTTTCATAGGCAGAGTATGAAATCTACATACAAATGTACCAAACATCATGCAACCTTTATTCTACAGGATAAAATGATTGGTTTTCGTGTCGATCGGCTGTTCCCTAACTAATTTCTACGTAAATATTACCACGGAATACATAGTTATAAAAGGTTGGTTCCTTACAACGATCAAAAACAGGTTGGCGCCGTATACGTACACAGATCTCGGTCAAACTCGGTGGCTTACGGCTGTTTTCAATAATCGATCTATCGATCGATTTGGCTACTAGGGATAGAATTTTGACATATTGTTTTGTATGAAACTTAGTATGGCCAATTCGATCTATAGATTAATTATTGAAAACGGACATTAGTCTATTATAATAATATCTCTTTCGTAAATTGTCGTTTGGCTGCAAAATATCTCTTTCGCAGAATGACTCTTTTGCAAAATGTCTCTTTTGCAAAAACTCTTTCTCGCAAAATGACTTATCAGTAACTTAGAATAAAATATAACATTTAAATTATAAAAAAAATAATTTGAAATATTCAAGTTTTATTATTGATGATAATATAAAACATAAATACCATGAAAATTATGTTTTATTTCTATTTTCCTTGATGATTTTTCTTTAAAGTGTTGTATTTTTTCTAAGTTACAGTAACTGTAAAGGTTCATTTCCGTGCATCGCGGCCGATCGCGAGTCGCGCGCGGCTTACGACAAGCGTCTGACGCGCGCGGCCGATGCGACAATACTCAGAGTAAAAGAATGTATGGTGTCGTTTCCGAGGTAAGCGACAGACGCGCGCGGCCGACGACTGTCGTAAGCTGCGCGCGCACTGTGAATATTGTAGCATCGGCCGCGCGCGTCAGACGCTTGCGTAAGCCGCTCGCGGCTCGCGATCGGCCGCGATGCACGGAAATGAACCTTAATGTTAATAAACTTTCGCGATTTGTACACATTATGGAAATATCGGGTCTTAATCGCGTGAATAATTTAAGGTAAGACAACTTGTTTTTTGCCCTACTTTTCGACCGTATTATTAGTATTAGTATTTTCGACGGTATTATTATACAACGGCCGTGGTAACGGGTATACTGAAAAGGAGCTATTGAGCAAAAGACACATTTTTTGCGACCAAACGACATTTTGCGAAAGAGACATTATGCGACTAAACCAACTCCGTCGAATGCCAACTGAGACTCACGTTGAGATCGTACGAACACGCGCATCAGTATGTACGTGGATTTGTTGATAACCTATGAGCCGTCATTCTATAGGTACTAAGTATTTATGCGCTTATTACACTACACTGAATCAGGGACCCTAAACCCTTAAAATGAGAGATGTAATAAGAGTTAGGGCCCTAACTCTCTAACAAATTTTCAAGGCCAACTTGATTTAGGGCCCTGATTTAGGGTAGTGTAATAGCCGTTTTAGATACTACATTTTTCTCAATATACGCGCGATGTCGACCTCGTTTTATGAAGTTACTTAGCAGATTATACAAGGCAATATCAAAGAGTCCTTAGCTAAGAGCAGATCGAGTGATTAGCTGGGTTAAGCTACGTTGGCAATATCTGACCTACTCAATTAAGTGACCGATTTAAAAAAATTATCACACTCATTGAAGCTTCGAAGATCAATGTAAAGAAGAATTAACATATAACTGGTTACTTGGTCATATTTGCCAAAGGAGAAATGGCCACTGGAGTAAATGAGTCTTAGAATGGAGACCGGGACTTGGTAAACGTAAGGTACTGCTGCCTCTGTGGTGCGGTGGGAGTGTATCTGACTGCTACGCAAGAGGTCGTGGGTTGATTCCCACACGGGACACCACTTTGTATGATCCAGAAATTGTTGTTCCGAGTCTGGGTGTACTTTGAGTCCCTGACTTGTACGTTTGTAAAGTCCCCCGCGACACAGGGCTTGTACCTACCCTACACCGGGAGTAGTCATTAAAAATAAAAGGTAGGACGACCCCCAGCAACAGCAGATTAAGAAGGCGGAGAACTGGTTGTTGTGGCGAAAATTAGGAGTGGCCTATGTCCAGCATTGGGCCGATACAGGCGAATGATAATAATTTTGTGACGTAATTAATCCTTACACACCAGTTCAGCTGAATAACTTCCATAGAAAATTACATATTATAACAGTTCTATCGGACTCCTTATTAGGGTTCCGTAGCCAAAATGGCAAAACGAAACCCTTTTAGTTTCGCTATGTCCGTACGTTCGTCCTTCCGCAGTTTAGCTCAGAGATTGTTAGTGATTGAAGGCTGAAATTTTGCATGGAGACACATATTACTTACACCGACAAAGTGAAAGAATAAAAACTTGAAAAACCTTTTTTTACATTTTAACATCTGCCCTCTATGTAAAGTTGGGGTGTGATTTTTTTTCTCAACTTCCCTGTGTGGGATATCATTAAATAGGTCTTTTAAAAACGTTTATGGGTTGTGAAACCATTTTTAGATTTAGGCATCCGTTTGTGAAGTATTAAGCTTTAAAATGCAATTTTTTATTTAGTTTCAAGTCCCCTCTTTATTTAGATGAAGTCCTGTCAGCTAAATGATTGATATTGGGTATGTGAAAAAATCACGGTAGTAGTATATATAGTGAAATTAAAACAAAAACTATCACAGCTAGGAAGGCTTTTCAAACAGCTAATCAAAAGACACGTAACAATATTTTCGTACAAATCCCATTGAATATAACTTTTGTGTATAATATTGTTGGCAGTATGAAACAAAAACAACAGAAAACCCACTTCTTATACCGCATTATTATGCAAGGTAGCTACAGAACCCTTTATTGTACGTGGCCCAACATACCCGATTTTTTTTAAAATCTTTTTAGTAGAGAACTTTTGAGTTTTAACGATGCTAACAAGCAGCAATATCGCACAGTCGTACCATATACATATTATACGTTATGCGAAAGCTTGGCCGAGCTACATGGTCGGCGGAGTGGGGGTGTTAGGTTTTATTTTCGTTACGGAATTTCTTAATTCGGTCGCCGCGCTCAAAGCCCGCGATAAAAGCTTTGTAATAGCTTAATAAGTTATGAGAAACTTAGAATTCGGACTTTTTATTCTCCCATCAAATGGTTTTACTGCCGGCGCAGGTATTTTACAGTTTCAAGCTTCTCAAATTAAGCGAGTCGTAAGTTCCATAAAAGCTTATAGAAAAACTACTTCAGTATAGTCTCTTTTTATGGGAAATAAATGGGGCATTGAAAAGCATTTTATGGGGTTTCACACATAGGTTTCCATGACACCAACGTTAATAGAATTACACCATAAATTGTGGGATCCCATAAAAACGTTGCCATTTACAATATATCTTTGCAAACAGCCTTTTCTATATATAGTTATAGGCGAGGGGCTAAAATGGCGCTTCAAAAGTTGCGCCGTAAATCATGCTTTATGAAAAGACTCAATAACCATTTGAAAATATTTTTAAAACAATAATTTGTTAGTGAAAACATGTATTGTCTCTGTAGGATTTTGTTGTTCCAATCTAATTTATATTTTTTAAAACAGGGCAAAACATTTCGGACTCAGTGTAGGGTTCCGCAGCTGTTTCTACAAAGCAATGCCCTACTTGTGAAGAAATACGATCTGAAAAGATTACAAGCAAAAGAGCGCAGCTTCATGGCACCGATGAACCGCTGTTTTTTGCATAAATAATAACTCAAAGACTGCATCGGATCATGTTGAAAACAATTTTAGTTGAAATTATCAGTTAAGCTTTACCCTTGTATTTTTTTCTTTGATCATGTGATAAAAGATACAGGGAAAAAAATAAAAAATAAAAAAAAAATAGTAAAAAAAGATATTTTAGATATTATTTTAGAAAAAGATGCGGCTTAAGAACTAGGTTTTCTGTTGTTTTTATATCATACTTACAACGGAAATTTTGTTACTTCATATTTGATCAGTGGTTACTCGTAAACTTGTAAAGCTTACTTAGCTGTAACAGTTATACTTTTAATTTCATTATATAAATATACTACTACCGTAAATTTCTCCACATACCCAACATCAACCATTCAGCTGGCATTACACTTGACTCTAACAAAAAATTGCACTTTAAACTTAATATTTCACAAACGGATTCCTAAATTGAAAAATGATCACAACCCTTAAGCGTTTTTAAAAGACTTATCTAATGAAATCCCCCATAATGGTGTAGGTAAAAAAAAAATATATCATTCTTTCACTTTGACGGCGTTATCCATGCAAAATAACAGCCTTTTAGCACTAACAGTCTCTGAGCAAAGCTGCGGACAAACATGGCGAAACTATAAGTGTTCCGTTTTGCCATTTTGGCTACGGAACCCTAAAAAGTTAAAGAAGTAGGTACATAACTATTTTGTTCGACCAGCACTTGATCGCTTATTTTTATCGGATACTTCATCTTTTTTTTGGACTACAGATAAAATCAATCCATTATCTTTAACATAGGTCATTCACCTGCAGTATCAAGAAAAATACATCTGTAGATATCTCAATCACGTTATCTGTTACGAAATGTGCTCACGGAGTGGACTCAAATAAGGAAATGAGGACTTAACTACTTTTTCGTGTTACACAAGACAAGCTAAGACACATTAATTACTGTAACGTAATTAACTAGGTACTTAGTTTTGAGATTTAAGCGGCGGTAGTCTAATGGCTAAGGCATCGGTCTCGCAATCGTGAGGTCTTTGGTTCGAATCCTACCCATTATACTACCAACGTGAACCCACTCCTAACACAAGCCTTTCAGCTTAACTGGAGGGGTTAACAAGATTGCTAGTAATGTGGGACTCAATCCCACATAGCTAGTTAGCTTTAAAAAAAACAAATATTTCAGAGAAAATATATTATGTTTGGAAGTACATAGGACGCCTTTGCCCAACAGCACCGGAAAAATAAAATAAAAAATTAATGGTTGATACCATTGACGTATAGACCGTGCCACCCCTTTCAATTTAAAAGTAAATATTGACTGCAAAGCGTGAAAGAGAGAGAAAGAGAAAAAAAAGATGGCGAGTGGAGACCTATCCACTCGCCATCTCGACATCATCAATTAACTTTTTGAATTTCATTATACTCGATCAGTATCAGAAAACTAGCACATTACAAAAAATATTTTTCACGTTAAAAACATAATATAGTCATGTAAACTGTACGTGAAGCTTTGCTGACGCTCCGATCTGCACAGAATCGTGGTTTTCGTCACAAATTTGATAGGTATAGATGGCCGGCTACTTACAAAGGCATTCGCTTGTACAGTGTACATAACAATATTTAGCAATATTGTTTTTATTACTTGAAAAAATGTTTTTTTTGTAATATGTTACTTTTCTGATTCTGATCGAGCACAATGAAATTCATACAGTTAATTATTTAACACCTCGTAGGTATTTAAGCTACAAAATTACACATTTTATAAAACGTTTTTAGAACGTCACGCCTTGCGCGCAGTTATGTCATTTATGTAATCCCACAATGTCACGATCCAAAAACTTGGTCTTATCTTTAATGTAGATTCGGTTCGAAGCAGCATTTTACACCCATCAGACTAGTAAGGTACGACTCAATCGCGTGTCTCGTCTCACGCAATATGAGCGGTGTTCATAACAAACTGCGTTGCTTTTAAATACAGCCTTGTTTGCTTGTAGTTTGTGCCTATATATACATTGACATAGAAACCAGGACTGCATAATAACCTCACAAAATTGACCACTCTCTAGAAAGAGACAACGCTACTTTGTGTACAATACCTGTTAAAGGCTAAGAGTTTTTTCTCTCTTTCACGCTTTGCAGTCAATTTTTACTTTTTAATTGAAAGGGGTGGCACGGTCCAGGTCTATATGTCAATGTATCAACCTTTAATTTTTTTTTTATTTTCCCGGTGCTGTTGGGCAAAGGCGTCCTATGTGCTTCCAAGCATAATATAGTTTCTCTCAATTATTTGTTTTCTTTTAAAGTAACATAAATTAAAAAAAAGGTAATGAAGATTTTCGCTTCATAGATATCGGTTACCGCGCATTTTCAATAGAGACGAACCAATTACTTGTACGTGAATCTTTGTGCTAAGAAATAAAAATTATAATGGAGTAGTCATTAATTTGTACAAGTTTGTACGCAAACCCATAATTATGTAGGTCATCCATCTCACTCTCGCAGTCTGATTAGGCAGAATTTTGACACTGTCATAGAAAAATTAGCCAAAAGAACGTAAGGTTTCTACGAGGCACGAAAATACAACGGTAGTAACATTGCCTAACCCCACTGATTTTTCAATTGCTCGGTCACTACACGTATTAAGCACTAATGATTGCCCCTACTTCGCGTGATTTTTTTACCACTTTCTACAATTACGTTATGCGTGTATTATACATATAAACGTTCCGGAAGAAAATCTCTATATAATAGTGAAAACTGTATCAGAATCTGTTGCGTAATTTTAATGAACTAAACCTAAAGACACGGAAGGTGACATATAATGGTGATTATCAGCACTTGTGATAAATTGATGACAAAATTTGCATGACTATACTATACCTACTATAAGTATATACTTAACAAGCCAAAATTATTACAAAACCAAAACCTCATTGCTTTTTTTTTAAGATAAAGTCGTGTGTTTGTTACCAGTTCAAGACTAAACGGCTGGACAGATTTTAATGAAATGCAAGGAGGGAAATAGTATTTAATACAATAATAATAATATCTTGGGACAACGCACACAATGCCATCGCATCCCAAACTAAGCACAGCTTGTGTTATGGAAACCAGACAACTGATAAACATACATACATATTATAGATAAATAACACCCAGACACAGAATAAACCATCGTGCTCATTAAACAAAGCTTTATCCAGAGTGGGGATCGAACCCACGACCGGCTTAGCAGTCAGGGTCACTAACCACTTGACCAACAGGTCAGTCATATTGGTCAGTCAGACATACTAGCTGACCCGCGCAACTTCGTATGCGTCAAGTCACAGACACAAAGAACACCCAGACTCGGAACAAGTATTTGTGGATCACACAAAGTGGTGTCCCGTTTGGGAATCGAACCATAACCTCTTGCGTTGCAGAAGCAGTCTATACATGTCTTTAAAAAAAAACATTTCATCTTATAAATATGTAACAAGTTTAATATGAAACCTACAATTATTCTGAGATTACTGTCACGACATAAAGTGATCTTGCTATTTTTATATGAACACCCATCTATAAATAAACCTCGGCAATATTGCTTAACTTTGCCAACGGGCCAAGGGCCAATCTTCGCCACTTCGTCACGGGTTAAATAAGGGAGGGTATATTATAGACGATGATTGGATAAATTGATGTTCAGACTTAAAAGATTCAATCTTTTATGGTAACACCACAAAGTAGTGAGATTACAGAAAGTTATCTACGAACGTACCCACTCGAATCCTACCCATTAAACTACCGACGTGAACCCACTCCTAACACAAGCCTTTGAGCTTAACTGGAGGATAACTAGCAATGTGGGACTCAATCCCACATTGCTAGTTATCTTTTTAAAAAAAAAAACGTATTTCCATTTACATGTTGTTCACGGACACGGAATTACAGACCACGTCGGATCCCAATTCATTAGTCTCATTTGCTGTAACTACACTTGATACAGTGCCCCGTAACTGAAACACAGTGATGTGCTAACATTAGGAGGCGTCTAAACGGGCCATTTTTTACGGCAATTTGTGGCGGCAATGCTGTAGCCGGCAACATGACAGTACTCTCCAATATTGATTTGATGGTTGCCGGACGATCGCTGAGCGATCTATTTTCCGCAATGTTGCCTGGTTAATTTTGGTGTTGTTTCAGTCGCCCTATATTTTATTGTTGCCGGGTTGTGTAGCCTGTATATGAGACTGGATCATGCGTCATACAATTGTAGACATATTGCCATTATTCGCCGAGCAATTAGTTGCCAATAGTGCCGCCACAAATTGCCGTAAAAATGGCCCGTTTAGACGCCCCTTTACTATATCAGGAAAAAATGACTAACAATGTAGTTGTACCTATCAAGACGGCCTATGGCTTAGACCTACCACTGATAGTTACTTTCTGTACTCCATGTATTATGTGGCAACACTATGATCTAAAGATAATTCTCTTCTCTCATAATATTATTACTTTTTTACAGTACGGTCAGCCTCTTAGGGACGATAATAATTATGCAGTAGAGTTTTTTTGCTGACGATACCATCACTTCGTTTTATGATATGTTTTGGTTTTGTATTGAAGGTATACTAGGTTTGATCCCAAGATTATTTTATTGAATTTTATTTAATGAAGGGTTTGTGTAATCAAAACTGTTTTTATCTCTTTTCGCAAAAAAGATTCATGTTTTAGCTCTTTGTCTGTGGGATCGCAACGTCTAAACGGGTAGACATATTTGAGTGCATTTTTTATAAAATGAAACTAGTGAGGTTATGTTTTTTAATTCTTTAGTTTTTTTTAATAAATCCTTGGGACGAACCCTATAACACTATTTCTGTAGGTATTATGTCACAAATTAAAAAAAAAAAATCATTTAGTCGCCAAAATGTAACAAAAACAAAACTCACTAAGATAATTATATATATATATATATATATATATATAAATGTTTGTCTGTATGTCGAATGAAACTTTAGCAGATAGTTCTGGGAAGACTGGTGAGTGTTCCTGACTTTAAAAGCCACAGCGAAGCGTGACCGAATTCAGCTAGTCCAAAATAATAATAACAGGTGTTTGTTGTAAATGTAAGTAAAAATGATGAACACATTTTGACGAAACTTCCAATAGTATTAGTTTATAGAGCGTACCCATGATCATTTTTGTCAGGGGGGATTTCGAGTTTTTGAGAAGTGGGGGTTTTACGTGGTAGAATTGACTAAAAACCTGCCAAATGTATATTGTGATCCTACCTTTTTCGAAATTTCGGTGGGGGGGGGGTTCAACCCTAAATCCCCCCTGGGTACGCCCATATTTATACCTACCTACATTACAATAACAGACATGCTATAAAAATTAAATTATCATAATAGAAAAAAAAAACTTACATTTTTATTGCAATTATAATAAACTCTTGCGCCGATTGCTTGTCTACCTACTCGTAATTATAACCTTTTACATTATAAGAAACTATAGATTAAAAAATAAATTACAAACTAAAAAGAAGCAAAGCAACGGAAACGCAAATCGTTTTATTTAAAGCCAATTGTTAGCAAGCAAACTCTATTCGATCGAACCGATTTTTATACCGATAGGAGTACCGATACTCGATTATTACGTATGCAAGCTACAGCACTTACGGTAATCGAGTAATAAGGGATATCGATATAATGACTCGATTCCGCTCCCGCTTAATTGCACCTCGATATTTGCATTACGATCCGCCATGTTGGTTTCAAAGACAAAGTAGTGTGTCTTGGATCGTTATACATTATGGTATGTTATTATTGAGCTGAAGAAATTACTTCTTATTGGTTTTAGCCCGGGGCTTCTCCCGCCTGTATTTCCCACATTTTTTTCCCATAAAAGAATATAAAGGGAAGGGGAATAAAATCTCAGCAAGTAAGTAGGTATTTAACAAATAGATAGTAGCTGTTAAATAGTAAAAAAAAAACAATTATCAAAATATTGACACTAAAAAATTTGAACATGGACCGAGTTCTAAGTTCAAACGTTTTATTGACAATATTTTTTTTGACAACATTTTCATATTTTTTTAATGTTACCGAGTCATAATGTTTTTATTTTTCTTTCTTCTGATTATTTGGAAGATATGTGTCATTCTATGGCCAAATGGCCAGTAGAAATTACCAAAAACATTTTTTTTTTAAATAAATAACGACATTGCCAATATAAATAAATATTAGGTACTGTATTTCATTCTTACTACTATGATCAATTGGACATTCATATGTATTTTATACCGCAAAAGCGGCATAAGTTTAATATAAGGCAAGTCACATTATGTCTGTCTCTTTAGTATTTTAAAAACGATTTATGCGGTCTCGATTCTCGATAGATATTGTAATAACGTCCAGGTGTTAATTCACTCTTACTTTTGTACAAAGCCGATCCAAATGTTAACTTTCTCTAGAACCGCCCTGAATAAAGACAATGTGTATTAACAATAATTGTATGTTCGCTAAATATTATGTCACGGTTAAAGTTAGCTTTATTTATTTATTTGAACTTTCTGCAAATACATTGCTAAAGGCGCACTTTATGCCCGTTTAGGCGTAGAATGTCCAACTTGTAAAATGTCCAACGGTCGAAAAATGTCTAGTTCGCAATAATATCCAATATTCTCCATCTGGGAATAACGGTCTTAACCACCAACAGACTATATTACTGGAGTAAAATCGTTGATAATTGTGAGGGTTAAATCCTAAACCTGATAAAAAAATCAATACTTTTACTTCGGGGTCTCATAGACGTGTGTTATGTGGTTGTGTGACAAAAATGGGTAACTGATATCACAAAGTTATTTGGTGTACTTAATATAAAGAAGCAACAAGCGGGCAGTTATTAGTTTATTAAAAATTACTCTGTATAATGTCTGCACTGATTTTAGATGGTTTTCATTGTTAGAGTCGTTAATAAATCCAGCTGACATAGGCTACGGAACCCTACATTGTGCGTGCCCGACATGCACTTGCCCGGCTTTTTATTTATTCAGATTCTCTTATTCAAATAATAATATGTAGCGGGTTTGTGTTATTTACAAGAAAGTGGTGTTTAATCATATAATAGTATTATGAGTGTTATTGTTGAACAAACTTACTCCGATTACTCTGAGTAGGGTCTCGTGTGAGACGTTTATTTTCACCACTGAAGTACATTCTTGCTTACTTAACTTATTTTCTAGAACTAATTGTATTGACTGACAAATGCACATTCTGTGCTATATTTAAGTAGCTCGCTGTAACACATCTATATCTTGCATTTAAATCGAGCAACTCCATCTTTTGACAGAAAATACCAAACATTTATTATTCCTTAAAATTTATAAATTTTAATTTATATTTGCATTTAAACCTCGAACATATTCTATAATAATATTATAAAGAGGAAAGATTTGATTGTTTGTTTGTATTAAATAGGCTCCGAAGCTACTGGACGGATTTGAAAAATTCTTTCATCGTTGTGAAGCTACACTAACCCCGGGTGACATGGGCTATTTTTTATTCCTGTATTCCTACGGGACCGGGAACTACGCTGGTGAAACCGCGAGGCGTCCGCTAGTAATAAATAACCAAAATTGTCATAATGTTTCAATGCCTGTAGGCAAAGTATAAACTCTTAAATTAATTTCATGCATACAAGTTTATTACTTAATGTTAGCGTACACACAATCAAAGTTACAATCTCTACTTTTTTTATAACTTATTATATAATAAATTAATTATATAACACTTGAATTATGGTTTATCAAGTCAATCTTTTATAAAACTATTTATTAAATTATATCACGTCTTTCAACAGATATTTATGATTGAATGATACTGTATAATAATTAGTTCAAAAGTACGAATGGACCAGTTTTTATTGAACGAATAGTTATTCAATAAGATTACGTATGTAGTAATTTAATTATGATTTTAAAATTAAATTAGTACACTATTTAGTGTAAATGATTTCATATTTGTGGGTGGACACCTATAAGTTGTGACCAAAGTTGGCGCAACGCGCAAACGCATCTCGGTGATGTGTTCATGGACCACTTTGTGCGTTCTAAAAATAGTTGTTTCTAGTTTGGGAGTGCTTTGTGTCCGTTGCAAGTAATTGCCTGTACGTCGTTTTGTTCCAAATTTTATAAAAATGTAAAGGTTTTTTTTCATTAGGGTACAAGCCCTGTGTCTTCTGGGTACTTTACAAACATAAAAGTCACGGGCACAAAGTACATCCAGACCCGGAACAACAATTTGTGGATCACACAAAGTGGTTTCCCTTGTGGGAATCGAACCCACGACCTCTTGCGTAGCAGTCAGACACCCCCACCGCGCCACAGAGGTAGCCAGAATCAGAGGTACAAGAAACAAATAGTTTGTGTTTGTTAAGAAAGTATAACTAGGATTATAGATTTCAAATTACTAGCAACCTTGTTAACCACTCCTGCTAAGGGGGCGTCCATAAATAACGTGAGGTGATTTTGGCGAATTTTTGACCCTCTTCCTCCTTCTAGTGAGATTTGGTCACATTTGACTACACTGATCAAGTGTGAATCAATCGCATGATCCCCTCATGCGAGCGACTCACGCTTAGCACTTAACTTAGTAATTAATGTTAAAACAAGACACTACTCGTCTCCCTCCTCGCCTCGCGTAATTATAGGACGCCCGTTTTGTTTTGTGTTAGGAGTGGATACCCGGCGCTGAGAATAATGAAAGGGATTTAAAATCGCTTTCTCGGCAATAGAAAAATCGTCCCATTTCAAACAAGTACCGCCACATAGCCTATAATGATTGCGAACATCAAACTACATCACACCTCACGACATTTAGACGCCTACAATTCTTTGTTGCGACTTGTCTACATGTTCATTCTAAGGGTGTGGATACAAGTGGCTATAAGACATATTACTAAACATTTAACCAGCTTAGGAATAGTAGATACCACCCCATCTCTTCCGTGGGTGTCGTTAAGGCGATTAAGGGATTTCACACCGGAGGACGGGCAGCAGCGTCCAGAATAGAGAGTGCAATTCGGCGCTATAATATCTCCTGCGAAGTTGGCTAATTTAGAGGCTCCTGAGATTGGTCGCCGTAACCGACGTTGGTTAATAGAATATTATTAGCCCATACAATTCGATAAATTATTGTTATCAACTCGCGATTTTACACATATTAGATATATTCCGGGACTTAATCGAGTAAATTATTTAAAGGTTAATAAGTTAATTTACCCGACGTTTCGATCGAATTGCACCGATCATGGTAGTCGACCCGTGACCACGATCGGTGCGATTCGATCGAACGTCGGGTAAATTAAAGGTTCATACCTTTAAATAATTCACGCGATTAAGTCCCGAAATTTATCTAATTCGATAAATGGCTTTTATCACTTGCTGGACTACCACTGCTCACATTTTAGCAATATGAAGTTAATCTTTACTCCTCAGTAAATTTGGACGTTCTAATCTCCGGGGCGTGTGGTACCGGTTTAAGAATAGTACCACCCCATCTCTTCCCGTGGGGGTCGTCAAGGCGACTGAGGGATTTCACATCGGAGGACGGGCAGCAGCGTCTTCTGCGTACTTTGAACCTTACTGCAATCGCCAAGGGTGGCGGTTATGGCAATTACCGACAGGATCTATAATAAGTAGGTTCTGGGGATACCCGTGCCCAGCAGTGGGACATCATATGGGTTGATATGATGAATCTCCGGGGTAATGATAGAAGAATTTAAGCTTCATCTGAAGCTACCTTCAAATAATAATTTGAAGTACCATGTAACGTGAGTTTGCTAGCTTTGGGGTGCGTAGCCGGGATTATTTCTCCAAGGGATGAGGAATCAAACGCTATTTCACTTGCCCAGAAACGATACTATATATTTAACAATCTGTAATCTTATTCATTTACATTTCAATAGTTTTTCAGACCATTCGTCTTGACGTTTCCTTAAATCCTCCCGATTGTTTTTTGTTTTCTTCTTCGTCATTATTTCAAACTTTTGGAACGTCAAGACAAACAGTTAACAATTAATGAGGGTTTATGCGAGTGGCCGGTCGAGTTTCCGACGCACCTGCCACAGTAGCTTTAGATGAAGCTTACTTAATATTATAAAATTATTTTTAAACTGCAACAGACAGAACGCAAACCTCTTAAAACCCAGCGGCAATATTATCAAATCAACCGATGAAAAAGTTAAGTCATTTATATCTTTTAAAGTCACAATTAATTAAGACGATCTTTAAAGTTCACAAATGACACATAATCTGTTATTCTCAACACTTGACAGATGACAATTTGTCATGCGTTACTGTTATGGCTTTTCTAGTTCCGCGTAGTTTATGACTTTTTCTGATGTTTTGAACATAATTAGGTATATTAAAAGCGAAAGGACCGCCATTGAAAGAATACAAAATCTCGAAAGCTACTACTGATTAAGGTGAAATTCTAATCTCTCTACAAAGATGGATAAGTTCCATCTCGCACACTCTTAAGGTTCATTTCCTAGCATCGCGACCGATCGCGAGCCGCTCGCGGCTTACGACAAGCGGCTGAGGTAAGTGACAGACGCGCGCGGCCGACGACTCGTAGGCCTGCGCGCGCACTGTGAATATTGTCGCATCGGCCGCGAGCGTCAGCCGCTTGTCGTAAGCCGCGAGCGACTCGCGATCGGCCGCGATGCTCGGAAATGAACCTTTAGGCATTATAATACCAGTAGCGTTAACAACCTATATGTATGGAAAAGTTCAACCTAATCTGTCTTGTGGTTTAAGCTGTACTTTCAGAGATCCATTTAGTCATCGATTTCTCTACACAGGTGATTTTGGACTTCTGCTGACAGTGTACCTAAAGCTTTACAATTTGTACAATCGAGTAAAAAAAAACAAAATTTTCAAGAAGATTGGTTACAAATAACACAAAATTATACCTTATCAAACTGAGGGACGTCCGACGTTAGAATCTGAAACAAAAAACGGTTATTTCGTTAAAAAATCGTAATTGTGTTATTATGACCGTTTTCCGTGTTCAAAGGGGATCGTAACCGGAAGATATCAGATCTTAGACCGAACAAAAGACATGTTAGAGGAAGACCTAATTTGGATATTATTTGTTAAATTATAGGTGCTAATTCTGAGTTTTTGCTTTACTAACTTAATAACAATATTGCTGGCTGCATTTCAGTTTTTCTTGGCTTGGAATCTAGTTCATCCACCCGTGACTAAGGTACGGTTGAAACGGCACGTCGTTGAATAATAATATAGTTAATGACCATAAAAACCAGAAAACATCGAGAATACAGAAGAGAATAGCAGTCTACCCGTGACCACGGCCGTTGCAATACGGTCGAAACGTCGGGCAATAAAACAAAGGTATTTAGCCTTAAATTCTATTATGTGTACAAATCGCGAAAGTTTACGAACATATATTACAGAAGAGAAGTTGCATACTTCGATAAAGCACCGCAAACAACATAACTATTCAAGTTCAATAACAATAAGAGTAAAAACATATATTTACTTAATGAATGCTCATGATAGATAAGTTCAATGTTTGTGACAACCTTGGTTTTTAATCCTTTCTTTTAGCAAGTATGTGTAAGTGATTATCAAATACCAATCTTAATAAATGACATAGAATTCGCGAAGATGTTGTGACCCTTGTGCCGTGTGGTACCGGCTTAAGAATAGTACCACCCCATCTCTTCTCGTGGGTATCGTCAAGGCAACTAAAGTCTTCACACCGGAGGTCGGGCAGCAGCAAGCCTAACTGCGATCGCCAACACGCTCACCAACCGTGGCGATTACGGCAATTACCCCTATTTACAATAAGTAGGTTTTACTGGGGAGACCCGTGCCCAGCAGTGGGACATCATATGGTTTGATATGAATAAGCCCTAGAGGCATTTCTTTGTACTTTTCTTTAATAACAATGACAATTGCTGCTTAATATTTCGAGCAATGTAGCAGTGGATTTACCAACATTTTAGTAACATGGATTCAGAAAATATATCTCGGATTACCCAAAGCGTTTTCCCGTGCGAGGAATCGAATCCATATTCTCTTGCAAAGCTACAGTAGACACAAGATTTCACTATACCATAGCCTCGATGGTGTTGTCAGAGGCAACTATTTTAAGATTTACAATACAAACTGCGTCAAAGGCTTCACTGAAATCCATAACTGCCGAAGTAGCCTCAATAAAAAAATCGTTCTTACACAACCATCTCGTTCAAACCAATACTACAACACCAAATTATTTTAATAACTTAATTCTCTTCTTTTCATAACACGTTTTGTTATTATAATTATCTTACATAACAATCTTTTGTAATATATTATTTTAATGTATTGCAAAGAAGGGCTTTGTATATACCCCTATTATTATCGTTATTATCACCGTACTTACTATGTGCTGGTTTATTGTCAGTAATAATAGTTTTTCTAAATATTATGAAGGTCTCACAATAGGCCTAATTGCAATATACAAAACTTGAATGACCAAAGAAGTTTTTTTGGCAAGTTTTTCTTTAAGGCCATTAATTTCTCCTTACGCCACGGGAAAGCCTATTTGGTTTAAGTTATGTCAGACTATTTATGTGTAAGCTTTGCGTCCGACTATAATACTTTTAGGATTATAGCCTCGATATATTCGTCAGCAAGGCACTCTATTTCTACATGCCTATTATCCCCATCTAGTAAGACTCTATTCTAATAATAATAATAATAATATCTTGGGACAACTCACACAACGCTATCTGATCCCAAACTAAGCAGAGCTTGTACTATGGAAACCAGACAACTGATAAACATACTTATATATTTCTAAATACATACATATTATAGATAAATAACACCCAGACACAGAATAAACCATCGTGCTCATCACACAAAGTTTTATCCTGGGTGGGGATCGAACCCACGACCTCTTGCGTAGCAGTCGGAAACACTCCCACCGCGCCACAGAGGCAGGCTATTCTAAGGTTATATAATTATCTTAAACAGCTATTAATCATACTATAGAATCAACTGATAATTTAAAGTTACACGCGGAGACAAAATCAATTGAAAGACTCATCGTTTTTCAAATCGTGTACAAGATGAATGCTTTTGATTGCTTAGCTCTTAGCGACGGAGTATCCAAATTAGCATTTACCTTATTGTTTACAGCAACTTGAATAAAATTAAAAAAACAAAAAAAAACATCTTTGTATAAATATTTATTTCAGAGATGATCGCATTCTCTACTTTACGAAATGTACTCGTAATATCCTATACCTTTTTACTAATATAAAAGGAGAAGCAGAATGACTGACTGACATATCATCACAGGGCCTAAACTTTATGGGTTAGAAACTTAAAATTTTGCACAGGGGATTCTTTAATAACGTAACGGAGCACTAAGAAATGATTTCTGATCAACGCAGGGCCTAAACTATGAGGGTTAGAAACTTTAATTTTTGCACAGGGGATTCTTTAATAACGTAACGGAGCACTAAGAAATGATTTTTGAAAGCTCACCCCCTGAGGGGGTAAAAAGGGGGTGCAAAGTTAGTATGAAACTTTGCCGTCAAAATATTTTGGCCACAATCTGGCATCCACGCGGGCGAAGCCGCGGGCATAAAGCTAGTGTATATATATTAGTAATTCTTGTCCCAATATTATCTGTACCATCGTACAAACATATTGTATTCTAATTAACGTCCTCTTTCTTTCAACCTACGCGAACTTTCTCTCAATCTTACGTAGGGTCACATAATACTGGGTTATCGAAAGTGTTGACCTGGATTCTGAGTAAATTGACACTTGGTCTTTAATGTAAAAGAAATTTGTGATGTTGCTCAAATAGTATTTTTTTAGACCAAATAAAGGCAGTATCAGGTGAAGAGAGAGGAGGATTCATATCGTATGAAGATTGTTCTAATTATTTTTTCTTCTCATGTTTAACATTTCTTCAGATTATAATAATACGTCCACGGATTTTCTTAGAAATGGTTGGACTCGGACATAAGGTTTTCTAATCATATATATATTTAGTTATTAGTTTTATAAAACCTTACAGTGCTTTTAGAACTGGGTCGAGCACTTATGTCTCATGTCATACAACTGGGACAAATATTACAATTGTTTCTGAGTCACCAAGTTTTAGATAGTACGTCTACGTTCTAAGCTGAATAAGCTGCATTTGTCCCATTATGTTATTTGTATACTACTTTTATATTTGTAGGTGTAATACAATCTTTGTATTCTTTAATACCAGGTAGATAATAAGGAAAAATAATGGAAGATATGAAATAACGTAGAAAGTTCATTCATTATGACACTTATACTGGTTGACAAAACTTTTATATTAGCATACTTTAGACAGTCCTAATTTATTTTTACCTCAACGCCATATTGCACCTTTGGTCCCAGTCCCATGCAATCAGCCGCACTGCGGACTAGCCGCATATCTAACTTTCCTTACCTACTTAAAGCTTGTCAAAGATGATAAAGTTTTTGATAATGATAAAGTTTCCTGTCCAATTAACCACACTTCGGACTAGCTGCATATCTATATATACTTCTACACAAGTATGAATTGTTTGTTTGAAGCATGTGAAAGATCATAAAGTTTTTATCGCAATCCGATCAATGGGGGCGAAGCCATAGCCAAAGGTTAATTTTTATAATAGGAATGGAATGCGGTACACCACAAGTAATGCAAATAAAATTGCTACTGCCCATATGTAATACTTACCTACTTTAATTTGACTTGAAGAACCAACAAAAAACAAACAATACGACAAGCAGATATTTCAACAGCACGGTAGTGTTTACAAGAAACAAGCGATTAATACATGCCAAAGTAAATACACCATGGGAGATAATTTGACTATTGAATAATGACGTCGAATAGAAGCCTTGAACGGTTGACTGTTATCAATGGATCTAACCCCAAGGGTTAGCTAGCAGCACCAAAGTAATCTTTCTAATCATAGTCGTCATTAATCCGCCTGCCAGCCTCAGTGATTACGTGAAGAAAATTGAAATCGACCTGCGTAACGGTAGATCCATACAGGAATGCTATTTTGATGTGTGCATTATTAATCTTTCTTCCAATAGAATAAGAATAGAATTGTAGATATTTTATTCGATAGTTCTGCGTTCACAGGTTTTTAATGTTACTTCGTGACTCTGGTGAAATAGTTTTGATTTTCTATCAACGATTGTTACTTATGTTTTTTAAATATACCTACAAAAGTTTTTTTTAATTTTAACTTTTATTGTTATGTATTTGTTTTAATTCAAAATTCCTATCTTCTTCCTCAAGACCTACTTTTATCTTCTTAAGTAGGTACTAGTTTTTTTAATGTTAACTTTCGTGATATGTTTGTTTTAATTCAAAATTCCTATTTTCTTCCTCAAGACCTACTCTAACTTCTTAAGTAGGTACTAACTGTGTTCTGTACCTGTACTATTTAGTAATGGAACAAAATTTTTTTAAATCTCTTTTTTTTAAATCCCTCATTAGAACGTAGTGTTTTATTATCTTACTAGCTGTCCCGCGCAACTTCGTATGCGTAAATTTTCCCCGTTTTTGTAACATTTCACGTCGCTACTCCGCTCCTATTAGACGTAGCGCTATCCAACAAAAAAAGGATTTTTCAAATCGGACCAGTAGTTCCTGAGATTAGCGCGTTTAAACAAACAAACAAACAAACAAAGCAAACAAACAAACTCTTCCGCTTTATAATATTAGTATAGATTTCAATTTTTTGTACCTAATTTTACAAATGCAACGCTTATGAACGTCAGCCAAAATTTGGAATAGAATGATTCTACATTCAATGCCAAGTTCGCGAGTAAAGCCGTGAGAAAAGAACTTTTTCCTTTCTTTCAAGTTTTTTTTCAACTTTTACTTATCCATCTTTTTCTATATAGTGAACTATGACAGCCATGTCATCATCACCTACGCACTTTTTAATCTGTAATTATTATAAGCCTTACCTATGCTGTATCTATTCTGTATGCCTTACTTTCATTCCACGGTTAAAGAAGTAGATTTTCTTCTACTATACCCCAGATTTTTTTCTAAATATTGCCAATTGAATCTTTGATTCCTAATTAGAACGTTCCGTTTTATTCACTTGGTTTAACTTCTTGTAATATTTTTTTGCGGTTTGTAACCACTTGCCTTTCTTTCAACTTTTATCTATTTGTGAACTATGGTAGCCTGTTAATCATAATCATCTCCTACGCATTTTATAATCTGTAATCAATATAAGCCTTACCTTACTCTAATCTATTTCTAATGCCTTTCTCCCATTCCACGGTTAAAGAAGTAGATTTTCTTTTACACCCGATTTTTTTCTAAATATTTGATTCCCAATTAGAACATACAGCTTCATTCACTTGGTTTAACTTCTGGTAATTATTTTTTGTGGTTTGTAACCTCTTTTAATTTCCTTCTTCTTTTAACTTTTATCTGTTTGTGAACTATGGCAGCCTGTTAATCATAATCATCACCTACGCACTTTATAATCTGTAAATATCATAAGCTTGCTTGCTAATCTATTCCTAATGACTTTCTCTCAGTCCAGGGTCACGCACCCAATGTTTGAAAGTGAACGTGTCCTACATATATGACAGTAGGTAATTATCAGTTTTATAAATACGCTGGAAGTGACATTAGAGATTTTGATGTTTCGTTGTTAGATTTGACATTAATCTGTCTTAAATTGATGATATGAATGCGAACGTAGGCGTTATATTTTAGGGTTTATAGTAGCTTATACAGTGTTTATTATATTTATTCTACTTAGTTTTAATGTCAAGAATTGTGAAAAAATAAATTTTAAAAGTAGTACATTTTATTCAATTGTTTTGCAAATTAGCAACTGATGAGAACATGGTTTTGTCTGAATAAATATAGTCAATTTATTTTTCCTTTTAATTTGAATTAACTTAACAAACTTTGCCTGCAGCTCTGCTCGTGTCACCTCTTAGAGCTTGAGTTTTTTTAAATCCTTTCTTAAAAATAAGAAAGGAAGTCTGTGTTACAAAAGAAAACTTCGGGGCATAGTTTTAGCTTTCTATTGAATGAAAAATGAGCCCAAATGTTTATTTTTAGACCCATTGATATAAATATTTAAGCTAATGATAATATATTATAATTATTACAGAACTTTGCACAACATCAGACGACTTTATCTCCTATTAATAAATGTTCAATTCATACCATTCACATACAATGATTTATGCTAATAGCAGTCGTCGGCGAAGCTTCAATAAACTCGCTTTTTAAATAAACAGTGAAAGTGATAACCGTGACCTGTATGTCATAAATTAACAAAATGGCTGAGAAAGTGGAAAAAAATAGAAGCAATCGGTGGTAAGTCTAAACCATAGGCCATCTTGGTGGGCATAACAGTGCAGTCATTCTTCCCTGAAATAGTGATGTTAACACATCACTGTGTTTCGGTTGAAGAGAACTGTAGCTACTGGGCAAATGAGTTTTATGAACTAATGTCTCAAATGAGGACCGCGGTGCGTAAACATTCAGATGTTTGTCAAACAAGGATTTGGGTGGCACTGATATTGTCATAGGCCAGCGTAACGCTTACACAGGTGTATGTCCTCCTTGTCTCTTAATTTCGTAGTATAAAAAAGTACATATCACAAATATCACTTCTATTTTAACAAAATATAGTTTTATAGATTACAGGTAATAATAAAATCTTATAATATCTTAGGATAACTCACATAATGCCATCTGATTTCAAACTAAGCAGAGCTTGTACTATGGAAACCAGATAACTGATAAACATACTTAAATATTTCTAAATACATACATATTATAGATAAATAAGACCCAGACATAGAATTAACCATCATGCTCATCACACAAAGTTTTATATTGGGTGGGGATCTAATCCAGGACCTCCGGCTAACAGTCAAGACCTATGAAGTAGTAGTGTACAATGTTTATATTTTTTATCACAAGAATATACTACTAACGACTCAACCATATTATTTGTCCTTTATTTATTCCCCACCACGGATTTACTATATTTAACCTTAAAATATCTACGCGATTAAGACCCATCTCTGAAATTGTATAATAAGTACACAGATATTTCATGAATCAAGCAGATAGATAGCAGAATGAGAAAAAAATTATCAAAAGGCGGTACTAAATTCGCCAGGACAGCTAGTTTTAGATATATATTGACTGCCTCTGTGGCGCGGTGGGAGTGTATCCGACTGCTACGCAAGAGGCCGTGGGTTCGATCCCCACCAAGGATAAAACTTTGTGTGATGAGCACGATGGTTTATTCTGTGTCTGGGTGTTATTTATCTATAATATGTATGTATTTAGAAATATATAAGTATGTTTATCGGTTGTCTGATTTCCATAGTACAAGCTCTGCTTAGTTTGGGATCAGATACCTTAGTGTGAGTTGTCCCAAGATATTATTATTATTATTATATTATTTCTTATCACGTGTGTCACATAAGCTAAATTTCTCTTCAAATTACATAATAAGCAAACCTCTTTGTAAATGACAGCTTTCTAGGTCCAAAGATTTGGTCTAGCCGTTGTTATTGAATAAATGAATACGTCAGGACTTTCAATTTTACATATTTTATTTTAAACAACTGTGTTTGCAACACAAAAAAGTGAGTGCCTACTTTGCTCGAGCAACACATATACATTTTTGCCGAACACAAGATCTACATGGTTCGAGATTTCGTGTCAATGAGCGATTTCTATGTGCGCGTTGCTGGAGCACTTTTATGTGAAGATTTCGTTATATACTTTCAGTGCTTTGCAGTTGAACCCAAAGTGCCAAAACCTTGACATCAAGTTTCTTTTGTATCTCTCTTATTCTTGTTTGCAAATCGCTAATACTAAACTAATGTTTTTTTTTATAGAAGACTAGCGGTCACGCGCAACTTCGTATGCGTAATTTTTCCCCGTTTTTGAAACATTTCTCGTCTCTTCTCCGCTTCTATTAGGCGTGGCGCGATGTTATATAGCATATAGCCTTCCTCGATAAATGGGCTATAGTACAAATTTTTTTTTTTTTTCAAATCGGACCAGTAGTTCCTGAGATTAGCGCGTCTAAACAAACAAACAAACTCTTCCGCTTTATAATATTAGTATAGATATGTCTAATATTTTCAATGATTGAATGTAATGTCTATCTTTCCAAACAAATTACAAATTAAAATCAGTTTTGCTATAACGAACGAATTAAACTGGGCATTTATCTTGTAACGTAACACAATAGTAACTCCAAAAAATATATTTTGATCTCGTAACATGTTCTTTTATTTATTTATTTATTTATTTAACACTTAATGTACAAATAGTGTACAAAGGCGGCCTTAATGCTAAAAGCATTCTCTGCCAGTCTACCTTTGGGTGATGTAAAGTTAAGAATATGTAGGTGCAGACTGTAGAAAACTTGACAAATAAAATAATAATATAATTCTTTTGTAAGAGCTATAATACTAGATGACCCGCGCAACTTCATCTGCGGAAATTTTCATCGCTATTTTCTTCGGTTACTTACCTTCTGTTTGTCGCAGGGTTTTAAAATTGTATTTGATTCTTTTTTACGTCCGCCGAGGGTTATACAACTTTTTTATTTTTAATTCCCTAAACAAGTTTGCTTAACTTTAAAATGTCAAAAGTATAACCAAACTCTCCAAGCCAATGCCTTTTTTATGTATATTTACGTCATTAAAGGAAAATTTATACAATATTTTACAATTATAGATCCAGTGGAACCGATTATACGTAGATCTATCAGTAAATTAGTCAGTATTGACTTTTAAACGAGTAATCCAACTGCGCTCACTATCTATTACTACCGATATTTTATCAAGACCACATCTAGTAACTCTATGTCTGTTAACCAATCGCTCAAGTCTCTCCAATCTGGGTTATATTTCATACACCTGGTTTTTGATTATACACATTAATATATAGTGATTACGTGTAATGCAGTGAACATGAGTTTGAGGTTAGGTCGGCAGGTATTCTGTACAGACGCGGGTGGAAAAGTTAGCTAGGCAGCCTTCAAAGGGAATTGCGTTTAGTGTTTATTCAGGATGTCAAGTTATTAACGTAAGAAGTATTATCTTACGTTGGTTCCACACGTTGGCGCCAATGTTGGTTCAAACGCCACTCGTACAACGTGTGAATCTAGAATAACGGTCGTCCCAACATTGGCGCCAATGCTATTTTCTAGATCCACACGTTGGACAAGTCGCGTTGGGATACTAATATTTAAAGCTGAAGAGTTTGTTTGTTTGTTTGAACGCGGTAATTTTAGGAACTACTGTTCCGAATTGAAAAATTCTGTCACTGTTAGATCGCCCAATTATCGAGGAAGGCTATAGGCTATATAACATCACGCTACGATCAATAGGAGCGGAGCAGCAATGAGAAATGTTGCAAAAACGGGTAAAATTTACGCAGACGAAGTTGCGCGGGACTGCTGCCAAAGCTAGCTAGAGATAAATGCGAAATGGAAAGTTATTAACATTAGAACGACTACAAATTCACGTCCAAACAAGCTGCATGTCATTGGGATATGATCGACGCCCACAATTATCTACTAATGATGTTATGGGGTCAGTATACAGCACGAGGAGGCTGTAGATTTGACGAGATAAACAAATTATTTTGTCGGCGAAGAATTGGTATGTGTTCGATACCTTGTTTGGTACATCAATTTGTGTGTTCCACAAATTGTTGTTCGAGTATTGGTTTATTCGAACAATCATTGATATGTATTAATTCGTAAACTTTCGTGATTTGTACACATTATAGAATTTTATAAGCTACGGGTTTTAATCGCGTAAATATTTTATTTTAAAGCCTCTCATCTTTGTTTCGCCTCGCCTCGCCATCTTTGTTTATTAACCGACGTTTCGACCGTTTTGGAACGGCCGTGGTCACGGCCACGGCCGTTGCAATACGGTCGAAACGTATTAATTCATAAAATTCTATAATGTGTTAATTCTTATAATAAATCAAATATAAAAAGAAATCATTCGTCTTAGGCGGGACTTGAACTCGCGACCTTAGAGGTAAACCCTAAGCCGTTACCAACTCCGGTACCGAGACATGTCCGCCATTGTCGAATTTATCCTTCATATGAAACGATTTTACGGCAATTGTCGCGACTTCTATCATGTCCGCGAGGAACACCTTAAGCCTGAGACGTTTTTTTCTTAAATCATACATTTTCATTCCAAAACAATTAGAATAAAATGCTTTAAAAATTCCAAAATAAAACAGGCATTAATGAATCTCGATGAACTTAACAAACAATTATAGGTAAATACAGCATTTACAGAAATTAAACAGTTTAAACTAAACTTAACTACTACCTAAAAATGAGTTAATAGTATTTTTGATTTTGTATTATTTTTGAGAAAGATACTATATCAGGATAGATCGGAACGGAACAAGCGAATCAAAGTAAATATCAACTAAATCACTACAGTCATTCAACAGTCTGCAGAATCTAGGTAATAATGAGTTAGCACCCAGTTGTTATTTCTAAGTATTGTCAACTGAAAAATAATGGTTGCTAATTGCCCTTTCGTATTACAGTCATAATCATGTTATACCTTTTTTGAAATGCTTACAATGAGCCTTTTAATTGAATACCTAGCCTACTTTTAATTGAATAATAGCCTTTTAATTGATACCCATAATGCGATGTTAGAATTTAATTTTCACACCTCTTGTTTTTGACATCTCACAGCCGCTATTTTCAAACGTCATTTAATTAAGAACCCTTGGGCGGTCAAGACAAATCTAACGACGCGCAGTCTTAATCGTTTAATACATACTATGTATTAAACGATTAAGACTGCGCGTCGTACCTATTAGGTATGTAATATTACCTCATATCTTTTAAACCATAAGACGGATTATCGACGTATCTTGTACCTATGTACAAGATACGTGCGAAAAACATAATCCTTTCTTGCAGTCGTGTAAAAAGTAATGTGCTAAGGCATCAGTTTCGCAATCGTGAGGTCGCGGGTTCGAATCCTATCCATTATACTATCGGCGTAAACCCACTCCTATCACAAGCCTTTGAGCTTAGCTGGAGGGGTTAACAAGATTGCTAGTCATGTGGGATAAAAACGACCGTGATCCGTGGAGATTTTGACACGTGTAAAAAAAAGGCGAAGTATAAGGCAAAGGCCCTGTTGCCCATTAGTACAGTACTATTGGTCTTATTACAAAGCTTAGATAATCCGTGGACCAGCTGATACCAAAGGATCTAGCAATTTGGATTGGATAAAAATAAAAGTTTTTTTTGGTTTTTTTTTTAAAGTTTGAATCAATAAAAATATTCAAAAATATGTCGAAATTTTTTGGCGCTATGCCATTGACTGAAACTAGACTGCCGTTATTGCGCTCTCGAGACGCGTACTCGTAAGCGTATTTGAGATCGATCCCAAAGTTACAAGATTACAAAAACGGCCGTTTTATTCGAAACCTAACTGCAACTGAACTGCAACTGCACTGCTTTAAATACGTGAATTGACCCTGGGCATACTGTTACGGGCATGGAAAAACCGCACTAAGTATCGTATCGCCGGCAACTGTTTATGAGCTTATCCTGTAGGCCTACTCTCTTTCTTTAAAACGACGTTCATGAATTTCCGTTTTATTAAATTTCTTAAGTTTACAGGGACTAGTCTAATTAATCTTTAGATAAGCACAAGAAGTTCGAACCCATAGACGATTTTCTGGAACGAGTGGATTAAATAGATGTTCCTGGCTCTCTATATTACCACCACATTTTTGATCGAAACTTCGTTTTCATTGAATTAGAGTAGGCCTCCTGAGCCGAGGCGGTTACGTTAGGAATCCGATTAGTGTATGTTGCAGTGGGAATTTTTATACAAATAATACTGAACGGCTCGAGTTGATACGGTGCCAATACCTTTTCAAATTGATATGTGTGCTATGATCTTTAGCCTCCTGTTTGAGTCTGTGTAAAGTTCACGATTCTCAAAATAAAAGACGGACCATTCCACTCACTCACATTAATAATTTAACTAGCAAGACAAAGATAGTTAATAGTTAAAACAAATTTATTTGCGAACAATAAAGCACGATTAATAAATTAATAGCCACGGAACAAACGTTAATCTTAGTTCGGGGCCTTATCACATAATACCCAGACTACAGAAGTCAACGTAATGTGCTTAAACTTTTGCGATTTGTACACATATACAATATTATAGGCCAGGGGTGAGGGTGCCCAAAGTTTTAACTTAACGGATCACCCACCAAAAATCTTCTATTTTATGGTACTCCACAGTGGCGGGGTGTCCTCAGAACATCATTACTTTTGATTCTAGTTACGTAATATTGTATATATGTTACAGTAAATTTGATTAATTTAGTCACTAGGAACAATGCATAATAAAAACGCACTTTAGGAATTCTGATTAAAAGGTCCGAATTCATCATTTTGCCTGGTTATTGGGTACAATATCTAGCAAGTCAGTTTAGGTAAAGCAATAAAATGAGTAAATTTCATTCGAAGCGGGTAGTAGGATGATAAAAAAAATATTAACCCCACTCCGACTTAAAGTATTACTTATTTGTGACACCCCAGGGTTTTATTTAGAACCGAAGGTGAGGCTGCATTTCCCACAGCACCGGAGAGGATGCGATTTTTAAGATCTGGGCTATAAAGTTTGACGAATACAAACTTGACAGTTCATCATCAGTGTCACCATTAGGTATTATCAATCATCGTCACCATTATTATCAATAATCATCATCAATCATTCATCATCATCAATTCGTGATTGATGCTTTTCTCGAGATCAACTACCTATTATCAAAAATAGCTAGTGAAAATGTTTTGTCATATTTATTTACTACGCGACTTTGTCATTATTCATAATCTCGAATTAATCAAATTTACGGTAACCTAAATGAAAACCATGTTCAGATATATTTCCTGGGTATTTTTTTAACCCTTCGCCTCCAAGTTCATAACCAGGGTGTGGTAGGGGGGGGGGAGGTGCAATTAATGTGACAAAAATCATCAAACTAAGTTATAGTGATAGATTTTCTGTTATCCAAGTGTTTTCTTGTAGTTCTTTCTATGCTATTCTTACCCATCCGACTAACGTTACCTTCTGTACTAGAGCTGCTTTGTGGCCTTATTGACCTTAGGGCTTGATAGGTCTGCGGGCCAGAGTGACCTTAAATACTATAGATTCTGCTTGTTGGTATTTGAGGTCAGCTGTAGTAAGTGGACCTTTCTATGGTTTTGTTTTGTTTAGTACTAGCAACGACGTATGTTGAGTTGTTGTAAGTGTTAGTTTTTTTTTATTACTTATATCTATAGTCTGGATTTATTTTATGTTAATGTTAGCTGCTTCGGCTCTATTCAGGGTCTTGTAACCTATCCTAATAAAAATAATTTGTCATTTCTCTAGTTTTAAGCTCCTTTTATATCGTTTTTTTTAAATGGGGTCAGTATCTATTTCTAGAAATTAGACGTATATCATTTATTTTTGTTTATGTATAAGTATTTTTTTCCGAGTATTGGAAGTCGCCATTTTACAAATATTTTTTGTAGGTATTAAGTAAAACGACGTAACTGACTTACTTTTTAACTAATAATATTATGCTCATTTATTCAGTAAAAACATAATTAGTATCAACCCGAATTTCAATAACTTACGATGCACAAACGTCATTCCATAGAATTATGTCAAATTTGCGAAATGGCTAATAACGAAAACCACAGCTAGTAAAGAAATATAACACTTTCTTTGTCAATATAGTTAGGTACCTACATTAAAACACATCACACCCGTCACAAATTAGATAGGTACAGATGGCTGGCTCCCTACAAAAGCCAAAGCAGGCTTATACACACACATAGACGCGCACGCACACAGATCTCGATCGACGAACTCAGTCTCACTGACGTGTGATAGGTGGTAGTGTGACTAAAGTATATGGTAGGTGGTTAAAGGTAAATTTACGGTTATATTTCTCAAAACTGATATTGCAAAGTTATTTGGTGTAATGTTAAGAAGCCACAAGCGAGAGGTTATTAATATATGTATTAAAAATCATATACATATAGTACTAGTATGCTGGGCTGGCTATCTGGCTATCCCGTACAAAATTACAGCAATTTTAAATGTCGAATCATCATCAACGAACTTTTTTGACACATGACAAATGGCTGTTGTTGTTATCCTTGTTACACAAAACTACAAAACTAGACTTGTCCAATTACCGTCTTCACATGTCAAAATCAAATGGCTCTTCCATCACCATCTTCAAAACCACGTTCCGCATTTAGCTTGCGTTTAGGTGCTCCATGCGTCTCTCCTCATCGATGCCACTGTGGAGAAGCCGTAGGCAGCCTTGGGCATCATGGCCTATCATGCAGCAGGAGCGCAGGCCGCATATCACGATATGCTAGTCTTAATGACGTCATCCGTCGGTACTACGTACAGTGCGGTCGAATCATCAACTGAGACAGCACACGTCAATGTGTGCGTGGATTTTTCATTGAGCTCTTAGCCGGCTGCATGTATTTTATGGCACCATCCCGAAAAGTGTAAAAAACAAACACAAAATTTAGCATCACTTATAATACATTCTTTGTGTTGATACGTCAGTAAACATTACCTTTTCAAAGTGGTAACTTTTCAAATAAGGGACAATTTACACATCAACATTTTGTTTTTTTTGGAATCGTGATTTAAAATTATTCGTTTTTGTATTTTTAGTGGCAAATAAACTCTCTTCTGTGGCCATGTATAACGGGAATACATTCGGTCATAATTATGAAAAATCAAGAGTAAAAGAAGATCGTTATTTATACTATCTTGATTAGGTGAATTTATATAAATCACGATTTGGTTTATACATACAAGGTGTTAACAATATTAACTGCAAGAATTATATGTGCTTGATCAATATCTGAAAACTAACACATTAGAAAAAAAAAAAAAAATTGATCCATTTGTTTCACGTAATAAATACAATATTGCTTAATATTGTTATGTACACCGTACGTGCGAGCGCCTTTGTAGGTAGTCTGCCATTTGCCTACTGGTCTGGTGCAGATCGGGGCGTCAGCGAAGCCCTACTTACAGTGCACATAAATATTATGCAATATGGTATTTATCGTTAAAAAAAATATATATACTATGCTAGTCTGAGCAAAAACACGAAATTCTTGCAGTAATTTTATTTAACGTATATGTAGAGGGAGAACTTATACTTAGAACTAAGCTCAACATTAGCGACGAAACAACTAATAAACTTATTGTAATTTAACTATACTAATATTATAAAGCTGAAGAGTTGGTTTGTTTGAACGCGATAAACTCAGGAACTACCGGTCCGAATTGAAAAAATCTTTTACTGTTGGATATCCCATTTAATGAGGAAGACTATAGGCTATATAACATCACGCTATGACCAACAGGAGCGGAGCAACAATGTAAAAAAAATTACGTAGACGAAGTTGCGGGGGTTATGAGTAATATACCGCAACAATCGTGCCTGAATCGAACTTACGATCTCTAGCTTAGCAGTCAGTGTCACTCACCACATGATTGTATCTGTGCATACAATTGGGTATTTAACTACTATCAAAATAAAATATTTTAAAATAACCAGGTAAAAATTATGTCATAAAGTGTTCTAAAAAATATGTTCAAATATTTATTTAATGTGTTACTTAATTTGTAATCATAAAGATAAACACTGAAAGTAAATAATTTGACCATAGAAAACGTGACGTCATATGCTAGCATTCCATACAAATTTGTACAGAGCGGCTCGTTTTTGACGTTTTTTAAAAAGAGGCTGATTTGACTATAGTCAAATACCCTATTGTGTACTATAATATCTTTTGCGTAGGCCTCTTTTTTTGCATCAGTCCTCTAATATGGTGTATAATATAATGGTGGCAGCACCTTACATGCATATACAGTTTATAAACAGAGAAACATTGTAAACATTGGCAATTTGAAAAGAGTGGCCACGAGTTTTTATTGCCTGTTCTTTTCTCGGGCTTTACCTATTGTTTGCGAACAGGCATTACCAGTAAATGTAGAATCGACTTTTCACAAGTGTAGTATTTTGCTTCCTAAGTGAATAAATCATTTTTATTATTATTATTATTATAGATGTCTAGTCTGTAATGAGATTGGCCGCTGTAACCGACATCGTTTGAAGACCATTATCAAGTGTGAACGAACGCGCTGTTATTTTGTAAACACTCTAAAAGCGTCCATTTTAGGAAAAAAAACATCCAAAGTTTCGGCGTTCATCTCATGTATCTAGCGGTACTTTGTTCCCATACTAGGAATTATGTGTATCATGTTGACTTCACAAACATATAACCAGAATAAAGTCTTTACAGACTTGGATAAATAAATTTGTGGATAGTACAAAGGCAACATCATAAAAATTATTTTCTTGTTTGCTCATCTTATTTGATTGTTAGGCTGAGATCTACGTGTAAAGCGTATTAATTTTATTCTAGGCAAGCTTATGCCCGCGATTCCGCCCGCGTGGTAGTACCTAGTTTAACGCGCTTATTCCCATGTCAAATTGTGTATACCAATCTTTATTTCTTTCTACAATATAGGTATACCTACGCATTAAGATATATAGCAAAATGAAATTAACTCTCTGGATTCAGGAGTTAAGTTACGATGACACCGAAAAACTATTATTCTGTTATCTAATACATGCTCTCTCCCCCTCTCTCTCTCACACACACTCTCTCTCACACACACACACACACACACACACACACACACAGAGAGAGAGAGAGAGAGAGAGAGAGAGATAATTATTATTTATACTTTTTACACCTAAAGTGGAGCTTTGACTGTGTTTTCAAAGTTGATAATATTACATTACATACTCAACTGCATCAATAACTTCTTCAACACTATTCTGCCAACTTACCTGTAAATAAAAAAAAATAAACACTTAAATAAAAAAATATTTAATGCAATGATGAGTAGGTACTAGTAACGTAGATATAAAATATCAAAGAACACAATGGCATGAGGCTACGAGGCTGAAAAATCATTTATGACCTATTTCCATACCTACCAAATAGTATTGTTAACATATTCTTATGTTGTTTATGACGCATTTTTTTTTCATGTTTCTTCTGCAACTTAGCGATCTGTTTATACACAATAAGCCAATTATTTGTCATTTTATTTTAGGTATACATATGTCATCATTAGCAGAAATAATGGTCGGGATTCCCTTCATATTCTTCAATCAAATCTCGCAATTAGTAGGGACATCGTGTCGTCTCAATCGGTCTTGTGATATTTCGGTTATTATCGGTGTTTTTGACGAATAAAGACTATTATTATTACATACCTAAATCAAATATATAAAATTTCTTATTTAAGAAAAAATAACCGCTTTCAAATGTATATCAAGGAAAAATATTTATCAAGCAAATCAACGAATGCAAAATCGGTCATTAAAATCGGTCGAGCTGTTTCGAGGGAATTCTTTTTTTTAAATAAAGATTAGAAACTAGCAATGTGATATTGAGTCCCACATTACTAGCAATCTTGTTAACCCCTCCAGCTAAGCTAAGGCTTGTGTTAGGAGTGGGTTCACGTCGATAGTATAATGGGTAGAATTCGAACCCACGACCTTACGATTGCGAGACCGATGCCTTAGCCATTAGGCTACCGCCCGCCGCTTCGACCGCAAACAACGTGACATAAGGTGTTTATATTGAAGAAAATAATATTTTGACCAACAGCAAGTTATTATAATTAAGTAGTAGGTACTTACTTATAACTTTTGAATTTACATCGAGTGTCCACAAAAATGTGGTACAAGACAATAAAACAACTGGAAACTACGCATCAACTACCGGGTGTAGTAGTTCATACCTTATACAGAAACGTGTGGGCTAACAAGTTATTTATAATTATTGTTTATACTTATTTATTCTACTGTGAATATATTTTACTGTGTTGTTGTACCACTTTCTTTTTTATAAATAAACTAGCTGTCCCGCGCAACTTCGTATGCGTAAATTTTCCCCGTTTTAGCAACATTTCACGTCGCTACTCCGCTGCTATTAGTCGTAGCGCGATGTTATATAGCCTATAGCCTTCCTCGATAAATGGGCTACCCAACAAAAAAAATATTTTTCAAATCGGACCAGTAGTTCCTGAGATTAGCGCGATTAAACAAACAAACAAACAAACAATCAAACAAACTCTTCCGCTTTATAATATTAGTATAGATAATAGATAATACACCCAGACACAAAATAAACCATCGTGCTCATCACACTAAGTTTTATCCTGGGTGGTGATCGAACCCACGACCTCTGGTTTAGCAGTTAGGGTCACTAGCCACTACGCCATTAAAAAGTAGCTTTGTCTCTCTGTCCGTCTGTTACCTTTTCACGTTTACACCGCTCTGAATTGATTTAGATAAAATTTGGCCTGGAGATAGTTTGAGTCTCGGTACAAGTTGCGCTAAGTTCTAAAGTTAAAAAAAAAAAATTGGATAGTTCTTAAAGCGATAACCACATGGTTATGGTGAGATTATGATTAATACCTATTGTATGGTAGGATGTTGTTCTATTGAGGCAAAAGGACACTACCTTAAAACCGACCTTATGCGTAGGTAAAAATCAAATGCCCTATTACAAACAATACCATGATGACACCATTATTTTAATCCGAGCTTAACTCCTCAAACCAGTTTAGTAAAATTAATTACAAAATCGCCGTACCAACTAGATATGATCTGATTTCTCTTAAGAAATCAATTCATGTCACCGATTGTCTTTAAACCATTGTTTCAAATGGATCAAGTAATATTATACTCTCTAACAGCCGGTCTGCTATCGGTTGCAAGCGTGATGATAGGGACCTTGAATTGGTACCAGTTGTACTGGTAGTCAACTGTCATTCTAGTCACAACATACTAACATGCGTATAAATTAAAACACAAATTATTTCGTGCTCATTAAATAACCCTGAAGATAAAATGCACTGCTCACTGCACTAAGAGAGCTTCACATCAACCAAAGACTTTCTTGGATTAAAATGTATGCAGGAAAAATACGTAAGTGCGTTTCAAACTGGACTTGAACCCACAACTTTAGGGGTACCGGCTTTAAGCCTTTATCAACTCCGGTAATCAAGGAAGAGGAGGAATTGGACTTTGACGGACATGTCTCGGATGTCCGTCAAAGTCGAATTCCTCCATATAATACGGTTTTGAAGGCAATCGTGATGTTCCCAAGGAACTTGTACGGCTGTGTGATTTCGTCGATTGTTCAAATGCGAATTTTGACCATGTTTGGACATGTAATACGCAATTAATGCTTTTTGGAGCGACGAAGGAAGAGTACAAGGCCAATGTGAATTCTTCTAATTAAATCGTCCACCAAGTATTAGTGAATGTTCACGAAACGCAACCAATACAGAGAGAAAGAAAGACGGAGAAGTATTAACTCTCCAGACGGTCCATGACCACGACCGGGAAAAAGCGTACGATTAAGAAAAATAAATAATCCAGAATTGGCAATGGGCAGGCCACATCGATCGCAAAACCGACAATCCTCGAGTGGCGACCACGAGCTGGAAAAAGTGCAAGACGACGTCAATATGGACTGACTACGTGATTAAGATAGCAGGGAGCCGTTGGATGCAGACTGCTCAAAATCGGTCATTGAGGAGAGGCCTATGTTTAGCAGGGGACATTTTCAGCTCCAGGATGATAATGAAATAACCCTCAACAAGTGAAAACAAGACTTGGTTATCTTTAGAACGGCTTAACTATTTTTTAGAGAACTAAGCTTAGAATCATTCAAATTAAATTAACTGGCAAATAAAAAGACAACATACAAATCTGTTCATCCGTTTAGGACTTACAAACAGACACAGGTCTAACTTATGACAACGCTGTTTTTGTTGAAGTTAAAATTATAACATAAGAAATAAATTAGAGATATCGGTTGTGGTTTCGGTGACGTAGGGACGATTTTTTTCCGCCAATTTTTCTTTATACATTTAATTAATTAACCACATCACCTCAAATGACTGGGATCATGGCATTTTTCTCACGACATAAACTTCTATTGTTAAGGGACACAATAGTCAGAAGTAAACCGATACAAATTTAAATCCGGTTATTTTTTACATGTCACACTTGACATCTTTCATTGCAAGCCCGTATCGTATTGTAAATACATTCCATACTAATTGCTGACCACTTAATGTACAACTTTATAATATTTAACCTTTCAATATTCTCAAATGACGAACAATTAAATTTTGCAACTCATTCCAGACGCAAGGACTTTTGAGATGGCTATGCAAATTGATTAAATTATGTTCTGTCAACCATTCAATGTTTGCCATTAGGTATATTGACGCTTACAAAATATGGATAAAATTATTGGTTTTAAAACGCTTTATTAGCTTTAATTTTAAACTCTTGTTAAATTAACCGACTTAAGAATAGTGCTACTCCATCTCTTCCCATCTTTGTCGTCAAGGCGACCTTAGACAGGCAGCAGCTTCCTCTGCGTACTTTAAAGCCGATCGCCAACTCGCTCGCCAAGCGTGGTGATTATGGAAAATACCTCCCCTGGATCTATAAAACGTAGGTTCTATTGGGAAGACTCATGCAGCAGTGGGACATTATACATGCTGATATGAGTGTTTTAATAGGGTCTTTGTAACCGTTAAACTTAGTTTGATTTAATGTAAATTTAATCAGCCATTTTGTCTTGTAAAGAATTTTAATAAGTTCTGTAAAGGATGCTCTCTTTTGCTTCTTTTAAAAGTGTTTAAAATCCTCTGCTGAACATAGGCTTCTTCTAATTTACGCTACAACACCTGGTCTTCTGCCTTCTGCATCCAATTCATCCTAGTGACCTTCTTTAGGTCGTCTGTCCATCTATCTATACTATTATTATAAAGCGGAAGAGTTTGTTTGTTTAAACGCGCTAATCTCAGGAACTACTGGTCCGATTTGAAAAATTCTTTTTTTGTTGGATAGCCCATTTATAGAGGAAGGCTATAGGCTATATAACACTGCGCTACAACTAATAGGAGCAGAGTAGCGACGAGAAATGTTGCAAAAACGGGGAAAATTTACACATACGAAGTTGCGCGGGACAGCTAGTACAATATAATTATCCGAATAATAGCGAGAATGTATGTATGGATGGATGTCTGTGATTTTGATCAAACTTTCAATTAATGTAAAAATCAAAGATTACGCGTGCAAAGCTAGTACCATAAATGCGGACATCCGGGCAAATTAAAGAACGCTGGCTTCATTCAAGAAAATAAACACGAGATCACTCCTTCCTTTATAACGGGACCAAACTACACACTAACTCCGGATGCAATACCGGTCATCCAAAAACGTTATTTTCCCATAAGGTTTCAAATTATCAATTAGTTTCACGGATCCCACAATTTAAAGAATAAACGTAGTTGTCTATCAAAACCGCACTTCCCCTTATTTCTAAACAATACACTTAACTTTCGAAGTCATTACTAAAGAAATAGAAAACAGCTCTCACTTTCCTGTGCTTACCGTTTGACAGTTCGAACAGATTTTCCAATTCGTTCGGACTATTTTTTTGTTGGAAAATTGGAAAGTTGATCGGGAAATGGCGTGAAAAGTGTTCATTGTTTGTGTGTGTTTATTTGTGATTTGGTGTATTATCTAATTATATTTTCTTTTAATGATAGTGTAAATTGTATTTAAATTCGTTGCGTAGTTTTGATCACAATTTTTTTTAGAGACGGCTCCCGCATTGGCGTACAAGTCACGAATACGAATTACACCCAGACTCGGAACTACAATTTGTGGATCACACAAAGTGGTGTCCCGTGTGGGAATCGAACCTACGACCTCTTGCGTAGACCCACCGCGCCACAGAGAAAAGAGAGAAACTAAAAGTTAAAAGTTAAGATTAACGTTACGATCAGGTTTCTAGTTAAGGCCAAACCAGTTCGATGCCCAAACTCGACACCTTTACCATTCTTTCAATATACTGTAGCTGTTACTAATCCGAAACTATCTTTAACAACTTATGTTCTACATCTTATTGCAAATAATTTTTATTATTACAATCATTACAATAATAAAAAAACAAGATCAGTTTATCTAATCAAGTTTTATGATATCGATTATAAAAAAATATATATAAATTAAAAAGCCCGAACCTCCTTTTTGTGATAAAAAAACGTAAACTTTCGCGATTTGTACACATAATAGAATTTTATAAGCTACGGGTCTTAATCGCGTAAATATTTTATTTTAAGGCTAAATATGTTTATTTATTTTATAGTCTACCCGTGACCACGGCCGTTGCAATACGGTCAAAACGTCGGGCAATAAACAAAGGTATTTAGCCTTAAAATTAAATATTTACGCGATTAAGACCCGTACCTAATAAAATTCTATAAAAAAAGCCATTCTATTTGAGAGATCCTCTTCCTTTTTGATATTAATTAACAGGGAAGCATTATTTATTACATTTATTACTTACAACTCACTATTATTATCTTAATAAGGAAGCTACCTACCGCACCTAAAACAATTCTAATATTCATAAAATGATCTATCAAGAACTTAATTCCTGAATTACCAAAAAAAGGTACATCAAAATGAAATGAACCTAAAAATCCTATCACGAATTGAATGATAACAATTACGGTATTACGATATTTACTACCGTATACGCTATGGTAAATAAAAAAAACATATTTTTATTTATACGCGTAATTACTTTAATTTATTTCCTACTGATATAATTGTGGAATCGTGATTCGTGAGATGTTCCTACCATCAGCTGCTTAGAGCAACCTTCACACTTTATTGGGCGTTTGTAAAAAAATACATTATGTAAAATAGTTTTGTTTTTTAAGTGATGAGTAGTTCGATTACGCAGAGTTTGCGTTTGAGTAATGATGAGTTCATCCATCAATTTGCAGAGGACACGCGTATAGGCCCATAGCTACTTAAAACCACCTAATCTGTACTATTATTATAATTACAATTCTATATAATATTACCAAGCTAAAGATTTTGTTTGTTTATTTATTTGTTTCGCCATAATCTCAGGAACTACTGGATCGAATTGAAAACTTATTTTTGTGTTGGATAGCCCATTTATCGAGGAAGGCTATAGGCTATATAACATCATGCTATGACATATAGGAACGGAGCATCAATCAAAAATGTTGCAAAAACGGCAAAAATTGGCGCAGAAGAAGTAGCGCGGATCGACTAATGAAAAATAATAGTGATCCGAAGTTGAAATTTTTATAAAAAATTGACTCAAAATCTGAATTTCGACAAATCATTGTACCTATTCAATTTTCATTAATTTTCATTTGTTCTAAACCACCAAAGAATATTTAGTGCAGTGCAGTCCAACATTGCGAATGTTCAATAAATATTTTGTAAGTGATAAAGCAGGGAGAAAATTGCCCAGCGGTAGGACAACCTAAGTTAAAAAGACCAGGGGTAATTTTTATAGGCATTTCTTGCCAATTACTTTACAAATTGAAATTTGAGATCTAGTAACATAGTCCAGATAGGTGGTTCGCTTCTGGCCCCGGTTTGGCTACGGAAGTCTCGGGTTCGATTCCTGAGTCTGTATTTCAAATTTTTCTATCTTTCAAAAATGCAATTATTGTACAAGGCTATATTTGTCACAATTTCTAACAAAAATGGAGGAAGAAAGAAAGAAGATAATTTTTATTTGTCACAGTCCACTTACAGAAAAAAAAATCTTAAAACAAGTACATTATTTATGTGATTTGGCGCTGGACAAATAGGCTATTGTAGCCAGTCCGAACTGCAAAATGTGCCTACCAATACCAAAATACATAATATGACACAACTATAAGTAGTTTATGCATTCTAAAAACGTGGTTCCCTATAAACCTATAAGAGATATATACACATATCAACCCATACGGTGTCCCACAACTGGGCACGGGTCTACCCAGTAGAACCTTCTTATTAGATCCTAGGGGTATTTGTCATAATCGCCACGCTTGGCGAGCGGGTTGGCGATCGCAGTAAGGCTTTAAAGTACGCAGAGGACGCTGCTGCCCGTCGATCGGTGTGAAATGCCTTAGTCGCCTAGACGACACCCACGGGAAGAGATGGGGTGGCAATATTAGAAGCCAGTATTCCACACAGCCTTAAGATATACAGATCTATTAATCTTTTAAAATAACTTGCGGAACCTTTAAGTCATCCATCTATTTTTTAACCACATCATATTGTTATATGTAATAATCATTTTTTTAATAAACTTCAAAGTTTCCGCGTAACTAACGTGATGTTTAGAACCTTATTAAATTAAAAAACGCGCATGACTAATTTTAGTTGGCAACATTAGGAAGCTAGTGATGGCAACACTAAAGCATGTATGACGTCATTAAGCCTATCCCGGAAACGTTTTCCTTGAGGTTTGGTTTTAGATGGGCGACCAAATGAATGACTTACGGCCGTTCTCAATAATCTACCTATCGATGGATTTGGCTACTAGAGGTAGAATTTCGACATATTTTGTATGTAGCTTATGTCAAATATATGCCTCTAGTAGCCAAATCCATCGATAGTTAGATTATTGAGACCGGCCGTTAGAGTGATGAATGAGTTGAGAGTCTGATTAGTTTTTGGGTTCTGATAAATTTAAAATATCTCTTTCAAAATGATCAGATAATTTGAGTCAAGGATTTTTGTGGTTTTTGCAGACAAATCACGCCTAGGCCCTGTCATTGAGGACTTTACAATTATACAAATCACAGATACCCAGATTCAACACAACAATTTGTGAATCACACTAAGTGGTGTCCCGTATGGGCATCGAACGCACAGCCTCTTGCGTTGAAGTTATACTCAATCCTATTGCACCACGTGATTAATTTGAATTTTCGTAAAAAAACGAAATTCATGCAAAAGAATTTACGGAGAAAATCCAATAAAATTATGGCTTAACTTTTTTAACTCGTCTAAAAACAAAATCTAGATTAAATTATTAATCAAACATACACGTGTAACAAAAATAATTGATTACCATGATGGACTTCCATTAATCATAATTATTCTACGATACATTTGTTTTTAGTTTTTATCCAATTAGTTAAGGTATTGAATTAGTTAATGATTCGCGTAAACAAAATAACAATACCCTACAAATATCAATTAAGTTAACAACTCGGGTAAAATAAATAGAGTTTCATGTATGAACTACCATTTTTATTTGGAAAACACCAGTGTCGTAGGATGAATTCCCTGTGTCCCGGGGGACATAACAGACATTAAATTCATGGACACAAATTACACCCAGACTCAGAACAACAACTTGTGCTTCACACAAAGTGGTGTCCTGTGTGAGAATCGAACCCACGACCTCTTGCTTAACAGTCGTACACACTCCCATAGCGCCGCTGAGGCAGTTATCAGCCTAGTGAAGTTTCATCAAAATCTGTTCAGTAGTTTTTGCGCATAGAAACAAACAACTATCCTCACAAACATTCGAATCTAACTAACATTATAAAGCTGAAGAGTTAGTTTGTTTGAATGCGATAATCTCAGGAACTACTAGTCCGAATTGAAACAATCTTTTACTGTAGGATAGTCCATTTACCGAGGAAGGCTATATGTTGTATAACATCACGCTACAATTAATAGAAGCGGGACAGCAAAGAAAAATGTTGCAAAAACGGGGTAAATTTACGCATGACATTGCCTCTGTGGCACGGCTGCTACGCCAGAGATCGTGGATTCGATCCACACCCAGGATAAAACATTGTGTGATGAGCTCAATGGTTTATTCTGTGTCTGGGTGTTAAATATATAGGTAGGTTTATCAGTTGTCTGGTTTCCATAGTAGCTCTGCTTAGTTTGGGATCAGATTATAATAATAATAATATCTTGGGACAACTCACACAAAGCTATCTGATCCCAAACTAAGCAGAGCTTGTACTATGGCAACCAGACAACCGATAAACATACTTATATATTTCTAAATACATACATATTATAGATAAATAACACCCAGACACAGAATAAACCATCATGCTCATCACACAAAGTTTTATCCTGGGTGGGGCTCGAACCCACGACCTCTTGTGTAGCAGTCGGATACACTCCCACCGCGCCACAATTATTGTTATTAATATAAGCATGGTTTTTTTATTCAAATACTTATATTCATCACAAAAAGCTATCCTACTCATACAAAACATTTGTTTAAACACATAAAAACCACACACACGCCATACACGGTGTTACATTTGGCATAACACGACTTATTGCTCACGACAGATTCCAATATAGATATGGTTACATCTTTTTGTTGCAATCATTCTTATCAACATGTTATTAAGCTTTGAATACATCGTGTGAGGGGTCCGTGACACAATATTATATCTTGGGACGACTCACACCCGGCCAACTGATCCCAAACTAGGCATGCATCTACACTGACGGACTCATAAACTGCATCAAAGTTCAGGTTTACTCTAAAAGGATTTTTTATAATAAGTATGCAAACTTTTTAGATTAAATTATATAAATATGGAAAGACTGGCTCTTAATCTTAAAAAAAAATTAAATTTAAAAATAGAACTGCGGTAAAACAAATGAATATAGCCGGGAAAAGAAAATTTACTCGTAGTATCAGATTTGCGTGTTATTTATAGCAAAGTTTTAAATTAATTCTCATTGATTTTTTTTGTTTGGTCAATTGAATTATTGTTACCAGCATAATTGTTGGGTTAGTTTTTTAACACATCGAGAGTTTTTGAACCATAATATGGATACTTCGTCCGAACAAGCGGCACAAATTGTAGCATTGGTGCGGGAGGGCTTGGATCAACGAACGATTGGTAGAAATTTAAATTTAAACCAGTCTACGGTTTGTAGAATATACAGAAGGTTTGTAGAGACAGGTTCTTACAGGAGGAGACGTGGTACAGGCAGAACTCGAGCAACCACAGGTCGTGATGACCGATTTATTGTTACAACTTCCCTGCGAAATCGTTTCCTCACGTCAGTTAACATCAAAACCGAGCTTAATGAAGTGCGTGGAAAAAACGTGTGTGCACGAACAATAAGAAGAAGGTTAAAGGAAGCGGCTATCACCCCTTTTAGACCAGCAAATGGTCCAAAGTTGTCTGCAGCTCACAGACAAGCTCGCTTAAGATTTGCGCGTCATCACCTGAATTGGACAGAAGAGCAGTGGGCCTCTGTATTGTTCACGGACGAGTGTAGGACATGTTTATATGGTGCAGATGGTCGCAGAAGAGTCTATCGTCGACGTGGGGAGCGATATGCTCAAAGTTGCATTGAGGAGCGTGTTCCTTTTGGAGGCGGTTCATGTATGGTCTGGGGTGGCATATCGATGAACGGGCGAACAGAACTTGTGTTCATAGACATGGTCCGTCAAAACGGTAATAGAGGGGGTTTGACAGCACATCGCTACATAACAGAGATATTAGAAGATCACGTGGTGCCTTACATGGGATTCATAGGCGAAAATTTTACTTTAATGCAGGATAATGCCCGGCCGCATGCAGCTGCACAAGTTCAACATTATTGCGAAGAGGTTGGATACGTACAATGAATTGGCCAGCACGCAGCCCGGATCTTAATCCCATCGAGCATGTTTGGGGCAATTTAAAAAGAGCTGTATATGCGAGAAACCCTTCGCCTACGACAGTGGCAGCACTAAGAACAGCACTTTCAGAAGAATGGGACAATATTCCGCAAGATCTTTTAAAAACCCTTATAAAATCTATGCGGAACCGATTAGAATCCGTAATAAGGGCACGTGGGGGTAATACACCTTATTAAAACACAAATAAACCCTTGCATAAAGTTTGTGTCTATTGTTAAAACCAATTTTTTAATTAAACAATTTTTCCTTAAACTTCTGTTTTTTCTTCAAAAAAGGTCTTAAGGTCCTTTCCAGTACATAAACTTAAACTTAAAGATATGATCCTACGCTGTTTTAAAGTTCACGAACCAATCTAGAGGTTTCAATTTAAATCTGTATAGAAAGTTTGCATACTTGGTTAAAATATTTATTTCAAAGTCGTCTATTACTTTGATGCAGCTTATAAGTCCGTCAGTGTACTTTGAAATCCGAAAAACTGATATATACGCACATTTACACCTTACACAAAATAAACCAACGTACTGATTACACAAAGATTTATCCTTGTTGGGAATCAAACCACTAACCCCTGTAGTCCAGTGGTTAATGACCCTTATTGCTTTAGTTCAAATGCCGGTCTAGATCAAAAACAATGACTGGGTTGGTCCTGTGACTGGGCCAACCCAGTCATTGTTATTGATTTAGACCTGCGGACCAGTCAACGTGTTGTGCTGACCGAGCCTGACTGCTTAAGATCAAATGCCGGTCTAGATAAAAAACAATGACTGGGTTGGTCCAGTCGCTGGACCAACACTGTCATGTTATAGATTTAGACCAGCGGCCCAGTCAATGTGTTATGCTGACCGAGCATATCGAACACTGTCACTTCTTAGATGGGTGACCGTTTTTTAAAAATGTTACACTTTAAGCTGTCGGTCCTGCGCCTAATCTCTCTTAGGTCGTGTCGGATTTCCGTCCCATCGGACTATGAGAGTGAGAATAGAGAGTGCACTTGAGTCTGCGCATATACTTATGCACTATAATATCTCCAGCGTTTTTGGCTAGTCCCTAATAAGATTGGTCCCCGTCATAGTTATAGAGACATACTTAAACCACTTGTATATTTAAATTGGGATGTTAACCTTTTCTGTTATTCATTGATGTTTTGTTTTTGACCTCATTGCAGTGACATGCGTCACAGAAAGCGTGTGTTTAAAACCACTGTGGGATTATAGTCGCTTAATATCATTCTTTTATATTACCTTTAGTTTCTAAAGAAAGTTATAGAAGCTACTTAACTTTAGTGGGGTCTTAAGCAATCTGACATTCTTTAATTGTTCTTGAAGAATCAAGTCTAAAAGAATTTTAGACTCAGACGAAAAGTCACATTAGTTCTAACATTGGTTTGTTATTAAAATATATATACCATTGTCAGCTGTGAAGGACCTATATTAAATACTAGCTGTCCCGCGCAACTTCGTATACGTCAATTATCGCTGTTTTTGCAACATTTTCATTGCTGCTCCGCTCCTGTTGGTCGTAGCGTGATGTTATATAGCCTATAGCCTTCCTCGATAACCCAATCCAACATTGCTAGTTATTTTTTTTTCATAAAGAAAAATATCTTTATATATTTTTTTAATTATAATAATTTCATTTTGTAATTTTAATTTAATTTTTAAATTTCTTTTGTTATTTGTTAATTTATTTTGTTATTTCAATTTAATTTAGAGTACCTACTGTATTGAACCATGATTACTAGAATAAATAAATATTGTTATTAAATTTTTATGATCCTAGGTATGAATTTTGAAAGATAGGCTTTACTTACTTCTTTCTTCACTTTTATAGCTCAGATGATTTACTTTTTAATGAAAACTCATACTGTATACATTCTGTACATGAAAATGTATAAATGTAACTTATTTTTGAGAAGAAATGAATTTATAAAAAATGAAATATGGCTCTTATCTATCGTTATTTTTGCAAAAAGTTAACTGAAGCGTTTTAGCGGTTTTTGCTTCTTTCGCGTTTTTACAATCACACTTATCTCAACCATAAACTAGTATGTCCCAACCTTATTTTTTTACAATCAATCCCAATAATATTTATCATCGACAGACAATGGTTGAGGCCAAATGAGATCACTCCCTTGATCATTAATCATCATACGTTTCGATACATCAATCAAATCTATGCAAGGACTGTTACGCCTACAATTTTTCTTCGTGTTTATTTTTGTTATTATAAATGTTATTAATTTAACTAATAGTATTGGAATATGCGAACGAACTTGATAGCATAGTGTGCTAGTGACCTTTTAGACTTTTAGTTGTGTGGGTGTTAGAAATCAATGCTAATATTAAAAAAAGGACAAGCGCGAGTCGGACACACCCACCCAGGGTTCCGTACAAATTTTTAAATACATTATAAATAGTTAAGTAATCGAGTCTCGAAATATACGTTTTTGCGGCATAATAATAATAACCGTTAATTTCAGGCTTAAGGCCCATATCATACAAAAACACCTATATAAAAATATATCTTAATAAACTAATACATAATTTAGGTATATAATATTTAAAATTAAATTATCACTATACATGACACCGAGACTGCGACGACGGCGTAGTCGTGTTTCGTTGTGTGGTGTCACGTAGGTAACCTTCCACGAAAACATCGGTACGCGACACCGGGCAGAAGTCCTCCTTCATAAACGGGCGTATCTTTAATAATAAGTAGTAATAGCTGATGTAGGTCCTATTTGTCCGGCACAAAATCCCTTATATTGTTTATTAGTTGTTCTGTATGGTTCTGTGTAATGTGACAAATAAAAAATATTTTCTTTCTTTCTTTCTATTACGTTAACTTAAAAGTTTGATTTATTCACAGCTTCAAGGGACTGTAGACCTGAGTATATGGTTTTAGTTGTAATTCGATACCTTCACGCGTTCCCGAAATAAATAGTATTGACAGACAGACGGACGGATGGATAACAAAGTGATCCTATAAGGGTTCTGTTTTCTCTTTTGAGGTACGGAACCCTAAAAAGGAAGATTACTTGCAATGTGGGTCGCACATTGCTAGCAATCTTGTTAACTCTACATGGTTCTTATTCACGATCTTTTTTCCGTATACACGGCAAGCCCGTGCTTAGAATGCATCACCGCGCATGCCGTGCCCGTGTGTCCGTCTGGCCCGTTCATCAAGGCGCATGTGTATGCACCTTGATGCATTTCTAAGCACACCTCTCCATTTACTATTATGACAAAAGTTTGACAGTTCCGCATGGGCTTGCCGTGGTTATGGAGCTTTTTTTTAATTGTATCGCAAGTCACTGCAATCGCCAAAACTTAGATGACAGTGTAATAAACAACCATACCTGTGACAGCTTTTGTGAACACGGGCGCAATGCTTCAGCCTATCAGCAGGCGGAACGGACGTGAGCAGTGACGTCATACTTTTTTGTGAGTGCAGCTGGTCATCTATTTACAAGACGTTATCACGTCAAAAAATTCTTCAATACATGCTGTGGCTTTCCTCAAAGGTAGCATAAAGGCATTAGGGCAGAAGCCTTATGTCCCGGCGACTTAGCCAACATAGAAATTACGTATATAATCGATCAAAATTTGTGGATTACACAAAAAGGTTTTCAGAGTGGGAATAGGACCCACATCACACTGCGCAAGAGTTTAAAAAATTATGCTTTTTTAAAGGTCCATATGCGTTTTTTGAATTATTTTCATAAACTTTACACTTACAACTGCCGCCTATTATTTTTTTATACTGACGTTTTCAAACAAATTATTTTTTTCATTTGTAGATTAGCTGTCGCGGCAAATTTCAAACCCTCCCTTTTTTTTGAATCCAGTGGAACACACACAAAAATGTCATTAAAATAGGTCAACTCGAGCCGTTTCGAAGGAGTTTGACCACAATGACTGTGACACGAGATTTATATATATAATACTAGCTGTCCCGCGCAACTTCGTCTGCGTAAATTTTCCCCTTTTTTATACTCCTATGTTACTTCTAATACCTCCAAGAATATGTGTACAAAGTTTTATGATGATCAAAGTTTTATATGAGTAGTTTTCGCGTGAAAGCGTAACAAACAAACTTACATTCACATTTATATATTACTAGCTGTGCCCTGCGGTGTTACCCGCGGTTTATTAGCCAGTAATCCAGGTTGTCAGCTAACTCCATACCAAATTTTATTAAAATCGCTCGAGCCTTTTACACGTGAAGAAGTAACAAACATACACACTCACATACTCACAAACTTTCGCCTTTGTAATATTAGTGTGACTAGCTGTCCCGCGCAACTTCGTATGCGTAAATTTTCCCCGTTTTTGCAACATTTCTTCGCTGCTCCGCTCCTATTAGTCGTAGCGCGATATTATATAGCCTATAGCCTTCCTCGATAAATGGGCTTCCAAAAAAAAAAGAATTAATAAAATCGGTACAGTACTTTTTGAGTTTATTCGTTACATACAAAAATACAAATCTTTCCTCTTTATAATATTATTAGTTAATTAGTTAATAGTTCATTAATAGGGTTTTGAGTGAGTTTGAGTTTCTAAATTATCTTTTTGACTAAAACCCAAAACTTTAGGTATATCCTATCTCTGAATGTTACCAAACAAACGAACAGTGCTAATAATCTCCTCCAAGAACCAACGATGGCATTTACAGATAATGCTGCCAATTCTTATTATCGTATTGTTAGGTATCTGTTCCATCATAAATCATGGAAAGGTTGCCGACGTAACCTTTCACTACCGATTACGCTATCAATAACGCTGCTTGTTTGTGATTTCTGAGAAACCAAGCCCTTTCTCTAAAGTTGAAAACGTTGTTCCTATTTTGTATTGAGTCCTTAAAAGTGTACGTTTTTACGTGACAAGGTTTTTAGCGAATCTATACTAATATTATAAAGCGGAAGAGTTTGTTTGTTTGTTTAAACGCGCTAATCTCAGGAACTAATGGTCCGATTTGAAAAAATATTTTTTTGTTGGATAGCCCATTTATCGAGGAAGGCTATAGGCTATATAACATCGCGCTACGACTAATAGGAGCGGAGCAGCGACGAGAAATGTTGCAAAAACGGGGAAAAATTACGCATACGAAGTTGCGCGGGACAGCTAGTTAAAAATAAAATAATATTTCAGTTGGCTAATATTTCAATCTGTGAGTGGAGCTCTCTGGTCAGTGAGTATTTCCTAAATAATTATTGATAAATTTAGAAACAGGTTATTTATTTATTCGTTAGCATAAATACCCAAACACGTACAAAATTACAAAGAAATATGTATATTTTTTTAAAATATTTTTTGACTTTTTAAAAACAATTCACACCAATGTAATAAAATCCGGGGATTTATATTTAACATGTCTCCTTTCTAAATTATAAAATGTACCTACTACGGGTATTTATTTAAACATTCTTCAACAGAGTATAACATTTGTTTACCATCCAGCTTAAGGGGGCATTACACTGAGAGAATTATTTATTTAGCGCTACGTACACAGCGACTCGATCGCCGGCCTCGCTTTTCCGCACACAACCATAACTTCACAATGCGCAGGAGCGCAGGTCAAAATAAAGTAGAATATTCGTTCGTACATATGTTAGATTACGAATGCCATGACTATGACAATACGAAAGAAAAAAAAAAAAAAATTCAAGATTTATTTGCGGGATCATATTAAGACATATCCTTAAATTTCTTTGTTTCATCGACTAGAAAAACTCTTTGACTGACAATTTTTTTCGTGTCCTAATATTTAGGTTTTCTATATAATTTTTTGAGAGAGCCGAACCCTGTTTCGCGTAATCTACCCTTAATAACACACTGCAGAACTTTTTATATTAAAAAAACTTTTGATTGAGTTCGATAAATAATTAAAGATTAAGCTAGTTAAATTTATCTTAAATCACAAGACACCAAACGACATACTATCTTTTAATAAATAACCTTAAAAAAATTAAGTGCCAAAAACGCTTTATGTAGGTACAGGTAATAGCAATACGCAAATCCCTATTTTAAACCAGATTTCTTTTTTCAGATTTCTTTAAAAAAGAAACGCATTCAGATAATATGAATTGGTGCTAAGATGGAATAGACAAACACGTTTAAAAAGCCACACATGTCAAATACTAACCCTTTCTTTTTGTATAAACTTTATACACTTCTATATTCAAAGTTGAATCAACTTTATTCTGTTTATCTCTTTCGCAATCGTTTGCAAAGGTATTTTCCTTCCTTATCAATCACCGTGCCCTATATTCTAAACGAATGTTTACTTAAGGTTGTTATATAATTTGCTCAGATATTCCTTGTGCACTCTTATTAAACAAACCATGTTGCAAGATTTGCAATGTCTCATAAAACAAGAAGCAGTCATTGTAAAGTTATTTAGCAGAAGGTTAAATTCATAATATTATTTCGAGTGAAGATTTGTTTTCTTTTCAACCGACTTCAAAAAGGAGGAGGTTCTCAATTCGTCTATATGTTTTTTTTTTGTATGTTTGTTCACCGATTACGCAAAGACGGCTGGATCGATTTGAAAGATTGTTTTTGTGTTTGAAAGGGTATACTTCCAAGTTGGTCCCATTGTCATCAGATCACGATCTGATGATGAGATCCTGGAGAAATTGAGGGAACTCTTAAAATATTAAAGGCACACCTACAGTAATTTAGGTATATTTTATAGTGATTCGTGCATTTACTTTTAAAAAACACCAATTGGTGAAGTGGAACTAATGATGAAGACCACAAATGACGAGCAGACCTATTCAATATTTCACAGTTTGCGATTCAATTAAGTACTTTAATATGGTATTGAGTAGCACTTTATTCTCGTTATACTACTATACTGCGCCAGAATACATGTTCGTATCTGTAAGGCCACTTATTGGACACGCTCTACAGTCCAAATAGCTAGACTGAATTCTTGATTTGATCAAGCTATCGGTTCCTTTTTTCCTAAAAACAACACATGCAAAGGGGAGCACAAAACAGCACAAATTACTCCCAATTTCGACACCTGGAATTTTAAATGGACATTTTTATGATTGGAAATTGTTATGAATGGACATTATTAAGACTGGGCATTTTTAGGATAGTAAAATTGTGTTGGACATTTTTCCGGCAAAAGTCGTACTAAGGTAATAGCCACACAAACTTTAATCCCGTGTGAGAATCGAACCCACAACTGTACCAGTGCAAAAGAAAATACTTGCCATAAGTGATGTAAATTATTGCGATTGTAACAAAAGATGGGAAATTATAGCTATTAGAGAGGTCATGTGAGTCAGGCGCTAGTAGTTAAACTAATCAAGTGAGTATGTCAAAGAAAGACATTTATTTAGTCATTTATTTATATATTTATTATTATTATCTATTAATATAGTATATTGTGTATTTATATATCTAACATTTCAATCGTTTTATTGGAATGTTAGATATATGTTTTTGTGTTTATCTATTGATATTATGTAAAATCGTGTACTTCTTTATTTAATTTACATTCTTCTACACCACGTGGTACTCTTATATATATTCCTGTCCATCCAAAGGTTGCCTGGAAGAGATCGCTCTCAGCGATAAGGCCGCCCATTGTGCATGCGCTTATGTAAGCAATAATGATGTGATATTGTAATTTTAATGTAATTTAATAAGTGTGGTACAATAAAGAATTTTCTATCTATTTCTATCTAAAGACAAATACTAAGAATATTATTCCTTATCAGATTTAATTTAGATGGCATAAAGGTTAATGTGTTAAAGCGATTACAGGTCTGGCGTAGTTTGCGTTTTTCAAACGCAACACGCGAGAAGCGTCTGACGTAAATATGTGCGCAGTTTTCTAATAGACGCGTATTAGAGAACTGCGCACATAGTTATGTCAAACGCTGCCAGCATTTAGTATGCCTTCAAGATTGAAACACATACTAAAATGCTGGTTCAATACGCCGAATTTGTGACCGATTACAATGTCGTTATTATTCGTGCACAGCAGTAAAAATTGTGTATAATTTATTTAACATTTTGTGTAAGGCATTGGACTCGCAATCGTGAGGTCGTGGGTTCGAATTCTACCCATTATACTACCGACGTGAATCCACTCCTAATACAAGCTATTGAGCTTTACTGGAAGGGTTAACAGAATTGCTCGTAATGTGGGATCCACAATCTCACATTGCTAGTTATTTTTGAAATGAAATAAATTATATAATTGTATGTCATTACAATACCGGATGAGATAGTGAGACCTACATATTTGAATGTAATCCAAAGTACCTAACAATTTCCATGAAAAATTACCAGGTTCAATTATTTTGATTTTTGAATTGTTCTTTTGGGTTTCAAATTAATATTTAAATCAGATTATCCCGGTGAAAAAAAAAACATACTTCTTTTCGCTAAGATTCTTTGCTTTAATAACTGACATCTGAATTCATTTTTAAAAAATTACGTTTTTTGAAAAAAAGATGTTTGAGTTTGATTCAGTCATTTTGAAGACCGTCGTTATATTTTTGATGTGATAACGTCTTATAAATCGAGGACTGGGTGCACGCCCGAAAAAGTGTCACAGTCACAGTCCCTCACATTCCGCCTGCTGAGGCTGAAGTATTATGAGCGTCTAGCGCATGCCCAGGTCCTCTAAAGCTATCACTTGTTGCTAAGCAATAGGGCACTGTTTGTTACAATGTCATCAATGTTTTCTTATGCCGTTATCACATAAAAGATTATCGTCCGTAAACCGACTTTACAGACAACCATTTTTTTAAACTAAATATTTTTTTACCTTCTGCTATTTACCTTTATAATGGCTATCCTAACGTCCTTACGTTACTTATATCACAGTACGTGCTATCTGTATTAGATTACGTTAAATAAACTGACTCAACCACAAGAAAGTCATTGTCTCATCGTAATTGTAAATTACTTGCACACCTGAGTATTATCTACTGCGTAGTGTAATCACCTCACAATGTTTTGCAAAATATTAAAACAATGATGGACTCGTATTAAGGGGGGGGGGGGTCCTTATTCATTCTTTGCATATTTGAAATGACAAAGAATGTATAGAATCTCTAAGCTTTGATAAAATGTCTTCAAAGTTTTTTTACTATTAAAACTTAGTATAAGAATTTGTGAATCATATCGATAGTGATGTGGCGTGCGGTTAGAAAGATATAAACTTTAAACTTTTTTTTATAATAAGGATAAATAATAATCACTACATAGTATAAAACAAAGTCGCTTTCTCTGTCTGTATATCCCTATGTGTGCTTTAATCTTTAAAACTACGCAACGGATTTTGATGCGGTTTCTTTTAATAGATAGAGTGATTGAAGACGAAGGTGTATATGTATAATAACATCCATTCAATAGTGGAGAAATAAAGAGCGGAGCAGCTTTATGAAATGTTGCAAAAACGGGGAAAATTTACGCAGACGAAGTTGCGCGGGTCAGCTAGTTTATTTATAAATTCCGATAGCTGATAGGCCAAAAACAGGTCATATCTCAGCACTTGCTTTAATCAGATAACATCTACCTACATGAACCTGATCCAGCATAGAAGATGACAAAACATTACCTTGCTAAATTGCTTGGTTAACGTATTATGAAATAGGGCATGTATTTAGAAGAGTAATTGCCAAACTAAATGGTGTAAAATATACAAATACAGATAATACATTTAATCTAACAACATCGAATGGCAATCAAAGTTTTTACGCAACACCAAAATCGTGTCGACTGATAACCCGATTCAGTACTGATAACAGTATTTATATGTACTTATATAGATATACAATATCGGCATGTGAAAGTATAATGATTTAAACACTTGACCGAAATCTACATTTTAACTGGGTGATGTATCACATTTTGTTCTCTGGAATAAGTATTTCTGCGTAACTAACTATATAGATATCGCGATACGCGTATATTTTTAAGCTATTGCATAGCTTGTATCGCGGGCCTTGAGCGTGGAGACCGAATCCAGAAATTCCGTGACGAAAATAACCTAACACTCCCCACTCCGACCGGCACAGCGGTGATACTTTTAAGTTTTGCCATCTATCGATGAATAGCACAACTTTTAATGACTTTTTTTTTAATTAAAAAAAAAGTAAGGAAAAAAAAAATTAGAAACTTTGTTTCTTTTAATAATTAAAAAAAAACTTTTTTAAAAATTATTGCTTAAGTTGATAAAAATGCTATGCAATAGCTTTACCGCGGCAGTCCCCGAGTGCCACACATTTTTTATTCTTATAAAAGTCAAAAGTCTAAATATCTTATTTTCAAAATGCAACTCCTATGCACGTCTGTGTGTCACTATTTTTTTTATTTTTTTTTGATAAACGACTATTCCCGCAGTAGGGTTCAAGCCATGTATCGCGAGAGACTTTACAAACATACAGAGGTCACGGACACATCCAGACTCGGAACAACAATTTGTGGATCACACAAAGGGGTGTCCCGTGTGGGAATCGAACCCACGACTTCGGCGTAGCAGTCGGACGCAATCCCATCGAACCACGAAGCCAGTCAAATTTGGAATAGTATGTTAAAGTTTGCAAAAAAAAAAGCCTCTGAGAAAAGAACTTGGCAATAAAAACTCGTAGTCACTCTTTTTAAATGCCATATTACAATATTTGTATGTTCACGAAAACGAGAAAAAATATGCAGTGCCAGAAACTAGCTGTTATTAGAAAAAAAACAACAATATAAATTGAAACTAACAAGAGTCTTTTCAAATGCGTTTTTAATGGTTTCGCAAGCAAGTGGGATGACATGAAACTTGCGCCATCAAGCAAAATAAAAAATAATTTTAAAGCAATAATATATAGGTACAAAAAAAAACATATTAGATATATTTCGGGACTTAATCGCGTGAATTATTTAAAGGTACGAACCTTTTATTTAAATAAAAGGTAAATAAAAGGTTCGTACCTTTAAATAATTCACGCGATTAAGTACGAACCTTTTATTTAAATAAAAGGTAAATAAAAGGTTCGTACCTTTAAATAATTCACACGATTAAGTCCCGAAATATATCTAATATGTATAAAAATTGCGAAAGTTTAAAAACGATAAAAAAAAACATACAGTCGAATTAAGAACCGCCTCCTTTTTAAAGTCGTTTGAAAATATTATGATTATTATATTTTTAGGTAAGTAAAAAAGACATGAGCCTATCTAAAGCGCCTTCTAGACGGTTGGAAACAAGCGAACAAACCAAGGTGACCTTGCTGGTTTCCAACCGTGCAGACGGCTGTTGTAAACCAAATTACATTGTACTTGGTTTGCAACAGCCGTCTTCACTGTTGGAAACCAGCAAGGTCACCTTGGCGGGAAGCCTTGTTTCCAACCGTCTAGAAGGCGCTTAACAAAAAAAAAATAGGTATCGGGTTGGTAACATAATCGAAGAAAGCTTTAATATAAGTCAGTGCTACTTTTAAACAAAAATAAAGACAAAACATGTAAAATATGGTGGCCTGTTGGTGTAGTGTTTAATGACCCTGACTGCTAAGCCGGTGGTCGTGGTTTCGATTCCCACTCAGGATAAAACTTTGTGTGATGAGCACGATGTTTTATTCTGCCTGGGTGTAATTTATCTATGACTGACTACCTCTGTGGCGCGGTGGGAGTGTATCCGACTGCTACGCAAGAGGTCGTGGGTTCGATCCCCACTCAGGATAAAACTTTGTGTGATGAGTACGATGGTTTATTCTGTGTCTGGGTGTTATTTATCTATAATATGTATGTATTTAGAGATATATAAGTATGTTTATCAGTTGTCTGGTTTTCATAGTACAAGCTCTGCTTAGTTTGGGATCAGATAGCGTTGTGTGAGTTGTCCTAAGATATTATTATATTATTATCTATATACTAGCTGAACCGCGCAACTTCTTATGCGTAAATTATTCCCGTTTTTGCAACATTTTTCATTGCTGCTCCGTTCCTATTGGTCGTAGCGTGATGTTATAGAGTCTATAGCCTACCTCTATAAATTGACTACCCGACAATAAAATAATTTTATTTTAAATCCGAACGCGTAGTTCTTGAGATTATTGCATTCAAACAAACAAACTCTTCAGCTTTATAATTTTTTTTCCATTTATTAGGGTAAAAAAAACAGTGTGGAAATACATATTAACATACATAGTAATAATAACTATAGTTACTATTTTCAACACCAACAACATTTACACATATTAATGAAATAAATAATCATACAGTATTTTTAGTATAGATATATTGTATGTTTATCAGTATCTGATCCCAAACTAAGCAGAGCTTGTACTATGGAAACCGGACGTTTCCATAGTACAAGCTCTGCTTAGTTTGGGATCAGATGGCGTTGAATGGCTAAGGCATCGGTCTCGCAATCGTGAGGTCGCGGGTTCGAATCCTACCCATTATACTACCGACGTGAACCCCATCCTAGCTTAGCGGGTGGGGTTAACAAGATTGCTAGTAATGTGGGACTCAATCCCACATTGCTAGTTATCTTTAAAAAAAAAAACTTTATTAGGCAACAATAGTTTTTATATTCATTTTTTATTTCTGAGCTATTTTATCTGGCCAGGCCATAGGTTACCTATTTATTGTGAGATAAAGATAAGTACGTACGAATCCGGTCAGTTTTTATAAATTTTTCGCATTAACTGACAACGCGAGCAAGAAACAGTATTTATAATATCTTGGTCCATATTGTTATTAATATGGTACTTAACGTTTAATACCTTGTAATTGACCTCCATATTTCACATCTCTAGAATCGCCATTAAACCAAAATATCCACAATCCGCATGCCATTTCGCCAGCACAGCTATCTCAAATGAATATCTTAGTAAAATATCAGAAATACTTAGTTAAGCTCGACTCCAATCAGTTTTAAATGGTACCCATTTAATGAGTATACGTATGTTATAAATCAAGGATTCAAGCGTGTTTCAAACTGGCTGGTATTAAAGCGATAATCTCTGTAATGTATAGCATTTTTCTTTTAAATTGTGTGGAGGAAGATTATGCTAACGCGCTTTCGTAATGGGTTGTTACGTATTCGGCGTATTTGAATGGCATTTTAGGGCGTATAGGACTGATGAGGTTATGCGTATTGCATTTTTCTTTTAATTTGTTAGGAGAAAGATTGACTAATGTGGAGACTAATGCGGCTTCGTAATGGTCGGTTACATATTCTGCGTATTTGACTGGGCATATTCTGATTCACATACTGATGGGTTGGTGTTTCAAACTGAATAGTATTACTGCAGTAATCTCTGTAATGTATAGCATTTTTATTTTAAATTGTGCGTCTTCGTAATAAGTTTACATAATAAGCGTACCAATTTGACAGTAGTCTTAGAGCGTTTTGTTCGGCTTTGCTAAATAGTGACACGCGTTGGACAGGGTCCTTATTCACTATCTTTATTTCTTATTTGTTATTAATAATAATAATAATATCTTGGGACAACTCACACAACGCCATCTGATCCCAAACTAAGCAGAGCTTGTACTATGGAAACCAGACAACTGATAAACATACTTATATATTTCTAAATATTTAAATAACACCCAGACACAGAATAAACCATCGTGCTCATCACACAAAGTTTTATCCTGGGTGGGGATCGAACCCACGACCTCTTGCGTAGCAGTCGGATACACTCCCACCGCGCCACAGAGGCAGTCAAATATTGCATTCCTAAGCGCAGCACTCTACCGTACATGCGCGGTATACCTATATATTTGAGCGCACCGCGCATGCTCCAGTTGGTGCGGGCTTGTCACGACAACGAAATAAAGATAGTGAATAGGGACCCTGGGTCCTTATTCACTATGTATTTTTTCGATTTCGCGGCAAGCCCGTGCGAATTGGCGATTGCGCGGTGCGCTCAAAGATGTCCGCGCGCATGCGCTATGCATTTCTAAGCGCAGCTCTCTTTAAACCATTATGTCAAGATTTTGACAGTTAAAAGCGCGGGCATAAGGACAGTGAATAAGGACTCTATTCTGAAAATGTTTGAAAACAGGTTTCGAAGGTCAAATAAATTTTATTACAGTATTAATTAATTAAACAACAAAATTATTGACCGCGAATTAAAATATAAAAAGTCAACACTATAAATCTTTAAAAAAACTACTATAAAAGTATAAATTTCTTAACTTTCTGCATATTTTATTAAATCTAAAGGTTTTTAGAACAAAATGGCAAAAGGTTTTCGGGGCAATGCGTTGCACGATAATTGCGCGACCGTAGCTCAATTATATTGTCTATAAGACCAAAATTAAGTTTATTTATTACTGTAACAACTGTTAATTGGACGTGAATCAAACTTAATTGTTGATTTTTCACAACCGGTTGTGCAATTATTGCTGTCAAAATTAATTATGTTTTGATGTTTATATCTTATTCCCGTTTCTGGATTCATCTGCTAGTTAGATGTAATCGTAAATGTCTGATAACGTCTTATAAATCGATGACCGGCTGCACTTACAAAAAAGTGTCACGTTATTAACTGGTTGCTAGGCAACATGAATGGCAAATGTCAGCAATGTTTTCTTAAAAAGTGTCACATTATTAACTGGTTGCTAAGCAACGCAAATGGCGATATGTAATCAATGTTTTCTTATGATGTTAACACGTAAAATTATCGTCCGTAAAAACCGTCTTTACAAACAATTTTTGTTTTAAGATTTGATAAAGTAGTAGGTTTTTATTGTAGGTGCTTGGTGCAAGTTTTTTCTTTAAGTGTTTTTTTTATAAAAAAACACCTATTATAGTAGCAAGTAAGTAATCAAATAGTAATGTTATGACCTATTCATTTCAAGCAATCAATTGTTCTTTATTTTCTTCCGATTGTCAAAGTTTTTTAATTAATTGTTACCGGTTTTTAACTGCCGAAGTAAGTGTGTTTTTTATTCTGCTTTTTAAACTTAACTTAAATGCTTATAAATTTAAATGTATAGAGTATTGAGGAGTCTCAGGCGGGACTTGAACCTACGACCTTAGAGGTAGGTACCGGCCCTAACCAACTCCGGCACTGAGATAAAGTCAAATTTAGCCTCCATTTGAAATGATTTTATGGCAATCATGACTTCATCCACCATGTTAGAAACCATTTAAACACAGATTTCTGACGAAACTCAACCTGAACATTACTTTACCACTACTTTTTATGCTAATTTTATACAAATAAATTTAAATGTATGAAGGAAAAATTCGTCTCAGACGGGAATTGAACCATTGGCCTTAGGGGTTCTGGCACTAAGCTGTTACTAACTCCGGTACTTAGACATGTCCCCGAAAGTCGTTTTTTTTTGTCTCTACGTGGTACGATTTTATGACATATATACTTTTTATTTATGAAGTTTTTAACTACTAATACTGAACCAAGTTTCAGGTGCTTATAATGTATTTTATTCTAATACAGGTTCTGCCTAATTTGGGATCAGATGACCGTGTGTGAGTTGTTGACAAGTAATTTTTTTTTTTTTTTATTATTATTATTATTATTATTCTTAGAGAAAAGAGCATAAGCATACATCCTCTTTTAGGATATGCTCGCTTGCTTGTGCACTACAAATATTTTTTCCCATAGTATAACCACTTTAATAAGAATAATATCTTGGGACAACTAAACTAAGCAGAGCTTGTACTATGGCAACCAGACAACTGATAAGCTACTTATATATTTCTAAATACATACATATTATAGCTGAATAACACCCAGACACAGAATAAACCATCGTGCTCATAACACAAAGTTTAATCCTGGGTGGGGATTGAACCCACGACCTCAGTCGTCCCACCTCCTACTAAAGAAGCCTGCGTAATGATTGAGAACTGTACAATTATCAATTTTGAAAATTGTTTCGGAACAAAACATTAAATTAATTGTATCGAAACAACTTTTTTTACATCATCAGCCTCAATTACAATCAAATCCAGCTCAACATCAAACCGGAACAATAGATTTGAAACAGACTGTAGATCATAAAAATAAAAACATTCTTTACGTGCGTTTACCAGACCACGCGATTCTATAGTAATGGCGAGACCGTCACTATAAACGAGCTGACACCAGTGACTATAGCACGAAAGGCACTTGACTTTAATATAGTAATCATAATAACAATGTTCAATGATCAATTTCGGTTACAGCGACTAATTTCATCAAAAAGTAGTCAACTATGCAGCTTAGATTGCAGTGCAAGAGTGAACTCTCCTTTTAACCTCATGGCTCGAGAGGATGGGAATCCGAAATGTTTAGAATAAGATCAGGAACAGGCTTGATAACTAAACTTTTTTTTTTTTAATTTTTAAAAAGACGACTCCCGCACTAGGGTACAAGCGTCGCGGGGGACTTGACAAACATACAAGTCACGGATACAAAGTACACCCAGACTCGAGACAACAATTTGTGGATCACACAAAGTGGTGTCCCGTGTGGAAATCGAACCCACGACCTCTTGCGTAGCAGTCGGACACACTCCCACCGCGCCACAGAGGCAGTCTTACTTGTTTTCTGAAGCACTGAGGGGTGTGATAATGTCCCAAAACGGTCACCTACCTAAGGTCCAATAATGATAACATCATTGCTCTCTAAATCCTATCTCTATATTGCTGACATAACTAACAAAAAAAGAGGTATTCGTTTTAGAGGCGCTATTTTCGAGTTTTTGTTATTTTTAATTTTAACCGAATTTCAAAAAGGATGCAGTTCTCAATTCGGATGTTTTTTTTTTGTATATATGTTCGGGCATAACTCTGTCATATATAGACAGATTGTCAAAATTCTTTGTTCGAAAGCGTCGGTAGCCTAATGGTTAAGGTATCGGTCTCGCAATCGTGAGGTCGCGGGTTCGAATCCTACCCCTTATACTACCGACGTGAACCCACTCCTAACACAAGCCTTTGAGCTTAGCTGGAGGGGTTAACAAGATTGCTAGTAATATGTGGTGGTGTAAAAAAACCGTAATGGTGATTAGAAACCAGGACTGCGCCATAACATCACAAAACTGACTACTCTCTAGAAAGAGACAACGCTACTTTATGATCAATACCTATCTAAGGCCGCACGACGTTTTTCTCTCTTGCACGTTTTGCAGTCAATATTTACTTTTTAATTGAAAGGAATGGCACGGTCCAGGTATATGCGCCAATGTCCCATATAAATCCCATAAAGATCTGATGACGAGTTTAAGAGATAGACCACAAAACTCTTGCAAATGATGAAAAAAATCAGCCCTGATTGAAGTTGGTTACATGTTTTTTCTAAGTAATTTTGTTTATATTTATAAAAGTATGTAATGTTTTATTTGAAATTATTTATTTATTTTTATAACTACTACTATTCTATTATGTTAACTATACAAAGCTACAGTAAGGTTTGCGCTAAACCTACTGAATATCTATAACTACATTATGGTCTGAAACATCCTATGAAACAATCCATGGTATTGATCTATCATTCCCGGTTTCTATGGCAAAAGGGGAATAGGGACTTTCAGTTGTTATTTCAGCAGGTTTCATTCCTCTTTCTGACGTGTTTATTTAAAGCTTGTTGATTTATTTATTTATTTGCTTACATAGCAAGAAGTAGGCAAATTACTCGTTACAGTTTAAGATCGGGTCTAAGAAATATATACCCCTCATCTGGTATTTGATCCTCACAAAGATTATCCTGTTAAAATTGTCGAGATTTATAAATTGCAATTGGGTTTCCTAGGTAAATCATGTGGTAATGTTGTAAAATGGCATTATTAATATACACACGTCAGTTATTTAATTATTTTTTTTATTGATATTAAAGATTATTTTATTCCTTACTAGCTGACCCGCGCAACCTCGTCTGCGTAAATTTTCCCCGTTTTTGCAACATTTCTTATTGCTGCTCCGCTCCTTATTTCTCCACTATTTAATGGATGTTATTATACATAAAAACCTTCCTGTTCAATCACTCTATCTATTAAAAAAAAACCGCATCAAAATCCGTTGCGTAGTTTTAAAGATTTAAGCATACATAGGGATATAGGGACAGAGAAAGCGACTTTGTTTTATACTGTGTTAATACAACATTAGTAAATGATCATGACCATCATCAGCCTATCGCAGTCCACTGTTGAACACAGGCCTTTCAAATTGCACGCCACTTTGTTCTATCCTCGGCTTCTCGCTTCCAGCTCCTGCCAGCCGTTTTGCGTAGATCATCACTCCACCTGGCCTGAGGGCGTCCTACACTACGTTTGCCGAGACGTGGTTTACACTCAAAAAGTGATCATAAAATTAATATAAAAAAGAGATAAATGCAAATCGAGCTCGGTCACTGGGTACTGTACACTTGATATTTTTTAAGATGTTACTACAATTTAGTTGTTTTCAGTTTTTTTTTCCTTTATTTGTGTTTTATGACATTGCTTTTTGAAAAAACTCAAGATTCTAGATCAACAAGTATCTTTTAGGTTTTAAAACACCTTATTGGCACGTGGTTTAGATAGGCAACCCATTTGTGATTTATATATCTAGACAGTATCGATCATATAATCTTTGTTATCATTCAATCAAATAATAGATGACGGTATATATTAGACCGGATCTCGTACTATTAGTTGAAAGTGTTAGTCCAATTTGACTGCTTCTGTGGCGCGGTGGGAGTGTGAGTGACTGCTACGCAAGATGTCGTGGGTTCGATCCCCACCCAGGATATAACTTTGTGTGATGAACACGTTGGTTTATTCTGTGTCTGGATGTTATTTATCTATAATATGTATGTATTTAGAAATAATTATAAAAGTATGTTTATCAGTTGTCTGGTTGCCATAGTACAAGCTCTGCTTAGTTTGGGATCAGATAGCTTTGTGTGAGTTGTCCTAAGATATTATTATATTAAAATGTAGACCCATTAAAGTAATATCCAAATCGATACATCACTAATTACGCCACATATCGTAATGACAATCGATGGCGTGCAAAATTTTTATCACCAACATTATTATGTCAAGTGCATTATTTAGGTCACTCGTAAGCAATGAGCATGATAAGCTTAATCCTTATCTAATATGTGTAAAGCATAGGTAACTGAATATGTTTCAGCCTAATTATTTTTTTTATAACTGACCTGTTGGTCTAGTGGTTAGTAACCCTTACTGCTAAGTCAGAGGTCATGGGTTCAATCCCCACCCAGGATAAAACTTTGTGTGATGAGCACGATGGTTTATTCTGTGTCTGGGTGTAATTTATCTAAAGTCTGTACCTATATTATCAGTTGTTTGGTTGTCATAGTACAGGCTCTGCCTAGTTTGGGATCAGATGGCGTTGTGTGAGTGGTCCCCCCCTCCTCCTTAAGCCCTTAAACGTCTCGAATAATTAAAGGATGCCCCTATAAAGCATGCATATTAACAACGACGTAGCTATACAAGGTGTAACAGAAAGGTATGGTCATATTTAAGGGTTGCATACCTAATTTTATAAAAATATAAGTACGATAAAAAAATACCGTTTATATATGAATAAAAAGTTATTAATTAAAAAAGTATGACTTAAAAAGTTCTATGCCATAATAATCTAATCGAATTTTGTACCAGGGGAGGGATAATTCTTATGCTAAACGCCTTTCACTACTGAATTTTGACAAAAAGAATATGCTATAACTATGTAATAATAATTTAACCAGCTATGTACCATGGTAGGTGCAATACTGATAAATATGTATACTATGCACTGTTGAAATTTGACCACACCTTTCTGTTACATCCTGTATATAGGGGTAAAAACGCAATAACGCCTTAAAAGATAGATTGATTACGCAATAGTTACAACATTCTTGAAGGAGTTAATTCTTCGATCAATAAAACAACAAAGAAACCCGATATATTTAACAAACACACACAGTAGATAATAAACTTTTTATAGTCATTAATTAGAATCAAAATTAGCAAAACCCTTCGTCACAATGACCTTTAAACTTGAATAAATTAATAATAAAACTATTTCCGTTTCTAAATCGATAGTTATTAAACATGAAAAGGCTTATTTATAGTTATTTTCTGCGTAAATACGAAACAAATTGGTTCTATGGAACTGCTCAATGATAAATCGATGGAGTAAGCCTTGAATACTTTGTTCTGAAGAATCCTTGAAGATAGGTTCAATGACAATATTTTAATAGGATTATAAAGAACAAGGGAAGGCACAAAAGTTAAAATATTGCGTGATTTTTCCTCACTATTGGTATATATAATTATGCCGTAAGCTCCCCAAACAGAATAAAATGTTTTGAAACTTTCGCGATTTTTATACATACTAGATATATTTCGGGACTTAATCGCGTGAACTATTTAAAGGTACGAACCTTTTATTCACCCGACGCGACGTATCGATAGAATTGCACCGATCGTGGTCACGGGTCGACTGAGAGTCGTAGTCATAGGTTCGTACCTTTAAATAATTCACGCGATTAAGTCCCGAAATATATCTAATACAAAATAAAATGGTCTATAATTCCGTGTCCATGAACGATATCCATGTGTGAGTTGCTTCGTGGTAAGTACGTAATGAAGAAGGAATAGAGAGTGGTTCAACTCTCACATCAGATGAGAAAGAGAGAGTCTGACTGTTTGCATCTTAAGTAGAGAGTGTTTTTAAAAAAAATAAAAGAAATCAAATCCGTCAACAACATGAGTCTTAGCGTACCAAAACAAAATTACCTACATACAATAGCTCAAAAATATTACCTTGTTCTTTCGCAGTCGGATAAATACTATACAAATAGAGATAACGATTGTTATGTAAGTAAATGATTTCATTTAAAAATCATATCTTCAAATAGCAACAGATAAGTAAGTATAAGTAATAACATGTTATAGAGAAATTGAGATTATTGTTTCTTCTTGTTGATCATACGCCATACGATGCACAACACACACTTACACACACTCTCTCTCTTACACACACACACACACACACACACACACACACACACACACACGCGCGCGTGTGCGTGCATTCGTGCGCCTACTTTCTATTACTTTTTTCTTTGTTATTAATTTAATTTGTATTTGTTTAATTATTGTCCCTGGTTTTTGTATTTATTTATAAGCTATAACTAATTACAAAATAAGACTGTATGTGAGGGAAGGAACTGTCTCCTGAGATACAAGTTTATAAGTTAGTTCAGGAGGCAGAGCTTCTATTTAAAAAGTGTAACTAAAGAGCGTATTAAGATTTATTATCATTATTATTATTGTGAGACGAATTCTGCATTACAATCTGATATTTTTTTTTAAATTGCCCTTCTACACTCCCTGTGTTTTGTACAGTACAGTAACATCCTAGGTGCCTAGTTATATCGTGCACCTATCATACGGTATGCACAACCGGAATGAGACCGGTAGTGGGCCTAGAGGTCACATGCTATTGCCATTTCGTATTATGACATCATCATAACCAACGTAGGTGGTTCTTGAAAAGATTCTGTACGATCACAGATGTTAATCTAATCAATTTCTATGAAAGAATGTGACACTGGTGATAAAATCTTGGCTATTTTGTTGGGTATTTGTTGAAGGCTGATTTGATATTGTTCTATTGATAGTTTTGGTGTCCTTTGTATTATTACACTGTGGTTTTTGTCTTTGGATGTATTTTTTAAGCTATTGCATAGCTTCTATCGCGCGCCTTGAGCGCGGGGACCGAATCCAGAAATTCCGTAACGAAAAAACCTCACGCTCCCCACTCCGACGGGCACAGCGGTGACACTTTTTAGTTTTGCCATCTATCGATGAATAGCAGAACTTTTAATTACTTTTTTTTTAAATTAAAAAAAAAAAAAATTTAAAGAAAAAAAAAATTAAAAACATTGTTTTGTTATAATTAAAAAATTTTTTTTTTAAATTCCTTTTTTTGTAATTTAATAATAAAATTAAAGAAAAAAAAATTAAAAACATTGTTTTTTATTATGATTTTTTTTTTTTTTTAATTGCTTAATTTGATAAAAATGCTATGCAATAGCTTTACCGCGGCAGTCCCCGAGTGCCACACATTTTTTTCTTATAATAAATAGACTAGCTCTTGGTCGATCATAGCTGATGGAAAGCATTGATGAGGCCCACGATGGACCGAGTGCACCTAGATGATACATATGCACTCTAGTCTTAAAAGTGTCCGGGTTATAATTAATTGGAAACACTCACGCCATATTTTTAGTACTGTATTCGTCTTGATTGTTTTTTCATGGTATATGCGCATTTTTGATGGGATATGACCGATTTTCACCGATTTTTGGAAATAAAATAGTGTTGGTGACCTTACCTGTTAAGTTTTTTTTTTAACTTGATGCCTTTTATGTTTTAGGCATCTACTAAGAAAGGATTTTTGTTTTTTTTCTTAAAAAATAAGATTGCTAGCAATGTGGAATTGCGGGTCCCAAATTACTAGCAATCCTGTTAATCTCTCCAGCTAAGATCAATGACTTGTGTTAGGAGTTGGTTCACGTCGTTAGTATAATGAGCAGGATTTGAATCCGTGACCTCACGATTGCGAGTCGGATGCCTTATCCATTAAGCTACGATTTGTCCAAAAAATTGACCCCTAAGGGGTAAGATAAGAGTTGCAAGTTTGTATGAAACTCCTTCAGTTTTGAAATTAGATCTGTAATAACATGTTTTTGGCTTCCTAGTTTAATAACGAGTTTTAGTGTTTTTGGATAATTACCCCTTAAGGTGGTAAAATTATCCGCGAGGACGAAGTTCTGAGTAACTGCTAAATAATATGTATCATATCAACCCATATGATGTCCCACTGCTGGGCACGGGTCTCCTTAGTAGAATATATTATAGATTGCTATAATAGCCACGCTTGGCGAGCGGGTTGGCGATCGCAGTAAGGCTTTAAAGTACGCAGAGGACATTTGTCCTCCGGTGTGACATCCCTTAGTCGCCTTGACGACACCCACGGGAAGAGATGTAGTAAAAGTATGTATATCAGTTGTCTGGTTGTCATAGTACAGTCTACATATTTGGCATCAGATAGCTGTGTGTAATTATCCAAAATTTACTCATTTATATGATAATAGGGATCATTTTAAAATATGAATTGCCCTACCTACCAAGGGGTTAAGTAATGTTGTTTTAAAAATCTTTAATCACATGTTTAGTTTTATGCGAGCTAATCATAATTGCAAAAACCAGATATAAAACAATAACAACTTATTTTAGAAATCAAATTTGAATAGTAACCGGATAATCTTGTTTAAAGAAAATAACTTAACATAATATAAACAAAAGTTGGAGACTTTATTTTTGTATTTTAACAAGTCATTTATCATTTTAAGTCGTTTTTTAAGTTTTTTACAAGACTGTAAAATATGGCAATGTATGTCTTGCCTGAGGTGTCTTTGAATGCATCTCAATTGTAATGACTGCCTCTGTGGTGCGGTGGGAGTGTATTCGACTGCTACACAAGAGGCCGTGGGTTCGATCCCCACCAAGGATAAAACTTTGTGTGATGAGTATGATGGTTTATTCTATGTCTGGGTGTTATTTATCTATAATATGTATGTATTTAGAAACATATAAGCATGTTTATCAGTTCTCTGGTTTCCATAGTACAAGCTCTGCTTAGTGTGGGATCAGATAGCGTTGTGTGAGTCCTAAGATATTATATTATATATTTTTATCTAAGCAAATCGGTAACTACGACGAATTTCATCGGAGACTAGTCAACTGCGCAAGAGATATTATATTATATTGCATAAGACGCACTGACTGTTGAGAGATCAATAATAAGATGCAAATGCACTCTATATTCCTCCACTTTCAAAGTCTGATATGACCGAAATCTGACAACATCGAAAAGAGATTCGGTGCAAGACTGACGGCTGAACGCGCCCTCCAATGCATAGAGGTTTTAAAAAGCGGCGGTAGCGTAATGGCTAACGCATCGGTCTCGCAATCGTGGTCGCGGGGTTCGAATCCTACCAATTATACTACCGACGTGAACCCACTCCTAACACAAGCCATTGAGCTTAGCTGGAAGGGTTAACAGGATTGCTAGTAACATGGGACCCACAATCCTACATTGCTAGTTATCTTTAAGAAAAAAAAAAAAAAAAAAGTGTATTACAAAATGGTTCCCCAATAATGTATATACAGTTTTAAGGCTGTTTAACCTCACAGATCTCTATAGCATCCTAGTCACGACTTACTAAAGACAGCTTGGCAAGAACATATCAGAAAATTTAAGGACATTCAGACATGCGTATTTCAACACCATATTCTTCAACCAACCATGTATTATTATGACCTATTTAGATTGTTATATTGATTGCATATGACAATAGGCTGTGCTTTTTGTCATCTTATATACGCGAAGACCTTGTAAATGAAGGAGTATAAACCTGTCACTTCTAGTAAATGCGATTTTGCAACACCTTTTGTATGGATGTGAATACAGTATTGACAAGCTTAGATGAATCGACGATTTGATTATAACTGTGAATACTATAAATATTCGAGTTAATCTTTGTGATGTTGAGGATTCTGAAGAAAAAAATAATGATTTGATCGTTAGGTTTTGTTGTGAAAAATATAATATGGCGGGTCTATTTTTTTTAATTGGGCAAAGGTATCTCATTTATTCAGTCTACTGCCATGCAACATTCTCTCGTGCTCGTTTTTTTTTCAATGCGCTGTTATATCTTCAGTTAAACAGCATATACAAGGTCTCACAGTGATAGAGTCTCCTCGTATTTATGTTAATCGGCAAAGGTATTCCCTTTAGGTATAGAGTCTGGATTCATCATTGACGTATCGACCTGGACCGCGTCATCACTTTCAACTAAAAAGTAAATATTGAACAAAGGATCTCTTTAACAGGTATTGTCCATAAAGTAGCGTTGTCGCTTTCTAAAGAGTGGTCAGTTTTGTGAGGTTATGGCGCAGTCCAGGTCTAGACGTCAATAGGACTCGTACTGGTTATTGTTTTAAAATTTAGCAAAGGTATTACATTTATACAGCCTCTTGCGCTCGTAACTTTTTTAAATTATCAGTTTTAGACATTGTTACTGTATTTAAAATATTTATATTTATTTCCTTTAATAAACTATCATTTCATGTTTCACATCTCAAAGGCGACTGTGTCCCGTAGCTCAATATTGCATACGCAAACATTTTTTTACTCTTCAGGGCTGTCGTATAACAAGGCGAATGTTATACGATAGCTCTGAGGAGGATAAAGAATATTCGCGAGTACCTATAATTCCTGAGTAAACTCAAAATTATATGTGGTATTAAAGTTCACAAGCCCTTTAAATACAAAGAAACCACAAAGCCTATACAATACCAAGTAATGTAAGTCATCTAACAACAAGAAAAACTTATCTAATTGAAATAATTCTCAGTAATTTTAATATTAAAACCTCAATGACGTCATTAAAGGCTGGATGATCCGTGCTATCTTGACCTCAAAACGCAAATCGTGACTAAAAATTGTTAGTCATTGAAACAATAATTATCAAATCGTTACAAAATGCGGACATAGGAAAAATAAATAAATATTATTCTGAAGAGGAATACTACTGGAATACCAGAAGCACTAATTAAAACTTTTATAGTTAAGTTAGTTAGTAGGCATGAAACTTCCAGACTGCAAGTAGTTGGTCTAGAACGCCGTGTTTTATAATAATGGTCTCCTTACCGATTTCGGTTAGCGCGGCCATTTTCATGAGAGATTACCCAATTATGCAGGAGATAAGGTGTACCGCAGACACAAGTGCACTCTCTATTCTATTGACTACCTCTGTGGCGCGGTGGGAGTGTTTCCGACTGCTACGCAAGAGGTCGTGGGTTCGATCCCCACCCAGGATAAAACTTTATGTGATGGTTGGTGGTTTACTCTGTGTCTGGGTGTAATTTATCTACATATAATATGTATGTATTTAGATATATTTATCGGTTTTCTGGTTTCCATAGTATAGGTTCTGCTTAGTTTGGGATCAGATAACTTTCGACTGCCTCTGCGGCGCTGTGGGAGTGTGTCCGACTGCTACGCAAGAGGTTGTGGGTTCGATTCCCACACGGGACACCACTTTGTGTGATCCACAAACTGTTGTTCCGAGTCTGGGTGTACTTTGTGTCCGTGACTTGTATGTTTGTAAAGTCCCCCGCAACACAGCGCTTGTACCCTAGTGCAAGATATTATTATTGTTCTCTAACTCTCAGTTCGAAGGGACGGTGAATCTGACACGACTAGAAAGAGCTTAGCCGCAGGACCGATAGCTTACTATGCTCTTCGAGGCATGGAATTACGACATTTTTCAAAATCGGTCTCACGTGCATTGACCGACAGTGGTAACACTGCTGAACGAGGAAAGGTGACGACCTTTTTCAAAATCGGTCTCACTTGTACTCGCCAATGCTGAATTCATGGTAACATTGCTGAATCTTGTAGAAATATCGATCTGCTCAGGAAATATATTTTCCAACATTTTTAATGTAACAAATTTAGTAGTTTTCACTGAAAATGAAATAGAAATAGCAAATTCAAAGCGTAATAAATTAGTATATTTTTGCGTAAACTTTCGCAATTTGATTACACATTATCATTAAAGGTAAACCTTTTTTATTACCCGAAATTTCGAGTAGTAGTAAGTATTTTGTTTGACGTTCATAAACGATGCAATTTGTAACCTAAGTGAATAAAGTACTTTTAGACTTCAGTATTTTTGCGATTCTTATTTTTAGCTCGGTTAGATATCACAGGCTGTTATTTCCCATCACGATGCGATAAAAAAATAACTTGGCCATCAGCTCACTAGGCCAACCAAACAAAAAAAAAAGTCGAGTGTAATAGATGAGACCAGTAAAAACTCAAGTACAAACAAATATATGCGTGATGATATCATAATGGTAAAAAAGTACAAGATCCGCGTGGGAATCGAACTCACGACCTCAACCACGGAAGTATTAGTAAGGGCATTCCCCCTCTGCTCAATTTGGGTGATCCTTGTTATGTTTACTGAGGTTAGTGGCCTCAAACTGAGGTTTATTAATCTGGGAACATGAAGAATAAAAATCAAGATTATGGTCGTACCTAGGAGAAGGGAGATTTCTTTTTTTAAGCTATTGCATAGCTTTAATCGCGGGCTTTGAGCGCTGCGACCGAATCAAGAAATTCCGTAACGAAAAAAAACCTTACACCCCCCACTCCGCCTACCATGTAGCTCGGCGGAGCGTATATGGTACGATTGTACGAAGCTCGCATGGATCGAGACGAGCTAATCCGAATTGTAATGAAAAAAAAATATTGCATAATGAAAAATAAATAAATACACATACAATGTAATTATAATTGTAAAAATTGCTATAGCTTTATCGTGGCAGTCCCCGAGTGCCACACATTTTTTTTAAATATAATTAACAATGTGGAATTGTGGGTCCCACATTACTAGCAATCCTGTTAACCCCTCCAGCTAAGCTCAATGGCTTGTGTTAGGAGTGGGTTCACGTCGCGTCGGTAGTATAATGGTAACGCGTAGGTAATTATAATCCCCGGACGGTGGGAGTTATCGTAGGATTTTTTTCCCGCCACAACAAAAAAAAAAGGAGTGGGTTCACGTCGGTAGTATAATGAGTAGGACTTGAACCAGCGACCTCACGATTGCGAGACCGATGCCTTAGCCATTAGGCTACCGCGCCGCTGCAAATTTCTATTTAGTATGCGACCCTGTTTTTTTTGTATTTAATTAAATAATATTAATATGTAAATAGTGTAGGTATACGTACGTATCTAAATAAAGTAATGTATGAGAAAACCGGTCAAGGCGATGTATTTTCATTATTTAATAATATAACAACGTTACTGTATACTTTAATTAACTGTAAAAAAATTCGAGTCATTCCATTTTTTTTGCTCAAAATTTTGCCGTTGTTTTAATGTCATTGTGGTTTGTGGGATCCAAAAGTCATCGTCATGGTCATTTCCGAAGTGATTTTAGTTTGTTAATTTTATTTAATTTAATATTGTAGCAAAATAACCATAGAATACGTGCTAGGCAATCGTAAAAAGCCCGGGAGACCCAGAATGGATTGGCAGGAACTTGGCATAAAGAAGAAGAAAGAAAAAGCCTTGGCCCAGTAGAGGGACCACACGGAAATTTAAAATTGAAAAGATAACAAAAAAGAAAAGATTGATTTGTTACAAGACTTTTGAGACAAAATGTTAGATTACTCAAGTTAACAGTTTTCTAAAGATTTATAAGTATTTGTTTGTTTTCTGTGCCTAAGCTAATATTAATACTATTTATGGCATGCTTCTCTTTCTGGTTCTATCATATACCTGTTATCTTGCCTGTTCAAAGTAAAAAAAAAAAGAAACATTTATTCGTTGAATCCATTGACGTATAGACCAGGACCGCGCCATCCCTTTTAATTAAAAAGTAAATATTGACTGCAAAGCGTGAAAGAGAGAAAAAACTCGTGCTGCCTTGTCTCTTTGACAGGTATTGTCCACAAACTAGCGTTGTCTCTTTCTAGATAGTGGTCAATTTTGTGAGGTTATAGCGCAGTCTTGTTCTATAACTATATCTATGTTCCTTTACCACATATGTCACAGCTTCAACAGAAAATTGTATAGTAAGTAATATAAAGAAAAACACAAAAATATTTAAAAAAAATAACAGAATATAATAAAAATATAAATAAATTTAAAAAATAATTAATTCGACAAAAGATAATAATAATGAAATGGTTATATTATGTATACTTATTAAACATTTTTATTGTTTTGTATGTATATTTATTATTTTATAACAGTTGAAAAAAAAAAGAATATCCATTATAATAAAAGCTGTGCCTCGCGACTGCAACAAATGGGCGCTGGTTTTCAACGGGAACCCATCCCGTTGAAAACCAGCACCCATACCAACGTAAAAAGTAGTAACACTTTTATAAAGTTTTATCTATTGCAAATCACTATCGTTTATTCTAATTAGATTTTTTATCAAATATAGGATAATTGTTTAGTTTACTTACTTAATATTATTAAGTTTTAATCAATAAAGATAATACTTGTGATATTGTTTTGTTGTTCAATTTGTGATTCATGCAATCAAAATGTTCCTTATCTTCATTAACAAAAAGGACATCGCCCGCACTTCGATTCTCAGAATTATCAAAGCCAGAATTTTCGTGAATTTTACAATCATTTTCACAAAGTCTTCCTTATTTTAAACAACTTAGGTATGCTGAATTTAGGTGCCTACACATACACCTGATTATATAATGTCTAGATTCCTAATCTAGCATCTTAAATTGAAGCAAAAAACTGTCAAATGGACGTATTTGTCATATGCCTATCAGATGTTCTAGCCATAGTTATTCTAGCGCGCCATTTTCAACGAGTGTCAAACGTCAAAAATAGTAGCTTTATTCCATCTAGACATTATATAATCAAGTAGGTGTAGGTAAGTAAAAAGGTAAGTTATATGTGTTTTTTTTTTGTAAATAATAGGTAATGTAACAGTATTCTGTATAGATATAAGAAAGGACATTGAAGAGCTCTATTTTGTTTGTTGAAAATGCTTTAAGTTTGCTGGTAAGTTTTATAACATACGAGTAAGTGCATTTTAGATTTTTATTTTCCCTATCTAGAATTACTTAATACGTAAAATAAACAATAGATAGATTAAACTGTTCAGGCTTTGATCAACATGAACAAGCCCTACTGTCCAAAATAGACATCAAATAAAAAATGTGCTCACGTTAAACCACTAGGTATACTAAAAATCCCAAATTACAAGCACAATTTACTTGATGTAACAAACAATCAATGTAATGAGGTGCGTCAATTATAACAGTTAGTATCCATTGTTTAGTTAATTTTGAGCCACTGTGTTCACACAATACATTGCGTACGGTAAACGTTAGTCCGAAATGACTACGGTATGTTTAAATTGGTATTTGTTTTTACTAGAGATGCACCGAGTACTCGGTTAGTACTCGGTCCTTGGCATACTCGGCTGTTTTCCTTGTTCGTAACTCAAAAACTTCATTCTTTTAACTAAGAATAAGCAATAATTTGGCTAATATTAAGCACATGTAGTTTTTACATTGTTAGTTGATGCTCCTACTGTGTTGTACCCATTGAGGTTGATATAATCAGTCTCATGTTCTTTTAATATTTTTACCCGATTATTTATCTCTTGTTTTTGCATCAGTCCTCTAATATGATGTATAATATAATAATGTCAACACCTTACGTACATATGCAGTTTATTTATAAACAAAGAAACATTGTAAACATCGGTAATTTGGAAAGAGTGGCCGCGAATTCTTCTTGTTCTTTTCTCCGGCTATACCTATTGTTTGCAAACAGGCATTACATGTACATGTAGAATCGACTTTTTACAAGTGTAGTATTTTGCCTCATAAGTGAATAAAGCATAAGTACCACGTTGTTTGTCAGTTCATTTTACGATGTTGGCCAGTAACTCAAAAAAATATACATTTTAAGTCTTAAAAGTCACAAAGCTTCTACTTACTGGCCAGCCGCGCTTCTCTACTACAATACCGAGTTACTCGGCTGAGCACTAGGTTCGGCAAACATAATACCGAGTAATAGGTATTCGGTACTCGGCAAAAGTTTTACTCGTAAAGTGTCGCATCTCTAGTTTCACGGTTCTTGGAAAAATGAACGTGATCATAATAATATAATGGAAATATTATGCTCTTTGTTAATGTTTCTTTACTTTGAACCTGAATTATTTTAATTGTTATTTGTTATTTTCTGCCCGTTTCAGATTTGCACGGATGTACCTACTAATGAAGAAAATGAGACAAAATCTTCACTTAAAATTAAATGTTAACGCATCACTCTGTTTCGGTTGAAGGGCACGGTAGTGTAATTACTGGGCAAATGAGATTTACGAACTAATATCTCAAATGAGAAGCGCGGTGCGGTGACTCAAATCTTAGCTAAACAAGGATTTGGGTGGCACTGATACTGCTATGAGCTAGCGTGACGCTTACCATCAGGAGCACGACCTGCTCGTCTCTTCATTTCCATGTACAAAAAAAAACATGTATTAAAACAAAATTACATACCAAAGAATGACAATAGTTTTGTAAATATTACTAACTTTTTTCTGTCTCACTAACCAAACTTATACATTTTAAAGTAGAAGCAATTAATCCAGAAAGCAATCTTATCACAAAGTAAGTGAGTAAATAAATAGATTAAAAAGACAAAACAAAAAAAATGCCAAAGTATATATTTTATTAGGAACTTATTATTATAAGGATATGCCAGTTTCATCATAGGGTTCGAGACTTAGTGGCAATGGTGACCAAGCAGATCGAGATATCTACGAGGTTAAGCAATGCTACCACTATACGGGAATTAACGCGCATCATTTACCCTAAAATTGCTTGACGTTTCGACCAGGTTGTGACCACGGCCGGTGCAACCTGGTCGAAACGTCAAGCAAGTTTAAGGTAAACGATGCACGTTAATTCCCGTATAATAAATAGTTATAATCATGCAACGCGAAAGTTTAAAATAATGTTAATAATGCTATCACTGTCGGTCTATATGTATATGGGTGACTGTTTTCGGAATATGCCTCAACTCTTCGGGCCTCGGAGACTACGTTAAGTCATCGGTCCTGCGCCTAAGCTCTCTCCGGTCATGTCGTACTTCCACCTCATCAGACTATGAGAGTGTAGTTATATTTGCGTACACACTTGTTATCTATAATATGTCCGGTGTAGCTGGGAAACTATTATTATACCGAACACTAAATGTCAACCTATCTGAGATGTCTCACTGCTGGGTATGGGTCTCCCCAGATTCTACATGGGTCCCCAGTTACCTACTTATTATAGATCCTGGGGATATATTCCATAATCACCACGCTTGGCGAGAGGGTTGGCTATCGCAGTAAAGCTTTGAAGTATCTACCTACGAAGAGGACGCTGCTGCCCGTCCTCCGGTGTGAAATCCCTTAGTCGCCTTGACGACACCCCCGGAAAGAGATGGGGTGGACTATTCTTAAGCCGGTAACCACACAGCTCAATACCAATTAGAAAAATAAAACTATATAATGACTACCTCTGTGGCGCGGTGGGAGTGTATCCGACTGCTACGCAAGAGGACGTGGGTTCGATCCCCACCCAGGATAAAACTTTGTGTGATGAGCACAATGGTTTATTCTGTGTCTGGGTCTTATTTATCTATGTATTTAAAAATATATAAGTATGTTTATCAGTTGTCTGGTTGCTATAGTACAAGCTCTGCTTAGTTTGGGATCAGATAGCGTTGTGTAAGTTGTCTTAAGATATTATTATTATTATAATGACTACATATTAGGCAATTTTATAGCGATAGATCTCTCCTCTATAATAGTTTTGTGACAAGTCTATTAAATTCTATACCGTAATAATTATTCAAAATAAATCGTTTCATAATTAATTTGATTTGAATATAATTCACCCGATTCCGTAACAAAAAGTTGTGATAATTTTTGCAGGTCATTGTCAATTCAATTACGAATTAAGATAATTTTATAATAATCATTTGCTTTCTACTTAATATAGATTGATTGGTTTAAAGGTCATTTTAATTTTGTTTGTTTTGAAATCTGTTTTTGATTTTTTACGCTTGCCGCGTTATGCATTTACACCGTGGACATTAGGACAGGTCATAATAATCGGCGCTCGTGCATAGAGGCGTTAGTGAACTCTGAAATTAGTTTTAGATTACTATTAACAGCGAGAAAATCCTCGGGTCTATTGTTTTTTAATATTATTTTACTTGTCTTTCGCAACTTTTGCAATTCATAAACATAATTAAAAAAAAATACTTTTGGAACTACGTCACACCTACCAAATAAACAACAAAAATTAGAATCTGTCGAGCCGTTTTAGAGGAGTTCGACCACAAACATCGTGACACGAGATTTTTATATGTAAGAATTTATTTTAGGAAATCTTACGCTTTTAATAATAACTATAAAATCAAAATATAAACACTATATTTTCAGCAAACCGAAAGAAGAAAACCGAAGAAACCTATTGAGAATCTAATCATTAGGTACTAGGTACTACTATATAATACAAACATTATTTTTTTTTTCCCTGCCAAAAGTCAATAAAGTCGCAGCCTTTTATTAGTGACTAGCAGACGCCTCGCGGTTTCACCCGCGTAGTTCCCGTTCCCGTGGGAATAGAGGGATAAAAAATAGTCTATGTCACCTGGGGTTAGTGTAGCTTTCCAACGATGAGAGAATTTTTCAAATCCTTCCTCTTTATAATATTAGTATGAAAACGTAACAAACACACATACATACTTACGCCTTATATATTTATAATATAAAAGTGTTTTAAATAATAGTTATTCAAACTATAACAAGTAATAATACCGTCCTTGGAGAAATTAGGTGAAAACAAAAGGTATAGATAAGATACAATGAAACAAAGATAAAAGTATTGAGTGCAAATTAAAGATAAAGACAGTACGAAGTTGTAAAATGAGGACTAGTTCAAGGATAACGTACGTCGTAGCCTTTGATACTATCTATACTTTTTTTTTTTATAAAAAAAAGATAACTAGCAATGTGGGATTTTCGTCCCACATTACTAGCAATCCTGTTAACCCCTCCTGCTAGCTCACTGGCTTGTGTTAGGAGTGGGTTCACGTCGGTAGAATAATTGATAGGATTCTAACCCTCACGATTGCGAGACCGATGCCTTAGCCATTAGGCTACCGCCGCTTCAATACTATTAAGAACTAGCTGTGCCCCGCGGTGTTGCAAAGTTTAATTGTCTATCGTAAAAAAAAACATAGGTTAATGCTTTTGTTTGGAACAGGTCAATGTCGTATTCTGCAGGGAGACTATTGAAACTCACTGCACTTCGGGGTCTCAAGTAGTGGACGCTGTCTAAGTCCTACATGTGGGATTCTAATATTTATTGTGCATAGGAGTTGGGGGGAGGTCAATGTAGCCGTTTGCGATATTCAATAAATATGTGATATCATGTATATGATTTCTAGGTAGCTTCTAGCTAGGACAACATTTTATACACTTGAACCTTAACAAAAAAATATGCAGTCGAATAGCGAAAACCCAGTTTATCAGAAAACTTTGTTTGTGTTTGATGTTTTTTCCTCGAAAGCGGTTCGCCTTCACGGAAAAAAAACCAAACAACACCGAATGCAAATTTCACTGATCTCTGGTGTTTTATAAGCTAGGACAATTTATACACTGAAACCTTAGAAATTTAGAAAAATATGCAATCTAATAGACACTTTAGACTAAAAGTTGATTTATCATCATAACTAAACATTAAAAAGTCACAACAAAAAAAATCGCGACAATGGTATCGATATTGACGTTTTTCATTATGAGTTCTATAAGTCTTAACAATTTTATTTACGACAACCGACCCTCAGTTCACTGGTTACAAAACCCGTTTCACGCGGCAATCGAACCCATGACCCTTACTTCAGAAAGTTGACACACGATTGCACAAACAAGAAATGTAATGGAATGTAAAAAATAGTTCAAAGTATTAACGCAATTCGCTCGCAGGTTGAATTGAAAGGTTAAATAAATGACATATGTGTATCAAGGCAAGCCGTGACAGAGGAAAAACTTGTTTGACCGACAACCTGTATGTAAAACTACAAGGATATACGATATGAGGAGAGAAAAGAAAATGATAGTTATGAAAGAAGCGCAAGACACTGTTAGATGGCGTAATCTGAAGGAGGCCTACACCAAACTGAAATACAATAAGATCCTGGACTCAGCATATAGCCAGCAGCACAAAACATGCTGACCGCTGATATTCTGTCCAAGCCTGGTGTAAATGGAGCACTAACATTAAATACGTAATACATTGAAGCGGCGACAGCCTATAGCCTAATGGCTAAGGCATCGGTCTCGCTATCGTGAGGTCGTGGGTTCGAATCCTGGCCAATATACTACCGACGTGAACCCACTCATAAAACAAGCCAAAGAGCTTAGCTGGAGGGGTTAACAGGATTGCTAGTAACGTGGGACAACAATCCCACAGTGCTAGTTATCTTTAATAAAAAAAAAAACAAAAAAAAACATTGTATATACGTTTTCGGTTAATTTTTAAATATTTGGCAGTAAAAAATTAAAACTTATTGAGCAAATACCATTTCATACTTTACATACCAGTACATTTCCTCTCTATGAGACGTCAGCTGTAGTCCTTGTAAAAATTCTAAACAATTACAAATGAACATATTCTGATTCTTACTTACTATTATGGATAAATAATTGTCAAAAGGGAATCCCTGACCACGACTGACTTTAGTTACAATGATCACATTTGAATAGATTAATGACAATGATTACAAAGTACCCGATAAACTAGTTGAGAATGGGTAAGAAGAAAACGAGAGAAATTTCTGCATTTTGGAGAGCATACCACCGTCGGTTTTCCGTCCCATCTATACTAATATTATAAAGCGGAAGAGTTTGTTTGTTTGTTTGTTTGTTTGTTTGTTTGTTTAAACGCGATAATTTCAGGAACTACTGGTCCGATTTGAAAAATTCTTTTTTTGTTGGATAGCCCATTTATCGAGGAAGGCTATAGGGTATATAACATCGCGCTACGACTAATAGGAGCGGAGAAGCGACGAGAAATGTTTCAAAAACGGGGAAAAATTACGCATACGAAGTTGCGCGGGACAGCTAGTCACACTATAAAATGAGGAAATAGAGAGTGCACTTGTTGTCTGTACATGACAAACACTTCTACACTATAATATATCCTGCTTAATCTTTGAAATGATCGGCCACCGTGACTGAAATCTGTTGAGAGATAAGATATTGACTGCCTCTGTGGCGCAGTGGGAGTGTATCCGACTGCTACGCAAGAGGTTGTGGGTTCGATCCCCACCCAGGATAAAACTTTGTGTGATGAGCACGATGGTTTATTCTGTGTCTGGGTGTTATTTATCTATAATATGTATGTATTTAGAAATATATAAGTATGTTTATCAGTTGTCTGGTTTCCATAGTACAAGCTCTGCTTAGTTTGGGATCAGATGGCGTTGTGTGAGTTGTCCCAAGATATTATATTATTATATTATATTATTTAGGCATTTTATTTTCTCCCGGGCTCTTTCGAGTACGGGTCGAAAACAGACACTGTTATAGTATACACAACACAGTGATATTAATCACACTATCACACTAATATTATAAAGACGAAAGTTTGTGAGTATGTGAGTGTGTATGTTTGTTACTTCTTCACGTCTAAACGGCTGGAGCGATTTTAATGAATTTGGAGTTAGCTTACACCCTGGATTAACACATAGGCTAATAAACCGCGGGTAACACCGTGGGGCACAGCCAGTAGTTAATAATATTCATTCAAATTCCAATATGTCAATCAATCAGTCTATAAATCGTACGATGAGACTTGAACTAGGAAGCCATTGTCAGTTACACAACGAGAATATTTATAAGTTCTCTTGGTGTATGCTACGACTTTGCATCGTTAGAACTTTTGCCGCGAGTTTTCCGGATGCTTAGGTGTTAAAATTGTCGTTGTAACCAACGACAAAGCCTGCTAATGGTGGAGGCACCAATTCCGCAAGGGACACCCTCACCTTTGGCCATAGGCTTTGCGCCGGAACACCGTGTGATTTTTAGTCAGTTCGACTCCGACATATCCCCTCCTGCGTGCCCTAGTAGGAGTGGAATTCGTGGGGATTTATGCACACGATAAAGAAAAGAAAAAAAAGGTGTTAAAAAAGTACATTGATGGTCGAAAGGATAATTAATTGAAACGTCAGAGAGATTTGAGAGTTTTGGCAGAATCAAAACAAAAAAATGCGATGTTTATTAATCTATTCCCCCTGAATTAAGAATTAACCAACTATAAGGAAAATGTTGACATCTAATTTTCTGGGAAAGCTCGATAATGAAAAATTACATTAACGGTCCAGTAGATTTTATTCACCCAGCTAATTCACCTAGGTGAATTAAGTATACTTAATTGACTATTATGAGTATACCATTTGATAGACTTAATTCATCCAGTTGTTTTTTTTAAATATAACTAGCAATGTGAGAAATCCTAGCCATCCTATTAACCCCTCCAGTTAAGCTTCACGTCTATAGTATAATGGGCAGGATTCAAACCCGCGACCGCCGCGCCCAAGCTAAGTCTTTAAATATTTTGACCCTATGTTAAACCGTAACATAATTCACATAATACGCACGAGAAACAGTATTCCAGCCTTACAAGTAAAGATAACCTTATGAGTCTTATGACAAACAACAAGAACACACCAGTAGACTTTATTCACCCTAAATCACCTAGGTAAGGCTAAAATAAATATACTAATTGATACACTTAATTCACCCAGGTGAATTAGCTGGGTGAACTTAGTATAATAGACCGACATAAAACAAAATAGATACGGTAATAAAATACTCTATAGCTAGATAGCCTTAGTTGGTAAGTTGCGTGAACAAAAATAACAACAATTGTAGAGTGATCGTTTAGCTAACCTAGTTACTGGTACAACGCGCAGACATTGTTATAAAGTTTACAAATGAAAGGCAACATCAGCTGCTTTCAAGTAAAAGTCTGGAAGGGAAACTGGTTATGTTTAGCTTTGATCTTTACCACAAAACACAAACAATGCAGAAGGGAAACTTTACACAAACGTGTTCGAGCAATGCATATATAGATATTATTCTCGAATATCAAATCTGTGATCATTTTGTTTTGAAGCTGTTCCGAGATTCCGTGAGAAAAACAGAGAAAGTTTGTGTATAGATATTGTTCAAGGACATGTTCGTGAACAATGTCTATGCACAAACTCTCAAAAAGATAAGATTTCAAAGTCTTGGACTACTTTGAAGGTGTTCCGAAATTCCGTGAATAATGTCTGTTTTGTGTTGGTTGAGCGCGTTTATGTTAAGTATATCGTCTGTGTCTATCCATGACCACAGCCGTAGCAATACGGTCGAAACGTCGGGCAATAAATAAGGCATTTTACTTTAAATTATTCACGCGATTATGGCCTGTAGTAAATATATTTTATAATGTGTACAAATCGGGATAGTTTATCAACATTTATCGTCTCGAAGTAGTTTTTATAGGCATTTCTTGCCAATTACTTTACAAATACAATAATTTTTAAATTTGAGGTCTAGTAACATAGGTCAGATAGGTGGTACGCTTCTGGCCCCGGTTTGGCTACGGAAGTCTCGGGTTCGATTCCTGAGTCTGCATTTCAAATTTTTCTATCTTTTAAAAATGCATGTATTGTATTTATCGTCTCTGTATAGTATTTTGAGACAAAATTTCGGACCACTTTAAACTACTTTGTTCAAAGGTGGCTTATTTTTAAAACTTTCCTTTTGTGCTTTACATGATTTATGTCTTTGGCTTTACATCGTCGCTATACTACTGGCTACCTACACACCTGTAATCCAGGCAAAATAAAGAAACCTCTGATGACGATAGTTGAATTAATATTTATTATTTTGGCAAAAAAGTCTTTAAAACATATCTAATAATTAATTATAAATGCAAAAGTAACAGTTACTATAAATAAATGTAACATTGATGTTATGAAAACAACTCAAAATCTAAAGAAAAGAAGGCTAATTTGTTCCTAGTGTGTACTAGCAAAGCGAACCATAATAAAGTTTCAATACATATAACCAACTTTAGTTGAAACTCTTTTAATCATAAAGTGATACAACTACAATTAAATAAAAAACAAAATAACGTAATAAAACAACATAAGTGTCACATTAAAAAAATAACAGCTTCAGTCACAGAAAATGCAACAAATAAAGACAAAACAAATATAAATCAAAAACTACATAACATTACTCACCAAAAACGTATTCCTTTAGTAGAACCTAAAACAGACACTACAAACTTTGAACACATAAGAAACATTTAGATTCTTGTCAATGCAGCGTAAACTTTCTACTTGAACTCGAATATCAAAACCACTATTACACTTGATAATTAATAGAAAAACAACTTTGAAACATCAAAAAGAATGAAAAACACTTGATTGTATACAAAAACTGTATATTTTCTTTGAAATTTCAGACGTATAAGTTTTTTTGGTCGGCACTGCGAGAGGCGTGCGTTCAACGCGAAGCAATGTTAGCATCTGGCGAACTGACTGACCTTCGTTTAATCACTCGATGCGAAGCGAAGTTGGCTGTGGACCGGTTGGCTTTAGGCAAAAGTTGAACTTTTTTCTTTTTTCCTCACTCTCATGCTTCAGGTTTCGTTCTTTTGGTTTTATATCGAGTTCTTTGATGGTTTTGTCAGTTTTTTGGAGATGTATCATTATATGTTTTATATCTTGATCCAGGATGTTGTCAATAATGGTGTTGCTACGGAGATGGCTTTATTGTTGAATAGTAACACAAAAGTTTATATTATTAAAAGTTTGTATCATGATTTAAAAATGCAATTTATAACAAATATTTCATTATTATTGGATGGTCCCGTTAAAATGTCTTATTGTTTGAATAAGACAACAATAGGATATGTTTTCAATACAAGTTGAAATAGCAAATTAAATATAGATAAACAGGTTTGAAGACAATTATTAAAATTGCATTCTTCACTTGGTACAGTTTTGATGCGGCCCAGGTTTTTTGCCAGAAACTGGCATTACTTCTGACTGACTTTATTCACAGAACTGCGCCATAACCTCATAAAATTGATCACTCTCTAGAAAGAGACAACGCTACTTTGTAGACAAAACCTGTCAGAGTATTTCTCTCTTTCACGGTTTGCATTCAATATTTACTTTTTGATTGAAAGGGATGGCACGGTCCAGGTCTATACGTCAACGATCATTACTAAAAATTCTTTAAAGAAATTTCCAAAAAAAATGGTCGACTCCACTGGTGACCGTAGAGCTGGCAGCTTCCTCGCACAACGCATCAGCATTGCTATACAGCGAGGAAATGCTGCCAGCATCTGTGGAACCATGTCCAGGGGCCCCAATTTTTTAGATATATTTTAGTCTTATTTAGTGTTAGTTTTTAGTTTTAATTAATTACCTATATTGTTTTTTAACTTCATGTACCTACTTAAATAAATGTTTAATCAACACTAAAAATTCCTAATCTTTTGTCTAAAGTTTTTACATAAAGAAAAAAAAATAGTAATGTAGAGTCATTTACAAATTTTGTTAATTGCCTAAAATATAGATATTCTTTAACTTAAACCCTGAAACATTTTAGTGTAATCATAAAGTGCAACAACAACAGGCGATCTAATTAAAACTAAAAAAATAGTCTAATTAATAATATGGATCCAGTAGCAATACTGGAGAAGCAGCACAATGCTAAGTGAGATCCAATTTTTTTTACACACACGTATTTTTTTTCCTTTTTAAAGTATTGTTAATAAGATTTTCTTGTATTGTGTAAAAAATAAACGCTTTTTCTTTCTTTCTTTTCTAGTCTGTCCGATGCAAACGGCCATTGATATTCCCCTTATACTTAACTAAAGGTTTAACCTTTAGTTAAGTATAAGGTGACACAAGTCTAATTATTTTTGAATTTGATGGCCATCAAGCAGATTATTCAAATAATCCTGTCAACTATTAGTGCACATAGATTTAGTTTGATAGATTTTATGCTGATCTGTGAAATTTGTCAATACTTTCAACTTCCAGTAAAATAATAATTCACGTGATCAAAGTATAATTCAATCGAATAAAATGTTTATTGAATTTTGTATTCAAGTAATTTTTAAAAGTTTATTTTGAATGTCAAGATGACTTACAAAGTTTAAAACAATTATTGTAAACTGAACCGGGATATAGTAAACTATATCTTTAAAAACATGTTTTTATTGAATTCTAAGATTTTTTTACGGCAATGTATACAATCACGAATATTACGCAAGAAATCTATACAAAAAGCAAATCAATATATTTAATTGACATAAAAAAACATCTGCTCCAAAAACTGTTTGTTTGTAAATCAAACAAAAAACTTTTAATTTACTAACTTTTGTTTTAATAAAAACGTTATAACACATTTCAGTCTATACTGAGACAACTCAAAACTTTTAACAAATTGTATTTTAATTTTCTTTGCCTTTTTTTTAGTAACAAAGCAAGCCAATGAGAGCACGCCACCAAGTAACTCTTTAAAATGGCTAAACCGATGTCTTTTTTTATTTTGATCAAACAAAGCTTAATACCATTCCGATTAATGTCTGTAATATCTGTCCCTAAGCCCTTAATAAGAGACACTTCTCTATCTATTAAGAGTTAGTTCCCTAATTCACTGACTAGTGACAAAGGCCACGCTTAATTCAGGGCTAATGTAATACCAGTTTAAACTAATTTCCTAATAAAAAAACTATATATTTGAAGTCTAAGATGGTTTAGACAAATACACAATTTGGCTGGCCTGTTGGTAAAGTGGTTGGTGACACTGACTGCTAAGCCAGAGGTCGTGGGTTCGATCCCACGATAATTCTTTGTCTGATGAGCAGGATGATTTATTCTGTGTCTGGGTGTAATTTACTTGTAATATAAATGATGTTATGGGGTTTAGTTATGTATTTAGAAATATATAACTAAACCTACTACTCGCTGACCAACGCAACTGCGCCTGCGGCAATATTCCCTCGTAATTAAGAAAACTACTTTACGAAAAATCATAAAAATCGGTAGTGAGGTTTCGGAGGAGCTCTTCCACAAACACCGTAACACAAGATTTTTATTTAAAAGATGATTTATCAGTTGTCTAGTTGCCATAGAACAGACTCTGCCTAAGTTGGGATCAGATGGTGTTGTATGAGTTGTCCCGAGAGAGTATTATCACAAAGACACATAGAAACAAACGTTAGACTTACAACATTTTGAGTTGTGCCACTTTTGATTAATGAAGTGCAATATGTCCTTGACCTTTCAAGTGATATCGAACGTATTTATAATTTAGGTATTAGGTCAAATGATGATTGTTTTTATCTAAAAAATAGTAATGATTGTGCATTATCATCCGATATAACAAGGCGTATTAAACACACAAAAAGTAAAAGGTTCTACGTAGCTGAAAGATCTTTTAAACATTAGATTATAACTCTATTTTTAGTTGAATCTAAAGACTGAAAAAAAAACAAACGGAATAAATCTGAAAATCTGCCTGTGTAAAAAGCGGCCTACTTACTATGTACCTTTCATCTTCGATTCCTCTCTTAAATATAATACTAATATTATAAAGCTGAAGAGTTTGTTTGACAGAAAATTTTATTTCACTCACAATGTTGTTTTTCTCTGGTGGGAATTTGCACAACCTTTTGCAAAGCTGTTCCACACTGATCCCGCTGATATAAAATGGTCACTGCTCAACAGTGGCGGATCTAGATTCCCTGTTGAAGAATTTTATTTTATTTTTTTATTTTATTTTATTTGGGAAAACAAACAATTGTACATTTAGCCATAATTCTAATTCTCTCGTTTCCACGTATTACAATAGTATAGTGATTATACATTAACGCTAACTAATATAATTTAGATTTTAAGAATACTGATTACAGTGCTTTTAAAAACATTACCATCAACAATCTAGAACTTATGTTTAAAGAGAGGAGGATGAAGGGTTAACCTAAAACACACTAACGGCCGGTCTCAATAATCTACCTATCGATGGATTTGGCTACTAGAGGTAGAATTTTGACATATTTTGTATGGAGCTTATGTGAAATATGTATCTAGCTCTAGTAGCCAAATCCATCGATAGTTAGATTATTGAGAACGGCCGTTAGACGTAAGAACTCAGGTAATTAAGGAGGGGTTTCTGCCGCTAAGCTCTCCCTATGAATACGCCACTAAACCGAAACATTTCCTTTCCCACCTTAATCAGATAAAAAACCCACTAAAAACAAACCAACACCAATGCAACAGTTAACATTCTTTAAAAGTTAGCAAGCACACGCAAAATTAACAAAAAAAACGAGTATCTCCTTCAGCCTTCCGCGAAATTCTCCTAAATGATTCAGTTTCGGTTTTCTGAGCAGCAATTTATAAATTTAATTAGTATCAGTACACGAATATACTGTTTAAAGATTTATTGTCTTCTTATTAAACAAGTTTGTGCCGTGGTTTTTGTTGAAAAAATATTATTATTTTATATAGATTTAATAAGGTTGTATGTAACAATTAGAATAATGTAGAATGTTACTTTAAAAAGGTATGCTATGTACGCTATCGTCTTGGTTCTACTGTCATGATAGATGTAAGTTTTGCAAATAAATAAATACATTTTTAAACAGCCGTAAATCGAAATAAATACACTTTATGAAATAATAATACGATTTAACTTGTCTTACTTGTGTTACTACTTGTCTTGACTAGTTTGATATCTGGCTTATTTTTTTCTTCTCATGCATTTAAAGTTTAAAATAATTAGCAAAAAATCTATAAAATTTCTAAAATTACTTTATATGTATTATTTATATAGTGTATTTTTTTTTAAATAGTTGTTAAGATTTGTCTGGCTATATTTGTTCTTAGCTCACTATAATTTATAAATATCCATACTAATATAATAAATGTGAAAGTAACTCTGTCTGTCTGTTTGTTACGCTTCCACGCTTAAACAGCTAAACCGTTTATGATATGTTGATATGATAGTTTGAGTCCCGGGTCGATGTCCTTCACATAAGATAGTTTTTATCGCGATAACCGACATCCACGCGGGCGGAGCCGTGGGCGAAACCTAGTATCTTTATAAACTAAAAAAGAAACATTTAAACAGATTAAGTGAGTAGGTATGCTATGTTATTAAGAATAGATATTAAAAAAGTTTGATTTTTATGAAACAATATAGATTTTAAAAATCAATAAGTGTCAATAAATAACTGGCATGCTTCAATAAATCATAAACCGAGCCTTAATCCTATAAGTAGACATATTCGTCGAAATGTATTTAATCTAAAGATGTTTTAGATTATTGAGAAAAACGAGTGTTTGCTGAAGATAATCTTAAAAGCGATCATATTCAGTCTATTTATAGATTTATCAAGTTGGCGCCTAAACTCTCAGACTGGCTTGTTGGTCTAGTAGTTAGTGACTCTGACTGCTAAGCTGGATGTCGTGTGTTCGATCCCCATCCAGGATAAATCTTTGTGTGATGGCACGATTGCTTATTGTGATTAGGTGTAATTCTCTCTTTAATATGTATTGTATGTATTTCGAAATATAAAAGTATGAATATTAGTTGTCTGGTTACCATAGTACAGGCTATGTCTATTTTGTGATCAGATGGCCGTATGCGAGTTGTCCCAAGATATCTTTTTTTTTTGGTTTCAAATGACGACTCCCGCAGTAGGGGACAAGCCCTGTGTCGCGGGGGACTTTACAAACATACAAGTCACGGAAACAAAGTACGCCCAGTACTCGGAACAACAATTTGTGGATCACACAAAGTGGTGTTCCGTGTGGGAATCGAACCCACGACCTCTTGCGTAGCAGTCGGACACACTCCCACTACGCCACAGAGGCAGTCAACGAGTATTATTAGGATGTTAGATAATTATGTAGGTATTTTAATTATCTCTCTCTGGACGGAGTTGCCGTCCTATCTGACTATGTGAGGGAATAGAGTGTGCACTTGTGTCTGCGCATACACTTGGGAAATATAATATCTCCTGCGTAATTGGCTAGTCTCTCATGTGATTGGTCACCTTGACTGAAATCGGTTAGGAAATTATTAGATATCAAGTAACAAGTGAACAAACAAACAGACAGTACATTAAGATTGGAAGTGAGTAACATTTTATAAAACGTACGTGAAAATTAATACTGAAATTGAGTTATGATTACATGTGTAATGAATGTCTGTTAAACATAATAATGTTCACGGAAATATTAAAGGTGCTATCAGACGAAACGATTGCTTTATGTCCAATTTAACAACCGATGAAAAGTGTTCACGCATCGTACATGCAGAGTGAGACTCTAGGATTTTTAGTGATATAAAGAGATATCATTCTGTAACCATTTCAGTTCAAAATTCGATGGCTAAGTTCGTTACTTCACTATTGATTTTTCTTAAAGAGCGTTTTTTTGGGTTCCGTAGTCAAAATAGCTAAAACGGAACTCCTATAGTTTCGTCATGTTCGTCCGTGTATCTGTCTGTCGGTCCGTCAGTATGTCACAGGCATTTTACTCAAAACTATACAGTGTATATGGATGAAATTTGGAGTATCGGTGTCTTGTGTAAGCAGCTGCTTAGTTTAATAATTAAATAATTAAAATAAATATTTCTAGGGGGGCACTCCAAACGTGAGTTTTTCAGCGAAAACAATTTTTTTTGTTTTTTTGTTTGAAAACAAAAGCTGTTTGTTTTTCAGCGAACATCTACGTATGGCACATTATTCGGCAGCTATCGAATAATGTTTGTTTTTAGGAGACCTAGGTCTCCGAAAAAAAATTAAAGGGTTTTAAGAAACTTTTTTGATTAAATTATATTTTTGGAAATAATCGCTCTGAAAGTTGCAAAAATTGTGCCCTTTGTCTTTAGAACCGTAGGGCCAAAAAAAAAAAAAAAATTACAATGGTAAAAACAATAAATACTTTCAACTAGAACTAGAGTAAGTGCCTTCTAGATACGTTTTTTTGCTGGTGCACTTTTTCAGTTCGTATTACATATGAAGTGCATTTATTTATAGTAACAGCTGAAGAACCCTACACTGAGCATGGTCCGACATGCTCTTCCCGGTTTTTCATATATGACTATATTAGAATAGCCTATATTTGAAAAGCCCAAAAAAAACAACTAAAAAAATATCAAATCAAATCAAATCAAATCAAATCAGTTTATTTTGCTTTCCACAATGTAAACTTAGGTGGTAATATTGAATTGTGATTCATTATGGGCCCATTTAGGCATTGCAAAAAAGTGATAATAATTAAAGACTTATTTTTAATCATGAATACAATTTGAATAATAATTACATTACAAAGAAAGTCACAGTTTATCATTAATATAATCCTTAATCGAATAATATGTCTTACTAACTAAAAATTCTGTCAATTTACGTTTAAACACATTTAATGGCTCAATGGATTTAATAGAATCTGGCAGTTTGTTATATAATACAATACTCATAGCAAATACACTATTGCGATAATGTGTGGTCCTACATTTCTTAACACAAAGTAAATTTTTGTGCCTTGAGCTTTTAAGGGTATTGTAGTTTTTAATATCGCTCTTTATAAATATCACAGCTTCGTATATGAACATCGCAAGTAGTGTAAATATTTTTAATCGCCTAAATGAATCCCTGCAAGAGTCAATCTGACCGAGACCACATATACTTCGGACGCATCTTTTTTGGGCTTTGAAGATCTTTTCTTTGTTGGTAGAGTTACCCCAAAACAAAATTCCATAACGAAGTATAGAAGCCACATTTGCATGATATGCTGTTACTAGAGTGTCTTCATCTGCAACTTTCCTAAGCATGTATAGGGCATAAGAAATTGAATTCAATTTATTACAAATAGTATCAATATGTGTTTTCCAGTTTAGGTTTGCGTCTATATGAAACCCCAAAAACTTTGTGCACTGGACCTTCTTCACTGTTTTGTTTCTGTAGTTGATGGTTAGATTATCATTATTTGTATTTCTAAGATTAAATGTCATATAATTAGTTTTGTCTATGTTTATTTTTAAATTATTTAAGTCTAGCCAATTTATCATGTCAGCCAATGATTTATTAATACACAATTCAAAATTTCCGTTACAATTCACGGTACTGTCATCTGCAAATAATACAATATCTTGGGGTATGGCTTGTGGAAAATCATTTATGTATATCAGGAATAGTAGAGGTCCAAGTATACTACCCTGTGGTACTCCATATTTGACAATTTTTGTATTAGAGACATATTTAACCTCTAGTTTACTATCCTTCTCTAATCTATTAATTATTGTTTGCTGTGGTCGATTGGATAAATATGATTTAATTAATGTCAAAGAATTACCTCGGATACCATATTTTTCTAGTTTGTATAACAAAACACTATGTTTTACATGATCGAAAGCCTTTGTCATATCCATATAAACAGCAGCGACACGCTTTTTGTTATCAAGAGCTGACATAATTTTGTATTGAAAATGATACAGCGCTGTATTTGTGGACTTTTCTTTTCGGAAACCAAACTGTTCCTTAGCAAAAATATTATTCTTTTCAAAGTAAATGTATAAATTATTATAGATGACCTTCTCAAAGATTTTGGCAATAACGGATATTAAAGCTATAGGTCTGTATGAGTTCAGTTCAGCCCTATCGCCTTTCTTATATAATGGATGGATTATAGTGGTCTTTAATTTAGATGGGAAAACACCCTGCTCAACACTCAAATTTATGATATAACTCAGAATAGGTGCGATATAGCGAGACACTTTTTTAATTACTCTCGTACTTATATCATCATAACCCGTACTATTAGAATTATTAAGGTTCATTATAATGTTCATTATCTCTATAGGGTCAGTAGGTTTCATGAAAATAGAATTTAATTTGTTATAATTACATTTTATGTTGTTTGGATTATTCCCGTCAGATTTCGTAATACCAATAAAATAGTCATTAAAAAATTTCACAATAGATTTGGGTTCCGTAATTAATTTCCCATTTATATTAAGTTCATTTATTTCGTCCCTAGGTAACGCAGATTTAGAATTATTGTTTATGATTTTCCATATTGCTTGACTTTTATTTTTTGCTGTATTTACATAATAATTATTTTGCGATTTTTGTGTTTTCTTTATAATGCTTCTTAGTCTTTTTGTGTAGTTGTTATAATTCTGCTTATTCTCTAGGCTAGGTGATAATCTATATTTCCATAAAAGCTGATGTTTCCTTTTTGTACAAAATTTTATACCCTTGCTTATCCACTTTACTTTTTTAGTGATAGGTATTTTGACTTTAATTACAGGGAAGCAAAGGTCATATATTAATTTAAACAAAGCATAAAATGAGTTGTACGATACCTCAGGGTCCTCACAAGTATAAGATTCTATGAAACTTAGACTCTTGATACCATTAACAAACTTGGCAACATTTTCGTTGCAGTAATCCCTTTTCTTTTTAAACCAATGGGTAATAGTATAGGTTTTCTTAATAGGACATTTTAGTAACTGTGCAGTATGATCGGACAATGTTGACTCCAAAACTTTAGAGTCAGATCCTTTAATGTTATGCGCTATATTATCAATGCAGGTCATGCTACTTAGACGGGTGGGCTGACTTATACATAATTCTAAGTTATAGGCAGTAAGTAAATGTTCAAAATCATGTGAGGTATTATTTGGGTTTAATCTGTTTTTATTAAAATCCCCACACACAATTCTTTTTTTATTAGCATAGCCTACATTATTTAATAATGTGTTAAGTCTATCGAAAAATATATTTATATTGTCCTGAGTATTTCGTGGAGGTCGATATATACATATTATAATAATTTTTTGATCTATCAATTCAACAGCACTACATTCAAAGACACCACACACACTTAAAGTATTTGCTATTTGTATTTTTTTAAATTTTAGTGTTGTTTTTAGTAAAATACAGGAGCCTCCACTTCTATTGTTACGTGACATATAGGAACCTAGTACAAAATTAGGTATTTTTAATAGTTTTACATCGGCCAAAGTCATATTGTGTTCAGTAATGCATAATATATCTAGGTTTATATGGTCGTTGCAAAGAGAATCCAGATATACTGTTAATTCATCACATTTACTGATTAAACCGTTTATATTTTGATGAAGTAAATTTAGATAATTACAAACGAAAAAAAGGTTTCCTAGGTGATGAACTAACTATTTCTTCCTGTATAATACAATCGGTCTGTGTACATTTTTCAACATATTTCTGTACTATAAAGGTAGAGTTTTGATTTTGGGCAGAAAAACATTCAAACTTTTGTTTATAATCCTTACGTAATATTTCTTTTAGCAATGACTGACAAATATATAGTGGCAAGAAATTATACTTAGGTATATAATGAAAATAGTTCATGTTAATTTAAGAGGCATGATTAAAACCGAGACATATGAACTTTAACAAATAGTTAATTTTCGATTCATTTAGATACTTGTTATAGGGAACCTCGGAGACCGTAACATTAGTATTCTTAGTATTACATAAAAAGTTATATAGACACATTTCAATTTCTTTCGGGCTATCATCGTTAATACCGCCAAGAATTATTACATGATCTTTTTTATTCAATTTTGAAATAGCTAACATTTCTGATTTTAGCACTTCTTGTAGTAGTGCATTTGTTTTCCAGTAACAGGTACTCGTAACTTCAAATTGTTGACCCACGAGTTTTTGTAGAATTTTCTGGATGTAACGTCCTTGTTGATCGGCAATAATAATAATTTTTTGACGCGGAGTGGCCCAAGACTGACATCCCACGCTATTTGGTATTTCTGCTTCAAGTAGGTCTTGCTTTTCTTTAGAGAGTAAAATAGGAACAGTTTCAATTTCTTGGTCAAGTGGTTTATTTTTTATTTTTGCTTCTACTTGGGGAGTTGTTCTTTTCTTTGGGGTAGACAATTCTGTTAAATCGCAAAATGATGTTCTAGGTGAGGTAATAGAACTCTTGAAGCGTCTTCGAAATTGTGGTGAGTAAAATTTTAATGGCGTAATAGTCTGTGATATTTGTGTTTCAGCTAGTCCTACAGATTTACAAAATTGTATCGTCCGTTGAAGCTCTTCTATTTTCTTCTTTATTGACGTGTTTTCAGTAAGTAAATTTTCTATTTCTGCATGCGCGCTTAGCAATTCGGTTTTCAATTTCACCATTTCCTCCTTAAGCTGTAAGTATTCTTCTTTGTGACAGCTCTCTGAGAGACTTTGATATGAAACATCCATAATTAAATCACTAGCATTAGCATTTTTATTCTGCCTTTTTTGAGAATTTACATAGTCAAAGTCGTCCATCATTTCTTGTTACATTCAGTGCAGACTGACATATTTTAAAATTACCCCGATCAGCATCTATTTTATTTCAATGGCAACACTTTCCGGTGTATCAATGTCAAAATTGACAGAGTCAGTTGAGTTTGACACTTGTCAAAGTGAAATTTGACGCTGTCAATCGTATCTGACGCTCATAAAAGTGATTGAATTGGGGGTAACTGGATATGTAGATAGATCACTCAGTTTGTGGTAAATATGCGGGTATAAAATTCGACTTATCTTTTGCTTATTTCTTGAAGTTGTCGTTGTAGTAAAGCGTAGATAACGATGCCACAGGTTCCTTGTTTAGTACTCTTCACTTAAGATACACTTTTAACTCAATAAACGTAGAATTTATATTAATAAGTGCAAGGAATTGTATAGAAGAAGTTCACTTAGTAACAGTGTTGCCACAATTAAATCGACATTGGTCAAGTTCGTGATACATATTTATATAAAAAGTTGGTCGGTTTCAGAACGTCTCGTCTGTAAGCACTCTTAAACATTGTTGGTGGTATCAAATTAAAACTGGTTCAGATTTAAAGAGTTTGTATTTAGAATGTTGCCTGTTTGCCATCTGTCTTCCGGTCCATCATCTTGGATGAGTGAGTTTGTTTAGATAGCAGGACTTGGTGTGATTTGAAAGACATTTTGTCTAAGTTTGAGTACTTAAACATATCAACCCATATGATAACCCATTTCTGGGTACGGGTCTCCCTAGTAGAACCTGGGGGTAATTGCCATAATCGCCACTCTTGACGAACGGGTTGACGATTTGTTGTTAATTTTGAGTGCGCTATGTGATTTTGAAGCAGCAGATTTTAAATTGGCATTTGGATTGTAGTCGTTTTGGAGCCAAAAATATTTAACTCCAAATATCAATAACCTAGTCCATAAAAATTATCAGTTTTTTTTTTTTATGAAAATTAAACTATATTGGTTAGGGTAAAATAAATTAGCACTTATTGCAACGCTATTCAGTTTGAAGTAATAAGAATAGGTACCTACTACGATCATATGATCAATAAATCAAGTGCACCACGCGTCGCGGGGCATTTTAATGCTTAAAAAAAAAAAGTTATCTAATGCTTTAAAAAAATAAAAGAATAATGAACTGATAGTTTTATAGACTACGTTATTGTCACGGAGTTCAAAATGTTTGCCTACAAAACGACTCCTAGTCGTTTTGGAGGCAAACACTTTGAATTTACGGTGGTGAATTTTATATTAAAAAAACATGCATTTTATCACTTTTTTCCGCAAAAGACAGTGTAAAATTCCGAGAATACTGTAATAACAAGTTTATTCAACATTCTCATTATATAAATTATTTCGTTACAAAACGTCTTACTGAAATACTAGACTATGTTCTCAGTAGTAATTTAAACGACTTAGTCTTAACAATAAAAATAATAATAAACAAAATTATTTTACTACCTTATTTAAATGATTAAAATGTACCGTTCCGTTATTACGAAAAACCGAAAAACAAAACAGAATAAATAACAAAACAAGAAACAAAAGCAAGACTTTGATTAGGGATCCCACAAATCATGCTATCAAAACTAAAGCCGTTAATCATTTAAAGAAAAAGAAAGAAAGTCTTTAAACCCAAAAGAATTAAAACATTTTGGCTTTGAATATAAATCGCTTTTGTTTTTTATATGCGCATGGTTGCAATTAAACACAGATTTTTTTTTTCATTAAAAAGATAACTAGCCATGTGGGATTATGGTTACCACATTACTAGCAATCCTGTTAACCCCTCCAGCTAAGCTCTATGGCTTGTGTTAGGAGTGGGTTCACGTCGCTCGGTAGTATAATGGGCAGGATTCGAACCCACGACCTCACGATTGCGAGACCGATGCCCTAGCCATTAGGTTACCGCCGCTTATGTTATGATTGATGGTAGGCTACTTGTGAGCTATCTGTACTTAAAAGTATGAATTTGAATGCCTTCGTTTCTGTTTACATATAAACTGAAATTAGTTAAGTATAAAGCCTTTTTTAAAGACTAGCTGTCCCGCGTAACTTCGTATGCGTAAATTTACCCCGTTTTTGCAACATTTCTCATTGCTGTTCCGCTCCTATCAGTCGTAGCGTGATGTTATATAGCCTATAGCCTTCATCGATAAGTGGGCTATCCAACATTGAAATAATTTTTCAATTCGGATCAGTAGTTCCTGAGATTACCGCGTTTAAACAAACAAACTCTTCAGCTTTATAATATTAGTATAGATGGAACACATTGCTCACCATTCAAAGATTGAAGACAGCTCAGACGCTGCTGAACTGTCCTAAAGATGCCTCTGGGTGGTTGGATGAAAGCGGAATATTGCATTGGAGTCTCCCAGTACCTGTCATTCGAGTTAGTGAGAGTATCCTCAATAGGGTATTTCACTAAAGTCAAATCAGCCTCTTTTTAAGAAACGTCAAAAACGAGCCGCTCTGTACAAATTTGTATGGAATGCTAGCATATGACGTCACGTTTTCTATGGTCAAAATATTTACTTTCAGTGTTTCTCTTTATGATTATAAATTAAGTAACACATTAAATTAATAAATGAACATATTTTTGAGAACACTTCATGACATTTTTTTACCTGGTTAATTTAAAATATTTTATTTTGATAGTAGTCAAATACCCAATTGGTGAGGTAGGTAGCTCAAAGCTTGACGAATTTAGACATTTTACTTGTGATTTCATATCGAGAATAGAGATGGGGAATCGATTTTTAGATATCGATAAAACAATAATTGATTCTCAGATTTAATTCTATCGAAATTGCTTCAGTAGATTATTATGTAACCATTACTTAAATACAAAAGGGAGTCTGTGATATATCTTTGCTTTATTCTCACCTTTCTCTTAGACCACAGCCAAAATCTATATGTCTAGATTAAAATGATAAGTAGTCGAATAAAAGCAAAAGGTCGCGGGTTTGATTCTCATACGTCATAAAACTGTGACATTCATAAATATAATTGTTCCTAGTCTGGGTGTAGGTACTTCTGGCCTATTACTGGCCTGTTGGTCTAGAGGTTAGTGACCCTGATTGCTAAGCCAGAGGTAATGGGTTCGATCCCCACCCAGGATAAAACTTTGTGTGATGAGCACGATGGCTTATTCTGTCTGGATGTAATTTATTTAAAATATGTATGTATTTAGAAATATATAAGTATGTTTATCAGTTATATGATTTTTATAAGGGAATTGTCTTTATTTTACACTAGCTGTCCCGCGCAACTTCGTATGCGTAATTTCTCCCCGTTTTTGAAACATTTTTCGTCGCTTCTCCGTTCCTATTAGTCGTAGCGCGATGTTATATAGCCTATAGCCTTCCTCGATAAATGGGCTATCCAACAAAAAAAGATTTTTTCAAATCGGACCAGTAGATCCTGAGATTAGCGCGTTTAAACAAACAAACAAACAAACAAACAATCAAACAAACAAACTCTTCCACTTTATAATATTAGTATAGATAAAGCCAAAGATATATACCCTAGAAACACACGGCGTGGACAACGACTGGTTTTAGATATAGCTCCTAGAACTACCATGTTTCAAAAAAATTGTTACAACATGTGCATTAAAATCTATAATAAAGTTCCAACTGCTATACAGGAGCTACCATTACAATTATTTAAACGAAAGTTAAAAATTAAAATAATGGAAAAAATGATTTATAATGTAAGTGAATGGTTGAATTGAATGTTTAATTGTATGTAATAACTAATTGACATGCGAGATCATTTATGATAAATATATGACTATTTACTGACAATGTTAATTAATTCAAATTTCAATAATGTATTTTATCAAATGTAATCCCTAGTTTTGTAAGTTTATTTCAATTTGCACACCTATTCAGGTAGTATAAGGTTAAATGAACATGATTAAATTTAAGAACCCTTGTAAACCCTTATTTCAAGCAAATAAATGAATTTGTATTTATATTTGTATTACAGAAGCGGCGCTAGCCTAATGGCTAGGGCATCGGTCTCGCTAATCGTGAGGTCGCAGGTTCGAATCCTACCCATTATACTACCGACGTGACTCCTAACACAAGCCTTTGAGCTTAGCTGGAAGGGTTAACAAGATTGCTAGTAATGTGGGTCTCAATCCCACATTGCTAGTTTAATTTATTAAAAAAAAAAAAAAAAATTGTAATTTGTGTACCTACGCAATATAACGAACTACTACTATAAGTACCTACTTAGGAATACTTCTCAGCAGGCAAGCCCACAAACGAAAGCCATTTTTTTAAAAATAAATACCTTCAAGAGACATTTTATACATCATAAGCGATAGTTACCGACTCTATAAATCGATCATAATAATCATCTACGTCATAAAAAACCGCGCAAGAGTTCAAAAACCCTATATAGACACAAAACCTTTCTTTAAAAGTGTAAATTTATTCAAATTTAAATAAAAAAACGACGCTTGCGCCTTCATCCTTAACACGACACATTGAGTAAACAAGACAAAAGATACGACTCCACAAGCGTTTGACAGAGACGACTGTATTTGTGTTAGTATCTGCCTAAAACCCGTTTAACAATAGCTAAGTCGTATGATGTGATGTGCAAGTGCAACGGTTTTGTAAAAAAAGTTGTTTTTTTTTAATAAAAAGAAATTGTTTTGTCGTGGTTGCTATTTTTAACCGCTGTGCAAAAAGGAACGAGATATTAAAAGATAGAGGAGCTCTGTCTATCATCATCTGTATGGGTCTATTTGGTCTACTACTTGACTGATTGGTCGACTAGTGTGTTACAAAAAGACCGATTAGTTGGCCGACTAGCCGGCCAACACGACAAGCCTTTTTTACCGGATCGCGCAAGAATAAGAGTTATGTTTTTCGGATGTATGTATGTGAGTAATTTGAATTTGACTGCCTCTGTGGCGCGGTGGGAGTGTACCCGACTGCTACGCTAGAGGTCGTGGGTTCGATTCCCACACGGGACACCACTTTGGGTGATCCATAAATTGTTGTTCCTAGTCTCGGTGTACTTTGTGTCCGTGACTTGTATGTTTATAAAGTCACCTGCGACACAGGGCTTGTACCCCATTGCAGAAGTCGTTTAACAAAAAAAAAACAAAAAAGTAATTATGTATGTAATATACAGGGGGGTGATTTAGGAAAAAAAAAGTACCTATTATTTTTTTTAAATCGGTCACGTATCATGGCCTGATCACCCCTCTGCAAGAATTCGACGGACTAAATCGGTACCCTGTTATATTTCTTTGCCTAAACAGCTTGATGGATTTTAGCTTGAGAGGCATCGTTAGATTCGTCTTAGTTATGATAGTGACATTGGGTACATCAAAATTATAAAATAATAAATTGGTGGCAACACCTTTGTTTTATTGCCCAAAGTTTAGGCCGTGTTCACGGGTAGACTTACCCTTAAAATAAAATATTTACGGGATTATGACTCGTCTATACTAATATTATAAAGAGGAAAGATTTGATTGTTTGTTTGTATTGAATAGGCTCCGAAACCACTGGACCGATTTGAAAAAATCTTTCATCGTTGTGAAGCTACTACTAAAACCGGGTGACATAGGCTATTTTTTATCCCTGTATTTCTACGGGAACGGAAACTACGAGGGTAAAACCGCGAGGCGTCCGCTAGTAGCTTATATAATTCTATAATGTGTACAAATCGCGAAAGCTTAGGATGATTTTTTTGGTGCAACTATAGTGATGTAAAGTGAAATTAACCTACTTACGACAGGATTGCAATTTTGTGACCACGGCGTGTATAAACCGGTCGAAACGTCAAGTCAATGTTTACAGAAATTACACGAAAAAAGCAACGACGGTAGCCTAGTGGTTAAAACATCGGACTCGGGTTCGAATCCCACCCATTTATCAAGTCAACCGACGTGAAAACCAAGGTTAACAAAATTACTAGCAATGTGCGACCCACAGTTTGTGAAGTCAATTCTATTTGGCATTGGCAGAGTTATACCTGCAGTAGTGTGGGTAATTTTAATTTAATTAAATATATTAGCTTTCCCTGCCCAGCATTGGGACATTATAAGGGTATGTTTATGATGATGATTAGCTGCCTACCCTATAAACCCAATATTCTTAAAAACGGATTAAAACTTAATTCACAATTTAATATTCACCTATTTCTTATATATACACTAGCTGACCCGCGCAACTTCGTATGCGTAAATTTTACCCGTTTTTGCAACATTTATCATTGCTGCTCAGCTCCTATATGTCGTAGCGTGATGTTATATAGCCTATAGCCTTTCTCAATAAATCGGCTCTATCCAACAGTAAAATATTTTTTCAGCCCAGTAGTTCCTGAGATTATCGCGTTCAAACAAACAAACAAACAAACTCTTAGGGATATGAAAAATAGATGTTGTCCAATTCTCAGACCTACCCAATATGCACACAAATTTTCATCAAAATCGGTCAAGCCGTTTCGGAGGAGTATGGCAACGAAAACTGTGACACGAGAATTTTATATAATAAAATCGGCTACTGGCTATTAACATCACGCTACCAACAATAGGAGCGGAGCAGTAATAAAAATGTTGCAAAAACGGGGAAAATGTACGCATACGAAGTTGCGCGGGACAGCTAGTAGTTTAATAAAATTCATAGTGTTTTCTCACATATCAGACATTTTTATATGCATACCTTTGACTTGTTTATTGTGTAGGTACATATAATAGGTTCTTAAGAATAAGTTACTTACTGTACGCGCTCAATGTGGGGTCGACAGTTGACACTTACCTACCGATCTCCCGCTGTCAAGTTGCACTTTTTAGGGTTCCGTACCTAAACAGTGCAACGGATAGGCCCACCGTAAGCGCCGGTGGACGAAGGCGTAACGTCTAGGGAGCGCCTAATTGACCCAAAGTCCATACTAATATTATAAATGTGACAGTAACTCTGTCTATCTGTCTGTTACGCTTTCACGCTCTAACAGCTAAATCGATTTAGATGAAATTTGGTATGGAGACAGTTTGAGTCCCGGGGAATGCGATAACTGACATCCACGCGGGCGGAGCCGCGGGCGAATATGTAATAAAAGCTGCAATACTCAACTAAAATATAAACATGTCAAATTATATTCTTACTCGTAAATATGGCCGTCTATTAGTTAGTTGACAGATTAATGTATTGAATGAAATGACATCTCTTTATAATTCGATCTTGGACAGGCAGCCAGGTAGGCAGGACTGGACAACGGTAAGGAAGCGCCGAAGGCGCCTTCTGGCGAAGGTACCTCGGCGACCGCAGCGCCCTTACCGGCAAATTTCAGCTCCGTTCCGGCCGCACTTCTGTTTACTTTAAGGGGCCTTAGAATACCACAATGTATATAGTAGATAAAATACTTAAACGAAAACAAATCTTACTATTATACCTATGTATTTGAATTATTTATATTTATTAATCAATGGATCGGCGTGTCTAAATTCAAATTCATAGACAAGCTGGCATCGAGATCGACATGAAACAAAGAGAAGAATACAGATTGTCATTTCAATCTAAAGACGTCCACTGCTAAACAAAGGCCTCCCCGTACGACTAATCGATAAATCCATGCGATTAATCATGCGCTGCTTGCATCCAGCCAATTTCCGCGATCCTCACCAGGTCGTCGGTCCATTCATCTCGTAGAAGGTTCGTGGTCGCCACCCAAGAACGCTTTAGCCCCATCGGTCTTCTGTTCTCCTATTAATAATCCCGCCTACTGCCATTTACTGGCAATTTTAAGAGATATAACACCTTGTATTTCCTCTTTCTTGATACACTCCATCAGAGGAACTAACTACTACATCATCAACAAACCAAAGGTGTGCCGTTCATGTTGATCCCAAATCCTTTCTAGTCCAGAAACTTTAAGATATTTACCAACCCAGCAGTTTCAGGGAAAAGGCATATCTCTGTCTCACTCCTCGCTCCAGTTTAATAGGTTCCAAGTTCTGCTTATAACCGGAATGACATAGAAGCTTTTGCATACAAACACTTTAGTATTTCGATGTACATAGTCAATTTGGTAGCTCTGGAGAGCCTGCTGCATAGCTGTAGTCTCCATCAAATCGAAGACCTTCTCATGGTTCACAAACGCCTAGAATTATTTTGGGATGAATTCTTGCCGTAATTTGTATAGATTTCCGCAGCGAATGAGAATGGTCCATGGCACTGAAACCTTCATCCTCCAGAACGTAGAGCTGTACATAGGGGGCACATTGTACATTATAGTTTTTTGCATGCAGGGGCTCAAGCAGCTAGCGGCGGCCCTGCAAAGGAACCCTTTTACTAAGACTACGGTGTCTGACCGTCTGGTCTTTCTAAAAGCTTATTTTAAACAAGTAGACACTAGGGTGCAAGCTCTGTATTGCTGGGGACTTACAAAAATACAAAATACGTACACAAAGTACACCCAGACTCGGAACAAAAGTGTGTGGGGGTTTCTATTAAGTACCGAAAAACTAATACAAGTGGTATTTTATAACGACCATAAACAAATACCATAGGTATTCGTTTTTCAAACTTAAACTCAAATGACTTTGTTTCGTAAAACCAATTAAACGATTATTTGAAAACGATAAAATAATAAAAAAAAACATACACAGGACTCGCAATCGTGAGGTCGCGGGTTCGAATCCTACCCATTATACTACCGACGTAAACCCACTTCAAACACAAGCCATTGGGCTTAGCTGGAGGAGTTAACAGGATTGCTAGTAATGTGGTACCAACAGAAAAAGGCGGCAGTTCCAAGTGTCGCAAGCTCGTCATAAGAAGCAGAAGAGTTTTGGTATTAGTAATTTTGCTCCGAAATCATAATTTCGTTCCTGAGCGTATTTGAAGTGGTATCCCTTGAGGAAATCAATCTTGCGATATTTTTGCAGTAGACATTCACGCTCCCACTGCATCCTCGAGACAGTTCGGTCTTTCTTCTATCGCGGAGCAAAACCCTTAGAATCATAATAGACTCTTAATTTTCTGGTAGAGTGTAGGTATATAGCGATGACCTAAGACATAATTAAATAAAAATAAAGTGTGTCTATCTCTATACAGAGTCTCTATACAGAGCCTCTATACAGAGTCTCTATACAGAGTCTCTATACAGAGTCTCTATACAGAGTCTCTATACAGAGTCTCTATACAGAGTCTCTATACAGAGTCTCTATACAGAGTCTCTATACAGAGTCTCTATACAAAGTCTCTATACAGAGTCTCTATACAAAGTCTCTATACAGAGTCTCTAGACAAATGGAATAAACGCTAAACTACTACATATGACATAGTAGTTTTTTTAGTTTGAGATTGGCAGTTATGCGCGCGCAAGTGCATAATCATTATATTCCATTGGCGTTCTATTCGTTTAGCGTTTATGCCACTAATCTGGAGACAACCGTATGGATATATACCATAATATGGTATATATCCTATATATATATGGTATATAGTATAGTTCATTAAATAAACATATAGGTAACCCTTCGAGCCCAAGTCAGACTCGCACTTGGCATATTTAAAAGTTAGTCACATCCTTAATAGGCATCTATCTTTAATGCCTGTTCATTCCGTAAATGAATACGGGCGTGAAGATATTTCAAGTTGACTGCCCGCATGTGGACAAGTAAAAAGTTGTCCATTAGTATCTATGTATGTTGTGTATCACTATGGTGGTTAGTATCGGCCGTTTAATGGTTTTTAGTTATGGTACTAAATACCGGAGGTATCTCTAAACCACCTCGGGAGCCTTCTTCTTATAGTATAGTCAACGAATGCTTTTTAGGCTCTTTTCTTCTGATACGCTTAAAGATGTCTGCCGCGCATGCGCGCTGATGCATTTCTAAGCGCAGCTCTCTATTTACTATTATGACAAGGTTTTGACTGTTCGCACGGGCTTGCCGCGAAATCGGAAAAAAGAACGTATAACCTGAACTACACAGTGAGACCTTAATTCGACAATTAGATAGGGGGTTCTAGTTAAGACTCAGGGTTGTTATTGAGACAAGTGTTTTGTCAGGTGATTGGCGTCATGTGTGCTGATGTAAAACTTGCAAAATAAAGCTCTCAAGACAGTTTTAAGACTACACATAAAAGCAACTTCAAGTCTACACTAATAATATTATAAAGAGGAAAGATTTGTATTTTTGTATGTAACGAATAAACTCAAAAAGTACTATACCGATTTTAATAATTATTTTTTTGTTGGATAGCCCATTTATCGAGGAAGGCTATAGGCTATATAACATCGCGCTACGACTAATAGGAGCGGAGCAGCGACGAGAAATGTTACAAAAACGGGAAAAATTTACGCATACGAAGTTGCGCGGGACAGCTAGTATGTTATAAGATTATAAGTCAGACTTGTAGCAAACTATAACACTGAGACAACAAAAACGAATGCTCTTGAGGATGTTATGAGTTGTCAAATGCTATTATAAGTAAAAGAGTCTGCTATAATGCAATTTTAAGAATGTCATTAAATAAAGATAAAAAAAAAGAATGTTATTAGGTTATTACAAATATGTTTATTGAATTTTATAAGCTACGGGTCTTAATCACGTAATACGGTCGAAACGTCGGGCAATAAACAAAGGTATTTAGCCTTAAAATAAAACATTTACGCGATTAAGACCCGTAGCTTGTAAAATTCTATAATGTGTACAAATCGCGAAAGTTTACGAACATATAATTAAGTTTATAATTTTTGCTTATAGAACTACTTTGCTTGTTGGGGGCTGCTAGCGCGTAGCTCAGGGATCAGCAGCCGGCAGGTGAGGGCGAAGGTGGGCACATGATGCTGATGATGCGCGAAGTAAAGGTTAAGAAAACAGTGTAGAAAAATACCCTTGTAAAATAAAAGGCAAAGCTAGACAGAGGTTCAGTGCGTGTTGGGGTGCAGCGAAGAGAGACAGCACATTTAGATTTTACGTTGTAAGTGGCTGCTCCTAGTACATTGTATTCAAGTATTCTTCTTTTCATTTTTTTTTATCTCTTGTTTTGGCTTCAGTCCCATAATATGGTGTTTAATATAATGGTGGCAGCACCTTACCTACATATACAGTTTATAAACAAAGAAACATTGAAAAAAATGTCAATTTGAAAAGAGTGGCTGCGAGTTGTTACCCGACTGCGTAAGAAGGAGACTTATGTTTTTCGAGTGTATGTATGTATTTATGTTTGTTTGTATGTATGTGTGTATGTATGTACCGGTTTTACCTTTTGTTTGCGAACAGGCATTACATGCGCATGTAGAATCGACTTTTCACAAGTGTAGTATTTTGCTTCCTTAGTGAATATTTTTTTTATCATTATTATTATTTGTTTTAAACAGTTTAATGAATTTTCATCAAAAAAGCTAAGAACCGTGCTATATAAACTAAATTTATTTTACCAAAACAAATACACCTCATTTGCTTCGGAGATTTTTTTTTTTAAGACGACTCCCGCAGTATGGTACAAGCCCTGTGTCGCGGGGGACTTTACAAACATACAAGTCACGAACATAAAGTATACCCAGACTCGGAACAACAATTTGTGGATCACACAAAGTGGTGTTCCGTGTGGGAATCGAACCCACGACCTCTTGCGTAGCAGTCGGTTACACGGTAAAATGGGAACACAGAATCTCACAAAACTTTATGATAAACTCAAGACTATTTTATTTATTTATTTATTTATTAAGCTTTATATTCCATGACAAGTATTACAAGTAGTATGTAGTGGTGAAGTTAGTAATGTTAGTAATAATATTTTATAAGTAAGGATTAGTTGTATTAGTGTTGCTTAAGTTGTCTTTCATGGCCCCTTTGAGGGTAAAAGCCTCCTCCATCATTTTCCATTTCTTTTTGTCCTGGGCGACAGTCACCCACTTTTTTCCTGCTGTCTTCACAATGCCGTCAGCCCATCGTTTCTTTTGTCTCCCTATGCATCCCTTACCCATAGGGCCTGACTATACCTTACGACTAAATACTTAACTCGTAGGCATTACCACTTATATCTTTAATCTAAACGTGTATTGGAACCACACCTTTTCTTTCATTTAGTGCTAAAATAAATTTATCTAAAAACTAAAGGTTAGCGCTTTCGAAATAAAAGGAACAGAGCGTTTGCAACTTCTTTACATTGTGGCCGAAGTTACCTTAGTTAAGTTGATGGTATACACAACGTAATGTTTCTACAAAAAATAGACTACGTATTGTTAAATGAGAACTAACAAGTTCCATGACTTATTGCAGAAATCAATATAGCTATCAATAATAATTTACTTTTTTTTTAAATTACTAGCAATGTGGTATTGGGCCTACATTACTAGCAATCTTCTTAAGACGCTGACAACAGCTACTGAACTTCGATGTTTCACTATTTTAGCCACGCCCACTATTTCTCCGATGTCCTAGTGCCATTGATAAAGGACGGTAAAAACAGCGAACTACCAACACAAGGACGCGGTCAATAATAAATAATAAACCAATAGATGGCGCTTTATTTTTTGTTCTATATGAAGAACTAGAAAGAAATTAGACAGGGCGATTAAAAAAAATAATAAATATTTTTTATACGTTTGTATTTTTAATTATTTCAGGAGACTTTATTTGCTATGAACTTCAAAACAATATAAAAGAAAGAAAAATAAAACTCGAAAATAAATTAGCAACATTTTAAATATTTTCGCATAATTATAATTTATTTGCTCTCGGATATTTGCCGGAACAAACAGACAGACAGACAGAAAAAAAAAAGTGTATTTTTGTTATCAGTAATTATTATGGATATATGTTATCCATAATAATTAATATATATGCATAAAACTGTTATTTTGATATTACAAACAGACTCTTCAATTTTATTTATTTGCACAGATAGTTAATAATATATATTATTTTTTATTGATAATATTATTATTTATTTGACATAAGGTAAATTTAGAGCAGAAGAAAATTCTTCCAAGTTTGAAGTCCTCCGAAAATTGATAACATACCTGCTACAGCACAATAATTCACTGGTAAATAATTTTCGTCACTGGAATCACTTTTAATGATAAATTTTAAATTGCACATCCTACACAAAAGAGTGAACTTCGACAAGAATCCATTTATGTTTTCTCCTACCAAATTAATGTGTTTTAAATTACCAAATTAATGGGGTAAGGGCGAGAAATATTCTGAAGATTTAAAAATAAATGCGATAAGTTTATTCGTCGTCCGATGTAATAGTAATAATAATATTTATATGTATTTTTTGTTGTGCAGGGTGACTTATAGTAGTCTAAAAAAAATAATACTTAAAGCTTACCTATGCGTTAGTAACTAAATACTAACTGCCAGATTTTATCTTCGACAACCTGTTCAAAATAATAATATTTACCTCAAGTTTAGGAATATTATCGGTGGATTCAACTGTCTCAGATACCTTTCCCGATACTTCAAACCAGTGATGGAAAAAAACTATGACTCACAATAACATAAGAAGTATAAGAACGATCATGAGGAAGTTTCATATCACTTGGGCATCATCTTTACCTGGTAACATTTTCTAGAGGAATTATAACATCACTTTCTAATGTAACTGCAACAGCCACATTTCCTAATCTGTACAAAATATTTATTACATTTAAACTTAGAAAAACTTTCTTCAGCACTAATCTTACCTATTATAATAATAAGAATAATAATAATAATAATAATAATAACCATTTATTTCAGGCTACTAAGGCCCATATTATACAAATACATAAATAGAAAACTTATTAGACTAATACATATTTAATAAAAAACTAAACACAAAGTTGAGCACGAGACAGCGGCGACGGCGGCGGCGTCGTGTTTCGCTGCGAGGTGTCGCGTAACCTGCCACGAAATCGTCGGTATGCGACACCTTTCGGCCAAAGGTCTTCCTTCATGAAGGTGGACAGATGTTCCGCGGGCACTCGCACCATAAACGACTTAAAATCAACGTTATGGCGCGACTCCAATTTCTCCACCCTCAAGGTCCACTTGGTCTTTTTTCTGAGGTACTCCACAAGTTCCTCAGTCTTTGTAGTGTGATGCAGACGAGACACATATAGCTGCGTCGTAGGTGTTGCCGGACGCAGCAACATATTGGGTCCCGTCACGCCGGTATTATGTCTAACTAGCTGTAGACTAGCTGTGGACGTAGCCTAAGTTACTCCTTACATCATTAGCTGTCTGACAGTGAGTCCTGTCAATCTCCGTACAGCCGTTTTGGAGATTTGTCGAAACAAACACACAGACAGACAGCCAGATAAAAAAAAACTGTATTTTTGTTTTAAGTACTATGCGTACTTTCATAGCATTTAGTAAAAAACTGCTATTTTGACATTAGGAACAGACACTTCAGTATGTATAGATCGCCATATATAGGTAAAAAATACTAAAACCTACACAACTATTTGTATGGAAAGGGCAAGAAACAATGGATAAAGCTACAAGTATTTTAGGAGTATTTTCCTATTAGGCCAGTTCTAAGATAGTCGTAGGTCTATGCAAATGTGATAGTTTATCATTATACTTGTTTGTAACTATCTATCGATTCTTTTTGTGTAATGTTTTAATGTAATATAAATAATGAAATTATTATCTATATTAGTATGTAGGTACTTATTACAAACTTATTGGTGAAAAACTTTCCGAAGTTTCACCTGCTTCTGAACTATTCGCCAAACGTCTCTTTTTACTGAAAAGATAAAAGAAAATATTAAAAATAAATACAAAAATTGAACAGGCGAACCTAGGTTTCGAACTCGTAACTTGATATTCTGAACCAACGCAGATACCGCTAGACCAAACGAGCTTCACGGTTGCAGATGAATTTTCGCTATACGTTGTACAAAACAGCTTAGTGTAGCTTTTTGGTTTGGTTACGATTTCACTTCTGTTCGTGCAATATTTTGTCAATTTGAAAAATATAATACTTACTTTACTACTTCCATGAGATGTTTTTGTTTGTTGGTATAGAAGCGCTTTTTGCTGGCCTCCGACATTTTTGTTTGTTTCCCAATTATAGTAAAAATATTTTTAAACTTAGAACTAAATATATTTAAATTAACAACTTAGATAGTATAAATTATAAACTTATATTCTTTACCAATGTCTATAATTTTTCAAACAACAAACAAAATATGAAGTGAATGGATGGCGAGGCAAAGCGGCATACGTCCGTCTAGCTGCGCGTCTCTGCGATCACTGTCAGATTGCTTATAAAAGAAAGAGAAGCGCGATCACGCAGCGCTCGTTACTAATTATAAACCATAAAACAATTAATTACTTGAAAATAAGTCGAGTAGTCGAAAATAAAAAACAACCAGATTCTGTATTATAACATGATACGTTATTGTTAATTATTTTACCAACGTACGTTGTTAAGTAATACAGATATTTTTGTTAGAAGATCATTTTAAGAGGTTAGTTTGTATTTTTTTTTTATCGAGAAAAAAAATCAAATTCGTGTTTTGAATACAACAGGGTTCTTAGAAATATGTTCAAGATTAACATATATTTTTTCTGCCGTCACAAACTACGTAGATTTGGCTAAAAAATTGTTTAGGATAAGCCTATTTGGCTGTTGTCAGCGCCTTAAGCCCTCCAGCTAAGCTCAAAGGCCTGTGTTAGAAGTGGGTTCACGTCGGTAGTATAATGGGTAGGATTCGAACCTGCGACCTAACGATTTGAGTCTGTTGTCTGTGTCTTAGCCATTATGCTACCGCTGCTTCTTTTCTTTATTTTTTGGAAAGAAAACTCCAATACTTAGGTATAAAATAAACCATATTGAGGGGAATTACCGGAAACTCAGACTCTACAAACATTTGGATTACATAAAGTTTTGTCCGTTTTGAGAATAATATCTTGGGACAACTCACACAACATCATCCGATTTTTAATGGTGAGAAATAAACTATTATTATTATTGTTATAACGCCATCCGATTTCAAACTAAGTAGAGCAGAACTATGGCAACAAGACAACTGGTACATATACTTATATATTTCTAAATACATACATATTATAGATAAATAACAGCCAGAGACAGAATAAACCATCATGCTCATTATACAAAGTTTTATCTTGGGGGGGGATCGAACCAGTAGCAGTCAAGGTCACTAACCATTAGACCAACAGGCCAGTCTGAATCTAACCCGTAACCTTTTGCACAGTCGTACTCACTCCATTAGTCCCTCTTCATAATCTTTAACGTTTTTTATGTATATTTCCTAACTATGAGGAAGATATCAACGAAAAGCTGTTTTTTTAAATTTGATCTCGGAAGAACCTATCTTCCGAAGTCATCATCAGCCTATCGCAGTCCACTGCTGGACATGGGCCTCGCCAATTGCACGCCACTTTGTTCTATCTTCGGCTTCTCGTATCCAGCTCCTGCCAGCCGTTTTGCGTTAATCTCACTCCACACACACTCACAAACATAGTGTAGGACGCCCTCAGGCCAGGGCGTCCTACACTATGTTTGCTGAGACGCGATCTCCAGCCAAAAAATGATTATAAAATTAAAAGAGTTAAATGTAAATCGAGCTCGCTCACCGGGTACCGTACGCTTGATATTTTTTAAGATGTTACTACAATTTAGTTGTTTTTAGTTTTTTGCTTTGTACATGTGGGGTGATAATATATTATTACTAATTGCGACTTTTGAGTTGACATTTAGAATGTCCAAATAAAGGTGATAGACTATATACAGGCATTACAATAATAATAATAAAAATGATTTATTCACTTAGGAAGCAAAATACTACACTTGTGAAAAGTCGATTCTACATTTACTGGTAATGCCTGTTCGCAAACAACAGGTAAAGCCCGAGAAAAGAACAGGCAATCATTCTAAATTAATTATTTGTAAAATTTATTTTAACGCGTAGTGTGTCACCAGTTTTACAAGTAAGCGAGTATGCAAACTCAGTTCTTAGAAACCTAAAGTAAAAGGATAATATGACTGCATCTCAGAGCGGGGTACATACAGAACTGTTTAACGTTGGTATTTATTTCACAATATTTGTACTATATTACATCTTAAAAACATATTTATTGATGTGATTTAGTTATATTTCTTACGAATAAGCATACGTTATACCTAATACCTACTTATTTTTTGTAAGAATTTTAATAAAATTGCATCTTGTTTTTACCTATTGGTTCCAACTTCATTTTCTTTATTTTTTTTTCCTTCTTTTCCTAATATACCTACTGTATTATTTATTCATATATTTTTGTACATACTAATTTTCAACAAAACATAATAATACGAGAAAGTTATTCGGTCTGTTACCTTTTCACACTTAAACCGCTAAACTGATTTAATAAAAATGTTGTATGGACATAGTTTAATTCGCGGGAGAGGACATAGGATAGTTTTAATTGCGTTATCCGACATCGAAGCGGACCACTTAAAAGTTAAAACTCTGTGAAGTTGACTAAAACTAGATTTGTAACGACATTTCTCAAGGCACGACTCAAGTCGGGGGGGGGGGGGGTCCAAATAAATTTAGCCCCTTCGAAAATAAATTTAGCATAAATTTAGCGCCCCGTCGCAAATAAACTCAGCGCCCCTCACAAATAAATTTAGCGCCCTTTGTAAATCAATTTAGCCCTCCTTGAAAATAAAATTTAGCGCCCCTCGGAAACATATTTAGCGCCCTTTGCAAATAAATTTAGCGCCCCTCACAAATAAAATTAACGCCATTTGCACCCCTTGCAAATAAAATAAGCGTCTCTTGCAAAACAATTTAGCGCCCTTTGTAAATCAATTTAGCGCCCTTCGCAAATAAATTTAGCGCCCTTTGCAAATCAATTTAGCGCCCCTCGGAAATCAAATTAACCCTCTAGATAGCATTTAATGCCCTAGATTTCTAAGCCAGAGGACGTTTTCGGCGCCCCCTAACCTATAACCTTTGGCCCTTATTCGCCCTATGGACGGGCCGGCCCTGGTAGATATTCTACCTACTCTTACTAGTCATTGTAATTGTATTTATGTTTGCAGATGTAATTATGTAATTTACAAACAGATTCCTCACTTGGAAGTCATTATTACATTCTTTGGTTTTATATTTGCATATTTTATTTATGTAAGGAGATGCGTAAATACCTGAGGAAAACCCTGACACATTACTGACACTACATTTATACTAATACAAACATTGTCTGTCTGTCTGTTTATTACCTTTTTAGGTCTAAATATATCTGAATAGATCTTAGTGAAATTTGACTGGAATAATAGAAACTACATAGGTGGAATCATGGGGAAAGTCTGAAGATCCATACTAATACCTTTTACTATACACTATACAAATAATTTTTACCTTGAAAAAATGTACGGTTCATCCAAACTATCCAAACTTAATATTATAAATGTGAAAGTAACTCTGTCTGTCTGTCTGTCTGTCTGTCTGTCTGTCTGTCTGTCTGTTACGCTTTCACGCTCAAACCGCTGAACCGATTTAGATGAAATTTGGTATGGAGATAGTTTGAGTCTCGAGGAAGGACATAGGATAGTTTTTATCGCGATAGCCGACATCCACGCGGGCGGAGCCGCGGGCGAAAGCTAGTACGTCATATGGGTTTTTGCGTTGATTTAAAATAAACTAATTTTTAACATACTAGCTTTCGCCCGCGGCTCCGCCCGCGTGGATGTCGGCAAGCCCCGGGGCCCATATTATAACAGGCGTTAAATAGCATGTTGAAGTGGTGCAAGGGGTGCGCCAAACGCATCATCAACTTTTTGGCCCGCCTTAAAATAAACCTAGATCCGGAACTGTCTAATTATGAGACTTAGTGCAAATGATTTTCTTGTAAAACTTATGTTAAAAAGGTCTGTCTTTTTAATGGACGCCCAGTCTACCGTAATCTATCTAATACCTATACATCTATACTAATATTATAAAGCTGAAGAGTTTTTTTGTATGCTTGTTTGAACGCGTTAATCTCAGGAACTACTGGTCAAAGTGAAAAAATATTTTACTATTGGATAACTAAAAGATAATTTATCAAATAAGGCTATAGACTATATAATATCACGCTGCGACGAATAGGAGACTAGTAGAAAAGGAAAAATGTTGCAAAAGTGGGGAAAATTAACGTAGACGAACTTGCGTGGGTCAGCTAGTCTATTATATGTACGTTTTTAAAAATATTTAAGTATGTTTATCAGTTGTCTTTTTGCCATAGTAGAGGCTCTGCCTAGTTTGGGATCTGATAGCGTTGTGTGCGTTGTCCCAAGATATTATTATTATTATATATTAAATCTTGAACATCATCCTTTTTGCATGTCGTCGGTTAAAAGGTCTGTCTAAGTTGTGAATTTCCTCGGTCTATGTACTAAAGTTCGCATTATCTAGAGGTGGCTAATTAGTACTGGGAGTTGGTGTTTACGAACGAGCCTTTTATTTTTTACTTTACCTTTTGTTTTGGAAGAAAGTGAATATGGAGTTAAGGTGTGGTTTTACTAATGTATTTTTAATTTGTAAGAATTTTTAATTAGATGCAAAAATAGAGGTGATAGGTTGTTGCTTTTGTATGGTGTTTGTCTGTGACATTGTTACTCTTAAACGGGTGAATGAATATGCAAACTCAAACTCAAATATCTTTAATTCGTGAAACCAGGTTAATGATTATTTGAAAACATCAAATAAATACATACTAAAAAAAAAAAAAAAAAACAAAATGAGGTTAGGCGGCAGTTTCATCTGTAAAGCTCATGAGATGAAGCTGCCAAGAAACTCATGGGCCACTCTTTTAAAATCATCAAGATAAATTTGTAGCGGTACCTTCGTAAGTAATACATTCAAATCTTGAATGGCGCAAACGAAATTCTCACAGCTGTTACCCATTAAAGCATAGATAAAGGGTTTTCTTTGTGTAACATTTCAGAAGCAAACAGTAGGTATATGACCCTGTGCTTCCCGTGTTGAAAAAACCGTTTTTAAGCTATTGCATAGCTTTTATACCGGGTTTTAAGCGCGGGGACCGAATCAAGAAATTCAGTAACGAAAATAAAACCTAACACCCCCCACTCCGCCTACCATGTAGCTCGGCCCAGCGTTCGCTTAACGTATATGTATATGGTACGATTGTACGAAGCTCGCACGGATCAAGACCAGCTGCTCCGAAATGTAGTAAAAAGAAAAAAAAAAGGTAATTTTTTTTTTTTTTAAATGTATTTTTGTAATTGTTTTTTTAGTTGATAAAAATGCTATGCAAAAGCTTTACCGCAGCTGTCCCCGAGTGCCACACATTTTTTTTTATGTCGAAAATTTACGAAGACTTGCATCTAATTATGAAATAACAACGATTGCATTATAATGTTCGTAAACTTTCGCGATTTTTACACATTATAGAATTTTATGAGTCTGAGTCTACCCGTGACCACGGCCGTTGCATTACGGTTGAAACGTCGGGAAATAAACAAAGGTTAGGTTAGGTTAGGTTAGGTTAGGGTGCTAAGTGCCGGAAAACCTCCTCGTGGTGCACCCTGGGCAACGGACGGTGATCACTTTTTGATCGCCGGACGGCTAATGTTCTGGCAAAGAGAGGGGCCCGTATTCGGGCCACTCGGGGCGTTTCTCCCTGCGCCCCTCTACTTTTATTTTGTTTTATTCTATTTTGTTTTATTTTGTTTTGTTTTTGGTTTATTTTATTTTTTGCAATAGCCTTCACATTTTGTTTTTACACCTTTTACTTTACTTTATTCTGTTTTACATTTACACTTTATTTTACATTTTATTTTGTTTTGTTTTCCTGGAGGGGAACATGGAGAACAGTGGCGGGCTTGGCGTGCTCTTGTTTTTGCATAGCCGCCGGGCAAACAGGGGAGGTTTTGGTCCATCCCTGGGCCTTTCGAAGGAAGGGCGAGGGGCGGCGGGTTCGCTATTTATTTATAGATGGTGGACATGGTCTGATGCAGACCACCGACCGGCCCGACCCGTAACCCTGAATTGACAGGGCCGGGGGCCCACGCTTTGTGGGCTGCGGGGAAGTAAACCCCTTTAAAAAATACCCTAATCCCACGCTTGTGGTGCCCGGCAATGGGATGAATGGCTGAGGGGATCTCAGTCCCGAGGGCTACCCAGACGGAGGTCTTTAAACTTAAAAAATATGTCGGTGGTAAATAGAAATATATCTACCCAGGAGGGTCCCGAGCGCACTTCGCTCGGGGAATCCCTTGCGGAGCCAGTCGGCTCCGTCTGTCCCACGTACTCTGGGGGGGACACCCAACGACGCACCCGCCCTGTGCCGAGCGGTAAATCCGGCACCGAAAAAAGCGCGAAGGTCGCGCTTCGAACATCGAGTCGCATCGCAGGCTCAAAGAAGGGTCGCAAAACCCCGAGTCGGTCTAAGGCGAGTGGGGATCCGTCCCCGTTGCCGCCTAAAGTCCCGCGGACGGGGTCTCTGACCGCTTCAGAGTCCTCCATTACGGACGTGGACGTAATGGAGGATATTGAAGTCCACGAAGAGGGTGGATTGCGTGACGAGCAATCAGGCAGGCTTTGGGCTTCCCAAAAGCGTGGCCGCTCGCCGCAACAGGATGTGCCGGGGGTCTCTCAGACTCCCAGCAAGATTCCAACCGCCCACAGGGGAGGAATGTGCGGATCAGTGTTCTCCAGCAGGGAGAAGTACCTGCGCACGCGCACGGAGGGAGAGCGCAACGCCGAAGATCGGGTGGCGCAGCTCCTCGCCGAGAACCAACGGTCGGGGGGGGACCTTGAATCCCCCCCTACTACGATGGAACTCAAGGCGAGTGCCGGAGATGCTGTGGCCGCTATTTATGAGGTGGCCACAAAATCTACTAACCTCAAGGGCCCTTTTGTGCGCGGCCTTAAAGAGGCAGGTGCCAAGCTGCTGGTGGTGGTGGATGACCTGGCTGGTCGTTCAGATGCTACCAACAGGGAGTTGCAGCAATTGCGTAAGGAGAACGCAACTCTGAGATCCGACATGGCAGAGCTCCGCGCCGAGCTTGTTAGATTGCGGGCCGACTTGGCCTCCTCCCAAGCCGGCCCATCCCGGGCTGTTTTGGCCAGTCCGGGCAAGACGCAGCCTTCATCCTCCTCCGGAGGTATAGAGGCGCAGTTGCGGCAGCTGATGGGCTCTTTTGAGTCAAAAATCGCTGCCCGCATCGGGAGTCTGGAGGCAAGGCTGCCTCCGGCGCCGACCTCCCGTACACCGCCTGTCGCTAAGCCGTACACGGCTACCGTTCCGACGCCCCTACCCTGTTCCGGGGGACGCGTTGGGACCTACGCGACTCGCGCGGCGTCTGCGCCCAAAAAGAAGACGGCACAAACTACGGCCCCTCCGGCGGTCGAGAGGACGTCCGCCCAATCCCAGGGTTTGGTTCTGCCTACCCGGGTTTTGGCGGCGGCCCCACCTTCCGCCCCTTCGGTCGCTCCACGCGCCCAGAAGGTTGAGGCTCGTGCCCCCCCTGCCCCTGCGCCCGCACCTGCTCCCACCCCCCTCGCGTCCGCCAACGCGGGCTGGCAAAAGGTGAGCAAGAGGTCGCGGCGCAGACGTAAGGGGAAGAAGGCTGCTCCAAGCGCAGCTGCCCGAGAAGGCGTGGCCAGGAGGCCGAAGCTCCAAGTGCCGAAAACGGCCGCCGTGGTCATTACGGTGTCGCCGGAGGCACAGGAGCGTGGCATTGCCTACGCGGAGATATTTAGAGAGGTAAAGAGGAGCCTCACTGCCTCCGAGTTGGGAAGTCTGGGTGCTACCACCCGCCCCTCGCAGACCGGAGCTCGGATCCTTGAGTTCCCGGGTCCAGACGGAGGCAAAAATGCTGATTTCTTCGCGGAGAAGCTGCGGGGAATACTTGCTGGGGAGGAAGGCGTAAGAGTCGCCAGGCCTACGAAGTGCGCAGAAATGCGTATTTCGGGCTTGGATGACTCGGTCACGGCCCAGGAGGTTCGAGAGGCTATTGGGACCCGTACCCAATGCGCTCTCGACTCCATCAGGGTCGGCGCCATTCGCCCCGGCCCCGGAGGCGCCTTTGCAGTGTGGGCTCAGTGCCCCGTTGCCGCGGCCAAATTATTGGCCGATGCGGGGAGGCTGCTCGTGGGCTTCAGCGCCGCCAGGGTTACGATCCTGCCGGCGAGACCCGCGCGCTGCTTCAAGTGCATGGCGACGGGACATATGCGTCCAAAATGCAATAGTTGCTTCGACTGCGGCGGACTCTGCTTCCGCTGCGGTCGCCCGGGGCACAAGGCGGCGGACTGTTCCGCTGCCCCCCACTGTCCAGCGTGTGCGGCGGGCAATTTGCCTGCCAATCACCTCATGGGACGGGAGGGGTGCAAACCCCCGCAGGCTCCAAAGCCACGCCCGGGGGGTAGCCAATCGGCCAAGGCTGCCCCTCGCACACCGCCGCCAGCGCGAATGGAGGAGGATGTAGTACCGGAGTCCAGTAATGGACAGTGAGTGCTTTTCCCTCCTCCAGGCGAATCTCAACCATTCTGCCGGCGCGCAGGATCTTTTCCTGCAAACCATGGCAGAGTGGTCGATTGCTGTTGCCGTAGCCGCTGAGCCCTATTACGTCCCTCCTCGTCCGAATTGGATGGGTGACCGGGACGGCTCCGTGGCCATCGTCAGCTCCGCTGCGCTCCATTCCCCGCCCTTGTCGCTCAGAGATAAGGGTACGGGATATGTTGCTGCCGACTGGGGGGGACTCACGCTTTACGGCGTGTACTTCTCCCCAAACCGGAGTCTGGCTGATTTTGAGGTTTTCCTGGCTAGCCTGGAAGCCTCGATACGGCGGTTAGCACCTCGCCACGTCGTAGTGCTGGGGGATTTTAACGCCAAATCCTTGGCGTGGGGATCTCCCAGGACGGACGCTCGCGGAACGGCGGTTGAAGAATGGGCAGCTGCAGTGGGCCTCTGTTTGCTGAACAGGGGCACCACCAATACGTGCGTTCGGCGCCAGGGGGGGTCGATAGTGGACCTTTCGTTCGCTACCCCTGGTATCGAAGCACGCGTAAGGAACTGGCGCGTACTGGCTGAGGTTGAGACGCTCTCGGATCACCTGTATATCCGGTTTGAGCTCTCCCGGTCCCAGGGCGCCAGTAGGGGTCACGGCGCGGGCAGACAATCCCGATTCCCGCGGTGGGCTGTGGGTCGACTCGACAGGGAACTGCTGGAGGAGGCGGCTATCGTTCAATCGTGGTCGTCCTCACCACCTCCGACCGAGGACATCGACGTCACGGCTGTCCGTATTCGCGATGCGTTTACGCAGGTTTGCGATGCGGCAATGCCACGTTTCCGACGTCGTCCTCCGAGGAAGGAGGTCTACTGGTGGTCCCCAGAGTTGGCGGAACTCCGTGCGGCCTGTATTCGTGCCCGGAGGATCTACACCCGCAGTCGACGGCGTCACCGCGACGTAGAGAGGGAGGACCAGCTGTATGAAGCGTATCGCAATGCGAGGGACGCATTCAAGCTGGCCATCTGCCGCGCGAAGGAGACGGCGAGACAGGAGATGCTGGAGGGTCTAGATCGTGATCCCTGGGGTCGCCCCTACCTAGCGGCGCTGAATAAGCTCCGCTCGTCGGGCCCCCCCCTTACAGAGACTCTCCAGCCCAGCTTCCTCGTGGAAGTGGTTGAGGCCCTTTTCCCGCAACGTGCGGAGCACACGCCACCGGCAATGGTCTCTGAGACCGACGACCGGGAGGCCGAGCCCAGTGTTCCGCCCGTCACGGAGGCGGAGGTGGGGGCGGCTGTACTTCGGATTCGTTCGAAGAGTACCGCCCCCGGGCCTGACGGGATTCCTGCCCGAGTGTTGGCCCTGGTCCTCAACCACATGGGAGACCGCCTCAGGGGGCTGTTCGACGTTTGCCTGGCGTCCGGACGGTTCCCTGACAGTTGGAAAACGGGGAAGCTGGTTCTCCTACCGAAGCCGGGTAGATCTCCCGATTCGGTCGCGGCCTTCAGGCCTATCGTGCTGCTGGACGAGGCGGGGAAGTTGCTTGAGAGAATTCTCGCTACCCGTATCGTCCGCCACTTGCGCGAGGTCGGCCCCGATCTGTCCGATGCCCAGTACGGCTTTCGTGCCGGGCGTTCGACGGTCGATGCCATTCTGCGTCTGAGGGCCGCGGCTGAGGAGGCAGTCCTCGGCGGCGGGGTTTTATTGGCGGTATCGCTTGACATCGCCAACGCCTTCAATACTCTGCCATTTGGCTGCATCGGTGAGGCGCTCCGGTTCCATGGAGTGCCCGATTACCTGAGGCAGCTGGTGGCCGACTATTTGCAAGGCCGGTGTGTCCTGTACGAGGATCGTGAAGGAGAAGTGAGGCGCAGGGCAATGTCGTGCGGTGTTCCTCAGGGGTCGGTCTTAGGACCGCTCTTGTGGAACATGGGATACGATTGGGCCCTGCGAGGAAACTTCCCACCCGGGCTCAGCGTACTCTGTTACGCCGACGACACGCTCGTCACAGCCCGGGCACGGAATTTCGAGGAGGCGGCGCGCCTGGCCACCCTAGGGGTTTCCCGAATGGTCGGGCGCATCGAGGCGCTGGGGTTGAGAGTGGCGCTTGAAAAGACGGAGGCCCTGTTGTTTCATGGGCCCCGTCGCGGTCCACCCGCTGGCGCCTCCTTGGTCGTCAACTCGGTCCTCGTACTGATACGCCCCCAGATGAAATATCTGGGGTTGGTGTTGGATGGGCGATGGCTCTTCGACGAGCATTTTCGCATCCTTGTGCCCAAACTTGAGGCTACTGCTGCCGCCCTGGGCCGGCTTTTGCCGAACCTTGGCGGTCCCAGTGCCTCAAGCCGACGGCTTTACATGGGGGTGGTACGGTCGATGGCGCTTTACGGCGCGCCCGTGTGGGCGGAGACCCTGTCCGCCCAGAATAGGGTTCGTTTGTGGAGACCCCAACGAACCATGGCGGTCCGGGCCATACGCGGTTACCGCACGGTGTCCACCGATGCGGCGTGCGCGTTGGCCGGAACTCCCCCGTGGGATTTGGATGCGGAAGTACTCGCCGACGTTTACTGGCGGGCGGCGGAGGTCCGGGCTGGGGGCTCTTGCCCCATGCCCGAACAACTGCGCGCCTGGCGCAGTCAGGCCCACCGGGACATCATGGCCCGGTGGAGGTCCCGGCTGGAGGCTCCACGTGCCGGTTTCCGAACCGTGGAGGCGCTCCAGCCGGTCCTTGAGGAGTGGGCGGTGAGGCAGCACGGGACCCTTTCCTTCCGGCTGGTGCAGGTTCTTTCCGGGCATGGGTGCTTCGGAAAGTATCTGCATTCGGTTGCGCGGAGGGAATCGCGTCCCGACTGTCATCACTGCGATTGCGGTGAGGACTCGGCGCAGCACACTCTCGAGCAGTGCCCTGCCTGGGAGCAGCAACGTCGAGTCCTCACCGCAGTGGTGGGTCGTGACCTCTCGCTGCCGACCGTGGTGTCATCTATGGTCCGCAGCGAGACGTCTTGGAACGCGGTCGCATCCTTTTGCGAGGACGTCATCTCGCAGAAGGAGGCGGCGGAGCGACGCAGGGAGGAGGACTCCCTTGCTGATCCGCTTCGTCGCCGGCGAACCGGGCGGCGTCGGCGCGACCATCTGCGCCTGATGCCGCCCTAATGGTGGGGCCGCGGGTGGGGGTTGACGGGGCCTTTTCCCCCCACTCGTAGCCTTCCGCGACGTCGGCGTCCTGCAGTGTACCCCAGGACGCCGCCGGAGTAGGAGTGCCCGGCATCTCGCCGCGCCGGGCACTGCCACTGAATTGGCCGCCGATGGTATAGCAGATTCCGGCGGCCCGTTCGCGCAGGTGGCGCGACGGTACACGGCCGATTTTTAGTGGGGGCAGGTCCCACACTACCTCCAGCGTCTGCCCCGGGTGCTGGAGGTGTGCGTTAGGCATTTTTTACGGCCTTAAAAAAAAAAAAAAAAAAAAAAAAAAGGTTAGGTTAGGTTAGGTTAGCTTTAAAATAAAATATTTATGCGATTAAGTAAGACCCGTAGCTTATAAAATTCTATAACGAATGCATTTTTACTTTTTTTGTTTTTGTAGATAATTAGCACATTACTAGCAATCCTATTAACCCTTCCAGCTAAGCTAAATAACTTGTGTTAGGAGTGGGTTCACGTCGGTAGTGTTATGGATAGGATTCGAACCTCGGGATTACGAGTCCAATGCTTTAACCATTAGACTACCGCCGCTTTACGTAAGTTAGTATCAACTTTTACTTTAATTGATAAATAAATCCATAGACTTAGGATATACTAGCGTAAAGTATATCCTAAATGTATGAATAAACCAGTGACATTACATAGGTATTTATAAAATTAGGTAAAAATACTTAGATTTAGCTAAAATTAAGCCAGACTATTAAGCCCACCACACCTAACCCATAAATCTAGTAAATCAAAACATTAGTACCTACTCGGTTCACACCAAGTTTGTACCGTGCCCTAATTGTTTCACAGGTTTGCTAAAGTCAAACATTTGGGACAGCCAATTTGAATCATAGGCCTCTGTGATAGAACCTTGACACAATCTGGCTATTCTAATATAATAAAACTAGTTTTCGCCTGCGGCTCCGCCCGTGTGGATGTCGGTTATCGCGATAAAAAACTATCTTCTGTTCTTCCCCGGGACCAAATTATCTCCATACTAAATTTCATCTAATTCAGTTTAGCTGTTTGAGCGTGAAAGCTTTACAGATAGACAGACAGACAGTTACTTTCACACTTATTATATTACTAGCGGCCCGCTCCGGCTTCGCACGGATATAAAATATATGGATGTTATTATACATACATATAAACCTTCCTCTTCAATCACTCTATCCATTAAAAAAGACCGCATCAAAATCCGTTCCGTAGTTTTAAAGATTTTTTTTTTTTTTTTTTTTTTTTTTTTTTTTTTTTATTTATTAAATCACATATTAACACACACTATACAAAATTAGAACACGCCAAACTGCGATTGCAGTTTGTAGGCGCTCGCTCAAATCAGATTATGTACTTATAATACAATGTGTTGCTACTTATACTAACTTTTATTTACAAACTTACTGATAATAACACAATTACAAATAAAAATTTAATTACCTACTATACTATCCCATGTATTACCTATTTATGCTAAATACAATGTACTTACTTTCACACACAATATTCATCTATATACATACTCACACGCATACGACGATTACATATTTTGAACCCACATACACATTTCACAGTTATGCACATTAAAAAAGACATAGAATATTCACAGACTTACTACATACTTAGTTGATCACACCGATACCAGCCCCGGGCGGGTATCGAACCCACGACACTGCATCACCTTTCTTATAGTATCCCAGCATTTCTTTTATTTAAGCATACATAAGGATATAGGGACAGAGGAAGCGACTTTGTTTTATAATTAGTAGTGATATAGTATAGATTGAAGAGTTTTTTATGTGTTTAAATGCTCTAATTTTAAAAGATACAGTAATTTGAAATAGGTATGTACTATATTTAAAAAAATATAGTAAATATCGAAGTAACTAAACAACTTTCGTGAGATTATTGATTTCAATATGTAATTGATATTAATTGACAATTACTCTAAATTGTGTACCTACCTATCGTGACATAGATTAAAACGGACATGGTGGTCACAGTGGCCTATGATTCAAATTGGTTGAAAGTACAATGACGTCAGTCCACACCTTGCTTTATTACTCTGCTAATGGGAGCCATAAAGGTGACATAATTATATCAATATTGACCAGGTCAAGTTTTGAAGAGTTGGTTTAACACTCTGATCGACTTATAATAGAATATATATCACTGTCAATCTTTTAGATTGATAGATTATATATTGATAGATTGATACATAATGAGACTTCTTGAGACTTCAGAACTTGATGAGAAAATTTATATGAGACCTAATAAAGTAATTTCCCATGATTAATCGATCCTTCACATGAAAATGAAGGAAAGAGTTAATAGTGTTGTAAAACTAGGTAAAAATGATCATAGGCGAATCTTGTCTAGCGACGCTTATTTTATGTACCGAATTTCTTGTTGTGGCCATGAGTTTTTATTGTCAAGTTCTTTTCTGACGGCTTTACTCCAATTATTTTTTGAGGCAACCCCCCTCCTGGTAGGGGCGTTGCCCCAAAAAAATCGTTAATGCCTTAGCCTCTCGTGCCCGCCCCCCCTCCAGAATGAAATCCTGCATATCACCGAATAGTAAATTTACTTACTCACTTCTTCGTCTATTGTTATCACTACATAGTATAAAACAAAGTTGCTTTCTCTGTCCCTAAATCCCTATGTATGCTTAAATCTTTAAAACTACGGAACGGATTTTGATGCGGTTTTTTTTAATAGGTAGAGTGTTTATATGTATAATAACATCCATATATATTATACCCGTGCGAAGCCGGAGCGGGTCGCTAGTTTAGATATAAATGAGAATAGTACCTAACTCTCGCATTTAATTAATTCAACTTCAAAATAAAAATGCGATCCCCGAATAATATGTGTCATGTACTGGTCTATGATTCAAATAGGTTAAAAGTACAGTGACGTCTATCCACACCTTGTTTTATTACTTTGCTAATGGGGAGCCATAAACGTGGTATAATTGTATCAATATTGACCTGGTCAGGTATTTAGGCGAAGCTTTCTGCTCAACCAAGTTGTAACAGAAGAGATATATTACTGTCAATCAAGTGCTAATGACTGACCCAATTAGGTATTTCCTCATAATCAAATCGAACATTCATATAGTTTTCAAGGAAAGGTTGTAAAATCAAAGAAATGTATATGTTTTGGTGTATTTCCGTGTAGCTAAAAATAGGAACAACAAACCTAGCATTTAAATGATTAAATCTATCCTTTGCGCGATATTCACTATATTTTATTTTGTTTTTGCGGCAAGCCGCTGTCAGCAAAGATGTTCGTTCGCATGCATGATACATTTCTAAGCGCAGCTCTCTATAGATAATAGTTAGACAAGCAGAGCAAAACTAAAAAAAATATGTGGCACTCGGGGTCTGCAGCGGTAAAGCTATTGCATAGCATTTTTCTATCTTTCAAAAATGCATTTATTGTAGTTGTAAAGTTATTGGCAAGAAATGCCTATAAAAATTACTTCAATATTCGGCCTGCAACATCATAATTTGTTAAAATGCTCTCTGTAACGAAGCAATAACAAAAGCCGTGATAGTTCTTTAGCTACCGACTAGATGGCGCTGCGAAGGCCTAATTTCGCGAGCAACAAGAGATAGAAAAATTCGAAATCTAAATAACATAGTCCAGATAGGTGGTTCGCTTCTGGCCCTAGTTTGGCTACGGAAGTCTCGGGTTGGATTCCTGAGTCTGGATATCAAATTTTTCTATCTTTCAAAAATGCATTTATTGTATTATTTATCAACTTATGCAATTATAATTATTTATTAATTTTTATTTAAGCAGTATTTTTTTTTCTTTTCATTACATTTCGGAGCAGCTCGTCTCCATCCGTGCGAGTTTCGTACAGTCGTACCATATACTCGTACATATACTCGGCCGAGCTACATGGTAGGGGGAGTGGGGGGGGTGTTAGGTTTTATTTTCATTACGGAATTTCTTGATTCGGCCGCCATGCTCAAAGCCCGCGATAAAAGGAAATGCAATAGTTTAAATAAGATAGTGAATAAGGACCCAGGACAACCTCAAAGAAAACTGGGCATATTGCTGTTACAATTTTAATGGTCAATTAATTTAATAATTACTAAACACAGACGGTATTTTCATAATTAGTGTTATAAGCTATTAATTTCGGAATCATATGTTTGCTGTACTAAAATGACTAGGCGCTTAACATTAGAACAATCTGATATTTAAATAATGTCATACTATGTCCGCAAAATTGGCTTAAAAGTACTTGTTTGTAAGTACAGTGACGTCAGTCCACACCTTGTTTTTTAACTCTACTAATGGTGTCTCATAAAGGCGATATAATTATATTAATGTTGGCCAGGTCAAGTATTAAAGGGTAATATTTTATTCAACCCGGTTAAAAATAGATAGTATTGTCAATTAACAAAGCTCACACAAACAACTCAATTAGATATTTTTGCTTGATCAAAATCAACCCTTCAAAAGAAAAGAAAAGAAAGTGAAAAATGTAGCAAAACCAGGGATAGAAATGATTAGGCTCATCACAGATTAATAGTAAATTCACTAACAAAAGCTCAATGTTTTAGTCTCTTTTCATTTTGGTAGAAATATGAAAAATAAATCTTGCATTTAAGTACCAAGACTGCCTTGGTGGCGTGGTGGGAGTGTGCGCAACTGTTTCGCAAGAGGTCCTGGGTTCGATTCCCACACGGGACACCACTTTGTGTGATCCACAAATCGTTGTCCTGACTCTGGATATACTTTGTGTAAATGCTTGTAAATCCCTCGCGACACGGGCTTATACCATACGGCGAGAATTGTCTTTAAAAAAAATAATTAGATCTATCCGTTTTCGTAATAAATATGGTTTGTAAAACTCTGCGCATCGTGTAGTGGCCTATGATTCAAATTGGTTGAACGTTCAATGACGTCACTACACACCTTGTTTTTACTCTACTAATGGGGTCCTATAAAGTTGACATAATTATATCAATATTGACCAGGTCAAGTATTTAAGGGTAGGTTTAACTCTTTGTGAAAAGTTTATAAAGACTGGCCGCAAGTTATATCTATAGGCTGTTTTTTTTAATATACTTATAACTTCGTAATATATTTTTTTAAAACCATATTACAAATTAACCCTTCCACCTACTTTTGTCACACAACCATTTACTACACATCTGAGAGAGCCCGGAGTAAAATCAATATTTTTTTGTCAGATTTAAGGCCTGAACCTCGTAATAAACAACGATTTTACTCCAGTAAAATAGTCTGTGGGTGGTTACGGTCATAACTACAAATAGGTAGGGTAGGTGATTAAGAGTTAGTGTATAAGAATAATACAAAACTGATATTACAAGTTATTCAGTGTAATGACCGTATTGCAACGGCCGTTGCAACGGCCGTTGCAATACGGTGAAAACGTCAGGCAATAAACAAGGTATTTTACCTTAAATTATTTACGCGATTAAGACCCGTAATATATATATTTTCTTAATGTGTACAAATCGCGAAAGTTTATCAACATTTAATGTAAAGAAGCCACGAGCGGGAGGTTATTAGTATATTAAAAAACATCCTGTATAATAGACTAGATAAATATTATTATTCTCAACATTAACGTTAGGACGAAAATTCACATTCCTGTACGCAAACACAAGTGTACTCTCTATTCCCTCACTCATAGCCAGATGGGACGTAAATCCGACACGACCGAACAAAAATAGGTCGCAGGACCGACGGACGACTTAACGTGCTCTCCGGCAGGCACAGGCACGGAGTGGTGTGTCATTTTTCTAAAACGGTCACTTCCAGCGACCTTCTTTAGGTGGACGCCCCCAGCCAGATGGACCGATCCATTTGGCTGGGGGTCGTCCAGGTGAAGTAATGAAGCCAGTGAAAAACAGAAGCGATAATTTTCGATGTCTAGACATTTTGTATACTTTGTTTCTGTCATTGATATAGAAAAACATACCTAAGTTGGGTCTGACACAACAAATAAAATGGAGAAATATGAAAACATTACTGTTATTTATGATATGAAGTTATTCACAGATATCATCAAATACTTGGTATTATTTTAGTGACTGTTGGTAACCTAGAAATTGTTATGTGAATATTTTTGCGGAGGTTTATCATAAAGAAGGTGGTACACTAAAACTAAGCTATTTGAAAGCTAAGAAAAATTAGGTATTAGATATACACTCCGCGACAGAGAACAAGAACAACGGGAAGACTTGGAATGAAATGAAGCGCGTAGCTGAAGACCGAACGGAATTACGGCGCATTATGAACCATGGGCGAACCCAGAAGGGGAGAATATTTGGGGATTAACCCCACCCCCCGAAATTAGAAAAAGGTAGGTAAGTACTTAATGTTAACAAATCACTGTGTTTCGGTTGAAGGACACTGTAGCAAGTGACATTTTACGAACCAATGTCTCAAATAAGGAGCGCGATACGGTGACATTCAGATCTTTACCAAACAAGGATTTGGGCACTGATACTGCCATGGGTTAGAGTGCCGTTTACCATCAGGCGCACGACCTGCTCGTCTTCTTATTTCATAGTATAAAAAAAGTATATAATTTGGGGGGTGTTTGGTTATTTATACTATCTAAAATCCACAATATTAGCCTCGGGCCGACGGCACTGCGTAAAACGGCTATTACCTGAATCAGGGCCCTGAATCGAGGTGGCCTTGAAAATTTGTTAGAGAATTAGGGCCCTAACTTATTGCACCGCTCTTTTTAAGGATTTAGGTTCCCTGATTTAGTGTAGTGTAATGCGCTTAACCCGCCCGCCCTCTCTGAAAAAAAGATCCTGGGTTCACACATGCTGTGGATGCCCTCTACCCCACACAGAGGGCCACAGGAAAATAAGTCAAAATAAGTCAAGAAATCAACTCCGACGATGATAAATAATAAGATTTAATTGTATTAATTTTATATGTAATCTACACAATTATTATTATGAACATTATTTTTATCTTGTATTCATTGATATTATTCTAATTATTCTCAATTACATATACATTATTACACTATTATTTATATACATTTTAAATTGTTTAAAATTAATTTGATATAATATTTCAGTTATTGCGAAAGGATTGTACTGCCAGCAATAAGAGATCTGTAATAAACAAATAAATAAATAAATGCCCTACGGTGTTCTGAAAAAAAATACCTCGAATAAACCAACCTACAAGGATAATTGTTGCATGTTATTGCATAGTTTTAATTGTTTTTATTGAAATATATTTTTATTTGTTTTTGTTTATAAAAGTAACGAGAAAATAACAATCAACAGAGTCAGTGATGACAACACCAAACTGTCATCCGCCTGTAATCTATTTGTTAATTCTTTGCACTTGACAGCAGTTCAGCAACTGACATGCGTCAGGTTCAAACATGAAGTTGAACTACCCTGCACCTAGCAAGATGTTCTCATTACAGCCCCTGGTCAGTTTCTAAACTGGTCAGCCCCTAGATTAGTGGCTTAAACTCTAATCAATTAAACAATTGAATAAAATGACGAATCTCATAACAAATTATCATATTCGTCATCTTGCAAACGCAACCACGTTATTGTATTTGATTGTTCGTTTCGTCTAATTTGTTCGTTTTCTGTATTGCCCAGTTCACTGAATTCGGAGCGAGTAATAGGTAAATTCAGCAAAAATTAAGCTTATTATGCTGAACTAAGGGTGAAACTAATAATAAGTAATAATAATAATATATCTTGGGACAACTCACACAACGCTATCTGATCCCAAACTAAGCAGAGCTATGGAAACCAGACATCTGATAAACATACTTATATATTTCTAAATACATACATATTATAGATAAATAACACCCAGACACAGAATAAACCATCGTGCTCATCACACAAAGTTTTATCCTGGGTGGGAATCGAACCCACGACCTCTTGCGTAGCAGTCAGATACACTCCCACCATGCTACAGAGTAGAATTATACACGACAGTAAATCAAGACAAGAGCATGCTAGTCTCATACCAGTAAATCAAAATTAGTATAGGCATGACAGTTAGCGTACACATATCACGTCCAAAGAGAAGTTACGGAAGTGACAGTGCAAGAGCGATCCCTAACTTAGTGGCGATCGAGCAGATCGAGATATCTGCGAGGTTAAGCAACGTTACCACTCTAAAGATGGGTGACCGTTATCGAAATATATCACACCCCTCTAAGCCTCGAAGGGTATCTATCGGTCCTGCACCCAATCTCTCTCCGGTCGTGTAGGATTTCCGTCTCATCGGGCTATGAGAGTGACGGATAGAGAGTGCACTTATGTCTGCGGATACACTTGTGCACTTTAATATCTCCTGAGGCTAGTCTCTAATAAGATTGGCCGCCGTAACCAAAATCGGTTAGGAGACTATTATTATTAATAATAATAATAATATCTTGGGACAACTCACACAAAGCTATCTGATCCCAAACTAAGCAGAGCTTGTACTATGGAAACCAAAGAACTGATAAACATACTTATATATTTCTAAATACATATTACAGATAAATAAAACCTAGACACAGGATATTCCATCGTGCTCATCACACAAAGTTTTACACAGGGTGGGGATCGAACCCACGACCTCTTGCGTAGCAGTCGGATACACTCCCACCGCGCCACAGAGCCAAGAAAATTTTGATCTAACTTAGCTTTTAGTTTGCAACTGACTTTATTATTGGATTTCAGGTCGTATGAACGTATCATAACACAGAATATTTAAAGCGTCAGGCAAGCGTTAACTTCACTGTATTATTTGCTAGTTATGCCCCGTGGAGTCACTTGCCTGAAAATTGGATTATAAATGCGTAAGTATGTGATTAAGTTGTGGAATGAGCTTTGTTAAGACGCTGTCGTTAAATGTTATAGCTGGGAAGTTCAAATAAGCACCTATTACCCGACTGTAAAGAAGGGTTATGTTTTTCGCGCGTACCTTGTATGTATGTATGTATGTAATATTCTTTATTACCTGATATCTCACAATCCACCGAACGGATTTATACAATTAGGACGTCGTTAGATTCGCCTTGGTCGCCCAAGTGTTCTTAAATATGTGACGTTTGAAAAAAACAAACATGGCGGCTGTGCGATGTCAAAATAAAGATGTGAAAAAAAAGTTGTTTTGAATACTGCAATATGGGTATCAAATTAAAGGGCTTATCATAAGCATTTCAAAAAAGCATAACATGTTTATGACTGTAATACTAAAAATGTTAGTTAGCAACCATTCTTTTTTCAATCTTCAATACTTGACAATAGCTGTGATAAAAGTTAGTTGTTACATCGGTTACATATTAGTCGGAGCAGTCGGAGGCACTTTACTAAGTTCATCGAGGTTCATTAATGCCTCCGACTGCATGAAATTATATAATTATGTCGGGGATCTTGTTTCCATATTTTTTGTGCAGGCGGGTTTTTTTATTTATATTTTATAACTGTTATCCTCTACCGCTGCTCCATTAAGCGTTAATGTGAATTAAAAGTCTCCAATGACTATCTTTCAAGTCTCAGGCAAACTTTCAATCACCACCATTGATATATAGGTGTGTGTTTTGGGTAAAATAATGACAAAAATGTCAGTGAAGGCGTTTTTTTATTGGACGATTTTTTATTTTTTTTATTTAAGGCTACTCCCGCAGTAGGATACAAGCCCTGTGTCGCGGGGGACTTTACAAAAATACAAGTCACGGACACAAAGTACACCTAGACTTGGAACAACAATTTGTGGATCGCACAAAGTGGTGTCCCGTGTGGGAATCGAATCCACGACCTATTGCGTAGCATTCGGACACAATAATCCTGGATTTAAGTTTGGCTGATCTCATTTAAAGTAGTTTTTAAAAAGGTAGATTTTACAGACCGGCCAAGTGCGAGTTGGACTCTCGCATAAAGGGATTCGTAGGTACTATTATCTATACAGCATTAGATACTATATTAAAATACCGAGCAAAAAAACGACAAAAATATCAGGTTTTTTGTATGGGAGCCTTTTTAAACCCTTCTGTTTTTTTAGTTTTTGTTATTATAGCGGCAACAGAAATACATCATCTGGGAAAATTTCAACTGTCTAACTTTCACGGTTCATGAGATACAGCCTGGTGACAGACAGACGGACAGCGGGGTCTTAGTAATAGGGTCTCGTCTTACCCTTTGGGTACGGAACCCTAAAAAGCACACCATGCGGAAAGATTAAAAAAATAAGATTCAAATAATCTTGGGACAACTCACACAAAGCTATCTGATCCCAAACTAAGCAGAGCTTGTACTATGGAAACCAGACAACCGATAAACATATTTACATATATATTTCTAAATACATACCTACATATTATAGGTAAATAACACCCAGACACAGAATAAACCATCGTGCTCATCACACTAAGTTTTATCCTGGGCCCCTCTTGCGTACCTCTTGCGTAGCAGTCGGATACACTCCCATCGCGCCACAGAGGCAGTGGGGGAGTGATTTTATTTCTAAATACGTACATATTATACATAAATACCACCCAGACACAGAATAAACCATCGTGCTCATGACACAAAGTTTTATCTTGGGTGGGGATTGAACCGTCAGATACACAGAGCAGTCAGATACACTCCCACCGCGCCACAGAGGCAGTGAGGGAGTGGGGGTTTGAGGTTATTAGCTCTCCATCCTCTGAATCCACCACTGTTTGTGCCTCTACAAAAATTGAGAAAATTTGTATACCATTGCTTACTACAAAATGTTAATCCAGAAATGACATTTATTTTATTTTACTAGTTATTTGGTCAAGGTCACAACTGACTTGACGAATCAAAACCTCGTTTCGACCTAACCCAACTGGCGATGACACCAATTTCCTAACAATATACACGCGAATTAACTTTTGAAACCTGAACATCTATATTTAGTATAAAGTTTGCGCGCATTACGACTAATCGTTGTTTGACACGATACATTCTAATTAACATCAATAGAATTGTAAAGCTGGCTATTCACTCGTCTGGTTGCAGGGCCGATTTGAGACCAGGGGATCAACTCACATATTTAAAGCAGTGTGTTATACGCTTGCGTCAAGTTTGCGTCTTGAGAGCGCAATAACGACTTTCTAGCACAGGCGCAGGCGTTTTTAAGATCGATCCCAAAGTTACAAGAATACGAAAATGACCGTTTTAATCGAAACTTAACTGCAACTGAACTGCAACTGCACGGTCTCTAGTCAAGTGGCATAAACTCTAATCGAATAGAATGGCGTCGAAATGACGTCGTTGAGCGCGCTCAACGACGTCATTTCCAATTACAAACTTTCACAGGCACAACGACGTCATTCGATTGGCATTCTATTCGTTTAGCGTTTCTGCCACTTGTCTAGGGGATCTTCTTCATAGCATAAATACTTGTAGGGATTTCTCATATCGTCCAATCCGCAAAGATATGGATCTCAAATCGTATCGAATTTGGAAAGTTGCTTTCGCATTGCGAGCGATTTGAAACGGTCTAAATACAAATTTAGGATTTCAACAGTAATTTTTTTTTAAAAAAAACCTCATTTTATTAGATAGAATAAGGTGGCAAAATCAATCGCATAGTTAGAATAAAGTAGGTAGGTATATTAACGAATAAAAGCACTTTTTAAGTTTACAGCTGGTCTTTGGTAATCATGAAACCTGTAACCTAGCCGACTGTAATATTCTAAATCATCTTCTTGGCATAGTGGCTGGAGCATACTCCTTAAAGCTCTTCTAACATTTTGCAACGATTGGTTGTTAGCGTTATTGAGGTAAGTTGAACGTAACGTATTAAAACGCCACTGCCACTTTCGTTCTACGGCACTTTCAAACTGATCTACCACGACTACGTAATAATATTATTTCGAATTTCAATTCTTATTATAATATCTCGTCACGTCTGACTGAAAGGCCACAAAAATGTTGAATATTCTTATATTTTGCCCATTAACTTATTTCTGTCTGGTGTTTAAATATTATATAATACTATTAATATTGTAATGAAGAAAAATGTAAGGTACATAGTTCAAAGAAAATAAATATTACGTCCGTTCTATTACTATACATATACGTACTTTACCCGACTAGGGAGTTTTTGTTGCTAGCGGTACAATTTTGACAAGTACAGAGTGAAGTTGTCGTGCGATTAGTTATCTTCTTATTTGAAACGCATAGTACAAAGATACGTATCCAATAAAATATATTTTTATTTCGAGTTATCACAAGAAAATTTAAAAAAAAACATCTGGCAGAGAATATTTCTAAATCGTCCCTGCTGCTTGTGCAGATCACATTTAACGCTGAACAGTGAATAGCCGGTTTTAGAATAAATACAAAGTTCCAACTGATTCTCAGTTCAATTACAAAGTTCTGTCTGTTTAAAACCATAATGGGGCTAGATTAGCTCGCCTGTAGTTTTGCGACAGACTTTATATTGATCTTTCTAGAACATGGCTCCTTCTGATAGTGTTAAAATCGTCTGAATGGTGATTAAATGACAATGCAGCTGATAGATTTTAGGGTTCCATAGACAAAATAGCAAAACGGAACCACCATGTCCGACCGTCTGTCCGTCCGCAGGTTAGCTCAGAGGCTGTTAGTGTTGTTAATGTAATTTTGCATGTGTGTCGGTCATTTCATTCTTGTAATTGTAATTTTGTAAAAGCAATTAAGTCACTGAGCTAACAGCGTGATGATAAAACCTGAACAGAAGTATAAATTGACATACAATCAGTGTGACCAGATTTAAATGCATTTCCAGCAAATCAATGTTGCCAAAAATTAAATCCTTAAAAAAATCCTAAAGTAAAAGGGTACAACTTTAGCTATTTATGTTTTTTTTTAAAGTTGACTTCCGCATTAGGGTACAAGCCCATGTCACGGGGGACTTTTCAAACATACAATTCAAGGGCACAAAGTACACCCAGACTCGGAACAACAATTTGTGGATCGCACGAAATGGTGTCCCATGTGGGAATCGAACCCACGACCTCTTGCGTAGCAGTCGGAAACACTCCCACCGCGCCACAGAGGCGGCATAAATTGTTAGAAACCTTCAGGTCTTTTCAGCCCTAAACAGAAAAGTTGTTGTATGTGGCCATGGTACTAAGCGCATATATCTAATTTTATCAAAATTTATGTACCTACGCTATTTTTTTTCAATATTTTTTCTTTCGTTTACTTATCTATCAAAATCATCAGTTAAAAATTTCTATGCCATTAAAGGCCAATCAAATTTTGCACCAAAGGAAGTGAAATAGGAACCTATGCCAAATGACGTTCGCTACTAAAATTTGACAGCAATAAAATGTTATAGATATGCCATAGTAATGTAAACAGATATGACATAATAGTAGGTGTAGTACTTACGTAACAAACTAGCGGACGCCTCGTGGTTTCACATGCGTAGTTCCCGTTCCCGTGGGAATACAGGGATAACAAAATAGCCTATGTCACCCAGGGTTAGTGTAGCTTCACAACAATTAAAGAATTTTTCAAATCCGTCCAGTAGTTTCGGAGCCTATGCAATACAACAGACAAACGCTATTATTTTGACCACATCTTTCTGTTAGACATTGTATATAAATATACCCTTGTATATTTAAGTACACAACAAACAATTTCAAAGCACAATACCCGTGCACAAATTAGCCGAGCTATATTTTATATAGCGTGTTCTTATTTTAGCCATGACATTGCCAACTCCGCACCCTGTATATTGTCACGCGATATCTAAGCTTTCCTTGTAATTATGGCGACTGTATTTTAATGGTTTTGCTTCATTTGTAGTTAAATAAATACGGTAAGGGTATTCGGTTTCTGCGCAGTAGAATAACAGCTTAGAATTATGTTTTTGAAGATGATAATGTACAATAGTTTTCGTTTCACTAACTCCTGAGGCAAACGCAGGATTGTTAAGCCGCGTACGCACGAACGAACAAAAACATGGTGTATACTAACATCGAACACTTTATCGGCGGTAGCCTAATGGCTAAGGCATCGGTCTCGCAATCGTGAGGTCGTGGGTTCGAATCCTACCCATTATACTACCGACGTGAACCCACTCCTAACACAAGCCTTTGAGCTTAGCTGGAGGGGTTAACAGGATTGCTAGTAATGTGGGACTTGAGTCCCACGAATATTTTTGAGGAACACAGTGTTTAATGTTCAATAGTGGTACCTAATTTAATTACCTATTTTGGTACCTACTATAATGCTAACTAGCAATGTGGGATTGATCCCACATTGCTAGTTAGCATTATAAAAAAAAGTAGGTACCACTATCGAACATTAAACACTGTGTTCGTCAAAAATGTTCGTGGGGGAATCCCCAACAATCCTATTAATGTGGGACATTAATAGCGATCCTGTTAGAATGGTTTTTAGATTTGTTTCGTGATAATTTGTTCAGCCGTTTTGAAGATAATGACCTAGTTATTTAGTTAGTTAGTTTTACCTGGGGAAACAAGAAAAAGCACGTAGCCTCCTAACTGCCTCTGTGGCGCGGTAGGAGTGTATCCGACTGCTATGCAAGAGGTCATGGGTTCGATAACCACCCAGAATAAAACTTTGTGTGATGAGCACGATGGTTTATTCTGTGTCTGGGTGTTATTTATCTATAATATGTATGTATTTAGAAATATATATAAGTATGTTTATCAGTTGTCTGGTTTCCATAGTACAAGCTCTGCTTAGTTTGGGATCAGTTAATGTTGTGTGAGTTGTCCCAAGATATTATTATTATTAATTGGACTATTATGCGTGTTATACTAATCCTATCGGATAGGACTAGTGAGTGGTCGTACGATATAAAAACTTAAACAAGTATAGCCAAAAACATATTTTTTTAAATTCCCAATTTTTTTAGCGTGAACGTACCGATTTTTGATATTAAACTCCTGTCACTCCAGCCAACCGAAGTTTAGCACTCCCAGAACGCCATCAGCTTGCCCAGGTTGCTGCAGGCTTCATGAAGGGATGTTGGTGATGCCAGGAGTTGTGCCCGTTAGTGAGCACATGTTTTAGTGTTTCTGCCTCCATGAATCTTCTGCATAGTGTAAGTAGTAAGGCTGATAATAATAATAATAATATCTTGGGACAACTCACACAACGTCATCTGATCCCAAACTAAGCAGAGCTTGTACTATGGCAACCAGACAACTGATAAACATACTTATATATTTTTAAATACATACATATTATAAATAAACTATTGGTTTAATTAAATGCTCATATTTTGCACCAATAAGTGACATCCACACAGTCAAAGCTAGTAGTTTTATTGTTGTATGCTGTAAGTTGCATGCGCAGACGCAATTTGAATAGATCTAGATCGTCCAAAACGGGATTTCGTTACCCATTCATAGGTTTACTGTTATAAATTATTTAGATTGGGCAGAAGATCACTTTCACCTTCCTCTGTGCTAAAAAAAACTAGTTGAAAATAATTTATTTTTTTAGCCGCACTTTTTAGCAGTCGGAGGTATTATTAATCTCGATTCAATAATGCCTCCGACTGCATGATATTATTTATTACTAAGTTCATCGTTATGAACTTAGTAGTGTCTCCGACTGTATGATATTATTTATGAAAGGGATCTTGTTTCCATATTTTTTGTGCAGGCGGGTCTTTTCATTTTTAATTAGTTTTTTTTATTTAATACTTTTTAGTGATTGTAGGATGTAACAACTAACTTTTATCATAACTATTGCCAAGTATTGAACATTGAAAAAAGAATGGTCGCAAACTTTTTTAGTATTACAGTCATAGTCATGTTATACCTTTTTGAAATCCAAATGACGAGCTCTTTAATACCATAGTTTGATACCCATATTGCGGCATAAGTAATAATATTATTACTTACTAGCTGTCCCGCGCTACTTCCTATGCGTAATTTTTCCCCGTTTTTAAAACATTTCTCGTCGCTTCTCCGCTCCTATTAGTCGTCGCGATGTTATATAGCCTATAGCCTTCCTCGATAAATGGGCTATCCAACAAAAAAAGAATTTTTCAAATCGGACCAGTAGATCCTGAGATTAGCGCGTTTAAACAAACAAACAAACAAACTCTTCCGCTTTATAATATTAGTAATCTATACTAATATTATAAAGCGGAAGAGTTTGTTTGTTTGTTTGTTTCCAGTCCAGATAGGTGGTTCGCTTCTGGCCCCGGTTTGATTACGGAAGTCTCGGGTTCGATTCCTGGGTCTGGACTTCAAATTTTTCTATCTTTAAAAAATGCAATTATTGTATAAGTCTATGGTACAAATCGGTACAATGCCATTTGAAGTTAAGATAAGTAAGTTATACAGTTTTAGAGCAATAAGGTCAAAGCACATTGATCAAATCGGAAAGAGATCGGCACCATATCAATGGTATTCGGGATAAAGGAACCGTAGAGACTAGGCAAAAATGGACTTCAGTAACTTATAAGAAAAAAGAGAGGAACGATAATAGGACAACGGTAATGGAAGGCGAAAATAGTCAGATTTGCAGTGTTCAGGCGACAGAAAAAAAAAATACTTGCATCTCGAAACGTCAAAAGAATAAATCTTATAAAGCTAGTGGATCTAAATAGACTATGATAAATTTTCCTACTATCGCTCATTGGTCAAACAAAAAATACATAATGCGTATGATATTTATCAGAGACGAATTGAGTCACAGTTTCTCAAGGATCCCAAGTCTTTTTGGGGTTACATTAATCAGAGGCGTTCAAAGTAAAGCAAAACACATTAAAAAAAAAACGTAAGTACTACAGGACTACGAGTGCGCGGTCCTCTTTTAAACGTGCAATTGGTGCGTTAAAACGCGCCACAACACGCCACATTAAATGTGCATGCCCACCCATATGCATCAGACGCGTCGCGATACTCCACACCACAATCGTAAGTTTCCGCCTTAACACTTTATCGCTTGATTTCTTTGTCTTTATCAGTGGCTGCTTAGTAGCCTGATAACTACTAAAACCCACCCAACCTCGTCATGTTTGTAAACTAAACATTCTTTCCACTTGTCTATTTTTAGTATACAAAACTTTGAAAGTTCTTCGCGAAACAAAGTGCTATCTGTCAAAATCAGGAATGTTTACTAAAGAATGTTATTTAGAAGCGATGGTAACAATAGAGAAACTATTTTTTGGAAAAATAAAATGTTCTAAATACCAACTGTGGTCTAAATAAAACCTATGTCGTTTTGGCGTCAAATCCTCCTTTTTTGCACCATATGGACACGAACGGCTTTTGTTATTGCTTCGTTACAGAGAGCATTATAATAAATTATGATGTCGCAGACCGAATATTATAGTAATTGTTATCGGCATTTCTTGCCAATTACTTAATAAATACAATAATTTCATTTTATTTTCGATTCCTGGGTATGGACTTCAAATTTTTCTATCTTTCAAAAATGCAATTATTGTATTTATAAAGTAATTGGCAAGAAATGCTTATAAAAAATACTATAGTATGGGGTTCTTCAAGAGAGGAATAAAAATATTTTTAAAGGGTCGGCGACGCGTCCGTGACACCCCTAATATTGCAGGCATCCATAGGCTACGGTAACTGCTTAACATCAGGTAGGCCGTATGCCTGTTTGCCACCGTCGTAGTAGGTATAAAAAAATTGGTTGTCTGTAAAATCGGTTTACGGACGATAGTTTTGCGTGACAACGTCTTAAGAAAACATTGATTACATATCGCCATTCGCGTAGCAACCAATCAATAACGTTAGTTCCAATTGTATTGCAATTATACCATGTCGTTGCAATCGCCATTCGCTGTTACTTAGCAACCAATCAATAACGTGGCTTTTTTTAGACACTTTTTCGTATGTGCACGCGGTGATGACCGGGTGCACGTGTGACGAAAAATCTTTTGACAGGTCTTTTAAAAACAAAAAAGAAACAAAAACATTTTAAAACTTGTTATTCTTTTTTTTTTTAAGAGAATAATTTTGGAAATAATCGAAAGTTGCATAAATTATATGAACACGGTTCAAGAGATAAGGGGGGGGCTTGCCTATTGAACCGTCAGACTAAAAAATATGAAAAAATGAAAAAGGTAGCGCTTAACAAATACTTTAAATATAAAATTATTTAAAAAATGATCGAATATACCATCATTGAGTTATTGCCGAAAATCTGCGTTTCTCAACAAAAGGGCATAAGTTCCGCAAACATACGCTCTTCTGCTAGACAATTATTCAATTCGGAATTTTTCATATAGCAACGGCTTCGGATCTACACTAAGCATAATCCGACATCTGCTTGTCCGGTTTTTTCCATTCGATTGATCAATAATGTAGCGAACGGTGAGACCATGTAGAGAACGATAAAAAATGGCGGATTTTATGTTTTAAGAATCAGACGTTGGTGGTGGATACCATAGAACATTTTAGGAGTCAGGAGGGGGGTATGTCGGAATTAAACGACTAAATATCACAAGGTGCTATGGCCAAAGTGAGAGTGTCCCTTGCGGAATTGGTGCCTCCACCAATAGCAGGCTTGGCCGTTGCTTACAAAATTAAAATTCAAGCGTCAAAATATCTTCGTTAAAATCCATGGGTTCAAACTGCTCCCAGTTTTGCGGAATATTCCAAGAGCTATTAATCTTAAAAAATAAAAACACAACTTTTAAAACAGTTTCACAAGAAGGTGTGTCGTTATCCAAGACTGACAGAAAAGCAAAAGGAACAAGCTGGACTCACGGCTTACATGAAGCTGATCTGATAAACGGAATAAATTGTTTAAGTTCATTTTCAGAAAGATCCCTCCTGTTTTAAAATGCAATTACTGTCGCGAGGACTTTATAAACAAACTAGCGGACGCCTCGCGGTTTCACCCGTGTAGTTCCCGTTCCCGTGGGACCACATGGATTAAAAATAGCCTATGTCACCCGAGGTTAGTGTAGCTTCACAACGAATAAAGATTTTTTCAAATCCGTCCTGTAGTTTCGGAGCCAATTCAATACAAACAAACAATCAAATCTTTCCTCTTTATAATATTAGTATAGAAGTACGAGTATAAATAGTATAGATAAACCCACTCGCAAATAGCATTTATAGATATTAAAAAGCTTTGTCTCGTGTGTTGGTGGAATTCTATCCAGGGGGTATTTGCTCGAGGTTCCCGAAGGATATTTGCCTACCCGCTACCCTATAAGTGTTCATCCATAAGCCCGTGTGAGAATCAACCCACAAGTATCACAATGAAACGAGAACGACACACATATTCCCATGACAACGCCGCTGCACCGAGGCAAACTTTTCCCAACTACTATGCGTTTCAAATGAGAAGATAATCGCGATCGCGACAACTTCACTCTGTACTTGTCAAAATTGTACCGCTAGCAACAAAAACCCCCAAGCCGGGTAAAGTACGTATGTGAATGGTAATGGAACGGACGTAATATTTATTTTCTTTGAACTATGTACCTAACATTTTTCTTTATTATTTAATAAACACCAAACAAAAATAAGTAAATAAGTTAAATATAATTTGACGTTTTCAAATAATCACTAACCTGGTTTTACGAAATAAATATATATTTGAGTCCCAGTCTACCCGTGACCACGGCCGTTGTAATACGGTCGAAACGTCTGGCAATAAACAAAGGTATTTAGCCTTAAAATAATATATTTACGCGATTTTCACCCATATATTTAAGTTCGAGTCAGAGAGTTTGAATAGTTTGTCAACTACAACTTTAACGCCGGCTCCACGTGAAAATAGCTTTGGCGCCAACGTTGGGACGAGCGTTATTCTTGATTCACAAGTTGGACGAGTGGCGCTGGGCCGATGTTGGGACCAAGGTGTGGAGCCGGTTTTAAACTTTCCTAAGCATGATATAGATACTCTGAATTAGTCAGCTTGTGACCACGTTTGGAGCAATCCGGTCGAAACGTCAAGCAATCTATGAATTCCAAGTCAAATTGTGTATGTGTCTCAACTCGTCCATAAAGGCTATCTGGTTTTTGTTTGAAATAGCGGCATATGAACGGCATCTGTAAATGGACCGAGACCCATTTAAATTTTTATAGGCGTGTGGATTCTTTGGAAACGAAGTCAACTTTCGAAAACATGGGAACAATGTCTACCTTGACGACTAAAATTTATATATTTCTTAGTTTCGGGCCTTATTTTTAAACATGGGTTATTAATTGATATAATTAAACTAATTGGAAGCTAAAGCTCCAACTACATGTGGAGGGTATCTTGGTCCATCTTTTTGCAGGTGTTTTTTTATTTTTTTTTTACTTTATTTTCTTATTTATGTTGTTTTTTTACCGTTTCTTATTCCAACTTACATTTAAGTATATAAGTAATAGATGAAGCGACGGTAGCCTAATGGCTAAAGACATCGGTCTCGCAATCGTAAGGTCGCGGGTTCGAATCCTACCCATTATACTACCGACATGAACCCACTCCAAACACAAGCCTTTGAACTTAGCTGGAGGGGTTAACAAGATTGACAGTAATGTGGGACTCAATCCTACATTGCTAGTTATCTATAAAAAAAAAAAAGATAATCAGATTTTTAAATCCATTGGCGCCAAAATTACGCTATTTAGTTTTTTTAGATTTTAAAGTACCTACTCTGTGTCACACTCACAATTAACACAAATCTAACGACATCTCTTAAGCAAAAATTCATCAAGCCGTTTAGGCTGTAGGGCATGCCAAAAAATTTACATACATACATACGATACGATATTTTAAAAGTGTAGTATTAGATAATCCATTTTTTTTTTAAGTTATCTAGCAATGTGGGATTGGGTCCCCACATTACTAGCAATCTTGTTAACCCCTCCAATTAAGCTCAAAGACTTGTATTAGGAGTGGGTTCACGACGGTAGTATAATGGGTAGGATTCGAACTCGCGACCTCACGATTGCGAGACCGATGCCTTAGCCATTAGTCTATCGCTTCAATTTGGATGGGTTATCCATTTTTGGCTTTTAAAAAAGATCACCAAAATCTGTATACCCTTTTGGATGCTGCGACGGTACATACAAACAGATACCTAAACAGAAACACGGCTTCATAGGGCAAATTTATAACACCCCTCATTTTGTAGCAAAGGTTAAAAACCAACATCCAAGTAGACACTATTACACAAACCTAGTACAATATTAAATTTTCGCAATTATTCATGGAAGCCATTAAAATAGTTTTACTGTTTCGTGTAAAGTTCAAAGACTGTCTACTGTGACAAAGTTTTATCTACACTTTGTATCTATCACTGCACTTCGTGTAAGCTAAACTAACTTTTTTGTTAATAACTTTGTTCAAGAATAACAAAAAAGATGATTTTTTTATAATTTACTAGCTGACCCGCGCAACTTCGTCTGCGTAAATTTTTCCTTTTTTCTTTTTTCTTCCTTTTTTTTTAAAAACATTTTTCATTGCTGCTCCGCTCCTATTCGTCGTAGCGTGATGTTATAACCTATATCCTTATATTTTGCCTCTATAAATGGGCTATCCAACAATAAAATATATTTTCAATGCGGCCCAGTAGTTCCTGAGATTATCGCGTTCAAACAAACAAACAAACTCTTAGGGGTATGAAAAATAGATGTTGGCCGATTCTCATAGATACCGGATAAGCACAAAAAATTTCATCAAAATCGGTCAAGCCGTTTCGGAGGAGTATGACAACGAAAACTGTGACACGAGAATTTTATATATTAGATTGGCAGGCATCCATTATTGTTGGCACGGTGGACATATTATGTCCAGCTTGTGTCAGTCGTCGTGGCCACGCGCGTCTGTCACAAACCTCGGAAACGGCGCCATATATTCTCATACTATGACTATTGTCGCATCGGCCGCACGGAAATGAACCTTAAACGTTATCGCCTGCGGCATGATAAAATATACGAGTACCTAAGTATGGCTTTCATTTGAAATTAAATTGAGAGACGTTATTGAACAGGTGGTGGCTTGGAGGTTTGGTGGACCAGTACACTGTCAATTATTTGGCACTGTGAAGAACATAATGGGTTCGCACTTATACGAACATTCATGAATTTCGTTTTACAGAAAGGTTATGTTTAAGTTGACTGGTCTTAAATCTAGTTCACTTCAAAATGGGTAGTAGCAGAGAACACTGAGATTATGGAAAAAATAGAAAAACAAGACTATGTGTGCGTTGCTAGAGTGCGTGATTTATTTAAAAATTTTGGGGTGTAGGTATATTTATAATTAATCCTGTCCGATCTGTAAATGTGTTGTTAGGGTATCATATTTCAATCAATCAATCAATCAATCAATCAATCAATCAATCTCATTTATTGCGAAAATGGGTACAATTGTTGTGTTAGTTGTATAAAGTACATGTTTCTCCATTATCCGCCTTAAGGCATGCAATATATTATTAGGTACTTATTAACATAAACTTAATAGGTTTACATTTAAAATAAACTTAATCAAAATTAATACTCAGTTACAAAATTATACAGTTAATTATACAGATATCATTCATTAATGCAATAACAGTTATTTCCTTATTTTAATATAAAATTATACATACTTATTTTTAATTTATTTATTAACATCATTGATAAATTCATTGACACTATAATAAGCTTTTTCTAAAAGATAATGTTGAACTGTACGTTTGAATATTGGCAAATTCGTAATATGCAATAAAAAATTTGGTAGAAGATTGTAGATTCGAGGTGCCATACAAAAAACACTATTAGTCATCATTGAACTTTTATGTCGGGGACAACAGACTTTCAAGTTGTGGCGCTTGCTCTTGTAGTTAGTATACATGTCCATATTAGTTCTTAGAAACACAATCAATTCATACATGTACAGACACGGAACAGTAAGTATTTTGAGGCTTTTGAAATAAGGTCTACAGCTATCTGTTAGTTGCAGCTTGCACATTGCCCTTATACACTTTTTCTGTGCTTTAAACACTTGTTCCTTTTCCGTGCAGTTACCCCAAAACATAATTCCGTACCTTAATAAAGCTCCTGTGTACCCGTGATACGCTGTTAGTACCGCAGTGAGGTTTAATTTTTTAGTGAGCATGTACAATGCGTAGGATTGTGAATTTAATTTTGAGCAAAGGTCTTCTACATGCACAGTCCATCTTAGATTACTGTCAACATTCAATCCCAAGAATTTAGTTGCTTCTACTTCACAAATCGCTTCCCCTTTATAGTGAATATCCATATTAGTAAGTAAAGGTTTTCTATTTTGAAATGTCATTATATGTGTCTTACTTAGATTTATTGTTAAATTGTTGAAATTCAGCCACGTTATTACCCTATCTAAAGTACTACATATGTCGGATTCAAGAATTGACTTATTTTTATTAGTAAATACTATTGTGCTGTCGTCTGCAAACATGATGGTGGGATGTTTAGTTATGTTAGGAAGCTCATTAATATATATATTAAACAGAAGTGGCTCTAGGACGCTTCCTTGTGGAATTCCCTGATTAATTACTCTATATTCCGACAGAAAAAACGATTGCTTTTTTGAAATTGGACTCATACGAATTATTCTAGTACACTGTTTTCTATTACAAAGATAAGATGTGATCAGGTCTAGAGCGTTGCCTCGTATTCCATATGTATTTAACTTATCTAATAATATTTTATGGTCCACGCAATCAAAAGCGTTTGTAAGATCCATATAAAGCGCACAGGTAGGTGTCTTCTTATCTACATTATTGGTAACTATTTGCATGAAATTATAAATGGCCATATTGATACACTTATTTTGTCTAAAACCTGCCTGTTCTTCTGCTAGCAGTTTATGTTTTTCAAGAAACCCATAAATCGTTGCTTGCATGACCTTCTCTAGAATTTTTGAAATCGTTGGTATTAAAGCGATTGGTCTATAAGAAGTCATGGAGTGTGGATCGTTTTTCTTAAACAACGGTATAATAATAGTTTTTTTCAGTTTATCCGGGAATACGCCATGGAACATACACTCATTAATAATGTGGCTCAAAACAATGCATATTTTGGACGAAACTTTCTTTAGTATTGATGTAGATATGTCATCGTATCCCGTACTGTTCGTATTTTTAAGATTTAATATTATTCGATTAATTTCGTCCGATGAAGTTGGAGTCAAAAATAAAGAATTCAGTATGCTATTATGGGGCGGATCAGGGACTACAGTATCGTGCTTACTTTTCCTTACCCGATCAATAAAAAAGTTGTTAAATAATTTGGCTATCTGCAATGGGTCATTATGTATTGTATTATCGTCAGTTTTGATGTATTCAATTTGGCCTTTAGGAACAGTGTACTTCGTATTATTAATCAATGTCCATGTGGCCCTGCATTTATTTCCAGCTGTGCGTATATAATCGTCGTTTCTGATTCTTTTAGTATACTTAATTATTCGATTAAGTCTGGAAGACAGTACGTTGAAATCATTTTTACTTTTATTGGTTCGGTTTTTACGGTACTGCCATAGAAGTTCTCTTTTACGTTGGCAACATTTTCTGATGCCCCTAGTAATCCACTTTCGTCGCTTACTTACACTTATCTTAACTCTAACTACAGGAAAACATAAGCGGTAGAATAAATTAAATGTGTCGTAAAAGGAATTAAAGGATTCGACAGGGTCATTATTATCAAAACAATCACTAAAAGTTAATGGGTTGAGGCATTCTTTAAATTTCCTAACATTATCATCTTGTAGATCTCGTTTTTCAATGTACCAATATTTAAAAGCGACACTTGTTTTTACTGGACACGTTAGCAACTGGGCTGTGTGGTCGGACAACGCAAACTCAAGTATTTGGACTCTACACTTAGAAACATTGTATATAAAGTTATCTATACAGGTACCGCTAATTATCCGGGTTGGTTGCTTAAGTGCCCACTTTAAATTATAAGACAATAATAAATTCAGGAAATCTGTGGATATTCTAGTTTTATTGAGGATATTTATATTAAAGTCGCCACACAGAACTACTTTATATTTACTAAAGCAAAACTTGGTAAGCAATGCGCTAAATCTATCGAAAAACAGAGCAATATCTTCCTGAGCTGTCTTTGGTGGTCTATATATGCAGATAACTAGCAATTTATGATCGATTAGCTCAATTCCTGCAACTTCAATTATTCCTTCCCAACTAAAGCTATTTATTTCATGGATAGGCTTATATTTGTGTATATTTCTAATTAGAATGCACGCTCCCCCATGGCGACTTTTACGAAAGTAACATGATCCGAATGTGTAGTTAGAAATACCAATAAAGTGGGTGTCACCTGTAATCATATTATGCTCCGTTATGCACAAAATATCGACAGGCTTTTTCTCATTTTTCAGCTGTTCCAGGGACAGCATCAATAAGTTGCTCTTATTGCTAAGACCGTCTATGTTTTGGTGCAAGATATTTATTTCTTTATAAACGAAAAAAATCATTAGATTGATTAATGGTTGCGTTGTGTGTTGTATGATCACTATTATTCTGAGTGTCAGTTTGCGTAGATTTATCCGAACTCTCGGGTGCATTGTTCAAAGAATAGGTCTTATTATGATTATTTTTCCCTTTGATATATTTTTCATATTGATGCTTATAAGCTATTCGCAACGTTTCTTTAAGAATTAACTGACTAATATGTAAAGGACGGGAACCGTACCGAGGCAAGTGCACAGAATAGTTCATGTCAACATATGTGGCGTGTCTGTAGCGTGAACAAATGAAATTTAATTCGTAGTTGACCTTTTTTTCATTTAAATATTGATTATATGGCACCTCGGACACAATAACATTTGTATTTTCTGTACAGTTTAAGAAACTTTTTAGAGAGAATTGCAGTTCATTTGGGTTCGAATCGTGTATACCACCTAATACTATTACAAAATCATTTTTGTTTAATTTACAAATATCCAACTTTTCTGAAAGTAACACTTCATTTAATGGTGCTCTTCTAGTCTTCCAGAAACAGCGTACCGTGTAGTCATCACCTATTAGTTTGGTTTTTAATTCAATGTTGTTTTTTTTATATTTTTTTCCCTTAAAAATATTACTTTGATTGTAAAGGAGTCCTTAGACTTTAGACAAACAATGACAATAATAAATCTTAAAAAATTACACATTTCGGCGAAATTGGGTACCTACTAAAATCGTATAAACTATTTTTTTTTTTTAATATTTCTAGTAGTCTTACACGGTCCTTTCAGGTCGGACAGGTTTAATTTACACATTGTATGGTATGGTACTATCTTTACTTAGACAAATAAAAAATCTCCCTGGATTCAATTTGTCTTAAGCCCCTATTGTATGCAACTAAGTAATGCGCATGGAAACTTGAAACAGTTCTTAAGAACTTTATAAGTACTGACTTTGTTGTTAGGAATTCCTCGCGTAGTCTTTACAAACAGACGGACAATGCTCATTTGAATAGATATTAAGATTGCTTTTCCCCATGGCTTGGCCTGCGTTCTGTTAGATTTTTATAGATTACTAGCTGATCAGCGCAATTTCGTCTGCGTAAATTTTCCCTGTTTTTACAACATTTTTTATTGCTGCTCAGCTCCTATTGGTCGTAGCGTGATTTTACATAACCTATAGCCTTCCTCGATTAAATGGAATATAAAACAGAAACATATTTTTTCAATTCGACCCAGTATTTCCTGAGATTATCGCCCATAAACAAACAAACTATTCAGCTTTATAATATTAGTAAAGACGATATACGCTATTGCTCAGGTCCTAAGGAAAGTAGCATGATGATATCTTAACCTGTACATAGGAGATTATGCTCCCAAAATTTGAATAGAATCTGTTCAGTTTTTTGGCGGCAAGCCCCGAACAAACAAATGAAAAAAAAACTAACCATAGATTTGGATTCAGAAACCCTTAATTAATCGATCTAGGTTACTTTATTAAAAATATCTTCAATCTAACTTCGCTTGCGTCCATTTTCCTCGTTTTTGCAACATTTTCATTACTGCTCCGCTCCTATTAGTCATAGCGTGGTGTTATATAGCCTATAGCCTTCCTCGATAAATGGACTATCTAACAGTAAAATATATTTTTTTAATTCGAACCAGTAGTTCCTGAGATTATCGCGTTCAAACAAACAAACAAAAAACTCTTCAGCTTTAAGATATTAGTATAGAGGTGCTAGTCTGATGTGCAAACTACTTAACTGTAAAGTTTTATCAAAAATAGTTTAGTAGTATTGCGTGAAGGAGCAACGATTATGTATCCATCCAAAATTTTGGATTTATAACATGAGCAGGACAAATTGATGAATACTAATATATCAGAAATAACTCATGTAGATCAAAGGATATTTAAAAAAAAATCAAATCAACTAGGTCCAAAATGAATGGGACAGACCATGATGTTTACTTTCATTTACTCGACTGCGACGAAGGTAGAGTTAGTTATTTGACCTGTATGTATATCCTTTATGTCCTGAAAAGCAATAAACGGCTGAATTGACGTTTGAGATTTGAGGTCTAGTAACATAGTCCAGATAAGTGGTTCGATTCTGGCTGCGGTTTGGCTACGGAAGTCTCGGGTTCGATGCGTAGGTCTGGACTTCAAATTTTTCTATCTTTCAAAAATGCAATTATTGTATTAATGGTTTTAGAGCCAAAATTACATCCACCCAGTTGGAGACTCACTTTTTGCGTGACGAATAAAGATCATTCTTTTCTTTCTTTTGTTATCAGAATTAATATTTATTAATTCATTACCAGTACTTTGGCCAAGGTTTAAACACATATAGTTTTTAACCTTATTGTGAGTAGATGCTCCTAATAAGTTGTACCCATTAAGGCTGATTTTATTTTATCTCATGTTCTAACTTTTTAATAATATAATTTGCATCAAATACAATAATAGCACTTTTGAAAGATAGAAAAATTTGAAATCCAGACTCAGGAATCGAACCTGAGACTTCCGTAGCCAAACCGGGGCCAGAAGCGAACCACCTATCTGGACTATGCTACTAGATATCAAATCTTTCTATCTCTTAATGCTTGCGGGTTAGGCCCCCGCAGCGCCATCTAGTCGGTAGTTAAAGAACTATCACGGCTTTTGTTATTGCTTCGTTGCAGAGAGCATTTTAACAAATTATGATGACGCAGGCCGAATATTGAAGACTTCAATAATTTGCATCAGTCTTTTATCATGGTGTATAGTTTATTAATGGCAGCACATTACCCCATATCAAGTTTATAAACAACATTCAAACATTGTAAAATTGGCAATTTGAAAAGAGTGGCCGCGAGTTTTTATTGCCAGGTTCTTTTCTCCGACTTTACCTATTGTTTGCGAACTTGTCATTACATGTACCTACCTACATGTAGAATCCTGACGTATAACAAGTGTTTTTATGCATCATAAGTGAATAAAGAATTTTGCATTTTGAAAATTAGTAGGCTTTTATCATCAACAAAAAATTAAAAACAGTTTTTTGTTATAGGTACCAAATATATACTTTCATGTGCAATTAGTAAATAAACTGGTATTTTGAAATTACAAATAGACACTATAACTTTATTTATTTTGTATAGAAGATAATTATTATAGATGTATAGATTAATATTTTTTATTTAGAGTTATAAAACTTGTTATGAAATATTTCAATCGCCTTATTTTAAGCATCGAAATACGAATAAAGTAATTAGCCGATTAGACTTGCCATAGTTATGAAAACAGAACTTAGCTAAACCTAAGTTTTCGATGCATTTTTAAAACGCCTACATTGAACACAAATATCTAAGTGATAGGCTTTACCTATTGTTTGTGAACTTGGCATTACATGTACATGTAGAATCCTGACGTATCACAAGTGTTTTTTTGCATACTAAGTTAAAAAAAAAAAATGAATTTTGAGTTCCTATTAACAAATAAGAATTACCTATAAGTTTTTATTAATTTTTAACAATCAAATTGTCCCTAAAAATGGGAAAAATAATCCAAATTCCCGTTCCCATCACCCATAAGTTACAATGGGTTTTATTTCGTCCGTATCACAGGTCGTGCATGCCCTGAGATAACGGACGACCAATATGGCGGTAGTAATGAGGTCTGGCTACCTTATGGGGAATACCTCGTACATAATTAAGATAGTACCTAACTAGGTAGGTACTGCTTTTAATTGGAAAGTTACAGAATTAATAATATCTTGGGACAACTCGCACAACGCCACCTGCGGGTCAATTCACGTATTTTTTATGCAGTCCAGTTGCAGTTCAGTTGCATTCAAGTTTTGATTCGATCGATCTCAAAAACGCTTGTGCACCGTACTAGAATGTCGTTACTGCGCTCTCGAGACGCATACTTAACGCAAGCGTATTTGAGATCGATCCATAAGTTACAAGAATAAAAAATGGCCGTTTTAATTGAAACTTAACTGCAACTGAACTGCACTGAATTGACCCCCAGATCTCAAACTAGGTAGAGTAACCAATAAGTAACCAGACAACTGATAAACATGCATAATACCCACATACCTATCTACATATGTAGGTATATATAAACTGGTAAACGGGGCAAGAGCATGTCGGATCATGCTCAGTGTAGGGTTCCCCAAGCCGTCAATAAAAATACTTCAAAGAAAGAAGAAAGATAGAAAAAAATACATTAATTTCGACATTTACACACACACGCACACACACACGCACACACGCACACACACACGCGCACGCGCACACGCACACGCACACGCACACGCACACGCACACGCACACGCACACGCACACACACACACACACACACACACACACACAGGCACACACACACACACACAGCACAGTTAATACAAAAAAGTATGTACATAGAACATAAATATAAAATATTTGTGAAAAACTTTTTTTTACACCTATTTATACTAGCTGTGCCCCGCGGCGTTACCCGCGTTTTATTGGCCTATGTGTTAATCCACAGTGTCAGCTAACGCCATACCATACGATTGAAATCACTCCAGCCGTTTAGACGTGAAGAAGTAACAAGCATACACTCAATATTAGTGTGATTTCCTTTAGATCAAATAAAAGTTTAAAAAAACTAATTTAAACACATTAGAACAGTATAAACAAAAAAAAACATAGCTGAGTGCATGCTTTAGCGCCGAAAAAGGTCGCCAACTGATTTTCAGTGGTACTAGTATAGTATTATACGAGTATTATATGTGTCAGTGGCAACCCTGTTGAGTGGTGCACGAACGAGGAAACAAAATGAAAAGTATAGTTAAAATAAAGAAGAAGAAAGAAGAATAAAATATCCCCGACTTGACTAAAAGATCTCTTTTTTGGAGAATTTGAGGACCTTTGACCGCCCCCCCACCCTCTCTCAGCGGTTCTGGCGGTGTCGCGGGGACTTTACATGCATACAAGTTACGGACACAAAGTACACCCAGATTCGGAACAACAATTTGTGGAAAATACAAAGTGGTGTCCCGTGTGGGGATCGAACCCACGACCTCTTGCGTAGTAGTCGGACACACTCATCGCGCCACAGAGGCAGTCAATTACACTTCCCCATAACAACTTAAAACTTAATCTCGCTCATGTTTTGCCTACATTTGTGTAAATTAAAGAAATGAGCACAGCGCCATCTAGTAGTTTGTTAATGATTTATTTACTAAGTGTATGTACTTTCTTGTAGTGAATCTCTCCTTTTCGTTATGATTTTGACATGATACTTATTGTTTAATATATCAACAAATTGTATATTATATTAAATTAGTAATACGTATGTATTTACTAATTTCGAACGTAAACGAACCAAACAATGCAATGGTCTAAGATGATTTTTGTGTTTTACGCCATCTAACGAAAGAAACTTGTACTAAGTAGCCATCAAGTCAACTTAGTAGTTGCAGATAAAATTAATTCCAAGTATTTACGATAGATGTCGTCAACTGTTTTATTTTGTATTTTGCTGAATTTAGTAATGATAATAGAAATGCAAAGTTTAAAGCTTAAGCAGGATAGTTAAACATACGTTACAATAATATTTTTTCAACGTTGCTTCGCCACAGTATGCAGACTAAGTAGATAGGTAGGTATCTATGTAAAATTTTATTTACGAAATGTAGGGTAGGTACCTATTACAATTGTTGTTATTTGACTAAGTAGTAAAAAAAAGAAATAAGGTATATGAATAGAAAGCACGTACTCTATTAACAGAATTATTTTTGTAACTAGCCGCTACTCATATCTTTGTCCGCGTTGAAATAAATAATATAAGTAGTTAAAGAAATAGAAAGACTTTCGCGTTGCATGATTATAACTATAACTCGCATTATACAAGGTTAGTTTTACATTACACATTTAGACATTAAGATAAAAGGACATTTGGAGAAAAGCATTAGAACTCACTGTCGCAACCCAACTCAATTATTTGCAACTACTCGATGCCGCACTAATGCTGGTAAACGTTCACCACTGCATCGACTAGTACAGTCCTTTAATACACTTTTGAATGAAATTGATATAGTGGCAACGAGACGCAGCACATTTAAAAAAAAATGTTGATGTTCTGTGCAGTAGTAATTAATGAACACACGCTGTACTAGTATTATGAATTAGATGATAAATTGTTGTAGAACTGTGTCTTACCTGGAACTTTAATTTTTATTGTAAAACTAATCATTACACTAGCTGTTAAGTAATTTCTCAACCTCAATACTAATGTACGATAATTTCTTTTATTAATATGTGGTAAATGTTGTTGGTGTTGAAATTAGTACATATCAACCCATATGATGGCCCACTGCTGGGCACGGGTCTCCCCAGTAGAACCTACTGGTATGTAGATCCTGGGGGTAATTGCCATAATCGCCACGCTTGGCGAGCGGGTTGGCGATCGCAGTAAGGCTTTAAGTACGCAGAGGACGCTGCTGCCCGTCCTCCGGAGTGAAATCCCTTAGTCGCCTTGACGACACCCACGGGAAGAGATGGGGTGGTACTATTCTTAAGCCGGCACCACACGGCATGTTTTAAATTAGTACGTGTAGTTGTTATTACTCTGTATGTTAATATGTATTTTCACACTGATTTTTTACCCTAATAAATGAAAAAAAAAGGATATTTCGAGAAAAGGACATTCTGCGCTGAGACAGAATTTGACTACTAGGGATTGAATGTTGACATATTTTGTATGAAGCTTACCTATATAAATAGAATTTTGATTAATTTATATTAAAGGAGAAGCTGACTGAATGACTGACATATCAACGCAGGGCCTAAACTATATGGGTTAGAAACATGAAATTTTGCACAGGGGTTCCTTTTGTAAAGTAGGGGAGCACTATGAAAAGGTTTTAGAAAATTCACCCCTTAAGGGGTTAAAACGGGGGTGTAAAGTTAGTATGAAACTTTGCGGTTAAAATATATTGGTAACAATCTGGCATTCACGCGGGCTTAGCATAAGTTTGTGTGAAATATATCTTTAGAAGGCAAATCGATCAATAGGTCGTGGTCGGCGCTTGGCCTAATAACTAAGAAAAGCTTTTTAGTGCTAAGCCTAAACATTTTAATTATAAGAAGTGTTAATAATTCTGTCCCCGGAAAACTCGGCAATATTGACAATTAAAAATAGTCGTAAAATGACTTAATGACCAATTGAACAAGTTGTCGTACCTATTTAACTGCTAAATTATTGCCAAAATACGTTTATATCGTTTATATTTTTTTGCTTGTTTGTATACTTACACATTATTATGATAAGAAAATGGTTTGTCGGTCTGCTTATAATTTTAAATGAATTTTACACTCCCTAACGAAGTATTTTTGGTATACCACTCCTAATAAGGTTTAAAAATGAGAACTATGAAAACTGATATTTAAATATACCTAATGTAATAATGATTAAATATTTTTGGAAAATTAACCCTGAAGGGGTAAAAAAGGGGTATAAATTTATTTGAAAAACCATTATTTCCAACTCAAGTCACAGTCTACAGTCTTTTAATAAATATCATACGGTCAATGCACCTTGATATGGCATCTATTACGATGGTCTAGTTGGCTTAAGAGTATACTGATTTTGTTACTGTAAATGTTGATAAACTTTCGCGATTTGTACACATTATTAAAATATATATATTACGGGTCTTAATCGCGTGAATAATTTAAGGTAAAATACCTTGTTTAATGCCCGAAGTTTCGAGCGTATTGCAACGGCCGTGGTCACGGGTAGACTCGTCGGGCATTATACAAGGTATTTTACCTTAAATTATTCACGCGATTTGTTACTGTAGTTTTTTATTTTTTTATTTATAAGTCTGCAAATGACTGCATTCCATCTGATTTTAAGAAATAGAGTCCAACGCAAGGCCAGACAGTACAGCACTATGTGCAGCACTGACTGTCCTTACCTTGCTCACTTGCAAGGTGCTTCTTTACGCCTCTTTTGAAAGACCCCATGCCGTAGGTACGAGGTAACACATATGCCGGCAGGGAGTTCCATTTTTTGGATGTGCGGTAGAGAAATGAGTCACCAAATTTCTTTGTTCAGGATGAAATTATATCCACAGTCAGATGGTGACATCGAAGGCCATCACGCGTGGTTCCATTTAGGAAGGGAGAAGGAGGGATTAAATAAAAAATAAAAAGTTCATCGGAGTATTCGCCGTGGTAAAGTCTATAGAAGGCGCTTAGCGCTGCTACATTTCTACGCGGTTGTAGAGGTTCCAGTTTATTAGAAACCTCTGCATCGTCTATAATGCGGATTGCGCGTCGCTGCAACCCATCCAAGGCATCAAGTAGATATTTAGAGGATTCATTCCAAAGGTGACAGCATTACTCGACACAAGACCGGACCTGGGTCTTGTATTGTAGAGTAAACCAAGGTGTTCAGGCAACTACAGCAGAACAATAGGTGAACAACCGTCTCAACTTAATAATAATAATAATAATATGTTGGGACAACTCACACAACGCTCTCTGATCCCAAACTAAGCAGAGCTTGTACTATGGAAACCAGACAACTGATAAACATACTAATATATTTCTAAATACATACATATTATAGACTAGCTGTGCCCGCGACTTTGTTCGCGTGGAAGTTGGGTTTATATTAAGGTAGTTTATATTACAATTCAACTTCTGTGTAGAACATATTGTAAACATGCTCCACAATGCTCTGTGGCATCTATGGATATTTGGGCCTAGCTTTAATCAGGGCCCAACATATGGCAGGGCAAGCCAAGCAAATGCCCAGTGCAGCAAAATGAAGGGCGACAAAGTTTATGGCGCCAGACGGTTAGAAGACAAATTATTAAAATTCCCACGACCACACCTCGACAAAAAAGTGATTTGCATCACATCAAATACTATTAATATTGAAAAATTCCCCCCCCCTCCCCCACCACGCGAGTACTGGGGCGGTTTCGAGTTAAATGAAGCTCGAAACCGCCCAATTACTCGTGCGAAATTTTGAGTTAAGGAGCTTCGATTCTGACTCCGATAGGTCGAAAATTCCGATTGATTTTAAACCTCCGACTCCAACTTCGGCTCCGACACTTTTAAATCGGACCTTTTAATCGGAGGTACCTAGCCGCTCCTTCAAGATAATTTATACATAGGTAATAAAGGTATGATGGAAAAAAACTCTCACAGATTCCCTATGATCGCAGGTTATGTCCCGCCCGAGCGATCTTTTCCGAGTCTAAAGTACACCTACTTTGTGTCCGTGTTTGTACCGCGGGAATGCAATGTTTAAACAAACAAACAACAATCAAACGTTTCTAAAAGATATACTCAGGTATCTTTTTTTGTGTTTAAATACTATTTCTAAACTTATTTCAATATTTTTTTTTCACTCACTTTAGAAGATTAAAATATTATTTTATAATGTCTACATTGGTGAATTTAAAAATAGGTGTGTCAACCTGTCGCAAATTAAGATCATCATATATTCATATCCCTCTACGTAAGAATTTCAGTTTTTTTTTTAAATCAATTTTCCTGATTCTTTTTAATTTGTATTTAAACGCCATCTATTTTCAAAACTGGATAAGTTTATTTTTATACTTGATGATTTTATATTAAACTATCATGCATATTAAACGTAGGTAAGCAAGGTATTTAACCTTAAATTATTCGCGCGATCAAGACCCGTTATACATATATTTTCATAATGTGTACAAATCGCGAAAGTTTATTAACATTTGTAGGTAAGCAATTTTGGCACTCAGAAGAAATCGAATCACAGATGGCGCCACGTGTTTTATTTTGATGTAACGCGGACTTAATCTTTCATTTTTTTTAAGCAATTAACATTTATAAATTCTAGAAAATATCAAGTAATTACTGTTTATTTGTAATGTAATATTGTTTTTCATTTCTACATTTATAACATAATCACTATTCATGCAAAACAATGATAAAGGTGCCTATTGGAAGTGATTATTAATATGAAAATTTGTTAAACAAAGTAAACATGTTAAAGTCGAAAAATAAAAGCTTGTATAAATAAGTATACATTTAGAAAAATACTTAAAAAAAGAATAAAAATAATTTTAACACAACACAAAAAGAGACTCGCAATTAGGGAGTCGATCCTCCGACCTCGCTCGTTTAATACCGCTACTTGTGCCAATAGACCACCTCAGCTGATGCAAACACGGTTAAAATAGCTGATCTTAAGAAAATTGAAAATATTGTGTTTAGCTCCTAATAGTTTTAGCGTGAAGTTATTGTTTCCATGGGTTACAATTGTAAATAATGTCTTATTGTGGAAAAAATTGTGAAAAACCATAATGGTTCCACAAAACATACGTTGCTGCTCACTCCCCATAGACGATAGCATAATGATTTATAGTGCAAGTAATGACCTATAGTATTTACAATAAAACTGCAAATTTTCATGAAGATCCGTCAAGTAGTTATTGTTTTATAACGATAAATAGCTACAGACATTATCCGTCATTGCTTAGCTCCTATGGGAAATAGCGTGATAATTTATAGCCTATATGTTAATCCAGACTACACATACAAAATTTCAACCGAATCTGTCCAATAGTTATTGCGTGATGCGTGTTCAAACAAACAGACAGACAGACAGACATTTCTAAAAATGTAGGAATGTGTTTAAATACTCTTTTCGAACATTTCCCAATATTTTTTTTCACTATGTTCGGCCATGTACAGACACGTGAAATTTACAATTTTATTATATGTATAGATATAGATAGATAGCATGATTCAATATTCACGCGCGATGGCTTATTATTAGCGTATTTCATGTATAAATTTGGTGTTTCTATACCGATTTCTATTCGTATTTTTTATGGAATAGTTAATTATGTTAACTTTTTTAATTAGGGATGGCTGAGAGCGTTATAAACGTAAGAGTAGACAAATATAATCAGAAAGCTTCGAACTACTAAGCTATCGGGAGTTACACGTGATATTGTGAGTCAACCATAAAAGATAGACATATGCTGTCGTGGGATATTTTTTATATAATTTTAAGGAGAACATTTCCGTCATACATGATTTCTGTGTAGCTTTAACCATTACGGTTGCACACGCGACGAAAGCTTAAAAAATGGAGTAACTTCTCCCGTTTTCCTTCACTGCTCTGCTCCTATTGATTGTAGCGTGATGAAAAGTATACTATAACCTACTCAGGAGTATGAAAAATAATTGTACAAAGTTTCGTTAAAATCCGTCGAGTAGTTTTTGTTTCTATAACGGTTATACAGACAGACAGACAGACAGACAAAAAATTTACTGATTGCATTTTTGGCATCAGTATCGATCCCTAATCACCCCCTGATAGTTATTTTGGAAATATATTTCATGTACAGAATTGACCTCTCTACAGATTTATTATAAGTATAGATAAATAACACCCAGACACAAAATAAACCATCGTGCTCATCACACAAAGTTTTATCCTGGGTGGGGATCGAACCCACGACCTCTTGCGTAGCAGTCGGATACACTCCCACCGCGCCACAGAGGCAGTCAAACTTGTTCAGGACACCAAGATTCCGTGATCGTTGTCAAAATTTAGTCGTTTCGTAGGTAATTAACTTTTAATATCACGTATCAGGGGTTTTTTAATGTTCAGAAAAAATGCCGCGAGTTACCTGGTAATAAGATACAACTCTAGAAATACATTCTTAATTATGAAGACTTACGTAAAATATTAATAAAAAATGTAGTGCATCTCAAATATTTAGACATTTCTGGAAAATATATCTAAATTTCCATACGACCAGTCCACTACCGAAGTAATGCCGACTAAAAGATTTTAAATGTTAAGTGCACTTTGCTACAAATCTCATGTTTCATAGTAGTAATTACAAACATAGAAATTTTAGTTTATTTTATGATTTCCGACATAAAAGAGGAATTTTGTGTGCTGTTTCATGAAACAACATACAGACATAATACAGAGTGTTATAGTAATTTTCATAGGCATTTCTTGCCAATTACTTTATTTATACAATAATTGCATTTTTGACAGACAGAAAAAGGCTAATGTTCAAGTGACTATGGAATTTAGTGTCGCTACAAATTTTGTTGTGCCAAGATGAAAACTACTGATTTATGTAGACATTAATATATTATTATAAAATTGGCAATTTGAAAAGAGTGGCCACGAGTTTTTATTGCCAGGTTCTTTTCTTCGGCTTTACCTATTGTTTGCGACCTTGGCATTACATGTACATGTAGAATCCCGACGTATCACAAGAGTTGTTTTGCATCCTAAGTGAATAAAGAATTTTGAATTTTGAAGTTTCCGTGATCGTTGTCATAAGGACTTTGTTTCATGAAATTTAGTCGTTTCGTAGGTAATTTACTTTTAGTATCACGTATCAGGGGTTTTTAAAAATGCCGAGAGTACCTACAGAAGATACCTTTTATACAATGCCCACTCGAGCAAGGCACTACATATCGTCCACAGACATTGAATTTTGGAACGCCTTTCTATATTTGAAAAACCGTTATTTCCAACGCAAGCCACATACGACAGCTAGTTTAACATATTTCTAGACTTAGGAGTTTCTATAACTTGACCAGTGACCGGAATGAATGAATGAATGGAACACAAAATAAGATGACCGAAACGAGTGGCATCGCGCCAAAATCTATGTAAAACAATAAAACTTTACACAATTGGAGCGATTCAACTTTATTGTGATAATAAACAAGTGAATTTGTACCGAAACGTAATTTACGGACAGACGAACATTTTATGTATTATACAGTAAAATGGTGCTATAAAAATTATTTAATAACTCTAACTGCATGTTAAGGTGGGTGTACACTTTTGGAGGCGAGCGAGCATGAGCATTGACCAACACTTTGTTCTACTAATATTATAAATCCCTGACTCAGTGGTAACCGAGGGGATCGAAATAGCTGCGAGGGTAAGCAAATGCTAGTCACCCATCTTAGGTATGACAGTGCTAACGTATGTTACCACTGTTGATCCAAAGATGGGTGACAGTTATCGAACATTGTCAACCATCAGTCAGATTTCCGTCCCATCGGACTTTAAGAGTGAGGGAATAAAGCGTGCTCATGTGTCTGTGGATACACTTCTGCACTATAATATCTACTTGTAGTTACACTGATAAGATTGGCTGCCGTAACCAATATAATTTAAGATACGATTATCACAAATCCGAAGGTTTGTGAGGATGTGTGGATGTTTGTTTACTCTTTTACGCAAAAAAATTCTGAATAAATTATAATAAAACTTTCCAGTTATGTAGTTTATACATCAGAATAGTACATAGGCTATAAAATAAAAACGAGATCTAAAAAGTTATTCCGATTAAAAAGAAACTGTGATTGATTGATGTATGAATGTGGAGGTCAAATCACTCAAAGAATTAGGTTGAAATTTGACACACGATTTTTATTAAAATGTCTAAAGGACACACGACAGTTATTTTGGTTATTTAGAATAGTCTGCCTCTGTGGTGCGGTGGGAGTGTGTCCGACTGCTACGCAAGAGGTCGGGTTCGATTCCCACACGGGACATGGACACGGGATATTCCGAGTCTGGGTGTACTTTGTGTCCGTGACTTGTATGATTGTAAAGAACATACCTAACTACGGCAGTTGTCTTTAAAAAAAAAGCTTATCTGGGACGAAGCTGTGGAAAAAAGCTAGTGATTTTTGATTCGTTACTTAAATATTTATTTGAGTAAAACCTCGATGAATGTCTCCTCTTCAAATAAATATCATACGGTTATTGCACTTTGATATGCTATCCATTACGGTAGCCTACTTGGCTTGAGAGTAGCTCAGAGTATTTCGACTTTGTTTCTGTAGTATGTTGTTCTTGGCTTTGTTTCATGAAACTCTGCCTTTAAGTAGGTAATCAACGTTTAGTATCACGTATCAGTTTTTTAAAGTTTAGAAAAATATTCGAGAGTACAGAAGTTAAATGCTGATAATTTTTCGCAATGTGTACATATTATAAAATTAAATATACTGCAAATCTTAATACACTAATCGTCACGGTAGACTACCCGTGACCACGCCACGTTGCATTGCGATACGGTCGAAACGTCGGGCAAAAAAAAGGTAACTTAAAATATTCACGCCATTATCGCTCGTAGTATATAATATGGTCTACCCGTGACCATTTGTAATATCAGTTTTGGAAAATATTTATTAAATTAACCCTTCATCACCTATCACTTGTTTTTGGAGTAATGACCTTAACCACGTACAGACTATTTTACTGGAGTACATATTTTACAGACAAAAAAAACATTGATTTTACTCCAGGGTCTCTCAGATGTGTGGTAAATAGTTGCGTGACAAAAGGTAGGTGTGGTGAAAGGTTAATTTGTATTTTATTTTTCAAAAAACTTATTTCGAAGTTATTTGGTGTAATGTAAAGAAGACTAGAACGGGAGGTTATTATATAAACAAATCACCCTGCATTTGAATTGATTCCGCCAATAATTGGGTGTAAAGTAGTCGTATTTTAAATTTAAAAGTGAAACGGGTCACATCATGCCGACGACGTCATTCTATTCGATTGCCATCCTAATGCCATAATTGATTAGCGTCCATGCCACGTGTGTAGAGGCTCTGAACAACGAGAGAAGTTAAGGCCATCATGCTAGGTAACATTCAAGTTCGACAGTGTACACTCAGCGTAACAATAAACTGGCTGTTTTACACTGATCCAGGCGATACACAAAATGGCAAATTGTGGATATTAAACCTACAGACGGGTAATTTTAATTAACAAACAAAGTATACAATTGTTTTAATTCCTTGAATAATTTCTTAATTGTTGTTAATGTAATTAAGTAGTAACTCTTCAAATCTCGAAAAAATTGTCTGTGTTGGACTTTTTTTTTTATCTTTATTTATTGGGCTTTTAGTCATAATATGACCATGTCAGTCCCATCGTACCAATTACAAAATAAATAAACTATAACCAAACATAAACTTTTACCTATTCGTTATTATTAAAAAGACATTATTTTAGTTAGTGAGTTATACACAAACTTATAGATGTTAAAACAAATATCGCTACCTGGGTTGGATAAGGATTTTTTGATAATCATAATAATTTTATTTTATCCTAAGTATTTAGGTTATGGATTAATTATTATCAAAATAAATACAAGAAGTAAATGATTTGATTTAACTAGGTATAGAAAATTATGATGTCACTATTTGTATTTTAAGCAATGTACCTAGTACAAAAAAATTGATTTACGTCTGGTCTCAATAATCTAACTATCGATGGATTTGGCTGCTAGAGGTATATATTTGACATAAGCTCCATACAAAATATGTCAAAATTCTACCTCTAGTAGCTAGTAGTTAGACGTTTTATAAAAAAATAAATACTAACTTGACATGACAGTCTGACGTTAGTCTTATTATTATCTTCTATACTTATAATAAATCTGTAGTGAGGTCAATTCTGTACATGAAATATATTTCCAAAATAACTATCAGAGGGTGATTAGGGATCGATACTGATGCCAAAAATGCAATCAGTAAAATTTTTGTCTGTCTGTCTGTCTGTATAACCGTTATAGAAACCAAAACTACTCGACGGATTTTAACGAAACTTGGTACAATTATTTTTCATACTCCTGAGTAGGTTATAGTATACTTTTCATCACGCTACAATCAATAGGAGCAGAGCAGTGAAGGAAAACGAGAGAAGTTACTCCATTTTTTAAGCTTTCGTCGCGTTTGCAACCGTAATGGTTAAAGCTACACAGAAATCATGTATGACGGAAATGTTCTCCTTAAAATTATATAAAAAATATCCCACGACAGCATATGTCTATCTTTTATGGCTGACTCACAATATCACGTGTAACTCCCGATAGCTTAGTAGTTCGAAGCTTTCTGATTATATTTGTCTACTCTTACGTTTATAACACTCTCAGTCATCCCTATTATTAAAAAAGTTAACATAATTAACTATTCCATAAAAAATACTAATAGAAATCGGTATAGAAACACCAAAGTTATACATGAAATACGCTAATAATAAGCCATCGCGCGTGAATACTGAATCATGCTATCTATCTATATCTATACCTACTTAAAATAAAATTGTAAATTTCACGTGTCTGTACATGGCCGAACATAGTGAAAAAAAAAAATTGGGAAATGTTCGAAAAGAGTATTTAAACACATTCCTACATTTTTAGAAATGTCTGTCTGTCTGTCTGTTTGTTTGAACACGCATCACGCAATAACTATTGGACAGATTCGGTTGAAATTTTGTATGTGTAGTCTGGATTAACATATAGGCTATAATTTATCACGCTATTTCCCATAGGAGCTAAGCAATGGCGGATAATGTCTGTAGTTATTTATCGTTATAAAACAATAACTACTTGACAGATCTTCATGAAAATTTGCAGTTTTATTGTAAATACTATAGGTCATTACTTGCACTATAAATCATTATGCTATCGTCTATGGGGAGTGAGCAGCAACGTATGTTTTGTCGAACCATTATGGTTTTTCACAATTTTTTTTACAATAAGACATTATTTACAATTGTAACCCATGGAAACAATAACTTCACGCTAAAACTATTAGAAGCTAAACACAACATTTTCAATTTTCTTAAGATCAGCTATTTTAACCGTGTTTGCATCAGCTGAGGTGGTCTATTGGCACGAGTAGCGGTATTAAACGAGCGAGGTCGGAGGATCGACTCCCTAATTGCGAGTCTCTTTTTGTGTTGTGTTAAAATTATTTTTATTCTTTTTTTTAAGTATTTTTCTAAATGTATACTTATTTATACAAGCTTTTATTTTCGACTTTAATATGTTTACTTTGTTTAACATATTTTCATGTTAATAATCACTTCCAATAGGCACCTTTATCATTGTTTTGCATGAATAGTGATTATGTTATAAATGTAGAAATGAAAAACAATATTACATTACAAATAAACAGTAATTACTTGATATTTTCTAGAATTTATAAATGTTAATTGCTTAAAAAAAATGAAAGATTAAGTCCGCGTTACATCAAAATAAAACACGTGGCGCCATCTGTGATTCGATTTCTTCTGAGTGCCAAAATTGCTTACCTACCAATGTTAATAAACTTTCGCGATTACCCGTAATACATATATTTTCATAATGTGTACACACATTATGAAAATATATGTATTACGGGTCTTGATCGCGTGAATAATTTAAGGTTAAATACATTGCTTACCTACGTTTAATATGCACGATAGTTTAATATTATATCATCAAGTATAAAAATAAACTTATCCAGTTTTGAAAATAGATAGCGTTTAAATACAAATTAAAAAGAATCAGGAAGATTGATTTAAAAAAAAAAACTGAAATTCTTACGTAGAGGGATATGAATAAATGATGATCTTAATTTGCGACAGGTTGACACACCTATTTTTAAATTCACCAATGTAGACATTATAAAATAATATTTTAATCTTCTAAAGTGAGTGAAAAAAAATATTGAAATAAGTTTAGAAATAGTATTTAAACACAAAAAAAGATATCTGAGTATATCTTTTAGAAACGTTTGAATGTTGTTTGTTTGTTTAAACACGCATCACAGTACCGCGGGAATGCAATGTTTTAAAACTATTTTGCCCCCGCAAAATAGTTTTAAAACATTGCATTCCCGCGGTACAAACACGGACACAAAGTAGGTGTACTTTAGACTCGGAAAAGATCGCTCGGGCAGGACATAACCTGCGATCATAGGGAATCTGTGAGAGTTTTTTCCATCATACCTTTATTACCTATGTATAAATTATCTTGAAGGAGCGGCTAGGTACCTCCGATTAAAAGGTCCGATTTAAAAGTGTCGGAGCCGAAGTTGGAGTCGGAGGTTTAAAATCAATCGGAATTTTCGACCTATCGGAGTCAGAATCGAAGCTCCTTAACTCAAAATTTCGCACGAGTAATTGGGCGGTTTCGAGCTTCATTTAACTCGAAACCGCCCCAGTACTCGCGTGGTGGGGGAATTTTTCAATATTAATAGTATTTGATGTGATGCAAATCACTTTTTTGTCGAGGTGTGGTCGTGGGAATTTTAATAATTTGTCTTTTAACCGTCTGGCGCCATAAACTTTGTCGCCCTTCATTTTGATGCACTGGGCATTTGCTTGGCTTGCCCTGCCATATGCTGGGCCCTGATTAAAGCTAGGCCCAAATATCCATAGATGCCACAGATCATTGTGGAGCATGTTTACAATATGTTTTACACAGAAGTTGAATTGTAATATAAACTACCTTAATATAAACCCAACTTCCACGCGAACGAAGTCGCGGGCACAGCTAGTCTGGTAATAAGATACAACTCTAGATATACATTCTTAATTATGAAGACTTACGTAAAATATTAATATAAAATGTAGTGCATCTCAAATATTTAGACATTTCTGGAAAATATATCTAAATTTCCATACGACCAGTCCACTACTGAAGTAATGCCGACTAAAAGATTTAAAATGTTAATTGCACTTTGCTACAAATCTCATGTTTCATAATAGTAATTACAAACATAGAAATTTTAGTTTATTTTATGATTTCAGACGTAAAAGAGGGATTTTGTGTGTGGTTTCATGAAACAACATACCTACAGACATAATACAGAGTGTTATAGTAATTTTCATAGGCATTTCTTGCCAATTACTTTATTAATACAATAATTACTTTTTTTGAAAGACAGAATAATTTAAAGTGCAGACCCAGGAACCGAACCCAGTACTTCCGTATGCCAAACTATATAATCTCAAATTCTTCTATCCTTCTTGCACGTGAGTCAGGCTCTCGCTTACGCCATCTAATCGAGAGTTTGAGAACTACTACTTTTTTTTTATTTTTTAAAGACGGGACTATGTTACGAAAATGCAATTATTGTATAATACTAACAGCTTCACGCTCATGGTTTCTTTACATAACACTAAATAACTTCGTAATATCAGTTTTGAAAAATATTTAATACTAGCTGTCCCGCGCCACTTCGTATGCGTAATTTTTCCCCGTTTTTGCAACATTTATCGTCGCTGCTCCGCTCCTATTAGTCGTAGCGCAATGTTATATAGCCTATAGCCTTCCTCGATAAATGGGCTATCCAACAAAAAAAGATTTTTTTAAATCGGACCAGTAGATCCTGAGATTAGCGCGTTTAAACAAACAAACAAACAAACTCTTCCGCTTTATAATATTAGTATAGATATATATTACCTTTAGTCTCCTACCACTTGTTTTTGGTGTTATGACCATAACCACCTCCAGATTATTTCACTGGAGTAAAACTGTTGTTTATTGTAAGGTTTAGGCCCTAAACCTGACACAAACTTCGATTTTACTTCGTGGTCTTACAGATGTGTGGTAGATAGTTGTGTGATAAAAGTAAGTAGTAGGTGAAGGGTTTATTTGTAACTAGCGGTCCGCTCCGGCTTCACACGGGTATAAAATATATGGATGTTATTATACATATAAACCTTCCTCTTCAATCACTCTATCTATTAAAAAACCGCATCATAATCCGTTGCGTAGTTTTAAAGATTTAAGCATACATAGGGATATAGGGACAAAGAAAACTAGTCTTCCCGTGACCACGGCCGTTGCAATACGGTCGAAACGTCGGGCAATAAACAAGGTATTTTACCTTAAATTATTCACGCGATTAAGACCCGTAATATATATATTTTAATAATGTGTACAAATCGCGAAAGTTTATCAACATTTAAAGAAAGCTACTTTGTTTTATTAGCGTAGTGATGTTTAAAAACAAATATTACGAAGTTATTAGATTTATTATTATTACAAATCACTCTCTTTATGTATCTAATCTAACACACATATATATAACTAGCTGTCGCCCGCGGTTTCACTCGTGTAGTAGATTTTACCACCTAAAGGGTTGATTTATCGCTTTTGGTCTAAACGTTGGTTTCCATGTGTAGGTTGATAACGGGTACAAATCCAATCCAATACAAAATTTCACAGTAATAACCTAAAACTAACGGAGTTCCATACAAACTTGTAACCCCTATTTTTGTATGAAACTCTGTCAGCACTGTGAAATTTTCGAAAAATTAAGCCTTAGTCAACAGTGTTCAAAATAATCCTGGAAAATCAAGCCTTAGCACTGTAATTTTTCAATTGACGGTCCGCTCCGCTCCACTCCGCCTCGTTCCACGCAGGTGCGGATCCAAGGGGGTACAACAGGGGCAATCAGAATTTTCTAGTCTTCGCCATACATTTGGTCCGTCACACGATGACGAATGACCCACATTTGGCCGATGTTGGGTCAAATGCCCAAAGAATATGATTCTGGATCCGCGTCTGTAGAAAAGCAAGCTTAAGGGGTTTGGAAAAAAAATCTTTATTGTCATTACACTCTTTTACATAACTAATTACATAGGGAATCCCCTTTTAAGCAAGAAATGTCTTGTATTAGGAGAATCGGCGATCTTCTATTAACAGTAATTAACAAACATGTGCAATGTTACATTACATTGCACATGTTTATTAATTATACATTAGTGTGTGTGTGTGTGTGAGTGCGCGCGTGCGTGCATGCGTGCGTGCGTGTATGTGTGTGTGTGGGGGGGGGGGGAGGCAGGGGTGGCGAACCTTTATGTTTTAACATGCTATATTTTCTAAAGAAATTTTAATAGGGCCATAGACGTGTCGTCAACTGCTTACAATACCACATTGCTGATAACTAGCAAGGTTAGGTTCGTTTAGCAACGTTTTATATCTTCAAACCTTCCCAGAAAAATATGCAGTTGAATAGCGAAAGGCCCATCTAAATTGGATCACTAACTTTCGAGAAAATCGCGAACATTCATACATACATATCGATCAAACAGAACCACCTTTTTAGGAAAAGGAAATTCACTATGAAGAATGAAGATATTATATCTTTATTCTTCATAGTGAATTTGGTGATTGGTGGCGTGCCCAAAATATTGTATCATGTGCCCTCAATGGAACGCGTGCCATTGTTCGCCATCCCTATCCTAGGGGCTGGTACTAACTTGTGTCCTACCAAAGTCTGGTTTGACAAAAATCACCCTCGGTTGGATCAAGCCCTATTACCAGACCTTCCAGATTACTCTTTGAAAGAAAGAAAGAAAATACATTTATTTCGATATATACACACACACACACAGCACAATTAAAACAAAAAAGTACATACGTAGAAGATAAAGATTGAACATTTGTGAAAAAAGCCTATAAATAAAATAAAAATTAAAAAAACTTTAGATTGAACACAGTTTACACAAAAAAAATATAGCAGCATGCGCTCGACGAAAAAGGTCGCCAATTCAGCTTTACCTAGCGCTGATTTTCAGTGGCAACCCTGTTGAGTGATGCACGGACGAGTAAATAAAATGAAAGGTACAGTTAAAATAAATAAATCGTATTTATTTGCAATATATGTTCGTAATCTTACGCGATTTGTACACATTATAGAATTTTATAAGCTACGGGTCTTAATTGCGTAAATATTTTATTTTGAGGCTAAATACCTTTGTTTATTTCCCGACGTTTCGACTGTAGTGCAACGGCCGTGGTCACGGGTAGACTCTACCCGTGACCACGGCCGTTGCAATACGTTTTATATGTTATAGGTAAACAGTAAAATACTTCTCTTTATTTTCCGGAATGGTAAAAATGATTTAAGTGTATGTAAAAAACAACCAAAGATGTAGAAAAATAAAATAAAAATAAATAGGATTCTAGCATCCAAGTCAAAAGCCAAAATACCGCTGATAATTTGTAGTACAGTCACAATAGAATTAAACTAATAGGATATTAGACTAATCACTAATCAGTCATCGAATGAAACACAAATTCCATACAAATTCGTTAGCAGCAGTACCTAAATAGGAGTTATCTCCAAATTATAGTAAGTTCAAATAGAGGGGTGGATTGGAAACATGCAGGTGCGGATTTAAAATTTCCTTGTGCAGTGTTCGAAATATTCTTGGGTACGATTTCGAGCAATGATTTGTCAATTGACCGTTTGCTCCGCGTCAGTTGAATTGTGTTACAGTACAATATCTTTGTGCTGTATCTACAATCTACATCACAATCTTATGTTCCTTATCGCACGTTCAGTATCTATTAAATGTTTCTACTATCTGTTATCAACACGAAGTCGTTAGTATATAAGATGCACCTTTGGATAATTATAACCAGACTATACTACATCTTTTGTCTCATTTATACCTAATCATATACTGCCAAGAAGTTTGGCAAATTGGTGACCCCGACGAACGAATACGCAGCAAGAAACATGGCACAATCACCGTGCAAGGCGAACATAAATCAGCAAGGAACACTTGAAGTAGCTGCTGGCACCTCGGTTTTATCCCGCATTCCGGAATTTTGGAAAGACCAACCAAGATTATGGTTCACGCAACTAGAAGCCATATTAGCACCACAGAAGCAAGGAGACGAATACAAATACTGTACAGTAATAGCAAAGTTATCCAAGGAAGAAATACTACAAGTTAGTGACCTAATCACTTCACCACCGACTACAGATAAATACAAAAACCTTCGCAGTTATTACGTCAAATGCGAGTCCTCGGGAGAGGAAAAATCAGTGACGAAACAATTAAACTACTATGGTGAACCATAGTAGTTTAATTGTTTCGTCACTGATTTTTTGGTTTCGTCACTGGCTTTTACCAACATCAGTTACTACGGTTCTAGCAGTTACGGAAGACATGGAAATTGACAAACTGAGCCAAATTGCAGACAAAATAATAATGAATTCAAAAGTAACCGAATATCAGCTGTTAGCAACGACACTTCAAACGACAACAATACAGCATACATTTTAGCCCAGCTAGCAAAATTACAGATAGATATTGACGCAATTCAGCAAGGTCAATATGGCTATCGACCCAACACGCACAATCATTTCAAGAAACGTCAACAATTCCCGATTATGAGGCCGAGAACAAACTATAGAGGAGCAAATCGATTTTGTTACTACCACGAAAGATTCGGAAAATATGCAAAGAACTGCATTAAACCATGCGGTTGGAAACCAATGACTTACGTACGGAACCAGGGAAATGAATAAGAGTACAGACAACGGCGAAACTCTGTGCAATCCACCCATCCAATCGCCTCACCATTACCGACCGAAAAAGTGGTATGAAGTTTTTGATTGACACGGGCGCAAATATTTCAGTCATTAGCAAGCAACAGAGACATTCAATTTTACAAAATGAACAATACACACTATACGCTGCAAATGGGACTAAAATTAGGACTTACGGCGAGAAGACGCTTACCTTGAATTTAGGACTACAACGATGTTATAAATGGAATTTTGTAATCGCCGATGTTACACAACCAATAATTGGAGCAGATTTTCTAGAGCACTATAAACTATTAGTCGACATAGCAGGTCGCAAACTTATCGACAAAGTTACAGAGCTGACAACGCATGTAACTTCGGAAAAAGCGACACAACAAACAATTCGTACTATCGCAGTGGGAACGAATCCACGTATTACGCAACTTTTAAACAAATACGAAGACATCACGAAAGGGTCCTCTCTCCGCAATGCGCCCAAACATAAGATTGAACATCACATTATCACTACAGGACCACCCGTCGCAGCTCGGGCAAGACCATTACCTCCAGAAAAATACGACATAGCCAAAAAGGAATTTCAAAATATGATAGAACTCGGAATTTGCCGACCGTCAGATAGCCCATGGGCAAGCCCATTACATATGGTAAAAAAGAAAAATGGCGAATGGAGACCGTGCGGAGACTATCGAATGCTCAATAGCACGACAGTACCGGACAAATACCTACTACCAAGATTAACTGACTTTACATACATATTAGAAAATAAGAAGATACTAAGCAAGATAGATATACGTAAAGCATACCATTGTATTCCTGTTAAAGATATAGAAAAAACAGCCATCATCACACCTTTTGGACTTTTTGAGTACTTAAAAATGCCTTTCGGATTACGCAATGCGGCACAAACATTTCAACGATTCATGGATTCCTTATTTAGAGATTTAAACTTCGTATTTATATTTGTAGACGACTGTCTCATCGCATCGGACAACGAAGATTTGCATTATCAGCATTTAGAAACGGTTTTCAAACGTTTACACGAGAATGGAATAACCATTAATCTCGAAAAATGCGAATTTCTCAGAAGGGAAATAGATTTCTTAGGTTATCATATAACGAGCCAAGGAATACACCCTACCGAAGAAAATTACAAAGCAATCATGGAATTTCCCAAATCGAAAACAATTCAAGAATTAAGAAGATTTTTGGGCATGGTCAATTTCTACAGAAGTAATATTCCACGCGCAGCGGAAAATCAAAGAATTTTAAACGAATATCTACATGGTTCAAAAAAGAACGATAATTCACCTGTTCCTTGGACAACGGAAGCAGACAAAGCTTACGAAAAATGCAAGGAAAGCATGAAAAACGCAGTGTTAACAGCGCATCCTTCCCGCAACGCATCACTAGCGCTCATGACCGACGCTAGTGCTACTTGCGTTGGTGGAGTTTTACAACAAAAATCCGGACGCAATTGGGAACCATTAGGATTTTTTTCACAAAAATTGAGCGAAACTCAACAAAAATATTCTACGTTTGACAGAGAGCTGTTAGGAATATACATGGCCGTCAAACATTTTCACAGATTAATCGAGGGAAGAGAATTTACAATATTTACGGATCACCGACCTTTGACATACGCATTCTCCCAAAAACCATCATCAAACGATACACCGCGACGGGTCCGGCAGTTAGATTTCATTTCACAATACAGTACCAACATTCAACACATAAGCGGACGTGACAATATTACCGCCGATGCCTTATCTCGAATAGAGGAAATATACGTGCCATCACCTATCGATTACGCTGAATTGGAAAAATGACAATCAACAGATAATGAACTAAGTAAATTACATGACAATAAAAGATTAAAATTCAAAAACATTACGCTTCCGGGTTCCACAATAAACATCACCTGCGACACGTCTACTGGAAAAAGCCGCCCCTACTTACCAAAGCATTTTCGCAAACAAATTTTCGATACCATTCATGGTATGAGCCATCCAGGAAAAAGAACTACGAGAAAAATGATAACCCAAAGGTATTTATGGCCGTATATGAACAAAGATATCAATAATTGGTGTAGATCATGTATAGCCTGCCAAAAATCAAAAATACAACGACATACGATATCACCTCCTGGTACATTTATGACAGCGCAACGTTTTGAACATTTACATATTGACATCGTCGGACCACTTCCGATTTCACAAGGGAAGAGATATTTAATCACAATCATAGATCGTTGTACGTCATGGCCCGAAATATTTCCGGTAGAAGATATAACTGCAGAAACAGTAGCCAAGACACTTTTCGAAGGATGGATTACTCGTTTTGGATGTCCATTGCGCATTACTACGGATCAAGGCCGACAGTTTGAATCAAGACTATTTGAGTCACTCTCACAATTTTTGGGAATACTTACATAAAATTAGGACAACACCTTATCATCCACAATCCAATGGAATGATAGAGAGATTTCATAGAACTTTAAAGGCGGCGTTAATGACAAGAGAATCCAACGAAAATTGGTTAAAAGAAATTCCAACAGTTTTACTCGGGTTGCGGAGTAGCTTGCGAGAAGACACAGGTTATAGTTCAGCAGAGATGACATATGGAACACCAATACGACTCCCTGGAGGATTTTTTGAGTCATCAGCAGCACAGTTATCAACGTACGAAGAGTTTGTAAAACAAATTCAAAAGGACATCACACAAATGACATCAATTCCGAAAAGAAAAAAACACAATCAAGCTATATTTGTGCATCCCGAACTCAAAGAATGCTCACACGTATTTGTTCGGTGTGATAGAATTAAGAAAGCCCTGACACCGCCGTATGAAGGACCCTACACAGTAATTAGTAAAACAGATAAAACATTTTGCATTAGAATTAGGGATAAAGAGACAGTGATATCAATTGATAGATTGAAACCAGCTTTCATGATCAATGACGAATCAAACTACGTGCCAGATTCAAAGGATTGCGACAGGCATTCACACACGTACACTACACGATCGGGACGTAAAGTAAAGCCAGTAGTACGTCTATAAAAAATCGCTGATATAAGCAAGCTATTCGTATATATATTAACATAGATCTTAACATATACCATTAATTCACAACTACTCGTAACAACAAGACATCTAAAATGGGAAATCAAAGTTCTAAGGACCAGATAACATACAATACGGACAATTGCCTCAATCAAAACGAAGCGGACCAACTCCGTAACCTGATCCAGGAGGACTTACGGTGGACAAGAAATGTTGCAATGGGACAGATTATTTTAACAATCGGCGTGATCCTAATTTACGGCATAATGAAAACACTGGACAGAAGAATGAAGAGTTTAACGGAAAAAAAATAATAAACACTCGTGCAACAGCTAAGTCAAAATTACAGACGTCAGCAAATCACACCACAACAGGCGTCATCAAATTCCACCGCGTACAATAGCATTATTATTTATATACATCAGCAAATAACTAGTAAGGTCTAGGTCAAATTTATATTGTAAACACTATTACCATAATTTTTTTTTAAAGGGGGGTGTACTGTTACAGTACAATATCTTTGTGCTGTATCTACAATCTACATCACAATCTTATGTTCCTTATCGCACGTTCAGTATCTATTAAATGTTTCTACTATCTCTTATCAACACGAAGTCGTTAGTATATAAGATGCACCTTTGGATAATTATAACCAGACTATACTACATCTTTTGTCTCATTTATACCTAATCATATACTGCCAAGAAGTTTGGCAAAAATTGTAACCTAAATTCTTGCACTATGGAAGAAAGAAACTGTTGAGGAAATGAGACTTACGAACTAATGTCTCAAATGAGGAGTGCGGTGCGGTGACATTCAGATCTTTGCTAAAGAAGGATTTGGGTGGCACTGATACTGTTATGAGCTAGCGTGACGCTTACTATCAGGCACACGACCTGCTCGTCTCCACATTTCGTAAAATAAAAAAATAATAAAAGCTTACAAACATACATACACTCGAAAAACATAACCCACCTTCTTGCGCAGTCGGGTAATAAAAAAGCAGCAGATGGTCAAAACAACCCGGCTAAAATATATGACGAAGACAAAAAAAAAATGTTAAAAATAAAAGTGTGTAAAAACCTAATGGGGCTGGGGGTTGGGCAATTGTCCCCTCTCCTGAATCCGCGTCTGTAAACAGTGTACCTTGGTACTAATATAAAAAATCGCTGACACAATTTTTTTACATCTTGATTTTTATAATAGTGCTTTCAAGTATAAAAACAATCTCTTTCTTACAAAGCCGCTGTTGAATAAAATTATAAAAGTATTTTTTAAACTGTTATAATAAAAATAACCTCTTAGGGGCGTCCATTAATTACGTGAGGTGTTTAGAGAGGAGTGGAGCTACCTCCACTCCTCCCTAAACACCTCACGCTATTTTTTCTTTCATAATTTTTGACTGATTTTAACATTCATTGCTACCCCCTCCCCACGCCTCCGCCATGCGAGTGTTAGACTCAATATTATTCTAATCCATTATTTAATATAATTCATTCTATTTTTATTAGAATTTAACTCAATCATAATTTAAAAACGTTATTGAGATTTGATTTAGACGGTTGACATTCAAAATGTAAATGTCGGTAGTGACATCACATGACGTTGGCATCTGTCATGCGGATGTCACTCCGACATGGAGAGGGGATAGAAAGATGGCAGACAGATTGTATTCGCGTGTTGAACAGTGCGGACGTTTGTAATAGTTCAAGTAAATCCGTTTATTTCTTTGTAATCCTACGCATTTTTATTAAAGTCCGAGTTGATCCTTCACGAGCGACTCACACTTGACCATTGTTCAGTCAAATGTGAAATCTACGTATGATTAGGGAGACAGCTCTCTCCCTCCCTAATCACACGTAGATTTCACAATCCAAATTCGCCAAATTCACTACAAGTAATTAATGTACGCCCCCTTTTTAGTCTGAAAACAGTCCTTGCTGTCTAAAATATTTAAATAAAAGTCTGCAGACGTTCTATTATATCAAAAAACTTAATCAAAACCTATCTTTACGAGTCGAACGTCCTTGATTCGACAGAAGAGAAATTTTATGCGAAATTCGTTGTAAAAATAGTGAAGGCGCTATTTAAGTCGTATTCTTGGCATATAACCGAGGGAGAAAAACTGCGGGATCTGAAGTTTTCCCGTAAAACCCCTTTTTATTGGGCAGCGTAGCGAAGGTCAATTGTGCGTCCTAGAAAAGCGTTGGGTCCAAGTGATGGGATGATTACCCTGAAGTTTATGAATAAATGTAATCACTTTATTGCAGTTTTAATGGTAATAAAATAAAATTCTAACCTAAATGCTACAAGTTTCATCATTTTTTTTAATAATAATATCTTGGGACAACTCACACAAAGCTATCTGATTCCAAACTAAGCCACAGCTTGTACTGTGGAAACCAGACAACCGATAAACATACTTATATATTTCTGTCCTGCTCAACTTCGTCTGCGTAAATTTTCCCCGTTTTTGCAACACTTCTCATTGCTGCTCCGCTTCTCTTCGTCGTAGCGTGATGTTATATAGTCTATAGCCTTGTTCGATAAATCTCGGCTATCCAATAGTGAAACAATTTTTCAATTCGGATCAGTAATTCCTGAGATTACCGCGTCCAAACAAACAAACACACAACCAAACAAACTCTTCAGCTTTATAATATTAGTATAGATAAATAACACACAGACACAAAATAAGTCATCGTGCTCATCACACAAAGTTTTATCCTGGGTGGGGATCGAACCCACGACGTCTTGGGTAGCAGTCGGATACACTCCCATCGCGCCACAGAGACAGTCAAAATTGGTTAAACATAATGCCCAGCCGCCACTCACGCTCCGCGTACGGAGTTATTGCCGTTCCTGGATTCCGTGTTCATAACAAAGTGCCGTATTACATTACCAGTAAAAACCAGTTACGTGGTGTTTTCCTATGTGATCTATCTCTAGCTCCTGGATCTCAGGTCAAATGGTCCAATTCATCGATATCTACCCCGGCATAGACGCAGGCACGAGCTAGTTATCTATACTTAAATTATAAAGCTGAAGAGTTTATTTGTTTGTTTCTTTGAACGCGATAATCTCAGGAACTATGGGTTCGAATTGAGAAATTATTTTTATGTTGAATAGCCCATTTATCGAGGAAGGCTATAGGCTAAATAACATTACGCTACGACCAATAGGAGCGTAGCAGTAATGAAAAATGTTGCTAAAACGGGGAAAATTAACGCATATGTGCGCGTCAGCTAGTTTTAATATAAATCAATCACAGATGACTAATATTTATCGGTACCAAATTTTTACTGAAGTAAGTTTTCTATCGAGTAAGTATTAAAAAAACTTACTACAGTAAGACTGTTGTTAATGTGATTGTGACGCAGGCAGAATAATTCATTAGTAGGAAGTTCGTACTAATAAAGCTATGTACGCCGCCAAATAGCGTCACTGTCACTGAGTATTAAATTGTATCTTGCCCCTTCTTTTGTAAGGTACCCCTTAAGCTAATTTTACAGATTTTACATACATTGATGCTAACAACATTTATACTAATATTACAAAAGCTGAAGAGTTTGTTTGTTTGAACGCGACAATCTCAGGAACTACTGATTCGAATTGAAAAAATATTTAGTGCTGGTTAGCCTATTTCTCGAGGAAGGCTATAAGCTATATAACATCACGCTATGACCAATAGGAGCGGAGCATTAATGAAAAATGTTGCAAAATTGACGCTGACGAAGTTGCGCGGGTCAGCTAATAACTAAATAAAATATATGCTGCTGAGTGCTTTTTGTTCTCAAATAGAGTCACAGTCTTTGATTCTTATTTATTTTTATTAGGAAAATCTAGAAACCCACTTAGAATAAGATAATAAAATATTAAAAAATAATAAATGAATTATGAACAATAAATTGTGTCTTGCCCCTTTTTTGTAACTTACCCCACACGCTATTTCTACAGACTCTAGCTATAAAACACAACCGACTCACCGATATAAACCGCAGAACTAAATAACATACACGCTGTTGAGTGCTTTTGTTTCGCCTTTATTTGCTTACAAGTGACTCTTGGTACAGCTGGTCAGATCAAGCAGTGCTCGAGAGGAGTCTTTACTATATTGATAATATAAACTCTAGGGTCTTGGCTCGTAATGTTGGTAACGTAATTTTGACCTACATTGTGGTGGTTCATCTAAGAGTGAAATATGGGATGGACGAGCATTAACTTCGTTGAAAAGAAAAGCAACCAATGCACAATCAAATTGGCAATTTGAAAAGAGTGACCGCGAGTTTTTATTGCCAGGTTCTTTTAGGCTTTTGCAAACTTGAACACGACTCCCTGTGTCGCGGGGGACTTTACAAACATACAAGTCATGAACACAAATTACACCCAGACCCGGAACAACAATTTGTGGATCACACAAAGATATGTCCCGTGTGGGAATCGACCCACTCTTGCGTAGCAGTCGGACACACTACCACACAAGAGTTGTTTTGCATGCTAAGTGAATAAAGAATTTTGAATTTTGTTGGGATCACGACTCGCCTTGTTACTAGAACTAGTATCTAGTTCTAAAACCAATAGTAAATGTAACGCAATAACATTGAAACTAGTGTCCCGTGTGCGTACTTTGAATTGAAATAATGGCCTCCTAACCGATTTAGTTTACGGCAGCCAATCTTATCAGAGACAAGCCAACTTCACAAAAGATATGTGCACCAGTGTGCATCATGGTCTCTGTATCTCTTAGTAAAATTAGGCGCAAAAGCGGCACCTTCCCGTTTTTAATCTCGATAATCTCTAGTTCTGCTTAAAAAGCGGCGGTAGCCTAATGGCTAAGGCATCGGTCTCGCAATCGTGAGGTCGTGGGTTCGAATCCTGGCCGTTATACTACCGATGTGAACCCACTCCTAACACAAGCCATAGAGCTTAGCTGGAGGGGTTAACAGGATTGCTAGTAATGTGGGACCACAATCCCACATTGCTAGTTATCTTTAAAAAAAAAAATGTTCTGCTTAATTTTCATTGAGACATGAACCCCTGAAATTAAAATACTAAAAACTAAAGTAATAATGTTCGAACTAAGATTGATCATTTTTTTTTATTAACGTAGGAGTAACCGAGAGCATAAAGCTATTACTTAACATAATACTAGACTATAAAATATTTCCATCGTTTGAGTTTTACCCCTACAGCAATATTGTCATTTACCCCACATTTGTGTAGGTAGATTGACTACGACGTTTAATCTTAGAGCTTTTTTAAAACCCACGCGAATAAATTTGCTAGATATGGTTTATTTATAAGGTTTTAAATTTGATTATCTCTTTTTCATTCATTTTAAATATAAGGCAAACTTTGTTTAATATTATGAGTACGCTCTTTGTCTAAAAATAGACCTTTTGTACGAAAATGGCGCTTTTTTACTTCTATCCTTTATGGTTTGAAAAAAATCCTGTCTTATCTGAATTGGGAATATCATATTTATCCTTTTACATATTTAAAAAAATATGATCTATCTATACTAATATTATAAAGAGGAAAGATTTGATTGTTTGTTTGTATTGAAAAGGCTCCGAAACTACTGGACGGATTTGAAAAATTCTTTCATTGTTGTGAAGCTACACTAACCCCGGGTGACATAGGCTATTTTTTATCCCTGCATTCCCACGGGAACGAGAACAACGCGGGTGAAACCGCGAGGCGTTCGCTAGTTAGGTATAAATGAAAAATAATAATTTCATTTTATAAACGAAATTCACGATTTTAGTACTTAATTTCAAAAGATGTAGCAATTTTTCAAAATTTTTAATGATCATTGTTAGTTTCTGATGCGTTGCCTGTTAGATATAGCCTAGTGATTTTCAAGAAATCAAATTTTATTTTTTTGTTTTAGTAAAAATAATATATAAAGCAATAAGTAGAACACATCAACAAATCGGACCGGGTGTTTGAATACGTTTTATAAATAAAATGTAACCAATTACGCACGAAATCAAATAATAGTTTATCTGTGATATAGTGCACTTTTTCTCTAAGCACACACTGTTTCCTCACACACACTATACGTCCGAGGAGAGTTTCATTTCACAGAGGATTGCGACTAGAATGAAGTCGGAATGACATCGTTTCGAGTGTAAAACCGCGAATCTCATATTTTAAAAAACGCGGATTTTTAAGCGCAGCGACGTCATTCTATTCGATTAGCGATTAAGTCACTTGTCTAGAGGCTTAGTGTGCTTAGTGCAAGTTTGTTTTACGTTAACGCTATCGAATCGTTTACGCGTTTGGCGTTCCGAGTGGCCCGCTGTTAGCTACACGGATCTTGACCAATCAGGGGGCTTAGACAGGGTACCTTCGTTCTTTGGTCTCTTATCGTTCGCAAAAAAAAACTGGGCAAAAGCGTATGTTCATGGTACTTACGTCCTTTTATTAAGAAACTCGGTTTTTTGGCAATAACTCAATGACGGTATATCCGATCATGACCGAAATAATTTTAGTTCAAAGTACTAATTAAGCGCTACCTTTGTGTTTTTTTTACCATATTTTTATAACCGTGTAACCTAAAAATATGGAATGGGGACGATTTATGCAACTTTCGGAACGATTATTTCCTAAAATATTCAGTCAATTAAAAAAGTTTATTAGAAACCTTAAAACGAAAAAAATGAATACATGTAACAGAAGCTGAAAAACATTTTTTTTAGCTTCGGTTACATGTATGGAGTGCCCCCCTAAAAATATTTATTATTATTATTTAGAGTTTACAAGACGTCGTTTTACCAAATTTCATCAAGATTCATAGAGTAGTCATTGAGTAAAATGCCTATGACATACGACAGACAGACAGACAGTCAGACATGACGAAACTATAAGGGTTCCGTTTTGCCATTTTGGCTACGGAACGCTAAAAATGGTTCCCACCACAACTGTCAAATTATATACTACAATACTTTTCCATTAACGACATCGCTTTGCAATGTGACTTTGTCTAGGCCCCCAGAGAGCCTAACGCGATTAATGATTCGCAAACGTATAACAAATTCGCACTAAGCACACTGTATATAGATAGCGAGTATGAATGAACGACTAACCTAACTTATGCTCAACAGACCGATGGGAACCGTATACTATGTTTTAAAATAGATTGGACACTAAACTAACGCAATGTACCATGAAATTATAAAAAAACAATGTCAAATTTACACAAGCTTTAACAAATATTCAATATTTATTTAAATTTATATGCAAGGTTTATATTTTATTTACTTAGATTAAATTTACTGTAAAGAATATGAGTAGGTAGGTATTATCTATACTTTATATTATAAAGCTGAAGAGATGTAGAGGTTGTTTTTAATAAACTAGCTGCCCCGCGCAATTTTTTTTTTCGTCTGCGTAAATTTTCCCCGTTTTTGCAACATTTCTCATTGCTGCTCCGCTCCTAATGGTCGTAGCATGATATTATACCTATAGCCTATAGCCATCCTCGATAAATGGGCTATTCAACATTAAAGTATTTTTTCAATTCGGATCAGTACTTCCTGAGATTACCGCGTTCAAACAAACAAACAAACTCTTCAGCTTTAAGAAGCTTTAATTTTAACTCGCAGCCGTCGCAACTTGAAGCATATGATTTTTTGATGTGATAACGTCTTATAAATCGATGACCGGGTGCACGGAGGAAATAGTGTTACGTAGCAACGGTCACGTTATTGATTGGTTGCTAAGCAACAGCAAATGGCGATTGCAGCGATATGCGATAAAATTGGAACTAACGATATTGACTGGTTTCTCAGCAACGCGAATGGCGTTTTCTTATGAAATTATCTCGTAAAATTATCGTCCGTAAACCGACTTTACAGTCGGGGAGGAGAGTCGGTCGGTCAAACCGTATGTCACAGGCATTTTATTCAAAACTAAAAGGTTGTTTTTTTCAGCAAACATCAACCTATGGTACATCATTCAGAAAACTTAAAAAAAATAAGGTTTCTCAATAACTTTTTTGATTGAGCGAATATTTTTGGAAATGATCGATCTGAAAGTTGCATAAATTGTGTCCCACTCTTAACTTTGGGACCGTGTGACTAAAAAATATGAAAAAAATCACATTAAATCCTAATAAATATTTTATAAGAAAATTGTTTCGGGCTATACTGTCATTGAGTTATTGTCAAATACTGCGTTTCTCAACAAAAGGGCGTAAGTTCCATGAACATACGCACTTAAAACTTTCAAGGCTGCGGAACCCTACACTGAGCATGGTACGACATGCTCTTGCCCGATTTTTTGTACTAAGACTACCACTAGGTCAGTATAAAACAATTTACGAGTAATAATAGTTTACATTACCGGTCTGAGATATTTCTATAAAAAAATCATTCTAAATGGAAAAAAATAGGTAACTTAGTCGTTATACTGACATACATGCACTGACATTCTTGGCTATCGCTTAAGTCTGTTCTCTCTGAGTTTTATGTCGCAACAATTTGAGCATGGTCCAAATTAGCAATTTATTGTGAGGCCATCTGGCGACCTTACTGGCAATGAAGCTACAAAAGCAATGGAGTAGCAATAGTGAGAATTAGGTCATAATAATTGTTTTGTTAATTTGTCATCAAACTTCCAATTAGAAAAAAAGATAAGGAAAAAGCGTTTTTTTGATGCACCGTAGAAAATACAGAGCCGTAACAATATTAAAAAAAACAGCATAAAGCAATAAAATTAGAGAGATTCAAATAAAATATCATAGTTAAATGAATAAAAAAAAAAAAAAAAAACAGCAACAAAAAAAAAACAAAATATAAAATATTGATAAATAACGCTGTGTCTCGCGGTTACAAAAAATGGGTGTCCAGCAGAAGCGAAGAGTTACTTTTTTTCAGAGGTAACCCGATACAAAAATATATCTTGCTGGACATCTTTCTACCTATAATACTAAGTAACTACAATGAAAAGGGAAACCGAAAGTAATGGTGTTCTTAGGACCCTCTGCCATTGGTGTCCAGTTCAGCATTTGCCAGACGAACAGGGCCAGACGCTGGTTTTCAACTGGAACCCAATTGAATTGAATGTGAGGTGTGTGTATATGTGTGTATGGGTTGGGCCAAATTACTCATACGATAGAAAGTGTAAAAGATTCAGAATTCCATTAGAGTCACACCACCTCCACACATTGCCCTCAACGTCGGTCCCAACACCACTAGTCCAACGTCTGGATCTAGAATAACGCTCGTCCTAACGTTGGCGCCAATGCTATTTTCCAGATGCACATGTTGGGACCGATGTTAGGGGCAACGTGTGCAGCCGGCGTTGTTGCTGAAGCTAACACACTTACGCCTAAGTTTGTAGATGAGCGTTTTGTAATTGACGCGCGTTACCATATAAGCCCCATAAATAATCATTATGGAAGAACTTGGAAACGTGCATTGGCACATTATCTGTCATTTGAATGTTTGGTTTCGTTTTAAAATGGTAACTGAGCCATTTCATGTCATATTACTTCTGGGACTGAATAGAGTCTTGACAAAAAGCTTTCATATCAATCAACCTATATGAATTTCCACTCCTGGGCACGGGTCTCCCAAGTAGAACTTCGGTACCTATCAGAGGCGAAGGGTTAAAATTTTTCAGAGGTAACCTTGCTGGACATGTTTCTTTGTACCTATAATACTAAGTAACTATAATCCAAAGCGAAACCGAAACTAATGGTGTAACCCTCCGCCACTGTAATTATTATAAATCCTGAGAGTAATTGCCATAATCGCCACGCTTGGTCGGAGAGCAGAGCTTAGAAGTTGACGCAGTAAGGCTTTAAGGACGCAGAGGACGCTGCTGCCCGCCCTCCGGTGTGAAATCCATTAATCTCCTTAACGACACTCACGGGAAGAGATGGAGAGGCACTATTTTTATGCCGGTACCAAACAAAAAAAAATAAAAGCAAAAAAAAGACAACATAAGTATTAACTTTTTCATTGTTGAATTTTAAACCTAAATGTATTGCCTACGTACGTAATTCCTAGCCAACGCGACCAATATAATAAAACAATGGAAAACAATGGCATTTTATACTGAAAAATATAAACCAACATTGTAACTTTTTATTCATCTACCACGAGAAAATAGTTGTGGAAAAAAAGTGGTCTCATATTATTAATTCAAACTGAACATTTCACAGCTGTCAGGACTGTTTTTGAAGTTCATTCCGTTGAATACTTAATTATATTTGCATATGGGAATGTTTACCGATCCCATGCATTTGAAATGTGTTTACAAAATGAATCATGTGTATCATGAATCAGGAAAATTCTTTGTTACTCAAACTGGGAGTGGTCGTTTGTTAGATCCGTATAGGTTCATTTGAGTTGAGATAATCGACTGGCCTGTTAGACTAGTGGTTAGTGACTCTGACTCCTAAGCTAGAGGTCGTGATGACCCACTCACGTTTATTTGATAAGCACGTATAAGCAGCCGGCAGTAAATTAATGGTTAAGACACTTGACTGGCAATCGTGTGGTCGCGAGTTCGAATCCTACCCGTTTTACTACCTATGTGAACCCACTCCTTTTTAGCTTTGCTGGAGGGGTTATCAGGATTGCTAGTAATGTGGGTACCAATCCAACATTGCTAGTTATCTTTAAAAAAAATATACTGTCTCTGAAGTATTTTATCTAAAACTAGCGTACACCTCGCGGTTTCACCCGCGAAGATCCCGTTTTCGTTTGAATACAGGGTTAGTGTAGCTTCCCAAGAGTTTTTGAAATCGATCCCGTAGTTTTTGAGTTTATTTATTACAAACATACACACATACAAAAATATAAAAAACTTCTTTACAATTGTTAAAATACGAGGCAACTAAAAGCAAAAAAAAATATCTACAGAATAACAAAAACAAATTAACATTTTGATGTTGGTGCCGAATTTTAAAAAAAACAACTATTTTATTTTGGATTGAAGTTAAACTAACTTAAAAAAGGCACCTACATACACTATTTTTTGGCACTAATCTGCCTTGTATTTATTTTTGAAGTCGGTAATATTTTTTTGTAAAAATTTTTTTATTTCTCACTTTTTAGTGGGTTGGTTTGTAATTCACCTAAGTTACAATAGGCTTATGTCAACTGCTCAAATCCCTTTTTTGTAAATATTGCTTGCCTCATAATTGATAAGGAGTTCACATGATAGTTCACTATCAGCTCTATTACATTGTGTAATAGTAGTATGACGAGAATAAAATGCTATTTAACGTACGTACGTAATTGAATCGCAAACCGTGAAACATTGAATAGGTCCGCTCGTCATTTGTGGTCTTCATCATCAGTTCTACTTCACCAATCGGTGCTTTTTGAGAGTAAATGCACTAATCACTATGAAATGTACTTAAATCACTGCAGATGTGCCTTTATTATTTGAAGAGTTCCCTCGATTTCTCCAGGATTCCATCATCAGATCGTGATCTGATGACAATGGGACCAACTTGGAAGTATACTCTTTCAAACACAAAAATAATTTTTCAAATCTATCCAGCCAGTCTTTGGGTAATCGGTGAACAAACATGAAAAAAAAAATACACTCGAATTGAGAACCTTTTTGAAGTCGGTTGAAAATACAAATCTTTCCTCTTTATAATATTAGTTTAAATATAGATTAGTATAGATATAAGTGTGTGTAATTTAGATACTTACGTATTTGTCTGTTACTAGCTGTTCCGCGCAACTTCGTATGCGTAAATTTTCCCCGTTTTAGCAACATTTCTCGTCGCTGCTCCGCTTCTATTAGTCGTAGCGCAATGTTATATAGCCTATAGCCTTCCTCGATAAATGGTCTATCTAACAAAAAAAAGATTTTTTCAAATCGGACCAGTAGTTCCTGAGATTAGGGCGTTTAAACAAACAAACAAACGAACAAACAAACAAACTCTTCCGCTTTATAATATTAGTATAGATTGGGTCTGGTTGACGTAGTACAGACACAGGATGTCCCAAAATATTAAACATTTCAATGATGTTTAAGTAAAAAGTGTTTGTCTATGCAGACATATTCTAGTAATTTGTAATTATTTTTTGTAATAAAATTTAGATGCTACTCATAGCAAGGTGAAATTTCGATAAACCAAGGCGGAAGTAAGAGACATGCAATTAGTGTTGTATGCACCAAAAAATGCATTTCTGGCAAAGCCTTAAAAATCTATACTAATATTATAAAGCTGAAGAGTTTGTTTGTTTGTTTGAACGCGATAATCTCAGGAACTAGTGGTCCGAATTGAAAAATTATTTTACTGTTGGATAGCCCATTTATCGCGGAGGGCTATACGGCCAAAAAGAGCGGAGCAGCAATAAAAATGGTGCAAAAACGAGGAAAATTTATGCAGACGAATTTGCGCGGGAAGAAGTGATTTGACTAGAAAACAAATAGTGACGTCATAGTCAAGAAGTGATCTGACTAGAAAAATAATACTGACGTCATAGTCCGGTATTTTTAAGAGATTTACTAAAAATCTGCGTTTTGTCATTTAATAAAAAGTTGTAGGAAACTAGCCCATTTCATTTGCTACAGTGCCGTTGAACAGACAGTGATGTATTATCATCAGTATTTCGAGTAAGAATAACTGACACTCTGAAGCCGTAGACCTTAGAACCCCTCATGACCTTTTACCTAATCTTTTTTAAAAGCACTGTAATCAGTACTCTGAAAATCTAAATTATATTAGTTAGCGTTAATGTATAAACACTGTACTCTAATTGTAATACGTGAAAACGCTGTGGATTGTTCCTACACATATTTAACTAGCTGTACAGCGCAACTTCGTCTGCGTGAATTTTTCCTGTTTTTGTAACATTTCTCGTTACATAGCGTGATGTTATACAGCCTTCCTCGATAAATGGGCTATCCAACAGTAAAAGATATTTTCAATTCGGACCAGTAGTTTCTGAGATTACCGCGTTCAAACAAAGAAACTCTTCAGCTTTTTAATATAAGTATAGATTTGTAAGATAGAACGCGCTCGACTTGGCGGGGGCACTGCAGAACCCCCCTGATTTTTGAGATTACCGCAAAAACAAACAAACAAACTCTTCAGCTTTATTTTAATAAGGATTAAGTATTATTTAGAATTAAGGCTAAATGTACAATTTTGTTATTCCAAATAAAATTTAATAAAATATCTATTTAGACCATTGACGTAGAGACCAGGACTGCGCCATAACCTCACAAAATTGACCACTCTCTAGAAAGAGACAACGCTACTTTGTGGACCATACCTATCAAAGCACGAGTTTTTTCTCTCTTTCACGCTTTGCAGTCAATATTTACTTTTAATTGAAAGGGTTGGGATAGTCCAGGTCTATACGTCAATGATTTAGACCTACCACTACTTTGTACTATCAGTGTTCAGTTATCTACCTGTAGGATTACTGTTTAAATAAAGTCTTGTTTACAAAATAAGTTGTTTCAATATAAAAATAAACCGTTACACATTGATTAACGACTCGAAATATATTAATTTGGCGCTCGAAGAAAATATTTACAAATCAAAACTTTGGTTCAATGTTCGGGAGAAAGGTGACGGAAAAAAGTTACTTTTTGTTTTTTTGGGGTACGTTGGATAATACTGAATGTTTTTACACCGCGTCAGATTTTTAAATCTAACATTTAATCCTCCACTTTTAAACCTCTGTCATTTTTAAATTTAAGGTACTTAAAATTAAAAATATTTTAGTGTTTTACTCGTAAAAAAATAAGGCATTACACAGCCATAAGCGGCTACCAAATAGGCACACGATCCATAGTCGAACTTCACAGTGACTGGCCTGTTGGTCTAGTGGTTAGTGACCCTGACTGCTAAGCCGGAGGTCGTCGGTTCAATCCCCACCCAGGATAAAATTTTGGTGTGATGAGCACGATGGTTTATTTTGTGTTGTGTAAATATAACTAGCTGCCAAGCGCAACTTCGTCTGAGTAAATTTTCCCCGTTTTTGCAACATTTCTCTTTGCTGCTGCTATTAGACGTAGCGTGATGTTATATAGCCTATAGCCTTCCTCGATCAATGGGCTATCCAACAGTGAAATATTTTTTGTTTTTTTTTTTATTCGGACCAGTAGTTCTTGAGATTACCGCGTTCAAACAAACAAATAAAGAAACAAACAAACAAACTATTCTTATAATATTAGTATAGATATGTATGTATTTAGAAGTATATGAGTAAATGTATCAGTTGTCTGCTTGCAATAGTACAGGCTTTGCCTAGTTTGGAATCAGATGGCGTTGTGTGAGTTGTCCGAAGATATTATATTATTATTATAACAGTAGATGAAACATAATTAGTTATCTACTTATACCAATGAAAAAAAATGCCCTGTTCTCTAATCATATCTACGGGGATTTTTCAATAATTGTAATAGAATATTTTCGAGACTTAATCACGTGAAAAGGTCAATTTCGTTCGTTTCGATCGAATTACACCTATCAAGATCACGGGTTGGTTGATGTATTTAATATTTAAAGTGATTAAGACCCGATAGGAGTTGCTACACACATAGCGGGTCGGCACCAATCAGAACCGCTTAATCGCATAATACCAGAATCGCTAAATATCAGATTCGCAATATACCAGACTCTCAAAACTCAAAATACCAGTTATGCAAAATACCAGATACGCAAAATGGCAGAAGTACAGTCGTAATTAGTTGAATTCAGACTATACTGTAATAATATTATAACTTCATCAGAGTGAAAATTTCAAAGCATTTGCTACGATAGATAAAATGAGATCGTTATACAGAAAAGGTCGTAACCTTATTTATTATAAACTGCACTGGCCACTTTTGCTTTAGAAAATAAGATGATAATCAGATGACACTTATCTTTCTAACATTGTCGTTGGTGTACTATTGCAAATATTTTGTTACAATATTTATATTAAAATGAACAGTGGTCAGAAATTAAAGTTCATAAAAAGCAATAAGGGAAAACCAGCACTCCTCTGTGATGGTTACCGCTATAATTTTGTTTTAAAAAATAAATCTGGGTCTACAAATTGGCGCTGTTATAATCAAAAGACTTGCAATACATCGGTTACTCTAAATAAAGACAATGAGATTGTAAAAAAACCTTCCCATATTTGTAGTGCTGATTATGTGCGTAACTTAATTGATGAAACCATTGATGCATGTAAAATAGAGGTATGCTCTGATTTTCAATCTGTCCAAAAAATATATGAAAAGAACTTTTTTAATGCGCTACCTAAATTTGAAATGATAAAAGCAGAACATGAAATACCGAACTTTGCTAGTAAAAGAGATACCCTTTATAGAACCCGCAGTAAATTTCTTAAATTAAAAAGCACTTCTTTCAAAACACCTGCACAAGTTAAGTTGCCAGACCATATTGTTGATAACTTCTTTTTATACAGTGATGGGCATGAAGACCAAATTATAATATTTGGGACTTCTAGCGCCAGAGAGTTGATTATGAGAAATTATGTGTACTACGGAGACGGGACTTTCAGAATAACGCCAAAACCATTTTATCAAGTACTAGCTGTGCCCGCGACTTCGTTCGCGTGGAAGTTGGGTTTATATTAAGGTAGTTTATGTTACAATTTAACTTCTGTGTAAAACATATTGGAAACATGCTCCACAATGCTCTGTGGCATCTATGGATATTAGGGCCTAGCTCTAATCAGGGCCCGACCTATGGCAAGGCAAGCCAAGCAAATGCCCAGTGCAGCAAAATGAAGGGCGACAAAGTTTATGGCGCCAGACAGTTAGAAGACAAATTATAATAGTATTTTACCAAAATGATTTGCATCACATCAAATATTACTATTATCGGTTTCGGGTTAAATGAAGCCCGAAACCGCCCAAGTACTCGCGCGAAATAGGGCTAGTGTGAGATAAGTTTTTAAAAAAATATCCTGGTTTTAAAACATTGCATTCCCGCGGTACTGTGATGCGTGTTCAAACAAACAGACAACATTCAAACGTTTCTAAAAGATATACTGAATTAGTATATCTTTTAGAAACGTTTAGTTTAAATACTAAACTACTGTCGTAGCCGAGGATAGAACAAAGTGGCGTGCAATTAGAGAGGCCTATGTCCAGCAGTGGACTGCGATAGGCTGATGATGATGATGAAGAACCTGTCGTTAATTAAGAACATCATAAATTCATATCCGTAAATAATATATATATAATACATAATCGTAAGAATTTCAGATTTATTTTTTAAATCAATTTACCTGATTCTGTTTAATTTGTATTTAAACGCCATCTATTTTCAAACCTGGATAAGTTTATTTTAATACTTGATGACTTTAAATTAAATTATACTTAAACTATCATGCATATTAAACGTAGGTAAGCAAGGTATTTAACCTAAACGCGATTAAGACCCGTAATATATATATATTCATAATAGTTGTGCCCGCGACTTCGTTCGCGTGAAAGTCGGGTTTAAATTAAGGTAGTTTAGGTAACGAAATAACTTCTGTGTAAATATGTTGGAAACAGTCCTGTTGACTAAATACTTACTAAATAAAAATCGATCTGTTCTATTCTTTTAGATAGTTAGTTTGGTGTGCGGCTTAAGAAGTGGGTTTTCTATTGTTTTTGTTTCATTCTTTCAACGTTATACCTACTTATTACCTAATCAATTTTAATAAAATTTGTACGAAAATGTTGTTACTTCTCATGTGATCGTAAACTTGTAAAGCCTAAGTACTTAACTGTGATAGTTTTCCTTATAATTTTAGTATTTATACCACTACCCTGATTTTTTTCACATACCCAACATCAACCATTTAGCTGGCAGGGGGACACTTGACTCTAACAAAAATGTTCACTATAAAGCCTAATATTATACACAAAGGAATCCTTAAATCTAGAAATAGTCTTTACAAACCCTAAACGCTTTTTAAAAGACCTATCTAATGATACCACACACGACGGGGTAGGTAGATGAGAAAAAAATCACATCCCCACTTTACATATAAGAGAGGTACCCTTAAAAAAATAATGATTTTCAAGATTTTGTTCTTTCACTTTATCGGCGTTAGTAGTTTATTCATGCAAAAGTTGCAACCTTCTAGCACTAACAGTCTCTGAGCTAAGCTGCGGACGGACGGCCATAAGGGAAACTATAAGGGTTCTGTTTTGTCATTTTGGCTAAAAATGGGGTGTATTTCATATAGTGTTACAACGCAATACTAATAATAAAACTGCTGTAACACTTTAGTAAGCAAACACAGAGCGTATCATGTGTGTCATGCCCGCGAAAATGTCAGATATCCCTAAAGGTACGGTTGACAAAAACGACCCCTCTCCTCCCGTCACCCGAACTACTCACACTTGAACGATGTTGAGTCGAATCACAATTTGATTTCATAGATGGCGCTACATGTACTTTTTTTACGTGTGTAATGTCTTTTTTTTAGACGAACACATCATTTCTGGAAAATGTCGAATACTTTTTAATTATAATGTAATATTGTTTTTCATTTCTACTACGATTAATTCATTACTCTCAGCAGTGCATGCAATACCTATAATTAATTGCATAATTTACTTGATTTTTAATATAAAAAGTAATAACCAAAGTAAATAAGTTACCTACGGTCGAAAAAATAACTAAAACATTCAGAAAAATATTAAAAAAGGATAAAGACAATTCAAATAAATACAAAAAGAACATAATCAGACATCAGATTCGAGCCTGGGACTTCGTCGTCAAAGTCCGCTAGCATAGCTTCAAGGCTATACTGTTCGCTACGTAACACGTCAAAATAACTGTTCTTATGAAACTTAAAAATGTTGTGTTTAGCTCCTTTTAGTTTTAGCGTGAAGTTATGCATTCCACGGGTTACAATTATAGATAATGTCTAATTGTGGAAATTTTTGTGATAAACCATTATGGTGCGACAAAAAATACGTTGCTACTCGTTCCCCATAGACGTTAGCGTAATGATTCATAGTGTAAATAATGTCCTATAGTATTTACTATAAAACTGCAAATTTTCATAAAGATCCGTCAAGTAGTTACTGTTTTATAACGAAAAATAGCTACAGACATTATCCCTTACTGCTTAGCTCCTATGGGAAAAAGCGTGATAATTTATAGCCTAAATGTTAATCTGCATCTATTAGATTGCACGTGCAAAATTTCAACCGAATCTGTAGGGTAGTTTTTGCGTGATGCGTGTTCAAACAAACAGACAGACAGACAGACAGACAGACAGACAGACAGACAGACAGACATTTCTAAAAATGCAGCAAAGTGTTTGAATACTCTTTTCAAACATTTCCTAATATTTTTTTTCACTAAGTTCGGCCATGTACAGACACGTGAAATTTACAGTTTTATTATATGTATAGAAGATATACACTCCATGTTGACTTATCTCCCAACGCGAATGTTGTATCATTTGTACCAATAATTTACGTACTGCTTCCTAAAAAATGTCAAAACACATACAAACGTCTATTCTACATTTTAAAAGAACAGTTCAAGATGAACATAGCGGTGTATAAATGTGATTATGAAATAGCTGTAATACAAGCTGTCACTGAAATATTTCCAAACGCTCAAATTAAAGGTTGTTACTATCACTACATGCAAGCTATATATCGCATGAGTAAAAAGCTAAATTTCGGAAAAAGGACTGAAGAACGGCGTGTCGTCACACTTTGCACAATTTTAGCTTTATTGCCCAAACATTTGATACCAGAGTCATATTTACATATATGCGAAATAGCACCAAAAACTGACATATTTTATAAATTCAAAGAATATTTTGAAAGTCAGTGGTTACAAAAAATAATTGCAGATATTTTTTCTTGCTTTGGAGAAAAAAATCGTACAACAAATGCTATAGAGGGATGGCACAGACGCATAAATACTAAGATTCCGCCTAAACCGACACTATTTCAGTTTATTATATTATTGAAGAAAGAGGCACTTTTACAGGATGTAAAAATAAAGAAGAATGCTGTTTTTTCTCCAGGCCAGAAGCGAAACTTAAAATTTATCGAGAAAGATGACAAAATTAATAAAATTATTACAGCTTGCGTCACTAATGAAATCGCGGTAGAAGTGTGCCTACAAAGATTGGAATTACTAATTAGGAATGATTATTATTAATAGCCTATTTGTCTTTAGTCTTAAGGTAATGTCAATTGTTTCAATTAAATTTCGTTTTGACTGTACAAAATCTGCTATTTTGCGTGTCTTGTATTTTGCATAACTAGTATATAGCGATTCTGGTGTTTTGAGAGTCTGGTATATTGCGAATCTGATATTTAGCGATTCTGGTATTATGCGATTAAGGGATCAGAACAGGCCGGGCGGTAAAACCTGAATGAAACGATGAATGTTCGAGAAAAAAACCTATCTGCTTTTGGAACATAAATACTCGGGTAAGCCCAGCCGGGCTGCAATTGCCGTCTTATGCCGATCGGCTTTGCCGTTCAACAAATACTGCCGGCCCGAATGAACTACCCGATCGACACTTGTTAATGAAACCGAGCCATTAGTTGCTTCGGGTCGGATTTGTTGTTCGGCAAATAGGTACTGCCGAACCGAAAGTGTCGACCCGCTTGTGTATCTAGCAACCCTAATAATTGTAAAAATAATTGTAGATACGGGTATCGCTTTATCATCACAGACAGGACTGTTGTCGCCAACAAGTCTGATAATAATATCAGGCTTGTTAGCGACAACAGTCCTGCTGATAGACCTTACAGAACGTCGTGCAATGATCGTCGACATCACCATCCCCCATGTTGAAAATCTCGTGAAAGCTGAAAAGGATAAACAAATTAAATATCTGGATCTGGCGCACCAGATTGTCGACATGTGGGATATTGATTCGGCGATCATTGTACCGATAGTCGTCTCCGTTAATGGTTTGATTGCCAAGAGCCTCGACCAACACCTTGAGAGGCTCGCGTTAGGCGGTTGGATCAAGCGCTTGATGCAGAAGGCAGTACTTCTGGACACGGCTCGCATTGTGAGAAGGTTCCTTCATCTGGAACCGTAACCACCGGTAACTTGGCCCCAGTACCTGATGCCGGTGAGACACTATTTTTTATATTTTTAAATGTATTTAATTTTTGTTACCATATTTAAAAATAAATAGTTGTGTATTTTGATAAAGAGAATAATAATAATAATAATCTTTATTTGCAAGAACATTGTTACAAATATGAAAGGTCGTCTTTAAATTAAATGTGTACATCATGTTCTGCTTAAATCGGGCATGCAAATGTTTAGAGAAAAATATACTTACGTTGAAGAAGTAAGTGTTTTATTATAACACTAGCTGTTCCGCGCAACTTCGTCTGCGTATATTTTTCCCGTTTTTGTAACATTTCATGATGTTATATAGTCTGTAGCCTTCCTCAATAAATGGGCTATCCAACAGTGAAATAATTTTTCAATTCGTATCAGTAGTTCCTGAGATTACCGCGTTCAAACAAACTAACTCTTCTGCTTTATTAGTATAGATTTACAAAATCTGTGTATTTATTATTTTTAGAACTTTTTCATAGTATAAAATATGTATACTAATATTCTAATATGTGTAAAAAACTGATAATATGTCCCAAAAAAATGTTATTTCTTTTAGACAGAACCACAAAAATAAAAAAAGACTCATCCAATCAGGTGTTCTTTATTTAATTTCACGCCAACGTTGACAAGTTTGTAATCAAATTCGGAAATTTATATTGAATTTCGACGGTTGAATGCGAAATAAGTTATACTCGCTATGTCACACCTTTTTCCCACGGGGTAGGCAAATTGTACAAAACACCGAAAGAACAGAAGTTAAGTTTCATACAATTGAGCTCGAGCAACGCACACATAGACGTCATTAATTAGTGACCCTTACTGTTAAGTCCGAGGTCATGGGTTCAATTCCCATCCAGTTTATTCTGTGTATTTTTTTTCTGAAATATGTTTGTATTTAGAAATACAGGATGTCCCATGCCCATGCCAGACGTAGGTAGTCTTTTCCTCCATGTGGCAAGACATGTTTAGTGTAATTATTTTAACTTAAATTGGTTGTAAATTGTAGTTCGATGTAGTTATTTCATGGTTTCCTTCCATTTAAGATATTAAGTTTTTAGAAAAAAAAGCCTAATGATTGACCCTTTCGATTGGTACCTATCGTAAAAATATAGGCGATTGTTTAAAAATATTTGAATGCAGATCGAACTATTTTTAAAAACCAAATGATGTCTTCTTCCAGCAAAAAAATCTGTGGCGGTACCCACATATAAATAATATAAATAAACTGACACTTGACAGTTCGCGTCAAATCCTGAATCGCGATATAGAAGTTTTCACAGCTGCTAACTATATATACAAGTTCCCAACGTTAACCGTTGGGCCGCGGCCCGCCAGGCACGATCACCTCGCCTGGTCGGAGGAGCCTCCCTTTGTATTGGAGGGACTTAACACCTTGCCCTCCACAAATCTTTCTACAATATTAAAAGTACCTACCTAGTTTCCCTCCATGTAGCATTGTTGTGGGACACTCAGTCTGTACTTAATATTTATTACTTGCCTGGTTGCCTTAATACAAGTTTTACCTAATTTGGAATCAGATGACCGTATGAGAGTTGTTCATAGATATTATTATATTATATTATCATTTGCGAACACGCATCTCTGTGCATTGCTCGAGCAACGTTTGTATGAAGTTTACCGTCTGGTCTCTCGGTTCATTGTATAGGCTGCTTAATAAGTAAATTATAGCGTTTACTGGCGTGTGGTTATCGGATTGTTTTGTGATTTAACGCTTTTTGATACGTGTGTTCAGTCGCAAATCGCAATACATCGTCAGCTTAACAGTTGACCTACTTAATTTATTGTTTTCACTTATTTACTTGGGTTTACCATCATACATAAATAATACTCACTAAAATGTGTAAAAATTATATTTCCGAAAGCAAAAAATACTTATAGGTAAACATCGCTTAAATGTATACAACGTTATTTTTTGTATAGCGCAAAACTCAGACACTCTAACAAGTTTTTCCCTTTAAGAAATCATATTAAAAAAAGAAAATTATAATATTAAAAACTTGCAGATTTTGAAACCATTAAAGTTGTCAGTTCTTCGCAGTACATACCATGCTCATTGCGTCGCGTAGTACGTAATCCATAGCTCCTATTAATCGTAGCGTGATGTTATATAGCCTATAGCCTTTCTTGATAAATGGGCCATCTAAAAGTGAAAGAATTTTTCAGTTCGGATTAGTACTTCCTGAGATTACCGCAGTCAAACAAACAAACAAACAAACTCTTCAGCTTTATAATATTAGTATAATAATAATAATAATATCTTGGGACAGCTCACACAACGTTATCTGATCCCAAACTAAGCAGAGCTTGTACTATGGAATCCAGACAACTGATAAACATACTTATATATTTCTAAAAAAATACATATTATAGATAAATAACACCCAGACACAGAATAAACCATCGTGCTCATCACACAAAGTTTTATCCTGGGTGGGGATCGAACCCACGACCTCTTGCGTAGCAGTCGGATACACTCCCACCGCGCCACAGAGGCAGTCAAGTATAAAAGCGCTAGAGTATTAAAAAGGGTTGTTAATATGTGTAATTTCTGTAAGTAGTGTGTTTAAAGCTCAGATATATTCTCCAATTCTGTGTGTAAAAACACTAATTTTCCAGCCTATAGCCTTCCTCTATAAATGGGCTACCCAACAAAAATAATTTTCAATTCGGAGTAGTTCCTGAGATTACCGCGTTCAAAGAAACAAACAAACTCTTCAGCTTTATAATATTAGTATAGATAACAGCTTAGGTCAAACATTACAAAAAACTTGACAATGCACGTGCTGACCGTCGACTTTGTGGAGATAATATTCTAAGATCACAATAATTACACTTTTACTTCTAAGATTACAATATTTACAGCTTAGGTCAAACATTACAAAAAACTTGACAATGCACGTGCTGACCGTCGACTTTGTGGAGATAATATTCTAAGATCACAATAATTACACTTTTACTTCTAAGATTACAATATTTACAGCTTAGGTCAAACATTACAAAAAACTTGACAATGCACGTGCTGACCGTCGACTTTGTGGATACAATATTCTAAGATTACAATATTTACAGCTTAGGTCAAACATTACAAAAAACTTGACAATGCACGTGCTGACCGTCGACTTTGTGGATATAATATTCTAAGATTACAATAATTACACTTTTACTTCTAAGATTACAATATTTACAGCTTAGGTCAAACATTACAAAAAACTTGACAATGCACGTGCTGACCGTCGACTTTGTGGAGATAATATTCTAAGATCACAATAATTACACTTTTACTTCTAAGATTACAATATTTACAGCTTAGGTCAAACATTTCAAAAAACTTGACAATGCACGTGCTGACCGTCGACTTTGTGGAGATAATCTTCTAAGATTACAATAATTACACTTTTACTTCTAAGATTACAATATTTACAGCTTAGGTCAAACATTACAAAAAACTTGACAATGCACGTACTGACCGTCGACTTTGTGGATACAATATTCTAAGATCACAATAATTACACTTTTACTTCTAAGATTACAATATTTACAGCTTAGGTCAAACATTACAAAAAACTTGACAATGCACGTGCTGACCGTCGACTTTGTGGAGATAATCTTCTAAGATTACAATAATTACACTTTTACTTCTAAGATTACAATATTTACAGCTTAGGTCAAACATTACAAAAAACTTGACAATGCACGTGCTGACCGTCGACTTTGTGGAGATAATATTCTAAGATTACAATAATTACACTTTTACTTCTAAGATTACAATATTTACAGCTTAGGTCAAACATTACAAAAAACTTGACAATGCACGTGCTGACCGTCGACTTTGTGGAGATAATATTCTAAGATTACAATAATTACACTTTTACTTCTAAGATTACAATATTTACAGCTTAGGTCAAACATTACAAAAAACTTGACAATGCACCTGCTGACCGTCGACTTTGTGGAGATAATATTCTTTTTATTATAATATATTATTAACTTCTAAGAAGTAAAAGTGTAATTATTGTAATCTTAGAATATTATCTCCACAAAGTCGATGGTCAGCAACTTAGCTTAAACTTATTTAAGCTAAGTTTGCGTTAGAATATACTACAATATGGCAAAATAACCTTCGTCACCTTAGAATACAGACCAAACAAAAACAATCTCAACGTTTTCCTTAAACAAACATTTTCAAATAAACGTTACAGTCAAACCTTTAGCGAACATAGTGAATTAAATTCTTTAGGGATTGCTATTGCCGGCTCTAGGATTGTACTCGTTTGAGCCCGGTATTGAACTCTATTGAAAGATTTAAGTTCGTTTAATACTGTGGTTGTTCTAGCTGTAAAATACTTGTACAACGATTACGTAACAGAAAGATCGTCTTTAGACCATGTTCAAAAGGTTTGGACAAAAAATCCAGACGAACAGACATTTGATTATGTTGATTAGAATATTGCTAATATAAAGACATGTTATTCTGAAAATATTGAAATTTAGAATTCGATGGCTAAATTTGCTTTTTTGAAGTGAAAACCGGCATTGTGCACGTTTGGGATGGGTAAAAAATGTTAAACTCGCGTCAGGACACGTGACCTGATCGAAAATTCGTAAGACGGAGGAAGAGCAATGAAACGAGTAACAATTGTTCTTTTCCCATTTTTATTTTTATTTTGGTTTTTTGATTTGTGTTTATTATTTTACATATTTTTTTTACACAAGTTTTCACTTCTGCCGGCACTCCCGGAGTGAAACCCGTTTTTTTAATAGTCTCCATAAAAAAGATAATTTCTCAACAATACCCTTTCAATGTTAATCAACCTATTTCATATTACAATGAAAATAAAATCACTACACCAACTGCGTTTGAGGTACTTTAAAGTCAGAAATCGTAAAATAGATGCTTGTCTGTGAGCCCTGTCTACGAAATGTATGGAAAAAGTTTCTTTGCCATTTCTAACATATAAAGTATCCGAAGCTCAGCTAGTCCCATATATTCTTTTGATTGTCATATAACAGGGTTGATTGACTGCAAAAAAGAGAAATAAATGAAATATAGTCATACATAGAAAGCACTCCTTATGAAAATTCAATAGTTATATCACATGTGAGCTATTCTATTCTTCAAAAAAGGTGATAAAACCTTGCTAAAAACTACCGACCTATCTCACCCCTGAGCTACGTCTACAAGTTGTTCTCGAGAGTGATCACTGAACGCCTTGCTAGAAAACTACAAAATACTTCAGCCCCCGGAACAAGTCGGGTTTCGAAATGGCTTCACTACAGTGGAACACATGCATATTGTTCGGAAGATTATTCATAAAACCGAAGAATATAATCAGCTACTGTATATGGCTTTTGTGGACTACGAGAAAGTCTTCAACTCCATCGAAACTTGGGCGGTTCTGGACGCTTTGCAACGATGTCGCATTGACTGGCGATACCGATGTATCGGTGCTGCGATGCTTGTATAACACCGCCACCATGATCGTCCAGATTCAAGACTACAAGATGAATTCAATAGAGTCTACGTCGAGGTGTAAGACAGGCGGACGTCATATCCCCGAAACTGTTCATCATCGCTCTCAAAGACGTCTTCAAGACACTTGATTGGACTGGACACTAGATAAACTCCAGGCAGCTTGGTCCTAGGTCGTCTCTTTGTTGACTTGGGATGCCAAATTTTGCGTAAATAAAGTCATCAAAGTTCAAACGTATATTACCTAAACAACTAATAATCACATTATCTAATGAAACCGGTTCGCATGCGGTATAAAAATCAAAATTATGATTTAAGCAAGTACCTACCGTATTTTTTTTTTGATACTATGACTATACGCGGATTTATCCTTTAAGGTTTGTCGACTGAATTAAAAGTCATTCTGTAAAAACTGTCCGTAAGAAATTATCTGAATGATAGTAAAAACTGCATTTACATCTATTATCAAAATATATATATTACGGGTCTTAATCGCGTAAATAATTTAAGGTAAAATATCTTGTTTATTGCCCGACGTTCCGACCGTATTGCAACGGCCGTGGTCACGGTATTGGTAGTCTACCCGTGACCACGGCCGCTGCAATACGGTTAAAACGTCGGGCAATAAACAAGGTATTTTATCTTTTTACCCGTAATATATATATTTTCATAATGTGTACAAATCGCGAAAGTTTATCCACATTTAGAATCTATTGTCTAGTTTGAAACATCTAAGCGCACAGACGTTGTAGATTTATTAAAAGATTCTTAATTATTCCGTATACTATAGTATAGGATCAGTATTAGAAAATTCTTACGCTTACATAAACAAGGCGATACTACAGCATCGTCCATCGTTGGTGTTAAGGAATTTAATTCAGTGTAGAGCCGTTTGAGTGAGATAGAGGGTGTTGTGGTTTTCTGCCAGATATAGATGAGTTACATCAACGTTAGGTTTTGGCCATACTGAGCTCAGAAGATAATTACACAGTATAATATAATATAATAATAATAATAATATCTTGGGACAACTCACACAACGCTATCTGATCCCAAACTAAGCAGAGCTTGTACTATGGAAACCAGACAACTGATAAACATACTTAAATATTTCTAAATACATACATATAATATTGCTTAATATTAAAAAAAGGTGTGGCACTCGGGGACTGCCGCGGTAAAGCTATTGCATAGCATTTTTTATCAACTTATGCAATTATAATTACTTATTTATTTTTAATTTATTGAGTTTTTTTTCATTAGGTACATTTCGGAGCAGCTCGTCTCGATCCGTGCGAGCTTCGTGCAGTCGTACCATATACATATACGTTAAGCAAACACTCGGCCGAGCTACATGGTAGGCGGAGTGGGGGGTGTTAGGTTTTATTTTGGTTACGGATTTTTTTGATTCGGTCGCCGCGCTCAAAGCCGCGATAAAAGCAATGCAATAGCTTAAAAAGTAGGGAGGACTTTCTTTTTGTCTCATTTTATCCGGTTTAGGGCCTAAACGTCACAATAAATAACAATTTTAGACTGGTAACATAGTCAGTACAAAAACCGGTGGTCGGTAGTTAAGGTTTAAAATATTAAATATTTTTCAAAACGGATATTACTAAGTTACCTATTTGGTGTAATGTAAAGATGCCACGAGTGGGAGGTTATTAGTATATTAAAATCACCCTGTATACCATCCTACAGGGGCGAAGGGTTAAAATTTTCCTGAGGTAACTAGACACAAAAATATATCTTCATGGACACAGAACTTTGCATGTAGATATACATAATATTAAGTACCTAACTACAGTTGAAAGGAAAGCTGAAAATATTGGTGTTGTAAGGACCCTACGCCCCTGCCATCCTATTCAAAAATCCGTTCCGACTTACGTCACACCTCTATAAACTATGTAGCTGTCAAAATTAAAAATGATCTCATTACTGACCCAAAAATAATAGCAAATAAATTTAATGACTACTTTGTAGATAAAATAATACCAATACCTAATTCAGGCACGAATGTCAAATAGTTCTTGACAATTCGTGTCTAGTCAGTGAGGAATGAACTTATCTATACTTTTATTAAAAGTGTGAAAGTAACTCTGTCTGTCTGTCTGTCTGTTACGCTTTCAAGCTCAAACAATTTAGATGAAATTTGGCATGGAGATAGTTTGAGTCCAGGCTGAAGGATCAGCTCGGACTTCAATAAAAAAATACGTAGAATTACAAAGTAATAAACGGATTTATTTGAACTATTACGAACGTTCAACACGCGAATACAATCTGTCTGCCATCTTTCTACTCCCTCTCCATGTCGGAGTGACATCCGCATGACAGATGTCAACGTCATGTGATGTCACTACCGACATTTACATTTTGAATGTCAACCGTCTAAATCAAATCTCAATAACGTTTTTAAATTATGATTGAGTTAAATTGTGATAAACATAGAATGAATTATATTAAATAACTGATTAGAATAATATTGAGTCTAACGAGGGAAAATACATAGGATAGTTTTTATCGCAATAACCGACATCAAAGCTAGTCTATTATATTTACCTGCCAGCCTTGCCCGTGAGGTTGCAATGCTGTTTTCTCCCTATAAAGCTAAAGTTAGATACCTAAATTACTTCTTACATCCTCGGCTGTCTGACAGTGAAAGTCCGGTCCAAATCCGTGAAACCGTTTCGGGGATTAGCCGGAGCAAACAAACGAAAAAAATAATGTTTTTGTCCTGTTATTTCGATATTACAAAAAAAAAAGTTGAAGTGATATTACGGCGATGATAAAATTCATAATTCTTTATTATCTAAGGATACAAAACAACACTTGTGGTCCGTTGGTATTATACATGTACATGTAATGCCAAGTTCGCAAACAATAGGTAAAGCCGGAGAAAAAGAAAATATCAATAAAAACTCTCGGCCACTCTTTTCAAATTGCCAATTTTACAATATTATTAAAAAGTTGGTACATGAGATAAGAATAAAGTTATTTAATTATACCACTATTATTGAAATAAATGAGTGGACGCTACAATATCACAAACAGATACATGAACACATGTAAAACATACCTACTACATTTTGCGTCGTAGGTTTAAACACAGTTTTAGGTGCAACAACAGCCTTATTTAAAACGAGTACAATAATGTCAAGCTCTATCAGATTCTAGATTGACCCTAAGAGCCTCGTGCGGTTTGATCCCAGTTCCGACTGTCATTTGATGAATACATTCTGAAATTGTAATCAAGAGGAAGTTATTAGGCCTTTATTGTGTTGAATTTGGGCTAATGGTAATGGATTTTGTTACGTTTGAAATATTCCTTTAGTTGTAATATGCTCTAATCTATGGATATTTGTTACTGTTTTACGGAAAAAGTACTTTAATTATTTTGATTAAACTTTACAATTACTTAATGTAATATAGTCTCATTTTTAGAAAACGAAAATACTAAGATACCGTCTCCACGGGCGAGAGAATCGCGGCGATATTATCGTCGTGCCACCTATTTCTATACACTCTCTTAGAACGCGTCTCTACACAGCGATGTTATCGCGGCGTTGCGACGAGTGGTTGAGTGTGAGAGAAAAATCATAATATCGCCGCGCGTACGTGGCGCCGCAGTCTCGCGACGGAGAGCGCGGCAAGCGCGCTGACCATCAATACTGTTACATTAAAAAAAAAAAAAAAAAACCCCCTACACAAAAAAGATCCCCTACAAGATCCCCTACAGAATTAAATAATTTCATACAGTCGGAGTCATTAATGTATCTCGATGAACTTAGTAAAGTGCCTCCTGCATGAAATTATAAAATTCTGTAGCGGATCTTGTTCATCTTTTTTGTGCAAGCGGGTTTTTTTTCAATACTTTTTTTAATACTTTTTTTTTTGAAAGACGATTTTCGCAATAGGGTACAAGCACTGTGTAGCGGGGGACTTTACAAACATACAAGTCACAGACACAAACTACACCCAGACTCGGAACAACAATTTGTAGATCACGCAAAGTGGAATCGATCCCACGACCTCTTGCGTAGCAGTCGGACACACTCCCATTGCGCCACAGAGGCAGTCAAAAACTTTTGTGTGGTTGTAGGATGTAACAACTGAACTGTTATTACCGCTATAGTCAAGTATTGAAAATTGAAAAAAGAATGATTGTTAACTAACTTTTCTAGTATCACAGCCATAATCATGTTATACTTTTTTGAGATGCTTAAGATAAGCCCTTTACTTTGATACCCATATTGCAGTATTGGAAACCACTTTTTTTTCAAACCTCTTTGTTTTGATATCACACAGCCGCCCTGTTTTTTGTATTTTTCAATCGTCACCTATCTAAGAACACTTGGGCGGTCAAGACGAATCTAACGAAGTCTTAATTGTATAAATCCGTTCAGTGGTTTGTGGGATATGAGGTAATAAAGAATATTACATACATACATACATACAAGATACGCGAAAAACATAACCCTTCCTTACAGTCGGGTAAAAAACATAGGAATCTGTCATTCTTATAGGTATGGGCTATGTTCCGATAAGCAATGCGACCACTGAAAAGTGTGACATCAATTCAGTATCCTGCGAAGCCGTTCATTCAACTTAGCTATACTGGTTACTGTTTAAAACGGAACATAGTCCTGTCTAAGAAAAAAAAAAATCATCCACGTTTTTGGCGCAGATTTCACTTGACAATAATTTTAAATGAATACGTTATTTGTTCAACTGAAAAATATTGCTGGATTGTACCTAGTTATATGAAAAATTTAATATTCGCCGAGAGAGACGCCGTTAGTCACGTAATCAAAGTACTGAGTGCACATTACCTCAAAATCACGTCAGTATTCGCACAAAAATGGCAACATTAAGATACTGCGGCAGTAGGTATACTGTCGGTCCATAACGGAACAAATTTCTCCACAGTAAAAACACTGAACAGTTGTCAGACCATACCCATGAATAGTCTATGCCTAACTAAACTCTTTTAACAAAACCTTTGCACAATACTTCGTTGGAAACGTAGCGATTCCGTAACGCGTCGTCGAGGACACGCGGTGATTTCGTCCGTTCCGTTACGAGTCGCGAAGATACGCTGGCGAAATAATCGCTCATTCGTAGAGGCTACCTGACGATAGTAAAGCAGAATCGTCTTGCTCTCTCGTCCGTAGAGACGGTTCCTAAGCTCTGTGTCGGGAAATAGGTAGTGGGTCACACAAAGGGAGCGTCCAAAATTTACGTAAGGCGTTTAGGGTTAAGGGCAGGTAGAGTCGAATCTCACCAAATCTCACGTGGGGGATAGGGGGTTTTCGCAAGTCTTTCGTTTTTTTTCTTCATTATTTTGTCCGGCTTTGAGACATTTCTTGCTACCCCGCTCCCCTGTTATGCGAGCGACTCACACTTGACCAGTGTGAAATCTCACGCGATATTAAAGAAGGAGGGAGGTGTCGAAAATCCTCCAAATCTCGTTACGTTATTTATGGTCGCCCAAAGTAGTGTTTCGTGTGAGAATCGAACTCTCAACCACTTGAACAGCAGTCGAACACACTATCATTAAATTGTTAATTAAATTGTTGTCAAAGTAAATATCTAAATATCTTGGGACAACTCACACACAGCCATCTGACCCTAAACTACTCGTAGGTAGAGCCTGTAGTACTGATTAACATACTTATACAGGTTGATTTATATACTAATAACCTCCCGCTCGTGGCTTCTTTACATAACACTCAATAACTTTGTAATATCAGATTTGAAAAAAAAATAACTACTAAAAAAATAATTAACTGATGGTCTAGTAGCTAGTGACCCTGACTGCTAAGCCAGAAGTTATGGATTCGATTTCAACTTAGGTAGAACCCTTATATGATGAGCACGAGCGTTTATTCAGTGCCTGGGTGTAACTATTTATCTATCTACTCGTATAGGTACTAATATTATAAAGCTGAAGAGTTTGTTTGTTTGTTTGAACGCGGTAATCTCAAGAACTACTGGTCCGAATTAAGAAATTATTTTTTGTAAAAAAACAAATTAACCCTTCACCACCTATCACTTACTTTTATCACGCAACCATTTATCACACATCTGAAAGTAAAATCGATGTTTTTTTGTCAGGTTCAGAACATAAACCTCACAATAAACAACGATTTTACTCCAGTCAAATAGTCCAAAAACAAGTGGTAGGTAATTAAGGGTTAATCTATAGATACATTTATTATAGCAAATATTAGTGTTATCTAAATCTAGATTGTTACAGTTCACTGAAACTGAAACGGGCGCGGTTTCATCCGGATTACGATGCGGTATCAGTATTATATGGTTCATATATTTACCCTCAATTTAACGCATGGGTAATTGGTAACGTAATAATTATATTTATTTTAATTAGCTAGCTGTGCCTGCGACTTCATTCGCGTGAAGTTGCAGCACTGTTCTCTCCCTATAGACGTTAGCATGATGATAAAAAGTAAAAGCCTAAGTTACTCCTTACATCCTTAGCTCTCTGACAGTGAAAGTCCCGTCAAAATCCGTCCCGCCGTTTCGCAGTTTAACCGGAACAAACAGAGAGACAGATAAAAAAATCAAAACTGTGTTTTTGTTAAGTATAAATACCATTTATATTTTCGTTTGCATTTAGTGAAAAACTGTTATTTTGACATTATAAACAGACACTTTAATTTTATTTATTTTGACTAGCATGTTGGTCTAGTACACAATGGTTTAAACTCTGTCTGGATGTAATTTATCTATATTAAGTATGTATTTAGAAATAAATAAGTATGATAGCTTTTGTGCGTTTAAAATCGTATCTTTTTACCCGACTGCGCAAGAAGGAGGGTTATGTTTTTCGAGTGTATGTACGTGTCTATATTTCTTTGGCTTACTTTAGGGGCTAAATGGCTTGATGAAGTTTAGCTTATGAGTTATCGTTAGATTCGTCTCAGTTGTGAGAATGTCACTGGGTACAATAAAATTTAAAAAAAAAAGTGGTAGTTTTTAAGAGAAAGAAAATATTTTGGTTAATTTTAAGCAGCAGGGTTTTTTGGTTTTGTAATAATTTAGCTTGTATTAGGTATATGTCACAAAGTGTGTTTATGACAAGAGTTTATGAACTCACTCTGTGTGTTTATAACAAGTCGATTAACTATTATAAAGGCAATAACGATTTTTATAAAAAAAAATGTAAAGATATTTGATTAAAGCAGCTTCTAATATAGTTTATGTATGTAGTAAACTGAAGTCTGTGTTATCAAAATTGTATATACTGAAGTATAAAATACATTATAGCATCAATCAGCACCAGCTGATTCCGTGATTGGCTACGGTGTAAGTAGCTACGACCGCACATACAAAACCTATATCGAGAATATCTACAGACTGCAGCTAAGTATGCTTAAACCAATCGTACCTAAAAATATAAGTTTACTTTACAAAGATGACTAAGTAGGTCTGTTTATGCACTGTCAGATATTAAGTGTATTCGATAAGATACGGTTGTGTGTGTTGAGCGAGGAATAGCATAACCTTGCAAATTTAGTTTTAAATTTAAGGTCAAGTTTATTACGATGTTTGTCATATCTTCCTGTTTATAATTATAACGTATACGGGCAACGGACGTGGGAGTATATGCTGCCATCAATCATGAATACCTTGCCTATCGAAATCTGTAAATCCATAAACGCTGAAAACTGTAAATAAATTCTGATAGGATACTTACTGTCCTCAAGTAGTCAGTAAATATCTCGGCAGTTTATTTTTTGTAAACCTACCTACATTTTTATATTTTGTACCGTAACGATCTGTCTAACATACTACTGATAAACTCACGATAGTTTGTGTGGTATGTTTATAAAATAATTTGTGAAAAAAAAAAAAACAAAAACAAAGTCTGCAATGTAATCGGTTTCTTTTGGAACTACAATGATACAAATACACACCTAAAACATTTATATACTCATATTTTTTTCGGGAGTAAATAATATTTATTTACTCTCACTACCTACGTTCCGTATTTTAAGAAATTTATTGATAAATTCCTTTCTTTCTTTACTCGTTAAGGTTCCGTACCCAAAGGGTAAAACGGGACTCTATTGCTAAGACTTCGCTGTTCGTCTGTCCGCCTGTCACCAGGCTGTATCTCATTAACCGTTATAGTTGAAAGGTAGTTGAAATTTTCACAGATGATATATTTCTGTGCCGACTTTAACAACACATACTAAAAACAGAATAAAATAATTACTTAAGGGAGGCTCCCATACAGCAAACGTGATTTTTCGCTCGCTTTTGCTCGATATTGATAACGGCAATAGACGGACACTTGAAATATTCACAGAATATTGAGTTACATTATTCACTTTAAAAATAAATAATTAAATTAAAATAAAATTAATATTTAAAGGCGGCTCCCATACAACAGACTTGGTTTTTTTGCCATTTTTATAGATTACGTTTTTATAGGTACGGAACCCTTCGTGCACGAGTCCGACTCGCACTTGGCCGGTTTTTATATGTTTTACCTATTCATTTATTGCCATAAAGGTGTGGAAAAGAGTCCAGTCAAAACTGTTTTTTCATATATTTTCTATATATCTTCTGGTTTCGAAAAAGGTAAAAATAGACAGTTGAATAAATAATATATTCTAAGCAAACAGAGGCAAAAATAAGGTGAAAACAGATGGTCATTCTAGTCAAATATTTGTCTACGATCAAAAACTTGGGCGGTCTTTGATCAGAGTAGAGGATTAGGCGTAAGAAGAAAACATCATATGGAATCCGTAGAATTTGTTCAAACAAAGCGCTCGGCCTCAGGGTGATTGGGCCACGGCAAACGCGGGATATCATCGTATCATTGCTTCCTATTTCTGTCTGCAACTAACTTTATTTGAAGAAATCTATAATTTAGCTTGCTTTAAATAAAGTTAGGATCTTTTTAAGTTACGTAATTATTTTACTCTAGATTTTAATAAAATCAAAAATAATTGTATTCATGTTACAAATATTGTTGTTTTAAGATTTTCATTTAAGTATAGATTTGTGTTTTCTTTTGATTTTATGATAGTTACTACGATTTTACACCAAGGTACTGTTTTATTGTTCAGTCACTAGCTTATTATAGGTATATATCAAATTGCTTCTGCGTCATACTAGATTTTAATGTAATCAAAAGATATTTTTTGCTAAAATTCTTTTATTAAACCTGTTACGAGTTACCTAACACAGATTATGTTACCAACTGTACCAAAATAAATAGATTTCATAAGAATAAAAAAAAAATATGAATCGTCCCATGGGCCGAAAGAATCGTGGGACGAAACAGCGAACGAGCCCTCAGGACGAGCGACAGGGGCTCTTCTGGCTAGTGGCAAAATCTCGTGCGGTTTAAGCTTAATAGATACTTCACTCAAGCAACGCACACGTAGGCATTGATCATCGACATCTCGGAACACCTTCATAACTGGGTTCTTAGTGGTCCGAAATGCCGTGTCCGTAAACATTGTTTATGTGTGTGTTGCTCCAGAAGCTTGCATTTGTATGAAGCTTATATTTATCTGCGCTTAGATAAATTTCGTGTTTTTTCTTTGTAGTAAATAGCCAAGGTAATCTCTTGTTTAGTGACCCCACTCTAACTATAACTTATCACATACATAGCGAAGAGGAAGGAAATGAAAATTAAAGCGACCTCCACTTATATTCGTATACGGAAGCTTTATTTGTTTGTCTGCGGATCCCATAGGGGAGAGCTGACCCACTGGAACCGGTGACCCAAAATATATAGATACAGAATTTCGGCTGCTCGTGCACGTATGGCGATTACAACGTGCGACAGTTTCGGTTGGACATTCGAACGAGATCAACCGAGATTTCTGTACGTAAACATTTATGTGTGCGTGGACCTGTTTTTGCCTATTATGAGAAGTCGGTTCTGAGTATAGTTACAGAACCGACTCCTTACAACGAGTAGTGCATATATCACCATATGGAAGGCCAGAGTGAGATTGGCGTGTTAGTGTCCCATTCATCATCATTCAGAGCATAGCTTTGGAAATGCATGGGATAGTATTTATTCCTTGACCGTGGTCTGGTTGCGTAGGATGGTTATATAGACTATGGCTAATTGTGTTTGCTCATGGCCTATCAAACGGACTACCGCACTTTAAATTAGAATGAGGATAAACATACCTACAACTAAATCATGTTAATGATTTTCGATTGTTATGTTGCATCACTTGGTGAAATAACAACATTGAGTTTCGATTTGAAAATAAATGAAAATCTACTGTATATATTTTTTTTTGTTTTATTTTCACAAATCTATACTAATATTATAAAGCGGAAGAGTTTGTTTGTTTGTTTGTTTGCTTTGTTTGTTTGTTTGTTTGTTTAAACGCGCTAATCTCAGGAACTACTGGTCCGATTTAAAAAAATCTTTTTTTGTTGGATAGCCCATTTATCGAGGAAGGCTATAGGCTATATAACATCGCGCTACGACTAATAGGAGCGGAGTAGCGACGTGAAATGTTGCAAAAACGGGGAAAATTTACGCATACGAAGTTGCGCGGTACAGCTAGTTATTTTATATACAAAGAAGTTGATTAACATATGACACAAACTATCGTCAGTTTATCAGTAGTATGTATGTACATTTTTACATTTTGTATCTTAACGATCTATCGTTACGGTACAAAATATAAAAATGTAGGTAGGTTTATAAAAGATAAATTGCCGAGATATTTACTAACTACTAGAGGACAGTAAGTATCCTATCAGAATTGATTTACAGTTTACAGCGTTTATGGATATACAGATTTCGATAGGCAAGCTATTCATGATGCATACTCCTACGTCCGTTGCCCACATACGTAATTATATATAGCTGTCTTATAAACAGGAAGATATGACAAACATCGTAATGAACTTGGCCTTATATTTAAAACTAAATTTGCGAGGTTATGATATTCCTCGCTCAACACACACCCGTATCTTATCGAAGACACTTATCTGACAGTGCTTAAACAAACCTACTTCGTCATCTTTATAAAGTAAACTTATATTTTAGGTGCGATTGTTTTAAGCATACTAAGCTGCAGTCTGTAGATATTCTCGATATAGGTTTTATATGTGCGGTCGTAGCTACTCAGACTATAGCCAATCACGGAATGAGCTGGTGCTGTTTGATGCTGTTCATGGTTCTTAGCATTTTGTAGGGTATTTTATACTTCAGTTTATACAATTTTGATAACACAGACCTCAGTTATTTACATACTTAATGGATGTGGGGTCCCAGTGAAAGTTATTGTCTATAGTTAGACCAAGGTACATTTACTGGGTCACTTCTGTAATGTTTGGCAAGTACATGGGTTTATCATTCGGTGTAAGCATAAATGTTCGTGGGCAACTACATCAGGCACACAGGTCGATTTCAAGTACGGTGATTGAATATGAATTAGTTTTGTTTTCTTAGCATTAAATACAAGACCCAAATCGTGGGCCCACCTACATAAAAGATCGAAGTTCGCTGCATTGTCCCTTGCGCCTCATATGCAGTAATCAAGCATGTGTCATCAGCAAATTGGGAAACGGAGTCCTCGGTGAATATGTTACACATATCATTCACGTAAAGTAGGTATTCTGTCGGACCGATAATATAACCTTGTGCCGTGCGTCTGTCGGTCGGAATCATGTTACTTAGCAAGTTATAATACCTATCTTATGTAGATAGATTTAACTATTTTATTTTTAGATTATTTTTTATACCACAAAATGAAGAGACAAGCAGGTCGCGAGGCCTGGTAAGAGTCAGGCTTGCCCATATCAATTAAAGTAATATAAAATTAGTTTTTTTATTATAATATTTAATATCCTCGTATATATATATATATATATATAGAAATACTTAGTCTAGGATATTTTGTCTTTCAATTTCCCGCTCCAACGCTTCGATATTATTTTCACGCCTATACCATGATTTACCCAAGTTTTCAAACATAATCTTATCAGAAATATGTTTTGTCACAAAATTGGTTTATTTTCCCCGCTCTCCCCACAGTTTTGTTGAGATTGAGAACCTTCTCATTTAATCATCGGATAAAATACGCGCTGTATTCGATTATGCGATTTTTACATTAACTATTCGATTACTATTCAAGAGTATACTTTTTAAAAAATATTCAAAAGTATATAGTTAGGCGTGTGTGACTCGTACACACGTCTAATAACACTTCTTTGTTTACGTCGGGGTTAAAAATCACTTTACAGAAAGTACTAGGCGAGCAGAAAAATCAAGGAGCTTACTCGTAGTAGGTCGCAACAATATACTGTAAACTGTAGCATGAACCACATAATACCGAGAGTACAGAAGGTAAGCTTTATACAAATATGCTGGAGCAGTCCATACCTAGACATCGCTCACGGATTGGGAACAACAAACCACTTCACATTACATTAATTAAATTGATTTTATTTTTGTCACTCATCATGAATCCATACCTAGTATATTCGTTGAAGGAAGTACTTATGTGCTTACAATGATGAATTCGACGCAAGACAACAACTTAATAGTGTTGAGTTACATAATGACATTTTCCGCCCCTTAAACAAAGCATTCGTCGCCCCTCCAAAATCCAGAGATCCGGGGCATGGGCCCGGATTTCCCCCGTCCATACTAAGGCCGCGCACTTTATGAAATATTTAAAAATAAATCATATCGTAGGGTCATATATTGTAATCTTTGTTGACTGCCTCTATGGCGCGGTCGGAGTTTGTCCGTCTGCTACGCAAGAGGTCGTGGGTTCGATTCCCACACGGGACACCACTTTGTGTGATCCACAAATTGTTGTTCCGAGTCTGGGTGTTTGTGTTCATGACTTGTATGTTTGTAAAGTCCCCCGCGACACAGGGCTTGTACCCTAATGCGGGAGTCGTCCTTAACAAAAAAAATATATATATATATATAATAATATCTTGGGACAACTCACACAACGCTATTTGATCCCAAACCAAGCAGAGCTTGTAATATGGAAACTCGACGATTGATAAACATACTTATATATTTCTAAATACATAGGTACAAATAATTGTCGATTCATCCATCGTGCTCATCACACAGCGTATTATCCAGGATGAGGATCTAACCCACGACCTCCGGCTTAGCAATCAGGGTCACTAACCACTAGACCAACAGGCCAGTCGTAAATGAAGTATCTATTAAAATATCATAGCATGATTTTAAATCACCAGCTGTTTCTCTATAGTGTGGCCATTAGTGCTGTGCACTCCCTGAGGTATGCACGGCGAGGTGGGGGGCGAAGAAAAAAGTGCATGAGTTCACATGAGGTCGATACATGTCGGACAGATCTTACGATATCAGTTTGCATTTCTAAGGCAAGACTTGTGGCGGGACGTTGCGTTGGTCGGAGGCTATCTATCTGTAATATATACTTACTTTGTTGATTAAAATGTAACCCAAATATACTCATATTTTATTAAAAATATGCAGGTGATAAATAAGAATTGAAAGTTATAATTCACAACAGGACTTGTTTTATTAAACATTTTTTATATTTACAAACAATTATATATTCTAACGAAAGTTATTCTGACATAGATTCTGTTTCAACTTCATCTTCCATTTCGTCATCATCTTCATCTTCCTCTTCGCCACCGGAACTTGAATCAGAGTCTTGCAAATTTATTATGAATGAATCGATAACATTATCGAACCTACTATCGCGACTCCAGTAATCATTTTCATTTTTCTGGACATGATCGTCGCATTTCTGCCATTTTTCCGCCGTGAATTCCGAAAACAATTTATCCAATAAGATTATCTTTTCGTCTAGAGAAGAATTAATATAGTTTTGGGCTATGTTGTTTTTAATATCAGCCCAGACCAACTCGATTGGATTTAAATCTGGATGGTACGGAGGTAAACGCAGAACAGTGTGTCCACTGGCTTTCAGGAGTTCGTCAATTCTATACACGGGTTCTTTTTGTGTATTTTTGATAAGAAGTAGCAGTTGAGCCTTTGACATGGTTCCTGAAAATTCTACATTATGGCGTAGCAACCAGTTCTGCATTTCACTTTTGAGGCTTGATATAGTTGGTTTCTTCTCAATCTGAACGCTGTGGTAAGACGCGTTGTCCATTACAACCACAGAATTCGGCAGCAACTTATCTTTTAACTTTTCATCTACCCACTTATAAAAAGTAGGTCCGCTCATATCTCCATGATAGTCACCGGTTCTAGCATCGGATTTGAATATAGTCAATGTATCATCCACTAAGCCATTTCGACACCCAGCGTGGAGTATTACTAGTCGCCGTCCTTTCCCAATATCAGCATGAATACCGGGTTCTGACGATGATTGCCAACATTTGCTGGCATGGTGACTGGCGTTGATGTATGTTTCATCAAGAAAATATATGTTTCGGTTTTCCGTTCTGTAATTTCTGATTTGTGTAAGATATTTTTTCCGCCACACTGTAATATTAGGCTGCTCTATAAGGAGATGTCTCTTTGATTTGCATTTTTTGTAACGGTAGCCCATTTTGTGTAAAAGCTGTCTTAAATATTCCCGTCCACAATTCAATATGCCATCCTGTCTCAAACTTGATAGTAACTTACGGACACTTGGTATTTTTTTTTCAACTTCGTAAAACTGATGAATTTTTCTTCTGATAACTCCAAGGTCAAAATCATCCACAACGTGTTTTTTCTTTAGAACTTTTGGTTTTTTTGGCGATTGAAATTTTAATTGGCTTGAATTTTCAATTGATAAATAGCCCGCAGAAATCACATTATGTACGGTTCTTTTGCTGTATCCCGTAGCCTCCGCAACGATTTTAGCAATATTCACGTCATTTTTAAATTCAAAGCTTTCTTTGTCTGCTTTTCTTTTCTTAAAATATTCAGCCACCTTAAAAATGACAGTCTTCATATCACGAGATAACGCACGACCCATCTTTGAATATTTATCTCGTGTGCGTCTGACATAGACAGTCCGATACAAATAACACTACCTGCCGTCACAAGCGTTGACGGCGCACTGACAGCGCAGCAGCCGATTCTAACCCCCCCGTCTCACCGCGCGCATACCTCAGGGAGTGCACAGCACTAATGGTCATACTATAGTACAAAGTGACAACGACACATATTAGAAAATGAATTGACCCAGTATGAAAAAAATTATCAATTATTGTGTTTGACAAATGACAACCCTATCTTTAATACTTTTGACAGTGGTTGCTTAGAAACTTTGTTATTAAACAGTTTACATCGTGCGAAGCTTTAATATATGTAGTTCCGGCACTGAACCTTCTGTTTTCTGGATGTGTTGTGGTTGAATACACGACGTGTAGTTTCATTGCCTCTATAAATTTCACTGTACACTAAATAGACTTCATTCTTTAACGCGTGCCCTACAGCCCGGTTAAGGAGGATTTTATATTAACTTTAGCCATCTAGATGGGGATTTATTTGTTTTTTTTTTATTCTAGAGGAAAATTCTGATTTATTTTCGAATTTGATAAGTCCTACCTGTCTCTTGGGAAAACAAATAGTGTGAAGACAGCATGGTTCTTATTTATTTAACGACAAATAGCTGAGGAAATCTAGTAACTTTTTACAAAGTCCGATTTCATTTAATTCGGAATTTGTCATGAAATTGATTTCAGTGAAAAATGAAGATCTCATTTAATTAAATTCTTGTATATTATATACTAGCTGATCCGCGTAACTTGGTATACGTAAATTTTCCCCGTTTTTGCAACATTTTTCATTTCTGCTCCGCTGCTATTGGTCGTAGCGTGATGCTATATAGCCTTGTTCGATAAATGATCTATCTAACGGCAGAAGAATTTTTAAATTCGGACTAGTATTTCTATAGATTGTCGCGTTCAAACAAACAAACAAACCCTTCAGTTTTAATAAAAAATATATATAATTTTTCTGCGAGTGTCATAAACAGCTGGACCGATTTTAATGAAATTTTTGTGTGTGTTTAAGTGGATTTGAAAATGGTTTAGATTCACAATTGAAACCGATGTACAAAAAAAGAAGCGGTTAGAAGTTCGTCGGGACATTTAGAAAAAAACAACCATTTTTACATAGTGTAAATTTAATTGAAAAAAAATCCTTGATATTTGGCATAAAAAACGATAGGAAGTAGATGAAATTAATGTACTTATGTTCATTAGTTCTATCCTGCTGTCGTTTTGTCGAACTATTATATTATGCAGAGGCGAACGGTTAATTTTTTTCAAAGGTAACCCCATATAAAAGTATGTCTACCTAGACACGGTTCCTTGTACCTTTAATATTATGTAACTAGGATCCAAAGGTAAATCGAAAGTAATAGTGTTACAAGGACCTTTCGCCACTGCTGCTATGGAATAAATGTCCCCAGCGCAGGACTTGTGTTTTAACAAGTTTGGCTTCCTAATGAAAAGAGTGAATAGTCCAAATTGTGAACACTGCGAGGTAATAGATGATGTACATGATTTGTTAGTGGAAAGTGTCCAAAACAGAAGTGAATAGATACTTTGGTGAGTGAGATAAACATCAATAGCTTAGATTTGGAAGCTTTTCAGTTAAGAGAACCTGAAAAGCTCCCTTATCCAAGCCAGATAGCGATGTTTGTTATATCTATAAGTTTGTGAATATTTAACTAACTAAAATAGTGCCTCTTTAATAAAAATTATAGGTATTTTATACCTAGAAGATAGTGACTCTGATTGCTAAGCCGAAGGTCGTGGGTTCGTTCCGCACCCATGATAAAATTTTGTGTGATGAGCACGATGGTTTATTCTGTGTCTGGGTGTAATTTATCTATAATATGTACGTATTTAGAAATTTAAAAGTATGTATATCAGTTGTCTGGCCGCCATAGTAAAAGCTCTGCTTAGTTTGGGATCAGATAGCGTTGTGTGAGTTGTCCCGAGATATTATATTAAGATATTATTTCTCTTGTAATTGATACGATGGGCCTGACATGGTCATACTATGACTAAAAGCCTCTAAACAAATAAAGATAAAAAAAAGCGCAGGATTTGTGTACCTACTAGTGCGGCAATAGTCTTTTCTAAAGATAATAAAAACTTTTACACAGTTACGGAACTTATTGCCCACAAAAATAAAGTAATATAAATGGTCGATGATGTTATATGCATAATTCTGTTATTGACATGATTTTGTGATTAATCTAATATATAAAATTCTCGTGTCACGGTGTTTGTAATTTAACTCCTCCGAAACGGCTCGACCGATTGTCATGAAATTTTGTGTGCATATTGGGTAGGTCTGAGAATCGGACAACATCTATTTTTCATACCCCTAAGAGTTTGTTTATTTGTTTGTATGAAAAAAAAAGGAAGAAAAAAGTAAAAAGGGAAAAGTAAAAAAAATCCAAACTTTATACAATTTGATTATTGTTAAACTAATTTTATATTTAATCTTATGTAATCTACGAGTACCATAATGGCATTGATTAATTAAGAGAAAAATATGCTATTTACTTATGTTGATTATTTTTTATTTTTTTATTTTGGTAAAGACGACTTCCGCAGTAGGTGCAAGCACTGTGTCGCGGGGACTTTGCAAACATACAAGTCATGGACATAAAGTACACCTAGACTCGGTACAACAATTTGTGGATCACACAAAGTGGTGTCCCGTGTGGGAAACGAACCCACGACCTCTTGCGTAGCAGTCGGACACATTCCAAGAGAAAACCTCAGCTATATAGAAGTTATCTGGAAGCTGCAGCAGAGTAATCGCTTGACCTCGGTGTATTATACATATAACTAGTGACCCTGGCCACGCTTCTCTGTGCCTTTATTCGGCCAGAAACATTCGCGGGCGTCCCCAGAACACCCTGTCAAAGTTTCATTACAATCTGATCAATAGTTTCGAAACGCATAGAGGACATGCAGACAGACAGAGAAACATTCATTTTTATTTATGTATAGACGAGTTTTGATAATTATATATTTATAAGTATTATTTTGTATGTATGTATTTTATTGTATGTTAAGCGTTTAATTGTATTAGCGGCGGTAGCCTAATGGCTAAAGCATCGGTCTCGCAATCGTGAAGTCGCGGATTCGAATCCTACCCATTATACCACCGACGTGAACCCACTCCTAACACAATCCTTTGAGTTTAGCTGGAGGGGTTAACAAGATTGCTAGTAATGTGGGATTGAGTCCACATTACTAGCACCTTCCCCATCTTTTTAAAAAAATAAAATATTCCTAAGTATGTTTAAATTTTGTGTTTAGTTTGTTTTATTTTATTTTTATTTTATTTATTAGGTTCACCAACAATTATTTACACTAACAATACATTAAAAACAAAGGTAAAATACGACAAAGAGTGTAACAATCACTTATAGGTAAACACCACATGCACTAATTAAAGGAGAAACAATTATAGACTAACCCTACCATACACACATACCAACATTGTAAAAACTATAGTTTTAAAATTAAAGAGAAAAAAAAATACATAGTAGAACATAAAACAACAAAGAAAAATACTGCAAGGCTAACATATCTATAGCAAACAATTCAAAATTCTCGATTTAAGTTTCGCAAGTGAATCGAAGTGAAGGTCTATTTGATCACTGCAATGATTTAAAACCTTACTGAATCTTGCAAATGGCGAATTGCATCCTAAAACAGTCCGCCTGAATGGGGGACAGAGTGGGGTAATTGAGTTGCAAGGGAGTCTTAAGGGAACACGTAAATTAAAATAAGGTAACAATATGGGGCAGTCAACATATTGTTTAAAAATTTTACAAGCAAATAAAGCATCATTAAAGCATCTCCTCTTATCAAGAGTGACTAAGGCGAAGTGCTTCAATCGGGCATTATATGACTGAATTTTTTTTGATACTCCATTAGAAAATGCAAGATGCCACAGGAAGCGTTTTTGAACGCGTTCTATACGCAGACTATGTAAGGCATAATGAGGCCGCCATACCACACTACAATATTCCAAATGACTTCTAACCAAACTATTATAGAGGATAATTTTAGATTTGTTATGATTAAAGGCTTTACAATTTCTAATTACAAAGCCCAACATCCTTGAGGATTTTTTTATTATTTTGTCCAAGTGCGGGATAAAAGTTAGCTTTCTGTCAAACAAAACTCCAAGATCATTTATAGTATCTACCTCGCTGATTGCGATTAAATTAATGTTATAAATAGATTTAATTAAGTTATGCTTCCTAGAATATTTAACGTGATAACATTTTTTTGGATTTAAAAACATTTCATTATTACTACACCATTCAATAAGCCTATCGAGGTCTGATTGTAAGTAACAAACATCTTCTTCAGACGTAACTATTCTTAGGAATTTGAGGTCATCAGCAAACATAAAAATCTTGGAGTGGTGAAAACAAGCAGGTAAATCATTAATAAAGTAGTTAAATAAAACTGGGCCCAATATTGACCCCTGCGGTACTCCAGAAGAGATTTTATGTATTGTGGATTGAAATCCGTTAATTACAACATAAAAAGATCTATCTTCTAAATATGAGCTTATCCAATCAAGCAAGCTCCCTGTGATACCATACGCAACCAACTTGCGTACTAGAATTTTATGTGGGACTTTGTCAAAGGCTTTGGAAAAGTCAGTATAGATTACATCGGCTTGGTGACCAGAATCAATAGCCGTTATCAGTGTCTCAGTGAATGGTACTAGATTCGTGCTTGTGGAACGTGCTGACACAAATCCGTGTTGGTGATCACTTGAATATAGTTTCAAGTGATCTTGAAAATATGGACAGATTATTGATTCGAAAAGTTTGGCAAATGTTGAAAGAACTGATATCGGTCTATAATTGTGAATGAAATCATCATTGTCTGATTTGTGAATAGGGACTACTTTGGCCATTTTCCATTTGTATGGAAAAATGCCCGATGACAAGGACTTGTTAAAGATCAATAACAGGGGGTGGACCAATTCTGATGCGCATGCTGTTATAAAGATTGGTGGTATTCCATCTGGACCTGTTCCTTTTTTAGTATCCAGAGCTTTTAACCTTATAAATAAGGATTCGGCGTTTATGATAGGCCTGATCAAAGATTGGCTGTATTTATTTAATAACATCAAAAACTCAGAGTCAATAAGGTCATGTCTTAGATTTACATTAACGCTGTAAACGGAAGAGAAATACGTCGCAAATAACTCACAAATCTCTGTACCTTCAGATGCAGTTGTTGATCCGTCCGTCATTGTCATCGGATAGTTACTTGTACCGCCTCGTTTTGCCTTTATGTATGCCCAAAATACCTTGGGATCTGTTTTCAGCTCATTTTCCACCTTACTATTATAATCCTTATAACAGACTGTTGCTAAATTATCACATTGTTTACTAATTATTTTTAATTCGATTTTATCCAAGGGATTCTTATACTTATGGTAGCGTGTCCTTATTTTATTTTTGGCATTTAGTAATTTTATTAAGTTTTTGGTAAACCAAGGGGGAAATTTACGACTTTTAGGCACTCGATACGGTACAAATTTTTCTATAACAGTATTAAGAATTGCATAAAAACACTCAACCATCTCATTCACTCCATCTAGCCCCCCGAACAGGTCAAACCAATTAATTTCCCTTAAGATTTTTTTAATAGGTGTATAATTTGCTGTATAAAAGTTAGGCTTGATGTTTACATTGTTATATGGTAACCTTGCTTGTTTATTAAAATAGATTCTTACTTCTAGTGGAGGGTGATGTTGGTCAATATTACAAAGGGGGTTATAGCTTTCTAATACATCACACAAATAATATGTCGAAAGGACGAGATCTAGAGTACGACCTGCAGCATTTGTTACACAGTTGAATTGTTTTAGCTTGTTAATATGTACAAAGTCAATAAAAATTTCGCTAACTCTAGGTAATTCCACACTATATTCTGATTCATCAACCAATTTCCAATCGATATTGCTCAAGTTGAAGTCGCCCACCATATAAACATTCGAGTCTTTAATTTGTTCAAAAACACTGTTACAATTATTCACAAAGTATTCAAGAGAAGAGTTGCGTATAGGTGGTGGTAAGTAAACCGCACAGAGAACCATTCGACGGAGGCTGCGCGGTAGTGGTAATTCCAGGGTAACCCACAGATCTTCACAGTTACTTTCCCATGCTTCGACACGTTTAGATTTAAAAGAATTCTTGACAGCTATTAATACTTCACCGCCGTCTTTATTGCGAACTAAGTTGGTACTTTCCCTATCTCTTCTGTAAACCACGTATCTCTCGTCGAATAGCTCACTGCTCAGTATAGAACTGTTAAGCCATGTTTCGGTCAGAATGACTACATCGTAATGGTTACAGAGAATATTGCGATAAAAAAGTTGTGTTTTTGTTCTCAGGCCACGACAATTCTGGTAATAATAATGTAAATTATTGAATTTTAAGGACAATTTTTATAAACTTGTTTAATATTTAAAGAATTATTTTAACTTTTTTAAGGTTTCCATGTTCTTAATCAGTATATGATCTGAAGCGTTATTTTTTCTTACAAAAATCCTGCCATTCCTTACCCAGACGAACTCAAATCCTTTTTCCTTGGCGAATAACCTTGTGGCGGCGTGAAGTGCTTTTTGTGATGGTGATAAATGTTCAGCGACAAATACAGGCATTTTGTTGTTAGCTAGCCCAAAATCCAATGTATTGAGTTTATTCTCAGGATTGCTTTTATTATAGTTGATCACTGATGCCAGCAGCATGTCTCGAACTCTTGGGGAGGCAAGCTGGACCACAATTGATCGAGGACGAGTATTTGTCGTAAGAAGCTTGGCTGTACGAGTGCAATTTAAGATATCAGTATCTTTTAGCTCACAGCGGACGACTGAACCCAATTGCTTGACTACAGTAAACAAATTCTCCTGCTTATTCTCCGGTAAACATTGAATTTCGAGGTTGCTCGAGCGGGCTTGTTGCTCTAGGTAATTCAGCCGATGAGTAAGATCAGTCACAGTATTCCTTAGTTGATCATTCTCGGTCTTTAATTCTTTAATATTACCTTTTAATGTGACATGTTCGGCTTGAACTTTATCGAATTCCTTGGTGTGGAAATTCATTGATTCAGTTAGGTCCCTCACATTAGTTTTTATAGGTTCTAATTCTTTATTGATAACGGTAATTATTGTATTATTCAGCTGTTGAATCATCATGGATAACTCTTTTTTTATAACATCCTGGACAATTGAACGTACCTCTTCACTGGTCACAGTTGAAGTTGTAGGGGGGGATTGAAGAGCGGGTCTCTTGTTGCCTCTAGTAACGGATACATTGCGTAATGGCGTACTGTCCTTATTGGAAAGTTTTGGAATCAAATTAATACACTCTGGACATTTCCATACGCTATAAGCTTCAGAGTCACATGGAATTTGCGGTATAGACATGCAGAGAAAATGGTATTTCTTCAGGCAGTGGCTACAAATTATATACTGCTCGTCTGCTTCCAAATTGTCACAATTGCAGCACCCCCAACTAGTCCTTTCCGATGTCATATTGTTCTAGTAGTAATTTAAAAACGTCGCTGTAAATTAAGAACGTCGCATGAATATAATAACAGCTTTTTCCAAAAGACTCGGTTTCAATATTCTTGTCCCTTTTCCCATAGACAAAATTGCGCGTCTAACGTATGTATTATGCTGCTCTGGAACGTTGAATATAATCGAAATTAACAACGTTGGCAACACTTTCTTGTTGTCAATCGATGTTGACACATGTCACAATGATAATTGACGCAGTCAATTGATCTTGACAATTTTAATTATGCTAAAGTTGAGGGTATTCTGTAGCAAGCAGTTAATGTCACAATTTATGAATAAATTGTAAACAAATTGTGGGTACAAAATTCAGACTTATCTTCTTTGATTGTGAAGTAATTGCGGCCGCAGAAGGCGCTGAAAACGATGACACGGTTTTCTTGCTTGAGAAACTTCACTAATTACTCACTTTTATAGAGTTTTACGTTGATAATTATTTATTAGAAGTTAAAATATGCGTAAGTAGTAGACACAGGTGGCAGGGTTGCCAGATACCTGTTTTGTTTTAATGTAATAATTTAAATAATATGCACCTGCCACACCCTTCTCGCTACCACCAAAAGTTGACTGATAGAGAATGCCTATGGCATTAAGTCTTTTGCAATGTATTTGTAGGAAGTGATAAATAAATAATTGTTGATAACTGTTACCCGTGACCACGGCCGTTGCAATACGGTCGAAATGTCAATAAACAAGGTATTTTACCTTAAATTATTCACGCAATTAAGACCCGTAATATATATATTTTCATAATAAATAAATAAACCGTGCTTAAAAAATAGAAACAGCTTCGTCCAGGGACCAGTATATAAACCAACAACAATGTATCTTAGCGAAGACAACGCGTGAGCAATATTTTTTATTACGCCTTATAAATTGCCGCTAACCTTCTGGGCGTTATCTAAGCTTTTATAACGTGATTTAAAACACACTGTGGAGTTTTTTCTATAATAATATTACCTTCCTTAATAATATTTACACATCTTTGTACGTTAAACGAATCTTAGTACGAATATGGGTATAACCCACAATAAGAATTTGCAGTCAAACCAAAAACGCGTATCATGTAATTTCTAAAACATACATTCAGCACTTCAATAGATTAAACAGGAAATAATTACAGATGATAAATAAATAAAAAAAATGATTTATTCACTTAGGAAGCAAAATACTACACTTGTGAATACTTTTTTATTGCCCGACGTTTCGACCGTATTGCTAGAGCCATGGTGACGGGGAGACTGATTAACCCATCCTAAACCACCCCCTCCCTTCTCCCTTGCAAAATAATCCTGATATAGTTTATGTTATTATACCGTTATTTGAAGTAGAATCTCCACTCCAATTAATTAATACACGAGCGTTTATGAACACCTTTCTTCTCACAGTAATGTCTCAACGGTTTAGTGCCAATGAAATCTTTACCTGTATCCCGTAGTTTATGGCGCAATGAATCTAGTACATAACTTAGACGTACATTGTAGTCTCTGGGTTTTATTGCCAGCAGGCGCCTATTAGTTTAAATGAGTAAGTGAGAGCTAATGACTTAAGGAATTATTGTTGTTCTTAGCTACTAGAACGGTATTGTTATACTTACTGGCGGGATTTGTAAGCATAAGTAGGAAGAAGAAATAAAGAAAGTTTTTTTTTAAATACATTGATTCTAGCGTATTTATCTGCTGCATTGAACGTAAGTTACATGACGCGTTTCATAAAACCGAACTCTCGTACACGGGTAATATTCCAGCGTGTTTGCTTAAACCTGTAATGGTGAGTCAGTATTTACATGCTTAAACTAGCTTATAAGAGCGTCAACGCTCGTACGAGTTGCCTGTGTAGCAAAAGGCGCCTATGCTCTTCCAAAAGTTAGAAAAAGCTAGTCTAAAACCGCTCTAATAGAATGACTGAAAATAACGAAGTATTTATTACTTTGACTATCAAAATTTTCTAAATTAAAAAAAAAAAACAAAATTCAAAATTCTTTATTCACTTAGGATGCAAAACAACACTTTCTACATCTCGGGATTCTACATGTACATGTAATGCCAAGTTGTTCTTCTTTCAACTAGCTTTTATGAATATTGGCTAGATAAAGCGATAAATCAACAACTATACATAATAACTAGGGACTATGCATAATGCCTAAATTAATCACATCATCTGTTTAAAAATATGCGTAATAATTAACGTGAATTTAAAAGGCTACAACCCTTCTAGACAGGTGGCATAAGCTCTAATCGAATAGCATGACGTCCCAATGACGTCGTCCTTGCGCGCATAAAACTGCGAATCTATTTTTTTAATGTTTGTGGTTTTGCACGCGCTGCGTCATTTGTCTATATCTATATTTGCTCAGCTCAGTTTGTGGCACTGTGGATAGCAGGGCAGCTTTTCAGCTTTAGTGATTTCACCGCAGTCTGTGCAGTATCTATAGAACATTTAACACTACTCGTATTCATCATTTCAGTAATTTGAAAATAAATAAATATCTTGGGACAACTCACACAACGCTATCTGATCCCAAACTAAGCAGAGCTTGTACTATGGAAACCAGACAACTGATAAACATACTTATATATTTCTAAATACATACATATTATAGATAAATAACACCCAGACACAGAGTAAACCATCGTGCTCATCACACAAAGTTTTATCCTGGATGGAGATCGAACCCACGACCTCTTGCGTAGCAATCGGATACACTCCCACCGCGCCACAGAGGCAGTCAAAATGATGACGTCATGTAATACCTATGTGGATATTTACCTAGAAATAATAAGTGTTGTAGGTACTTAAAGTAACTTCTAACATTCATTCGTATAGCTAAAAATCCCTTCCTAAAAGGTAAAATTTACAATAAAGGTCGACAGAAAAACTTCTAACAAAAATATTCGTTTGAAGTGAAACATTTCAGCTACATATATTTCCCTCGTTTCATTTTAGACCCTCCATGTTTTTAATTCTCAGATTGGCTCTGAGGATCAATCTGGTTCTCTGTTCCTTATTCCCTTCCTTTTAAACTTGATGCTCGGATTCGATCTTGAACCGAAGCGTTTAAATTGGACGGATTACAGGGGCGGACTACGGCTGCTTGATGGATTCGGTTAATTTTGGAAAGATAAATTTTGTTTGTCAAGGATACATCGATGAAACGCATCAATATTAGTTTATTGAAAACGGTAAGATTAGATTTGAATGGAATTGGCAATTTCGTGGTTGAATTTCTGAATGTTATTTATTCCTTGAAATAACCATTCCATAATATTAACAATTAAAAGTAAATATAATAATTTGTTAGGACGTGCAATTTAACACGTTTATATGTTTCTTACTTTCTATAAACTTATCCTATGGCTTTGCCATAATTGTAAACACCTCCACGATTTATTCCTTAATCACCATATATTCATTTTGGTGCAGTTAACTATGTATGGGTATTTCCGAATGGGTCTAGCGTTGGTAAAAGTAGAGTAAGAATATGCTTTATCTATATCATAACTTGAAGTCCCGCGCAGCTTCGTCTGCGTCATTTTTCTCCGTTTTCGCAACATTTTTTCCTTGCTGCTCTGCTTCTATTAGTCATAGCGTGATGTTATATAGCCTATAGCCTTTCTTGATAAATGGATAATTTTTCAATTCGCCCCGTAGTTCCCGAGATTATCGCGTTCAAGCAAACCAACAAACTCTTCAGCTTTGTAATATTATAGTATAGTTATAAATGTGAGGGGTGGATAACCCTTATCACTTAGGGTTATGAAAAATAGATAGTAGCCGATTCTCAGATATACTGAATATGCATTTTAAATTTCATAAAAATCCGTCAAGCCGTTACGGAGGAGTAAGGTAACTAACATTGTGACACGAGAATTTTATTTAAAAGACTAGCTGTCCCGCGCAACTTCGTATGCGTAATTTTTCCCCGTTTTTGAAACATTTCTCGTCGCTTCTCCGCTCCTATTAGTCGTAGCGCGATGTTATATAGCCTATAGCCTTCCTCGATAAATGGGCTATCCAACAAAAAAGGATTTTTCAAATCGGACCAGTAGATCCTGAGATTAGCGCGTTTAAACAAACAAACAAACGCACAAACCAACAAACAAACTCTTCCGCTTTATAATATTAGTATAGATAATGCAATCAGCTATGACACTATGGTAGGTGCAATACTGACAACATACACTATCCGATGGTGGAGCACTGTCTCTGTGGCGCGGTGGGAGTGTGTCCGAATGCTACGCAATACGAAGTTTAAAAAAAATACCTGGTGGATGTCAGCGTCTAATTTTCACAAATAAAATTGAATGAATTTCGTCGAAATTTAATAATAATAATAATAATATCTTGGGACAACTCACACAACGCTATCTGATCCCAAACTAAGCAGAGCTTGTACTATGGAAACCAGACAACTGATAAACATACTTATATATTTCTAAATACATACATATTATAGATAAATAACACCAGACACAGAATAAACCATCGTGCTCATCACACAATGTTTTATCCTGGGTGGGGATCGAACCCACAACCTCTTGCGTAGCAGTCGGATTCACTCCCACCGCGCCACAGAGGCAGTCATTTAATAATAGTATGACTCATATATATCAGAATAACTTATCCACTAGATGGAGCCGCTTGGAAAAGCTTATTCAGTACTTAAACCTAAATTGTACTACGGTAACGGATGAAGTCCTATTAAAGATAATTTTCCGGCAAATTGACTTGGTACGCGTAATATCCTACCGACTCAGACAAATTCAAAATTGAAAGTATTTTATTCAGTTAGGTTACAACAGGTAGCTTTGAATTAGACTAAGTCGGCACGTAGAGAACAGCACATGGAATTATTTGAATTGAAAATTCACTTTGCTTCTTATTTTTTATACAGATAATAAAATCAGGTATGTCTATTCATTCGTATGACAATAAACTAGTTTTCGCCCGCGGCTCCGCCCGCGTGGATGTCGGTTATCGCGATAAAAACTATCCTATGTCCTTACCCGGGGCTCAAACTATCTCTGTAAATGACAGCGAAAGCGTATAATACAGACAGACAGACAGAGTTACTTTCACATTTATAATATTAGTATGGATTGGTTTTGTAAGAAAAAAAATGAAGTGCAGAGCGAAAGTGATCGGAAGTCTTAGGTTCAATTCCAGGGTCTGAACCTCAATTCTTTTTAAAATGCCATTATTCTATAAATAAATTGGATAATTGGTAATAATATTGGTCTATGAAAATTACTACAATGCATATCTAAGACAGTTGTTAAACAGGAGGAGACCTGGAACAAAGACAATTAGTGACAGGTACGCCGCTTCCACGAAGTGAAACTTCGACACGTGTTTCGCCTCTACACGAGGCATCCTCAGGACAGTTTGGCACCGACTGAGAAGGTCCGGAGGTGCCTACCACTCGACTTGGTAAGAGTACCTGTCACTAATTGTCTTTGTTCCAGGTCTCTCTTTTGAGTGCGGTCTGTAAATCTATTTCGATTGTTGTATTAAGGGCATTTCCTTACTACTTCAATCGTGGTGATTCACAGATCGAGAGTGGGTGGTGGGATCCCTCCCTTATAATCTACTAGCAATTTAGCTTAACTGGAGGGGTTAAGCATATACAGACACAGAATTAACCATCGTGTTCATTACACAAAGTTTTAACCTGGGTGGGGATCGAACCTACGACCTCCGGCTTTGCAGTTAGAATCACTAACTATTAGACCAACAGGTCAGTCACATATAAGAAATTTTAGACCACCTCAAATTACTTAGTTCCGAAATTCTGTGTTCTTGAACGATGTTTAGCTTGATCAAACCACCTACATTTATTTTGGAAGATAACTAGCTATGTGGAATTGATGTCTACTAGCAATCCTGTTAACCCCTCCAGCTAAGCTCAATGGCTTTTGTTAGGAGTAGGTCCAAGTCGGTAGTATAAGGATAAGATTCCAACCCGCGACGACCAAGTCCGATGCCTAACCCATTAGGCTACCGCCCGTTTGAAGATTTTCCTCTGTACTCTCCGAGTTTATTGTGCAAAGTCCGCTCCTGTGCTCCAAGTATCGGCTCTCAGGCGAACGGTTTAAAAGGCAATGCAGTTTTATGTTTTTTAAGACGCCATATTGGTTTCCTTACATTTTCCCGTTGGGATTTGAATACCAGCTTGTAGTATATTATTTGAAATAGCTTCTCGATTTTATTTAACATTTCCTAGCATTTTCTAGGTTTCGCGTATGTTGCTTATTGCAAATAAAAAACCGGGTAGGTGCATGTAGGGTCACGCACTATGTAGGGTTCCGTTGACACCCCCACCCGAATAATGTGGCTTAAGAAGTGGGTTTTCTATTGTATACTTACAAAACCTACTTAATAATATTTTCAAATGGAATTTGTACGAAAATTATGTTACTTTTCATTTGATCAGCTATTACTCGTAAACTTGTAAAGCCTACTCAGTTGTGATAGTTTTCCTTTTAATTTCACCCGTGCAACGTCGTCTGCGTAAATTTTCCCGTTTTTGCAACATTTCTCATTGCTGCTCCGCTCCTACTGGTCGTAGCGTTATGATATATAGCCTTCCTCGATAAGTGGGTTATCCAAAAGTGATTTTTTTTTTAATTCGGAGCAGTAGTTCCTGAGATTACAGTGTTCAAACAAACAAACTCTTGAACTTTATAATATTAGTATAGATTATCTTTCTGCCCTTTATTCAAATTATTTGTGATTGTCGCAATATATACTTTGCCTCTATACACTTCTATAAAACGTCATCTCTGTACTAACCCCTTTTCTTGCCATGTCTTGTTTCACACAGTTCATCCTTCTAGGCCTTCTTACATTCATACTTTTTTTATTTAAAGACGACTCCCGCAGTAGGGTACAAGCCCTGTGTCACGGGGGTCTTTATAAACATACAAGTAACGGACACAAAGTACACCCAGACTCGGAACAACAATTTGTGAATCACACAAAGTGGTGTCCCGTGTGGGAATCGAACCCACAACCTCATGCGTAGCAGTCGGACACACTTCCACCGCGCCACATAGGCTTCAAACAAAAAAAAATCAAACTTATCTTCTGACATACTTACTCATTCCCCATCTTATCTAATATCAACATCGCAACATTCTCACCTCCGCCACTTGCAATCATCTTTCATTCGTCTTCTTTGTAGACCAACATTCTGATACATACAAGACAGCTGGTCTTATTATAGTTTTATAGATTTTCCCTTTGAGGACTTATAATGATTGTAGAAAGGATTAGGAATTACATATATTTATCATCATCATCAACCTATCGCAGTCCACTGCTGGACATAGGCCTCTCCAATTGCACGCCACTTTGTTCTATCTTCGGCTTCTCGCATCCAGCTCCTGCCAGCCGTTTTGCGTAAATCATCACTCCACCTGGCCTGAGGGCGTCCTACACTACGTTTGCCGTGCCGTGGTCTCCACTCAAGTCCCGAAATATATCTAATATGTATAAAAATCGCGAAAGTTTAAAAACAATAATGTTTTGATAAGTCAAAGTTGATGACTTTGACTAAGAAAATATGAATTCTTGGAGTTCGAAATAAATTATATTTTTAATTTATTTTAAAGAAGCCTAGTATGGTGTTGACTTTAAGCTATATTTCGACTTAAAGCAACATTAGTAAAAGTAATATTCAAAAGATTTTGCAGCATACATCTGCGCACACAATGATTTCAAATGAATGAGTCATATCGCTCAGCTAGCATTTTTAGTATACTGTTGGAGCTGGCCCGCACTCTGAAGAGCATACATGCAGTCTTTTTGCGACTTATAGTGTAGAAATCACTAGTGTGTCTTTGCGCAAATATCCCTGATGCACTGCAGAAGTGGGGAAATACCAACAACATTAAAAAAACCAGGCAAGAGCATGTCGGACCATGCTCTGTGTAGGGTTCCGCAGCCTTGAACAATTGCATCAGAACTGAACATGGCAGTTACACTCTTCTGTTGAGAAACGCAGTTTTTTGCCAATATCCGATCTTATCCGAAATAATTTTAGTTTAAAGTATTAATTATGCGCTATCTTTGTAATTTTTTTCATATTTTTTGGTTACACGGTTCAAAAGTTAAGGGGCACGATTTATACTACTTTCGGAGCGATTAATTCCAAAAATATTCACTCTATCAAAAAAGTTTTATTGAAAGACCGGTCTAATGATGTGCCCACGTTAATATTAACTGAAAAAAAAATCAGCTTCTGTTACATGTATGGAATACCCCCCTAAACATATTTATTATTATTATTTAGCTATCAAACTAAGTTGCGGCTACTACAAGACACCTTTTCACCAATGTTCATCAAGATTCATTGAGTAGTCTTTGAGTGAAATGCCTGTGACATACGATCGGAGAGACAGACAGACAGACAGACGGATTTGACAAAACTATAAGAGTTCCGTTTTAACCATTTTGGCTACGTAACCCTAAAAACCATTGTTATAGAGGACGCGTAGATAGCTGATGGCCCGTTGCGTATAGTTAGTCCACAGCGTGCTCTTATAAAATACGAGTACTTGGCAGTAAGCCTACTACCAAGTGAACCCATCAAATTATTTATTTTGACGGAATCACTACAACGTGCGAACCTTTACGTACTTTAATTAATGCTTGCGTGAGTTTCATGGTGTAATGGTTGCAATATGCTTACTGACATAACTGTTTATATACAAATACGTTGTAAAAATTGGCATTTTAAAAACACCATGAGTTTTTATTGCAAAGTTCTTTTCTAACGGCTTTACTTTTGCGCTCTTGGTATTAAATGTAGAATCATTATATTCTAAGTTTTGTCCGACGTTTATAAGCGTTACAATTTGTTAGCTAAGTGACCTGACTTTGATTTCTTTAACCTAGACTCATGTTCAGCTCGATATGTTTTTCAACAACAATCATTTAAACACTAACATCAAGGAACAGAACAAAATGGAAAGAGCTGGTGAAGACTTTTGTGTCACAAAGACACGCCAACGCCTATAACTGAAACATGCTTATACAAATACTCATTGAAAATCAGCGTCGCAAGTTTGTCGCAAAACTCGCAACATATATGCTGAATGGGATCATTTATTGTCATAGTTATGACATATACTTTTTTTATTTCTTCTTCATATTAGTAATACAATATCAATGTTAAACTCAGGCACAAAGCTAACGGCTATACGCGGGGATTGTGCGGTCGATGGCCCTATATGGGGCCCCAGTATGGGCGCGTTCCTTGGGGCGACGAGCTGCCCATTTCCTGAACGCACCCCAAAAGGTGACAGCTAACAGGGTCATCTGGGGATACCGCACGGTCTCCCGCGAGGCAGCTTGCCTCTTCGCCGGAATGGCGCCGTGGGATCTGGAGGCGATAGCCCTCGCATTTGCTTACGAGTGGCGAGAGGAGGCGATGGGCCGGGACGAAACTCCGCCGCCGCAACAAATTGCTGCGTGGCGGAGGGAGCTCCGGCTCGATCTCATGGCGTCGTGGAGGGACCGACTGTCGCAACCACGAGCAGGGCACGCCGCGTTAGCAGCGGTAAGCCCCCTCTTTGAGGAGTGGCTGGAAAGGCGCCGTGGCGTCCTCACCTACCGCCTGACGCAGGTACTCACTGGACACGGGTGTTTTGGGAGGTACCTGCATCGCATCAAGCGGGAGGAAACGCCTGGGTGTCACCACTGTGGTGACCGGCCGGAAGACACGGTGGAGCACACGGTGGAGGTGTGCCTCGCTTGGGCCGAGCAGCGGCTTGTCCTCGTGGCAGCGATCGGCGGCGGCGACCTCTCGCGTCCGGGCCTCATTCGAGCCTTGCTGCGAAGCGAGAGGGAATGGGAGGCAGTCGTCTCCTTCTGCGAGGAGGTGATGCTGCAGAAGGAGACGGCGGAACGCGTAAGAGATAGACGGTCCTCACGCCCCGGCCGCCGCGCAGCACGCTCCGGGCGACGGGTGCCAAGGGACGACATCCGGCCACCCTAGGCGCAGGCCTGCGGACGACGAGCAGTGGGTAGCTTGCCATCCTGCTTAGGACCAGGCCCGGGTCGACGGCGCGCTAGTGTTCCACGCGCGCCTCAAAGAGGTGTCAGCAAGTGACGGGGCCCCATTGTGCTCCCGGAACACCAGGGCGAAAGAAGGAACACAGATGGGTTTTAATCAGTAAGAGTCTGACACGCCCTCCCGCTCATGCCCACAGCGGGAGAAGTCATTTGATGATTTCCCATCTATAAAAAAAAATAAAAAAAATGGGACAAAGCTAACACACTGCATTACTTAAAGCTAGGAAAGCAAATGAAACCACTAAGTCTTTTCTATGTGAAACTATATTCCAACAAAATATATATATTTTTTGTTAGGTGTTGAGTGTAGTCGTGTAGTGTAGAAGTCGTACTATCACGCAGCTTACCGCGTGCTATATCGCCGGCTATGTATACACCCTTGCGAGATCGTGCGGCGAGCGTGTGCTCCTAAACTAAGTGTACCTACATAGCCAACTTTTGTTAGCGAAACTAATAAAAATTTTACTAGTGAGTACGAAAATACTAAGTTTCTCATTATATAGGCTTTGTGTGAATAAAACCGTAGCGCGATTTAATTTTTCTACCGGTTCCGGTACGGTACGGTTTTGTTCTAATTAAGGAATATCTTCATTATCGATAATTAAGGAATATATTTTCTTGAAGAAGAAACGATATTTAGTTTTGCGTTTTTTTGTAACATACATATTAATAAATAAAATATTAATAAATTATAATAAAAAAATATGTTATTATAATTAATAAACCTTTATTGCTAATTGTTAGTATCAATCGTAAGTATAGTTAATGTTAAGTTTGAGTCCTTGCAGCGAGAGTTCTTTGAAGCGGTGGTAGCCTAATAGCTAAGGTATTGGACTCGCAACCGTGAGGTCGCGGGTTCGAATCCTAATACCACCAACGTAAACTCACTCATAACACAAGCTATTGAGCTTAGCTGGAGGGGTTAACAGGATTACTAGTAATGTGGAAGCCAATATCCCTTATTGCTAGTTCTATTAAAGAAAAAGATCTTGATTTTTACCATTAGATGGAACCGGTACAAAAATTAAATCGCGCTAAGGTTTCTTTCACACGAGGTCTATTTAAGAGAACAAAACTTTATATTTTTCATTTGTATTTTTGTATTTTTCACTTATATAAGTGAGTACGACAAAAAATTGACTACGGTGATATCACCGTAGTCAAATTTTTGTAACAACCAACCTGTTTAAATACGTCTTGTATCCTTACCTCAGTTTCAAATTCCATAATCCAAAAGTGCCTTTAAATCAAAACTCGTTTATAAAACTTCGACGATAGGACAAAATTGCTTCTATTGTGACGTCACCGGATGAATCCGACGAATAAAGTTTAACCATTGGATTTGAGGGCTGGCTATACAAAGATAACGCGGTTCAATTGATGGGACGGAAGTAGAAGCCACTGTGAATGTATTTTGGCCTTCAGGGCGAGCCTCTGTCGTTTTGACGTTGTCATCTGTACTAATGTATACTAATATAATAAAGCTGAAGAGTTTGTTTGTTTGAAAGCGGTAATCTCAGGAACTACTAGTCCGAATTTAAATAATCTTTCACTGTTGGATAGGCCAATGATCGAGAAAGAGTATAAGCTATATAATATCACGCTACGACCAATAAGAGCGAAACAGCAATGAAAAATGTTGCAAAAGCAGTGAAAATAGACGCATGGGAAGTTGCGCGGGACAGCTAGTCACAAAATAAAGATCAGATGGACTATAATACTTATCTCCTACGTAGTTTGCTAGTTTTTAAGGACATTGGCCTTTGCTACCGTGAATCGAATTGGTTAAGCACTTAAAAGCTAAGTAAAAACTACTTTAAACTGATTAAGTAGTCAAAGTTGCCACACAGTGCCTGGAGTACCTTAGTGCCAGAATTTTAGAAAAAAGAACTGTCCCTGCTATTTAAACAACACACGAACATACTCTGCATATGCAGGTATGCTGTAATCCAATTGAAATATCAAATTACATACAGTATGTTTACTGGACACTCATGGCTAGGGTTTTGAAGATGTTTATTTACAAAATGAGACTAGAACTGAAACTATATTTGTATTAAATTTGGTTGAGTATGTTATTTATTTGCTTGGATTTTTCATTTCTCTTACGAATGTTTTCGGTGAAATCCATCTCATCATTTTCTTGGGTAAGAATAACTTCTATTATTTTTTTCATTTATTTGTTTTATTCTGCGTTACTTCTCTACCGATTTTCTTTCGAGAGGTTGTATGTCTACTGCCACTACGGCTGTCTTAAATCAAAACCTAGTAAATGCTTTAAAAAAAAATACAAGAAAGCTCAAAACCACAAAATGGCCTAGCCTTACATAAAAGACATTTTAAATATTTTAATTTAATTTAGCCTGAATTATGTGTATGTTTTAATGACATCAACATAATAAGTATTTTTTTTTGTCTTAATTTGGCAAATCAAACCTATATTGAGCCAATCAGACATATTAAATAGATCGAATGCAACTTTAATCGTATCTGACTTTGGCTATGTTTTTTTTTTCAATTTATCTAGCTTAAGTTACCTGGGGGCTTAGACAAATGACACATGCTTCTCTTTCCACCGAATTGTCTAAATCTGTTTATGCGTTTTGAACTTATGGTGGAATAAAGAAATTCACAAACATACATGAGAACATACTTAGACCGTTATAATATGAAGCGTGAGTTTCATGGTGTAGTGGTTGCAGCACCTTACTGGCATAACTGTATAATATACAAATATTTTGTAAAAATGGCATTTAAAAAAAATGGCCTTGAGTTTTTATTGCCAAGTTCTTTTCTTACGGCTTTACTCTTGCAAACTTGGCATTAAATGAAGAATCATTCTATTCCAATTTTTGTCTGACGTTCATAAGCGTTGCATTTGTAACCCAAATGAATAAAAACTCCTGAAAACATAACACTCCTTTGCAGTCATTACAGGACTGACTAAAATAAGATAAATACGTTAATTTATCAATTAATTTAACATCGTTACACATTAGCATATGTTGTTACGCGGCGGGAAAGAGTAACCCTGCCACAACTCGCGCGTCATCGCGTCCTTTAAGGTAAAATTCCTTGTTTATTGCCCGATGTTTCAACCGTATTGCAACGGTCTACCCGTGACCTCGGCCGTTGCAATACGTTCGAAACTTCGACCATTCGTAAGAAATAGCGTAGTTTGTAATCTCTTAATGATACTGAGAACTAGTTTCGAATATACAATAAATATAAAACCCATCACCGAACGCAAATTTCGCTGACTCACTCCTTTGTTTTAGTCTATATCTCTGGTATTTCATAAGCTAGGAAAACGTTTTATACATTAAAACCTATCTAGAAAAATGAGCAGTTGTATACCGAAAACCTCGTCTAAATCAGATCACTAGCTTTCGAGAAAATCACGAACATACATACGGGTCCTTTACTCAGTAGAGAAGTCCTTTATAGCGGTATATATATATAAAAAAATAGGGTTAAAACAATACATCATTATTAGTTAAATTTTAATATACATAAAATAAATTAAAAATTAAATGTTTTACATTAAATTAAATTAAATACTTATTAATCTTATTTTAAAGTGCATGAAATTGATTGTATACTTAATGTTATTGTAATTGCACTTATAAAGGAACTAGCTGTCCCGCGCAATTTCGTCTGCGTAAATTTTCCCCGTTTTTTTTTTCAATAATTCTATGTTACTTCTAATACCTCTAAGAATATGTGTACAAAGTTTCATGATGATCGGTTGAGTAGTTTTCGCGTGAAAGCGTAACAAACAAACTTACATTCACATTTTTATATTAAGAAGGGATAAAACGAGGCTTTATTATTATTATTACATACGAGTCAAACAGATAACCGCCTTTTTTGAAGGCCTTTTGAAATCCAGACTCAGTCTCGGGTTCGATTCCTGAGTCTGGATTTCAATTTTTTCTATCTTTCAAAAATGCAATTATTGTATTTGTAAAGTCTTTGGCAAGAAATGCCTATAAAAAATACTTTTTTGAAGTGGTTTAAAATCGACTTTGTTATAAACTATGTAAATATTTTTTTTTTCTTAAAGCCAAGAATGTTGCAAACATAGTTTTGGAGATATAAAGATGTGTATACAGCAGAACAAAACTTTCAAAAGTTTAATAAAGCAGGTCCGTAAACTAATCAAGTTTTCCAAACAAATGCGCCAAAGCCAAGTTTTTATCAATTTGGCCGGTCTCCAAGATAGAAGCGCAAATTAGAAGCTTTCAGCATAACTTGTTGTCCTTTGTTGGCTCATTGCACGGTTTACTTAATATTGTTGAGATTTCGAAAATTGTCCTCCAGACGTTTAATTTACTACAAAAATGGTTGAAACATTGGTTGGTGAAGCTCTGCATTGTATAAAACCTTGGAAAAGATAAAGATTGTAATCTTTTACCACTTCATCTCTCGTCTAACCGTTCTCCGAGCTGAGTCCATCAACATGGTAAAAGATCAATAATTATTTTTTTACCTTAGAAATATAATAATTGCATTTTTCAAAGCTAAAAAAAATTGAAGTCCAGACGAACCACCTATCTGGACTACGATTCCGGCCTCGGTTTGGCTACGGAAATCTCGGGTTCGATTCCTGGGTCTGGACTTCAAATTTTTCTATCTTTCAAAAATGCAATTATTGTATTTGTAATGTAATTGGCAAGAAATGCCTATAAAAATCACTTCAAATCTTTTACTTCTTCCGTCTTTTAAACAAAAGCCAATTCCCGTTCTCTGCCTCCCTCTAAACGTATCTTAATGGGCAAATTTGCCCGCAAGTGAACCGGATAACCTCTAAACTTCAGTAATTTAACAGGAAAAAGAAGATGGAGGATAAGACCCTCTCCGTCTCTTCTTACGCTTAGATCTATTAAATTGTGCAACAGGTTTTGATGCAGTTTTAACGATCATTCAGATAATTTCTTGCGGATAGTTATTAGACCTGGATAACTGAAAGTGAACAGAGACGTTTCTTTTGTGATGAATACAAGTGATAAGAAATGATTTTTGATAGCTATAATAATAACCTAAACTTGATATTAGTAATACAAGAGTTTAGTTGGATTGATATATAATAATAATAATAATAATATCTTGGGACAACTCACACAACGTCGTCTGATACCAAACTAAGCAGAGCTTGTACTATGGTAACTAGACAATTGATAAAATTACTTTTCTAAATACATACTTAATATAGATAAATTACACAGAATAAACCGTCGCGCTCATCACACAAAGTTTTATCCTGGGTGGGAATCGAACCAACGACGGATGTTTGTTATTCGAGAACGCAAGAACAATTGAACATACCTTGATGAAACTTGAAACACATATCTATAGACTAAAGCATGAAATATGACTGTCTCTGTGGCGTGGTGGGAGTGTATCCGACTGCTACACAAGAGGTCGTGGATTCGATCCCCACCCAGGATAAAGCTTTCTGTGATGAGCACGATGGTTTATTCTGTGTCTGGGTGTTATTTATCTATAATATGTATGTATTTAGAAATAGTTATATAAGTATATTTATCGGTTGTCTGGTTTCCATATTACAAGCTCTACTTAGTTTGGGACCAGATAGCTTTGTGTGAGTTGTCCCAAAATATTATTATTATTAAATCTCGGAAAAATGTACATTTTATGTTTCATGGATTGGTTTTCAAAATTCCCTAGAGAACGAAACCGTAGAAAACAGCTAGTAAAACGAAAATTTTCATCGTTATTTACCCGATCTTATAAACTCTAGCCTTAAATACCACGAATTCATAAGCACAAGGAGAGAGATAAATTGAGATTCTAATACCAAGCTTCTAACCAATATGATCAGTAGTACACCTTCGGAACACGTACGGTTAGAATCTGTGCTTCGTGCATAATGTATATTTACATTTAAAATGTAGAGCTGAAGGAATATTCTGGAAACGTCCTTCGGACTGAGTAGTGCGAGCTGCGATGTTTGTTTGACTTAGAGTGTCTGAAGGATTGAATTTGCTGGTACTGAGTTTGCATATGTATGTTTATTACTAGTTGTTGCACGTGCAAAAGAATTTTAAGTTATTGCATAGCTTTTACCGCGGGCTCGGGCTTTTAACGCGGCAACCGAATCAAGAAATTCCGCAACGAATATAAAACCTAACACCCGCCTACCATGTAGCTCGGCCGAGCGTTCGCTTAACGTATATGTATATAATACGACTGTACGAATCTCGCACCGATCGAAATGAGCTGCTCCGAAATGTAATGGAAAAAAAAATATAAATTAAAAAAAAAAAAAAGGTTTTTTTTTTTAATTGCATAGGTTGATAAAAAATGCTCTGCAATAAATAGCTTTACCGCGGCAGTCCCCGAGTGTCACACATTTTTTTTTTTAAATTTAGTTTTAAGTTTCATGCCTTATTTTAAAATGTTGGCGGTTTATTGTCTAACGACGAATAAAAGATGATTACCAGTGCTGCGGTAGCTTAATGGCCGAGGCATTGCAGGCTGGAATCCTATTCATTATACTATAGGCGTGAACCCACTCCTAACACAAGCCATTCATCTTAGCTGGAGGGGTTCACAGGATTGCTAGTAATGTGAGACCCACAATTCTACAATAATCTTAATAAAAAATTGGTTGCTTTAAAATTGTGCATTTTTAATCGATTTTTCATCACCTCAGTAGCCAAAAACCTCTTTTATTAGTGGTGGTCTGCATCATAAAAGAAACCTATGTAGATGTGACCATGACTCGATGCTCATATCCATTGCTGTGTGACCAAATTATAAACATCTTGTTAACAAACACTGTTGGGATCCAGATATGAATGTTCTGTGGTTGGAATCGATTACAACCTTCGGTACTTTGTTTGTCTACAAAACAAAAAGGTCCATTGTATAACTAATCCCCTATTAACCGACTTCAAAAAAGGAGGACTTTTCAATTCGGATGTTTTTATATATTTTTTATAAATAACTTGGGCATAACTCCGTCATTTAATATTAGACGAATTTGTTAAATATTTTTTTTGTTCGAAAAGGTTTATTCTGAAATGGTGTAATTTCGTAAAGATCTGATAATGAGTTTTGGAGCCCGACAACGGAACTTCTCAATAAATGTCACCAAATCAACCGTTATTGAAGTCGCTTAGATTTTTTTTTTTGTAAAAAATAATTTAACAAAGGGCTTATGTCAACTCAAATGCCACAGTTAAAAAAAAAAGATAAAAACCGCCTGCTTAAAAAAAAATGAAACAAGATAACCTTAAATCATGCAATGCGCATTTTAGTAAGTTTACTGGGATTCATGAATGCCTCCGACTGCATGATTTAAGGTTATCTTGTTTAAATCTTTTTTAAACAAGCGGGTTTTTTATTTTTTAAATTTATTTTTTTATTTAATACTTTTTAGTGCTTAGTTATAAGAGGTGACGTAACGTAATAAATAACTGTGGGTAACTACCGAAAATTAGAGTGAAAATAGTTGGTAACAAAAGGTTGGTTATTTTAAGTGAAAAATGATGTTTATTGACTTTATTTTTTTTAAATATGGCGTCTGGCAATGTCGATTGTATACTATAGATACCATCATGTCTTTAGTGACGATCGCAAGATTATTACGAATCGATTGACGTATGAATAATCAAAATCGGCCTACGCGTTTGGTCTATATAGTGTCACAAAGGAACACATACGTACATACACGTCAAACACTTACCCTCTGCAGTCGGGTAAAAAGAAAGAAGAAAGCCTCTATTAAGAGAAGACAGAATAAGTCAACCCATATCTTAGGTAGCGGTGCCATAAGTTAATATTTACACTTCATGCTCGCTTCGAATACACAATGTTTTGTTATTGAACGTAAGTGTAAACAATATTTAAATGTTTTACCTGATATCCTGGAAGGGGTAGAGTTTCTTTCTTATTGGTTTATTGTAAAAGGTAACGTTTTGTTTCGAACGGTTCTAAAAGTTTTGTTGATATCTTTGCCGGTAACCATTTTGGGCTGATCCCAGATGAAACTTGGGAGCAGGGCACATGAGGTAGCCATTAGCTGCCCTCCGATACCTGAGATTGCGGATTCTAATCCTACTACTTATATTACCGACGTAAACCCACTCATAACACAAGCCGTTAGGCTTAGTTGGAGGGATTAACAGGATTGCTAGTAATGTGGGACCCATAGTCCCACATTGCTAGTTATCTTGTTTATAATAAAGAAAAAAAATGAGATAAAAATGATGATGAGAGGTTTTAGTGCTCAGTGGCCGCTTTCTTCAGAAACTAGCCCTGTGCAGGAGATATTATAGAGCAGAAGGCATAAGTGCATTCTCTTTTGCCTTACTAATAAAGCCCGGTGGGACGAAAATCGAACACGTCCATAGAGTTTACTCTAATCGAATAGATTGACGACGTGCGCGCACACAACTGCTACTACACCTGCTAACATTTTTTGTATTTACAGCATTCGGCGCGCAACGACGTCATTCCATTCGATTAAAGTAAACTCTAATCGAATAGAATGCCATTTGTCTAGGGGCCCAGATCTGACTCGATTATCGATCAAAAGTGTCTCTAATTCGATTCATTCTTATACGTTTATTGTATTAGACTTGCTACACGTATGTGCGAGCCGGCTTTATTCGGTACAGGCCGGCCGGTATATGTAGATGAACGTTCAGAAAAAAAGCCGATCGGCACTTGTTAGATACAGTAATTGCTTCGGGCCAGCTTTGTTCGGTTCGGCAAGTGCTACCGAACCGAATGTGCTGACCCGCTTATGTATATAGGCTTCTTTAGACAAAATTGGCAAGTAATAGGTTGCCTATAATAGTAATAATGGTCTCCTAATCCTAACCAAACTCATCAGAGACTGGCCAACTATGCAGGAGATATTATGGAGAAAAAGTATATGCACAGATACAGGTGCACTCTTTATTCCCTTATTCTCATTGGGTTGGAAATCCGATATGACAGAAGAGAGACTGGGCGCAGGACCGACTGCTTAACGTGCTCTTTGAGGCACGGAGAGGTGTGACATTTGAAAACAGTCACTCATGTATAGACCGACAGTGGTAACGTTGATTAACCTCTCAGATATCTCGCTAAGATCACCACCGAGTCGGGAACTTTGACAAAACTTCGTGAATGTATTAGAAATAAATAGATCATAGTATTGCATTTCACATTTACCATCAAAGTGGAGTTCCACCGCAGAGCAAAGAGTAGGTATGCTTAAACATAAATCGATATGCTTTATCGGGTGTAGTGAACCGTCTTCGCATAACACTTCAATAGAATAACTGGAAGAGACTTCACCATAAACACAATTTGACACGGGAATAAACGCGTTTATTTAACTATCCTAAAGCCGAAATGGACGTAAAATAATTAACGAATTGATAAGCAGCATTGCTTAACAACAAAGAACTATCAAAAGTGTCAAAGTTAGGGCTGTCATTTGTTTAATCAAATCTAAAAAGTGCTTAGTAAATTTGGGAAAATTATATTACATAAACAGTTGGTGAATTATGTTGAATCATAACAAGAACACAGGGAAATATCGATCTAACCCGGTTTTTTATGACAGTGTACAAACGAACAAGCTGCTCACCTGATGGTAGAAGAATTAAAAAGGAGAAAACGGAACCATTATATATACTGTGTTATCCGTCCGTCCGTTTATGTGTCTGTCCGTTCGTGTGTCCGTCCTTCCGTCCATCGGGCTGCCAAGACCGACGAGAACGCATGGAGGTATCGAGTTGAAATTAAAACCATATACTCAGGTCTACGGACCCTCGAAGCTATGAAAAAAAAAACTTCTAAGTTAAAGTATTATTACTTTAAAAATATAAGGCATTGGAAAAAGTTTGAAATAAATACATTTGTAATTAAATAATAAAAAATATAGATATAGTCCGCACTCAAAGGTTTTGACGCTTTTAACATTCTTTGCCGTTATTCCGCTCCAAACACCTGGCGTGTACAAGGTGGATTGCAGTTGCGGTAGTTCCTATATCGGACAGACCAAAAGGACAATCGCAGACAGGGTCAAGGAACATATAGCTGTTGTAAAAAACCGTCAAGTTTACAAGTCTGCTATCGCTAAATCAGGACCAAATCACTGGATAGAATTGCATAAGCCACAGGTACTTTCCACCGATTGCCACTAGTATTCCAGGATAGTGCGCGAGGCGGTTGAGATCAAGAAGTACAAGAATTTCAACCGAGAAGATAGATACCGGCTCTCACCATCTTGGAACCCTGTTGTCAGCAAATGCAATCGTCGCCGTAACGACACCGCGCCTCAGTGCAAAGACGTTGTAAGTGTAGTGTGTAGAAGTACTGACAGTTCAAATTATCAAAATTATTAAGACCAGGCGAGGGTAGTTTCAAAACCCCGCGCCTCACGGAGACATCGCTAAGCTGCCATCAGTCGACCCGTGACCACAATCGGTGCAATTCAATGGAAACGTCGGGAAAATAAAAAAATCGTACCTTTAAATAATTCACGCGATTGAGTCCATAAATATATCTAAGACCATGCGTCGGTTGTATATGAGCGACATTTTTTCATTTTTGCCCAAAAACTAAATTCAGACCTGTCTAAACTAAACTTTTCGATCTACCTGATACAACATCAAAAAGAGAATAATCTCCAATACACTTTTCGTTACTTCATTGAACTTTAGGTGAAAGAGACTGAAAACGGAATATTTGATGCTAGTTCTTCCAGTGAATGTAGTGCCGGTTTTGTGTAGAATGTTACTATGTAGAATGATGGTACATTAAAGTACTGTAGTGCTCTATCTGGCCTTGAAGATGGAGGTACAATGAGAGCATCAACAGTAAAAAATAAAATAATAATAATATCTTTGGACAACTTCACAACGTCATCTGATCCCAAACTAAGCAGAGCCTGTACTATGGCTACCAGACAACTGATAAACATACTTATATATTTCGAAATACATACATATTATAGATAAATTACACCCAGGCACAGAATAAACCATCGTGCTCATCACACAGAGTTTTATCCTGGGTGGGGATCGAACCCACGACTTCTGGCTTAGCAGTCGGGGTCACTAACCACTAGACCAACCGGCCAGTAATACCAAGATTTTTTTTATTTTTTCAAAAGAAAATTACCCACTAAGTATAGCACTATTACCTGAGAAGAAAAAAAACATTAAAATTGTGCTATAAAAAGGGTAACAGAGAAACATGGTTTATTTTTTTAAATTTTGTCGATGCTTCGTCTCAACGAAATTGGGAAAAAGAGAGAAATTAGTTTTCATTTTAGGACTTGTTTAGCAAATAAAAAAATAAAAACATTTACTTCAGACTGTGGTCCATATTTTGTTAGTAAATACATTTACTTAAAGACTATATTAGTATCTAATTCTAGTAACTAAAATTAACTTAGAAATCTGCCACCATCAGGGGCAACGGGAACGAGGACATGCGTTCGTACCCAATGCCCCCGAATGGGACAGTCTGGTTTTTCGGCCCCTCAGAATAGTGTTGGCGCTTCCCTGCACCCTACGCATAAGCTCGGCCACGCGGCGCCTCACTGTCGCCGCGAACCCATCTGTGTAAGCGTACGCGAACATCGCCGATGCACTGCAGTACCTTGGAATCCCCAACATCACCCTGAAGGCATTATTGTATTGTACTCGGAGCGCGTTAAAAGCCCGCAGCATATAGTAAACCCACAGATTGCACGTGTACAGATTTTGACGTGTATCTGAGGAATTGCCGTTTTCAAAAAATTAAGGCACACGATTGCAACCTCATGTCGTTTACCAGACACACACACGCACACCCAAACATAACTAATCTCTTTAACGCAAAAAAAACAACATTATCTATGATTGACACGTTACAAACACCTTTCATGTAAACATAATAATAACTATATAATTTTTCCTACTATACTCTCACTGTTTTAGTTGTCCGAAGACAAGCTCTAAACTACAAATCCCTTCATTATTGATATTACTACTAAGCCCTCTTGTAACAGCTTTCGATAAATCCCAATTCACGAACTTCCTCTCTCTGTGTACCCTAAGCTTTAATCCTGGAATGAATCGACTTTGAATGCAGGTTTTAAACTCAACTACTGCAAGATACAGTTTGTGAAACTTGGCTTACCTGGACACAGGTTACGAGATTTAACCTGATATGTAAATACCAGGCAACCAGGCAGTATTTTAAGATATCTACGTGAAATCGTAAAATCTGATAGCTGATCGTTTAAAGTTAGTATTTCAACCGTGAAGTATATCAGGGTTCTTTATGTAAATGTTTTCAAATATTTGATGCTCAAAATATCTTTACATAATGATTTTACACAATATATGGTATTATTCTTTTCTCTAACTATTGTTATTGTTTAATAGTCGTGTAAAGTGTCTGCACATTAAAGATTAAAGATAAACAAGCTAGATCTATACTAATATTATAAAGCGGAAGAGTTTGTTTGTTTGTTTAAACGCGCTAATCTTAGGAATAGTAGGTAATAATAGGATAGCCCATTTATCGAAGAAGGCTATAGGCTATATAACATCGCGCTACGACTAATAGAAGCGGAGCAGCAATGAGAAATGTTTCAAAAACGGGGAAAATTTACGCTGACAAAGTTGCGCGGGACAGCTAGTCAACTAATAAAGGATTATTTACTCCAGAACTATGCTTTGTTCTTTTATGTATGTTTGTTTGTTCAGGGTTGAGGTAAAACTTCGTTTATACATTTTACTATCAATTTTACTTATTGAAGCTTAAAATTAAAACATATTTAACTTAAATAAAAGTAGCTACATTCAAAGTATCAAAATCCGTTTAGTAACAATGATATATACAATTTATAATATAGAAATAAGATTATTTTTTTACAGTTTTTGCAAGCAACGCAGGTCAGAAACGTGTGCTATCCGAAAATGTTTTTTTTTTGTGTTTTTTTAAGGGAGTGACATGAATATTTGTTCATCCTGCATTTTTATATGAACAAAATCGCTATTTTTATCTTATTTATCTGTTTGTGAGTTGAACTCGAATAAATAATAATAATATATACTTTATTGTACACCAATATAAAAAACAATGTATACATCGTATAATAAAAATGTACAATGGGCGGCCTTATCGCTAAGAGCGATCTCTTCCAGGCAACCTTTGGATGGACAGAGACATAAATACACGAATTAGGTAGGGGTGGTGTACAGCGTGATATTAATTTATAGTAATCAAGAAATACAATGAAAAGAAAAGATAGGTAATTAATAAAAAAATTAAGTTTACTCAGAGAGATAGTGGTCCTTCAACATTTTTGAGTCTTCAAGATAGTTTTTATATAGTCGTACAACCGCGCAATTAGACCATAATGTCAAGCTTTAGATACATTTTCTGCGTTTCAAGGGTTTTGACATGAAATTACCTAGATACATGTAGGTACAATATATGAATTGTATATGCATAAATTCAACATTTTGTAAAACATAGTCTAAAGCCACCATTTAATCTTGCGACTGGCTATTATTCTATTCTAATTGCATGACCTCATTTCCGGAAGCTTCTGCTGGTTGAGGTTTAGTGTCTATGATTCTTCATACATTTTGCCTATTCCTGCTGATGTTGAAGTCTTTTTTAGAATGAGAATATTTATCAGAGTCTGGTCGGTATCGAGTTCTGAATATTTTCTTCTAAGTTGACTTCAATTTCGATATCAACTGTTGGCCTTCAGGCACCTTTTCAAGAAACTCTTCTTTAACATCGCTGCTGTGATAGTAGGCAATAATATTCAATATTTTATCTTTATATATTTTGCAATCTAACTAACACAAAAAAAAAATAGTTAACAAATGTTACAACGCTGAGTTATCAATATTCTTATGACTCCAAAAATACTTTAACACTAAACAGGTAGGTACTTAAACTCATAATAATAATAATCTAATAATATCTTGGGACAACTCAGACAACGCTATCTGATCCCAAACTAAGCAGAGCTTGTACTATAGCAACCAGACAACTGATAAACATACTAATATATTTCTAAATACACACATCTATACTAATATTATAAAGAAGAATGTATGAATTCTGAAGAGTTTGTTTGTTTGTTTGAACGCGGTAATCCGTCCGATCCGAAATTAAAAATTATTTCACTGTTGGATAGCCTATTTAACGAGGAAGCCCATTTATACCATAACATCACGCTACAATCAATAGGAGCGGAGCAGCAATGAGAAAACTTGTGCGGGTCTGCTAGTTATAGATAAATTACACCCAAACACAGAATAAACCATCGTGCTCATCACATAAAGTTTTATCCTGGGTGGGGATCGAACCCACTACCTCTTGCATAGCAGTCGGATACATTCCCACCGCGCCACCGAGGCAGTCAACTAAACATAAGTAATGTTATATTACATTTATCCTAAATATATGATAAAGAATTATAAAATTCCTAAACTTACAACGGTTGCGTAAACTAACGTAGTTACTAAACATTCACCCGTAGGACGCACAATTCTCGATATCTCCGTAACTAGTAATCATGCATTCGTATTACATAAATCACACCAATTATATGTAAGATACTAGGTAAAATGGAGCAGAATCGTCAGTGGTTGGAACATAGCTACCCTCATAACAAAAGAATAGGTATCAATGTTCTGTACCCATTATACCGAACGCTCAGGTATCGATCAACTGTGAGACGAATTTGTAGTAATCTAGCTGTACTAGTATAAGCTGTGTATTTAAGTTCAAACAAATTCAAAATAATTTATTCACTTAGGATGCAAAACAACTCTTGTCGGGAGTCTACATGTACATGTAATGCCAAGTTCGCAAGCAATAGGTAAAGCCGGAGAAAAGAACCTGGCAAAAAAATTTCAAATTCCCAATTTTACAATGTTTGAATGTTTATAAACTTGATATGGGGGTAAGGTGCTGCGGCTAATATTCTATACACAACGACCATACAGCCACTACTGTATTCGTTGACTATACACCATGTTAAAGGACTGACGCAAACTGTATTATCAAACAGTTGAAACATGAGATAAAGCAAAATCAGCCTTAGTGGGTACAATATAGTAGGAGCATCTACTTACAACAAAGGTAAAAACTATATGTGCTTAAATATTGGCCAAAGTACTTGTAACGAATGTTAAATATAAAATATTAATTCTGATAACAAAAGGAAGAAATGAATAGCCTTTATTCGTCACGCAGAATCTTTCCTTACAAAAGTCAAATCATGCTCTTTATCAATGTGACAATTAAAACAAAGTGACAACAAAATTCACCCAAGCATATTAAAGTAACAAGGAGCAAGCAACTAGATTCATTTTCCTTTATCATTTAAATATTCATCCACTGTATAATAACGTCTACGTATAAGTATATCGATAGCAGTGGCGAAGGGTCCTTTGAAGACTAATCTTTTCAGCTTCCCTTTTAATTGAATTTAGTTAATAATGTACGTATAAAAACCGTGCCTGACAAGGTACATTTTCGTATCGTTACCTCAGAAAGATTTTAACCCTTCGACTCTGATCAAGAGATCGATTTAGTAGCTATACCATACAGTAGAGAGGTCGTAATAACCGGCATCTACGATAGCAAAGACACGGATATAAGCCAATATCCTATACTTATATCAACTTCAGCTTAATGAATCTTCTTTAAAAATACGTCTTCAAACATTTATATACAAAATGTACTCGTCTCTTCTTTTGAAATATAAAGAAACACCATCCATAGTAATAGTAATTATGTATTCGTATTACATAAATCACACCAATTATAGGTATGATACTAGGTAAGAAGGGCAGGATCGTCAGTGGTAGGAACATAGGTACCAATGTTCTGTGCAGGTAGCCAAATACCGAACGCTCTGGTGTCGATCAACTGTGAGACGAATGTGTAATGATCTAGCTGTACTAGTATAAGCTGTGTATCTATAGCAGTGGCGAAGGGTCCTTTGTATACCATTCTTTTCGGTTTCCCTATTAATTGTATTTAGTTAATAAAGTAAGTATAAAAACCGTCTCTGACAAGGTACATTTTCGTGTCGAGTTACCTCGGGAAAATGTTAACCCTTCGACTCTGATCAATAGATCGATTTAGTAGCTGTGCCATACAGTAGATAGCTCTTATAGTATGGTCGTTCGTAATAACCGGCATCTACGTTAGAAAAGACACGGACATAAGCCAGTATCCTATACTTACATCAATTTCTCTTCTTTAAAAATACGTCTTCAAACATTTATATACAAAATGTACTCGTCTCTTTAATTGTTTTCTTTTGAAATACAAAGAAACGCCATCCATTACTGTGTTGTTGAAAGGACATTAAAGCTCTGGCCAGCTTGTCACGGCTCATTAAATTTTGTACTACTACATTGAGGTCGAAAGTTGCCTTTGTGTACTTTGTAGAAGATGGAAACGCAGAGAATAATGTACCTATCGTGTAATTGTGGACTGAAATTCTTGAGAAAAGTATTATTACCGCTGATTGACTGAATTATTTCGTCTTCATTTTATTCAAAGATATATAATTAAAGGTTTAATAATCAGTGCGAATAGAGAACTTGGGTGATTTCTTAAATTTAAAAAATAATCGTTTACAATTTTTACATATAAAATGATAATATATATATATATATATATATATATATATATATATATATATATATATAAGATAACTAGCAAAATATGAGATTCGAGTCCCACATTACTAGCAATCTTGTTAACCCGTCCAGCTAAGCTCAAGTGCTTGTGTTAGGAGTGGGTTCACATCGGTAGTATAATGGGTAGGATTCGAACCCGCGACCTCACGATTGCGAGACCGATGCCTTAGCCATTAAGCTACCGCCGCTTTAATTTAAAATTATTTTGAAAATTCGCCATATAGGCGCGCTTGGAAAATGTAAAAAACAGGCATAAGAATATTAATGCTACTCAAATCTTTGGTCCGTAAAGATTTGAATGTCACTGCACTGCGCTCCGCTGCTCGTTTGACACTCAAGGATGATTTCCACCAAACGGTTCGTATTGCATCGCATCGGTGCGGATTTTATAATTTTTAAACGATATTAAATCATATACACAGTATTTAAAGCCTATATTACCAAACCGCCAAGCTTGACCGTGGGCGTCTTCCGCGACACGCGATCGTAGCCGTAATTATGCTGCGACGCGCCATCGGATTTTTACGGTTGTCTTTGCGTGCCATAAATTATAAATTTCCAAAAAAAAACTTCTGTTGACAAGCTTTAGAAGATGAAGGCAACAGAACAAATATACTCCACGAGAAGAATGACAACTTTTATTAAAAAATATTTTCGCAATGATTAGCCCCATCTATTGTGTGCCCCCATGGCAGTGCCTGGGGGGGAAGAGTCACCCCCCGCCCTACTACCCCTGTTTGTCCCCGCCGGTTTGGTTTAAAATTTAGGTTATTATAAGAGAAATAATTTTACACAACAAGAAACTTTATCATTTACATTTTTTTTGCAATTTGTAATTTAATAACGTAAAAAAATGCACCGCATGTGCTATTCCCCGACCCATTTCTCAGTTTACATTGAATCATCAGATCCACACAGCACACATTCCCACAGCACTAAAACTACACACACGAGTTTTGCAATTCATTTTCAATTGCAAAATAATACGCTTTTTTGCGTAGTTTAAAGTTTTGTGTTGGAGTCACCAGTTGTCTTAGGAATCTCACTTAACGCCACTTCCTTTCTCGTTTCAGTCCTTATCTCGTACTCATTAAATGTATCGAAGCACAAACAATAACTCAGGGCAATGGCAAGGACGATTATGTTATTGTAATAAAGAAATATATTAATTACAACAAATAGACAACAACTGCAGCAGCCATCTTGTTTTTGAATTAATTTGGTGTGCCCAGCAACTTCTAATAATTTCCGCCTCTTAACGTTTTTTTTCACTTTTATAAGTGTTTCCATAAGATAAAAACGCAAATATAGCATTTATATTAAACAAGTTTTCTTTAAATTATTTAATATAAAATTACAGTTCATGAAAATAAGAATAATCTACTAATTAGACTATAATGGTGCATGTGGTCACATTTTTGTGACCCCCGCTCTCGTTCAACCCAATTGTATAGGAGATGACACCCCCTTGATGAAGACACCATCCCTCACCGCGAGCATTCGCCTGTAATGTAACATACTGATTCATTTTTAAACATTACGTTACAGTACTGTCTCTCTTACTGACGAGCATTCGCCTAAAATGTTATATTTATGATTCGATTTCGAGCATTACGTTACAATACGGCCTCCTCGACTAACGAGCATTCGCCTGTAACAAAACATTCATGATTCCATTTTCGAAGCAATCATTAAATTTTTTCATTGATGTTACAAGTTGTATCAAAATATTACAGATCATCAATGATTACGCACTGTAAAGCTTGGTTAGCGCCCCCCCCCCCCCCTTACCGATGTAACGCTCCAAAAAATATGAAATGAAATAAATGAAATAAAATTTATTCACTGAAATAATTTACAATCCGCATTCGTTACTTCTGCCAAACTGTATAACAGTTTGTTGGCAGATGAAGCTCCCTGATTACAAACAATTTGCAAAATTATACATTTCATTTATCTATATATTTAAAATAATGTATTATTATATTATATTATTATATCATACTATTATATTATATTATATTATTGTATTATACTATCACATTATTAAATTAAATTAAATTATATTAATCTGTAACATTGCAGGTTGCGCAATAATGCTCGGTTCTCCTCCTTCACTGTTGTAATGCTCGGCTCTGTAACGTTACATTATAGGCAAATGCTCACGGCGAGGGACCATCCTAATGCAATAGCCAACAATTCTAAGTCAATTTCAGCCATTTAAAAAAATAGTACATACACGTCGATGTGAACGTAACGCAACTGTTCGAATGAAACAATTTGACTAGGGGCAGAAACGAAGTATTTCCCAAGCGACGATACAGAGCCGTGGACATCCTGCCGGACGTGATCGGCTGTCGCCGCATTATCATCGTATCCTTTCCGATTCGATGCAATGCGAGCCGTTTTGTCCATTCTGAGACAATAGCTCGTAAGTGGTATTTAGCCAGAAATAATATTTGCTGCATTGTCCTTCAATCGTAACACAGTAGGTAAAGTATTCGTATCACTATTTCAAGAAAGAATAACTAGCCTTTCTGGTGGTCTTTCATCAAGAGGGCCGTTGACTAATCACCAACACATAATCTATATCTATATCTATCTATATATAGATATAGATAGATATAGATATAGATTATGTGTTGGTGACTTGTATTATTCTACTATTGTATTTTAATGTTATAATAAATTTATTTGTGGAACATAGGTACATGGTTATAACTTATAACCATGTACCTATGTTCCACAAATAAATTTATTTGATTTGATTTGACTTCTATACTTCTATACAATCTATACTTTTATACTATACTTATAAAGAGGAAAGATTTGATTTTTTGTTTGTAATGAATAGGCTCCGAAACTACTGGACGGATTTGAAAAATTCTTTCATCGTTGTGAAGCTACACTAACCCTGGGTGACAAAGGTTATTTTTTATCTCTGTATTCCCACGGGAACGGGAACTACGCGGGTGAAACCGCGAGGCGTCCGCTAGTATATATTAATATTTCGTTTCATTTGTAATCATAAATCATATCCGATAATACCTACATCTAATAGATATTCTCTTAAAGTAAAAAAGTTAACAAGCTACGTAAAATTGAATTTACTGGCTCAACTCTAAGTTCAGACATCTGTGAAAATACAAAATAAAATTGATGAAACATACCTTCCGATTTTTATTTAGTATTTTATTTAACAAACGAAACTAGAGATAGGTTGTACATCACGGGGAATAGTAAAAATCATAAAGGGATAATATATAAATGAAATAAACATTTTTTGTGCTTCATTTTTCTATATCCCGTAAAAACTGCGCGATTAATAGTCCAATTTGTTCCAATATTTGTCAGTTTGTACACTAAACGACGACTTTTTAGCTGACCCGCGCAACTTCGTATGCGTCAATTTTCCCCGTTTCTGCAACATTTTTTATTGCTGCTCCGCTCCTATAAATGGGCTACCCAACAAAAAGTATTTTTTTGATTCGGATCAGTAGTTCCTGAGATTACCGCCTTCAAACAAACTAACAAAAAACTCTTCAGCTATATAATATTAGTATAGATATATGGGTAGACAGTAGCTGTATACCTTAGTCAAATTGCACTACACATAGTTATACGAAAAATCTAAAAATGTAGACTAATGTAAAATCATCAACTTTTACTTACAAAAAAAATTAATTCGTAACAAAGACTGAAAAAATAAAAGGTTTCCTGCATCATTTCTTTTTAAACTTCACTCAAACAACAGTCTTAATTTACATCAACTAATTGAGGATGATATAAAACCAGGTTGAATAACCACGAGACCCCGAATAAGACCGACAAAGCCGGTGTGTACATTACCTAAATTTAAATTAATTAATATTCTCCTAGCCAAAAACCAAGTTATAACGACGTGTCACCCATAATTAATTACTGTATCACACTGATGTGACGGCCAAAATTAGAAACTTATTTACTTAAATATCCCGGGATTAATTAGACACTAGCCTTTACTTTGCGGCTTCAACCGTATACAGATTGGAAACCCACTAGAGCCAGTACCGTTCATGTCAGACCAACAGTTTTGCCGATACGATCAATGTGTTGTATTATCAGATAAATGTTTTTTTACAACACTAAATGAATTGGCGAGTCGGGGGTCAATTCACGTATTTTAAGCAGTGCAGTTGCAGTTCAGTTGCAGTTCATTTTCGATTAAAACGGCCATTTTTGTATTCTTGTAACTTTAGGATCGATCTCAAATACGCTTGCATTAAGTATGCGTCTCGAGAGTGCAATAACGACATTCTAGTACGGTGCGCAAGCGTTTTTAAGATCGATTCCTAAATTACAAGAATATGAAAATGGCCGTTTTAATCGAAACTTAACAGCAACTGCACTGCTTTAAATACGTGAATTGACCTGCAGGTCTTGAGCCTGATGGTAAGAGTCACGCTGGCCCATAATAGCGTCAGAGCCACCCAAACCCTTGTTTGGCAAAGATCTGATTGTCACCGCACCGCGCTCCTCATTTGAGACATTAGTTCATAAGTCTCATTTGTCCAGTAATTTCCCTTGCTCCAGTGCCCTTCAATCGAAACACAGTGATGTGATACTATCACTATTTCATGGAAGAATAACTGTTGTGGTATAAGACGGCTTACTATTTAAAATTTAAAATGTCTGTACTATGGTGGATTTTTATCAGTTGGGTCTTGATTCGTGATTAGTCAGTCGTTTTCATGTTTAAAATCCCAACTCAAAAAGTGTATGGTTTTCGAATTGACGGGTGAATTTTAATCCGAGATTTTTTTAATAGAAAGCTTGTTCAATCGGGGCAGTTCTTAGCTTTTCATTACAGGAAATATCTGACACACATTAATATAAATTTTAACCCCTCCAAAAGTAATTGGATGTAATGGATATAAACCCGCCACTTACCAATCAAATATATGGATATGAAATCTTAATCGCAAATATCCCGGGATTATTTAAACATCCTAATTCCCAACACTATAGCTCTGCGTTTATGAATAGTGTGCATCGTAAAATTGTATTGTGACAACTTATTTCTAGATAATAGTATTATTTCTGAAGCTGATTTAGTAGAAAAGTAAATTGAAATAGAACAGATGCTGCTAGGCAACTGGATTGAGCACAGCTGGTAGAAAACTAACAATATTGTTTTGTATTAGAATGTAAGTATTAAAATAAGCATTGCTTTTATTATTGTAGAACTAGTCTATACCCGTTGTTTCTGCGGTTATCTTCATTTCTAGGAATCTTTTGTTTCATTGTCTATCAGTGAATAGAATTTTATTAAAATCCTTTGAGTAATTTAGGCGTGATTGAAGACTAAACAATTTCTCTTTTGCCGTCTGTAAATTTAACTAAGATAGTTATCGTTATTGGTCCATAATTCATTGTTTATGTTTATAGAGGCGTCCATTAATTACGTGAAGTATTGGGGGGGGGGAGGTCGATCCTAATTTCACTAAATCTCACGTGGGGAAGGGGAAGTCTTGGCAAATCACACATTTTTATAGAATTTTACAAGCTACGGGTCTTAATCGCGTAAATATTTTATTTTAAGGCTAAATACCTTGGTTTATTTCCCGACGTTTCGACCGTATTGCAACGGCCGTGGTCACGGGTAGACTAAAGAGACAAGAGTATAAAATTCTTTAATGTGTACAAATCGCGAAAGTTTACGAACATATATTGTAAACGTATTTTTTTATTCGCAAGAAACCATTTAAAACTGGATTACATTTTTTCACAGTTTTTGAGCGATGTTGATATTCATTGCTACCCTCCCCCCGGCATGCGAGCAACACACAAGTGTTGAATCAAATGTGAAATCTACGTAAAATACCTAAGGTGAAGCCAAATCTCTCGATATCTCATCAGAGGGGATCCAAAATCCGCCCAAAAGGTATCGTAACTTACGTTGGATTTCGAAGCCCATCGTACTACAAAAGAGAGAGAATAGAAAGTACAATTTTGTGTTTGGGTACACATTTGTGCACTTTAGCTCCTGTGTATTTGTCACCGTGGAAAGAACTTATTAGTCTGATTTAGAAAAACGTTAGGACATTATAACATATTTTTTTTATTATTTATTTAACAAAAAGTTATAGGTACATATTTATCATATTAATTATTTCGCCAAACTGCTTAACAGTTTGTTGGCGAATACTGAGGACTCACTTAATCTTAAGTTCAACATGTATACTTATTTACTATGTGCTAATCTATATTATGTCTTTACACATTGAGATAAGTACGAAAACACAGATATGCCAAACTATGTAATTTCCCTATACATATTTATATTTTCGTTAAATTCATGAAATAATATGTGTTAAACTTTATTTTTAAAAATGTTCACTATTGCACAGCCTTCCTCAAAAGTGATTTTATTAAACAATCGCGGTATTATTAACATTCGTGTTCTTTAACCATTAATGAAGTGCCGTGAAAACCTGTGATACTAATGAAGCCACCACATTATCAGTCACACCTTAAGAAGACACATGATATCTCCATCAATACCATTAATAGGTCATCAGCCCTTCACGGTGGCACCTATAGCCTATTATTTACCCCGAGTCTCGCTATCAAGCAGTTTTTACAACCGTTAACACCCCTTTTCTCTGTTTTATGAGAACAGGTACAGTCATAAAATCCACCCGACCACTTTGCCTTGGTCCGGAAAGGCAGAAACGGCTGAAGTTTTGAGAGGAAATAAAGAAAAGTTGTGTATGTTTTATTGAGCTTGTTGTGTTTTGTAAGAACACTTGAATTACTTACATAGTGTGTGGGGAAAAGACATGTCGTTAGATGATTTTGACCTGCCTGAGCCGGAAGTAGGGTAATGGTTTACCAACGTAGGTATGTATGTTCATTTTTTTGCCACACTCTAAAGCCTAGGCTTAAAGAATCTCATCATATGTCTGTGGGTAGGATGTGGGTCTAATACTTTAGAAGTCAGACTTATATAGTACTAGTACCTACGCAGGAACAGAAATTTATCTTCACTGATGACAAATAGCCGTTGTTGCTATTCTTGTTACATACGTATAGACTTCCATTTTATTTTGTCAAATGGCTATCCAAATGTCAAATCAGCGTACTTAGTAGTAAGTACTAGACAGGTCGGTGCATAGGTTAGGTATAACATTTTTCAGTTAATTCATTTATTTAAAGCAGATTTGGTTTTTTTTAAGGCCCGGCTACACGCTCAATCTTATTTGCACAAATTTTTGTTTATGCTCGAATTTGTTATTGTTCTTAAACTTTCGCGATTTTATCCTTACTTTGGAACTTAATCGCATGAATTTTAAAGGTACGAACCTTTTTTTTTACCCGACGTTTCGATCGAATTGCACCGATTGAAACGTCGGGTAAAAAAAAACAGGTTTGTACCTTTCACGCGAATAAATCCTGAAATATATATATATATATATATATATATATATATATATATATATATATATATATATATATATATATATTTTCAACGTTGACTAATCTATAATCTTGAAATGTTTGCGCTGAGTTAGTATTAATATTCACTAGTGTTTAGTATATTTTAAATTCGACTGCAATGAAAATGTACTACTCAGATTTTATTAAAAAAAATGTGTGGCACTCGGGGACTGCCGCGGTAAAGCTATTGCATAGCATTTTTATCAAATTAAGCAATTAAAAAAAAAAAATATTTTTATTTCTTAAATTTTATTTTTAAATTACAAAAAAAGGAATTAAAAAAAAAAAAAATATAAAACAAAACAATGTTTTTAATTTTTTTTTCTTTAATTTTTTTTTTTTAATTTTAAAAAAGTCATTAAAAGTTCTGCTATTCATCGATAGATGGCAAAACTAAAAAGTATCAATGCTGTGCCCGTCGGAGTGGGGAGCGTGAGGTTTTTTCGTTACGGAATTTCTGGATTCGGTCCCCGCGCTCAAGGCCGTCATTTCCGTGATAGAGAGTGATAAAAATCAAGCGAGGGTATTTTCACAAGCCCGCGCTTCATGGAGGCGACGCTGAGCTGTACCAGTCTACCCGTGACCACGGCCGTTGCAATACGGTCAAAACTTCGGGCAATAAACAAGGTACTTTACCTTAAATTATTCACGCGATTAAAACCCGTACTATATATAATTTTATAATGTGTACAAATCGCGAAAGTTTATCAACATTTGAAATAATTCAATTTATAAAAAGCGGCGGTAGCCAAATGGTTAAGGAATCAGGCAAAAGACTCGCAATCGTGAAGTCGCGGGTTCAAGTCCTACCAATATACTACCGACATGAATCCACTCCTAACACAAACCATTGAACTTAGCTGACGGGGTTAATAGGATTGCTAGTAAATGTTGATAAACTTTCGCGATTTGTACACATTATTAAAATATATATATTACGGGTCTTAATCGCGTGAATAATTTAAGGTAAAATACCTTGTTTATTGCCCGACGTTTCGACCGTATTGCAACGGCCGTGGTCACGGGAAGACTGTCTTCCCGTGACCACGGCCGTTGCAATACGGTTTTGTGTTTTAAGGATTGCTAGTAATGTGGGACTCAATCCTACATTGCTCATTTCATTACACATTGCACCTTAAAAAATGTACTACCCAAGATCGAAAAGGTAAGAATAGGCTTTGCTAGACACCCGACCGCACTCGCAATGACCAAAGTGAGTAGGTACCTATCTATAGTCCTCAGAGCTCATCTTATACTGGTCTCAACACGTTTCCTAAGCAATCTCAAGATTACACCGATAACGTTTTGTTTTATGTTGACACGTCGGGTTCCGATACCGGATTTATAGCAGAAGTACGGTAAACAACTTTAATGTGAGGTAGCGGTCGTTTACTATGGAATGAGGTTAATTTATGGTCTGTTAAAGACTTTAGTTATGTCGGTCTTTGTTTTGAATGCATTTTTATACATTTAAACCATCCTAAGATAATTGAAGTGGAAATGGACCGGACATATGACCAGAGATAGCAGGGAGAAATGGACAAATGAGAGGACAAACTGAGTGGCAACCACGTGACGGCAAGAGAAAAAGCGGTAGACCAGTTAGAAGATGGATAGATGACATCAAAAATATTGGAGGACCATTGTGGTCAAAAACAGCGAAGGACAGAAGGGAATGGAAGGAGCTGGAAGAGGCCTAAGTGTCACAAGAGGACACGCTGACCACTAAACCGGGCAATTCGATGTGATAGATATTAAGTTTATAATTGTGTATATTATGCATGTTTAGCTATCAGCAATGAAGTCTTTATAATTATTATTATTAAACCATCCTTAGAAGTTATCTGAATGGTTGTGAAAACCGTATCAAAACCAGTTGTGTAGTTTGGGAGATCTAAGCGTACAAACACAAAAAACGACCATGTAATTAGAGATGTGATAAACAGCTTTACTTTTTAAACGTTTATTCGTTGTACTTATTTTTATAAGCCAGCTCAAAAACGCTTTTCTGCTTAAAACGTTTTTTAATAATACAGCAAGCGAGCGACATACTCTCATCCGAGGACAATGAAAGGCGAACTAAACAAAACTTTGCATTGCTTTAAAAAGCGTTAAATGTCAAGTACGTAAAAAAGTAAAAAATAAAACGAAAGTATATCCTATCAAGTCAAAGTTAAATTGTTCTTTAAAAATAAAGCAAAAAGGTTACATTTCGATCGTGCTGCTTTGGCAACAATGTTGGCTTTAAGCTATAAGTAAATGAAATACGTATACTTTTTTAAATGTTTGATGTCAATATCATTTTGTGGCTTAAATATAAAGAAATAAGATTATTCAAACATAAGTGTAGGCAATAAGCAAGAAACCCAATTTGTTTGTATTTTAAAGCGTGCTGGTTGCTTTTTATTGAAAAATGTTTTTTTAAAGAGCTTTTCGTTTAAACGCTCATCTCTGCATGTAATGAAGAAAAGTAGGTTTTAAAAGCTGCCTCTAATTACACTGGTATACAGTGATTTTGTTAATCCAAATCTAAACTTTTTTTAACACTACTACATACTTAGTTTTATACATGTTAAAAAAAAATATTTTTATTATTTTGACTCTCCGTTCCAAAATCTGGACCAAGTTTTACTCCTTAACTTTGCTGTGTACAGTGTGTTAGTTTAAAAATGTCGTAATACCATTAGCAGTTCCAATGATCTGAACTGTACTGAAAGAGCACGCAGGTTTCAGATTGCTACATCTGTCAAATTTTGAATTATCAGAATCTTAAACCTGTACAAAGTCATAACATATTTAACTCAGACTTTTGAATAACTATGTCAGTACTACGAAAGAAAATAGATGTTGTTTTTGTTACGTATTTAAAACAATAATACCTAAAAAAAACAGCGATGTTCAAAAAGGAACATTTATACGCTCACGAATTAGATATTGTATATATATATATATATATATATATTTAAAGATTACTAGCTGACGGTTAATTAAAATAAAAAAATACTCCGTTTAATAAATCCGCATAGTTATGTTTTCAAAAAGTTTTTATTATTTTCTTGGCAACCACAGGGTCAAAAATAATAAAGAGGTGGTCAACAACCTTTTATCAGATTACATAGGTAGGGGATGCAATATACTGCTTGTGACACCGCGCTGATACAGCCGCGCGCCGTCCTCGCGGGATCAACCTACGTGGGCGTGGCCAATCCCCCCGCACGAGCCTATATAAGCGGCGCGCGCGCAGAAATCGGGCTTCTACCTGTGCAGCAGCGCACCGAGTTAAGTGGCTCCCTTCTATCAAGCCTGGACCCTGGAACCACGCCTTTCTCTGCAGAACCTAGCTCTCCGCTGAGCCTAGCCCTAACTTGTTCGCGGACCTATGTAATTTATATCTGCCAATATAAAATCTGGAATATCGTCTTGCAAGCGTTATTATTTAGCTCCAATCAGAACCTGCACTCACCGAACCACGCGTGGGCCGCGTGCTATTAGGTCTACCTAGATTTCTAGTAGGCTCCTAAAGCCCTAAGCAACTATCAACGCGACACTGGCGCCCAACGTTTTAGGCAAGAAAAAGGCTTGGTTCTAAAGGTCACGGTTTTTTTTTCTATTTTGTGCTATTTTTCTTGTGATTTACTGTGTGTGCACGGAGAACCGTCCCAAGGTATTTACTTTTGTTACTAATTTCTATTTAATCTAATTCAGTGTTTAAACAGACCGCGTGTGTTTAAAGTGATCACGTAATTATTTTTTTCCAAAAAGTGTCGAAACCATTCTAGAATATTCCATCCACGTGTGATCGATCACGCATTTTCATTCGGTACCTACCTACCACTACATTTACAGCGGCGTAAGCGCAATCTAAACGCGCGCCATCTTAAATCTTTAATTAATTAAAATATCTACTTAAAAAAATACCTTTGGACGGATTTCCACATTTTGCTTGTATTGTTAACATTTTTGACGGCAGATAAACTATCCCAACCGTTTACCCACAGCGCGTATTATTTTCTTAAATTTCAACTAATAAAACTTTAATTTCTTTACTATGGCCTACGAGATTAAATTCGCGTGCTTGCACAAAAGCGAACTTCTGTATGAAGTGGCCTTAAGGGGCGGCCAAACTGCTAATACCGTAGACGAACTACGAAAACAAATCTCTAAACTCACAGATACACCATCCGAAGAGATATTAGAGTCACATTTAACTCCCGATGTGGACATTTCGGCCGTAAAGATCTCCTTGTTTAAAGCAGAAAACAACATCAAAATGCTACAAACAAGATTGGACAAAAACCTACTTACTAGAACGGAGGCACTATTACACCACGTGTACCATAGGTTAAATCGTGTGAATGTGGACGCCCTACCAGATACAAGTAGCATCCAAGTAGCCTGGAATGAATTCCATAATTTATATTCTCTTTTAAAAATTTTAATTTCTCCAAAACCTGAGCAAAATTTGCAAACAACGTGTACCTCAGTTGCTAATTCTGACCCTTCGGGTACTTTGTTTTCATACGAACGCAAACTTTTTTCGGATATATCTAAATTCAAATATAATGGTAACTCGTGTGTTCGCGCCTTTATTCAAAAGGTAAATGAGTTTGTGTCGAGTAGGAATATTCCTGAGAATAAAATACTTTCTTTTGCTTTTGAATTTTTTTCTAACGACGCCCTAACTTGGTATCGTAGTGTTAGGGATAGCGTCTCTTCTTGGGATCATTTATGCGAGCTTTTAAAAAGGGATTTTAGCCCACATAACTATGACTACAGGTTAATGTCCGAAATAAGACAACGCTCTCAAGGCGAACGTGAAAATATCACTTTATATGTCGCAAAAATGCAAGGCTTATTCTCTCGCCTTGATACCCCTGTCAACGAGCCCGAAAAACTCGAGATTCTCTTGAATAACATCAGACCTTGTTACACAAACGCTCTTTTGACTGCAAATGTATCTGACATTGCTTCTTTAGTCGATGCTTGTAGGAATTTCGAAAGGTTTGACAGTCGCAGTAGGGATTTCCATGAGCCTCCTAGAACATCCGCTAGCACCTTGGCACCTGAATTTGCATACAACTACCCCCCTTCAAGTTCTTCAACTACTTTTAAAAATAATTTCTATAATAGAAATTCTTATAATAAAACCTCTTACTACAAAGATAGAAATTTCAACAAACCGCCCAATTCTCATTCTAATTCAAAAGTACAAATTAACACCGTTCAACGTCCGCCAAATAAACAATTCTGCCCACGTTGTAGGTGCGACTCACACTCGCTCGCCGCGTGCCCTCAGCCGAGATATTTGGTATGTTTCAAATGCGGCCTAAAAGATTATCGCGCTACCGACTGCCCTAACTGTAATTCAAAACAAAATTCTTCACCTTCAAAAAACTAATTAACAAGGATTGTGGAACCTCTAAACACCCTAACTTCAATAAAAATGAGTGGAACAATTGGTTACACTACATTTCAAAATTTTTCACATGTTATCATCTTTCCTCAATCCGATACTCTAATATAGAATACACTCCGTATATCCCTCTTACAGTAAATGGCAAAAATGCCACCGGTCTTCTCGACTCGGGATCTTGCGTAACAATCCTAGGAAATAATTCTCATAAATATTTTTTGAATGACAGCGATCAGCTCGAAAACGCTCAACTTTTAAAATTAGTGACTGCCAGTGGAGAAAAATTAAATTCTTTGGGTTCAATCTCACTTCCTTTCACATTTCAAAACAAAACCATTGACCTTGTCGTGCACATTGCCCCTAATATTCAAAATTCTTTAATTCTCGGTATAGATTTTTGGAGAAATTTCGGTTTGTTTCCTAATCACTTAGATTCTATATTACTCTTAAACAAATCTGACGCTCGCGTCACCGAACTACAGCCTGACTCGGGCACCCACTTAGTTTCGTATGATAATCTAACGGCCAACGAGAGAGCTACCGCTGACAACTTAATCTCAAAATTTTCCGATATTTCTTACCAAAAGCGGGGTCTCGGTTGCACTTCACTTATTACTCACTCGATCGATACAGGTGATAGCCCCCCCATTCGTCAGCGTTACTATCGCATGTCTCCTGAGAAACAGCGCATTTTAATTAAACATCTCGACGAGATGCTTCTAGAAGACATTGTCGAACCCTCGGAGAGTCCTTGGTCGAATCCCGTTCTTTTGGTCCCTAAAAAAAATGGCGAGCTGCGTTTTTGTTTGGACAGTCGTAAATTAAACTCTGTAACGAGAAAAGACGCTTACAACCTACCGTACGTCTCCGAAATTCTAGACAATTTACGAGACGCTAAATTTTTATCAAATCTAGACCTCTCTAAATCATATTGGCAGACCTTAATTAAGGACGAAGATCGTTGCAAGACCGCTTTCTATATACCTACTCGCGGTTCTTTTCACTTCAGACGTATGCCGTTTGGACTCTCTAATTGTGGTCTAACTCAGCAACGACTCGTCGACAGATTATTTCATAGCCCTGAATTCGAAAATAAAGTCTTCTGTTACGCTGATGATATTATCTGTAGTTCTTCAACTTTTGAAAATCACATTTTTCTCCTAACACGAGTACTAGAAAAACTAAAAACCGCTAATTTAACTATAAACATCGACAAATGTAATTTCTTTAAAAACAAACTAAAATATTTAGGTTACGTTGTCGATTCACAGGGTCTACACCCTGACCCCGAAAAAGTCGAGGCAATAAAAAATTATTCTACACCGTCTAATAAAAAAGAGGTCCGTCGCTTTCTAGGCGCCGTATCATGGTTTAGACGTTTTATTCCTAATTTCAGTACTCTCGCGTCTCCCTTAAACAAACTAACATCTCAAGGAAAAAAATCACCGCCATTCTATTGGTCCGATGAGGCAAATGACGCGTTCAACAAATTGAAAGACTGTCTAATTTCTTGTACCGTAATGTCCTGCCCGGATTATTCGCAACCTTTCGAAATTCATACAGACGCCAGCGACTATGGCATTGGAGCAGTCCTCTCTCAAGTCCTAAACGGAGAAGAGAAAGTCATAGCTTACTACAGCAAATCACTGTCTGACCAAGAGAAAAATTATAGTGCCACGGAACGCGAAGCACTAGCAGTTTTATCCGCGTTTGAACACTGGCGCTGTTATATCGAGAACGGTAAAAAAATCACTGTTTATACAGATCATGCCGCGCTCAAATGGTTCCTAAAACTAAATAACCCTACAGGTCGTTTAGCTAGGTGGGGAGTTCGCTTATCATGTTACAACTTCGAAATTAAACACCGTCGAGGCTCAGACAACCTTTTACCCGATTTTCTATCTCGTTCTATTCCTGTTTCCGCTATTATTAGCGACACAGACAACAGTATCATATCCAACTCAAATCCGCCAGTTTCTACTAACGATTCTTGGTACTCGAATATCTATAATGGGTGTAAAAAGTCTCCAACTTCTTACGTCGATTATCAGGTTATAAATAACAAACTTTACCGTTTCAAAAAGAGTTTAAATCCACTCACTAGAGACTTTCAATGGAAAGAGGTCATTCCGTCTGATCAAAGGTCAAACATTATCAACGAAAACCATTCTTCACATACCGCCGGTCACTTTGGCATTTTTAAGACATATAAAAGATTGGCACTAACCTACTTTTGGCCAGGTATGTACTCAGACGTAGTAAAAGCGGTAAACTCATGTGACACATGTATCGCTCACAAACATCAAAACCACCCTACTTTAGGCCTTATGGGCAACCCTAAATCTTGTTCAAAACCATTCGAAATGATAAGTCTCGACTTAATTGGTCCTCTACCTCCTACGAGAAAACAAAACACCTTTATCTTTGTCGTATCTTGTTGTTTCTCAAAATATTGTTTAATTTTTCCCATAAAACGGGCTACCGCTGAAATTATTACTAAGCTTTTAGAAGAAAATGTCTTCCTAATACATGGTGTACCCTCTTCAATTGTATTAGATAATGGAAAACAATTTATTAGTAACACATTTAAAAATTTATTAACAAAATACAAAATTCCAAATTTACACTATACACCTTTCTATACACCTCATGTAAACTCCGTTGAACGTTACAACAAAACCATAATTACAGCTATGTCTACTTTCATCGAAAACGATCAACGCATATGGGACACCCTCATTCCAAAAATTCAATTCGCAATGAACTGCGCAGTTAACGAATCAACTGGCTTCTCGCCGTGTTTTCTTGTTTTCGGTCGTGAACTAGTTACGTGCGGTTCACATTATATCCGTAATGGGTCGGACCCCAATATAATCCATGAGCCACGCGATAGCTACGCCGAAAACCTAGGCTACTTATCTTCTCTCTTCGAGAAAGTACAGCAAGCCCTTCTAGTCGCTCACAGTCGAAATTGTCAGTCTTATAATCTCCGTCGAAAACCCTCGGAATTTAACGTCGGCGACATTGTTTGGAAACGAACTTTCTATCTTAGCGACAAAGATAAATACTTTACAAAGAAACTGGCCCCTAAATTTATAAAATGTAAAATTACAGGTAAAAAGTCACCTTTAGTGTATAAACTGTCAGATATGTCAGGAAAACCGCTAGGCGATTGGCATATAAAAGATATTAAATTAACTAACTACAAAGAATAATCCTTTTTCAAATATTGCACTCATTCAATAATTATCACTAACCCATTCTTCAATAACAATTTTGCATGATATAACTCGCACTTGAATTTCTACTCAATGTCGATTTATTACGACCTGTTTTCGTTTGGCAAGCGGTCGCCGCTGTGGAATGTGTTTCCCACGCTCGGACTAATCCTATTGTTCTCCAATGACTTCGTCGAATTCTTTTGTTTGTTTTTTCTGTCGAATGAGTTGTTTTGCAAACTTTGTTTCAAACTTAAATACGGCTAATTTATATGCAATAAATAACTAGATACCTATTCTTAACGTAAACAAAAACTTAAATCTAGACTAATTCTAGGGTTAACTATATATAGCCTACGTGCATTCTCCCTTAAGGTTTTGCTAAGAATGATGTAGTGAATGTTAGCTAAAGCACCGTTATAGGTGTCACGGCTTTGTTTTGAATCAGACGTATGATAGTGTTGTTTTTTTTTGTAGGGCGCCCTCTGATTGCGTGACGTATGAAAGTGATAAAAGGTTATATATATACACCCAGTTTTTTTTCTTTTCACCTAAAAGTCCCTGATGCCTACTTTAACCTGGTTTCAGATCCTGCGCGGAGCCGGCTGCCAGACCACCTACAGCACCTCGAGCCCAGCAGCAGCGAATTTCCGCCCAGGGAAAATTCTCCCCAAACCGGGGGGGTGTGACACCGCGCTGATACAGCCGCGCGCCGTCCTCGCGGGATCAACCTACGTGGGCGTGGCCAATCCCCCCGCACGAGCCTATATAAGCGGCGCGCGCGCAGAAATCGGGCTTCTACCTGTGCCGCAGCGCACCGAGTTAAGTGGCTCCCTTCTATCAAGCCTGGACCCTGGAACCACGCCTTTCTCTGCAGAACCTAGCTCTCCGCTGAGCCTAGCCCTAACCTGTTCGCGGACCTATGTAATTTATATCTGCCAATATAAAATCTGGAATATCGTCTTGCAAGCGTTATTATTTAGCTCCAATCAGAACCTGCACTCACCGAACCACGCGTGGGCCGCGTGCTATTAGGTCTACCTAGATTTCTAGTAGGCTCCTAAAGCCCTAAGCAACTATCAACGCGACATGCTCAATCTCAAGATATACTTTTTACTTCAACATTTGGATGTTTTCCTCAAAACATGGAAGCCGTTAGCGATGAAAACGGTTAGTGGTTACAACTGATCAATTTAACATAGAAATAAACGATGCCAAAATAGGTGGAGTCCAAATATGTTAGCTGACTATAGTTGTATACCTACTCAAAATAGATGTACCTGAGGCTAAATATTCCCCAAAATCCTAAATATAATCCTAAAAATAAATAAAATTAGCTTTAGGTATTATTCTTTCTTAAAAAAAGATAACTCGTGTTGCAAGATTGCTGATGGTGATTGATGTTTACTTTAAATGCAGTTTAGCTACGGGCGAATTGTAGATACAGATTATCTGACTGGGTTATTCTGTATCTACAAGTCAGTATACCTACTATTTCATTAAACTATTATTAAGGTATTAGAGTCTAAGTATTTTGACATATTTCATAAAGGTGGTTTACATGTACTTTTTATTGAATGTTATATGTACCAACATTATGAGAAAAGTATTTAAATGTGCACTTCAAATAATGAAGATATTTATAATTAAACATTTTACTAAAAGTTTTTATTTTAATGTTATAGAATATATTTATTTATTATAGAATTTTATAAGCTACTGGTCTTAATCGCGTAAATATTTTATTTTAAGGCTAAATAACTTTGTTTTATTGTCCAAAGTTTCGACCGTATTGCAACGGCCGTGTTCACGGGTAGCTCAGCGTCGCCTCCGTGAAGCGCGGATTTCGGAAACTACCCTCGCTTGATTTTTATCACTCACTATTACGGAACCGTCGGTACTTCGACACACAACAATAATCCCGGTCGGGAGTCTCTCCTCTTCGTAGGAGGTACTGAAGCGAAACGAATACAGAGGAAGCACACGACGTACGAAGAGGAGAGACTCCCGACCGAGGGTTAACAGGGCTCTAGCTTTTCTACCGTACGTAAAAGGATTGACAGATAAAGTTGGAACAGTACTGCAGAAATACTCCATTAAGATTGTATATAGTCGCACTCCAAGGTAGCTAAGCACCTATATACTCCTAAGGATGTCATTCCTCTACAGACACCTTGCGTCTACAAAGTGGATTGCAGCTGTGGTAGTTCCTACATCGGATAAACCAAACGCACAATAGCGGAAAGGGTTAAGGAACATATCGTGGCTGTGAAAAACCGACGGACAAACAAGTCAGCAATAGCGGAACACTTGCTGGACGCGGGATCCAATCACTGGATTAAACTACATAAACCACAGGTCCTCTCCACTGACCGTCACTATTACTTCAGCATGGCGAGAAGCGGGGGTTTCGGAAACTACTTCCTCGATAAATGAGCTATCCAACAAAAAAAATTAAATCGGACCAGTAGTTCCTGAGATTAGCGCGTTTAAACAAACAAACAAACAAACAAACTCTTCCGCTTTATAATATTAGTATAGATAATAAGTTACAAATAACAAACTACTGTAACTGAAATTTAAGCCAAATTTATAGTCTTGCCAGTTCAAAAAGTGCTTTTACACTGTAAACGAAGTTTTTAAACTGTAAAACTTGATCTAAGCTAGTTAAACGAAAATTCGAACAACCTGTTATTGGCAGACTGTCATGTTAACTTGACGTAACCGCTTAATTTACTATTATTCTTGGCATTAGTATTTCTATAATTTTTCTTAAAAAAATGTAGCTGTATATTCCTTTCATACGTTGGCAACAAAAATGTATTCCAAACAAGCTTTCGCCCGTGACTTCACCCGCGCTGATGTCAATAATTGACTCAAACAGCGGTTAAAGGAAGAAGAAACAGACAGACAGAGTTACTTTCACATTTATAATATTAGCTTGGATTGGGACAAAAAATTATAGATAAAACAATTAAAAGCGGCGGTAGCTTAATGGCTAAGGCATCGGTCTCGCAATCGTGAGGTCGCGGGTTTGAATCCTGCCCATCATACTACCGACGTGAACCCACTTCTAACACAGCCTTTGAGCTTAGCTGGAGGGGTTAACAAGATTGCTAGTAATGTAGGGGTCAACCCCACATTGCTAGTTATCGTATCTAAAAAAAAAAAATGGTAGGTGATATGAAAATCCCCAAATAATTGAATCTCGTAAAATAATAATAAATCTTTACTTCTAAAAGGGTTAAATATTTTTTTTTCCAAAACTAGTACACTATCTAAAAAGGTATAGCTTTTTTCAGACGACATATACATGCCATGTGTCGCGGGGGACTTTACAAACATACAAGTCACGGACACAAATTACAGCCAGATTTGGAACCAGCATTTTGAGGATCACATAAAAGTGTGTCCCATGTGGGAATCGAACCCACAACCTCTGGCGTTGCGTTCTTGCAGTATAGTCTCGTCTGTGACTAATTACCAACCGAGCTGATTCGAGATTAAGCAACGTTACCTCAGTTAATCGATAAATTGGTGACCGTTTTAAAATAAAATCACACCCTGTCACTCCGTGTCTAGCACTTAAGGCCTCGCCCTTAATCTTCCTCAAGCCGTGTCTAGTTTCCTTCGAATCGAACTAAGAGAGCGAAGGAATATAGCTGCACTTATATCTGCTCATACACTTTCCTAAGTAGTTGGCTAGTATCTGGTAAGATTGGCCGCGGTAACCGAAAGCGGTTAGAAGACCATTATAATTCAACAACCGCAGAAACAATACGATTGAGCCATAGCAAGTATCACATACGAAATTGAACATCGAAACTATTATAACTTTACTAGTTACGACTGTATGCTGTCTATGTTACCACTTTAACTTTTGTATCTATACCTCTCATGGGAAACAGTTTTGATACTTGCAAAAACAATCAGTTACTATTCGATTTTACAAGATAAAAGCAAATTTAATGTACCAGTGCCGGATTTACGATTATAATTATTATTCTAAGACAAGGAACAAGCTTGATGATGTTTAGCTTATTTTTCAGTGTTTTTTTTAATAATAATATCTAGGGATAACTCACACAGCACCTTCGAATCCCAATCTAGGCAAGCTTGTACTTTGGCAACCCGACCACATACTTAAATATTTCTAAATGCCTATTTATAACATATATGTAAATTACACCCAGACACAGAATTAACCATTGCGCTCATCATACAAAGTTTTATTCTGGGTGGGGATCTTGATTTAAACGACCTTTGGTTTAGCAGTGACAGTCACTATGGTTAGTTATCCTGGCCTGTTGGTCTTGTGGTCAGGACCAATAGACCAGTGTTTACGATGGTGGATATTTGACTCAACATCGGCTAAGTGCGAGTCGCTTGCACGACAGGATGCCCGCCTATTAAACATGACATATGATGGCCCTTTAACATGACTTTTGGCGCTTCTTAAACATGTCATTTGGCACCCCTAAGACATGGCATATGATGGCCCTTAAACATGATATTTGGCGCTTTTTAAACACGACATTTGGCGGCCCTTAGGCATGGCATATGATGGCCCTTAAACATGACATTTGGCGCTCCTTAGGCATGGCATATGATGGCCCTCTAAATATGACTTTTTAGCGCTTATCTTTTTAAACTAGACATTTGGCGTCCAGAACGCATACTCTAGATTGCCCCCCCCCCCCTCGCCCAACTAGTTCCTTATATTTCTAATGAAGAAACATACGATTCCACGTTAAACACAAAACATGAGTTAACTATCACACAAATTCATAATTTCGAATTTCAATTGCGTTTCGTAGTGAATTTGAATTCGGTAGACGTGCCTCAAATATCTCGTTAGGCTATATTGTTAGGCTCGAACCACGTACTAACGTGGAAGCCAATTGAATCGATTTAAAGGCAGACTATGATTCATATTATTAATTCAAGAATATTACTGTAAGGTAAGAGTTTTGTACTCTTTTCTTTCTGAACCTAAAGTGATAGAGAGTCAGACAGTCGAATACTGTTTTCCATGTTTTTTTTTGTATTGTGGATCCATTGGGCTCCTTCTTTAAATTTACGATCTAGTCTTAATACTAATAAGTAATTTAGTTATATCTTAATATGCTAAGTTCAATAATTCACTGTAAGAATTTGTCCATTGACACTTTTCTCATAGTTTATGACAAATGTAAAGACACTCTGTTCTTGTGTTCTTTGTAAATAACACTAACTGCACTATATTACACTAATTACACTAAATTAACTCGAACGGCTTAGTTCTCTTCAGTCTTCTTACTATGTCCGTGATGTCAAGGAGCTGGATAACCTCAACGTTCACATGTTTAAGGAGTCGTCATTCATGAGCTCCTGCATATTTTTTAATAATTTGTGCAACAAGGTCTACCATCAGATCACGATGAAGATCCTCGTTTCTTATAAGAAATGAAGATCCTCGTTCTCCATGTAATAATGAAAAGTTTAAACTAGTGTGTTCTACCTCAGTTTTCATATGTTAAAAGCCACCCTGTTATGGATTCATGTCCCCGTATAAGCCTGAAAAAGAAGTGGTGATTTTTCTTTACTTTTCTATGAGAGATAGCATTGATTTTATTTGACCTATAATGTCGCACTTTCCAAAGGTTTTTAACAATACGCCTAGCCTGTCTGGAGCTTTTAAAGTCCTTCCGCTTTTTTTCAAAGACATCATCACGTCCTTTTATGAGTCTGAAAGATAGGTAACCTACGTAATAATTTAACCCTCATCGTTAAGAGATCTAGATTACGAGTTTGAAAAAGATAGACGTGATTTGATTTATGACCATTCCAAACGACAAAGTACTATGATCACAAAACCAATTCTTAATTGCATATTGTTAGCCGAACTAAGAATGTTATGCAATTAAGTATTGGATTACGTTATCTCAGAGAGTAGGCCGAAATTTTAATTTGATGAATCAATTTAAAAATGAGTGAATAAATTTAAAAGTCGAAACGTTGATTAATAATGATGTTTTAAGTAAGTGTAGATAGGTTACACGCGCTCAAACAGCGGCGCCTTAAAATACAATACAATTGACTTGTTTTATAAAACGAGTCAATAGTACAATAATTGCATTTTTGAAAAAAATTAAATTTTGAAATCCAGACTCAGGAATCGAACCCGAGACTTCCGTAGCCAAACCGGGGCCGGAATCGAACCACCTATCTGGACTATGTTACTGGACCTCATTTTTTTCTATCCTTTGATGCTTGCGAGTTGGGCCCTCGCATGTGCCATCTAGTAGGTAGTTAAAGAACTACCAAGGCTTTTTGTTATTACTTCGTTACAGAGAGCATTTTAACATATTATGAATTTTTCTATTTTTCAAAAATGCAATTATAGTATTTGTAAAGTAATGGGCAAGAAATGCCTATAAACATTACTTCAAGTCAATAGTAGTCAATTGTATTCAGTGTTAGTCAAAGTCAAATATCTTTATTTCGTAAAATCAGGTTAATGATTATTTGAAAACGTCAAATTAAAACATACTAAAAATTTTATAAAACTATGAATGTTTGAAAAAAAAAACAAAATGAGGTTAGGTGGCAGTTCCAAGTGTAAAGCTCATGAGAAGAAGCTGCCAAGAAACTCATGTGCCACTCTTTTAAAATGATCAAGTTTTTCTTTACAAAAATAAATTTTACTGAATGAACCAGTGTGTTTGGTGAGTGTAATCGTTTATAAAATAAGGATGACTAAATAATAATACTATTAGTAACTCTAAAATGAGTATATATAAACGTATTCAGCAAACACAATACTTCACTTCTTACAAAGTAAATATGTATATATACATATAATCTTAAAGTACATTTTAATAGCCTGTGAGAGAAAGCAGTTCAATCCCAAGCGTTTTTGTCTTCCATATAATCAATTATTGAGTAGTAACTTTTCATACACAATTTTTTCTTAATGGTACACTTAAATTTATTATGACTTAATTTTTGAATATCGCTAGGGATTTTATTGTAGAAACGTATACATTGGCCCCGAAATGATTTTGTTAACTTTTTGTAACCTTGACGCTGGTACAACAAGTTTATGTTTGTTCCGCGTGTTAATATTATGTAATATCACATTTCTTACAGAAAATATCAATATTTTTGTGAACATATATAAGGTTTTCATAGATATACTGACATGTAACAGTCATGATATTGATTTCCTTAAATTTTTCTCTAAGGGAGTGTCTACTACTAAGATCGTAAATTGATCGAATAGCCCTCTTCTGCAGAACAAAAATGGTTTGAATGTCGGCAGCATTCCCCCACAGTAGAATACCGTACGACATTAAACTATGAAAGTAACTAAAATAAACTAATCGCGCTGTTTCAACGTCTGTTAGCTGACGAATTTTTCTAACTGCGTACGCTGCAGAACTGAGCCTATTAGACAATTCACTTATATGTGGACCCCACTGAAGCTTAGAATCTAGAGTAAATCCTAAAAACTTTGTGGTCTCTACAGGGTTCAACTCATCTTTTATTTTTATAGTGGTTTTTACTGGTTTCACGTTAGGTGTTATAAATCGAATACATTTAGTCTTGCCCTCGTTTAAGAGTAAATTGTTAACATCAAACCAGTTAACCACTTTTGAGATAGCCATCCATAGTGTCGCATCACCGTCGTCAACAGATGAAAGCAGCGTATTTTATTTTTCTCTTTTTCGCGTGTGATAATTAAATCATGCTTTCCTACTTTAACGACATTTTTTATTAGTGTGACATTGAAATATTTAAATTATTTATGTTTGCATTAGTTTCCTGTTTTTAAAGATCGAATGTTGTGTATGTAACCCATCTACTCCTTTTTATTTAAAACTAGCTGTCCCGCGCAACTTCGTCTGCGTAAATTTTCCCCTTTTTTTATAATCGTATGTTTTTATAATACCTCCAAGAATATGTGTACAAAGTTTCTTGATGATCGGTTGAGTAGTTTTCGCGTGAAAGCGTAACAAACAAACTTACATTCACATTTATATATTAGTATTGATTGATTGATATAATACACTAGCTGTCCCGCGCAACTTCGTATGCGTAATTTTTCCCCGTTTTTAAAACATTTCCCGTCGCTTCTCCGCTCCTATTAGTCGTAACGCGATGTTATATAGCCTATAGCCTTCCTCGATAAATGGGCTATTCAACAAAAAATTTTTTTTTAAATCGGACCAGTAGATCCTGTAGTAGTACTAGTATTTTTTAATCTTCCCTTTTTTTAAAGTTAACTAGCAATGTGGGATTGTGGTTCCACATTACTAGCAATCCTGTTAACCCCTCCAGCTAAGCTCTATGGCTTGTGTTAGGAGTGGGTTCACGTCTGTAGTATAATGGCCAGGATTTGAACCCACGACCTCACGATTGCGAGACGGATGCCTTAGCCATTAGGCTACCGCCGCTTCAAGTCAATGTAATTTATCAGTCACAATTATAATATTTATAATAAACTTAGTGTGTCATTGTAAAATATCAGTTTTTGACATTACAAACAGACACTTCAATTATAAACTGGTTTATTTGATTACATTCGCATAGAAAGTCGATCTATTCTTATCCTATAATAATTATTAAACAATGAAGCGTTTAGCAAAAGATTTAATATGATACAAAATATTTTCTTCCTTTAGGTTTTCATTGAAATGAAGGCTTTTTCTTAAATTATATATAAAAATTTAAAAAAAAATGTCAAATTATAATATTCAATTTATTTTGATTCTTAATGAATTTCGTAGAACACCCTACATATCTACGTCGTAGCACGTCTACGAATACCTAAAGTGACAATATTGCCATAAACAGCTCTGTAGCTAATTATATTTAAAAGACAAACAAGGTCGGTATGACACTATCGTGATAAAATTGTCTAGACTAGTTAATACACAAACTTCCATACTCGTATATCGTACATACAGTATGATTTTAAACCTGCGTACAGCCAAGATTATATATATTATTTTTTAAGCTATTGCATAGCTTCTATCGCGGGCCTTGAGCACGGGGACCGAATCCAGAAATTCCGTAACGAAAAAACCTCACGCTCCCCACTCCGACGGGCACAGCGGTGTATCTTTTTAGTTTTGCCATCTATCGATGAATAGCAGAACTTTTAATGACTTTTTTTTAAATTAAAAAAAAAAAAAAATTAAGGAAAAAAAAATTAAAAACATTGTTTTTATAATGAATTTTTTTTTAATTGCTTAATTTGATAAAAATGCTATGCAATAGTTTTACCGCGGCAGTCCCCGAGTGCCACACATTTTTTTTATTACATTTCGGAGCAGCTCGTCTCGTTCCGTGCGAGCTTCGTACTGTCATACCATATACATATACGTGAAGCGAACGCGCGGCCGAGCTACATGGTAGGTGGAGTGGGGGGTGTTAGGTTTTATTTTCGTTATGGATTTTTTTTCGTTACGGAATTTCTTGATTCGGTCGCCGCGCTTAAAGCCCGCGATAAAAGCTATGCAATAGCTTATAGGATTTTTACATGTACACACGGTCAAAAATATGGTCTATCACCCTACAGTTGACATTCATTTCCACGTTATAAACTATAAGGTTGATTATCCCTTGCAATAACATACTGACAGTTACCTATTTCAATCTTAAAGCGATTTTAGTTACAAAGAAAGCTTTGTCAAAACTCATTGACCGCCTTCTTGACCGAGCGATCGTACATATTATGAATTTTAAGCTGGTTAACTTTGTATCGTATCTAAAATTCAATAATAATAATATTATATCCTGGGACAACTCACACAACATCATCTGATCCCAAACTAAGCAGTGCTTGTCATCCAGACAACTGACAAATATACTTAATCTAAAGTGGTAATTCCCATTAAAATCAATAGTTTATTTTTTTTCTTTTGCTTCTTTTTTTTTAAAGTTTCGGTGTGAAGGCAGACAAAACAAACAAAAAATCTTAAAATCGAATTAGCCATTTTTTAGATTTACGGGATTTATGTACACCAATTCATTTTTTTTAGGTATATAAAGAAGATTGATGATGATGATTTTATATAGCAAAGAAATTATCATTTTAGGCCGGTGCAACCGAGCTAGAGCTAGATTTACCTACCTTATTAATTATTTAATTTACACGTACACCGACTCCACACGTTGGCCCCAACATCGGTCCAAACGTCACTCGTCCAACGTGTGGATCTAGATAATAGCATTGGCGCCAACGTTGGAATGAGAATTATTCTAGAACCATACGTGGGACGAGTGGCGTGGAGTGGGACCGTTCTTGGGGCCAGCGTGTGGAACCGGCGTTACACGATTTATTTTTACAATTTTAATTCACAATATTTCGATGTATAACGAACAATTATTGGTACCGAATCTGAGTTATCAATGACTGATTTTGACTTCACCCTGTACCTATTAGAAGTAGTATTCATTAAAATACCGTCGTACATAATACGAAACGATCAAAATCCAGGAATTTCATTTGACCGAATTATGAAAATTCCTAGACGTGAAATGAATTTAAATGACAAAAGACATATTTTATTGACGGAAATTCTAATATGTTATGTACTTATTTTGTATGTAGTTGTATTTTATTGTGTTCGATTTAAATATTGGTGTAGTACTAGCTGTGCCCGCGACTTCGTATGCGTGAAGTTGCAGTGTTGCTCACTACCTATAAATAAATAAAAATAATAATAAAAATAAAAAAGCCTTTATTAATCCTTAAAACTTGAAATCCAAAATAACTCATGCATATACTTATCATACAATAGATTTAAAATTTAATGTACCATACATAAGTTAAATGTAAATTCAATTTTATAAATAACTAGCTGACCCGCGCAACTTCGTCTGCGTAAATTTTCCCCATTTTTGCAACATTTTTCCTTGCTGCTGTAGCGCGATGTTTTATTTTATAGGGGTGGTATTATCACTTAGGGGCATAAATAATAGATAGTAATTTTCCCTTTTTTCTTTTTTTTTCCTTTTTTTTATAACATTTTTCATTGCTGCTCCGCTCCTATTGGTCGTAGCGTGATGTTATAACCCATAGCCTTCCTCGATAAATGGGTTATCCAACAATAAAATATTTTTTCAGTGCAGCCCAGTAGTTCCTGAGATTATCGCATTCAAACAAACAAACAAACTTTTAGGGGTATGAAAAATAGATGTTGGCCGATTCTCATAGATACCGGATAAGCACAAAAAATGTCATCAAAATCGGTCAAGCCGTTTCGGAGGAGTATGGCAACGAAAACTGTGACACGAGAATTTTATATATTAGACTAGCTGTCCCGCGCAACTTCGTCTGCGTAAATTTTCCCTTTTTTCTATTTCTTTTTTTTTTTTTTTTCTTTTTTAACAACATTTTTCATTGCTGCTCCGCTCCTATTGATCGTAGCGTGGTATTATAACCTATAGCCTTCCCCGATAAATGGGCTATCCAACAATACAATATTTTTTCAGTGCAGCCCAGTAGTTCCTGAGATTATCGCATTCAAACAAACAAACAAACTCTTAGGGGTATGAAAAATAGATGTTGGCCGATTATCATAGATACCGGATAAGCTGACCCGCGCAACTTCGTCTGCGTAAATTTTACCCGTTTTTGCAACATTTATCATTGCTGCTCAGCTCCTATAGGTCTTAGCGTGATGTTATATAGCCTATAGCCTTTCTCAATAAATCGGCTATCCAACAGTAAAATATTTTTTCAGTTTCACACAAAATTTCATCAAAATCGGTCGAGCCGTTTCGGAGGAGTTCGATTACGCACCCCGTGACAGGAGAATTTTATATATTAGATGTCGTTTCAATTTTTAAATAATAATTCCTAGTTCTAACAAATAATTTAATAATGAATTTGATTAATCTATATTAGGTAGTTTATATTAGTCCATGTTTGTTTGTATATTTAGTGATCGCTATTATAAACATTTAAATACAATTAATACTATACAGTTTTAAGGACCCCTCTTAAGGTGAAGGCCTCCTCCAGTTGCTTCCATTTGTCTCTGTCTTTTGCCTCTTGATTCCATTCCTTTCCGGCGGTTTTAGCAATCTCATCTGCCCATCGTTCTGTTGGTCTCCCTTTCTTTCGTTTGCTTTATGGGCCTTTCCAGAAGGTGGCAATTTTTGCCCATTTTGTATTGGCCATTCGAGCCACATGGCCCGCCCATTTCCATTTTAGTTTTTGTGCATGTTCTGAAGCATCTATCACCTTGGTATTTCTTCGTATAATGGAGTTAGGAACTTTATCTTTTAATTTTTTGCATAACATACTTCTCTCGATACCCCTTTGACATACCTGTATTTTGTTTCTAGTCATATTGTTAAACACCCAAGTTTGACACCCATAAGTCAAGCAGGGCAGAAGACAAGTATCAGCACTACCTATAGTACTCCTTATATCATCAGCTATTTGACAGTGAAAGTCCTGTCAAATTCCGTCCAGCCGTTTCGGAGATTAGCCGAAACAACGAGACAGACAGCCATGTACGTATACTTTCATAATAAACATTTGGTAAAAAAAAAACTGTTATTTTGACATTACCAACAAACACTCTTTACAATTTTACCTAGTATGTATATAGATTCTAATTTGTTAGCTCAAACTTAAATTACTTGACTGTCTCGGTGGCGCGGTGGGAGTGTGTCCGACTGCTACGCAAGAGGTCGTGGGTTCGATTCCCACATGGGACACCACTTTGTGTGATTCACAAATTGTTGTTCCGCGTCTGGGTTTACTTTGTGTCCGTGACTTGTATGTGTGTAAAGTGCCACGCGACACAGGGCTTGTACTCTACCGCGGGAGTCATCTTTAATGCTAATCCATTGTTATGGATTAGCATGAATCGCGTAAATTATTTAAAGGTACGAACCTTTTATTTACCCGACGTTTCGATCAAATTGCACCGATCGTGGTCACGGGTCGAAACGTCGGGTAAATAAAAGGTTCGTACCTTTAAATAATTCACGCGATTAAGTCCCGAAATATATCTAATATGTATAATAATCGCGAAAGTTTAAAAACAATACTTTTATATTTCTTATAGATTAGGATAAATAACACCCAGACACAGAATAAACCATCGTGCTCATCTCACAAAGTTTTATCCTGTGTGGGGATCGAACCCACGACCTCCGGCTTAGCAGTCAGTGTCACTAACCACTAGACCAACAGGCTAGTGCCTTTCATCGAAACACTGTGATGTGTTGACATCACTATTTCATGAAAGGATAACTGATAATGTTGTGGTACTCCCCCAATTAGGTATTTGAATGTCAAATCAATCAACAACAATAAATTATTTTACACTTATCAAATAATAATATGCCTTTAAATGATCTTAAAAATATATATTCGAGCATAATTTAATATGTTTTAGTATTTATAATCATCAAAATAAATACTAAAAGTATATGATTTGAAGCCAGAACATAATGACGTCACAATGTTAAATTGCATACAAATCTCTACAGAACGATTCTAAAAAAAAAAATGATTTATTCACTTAGGAAGCAAAATACTACACTTGTGAAAAGTCGATTCTACATTTACTGGTAATGCCTGTTCGCAAACAATAGGTAAAGCCCGAGAAAAGAACGGGCAATAAAAACTCGTGGCCACTCTTTTCAAATTGCCAATGTTTACAATGTTTCTCTGTTTATAAACTGTATATGCAGGTAAGGTGCTGCCACTGCATTCGTTTTGACTCTTAAAAAAAAGATACTGATTTGATTTGATATTCAAATACTCAATTGACGCTTAAACCTAACCTAACCTAACTTTTGACGTTTTTGGGTCAATAATATGCATATTTATTTGCGACGCCAATTCGAAAGTGACCTGGCACACTTTTGGATTTGCCTATTCATAACCAGCATTACAGAAAATTTTGATAATGTTTAAATTGTATGATTCCCAAAATTGTATATTCAGTTTTGATATCAAGAGGCTTAAGTCCCGAAAAGCTCATGTTCGGTAACAAATGCTTACAATTTTGGGATTTTGACAATTACGCTAACGATATACGGAGTCAGTTCATACGAATTATTTATTGTTCGTACCAACCATTTGGGAACTGGTAATATCAGATCATATTTGTAGTAAATTTAATTATCATGGAACATTCTGTCTCAGCAATGTGTATAGGGTGTGTTCATAATAGCTTAGAATTGAATATTAAAATATTAATTAATACTTTTCTATGCTTGATTGGCGCAGTACGACTTGGGAGTGCGTACACGCGGAAAAAAAACTGAGTTAGGGTGCTAAGTTTGAAAATTCATTAAAATACAAATCATGTGACACATGTTGTATACAGACAGGGCTATTAAAAACAACTAAAATATTTCACCATATTATTCATTTGCTTTGTAAGAAAATAACATATTCGTAATTGTCTATGTATCTTTATAAATCTTTAAAATAAAGATATTAAAAAAAAGCGGGCAAGTGCACGTCGAGCCCCCCCCCCCCTTCCATCTGAATAATGTGGCTTAAAAAGTGGTTTTTGTTTCATACTTACAACGAAACGAAAATTTTGTTTCTACTCATTTGATCAGCTGTTACTCATAAACTTGTGAGTCTACTTAGCTGTGACTTTGAACCGTGAATTTTTTCCCCTACCAAACATTAATGTTGGTAGGGGATAGTGAGAGAGTGCATTTAGCTGGCGGGGGCAAGGGGGGACCCCCTTCTCTCCGCCAGCTTGACTTGACTCACAAAAAAAGCACTATAATAAAAAAAAATTACATCCCCACTTTACATATAGAGGAGGAACCCAATTTTTTTTTTCACTTTGTCGGCGTAAGTAATATTTGTATTCGTGCAAAGTTAGAGCCTTCTACGAGCACAAACAGTCTCTGAGCTAAGATGCGGATGGACGGATCTGTCGAAACTATAAGGGTTCCGTTTTGCCATTTTGTCTACGGAACCCTAAAAATAACCTAGACCAAATTTTACTTTATTTTCTTTCTTATTGTTTCTGTGTTGGAACTTAATGTATGAAATTTGTCATACATAAGGTACTTTTCATTGCTATAACCAATACACACGCGAGAGAAACCACGAGGGACAGCTAGACAACCAGCTTAAAATAAATTTCCTCACAATAAACCCAGCTAAGAATCATTAATTCCGTTTAATCTAAAATCAAAATGCAAAACTACCCGCCAGTGTGCTCCACCCCTAACTTAGTTAGTGTGCACGTTTCCTTTAATGACGTCACGTAGCTCTGGACATCTAGCGACCGAAACTTATGAACGATGATCCCGCTTCTGATGGCACAGTAAAATTTAGTGACGCGATTTATTTGAAAAATTCCTAACCTTTACCAAGGGATGGAATGCTAATGTGGGGCGAATAATTATGTGTTTGGTATATGAGAGAGTTGTGGAGTAGTCGTGCTTGAAGATTAACAGATTATTCATGGTAGTGGAAAACGGGTTTTTATGTAAATACTTAAATAAAAAAACAATTACATAAAGTATAGAGATAAGTACTTAGATATTAGCGCATCACTTCAGTTGAACTGCACCTGTTTGACCAACCTATTATTTTCTAAATGTGTTTGTAATTGTCAAGAAAAAAAAAAGTGGGACCACAACCCCACTTTTTTTTTAACTGAATTAGCAATTAATAATCCTTAAAAAAGAAGTGAAAATGAAAATGATTACAAAATTTCATTGTTAAAAATTGTGGAATGAGTGACACAATAGAGTAGAAGAAGATCTTTTGAAAGTATTCTCGGAATAGGGTATTTGACTAAAGTCAAATCAGTCTCTTTTTAAGAAACGTCAAAAACGATCCACTCTGTACAAATACGTATGGAATGCTAGCATGTGACTTCACGTTTTCTATGGTCAAATCTTTTACTTTTAGTGTTTATCGTTATGATTAAAAATAAATAAACACATTAAACTAATAAAGGAAGATATTTTTTCAGACCACTTTATGACATATTTTTACATGGTTAATATAAAACATTTTATTATGATAGTAGTGAAATACCCAATTGGCTATTTGACTACTATCAAAATAAAATATTTTAGAATAAACATGTTAAAATACATAGTAATATATAAATGGGAAAGTAACTCTGTCTGTCTCTTACGCTTTCACGCTCAAACAGCTTAACCGATTTCGATGAAATTTAAGAATATAAAAAGATAGTTTGAGTCCCGTGGAAGGACATAGGATAGTTTTTATCGCGATAACCGACATTTACGCGGGCGGAGCCGCGGGCGAAATCTAGTAGTCTCATAACGTGTTTTGGAAAAATATATTAATTAGTGTGTTTATTAATTTTAATCATAATGAGAAACACTAAAAGTAAGTGATTTGATCTAGCATTCCATACAAATTTTTATGTAGAGAGTCGTTTTTCACATTTCTTATATAGAGGCTGATTTGACTTCAGTCAAATACCTTATTACCAGAATTTGACAGATTGACGTTCATACTAACATTTAAACTTTCGCGTCAATTTAACAGTCCGCTTCACAGAGAATGTAAACACTACGTTTTAGTCAGCAAGTGATTACTTACTCTGTGTAGTCCGCATGTGACCTCGGCCGGTGCAACCTGGTCGATACGTCAACCAATTTTAAGATAAACAATGCGCGTTAATTCCCTTATAATAAATAGTTATAAGAATGACGTTCAATTATCCAGTTTCTGTAAAAAGATTTTCTTAATTTAAAAAATGCTACTTAGATTCAGAAAACTAGATACACGCCTTGAAAATTTAGACAGCTAGTTTTTTATACATATTTCTCTATCTTTTTTAATATATATTTTTTGCGACAGTCTGACATTCACGTCAGCCGAGTCTTGAACAAAATCTAATTTTTAAATAAACCCCAAAATAACCTCAGAATATCAGGTTACTAATTAAAATAAATCATTTTAACTAAAATCTGGCTAATTAGCGAGCCCTCCTTTTAGATATTAATTACAAAATTCAGACCAAACTAATTTGTTTTAGTCTGAGAATATTGCGATATAAAGGTAAAGTTTTGTTACAGAAAATACTCGAAATGGCTTGTTATGAAGGCAAGCGGAAACTTTGATGTATCATTTTATACAGAGAAATCCATTGTGGAATTGTTTAGTTTTAAAATAAACACCAACTTCAACACAAAAACAATATTTAGCTGAAAAGAAAATCTTTGAGTTCATTTTATTTTCATATTTTTATTTTTACATTAAACCAACGTCTTAAAGGGAGTGTTAGTTTTCAGGGTTAATGTTTAAATGTTCATTTCAACATTACTTGTAAAAAAAAATCGGTTGTCTGTAAAGTCGGTTTACTGACGATAGTTGAACCTGACAACGTCATAAGAAAATACTGATGGAATGGTTTCATTTTTCAAAAGAATATTATAAATTTATTTGTTTGATAGATATTTTGTATGGATATAGAGAAGGAGGTAAATGGAAATCACAATTGAATTGATCAAGTTACATTTATTTGTACGCATAAATACAATTAAGTAAATTTTTATTTATTTATTCTTACAATGGAACGCCTCAGAGCGAGGTAACGCCTCATTTTTTTCGTGCGTTCGGCCAGGTCCATCGAATTATAAGACGTTGTCACGTCAAAAATCAATTGCTGTTTGGTACTGGCATAAGAATAGTGCCACTCCATCTCTTCCCGTGGGTGTCGTCGTGGCGATTATGAGATTCCACACCATCCCGCTCGCTAAGCGAGGTGATTTTGGCAATTACCCCCAGGATCTGGTGGGGAGTCCCGTGCCCAGTAGTGGGCCATCATAATATATTGATATGAACTTCTAAAAGCCTGAATAGATTTAGCTGAGTGGAGTATGCGTATGTGTATATGTTACCTATGTGCTATGACAACGATTCATCAAAAGAACAACTGAAATTCATCTATTCATCGTCACAAGCTTTCGGTTTTTTTTTAAAGATAACTAGCAATGTCGGTTCCTCATTACTAGCAATCTTGTTAACCTCTCCAGCTAAGCTAAATTACTTGTGTTGGGAGTGGGTTCACATCGGTAGTATAATGTGTAGGATTCGAATTCGAGACCTCTCGAGTCTGATGCCATGACCATTAGGCTACCGATGCTTAAGGCGCTGACAACAGCCAAATAGGCTTATCCTAAACAATTTTTTAGCCAAATCTACGTAGTTTGTGACGGCAGAAAAAATATATGTTAATCTTGAACATATTTCTAAGAACCCTGTTGTATTCAAAACACGAATTTGAATTTTTTTCTCGATAAAAAAAAAATACAAACTAACCTCTTAAAATGATCTTATAACAAAAATATCTGTATTACTTAACAACGTACGTTGGTAAAATAATTAACAATAACGTATCATGTTATAATACAGAATCTGGTTGTTTTTTATTTTCGACTACTCGACTTATTTTCAAGTAATTAATTGTTTTATGGTTTATAATTAGTTACGAGCGCTGCGTGATCGCGCTTCTCTTTCTTTTATAAGCAATCTGACAGTGATCGCAGAGACGCGCAGCTAGACGGACGTATGTCGCTTTGCCTCGCCATCCATTCACTTCATATTTTGTTTGTTGTTTGAAAAATTATAGACATTGGTAAAGAATATAAGTTTAATAAATATACTATTAATTTATACTATCTAAGTTGTTAATTTAAATATATTTAGTTCTAAGTTTAAAAATATTTGTTACTATAATTTGGGAAACAAACAAAAATGTCGGAGGCCAGCAAAAAGCGCTTCTATACCAACAAACAAAAACATCTCATGGAAGTAGTAAAATAAGTATTATTTATGTTTCATATTGACAAAATATTGCACGAACAGAAGTGAAATCGTAACCAAACCAAAAAGCTACACTAAGCTGTTTTGTACAAGGTATAGCGAAAATTCATCTGCGACTGTGAAGCTCGTTTGGTCTAGCGGTATCTGCGATGGTTCAGAATATCAAGTTTCGAGTTCGAAACCTGGGTTCGCCTTTTCAGTTTTTGTATTTATTTTTAATATTTTCTTTTATCTTTTCAGTAAAAAGAGACGTTTGGCGAATAGTTCAGAAGCAGGTGAAACTTCGGAAAGTTTTTCACCAATAAGTTTGTAATAAGTACCTACATACTAATATAGATAATAATTTTATTATTTATATTACATTAACACATTACACAAAAAGAATCGCCACATGGACAAAGAGGATCCCCTTTACATTTTAGAAAGATAGTTACAAACAAGTTTATTGATAAACTATCACATTTGCATAGACCTACGACTATCTTAGAACTGGCCTAATAGGAAAATACTCCTAAAATACTTGTAGCTTTATCCATTGTTTCTTGCCCTTTCCATACAAATAGTTGTGTAGGTTTTAGTATTTTTTACCTATATATGGCGATCTATACATACTGAAGTGTCTGTTCCTAATGTCAAAATAGCAGTTTTTTACTAAATGCTATGAAAGTACGCATAGTACTTAAGACAAAAATACAGTTTTTTTTATCTGGCTGTCTGTCTGTGTGTTTGTTTCGACAAATCTCCAAAACGGCTGTACGGAGATTGACAGGACTCACTGTCAGACAGCTAATGATGTAAGGAGTAACTTAGGCTACGTCCACAGCTAGTCTACAGCTAGTTAGACATAATAGGTAAGATTAGTGCTGAAGAAAGTTTTTCTAAGTTTAAATGTAATAAATATTTTGTACAGATTAGGAAATGTGGCTGTTGCAGTTACATTAGAAAGTGATGTTATAATTCCTCTAGAAAATGTCACCAGGTAAAGATGATGCCCAAGTGATTTGAAACTTCCTCATGATAGTTCTTATACTTCTTATGTTATTGTGAGTCATAGTTTTTTTCCATCACTGGTTTGAAGTATCGGCAAAGGTATCTGAGACAGTTGAATCCACCGATAATATTCCTAAACTTGAGGTAAATATTATTATTTTGAACAGGTTGTCGAAGATAAAATCTGGCAGTTAGTATTTAGTTACTAACGCATAGGTAAGCTTTAAGTATTATCTTTTTTAGACTGCTACAAGTCACCCTGCACAACAAAAAATTCTTATAATTATTATTATTATTATTACATCGGACGACGAATAAACTTATCGCATTTATTTTTAAATCTTCAGAATATTTCTCGCCCTTACCCCTAAACCCTTGGGTTGTATTTTAAAACACATGGAGAAAACATAAATGGATTCTTGTCGAAGTTCACTCTTTTGTGTAGGATGTGCAATTTAAAATTTATCATTAAAAGTGATTCCAGTGACGAAAATTATTTACCAGTGAATTATTGTGCTGTAGCAGGTATGTTATCAATTTTCGGAGGACTTCAAACTTGGAAGAATTTTCTTCAGCTCTAAATTTACCTTATGTCAAATAAATAATAATATTATTAATAAAAAATAATATATATTATTAACTATCTGTGCAAATAAATAAAATTGAAGAGTCTGTTTGTAATATCAAAATAACAGTTTTATGCATATATATTAATTATTATGGATAACATATATCCATAATAATTACTGATAACAAAAATACAGTTTTTTTTGTCTGTCTGTCTGTCTGTTTGTTCCGGCAAATATCCGAGAGCAAATAAATTATAATTATGCGAAAATATTTAAAATGTTGCTAATATATTTTCGAGTTTTATTTTTCTTTCTTTTATATTGTTTTGAAGTTCATAGCAAATAAAGTCTCCTGAAATATTTAAAAATACAAATGTATAAAAAATATTTATTGTTTTTTTTAATCGCCCTGTCTAATTTCTTTCTAGTGCTTCATATAGAACAAAAAATAAAGCGCCATCTATTGGTTTATTGTTTATTATTGACCGCGTCCTTGTGTTGGTAGTTCGCTGTTTTTACCGTCCTTTATCAATGACACTAGGCCATCGGAGAAATAGTGGGCGTGGCTAAAATAGTGAAACATCGAAGTTCAGTAGCTGTTGTCAGCGTCTTAAGGCGCTGACAACAGCCAAATAGGCTTATCCTAAACAATTTTTTAGCCAAATCTACGTAGTTTGTGACGGCAGAAAAAATATATGTTAATCTTGAACATATTTCTAAGAACCCTGTTGTATTCAAAACACGAATTTGATTTTTTTTCTCGATAAAAAAAAATACAAACTAACCTCTTAAAATGATCTTCTAACAAAAATATATGTATTACTTAACAACGTACGTTGGTAAAATAATTAACAATAACGTATCATGTTATTATACAGAATCTGGTTGTTTTTTATTTTCGACTACTCGACTTATTTTCAAGTAATTAATTGTTTTATGGTTTATAATTAGTTACGAGCGCTGCGTGATCGCGCTTCTCTTTCTTTTATAAGCAATCTGACAGTGATCGCAGAGACGCGCAGCTAGACGGACGTATGTCGCTTTGCCTCGCCATCCATTCACTTCATATTTTGTTTGTTGTTTGAAAAATTATAGACATTGGTAAAGAATATAAGTTTAATAAATATACTATTAATTTATACTATCTAAGTTGTTAATTTAAATATATTTAGTTCTAAGTTTAAAAATATTTGTTACTTTAATTGGGAAACAAACAAAAATGTCGTAGGCCAGCAAAAAGCGCTTCTATACCAACGAACAAAAACATCTCATGGAAGTAGTAAAATAAGTATTATATTTTTCATATTGACAAAATATTGCACGAACAGAAGTGAAATCATAACCAAACCAAAAAGCTACACTAAGCTGTTTTGTACAACGTATAGCGAAAATTCATCTGCAACTGTGAAGCTCGTTTGGTCTAGCGGTATCTGCGTTGGTTCTGAATAACAAGTTTCGAGTTCGAAACCTAGGTTCGCCTGTTCAATTTTTGTATTTATTTTTAATATTTTCTTTTATCTTTTCAGTAAAAAGAGACGTTTGGCGAATAGTTCAGAAGCAGGTGAAACTTCGGAAAGTTATTCACCAATAAGTTTGTAATAAGTACCTACATACTAATATAGATAATAATTTTATTATTTATATTACATTAACACATTACACAAAAAGAATCGCCACATGGACAAAGAGGATCCCCTTTACATTTTAGAAAGATAGTTACAAACAAGTATAATGATAAACTATCACATTTGCATAGACCTACGACTATCTTAGAACTGGCCTAATAGGAAAATACTCCTAAAATACTTGTAGCTTTATCCATTGTTTCTTGCCCTTTCCATACAAATAGTTGTGTAGGTTTTAGTATTTTTTACCTATATATGGCGATCTATACATACTGAAGTGTCTGTTCCTAATGTCAAAATAGCAGTTTTTTACTAAATGCTATGAAAGTACGCATAGTACTTAAAACAAAAATATAGTTTTTTTTTATCTGGCTGTCCGTCTGTGTGTTTGTTTCGACAAATCTCCAAAACGGCTGTACGGAGATTGACAGGACTCACTGTCAGACAGCTAATGATGTAAGGAGTAACTTAGGCTACGTCCACAGCTAGTCTACAGCTAGTTAGACATAATAGGTAAGAATAGTGCTGAAGAAAGTTTTTCTAAGTTTAAATGTAATAAATATTTTGTACAGATTAGGAAATGTGGCTGTTGCAGTACATTAGAAAGTGATGTTATAATTCCTCTAGAAAATGTTACCAGGTAAAGATGATGCCCAAGTGATATGAAACTTCCTCATGATCGTTCTTATACTTCTTATGTTATTGTGAGTCATAGTTTTTTTCCATCACTGGTTTGAAGTATCGGCAAAGGTATCTGAGACAGTTGAATCCACCGATAATATTCCTAAACTTGAGGTAAATATTATTATTTTGAACAGGTTGTCGAAGATAAAATCTGGCAGTTAGTATTTAGTTACTAACGCATAGGTAAGCTTTAAGTATTATTTTTTTTAGACTGCTACAAGTCACCCTGCACAACAAAAAATCCTTATAATTATTATTATTATTATTACATCGGACGACGAATAAACTTATCGCATTTATTTTTAAATCTTCAGAATATTTCTCGCCCTTACCCCTAAACCCTTGGGTTGTAATTTAAAACACATTAATTTGGTAGGAGAAAACATAAATGGATTCTTGTCGAAGTTACTCTTTTGTGTAGGATGTGCAATTTAAAATTTATCATTAAAAGTGATTCCAGTGACGAAAATTATTTACCAGTGAATTATTGTGCTGTAGCAGGTATGTTATCAATTTTCGGAGGACTTCAAACTTGGAAGAATTTTCTTCAGCTCTAAATTTACCTTATGTCAAATAAATAATAATATTATTAATAAAAAATAATATATATTAATAACTATCTGTGCAAATAAATGAAATTGAAGAGTCTGTTTGTAATATCAAAATAACAGTTTTATGCATATATATTAATTATTATGGATAACATATATCCATAATAATTACTGATAACAAAAATACAGTTTTTTTTTGTCTGTCTGTCTGTCTGTTTGTTCCGGCAAATATCCGAGAGCAAATAAATTATAATTATGCGAAAATATTTAAAATGTTGCTAATATATTTTCGAGTTTTATTTTTCTTTCTTTTATATTGTTTTGAAGTTCATAGCAAATAAAGTCTCCTGAAATAATTAAAAATACAAACGCATAAAAAATATTTATTGTTTTTTTTAATCGCCCTGTCTAATTTCTTTCTAGTTCTTCATATAGAACAAAAAATAAAGCGCCATCTATTGGTTTATTGTTTATTATTGACCGCGTCCTTGTGTTGGTAGTTCTCTGTTTTTACCGTCCTTTATCAATGGCACTAGGACATCGGAGAAATAGTGGGCGTGGCTAAAATAGTGAAACATCGAAGTTCAGTAGCTGTTGTCAGCGTCTTAAATAATTTAACACAAACAAAATACTTTGACACAAATTTATTTGACTGGCCTCTTGATGTAGTGGTTAGTAATCCTGACTGCTAAGCCGGAGGTCGTTAGTTCGATACCCACCCAGGATAAAATTTTATGTGATGAGCACGATGGTTTATTCTGTGTCTGGGTGTAAATCATGCTAATATTATAAATGTGAAAGTAACTCTGTCTGTCTGTCTGTTACGCTTTCACGCTCAAACAGCTAAACCGATTTAGATGAAATTTGGTATGGAGATAGTTTGAGTCCCGGGGAAGGACATAAAATAGCTTTTATCGCGATAACCGACACCCAAGTGCGCGGAGACGCGGGCGAAAGCTAGTTTATCTATATGTATGTATTTAGAAATATATATAAGCATGTTTATCAGTTGTTTTAGTTTCCACAGTACAGGCTCTGCTTAGTTTAGAATCAGATAGCGTTGTGTGAGTTGTCCCAAGATATTATTATTATTATTATTTATGTGCTGATATTTCAAAAATGTAAATTTTCGACATGTCTCCGACTATTAAACACTTCTGTACCGTGATTATACTCACTGTCCGCTGAAATCAGACCACATATTCTGTTACGCGTTACATGACTGCAGTGTAGAAGCACCATATAATTAATCCATTAGAGAGTACATCTGCGTATGGAAACATATTTAAGTTCAGTTTCTGGTAACCAGAGCTACATGGTTTTACAAATGAATTTCCATTTTGAGTAGATTCGGCTCACGAAACACAGGCAACGAATACCGCAAAAGCCTGTGTGTGTACCTAATCGTACTGAAGTCGGCTTCAATTCTAATTCATTCTAGTTTGTCTTTTATGGCGTATAAGGCTTCTCTTTGATCTTTTTACCAGACTACGGCGAAGCTTAATAGGAAGGGTTATGTTTTTACATATATGTTCCACCATAACGCCTAAACTACTGATCCGATTTCGTTGTTACGGTCCGGATGACATTGATTAAAATTTTGCGATATAATGGCTATATATATTGATTACATTTTTTGCGATTTATTAGTCATATGACAACAGGTATAACTTACAACACAAAATCACGATATAGGCAAGGATCTCTTAAACATATTTTAAAGTCACTGATATCAAGCTAAAATTGCTACGGTAGCTTCGTTTTCACGATTATGGCTTTTAATTGTGCTAGATGGCACGAAGCACAAAAAACAGTTTTGCTATTCATTTTTATTTGCAGTTGGTTAGCTAACCGCGGTTTGTGTTGATGTATGGGTACAATAGTTTTAGAATGGCAAAGCTAAGTTTGATATTAAATATGTCAAACTTTACTTTGCCGTTCATACATATATTTTCTTCACTAATGTCCCACTGTATAAACTTGCCTAATACGGTATACAATGTCACGTCAAAATAAGGCTATGATGATAATTCCTTCTTGATATCAATCACTTTAAAATATGTTTTACGGATCCTTACCCATATTTGATTGGGCTTTAACATTGTTTGTTTTTAACTCAAACTCATAGTTCAAAAATAATCTTTTTGTAAGTAGAATAAATTAGGCGCCTGTTCCCAGTGTAAGCCTGGCAAAAAAATCACGGATCCCTCATTTCAAAATATTCTAATCTGTATTTATGTATTTACTAGCAGTACCGCGCAACTTCGTTTGCATAAATTTCTTCCGTCTTTGCAACATTTCTCATTACTGCTCCTCTCCTATTAATCGTAGCGTTATGTTATATAGCCTTCCTCGATAAATGGGCTTTCCTAAGTGAAATAATTTTTCAATTCAGATCAGTAGTTCCTGAGATTGCCGCGTTCAAACAAGCTATCAAACAAACACTTCAGCTTTGTAATATTAGTATAGATAAGGCAACCGTTACTGACTGATCTATCAACAGACAGCTCAAACCACTAAACGCATTGCGCTGAAATTTGGCACGCAGATAGTAAGTATGACTTAAGCATTCGATAAGAAAGGATTTAGCAAAATTCACATCATGAAACGGGGATGAAACGGGATTGAAAAATATGAGTTAAAAAGCCGCCGGCGAAAGCTAGTTATAGTCCTAGATATAAGCGCCAAAAAGTAGAAGTATTTTTATAGGCTGATTTTATAATACTACATCACATTCATGGAGTAAAGAAGCCTTCCTCAGTCAGCTGGATTCCTTATCGTTTGACGCGGAGGCAGGACATTTTTATTTTGAAGTAATTAAATATATCGCGAAACTACTTTTTATTCGTTTTTTTTCGTTCCTCCTTACCTACTAAATCCTACTCATCTACCTTTAAATTAGTTTTCTAGCAGTGTATTAATTTAAAATAATGCTGTGCCTCCAATGCCCTCATTAACCGTTCCACAGGTTAGTATGTACTTGCTGTTAGCCATATTGTAAGAATTATTATTAGTGTTATTTTTGATAAAAAATATATTTAAATGTATTATATAGGCACGTAGCTTGCAGAATAATTTTTTTTCCACATGCAAAGAGCATTTAGAATAAGATCTAATTATCATTTTCTATGTAATATTATTACATCGATAAAAATTTAAAAAAATAGTTTTGCGTTCGTAAGTCATGCAAAATCTTGTAAACAGGCGCGTGAGTTATGCGTTAAAGTTATATTCAGCAATCATACTCGATCTACGCGTACTATCGAATGCGTGATCTGGGGGTCAATTCACGTATTTAAAGCAGTGCAGTTGCAGTTAAGTTGCAGTTTTTTGTATTCTTGTAACTTTGGGATCAATCTCAAATACGCTTGGGTCAAGTATGCGTCTCGAGAGCGCAATAACAACATTCTAGTACGGTGCGCAAGCGTTTTTAAGAGCGATCCCAAAGCTACAAGAGTACGAATCGAAACTTAACTGCAACTGAACTGGAACTGCACTGCTTAAAATACATGAATTGACCCGCTGAAATGTTGTTTAACCGATAAAGAATATTATCAGAATCACATAACTATTAGTCAGCCTGTATAACTCTGTGACAGATGCTGGAAGTAACCGATAAAACTCCTGCACACTAATCTTACGTAACACCAAAAAATCTACCTTTAGAAAAAGCCTAAATATAAAGGCGTTTATACATTTTGAATTCACAAAAGCGTATTACTAACATTAGCCATCAGAATAAGAACGAACGAATAAGAACATTCTGTTCAATTTCATCACATAGTGGTTAACAACACTTATATGGAACCACATTTCGAGCTAGAATCGGAGCACTAATTCGCATCTGTGTCGTGTGAACTGCACTGAAAGCGGTGTTTCATAAATACATGTAGTAGATAATGTATGTACTTCTGTGTGTCTAGATATGTATATCTGTCGTCGGTATAATGCCTCTGTGGCGCGATGGGAGAGTGTCTGACTGCTACACGAAAGGTCGTGGGTTCGATTCCCACACAGGACACCACTTTGTTTGATTCACAAATTGTTGGTCCGAGTCTGGGTGTACTTTGTGTCCGTGACTTGTATGTTTGTAAAGTCCCCCACGACACAGGGCTTGTACCCTGCTGCGGGAGTCGTTTATTAAAAACGAAAGAATAAAAGAAATTTATCATTTCAAATTGATCGACCACTAAAAGTGATTGAAAAGAAAATCAAGCTGATCAAAGGTTACAATATGATTTATGTTTGTAAGATTTCTTACAATTTCGATTATTTGATTCGGTGGCAGCCGAGCAAAGAGAACCTGTTCTCTTTGCTCGGCTGCCACCGAGATAAGCGAGGCACCTACGTTACCACTGTTAATTTAAAAAAATGTCACACCCCATAGTGTTTAGGAGAGCTGGGTCCTTATTCACAATGTTTTATTTCGTTTTCGCGGCAAGCGCGACACATCGCAAAGTGCACAGTAGCAAAGTCAAAGATGTCCGCGCGCATGCACGATGCATTTCTAAGCGCAGCTCTCTATTTACCATTATGACAAGATTTTGACGGCTAGACGCGCGGCCTTGCCGCAAAAACGAAAAAACAGATAGTAAAAAAGGACCCATGTCATCAGTCCCGTAGCTAATCCTTCTACGGTCGGTCTCAATTCAGTCGGTACAACTAGTAAGATTTCAAACAATATCGCAATAATACAACATTTAAAGCCACTTGTCTTTGAAAACACGTACTCTTCAGAATCAAATTCTTTAAATAAATCCTTTCGTCTTTTCACAATTCTTGGAATAACGTGGCGAAATCTAACGGATGAACGAGCGCACCTGTTGTCGTTCGAAGCGACTGGCAAGGTTACTGTGAAATTTCTTCAAAGATATCCAAACCATTGGTCTTGAAGTAAGTGAGGATTCCATTAGCGTGTAAAGTTTTAGATAGTGACAGTTGTGTTTTCCGGAATTCCTGTTTAATGCCGGGTGTGAATGAAAATAATACTATTTTGAAAAAGGTTTTATTTAGCTTGCTACGTTCGTGTGTGTTGTTCGCTGCAAAGTTTGCAAATCAATTTTTGAGTACTTGTTGGTGTCCCATTGAGTTTAAGTTTGGTATACCTTACCTTCATATTTTATATACGAGGTAATCCGGTATATATTGCTTATATATAATTAAAATGCTCTGAAAATAACTGTTATTTTACGATTTAACATGTTTTTGAATTTAAAAGCATGAAATGAATATTAAAAGTAATGATTTGACGACAGGAACTTATGATGTCACAGGTTGTTATTCCATATACATTTCATAAGAGATTATTGTTTTAACATTTCATAAAAAGAGACGGATTTGATTTGACAGTCAACATCCCTATTAAGCTTATTTAATAAATTATTTTACAATTAGGTTACTGCACCTTTCACACATTCCATTTCTACATCACCCTAAGGTAGACTGGCAGAGAATGCTTTTAGCATTAAGTCCACCTTTGTACAACTTTGTGCATAAAGTTTTAAATAAATAAATAAATAAATAAATTAGTAATCAGAATCCCTGAAGCATTAAATCAATGCTTCGTTTCTGAAGAAGTAGCTAACTCTCGTACTATAATAAAAAATCAAACAAAATTACTTTTTATATTTAAAAATATTAGTTTTCTTTACAGTTATGACCGGCAACACAAACCATCCCATACATAAATAATCAAAGGAACTAAATCATAAGTTTAGGGAGGTGTGAAAATATCTTCAAATATTATTTCCACTCATTGGCTACACCCAATTTAGTAAGTGAAGTCAAAATATGTTTTAGACCAACAGAAAATTTGTGTACGTTAAAACATTACTGGGATAAACAGTTGATTATCTTTAAAACGGCTTAACAGATTTTCATTAAACAAAGCTTAGAACCATCCTTTTTTTATTTTAGCTTTTCAAAATATAAAAGTTTTTCTTATTCTATATTATTTTTTTGAGTTTAGTTGCCTTGTATATATTTTTGAAGTCGGTAATATTTTTTGTAAAAAAGTTTTTTAATTCTCACTTTTTAGTGGGTTGTTTTGTAATTCACCTAAGTTACAATAGGCTTATGTCAGCTGCTCAAATTATTTTACAAAATATTGCTTTTATCGATGCAGGGCCGTTAATTGTTGAGGAGTTCACATAATACTTCACCATCAGCTCTATTAAATTGTGTGAAGAAAGTAAAATGCTACTCAATACAATATTAAAGTAACTGAATAGTTCCGTTCGTAATTTTTGGTATTCATCCTTAGTTCTATTTCACCAACCAGTGTTCTTTGCGAGTGAATGCACGAATCGCTATGAAATATACCTAAACCACTATAAGTGAGCTAAAAAGCACACAAATATTTGCGGAGTTCTGATCTGATAAAAAGTGGACCAACTAAGAAGTAAATCCTATGAAACCCAAAAATATTTTTGCGTTATTGGTGAACAAACACAAAAAATACAGTCAAATTGAGATACTCCTCCTATTTGAAGTCGGTTGAAAAAATAACACATTAAATTCCGTCCATATGTTTCGGTGCTACGCCGCCACAGACAAAAACACATGATAAACAGGTTAAACACAATAGCGCTCTTTCTTTGCGACAAGAGCAAGAGTCAAAAACAACAGATGCTTTGATTACTCAAACCTAAACCCAGCCTATTCCAATCAAACCTCAATCCTGCCCTACATGAGTGTACAATAATCCTTACCCATACCTACTCCAGAAGTTACCCGAACTGTCCGAATTGCCCCAGTTGCCCGAATCGCCCAACCCTCACATTCCCAGAGTTAACCACAGCAATCACGGTGAACCACAATAGGTATAAAGTCTATTGATCCGTTCCCATTGACAATAATAGCCCCGAAGGGTCGCCCATCGAATGGAGGTGAGCCAAACGATTAATAAATCAAATATACCATTTGAGGGTTAGTTAATCGAAAGTTTATATCGTTTATCGGATTTATTTTATAGCTGTTGACCGCATCATTTTGTACAAAGTTTGCACGGATTTTTTTCATTTTTTTTATATCTATAATGTATATTTTTATTACTTTTAAACTTAAGCGTTGCATTACGTAAACAATTCGACACGGGAAAAAACTAGTCTGAACTAGGTCAGTCAAACCTGCTTCTTGACATTTCGACTGGGTTACACTAACCGTGGTCACAAGCTGATTGACCGTCAGCTGACATACCATCATCGATGTAACCCGGTCGAAACCTGAAGCATAAGGTAAGTAACTTAACTCGACTGCCTCTATGGCGCGGTGGAAGTGTATCCGACTGTTATGCAAGAGGTCGTGGGTTCAATTCCTACATGGGACACCACTTTATTTGATCCACAAATTGTTGTTCCGAGTCTGTGTGTACTTTGTATCCGTGACTTGTATGTCTGTAAAGTCCCCCGCGGCACAGGGCTTGTATCCAATTGCGGGAGTCGTCTTTAAACAAAAAAAACATGACTAGTTTAAACGCGTTTATACCCGTGTCTAATTGTTAGCATATTTTGAATCTCTGAAACAGAACTGTGTTATAAGTTTAACAGCAAGTGAACTAGATGGCGTTAACTCTCTTCAATTCAAAACGAGGCTCCTCAAATAATGCGAGGTGATCGATGATTACCGTTGTGAACATCATGAGTAGCCGTCAGCTGTGAAAACTTTATTTATGCGATATAAGATATCAACCGATATTGTAGTCGTACTATTTATGTGAGTACCATCTCTATCAATGTTCTGTGAGTATACATACCATACACACATTAGCTTCTTTAATACATAAATATCTATGTACTTCAGTTTTATTATCTTTATTGAAGTAATTTTTATAGGCATTTCTTGCCAAAGACTTTACAAATACAATAATTGCATTTTTGAAAGATAGAAAAATTTGAATCCAGACTCAGGAATCGAACCCGAGACTTCCGTCGCTTCTGGCCCCGGTTTGGCTACGGAAGTCTCGGGTTCGATTCCTGAGTCTGGATTAAAAAAATTCTATCTTTCAAAAATGCAATTATTGTATTTATTATCTTTATGTATATATTTCTTGTGTGCGTGTGTATGTCACTGAACTCCTCCTAGACGGCTGGACCGATTTTGATGCTTTTTTTTGTGTGAGTTCATGGGGATTCGAGGATGGTTTAGATTCACAATTGAACCCGATTTACAAAAAAAAAAGAGTCGAGACGAAGTTCGCCGGGACAGCTAGTATTTATATATCTTTATCTTTTTTCTATATAATTAAGGGTACCTATAACTGCTTTATATATATTTTTTTAAAGACGACTCCCACAGTAGGGTACAAGCCCTGTGTCGCGGGGGACTTTACAAACACACAAATCACAGACACAAAATGGTGTCCCGTGTGGGAATCGAACCCACGACCACTTGCTTAGCAGTCGGATACACTCCCACCGTGCCACAGATGCAGTCAAATCAAGTCAAGTCAGTTGTAAAGTAACTTAGTCTTTATAGCTTAAATGGAAACTCCAAATGTAAAAACCATACACAAAAAAAAACCCACCTACATAAACTAATTTTGGAATCAGAATCATTCTTAAACTTTGCTTTATTTTTCACCAACTGACCCGCGCAACTTCGTCTGTGTAAGTGTTCCCCGTTTTTGCAGCATTTCTTATTGCTGCTCCGCTCCTTATTTCTCCACTATTTAATGGATGTATTATACATCCTTCCTCTTCAACCACTACATCAATTAAAAAAAACCGCATCAAAATCCGTTACGTAGTTTTAAAGATTTAAGCATACATAGGGATATAGGGACAGAGAAAGCGACTTTGTTTTATACTATGTAGTTATGCCTGTTTGTTTGTTCAAGTACACGCTCCATTAACAGATTTTGATTATTTAATTAGGGTTTTGAAGGTATTTAAAATTACGAAGATATTCAAGGATTAGTTCAAAATTCTCAACTCTAATTCCGATCTACAATGAAACCCAATACTACGTTATGATAAGTAATATCTATTTATTGTACAAAGCTCCAATCTAAGAACTGAACGACATCCGAAACTGGTCATTAAAAGCTTTGATTATAGACCTAGTAATGAGAAAGATAACGCGTTGTTGGGACCCAGATGTAGACAACTGCCTACTGTGCCTGGATGTGTCACATTAATTAGGTAGTATTAGGTAATAAGGAATTTAATTAGGACATAGAGAAAGAAGGGGTTAGACCAAGAATTTTATGTGGAGTTACAGAATGTTATTTTTTGCTTCAAAATGATATCGCTTACATTATCTATTAAGTGACTTCAAAAAGGAGGAGGTTGTTAATTGTAATGTTTTTTTTATGTATTTCGGGCATTTACTGAGGAGTTTCGTTGTCAGTGATTGAAGTCGGTTAGATGTTTATTTGTAAAAAAGTTTTTATGTACGTCTCTCTCCCTGTGTGTGTGCTGTGTGTGTGTGTGTGTGTGTGTGTGTGTGTGTGTGTGTGTGTGTGTGTGTGTGTGTGTGTGTGTGTGTGTGTGTGTGTATGTATGTATGTGTATGTGTGTGTGTGTGTGTGTGTGTGTGTGTGTGTGTGTGTGTGTTTGTGTCTGTGTGTGTGTGTGTGTGTGAGTGTGTATGTGTTTGTCTGAAAATAAACATATGTAATGTAAGTCCATAAATATCCAAACAACATCATTACAAACCACAAACAAACAAAATCTTGTTATCTGTATAAACGGAAAATAAATTGAAGTCAAACTCTTTAGATTCCCTTAGGTTATAAAATACAACTTTTAATGTCAAACACATTTAACTCTACATTTAAATCCAAGTTCCCAAAGCAATTATGGCTGTTGAGAAAAATAACTGGCAATAACAAATATAAACAAGTATAGGAAAATGAGCTTGCATCCGGTCATTGGTCATGGCCAATGTAGTAAATTAAGGGAAAATGTTAAAATCTCAAAACAATTCATATAATTTTCTATAGAAATTTTCCAAGTATTTTCTTCCGCAATACTTGAATTTGTCAACCAACTTGTTTAAATCATTCATTGTTAATTAGATAAACGTCGGAAAGAGAAATATCGCCTGAAATAAATTTACCGTCGTGTTGTTATTATTAAACTTTTCAGAAAAATATTTACGTTATTTTTATTTGTTAACAATTTACGAAAACAATGTTATTTTTAACTATATAAACAAATAAGTGGTGTTACAAATGGATTGATGGAATGTTTATGAGCCTGAAGCATTATACAAAGCATTAAAAACATACCTTTTTTTTATTATAATGCCTTCTAGTTTTAATTTTTACAGATGATTATTGCCATTAAAAACACACTACGCGAAGCTCAGATAAATCAAATTTTATCACATTACTCAAGGCACAAGCTTGTACTTGCGGCTCCGCCCGCATAGTAATCGCGATTACTATGCGGGCGTAACTATCCTATATCCTTCTTTGGGGCTCAAGCTATCTCTACATACAGTAAATTTAATCTAAATCGATTGAGCGGTACAAGCGTTAAAACGTAATAGAAAGAGTTACATTCATATTTATAATATGTGAATAGAAGCGGCGGTAGCCTAATGGCTTAGGCATCGGTCTCGCAATCGTGAGGTCGCGGGTTCGAATCCTACCCATTACACTACCGACGTGAACCCACTCCTAACACAAGCCATTGAGCTTAGCTGGATTGGTTAACAGGATTGCTAGTAATGTGGGATCAAAATCCCACATTGCTAGTTATCTTTAAAAAATAAATAAAAAATGTGTGGCACTCGGGGACTGCCGCGGTAAAGCTATTGCATAGCATTTTTATCAACTTAAGCAATTAAAACAAAAAAAAATATGTTTTTTTTTTATTTTGAATTATAAAAAAAACAATGTTTTTAATTTTTGTTTCTTAATTTTTTTTAAAAAAAAGCATAAAAAAAATTTTAAAGTTTTTTTTTTATTATAAAATATTTTTCTTTTTATTTTTTTTTCTTTTTAAATTTAAAAAAAAAGTAATTAAAAGTTCTGCTATTCATCGATAGATGGCAAAACTAAAAAGTGTCACCGCTGTGCCCGTCGAGTGGGGAGCGTGAGGTTTTTTCGTTACGGAATTTCTGGATTCGGTCCCCGCGCTCAAGGCCCGCGGTAGAAGCTATGCAATAGCTTAATAAAAATAATTTGGATACTATACCGGTGGTAGGTCTAAGCCTTAGGTCTTAACCTTCTTGGTGGGTGCAACAACCGTTATTCTTCCGTGAAATAGTAATGTTACCGCATCACTGTGTTTCGGTAAGGAACACTGTAGCAAGTGTAATTACCGGACAAATGAGACTTATGAACTAATATCTCAAATGAGGAGCGCGGTGCAGTGACATTCAGATCTTTGCCACAAAAGGAATTACGTGGCACTGATACTGTTATGAGTTTTGAGATAACGTGACGCTTACCATCGGTCGCACGACCAGCTCATCTCTTCATTTCATGGTATAAAAAACCGTAAAGTGCATGTCGGACTACGCACAATGTAGGGTTACGTAGTCCCCCCCCCCCATTCAAATAATGTGGCTTAAGAAGTGGGTTTTCTGTTGTTTTCGTTTACTACTTACAACGTAATATATACATCAACATTTAGCTGGCAGGGGGGCAGGGGGACACTTGATTCTAACATAAATTTGCACTTTAAAGCATAATATTTTACAAACAGATCTATAAGACTAAGAATCGTCTTACCAACTCCTAAATTTTAAAAGACCTATTTAATGATACCCCACACGATGGGGTAGGTAAAATTACACCCCCACTTTACATATGGGGAAGGTACACCTGTTATTTTTTTCAAGATTATATTCTTTCACTTTATCGGCCCAAGTAATAATATGTGTATCACAACCTCCTAGCACTAACAGCCTCTAAGCAAAAGTGCGGACATGGCGAAACTAAAAGGATTCAGTTTAAAAAAACGGGTTGTTTTTGTCTCTTCTAGTCGACGATAGTTACAGGACCAAAGACTTAATGGCTCCAACAGGGACGTTAGGATTAAGTATAAGTACTGTACAATTACACCCGTATTTATAAACGAGTCATTACTTATTACTTAGCAATTACTTCATTGAGACATGGCTAGTTCTTAAAGTAATTACTTAGAAAAATCTATTTTATAGACAAGTACAGTACTCCCAAATTAATAATGCACATGCAGATCTTCGCTAATTGTCGTATTCCCGGAAACACTCGAATCATGGAATCGTAAGAGCCCTAAACAAGGCATTTGCATTTTGCACCTTGTTTAAAAGAGATAGGAGTCAATATCATGTGTGCACAATCGAAAACAAATCGGGCGTTCGGCAGCTGTCGCCGGTCAGCGAAATGTCTGTCAGTCGTCTTTATATATTGGTAGTGACTGCACGTGTTCTCTATTTGTGGAAATATATAGAGCTGCTATTACACACCCTTCTTGGTAAATATAATTTCAACATTAATTAGCTTATTCAGATTTAAATAGTATATTTTGAAAAAAGGAAAATAAATAACATATTTCACGTTTTTTTAATATTAAAAAAATAAAATACCTACATTAAATACATATTAAGTACTAGAAAAACATTTAAAAAATGAGATTTATTTAAATTAAATAAATAGATAAACATGCATAAAAAATATATACCTAACTCTGCCCATGCCATTTTCTTTCAGACGAATTCTTCCAAAATGGATAAATTTAAACGTGGAAAACCGCTTAATTCACAAGCACGGCAAATGGTATTTAATGTGTACCTTTATTTCTTAAATGAAGCCAATGTTTTCAACAGAGACCATGATGGTTATTTTAAAAAAATTCAAGACCGTGTTACAAAAGCTACAGGAATTTCGCGACGAACTTTGAGTAATATCTTAAACGAAAAAAAACATAATCAATCAAAGAAATTTTCTACACCGAAAAAAGGAAGACCTAAAAGTAGATTTCGGCTGGTACTTGATGATTTCGACTACTGTGTTATTCGTAATATGATATACAATTTTCAATTGACGCTGAAAGAACTCCCAACTGTAAATAATTTAAGAATAAAGTTGATCGAAGCTATTAATTTCAAAGGCTGTGCCGAGACTTTAAGGTTGATCTTGAAAGACATGGGGTTTAGGTTTCTGAAAACTGATAATAACAGACAATTACTTATGGAAAAACATGATATACGCCTAAAAAGGATCAAATATCTCAGAGAAATACAACAGCTGAGGAGTTCTGGTAGAAACATAGTATTTATGGACGAGTCGTATGTGCACACATCACATACTAAGGGTAAAACTTGGCAAGATAGCAACAAAAAAGGTATCAAACAACCCATTTCCAAAGGAGAGCGAATAATTATTGTACACGCAGGCAATGAAAAAGGCTTCGTCCCAGGGGCTCTAATGTTACATAAATGTGTCGACTCAGAAGGTGACTATCATAAAGAAATAAACGCGGAACGTTATCAAACTTGGCTACGCAATCAATTGATTCCCAACTTGCCTCCTAATAGTGTGTTGGTAATAGACAACGCCCCATATCATAATAAGCTGTCTGTGAAACCACCAAACTCAAACACATCTAAACCACAAATGACAGCTTGGTTACAACAACACAACATTCCGCATGACCCAAAGAAACTGAAACCCGATTTGTATAAAATTATACAAAGATACAAAGAAAATTACACAGAATTTGCCATTGACCGTATAATGGAGGAACATGGGCATAAAATTATACGATTGCCACCATATCATCCCGATTTTAACCCTATTGAAAATATTTGGTCCCAAATAAAGCAACACGTGGCCAAGAGAAATATTGCAATGACTGTGACGTCAGTTAAAGATGCTATATTAGAAAAAATCAATAAAATAGGACCAGAAGAATGGAAAAAAGTTTCTGATCATGCGGTTCAATGCGAAGATGAATATAGAAAATTTGAGCCAAGAATCGATAGTTATTCCGATAAACTGATTATTTACACAGGTGATAGCAGTGAGGAAAGTGTAAATGAACAAGAGCATAATGAAACTTCTGATGAATCTGCGATGTCGGGAATAGAGGTCTTCCTCGATTCTGATTAATTTTTTTATAATTGTATTATTTTTCTGGAATGATTAGTGCTGTAAACAAATTTGAACTGAGATTTTGATTATATTTTATGTAAACCTCTATTTGAAAACGTTTTTTTCTCCTTCTAATAAAACCTTATGTTATTTAAACCTTTTCCTCCATAATTACACCAACTTCGGTAAGACACTTGAAAACTAATCACTCCAACAATGATTGTAGCGTTTTCGCTATTTACTTACATGGAATTATCGAATCAAATTTCGTTACAGGTAAATCAAATCTGTTTTAGCACAAAACACATAATATATAAAATTAGGCATAGAGAAATTGCTCTTAACCACTCTATATAAATATCGTCTTTCGACGCTCGGGTAATACGACCGTTGCCGAACAATGACGAAGATTTCCGAAGATTTCTATGCGCATTATTACTTTTGGAGTACTGTAATATTCTTTGCTTACTTGAGCAAACTAACCAAGTATTACTTATTACTTAGCAACCGGTGAGCCGCAAAAAACGTTCCATTACATAAACAAGATATTATTAAATTTGCAAAATAGAGAGCCAAAAATATATAACGCCAAACTAAAATAGCTACAAATTTTAAAACTTTAAAAAATAATAAATACAGAAATTAATCAGACCAAATTTTGATTTTATCAATATTCCTCAATTTTAGTATTCTGAATGTAACGAAATGCAACATAATTGAATAGTAATGCTACCAAATGAAATAGACCGTCACACGTATTTAAAGTATTTTTGATGAACTTATTTTTAATTTAGCATCATAAAACTCGCTTGATGTCACCCAAGAAATGTCACTGAAGATATCACCTGTGTTTTACTGTTTTATTTAAAGGAAGTTTTGCTGGTTATATACGGGCAAAAGTTAAATTTATATAGCAACGGTATAATTTTTAATGGTTGTAAGCCCGCAAGCCTGCCACCGCGGTCAGCCTCCCCGTTGTGTCGACTGCATTGCTTGTCCCGGTGAAATCTCAAGTACCACAATCAATAGATTTTGTTGGTGTAGCCAGAAGCCCCTGTCAAGCATTACCCGGATAGGACAACGAACAGAAATAAAGAAGATACAGAAGATGGTTTTGTGACGGTGCAAGGAAAGAAGCGCCGACAGCCAACCGCCAAGAACCGCTGCGGCAAAGCTAAGTTAAGAGGAATCTGCGCGCGCGTACATGCGCCAGAAGTTAGGGAGTGAAGCGTACCTACTGATAGTTTTAATATTTAAAGGTTTTAAGTTGTATTTACTTTTACTAGCACTTTACGTAATGTATTATTGTAAATATGTTAGACGGTAAGTTAAAGATATCTGTGGGACATTGATGCCTAAAATAAATGGTATATTATTATTATTATTGTATTATTTACCGACTGGCTGGCATAGCGCCAAATAAATTGTTTTTATTTTCCAAACCTTCCATATTTTTACAATATCTGTTAAGAAACATAACCTCTACATAAAATTCTTAAATAAAGCTATTACTCAAGTAACGATATCGGTGACTATTGCTTGGCTAAGTATTCTAACGTTTGACGTTTCTTACTTCACTCATTTTCTTGACTATAAAATAAAAACTGTTACTTAAGTAATTACTTTTACTTAAGTAACTGCTATTACTCGTTTATAAATACGGGGGTTAGTGTTCTCTTACCAGTTACTTGTTTGTTATTATTAATTTTTTTTTTTATCTGTGGTTAACGTTTTGGAACGAAGTTCCTTATCGCGCGTTGTGAAAGGGGGCTAGACGGAAAAAATTCTCACGAAAAGTTGTAACGACACTTTTTGACACACATAAGCCGTGCGGCGTGCACGTAACATATGAACATCTAATTTGACGAAGAAGTCACCTGACGATTTGGTCTAGAGGCATAAATTCGGTACACAGTATTGGTGACAATTGTGTAGTTGTGGGTTCGAGCCTTCAATATACAATCGTCTTTTTGTAAGTTATTTTCGTTTCGTCTTTCTATTTCGCATTGAACAGTGTGGTGTTGCGAAGATTATAAAAAAAAAATAAGATAAGAACTTCGTTCCATCCGAGTTTCCCTTGACACCTCTCAAGTTTTTTTTTATACAGACTTGGTACTTCGAGTGTGGTCTAGATCGGTGGTTCCTAACCTTTTTATCGCGTTGAAATTTTTGCCTATTTGAAGACCTATTTTACCCTCAATATCGATCAAGTGTGAGTTTCCTGGGTCTCCTAACAGAAATCGGTTACAGCGACCAATCTCATCAGAGACTAGCTAACTACGTAGGAGATGTTATAGTGTAGAGTTGGATCAACGTAACTCGGCCGTATTGAAGTTAGGTTCATCTCACTTTCGCGCATGTCTTAGAGATGCGACCCTAAAATGAGTATTGCAACGGCCGTGGTCACGGGAAGACTCAGTCTTCCCGTGACCACGGCCGTTGCAATACGGTCGAAACGTCGGGCAATAAACAAGGTAGTTTACCTTAAATTATTCACGCGATTAAGACCCGTAATATATATATTTTAATAATGTGTACAAATCGCGAAAGTTTATCAACATTTATAGCAGACCCTAAAATTACTTACGAAAACGATTAATTATGTTTAATCGATTAAAAATACCAACAAAATTTCAATTCAACATTATAAAAAAACTATAAAAAAACAGTTCATAAAAGTTTAAATTTAAAACAGTTACAGTAAATGCTAAAAAAAGTTTCAAAAACAATTTCTTTACGAAAATAATAATTATGACAATGTAATGCGTAATCGCATCTCTAATTCTCTTGGTTTAGTTACCGCCGCCGCCCCCCGCTTTCTGTCACCATTTACTTCCAAAAAATGCATCTGCGCAACTACTCTTCGTCAACTTCAATCCGGCCGAGTTACGTTGATCCAACTGTACAAGCGTATAGCAAGTGGCAAGTGTGCGCGCCAACACAAATAGGTAAATGGTATAAATAATAATCTAACAAATTAATGGGTTTGTTTAAATTTGGAATATTATTTTATTCTTTCTAGAGCATTTAAATAAACAACCTTTTATTTAAATGCTCGAAAAGGAAGATTACATCACCCATATGATGTCTGACTGCTGGGCACGGGTCTCCTCAGTAAAACCTACTTTATAGATCCTGGGGGTAGCTTGGCTGGCGGATTGGCGATCGCAGTTAGGCTTAAAGTTCGCAAAAGACGCTGCTGCGCGTCCTCCGGTGAAAAATCCCCTATCCACCTTGAGATGGGTGGTAGGTATACTATTCTCAAGATAATGTTTTTTTTTTCAATATATTTTATAGGCTAAAGCAGTGGCGGATCTAGGATCTAGGTTTGGGGGGGGGGGGCTTGGTTGTGGTTTGGAGGGGACTTGAACCAGGTAGGGCCGTTGTTCGAATACTGACATGAATAGAATGGGCGAATGGTGAAAGATTACTGAGAGGGAGGCTTGAGACTTGATCCGCCACTGGGCTAAGGGACTTTCCATCTAAACCCTGTGGGTATTTACCCGCGTTGTAATGTATTTGGTATAACCCTCCCGTCAATGTCGACCTAATTGCTACACCCAGTTGAGAGGTCCCTAACTCAGGCAATCGAGCAGATCGAGGTATCTTCGAGGTTAAGCAACGTTGCCACTCTCAGTCCTTAGTTGGGTGGCACACTCTTCTGTGCATCTAGCACGAATCGGATACAGGATCGATAGGTCCTGTGACTACTCTCTCACTTTGTGTTGGATTTTCGTCCCATCAGACTATGAGAGTGAGAGAATGCACTTGTGTACTACACTATCTATTGAGTAATTAGCTAGTTTTTGAAGAGATTGGTTGCCGTTATTGGGGAATTATTTTAACTTAGGAAGAAATAATATATATATTAATATATTATTTCGATTTAGTTCATTCTTCTTCAAACCTGTACTCTATCCAATTTGCGTATTTCTTTATTGGCTACTCGTACTAAAGTGAAGGGGTAAGTTTGTATGGAGGAAGACTCTCGTGATTCAAAAGGTTAGAAAGTAAGAACTGACCATATTATATTGAGAGTTAAATTTGCTCGATTATAAATTCGTCTATAGGCTTATTCGCAGATTGTCTCTATTTCACAGAATGTCTCCTTAGCAAAATGTATCTTTCGCAGAATGTCTCTTTTGAATAGTGTCTTTCTGTAATTTCGAATAAAAAATATAAGACTTTCTACAAAAATCATTAATGTTAAATCAAATTGATTAAGAAACTAACTATAAAAATAATACTTTTTGAAATTTCAATTTACTTTGTAACTTGATGATTTTATTGTATTTTATTCTAAGTTACAGAAATGCATTTTGCGAAAAAGGCATTGTGCGAAAAATATATTTTTTCGTTATAAAGGAAGAAAGTACAGTTTCGATTTGATTACAAAATATTGTAATCAATTCGAAACTGTAAATTAAGTATACAATACATAGGAACAACCCTACAAACTGTGTCGTTCATAAGTAAGTCTGTGCAATTTAAATAATCCGTCAAATGTCAACTAAATTGACATTTCTTGCTTTTTACATTTCATCTAGCTGACTCGCGCAACTTCGTATGCGTCAATTTTCTACGTTTTGCATTAACATTTTTCATTGCTGCTCCGCTCCTATTGGTCGTAGCGTGATGTTATAAAGCCTATAGCCTTCCTCGATTATTTGAATAATTTTTCAATTCGGATCCGTAGTTCCTGAGATTATCGCGTTCAAACAAACAAACAAACTCTTCGTATAATATTAGTATAGATTTAATTGTATTTTAATTTGATTACGTTTATACTTACATACTTAATAGTACTTAGTTTCAGAACAAAATCAAATAAATTCAGTTGTTCTGAAATTACAATTGACTAATGATAAAATATCGTTAGCATTTACTATGTAATACAACAACATTGTACAACCTTAATTGGATAAATATATGTTTCATTCTATTCTACTCGGTAGGTATATGATACAAGGGGGGATTCTAGAGAATAAACACATTGGTCTAATTATAATTACCTACCCTGCATTCACTTTGGGTGTCTCATATCAATTTATATGATGTGCCACTGCTGGGTACAGGTTCTCCACAGTAGATCCTACTTATTATTAGATCTTGGGGGTAACTGCCATAATCGTCACGCTTGTAGAGCAGGTTGGCGATCGCAGTAAGGCTTTAAAGTACGCAGAGGACGCTGCTGCCTCCTGCGGTGTGTCATCCCTAAAGGTTCATTTCCGTGCATCGCGGCCGATCGCGAGCCGCTCGCGGCTTACGGCAAGCGGCTGACGCTCGCGGCCGATGCGACAATATTCACAGTGCGCGCGCAGGCCTACGACAGTCGTCGGCCGCGCGCGTCTGTCGCAGACCTCGGAAACGGCGCCATACATTCTCATACTCTGACTATTGTCGCCTTGACAACACCCGCGGGAAGAGATGCTGTGGTAGGTACTTAGCCGAATGTTGGTTTTATAAAAGAAATACTCTTTTACATTAATATGTCCTACTCCACAGTTACTGAGCTGTAAGTCAATAGACAACCGGACCGATACCTAGTCAGTTGAGTAATCATTTATTGGTTTTCCATTTGATACCATTTTCTTTGGCTTCAATGGAAAATTATCATTATAAATGTATTTGCTGGAAAGAAAACAGGTCAGTATTTATTTTAAAGCTTTAAAAGTAGAGAGTTTTTAATTGGTTATATTTTTTATCAATGTAGCAACAGGGGGAGTTTTGTATTTAAACATCTACTGTAATCTATACTTATATTACATAGCTGAAGAGTTTGTTTATTTGTTTGTTTGTTTGAACGCGATAATCTCAGGAACTACTGGTCCAAATTTAAAAAACTCTGTTTTTGTTGGGTAGCCCATTTATCGAGGAAGGCTAAACATCATCACGCTACGGCCAATAGGAGCGGAGCAGCAATAAAAAATGTAAACGTAAACGGGGAAAATTGACGCATACGAAGTTGCGCGAGACAGCTAGTAATAAATGAATAGAAAATTAAAAATTATTTAAAAAACAAAAAACCAGCTTGCGCAAAAAGATACAAGCAAGATCCTCTACATATGTAATATCATGCAGTCATTAATGAGTCTCGATGAACTTAGTATTGTGCATCTTAGAACTTTTATAGTTTTTTTTTAGACAACTTCCGTATTAGGGTACAGGGCCTGTGCCACGGGGGAATTTACAAACATACAAGTCACGGACACAAAGTACACCCAGACCCGGAACAACAATTTGTGGATCATACAAAGTGTTGTCTCGTGTGGGAATCAAACCCTCCCACCGCGCCACATAGGCAGTCATTTAACAAATATGTATGAATTTAGAAATATTTATGTATGGTTGCCATAGTTCAAGCTCTGCTTAGTTTGGGATCAGATAAACGTCATCTGATCCCAAACTAAGCAGAGCTTGTACGTTACGTGTGAGTTTTCCCATATATTATTATTATTATAAATAATACAGTCGTTCATCGTAGTACAGACAACGGGTAATCAGCAGGGGTTGCGGGGCGCGTGGGGTCGTCACTGAATCTGGTTCGTCCATCCGCTGCGTGGCGCCTCGCAACGATTACCCTATCTAGACGGCTTCGCCGAACAACTGTATTAATTACTAGCTGACCCGCGCAACTTCGTTTGCGTAAATTTTCCCCGTTTTTGTAACATTTTAATTGCTGCTCCGCTCCTATTGGTCGTAGCGTGATTTTACATAGCCTATAGCCTTTTTCGATAAATGGGTTAACCAACAATAAAATATTTTTTCAATTCGGAGCAGTAGTTAATAATAATAATATAATATCTTGGGACTACTTACACAACGCTATCTGATCCCAAACCAAGCAGGGCTTGTACTATGGCAATCAGACAACTGATAAACATACCTACTTATATACTTCTAAATACATACATAATAAAGATAAATAACACCCAGACACAGAATAAACCATCGTGCTCATCACACAAAGTTTTATCCTAGATGGGGATCGAACCCACGACCTCTTGCGTAGCAGTCGGATACATTCCCACCGCGCCACAGAGAGTTAGTTAGGGCATTATCGCGTTTAAACAAACAAACAAACTCTTCAGCTTTATAATATTAATATAGATAAGACTGGTCTATCTGATGGGACGGAAATACGACTCAACCGGAGAGAGATTAGGCACAGAACCGGCTTAAAGGGCTTTCTGAGGTATGGAAGGGTATGACATTTTACAAAAAAGGTCACTCATTCATGAACCGACAGTAGTAACGTTGCTTAACCTCGCTGATCTCTCGATCTGGTCGATCACCGCTGAGTCAGAACCCCCAAATACGACATGAAACCTAAAAACAATTAACTCCTTTTTTGAGGCGGTCGTGTTAAAAACCACTTTAAAACCAAAAGTTCGTATTATCCATTACGTTAAAACACCTGTGGTCTAATTTTAAAAGAAGAATAACGTATCCAATGTTTATTTGAGTTTCGATATAAATTTTGTGCAAGAATACCATCTAAGTCGCTCAAAAGCGTTGGTACCATGGGTTCCAATCTCATATTTTATCAACCTCATCTTTCGTGCGAAACTCGATTTTGACACTCAATGCTGGAATGGGCAAGATTTAAAATGGTTATGCATAGATCAATTTATTCTTAATAGGTACATTTGTAATTATAGTTGTAGTATAGACCTAGTACATTGGCGACACTGAGCACAGTTCCTAGCCAGTTCCTAGGGAACCGGTAGCAATCTTAGGAAACTGTAGAGCTTCTGAGAGTGTGACTGGAACGAGATAAATTGACATGAAACATTTTTTTTTTTTTTTAAACGACTACCACGTGACGTCTTTTAAAAAAAAAAATCGACCCAGGGCTTGTACACTAGTACAAGTCCTGTGTCGCGGGGGACTTGACAAACATTTAAGTCACGGACACAAAGTACACCACGACACGAAACAAACATTTGTGGATCACACAAAGTGGTGTCCCCTGTGGGAATCGAACCCACGACCTCTTGCGTAGCAGTCGGACATACTCCCACCGCGCCACTAATAATGTTATCAAGAGGCTGAATGTCTCGTTAAAACAAACAAACACCTGCACAGTTGTTTGTTTGTTTAACGAGGTTTGCTCTCTGCAACTGTTTCCCTCGGTTTTTATCTGCATTGTAAACAAAGATTAATTGCTATTGAATTGAAATGTTACCAGAAATCAAGTAGCGATTACCCTTCGGCAACACTTTTTACTTAAAATTTGTTACGGCCTCTAAAATCAGTAAATATAAATACATAATACAAAACAATATACATACAAATCCAATCACAATTAATTTTATGTCATTATTATGTAATACTAGCCGTCCCGGCAAACTTCGTACCGCCCTGTTTTATCTTTTTCGTTATTTAATTTACCTAAGAATCTTATACTGAGTTTTAGAAAGAAAATAATGAATGAAATCGGTAAAGTCGTTCTTTAGTTTTTCTCGTGACCAAGGGAAATAAGGATTCCTAAATATACATATATATTTAAGGTTTTGAAACGGTCGCCAGTATATCATAATATAGGTATTCTCCACAACAACTTTAAAAAAAAATTCCAAAAATATCCATATACTTTTGGGCATAAAAAGTGGCCCATTTGTTCTAAGTGCTATACCAGACTATCTTACTCCGTACCAAATGTTATCCAGACTAGATCAGATGTTTTCAACAAACGTATGGATGGATGATCCGTTTATTCTCTATTCGTAGTTCTATACACAAACCATTTTCAGAACCCTTGCTATCATCACGAATGACACCTTACTATCTAAAAACTCGTAGTAGCGCCCCGTTCATCCCTTGATAAAGTGTCGGACATAAAACTTCGCCATAACGACTGTTCTGTCAAGAGCAAGGAGGCAATTTATATTTTTTTTTTCTCCCTCCTGTTGTCCTGAGAAAAATTACGACGTACTTTATTAACAGTGAGTAATTTTTGACGCAGATATGTCAGTTCCGCGGGTTGAATTAATTTTTTGGGTGTGTGACTCTTTAATATTGCCATATTGGTTTTTTTTTTCGGGTAATTTCGTGCTATTATTACGTTACTATTTGTACGTTCCTGCAATGGACATATTTGAGTAGGTACCTACATTCTTATCACCAAAAATCTAGTAGGTACTTTATAGGTGTGATTTCAGTGTATAGGTTTATTATCCTGATATTAATGTTTTCTATTTTGTAGTGAGTCGTATTTTTGGTTGTCATCGTTAACGGCTGATGTCTCATAATATAATGATATAGCTTCAACATCAGAAGTGACGAGATACATGATTAATTGCCCCATTTCTTAAAATAAATCTTAAGTAGTTTTCTAATGTCATATTGCTAAAAATTCTTAAGCCAAGTTACTCTCACTGCTAATGCATCTTTAAACGGCACTTGTCAAAATTTCATGTTTCTACGTAGTAAGACTTTATTTTTACAGCATTAATACCATTGTTTGTAATAAAAAGTTATGAAGGACTCCTATCGTTTTAAATATACGCAAAACGTCCTAATTCAAACTTGTTACATATTTCAAAACGCGTAGATTGTTAAGTGAACGAGTCTGCCCGCCTCCATTTAGACAACTCTTGAAGAATAATGGCGTTACATTAAAAGTTGAACAAGAATATATTGGCGCCCGCTTTTTCCTTTTTAAAAGCTTGTTTAGAAGCGACATCTGTTGGCTGAAATGATTAAGTGTTGCAAGCAGGGTTTTGTTTACAGTTGGTGTGATAATTTAATTCCGTGTTTATTACATTATTTTTGCGTAAATGTGATTATTATTGTAGATGGGCTTACTTAGGTTTGTGTTTTCTGTCACTTATGCGGATTAAAAAAGCTTAAGTATTTAAGTTTCTTTAGGTCAAGGAGCTAAATAACATTCTTTTTATTTTGATTAGATTTAAAAAAGTTAGTACACGGAATTAAATGAATGGTCAGGGAAATCAAGCAGATTGACAAGCGGTTAGATTAGTCTAAATTAGTTTCGGTGCCTAGTAACTCAGAAAGCTATGGTGAATGTCGTTCAGATTTATAAGGCAGAGATAGACTAAATATATAATTATTGGTTATGACGCGTTAATCCACTTAAGACGAAACCCCCGAATTAATTATCCGTATGTTGAGTAATACATTATTCATTACTTATGACTAAAACTATGAGCATTTTATGTATTAAATAAAATGAAACAATACCAAAATATTATTTAATTTTTGTAAATTGTTACGTATGTTGTTATAAAGATTCATATTTTTGTTGTACTGTTAAGGACCGTGTCCACGGGCGAGAAAATCGCGGCGATATTATATTCGTGCGTTTTATTTCTATACACTCTCTTAGAACGTGTCTCTACACGGTGATATTATCGCGACGTTGCAACGTGTGGCTGAGTGTGAGAGAAACTATCGCCGCGCGCTCGCCGCGTAACGCGGCGCTCTAGCTGAGGCTAGCTAATCGCTTTTCGCTTCTCGCTCTTCGCCGTTGGTGGGACAGGTGCCAAAGAGAGCGCGGAGAGCGCGCCGTCAAACACAAGCGTCCCGTCTACAAAACATGACGCACGCAGCGTTTCCATTACGAGTCGCGATGATACGTGGCGGAATAATCGCTCGTTTTTGGAGATGTATAATAAGTAAGAACGTAGAGCGAAATAATTGTATGAATAAAAGAGCGGAATCGTCGCGATTCTTTCGACTGTGGAGACGGTTCCTTAGGTAACAAGTTTCGGTAAATTAAGGCGCGATAACTCACATATATTAATAAACAATATGTTTAAGTACAATTTAAAATAGAAAGTATTCAACAACCCTCTTAAGGGCCCGACGGCTATGCCTTGAGGTACTCCTTAATCCAGTTTGTATATTTAGCTACATCCGTGAAGAGAACGTATTGATTAGGGTCACATATCGGCGCATCAGTTCTTCTTTGGGTCGTGGAGACGATGCCTCGAACATGCCAAGTACCAGATCTGAAGGTTTTATCACCCGCAGTATCTGGTATAAAGACTTGAAAGCCTCCCCCACTATCCCCGTTGCAGACTGAAGTACCTAAAATAAAACAATAAAAATCTGTATCTATTTTATCATACGTGACTAGTTATGGTAAATTATATATATTTGGTAAAATTAGAAATAGTCATGTTCTTAGTACTTAAATAAAAACATTCAACAGCATTTGAGACGAGTTGTAGAAATAAAGTTAGTACAAAACATGGTAAACGTTTTTTAAGTTTTAGAATTAACTTATCTATCAAGCAACATAATATCAAAACTTTATATCTTTTCCCAGTAATTATAGGTAATTACGACTGCTTAAGTACATGCGGTAGGAGTACAAAGGCAATACTAATTCATAATAGGTGATGGGTTCAATTACACAGGGGTTAGAGCTTTCTGAGATGCACGAATGTAGGTCTCAAGCCAGGCCGTGTATTTATTAACTTTATGGTCTGTAAACTCTAGTTCAGGAGTTGTGTTAAAAACATTCAAAAAGTCGTGCATGTGAAAGTAAAAATACTAATTAATTACTACATTTTAAAATTATTTTTTAAATAAAATGTATATGCTCACCATTGTTATAACCAGCACAAAACTTGTTAGAATTCAACGCTTTTGAAAAGAACACTGGATTGCTTTTCAAACATGTCGCCTCTGATATCTTTGGCATCGAGAGTTGCTGTAGCGTGCTGGACAGCTCATCCTTGTTATTAAATCCCCATCCTACCACCTGAGATTAAATCCTTTATATAAAAAACAGTTGTGCATCATTTGCCACATCTAAAACATTTACCCTTACGGTTTGACATCATTAAATCGTACTGCTTATTTATAATTCATCACATCAAAAATCATACAGATCAAGCAAAGATAAGTTGGTTCATAGATAGGTAACCATTTTCTGAAACTGGCCCCTCATCCCTTGAAGAGCACTTTCATTTAGACCAACACTTAGTCTTTCTATAGTCATTTCAGATTTCGGTCTCATCTGACTATAAGAATGAGGGATAGAATACACACTATAGCACTATATCTCTATCGTATTTGGCGCGTCATAGAGCTTAAGATAATGTATTACGTCTCCATTGAAAGATTAATCATTAATTATAATATTTTTTATACTAACAGTTCCATAAATATTTTTTCCAGGTAACTTTTTGTAAGAATTTCTATTCCACAAGCAGGCAGGTTGAACGTAGTCATCGAAGATAGCTTCTGATTTTAATTTCAATAGAGCAATATCATTATCTAATGTTTTGGTACTGAACGATGGATGAACAATGACTTCGAAGACCTAAAACGAATACAACATTAAATTAAATTAAATTAACAAAATACTAATTAATTATTTTGTCTAAAGTATCAAAGTTGTCCTGTTTTACTTTGATAACCAAGACCTTAAGTCTTGGTTTCTTATGAAATTTGTGTAATTAAAAGTGCTATAGTGCTATAATGTTTTACTATTGCATACTTCTCTTTCTTGCGGTGCTATGTCTCCACCAATTAAGTTATATTTTCCAAGAACAACATTCAAACTTTGAGGCACCACAGGAACACCTCTTATTGTAGCGCAATGAGCAGCTGCAAAATTAAAGACCACAATTGTACGATCAATATTATAAATAAACTCAAAAATTAATCTATACTATAATATTATAAAGCTAAAGAGTTTTTTTGTTGGTTTGAACGCGGTAATCTCAGGAACTACTGGTCCGAATTGAAATATTCTTTCACTGCTGGATAGCCTTTCTGCTGCTGCTTGAGCTTTATGATCAAGCAGGTACACATTTTATGGAAAGTTTTGGTAATTAACATCATGCAAGTATATCTTCCTTTCGTGTTAATGCAAAGCACAACTAAGATTGTCTTTTACCTGTTAAAATCAAAGTTTTGGATAATAACGTCCCTCCACAGATATACTTCACAGTTTGGCCTTCAAGCCTATACAGTGCTACATGCCAAGGCCAATCTCCAGGACTTGTTGGTTGTCCATTCACTATCAACTCTGTATGTACCACTTTACGTCTTCCGCAGGAGTCATCGGGTATATCATGGCTGATCTCTGCTGTCCCTTTATAGCCAATAATCAAACCATCAAAGTATCCCTTAAATAAAACAAGACTAGAATATACTGAGACGTTCTGCACCTAGACCATAAAATTGTATTGAAACAGGGTTCGGCTCTCTCAAAAATTTATATAGAAAACCTAAATATTAGGACACGAAAAAAAATATGTCACTAGTCAAAGAGTTTTTATAGTAGATGATATAAAGAAATTTAAGGATTTGTCTTAATATGATCCCGCAAATAAATCTTGAAGTTGTGGAAAAATACAAAAACGAGCATTTTCGTATTGTCATAGTCATGGCGTTCGTTATCTTACATACGTACGAACGAATATTCTACTTTATTTTGACCTGCGCTCCTGCGCACTGTGAAGTAATGGTTGTGTGTGGAAGAGCGAGGCCGGCGATCATGTCGCTGTGTACGTAGCGCTAAATAAATAATTATCTCAGTGTAATGCCCTTTAAGTCTAACAAAAAACTTCGCAAAAGAAGACAAAAAAAAAGCATATAAATATACATATAATTGCTAACATTCTATTGCAATGCTATTTTATAAGCTTTTGTCAACTATTACTTATTCTGTGCTTTAGTTATCCAATTAATAGTAAATAATATATTGAAAGTGATTTAAGCTAAACTAAGTCAACATTATAGAAGATTGCTTTCTTTAAAACTTGGTTTGCTATAACTTAATAGTAAAAATATTTATAGCTAATATTCGTATTTCATGTCAGTAGAATTTCAATAAATCCTAAGTACTTACAGAGTTAGGTTTCTCACAAATCTCTTGATGGTTTATCAAAATACTCTTAATGTAAGGTATTGTACCAGTTTCAGGCCCTTTTACTTTCACACCTAATGTTTTTGCCGATTTGAAAAATCTTACATTGAATAAACCAATTTCAGGATATGCTGTAATGCGGGCTACTTCTGGATCATACTGGAAGAAAATACACTCTGTTTACCAAAACATTACAAACTTACAAATTTAATCAACAGAATTGATAGGTATTCGCTGATATATTGTGCAATTGAGCATTGCTCAGACCTAGATCTCATCTACTTCCACATGCAGATCTGACAAGATAAAATCAGTAGTTCCGAGCAAAGTGTTTAAAAAAATGTTGCTATACTATTTCATCAGGCGTTCTTTTTTAGGTACACGCGGATTGTTCCTTCAAATATTTCTATGACGATATCTTCATTGTACACTTTGAAGTTTCTAATTATTAATTACAAAATAGCTAGATAAAGCAGTCAGTTACTAAGAGTTAAGATTAGCAGACTATTTTATCAGGCGTTTGTGTTTCATGTTTCTTGCTTCTGAATAATTAAATGATACTTAATTCTGAGTCGTACTCAAAACTATTTACTTTTAAGTGATGATGACAACATGAAAGTTAAACAAAATTAAAATGATAAATTAAATAACAATGTATTGGTACTTACTAAAGTAATTGAAGCATCCGAATCAAACTTCAAATCAAATTGAAAATGGGGTTCTATGTTTTCTTTTATGTTCAGACTATACTGGTTTTCTTCACCTGGAGGTAAACCAGCTTCAAACGAAGCAAAAACATCAGTATTACCTTCGCAAGGATAAGCATGAGCTAGGGGGTTGCCAACTATTAGTATTGACCTTTCTTGTGTAGTTATTTTGATTAGGTATAAAATGATTATAAACGCCTTCATTTTTGACGATGCAGAAAATATATTAGGAGCATGGAGAAGCTATTTCAAGGTTAACAATATGGTAACATCCAAGTATCAGTACCTAATTTCGTTGTAAACTTGATAACTTATGCTTTGTATTTTTGGTATTATTCCAAGCTGACTTTCTGTATCTGAAATATTCAGTTCTGAAAAAAAATACAAACATTATTGTCGTGTCCACACAGTGTCTTCATAAATTTTCACTTTTAACAAATATCATACACATTTTCGACCGCATAAATAACAATATTCATCAAGTTTATTACCATGTATATTAATTTTTATAGCCATCTCTTGCCAAATACTTTATTAATACGAAGATAGAAGAATTTTAAGTTCAGGCCCAGAACTCGAATCCGAGACTACCGTATGCTAAACCAAGGCCGGTACAGAACCATCTATCGCGACTACGTAATAGCATTTAAAAAATCAAGTTTAATAAACTTGTTTTTTTTTTAAGTGCTATTACAGCTTTTGCCATGGTTCGTTCATATTTTAACAAATTATGATGTCACAGGCCGAATTCCTAGGTCTGGATTTCAAATTTTTCTATCTTTCAAAAATGCAATTATTGTATTAATATCAAAATAATTCTTCCTCTAATAGACGTTTTAAAATTGAGATCAGGGATTAATTCTAGACTTTAGATAAACAATTTGAAGACTTTAATCCTAAATAATATTATAGCTTTGATATCAAAACAATGAGATGATTTCATTTTTTTTCTCCTTTTCGTATCATTAATCATAAACGGAGAATAAGGAAAAATAATTATTATACCTGTACATACTACTCTTCATCTCAGGAGTATCTTGTAATACATAGATTTAAATTAAAATGTTATACACTCTTTAAGTTTGAATCCAAATACATTACGATAGAATTTGATCGTTTCCGTTTTTAGCTATATCTTTAGTCTTTAAAAAACTTGATAATAAGTTTATTAAATAAGAAGTTTATTTCTATGTGCCTTTCAGAGAGCTGGTATACATACGTTTTCTTGTTTCTTGTGTAATCTGTCAGCTATTCATTAAACTGTTTTGCATAATAGATTCGACGTGTTTACTTACTTCATTGGTATTGTCAATTGTCCTCAATGATTCTCACAACACAGTCACTGCATTAACTTCTTTATGTCACTGTAGTTTGTTATCATCTATTACATCTATTTAGACTACTTTGGCAATTTTTATTAGATCTTTATTTAATTTATCAAATAATATTGGTAATAACACGTGCGTCGTTCTTGCTTGTGAGTGTTTTAAAACTGGTCAGGTAACATGTTTGTACTTTGGGTTTTCCTTTAGTGATTCAGGTTTACTTTGATCTTTGGCATTTCGCATCTTATTGTATCATCTTACTATTTATAAACTGGATTCCATAGAAGTAAAGCTTTTTTAATTCAAACGTTGAGTTCTTATTAAAGTCTCCATAATCCAATATTTTCATCAAAATTACCACCACCAAAAACGAGACAAGAAGTTTTTCTTTTTAAAATGACAAATATAGTTCACATTCAAGAGTTTACGATAAAGACGGAGACATGCAATCATAGCTAACATTCAAAGAAGAAGAACAATTCATTCTAACAAACAAATTGCATGGGAATTTAGAGACAAGTAAAGTAATAAAGAGATTACCGTGAAAATGGCAAAAAAGTGCCGTTCATATGTTTTTTTTTTTTACTATTAATATTGATATTTATTTATTCTTATTAATAATGGCATCGTATACCTACCCTAGACATCGCGACTACAAATTTTATCATAGCAGCGACTTCTACTACCATTTCCAAATCCACACTAATGAATTTGATATCTGTCCAGTTTCGAATAATGGCAACAGCAATATCTACTTGTTCAATGACGATTATATCATGATTGTCCATTATGTCCGCGTCATGGTACTGAATATTGTGATCTAGTACTACAGAGTGATCGTACACAAGCCGAACAGACTACAATTCATATCGATTGATTGGCCACAAGAGCGATACATCGTAGTGCTCTACTGTCTGTGTGGGCTTATTTGGCCGACTCTGACACCGAAAATGCAATGAAGCATAAAGCTATCATGAGGTTTTTGATTCAGTTTTTTTTTTAATTATTATAGACGACTCCCGCACTAGAGTACAAGCCCTGTGTCGGGGAGACTTTACAAACATACAAGTCACGGACACAAAGTACACCCAGACTCGGAACAACAATTTGTGGATCACACAAATTTGTGTCCCGTGTGGGAATCGAACCCACGACCTCTTGCGTAGCAGTCGGACACACTCCCACCGCGCCACAGGGGCAGTCAAAGTTGTATTGCTTGTTACCTCAAAACTCCGTCATTATCTAAACCGATTCGGAATAATCTGTGAGTTTCTAATTTATCTCATCAAATCCTGGAAAGTTCGATCAAATTCTTCGAATGTTATACATCTATAGCAATTTGTAATGCCTACATTTGCTCATCTAAGCACCATTTAAGATAGTGGAATTAATGATGAAGACCACAAATGACCACCGAAACTAGTCAACGAAACGTTTTTCACGTAATATGAGCAAATTACTTTAATATAGCTGATAAGTTATATATATTCGTTCTAATGTATATTATAAAATTGTAGTTTTATTTTGTCTTATGGATGGTAAAGTACCAGGCAAACTTGTCAACAATTAACATCTCGGTCTTTATAGTCTTTCACTAAAAATATAGGAGCTACATAAATAAGTTAAAGAAAATCTCTCAAATATTCTTGGAGAAAATGACAACCATTTTTTACAATGACAGTCGAGTATATAATATCGTCTATGAATAAAATGACGCAATAATTTCTGTTACACATTGGTGTGATACATGTCCGTAGCGTGCACTATGTCACAACTGACGTGACGACACATGCACTATGAATTAGGCAAATCCCATTCAAGTGACAACCTTTATCGCTGTGTCGATACTCGATATAGTAGTGAATAGCTTAGGCTACCGCATCAAACGCATGCCATATTCAACCTTACATTAGTTGTTATACGTTTCATTTTTGAATAATAGAGTTAATACTTTGACAAATATAACAGGGGTGCCGCAGTCTAAATTTTGGTGAGTATTTGCTGTAGATAATTTTCCATAATGGATAATATATTGTTTCAAATTTAGAGGTAATTGTTGTATAATTTTAACTAATTACGGCTCTATTTAGTTAATAGATAAATGCCATGGAAAATTAGTATCATTTATTATTATAATTAAATTTATTGTAATATTATTATAGTGAACAATTTCGTTCAACAGTCTACAGAAATAATGAGGTTGATTACATTTAATTATATTTAATAAAGTGGTCGTGATTTAGTGGTTACGGATGAAATGAACAAATTTAGTTTTGTTGACTTAAAAGTTTATTCAAACCCATTTGAACAAAAAGTGACTTCACATTGTTCAAAGACCTTTTACCCCTGTAGGTTTTTAGTTGAAACCCTAGTCCAAGTTCAAATTATAACTTGGATATTAAAAACTCAAAATATTTTTTTATTTTATTTGGGGAGCTTACAGCTACGTGTATGACAACTAGTTTCGTAAAATACATTATTAAAAGCCAATAACAAGCTTCCGCAGATGGACAGAATACTATGTACTTATAAATTAATTATATATTACAAATGTGTATATAGCTAAATAGAGCCTAATAGGGTATTTACAATATATGAGGTACTCTGGTGACAAACATTTGGTCAGTAGAGATCTAACACATCTAATACTTGTAGTAAATAAATTAAAACAACTCTCATTGTTTAAACAATTGAAGTCAGCTGAAACTCTAGATAGCTATTTTTCCTTAAGTTGGTATGACATGAAGAAATGTATAGCAATAATGGTATGTTATTACGCAGTCTTCTTAATGGTGTTCTTTAATTAATTTCATTAAAAAGATTCGGGCAGTCGATTTTACCATAAGCAAGATTGAGAAAGAAAGTTATATCTGCAATGTTACGTCGTACAGAGTAACATTAAGTAGTTTTACACAGCGTAGGTAGGCTCGGCTAGATGACAAGATTTAAATTTAAATCCCAAGTATCGGATAAATTTCTTTTGTATTCCTCTAATGTCATTGCAGTAGCAGGCATAACGCGGATTCCAAATCTGAACGGCATATTCCTAATGACTCCGTACGTAGGCACAATGTAGAAATTTTATTGTTTTCATACTCTTGAAGTCACTGGTACAGCGAATTATAAAACCCAGAGCCCTGAAAGCTTTGCTAAATTTAAGATTTAGATGTTCATTGAATAAAAGTTTACTATCATGAATTACATCCAGACTTGTTGTATCATTAATTACACAGTTTAATTGTTTAAGTGGTAGCCTATTAGATAATAAAAAAAAAAAAAAAATGGTTTATTTGCTTTAACTTACATGCTGAATTACAAATAATAATAAGAGCACTCCTTTTAAGTATACAATACTTGTGTTAGGAGGCTCTTCTCTTCTCTTAACAATATAAAACCGCTAAACAAGTAAGTACATAAAAGTATGTTAATATTAACACACACGCGCGCGCGCGCGCGCGTGTGTGTGTGTGTGTGTGTGTGTGTGTGTGTGTGTGTGTGTTTGTGTGTGTGTGTGTGTGTGTTTGTGATAATGTGCGCTCATGTCAGATTATGATAATAAGAAAAAAATAAATAAAAAGGTAGGTTATGTTACTATATGCATAAGTTCTTCAGTTTTATTATAATTCAGGTTCTTTAACCACAAAATCAAATTATTTTTACATCCGTAAAGTGTCAAATTATAAATTTGTAACGTTTTATTTATTTTATTATACAGATAGCGAGATTGTCGCTCAAATTGTCTTAATGCGAATGTAGTGGCAACCGTGCTGATAGGGACTACTCTGTGACAACTTCTTTTTCGGTTTTGAGTGGGGTTAAATTGCAGCGTTGTGTGTACTTTTAGAACTGTATGTAGTATGTATAGTTTCCTAACAGATAAAAGATTACAAATGGCGTATAATTCGTTTGTGGGAAACAAATACGGCTTAAAGTACATCACCTTAAGGACTAGTCTTTGGGCTCTTTCAATTGCAATAAATTTACTTTTGGTGGCACCGCCCCACACTGGAATGCAGTAAATCATTATCGACTGAACTAGTGAGATATATATTTTGTTTAACAAGTCGGGAGCTGTCACATGTCGTAATGCCTTGAATACCCACACAAATTTTCTAATTCTGTTAGTCAGGAGCTCTAGATGTGGATGCCAAGATAGTCTTTGGTCAATCATGACGCCAAGATATTTTATATTGCTGACTTTATTAATATATGGACAGTTGCAGTTGTTTCCTTGCAATAGTTTACACGTATGAATTCGGACTCCGAAGTCTGCAGAAGGTTGGGATGAATTGTAGATAGAGAAACAAATGTAGTTGGTTTTATCTGTGTTCAGTGTTAGCAGATTAACGTTAAGCCAATCAGCAGATAATACTATTTATAAACGTAAATAATATCTATGATTCCTTAGACTGATCCTCTGAGCTATGTCGGTAATCTTAGTTCTACTGCAAATATCCTCATTACGGATTCTGTAAAACATGTCTGTACATTTACAATAATTGCATTTTTGAAAGATAGAAAAATTGAATCCAGACTCAGGAATCGAACCCGAGACTTCCGTAGTTCTTTAACTACCGACTAGATGTCGCTACAGGGGCCTAACCCGTAAGCATTAAGAGATAGAAGATTTTGATATCTAGTAACATAGTCCAGATAGGTGGTTCGCTTCTGGCCCCGGTTTGGCTACGGAAGTCTCGGGTTCGATTCCTGAGTCTGGATTCAAATTTTTCTAACTTTCAAAAATGCAATTATTGTATTTGTAGAGTCTTTGGCAAGAAATGCCTATAAAAATTACTTCAATGTCTGTACATTTATAATTTTTTGTTGTCATTATCCACTTTATTAGGTCAATCTTATAACTACTTTATAATTTTAATAACTATTTTTGTTTTCAAATATTACTCGAATAAAGCCACGGTACGCTGCTATCGCTTGACTGCCAGTAGCTAATATTTCTTTATTATCAGAAAGATTTCCTCTCTCTCTCTAACATGTGGATCCGTGAATAGCTCCGTCTCTTACTAAAGTATTGATAACAGAAATGACATGTCATTGTATGACACCCTCCCACACTTCAATCCGAAGCTGTTCGACCTATCGTGTGTGATTAATTAATTTTAGCGTCACTTCCAATATGGAGGTTGAATTTGATACTTGCTGTATAATTAAAAATGTGAAAATAAGACTGAACTACTGCATCAATTTAGGTAGAGAGGAGAAATAAATATGATATAAGAAGGACATTTATGCTGTTTTTATACTAGTGGTCGCACGTGGTCGAAATTCGATTATAATTTTTTTTATAAAATATTATAATTTATCACGTCTTCACTTTATCTATACTAATATTATAAAGCTGAAGAGTTTGTTTGTTTGTTTGAACGCGGTAATCTTAGGAACTACTAGTCCGAATTGAAAAAATATTTTTCTGTCGGATAGCCCATTTATGATAATGATAATAGCTTGGGACAACTCACACAACGTCTTTTGATACCAAACTAAGCAGACCTTGTACTATGGTAACCAGAGAACTGATAAATATACTTATATATTTCTAAATACATGCATATTATAGATAAATTACACCCAGACACAGAATAAACCATCGTGCTCATCACACAAAGTTTTATCCTGGGTTTAAACATCACGCTGCTACCAATAGGAGCGGAGCAGCAATAAAAATGTTTGCAAAAACGGGGAAAATTAAAGCAGACAAAGTTGCGCGGGTCAGCTAGTAAACTACTCGTATAAATGTCCAAAATTTCACACTTCTACATCCACGCAGTTCTCGTTAAAAGATGTACAGCCCTTTGGCTTCACGTATTAATATAAAGATAACCAACTTTCATACAGGCGGAGTAACTCAGTATGTTTTCTGTTACGTTTTCACACCTACCCTGCTGAACCTATATGATTGACTAGATGACTCGTGCAACTTCGTCTGCGTAAATTTTCCCCGTTTTCGCAACATTTTTGATTGCTACTCGACTTCTATTGGTCGTAGCGTGATGTAATATAGCTTAGAGCCTTTCTCGGTAAATAGGCTATTCAACAGTAAAATATTTTTTAAATTCGTTCCAGTAGTTCCTGAGATTATCGCGTTCAAACAAACAAACTCTTAAGCTTTATAATACTAAGTCTAGATTTGGGTGGAGAGATAGATAGAAACATATTTAAAAGGACATTTTTGAGGGTACTTTTAATAACGATAAGTTAAGCGATAGACAACAACAACAACAGGTGTATTTATTATTTTTCTTTAGTTTGAATGGTCCCTTACATTTGGCGATTCCCCTTTAAACCATGAGTCAAAAATTGAGTGTGAGACACTCAATTTTAAACTCATGGTTCAAAGGGGAAGGGCAATTTTAGACTCATGGTTCAAGGGAGAAGCGCCAAATGTAAGCGCAAACCTCGAGAATCAACAGGTGTATTTATAATTTTTCTTTAGTTTGAATGGTCCCTTACATTTGGCGATTCCCCTTTGAACCATGAGTCAAAAGTTGAGTGTGAGACACTCAATTTTAAACTCATGGTTCAAAGGGGAAGGGCAATTTTAGACTCATGGTTCAAGGGAGAAGCGCCAAATGTAAGCGCAAACCTCGAGAATTTTATTGACCAGTTTGGAATTTTATTTTTCAATATTTTGAAGTCCGAAGAAGAGAAAAAAAATCCGGAAATATACAAACTGCATATTTTACCAATCTAAATTTAGGGCTAGATGATTACATTTTATTCAAAATCAAACTAAACGCTGATCAAGCCGCGAAAAAATGTATAATATTATCAGTAATGTAATCTTCAATTCTCAGCACAAATCCTTGAACGAAGGAGGCTGAAATTTTACTGTGAAGTTCTTTTTATAATGTGGACAAAAAATTAAAAAGAATTTTAGAAAATTCGAGTTTAAAGGGGGTGAAGACACAGGTTGAAGCAAGCTCTTACGTCACTTAACCTAATTTGATATTCAATAAACTAATTTCTACCTTAAATATTAGTACTACGCTAAGGTATATTACGAGATCAAATGCTGGCGTATTAACCCATTAAAGGTCGCTGTACTCAGTTGGGTACAGGTCAAAAATATTTTTTTTCTTTACAGGTGCATAATATTTTAAATGTAAACTATATTTTTTTCAAAGGTAGTTAGAGATTCCATTGGAGCAAAAAAAATCAACTGAGGGTATATGAGAAAAAGTTATAATTCCAAAATGTCAAAGTTACGTGTTTTGAAAGTCACTACAGGTAAGTTTTCATATTGTTATTATTATTAAAAATAGAGATATTTTTTTGTATTTAGATATTAATTATGAGTAAACATATACTAATTATTTATTTGAATACAAAATTATTCATCTGTTGTTAGTAGCTAAACAGTTATTTCATTATTTACGTCACTGTACTCAACTGAGTACAGCGGCTATATCCATGTTAGAAAAGTACCACTTTTACTCAATATTTTTTAATTTTATTTCAGATTGTTCATAATGAGCCGTGGTCAGTTTAGAGCAGCTAATCGTTATAATGGCCTTGAAGAAGCTATCCAAGCCATATTAGAAGAGAGTGATGACGAGGCACAGTATGATTTATCTATAATTCCACCAGATCCCAGTGTGATAACTGATGAAGAAGAGGGTCCTGATGATGATATCATCCAAACTGCGTCAATGCCACAGGATGTACCTGGTTCAGTAGAAGTTTTTGTGCGTACTGAAGGTAATCTCTCTTCTGATAATGACAGTGACGACGAACCGCTAGCTGCAAAACGAAGCCGCCGTACTGATCAGCCAAAAGCCCCAGTATGGTGAAAGTGTTCCCCGACATATTCTTCAAGACCTTACTCTATTTACGAGGTAAATGATCATCAGACCACAATAAAACAAGAACTCAAAGATCTAAGTCCAGTCCAAATATTTGAAAAACTATTTGACGAGGAGATCCTTGAATTTATTACTTCTAATAGTAAATTGTACGCAAATCAAAATAATAGGCATACATTTCAGCTGGATCATTTCAATTTGAAAAAAATTATTGGCATTTTGATATTGTCTGGTTATCACAAATTACCCCGTGAAGCTTTATACTGGTCGTTAGATGAAGATGTAGGAGTCTCGATGGTTTCAAGTGCTATGTCAAACAAGTGCTGTGACAAAGAAATGCCTCCTTGTAAGTACGAAGGATATGAAGAAGAAAGAAAGAGCTGCCTATGACTACAGGTTTGACAAAAGTAATGAGTTGCTAATGGTAAGGTGGAAAGATAATAATGTTTGTACGATGGCAACCAATTATGATACCATAGAACCAACTGGCACCGTGAAGCGGTGGTGTCCAATAAAACGTGAAAAAACAGATGTCTTGATACCGAAACTGTTCCAAACGTACAATAGATACATGGGGGGAGTAGACGAGCTTGACCAGTCTATATCATTGTACAGAATTGGAATCCATGGCAAGAAGTGGTGGTGGGTGCTATTTACTTACATGGTCGATATGACAATAGCAAATGCATGGCGTCTGCATTCATTGAGCAATGAGGATCGAATGGATCAACTTATGTTTCGTCGTACTATAGCACGAACGTATTTACGCCAGGGATCACAAGTAAGGAGCCACCCAAGTACGTCAATAGTACCAGGAATGGCTCAAGATGGAATGGGGCACTTTCCTAAAAAACTAGAAAAACAACTTAGATGTGTAGTATGCCATTCACGAGTTAGATGGGAGTGTAAGAAATGCTGTAAAACACTTTGCGTGGAAAAGTCGTGCTTTGAAAAATTTCACCTCTAAGTGGCCAGTGTACTCACTTGAGTACACCCCCTGAAAACCTTGATTTTTTTTAAATATATTTTTTTTCTCTTTCCTATGTGTTTGTATACCTTATAATTAAACTATTAATAAACTAAAACCTAAAAGAAAACCTGTAGTTTTAGTTTGGCCATTAATGGGTTAAACTGACATGCGATATTCAAATGCTTTATGAATTCGGTAGTCAAATTAGTTACCGTACCAGGAGTATGCTCTAAATTGACTCCTTAATCAGTCTGTCTGCATCCCTGTTTATACGTGCATGGGTTTGTGTTAAGATTATAAATTTACTACAGTTTGTTTATAGTTCGAATGGTAAATATGTTGAGAAACTCAGAAGGACTTAGGAATCGGTGCATTTGAGTTGCCTGGTCTTTTGTTTAATTTGTAAGTACGTTTAGACGACGTTTTCTAAAAATGAAGCCGTCGTAACGGCTACAACGATTTTCATGAAATTTTGTGTGCAGGGGTTTCGGGGGCAATAAATCCATGTAGCTATGTTTCAGTTAGCAGTCAGTCAGTTACTATATATTTATATTTTATATTTCCGCTGACTTCAATAATTTAAACAATGACAGTTGTTTTGATTTATTTACTACTAGTGCTGGATGTGCTAGATCTTTACTGTCACACAAAATATGTATTTGTCACCGGAGTACCTAGCGTATTGTAATTACCATATTAGGCTCTATTAAGCTGTATGGAGATTTGTAATGTATAATTGATGTATAAGTAGATTGTATTCTGTCCATCTGCGAAAGCTGTTATTGGCATTTAGTAATGTATTTTATGAAACTATTTTTACTATAGGTGTAAGCTCCCCAAATAATATATATAATATATAAATATAAATAGATGTCACGTCCGCGCCCTGTCTTTTCTGGGTTTGATTCTGTGTTGTTTGTGAAATTCTCCGTCCTTCTCTTATGTTCTATAGGTCCACCGCTCATCTCCATGATTATATCAAACCAGATCATCCATCACCAATGTTCTAAACTTTTAAAAAAAATATTTGAAATCAGACCCATGAGTAAAGGTGATCGGTGAAATTACTTAAACATCGAATGAAGAAATGTATGTTCTTATTTTGGAACTAACAAAAAATGTAGAGTAACAGAGTAACTGACTAGGTCAATATTTGAAGAAAACAAATGAAATACAAATACAACAATAATTAATTAAAAAGATTTATTGAATAGAAATACACTTACTATTAATTACTATGTACAAAGTCTTGTAAAAATGTATTAAAGAATTACATTTTCCTTAAGCCAAGCTTCCATTGAGAAAAAGTAATGGGCAAACAATACCCGAGAGGCACATAAAACAACTTATTACAAGGTTTTATCTTTCACTACTAAAGAGTTTTAACTTATAAGTAAAACGGGATCAGAACTTTTAACTTATAAAAAAAAGGCAAATCAAAATTTTATTGTACTGTGATTAATACCACAGCCCTCCGTTTAGCATCCAAAATTATAAATGTTTAATTAACTATGTTAGTCTGTAACGTCTTAAACCGTTAAACTGATTAAGATAAAATTTTATATGAAGATGGTTTCAGTCCCAGGGAAGGACATGGTATAGTTCTTATCGCGATAACTGACATTTACGCGGGCGGATTCGTAGCTGAAAACTAGTTCGAAAATCTATGAAACATATGTAAATCTCAAGACTGAATCTTTGTGCTATCAAAGTATTGCAAAAGTACTTAAAACTTCCAAAAATAAAAGTAGATTACCATTAACACAAAATTTAGAAAAAGAATTTAATCCTGATACGAGTTAGTTTTAAACCATTTTCAAACTTTTTCTTGGTGGAAATGATACAATGAAATTTAGCCTTGCAGAAAACGGAACATGTTTTTGTCTAGCAGTGGAAGCCAGACTTTATCTATACATAAACATACTCGTATTTACACACGACAACATTTGTTACATCCATAATACTGAGACCTGTCATGTCAAAATGATGTACGAGCTACTGATTTTGGACCGATGAGGGCAAAGATTGTTAATATATATGTTATACCTACTAGTATTTTTCATACAACATGTATATTTATTTTTATGTTTTTATCGAAATGCGAATTATAGTCACCAAACTATGAAATCAAGAATACAAGAATGCTAATGATCGTTGTCATCGGTTGTTCACTAAATCAATTTTATTGTACAAATTATGCAATTTTTAGATTATAAATTTTTGGCAAGTTATTGAGAGGCATACAAATAGTAAGAACGAGCATTTTTGGTTTATGAATATTTGAGACGCAGATGAAGTTGCGCATGACAGCTATGTCCCGCGCAACTTCGTCTGCGTGAATTTTTCCCGTTTTTGCAACATTTCTCATTGCTGCTTGCTTCTATTGGTCGTAGCGTGATGTTGTATAGCTTATAGCCTTCCTCGATAAATGGGCTATTTGATAATGAAACAATTTTTCAATTCGGTTTAGTAGTTCCTGGGATTACCAAAAACAAACGTTCGCGTTCAAACAAACTAACTCTTCAGCTTTATAATCTACTAGCTGTCCCGCGCAACTTCGTTAGCGTAAATTTTCCCCGTTTTTGCAACATTTCTCATTACTGCTCCGCTCCTATTGGTCGTAGCGTGGTCCAATTGAACGCGGCAATCTTAGGAACTACGGGTCCAAATTGAAAAAATATTTTTTCTGTTGGGTAGCCCATTTATATAGCTGTAGGCTATTTAACATCACGCTACGATCAATACGAGCGAAGCAGCAATGAAAAATGTTACAAAAACGGGGAAAATTGACGCATACGATGTTTTGCGGGTCAGCTAGTATTAGTATAGAAGAGCGTTAGAGTATTAAAAAAGGTTGATTATCAGCGCAATTTCTGTAAGTACATACAGTTTAAAGTTCAGATGTATTCTTCAATCCTATGTGTAAAAAAACTACTTTTCATCAATCGAGATCAGCTACGCGTCCGCCAATCAATAAGGATTAGCGGACACCAAGCTGACATCAAAATATTCAGATCGCAAAATAAAAAAATAGCCTCACAGTATAAAATGTATCTTTATAAAATTATATTCAAAAAATATAACATCTTAAAACTTATTTCTATTTTACTTAAAAACGATATAATACAAGACACCTTATTACTTATAAACCAAATTGAGCAGAACACTCTTTAGAATAAAAACATTCTAAATGTGAGTTGAAACGGTTGAAACAGAAACATTAGAAATTCCAGGCTTGACGTGATTTGCATTAGCATCTTCTTTTTGTTTTGGCCTTCGTTTTGGGCCAAGAAGAAGTTTCTGGAGTTGACAGGCTGGTGCTTCAACAAACAGGTAAAGTGGGAGAGAGAAAAGATAAGTTGTAGTGACAATTCCTGCGTATAACATAATCTGAAATAAAAATATGTAAATTAGGTTAGATTTTTTCAAAGCCAAGTGGCCGAATATATACTGTGTTGTTTTCTGAAAACTATTTTAAAACAAAAATAAAAACAATTTCTCTTTTTTTTCTTCTTATAAAAATCGAATCGCATGTTGACTTTACCCTCTTCTGTATTTTTGTAAGTTGATGCTCCCATCCACACCATAGGAGGCTAATTCATTTAAAACTTGAATTTATCAGTTTACGTACTATGGTTATTGCTTGCGTGAGTTTCATGGTGTAATGGTTGCAGGACCTTACTGGCTTTACTGTATTTATACAAATAGATTGTAAAAAATGGCATTTAAAAAGTGGCCATGAGTTATTATTGCCAAGTTCTTTTCTCACGGCTTTATTCTTGCGAACTTGGCATTAAATGAAAAATTATTCTATTTCAAATTTTGTCTGACGTTAATAAGCGTTGCATGTGTAACCTAAATGAATAAAGAATTTTGACTATTTTTTTTTTGACAAAAACTTATTAGTCATCATCAATCGTCAAAATGCAGTTATTGTATCAAATGGTTTTGGCTTGAACCCAACCTAACATACGATCACTTCAGTTCTCATACATTTTTTTTTCCAAAGTCTGCTAGTAAGTACTTGGATTGTTAGGAACAAGTAATTTTACACTTACAGCAGTGTAATCCGTAGCATAGAAGGACCTCCTCATTTGACCTCCATAAGTCCTCAGAACAGTAGCGTGGAGCAACATAGCGCAGTATGACATCCTGCCTAAAGGCTGCAAGGGTCCCCATTCAACTGAGCTAACGTAGATACCTAAAAACATAAATATTGTATTGCTTTTCATTATTTGAAAAAAACAACAATCAATTCTTGACCTGGGCCTCTAGACAAATGGCACTTTATTCGACTAGAATTAACGCTAATCGAATAGAATGACGTCGTTCCGCGCGCACAACTGCTAATCTCATATTAACAGTGTTGAGCGCGCAATGACGTCATTCTATTCGATTAGCGTAAACAATAATCGAATAGAATGCCATTTGTCTAGCGGCCCTGTGTTGTTTTGGTTTGGCTTGCGTTATGGTCCATATTCTGTCTCAAAGAGAGGCAGTTGCGAAATTAAAAAGATTGTGTTCTCTCGATCGTTGATTGAATGTTTAAATTTTTTTTTTAAATTATTTTGTGTACCTTTGATTTTAATTTGTTAATTTATTGATATTTTATGAAATGTACCAAATATATATTATTGACATATGTAATTGTACTTATAATTTTGACTTAATATGAATTGACTTTTTCTCTTTTATGTTTTATTATTATTTTAATGTACCTGTTTTTTATTTTATATTAATATTGTATGCCCAAATGGCGGAACATAGTTGAGGTAATTTATTATTATATAACATCCTCAGTACCTATGATTCACTATAAAATAAATTGATTGATTGATAATTGATTGATTAATTTATGATCGTGAACGTATGAAATATTATCAGTACATAAGGGTGTGCAGGAACCAAATTGATACTCTGTCAGTTCCTCTCTCCTCATCTTCATACTTAGAAAAGAAAATCAGAGCTCACCAATGAGATATTGGGTGTAAGACCCACGGCTGAACAACGTGCTGACTCATATATAAATATACATATATATATAGGACAGGTTCGTAATATGAGACTGATATGAAATTAAGAAATAAGTATTTCACATCGTTTTTTAAGAATTTTCTCAATAAAAAAAATGGATTAGGATCGTAATGAAGTATTTTTTTTCAAGAACTGTACATTTTAATTAAAGAAAGTCTAAGTTATTTAAGTACCCAACGCAAACGGCCTCTGGGAATTTGGTTTTAAAATTTCGTATTTTAATATCCGCTACGAGTGAAATAATAATGTCTTCATTAATTTTTGCAAGTGCTTTGCTGAAATAAGTGTATATTTTACTAAACTTTGTTGCGGTATTGGACATTTTTTGCATTAGAGCAGGTACCTCATGTAAATAGCGGAAAATAGATTATTTAGGCACTGCAATTTTGAAAAAGAAGAACAAAGAAGTGAGTAGGAAAATGGGCAGTTCACACAAAAATCTAGTACACACAAGATTATTTATTTTAAAGCTATTTAATGGATCGTTTTTAGGGTACTGTAGTGAAAATGGCAAAAAACGAAACCCTTATAGTTTCGTCATGTCTGTCTGTCTGTCCCGTATGTCACAGGCATTTTACTCAGAGACTACTCAATGAATATTGATGAAAGTTAGTGAAAAGGTGTCTTCTAGTGGCCGCTACTTAATTTGATAGCTAAATAATAATAATAATAAGTATTTTAGGGGGGGCATACATGTAACAGAATTTGAAAAAAATATTTTTCGGCTAACATCAACGTGTGGCACATCGTTAAACAGGTCTTTTAAAAACATATATAAGGTTTTTAAATAAACTTTTTTGATTGATTGAATATTTTTGGAAATAATAGATCCGAAAGTTGCATGAATTGTATCCCTCCCCCCTTTAACTTTTGAACCGTGTGACCAAAAAATATGAAAAAAATCACAAAAGTAAATAAATACTCAAATACTTTAAACTAAAATTATTTTAGACATGACCGGATATACCGTCATTAAGTTATAGCTGAAAAACTGCTTTTCTCAAAAAAAAGAGCGTAAGTGCCATGAACATACGCTCTTCTGCTGATGCAATTATTTAAGACTGCGGAACCCTAGACCGAGCACGGTCCGACATGCTCTTGCTCGGTTTTATTTATGGATTAAGCTGCACCTTGTGTCAGCGGATAGATCGATCTATGATAGCTTGTGTGAATGTTTTCTTTGTCGATTTTAAATATTTCCTTTATTACTTACGGTTGCATTTGTAGAAGTATCCGATAATAAAGACACAGATAGCTAAAGCAAAAAAGTTCTGGTTCAAAGCGTTGAAGATTGCTGACTCGAAGGCAGAAGCTTCACGGTGGTGCAGGTCCCAGCCCATGAGAACTGTTCCGAAGGCAATTGGTATCGAGGCTATGAAGAGCAGTTTCATTAACTAGAACGATACAATAATTATAATAAGTATTAGTTCTTTGAGTGTATTTGCTTGCCGCTTTTATCTTGCTAGAAGTGACTATACAACGTATTTGGATATTTAGATAATTTTACTTTTGTTATCGCATTAACGAAAAGTTTTCAATAGCCAGGTCTACACTGGATGTTCTAGCGGGCTTCAAATATGCAGTCGGCGAGGATGTCACGCGCGCGATCCGAGCGCACATTTCTGCGCGCGCGCTGCTTGCCTCGTTCGATCCTTTCGTTGTCTGTTTTTTGTTTTAGCTCAAAGGCGCTTCAGTCAATTGGTGGGCGTGGTGTGGACGGTTGTGAGTGGATCACGCGATCCAGCGATATAAATTTTACCACAGCTCGACTGACTGATAATGGCAGATCGCTTATGGAGCGCTTAAAGCGCATATCGGAATCGCAAGTGGATTGGCCTAGTGCGATTCACGATCCATGCTCCACGATCCTGGAGCGCGGATTGCGGGATCGCTGCTCCAAAATGGATCACCCGGTGTGGATTTGGCTATTTGAGTCTTGCAACCGATTTTAATGAAAACTAAAATTAGGTTTTATTATTTAAATTTATTGATAAAATATGAAATCGCACAAGACAGCACACCTAGGTACGCGACAGCAAAATTGAGGCAGCAGTTCAAGCACGGTGAGTCACATGTCATCACGCCCGGTTCTTTTGTCGTCAAATCTTTATACTATGTTGAAATATAGATTCGAAAATCTACAGAGACCTACAAGAAAAGACTAATAAACCACCTAAATGAACTCGCCCGTCAGCTGGTGAAAGTCAACCAAGAGACGAGACTAAAACGGCGTGTGATCCTGGAACATGACTAAATTTAGTCATAATTACAAGAGGAGATATTTCTGATGAGAGATACACTCAACACAATAACCTATCTTCATCTAATTTGCTCATAGTCTATGACTGATTGCAAATAATACAAAAAACAAAAAAAAATTTTGAAATATTCACCTTACAAAACAAGTAAATTAAATAATGCTTCAACTTACCATAGAATCTCTGAGGTTCCATTTCTCTGTTTGAGCTCTATGATAGAAGTAGGCAGTCAGTACTCCCAAATGGTAACCAGCCCAGTTTCCTTGTGCAGACACATAGGCATGGTAGAATGTATCGTTGTATCCAAAAATATCTCTTATGGATCTGAAAATGGATTGGTAGAAAAAAAGGTTAACCGCTGGTGTTACCATCAGAGCAAAGTCAGAGTCAAAAAATCACATCAAATGCTCTTCGAAGCAAGGGACTTGCTTAGAAGAGCATTTTAAATTTATCTCTCGGAAGTTAGGTCAGATTTTTTCATATAGGGCTATTAAAGTACATAAATAATATTATGAATTGAGTAGTATTATAATAGGGATAACAATGAGAAGATAATGACTTTTTCAAGAGTAGTCGGCTTCCATAAGACCGACCGCATCATTTTATTTGCTGCGTTAAATTTAGACATGGCATAAAAAATTAAACCCCAGACTGGGAATCGAATTTTATGCATTATCATCTAATTTTCCTTGCTTTGGCTACAGTTTAGGACCACCATTCAACTTACTCAGGAAAAATGCTGACTCTTATAGGCAAGAGATTCATGAAGTAACTTTGCAGGAACGGGATAAGGAGACTGATAGCCATGACTGATGACAGCACAGGGATCCCACTCTTGGGCCAGCGCCAGATGATGAGCAGCACTACCAGGGTTACCAGGAAGAGTTGAGTGTCAGTGCCTAGGTACCTAAACAAAAAAAATATAAGCATATTTTTAAATGCTAATGGATCAATTTTACTGCAATTTATATAATTAAATAGTCATACTAATAATATAAATCCGAAAGGTTGGATGGATGGATGTTTTATATATGATGGATTTCATAAAACTTTATTAATATTGGTCTCTTTACCGATGTCGGTTACGGCGGCGAATCTCATTAGAGACTAGCCAACTACGCAGAAGATATTATAGTGCACAAGTGTATGCGCAGACCCAAGCGCTCTCTCTATTGCCTCACTCTCGTAGTCCGATGGGACAAAAGTCCGACATGACCGGAGATATATGGGGCATAGGACTACGAGGGCAAAACGTGCTCTCTGAGGCACTGAGGGGCAATGTTCATATTTAGTCCGTAAATATGAACATTGCCCCTCCGTGGCTCAGAGAGCAAGTTTTGCCCTCGTAGCACGATTGCTTAACCTCCCAGATATGAGTCAGGAAGCCCTCAAAACTTGAAAGTAATGTAGTTTATATATCAGAAGAACAATATAAATTTTGATACCCATATTTTTCTTCAAAAATATAAATAACTCGATTTATATTTTTGAAGAACTATATAGATATTAAAATATTCTCTAGTCTTTAATAACGTTCGACGGCAGCCATTGAATTTTTAAATAACCCTTTTTTGCAGTCGAATAAAAATAACCTAGCTCAAATTGCTGACTTAGGTATTCTTTAATTCAAACCATACCCCAATCATGGCAAAGGCACATTCCGTTTTTTGCAAGCCTAATAGTCCGATACGACAATGGTCAGAGTATGAGTATGTATGACGCCGTTTCCGAGGTCTGCGACAGACGCACGCGGCCGACGATTGACGTAGGCTGCGCGCGCACTATGACTATTGTCGTCGTAAGGCGCGATCGGCCGCGATGCACCGAAATGAACCTTTACAAAACTCGATTATATTATGTTATAATAATTACAGATATTATTAACTATTTAACTCACTATATAAGAGCGTCTTTCGAAGGCAAGACACGGTAAGGAGACCTATAGAAGGTAACGTACAAGATATATTTATGTAGTAGGCACACTAGGTAACAATTACGCATGGATGACATCATGATCTCTTGCATGATGTTCCTAAATTTACTTATTCTAGACTAAAGTAGTCTAAACGCCTTTTAATAAACGTAAACTGCAATGTCGTTTACAATTTTAAAAGTCCTTTTATTGTCACGACTTACCATCAAGCATGTCAAGGCAAAAAGCCATTACTTTTATTGCACTATTTCAAGTAAAGTAAGATCACGATACCATCTCTCCACAAATTTCTCAATGCCAATTACTGCGACAACTAACCCAAGCAATGACAATATTTATTTAGCATTGCTTATTAAAATGCTTTAAATCTTTCGCAATAAGACTCATTTTAAATTGAACATAAAACAAGACGTGTGTTCTTAAATATTTGCTCGAAATTTCGTACGAAAATTCGTTTAGGTAATATTGGAAGGTCAACTTTCAATGAAAAGTCCCGGTGACCTTCGGCTATTCGCAATCAAATGTAGACTAACTAGCCTGTTTACTTCAGTTTTCGTAAGAATTTAGTTTTAGGCAATATTTTTCTTTTTTTTAGATGGCATTACCAAATCTGGCATTGTTTTAGTCGACGACAATCTGAGGTCAACTTAGCGAGACGATCTAGAAACCGTTTTATAAGTTACAGTTGAAATGTGGAAAGATAGGGCATAGCAAGAAATAAATTGTTTAAATTTATTTGGTTCAAGAAACTCCTAAAAAGACTGAAGTACTACTAAGTTACTTGATGTTAAAATTATGAATAAGTAAAGAGATGGTCATGACGACAAAGAAGATAACAGAAACCAGGAATTACGACAAAATATACTAGGTAATTATTCTCGATACAAATTGAAAAAATACGAGCGGACGATCAATATTAGTACCTATTTGATCCGTTGATTATTGTATTATATCTGATTGCTGTGACAAACTTATTTTAAATATATTTTTTGCTTGCGGAAAGGTCTGCTAAATCTTCTTAGATATTGAATTCCAAACCATCCTTTTGCTGTCTTATATGATATTTTTAGAAGGTTTTGACCATGGCTTAATCGGGTATTTGTACTAGTCAGTAGTCAACCAGCTTCTTCTTTTATTCTAATTATTTTCGCTATTTCATCCACGTATTTTTATTATATTATTTTTATTTTGTTTATTATTATTGATATCGTTTTTATTTTGTTTATTATTATTGATATCGTTTTTATTTTGTTTATTATTTATTTTGTCGTGTTGTCTTTCTTAAAACTTTAAGATAGCTAGATACCCTTCATCAAAATTACCTGCTAGTTTCCGAAGTCACCTCCTGCACCTAAATTGACAAAATCTGCCTTTCTAATATTAGTTTTGTTAATAATCCGTTCCAGCTGATCGCAGTTATCAACTGTTCGTTTCAGGGCCATTGCGAACATTACAACAGTGGCTTTACGCGTCTCTGATTTGCATAAGTGGTTCCTTTTGAAATGAATGCTCAGATTAAGTACATTTTACAGGAATAGGTGACCTTTCGTGCACTTTGATGTGATGGACAAATAGGTATTTATTTGGCGATAATTAGATAAAATTGATGTCATGTGTCATTCTAAAATTATTTCGTATATTTCAGGCCTGCGAATTTTATTCGAGGGGTTTCCAAAATGTCTAGGGATTCGAATTTTTAAAATATTGTTTTTATTTAACCATTTACACCCCATTAACAAGAACTACTAAAAAAAACTATTTTAATCGGTAAACACATAAATACAAACTTATGTGTTCACTTAATGCACATGTTTTGAAAAGTCGTATATGTATAGTGACTTATTTTTCTCCTTGATCATCTCTATTTTACAGTAAGTTTATTTATTTATTTAAAACATTTTATACAAAGTTGTACAGAGGCCGACTTTATCCTCAAAGCATTCTCTGTCAGTCGTCATCTCTGTCAGCCCGACTTTATCCTCAAAGCATTCTCTGTCAGTCTACCTTAAGAAGAAAAAGTTTACTACTAAAGTTTACCAAACTCACCAAGCTTGAGGAAGACACAAATGCTCAAACGGGAACAGATTGGGCATCAGTATTACTAGCTGCCACCAATTCATTCTGCACATGTCCCGTTCTCTCTTCACCACGGCATCCCACATGGGCCCAGATCCGAGGTGAGGTACCCATGTCATGGCTAGTCCCATCACCACCAGGACTGCTGGCATTAACCTAGATAAAAAGGATATTTAGAATTACGTACGAAAATAAAAGGGAAGACTGACAGGTTTCTTCCATTTTCTCAGTACGTATATCAGGACCCTTGTGATCTCCTTTGAGAGATGTTGAGGTATCGAGTTAAAATAAATATTAATATTTAGCACTACAATATGTTGAAGATGAAAAATATCAAGCCTTATTGCCAATGCCATGGTAAAAAATATCATATTGTAGAAATAAATATATGTAATAGCATTGTATAACCCAAACATGACATGTTATGCGTTTTTGGGTCTTACACGTATGACAAGTCGGACCGAAAAAATACCGAAACAACTACGAGTATGTTAATATTTTTATACTTAACGTAAGTTGTCTGAGGGCCAATTCACGTATTTAAAGCAGTGCAGTTGCAGTTAAGTTTCGATTAAAACGGTCATTTTTGTATTATTGTAACTTTGGGATCGATCTCAAATACGCTTGCGTTAAGTATATCGCTTGCGTCTCTAGAGCGCAATAACGATATTCTAGTACGGTGCGCAAGCGTTTTTGAGATCGAACAACTACTTTAGGTAAATACGTGAATTGATCTCCTGGTCTACAGACTAGACCTAAACAGGAGAAGCTTTGCTAGATGATTTACCTGAGCCATCTGTTAACGATTGCCATTGGAACAGTCTTCAGTGTAAACGGATGAGTTTCAGCATACACCAGCATCTTGTAAGCCATCAGGAACCCTCCCATCACAAAGAAGATCTGCACTATGATGCGAGAGTTGAAGAGGAGGGCTTTGAAGAAGTCATCGTAAGACTGGAACAAAAAGGTATTTATATCACGGTCTTTATTTTATCCAGGAGTATTTATGGCTGATGCAACGTAGTCGAATATTGTACTTAGGTATATAAATAAATGAAACCTCTGAGAATAATAAGTTTTTTTTTTAAAGATAAATAATCTACCTGACTTCAATCACGGTTGATTTCATGGCATTATTTTTATATTTTTTTTTTTAGATAAAAAGATAACTAGTAATGTGTAATTGAGTCCCACATTACAACTGGCAATCTTGTTAACCCCTAAAAAGGCTTGTGTTAGGAGTGGGTTCAAGTCGGTAGTATAATGGGTAGGATTCGAACCAGCGACCTCACGATTGCGAGACCGATATTGAGGATTATTGAGGGCTTTCGTTGTCTGTCTCCGAAATTCATCATCAGATATTTACGAAAATTAAATGGTGTCATTTCGGAACAAACCTCTATCAAACAATTTATATACTAATACCCTCCCGCTCTTGGCTTCCTTACATTACGCAAAATAACTTCATAAAATAATTTAAAAAAAAAATACAAATGAACCCTTTACCACCTACCACCTAATTTTGTCACACAATCATTTACATACATCTGAGAGACTCCGGAGTAAAATCGATTCTTCTTGATTGTGTTTCTTTGTCAGGCTTAGGGCCTAAACCTCACAATAAACAACGATTTCATCCAGTAAAATAGTCTGTAAGTAGGTCATAACTCAAAAACAAGTGGTAGACGAATTAGGGTTTATTAGGTTAAATATTTTTCAAAACTGATATTACAAAGTTATTTAGTGTTATGTAAAGAAGCCACGTGGAGGTGATTAGTATATTACAAATCATTCTGTACATGACAGAGTTATGCCGAACATACGTAAAAAATACAAATATCTGAATTGAGAACCTTCTTCTTTTTAAAATCGGTTTAAAAACGAATCGACTTCATAATCATTTCGCTGATTTACTATTCTAGTATCTTTTAATCTTTTCTATACTATGTAGTACCTATTAAATAGTTATGTCTATACAAATTTATTTTTTCTATTCTATTCTACTTGATTGAATAGCAAAATTCCAAATTCGGTTCTGTAGTTGTTGAGAAAATCACGAACCTACATAATCACACTAATATTATAAAGGCGAAAGTTTGTGCGTATGTGAGTGAGTATGTTTGTTACTTCACGTATGTTGGCAACACCACGATCTTTCGACGAGCAATGGCGGTCGTGACGTCATAACGGTCGCACCGAGACTGGTTCGTGCGGCATGGCGGCGTGCGACGCTCACTTTCGTTTCGGAGCTCGTCGAAGCAACATTGTTTCGAGTTCATATTTTTGTATATCGGTGTCATTTTGAATAAATAGTTATACAATCATAAAGTGTGTTAATATCAGAAGTGTGTAGCAACTCGCGCTATGGGTAATCGTACTAAACGCTCAAAGCGAAAGCGTGCTCGGTCCACATCAAGTTCGAGTGCTAGCAGCGGGACGCAATCTCCGCCAAGGAAACGTAAGGTATCTCAAAAAAAAGATACCAAGACTGTAAGTCACTCAAATTTTACTACCTTGAACAACATTATTCCTGAGTTTGACCCACTAAAAGACAATATAAACGCATGGCTTAACATTGTCCAATCTTACGCGCATACCTTTTCATGGTCTGACGAAGTTATTCGCTATCAAGCTTTAAATAAATTGAAGGGCTCTGCTAAAGTGTGGTATGATTCATTATTGCGTACAGATGAAGAGTGGCCTACGTGGAAATGGCACGATTGGCATAAAAAAATAGCGGGTAGTTTTCAAATACGCAGGAATATGTTTGAACTTTTGAAAGATGTCATTGAGAGTAAACCAGTCGATAATCAATCGTTATATGAATTCTATTTTGAGCAAAAATGTAAAATAGATCGGTTATATTTGAACTTTTCTGAACGGGATATTATTTCAATTATAGCAGGTAATATTGGTGATTTTAATAATATGAACGCGTATATTGAAGGTAGTAACTTTAAAACCTGCGAAGAACTAGCAAGTTGTTTACACGGTCGCATTTACAAAAAAAATGTGAAACAAATTGGTAGTTCACGTGACGGACAATTAAAATCAGTGAAAGATAATAATCATAACCCAAATAATTCGAACACTAGTACATCTAATCAGTCCTTGTCTACTGATGCGAGGCAGGAAAACGGGCAATCACAAAGTCGTAAGGTAATTAAATGTTATATATGTGGGGGTAATCATAAGAAATATCAGTGTGAATCAAACAAATGTGATTTTTGCGGTAAGAGAGGTCATACTGAATCTGTTTGTTATTCTAAAAATAATTCTGAGAAATCTGTTAAACCTGAACATCTGGAAACTAAATCCATTTCTACGAACACACGGAATAAGTTTGTCAAAAATGTTCGCATAGATAATTTTGATCAGGAAGCGTTTATAGATATGGGTAGCAGTTGCTCGTTAATGTCTGAGGCTTTAGCCAACAAGTTAGCATTAAAGATTATTAAATTACCCTCACCAATAGTGTTGCAGGGTTTTTCTAAACAAAATCAAAAACATGTCTTAGTTAAGGTTACAATTAACCTCAGTTTAGATTCTATCGTGTTGGATAATATTGACATGTACGTCATAAATGATTTGGCCGGGTGTGACGTTTTGATTGGACGTAATGTAACTGAAAGAACAGATATTATGTACTCTCGTGTAGGAAACATATTATTATTCAAATATGCAAGTGAAGTTGACGAATACTGTAATAATATTTCAACATCAGAATTAAATGCAGATACCCACCAATCCGAATTAATTTCTCTGCTCAATCGTTACCGTGTTTGTATAGCTTCCAATGTGAAGGAATTAGGGAAAGTTAAGGGTTATGAGATGGAAATTAAGTTGTTGAATTCACAACCAGTCCAATGTAGACCCTTTCGAGCCTCTCACTCGGATAGACAAATCATCCGTGAAATGGTGAAGGAATTACTCGATAATAATATAGTGCGCGATAGTAAATCACCGTACGCTAGTCCAGCTCTTCTTGTTAATAAAAAGAATGGCGAAAAAAGGCTATGTATTGACTACAGAGCTCTAAATAAAGTAACAATTAAGGATAAATATCCGATGCCGCGAATCGATGACTTAGTAGATAGACTTCAAGGGTATAATGTTTTTACTAGCTTAGACCTAAAAAGTGGTTATTACCAGATTGGTCTACACAAAGACTCGATAGACAAAACTGCATTCATTACGGAGGACGGACACTACGAATTTATGAGGCTCCCGTTTGGTTTAGTTAATGCACCATCTTGTTTTCAACAAATGATGAATAAAGTGCTAGGTAACCTTAGATTTGAGCAAGTTATTGTGTATTTAGATGACTTGTATTTATTGTCGAAATCAATAGACGAAAATATGCGCCTATTAGAGCAGGTATTGCAGATATTTAGAGATAACGGTTTAACGTTAAATTTAAGGAAATGTTATTTCTTTAAACAGCAAATTGAGTTTTTAGGTTATCAAATTAAACCAGGATACGTTATGCCTAATGAAGCTAAATTAGAAGCAGTTAGAAAATACCCTACACCTAAAACAGTGCATCAGCTTCGACAGTTTCTGGGACTTATCAGTTACTTTCGCAGATTCATTAAAAATTGCTCGTTATTGTCAGCTCCTCTCACGAAACTGTTGAAAAAAGATGCCCTTTGGGTATGGACTGATGTAGAATCAAAGGCTTTTTCTAAACTGAGGGATAAATTAACTTCCGATAGCATCTTAGCTATTTTCGATCCTAACAAGGAAACTACACTATATACAGACGCTAGCAGGGACGGGCTCGCTGGTATACTTACACAACTAAGCAATGAAGGAGAAAGGGTAGTTCATTACTATAGTAGACAAACTACAGAGGATGAAAAGAAGTACCATTCCTTTGAGCTAGAGTTGTTAGCTATTATAAGTTCGTTGCAAAAATTCCGTTTATACTTGTTAGGATCGACTTTTAAAATTATTACTGACTGTAATGCGGTTCGATACGCTTTAACTAAAAAAGAGATTGTTCCACGGATAGCGCGATGGGTATTGTCAACACAAGAGTTTTCGTTCGAAATAATACATAGAGAAGGTACCCGGATGAAACATGTTGACGCTTTGAGTCGCAACCCCGTGCCGTCCGGGGAAAAATCAGAACGTGAGACCGTTATGTCGATTACTGAAGCCGATTGGCTGCTAACTGTACAAATACAAGACTCTAATTTAGTTAATATCAAGAACATTTTAGAATCAGGAGAGGCCGATGATAATAAAGATATTTTCAACAATTATGAATTATTAGGTAGTAAGGTATATAGAAGAACCAGTTACGGTCGTCGGTGGGTAGTGCCAAAAAAATGTATTTGGCAAATTATAAAATCTAATCACGACGATATAGGACATTTCTCTGTTGATAAAACTGTTGAACGCATACGCTCTCGTTACTGGTTCCCGCGAATGCGAAATGTAGTAAAAAAAATATGTTAAGAATTGCCTAAATTGTATTTATTATAAAAACAAAGGCGGTCCCAAAGAAGGGAAGTTGTATCCCCTGCCAAAATATGCCCAGCCGTTCCATACCACTAAAAATAAAAACAAATACTTATTGGTAATTGTTGATGGGTTCACAAAGTTCGTATTTATATCAGCAGTTCGAAAGACGAATACAATCGGAGTCATTAAAGAGTTGGAGGTTATTACGAAAACATTCGGGAATCCTAGGAGAATAATCACGGATGCGGGTTCATGTTTTACAGCCTCTAAATTTACTCAGTATTGCAATGATAGAAATATAAGACTTCATACGGTGGCAACGGGTGTACCACGTGCTAACGGACAGGTTGAACGCTTTAATAGGACGATTTTGGAGGCACTAAAGACTTTGGGCGCGGATGTAAATGATGACAGATGGGACCAATGTATAAAAGCCTTACAGCAGGGTCTAAATAGTACCAAGCATAGTACAACTCAGGCGGTTCCTAGTGAGATCATGTTCGGATATAGATTACGCATGGATAATGATAGCTTAGCCCCAGACTTAGAATGCGAGGAGCTAGTAGACGCGACAAGGTTGCGTGAAAACGTTGACATAAAAGTTAAAGCCAATGCAGATTATCAAAAAAAGGTGTTTGATAAGTCACGAATCACTGCCAAACAATATAAAGTGGGAGATTTGGTAATGATCAAAATCCAGAGTCAAAGTAACGATGGCCATAGTCGAAAATTATTGCCGACATTCAAAGGGCCGTTCCAAGTAAAGAATATTTTAATAAACGATAGATATGAAGTATCAGATCTACGAGGTAGTGAAAGAAGTAGAAAAAACTATGATGGAATAGCGGCGGCTGAGAATATGAAACCATGGATCAATATTGATGATTGGGATGACGAGAAATAAGATATAGACGTAGTATACGGAACGCCATGTTGGCAAGGTATTTATTAAAATTGTTTGTTTCCCCATATTTATATAGTACTAGTAAGTTCTGTTCCTTAATCAAATACAATAATAATCAGACCCTCTCATAATGTCACGTTTCTTGCATTGATGTCCCCGTATTTTATCAATTAAATAATTGTAATAGTTCGTCATTTATGTTATATAAGATATCGGCGAGTCTTGATAAAATATAATTTGAGGTTTCGAATGAGTGTTGCTAATGGGTTTTAATCTAGTGATGGTCTGAACGGAAAAAGGATGGACGAACTTGGTACACTTAAGTGAGTGAAATGCTCTTTAAGTGCAAGTGGTCTGAGGTTGTGACGAACTTGGTACGCTTAAGTGAGTGAAATACTCTTTAAGTGCAAGTGGTCTGACGTTGTCACGAACTTAGTAAGTACGCTTAAGTGAGTGAAATACTCTTTATGCGCAAGTGGTCTGTGGTTGTGGCTGACTAGGTTGAGTACACGAGGCTGATAGGTGGCACTCATTTCGAATCGTGATGAAGATACGAAGCAGGTACCCACTTCCCAATTAAAACAACATAAAACTCAAACTCGCCGTTTATTTTCAGTATTTTATCCAGACTCGTGGGGTGCCTGGGACATGCACCGTGCAGCATGGCCGTGTTGGCAACACCACGATCTTTCGACGAGCAATGGCGGTCGTGACGTCATAACGGTCGCACCGAGACTGGTTCGTGCGGCATGGCGGCGTGCGACGCTCACTTTCGTTTCGGAGCTCGTCGAAGCAACATTGTTTCGAGTTCATATTTTTGTATATCGGTGTCATTTTGAATAAATAGTTATACAATCATAAAGTGTGTTAATACGTATAAACGGCTAGAGCGATTTTAATAAAATTTGGTGTGGAATTAGCTAACACCCTGGATTAACACATAGACCAATAAACCGCGGGTAACACCGCGGGGCACAGCTAGTTATGCATAAATAAATACAGTTCAAAGAGAGAACCATCTGTTCACATATTAACCCATATGATGACCCGCTGTTGGGCACGGGTGTCCCCAGTATAAACTACTTATTAGATCCTAGGGCTAATTGCCATAATCGCCACGCCTGGCGAGCGGGTTAGCGATCGCAGTAAGGCTTTAAAGTACGCAGAGGACGTTGCTGCCCGTCCTCCGGTGTGAAATCCCTTAGTCGCCTTGACGACACCCACGGGAAGAGAGGGGGTGGCACTATTCTTAATCTGGTATTATGTTGCAACGAATAAATGTTTGTTTCTTTCTGCTCTGCTCCTATTCACCACGTATTTCGCGTGCTTATCTACACTAATATTTATAAAGAGGAAATATTTGATTGTTTGTTTGATTGTTTGTTTGTATTAAATAGGCTCCGAAACTACTGGATGGTTTTGAATTTTTTTTATCGTTGTGAAGCTACACTAACCCCGGGTGATATTGGCTATTTTTTATCCATGTATTCCCACGGGAACTACGCGGGTGAAACCGCGAGGCGTCCGCTAGTATTGAATAATTTGAATGCTCAGAGAAAACCAAAACACGACTGCTAAAACCTCACAATGTCACTTTTGCTTAATGTCACCTTCGCAAAATGTCATTATCGCACAATGTCACTTGCGTTAAATGTCACTTGTATTATTGAAAAATGATGTATGTATGTGTGATATCTATGTTACTCTCACGAATGAAACGATGATTCTAACGACACCTCATATGATGAATTTCATCAAGCCTTTTAGGCTGATGAGTTTCAGTGAAGATTTAGTGCTAGAGAAATGGACACACATACTCTGAAATATATATATATATATATATATATATATATATATATATATGTATATACACCTCCTTCTATACGGCTTGCACATTCAAATAATAATCTTTACAATAATATAATGTAATAAACCTTTATCATATTGAAGTCATAATTACTCGCCCTGATTAAGCCATTAAGAAACATTACAGAAGTTAAGTTCAAAGTACCTACAATCAATTGAGTAAATCGCACTTTATTGCTTAGTTAATTTAACTGACCGCAATAATTGCAATCACTTGAAGTAAACCGTTTCCTGTGGAGTCGCAATTTCCATTTAAAAATGCAACCGTGTGTATGTGTGCATTGCATTTTTCTGTTACAGGAACGGGTTTTTGTAGAATTGTGATATATATAGTTGTTTGGGTAGAATGTAATCAAAGAATACTAACTTTATAAAAAAAGTAGATAAGCTATGTTTGTAATGAATAAAATTAAAAAATTTCATATCCTATTTTTTTTTTGTTTTACTTTGGTGTATAACCTGCATATTACCGGGGCAAAAAATAGACCATATTCCATAAAAAAATAAAGATTAAAAAAATAGAACAGTGTAGCTCAAAGTTTAATTGTTTTCATAAAAAACAGAGAATTTTGCTAGTAGACTATAATCTTACATAAAACTGAATTTATTTTGATAAAACATTAGTATATGCCCATATATACTTTTGTTTCTTCTGACCTCAGTAGGTCAGATGTAAATTGTTAGTACATTGATATAAAACATGTCAATGTTCTAACAATGTACTCCAGATTTAATATTTACGGAATTTATAATTAATTACGAAATTAACTGCAATCAATGTGTACGTAACGCTCTACATAGCAAATAAGGACGTCATACTTTCTAGCGGTGACATGACGTTTTACGAAGTTCATTCTTTTGTCAAGAAATGTACCAGATGTGTACTAAATTGTACGCTATATATAAAAAAATGTACCTTAAAGAATTAAGAGAAAACAACAATCGAATTGTCACCGCTAAGAAGTATCCTTCCTAGCGGGCGCTATCTATTTCGCCGAGTACTAATGGACCTTTTGGTTTTGCGGTTAGCCAGAAAAAATGTACCAAGTAGTTATTTGAAATAAAACAAATTTGATGTAAAATTACTATTATTGTTGAATTTTAAATAATTACACTCTTATGTACATCAATAAATGACATGTAATCGCCTTGGTAGTGGTTGATTTTGATACTTTTTTGGCCATATCATCAAATTGTTGCCATTTCTCATTCAATTTGCAGTGCGCTCGGTAGTGACCATTCCCACCAGGAATGTACTCAATAATAGATGTAAGTTTAAACGACTTATTTTGTAAAGTTATTTCATTTGGAATATCTTTTATGACTATTTTTTCATCCAGTTCAAAGAAAATAGTATGGTCAGAAGTTTTGCATCGTAGTGTAGTATTACCTTTGCATAAATTGTAGTTGCAAGGAGAGATTTCTTCTTGTATCATAGAAGAGGCAGATTCTTCCAAAGCTAATAGCCCTTTATCAGCTAAAATTAATACATTCAATGGTATGATTGCAGAATATCTTTGAATTGAATGATCACAAACATCACAAGTTTTTGTTGTGCATGTGCTATAAATTTCTTCAAAAAGAACCTTTTCAAGAATATATGTGACATTGCATATACAGTCAATCAATGTTAAATTTCCATTTTTTGTAGATGGATAATGCTGAGAAACAATATCAGTGCGCAACTTCAAGATATTGACATTGTAGTCTTTTTGAACCATATGGCAAATTAATTTAAAAAAAATACATTTCTCCGACCTAATCAAATCAAAACATAACTGACTGTTGAGACAAGCTACTACAAATGCTTGTGCAATTGAGTCGAATGCGCATGTATTTTTGACGACAATGTTGTCCAATCCTGAATTTGATATACTCCCGTTTGGCAATAAATCAACATTGTGTGACCTTTTTTTGGGTTCTGTTTTATCTCTTAAGCTTAATGAAACGTTATTATAAGCTTTGTTTCTCCAGTTTTCTATTAGACTAGGTTCATTTGCAAATATTGATTCCTGGGTGAATTCTTCTTTGACAACTGACTTAATTGCTTCAGTTTTGGTATTAGATGACTCAGTCTCGGCTGATGAATATATGCACTTTGTAGCCTTTAACTCTCCCGATAAGTACTCCGTATGCCGTTTAATAAAATCATCTACTCTTAACAGACCTTTCCTATTATTTAATAAAAGTGATTTGATATTTTTGAAGTACGATTCAATATTACTACTAGTAGCCGTCTGGTAGGGAGAGTTAAAATATGGTACCATAACGTTTGTCCAAAGGGGTATTTTAGCAATAATTTTTCTCAGTGAATCAATAAAAGAAGGCAAATAATGCAAATTATCATGATCAGTTTCATCACTTATATCGGAATGAATTTTTTCAGTTGCAACAATATTGTCAAACCATGAAATAATACTAAAATCTTCAGTTTCAATATCGTCTAAGTTGAATCCATTATCGCCGTTTTCATCTGGTTCTGTTAAAGTTTCCATATCTTGTACATATTTATCCATTCCTTTTAATTCTTCTTTAGCAACTGCACACCTACTTTTATCATTATTCTTGTGCAGACTATCAAATCTATGTAACGCAACAATCACTAAATTGTTTATTAACTGCTTTGCTTCTCCATAATTACAACAAGATTTTAATATGAGGAGGTAATTTACGTAATAATATTTCACCCTCTTATCAACAAATTTGAAACAATTTAATCCATATAAGTTTTTGACATAATGAGACGTATCTAAACGTATAAAACATTCAGGAAGATAGCCCGTGCCACCACTCTCTAGTATCAAAAAACATTGTTTTATGTAATCCTTCAATGAATTAAATTGGGTAAAAGCTCGTGTAATTGCACCGATCAATGCAGACGAGTCATCACAAACAACTTCATCCGGTTTTTTTTTCATATTTTTTATCCATGTTCTAAGCCAATCGTAAATACAATCTAATGTATGTTTTTCTGATATCATTTGACACAACGGTATTGACCCATTTTTTGTTTTCATCAACACAATGTAAAGAAATAAATGTTTTGGCTTATAACTGTTATCGAGTTCGCAAGGGGGAACTATATTTTTAAATATAGAGCCCGTGGCGTCAATACTCAGAACTGTGTATAATTGTGAAGCCATGTTCTTGAAAAAATCTAATTGCAGTTGAGTCCAATAATATACAAAAAATGGATATACTGAAAATGTTCGAATTATTGTTTTAAATGGTTCAGAAAATGCCATTATCCACAAGGAAACGATGACGATTTTATGGTAATACTGTGAATAACTCTGGCTTCTTATATTTTGCAATGACTTAAGTTTTGGAATAAAAGGTGGTTCTTGTGTTTCAGTGTCTGTAACATGTTTATTTATCATTATATTTCTTAACACTATAGGAAACTGATTCTCTAATTTTGTAGCAATTTCTTTCTTTTTGTGTGAAGTCAGTCTGTTTTTAATACCGCCGTGATCTTGTTTATAATCTACGTTAGACATGTGACAGTAAAAACGTATTGTAGATTCAAATTTTTCTGTGTTAATTTGTAATTTCGCTCCACAAACTTTACAAGACCCATTTACTTTAACAGTGTAATCATCATTAGCCAAGTTGTCTTTGTAAACCCAAACACATTTATTTGAGGTATGCTTCCAAATTAATTCACTAAAAATGTTGGTCCATTTACGTGTCGGTAGACTTTTTCTTCTATAATGTCTATAAGAACACTTCAAAGGGTCATACCTTTTTCGTATATTTTCAATTGGTTTCACTAAGTCCCAATCCTTTAATTCAATGTCAAATGTACATAAATCAGATTCAAAAGTCGTTGAGTCTGTACTCACGTTTGACTGGTTGCTGCTTGTTGAGGAAGAATCAATCCCGGTACCATTGTCACAATTACCAACATCACTGCAAACCACATCTTCTTGAAATAAATAATGAAAATTCCTTTTCACCGATATATACAATGCTTTTGGTGACATTCGAAGGTTAAGAGTTTTAGAAACATTTTTATAAACCTGACTTGCACAGTTTGGGATATTATCAGTTTTAAACAAATGTCTATACGACTCTAATGCAGATTTTTGCTCTTCTAAACTTACAGATAAACGTTTTCCACGTTTCATTATATTATTTAACCACAAAACTTAACGCAGATATAATTACTTGATCGTCCTATTAGTCGATGAATTTGTAATGCGATACGAGGGTACTTGAAAATATTTTACTGATGTGGGGTAACGCCGTATTCTATTATTGTTGTAAGTACCCTCTTTATACAATACAAATTAAGTCAGCGCATGAGGTAGGTACGTACTGAATAGTAACTGAGAATAAACAGGAAACTATATCTACTGGTTACTCAGTAGGTAAATGTTTAGACCGTAAATAGATATACATATCTATCTATTACGGTAGATTTATTAATAAAAACCATAGTCATAAAAGGTATTCCAAATAAATTAATAAATGTTATGGTTCCACCTAGCCCCAATCTAAGTCAATACATGTGATAAAAATAAGTAATATAATAATAATAATAATTCTTCTCACATTCACACACCGCCATCTAGTTCCAAAGTAAGCATTA